>JAQPPZ010000523.1:1845000-6845000 GCA_028583015.1 Wollemia nobilis | reverse complement strand
ATTAGCAGTGTAATTGGTGGTTGACATGGAGACCAATGGAAACCATATATATGATCACATCCAATCAAAACCATCCAAGTGTTTAGCTCTAGTTCACTAACAAAGATAAGTAAGACAATAAAATTCATCAAATGGAGTAGTAATATAATTAGCTTTCTACAAAAATAAAATTAACATAGAAAATATCCACAAATTGGTGATCAATGGAGATCATATATATGATCACATCCAATCAAAACCATCCAAGTGTTTAGCTCTAGTTCACTAACAAAGATAAGTAAGACAATAAAATTCATCAAATGGAGTAGTAATATAATTAGCTTTCTACAAAAATAAAATTAACATAGAAAATATCCACAAAAATGGGAAGTAAAGCAAAAATTTTATTAATTTCTTATAATACTCTACTATCATAGGCCACTTCAAGGGGCCACCTCCTCCAAAACTCCTAATACAAAAATGCAAATTTCCCCTCTCTTCTCTCATTAGAATCTAGTATATAATAAGGAACCATACAATTTTTTACAAACCCTAACTCTAAATAGACTTTAGGTCCCCACTAACTAGTCACAACACTAACTGCTACTAATAACATGACTAATTACAATAATTAAATAGTTAGGACATAAGGGTCCTAACATGCCCTCTCCCTTCAAAATATTTGTTCTTAAAGTTTAAAATATGAAAACTATTGTTGGAGTTGGTGGAGTGACTCCCATGTTGGATCTTCCAACTATAAATCCCATCAGTGCACCAACAATTTAGTCCAACTATAAATCCCATTAGTGCACCAACAATTTAGTGCGAACATGGTTGCAAAGTTGGTGGGATTGATGATCCAAGATTGTTGTTGGTTCACTATCAATATTAAGTAAGTTTATTTATAACTAAACATGTTTATTGAGGACCTTCTTAAAATAGGGAACATGAAAAATTGAGTCGATAGAGGTGGATGGAAGGTCCAATTTATAAGCCACTAATCCAATGCATTGAAAAATGTAGTAAGTCCCATGGAATTTGAAATCTAATTTGTGGTGGCCTTTTATCCTTATGAATGTTTTCTTATAAGGTTGTAAACATAAAAACACCATAAAACCTTCAACAAAGGACTACTTGAAGTGGTGTTGATCAACTTGTTGCTTCATCCAATTCCAGTGCACTATTAGATTGTTCTTGAGAACTCAAATAATGCTCTCATAAGCGGAGAGAAACGAGTCCATAACTTGTATCATAGAGATACCTAGAATATAAGAAAGGAGTGAGGATATTTATTTCCCATACACTGCTTCATAAGGTGCCATATCTATTTTCATATGATATATGGTGTTGTACCATCATTCTACTAGGTGCAACCATTTGGTCCAATGAGTCTATTGCTCAAAGGCAAAGCAACACAAGTAGGTCTCTAGGAAATTATTGACAATTTCTGTTTGGCCATCAGTCTGTGATGATATACCAATGTCATGTTAAGGTGTGTTCCCTATACTATAAAGAGTTTCTTCCAAAAGTTGCTAGTGAATGTTGAATCCCTATCACATACTATAGAAATTGATATTCCATTGAGGTGGAAGATTTGATCAAGGAAGGTTTGGGTGATAATAAAGCTTTATATGGGTGGAAAGTGGACAAAAGTAGGCATACTTAAATAAATGGTCCATCACCATAAAAATGAGTAATTATCCTTTATACTTGGGGAAATTTTTAATAAAATCCATGGATATATTGGTCCAAACTCTCGTTGGAATTGGTAGGGGTTCCAACAACCCTAGGGTTTTGATTGTTTCTACCTTGTGATATAGGTGTTGCATTATTCAATAAAGCATTTAATATCCTATTTCATCTCAGTCCAAAATAAATTATGATGAACTCTTTCATAGGTCTTGATAAATCTAGAATTTCCAATGGATGTAGAATAATGAAGTTCCTACAAGAGTCAAGAATGGATAATTAAATTAAAAATTAGCATGATATACCCTTTATAGTGTAAATAATTTTCATCCCAAGAGGAATCATGTTTGCTTCTTAGATTGAAAATGATCTACAGAAGGAGCAACTAAACTTAAATATCTAAATGCCATTCTTGTTGAATTTTTTGCACCCAATTATTGGATATTAGAAAGGATAAAACACACAATGATGGTAGAGAGAGATAGTCAACAACTACATTATCCTTACTTTAAATTTATGGGAGAGAGCATAAACAACTACATTATACTTTAAATTTATAGGAGAGAGCATCAACAACTGCATTATCATTACCCTTCTTATATACAATCTTGTAATCACAACTTAAGAGTTTGGATAGCCACTTTTTTTGTTCAAAAGATGATACACAATGATCCAAGTATTTAAGGCTATGATGATTCTTCTTAAATGAAAGTGCTAACCCACAAGATAATGACATCATTGAGCCATAGTATGAAATATAGCAAGCATCTCTTTCTCATAAGTTGATCTAGCCAAATTCTCACCTATAATGGCTTTGTTGGTAAAGGCCAAATGTCATCCTTGTTGAATCAATACTACTCCAATATCGCTTTTGGATGCATCATTCTCAATAATAAAGGATTTAGAAAAATTTGACATGGCTAAGATGGGTGTTGTACACATAGTTTGCGTAAGAGCATCAAAATATTTTGTAGCTACCATGGTCCATGCAACTACATTATTTTTTAGCAAGGTGGTTATAGGGGCTGCAATCTTACCGTAGTCCTTAAAAAACTTATGATAATACCCTGTGAGCCCTAAAAACCCATGTAGACTCTTGAGAATTTTTGGATTTGGCCAATTATGCATGTCTTCAATCTTCTTGTGGTCTACTTTTACTCCTTCGGATGATACTATATGTTGAAGATACTCAATATTTGGTTGCCTAAAGTAAAACTTGGAATGCTTAGCAAAAAATTAGTTATTGACTAGAATATAGAGTGTTTGATCCAAGAGAACTAAGTGTTCATCCTATGTTTTTCTATAGACCAAGATATCATAAAAAACTAAAATAAATTTCCTAAGGAATGGATAAATATCTCATTCATCAAGCTTTGGAATGTGGATTGGGCATTTGTAATGTCAAAGGGCATGACGGTAAATTCATAATGACCTTCATGGGTGCAAAAAGCAGTCTTGGGGATATCTTTTTCTCAGAGATGAATTTAATGTTATCCTAATCATAGGTCCAAATTTGAAAAAAAACAAGTCCCATGCAATTCATTAAGAAAATCATCAATAACTAGAATTGGAAATTTGTCCTAGATTGTGATCTTATTTAACTCTATAAAATCCACACATAGACGTCATGAACCATATTTCTTTCTAACTAAGAGAACTAATGAAAAATAGGAACTAATGCTTGGCTAAAAAATCTCTTCTTCAAATAATTTTTGGACCATGTATTGAATATCTATTTTTTGCATATAAGGATAATGGTAGGGTCAAATATTAGATGATATACTTCCTAGGAACAACTGAATGACATGATCATGTGAAAAAAGAAGAGGAAGCTCAAGAGGCTTATTGAAGACCAGGGTATGGTAGTCGAAGAGTTTAGTCAATTCAATAGATTTGCTTGAGTTCATTGACTCTGTAAGTTTCATGGTACAAAGTTGAGCCATACTGCCATGAGAACCCTTTTCTAAAATCTTCTCCATGTGGTGGAAGCTTATGATGCTCAATGATCCTACTTGAAGGTGTTAAAGAGTATATTTATGACCATTTTCTATAAATTGCATTTATATTTTAGCAATGTCCCATAAGATAGGTCCTAATATGCATAACTATTGGGCACCAAAAACCACATCATAGCCAACCAAGGGTAGAACAAGCATATCCAACTATAATTTTTAATCCTCTATTGAGACCCAAAAATTTCTACATTTACCCTTACAAGGTAGTGTTCTTCCATTGGCAATCATAACTTCAAATTTAGAGCTTGGATGTATATAACAATTTGATTTTTCATAATTAGAGGATCAAGTAAGTTATGAGTCCTTCCACTATCTATGAGAATGGTGAGGGGATGCTTCTTGAAGTATCCTCGAACCTTTATGGTTTGAGGTGTAGTAATCCCTACTAAGGCATGCTCATAAAATTTTGGTGCTAGGTCATCTTGGATATCCTCCTCCTCTATGTCCTCTGGTTTCAATCTTTGGGTGGATAAAAATATTTAGAAGGAAGAGTTGACCCCACATCTAAGAGATAATTTTTGTTCCACACATTTATGCTTGGGGAAGTTCTTTTCATCGCAATTATAACACAATACCTTATCACAATGAGCTTTTCATCTCAATTTTGTTCAAGCACTTTATGATTGGGTGTATGAACAAGTGGTAGATTTCTAAGTGGTGGTGGTTTGTAGGTATGTCATTGAGCAACAAATTTATCTTCAACCAATTTAGCTAAGCCAATAGCAAACATCATATCTTGAGGGTTGAACATTTTTACTTCTACCTTAATGTCCTTCAACCCACTAATAAAACAACTATGAAAGACAATGTCATCTAGAAATTGTGTCCTATTTGATAATTTTCAAGTTAGGTTTGATAGTCACAAACTAATTCAATTTGTTGAAGTTTGGTTAAGATGCCTATGAAATCTTCATATACACTAGATCCAAAAAACAAGTAGACTCCTACAAAATTCCTCCCAAGTTGGTGTGCCAGAGGCCTTCTCAAACCACTGATACCATTGAATATCTTCATGATACAAATTAAAGGAAGCAATGGATACCATTTGCCAAATTAGGGTGTGATTAAGGTGAAATATTATTTAGACCTATAAATCCAAGTAGTGGGTTCAAATATATCAAAGCGAAAGAAGTCAAACTTAGTTGGTCATTGGTGGGGTGGTTGAAATGCATGAATGCCAAGCCCTAAAGTGTATCCCTATCCTGGACTTGAAGCTCATCCCTATCCTAAAATTGAAACTAGTCCCTATACTAAATTTGAATTTTGTCCTTGTCCTAAATAAGATTATTCCGATAGCAACAACTGTGAGAATGCATCCTATAACTTGTCCTATTTAGTGCTAAGCTCAAGGATCTTAGACTCAATTTCCTTTTGATCTAATTTATTAAGTTTACTCATAGCTAAGAGGCTATTATTTATTGTACTAAGGTATTCATTCATATTTTCTAAGGAAATTTCTTGAGAATCGATAGTTGGAGTCATATTGGGCATAAAAAGGAAGTCTAAAAAGTGTTATCAGGGTTATATATCAAATAATCAGCTTAAAGAGGGAATCACAATGTGATAGGTTCCAAAATAGTAAAAGAATTTTAAAAAAACCTCATATAAAGGGGATTTCTATTGATTTTGGGGAATTAAGTATTTTGGTCCTTTTTTGAATGACAATATTTTCTAAAGTGGGAAATGAGTGAATTAGGCAAAATTTCCAATTTTAATTTTTGTTATGATTTTTAAAGGGCATTAGATGCATTGTTATGAAAATTATAGAATTGAGTTTCCATCAAGGTATGAAACTATACCTTGCACAATACTATTTGGCCCTAGATCTTTGCTTATTAGAATAAATTCATCATGCATGATCTTGAAACCCTAGCCTATACAAAATATTTTTATATTGAAAGTGCATAGCTGAAGAAGAGCAACCTAATAAATTGGATGATTTGATATGTTTGTAATTGCTTCAAACTAAAGATATCAAGAACTAAGTAACAAGCCCTAGACTATGGATTCCTAGGGTTAAGGAAAAAATCTCACTAGCCATAGATGTTGTCTAAGTGAGTACCACTCTTTGGGTACCAACAACTCACCTAAGTTGGGCAGTTCTATTGATAATCTAGCTATGGATTTATATCCAAATAAAAGTTCTCTATATACACTCAAAAAATAAAATAAAAAACTATATACTAGGTAGGGGTTGTTGATCCTTTTCATAATCAACACACTTAGATCCAACTACTTGGGGTTCCTAGGGTACTTCTCAAAATGATTTTCTACACAGTTTTGGCTCAATTACTTTTCCTAGTTGAGCGGTTGGAACTTACACCCTTGCAAAAGGGTATTAACCTATTGTAGGTACTATTTAAGCATCAGAAGGAGTTTATTATTTATATCTATGGTTGTTGTAACATAAATTGGTTGCATGATGCTATGATCCTAAAAAATGTTAGCTTTTGAAGCTTAATACTTAAGATAAAATTTACCAAAAGATCAATAATAAAGTTACAATATGATTTATATGATAATGGAAATATTCTAGAAGTATAAAACTCAAATAATTTCAACAATCACTCATAAACTTGCCATTAACAAATGCTCGTGAAATTGGTACAATAGCTTTGAAAGTATCACGTAAGTGTCAAGTCATGTCCTGTCATGTCACGTCACTTTAGATATACACATACACTATATATATAATGTAATGTGACTCTTCATATGAAGCACTGTTGGACTTCAATATTCTAGAGACTCTTCCACTTCCTATTCTATGGACACATGTGCACATGGACAACTATGCACATTTACAATACCAAAATACTTTGCACACTTTAATAAT
This sequence comes from Wollemia nobilis, assembly GCA_028583015.1. NCBI lineage: Eukaryota > Viridiplantae > Streptophyta > Pinopsida > Araucariales > Araucariaceae > Wollemia > Wollemia nobilis. The sequence goes on along the minus strand of JAQPPZ010000523.1, from coordinate 6,838,484 downwards.
ACTTGTGCACTTATTACATTGCATAAAATAAATCATAACTTATAATCTAGAACACTCTTCCTAATATAAGGATGTACCCAAGGTGGTACATTAACATGTGATAAATATTGTAATATATTCCAACACCCCCCCTGTATTACATTATTTGGTTATTGAAGACTTCAATCTTCAATATGGATCTTCATTTTGTAAATACTTTCCATTATGTTCAGGTTCTTGTTCTTCTTTGATTTGTAGATACCCTTGTAGTGCAAACTTTTGTTGTCCTCTCATTTTTCTTCGTCTAAATCCTGTATTCCCACTCTTATTTCCATAGTAGAATGATTCTCCATTTTTTTAAACCTGTCTCTCAGGAAAGACATTAGTATTATCTTGAATCATTACAAGCTCTCATGAAAAACCAATAGAATCTAAAGAGTATATTCCATTGTTAACTGACCCAGTTACCTCTATTTCATTTAGTCTTTTAATAAAACACGTATTCTTCCTAATCACATATTTTAATTCTACTATCCTTCCACTTTCAAATAATTTGGTTACTGAGATAAGATTTTTTGTCAACCCTGGTACATACATGACATCATGCAATATGAAATGTGAGTAAGATGCACTAGGTATTACATGCCCACTTCCATGAATTGGATATTTCTTTCCATCTACTAGCTTTAGCTCAAAACTATTAGTAACCTCTAGATAATCAAACCAATGTAGATCTCCTATCATGTGATGACTTGCTCCTGAGTCAATATACCAAACATCCTTGCCATCTTGAATAATAGAACTATTCTCTTGTGAAACAATTTTACATTGTTGATAAAGAGTGCTTTGTCTTTGCATTTTATGATGATATGTCCCTCTTGCTAATTTATCCATCCCTTTCATTTTTTTAGTTGACTACCTTATGGCTCCCTAGTTGGAAAAAAGACAATTTTGAATGTAATTTGAGTTCTCTAAAAAATTTGGAACTAACTCATTAACCTTAAGAATATAATTTATTTTTCTTCTAAATTTCTTAATCCAATGTTGGTGTTGAATACCTTATAACTCCAAACTTAGAAATTTAAAAATTCCATAAAATAATATTGGCAAATTTTATAAACTTATTTTGATGTCGAAAACCCTTCTCCACTTCGCTGCAGCCCTCCTTGGCCCTGTCCTAGGTCCCTGCTTTTATACTAGTTTTCCTGGAACTTCCTTAACCCTTCCTCCTTGGTTGGATGGTGTTGTAGACAATCTCCTTAGGGTGGGAGGTCATTTATCCATTTTTCTACCCTTTTCCTTGCTCTTTGGTGGGGTTTTCTACTGGTGTCTAGGTTTTGGGATGGTTTTGGGTTTTTCCCTGGGACCTTCCCTGGGTTTTCTGGGTTGCTTCAAGGATTTATTTCCTTGGAGTTCTTAGCTTTTTCCCAGGGTTTTGCAGGTGTTATCTTGATGCTAGCTTTGGTGGTTCTTCAGGTGTGGACGACTGTGGTTGTGGGAAAGTGGTTTCATGAGCAATTTTGCACAAAATCTATTTGGTTTTCAGGTGAATCATGTGCTTTTCACTATGACTCCGTTCTTTGGAATCTGTGTTTTTGGTTCGATGGGTTATCAGTATTTTTCGTGGCCTTACCAGGGGCCTCTGGTTTTCTTGTTGTTGTGTTCCTACTGGACTTCCTCATTTTTTTCCCTGAAGCTGGTCGTTGGTGGTGTTGAAGGATATCTGGGACTTCTGGTTGCATCTTCTTTGTCTAGGATGACTTGTTTTTAACATCTGCAACTAGTGTTCCCTTTGACTCCTTCCTTTTGGGTTCCTTGGGAACTTTCCCATCCTTTCCTACGATTTGTTATTTTGCGTCTGTTGTTTCCTCTACTCGGATGGCATCTTCGATGGATCCTATCTTCACTGTAGGAGGATTTTATGGCCTGTGGAGATCCTCAAACTGTTGTTTCACTTTCCAGGCTTGTCAGGGATGCAGTTTTATTTGTTTGATATTTTGGCATCCTTGCTTGTTTATCGTCCTTTCATGGATGGGATTCTATGTATTTGCAGTTTCACCGCTCCAATATAGGGTGGTTTTTCTGTAATGCTTTTGGTTTCCCAGCATTTTCCTGCTGGTTTGAGGCAGTTTCCTGTTACCTTCCTGTTGCTCAGGGGAGGTTTTATTTCTAGGTTATTTATGCCTGGGTTCTGGTTCTCCCCTGCGTGGGATGCTGCTCTTTCCCAGTTGCTGGTATTCCCCTACATGGAATGTTGATGTCTCCCAATTTCTGGTTTCCCCGACGTGGATTTGTGCCTGTTTTATTTTCCCACCTTTGAATTTTTTCAAATTTAAATTTAGGCAGGATTGATCGTTTAATTTTTGCCTTTTCTATTTCCCGCTAGGTGGGTTTTTCAAATTTTAGTTTCCCGCGTGTTTTCCTTTCTTCCGTCCTGAAGGCTTTCCTTTTGCCTTCCTGGAGGTTTTCCTATTGGATTTCCTCAAGCCTTTCCTGAAGTCCATCCTTGGGTTTTCCTGCGGCCTTTCCTATGGATTTTCCTGATGAAGTCTGATGACTTGTTGTAATCAGGTTTTGGGATCCTTGATAAAAACCCATTTTAATTTTAATTTAACCGACAAAAAAAAATGCAAATATTTCAAAAATATTTTGTAAATTTAAATAAACAAATTACAAAAATTTTAAACGTATTTGTTTAACTCCTTCAAACAAAGTTTTAGTCCTTCATAAAACCTTTAAATACACTAATATTATTTCTAAGGTTTCAACTTTTAATTCTTATCCCTCCAAAGTATATAAGTTCACTTTTATCCTTAGAAAATAATAAGTGTATATATATATATATATATATATATATATATATATATATATATATTCCTTATATCTCCTATTCTGAATGTGCATAAATAAACTTTGAATAAAATGAATTACCTTAACTTTAACCATGGTAATTCCCTCTAGTCAACAATGGTTGAATGTATCTTGATAGGCGCTCCCCCTTTTATGAAACCTTTGCTATACTTTGGGTTTCCTTGGAAAATATTCTATCTTCTCCTTCTAATTGGCCAAGTGCAAACGAATCTCTCACAGATGCTCTGCAATGTATTCAATTTTTTATTGTTTGACTCCTTGCATGGCTTGAACTCTCTTCCTTGCAATATCAAATAGCGCTTCACTTATTACTCCCACTTAACCTTCAATCAATGGCTCCACTTACACCTCCTTCTATTTCCAATGCATCTCTACAAAAAATGTCATTTGAATCCTCTATCTTTAGCCTTTTAAAACTATTCTCTTCTTGGAATGGATGCTAGAAACTCTTCACCTTCCACATTATGTGTGCCACATGGCACTCAATATCTTCCAATGCTCTAAATTTATCTTCCTTGTTCTCTTGAAATGTTTCCTTTCCTGGGAAAATGCTATTACGGCATGTTGGACGTTACTTCATGAAAATTTTAACGTCTCCTTTTACCTTGTCACCTATTTGATGTTTGAATCTTGTCCTTATCTCTTCTTACACGTGTCTTTTGCATACAATGTGTCCACAAACACTTGTAACTTGCCCTAAACTCTAATCCTTCTATATTCTACGTATTCTCTAGCATTCTTATGCAAAAATGTATTCAGTTGGACTTCATGGGTAAAAATCTATGGCTTTCTCAACACTTTTGATGATGTTGCTCCTTTGTATGGTGGTGTCTCTCCCTTCTAGGACTACGGTGGTGCTTCTTAGTGGTGGCTCTCCTTTGAGTGGTGGTAGCTCTTCTATGGTGGTGCTTCTTTGTGTAGTGGTGGTTCACCTTTGAATAGTGACTGCTTTTCTTGGTGCTTTTCTACACCAACCGGATGCTCTTACTCCTCCTTTGGATTATGGCTATATAGTGTCTTTAGACACTAAGAAAGTTTACTTTGTTTTTAACCCTTGCTCAATCTTTAACTTACTCAAGCAAATGCTTTTATTTTATTTCCTTTCACTTTAATAAATTTGCATTCTTATGAACTATAAAACAACATTTAATAATAAGGTTATACTCTTCTTATTTATCCTTTCCAAATAACTCTTACTTAGATTCTTGTTGTTTCAATCTTGTAGATTTAAGATGTAAGTGCTATTAACACCTTTTGCTTGAAGACTCCTTTTTAACTTTCTCCTTAAGATTTCAATAAAACTAATATGGTGCTCTCAAATACTTAATATAAAATAGATTTAAATGCTCAAATAATTAACTTACGTTGCACCTATATTGCATACCTTTCTGGTCTTCTTTTTGCTAGTTTCTTTGGTGATTTATTTCACCCATTATTGTAATGTCATTTTTGTAATCTATATGTTTAAAATTATTTTTTTGTGATTTGGAGATTATAAGAAGGAATGATCTTTCCAAGGCCATTGCTGCTTCATACAAAAGTAAGAATTATTTTTTCAAATTGCACATTATTTCAATCTCTACACAGTGGTGTTGTAAATTTGTTTTGCTACCTAAAAAAATGAAATTATGCAAAAAAATTATGGACTCCAAGATGCTTATCCCAAAACTGAATGGGATAAATTATAGTATTTGGGTGGACCAATTGGTCCTTCTTCTCAAGAGTTGAGGTTTATGGACTAAAAATAAAAAGGAATTTATGTGGATCAATAAGGGTAAGGCTCATGGTCTAATCACTTTGTATGTTGAACCAAATTTGATTCTTCATACCAAAGAGTTTTGGGAACAACACAAGATATTGAAGAGATTCAAATAATATTTTGGGAAAGTTGGAATATTAGATATAGAGTTTGTTAATCTCAAGATATGTAACTTCGACAGTGTTGAGAAGTATATACATGCTTCAAGAACTTAAGGTCAATGATACTATTATCAAAGGTAAACTGAAGACAAATTTTGAGTATGTGAAAATTATTCTCAATAATCTCTCTTGTTTGTAAGTCCATGCCTATTATTTATCACAACATTCCATTATTTATGGGGTACAAGAATCCTTCACTTGATGAGGTATTTTGGACTCTTAGCATCAAGTTACAATGAGGAATATTTGGGAGCTTCTACCTCGGGAACAAAAGCATCCAAAAGATAACCTAGATCTTCAAAAAGTGAGTAAGAGAAGACCTAGAACAATGGAGAAAAGCATTTCAATAAAAATCAAAGAAGTTAGTTTATGGGTTTCCCAAAGAGGGCCGCAAGTCTGTAACCTATCATATTTGAATTCAAAATCTTAAAGGTATAGCCAAGAAATCCATATGTGATAGAGAATTTATGGAAGCCTCATAGAATAAATTTGTTAATACCCCATAGAGTGCACATGTGGGCATACACTTGACATATTGGCCTTGTTCATCTCAAAAGCAGATTGTTGATTTGAGCGTTGCAAAGAATATGAATAAGCATCATTGTTTTCCTTCCAATTATAGTCAACAACATAGCAAATTTATTGATGATGATTCAACCTTTTTAGTATTAAGGTGTGATATCACTCTTAACACTATCAAATTTCAAAAATTTCTTTATGTTCCAAGAGTTTGATACACTCTTATCTTCCTTTGTTACATCACTAATAGCAAGGTGGTGAAACATTGGCTAGGTTGATGGGTTTTTCAAGGACATTGTTATTGAATTCAAGGTGGTTGTTTCATGGTATTGTGATGAGATATATAAGCTTGGTGAGGCTTCATCATCTTTATATCATAAGGTATTTGGTGTCATGTTTGTAAAGGTAAATGATGCTAGTATGTTATAGCATCAATGTTTGAGGCGCTATGGTTTTGGATCCTTGAGGTTCATGACTCTTCTAAATGACAAAGAACATCATTTTTCTCAACCTTTAAAGTCAGTTCATCATGATATTTATGGTCATGTGATCAATCACTCAATTGTTGATTCCAAGTATATTCTCACTTTTATAAATAATAGTTTTAAACTTCTTTAGTTTTACATGATAAAATCTAGAAAATAACTTTACAAATTCAAGGCTTTCAAAACTTTGATGAATAATCTATAATGGCCTTGATGTAGCCACATAGGTTATCTTTATTTTGTTGGCTTGGTCTCTTATGTTAGGGTGGTCAACCCTTGAGCATTAGGGTTAGGTATTAATACGTTTTTAGAATATAAACAAGAGAGATATGATGTAATTAATGAAATTCATTCATGTAACGTATCTCACCTCTAGTGCACATAAGAGACTTTTACCCTCTCTAAGTGGCTTCAATTGTTTTTGAGATTTAGAATCAGGATCTATGCTTCTTACATGGATTTACTATTTTAAAATTTGTTTCTTTGTGAATATTGCTTATGTTGTTGGTATTCTAAGATTTATTGTTGAATTTATTATTTTTTATAAGTTTTTATTTCAAGTAATATCAAAGCTATGGGTTTGGCTCCTTATGCTAGCAAAAAGGGTAGCAAGGTGGTGAGTGAGCTATTTCAAAACCTCTTTTGATCTAATTCACATTTGCTAATCCAATAAATTTTGACTATTTTTGTCTCTACTACCAATCTTTCAAAGGAATAATATTTTGTGATACTGAAATTTAGATAGAACCATCAATGTTTCCCAAATTTGAAAAAATATATTGGGTGTGTCGAGACCCTTGTGGGAGACCTATCTCATTTTGATGTTGTCGAGTTGATCAAAGCAATATATGTCTATAATAATATTTTTCTTTTGACAGTTGGAGGTCTACTTAGCATTTGTCATTGGCTAATGGTGTATGTTCGATCCTTAGGCTTCCATATTCTAGGAACAAATAAATAAACACTTGTAGTGAATAGATCTAACAAATAATGATTTCATGAGTTGAAAAGAAGCATCAACTAAGGAATCAAGGTAACCACCATAACATCCTATAAGGCATCCATGAGTTTCTTCAGCCTCTCCCACAAAATATCGTGACTCATTCAACCCTCCCCTATGACTAGAACCATAAGTTTTCCATTGTCTTTGGATACTGGCAAGAAATATTCATGAAAATATTGATCATATCAAGGTGGGTTAAACTACATGCACTAAGGCTCTTGATCCTTAGGCTTCCATATTCTAGGAACAAACAAATAAACACTTGTAGTGAATAGATCTAACAAATAATTATTTTATGAGTTGAAAGAAATATCAACTAAGGAATCAAGGTAACCACCATAACATCCTATAAGGCATTCATGAGTTTCTTCAACCTCTCCCACAAAATATCGTGACTCATTCAACCCTCCCCTATGACTAGAACCATAAGTTTTCCATTGTCTTTGGATACTGGCAAGAAATATTCATGAAAAGATTGATCATATCAAGGTGGGTTAAACTACATGCACTAAGGCTATCATGTGCATTGAGAATTAGCTGAGGAAAATTTATATTCAACATACTAGAGGGCAACAAGACCTTGACCTTCCAAAAATAAAGTAGGCATTAGAAGACAAATTTCATTAGGTCTCCCTTGAGAAAAATTAAGATCGACAAAAGGGACTTGAGATTGCCAAATATGTCCTTGTCAAGCATTTCCAGTTTCAAGATCCAAGGCACTTCCATATGATGACTTTTAGGCAGGATCCAAGGAACTTCCAATAGACCACTTTTGGGCATGATCTCGATTCCTCTTGTTTTCCTAGATGCATACCCAAACCTTAAAGGGAAATCATATAGGTGTGGGTGATGATGATTATAATTTTACTCCTATTTTAGATACAACAGTTGATAGTGTCACATATATGCTTGTTTATCCTCATGATATGTAGGTTTCTTAAATCGATATACATACTTTTGATGATAAAGACCCTCATGTATGGATTTAAAAATGGATTTCATAATATGCTTACACATAATTTCTAAATAGGGCAAGGTTACTCGTATCACTTGAATTGGGTATTCATGCTCATCAATGGCTTCTTTATGAACTATAGTGTCAAGGCTAGCATTTTTCTAGCCAAAATTTAGGATGTTTCTATTGAACTTTTAATTAGGATCCTTCTACCTATTATGTGATTAAATTAATGCAAAGGAATAAAAACAAAAAATAATGGTGGATAAGTACTACATAGAGTCCATGAGCCTTATCACATATACATATCATTTAAATCTTGTAGTTATGGTTTCTACATTTAGGCATAGGATCAAAGGATGAAATTTTATGGAAAATAGATATGTATCACCCAAAAAGCCTCTAAGATGTTGAATGTGTGGCCTAACCAACTAAAAATAATCTCTAGTTGCCTATATTACATCCATGATACAATTTCAATCCCCTTAGGGCTTACTTCAATGAACGTGATGAGGATCATCCATAGGGTTTCTTCTATTTCAAATGAAATCATAACATCTAGGAGATCAAGCATGTGAGGAATTGTGTAGCTTCCATATGGAAGCCAAGAATGAAGTTTTAAAAGAGGAGGTCCTCACCTCATCAAAAGGAACCAATAGAACCTAGCAAGCTTGAACAAGGTATAAAGACTATGAATGTCTTAGTCTTTGCTCTCATTGAAATGTGAGCCTATCACTATATTAAGGTATAGGGCTTCAAAAAGACAATTATTTTGAATTATTTGGTTAGCATGCACAATTTCATCACTTGTGATATGGTCAAAGCCCTAGGGTTGTATATCATCAATACTGACAAAGATGAATTCAATATGTTGATTGCCAATGGTTGTAAGGTTCAATGTATGGGTCATGTTGCTAATGTCCACATCTAGATGAGTACCTACACTTGGATCGACAACCTATATGTGATGGATTTAGGTAGTATAGATGTTATCCTCAAAATTGAATGGTTTTATCAATTGGAACTCTATGTACAATGGGTAAATAACAAGATCATTTGTCTCTAGGGTTTACAATCCCCACCTTGCAAGATGATTAACTCCCACCAAATAAAAAAAATGTTGAAGAAGGGTAGTACAGGTATCTTCACCCAAATTTGTTGCATGGAAGTCTTGGCCTCCAAGTAGTCACTTCCTACTTTCCCTTCCAAAATACAATCTCTACTCGATAAATATTCTCAAGTATTTGAAGAACCCAAAGGTCTTTCTCCTAAGCAGACACATGATCATGCTATTCACCTTTTTCCATGTAGTCAACCACCCAATGCCCGTCCTTATTGCTATCCCCAACCTTAGAAGACAAAATTTGAGAAACCGATTCAATAGATATTGTAGCAAGGTATTATCTACCCTATTACTAGTCCTTATTCATCCATAATAGCCATGGTCAAATGCAAAGACAATTATTGATGGATGTGTCCAAATTTCAGACCAGTTAATAAGATCATTAAAGATAAGTTCCCTATTATTTTTATTGTTGATTTGTTAGATGAGCTACATGTGGCAAAGTTTTTTACATAGATAAGACTTGCATTCTAGGTTTCATCAAATCAGGGTTAGAGAGGAAGCTATTCCCAAAACTACTTTTTCATGCTCATGAGGATCATTATGAGTTTTTAGTTATTCTTTTTTGTTTTACAAATGACCCTTCCACTTTCCATAGTTTCTACCTTCGTCCTCTCCTTTGCAAATTTGTAATGGTCCTTTTTTATGACATCCTAGTCTATGGTAAGTCTTGGAAAGCCCATTTGCATCATGTTGAATGGGTGTTCCAACTTTTGGATTGGGAACAATTATATGTCAAAAGGTCCAATTGTTTTTTTAGTGTGTTTAAAGTTGAGTATATGCATCATATAGTGTCTCGTGAAGGTATCAAGGTGGACCATAATAAGATTAACACCATGCAAGATTGGCTAGTAGGAAATTTTTGTTAACTAGGTATCATGGGAAATTTATCAAGAATTATGGATCTCACCAAAAAGGATGTATTTGTTTAGTTTGATGAGGCTATAAGAGCCTTATTTTCCTTGAGGGAGGCTATGTGCACCACTCTTGTTCTAGCTACCCTAGACTTTAACAATCCTTTCATCATTGAATGTGATATTTTTGGCACATGTATTAGTGTTGTCTCATGTAAGACGGTTATCCCTTGGCTTTTGAAAGCAAATAACTCTTTGTAGACAACAGTTCTAAGCATGAAAAACCATAGAACTGGTTGGAATAATGTTGTCCACCAATTTTGATTGTACATAACAATTTTGGTAATGTTTGTGTTTGCATTTGATTGTAAAATCAACCAATAAGAAAGAAGGCTTGATTGTAGACACACAAGGCACTAGATGACAAAACTAGCCGCCATTTGCTAACTAGTATTTAGACGTCTAGTTAGACGTCCATTGTTAGACGTCAGTTTTGGTTTAGTTAGAAATGGTTAAGGGCTGAACGGTTGGGGTGGTTGGGCGAAGTAGTTGGAGGAACTACTTCGCCTCCCTATTAATACCCCCTTTTCAAACATTGTACAACGTCATTATCCATCTAAATACAAATGCCAATGCTCTTGTGTGGATGTTCTATTTTGTGTATCTGTTGTGAGTTTATGATATTGCAGGTTGCATTACATTGATGTGTGAGTTGCAGGTTTTCCATACTAACACGCATTGCAGATCGGTTGTCATAGTATAGACGAGAATTGTTGATTGCAGGTACAGAGGGTTGTAGACGTCTAGCCCTTGACGTCTGGGCAGTCGTCAAACGGCTAGCCGTCTACCTCCACAAATGTGACATCTAGACCTACCACCTTGACGTCTATACATGTGACATCTAGAACTGCCACCTTGACGTCTAGACCTGTGACATTTAGACCTGCCACCTTGACGTCTAGACCTGCCACCTTGATGTCTAGACCTGTGACGTCTAGACCTGCCACCTTGACGTCTAGACCTGTGACGTCTGGTCTTAGACGTCTACCTATGACAGTTGGGTAGTTGATCTTTGTAGCCTATAACCAGCCCATTGGAGTGCCTATTGCCTAAGCCTGAAAACTTACTGTTTCGATTGTCATCACCCTATCCCGGGAATGTACTCACCCCTGTCTACACTCTCTAACAAGAACTTTGGTTGTTCTAATTATGAGAAGATGTTAGTCATCTTGCAAAGGACAAAGGGATGCCTTACTTGTTGGGCCACCATTTTATTATCAAAACTTATCATAGTAGTCTCAAGCATTTCTTTGAAAAAACAAAAATGTCTCTCTTGTTTGAAATAAAACAAATGATTGATCAAGTTTTTGGGATGTGACTTTGTAATTGAATATAAGAAAGGGAAGAATGTAGTCATGAATGCCCATTCTCAAAAGTACGAAAAATTTGTAGTTGTCCAAGCTATATCTAGCCCCACTTCCCTTTGGATCACCTAGCTTACAAAAGAATGGCATTCAGATCCTAATACAATTTGTTTGATTCACGACATTAAGGTTGGTAACCATCAATCCATTGTTCTCTTTATCTAACAATAGCCTAAGGAAGAATCACTATATTTATCTCATTCAATTTTCCTAGGTCAAGCATAACATCCTTCAGGAATTATGTGTTTCTCCTTTAGTATGATATTCCAGATTTCTTAAAACCTATCAGTAGGTTAAGTAGTCTCTTTCTTAGAAAGGAATGAAAGCCGATATCAAATAGTTTGTGATTGAATGTGAAGTGTGCCATAAGAACATGGGTGAAACAATTAAGTCTTTGGGATTGTTGTAGCCCCTTCCTATTCTAGATTGCTAGTGGGAACACATCTCCATGGACTTCATTGAAGGCCTATTTTGGTCTTTCATTAAAGGTCTCTAGGATTATTTTAGCCCCTTCCTATTCTAGTTCAGTAGTGCAAACACATATCCATGAATACTTCTTTGGATAAGGATGCTCCTTTTGCAACACTAGTTGTGGATATTCCTTTAGTTTTTGATGTTCTAGTTCCTCCTCTTGCACTTGATGTAGCTTCAATAGATGAAATCCTACCTCAAGGCACTCCAGGCAAGATGAAACATATACCTAAGTGGGCTATGTCTATGACCTTCAAAGGACTTCCTTCAACATGAATGTCATTGGAAACTCCTCCACCTCATGCTCTTCTTACTGAGGTGGATGCAAATGGGGATCCCACTACTTCTAATTAGGCTAAGGGATGTCTTGAATGAGAAGCAACTATGCCAACTAAGTATGAATCACTCATGAAGGATAATAATCAAAATTGGAAATTGGTTCCATTGCCTAAGGAAAAGAGCATTGTTCGATGGAAATGGGTCTATAACCAAGTTTGGTGTAGATGGTTGTATTGAGAAATACAAAGCTTGTCTTGTTACCAAAGGGTTTTCTTAGAAGGAAGAAACATACTGCAATCAGACTTTGCCCCATTTGCTCACATGAACTCCATTAGGATGACACTTTTCCTTGCTACTTCATCTTCATGGGAGGTTCAATAAATGGATCATAGGATCCTTTAGAAGGATATCTATATACAATATCCATAGAGGTTTGAGCAAGATAAACCTACACCATTGGGTTACAAACTCAAGAAGTCCTTGTATGGGCTTAAGCAAGCACCTTGAGCATGGTATGAGAAGATCCATGGATTTTTTTAGTTGTGGCTTTGGTTATGAATGAGTATGATGTTCACATCAAACATCATAAGGTCAAATTCTTATCATTGTGCTTCATTTTTATGATTTGATCATCTGTGAAAGCTTGAATTCCATGATTTAAGACAAAGCTATGACTTCAAAATTCTTTTGAGATGAAAACTTTGGTCCTGCTTCATTATTTTTTGGGCATTTAGATTGTTCAATATTCTCCAAGGGCCTCTTTATTAAGCCTTAATATGCTTTTCATTTTCTACAACAATTTTAGATGGAGGATTGCAAGCATATTCATAGTTCTTTTTATTTAGAGGTGAAGATTGGGCGAAGTGTTCTCTTTTGGTTGATGCGACTAATTATAGGTCTTTGGCGGATAGTCTTATCTGTCTCACCCACGCTAGACCAAATATAGTCATTCATGTGTCTTTGTTCCAAGTACATGTAGGCACCTCATGGGAGTCATTGGAACGTTGGCAAGTAAATTTTGCACTACACTAGAGCTACTCTTTACATGGCCATTCACTACACTAAAAATACTCCTATGTTTTTGCAAGGACATTGAGATTCAAATTGGGTTGGTAATTTTGACGAACGTAAGTGTACTTGAGGTTATCTATTTTTTCTTAGATCTAAGACCTATTTCTTGGTGTTCAAGAAACAACACACCATCTTTGTCTTCCATAATAGAATATCATAATGCAATTCTGGATGGAAAACATCTTGAGTGAATGGATATTCTTCTTATGCAATTGACTCTTGCCAAGAAAGGCTCCAATACTATGTTTTGTGATAATTAGAGTATCATCTAGTTGGTTTGCAATCCAATGGAGAATGGATCAAACACATTGATATATGGATGCACTATGCAAGAAATTCCTTGAGAGGGTTAGCTTCTGCTTCCTGTGCCTTCTATAGATCAACTTGTGAATATCTTAACTAAGGCCATGTCAAAGTCCACCATAAAATTACCAAATCTCTTGGAATTGCAAAGCTCGCACCAAGGAGGGATGTCCAATGCCCTCTCTTTGTGGTCCTTGTTGACAAGTTTTGTCACATTGCTTCTGAAGGGGTAGTGAAATTTGATTATGTTGATTTTCTTGATATAGTTTTCCTTATTTTTGTTGATAGTAGTGTTGCAGCAATTTTGGCTGTCATTTTTTGGATCCCCCTTGTAAATAACTGAATTTAAAAGAGCTTCGCCCATAATATAGCAAGAAAAGGGAGCTTCGCAAACAGCAAGCAGGAAAAAACATAGGTGCAAGCCAAATTTTCTAAGGCACAGAAAGAGCTTCGCAAGCGAAGCTCCCACAAGACTAGCTTCGGGCCGAAGTTTTGCGAAGCATACAATGTAAAAGTAAAATGCCAAAACAAATTCTTAAGTGTGGAAAAACACTTCGCAGAAATGCTAGCGAAGCACCTGCTTCGGCTGTCCCTTTTGGCGAACCACTCCTCAGGAAAATCTACTTCGCTCAAAATCTTCCCGAAGCACCCGCTTCGGGCGACTCAAGTGCGAAGCTTCCCCCTCCGAAGGCTGGTTGTCCCTGAAAATTTTCTAAGGCATGGAGGAGCTTCGCTTGAATTTTCCCCGAAAGGCTGTTTTTGCAACGGTTCGCGGCGAAGCAATTTTGAAGGTCCACTTCGGCTGAATTTTGTGCGAAGCTCCCTCAGTAGAAGCCTAACCGTATGCCCAAAATTTTCTAAGGCAAAATTCTACTTCGCTTGAATTTTCCCCGAACGGCCACTTTGAAGGAAGGTTCGCAGCGAAGCTGTTTTTGGATGTCCCTTCGCTGCGAAGCACCAATACAAAGAGGTCTATCCCACTTCGGCTCTCATCCATGGCGAAGCAGCTCCCCGAACTAAAATTCAGCGAAGTTCTCCAGGGCACACATCCCAAGACTGGGTATTTCTTCGAGGCAATTGAGTGGTTCATTAATGCATCTTTACTTGCCCGAAAGACCCGGGACTCATTTTCAGCAATGGAAAAGGAAAGGTCAGCCGTAGGAGGAAAACCCGATGGACCCGACAGCCACTCGAGCATTGCGCCCAGAGATTGAGGACGAGTCAGGCGGCCCATTAATGAGAGTTTCCCCGGCTAAAGCGGTCGTAATTGCTAAATATAGGAACGGATGTGAGAACTCAATCACGGGAGGAGCGAAGGCAGATTTTCCAGTTTTTCGAGGGCGTACTGCTAGGTTTTGTGCAATGATGGCTCAGAGGGCCGGGTCCTCTATAAAAACCCATGAATTGTAATGAAAAAAGGGGGGAAATTTTTGCTAGAAAGCTGCTGTAACTTGATTCCTGCAATTGATATTAAAGACTTTGGGCTCATTTCTCTCTTGTATGCTGCCTTCTGGATTATTTCTGCTATTCTGTCTTTGATTGTATACTGTAATTCTGAATCCTGAATTTAGGTGTGTAATTAGGGACAAAACCTTGTAATTCTCCTGGAGGATACATAGGGGAGAAAATGCCATGTTAATGTTCTTGTATGCTGCCTGTGGATAGTGTTTCTGCTATATTTACATGTTTCTTGTTCGCTGTAATTCTGAAATCTGGATTTAGGCGTAGGGGAGTAAGTGAATCCTGGAACTCGTCCAGAGGATACATAGGAAAGTTAGCGTGGTGTTCATTTATGTGTTATCTTTTGTATTTATTGCTGCTACTTCAAGGTATTAGTTAGTGATCGTGCTGCTGGTTCTTCCCCTCATTAAATCAACCAACCGTGTTTCTTCCCTACTCTTTTATTTCTTTCCTGCACTCTTACTCTTTTTATCTCTTTCCTGCACTCTCATCTTTAAAGAATCAGTAGTTTAGTAAAGGAGCCGGCCTTTCTCCGGAGATTGGCACGGAGGGCATCTCTTCCCTCCGGCCTTTCAATGTTGGTCCAGGTCTAGGGCGCGTATACGTACAAAATCCTTTCCTGTGGCAAATTTGTGACCAACAGTTTCTGGCACGCCCGGTGGGACCCGGTCCGTCTCACCTTGTGAGTGGTAGTGAGAGCCGATGCTTATCTCATTACCAAACAGACTCTAGCATCTGGCGACTCTGCTTAACCTGGAAATCTCAAAGTCGTTGAGACCGATACCAAAGTATCCGTGCCTTCATGCAAACAAGATATCGAGTTAGGAATAGTGGAGAAGGAACTGAGTTTTTTGAACTCGACATTGATGCTTTCGGAGAGCACCCTAGGCTGATAACACCTGAACAGCTGTTACGGAGGGCGCCTTCGCAAGAAGTTGTATTTGATGAAGAGGGCCTGACTTCCGACAGCACAGCAGCTAGTCTTCCCCCTAATCCTCCTAACTCCCCCGATCATCCAAGCGCTTCCGCTTCAGTCAGTCACCTACAAGGGACTTCGGGAATCCCTATCTTTCCGACTCCAAGCGCAGGCATGGCACACCAACAGCAGCAGCAGCTGCCGCCACAACAACAACAACCCAGGTCGTTCCCGGCATGGAACTCTTCCGGACCATTAAACCTGGCGAGACAAGGACGGGTTCCACCTGCTGCGATGAAGAAAATTCCTACCTTCGATGGCACGGGGAAGACCGCTCTGGAACACATTCAAGACATAGTTTCTCTGGCGGCAATACACAACATCACCGAAGGAGTGATGGTGAAGCTTCCGGTTCTATCCCTCCGAGGAAAACTCCTTTATTGGTATAGATCGCTTCCGCCTGGCACCATAACAAGTTGGGACCAGTTAGCTGGACAACTGATGAGAGGTTTCAACGAGTCTGCTGACCCTTCCTCCCTCTTGCATCAATTTACGACAATTCAGAGACACCCGCAGGAGGAAATTGCAGACTTCAATGTGAGGTTCGCTCGGACTTGGCAAAGAGTACCTACTGGACTTCGGCCAACCAGCGAGGCTGCAACATACTACTACCTTAGGGCCCTCAATCCAGATATCAGTGTGATGGTAAGGTATTCGAATGTGAATACTTTCCCTGAGCTCTATGAATTAGCCCAAAAAGCGGAAATGGACCTGATAGCCGTAGGAAAGCTTCCCCAAAGGATGCCGATGCCTATATTCCCGGAGTTTCCGCAGACACAATGCCTGAATGCAGCTACGTCGCAAGCCTCCATAACCCCTGTATATCCCCTCTCATCATGGAATCCTAACCCCGTTGTAACCCAAATCGTTACACCACAAGTGCATTTCCCCGCGTATTCAACGCCACAGCCTACCGTTCCTGCGTTACCAGCACCACCTCAATACCCCGCTTTGCCCCCAATACCTACGATGGCTCCATTGCCGCAGGCCCCCAAAGCTGAAGATATGCAGGCTAAAATATTACAGGAAGTTCAGTCTTTGAACTCTACTGTACAGACTTTGTCCAACGATATGATTATCATGAAGAAGAAACAAGCACAACAAGAATTTCTTCCAAGGAGGTCTTACCCGCCGCCAGCGCTCACCAAAGATCAAGTGGTGCAGCCAGGAAGATCTTCGGCAAGAAATGCTGTGATCGACGAAGGAACAAGCACTTCTGACACCGTGCACTGGTGTTCTACATGCAATGACCCACATGAGGAAAACACCTGTATGTTGCATCAACATTTTGTGCAGACGCTGTCAGGAAACAACCCCAGCGGACAAGTCAACATGATAAGACAAACAGATCAGAACCCGGTCATGGACGAAGAAGAGCAAGTTTCGATGCTTACTAGGGAGGGAAAAAGACCAATGGAAGTGGACGCAGCTCAAATGGCTCCCTTGAAGGTATATACCCGCCGCGAAAAAGAGCAGCAACCTGCTAAAGCCCCAGACAAAGCTTTACACCCAGCGCCAGCAAAAGAGAAGACCCAACAAGTCTCCACAGCCCCGCCTCAGGCTGAAACTAAAGAACAGGCAAGGGAAAAGCTTAAGTTCCCTTCGCTAACCAAGCGGCAAAGAGTTGAAGCCACGGAGCAATATCACACAAAGTACGAAGCTAAAAAAGGGCCCGAAGTGCATACCCCCATAAGGTATAATATCGTGGATGAGCTAAAAAAGACCCCTGCCAAAATTAGTTTATATGATGCTTTACAGCTACCAGGACAGGTAGACCTGTTGCAGGAGTCTTTGAAGTCCGCGAAAGCTGGGCAATCAATGCCGCCCGCCATAGTGCAAACTCTGTCTACGTCCATAACAAGAAAGAACAGACCTCCCCCGTTTTACTTGTCATTACAAATGGAAGGTCATATTGTCCATAACTGTATGATTGATTCAGGGGCAGCAACGACGGTCATGCCTAAAGCGGTCTGCGAAGAAATAGGGATGGAGTATACAAGAAGCAGCCATGGCGTACTCCAACTGGATGGCACTCTTGTAAAGACCGTCGGGGTAATCAAAGATATACCCATCCGACTACACAAAGTGCCCCAAATTGTGGTGATACAGGAAGTGGTAGTAGTAGATCTAGAACCCTATTTCAGCATGTGTCTTTCGAGGGAATTCACAGCGAAGCTAGGGGGATACCTGTCCATGGACTATTCACATTTGGAGGTCCCATTCAAAGGGAAGAAGGTCAAGATTTACAACGAGAAACCTTCCACGTTTCTCGTACAAAAAATGACTGAAGAAGAATGCAATGATCTCGTCCATGCGATAGCAGAAGAAATTGAACGAGTGGACTTAGTAGAGGAGTCCCTTGCACAACTAAGTTCTGAAGATGAATTTTCATTGACAGACTTTAATGCTATGATAGAAACAGAAATAGGGTGTTACACCATTGCAAAGCCAGAGAAACACATTAAGTCAGAAGATAAAGTACCTGCCCAAGGAGAATTATGGCAATTATTCTTTGATGGTGCCCGGTGCAAAAACGGAGCTGGGGCAGGGATCCTTCTAGTATCACCATCCGGAGAACAGAAAGAATATTGCTATAGATTAGTTTGGAGCTGCACCAACAATGCAGCAGAATATGAAGCCCTATGCCTAGGACTGAAAAAAGCGGAAAAGCTAGGCATAAAACACCTCAAAATTTTTGGAGATTCAGAACTGGTATGCAATCAGGTCACCAACAAGTGCATCTCAAAAAAGCATTATCTTAAAGCATACCGCAACAGAGTATGGGACCTGTTTGAACAGTTTGAGTCACTCAATCTGCAGTCCATCCCGCGAGAGAAGAATAGACACGCCGACGTCTTGGCCTCCATCGCGGCTAGATATTCTCCAGCTGACGACATGGTACACAAGCCTAAGGCCGTGAGGATGATTTATAGGCCCTCTGTGCCGGATAAGGACATGCATTGGCAAGTTTTCGACAATGATGAACAGATCATCAATTTCTTGGTCCAAGAAGCAGCCACTGTTGAAGAAAGGAGTATGAAGAGCGAGGAGTATGAAGGACTGGTCCAGTTAAAAAATAACCATGTTCCAAGAGGATTGATCACTCTAGAGAGCCTGTTCGATCAGAACAACAGAGTAGTTTCTCACAGAATCAAAGTCGACGCTAGGCAATATCAAGATCTAGAGCTTGAATCCAGGAAAGTGATAAAAGTTGGAACAGATTGTACCATGGTTGAGTTAGAACAAATCAGGTCTCTATGCAGGAAGTATCCAGATATAGTAGCCTGGTCTTACCAAGACCTAAAGGGCTATGACCGAAGGTTGGTTCAACACACCATCGAGCTACAAGAAGGGGTAAAACCTTTCAGACAGAGGCAAAGGCCGGTCAACCCAAAGATCGAAGCTCTGATGAAAGCTGAACTTCTAAAAATGCTTGAAGCAAAGATCATCTATCCCATAAAGCATTCTTCTTGGGTAGCAAACTTAGTTCCTGTCAGGAAGAAAAATGGGGATATTCGGCTGTGTGGACTTCCGCAACTTAAATCAGGCTTCACTCAAAGACCACTATCCCCTCCCGCAGATTGATCAAATCTTGCACTCAGTAGCTGGAGCCCAGCGTTTCTCCCTACTCGATGGTTTTTCAGGATATAACCAGATTTGGGTTAGAAATGAAGACCAGCACAAAACAGCCTTTACTACTAAGTGGGGGACGTTCGCTTACCAGCGGATGCCGTTTGGCCTTTCGAACGCAGGAGCTACCTTCCAGAGAGCTATGGACTTAGCATTTGGAGAACTGCTGAACAAGGTTATCGTCATCTATTTGGATGACATGACCGTCTTTTCCCGAAAAAGAGAGGACCATCCCTCGCACCTGCAGCAAATATTTGAAAAATGCCGAGAATTTGGCATCTCAATCAATCCTAAGAAGTCCATCTTTGCAGTGAATGAAGGAAGACTGCTGGGGCACCTTATATCGGAAAAGGGGCTCGCGATAGACCCTGACCGGGCTGAGGCTCTCCTAAAACTTCCATTACCAATGAATAAAAAGGGGCTGCAGTCCTTCTTCGGGCAAATTAATTTCGTGAGGAAGTTTGTACCAGACTTCGCCCAAATCATCAAGCCGATGTCCCAACTTTTAAAGAAAGATGCCGAATTTGTCTGGACTGATGAAAGAAGGGAAGCATTTGAAGAAATCAAGGCCCGAATCGCTCAGGCACCCGTCCTGACTAACCCTGACTACAGTAGGGATTTCATCCTATACGCTGTAGGAGAACCCGAAAGTTATGCCGCAGTCCTGACGCAAAAAGGAGAAGATGGCGAAGAGCGCCCCATTGCGTTTCTAAGCCAGGTGATACACCCCCACGAGGAGAAATACAACTTCATAGAAAGACAGGTGCACGCTGTCATGAAGTCCCTAAGGAAATTCAAACATTTCGTCTCCCAAAGTCGGGTTACAGTGTTCGTCATCCATCCTGATGTACGCAACTTCATTATCCAAGGAGAGTTGGGCAGCAAAAGGGCTGGTTGGGTCAACAAAATACAGGAATTTGACATTGAAATCAGACCCACAAAGTTGGTTCGCGGTCGCGCGCTATGCCAAGAGCTTGCGAAGAGTGTAGCAGCCGAAGTAACAGCTTGTCAGTGGGATGACTTAGCGGTAGAAGAAAGCTTCGCAAACCGAGACGAGGATGAAAAGGACTGGGTCAATGAAATAGTAGAATATTTCAGCACTGGGATATGTCCTTCGCATTTAAATACTTCGCAGCGAAGACACTTCAGGCTGAAAGCCCTTCGCTTTGTCTTACGCCCCGAGGGCCTGTTCTACCGAAATATTGATGGAGTTCTTCTGAAGTGTATAAGGGAGGATGATAAGAAATGGGTCCTTGGTGAATTCCATTCAGGTTTATCAGGGGGCCACTCTGCAGGAAGGACAACTGCTTTAAAGATAATCAGGGCGGGCTACTACTGGCCCTCGCTCTTTGCCGATGCCTTCGCGGTTTGCAGAAAGTGTGAACAGTGTCAGAAGTTTGTCGGGCGAAGCAAAAATGCTCCCATGCCCCTCCAGCCAATACAAGTGGAAGCACCATTTCAACAGTGGGGATTGGACTTCATAGGGGTCATCTCGCCGAACTCTTCTGCAGGACATAAATTCATCCTCACCGCGACCGATTACTTCACCAGATGGGCCGAAGCAGTACCCGCCAAACAAGCTGATCAAGAAACGGTAGTCACTTTTCTAGAAGGCTTGATCACCCGGTTCGGCATCCCCGAAGCAATAGTAACAGATAATGGCCCCGGATTCATAGGCGCTAGAATTAATGAGTTCACTTGCAAATATGGGATATACCGCAAGGTCAGCTCCAATTACTATCCCCAGGGTAATGGATTAGCAGAATCAACAAATAAGACCCTGCTGAGGTTGCTGAGAAAGCTCATAGACAAAAACAAAAGGACTTGGCATCTTCTCTTAGATCAAGCCTTATGGGCTGATCGAATATCTATTAAGAAGTCGATCAAAACCTCACCGTATGCTTTGGTGTATGGTAAAGAGGCTGTCCTACCAACCCATATAAAAATTCCTGCGTTGAAAATGTTAAGTGATGAAGAAGCAGAATCCGGTCCTATGGAAGTTAGGCTAGCCCAATTATTGCAATTAGAGGAAGAACGGGATAAAGCATATCAGAACTTCGCAAAGCATGCCCAGGTCACCCGAAACTGGTTCAAGAAGAAGTCATCCGTCCGGACATTTAAAGTGGGAGACTTGGTCTGGAAATGGAATTCATGGAAGGTTAAGCCAGGTAATCATGATAAACTGGATGCGTTTTGGGAAGGACCGTTCGAGATTGCCAAAGTAAATTCAGCTAACTCCTTTATCCTCAAGGATGCGACTGGTCAGACTCTGCCACTTCCCGTAAACGGTCTTCACTTGAAGACCTTCCATCATTAAAAGTTTTCTGGAAAATCTTAATCCTTGTATATACTGTTGTTTATACTTGTACAAACTTTGTTTTAAGAGTCTCTAGAATTAAGCATGTAGCTAGATATAGATTGCATCCTCACGTCATTGTGAAAATGAAGTTTTGCCTCGTGACTAAGGTTCAGCTCTGCCGAATCAAGAGTAAAATCTACTTCGGAATTTTTCTACGCGAAGTAGCCGGCGTAGGACGGTTCGCTGCGAAGCACTTTCAAATCAACAACAAGGAATGACTCATTGCACCCAGATCTTAAAGGAGAAGGCAGATGTAACCTGTTTCGCTTGGCAGCAGGCTTCGCTGAAGAGGCAAAAGGAATATTTCTCCGAAGTATAAAGGCATGGAAAATGCTTCGCAAAAGGAAACTGTGCGAAGCAACTTCAAAGGGAAAATTTTGCGAACCACTTCTTTGAGACAAAGGAACGCGCTTCGCTCCTAAGGTATCCTAAGCCCCACTTCGGGGTCAATCTTGCGCAAAGCGCCCGGTAAGACAACGATGTAGCCTAGATCCCGTAAAAAGGCAGCTTCGGGTCCGAAGCATAGAAGACCAAGGGAAAGTTTAAGGTTCGCTGCGAAGCACTTTGCGCCAAAATCAGCTTCGCCAAGTCGTAGAGCGCAAAACGAGAAGCATTTAAAATGCGCCTTGAAACGTGTGCCAACTACAATCTAGGAAACCGTCCAGGACGTGGGGGTTTAATGCAAAGGTGGCGGAGCGCATCCCAAGAGAATGTCGTTATGATTAAAAGTTGCGCCCAGGTACGAGGTGGCAAGGGAATTAGATTTTCGAAGCCGGGCCAGGTCCTCGAAGTACACAGACCCGCGTGCAACCCCGCCGCAAAGCCAATGAAGAAGCGAAGCAATCCCTTCCGCCTGATTTTCGAATTTAATTTTGGTAGTTGCCATTAATGATGGTGGCTATAACCTTCGGCTATAAATCCCGAGCTTTACCAGTAAAAAAGTTGTTTATCTGCCGTCAAGCAAGACTGTAAGAAACTTAGCCAGAGCTCTACGATATTCCCATTTTCTGCATTAAAATTCTGCTCCTTAAAAAAACGAAATGGGGAAGAAGAATTCTAAAGAGAAAAGGAAAGAGCCCGAGGTAGTGACTCCAGAAAAGGCAAAAGGGAGCAAGGAAGAAAAGAAGCATAGGCCCAAGAAGGTTGATTTAAACCTGCGCCCTGAGAAGCAGCCCATAGAAGAAGGGGAGGAATCAGAGGATGAGCAACTGCCAGAACCTCCCATTGATGGGTGGGAGAAGATAAGAGACACCGAACTTTCAAAAAGCATCGCAGAACTGCGATACACTATCGACTACATGAAGAGTCGATTATCTGCAGAAAATAAGAGGGCTGCCGCATACTACTCGCAGATATACTGGTATCTGACTCCACCAACCCACCACTGTCCTGAATTAATCTGTGCGATAGCCCGGAATTACCAGCCGTCCACCAGACAAGTTCTGGACGCTGCGGGTAATAAGTTATTTTCGATTTTTAAGGAAGATGTGCAAGTAGCTTTCGCTCCTTTGCAAGGGCCACCCAAGGGGTATTTAGTGCGCAATGTTCTATTGAATGAACAAATGGACAGATTTAACGCCTCCAGCCACATTGTGAAATTTTTGAAGGAGAGTCTTAAGGATGGGTTACCTTCAGGCAAGCTACCACAGATGCCTCGCCTTCTGCAAGACTTCAAAAGCACAGATATCTTTTCCATTATTGCATGGGTCGCAGGTCTGTCTACAGACGCCGACGTTTATCCCTGGCAAGTGTCCCTGGCCGAATGCATTTCCCGAGGAGAGTTCTACGCTCCAGACCCCTCAAGGCCAAACACGAACCCGGTTTTCTTTGACTGGGCAGAATGGGTAGCGCGGACCTTGCACACGCGGTTGGCGAGTTTGAAGAATGCCGGGACAGGCCAATATTTTGGGCCGTGCTCTTTCCTAATCTGGCTCTTTTTCTGTCACACCCACAGGCATTTTCCTCATATTGCCATTACTCAGAGTGGCAAAGACGGAGCCCCGCTGCCGGTGTACCAGTGGACCCCCCTCCTAGCCAGGACGGGGTCGTATTATGTGTTCAATCAGCAATTTTTAGGACCTGCTCTTCAGCTATTGCAGGGTTCTTGCCCTCGAGTACCCGTGGACCTTAGGGACAAAGTGGTCAATGAGCGGAAAGGGGATGTTTTTCAGTTGACTCAGGGCCTTGTCATCCGTCTGTTTGGATTCACAGGGAAACCCTTCATTTTGCCTGTATATCCTTCTGAATACCAATTTGCTTTAGAGATCGCTCGCCAGAGCGATATGACAAATGTAGTTTACGGCCACGGCCGAAAGTGGGCCCCGACTTGCGATTTCCCTTTCAAAATGGGGGTCGTAGAGGTCTTCGCCATGAAACAATATGTATTTTTAGATGATAAACTTGCTGACTTCGGGTTGCTGCAACTTCCGCAGCGGTGGTGCTATGACCCCTTGGGGGTGATGAGAGATCATTTGAGGTTTAAAAATTTTCATATATGTCCTCAACCAGAGATAATAAAGCAGAGGAATAACCCTACGGCGAGAGATTTAGAGTGGCATTTGGAAAGAATGAAGACATTGCCACCATGGCACGAATTCTACACTATGGAAGTTGAATATGATCCTGCTAGACACCCTTTCCCGAGCGCAGACGCTGCTTTCTGGAGAAGAATGAAGGACGATTTGAGAGGGGAGATAAAGAATTGGCGCGAGCCGCAACTCAAAGAATGGTGGATAATGAGAGTCCATCGACGTAAGCAGAAATCATACGGACTCTTGGAGATGGACAAAGATTTCGCCATTTATTATGAAGCGAATGTCGGATCATGGCAACCTCTCGCGTTTGCTGATTTTATTCCTCCCAGTCCCCCAGGTTCGGGCGACAGCCCCAGAAGAGTGACCGATGATTCTGAACAAGAAGAGGAAGATGAAGTTGTAGCAACATCTCAGGAGTCGCTCAAGGAGCCTGCGGGAGGCTCCGAAGTTGAGGTCAAGAGGCCATCGCAGCAACAAGGGAAAGAGGATGCAAAGAAAAGAAAGAGACCTGGACAGGTCCAAATGCCTCCTCCTCACCCGAAGCGGCCCCGCACCAAATCCTCCGGCGCTTCTAATGAACAATCTGCAGCAGGATCAGCAGAAGCCAATACGGAAAAAATAGCATCTCCACGGGCAGAGGAAAGTGTTGAAATAGATGTCATTGATGTGGAGGAATTCCTACAGGAGGCGGGAGAAGTTGGAGAGAGGGTTGAAAATGTTGAAAATGCAGGAACCGTGGGAAGCAACGAACCCAATACGCAGGAATTTGCCACTTCGGCTCTGCCGTCAGAGCACGCAGGTACGCATTCTTCTTCTCCTGCTCCCGTTTCCCAACTTGTGTCAACCCCAGTCCCGGCCGAAGGTCCCTCTGAGCCTTCTCCAAAAGTTGCTTATCCAGTTGTACAGTCACCCCAACATGAAGTTTCTCTAACTATTATGAATGTGTCGCATGGTTTCGCCGCTCCCGTATGTGTTTCCACCCAGTCCGAGTCGTTAGGCCGGGACGTGTCCGCAGCCACCGCTTCGCCCACCCATACCACCATCCCGTTGGTACTTGGCCAGACTAAGGGCAACACTTCGTCCCCAAATCCCGACCCCCACCTCGCATCCACACATACCATAGCTTCACCATCCACTACACCCACCACTGAGCCCACTGGCGACACGTCACCGATTCAGTCTTTGTACCTGCTTACCCCTTCGGCTGTCAACCCAGCCTTATTAGAAAATGAGTTAACCATGATCAAGGAGAGCCCTCTAGCGAAGAAGTTGATCCGAGCCCGCCAAAATACTGACAATATGCTCAAGGAGGCGAGGAGAAAGAGGGGGCGTTCATTGGCAAGACAAGAGAAGTGCGCGGTCATTGATCTGAAGAATGGGAAATTGCACAAGGTCAAGAAAATTCCCAAGGTTCAGAAACCCTTGGACGAAATGACCTCTGCAGATTATGAGTATCAGGAGAAGGTCAAGGACCTAGAACATATAGACATTGATAATGAATCAGAATCAATGCATGTGAGAATAGAGACCTTCCGCGCACATGCCCAAATCGCCAACCAGCGCCGCTGTGAGGCGGAGAATGCCAATGTCAAGCTGGAGGAGGATCTAGCTAGGATACGCTCTCAGCTGGAGGATGCTCTAAGGCAATGTGAGCAATTAAAGGATGATAGGGATGCCTTAAAACAACAGATAGAACAACTGCAAAGTAAAGTAGGAGATCATAGCAAGACCCAGGCCGAGGCTGAATTGAAGGCCAAGGAGTTTGAGGACCGGATCTTGCAGATGCAACTGCAGTTGTACGAAAAGGAGAGCTTGGAACTGTTCGACAGGAACAGAATTAAGGATATCCGCTCTCATTTGCTCAGGAATTTCAGATCTCGGGCCTCTAGTGCCCTCTCAATATTATCATATATTACAGAAGCCCAGAACGCTGCTTCTCAAAAGGGGCCAATAGTGGACGAAATTATCCAGGAGATTAGAAGCCGGCTCGGCTTAGCTTTTGAAGTGCAGAGCATAAAGTACCAAGACTTGCAAGTCGCAGCTATGAGTCGGATGGCCCGAGATTGGTCCACCGCCCAAGCCACAGTCCGCGCCTTCTTCTCCAAGGTGAGAAAGGCACAGAAGGCGAAGCAACTTCTGGATATATTTGAACAGGAGCAGCGTACCTCTCTGGGGTATTTTCAAAATCTTTCAGAACTGGGTTTCCCGAGTTTCACTGACGATGACGGGAACCTTTTGACAAAAGAAGAATTGAAACCTGCCTGGCTCAGCTTTGAGAGCGATGTCTCTGAGATTGATCAGTGGAAAGAGCCAGTTACAGAAGGCCAGGTCACAGATTTTATTTTGAGATATTGTAGGATCGCGGCGTGCTTAAATGATTTAAGCACTAGGGCCAAATCTGCTGACATTGGGCAGATTGACAGGTTCCATGTCCTGGTTAAGGCATTGCAAGACCGAGAGCCTTTCCAGAAAGGCGCGTGGGCTCATATTCGCCGAACCATGGAGAGGATCCGTGACCGCCTTCCACCGCCGCCGTTGGAGCAGATACCTGGCGAAGGAGATGGGAAAAGATTAGAAGCAGTTGATGAGGTGCCCCCGGAATCAGAAAAACAACGAGGAGAAGGGTCTGGAGGTGACTCTGGCCCAATGGATGAAAGCTAGAGGGTTCTCACACCGAGGCGAACTCGTTGCCCCGCGAGCCGCCAAGAATGTTGACAAGTTTTGTCACATTGCTTCTGAAGGGGTAGTGAAATTTGATTATGTTGATTTTCTTGATATAGTTTTCCTTATTTTTGTTGATAGTAGTGTTGCAGCAATTTTGGCTGTCATTTTTTGGATCCCCCTTGTAAATAACTGAATTTAAAAGAGCTTCGCCCATAATATAGCAAGAAAAGGGAGCTTCGCAAACAACAGGCAAAAAAAAAAACATAGATGCAAGCCAAATTTTCTAAGGCACAGAAAGAGCTTCGCAAGCGAAGCTCCCACAAGACTAGCTTCGGGCCGAAGTTTTGCGAAGCATACAATGTAAAAGTAAAATGCCAAAACAAATTCTTAAGTGTGGAAAAACACTTCGCAGAAATGCTAGCGAAGCACCTGCTTCGGCTGTCCCTTTTGGCGAACCACTCCTCAGGAAAATCTACTTCGCTCAAAATCTTCCCGAAGCACCCGCTTCGGGTGACTCAAGTGCGAAGCTTCCCCCTCCGAAGGCTGGTTGTCCCTGAAAATTTTCTAAGGCATGGAGGAGCTTCGCTTGAATTTTCCCCGAAAGGCTGTTTTTGCAACGGTTCGCGGCGAAGCAATTTTGAAGGTCCACTTCGGCTGAATTTTGTGCGAAGCTCCCTCAGTAGAAGCCTAACTGTATGCCCAAAATTTTCTAAGGCAAAATTCTACTTCGCTTGAATTTTCCCCGAACGGCCACTTTGAAAGAAGGTTCGCAGCGAAGCTGTTTCTGGATGTCCCTTCGCTGCGAAGCACCAATACAAAGAGGTCTATCCCACTTCGGCTCTCATCCATGGCGAAGCAGCTCCCCGAACTAAAATTCAGCGAAGTTCTCCAGGGCACACATCCCAAGACTGGGTATTTCTTCGAGGCAATTGAGTGGTTCATTAATGCATCTTTACTTGCCCGAAAGACCCGGGACTCATTTTCAGCAATGGAAAAGGAAAGGTCAGCCGCAGGAGGAAAACCCGATGGACCCGGCAGCCACTCGAGCATTGCGCCCAGAGATTGAGGACGAGTCAGGCGGCCCATTAATGAGAGTTTCCCCGGCTAAAGCGGTCGTAATTGCTAAATATAGGAACGGATGTGAGAACTCAGTCACGGGAGGAGCGAAGGCAGATTTTCCAGTTTTTCGAGGGCGTACTGCTAGGTTTTGTGCAATGATGGCTCAGAGGGCCGGGTCCTCTATAAAAACCCATGAATTGTAATGAAAAAAGGGGGGGAAC
The DNA here is from genome assembly GCA_028583015.1 of Wollemia nobilis. Classification (NCBI taxonomy): domain Eukaryota; kingdom Viridiplantae; phylum Streptophyta; class Pinopsida; order Araucariales; family Araucariaceae; genus Wollemia; species Wollemia nobilis. Next base: position 6,810,323 of record JAQPPZ010000523.1, on the reverse strand, counting down.
TTTTGCTAGAAAGCTGCTGTAACTTGATTCCTGCAATTGATATTGAAGACTTTGGGCTCATTTCTCTCTTGTATGCTGCCTTCTGGATTATTTCTGCTATTCTGTCTTTGATTGTATACTGTAATTCTGAATCCTGAATTTAGGTGTGTAATTAGGGACAGAACCCTGTAATTCTCCTGGAGGATACATAGGGGAGAAAATGCCGTGTTAATGTTCTTGTATGCTGCCTGTGGATAGTGTTTCTGCTATATTTACATGTTTCCTGTTCGCTGTAATTCTGAAATCTGGATTTAGGCGTAGGGGAGTAAGTGAATCCTGGAACTCGTCCAGAGGATACATAGGAAAGTTAGCGTGGTGTTCATTTATGTGTTATCTTTTGTATTTATTGCTGCTACTTCAAGGTATTAGTTAGTGATCGTGCTGCTGGTTCTTCCCCTCATTAAATCAACCAACCGTGTTTCTTCCCTACTCTTTTATTTCTTTCCTGCACTCTTACTCTTTTTATCTCTTTCCTGCACTCTCATCTTTAAAGAATCAGTAGTTTAGTTAAGGAGCCGGCCTTTCTCCGGAGATTGGCACGGAGGGCATCTCTTCCCTCCGGCCTTTCAATGTTGGTCCAGGTCTAGGGCGCGTATACATACAAAATCCTTTCCTATGGCAAATTTGTGACCAACAGTCCCTATTCGGATCAAGGGGGTGTTGAAATATGTAATCATTCAATTTTATGGTTTGCTACAGTAGCATTGTATTATTATGTTGTACATAAGCCCATGTGCCCATTTTCACCTTGTTAGGTGATCCACATATTTCAAGTGATCTACTAATATGTTGGTTTAATGGTTATTCGGATCTCTGATTTAGTGCGTTGATGGGTTTTTATGGTCCTCTTCACCCATGATTTTGTACATCAATTGAGATCCTTGTTCTATAGTTAGTGAATCATTTTGGTGTAAGGGCCCCACATCATATCTTGTGTTTTCTTTCGATATCCTCCATGTTGTGCTTATTTTCTTTTGAAAATATAGGTATGTGTTGATTTGTTTGATTTTCTCTCAATTATTGTCAAATTCTTCATTGTTCAAATCTGCTGGTATTAAAAAATGACCTACAAGTCAAAACTACGTTAAACTATCTAGTTGTCAAGTCCAGGAAGCCCAATGTTTGATCTTTTTCCTTTTATATATAATCATCCTTGTAAACAAAAATGACTTTTTGATAGTGAAATCCTTGGTTCATAATCATGTAACTATAGCTCAAGTGTTGGAAGTAAATCAATAACCTGGTATTGGGTGTGAATTGGTTGTTCGGAGAACTAGAATTGTGTAAATATTACTATCTATAAACATACCAGAAGGAGAGCTTGTCCTCTTAACAGCTTCGTGGTAGGTATAGGAGGTGCAGAAAAACCCACAAGCAATCCCATCACAATTAAACAATGCTCCTCCAATCACCAAAGCCTCAAAGAAAGCCAATGTATTCTTCTAGAGCCAGGCAAGGCAGCTAACTAGAGAAGTTTCCACAATCCACTACATCTACTACTTTGAAGGAGGTACAAGAAGAGTCAACGATAGGTTATCCCCTATAAAGAAAGACAAATGGAAAAGTCTACATACTTTGTGCTGTTTGTTAAAGTATTCTCATGCAGAGCATGATTTAAAATGGGCATCATGCAATTCCACCCATCTCATGATGGAGTTTGTATCTTGCATTTTTTCTATACAGTGTATATTTGTTTTCTTTGAAGTATTTTTTCTGGCTCCCGGAGTCCCATTCACCTGCTCTGGTCACTTGTGGATATTAATAACATTTCTTTCTTGCTTGCTTGCTTTTTATTTCTTTCTAAAAGTAAGTTGATTCTAATTTCCCTTAGGATGGGTCAAACTAATCAATCCTAGTGTGTAAATTTATCCCAGTATTTCTTATCATTATGGAATGAATTGTGCAGAGTCACAAGTTCTAAATAGTGGATTGCGTGGGAAAATACATTCAACAATCAGATGTATCAAATCCATTTTCCCTTAGTATTAGTATCATTATGTCTCACATAGCATGGACAATGGTGTAATCCCCTCACAAAAGATACTACAACAGCAGTGTGGATCCATTATATTGAAACCACATTAAGAAAATTATTGGTAACCAATGTTTATATGATGAGTAGAAATTACTTTGGTTCTTAGACAAAGACAACTGATAGTGCGAAAACAGTAGACATATGATGATGAAACTGCATATGATATTATCCTCCTTTCTCATGTCATGATGTAGTTAAAACCCTGCAGTTTCTGCTATTAGTAGTGGTCAGTAAATAGACTAGTGCTTACGCTTTAGAAGACATACAAGATGATTAAGTCAAAGAAGAAAAATTGACAGGTCAATGATTAACAAAGATGGACACATCTTTGTAATCCGTCAAAACATAATCTCACACAGCATGACGTGAAAATTAAAATGGTTTCGAGTAAATCAGATGAGATTTGAAAAGAATTCAGGTACATTGTTATGAGAATTTCCTGCTTGTGCATGTATTTATAAGAAGACCTCCCTCATGTGTCTACAACTCCATTCCACTCCTTGCAATATGCCACATAGGCACAAAATGAATCAAACTGTAAACATGGCTTTAGATGCAGTGCAGCTGAATTCCTGAACCATATAAATGATATTCCATGTTTGCCCCAGAAGCATTGAAAACTTTTGTTTTTCAATCTGACAAGCAAATTACTTTTTAAACTAAGGCTAACCTGTTAGCTCGAAGTCCAAGCTAGCTTTTCCACTTGAACTTTCTGGAAAATCCCACCTGGTTTTCTGAATGAGACTCAAGAACATAGAAGTGTGAAACCCATATACAGTGAGCAACATCACTAAGAAGCTTCTTAGAAAAATGCCTCTTAGTATGTATAATGAAAAGCATAACTAGAAGGCCCCTTTTAGAGATCAGGCAGAAAAGAGTGTAGGGAGATATTTGTATTGATGATTGAAAGTTCATTACACAGTGAAGCAAAAATCCAGTTAGTAGGCAAGAAATGCTGCCCCATTATTAATCCATCATTTAATCGTGATCCGCATAATCATGTACCTCATTTCCAGCTTGAAGCATAGATTTCTACCGCAAATTAGTTAAAGAATAATGTATTTTGCAAGAAAATCATTCAGTGGTAACCATCCACCCTGAATTTATCTTCTTCAGGTTTAGTCCCTCCCTGTTTCTGCAAGTCACAATATTTTACGTTCATACTTGGACAACTAATTGGAAAGGAAACAAGCTAATAACACAAACAGCATAATGGACAATAGCTAGTAGAAGCAGAACTATCATGGATGCCATTTTATTTTCCCATACAATTTTAGCATATTCCTAAACATTACGGAAAGAAGGTATTTTTCTAGAGGGGAAACATACAGAATTTCCACATTGCAAAATTGGAACATGTATGCAGGCAAATTGATATGTCTGTGTTTAGTGAATAAGTTTTGTCATTTTTTGTTATTTTGTAGTTTGTACACAAAGTGTTTGACGAAATGTGCGTACTTATATTTAATAAGGTTATAAAGTGGCAATGTAATAATATGTAATGTTAGTATGTACGGCAAAGTCATAAAGTGAGTTATGAAATGAAAGGTAAATGTAAGACAAACGCAGGTCTAATGTAATTTAGGAGAATGATGAGGTGTCGGGTAGTTGGAGGGTGCAACTACTTTCTAGTTGTATAAATAAGACCCTTTCCTTACTCATTCATTCATTCCGATGCAGTCGTATGGTTGTGGAGTTGGGCAATGTGTGTGACAGGATTTTTGGCCGAGTATGTTGTTGGCATAGTATTGATGATTTGCAATGAATGTGGCTGCTGTACATTGGCATTGCATGTGGCAGATTGAATGCTGTTCCAGGCAGTTATATATTGTGTATGTAGAGCAAGCTGTACAGGTCACTGTAATATAAGATCTGCTCATTCATTTATCATCTACTGTTGTTATTGTATGTTGCCTGTGTGTATTGTCATTGCTAATTGCTACAGATTTTAAGGTATATATGTAGGTTTATTTAAGTAGAAATGGAATTGAGTTTCAGTATGTTAAATTTTATTTCTACAAGACAACCTAATAAAATGGCCATAGCAGAAAATGATTGGTCAAAAAGACACTGAGGTTCTTGATATAAACACAACAAGAGGAACATCAAACTGTTTGAACAGACCATCAATTCTGGGGGGAGAAATATCCCAACTGCTAAGAATTTAATACATAAATTTTTTTAACTTACCATCAACTCCGGTACATTAAATTTAAATCTTGGCACATTGACAACTGGTCACTTTGACAGTCTGAATCACTGACGGCCTTTCCACATCCAGCATCTGGTATCAATCTGTTTGAAAAACTCAATCTTTTCCCTGCAAATTCAGCAGTATGAGATGAAACAAGACCTTTTATTCCAGTAAGACTCAAGCCCTGAGATTGAGAGGAAGCTTCACTGTAATGTGAGCTCTGGGTAGGGGTAATTATTTGGCCCAAATCTTGATTCACAGCACAATTTGGAACTTGCCAACCTTGCAGGGTATTCTGGTTTAAGGTGGAAGCAAAACTATTGGATGTACACAACTTTAGACTAGAACTTAGTGTTTGGGTATTGAACAATTCTTGTGTTCCCAGAGGGTTATTCATCTCTGGTAAACTCATTGCAGCTTCAGCCTCAACTGACAATGGATTAGATACAGCAAGGTTGCTTGTCAAACAAACACTGTTTCCTGGGATAAAATGAAGATTTTTATTCTTGCAATTGATGGTTGGTATCCGCTCACTTCGAATATGTGCATTTGATGCACAAGCAGGTAGCCCATGTTCTGGTAGAGATATAGGATTTACTTGTCCTATGTTAGCACTAGTTAGGCTATTGCCTTGGATGCTATCAGAATTCCCTACTGTGGACAAAGGATTTGAAAATGGCAGTTGACCTAAAATATTAGCTGATGGAAAGTTTAAAACTTGTCTGCCCTGAATTTGTGTCATTGTTGCAGGTGTCTGGATCTGTTGACATAGATCTTCTTGGTGGTGTTGCTGCAGCTGCTGTAATAATTTTATTATTAGAGAATTGTTGTATGGATTATCTTCCCCACACACATGGCCCAGATCATCCAGACTCACAGTGGATGTTGCAAGCTGCTGTGGCAACGATGGAAGTCCTGAACATGTATCATTCACTTGTTCTTCTACATTTCCGTACGAAGGAATATGAGGTTGTGACTGATTAACCTGCTTCAGTTGGAAACCGACAGGAAAACCCTGAAGTAAATTATCTTGACTGTTCATGAAGGGAAGTCCAGACCTTAAGCTGTTGAAAGCATTAGAATCTGTTCCTTGAAGTGCAGATGAAAAACAAAGTGACTCTTCTGGAATTCCCAAACCATTCTTTCCATTTGGTCTCCCCAAGAATCCCGCTTGCAATGCCACCAAAGTCTGAGGTGATAGTTGACCTGCTGCTTCTGGTGTTTGCAAATCAAACCTTCCAGAATCCATTGAGCCAAAATTAATCTCCGTGGTTCCTCCAAAGGAAGAATTTATTCTGCTTTGTTGCTGTGCTCCTCCACTTAGCCTTCTAAGATAGAGTCTGTATTTCTGATCAAAGAAATTGTGTAAGCAACTCTATCTGAAAAGTCCACGTGATTAATCTCTCCCTTAATACATACAAACCCGAGCTGTGCATCTAGGAAGAACAATAAGTAATTGGGATCACAACATAAAAGAATAATCAGTTTGCAATTTTAACTCATCATCATCAATTACCTGTAGAAACAGAAATGTTCCAATAAAGAATATGGTTTTCCCTAAATATTTTTACAGGAAATAAATACTCCAGGAACACATGGCAATCAAGTGCTATATCTTTCTCTTTCTGCTACATGCAATTGATTCTCCAGAACAGAGTAATTGCATGGGTTAGGTGCTTAGTAGACACATTGTTAGATACTGTCCACACCAGGAAGCATTTTAGTTTTTACATACACAACCAGCAAGTGCAACAATGAACATCAATTAATTATATACCAAATTTGGGAGTCATATGGTTCCAATTTGAATAAACTCTTGGCATGCACTGATATATGGTATAAACACAAAGATAGATCATGAATTCTTGATATGCCTCGATCTCTTTTGGCAACATAGAAAGAATAGATTCATTATTTTGCAATCAGAAATTTATCAATTTATAGTAAAGCGTAGCTTATGTGCAACTTAAACAAAAAAGACTCAAAAGCATAGATTTGACCTGCCAACTAAGTGTATGTGAGAAGCACTTGAGCAGTATAAAGATATTTGCAGCATAGTCAATAAACAAAAGAAGAAATCGGTTTTTAGGTCAATACATGAAACATTTCCAAAAACAAATAAAATAAAACTGAAAATTAAAATCAAACATACATTTCTACATGTATCCTCAAAGATATCAATCTCCAGACCTCTACTGCTGTGTGACATAAACACACAGAACCTATTTTAACTATGTTCTGGGAGGTCTCTAAACAACTTTCTTCAATTGACCTCTCATTCCCTTCTGCTTTATCCATATAAGCTCCAAGCATCAATAAAGAAAACACCAGTTTGGACAGATAAAGCAAAAGAAATGGCTTAAAAGTTTCCTTTTCCACGTATCTGAAGGGAATTTTTACCAGATAAGATAATGTTAATAATGTCCACATATGGCCAAAGTAGGCCAATGAGACTCATCAAAAAGAGCTGTTACAATGTTCTATAGTAACCAAACAGTACTATGAAAATAAGCTAAACTCGAGTAAAGAAACTGGCATTAATTACAGTGAAGTGGAAAAACCATATGGCATAAAATTACAGCCTCAAGGGTTACCCAAAATGGATAAACCTTAACATGTTAAAAGTAATGATGAAGAGAGAACAAGCACTCAAGGTAAAAGAGAGATAGAAAGGAGCTCCAGTAGATCCAAGTGCCAATACTAATCTCTGGTAAGATGTAAAGTAGAAGCATAGTCGTCTTCATGCAAGTGCTAAAGTTTCCATCACTTTGTATAGACTCAAAAATATGTGCAACCATTTGGATTAACGAAAAAAAAATTTAGCGAATTCCAGGACCCATAAATGACTTTAACCAAGACAAACAAGTTTTCTGTTTTTGGAAAGTTCATTGTTTGCAGAATGCAACTCTGTTAAGCCAAGACGCATATTCTCCTAATTGCTGAGCCTGAAAGGCTGAAACAGTTAACTATATTTAAACCAAACTTACAAAGAAAGTACATATCAACAGAAGAGAACAAGCACAGAGAAACCCATTTTGATAATCAAAATGAATACAAATAAACAAATTAAATATTGAACAGTACCAAGTGCCATGATATCCATCACTTTGTATAGACTTAGAAGTATGTGCAACCATTTCGATTCATGCAAAATGTGTTTTAGGAATTCCAGGACCCATAAATGACTAAAATCAAGAAAAACAAGTTTTCTATTTTTCTATTTTTGATATGCAACTCTGTTAAGCAAAGGAGAATATTCTCCTTACTGTTAAGCCTGAAACACTTCACTAGATTCAAACCAAATACCAAAGAAAGTACATATCAACAGAAAAGAACAAGCTCGGAGTAATCCATCTTGATAATCAAACTCCATACAAATAATCAAATCTCCAAAGCATGAAAGAAATAACCAGCTTCCACACCTTGACAAATCAGAAGGTTGAGTAAAATACACTAAGATCAGACTGATACATTATATAAAAGAATAGATCAGAATTCAACAATAGAATGGATTCTATTTTAGTGATAGCATTTTACACTTCTTGATCATTGCATACTAATGGTAACTTCTATACATTGAACTAAAGATTAATAACTGCAGGGTACCTCACCCACCTTCAAACCCTTTACACACTACAAAAAAATTTGATTCCTTTTTTTAAGAATTTATTGCTAATTTGCTTGTACTACCTTCTCGCACATGTTTCTTCCACTAATATTTGTTACTTCAAAAAAGTTTCTATTAAAAGAATCGCCAACCACATGTTCTACTCCAAAGGACAGTTAAATGTCACTTAGTCACCCCTAGCATCTACATGTAAAGAGGGTTAAATACAGTGAATTGAATATTAAACAAAATAATATCCATCTAAAATTGTTACCTGAAGGTGGCTTGCAACATTCTCTCTAGTAAGTCCTTGAACATTCATCATCTCAAGTATCCTCTTTGGAACAGCCTCTGGACACATGACAATTATCAAGTTTATTCCCAGAAATCATCTGCAATCATCTGCTAAACATTAAGAATTTTCATAAATCATCATAAATCGCTCCAAATATGCTTGAAAAAATCCATCCAGTAGTAGTGATATTCCATCAAATAGTAATATAAGATGTTTACTCTGCCCATGGGGAGTGGAGCAATTGGTTGAGAGTGAAGAGTTTCATATAGCAAACCAAGGTTCAGATCCTATGGGTGAACCTTAACATTTTTTCCAAGGGGTTTGTATCAAGCGGTGGGGAATATGGAGTTTCATACCCTAAACCAAAGTTCAAACCCCATGGGTGTACCTTAACATTTTTCCAAAGGGCTTTGAGGCTAGTGGTGTGGGGTGAAATGTTTCACATGGTAAACCAAGGTTCCAATCCCACAGGTGAACCTTAACATTTTGTCTTCAAAGCTGAGTATGAGTGGCTGAGACAGGTTGTTTTCCATGAAGAAGGCTCAGGTTCAAGTCTCAATGGGCATAGAGGCCCTGTGTTTGTGAGTGGTGGGTGTTTGACCCCCATGGGAGTAATCTTGGCCTCACTATAAACAAAAATCTATGTACACGCGCACACACACACTAAGTTACCAAGTTCGAGTTTATGTTTATGTTTGATAAGGATATTGAAAAAAATAGTTGTTAAATTCATCATGATGCTAGAAAAAAATTAACTTTCTAATGTAAATATCTAAAATTAACATAATATGTACAAAGAACTTTTCATTTCATACAAAAATGATAATGACTGGAAATGGATCTATGAGTGTGTTACCATAAAATAATTTTGCTATCTTTTAACTTTTTTTTAATTGATTTGTTCTAACCTTTACTTTTTATAGATGTAGAATGAAATCAAGAAGATGTTGGAATGAAAGATGGAAATGAGAAAAGATTTGGGTGTTGCATATATGATTTTTTATTGATTGTTGTTTGTTCAAATATGTTTGTTGAATCTGTTCAACTAATTTTGAGACTCTCCAACATTTTTTATAATGTGTGTGTGAGAGAAAGACATATACTCAAATATCATATTGCATGAGCTCAACCGGTTAAATACCTCGAGTTTCAAGGAGACCCAGGTTCAATACATGCATAATTGCCAATTTTTTATAATATCTCTATGCAGTTACCATGTATTATGGGTGGGGCCCATTCCAATCCCATATAACCAATTTAAATAATTTAAATAAAAATAAAAGGGAGAGAGATGTTTACTCAGATGCACAACAAATCAATATTGACAATTTCATGAAAGATTCACTTCAGTTCTGACATAGATAATTCACTCCAACAATATTCAATAGGAAAAACATGGTTGGCAATACAGTATGCCATAAAACAAAGGAATCAAATATGTTAACATTTTCCCCCCCTAATTTTATAATTGTTGTTGAGACTGAGGAAAAAAAGAATCAAATAAGCATAATTATCCTTACTATGAATTCCAAGTTGATTTACAGCACTAACAAATTGCTGATGGAGCTCCACAGACCAGACGACCCGTTGTTTCTTCAAGGATGAAGGATCATCATTCTCCTGATAAAAATCATCATCCTCTTCTCTAGTTTCCTTTCTTCTTTTTGATGTTTTTGAACAGGACTCTGTTCCTTCATTCATTGAGGATGCATACTCAGCATCATCTGAATCCTTTTTATGCTTGTAACTATTTTCAGCACTACCTGAGTTTTCCAATTCTTTCCTGCCATTCCTCTTTTTTCTGATAATATGCTGCCATATATTCTTCAGCTCCTCTATGCGTACAGGCTTTAGGAGGTAGTCACATGCGCCATGTTTGATTCCTTTCATTACCACACTGGTTTCTCCATCTGCTGACATCACTGCAAACCAAACACCAAAAGTTTCAATTAAGATAATGAATACCCAGATACTCAATAATCATGCCAACATATGGCCTCTTAATCCATACAAGAAAAACATAAATTCCGGTGTCTAAATGACAATGTTTGGTATTGAAATTTTACTGATGACAGGTAGATCCATCTCCAATCCTACGTGTTCGAGGAGCTTGAAGCCATCCATGTCAGGCATATACACATCACTAATGACCAGGTCAAAGCTACCTTTCTTCTCCCGAAGCATCGACAGTGCAATAGTTGCACGGGAACATGTTGTAACTGTAAAGCATAAATCACCCACCACTTAGACAAGCTCCACAAATGGGCAAAAATAAAGGAAATTTAAAAACTTACTTTAGTCAATACAAACAAGTTTCATAATGTCCCACAACAAATAAAGGCAAAATCCAAATTTCAAACTTTGAAGCAGCTTTCTATCAATTTCTGTCTCAAATAAACCATCTTTGATATTGAATGTAGTAACGTAAAAAAACAAATGCCTTTTTGATGTTCCAAATGTGTGAGTTTTACTGTTTATTGAAATAATGCATATATCATTGTCAACTTGTTAAAAAGTGACAAAGAAACTAATAGTAAAAGCCATTTCAAGAACTAAAAACTAGAATCATCAATACAAAAGCAAATTCTATTTGTAAGGGACCAATTAGTCTTTTACGTGAAATCTACATCAAATTATAGATGGATATATACAAATATTCAAGAGGTCTAACCTCGGAAACATGTCATATCCAACCCACCTCTGTTAATATCCTCATTAAATCAGGATTAATTCATCCCAAATCAATCTTGAGAGGCATCTTTGATACAAATGTTGAGAAATTGCTTCGATCTTGAACACATGCATGTTTGAAATAATTGTTTGTTTTCGTTAACAATCAAAAAAGTGTCTTTCAAGATGAATTGGGTTTTATAAACTTATCATCAACAATGATTATTTCCATGATTAAGATGACCATACAGTTCACTGATTTTCAGGAACATTATAAGAACAATAATCCCTTATTTAAGGCATTATCAAGGAATATAATAAAGGTTACAATTGCATCCTGAGTAGAACAAACTTATCTACATTATCAAATTAATTGGTAGGCCATTATGTCAAGAAATTGCAATGTGATTACAAGTTGTGTCTTGCAATCATTTTTCAAATTTTGGAATTCTGCGAGTAAGACTTGGTACTTCAAATGAATGATTTCTTTATCTTTGTAAGATATAATTTTATGAAATCTCAACTTCTTTCTGCAAAGTTCATATTTTCCCTTTAAACGTTTAATCTCATTGTCTCAATCTTTCGATTTGGATCTTAAAGAAATAACTTTTTGTCTGAAGCTTTCTTTTATCTCAGACCTTGTTTAGACCTAAATCTTTTCTTAGTTCGAAATAGAAGTTGTGTCATTATTGCAGGTGGTAGTTCTAACGTGGCGCCATCTCAAATGCCACCTCGTATGCGTCCAAAGTCAAGGACGCGCACATGCATTTTTTAATGTAATAGTTTTATTCATTGTAAAGTTTTGTTATGTGTACGATGTATAATTAGTATGTCATGTAGTTAGTAATGAAATGAAATGAAAATGAATGACAAATGTAATGTAAAAGATGATGAGGTGTTGGGTAGGTAGTTAGGACTAGGAGTAAATACCTTCCAAAATGTATAATTAGAACCCCTCATTCATTTGAGTGGGTACACATACACACATAGATATATGCTTAGGAGTGTATGGAGGAGATAACTGCATTGTACCAAACATGTATTCATGCTAATAATAATATTGTCATTCAGCCGTTGTTATGTAGACTATGTAATCTTCGTGCATGAAGCTGTAGTTGATTTTTATTGCTATAGATAGATGATCTGAACTATTTCCATCTTATTTTGTTTGCTATAGACGAATACATGAGGTTGTTCCATGCAAAGCCAAGGCCGTCTAATCAAGTGACAAGTCGTCTGAATTGTAAACATGGCCATATGATTTGTTGTGTCGTGCAGGGACATCAAGGACGAGATTGATTGCGTTGCAATTCGTCTGGAGTGAGACTTGAGACTATATGGAGTGTTGCTTAGACTGCATGTTGATGGGTTGTTTTCCTAATTCACTCTATCATTCCTTCTTTGTTCCTTCAATTGTGGAATACCACTGTCGTGCTACATTTGTCGTTGTCGTCTAAAGTTCGAACCAGCGACCTTGTGGAGCTTGGAGATGGGAAAGGTGAATGGTGGATAACCTGATATGAATACATGGGAGACATGGATGCGGAAGGATGACTGAGCAGCCGATAAGATAAAGCTTGAGGATTGCACAACAGCAATAGCAAGGAGAGCATGGACATGTGGAGCATTTGGACGACTTGCATGTTGGCGAGGAAGGCTTCCATGTTGACAAGGAAGATTTGCATGTTGAAGGTAGAGTACTGACAAAATTTGTTGGTGAGGAGATACAAGCACCAAAGGTAGAGCAAGTGTGGAACCTGTTGGTTACGAATCTGCCATGAGGAAAGGATTTTTGGTTAATGCGCCCAGATTCGCCCACCAGCATGAAAGGCCGGAAGGAAGAGATGCCTTCCGAGCCAATCTCCGGAGAAGGCCGGCTCCTTTTAGGGGGCTTGATTTAAGCTAAAGGGAACAGGAAAGAAATAAATGAACGGAAAGAGACAAATGTACAGAAAGAGATACAAATATGTCCAAAGGTTGGTGGGGGGGAACTAACGATGCGGGAACACACCAATCACCGCTACTTACCGCATACAAACACAGAGCATGACAAGGAACCGCAAAACCTAGGCGTACTTCCGATACACCAGCAGCGTATGCACGACTTCAATAGCTCCCTAGCAAACATTCCCTACAAGGAACTAACAGCGGGGGATCGTATCAATCACCGGATACGTACAACGACGGGGGTAGAAAGTAAACCTAGAGATGTCGAGCCGGTATATGTGTTTATGTAGAGAATTTAACCGCACAGCTTCAATGGCTCCTGTTGGTTACGAATCTGCCATGAGGAAAGGATTTTTGGTTAATGCGCCGAGATTCGCCCACCAGCATGAAAGGCCGGAAGGAAGAGATGCCTTCCGAGCCAATCTCCGGAGAAGGCCGGCTCCTTTTGGGGGGCTTGATTTAAGCTAAAGGGAACGAGGAAAGAAATAAAGGAACGGAAAGAGACAAATGTACCGAAAGAGATACAAATATGTCCAAAGGTTGGTGGGGGGGAACTAACGATGACGGGAACACACCAATCACCGCTACTTACCGCATACAAACACGAGAGCATGACAAGGAAGCGCAAAACCTAGGCGTACTTCCGATACACCAGCAGCGTATGCACGGCTTCAATAGCTCCCTAGCAAACATTCCCTACAAGGAACTAACAAGCGAGGGGATCGTATCAATCACCGAGATACATACACCGACGGGGTAGAAAGTAAACCTAGAGATGCCGAGAGCCGGTATATGTGTTAGGTAGAGAGTTTAACCGCACAGCTTCAATGGCTCCCTAGCAAACATTCCCTACAAGGAACTAACAGCAGGGGATCGCATCAATCACCAGATACGGGCCAACAACGTCACACACAACTGATGGAACTGCTACCAAATTTATAATGAATGCTTTAAATAATGAAGTACAGAAGGTGCTTTAAGCAAGCAATGCTAGAGGAACCTGATCGCCAAATGCCAAAGTGAATTAACGAGCAGCGACACAGGTGGGCCTAAGGCATATAATGAAAGACAGCATAAAAGAATAAAGATAGTAGAACAGAACCAGGCATACAGATTGTATTCATAAGCGTAAGCACGATTCATGATAAGCACAGTAGTTCCCTAACAAACATTCCCCTTCCACCCTTTACAATGAATTTCAGATGGGCTTTTATAGCCCGAGTCCCACCCGTTACATTAATGGGCACGAGTCCCAGTCAAACATGAGCTGACAGAAGCGGCGAAAGAGCTGCAAATGCTGACCTTTTGTCGGATCAGGCTGTACCAGCAGCATGGTCTTCCCGGAATACGGACAGCTACGTGGCGGAGTGTTGGGTAATTCTTCAAGTCGGGAGGCTTGCTAGTAGCTGGAGCAGGTGAAACCTCAGATCAGCTTTGAATGTGGCTATTAACGCAGGCGGTGCAGGCAGCCCATGCTTATCCCTTTTGGTCGGCAGTCTTGGTTCAAATCCCGAAGCTGGACACTTGTCTGATGATGGGTTATGCCGTGTGACACATGCCTGCCTTAGAGGGCAATCTATCCATCTTTGCTTGGGATCGGGGCTCCTTGGGATGCGTGCAAAAATCAGTGCAGTCGGGGAAGGCCTTCAAGCCTTGGTCAAATTCCGGGTTTGTTCCCCTACTGTACACCTGTCAAGGGCGCATTCCCGCTCCGTTGAGAAGTCGAACTGCGCACAGGCGAACACTGGTGTCTGCCGCCATATGGACCCGCTCCGGCATTTTACCTTTTTTCTGCATTGACCTGTCAGTCTGCCAGTGCAAGGTGCGCCCAAGAGGTGGGGCGAAGTACGAACTTCGCACCAAAACTGGGCGAAGTGCGAACTTCGCACCAAAACTGGGCGAAGTGCGAACTTCGCACCCAGACTTAGCCAATTTCAGATAGACCTGCTGGAAAGCTGGAAAATCAACTGGGGAACTCCATGGAAAAAAGGGGGGAGAGAAAGAGAATGGGAAAGAAAAGGAAAGGGAGAGAAGCGAGAAAAACGGAAGGAGGAAAAGAAGAGCAGCGATCGTTACAAAACAACATTGAAGACATTGCACCCCGTGCAAAAATGTGACAACATTTCTGGCGGCTCGCGGGGTGTCGAGCTCGCCTCGGCGCAAAGAATCCATGCCTTCATCCTTTGGGTGCAGAGGAACTTGCCTCCCCTGCCTTTTTCTGCTCTAACTGTTCTCCTTGCGGCAACTGTTCTTCAGATTCATCTTTGTCAGTCGCCTCATCAGTATCTCCTTCTGAAAGGTCTCCATTTCCTGCTTCTGCCTCGCACATGCGAGTGTACGCCTCTTGGGCTGAGCGCCAGGCTTCCGCTTCGAATGGCTTGCGGTCAGCTATGTCTTCTAATGCTCCGTGAAAAGCAGCGACCGCGTGCAGGTCGATGGTGAGGTATCTTTTCTCTAACTCCTGAAAATAGGAGCGGATCCCGGAATATCTGGACACCATCTGAGTGACCTGACTGTCTTGAATTGGCTCTGTCCAGCTATCAATTTCAGCTGTATCTGCTTCAAAGGACTGCCAATTCTTCTTTACCCGATCTAGGGTAAGGAGCTCGCCATTCTCAACAAAACTTGGACACCCAAGTTCTGTAAGAGCGTGAAAGGGGGCCAGACAGATATCTTTTTCATGCCCGAATGCATCAAGCATTCGTCTGGCCACTCTCACCTCTTCAACTTTTCTAAAATATTTGTGCAAGGTCACCCTTGCACCTGCCCATTCTGCAGCGAATGAGGACACGGGGGAAAAAAGGACGCCGTTGCGCTCGCGCTCCTGAAGGTTTATCGCCGAGTCCAGCCATTGCTTTGCACGGCGCTCGGCCTCCTCTACCACAGGCTTTCCCTGGGCAGAAACTTCTTGAATCCTGGATGCAAAGTCCAGGACTGCCATCGCCTTAAAGGTATGGGGCTTGCATTCCCTCAGCAAACCAGCCCTCATTTCCTTAACTTTTGTCTTTGAAAAGACAGCCGCTTGAGATGTTTTTTCTGCGAGTCGCGATCGTGCTCGCTTCAAAGACTCCCGGAGCTGAGAAATCTGCTCCGAGGCTGCTTTCTTTTCGGTTGCGGCCTGTTGCTGAGAAGCGGCTAGCTGGGCTTTGAATTCATCCGTTTCTCGCCGCGCCGCTTCCAGCTGCTCAGTGGACCTAGATAGGTCCTCTTCAAGTTGCCTTACTTTGTCCTGCAACGCAAAAGTTCTTCTCGCTCCTCCGGACTCTTGACAAAGAGATTGTCGACTTTGCGCATGATCGTCCGAATCTCATCTTCGTTTATCAATGTCGTCAAAGCTTTTCTCCTTTGTCTGGAGCACGTAGTCCGCCTTAGTCATTTCTCGGAGAGGCTTCTTCACTATTGGGATTATTTTCTCCGTTGTAATCACTCTCCTTCCGAAATCATACTTTGCGCGTTTTGCCGGGGCGGCTATCTCTTCATGTCTCCTCCGCTTCAGGTCTTGGCGGAAAGAGACAGAATACTCTACGGCTCTCGTTGCCAGGGGCAAGTCATCTGAGTTCTGGAGGTCGTCCATAAAATCTGGTTCCCCCAGCCTAGGGATCTGCTGAGACGTCTCTCCGCGGGGGATGGGATCAGGAGGAACCGGACAGACCTTGGAAGAATCGGTCGCTTGTGGGGGCGACCGGGAAACGGAAATGGGAGAGGCTGACATTGTGAGGGTTTGAAGCGGCTGAGGCGGAGGATGTGATGGTGAATGGACAGCCTCAGCACTAACCTTGGGCGAAGGGTTTGGAGTTGTGCTCAGAGAAAGAGAGACGTTAGGGTTCTGAGCAAACTGGTCGAAAGAATGGGGACCGCTAGAAGGACGCGGAGACGGGGAGGAGGATGTGGTCATGGCTCGCCCAGATTGAGCGGGGGACTGAGTAGAAGTAGAACTGGGTGAGACTAAGGAGACAGGGGCAGCAAACGTACCTGCGGGCTCCGCTTGAGCCGATGCCGGGTGGATGTCTTCGCTTCTTGTCTCGACGGCTGGCTTGGGACTGCCCAAAGGAACTGCCTCTGCGGTGGCAGGACGCGGCTGCGGCTCTGCGACTGGCTGCTGCACTATCAGGCTAGGTCGCCTGATTTTCTCAACTCTCCTCCGCTTCTTTTCTTCTGGAACAACTGTCGGATCAGGGGAAGGAGACGAAGCAGGTGCAGCAGGCGCTGATGCTCCCACGGTAAACTTGTACCGGGGTTTGACTTGCAGAAGGTCTGCCGCAACCGGTCTGCGTTCTGGCGGTGCTGGTGCTTTTCTTGCCTGAGGAAGTGCCTCGGGCGCTGCCTCGGCTAACTTTTTCGCCTTTTCAGGCGCCGCCTTAGGAGCCACGAACTGCATTGGATCGGCCTGGGTACTTGCCGAAGTGTACAACTGTTTGGGAGGAGACCCACTTTTATAATCCTCAAAGGGGCCTCGGGGAACGTAACCTTGATATGCGAACGGCCGCCAACTGTCATGATGCTGGTCGTAGAGAACCGAAAAGTCGTCATCTACAGCCAGGTTTCTCCTTGTGGATTTATCGTGCTGCGTGCGGCATCTCATTTTCCAGCATTCAATAATCTTTTCTTTAGACCAGTTAAGGCCTGCAATCTTGGACAAAAATTTTTTGAACCCTGGAGATGAGAAGTGATGGTCCCGGTTTCTCTTGGGGTCATATGTCACCTCCTCGCAATAGAAATCCTGCCAAGGGGGAGAAGCTTCCATTAATTCAATCTCCCAGTCAAGGTCCACATGGACCACGTCGCATCTATCTTCGGTTATGTCCCGGGGGCACGGATGTGCAAACTTTCCCCTTATCCCATGAGGGTCATACTTCCAGTGACTGCAGCATAAAACCAGGCCAATCCGGGACAGCGCTTGCTCTAGGTAGACATGTTGTCCTACCTCGATAATCTCAACATTGGCCCAGGAAAGAGGATATTGAAAAATTTGTCCTCTTTTCTTCCCTAGGCCAAACTCTTCTTCCACATAGTCCATCTGTCGGGCAACTTCCATCCCGAACAGATGCTTCGAGCACCAATAGGGCAGCAAATAGGGTTTGCCCTTGAATCAGTAGATTCTGATCACAATCCCTGCGTCGATCCGAAACGTCCCCGAGCTTCTGATTTATCAAAGCACTCGTCATTTCTCTCGGGGGACGGGGGATTTCACTTTCGGTGAAGACTGACATGACGAATCCCAGAAAGTTGAAGTTGAACTTGTAGTAGGACCCTTTCCGGTATAAGTCATCCGTCCAGTTATAGACGGGCTGGGGTTCTCCCTTCTCGTTAACCTTCTTCAGGTTCAGGATCGGCATTTGGGGGTGCAGATGGTACAAACAAAGCCAGACCAGAACGGAACTGAAACGAAAATTGGTTGACTGGCGCTTCTGGATCTTCAGCAGACTGGAATGAATGGCGTAAGCCAGCCAGTCTGCCCAGTCGAAAGAGATGGGGCGTTTTCCGCTCCGCTGCGCCGCTGGTTCGTAAGATTCTCCACACAGGAGGCATTCTGCCAGCGCTAGCTGGTACGGGTGTACCAGCTCATCGGAGTCGCAGCCGAGAATCCATGCCAGGATGGTATATAGATACTTGCTCTGAAATTTTACCAAAGGCATGGGGCCAGTCGGCCATTGTCCGACTGGAAGGGGGGCGCTCAGCTCTGAATTGAGGAAATCCCTCATTCGCTTGGTGTGCGTGAAACGTCCCGCTTGTTCGCCCAAATTGATTTTTCTGAGGATGGTGCCGGAGTCGTACTCCAGCCCTGGGGCGAAAGCTGGCTGCACAGTCTCCCTGCGCAGTGCGAACAAGGGTTTGCCAACGGAACTGCAGATTTGCCGGGAAGTCGGTTTATAGTGTCCGACAATTAAGTCAATCAGCTCCGGGCACTGGTGGACAGGAGGGCACATGAATCTGAAGAGGTTTGATTTGTACACCGCTCCAAAATGATGGGAGGGCGAAACCTTGTCAGCCCAGCTCTCCACATTCGTTCTCAGCTGAGTTAGGCTCATGGAAAACGAGCCGTCCACATATCCTGCCAGGTAATTCACCGGAGGTGGTGGGGATTGCCCACGCTGTACCTTCTTCGTCCGGGCCTTTGACTTTTTCTCTGGCGGAGGATCGCCTTTGAAAACTCCTCGGCCGCGGCAAATCGCTCGGTTCGTTGCTTCACTGGATCTGCGCCGACACGAGCATTTTTCCCTTGTCCATCTCTCCGAGTCGGCAATAATGACGAGGTTCGAGTCTGTCTGCAACAAATTTCGCTATCGAAGAATAATTAGCACTCGTCCGAGGAATAATCTCTGCGATCCGGAATGTTGGCATGATTCGACCCCCTTTTCTAGATAAAAACAGCGCCATTAATGCAACGCAAGAGGGGTAGGTCGGCTGAGTTAAAACCCTTGGTGGCCGCGCAGGAGAACGTTTAGGAAAAGACGCGCCCCGGCAGCCGTGCCTTGCTTTTTTAGTTGCGTTTCGCTTGAAAAACGTGCAATCATTAACTCAGCGTTGGGGACTGCACCATGGCTGACGTTGTCTGCCACCACTTGGGCACGCCGATCAAGACAAAACCTTCGGTGCGGAAACCCACATTAAAACAAGTGCAAACGCGCCTTGGGCCCGACTTGGGGTTTTTGAATTTTTTTATTATTCTTTAAACCGCGTCCCAATACGCCCGGAAAACTAGGCGCAGCCGGACTTCGCCCGAAGTTGGGCACGGCCCGACCTCGCCGGCGAAGTCGGACTTCGCCCGAATTTCGGGCGAGTACTGAACTCGCGCGAGCGCGTGCTTGAACTTGTTCTACCTCTGTTTTTAGCTGCGCCCAAGGTTTGGGCGCGATCTGGGTCTTTGCCGCCTTTGATCTTTAGATGGACTTCGCACGGGCGCTGGCCGCTTTGTTCGGACTTCGGCCGAAACTTGATGCGAAGTGCGAACTTTTCGCGCGAAGTTCGCACTTCGCCCAAGTGTTGAGCGCAGCGCGCACTTCGCACGGGCGCTGGCCGAAGTCGGACTTCGGTGCAAAGTTCGTACTTCGCACAAACTTTGCGCGTAGTGCGTACTTCGCACGAAGGGTTGCGCAGTGCGAACTTTAGTCTGCTTCAGCTTTTCTCGGACAAACTTCGCAATTCGGCTGGGCCGAAGTCAGGCTTCGCTGCGAAGTCGGACTTCGGTCAACACTTAGTCGATTTCTGCTCTTTTTTCTCCTTTCTTTTTCTGCATAGCCGAACTTCGCCCCTCCTGCGGGGCAACGATAGACTTCGTTGCGAAGTCTGTCTTTCTCTCCCATGCCGCATTTAAGCTCAAAGAAGGAAAAATAAACTGAATGCTAAAACTGGAAACTATACATGCGGGGAAAAATAAAAACACAAGGCAAAATTTTTACAGGGAAGGGCCACTCGGGCGCCTTCAACAACGATAAAGCTTCAAGTGGAACCCGTTGACGGGGGATGGGGAGGAGCCGACCCTCCATATCCGAAAGTATGTAGGCATTGAACCGATTCACCGGGCAACCTTGATAAGGGCCCTCCCAGAGAGCATCAAATTTTCCATGATTACCCGGTTTTGCCTTGTATGAGTCCCACTTCAGCACCGGGTCCCCGACTTCGAAAACTCGGGCAGTGGTGCCTTTGGCAAACCAGCCTTTAGTGGCTGCAATGTGATCGGCGAAGGCCTGGTATGCACTTTCTCTCGTCTTCTTCCAAGCTGCAAGGAGTTGGCACAACCTGTCGTCTACCGGGTCTCCGCTGCTCCTGTCTTCGTCAATCATCCACAGGGCGGGGATTTCAATGTGTGATGGCATAACAGCTTGCTTGCCATAGAGGAGCGCATAGGGGGACGTCTTGAGGGATTTCTTGAACGCAACTCTGTCCGCCCATAGCGCCCGGTTAAGGAGCAAGTGCCAAGTCCGCTTATTTTTTTCAATGGTCCTCCGGAGAATTTTCAGGAGGTTCTTGTTAGTAGACTCGGCAAGGCCATTCCCCTGCGGGTAGTAATTAGAAGACATCTTGTGATAGATGCCAAGGCCGCTGGTGTACTCCGTGAGTACAGCGCCTACAAATCCCGGACCGTTGTCTGTCACAATCGACTACGGAACCCCGAAGCGGGTAATCAGGCTCTCAATGAACCTGGTGACCGTTTCTTGGTCGGCGTTCTTGGTCGGGATCGCCTCCGTCCACCGTGTGAAATAGTCAGTAGCTGTGAGAATAAACTTGTGGCCGGCGGAGGAGTTAGGAGAAATCACCCCAATGAAGTCCAGACCCCATTGCTGGAACGGAGCTTCGGCTTGAATCGATTGAAGGGGCAGGGGTGCTTTTCTGTTTCGGCCAGCATACCTCTGGCATTGATCACACTTGGCACAGACCGCATACGCGTCTGCGAACAGAGTGGGCCAATAGTATCCAGCCCTTATTATTTTTAAGGCCGTTGGCCTTGAAGAATGGTGACCCCCAGGCATCCCGGAATGAAAGTCTCCGAGGATCCTAGGCTGGTCAGATTTTATGACGCACCGCAACAGGATGCCGTCAATGTTTTTGAAGTAAAGCCCCTCGGGGCGAAGAGTGTACCTTAGTGCACCTAGCCGAAATCTCCTTCGTTGTGAGGCGTTCGGGTGATCGGGACATCTTCCGGTGTAGAAGTATCTCACCGAGTTCATTTGTCCAATCACTCCCCCTCCGATAAGGAGTTGGCTAGGTAGACGCGTGTCGGCTGTGTCCTCCCACTTACATGCGGAGATGCCGGCTACGAGCGCTTCGGGCCAATTCCTGACACAAGGCTCGGCCTCTGATAAGCTTGGTGGGCCGTACTTCGATGTCAAACTCCTGGATCTTGGCAATCCATCCCGCTCTCTTGTGACCCGGTTCCCCTTGCAAGATGAAACTGCGAACATCGGGGTGAATCACAAAGACAGTGGTCTTACTTTGGGAGACAAAGTGCCTGAGCTTTCGAAGGGACTTCATGACCGCATGGACCTGCCGCTCTATAAAATTGTACTTCTCTTCGTGTGGCAGAATCACTTGGCTTAGGAACGCAATGGGGCGCTCCTCACCGTCGTCTCCCTTCTGAGTCAGGACTGCAGCGTAACTTTCGGGTTCTCCCACTTGCATACAGGATGAAGTCCTTGGAGTAGTCCGGGTTTGTCAACACCGGAGCTTGCGCAATTCGAGCCTTGATTTCCTCGAAAGCTTGCTCTCTCTCATCAGTCCATTCGTAAGGTGTATCTTTCTTCAACAGTTCGGCCATAGGCTTGATCACCTGTGCGAAGTCCGGAATGAACTTCCGCACGAAGTTAATCTGACCGAAGGACTGCAGACCTTTTTTATCAGTGGGGGCTGGCAAGCGAACGAGGGCTTGTGCTCTGTCAGGGTCAATGGCGAGGCCTTCCTCGGAGATGACATGTCCCAGCAGCTTTCCTTCCTTTACCGCGAAGACAGACTTCTTCGGGTTTATAGAGATGCCGAATTCTCGACAACTTTCAAATATCTGCCGCAGGTGCGAAACATGATCTTCTCGTCGGTGAGAGAAAACAGTCATGTCATCAAGATAGATGACAATAATCTTGTTGAGCAGCTCTCGGAAGGCCAGGTCCATGGCCCTTTGGAACGTGGCACCAGCATTGGATAAGCCAAACGGCATGCGCTGATAGGCGAACGTCCCCCACTTCGTGGTAAACGCCGTCTTATGCTGGTCTTCGTCTTTGACCCAAATCTGGTTGTAGCCGGAAAATCCATCTAAAAGTGAAAATCTCTGGGCTCCAGCAACGATATGCAAAATTTGGTCGATTTGGGGAAGCGGATAGTGGTCCCGGAGGGAAGCCTGATTTAGGTTTCTGAAGTCGACACAGAGACGTATGTCGCCATTCTTTTTCCTCACGGGCACCAGATTCGCGACCCAGGATGAATGTTTGATGGGGTAGATGATCTTGGCCTCCAGCATCTTCAAGAGCTCGGTCTTCATCATGGCCTCAACCTTTGGATTTACGGCCCTTTGCTTTTGACGGAACGGCTTGGCGCCATCCTCTAGCTCGATGGTATGCTGGATGACAGATCTGTCATACCCCCTCAAATCTTCGTAGCACCAGGCCACGATGTCGGGGAACTCCTGGCACAGTGATCTAATCTGCACCCGCTCATCCGACGTGCGATCTGTTCCGACCTTGATGGTTTTATCAGGTTCGAGCTCCGAGTCAGCATACTGCCTCGGGTCTACTTTGATCCTGTGGGATATTGCTCTGTCATTCCGATCAAAGAGACTTTCTAATGTAATCAGTCCTTTTGGGACGTGATTATTCCGTAATTGTATCAACCCCTCATATTGCTCGTCATCAGGGTCTCTACCTTCGATTACACACACTTCGTTAACCAGGAATGTGACGATCTCCTCGTCACGACTGAATACCTGCCGGAAGGTATCCCTATCGAGCACGGAAGGCACTGTAAATGGTGCGGACCGGCTTCGGTTTACGGACGACGTCTTCAGCGGAACGTGCACTGGCTCCAACGGACGCCCAGAATATCCGCGTGCTTGTTTCTCTCACGCGATATTGCCTTAACGTTCAATGAGTCAAACGATTCCATCAGGTCCCAGACCCGATTGCGGTACGCTCTAAGATAGTGATGCTTAGACGCGCATTTATTCGTAACTTGATGACACACTAACTCTGAATCTCCAAAAATTTGGAGATGCTTGATTCCGAGCCTTTCCGCCTTTCGCGAGACCTAAGCACGAGGCTTCGTATTCCGCCGAATTGTTAGTACGGCTCCGGAGCCAGCTGTAGGCATAGTCCCTCTGGACTCCGGTTGGAGAAACCAGGAGGACCCCTGCACCGGCGCCATTCTTGCAACGGGCGCCGTCAAAGAAAAGCTTCCACAGCTCTTCGGGTGCAGGTCCTACCTCCTTCGCAACGGACACGTCAAGCTCCTCGGGCTGCTTAATGGAATAACAGCCACCTGTCTGTCCCGATTACGGCATTAAAATCCCGCAACGAGAACTCGTCTTCTAGGCTGTAGCACTTCGAGAGCTTGCTCGGTCAGTTCTACTGTCACCAGTTCTTCTTCGACAAGCTGGACCATGCGGTCCATCTCTCCGCCGGGTATCTTGTCTACTAGAAAAGGGGAAGGCTTCTCATTGAAAATTTTCGGTCTCCTTCCTTTGAAGGGCACTTCCATGTGCGAGTAGTCTAGAGACAGTACCCGCCCAACTTCGCGGTGAACTCCCGAGAGAGACACATGCCGAAGTAAGGCTCCAGTCAACAATCACGACCTCTTGGATGACCACAATGTCGAGAGCTTTGTGCAGCCGGATAGGGATGTCCTTTATGACACCAACTGTCTTGACGGGGGTGCCGTCTAATTGCAGCACACCTTGGCTGCTCCGCGTGTATTCCATCCCGATCTCATCGCAGACGGCCTTCGGCATCACAGTCGAGGAAGCACCAGAATCCACCATGCAGTTGTGAACTATGTGCCCTTGCATCCGCAAAGACAGATAAAAGGGTGGCGGTCTCGTTCTTCCCGGTGGTGGAGACTCGTCAAAGGTTGAACCGGGACAGCGAGCTGCATCTGCTTGCCGTTCTTCATGTTTTTCAGTGATTCTTGCAGCCAGATCTACCTGGCCTGGAAGCAGAAGGGCATCGTACATGCTGATTCTGGCAGGAGTCTTCTTTAACTCGTCTACAATGCTGTAGCCCGAGGTACTAGCTCCTTCTGCTGGTTTAGCCGGTTCATACTTGGTCCGGTACTGTTGGGTGGCCTCAACTCGTCGTCTCTTGGTCAGAGACGGGTACTTCAGCTTCTCCTGGGCTTGTTCTTTGGTTTCGGCTGGGGGTTGAAGTACAGGGAGCTTAGCGGGAGTTGGGGCCTTTGTTGGAGGCTTAGCTGGAACAGCAGCGGCCTTTGCTGGAGAAGGTTTAGCGGGAGCTTTATCTTTGGATGCCTTCTCCTGGGCTGTGTAAGGCCACAGCCGCTTATACGGTGGCAGCCCATTGGGCTGCGGTCTTTCTCTTCTCGTGTATACCTGCAAAGGTTTAGCCGTGTCCGCAGCTTTCTTTTCTTCCTTGGCGGGCGTCACTGGGTTCTCTTCTGGCAGGGCAAAATTGGCCTCACCGTCCAAGATCATGTACAGCTCATCATCTTCTATAGTGCTGCCGGCCAAGGTCTGGATGTAGTGTTGGTGCAAAGTGCAATCTTCCTCCGAATGCGGGTCATTGCAAGTAGTGCACCAGTTGACCTGGTCAGGAGGACCAGGTGGGTCATCTATAGCAGCATTTCTCGGAGGCGGACGCCTCTGCGGTTGGTTTTCTGGGGCTTTATCTTTTGTCAATGCCGGCGGCACATACGGCCTTCTAGGAGCAAAGTCCATTTGGGCTTGCTTCTTTTTCATAGCTGTCATGTCATTGGACATGGCATGATATCCGGAGGCCAAAGCCCGCACTTCTTGTAGAATCGTGTTCTGGATGCTGCTGTCGGGAGGCGGCAACTGTGCCGGTGGAGGCAAAGCGGCCAATGGAGGAGGGTTAGAATAAGACGCATACTGCGGGGGAGCAGGAAGCGCTGGAAAATGCGGAGCGGGAGGAGGCGGATGAGGGTAATGCAACCGAGGCGGGCCGTATTGAGTTACGACCGGCGCCGGATTCCATTGCGGCTGGGGCTGCTGCCCTGAAGTAGACGGCACACCACCGAAGCGGGAAGGATACTGCGATCTTGGAAAGTCGGGATGAATCGGCTCCTGCACTCTGGACGGAAGCCTGCCGATGGAGATAATGTCAGCTTCAGCTTGCTGGGCAGCTTCGTACAGTGCAGGGAACTCGTCAATTCGGGCGATCTTCAGCAGCAGGCATATGTCTGAGTTGAAGGACCTCAGATAGTAGTGAGCAGCCATGCCGGCTGAAGGCCGAAGTTCGCGAGGTACCCGTTTCCGAGGATCTCGCAAACCTAATGTTAAAATCGGACACCTCCTCTTGAGGATGCCTCCGGATTGCATGGAACCGATGCGATAGAGAGGTAGGATCAGCGGACTCGTTGCATCCTTTTACGAGCCTCCCGGCAAGTCGGGGCCACCCGGTGATGGATCCCTACGGTAGCGATCTCCACCGGTAGAGAAGCTTTCCCCTCGGGGAAAGGGCCAGCGAGACGGGTCTTCACACTTTCATCGGTGATGGTATGCGGTGCGGCCGGGGCAAGGATGTCCCGGATGTGCTCGTACGCCGTCTTACCGTAGCCGTCGTATGTGGGAATAGACTTTAAAGCAGCAGGGGCACAGCTTGCTGACCGATCAGGGCCAAAGGCCCTGTAGAGTCCACCGCCGGGAAGAGATCATCGTCATTCGGCTGTTGATCAGCCATTTCTTCTTCTTCTCCGCCGTCGGTTGTGTACTCGGTATCGGTACTTTCCGAGGATACAGGATTTTCCTCTTCCTCGGCCTCTTCTACTTCGTACTCGGCTCTTCCGACCTCAGCTTCGGCTTCGTCGAAATGAGCTCGCGGATCAGCCAGCCTGGGTATCTCGCCTCGAGCGTGGATGTCTAGTTCGTAGAACTCAGGCGGGCTTCTCGGATTTCTTGTTCGCCACCTTCTCGTGTGCATGAAGGTGACCGGACCGGTCTTCTAGACTCAGAGGATTTGTTCGTGCAGAGTCGCCAGGTGTTCAGATTTGGAACAGCAATGAAGCGAACACCGGTGCTTCGATTTTGTCGGGGGTGAGAAACTTCCTTGTCTCACCAAGAGCTCAGAAACTGTTGCGCTAGGTGGAAACTGGATAGGTACTCTTTCTTTAAATCGTGGGACAAGCGTCCCACCGGGCGTGCCAGAGAAACTGTTGGTTACGAATCTGCCATGAGGAAATGATTTTTGGTTAATGCGCCCAGATTCGCCCACCAGCATGAAAGGCCGGAAGGAAGAGATGCCTTCCGAGCCAATCTCCGGACAAGGCCGGCTCCTTTTGGGGGGCTTGATTTAAGCTAAAGGGAACAGGAAAGAAATAAAGGAACGGAAAGAGACAAATGTACAGAAAGAGATACAAATATGTCCAAAGGTTGGTGGGGGGGAACTAACGATGACGGGAACACACCAATCACCGCTACTTACTGCATACAAACACGAGCATGACAAGGAACCGCAAAACCTAGGCGTATTTCCGATACACCAGCGAGCGTATGCACGACTTCAATAGCTCCCTAGCAAACATTCCCTACAAGGAACTAACGAGCGAGGGATCGTATCAATCACCGGATACATACACCGACGGGGGTAGAAAGTAAACCTAGAGATGCCAAAGCCAGGTATATGTGTTAGGTAGAGAGTTTAACCGCACAGCTTCAATGGCTCCCTAGCAAACATTCCCTACAAGGAACTAACAGCAGGGGATCGCATCAATCACCAGATACGGGCCAACAACGTCACACATAACTGAGGGAACTGCTACCAAATTTATAATGAATGCTTTAAATAATGAAGTACAGAAGGTGCTTTAAGCAAGCAATGCTAGAGGAACTTGATCGCCAAATGCCAAAGTGAATTAACGAGCAGCGACACAGGTGGGCCTAAGGCATATAATGAAAGACAACATAAAAGAATAAAGACAGTAGAACAGAACCAGGCATACAGATTGTATTCATAAGCAGAAGCACGGTTACAATAAGCACAGTAGTTCCCTAACAAACATTCCCCTTCCACCCTTTACAATGAATTTCAGATGGGCTTTTATAGCCCGAGTCCCACCCGTTACATTAATGGGCACGAGTCCCGATCAAACATGAGTCGACGAAGCGACAGAAAGAGGCTGCAAATGCTGACCTTTTGTCGGATCGAGCTGTACCCGCAGACATGGTCTTCCTGGAAGGCTGGACAGCTACGTGGCGGAGTGTTGGGTAATTCTTCAAGTCGGCAGGCTTGCTAGTAGCTGGAGCAGGTGAAACCTCAGATCAGCTTTGAATGAGGCTATTAACGCAGGCGGTGCAGGCAGCCCATGCTTATCCCTTTTGGTCGGCAGTCTTGGTTCAAATCCCGAAGCTGGACACTTGTCTAATGATGGGTTATGCTGTGTGACACATGCCTGCCTTAGAGGGCAGTTTATCCATCTTTGCTTGGGATCGGGGCTCCTTGGGATGCGTGCAGAAATCGGTGCGATCGGGGAAGGCCTTCAAGCCTTGGTCAAATTCCGGGTTTGTTCCCCTATCGTACACTCATCAAGGGCGCATTCCGGCTCTGTTGAGAAGTCGAACTGCGCACAGGCGAACACTGGTGTCTGCCGCCATATGGACCTGCTCCAGCATTTTACCTTTTTTCTGCATTGACCTGCCAGTCTGCCGGTGCAAGGTGCGCCCAGAAGGTGGGGCGAAGTACGCACTTCGCACCAAAACTGGGCGAAGTACGCACTTCGCACCAAAACTGGGCGAAGTGCGAACTTCGCACCCAGACTTAGCCAATTTCAGATAGACCTGCTTGGAAAGTCTGGAAAATCAACTGGGAACTCCAAGGAAAAAAGGGGGGAGAGAAAGAGAATGGGAAAGAAAAGGAAAGGGAGGGAAGGGAGAAAAACGGAAGGAGGAAAAGAAGAGCAGCACTGTTACAAAACAACATTGAAGACATTGCACCCCGTGCAAAATGTGACAACAGAACCCTCAAGAGGAGGGAAATTCAGACGAAGGACGTGAAAGGTGGCAAACATTGTTTTTGAAGATGGAGAACAACGTGCAAGTGGAGGCGCTACGTACAAACGAAAAGCAGGCCAAGAAGAACGTTCACGCGAGTGGTGAAGGAAGTGCCAACCTAGATTGTGTGCAGGACAAGGTGGAGCAACTAGTGACTCCAACACAAGTGGGGGGGATAGTGCCTAGACGTGTGGAGGATGGGAGTCAAGCACAAGGGAAACCGTAGACGAGTGTGCTTGAAAGATTAGAATCAACACTCATATATCCGCGAAGGAGATCGTGGAGTGTAAGCACACAAGGAAGCAACTGAAGATCGTTTGCAAATGACTAGTCGTCGACATAAGGTTCGTTGACTAGAGACAAACAACCACTAATGGAAAATATTATTGCAACTGCAGGCAAGTAGAAGTGCTTGAAGTTTACGGGAGATAGAAGAGAGGATCATGAATGCTATATCAGAACATGCGAAACAATATGGAAAGCGAATGGAGTTATGGATGAAGCTACATGGCTGAGATTGTTCCCAATGACATTGCATGGAGTAATAAGTGATTAACACTTGAAGAGAGATTAATCCTTCATGGATTAAGAGTGATGACTGCTTTGTGATGATACAAAGACCATTGGTGAAATCTACTCAACAATGCAGAAGGATGAAAACATCAAATCATATAAGTATCATCTAAATTAACTCATGGGCCAGATGGAGGTTAAGCCAGAAAATGGGCTTTAGAAGAGATGGTTCTTAGACGAACTGCTGCCAAGATATAAAAAGAAGATAAAGGTGGTTCCGCCATCCACTTACCAAGAAGCATTTGATAGAGCATTGAATTTAGAAAGTGAAATGAAGATAGTATCAACTGGAGGAGGAAATACAAGCCATGTCCACGTCGACAATTCAGATAGTGATCGTGATGATCTAAGTGCCACAATCCAAGCCATGAGGAAGGACTTGGAGCGCATGATAAACAACATGAAGGCTGAGAAGAAAAAGGACATTTAGTGTTCTGATTGTAAATTAGGTCACAGCAATGTCAACTGTCCAAAGGCATATTGCAATATCTATGAAATTGCAGGTCATGTTGTTGCGTATTGCCCATTTAATCTGCAAAGTGCAAGGCACCAGACAATGAGTGTGCAAAAGGAGGAGAAAGATGAAAAACCCAACACAAAAAACAGAAGGAGCAATGACTGACAAATACCAGAACAACTGCTAAGTGAGACAACAACAAGGAAATTGAACCGCAGGAGGCAAGGGATGATTGCAATATGATTTTAATAGGAGGCTGATCATTTAGTGTAGACCATGTCAAGAGTAGGGACATTTTGCATGCAATTCTACGAACGCTCCAACAAGAGGAGGAAGTAGGAACCATAATGCAGTGATGTGTATATGGTGCAGACCTAGGAACCATGAGGCAAATTGTCCAAAGAAGGTGAGCACAAGCAACTCGTAAAATGTCAATTTTATTGACATAGAAGAGCCTCAACTAGACCAGCAACAAGCACAAAAGGATAAATAGGTGTTGGCAGTAACTCAAGCACAAGAGTGGAGGATGGAGCAATACCTAAACCCTGCTAAAGAGAAGGAGAAATGGCAAGAAGTGTGTGTGCAAATTGAAGAAGAAATGCGAAAGACCAATCAAGACAAGATTAGTTAGGAAATAAAGTTGAAAGAGCCCATCACCATTGGAGATGCAAAAAAGTCACCACAACAGTTAGCAATGCAAGTATTGGATACAAATGTCGAAGTGAAGGTGTCCAATTTACTTTGCACAATACCGGAGCTATATGCGACAATTGGAGAAATGGTGTAGACAAGGAAAGTAGAAGAGCCACAACGCCAATTGGAGAAAAAGAAAGTAGCAAGGGATCAAAACATTGACCCAACAATCTTGATAAATGATGTCAAGAAGAAGCCAACACTAACCAATATGTGTTGCTAAATCACAAGTTAATGCAAGTGATCTTTGATGGAGATTCAAGTGTGAATGTCTTGCCTAAGAAGACGTGGAAGGATTTGGGGGCACAATTTTGTGGTCTCCCAACTTTTGACTATATGGTGTTGATCGGTATGGAAAAGAAATGAGAAGATTCTTAACTGCACAGAGAGTGAAGATTGTCGACCAAATGTTCATCTTGGATTTTGTGGTTATTGCTATGCAAAAACCAGCCTATGATGCATTGTTGGGACGTGGGTGGTTACACACGGTGAAAGTGAACCACAACTAGGAGAAGGACCCCTTGACTTTCAAGAAAGGACAACACAATTATGTAACTAATTTGAAGAATCAGTCTGGAAGTGAAGAATTGGCGACATCCAACAAATCAGGAAGTTCATAGTCGGTAGATCGAGCGAGCGGATGGGAACCTAACGAAGGAGTGCTAGAGTTGGAGTGCACAGAGGATGAAAGGAACTTAGACAGCAAACTTCTACATTGCTATATGGAAGACTATGAAGTTTTCCAGCCTTCATGCATGTGTATCAATGCAGAGGAAGATGTCCAGGATGGACCTAGAAATGTATATGAGGTCGAAGAATGTAGTCAAAGTACCAAGCTAGTAGTGAAAGTGGAAGAACGAAAGAAGACGACCTTTCCACAAAACTTTGTATAGTTTTGGCGATGTGCAGATTGATGAAAAGCAAGTAAATCCTTTCAACATGGCAAAAGTGGCAACCGAACCTGACACCATAAAGTATGAAGGACCAAATATGGTGCAAGTGAATTTTGACAAAGGAGAAGAAATGAAATGAAATAATATTGATGTTCATGGTGGGACAAAAAAAGACCCAAGGGACTAAAAGAAGGACAATAATGATTGCCAGCTTGCAGGCTAGAAAACTCAACAAAGAAAAGAAACTAAGTTAAATACAACACGTAACCCGACAATCGAGCCAAAGAGAAGGGGAAAAGAGAAGGGAGAGAAAACGGGGGGGGAGGGCTGCAGTCCAGAAGAGCGGAGTGCACCCAAGAGTGGAGAGAGAGAGGGAAGGGGGGAGGGAGCAACCCAGGAAGGGCAAGCTCCAAGAACCCCCAGAAACTAGTCTCTCCTAATAGTCGAGGCCAAAGTATCAGAGTTGAAGAAGTCCATGATATGTCTCTGTCCATCGCTAGTACGGGACCCTGACAAGCTGTGGGTGTGTTGTCTAGTGACCCTGCTTCCGTTTGAACTGGATTAAGCAGAGCGTTTCCAACCGATGTCACCTAGTTATCTCCCTAAGAAAGAGTGCGAGACACCTCTAGTCTAGGTATCTGAAGAAGGTATAAACAGATCAAGAGTTGTCCTTGAAAAGGCAATGGAATTTCCCTTGGATATAGTAATAAATGGGACAGCAAAAAATAAAGTGATGCAAGGTTTCAGATTCTCCCAAGGAGCAAAACAAGCAAACCCACTGCTCTGTCGGAGGATGATGATCTGACTCAATCCGGAGTTTGTGAGATTCGAGAACACACCCTAAGTTTCCCAATCGGGATCCGAAGACTATGCATTGTGTGTTGTTGAAGGTATTGCGAAGGAACTATTCTGCCCTCTCGAATCTGTAAGAAGTGCTCATGGTAAAAAGATAGCTTGGGGGAAAGAGGGGCCTCAGAAGAGATCCATGTGCATCTAGTGTACTGGAGACTAACATCCTTCCTAATCTTGTGGCGCATCTTCTCCTTACTATGCCGAGAGGGGGCACTCAAGGAATAAGGGAGGAGCTTGTCTATTTGTATCTGAATGTTTGCCACGGGGGTAGAAACATGAAAATACCAGCTCCTCTAGCTACCCTGAGAACTCGGAGAGAGTTCCATCGAGGAGTGAAGGGCGAGGTAAGGCTACCGCCTGCAACCCGCAGGGGTATCTCCTAAAGTACGGATCCTATGAAGATAACCAATAGTCAAGAAGATAATCTCAATCTGGAGAGGAAAGGACCCAAAATCTACCAAAATAATAGAGCCAGGGACTGTGCCCTTGCAATGAATGAACCATCGAAGAAAGAGTTTTTGTACTCGTTCGACCCGTGACCACTTAGTCGGGCCAATACTAGGGACCCAAACCACCCATAAGTAATAGTTGGCTTGACCAAGGCATCAAAGATCCTCATCTTGACAAAGATATCCTGAAAATGTTCTTTGAAGCAATTCCTCTCAAGCAAAGATAGAGCTGCATAACCCTTACACACCCAGGCCTAGGCGGTGGGCTTCATACCAAAAGTGGGACCAATGAAGAGAACCCCCAAGTACACATGAGGTGGCGATCTCAATATCTCGACCTTGAAAAAAGAAGTGGAGATGGGATAGAGCCTCTTTGGTAGTATTGAACACCATAACCTTCGTCTTAGAAAGATTCACCGTCAACTGTCTCGAGTCACAAAAAGCGGCAACTGTGTCCCAGTTTTAATCCATTGTGGGGACGAGTGGGACCCAATTTCAAAAGCGACAACTTTTAAATTTTCATGTAGTACAAGGTCTTTGCATGGATGTACAAGTATTTACAAGGGATTCCACCCAAATTGTGCATGCATTGGATTCCTTTGGTTCCTGGCATGCAACTTGTAAGGAGAAGGCTGTATTTTATGAATCCAAAGTACGTGGGCTTGATAACACAGTGATAGAAAAGATGGTGGATGCAGAAAAAAAACTTTGAGGTAACAGTGAGCAATTGGGTGTCATCTATCGTCATCAGTTTGAAGGAGATTAACCAAATCCGCATCTGTGTGGATTTTCGAAGCTTGAATGTTATGACCATCAAGGATCGCTTTCCAATACCCTTTAGTGATTCAATCTTAGAAGAAGTAGCAAGTCATGAGATCTATTCATTCTTGTATGGATTCTTGGGATATAAACAAATCGATATCGCTAAGGAAGACAAATTGAAGACCACTTTTGTAGTAAAAAACAGGATTAATGCATATAGCTGAATGCATTTTAGTTTGTGCAATGCCCCTGCCATGTTTCAAAGGATTATTTTGTACATTTTTGAGCAAATGTCAACAAGCAAACTCAAAGTGTTTTTGGATGACTGGTCGTTGTATAGGAGAAAGGACAAGCATTTTAAGGTGTTGGAAAAATGCATGAGGTTATATATGAATGCTCGATTATCCTTAAGTCCAAAGAAATGTAATTTGTTAGTGTTGTATGGAAAGTTGCTAGGGCACACGGTACGTCAAGAGGGATTGAAGACCAATCCTAACAAAATTCGAGTTATGATGAGCATGGAAGAGCCATACAACATAAGTTCGTTGATGTCATTCTTGGGGCAAGTCAAGTATTGTTGATGCTTCATTAAAAACCTTGCACAAGCTTCACACTCTCTTGACACATTGATGCGCAAAGGTGTTCCTTTCAGGTGAATAGAGGAGCACCAAAAGGCCTTTGAGGAGTTAAAGGCAAAGTTGGTTTGCTTAGGAGGGGCAATATGGGTTGGATCATCCCGTATATATTTTTCAAGTTGATTGTTGTCAAAAGTAGAGAAGAACTACAACACCATAGAGTGGAAAGCCTTAGGGATGGTTTACAGTTACACAGTACAAAAATTTAGACATTACTTTCTTGCCAACCCTTTTGCTTTCTACATAGATCATCAAGAGTTGTCTTACCTAATCAACAAGCTGACTATTCATGGACGAGTTAGCAAGTGGCTCATCACATTGCAAGAGTTCGTGTTTCAAGTAGTGGTGAGATCGGGGATGAAACACATGATAGGGGATTAATTGTCCAAGATTCAAAGAACCTATAAAAGGGGGAGTGTCGGATGAATTTCCGGAAACTCATCTAATCTCAATCACTGTGCTATTGTCATTGTACAAGTACGTGGGTGAATATTTGTCAACGGAGGAACTAGGAAAAGAGTTGACAACAACAGAAAAGAGAAAGATCATCAAATCAGCACTGTTTCAATTGATAGCTGGTTTATTATACAATATTGGACCTGATGGAGTTCTATGGAGATGTTTAATGGACAAGGAAGTGAACTCAGCGTTGAAGGAAGCTCATGAAGGGTTTGCAGGAGGGCATATGGGGCAAGATGTGACCACAAGGAAGGTGTTTTTGGCAAGGCTATGGTGGCTCACCCTCTTTCATGATGCGAAGGAGTTTGTGATCGCATGCAATATGTGCCAGCAAGCTAGGAAGCCTCTACGGAGGGACATCATGCCATTGTATCCATCTTATCCATAGGAGTTGTTCAAGAGATGTCTAGATTTTGTTGGATGGTTAAGAACCAACAAAAGATGTAGGTACATTGTGGTAGCTACTAAATACTTGACAAAGGAGGTAGAGGCAAGAGCGTTGTCTGATAATTCTACAAAGAGCACGACACAATTCTTGTAGGAGTAAGTCATCACAAGATTTAGAGTTCCTATTCCATTGACAAGTGATCGCAGAGGACACTTTCTTAATGAGATTATTTAGAAGTTGACTACGGAGTTTAATATCTTGCATTCATTGTCTAGCCGATATCACCCCAAAGCAAATGGGCAAGCAAAGGCAACGAATAAGGTCTTGGTTTCCATAATGCACAAAATGTATGGTATTGAAGATGCTAATTGGGAGGAGAAGTTGCCAACAATCCTGTGGGTGTATAGGACATGTAAACTAACGACAAGCCATACACCGTTACAGTCAATGTATATGGACAAAAGGTAGTTGTGTCGGCGGAGTTTTTGGTACCATGTTTGAGAGTGGCGGTGTAGAACATTTTGGTGACCAGGACAGCCTAGAGAATTGACTAATGGCACTCATCAAGCTAGATGAGAAAAGGGTAATGGCACAATGGACCACAGAGGTTGCTCAATATCATCAAAATTTGTGGCATGATAAGTACCTGAAGAAGACGAATTTGAAGACAGGTAGCTTAGTGTTGATGTTAAATGGCAAAAGAGAAATCAAGCCAAGGCAGTTGAAGAACTTATGGCTTGGACCCTTCCAGAAGTGATGAGTAATGGCACGGTAAGGTTGAAGAAACTTGAAAGGACACAATGTCCTGAGATAATTAATGGTTCGAAGTTAAAGTTGTACAACATAAGGGCACAGGTGAACTTGGTAAATTTCGATCCGACAGACGAAGGTACAAGTAGACTGATAGTTGCACCTAGTCAATCTTCGGAATCCTTCCAAGGAATCTTGATATAGGAGGTTGGAGAGTCAAGACATACAAAAGAAGATGGTGTAGAAGACATAAGTGACTCAGAGGACAACGAACTTGCAAAACAACTAACATGGATGTATGAAGAAGAAAATGCAAGTAAACAAGAAGTTTACATGTAACCAATAGTGGAGCAGGAGGAATTGCTGCTTCGATTCATGGAATGTAGACAAATTCATGTGCATGTTAGGTTGTTAAGGAACAAAGGCTAAGATCATTTAATGTTGAGAACATACAATGAAGGGCAACGATGTATGGTGGACAAGAGGAACCACCAAAACATGAGCCTTGAAGTGATGGAAGCTAATATAAGGAGATGAGTTTGCTAGCAGCCATTGGACGTGCATAGCAAACGATGTGTGATGAAACACAGCAGTTACGAGAATGGAGCGAGCAATTGAATACTAGAGTAGTTGAGTTGCAAAGACAATGTGCACAAAAGTTATTGAGGATGCATCTGTTAGGAAGTGAAGTCACTATGCATTACAAGCAGCCAGAAAAAAGGACTGCAGCAGTCCAAAGCAAGCCAGACGTCTGACCTGCTAGACGTTTGGGTCAGACGTCTAGACATGCTAGACGTCTAGGCCTGACGTCTGGGTTGCCAGACGTCCAGGCCTGACGTCTGGGTTGCCAGACATCTAGGTTGCTAGACGTCTAGGCCTGACGTCTGGGCTGCCACACGTCTAGGCTGGTAGACGTCTAGGCCTAACATCTGGGCTGCCAGACGTCTAGGCCTGACGTCTGACCAAGTAGACGTCTAGGCCAGACGTCAAGCCAAGTATACGTCAAAGCAATGGACGTCTAGGTAGACGACAACTTGCGGAAGACAAACCGTTTCGGTTCATTATGAAGAATAGTTTTGCAGAGGTCTCCTCGGGGAGAGAAAACGAACGGTTGGGGCCTTCCTTGTTTGCTCTATAAAAGGGACTTGATCCCTTGCATGTGTTCGTATGAAGAAAACGTTGTGAAAACGTGAATGTAAATTTGCTGAAAATAATAAAAGAAGAAGTTGCCATTGCCCCGTGGTTTTTCTTGCACATTGCAGGTTTCCACGTAAATCTTTGTGTCACTTTTGTTACTGTTTCCGCGTGTTTTCTATTTTTTGTTATTGTGCTTCCTCTTGCAGGTGATAAATTTTGAAGTTTTTCCTAACATCTGGTATCAGAGCTAAGGTTTTGTGCGAGTGGGAGTTGCAACAATGACAAAAGGTGTAACCAAGATCGAGATTGAGAAATTTGATGGCAGGAACTTCACTCTATGGAAGATGAAGGTGGAGGATTTGCTGGTTTAGAATGACCAAGCTCAAGCCTTGGAAGGGGTTGCGAGTAAACCGAGCAGCATGAAAGATGAGGAGTGGGTAACGCTTGACAGGAAGGCGGTTTCTACAATCCGTCTTTGCCTAGCGGACTCCGTCTTGTTCAATGTAGCTGAAGAGAAGACCGCAGATGCCCTTTGGCAAAATCTTGAAAAGTTGTATGAAACAAAATCAGCAACAAATAAGTTTTTTCTGAAAAAGCAGCTTTATAGCTTGAGGATGAAGGAAAGTTCATTTGTTGTAGATCATTTGAATGAGCTTAATACTCTTATCAGTAAATTGGTTTCTAATTAATGTGAAGATGGAGGATGAAGATAGAGCTATCACCCTACTTTGTTCTCTCCCAGACACTTGGGATCATATGGTGATGACCATCAGTAATTCATCATCAGGAATTCTAAAATTTGATGATGTGGTAGCCGCTTTGTTGGCAGAAGAGTTGAGGTGAAAAACGTCTATGGAACCCTCTACCAATTAAGCCCTATCTACGAGAGGTCGATCCTTCGAGGGGAGTAAACAAGGTAAAAAATTGTCCAGATCTAAGTCTAAAGGACGTAAGCAGAAAGGGAAGTGTTGGCATTGTGGGAAGCTAGGACACTCCAAGAAGGATTGTTGGCAATAAAATAATGGCAATAAGCAAAATCAGCCATCAGCTGAGGCCAGTGTAGCAGATTCAGGAGAGACGGCAACATGTGAAGCCTTACGTATCGATAGCAATGAGATCGGTGTTATATACCCGGGTTTTGGACTCAGGTGCATCCTTCCACATGTCTCGCCACAGAGATTGGTTTGACAAATATCAGCCATACTGTGGTGGAAAGGTCTATTTGGGTTATGATCATCCTTTAGAAATTGTGGGAAGAGGGGATATAAGGATCAGGATGGACGATGGTAGAGAAAGGATGTTATGTGATGTGCGGCATGTGCCCGATTTGAGGAAGAATTTGCTCTCAATCAAAATGATGGATAAGCTAGGGTATTCTGTCACCTTCTGTAACAACTACTGCAAGATTACCAGAGGAGCTCTTGTAGTAGTTGTTGCCATATTTTGCACGGGGTGCCATGTCTTCGGATTTTTTGTAAGGATGCCGCTTTCCCTTCCCTCTTTCTTCTCTCCCCTTCTCCACTATCCCCTTTCTTTTCTGCCATCAGTTTCATTCTCTCCATCTCCTCTCCCATATTTCTAACTGTTTCTCTGAGTGGGCAAAGAGCCCAAAACCTTCTAAGTGTTGCTGTCCGCCCGACTTCGCAGTGAAGTCGGGCTGCGCTTGACTATCTGTGCGCAACTGGGTGAGATTATCAGAAATGTGCCCAGGAATTTTCTAAGTGCGGAGCCGCCCGACTTCGCAGCGAAGTCGGGCTGCGCTCCTAGTTTCGTGCGCACTTGGGAAGCATCTGTTTGAAGACTAGCCCAGGAATTTTCTAAGTGCTGAGACTGTCCGACTTCGCAGCGAAGTCGGGCTTCGCCCTAGAGGAAGTGCGCAGCCGGGCGATTTGCCATGGTGACTTTGGAAAAATCGGCTAATTGTCGAGCCGCCCGACTTCGCAGCGAAGTCGGGCTGCGCTCGCTGACTTGTGCGCACTCGGGCGAAGAATGTTAAAATCTGCCCAGAAAATTTCTAAGGCACGAAGGCCTTCCCAACTGCGCTACTTCCACCCTACGCTACCCAGCTGCACTTCAATTTTGGGCGAAGTCGGGCAGGAGATAAATTATGAGCTTCAAAGGCAGATTCTTCCTCCTATCATATTCCGACAGGTGTCCAGCCTCGAGATTCGAGTCAAAGATGTGACAGAAGGTGTCCAAGCGTGAACTGACTTATTGTACCGCAACTACCCTCATTCAAGTTGACTCGAGGTTTCATCTACCGCACTGCCACGTAGCTGCCAGGTTTTCAGGCGGACCTTGCTGCAAGTACATTCCATACCGGCAGAGGTCGACATCAGCCGCTTTTTGCCGCTTTTGTCAGCTTTGTCAGCTATTGTCAGGTCTGGGATTCTATGCCCAAAGTTGTAATTGGGAGGAAAATTGCGCTATAAATAGTTGCGCCATATCATTGTAAAAGTGGTGGAAGGGGGATATATTGCTAGGGAACTGCTGTAGCTGTGCGTTTGCTTCTGAATATAAAATATACTTGGCTCTATTGATTGTCTTTGTCTTGTATGCTGCCTTTACTGAGTATTTCTGCCTCATGTTGCTTATGTTATTGCTTACTATTATTCTGCTTTTCTGGATATCGGTATTTGATAGCTAAGTATTCCTAGAATGCAAAAGTGAAGGATACATAGGATGAATGGTGTTGATAGTTTCTGCAACATATTTTGTGTTTAATTGTTGTTAGTAGTGGTGATTGGTTGTTGTCGTGCTGCTTATCTTCCCCACCCGGAACAATCATATTTATATTTCTTTCTGCATCTCTAATTTCTTTCCTGCACTCTGAGCTAAAACCCCAAACTGAGGAAACATAGGAGCCGGCCTTCTCCGGAGATTGGCACGGAAGGCATCACTTCCTTCCGGCCTTTCAATCTGCTGGGCGAATCTAGGGCGCATTACACTAAATCCTATCCTAGTGGCAGATTCGTAACCAACAGTAGCAAAGGGAGAATCTTATGGGACTTTATACCGTTTATGCGGTGATACGGTGACAAACCATGCAGCAGCAACAACTTCTGTTCAGGATGCAGTAATGCTATGGCATCAACGCCTAGGCCATATGAGTGAAAAAGGCCTAAAAATTCTGCACGACAGACGTATGTTTTCTGAGATTAAGTCTTGTAATTTAGACTTATGTGAGCACTGTATTTTTGGTAAACAGAAGAGGGTTCGGTTTACTGCAAGTCTTGGTAAGATTTTTGATTTTCTGTAACTTATACATTCGAATATATTTGGTCCAATCACCACTCAGTCCTTGAATGGCGCCATCTATTTTTTGACTTTTATAGATGATTATTCTAGGAGAGTGTGGGTGTATTTTCTGAAGAAGTCGGAAGCTTTGCAGAAATTTAAGGAGTTCAAAGCACGGGTAGAAAAGAGTTTGGGCAAGTCGATTTTATGTCTTAGGTCAGATAATGGGGGTGAATATTGCTCCAAGGAATTTGATAAGTTTTGTATGCAGTAAGGTATTAAGCACCAAAAGACTGTACCATACACTCCACAACAAAATGGTGTGGCTGAGCGGATGAATCACACAATCATGGAACGTGCAAGAAGCATTCTTAGCGCAGCCATGTTGGAGAAAAAGTTCTAGGCAAAGGTTGTTAATACAGTTGTTTATCTTATTAATAGGTCACCTACAGCTGCATTGGATGGACAGATTCCGGAGGAGGTTTGGTGTTGTAAGCCAGTTGATTACTCTCATTTGCACACCTTTGGTTGTGACGCGTTTGCCCATGTACCCAAAGAAAAAAGATCCAAGCTTGACCCGAACTCAAGCAAATGTGTTTTTCTCGGCTATGGAGATATAGTGAACGGGTATAGACTGTGGGATCCTATTGCCCACAAGGTAATTATTAGCCGGGATGTAATTGTTGATGAAAAATCCATGCAAAGGAAGGAGGTACAGCAAAATCCTAATGTTGTACCTATTGAAGTAGAATTGAGTGAATATGAACATGCTGAAGTTTTTGATCAGCATGCAGAACAACAAGTAGAACAGGAAGTAGAGCAGCCACAACGGTCACAAGACCAAGAGCCACAACCGACAGATCATTGGGTTAGAAGATCTACACGTCCACAAAAGTGTCCGGAAAGTTATTCTCATGTGTATTAGTCCTCTTTTGCTTTGTTAATTGATGATGGTGAACCTAATTCATTTAAAGAAGCTAGAGAGTCTGAAAATGCAGGAAAGTGGAGGAAATCCATGGAGGAGGAAATCGAGGCACTTCGAAAGAATAAAACTTGGGAACTTGTGGATCTCCCACTTGGAAGAAAGACTGTTGGAAACAAGTGGGTGTACAAAGTGAAGAAGAACAGCGATGGGCTGTTGGAACGCTATAAAGCTCGCTTGGTGGCAAAGGGCTATGTGCAGAAGTCAGGTGTTGACTTTAATGAAATTTTCTCTCCAATTGTGAAGATGACTACTATTAGAGTTCTACTTGCACTTGTAGCCGCACAAGATTTGGAACTGGAGCAGCTTGATGTAAAGACTGCTTTCTTGCATGGTGATCTCGAGGAAGAGATATATATGGATCAGCCTGAGGGCTATGAAGAAAGAGGCAAAGAGCATTTGGTTTGCAGACTGAAGAAATCACTGTACGGGTTGAAATAGGCGCCAAGGATGTGGTACAGGAAATTTGACACCTTCATGAAGAGCCAAGGATTCACTAGGAGTGAAGCTGACCATTGTGCATACTATAAGAGGTTTGACAATGGCAGTTTTATTATTTTGCTGTTGTATGTTGATGATATGCTGGTTGCAGGCCCCCGCATGAAGAAAATCATTGATCTTAAGGCTCAGTTGGCTTGGACATTTGAAATGAAGGATTTAGGAGCAGCAAACCAAATTTTAGGGATGAAGATACACAGGGACAGAAAAGGAAGAAAGATCTGGTTAAGTCAAAAGTCATATGTGGAAAATATTCTGCAGTGCTTCAATATGTAGAATGCTAAACCAGTTAGTACCCCACTTCTTCCACACTTAAAGTTGTCTTCCAACCAGTGTCCTAGAACGGAAGCAGAGAAGACAAGCATGTCTCGTGTACTGTATTCATCAGCAGTAGGAAGCCT
Organism: Wollemia nobilis; assembly: GCA_028583015.1. Classification (NCBI taxonomy): domain Eukaryota; kingdom Viridiplantae; phylum Streptophyta; class Pinopsida; order Araucariales; family Araucariaceae; genus Wollemia; species Wollemia nobilis. Next base: position 6,768,709 of record JAQPPZ010000523.1, on the reverse strand, counting down.
CATGTATGCCATGGTGAGCACTAGACCAGATATTGCCCAAGCAGTGGGAGTAGTCAGCCGGAAGTTGGGTTGCGGCAAAGACCACCTACCCACAAAGGAGGCGTTGGAGTTGGCATCGTGAGAAGCCAAGAAGAGCGTGCACATGGAAGAGAGAGGGACAACGAAATGATGTTAAACAAGGGAAAAGGCAGCAACATGGAGTACAGTCGAGATTGAGGTTAAGAAACGGTACACTGAATGACAAGCAAACAAAAGGGAAGGAACCAACAACTTCACTGCAAGGGAAGGAGTGCATGCAAATTCCCTTAGAAGAAATTAACTGGACGACACTTGTAGCATTAATTTGCAAGACGTGGTGGTTGGATCATCCGTAAGACCACTAGTTGAAGACATTTCGGAATATGGGAGTTCAGTTCATTTTGTAGGTTCCTTGGTTCGACAAATATTTCTTCAAGCTATACCTATTGGAGATGTAGTAGACATATGATGTGGAGAAGAAACAAAGTAGGGTGATGCTTAGTGATAAGAAGGTGCGGGTATCATTTTCCCCGAGCAGGTTTTGGAGGATATTTGGACTACCTACTGCAACAAAACCAACAAAGAAGGGAGTGGAACACTATCGGTTGAAGAATTTTGTTGACAAGGTCACCAACCTTAGTCTAACAAAAGTGGTAAAGCCGACTAAGCATGGAAGTCAGAGACTAAAGATGGAACACTTGAAGTTGGATGAATTGCGATGTGCAATGAATGTAATCATGTCTTGGTTGTCCGATGAACAAAGAGCCTTGGATATGCCCACTTGGCTCATATTGTACATGGAAGGAGTGATGGCTGAAGAGAAGTATGATTGAGCATGTTGCTTTCGAGAGAACGGACTATGAAGTCAAAGAATGAATACCTAGCTATGGATTACACCCATATGAAAGTTCCAATGAATGGTAAAGTCATCAAAATCTAGAACAAACCCCCTTGCAATTACCTATTGCACAAGCTAGATGACAATGAAGTAGTAAACTGGAATGAGTTGTTGGGGTTCATTGATGAACAACAGGAAGAAGGAGAACTCATCTCAAAGAGAGACATGATCATTGGGATGAATGGTGAAGGAGATGAAGAAAATTGGTAGGAAGTGTTTGTGGAGACCTAGATAGGTAATTACTCCGTGTTTGAAGAACCCAAATAAATGCCTACATTGACCAAAGGGCAAATGCATGGTAACAACCAACCATGGGTTATGCACTTTGATGGGGTGAGAACATCGAATGGCACAAATGTTGGATTACAATTGGTAAGCCCACAAGGGGAATCTTTTCATTTTGCATGCAGATTGCTTTTCAATTGCACAAATAACATGGTCGAATATGAGGCTTTGTGTGTAGGCCTACATAAGGCTAAGAAGTTCAAAGCGAAACACTTGAATATCATGGGCAACTCTTTGCTTGTAGTAAAACCAGTCAACTCCAAATGTGTGACAAAGAATAAACAAATGAAGGCCTACAAGCATAGCGTATGGGATTTGTTGGAAAGTTTTGACACATGAAATCCTAGCATTGTCAAGACAACAAAATTTCAAAAGCGATGAGCTGGCCTCCTCTGCATCATGGTTTGACCATACCTACCACCGACATGTGAAGCAAACCGAAGGAGCTTAAAGTGGTCTATCGACCCGTAGTGCCAGGTAATTTCGATCCCTAGCAAGTCTTTCAACAATGATGAACAAATACAAAGAAGACATCAAAGATGGGATCATCTAGCTGAAAACTAATAAGTTAACAAGGGGATTGTTCACACTAGAAAGCCTATTCAACTCAAATGACAGCGCTAAGAAGACAAGTCTAAAAGTGAATCCCTCTAACTACCAGCCCATAGAAATCACTAAAGGCAAAACCTTACAACTAGGGGAAGATTGTACTAATGAAGAAAGGACCCAGTTCAAGGAATTGTGTGCAAAGTACAATGATGTCATTGCTTGGAACTATGAAGATTTGAAAGTATACGATAGCAATGTGAATGAACACTCAATTGCTCTAGAGCTAGGGGCCAAACCATTTAAGAAAAAGCAGAGGCCGATGAACCCCAAGATAGAGGCAGAGATGAAGAAAGAGTTGTTGAAACTAGTGGCAAATCTCATGCTAGTAAGGAAGAAAAACAACATTTGATTGTGTGGATTTCAGGAACTTAAAAAGGGCATTGATGAAGTTTCATTACCCCCTGCCTTCAATGGAGTAAATCCTACAGACAATTGCAGGATCACAAATGTTGTCCCTACTATATGGATTCTCAGGATACAATCAAATTTGAGTCCAAGATGGAGATCAATACAAGCTTGCTTTCACAACAAAGTGGAACACATTTGCATATCAAAGAATGCATTTGGGTTGCCTAATGTAGGAATTATGTTCTGGTAGAGGGCAATGGACATTACCTTTTCAGGGCTGATAGACAAAACCATTCTAATATATTTGGACAATATAACTATTTTTTCAAAGAACAAGAGCAAACACAGAGCACCTAGAGATAGTTTTTTAAAAATGTCAAGTTTGGGACCTCATTAAATCAAAGAAGTCTATTTTCCTTGTCTACGAAGGAAAAATGTTTGGTCACGTTGTATCAAAAGTTGGGCTAGCCATCAACCCAGACAAGATCAAAGCTATACAAGAGATCCCTCTACGATCTTGAATGAAAGGGATCCAATCATTTATGGGTTAGATCCAGTTTGTGTCAGGATTCATCACTAACTTTGCTAAGATGGTCAAGTCTATAAAAAGTATGCTAAAGAAAGATGCAAACTTTGTCTAGACAAAGGAGGGCAAACAAGCAATTCAAAACATCAAAGACACAATCACCAAAGCTCTGTGCTTATGAATCCAAACTTCGCAAATGACTTCAAACCATATGTGTTGGGGACAAGTGTTAGCATCGCAACCGTTCTTAAAGATGACAAAGGGGATGAGCATCAAATAACCTTCATGAGCTAAAATCTACATAACTACAAGGAAAGGTATACCTTCATAAAGAAACAAGTGTTTGCCACAATGAAAGCTTTGAGAAAATTTAGGTATTATCTCTCACAAAGCAAAACCATAGTATTTGTAGTTCACCCCGATGTTAGATTTGTTATCCTTTGGGGACAAGCATTATGCGAAAACTTGGCATGGTCTTGAAACAAGGAACATATATCCTTCGTAGATGACAATGAACAGCCAAGGCACATGGAGATGAGAAGCAACGACCTAAATGGATGAAATATGTCAAAGAATATCTCCTAACTGGCCTAAAATGGCTCAAGCCGAGAGAAGGCACTTCAAAAGACATGGAATGAATTAAACCCTAATGAATGAAATGTTCTCTTGACGACCTTCTGAAGGAGTACCAGGATAACGACAGGAACTACTCAGTTTATACCACTGCTCATAAGATTTTGAGAGCTAGGTACTAGTGGCCCACGATAATATCAAATGCTTTTTAGTGGGTGAAAAAGTGTAAGTCATGTTGCATGTTTGTAGGAAAGAGGAGGAATGCACCAATGCCCCTTCAAGCTGTGGTTGTTTCTGAATTGTTTCACCAATGGGAATTAAAACTGCTAAGCAAAATTAATCCTCTCTTCAGTGCTAGACATGGGTGGATTTTGATTTAAACAAACTACTTCACCAGTGTTAGGATTAAATAACAAAACACGAGCAATAAATGCGGAAATAAAACACAGAAGAATAACACAATACACAATAGACACAGATTTACGTGGTTCACCCAATGTGGGCTACGTCCACGGAGAAATTAACCAGGCCTTATATTCCGTCCAGAAAAACCCCTCTGTAAACAGCCGCGCACTGAACATTACAATCGACCGCCATACAACATCCTCTTATAAAAGTGCATTACAATTTTAGGGCTAAAAACCCGCCTAAAATCTATCGTCCAATCTATGACCTAATATCTGTGGCAAAAAGCATCTATTTTTGGCTTCGAGGGCGCCCCCTAGACCCCCTGGCGGACACTAGTAGGGGGGCTAATGCCCCCCTACACCCCCCTCTTTCGCGTAGTGGGTCCAAGTGCGGCTGAAAACAAAGCCTCCGAATTAATCAGTCACCACAATCAACAATCTCCCACTTGGAGACTGATCACAGTAACTGCACCGCTACTGCACTTGATGGATTTTGCTTCAACTTTTGGCCTGGAAATTTTCTCACCTTCTACTGTCATGCTTGAAGACCAACTGAAACTGAGCAAGAACTCAGTTTCTCCCTGGTTACTTCCTTTGTGAACATTTCTGCAAGATTCAGGCTAGTGTGTATCTTCTCCAGTTTTAACTGTCCATCTTCCAACATTGAGCGTATGAAATGGTACTTGGTATGTATGTGTTTAGTCCTAGAATGGAAAGCTGAATTCTTGCAAGATGAATGGCACTCTGACTATCACTATATGCTTCTTTCCCAACTCCTCCATAAACCGTTGTAACCAAATCATCTCCTTACTAGCCTCTGTAACAACAACATACTCTGCTTCTGTTGTTGACAGTGCAACAACCTTCTGTAATTTTGAAATCCAGCTTACTGCAGTTCCACCTACGGTAAAAACATACCCTGTGGTACTCCTCCTGCTGTCTATATCACCTGCCATATCTGAATCTACATATCCTTGTAAAACAGTATTAGAACCTTCGAAGCATAATGCCTGAGTGACAGTACCTCTCAAATACCTGAGAATCCACTTCACTGCCTCCCAATGCCTTCTTCCTAGATTGCTCATAAACCTGCTCACAACTCCCACTTCATGTGCTATATTTGGCCTTGCGCACACCATTGCATACATCAAACTGCCAATTGCTGATGAATAAGGAACCTTGGAAATGTAGTTTATCTCCTCCCGTGTCTTAGGACACATCTCTTTGGTCAGTTTGAAATGATTTCCCAAAGGTGTGCTAACAGGTTTTGCATCCTGCACACTGAATATTTCCAACACCTTCTCAATGTACTCACTCTGAGACTGTTAATTTGCGATTTTTCCTGTCTCTTGTTATTCTCATACCAAGGATTTGCTTTGCAGCACCCAAATCCTTCATTGCAAACAACTCTGCCAATTTTATTTTGAGTACAATTATATCCTACATGTTAGACCCTGCAACAAGCATGTCATCTACATACAATAACAGGATAATATAGTTACCATTATCCAATCTCTTAAAATAAAAACAGTGGTCAGAATAACATCTACTATAACCTTGATCCCCTAGACCCCCCTGGCAGACACTAGTAGGGGGGCTAATGCCCCCCCTACACCCCCCCTCTTTCGCGTAGTGGGTCCAAGTGTGGCTGAAAACAAAGCCTCCGAATTAATCAGTCTCCACAATCAACAACCAGATGAGGTGCAAACAATACCAATGAAGGAAGACAACCAAGAAGCAATGATACAACTATTGGAGGACATCATCACCCGATATGGAGTTCCCTTTAATCGTTGTCACAAATAACACATCGGTTTTCACTAGGAGTAAGTTAACTTAGATTGCCCTTAATTATAGGTTTGTGCTAAAAATTTCTTCAAATTACTACTCATAAGGGAATGTTCTTGTTGACCATTTTGTCACATTTCATTCAAGGGAAAAATTTTGAAATTCTATTTATATTTAGACTTTCCTTCTCCTCCACGTCTTGTTTTTTCTGCTTTTCTGTCATTTTCATGATGTCTCGGCACAGCCAGTTCCCGCCTTTTGGCGGCCACATATCAATTTTTGTCATAGGAGCAGCTTCGCTAACAGAGCAGGCGGAAAAGGGAAGCTTCGCTGAGGAAAGATAGTCAAAAGCCCATTTTGAGCAGAAAAAGTTCTAAGGCATGAGGGGCACTTCGCCCACAAGACTGTCGAAGCTGCTACTTCGGGCGACATAACTGCGAAGCTCCGGTTTTGGTTTAATTGCAAAATTTAAGGCAAATGGGCTGCTTCGCTAGAAACAAACCCGAAGGGCCACTTCGACCCACTTCCCTGGCGAACCATCTCCTAGCAGCTGCTACTTCGAGTGATTAGCCTGCGAACCTCCCACTTCGGCCGCAACATTGCCGAAGCTTCACTTGAAGAAATGGAAAAAACGTATAAGGCATAGGGGGCATTTCGGCCGAGGCTCTCCTAAACTAACACTTCGGGCCCTTCCTTCAGCGAAACATTCGATTTCAGCAAAGTGGCGAAGCAGGGAGTTGAGTTGCCCTGTTTTCTGCAGCGAAGCTGGCTACTTCGGCCAGAATCAGATTAAGTGCCTACTTCGGCTGGTTCTTCTTGCGAAGCTTCTTCCATGGCCAGATTTCAGCGAACCACCCCCTCATGAGGCCATTTTGACTTAGTAAATTTTGTCTCCCCTCCTGGCCTTCATTTCGGGCCTTAACCCGGCGAAGCAGATACTTCGGATGTAAATGAGGTGAACCTCCCCCTTTTGATGCGATTCAGGCCAGATTCTAGCGAAGCTCTCCCAAAGCCACTTTTGACAACGGTGCTACTCCCGAGGGGCACACATCCAAAGGCTGGGTATGAATCCTAGGCATTCTTGCGGCGCATAAATGCAAATTTCCCCGCCTAATGCGGTCCTGCAACTAATTGTAGTAATAGGATGGGAAGTTTCAATTGTAGAAGTAAGGCGAGCATCATTTTCGGAGCCGCCTTATCATCCTTGTAGATCTGATTCATTAATGGCTCAGAGGGAGGGTCCTCTATAAAAACCCATGTATTGTAATGAAAAAGGGGGGGAACATATTGCTAAAGAGCTGCTGTAGCTAAATGTTTTGCATCAATATAGAGGATCTTTGGCTTTGAATCTGCGTCTTCTTTGTATGCTGCCTCTGGCAAGTATTTCTGTTTTTCATTTATTTTTCTGATTGTTGTAATTCTGAAAGCTGGATTTTAGCATTAGAAGATAAGAGTGTTTGAAATCCTTTTAGAGGATACATAGAGAAGCGTATGCAGTTTCAGTTTCTGTATTGATTGTTGTTGGTTAGATACGGACTAGTTATTGTACTGCTTGTTCTTTCCCACTGCAATATCAAGCTATTTACATCTCTTTTTGTACTTTTTAATCTCTTTCCTGCACCCTTATCTTAATACCCTTAGTAGTTTAGCATAGGAGTCGGCCTTCTCCGGAGATTGGCACGGAGGGCATTCCTTCCCTCCGGCCTTTCAAGGTTGGTCCAGGTCTAGGGCGCATAGACATACAAAATCCTTTCCTGTGGCAGATTTGTGACCAACAGTTCTCACTGAGTAAACTAACAAGAACATGGTCAAGATCTTGAAAAGGACCATAGTAGACTCTCAAAGGGACTGGCACAACCAATTGAGGAAGACTTTGTGGGTTGATAGTGTTATCCAAAAGCATCGTGTAAACTGGTGTTTGGTATAGAGGTTGTATTACCAATTAACCTTGAATTCCTATCCCTACAAATGTCACAACACCTCAAGTTGGACAACATTGACATGCCGCCCATGCAAGGTAGTTTGTCCTACCTTTCAGGAATGAGTCCCACACTTTCTAAGATTCTACCCTTCCCAATAACACCCGACAAATTGACAAAACATCCCAAAACAAAAATCTCATTTTTGCTGCATTTTTTTCCCTAAGTGTCGAACTAGAGTGCGCCCCACCCTCCTATTATGTACTTCATTTTTTTTTGCATGTGCACCCCACTCCTTGCATGCGTTATTTTGTTGCTCAAGTGTTGAGTAAGCCCCACTCCCTTCTAATGTGCCGTACTCCAAGTTCTATGCATGCCATTTATTCCAAGTGTTTTGGTATGGCCACTCCCTTTTGTTGTGCCCTATTGTCCAAGCATGTTTTATCTTCATCTCCCAAGTGCTAAGTGTGTCCAACCCGAGTCTTACAGCACCCCACTCCCCTCTAGTGCGACCCACCCAAGCTATGCACCCTATCTTACTGCCTAAGTGTTGACTACGCCCCGCTTGAGTCCGAGTGCACCCTGTTTGAGTCCCAGTGTGCCCTGCCCAAGTCCCAATGCACCCCACTCTACACCAATGAGCATTGCCCAAGTTTTCAATGTCCAGTGCACCCTACCTATGTAGCAATGCACTCTGCCTGAGTTAGAGTGTGCCCCGCTTTGAAATTTAATCCTAGTCCATCAGTGGGGGTGTCAAAATAAATTAAGATGACACAACAGTAGGCAGAATTGTAACTAAATTTTGAGAATTTTCATTTTGTAAGACTGTACCCAATGGTTGATGCATAACTTGGGATCTTCAATCAATCAAGATTGAAGACCCTGTGAGCCGCCATAATTGTAGTAGCTCACTACTACCATCATGCTTTGGATGGGAATCCATCACCCCAGCAAATGTTGAAGGCAAAGCAAAGACTGGAGGAAGTGAGAGTCGAATGGCTAAGGCATCAATGCTCTCTGTTATGCCCTTAGTGGGCCCGGCTCAAGTGAAAATGTGCCTAGCTCCAAAGTTGTATCAGCATGCCCAACTCTAAGGTAATGATGCACCCCACTCTTACCTCTATATGTCTTGCTCTAACAAAAGTGTTCCTGGCTCTAAGAGAACACTTATGCATTGGTTCCAAGGCAGTGTTGCGCTATGCTCAAGACTCAGAGTGCTCCACTCCAACACAAGTGCACCAAGCTCTAAGGGGAGCGCTTTTGTGCCTACTTCCAAGGCAATGGTGCACCACACTCATGACCCAATGTGCCCTACCCCCAAGCTTGTGTGCCCTGCTCTCAGGAAAATGCACTCAACTTCCAGGATTGTGCTTTCATAGAAGTGCACCCAACCCGCCAGAAGTACCCTTTGTATGCCAGAAGTGTGTCCCACTCCACCATGGAAGAGTGATAATGCTATTTTTCTCATCTAGTGCCAATCACTATGTAACGTATGATTAACTATTACTATAATTAGAAGTATAGTACGCTAGATTTCATCTATAAATAAGAGTTCTATACTCATTTTGAGGGTCCTTTGGCATTTTCAAAAAGCTAGAGCTCCTCTTTGCAATCGATTGCTACTTTGTAAATTATAATCAAACCTTCAACTAATAAGAAAGGAAGTGTTGTCACATTTTGCACGGGGTGCAATGTCTTCAATATTGTTTTGTAACAGTGCTGCTCTTCTTTTCCTCCTTCCGTTTTTCTTCCTTCTCTCCCTTTCCTTTTCTTTCCCATTCTCTTTCTCTCCCCCCTTTTTCCTTGTAGTTCCCCAGCTTGATTTTCCAGCTTTCCAAGCAGGTCTATCTGAAATTGGCTAAGTCTGGGTGCGAAGTTCGCACTTCGCCCGCTTTGGTGCGAGTGCGTACTTCGCCGCTTTGGTGCGAAGTCCGACTCCGCCCCACTTTCCGGGCGCACCTTGCACCGCGCAGACGGCGGGTCAATGCGTAAGAAAGATAAAATGCCGGAGCAAGTCCATATGGCGGCAGACACCAGTGTTCGCCTGTGCGCAGTTCGACTTCTCAACGGAGCCGGAATGCGCCCTTGACAGTGTGTACGTAGGGGAACAAACCCGGAATTTGACCAAGGCTTGAAGGCCTTCCCCGACTGCACTGATTTCTGCACGCATCCCAAGGAGCCCCGATCCCAAGCAAAGATGGATAGACCGCCCTCTAAGGCGTGCATGTGTCACACAAGGATAACCCATCATCGACAAGTGTCCAGCCTTCGGGATTTGAACCAAGACCGCCGACCAAAAGGGATAAGCATGGGCTGCCCGCACCGCCCGCGTTAATAGCCTCATTCAAAGCTGATCCGAGGTTTCACCCGCTCCAGCCTACTAGCAAGCCTCGCCGACTTGAAGATTTACCCAAGGACTCCGCCACGTAGCTGTCCAGCCTTCCAGGAAGACCATGTCGCTGGTACAGCTCTCGACCCGACAAAAGGTCAGCATTTGCAGCTCTTTCGCCGCTTCGTCACCTCATGTTTGATCGGGACTCGTGCCCATTAATGTAACTGGTGGGACTCGGGCTATAAAAGCCCATCTCGAAATTCATTGTAAAGGGTGGAAGGGGAATGTTTGTTAGGGAACTACTGTGCTTACCGTAACCGTGCTTCCGCTTATGAATACAATCCGTATGCCCGGTTCTCGTTTCTACCGTCTTTATTCTTTTATGTCTGTCTTTCATTATATGCCTTAGGCCCACCCGTGTCGCGGCTCGTTGATTCACTTCGGCATTTGGCGATCGTGTTCCTCTAGCATTGCTTGTTTAAAGCACCTTCTGTACTTCATTACTTTAAAGCATTCATTAATAAATTTGGTAGCAGCTCCATCGGCTATGTGTGACGTTGCTGGCCCGTATCCGGTGATTGATGCGATCCCCCGCCGTTAGTTCCTTGTAGGGAATGTTTGCTAGGGAGCCATTGAAGTCGTGCGGTTAAACTCTCTCCCTAACACATATACCTGGCTCCGACATCTCTAGGTTTACTTTCTACCCCCGTCGCTGTACGTATCCGGTGATTGATACGATCCCCCGCCGTTAGTTCCTTGTAGGGAATGTTTGCTAGGGAGCTATTGAAGCCGTGCATACGCTCGCCGGTGTATCGGAAGTACGCCTAGGTTTTGCGCTTCCTTGTCATGCTCTCGTGTTTGTATGCGTAGAGTAGCGGTGATTGGTGTGTTCCCGCATCGTTAGTTCCCCCCCACCAACCTTTGGACATATTTGTATCTCTTTCCGTACATTTGTCTCTTTCCGTTCATTTATTTCTTTCCTGTTCCCTTTAGCTTAAATCAAGCCCCCCAAAAGGAGCCGGCCTTCTCCGGAGATTGGCTCTGAAGGCATCTCTTCCTTCCGGCCTTTCATGCTGGTGGGCGAATCTGGGCGCATTAACCAAAAATCCTTTCCTCATGGCAGATTCGTAACCAACAGCTTCTCGCACGACCGGTGGGACGCTTGTCCCACGATTTAAAGAAAGAGTACCCGTCCGCTTCCACCTAGCGCAACAGCTTCTTCCGACCCGCTCGGCGGAACACGGGTCCCACATCCGACGAGAGATTTTCCGATCGCCTCCACCCGGCGCCGATAGCTCCCGAGCTCTTGGTGAGACAAGGAAGTTTCTCACCCCCGACGTAATCGAAGCACCGGTGTTCGCTTCATTGCTGTTCCAAATCCGAACACCCGGCGACTCGCACGAACAAATCCTCTCGAGTCTAGAAGACCGGTCCCGTCACCTTCATGCACACGAGAAGGTGGCGAACAAGAAATCCGAGAAGCCCGCCCGAGTTCTACGAACTAGACATCCACGCTCGAGGCGAGATACCCAGCCGGGCTGATCCGCGAGCTCGCTTTCGACGAAGCCGAGGCCGAGATCCAAGAAGAGGCCGAAGCCGAGGCTCGGAAGAGCCGAGTACGAAGTAGAAGAGGCCGAGGAAGAGGAAAATCCCGCATCCTCGGAAAGTACCGACACCGAGTACACAACCGACGGCGGAGAAGAAGAAGAAATGGCCGATCAACACCGAATGACGATGATCTCTTCCCGGCGGTGGACTCCCACAGGGCCTTTGGCCCCCGATCGGTCGCCAAGCCGTGCCCCCCGCCGCTTTAAAGTCTATTCCCACATACGACGGCTACGGTAAGACGGCGTACGAGCACATCCAGGACATCCTTGCCCTGGCCGCACCGCATACCATCACCGATGAAAGTGTGAAGACCCGTCTCGCCGGCCCTTTCCCCGAGGGGAAAGCTTCTCTACCGGTGGAGATCGCCGCGTAGGGATCCATCACCGGGTGGCCCCGACCTTGCCAGGAGGCTCGTAAAAGGATGCAACGAGTCCGCTGATCCTACCTCTCTACCGCATCGGCTCCAAGCAATCCGGAGGCATCCTCAAGAGGAGGTGTCCGATTTTAACATTAGGTTTGCGAGATCCCGGAAACGGGTACCTCGCGAACTTCGGCCTTCAGTGGGCATGGCTGCTCACTACTATCTGAGGTCTTTCAACTCGTACATATGCCCGCCGCCGAAGATCGCCCGAATTGACGAGTTCCCCGCACCGTACGAAGCCGCCCAGCAAGTCGAAGCCGACATTATCTCCATCGGCAGGCTTCCGTCCAGAGTGCAGGAGCCGATCCATCCCGACTTTCCCGCATCGCAGTATCCTTCTGCTTCCGGTGGTGTGTCGTCTACTTCAGGGCAGCAACCCCAGCCGCAGTGGAATCCGGCGCCGGTCGTAACTCAATACGGCCCGCCTCACTTGCATTACCCTCATCCGCCTCCTCCCGCTCCGCATTTTCCAGCGCTTCCCGCTCCCCCGCAGTATGCGTCTTATTCTAACCCTCCTCCATTGGCCGCTTTGCCTCCACCGGCACAGCTTGCCGCCTCCCGACAAGCAAGATCCGTAACACGATTCTACAAGAAGTGCGGGCTTTGGCCTCCGGATATCATGCCATGTCCAATGACATGACTCGCTATGAAAAGAAGCGAGCCCAAATGGACTTTGCTCCTAGAAGGCCGTATGCGCCACCGGCGCCGACAAAAGATAAAGCCCCGTAGAACCAACCGCAGAGGCGTCCGCCTCCGAGAAATGCCGCTATAGATGACCCACCCGGTCCTCCCCGACCAGGTCAACCGGTGCACTACGTGCAATGACCCGCATTCGGAGGAAGACCGCACTTTGCACCAAAGACTACATCCGGACCTTGGCCGGCAAGACTATAGAAGATGATGAGTCGTACATGATCTTGGACGGCGAGGCCAATTTTGCCCTCGCCGTAAGAGAATCCAAGTGACGCCCGCCAAGGAAGAAAAGAAAGCCGCGGACGCGGCTAAACCTTTGCAGTATACGCGAGAAGAGAAAACCGCAGCCCGATGGGCTCGCCACCGTACAAGCGGCTGTGGCCTTACACAGCCCAGGAGAAGGCATCCAAAGATAAAGCTCCCGCTAAACCTTCTCCAAAGAAAGGCCGCCGCTGTTCCAGCCTAAGCCTCCAAAGAAAGGCCCCAACTCCCGCTAAGCTTCCTCTACTTCAGCCCCCACCGAAACCAAAGAACAAGCCCAGGAGAAGCTGAAGTACCCGTCTCTGACCAAGAGACAGCGAGTTGAGGCCACCCAACAGTACCGGACCAAGTATGAACCGGCTAAACCAGCAGAAGGAGCTAGTACCTCGGGCTACAGCATTGTAGACGAGTTAAAGAAGACTCCTGCCAGAATCAGCATGTACGATGCTCTTCTGCTTCCGTGCCAGGTAGATCCGTTGCAAGAATCACTGAAGAACATGAAGAACGGCAAGCGATGCAGCCGCTGTCCCGGTTCAACCTTTGACAGCCTCCGCCACCGGGAAGAACAGACCGCCACCCTTTTATCCGTCTTTGCGGATGCAAGGGCACATAGTTCACAACCGCATGGTGGATTCCGGTGCTTCCTCGACCGTGATGCCGAAGGCCGTCCCGCGATGAGATCGGGATGGAATACACACGGAGCAGCCAAGGTGTGCCGCAATTAGACGGCACCCCCGTCAAGACAGCTTGGTGTCATAAAGGACATCCCTATCCGGCCGCACAAAGCTCTCGACATTGTGGTCATCCAAGAGGTCGTGATTGTTGACTCGGGAGCCTTACTTCGGCATGTGTCTCTCTCGGGAGTTCACCGCGAGGTTGGGCGGGTACTGTCTCTAGACTACTCGCACATGGAAGTGCCCTTCAAAGGAAGGAGACCGAAAATTTTCAATGAGAAGCCTTCCCCTTTTCTAGTAGACAAGATACCCGGAGGAGAGATGGACCGCATGGTCCAGTTGTCAGAGGAAGAACTGGTGACAGTAGAACTGACCGAGCAAGCTCTCGAAGTGCTACAGCTTGAAGACGAGTTCTCGTTGCAAGACTTCAATGCTGTAATCGGGACAGAGCAGGGCTGTTACTCCATTAAGCAGCCCGAGGAGCTTGACGTGTCCGTTGCGAAGGAAGTAGGACCTGCACCCGAAGAGCTGTGGAAGCTTTTCTTTGACGGCGCGCGTTGCAAGAATGGCGCCGGTGCAGGGGTCCTCCTGGTTTCTCCAACCGGAGTCCAGAGGGACTATGCCTACAGCCGGCCTCGGAGCTGTACTAACAATTCGGCGGAATACGAAGCCCTGTGCTTGGGTCCGCGAAAGGCGGAAAGGCTCGGAATCAAGCATCTCCAAATTTTCGGAGATTCAGAGTTAGTGTGTCATCAAGTTACGAATAAATGCGCGTCTAAGCATCACTATCTTAGAGCGTACCGCAATCGGGTCTGGGACCTGATGGAATCGTTTGACTCATTGAACGTTAAGGCAATATCGCGTGAGAGAAACAAGCACGCGGATATTCTGGCGTCTGTTGGAGCCAGGTACGTTCCGGCTGAAGACGTCGTCCATAAACTGAAGCCGGTCCGCACCATTTACAGTGCCTTCTGTGCCTGATAGGGATACCTTCTGGCAGTATTCAGCTGTGACGAGGAGATCGTCACATTCCCGGTTAACGAAGTGTGTGTAATCGAAGGTAGAGACCCTGATGACGAGCAATATGAGGGGTTGATACAGTTACGGAATAATCACGTCCCAAAAGGACCGATTACATTAGAGAGTCTCTTTGATCGAAATGACAGAGCAATATCCCACAGATCAAAGTAGACCCGAGGCAAGATGCCGACTCGGAGCTCGAACCTCGGTAAAACCATCAAGGTCGGAACAGATCGCACGTCGGAGGAGCCGGTGCAGATTAGATCACCGTGCCAGGAGTTCCCCGACATCGTGGCCCGGTGCTACGAGGATTTGAGGGGGTATGACAGATCCGTCATCCAAAGATACCATCGAGCTAGAGGATGGCGCCAAGCCGTTCCGACAAAAGCAAAGGGCCGTAAATCCAAAGATTGAGGCCATGATGAAGACCGAGCTCTTGAAAATGCTGGAGGCCAAGATCATCTACCCCATCAAACATTCATCCCGGGTCGCGAATCTGGTGCCCGTGAGGAAAAAGAATGGCGACATACGTCTCCGTGTCGACTTCAGAAACCTAAATCAGGCTTCCCTCCGGGACCACTATCCGCTTCCCCAAATCGACCAAATTTTGCATATCGTTGCTGGAGCCCACAGATTTTCACTTTTAGATGGATTTTCCGGCTACAACCAGATTTGGGTCAAAGACGAAGACCAAGCATAAGACGGCGTTTACCACGAAGTGGGGGACGTTCGCCTATCGCCGCATGCCGTTTGGCTTATCCAATGTCGGTGCCACGTTCCAAAGGGCCATGGACCCGGCCTTCCGAGAGCCGCTCAACAAGATTATTGTCATCTACCTTGATGACATGACCGTTTTCTCTCACCGACGAGAAGATCATGTTTCGCACCCGCGGCAGATATTTGAAAGTTGTCGAGAATTCGGCATCTCTATAAACCCGAAGAAGCCTGTCTTCGCGGTAAAGGAAGGAAAGCCGCTGGGACATGTCATCTCCGAGGAAGGCCTCGCCATTGACCCTGACAGAGCATAAGCCCTCGTTCGCTTGCCAGCCCCCACTGATAAAAAAGGGCTGCAGTCCTTCTTCGGTCAGATTAACTTCGTGCGGAAGTTCATCCCGGACTTCGCACAGGTGATCAAGCCTATGGCCGAACTGTTGAAGAAAGATACACCTTACGAATGGACTGATGAGAGAGAACAAGCTTTCGAGGAAATCAAGGCTCGAATTGCGCAAGCTCCGGTGTTGACAAACCCGGACTACTCCAAGGACTTCATCCTGTATGCAGTGGGAGAACCCGAAAGTTACGCTGCAGTCCTGACTCATAAGGGAGACGACGGTGAGGAGCGCCCCATTGCGTTCCTAAGCCAAGTGATTTTGCCGCACGAAGAGAAGTACAATTTTATAGAGCGGCAGGTCCATGCGGTCATGAAGTCCCTTCGAAAGTTCAGGCACTTTGTCTCCCAGAGTAAGACCACTCGTCTTTGTGATTCACCCCGATGTTCGCAGCTTCATCTTGCAAGGAGAACCGGGTCACAAGAGAGCGGGATGGATTGCCAAGATCCAGGAGTTTGACATCGAAGTACGGCCCACCAAGCTTATCATAGGCCGAGCCTTGTGTCAGGAATTGGCCCGAAGCGCTGTAGCCGGCATCTCCGCCTGTAAGTGGGAGGACACAGACGACACGCGTCTACTCTAGCCAACTCCTTATCGGAGGGGAGTGATTGGACAGATGAACCGGTGAGATACTTCGCACCGGAAGATGTCCCGATCACCCGAACGCCTCACAACGAAGGAGATTTCGGCTAGGTGCACTAAGGTACACTCTTCGCCCCGAGGGGCTTTACTTCAAAAACATTGACGGCATCCTCGTTGCGGTAAGCGCCATAAAATCTGACCAGCCTAGGATCCTCGGAGATTTTCATTCCGGGATGCCTGGGGGTCACCATTCTTCAAGGCCAACGGCCTTAAAAATAATAAGGGCTGGATACTATTGGCCCACTGCTTCGCAGACGCGTATGCGGTCTCGCGCCAAATGTGATCAATGCCGTAGGTATGCCGGCCGAAACGTAAAAGCACCCCCGCCCCTTCAACCGATTCAAGCCGAAGCTCCGCTCCAAAGAATGGGGTCTAGACTTCATTGGGGTGATTTCTCCTAACTCCTCCGCCGGCCACAAGTTTATTCTCACAGCTACTGACTATTTCACACGGTGGACGGAGGCGATCCCGACCAAGAACGCCGACCAAGAAACGGTCATCAGGTTCATTGAGAGCCCGATTACCCGCTTCGGGGTTCCGTAGTCGATTGTGACAGCACAACGGTCCGGGATTTGTAGGCGCAGTACTCACGGAGTACACCAGCAGACTTGGCATCTATCACAAGATGTCTTCTAATTACTACCCGCAGGGGAATGGCCTTGCCGAGTCTACTAACAAGAACCTCCCCGAAAATTCTCCTGAGGACCATTGAAAAGAATAAGCGGACTTGGCACTTGCTCCCCGAACCGGGCGCCGTGGGCGGACAGAGTTGCGTTCAAGAAATCCCTCAAGACGTCCCCCTACGCGCTCGTCTATGGCAAGCAAGCCGTTATGCCATCACACATTGAAATCCCCGCCCTGTGGATGGTTGATGAAGACAGGAGCAGCGGAGACCCGGTAGACGACAGATTGTGCCAACTCCCGCAGTTGGAAGAAGACAGAGAAAGTGCATACCAGGCCTTCGCGGATCACATTGCAGCCACTAAAGGCTGGTTTGCCAAAGGCACCACTGCCCGAGCTTTCGAAGTCGGGGACCCGGTGCCGAAGTGGGACTCATACAAGGCAAAACCGGGTAATCACGGAAAATTTGATGCTCTCTCGGGAGGGCCCTTATCGATTGCCCGGTGAATCGGCTCAATGCCTACATACTTTCGGATATGGAGGGTCAGCTCCTCCCCATCCCCCGTCAACGGGTTCCACTTGAAGCTTTATCGCCGTTGAAGGCGCCCGAGTGGCCCTTCCTTGTAAAAATTTTGCCTTGTGTTTTTTATTTTTCCCCGCATGTATAGTTTCCGCTTTAGCTTTCAGTTTATTTTTTCCTTCTTTGAGCTTAAATGCGGCATGGGAGAGAAAGACAGACTTCGCAGCGAAGTCTGTCGTTGCCTCGCAGGAGGGGCGAAGTTCGGCTATGCAGAGAAAGAAAGGAGAAAAAAGAGCAAAAAATCGACTAAGTGTTGGCCGAAGCCTGACTTCGGCCCAGCCGAATTGCGAAGTTTGTCCGAGAAAACACTGAAGCAGACCGAAGTCCGCACTGCGCAACCCTTCGTGCGAAGTACGCACTGCGCGCAAAGTTTGCGCGAAGTGCGAACTTCGCAGCGAAGTCCGACTTCGGCCAGCGCCCGTGCGAAGTGCGCGCTGCGCTCAACGCTTGTGCGAAGTGCGAACTTCGCGCGAAGTTCGTACTTCGCCCCAAGCTTCGGCCGAAGTCCGAACCCGCCCAGACGTCGCATCGCGCAGTTTGTTCAAAGTCCAAAGGTCGCAGGGTATGTTAAGTGTGTTCGAAGGCCCCAAGGCGGCAAAGACCTGCACCGCGCCCAAACCTTGGGCGCAGCAAAAAAGCAGAAATGGAACGGTTCCAACGCGCGCTCGCGCGAAGTTCGAACTTCGCCCGAAATTCGGCCGAAGTCCGACTTCGCCGGCGAGGTCGGGCCGCGCCCAACTTCGGGCGAAGCCCGGCCGCGCCTAGTTTTCCGGGCCAGCTTTGGGGCAGCATTCAATAAAATGAATAAGAAAACTCAAAAAGTCCCATGCCTGGGCCCAAGGCGCGCTTGCAACTCGTTTTAATCTGGGTTTCCGCGCCAAAGGTTTTGTCTTGAGCAAGGTGCCCAAATGGTGGCAGCAACGTCACCCATGGTGCAGTCCCCAACGCTGAATTAATGATTGCGCGTTTTTCAAGGAAAAATGCAACTAAAGAAGCAAGGCACGTCTGCCGGGGCGCGTCTTTTCCTAAACGTTCTCCTGCGCAGCCACCAAGGGTTTTAACTCAGCCGACCTACCCCTCCCTGCGTTGCATTAATGGCGCTGTTTTTATCTAGAAAAGGGGGTCGAATCATGCCAACATTCCGGATTGCAGAGATTATTCCTCGGACAATGCTAATTATTCCTCTGATAGCGAAATTTGCTGCAGACAGCCTGAACCTGTCATTATTGCTGACTCGGAGAGATGGACAAGGGAAAAAGGCCCGTGTCGACGTAGCCCAAATGAAAGCAGCGAACCAGGGGATTTGCCGCGGCCAGGAGTTTTCAAAGGCGATCCTCCGCCAGAGAAAAAGTCAAAGGCCCGGACGAAGAAGGTACAGCGTGGGCAATCCCCACCACCTCCGGTGAATTACCTGGCAGGATATGTGGACGGCTCGTTTTCCATGAGCCTAACTCAGCTGCGAGCGAATGTGGAGAGCTGGGCTGACAAAGTTTCGCCCTCCCATCATTTTGGAGCGGCGTACAAATCAAATCTCTTCGTATTCATGTGCCCTCCTCGTCCACCAATGCCCGGAGCCGATAGACTTAATTGTTAGACATTATAAACCAGCTTCCCGGCAAATCTGCAGCTCCGTTGGCAAACCCTTGTTCGCACCGCAGCAGGAGACTCGTGCAGCCGCCTTTCGCCCCAGTGGTGGAGTATGACTCCGGCACCATCCTCAAAAAAATTAGTCTTGGCGAACAAGCGGGACGTTTCACGCACACCAAGCGAATGAGGGATTTCCTCAATTCAGAGCTGAACGCCCCGCTTCCAGCCGGACAATGGCCGATCGGCCCCATGCCTTTGGCGAAATTTCAGAGCAAGTATCTATATACCATCTTGGCATGGATCCTCGGCCGCGACTCCGATGAGCCGGTGCACCCGCACCAACCGGCGCCGCGCAATGCCTCCCGTGTGGAGAATCTTACGAACCAGCGGAGCGGAAAGCGCCCCATCTCTTTCGACTGGGCAGACTGGCTGGCTTACGCCATTCATTCCAGCCTGTTGAAGATTCAGAAGAGGCAGTCAACCGATTTTCGTTTCAGCTCTGTTCTGGTCTGGCTTTGTTTGTACCATCTGCACCCCCAAATGCCGATCCTGAACCTGAAGAAGGTTAACGAGAAGGGAGAGCCCCAGCCCGTCTATAACTGGACGGATGACTTATACCGGAAAGGGTCCTACTACAAGTTCAACTTCAACTTTCTGGGATTCGTCATGTCAGTCTTCACCGAAAGTGAAATCCCCCGTCCCCCGAGAGAAATGACGAGTGCTTTGATAAATCAGAAGCTCGGGGACGTTTTTAGACTGACGCAGGGGATTGTGATCAGAATCTACGGATTCAAGGGCAAACCCTATTTGCTGCCCTATTGGTGCTCAGAGCATCTGTTCGGGATGGAGGTTGCCCGACATATGGACTATGTGGAAGAAGAGTTTGGCCTAGGGAAGAAAAGAGGACAGATTTTCCAATACCCTCTTTCCTGGGCCAACGTTGAGATTACCGAGGTAGGACAACATGTCTACCTAGAGCAAGCGCTGTCCCGGATTGGCCTCGGTTTTATGCCGCAGCCACTGGAAGTATGACCCTCATGGGATAAGGGGAAAGTTTGCACATTTGTGCCCCCGGGATATAACCGAAGATAGATGCGACGTGGTCCATGTGGACCTTGACTGGGAGATTGAATTAATGGAAGCTTCTCCCCTTGGCAGGATTTCTACTGCGAGGAGGTGACATATGACCCCAAGAGAAACCCGGACCATCACTTCTCATCTCCAGGGTTCAAAAAATTTCTGTCCAAGATTGCAGGCCTTAACTGGTCTAAAGAAAAGATTATTGAATGCTGGAAAATGAGATGCCGCACGCAAAGACGATAAATCCACAAGGAGAAACCCGGCCGTAGATGACGACTTCTCGGTTCTCTATGACCAAGCATCATGACAACCGGCGGCCGTTCGCATATCAAGGTTACGTTCCCCGAGGCCCCTTTGAGGATTATAAAAGTGGGTCTCCTCCCAAACAGTTGTACACTTCGGCAACTGCCAGCGCCGGCCAAGCAAGTACCCAGGCCGATCCAATGCAGCTCGTGGCTCCTAAGGCGGCGCCTGAAAAGGCGAAAAAGTTAGTCAAGGCAGCGCCCGAGGCACTTCCTCAGGCAAGAAAAGCGCCAGCGCCGCCAGAAAGCAGACCGGTCGCGGCAGACCTTCTGCAAGTCAAACCCCGGTACAAGTTTACCGTGGGAGCATCGCTGCTCGCCGCACTCGCTTCGTCTCCTTCCCCCGATCCGACAGCTTGTTCCGTAAGAGAAGAAGCGGAGGAGAGTTGAGAAAATCAGAGCGACCTAGCCTCGATAGTGCAGCAGCCTGGCCGCAGAGCCGCAGCCCGCGTCCCCGCCGCCGCAGAGGCAATTCCTTTGGGCAGTCCCAAGCCGCCCGCCGAGACAAGAAGCGAAGACATTCACCCGGCATCGGCTCAGCGGAGCCCGCAGTACGTTTGCTGTCCCCGTCTCTCTAGTCTCACCCAGCTCTACTTCCACTCGCCCCCCGCTCAATCCGGGCGAGCCATGACCACATCCTCCCCCCCGTCTCCGCGTCCTTCTAGCGGTCCCCATTCTTTCGATCGCCTTGCTCGTAACCCTAACGTCTCTCTTCTCTCGAGCACAACTCCAAACCCTTCGCCCGAGGTCGCTGCCGAGGCTGTCCGTTCACCATCACATCCTCCGCCTCGCCCGCTTCAAACCCTCACAGAGTGTCGCCCGCTCCCATTTCCATTTCCCGGCCGCCCCCACAAGCGACCGATTCTTCCAAGGTCTGTCCGGTTCCTCCTGATCCCATTCCCGCAGGAGAGACGTCTCAACAGATCCCTAGGCTGGGGGAACCAGATTTTATGGACGACCTTCAGAACTCAGATGACTTGCCCCTGGCAACGAGAGCCGTAGAGTATTCTCGTCTCTTTCCGCCAAGACCCGAAGCGGAGGAGACATGAAGAGATAGCCGCCCCGGCAAAACGCGCAAAGTATGATTTCGGAAGGAGAGTGATTACAACGGAGAAAATAATCCCAATAGTGAAGAAGCCTCTCCGAGAAATGACTAAGGCGGACTACGTGCTCCAGACAAAGGAGAAAAGCTTTGACGACATTGATAAACAAGATGAGATTCGTACGATCATGCGCAAAGCTGACAATCTCTTTGTCAAGAGTCTGGAGGAGCAGGAAGAACTTTTCGCGCTGCAGGACAAAGTAAGGCAACTTGAAGAGGACCTATCTAGGTCCACTGAGCAGCTGGAAGCGGCGCGGCGAGAAACAGATGAATTCAAAGCCTAGCTGGCCGCTTCTCAAAGAACAGAGCCGCAACCGAAAAGAAAGCAGCCTCAGAGCAGATTTCTCAGCTCCAGGAGTCTTTGAAGCAGGCGTAGTCACAGCTTGCAGAGAAAACATCTCAAGCGGCTGTCTTTTCAAAGACAAAAGTTAAGGAAATGAGGGCTGGTTTGCTAAGGGAATGCAAGCCCCATACCTTTAAGGCAATGGCGGTCCCGGACTTCGCATCCAGGATTCAAGAAGTTTCCGCCTGTGGAAAGCCTCGTGGTAGAGGAGGCCGAGCGCCGTGCAAAGCAATGGCCGGACCCGGCGATAAACCTTCGAGAGCGCGAGCGCGACGGCGTCCTTTTTTCCCCCGTGTCCTCATTCGCCGCAGAATGGGCAGGTGCAAGGGTGACCTTGCACAAATATTTCAGAAAAGTTGAAGAGGTGAGAGTGGCTGCACGAATGCTTGACGTATTCGGACATGAAAGAGATATCCGTCCTGCCCCCTTTCACGCTCTTTCAGAACTTGGGTGTCCAGGTTTTGTTGAGAATGGCGAGCTCCTCACCCTAGATCGGGTAAAGAAGAATTGGCAGTCCTTTGAAGCAGATACAACTGAAATTGATAGCTGGACTGAGCCAATTCAAGACAGTCAGGTCACTCAGATGGTGTCCAGATATTCCAGGATCCGCTCCTATTTTCAGGAGTTAGAGAAAAGATACCTCACCATCGACCTGCACGCGGTCGCTGCTTTTCACGGAGCATTAGAAGACATAGCCGACCGCAAGCCATTCGAAGCGGAAGCTCGGCGCTCACCCCAAGAGGCGTACACTCGCATGTGCGAGGCGTGCAGTGAAATGGAGACCTTTCGTAAGGAGATACCGATGAGGCAACTGACAAAGATGAATCTGAAGAACAGTTGCTGCAAGGAGAACAGTTAGAGCAGCAAAAGGCAGGGGAGGCAAGTTCCTCTGCACCCAAAGGATGAAGGCATGGATTCTTTGCGCCGAGGCGAGCTCGACACCCCGCGAGCCGCCAGAAATGTTGTCACATTTTGCACGGGGTGCAATGTCTTCAATATTGTTTTGTAACAATGCTGCTCTTCTTTTCCTCCTTCCGTTTTTCTTTCTTCTCTCCCTTTCCTTTTCTTTCCCATTCTCTTTCTCTCCCCCTTTTTTCCTTGGAGTTCCCCAGTTGATTTTCCAGCTTTCCAGCAGGTCTATCTCGAAATTGGCTAAGTCCTGGTGCGAAGCTCGCACTTCGCCCGCTTTGGTGCGAGTGCGCACTTCGCCCAGTTTTGGTGCGAAGTCCGACTCCGCCCCACTTTCTGGGCGCACCTTGCACTGGCAGACTGGCAGGTCAATGCAGAAAAAAGGTAAAATGCCGGAGCAGGTCCATATGGCGGCAGACACCAGTGTTCGCCTGTGCGCAGTTCGACTTCTCAACGGAGCCGGAATGCGCCCTTGACAGGTGTGCCGTAGGGGAACAAACCCGGAATTTGACCAAGGCTTGAAGGCCTTCCCCGACTGCACTGATTTCTGCACGCATCCCAAGGAGCCCCGATCCCAAGCAAAGATGGATAGATCGCCTCTAAGGTGCATGTGTCACACAAAGATAACCCATCATCGTACAAGTGTCCAGCCTTCGGGATTTGAACCAAGACCGCCGACCAAAAGGGATAAGCATGGGCTGCCCGCACCGCCCGCGTTAATAGCCTCATTCAAAGCTGATCCGAGGTTTCACCCGCTCCAGCCTACTAGCAAGCCTCGCCGACTTGAAGATTTACCCAAAGACTCCGCCACGTAGCCGTCCAGCCTTCCAGGAAGACCATGTCGCGGGTACAGCCTAGCCCGACAAAAGGTCAGCATTTGCAGCCTCTTTCGCCGCTTCGTCACCTTATGTTTGATCGGGACTCGTGCCCATTAATGTAACTGGTGGGACTCGGGCTATAAAAGCCCATCCGAAATTCATTGTAAAGGGTGGAAGGGGAATGTTTGTTAGGGAACTACTGTGCTTATCGTAACCGTGCTTCCGCTTATGAATACAATCCGTATGCCCGGTTCTCGTTTCTACCGTCTTTATTCTTTTATGTTGTCTTTCATTATATGCCTTAGGCCCACCTGTGTCACGGCTCGTTGATTCACTTCGGCATTTGGCGATCAGTGTTCCTCTAGCATTGCTTGTTTAAAGCACCCTCTGTACTTCATTAATTTAAAGCATTCATTAATAAATTTGGTAGCAGCTCCATCGGCTATGTGTGACGTTGCTGGCCCGTATCCGGTGATTGATGCGATCCCCCCGCCGTTAGTTCCTTGTAGGGAATGTTTGCTAGGGAGCCATTGAAGCCGTGCGGTTAAACTCTCTACCTAACACATATACCCGGCTCGACATCTCTAGGTTTACTTTCTACCCCCGTCGCTGTACGTATCCGGTGATTGATACGATCCCCCGCCGTTAGTTCCTTGTAGGGAATGTTTGCTAGGGAGCTATTGAAGCCGTGCATACGCCGCTGGTGTATCGGAAGTACGCCTAGGTTTTGCAGCTCCTTGTCATGCTCGTGTTTGTATGCAGTAGTAGCGGTGATTGGTGTGTTCCCGCACCGTTAGTTCCCCCCCACCAACCTTTGGACATATTTGTATCTCTTTCCGTACATTTGTCTCTTTCCGTTTATTTATTTCTTTCCTGCTCCCTTTAGCTTAAATCAAGCCCCCCAAAAGGAGCCGGCCTTCTCCGGAGATTGGCTCTGAAGGCATCTCTTCCTTCCGGCCTTTCATGCTGGTGGGCGAATCTGGGCGCATTAACCAAAAATCCTTTCCTCATGGCAGATTCGTAACCAACAGCTTTCAGCACGCCCGGTGGGACGCTTGTCCCACGATTTAAAGAAAGAGTACCCGTCCAGTTTCCACCTAGCGCAACAGTTCTTCTGACCCGCTCGGCGGAACACGGGTCCCACATCTGACGAGAGATTTTCCGATCAGTCTCCACCTGGCGCTGACAGTTCCTGAGCTCTTGGTGAGACAAGGAAGTTTCTCACCCCCGACAGAATCGAAGCACCGGTGTTCGCTTCATTGCTGTTCCAAATCTGAACACCTGGCGACTCTGCACGAACAAATCCTCTGAGTCTAGAAGACCGGTCCCGTCACCTTCATGCACACGAGAAGGTGGCGAACAAGAAATCCGAGAAGCCCGCCCGAGTTCTACGAACTAGACATCCACGCTCGAGGCGAGATACCCAGGCCGGCTGATCCGCGAGCTCGTTTCGACGAAGCCGAGGCCGAGATCCAAGAAGAGGCCGAAGCCGAGGTCGGAAGAGCCGAGTACGAAGTAGAAGAGGCCGAGGAAGAGGAAAATCCTGCATCCTCGGAAAGTACCGACACCGAGTACACAACCGACGGCGGAGAAGAAGAAGAAATGGCTGATCAACAGCCGAATGACGATGATCTCTTCCCGGCGGTGGACTCTACAGGGCCTTTGGCCCTGATCGGTCAGCAAGCTGTGCCCCCTGCTGCTTTAAAGTCTATTCCCACATACGACGGCTACGGTAAGACGGCGTACGAGCACATCCAGGACATCCTTGCCCTGGCCGCACCGCATACCATCACCGATGAAAGTGTGAAGACCCGTCTCGCCGGCCCTTTCCCCGAGGGGAAAGCTTCTCTACTGGTGGAGATCGCTGCCAGAGGGATCCATCACCGGGTGGCCCCAGCCTGCCAGGAGGCTCGTAAAAGGATGCAACGAGTCCGCTGATCCTACCTCTCTACTGCATCAGTTCCAAGCAATCCAGAGGCATCCTCAAGAGGAGGTGTCTGATTTTAACATTAGGTTTGCGAGATCCTGGAAACGGGTACCTCGCGAACTTCGGCCTTCAACCGGCATGGCTGCTCACTACTATCTGAGGTCTTTCAACTCAGACATATGCCTGCTGCTGAAGATCGCCCGAATTGACGAGTTCCCTGCACTATACGAAGCTGCCCAGCAAGCTGAAGCTGACATTATCTCCATCGGCAGGCTTCCGTCCAGAGTGCAGGAGCCGATTCATCCCGACTTTCCCAGATCGCAAGATCCTTCTGCTTCTGGTGGTGTGCCGTCTACTTCAGGGCAGCAACCCCAACCGCAGTGGAATCCGGCGCCGGTCGTAACTCAATACGGCCCGCCTCAGTTGCATTACCCTCATCCGCCTCCTCCCGCTCCGCATTTTCCAGCGCTTCCTGCTCCCCCGCAGTATGCGTCTTATTCTAACCCTCCTCCATTGGCCGCTTTGCCTCCACCGGCACAGTTGCCGCCTCCCGACAGCAACATCCAGAACACGATTCTACAAGAAGTGCGGGCTTTGGCCTCCGGATATCATGCCATGTCCAATGACATGACCGCTATGAAAAAGAAGCAGGCCCAAATGGACTTTGCTCCTAGAAGGCCGTATGCGCCACCGGCGCTGACAAAAGATAAAGCCCCAGAAAACCAACCGCAGAGGCGTCCGCCTCCGAGAAATGCTGCTATAGATGACCCACCTGGTCCTCCTGACCAGGTCAACTGGTGCACTACGTGCAATGACCCGCATTCGGAGGAAGACTGCACTTTGCACCAGCACTACATCCAGACCTTGGCCGGCAACACTATAGAAGATGATGAGCTGTACATGATCTTGGACGGCGAGGCCAATTTTGCCCTGCCAGAAGAGAATCCAGTGACGCCCGCCAAGGAAGAAAAGAAAGCTGCGGACGCGGCTAAACCTTTGCAAGTATACGCGAGAAGAGAAAAACCGCAGCCCGATGGGCTGCCACCGTACAAGCGGTCGTGGCCTTACACACCCAGGAGAAGGCATCCAAAGATAAAATTCCCGCTAAACCTTCTCCAGCAAAGGCCGCTGATGTTCCAGCTAAGCCTCCAGCAAAGGCCCCAACTCCTGCTAAGCTTCCTGTACTTCAGCCCCCAGCCGAAACCAAAGAACAAGCCCAGGAGAAGCTGAAGTACCCGTCTCTGACCAAGAGACAGCGAGTTGAGGCCACCCAACAGTATCGGACCAAGTATGAACCGGCTAAACCAGCAGAAGGAGCTAGTACCTCGGGCTACAGCATTGTAGACGAGTTAAAGAAGACTCCTGCCAGAATCAGCATGTACGATGCTCTTCTGCTTCCAGGCCAGGTAGATCTGCTGCAAGAATCACTGAAGAACATGAAGAACGGCAAGCAGATGCAGCCTGCTGTCCTGGTTCAACCTTTGACAGTCTCCGCCACTGGGAAGAACAGACCGCCACCCTTTTATCTCGTCTTTGCGGATGCAAGGGCACATAGTTCACAACTCGCATGGTGGATTCTCGGTGCTTCCTCGACCGTGATGCCGAAGGCCGTCTCGCGATGAGATCGGGATGGAATACACACGGAGCAGCCAAGGTGTGCCGCAATTAGACGGCACCCCTGTCAAGACACTTGGTGTCATAAAGGACATCCCTATCCGGCTGCACAAAGCTCTCGACATTGTGGTCATCCAAGAGGTCGTGATTGTTGACCCGGAGCCTTACTTCGGCATGTGTCTCTCTCGGGAGTTCACCTGCGAAGTTGGGCGGGTACTGTCTCTAGACTACTCGCACATGGAAGTGCCCTTCAAAGGAAGGAGACCGAAAATTTTCAATGAGAAGCCTTCCCCTTTTCTAGTAGACAAGATACCCTGAGGAGAGATGGACCGCATGGTCCAGCTTGTCGAGGAAGAACCGGTGACAAGAGGAACTGACCGAGCAAGCTCTCGAAGTGCTACAGCTTGAAGACGAGTTCTCGTTGCAAGACTTCAATGCTGTAATCGGGACAGAGCAGGGCTGTTACTCCATTAAGCAGCCCGAGGAGCTTGACGTGTCCGTTGCGAAGGAAGTAGGACCTGCACCCGAAGAGCTGTGGAAGCTTTTCTTTGACGGCGCGCGTTGCAAGAATGGCGCCGGTGCAGGGGTCCTCCTGGTTTCCCCAACCGGAGTCCGGAGGGACTATGCCTACAGTGCTGGCCTCGGAGCCGTACTAACAATTCGGCGGAATACGAAGCCCCGTGCTTGGGTCTCGCGAAAGGCGGAAAGGCTCGGAATCAAGCATCTCCAAATTTTCGGAGATTCAGAGTTAGTGTGTCATCAAGTTACGAATAAATGCGCGTTTAAGCATCACTATCTTAGAGCGTACCGCAATCGGGTCTGGGGCCT
This sequence comes from Wollemia nobilis, assembly GCA_028583015.1. Taxonomy (NCBI): domain Eukaryota; kingdom Viridiplantae; phylum Streptophyta; class Pinopsida; order Araucariales; family Araucariaceae; genus Wollemia; species Wollemia nobilis. The sequence goes on along the minus strand of JAQPPZ010000523.1, from coordinate 6,740,867 downwards.
GATGGAATCGTTTGACTCATTGAACGTTAAGGCAATATCGCGTGAGAGAAACAAGCACGCTGATATTCCGCGTCCGTTGGAGCCGTGCACGTTCCGCTGAAGACGTCGTCCAGAAACTGAAGCCGGTCCGCACCATTTACAGGCCTTCTGTGCCTGATAGGGATACCTTCTGGCAGGTATTCAGCTGTGACGAGGAGATCGTCACATTCCTGGTTAACGAAGTGTGTGTAATCGAAGGTAGAGACCCTGATGACGAGCAATATGAGGGGTTGATACAGTTACGGAATAATCACGTCCCAAAAGGACCGATTACATTAGAGAGTCTCTTTGATCGAAATGACAGAGCAATATCCCACAGGATCAAAGTAGACCCGAGGCGAGATGCTGACTCGGAGCTCGAACCTGGTAAAACCATCAAGGTCGGAACAGACTGCACGTCGGAGGAGCTGGTGCAGATTAGATCACTGTGCCAGGAGTTCCCCGACATCGTGGCCTGGTGCTACGAGGATTTGAGGGGGTATGACAGATCTGTCATCCAGCATACCATCGAGCTAGAGGATGGCGCCAAGCCGTTCCGACAAAAGCAAAGGGCCGTAAATCCAAAGATTGAGGCCATGATGAAGACCGAGCTCTTGAAGATGCTGGAGGCCAAGATCATCTACCCCATCAAACATTCATCCTGGGTCGCGAATTTGGTGCCCGTGAGGAAAAAGAATGGCGACATACGTCTCTGTGTCGACTTCAGAAACCTAAATCAGGCTTCCCTCCGGGACCACTATCCGCTTCCCCAAATCGACCAAATTTTGCATATCGTTGCTGGAGCCCAGAGATTTTCACTTTTAGATGGATTTTCCGGCTACAACCAGATTTGGGTCAAAGACGAAGACCAGCATAAGACGGCGTTTACCACGAAGTGGGGGACGTTCGCCTATCCGCGCATGCCGTTTGGCTTATCCAATGCTGGTGCCACGTTCCAAAGGGCCATGGACCCGGCCTTCCGAGAGCTGCTCAACAAGATTATTGTCATCTACCTTGATGACATGACCGTTTTCTCTCACCGACGAGAAGATCATGTTTCGCACCGCGGCGGATATTTGAAAGTTGTCGAGAATTCGGCATCTCTATAAACCCGAAGAAGTCTGTCTTCGCGGTGAAAGAAGGAAAGCTGCTGGGACATGTCATCTCCGAGGAAGGCCTCGCCATTGACCCTGACAGAGCGTAAGCCCTCGTTCGCTTGCCAGCCCCCACCGATAAAAAAGGGCTGCAGTCCTTCTTCGGTCAGATTAACTTCGTGCGGAAGTTCATCCCGGACTTCGCACAGGTGATCAAGCCTATGGCCGAACTGTTGAAGAAAGATACACCTTACGAATGGACTGATGAGAGAGAGCAAGCTTTCGAGGAAATCAAGGCTCGAATTGCGCAAGCTCCGGTGTTGACAAACCCGGACTACTCCAAGGACTTCATCCTGTATGCAGTGGGAGAACCCGAAAGTTACGCTGCAGTCCTGACTCAGAAGGGAGACGACGGTGAGGAGCGCCCCATTGCGTTCCTAAGCCAAGTGATTTTGCCGCACGAAGAGAAGTACAATTTTATAGAGCGGCAGGTCCATGCGGTCATGAAGTCCCTTCGAAAGTTCAGGCACTTTGTCTCCCAGAGTAAGACCACTGTCTTTGTGATTCACCCCGATGTTCGCAGTTTCATCTTGCAAGGAGAACCGGGTCACAAGAGAGCGGGATGGATTGCCAAGATCCAGGAGTTTGACATCGAAGTACGGCCCACCAAGCTTATCAGAGGCCGAGCCTTGTGTCAGGAATTGGCCCGAAGCGCTGTAGCCGGCATCTCCGCCTGTAAGTGGGAGGACACAGCGACACGCATCTACCTAGCCAACTCCTTATCGGAGGGGAGTGATTGGACAGATGAACCGGTGAGATACTTCTGCACCGGAAGATGTCCCGATCACCCGAACGCCTCACAACGAAGGAGATTTCGGCTAGGTGCACTAAGGTACACTCTTCGCCCCGAGGGGCTTTACTTCAAAAACATTGACGGCATCCTGTTGCGGTGCGTCATAAAATCTGACCAGCCTAGGATCCTCGGAGATTTTCATTCCGGGATGCCTAGGGGTCACCATTCTTCAAGGCCAACGGCCTTAAAAATAATAAGGGCTGGATACTATTGGCCCACTCTGTTCGCAGACGCGTATGCGGTCTGCGCCAAATGTGATCAATGCCCGAGGTATGCTGGCCGAAACGTAAAAGCACCCCTGCCCCTTCAACCGATTCAAGCCGAAGCTCCGTTCCAGCAATGGGGTCTAGACTTCATTGGGGTGATTTCTCCTAACTCCTCCGCCGGCCACAAGTTTATTCTCACAGCTACTGACTATTTCACACGGTGGACGGAGGCGATCCCGACCAAGAACGCCGACCAAGAAACGGTCATCGAGTTCATTGAGAGCCTGATTACCCGCTTCGGGGTTCCGAGTCGATTGTGACGGACAACGGTCCGGGATTTGTAGGCGCCGTACTCACGGAGTACACCAAGCAGACTTGGCATCTATCACAAGATGTCTTCTAATTACTACCCGCAGGGGAATGGCCTTGCCGAGTCTACTAACAAGAACCTCCCGAAAATTCTCCGGAGGACCATTGAAAAGAATAAGCGGACTTGGCACTTGCTCCCGAACCGGGCGCCGTGGGCGGACGGAGTTGCGTTCAAGAAATCCCTCAAGACGTCCCCCTACGCGCTCGTCTATGGCAAGCAAGCTGTTATGCCATCACACATTGAAATCCCCGCCCTGTGGATGGTTGATGAAGACAGGAGCAGCGGAGACCCGGTAGACGACAGATTGTGCCAACTCCCGCAGTTGGAAGAAGACAGAGAAAGTGCATACCAGGCCTTCGCGGATCACATTGCAGCCACTAAAGGCTGGTTTGCCAAAGGCACCACTGCCCGAGTTTTCGAAGTCGGGGACCTGGTGCTGAAGTGGGACTCATACAAGGCAAAACCGGGTAATCACGGAAAATTTGACGCTCTCTGGGAGGGCCCTTATCAGATTGCCCGGGTGAATCAGTTCAATGCCTACATACTTTCGGATATGGAGGGTCAGCTCCTCCCCATCCCCGTCAACGGGTTCCACTTGAAGCTTTATCGCTGTTGAAGGCGCCCGAGTGGCCCTTCCTTGTAAAAATTTTTCCTTGTGTTTTTTATTTTTCCCCGCATGTATAGTTTCCAGTTTTAGCTTTCAGTTTATTTTTTCCTTCTTTGAGCTTAAATGCGGCATGGGAGAGAAAGACAGACTTCGCAGCGAAGTCTGTCGTTGCCCCGCAGGAGGGGCGAAGTTCGGCTATGCGAGAGAAAGAAAGGAGAAAAAGAGCAAAAAATCGACTAAGTGTTGGCCTAAGCCCGACTTCGCAGCGAAAGTCGTTTGCTGTCCCTGTCTCTCTAGTCTCACCCAGTTCTACTTCCACTCAGTCCCCCGCTCAATCTGGGCGAGCCGACCACATCCTCCTCCCGTCTCCGGTCCTTCTAGCGGTCCCATTCTTCGATCGGTTGCTCGGAACCCTAACGTCTCTCTTTCTCCGAGCACAACTCCAAACCCTTCGCCCGAGGTCGGGGCTGAGGCTGTCCGTTCACCATCACATCCTCCGCCTCAGCCGCTTCAAACCCTCACAGTGTCAGCCGCTCCCATTTCCATTTCCCGGTCGCCCCCACAAGCGACCGATTCTTCCAAGGTCTGTCCGGTTCCTCCTGATCCCATCCCCGCAGGAGAGACGTCTCAGCAGATCCCTAGGCTGGGGGAACCAGATTTTATGGACGACCTTCAGAACTCAGATGACTTGCCCCTGGCAACAAGAGCCGTAGAGTATTCTGTCTCTTTCCGCCAAGACCTGAAGCGGAGGAGACATGAAGAGATAGCCGCCCCGGCAAAACGCGCAAAGTATGATTTCGGAAGGAGAGTGATTACAACGGAGAAAATAATCCCAATAGTGAAGAAGCCTCTCCGAGAAATGACTAAGGCGGACTACGTGCTCCAGACAAAGGAGAAAAGCTTTGACGACATTGATAAACAGTATGAGATTCAGACGATCATGCGCAAAGCTGACAATCTCTTTGTCAAGAGTCTGGAGGAGCAGGAAGAACTTTTCGCGTTGCAAGACAAAGTAAGGCAACTTGAAGAGGACCTATCTAGGTCCACTGAGCAGCTGGAAGCGGCGCGGCGAGAAACAGATGAATTCAAAGCCCAGCTGGCCGCTTCTCAGCAACAGGCCGCAACCGAAAAGAAAGCAGCCTCGGAGCAGATTTCTCAGCTCCAGGAGTCTTTGAAGCAGGCGCAGTCGCAGCTTGCAGAGAAAACATCTCAAGCGGCTGTCTTTTCAAAGACAAAAGTTAAGGAAATGAGGGCTGGTTTGCTGAGGGAATGCAAGCCCCATACCTTTAAGGCAATGGCGGTCCCGGACTTCGCATCCAGGATTCAAGAAGTTTCTGCCCAGGGAAAGCCTGTGGTAGAGGAGGCCGAGCGCCATGCAAAGCAATGGCTGGACCTGGCGATAAACCTTCAGGAGCGCGAGCACGACGGCGTCCTTTTTTCCCCCGTGTCCTCATTCGCTGCAGAATGGGCAGGTGCAAGGGTGACCTTGCACAAATATTTCAGAAAAGTTGAAGAGGTGAGAGTGGCCAGACGAATACTTGACGCATTTGGACATGAAAGAGATATCCTGTCTGCCCCCTTTCACGCTCTTTCGAACTTGGGTGTCCAGGTTTTGTTGAGAATGGCGAGCTCCTCACCCTAGATCGGGTAAAGAAGAATTGGCAGTCCTTTGAAGCAGACATCTGAAATTGATAGCTGGATTGAGCCAATTCAAGACAGTCAGGTCACTCAGATGGTGTCCAGATATTCCAGGATCCGCTCCTATTTTCAGGAGTTAGAGAAAAGATACCTCACCATCGACCTGCACGCGGTCGCTGCTTTTCACGGAGCATTAGAAGACATAGCTGACCGCAAGCCATTCGAAGCGGAAGCCTGGCGCTCAGCCCAAGAGGCGTACACTCGCATGTGCGAGGCAGAAGCAGGAAATGGAGACCTTTCAGAAGGAGATACTGATGAGGCAACTGACAAAGATGAATCTGAAGAACAGTTGCCGCAAGGAGAACAGCTAGAGCAGCAAAAGGCAGGGGAGGCAAGTTCCTCTGCACCCAAAGGATGAAGGCATGGATTCTTTGCGCCGAGGCGAGCTCGACACCCCGCGAGCCGCCAGAAATGTTGTCACATTTTGCACGGGGTGCAATGTCTTCAATATTGTTTTGTAACAGTGCTGCTCTTCTTTTCCTCCTTCCGTTTTTCTTCCTTCTCTCCCTTTCCTTTTCTTTCCCATTCTCTTTCTCTCCCCCCTTTTTTCCTTGAAGTTCCCCAGTTGATTTTCCAGCTTTCCAGCAGGTCTATCTGAAATTGGCTAAGTCTGGGTGCGAAGTTCGCACTTCGCCCAGTTTTGGTGCGAAGTGCGCACTTCGCCCGCTTTGGTGCGAAGTGCGCACTTCGCCCAGTTTTGGTGCGAAGTGCGCACTTCGCCCGCTTTGGTGCGAAGTCCGACTCCGCCCCACTTTCTGGGCGCACCTTGCACTGGCAGACTGGCAGGTCAATGCAGAAAAACGGTAAAATGCCGGAGCAGGTCCATATGGCGGCAGACACCAGTGTTCGCCTGTGCGCAGTTCGACTTCTCAACGGAGCCGGAATGCGCCCTTGACAGGTGTGCGGTAGGGGAACAAACCCGGAATTTGACCAAGGCTTGAAGGCCTTCCCCGATTGCACTGATTTCTGCACGCATCCCAAGGAGCCCCGATCCCAAGCAAAGATGGATAGACTGCCCTCTAAGGCAGGCATGTGTCACACAAAGATAACCCATCATCGGACAAGTGTCCAGCCTTCGGGATTTGAACCAAGACCGCCGACCAAAAGGGATAAGCATGGACTGCCTGCACCGCCTGCGTTAATAGCCTCATTCAAAGCTGATCTGAGGTTTCACCCGCTCCAGCTACCAGCGAGCCTGCCGACTTGAAGATTTACCCAGCACTCCGCCACGTAGCTGTCCAGCTTCTAGGAAGACCATGCTGCGGGTACAGCCCAGTCCGACAAAAGGTCAGCATTTGCAGCTCTTTCGCCGCTTCTGTCAGCTTATGTTTGACTGGGACTCTGTGCCCATTAATGTAACGGGTGGGACTCGGGCTATAAAAGCCCATCCGAAATTCATTGTAAGTGGTGGAAGGGGAATGTTTGTTAGGGAACTACTGTGCTTATCGTAACCGTGCTTCTGCTTATGAATACAATCTGTATGCCTGGTTCTGTTCTACTGTTTTTATTCTTTTATGCTGTCTTTCATTATATGCCTTAGGCCCACCTGTGTCGCGGCTCGTTGATTCACTTCGGCATTTGGCGATCAGGTTCCTCTAGCATTGCTTGTTTAAAGCACCCTCTGTACTTCATTAATTTAAAGCATTCATGTAATAAATCTGGTAGCAGTTCCATCGGTTATGTGTGACGTTGCTGGCCCGTATCCGGTGATTGATGCGATCCCTCGCCGTTAGTTCCTTGTAGGGAATGTTTGCTAGGGAGCCATTGAAGTCGTGCGGTTAAACTCTCTCGCCTAACACATATACCCGGCTCGACATCTCTAGGTTTACTTTCTACCCCCGTCGTTGTACGTATCCGGTGATTGATACGATCCCCCGCCGTTAGTTCCTTGTAGGGAATGTTTGCTAGGGAGCTATTGAAGCCGTGCATGCGCTCGTTGGTGTATCGGAAGTACGCCTAGGTTTTGCGGTTCCTTGTCATGCTCGTGTTTGTATGCAGTAGTAGCGGTGATTGGTGTGTTCCCGTACTGTTAGTTCCCCCCCACCAACCTTTGGACATATTTGTATCTCTTTCTGTACATTTGTCTCTTTTCGTTCATTTATTTCTTTCCTGTTCCCTTTAGCTTAAATCAAACCCCCCAAAAGGAGCCGGCCTTCTCCGGAGATTGGCTCGGAAGGCATCTCTTCCTCCCGACCTTTCATGCTGGTGGGCGAATCTGGGCGCATTAACCAAAAATCCTTTCCTCATGGCAGATTCGTAACCAACAAGAAGCTTGGCATTTGTGGATCAATTGTGTTGCATGACCTCTTCGTTCATGAATGTTTGATGTTAGTGGCTCTGCTCTTTAATCTTCTACCTTCATTCTTGTTGATTGTAGGTATTCTTCGTATTCCAATTTCATTGAAGTTATTCGACCTCTACTTGAGATGATCATTGGATCACACTAATCTCACTGCGGTTTCAATCGTATTTACTTCATGCATTTTGCTTATTATCTTGCATCCCTTTTCCCTTAAGAGTAGATTAGATTTGATTAAATCAATTTAGATTTGCACTACTTTACTTAGATTAGCGAGGAATTGGCCCAAATCCGAAGGTTGAGAAGAGTAATTCCTTCTCATCCATTTGTTGAACTACAATGGTGGGCAAAATCTCATCAAGAGATTTCTATGTTCAACACATTTGTCCTAGCGCTTTTGCCTTGGCACCAATTGAGTCTTTTACATACATAGCATGTGATTTTTTTGCTTCATTTGTGATTTCTCTTCAATCTTGGTTGCAAATTGATAGGCTTGCACCAAAACGTCAATAGGAACTCCATCTTCAAGCGAATGTAGTGGTGGTGGTCACTGATGTACATGAATACATGATTCTTCTTAGCATCATTGATGAAAAATCTAGCAAAAAGCTCATTGAACTAGTCAGTTGTAATGTCCCCTTTCTGACTAGTCAGTCAGTTGTGGTAATTTAGCCTATTCCTAGGTTCCCATAGGCTAAACTGAGGTGATTGGGAACCCTATTTGAGTTGTTCCCTGGTGATCAGTGCTTTTGCTAGGGGATTCATCCGTTCATGGGGGTTACTATTTATAGATATTGCTATTTTTAGCAATGTGGGCCCGATGCAGTTCTTCCAATTTCGCAGAGTCATTTATTTTGTGGATGGAATATTTGCCCAAGTCTAAGTTGGTGTCCCCTTGGTGAGTAAATAAATTAATAAATTCAAGTTATATTATTAAGTCATAAAGTGACTTTAAAAAGGGACATAAAAGGGCCCTCTTTTAAAAACAATGTTATATCAACTAGGATGGGGTACAAGTTGGGCCCCCCACTCCAAGGAGAGATAAGAAAATAAAACAATATTAAATTTTATGCTTTTTGGTTCCAAATCCAAGATGGGTGTAGCTTTCATAAAAAGGAGTTTTTGGGGTTTTTGGATTCATTCACATCTTTGCTATCTTGGAGAAACTCTGCCAGTTTTCATGGAGAAAATTGCAGCTTGAGGCTTGTGGAGATGACAACCTTCATGAGTAGCTCTGATTTCGTGGGTGGAAGATCTCACCTAGTCAGATTATTGGAGTTCTTACACAGAGGGCTCATTTGGGCATCACAGATTCAACAGTAGGGTTTGAGGATTTTCGAAGTTTGGGTTCCAGGCAAAGTGATCATCTGGGTTTTTCAGTTTTTGGCCATCTTCATCTGGGTAGAAGTTAGTTTTGCATCCTAAGGAGTAAATTTGCATTTCTGGGTCAGATCGAACTGCTGCTTGGAGGGCTTTGGAAAGTGTGTTTGGTTCATATCTCATTATTCATCAAGGGTTTCAATCTGGGTTTTTTATCACACCTTCCTCATACTTGGGCGACCCCTTTAGGGGTGATTTCGGGGGTTGTAAGTGCAGCCATTAATTTCTTTTGCTGGCCGTACCATCTAGGGAGGCCGTACAGCTGCCTAGGGAAGCATGCAGCAGAAAAACAGTCATAAAATTATGATATTACTGCCCAGATCTGATCAGCAAGTAAATACGAGCTCATTGCACTTTACGGGAGGCGATTCGGAGTCCGATTGAAGAAGTTACAAGCATTTTAGTGATTTCAGCTGTGCATTGTACAATTTCAGACTTTAATACCAGATCTGTACTTGCAATTTCAGGTCAGAAATTTTAATAAAATATTGTTATTTAGTGTGCAGTTTCATTTGGGTTCCTTTTCAGTTCGAGTGTGGCGTTTTCGAAGTTATTTCATGCATAGCATTTTCCTTTCAAAGCATAAAAAAAATAATACAAAAAAATCAGGAAAAAACACAAATCAGAAAATAAAAAAGAGAGTAAAACAGAGTACATTCGGAACAGCAGTTAAGGGGTGTACATTTCAGTGGTATCAGAGCTCATGTTAACCCCTGGTAGCCTGTTGGGTCATTAATGCATACACATCAGTATTATTTACGGAGAAATAAATCCAAACCAGAGTTTAATCAGCAGGAGGATATTTTGGAACAGCAGCAGGAACAGGGTAGTTTGTCCCATAGGTCAGGTGACAGTGGGTCTGCGGAATCTAATTCACAGGGGAGTATGGGTGACAGGCAGAAAGGTAGACAAGATTCAGTTAGTCCCAATACCAGGGGTGAGAGGCAGTTTACTTTGATGATGGACATGATGTCACAATTGTTGGGGAAGTTTCAGCAGGGAATACCCATCCAGAAGGTACAGGGTACAGGTCTTACAAAGCATAATGGTGCTCATACAGCAGAGACTATTCATGCTAATCAACATACTAGCCGCACAGTTTTTTCCTCTAGACCATTACAGCCTACATTTGCTCCTCGGGTTGAGACACCAGTAGTGCAGACTCCTCCACTTTCTATAGCAGATGAGTATAGGGAGGCTTATGTGGAGTATGAGACCCTTCCTGATGAGATTAAGGCACTCACCACACTTAATGACTTTGTGCGTGAGAAGAGATCAAGGGGCAACTTCCACAAACAAGATCAGCATGGGCCACCTCCTCAGCGTGAGGTGCATCATGCATTGAGCAAGGTGACATTACCCCACTTTGATGGTAGTGGGAGGACCACAACACGCGCATGGGTTGATAAGTTAGATACATTTGTCACTCTCCGATCTATTCCTGAGGACGAGGCGATTAAATTCGCTACACTGAATTTAGATGGAGCAGCACACGATTGGTGGTACCATGGTCTCAATACATTGGGGCATAGATCTATCACATCTTATGCAGAGTTCACGGAGAAGCTCATAGACAGGTTCGACAAGAAGGATCCAGAATTATATTTTAGAGAGCTTGCTCAATTGAGGCAGTATGGGTCATTGGAGGCTTACATCTCCGAGTTTCAACGTTTGTCAGTGATGGTGGTAGACATCTCAGATAGGATATTGACCATACTGTTTATGGAGGGACTTACAGAGCCTATCCGTGGTTGGGTCAAAGCATTTGATCCACCTTCCCTAGAGGATGCTATGAAGAAGGCACGTAGTTTGGAGTTGGCTGCCCCTAAAGCAAAATTTCAGTCAAAGCATTTTCCAAGCAAGGATAGTAAAAAGCCATTCCAAAAAACATTTGATCAGCCCAAACATACCTTTAAGAAACTTGATGAAGACACACTCAATGACCTTAGGAAGAAGAACTTGTGCTTCAAATGTCAAAAACCTTGGAAACCGGGGCATAAGTGTGAAGCCAAGGGTACATTGCAGCTCATTGAGTATCATTCTGCAGATGAATCCATTGCTGATGATTCTGAACAGCAATCTGAATTGGAGGACAGCGATGAAGAACTCCCTTATTTTGAGCCAAATAAAGAAGAAAAACATGAGGAGAAGCAAGAAGAAAAGGGGGATGAAAAGAAGAAGGGTATGTTGGCCCAATTGCATAGTTTTCAGAGCTCACAGTCACTGAGGATACGTGGTGTGTTACACGGACAGCATGTGGTTGCATTGATTGATACAGGTGCAACTCACAACTTTGTTGATGAGGAATTGGTTCCACGAAGAGGACTGAAAACAGAAGATGCTTTGATGATTGCAGTTGACTTTGGTACTGGGGATCACCTGATTTTCATCGTGAGGATGAGTGCTGAGATAAGATTGTTAGTTCACATTTCCAGAGATGATTTGGCAGTTGCCTAAGTTGATGTTTTCACTAATATTACTTGGCGAGAGGTATTCCATTTCAGTTTTGTTCGGTATTTCAGTTTCAGACTAGAGGGTGATCTTATCATGATGTTGCAATTGAGACTTGTGCAGTTCTGGCACAGTGTTTTCTTTGTTATGATCAGAGTGGTGCAGCATCAGTGTGGTGGAATTTTCCTGAGGATGTTATGGGATCCTGGTATCACTTGTGACTATAGCCAGGAGCTGACGGATGACTGGAGTATGATTTGGTATTGCTTGAGGACAAGCAATCTTTGGGAAGGGCGGACTGTAATGTCCCCTTTCTGAGTAGTCAATCAGTTGTGGTAATTTAGCCTTTTCCTAGGTTCCTATAGGCTAAACTGAGGTGATTGGGAACCCTATTTGAGTTGTTCCCTGGTGATCAGTGCTTTTCCTAGGGGATTCATCCCTTCATGAGGGTTACTATTTATAGATATTGCTATTTTTAGCAGTGTGGGCCCGATGCAGTTCTTCCAATTTTGCATAATCATTTATTTTGTGGATGGAATATTTGCCCAAGTCTAAGTTGGCGTTCCCTTGGTGAGTAAATAAATTAATAAATTCAAGTTATATTATTAAGTCATAAAGTGTATTTAAAAAGGGACATAAAAGGGCCCTCTTTTAAAAACAACGTTATATCAACTAGGATGGGGTACAAGTTGGGCCCCCACTCCAAGGAGAGATAAGGAAATAAAACAATATTAAATTTTATGCTTTTTGGTTCCAAATCCAAGATGGTATAGCTTTCATAAAAAGGAGGAGATTTTGGGGTTTTATGGATTCATTCACATTTTTGCTATCTTGGAGAAACTCTGCCAGTTTGCAAGGAGAAAATTGCAGCTTGAGGCTTGTGGAGATGACAACCTTCATGAGTAGCTTTGATTTCGTGGGTGGAAGATCTCACCTAGTCAGATTATTGGAGTTCTTACACAGAGGGCTCGTTTGGGCATCACAGATTCAGCAGTAGGGTTTGAGGATTTTCGAAGTTTGGGTTCTGTTGCCATTTCTGCAACATGGTGTATTATTAGCCTTGTGAGGAAGCTTCCGAAAAGGGGATCATGAAGTTTCAGCTTTTGGCAAATCTAACACCTCATTTTGGATGTGGCCAAGGCTGCACACTTAGAACTTGCGCTAGAGGTCGGGCGCACTTCACACTTGCGCCAGAGATTGGGCGCACTTCACGCTTGCGCCAGAGAGTGGGCGCACTGCGTACTTGCGCCAGAGTTTGGGCACACTGCGTACTTGCACCGAAGATTGGGCGCACTCCACACTTGCGCCAGAGATTGGGCGCACTTCACGCTTGCGCCAGAGATTGGGCGCACTACGTACTTGCGCCAGAGATTGGGCGCACTCCACACTTGCGCCAGAGATTGGGCGCACTCCACACTTGCGCCAGAGATTGGGCGCACTTCACACTTGCGCCAGAGGTCGGGCACACTCTGCCAGTATATCAGATTGACTTTGGTGCTAGTTTCTTCCGGAAGAATTCCACCTCAGCAATTTGGAGTATATCCTTACCCGGTCACCCGCAGTTATTGGGAAGCTTCTGGATTAGACGTTTCGGGAATTCAAGAATATCTCCTACAAAGGCGGTTCCTGCAAGTAAGCAAACTGCTCCAGCAAGTCAAGTATGTTAGGGCATTGAAGACATTCAACGGCATTTTGAGGAATCACCAGCCCTTGCCATACCTGTTTAATATCTCGCGGCTGTATCACCTTGTAATGTTTATCTTGGCTTCCACCGCCCTATTCTGTTTATGAGCATTTATTGCTCAAGCGGCAGAATTCTCTATATAAGGCTGCTCTTTTATAATAAAAGGATGGATGTTTGCTAGAGGCTAAATGAAAACCTGAATTCTGCTATCAATACAACTGATGTCTGGCTCTAGACTTGGACTTCTATCTTCATGTGTATGTCTTCTATTGCTTGTCTTCTATCGTTCCTTACTTTAAACTGTAACTTGAATTCTAATATCCGGATTTAGTTGCTGATAAAGTAGTAACTCCGGAGTAGTCCCGGAGATTATACATGCTAGATGTTCTGGTTTAAATTTCTATTAGTTATCTGTATTTGAGGGCTATTTGGTTCAAAATGCAATAGAGTTTTCGTGTTGTTAGTCCATCACCCCTATTCTATCCGGCCTGTGGCCATATTTCCCCTTTCATTCATTTCCCATTCCTTTCAGTTACTTGATCTCAAAACCCCCCAGTTAGAATAGTAAGGGAACCAGCCCATCTCTAGAGATTGGCACGGGAGGCATTACTTCCTCTCGGCCTTTCAATGTTGGCCGGGTCTAAGGCGCACTGAAATACCAAATCCTTACCTAAGGCAGATCTCTGACCAACAATTTCTGGCACGCCCGATGGGACCCAAACGTTCCACTACATTAGCAGTACTAAGAAAGTGATGTTCGTCTTACTACTGACAAATTTGAACATCTGGCGACTCATACGAACTCCGATATATCCAAGCCTCGCAGACCAGCCTGAAAGATCACGCCTCCATGCGTACGAGGCGACAGGCTAGAAACTTAGAATAAGAAGCCGAGTTCTACGAAATTGACATTGACGCCTTTGGAGAGCGTCGTAGAGTGGTCAGGCCGGACAACCCACTGGACAGAACATCCTCGCAGGAAGCTACTGTTGCTACACAGGGTCTAACTCCCGACAGCACAGCTACTAGCTTACCTCCAGTTCCGCCTAATTCACCGGATCGTCAACACACTGAGGCCGCACCCGACGTTGATATCAGGGTACCAAGTGTTTCCGTTGTTCCTGTTCAGCCATTACCGCCACCGCTCCAGGGAAACCCTCCACCGCCCATGGCGCAGCCACCTCCATCCAGGCAGTTTGTGACCTGGGACCATACCGGCCCCCTAAATCTAGCAGCTCAGCATAGAGTAAGTATCTCCGATTCCTTCGCTACCTCATACTTAGTGCGATATTGCTGTGTGGCTTCGACTCTTTGTCGTTTTGTCAATGAAGGATACTTGAGTTTCTCCCTAGCTTGCTCCTTGGTTTCAACCTGCGGTGGAGTTGTAGCAGCTTGTTGAGACTTTTCCTTCGCTGGTGGTGGTTGAGGGGCTTTATCAGGAGCTTTAACAGGGGACTGCTCCTTTTCACGGCGAGTATACACCTTCAAGGGACCCATTTGAGCCGCGTCCACCTCGATCGGTTTTTTCCCACCCTTGGTGAGAATGGAAACTTGTTCTTCTTCCGTGATCACAAGGTTATGATCTGCCTCCATAATTATGTTAACTTGACCGCCAGAGGTGCTGCCTGCCAGCGTTTGAACGTAGTGCTGATGTAACATACAAGTATCTTCTTCGTGTGGGTCATTACATGTGGAACACCAGTGCACATAATCCGAACTGCTTGGCTCTTCGCTGATGGCAGCATTCCTTGCAGGGGGTTTGTTTGATTGAGCTGCCTGATCTTTCGTAAGCGTTGGTGGAGGATAGGGCCTTCTTGGCAGAAACTCTTGCAGCGCTTGTTTCTTCTTCATGACAGCCATATCGTTAGATAATGTTCGCACAGTAGAGTTCAAAGATTGTACCTCCTGCAACAGCTTAACTTGCACATCTACGGTTGCAGGTGTCGATACTGCTGGAGGCGGTAATGGGGCCATTGTCGGGACTGGAGGCAAAGCGGGATATTGTGGCGGCACAGGTAATGCCGGAAGTGATGGAGGGACCGGAGGCTGTGGTACTTAAGGCGTGGGGAAATGTATCCGTGGAGCAGAAAATTGAGACAGTCGGGTTTGGATTCCAATATGGAATCGAGTAGGCGGAAGATGTTGAATGCTACGGGGCAACAGCGCTGGGGTATTGCGACTGGGGGAAATCAGGGAATATTGGCGTCGGCATTCTTGGTGGTAGTTTACCGATGGCAATCAAATCTGTTTCCGCCTTTTGGGCCAACTCGTATAGCTCAGGGAAGGTATTGACATTGGAGAATCTGATCATCATGTTGATATCAGAATTGAAGGCCCTAAGGTAATAATAGGTTGCTTGTTCCGCAGTTGGCCGTAGACCGGCGGGTACCTTCTGCCAGGTTCGGGCTAACCTAACATTAAAATCGGCTATCTCTTCCTGTGGGTGTCTTTGGATAGATATAATTGATGCAATAGGGAGGAAGGGTTTGCCGAATCATTAAATCCCCTCATCAATTGTCCTGCTAACTGATCCCATCCAGTGATAGTGTCGAGTGGCAAGGATCTATACCAATAAAGAAGTTTTCCTCGAAGGGACAAGATCAACAGCCGGACCATAACCTCCTCATCCGTGATACTGTGAAGTGCAGCCAGAGAAGCAATGTCCTGGATGTGTTCAAAGGCTGTCTTTCCCATACCATCGAACGTGGGTATTGACTTTAGAGTAGCAGGTGGGATTTGTGCCTGTCTCGCCAGATTTAACGGTCCTGCAAAGTTCCAGGCTAGGAATAGCCTAGGCGGGGGCTGCAGCAGCGGCTACTGATGTTGTTGTTGTTGTTGTTGTTGTTGTTGTGCCATGTTTGCACTCTAATTTGGCTGGTTAGGGGTGAGCAACAACTGGTTCAGCTGAACCGAAGTTCCCGAAGCGCCTAACTGGTTGCTAGGTAAAACTGTAGTGCTTTGGTGATCTGGAGAGTTTGGAGGGTTATGAGGGATGCTAGTTGTGTTGTCCGAAGTTGGACCTTGGTTGTCAATAACAGCCTCTTGCGATGACCCCTCGTTTAGGGAGATTTTTTATCTGACCTAGGATGCTCCCCAAAGGCGTCGATGTCAAGCTCGTAGAACTCGGTTTCCTCTCCGACGTTCCTAACTCTCCATCTTGTATGCATGAAGGTATGGATATTTTAGTACCGGTCCCTAAGACCTAAGATTTTCACGTTGAACAGAGTCGCCAGATGCTCGAGTCTTATAGCACTGAGACGAGCATCAGTTCTCAGTACCACTCACAAGGTGAGACTGATTTTGTCCCACCGGGCGTGCCATAAACTATTGGTCACAAATCTGCCACAAGAAAGGATTTTGTATGTCTATGTGCCCTAGACCTGGACCAACCTTGAAAGGCCAGAGGGAAGGAATGCCCTCCGTGCCAATCTCCGAAGAAGGTCGGCTCCTATGCTAAACTACTAAGGGTTTTAAGATAAGGGTGTAGGAAAGAGATTAAAAAGTACAGAAAGAGATGTAAATAGCTTGATATTGCAGTGGGAAAGAACAAGCAGCACAATAACTAGCCCATATCTAAACCAACAACAATCAATACAGAAAATGTAACAGAAACTAAAACTGCATACGCTTCTCTATGTATCCTCTAAAAGAATTCCAAACACACTTATCTTCTAATTCTAAAATCCAGCTTTTAGAATTACAACAATCAGAAAAATAAATGAAAAACAGAAATACTTGGCAGAGGCAACATACAAAGAAGACGCAGATTCAGAGCCAAAGATCCTCTATATTGATGCAAAACGTTTAGCTACAACAGATCTTTAGCAATATGTTCCCCCCCTTTTCTCATTACAATACATGGGTTTTTATAGAGGACCCTCCCTCTGAGCCATTAATGAATCAGATCTACAAGGACGATAAGGCGACTCCAAAAATGATGCTCACCTTACTTCTACAATTGAAACTTCCCATCCTATTACTACAATTAGTTGCAGGGCCGCATTAGGCGGGGAAATTTGCATTTATGCGCCGCGAGAATGCCTAGGATTCATACCCAGCCTTTGGATGTGTGCCCCTCGGGAGTAGCACCGTTGTCAGAAGCGGCTTTGGGGGAGCTTCGCTAGAATCTGGCCTGAATCGCAACAAAAGGGGGAGGTTCGCCCCGTTTACATACGAAGTATCTGCTTCGCCGGAAACGAAGGCCAGGAGGGGAGACAAAATTTACTAAGTCAAAATGACCTCACATAGTTGAGAAAATCTGCAAAAAATCCCGATTTTGCCGATTTTTTCCCGAAAAAATCTGATATGCATGAAAAAAGCTTTTTTTCAATGAAAATTTGCATTTTTCTTCGGTTTTTCAATAAATTATTGCCAATTTTTTCCTCGATTTTTTTCCGATTCCGATTCTTTGTCGATTTTTAAACTAGCCGATTTACTACCCGTTTCTGATTTTCTCAACTATGTGACCTCATGAGGGGGTGGTCCGCTGAAATATGGCCATGGAAGAAGCTTCGCAAGAAGAACCAGCCGAAGTAGGCACTTAATCTGATTCTGGCCGAAGTAGCCAGCTTCGCTACAGAAAACGGGGCAACTCAACTCCCTGCTTCGCCACTTTGTTGAACTCAAATGTTTCGCTGAAGGAAGGGCCCGAAGTGTTGGTTCAGGAGAGCCTCGACCGAAACGCCCCTTCTGCCTTATACGTTTTTTCCATTTCTTCGAGTGAAGCTTCGGCAATGTTGCGGCCGAAGTGGGAGGTTCGCAGGCTAATCACCCGAAGTAGCAGCTTCTAGGAGATGGTTCGCCAGGGAAGTGGGCCGAAGTGGCACTTTGGCTTCGTTTCTAGCGAAGCGGCCCATCTGCCTTAAATTTTGCAATTAAACCAAAACCGGAGCTTCACAGTTATGTCGCCTGAAGGAGCAGCTTCGGCAGTCTTGTGGGCGAAGTGCCCCTCATGCCTTAGAAAGTTTTTTGCTCAAAATGGGCTTTTGACTATCTTTCCTCAGCGAAGCTTCCCTTTTCCGCCTGCTCTGTTAGCGAAGCTGCTCCTATGACAAAAATTGATATGCGGCCGCCAAAAGGCGGGAACTGGCTGTGCCGAGACATCATGAAAATGATAGAAAAGCAGAAAAAACAAGACGTGGAGAAGGAAAGTCTAAATATAAATAGTATTTCAAAATTTTACCCCTTGAATGAAATGTGACAAAATGGTCAACAATACTCACCCCTGTCTACAGTCTCTACAATCCGTCTCTGCCTAGCGGACTCTGTCTTGTTCAATGTAGCTAAAGAGAAGACCGCGGAAGCCCTTTGGCAAAAGCTTGAAAAGTTGTATGAGACAAAATCAGCAACAAATAAGGTTTTTCTGAAAAAACAGCTTTATAGCTTGAGGATGAAGGAAAGTTCATCCGTGGTAGATCATTTGAATGAGTTTAATACTCTTATCAGTAAACTGGTTTTAGTTAATGTGAAGATGGAGGATGAGGATAAAGTTATCACCCTACTTTATTCCCTCCCGAACACCTGGGATCATATGGTGATGACCATCAGTAATGCATCATCAGGAACTCTAAAATTTGATGATGTGGTAGCTTCTTTGTTGGCAGAAGAGTTGAGGCAAAAAACGTCTCTAGAACCCTCAACCAATGAAGACCTATCTGTGAGAGGTCGATCTTTCGAGAGAAGTAAACAAGGTAGAAAACAGTCCAGATCTAAGTCTAAAGGACATAAGCAAAAAGGGAAGTGTTGGCATTGTGGGAAGCCAAGACACTCAAAGGACTGTTGGCAATTAAAGAATTGTGAAAAGCAAAATAAGCCATCAACTGAGACCGTACAGCAGATTTAGGAGAGATGGCAACATGTGAAGCCTTTTGTATCAGTAACAGTAGATCTGTTTTATATACCTAGGTTTTGGACTCAGGTGCATATTTCCACATATCTCCCCATAGAGACTGGTTTGACAAATATCAGCCATACTGTAGTGGAATGGTCTACTTGGGTGATGATCATCCTTTAGAAATTTTGGGAAGAGGGGGCATAAGGATCAGGCTAGACGATGGTAGAGAAAGGATGTTATGTGATGTGCGACATGTGCCCGATTTGCGGAAGAATTTGTTCTCAATCAAGATGATGGATAAGCTAGGATATTCTATCACTTTCAGTAACAACTACTGCAAAATTATCAGAGGATCTCTTGTAGTAGCAAAGGGAGAATCTTATGGGACCCTATATCGTTTATGCGGTGATACGGTGACAAACCATGCAGCAGCAGCAACTTCTGTTCAGTATGCAGTAATGCTATGGCATCAAAATCTAGGCCATATGAGTGAAAAAGGTCTGAAAATTTTGCATGACAAAGGTATGCTTTCTGGGATTAAGTCTTGCAATTTAGACTTGTGTGAGCACTGTATTTTTGGTAAACAAAAGAGGGTTCGATTTACTGCAAGTCCTAGTAAGAGTTTTGATTTTCTGCGACTTATACATTCGAATATATTTGGGCCAGTCCCCACTCAGTCCTTAAATGGTGCCATCTATTTTTTGACTTTTATAGATGCTTATTCTAGGAGAGTGTGGGCTTATTGTCTGAAGAAGTCGGAAGCTTTGCAGAAATTTAAAGAGTTCAAAGCACGGGTAGAGAAGAGTTTGGGCAAGTCGATTTTATGTCTCGGGTCAGATAATGGGGGTGAATATTGCTCCAAGGAATTTGATAAATTTTGTACGCAGGAAGGTATTAAGCACCAGAAGATTGTACCATATACTCCACAGCAAAATGGTGTGGCTGAGTGGATGAATCGCACAATCATGGAACGTGCAAGAAGCATGCTCAGCGCAGTCATGTTGGAAAAAAAGTTTTGGGCAGACGCTGTTAATATTGTTGTTTATCTTATTCACAAGTCACCTACAGCTGCGTTGGATGGACAGATTCCGGAGAAGGTTTGGTGTTGTAAGCCAATTGATTACTCCCACTTGCGTACCTTTGGCTGTGATGCGTTTGCCCATGTACCTAAAGAAAAAAAGTCCAAACTTAACCCAAAGTCAAGCAAATGTGTTTTTCTCGGCTATGGAGATATAGTGAAGGGGTATAGACTGTGGGATCCTACTGCGCAAAAGGTAATTATTAGCCGGAATGTTATTGTTGATGAAAAATCCATGCAAAGGAAAGAGGTACATCAAACTCCTAATGTTGTACCAGTTGAAGTAGAAATGAGTGAAGATGAATATGAAAATCAGCATGCTGAAGTTTTTGATTAGCATGTAGAACAGCAAGTAGAGCAGCCACAACGGTCACAAGACCAAGAGCCACATTCAACAGATCATTGGGTTAGAAGATCTACACGTCCACAAAAGTGTCCGGAAAGGTATTCTCAAGTTTATCAGTCCTCTTTTGCTTTGTTAACTAATGATGGTTAGCCTAGTTCATTTAAAGAAGCTAGAGAGTTTGAGAATGCAGAAAAGTGGAGGAAATCGAGGCACTACGCAAGAATAAAACGTGGGAACTTGAGGATATCCCACCTGGAAGAAAGGATGTTGGAAACAAATGGGTTTACAAAGTAAATAAGAATAGCGATGGGTTGTTGGAACGCTATAAAGCTCGCTTGGTGGCAAAAGGCTATGTGCAGAAGTCAGGTATTGACTTTAATGAAATTTTCTCTCCAGTTGTGAAGATGACTACTATTAGAGTTTTACTTGCACTTGTAGCAGCACAGGATTTAGAACTGGAGCAGCTTGATGTAAAGACTACTTTCCTACATGGTGATCTCGAGGAAGAGATTTATATGGATCAGCCTAAGGGCTATGAAGAAAGAGGCAAAGAGCATTTGGTTTGTAGACTGAAGAAATCACTGTACAGGTTGAAACAGGCGCCAAGGATGTGGTACAAGAAATTTGACACCTTCATGAAGAGCCAAGGTTTCAGCAGGAGTGAAGCTGACCATTGTGGATACTATAAGAGGTTTTATGATGGCAGTTTTATTATTTTTTTGTTGTATGTTGATGATATACTAGTTGCATGCCCCCGCATGAAGAAAATCATTGAATTTAAGGTTTAGTTGGCTAGGACATTTGAAATGAAGGATTTAGGAATAGCAAACCAAATTTTAGGGATAAGATACACAGGGACAGAAAAGGAAGAAAGATCTGGTTAAGTCAAAAGTCATATATAGAGAAGATTCTGCAACGCTTCAATATGCAAAATGCAAAACCAGTTAGTACCCCACATCTTTCACACTTAAGGTTGTCTTCCAACCAGTGTCCTAGAACAGAAGCGAAATGAAATGAAATATTATTAATGTCCGTGGTGGGCCAAAATAAGACCCAAGGGACTATAAGAAGGACAATAATGACTGCCACCTAGCAGGCTAAAAATCCCAACAAAGAAAAGAACTAAGATAAATCTTGTACCGTATTCATCAGCAGTAGGAAGCCTCATGTATGCCATGGTGAGCACCAAACCGGATATTGCCCAAGCACTGGGAGTAGTCAGTCGATACATGGCAAATCCTCGTAAGGAGCATTGGAATGCGATGAAGTGGATATTTAGATATTTAATAGCCACTTCAGATTTTGCCATTTACTTTGGATCGGCAGATTTGCAAGTTAAAGGTTTTGTAGATTCTGATTATGGTGGAGATAGAGATGGGAGAAAGTCCACTACAGGATATACCTTCACTCTTGCTGGTGGAGCGATGAGTTGGGCTTCTAAGTTGCAGTCTGTGGTGGCTTTATCAACCACTGAAGCAGAATATATTGCAGCGACTCATGCCAACAAATAGGCAACTTGGCTAGAGCGACTGTTGGGTAACTTCAAGGTAATGCAAGAGAAAATTACGCTGCATTGTGATAGCCAAAGTGCTATTCAGCTAGTGAAGAACCCAACATTCCATGATCGCACGAAACACATTGATTTCAAGTACCACTTTATAAGAAATGTGGTGAAAGAAGGTAGGATCCTGTTGCAGAAAATCGACACTGCAGTGAATCTTGCAGATATGCTTAAAAATCCGGTCAAGGTAGAGAAGTTTGAGTGGTGTAGAACTTCTCTGGGCTTGCTGAAAACGTAACAAGGGCAGCATTGGGCAATTGGGCACTGGATGAAAAACCTTAGTAAAAGAATTCTTGTATACTGACTTCAAGTGGAAGAATGTTAGGATTTGAAGTCACTATCCGGACATCTTTCAACAAGCAGCAGAGACAGTTGCTAGACGTCTAGGCAGCAGACGTCTAGGCCAAACGTCTGGGCTGCTAGACGTCTGGGTCAAACGTCTAGGCCGCAGACGTCTGGGCTGCTAAATGTCTAGGCCAGACGTCTGGGCTGCAGATGTCTAGGCCAAACGTCTAGGCAACAGATGTCTAGGCCAGATGTCTGGGTTGGTAGACGTCTAGGTCAAATGACAGCAAACGTCTAGGTTAGACGACAACATACATCTAGGTCAGACGGCTGGATATGGAAGACGAATAGTTTCAGACGCTTTCCTAGGAGTGGAAACGAACAGTTTTAGAAGGCTTCCTTTGGGAGAGGAAACGAACAGTTCAAGGTCTTCCTTTTCTGCTCTATAAAAGGAAATTGATCCCTTGCATATTATGTAATGTGAATGTAAAGTTTTGCTGAAAATAATAAAAGGAGAAGTTGCCATTGCCCCATGGTTTTCCTGCACATTGTAGGTTTCCACATAAATTCTCTATGTTATTTGTGTCGTTTTGTTCTCTGTCATTGTGTTTTCTGCTTGCAGGTATAAAATCTGAAATTTTTACTAACACCTGGGTCTCCTTGAATGTTGAGGAATCTAACCAATTGACCTAATGTCATTTTATTGGCTCTTTAATTGTTGTTTAAAATGCTTTTTTTTTTTTTAATTGAAGATTTTTCTTCAGTCCTTTTTTTGCCAAGTTTTCTCGAGTTGAAAATAAAATCTCCAAAATTGAGTTGTCGAATTTATCGCAAGGTATGAGTTTTCCAACTATGTTATGTATAATGGAAGTTGCAAGAATGTTGCAAAGAGTTGGGACAATTCATAAACTAGTTGTCCCTTTGTCCTCCCTTGGCACAAGGTTGCCACCTGTTGCCTCTTGCATTGGTTGTTTGTGATTGGCGTTGCTTGTTGGCGATGGCATTGGTATTGGATGTTTGCACTGGCATTTAAAGCTGAATACAGAGTTGGCGTTCCTTTGCGCCTAGCACTCCATTTGTGGCTAGCACCTAACACTCAAAGACTGGTGTTGGCACAAGTAAAATTGGCACCATCTTCCTTTTGCTCTTTGATGACCACAAAAACACTAAGATCAACTTAAGACAAGTTTGTTTTCTTGACTCAAACATCGTTGTATGCATATGTACATCAATGAGCTTTTAGGGAAGATAAGGATTTCGAAGCCAACAAGGCTGCTAAATTTGTGGAGAGGATCAAATGACCACATAAAAAAGTGCAAGATCAACTCTTGAAATTACCATAGAAGTACAATGTTGGACATGATTGACACTCAAAAACATGCCCTTGCAGATCTAGGATGGTTGTATCTAAGCAAAAATAAGCTTCAAGTAAAAGGTAAGAAGTTGAAGCATATAGGATATAAGTTTGTTTGGATATTGCAATAAATAACCATGAATGCTTTCAAGCTAAATCTAACTGTCTATACACACATCCTTGTATGTGAATGGCAGAGAATCTAAAGTAGTTTGACCCATCCATGCTAGAAGAAAAGCATAAAATTGTGTCAATTTTATGACAAATTGAAGACAGATATATAATATATATATATAAAATAATAATAGTAATAATAAAAAAAGTGGTTGTTGTTGTACATGTGCTGTTGCCGTTCAAATGCCGCTATTATCGTACAAGTGCTACTGTCATTCAATCGCTGCTGCTGCTGTAAAATTGTTGTTGTCGTACCATCATGTCGTACAAGTGCTTGTAGTACAAGTGTTGTCATACCAACATGTCATACAAGTGGCTGTTGGGCAGTCATGAGACATAATATATATATAATATATTTTTGGAGAAGGATTGGAATACGAAGGGGTATTACTTTTAGCTTTCTAGATTCCACCTTCTTTTCCATTGATGAAAAAGCACAAATAGGAAGTATTGTTGCATTTTTTTTTGTAAACCGAAAAGAAGTAATTTAATTGTTTTTGCTCAGTTTTCTAGTTTCCGACTTTGCTATGAAATATTTTGCTACTAGAAGAGGTTGTCTTTCATTAGACTCCCTCCTCTAGACTGCATCATTTAATATTAGAGCAAGTTTTCAGAGATCTACAATACGTGCTAGAGGAGAGATGACACACCGAGGAAGAGGAAGAACGCATGGTCTTGTGCCCTGGGAAGCAGACATAGCCAAGATGTTGAGGGGAATCACAACTAGATTAGATGCAATTGAGACTGCCCAGAGGAGAGGTGTTCTTATTAAAGATGTTAGTGACAGTGAAGAGGAGACTAGTCACCCAGAAGCTTGAGTTGAAGAGAAAGGTGAAGAACCGAAGCAGCGGTTGATTCGGACAATCTCTAGCATGGGAAGCAAGCCGAAGTTAGATACTTTCAATTTTAATGAAAGTTTAAATCCGGAAGAGTTGATAGATTGGATAACAGATATGGAGAGATTCTTTGATTATGAATCTATGGTGGACCCAAAGTGGGTTAAATTTGCATGCACACGGCTGAAGGGACATGCATCAATTTGGTGGGATCATGTCCAAACAGAGAGGAAACGGAAGGACAAGGACAAAATTCAAACTTGGGATAGGCTTGTGTCCAAATTAAAATCTTAATTTTTGCCTGTTGATAATCAATTTCGGTTGTTTAGAAACTTCAAAATCTCAAACAAAAAGAGTTGGGAGTGAAGGAGTATACAGAAGAGTTCTATAAATTGACTATAACAGCAGGTCATATTGAAAATGATGAGGAGAAAGTGATAAGATACATCAATGGCCTAAGGCTGTCCATACAAGATGAAATTGGTATGGTTCAGATTAAAACGAGTGAAGAGATATATCAATATGCACTCAAGACGGAAGAGAATTTGGTCCGTAGGCAACAAAATAACTCGAGGAAAAGGAAAGTTCTCTCAAGGAAGAGAACAAGCCAATGGTGGAAGAGGACAGCAAAGGCAGGAGGCAGAAGCTAGTACTTATCAATGTAATTTCAGCCAGAATACTAGACAAAACAGATATTTCTCAAGAAGAAGAGGTGGTCATGGTAGAGGAAGGGGTAGAGGATTCCTCGGAAATTGCTTTAGATGTGGAGAAGCTGATCATCGGGCATTTGAATGTCCAAGTTTACAGCAAAGCAGAAGTAAAGGAAAGCATGCTAGGAACCATATTGCACAAGCAGATGAAGAAAGTATTGCCTCTAAAGCACACAAAGGAACCGGAACAAGGAGAATCTCTCATGATGAAGAGAGTGTCCAGCCAAAGAGGAGCATGAACCAGTGCAAAGAAGGAATCTTTTAGAAACATATACAAATCAAAATACAAGTGCTGCAAAGTCATTGTGGACAGCAGGAGCACAAATAATTTACTGTCTATGGAGATGGTAGAAAAGCTCGGGTTGAGGAGGATTGAACACCCCAATCCATACAAGGTCTGATAGTTGCAAAAGGGACATCAAATTTTGGTAACAATGTATGACAATCTTTCAATTTAGTTCCTACCAAGACGAGATACTATGTGATGTTATACCTATGGATGCTTGTCATGTTCTATTGGGAAGGCCATGGCAGTTTGATAGAAATGCGGTGCATGATGGTAGGATGAACACCTATACCATTGTTAAGTATGGCAAGAGGTATAGATTAAGTCCATTGAAGGACAAAGGCGAAGAGGTGGACAGTAATTCTAAAGTGTACTTGATCTTGAGAAAACAATTCTGGAAGGGGATGAAGAAGAAAGAAGCATGTTTTTCTTTCATTGCTAAACCCATAGAAGATGGGACAGCAGACAAGATGGCTGAAATTCCACATGGAGTGAAGGATTTGTTGGAGGAATATGCAGAGATTCTTTTAGAAGAATTGCCAGATGGGTTACCACCTATAAGAAGCATTAGTCATCACATAGATTTCATTCCTGAATTGAGCTTACCAAATAAGGCAGCTTATAGAATGACACCTATGGAGAATGAAGAGGTGAAGAAACAAGTCCAAGAGCTATTGGACAAGGGGCTGATTAGGGAGAGCTTGAGCCCATGTGTAGTACCAGTCATACTAGCACCCAAGAAGGGTGAAGAATGGCATATGTGCATAAATTCACGGGCCATTAATGACATAACCATAAAGTACAAGTTTCCATTGCCACATATAAATGATTTGATAGATTGCTTGAGTGGAGCGAAGTACTTCACGAAGATAGATTTGAAGAGTGGATATCATCAAATCTGGATTAGAGAAGGGGATGAGTGGAAGACCATGTTCAAAACAAAGGATTGGTTGAATGAGTGGCTAGTCATGCCATTTGGATTGACCAATGCACCAAGTACTTTTATGCAGTTGATGAATGAAGTGTTGAAACGATTTCTTGGTAAATTATTTGTTGTTTATTTAGATGATATTTTGATATTTAGTAGATGTAAAGAAGATAATTTAGTGCATTTGAGATTGGTTTTGCAAAGGTTGAAAGAAGAACAATTGTTGGTCAATTTGAAGAAATGTAGCTTTATGACAAAAGAATTAGTGTATTTGGGCTTTGTTATTTCACAAGAATGCTTGCGGACGGATTTCGGAAAGGTAAAAGCTATCGTGGATTGGCCATCACCGAGAAGTATGTTTGAGGCAAGAAGTTTCCATGGTTTAGCAAGTTTTTACACAAAATTTATCAGAAATTTCAGTGGGATTTGTGCTCCAATCACGGAAACAATGAAGGACGATAGACATGAATTTGAATGGATAGTTGCAGTAGAAAAGAGTTTTCAAATCTTTAAGAAGAAGAGAATGGAACAGTCGGTTCTAGCTTTGACAGATTTCAACAAGGTTTTTTAAGTAGATTGTGATGCAAGAGGGATAGCTATAGGTAGAGTTTTGAGCCAAGAAGGTAAGCCCATTGCTTATTTCAATGAGAAATTAAATGAAGCAAAGAGGAAATATTCAGTTTATGATCAAGAGTTTTATGCTATTGTGCAAGCACTTAAGAAGTGGAGGTATTACTTATTACCAAAAGAGTTTGTGTTGTTTATGGATCATCATGCTTTGCAATTCATTAATAGTCAAGGCAAATTGAACCAAAGACATGAAATAGGTGGAATAGCTCCAAAGTTACTCATTTGTTTTGAAGCATAGAAGCGGTAGTTCAAATCAGGTAGTTGTTGGCATTTTTGCCACATTAAAATTTTTGAAAAAATTTTGCCCAAGTCTGGAGCTTTAAATCAGCAAAGAGCACGCAGAAGTGTTGGCATTTTTGCGGGCCCTAAAATAGGATGATAAAGTGGACGAATTGATCTTTTAATGTCTCATTATTGCAGATCTTTTCGCAAACTTTCCGGCGATATATTACAATAGGTGATCGGGTCAGCGGATCAAAAGTTATGGCCCCGGGAAGTACAGCCAACAAAAGTCCACTTCAGGCTTGAAGAAAATTCTAAGGCATGAGGGGCACTTCGCCCTAAACGCTGCCAAAGTTGCCACTTCGGGCTCTTTGGTCGCCGAACCTCCACTTCGGCCCCAACTCCAGCGAACCTCCCCGTCCCGATGGTGAAAGAAGTTTAAGGTTGGCAGGTCACTTCGCCATCAAAACAGGGTAAAATAAGAAGCTTCGCTGAACAAAAAGGAGGAAAGGGCAGCTTCGCAAAGAAGGGACAGGAAAGCCTAAGTTCGAGCCCGGAAAATTTCTAAGGCATGGAAGGAGCTTTGCTCGCGAAGCTGCCAAAGCACCTACTTCGGGCAGAAAAGTTGCGAAGCTGCGGTTGTAAGTTGCCGGAATTTTCTAAGTCAGCGGGGTCACTTCGCTAGAATTTTAGCGAAGCATTCACTTCGGCCACAGTTTTAGCGAACCTCCAGTTGGCAGAAAAAGTTTTAAGGCAAGAGGGGCACTTCGCCCAGAATTTGGCCGAACTGCCACTTCGGGCCTCCACTTTAGCGAAGCTCCATGTCGGCCCCGAAGTGCAATGTCGGCCGTGAACCTCAGCGTCGGCCAAAATGTCTAAGTCGGCCAGAAAACTCCACTTCGCCAGCGAAGCTCCATGTCGGCCCCGAAGTGCAATGTCGGCCGTGAACCTCAGCGTCGGCCAAAATGTCTAAGTCGGCCAGAAAACTCCACTTCGCCAGCGAAGCTCCATGTCGGCCCCCGAAGCTCAAGTCGGCCGCGAACCTCATGTCGGCCAAAATAGCTAATGTCGGCCGCGAACCTCCACGTCGGCCAGGAACGAATTCCAACGTCGGCCAGAATCCCAATGTCGGCTAGAATCTCAATGTCGGCCAAAACCCTTTATGTCGGCCAAAAATGCTCAAATTCGTCCGAATCACTTGCGAACCTCAACTCCGGGGGCGGACTGCAGCGAAGCTTCACCAAGGGCACGTTCAACGATAATGCTCTTCCCAAGGGGCTCACATTCCAAGGCCGAGTATTTATCCGAGGCAATTGAGTATTTCATAAATGCATTTTTTCTTGCCCGAAAGACCCGGTGCCCATTTGTAGCAATAGGATATGAGTTATCAGTTGCAGAAAAAATCCTGGGCAATTTGTGCATCCACTCGAGCACCTCACCCCGAAGCAGCCCAGGACAGGTCAACGGCTCATAAAAGCAGGTTTCCCCAACTGATGTGGCCATGGT
The DNA here is from genome assembly GCA_028583015.1 of Wollemia nobilis. Lineage (NCBI taxonomy): Eukaryota > Viridiplantae > Streptophyta > Pinopsida > Araucariales > Araucariaceae > Wollemia > Wollemia nobilis. The sequence goes on along the minus strand of JAQPPZ010000523.1, from coordinate 6,712,458 downwards.
AGCTAATTATAGAAATGGATGTGAAACCAGCTGCATAAAAGGGCGAGCGTGGATTTTTCCGGCTGCCAGGGGCGTACTTGCAAACCCAGTGCATTAATGGCTCAGAGGGTCGGGCCCTCTATAAAAACCCTAGCATTGTAATGAAAAAGGGGGGGAACTTTTGCTAGAAAGCTACTGTAACTTGAATTTTGCATTCGATATTAAAGACTTTGGGCTCAATTTCTCTTTTGTATGCTGCCTTTTGTGATAATTTTTGTTATTCCATTTTTTCATTTGCATACTGTAATTTTGCATCCTGGATTTAGGTGTGTGATTGGGGGTTGGACCCTGGAATTCTCCTGAAGGATACATAGGGGAGAAAATATTGTGTTAAATTCTTTGTATGCTGCCTCTAGTTAGTGGTTTCTGCTACGTTCATTTATTTTCCTAATTGTTGTAATTCTGAAGTCTGGATTTAGGTGTAGGAAAGTGGTTGAATCCTGAAACTCTTCCAGAGGATACATAGGGAAGTTAGCGTGGTGTTCATTTATGTTTTATTCTTTGTATTTATTGTTGCTACTTCAAGTTATTAGCTAGTAATCGTGCTGCTGGTTCTTTCCCACTGAATCATTCACATTTCTTTCCCTATCCTCTTTTATCTCTTTCCTGCACTCTTAGCTTAAAACCCTAGTAGTTTAGTAAAGGAGCCGGCCTTCTCCGAAGATTGGCACGGAGGGCATCTCTTCCCCCTGGCCTTTCAATGTTGGTCCAGGTCTAGGGCGCGTATACATACCAAAATCCTTTCCTGTGGCAGATTTGTGACCAACAGTAGCCAATGCCTTAAGTAGAAGAATTTTATCGCTGAATGCAATGAGGATTAAACTTGTTAATTTTGATGCTATGAAAGAGCTTTATGTTGATGATTTGGATTTCAAAGAAGCTTGGGCAGCGTGCAATAACCCCACCGCAGGAGATTGAACACCATGGCTTGATTTGTTTTATCCAAGAGGGATTATTATTCAAGGGGCAGCAGTTATGCATACCATAGAACTCAATTAGAGTGAACTTGATAAGAGAAAAACATAGTGGAGGACTTGTCGGACATTTTGGAGTAGTCAAAACCATGGGACAGCTTTATGAAAGTTACTATTGTCCAAGAATGAGTACGGATGTAAGAAGATTTGTGTAAAGTTATCAAGTTTGCCAACATGCAAAGGGGAGACAAAACACTAGATTGTATCAACCATTACCAATATTGAAAAGGCCATGGGAAGACATAACTATGGATTTTGTTCTTGGATCACCACGAACACAAAGAGGTAATGATTCCATTTTTGTTCCTGTTGATAGATTTTCAAAGATGGCTCATCTCCTAAATCGAGAGTATCGATCTACCAGTTTATAACCCTAAAGCATGTATTAAATAGGATTATGCCTCATCAATGAAATTGCTTTCTTTGCTATCATTGGTATCAAAGCAAGGAAATGAGAGTATGCTCTAAACCTATGGCGTTACACTGATCTAGTTTATCAAAAAGGATTCCTTGATCCGAGCCACCACCGAATGTGTGAGATCTACCAAGGGACAATCGTTGCTATCCGACAATAAGCTCTTCCATTTGTTTTGACTTGTGCAAATTTGGAGCCATCATTCTCATGACAGTGATTTGAGATTGCAGGTTTGATTCATAGGAAGGAGATCGGAAGTAGTTTCAAACAAGGAGGATCCCCTTCAGACCTATATGTAATCAACGAGGAGTCGAGGTGTGCAAATCCGACCAGTCAACCCCACTCAGATCCCACACTGCAACTTGAGGGTCCAAGCATCCTAGGCCCCTGGTTAGACAACATCGAAACGTCTGACGCAAGCCAAACCCTCGATTGATCTGCAAATGCTTGAGAAACGTGTCCGCAAACGAGCGCAAATAAAAACTTACCTGTTGTATCTGGGCGACGGCTTCGACCCGCTGAGGTTGGATCCGTTTCGCTCCACAAACTAACGAGCACCACTGTTTGCACCTTTAACACATCCGAGAGACCTCGGATCCATCAAGTTGTTGACTTGCAAACACGATTGTAGCGCATCCAACAAAACAATGCAAAAGATGGCCAAGGAAGTTTGACTAATTGAATACCAAAGGCACATCTTGTCCAGATTAGGATGAACTGTCGTTTGGTGCTCTGGCATCCAGCATAGCCACTCAAATAATTTCCTTCATGAAGAGGGGAGGATTTATGTACGTGACGCTGAGAGAGGGTGAGGTGAGTGCAAATTTCATCTACGAGCCGCCCCAATAGGGGACAGAGGATGATCTCCTCTCACTTTGGACGAAAAAGTCCATGGCTACATAGAAAGAGAGTGTCGCAATAATAAAGGAGACACAATCGGCTTTGCAGGTGGTCAATGTCGTACCTAACAGGCCCGATCTAAAACCTGATTCGACAATATGGCATAGGGCACCTTCGAAGGTTTACACAATATTGATGGGGGAAATAGACTAGATCATCCACCAAAGAACGAGGTCAAAATTGTTGCCTCTTCACTATTTCTAGCCAAGGTCTTTGCCTATCAAAGGATCTGAAACCCAATTTGGCCATGTGGCACAGGGCGCCGTCGAAGATGCACACAATGTTGATGGGGGAAACGGACCAGATCAACCACCAACGGACAGGGTCAAAATTGCTTCCTATTCACTATTCCTAGCCAAGGTCTTTGCATATCCAACCGGTCGACCCCGCTCAAATCTTGCACCACAACTTGAGGGTCCAAGAATCTTGGGCCCTTGGTTAGACGGCATCGAAACATCCAACGCAAGCCAATAAGCAGCCAGCCCCCTCGATTGATCTAAAAATGCAAGAGAAACGTGTCCGCAGACGAGCGCAAACAAAAACTGACCCGATGTATCTGAGCGATGGCTTCGACCCGCTGAGGTTGGATCCATTTATAGAGTTGAAGACTCAAAAGAAGACGCTCCACAAACTAACAAGCGCCACGATTTGCACCTTTAACACATCCGAGAGACCTTGGATCCATCGAGTTGTTGACCTGCAAACACAATTGTAGTGCATCCAACAAAAGAATACAAAGGACGACCAAGGAAGTTTGAGTAATTGAATACCAGAGGCACATGTCGTCTATATTAGGGTCGATTGTTGTTTGGTGCTCTAGCATCCAGCATAGCCACTCAAATAATCTCCTTCCAAAAGAGGGGAGGGTTTATGTATGTGATGGTGAACAAGGAGGGTGAGGTGAGTGTGAATTTCATCTACGAGCCGCCCCAACAGGGGACTGAGGATGATTTCCTCTCACTCTGCACGAACAAGTCCATGGCTACGTAGAAAGAGAGTGCCACAAGAATAAAGGAGACAGTTGATTTTGTAGGTGGGCGACGTTGTACCGGACAGGCCCGATCTGAAACCCGATTGGCTATGTGGCACAGGGCATGATCGAAGGTGCACACAACGTTGATGGGGGAAATGGACCAGATAAAATGCCAACAGATGGGGTCAAAATTACTCCCTCTTCACTATTTCCAACCAAAGTCTTGGCCTATCGAAGCTCCCCACACCCCTCCCCAATTGTTGCAGGAGGCCACGATCATGCGATGCCACTGATGACAAGCATCGCCAAGGAAGAACAACAATAGTCGGGCTCCCTATTGAAAAAGGAGAGCCACAACCGTCATGCTCACTGACAACATCAAGTATCCCACGATCCTCAAACCCACATGGCGACTAAGTGACGACCATTCGATGCGACGCCATCGGGGATGAGTGGCGTCGCCGCAACAAGGAGGATGTCAAGAAGGTTTAACAATCTCAATGCGCCTTTCTAGACAAAACGAGCAAGTCCGCCCAACCAACTAGCATGCAGTGCTTCAAGTATTGTTTGCCACCAAGTCTCCGTTTCAAATCCACCCAATGCCAAATATTTAAAAAATATATATATATAGGTGCTTTTTAAAACAAAAAAAAAAAAACTTTCAGTGCCCATAGTTCAAATCGAAGGGGACTTTAATTTGTTTAGGTGCTACCAATATTTTTTTTTTTAATAAGGGGGGCCCTTTGGAAAGCTTTTTAAGGAGGGCTTACATTTTAGGGCTTTATTTATCTAAAATATAATAATAATAAATAAACCAGGCCATTTTTTTCAATAGGGGGAACTCTTTTATTACAAGAGAGACATTGATATTTTTTCAACAAAGGGGAGTTTGTTTTTGAAAATCAAAAAGGGGGTCTTCTTTTTTAAGGGTGCTTTCATCATTTCTTGCACACTTTCATATTCTATTTTGCAAGTATTATGATTGTAAACAAGGTGCATTCTTGACAATGTCCTACACCTTCATTATTTTTTCGAAGTTTTGCAACTCATATTTTCCAACTTCATGCTTAATTGCATTGGAGGAAAAAGGAATTTACAACAATCACCCTTTTCTCAAACCTTTAAGGTTTGAAGCAACATTCGATATAAACAATGCCTCTAGCGATCATTTACAGGTAATGTTGTTGAGATTTGTTACTACGCTTAAACCGTCAGGGAAAAATAAGGAAGCCCAATATATTTTATTCACTCTGTAATTCACCCTATTCGCCACTGTTGCTCGACATAAACCCTGAAATTAAGACTCTTCAAAAGTCTTTCTAAGCAGGTGTCAAGATAGGACGAATCCCTTTCTCAACTCTTGGAAGGGCCCAACTTTGGACCATGGAAGACAAAGATTCAGACTATCTTGACAATGGAGAAACTATGGGACATTGTGATAGGCACCAAAATGCGACCTCAAGAAGTGGACCAAGCAAAGAAATATGATGAAGCAGATGCCAAAACACTGATGCTAATCACCCTTGCTACAACTAATAAAATTTAACCCCGCATTTGTGATGCAGAAGACTCTAAGCAAGCATGGGATGCTCTTACAACCATTTATAAAGAGACATGAAATGAAATGAAATTCCTTTGTAGAGTCGCAGAACTGAAGGGCCAATTGAATGATATGGGTGAAAAAGTGGATGACAAGCTCTTAGTCCCATCATACTTCGAGCTTTACTAGATTCCTTTCGAGTGCTTATCATCTCTTTACAAGTCTCCAACACGGCGATTTCCTTCGAAGAGTTGGTCAATATGCTGCAACAGGAAGAAGCAACCAACAAATTGAGGGACCAATTGTTAAACAGTGCACTCATCAGTCAAAAATCTAGCATATAGAAAAGACAAAAGGGTTCTTCGAACAAAGTTCTTTCCTCCTCATCATCACAAAAGCACCCTCAGCAACAAAAGAGGTATTGCCATATTTGTGAATAAGAAGGATGATGTGGATAAAATAGAAGCTAGGATTTGCATTGAAAGACATGCTTAATTAAGCAATTACACAACCATAATCCTCCAAATTTGGAAGATGCTTAACCATAAGCTATAGTTAAGCTAAGATGCTAACAAAATCTAACTATGCTAACAAATCCAATTTGCTAACTCATACTAAGCTAACAAACTAACAAACATGAGCTATAAGAAGCTTCACGCAATACAAGCATAGGCCTAAAAAAATAATATAAGCCTAACTACAACATGAATAATTAAGCCTAACTATTACATTCATCAAGTGTGGTCCTCATCATCCCTCTCCACCATAGAAGCATTGGACTCCAATGCTTTCAAAAGGAAAGGAAAATTGCAAAACATCTAATGATGTGATATCCAGCGAGCCTAGTGTGGAAGTTGACCGCAGCAGGCGACAAGGTAGGAAGTGGTAGATTCTTGTGTCTAACGAGTCTTCTTGTTGAACACTCAATCAGAATCAAGAAAGCTGAAAGTCAAGGCAGGATGGTTGATGTCAAAATCGGTCTCCAAAGTGGGCTCATGGTGCTTCAAAATATCCACATTAACTACGTCACCTAGATGAGCCAAAAGATCAAGGTGAAAGGCATTCTCAGACACCTGTTGAAGAATGGTGTAAGGCCCATAGCGTAGTGGTTTGATTTTACTATGTGCCTTGTCTGAAAAATGTCGTTTGTCCAAATAAATCCAAACTTTGTCTCCAACCTAAAAAGGATGAGGAACACAGTGCTTATCATGGCTTGCTTCTGCTGCTATTGAGTCCTTTGCAAAATCTGAACCACTCTAGATTGAAGACACTGCAAGTTCTAGATGAAAGATGTTGCCTTATCTTGCTCCCTCTAAATGTGAACAATAGCAAAATATGGCAAAGATAAAGGCAACTCATATGGTGCCAAGGGTTGGAACCCAAGGCAAACCTCAAGGGGTAATGTCCAGTGGATGTGTGAATGACTCAGTTGCAGGTGTGCTCAATGTGAGTGAGACTCAAATCCCACTTTCCTAGAGAAGTGTGATAATAAATCCTCAAACTCTAAACAAGAGTACGATTAACTACCTCAGTTTGCCCATCTGACTGTGGATGGAAAGTTGTGGAGATATTAATGGAAACTCCCATAATCTTCCACAATGATCTCCAAAAATAACCCACAAAACGTGAATCCCTGTCAGATATAATGTTGGTATGTGGACCAAAGGAACGCTATACTGTCTCGAAGAAAAGTTGAGCTAAGTCCGGTGTTAAACTTGTCTTTCTGCATGGAATGAACTTAGCCATCTTACTAAACCGATCCACAACCACAAATACACAATCATGTTGCCTAATAGTCATCAGGAATCTACTCAACAAGTCCATGGAAATGCTTTCACAAGGACAAGAAGGAATGGGCAATGGAACACACCCAATTTCCTGTTTCCTAGCTTGGAACGACAACAAACAGCACACTACCTCAAAAACTTTAACACATCTTTCTGCATGTGAGGCCAGTAGAAGAACCACTGCAAGTGATGAAGAGTATTGTGTTTCCAAAAACGTCCACGAATGTGCCTCTTTGAGAAGAGACAATTGATGCTTCTGAGGCACACAAAGTTTATCCAACTTATACAATAATCCATCCTTCAAATGATAATCTTGAAAAGGACTTAGATTAGAAGAAGGATGGAAAAGATGTTGGTAAACTGTGCCAAAATCTGAATCAACGGATACTAGGCCAGCCAAGTCTGGAAACCAATGTGAGAAGTAGTGACCACTGTCAATGTGGAAGTTGTTGGAGGGTAACTCAAACAATCTGCTATATGGTTCATGTTGACAAGTTTTGTCACATTGCTTCTGAAGGGGTAGTGAAATTTGATGATGTTGATTTTCTTGATATAGTTTTCCTTATTTTTGTTGATAGTAGTGTTACAGCAATTTTGGCTGTCATTTTTTGAATCCCCCTTGTAAATAACTGAATTTGAAAGAGCTTCGCCCACAGTATAGCAAGAAAAAGGAGCTTCGCAAACAACAGACAGGAAAAACATAGGTGCAAGCCAAATTTTCTAAGGCACCGAAAGAGCTTCGCAAGCGAAGCCCCCACAAAACTAGCTTCGGGCCGAAGTTTTGCGAAGCATACAATGTAAAGTAAAATGCCAAAACAAATTCCTAAGTGTGGAAAATCACTTCGCAGAAATGCTAGCGAAGCACCTGCTTCGGCCGTCCCTTTGGCGAACCATCCCTCGAGAAAATCTACTTCGCTCAAAATCTTCCCGAAGCACCTGCTTCGAGCGACTCAAGTGCGAAGCTTCCCCCTCCGAAGGCTGGTTGTCCCTGAAAATTTTCTAAGGCATGGAGGAGCTTCGCTTGAATTTTCCCCGAACGGCTGTTTTTGAAACGGTTCGCGGCGAAGCAATTTTGTAAGTCCACTTCGGCTGAATTTTGTGCGAAGCTCCCTCAGTAGAAGCCTAATTGTATGCCCAAATATTCTAAGGCAAAATTCTACTTCGGCCAAGAAACCCCCGAACGGCCATTTTGAAAGAAGGTTCGCAGCAAAGTTGTTTCTGGATGTCCCTTCGCTGCGAAGCACCAATACAAAGAAGTCTATCCCGCTTCGGCTCTCATCCATGGCGAAGCAGCTCCCCGAACTAAAATTCAGCGAAGTTCTCCAGGGCACACACCCCAAGGCTGGGTATTTCTTCGAGGCAATTGAGTGGTTCATAAATGCATCTTTACTTGCCCGAAAGACCCGGGACTCATTTTCAGCAATGGAAAAGGAAAGATCAGCCGCAGGAGGAAAACCCGATGGACCCGGCAGCCACTCGAGCACTGCACCCAGAGATTCAGGACGAGTCAGGCGGCCCATTAATGAGAGTTTCCCCGGCTAATGCGGCCGTAACTGCTAAATGTAGAAACGGATGTGAGAGCTCAATCACGGGAGGAGCGAAGGCAGATTTCCCAGTTTTTCGAGGGCGTACTGCTAGATTTTGCGCAATGATGGCTCAGAGGGTCGGGTCCTCTATAAAAACCCATGAATTGTAATGAAAAAAGGGGGAGAACTTTTGCTAGAAAGCTGCTGTAACTTGATTTTTGCAATTAATATCAAGAACTTTGGGCCTCATTTCTCTCTTGTATGCTGCCTTCTGTGGTTATTTCTGCCATTCTGTCTTCATTTATGTACTGTAATTCTGAATCCTGGATTTAGGTGTGTGATTGGGGACAGAACCCTGGAATTCTCCTGAAGGATACATAGGGGAGAAAATGTCGTGTTAGTTTTCTTGTATGCTACCTGTGGATAGTGTTTCTGCTATATTCACCTATTTCTTAATTGCTGTAATTCTGAAATCTGGATTTCGGCGTAAGGGATTAGGAGGATCCTGGAACTCGTCCGGAGGATACATAGGAAAGCTAGTGCGGCGTTCATTTATGTTTTATTCTTTGTATTTATTGCTGCTACTTCAAGATATTAGCTAGTAATCGTGTTGCTGGTTCTTTCCCTCTAAAAATCCATTGATATTCTTTCTCCTTTTACTCTCCCCCTCCCTTTTTATTTCTTTCCTGCACCCTTTCTCTTTTTATCTCTTTCCTGCACTCTCATCTTAAAAAAATCAGTAGTTTAGTAAAGGAGTCGGCCTTTCTCCGGAGATTGGCACGGAGGGCATCTCTTCCCTCCGGCCTTTCAATGTTGGTCCAGGTCTAGGGCGCGTATAATTGCCAAAATCCTTTCCTGTGGCAGATTTGTGACCAACAGTTTCTGGCACGCCCGGTGGGACCCGGTCAGTCTCACCTTGTGAGTGGTAGTGAGAGCCGATGCTTATCTCATTACCGAACAGACTCTAGCATCTGGCGACTCTGCTTAACCTGGAAATCTCAAAGTCGTTGAGACCGATACCAAAGTATCCGTGCCTTCATGCAAACAAGATATCGAGTTAGGAATAGTGGAGAAGGAACTGAGTTCTTTGAACTCGACATTGATGCTTTCGGAGAGCACCCTAGGCTGATAACACCCGAACAGCTGTTACGAAGAGCGCCTTCGCAAGAAGCTGTATTTGATGAAGAGGGCCTGACTTCCGACAGCACAACAACTAGTCTTCCTCCTAATCCTCCTAACTCCCCCGATCATCCAAGCGCTTCCGCTTCAGTCAGTCACCCACAAGGGACTTCGGGAATCCCTATCTTTCCGACTCCAAGCGCAGGCATGGCACACCAACAACAGCAGCAGCAGCAGCTGCCGCCACAGCAACAACAACCCAGGTTGTTCCCGGCATGGAACTCTTCCGGACCATTAAACCTGGCGGGACAAGGACAGGTTCCACCTGCTGCGATGAAGAAGATTCCTACCTTCGATGGTACGGGGAAGACAGCTCTGGAACACATTCAAGACATAGTTTCTCTGGCGGCAATACACAACATCACCGAAGGAGTGATGGTGAAGCTTCTGGTTCTGTCCCTCCGAGGAAAGCTCCTCTATTGGTATAGATCGCTTCCGCCTGGCACCATAACAAGTTGGGACCAGTTAGCTGGACAACTGATGAGAGGTTTCAACGAGTCTGCTGACCCTTCCTCCCTCTTGCATCAATTTACGACAATTCAGAGACACCCGCAGGAGGAAATTGCAGACTTCAATGTGAGGTTCGCTCGGACTTGGCAAAGAGTACCTATCTGGACTTCGGCCAACCAGCGAGGCTGCAACATACTACTACCTTAGGGCCCTCAATCCAGATATCAGTGTGATGGTAAGGTATTTGAATGTGAATACTTTCCCTGAGCTCTACGAATTAGCCAGAAAGCGGAAATGGACCTGATAGCCGTAGGAAAGCTTCCCCAAAGGATGTCGATGCCTATATTCCCGGAGTTTCCGCAGACACAATGCCTGAATGCAGCTACGTCGCAAGCCTCCATAACCCCTGTATATCCCCTCTCATCATGGAATCCTAACCCCGTTGTAACCCAAATCGTTACTCCACAAGTGCATTTCCCCGCATATTCAACGCCACAGCCTACCGTTCCCGCGTTACCGGCACCACCTCAATACCCCGCTTTGCCCCCAATACCTACGATGGCTCCATTGCCACAAGCCCCCAAAGCTGAAGATATGCAGGCTAAAATATTACAGGAAGTTCAGTCTTTGAACTCTACTGTACAGACTTTGTCCAACGATATGATTATCATGAAGAAGAAACAAGCACAACAAGAATTTCTTCCAAGGAGGTCTTACCCACCGCCAGCGCTCACCAAAGATCAAGTGGTTCAACCGGGGAAGTCTTCGGCAAGAAATGCTGCCATCAATGAAGGAACAAGCACTTCTGACCATGTGCATTGGTGTTCTACATGCAATGACCCGCATGAGGAAAACACCTGTATGTTGCATCAGCATTATGTGCAGACGCTGTCAGGAAACAACCCCAGCGGACAAGTCAACATGATAAGACAAACAGATCAGAACCTGGTCGTGGACGAAGAAGAGCAAGTTTCGGTGCTTACTAGGGAGGGAAAAAGACCAATGGAAGTGGATGCAGCTCAAATGGCTCCCTTGAAGGTATATACCCGCCGCGAAAAGGAGCAGCAACCTGCTAAAGCCCCAGACAAAGTTTCACATCCAGCGCCAGCAAAAGAGAAGACCCAGCAAGTCTCCGCAGCCCCGCCTCAGGCCGAAACTAAAGAGCAGGCAAGGGAAAAGCTTAAGTTCCCTTCGCTAACCAAGCGGCAAAGAGTCGAAGCCACGGAGCAATATCACACAAAGTACGAAGCTAAAAAAGAGCCCGAAGTGCATACCCCCATAAGGTATAACATCGTGGATGAGCTAAAAAAGACCCCTGCCAAGATTAGTTTATATGATGCTTTACAGCTACCAGGACAGGTAGACCTGTTGCAGGAGTCTTTGAAGTCCGCGAAAGCTGGGCAATCAATGCCGCCCGCCATAGTGCAAACTCTGTCCACGTCCATAACAGGAAAGAACAGGCCTCCCCCGTTTTACTTGTCATTACAAATGGAAGGTCACATTGTCCATAACTGTATGATTGATTCAGGGGCAGCAACGACGGTCATGCCTAAAGCGGTCTGCGAAGAAATAGGGATGGAGTATACAAGAAGCAGCCATGGCGTACTCCAACTGGATGGCACTCCTGTGAAGACCGTCGGGGTAATCAAAGATATACCCATTCGACTGCACAAAGTGCCCCAAATTGTGGTGATACAGGAAGTGGTAGTAGTAGATCTAGAACCCTATTTTAGCATGTGTCTTTCGAGGGAATTCACAGCGAAGCTAGGGGGATACCTGTCCATGGACTATTCACATTTAGAGGTCCCATTCAAGGGGAAGAAGGTCAAGATTTACAACGAGAAACCTTCCACGTTTCTCGTACAGAAAATGACCGAAGAAGAATGCAATGATCTCGTCCATGCGATAACAGAAGAAATTGAACGAGTGGACTTAGTAGAGGAGTCCCTTGCACAACTAAGTTCTGAAGATGAATTTTCATTGACAGACTTTAATGCTATGATAGAGACAGAAATAGGGTGTTACACCATTGCAGAGCCAGAGAAACACATTAAGTCAGAAGATAAAGTACCTGCCCAAGGAGAATTATGGCAATTATTCTTTGATGGTGCCCGGTGCAAAAACGGAGCTGGGGCAGGGATCCTTCTAGTGTCACCATCCGGAGAACAGAAAGAATATTGCTATAGATTAGTTTGGAGCTGCACCAACAATGCAGCAGAGTATGAAGCCCTATGCCTAGGACTGAAAAAAGCGGAAAAGCTAGGCGTAAAACACCTCAAAATTTTTGGAGATTCAGAACTGGTATGCAATCAGGTCACCAACAAATGCATCTCCAAGAAGCATTACCTTAAAGCCTACCGCAACAGAGTATGGGACCTGCTTGAACAGTTTGAGTCACTCAACCTGCAGTCCATCCCGCGAGAGAAAAATAGGCACGCTGATGTCTTGGCCTCCATCGCGGCTAGATATTCCCCAACCGACGACATGGTGCACAAGCCGAAGGCCGTAAGGATGATTTATAGGCCCTCTGTACCGGATAGGGACATGCATTGGCAAGTTTTTGACAACGATGAACAGATCATCAATTTTTTGGTACAAGAAGCAGTCATTGTTGAAGGAAGGGACCCAAAAGACGAGGAATATGAAGGACTGGTCCAGTTAAAAAACAACCATGTCCCTAGGGGACTGATCACTCTGGAGAGCCTGTTCGATCAGAATGACAGAGCATTTTCCCGCAGAATCAAAGTTGACGCCAGGCAGTATCAAGATTTAGAACTCGAAACCGGGAAGGTGATAAAAGTTGGAACGGACTGTACCATGGCTGAGTTGGAACAAATCCGGTCTCTATGCAGAAAGTATCCAGATATAGTAGCCTGGTCTTACCAAGACCTAAAGGGCTATGACCGAAGGTTGGTTCAACACACCATCGAGCTACAAGAAGGGGTAAAACCCTTCAGACAGAGGCAAAGGCCGGTCAACCCAAAGATCGAAGCTCTGATGAAAGCCGAACTTCTGAAAATGCTTGAAGCAAAGATCATCTATCCCATAAAGCATTCTTCTTGGGTGGCGAACTTAGTTCCTGTCAGGAAGAAAAATGGGGATATTCGGCTATGTGTGGACTTCCGCAACTTAAATCAGGCTTCGCTCAAAGACCACTACCCCCTCCCGCAGATTGATCAAATCTTGCACTCAGTAGCTGGAGCCCAGCGTTTCTCCCTACTCGATGGTTTTTCAGGGTATAACCAGATTTGGGTTAGAGATGAAGACCAACACAAAACAACCTTTACTACTAAGTGGGGGACGTTCGCTTACCAGCGGATGCCGTTTGGCCTTTCGAACGCAGGAGCTACCTTCCAGAGAGCTATGGACTTAGCATTTGGAGAACTGCTGAACAAGGTTATCGTCATCTATTTGGATGACATGACCGTCTTTTCCCGAAAAAGAGAGGATCATCCCTCGCACCTGCAGCAAATATTTGAAAAATGCCGAGAATTTGGCATCTCAATCAATCCGAAGAAGTCCATCTTTGCAGTGAATGAAGGAAAACTGTTGGGACATCTTATATCGGAAAAGGGGCTCGCGATAGACCCTGACCGGGCTGAGGCTCTCCTAAAACTTCCATTACCAATGAATAAGAAGGGGCTGCAGTCCTTCTTCGGGCAAATTAATTTCGTGAGGAAGTTTGTACCAGACTTCGCTCAAATCATCAAGCCGATGTCCCAACTTTTAAAGAAAGATGCCGAATTTGTCTGGACTGATGAAAGAAGGGAAGCATTTGAAGAAATCAAGGCCCGAATCGCTCAGGCACCCGTCCTGACTAACCCTGACTACAGTAGGGATTTCATCCTATATGCTGTAGGAGAACCCGAAAGTTATGCCGCAGTCCTGACGCAAAAAGGAGAAGATGGCGAAGAGCGCCCCATTGCGTTTCTAAGCCAGGTAATACACCCCCACGAGGAGAAATACAACTTCATAGAAAGACAGGTGCATGCTGTCATGAAATCCCTAAGGAAATTCAAACATTTCGTCTCCCAAAGTCGGGTTACAGTGTTCGTCATCCATCCTGATGTACGCAACTTCATTATCCAAGGAGAGTTGGGCAGCAAAAGGGCTGGTTGGGTCAACAAAATACAGGAATTTGACATTGAAATCAGACCCACAAAGTTGGTTCGCGGTCGCGCGCTATGCCAGGAGCTTGCGAAGAGTGTAGCAGCCGAAGTAACAGCTTGTCAGTGGGATGACTTGGCGGCAGAAGAGAGCTTCGCAAACCGAGACGAGGATGAAAAATACTGGGTCAATGAAATAGTAGAATATTTCAGCATTGGGATATGTCCTTCGCATTTAAATGCTTCGCAGTGAAGACACTTCAGGCTGAAGGCCCTTCGCTATGTCTTACGCCCCGAAGGCCTGTTCTACCGAAATATCGATGGCGTTCTTCTGAAGTGTATAAGGGAGGGTGATAAGAAATGGGTCCTTGGTGAATTCCACTCAGGTTTATCAGGGGGCCACTCTGCAGGAAGGACAACTGCTTTAAAGATAATCAAGGCGGGCTACTACTGGCCCTCGCTCTTTGCCGATGCCTTCGCGGTTTGCAGAAAGTGCGAACAGATGTCAGAAGTTTGTCGGGCGAAGCAAAAATGCTCCCATGCCCCTCCAGCCAATACAAGTGGAAGCACCATTTCAACAAGTGGGGATTGGACTTCATAGGGGTCATCTCGCCGAACTCTTCTGCAGGACATAAATTCATCCTGACCGCGACCGATTACTTCACCAGATGGGCCGAAGCAGTGCCCACCAAACACGCTGATCAAGAAACGGTAGTCACTTTCCTAGAAGGCTTGATCACCCGGTTCGGCATCCCCGAAGCAATAGTAACGGATAATGGCCCCGGATTCATAGGCGCCAAAATTAATGAATTCACCTGTAAATATGGGATATACCGCAAGGTCAGCTCCAATTACTATCCACAAGGTAACGGATTAGCAGAGTCAACAAATAAGACCCTGTTGAAGTTGCTGAGAAAGCTCATAGACAAAAACAAAAGGACTTGGCATCTTCTCTTAGATCAAGCCTTATGGGCCGATCGAATATCCATCAAAAAGTCGATCAAAACCTCCCCGTACGCCCTAGTATACGGCAAGGAGGCTATCCTGCCAATTCATATAGAGATCCCTGCATTAAAAATGTTGAGAGACGAGGAAGCCGAATCCGGTCCTATGGAGGTGAGGCTGACCCAATTGTTGCAGTTAGAGGAAGACCGGGATAAAGCATATCAGAACTTCGCGAAGCATGCCCAAATTACTCAGAACTGGTTCAGGAAGAAGTCCTCTGTCCGAACATTCAAAGTAGGAGACTTGGTGTGGAAATGGGATTCGTGGAAGGTTAAGCCTGGCAATCATGATAAACTGGACGCATTCTGGGAAGGGCCGTTCGAGATCGCCAAAGTAAACTCGGCCAACTCCTTCATCCTTAAGAACGCAGCTGGTCAGACTCTGCCCATTCCCGTGAATGGTCTTCACCTGAAGACCTTTTATCATTGAAAGTCTTCTTAAAAAAATCTCTTACTCTTGTATATAATGTGTTTATACTTGTACAAACTTTGTTTTAAAAGGCCTTAGATCTAAACATGTAGTTAGAGGTAGATTGTATTTTCATGCCGTCGTAACAGCAAAAGTTCTGCCGCATGACTAAGGTTTAGCCCAGCCGAACCAAAGGTAAAGTCTCCTTCGGAGTTTTTCCGCACGAAGCAGCCGACGTGAGCCGGTTCGCTGCGAAGCACCTTTAAGGAGAAATGTGAAGGAGGCCAGAATACAATATGTCGTCAACAAGAAACAAGAGAAACACTTCTCCAAAAAAATACAAAGGCATGAAAGACGCTTCGCAAAAAATAGTTGTGCGAAGCACATTCAAAGGGGAAGTCTTGCGAATCATTTTCGGGACGAGCGCGCTTCGCTTCGAAGATGTTCTAAGTCCCCCTTCGGGGCTAATCTTACGCGAAGCGTCCAGTAAGACAGCTTCGGGTCCGAAGCGTAAAAGACAAAGAAAAATCGGAGGTTCGCCGCGAAGTGTTTTCCACCGCGGCCGTAGGAGCAATTAAAGCACGCCTTGAAACGTGTGCCAACTACAATCTAGGAAACCGTCCAGGACGTGCAGGTTTAATGCAAAGGTGGCGGAGCACATTCCAAGAGAATGTCGTTATGATTAAAAGTTGTGCCCAAGTACGAGGTGGCAGGGGGATTAGATCTTCAAAGCCGGGCCAGGTTCTCAAAGTACATCGTCCCGCGTGCACCCTCGCCGCAAAGCCAATAGAAAAACAAGGCAATCCCTTCCCCCGATTTTCGATTTTAATTTCGGTAGTTGCCATAAATGATGGTGGTTGTAACCTTCGGCTATAAAGCCAGAGCTGCACCAAGGAAAAGGTTATTCACCCGCGTACGAGCACGACTGTGATAAATTTGGCCAAGAACTCTGCGTTTCTTTTCCATTCTCTGTTTTTTGAAATTCTGCTCTTGAAAAACGCGATGGGGAAGAAGAACTCCAAGGAAAAGGGGAAGGAACCTGAAGTAGCGACTCCAGAGAAGACCAAGAAGGGCAAGGAAGAAAAGAAACATAGGCCCAAAAAGGTTGACCTGAACTTGCGCCTTGAGAAGCAGCCCATAGAAGAAGGGGAGGAGTCAGAGGATGAGCAACTTCCAAAACCTCCCATTGATGGGTGGGAGAAGATAAGAGACACCGAACTTTCAAAAAGCATCGCAGAGTTGCGATACACTATCGACTACATGAAGAGTCGATTATCTGCAGAAAATAAGAGGGCTGCCGCATACTACTCGCAGATATACTGGTATCTGACTCCGCCAACTCACCACTGTCCTGAATTAATCTGCGCGATAGCCCAAAATTACCAGCCGTCCACCAGACAAGTTCTGGACGCTGCGGGTAATAAGTTATTTTCGATTTTTAAGGAAGATGTGCAAGTAGCTTTCGCTCCTTTGCAAGGGCCACCCAAGGGGTATTTAGTGCGCAATGTTCTATTGAATGAACAAATGGACAGATTTAACGCCTCCAGCCACATTGTGAAATTTTTGAAGGAAAGTCTTAAGGATGGGCTACCTTCAGGCAAGCTACCACAGATGCCTCGCCTTCTGCAAGACTTCAAGAGCACAGACATCTTTTCCATTATTGCATGGGTCGCGGGTCTGTCTACAGACGCCGACGTTTATCCCTGGCAAGTGTCCCTGGCCGAATGCATTTCCCGAGGAGAGTTCTACGCTCCAGACCCCTCAAGGCCAAACACGAACCCGGTTTTCTTTGACTGGGCAGAATGGGTAGCGCGGACCTTGCACACGCGGCTGGTGAGTTTGAAGAATGCCGGAACAGGCCAATATTTTGGGCCGTGCTCTTTCCTAGTCTGGCTCTTTTTCTGTCACACCCACAGGCATTTTCCTCATATTGCCATTACTCAGAGTGGCAAAGACGGAGCCCCGCTGCCGGTGTACCAGTGGACCCCCCTCCTAGCCAGGACGGGGTCATATTATGTGTTTAATCAGCAATTTTTAGGACTGCTCTTGCTCTTCAGCTACGCAGGGTTCTTGCCCTCGAGTGCCCGTGGACCTTAGGGACAAAGTGGTCAATGAGCGGAAAGGGGATGTTTTTCAGTTGACTCAGGGCCTTGTCATCCGTCTGTTTGGATTCACGGGGAAACCCTTCATTTTGCCTGTATATCCTTCTGAATACCAGTTCGCTTTAGAGGTCGCTCGCCAGAGCGACATGACGAATGTAGTTTACGGCCATGGCCGAAAGTGGGCCCCGACTTGCGATTTCCCTTTCAAAATGGGGGTCGTAGAGGTCTTCGCCATGAAACAACACGTATTTTTAGATGATAAACTTGCTGACTTCGGGTTGCTGCAACTTCCGCAGCGGTGGTGCTATGACCCCTTGGGGGTGATGAGAGATCATTTGAGGTTTAAAAATTTTCATATCTGCCCTCAACCAGAGATAATAAAGCAGAGGAATAATCCTGCCGGCAGAGATTTAGAGTGGCACTTGGAAAGAATGAAGACATTGCCACCATGGCACGAATTCTACACTATGGAAGTTGAATATGATCCTGCTAGACACCCTTTCCCGAGCTCAGACGCTGCTTTCTGGAGAAGAATGAAGGACGATTTGAGAGGGGAGATAAAGAATTGGCGCGAGCCACAACTCAAAGAATGGTGGATAATGAGAGTCCATCGACGTAAGCAGAAATCATACGGACTCTTGGAGATGGACAAAGATTTCGCCATTTATTATGAAGCGAATGCCGGATCATGGCAACCCCTCGCGTTTGCTGATTTTATTCCTCCTAGTCCCCCAGGTTCGGGCGACAGCCCCAGGAGAGTGACCGATGATTCTGAACAAGAAGAGGAAGATGAAGTTGTAGTAACATCTCAGGAGCCGCTCAAGGAGCCTGTGGGAGGTTCCGAAGTTGAGGTCGAAAGGCCATCGCAGCAACAAGGAAAAGAGGATGCAAAGAAAAGAAAGAGACCTGGACAGGTCCAAATGCCCCCTCCTCATCCGAAGCGGCCCCGCACCAAACCCTCCGGCGCTTCTAATGAACAATCTGCAGCGGGCTCAGCGGAAGCCAATGCGGAAAAAACAGCATCTCAACAGACCGAGGGAAGTGTTGAAATAGATGTCATTGATGTGGAGGAATTCCTACAGGAGGCGGGAAACGTTGGAGAAAGGGTCGAAAATGTTGAAAATGTAGGAACCGTGAGAAGCAGCGAACCCAATACGCAGGAATTTGCCACTTCTGCTCTGCCATTAGAGCACGCAGGTACGCATTCTTCTTCTCCTGCTCCCGTTTCCCAAATTGTGTCAACTCTAGTCCCGGCCGAAGGTCCCTCTGAGCCTTCTCCAAAAGTTGCTTATCCAGTTGTACAGTCACCCCAACATGAAGTTTCTCTAGCTATTACGAATGTGTCGCATGGTTCCGCCGGTCCCGTAGGCGTTTCCGCCCAGTCCGAGTCATCAGGCCGGGACGTGTTCGCAGCCGCCGCTTCGCTCACCCATACCACCATCCCGTTGGTAATTGGCCAGACTAAAGGCGACACTTCGTCCCCAAACCCCGACCCCCGCCTCGCATCCACACATACCGTAGCTTCACCATCTACTACACCCACCACTGAGCCCACCGGCGACACGTCACCGATTCAGTCTTTGTACCTGTTTACCCCTTCGGCTGTTAACCCAGCCTTATTAGAAAACGAATTAACCATGATCAAGGAGAGCCCTCTAGCGAAGAAGTTGATCCGAGCCCGCCAAAATACTGATAATGTACTCAAGGAGGCGAGGAGAAAGAGGGGGCGTTCATTGGCAAGACAAGAGAAGTGCGCGGTCATTGATTTGAAGAATGGGAAATTGCACAAGGTCAAGAAGATTCCCAAGGTCCAGAAACCCTTGGACGAAATGACCTCTGCAGATTATGAGTATCAGGAGAAGGTCAAGGACCTGGAGCATATAGACATTGATAATGAATCAGAATCAATGCATGTGAGAATAGAGACCTTCCGCGCACATGCCCAAATCGCCAACCAGCGCCGCTGTGAGGCGGAAAATGCCAATGTCAAGCTGGAGGAGGATCTAGCTAGGATACGCTCTCAGCTGGAGGATGCTCTGAGGCAATGTGAGCAATTAAAGGATGAAAGGGATGCCTTAAAACAACAGATAGAACAACTGCAAAGTAAAGCAGAAGATCATAGCAAGACCCAGGCCGAGGCTGAATTGAAGGCCAAGGAGTTTGAGGACCGGATCTTGCAGATGCAACTGCAGTTGTACGAAAAGGAGAGCTTGGAATTGTTCGACAAGAACAGGATTAAGGACATCCGCTCTCATTTGCTCAAGAATTTCAGATCTCGGGCCTCTAGTGCCCTCTCAATATTGTCATATATTACAGAAGCCCAGAACGCTGCTTCTCAAAAGGGGCCAATAGTGGACGAAATTATCCAGGAGATTAGAAGCCGGCTCGACTTAGCTTTTGAAGTGCAGAGCATAAAGTACCAAGACTTGCAAGTCGCAGCTATGAGTCGGATGGCCCGAGATTGGTCCACCGCCCAGGCCACGGTCCGCGCCTTCTTCTCCAAGGTGAGAAAGGCACAGAAGGCGAAGCAACTTCTGGATATATTTGAACAGGAGCAGCGTACCTCTCTGGGGTATTTTCAAAATCTTTCAGAACTGGGTTTCCCGAGTTTCACTGACGATGACGGGAACCTTTTGACAAAAGAAGAATTGAAACCTGCCTGGCTCAGCTTTGAGAGCGATGTCTCTGAGATTGATCAGTGGAAAGAGCCAGTTACGGAAGGCCAGGTCACAGATTTTATTTTGAGATATTGTAGGATCGCGGCGTGCTTAAATGACTTGAGCACTAGGGCCAAATCTGCTGACATTGGGCAGATTGACAGGTTCCATGTCCTGGTTAAGGCATTGCAAGACCGAGAGCCTTTCCAGAAAGGTGCGTGGGCTCATATTCGCCGAACCATGGAGAGGATCCGTGACCGCCTTCCACCGCCGCCGTTGGAGCAGATACCTGGCGAAGGAGATGGAAAAGGAACAGAAGCAGTTGATGAGGTGCCCCCGAAATCAGAAAAGCAAAGAGGAGAAGGGTCTGGAGGTGACTCTGGCCCAATGGATGAAAGCTAGAGGGTTCTCACACCGAGGCGAGCTCGTTGCCCCGCGAGCCGCCAAGAATGTTGACAAGTTTTGTCACATTGCTTCTGAAGGGGTAGTGAAATTTGATGATGTTGATTTTCTTGATATAGTTTTCCTTATTTTTGTTGATAGTAGTGTTACAACAATTTTGGCTGTCATTTTTTGAATCCCCCTTGTAAATAACTGAATTTGAAAGAGCTTCGCCCACAGTATAGCAAGAAAAAGGAGCTTCGCAAACAGCAGACAGGAAAAACATAGGTGCAAGCCAAATTTTCTAAGGCACAGAAAGAGCTTCGCAAGCGAAGCCCCCACAAAACTAGCTTCGGGCCGAAGTTTTGCGAAGCATACAATGTAAAGTAAAATGCCAAAACAAATTCCTAAGTGTGGAAAAACACTTCGCAGAAATGCTAGCGAAGCACCTGCTTCGGCCGTCCCTTTTGGCGAACCATCCCTCAGAAAAAATCTACTTCGCTCAAAATCTTCCCGAAGCACCTGCTTCGAGCGACTCAAGTGCGAAGCTTTCCCCTCCGAAGGCTGGTTGTCCCTGAAAATTTTCTAAGGCATGGAGGAGCTTCGCTTGAATTTTCCCCGAACGACTGTTTTTGAAACGGTTCGCGGCGAAGCAATTTTGTAAGTCCACTTCGGCTGAATTTTGTGCGAAGCTCCCTCAGTAGAAGCCTAACTGTATGCCCAAATATTCTAAGGCAAAATTCTACTTCGGCCAAGAAACCCCCGAACGGCCATTTTGAAAGAAGGTTCGCAGCGAAGCTGTTTCTGGATGTCCCTTCGCTGCGAAGCACCAATACAAAGAAGTCTATCCCGCTTCGGCTCTCATCCATGGCGAAGCAGCTCCCCGAACTAAAATTCAGCGAAGTTCTCCAGGGCACACACCCCAAGGCTGGGTATTTCTTCGAGGCAATTGAGTGGTTCATAAATGCATCTTTACTTGCCCGAAAGACCCGGGACTCATTTTCAGCAATGGAAAAGGAAAGGTCAGCCGCAGGAGGAAAACCCGATGGACCCGGCAGCCACTCGAGCACTGCACCCAGAGATTCAGGACGAGTCAGGCGGCCCATTAATGAGAGTTTCCCCGGCTAATGCGGCCGTAACTGCTAAATGTAGAAACGGATGTGAGAGCTCAGTCACGGGAGGAGCGAAGGCAGATTTCCCAGTTTTTCGAGGGCGTACTGCTAGATTTTGCGCAATGATGGCTCAGAGGGTCGGGTCCTCTATAAAAACCCATGAATTGTAATGAAAAAGGGGGGAAGAACTTTTGCTAGAAAGCTGCTGTAACTTGATTTTTGCAATTGATATTAAGAACTTTGGGCCTCATTTCTCTCTTGTATGCTGCCTTCTGTGGTTATTTCTGCTATTCTGTTTTTCATTTGTATACTATAATTCTGAATCCTGGATTTAGGTGTGTGATTGGGGACAGAACCCTGGAATTCTCCCTGGAGGATACATAGGGGAGAAAATGTCGTGTTAGTTTTCTTGTATGCTGCATCGTGGATAGTGTTTCTGCTATATTCACCTATTTCCTAACTGCTGTAATTCTGAAATCTGGATTTAAGCGTACGGGGATAGGTGAATCCTGGAACTCGTCTAGAGGATACATAGGAAAGCTAGTGCGGCGTTCATTTTATGTTTTATTCTTTGTATTTATTGCTGCTACTTCAAGATATTAGTTAGTAATCGTGTTGCTGGTTCTTCCCCTTTAAAACATCCATTTACATTTCTTTCTATACCTTTTATCTCTTTCCTGCACCCTACCCTTTTTATTTCTTTCCTGCACCCTTACTCTTTTTATCTCTTTCCTGCACTCTCATCTTTAAAAAAATCCCAAGTAGTTTAGTAAAGGAGCCGGCCTTTCTCCGGAGATTGGCACGGAGGGCATCTCTTCCCTCCGGCCTTTCAATGTTGGTCCAGGTCTAGGGCGCGTATAATTGCCAAAATCCTTTCCTGTGGCAGATTTGTGACCAACAGTTAGTAGTTCCTTTTTTTGTATTTGATCACTAAGTGGAACTGCTACAAGTAGGTTGCCCACTTCATGTGGCGTGTTTCTTCAATCTTGGTTTGAGATTGAAGGAACTTAAGGGGCAAGTGATCAGTATGTACAATAGTCTCTTAACCAAGAAAGTAATGTCTCCAGTACTTAATAGCTTGCACCAAAGCATATAACTCTATATCATTGGTGGAATGGTTTTGTTTGGCAGCTGGAAAGGTCTTTGAATGATAGGCCACTGGATGGCCATTTTGCCAAGGGCAAACTATGAGGCATTTGTCTCTATTTCAAAAGGTTGAGAAAGGTCAAGAAGGACTAGGACATGTAGACAGCAGTTCTAAGCAGGACAAACCATAGAACTGGCTGGAATAATATTATCCACCAATTTTGATTATACATAACAAAATTTTGGTAATGTATGTGTTGCATTTTATTTTGTAAAATCAGCCAATGAGAAAGAAGGCTTGATTGTAACGTACAAGGCACTAGAAGACAAAACTAGCTGCCATTTGCTAACTAGTATGTTAGACGTCTAGTTAGACGTCCATTGTTAGATGTACGAGGTTGGATTAGTTAGCAATGGTTTAGCAAGACGGTTGGGGTAGTTGAGCGAAGTAGTTGGAGGAACTACTTCGCCTCCCTATTTATACCCCCCTCTTCAAACGTTGTAACAATCATCATTATCACCAATTGAATACAAATGTCGATGCTCTTGTGCGGATGTTCTATTCTGTGTATGGTGCTATTATGAGTTCATCTTATTGCAGGTTGTATTGCATTGACTTGTGAGTTGCAAGTTGATTGTTGCAGCAAGGACAGAGCAAGTAAAGTTTGTTGCAGGTGCAGGGAGATGCTAAGGAGACCATAGTCGTCTAGCCTTGACGTCTAGGCAGCCGTGAGGCGGCTAGCCATCTAGACCAGACAAGCCAACGTCCAGACCTGACCAGGAGCCGTCCGAGACCAGCTGATAGTAGGCGTCTATCTTCTGTGCGTGACGTCTAGTGACTTGTGACGTCTAAGTTATCTGTGACGTCTACGGTTGTGACGTATACTCTCTGCATGACGTCTAGTACCTGTGACGTCTCACCTATGTGACGTCTGATCTCTCACCTATGTGACGTCTCCTTGTGTGACGTCTAAGTTGTTCATGACGTCTAATTGCCCATCCTGTGACGTCAAGCCTGGTGACGTCTAGCCTCAGACGTCTATCCATTGCACCTAGACGGGTGATCTTCGACGTCTATAACCAGTCCGTAAGAAGTATCCATTGCATGAACCTAAAACCAAACTGTCTCAATTTTCATCACCCCTATCCCGGGAATGTGGTCGCCCCTGTCTACATTTGGCACCATTGCCTAAGTGAACCCAGAGTCTAGCGACATAAGTGATAGGTGTAAAAGGTGAATGACTGATTCCATATCACAAAGCAAGAATCAAATACCGGTAAGAAGAAGCGCACAACTGGCGAACTTAAGGACACAGGAGGCAACAGATTTCTCTCACCCGGAAGTGGAGAGAGTTTGGAACCTAGAATACGAGGATAATCCGAGCATTGAAACATTGTTGGTGACTGCAAAAAACGAGGGAGAACAAATAGTTGAGGAAGAGCCCATCATTGAGAACTAGACGGCAACACCAGAACCAGCGAGGGAGGGTTGGCCAGAGGATACTGAAGGAGAGAACCTTGTATCAGGGCACCTACGCGGAAGTTCGTGGGGAGGAAGACCGGAGCCACGTTTGGTATATTCGCGCAGGAGGTTGCGAAGTAGAGACCAATTGGAGTCGGGCAAAAGGCTATTTGAGTACAATTTTGCACCACCAACAGCAGACAGACAACCAAATCGAACTCCACAACCACCAACACCAAGGAATACAAACAATAGAACAAATATCATGACGGAAAATACAGCCAATACAACAATACAGCAGAAATGCCCACCCTTTTCAGGTGAAGGAAAGGACGATCCATCACGACATGTGAGAACTTGCATTACCATTTGGGGAGCAAATGGGGTCTCACAAGACACACAATGGTTGCAACTATTCCCAGCGACATTGCGAGGCATGGCGATAGACTGGTACTTGAAAAGACAAAGTACACAAGCATTCACACAATGGGAAGATTTGAAAACTGCATTCATAGAAGAATTCCGACCATTGAGGGATGACACTAACATAATCACTGAAATATGTGTCACTAAGCAAAAATCAGATGAGGATGTCAAAAGCTACAATAGAAGATTGAAACAATTGATAGATAAAATGGAGATGACACCTGCCAACGGTATGATAAAGCGGTGGTTTTTGTATGGACTACTACCAAATTTGAAGAAAATGAAGGCAGTACCATCCTCAACATATGCAGAAGCACTGGAGAAGGCTAAAAACTTCGAAAGTGAAGGCAAACGAAAAACCGCGGGTATCGGAGGATACTTAAAACATACTGAAGATTCGGAGAGTGAAGCGGAGGACAAAGTTCAAAGCACAATTCACACTTTTTGGAGAGAACTTGACAAAATTCTAAAGGAAGCAAAAGGCGAAAGTCGCAAAGTCACAAAGACCGAAAAGAGATTTGGTGCTCAGACTGCAAGGCAGAAGGACATTCAAATGTAAACTATCCAAAGAAAGCATATTGCAATATATGTGAAATTGCAGGACATCCTGTAGTCGACTGTCCATTCAACCTGAAGAGTAAGAGACATCAAACATTGGCTATACAATAGGAGGAGCAGCCAAATACGACAAGGAATGGACAAGAAGCCACTAGCGGAGGATGTAGGAATAGTCACCAAGGAGGAAGGCAAGGAGGCCAGAGTCGACTACAATACGACTCTGAGGGTTGGCCAGTTATTCAATGTCGAAATTGTCAGGGAATGGGGCCACTTTGCAAAGAATTGCTCCAAACCTCAGAATGCAGGTAACAACAGTGGTAATAATACCACTCAAATGTGTAGATGGTGTGGTCCAGGCAACCACAAAGAAGCCAATTGCCCGAACAAGGCAAGTACCAGCGGAACTCAGAATATCAACCTCATTGGCATTGGAGAGGTGATAGAGGCAGATAATGAAGTCTTGGCTGTAACAAGAGCACAGACCAAGAAAATAGAACAGTATCCAAATCCTGCCAAGGAGAAAGCACGATGGCAGGAAGCCCAAAAACTAATTAACACAGAGCTAGCAAAGGAGAAAATGGATCAACTAGTTCTGGAGAAAGTACTGAAGAGACCGAAGATCACCAAGACGGCATCAATGGAAGGCTTGGTAACAGAGGTACTAAACACGAAGGTGGAAATGAAGGTCGCCAGTCTGTTTAGCATAGTACCTAAGTTATATGCTACGATCGGGGAAGTCATCAAGAAGAAGGATGAAACTCGATAGGTAGCAACTATCAAGCAAGAACAATTTATCGATCCGACAATCCTGATGATTGAAGCAGGGAAGAGGCCAGCTATAGTCCAGATGGAAGTTTTGGACCATAGACTAAATCAGGTGATTGTGGATGGAGGATCTAGTGTGAATGTGATGCCAGAAAAGACATGACGGATAATTGGGTAACCCACCTTACGATCTCCAAATTTCAAGTTATATGGCGCTAATCAATATGGAATTGAAACAATAGGCGTCTTGATGAATCAGAAAGTACGCATAGCAGAACAAGACTTTGTCTTGGATTTTGTTATCATTGATATGCAAAAATCCGCATATGATGCACTACTAGAACGAGGATGGTTGAGATCAGCAAAAGTCAACCACAATTGGGAGAAAGAACGGCTATCCTTCAAACAAGGGCAGCACAAATACATAATTAATCTGAAGAATCAAACAGTAAGTCAGGACATAGCTACTTCAGATGATTCGGGATCCTCTTCGTCAGATGGTGAGACAAGATATGAACCAGATGAGGAGGGAGTGTTGCACCTTGACGACTGCACGGAAGATGAGTATGACCAAGACAAAGGGTTACTACATTGGCAGTTGGAGGATTACGAGATATTCTCTCCCCAATGCTTCTGCATAGATGCGGAAAAGGAGATTCAAAAGGATGAGATGCAGGAACTAGAAAAATAAATCAAGCATAAAAGACAAACAGCAGCGGAGAAGGACAAGGAAAGGGAGAAGTGGACATTTCCCAAGAATTTTGCAAAATTCACGATGGGGGAGGCAGTCATTGAAGATAAACCAGCCCACCCCATTATTGCACTGAAGGGAAGAAATGAACCTAAGTCAATCCAATATGAGGGTCCAAAAATGATTCAAGTAAACTTGGGAGAAAATGGCGAGGAAAAGATGATCAAATGCGGAGATGATTGGGATCCAGTCCTGAAAGCAGCAACATTCAAGATTTTTTTGGACTATAAGGATGTTTTTGCTTGGACATATAAATATTTGAAGGGAGTGTAATGTCCCATTTCTAAGCAGTCAACTAGTTGTGATGTTCTAGCCTATTCCCGGGTTCCCGTAGGCAGGATCAGTTGTGTGGGAGCCCATTGGGAGAGCTCAGATGATGTCAGAACGGGTAGTACTTCAGATTGCCAGTTTCTTGGACCGTTTTGGGCATCTTTGCAAGGACTTACTATTTATAGTAAGTTGGTGATTAGGGTTTCTGGTCCGGAGGACAGGGTAATGATATTCTTCGCCGAATTGGGTACCCAGATATCTCTTCAGTTGCTTGTTTTTTGCCCTTTCCGGGACACAAGTGCAGAGCCTTACTATTTTTAGTAAGTCATATTTAGGGGTTATCAATGGAAATGGAAAGTACGATTGGACACTTCAGCAAAATGGGTATCCCTTTCCATATTTTGTTTGGAGTTCCGGATTCCAAAAGGCAGAGATTTTAATGTGTAAAGTTAATTATATTAAATTAAATATTTAATATAGTTTACTTTATTTTATTTTATTAATGGGGAGATATAAGATGGTATTATAGTCACTTAAAATAAAGTTAATATTATAGAGTGACTTTGTAAATGGGTCCTAAGTATGAACTTTAAGTTATATAACTTAAAGTATGTCTAAGAATCATGAAAGGGGACATAATAAAGAATAAAAGAATATTATAAGTGCAAAAAGAAGGTTCTGGAAGGATGGGGTCCCTTGGAGAAATTATAAATTGAGGTTGAGCTCCTCATTTTGGAGATTATTGGTGATGATTTCTGGATATCTCTTGGAAAGTATTTTTTCTTGCAGCTGTTGCAGGGAATTCTTGGCTTGTTCAGAGACGGAAACCTCTAGTAGGATCATCATCTTCGGGGTTGAGAGAGACCCTCAAGGTGATTTTCGGGCATTCTCACTTAGGGAGTGCATTTAGATTACATTGAGCAGATTTTCAAAGTATTTTGTGAGGAGTTTGGTGAAGGGTTTCAGATTTAATTGCTGCATTTTAATCTCCTTCCAGCTACAGCTTGGCCGTACATTTGGCCACCATTTCAGCATTGTGGCGAGGTGTTTATGCTAGGGTTTCTTACAATAATATTTGCAAATCCATTTCTCATGCCTAGCGACCATTTTTGAAGGGTTTTTGCATTGTTTCGAAGGCAGATTTAATTTCTATTAGCCAGCCATACAATTCCATGTCTAGCCTTACATGTTGGTGAATACATTGGAAATCGTGCCAATATGAAATCTGCAATTTACGATGATTTTATGGTCAGTATTCGAAGTTTGAAATCAAATATATGTTTTCTGGAACTGCTGATAACCAGTGTTATTCCTATCATTTTCAAAAATTCATATCTTCTAGGTATGATCGTATTTTGTCAATTCCTTTTGTAGGAATTTAGATGAAGGTGTCGTCTTGCTATTTCCAAGTTTTTAGAATTTTTTCATCAAGTAGTTTAAAAGCTGTTCAATTTCGAAGTTAGTGGTTTTGAAGCTGTTAAAACTCAGAAAAATTACAAAAAAAATCAGAATACTTCAAAAACCAAAAAAAAACAGTCAAAAACCAAACTCAGAACAGGGCAGCACATTACAAGGAGTACCACCCGAACTCTGCGTACATAAGATTCCTCTAATCGAAGGTGCGCAACCTGTGAGAAGGCGACCTTACAGAATGAATCCCAAATATGCAGCAAGGGTGAATGCCGAAATCGAGAAGATATTGGATGCGGGCATTATATTCAAATTACAACAAGCGAGTGGGTTTCACCAATCGTGATCACTCTAAAACGAGAAGTAAATAAAACCCGAATCTGTGTGGATTTTAGGAGTTTGAATGCCGTAACTATAAAAGATCCCTTCCCGATCCCATGCACGGATTCCATACTAGAAGAAGTAGCCGGCCATGAGATATATTCATTCTTGGATGGATTCTCAGGTTATAACCAGATTAGCATAGCGGAGGAAGACAAGTTGAAGACCACTTTTGTAGTGGAAAACAGGATATATGCATATAACCGCATGCCATTTGGACTATGCAATGCACCAGCTACTTTTCAAAGAATCATATTGTACATTTTTGATAAGATGTCCACAGGAAACTTCAAAGCTTTCCTAGATGATTGGTCACTATATGGCAGGACACAAGAACATTTAAAAGCCTTAGAAGAATGTATGGGATTTTGCAGTAAAGCACGAATATCATTAATCCAAATAAATGTGTCTTATTGGTGCCATACAGAAAGCTGCTAGGGCATATAGTATGCCAAGAGGGTTTGAAACCCCACCCAGATAAGATACGGGTAATATTGTTAATGGAGGAGCCATATGATGTCAGCTCAATCATAATCTTTTTAGGGACAGTCGGATAGTACAGGAGGTTTATCGAGAACTATGCCCTGACATCTCATCCACTAGACGCACTTACACGAAAGGGTGTTCCATTCAAATGGACAGAGGAACACCAGGGAGCATTTGAGGGATTGAAAGGGCACTTAGTGAAAGCACCTATCCTGGTTTACCCAGACTGGGAGAAAGAATTCCATGTGCATGTGGATGCCTCAAATTTTGCCATTGGATGTGCATTGGCACAAGAAGGCCAACATGGGTTGGATCAGCCCATATACTTTGCAAGTCGGCTATTGTCAAAAGCCGAGAAGAATTACAGCACAACAGAGCAGGAGGCACTAGGAATGGTGTATGTAGTGCAGAAATATAGACACTATTTACTAGCTAACCCCTTTGCTTTCTATGTGGATCATCAGGCTTTGTTGTACTTAATCAATAAACCAACGATCTACGGACGAGTGAGTCAATGGCTAGTCACCCTGTAGGAGTTCGTGTTTAAAATAGTAGTCAGACCAGGGAAGAAACACACAATAGCGGATCAGATGTCAAGGATTCGCTCAGGAGAACCTGTAGAGGGAGGAATGCCATATGAATTCCCCGATGCACAATTGTTTATGGTTAATGCCATACCAGGATGGTATAAACATATAGGGGAGTACTTGTCGACAGGGCAGCTCCCAGAAGAGTTAACGGCAACTGAGCGGAGAAAGGTGATTACGAAATCAGCACCCTTCACCTTGATTGCAGGATTGCTCTATAAGATGGGGGAGGACCATATATTGCGGAGATGCATAATGGAGGATGAAGTGCAACAAACCCTGAAAGAGACACGAGGGATTGGCAAGAGGACACATGGGACCAGATGCGACAGCCAGGAAAGTACTTTTGGCAAGTCTATGGTGGCCCACCCTCTTTCACAATGCAAAGAACTTTGTAGCAGCACGTGTCAGAGAACGGGGAAACCATTGAAGAGAGACTTCATGCCATTACATCTATCCCAGCCTCAGGAACTCTTTGAAATTATGGGGGCTGGATTTTGTAGGTCCTCTAAAAACAAGTCGAAGGAGGAAATGCCGATACATCGTAGTTGCCATTGAATATCTCACAAAATGGGTAGAAGCAAGGGCTTTACCGAACAACTCGGCCAAAAGCACGGCTCGCTTTTTATACGAACAAGTAATTACAAGGTTCGAGATACCTCTACAATTGACAAGTGACAGAGGAGGCCATTTTGTGAATGCGATTATCCAGAACTTGACGAAAGAAATCAGGATTTTTCACTCTTTGTCAAGTTCGTATTATCCCAAAGCAAATGGGCAGGCGGAGGCGACAAATAAAATCTTGGTTTCAATCATGTACAAAACCTGTGAAGTAGAAGGAGCCGACAAAGAGGAACGGTTACCAACAGTTTTATGGGCATACATAACCACTTTCAAGCCCACCACAAACCACACACCCTTTCAACTGATGTACGGGCAAGAGGCAGTTGTACCAGTTGAATTCCTAGTACCTAGCTTAAGGGTAGCAGTCGACAATCGGTTGAATGACGAGGAAAGCATTCAAGAGCGACTAACAGCATTGGTACAGTTGGACGAAAAGAGGGTGATGGCACTGTTGGTTACGAATCTGCCATGAGGAAAGGATTTTGTGTTAACGCGCCCAGATTCGCCCACCAGATTGAAAGGCCGGAAGGAAGGAATGCCTTCCGTGCCAATCTCCGGAGAAGGCCGGCTTCCTGTGGGGTTTTGAGGTTCAAGATAAGAGTGCAAGGAAAGAGATAAAAATGCAGAAAGGGATTCCAAATTAGATTGGAGTTGGGTGGGGGGAACTAACAGTACGGCAACGCATCAATCACCACTACTAACACCAATATAACCATAACACACCACTATGGATGTTGTCACTAACCAGTAGAACAGAGTCAGGTATATGTTTTGTATTAAGAGCCAGAAGCACAGCTACAATGGTTCCCTAACAGACATTCCCTCCAAGGAACTAACAGTACGGCAACGCATCAATCACCACTACTAACAACACTATAACACAAAACATAACCAGAAAACTGCCACTAACGTTTACCCTATGTATCCTTTAATTTATGCATCCCAGGAATACCTGATCACCAAATGCCGGAGTCCAGAGTTCAGTACAACAACAAGCCATGATACAGGAAAACATGAGGCAGAAATGTCAGAGAGAGGTAGCATACAAAATAAAAACAATAGGACAGCACCAAGTGTATGTATTATATTAAAATGCAGAAGCACAGCTACAATGGTTCCCTAACAAACATTCCCCTTCCACCACTTTACAATGAAAACGTGGTGGCTATTTATAGCCTGAGAACCCCCCCATTACATTTATGGGCACAAAGTCCCAGTCAAACATTAGCTGACAAAAGCAGCCGCGGAACTGCTGATGCTGACCTTTGTCGGGCAGGACTGTACTCTCGGCATGGTCTCCCTGAAGGTTGAACAGCTACGTGGCAGCGTGCTAGGTAGAACTTCACATTGACAGGAATGCGGGTAGCTGAAGCAGGTAGAACCTCCAATCAGCTTTAAATGAGGCAGCTGGCATAAGTAGTGCATCCCATGCTTGTCCTTGTGCTCGGCACGTCTTGGCTCAGATCCCAAAGTTGGACACTTGTCGGATGATGCTGCTTGACACGTGCTTGCCTTGAAAGGCAGTTTATCCAACTTCGCCCAGGATCAGAGCGCTGTCGGGTTGCGCAGGTAGAAAACAGTGCAGTCGGGAAGGCCTTCATGCCTTGGGTACTTTTTTGAGTTTATTCCCCTACTGCGCACCTGTCGAAGGGCGCACTCCGACTTCACTGCGAAGTCGGGTTGCGCACAGGTGAAAGCTGATTTCTACCGTCGTACGGACTTCGCCCTGGAAAGGGGGCGCACTCCGACTTCGCTGTGAAGTCGGGTTGCGCCCCAGCACTTAGAAATTTTTCCTGCCAGCCTGCTACCAAGTGCGCCCAAAAAGCAGGGCGCACTTCGACTTCGCTGCGAAGTCGGGTTGCGCCCAGAACACTTGTTCTTCTGGTTGATTCTATCGCACTGCGCACTTTGCACTCCTGCTGCGCTCCAACTGGAGGGCGCACTCCGACTTCGTTGCGAAGTCGGATTGCGCCCTGACACTTAGCCATTTTTCAGGGCAACTACTATCATTTTTGAGATTTGACTGAGGGGCTCAAGAGAAAGAGGGAAGAATGGGAATGTAGGGAAGAGAGAGAAAGGGGGAGAAGAGGAAGGGGAAAGAGAGGAAGAGGGAAAGGGAAGAGCAACTCTCTTACAAAAATTGAAAACATTGCACCCCGTGCAAAATGTGGCAACATTTCTGGCGGCTCGCGGGGTGTCGAGCTCGCCTCGGCGCAAAGAATCCATGCCTTCATCCATTGGGTGCGAGAGGAACTTACTTCCCCGCCTTCGCTGCTCCGCCGTTCCTCTCGTGGCAACTGTTCTTCAGATCCACTTTCGGCAGCTACCTCCTCGGATTCGCCTTCCGAATGCTCTCCAGCGTCGGCTTCTGCCTCGCAGATGCGCTTGTATGCGGCCTAGGCTTGGCCCCAGGCTTCTGCTTCGAAGGGTCGGCGGTCAGCAACTTCTTCTAACACTGTGTGGAATGCAACGACCGTGTGCAAGTCGATTGTGAGGTATCTCTTTCCCAGCTCCTGGAAGTAGGAGCTGATCTTGCAGCACTTGGACACCATCTGGGTGACCTGATTTTCTTGAATTGGCTCGGTCCAGCTATCGATTTCAGCTGTATCTGCCTCAAAGGACAGCCAATTCTCTTTCACCTGCTCATGGGTGAGAAACTCACCATTCTCAACATAGCCCGGGCACCCTAGTTCAGAGAGAGCGTGAAGGGGAGCCAGACAAATGTCTCTTTCATGTTCGAATGCATCCAGCATTCGTCTGGCAACTCTCACCTCTTCTGTTTTCTTAAAATACTTATGCAAGGTTACCCTTGCATCTGCCCATTCTGCAGCGAATGAGGACATGGGGGAGAATTGGAGGCCATCACGCTCGTGTTCTTGAAGTTTTATCGCTAGGTCCAGCCATTGCTTCGCTTGGCGTTCGGCCTCCTCTACCACAGGCTTTCCCTGGGCAGAAACTTCTTGGATCCTGGATGCGAAATCCAGGACCGACATGGCTTTAGACATGTCGGGCTTGCATCCCCGTAGCAGATCAGCCCGCATCTCCTTAACTTTGCTCTTTGAAAAGACCGTCGCTTGAGATGCTTTCTCTGCAGATTGCGACTGCGCCTGCTTCAAAGACTCCTGGAGCTGAGAAATCTGCTCCAGGGCTGCCTGCTTTTCCGTTGCGGCTTCTTGCTGAGAAGCGGCCAGCTGGGCTTTTAATTCATCTATTTCTCGCTGCGCCGATTCCAGCTGCTCAGTGGACCTAGACAGGTCCTCTTCAAGCTGTCTTGTTTTGTCCCGCAACCGGAAAAGCTCTTCCTGTTCCTCCAGATTTTTGACAAGGAGATTATCCGCTTTACGAAAGATTCCATGAATCTCGTATTCTTGGTGGATATCGTCAAAGCTCTTCTCCTTTCTCTGAAGCTCGTAGTCCGCCCTGGTCATTTCCCGGAGAGGCTTCTTCACTTTTGGAGTTATCTTTTCTGTCGTGAGCACTCTCCTCTCGAAGTCAAACTTGTTGCGCTTTACCGGGGCGACAATCTCCTCAGGTCTCCTCCGCTTCAAGTTTTGGAGAAAAGAGATAGGATATTCTACGGCTCTTGTTGCCAAAGGCAAATCGTCCGTGTTCTGGAGATCGTCCATGAAGTCCGGTTCCCCCAGCCTAGGGTTCTGCTGTGACATCTCTCCTGCGAACAGGGAAATAGGAGAAACCGGAAGGACTTCGGAAGGAGCGGCCGCTTTTGAGGGCGACCGGGGAGCGGAGAGCGGAGCGGTTGATGCTGGAAGGGTTTCAAGCGGCTGAGGCGATGGATGCAGCGGTGAACGCGCAGCTTCAGCACTAACCACGGGTGAAGGGTTTGGGGTGTGACTCAGGGATAGGAAGGCGTTGGGGTCCTGAGAAAACTGGTCGAAAGAATGGTGGCCGCTAGAAGGCTGTGGAGATGGGGAGGAAGATGCGGCCACGGCTTGCTCGGATTGAGCGGGAGATGGAGTCGGAGTAGGGCCAGATGAGATCTGAGGGAGCGGGGCAGCGGACGTACCTGCGGGCTCCGCCTCGAGCCGATCTTCGGATGAATGTCTGCGGTTCTGGTTCCGACGGCCGGCTCAGGACTATCCAGAGAAACAACCTCTGGAGCGGCTGGACGCGGCTGCGGCTCTACGACTGACTGCTGCACCGTCAGGCTAGGTCGCCTGACCCTCTCAACTCTCTTCCTCTTTTTCTCTTCTGGAGCAATGGCTGGTTCGGAAGAAGGAGATGAAGTAGGTGCAGCGGGTGCTGATGTTCCCACGGTAAACTTGTACCGGGGTTTGACTTGCAGAAGACCTGCCGCGGCCGGTCCGCTCGCTGGCGGCGCTGGCGTCTTTTGTGCCTGAGGAGCCACCTCGGGCGTTGACTTGGCTGATTTTTGCGCCTTTTCGGGCACCACCTTGGAAGCAACAGGCTGCATTGGGTCCACTTGGATATCTGCTGGGCCCGCACTGGCAGTTGTAAAAGTGTACAACTGCTGGGAGGAAGACCCCCCTTTATAACCCTCGAAGGGACCTCGGGGAACGTAATCTCGGAATGCGAAAGGCTGCCAGCTGCCAATGTGCTGGTCATATAGAGCTGAAAAATCATCAACGGCCAGATTCCTTCTGACG
The DNA here is from genome assembly GCA_028583015.1 of Wollemia nobilis. Taxonomy (NCBI): domain Eukaryota; kingdom Viridiplantae; phylum Streptophyta; class Pinopsida; order Araucariales; family Araucariaceae; genus Wollemia; species Wollemia nobilis. Next base: position 6,677,473 of record JAQPPZ010000523.1, on the reverse strand, counting down.
GATTTATCGTGCTGCGTGCGGCACCTCATCTTCTAGCATTCAACAACTTTTTCTCTTGGCCAGTTAAGGCCTGCCAGCTTGGTGATGAGTTTCTTTAATCCCGGAGAAGTGAACTTGTGGTCCGGATTTCGCTCGGGGTCATATGCTACCTCCTCGCAGTAAAACTCCTGCCACGGAGGCCATGCTTCCATCAAGTCAATCTCCCAGTCGAGGTCAACATGGACCACATCGCATCTGTCTTCGATTATATCCGCCCGGGGGCAAATATGTGCAAACTTTCCCCTTATCCCGTATGGGTCGTACTTCCAATGTCATAGAGCTCCCGCTCGAGATAGACATGCTGTCCTATCTCTGATATTTCGACGTTCGCCCAGGTAAGAGGATATTGAAAGATATGGCCCTTTTTCTTTCCCTGGCCGAACTCCTCTTCAACGTAATCCATCTGCCGCGCAACCTCCATCCCAAACTGATGATCCGTGCACCAGTAGGGCAACAAATGAGGCTTGCCCTTGAATCCGTAGATTCTAACCACGATCCCCTGCATCAGTCTAAAAACGTCCCCGAGCTTGTGTTTCAACAAATAGTTTGTCATTTCCTGCAGGGGGCGAGGGATCTCACCATCGCTGAAGACTGACATGACCAAGCCCAGAAAGTCGAAGTTGAACTTGTAATAAGACCCTTTCCGGTATAGGTCATCCGTCCATTCATAGACTGGTTGTGGCTCTCCCTTCTCATTTACCTTCTTTAGGTTAGGGATCGGCATACGGGAGTGCAAGTGATACAAACATAGCCAAGCCAAGAAGGAACTGAATCGAAATTCAGTTGACTGCTTTTTCTGTAGCTTCACCAGGCTGGAGTGAATGGCGTATGCAAGCCAGTCCGCCCAGTCGAAGAAGATCGGGCGCTTCCCACTTTTCTGCGCTGCTGGTTCATAAGATTCTCCGCATAGGAGACATTCTGCCAGCGCTAGCTGGTATGGCCGTACCAGCTCGTCAGAGTCGCAGCCGAGGACCCACGCCAGGATGGTGTATATGTATTTATTTTGAAACCTTTCCAGGGGTATGGGGCCGGTTGGCCATTGTCCAGTTGCGAGCGGGGCGTTCAGCTCTGAGTTGAGGAAATCCCTCATCCTTTTTGTATGCGTAAAGCGCCCCGCTTGCTCGCCAAGATTTATCCTTTTAACAATCGTGTTGGAGTCATATTGCAACCCCGGGGCGAAGGCCGGCTAGACAATCTCTCTACGGAGTGCGAACAAGGGTTTTCCGCTACAGTTGCAAATTTGCCGGGTAGCTGGCCTGTAATGACTGACAATGATGTCGACCAGCTCCGGGCATAGGTGGACAAGAGGGCATAAGAACCGATGAAGGTTCGACTTGTACACAGCCCCGAAATGGTGAGAGGGCGAAACTTTATCAGCCCAATTTTCCACATTTATCCGCAGTTTAGTAAGGCTCATGGAAAACAAGCCGTCCTTGTACCCAGACAGGTAATTAACCGGTGGTGGTGGGGCTTGCCCACGCTGTACTTTCTTTGTCCGGGATTTTGACTTTTGATCCTGCGGCGTCTCACTCCTGAAAGCATTTGACTGCGGGAAATCTCCACTTTCGCGCCCTTCGCTGGATTGAGCTTGCACTGGCATTTTCCCTTTTTCCATTCCTTCGAAAAGGCAAGAAATATAGCTTTCGGATGTCAGTACAGGATTTTGCCCGTTACAGAGTCAGTCTGCACAATTCGAATTGTCTGGGCACGCCAAACCTCCTTTTCTAGGCAATGACTGCATCATTAATGGTGCGAAAGGGGAAGTAGGTCGGCCGGTCGGTGGCAGTGTTATGTTTTTCGGCGGCCGTGTAAGGAATGTCCTTTGAAAAACGCACCCTGGCCGCCGCGCCTTGCTTTCTTAATTGCATTTTCATTGAAAGTCGTGCAACGCTTGAAACTGCCTTTGGACGTCGTGCCTTCGCTGACGTCACCGCCGCTACCTGGGCACACTCCTCAAGATAAAACTTTCTGGCCCATAACCCAACTTCGCACTTTTCGGACGGCGCCCTGGGCCCACACTTAGAATATTTCGCGTTTTCCGCGATGGACCATTCGAGCCGCGACCGGAAAACGGGGCGCACTCGGACTTCGCCCGCGCAGTCGGACTTCGCCTTAAAATCTGCGCAGCCTGAACTGACACTTAGCTTTTTTACTTGTTTTTGCCTTCTTTCCAACTGCGCCCTTCGGATGGTGCGCAGCCCAACTTCGCTACGAAGTCGGGTTGCGCACCCAGACTTAACCATTTTGCCCCTCTTGTCAGCAGGCTCTTTACAGACTGCGCTCTTTCTCAGGGCCGACACCCGACTTCGCTGCGAAGTCTGTGTCTTCAGTTTTGTCCTACTTGGGCTCTTTTAAAATAAAAAACTAAAAGCAGAAAACTGTACATGCTTGAAAAATAGAATACAGAAGGGAAATTTGTACAAGGAAGGGCCCGATCAGGGCACCTTCAACGGCGGTAGATTTTCAAGTGGAACCCGTTAACGGGGATAGGTAGGAGCTAACCCTCCATATCCCGAAGTATGTAAGCATTGAGCTGGTTCACCGGGCAATCGATAAGGGCACTCCCAGAGGGCATCGAACTTCCCGTGGTTGCCCGGCTTCGCCTTCAATGAGTCCCACTTCAGCACCAGGTCCCCGATTTCAAAAACTCGGGCAGTGGTGCCTTTCGCAAACCAGCCTTGAGTGGCTTCAACATGCTTGGTGAAGGCCTGGTATGCTTTCTCTCTGTCCTCTTCTAACTGCAGAAGTTGGCACAGTCTGTCATCCACAGGATCTCCACTGCTCCTGTCTTCGTCCAACATCCATAGGGCAGGTATTTCGATGTGGGCTGGCATGACAGCCTCTTTACCATAGACGAGCGCATAAGGGGACGTTTTGATGGATTTCTTGAATGAAACTCTGTCCGCCCACAGCGCCCGGTTCAGAAGTGAATGCCAAATCCGCTTGTTCCTTTCAATGGTCCTTCTGATGATCTTCAGGAGGTTCTTGTTAGTAGACTCAACAAGGCCATTCCCCTACGGGTAGTAATTAGAAGACATCTTGTGATAAATGCCAAGTTTGCCAGTGTACTCCGTGAGTACAGCGCCTGCGAACCCCGGACCATTGTCCGTTACAATTGACTCTGGAACCCCGAAGCGGGTAATCAGGCTTTCAAGGAACCCGATGACCGTTTCTTGGTCCGCATTTTTGGTTGGGATTGCCTCTGCCCACCGTGTGAAGTAATCGGTGGCTGTAAGAATAAACTTGTGTCCGGCAGAGGAATTAGGCGAAATCACCCCAATGAAGTCTAGACCCCATTGCTGGAACGGAGTCTCGGCCTGAATCGGTTGAAGGGGCAGGGGTGCTTTTCTGTTTCTGCCAGCAAACCTCTGGCATTGATCACACTTGGAACAGACCGCATAAGCGTCTGTAAATAGAGTGGGCCAATAGTACCCGACTCTAATTATTTTCAAGGCCATAGGCCTTGCAGAATGATGACCTCCAGGCATCCCGAAATGAAAATCTCCGAGGACCCTGGACTGGTCTGATTTCCTGACGCAACGCAACAGGATGTCGTCAATGTTTTTGAAGTAAAGCCCCTCGGGGCGAAGAGTGTACTTGAGTGCACCTAGCTGAAATCTCCTTCCTTGTGAGGCGTTCAGGTGATCTGGATATCTTCCGATGCAGAAATATCTCACCAGTTCATCTATCCAGTCACTCCCCTCCGATAAGGAGTTGGCCAGGTTGATGCTTGTTGCTGTGTCCTCCCACTTACAGGCGGAGATGCCGGCTACAGCGCTTCGGGCCAGCTCCTGACACAAGGCTTGGCCTCTGATAAGCTTGGTGGGCCGCACTTCGATGTCGAACTCCTGGATTTTTGCAATCCATCCTGCTCTCTTGTGACCCGGTTCTTCTTGTATGATGAAGCTTCGAACGTCCGGGTGAATCACAAAGACAGTCGTTCGGCTCTAGGAGACAAAATGCCTGAACTTCCGGAGCGATTTCATGACAGCGTGAACCTGCCGCTCTATGAAGTTGTATTTTTCCTCGTGCGGCTGAATCACTTGGCTCAGGAACGCTATGGGGCGCTCCTCGCCATCGTCTCCCTTCTGAGTCAGGACTGCGGCGTAACTTTCCGGTTCTCCCACCGCGTACAGGATGAAGTCCTTGGAGTAGTCCGGGTTTATCAACACCGGAGATTGCGCAATTCAAGCCTTGATTTCCTCGAAGGCTTGCTCTCTCTCATCAGTCCATTCGTAAGTTGTATCTTTTTTCAGCAGTTCGGCCATAGGCTTGATCACCTGTGCTAAGTCCGGGATGAACTTCCGCACGAAGTTAATCTGGCCGAAGAAGGACTGCAGCCCTTTTTTATCGATTGGGGCTGGCAAGCGAAGGAGAGCTTCTGCTCTGTCAGGGTCAATGGCGAGGCCTTTCTCGGAGATGACATGTCCCAACAGCTTACCTTCTTTTACCGCGAAGACAGACTTCTTCGGGTTTATGGAAATGCCGAATTCTCGACACCTCTCAAATATTTGCCACAAGTGGGAAACATGATCCCCTCTTTGGTGAGAGAAAACAGTCATGTCATCAAGGTAGATGACAATGATCTTGTTGAGCAGCTCTGGGAAGGCCAGGTCCATGGCCCTTTGGAATGTGGCACCAGCATTGGATAAGCCGAAAGGCATGCGCTGATATGCGAACGTCCCCCATTTGGTGGTGAACGCCGTTTATGCTGGTCTTCATCCCTGACCCAAATCTGGTTGTAGCCGGAAAATCCATCTAGAAGTGAGAATCTCTGGGCTCCAGCAACGATGTGTAGAATTTGATCAATTTGGGGAAGCGGATAGTGGTCCTTGAGGGAGGCCTGATTCAAGTTTCTGAAATCGACACAGAGACGGATGTCGCCATTCTTCTTCCTCACAGGAACCAAATTCGCAACCCAGGATAAATGCTTGATGGGGTAGATGATTTTGGCCTCGAGCATCTTCAGGAGCTCGGCTTTCATCATGGCCTCGATTTCGGATTTACGGCCCTCTGCTTCTGCCGGAACGGCTTGGCGCCATCCTCTAGCTCAATGGTATGCTGGATTACATCTCTGTCATACCCCTTCAAATCCTCGTAGCACCAGGCCACGATGTCGGGGAACTCTCGGCACAGTGATCTGATTTGCTCAAGTTCCTCCGAAGTGCAGTCTGTCCCGACCTTGATGGTTTTACCAGGTTCGAGTTCCAGGTCGACATACTGCTTCGGGTCTACTTTGATCCTATGAGATATAGCTCTGTCATTTTGATCAAATAGACTCTCCAATGTAATCAGTCCTTTTGGGACATGATTATTTTTCAACTGTATCAACCCCTCATATTGCTTGTCATCAGGGTCTCTACTCTCGATTGAACATGCTTCATTTACCAAAAATGTGACCATCTCCTCGTCACAATCGAACACATGCCACGGGGTGTCCTTATCAGGCACAGAAGGCCTGTAAATAGTGTGAACCGGCTTCGGTTTCTAGACAACGTTGTCAGCCGAAACGTACCTGGCTCCAACAGACGCCAGAATGTCAGCGTGCTTGTTTTTCTCGCGTGATATCGCCTTGACATTCAACGAGTCAAACGACTCCATCAGGTCCCACACCCGGTTACGGTATGCCTTGAGATAGTGCTTTTTGGAGGCGCACTTGTTCGTAACCTGGTGACACACCAGCTCTGAATCTCCAAAGATCTGCAGGTGTTTAATCCCCAGCCTCTCTGCCTTTCGCAAACCCAAGCATAGGGCTTCGTACTCCGCCGAGTTGTTGGTACAGCTCCAGGCCAGCCTGTAGGTATAGTCTTTCTGGATCCCGGTTGGAGAAACCAGAAGCACCCCTGCACCGGCGCCATTTTTGCATCGCGCACCGTCAAAGAAAAGCTTCCACAGCTTCTCAGGTGCAGGTCCCACTTCCTTTTCAGCTGACTTGTCAAGCCTCTCGAGCTGCACAATGGTGTAACAGCCCTGCTCTGTCTCAATTACGGCATTGAAATCGCGCAAAGAGAACTCATCTTCGAGCTGTAGCACTTCGAGGGCTTGCTCCGTCAGCTCTATCGTCACCAGTTCTTCCTCCGTCAGTTGGACCATGCAGTCCAACTCTTCTCCGGGTATCTTCTCTGTTAGGAAGGTGGAAGGCTTCTCATTGAAGATTTTCAGTCTCCTTCCTTTGAAGGGCACTTCCATGTGTGAGTAGTCTAGAGACAGGTACCCGCCTAGCTTCGCAGTGAACTCCCGGGAGAGACACATGCCAAAGTAGGGAACCAGGTCAACAACCACGACTTCTTGAATGACCACGATGTCGTGAGCCTTATGCAGCCGAATAGGGATGTCCTTTATGACACCAACTGTCTTGACAGGAGTGTCGTCCAGTTGCAGCCCGCCTTGGCTGCTCCTTGTGTACTCCATCCTGATCTCATCACAGACGGCTTTCGGCATAACAGTCGTGGAAGTGCCAGAGTCCACCATGCAGTTGCGTACTATGTGCCCTTGCATCCGTAAAGACAGATAGAAGGGAGGTGGTCTGTTCTTCCCGATGGTCGAGACTGTTAGAGGTTGAACCAGGACAGCGGGTTGTATCTGCTTGCCGTTCTTCATGTTTTTCAGAGATTCCTGCAGCAGATCCACCTGGCCTGGGAGCAGAAGAGCATCGTACATGCTGATTCTAGCGGGTGTTCTTTTTAACTCGTCTACTATGCTGTAGCCCGAGGTGCTAGCTCCTTCTGCTTGTTTTGCCGGCTCATACTTCGTTCGGTACTGCTGGGTGGCCTCAACTCTCTGTCTCTTGGTCAGAGACGGGTACTTCAGCTTCTCCTGGGCTTGTTCTTTGGTTTCAGCTGGAGGCTGAGGTTCTGGAGCTTTAGCCGGAACTGGAGCTTTTGCTATAGGAGGCTTGGCTGGAATAGGGGCTGCCTTTACCGGAGGAGGCTTGGCTGGAGCTTTGTCTTTGGATGCCTTCTCCTGGGCTGTGTAGGGCCACAACCGCTTGTATGGTGGCAGCCCACCGGGCTGCGCCTTTTCTCTTCTGGCATACACTTGCAAGGGCTTGGCAGCATCTGCAGTTTTCTTTTCTTCCTTGGCGGGCGACACTAGATTTTCCTCTGGGAGGGCAAAGTTGGCTTCGCCGTCCAGGATCATGTAGAGTTCATCGTCCTCTATGGCGTTGCCGGCCAAAGTCTGGATGTAGTGCTGGTGCAGTGTGCAGTCTTCCTCCGAATGCGGGTCGTTGCACGTAGTGCACCAGTTGATCTGGTCGGAAGGACCAGGTTGGTCTTCGATAGCAGCATTTCTCGGAGGCGGACGCCTCTGCAGTTGTTGTTCTGGAGGCCTGTCTTTTGTTAGCGCCGGGGGCGGATATGGCCTCCTAGGAGCGAGGTCCATCTGGGCCTGCTTCTTCTTCAGAGCGGTCATGTCATTGGACATGGCATGATAACCTGAGGCCAAAGCCCGTACCTCCTGGAGGATTGTGTTCTGAATGTTATTGTCAGGAGGCGGCAATTGTGCCGGTGGAGGCAATGCGGCTAATGGAGGAGGATTGGAATAAGGTGCGTACTGCGAGGGAGCAGGGAGTGCTGGAAAATGCGGAGGAGGCGGGTGAGGATAATGCATTTGCGGCGGGCCGTAAGGAGTTACGACCGACGCCGGATTCCATTCCTGCTGGGGTTGCTGCCCTGATGTGGATGGCGCACCACCAGAAGCTGACGGATACTGGGATCTAGGGAAGTCGGGATGAATGGGTTCCTGCACCCTGGACGGGAGTCTACCGATGGAAATAATATCCGCTTCAGCTTGCTAGGCAGCATCGTACAGAGCAGGAAACGAGTCTATTCTGGCAATCTTCAGCAACAGGCATATGTCTGAGTTGAAGGATCTCAGGTAGTAGTGAGCAGCCATGCCAGCTGAAGGCCGAAGTTCACGAGGTACCCGTTTCTAAGATCTCGCAAACCTGATGTTAAAGTCAGACACCTCCTCTTGGGGGTGTCTCTGGATACTTTGGAACTGATGCAGCAAAGAAGTGGGGTCAGCAGACTCGTTGCATCCTTTCATGAGCCTTCTGGCGAGCTAGGGCCACCCTGTGATAGATCCCTTTGGCAGCGATCTCCACCAGTAGAGAAGCTTTCCCCTTAGGGAAAGGGCCAGCAGACGGGTCTTCACACTTTCGTCAGTAATGGAGTGCAATGCAACCAGGGCAAGGATGTCCTGGATGTGCTCGTACGCCGTCTTGCCGTAGCCGTCGTATGTAGGGATGGACTTTAAGGCAGCAGGGGGCACAAATTGCTGTCCGACCAGGGCCAAGGGCCCCGTAGAGTCCACCACCGGGAAGAGATCATCATCATTCTGCTGCTGGGCAGCCATTTCTTCTTCTTCTCCTCCGTCGGTTGTATACTCAGTGTCGCTACCTTCCGAGGATGTAGATTCCTCTTCTTCCTTGGCCTCTTCTATTTCGTTCTCAGCTCCTTCGACCTCGGCTTCGGCTTCTTCTTGGATTTCAGCCTCGGCTTCGTCGACACGAGCTTGTTGATCAGCCATCCTGACAATTTCGCCTCGAGCTTTGATGTCTAGTTCGTAAAAGGCAGGCGGGTTTCTCGGATCCCTTGCTTGCCACCTTCTCGTTTGCATGAAGGTGCTAGGACCGGTCTTTCGGACTCAGAGGATATGTTCGTGCAGAGTCGCCAGGTGTTCTGATTTTGAATAGCAATGAAGCGAACACCGGTGCTTCGATTCTATTTGGGGGTGGGAAACTTCCTTGTCCCACCGGGCGTGCCAGAGAAACTGTTGGTTACGAATCTGCCATGAGGAAAGGATTTTGTGTTAACGCGCCCATATTCGCCCACCAGATTGAAATGTCGGAAGGAAGGAATGCCTTCCGTGCCAATATCCGAAGAAGGCCGGCTTCCTGTGGGGTTTTGAGGTTCAAGATAAGAGTGCAGGGAAAGAGATAAAAATGCAGAAAGGGATTCCAAATTAGATTGGAGTTGGGTGGGGGGAACTAACGATGACGGCAACGCATCAATCACCACTACTAACACCAATATAACCATAACACACCACTATGGATCCTGTCACTAACCGGTAGAACAGAGTCGGGTATATGTTTTGTATTAAGAGCCGGAAGCACGCCTACAATGGTTCCCTAACGGACATTCCCTCCAAGGAACTAACGATGCGGCAACGCATCAATCACCACTACTAACAACCACTATAACACAAAACATAACCAGAAAACTGCCACTAACGTTTACCCTATGTATCCTTTAATTTATACATCCCAGGAATACTTGATCACCAAATGCCGGAGTCCAGAGTTCAAGTACACCAACAAGCCATGATACGAGAAAACATGAGGCAGAAATGTCAAAGAGAGGTAGCATACAAAATAAAAACAATAGGACAGCACCAAGTGTATGTATTATATTAAAAGGCGGAAGCACGACTACAATCGTTCCCTAACGAGACATTCCCCTTCCACCACATTACAATGAAAACGTGGTGGCTATTTATAGCCTGAGAACCCCCCGATTACATTTATGGGCACAAAGTCCCGATCAAACATTAGGCGACAAAAGCAGCCGCGGAACTGCTGATGCTGACCTTTGTCGGGCAGGACTGTACTCTCGGCATGGTCTCCCTGAAGGTTGAACAGCTACGTGGCAGCGCGCTAGGTAGAACTTCACATTGACAGGAATGCGGGTAGCTGAAGCAGGTAGAACCTCCAATCAGCTTTAAATGAGGCAGCTGGCATAAGTAGTGCATCCCATGCTTGTCCTTGTGCTCGACACGTCTTGGCTCAGATCCCAAAGTTGGACACTTGTCGGATGATGCTGCTTGACACGTGCTTGCCTTGAAAGGCAGTTTATCCAACTTCGCCCAGGATCAGAGCGTTGTCGGGTTGCGCAGGTAGAAAACAGCGCAGTCGGGAAGGCCTTCATGCCTTGGGTACTTTTTTGAGTTTATTCCCCTACTGCGCACCTGTCGAAGGGCGCACTCCGACTTCGCTGCGAAGTCGGGTTGCACACAGGTGAAAGCTGATTTCTACCGCCATACGGACTTCGCCCTGGAAAGGGGGCGCACTCCGACTTCGCTGCGAAGTCGGGTTGCGCCCCAGCACTTAGTCATTTTTCCTGCCAGCCTGCTACCAAGTGCGCCCAGAAAGCAGGGCGCACTTCGACTTCGCTGCGAAGTCGGGTTGCGCCCAGAACACTTGTTCTTCTGGTTGATTTTGTCGCACTGCGCACTTTGCACTCCTGCTGCGCTCCAACTGGAGGGCGCACTCCGACTTCGTTGCGAGTCGGATTGCGCCCGACACTTAGCCATTTTTCAGGGCAACCGCTGTCATTTTTGAGATTTGATTGAGGGGCTCAAGAGAAAGAGGGAAGAATGAGAATGTAGGGAAGAGAGAGAAAGGGGGAGAAGAGGAAGGGGAAAGAGAGGAAGAGGGAAAGGGAAGAGCAGCTCTCTTACAAAAATTGAAAACATTGCACCCCGTGCAAAATGTGGCAACAGGCACAATGGGCAACGAAGATCGCACAAAAGAGGAGGAAATTCTAGCACGATAAACATCTCCGGAAAATGGATCTTAAGGTTGGTGGACTAGTTCTCAAATACAATGGTAAGAGAGAACTCAAGCCAGGAAAATTAAAAACCCTGTGGCTTGGACCCTTCCAGGTAGAAGAAATACTTGAGAATGGGATAGTAAAACTGAGGAAATTGGATGGAACATTATGCCCCGAGGTAATTAATGGTTCGAAGTTGAAGGTATTTAAGCCACGTGCTCAGGTGAATATGATCAACTTGGAACAAACAGGGACTTTCGGAACAAGAACAGAAGGAGATCCAGGTACACAACCTTCTGGAAACAATGAGCAGGGTAGCGCTGTTCAAGAGGAGGATACTCATAACCTGAATTGGTTATTTGGGATTAAAGAAGGACAAGCAATTGAACAAAGAGGATTCTCAAATAATAGTGAGGAAGACCGACTCCAAGCCCTGATGGAAGTCGCTCTACAAGAAGTTCCGAAAGAAGAAGAATAAGATGAGGAAGGAGTTAGACTTCTGCAACAAATGAGACTGGAAACACAAAGGTTGCAATAATCAGCTGCGAGAACAGGTGATTCAGGAGTTGGACACAACCATGCAACGAGTAAATGAAAGGCACGAAGCTCGTCAAGCAGAATGGGTGGAGCTAGAGCAAGGGGAACTTAGAGGAAGTGCGACAGGAAACTCTTCAGAAAGCTGTTTATTTTCCTTAGCAGAAGAAGAATAGGAAGATACTGTAAGCCCAATTGAAAATAGAAGGGGAAAGGCAAAGGCAACATATGCACGCTCTAGGAGTTCTTCACCTACATTAAAAATCGTGTTAAATACGGAAGAATCCTCAAGCTCGGAGTCAGTGAACCATCAAGAGATGAGAGAATCTCCAAAAAGACGCAGGGTATGGGAAGTAGGAGAAAGCTCGACTGCAAAACTTCAGATGAGCAGGGAGGAAATGGCAGCAATTATATGGAAAGATATCGAGACAGACCATAAAAACCAAAAACTGGAGGGTGGTGGGAAGAGTCAAGTAGTGATGACAACCTACCTCCGATTCCTGATATACCATTTGCCAGTCCTAACCCAGATCGTAGGAGACAAAGAGATGAAGATCGCAGTCGAAAAGCACGTGTCAGATTCATAGAAACTGCACACATAATCGAAGATGATGCTTCACTAAGCCCACAAGACGAGTATAACGGAGGATTAAATGAAGACACAATGCCAAAAGTACCACCACCTCGTGCATGGAGAACACCATATGTTGGAGCCATGAGACGTCCAACTGAACGAGAAGAGGTAGCCAGGTATCGGATGGCTGCACTTGACTTACGACAGCATATAAGGGAAGTAAGAAGATTGCAGCAACGGGTTCAAGAAACCTCAGAATGGCCAATGAACATGGCAGGAGAAGGGAATGACTCCAGCACTGATTCAGTCTTTTCAGAAGAGTATCAGGAGAACTTAACTCATTGTGCCATGCAACGACACTTTGAGGAAAGTAGATGGAGACGAATACTGATAAGGGCCGATAGGAGACTGAGGATCTTGCACCAACTAACACCTACGCATTTACACCATCCACCGGAGACGAGCACAACTAATAAACGAAGCTCGTAGCATAGATAACTTAGGTAGTCTCGGAAGACTGCAAGGAATTCCAAGAGCACCTGACCAAGGGAAGAGTGTGGTTGACCTCCATTCCGGTAGTCCGAGAGGAAGAAATTCCCCTTCGGCTACCAATAGGTCGACTGGTTCTCAGTTTGGACCGCAAGGGCCATCTGAGAACCTAGTCCAAGCCAAGCCATTACTACGTGCTCCTGAGAATAGATCGATAGGTCCGTCTCAGCAAGCTCGTAGGAACCGAAGACGTCGTCAGGAACGACTGAGGGACCGACCGAATCTCGGGCAGCTAGGAGTAAGGCAGCCCAACATCAGAGAGATTCGATCGGAAAGAGGCCGAGGACGCGATAACCAGGTCTGCGGAAGAAGGGATTGGGACAGAAACCCCAATCTAGAACAAAGGGATCAATAAAGAGCAGTTGCAAGAAATGAAAGAGGCCGAGGGAGAGGCATAAGGGCTAGACGACCCCACCAGAACAAGGGGCACCAAAGAGAGCAACAGCCCAATCAAAATAGACTTGATCAACAGGAAGGGGAGAGGTTTCACTATTTGGATGATTGCATAATAATCCGGCGAAATGATGGAAGTACGGAATGAATTCCACTAGTGGTTGCCCATCCAGTACGCCCAAATCCAACCAGCAGACACCCGGAGGATGTAGCAGAACATCTGGATGGCAATAACGCTAACCCAAAAGAAGGAGAACTCCGCATGGCAAAAGAATGGATGGAACAAACACGTCTGGCAACAGAAACAAACCAGCAAGCCACCAATAATGTCAGACGATGGGCCAGTACCTACCAGTCCTGTGAGTCGGAAACACGACATCAACCAGAAGAAGCAGAACAACCTGACTGGCGTATTGTGCTGCGTGCCACTGTAAGACAGCAGCAACAGTCACGCCCGAAAACTCCCCCAAGACGGAATAATCGTTGGAGACGTCAGACGACGAAGGAAATAAACACTGTTAATGAGAGAAGACATCACATGCAGTTTTGAAAAATAAGAAAAATAAAAATAAAAATAAGAAAAAGTCAATAAAAAGTTAAAAGAGAAAGAAAAAGACAAAAATAAGATAAGGACGAAAAAGGGAAAAAGACAAAAGGATAACCTAGACGTCTAAGAAAGCCGACGTGGCGCGCATGCATGAAGGAAGTTACGATGTGGCAGTTGCATAACGGATTTAGGGTTGTAGGCGCAACTATAAAAGGAGGGGAACCCATTCAATTGCACATCACTTTCGATTTGCAGGAACGAAGGAGAGTGCGCAGGAGTCCAACAGAATCGCGCGGACGTCTAAGGGAAAATCGCACGGACGTCTAGGGCAAATCACGCAGACGTCTAGGGTAAATTGCGCAGACGTAACGGCAAGGGTTGACGTCTAGGGCAGTGGACGTCAAGTAGGCGAAGGAAGACGGCAGAACTGACGTCTAGGGCGGCAGACGTCAAGATGGAAGATGTCAAAAGGACTAACCGTCCAAGCAGAAGTTGACATCTGGGCAGAAGCTGACGTCTGAGCAAAAGTTGATGTCTGAGCAGGAGTTGACGTCTAGCAGGAAGACTTGACGTCTACATCAGAGTGACGTCTAGTGGAGCAATGCAGACGTCTGACATAGGGAGAAGTTGGAGAAGACTGAAGAGAGCAATGGCACACCAGAGATCCGGAAAGACTCCAATCAGGTCGGAACCCGAACTTGAATCGGTAGTTGTGAAGAGACTGAGGCATCAACAGGAGCATGGGATGCAAGGTCAGAGCGAAAGCCCAGAAAAGGGACAGGCTCGGAGCCAAAGAGAAGCGGCAGAGGTAGCTACCCACAAAAATAAGGAGATCCATCAAAGCGGCAAAGCAGCCATACCATTGGAGGAAATCACCTCGGTGTGCCCAACAGGAGACTATTGTCGTCAGTGGTGGGCAGAGGCACCAGCCAACCACCCGGTACGGGCAAAACTCAAGGAGGCAGGAGTACACTTCATCTTACAAGCTCCTAATTTCGAGAGAGATTTTCAAAGAATATCTGTTGCAGATGGTGGAGACGTATGATGAAGGGAGGCATAGAAGTTTGGTGAAAATAGGAAATACAACACTAGTGGTTGATTTCTCTCCCGGAGTTTTTCAACGTACATTTGGACTTCCACTAAAGGGCAAGGCAGTGATGTATGAGAGAGTGGATCCAAAAAGGACACCTGAATTAATCATGAGGGTCACCAAACTGAAAAGAGAAGATGTGGATGCTATGTTAAGTGTTCATGTAAAATAGACACAACTGCGAAATGACGGATTGGAGGTAATTATGAACGTCATCATGGCGAGGTTGTCTGGGGAACAACGTAGTACAGACTTACCCATATATTTGATTCCATACCTACAGGGGCTGGAACGAGGTGTGCAATATGATTGGGCAACACACTTATCAACGCGTATATAGACTTTCCTGATGAGGACTACAAAGAATTTTTCTATGGCTTTCCATGCCATTGGGTTGCTCTTGGATGCAGCAGGAAGAGCAGGAGTCCTGATCCCGGATCTGGATCCCCCCAAACAACTACCAGATCTAGCACCATCTATCTGTCGATGGATGGATACTCAAGCAGCGAAGAAGACGACACCAGTGAAAAAGGTCCGTGTAAAGAAAATATCACATAAGCCAAGGCAAGAGAAACTGGTGGCGGCTCTAGAAGGGGAGGATACAATGGTTGCACAAGTCCAGGAAGAAAAGTCACAAAAATAGAAGGTTGTACAATCTCTGGAGGAGCCCAAACGGAAATCAAAGAAGGGATGGTTTGATGTACCACCTCCAGTTTTCTCCCAGGAAGCACTACAGAACATAGCTGAGAATTTGGAGGCAGCTCGTGCTCGGGAGCAACAATAGCTAAGGCAGGAGGAAGTGAATTTTGCCATACCTGCAGTTTTGCATGATCAGACAATCGAAACTAGCTCGGCTGCACGAATTGGACCCCCGGAGTACTTTGTAGAGGCAACTTTTTGGGGCAGCACAGGGTCACCCAGGCCAGTGGCAGAATCATTGGCAAGACCAACATCCCTAGCAGATCAACTGAGCGCATTTTCATTGGAGGAGATGTTGGCGGCTGCAGCACAAGAATCAGCAGATGTAGATAATCCAGGAACAAGCAATAATTTTGGGGTAGAAGAGGGCCTACCACCAGTTACGGAACAAGTGGCACCTGAGGCATAAAAGCCCACAGTAGCAGCGGAAGTAGAGGTGTCAAAGAAAATGGAAATTCCCATAGGAGAAGGGGAACAGCCCCCACAAGTATCAGATATCCAACAGTTGGAGCAGCAGGCTGGCCAGGATAGCCAGATCCCAGTACAGTCTGGAGTGGCCACAGAGGAGATAGAACGGCCAACTGGTGATCAAACAGATAGAGGAAAAGCAGTAATTCAGGGGGAGAAGCAAAAGGCTGCTTGGGCCGATGAATTTCGGGTGCAGATACCCAATCTCATGGATCCATCAGACACCATGGATCAGCAGGCGATAGACTGTTTCACGAAATTGACAGGTATTATGGACGGTCTACGGTTGCAGTTTGAAATGGCTTGCGTAGGGCAATGGAAGAAATGGCAAAGTATGATAGAAGAAGAGATGGACCGATTGGTGAAGTGGGCGGCAACAGGACCTTGGCGCAAGGACATTTCTAGCATATATGGGTCTCAACCTTGGTCACTGCCCACTGGCCCTTTGGAGACCATGGAGGGTGTTGCACAATTACCGGATAAGACACCAAGTCTTTATCTGGAAACAGCCCAAGTTTATGTCTGTGGACATGGTGATAATCCTCCTCAGCATTCGGTGGAGCAAGGCTCGCAGATAGAAGTGGTACCGGAATTACTGCCATTTTATACACAACTTAACTTCCTTGCACATTTGTTGAGTTGGTTGGGAGAAGGGATCAAATGTGTACACTCAAGCAGACAGCTGAAACCGAATTGCAAGCAGCTGAAACCGAATTGCAGGCAGCCAATAAAGCCTTGGAGGGAAAGGATCTCCTCCTAGAGCAAGGAATGGAATGAATGGAAGCAGTTAAAAAGGAACTCCAGAAGCTCGGACAGACTATGGAGGATCTGAAAGCCCAACTAGAAGAGAAAGAGCAGCAGGTTTCCGAGTTGGAAGATGAAGTCTCACGACTTAAGAGCACAAAAGATCTACTGATTAAGCAAACAGAAGCATTTGCAGCTAATAAGAGCGCAGAAGAGCGTGCCTGGAAGCAGAAGCAGGACAATTGGCAAGCAGAAAAGGCAGCCTTGGAGGAGAAACTGCGATTAGCAACACAGCAAAGAGGCACATCTGCTCCTTCAGTGTCAAAGCAGTGGATGAGAGAAATTTTCTTGAAAAGGGAAGCAGACTTGTTGAGCAGTCTCCGATAGACAGAGGAACGTGCCAACGTCCTGGGTGTTGAATGGGCCAAATACTATAAATATTCGGAGAGGCTCAAGGAAGATCAAGAAGCCATGAAGGCTCAACTCCAGGAGTACGAGAAAATTTTCAAGGTTGCACAGCAACAAACTTCAAAGCCTACGGAAACCGAAATGACTCCAGCTGAACGGAGAAAGTCGCTGAGGATATCAAATTCTTCGAAGGGGAGGATAGATGTAGACAGCAGTTCTAAGCAGGACAAACCATAGAACTGGCTGGAATAATGTTGTCCACCAATTTTGATTGTACATAACAATTTTGGTAATGTATGTGTTGCATTTGATTTTGTAAAATCAGCCAATGAGAAAGAAGGCTTGATTGTAAACGTACAAGGCACTAGAAGACAAAACTAGCCGCCATTTGCTAACGAGTGTGTTAGACGTCTAGTTAGATGTCCATTGTTAGACGCCCATTGTTAGACGTACGAGGTTGGATTAGTTAGCAATCTTTTAGAAAGACCGTTGGGGTAGTTGAGCAAAGTAGTTGGAGGAACTACTTCGCCTCCCTATTTATACCCCCCTCTTCAAATGTTGTAACAGTCATCATTATCCCTATTGAATACAAATGTTGATGCTCTTGTGCGGATGTTCTATTCTGTGTATGGTGTTGTTATGAGTTCATGTTATTGCAGGTTGTATTGCATTGACTTGTGAGTTGCAGGTTGATTGTTGCAGCAAGGACAGAGCAAGTAAAGTTTGTTGCAGGTGCAGGGAGACGCTAAGGAGACCATAAACGTCTAGCCTTGACGTCTAGGGGCTGTACACAGTTTGTGTTTCAATGTATCAAAGGCATGAACATGGTCCTTTGTCCATTGAAACATAACTTTGGCCTTAGTCAAATGATACAATGGGGAGGCAATAGTGGAAAACCTAGGAATGAACTTGCGGTAGAAATTGGCAAGTCCAAGAAAACTCCTTAATTCAGTGATAGTAGGAGTGGGCCAATGGAGGACTTCGACCTTGGCAGGATCCGCTTTAATGCCTTGATCATTAATGATGAAGCCAAGATAAGAGATGGAGGATTGAGAAAATTAACACTTTGGAAGGTTGGCATATAATTGGTTCTCTTGAAGGGTTTGGAAAACTTGTTCTAAGTGAGCTAGATGAGCCTTCCAAGTGGATGAAAAAACTAGAATGTCATCAAGGTAAATGATCACATAATTGTCCAGGCTGTCCCTGAACACTTCATTCATAAGCCTCATGAATGTAGTTGGTGCATTGGTAAGACCAAATGGCATAACAAGCCACTCAAAGAAGCCTAACTTGGTCTTAAATGTTGTCTTCCATGTATCCTTTGCCTATACTCAAACCTGATGATACCCACTTTTTAAATCTATCTTTGAAAAGAACTTTGCCCCTTGTAGCTGATCTAGAAGATCATCAATTCTAAGGAGTGGATACCTATTCTTGAAAATGATTTTATTCAAGGCCTTGAAATCAATACATAGTCACCAAGTACCATCTTTCTTAAGTGCTAACAAAATGGGTACATAGTCACCAAGTACCATCTTTCTTAAGTGCTAACAAAATGGGTGAAGCACAAGGAGATGTGCTTGGCTTAATGAAGCCTTTAGCTATCAAATCATGAATTTGTTTTTTTACTTCTTCCATTTGAGGCACTGATTGCTTGTACATGGGTGCATTAGGAAGATATGCTCCAGGAATAAGATCTATGCTATGATTGATTTCTCTTGTAGGTGGAAGACTAGAAGGTTCCTTGAATACTTGTGCATAAGATTGCAAAATTTTGTTAAGTGAAGCATTCCTGGTAGAATTGTGATGCGATGCTTGAGTGTCTTCATTGTGAGGCCTTATGAAGATTAATTCCAACTGTTGTGCTTGATTAACTACTTTGCGTGCTTGTCGACAACTTAAAACCAAATTGGTAGTAGGTTGAGTGCACTTAATTAGATATGCTTTGTTATCCAGGTGCAAAGTATAAGTGTTTGGGATGGCATGACAAATGGCATCCCTATCATATTGATAGGGTTTGCCTAGCACCAAACCACAACAGTCCAAAAAGGTAACATCACATGAGACCTTGTCCACAAATTTTGGACCAAATGCAAAAGAGAGTGCAAGTGTGTGTGACGTCTACAATACTCTTGCTATCCTTCCATCCCAAAGAATAAGGATGAGGATGAGGGCTTAATGGAAGCTTCAACTTGTCGACAACGGAACTCGCAATTAGATATTTTTGCTAGTTGTTGTC
Organism: Wollemia nobilis; assembly: GCA_028583015.1. Taxonomy (NCBI): domain Eukaryota; kingdom Viridiplantae; phylum Streptophyta; class Pinopsida; order Araucariales; family Araucariaceae; genus Wollemia; species Wollemia nobilis. The sequence goes on along the minus strand of JAQPPZ010000523.1, from coordinate 6,658,633 downwards.
AATAATACTATTTGTGAAACATTCATGAGTCAAATAGGCCTTAGTGACAACAATTTGTCATGACCACTTACAAAAGAATTCTGATGCATAAGGGTTAAATTATTCAATTTACCCTTTAATTCTTGATAAGTCTTTCCTTCTCCCTTAGCCTCAATGGGGCCATCATTAGGGTCCCTATTAGGAGGCTTTACAACTAATGATTTCGGCTTCATCTTTTGCAATTGAAAACATTGATTCCTAAAATGTCCTTGCTTCTTACAATAAGTACAAACGTTTTAAGAGTAAGAAGGAGAAGAAGAAGATTTCTTAGAAGAAGAGGATGAAGAAGGGGAAGGAGAAGAAAAGGAGGAAGATGTCTTCTTCACTTGTTGTTGCTGATCGGACGCCCTAGTGGGTCATGAAGATCGAGCTCCTCTCGATTGGCTAGCAAGCTTCTCCTCCGCCAATTGTGCATGGTTGAAAGCTACATCTAAAGTATCCAAGGGAGTATATTTCAACTCTTGATACAAGTGTTCAAGAAGACCACTTGTAAATTTTATGATCAAAGCTTCTGCTGGATCCTTCATGCGAAGCAAAATGCGCAACCTGATGAATTAGAAGACATAATCTTGAACAGGCATATTGTAAGATTGTCTTAATCTAAACCATTTGACTTTTAACTCTTTTTCATAATTAGAAGGGTAAAATGTATCCTTCAAAGCTTCGATCGACTCTTCCCATATGGTAATGGGATTTTGGTCTTCTTGTCTATCCATAATCATGAGCTTTGCTAATCCTGATAGCTTGAGTTTAGCAAAAGGTACTTGGTCATCAACAGGAACTTTAGTATAGGAGAACCAAGTCTCCATGTCCATTATCTAGCTATTTAGGACATCAAGATTCCTAGACCCATCATAAGTTTTGACATCACATTTTGTTGTTGCCTTTAGATATTTAGAGATCTTAACCTTAGGGGCATATTGGACTGTGATGTCTTGGACTTTATTGGCCAAGATACCAACTGTTTGGGCCAAAGCAAACATCTGATCTACTAAATCTGATGCCATTTGGGATCTAGTATAAGCCAAAGGGACTAAAAGAAAGGGATACTTAAGGATAAAAAAAAATGCAATTATGATCCTATCAAGCAGTTGCCTTCAAAAGATCAAAACAAGATATTTTAAGGCTTACAATTTTGCAAATTACAAGAATTTTCTTCTTCACAATTTGATTCCTATGCCCAAGCAAAACAAAATTTCTGCCTCTACCAAGTAACTCTCCAGTCTGACAAGGGTAATAAAAGAAATATATGTTGAAGCACCATAAATAATTAATTAATTAAAAAGTAATCATTAATTAATTTTAAAAAAATGTTGTTTTGTCTACCAAGTCAACCACAGAACCAGCAAGGTCAATGGTAGGCAGAATTCAATGTTGCAAAGTCAACGGAAGGCACAATCGGCTAAGTCAGCAACAGGCAAGTCGAGTCAAACACCAAGAGTGCCAATCAACTACGCTCAACATCCACCACAGATGCTCCCACCAACCCTTGGGGCTAGCTATCAGCCTTCCTACAGAAAGGTTTCTTTAAAGCCTTCAATCTCCTCCCACACAATAGATGTGGGATATATATCCTGCAAAGAATAAAACAAACAAACAAAACTTTGTTGTTCCGTGAATCCACATGGCGAGTGAACACAGGCCAACAACAACAAGGCAACTGGTCAAACCGGGCAAAAATCCACCAATCAGAAGCCACCAACTAAATTTGCTAAAGGCCAATCAATAGGTGCATAGGAGCGCCATCTAGCCAAGTTGGCTATTGGCTTTCCTATCGGAAAGCCAATTTTAAACAGATACCAAGTCCCTCACATCCCAAATGTGGGACTAAGTAAATACTGGAACTATCGTTGCAAATTCGTGAAGTCACCAGAAAATGGCCGGGAAACGATCACAAAACTTCTGATTTCGCCAAATTTCAAACAAACACTCGCCAAAAATATCCAACAACGTGCTAGATTCGTCAAGAAGGGCAGGAAGTCCTTGGATTTCAATCAGATGCGTCGGGAAGGGCAAAGAGTCGCCGAATTGCAATCGGATGCACCGAGAAGGGCAGAGAGTCATCGGATTTCAATCAGCCGACAAACAGCCTGAACGTGCGATGCTAGCTAGACGTGAAGAGACAAGGCCTCGTCGAGAGGCAAAGGATGTCGTCAGATGACAACAGGGCCACCGATGGTCCCGTGGTGGTCGAAGGGCGGCCGAAGGCTGGTTTAGCTGTCAGCTCGCCTGCCGACAGAAGCAACAGAGCCAGGGAGGTTGATAGCCGAAGGAAGAAACGGCAACGGTCGGGCAAAGTGCGCCCAAAAAAGTAAAAAAACAAACTATTAATATTAAAAAAACATTAATATTAATAAATATTTTTTTTACTAACCTTAGAAAACCCTTAACAAAACTAAAATTGGACAAAACCAGATCCAAAAATGCCCAAATTTCAATTCTTTTTGCATGAGACTGTGGATTCCAATTTACAAATCTGACAGAGGGCCTATTTGGTACCTATAATTGGGAATTTGGTGGAGATTTACTAAGAAACTATGCACCTATTCCTAGGAACAAAAGGGGATCTTCTAAGACTTGCATGAAACAAAGCAATCCAAAAGAGCAATATCTAAACCAGGTAGACCTAATCCCACCCACGGTTGATCCAAAGCTCTGATAACAACTAATGTGGATCAAAAGAAGCTAGGATTTGCATTGAAAGACATGTTTAAATAAGCAATTACACAACCATAATCCTCCAAATTAGGAAGATGCTTAACCATAAGCAATAGTTAAGCTAAGATGCTAACAAATTCTAACTATGCTAACAAATCCAATTTGCTAATTACAACATATTACATTCAGCAAGTGTAATTAACTAAGCCTAAAAATATAATTTAAGCCTAACTACAACATGAATAATTATGCCTAACTATTACGTTCATCAAGTGTGGTCCTCATCAAAGGACATGATACCAAATATTGTCAGTACAATGCTTCCACACAAGGTGATTGTTGTCACATTTTGCACGGGGTGCAATGTCTTCAATATTGTTTTGTAACAGTGCTGCTCTTCTTTTCCTCCTTCCGTTTTTCTTCCTTCTCTCCCTTTCCTTTTCTTTCCCATTCTCTTTCTCTCCCCCCTTTTTTTCCTTGGAGTCCCCCAGTTGATTTTCCAACTTTCCAGCAGGTCTATCTAAAATTGGCTAAGTCTGGGTGCGAAGTGCGTACTTCGCCCAGTTTTGGTGTGAAGTGCGCACTTCGCCCAGTTTTGGTGCGAAGTTCGCACTTCGCCCCACCTCCTGGGCGCACCTTGCACTGGCAGACTGACAGGTCAATGCAGAAAAAAGGTAAAATGCCGAAGCAGGTCCATATGGCGGCGGACACCGGTGTTCGCTCGTGCGCAGCTTCGACTTCTCAACGGAGCGGGAATGCGCCCTTGACGGTGTGTACAGTAGGGGAACAAACCCGGAATTTGACCAAGGCTTGAAGGCCTTCCCCGACTGCACTGATTTTTGCACGCATCCCAAGGAGCCCCGATCCCAAGCAAAGATGGATAGACTGCCCTCTAAGGCAGGCATGTGTCACACGGCATAACCCATCATCAGACAAGTGTCCAGCTTCGGGATTTGAACCAAGACTGCCGACCAAAAGGGATAAGCATGGGCTGCCTGCACCGCCTGCGTTAATAGCCTCATTCAAAGCTGATCTGAGGTTTCACCTGCTCCAGCTACTAGCAAGCCTGCCGACTTGAAGAATTACCCAGCACTCCGCCACGTAGCTGCCCAGATTCCAGGAAGACCATGCTGCGGGTACAGCCCAGTCCGACAAAAGGTCAGCATTTGCAGCTCTTTCGCCGCTCCGTCGACTCATGTTTGATCGGGACTCGTGCCCATTAATGTAATGGGTGGGACTCGGGTTATAAAAGCCCATCTCGAAATTCATTGTAAAGGGTGGAAGGGGAATGTTTGTTAGGGAACTACCGTGCTTATCGTAACCGTGCTTCCGCTTATGAATACAATCGTATGCCTGGTTCTCGTTCTACTGTCTTTATTCTTTTATGCTGTCTTTCATTATATGCCTTAGGCCCACCTGTGTCGCTGCTCGTTAATTCACTTTGGCATTTGGCGATCAGGTTCCTCTAGCATTGCTTGCTTAAAGCACCTTCTGTACTTCATTATTTAAAGCATTCATTATAAATTTGGTAGCAGTTCCATCAGTTGTGTGTGACGTTGCTGGCCCGTATCTGGTGATTGATGCGATCCCCTGCCGTTAGTTCCTTGTAGGGAATGTTTGCTAGGGAGCCATTGAAGCCGTGCGGTTAAACTCTCTACCTAACACATATACCGGCTCGACATCTCTAGGTTTACTTTCTACCCCTGTCGTTGTACGTATCCGGTGATTGATACGATCCCCCGCCGTTAGTTCCTTGTAGGGAATGTTTGCTAGGGAGCTATTGAAGCTGTGCATACGCTGCTGGTGTATCGGAAGTACGCCTAGGTTTTGCAGTTCCTTGTCATGCTCTGTGTTTGTATGCAGTAAGTAGCGGAGATTGGTGTGTTCCCGTACTGTTAGTTCCCCCCCACCAACCTTTGGACATATTTGTAATCTCTTTCTGTACATTTATCTCTTTCCGTTCATTTATTTCTTTCCTGTTCCCTTTGGCTTAAATCCCCCCCCCCAAAAGGAGCCGGCCTTCTCCGGAGATTGGCCCGGAAGGCATCTCTTCCTTCCGGCCTTTCATGCTGGTGGGCGAATCTGGGCGCATTAACCAAAAATCCTTTCCTCATGGCAGATTCGTAACCAACAGCTTCTGCGCACGCCGTGGGACGCTTGTCCCACGATTTAAAGAAAGAGTACCCATCCGGCTTCCACCTAGCGCAACAGCTTCTTCTGACCCGCTCGGCGGAACACGGGTCCCACATCTGACGAGAGATTTTCTGATCAGTCTCCACCTGGCGCTGACAGTTCCTGAGCTCTTGGTGAGACAAGGAAGTTTCTCACCCCCGACAGAATCGAAGCACCGGTGTTCGCTTCATTGCTGTTCCAAATCTGAACACCTGGCGACTCTGCACGAACAAATCCTCCGAGTCTAGAAGACCGGTCCGGTCACCTTCATGCACACGAGAAGGTGGCGAACAAGAAATCCGAGAAGCCCGCCCGAGTTCTACGAACTAGACATCCACGCTCGAGGCGAGATACCCAGTCGGCTGATCCGCGAGCTCATTTCGACGAAGCCGAGGCTGAGATCCAAGAAGAGGCCGAAGCTGAGGTCGGAAGAGCCGAGTACGAAGTAGAAGAGGCCGAGGAAGAGGAAAATCCTGTATCCTCGGAAAGTACCGATACCGAGTACACAACCGACGGCGGAGAAAAAGAAGAAATGGCTGATCAACAGCCGAATGACGATGATCTCTTCCCGGCGGTGGACTCTACAGGGCCTTTGGCCCTGATCGGTCAGCAAGCTGTGCCCCCTGCTGCTTTAAAATCTATTCCCACATACGACGGCTACGGTAAGACAGCGTACGAGCACATCCAGGACATCCTTGCCCTGGCCGCACTGCATACCATCACCGATGAAAGTGTGAAGACCCGTCTGCTGGCCCTTTCCCTGAGGGGAAAGCTTCTCTACTGGTGGAGATCGCTGCCAGAGGGATCCATCACCGGGTGGCCCTAGCTTGCCAGGAGGCTCGTAAAAGGATGCAACGAGTCCGCTGATCCTACCTCTCTATCGCATCGGTTCCAAGCAATCCGGAGGCATCCTCAAGAGGAGGTGTCCGATTTTAACATTAGGTTTGCGAGATCCCGGAAACGGGTACCTCGCGAACTTCGGCCTTCAGCCGGCATGGTCGCTCACTACTATCTGAGGTCTTTCAACTCAGACATATGCCTGCTGCTGAAGATCGCCCGAATTGACGAGTTCCCCGCACTGTACGAAGCTGCCCAACAAGTCGAAGCTGACATTATCTCCATCGGCAGGCTTCCGTCCAGAGTGCAGGAGCCGATTCATCCCGACTTTCCAAGATCGCAGTATCCTTCTGCTTCTGGTGGTGTGCCGTCTACTTCGGGGCAGCAGCCCCGCCCGCGATGGAATCCGGCGCCGGTCGTAACTCAATACGGCCCGCCTCGGTTGCATTACCCTCATCCGCCTCCCCCCGCTCCGCATTTTCCAGCGCTTCCTGCTCCCCCGCAGTATGCGTCTTATTCTAACCCTCCTCCATTGGCCGCTTTGCCTCCACCGGCACGAGCTTGCCGCCTCCCGACAAGCAGACATCCGTAACACGATTCTACAAGAAGTGCGGGCTTTGGCCTCCGGATATCATGCCATGTCCAATGACATGACTGCTATGAAAAAGAAGCAGGCCCAAATGGACTTTGCTCCTAGAAGGCCGTATGCGCCGTCGGCACTGACAAAAGATAAAGCCCCAGAAAACCAACCGCAGAGGCGTCCGCCTCCGAGAAATGCTGCTATAGATGACCCACCTGGTCCTCCTGACCAGGTCAACTGGTGCACTACTTGCAATGACCCGCATTCGGAGGAAGATTGCACTTTGCACCAGCACTACATCCAGACCTTGGCCGGCAGCACTATAGAAGATGATGAGCTGTACATGATCTTGGACGGCGAGGCCAATTTTGCCCTGCCAGAAGAGAACCCAGTGACGCCCGCCAAGGAAGAAAAGAAAGCTGCGGACACGGCTAAACCTTTGCAGGTATACACGAGAAGAGAAAGACCGCAGCCCAATGGGCTGCCACCGTACAAGCGGCTGTGGCCTTACACGGCCCGGAGAAGGCATCCAAAGATAAAGCTCCCGCTAAACCTTCTCCAGCAAAGACCGCTGCTGTTCCAGCTAAGCCTCCAGCAAAGGCCCCAACTCCCACTAAGCTTCCTGTACTTCAGCCCCCAGCCGAAACCAAAGAACAAGCCCAGGAAAAGCTGAAGTACCCGTCTCTGACCAAGAGACAACGAGTTGAGGCCACCCAACAGTACCGGACCAAGTATGAACCGGCTAAACCAGCAGGAGCTAGTACCTTGGGCTACAGCATTGTAGACGAGTTAAAGAAGACTCCGCCGGAATCAGCATGTACGATGCCCTTCCCGTCTCGAGCCGGGTAGATCTGCTCGCAAGAATCACTAAAAAACATGAAGAACGGCAAGCGGATGCGACTGCTCGTCCTGGTTCAACCTTTGACGAGTCTCCACCACTCGGGAAGAACAGGACCGCCACCCTTTTATCCTGCTCTTTGCGGATGCAAGGGCACATAGTTCACAACCGCATGGTGGATTCGGTGCTTCCTCGACTGTGATGCCGAAGGCCGTCTGCGATGAGATCGGGATGGAATACACGCGGAGCAGCCAAGGTGTGCTGCAATTAGACGGCACCCCTGTCAAGACAGTTGGTGTCATAAAGGACATCCCTATCCGGCTGCACAAAGCTCTCGACATTGTGGTCATCCAAGAGGTCGTGATTGTTGACTGGAACCTTACTTCGGCATGTGTCTCTCTCGGGAGTTCACCTGCGAAGTTGGGCGGGTACTGTCTCTAGACTACTCGCACATGGAAGTGCCCTTCAAAGGAAGGAGACCGAAAATTTTCAATGAGAAGCCTTCCCCTTTTCTAGTAGACAAGATACCCGGCGGAGAGATGGACTGCATGGTCCAGCTTGTCGAAGAAGAAGCGGTGACAATAGAACCGACCGAGCAAGCTCTCGAAGTGCTACAACTAGAAGACGAGTTCTCGTTGCGGGATTTTAATGCCGTAATCGGGACAGACGAGGCTGTTATTTCATTAAGCGGCCCGAGGAGCTTGACGTGTCCGTTGCGAAGGAGGTAGGACCTGCACCCGAAGAGCTGTGGAAGCTTTTCTTTGACGGCGCCCGTTGCAAGAATGGCGCCGGTGCAGGGGTCCTCCTGGTTTCTCCAACAGGAGTCCAGAGGGACTATGCCTACAGGCTGGCCTGGAGCTGTACTAACAATTCGGCGAAATACGAAGCCCTGTGCTTGGGTCTGCGAAAGGCGGAAAGGCTCGGAATCAAGCATCTCCAAATTTTCGGAGATTCGAGTTAGTGTGTCATCAAGTTACGAATAAATGCGCGTCTAAGCATCACTATCTTAGAGCGTACCGCAATCGGGCCTGGGACCTGATGGAATCGTTTGACTCATTGAACGTTAAGGCAATATCGCGTGAGAGAAACAAGCACGCGGATATTCTGGCGTCTGTTGGAGCCAGGTACGTTCCAGCTGAAGACGTCGTCCAGAAACTGAAGCCGGTCCGCACCATTTACAGGCCTTCTGTGCTTGATAGGGATACCTTCCGCGGGTATTCAGCCGTGACGAGGAGATCGTCACATTCCCGGTTAACGAAGTGTGTGTAATCGAAGGTAGAGACCCCGATGACGAGCAATATGAGGGGTTGATACGATTCACGGAATAATCATGTCCCAAAAGGACTGATTATATTAGAAAGTCTCTTTTATCAGAATGACAGAGCAATATCCCACAGGATCAAAGTAGACCCGAGGCGATATGCTGACACTGGAGCTCGAACCCGGTAAAACCATCAAGGTCGGAACAGATCGCACGTCGGAGGAGCCGGTGCAGATTAGATCATCGTGCCGGGAGTTCCCCGACATCGTGGCCCGGTGCTACGAAGATTTGAGGGGGTATGACAGATCCGTCATCCAAGCATACCATCGAGCTAGAGGATGGCGCCAAGCCGTTCCGACAAAAGCAAAGGGCCGTAAATCCAAAGGTTGAGGCCATGATGAAGACCGAGCTCTTGAAGATCCTGGAGGCCAAGATCATCTACCCCATCAAACATTCATCCTGGGTCGCGAATCCGGTGCCCGTGAGGAAAAGAATGGCGACATACGTCTCCGTGTCGACTTCGGAAACCTAAATCGAGCTTCCCTCCGGGACCACTATCCGCTTCCCCAAATCTACCAAATTTTACATATCGTTGCTTGGAGCCCGAGAGATTTTCACTTTTAGATGGATTTTCCGGCTACAACCGGATTTGGGTCAAAGACGAAGACCAACGATAAGACGGCGTTTACCACGAAGTGGGGGACGTTCGCCTATCGGCGCATGCCGTTTGGCTTATCCAATGTCGGTGCCACGTTCCAAAGGGCCATGGACCTGGCCTTCCGAGAGCTGCTCAACAAGATTATTGTCATCTATCTTGATGACATGACTGTTTTCTCTCACCAACGAGAAGATCATGTTTCGCACCTGCGGCAGATATTTGAAAGTTGTCGAGAATTCGGCATCTCTATAAACCCGAAGAAGTCTGTCTTCGCGGTAAAGGAAGGAAAGCTGCTGGGACATGTCATCTCCGAGGAAGGCCTCGCCATTGACCCTAATAGAGCAGAAGCCCTCGTTCGCTTGCCAGCCCCCACTGATAAAAAAGGTCTGCAGTCCTTCTTCGGTCAGATTAATTTCATGCGGAAGTTCATTCCGGACTTCGCACAGGTGATCAAGCCTATGGCCGAACTGTTGAAGAAAGATACACCTTATGAATGGACTGATGAGAGAGAGCAAGCTTTCGAGGAAATCAAGGCTCGAAGTATGCAAGCTCCGGTGTTGACAAACCCGGACTACTCCAAGGACTTCATCCTGTATGCGGTGGGAGAACCCGAAAGTTACGCTGCAGTCCCGACTCGAAGGGAGACGACGGTGAGGAGCGCCCCATTGCGTTCCTAAGCCAAGTGATTCTGCCACACGAAGAGAAGTACAATTTTATAGAGCGGCAGGTCCATGCGGTCATGAAGTCCCTTCGAAAGCTCAGGCACTTTGTCTCCCAAAGTAAGACCACTGTCTTTGTGATTCACCCCGATGTTCGCAGTTTCATCTTGCAAGGGGAACCGGGTCACAAGAGAGCGGGATGGATTGCCAAGATCCAGGAGTTTGACATCGAAGTACGGCCCACCAAGCTTATCAGAGGCCGAGCCTTGTGTCGAGAATTGGCCCGAAGCGCTGTAGCCGGCATCTTCGCCTGTAAGTGGGAGGACACAACGACACGCGTCTACCTAGCCAACTCCTTATCGGAGGGGAATGATTGGACGGATGAACCGGTGAGATACTTCGCACCGGGAGATGTCCAGATCACTTGAACGCCTCACAAAGGAGGAGGTTTCGGTTAGGTACATTAAGGTACACTCTTCGCCCCGAGGGGCTTTACTTCAAAAACATTGACGGCATCCTGTTGCGGTGCGTCATAAAATCCGACCAGCCTAGGATCCTCGGAGATTTTCATTCCGGGATGCCTGGGGGTCACCATTCTTCAAGGCCAACGGCCTTAAAAATAATAAGGGCTGGATACTATTGGCCCACTCTGTTCGTAGACGCGTATGCGGTCTGTGCCAAGTGTGATCAATGCCAGAGGTATGCTGGCCGAAACAGAAAAGCACCCCTGCCCCTTCAATCGATTCAAGCCGAAGCTCCGTTCCAGCAATGGGGTCTGGACTTCATTGGGGTGATTTCTCCTAACTCCTCCGCCGGCCACAAGTTTATTCTCACAGCGACTGACTATTTCACACGGTGGACGGAGGCGATCCCGACCAAGAACGCCGACCAAGAAACGGTCATCGAGTTCATTGAGAGCTCGATTACCCGCTCGGGGTTCCGTAGTCGATTGTGACGGACAACGGTCCGGGATTTGTAGGCGCTGTACTCACGGAGTACACCAGCGGCCTTGGCATCTATCACAAGATGTCTTCTAATTACTACCCGCAGGGGAATGGCCTTGCCGAGTCTACTAACAAGAACCTCCTGAAAATTCTCCGGAGGACCATTGAAAAAAATAAGCGGACTTGGCACTTGCTCCTAAACCGGGCGCTATGGGCGGATAGAGTTGCGTTCAAGAAATCCCTCAAGACGTCCCCCTATGCGCTCGTCTATGGCAAGCAAGCTGTTATGCCATCACACATTGAAATCCCCGCCCTGTGGATGATTGACGAAGACAGGAGCAGCGGAGACCCGGTAGACGACAGGTTGTGCCAACTCCTACAGTTGGAAGAAGACAGAGAAAGTGCATACCAGGCCTTCGCCGATAACATTGCAGCCACTAAAGGCTGGTTTGCCAAAGGCACCACTGCCCGAGTTTTCGAAGTCGGGGACCTGGTGCTGAAGTGGGACTCATACAAGGCAAAACCGGGTAATCACGGAAAATTTGATGCTCTCTGGGAGGGCCCTTATCAGATTGCCCGGGTGAATCAGTTCAATGCCTACATACTTTCGGATATGGAGGGTCAGCTCCTCCCCATCCCCGTCAACGGGTTCCACTTGAAGCTTTATCGCCGTTGAAGGCGCCCGAGTGGCCCTTCCCCGTAAAAATTTTGCCTTGTGTTTTTATTTTTCCCCGCATGTATAGTTTCCGGTTTTAGCATTCAGTTTATTTTTCCTTCTTTGAGCTTAAATGCGGCATGGGAGAGAAAGACAGACTTCGCAACGAAGTCTGTCGTTGCCCCGCAGGAGGGGCGAAGTTCGGCTATGCAGAAAAAGAAAGGAGAAAAAAGAGCAAAAATCGACTAAGTGTTGACCGAAGTCCGACTTCGCAGCGAAGCCTGACTTCGGCCCAGCCGAATTGCGAAGTTTGTCCGAGAAAAGCTGAAGCAGACTAAAGTCCGCACTGCGCAACCCTTCGTGCGAAGTACGCACTACGCGCAAAGTTTGTGCGAAGTACGAACTTCGCACCGAAGTCCGACTTCGGCCAGCGCCCGTGCGAAGTGCGCGCTGCGCTCAACACTTGGGCGAAGTGCGAACTTCGCGCGAAGTTCGCACTTCGCATCAAGCTTCGGCCGAAGTCCGAACAAAGCGGCCAGCGCCCGTGCGAAGTTCATCTAAAAATGAAAGGCGGCAAAAACCCAGATCGCGCCCAAACCTTGGGCGCAGCTAAAACAGAGGTAGAACAGTTCAAGCACGCGCTCGCGCGAAGTTCGTACTTCGCCCAGATTTGGTGCGAAGTTCGTACTTCGCCCGAAATTCGAGCGAAGTCCGACTTCGCCGGCGAGGTCGGGCCGTGCCCAACTTCGGGCAAAGTCCGGCTGCGCCTAGTTTTCCGGGCCAGTATTGGGACGCGGTTTAAAGAATAATAAAAAAATTCAAAAACCCCAATCTGGGCCCAAGGCGCGTTTGCACTTGTTTTAATGTGGGTTTCCGCACCGAAGGTTTTGTCTTGATCAGCGTGCCCAAGTGGTGGCAGCAACGTCAGCCATGGTGCAGTCCCCAACGCTGAGTTAATGATTGCACGTTTTTCAAGCGAAACGCAACTAAAAAAGCAAGGCACGGCTGCCGGGGCGCGTCTTTTCCTAAACGTTCTCTCGCGCGGCCACCAAGGGTTTTAACTCAGCCGACCTACCCCTCCTGCGTTGCATTAATGGCGCTGTTTTAATCTAGAAAAGGGGGTCGAATCATGCCAACATTCCGGATTGCGAGAGATTATTCCTCGGACGAGTGCTAATTATTCCTCCGATAGCGAAATTTGTTGCGGACAGACTGAACTCGTCATTATTGCCGACTCGGAGAGATGGACAAGGGAAAAATGCCCGTGTCGGCGCGATCCAGTGAAGCAATGAACCGAGCGATTTGCCGCGGCCGAGAGTTTTCAAGGCGATCCTCCGCCGAGAGAAAATTCAAAGGCCCGGACGAAGAAGGTACAGCGTGGGCAATCCCCACCACCTCCGGTGAATTACCTGGCAGGATATGTGGACGGCTCGTTTTCCATGAGCCTAACTCAGCTGAGAGCGAATGTGGAGAGCTGGGCTGACAAGGTTTCGCCCTCCCATCATTTTGGAGCGGCGTACAAATCAAACCTCTTCAGATTCATGTGCCCTCCTGTCCACCAATGCCCGGAGCTGATAGACTTAATTGTCAGACACTATAAACCAGCTTCCCGGCAAATCTGCAGTTCCAGCGGCAAACCCTTGTTCGCACTGCGCAGGGAGACTGTGCAGCCAGCTTTCGCCCCAGGGCTGGAGTACGACTCCGGCACCATCCTCAGAAAAATCAATTTGGGCGAACAAGCGGGACGTTTCACGCACACCAAGCGAATGAGGGATTTCCTCAATTCAGAGCTGAGCGCCCCGCTTCCAGCCGGACAATGGCCGACTGGCCCCATGCCTTTGGTAAAATTTCAGAGCAAGTATCTATATACCATCTTGGCATGGATCCTCGGCTGCGACTCCGATGAGCTGGTGCACCCGTACCAGTGCGCCGGCGCGAATGCCTCCGTGTGGAGAATCTTACGAACCGGCGGCGCGGCAGGAGCGGAAAACGCCCCATCTCTTTCGATCGGGCAGATCGGGCGGCTTACGCCATTCATTCCGATCTCGTCGAAGATCCGAAGCGCCGGTCAACCAATTTTCGTTTCGGTTCCGTTCGGTCCGGCTTTGTTTGTACCATCTCGCACCCCCAAATGCCGATCCTGAACTCGAAGAAGGTTAACGAGAAGGGAGAACCCCAGCCCGTCTATAATTGGACGGATGACTTATACCGGAAAGGGTCCTACTACAAGTTCAACTTCAACTTTCTGGGATTCGTCATGTCAGTCTTCACCGAAAGTGAAATCCCCCGTCCCCCGAGAGAAATGACGAGTGCTTTGATAAATCAGAAGCTCGGGGACGTTTTTAGACTGACGCAGGGGATCGTGATCAGAATCTACGGATTCAAGGGCAAACCCTATTTGCTGCCCTATTGGTGCTCAGAGCATCCGTTCGGGATGGAAGTTGCCCGACGGATGGACTATGTGGAAGAAGAGTTTGGCCTAGGGAAGAAAAGAGGACAGATTTTTCAATATCCTCTTTCCGGGCCAATGTTGAGATTATCGAGGTAGGACAACATGTCTACCTAGAGCAAGCGCTGTCCCGGATTGGCCTGGTTTTGCTGCCGCAGCGCTGGAAGTATGACCCTCATGGGATAAGGGGAAAGTTTGCACATCTGTGCCCCCGGGACATAACCGAAGATAGGTGCGACGTGGTCCATGTGGACCTTGACTGGGAGATTGAATTAATGGAAGCTTCTCCCCCTTGGCAGGATTTCTACTGCGAGGAGGTGACATATGACCCCAAGAGAAACCGGGACCATCACTTCTCATCTCCAGGGTTCAAAAAATTTCTGTCCAAGATTGCAGGCCTTAACTGGTCTAAAGAAAAGATTATTCAATGCTGGAAAATGAGATGCCGCACGCAGCACGATAAATCCACAAGGAGAAACCTGGCCGTAGATGACGACTTCTCGGTTCTCTATGGCCAGCATCATGACAGTCGGCGGCCGTTCGCATATCAAGGTTACGTTCCCCGAGGCCCCTTTGAGGATTATAAAAGTGGGTCTCCTCCCAAACGATTGTACACTTCGGCAATCGCGGCGCCGGCCCGACAAGTACCCGAGCCGATCCAATGCGGTTCGTGGCTCCTAAGGCGGCGCCTGAAAAGGCGAAGAAGTTAGCCGAGGCAGCGCCCGAGGCACTTCCTCAGGCAAGAAAAGCACCAGCACCGCCAGAACGCAGACCGGTTGCGGCAGACCTTTTGCAAGTCAAACCCCGGTACAAGTTTACCGTGGGAGCATCAGCGCCTGCTGCACCTGCTTCGTCTCCTTCCCCTGATCCGACAGTTGTTCCAGAAGAAAAGAAGCGGAGGAGAGTTGAGAAAATCAGGCGACCTAGCCTGATAGTGCAGCGACCGGTCGCGAGAGCCGCAGCCGCGTCTGCGCCGCCGCGAGAGGCGGTTCCTTTGGGCGGTCCCAAGCCGGCCGCCGAGACAATAAGAGAAGACATTCACCCGGCATCGGCTCGGGCGGACCCCGCGAGTACGTTTGCTGTCCCCTGTCTCTCTAGTCTCACCCGGTTCTACTTCCACTCAGTCCCCCGCTCAATCCGGGCGAGCCATGACCACATCCTCCTCCCCCGTCTCCGCATCCTTCTAGCGGTCCCCATTCTTTCGACCGGCTTGCTCAGAACCCTAACGTCTCTCTTTCTCTGAGCACAACTCCAAACCCTTCGCCCGAGGTTAGTGCTGAGGCTGTCCATTCACCATCACATCCTCCACCTCAGCCGCTTCAAACCCTCACAGTGTCAGCCTCTCCCATTTCCGTTTCCCGGTCGCCCCCACAAGCGACCGATTCTTCCAAGGTCCGTCCGGTTCCTCCCCGATCCCATCCCCCGCGGAGAGACGTCTCGGCGGATCCCTAGGGCTGGGGGAACCAGATTTTATGGACGACCTCCGAACTCGGATGACTTGCCCCCGGCAACAAGAGCCGTAGAGTATTCCGTCTCTTTCCGCCAAGACCCGAAGCGGAGGAGACATGAGGAGATAGCCGCCCGGCAAAACGCGCAAAGTATGATTTCGGAAGGAGAGTGATTACAACGGAGAAAATAATCCCAATAGTGAAGAAGCCTCTCCGAGAAATGACTAAGGCGGACTACGTGCTCCAGACAAAGGAGAAAAGCTTTGACGACATTGATAAACAGTATGAGATTCGGACGATCATGCGCAAAGTCGACAATCTCTTTGTCAATAGTCCGGAGGAGCGAGGAAGAACTTTTGCGTTGCGAGGACAAAGTAAGGCAACTTGAAGAGGACCTATCTAGGTCCACCGAGCAGCCGGAAGCGGCGCGGCGAGAAACGAGATGAATTCAAAGCCCAGCTAGTCGCTTCTCGACAACGGGCCGCAACCGAAAAGAAAGCAGCCTCGGAGCAGATTTCTCAGCTCCGGGAGTCTTTGAAGCGAGCACGATCGCGACTTGCGGAAAAAACATCTCAAGCGGCCGTCTTTTCAAAGACAAAAGTTAAGGAAATGAGGGCTGGTTTGTTGAGGGAATGCAAGCCCCATACCTTTAAGGCAATGGCGGTCCTGGACTTCGCATCCAGGATTCAAGAAGTTTCTGCCCAGGGAAAGCCTGTGGTAGAGGAGGCCGAGCGCCAGGCAAAGCAATGGCTGGACCTGGCGATAAACCTTCAGGAGCGCGAGCGCGACGGCGTCCTTTTTTCCCCCGTGTCCTCATTCGGCTGCAGAATGGGCAGGTGCAAGGGTGACCTTGCACAAATATTTTAGAAAAGTTGAAGAGGTGAGAGTGGCCAGACGAATGCTTGATGCATTCGGGCATGAAAAAGATATCTGTCTGGCCCCCTTTCACGCTCTTTCGTAACTTGGGTGTCCAGGTTTTGTTGAGAATGGCGAGCTCCTTACCCTAGATCGGGTAAAGAAGAATTGGCAGTCCTTTGAAGCAGATACTGACTGAAATTGATAGCTGGACAGAGCCAATTCAAGACAGTCGAGTCACTCGGATGGTGTCCGGATATTCCGGGATCCGCTCCTATTTTCGGGAGTTAGAGAAAAGATACCTCACCATCGACCCGCACGCGGTCGCCGCTTTCACGGAGCATTAGAAGACATAGCTGACCGCAAGCCATTCGAAGCGGAAGCCCGGCGCTCAGCCCAAGAGGCGTACACTCGCATGTGCGAGGCAGAAGCGGAAATGGAGACCTTTCAGAAGGAGATACTGATGAGGCAACTGACAAAGATGAATCTGAAGAATAGTTGCCGCAAGGAGAATAGTTAGAGCAGCAAAAGGTAGGGGAGGTAAGTTCCTCTGCACCCAAAGGATGAAGGCATGGATTCTTTGCGCCGAGGCGAGCTCGACACCCCGCGAGCCGCCAGAAATGTTGTCACATTTTGCACGGGGTGCAATGTCTTCAATATTGTTTTGTAACAGTGTTGCTCTTCTTTTCCTCCTTCCGTTTTTCTTCCTTCTCTCCCTTTCCTTTTCTTTCCCATTCTCTTTCTCTCCCCCCTTTTTTTCCTTGGAGTCCCCCAGTTGATTTTCCAACTTTCCAGCAGGTCTATCTGAAATTGGCTAAGTCTGGGTGCGAAGTGCGTACTTCGCCCAGTTTTGGTGCGAAGTGCGTACTTCGCCCAGTTTTGGTGCGAAGTGCGCACTTCGCCCAGTTTTGGTGCGAAGTGCGTATTTCGCCCAGTTTTGGTGCGAAGTTCGCACTTCGCCCCACCTCCTGGGCGCACCTTGCACTAGCAGACTGACAGGTCAATGCAGGAAAAAGGTAAAATGCCGGAGCAGGTCCATATGGCGGCAGACACCAGTGTTCGCCTGTGCGTAGTTCGACTTCTCAACGGAGCGGGAATGCGCCCTTGACAGGTGTACAGTAGGGGAACAAACCCGGAATTTGACCAAGGTTTGAAGGCCTTCCCCGACTGCACTGATTTTTGCACGCATCCCAAGGAGCCCCGATCCCAAGCAAAGATGGATAGATCGCCCTCTAAGGCGGGCATGTGTCACACAAGCATAACCCATCATCGGACAAGTGTCCAGACTTCGGGATTTGAACCAAGACCGCCGACCAAAAGGGATAAGCATGGGCTGCCCGCACCGCTGCGTTAATAGCCTCATTCAAAGCTGATCCGAGGTTTCACCGCTCCAGCCTACTAGCAAGCTCTGCCGACTTGAAGAATTACCCAAGCACTCCGCCACGTAGCTGCCCAAATTCCGAGAAGACCATGCTGCGGGTACAGACCCGATCCGACAAAAGGTCGAGCATTTGCAGCTCTTTCGCCGCTTCGTCGACTCATGTTTGATTGGGACTCGTGCCCATTAATGTAATGGGTGGGACTCGGGCTATAAAAGCCCATCTGAAATTCATTGTAAAGGGTGGAAGGGGAATGTTTGTTAGGGAACTACTGTGCTTATCGTAACCGTGCTTACGCTTATGAATACAATCCGTATGCCCGGTTCTGTTCTACTATCTTTATTCTTTTATGTTGTCTTTCATTATATGCCTTAGGCCCACCTGTGTCGCTGCTCGTTAATTCACTTTGGCATTTGGCGATCAGGTTCCTCTAGCATTGCTTGCTTAAAGCACCTTCTGTACTTCATTATTTAAAGCATTCATTATAAATTTGGTAGCAGTTCCATCAGTTGTGTGTGACGTTGTTGGCCCGTATCTGGTGATTGATGCGATCCCTCGCTGTTAGTTCCTTGTAGGGAATGTTTGCTAGGGAGCCATTGAAGCCGTGCGGTTAAACTCTCTACCTAACACATATACCTGGCTCTGACATCTCTAGGTTTACTTTCTACCCCTGTCAGTGTACGTATCTGGTGATTGATACGATCCCCTGCCGTTAGTTCCTTGTAGGGAATGTTTGCTAGGGAGCTATTGAAGCTGTGCATACGCTGCTGGTGTATCGGAAGTACGCCTAGGTTTTGCAGTTCCTTGTCATGCTCTGTGTTTGTATGCAGTAAGTAGCGGAGATTGGTGTGTTCCCGTACTGTTAGTTCCCCCCCACCAACCTTTGGACATATTTGTAATCTCTTTCTGTACATTTATCTCTTTCCGTTCATTTATTTCTTTCCTGTTCCCTTTGGCTTAAATCCCCCCCCCAAAAGGAGCCGGCCTTCTCCGGAGATTGGCCCGGAAGGCATCTCTTCCTTCCGGCCTTTCATGCTGGTGGGCGAATCTGGGCGCATTAACCAAAAATCCTTTCCTCATGGCAGATTCGTAACCAACAGTGATCAAGTCCACAAACCTCAACAAATTTAGCAACAATATAGGCCACGCTCCAAACAAAAGCAGTAGAAAGGGCATGTTGCCATTGAAGAGTCGGATTCAAATTCTGAACAAGCACACGAAGAGTCAGATTTAAATTCTGAATAGGCACATAAAGTACTCGTGACAAAAGCTACCACTAAACACAGATGATGTTTGGTACATTGATTCTAGTGCTAAAAAGCACATGACAGGGGGCAAAGAATGGTTTGCTACCTTCGAAAAAAAAGAAGTGAAACCGGTGACCATTGTCGTAATAAAACATACAAGGTGAAAGGAGAAGCTGATGTTTCAATTCATCTTCCAGATGGGAAATGCACCATCACACATGTCCTTTATGTTCCAGGACTAGCCAACAACTTGTTGTCTATGCCCCAACTATTAGATAGAAACATGAAGGTTGATTTCAGGGTTGAGTATGGACACAACAAGTGTTTTATAACTAAAAACTGTGAGCATATTGCCACCAGTTCCTACAAAAGTGGTTTGTTTTCCCTAGATGTCCAATCTCCTCCAAATACAACATTGTCAGCAGCTATGACGAATGCAACAACCCTTTGGCATTGGAGATATGGGCATCTCAGTTCTGGATACTTCAACTAAGTAAGCATCAAATGATGATCGGTTTGCCCAACCTTTCATTCACATTGTCAATTTGCTTGGGTTGTTTAGCAAGTAAGCAACACCAAGTACCATTTGAGTTGAGCTCTCATTGAGCCACAAGTCCATTGGATGTAATACACATCGATTTGTGCGGTCCTATGCAAGCCAATATTGGTGGTAAACGATACTTCTAGTTGTTTTTCTGATGCATTCTAGCATTTTCATTGTTTTAAGCAGCGTGTGGAAAAGGAAATTGGGCATTCTATTAAGGTTCTCCGCTCAAATCAAGAGGGGCTATATACATCCAAGGAATTCACAAGGTTTCTTGCGCATAATGGAATAAAGCAACAACTCACTACAACCTCTACTCCACAACAAAATGGGGTTGTTGAGAGAAGAAACCATTCCATTATGGAAATGGTTTGTTGCATGCTCACAGGAGCCATTCTGGAGCAGCAGTATTGGGCTGAAGTTGTCACCACTACAATGTATCTTTTGAACAAAGCACCTAGAAAGGCACTACAAGGAGTTACACCGGAAGAAGCCTGGTCTGGGAGGAAGCCTTCCATCAAACATCTCAAAGTCTTCGAAAGCAAGGCATACATGCATGTACCAAAGAAAAAGAGGACCAAGCTAGATGTAAAATCCCTGCCATGCATATTTCTTGGATATGATGATAAATCCAAAGGGTATTAATTGATAGACCCAAAAACCAAGAAATTGCATATAAGTCAAGATGTAGTATTCGATGAAGCAGTTGAGCCAAAGTCAAATATTGAAGCCCCTCAAGATGCTACATCTCCTGCTGTAAGCATAGAGCTTAATGAGGAAGTCCAAGAAGACATTCCAGCTGTGAATGATGAACCTGCAACAATTGCTCCTACACAACAATGAAAGACTCCAAAATGGGTCCAAAGTACCATCAGAGATGCCAAGCTTGATGCATCCACCTCCTGATCTTACTTTTACTCAACCTCAAACTTGCAGCATGGCTCATTTGGAAGCAAATCCGGTATTGATGTCTCAATAATGGAGAATTCAGAACCAGTATCAGTGAAGGATGCCCTTAGCTTGCCCCAGTGGAAGGCAGCAATGGAAGTTGAATATACCTCTCTGATGAAAAATAAACATGGAAGCTCATTGAACTGCCTAAAGGAAAGAAGCCCATAGGCTGCAAGTACGTCTTCAAAACCAAGTAAAAGGCGAATGGATCACTCGGAAAATATAAGGCACAACTCATTGTAAAGGGATATTCACAAAAGGAAGGAATAGACTATAAAGAAACCTTTGCACCCACAACAAAGATGACCACCATACGCATTCTCTTGCCATGGCAACATAGTTTGATTGGAAGCTACATCAAATGGATGTCAAAAGTGCCTTCCTAAATGGTGATCTTCAAGAAGAAGTGCACATGACTCAACCTGAAGGCTTTGTTGTCAAAGGGCAAGAACAAAAGGTATGTAGACTTGTTAAGTCCTTATATGGGTTGAAGCAAGCTCCTAGAGCCTCGTATATCAAAATGGACGAGCATCTATTGCAGCACGGTTTCAAAAGAAGTCCCTCAGACACAAATCTCTATTACAAGAAAGTTGCATATGAGATGGCGATACTTGTGTTGTATATTGATGATCTAATCATTACAGGAAGATCAAAAGAATTGATAGATGCCAACAAAAAGGACTTCAAAAAATCTTTTGATATGACAGATCTAGGACTTCTACACTAATGTCTTGGCTTTTGGAAGTTTGGCACAGGAAAAAGCACATTGTAATCACATGGACCAAATATGTCAAGACTCTACTGGAAATATTTCGGATGACAAATTATAAGCCCAAGGCAACACCAATGGAGAGAGGATTACAATTGTCCTGATATGACAATTCTTCTTAGGTATCTGGCACCCTCTATCGTCAACAGATTGGGAGTCTCATCTACCTGACTAACACCATGCCTGACATTAGTTTTGTTGTAGCATATCTTTCAAGATTCATGTAGGATCCTAAGGAAAGTAATTGGAAAGTAGCATAGAGGGTATGCTTTATGTTTGTGGTACTGCAGAATATGGTTTAGAGTATAAGAATGATCAATTCTTCTTACAAGGATACACGGACTTAGATATGTCGGATCACTAGATGACAAAAATCAACATCTGGATACATATTTCATCTGGGATCTGAACCTGTCTCATGGCATAGCAAGAAACATGTAGTAGCATTATCATCCATGGAGGAAAAATATCGCGTAGCAGAAGGAGTTGTGTGTGAGGCGATCTAGTTACATCAATTCTATCAAAAATGGGCACACAGAAGAAACATCCAACGCTATTGAAATGTGACAACCAAGGCATTCTGAAATTGGTTAAGAATCTAGTATTTCATGAAAGAACGAAGCACATTGAAACTTTCATGCCATTTCATTTGAGACCATGCTTAGAATCGAGAGATCCAACTCCTGCACATGTCAAATTTGAATTCTTTCGCAATTCTCTTTGTTTGCCAAATAATGTAATAAGGGGGTGATTTTAGGATAAGATTTATTTCATTATTTTATTATTAGATCATGCATTTTTGGATGGGTTATTATTATTTTAATATTCATTACATGTTACAATCTCCTAAATCAGGAGTATCAATCTACCAGTTTGTAACCCTAAAGCATGTATTAAATAGGCTTATGCCTTTTCAATGAAATTCTTTCGCTTTGCTATCACTACCTTGCCGGAAAAGGAATGATACTACTCATGTTGTTAATTTGTTCTTTACAGAAATTGTAAGATTGCATGGTTTGCCGAAAAGTATCGTATCGGATAGAGATACTAAGTTTGTAGGTCACTTTCGGCGAACTTTGTGGAAGAAGTTGGACACCAAATTCAGTTTTAGTTTAGCTTATCATCTACAAGCAGATGGGCAAACCAAAGTTGTGAATAGAAACCTTGGGAATTTGTTGAGGTGCTTAGTTGGCAAGAAGCCAAAGTTGTGGGATACCATCCTAGCACAAGCAAAGTTTGCATATAATAATTCGGTAAACAGAAGTTCAGCCGAGAGCCCATTCCAAACTGTGTACGGAATTTGGCCAAGAGGAGTGGATGAGTTGCGGAGTACAACTGATTTGAGGAGGTTGAGTGTTGTAGCGGAGGACTTTTCCGATTACATGCATGATTTACATCAGGAGGTGAAAGATGATTTGGAGAAGAGTGCTACGAGATACAAGCAACATGCTGATATCAAGCATAGGAAACAATAATTTCAGGTTGGGGACTTGGTTTTGGCACATTTGTGGAAGGAAAGGTTCTTGAAAGGCACTTACAATAAGCTAAATTGGAAAAATATTGGACCTTGTAAGGTCTTGAAGAAATTTGCAGCTAATGCCTATGAAATTGAACTCCTAGAAGAAGTAGACATATCAAAAAAAAATTAATGTGGCTGATTTGTATCCATAATATGACAAAACAGTGGATAGTAATGGAGATACCACTTCTAGTTTTTCGACAAAAGAGTGGGTATTGTTGGTCACAAATCCACCACATGAAAGGGTTTTCGTATGTCTAAGCACCCTAGACCTGGACCAACATTGAAAGGCCGAAGGGAAGAGATGCCCTCCGTGCCAATCTCCGGAGAAGGCCGGCTCCTATACTAAACTACTGGGGTTTTAAGATAAGAGTGCAGGAAAGAGATTTAAAAAGGTTAAGGGTGCAGGAAAGAGATTAAAAGATACATAAAGAAATGGAAATAACTTGATATTGCAGCAGGAAAGAACACGCAGCACAATAACCCATCTATATCTAAACTAGCAACATTCAATAAAGAAAATGTAACAGAAACTGAAACTGCATATGCCTCTCTATGTATCCTTTAACAGAATTCCAAACACATTCATCTTCTCATGCTAAAATCCAGATAACAAAATTATAGCAACCAGAAAGCTAAATGAAAGCAAAAATACTTGCCAGAGGCAGCATAAAAATAAGGCACAGATTCAGAGCCAAGGATCTTCAGTATTGATGGCAAAATGTTTAGCTACAACAGCTTCTTTAGAAAAATGTTCCCCCCCGTTTTCATTACAATGCTTGGGTTTTTATAGAGGACCCTCCCCTCTGTGCCATTAATGAACCCGATTTACAAGAATGCTAGGGCGGATCTGGTAATGATGCTCGCCTACTTTTCACAATTGAACCCTCCCATCCAATTACCATAACTAGTTACAGGGCCGCGTTAGGCGGGGAAAGTTGCATTTATGTGCTGCGGGCGTGTCTCGGACTCATACCCAGTCTTGGAATGTGTGCCCCTCGGGAAGAGCACTATCGTTAGATGCGCCTTGGGTGAGGCTTCGCTGGAATTTCGTCTGAAGCGCTACTTCGCAATGAGTTCAGGCCGAAGCGAAGGTCAGGCAAAAATGTGATGGTTCGCTGGAAAATGGCCTTGAAGATAGCTTCGCCAGATAAACTGGCCGAAGTAGCCAGTCTGCTTGTAGAAGGCATGGTCACTTAATTCCCAGCTATGCTGCTTCGCCAAAATGTGCTTGCTTCGCTGAGAAACGGGGCCAAAATGCTACTTCGGCGAGGAACTTGCCCGAAGTGGCTGACTGCTGGCAATATGTTACAAAATCTTCTCCCTTCGCATTTGGATAGACACTTCGCAGCGATCAAACCAGAAGGTGGCAGTTCGGGGAAGCATTGGCCGAAGTTTACTCCCTGCCTTAGAGATTTTCCTATCCTTCCAGTAGCGCTTCAGCAAAATAATGACCGAAGTGGGAGGCTCGCCAGAGGAATGGCCGAAGTAGCCAGCTCGCCACATTAAGGCCCGAACTGGTGCCTGTCTAGGTGACAGTTCGCTGGAAAAATGGGCCGAAGTAATACTTCGGCAAAGATTTTAGCGAAGTGACCCGGCTAACTAAAAAAAACATTCTCGCTCAACTCAAAATTGCAACTTCGCAGCTCCTCTGCCCGAAGTGGCTACTTCGGCAGTCTTGTGAGCGAAGTGCCCTCCATGCCTTAGAAATATTTAGGCCAAAACTGGACTTATCTGATTTCCTTTGCGAAGCTGTCCTTTTCTCTCTGCCCTCAGCGAAGTTGTCTATCTTTTCCTGTTTTCTGCTGGCGAAGCTTCTTATATACATGAATTAAATACAAGGGGGCCAAAAAATGGGAACCAAAATTGCTGCAATGCTACAAAATACAAGAAAAGAAAGGGAACAAATTCATGAAAAATAAGGAAAGACATTACAAAGCCAACTTATACTTTAAATTTCTTTACCCCTTCAAGCAATGTGACAGAATTGTCAACAGGTACAGCAATTGCTAGCAAAAGAGCGAGATGAGATTGAAGCAATGATAGATTATAGAGTAGCCAAGGGGACAAAAGGCAAAGACTATTATGAGTATTTGGTCAAGTGGAAAAATCAGGCAGCCAAAGAAGCAACATGGATGAATGTTTCCTTTTATCTAGTGTGTATGATGCAGGAGCATCTGGGTAAAAATTATATATATATATATATATAGTAATAATAAAAAAAGTGATTGTTGTTGTACAAGTGCTGCTGGTTCATTTACTACTACTGTCGTACAAGTGTTGTTGTTGTTCCATTGCTACTGTTTCCGTACAAGTGCTGCTGCTGTGAAATTGCTATTGTCATATAAGTGTTGTTGTCGTACACGTGATGTTGTACCAGCATGCCATACAAGTGCTACTGTACTAGCGTGTCATACAAGTGTTATCATACCTGCGTGATGTACAAGTTCTATTGTACCAATGTGTTGTACAAGCGCGCCATACAAGTGTTGCCATACCGCGTGTCGTACAAGTGGTTGTTGGGCAGTCACGAGAGAAAAAAAATATATGTATATATATATAATATAGAATAATAAATAATTTTGGAGAAGGATTTGAAGACGAAGGGGCATGACTTTTAGCCTTCTAGATTCCATCTTCATTTCCATTGATGAAAAAGCATAAATAGGATGTATTGCTACATTTTTTTCGGTAAACCGGCAGGAAGTAATTTAATTGTTTTGCTCAATTTTCTTGTTCGTGAGTTTGCTGTGAAATATTTTTCTGCTAGAAGAGGTTGTCTTTCATTAGACCCCCTCCTCTAGACTACATCAAACACACATCCCATATGACATGGTAGGCAAGAATACTTGCAAATGTACTTCAATGGGCAACAATACAGTAAAGTTAATGGTTTCTAATTGAATACATAAGGAAGAAATCCCCTCGGCTGCTCAACAACTAAGTTTTTTTTGAAAACAAAACCATTATTTTTTTTTTTGAGTAATACTTCTTATACGCATCCGCCGTGGGGATTGAACCCGGATCACATCACTGATAATGCAAGTGGCGTCCTTGCCGGTAGACCACACTCACGCGGATTAAGGGGTGTGGTTGAAAAAGAATAGACAAAGTGTAGCCTTACGCATCACACAAATTGGCACCACTTTCCTCAACCCCCTGTCGAGTAACCAGAAGTACAAGCCAATAACAATAGTCTGAACTAGTTGACATAAGAGTAAAGCAAACCATAAGAGGTTCCAAGACCTGTGGGTCAGTGTCACATGATGAAGACCCATCTTAGCATAAGTGTCACCTGAACGGGATAGGATAGGAGCAAAAGAAAACTTGAGTATTGGATGCTAAGACATGGCTGATAGCAACCCACTCCAGCTTATTCTTCATATCCTCATGGAGTGTTCGAAGTACAGAATCTACAAATCAGATAGAAAAGCCTTGGAGAATTTTTTTGGCAGCATCGCTGTGTGTAAAGTAGAACGCTCATCTGGGCAAGGAGATTACTCTAAGCAGTATTTATGCTCCAAAGTGAGCAGGAATCTTTATATTTCTGTGATAGTTCCCATAGAGTTTTGTTGTTTTCCTCTAGAGTTTTCTGCCACTGGAGGATGTCTCCCCATAAATCTATATAAGTGATATGGAAACCTAATTTTCTTTTTTCCTACTATATCTGTTCTGTAAATTTTTGTTTCTCAGTAGGAGTCAAAATTATATAAATCAATGTCTGATAGTTGCATATATAATTGCTCTCATTCTCCTTGAGTATAGCTCTATTTGATGATTTGTGCCTACTTACACATCAGGTATAGGCTATGACACCATGTAGAAACATTGAAATTTTTCAACAAGTGCAATTAATTGATAAAATTGAGACATACACAAAAGAACTAACTATGAGACGGCAATAATATTACTTAACATACATTCACCATTGTCCAAGAGAAACCATGAACATAATTGTATGAATGAAACATAGGAGACTTAATATTTCAACATGATGGTCAACATCTCCAATCACTTCATTTTAGACCAACTACATGCATGCATACAAGTAAAAGGGCATATTAAAAACTGTGCATTACCCAACTAAATGCCACCTATGCATGGCAGTTATAAATCACCAAACCTTTCATAATTATTATGAGATGCCAAAAAAGAGTGTCTTTATTTCTAGATGACAAGAATGATATTTTGTCTAACAACAAATACAAATAGTAGAATTTTAACTAGGAAAGGCATTTATTTCAGAAATTTTGTTAGAATGTTCTTTCTTTACAATGAACATTTTTGGTTTAGATTCAAACGAAAATGACAATAGTTCATAAAAATTTGCCAGGCTCAGTAAAGGAGAATTCTTAGTAGAACAAATAAGAATCGATACTACAAAATTGAATTTTGAGCACCAAAAAAATCAGAAAAATGTTTTTAATACAGTAGCATTTGAAAAAGTTGAAATGTTACTTTTATTTTTATTTTTTTACTTCCAGCAAGTTTGACTAAAATTCATTAGTTATGAGGACAAATTGATTTTAAGAACTTGTCAAGCTGTTTCTTTCTAGACAATGTTATCTCTAAAACCTTCCCAGAAGTCTAATATTAAGTTTTAACTCAAACTATTTTTCTAAATAGCTAGATGAACTTTTATTCTAACAAAGTCATTGTCCAAACCAGTTATTTCCTCAAACCAAATTACAAGGCACATCATCCAACAAACCTATGAGTGCAACTTATATTGCATTAGAATTTGACCCTCTAGTGACAGAAAGAAGTAGTGTACAGTGGAACTGGACAACATAAATAATTCAAGGGAAACATTGTTGTTGAAATGTTTAGCAACTGCAAACCCAAAATCTTGAAAGAAGTCTAAACACTCTTGTATTAGTGTTATTGTTTCAGTGACATGCTTTTGCCCAATACATCAATATGCCAAAGCATGTACACAGCATGGCAAGGTCTAAGACATACACTGATATGGCTTGTTCTCAAAGTTCTAGAAAGTTTTGCAAGCGTGTGATTCAATGTAGCAACTTTGCTAATCACAATTTTTTTTATCATGCATTGAATGCAAATGAAATTTAAGAGGCAGTGGAAACTGAAGAGTATAATTTGGGCAACTACAATGGACAAAAAGAGGTTAAGTCTGCAAGAAACATATAAAATAGCCAAATGATACCGACAACATTGATGTCAGAGATCTAAACATCACAAAACATAAAGGTTCAAGGGAATGAAGTTGCTGGAAGACTGGCAAAGGTGTATTGAACTCCACAATCTAATCTTCCAGACAATGACAGTCACGTGTAAGTGTCAAAGCAAAATACTTGTGACCTGTTATGAAGTCCCTGATGAGCTAAATGTAACTCATAACCTGCATAGTGGATTTTTGAAATGGTACACCAGCAATTAGATAGACTCCATATTGGCATAACTATAAGCTATTTTCTTGATAGTTTACTAATACATTTAAACAACCACCATGATTTATGAATAAGAGGGTAAAATAAAACAACAAGTACAACTTGTAAAACCAAAATTTTTATAAACTATGGTACTCATTTTTTTGCTCATGATATATTAATATACTAAAAACTGATCCAAGGTAAACCTAACTCCTCAAGTGACAAATGCCCAGCTTTACTTATCTACTCTATCTCCCTGCATTTAACACCAACAAAAACATCCATGAAGTCACAATGACAGAAAGACTGAACAAGAGACTAGGGTGATGGATGCATTACGCATGCAATATTTTTTCGTAAGGAAAAAGTGAAAATACACCTCACCCAAGGAGTGATACACTGTCCATAACATATATTTACAAACCTCCTGTTGCTTTTAAGGTTATACTATAGCTTTATTGTTCCTGCATACTCTCCAGCGAACCATGATATGCAATGTGACCATAGTTGCTAAATACAGATTAATATTCCCAATACCATGACTCTGTAGAAAGATATATAACACAACACCCTTCAAGAGTCAAAATGCCATTTGTGAAAGATTAAAGTTCATACCCTCTTGCACTTGTACTAAATATGGCAGCCTATTTATAGACATTCACTAAGTCGCGGGACAAAAGTATTGGCCTGAGATGGAGAGCTCTGCTCTGTATTTGCACATTATCAAAAAGGAATTGCAAATAGAGAAATTAAAAATTTGGGTGTTCATGGTCCTATGTTGTTATCTTCAGGCGTCCTACTTGCTTTGTTCGGATGTACAATTATATTTAGCTGTATCTCTTATAGCAATAAAACAATGAGCATGATCACCACCCACTGAGAACACCATGGTCTGTGACTCTGTGTGGCCTATCAAAGGATTATTTGGTTTTCTTTATCATTATATTTCTGTCATCAAAAAGGTCAGAAACAAGGTTTGAAGGGCTCTGTCATCTTGCAAGCCTACTACTGCTCTTGCATATTCAAAATAAAGTTCATATTTATATAATTAAGGGAGGCATAATGGATCCCCACCTCGCAGTTTTTTCGGACAATAAATCCTTTTATGAAAAAAGGCGATTTAAATCTTTGATACAAATTTTAATTATTTGATTCTGAGCCAGGCATAGGAAGTTAGAGATTTATTTAGCCATCGCATTAAACTAAATATATAATAATTTCCACTCTTTGTTTGTGGGCCATACAAATATATTTAGCTATAGGATTAAAACAAATGAAGAAAGAAAGTTGTTTTTAATAAATAAATTTAAAAGAAAGCATCCTGTACCTTGATAAAGGCACTTGCGGAGCATTCTATCGATAATCTTGAGGCAAATTGGATCATCATCAACCACCAGAACTCGCAATCCAGCCGGAAATCGATTGGAAATATCGCTGTTTTCCTCGTTAAAACCACATTTCCCGTCGAAATCGCCCCGACTCTCCGACGGAAAACTACTGGCGGTGCTCATGCTCAAATGATGCAAATTCTGCACCGTCGCCATATGTGCTGATTCTTTATATCTCAAATCCTTGGCATTTTATCTCCTCATCAAAAATAAAATTTATTTTAAAATAATAAAAAAGGAAAAGCCTCCGGAAGAAGATGTCCAGGAATTAGAGAAGAGCGGAGACGGAGCAACGACACGAGCTCAAACCCAGGCCACGGAAGTCCATATTTGGGTTGGTAATAATGATTGGCCAACAAAAAAAGCCAACGACAGCAAGAAGAGAAAAGAAGTACGAGGTAAAAGAAAAGCAAAGGAATCCTCCGAGAATTGCCAAGTTTCTTTCTCCATCCCCTTACCAAAATAACTCCAAACAAAGCAGGCATACATGCACATGAAACAACCAACCAACCTCTGACGTGAGCTTGCGCATCAACCTCGACTAAGGCAATCATATTTATATTTATTCGCATTCTCAACTGACAAGGACCAAGGAATGTTAGCGAGAGAGACTTGCAAACATTACAAACAATCTAACAAAAGAAAGGTCCCACAATAAATTAGGCGCTTCATGTTATCTGAAAGAAACTTGCTTAAATTAGGAGAG
Source organism: Wollemia nobilis (assembly GCA_028583015.1). NCBI lineage: Eukaryota > Viridiplantae > Streptophyta > Pinopsida > Araucariales > Araucariaceae > Wollemia > Wollemia nobilis. Next base: position 6,628,681 of record JAQPPZ010000523.1, on the reverse strand, counting down.
AGAATCTCTCTGCCCATTTTGGAAATGTCGGAGAGCTCTTTACATTTATTTTCACAATAGTTTGGATTTGGATTTTCGAAAAATAAAAAAATTTAATTATTAAATTGTTTTTAATAAATATAATTTAAATTTTTAAAAAAACCAAAAATCCTAACTTGCATTCCATTTATTATTGTTTGGATTGAACTTGGTCAACAATCATGTACTGGTTATTTTCAGGCCAATGTGGAGCATGCAACGACATGGGAAAATGCAAAAGTGCCAAGAGTGACATATGGCTTATGTTAGCTCCCTCGACCAATGTAGATTACAAATATTATGGGGAAAAGACAAGTTTGTTGGGTTCGATACCTAGGACCTTGGGTTCGATACTTAGGACCCCCTCATGTGAAGGCCCACTTACGTGAAAAGTTGTTGCCTTTGCACCGCTAGAACTCTCTAGCTATGCAAGTTGTCTACCGGTCATGGTCATATTCATGTTTAGCTAAAAACAAAAGATTGGTTGGTTAGTTGGTAATATTAGAGTGTGGTTTACTGATAAGGATCTCATTTGCATTAATAGTAATATAGTCCGGATTCAATCTCTATAATAATTATGTATAAATAATAAACAAACAGTAAAGTGTTTGTCCATATATTATTTTGATTTGATTTTTTTAAAATAAAAGTAATAAATTATTTTAATAAAAATCCTATAACTTTATTATTATTCAATAAACTAAAAATTATAAAAATATTTTACTAAAAATAATCATTATTTATGACATCATTAATTAAAGCGATGTGTTAGTGGCAATGTTTTTCAAGGTTTTTTAATCAAAAGATCATCTGCTTGCTTAGGGGAGGGTTAACATACTTTTTGTTTTATATATCCATTATCCATCTATACGAATCCCTTTCTTCTACTGGATTGCAAAGAAATAACCTTCACGATCGGAATTTTTTATTATTAGATTTTGATTTGAATTTTTGGAAATGTCTTTCATAATTATTATCTTATTTAGTTATTATTTTTTTTTGGAGTGGAATTGTTGTGGTCGTATTCAACAAAGTCAATACAGTCTACTACTTTATCAGACTTATTTACAACCTTCAAAGTTTAGATTTAAATCTTCTCACACCAAAATTTACCAATCCAATAAAATAATGTTCAAGAGTATAAATATCCAGGGAAAGGGAAAGGCGGGAAATAAATGAATTTTCATTGAATGTAATTTTTTTAATGAAGCCCACTATACAAAAAAAAAATATATATATAATATTTTACAGGAGTTCACTATGATATAACAAATAAATAATAAAAGACAGGAGTTCTCTAGACACTATACTAGTAGGAAGCCCGAGTAACTAGAACTCAATAGCATGTTTGTAGGTGTTTGTCCAGTAACGAAGTTAGAATATCTAAAATAACTGCCACTTACATGAGTGGTCCTTCATAGAATCTTTCCTTGTAGTGGTTACACCGTTTAGAGAAAACTATTCAATAAGGAACCAATGTGTACATTGTTTTATTTAATTAATTTTATTTATTTATTTTGGTGTGCATGGTAGAACTCCCTGTCATAATATGGGGTTCATCCTGATTCAATTTCTATGTTTATAGTTGACATTAAAAAGAAGTTATAGTCCATGTAAAAATATAAGAGTATTTTTTATTTATGGTGATTTATTTTTTAAGGGTTATGTTTTTTTGCAAAAAAAATGTTTGATTTAAATATTTTTATTTTATTTTAAAAAGTTTTAAAATGAGTGGTTATATGAAAGAATTTAGGTAGTATTAGAGGAAATAGGATCATGTTAAAATAATCGTCTAAAACGAAGATAATATTAGGGTAATTTTTTCCAAAAAAAATTTTGATCTTTCAAGAGTTATATCTTTAGAATTGTCTAATTAAGATTATTCTTAGACCAATTTGTATAAAATTTGAAGAGCTTTAAAATGAGTGGTCATATGAAAGAATTCAAGTAATATTGAGGGACATACAACCCTATGAAGTCAGTCATTCGAAATAAGGGCAGTGACAATTTTTCAAGTTGCAAGAAACAAAATTGTAGATTTTTGTCAGCTAGGGTTTGCATGATGGGAGAGCAATGGAGGGTTAGGGCATTAGTGAGATGGGACATTAGAATTTTCCAGGTAAGTTGCATTTATCCCTTTATTATCTCAGAAGTTCTACATGAGTAGTGATCCTTATTACTCAAAGATAAGACAGTCATTGGTAATTTTAATGAGTCTTGGTCAAGGGCTTTGGTTTTGACAAAATGGATTGATATGAGATGGAAGTCTCTAGAAGTGAGTTTATCATTTATTTTCAAAAAAAAATTCCTAGTCATTTTCTATTTAAGGGAGGAAAGAGATAGAATCCTGAAAAAGGTCCTTGGTTTATGAAAAAATGCAACATTAGATGTTACTACATTTATCATTAACAAGGAAATACTAGAAAATAAGCAGGATAAATCAAAAGCCTCCTTAGGAGAGCCGAGAGAGAATATATCTAATGAAAAGGAAAGATGTAAAAGAATATTGAGGAATAGAATAATACAACCTACTTCCAATACTAGCAAGTCAAATAAATAAAAACCTTCAAATTATTAAGCGAGAGCCAAGAAGCAAGAGTAAGCATAAAAAAAGAAACACAATCTAAGTTGGTTGTACTTATCTTTACCAAATAGCAAAATGACATTGGTAATTTGTAGGAGGGGCCAACAACCTGTAATGAGACATGATTACCATCTCATGGAATATAAAGGTTGCTAATGCTCCTTCAACACAGAGGCGTATCAGGGACCTTTGTTTAAGTATTAAGAATGATATCCATTGTATCTAGAAAACTAAAATGATAAAGGAAGAAGTTTCCAAAACTATGAAAGCAGTATCATCAAGATGTGAATAGGATGTTGTGGATTTAGAAGTGGTAGGGGGAATTCTAACATGTTGGAATCCAATTAGAACCTCCTATGAAACCATTCATAAAACTAGGTATTGGATAACCTCATTAGTCACATGCTACTTTGTAAATATTCATTTCATCCTTATCAATGTCTATGGACCTACAACTTAGTTAGGTAGGTTAGAAGTATAGAGTGGGATTGAAACCTTTATGATAAGTAAAGACCAAAAAATCCAATTCATGATCATAGGAGATTTTAATGCCATAGCCAAATTGGATGAAAATTTTGATGAAATTAGGAAAATAATCTAAAGTATGAGAGATTTCTCAACTTTTATTCACAACAATAATCTATGGGAGGTTAAGTTTGAAGAGGAAAACTATGGACTAACAATATGACAGGCAAGAACTTGATAGCTAAAAAATTAGATAGATGCATACTCTCAAATCATTGGATAGATGAAGGCACTTGTACTAAAATCAATACCTTGACAAGGATTGGTTCATATCATTGGCTAATAAGAGTTAAAATGGTGGTAACTGAATTTCAAAAATATCATATTTTAAATATGAGTAGATGTGGGAAGACCATCCTCAATTTGTTGATATGATAGAATAGACATGGAATTCTTTAGGAAATGGTGGGTTGTATACACTTCCAAAACAAATTAAATCAATGGCATCTAGATTAAAAGAATGGAACAAGAAAACTTTCAAAAATATTTTTGAGAAGAAATAAGAATTGAAAGATAAACTTTTAAAATTCCAAAAAGGTGAGCACAATAATCAAAGCTTGGAGAAAAGAGAGTTGCTTAGTAAATATCATAATATTTTGAGGAAGGAATGATTTTTTTGGAGATTAAAATCGAGATATACTTGGTTAAAATGGGATAAAAACATTGTTTTTCATAGGATGGCAATAGTACAAAGATCAACATCCAAAATTAGTAGAATTAATCAATAAAAGAGTTTTGAATTGAAGACCCGAGCAAAATCAGAAAGAAGGCAAGTTCTTTTTACCATAACATTCTAGTATCAAAGGAGATTGATGTTTTTAATGATTAACTATTGCAAGGAGTACCTTTAGTTATAATAAATGAAGACAATATCAAACTAATGGAACTTATTACTCTAGAAGAAGTTCATTTAGCTATTTTCTCTTTTGATAAGGATACATTCTTAGATCCTGATGGACTCGCTACAACATTATATCAGCATAATTGGAAAATAATGAAGGATTATTTATTGGTGGTAGTGGAACAATCTAGGGTAAAACAATACATACCTTATAAAATAAATGCAATGTTTCTTACCTTAATTTCAAAAAATAAAGATGTAGAATTGTTTGATTCATTTAGGCTTATAAGCCTATGTAATATTGTTAAGAAATGTAGCTCGGATAGGAACTTCTTGTACAGGCTTCAGTATGAACGTACTAGAAGTGGTTCGAGACATTTCGAATTCTATTTTGAAATTCACTTTGATGATTCTATTTTTTGTAATTCGCTTAAGTGATTCAATCTTGACCATGCATCTCAAGATGAGATGAGATGTAATCTTGACCTTCCAATCTGAATAGATTAGGGTTTAAAATATAAGGGTTTCCTTTTCAAATATAAAAGGAGTAAGGCAATAATGTTTTAACACAGAAAAGCATAACAAAAGAAAGTGAAGGCAGATTGTTGAAGGAGAACATCAAGGCTATTGTGCAAGAGGAAGAGTGATTTGCTGGCCAGAAAGGTAGTAAGAGAGCGGACTTTTAATCCTGTTGTAACTGTAATCTCCTCCATTATATTAATAATACAGTTTCAGTAGTAGTTTTGACTTCACCTGTTTATTATGTTCATTCCATTGTTTATTCTGTTCATTTTCTAGCCATCTGTGTGACTGTTGCATGTTGCTTGTTTAGAAACATAGAAAAATAGATACCTAGGGTTTGGAAAACTTAACATGGTATTAAAGCTAGGTTATGTTATTGATATCCTCAAGGGTTTACAACATTAGATCATTATTGGACATTAAAAAAAAAACCAATAGTTGAGGGTTTCATACTTTTTCTTCAAGGACTAAGCTTATTTTTAGAGCAACTTTCTTTTTATTTTTAAGTCAATCATATCAGATTTGGAAGTTTATGCAGTAAATCTCAAAAATGGTAGTCTAGCCTCATATTTGAGGATAGATTGAAAGGTGCCTCCAATTTCTTACACTGGAAAGTGAGGATAATGTTCTTATTGGAAGATAATGATCTATGGGATATTTTCAAGGATGTTGTGACTTCGACTACAAACCTGCAATAGTTGGCAGCTCACACAAAGAAGGAAGTGAAGGCCAATCGAATGATCTTGGATGTAGTGAAAGATCACATGATTCCTCATATATCTAAGAAGACTATGACAAAGGATATGTTTGATGCCTTGGTTAGCCTCTACCAGAGCGAGAACATAAATAGAAATATGATATTGTAAAATAAACTCGGATCTATGGAGATGACCAGATCTAACATCGTTACCAGTTACCTGATGAAGATCACATAGATTCGTGATCAACTAGTAGTAGTTGGGGAGAAGGTTCTAAACACAGAGTTGGTGAACATGGCACTGAATGGTTTCTCAACTTCATGGGAACCATTTGTCAAAGGCATTTGTGCTCATGAGCACCTTCCCACCTATGAGAAACTATGATATTATTTCATCTAGGAGGAGACTCGAATGGAGTCAAAGGCCAGCAAGAAAGGTGGTGATGATAACCTAACTCTCTTTGGGTAAACCAAGAAGGGCAGAGGTAAAGGACCCAACAAGGGTAAGGTAAAAAGTGAGGAGTCAACCTCACAGTTAGGGAAGAAGGACTTGAGCAAGATCAAGTGCTTTATTTGTCATAAGCATGACCATTATGCATCACAGTATCCATACAAGAAGGGCAAATGGAAGCAACAACAAACGTAGGTAGCAGCCTCTATAGAAACTCAAATGAGCAAATTTGCTACCAAATTCAAGAAGGATTTCTTGTTGGTCGCTTGCCTTTCTACCAGTATAGTTTCGAGGGATGATTGGTATGTAGACAGTGGGGCATCTCGGCACATGACATCAGCCCGACAATATTTTACCAGTCTACAAGAGCAAGAATTAGGAGTTCAGGTTGAGCTTGGTGATGATCCCAAGTATCCAGTTGAAGGAATTGATACCATTCCTTTTCGACTCCAATCAAGGAACTCTTTAGACTTTGATGACATTTTATTTGTTACAGGTCTCAGGAAGAACTTGCTTTCAGTTTTGGTTATGGAGGATAAGGGTTATGCAGTGGAGTTCAAGAACCAACATGTCCTTATTAGACCAAAATAATCTAACCTAAAAATAACACAAGTGATAGGGGTTAGAGAAGGCAGTTTATACAGGTTGGAAGATGAACCTTTTTCAGCCCTAGTTCATAGCAGTAACAACTTGTGTGAGTTGTGGCACAAGAGGATGGGGTACCTGCATCATATAGCATTGCCTATTTTGAGGGATATAGTCATAGGTCTTCTAGAGTTTAGCATTGAGCAATAGGGAGTATATAGAGGGTGTCGCTTGGCAAGCATGCCAAGGCTATTTTTTCAAATAGTGAATATAGGTATAAGGAGATACTAGATCTAGTGCATTCAGATGTTTATGGATCGATGTCAGTAGCATCAATTTTAGGTAGCATGTACTATGTTTTATTTATTGATTATTTCTCTCATAAGACATGGATCTACTTCTTAAAGACCAAGGATGAAGTCTGTAGTAGTTTTCAGGAGTTCAAAGCTCTAGTTGAGAACCAAAAATAGAAGAAGATCAAGATCTTGAGATTAGACAATGGGGGTGAATATACCTCCAAGGAGTTTAATGGTTTCTACAAGTAGGTAGGAATCAAGAGAGAGCTAACTATTCCATACAACCCATAATAGAATGGGGTTGTAGAGCAAAAGAATCGATCCATCATAGGGGTTGCTAGGTCCATGATTCATGGCCAGGGTTTATCGATGTTTCTTTGGGCAGAAGCATGCAACACATCATTTTACATCTAGAACAGGTGTTCTCATAGGATATTGGAGTACAAGACACCAGAGGAGGCATTCACTGGTATGAATCCAAAGGTGAGTCATTTTTGCATCTTTGTATGTCTACTTTATATCCATGTTCCAGCAGAGAAGAGGACCAAGTTGGAGCCCTCCAGTAGGAAGGGTTTATTTTTAGGTTACAATGAGACTTCAAAAGCTTACAGAGTCTATATTCCATAGTAGAGGAAGACAGTAGTGAGTAGGGATGTAAAGTTTGAGGAGGATGTTGCATCCAATAAGTCCCATGAACCTATTATAATGATAGATAATGAGGAGAAGGAAGCTTCAAAGGTTGAGCCAGGGTCACCAAAGACACCAGTGGTTTCTAGTTTAGGATAGTAGCCTTCAGGTGAGGAAGAGGATCCATTAGCCCCTTCTAGTTCTATCAAGAGACCTTGATGGCTTACACAAACATTGAGGTATGCTGAGGAGTATGTTAGGCTCCTAGTAGCATGATTAGGGAGATCAGACCTCTGAGGAAGTTTCAAAACTACATGACATTGATGAGCAACATCATAAATCTTGAGCCTTCCAATTTTCAAGAGGTAAAATACCAACAGGTTTGGCAGGATGCCATGGTGGAGGAGTACACCTCCATCATGAAGAATGATATTTAGGAATTAGTGCCAATATCAAGGGGGAGGTTAGTTGTGAGTTCCAGATGGCTCTACAAAATTAAGCTTATTGTAGATGGTAGCATCAAGAAGTTCAAGGTAAGGTTTGTGGTGAGAGGGTTCTCCCAGAAAGAGGGAGTGGACTATGAAGAGACTTTTGCTTTAGTCATCGGATACACTTCCATTAGAGCAATTATGTCTTTAACTCTATCTATGGGATGGTGGATTCATCAAATGGATGTGAAGACAATTTTCATTAATGGTATCATTGAGGAATAAGTGTGCATAGAGCAACCTCAGGGCTTTGAGGTACATGGGAAGGAGTCCCATGTTTGTAGGCTTAATAAAGCCTTATATGGACTAAAAAATGCACCAAGAGCATGGTATTCTAGGATAGATGGATACTTGTAAAGTGTGGGCTTTGCCAAAAGTGATGTAGATCCTAATCTATATTACATATTTGTTGGGATTGATCTACTCATTTTGGTGCTATATGTAGATGACTTGTTTCTTACAGGTGCAGAGAAGTTCATTGCAAGGTAAAAAGCAAATATGGTAGCTGAGTTTGATATGAAGGATATCGACATGATGTATTACTTCTTGTGTTTGGAGGTTTAGAAGAGACCAGGGAAGATATTCCTTGGGTAGGGTAAGTATGTAGTTGAGATCTTGAAGAGGTTTCGGATGGAGGACTACAAACCTATGGCCACACCTATGATCACTAATCTAAATAAGGTGACAACTTTAGATTTAGAATTTATGGACCCTATATTGTACAGGCTGATAGGATCCTTAATGTATTTGGTCAATATTAGACCAGATATATGTTTTGCACTAAACACCTTGAGTCAGTTTATGGTGGAGCCAAGGCGAGTGTTAGAGTAATATTCCATTCTTTGGGATATTTACCCTTTTACTCCACTAGGTAAAATAGGTAGTATATTGCATTATACTACATAGGTAGATTATTACATTTACTTTTCTACTTTCTACCATGTAGATATTTATTGTCTTAAATATCTAATGGTAATTCCTAAATATCCTAGGTTAAGAATCCTAAACCAAACGCTCTACCTCCTATGACGCGTTGGTTAGCGTGATTTCAGCATTATTGTTTTATATGCTATTTTGTATCCTATTTAAACTATAGTTCCTAAACTATATGGTTAATGCAATTTATCATTTGATTAATCAAACTATGATCTCCTGGTCACATTGGTACCAGAGCTGGAGCAAGGGAGTTTAGCAGGGAGCGTTGGAATTTTGGCACCATGGGTGACCTCTAATTAATTTCCATTTTATGCTCCTAATGTTTTTAATTCTCCCTATTGTTTGATTATCTTGTGCATCCTAATTGTCACCCCACCTCGGCTGGAAACCCCGCAGGATGTGACGCGGGAGGGCAGGAAGGCCCGTAGTGGCTTAGTGCCCGTAGCATAGGGCATGGATCCCGACGTCGGGATCATTTGACCCCCGACGGTGATCGCCACCTATGGGGTTCTTTTCCCCCATCATGGATCACGACCACCAAGGATTTTACTCCCCATCGACAATCCTCTCTACGGGCCCGTAGATCGCCCATAGGAGCGTCTAAGGGTAGGCGACCCTCACACTCTCCATGGCACGGGGAGAGCTTTATTGGCTCCCCCTTTGGGCCCGCATACCAAGACTACCAATGGGAATGCCTAGAGGGTAGGAGCGCCCTCACGTTTCTCATAGCATGCATCCCAAGGCGGTGTTGACCAGACCTTGACAGGCTTGCACGCACCCCGAGGAGGTGTTGACCTATCACTATCGACCTACATGCACCCCGAGGCACATTGACATGACCTACTGCCTAGGTGACATGTGGCACTCTAGCCATGCGCCACCTGGCCGCTGATTGGACCCACTGGACGACGTAGACCTGACGTGGCGGACAACCACTAGACGATGCAGACCTGACATGGCGGACAACCACTGGACTGACGGGACTTGACTTGGACCCCCTTGCCGCGCCACGTGGACGCCGACAAAAGGAGGGTCCGGACTCGATTTCCCGAGGGCAATCACGAGCGATAAGCTCGTCAAGGCCTTTAAAGGCCTTTGCATCCGATTTTTGGATGCATGTGGGATAATTCCCATAGAGTCCTCAAAGAAGCCCGAAGGCTTCTTCAACACTCAGGCGCCAAGGCCTGAGAACCAAGCTCGGTGCTTGGTTGGTTGGCCAAGGCGGATGCCTTAGGCCAGATCGGGTCACAGGTTCAACTCCCCCGCTCGTCGATTTACAAAGGGAAATAATTTTGTATGGAATTTTTTTTTAAATTTTGGCAAACTAAAGTTTAATTTTTTAATTTTTATGCTTAATTAAAATTATTTTTTTTAGTTTTTTTTTAGAATTTTTTCATTTTTTTTGCAAAATAAATTGTATCAATTTTTTTTAAACTATTAAATTGATCTTTTTATTACAAAAATTATGTTATTTTCTATTTAAAAAGCTTTAAAAACTTATTTTTTTTAGCATTCAAATTGAAAATAGAAGTGCCAATTTTTTTTATGCAACTAAGCAATTGTCTTTCTTTAGTTTTCTCCAAATGTGGGGATAAAGAGACAAAGTATAGAAGACATTTTGTTGCTCTAATTATCAAATTTTCATCAAAATTTCCTTTATTGCTCCTAACTCTTCAAGTTTTCATGAAGATCAAGTCTTGGGTAAGGAAAGCTCTTCGTCGACAAAGAATCATAAGAAAGAGAAACGAATTACGAAGGCAAACAACACGATCTCATTTTCGTCGTATGCTTCGTGAATATCGTAGAACCATTCCTCACTCAATTATCTATACTGATCCATGGAAGGGGTTGGACAGAAGCTATGGTCCCATGAGGATTCGTGAACCTTTTGATCCTAATGCACCACCTATTTTTGAGTGTTGAAAACAAAATCCAAGTCGTGTGTCGACTGGTCTGGAAGCCTTTCAAACGCGGGTCGTGTGTCGACTTGTCTTGAAAGGAGTGCTCGCATTTTTCAATTTTGTAAAAATTAAGGGGGGATAGAAGTCATATCTTGTGATTCTATTTTTTGCAAAATTGTAAAGAGAAAGGGGGGATATTTCAAAACAAGATAGGTGCATTCTTGATTATACTCAACACCTTTTCTTAAAAATTGACTATACTAGGTGCATTTTTGGTTGCATCCGACACCTATAGTGATAAAAATTTGGGTTGCTCTCTTTTTTATTATTGCACTAACCATCATGTTTTTGCAATTAAACAATCATAAACATTGAAGAGCATTTCAAAAACCCAAACTTCACTAAATCGTGCTACACTTTGCACAAGTTAAACAAGTCAATTTTTACTCCCCATCAAAGGTCAAAATTCAAACACCTTGATTCACTCTCTTTGTTTGGCTTAATTTCCTCAAAATTTCCATCCTTCTTGAAGGGTGTTAAGGCAGGTGCCATTAAATATCCTAGAGAGCAAAATCAAAAGTTTTCAAAAACCTACCCCTTTAATTTGCTCTATTTGTTTGGCTTAAAATTCCTCAAAATTTTCATCCCTTGTTAAGGGTGTTAAGGCAGGTGCCATTAAATATCTTAAAGAGCAAATTAAATTCTTCCATATACTCTTTTGAGGGTATACTGAAAGAAATATCATCTTAGTACAAATTGTAGGACCTTCATCATGGCAATTATCAATAAATACTTAAGTGATACACAATTGCTAAAAGGTCCTAACTATTCAACATGGAAAACTAAGATGAAAGCCATCTTGACTGTAGAGGACATGTGGGATTTAGTTGATGGCACTGAATCAAGACCTGCAATAGCAAGAGTAGATCAAAAAGCATGGGACAAAAAGAACAATCGTCTTCTCATGTTAATACTCCTAGCAACTACTGATGAGATCCAACCTCACATAAGTGAAGCTAAAACTGGTAAAGAGGCATGGGATGCTCTTAGTACCATTTTTGAAGGCAAAAATCAATCAACTATTCTAAACCTTCAAACACAACTTCATACACTCCATATGAAGTCAGGTGAATCAGTAGAACTATTCCTCTACAGAGTGGCAGATCTGAAGTCTAAACTTAATGCTTTAGGGGCCAAAGTTGAAGACACCATTTTGACTTCAGTAATTTTGAGAGCTCTTCCTAAAACCTACAAAATGTTGATTACATCCCTTAATGTTTCACAAAGAGTTGTCACCTTTGTGGAGTTAGTCAATTTGCTTCAAACTGAGGAAGCAAATCAACTCCAAAATGATGAAGTGTCAAACAATGCACTTTATTCAAACAATAAGGGTGATAAGAAGAAAGGAAACTTTCAAAAGGGAGGATCATCCTCAAAGGGTAAGGGAAAGCAATCTCAAAAGAGGTTTTGCTCGCATTGTAAAAAGGACAACCATGACACCAATCGGTGTTGGTTCAAAAACAAGCAAAACAAGAAAGACAAAGACACAACACATAAGCAAAACAAAGGCAATATTGCTAGTGAAGTGTCTAGTTCCGATTCTGATTCTGGTTCAGAAAAAGCACACAGAGTGCTTATTGCTAAAATAATATTGTAGAAGGAAAACACATTTGTCACCTTGAGCAAAACACCATTTCCTCTCTCTTTTTTAGGCTTCATAAATAGCATAAGTTTTTGTTTGAAGTACTTGTAATAAAGGGGTGTTTGTACCTCTTTTAGGCTTCATAAAATAGCAAACTCTCATTGTTTGAAGTTCTTGTAACAAAAGGAGGGAATTTTCTGGTGTAAAATTGCCTAGGAGGCAATCTTTGTAAAAATCCTTCACAAAACTCTTGAGTTGCACATATTTTTGCTATTTAGAGGGGATATACATTTCTTTTTCTTCACAATTTTTTGTAAAAAGAGAAGAAGACTTATAAGGGTGCATTTTCAGCAGTGACCGACACCTTAGTCATACTTCTTTCAGAAATTAATTACAACATGTTTTGCAAAAATAAGGGGGAACTTATAAGGGTGCATTTTCGGCAGCGACCGACACCTTAGCTACCTTATCTTTTGCAAACTCATATTGTACTTGAATGAACCTCGTATGAAGTGATCTATTCTACTACACCTAGCGATTGCAGCGGCTGGTTACCCATGCAATTCGGTTGGATGACAAGATTACAATAAGGACATTCATTGATGTGAAGACAAAGTGAGGAATGACCCATTTTTTGCTTAGGAGCAGCTAGAGCATTGTGACAGAGCAAGAACCAACAGATCAAACATCTTTTTCACTGTATTGGGATAGTTATATACTTTACCCAAATATTGTTGTATAGGAGGATGTATATGTATTACCCAAATAATGTAATAAGGGGGGATGTTAGAGTAATATTCCATTCTTTGGGATATTTACCCTTTTACTCCACTAGGTAAAATAGGTAGTATATTGCATTATACTACATAGGTAGATTATTACATTTACTTTTCTACTTTCTACCATGTAGATATTTACTTGTCTTAAATATCTAATGGTAATTCCTAAATATCCTAGGTTAAGAATCCTAAACCAAACGCTCTACCTCCTATGACGCGTTGGTTAGCGTGATTTCAGCATTATTGTTTTATATGCTATTTTGTATCCTATTTAAACTATAGTTCCTAAACTATATGGTTAATGCAATTTATCATTTCATTAATCAAACTATGATCTCCTGGTCACAGGCAGGAGCATTGGGTAGCAGCAAAACATGTGCTCAGATACTTGAGGGGCACAGTGGAGTATGGTCTATGATATCTTGGAGATAGTGAAGTGATGTTGCAAGGGTATACAAACTCATATTGGGCAGGCAGTGTAGTAGATATGAAGAGCACCTTAGGGTGTTGCTTTAGCTTGATCAGACATGATATCCTACTTCAATAGGAAATAGACTTTTGTAGCACTTAGCTCAATAGAGGCCAAATACATGGCAATCAATATTGGTAGTTGTGAGGTCATCTGGCTTTGCAAGTTGCTTACAATTATTATTGATCAGGAGTTGGATCCCACTGTGATATACTATGATAATCGAAGTTGTATCAAACTCTTTAAGAATCCAGTATTTCATGATAAGTCCATACACATAAACATCAAATATCACTTCATACGAGATAGGATTCAAAAGGGAACCATAAAGCTCCAATATATTCCCATAGATTAGTAGATGGCTGATATTCTAACCAAGCCTTTAGTAAAAGGAAAGTTTGAAGCATTCAAAGATAAACTTGGATTGGTGCAAAATTCCTTCCTTGATAAGAGGGAGCGTTGAGAAATGTGGCTCGGATAGGAACTTCTTGCACAAGCTTCAGTATGAACACACTAGAAGTGGTTCAAGAAATTTTAGATTCTATTTTGAAATTCACTTTAATGATTCTATTTTTTGTAATTCACTTAAGTGATTCAATCTTGACCACACATCTCAAGATGAGATGAGATGTAATCTTGACCACACATCTCAAGATGAGATGAGATGTAATATTGACCTTCCAATATGAATAGATTAGGGTTAGAAAGATTAGGGTTTCCTTTTCAAGCATAAAAGGTGTAGGGCAACAATGTTTTAACACAGAAAAGCGTAACAAAATAAAGTGAATGTAAATTGTTGAAGAAGAACAAGGATATTGTGCAAGAGGAAGAGTGATTTTTTGGCCAGAAAGATAGCAAGAGAGCAGGCTTTTAATCTTGCTATAACTGTAATCTCCTCCCTTATATTAATAATACAGGTTCAGTAGTAGTTTTGACTTCACCTGTTTATTTTGTTCATTCTGTTGTTTATTCTATTTATTTTCCAACCATCTATGTGATTGTTGCATGTTTCTTGTTTAGAAACATAGGGAAAAAGTTGCCTAGGGTTTGGAAAACTTAACAAATATGGCATATAAGATGATGTCCAAAGTGATGGAAAATTGGTTAAGACCATTATTAGAAAAAAATATTTTAGAAGAGCAAGGAGGATTTGTGAAAGGGAGACATATTTTGGACAAGATCATAGTAGCTCATGAAGTAATGCATTCAAAAATTTATAGAAAAGAGAGGAATGATCTTAAAACTTGATATGAATAAAGTCTATGATAGGCTTAAGTGATATTTTCTTTTTACAGTATTAGAAAAGTTTAGATTTGGGAAGAAATGGGCCATATGGACTAAATTTTGTGTCTCTATAGTATAATATTTAGTGTTGATCAATGGGCTAGTAACATAATCATTTAAAGCCAAGAGGGATCTTAGACAAGGAGATCCTCTATCACAATATCTATTCATTATTGTGGAAGAGGTAATGGGAAGAAACTCGAAGGAAGCATATAAAGATGGTATAATAAGCGAACTTAAGACCATCATCCATCAATAGTTTATAGATGATACAACCATTTTTGGGAGGGTAGAGAAAAATAAGTCCAAAGCTTTGAAAACTTATTAAAGGGATATGAAAGAGTGTTAGGGTAGAAAGTTAATAAGAAAAAATTCAAAATTACTTCCTAAACAGTCCAACTAGAATCAAAGTAGGGATATGTAGGTTACTTCAAATGGAGGAGACAAAATTGCTAGCAACATATGTAGGGATGCCCTTATTTGAGGGGAGAATGAGTATATAATTGTGGAATCCAGTTATAAGTAAAGTTTAGAATAAACTAACATTATGGAAAGGTAGATGATTATCATTAGCAAGAAGAGTGTAGCTAATTAAATTAGTCTTACATGCCATTCTAACATATTATATGTCTTTGTACCAAAATCGGTAGAAAAAGGTTTAATCTATATTATACAATTATTTTTATGGTCAAGTTTACATGATAAAAGGAAAATTTCCTTTGGTGAAATGGAGTAAGGTGTGTAACGATAAAACTAGGGGAGGTCTTAGTTTAAGAGTTCTTATGGATGGAAACTTAGCTCTAAGGGAAAAATTAATTTGGTGATTATACAAAGAGAGTCAAAGACAATAGACAAGCATTTTTCTAAGTATGTTGAGCCCAATGACCCAAGTTTAAAATTTAATTTAATTCTCACTACTAGATGGTTATACACTAAGGAATAGTTAAAAAATCAATTGATCTAGTGATTGAGGGTCTAAGATGGGTGGTGGAAACTGGAGAAAATTTTCTATTTGGATGATACTTGTGTGATAAAAAACCACTAAATCTAGATCCAATTTTGAAACCATGGATGAGATTACTTCAAGATAAATATGGTTATAGGGTTTCAAACATTATGTACAAGGATCAAGAAGGAATATAAAAATGGAAATAATATGTTTTTTTTCAAGTATACTAGACATTGTTACTAAGAGGTAACTATTGACAATTTTGTCACACTGCACAAGGGGTAGAAAAAGAAATCAAAATTTTGTACAGTGTTTTGGTAAAGTATTTCTTTGTTGTTTTTTATTTGCAAAGTTGCAGCAATTTTGGCTTTCTCTGCCACCCCCTTTGTACATAAAATGAAGAAGGAAGAGCTTCGCTGCCGAACAAGCTAAGGAAGATAGCTTCGCCGAAAGAAATCGTTAAGGATAGAAACTACTTCGTGCCCGAAGCACTTCAAGAAGCTACTTCGGGCGAAAACCTTGCGAAGCGACATTACCGAAGAAGAATTCAGGAAAAGAACTTCGCACCCGAAGCATTTCCAGGAATCACTTCGGGCGACTTTTTTGTGAAGCGGCATTCAAGCAATTTCAAAAGAATAGCTTCGCCGAAGGAAAAACGCGGTCCGAATTGACTAAGGCAAGAAAACTGCTTCAGACCTGAAGTCCCTCAAGCAGTTACCTCGGGCGGAGGTTTTACGAAGCGGTGTTGCTGAAGCAAAATGCAAAAGAAGAAGAATGAAAAATACTTCGGGCCTGAAGCACTTCAAAAGACTACTTTGGGCAAGAAATTGCGAAGTGAGATTTGAAGGAGTAGACATTGAAAATACTTCGTTGAAAAGCCATCGAAGCACCCACTTCGGGCCCCGCACCAGCGAACCATTTCTACTTCGTCGAAAGTCATTGTGAAGCATCTACTTCGGCCGTCTTTCATGCAAAGTACTTTCACCCAAAGCAGTAGCAGCCATAAAGAATACAACATATTTTGAAGGTAGGAATGCGCTTCGGCTGAAATACCCTCAAACCATAGTTTTGAAAGAGGATCACGATGAAGCAGTTCTCCAAGGCATCAGCGAAGCAATTTTGTCAATGAAGCAGCAAGAAGTAAAGATGAAATCTACTTCGGCTCTCACCACCCCCGAAGCAGTTTTGCGAAGCTTCACCATGCGAAGTGCAAATCAAGGAAGATCTGCTTTGGCTCGAATCCATTGCAAAGCAAAGTGCAAATGAAGACTTAGCGAAGCACTTCAAGGGCACATATTCCAAACCAAGTATTTTCTCGAGACGATCAAGTGCCTCATAAATGCATTTTTCATGCCCGATAAGCTTGCTGCTCATTTTTAGCAATTGGAAATGAAGTATCAGTCCATGATGAAGAGCTCGACGAGCATGGCGGCCACTCGAGCATAGCACTCAAAAACCAAGGATGCTCAGACGACTCATTAATGCATGTTTCCATGGTTGACCCGGTCACAATTCCTAGTTTTGGCAACGGATTTGAAAGCTCAGTCATGAGAGCCGCGAGGAGCCAACTTCTTAGCTTTCGAGGATGTACTCCTCCATTTTGTGTAATTATGGCTCAGAGGGTCGACTCCTCTATAAAAACCTAGGCATTGTAATGTAAGAGAGGGGGGAACTTTCTGCTAGAAAGCTACTATAACTTGATGTCCTGCGATTAATACTAAAGAGCTTTGGGCTCAATTTCTCTCTTGTATGCTGCCTTTTGTGTTTATTTCTTTTGTCTTTCTTCATTTGCATACTGTAACTCTGAATCCTGAATTCGGTGTGTGATTGGGGACTATACCCTAAAATTTTCCCGAAGGATACATAGGAGAGGAAAAACGCTATATTGGTTTTCTTTTATGCTGCCTGGTGGGTTGTGGTTTCTGTTACATTCGCTTGTCCTAATCGTCGTTACTCTGAACCCTGAATTTCGACAAAATGGAGAAGGAGAATCCTGGAGCTCGCCCAAAGGATACATAGGAAGGTTAATGTGGCATTTATTTCATTTATTCTTGGTGTTCTTTACTACTATTCAAGTTGTTAGTTAGTGATTATGCTTCCTGTTCTCTCCCACTTTAAATTATCGATCTCTCTTCCCTTACCCTTTTTTTATTTCTTTCTCTAACCCGAACTCTTTTTATCTCTTTCCTGCACCCTTACTCTGTTTATCTCTTTACTGCATCCCTTATCTCAAAACACCAAAGTAGTTTAGCATAGGAGCCGACATTTCTCCGGATATTGGCACGAGGGGCATCTCTTCCCTTCGACCTTTCAATGTTGGTCCAGTTTTAGGGTGCATACACTTATCCAAATCCTTTCCTGGGCAGATTTGATGACCAATAGTTTTTGGCACGCCCGGTGGGACCAAAGTCCCATATTATAACAACGCGAATCTCAAACCCATCTCCACCAGGGCCAATAGTTCCAACCAGTTCCCGGTGTGACCCGGTCAGTCTCACCTAACTAGTGGTAGTGAGAACCGATGCTCTTATTACCAAAATACTCTTAGCATCTGGCGACTCTGTTTTACCCGAGAATCTTTAAGTCGAAAAGACCGGTACCAAAGTCTGTGTCTTCATGCAAATGAGATGGAGAGTTAGGAATAGAGGAGAGGAAACCAAGTTCTTTGAGCTAGATATCGATGCCTTTGGGGAGCGATCAAGGTTGGTCACCCCCGAGTCACTGTTACATGGAACATCCTCGCAAGAGGTTGCTGTTTATGAACAAGGCCTAACTTCTGATAGCACAACATCTAGTTTTCATCCCAATCCTCCCAACTCACCGAAGCATCCTAGTGCCTCCATTCCTATTGGTCGTCCTATTAGCAATCAAGGAGGAGCTTCAGGGATTCTTGTTTCTCAAAATCTAGGAGCAAGTATGGCACAGCAACAATAACAACAAAAACAAATGCAGCAGCAACCGTCGTCCAGGTTGTTCCCAACATGGGATTCTTTGTCATCGCTAAATCTAGCGGGACAAGGGCAAGTGCTGCCTGCTGCTATAAGGAAGATCCCAATGTTTAATGGGACTGGGAAGACTGCTCTGGAGCACATCCAGGACATAATCTCTCTGGTAGTAATCCATGACATCACAAAGGAGAGAGTTATGGTAAAGCTTCTGGTTCTTTCCCTTAGAGGAAAACTCCTCTACTGGTATAGATCTTTACCACTGTACTATTACGAGATGGGACCAGTTAGCCGGGCAGTTGATGCGAAGCTTCAATGAGTCCTCCGATCCTACCTCTCTCCTACATCAGTTCACTTCAATCCAGAAACATCCATAAGAAGAGATAGCAGACTTCAATGTTAGGTTCGCTTGAACCTGGCAGAGAGTTCCAATTGGACTTCGACCAATCGACGAAGCTGCAGTATACTATTTCCTTCGGGCTTTCAACCCTGATATCAGTATCATGGTGAGATATTCTAACATCAATACTTTTCTCGAGTTGTATGAATTAGCCAAGAGGACAAAAATGGATTTGATAGCTATGGGCAAGCTTCCCCAAATGATGTCGATGCCCATACTTCTCGAATTTCCTCAATCCCAGTATGCGAGCACAGTCGCTTCGCAGATCTCTGTAACCCCTACATACCCAGTATCATCTTGGAACCTGAATCCTATTGTGTCTCAAATCACCACTCCACAAATTCATTTTCCTACATTTTCAACTTCACAGCCCACTGTCACTTTAGCATTCCCTGTACTGCCAGCACCACCTCTATACCCCGCCCTGCCTCTAATACTGATGATGGCCCCATTGCCACTCGTTCCAAAGGCTGATGATATGCAAGCTAAAATTTTGCAAGAGATGTAGTCTTTGAAATCCATAGTTTAGACGTTGTCCAATGACATGACCATTGTGAAGAAGAAGCAAGCGCAATAAGAATTTCTATCGAGAAGGTCTTAACCTATGCCTGTGCTTACCAAAGACCAAGCAGTCCAGCAAGGGAAGGCTTCGACGAGAAATGTTGTGATTGGTGAAGCTTCGAGCACTTTTGATTGTATATATTGGTGCTCTACGTGCAATGATCTGCATGAAGAGAATACCTGCATGTTGCACCAACACTATGTACAAACGCTGGCGAGCAGTAGTCATGGCAGTCAAGTCAATGTCATCAGGCAAATGAGTCAGAACCTAGCGATTGGTGAGGAAGAGCCGGTTGTAGTGCTTACCAGAGGAGGAAGGAAGGCGATAGAAGTGGATGCTACTCAAATGGCTCCCTTAAAAGTGCACGCTCGACCCAAGAAGGGACAATCATATTCTTTGACCTTGAACAAAGCTCCTCCGCTTGCATCGATCAAAGAAAAAGCTCAAAAGGCCTCTGTCGAACCACCTCGAGCAGAAACTAAAGAGCAGGCTAGGGAAAAGCTCAAGTTTCCTTCATCGACTAAGCAACAAATATTTGAAGCTACGGAGCAGTATCGCACCAGATATAAGTCAAGAAAGGAACCCGAGGTGCTCAGTTCCCTAGCGTACAACATTGTAGAGGAGTTAAAGAGGATTCCAGCCAAGATCAGCTTGTACGATGCATTGCAACTACTTGGACAAGTGGACCTGCTGCAAGAATCATTGAAGATGTCTAAAGCAAAAAAGGTAGCACCGCTTACTCTTGTGCAAACCCTATCCACATCTATTACGGGGAAGAATAGACCACCTCTGTTCTACCTATCTCTACAGATGGAAGGGTATATTGTACATAACTGTATGATCGACTCTGGGGCCATGACAACAGTCATGCCGAAAGCAGTCTATGAAGAAATAGGGATGGAATATACGTGAAGTAGCCAGGGCGTACTCCAGTTGGATGGTACCCTAGTGAAGACTATAGGAGTGATCAAAGACATTCTTATTCGACTACATAATATGCCTCATATCATGGTCATACAAGAGGTAGTGGTCGTCGACCTGGAGCCATACTTCAGTATGTGCTTGTCAAGGGAATTCACAGCAAAGATGGGGAGATATCTGTCTATGGATTACTCTCATCTGGAGATTCGATTCAAAGGAAAGAAGGTGAAGATCTACAATGAAAAGCCTTCTTCCTTCCTTATGCAGAAGATGTTCGAAGAAGAGAGCAGCGATCCAGTGAATGTAATAGTGGAGGAAGTAGAGCAGGTGGACCTGGTCGAGGAGTCTCTTGTGCAACAAAGTTATGAAGATGAGTTCTCATTGGCAGAATTTAATGCCATGGTAGAGATTGAGATAGAATGTTATGCGATCGCCAAGCCTGAGAAACACACCCAACCAGAGAATAAAACAAGTGCCCAAGAAGGACTATGGAAGTTGTTCTTCGATGGAACCCGATGTAAAAATGGTGCTGGGGTAGGGATTCTTCTAGTTTCGCCATCCGAAGAGCAAAAGGAGTATTGCTACCGGTTGACATGGAGCTGCACCAACAATGCAGCAGAATATGAAGCATTATGCCTAGGACTCAAGAAAGCTGACAAGTTAGGCGTAAAGCACCTCCAAATCTTCAGAGATTCTGAACTGGTATGCAACCAGGTCACAAACAAGTGCACTTCAAAGAAGAATTATCTCAAGTCATACTGGAATAGGGTATGGGACTTGTTTTAGCAGTTCGAATCTCTCAATCTGCAATCTATCCCACGAGAAAAGAATCAACATGCTGATGTTCTAGCATCCATCATAGCCAAGTACTCTCCAGCAGAAGACATGGTGCATAAGCCCAAAGCTGTGAGGATGATCTACAGACCCTCTATCCTAGACAGATAATTACATTGGCAAGTCTTTGACAATGATGAGCAGATTGTAAATTTCATGATTCAAGAAGCCGCCACAATCGAAGATAGAAGCCCTGACAAGGAAGAATATGAAGGGCTAGTTCAATTGAAGAATAACCATGTTCCTAAGGGACTGATCACTCTTGAAAGCATCTTTGATCAGAATGATCGAGCACTCTCTCACAGGATCAAGGTTAATGAAAAGTAGTATCAAGAGTTGGAGCTCGAGCCTGGAAAAGCAATAAAAGTTGGAACATATTGCACTTTGGAGGAGCTAGAGCAGATCCGATCTCTGTGCAAAAGGTATCCTGAAATAGTGGCTTGGTCTTATCAAGACCTAAGGGGATACAATCGACAACTAATCCAACATACAATTGAGTTGTAGGAGGGAATCAAACCCTTTCGACAGAAGCAAAGGCCGGTTAACCCGAAGATCGAGGTCCTAATGAAGGCCAAACTCCTAAAAATGCTCGAGGCGAAGATAATTTATCTCATCAAACATTCTTCTTGGATAGCGAACCTAGTCCCTATTGGTCATCAAATCCGCACAAGAAAGGACTTTCAATGGGTTTGCGTGCCCTGGACCCTCGACCAACATTAAAAGGCTGATGGGAAGAGATGCCTCTCGTGCCAATCTCCAGAGAAAGGTCGGCTCCTATACTAATCTACTTTTGGGGTTTGAGACAAGAGTGCAGGAAA
Source organism: Wollemia nobilis (assembly GCA_028583015.1). Lineage (NCBI taxonomy): Eukaryota > Viridiplantae > Streptophyta > Pinopsida > Araucariales > Araucariaceae > Wollemia > Wollemia nobilis. The sequence goes on along the minus strand of JAQPPZ010000523.1, from coordinate 6,606,607 downwards.
TAAATAGACAGAGTAAGGGTTAGGAAAAGAAATAAAAAGGGGTAAGGGTTAGAGAAAGAAATAAAAAGAGTAAGGGTTAGAAGATGATGATTTAAGGTGGGAGAGAACAGGAAGCATGATCACTCGCTAATAACTCGAATAGCAGCAAAGAACACCAAAAATAGATGAAAGAAACACAATACTCGCTTTCCTATGTATCCTCTGGACTAGTTTACAGGGTTCTCCTTTCTCTCTCACTGGAATTCAGGGTTCAGAGTAACAACGATTAAGACAAGAGAATAACATAAACCACGACCCACCAGGCAACATAAAAGAAAGCTTATACGACGTTTTTCCTCTCCTATGTATCCTTAAGGGCGAATTTTAGGGTACAGTCCGCAATCGCACACCGAATTCAAGATTTAGAGTCTCAGTATACGAGTGCAGACAGACAAAAGAATTAAGTACAGAAGGCAGCATAAAAGAGAGAAATGGAGTACAAAAATCTTTAGTATTAGACACAGGACATCAAGTTACAACAACTTTCTAGCAAAAAGTTCCCCCCCTTTTACATTGCAAAGCCTAGGTTTTTATAGAGGACCCGACCCTCTGAATCATTATTACAAAAACAACGGAGTACACCCTCGAGCCCTGAGAAATCGGCTCCTGGCTGCTACTGCGGATGATCTCTCAAATCGGCTACCAAAACTAGTAATGGTGACCGAGTCAGCCGGAGAAAGTCGCATTAAATGAGCCACTTGGGTGTCCTTGGATTGTAGGTGCGGTGCTCGAGTGGCGGCCATGCTTGTCGGGTTCTTCTTCACGGACTGATACTTCGCATCCAATTGCCAAAAATGAGCAGTGGGCTTACCGGACAAGAAAATATGCATTTATGAGGCTCTCTGATCGCCTCGAGAAAATGCCCAACCTGGGAAGCGTTCCTGGGAAGCACCTCGCTAATTTCTACTTCATAAAACTACTTTGGGGGTGTGGAGTGCCGAAGCCGATCTCCCTCTATCCTTCACTGCTTCGCTGGAAAAACTGCTTTTTTGATGGGTTGGGAAAAACGCTTCGGGCCGATATTCTTTTGAAACAGTGGCTCGAGGGAGTTTTGGCCGAAGCACTTTATCTACCTCTACTGCTTTGGGTGAAAACTGGCCGAAGTGGATTTTAGAAATACTTCGGGCCCGAAGTAATTTCTTTGTCTTAGCTGATTCGGGCTATCTTTTCTTCTTCGATGAAGTTGCTTGGATGCCGCTTCGCAAAACTCTTCACCCGAAGTAGCCACTGGGAATGCTTCGGGTGTGAAGCATTTCCTTCGCTTTCTCGACAAAGTTCTCGCCCGAAGTGATGATTTGAAGTGCTTCGGACCCGAAGCTCTTTTCTTTTCATTTTGTCCACCAGGGGGCGATAGGGAAAACCAAAATTGCTATAACTTATAAACAAAAGAAAACTTTCAACAAAACAAATATCATACAAAGTTTTAATTTTTTTGCCCCTTGGTGGAATGTGACAATATTGTCAACATTCTTGGTGGCTTGCGGGGCAACGAGCTCGTCTCGGTGGTAGAACCCTCAACTTTTATCCATTGGGCCAGAGTTACCTCCAGACCTTTCTCTTTGTTCCTTTTCTGAGGGCGCTTCCACAGCTTGTCCTTCCTCTTCCTCTTCTCTCTCCCCTATTGTTTCTTCTCCTCCTATCGCCATTGCTTCTACTACGTCTTCAGCCATTGGCAATGGGGCCAGGCGGGCATGGATGTCTCTTAAGGTTTGACAAACCTGAGACCAGACGCTTTTTGTGAACAACTCCTGATCTTCCAGGGATTTGACCAAAGCACGGAACCTATCGATTTGCCCAATTTCTGCATGCTGGGACCTAGTATACAGATCATTTAGGGAGGCAGCAATTCTACAGTATTTCAATATGTAATCAACAACCTGCTTCTCTGTTATTGGTTCGGCCCACTCGTCTATCTTCGAGACGTTGCCTTCAAACTGCTGCCACTTCGGCATGATTTCTTCCTTGGCTAAGGGCTTCCCATAATTATTCGTGAAGATCGAGAAGCCTAAGGAGGAAATGTCCTCGAAGTAGCCCATTGACATGTGCATCTTGCTCTCAAATGCGTCCAGTAGGATTTTTGCCTTTTGCACTTTCTTGGCTATGGAGAAAAAGGCATGAACTGTGGCCTGGGCGGTTGACCAATCCCTTGCTGTTCGACTCATCACTATGAGCTTCAAATCTTGATACCTTACATTTTGGGCCTTGAGGGCCAGCTTGAGTCAGGCTCTGACATTCTAAATGACTACTTCGACGATTGGCCCTCCTTCGGCGATGGCAACCTGGGCTTCTATGGTGTAAGATAAAACTGAAAGGGCACTGATAGCCCGAGACCTAAAATTCTTGAGCAGATGTGAGCGAATCTCCTTGATTTTGCTTCTATCAAGTAGCCCTAGGCCTTCTTTCTTGTGCATCTAGATCTGAGCTTGCAAGATCTTACTTTCAAGCTCCTTGGCCCTCAAATAATTTTTGGCCTGCCTTTGTGCTTGATTCTCAACTGTGCACTCCAGTTGTGTTATCTACAGCTTTAGGGTGTGTGCTTCTTTCTGCATCAGCTTGCACTACTCCTTGACCTCTGCCAATTTGGAGCGAGCCCTTGCTAGCTCCTCCTCCAGCTTGATTTTAGCACTCTCGGCTTCGAACCTACGCTTGTTGGCAATGTTGGCATGCACCTTGAAGGTCTCGATTTCAGTGTGCATAGAGGCGGACTCCTTTTCCACGTTAAGATATTCCAAGTCCTTTTCTTTATCCTGATATTCATAGTCCGCTAGAATCATTTCGTCCAGGGGCTTTTGGACTTTGGGTATCTTCTTTACTTTATGCAATTTTCCCTCCTCCAAATCGAAGATGGCGCACCTCTCAACCTGAGCGAGCGAGCACCCTTTCTTATTTCTTGCCTCTTTTAACATTCTTTCTATGTTCTATCGGGCTTGGAGGAGTTTTTTGGCCAAGGGGGATTCCCGTATTGAGGACAGCTCGGAGTCAAATGCGGTTAGATCTCCAACCGAGGGATTGAACAAATACAAAGAGTTGAAGGGGATAGCCTCACTCGAAGGTTCGACAATAGGGGTGACGGAGGCTTCGACGAGTGGGAGCACATTGTGTACAATGGAGGAATGAACCTCAAGGTTCGGCATTGGACTATTAGCTTTGCCCTGGTTGATGACTGGAGGATTGGCGGTGTGGCTGGGCGAAGTAACCTCGACAGGTTTGTCCTGGTCGGAAGACTCGGGGGGAGTAGTTAGGGACATGGTGTGAGAAGGTGACTGACCTTGTGGAGGTAGGGTGGACAGGTGAGAGTTTTCGACCAAGGTCAAGATAGAATTTCGAGTAACCAGAGCATAAGGTGAAGAAAACGTACCTGCATGCCCTCTTGGCAGAGTGGCCATGGTGATCTCCTGGGTGATTGGCCCTTGTTCCTCCTGGGCCTCGATACTTTCAGCTTCCATGACTTCCATGAGTTCCTTCGCATTAATGACATCTATGTTTGGGATCATTTCGGCACTTGGTGGATTTCCTCCATTGTTTGCTTCGGTCAAGATCGATACTAATCTTTCGGCAGGGGCGCTCGGAGTGCCTATACACGGTCGTTTTGGGAAGTTCGGGGGTGCTTGTGTAGGTTCCCGCTCCTTTCTTTTCCTCATCTCGAGGGGTTGCTCCAATTCCTCTATTGCTATGTCAAGATCTTCGGATGGTGTTTGTAGTAAAGCTTTTGGTGTGGCCTTGGCTACTTTTTCCTTAGGGACATTATCGGTCCTTTCGAGGCTTTCGCCCGAACTTGGGATGGTCGGTGGAATGAATTCGACGAAGGACAAGGGTTCCCAAGACCTAATATTGGTCTGATATACAATTACGAATTCCTTTTCCATTGTTAGAAGCCCATAAGAATTCATCTTTCAGTGATGGACTCTCATAATCCACCATTATCTTAACTGCTCCTCGTCCCAGTCTTTCAAATCCTCTTTTAAATCGTCCTTTGCTTTTCTCCAGAAAGTGGAGTCAGGGAGTTGGGAATGGAGTACTGGTGCTAGGTCGAATTCGACCTCCATAGGATAGAAGTCATGCCAAGGAGGCAACGTCCTCATCTCCTCTAAGTGCCACTATAGGTCCGTACCATTGGGGTTATTCCTTTGCTCCAGGATTTCGGGGCGAGGACAGACATGGAAGTTTTTGCTTTCCAAGTGATTTCGTAGAGCCACCTCTATGGTATTTGAAGCAGACCAAAATCGGTGAGCTTCTCCTCCAGGTATATGTTCTGCTTCAAGGCAAAGACTTCGATCACTCCCATATTGAAGGGGAAGTCGCAGGTGTGTGCCCACTTCCGTCTGTGGCCGTAGGCTTCATCGGTCATGTCGCTTTATCGAGCAACTTCCAGGGCAAATTGGTACTTCTAAGGGAAAAAAGGTAGCAGGAAGGGCTTCCCCGTGAAGCCAAAAATGCGGATCACAAGCCCTTGTGTCAATTGAAACACATCCCCCCTTTTCTCCAATACCACTTTATCTCTAAGGCAGAGAGGCACCTAGGGGCTAGACTTTGTCAGGACATGCATCACAGGTCCCAAAAACTACTGATTGAAAGGGTAATAAGATTTCAACCTCAACAAGAGATGGGTCCACTGATATACAGGAAAAGGGATCCCATCCTTGCCGACTGGTGAAACATCACAATGGTGAAGGGCTTTATGTACATGAAAGAAGAAAAGCCAAACTAAGAAATAACAAGGCTGGAAGTGTGGCTCCTTGCTAGCATCCTTCATGGATGCTAACCTTATATGCAAATTTTGGGCCACCCATTCTGCCTAATCAAAGAAAACTCGGTTGGTGTTCGACCGTGAAGCATCGGGGGCATAGAACTCTCCTCTAGAAATGCATTCGGCTAGAGACATCTGCCATGGATATACGAAAGTATCACTTGAAAAGCCTGCCACCCATGCAATGATAGAGAATATATCCATGTTCTTGAAGGCCTCCAAGGGCAGGGGCATTTGGGGTCACTTGCCGAAAGGAAGTCCGCTCTTGAGGTTTTCATGCAAAAATCTCAGGATGAAGGGATTAGAGGTGAACTTCTTCGTTTGTTTGCTCAGGCTGACATTGCGAATGGTATAGCCTTTTGGTGGCCTTTGCTATGGTGCGAACATTGCCTGCACATCCTCCTTTAGAATGGAAAACAACTTTTGACCCGAGGCATCCAACACTTGTCTGGTTTGTGGTTGGTAGTTCTGAACGATGGCGCATATGAGCTTGGGGCAGTGATGTGTAGGAGGGACTAGATACCAGTAGATGTGGGAATAATACGCCATGACCCTCTTGTTCTCCATCGAGAGCCTACTTCGCATGAAGTTGACGATACCTCAAAGCTCGACCACGGTTCTTGAGAGCTCTGGGTCTCTGATTTTCACCCACTTATCGACAGGTGGTTCTATGCTAGGCTCGTCATCGGATTCCTCCCTTCCTTCCATTACTTGTTTTCCTGGGCGTGGGGGAGGATTGACCCTCCTAGGTCTCTGTTTCTTTTCTTCCATGACTCTTTCCTTCTCTAGAACCGTCGTCTCTGGTTCTTTTCCCTTCTGAGTGGGGTTCTTCTTTCCCATCGTGAACGATCACAGCAGAACCTTTGATGCAAAAGCTCTCCGAGGTGACAAAATGCAAACTTGACTCTCACACTTGCAAATGGTTTGTTCTTAATGATCATCTACATTTTATAGCTTTGGAGGGAAACTTCCTACATTTATGGCAACTATCATAATTACTTTGTGGGTTTGTCTCGAAAGTATCGCTGTGGCATCTGATTGGCCATATGGCGACGTCGTACGCAGGGCCATGCAATTTGGCGATTATATTTTGCATTAGGAACACGAATCGTTGCCATTTGGTACTTTAGCATGGCTTTTTGGTTCACAAATTGCCTTGGGATGAGTGCCATTTCTTTCGTGTTGAGTTCATCTACTTTGGCCCCCTTTCGAGGCTGCTGTAGACACGTTCCCCGAGGCATATCCTAAATGCGTCCACCTCGTATGTGGGGTTCGACGATATGGAGTTGGCATGGAAAATACTTCATCGTGAAGTTCTTCTTCGAGGTGATTTCCTTCATTTTAGGCCTAAAGTTCCCCTTTGCCACACTGTTGCTTTGGTTCACAATGTCGTTGACCAAAACCCGTTTCATCGAGGAGGGCCTCGCCAAGAATTACTTCGGACGAAGCCTTCGGCACATTTCTTTAGTGAAGCATTTTCCACATCCTTGATTTGCATGTGGTTTGGTTCTACGAGGATGAACTGCTTCACGGCGAACTTCCCTTCATCGACTACTTCGGACCGAAACCCCCCCAAAGGCGATTCCGACAAAGCACTAAAAACCTATATACAAAAATATATGCAAGATTTTTTTTATTTTTTTTATTTTTTATTTTTTTTTGGGGTAATACATACCTCAAGCGATCAAAGGTCTTCAGGTGGAGACCATTGACGGAGATTGGTAGTACTTGGCCATTAGCATCTTTGAGGATGAAGGAATTGGCCGAATTTACTTTTACTATTTCAAATGGTTCATCCCAAAACGCATCCATTTTGTCATGATTCCCAAGATTGGCCTTCCATGAATCCCACCTCCATACCAGGTCTCCTTCTTTGAATGTGTGATCGGATGATTTCCTTTTGAACCATTCTTGGGTGACCTCAGCATGCCGTGTGAATTTCTAGTAAGCCTTTTCACGTTCCTCTTCTAGTTGTAGTAGCTAAACCAGGAGTCTCTCCATCGGGTTAGCTTCATCTTATTCTAGCAACTATAATGCAGGGATCTCGATGTGAGTGGGCAGGATGGCCTCTTTGCCATAGACCAGAGCATAAGGTGAAGTCTTGATTGAACTTTTAACAGAAACCTGATCGGCCCACAAGGCCCGATCTAGAAGGAGGTGCCAAGTTCTTTTGTTTTGATCGATCAACTTTCTCAGTATCCTCAACAGGGTTTTGTTTGTGGATTCTGCCAATCCATTGCCCTGGAGGTAATAGTTGGAAGACACCTTGTGATATATCCCATACTTGTATAGGAACTCGTTGATCCTTGCGCCCATGAAACCAGGATCGTTATCTATAATAATTGCTTCGGGGATACCGAAGCGGGTAATCAATCCTTCTAGGAAGGTGACGACAGTATCTTGATCGATGTGTTTTGTGGGGACTACCTCGGCCCACCTAGTGAAGTAATCAATCACAGTCAGAATGAATTTGTGCCCAGTGGAGGAGTTTGGCGACATGGCCCCTATGAAATCCAGTCCCCATTGCTGAAAGGGTGTTTCCACCTGTATCGGTCGGAGGGGCATCGGAGCATTTCTGCTTCGGTCGACGAATCTTTGGCATTGCTCGCATCTACGGCAAACAGAGAAGGCATCGACAAAGAGTGTGGGCCAATAGTAACCCGCCTTGATTATCTTTAGCACTATCGCTCTTCCAGCAAAGTGTCCTCCAGATAGTCCTGAATGAAATTTGCCCAGTATTCTCCTCTTATCATCATATTTTATGCATCTGAGGAGGACGCCGTCGATGTTCCTAAAAAATAGGCCTTCTGGGCGCATAGTGTATCGGGCAGACCGCATCCTGAAATGTCTTCGTTGCAAAGCATTCAAATGTGAGGGGCATCTGTCGATGTTGAAATATTCCACTATTTTGCTGACCCAATATTTCTCGGCCTCTTCTTGATTGGCGAGGCATTCTCTTGTTGGCGAGTCATCCGACTGACAGTACATTATTTCAGCTGTTGCGCTCTTTGCTAGCTCTTGACATAATGCGCGACCGTGAACTAGTTTGGTGGGCTTGATCTCAATATTGAACTCTTGGATTTTGCTTACCCAACCAGCTCTTTTGCTTCCCAGTTCCCCCTGAATAATGAAACTACGCACATCGGGGTCAATAACGAAGACTATGGTTCGACTCTGAGAAATGAACTTTTTGAATTTCTTGAGAGATTTCATTACTGCATGCACTTGATGCTCGATGAAATTGTACTTTTCTTCATGGGGATTGATTATCTGACTGAGGAACGCGATGGGACGTTCCTCTCCTTCTTCCCCCTTTTGCGTCAAGACCGCGGTGTAGCTTTCAGGTTCTCCTATTGCATACAGGATAAAATCTTGACTGTAGTCGGGGTTGATCAAGACCGGTGCCTGAACAATTCAGGCCTTGATTTCTTTGAATGCTTTTCTCCTCTCTTCTATCTAGACTAATTCTGTGCCCTTTTTTAAAAGCTCAGACATCGGCTTAACGACCTGGGCGAAGTCTGGGACAAACTTACTTACGAAGTTAATCTGTCCGAAGAAATATTGAAGGCCTTTTTTATCCGCTGGGATTGGGAGTTTCATCAGAGCTTTGGCTCTGTCAAGATCCATGACGAGACCCTTTTTTGAAATTGTGTGTCCCAGCAGCTTTTCCTTCACTGACTGTGAAGATAGACTTTGTTGGATTGATTGAGATGCCAAATTCTAGACATTTTTCAAAGATTTGTTGAAGATGTTTTGGGTGGTTTTCTCTCCTTCGGGAGAAGACGGTCATGTCATCCAAATAGATAATAATAACCTTGTTCAGAAGCTCGCCAAAAGCTAGGTCCATCACCCTCTAGCAAGTAGCTCCTGCGTTCGAGAGGCCAAAAGGCATTCGCTGGTAGGCGAATGTGCCCCACTTGGTTGTGAACGCAGTCTTATGCTGGTATTCGTCCCTGACCCAGATTTGATTATATCCAGAGAAACCATCAAGCAGGGAGAATTGTTGAGCTCCAGCTACCGAATGCAAGATTTGATCTATCTACAGGAGAGGATAGTGGTCCTTGAAGGAAGCATGATTCAGGTTGCGAAAGTCCACACATAACCGGATGTCTCTATTATTTTTCCTGACAGGGACCAAGTTTGCTACCCAAGAAGAATGCTTGATGGGATAAATGATCTTTGCTTCGAGCATTTTCAATAGTTCGACCTTCATCAGGACCTCGATCTTTGGATTAATCGGCCTTTGCTTCTGTCGGAAAGGCTTGGCCCCTTCTTGTAATTCGATCGTATGTTGGATCAACTATCGATCATATCCCTTGAGGTCATGATAATACCAAGCCACGATATCTAGGTACTTCTTACACAGACATCGGATTCGCTCTATTTATTTTGAAGTACAATCGGTCTCGACCTTTATTACTTTCCTAGGTTCCAGTTTTAAATCTTGATATTGCTGCATGCTGATATGGATCTTGTGGGAGAGCGATTGATCATTTTGATCGAAAAGGCTCTCAAGTGTGATCAATCCCTTGGGAACATGATTGTTCTTCAACTGGACCAATCCTTTGTATTCTTCCCCATCAGGGCTTTGGTCTTCGACTGTAGCATCTTCTTGGATCATGAAATTAACAATTTGCTCATCGTTGTCAAAAACTTGCCAATGTAAATCTTTGTCCGGGACAAAGGGTCTATAGATCATCCTTACAGCCTTCGGCTTATGCACCATATCGTCCACTGGAGAATATCGAGCTGCGATGGATGCTAAGACATCTGCATGTCGATTCTTTTCTCGTGGAATAGACTGTATATTGAGGGATTCAAATTGGTCGAACAGGTCCCATACCCTATTGCGATATGATTTAAGATAGTGCTTCTTTGAAGAGCATCTGTTGGTGACCTGGTTGCAAACTAGTTCAAAATCTCCAAAGATTTGAAGATGCCTTATGCCTAACTTATCAGCTTTCTTGAGTCCTAAGCACAAGGCTTCATATTCTACTGCATTGTTGGTGCAGCTCCATGTCAATCGGTAGCAATATTCCTTTTGCTCACCGAACGGAAAAATCAGAAGGATTCCTGCCCCGACGCTGTTTTTGCATCGAGCGCCATCGAAGAACAATTTCCATAGTCCTTCTTGAGCAGAAACCTTCCCCTCCATTTTGGCTGGTTTCTCGGACTTGGTGATGGTGTAGCATCCCACCTCGGTCTCTATCATGGCATTGAAATCTGCCAACAAAAATTCATCTTCACAACACAACTGTGCGAGGGATTCCTAGACTAGATCCACTTGCTCTAGTTCCTTTGCAATTGTATGCACAGGGTCACTGCTCTCTTCCTCGGACATCTTCTGAACCAGGAATGTAGAAGGCTTTTCATTATAGATCTTCACCTTCTTCCCTTTGAAGGGGATATCCAGATGAGTGTAGTCCATGGACAGGTATCCGCCCAGCTTTGCCGTGAATTCCCTCGACAGGAACATGCTGAAGTAGGGCTCAAGGTCCAAGACTACCACCTCTTGTATGACTGTGATTTGAGGTGTCTTATGTAGTTGAATAGGAATGTCTTTGATGAAACCTATAGTCTTCATTGGGGTACCATCCAACTGGAGGACTCCGTGACTGCTTCGTGTGTATTCCATGCCTATTTCCTCGCATACTGCCTTCGACATGACTGTCGTCGCGGCTCCAGAATCTATCATACAGTTATGCACGATATACCCTTCCATTTGTAAGGATAAGTAAAACGGTGGTGGTCTATTTTTTCTCGTGATGGATGTGGAAAGATTTTGCACTAGGGCGAGCGGCTCTGCCTTCTTTGTATTAATCCTCTTCAATGATTCTTGTAGCAGGTCCACTTGTCCAGGAAGTTGCAGAGAATCATACAAACTAATTTTTGCTGGAATCCTCTTCAACTCCTCTATGATGTTGTAGGCTGGGGAGCTATGCACCTCAGGTTCCTTTCTTGGTTCGTACTTGGTGCGATATTGCTCTGTCGCTTCGACCCTTTATCGCTTGGTGAGCGAGGGAAACTTGAGCTTCTCCTTAGCCTGTTCTTTGGTCTCCACCTGAGGTGGTTCGACAGTGGCCTTTTGGGCCTTTTCTTTGACTGGAGCTAGCGGAGGAGCTTCGCTCGAGGCTGAAGAGGAGGATTGTCCTTTCTCAAATTGGGCATGTACCTTCAAAGGAGCCATCTGAGTAGCATCCACCTCTATCGACCTTTTACCTCCCCTGGTAAGGACCGCGACTGGCTCTTCCTTGCCGATTGACAAGTTCTGATCCAATTGTCTGATGACATTGACTTGACCGCTTTGACCGTTGCTAGCTAGTGTCTGCACATAGTGTTGATGCAACATGCATGTATTCTCCTCGTGAGGATCATTACATGTAGAGCACCAATATACATGATCGGAAGTGCTTGGGGCTTCATCTATCGTAGCATTTCTTGTCGAAGCTTTTTCTTGATGGACCACTTGATCTATGGTAAGAGCAGGTGTGGGATAAGACCTTCTTGGTAGAAACTCTTGTTGCGCTTGCTTCTTCTTGACAACGGTCATATCATTGGACAAGGTCTATACTGTGGCATTTAATGATTGCATTTCTTGCAGTATCTTGGCCTACATATCATCGGCCTTGGGAACTGATGGTAAAGAAGCCATAGTTGGTATCGAAGGTAGGGTAGGATGTTGGAGGGGTGCTAGCAACATTGGAAATGTTGGAGTGATGGTGGGGGGCATAGTTGAAAGTGTTGGGAAATGTATCTGTGGAGCAGTGATCTACGACACAACGAGATTCGGGTTCCAGGATGAGATCGGGTATGCAGGGATTACAAAAATCTATGGAGCGACTGTGCTCGCATACTAGGCTTGAAGGAACTCAGGGAGTATGGGAATTGGCATTCTTTGAGGGACTTTTCCCATAGCTATGAGGTCTGTTTTTGCTTTCTTGGCTAACCCATACAACTCTGGAAAAGTATTAACATTTGAGTACCTTATCATAAGACCAATATCAGGGTTGAAAGCTCGAAGGAAGTAGTACGCCATGGCTTCATCGGTTGGGCGAAGTCCAACTGGGACTCTTCGAGCAAACCTAACATTGAAGTCTGCAATCTCTTCTTATGGATGTCTTTGGATTGAAGTGAATTGCTGCAAAAGAGAAGTTGGATCGATAGACTCGTTGAAACCTTGCATCAAATGCCCAGCTAACTGGTCCCATCCTGTAATAGTGCCGAATGGCAGAGATCTGTACCAATATAGGAGTTTTCCTCTAAGGGAGAGAACCAAGAGCTTCACCATCACTCGCTCTTCTGTGATATCATGGATTGCCGCCAGGGAAATGATGTCCTAGATATGCTCTAGAGCAGTATTTCCAGTTTCGTCGAACGTTAGAAGTTTTTTAATTACAGCGGGTGGAACTTGCCCTTGGCTTGCGAGATTCAACAGTGAAGAAGAATTCTATGCTGGAAATAATCTGGGCGACGGTTGCTACTACTATTGTTGTTGTTGTTGGGCCATATTTGTGCCTGGGTTTTGTGGAACAGAGGTCCTCGAAGTCCCTATTGGGTTGCTCGTCAGAAGGCCAATGGGAATAAAGGCACTAGGATGCTTTGGTGAGTTGGGAGGATTCGAAGGAAAACTAGCTACTGTGCTATCGAAAGTTATGCCTTGCTCGTCAACAGCAACCTCTTGTGAGGACGTCCCGTGTAAGAGATATTCGGGGGTAACTAACCTAGATCGTTCCCCAAAGGTGGCAATATCCAGCTCAAAGAACTTGGTTTCCTCTCCTCTATTCCTAACTCTCCATCTTGTTTGCATGAAGGCACAGGCTTTAGTACTGGTCTTTACGACTTGAAGATTCTCGGGTAAAATAGAGTCGCCAGATGCTAAGAGTCTCTTAGTAATGAGGGCATCGATTCTCACTACTACTCAGGGGATGAGACTGACCGAATCTCACCAGGAACTTGTTGGAACTATTGGCTCCGATGAAGACGGGCTAGAAATTTTCTCAAATATGGGACCTTGAGTCCCATTGGGCGTGCCAGGAACTGTTGGTCATCAAATCCGCACAGGAAAGGACTTTCGATGGGTTTACGTGCCCTGGACCTGCGACCAACATTGAAAGGCCGATGGGAAGAGATGCCCCTCATGCCAATATCCGAAGAAAGGCTGGCTCCTATACTAATATACTTTTGGGGTTTGAGACAAGAGTGCAGGAAAGAAATAGACAGAGTAAGGGTTAGGAAAAGAAATAAAAATGGGTAAGGGTTAGAGAAAGAAATAAAAAGAGTAAGGGTTAGAAGATGATGATTTAAGGTGGGAGAGAACAAGAAGCACGATCACTCGCTAATAACTCGAATAGCAGCAAAGAACACCAAGAATAGATGAAAGAAACGTGATACTTGCTTTCCTATGTATCCTCTGGACGAGTTCACAGGGTTCTCCTTTCTCTCTCGCTAGAATTCAGGGTTCAGAGTAACAGTGATTAAGACAAGAGAATAACAAAAACCATGACTCACCAGGCAACATAAAAGAAAGCTTATACAACGTTTTTCCTCTCCTATGTATCCTTAAGGGCAAATTTTAGGGTACAGTCCCCAATCACACACCGAATTCAGGATTTAGAGTCTCAGTATACGAGTGCAGACAGACAAAAGAATTAAGCATAGAAGGCAACATAAAAGAGAGAAATGGAGTACAAAAATCTTTAGTATTAGACGCAGGACATCAAGTTATAGCAAATTTCTAGCAGAAAGTTCCCCCCCATTTTACATTGCAAAGCCTGGGTTTTTATAGAGGACCCGGCCCTCTGAATCATTATTACAAAAATGGCGGAGTACACCCTCGAGCCCTGAGAAATTGGCTCCTCGCTGCTGTTGCGGATGATCTCTCAAATCAGCTACCAAAACTGGTAATGGTGACCGAGTCAGCTGGAGAAAGTCGCATTAAATGAGCCACTTGGGTGTCCTTGGATTGTAGGTGCAATGCTCAAGTGGCGACCATGCTTGCCGGGTTCTTCTTCATGGACTGATACTTCACATCCAATTGCAAAAAATGAGCAGCGGGCTTACCGAGCAAGAAAATATGCATTTATGAGGCTCTCTGATCACCTCGAGAAAATGCCCAACTTGGGAAGCGTTCTTGGGAAGCGCCTCGTTGATTTCCGCTTCGCAAAACTACTTCGGGGGCATGGAGTGCCGAAGCCGATCTCCCTCTATCCTTCGCTGCTTCGCTGGCAAAACTGCTTTGCTAATGGGTCGGGAAAAATGCTTCGGGCCTATCTTCTTTTGAAATGGCAGCTCGAGGGAGTTTTGGCTGAAGCACTTTCTCGACCTCTACTGCTTTGAGTGAAAACTAGCCAAAGTGGAATTTAGAAATGCTTTAGGCCCGAAGTAATTTCTTTGCCTTAGCTGATTCGGGCTATCTTTTCTTCTTCGACGAAGTTGCTTGGATGCTGCTTCGTAAAACTCTTCACCCGAAGTAGCCGTTGGGAATGCTTCGGGTGCGAAGCGTTTCCTTCGCTTTCTCGGCAAAGTTCTCGCCCGAAGTGATGATTTGAAGCGCTTTGGGATCGAAGCTCTTTTCTTTTCATTTTGTCCACTAGGGGGCGATAGGGAAAACCAAAATTGCTATAACTTATAAACAAAAGAAAAATTTCAACAAAACAAATATCATACAAAGTTTTAATTTTTCTACCCCTTGGTGGAATGTGACAATATTGTCAACAGTCCCCGTCATAAAAAAGAATGGAGATATACGGTTATGCATGGAATTTTGCAACCTAAACCAGGCTTCTCTCAAAGACCACTATCCTCTTTCACAAATCGATCAGATCTTACACTCGATGGCTGGAGCTCAATGCTTCTCCTTGCTCGATGGTTTCTCCAGATACAATCAGATCTGGGTCAGGAACGAAGACCAGCATAAAACAACGTTCACCACCAAGTGGGGGACATTTGCTTACCAACGAATGCCATTTGGCCTTTTGAATGCTGGTGCCACTTTCTAGAGGGTGATGGATCTAGCTTTTGACGAGCTTCTGAATAAGGTTATCGTCATCTATCTAGATGACATGACCATTTTCTCCCGAAGAAGGGAGGATCACCCCTTACATCTGCAACAAATTTTCAAAAAATATCGAGAGTTTGGCAATTCAATCAATCCGAAGAAGTCCATATTCATAGTCAGTGAAGGGAAGTTGTTGGGACATGTGATATCAGAAAAGGGCCTCACTGCAGGTCCCGACAGAGCCGAGGCTCTAATGAAACTCCCACTCCCAGCAGACAAGAAAGGACTTCAATCTTTCTTCGGACAGATCAACTTTGTGAGGAAGTTTGTCCCTGATTTCGCCCAAGTCATCAATCCAATGTCCGAACTTTTAAATAAGGGCATCGAATTCATCTAGACAGAAGAGAGAAAGGAGGCATTCTAAGAGATTAAGGCCTAAATTGTTCAGGCGTTGATCCTGATCAACCCTAACTACAGACGAGATTTTATCCTATATGCCATAGGGGAACCCGAGAGCTATGCTGCGGTCCTGACACAAAAGGAGGAAGACGGTGAAGAGCGTCCCATCACGTTTTTGAGGCAGGTGATCAATCCCCATGAAGAGAAATACAATTTCATAGAACGTCGGTGCATGCGATAATGAAGTCTCTCAGGAAGTTCAAGCAGTTCATCTCCCAAAGTCGGGTTACAGTCTTTGTCATTCACCTCGACGTGTACAATTTCATCATCCAAGGAGAATTGGAAAGCAAGAAATCTGGTTGGGTGAATAAGATACAAGAATTTGACATTGAGATTAAGCCCACAAAACTGGTTCACGGTCGCGCATTATGTCAAGAATTGGCGAAGAGCGCAGCGACCGAAGCGACAAAATCTCAATGGGATGACTCGCTAGTCGAAGGATGCTTTGCAAACCAGAAAGAGGATGAGAAGGACTGGGTCAGTGAAATAGTTGAATACTTCAACACTGGCAGATGTCCTTCACATTTAAATGCTTCACAACGAAGGCATTTCAGGATGCGGTCCACCCGATATACTTTGCGCCCCGAAGGTTTGTTTTTCAAAAACATTGATGGTGTTCTTCTTAAGTGCATAAAAGATGATGATAAAAGGAGAGTCCTGGGAGAATTTCATTCAGGACTATCTGGAGGTCACTTCGTAGGGAGAACAACGACACTGAAGATAATCAAGGCGGGTTATTATTGGCCCACTCTCTTCACCAATGCCTTCATCGTTTGTCGTAGATGTGAGCAATGTTAGAAGTTCATCGGTCGAAGCAGAAATGCTTCGATACCCCTTCGTTCGATACAAGTAGAGGCACCCTTTCGACAATGGGGGATGGATTTCATAGGGGCCATATCGTCGAACTCCTCTGTGGGACATAAGTTCATCCTGACGACAACTGACTACTTCACCAGGTGGGCCGAAGCGATCCCTATGAAGCATGCGAATCAAGAGACTGTAATCGCCTTCCTAGAGAGTTTGATCACCAGGTTTGGCATTCTCAAAGCAATCATTACGGATAATGGTCACAATTTTTTAGGCACCAAAATCAATGATTTCTTCTACAAACATGGGATATATAATAAAGTCTCCTCCAACTACTATCCATAAGGCAATGGATTGGCATAATCCACCAACAAGACCTTGTTGAGGGTGTGCTAAGGAAGCTTATAGAGCAAAACAAAAGGACTTGGCATCTCCTTCTAGATCGGGCCTTGTGGGCTGATCAAATTTTTGTCAAGAAGTCAATCAAGACTTCGCCTTATGCCTTGGTCTATGGCAAGGAGGCCATCTTACCCACCCATGTGGAGATCCCTGCACTACAACTATTAGAAGAAGAATATGGAGTTAGTCCAATGGAAAACAAATTAGCTCAGCTATTACAGCTAGAGGAAGATCACGAGGAAGCCTACCAGAACTTCGCTAAGCATGCTCAGGTCACCCAAGATTAGTTTAAGAAAAAATCATCTGATCGCACATTCAAAGTGGGAGATCTAGTATGGAAGTGGGACTCCTGAAAGGCTAGGCCTAGGAATCATGACAAGCTGGACGCCTTTCGGGATGGGTCGTTCGAAATTGTGAAGGTGAACTCGGCCAACTCTTTCATCCTCAAAGATGCAAATGGCCAGGTATTACCAATTTTTGTTAATGGTTTTCATTTGAAGACTTTTCATCGCTGAGGCGAAACAATTTCTCTCTCTCTCAAAAAAAAAAAGTGTATGTACTCTTGTATATATTTTTTCCACTTGTGTATATACATCTTGTTTCGAGATTGCAAAAGCTAAGTGGTACAAAATCTCCTTCAAGGACTTTCAATGCGAAGTAGCAGTTGCAAGGAAGTTCGCATCGAAGCACTTTACCCTCAAAAGGGCCGAACCAAAATTTAGACAAAGGCATGAAAAGAGCTTCGCACCCGAAGCATTTCAAGAAGTTACTTTGGGCAAAATTTTTGCAAAGTAGATTTTAAAAGATCCCTCGCGAAGCAGTTTCTGAAGCAAAGTTTGGCGAAGCTGTTTCCAAAGAAAGCAAGCTTCAGTAGGCGGTCTTCGCAAAGCAAAGTGGCAGTGCGGCGAAGGAGAAGTACTTCAGGCACGAAGTGTCGAAAAGTAGCCCGCACCAAAGGTTCATCGCGAAGCATTTTCAATACTGATTTTGAATTTGCCAAACAAATAACACGTGAGACGAGAGAGTTTAAAATGTGCCTCGAAGAATGCATTGACAACAACCTTGAAAAGAGTTCGAAGCAGATGAATTTAAGGCAAAAGTGGTGGAGCACATCCTGAGGTTATTCGGTTAAGGTAAAAGCCCACATCAAGGTACAAGGTGGCAGTAGTTTGCATTTCATGATTACCAAAGTGCGTGGCCCCGTGTACTGCACTGCTGTAGAGCCAATCAAAGGGCATGACAACTTCCTCCGTCTGAAGCATTAATTTAATTTTGGTAGGTGCCATAAATTGAGGTAGTTACCTTTTTAGGCTATAAAACGTGAAGCTCTAGCAAGGAGGAGGTTATTTATCCATCAATTTGTGCAAGACTAAGAGCCTTTGGTTACTCTGCAATTCTCCTGCCCTTTGCATCTAAGCCCTTCACATCAAAGCCCTCTATATCAAGGACTTTGTCGCCATCATTTTCAACATGGGGAAGAAGAACTCCAAAGAGAAGGGGAAGGAGCCTGAAGTTGCAGGTCCTAAAAAACAAAGGTCAAGGAAGAGAAAAATCATACTCCTAAGAAGATCAATCTCACCCCTCGCCCAAAAAAATATCTGATAGAAGGAGATGACTCTGAGGAAGAGCAACTTGTAGAACCACCAATTGATGGGTGGAAGAAAATTAGAGACACGTAGCTCTCTAAGGGTGTGTCCGACCTCCGACGCACCATAGAGTTTATGACGAGCAGACTCACCCTAGAGAATAAGAGAGCTGCTGCATATTACTCTCAAATTTACTGATATTTGACCCCGCCTGCTCACCACTGTCTCAAACTAGTCTATGTTATTACGCAAAATTACCAGCCTGCATCCAGGCAAGTGTTGGACGCTTTGGGTCATAAATTATTTTCCATTTTGAAGGAAGATGTACAAGCAGCCTTCGCGCCATAGCAAGGTCCACCCAAGGGCTATTCTGTTTGCAACATCATTTTGAGCGAACAAATGGAGAGGTTTACATCCAAAAACTACATATTGAAATTCCTGCGCGAGAACCTCAAAAGCGGACTACCTTCAAGCAAGCTTCCCCAGATGCCCTTACCCTTGGCGACCTTCAAGAACATTGATATTTTCTCCATCATTGCATGGGTGGCGGGCCTGTCGATAGATGCTTCGGTGCAACCCTGGGAGGTGTCTTTCGCCGAATGTATTTTGAGAGGGGAATTCTATGCCCATGACGCTTCAAGACCAAACACCAACCCAATTTTCTTTGATTGGGTGAAATGGGTGGCCTGAACCTTGCACACAAGGCTCAACAACATGAAGAATTCGGCAACAGGCTAGTACTTCGCACCCTGTTCTTTTCTTGTCTAGTTGTTTTTCTACTAGGTTCATAAGTGATTCCCCCATATCGCCATTTCTCCAAGCGGTAAGGATGGAAATCCTCTGCCGGTGTACCAATGGACTCCCCTCCTATTGAGGACAGAGTCCTATTATTCTTTTAATCAGTAGTTTTTGAGACCCGCCATGCATTTGTTGAAGGGCTCTTGCCCTTGGGTGCCCCTTAGTTTGAGAGATAGAGTGGTGCAGGAAAACAAGGGAGATGTTTTCCAATTGACACAGGGACTGGTGATCTGCCTGTTCAGTTTCATAGGGAAACCCTTCCTGTTACCAGTCTACCCCTCCGAATTCAGTGTACGGCCATGATCAAAAATGGGCACATACCTGTGACTTCCCCTTCAGGATGGGAGTAATCGAAGTCTTTGCCTTGAAACAGAGCGTTTTCCTAGAGAAAAAGCTTGCCAATTTTGGCCTACTCCAGATTCCTCAACAATGGCTCTATGATCCATTGGGAGTGATGAGGGATCACTTAAAATTAAAAAATTTTCATATCTGCCCCCACCCTGAGATTGTGGAGCAAAGAAATAATCCCAATGGGAAGGATCTGGAGTGGCATTTAGAGAGGATGAGGACATTGCCTCCTTGGCATGAGTTCTACCCCATGGAGGCTGAGTTTGACCCTGACCAGCACCCCCTCCCAAATCCAAGCTCCACGTTTTGGAGAAAGGCAAAAGATGATTTAAAGGAGGAATTGAAGAATTGGAGCGAGGAAAAATTAAGGGAGTGGTGGATAATGAGAGTCCATCTCCATAAGATGAATTCTTACAGAATCTTGACAACAGATAAAGACTTCACAATCATTTATGAAGCTAATGTTGAAACTTGGAAGTCCATATCCTTCGCTGACTTTGTTCCTCCAACTACCCCAAGATCGGGCGAGAGCCAAGAGGATCCGACGATGCTTCGAAGCAAGAAGAAGAGGAAGAAGCTGAAGCTACACCAAAGGCACTACCACAGGGACCATCGAAAATCCATGACACAAGTGCCGAAGAGTCGAAGCAACCACTGGAGAGAAAGAAAAGAAAGAGGCAACAAATTCAAGTGCCTCCGAGACACCCAAAATGACCTTGCATGAAGCTCCCAAGTGCTCCTACTGGACAACCTGCATCAGGCCCTGTCGAAGAAAATATTGAAGATACGACACCACCAAGTGATGAGACAGTCCCAGACATAGATGTCATCAATGTGGAGGAACTCCTACAACAAGTGGGAGATCCTGAAATAGAAGTTATGGAAGTCGAGAGTGCCGAAGTCCAAAAAGAGCAGGAGCCAATCACACAAGAAGTCACCACGGTCGCTCTGCTAGGAGGGCACGCAGGTATGCACTCTCCTCCCTTCGCCTTGGTCTTCAACATGTACCCTGTGGTCCCGGTTGAAGGTCCCCATCAATATCTCCCTCCCCTACAAGGTCAATTGCCCACTCAGGTATTGCCCATCGCCATTCCAACTCTGCCTAGCCCCACTCCACCCGAGTCGTCCGATTGAGACAAGCCTATTGAAACTACTTTGCCTGCCCACGCTGTCGTTCCTTCAGTCCCTAATCAAGGCAAAGGTAGTGCTCCAACACCGAGCCCCGTAGCCCATTCTCCCATCGCACACAACATAGTCCCGCTTGCCAAAGCTCCTACTACACCCATCTTCGAACCTTCTAGTGAGGCATTTCCCATTGATTCTTTATATTTGTTTACCCCTTCAACTGGAGATCCAGCCTATTCTGAATCAGATCTATCCTTAATAAATGAACTTTCCTTAGCCGAGAAGCTACTCCTAGCTCGGAAAAACACAAAGAAAATGCTAAAGAAGGCAAGGAAGAAAAGAGGGCGATCTCCGGCCCAGGTTGAAAAATGCATTGTCTTCGACTTGAAGGGCGAAAAGTTACATAAAGTGAAGAAGGTCCCTAAGGTCCAGAAGCCTCTGGATGAAATGACTCTGGATTGATTATGATTTCTAGGAGAAGACCAAGGACCTGGAACATTTGAATATAGATAATGAATCCACATCCATGCACGTCAAAATCAAGACTTTTCGAGTGCATGCGAATATTGCTAATTAGCGCAGGTTTGAAGTAGAGAGCGCCAACATCAAGTTGGAGGAAGAGCTGGCTAGAATTCGCTCCAAGCTAGAGGATTCAGAAGAGCAGTGTAAGCTAATGAAGAAGGAAACACACACCCTGAAACAACAGATACTACAACTGTAGTGTTCAGTTGAGAACCAAGCGCAGAAACAGGTCGAAAATGAGCTGAAGGCCAAGGAAATCGAAAGTAAAATCTTGCAGACTCAACAGCAGTTGTTCAAAAAAGCAAACCTGGAGCTGTTCGACAGAGGTAGAATCAAGGAGATTCGCTCACACTTGCTCAAAAATTTTAGGTCTCGGGCCTCTAGTGCCCTATCAATTTTGACATACATCACCGAAGCATAGCGTGTCGCTGCTGAAGGAGGGCCGACCATAGATGAGATCACCCAGAAAGTGAGAGGTCGACTCAAATTGGCCTTTGATGTCCAAAACACCAAATATTAGGACTTGCAAATCGCTGCAATGAGTCGAATGACTAGGGATTGGTCAACGGCCCAAGCTACAGTTCGTGCCTTCTTCTCCAAGGTGAGAAAAGCACAGAAGGTGAAAAACCTCCTGGAGGTTTTTGAGAATGAGCAGCGTACATCGCTAGGTTATTTCTAGGACCTTTCTTCCTTAGGCTTCCCAAGTTTCATGGATGATGATGGGAACCTTCTCACTAAGGAAGAACTAAAGCCTGCATGGCTTCAGTTTGAAGGCGATGTCTCTGAGATAGACGAATGGGCAGAACCGATAATGAAAAGGCAGATCACAGACTTCATGCTGAGATACTGCAAGATTGCAGCCAACCTGAACGATCTGTTCACCAGAGCCAAACATGCCGATATCGGGTAGATTGATCAGTTTTGTGTTTTGGTTAAGGCATTGCAAGACCAAGAGCCTTTCTTAAAGGGTGCCTGGGCTCATGTCTGTCGAACCATGAAAAAGATCCGCAATCGCCTTGCCCCATCACCATAGCAAGAAGTTGTGCCAGAGGAAGCAGTAGAAGAAGAAGGAGAACCAGCTGTGGAAGCGCTCCCAAAGAGATAAAGAGGAGAAGGGTTTGGAGGTGACTCTAGCCCAATGGATCAAAGCTAAGGGTTCTCCCACCGAGACGAGCTCGTTGCCCTGCGAGCCGCCAAGAATGTTGACAATTTTGTCACATTGCACAAGGGGTAGAAAAAGAAATCAAAATTTTGTACAGTGTTTGGGTAAAGTATTTCTTTGTTGTTTTTTATTTGCAAAGTTGCAGCAATTTTGGCTTTCTCTGCCACCCCCTTTGTACATAAAATGAAGAAGTAAGAGCTTCACTGCTGAAAAAGCTAAGGAAGATAGCTTTGTCGAAAGAAATCATTGTACCCATAAAAATTGTAATCGGGAAAGGTATTCCTAGAATTTGGATTGATAAAATTTAGTGAAATATTTTATCCGTGGATGTAGCCCAACCATTTTGGGTGAACCACATTAAAATGGGACTTCAATGTGTGATGCTTTCTGTCTTGATTAATGTTGTGTTGATGCCACTGCTATCTAAAGTTAAAATTATTAATTGGTTAAGTCTTATATTGTTCACCCTCCCTCTCAGTATAAGCTTGTGTTCTTCATTCTCATACAACTTTTAAACCTTGAATTTGGTGCTAAATGAAACTTAATAATAAGATGAATGTAAATATTCAAATAATGAACCTTTTGCACCAAAGTTGCTTACCTTTATGATCTCTGTAGATGATGTATTTATTGGTGATTTGAATCACCTATTTATTATCCTATGCTAGATGAAATCACAGCTCTTTCTTTGCTATCCAAAATAGCTCTTTAATTCACCAATTTGTAGCTTTGAGACTCCTTTAACTTGTTTCCCATAAATGTATTTTGGTGGATTTAACTCTCCTTCAGGATGCTCCCTTGAACTCTATAAATTAGTAGCTATTAATGCTATCCAAAGTTTTACCTATAACTCTAAAATTTCTATATTCTAATGCAGATAATTTATCCTCTTATATATTGTCCTCGAATCTTCCAAATTTGGTAGGAAACTTCTTCAAATCATAGTTGAAACTTTCTTTCAATAAACCTTCAATTTTATGTTGTAAAAATCAGCATACTCCTTTATCCAAGTCAACATTCGAATCCTTCAAAGGCAATATCCAAACATCTCAAGTTTTATTGTTTCTTCTAGATCCTTTCTCCTTGAACCTCCTTGTCTAATTTTTACTTCAAACTTGGCCTATTTTTTTGCCTTCTTCTCAATAATTTGAATGTCATGATATCTTCACTATTCTCCTCCAAAATTTGGAAAAATCCTTGCCAAATTTGTCTTCTTTTGGGCTTGTTTTTAGATGGTGATAATTGTCCCAAATCCTTCTTTCTTAGGTGCTTCTCTTTGCTAGCACTCTTCTCCCTTGAGTTCTCCTCAAGTCTTCTTCAATGGACTTCTTCAAGTCTCCTTCAATGAGGCTTTCCTAACCTTCTCCTTCTTTCTCCTTTCAAGTTAGCTTGAGACCTTCTCCTTGAGCCTCTAAATCTTAAAAATTCTCTAGTATTCTCAAAACTTCAATGAGACCTTACTTGATCTCTCCAATATTAAACTATGGAAGTTTTGCATTGAGATCTCTTTCTTGAATATCTGAAATCTACTACTTTTGAAATTTAGAATCGGATTTTTTCTAGTCCTTCTCTATCTCCAATCTTTCAAATTTGGAAGTTCTTCAATGGGACCTTCTATGGATCTCTTCAACTTCTTCAATGTGAAATTTTCAATCTTTAATGAATATATCCAATCTCCAATCTTCTCCAGGACTCTTTTCCTTGAGTCTCTTCTTTTTTCAATGGGGTCTTCTTTCTTGGACCTCTTTCTTGATCTGAAATCTTCAATGTGGCTTCTTTGGTCTCCTCATTTCTTCATAATCTTTAGCTATGGAGTTTTTAACCTGCAAATCCTACAATGGGACCTTTTCCTTAAGCCTCCAAATATTAAATCTTCAATTTGTTGCTTCAGGTATTGGATTGATTCCAAAGAAGATATTCTTCCTAGCTCTTTGTAGGAATCTTCACAACTTTATTTGAACCTCCTTTTCCTATAATAAAATATTACAAATTGTAATGGAAGAAATGAATCTTCACTAGTTGATTTGTCAATCTAGTGGAATTAATGTTGAGTCTTAGTATTTACAAGTTTTTTTACAACTCTATGGAAAGACTCTAGCTAAATGTAATTTTTAGAAATTCTAAAAATGATATTTCCTATCTCCTATCAATCTCTCTTGTGGCTCTTCCTATTGCCTATCAATATACCTTGTGCTCTGATACCACTGTTAGATTTTGATGATATATATTAAATGAAATACAATCACAAGACGTAAAATGAGAAAGCAATGATAATTATATGATAATGGCACAGTAGGCCCAAAATGGCCACATCCTTAAAATTTTTTGAAAATTTTACCTAAGGTATGAAGTTTTAATTTCACACATGTTTCAGTGTATTTTGGAGCAGATCCATGACAAAGGTTTTTAATCAACCTAAAACTTAGTGCAATTTTCCATTGGGAGCAATTTCGCATCATGTACAATGCATTTGGTAGTGGACTAGTGATGCATCTTGAACCTGCAAAAGTTTTTTGAAAAAGATGATGTCAGCACAAAAGAAGTGTAGATTGGCGACCGCTTGTTATTTTCAATGTGCTTCGAGTGCCTAAGTGTTGGTAAGCCTAATTCTGAGGAATTTATAGAGCATTTTAATCTGAATTGGTGACAAGAGGTGGAAAAAATGCAAAAGGGTGTGGATTCACATCAAAAAGTATTTTTGAACTAACTTCCTTCCGAATTGGAAACAACGTGCATTTTACACTATCTTTGATGCGAAATGAAGGAAGTGTTATTTTACACTATGGTGTGTCCGGATTGGTGATAAAGAAGTTTTGCACTTTCTTGAGTGTAGATTTGCGCTCCACAAGTGTTTTAAAGGAAGTGATATCAGTGATTTTTAGTGTAGATTTTTGACTAATCTATCACCAATGAAGAAAAGGAAGGATAGCGAGCAGATTCCATCTTGCTAAACTCTCAGTGAATTTTATGCCAGATTGGTGTTCCACAAATTTAGAGATAGAAAAGGTAACATCATCAACTTAAATAAGCATAATGGTGCTTTGGTATTTTCCTGCCATTGTATAGAATATGTTCTATATCAAATCGTAGTCGTGTAATGGGGAAGATCAATGATCAAGATTTTACTGATGATTTCGAAGTATTTAAAGGTATTTTCTTGCCAGATTCAAACATAGTTAGTTGGGATATGGTAAGCCAAAGCATCATAGGGTTTCAAGAAATAGAAACCATAGGTAATTGCATATCGATGATGAGGTGAGATTCCAATAGAATTTCATAGAGAAAATGAAGTCTCTAACGACTTGAACTCCCATTGACGTCATCCAAATAGCGAGTTACAAAATATCTGAGATGCCATGGTGGTCTACTTGCAACAGATTTCTTGGAGGTCAAACTAGTAAGAAAATTCCAGCAAGAACTCTCTACTAAGTTGTTTAAAAATAAATCTTTGTAATTTTCCTTATTATTCTTTAATTTTCAAACAATAAATAGAGGTCGAACCCTCATTTTTTGAGGTCGGCTCTAGTGTGTTTTCCTGCACTATTGTAAATATTATTATGAGATAATGACAGGAGCATTACATTGATTTTTACCTCAAATTTGTGTCTTCATTATCTCGTATCAAAGGTTTAAAATCTGGAGTTGTATTTTTGTCGATATTCGAATGGATAGTTTTTTCTAGTTTATTGGATTACTAATTTCTAGGGTAATTTAAATCTATTTTTGATTAGATCTATATTGGTAGGGAGTGCATTTCTATAAAATCTAAGTGTTGATTAATTTTATTATTTGGATTATCAGTGTTTAGATATTAAAATTATCATCTTCAATATTTCTCTTTTGTGCTTTGACGTATGAAGGTTCATTTTATTTGAGATAATGTTAATCTGAAGTAATGGGTACCTTGAGATAGTTTATGAGAGATTCTTTCTGTAGTGAAATTTTTGTTAGCCTATCCGTCCACTATTGTTTACATTTTCTAATCATAATATCTCTCTTAACCCTAATTTTTTTAACCCTAATCTCCAAAATCCTAAGTGAACATAATTGTGTCAACACCTTGTTTAAGTTGACAAGGAACCAACCTACTCTAGAGTTTGGATTTGAAACCCTATTTTGGTCCATCCAATATTGAGTGTTGAGTTGTATCTATCAGGTGCATGCTTGGATAGAAAGTAGGAAGATAGACAGTCGTAGTATTGAGTAAAACTTAATGTAATTTAGTGCCCAATATTTTTTGGCATGCCCAGTGGGACCAGTTCACAAGAAACACAAAAACCCATCATATGTGTTATATTTTATCTCTACCCGAAGGAATCAAGATTTGGTGAATTGCCTTGACCTTGTTAAGCAGAGAATAGCAAATTCACCTGTGACTCCTTGGTCCTAAAACCCATAAAAGAATTATCTTTGTAGACCAATTCCCTTTCATGTATATCAGGTCTTTCAAGAGAAATAATCTAAATTCTTTCTTCTTTTATGAGTTACCTTACAGAGGGACAATTTTTATAAGGCGTTTTCATAGATATTTTCAATTAGAAGTGAATCCCACTGAATAACATTATGTATTTAATCAGAACCCTCCCCTAGTAGCAACCACACCTGGAAACATGGCAAGAAATATAGCTCCTAATCAAGGAAATGCACCACCCAATCAGCCTTTGCAAAAGTACCAAAGCTGGAACACAACTGATCCACTTAGATTACCCCCTAAGAATGCCATTCCCCAAGAGGTTTCTAAAGCTATACCCACTTATATGGATACCCTTGCCTCCTTGGATCTTACCCTAAAGTGGCATCCCTTTTGGGATGTTTTCTACAAATTAAAAAAAAAACTATACCCACTTATGATGGATTAGGGAAGACGACATATGAGCATTGTGAGGATATTTTAAATCTAGAAATAATTCATGATATAAAGAATGAGGATGTTATTGTGAGGATCCTAGCCCTGTCCTTTAGAGGGAAAATTCTACACTGGTTTAGGACCCTTGAAGACAATACCATCACCTCATGGGATTCTCTAGTTGAACCATTTATAGAGGAATTTAATGAGTAATGATTTTGCTAACCCTTTCTCCCTCCTCAATCAATTTACTTCTATACAAAAGGGTCCCCAAAAAACATTCTTAGATTTTAACTTGAGGTTCAATAGAACCTAGAAAAGAATTCCCCATATAGCTAGACCAAATGTAAGCTTAGCCTATATGTACTATATTAGAGCTCTTGGATCAGATCTTGATTTGCAAACCCAACAGTCTAGAATAGAGGATTTTCCCTGAGTCTATATTGTTTTGGTTCATGTAGAAAATATTTTGATCAACGTAGGGAGATTACCCCCTAAAATTGTTTTACCCTACAATCAAGGGACTGGTAGTTTCTAGGGACAATCAAAAACTACATCATATATGGATCCACCTCCACTATCATCCTCATTTCCACAAATAGCCCCCATTCCTCAACCAAAACCCACATTCACTCCAATCCCTTTTCCTCCTCTTCCCACTTAGGTTCCCCAAGAATCATCCATTCTCGTAGACATTCAGAACACCTTGAAAACCATGATTAACAAGATGAACTCCATGGAGAAGAGAGAGATGGAGAGATCATTTCCATATATAAATAAGGATTAAAGAATTGGTCCAAGAAATATTTTAGGTATCAAAGTGAATGCAATATATGAATAACCTGAATGTTCTTCAGATACCACTCTTGTAAATATCTGGTGCTTGGTGTGTAATGATCCAAATGATTCACAGTCTTGTGTTATGTACCAACATCATGTACAAATGGCCATGGAACAAGTTGAGAGAAGTCAAAATGTGAGATTGAATATGCTCTGGAAGTAAGATCATATCATGGTAGGGAAAGAGTCTGATGAGGATGGCCCAATTATTGTTATGACAAGGTCTAGGAAGAAAACCTTGTAAGTAGATCCAAAAAATATGGGACAATTCCAAGTTCCATCTCAAAAAATGAATGACCAACTTCTCCAAAGTAGTGATACTTTTCCTATTCCTCAGGCTAAAGGGAAAGAGAAAACATATAGTCTTCCTAAGAGGTTGGAAAAGGAAACTTAAGGAGACCGGATGAGGTCTAAAGATGAGGCACAAGAAAGGCTTAGATTCCACTCTATTACCAAAAGTCAAAGAATATAATTCACTCATTAGTATAAAAGAAAATATAGTGAGCTAGAAAGAAGGCCTGAAAGACCTACCCTAGCTAAGGCTAAGTATAATATTATTTAAGAGATGAAAATATTCCATCAAAATCCAGTTTATATGATACTCTTTTCATTCCTGGCTAGATAGACCTACTTAAGGCTTCTCTCAACAAGTACCCACAAGACAAGCAGGCCACCATAATCCTTAGTATGCCCTCAGATAAGAAAGAAATTTCCCCTGCTATTTTGAAAATAAACCCCTTCCTTTCTATATCTCCATGAGAATGGAAGGATAGATAGTCCAAAATTGTATGATAGATTCATGAGCATCAACTATAGTTATGCCTAAAGCAATCTATGAAGAGATGGGCATGGAGTATACCTAATCTTGTCTTGGAGTATTACAATTGGATGGGACACCTGTTAAGATAGTGGGATTCATAAATGATGTTTTAATGAGAATACATAGAGCCCCTCAGGTGACAATAGTACAAGAAATAGTAGTGGTCAATCTGGAGCCTTACTTTGGATTATGCCTTTTAAGGGAATTTACTACAAAAATGGGTAGATGTATGTATATAGATTATTCCAGTATGGTAATTCCTTTCAAAGGAAAGATAATTAGGATAACACCCAAAAATATAATGTTCTATCATATTGAAAATATAGGGAAGGTGATGCAGGAGCATGCAATGGCAACAGAGCAATCTTGCATCAATAAAAAAAAAATTCTAAGTGTTTTGCCTTTGTGTTTGTCGACTACCAGTTGGGTAGGAAAGTAGAATTTAAAATTTTGCATGGGCAAGAAAGTTAAATTTAATTTTTTTGGCATGGGTGAGAAACTTAAAAATCTTGTAAAAGGGGAGAAAATAAGATTTAAGGCTCCAATATTGATGATCTGGTATTGCAATTTTTGCCCCTTTTGCCTAGCATTAATAAAATAATTCTTTCTATTGTGATTTAACTCCTTGGATGGTTTTGTTCATGTTTGTTTAGCATCAACAAGTATGGCATTGTAATTTCTACCCCTTTTGTTGGCATTATTAAAATAATTCTTTTCTATTGTGATTTGGCTCCTTGGATAGTTTTGTTCATGTTTGTTCATCCTCATCAAGTGGTATCAGAGCGGGAGTTCTTGAGTGTGTAATAAGATCACCAAACGTGAGGCAGTTTATACTAGGATCTGTGGTTTGGGTTTGGAGAATCCAGAGCAAGATGCCCCCATGAAAGAATTGAGGTGTTGCCATTAATACCATAGTGCCAATAGATAATTTATGAGCTTTGCAAAGGTAAGTCCAGGCATTACAAGAAGAGCTACATAGATGGTTTGATCCAAGAAGACAGGAAAAGAGTGAAGATGAAGTCGAAGAAGAGGAAGACCAGTTTGAGGAAGAAGAAGAGGTATTAGATCATACCCAAGCGAGGTTGTACAGAACCATATCCCAAATTGGGAAGAGGTCAAAGATGGAGGTTTTCACATACTCAAGAAATCTTAACCTGGAGAAGTTGATTGATTAGATCAATGGCCTGGAAGAATATTTTGAATATGAAGAGGTGGAAGATCCTGACTGGGTCAAGTTTTCTAAGACAAAATTGAAGGTTCATGCTAGAATCTGGTGGAAAGAAGTACAACTTGACAAAAATAAAATTAGAAAAGAGAGGATCACCAGATGGGAATGAATGGTGGAAAAGTTGAAGAGGTAGTTTATTCTGGTAGATAATGAGTTGGATCTGCTAAGGAAGATGCAAATTTTGAGACAGTCAGGAAAGTATATCAAAGAATACATCGAGGAGTTATACAAGATATTGATCTGAACCAGCCATTCTAAGGATAACAAGGATAAGATAGCCCATTACATCCATGGGTTGATAACTAGTATTCAAGAAGAGCTGAGCCTGGTTAGGATGAGCACCATTGAGGATGCTTACCAGTTTGATCTAAAATTTTAAGAGAAGCTAAAAAAAATGTTTGAGGGTAAGAATAAAGGAAGAGGTCATGGAGAAAGAACTGGTGGAAGAACAGATGGAGGACGAGGTGAGAAGAAAGAAGAAGCTAGAAACAGTCAGGACCAGAAGGGAGATAATTTTTACATATGTCGTGGTTAGAATAGAAACTACCCAAGAGTAAGAAGTAGATTTGGTTGAGGAAATGGAGGAAGAGGGTTTCGTGGAACCTTCTTCAACTATGGAAAAGAAGGACATCGAACATATGAGTCTCCACAACACCAAGAGAAGCAAAATAGGAGGCTAGTGGGTAATGTCAGAGCTACTATTGTAGATGAAGGAGCTGAATCAAAGCACTTTGAGGAGGTAGAGAGAAGAGAAGAAGTTATGGTCACAAGGAGAACCTTGTTGAATGAGGACAAGGAACCAAACCAGAGGAAGAGTCTGTTTCACATAAGGTGCAATGTTTAGGTAAGGTCTGTAATATTATTATAGATAATGGTAGTACTGATAACTTGGTCTCTAAATAAATGGTTACTAAGTTACAACTAGAGAGGAGGAGACACCCGCATCCATACCAAATTGTGTGGTTGTAGAAGGACCATAGGACATTGGTCAATGAATAGTGCTTAGTCAAGTTTAATATTGTGAGATACAAGGATGAGGTTCTATGTGATATCCTGCCTATGGATGCTTGCCATATTCTATTAGGAAGACCATGGTAGTTTGATTGATGTGCAGTCCATTATGGACATGCAAACACTTACTCACTTACAAAGGAAGGAGTGCACCATAAACTGAAGCCACTAAAGGAGATGGATGAAAAGATATGTAACAGTGCCAGAATTTATTTGGTTGATGGTAGGAAATTTCTAGATGATTTGAAGCATGAGCATGTGTACTATGCATTAATTCCTAGAGTTAGGGAAGAACCAAGAAAATATGTCCTTGTAGAAGTCTCAAGTCTATTGGAAGACTTCTCAGATATTATATCTAATAATGTGCCAGAGGGTTTGCCACCTATGAGAAAGATTAGCCATCATATTGATTTGATACTAGGAGCTAGTTTTCCAAACAAGGTTACCCATAGGATGACTCATATCAATAGGAGTACTAGTAAATAACCATTCTAGATTGCATATGGGAGTAGTCCAAGAAATGCTTCTAACTTGAGGAAGTTGGACAGGGGAGAAAAGAATAGTGCTGAAGCTAAGAACTTTGTAGAGCATATAAAGGATTTGCATGAAGAAGTAAAACAACACATCAATAAGATGAACAATCAGTACAAGACAAAGGCTAATCATAAAATGAGGTTTAAGGAGTTCCAAGTTGGTGATGAATTCATGGTGCACCTGAGAAAGGAGAGGTTTCCTACTAAAACATATAACAAGCTAAAATTGAAGAAGTTTGGACCGTGCAGGATCATACAGAAAAGAGATTCAAGAAATGCATATGAGGTGGAGTTGCTGAGTGGATTGAACATATCACCTGTGTTCAATATTTCTGATTTGGTAGAGCATCATGAAGGTAATATTTCTAAGGAACCAGTTGCAGAGTTGTGGAGTGTTTTGGCATCGGTTATAGTGATAGAAGATATAGAGGAAATCTTGGATACCCGCATCGATAGAAGTACAAGAAATAGATAGTATGAAGAATATCTGGTAAAATGGAAGGGAAGGCCTGTAGAAGATTCAACTTGGATATCCAATTCTGAGAGGTTGACCACCTTGGTTTTCATCCAACAACAAAGAAGTGAGGTCATTTCTCAAACTTACCCCGGGTGTCTGATGCAGGAGCATATAGTGGCAGTAGAGCAATCTTGCACCAATAAAAAAAAACAAAAATTTTCAAAGTGTTTTGCCTTTGTGTTTGTTGGCCGTCAGTTGGACGGGAAAGTAGAATTTAAAATTTTTCATGGGCAGGAAAGTTAAATTTATTTTTTGTTCATGGGCGGGAAACTTAAAAATAATGTAAAAGGGGGGGAAATAGGATTTAAAAAGGGATTTTGGATCTGAAAAAAAGGGCTTCGTTTGGGCTCCAAGATTGTATGATCTGGAATTGTAATTTTTGCCCCTTTTGGCTGGCATTAATAAAATAATTCTGTTTTATTATGATTCAACTGATTGGATGGTTTTGTTTATGTTTGTTCAGTCTCAACAAGTCTGGCATTGTAATTTGTGCCCCTTTGGCTGGCATTATTAAAATAATTCTTTTCTATTGTGATTTGACTCTTTGGATAGTTTTGTTCATGTTTGTTCATCCTCATTAGGAGGACATGTGCAATATTACTCCCATAGAGGAGTATGAGCTAGTTGAATATTTTGAGGATTTGGATATTGAGGATGAGTTGCCCTTCAGAGAATATTACAGTCAGTTTGGAACTGATATGGGAACATATAACATTTCAACTGAATCAAAGAAAAAAATTCTTACTATATCCAATCAATATCTGAGAGAAAAAGAAACATGGATCATGCACTTTGATGGTGCTAAATGTAAAAATGATGCAGGAGCTAGTGTGGTATTACAATGTCAATCAAAAGGGACAAAGAGTTTTGCCTACAGATTAAAATGGTCATGTACAAATAATGTTGTAGAATATGAGGCTCTATGCCTTGGAATGATGTAGGTAGAAAACATGGACATTAATATTCTAAACATATATGGCGACTCTGAGTTAATCGTCCATCAGGTAAGGAAAAGGTACAACAGTAGGCACCATTACCTAAAATTATACATAAATAGGGTATGGGATCTTATGGAATCCTTTGATGCCCTAAATATAAATTTTATTCTCATAGAAAATAACACCCTGGTATATTCATTAGCAATAAAGGGAGCTAACTTCAACCCTTCTACAAAATTTAAAATCAAGAAATCCAAGGAAACCAAAATAATTTCTAGACCTGTAGTACCAGATAAGTAGATTTTTTGGCAAGTTTTTGAATGTGAATGAGCAGATAATTTATTTTTTGGTAATAGAAGCATGTCTCTCCACTGTCCTAGAATATATTGATCAATAGGATATTATTAAATTAAAAAACAATCACATTCCTAGAGGATTGTTCACCTTAGAAAGCTTGTTTGACAATGAGGACAAAAGAAAAATCAAAGCCATGAAAGTCAATAAATTTTTTTATAAAGAAGTTGAAGTCGACACTGAAAAGAAGCTCAATTTTCACCAGAAGAGGTAGAAGATATCAAAGCCTTATGCCTAAAATACCAAGACATTGTGGCTTGGTCATATGAAGACCTCAAGGTATATGACAAAAAGATTATCCAACATACTATTGAGCTAGAGCCTGATGCAAAGCCTTTTAGGTAGAATCAAAGACCAATAGATATAAGGATTGAATCCATTATGAGAGAGTAGCTCTTAAATTTTTTGAATGCTAAGATCATCTATCCAATAAAACATTCAACATAGGTAACCAACTTGGTACCTATGAGAAAAAAGAATGGTGATATTCGTTTATGTGTAGATTTCAGAAATATTAACCAAGCGTGTCTTAAGGATCACTATCCCCTTCCACAGATTGATCAGATATTATAGATATTGGCAAGGAAAGAAAGGTTCTCATTGTTATATATATTTTTTGAATACAATCATATTTGGTTGAAAGATGAAGATTAGTATAAAATAGCATTCACCACAAAATGGGGCACATTTGTCTACTAGAGAATGCCTTTTGGGTTGTCTAATGTGGGAGCCAAATTTTAGAGGGCCATGGATTATGCCTTTGGTGAACTTATCAATAAATTATTTCTGATCCATTTGGATGACATGACTATGTTTTCCCATGATAAGCATGACCACCTAGCACACCTTGAGCAAGTTTTTCAAAAGTGCAGAGAATTTGGTATTTCACTCAATCCTAAGAAATCATTCTTTACAGTCCATGAAGGAAAAATGCTAGGCCATGTGATCTCAAAAGAAGGTATGGCCATATATCCAGATAGAATCAAGTCCATCCTTGCTCTTCCATTAGCTACAAACAAGAAGGCCTTACAGTCATTTTTGGGTCAAATAAAATTTATCAAAAAAATTATTTCTAATTTTGCACAGAAAATGAGGCCCATATCTGAGTTGCTTAGGAAGAATGCCGAGTTTAAGTGGACTGAATTCAAGAAGAAAGTTTTTGAGATTATCAAGCAGTCCATTGCAAAAGCCCAAATACTGGTAAATTCATATTTTATTAAGTATTTTATCCTTTATGCTTATGGAGCTAAAGATAGTTATGCTTCAGTGCTCACTCAAAAATATGATCAAGGTGAGGAACATCCTATATTATTTTGGAGCTAGACACTCCATGACTACCAGGTCAAGTATAAATTTATTGAAAGACAAGTATTTTCTATAATGAAGTCATTGAAGAAGTTCATGCAGTACTTGCTTTAAAGTAAAACCCTGGTATATGTTGTTCATCCAGATGTAAGAAGATTTATTCTGTAGGGTAAAATAGAAGATAAAAGGTCTATTTGGATTACCAAAATCCAAGAATATGATTTATAAATACATCCCACCAAGTTTGTGAGAGGCAGGGCCCTATGCCAAGGTCTAACAAAGGCAGCAACATTAGCAAAAGTAATAGCTTGCTAGACAACAGAAGAGGATCAAGTTGAAAGAGTGCAGCCAGTAGACTCTAAATGGGTTGATCAAATGATTTAATACTTTCAAACTGGAGTATGCCCTACTAATATAAATGCATCCCAAATAAGAAGATACAGGCTATAGGATTTTATATATGTATTACTACCAGAAGTCTTGTACAAAAGAAACTTGGATGGAGTCCTAAAATGCTTGAAATATGATCAACAACAGAGGGTTATTGAAGAGTTCCATGGAGGACCAGCTAGAGGACATTGCTCAGGTAGAGTTATAGCTCTAAAAATCATAAGAGCGGGCTATTATTGGCCTATTGTATTTGCTGACACTTTCAAAGTTACTAGAGCCTGCGAAAAATGACAATGATATGTTGGAAGGACAAGGAATGCTTCATTCCCCCTCAAGCCTATACAAGTTAAATATCCCTTCCAAAAATGGGGGTTGGACTTCAGGGGTCATAAACCCTCATTCCTTGGTAGAGCATAAGTATATCCTAACTACAACATATTACCTCACTAGATGGATAGAGGCTATTCCTACCAAGAAATCAGATTAGGAAGTTGTGATCAATTTTATAGAAAGTTTGATTTCAATATTTGGAGTTCCAAAAGCCTTGGTAAGTGAAAATGGCCCAACATTCATAGGAGCCAAATATATTAATTTGGACAAAAATTATGGCATCACTCTTAAGAATAATTCAAATTATTACCTACAGGGTAATGGACTTGCTGAATCTACCAACAAAAACTTGCTAAGGATTTTGAGGAAATCGCTTGAAGGGAATAAAAGAAGTTGGAACCTACTACTAGACCATGTTTTGTGGGCAGACATGATTACTATCAAAATTTCCATTAAAAATTCTCCTTATGCTCTGGTGTATGGTAAAGAGACAGTGTTACCTATCCATTTGAAAATTCCAGCACTCAAACTAGCAAATATAGAGGAAGAATTTGAAGGAAATCCATTGAAAACAAGGTTGAATCATTTACTACAGTTGGAAGAGAACAAAGCTCAGGCATATGAGAATTTTTAGAAGCACTCTATAGACATCAAGGTATGGTTTGATAAAAAGGTAAGGTTCAAGAAATTTTAGATTGGAGATTTAGTTCTCAGGTAGATGTTGATAGAGCAAAATCAGGCAAACATGTGAAACTTAATTCCTTTTGGGATGGCCCTTTCAAGAGAGTGGAGGTCAAGGAAACCAATGTGTTTCAACTTGTAGATCAATATGGGAACATACAACCAATTATGGTTAATGGTTTTCATCTTAAAATCTACTATTATTGAAACATACGCTCATTGTAACATATGTATATACATTGTACCATATTTACCTTTCTTTTTGCACTTTGTATTTAGTTTTTTTTAATTTAACATGTTGAAAAGAGAAAAATATTTGTAAAATTGGCTAAATGTTTCAAATGATACAGTGAAGTTCTATTCCGTACTCAAGTACACGTAAAATGGAGCGAAATGGTGAGCCATATCCAATCCACACCGAAATACACTAAGTTTTCAACAAAATGGGGCGAGTTTTATTTTCCATGCTTTAAAATACAAAGTGGCAACATAATCAGAGGCATCTCCAATCCACCATTTTTAATACTATGATTGAGCAAAATAATAATTTTGCATTGTACCATGTGAAAAAGAAATAAAGAGCCCGCATTTAATGCTAAAAATCTTGTGCTTGAACCGAAGAGTGGACGAAGCAACATTACGAAGAGATAACGTAAGTGGAATTTGAGAAGCATGCCATTGGGCAGGTCATGCAGTAACCACATTAATGGGGGAGGATGTGCATGTACCATAAAATAAAAGTGCCAAGGCACAAGTCTCATTCAAAAATGAATAGAGTTCACTGTGAGAGAAGAACACTATCCAAAAATTCCTGTAAATTCTAGAGAGAATCAAAGTTGTTGCTGGAAAAATGACTCCAAAAAAAGCGTTCACAGATGTACAGAAGGTAGGAGCAAAGTTAGAAGCTCATGTATAATTAACCAGGTGAGTAGCAGATACAGTAATTTCACAAGTAAGAAGGACCTCTCTGAGAAGGAATTTCAAATTCAGATACTTCGGAGGAAAACTGGTGTGACCACAAGGTATCATCGCTATAAAATATTTCTTGTTCTCTTATATTTGTGATTTTGTACACCATTATCCTAAGTTAATATCTGCCATGATTGAACTCTATGATTCCAAGAATAGAATAGTAAAAACCCTCAATGGCATTCCCCTATTCACAATTACCAAATAATTTTGTCATGAATTATTCGTCGTAGGGGTAGGACCACCTTCAAAACCTAAACCATTTGACAGAAAAAAAATTAGGGGTTTATTCCTTATTAATGACATCAGAAGAAAAGGGAGTTGTAGAGAAATGGCTTCATTTCAATTTTATAAGGATAAGAGAGAAAGATGAAATACCAGAAGTTTTGATTCATATTGATGAATTTGCAAACCCTGAGTTATTTTCTATGTTGGCCTGTATGGAGGGTTTAGACTCTGATAAAATGGTGAATCACTGGAAAATTACTACAGCATATTGTATTTCAAATGAGAGAATGTATGAGGAATGTTGGGAGAAAAAGGGAACTAGGGTTATCTATCTTTATTGGCCAGCCTTCCTTGCCCAAAGAATACATGAGAAATTAGTAAGAATGAAGAGGAGCTCTGATGCACCTAGTTTCAGAAATTTCTTAATCTTGGTTTATATGTTTTATGTTGTTGTGAAAGATATGATGCCATGGATCCTGATTAAGGACAAAACCAGTGATGGGGAGCCTTTGCCAGTTTTTTATTGGATAATTTATTTAAGGATTAGTGAGCATTTTTACCATTTCAACTTAGAATTCTTAGGGTCTACATTGAAAATAATGTATGGAGAGTGCCCCAGGCTGCCACCTATGGCTAGGAAAATACTGAGAACAGAGGGTGTCAAAGAAAGAGATTGGTATATTTTGACTAAGGGTACACTAATTAGATTATATGGATTCATGGGAAAGCCTTTTCTCCTACCCAATTTTATCATAGATAGGTTATTTTCCTTGGAATACTTGAGGTAGACGGAATACATAGACTTGAACTATGGCTCTGGGAGGAAGATAAAATATCTGCTAACCTACTGCACTGTAGATGATATAACTATTATGAAGAAGGGGCAGAGTGAAAAAATTGACTAATACCTGGATAGATTAGGTCTATTTTATATTCCTTAGAGATGGAGCTATGATCTTGACGATATTTTTAGCAAAATAAATATTGCCCTAAATGGAGATAAGACCTACAAATTTGAAAAGATACCTAGGCCTAATTTTGAATAGGGAAAAAACAATAATGAAACCACTCTTTTAGAGTGGAATGTTTCAAAAATGGATCAACTACCTCCATGGCTAGACTTTTATGAGAAAATTGTGGATTTCAATCCAGATAAGAAGCCAAAGCATTGAATGAAAGAAGCTATAATCAATGATATTGAAGAAAAAAAATGGAATTATAAGGACCCTCAGTCTCAGGATTCCATGATGGAAGAGATCGAAAAGGAAGAAAAATGGAATGTAGCTAAAATATCATATTGGTGGAGAATGAGAATTGAAATTGGAAAACTAAAATCTAGGATTGGAATGAAGATTGATAATAAATTTTCTAAGAAATATGATGATAATATCAAAGCCTATAAGCCTAAGGACATAAATAACATAGTGCTAACTGTGATGAATTCACACGCTAGGCCTAGTTCCTCCTCTCCACCTATATACCAAGAGGTTTCAGAATAAGAGCCTGAAACTCCTTTGACAGTTGTTGAAGTCTTAAATACATTTCAGCCCACCATTGAACAAGTAGAGAATTTTCCTAAGGGAGAACAACTTTTGAGAATAATGCAATACTCGGATGAGAGAGTTGTCAGTACTCTAATACTAGAAATAGTAGCTAGACCTAAATGCTTAGCCCTGGGAGGACAACCTCCAAATACAAATATAGACTGGAGAAAGAAGGATGAAAGCTTCAAATTCACACCTCTCAATTTCACTACTGTAGCATTAGTGGATTTGAATCCCATTTCTAAGAAATTGTTGTTAGAAGAAATAGTACAAGAGGTATCTAGGAAAGATATAGATAGGGAGAAGGTTACCTTTCAATTTTTCCAAAGAAAGGCCAAAAGGGCCCTAGAAAGAGAAGAGACAGAGGTTTCAAAGAAACAAAGGTTGGACAAATAAGATATTACTAAAGAGGTAATTTTTTCAGCTGTAGAGTAACTAACACAACAAGAGCAGCAAGATACAAAGATAAAACAAGAACACCCTACATCTGTAGGTTAAGGTATGTTATCTAATATCTCTTCTCCTATTCCACCTCTAGAATCCCCAAGGAAATATCCTTCCATTTCTGAACAAGAAGTTGTGACAAAGGTACCTTCCCCATATCCTAGTCCACCTATAGCACCCTAAAATTGGCGCAGTTAAACCCTTAGTAAAAGATAAAAATTTGAATTTTAACCCCAAACCGCCCGTTAACCGCCCGTTACCCGCTCCCCTTGTTTTTCGCGCCATTTTTAGGATTTGTTTTGACCGTTGGACGATATCGTCGACGATCAGACGAAATCATCCCAGATCTGACGAATTCGTCTGGAACAGAACGTCCAGACGATTTCATCCCAAAACCAAATTTTCATAATTAGCTTCTGTTCAACAACTTCTCTAACTTGGGCAGAAAGCGTGTCTACGTGGTTAGAGTCTCCCCCATTGGAGATCTCCCAAATTGGGGTGATCTCCAACCTCCTAACCTCTCCCTAATCCTATATAAACTAGGATTTTCTCAGTTTATCCCCCTAGCTGGCTGATTTCCCTACAACCTTAGTTTCTTATGCATTAAAACACCTTCATACCATTGTCGCATTGTGTATTTCAAGTTTTTCTTGCAAGAATTTTACTATTTTTTAGCTGGAGCAAGCTCGGATCGTCATTGACGATTCCAGATGATTTTGGATGATCCTGTCGTAGATCGGTGATGATCTCGTATGATTGGAGGTGATCTCAACTGTAGTCCAGATTGGGGGCAATCAGAGCCCAAAGTTTGCATTTCTTTATCTTCTATCTTCATTTCTTTATGCATTGACTTAGTTTATTCTATTTTTGCATCCTGGAGTTCACCTCATTTAGCATAGATGCATGATAAAGTTAAAATAAATTATCAAATTAATGCATTTCCTTTAATTGTTATCTGGATTTATCATTTAGGCAAGTTTACTATCATTTCTATCATTTCCCCTTGCTTTTGTAGTTGCATTTTTGGTCTTTGGTATCTATTTCTATGATTGCAGGTTTTTGACGAATTCGTCAGGTCGACGATGATCTCGTCTGATCTCAGATGATCGACTATGATCTGAGATGATTCTATGCAATTTCAGATGATTATGTAAGATTTGAGATGATCTGGACTTCTACAAACCTTAGAATCTTCATCAAACATCCGAAATCAGGTACATTCTATTTTATTTAGCACACTTTCTATGTTTAGCACTTATTCATGCTTTTTGTATCCATATAAATCAGCATCGGCATATAGAATAGCTTAGATTCATCTTGGCCAAACCTAGGAATTGAATGATTGAATATAAAAATGAACACATCAAACCCATTCTCAACCTAGGCATGGAAACTGCCACTCAAAGTTTCTTGGTGAACCCACCATCCATCAAAAATTCACCCTTATACCCCTCCCCGAGA
Source organism: Wollemia nobilis (assembly GCA_028583015.1). NCBI lineage: Eukaryota > Viridiplantae > Streptophyta > Pinopsida > Araucariales > Araucariaceae > Wollemia > Wollemia nobilis. Next base: position 6,566,179 of record JAQPPZ010000523.1, on the reverse strand, counting down.
GGCGTGACCTTCAAAGGGCCTCTCAGTCCGAGGTATTGTCCCATCCTTCTCGCATCCCCCTTTCGGGCATGGATCCTATAGCCTGAAGGTAAGGATGCAAAAAATTTGGAGCGATACATTTTGGTGAACCCGACATGAAAACTAAAACCTTTTGAAAACAATCCAAAAAAAAAAATAAATGCATTTAGAATCATCAGACAAACAATTAAAGTTGCATATCATATTTAGATGGTAGATTATAATAAAATATGAGTTGTCACCATAAATGTTGAAAATCAATTAGCAACCATAGAGATTACTTCTTTGCTTAGAGTACCTCAAACATATAGAGTTCAACCTTTGTGGGATGAACTTGATAGGAGATTGGGTATTATTTCATCTAGGTCAATAGAACTTAGGCAAATTAAGAGGTTTGTCCTAGATAGAATCTTGGATCCTGATCAGGTAACTTTGTACCATGAACTTCAGAGAGCTTGCCATAGGTGGTTAGCTGATAAAAGAGCACTTGTGTCTTTCGAATTGTACACCTTTGAGGAATACCTTGAGAATGCAGTTGTAGTACATAAATTTCTATCTCGTATAGAGGATCAAGAGGTCATTCTTATGGATAGAAAGATATGGAATAGAGTTCCTAGAGCTATGTTATATCGAGAGTATTGCCATGAACTTTATTTCTACAGGTCAGAGTCTAAAACAGATAATATCACCATAGCACATTTTGTCAAATTCTTGAAAAACCATTTCCAATTTGAAGAGGAGCATTTCATGACTCTCGATGAACTTGATCCTATTAATGATATCCATAAACTATTTATAGAAAACTAAGCCATTCTTTTATTATTATTATTTCTTGCATTTAGTATGTTGTTTGTTGTCTTTATAATATTATTATAAAAAAAACAAAAAAACAAAAAAAAAATATAACAAAAATTAAAACGTTTTCTTTTAAGTATTATAGTAGGTATATAATTAAAATATATACCTCCCAAACTTGTTGCAAATATATATATATATATAAATATATATTTGCTAAAATCTAAGTTTAAGCATAATGACTAGACTTAGGAATGGAAAACAGACTGAAGTAGAAGAAGATTGGTTAGGAAAACCATTAAATAAACCAGATGTCCTTCCTGAAGACCCAATTCAGGAAGAAGGAACCCTAGACCAACAAGAAGAAGAGTTTGCTAAAGGAAATGAACAAAGAGAAATTTTTAGAGAGGAAGGATCCTCATCCCCTAAAATGTCTCCAGGAGGAGCTATTACTTTTGAGAACATGGAACATTTTTGGAAGTTCCTCAATACTAATATTGGCACTCTTAATAGAGCAATCCATATGGACAAGGATCAAATTAGTGACACTCAAGCAACCCTAGAAGAAATATATCACACATGCACTAATCCCTTGTCCTTCGTTGATCAAGAAAGTGATCAAGCTGGACCATCCAATTTGGATATGGCCGCTATAATCCAGAACATGCAACAACAACAGGTTACCCAACCACCTAGAGTGCCTGTTACCAAGCCTAGAGTTATTCCCACACAAAAGAAACCTTCATTCACTGCTCTATTTTGCCAAGCTATTGATCAATATACCTCAAATCAACAAAAGCCTAAAACAAAACCAAACACCAATTTCCAACAATCTGGGATACAACATAATGCTACTACAAATCTTCTTCATAATACTCTCCCTACCAACCATTTGCATAATAGCAATATAGCATCTAATCCTTACGTCACGCCATCATACGCTCACAAATCCCATACTCATGTACCACCGAACCAATATGGTGGACAAACTAGTAATCTGGAAGCCATGGTGAAACAGTTAGTCTCCCGCATGGACCAGATAGATCCCTACCGTCCCTCGTACAATTATCGAGAGATGTGTAGTCAGCCTTTAGATCCTATAGTTGTAGCACAACCATATCCTAAACACTTTCCTATGCTTGTCCTACCTATATACAAAGGAACCGAAGATCCCATAGAGCATCTTCGTATGTTTAGGATAGCATGTCATGATATATCACATGATGACTTGTTATTACTAAAAATGTTCCCAAAAAGTTTAGGAGGAATGGCATTAGAGTGGTATTATCAATTACCCACTCATTCTTTGAGGAATTTCAAAGAAACATCCGAGTCTTTTGTTCATCAATTTAGTGCCTACATCGAAAGGCATGTAACCATTAAATATTTGTACAACTTAAAACAAGACAAAGATGAATGTTTTGCTGATTTCCTAGCTCGGTGGAGACAGTTGATAGGAAAATTGCACTTTGTGTTACCTTATCGAGAAATGTTGGATATCTTTATCAATAATTTACAAGAACAACTATCCTATGAGTTATCAATCGCTACCTTGACCACCTTCGATCAAGCTATAGACTTAGCTCGAAGAGTGGAAGATGCTCTCATTAGGAGAGGTCAGCTTAAAAAGAAAGATGATGAGAAAACATCCAGAAATCAATATAAAAATAAACAAGTTGTGGGTGATGGAGTCACTGATAGTAGAAATATTGCTACTATTAATGCTACGAAGACAACGGAGAAGTTTATACTAAAACCTCCTGATAAACCACCTCGAGAATTTACTAGGTTAAATCAACCTTTATCAACCATTCTCCCACAATTATTAGAATGAGGTTTGATCCAATTACCAAATATCCAGGAACCTGATCCAACTATACCCGGATACAGAGCTGATTTACATTGTGATTTCCATAGAGGACCTGGACACGCTACCAACTCTTGTAAAATATTAAAACATAAAATACAAGACTTAATTGATAACAATGAGATGGAGGTGCAAGCCTTTCAACCTAAACAAAATCCTCCTAATAATGCTCAAAAGAACATCCCCCAAAATCAGAATCAGAATGCCAATCAATCATTGGACATATTTCAACATCCTTTACCAAAGCATGGTAAAGAGGTGGCTAATCAAATTGAGCATCATAATGTTCCCCCTCCTACCCGATATGTAGGGACTATTAGTGGACATTTACCTGCTCATGATCTGCAAATATTTGACACAACTTTATCCATGGTTACGACCAGACCTCTATATAATATTCGGACACCTGATCTTAGTGATACAGAATACGAGACTGAAAGTGACATGGAAATCACCTCAAATCAATCGAATAGTTTTGAAGATGAATCAGATGCTATTCAACCTATCACAAATTCTATGGTTTCAGAAGAACCATTTCCAAGAAGAGTCACTACTAGACCATCTTCTCACCAATTACTTTCTAATGAACAAGCCATAAATGCTAGACCAAGACCCATTCATCATCCACAAAATAATATTGTAGGTACCATCGGAGCTGTTACTCGACAACAGGCTCAAAATTCTCAACAAGATCAAACTAGAATGATGGATCAGCTCCATTTGTTTTGAAAGTTCCTAATAAAGGGAATCATGCGCCTAATGTTCAACCTAAACCTCCTTATAATATTAATGAACAATTATCAAATACTACAGCTAGAATTTCCCTTTTGGACCTTTTAAAATCTTCTCCTACACATAGGGATGAATTAATGCTCACATTAAGCCAAATGATGGTACCACAAAATATTCAATCTGAAGCCATGGCCAATACTATCATAACTCGAGAAGTCGATTGTATTGACTTCCGGGATAGAGATATACCGCAACATAGTTTACATAAGGATAACCCCTTATATATTATTGCCCTAATTGGAGATGTAGCAGTTAAACGAGTCTTGATTGATAATGGTTCATCTTTAAACATTTGCACTTTTGACTTCTACCAAAGATTTGGGTTTAGAAGTGATGAAATGAAAAGAACTGATATGATCATAAAAGCCTTCAATGACGAAACACAAGAAACATGTGGAGTTATTACTATCCCATTGCAAGTTGGTCCAAGAACCTTAGACACGACCGTGTTTATTGTACATTGCCCTGCATCGTACAATATACTCTTGGGTCACCCTTGGATCAATGCGATGCGAGCTGTTCCCTCAACTTTACATCAGTGTGTTAAATTCGAATTTAAGAATCAGTTGGTTACCATTCATGGTGATCCTAGACCCTTTGATATGTGTGCTTTGGCAGAACCTGTTGGAGTTCAATTTTGCCCTGCTCTGTCATCCACACATCCTAATTCTAATCATCCATCTAAACATGTGAAACACACACCCATAACATCATCTACTTTTTCTCCATCAACTACACCTCTACATATAGTTCAACCATCTTCCGAACAAACCACATTAGGACCTCAAAAAGATCCTAAACCCACAACCAATGCTTCTTGTTTTACTCCTATAACTTCCATACCTATAGACCCATCCATCGACATCTCTACAACATCTACACCTACCAGAGGCATGTTTTCCACATCCGAAGATATAGGAAATGTTCCTTCTACCTCTTACGCTCTTACTGATGAGCTCTTACCCGATTTATCTAAAATTCTTATATCAGAAAAAACAAACATTTTTATGCAATATTCCCTTATTTTAAATAATTTGCCACCCTCTCCTCATACCTTGGGCCTCCCACAACCTATGGGAAGTATTTACCAAGTCGGGAGCTGTGCTTTTATTTATAAGGGATATGACTAGGGAAGAATACCTAGAAACATCAAGACTCATTATGATGGATATGCTCGATGTTATTTTACTAATGAGTATATTAAAGCTAAGCCTATAATGCTTAAATTGGGATATAAAGGGAAAGGTTTGGGACCTTTCCAAAATGGTATGAAAGAACCTTTTGAGGTAGAACCATGGCCTGCCCGATGTGGTGTGGGCCTATTTCCTAGTAAAGGTCAGCCCTTCCCATTTGAGGATGATGACCATCTCATATGTTACCAAGATTATTTGGATAAACATGATGCTTTGCATTTAATGAATAAGCCATTTACATGTAATATGCTATCCATAGCTTACCCTGAGATGATCGCTGAATCCGATGATGAGTTGGAGGGAGATATCTTCCATGATGTCTCCATTGAGGAATTATTACATAACGGATTTTATTTCGATGGCTCTATACCTAGTATAGCCCAGCTTGAGGCCATGACTCCTCAAGATGAATTATCTAAGCTAACCTCGAAAGAATTACAAGAATTGGGCGTTTCACCCACCCCACCTAATTTTGAGAGAGATCTACACATGGAAGTAGAAAATGTCATAAAAATTAACATTGGAACCGAAGATAACCCTCACATAATCAACATTGGATCAGAATTGAGTCAAGAAAAACAAGATAAATACATTGCATTTCTTAAAGAATATGAAGATGTTTTTGCTTGGACATATGAGGATATGCCAGGTTTAGACCCTTCCGTAGTCATGCATCACCTAGTAGTCCATCCGGATGCTAAACCTGTTAAACAGAAACTTAGAAAAATGCATCCTAAAGTGGCCTTACTAGTCAAAGGGGAATTAGAAAAACTCTTGAAGGTTATTTTTATACAAGCCATTGATTATGCTGAATGGATCTCGAATGTAGTTCCAATAACTAAGAAAGAAGCTACCAAAGTTAGGGTTTGCACAGACTTTAGAGATATTAATGTTGCATGCCCTAAAGATGATTTTCCTCTTCCCAACATGGATCAGATCATTGATTTTACTACTGGGAGTGGAATGATATCCTTAATGGATGGATTTTCTGGTTATAATCAGATCAGGATAGCTCCTGAAGATCAGGCTAAAACAACCTTTATTACCCCTTGGGGAACCTTTTGTTGGAAAGTGATGCCATTCGGTTTGAAGAATGCAGGTGCAACATATCAACGAGCCATGACTTATATCTTTCATGATATGATGCATGATATTCTACATGATTATGTAGATGATATTATAGCTCATTCCATCAAAGAAGATGATCATTTAGATGACTTGAGAAAAGTATTTGATCGGTTAAGGGAATATCTTATCCGATTGAATCTAGCCAAATGTATATTCAGAGTTAAGTCCGATAAATTATTGGGGGTTATAGTTTCTTTACGTGGCATTGAAATTGACCCTCTCAAGATCATGACTATCACTGATATGCCCGCACCCACAAATATATCTGAATTACGAAGTCTACAAGGTAAGCTTCAAGCTATTCGTCGCTTCATCGATAAGTTGGCGGATAAAACAGGACCCTTTCTTAAGCTTCTTAAGAAAGATGTCTCTTTTCATTGGGACGATGAATGTCAGGAAGCATTTGAACTCCTCAAACAATATCTCCTTAACCCACCTATGCTTTCACCACCTAGACCTGATCGCCCATTTATCTTGTATATTTCTGCCTCAGATTTTGCCTTAGGAGCTATGCTAGCTCAACTTGACGATGAGAAAAGAGAGCATGCTAATTATTACATTAGCCAAACCTTAATCAGTTATGAAACCCGCTACACAACATTAGAGAAACTATGTCTAGCAGTCATATTTTCTACACAAAAATTATGCCATTATATGCTCAGTCAAAAAATGTATGTTATTGCTAAATTCGATCCTTTGCGGTATCTCATGAGTCGACCTTATTTATCTAGTCGCACAACAAAGTGGGTTCTTGCGCTAAGCGAGTTTGAACTCACGTTTATAGGACAAAATTCTGTTAAAGGTCAAATCATAGCAGATCAATTAGTTGCTGCACCCTTAGAGTCTACCCATCCCCTCATCATTGAGTTTCTCGATGAATGCCTTAAATTAGAGGCAGACCATCCAGAGCAATGGTCCCTATACTTTGATGGAGCTCGATGCATGAGTGGGGCTAGTGCAGGTATTATTTTAATATCTCCATAGAAACATCTTATACCTCTATCCTTTAAATTAATGTTTGCTTGTACTAATAACACTGCTGAATATGAGGCTCTAATCCTTGGATTACGAGCTGCCTTGGCACTAAAAATTAAAAATCTATTGGTTTTCGATGATTCTCAACTTGTCATAAATCAAATCAATGATGTTTATTAGACTAGAGATGATAAATTACGTCCATATAAAGCATATGTCTTACAATTAATATCTTTATTTGATCAAGTTACCTTGGAAGCTATTCCTCGAACTAGCAATCGTGCGGTTGATGCTATGGCTGCAGCTGCATCTCTTTTGCCCTTGGAGTTAGATGATGAATATGCTACCATCATTATTCATCGACTCCAGGAACCCGCTTCAAATAAATCATGCTTAGAACCTTTGGATGTGTTTCTAATCAATGAAACTACTCCTGAACCTTGGTACACTGATATATTTAATTTTCTTCAAAATGGGACCTTCCCTGAAGGTTGTAATAGCAACTAGCATCGGTTATTACGTAGACGAGCAAGTCGCTTCATAATTATTGGCAATACATTGTATAGGAGATCTTTTGAAGGCATCCTATTGAGATGTTTGAATCTAGAAGAATCTAGATCAGCTTTGAGTGAAGCCCATGATGGATCTTGTGGGGGACATTTTAGTGGTAGCGCCATTGCTAAGAAGCTCCTTAGGATAGGATATTTTTGGCCTACCATGGAAAATGATGCACATGATTATGTGCACCATTGCGACAAGTGCCAGAAACATGTTGACCTTGTCCATGCACCTGCATAAGAACTGTAGGCTATTTCATCTCCTTGGCCCTTTTCAAAATGGGGCTTAGACATCATTGGAAAAATCAACCCTGTGTCATCTGATGGACACAAATTTATCATAACCGCCACTCGAGTATTTCATGAAGTGGGTTGAAGCTATGCCCTTAGCTTCTTGCACTGGAACCCAAGTTTCCAAATTTATTTTTAATCAAATTATTTGTAGGTTTGGAATTCTTGCAAATCTCATCTCAGATAATGGAACTTGTTTCAAAAATAAATATGTCAAAAAATTATGTCAAAAATATAAAATTCAACATCGTTGGTCCACTCCCTATTATCCTCAGGGTAATGGCCAAGCAGAAGCATCTAATAAAACATTAATTAAAATCCTCAAAATACTGGTCAATAAATCTAGCCGAGATTGGCACATCCAATTATATCCTACTTTGTGGGCTTATCGAACTAGCGTTCGTACTCCCATGGGCACTTCACCTTTTGTTTTGGTTTATGGCACTGAAGCTGTTTTTCCTTTTGAATTAGAAGTTCCTTCTTTGGCTCTACTACTTCAAGATACTGAAGTAGGAGATGAATATCATGCTGGCAGACTTAGTCAGCTGGAACTCCTAGATGAGAAGCGCATCAATGCTTTGGAACATCTTCGTGCCTACCAAAACAAGCTCAAGCGAGCATACCTCAAGAAAGTTCATCATCGATCCTTTGAGATCGGTGACCTTGTCTTAAAAGAAAATCAAAGAAATACTAATGCAACTAAAGACCTTAAAGGTAAATTTGAGCCCAACTGGCTTGGACCGTATATCATCACTACTAAATTTGGATCAGGAGCATACCGATTAGCTACCTTAGATGGTAAAGATCTTAAAGAACCTATGAACATTATGCATCTTAAGCGCTATTATGCATAACATCTGGTCATTTCATCATTGTATATATTGTTATTTTGCATATTGTTTCATTTTAGTCATCCATATAAAAAATTTCAAAAATAGTAATAGTATTTATTCTTTCAATTCATAAATTAAAATCAAAATATAAAAACTTCAAAATCATCAAAATCTTCAAAAACATCTTTTATTTTCGTACCTATCAATTCTTGAAGTATTGCAGTTATATTTTCAATTATTTTGGATAAATTAGCATTTATTTGGAATCCCGCACTTTCACACTCACATGAATAAATATCTTGATTTTATTTGGTATGATTATTAATCTCTCTTATATCAAAGTCCACGAGTTGAATTAAATAAAGTTTTGAGCATAGAGAACTGATCTTGTTATTTACTTGAACCAAGCATATCTTTTCACATTAAAATGATTTCATTGCAAATTCGATATGATGCTACATAGTAGAAATGGTTTCTTGAGCGAAAAGTTTCCCCTACTATCCTATCATGCACATGGTCTAGAATCTTTGAGAATTGACAAAAGGACAAGCTCACCCCTACCCAGAATAAAAATCCCTTGCTCTATAGCCAATCCGAGCAAGTATCCCTAGTATAGGAAGAAAAAGAAAAGTCAAAGAAAATGAGAAAAAGAAAAATATTATTTTGTACCATCGCAACAATATTTCAGCATTGTCTCAGTTCCAAGCAAAAATACAAAAAAAAAAAAAAAAAGCAAAAGAGAAAAGAAAAGCAAAAAGCAATAAAATCCCTTTCCCTACCCCTTGAAAAAGAAAAGAAGGGTGAATGAGCTTGAATCCCTAGAATTCTCAATTATTCGAAAACTGTGAGGTAAGCCCCATAACAGGTGGTTTGTGCCCAACCCGCTTGGCCTTGGGTAATCCCTAGCGTGGTGATATGTCTATCACATTAGCGACCTTCTTTTGTACAGACCTATGTCGGCTTATGGATTAGCTAGCTCTTGATGACCCGACTTACATAGTAGTCTGGTATGGTTACATGCATATAAATCATGGTCAACGAACACTTATTTGGTTAATTCAAATTACTTGTATCAAATTATCTTGCTCAAAATTGGTGAATGAACAATACAATTGCACACACATTTGTATTTGAGAGATTTTGTATCATTATGATAAATCAAGATCGGTAATGAACTCACATTTGCACATGAGGGTTCCTTATAAATCTACATTTTGTCTTTGAGATAATTTAAAATATCTCTGCAATTCTTTTCGAATCATTTCATCTTCTTATTTAAGAACATTTGCTTAGCATAAAAACAATTAAATATATTTCTTTCCAAAAACCAAAATTTTCTTTCACATCTTCAAAAACCTAGTAAATAAAGTCATGTTTATATATTATTATTTTCTGTTTATCTCAAAATCAAAAATCAATCATGCAATAAAACTAAAATATCAAATTCTTTTTGGATTTCGTGATGATGGTATAAGTCTATACCTATAATTCTATGCCTAGCGCAAACCATTGTTCTAATTTTATTTCCCATTCATTTTAATTCATAAAAACATATGGCTTACATCATTATGTTACACAATTGTGCTTTAAAAAGAACGCAAATTTTTCTATTTTATTTCATTATGTCAACATTCAATTTTGCAATGATGGTATAATTCCTAGGGAATTATTCAAAAATTTTATCACACTTAGGAATTTATGCCTAGCAAAAATCATATTTCTTTTAATATCTCATGCATAATATTTTTATGAAAATCTGAAAACAAATCATCACCATCATCATTTTCATCATCACAACACAAAGTCTTAAGACAGTCTCTTAAGCACTCTTTTACTTTTAGCAATATTTCTATACTGGGATTAGCTTGACGACCTAGCGAGCGGTGACTCCATGAAATGGTCTATAACAGCGACAATGTCCTTTGAAATTATTGTTAGAAGTCCCTTTTATTTTTCATCAAATCACACCACAAAACAACCAATTTGTTCACATCATATTATTTCATTTAAATTTTATGGCATGACATAAAATTATAATTTATTTCCAATGACATAATTACATGAATAATCAATCAACAAATCCAAAATTAAAGCATCATACAACATATACACAAGTCATATCATCAAAAATACCATATATATATCAACAAATTATGTACATCATATCAAAACTAGATTGGTATGCCACAATCAATATCCTGGCATACTCAATCCTCTCAAAAAATAATAATAATATATACAATCCAGTCTCTAGCAACTAGTCTCGAGAAGCCCTCGAGCTCTCAGCCTCATCTCCTCTCCCACCCTGGCATGGAGGAGGTGGTCCCATAGAGGTCCGGGCTATGTCTCGGGTCCTCATCATCGATCGTGAGGATGTCCTCGATGATCCCACCCTGATCGGCTCCACAATGCTGGCTGGCAGTTGCAACCTCCCGGCCCTCTGGAACCAGCTGGAAGTATACTCCCTGATAGAACGTGGTCTAAGCCATAGACCATGCCAACTCCTGCATGCTCGCCCCTCTACTTCGAGCCCTGAGCCATGTAGCCTCATCCTATAGAGTCTGCACCTGAGCTCGAAGGTGGGCATTCTCAGCCTGGAGAGCCGCCATCTCGTTGCTCTCCCCCACCTCGACACCCTTGCCCTTATCGGGTGATGGTGGCCTCTCCCCCTACTAAGAAGGGAATCCCTCCTCCCTCCTCCCTATCTGCTATGGTCTCTATGGAGCTTGTGGCATCCTCTGGTATCTCTCCTATGGAGACCATCATTGCTCTCTCCCTCCATGACCCCGTACTACCTCAATGGCTGCCTGGTGCCACCTCCCCATCCATCGCACAATGACATGCATCGGACCCTGTGCCCTCATCATCCGAGGAGGGTGGATGCCTACGTACCAAGCATCATATCCATCAGTGACCCTAGTATCATCCCCATCCACTGGCTGGATGGGGGCATCATCCACATCCTGGCTCTAGAATCATTGCATATCTAGAGCCCCGCTCAGTGTGGTATTATCCTGGATAGTCTAGGAGTACTCATAATCCCTGAGAGAAGGGATCCCCTGTTATAGACCGAACTATCACAAAACTTGGTCGTAGTGATGGAGCTCTACCTCTCCCCACTCCATCCTCAGCCAACAGACTCGCTTGATGTGAGCCAGCTCTTACCCATCCTCTGCCCACCCTGGATGCTCTCTCCATGGCCTCTAGGTGATCTGGTCTAGGATGAGGTCATCTAGCAACCTTCGTGACATCGATAGATCTATCCATCATTGTGACCCTCTCTGTAGCCACCAATAGAAAACCTGGGGTCTCTCCTAGTCAACCCCTATCAGTGGGAGTCCTACTAGCCTTCACACCATCCGATGTGCTCCCAGCACCATACCTATAGTAGTGATGTCAAAACCAGACATCGGCCTCCCTTGTATATGACCCCGTGCAGGATCCTATACAAGCGGCATAGTACAAAGCTGCCCCATGCAAATCTATACCCATGGTCTCTCATGTCATAGACCACATCTAAAAGGAGCTAGGGTAATCTGCACCCACTCTAGTGGCACAGCAATAGGCCACCCACTATCCCTGCCAACACCTGAGTCAACCTAGATGCCCCAGGCATCTGCCTCAGAGACTCGATGTTCACTCCGCCCTTCTCCAGGGTGAAGCTCGGGTCTCCGCTCAGCCTCATCATAGCCTGGCCCTGATTGGCCATAGGAGTCATCAACCATCCCTGTATGGGGATCCTCAAGATCCTCCATATGTCCTCTAGTGTGGGAGCCATCTCCCCTATCGATAATCGAAAGTAGGATGACCCTGGATACCATCTCTCTGCTAGGGTTGTCAGTAGCCCCATGTCTATTGATACTTGTGGCATCTCTGCCACATGTTGTAATCTGACCTGTGCTAGTCGGTCTCGCTCCGCCTGGTCGAGCATGGCTACATCATCCCTCAGCCCCCGTATTTCCATTCTTGACTCTTTAGTAATCCCCTCTACAAAACAAATAATAAAACAATAAAATTCATTAATAAACCAATCATTAAAATCAATTAAATGCAATTCAAACAAGCTTAATTTCATAAAAATGATGATATCATCCACCATTGGATGATATCATCCTAAATTGGGTAAAATCATCCTTTGTAGGATGAAATCATCTCCTATTTCTCAACTTGGGGATCGCCCCTTGTTGGACGGGATCGCCCCTATTCCATTGATTTCGCCGCTAGATGAAATCGACGATCTAGGGACGATTTCGATGAAATTGGGACGATTTCATCCCGACATCGTCGACGGCCTAAAAATGGCCATGATGCCCCAAAATAATCAAAATTTACATCAAAAATTGCACAAATCAAATTAAAACATAATTCACTAGGTTTAGATTCTTACCCGTAGCCCACGCCGGACCTCTGTCGATCTGTGCGTTGTTTCAACCATTTTGTCTGCAGAGCTCTAAAAATAGTAAAAATGAATTAGGGTTTTACCCTATTTTTCTTAATTTTATTTAAAAACAACAACATTTTTAATTTTGTTTTTTCATGCTTTTACCTCAAACGTTCGATTTGGGTAAAAACACGGAGGGGGCACCATAGTCAGCAATCGTACGATTCGACCTAGAATCATCGTCTAGAAAATTGAGTAAATTTTTGCTTTCTCGTAAAATGGGAAGAACTCGTCTTTAACGCATTTTCTTCAAAAAATTTGCTAAAGAGGGGGCAAAATGTAGCACCCTAAAATTGGCGTAGTTAAACCCTTAGTAAAAGATAAAAATTTGAATTTTAACTCCAAACCGCCCGTTACCCACTCCCCTTGTTTTCCATGCCATTTTTAGGATTTGTTTTGACCGTTGGACGATATCTTCAATGAGATATATCAGATCGATGAAATCATCCCAGATCTGACGAATTCATCTGGAATAGAACGTCCAGACGATTTCATCCCAAAACTAAATTTTCATAATTAGCTTCTGTTCAACAGCTTCTCTAACTTGGGCAGAAAGCGTGTCTGCATGGTTAGAGTCTCCCCCATTGGAGATCTCCCAAATTGGGGTGATCTCCAACCTCCTAACCTCTCCCTAATCCTATATAAACTAGGATTTTCTCAGTTTATCCCCCTGGCTGGCTGATTTCCCTGCAACCTTAGTTTCTTGTGCATTAAAACACCTTCATACCATTGTCGCATTGTGTATTTCAAGTTTTTCTTGCAAGAATTTTACTATTTTTCAGTTGGAGCAAGCTCGGATCGTCACTGACGATTCTAGATGATTTCGGATGATCCTGTCGTAGATCGACGATGATCTCGTACGATTGGAGGTGATCTCGACTGTAGTCCATATTGGGGGCAATCAGAGCCTAGAGTTTGCATTTCTTTATCTTCTATCTTCATTTCTTTATGCATTGACTTAGTTTATTCTATTTCTGCATCCTGGAGTTCACCTCATTTAGCATAGATGCATGATAAAGTTAAAATAAATTATCAAATTAATGCATTTCCTTTAATTGTTATCTGGATTTATCATTTAGGCAAGTTTACTATCATTTCTATCATTTCCCCTTGCTTTTGTAGTTGCATTTTTGGTCTTTGGTATCTGTTTCTGTGATTGCAGGTTTCTGACAAATTCATCTAATGAATTCATCAGGTCGACGATGATCTCGTCTGATCTCAGACGATCGACTATGATCTGAGATGATTCTGTGCAATTGCAGATGATTATGTAAGATTTGAGATGATCTGGACTTCTACAAACCTCAGAATCTTCATCAAACATCCGAAATCAGGTACATTCTATTTTATTTAGCACACTTTCTATGTTTAGCACTTATTCATGTTTTTTGTATCCATATAAATCAGCATCGGCATATAGAATAGCTTAGATTCATCTTGGCCAAACCTAGGAATTGGATGATTGAATATAAAAATGAACACATCAAACCCATTCTCAACCTAGGCATGGAAACTGCCACTCAAAGTTTCCTGGTGAACCCACCATCCATCAAAAATTCACCCTTATACCCCCTCCCCGAGAGGCGCGACCTTCAAAGGGCCTCTCAGTCCGAGGTATTGTCCCATCCTTCTCGCATCCCCCTTTCGGGCATGGATCCTATAGCCTGAAGGTAAGGATGCAAAAAATTTGGAGCGATACACCACCACATGTTTTGTTGGTCACCACTGAGATACAAACCAACCCATCTCCCCCAAAGTCACCCCATATTCCACTTTCATCATCTGAGATTCCCACTTTATCATATTCCATTATTTCATCCTCACCATCACAATCACTACCCTCATCTAAGGAACAAATTTTTCCAAGCACCCCCACTCATCCAATTGTTAGTCTTACTTCAATTTCTATGAGTCTACCAATAGAAACAGAAACAATAGTAGTGGTTACAGAGTCTACTATGGTCACAAAAACTATTGTAACTAATTCCACACAATTGTTGTCAATAGTTGATTCTACCCTTGCATTCCTAGTATCTTCATCTCCCTTGGTTTCCAGTTATACAAGTCATGTAACTTTGCAAAAGGAGCAGGCAACCACATATAAAATCAATGATTTTTTGGTAGAAAATTTGTCTAAGACTTCCAACAGGATGTCTATAAGAAGAAGCATGTTTGTTGATTCAATTTCAAGGCAAAGGATATCCAGATATATGACCCTACTTGTAAGTAAGTCTGAAACTGAGATGACTACCCAGGATTATCGAGTTGAAGAATTCACAAAATATATTGAGAAGTTACTTGAAGAAGATGAATTGATAATGGCCAAAGCCCATTTGGAGACTTTTTATGTGAAGAATGATATATTCAAGTAGAAGGTAGGCAATTTGGAGAAACAAATTGAAAAGCTTCAAAATACTATGAATAATCAAAAGCAAGTGGAAAATGAGGCTAAGAGATGACAAGAAAAGTTTTAATAAGCTAAGGCCAAAGAGCAACTAGGAGAGTAGAAGAACTTGAATGAGGAACAAGCTAAAGAAATACAAAGTTTGAAACAATAGCTTTAGATTGAGAAATCTAAATCTTTTGGCTTTTCTAAATCTAGATTAAAGAAGGTTAGAAAATAACTGCTCTCTGAAGTCCAAGAGAAATGCTCAGGGCTTCAACTTATTATTGATTATCTAGATGATGCCAGCAACTTACTCCAGAGCATTCAAAAATATTTAGGTAAAATCACTGGAGAGATACAACCCATGATAATTCCAATAGAATAGATTTACAAGCTGGTTGATAGTAGACTCAGTGATTCTACTAAGCCAATTCCCAATAAGGAATGAAATTTTGCTAGAGTTGCTTCCAGGATTATGGTTAAGAAGCACAGAGCACTCCAAAATGCCTGCCTATTGTTTGATAAAATTTAAGGAGTGATTAAGGACATTGTAGATGTGAATAAATAAATTATTCAATTTGGCTTTAGAGGTTTGTGGATGGAGGATCATATCTTGTTATCAGTTGAAGAGATTTAGAAGAGCACTAATAAAAATTTAAAGGATGAATCTGAGATTGATTCTCTAGAAGAGCCCCTGGACCAAGAGCAAGCTACACAAATGATCATTGATTTTACTAGGCTGAGATATCTCATGAAAGATCTGGTAAAAAGAGGGAATGCTGCTAACTATGAAGATATTGCAAAATTACAGTATATTTTTAAGTAGCTGAAAGAAATATCAAATCCCTCTGAAGCAGCATGGAGTCAAGCATTGTAAACCTTGAAATTAATGGTACAATTGTTTGGTGATGATGTCGGAGGATGAAATCAAAAATAATATTCTCTAGAGGAATAAGTTGAGGAAGAGGTTGAAGAAGAGGCCCAATAAGAAGAAGCGCATGACAGAAACACCATAGGTTCGAAAGGGGAACACACTTGAGCCATTTTTTATTTTGTACATAGTTCATAAGTTTTGTATTTTGTTTTTTTCTCTGACATTGTCAAAAATAAACAATAAAGGCATGAGCCCAAAGAGGCATAGAAAGCAACAAATTTTTTGTGAAGGCATTTTTGTAAGAAGGCCTTATAAGAAGAGTAGAGTTGTATTTTGCAAGAACAGTGAAGCAGTTTTGCTATAAGGGCACATATATTGATGTTTTCGACATAGTCTCAATATGAATGTTTATCCTTGGAAAATATTCACAAAGTATTCTAAGGGTGATGTTCTTATTGAAATTATTCTTAGAGACATATTTTTGAAACAGTGTTAGAGAAACCTATGTTTATTGCATAGTCTCCATATGAGCAGTTATCCTCTGTGTTGTTTGAATCATGGTCTCGATGTGAAATTCTACTCCCTAAGAGGGCCATTAAATTTTTAGGGTAGTGTTAATATGGAAATTATTCTTTAAAGTATTTGAAAATTAACCATTTTTTACTCTAATACCCAGTGGATAAGACTCTGAGTTCTACGGCTTTGCAAGCAAATCCACCTAGGAGGTGCTAGAATGTAGGTCCAAAATGGCATCTTTAGAAAATTTTGAAAATTTTATCTAGGGTATGAATTTTCCATTATACACATGTTTTAGTGTATTTTGGAGCGGATCCATGACAAAGTTTTATAATCTACCCAACACTTAGTGCAATATTCTATTGGGAGCGATTATGCATCATTTACAATGCATTTGGTAGCGGACTAGAAATGCGTCACGAACCCATAAATTTTTTTTGATAAAGATGATATTAGCACAAAAGAAGTGTGGATTGATGATCGCTTGTAATTTTCATAGTGCTTCAAGAACCTAAGTGTTGGTAAGCCCGATTTTGGGGAATTTATAGAGTATTTTGGTCTGGATTGGTGATAAGAGATGAAAAACAATGCAAAAGGGTGCAGATTCACATCAAAGAGTATTTTTAACTAACTTCCTTCTAAATTGGCAACAATGTGCATTTTAAACTATCTCTGATGCGGAATAAAATGTTATTTTACACTATGGTGGGTCTGGATTGGTGACAAAGAAGTTTTACACTTGCTTGAGTGCGGATTGGTGTTCCACAAGTGTTTTAAAGAAAGTATGATGTCAACAATTTTTAGTGCAAATTTTTGACTGCTCTATCACCAACAAAGAAAAGGAAGGATAGCGATCATGATCCACCCTGCTCAAATATTAGTGCATTTTATGCTGGATTATAATTTCGTATATTTAGAGATATAAAAGGTGTATCACTCCAAATTTTTCACACCCTTACCTTCAGGCTATAGGATCCATGCCCGAAAGGGGGATGTGAAAAGGATGGCGCGGTACCTCGGACTGAGAGGCCTTGCGAAGGTCCCGCCTCTCGAGGGAGGTGTATATTGGTGATTTTTTGACGGATGGTGGGTTCACCAGGAAACATTCAATGGCGTTTCCACGCCTAGGTTGGGAATGTGTTTTATGTGTTCATTTTAGCCTTAAGCATTCAAGTCCTAGGTTTGGCCAAAATGCGTCTAAGCTATTCTATATGAAGATGCAGATTAAATGAATACAAAAATAGAATTAAGACAGAAAATAGAGAAATTAAAGAATGTTAAAAGAAAATACCTGATCCGGATGTCTGATGAAGATTCTGATTCTTGAAGTAGTCAGGATCGCCTCTGATTTGACAGGATCGTCTGAGATCAGACAAGATCATCTGAGATCTGACGAATTCATCAGAGACCTGCAAACAGAGAAATAGGTGCAAAACACAGAAAATGCAACTATTCTAACAGAGGGAAACAGTGTAAAATGACAGCAATAATATCAAACTGAAACTTAAAAATAGAAACATGAATGCATTATGCTAATTTAATC
This sequence comes from Wollemia nobilis, assembly GCA_028583015.1. Classification (NCBI taxonomy): domain Eukaryota; kingdom Viridiplantae; phylum Streptophyta; class Pinopsida; order Araucariales; family Araucariaceae; genus Wollemia; species Wollemia nobilis. The sequence continues at coordinate 6,547,970 of JAQPPZ010000523.1, read as the reverse complement.
ACAATTATGACTTAATTATGCATTTGATCTAGATGGGTGAACTCCAAAATGCAAGATAGCATAAAATATCAAATAAACTAGCTAATTACAACATAAAACAGTAGATTGAAAGATGAAGAAATGCAAACTTTAGGCACTGATTGCCTCAATGTTGACTGCAGTCGAAATCGTCTCGCATTGGTACGAAATCATCTCTGATTCGACAGGATCGCCTCCGATCTGAACAGGATCGTCTACGACGATGTAAGCTTGCTCTGGCTGAAAAACACTAAGGTACCTGCAACAAAATTGGTATAGAACTAATGCAAATAGAAATTTGGGATGTTTTAACGTGTGTGAAGTCAAGTTACAGAGAATTTCAGCCAGGGGGGTGCTAAGGGAAGGGCTTAGGATTAAATAGGCTTAGGAGGGAGGTTAGGAGGTTGGAGATCATCCCTATTTGGGAGATCTCCAACGAGGGAGGGTCTCTAACGATGCAGACACGCTTCTGCCCGGATTAGAGACCCGTTGGAACAAAAGCTAATTGTGCAAAATTAGTTTTGGGACAAGATCGTCTGGACGTCCTAGCCCAGATGAAATCGTCAGATCTGAGGCGATATCGTCTGATCGGCGACGATATCGTCAAACGGTCAAAACAACCTCTAAAAATGGCACGGGAAAGGAGGAAACGGATTACACGACGGTTAACAGGCGGTTTGGGAGGTTAAAATTTGAATTTGAATTATTTACTAGAGTAAATGTAATTATTAAGATTTCACTTGCCAATTTTAGGGTGCTACATTTTGCCCCCTCTTTAGCGAATTTTTTGAAGAAAATGCGTTAAAGATGAGTTCTTCTCGATCTACGAGAAAGCAAAAATTATTCCCATTTTTAGGCGACGATTCTTGGTCGAATCGTACGACAGCTTACTATGGTGCCCCCTCCGTGTTTTTACCCAAATCGAACGTTTGAGGTAAAAACGTGGAAAAGCAAAATTTGAAAAATGTTTTTAATTGTGTTTTGAATAAAATTAAGAAAAATAGGGTAAAACCCTAATTCATTTTTACTGTTCATTTTTTTGGTTTTAGAGCTCTGCAAGCAAAAATGGTGGAGACGACGCACAGATCGACAGAGGTCCGACGCGGGCTACGGGTAAGAGTCTAGACTTAGCTTAGAATGCTTGAATTTGAATTTACATGCTTTTTAGGTGAATTTTAAATGAATTTTTGAGCATCGCGACCATTTTTGGGCCGTCGACGTCGTCGGGACGAAATCGTCCCGATTTTGATGAAATCGTCTCAAGTTCGCCGATTTCGTCTAAGGGCAAAATCGGCGAAAGGGGGACGATTTCATCAAATTAGGGACGATTTCGACTTGCAAAATCGGAGACGATTATGCTCAAATTTGGGACGATATCGTCCAATAGTGGACGATATCATCATTTGTATAAAATTGAACTTATTTTAACTTGCATTTTTAATTAATGATTGTTATTGTTTTGTTGTTTATGTTGCAGAGAGGATTGCTAAAGAGCAGGGAATGGAAATATGGGGGTTTGAGAGATGACTTGGCCGCTCTAACATAGGCAGAGCGGGATCAGCTAGCACAAGCCAGCTTACAACATGTGGCAAAAATGCCACAAGTGTCTACAGACATGGGGCTACTGACAGCCCTAGCAGAGAGGTGGTATCCGGGTTCTTCCTATTTTTGGCTACCCACAGGGGAGATGACTCCCACTTTGGAGGATGTATGGAGGATTCTAAGAATCCCCATACAAGGACGGTTGATCACTCCTACGGCCAATCAGGGCCATGCTATGGGGCGGTTGTGTGGTGACCCGAGCTTCGCCCTGGAGAAGGGCGGAGTAAACATCGAGGCACTACGTCAGATGCCTGGGGCATCGAGACTCACACAGGTTTTGGCCGGAGTGGTTGGTGGACTTCTACTGTGCCACCAGAGCGGGTGCAGGGTACCATGGATGCTAGCAGATGTGATCTACGATATGCGAGACCATGGTTACAGATTTTCTTGGGGCAGCTTTGTTCTATGTCGGTTGTACAGGATCCTGCATGGGGTCGTGTACAAGGGCGGTCGATGTCTAGTTATGACATCGCTCCTACGGGTTTGGTGTTGGGAGCACATTGCAGTGCGAAGGCCGGTAGGGCTTCCTTTGATAGGGATTGATGGGGAGAGGCCCCGAGTTTTCTACTGGTGGCTCCGAAGAGGGTCACAGTGACGGATTGACCTATCGATGTCCCGGAGACTGCTGGATGACCTTGTCCCGAACCAGATCACCTGGAGGCCATGGCGAGAGCACCCAGGGTGGGCCGAGGATGGACAGGAGCTGGCTCGCGTCAGGCGAGTTTGTTGGTTATGGATGGAGAGGGGAGAGGTGGAGCTCCATCGCTACGACCGAGTTTTGTGACAGTTCGGTCTACAGTAGGGGATCCCATCTCTCAGGGATTACGAGTTTTCTCGGACTATCCGGGATAACACCAAAGTGAGCGGGGCTCCAGACATGCAGCGCTTCTGGAGTCAGGACTCGGACGATGCCCCCATTCAGCCAGTGGATGGGGACGACGCAGGGGTAGCCGATGGCTACGATGCCTAGTATGCAGGCATCCGCCCTCCTCGGATGACGAGGGCTCAGGGTCCGATTCACATAGTTGTGCATCGGATAGGGAGGTGGCACCAGGCGGCTATGGAGGCGGCCCAGGGTCACAGTGGGAGAGAGCTGAGGAGGCCACAGGCACAGGAGAGGCCACGACAGCGGGAGAGGAGGGCGGAGAGACCCCCTTCTCCACAGAGAGAGAGGCCACCATCGCCCGATAAGGGCAAGGGTGTTGACACTAGGGAGAGTAGCGAGACAGCGACTCTTCGAGCGAAGACGATCCGTCTCCAGGCACAAGTGTAGACCCTACAGGAGGAGGCTGCACGACATCGAGCTGAGGTGACACAGCTCAGAGATGAGATTGCATGCCTCAGAGCACGGGGCAGAGGGGCGAGCACTCAGGAGCTGTCACGGTCGATTGCTCAGACCACGTTCTACTAGGGCATCTACTTCCAGATGGTGCCAGAGGGTCAGAGGGTACAGCTACCAGCCGGCATTGCTAACCCGATCAGGATTGGGTCATCGAGGACTTCATCCCGATCGATGACTAGGACTCGTAGTACCACACATACTACGATGGGGCCACCTCGTCCACCTCAGGACGGGGGAGGAGATGAGGCTGAGAGCTCGAGGGGTTCTCGAGACACTGCACAGAGGACATTTGATTGAGAGGATTGAGTATGCCAAGATGTAGATTGTGGCATACCAATCTATTTTTGATATGATGTACATATTGTTGATATATATAGATGAGATATTTTTGATCATATGACTTGTGTTATGTATTTTTATGATGCTTTTATGTTTGATTGATTGATTTGATGATTGGATTGAGGATTCATGTAATTATGTCATTGGAAATATTATGATTTTGATGTCATGCTGTAAGATTTTAAATGAAATAATCTGATGTAACAAATTGGTTGTTTGTGATGTAATGTGATAAAAAATAAAAAGAGACTTCTAACAATAATTTCAAAGGACATTGTCGCTATTATAGACCATTTCATGGAGTCGCCGCTCACTCGGTCGTCAAGCTAATCCCAAGTATAGAAATATTGTTAAAAAGTAAAAGAGTGCTTAAGAGACTGTCTTAAGACTTTGGTGCAATGGTGCAAATGATGATGATGATGGTTTGTTTTCAGATTTTCATAAAAATAGTATGCATGAAATAATGTTAAAATGATTTTTGCTAGGCATAAATTCCTAAGTGTGATAAATTTTTTGGATAATTCCCTAGGAATTATACCATCATTGCAAAATTGAAGGTTGACATAATGACATGAAATAGTGAAAATGTGTTTGTTTGTTTTAAAGCATAATTGTATAACAGAATGATTTAAGTCATATGGTTTTTCATGATTTTTAAATAAATGGGGAATAAAAATTGTTACAATGGTTTGCGCTAGGCATAGAATATGTAGGTATAGACTTATACCATCATCGCGAAAATCCAAAAAGAGATAGTTTTATTGCATGGTTGATTTTTGATAAACAGAAAATATGAAGATGAGGACTTGCGCTAGGCATAAAATTCCAATTTTGGTTTTGGAACTATACCATCGTCGTGAAAGTCAATAATATATATATATATATATGTTTTGATTGTATGGTTTTGAAAGAAATTTTGATTTTTCTATTATGCATGTAGTTGTCTTTAGACTAAACAACTGTACTTGAAAGAAGAAAATGAATTTATTCCAAACAATTTTGCAAAAAATATTTCAAAGTATCTTAAAGACAAAAGTTAGATTTATAAGGAATCCCATGTGCATATGTGAATTCATTTCCAATCTTGATTTATCATAATGATACACAAAATCTCTCAAATATAAAATGTGTGTGCAATTGCTATGTTCATTTACCAGTTTGAGCAAGATAATATGATACAAGTGATTTGAATGAAACCAAATAAGTGTTCATTAACCATGATGTAGATGCATATAACCATACTAGACTACTATGTAAGTCGGATTATCAAGAGCTAGCTAATCCATAAGCAGACATAGGTCTGTACAAAAGAAGGTCGCTAATGTGACAGACATATCGCCATGCTAGGAGTTACCCAAGGCCAAGCAGGTTGGGCACAAACCACCTGTTATGGGGCTTACCTCACAGTTTTCGAATAATTGAGAATTCCAGGGATTCAAGCTCATCAACCCTTCTTTTCTTTTCAAAGGGTAGGGAAAGGGATTTTATTGCTTTTGCTTTTGCTTTCTTTTGCTTTTCTTTTCTTTTTTTTTGTATTTTTGCTTGATAATGCTTGAAATATTGCTGTAATGATATAAAATAACATTTTTTTCTTTTTCTCTTTTTCTTGAACTTTGCCTTTTGTTCTATACTAGGGATACTTGCTCAGATTAGCTGTAGAGCAAGGGATTTTTATTCTGGGTAGGGGTGAGCTTGTCCTTTTGCCAATTCTCAAAGATTCTAGACCATGTGCATGATAGGATAGCAGGGGAAACTTTTCGCTCAAGAAACCACTTCTACTATGTAGCAAAGCATGGAAATTACAAATATAATCATTTTATTGTGAAAAGATGTGCTTGGTTTAAGTAAATAACAAGATCAATTCTCTATGCTCAAACTTTATTTAATTGAATTTTGTGGACTTTGATATAAGAGAGATTAGTAATCATGCCAGATAAAATCAAGATATTTATTTTTGTGAGTGTGAAAGTGAGGGATTCCAAATAAATGCTAATTTATCCAAAATAATTTGAAACATATAATTGCAACATTTGTAAGAAGATATATATAAATAAATACTATTTTTGAGAAGTTTTGAGAATGTTGACTCTCTCTTTCTTCTTTATGTTGTTTTGGTTTCGAAAGAGTCAAGAATATTGTTGTTTTTTTGTTATTATTATTTTATTTTTGTTTTTTGAAAGAATTAACAAGTGCCATAAATAAATACAACAAATAGTTTTGAAGATTTTGATGATTATGAATGTTTTTGGTGTTTTTGAATTTATAAATTGAAAGAAATACAAAATAGTGATTTTGAAATATTTTAAACAAATATATACAAGGATGAAATGACCAAATTTATACATAGTAACGTTTAAGATGCAAAATATTCATGGGTTCTTTAAGTTCTTTACCATCTAAGGTAGATAATTTGTATGCTCCTGATTCAAATTTAGCAGTGATAATGTATGGTCCAAGCCAATTGGGCTCAAATTTACCTTTAAGGTCCTTAGTTGCATTAGTATTTTTTTGATTTTCTTTTAAAACAAGGTCGCCGATCTCAAAGGATCGATGACGAACTTTTTTAGCATATGATCTTTTAAGCTTGTTTTGGTAGGCACGGAGATGCTCCAAAGCATTGATGCATTTTTCATCTAGGAGTTCCAACTGATCGAGTCTGCACAATTCGATATTCATCTCCTACTTCGGTATCTTGAAGTAGTAGAGCCAAAGAAGGAACTTCTAATTCAAAGGGAAAAATGGCTTGAGCACCATAAACCAAAACAAAAGGTGAAGTTCCAGTGGGGGTTCGAACACTAGTTCGATAGGCCCATAAGGTCGGATATAACTCGAATGTGCCAGTCACGACCGCTTTATTGACCAATATTTTGAGAATTTTGATTAAGGTTTTGTTAGATGCTTTCGCTTGACCATTACCCTGAGGATAATAGGGAGTGGACCAGCGATGTTGAATCTTATATTTTTGGCATAATTTTTTAACATCTTTATTTTTGAAACAAGTTCCATTGTCTGAGATGAGATTTGCAAGAATTCTGAACCTACAAATGATTTGATTAAAAATAAATTTAGAGACTTGTGTGCCAGTGCAGGAAGCTAAAGGCATAGCTTCAACCCACTTCGTGAAATACTCAATGGCGGTTATGATGAATTTGTGTCCATCAGATGACACAGGATTGATTTTGCCAATAATATCTAAACCCCATTTTGAAAAGGGCCAAGGAGATGAAATAGCCTGCAGCTCTTGTGCAGGCGCATGGACAAGGTCAGCATGTTTCTGGCACTTGTCGCAATGGCACACATAATCATGTGCATCCTTTTCCATGGTAGGCCAAAAGTATCCTATCCGAAGGAGCTTTTTAGCAATGACACTACCACTGAAGTGTCCTCCACAAGATCCATCGTGGGCTTCACTCAAGGCTGATTTGGATTCTTCTAAATTCAAACATCTTAATAGGATACCTTCAAAAGATCTCCTATATAAAGTATTGCCAATTATTACAAATCGACTTGCTCGTCTACGTAATAACCGACGCTGGTTTCTATTAGAATTGGCAGGGAAAGTCCCATTTTGGAGAAAATCAAATATATCCGTATACCAAGGTTCAGGAGTAGTTTCATTGATTAGAAACACATCCAAAGGCTCTAAGCATGACTTATTTGAAGCGGGTTCCTAGAGTCGACGAATAATGATAGTGGCATATTCGTCATCTAACTCCAAGGGCAGGAGAGATGCAGCTGCGGCCATAGCATCAGCTGCACGGTTGCAAGTTCGAGGAATAGCTTCCAAGGTAACTTGATCAAATAGAGACATTAGTTGTAAAACATAGGCCTTATATGGGCATAGTTTATCATCTCTGGTCTGATAAACTTCATTAATTTGGTTTATAACCAGTTGAGAATCACCAAAAACTAACAGATGTTTAATTTTTAGCGCCAAGGCAGCTCGTAATCCAAGGATTAGAGCTTCATATTCAGCAATATTGTTGGTGCAAGCAAATGTTAATTTGAAGGACAGAGGAATAAGATGTTTTTGTAGGGATATTAAAATAATACCCGCACTAGCCCCACTCATGCATCGGGCTCCATCAAAGTATAAGGACCATTGTTCAATATGGTCTGCCTCTAATTGAAGGCATTCATCAGGAAACTCAATGATGAGGGGATGGGTAGACTCTAAGGGTGCAACAACTAATTGATCTACTATGATTTGACCCTTAACAGACTTTTGTCCTATGAATGTGAGATCAAACTCGCTTAGAGCAAGAACCCACTTGGTTGTGCGACCCGATAAATAAGGTCGACTCATGAGATACCTCAAGGGATCGTATTTAGCAATGACATAAGTTTTCTGACTAAGCATATAATGTCGTAATTTTTGCGTAGCAAACATGACTGCTAGACATAGTTTCTCTAATGCTGTGTAGCGGGTTTCATAACTGATGAAGGTTCGGCTAATATAATAATTAGCACGTTCTCTCTTTTCATCATCAAGCTGAGCTAACATAGCTCCTAAGGCAGAATCTAAAGCTAAAATATATAGGAGAAATGGGCGATCAGGTTTAGGTGGTGAAAGCACAGGTGGATTAAGGAGGTATTGTTTGAGAAGTTCAAAAGCTTCTCTACATTCGTCATCCCAATTAAAAGGGACATCCTTCTTAAGAAGTTTAAGAAAGGGACCAGTTTTGTCCGCCAGCTTATCGATGAAGCGACGAATGGCTTGAAGCTTACCTTGTAAACTTCGTAACTCAGATATATTAGTAGGTGCGGGCATATCAGTGATAGCCACAATCTTGAGAGGGTCAATTTTGATACCACGTAAAGAAACTAAAACCCCTAATAGTTTATCGGACTTAACTTCGAATATGCATTTTGTTGGATTTAATCGAATAAGATATTCTCGTAATCGATTAAAAACTTTTCTCAAATCATCTAAATGATTATCTTCATTAATAGAGCGAGCTATAATATCATCTACATAATCATGTAGGATATCATGCATCATATCATGAAAAATATAAGTCATAGCTCGTTGATAGGTTGCACCTACGTTCTTTAAGCCAAATGGCATCACTTTCCAACAAAAAGTACCCCAGGGGTAATAAAGGCTGTTTTAGCCTGATCTTCAGGAGCTATCTTGATCTGATTATAACCGGAGAATCCATCCATTAAGGACATCATCCCACTCTCGGCAGTAAAGTCAATGATTTGATCCATGTTTGGAAGAGGAAAATCATCTTTAGGGCATGCAGCATTAATATCTCTAAAATCTGTGCAAACCCTAACTTTGGTAGCTTCTTTTTTGGTAACTGGAACTACATTTGAGATCCATTCAACATAATCAATAGCTTGTATAAAGACAACATTCAGGAGTTTTTCTAACTCCCCTTTGACTAGCAGAGCCACTTTGGGATGCATTTTTCTAAGTTTTTGTTTAACAGGTTTAGCATCCGGATGGACCACTAGATGATGCATGACTACAGAAGGGTCTAGACTTGGCATATCTTCATATGTCCAAGCGAAGACATCTTCATACTCTTTAAGGAATGCAATGTATTGCTCTTGTTTTTCTTGACTTAATTCTGATCCAATATTGATTATGTGAGGATTATCCTCAGTTCCAATATTAATTTTAATGACGTTTTCTACCTCCATGTGTAGATCTCTTTCAAAATTAGGTGGGGTGGGTGAAACGCCCAATTCTTGTAATTCTTGTAAGGTTAATTTGGATAATTCATCTTGAGGATTAGCGGTCTCAAGTTGGGCTATAGTTGGTATAGAACCATCAAAATAAAATCCATTGTGTAACATCTCTTCAACGGAGACATCATGGAAGATATCTCCTTCCAACTCTTCATCGGGGTCGACAATCATTTCAGGGTAAGCTATGGATAGCATGTTACATGTAAATGGCTGATTTTTTAGAGGCAAATCAACATGCCTATCCAAATAATCTTGATAACATATGAGGTGATCATCATCTTCAAAAGGAAAGGGTTGACCCTTACTAGGAAATAGGCCCACACCACAATGGGAAGGCCACGGTTCTACCTCGAAAGGTTCTTTCATGCCATTTTGGAAAGGTCCCAAGCCTTTCCCTTTATATCCCATTTTAAGCATTATGGGTTTAGCTTTAATATATTCATTGGTAAAATAACATCGAGCGTATCCCTCATGATGAGTTTTAATATTCCGAGGGATTCTTCCCCAATCATATCCTTTATAAATGAAGGCACAACTCCCGACTTGGTAAGTACTTCCCATAGGTTGTGGGAGGCCCAAAGTACGAGGAGATGGCGACAAGTTATTTAAAAGAATTGAATCTTGCATGAAAGCATTTGTTTTTTCTGATATTAAGGTTGTGGATAAATCTGGTAAAAGTTCATCAAAAAGAGCATAAGATGTAGAAGGATCATTCCCTATATCTTTAGATGTGGAAGGGATGATAGATGTTGATAATGTGGAAGTGTTAATAGATGGGTCTATAGGTTTTGAAATTATAGGGATAGAACATGAAGGATTGGTTGTAGATTGAAGATCTTTTTGAGGTTCTAGAGTGATTTGTTTAGAAGATTGTTGATCTATATAGGAGGATGAAATTAATGGAGGGGAAATAGGTGAAGCTATGGGTGTGTGTTTCACAGTTTTAGATGAAAAATAAGAATTAGGATGTGTGGATGACAGAGCAGGGCAAAATTGCACTCCAACAGGTTCTGCCAAAGCACACATATCAAAGGGTCTAGGGTCACCATGGATAGTGACCAACTGATTTTTAAATTCAAATTTAACACATTGGTGTAAAGTTGATGGGACCGCTCGCATCGCATTGATCCAAGGGCGACCCAAGAGTATATTGTACGATGCGGGAAATGTACAATAAACACGGTGGTATCTAGAGTTCTAGGACCAACTTGCAATGGGATGGTAATAACTCCACACGTTTCTTGTGTTTCATCATTAAAAGCTTTGATAATCATATCAATTTTCTTCATTTCATCACTTCTAAAGCCAAATATTTGGTAGAAGTCAAAAGTGCAAATGTTTAGAGATGAGCCATTATCAATCAGGACTCGTTTGACAGCTACATCTCCAATTAGAGCAGTAATATATAAGGGATTATCCTTATGTAAACTATGTTGTGGGATATCTTTATCCCGAAAGTCAATACAATCAACCTCTCGAGTAATGATAGTATTGGCCATAGCTTCAGGTTGAATGTTTTGAGGTACCATCATTTGGCTTAATGTAAGCATCAACTCATCCCTATGGGTGGGAGAGGATCTTAATAAATCCAAAAGGGAAATTCGGTTGTAGTATTGGATAATTGCTCATTAATATTGTAAGGGGGTTTAGGTTGAACATGGGAAGCATGATTCCCTTTATTGGGATTTTTCAAAACAAATGGAACTGATCCATCATTCTGATTTGGTTCTTGTTGAGAATTTTGAGCCTGTTGTCGAGTAACGACTCCAATGGTACCTACAATGTTATATTGAGGACGCTGAACTGGTCTCGGTCTAGCATTTATGGCTTGTTCATTTGGGAGGAATTGATTAGAAGAAGGTCGAGTAGTAACTCTTCTAGGAAATGGTTCTTCTGGAACCATAGCATCTGTGATGGGTTGAATAGGATCTGACTCATTTTCAGAACTATTCGATTGGTTTGAAGTAATGTCTATTTCACTTTCAGTATCTGATTCTACATCACTAGAATCAGGAGTTGGAATATTATGTAGGGGCCTGGTCGTAACCAGGGATAAGGTTGTGTCAAATATTTGAGGATCAGGATTAAGTAAATGTCCACTAATGGTTCCTACATATCGGGTAGGAGGAGGAACATTATGATGTTCGATTTGATTGGCCACCTCTTTACCATGTCTTGGTAAAGGGTGTTGAAATATGTCTAATGATTGATTAGCATTTTGATTTTGATTTTGGGGAATGGTATTTTGAGGATTATTAGGAGCATTTTGTTTAGGTTGGAAGGCTTGCACCTCCATTTCATTATTATCAATTAGATCTTGTATTTTATGTTTCAACCTTTTACAAGCGTTGGTAGAGTGTCTAGGTCCTCTATGGAAATCACAGTGTAAGTTAGCTCTGTATCCGGGTATAGTTGGATCAGGTTCTTGGATAGCTGGTAATTGGATCAAACCTCTTTCGAGTAATTGAGGTAAAATAGTTGATAAGGGTTGATTCAATCTAGTAAATTCTCGAGGAGGTTTATCAAGAGGTTTCAATATAAATTTTTCTGTTGTCTTCGTTGCATTGATATTAGCAACATTTTTGTTGTCAGTGACTCCGTCACCAACAACTTGTTTGTTTTTATATTGATTTCTAGATGTTTTCTCATCATCCTTCTTCCTAAGTTGGCCTCTCCTAATGAGGGCATCTTCTACTCTTCGAGCTAAATCTATAGCTTGATCGAAGGTAGTTAAAGTAGCAGTTGATAGCTCATAAGATATTTGTTCTTGTAAATTATTGATAAAAATGTCCAACATTTCCCTATAAGGTAGCACAAAGTGCAGTTTTCCTGTCAATTGCCTCCATCTAGCTAAGAAATCAGCAAAACATTCATCCTTGTCTTGTTTTAAGTTGTATAAATCTTTAATGGTTACATGCCTCTCGATGTAGGCACTAAATTGATGGACAAAATATTTAGTTGTTTCTTCAAAGTTTCTCAAAGAATGAGTGGGCAATTGATAGTACCACTCTAATGCCATTCCACCTAAACTTTTTGGAAACATTTTTAGTAATAGCAAGTCATCATGTGATATATCATGACATGCTATCCTAAACATGCGAAGATGCTCTATGGGATCTTCGGTTCCTTTATATATAGGCAGGATGGGCATGGGAAAATGCTTAGGGTACGGTTGAGCTACAACTATGGGATCCAAAGGTTGACTACAGATCTCTTGATAATTGTACAAGGGATGATAAGGATCTATCTGGTCCATATGCAAAGCTAACTGTTTCACCATGGCTTCCAGATTACTAGTTTGCCCACCATATTGGTTTGGTAGGGCATTGACATGGGTTTTGTGAGCATATGATGGAGGGACATGAAGATTAGATGCTATGTTGCTATTGTGTAAATTGTTGGTAGGAAAAGTGTTATGAAGGAATTTTGAAGTTGTATTATGATGTATTCCAGATTGTTGAAAATTGGTGTTTGGCTTCGTTTTAGGTTTTTGTTTACTTGAAGCATATTGATCAATAGTTTGGCGAAGTAAAGTAGTGAAGGAAGTTTTATTTTGTGTGGGAATGATTTTAGGTTGAATAACAGGTTCCTTAGGAGGATGGGTAACCTATTTTTTTGACATGTTTTGAATCATAGTGACCATATCTGTATTGGATGGTCCAGCCTTATCACTTTCTTGATCAATGAAAGACAAGGGATTAGTGTGTACATCAAACGTATGTTCCATGGCTGCTTGAGTGTCACTAATTTGCCCTTTATCAATACGAACTGCCACATTAAGAGCGTCAATGTTATCATTGAGAAATTTTTGGAAATGATCTACATTGTCAAAAGCAATAGTTCCATCTGGAGCTACTCTAGGGGATGAGGATCCATCCTCTTTAACACTTTCTTCTTGTTCATTGTCTTCACCTAAGTCATCTTCTGGTTGATCTAGAGTTTCTCCTTTTGGAATTGGATCTTCAGGAAGGACATTTGGGTCTCTAGTTTTATCTCCTAACCAATATTCTTCTTCTCCTTCAGTTTGTTTACCATTCCTAAGTTTAGGCATTGTGCCTTAATTTCAGATTTTGGCAAATATATATATATATGCAACAAGCTTAAGAGGTATATATTAATTATATACCTACTACAATATTTAAAATGAAATGTTTTTGGTTTTTGTTATGTTTTTTTTTGTTTTTGAAATAATATTGTAAAGATAAACAACACAATAAATGCAAGAAATAATACTGAAAGTAATGATCTAGTTTTCTATAAACAATTTATAAATATCATTAATGGGCTCGAGTTCTTCAGGAGTCATGAAGTGTTCTTCTTCAAATTGAAAGTTTTCTTTTAAAAATTTAATGAAAAGAGCTATAGTGATATTATCTGTCTCAGATGCTGGTTGATAGAAGTAAAGCTCGTGGCAATACTCTCGATATAACATAGCTCGAGGAACTCTATTCCATATTTCCCTATCTATAAGAACAACCTCTTGGTCTTCTACAAGACCTAGGAACTAGTGTACAATGGCTACGTTCTCGAGGTATTCCTCGAAGGTGAACAATTCTGAAGATACAAGAGCTCTCCTATAAGCTAACCATCTATGGCAGGCTCTCTGAAGTTCATGATAAAAAATAAGTTGATGAGGATCCAGGATTCTATCTAGGATAAGCCTCTTGATTTGTTTAAGTTTTGTTGACCTAGATGAGATGACACTAAGTCTTCTATCAAGTTCGTCCCACAAGAGTTGATTTCTATTTGTTTCAGGCACACTAAGTACATAATTGATTTCTATGGCTGCCAATTGGTTTTCTACATTTATAGTAACTGCTAATATTTTCTTAGGAGCTACCATCTAAACATGATATTAAATTTAAATGATCTGAAATGCATCTATGTTTTAGTTGTTTTATTTTTTTTTTTTTGTTTTCAAAAGGTTTACAATGCATTCACGTCGGGTTCACCAAAATGTATCGCTCAAAATTTTTCACACCCTTACCTTCAGGCTATAGGATCCATGCCCAGAAGGGGGATGTGAAAAGGATGGCATGGTACCTCGGACTAAGAGGCCTTGCGAAGGTCCCGCCTCTCAAGGGAGGTGTATATTGGTGATTTTTCGACGGATGGTGGGTTCACCAGGAAACATTCAATGGCAGTTTCCACGCCTAGGTTGGGAATGTGTTTGATGTGTTCATTTTAGCCTTAAGCATTCAAGTCCTAGGTTTGGCCAAAATGCGTCTAAGCTATTCTATATGAAGATGCAGATTAAATGAATATAGAAAACAGAATTAAGACAGAAAATAGAGAAATTAAAGAATGTTAAAAGAAAAATACCTGATCCGGATGTCTGATGAAGATTTTGATTCTTGAAGTAGTCAGGATCGCCTCTGATTTGACAGGATCATCTGAGATCAGACAAGATCATCTGATATTTGATGAATTCTTCAGGAAAATTTGTTAGAGACCTGCAAACAGAGAAATAGGTGCAAAACATAGAAAATGCAACTATTCTAACAGAGGGAAATAGTGTAAAATGATAGCAATAATATCAAACTGAAACTTAAAAATAGAAACATGAATGCATTATGCTAATTTAATCACAATTATGGCTTAATTATGCATTTTATCTAGATGGGTGAACTCCAAAATGCAAGATAGCATAAAATATCAAATAAACTAGCTAATTACAGCATAAAACAGTAGATTGAAAGATGAAGAAATGCAAACTTTAGGCACTGATTGCCTCAATGTTGACTGCAGTCGAAATCGTCTCGCATTGGTATGAAATCATCTCTGATTCGACAGGATCACCTCCGATCTGAACAGGATCGTCTGCGACGATGTAAGCTTGCTTCGGCTAAAAAACACTAAGGTACCTGCAACAAAATTGGTATAGAACTAATGCAAATAGAAATTTGGAATGTTTTAACGTGTGTGAAGTCAAGTTATAGAGAATTTCAGCCAGGGGGTGCTAAGGGAAGGGCTTAGGATTAAATAGGCTTAGGAGGGAGGTTAGGAGGTTGGAGATCATCCCTATTTGGGAGATCTCCAACGGGGGAGGGTCTCTAACGGTGTAGACATGCTTTTGCCCGGATTAGAGACCCATTGGAACAGAAGCTAATTATGCAAAATTAGTTTTGGGACAAGATCGTCTGGACGTCCTAGCCCAGATGAAATCGTTAGATCTAAGGCGATATCGTCTGATTGGCGACGATATCATCAAACGGTCAAAACAACCTCTAAAAATGGCATGGGAAAGGGGGAAACGGATTACATGACGGTTAACAGGCGGTTTGGGAGGTTAAAATTTGAATTTGAATTATTTACTAGAGTAAATGTAATTATTAAGATTTTACTACGCCAATTTTAGGGTGCTACAAAAGGTGACATCATCAACTTAAAGAAGCGAAATGGTGCTTTGGTATTTCTTCGCCATTGTACAAAATATGTTACAAATCAAATCATAGTTGTGTTATGCAAAAGATCAAAGGTCAAGATTTTTTTGATGATTTTAAAATATTTAAAGATATTTCCTTATTGGATTCAAACATAATCAATTGGGAGACGAGAAGCTAAAGCATCAGAGGGTTTCAAGAAATAGGAACTAGAGGTAATTACAGATCGACGATGATGCGAGCTTCCAAGAAAATTTCATGGAGCAGATGCAGTCTCTAATAGCCTGAAATCTAACTAACATCAACCAACCAATGAGTTGTAGAAGCTCTAAGATACCATGGTGGTCTACTTGCAATGGATTTCTTGAAGGCCGAACCAGTAAGAACTCTCTACTGAGATGTTGAAAAAAAAATCTTTGTAATGTTCCTTGTTATTCTTTAATTTTTATTCTATAAATAGAGGTCAAACCCTCTTTTTTTGAGGTCATATCTAGTGTGTTTTCCTGCACTATTGTAAATATTCCTATGAGCTAATGAAAGGAGCATTACATTGATTTTCACCTCAAATTTGTGTCTTCATTATCTCGTATCAAAGGTTCAAAATTTGGAGTTGCATTTCTATCGATATTCGAATGGTTAGCTTTTTCCAGTTTATTGGATTAATAACTTCTAGGGTAATTGAAATCTACTTCTGATTAGATCTATATTGGTAGGGAGTACATTTTTGTAAAATCTGAGTGTTGATTAATTTTGTTAGTTGGATTATCAGTGTTTAGATATTGAAATTGCTATCTTCAATATTTCTCTACTATGATTTAACATATGAAGGTTCATTTTATTTGAGATAATATTGATCTGAATTAATGGTTACCTTGAGATAGTTTATGGGAGATTTTTGTTGTAGTGACATTGTTGTTAGCCTATCCATCCACTATTGTTTACATTTTCTAACCCTAATCTCTCTCTTAACCCTAATATCTTTCTTAACCCTAATCTCCAAAACCCTAAGTGAGCATAATTGTGTCAACACCCTATTTAAGTTGACAAGGAACCAACCTACTCTAGAGGTTGGATTTGAAACCCTATTTTGGTCCATCCAATGTTGAGTGTTGAGTTGTAGCTATCGGGTGCATTCCTGGACATAAAGTAGTAAGATAGACAACCATAGTATTGAGTAAAACTTGATGCAATTCATTTCCCAATAGGCACTATCATATGTAGTAAAATTATATGAGAGACTTCCGTAATACTTCAAAAATATGCCATTAATGAAATCTCATGAAAATAGTACAATGTAATATAATGGAGGACATTAACACTCCATAAATAATGAAGGATCTGCATTGTACTCACTATAACTACTAATGCAACTAGTCACTATAATATATTCTATCTCTCTCTTATTCTCTATATCAAAGGCATATATATAGGGAGATATGTCCCTTGGCCCATGACTCTTCAACTATCTATCCTATGACTCATGTACATGTGGACTACATGCACATTTACATCATTGCACTTCCTAACACATGCATTTATTACATTGCATGAAGTAACTACTCAAACCTTACTCTAAGGTAATATCTTACTCTAGTTATGTACCCAAAGTGGTGCATTAGCATGTACTAAATAATATAATATACTCCAAAACAATGTAGGGTCTAGTGGAACCAATATTCTAAAAATTATGCTACTTGGGAAGATGTTGAGGAAAGGAATTCCTCTATTTATTTGAATGAAATATGTATGCTTATTTTAGGAACTACATAGGGTTGTGTTTATTCCAAGGGGAGAGTATGTAACAAACCTTCTTGGTAGGACTTATTCTTGACATTTGAATTCTATATTGATATGTGGATAGCTAATGGATAAACTCATTTTATGTTACAAATATGTGTTAGTAGTTGCACTTTATTCTTGAATATACAATTTTTGGAATATGGTACTATTGATGAAATTATGGTTGTAGGATAGGTACTCTCATCATTGGTTGGTATGGGACAAGCACCAAAGTTGAGAGAAAAATGAGAAATAATGGATGACATTATCATCAACAACTCAAGGGTAAAATAAAACCCTTCATGTAGGTGCAATGTATTTTTATATTTTTTATTGAATGCACCTTTGGACAAGGAGGTTGTTATTTGATAAAAATATCCATCCTTAGTAGGTAGGTGATAACGTTGTAGGTATCGTAAAACATTTTTATCAAGGAAAAAACTTGGATGTGCATATTGTATCCTAGATGGATAAGAACGATTTAGAAAGAGCCTTTATGTGATGTTGATATCTATGCTAATGTTTGATATTAGAATTTGATAATAATTAAATTAATTAAGTGAATAATTAATTTAATATTCTAGTAGCTTTCAAAAGAAATGAATTAATAAAGGAAATTGATTTAATTTTCCATTCAAGAAATTTAGCATATTAGAGAATGATATTATTATTGCTTCAAAAAGGAATTGTTACAATTATCAATATTTGGCCTTAAGGTTAATCTTAGGGTGAGCAATTTAATAATTATTACCTCCAAGGTTGCCTTTGGTTTCTTGATATCATATATGGATTACATTACTCTCTTGTAATGGTTGAAGGCTAGCAAGAAGGAAAATCAAGAACATTTTCAACCTTTTTATCTTCTTTGTTTTTTATTTTATATGGGGGCTAGTTTTTTCGAGCAGGGGTTGATCGCATGTAGTAGAAGAGACAGGAGAATAACATTGGGAAGGATGAGGAGTTTTAGAAAATGTTGTGGAAGAGGTAATCTCTACATGGTTGTGCTTGTGTGTATATTTGCAATCTAGCTTGAAAATGTTGGTATGGCTTTATGCTTTTAGCATATCTTTATGCTTATGTTATACGTACGGTTATGGTGTTCGAAGATTGCACTTGTATGAGCTCCGGTCTATAGTTTGAGGATATTTCCTTTTGATTGCTTGTTTAGCCATAACCTTTTAGCACATTATGTTCTAGTATTATTTACTCCCTACTCCCTATTTTCATTACCTCTCGACTATTGTACTTACCTGGGTTAACAACCAATGGTTCCTTTGTGCTTTGTAGTACTTTCCAATCCATGTGTTTTTCTTTTATAGAAGACTATTGTAAGGAATAATTTTTATATATTTATTTGAGGGTTGTTGGAAATTTCTATATCTTTGCTTAATTTTTATGGTAGCTTTTGTATTGCATGTTGTTCGAGAGGTTTTATTAAAAATAACCCTGAGAAGTATTTAACCTATTGAGCACTTGGTTTATGTGTTCACATATTTCAAGAGCTTTAATTGATTTTGAATGCATATATGTGGATGTTTTTCATATTGCATAAGGTTTTCCTTTAATTGGGCATCACTAACATTTACTAACAACTAACTCAACTAACCAAAATACAAATATATCTTGTACATATTAAATGTACCTCAACATGTCTTAAGTGCTTGTCTATGATACAACATTTTAGGCCACCATTTTTTTTTAATTTGTGGAAAACATACCAAAAGGGATGCCACTTTCGGGTAAGACCCAAGGAGGCAAGGGTATCCATTCCGCCAAAAATGCCCAGGACTCGGACCTGGCCTACCACCTTTGACATACTCAAGGAGCAAACAAACACACAAAACAAATTTAAAAATAAGTAAATAACAACAAAAATAATAAAATAAAATAAAAAACATGCTCCTTGAGTGTGTCAAAAACAAAAGCACAACCAAACACGCACAATAAGATAAAAGAAACCACAACACAAACCACATAGAAAAACACAAGAACCACATAATAAAACACAAACAAGACAAAAACAACAGAACACTACAAAAACATAACCCAAAAAAAACATGAAAAATAAACACAACCAAAACCTAAAAAATTTTAAAAAATAAAAAAATAAAAAACAACAAAAAATAGACAATAAACAAAAACAAAAAACATAGAAAACACTCACACATAAAAACACGAAATAACACAAACAAAGAGAAACCCAAGAACAAGAACGAAAAAAACACAACAATAACAAAAAACATAAAAAAACAAAACAAAACAACAAAAACACAAGAACAAAAAAAAACAACACAAAGAACACAAAAACAAAACAAAACAAAAAAACCCACCCACCTTAAAAAACTAAAAAAAAAAAAAAAAAAAAAAAATAAATAAAAATGAACAAAACAAAGACCTATCTAGACCAGAAGACTATTAAGGCAAGAATCAATAGAGGAAACAAAATAAAGAATAGAATGAGCTAGGGAACTAAAAAAAACTGAATGAACCAAAGAGAAGCAAAAAAAAAAACAAGAAGAAACTAGGTACCTTCAGAATCGGAGCCATCCAAAGAAATGATAGAAAGAAGAGCTTCCCTAATTTGAGAAGCCCACCATATAGGAGGGTGGCCATAACAAGTAAGATCACCTTTGTCCAAAGCCCAATTAGCTAAAGCATCAACACTCTTGTTTTTATCTCTGACCACATGATTGTAATCAACTTTCAAAAATCCCATCTCGGATTAACCGAATCTTCTCAATAATTCTTTTTATTCTCCAATCCACCTTATGATTCTTAGAAGGAGTCTTCAAGAGATTAATCATAAGTTGATAGTCGACTCAACTAACACCTTTTCCCATCCAACCTTAGTAGCCTCCCGAAGTCCTCTAAGGATACCATACCCCTCAGCAAGGTTATTGGAAAAAATACCCAAATTCTCAGCAAAAGTAAAAACCAGGGAGCCATCTGAAAGTCTACCAATTCCTCCCACACTAGCTTTTCCAGGGTTCCCTCTAGAGGCTCCATCAGTATTGACTTTTCCAAAATCCTTAGGAGGAGGTTGCAAATTTCTAGTCCTATCCATCTTACTATTGAGCAAGGTGCAGCAACAGTATTGTCATTGTTGTCAACACAATTAGATAGATCTATTGATGCAATGGACAGGAAGTTCAAAAGCTATTCAGATGCAGAATATAGGAGTTCAAAGGTTATTCAGAGTATGTACAGTGATTTTCCAAGAAGACCGAAGTGGCCCATATGCAAAAGATCAAAGAAAAAAGACAAGTAAGAAAAGTGTCGCGATATCGCGACATATACAGCAAGCAAGAAAAACTGTCACGATTTCGCGACATGTTGGAAGAGAGAGAAAAAAAAAAAAAAACTATCACGATTTCACGACATGTTGGAAGAGAGAGAAAAAGCAGGAAAAATTGTCGCGATTTCATGACATGTTGGAAGAGAAAAAGGCAAGTGGAAAAACTATCGTGATTTCGTGACATGTTGGAAGAGAAAGAGAAAGCAGGAAAAAGTGTCACGATTTCGTGACAAGTTTGAAGAAAGAGAACAAGTAAGAAAAGTGTCACGATTTCATGACATGTCACATTTTCACGACTAAAATAGGAGAGAGAAAGTAAGTTTGAAAAGTGTCACGATATCGTGACATGTCGCATTTTCATGATAAAAGAAAGAGAGGAAGCGTACGAAAGCAGAACTATCACGATTTCACGACAAAAGTAGAAAGCAAGACTTTAAAAGCAGAAGTGTCATGATTTTGTGACAAAAGCAAAGAAGTAAAGTATGAAAGTAGAAGTGTCACGATTTCATGACAAAAGTAGAGAAGAAGACTTTGAAGGCAGAAGTGTCATGATTTCATGATAAAAGCAAAGAAGTAAAGTACGAAAGTAGAAGTGTCACGATTTTGCAACAAAAGTAGAGAAGAAGACTTCAAAGGCAGAAGTGTCATGATTTCATGACAAAAGCAAAGAAGCTAAGTACGGAAGCAGAAGTGTCATGATTTCATGACAAAAGCTAAGTTGAAGACTATGGAGGCAGAAGTGTCATGATATCACGACAAAAGCAAAGTCGAAGTCTATGGAAGCAGAAGTGTCGCGATATCGTGACAAAAGCAAAGACGAAGTATACGAAGGCAAAAATGTCATGATATCATGACAAAAGAAAAGATGAAGTCTATAGAGGCAAAAATGTCATGATATCATGACAAAAGAATAGAGAAAGCGTACGGAGGTGAAAGTGTCACGATATCGTGACATGTTATATTTTCATGGCAATAACAACAAAAGAAGCTATAGAGGCAAAAATGTCACGATTTCATGATAGGTCGTAAATGCGCAAGTCAAGAAGGAGAACCCGACTAAAATGAGAAGTATGATAGTGGACCGACATCACTACGACATTTACAAGGGTAGTTACAGAGTGATTTCATACTGCTAAAATATGAAGAGTGATCAAAAGTCAGTATGGCGGTTACAGGGTCTGTCTAGAATGAAATCATCAAGCGATGGATAAACCGAACATCTTCTTGAGTTGAAGCCGATGAAGACCGATGACAGCCGACTAAAATTAGGGTTTATAGTTGTTATGAAAGCTGACTAAGATTAGGATTTATAGTCGACTAAGATTAGGGTTTTCATCATAAAAAATATTGTTATAAAAGGAGGGTTATTTGGAGAATTGAGAAGATGGTGGAATGTGTGTGAAATATGGTCATTGTGCGTAGAGAGCAAGTCATGTCGAATCATGCTAAGTGCAAAATTTGCAAAGAGAGTAGAGTGCACAAAAGGGAGAAGACGATCATGAAGTTCGACTGTAATGAAGCAGAGTGTGCGAAGTGATTGCGTAGAGAGAGTAAAGTGTGCAGAGAATGCAAAGGTGAAGAAGACCAATCAGGGTCTTGCAAAAGCAAAGGTATCTTACTATCAAACTTATAGATTCAAATTGAAGTCTAGGTTGTAGCTTGGCATCAGGGGTTGGTGCTCCTTTCTGTTGGTGTAGATAAATAAGGGGTTGGTGCTCCTTACAGTGGGTGTTGGTAAATTGATTGTAAAGTTGGTGCTTTGCAAAGGCTAGATTTGGATGGTAGTCCAAGCAGTCAATTTTTGAGGAGTAGCCACATTGGTGAACCTCGTTAAATCTTGTGTTGTGTGATGCTCGTTTGTTATACTTGTTGTATCTAGTAATAAGTTTTAATTGTTGCTGTATTAAGAGCTATAAATTTAAGTTTATAGAGCTACACTGATTCACCCCCCCTCTCAGTGTCATTGTAAGACTAACAATTGGTATCATAGCTAAGTTCCTGTACAAGCTTAACCGGCTAGGGTGATCTTGGAAGTAACACAATGGCAGGTGGTGAAGGCTTCTCATCAAACAAAGCACCATTGTTTGATGGATCTAATTACATGTTCTGGAGAATCAGGATGCAGACATATCTCTGTGCTTTGGGATACGACATCTGGGATTCAGTAGTTAGTGGATACACAATACCCATCACTCCTCCAAAAGAGGCTGACGAAAAGAAACTATTTGAAAATAACTCAAAAGCAAAGAATGCTATCATGTGCGGATTAGCAGATAATGAACTAGTAAAGATCATGAGCTGTAAAATGGCAAAAGAAATATGGGACAAACTGAGGAGTATTCATGAAGGAGATGATAAGATCAAGGAGGCCAAGTTACAGACACATCGAGCTCAGTTCGAAGCATTAAAGATGAATGACGATGAAAACATTGAGGCATATATGCTGAGAGTTAATGGAATCATTAATGCGATCAGAGGACTCGACGAGGATATCGAAGACTCTGCCATCGTGAAAAAGGTATTAAGATCTCTTCCTCAAAGGTTTGATTCTAAAGTCTCAGTGATAGAAGAAGCTAAAAATCTAAATTATTTTAGTATAGATGAGATGTATGGTTCTTTGATTGCATATGAGATGAGGATAGGAAGATCTAAACCCACAGATAGAGAAGCGGATTTTAAAGCCCTTAAAAATAAAAATGCAAAACAAGAGTCCGAGGAAGAAGAGACATCAGATGAAATGGAAGCAAACTTTGTTAGAAAACTAAAAAGGGGAAAAGGAAAATACAGAGGAAAGCTACCATTTAAATGTTTCAACTATGGAGGCATTGGGCATTTTGCGACTAAATGTCCACTTAATGAGAAGAACAAAAATGATGAAGGATCGCACCAAGAAAGAAGTGACTGGAAGAAGAAAATGAATTTTAGAAAAGGCAACTTCAAGAAGAAAAGTTTCATCTCCAGGAATGCCAGTTCAACGAAGACAGCTCCAGTGAGGATTCTGAAGAGGAAACAGGTGAAGCTCTTTTCATGGCATTTGAAGAAGTAAAATCAGAAAAGGAAGAAGGAGTGAACTCTAAAGTATGTGGTGAAAACCCTGAGGCTGAAGTAGATCTAGAAGGTGAGTTGATCTCTGCACTTGAAGAGTGGAAAATAGAGAGGAAAAAGAATAAGAAAATTTCAAAAAGCTTGAGGATGCAAACGAAATCATAACCAGTCTGAAAGTACAGATAGAAGAATACAAGAAAATATCTGAAGATCTCGAAGTACAAATTACCATGAAAATAGATTATTGCTGCAAACTAGAAGAAGAGAATGTTGGTTTACGGACGTAGATAGAAGAGATGAATCACAAAATTAGTTGCTATCACAAACGCGAAGAAAGTTCTATGAATCTGGATAAGATTATAAATGACCAAAGGCCTGCAGGCATCAAATTTGGTCTGGGTTTCGTCGAAGGAGAATCATCAAATGGATCAAAGGCCAAAAATGTAGAATCCATAAAGAATGAAGATAAGAAATAGGTTGATCAAGGAAAAATGTCTCATGCAAAAGAAAGCAATAATGCCAGGCACGAAAGGAGAATTGACAATGATGGATTCACCAATGTCACACATCAAAGAAGAAGAAGACCTATGGCTCCTACGGCAACATGGCAAAGACCATCACCCAGGTTCAATTATCCCTTTTCTGGTTTCTATTTTAAATGCAATGGCTATGGACATAAAATCTCGGACTGCAAATATAATGTAAGACCAAGGAATTTCACCAGTAGAAATGCTTTTTCTCCTCTGATGAATTATACAGTAGAATGTTATAACTGTCATAATTTTGGGCACATTGCAAGAAACTGTAGAAGTACATTTGCATCAAATCAGTTTTAGGGAAGAAAATTTCAACCAAATAGGATGAGACAAAATAGAAAACTTCCCAAAAAACATGCACAAGCTATTGATAAGGGAAAGGCAAAACAAGAGCCCAAAACTACTATCAAAACAGAGTGGAAAGAAAAAGAGCGACTTAAGGAAGAAAAGGAATCCTTAATCGTACAAACAACATTTAAAGCACAGAATAAATATGTACCATGGATACTTGATAGTGGATGCTCCAGTCATATGACAGGTGACAAACAAAAATTTGAGAAGTTACAGAAATATGAAGGTGGTTCAATAAAGTTTGGAAATAATGATGGAGCTAAGATAGTTGGCAAAGGTTCAGTTAAAATTAGTGATGGAAAAATTAAGTCAGAAGAAGTCTTGTTTGTGGATGGTTTGAAACATAACTTGTTGAGCGTAAGTCAGATTTGTGATAAAGGTCATGAAGTAGTTTTTAAGAAGCAGGGTTGTGAAGTCAGAAAAACAAACAGTGGAAAATTGATAGCAATTGGATCAAGGACATCTGGAAACCTGTACACGCTCTCAGAGACTTCAGAAGGAGCTTGTTTTATTGGACAGGAAGAAGAAAATTGGTTGTGGCACAAGAGACTCGGTCATATCAGTTTTGATAATCTAGTAAAAATCAACTCAAAAAGGGCAATGAGAGATATTCCCACCATCAAGAAACCTCGCAAACAACATTTGTGCTTCATGCCAAAAGGGGAAGCAAACTAGAGTCACATTCAAAACAAAAGAGTACTACACAAGCAAACCTTTGGAACTAATACACACCGATTTATGTGGACCCATGAGAACACAAAGCATAAATGGTGACAAATATTTTATGTTGTGCATTGATGACTATTCCCGAATGACATGGATATTTTTCTTGAAGCATAAATCGAAGCTTTTGAAATGTTCAAGACTTTCAAAAACCAAGTTGAGAATGAAACAGGAAAGAGGATCAAATGTTTAAGATCAGATAGAGGAGGAGAATTCATTTCAGAGGAGTTTACAGAGTACTGTGAAAAATACGGTATTAGGAGACAGTTTTCAGCAGCCAGGACACCTCAGTAGAATGGAGTGGTAGAAAGAAAGAACAGGACAGTGCAGGAAATGGCACGGACTATGTTGGTTGAAAGCAGAGTAGCAGAAATATTTTGGAAAGAAGCAGTCCATACTGCGGTGTATATCCAAAATAGGTACATGCTGAGAACACATGAAAGCAAAACTCCTTATGAGTTGTGGTTCGGTAAAAGGGCAACAACAAAATACCTCAAAGTTTTTGGCAGCAAGTGCTACATCAAAAGAACTGAAGATAATCTTGGTAAGTTTGAAGATAGAGCGGATGAAGGTATTTTTGTTGGTTATTCATCAAAAACCAAAGCTTACAAATGCTACAACAAGAGGCTAAAGAAAATTGTGGACAATGCCGATGTTAAATTTGATGAAGGTAGAGAACGAGTAATTAGCTATGAAAAGAACTACCCAATTTATGAAGAGGTTATTGAAGGAGATGAGGAAAACGAAATGAAAAAGATACAAAAAATTGACTCAGATGATTTAAGTTGTGATTCGAAGTGGAAGAAAATAAGAAATTCAAAACAGGCAACTAGCAGAAAAATCATCCTAGAGAGCAAATAATTGGAGACCCCAAAGTTGGTGTTCAGACAAGAAGAAGAGTAGTAAGTAACTACTCTCTATTATCCAAGCATTGAGCCCAAAAATGTTGTTGACGCAAGCAAAGATGAAAGTTGGATGAAGGCAATAAATGAAGAATTAGATCAGATCGAGAAAAACGAAACTTGGGAGTTAGTACCTAGACCTGCAAATAAAAATATAATCGGGACTAAATGGATTTTTTGAAACAAATTGAATGAAGACGGATAGGTAGTCGAAATAAAGCAAGATTGGTATGTAAGGGTTATGCACAAGTTGAAGGCATTGACTTTGAGGAAACTTTTGCACCAAGTAGCTAGACTAGAGGCAATTAGAATGTTTCTGGCTTTAGCAGTCTACAAGAATTTCAAAGTTTATCAAATGGATGTGAAATCAGCATTTTTGAATGGGAAACTTGAAGAAGAGGTTTATATTGAGCAACCGGGATGGTTTCCAACTTGGTGATGATCCCAACTTGGTTTGCAAGTTGAAGAAAGCATTATATGGCTTAAAACAGGCACCCCGAGCATGGTATGCAAGGCTAGACAACTATCTCACTCAACAAGGGTTTAAGAAAGGTATGGTGGATAGTAATTTGTATGTCAAAACAAAAAATGGGCATCTTATTGTTCTTGTTGTATACGTAGATGATATCATATTTGGCAGCAACAAAGATGAGTCATGTAAAGATTTAGCAAATAAGATGCAGAAAGAATTTGAAATGTCAATGATTGGTGAACTTTCGTATTTCCTCGGGTTGCAAGTTAATCAAAATAAGAAGGGCATATTTATTTCTCAAGTTAAATATGTGAAAGAGATGTTAAAAAAGTTCACAATGGAGGATTGTAAGCCAGTTAGCACTCCCATGACGATAGGTTGCAAGTTGAGCAAGGATGACAAATCTCCACCTATTGATCAAACCATGTACAGATCTATGATTGGGAGCTTATCGTACTCGACAGCTACTGGACTCAGATATTTTGTAGGCAGTATGCATGGTAGCACGATTTCAGGCTAATCCCAAGGAGACTCATGTGACAGTAGTGAAGAGGATTCTTCGGTACCTCAAGGGTACTATGGAGTATGGGTTATGGTATCCGAAAGGTAAAGACTTCACCCTTATTTCGTATTCAGATGCAGATTGGGCAGGAGGTGTCGATGATAGAAAGAGTACCAGTGGAGGTGCATTCTATCTTGGAGACAGATTGGTCGCGTGGCACAAGTAAGAAACAAGAGTCAGTTTCTTTATCGACAGTAGAGGCAGAATATATTGCAGCGACAACATGTTGTACGTAGGTATTGTGGATGAAACAAACCCTAAAAGATCTTGGTATTAGCTTCAGTGAGCCAATATCAGTTAAGTGTGATAACACCAATGCCATTAACATCTCCAAGAATCTGGTTATGCATTCACGCACAAAACACATTGCTATCAGGTATCACTTTTTGAAGGAGAAAGTTGCGGAAGGTGAGGTTAAGTTGGATTTTGTTCCAACTACAGAGCAAGTAGCAGATATCTTCACAAAACCATTGCCCAAGGAAGTTTTTGAGTACCTTCGCAATAAATTGGGAGTGGTCACACTTCCCAAGAATTGACTAGCTACAGGGATCACATTCTCGGGGGAGCATTTAAGTATTTGATTATCTTTTTGCTCATGTTCATGATTTTTTCTAAGTGTAATAAATTTTGCCTGAGAATGTTGTGCATGGACTCGGGGGAGTCTGTAGTAGCCCTTTGGTATTATTGTCAAAGGGGGAGAAGAGTTACAGGAAATTGCACATGTGTTGCCAAAAATTCCAAAGGGGGAGATTGTTGAGCAAGGTGCAACAACAATGATTGTCATTGTTGTCAACACAATCGATAGATCTATTGATGCAATGGACAGGAAGTTCAAAAGCTATTCAGATGCAGAAGACAGGAGTTCAAAGGTTATTCAGAGTATGTACAATGATTTTCCAAGAAGACCGAAGTGGCCCATATGCAAAAGATCAAAGAAAAAAGACAAGTAAGAAAAGTGTCATGATATCACGACATATACAGCAGACAAGAAAAACTATCACGATTTCATGACATGTTGGAAGAGAGAGAAAAAGTAGGAAAAACTGTCACGATTTCGTGACATGTTGGAAGAGAGAGAAAAAGTAGGAAAAACTGTCACGATTTCGTGACATGTTGGAAGAGAGAAAAAAGTAGAAAAACTGTCACGATTTCGTGACATGTTGGAAGAGAAAAAGGCAAGTGGAAAAACTGTCACGATTTCATGACATGTTGGAAGAGAAAGAGAAAGCAGGAAAAAGTGTCACGATTTCACGACAAGTTCGAAGAAAGAGAACAAGTAAGAAAAGTGTCACGATTTCGTGACATGTCACATTTTTGTGACTAAAATAGGAGAGAGAAAGTAAGTTTGAAAAGTGTCATGATATCGCGACATGTCGCATTTTCATGACAAAAGAAAGAGAGGAAGCGTATGGAAGCAGAACTGTCATGATTTTATGACAAAAGCAGAAAGCAAGACTTCGAAAGCAGAAGTGTCATGATTTCATGACAAAAGCAAAGAAGTAAAGTACGAAAGCAGAAGTGTCATGATTTCATGACAAAAGTAGAGAAGAAGACTTCGAAGGCAGAAGTGTCACGATTTCATGACAAAAGCAAAGAAGTAAAGTACGAAAGCAGAAGTGTCACGATTTCATGACAAAAGTAGAGAAGAAGACTTCGAAGGCAGAAGTGTCACGATTTCACGATAAAAGCAAAGAAGCTAAGTACGGAAGTAGAAGTGTCACGATTTTATGACAAAAGCTAAGTTGAAGACTACGGAGGCAGAAGTGTCGCGATATCGCGACAAAAGCAAAGTCAAAGTCTATGGAAGTAAAAGTGTCACGATATCGTGACAAAAGCAAAGACGAAGTATACGGAGGCAAAAATGTCATGATATCACGACAAAAGAAAATATGAAGTCTACGAAGGCAGAAATGTCATGATATCATGACAAAAGAATAGAGAAAGCGTACGGAGGCGAAAGTGTCATGATATCGTGACATGTTATATTTTCATGGCAACAACAACAAAAGAAGCTACAGAGGCAGAAATGTCACGATTTCATGATAGGTCGTAAATGCGCAAGTCAAGAAGGAGAACCCGACTGAAATGAGAAGTATGATAATGGACCGACATCACTACGACATTTACAAGGGTAGTTACAGAGTGATTTCATACTGCTAAAATACGAAGAGTGATCAAAAGTCAGTATGGCGGTTACAAGGTCTGTCCAGAATGAAATCATCAAGCGATGGATAAACCGAACATCTTCTTGAGTTGAAGCCGATGAAGACCGATGACAACCGACTAAAATTAGGGTTTATAGTTGTTATGAAAGCTGACTAAGATTAGGATTTACAATCGACTAAGATTAGGGTTTTCATCATAAAAAATATTGTTATAAAAGGAGGGTTGTTTGGAGAATTGAGAAGATGGTGGAATGTGTGTGAAATACGGTCATTGTGCGTAGAGAGCAAGTCGTGTCGAATCGTGCTAAGTGCAAAATTTACAAAGAGAGTAGAGTGCGCAAAAGGGAGAAGACGATCGTGAAGTTCGATTGTAACGAAGCAGAGTGTGTGAAGTGATTGCGTAGAGAGAGCAGAGTGTGCAGAGAATGCAAAGGTGAAGAAGACCAGTCAGGGTCTTGCAAAAGCAAAGGTATCCTACTATCAAACTTATAGATTCAAATTGAAGTCCAGGTTGCAGCTTGGCATCAGGGGTTGGTGCTCCTTTCTATTGGTGCAGATAAATAAGGGGTTGGTGCTCCTTTCTATTGGTGTAGATAAATAAGGGGTTGGTGCTCCTTTCTATTGGTGCAGATAAATAAGGGGTTGGTGCTCCTTACAGTGGGTGCTGGTAAATTGATTGTAAAGTTGGTGCTTTGCAAAGGCTGGATTTGGATGGTAGTCCAAGCAGTCAATTTTTGAGGAGTAGCCACATTGGTGAACCTCGTTAAATCTTGTGTTGTGTGATGCTCGTTTGTTATACTTGTTGTATCTAGTAATAAGTTTTAATTGTTACGGTATTAAGAGCTGTAAATTTAAGTTTATAGAGCTACACTGATTCACCCCCCCTCTCAGTGTCATTGTAAGACTAACACTATTCTTATCCATCTTACTAATACTCACATTCCCTTTAAGTTGGTTGCCCTTAGAAGATTTAATCTTCAATATTTGCATCACTTGATCCCATCTTTGGTGGGAGTTTTGGGGGTGATTAAGGAGTTGATGGATTGATTCAACTAAGTTGGCTATGGTCTTTTGCCAAATATAGTGAATATCCTTCCTATTTTGATTAAAAATTTGGTTGTTCCTTTCATTCCAAATATTCCAAAGAAGAATGGTAGAACCCATCCAAACTAACTGCCTAATAAAATGATCAACACCCTCTTGATTAGGCCAATCCCTCCAAAGTTGTTCAAAAGTAAAAAAATTGGACCACTGTAAGCCAAGTAAAGTGGCCATTCTCCTCCATAGCTCAAAGGCTAAAGTACACTCAATAAAAATATGGTTGATATTTTCTACATTCTCTTCACACATTTCACATCTAAAAGGGCCATGAAAACCACGCTTCATAAGTTGCTCACCAGTAAGCATCCTACGATGCAATAAAAGCCAATTAAAGAACCTCACCTTAGGCCGGAGCTTTTGAGCCCACAATCGAGAAAATATGTCAGAAGAATGGTTGGGATTATTATGGCATAAGGTCAAATAACCTTGAGCAACTGAATACTCACCCTTAGTAGTGTTGTTCCATCCAAAACAATATTTTTCATGGGACCAAGAGAGGGATCTCATATGAAGGATGCCTTGGATATCTTGTCTTTGCCTTTCTGGGATTTGAATAGGCTAGTCCTCAATAGGGATCCAATATCTACCAACCTTTGAATTACCAGTATGGTACCGACAAGTAATTAGCCACCTTTATCCAATTAGCTCGGTGAAGCTCCTCCATCCAAGGCCTCCAATCGGGAAACTGAGTTATCAAAGGCTTGTGACCATCCCAAGAATCTATCCAAAAATTTGCATG
Source organism: Wollemia nobilis (assembly GCA_028583015.1). Taxonomy (NCBI): domain Eukaryota; kingdom Viridiplantae; phylum Streptophyta; class Pinopsida; order Araucariales; family Araucariaceae; genus Wollemia; species Wollemia nobilis. Next base: position 6,516,916 of record JAQPPZ010000523.1, on the reverse strand, counting down.
TTGACCATTATGAATGATCCAAAATAATTTTTTCTTTATCAAATCCTCACCAGTCTTAAGAACTGCTAAAATGGGAGAACCTTTGGTAGGAAGTTGATAGCGAACAAGGTCTTCAGGACTTTTGTTCTTAGTATATTTAGCACGGAGATTATTGGCCCAAAGAGCATTGGGGTTATGCAACATCCTCCAATATAATTTAGCAGCTAAAGCTTTGTTGTTATTAATTGAAGACCGGAATCCTAACCCCCCTTCACTCTTAGGAAGACATAAAGTATCCCATTTCACCAAGGCCCATTTTCTTTTCTCCTTAGTACCACTCCAAAGGAAACGATGACTGATTTGATCCAATTCTCGAAGAACAACCTTTGGGATATTCAAAACGGAAGAAACATAAATAGGAATAGCTTGAAGGACTGATTTTACCAAGGTGATTCTACCCCTAGAAGAAAGCCACTTGTTGGTCCACTTTCCAATTTTCTTCTTGACTTTGTCCAACAACCAATTCCAATATTTATTTTTTTGCCTTTGAATATTTATGGGAATACCTAAATAAGTGATTGGAAGAGAGGTCTTCTTATATCTTAATTTATCCAAGACCATGGATTCCTGTCTAGCAGGGCAGTGAAAGAAAATAACTTTAGATTTGTCTTCATTGATCAACTGCCCAGTAGCCTTAGAAAAATAGCTAATGATTTGCTTAATATTAGAAGCTTCCTTAACCGTAGCTTTACCTAAAAGAGTAGAGTCATCCACAAATTGAAGATGAGAGATAGGTCTAGCTCCATGAGCAATGGTAACTCCCTCAAGGGTTTTTTTTCCCTCTTTTTGGTTATAGTCCTACCCAAGCATTCAACAAGAATGATGAATAAATAAGGGGATAGCGGGTCACCTTGCCTAATACCTCTGGAAGCTGGGAAAGACTGAGAAGGCCTGCCATTGATAAGAACTAAGTAGGAAACTAAAGAGATACATCCCATAATCCAATCCATCCAATCCTTAGAGAAACCAAATTGCCTCAAAACTTTGATAAGGAAGTGCCAATCCACTCTGTCATAAGCTTTGGATAAGTCTAACCGAATGAACATGGAAGGAGAATTTTGCATATCCATGGAATGGATGGCTTCCTGAGCAAGAACTATCTCATCTACTATTTGACGTCCTTCCACATAACCCCCTTGCTTTGGGGAAATAATCTTATGCAAAAGAGGCTTCAACCTTTCTACCATGATTTTAGTAATGATTTTGAGAAGAACATTACATAAAGCAATAGGTCTAAAAGTTGAGATATGATCAACCTCTTGAGCTTTTGGAACAAGAGTAATATAAGTTTTATTGATAACCTTCAAAATTTCTTTGGCTTTCCTGGCTTCTTCCACCACCTCTAATAAATCAACATGAAGGATATCCCAGAACTCTTGGTAGAACTCAATGGGAAAACCATCAGGACCTGGGGTTTTCCCCTTTTGCATTTTAAAAACTACTTGTTGAAGCTCATTGATAGTAATAGGAGCAATCAAAATAGAGTTCTCCTCGAAGTGATAAGAGAAGGGATTGCTTGAAGAACATTTTGTTGTGAAGCTGAGTCAAGGGGAGTAGCAACAAAAATATTGGAAAAGTAATCAACAACAATAGATTTCATGCCATCCCAAGTATAAACAACATCTCCAGAATCTGATTTTAAGGAAGAAATAAAGTTGTGAGATCTTCGAGCTAGAAGAGATTTGTGGAAGAAATTTGTGTTTCGATCTCCTTCTTTGAGCCATTGAATTCTAGATTTTTGCTTCCATAAGATTTCTTCTCTTTTTTCCCATTCCTCTAACTGAGTTGTGAGTTTAATTTCATCTGCACTTCTCTTCTCTGTGAGGCCATCTAAATGGATTTTCTTATTCAAATTTTCAAGATGAGCAATAACTTCATGTTTTTTTTTATGAACATCCCCAAACTCTTTCCAGTTCCAAGTCTTGATTTTGGATTTAATGTATTGCGAGTCTTTTGGAAAAATAGAACATCTTAGTCCCATGCCTAGGTTTACCTTCCTTCCACCATTGTTGCACATGAGGTCTGAAGGAAATGTCTCTAAGCCACATTAATTGAAAACGAAAAGGAGAGAAACTCACATTGGTTTTCCACATTTCCACCATGATTGGCCAATGATCCGAACCAGCATTATTAAGAGTCTTCACTTTAGGAATGTGACCATGGATTAAGAAATTTTCAGAGAGCAAAAACCTATCCAATCTCTCCATTATACAAGCTAAGCCTTGCCTTCCGTTAGACCAAGTCATAAGGCCATTATCTGGTTGGATATCCACAAGATGGAGGTTTGCAATATATTCGCTCATGAGGTCAGTGCTTTTGTCTAAATTTCTATTTCCCCCCTTTTTCTCATCCAGAGAGAGGATGGTATTGAAATATCCTCCGATCAAGATCCAAGCTTTAGGAAAATGAGAGATAATATGAGTAATATCCTTCCACTGTCTTCTTTTTTCCTCCAAAGAAGTCGGAGCATAAATAGTAATGTAGAGCATAATCTGGTTGGAATGTCTACTTTGAATAGCTATAGCCAACAAACCCCAACCGCCAACCATATGGTGAATAACTACCTCTTTTGGGTCCCAAAGACAAGCAATGCCACCCGAAGTCCCTTGGGAACTGAGGGAAACCACTTTTCTAGTTGGCCAAATTTTTTTGGCAATTAAGTCCATATCCTCCATTGACATCTTTGTTTCTTGAAGGAAAACAAGATGTGGATGATTTATCCGAATCATTCTTCTAATTTCATTTTGTTTTGAAAGACTCCCTTTGAGTCCTCTAATATTCCAAGTGATGATCTTCATTAATACCAGGGCTAAAAAATTTGGGAAGGGCATTAATCTTACCTTCCTCTACAAGATTTTCACCTTCTTTTACCATATGATATTGATTGGTCTTGCGACCTACTTTTTGATTAGAATCCATCTTCAATTTTTTTTCCCTGTTTCTTGACTTATTCCAATTGAATCTGAGATGGCTTCTAACCTTGAAGAATGCTCGTACACAGCCAAAATTTTACTAGATGGTTCAACGGAGTCTATATTGGGACCTGCATTATTTGAAGTTTTGACATTTGAAATATTGTTTTTCTTGTGTAAATTTTCTCCTTTTTTTTTGTTGAAAACCTTTGATTTGTTGGTTTGTCTCTGAGTTCTTCCCTTCATATTTAAATTGTGTTTCTAATATTTCAGTTTCCATTATTTCCTCTTCCTCACTTGGGACATCATTTGTGGAAAGGATTTCAAACATATTAGCAGATGACTTTGATTGATCCTTCATAACTAGTTTTTTCTTAGTGTTCTTCTTCTTAGGTATTTGGAAACCTACTGAGTTTATATCTTCTTTCTTTTGATCAAGAATTTTATTTGGGCAAGCACTAGCCAAATGACCATATTCATGGCAAATTCTACAATGAAAAGGAATGTTCTCATAGTCCACTACTTGCTCCCAAGTGTCTTCCCCAAATTGTAATGTGATATTTTTAGGTAGGGGTTTGTCAAAATCCATTAAAACACAAATTCGAGCATAAATAATATGTTCAAAATTTTGAGTACAATCAGCGAGTCATCATAAAAGTTCCTAAAGAGTTTCCAATTGAAGAAAAAATAGTAGGATTCCAAAATTCAATAGGGAGGCCAAAGAGTCTAACCCACACGGGAGCTATAGAAGGCATCTCTTCTTCGGCTTTAAATTTAGTATGCCGGGGCTTCATGAAAAGCCCTGCCCTTCCAAAAAACCAAGGACCCCCTTGAAAAGTTTTCTCTCTATCTTCATTATTAGAAAATAAAACAAGAAAATAACCATTTGGATAAATAGAGATTTGTAACTCACCTTTAGTTTTCCAGCTTTTTGCAGCCCAGACTTTGAAAGCAGATAGACTCGAACGAAAACCCACGAACCGACAAATTAGTCCTCTTTTTTCCAAATCTTCAATGCCAGTCTGAATGTTACCCATATCAAGCTTAACAATAGGAGTTCCATCAGCTGCTTTAAGACATCCTGACTCCGTTTTCCTGGGATCAATCTTAGGCATTCTTAGAGGTTTATGGGAAGCCCTAATATTGATATTAGCATTGGGATGAGGTTGTCCACCATGAAGGGCATCCCTAAAATTCATTTTTGGGACTGAGTCTTCGAAATTCTTACCCTTGATAGGGGTTTTCACAGTAGAATTATTTTGTGGGTGCACCTTAGCACCAGATTCACTTGAGATATGAGCCATTTTTTGATCAACTACTTGAAACTTGTTTCGTGATCTCTTTAATCCTTGCCCTAGACACCGTGGAAAGGTATGGTTTTCACTTTTCTTTTGTGTAGAAAATTGGAAGTCGTTGTCACTCAAGTTCATAGTATGATCTATTGAAAGATAAATTTCTAACCCATATTGTATCCCCTGCAACATTTCCTGCTAAAATATTGAGCATAAACCACAAAAATATTGGCCGCTAGGGCCCGAAGGCCCTAAAAACCAACCTCTGGAGCTGCTTGCACTCAACCCAGATGAAACCCTCGCATAGCCGCTTGCCAAATATCTCGTTCACACATAGGGATGTGCTAGGATCTGTGTTGCTCCAAATGATATGAAAATTGGTGGAGATGTTCTAGGGTTTTTCAGGCATCTACCCTCAAAATTTCAGCTCAATCCAAGTCCGGATGAGTGAGATATGGCCAAAACGAGTTCGGCAATTTTTGCAGTCCTACAAAAAATGTCTAATAAAAAACTAAAGAAATTGATGATAATTAAAATAATGTAAATATTGAGAGTAAACTCAAAGACCATCCTCAAAATGTGAAACTAATTTATATTAGAAAACACCCCTTTCGAGGTGCCACTTTCAACAGATTGTGCATAGGAGGAATGGAACCTTGTCGACCTCTACCAGCACATAGGACATTCCTAACTATACCATATATCTATAGGATGGAGACAAGGGGAATGGAACCTGGGTCGGCCTCTACCAACACCTAGGGCATTTACCACTACACCACAACAAGCAGATATTTTAGGCCACCATTTAAGCGTGATGAGATTTTATTCTATTCCTTAAATTCTTATCCATTATCATGGCTCTTAGGCCACTACTTAAGAATGGAATCATGATCATGACATCCTTTAAGAACTTTTCTATTATCATGGCTCTAAGGCCACTGCTTAAAGATTCATACTCATCCCTTAAATTATTTTCCATGCTAAAATGACAATACTTAATATGGGATCATAATGGGCAATTGTCTTTTATTATATTCATAGAACACTGCTCATATAATCAAATAATTGTTGGACATTTTGAGTCCTCTAAGTCAGAGTTGTCATTGATGTCACCTGATAGAGTTATCACTCATCTCAAGGAATTCGGCAAGAAATAAAGTCGCCCAAGTCATCCAGGAAAAAGCTTCATCAGTGCAAAAGTGAAAGGAAAAAGGCTCCATAATATTTTAATATTATTGGGAGCACAGGTTAAATGATTGGTTTATAAAAACCCAAGATGGGTTATTGCAAAAGTTAAAAAGGAGGTTTAATAATTATTTATAAATCATTTAAATTCACAAGGAATTTAAATTTTATAAATAATACCAAGGTTGGGCATTAAGACAAGGTTCTAAGGTTTTATTAAACCTAAGGTTGGCTCTTTAAGACAAAGTTCTAAGGTTGATTTTAATTTATAATATTTAAATTTAAAATTAAATTTAAATTTATTATAAATTAAATCACGCCGACGTCGAATTCATTCGAAGCACCGACGTGATGCTAAGGAAGGCAAAAGGCATTATATAAATGCCAAACAAATTCATTTACCAAGCATCCCTTGCTATTGTTTTTGAAGTGCATGCGAAAGAGATTTCTGTTTCGAAAGCCTTACGATTTTCGTGAAGGTTAAAGCTGTGAAGATTCGGAAGCCCTAAGCGCAAAGGCCAGCGTGGCCTAGTGGTATGTTGGCTCGGTGCTAAGGAGGAGGTTCTGAGTTCGATTCACGTGAGGTCTATTTTTTGGATTGCAAGGAAGAAGCGCTCTACGCGCTTGTTGTTTTTTGGAGGTTCGTTGTTCGAAGATATTGCATGGTGGACGTGCCCTTTTAGACACGTCACGGTGCGTGGCCCAACGATGGCTTGGCTGCGGCTAAGGCATTGGGAAGAAAATAGTCGGGGGATCGAATCCCACCGAGGGCAAGGCAAGTAAATTTAATTTTTGTTTAATATTTTATTTTCTGCCAAGGTTGCCTAAGGAGAAATAAGGTTATGGTATGCCCTAGGAAAGATAAAGATTTTTGCTGATTTTATTTGTGGAAGTATATCATATTATATATCATTGGAAAGCTATTTTTGAGAGCTACTTGTTTAGATTGCTTTGAGGGAGAAATAAGGTGTGTGCAAGAAGATATTTCTGGTTTTGTCAAGGAGTTCCAAAAGTAAGTTTGATTCATTCTTTTGAGGGATTATTTCTTGCATAAGAGGGTTTGGTGCATTTTTATTGAGTAGGAGTAATAAGGTGTTATTGAGATATTATTTTGATTATTGTGTTATTACTCATGACCTCTAACCCTTGTTGAGATTGGAAAAATAAAGTGTGTTGAGTGTGGCAGATTTAGTGGACAACTCATAAGGCATCAAAAAGGTATGGGCAATATTCTTCATTGACTTATGTGGGTGATTGATTTCTGAAAATATCTTTGGAGAGAAAAGGATTGATTGTGGTTAACCTTTTTGAGAGTTTTTGGTTTAATGCTTCAAGGTTTTCTGAATTGAGAGTTGTGATTAAACCTTGTTTATAAGCATTGTTGTTGAAGCCCATTGGTTGTGCAAAGAACTTGAACTTGAGTAGAAAAGAAAGAGATCATTGTTATGTGAGATTTGTTGTTGAGCATTGTTGGAAATATTTTGAGTTGGTTGATACATGCTTGGACTAGGGTTTGTGAGAAAGGATTGATCCTTGAGGTGATTGGTTGAGTAGATTTGATTGAGCCTAGTCAAGTGATTGTGTGAAGTGGTTGTTCAAGTTCCATGAAACAAACTATTCTATATTCTGATTTGAGTTGAGATTGAGATTTGAGAATAGAACATATTGAGTCTCTAACAATTCTCTTTATGCTTCTATGATATTGATTTGAGTTGAGATTGGGATTTGAGTATAGAACATATTGAGTCTCTAACAATTCTCTTTATGATTCTATGTGATTGAGGTAAGTATTTGAGAAGGCTTGTGGACTGATTTTGTGTAAGATTTTGTGGAAGCTTGCAATGCAGATTTGAGAAAGTCCTAGAGAGGACTTATTGAGCAGATTTGGACAAGTTCTATGTGAGCTTGTTGAGAGATTTGAGTAGGTTTTGTAGTGGACCTATTGAGAATATTTGGATAGGTTCTGTGTGGACCTATTGAGCATATTTGAGCAGGTTCTGAGTGGACCTATTGAGCATATTTGAGTAGGTTCTGAGTGAACCTATTGAGAATATTTGAGAAGGTTCTGAGTGAGCCTATTGACAGAGCTTTGGAGGTGATAGAGTATAGAGGACAGAGTCTCAGTGGATAGAGATCCAGTAGCCAAGACAATTGAAGATAGATCTTCTGAGTGAGGAGTCTTCAAGTGGAGAGAGATCCACCAGTCAGTGCAGTAGAGAGATAGAGTCTTCTAGAAGATCACTAGCCAGAGTAGAAGGGGAAAGAGTTCTCCTGTGGAAGAGATCCATGAACTTGATATTAGGGGATCAACATCTCCTTTGGATAGAGATCCATAAACATTGTAATTGGGAAGGATTCCCAAAGAGATTATTTGAGAAATATTTAGAAGAAATATTTTCTCTGTGGAGGTAGCCCACATTGGGTGAACCACGTTAAAAATGATGTCTCTCATGTGTGTGATGCTTTGTGTGATGTTTACTATTTTATTAATGTTGATGCTACTATTTGGGAAAAAATTTTATGTTATATTGTTCACCCCCCTCTCAGTATAAGCACATGTTCTTCAATTGGTATCAGAGCGGGTCTCTCCGTGAAGAGTCTAACAACTTGGAAGAGGATCCTTTGGTAGCACACATGACTTCAGAGAATGAAGTAGAGACCATGTTTGATATGAAAGAAGAGTTCTTTGCTGCTCTCAAAAAATTGGAAAGACTAAGAGAGAAAAACTCAAGTCTGAAAGAACAAATTTAGGAAGATGAAGAAGCAAGAGTGGAATTCATACAAAATCTCACAGAACTCAAGATCAAGGTAGAAGAAGGAAAAAATATTGAGCAAGATATGGCAGATCTTCTGAAATCTAGGGAAACAGAATGTGGAAGATTGGAAGCAAAAATTGTTCTCCTAAGGAATAAATTTGAAAGGACCAAGATACTACAAGAAATAGAATATGAGAAGCAGAAAGAGGAATCAAGCTTCCAAAAGGTAGAAACTTCAAACAAAGAAAAGCAAGCAAAGGACATCAGAAAGGAAGAAAGCAAAGAAGAACCCTGGATAAGGGTTAATCAAAAAAATAAGATGACTTCATCACAATATCCAAGATCTCCAAATAGGTTACATAACTTCTTCCATGGTCACTATTTTTCTTGCAATAAATATGGACATAGAGTTGCTCACTGTATTCATCATGCTAGATACAATAGAAATTTCAATTCCTTTGCACCTCTCATGGATGATGATGTTATATGTTACAAATGCAATAACTTTGGGCACAAGGCTAGGTGGTGTAAAATGACATTTTTTGAGTCTAGAAAAATAAAGGATGAAAGAAAGAATGTTAGGGATAGATCTATGTTAGTACAAACAACCCTGCATGCTCAAGATAAAAATGAACAATGGTATCTGGATAGTGGTTGCTCTAGTCACATGATAGGAGACAAAGACAAGTTCATTATTCTAAAGGAAACAAATAGAGGATCAGTAAGTTTTGGTGATAATGGATCATCAAGGATTATTGGGAAAGGTACTCTAAGTCTAGACAATGGAAAAACAAAAATAGAGAATGTTTTGTATGTCAAAGGGTTAAAACACAATCTACTGAGTATAAGTCAACTTTGTGATCAAGGATACATGGTTACTTTCCATCCAGATAGATGTGAGATAAGGAAAATAGAAATATGAAGAATTATTGCAAATGCAAGAAGGACCCCAAACAACTTATACATGCTCAATGAGATCAAAGGGGAAAAGTGCTTTCTATCACAAGAAGATGAGAGCTGGTTGTGGCATAGAAGATTGGGTCATTTGAATTTTGACAACATAGTCAACATAAGCAATAAACAGGCAGTCAGAGATTTACCCAAAATAAGAAGACCGCAAAATACAATTTGTGCACCTTGCCAACATGGAAAGCAAACCAGGACAACTTACAAACCAAAAGGCTATATGTCTTCTGAGCCTTTGAGTCTAATACATACTGATTTATGTGGTCCTACCAGAACACAAAGTCTTCAGGGTGAGAGTTACTTCATGTTGTTTGTAGATGATTATTCCAGAATGGTTTGGGTAACTTTCCTAAAAGAGAAGTCAGAGGCCTTCAAAAAATTTAAAGCATTCAAGAAGTTGGTTGAAAATGAAATAGGCAAAATGATTAAGTGTCTACGATCCGATAGAGGAGGAGAATTCACTTCAAATGAGTTTATAGAATTCTATGAACAACATGGAATTAAGAGAGAGTACTCAGCAGCAAGAACTCCCCAACAAAATGGAGTAGTTGAAAGGAAGAACATGACTATTGAAAACATGGCTAGAGCTATGTTAAATGAATCTAAGTTGTCAGATGGTTTTTGGAAAGAAGCAATATCTACAATTGTATACATAATTACTAGGGCTCAATTAAGGGTAAATCACCACAAGACTCCTTATGAGCTTTGGAAAGGAAGACCTGCTACTGTAAAACATTTCAAGATCTTTGGAAGCAAATGTTACATAAGATGGGAAGATCAAAATTTGGGCAAATTTGATCCAAGATGTGATGAGGGAATTTTTCTTGGTTATTCTACAAAGAGCAAGGCTTACAGATGTTACAACAAAATAACACGCACTATGGTGGAAAGTATGAATGTGACAATTGATGAGAAGATAGATTCTAGAGAATCAGTTCAGCAAATTGTGTACCAAGAAGATGGATGTTGTCTAGAAGAATTTTGTGAGGAATCAGATAATGATGAAGAAGAAATACAAAGGCTTCTTCCTAAAACTCCTTCCAGGTATGTACAGAAACATCACCCAAAATATCAGATCATCGGGAATCCAGATGAAAGACAGACAAGGAGAAGAATAATAAAACCATCTCAACAAGCAAATTTTTCTTTGCTATCTAAGATTGAGCCAAAAAATTTCACTCAGGCTAGTGAAGATGAATTTTGGGTTAAAGCAATGAATGAGGAATTGGATCAGATAGAGAAGAGCAAAACTTGGGAACTTGTTCCATGACCAAAGGACAAAAATGTGATTGGTACAAAATGGGTTTTCAGAAATAAGTTGAATGAAGATGGACAAGTGGTCAGAAACAAAGCAAGGTTAGTATGCAAAGGTTATGCACAAGTAGAAGGAATTGATTTTGATGAAACCTTTGCTCCAGTTGCATGACTTGAAGCTATAAGGATGTTTTTAGCTTTTGCAAGTTTCAAGAACTTCAAGGTATATCATATGGATGTCAAGTCAGCTTTTCTAAATGGGGTTCTAGAAGAAGAGGTCTACATTGAACAACCAGAGGGATTCATACTAGCAGATACACCAGATCAGGTATGCAGATTGAAAAAGGCATTGTATGGTTTAAAGTAGGCTCCCAGAGCATGGTACTCAAGATTGGATAAGTATCTACAGGAACAGGGATTCAGGAAAGGAATAGCAGATAGTAATTTGTATATCATAAATGAAGGAAATGATCTTCTAATAGTGGTTGTTTATGTTGATGACATAATTTTTGGAGGAAACAATGACAAGATGTGCAAAGAATTCGCTAAGAATATGCAAAGTGAATTTGAGATGTCTATGCTCGGTGAATTATCCTTCTTTCTTGGTCTTCAAATTTCACAATCAAGAAAGGGAGTGTTTCTTTCTCAAGCCAAGTACATCAAGGAGATGTTGAAGAAATTCAGGTTAGAAGATTGCAAACCAGTAAGTACTCCTATGGTCACAGGGTGCAAGTTGAGTAAGGATGATGAATCTCCAGAGGTAGATCAGAGACTATACAGATCCATGATTGGCAACTTATTATATGTCATGGCTACAAGACTAGACATAGTGCAATCAGTGGGATTAGTGGCAAGATTTCAGGCAGCACCTAAGGAAACACATGTAGCAGCAGTAAAAAGAATTTTTAGGTATCTAAAAGGGACTATGGATTTTGGGCTTTGGTATCCCAAAAGTGATAGTTTCACACTCACAACTTATACAGATGCAGATTGGGCCGACAACATTGATGATAGAAAAAGCACAAGTGGAGGAGCTTTCTTTCTTGGAGAAAGTCTAGTCTCCTGGTTAAGTAAGAAGTAGGTTTCAGTATCACTATCTACAACAGAGGCAGAATATATTGCAGTAGTAGCCAGTTGTACACAGGTGTTATGGATGAAGAGAACTTTAGAAGATTTCAAGATAAAGCATGATCAGCCCATTCCTATACTATGTGATAATACCAGTGCCATATGTATCTCAAAAAATCTGGTAATGCACTCCAGGATGAAGCACATTCTGATTAAGTATCATTTTTTGAGAGAACAGGTGTCAGATAAATAGGTCATATTGGAGTATGTCACTACAAAGGAACAGATAGCAGATATTTTCACTAAGCCACTCTCAAAGGAGACTTTTGAGTATCTTCAAGGAAAATTGGGAGTGAGACTCCCACCCCAGAATTAACCACCTCATGTGGAGGTGGGGGAGGGGCTAAGCTAAGAGGCTCATTCTTAGCCCCGAGCCCCAAAGGTGACCCTTTGCCATTGATGTCAAAGGGGGAGAGATTTGTGTATTGGGGAGAGATTTGTTATGTGGAGAGATTTGATATTTGAGAGAGCATTGAGCCAGGGGGAGCAAAGTCCCAGGGGAGCAGAAAAGAAGGTCAGGTTTCAGTAAAAGGATAAGGGTTGCCATCAATGACAAAGGGGGAGATTGTTGGACATTTTGAGTCCTCTAAGTCAGAGTTGTCATTGATGTCACCTGATAGAGTTATCACTCATCTCAAGGAATTCGGCAAGAAATAAAGTCGCCCAAGTCATCCAGGAAAAAGCTTCATCAGTGCAAAAGTGAAAGGAAAAAGGCTCCATAATATTTTAATATTATTGGGAGCACAGGTTAAATGATTGGTTTATAAAAACCCAAGATGGGTTATTGCAAAAGTTAAAAAGGAGGTTTAATAATTATTTATAAATCATTTAAATTCACAAGGAATTTAAATTTTATAAATAATACCAAGGTTGGGCATTAAGACAAGGTTCTAAGGTTTTATTAAACCTAAGGTTGGCTCTTTAAGACAAAGTTCTAAGGTTGATTTTAATTTATAATATTTAAATTTAAAATTAAATTTAAATTTATTATAAATTAAATCACGCCGACGTCGAATTCATTCGAAGCACCGACGTGATGCTAAGGAAGGCAAAAGGCATTATATAAATGCCAAACAAATTCATTTACCAAGTATCCCTTGCTATTGTTTTCGAAGTGCATGCGAAAGAGATTTCTATTTCGAAAGCCTTACGATTTTCATGAAGGTTAAAGCTATGAAGATTCGAAAGCCCTAAGCGCAAAGGCCAGCGTGGCCTAGTGGTATGTTGGCTCGGTGCTAAGGAGGAGGTTCTGAGTTCGATTCATGTGAGGTCTATTTTTTGGATTGCAAGGAAGAAGCGCTCTACGCGCTTGTTGTTTTTTGGAGGTTCATTGTTCGAAGATATTGCATGGTGGACGTGCCCTTTTAGACACGTCACGGCATGTGGCCCAATGGTGGCTTGGCTGCGGCTAAGGCATTGGGAAGAAAATAGTCGGGGGATCGAATCCCGTCGAGGGCAAGGCAAGTAAATTTAATTTTTGTTTAATATTTTATTTTCTGCCAAGGTTGCCTAAGGAGAAATAAGGTTATGGTATGCCCTAGGAAAGATAAATATTTCTGCTGATTTTCTTTGTGGAAGTATATCATATTATATATCATTGGAAAGCTATTTTTGAGAGCTACTTGTTTAGATTGCTTTGAGGGAGAAATAAGGTGTGTGCAAGAAGATATTTCTGGTTTTTTCAAGGAGTTCCAAAAGTAAGTTTGATTCATTCTTTTGAGGGATTATTTCTTGCATAAGAGGGTTTGGTGCATTTTTATTGAGTAGGAGTAATAAGGTGTTATTGAGATATTATTTTGATTATTGTGTTATTACTCATGACCTCTAACCCTTGTTGAGATTGGAAAAATAAAGTGTGTTGAGTGTGGCAGATTTAGTGGACAACTCATAAGGCATCAAAAAGGTATGGGCAATATTCTTCATTGACTTATGTGGGTGATTGATTTCTGAAAATATCTTTGGAGAGAAAAGGATTGATTGTGGTTAACCTTTTTGAGAGTTGTTGGTTTAATGCTTCAAGGTTTTCTGAATTGAGAGTTGTGATTAAACCTTGTTTATAAGCATTGTTGTTGAAGCCCATTGGTTGTGCAAAGAACTTGAACTTGAGTTAGAAAAGAACATGAGTATCATTGTTATGTGAGATTTGTTGTTGAGCATTGTTGGAAACATTTTGAGTTGGTTGATACATGCTTGGACTAGGGTTTGTGAGAAAGGATTGATCCTTGAGGTGATTGGTTGAGTAGAGTTGATTGAGCCTAGTCAAGTGATTGTGTGAAGTGGTTGTTCAAGTTCCATGAAACAAACTATTCTATATTCTGATTTGAGTTGAGATTGAGATTTGAGAATAGAACATATTGAGTCTCTAACAATTCTCTTTATGCTTCTTGTTGAGTGGTATTTTCACCCAATTGTGAAAGTACACTCTTCCTTAGGATTTGGGTTCCAAATCCCCTCTTGCAAAGAAGTTAAAAAAATGACTTCTCCAAGGTCTCCGTTGTATTAGCATTTGCATATGTGTATTAGTAATCTCAAATAAAGATATTCAATTTAAATGCTTGGAACACCTTAGTGATTGCAAGTAACTGTAAACAAGGGGCAATGTTGGTTTATTTTACCATGAAACTTTAGTGGTTGTTCATTGAACCAAAATAGAGCAAATGTGAGTTGGCCCTCATATGACCACGATGTAGTGCTCAAATTACCCCTCTTTCGTAAAATTAGAATTTTTATGAAGAGGGTAATTTTAGGCTCAAAAAATGGAAATTTGTGAAAATGCCATAAAACATAACTCCTTCAATGAAATTGGAATTTTCATGAAGGGAATGTCATCATAGGCTCATGAGTGCAAAACAAAACTGAAAAAATGAAATTTGACCTTAAAATGGAAATTTTCTATTTTCGGATTTTTAAAATTTGTAACAAAACAACAACTTCGATGAATTTTTAAAAATACTAAACAACTCCAAAAATGAAATTTCAAAATGCGTATTGTAATTCTGTATTATAACCTACGCAATGGTGAAATTATTTTTGGATTTTGAAATTTTTTAAATGTTTATTTTAATGCCTAAAAATTAAAAAAAAGTTAAAATTTATGGAAAATAAAATGCAGAAAATGAAAATGAAATGCAGAAAATGAAAATAAAATGTTTTCAGTATGATGCTATCCTATTCTGACAAAACCAAAGATGCGAGGTTTTCATGCATGCAACCTAACCTATTGGACTTGCAAAACAAGCACAATCCGGATAAGCTAAGTGCTGGCTCCTAGGGTTTTAAATGAGGTTTTTCAGATTTAAACATTCACATGAAGCAACCAAGAAAACTTGCATAAACTCCATTTACAAGCCTAAAATCTGAAAAGGGGAAAATAGACATTTAATCTCTCATGCAGAAAATGACTCCTTCTTTCTTGTCCATAAGATGCAACTTTCTGAAACTTCCTGTATTAAAGATTTGTCATTTTACAATAACAATTTTTTTTTGTTTTCCCAAACCAGTCAATGGAAGAAAACAACTCGAACAAATCCAGAATGGCCCTCTTGCCTTCAAATCTGCAACTCTGTTCGTGGCAGTTTCCAACCCCTCAAAACATCCTTGCCTAGAGTATTTAAAAATTTCAGGAAGCTTTTCGTTTCATTTTCCAATGACTATTTGTTTCACCTTCCCTTGTGCATGCATGTGTTTTGGTTTCCAAAAAAGCTTTTCGTTTCTATTTTGTGGCCCTTCGTTTCATTCCCATGGTTTGGCTTCCTCTGTTTGGTTTTATTCACTTTTGGTTTGATTTCAAAAAACGTTTCCTTTTCTCCACATGGGCACGCGTCCGCTTCCTTCCATGTGTAACGACCATCTTAAATGATTTTGAATCATTATAGATTCCTTATGTAACGTTTTGTCTTATTCATTGGATTTTGTCCTTATGTGAAAAACTACCTTATTCAATCTTTGATTTATTCCTTGGATTTATATAAAGCCTTGACACCTTCATGAGCAACTAATGAAGGGTACAAATCACCTCTTTATTTGCATGTCTATGTGTCCTCTTTTGAGTCGTGAAAATGCAACATGTCGCGATATCACAACATTTTTGTTTCTCTGCCTGCCTGCCATTTTTTAGCCACGAAAATGCAACATGTCGCGATATCGTGACACTTTTGTTTCCCTACCTACCTACCTTTTTTGAGCCGCAAAAATGCAACATGTCGCGATGCCACGACACTTTTGTTCCTCTGCCTGCCTGCCCTTTTTGAGCCGCGAAAATGCAACATGTCGCGATATCACGACACTTTTGTTTCTTTGCCTTCTTTTTTCTCTTTTGGCCACGAAAATGCAACATGTCGCGATATTGCGACACTTTTCTCTTTTGACCATGAAAATGCAACATGTCGTGATATCGCAACACTTTTTCTCTTTTGGCCACGACAATACAACATGTCGCGATATCACGACACTTTTTATCTTTTGGCTGTGAAGATGCAACATGTCGCGATATCATGACACTTTTTCTCTTTTGGCTGCGACAATGCAACATGTTGCGATATCGCGACACTTTTTCTCTTTTGATCGCGAAAATGCAACATGCCGTGATATCGTGACACTTTTTCTCTTTTGGCCATGAAGATGCAACATGTCACGATATCGCGACACTTTTTCTCTTTTGGCCATGACAATGCAACATGGCACGATATCGTGACACTTTTTCTCTTTTTGCCGCAACAATGCAACATGTCGTGATATCACGACACTTTCTCTTTTGGCCGCGACAATGCAACATGTCGCGATATCACGACACTTTTTCTCTTTTGGCCGCAACAATGCAACATGTCGTGATATCGTGAAAAATTTTCCTCCTTGCGATGTTTTACTTTTTCTTTGATCTTTAGCATATGGGCCACTTTGGTCTTCTTGGAAACTATGCAAAAGGGGGGTCCCCAATTTTGGGGTACGTTGTGGAGCAGCCACAACAAATGGCGACTCTGCTGGGAAATGCTCCTGTGCATTTCAATGAGAACCCAACCTGAAAACACACAGACTCAAATACAAGCATTAGAAAATATTCTAAGAATGAAACTAGACGAGAAATACATGAAGCATTAGAATTATTAAGCATCAGCTCGATGTGTGCAATGTACTTCATTCCCTATCATTTGAAACTCGTTCAACTTTCTATTGTCAATTTCACTTATGATTCATATGCAAGGCTATGAATGATTTGTGTAGGATTTGATGTATGACAACTATGCTAGAGATATAACAACCTACTTTGCAAAGGCTCAAACTTTCTAGTATCATGAACAAACATATTAAAATTGTCAAACCCTCTTAGGACCAAATATGTGCATACTGAATTAATTTACTAGATCCCAAAGTTGGTTATGTGTCACTACCATCTTGAACCCATGTGCAAGTGTAAATGAAATTAGATCTTTGGGGAATAGGATTTCCAACCTAAGCGAGATGGGAATTTAACCCTATCCTTCCTACTCTGATTTGGAGTTCATTACCTCATCTTGAACAAAATGATTTAACCTGCTATGGATGAAACTATCAGGCTAGCCTATCCGTTTGAGCAGTCAGTGGTCTTGCTTTTAGACAAGACATGTTGCCACGCATGAGCATACTCCACTCTATAGCCCCGATGGAGATCAACCCCATAATCCAGGATTTGAATTTACTTTTGATTTCTTGAACCTTGGGGATGACTACCCATCCTTGCAAGGGATATGTAGTACGATCCTTCCAATCCAATATCAATGATGCAATAAAAGTAGAATGAAAAATATTTTCTTTGGAATTTTAAGTTCTTGAGTGGGCAAAATAGAAGATTTGGGAAATCATATTCTCAACCTAAGCAAGATGAGAATTAGACCCTATCCTTACTACTCCATGAAGATCAAATCAAAGCTTTGGGGAATTGGATCCTCAACCTAATTTTGGTGAGGATTTAACCCTACCCTTACTACTCTGATTTTAGGCTTTAAGCACTATAGGAGTGGTAAAATCCATTGTTTTAAGGATTATGTTGCATGATAGGACAGACACAAAATACTCCTTTCACCTCACATTTTCTTCCAAGTATAGTTTTTACCATTTTGCTCAAGATCCTCTTTAAAATGTGTAAAACATGCTTGGTTCAAGATAGTTCGGGCATCAGTTCCCAACCTTAGGATCCTTTTAATATATGTTATGTAATAACCCTAAGAGGATTCAACACCTTTTCAATGATTGTATTTGAAATGTAGATGCAACTGAGATGAAATGTATATGCAATTTCGAATGTAACATGAGATATGGATGAATGCATTGCTATTTTTGAAATGCAGATGAAGTATACCACCTACTTTACCATAATGTGTAAAACTGACAACTTCATGCATCACAAGTTCCAAACGATATTCTTTAATGTGTTTGCGATACTCGTGGAGCTTTCTGCAATACAATTTCGATGTTTCATATTCTCTTAGTCTTAGTCAACATTCATAAGGACATAAGTTGACATCTCGCTTTTTTTTTTTTTTTTTTTTTTTTTTTTAGACAAACCAAAAGTGTCCAAAGGACCAACACACAAAACTTAAAACCAAACCCAAAATACAATCCCAAAAAAAGAAACTTGAAAACACAAACCAAAACCAAAAACCAAAGACTATATACAAATGTACAATATGGTACAAGACGATGCAAAAGTTTGGATTATCATTTTCTCGGATCCCAAACCTGATTAGAATTCTTTAAAAGACATATGACATGATACACATACCAAGTTTTGTAGGAATCCAACAAAAACAAGATCAAACCAAACAAAGAAACAAACTTCCACTTGCCCCTCTCACCATACCAATTTGATTTAGTTTCATTAATAATCCTATGGTGGAGTTTCATGTTTTCAAATTGATTAGACAATGATTGATATTCAATTCCTTTATGTCTATTCTTTAATATGTCCATTCCACACTTTGATTCATGGTGTAGAAATAAGATTTCATTTTCATTCAATAAAGCCATAACATTAATAATATTTGAATCAAACCATTCATTAGGCAAACCTTCATTCGAATTTTGCATGGTGAAACCAAAGAGGTGAGATTTTACCTTTGGCATGTTTTCATTTGACCTTACTTGAAGAGGATTTGAAAATTCCTCTTTTCTCTCATGACATTCATCATCATGTAGCATTTGTTCTTTCTCCATGACTTGTTTATCAAAGGCACCAAACTTAGGTACCCAATTGAAAATATCTCCATCCCTTTCAAACCATAAGTCTTGTCTAACTAGGGGTGGGTTAACTAACACATTTCCATGATCAATCACTTGGGTTGTTTTGGGTAATGTGAAATTTTAATTTGGATCATCAATGATATCAAACCCAAATGATTTAGGTTTTGTAATTTTCTCATTTTGAAATGGCATAATCATTGTAGCACAAGTAAGTGGATCAAGATTTTCAATTTCTTTTCTTTCAAAGGAATCTAAAGCAAATGACTCTATTTCTTGATTCATGGTTGTGGAATCCTTATCATGTTCCAAAATTTGATGATATTCGAATTCCTCTTCCAAAACTTTCTCAAATTGCACAGGATTTATAGTATCCTCATGTGAGGAAGCAATTGAGTTATCCTGCATATTAATTGACACAAGTTTATTAGAAGATTTATATTGATAACATTCTTCCCATTTCTTCCATGAATCATTAATCATCCTCCAAGTTCAAGTTGTGATGCTCAAGTACTTCTTCATATTCTGATTCATCAACATGTTTCTCATCTCATTCATATTCACCTTCCTTAGATGGTTTAGTTATTTCCAAAAGTGGGTTATCTCTTGAATTCAAATTGGTAAAGCTATCATAATCCAAATTTGTAACCCATGATTAAATTTTATCACAATTTGGAAGGTGTGGATCCTCTTGGTCATCACTTTCGAGAACATCATCCAAAGTGTCTTTTGAGAACAAGTGGTGAAATTCGATTATGTCTTCAAATTCATTTGTTGATTTTCTTTCAAATTCATTTTCAGCCACTTGTGATGGCTTAGGAACTTCTATAATGGGATTGATTTTTGAATTTTGTGTCATATAGTTGCTCCAATCCTTTGCAAGTACATCTGACCAAATCATATCCACATAAGTTCGTTCATCCAAATCCTCCTTTTTGGGTAATGATTCTAGATATTTCTTTTCCAAAACAAGATGGTGATCATTTGATTCCGACTTCTTGTTACCCATCCAGAGAATTTCCTCTCCAAAAATGTCATGTTCTTCAAGACTTTTCGAATAGGTATTTACTTCAATGTGAGTCACCTCAAAATCTATTGTATCTCTTGAAGAAGCATAACATGAAATATCATTAAGATCGGCATTATGAATTTTCTTCCTAGGATGATTTGGATGCATACATTGACGTGCTCATTTTTGTGGTGGAACATGCCTACATACCTTCTTAACCACTTTCTTTTGTTCTTTTAATTTCGATGTGAACTCTTTGGGTTGAGTGGTAGAAGTAGTAGGATTAGTTTAATTGATATCCACGAACAAAGCTTGAACATTTGTTGCAATGGTTCCATGAGTGACCACATGATTTTCTAATTGAGGCATAGTTGGATGGATGGAAGTACTTGTATAAGCACATGTGGGAGCATAAGTTGGTATGGTAGGATAAAGTTGATTGTAGGGAAAAATATTTGATATCAAATTTTGTTGTGCCCATGCTTGATTTACCATCGAGGTTTGATTGCAAGCCCCTAGTTGTCCTACCATAGTTGATTTCTCTATTCCATAACATTGTGGCCTCAATTTTTGATCTACAATCATAGCTTCTGTGTAGGCCGATGCAAGATCAGTAACCAAGGAATTCATCCTAAAAAATATGGCAAACAATGGATCCAATGCTCGAAAGTATATTTGAAGAGCACCACTTTTCTCAATAGTATAGGGAGAAATTAATCTCGCATAAAGCTTTCAAAACCTCATGTTGAAACTTCTCACTGGCTCATTAGGTTCTCTTTTGCAAGAAGTAAATTGTTGATATATCGTGAGAGGATCAATGAGCAACCTAAATTTATTGATAAAATTTTTGGTTCGTCTTTCATACACACCCCGTGAAGAATGAGCATAAAATATTGATAACACTTATCTGGGATGAATCCCACTCACTTTAGGATCTTGCTGGTTATCCAAGGTGTGAGTTATAGAGTTGGGTCTAATGTCTATTCACTCTTTTCAGCTTCTGCCCAGTTTCCTTCATGTCACAAAATCGTGAAGTTTCCTTCACTTCGTGAAGTTCCTTGCTGGAAAAAATGGAACATGTCACAAAATCATGACATTTCCTTCACTTCGCCTCTTCCAAGCTTCCTTGCTCGTGAAAATGGAACATGTCATGAAATCACGAAGTTTCCTTCACTTCACTTCTTCCTTGCTGGAAAAAATGGAACATGTCACGAAATCGTGACATTTCCTTCACTTCGCCTCTTCCAAGCTTCCTTGCTCGTGAAAATGGAACATGTCATGAAATTGTGACGTTTCCTTCACTTAGTCTCTTTTCAGCTTCCGCCCTCGTGAAAATGGAACATGTCACGAAATCGCGACGTTTCCTTCACTTAGTCTCTTTTCAGCTTCTGCCCTTATGAAAATGGAACATGTCACGAAATCACGATGTTTCCTTCACTTAGCCTCTTTTCTGCCCTACCCTACTCTCTCTGTTCCACCGTTAAATGATTCATTTTTATTTTCTTTCAAATTTGTATTTTATTTAATCTGCTAAAACATAAAGAGCTATATCAAAGAACTCATTGTAAATTCGATAGTCAACAAAGATAAAAACCGCTAAACATTATTGAACGAAGGTCGAGCCCATTGTAAGGTAACATATAGTCCACTTGAAACTATTCCAAAAGCGAAAAAGAGTGAATAAACATTCGACCCAACTCTGTAACTCACACCTTGGATAACCAGCAAGATCCTAAAGTGAGTGGGATTTATCCCGTATAAGTGTTATCGGTATTTTATGCTCATTCTTCATGGGGTGTGTATGAAAGATGAACCAACATTTAAAATTGGTGCTAGAATGAGGGCCTACTAAACTCCGTTCAGTATTTGTTAAGGATTGTAAGTTGTTTGTGAAAAGTTGGATTCTATCTATAGAGTAACTAGGTCCCACTCTAGAGCTGGAGAGCTCCTTGTGCCTAAGTTAGAAACCCCAAGGAGAAGCAGCCTTAGAAGAGCCAAGTCTTTGTCTAACATATTTTTGTCACCACTTGTAGTTCCTCCAACTACAACTCAAAATATCATCATTAATCAGGTAGTAATGGCAAACTGGTTGGGTTCCACTGCTTTGAATATTCCTGGTGCAACGCATGATTTGCCCAGAAATCCTAAGAAGTATCTTCTGACTTACAAGCATGATGGAATTAGAACATCAGAAGAACATCTAGTGGAATATAAAAATGCTCTGAAGCTGTTAAATGTGCAGCATGAAGATGTGGCTTGTAGGTTATTCCCATTCACTCTCTAGGAAGGAGCATACGACAGGTTTTTGAATCTTACTAATGATTCTATTACTAGTTGAAATGACCTAGAGAAAGTTTTTGTATCACAATTTGGAGAAGTGATTGACCCTAGCGTGTTATATCAACAGTTTTTTAACATTAAGAGAGAGTCTAGTGAAGATATTAGGTCTTTCAATATGAGGTTCCAAAGAACTTATGGTAGAATGACTGGTCATTACATCCCAAGTGCGATATCTACGAGGAAATAGTAGCACTATTTAGAATCCAGAACTCTAGTTTCAAAACAATTTAGACTATGTACCATGCTTTGCCACAAATATTTTCTAAAATGATTTAACTACTATCTGTTAGTTGTTAAAGTTTCCCAAGGACATACTAGGTTGAATCACTTAAGGAAGATTCTGATGTGCGATTATAAGCGTATAAAACTTTCTTCAAGGATGACCAGGGCTTCGAATGCTCACTGTGGATTGATCAACTATTTAGATTGTGCAGGGGAAACCGAGTAGAGCTCTGTTTACTAGTTTAGCCTTTTACAACCCCGACAGAGTTACTCTTTAGATTTTCACGACCCTGATTCACCACTATGAGGTGGCATTTATAGCCTGGTGAACATGTTTGAGATGTATCCTTCTGGAACCTTGGCTATGTGCAAGAAAGAATGCCGGTTTTATGTTGGCTTGCCCAACTTTCACCTTCTATCTCTTTTTCTTTTGAAAGATACCGATAGCTGGAATGCCTTGCTCTTTTTTTTTTATATTCATCGAGCAATTGATCGACTAACTATTTCAACCTGGGTACCAATAGCTTCCTTGGACGCTTTGATGTAATTTTATGAATCGGAGTCCCCTCTCATGACCAACTTTTCTTGGATTCCCTGGGAGTTCTTCAGCCAAACAGTATAGTAGTTTCTTTATAATCAAAATAATTGTGGCAAGCAAGATACAAAATCCAATTATCTTTCTACTGTTGTTCTAAATAACAAGTAGTTCCACTTTTTAGCTCTAGCAGACTATCTCTTAAAAAAATAAAACAAAATGAAAACACACTAGGCCAATTTTAAATGTTGATTTGTGTTTTCTTTGTTTAGGCAAAAGCTCAAACAAACAGGATTAAAAAAAACTAAAGAGGAGAGAAAAAGGCCACCAGTTAAAGACAAAATTGCACAGACCTCAAAAGATAAAACACAGTACTTCAAACTTTAAATAAAACAAAATAAAAACACACTACTTCAAACTTTATTTACAATATATACATATGCACAAAGTCCCTTCAATCACTCAAAAAATGTAGCAGATGGAAAAGCAGAGAAATAGTGCCTTAAAAAAAATTGACCATTTGCAGGTAAATTTAGAAAAATACCTTTCAAGTCCTGTTGACGAAATGCACTCCAGATTATGCTTCCCAAAATTTTTGCTACCTAGGAAAGACTTGGTGTGTTTACCGTCTTCCCCTTTTTTTTTTATATGGATCTTGTCCCACAGAAACACCAAATCTGCAAGTCCTTCACCCTCCAAATTAGTCAAATCATATAATAACATGAATGGTGAAGTTTTCAACCCCTGCTTATGTCTTATTCTATCAGCCCATGTGCATACAATTTTTATGCCTCCTTCAAAATCAAGGCATTAACATGTTTATGCTTCTACTTGAAGGGTTTGCAGAATTCTTTCAAAGGGACGGAATGTAAAAACCCCCCAGGATCAAATACCTTAAAGCCTTTATAGACCCAGATCATCACATCTTCAGATTTATGTAACAACTCAAAGAGATCATATTTTATTTGTACGTCATAGTTCTTAATAACTTGAACATTTTGTGGTTGCTCTATTGCTCCAATATCCAAGATTTCAATTTTTATCCCTCTAGTAGAATTTTCATAATTTGCTCTTTCACCTGAGCCTTGCTTAGATTTAACCCCATCAATGTGTAATGTCCAAATATCATTGTTGTGATTGGTTAGAGCTATAACTGGTCTCACCTTCTCAGTTGTCAAATTATAAACTCCAATATCTGCATCAACACGGTTTACAACCTCTTTTTTGATATTATGTTCAGTAATCACAGGCTTATACTGAGACTCTTTGTCTATTCCGAGTTGGTTGACCACATTCACATTTACTATTTTCTTCTCCTTTTCTTGAAATTCAATAGGTGGTCCAGAGTAAGTTTCAATCAAGTTATCTTTTTGTTCAACAATCTGAGCCAGCTCATGGAGGGTGATGTTAGCTTTAATTTTCTTCATATCCTCAATGATGTTATACTCCTTCCTAGTTACTTTTGTATAGTGATATTGAATCTTATTTTCATCACCCTTTGGTGAGGGAGGATCATTATTAGGAGTAGGTTCTGGATTCTCACATCTCAAATTATAACTGTCCCTTTGGAACTGTTGAAAAGCTTGCACTTCATCCATAGGAATTTCTACAACATTTTTTGACTCTTCGGGAAAAGTGAATGAATCTGAAACCATAGTCGTACTATTTTTGGATGAACCAGAACTATCAATATTTCTCTGATTTTTAGGAAAATTTAACTCACCAGGAAAAGCTTCAAAGTTGGGTAATGCTAGGTCACAAATGTTTACTTCAGGCACTTCCACCTTGAACTTGTCAAAATCTTTCTCTATATTTTGCACATGTTGAGTGTGTGTCATAGTTAATGGAGTTTCCTTGGGTAGAGCGTGACATGTTGGCACTAACTCATGATGTGGAATGGGATTCAAAATAGGCATGTTCTGCGTAACATAGGATATCAAAGGACTGCTCAAAATTTGAGGTCCTAACTGTCTTTCAAGAATTAAAGCTTCCTTATAAGCTCCTGCCAGGGTTGTGATATTGATGTCTCTCTTGAGGAAAATAGAGGTCACCGAATCCAATGCATTCTTATAGATTTCTAAGGCTAGATTTGCACTTGGGATGTAATGACCAGTCATTCTACCATAAGCTTTTTGGAACCTCATATTGAAAGACTTGATAGCTTCACCAGACTCTCTCTTAATGTTAGAAAATTATTGATATAACACACTGGGGTCAATCACTTCCCCAAATTGTGATACAAAAACTTTCTCTAGGTCATTCCAACTAGTAATAGAGTCATTAGTAAGATTCAAAAACCAGTCGTATGCTCCCTCCTGGAGAGTGAATGGGAATAACCTACAAGCCACATCTTCATGCTGCACATTCAACAACTTTAGAGCATTTTTATATGCCACTAGGTGTTCTTCTATTGTTCTGATTCCATCATGCTTGTAGGTAGGAAGATACTTCTTAGGATTTCTGGGTAAATCATGCGCTACACCAGGGATATTCAAAGTAGTGGGACCCAACCAGCTTGCCATCACTACCTGATTAACTATGATATTTTGAGTTGCAGTTGGAGGAACTACAAGTGGTGATAAAACTATGCTAGACAAAGACTTGGCCCTTCTGAGGCTTCTTCTCCTTGGGGTTTCTAACTCAGGCACAAGGAGCTCTCTAGCTTTGGAGTGGGACCTGGTTACTCTATAGGTAGAATCTAGCTTTTCACAAACAACTTACAATCCTTAACAAATACTGAACGGAGTTCAGTAGGCCCTCCTTCTAGCACCAATTTTAAATGTTGGTTCGTCTTTCATACACACCCTGTGAAGAATGAGCATAAAATACCGATAACACTTATACGGGATAAATCCCACTCACTTTAGGATCTTGTTGGTTATCCAAGGTGTGAGTTACAGAGTTGGGTCGAATGTCTATTCACTCTTTTCTGCTTCTAGAATAGTTTCAAGTGGACTATCTGTTACCTTACAATGGGCTCGACCTTCGTTCAATAATGTTTAGCGGTTGTTATCTTTGTTGACTATCAGATTTACAATGAGTTCTTTGATATAGCTCTTTATGTTTTAGCAGATTAAATAAAATACAAATTTGAAAGAAAATAAAAATGAATCATTTAACGGTGGAACAGAGAGAGTAGGGTAGGGCAGAAAAGAGAAGCTTATCTAACTTAGCTACAAAATCAAAACTACCAATTTCAGTTATACTATTTAGCTTCACAATAAAACCAATCAAAGAGGAAGGTGTCCAGCTTTCTAAGATCACCTTCTACTAAGAGCATAAGATGGAAATAACATAGATCTGAAAGAAAATCATAAATAGAAGGGAAGTCGGTGTCAACTGGTATCTCTCACCAGTAGCTTAGCTCGCACAGTGAGGATAGAGCAATTAGAACAGACCTGAACCTTAAATCTCTAACTTTCCCTAGCATATAACAAATAGAATGAAGCCTAGCAACATATTCAATCTTGATAACACAGATTTACAACCAAAATAAATAGAACTTTAGTGAGACAAAAATAGAAGAAGATGCACTTATCAAAATCTGAAAGAGATTAGGCTCCTAGCCACGCTATCACAGAAGAACGATTTCACACCAACCCCAGGTCCAGAACAAAGCATTCAAACAAGATTTGCAGGAAATTGCTAAAATGTCTTTTATTCCAAGTTTTCGCATCCGAACTTTACATTCAAGAGAAGTATATATAGACTCAGGACAGACCCTGATCTTTTCAAAATATCTTCTTCCAAATATCTAAATCTTATCATAAAAATCCCACCATCGAGGCTTTACAATATAAGGTATTTTTATATAGAGTTTTGATAAACCCTAATTACTCTGAAAATCTTCGCGTGGATCTTGCCATGAATGGAGAAGATAAGACTTGGTTTGATCCTCATCAAATGGGCACCGCGTGTAAATGTATGTTCTTCTTTCGATAAGCTATTAGAGCATCTCATTAATTCTTCTACAAAATTTGGATGAGTCACTGACTTCTAGGCCTTCCATCCTTGCACAACTACCTTTGTTTGGTTCGAGTTGAGATTCTCTGCCTGTCATTACTTTTGCCATAAATTTTCTCGGCAATGTATCCATCGGTAAATTCCTTGAAACCTGTATTCATGGCCAGATCTGCAAAATCTGGATGAGTCACTGACTTGCCATAAATTTTTTGAGCAAATGAATCTACCAGAAATTCCTTGAAGTCTGTCTTTCTCGCCATCACTTCTGCCATTATGCAACTGTCGGATCTGCTTCTGCAAAAAGAAAAGCAAAGGTTAGATTTTTAATGTTTTTCATTTTACTTAATTAATTGATTTGGACTGTGTTGAAAAGCTTCCACTTCCTTTTGGATAGGTGATGAAAAATTTAAAGAATGACCAAATTTTGCAAAATGAATATAAGTCCAAACATGTCGCGATATCGTGACATTTTCCTCAAGTTACTTCTTCCTTGCTTCTGCCTTCCAAAAATGGAACATGTCGTGATATCGTGACATTTCCTTCACTTTATCTCTCTCAAGCTTTCGTCCTCGTGAAAATGGAACATGTCATGAAATCGTGACATTTCCTTCACTTTATTTCTTTCAAGCTTTCTCCCTCATAAAAATGGAACATGTCATGAAATCGTGACATTTCCTTCACTTTATGTTTTGCAACTTTTCCCTCGTAAAAATGGAACATGTCACGAAATCGCGACATTTCCTTCACTTCGTCTCTTTCACATTGTCGCCCTCAAAAATGGAACATGTCACGAAATCGTGACATTTCCTTCACTTCTTCTTTCACTTCTTCCTCGTGAAAATGGAACATGTCGTAAATCGTATTCTATTCTAAATGTAAATCGTGACATTTCCTTCACTTTTTCTTTCCTTTCACGAAAATAAAAGGAACATGTCGTGAAATCGTGACATTTCCTTCACTTAGTCTCTTTCAAGCTTTCTTGAAAATGGAACATGTCATGAAATCGTGACATTTCCTTCACTTCGTCTCTTCACTTCTTCCTCGCAAAAATGGAACATGTCACGAAATCATGACATTTCCTTCACTTCATCTCTTTCAGACCTCTCGTGAAAATGGAACATGTCATGAAATCGTGACATTTCCTTCACTTTTTTTGGTTCATGTCGTTTTTTCCTTTTCTTTTTTCAAAATGGAACATGTCAAAATCGACATTTCCTTCCTTTCTTTCTTCAAAATGGAACATGTCTAAATCGGACATTTCCTTCACTTTTTCATCTCTGGAAGATGTCATTCTTTAAAATGGAACATGTCATGAAATCATGACATTTCCTATTTCTTCAATTGGGAAAATGGAGACATGTCCGAAAATGGAACATGTCGCGATATCGCGACATTTCCTTCAAGCTTTTCTTCCTAGGTTTTGCCTTCGTGAAAATGAGACATGTTCGAAAATGGAACATGTCATGATATCGTGACATTTCCCTCAAGCTTTTCTTCCTAGGTTTTGCCTTCACGAAAATGAGACATGTCCGAAAATGGAACATGTCGCGATATCGCGACATTTCCCTCAAGCTTTTCTTTCACTTTGCAAATTCTCCAAAAATTGTAGGTTGATTCCAATGACTTTGTCCATCTGTATTTTGCATTTTTACATATTGGTGAAGGATCTTCCTTACTCAGAAATGATTTTAACATTTGAAAAATGAATTTTAAATTGCTCGAGAATGATCAGCTTCACATGGTGTAGAAAAATGATGAAAATTCAAAGTGCTCAGAATTTGATGAAACTTTACAAGTATCTAAAAAAGCCCAAAGGGTATCCCAATATGCAAACGGAACTTAAAAATTCATCATGGATTAAGAGAAAATGCATTTAGAAGTTTGCTAGGCCAGAAATAGAAACTGCTATTTCTAAATTGAAATCAATGCCATATGCAAGTCTACTTGGACACTTTGATGTAGGCGAAGTTTGAAAAAGGATGCAAGCAAAATTTGGAATTAAAACCCGAAAAACATCAAGAGGGTCCCTGTGGAACAAATGAATATTAAACATTTTCAAAGGATGGAATTTCATTTTTTAGTGGGGGTGTGTTGCTTCTCAACAAAACTCATATTTCAATTGAGTCCAAGATTTAATAGAACCAGTGGGTAAATTGATGTACCAATCATATGCCACCTCATCTAGGGTTCCAGGAAACATTCTACATGCCACATCCTCATGTTCGATATTCCATCTAACTAGGATATCCACATAGGCTTGAATATGTTCCTTGGCTAATGTTGGACCATTGTGTTTAAATTTGGGTAAACATTTTTCTACATTCTTGGGTAAATCATGAGAATCTCCACTAATTTTCAAAGGATTAACATGTATCCCATACCACATTCCTGTAGTTGTAGCCATTAATGAAACTCAAAGAATAACTTCAAAACCAATTTGTTAGTCATGAATAAAAGAAGGAACCACGACAAAGCAATATTCTAAAAATGTAAATTAGTTTATGATTCACCAGATCGCATATGTGCAAGTGAAGAGCATACTCCTAGTGTTGTAGGCTTTCTGATTCACAAGATCACATTATACGCAAGTGAAGAGCATAATACCGACAACAACTACATTTTTAGACAAAATAATTCCTTACAAATAAGCATGAAATGACTAGCAAATATCGAACATGTAACATATGAATAATCATGTTAGCATCAACTAAAATATGTGTCCATTAAAATCAAATGAAAGTAATTGCATGGAGACAACCTCGTTAGTCAAGACCAAAATTTTTCAACATCAAATCAAAACACATTATTCCTGTATGAACAATCAAAAGAGTTAGAACAATGCATAGCAATTCATGTCCTCCTTTTAACACTACAAGGTTGTATTGTTAAAAGAGGGCTAAATATAATAATCAATAGAGCATGAAATATTCAAAATTTAAATCTCTATAGCATTTAAATCACACTAAAATAAACCAATTCAGGCCCTCCTTCTAGCGCCGAAATGTTGAGTGGTATTTTCACCCAATTGTGAAAGTACACTCTTCCTTAGGATTTGGGTTCCAAATCCCCTCTTGCAAAGAAGTTAAAAAAACAACTTCTCCAAGGTCTCTGTTGTATTAGCATTTGCATATGTGTATTAGTAATCTCAAATAAAGATATTCAATTTAAATGCTTGGAACACCTTAGTGATTGCAACTGTAAACAAGGGGCAATGTTGGTTTATTTTACCATGAAACTTTAGGGGTTGTTCATTGAACCAAAATAGAGCAAATGTGAGTTGACCCTCATATGACCACGATGTAGTGCTCAAATTACCCCTCTTTTGTAATAGAATTTTTATGAAGAGGGTAATTTTAGGCTCAAAAAATGGAAATTTGTGAAAATGCCATAAAACATAACTCCTTCAATGAAATTGGAATTTTCATGAAGGGAATGTCATCATAGGCTCATGAGTGCAAAACAAAACTGAAAAAATGAAATTTGACCTTAAAATGGAAATTTTCTATTTTCGGATTTTTAAAATCTGTAACAAAACAACAACTTCGATGAATTTTTAAAAATACTAAACAACTCTAAAAATGAAATTTCAAACTACGTATTGGAATTCTGTAGTATAACCTACGCAATGGTGAAATTATTTTTGGATTTTGACATTTTTTAAATGTTTATTTTAATGCCTAAAAATAAATAAATAAAGTTAAAATTTTTGGAAAATAAAATGCAAAAAATGAAAATGAAATGCAGAAAATGAAAATAAAATGCATTTAGTATGATGCTATCCTATTCTGACAAAACCGAAGATGCGAGGTTTTCATTCATGCAACCTAACCTATTGGACTTGCAAAACAAGCACAATCCGGATAAGCTATGTGCTGGGTCCTAGGGTTTTAAATGAGGTTTTTAGATTTAAACATTCACATGAAGCAACCAAGAAAACTTGCATAAAATCCATTTACAAGCCTAAAATCTGAAAAGGGGAAAAATAAACATTTAATCTCGCATGCAGAAAATGACTCCTTTCTTGTCCATAAGATGCAACTTTCTGAAACTTCTTGTATTAAAGATTTGTCATTTTACAATAACAAAAATTTCTGGTTTTTCCAAACCAGTCAATGGAAGAAAACAACTCGAACAAGTCCAGAATGGCCCTCTTGCCTTCAAATCTGCAACTCTGCTCGTGGTAGTTTCCAACCCCTCAAAACATCCTTGCCTGGCATATTTAAAATTTTCAGGAAGCTTTTCATTTCATTTTCCAATGATTGTTCGTTTCACCTTCCCTTATGCATGCATGTGTTTTGGTTTCCAAAAAAGCTTTTTGTTTCTATTTTGTGGCCCTTCGTTTCATTCCTATGGTTTGGATTCCTCTGTTTGGTTTTCTTCACTTTTGGTTTGATTTCAAAAAACGTTTCCTTTTCTCCACATGGGCATGCGTCCACTTCCTTCCATGTGTAATGACCATCTTAAATGATTTCGAATCATTACAGATTCCTTATGTAACGTTTTGTCTTATTCATTGGATTTTGTCCTTATGTGACAAACTACCTTATTCAATCTTTGATTTATTCCTTGGCTTTATATAAAGCCTTGACACCTTCGTGAGAAACTAATGAAGGGGTACGAATCACCTCTTTCTTTGCATGTCTATGTGTCCTCTTTTGAGTCGTGAAAATGCAACATGTCGCGATATCGTGACACTTTTGTTTCTCTACCTGCCTACCCTTTTTGAGCCGTAAAAATGCAACATGTCACGATATCGCGACACTTTTGTTTCTCTGCCTGCCTGCCCTTTTTGAACCGCGAAAATGCAACATGTCGCGATGTTGCGACACTTTTTGTTCCTCTACCAGCCTACCCTTTTTGAGCCACAAAAATGCAACATGTCACGATATCGTGACACTTTTGTTTCTCTTCCCTCTTTCTTCTCTTTTGGCCGTGAAAATGCAACATGTCGCGATATGGCAACACTTTTCTCTTTTGGCCGTGAAAATGCAACATGTCGTGATATCGCAACACTTTTTCTCTTTTGGCCGTGACAATGCAACATGTTGCGATATCGCGACACTTTTTCTCTTTTGGCCATGAAAATGCAACATGTTGCGATATCGCGACACTTTTTCTCTTTTGGCTACGACAATGCAACATGTCACGATATCGCAACACTTTTTCTCTTTTGGTTGTGACAATGCAACATGTCGTGATATCGCGAAAATTTTTCTCTTTTGGCCGCGAAGATGCAACATGTCGCGATATCGAGACACTTTTTCTCTTTTGGCCGCGACAATGCAACATGTCACGATATCGCAACACTTTTTCTCTTTTGGCCGCGACAATGCAACATGTCACGATATCACGACACTTTTTCTCTTTTGGCCACGACAATGCAACATGTCATGATATCGCAACACTTTTTCTCTTTTTGCCGCGACAATGCAACATGTCGCAATATCGCGACACTTTTTCCTCCTTGCGGTGTTTTTATTTTTCTTTGATCTTTAGCATATGGGCCACTTCGGTCTTCTTGAAAACTATGCAAAAGGGGGGTCCCCAATTTTGGGGTACATTGTGGAGCAGCCACAACACTTCTATAATATTGATTTGAGTTGAGATGTGGATTTGAGTATAGAACATATTGAGTCTCTAACAATTCTCTTTATGATTCTATGTGATTGAGGCAAGTCTTTGAGAAGGCTTGTGGACTAATTTTGTGTAAGCTTTTGTGGAAGCTTGCAATGCATATTTGAGCAAGTCCTAGAGAGGACTTATTGAGCAGATTTGGACAAGTTATGTGTGATATTATTGAGAATATTTGAGCAGGTTATGTGTGGACCTATTGAGCATATTTGGATAGGTTCTATGTGGACCTATTGAGTATATTTGAGCAGGTTCTGAGTGGACCTATTGAGTAGAATTGAATAGGTTCTAAGTGAACCTATTGAGTGAATTTGAGAAGGTTCTAAGTGAGCCTATTGATAGATATTTGGAGGTGACAAAGTATAGAGGATAGAGTCTTAGTGGATAGATATCCAGTAGCCAGGACAATCGAAGATAGATATTCTGAGTGAGAAGTCTTCAAGTGGAGAGAGATCCACCAGTTAGTGCAGCAAAGAGATAGATTCTTCTAGAAGATCACTAGCCAAAGCATAAGGGGAAATAGTTCTCTTGTGGAAGATATCCACGAACTTGATATTAGGGGATCAACATCTCCTTTGGACAAATATACATAAACATTATAATTGGGAAGGATTCCCAAAGATATTATTTAAGAAATATTTAGAAGAAATATTTTCTCTGTGGAGGTAGCCCACATTGGGTGAACCACGTTAAAAATGATGTCTCTCATGTGTGTGATGCTTTGTGTGATGTTTATTGTTTTATTAATGTTGATGCTACTATTTGGGAAAATGTTTTATGTTATATTGTTCACCCCCCACCTCTCAGTATAAGTACATGTTCTTCAATAATTCTAAGTATTTTTATATTATCAAACTTCTAGGTCACCATGCAGTAGCAAAATCTAGTCATTTTTAGTGCTTGTTTATTATTCGATCCCCTAAAACATTGCTAAAATGACTTGTTTTTATGCCTACTATATTTCTCATATTTTGTTTATTTCTAGTCATAAAAATTTAATCAAATCAGCAATCAATTTTAAATCACATCATCATCACATTAAGAAATAATAAAAGATGAAATATAAGTGTCATAATCACATAAGAGCCTCAAAGTTATACATGCCTATGAGTTAGGTGTACCACAATATAAAAATTTGGTACAATCATCCTCCACCATCCAAAAGTTGCACCACATAACAAAACTAATGCACTCATTACCATAAGGCTAGCTCCAACTACACCTAGATCCCACATCCCTGCCTCCAAGTGTTGGTGGATGAGGAGGAGACCTAAATCCCATCGACCTTTGAGAATAATGACTCACATGTTGAGACCTCATCCTAGTGCATGATGGTGGTGAATCCCTTCTAGAAATAAGCATTATTTCATGATATAAAATCTATAGTACATAACGTGAGTCCTCTCCCTCTCAACCTCTATTTATTTCAATCATAGTAGATCCATTTTTCTATCTATATCTCCCCTCTACATAGCAATATCCCCCTATAACTACTTTATTTATTGCTCTGTAGGACTAACAAGCACAATTAAAATATCTATACCTAGTCCTCCATTAGATCTAGAATGAGCCTCATCCCTTTCTCAAATAGTCTACTCAAGATCAACTCATAACTTATTGATAGCTACATCAAAAGCATCCCACTTTCACTCCACCCTAGCCACATTCTCTCAAGCTTTGACTACCTACTCCATCTCTATCTACTTATCACCAGCTTAAATCTCCTCATCAAGGCCTCTAGCTCAAAATGTGTGGCCTCATTAGCTAATTAACTAGTGCCATCTCCTTTGAACACTCTTGGTAGTGGTGGCAAAATATCCATTGGATCCACATCAAGTGGATTATCCTTCACATTGCTCTCACCCTCTACCTATCCTCTAGCCACCTATATCATAGCCCTTCTAGCAGCCCCATCCCTACCCAACCTCTACCATATGCCCTTCAGGATCTTAGCTATCTTCTCAACTTCCATAGTGTTCTCCACACGTGACTTTGTCAATGTCAATTGATCTAGAAAAAATTGGTATACCATCTCATATAACCCTCTACCACCCTAGAATTATCCCTAGCTATATTTAACATCACAAGACCATCCTCATTCCCCTCAATAAATGTATATAGATAAGAAGGGGCAATCAACCTCTCTCAAACTATCCATCAAACCCGCATCACTCCTATCTTAGGAATTCCCTTAACCAATCCAAACTGGTGAACCGTCTTATCATACCAATAAATATCATAGCACTTGCCTCCATCATCCAATCATTGAACCCTCATAACCCAAGCTAACTACTCATCATCATCATCCCATCTATATCGACCCTTCCATGGGCATCATGTGATCTATGTTATTTTTAAATCATCAATTTCTTGACAAGCTCATATGATGCAGGAGCATCCGGTGGCAGCAGAGCAATCTTGCATCAACAAAAAAATTTCTAAGTGTTTTCCTTGATGTCACGATATTGCGATAGAGAAAAGTGTCACGATATCGCGACATGTCGCATTTTTGCGACTCAGGAAAGAGAGAGAGGGCGTGGAGCAAAAATGTCATGATTTCGCGATATGACGTGAAATCGCGACCAAAAGAAGACAGGAAAGGCACGAAGCAAAAATGTCACAATTTCATGACATGTCACGATCAAAAGAAGACAGGAAAGGCGCAGAGCAAAAATGTCACAATTTTGTGACATGTCGCGAAATCGCGACCGAAAGAAGACAAGAAAGACCAGAGAAGAAAATGTTGCGATTTCGCGATATGTCACAAAATCGTGACCAAAGGAGCAGAAGAAAGCAAGGAAGGAAATTGTCGTGATATCGCAACATGTCATGATTTCGTGACCCAAAATAGAGAGAGAAAGCAGAGAGCAAAGTTGTCGCGATATTGCGACATGTCACGATTTCATGACCTGAGAGGCAAGGAGGAGGCAGAAAGGAAAGATGTCGCGATATCGTGACATGTCATGATTTTGCGATCGAAAAGGAGGAAGAAGAGCAAAAAAGGAAAGATGTCGCGATATTGCAACATATCACATTTTCATGACCAGAAGATGAGAAAAGGCGTAAGAGAGAAAAAGTGTCACAATATCACGACATGTCATATTTTCACGACCAAAGGACGAGAGAAGGCGCAAGGGAGAAAAAGTGTCATGATATCACGACATGTCACATTTTCATGACCAAAGGACAAGAGAAGGCGCAAGCGAGAAAAAGTGTCACGATATCGCGACATGTCACATTTTCATGACCAAAAATATAAGAGGAGGCACAAGGAGAAAAAGTGTCGTGATATTGCGACATGTCGCATTTTCACAACCAAAAGATGAGAGAAGGCACAGGAGAGAAAAAGTGTCGCGATATCATGACATGTCACATTATCGCGACTAACAGAGAAGAAAAAGAGCAAGAGGGAAAAGGTGTCGCGATATCGCGACATGTCGCATTATCGTGACTACAAGAGAAGAAAAAGAGGAAGAAGGAAAAAGTGTCACGATATCATGACGTGTCACATTTTCGCAACCAAACAAAAGAAAAGAAAGGGTAGGCAATTACAGGGGCCATTACAGATGAAATTGTCGAGTGGTGGGTATACCGAACGTCATCATTGGTTGACAGGTGGATAGAGTCTATAGTAGCAGCACTGAACAGCACGTGGCACCAAGGTGCAGTGGAAGCTGACGAAGATCAAGATTCAAAAAGAAAGACGTTTCAAAAGCCAAGACAATGAAGAGGCACGAGAAATGAAACGAAGGGTCAGAAAAGGAAAATGGAGAGTCACGCCAGAGATTTTAAAAGGGGAAGTGAAGGCATGCACAAGGGTCAAAAAATGACCAAGATAGTGTTGCAGACGTGAAGGCAAGAGGGTCATTCTGGACCTGTTTGGGCTATTTTCCTTCCAAAGTTGGAAATGCTATAATTTGAAAAAAAAATAAACTATCTTTCGGGATAAAGGAGTTTATTTGGCAGACCACTGCCATTATTGTAAATTTTTCCAAGTTTAATGAATGAGAGTTTGAGAATTTGGGAGGAGCGATTTTGGCTCCCCATCAAGTGGTATCAGAGCGGGAGTTCTTGAGCATGTAAACAGATCACCGAAAGTGAGGCAGTTTGCACCAAGATCTATGGAAGAGCGAGAGTTCTTGAGTGTGTAAATAGATCACCGAAAGTGAGGCAGTTTGCACCAGGATCTATGGAAGAGCTTAGGGTTCTTGAGTGTGTGAGTAGATCGTCGACAGTGAGGCAGTTTGCACTAGGATCTGTGGAAGAGCTTAGGGTTCCTGAGTGTGTGAGCAGGTCACCGACAATGAGGCAATTTGCACTAGGATCTATGGAAGAGCGTAGGGTTCCTGAGTGTGTAAAAAAAATGTTGAACGTGAAGCGGTTTACACCAAGATCTATGAAAAGGTTGTGAGAAGAGAGCGAGGAATAATGCCTCCATGAAGAAACCGTGGTGGTGGAAGAAATGTGGTACCTGAAGAAGATTTCAGGGCTTTGCAGAGGCAAGTGCAAGCCCTACAAGAGGAGTTGCGAAGAGGGGTTGAGCCAAGGAGAAAAGAGCCATGCTGAGGTTGAAGATTTTGCAAGATTTGAGATGTTGAAAAAGAAGGTGACAGAACAGTATAGAAGTGAAGGTCACTTCTCAATCCACCCTAGTTGTCTGATGCAGGAGCATCCGGTGGTAGCAGAGCAATCTTGCATCAATAAAAAAATTCTAAGTGTTTGCCTTGATGTCACGATATCACGACAGAGAAAAATGTCATGATATCGCGACATGTCATGTTTTTGCCACTCAAGAAAGAGAGAGAAGGCACGGAGCAAAAATGTCACGATTTCGTGACATGTCATGAAATCATGACCGAAAGAAGACAGGAAAGGTGCGGAGCAAAAATATCATGATTTCGCAACATGTCGCGAAATCATGACCGAAAGGAGACAGTAAAGGCGCAAAGCAAAAATATCGTGATTTCACGACATGTCACGAAATCACGATCGAAAGAAGATAGGAAAGTCACGAAGAAAAAATATCGCGATTTCACGACATGTCACGAAATCGTGACCGAAAGAAGACAGGAAAGGCTAGAGAAGAAAATTTCATGATTTCATGACATGTCACGAAATCGTGACCAAAGGAGCAGAAAGAAAGCAAGGAAGGAAACTGTCGTGATATCGCGACATGTCACGATTTCACGACCCGAAATAGAGATAGAAAGCACAGAGCAAAGCTATCGTGATATCGCGACATGTCGTGATTTTGTGACCCGAGAGGCAAGGAGGAGGCAAAAAGGAAAGATGTCGCGATATCGTGACATGTTGCGATTTTGCAATCAAAAAGAAGGAAGAAGAGCCAGAAAGGAAAGATGTCATGATATCGCAACATGTCGCATTTTCACGACCAGAAGACGAGAAAAGGTGCAAGAGAGAAAAAGTGTCATGATATCGTGACATGTCGCATTTTCACGACCAAAGGACGAGAGAAGGCACAAGGGAGAAAAAGTGTCGCGATATCGTGACATGTCGCATTTTCATGACCAAAGGATGAGAGAAGGTGCAAGGGAGAAAAAGTGTCATGATATCACGACATGTCGCATTTTCGCGACCAAAAAGACAAGAGGAGGCGCAAGGAGAAAAAGTGTTGCGATATCGCGACATGTCGCATTTTTGTGACCAAAATACGAGAGAAGGCATAGGAGAGAAAAAGTATCGTGATATCGTGACATGTCGCATTATCGTGACTAAAAGAGAAGAGGAAGAGCAAGAGGAAAAAGGTGTCACAATATCGCGACATGTTGCATTATCGCGACTACAAGAGAAGAAAAAGAGGAAGAAGGAAAAAGTGTCACGATATCGCGACATGTCGCATTTTTGTGACCAAACAAAAGAAAATAAAGGGCAGGCGGTTACAGGGGCTGTTACAGAGGAAATTTTCGAGTAGTGGGTATACCGAACGTCATCATTAGTTGACATGCAAATAGATTCTACAGTGGCAGCACTGAATAGCACGTGGCACCAAGGTGCAGTGGAAGCAGACGAAGATCAAGAGTAAAAAAGAAAGACATTTTGAAAGCCAAGACAATGAAGAGGCACGGGAAATGAAATGAAGGGTCAAAAAAGGGAAACGAAGAGTCATGCCAGATATTTTAAAAGGGGAAGCGAAGGCATGCACAAGGGTCAAAAAACGGTCGAGACAGTGTTGCAGATGTGAAGACAAGAGGGCCATTCTGGACCTGTTTGGGCTATTTTCCTTCCAGAGTTGGAAATGCTATAATTTGAAAAAAAAATAAACTACCTTTCGGGATAAAGGATTTTATTTGACAGATCGCTGCCATTATTGTAAATTTTTCCAAGTTTAATGAATGAGAGTTTGAGAATTTGGGAGGAGCAAATTTTGGCTCCCCATCATCATATCAAGGGACATCGAGTAGGTCTAATTCTCCATTCCCATTGGTATACTATAGGTATATATATGCTCTATCTCTATAAATCATCTAGCATAGGTCACATCACAACAATGTGCTCGCATGCCCATATTTGAAGAGTGCAACCAACCAAGTTCTTACCACTCTGGTATGCTACTCGATATAATATCTTGTATAACTAAGATTGTTGGATCACATGTATAAATAGTACCATGATTTCATATATCATTAATCACCCTTCCCCATCCCCAAGGAATAACCCATCAACTCGTGTCTGCCATAAAAATAGTAGATATGATAAAAACTAACAATGTGGTAGGTTGATCTATGTTGTTCCCATTGTATGCATTATTAATGCACAACCCTGATCATATATTTGGATAGCTATCCAATCCTGTAAATGCTTTCATACCAACTATATTCTTCTTCCCAATATGGGATGGAAATACTTGAATAGGAACCCAAAGAATTTTATATACATCCTCCAAGGTCATAATCATTTCACTCATAGGTAGCTGAAAGGTATTGGTCTCAAGATAAAACCTCTTGACTAATACTATCAAAAGTGGTCGGTTGAACTCTTTGGCATATATGCCACATGATCCAGGCCTATTGCAACCAATAATACCACATCCAAAAAATTCATTATTCATTTCATCCAACAAAGTCATTATGCTATCAAATACCTTCAAATGTTGTTCTTGACTTACCAAATCCCCTATTCCCTACCAAAAAACAATTATCAACCCTCATCAAAACATTCCATCAAATTTTTTATCTCTTGAATAAAAGTGCCATGAGTGGAAAAAGTGCCACTTGCAAAAGTGCTACATTTACAAAAAATATTAAAAAAATAACCCCCCATCAAAGTCTTAAAGCTTAGTTTTAGGGTATAGTTGTAAAACCTTCTATGGTATCAATGTTGTCCCTCAAACCAAGTATGTATGATGTGTAGATATCCTAATATTTGACACAAAATTTTGGAAACTCGCATGCAAGATCTCCTAAATATCACCCTTTCATGGTGAAAATGAATTCATTTTCACCCCATCTACCCCTTTTACCTATCTAACCCATCCCCTCACACTTTCCCTCCCAAATTTTTTTTCAAATCTTTCATATTTAATCTAGTACCCCAACACATTAAGTTTTCTTCCCAAATTATATTTGGTAAAAATAACTTCCAAAAGATGTTATAGTGATATTTATAATCTTTGGAGCCAATTATCTATCTCTTTAGCATGTCCATCTCCTCTCTTGCTAGAGCTTCCACTAGACAATTTTGTTGAATGTTTCTTATTCCTCCAAGGTTAATGTTGCATTGTTAACCTGCTATTACCTCTCACTCACTTTCTTCTCCCAAATGGTATAAATTATTTTAACAATGTGTAGCAACCCAACTCTTTCATTAGATTTCTCCACCTTCAACACATCTGCACTCTCAATTCTTTCATCAAAGTTCCCTGTCTTCAACACATTTCTAAATTTAACATATCCAATTTCTAAGGCTTCTACACACTCTAATTCATTCGTAGTAACAATATTCAATTCTCCTCATGATATTAAAAACTCTAATATTCATTCTCTAATCCTTTTCACTTCAAGCTCTCACACATTTACCTTCAAAATTCCTCTAAATGCAGCTTCTATTCACAATCATGAACCACCATTCCTTCACCTCCAAAGCTCCAATGTATCTCCTCCTTCAATCTCCAGTTATTTTTTTCACAACTCTCTTACTCAACTCCTATCAATCTCATGTTCTCTCTCTATCCTATATGGCTGTCACCAATAAGGTTTCTCAACCAAGATGACTCTGATACCATTCTTGGAAAATAAGCCCAAATATCATAATTCTATAATTTCCAAGATCATATAATCACATGCATATAGTCACATTTAATAGTAACATTTAATAGTTAAATTCAAGTTAAAATTCAATCCTTAGTAAGCTAGCCAACACTGTTCTTAACCTTTTTTATGTTACCGATGTGTCCAAAGTGGCCTAGACCATTTATCAACAAGCCATGAAATTGTTGGATGAAATTCATTATCACCTCTAGATTGTAGGAGATGCTTTGAGTGCCAATGAGACTAGGAAATCCAATGATGAGGAGTAACAATGGTGTGTTCTCACTCTGGTTTGCTAGGGGCCCATTTTATTTTTGTGTTTTTGGGTTGGGTCTATTTTACCATGATCATCCTACTGGGATTCCCTTTTCTATTTTGGTCTGTAGTGGTTATAAGACCTTGATTGTAAGCTTTGTGTAGTTGAACTTGGTCAAGCTGGACATTAAATTTTTGTAAAAGGTTTTGGGGCCCCTTTCAAAACCCATTTTTTAATACAATACAATCTACTTATAAAAAAAAATACTAACATCAATATTGCACAAAATAAAAACTATATTGATTCTCAAATTACATAACATAACTCTCCATTACATAGCATAGAGCTTTATCTTATTGGAATATATTACATTATTTGGTACATGCTAATGTACCATCTTGGGTACATCTTTAGATTAGGAGTGTGTCTTAGATTAGGATTTGAGTAGTTACTTTATGCAATATAATAAATGCACAAGTGTTGTTAGAATGTGCAAGGTACTTGATGATGTAAATGTGCATGTTGTCCATGTGTACATGAGTCTATAAATAGGAATATGAAGTGTCATAGGAATATGGAAGGCCAAGAGTCATATTCTATTATATATTGGCCTTTGTAGTAGAGAGAAAATGAGGAGAGAGTGCAAGAGCACATTAGAGTAGAGTACATGCTCAAGTTAGATACAATGTAGAGCATGTATGAAGAATGGAGCATTTGAGATCTCCACATTTTGTATGAAGATCCCATTTTCATGAGCTTTCATTAATGGTAGTTTTATGAGTTATTATAGAAGTTTCTTATGAGTTTTACATGCTTATTATATTTCCATTATCATATATTTAATATTGCATGCTCATTTTATACCTTGTGGTTGCATTTCATTAAGTATTTTAGCATCAAAAGCTAACAGTGGTATCAAAGCACAAGGTAGATTGATAGGAGATAGGGAGAGCCACAAGAATATTGAGAGGAGATAGGGAGATTTCATTTTTAGTATTTTCAGAATTGCTTTTTGGCTAAGAGTCTTTCCACAGGGTTGCAGGAAAACTCGTGAAGACTAGGACTCAACATAGATCTCTTTCCACTAGATTGAAGGATAACTAGTGATGTTTATTGATTTATAGAGATCTAGATATTTGCATGGATTTTCTTGCTACTATCTAAGTTTTTTGCTACAAAAAATTAGTTCTTAGAAGTTGAGAAGCTTCCTACAATGGATAGAGAAGAATTTCATCTTCGATTGCTTGAAATTCTATGTGCTTTCCTCGTGCAGGGATTAGTTCTTTGTTGTAGAAAAATAGATATTTGAATATTGAGGAGGTCCAAGAAAGAAGGCCCCATTGGATATTGAAGGTATAATATTGAAGAGACCCAAGAAGGAGGTCCCTATAAAATATTGAAGATTGTAGATCAAGAAGGAGGAGACCCAAGAAAAAGGTCCCATTGAAGAACTTTCAGATTTGGAAGTTACAAGATTGAAGATTGAAGATAGAAGAGGGCTAAGAAAAGTCCTATTGAATATTTGAGAAGCTGTAGAATTTGAAGACCCAAAAGAAGAGGTCTCAAGAAAAACTTGAAAGGAGAAAGAAGAAGAAGGCTAGAAAAATCCCTATTGAAGAAAGTTGAAGAAGTGGCCATTGGAGGAGATTTGAAGAAATCTCAAGGTAGAAGATTGCAAGAAGGAGTAGCTCCTGAAAAGAAGAATTTGGGACAATTTTCACCATCCAACAACAAGCCCAAAAGGAAAAAGGATTTGGCAAGAAGGTTGCCAAATTTTAGAAAGGATTCTTGAAGATCTCAAGACATTCAGATTCTTGAGAAAAAGGCCAACTAAATAGGCCAAGTTTGAAGTCAAAATTTAGGAGGAGAAAGAAGGTAGAAGAGGCCACCAATTTGAGAGATTTGAAGACTACCATTAAAGGCTTGAAGGCTGATTTGCTAAGGAGAAGATCACTGATTTTTGCAGCAGAAGTT
Organism: Wollemia nobilis; assembly: GCA_028583015.1. NCBI lineage: Eukaryota > Viridiplantae > Streptophyta > Pinopsida > Araucariales > Araucariaceae > Wollemia > Wollemia nobilis. The sequence continues at coordinate 6,473,975 of JAQPPZ010000523.1, read as the reverse complement.
GAAGAGTCATAGGATAACAAATTGGAGGTGACATAAAGCTGCATTTTGGAGAAGAGTTGGGCAGATTTTGAAAGGTCCTTGAACAACGAATTGAAGGAGGAATTGGCATCAAAATAAGGTAGTGATTTGAAGGAATTGATTGTTGTTTTTGGATAGCAAGATAAAGGTAATGAAATCAGTTCTTGAAGCAACATTTTGAAGAAGTATTAAGCTGTAAATTTGAGCAGCATTAAGAGAAGATATTATAGCTGCATTAGAAGCTGCAAAATAAAGGAGTTTTGGACAAAAATCTAAAGGAGAAGGATTTAGATAGTTAAATCTTTTAGAAAGTAATATTGGGAAGCAAATTGAAGAGTCATAGAGCTATGAATTGGAGGAGTTTTTGAGCTGATTTGGATAGCAAGAAGAGCTACAATATTAACAAGTTTAGGGCAGCAAAGCAATAATAATTATAGCTGCAATTTTTACAAACTCGAGGTAGCAAATTGGTGAATCAAATCACCAAGAAATCTAGCTACAAAAGGAGACCAAAAGGTATGCAATATTGGTGCTATAAAAGTTTATTATTTGAACGTTCACATTAGCTTATTATTAAGTCTTTAAAAGCACCACATTTGAGTTTTTAAAGTAGCCAAAGGAAAGGTCTCAAGTTTATATCTTCAAAGTTGGAGAAGATAGCATTCCCAAGGGATTAAAACCTACAACAAAGAAAGGAGAAGTTAGAAATAATATAAGGAAAGGAAAAATATCAAATCCTTACTATCTCTTGGAAAGTAAATAAGTCAATAGTTTACAATAGAGAATAGAAGTATTATTCTATTTGAAAGGCATAGGTTTTGGCATAAATTAGAAGCTTGGAGTCACCAAAGAAGAAACCACCAAGCATAGATATGAGGAGGAGTCATTATGGAAGAGTAGCCAACAAGGAGAAGTATCGTGGAAGAAAAACCACCATTAAATTTTGAAAGAGAAGAGGTACCACCATATTGGATAAGAAAGCCACCATTTCAAGAAAGCTAGTGTAACTATTTAAGAAGGACTGAAAGTATAAGGGGGCAAGTAATAGAAAGGCATGAGCTAGTGTCTCTCTAGAGCTATATACAATAGTTGGAAATACATTACAACAAAGGAGCATGAAGCTCTATTGAAGTTAAGCACCCAAAAGTAGTGCCATTTATGTAGCAAAGTGCCAAGCGAGCCAACTACCAAACAAAGAGGTAAGAGCACCACCAATAGAAAGAAACCAATCGATGCCAAGTTGAGTAACCACCAAAGAAGTGGAAGAACCACCAAGTCAATGTAGAGGAGCCACCACCATCATCAAAGAAGGTTACCTAGAGCACCACCACCATTCAGCTGAGAACATAGTTGAGGAAGAGAATCACCATCGAAGGAGCTTTGGTGAAGTTAAGTGAACCACCATTAGGGTTGCATAAACTCAATACAAGGTCATTGAAAGGAGGATAATGGAGAGCTAATCATCATTTGCATCATTTGATATAATGCTTGCTACATAATACAAAATTAAGGTAAGACACTTGAGTAATGACCAATGTAATGTATACCTATTGAAACAGAAGGAAGAGCGCTAGAATTGGTTGAAGATTGCTCATTAATGAGTATTACATTGAAAGGAAAGGTATTGAAGAATCAAGCAATCATATGGTACGTAAGGTGAAGAGATAAGGTTGTTGTTTGCCATTTGGCACATCAGACATAGAGCACCAACCACCATGAGGAGAGCTAAATCATAGTCTGAGCACCAAGGAAGCGAAACCATCATTGCAGAGGGGACAAACAAGTCAAGCGCAGTGAAAACTCGAATGTTACCAAGGAGGTAGGAAGTTGTAACATTCATCGACAAGTGCTACAGGTGTAAAAGACACTTGTCACCCAGGATACGAAGCACCAACCACCAAGGAGTATTTAGGCACCCTAGAAGAAGCATCAACTTGAATGCCAAGTGTCCTGATGGAAGAGAAGCACCAATCATCATGTAAGTAATACCTTCTACATGCAATAAAGGCATGGGTCAGAGTGCCACTTGAACACATACAGAGAACAAAGAAGAGGAGAGAGTGAAGCATGAAAGAATAGTGCATATGTGCTACGATGAAGGGAAGAGAAAGATGCAATTTGGAGAGTCAAAGCATTGGAGATTGAGCATCAAAGTGCATTGAATGCATCATAGTGAATGAAGAGCATCTTGAGAGCGTAGGTTGCAGAATAAAGTAAGCAAGACAAAGCTTTGGAGCGCTATATTAAAGGAGGTAAGAAATATTTAGTCTAATTTAAAACCTTTGCAAAATATTAAGGAGATACAAGGCATAATATTGAAGTCAAGGTTAATTAATTCATTATACTCAAGGTTTTTTAATAAAAGGAGAAATAAGGTATAGATTTACAACCTTAGAAGAATTATTGAATGCCTTAGAAGTTTTTTGAAGAAAGAAGTTTTTAGAAAGGTTTTGAAATTACCTCATTCAAATTACATAGAAATATTTTGCAAATAGTTTAACTTGGAGGAATAAGGATTTCTACATTGAAATAGAAATATTAAATTTGCAAATACCTTTGTTTTCTAAATTTCCAACTAGGGAGTTATAAGGAATTCAACACCAAATTTAAGTTATTGAAATTTAGAAACTATATTATTGAAAATTGAAAGAAGCAAAACATAGAGTTGCTAGAAAGTTGGAAAATTTACTTTTGATATTAGTCTCTTGCTCAAATTAAAGAGACATAAGGAATCCAACTTAAAGGTCTTGAAAATAGAGAACCTCATCAAAATTGAAATTGCATCAAAATATCTTTAGCTTTCTATTCATAAATAGGGAGAAATAAGGTGATTATCTTGAAGAGTAAAAGTTGAACATTAGGGAGTAAAAAGGTTTTCAACTCAAAGGTAACCTAGAAAGCTAAGCATTTTATCAAGACCATATTATATTCAAAATATTTGGGAGATACAAGGTATTCTACAAAACTTGAGAATTGAAAAGATATTATCAAATTTGATCTTATACTAGGGAGCTAAAAGGAATACTACCTAGAAATTTGAAAAATTAAATTCTTGACAAAATCATTGTTTGATCATTAGTATATTACAAAGTTGGAGAATTGAAAGTTAGTATTTGATTATATACTCAAAAACTAGGGAGTCATAAGGTAGTCAACATCAATAGTTTTTTGAAAGTTAAAATATTCTATCAAAACTATTCTCAATATATAATACTAAGGAGCTATAAGGAATTCTACTTCAAGGATTAAAAGAAGCATGGATGAAATAGTGAGGAATGCATTTAATAATGAATAACTATTTCATGAATTGAAATTTTATTCACAAAACTTAATAGATACTTTTGATGGATACAAATATTTATCTACTAGTTTAAAAGAAATATTTTCTTTGTTTCTCAAGGAAGCAAAAGAAGAAAATTTTATGACATTAATTGGTTATCTTCATGAAGTATTTTTCAAAACTTGGTGGAATGCTCAAAATATAGTTATGCTTACTTTAGAAGAATATTTGATGATATATCTATCATTAATTGTTTTTAAATACTTTCAAGACATGAAATAAAATAAATATATTAGCAATGAAATATTGAATCCTCATGAATACTATTGTGATGATGTACTAATTCACCATGAAGAAGATATATCACTAGTAAAGATGCAAAAATAAAGAAGAATAAGGAAGATGAAGCATGCCAAAAAAAATGATGAAGATTGAACAAAAATAAATAGGAACCAAATCGAGTTGAAGAACATATGAAAGACGAAGATCCATATTGAAGACTAAAGTCTTCAATAACCAAATAATGTAATACAGGGGGTGTTGGAATATATTACATTATTTGGTACATGCTAATGTACCATATTGGGTACATATTTAGATTAGGAGTGTGTCTTAGATTAGGATTTGAGTAGTTACTTTATGCAATATAATAAATGCACAAGTGTTGTTAGAATGTGCAAGGTACTTGATGATGTAAATGTGCATGTTGTCCATGTGTACATGAGTCTATAAATAGGAAGATGAAGTGTCATAGGAATATGGAAGACCAAGAGTCATATTCTATTATATATTGGCCTTTGTAGTAGAGAGAAAGTGAGGAGAGAGTGCAAGAGCACATTAGAGTAGAGTACATGCTCAAGTTAGATACAATGTAGAGCATGTATGAAGAATGGAGCATTTGAGATCTCCACATTTTGTATGAAGATCCCATTTTCGTGAGCTTTCATTAATGGCAGTTTTATGAGTTATTATAGAAGTTTCTTATGAGTTTTACATGCTTATTATATTGCCATTATCATATATTTAATATTGCATGCTCATTTTATGCCTTGTGGTTGCATTTCATTAAGTATTTTAGCATCAAAAGCTAACATTATCATCAATATATAACCTTACATGAGACTCTTCAATTCTCCTAAATTTTTCTCTCCTCCAACTCATGAGAGATGCAACCTATTCTTACATAATTATAAAGTCTCTCATGATTACATAACTTCCTAAATCTTGACACATCACACAACTCTTAACTTTTACATATGACACCTTTTAATTATAACTCCCACTTGATTACATGATACATAAACATACTTCACACCTTGACACATATTATTGACAAACACACTTTCTAATATAAAATTTTACAATGGTACTAAAGGTACAAAATAATGTAATACCACCAACATTGGCTGCAAATATAAATGGCAACAAATATTAGAAGTTATGAATGCATAAATGAAAGATATAACATAAGAAAATAAGACAAATAAACCCACATAAAATGATTAGCAACTCAAAATAAATGGATATTGTCGTAAATGAAATAAAATAGACACAAGAAACTTGTTAGAGGGTTGCAAAATAGAAAATTAGAATTTTAAAATATGATCACTCTTAGCTACAAGGTAAAACTCAAGTGTTAGCAAGACTTTAAACAAGAGGAAAATTCATAAATTAGAAGCAAAGGAGATGAAAGGGGAAGGAATATAGGAATTTCATTGCCTAGCAAGGATTTCTTATTGCACCAAGGTAGTCTCCTTACCCAATGCTTCTTTGCCTTGCTTCACTTGACCCAAAATTCTTCATTCAAATTCCTAAAATGTAAGAATGAGAGTAAGAGAGAATGAGAGCAAATTTCATAGGACTGAGTGCTGGAATTTATTACATTATTTGGTACATGCTAATGTACCACCTTTGGTACATCTTTAGATTAGGAAAGACTATCTTATATTAGAATTTGAGTGTTTACTTTATGCAATGTAATAAATGCACAAGTATTATTAAAGTGTGTGGAGTATTTTGGTATTGTAAATGTGTATAGTTCTCCATGTGCACATGAGTCCCTAGAATAGGAAGTTGGAGAGTCTCTAGAAGAATGAATGCCAAGATTTCTCTATATGAAGAGTCACTTTACATCCTATATTTATGGGATATGACATGTTTTGTAATATGGAAGTATGGATACTTGAGATCTTGATTCAATAGAGATACAATTTCATGAGCATTTATTAATGGCAATTTTATGAGTTATAGTTGAAGTTATTTCTGAGTTTTATACTTCTAGAATATTTCCATTATTATATATTTCATATTGCAACTTTATTTTTAATCTTTTAGTTGATTTTATCTTAAGTATTTAGCTTCAAAAGCTAATAGTGGTATCAGAGCCACAACAAGGTTTTGACTTGCATAGGTTTTAAAGTTACAAATAATATTTCCACTGGTTAAGGAGAAACCAATGAAGTTAAAGGAATTACCTCTAGAAAATAAAACTAGAGAATATTGAAGATTTACCTATTCCAAGAGAAAATTTAGAATAGAAGGAGATTACAAGTCTTGAAGATATACCTTCACCTATGTTTTCCTAAAATTTTATATGCTTTCCTCGTGCAGGGATTAGTTTTGAGTTGCAACAAAAGAATAGAAATTGAATATTAAGGAGGTCTAATAAATAAGGACCCATTGAATATTGGAGGAAGAATACTAAGGACAACCAAGAAGGAGGTCTAATAGGATATTGAAGATTGAAGGTTGCAAATTGGATAAGTTGAAGAGACCTAAAAGAGATCACATTGAAGAACTTCCAGAATTGGAAGATAGAATATTGGAGATTGAATCCATAGAAGGACTAAGAAAAGGTCATATTTAAGAATTAAAAAGCAAAAAAATTTGAACATCCAAGAAATCAAAGATAGGTCTCATTGAAGCTTTGACGAGAAGAGTTGAGGAGATGTAGAATTAGAAGACCAAAGAGATGAGGTCTTAAGAGAATTTGGAGAAGGAGAAGAAGGCTAGAGAAAGTCTTATTGCAAAATTGGAGAAGCAACCATTGGATAAAGCTATAGGAAGAAGAAATCTAAGCAAGGAGAAGAATAAGAAGGCTAGAAAGAGCCTTATTACAGAATTTGAGAAGCATCCATTGGAGAAGTTGTTGGAAATTTTGAGTATATTGTGTTGTCATTGATGTCAAAGGATTGATGGCATAGGTTGATGTCATTGGTTGTCATTGATGTCAAAGATAGTTTGGTATGGCAAAAATATAAGGTTTATAAGTTGGTTAATTATGCAAGGCAAGGTTCATCCCAATACAAGGAAATTGATAAAAAGAAAAGGTTATAATATTTACTTTAAATATTATAAGCCAAAGAGGTTTGGGACAAAGTTCTAAGTGTTTGGTTAAAAGGTTGAAGGCCCAAGTTTTAAGACCATGGTTCAAAAAGAAAGCAAGTGACTAAGGCTTAAAAGAGATAATATTATAATATTTGGGATAAAATTTTGTGAAAAAAAGGATTTAAAAATACCACCATGGGCTTAGAGGACAAAGGTTATAATATTTAATATTTTTAAAGATTTAAATATTTCATAAAAGTTTGGGCACCAAAATTTAAAGGTAGGCATTTGAAATTATTTATAAAAATCTTCAATGGGAGGCACCGACGTCATGGCAAGGGAGGACACGACTTGCATATAAATAAAGGTTCAAAACCTTGGCAAATATGTGGTGTGAGTGTTATCGAATAATCCGCTCGTGCATTTCGTTCGACAAATAGAAGAAGACGAAGGGCACATTTTTTAGTGAAGAGGTCAGATAGGTCAAAAATGATGTGTTGGTCAAGAGGACACAGCTAGTAGGCTAGCACAGCTGGTCATAGGGGGAGCGCTAAGGCGCTGGTGCAGAATAGGTCATGGGTTTGAATCCCTTGGAGGGAGGTTTTTGCAAGGTAGTTAAAGGAGCATGATTTCCAAGGTGAATATAGTGAAATAAAAGGGAGATTATGCACGCTTGGTTCTAGCCAGGTGGCTAGCCTAGGTGGTAGGTGGGTCCTACGTAGGGCGCTTGTAGTAGATAGGTCTCATGGTCGAATCTCGATGGTAGTTGTTTTGTGATTTTGAATAGGGTATAAGAAAGGCATATAAAATTATTTTAGTGCACCTTTGTTCCCAATGGGTGGGCCAGCCCAATTGGCACTCTAGCTCATGCTAGAGCATGGGCTCCATGAGGTCATGAGTTTGACTCATGGTGGTAGTGGCAAGATGTGGTAAGGGCAATAATAATTTTTATTATTATTAAAGTGTGACATTGCTTAGCGCTTGATCTAGGAAAACAAGGTTTAATTTTTGATTTGGAAGAAGTGCATAGTGTTGACCTAGGGAGACATAAGGATGATGTTTTAAAATCCAATATTGTATGCAATTCAGATTTTTGTGTGGTTCTATAAAGTTAAAATAACTTTAATTTTTGGAGATACAAGGTGTATGGAAGTGGGTTTAAACTTTGTTATGTGACTTAGGGTTTTGGTTGATAATATTAAAATTGCTTGTGGTTTTTACAAGTAGGAGTTATAAGGTGTGTTGTGGTTGATTTTTGTGTGTAATTTTTGCATGGTGAAAAAGGGGTTTGAAGGAGTTGTAAACCAATATTATTGTGCACAAAAGGTTTTAATGTGGATGGTTGAAAAAGTGCTATGCTAACTAACCTTTGAAGTGGCATAAGATTGAAAGAACATTGTGAGACAGGTTTTGAGGGATCTTTTCATCAAAGCAAATCAAGAGGTATGTTGACATTATTCCTTCTCTAAGATGTCTAGTTGAGCAAGTATTTCTGAATCATAAGGTGGAGATAAAAGGTTTGATTAGTGTGGATTGTTGGAAATATTTGAGCTAGGGTTTGTGAAACAAATTGTGCTTCATTGTTGAAAGAAATATGAAATACTTGTGCTAGGGTTGAGATCAAGTTTGTACATCATTGTGAAACATTTTGAGCATTGGTTTGAAAGACATTGAAAGTAATTGTGAAGTGTTTGAGATCAATCTTGTGAAGGAAATTTGTGCATTATTGTGTTTGATCCTTGAGAGAAAATTTGCAAGAAAGATAGACCAGTTTTGTGAAGCAAAGTTATACACTAGTTTGATTTGATTTGAAAGGGATTTTGCAAGAGGTAAAGATTGGATTAGATGAATGCAAGATTTGTGAATGTAAAGAACATATTGGGTATTTGATAGTACATATCATTCTCTATATGTTCCAGAGGTTAAATGAATTCTAAGTAGAATATGTCTAGTTTTGAAGAAAGCATTTTTGAAAGAGATATAAGCTTTGTTTGTATGCAATATTTGGAAATATTTGAGCAGGTTTTATGAGTAACATTGAGGTAGATTTGAGCAAGTCTTGTGAGAAGACTTGAAGCAAAATTGAGGTAGATTTGAGCAAGTCTTGTGAGAAGACTTGAAGCAACATTAAGGTATATTTGAGCAAGTCTTGTGAGAAGACTTGAAGTAAAATTAAGGTAGATTTGAGCAAGTCTTGTGAGAAGACTTGGGATAGAGTTGAACAAATTTGTGAGAAGACTTGAAGCAGATTTGGGTAGAATAGAGAGAAGTTTTGAGATAGATTTGTGCTAGCCTTGTGATGAGGTTTGGTGTATATTTGGGTAGAGTTAGAAATAGTTGAGATTTGTGATGTAATGTTGTGTAGATTTGAGATAGATATTTGTGAGCAGAGTTGGAGCAGATTTGTGCTAGCCTTGTGATGAGGTTTGGTGCAGATTTGAGATAGATTTGAGAGCAGGATTTGGAGCAGACTAGTAGGGATAGAGTTCTCCTATGGGAAGAGATATAAAAGCAAAGTAGGATAGAGTTCTCCTATGGAGAGAGATCCATAAACTAGAGCAGAGAGGATAGAGTTCTCCTATGGAGAGAGATCCATAAACTAGAGCATAAGGGATAGAGTTCTCCTATGGAGAGAGATCCACAAACTAGAGCAAAGGGGATAGAGTTCTCTTATGGAGAGAGATCCACAAACTTGAGTATAGGGGATTGAGATCTCCTTTGGATAGAGGTCCATAAACATTGTAATAGGGAATTGATTCCCAAGAGATTTGTTGAGAAAATTTAGAAGAAATATTTTCTCTATGGATGTAACCCACATTGGGTGAACCATGTTAAATTTGTGTCTCTCATGTGTGTGATGATTTATGCATTGCTTTTATTACTACTATTGATATTGAATTGATAACATTGGATAATATTATTTGGGAAAGAAAAGTAAAATTTGATCTTATACTGTTCACCCCCCTCTCAGTATAAGCTTGTGTTCTTCAATTGGTATCAGAGCGTGTTCCTTCAAAAAAGTCTAACAACTTGAAGGAAGATATTACAGGAACATAGATGGCATCTCAGAATGGATCTTCATCAAATAAGGCTCCATTGTTTGATGGGAATAATTATGCTTTATGGAGTATAAGGATGAAGACTTACTTGATGGCACAAGGATATGAAACATGGCAATCTGTTGAGGATGGGTTCACACCTACAACTACTCCTCCCATAGATAAGGATGGTAAGTAGTTACATGTGAATAATGCCAAGGCTATGAATGGAATCTTAAGTGGATTACGTGAATCAAAATTTATGAAAGTTATGCAATGCAAATCAGCAAAAGAGATATGGGATAAATTGAAGCAAACATATGAAGGAGATAACAAGGTCAAGTTGGAAAAACTACAAAACCACAAGAAAAGGTTTGAAGATTTGAAGATGGAAGATGAGGAAGATATTGCTAAATACTTACTTCGTGTTGATGAGGTTGTTAATACCATGCGTGGACTTGGATTCAAAATTGAAGACTCTAGTGTTGCTCAAAAAGTATTAAGATCACTCCCTATAAGGTATGATGCAAAGGTTTCAGCTATAGAAGATATGAGGGATATTGATAAGTTGACTATGGATGAGTTACATGGAATTCTCACAGCTTATGAGATGAGAATAGAAAAAGATCACAAATCCAAGAAAGAGGTAGCTTTCAAAGCTTCAAAGAAGACAAAAGATAAGAAACCAGAATCAAGTGATGAGTCAAGCAGTAATGAAGAAGCTAACTATGTGAGAAGAAATAAGAAGGGCTCAAGAAAACACAAAGATATAAAGATTATGAAATGCTTTAATTGTGGTGACTTTGGTCACTATGCATCTAATTGTCCACAATATGGAAGCAGTAGCAGTGAAGAGAAACAGGATTATAAGAAGAAGGAAGAAAGAAAATTTAAGCATGAAAAGAAAAATAGGTATGGTCAAGGCAAGCATGAAAAGAAGTTCTTTCAAAGGCACAAGAAGAGCTTCTATGTTAAAAAGGCAAGCAATGCTTCAAGTGATAGTGATGAAAGACTCTCAGATAGTGAAGAAGAAGAGATTCTATTTTTGGCAATAGAAGAGGAAGAAAACACTCCTATTAAAGACCAAGTAGAATATGCTCCTATAATTGAAGACCTAGAGAAAGATTTAAAAAATGAAGAAGGCACATTTGATCTAGAAGAAGAACTTATTGTTGCTCTTAGAGAGTTGAAAAGAGTTAGAAAGCAGAATTCAAGACTGAAGGCTCAAGTTCAAGAACATGAGGAAGAAAAAGAAAAGCTTCTACAAGACCTCACAAACTCAAAATCTAAGGCAAGGAGATTTAAAGAGGTCATGGTTGAAAAGTTAGAAGCAAAAGAGTTAGAGTGTGAAAGATTAGAACATGAAGTGGTTTCTCTAAGGATGGAAGTGAAAGATTCTAAGGATAAGCTAAACAGGTTTGGGAAAAGTTCAAAAACTTTGGATAAAATTATCAATGCACAAAGATCTTCATCTATCAAAACAGGACTTGGTTTTGAAGAAGGACAAGGGAAACAAGAAGAAGGGTCAAGCTCAAGCTCAATAGAAAAGGAAGTTTCAGAGGAAGAGAGTGAAGAAGAAACTAAGACCTATGCGGATAAGTTGAAGAATAGAAGCTTCACTAAGAAAGGAAACAATGCACAAACAAGAAATATGGATCATCACAGAGAAGGCAAAGAAAGGACTAAGAGACCAGAGGTTTCAAAACAAGATTTCTTCAAAGGGCATTATTTTTCATGTAATCATTTTGGTCACAAAGCTATGCATTGCAGGGTTCATGGAAAGAAGGAGTATGGTCTCACTAAAAGGAATTTCAACTCATTCAAATATGGATATTTCTTTCAAGGGTATTGCTACTCATGTAATCACTTTGGTCATAAAGCGATCCACTACAGGGTTCATGACAGAAAGGATTATGGCTTCACCAAGAGGAACTTCAAGATATTTACACCTTCCAAGAACTACAACATTAGGTGTTACAAGTGCAATAATCTTGGGCATAAGGCCAAGTGGTGTAGAACAAAGTTTCCAGAACTTCCAGAGTCAAGCAAGAATAGGGACACTCAAAAGGATCAAAAGGGTATGACTACAAAGGTGTTGAAAAAGAAGGTTGAAAAAGAAAAAGAGCATTGTATGTTGGGAGTAGAATTACTCCCACCCCAAAATTAATCACCTCAAGGAGAGGAGGTGGGGAGGGGGCTGAGCTAAGAGTCTTATATTTAGCCCCAAAGGAGTCCCTTTGCCATTGATGTCAAAGGGGGAGAGATTTGAGTAAGGGGAGAGCATTCAATCAGGGGGAGCAGTTTCTTAGGGGGAGCAGATTTGGAATCCAGTGGTTGGAAAAGGAATTTTTAGAAAGGGTTGCCATCAATGACAAAGGGGGAGATTGTTGGAAATTTTGAGTATATTGTGTTGTCATTGATGTCAAAGGATTGATGGCATAGGTTGATGTCATTGGTTGTCATTGATGTCAAAGAATTGATGTCAAAGATAGTTTGGTATGGCAAAAATATAAGGTTTATAAGTTGGTTAATTATGCAAGGCAAGGTTCATCCCAATACAAGGAAATTGATAAAAATAAAAGGTTATAATATTTACTTTAAATATTATAAGCCAAAGAGGTTTGGGACAAAGTTCTAAGTGTTTGGTTAAAAGGTTGAAGGCCCAAGTTTTAAGACCATGGTTCAAAAAGAAAGCAAGTGACTAAGGCTTAAAAGAGATAATATTATAATATTTTAATATTATAATATTTGGGATAAAAGTTTGTGAAAAAAAGGATTTAAAAATACCACCATGGGCTTAGAGGACAAAGGTTATAATATTTAATATTTTTAAAGATTTAAATATTTCATAAAATTTTGGGCGCCAAATTTTAAAGGTAGGCATTTGAAATTATTTATAAAATCTTCAATGGGAGGCATCGACGTCATGGTAAGGGAGGACACGACTTGCATATAAATCAAGGTTCAAAACCTTGGCAAATGAATGGTGTGAGTGTTATCAAATAATCCGCTCGTGCATTTCGTTCGACGAATAGAAGAAGACGAAGGGCATATTTTTTGGTGAAGAGGTCAGATAGGTCAAAGATGAGGTGTTGGTCAAGAGGACACAACTGGTAGGCTAGCATAGCTGGTCGTAGGGGCAGCGCTAAGGCATTGGTGCAGAATAGGTCATGGGTTTGAATCCCTTGGAGGGAGGTTTTTGCAAGGTAGTTAAAGGAGCATGATTTCCAAGGTGAAGATAGCAAAATAAAAGGGAGATTATGCACACTTGGTTCTAGCCAGGTGGCTAGCCTAGGTGGCAGGTGGGTCCTGCGTAGGGCGCTTGTAGTAGATATAGGTCTCATGGTCGAAACTCGATGGTAGTTGTTTTGTGATTTTCGATAGGGTAGAAGAAAGGCATATAAAATTGTTTTAGTGCACATTTGTTCCCAGTGGGTGGGCTAGCCTAGCTGGCACTCTAGCTCGTGCTAGAGCATGGGCTCCATGAGGTCACGAGTTTGACTCACGGTGGTGGTAGTGGCAGACGTGGTAAGGGAAAATAATAATTTTATTATTATTATTAAAGTGTGATATTGCTTAGCGCTTGATCTAGGAAAACAAGGTTTAATTTTTAATTTGGAAGAAGTGCATAGTGTTGACCTAGGGAGACATAAGGATGATGTTTTAAAATCCAATATTGTATGCAATTCAGATTTTTGTGTGGTTCTATAAAGTTAAAATAACTTTAAATTTGGAGATAAAAGGTGTATGAAAGTGGGTTTAAACTTTGTTATGTGACTTAGGGTTTTGATTGATAATATTGAAATTGCTTGTGGTTTTTACAAGTAGGAGTTATAAGGTGTGTTGTGGTTGATTTTTGTGTGTAATTTTTGCATGGTGAAAAAGGGGTTTGAAGGAGTTGTAAACCAATATTATTTTGCACAAAAGGTTTTTATGTGGATGGTTGAAAAAATGCTATGCTAACTAACCTTTGAAGTGGCATAAGATTGAAAGAACATTGTGAGACAGGTTTTGAAGGATCTTGTCATCAAAGCAAATCAAGAGGTATGTTGACATTATTCCTTCTCTAAGATGTTTGGTTGAGCAAGTATTTCTGAATCATAAGGTGGAGATAAAAGGGTTGATTAGTGTGGATTGTTGGAAATATTTGAGCTAGGGTTTGTGAAACAAATTGTGCTTCATTGTTGAAAGAAATCTGAAATACTTGTGCTAGGGTTGAGATCAAGTTTGTACATCATTGTGAAACATTTTGAGCATTGGTTTGAAAGACATTGAAAGTAATTGTGAAGTGTTTGAGATCAATATTGTGAAGGAAATTTGTGCATTATTGTGTTTGATCCTTGAGAGAAAATTTGCAAGAAAGATAGACCAGTTTTGTGAAGCAAAGTTATACACTAGTTTGATTTGATTTGAAAGGGATTTTGCAAGAGGTAGATATTGGATTAGATGAATGCAAGATTTATGAATGTGAAGAACATATTGGGTATTTGATAGTACATATCATTCTCTATATGTTCTAGAGGTTAAATGAATTCTAAGTAGAATATGTTTATTTGAAGAAAGCATTTTTGAAAGAGATATAAGCTTTGTTTGTATGCAAGATTTGGAAATATTTGAGCAGGTTCAATGAAGTAGCATTAAGGTAGATTTGAGCAAGTCTTGTGAGAAGACTTGAAGCAGCATTAAGGTAGATTTGAGCAAGTCTTGTGAGAAGACTTGAAGCAACATTAAGGTAAATTTGAGCAAGTCTTGTGAGAAGACTTGAAGTAGCATTGAGGCAGATTTGAGCAAGTCTTGTGAGAAGACTTGGGATAGAGTTGAACAGATTTGAGGGAAGACTTGAAACAAATTTGGGCAGTAAAAAATAGTAGGTTTTGAGATAGATTTGTGCTAATATTATAATGAGGTTTGGTGCACATTTGGATAGAGATAGAAAGTAGAGTTGAGACAAATTTGTGCATGTAATATGTGCTGATTTGAGATAGAGATTTGTGAGTAGAGTTGGAGTAGATTTGTGCTAGCCTTGTGATGAGGTTTGGTGTAGATTTGAGATAGAGTTGAGAGTAGGCTTTGGAGTAGACCAAAGTAGAGGGGATAGAGTTATCCTATGGAGAGATATCCATAAACTAGAGCATAGGGGATAGAGTTCTCTTATGGAGAGATATCCACAAACTAGAGCAAGAGGGGATAGAGTTCTCCTGTGGAGAGATATCCACAAACCAAATCAAAGGGGATAGAGTTCTCCTATGGAGAGAGATCCACAAACCAGAGCAAAGGGGATAGAGTTCTCCTGTGGAGAGAGATCCACAAACCAGAGTATTGGGGATTGAGATCTCCTTTGGATAGAGGTCCATAAACATTGTAATAGGGAATTGATTCCCAAGAGATTTGTTGAGAAAATTTAGAAGAAATATTTTCTCCGTGGATGTAACCCACATTGGGTGAACCACGTTAAATTTGTGTCTCTCATGTGTGTGATGATTTATGCATTACTTTGTTACTGCTATTGATATTGCAATTGATAACATTGGATAATATTGTTTGGGAAAGAAAAGTAAAAGTTGATCTTATACTGTTCACCCCCCCCTCTCAGTATAAGCTCGTGTTCTTCAAATTTTGAGAAGAAAACTAATGAAATAATGAATCCAATCAAGGAGAAGTTTTTTATAAGAAGGATTTAAGAAAATTATCACCTTTCAATAACAAGCCCAAAAGGGAGAAGTTTTTGCTAAGAAGTTTGCCAAATTTTGGAGAAGAGTTCAGAAGATCTCAAGGCATTCATATTTTTGAGGAAGAAGACAATGTAGGAGATCAGATTTGAATTCAAAATTTGACAAGAATATTGAAGGAGAATGGAATATTGAAGAGGCCATAGTTTTGTTAAGTTTAAGGACAACCACAATATTCTTGAATCCTGATTTGAAAAGGGAAGGTTGTTGATTTTCAAGGTAGAATTTGAAGAGTTACAGGATAGTAAATTTAATGAGGTATAGAGATACAATTTGGAGATGATTTGTATATATTTTGAAGTATCCTTAAACAAGATATTGAATAAGGTCATGACAGTGAAATAAGGCAACATTTTGGAGATTTTTATTACAGTTTTGGACAATGAAACAAAGGAGGAATTGATTGGAAAGTTGCAGAGTTTTTTGACAGTATTTGGATAGAATTAATAGTTGCATGTTTAGAGTTTGAGTGAATAAATTTGGAGGATATTTTAAGTCACAAAATAAGATTTATGGGAAAAAATAGGAGATAGATCTACAATTTTTGAAAACTTTGGTGCATATTTGAGAGAATTTTTGGGCAACAAGAAAGTTGGTATTTGAGCAGCAATTAGAGTTGCAATATTGGTAGGTTTTGAAGCAACAAAGCACAAGAAAGTAAAGGTGCAAAACTTACAAGATCGAGATAGCAAAAGGGTGAATCAATCACCAAAGAAATTAGCTACAAAAGGAGATAAAAAAGTTATGTGGTATTGGTGCTACATAAGTTTATTATTAAAGTATTAAAATCAGTTTTACATTAAGAATTTGAGAGCACCATATTAGCTTTATTAAAATATAAAAAATAAAATTTGAAAGGAGTCTTCAAGCAAAAGGAGCTAGTAGTATTTGCATCCTAAAATCTGCAAGATTAAAACAACAAAATCAAAGTTAAAGATTACTTGGAAAGGAGAAATAAGAAGGATATAACATTATTATTGAATGTTATTTTTTAGCTCATGAGTATGCAGATTTATTAGAGTAAAAGGAAATAAAAGTAAGAGCATTTATCTAAGCAAGTTGAAGACCAAGCAAGGGTTAAAAATTAGAGCAGATTTTTTAGTGTCTAAAGACACTAAGAAGCCACAATCCAAAAGTGAAGTGAAAGCATCCGTTGGAGTAGTAAAGTGCCACCATAGCTCAAGGAAGAGCCACCACCATTCAAAGGAGAGCCACCTCCATACTAGAAAGTTCTACCACGGTCCAAGAGAACACGACTATTACTTAAGGAAGAGCCACCATAAAAATGTAGATTAAGCTATCAAATTTCACCTAAGGAGTCCAAATGAATACATTTCTAGAAAAGGAGTGCAAAATACTATGCAGAGAAGATATGACAAAATTAGGACAAGTTACAAGTGTTGAGGATTTGTGGATATGTCACATGCAATAGAGAAGACAAAGGAAAAGCTAGTGAAAGTTTTGGATTTCAAATAAGAACCAAGGTTGAAAGAAGACGTTAAATATTTATATAGAAGCAAGGCACTTGATGTTAGTAACACCCAAAGTGTCATACTATCATTCACTCAGGAAAAAATGCATTATATGAGCTTATGGAGAATAAAGGAGGTAAATTTAGAGTATTGGAAGAGTCTAAGTGCCATGTGGTACATATAAAGTGGAAGGTCAACAGGTTTGAAGAATTTCAAGCACCCATATCAAGGGAGAACGTATTTTAAGAATTTAAAGATAGAAAAGTAAAGGACAATTCATAGAGAAGTATTGCAAATAGAAGAACATGCAAGCAAATTTATTAATTGAATATAGAATGAATGTAAGAGGGAGATACACCACTTGGCATTAAAATATGAACATTCAAATTATGTACAACAAAGGAGTCAAAGGATCAAATATTGTTGTAGCATCAAGGTTAAGGTGCAAATTAGAGTACATTCATAAAGGTTGAAGTCAGGAGAAAAGAGACCAAAATATTGTTGTAACATCAAGGTTAAGATGGGAAACTGGGAAAAAAAACGCATTTTTTGAGCTCTGGCGATTTGGCGGGAATCCTTCTGCACTGCCGACGGCCGAGGCTCTAGGGTTTCAGTTCGAAAACCTCTTCCAGCGTGTTTGGGGTTTGTTGCTGGCTTCTGGTCTAGGATCTTTCGGTGTCCCGGGAGGGCCCAATGGGGTCTCTTCCTGGTTCTCTCGAGGGAAAAAAGACCTCTTATGCGGAGATTTTACGAGAAAATCCTCGCGTCTTCCTCTCGCCGATGCTCAACGGAGTGCCTTCCATCTCGCTAGCCAAGAATGCGGGCAAGGGCTCTCCCGGGCACAGTAATCAATGGATGTCTCCCGCAATCCGCATCAAGACCGAAAATAGTCATCGAACCGTAGCCGGTTGAAGACACGATAAACTACCGGGCCACTCATGATCCGATCTGCAAGTTCATGGGCATTCGACCCACCCCCGCACTTTTTGCATTCCCCGGGTGAGACAAAACCGGGAGCCAATCGGTGAGTACTCCTTATGGCCCATTAGCAATGGGTATTTCATTATTAGTTTTTCTTCCCTAATGGATAGAAACAGAGCATTTGAATCATAGAAGAGGAGCCATGGCCCGACAGGGTTATTTGTCCAGCCGTGGAGAGCGGGTTTCGACCCTCGCATTGAACCCACGGCTGTCCCGGTTTGGATCCGGCTGTATGCTCTCCCGATGGAGTTTTGGGGTGAGCGGATTCTTGAATTGATAGGCAACTCTCTAGGTAGATTTTTGGGAGTTTCTAAGGATACCATTGAAGGAAATACTGCTGTTTATGCAAGAATCTGTGTAGAATTGGATATTAGTCAACCGCTACCAGCTGAGATGGAATTGGAGTTAGCAGGACAATCTTGGGTACAACAGTTAGACTATGAAGCCCTACCTTTCCGATGTAGAGTCTGTCATTTGCATGGCCATTTGGCAAGGTTCTGTCCAAATATCTTGAGCACCAAAGCGGATGCTACACAGGGAATGTCAAATCGCTCCCGAGGAGGTAAGTCCACTTCGGCCAAGGAACCACCTGTCATTCCCACTGGTTCTGAGGGCCAGAATGATGGCTTTGAACAGCAGAAGAGGAGAAGAAACAAAAAGAGAAATGGTAAGGAGCAAGCTCTTCCCAAGCCAACAAATCGGTATGAAATCTTCAAATCTCTTGTGGATCAAGAAGACCAACCTATGGAAGGAGCAGATGGGATCCTTGAGGATAATATCATCCTTACTCATGCTCCTCCTTCCTCAACCCCTCGTCCTTGAACAAAGCGATTGACTCCTCTCGAGACTTTGCATCATGAAAACCCCGGGACTCGGTAATCCACTCCCCACCCAGACCCGTTATTAAAGATGTTACCATGGGAATTGCAGAAAAGCTCAGAGAAAGACCAGCTCTTGGAATTTCCTAGGTGGAGAAGAGGTCGAAAAATAGTAATTCCCAAGGGGTGGGCAGGAAATCCAATAAGGATCTAATTGCAAGTGCAAGGGGATAAGCTAATCAATGGAGGATTGGCAAGAACAATTGATTCGTATTGCTCCCAAGGTTTCCAATGATTATTCAATCTTGGAATGTGAGGGGTTTAAACAATAGAACCCATCAATATGCTGTTCAAAGACTTTTAGAAAGAAGTAAAACAAACTTTCTCGCTCATTCAGAAACAAAAATGTCATTAGACCTTATGAGTAAAACTGTCGGCCGAACTGGAGGGGTGTCGGCCATATGGCGTTGGTCGCTCTTGGTGCCTCGGGAGGGATTGCTACTCTTTGGAATCCTTTGGCGTGGATAGCAATAGATCATATAGCCTGGAGAGGGGTCCTAACATCTCTTTTCAAGAATATAGTTATAAATTGAACAAGTCTTAATTACAAATTTCTATGGGGCTCAGAACACCGAAGGTCAGCGGTTTCAATGGAAAGCTGTTCAAAACATGAGGTCCTCCCGGGAAGATTTTGATTGGATTATAGCTGGGGACTTCAATGCTAAATTATCCGCTAGAGATCAGGAAGGTGGCATCCCTGTTCTGGATACAGGGGATCGGCTGTTTATTGCCCACGTCCAGGCCTTTAACCTTGTTGACATCAAAGGCCCTGGTACAAACTTTACCTGGACTAATAAGAGAAGAGAGCCATACAGTAGGAGGGTTAAGCTTGACAGGTTTTTGGTCTCTGAAGAAGCTTATGTTAGATGGAATATCAAATTCCAGATCTTGGAGGGCCCAGTCTCCGATCACTCTCCCATTTTGCTGGAGGGAGGGACTATGTCAGGAAAGTATTACAAACCTTTTAAATTTGAAAATTTTTGGTTGCAAAAAGAGGACCTACGAAGGAAAATTCCACAGTGGTGGGAAGAAGGTCGTCCCCCTTTTGGAACAGCTATGTTCAAATTTCATAAACAACTTCTCTTTGTTAAGAGTAAACTAAAACAGTGGAAGCAAACTAACAAATCTGATTTCCAGCTCCAACGGGCTCCCTTGCTGGACAGATGGAATGAGGTGCAAAAACAATTCAGAGAAGGAATTATTTCTGAGCATCTTAAATTTGAGGATGACGCTTTACGCAAAGCAGTTGAGGACATTGATAATCAAGAAGAGATCTACTGGAGACAGAGAGCTAGAAATACTTGGCTATTAGAAGGAGACAGAAATACTAAATTTTTCCATCGCTCTGCTCGTGCTAGAAGGCAATTGAATAACATGGAGTTCCTTCAAGATGAGTTTGGAAACTCTTTTGACACTCTTCCTGATATGCATTCCCTATCTATGGAGTACTTCTCAAACCTCTTCAAGGAAAGTATGCAACATGATGTGGAAGCCCAAAATGAAGTCATTGAGGGAATTCCCTCTATTATTTCTCATGAAGAGAATCAGTCCCTTCTTAAGCCCATTGATCGTGATGAACTCAAGAAGGTGGTCTTTGGGATGTGCACAGGAAAGTCGCCTGGTCCGGACGGTTTCCCTATTGAGTTCTTTCAGGCCTTCTGGGATATCTTGGAGGAGGACGTGTTGGCTGTCATTGAGGAATCCCGAATTAACAAAAGAATGCTCAAGGCTCTAAATCACACCTTTATCACTTTAATTCCTAAAGGAGAGGGGGGGGCTCACATTTCTGATTTCAGACCTATTGCTTTATGTAATGTGATCTACAAAATTATCACTAAACTTATGGCTGAAAGACTAAAACCCCTTCTTCAAAATTTAATTTCCCCGAGCAAGGGGGTTTTGTTGAAGGAAGACAGATCTTGGATGGAGTGATCTTGGCTCAGGAGGCTATCCATTCTATGCATAATTCAGGTAACAAGGGAATGTTCATCAAATTGGATATGTCTAAGGCTTATGACAGAGTAGAGTGGGGTTTCTTGGTCAAGATGTTGGCAGCCTTTGGTTTTTCTCAGGACTGGATTGCCTGGGTCATGAGCTGTATCTCTACGCCTTCCTACTCTGTTTTAATTAAGGGGCTTCCCTCGCCACCTTTTGGAGCCTCTCGGGGTCTCCGTCAAGGAGATCCCCGCTCTCCATATCTCTTTCTTATCTTGGTTGAAGGTTTAGGCAGACTCCTCCTGAGAAGAAGACGTCAAGGACAGATTACAGGAATTAAAATCGGAGCCGAAGTTTTGACTCATTTACAGTTTGTGGATGATACGGGCTTGGTGGGAGTTGCCAGCCTCAGAGAAGCAAGAGGAATCAAAGATACTCTTAACGTCTACCTCCGGGCTTCTAATCAAGTCATCAATGAATCAAAATCAAAAGTGGTCTTCTTCAACCTTGATCAAAGGTCGCAAGAGAGAGTTATGGAGATTCTGGGTTTCACTCGGACCTCCCTTCCTGTTGTTTATTTGGGGGTTCCTCTGCATTACAAAAAACTGACAGCTGATTTCTGGAAGGACCTGCTAGATGGCATCAAAGAGAGAATGAATCACTGGTCTCATAGATGGTTAAGCTATGGGGGCCGACTAACTTTTCTGAAGTCTGTTATTCAGGCCATGCCTATTTACAAATTCTCTATTCCGCCGCCCCTCCCTCAATCTGGAAAGAGTTGGACAAAGCGGCTAGAAGTTTTCTCTGGGAAGGTGCCAATGGAGAGAGGAAATGGGCCTTGGTTGGTTGGGATAAGGTCACCCAGCCCAAGGAAAAAGGTGGGTTGGGCTTAAGAAGTTCCAAGTTTAACAATCGGGCCCTGGCTGGGAAACTGTATTGGAGGTGGATTTCCCAGCCTTCGTCCCTCTGCAGCAGAATCCTTTCTAGCAAATACTTGGGTCTTGTTCCTCCCAACGACTTGGGCCGCTATCCTCTGGAAGGTAATGGTTCTCTTGTGTGGCAGGCGCTCAAGCTTGGATCTTGCATTATCAAAGATCAATTGTTCTGGAAAGTTGGGAGAGGGGAGAAGGCCCGGTTTTGGACTGACTCTTGGGATCAGCATCCTCCTATCCTTGCTGTGTTTCCTGATTTGCATCCGTTAAAAACAGCTCTTGAAGATAAAGGTTGGATTAATATTCAGAGCTACTTCACTACCAGCCAATTGGGGGAGTATAAGGTTAAAAAATTTAAGCGGCTGGGTGAATGGCCTATTCCAATCCCTCCGGAGCAGGCTCCAACTCTGGAAAAACTTTTGGCGTAAAGGTTTCTATCTGGGAGAGATGAGGAGGATGAGCTTGCTTGGGGCTTTGGGAACCTTGGGGTTTATTCTGTGAAGGAGGGCTATGCTTCGATCCTACCTGAGCCCCCCCCACACTCTTTTCCTGTTCATGAATGGAGGAAGATATGGCATCCCAAGGGCTGGCCGAAAGTGAACTTCTTTGCTTGGCAACTGATGCATAATGGTATCTTGACCTTTGACAACCTCATAATTAGAGGCATCATTGGCCCTTCCCAGTGTGTTTTATGTTATAGGAATGAGGAAACTGTGGATCATCTTCTGTTTGATTGCTCTTTCACACAACAGATTTGGCACCGTTGGTTCTCCCACTTTAAACTTCAGGCGCTTGGAGATTTGTCCCGACCAATTTATGGGAAAGTCGGAAGAGAGGTAGATTTATATCTAAAGCTCTTCGTACTGGTCGGGAGCTCGGTTTCCTTTTTATTTGGTGGCAGGTTTGGTTGGAAAGAAATGCTCGTATTTTTCGTGAAACCTTCTCTTCGGTGGATGGGATTTGGCAGGTCATCTGGAGCAAAGTTGTGGAAACCGTTGCCATCTATGCTGAGAAGGAAAACCAGTCGCCTTCTAAGCCTTTGAGTGGGAGAGGTGCTGATCTTGAGAGACAAGTAAGAAGTTGTTGGAAACCTCCCCTGTAAGGTCGGGTCAAAATCAATACCGATGGAGCCGCTAAAGGTAATCCGGGTAATGTCGGTAGTGGAGTTATCTCGCCGTGATCATGCTCGGGACTCGTGCTATATTGGGAATTGCAAGGTCCGGGATATGCCACAAACAATGAAGCCGAGGCCTTTGCTATTAAATCCGCCTCCATCCGGGCCGTCAAACATGGTCACGTAAAGATAATCATTGAGTCCGATTCCCAAATCCCGGTTGGTGCTCTTGATTGCCTCGAGGAACTTTGCCTTAAAAGCTTGGAGGCTCCGGATTTTGGTTTCCCAAATTTTAGAGCTTTGGAAGGAAATTGAGGATGTGATTCCCGTTTATGCTAGTAGATCTCTCAATAAAGCGGCCGATTTCCTTGCTAAGTTGGGTGCTGAGAGAGAGGTTGGGATTCATCTGCATAGCAATTTGTCTGTGGAGAATGCCGAGATCAGACAAGGCCTTGAACAATTTCTGAAATAATGTGCAAAGTTTTTTTTGCTAAGGGTCCTTTTTGTCGCGATATCGCGACATGTTGTGCTGTCGCGGTCGTTGGCTGGTTGCTGTCGCGATATCGCGACAGGTTGAGCCTCCGCAGCCTCTGGTTGGTTTCTGTCGCGACATCGCGACATGTCGCGTTATCGCGGGTCGCGATTCCGCGACATGTTGCGATATCGCGACATGTCGCGTTATCGCGTGACGCGATTCCGCGTCTTGTCGCGATATCGCGACATGTCGCGATATCGCGACATGTCGCGATTTCGCGACTCGCGATTCCGCGACATGTTGCGATATCGCGACAGGTCCCGCTTTCTAGGTTCGATTGGTGTTTTTGCAGCGCTCTCATTCCCTTCATGAAGTTGAATAGCAATGTAAATATTTCGTCGCGTTTTCGTGACAAGTTTGAGTTTTGGAAGCTGCATGGTTCTTCTGTCGCGATTTCGCGACACTTTTGGCACTCAGGCAGTCGGGTGGAAAATTGTCGCGATATCGCGACCTGTAGCGCTGATGCGACAACGAGCTGGTTTTTGTCGCGATTTCGCGACAGGTTGTGCCTTCCTGGCCTCTGGCGTATTTCTTGCGCGATTTCGCGGCATGTTTGGCTCCTTTGCGACTGGTTGGTTTTTCGTCGCGATATCGCGACCTTTATGCGGCTTGATTGCTGTTTAGTGTTTCTGTCGCGCTTTCGCGACGCTTTCTGCGGGTGGCTGTCGAGGGCCCTTCCTGTCGCGATTTCGCGACATGTCGCGATTTCGCGACATGTCGCGTTATCGCGCCTGTTGGTGCCGAAGTGGCCGTGACGGGTTTGCCTGTCGTGATTTCGCGACATGTCGCGTTTTCGCGACATGTCGCTTTTTCGTGTCGTCCGTTCTCTGTGCCTTGTGGAACCTAGTGTTGCCTTTGTGCGCTTTCCTTGCTGTTTTGCTCGTGGCTCTGGCTCGGGATGTGTTCTCTCCCGCTTGTATCTGGTTCTTGTTTTAATACAAGTTTTCATTTTTTCAAAAAAAAAACATCAAGGTTAAGATGCAAATTAGAGTACATTCATAAAGGTTGAAGTCAAGAGAAAAGAGACCAATATTTCCAAAGTACAAATGAGGGTGGGGGTGGGCAGCAAGTACAAGTGCAACAAAGCAAGTACAAGTGCAGGTGCTACACTTGTACTTGCTACCCACCCCCACCCACCTGCACTTGTACTTGCTACCCACCCCCACCCAAAATGAGGGTGGGGGTGGGCAGCAAGTACAAGTGTAGCCTCAAATGAGGGTGGGTTGGCTGCTGCACTTGTACTTACTGCCCAACCCCACCCACAATGAGGGTGGGGGTGGGTAGCAAGTACAAGTGCAGCGAGCCAACCCACCCTCATTTGAGGCTACACTTGTACTTGCTGCCCCACCCCCACCCTCATTGTGGGTGGGGGTGGGCAGCAAGTACAAGTGTAGCCTCAAATGAGGGTGGGTTGGCTACTGCACTTGAACTTGCTGCCCACCCCCACCCACAATGAGGGTGGGGGTGGGTAGCAAGTACAAGTGCAGCCTCAAATGAGGGTGGGGTGGGCAGCAAGTACAAGTGTAGCACCTACACTTGTACTTGCTACCCACCCCCACCCTCATTTGAGGTTGCAATTGTACTTACTACCCACATACTTGCTGCCCACCCCCACCCTCATTTGAGGCTACACTTGTACTTGCTGCCCACCCCCACCCTAATGAGGGTGGGGGTGGGCAGCAAGTACAAGTGCAACCTCAAATGAGGGTGGGGATGGGAAACAAGTACAAGTGCAAGAGGGTGGGGGTGGGTAGCAAGTACAAGTGCAAGTGCTACACTTGTACTTGATGCCCACCCCCACCCTCATTTGAGGCTACACTTGTACTTGAATGAGGGTGGGGGTGGGAAGCAAGTACAAGTGTAGCCTTAAATGAGGGTGGGGGTGGGCAAAAAGTACAAGTGATGTGTTGCACTTGTACTTGCTACCCACCCCCACCCTCAAATGAGGGTGGGTGGCTGTACTTGCTACCCACCCCCACCCTCATTTGAGGCTACACTTGTACTTGCTCCCACCCTCAAATGAGGGTGGGGGTGGGCAACAAGTACAAGTGCAGCACCCACCCTCATTTGACAGTGGGGGTGGGCAGTAAGTACAAGTGCATCTGGGTGCTACACTTGTACTTACTGCCCACCCCCACCCTCAAATGAGGGTGGGTGCTGCACTTGTACTTACTACCCACCCCCACTCTCATTTGTTGCACTTGTACTTGCTACCCACCCCCACCCTCAAATGAGGGTGGGTGTTGCACCTATACTTGCTGCCCACCCCCACCCTCATTTGAGGCTGCACTTGTACTGTTGCCCACCCTCAAATGAGGGTGAGGGTGGGTAGCAAGTACAAGTGTACCCTCAAATGAGGGTGGGGGTGGGCAGCAAGTACAAGTGCAAGTGCTACACTTGTACTTGCTGCCCACCCCCACCCTCATTTGAGGTTGCACTTGTACTTGCTTCCCACCACCTACACTTGTACTTGCTGCCCACCACCTACACTTGTACTTGCTGCCCACCCCCACCCTCATTTGAGGCTGCACTTGTACTTGCTGCCCACCCCCACCCTCATTTGAGGCTGCACTTGTACTTGCTGCCCACCCCCACCCTCATTTGAGGCTGCACTTGTACTTGTTGCCCACCCCCAATGAGGGTGGGGGTGGGCAACAAGTACAAGTGTAGGTGGTGGACGAGCAAGTACAAGTGTAGCCTCAAATGAGGGTGGGGGTGGGTAGCAAGTACAAGTGTAGCCTCAAATGAGGGTGGGGGTGGGCAATAAGTACAAGTGTAGCACCTACACTTGTACTTGCTACCCACCCCCACCCTCATTTGAGGCTGCACTTGTACTTGTTGCCCACCACCTATACTTGTACTTGCTACCCATTGAGGCTGCACTTGTACTTGCTACCCACCCCCACCCACCAAGGTTGTACTTGCTGCCCACCCCCACCCTCATTTTAGGTTGCACTTGTACTTGTTGCCCACCACTTGCACTTGTACTTGTTGCCCACTAAGGCTGCACTTGTACTTGTTGCCCAGCCCCACCCTCAAATGAGGGTGGGTCCAACACTTGTACTTGCTACCCACCCCCACCCTCATTTGAGGCTGCACTTGTACTTGCTACCCACACCCACCCTGCACTTGGACTTGCCACCCACCCCCACCCTCATTTGGTACAAGTGCAGGGTGGGGTGGGCAGCAAGTACAAGTGCAGCCTCAAATGAGGGTGGGGGTGGGCAGCAAGTACAAGTGCAACCTTAGTGGGTAGTAAGTACAAGTGCAGGTGGTGGGTAGCAAGTACAATTGCAACCTTAAGTGAGGGGTGGGGGTGGGCAGCAAGTACAAGTGGGTGGGGGTGGGCAGCAAGTACAAGTGTAGCCTCAATGGGTAGCAAGTACAAGTGCGAGGTGGTGGGTAGCAAGTACAAGTGAAGCCTCAAATGAGGGTGGGGTGGGTAGCAAGTACAAGTGTAGGTGCTACACTTGTACTTGCTACCCCCCCCCACCATCATTTGAGGCTGCACTTGTACTTGTTGCCCACCACCTGCACTTGTACTTGCTACCCACTCGAGGCTGCACTTGTACTTGCCGCCCACCCCCACCCACTTGTACTTGTTGCCCACCCCCACCCTCATTTGAGGCTACACTTGTACTTGCTACCTGTTGAGTGGTATTTTCACCCGATTGTGAAAACACACTCTCCAATAGGATTTGGGTTCCAAATCCCCTCTTGCAAAGAAATTAAACAAGTAACTTCTCCAAGGTCTCCGCTATGTTAGCATTTTGCACAAATAATATTGTTCAATTTGAATGCTTGGAATACCTTAGTGATTGCAAGTAACTGTAAACAAGGGGCACAGCTGGTTTATTTTATTTGACACTTCAATGATTGTTCGTTTGATCCGAATGAATTCGATGTGAATCAATATTAATGATAAAACTATTTTGTTTTCAGATTTTGGTAGATTTTCAATTGTTTATTTGAATGACTGTAATTAAAATAAAATTAAATTTCCTGTGAAATAAAAATGCAGAAAAATAAAGAAGTGAAAATAAAATGCAAAGAGAATGGAACTAAAATACATTCAGAATGCGGCAATCCTATTCGACAAAATCGAAGATATGAGGTTTTCTGCATACAACCTAACCTATTGAACCTGCAAACATGCACAATCCAGATAAGCTAAGTGTTGGTTTCTAGGGTTTTAACTACGGTTTCCAGATTTAGACATTCGCATGAAGCAACCAAGACAACTTGCATTAAACTCCATCTATAAGCCTAAAACCGGAAAGGGGAAAGATAAACATTCAATCTTGCATGCAGAGAATAACTCCTTCTTTCTTGCCAATGAGATGCAACTCTCTGTAATTTCTGTATTAAAAATAATGTCAATTTACAAGAATAGAATGCTTCCAGTTTTAACAAAACCAAACAAAGTGGAGGAAAACGCTCCAAAAGTAGGCCCAGAATGGCCTATCACCTTCAGCTCTGCAACTCTGCTCGTAGCGGTTTCTGACCCCTGTGCCTGTCTTCGCTTCTGCTTTTAAACTTTCTATTACGGTTCTCTGCTTCGCCCTGTGACGCTTCGCTTCATCTCCCAGGTCGCTTCGTTTCATCTTCCCGCCTCTTTGCTATTTTGGCTTTTTGCTCGGGTTTGAAACGTTTGGTCTCCTCAACGAACTATAACTGACGATCCTGAAACGTTATCATAGCCCCTCTGCCTCTATGACACGTGTTCAACACTTCCCTACACATTCTGTAATGGCCCGCCATGAATCGCGACAAAAAATAGCATGTCGCGATATCGCGACGTTTTTATATCTGCAACTTTGCTCCTCTACCTGCATCGCGAAAATGAGACATGTCACGATATCGCGACATTTTTTGTCAACAACCTTGTCCGCCTTCATGCACCATGAAAATGAGACATGTCACGATATCGCGACATTTTTCTGTGTGTGGAATTTTTTTTTGCAACGTTTTTTTCAGATGCAACTTGTCATGAAATCATGACATTTTTTATTTTGGCTGTCTCGCTGCACTTGGCCGCAAAAATGCGACATGTCGCGAAATCGTGACACCTTTTCATTCTGCATCATCTTCTTGATTTCTCGAAATCATGACACTTTTCTTCTATATCCACTTTGGTTGCTCTAGGTCATGAAACTTCGACATGTCACGATATCATGACATATTTCCCTTGCTTAGCTTGTAGGTCACCGCAAATCATGAAAATGAGATAGGTCACGATTTCGTGACACTTTCTATCTTCATCTCCGTTGTCGTCGACAGATCATGAAAATGCAACCTGTCATGATTTCACGACAATTTCTTTCCTTTATTCCTTCCTCACTTTCCTGTCATGAAAACCTGACATGTCGTGATATCGCGACGTTTTTTCTCCTTGCCCTGTTTTGACTGCTTTGACCGCGATTTCATGACATGTCGCGATATCGCGACAATTCTAGTGCCTTATCTTCTCTCTCCTCTATGAACCGTGATTTCATGACATGTCGCGATATCGTGACATTTTTCACTTTTTCCTCCTCTTTGAACCGTGATTTCATGACATGTGTGAAACGTGACAATTTTGTACTTGGTTGTTTTACCCATCAAACATCATGAAAACACATGTCACGATATCGCGACAACTTTGAGTCTTCAACTTAATTCTTTGTCCTGCATCACAAAAATGAGACATGTCGCGATATCGTGACATTTCTGGCATCTTGTTCTGTTTGACCGCTTTGACCGCGATTTCACAACACGTCATGAAATCGTGACATTTTCTCATCTTGCTCATTCTGTTGCTCTTGGCCATGAAAACATGACATGTCGTGAAATCGTGACACTTTTTCGTTCCACTGTACTTCGCTTGTCTGAGCGAAGAATGTCGATATGTTTTGATATCGTGACACTTTTCTTTGTCGCGATAGGAGCAACATGTCGCGATATCGTGACAACTTTTCATTTTTGGCCGCGACGGAGCAACATGTCGCGATATCGCGACAACTTTTCATTTTTGCTTTCTTCTTTGCTCCTTTATATCTGGGCCACTGCAATCTTCTTGGAAAGTGTGCAAAAAAGGGGGTCCCCAATTTTGGGGTGTGTTGTGGAGCAGCCACAACAAATGGTGACTCTACTGGGAAATGCTCCTGAGCATTTCGGTGAGAACCTAACCTGAAAAATACAAACTTGAATACAGGCGTTAGCACATAAAACATAAACAAATGCCGATAAATCAGAAATACATGAAACATTAGAATCATTAAGTATCAGCTCGGTGTGTGCAATGTGTTCCATTCCCTATCATTTGAAATTGATCAACATTCCATTGTCAATTTTACTTATGAATGCATATGTGAGGTTATGAATGATTTGAGCAGGATTTGATAAATATGAAGATGCTAGAGATATAACAACCTGCTTTATAAAGGCTCTAAACCTTTCTAGTATCATATACAAACATATTAAAACTATCAAACCCTCTTAGGACCAAATATATGTATAATGAATTAATTTATTAGATCCCAAAGTTGGTTATGAGTCACTACTATCTTGAACCCATGTGCAAGTGAAAGTGAAATCAGAGCTTTGGGGAATCGGACTCCCAACCTAAGCGAGATGGGAATTTAACCCTATCCTTACTATTCTGATCTGGAATTCATTACCTCACTTTGAACAAAATAATTTAACTAGTTATGGATGAAATTGTCATGCTAGTCTATCCGTTTGAGCATTCAGTGGTCTTGCTTTTAGACAAGACATGTTGCCACGCATGAGCATACTCCACTCCACGCGCATCTATAGCCCCGGTGGAGATTAACCCCATAATCCACGATTTGGCTTCTTTATTTTTTATTTCTTGGACCTTTGGGATGACTACCCATCCTTGCAAGGGACATGTAGTACGATCCTTCCAATCCAATATTAATATGAAAATGAGAAACATTAATTTTACTTTTGGACCTTTGGGATGACTACCCATCCTTGCGAGGGACATGTAGTATGATCCTTCCAATCCAATACTTATGATGAAATGAGAAAAAAAATGAAGCTTTGGGGAATCGGATTCTCAACCTAAGCGAGATGAGAATTATACCCTATCCTTACTACTCCATGTAGGTCAAATCGAAGCTTTGGGGAATTGGATCCTCAACCTAAGTGAGATGAGGATTTAATCCTATCCTTACTACTCTATTTTAGGCTTTAAGCTTTATGGAAGTGGTAAAAACCATTGTTTTAAGGATTATGTTGCATGATAGGATAGACACGAAATACTCCTTTCGCCTCACCTTTTCTTCCAAGTATGGTTTTGATCATTTTTCTCAAGATTCTTTTTAATATGCATAGAATGTGCTTGGTTCAAGATAGTTCGGGCATCAGTTCCCAACCTTAGGATCCTTTTTTTTTATGTTATAGAATAACCCTAAGAGGATTTGAGACACTTTTCAATGATTTGTATATGACATGAAGATGCAACTAAGATGGAATGTATATGCAATGTGGAATGTAAAATGAAATATGAATGAATGCATTGTTTTTTCTGAATTGCGGATGAAGTATATACACCTACTTTACCATAATGTGAAAACCGACTACTTCATGCATCACAAGTTCCAAATGATATTCTTTAAACTATTTGTGTTTGCAAATTGTGGAGCTTTCTACCACACAATTCCAATGTTTCATATATCCCTAATCTAAGACATAAGTTAACATCTCAAAAACAATTTTTTTCATCATTTTTTTTTTATTATAAACAAACCAAACATGTCAAATGAAATCAGACACTCAACTTAAATCCTAACTAAACTAGTAATCTTAAAACAAACAAAACAAAATTTGAAAATCCATACCAAAACCGAAAAAATATAATATCAATCTCCTACGACTTAAGGGCTAAAATAGTGCTTTAAAACATGCCCATTAACTGGTAACGTCAGATCCTTCCCTTCTAAAGTTCTTAACCTGAAGGTATTTTTCCCTAGAATTTCTGAAATCTGATAAGGGCCTAACCAAAGACAATCAAATTTTTGATGATTCCCCTTTTCTTCATGTCTTTTATCCCATAGTAAGACCAAATCTGAAATTCTGAAGGACTTAATTTTAGCTCTTCTGTCAAACCATCTTTTAACAACCTCTTGGTGTTTACTCATGTGAATCATGGCTTCCTCCCTTTTTTCATCGAGGTGCAGTAAATGACTTAATCTAGCTTCAGTGTGGTTATCTGTTCCTAGGTATTCTTGCATGAAATGCAGGGTTTGCAGCTTCAAGTTTGCAGGAAAGATTGGGTCTTGTCCATAGACCAAATGATAGGGTGTGTTTCCTATTGAGTCTTTTATTCTGGTCCTATCTGCCCAAAGAGCAAACTTTAACTGTCTGTGCCAATCTCGAGGGTTCTCTTCCAGTAATTTCTTAATGATATTCAACAAATTTTTGTTTGAGGATTCGGCCAAACCATTTCCTTGAGGGTAATAATTAGATGCAAATTTTAAACTCACTTTATTGTCGTATGCCCAATCTGCAAATTGCGTGGAAACAAAAGCTTTACCATTATCACTAACGATAGAATCGGGCATTCCGAATCTTGTTATGATGTGATCCTCAAGGAATTTTATTACAACGTCCGTAGTGGCATGTTTTGTAGGAACTGCTTCTGTCCACCTTGTACAATAATCTGTAGTTGTTAGTATGAATTTATGGGAATCTAAAGAATTTGGGTTAATAACCCCAATGAAATCTAATCCCCATTGTGCGAATGGTCTCATCTCAACTACAGGTTGTAATGGCATGGCTGCGTTTCTTTCTCTGTTGGCAGCTACTTGACAAATGTGGCAAGATCGTACATGAGCATGTGCATCTTTAAAAATGTGAGGCCAATAGTATCCTGCTCTCAGGATTTGATGCGTTGTAGCATTTGCCGCACCATGGCCAGTTCCATATTTCCCATGAAATTCTTGCAGAACCTTGGCAACTTCTTCTTTATTCAGGCATCTCAAGTAAATCCCCTCGTGGTTTTTTCTGTAAAGAACACCAGATCTAATCAGATAATTAACAGATTTAAGTCTTAAAGCCCTTCTTTGAGTGGAATTCAAATTGGATGGGCACTTACCGTTTAATAGAAAATGTACAATGTCAACATACCAGTCATCTTTAGAAATGTATTCTGCATTTGAATATTGGCATGTCGTTTGCGGATTATTCTCAGCAATCGTCTTCACAAGTCCCTGTCCTCGAACTAGTTTCATGGGTTGGATTTCAAGATCAAATTCTTGGATAGTAGAAATCCATTTACCTCTTTTCTCACCTAGCTCGTTCTGTAAAAACATAGTTTTGATAGCAGGGTCAGGCACAATGGCAAAAACTCTGCTGTGCACAATGTAATGTCAGAATTTTTTTACCGTTTTAAAGAGTGCGTACATCTGCTTATCGAGGATAGAATACCTCAATTGAGCATCTTTTAAAGGAGCACTTAAAAATGCTATGGGATTTTCTGCGCTATCCTCACCTTTCTGGGTCAAGACACTCGCAAAAGAGTGTTCCGATGCGAAAGCATAAATATAGAAAGGTTTAGCATAGTTTGGACTTATGAGGGCAGGGGCTCTGGAAATGGCATCCTTAATGTTTTGAAAGGCCACCCTACTTTCCTCATTCCATCTGACATCTACATCCTTCTTGAGCATCTTGTTCAACGGTTTGGCTATCTCAGCGAAGCTTGAAATAAACTTCCTCACAAAATTAATTTGCCCGAAGAAAGATCTCAACTCCTTTTTACTACCCGAGAGAGGCAAGTTTTGGATAGCTTCTATCCTTTCTGGGTCAATGGATATACCTTCTTTTGAAATGATGTGACCAAGTAGTCTTCCTTCTGTTACTCCAAAGATGCATTTTTTGGGATTTAAAGAAATTCCATGCTCTCTGCATCTTTGAAGAACCTTTTTCAAATCCTTGACATGGTCTTCTCTTTTCTTTGAAAATACTGGAATATCATCCACATACACAATGATACACTTGCCTATAAGCCCTTTGAATGCATAGTCCATGGCACGTTGAAATGTTGCACCAGCATTTAACGAGTCCAAACGACATTCTTCCGTAGGCAAATGTCCCCCATTTGGTTGTGAAGGCTGTTTTCATCCTGTCATTGGGATGAATAAGAATTTGGTTATATCCAAAATATCCATCAAGAAAAGACATCATTTCAGATCCATTCATTGTTTGTAAAATTTCATCAATGGATGGCAATGGATAGTTATCCTTTTGAGAGGCCTTGTTAAGATTTCAAAAATCTATACATAGCCTAATCTCTCCGCTCTTCTTTCTTACTGGAACGAGGTTAGCAACCGAGGTTGAGTGCCTAACAGGAAAAATAATCTTTGCTTCCAATAATCTCTTGACCTCCTTTTCTATTAAGGGCTCCAATAGCGGGTTAACAACTCGTTGTCTTTGTCTGAAAGGCTTGGAGTCCGGCTTTAGAGGGATGGTATGTGTAATGACGTTTTGGTTGTATGTTTTCAATTCGTTATAATTCCAAGCAATGCAATCCACGTAGTGTTTTAGTGCATGTATTATATTTTCTCTTTCTTCACTTGTACATGCCTTTGCGATGTACACTTCCCGTGGATTGTCTGCACTCCCTAGATTAATTAGATCACATGCATCTTTGGGGAGTGGAACCTTTTTTTCTTTTCTCGGCCTTGTATCCCATATCGAACATTTTCTCCAATGAAACTATGTCTTTAGGTATTTTGTTGGATTGACATGTAGTTTCACTTTCGTTTTCTCGCTTCTTCTTGCCATCTTTGCTCCTCATCAATCACCTGGTTTTCAAAAATACCCGAGTTCGTGACAAATTTGAATATGTGTCTGTCATTTTCAAAAACTTGGAAATTCTTGACATTATCAGGTATCGATGGACAAGGAACTAATTCGATGGAGAACTTTTTACACCTTTTTATATCAACTGGATTTAACATGCCTACGATGACTGCAAGAGAATCTGCTATGCGATTTCCTTTTCTAGAAATAAGGGCTATATTGAAAGCGTCGAATTCCTCAATGAGGTCCATTACCCTAGTTCTATAAAGGCTCAGTCTCTTATCGCGGCATGTATATTGTCCTTTAATCTGTTTGACTACCAGTTCAGAATCTCCCAATACTTTCAAGCATTTAACCTTTTTGCTCAACGCCAGTTGTAAACCAAAAATCAGTGCTTCATATTCTGCCATGTTGTTCGTGCAAGGAAATTGCAGTCTATAAGCAGCCAATAATGGTTTACTTCCCGGGCAAGTGAGCTCGACTCCGGCTCCTGCTCCCTGTTTGGATTTGGATCCATCAAACCTAAGCAACCATATGAAATTATTTCCCTCAAGAGAGCTACCATGAAATGTTTCCCTTTTAGGCTCTTCGGTAGCTTCTTCAACATCAAATGCATAAACCCCCAACTCTGGTTCAGAAAACTGAACTTCATTTGGCTTATTAAATTCTGTTATGATTTCCTTAAGCCTCGGTTCATTTTCTACTCTGATTTGATTCGCGATTCCTTTCCAGGGTAGCCACATATGTGAGCAATCGGTTGAAAAATAGTCGTTCAAAGTTTTCATCCAATCCCTTGCAAGTAGCATTCCATATCTACTTGGGATATTAACAACCAGAATGTCGACCACTTGTTGGACCCTGGGTTCAGAATTTAGTTGAATTTTGACATCATATAGGGTCCCTACCACATTTACCTCAGATCGGTCCAATTGCAAAACCTTGCATTTGGATGAAACAGGTTGTAGGCCTAGCATTTGACATATCTCTGAAGGCATGAGATTGCTCGTGGCACCCGTGTCTACCAAACAATTATGCAAATTCTTACCAGCAATTCTCAGAGTCAATAAAAATGGCGGGACATCCCGTCTCTCCTTTCGTAAAATCAAATGAGACTCAACTTCCTTTCCCTTCCATACTTGATTAGGTGAGTCCAGAGCCTTTATCAATGCTTCTTTTTGGCCAGGAAACCTGGCCGCCTCTAAAAATGAAAGGCTCGACTTAGATTTCCTTAAATCCTCCACTATGTCATATGTTGACCTCTCAAGTTTAACTATCTTTTGCGTGTCATTAGACGTTTCTCTTCTAAGTGGAGGAGGAGGATTATTATCCGCCTTAGTATCCGGAGGAAGGATAGAGTTGTTGGGTGGAGTTGATGATGTTTTAGGGGCTTTGAATTTACTTCTCAAATGATATCCGTGATTCCCCTTTCTAAACTCTCAAAAATCTTGCACCTCCTGTTCCAAAATTTCATCTTCCTCTTCCTCACTCTCACCTTCTTGACGGTATAAAGTTTCCACCACCATAATGTTGTCATCTTGATGTTGGGGTGGACCATCATTTGGCACAAGTTCCAGGTCATCTACTTGGGCTTGGAGACAATGAGTGTATCTTGCGATTTCAGGACAATTCCTCTCATTGTGCTCCTTTGTATTGTGCAATCTGCACCCCTTTTCCCATGCAAAATCAGAAATATTCAAAAGGGAACTGGATTGACTGGGTCCTGTAGAAGTATCTAGTTGATTGGCAATAGGGGCAGGTACTCCTCCATTGTTTGGCTTCGTGTTCCAATGTCTCCCTCTATTGTTAAAATTTTGATTTGAGTGAGGGGCATGGGACTCATACTTCTATTTTTGAACCATGTCATTACTCAGCTTGTGAACTATCTTCTTGAGCTCTTCAACATCCGAATAAATCTCTTTCGGTGGAGCTACATTATTGTTAGTTCCCATGGGGTTTGCATAATTGGTGGGATCTTGATTTAACATTTGAGTCATATTTTGAGGAATTTGATTCATATATGGATTTACACTTTGGATCGAAATTGGATTTGGGAAAGGAACTATAGCCTAAGAATTAATTTGGCTGGTTCCTTGCATAGTCGATTGACTATTTTGCAAAAATGCAAGAACGGGTGGAATGGATGTGATCGGTTGGATCGGAATGGGTGCATAGGCAGGTGTTGGTGGATATGGTTGTTGATATGGGAAAGCATTCATGTTTGGCATTTGTGGTGCCATGATCTGGTTTGCCATGGGAGCTTGACCATATGGAGCATATTGTCCCATCATAGGCATCTGGGGAAACCCATAGCCTTGTGGTGTCATTTGTTGCTCGATGGTCATAGCTTCGTTGTAAGCTAAGGCGAGCGTGGTGACTTGAGGATTTCGTCTTGCAAACATCGTTGTCATCGGATCCAATGCCCCAAAATAGATTTGCAAAGCTACTGCGGGGTCTATGGCAAAATGCCGAACTGCTCTATTATAGCATTTTTGGAATCTCTGATTAAAGGTTCTGATTGGCTCACCTTGGCCCCTTTTGCATGTAATGAATTGATTGTAGATGGTTGCGGGATCCAAAGGTGACCTAAACTGATTGACAAAGGCATTCTCCATTTGTGTCCATGAAGTGATCGAGCCAGTAGGTAGGCAAATATACCATTCATAGGCCACTGGGTCTAGGCTCATGGGAAAAAGTCTGCAAGCCACATCTTCATGTTGAACTTGCAATCTTATCAGAACGTCCCTATAGGCCTGGATATGCTCCTCTGCGGTCCTTGGGCCATCTGGTTTATATTTGGGCAAGAATATTTCTATGTTCTTAGGGATTTCATGGATATCCCCTACAATATTCAAAGGAATATTATTAGCTCCGTACCAAGGAGCTGCTGGAGGTTGGGCCATTTGACTCAAAATTGATGAGGACAACCCTACAAGAGTGGTGGAAATGGTACTGACGATAGGTACGCTAGTGGCAATTGATACCACCGGTGTAGGTCCGCTCGATGTTCCTGAAACAGAAAGATCTTTTGTGACAAGGCTATCTGGTAGGTTCACAGCTTGCTTGGTTTTATTTTTTGGAGTACAAGTGAGTGTAAGGTCATGGAATATGGTTTCCCCAATTGTTTTGGACCTAGTCGCGATACGACGCGGTGGGTCCAACTTGCCTGACGAAACTCTCGATATCTCCAAGAAAACCTGCAACACAAAAAAAAAACTGCAGTTATAGCCGTTAATGAGATTTAAGAAATAATTTCAAAATCGAATCAAAAACACATTATTTCTGTATGAAAATCAAAATAAAGTAAACCAATTCGGGCCCTCCTTCTAGCGCCAATCTGTTGAGTGGTATTTTCACCCGATTGTGAAAACACACTCTCCAATAGGATTTGGGTTCCAAATCCCCTCTTGCAAAGAAATTAAACAAGTAACTTCTCCAAGGTCTCCGCTATGTTAGCATTTTGCATAAATAATAATATTCAATTTGAATGCTTGGAATACCTTAGTGATTGCAAGTAACTGTAAACAAGGGGCACAACTGGTTTATTTTATTTGACACTTCAATGATTGTTCATTTGATCCGAATGAATTCGATGTGAATCAATATTAATGATAAAACTATTTTGTTTTCAGATTTTGGTAGATTTTCAATTGTTTATTTGAATGACTATAATTAAAATAAAATTAAATTTCCTATGAAATAAAAATGCAGAAAAATAAAGAAGTGAAAATAAAATGCAAAGAGAATGGAACTAAAATACATTCAGAATGCGGCAATCCTATTCGACAAAACCGAAGATAATGAGGTTTTCTGCATACAACCTAACCTATTGAACCTGCAAACATGCACAATCCAGATAAGCTAAGTGCTGGTTTCTAGGGTTTTAACTACGGTTTCTAGATTTAGACATTCGCATGAAGCAACCAAGACAACTTGCATTAAACTCCATCTATAAGCCTAAAATCGAAAAGGGGAAAGATAAACATTCAATCTTGCATGCAGAGAATAACTCCTTCTTTCTTGCCAATGAGATGCAACTCTCTATAATTTCTGTATTAAAGATAATGTACAGTTTAAAAGAACAGAATGCTTCCAGTTTTAACAAAACCAGAACAAAAGTGAAGGAAAACGCTCCAAAGCAGGCCCCGTAATGGCCTATCACCTTCAACTCTGCAACTCTGCTCATAGCGGTTTCTGACCCCTGTACCTGTCTTCGCTTCTGCTTTTAAAATTTCTATTACGGTTCTCTGCTTTGCTCTGTGACGCTTCGCTTCATCTCCCAGGTCGCTTCGTTTCATCTTCCCGCCTCTTTGCTATTTTGGCTTTTTGCTCGGGTTTGAAACGTTTGGTCTCCTCAGCAAACTGTAACTGACGATCCTGAAACGTTATCATAGCCCCTCTGCCTCTATGACACATGTTCAACACTTCCCTGCACATTCTGTAATGGCCCACCATGAATCATGACAAAAAATAGCATGTCGCGATATCGCGACGTTTTTATATCTGCAACTTTGCTCCTCTACCTGTAAATGAAGACATGTCGCGATATCAGACATTTTTCTAAAACCTTGTTCGCCTTCATGCACGCAAAAATGAGACATGTCGCGATATCGCGACATTTTTATTTTTCATGCAAATGAGACATGTCAGGATATCATGACATTTTTCTATGAATGCATTGTTTAGATTTAACTTGTCATGAAATCAGAAGTTTTTTTTTGTCTCCACTTGGCGAAAACGGACATGTCATGAAATCGCGACACCTTTTCATTCTACATCATCTTCTTGATTTCTATCATGAAATTGCAACCTTTCTTCTATATCCACTTTGGTTGCTCTAGGTCACGAAACTCTGACATGTCATGATATCATGACATATTTCCCTTGCTTAGCTTGTAGGTCGCCGCAAATCATGAAAATGAGACAGGTCACGATTTCGCGACACTTTCTATCTTCATCTCCGTTGCCGTCGACAGATCATGAAAATGCAACCTGTCGTGATTTCGTGACAATTTCTTTCCTTTATTCCTTCCTCACTTTCCTGTCGTGAAAACCTGACATGTCACGATATCACGACGTTTTTTCTCCTTGCCCTGTTTTGACTGCTTTGACCATGATTTCATGACATGTCGCGATATCGTGACAATTCTAGCGCCTTATCTTCTCTCTCCTCTATGAACCACGATTTCATGACATGTCGCGATATCGCGACATTTTTCACTTTGTCTTTCTCTCTCCTCTTTGAACCGCGATTTCATGACAAGTCGAAAACATGACATGTTCGAAATCGCGACAATTTTTGTACTTGGCTGTTTTACCCATCAAACATCACGAAAACACATGTCACGATATCGCGACAACTTTGAGTCTTCAACTTAATTCTTTGTCCTGCATCGTGAAAATGAGACATGTCGCGATATCGCGACATTTCTGGCATCTTGTTCTGTTTGACCGCTTTGACCATGATTTCACAACACGTCACGAAATCGTGACATTTTCTCATCCTGCTGCATTCTGTTGCTCTTGGCCACGAAAACGCGACATGTCATGAAATCGTGACACTTTTTCGTTCCACTGTACTTCGCTTGTCTGAGCCGCGAAAACGTGACATGTCACGATATCGCGACACTTTTCTTTCTTCTTTTTTTGCGATAGGAGCAACATGTCGCGATATCGCGACAACTTTTCATTTGCGCCGCGACGGAGCAACATGTCGCGATATCGCGACAACTTTTCATTTTTGCTTTCTTCTTTGCTCCTTTATATCTGGGCCACTGCAATCTTCTTGGAAAGTGTGCAAAAAAGGGGGTCCCCAATTTTGGGGTGTGTTGTGGAGCAGCCACAACACTTCCCACCACCTGCACTTGTACTTGCTACCCATTGAGGCTGCACTTGTACTTGTTGCCCACCCCCACCCTCAAATGAGGGTGGGTCTTGCACTTGTACTTGCTGCCCACCCCCACCCTCATTTGAGGCTACACTTGTACTTATTGCCCACCCCCACCCCGCACTTGTACTTGTTGCCCACCCCCACCCCCGCACTTGTACTTACTACCCACCCCCCACCCTCATTTGAGGTTGCACTTGTACTTGCTGCCCACCCCCCACCCTACACTTGTACTTGCTACCCACCCCCACCCTCATTTGGTGTTGCACTTGTACTTGTTGCCCACTCCCACCCTCATTTGAGGCTACACTTGTACTTGCTGCCCACCACCTACACTTGTTCTTGCTGTCCACTAAGGCTTCACTTGTACTTGCTGCCCACCCCCACCCTCATTTGAGGCTACACTTGTACTTGCTACCCACCACCTACACGTGTACTTGCTACCCACTAAGGCTGCACTTATACTTGCTGCCCACCCCCACCCTCAAATGAGGGTGGGCTGCACTTGTACTTGCTACCCACCCCCACACTACACTTGTACTTGCTGCCCACCCCCACCCTCATTTGAGGCTACACTTGTACTTGCTACCCACCACCTACACTTGTACTTGCTGCCCACTGAGGCTGCACTTGTACTTGCTGCCCACCCCCACCCTCATTTTGTACTATAAAATGATTCAAACCTCCGAGCATGACACACAACTTTTGCCCACCCCCAAAGTGTTGCACTTGTACTTGCTACCCACCCCCACCCTCATTTTGTACTATAAAATGATTCAAACCTCGCGAGCATGACACACAACTTTTGCCCACCCCCACCCTCATTTGAGGCTACACTTGTACTTGCTGCCCACCCCCACCCTCATTTTGTACTATAAAATGATTCAAACCTGCGAGCATGACACACAAATTTTGCCCACCCCTAAAGTGTTGCACTTGTACTTGTTGCCCACCCCCACCCTCATTTTGTACTATAAAATGATTTAAACCTCGCGAGCATGACACACAAATTTTGCCCACCCCCACCCTCATTAGTGCTACACTTGTACTTGCTACCCACCCTCACCCTCATTTTGTACTATAAAATGATTCAAACCTCCGAGCATGACACACAACTTTTGCCCACCCCCACCCTCACAAATGAGAGCATGACACACAACTTTTGATGTGGACTCATAGAAGGAGGAGGCTAAACATAGTCGTAATGTGGCGGGGTGATTTAAGCACACCGGGAAGCTAGGCAAATGGAGAATGGTGGTCAACTCGACTACCCGAAGGTAGTCACTTCACTTATGGTGAGTGCTTGTTTTTCAAAAATCTCCTATGCTCCAACTCGTCCCATGTGGGACTAAAATGAAATTTAAAAAAATAATAATCACTGTCAGTGCATCGGCATTCCAATGAATCGAACCTAGCCAGTGGCGTCATCCATAGTGAAGATCAGTTTGACGGTGTCTATGGAGAGCTCGACGTGATTTATTGTTTGTTTGTGCATTTTTTTTGTAGGTTGATTCAATTGTAGGCATCGACGATATAGGAAATCATAGACACTAGATGATCACAGAAGAGAAAGTACGTCTCTAAAAAACATTCAACTACGTTTCAATATGTTGCATAGAGTCTTACTCACCTGAAAGTGATTTGACGATCTCTCTCGCAAGACGACAACTATTAAAATGATTTGAAGCTTTCCAAATGCTGATTTGGGAATGGTTTTAGGTATTGGTTGCAAATCACACAATCGTTCCACCTAGATGATTAGCAACAAATTTTATTTGTCTGGACATCATTTAGCTTGTTCGACGATCCACCTAACGAAGCACAGCAAACAATATATCATTGGGTGAAAATAATACATGGTCCATCTAACTTGATTGATGATGGATTCTGACCAGTGGCTACTATGATTCATTCATATTTTGGTGAGCTTTGTAGAACCTGATGCTACTCCAGAAAGCTACCAGATCCACCACATCTATCAGATAAGTCGATCGTGGAGTCTACAACAGATTTCCTACACTGCATGCTGGAAGATGAAAATAGCCCATTTGTAGTTGCAGGTTAATTGTTGGATAATGGAGACACAGTAGTTTGTAGCAAGTTTGCAATCCAACGATCATAGAATTGTGGTGTACAAAGTATCATTTGTAGTAAGCCACCAATTTTGATTCACGTAGCCATGAATTGACTGAAGGCGTAGTGTATTTTTCTCCTATATCAAGCATCAACCATTAGGTTCCACCCACCACCGCCCACTCGAGGAGAGCTGCACTGCCAGCAGGAGATGAGCACTGCCGCTATGGATAACCACCG
Source organism: Wollemia nobilis (assembly GCA_028583015.1). NCBI lineage: Eukaryota > Viridiplantae > Streptophyta > Pinopsida > Araucariales > Araucariaceae > Wollemia > Wollemia nobilis. The sequence continues at coordinate 6,431,730 of JAQPPZ010000523.1, read as the reverse complement.
CCCAAAGAGTCGCACAACCATGGAGAGGCACCACTCCCCTCGCATGAAGACATAAAAGTCTTCAAATAAGGGATTATTTCCCCTTATAACTGGCCAATGAGATAGCCTAGCTGATTGGAGGCCCCTGCTCAAGGTGTTCATGGCTAAGAGATCGGGGGTTCAAAACCCATCGATCCAAAAAAAGGTATACAATTTTTTTATTAAGTTTGATTATTTTTTTATGATTTCATAAGAATTAGTTTAATTAAATTTCAATTAATTTTTTCTTAAATTATTTTTTTATAAAATATTTTTAAGAAAAATTGATATTTAATTATATTGAATGTTTTTGCTTCATTTAAAATAGTTTCAAACTTGAAATTAAATATATCTTTTTTTGGAAACAAAATGCGATCAAATATAAAATTCCAAACACCATTCAAACTTTGTAAGTCACTTTGCTCCCAAATTGTTATTTCTAATAATTTTGAGAGTACAAGTTTTCTTTCATGAAGCCAAAGCCTTGGATTAAGAAAGCTCTTTGTCGTCAAAGAGTTATAATAAATAGGAATGAACTTTGACGACAAACAACAAGATCTCATTTTTGTCGTATGCTTCGAGAGTATCAAAGAAGTTTACCTCGTTTCAACACTTACACTGATCCTTGGAAGGGCTTGGATTGAAGTTATTGTCCCATGAGGATTCGTAAACCTTTCAATCCTAACGCCCTTCCCATTTTTGAGTTTTGAAGCCCCAAAGGGTCCACTAAAACCAAGTCGTGTGTCGACTGGTTTTGGAAGCCTTTCAAACATGGGTCGTGTGTCGAATTGACTTGAAAGGAGTGCTATTTTTTTAATTTTGCAAAACAAAGTGGGGGAAGACAAGAAATTGTATTTCTTTTGCAAAATTGTAACACAAAAGTGAGGAGCACTTAAAAATAAAACTTGTTAAATTTGTAAAACAAAAAGAAAAGGTAATTTTTTTATGCCACATTCTTTGCAAATTTGAAAAACAAGAGGAGACAAAATATATCAATTTTTTGCACAACACAAATCCAAATTTTGTTGCAAAAATTAAAAGGTGCATTTTCGATTTTACTTGACACCTTTCTTTAGAAAATTAGGTGCATTTTTGGTTGCATCCGACACCTATGTGATAAGAATTTTGTGGGCATTCTTGTTTGATTATTGCATTATTTTTTTATGATTATAATTCATAAAATCAAGAACACTCAAAACCCCAAAATTTCACAATAATTTGTGTAAATCATTGCACAGGTTTAAAGCCAATTTTTCTTGATATTATCTCCTAAATAAAACCCCTAATTCACTCTTATTTGTTTGGCTTAATTTCCTCAAATTGATTATTCCTCTTCAAGAGGATTTTCAGATAGCTTCCATTAAATATCTTTTTGAGTGAATTGTCTTTCACTTCTTATTTGTTTGGCTTAATTTCCTCAAACTGATTATTCCTCTTCAAGAGGATTTTCAGGCAGGTGCCATTAAATACCACTTAAGAGTGAAAGAAATATCATCTTAGTACAAATTATAGGGCCTTCATTATGGCAACTATAAAATACTTAAATGATACACAATTTCTTAAAGGTCCTAAATATTCAGCATGGAAAACTAATATGAAAGCCATATGGACTATAGAGGAAATATGGGATTTAGTAGATGGCACTGAATCAAGACCCGCATCAGCAGGAGCAGATCAAAAAGCATGGGATAAAAAGAACAATCATCTTCTCATGTTGATCCTCCTAGAAACTACTGATGAGATCCAACCTCACATAAGTGAAGCTAAAAATGGTAAAGATGCATGGGATGCACTTTGTACCATTTTTGAAGGTAAGAATCAATCGATTGTTCTAAAAATTCAAACACAACTTCATACACTCCATATGAATTTGGGAGAATCGGTAGAACTATTCCTCTGCAGAGTGGTAAAATTGAAGTCAAAGCTAAATTCTTTAGGATCCAAAGTAGAAGATACTATTCTAACTTCAGTAATATTGAGGGCTCTTCCCGAATCCTCCAAAATGTTTATTACATCCCTTAATGTATCTCAAATATTAGTCACCTTTGTGGAGTTAGTAAATTTTCTTCAAACAGAGGAAGCAAATCAACTCCAAAGCGATGAAGTGTCAAACAATGCACTTTACTCAAACAATCAGGGTGAAAAGAAGAAAGGAAACTTTCAAAAGGGAGGATCATCTTCAAAAGGTAAGGGAAAGAAAACTCAAAAGAAGTTTTGCTTGCATTGTAAAAAGGACAACCATGACACCAATTGGTGTTGGTTTAAAAACAAGCAAAACAATAAAGGCAAAGGCACATCACAAAAGAAAAACAAAGGCAATATTGCTAGTGAAGTGTCTAATTTCGATTTTGATTCTGGTTCAGAAAGAGCACACAAAGTGCTCATGGCTAAGATAGTATTGTAGAGGGAAAATAAATTTGTCACCTTAAGCAAGCACCATTTCCTCTCTCTCTTTTTTAGGCTTCATAAATAGCATAAGTTTTTGTTTTAAGTACTTGCAATAAAGGGGTGATTGTACATCTTTTATGCTTCATAAAATAGCAAACTCTCATTTTTTGAAGTACTTCTAACAAAAGGAGGGAATTTTCTGGTGAAAAATTTGCCTAGGAGGTAATCTTTGTAAAACCCTTCACAAATCTTCTTGAGTTGCACATCTTTTGCAATTAAGGGGGATAAACATTTCTTTTCTTACTTCACACAATTTTTTGTAAAAATGGAAGAAGACTTATAAGGGTGCATTTTCAACAGCAACCGACACCTTAGTCACACTTCTTTTAGAAATTTCATTACAACATGTTTTGCAACAAGGGGGGAAACTTATAAGGGTGCATTTTTGGCAGCGATCGACACCTTAGCTACCTTATAAAAACTTTTGCAAAATCATATTGTAATCGAATGAACCTCATATGAAGTGATCTACTCTACTACACCTAGCGGTTGCAGTGGCTAGTTACCCATGCAATTCGGTTGGATGACAATATTACAATAAGGAAATTCGTTGATGTGAAGACAAAGTGAGGAATGACCCATTTTTTGCTTAGGAGGTGCCAACGCACTGTGACAAAGCCTGAGCAAGAGCAAGAACTAGCAGATCAACATATTTTTCACTATATTGGGATAATTATATACATTACCCAAATAATGTAATAAGGGGGGATGTTAGAGTAATATTCCATTCTTTGGGATATTTACCATTTTCCTACATTAGGTAGATTTTATTTACCACATGGTAAAAATTAGTTTGTTACTTTTTACCACTAGTATTTACTATCCTAGGTTAGTTATATGTTTTACCGACATTCTTTATGGTCGGCATATTATTGCATATGGTTAGTCTACATAGTCAATTTGATTACGTTAGTAGGTTAGGATATTATTATTGTTAGCACTATTTGGGTGAGGATATTATATTTTCTAAATATCTATCCTACCCCTACTTTGTACTATTTATACTCCTACCTATGAATAATATTTTTAATGTTGGCTTACCATATTTCATAGAAGAGTGCCAATCAGAAGATGGTCAAGCACTATTGACCAAGGGATTACCACATTCAAGGCTGAAGGTAATTCACTTTATTTAAAGTTATTTAAAAGCTTAAAATAGGAGGTATAAGGTTGCTTATAATTATTATTCTCTAAGGTTAAAAGTGAAACTATTTTGGAGGGATAAGAACTAATATGTGAAACCTTATAAATATAATTATTGCTATTAGATAATTTTATGAAGGTTTGAATTTTGGGGTGAAGAATTTGGAGTAATTTAAAGTTTTATAATTTGATTATTTTCATTTACAAAACAATTTATAATATTTGTAATTTGATTATATTGAATAAATAAGGTTTTCTACATCAAATTAAATTTATAAAATTTGCAAATATCCTTTTATGAAATTTCTAAATTTCTAAGTTTGAAGTTATAAGGAATTAAACATCAACATAAGATTGAGAAATTTAGAATTAAAATAAATTGTATTTAGGAAGTCATAAGTCAATATTAAAGGTTTAGAATTGCATTCAAAATTGTCTTTAATCTATTATCCAAAAACATTAGGGAGAGATAAGGAAGTCTACAAGGGTTAGTCATGACTACACATAAATTATTTCTTTTAGAATATCAACTACTTAAAGGTCCTAATTACACCTCATGGAAAAATAAAGTGAGATCAATATCGATGTAGCAAGTGTGAACAGGACTTAGCTTGAAATGGCTTAGAAAAATCTAGTTTTTCTAAGCACAGTGTGAACACACTTACCTTTTGTCGGCTAATCTTGTCGGATGGTCGGCATGATTTTTCTTTCTCCCTTTCCTTTATTTTCTCCTTATCCCTCCATTCTCCTTCCTCCTTTCCTACCGTCCATTTTCCCTTATCACTCCACTCCCTTCCTCTCCCCACGCTCGCTGCCACCTCCCACTCCACTTCCTACTCCTCCGTTCTCTCTAAACTCCCCGATCTTCCTCCACCTTCCCTTCCCTACTATTGCGCATGTTCTAAGCCTATATAAGGTTTATTTTAATGTATTTTTCATCTGGTTAGTTTAATGAATAATTTTGGCTTTAATTATTATTCGTGTCAATTATTTTACCTTGGCTAATGTTAATCTAAGCTTACCTTAACCTTAGATTCACACTAGTATCAGAGCTGAGGGGGCACGGATCTCGAGGGCCGAGGTAAGGCACGAAAGCCGAAGCGCATGGATCCCGAGGAGCGACGGAGAGGCTATCGCATGGATCCCGAGGAGCACATGGATCTCGAGGAGTGCAGATGAGGAGGAAGAGGATCGCAGAGATCTCGAGGAGCGCATGGATCTCGAGGATCTGATCGGACCGAAGGAGGCGACATGGCGGGAGAGGGGAGACTGGAGGTGGGGCTGGATGTGGGTGAGGTGATGTGGATGACTGGCGAGGGAGCCGACGTGGACGACGTGGCGAGCGAGGAGCCGACGTGGATGAGTGGCGAGCCGACATGGGAGAGAGGGTGGGGGTGGATGAGTGCTGACATGGATGACGTGGATGCTCCGGGTGTGTGCCATGTGGTAGAGTTTGTTTGGTCGACGGATGGGCAAAAGGTTGGCGAGATCGATTGCCCGAAGGCAATCGACCTATAGAGTGTTCGTAGGCTTTGATAAAGCCTGGACACACTCTTTGCCCACTGAATGTGGGATTAAATTTTTTTTCAAAAAAACTATTTTAAGCCAACCATATGAAGTATAACCTCCTTCCTCTCTTATTCCGTCCGGCTAGAATGGTCTAGCGGTCAAGTCCCCCGCCTTGCAGAGAAGAGACCCAGGGTCGAATCCCGTCGGGGTATAAAAAAAAGTTTTTTTATTTTTTTTTGTTCTTCATCGATCGCAAGGTTTAAAGGTTGATTTGTTTACTCTGTACTACCACAGCAGCCACGTGGTGCAGCGGCTAAGACTACCGGGTAGACAGCGGAGGTTACCAGTTCGAATCCCATCGGGGTTTACAAAAAAAAAGGTTTATTTTTTAATTAAATTTTTTATTATTTGTTTTTTCTAAAAGTTTTTATTAAAAAAAATAATTTCTATATATTTTTTTATTATGTTTTTTTTTAAATATCCATTTCATTTAAAAATAATAATTAAAAATATATATAGGAAATTGTTAATTTTTTTTAAAAAGGTCTTTATTAAAACAAATTTTAGAAATTTTTTTTTTAAATAAAAGGGTGCAAAGATATTTTGATATAAAAAGTTTTTTTTTGGCATCATACTAAGTTGTAACCCAGTTCATACGGTGTGATTCTGGGTAGATGATCCGGTCAACCGGATGCTATAATGCATTACTCTCTCTGTTGAGAAGAGAGACTCCTGATTCCTTTGACGGGAAAGTCCAGCGGTATGGACTTCATACAGTGTTTTGCCAATTAGAGAATCAAGTGATTGCTCATCTGAGGAAACCAGATTCTGGCTACGAGGCGGATTCCGAAGATAATATCTTCGGGCAAAGGATAGTTGAATCCGAGACGGTTGAAATAGTACCTGAAGGACAATCAAGTGACAGTTATTCACCTGCAGTGCCTGAAGTAGAAACAAGTGAGAGCTATACACCACGCTCTCCTGATTCAGAACCAGAAGAAGAAGAAGAAGAAGAAGAAGAAGAAGAAGAAGAAGAGGAAGAAGAACCAATGGAGGTGAAACCTGAAACTGAAGAACGAAATGTTCTCAAAAGAAGTTATGAACCAGCAGGAGCACAAGAAGTCATTATAATTAGTGACGACGAAGCAGACAATTTCACCTTTCCAGTTTTGGGTGATCCTCGAGAAGAAGAACGCCAAATCAGTGAGCATATTAAGAAAGCTAGATTTGATTTAAATCAGTAAATCAGTTGATCTATTTTGTACTTCTTTGTACTACTTGTTTGAAGTTGCAATAAAGTTTGCTTTCTAAAATGGCTTCCAATACTAGTCTACCAATCCTTGAGTTCAATGGTGGTGATTACGAGTATTGGTCAATTAAAATGAAAACTCTTTTGATAGGCAAAGGTCTTTGGGATGTGATTGAAGAGGGATATACTGAACCTCATCGTTGCTGATTGGGCAGCTTTGAATGTTGTTGATAAAAGGGCTAGAAAGGAAGCATAGAAGAATAATTCTTCCACCCTTTATCATATCCAAGCCGCCCTTGACAGAAGTATTTTCCCTAGAATAGCTTCTTTTATAACCGTTGAATCTGCTTGGAATGCTTTAAAAGAAAGTTATAGGGGTAGTGACCAAGTCAAACAAGTTAAACTACAAACCTTGAAATGAGAGTTTGAGACTCTTAAAATGCAAGAGAGTGAAAAGGTTGGTGATTACTACGTGCGTGTGAAAGCCGTAGTAGATAAGATGGTCACTTTAGGAGAAGATGTAAAGCCTGAAGTTATAGTGAAGAAAGTGTTGAGGACACTTCTTCCTAAGTGGAATTCAGTTGCCATAATTATAGAAGAATCCAAAGACCTAACTTCTCTGTCTTTTGAATCCCTAATTGGCTCACTTCTCTCACATGAAGAGAGGTTACAACAAACTCCTTCCACAAGTTATGGAGGAGATGATAAAGCCTTTGCTTCACAAGAAGGCAGAGGTAGAGGCCGTGGCAGAGGACAGTATAGAGGTAGAGGCAGAAATAATCAGAGAGGTGGAACTCCTAACAGAGGAGGAAATCAGAATAGAGGAGGATTCTCAAACAGAGGTGAACAACAGAATAGAGGAGGACAACAAAATAGAGGAAAACAATCAGGCAGAGGCAAAGGAGGAGATAAGTCAAAACAATCTTGCTACAACTGTGGCAAACTTGGCCATTATGCTCGTGACTATTGGACAAAGACTTCACAAGGAACTAGTAGCAACCAGAGCAGTCAGTTTGGAAATTTTGGAGAAGAGGAAGAGGCCACAAATCTCTTTCTCTCTTATGGTCATGCAGATCAGAACATGAATGATACATGGATCTTGGACACTGGTGTTCAAACCATATGAGTGGCAAAGAAGGGCTCTTTGCTACTCTAAACTCCTCATACAAATCCAACATCAAATTGGGAGATGATAAATCATTGGCAGTTGAAGGCATTGGAGCCATGGCAGTTCCAACTAAAGAAGGCGTCAAACATGTAAGTGATATCTATTACACACCCCATATTCAACACAATATTTTAAGTGTTGGTCAAATGTTAGAAAAGAACTACAAGTTGCTTTTTGATGAGGGTAAATGCACTATTTTTGATAAAAATAATAGTAATAGAATCATTACACAAGTGCCAATGTCAAAGAATAGATTGTTTCCTTTAAATTTTGGCCAGCCAGGGGGAGATAAGTTAGCAAATGTTGCTATTTCCAATCCAAGTGTCCTATGGCACTTGAGATATGGTCATTTGAATTCAGCTAGTTTGAAAATGCTAACTTCACAAGCGATGGTAACCGGACTTCCTAAGGTTCAGGATAGTAAGGAAGTCTGTGAAGGGTGTGCTCTTGGGAAGCATGCCGGATCAAAATTTCCTCATGGACAAGCATGGCGGGCCAGCTATCCACTCCAGCCTAGTGCATACAGACATCTGTGGTCCGATGCTGACCAAGAGTCTTGGTAACAACTCTTACTTCCTACTCTTCATTGATGATTTTACTAGAATGTGCTGGATATATTTTTTGAAATATAAGGATGAAGCATTTGAATGCTTTGTCGATTTCAAAACAAGAGTTGAAAGTGAGAGTAGATATTTTGTAAAATGTCTTAGATCGGATAGGGGAGGAGAATACTCCTCTAATGAGTTCTTGAATTTTTGTAAGCAACATGGCATTAAGAGGCAGTTCATAGCTGCCTACACTCCACAATAGAATGGTGTCGCAGAGAGGAAGAATCGCACCATTGTGGAGATGGCAAGGTCTATGCTTCAGATGAAGCATTTGACTAATTCATATTGGGCAGATGCAGCCAGGACCAGCGTACATATCTTGAACAGAAGTCCTACTGCAAGTTTGGAAGGACAGACACCTTACCAAGCTTGGTATGGTAAAAAGCCAAATGTTAAGTATTTTAGAGTGTTTGGCTCATTGGCATATTCTCACATTCTTGATGAGCTAAGAAAGAAGCTCGATCCAAAGAGTCAAGCATGCATCTTTGTAGGATATTGTGAGAATACAAAAGCTTACAGACTCTACAATCCCAGGACTAGAAAGTTTGTGCTTTCCAGGGATGTGATTTTTGATGAAGGGGGAGAATGGGGTAAGCCCCAGATTTTTAGTGATGATGAATCTAGTGATGTAGGTTCTAAGCAGGTGCAACAACAGACACCACAGAAAAGTAAGCAGTCTCCTCCCAGAGATCCAGGTTCATCTTCTGATTCAACTTCTTCACCAAGTCCTTCTCCGTAGAGATCAGTAAGTTCCTCACCAATGGACATCGATTCTCCATCCAGAGGTAAGAGAACTCTACAGAATCATCCATCATATCAGATGTTGGATAAGAATTTTTCAAAAAGATACACTAGGAGTCAAGCTAGTGAAATGAATTATGTTCTACAAAGATTAGAAAATATGCACTTGTATGGTGATGATGTTTCCCAGCAGGAACCTAGGGGAGATTTAGTTAACTATGCTTTGTTAACTAATACACAGCTTGAACCTTCTAGTTATGAGAAGGCTTGTACTCAAAATATTTGGCAAGATGCCATGAAAGAGGAGATCACCTCTATAAAAAACAACGACACTTGGGAGTTGGTGAAGCTTCCTAAAGGAAAGAAACGTGTTGGATGTAAGTGGGTCTACAAGACCAAGTTTAATGCTGATGGTAGCATCGAGAGGCACAAGGCGAGATTAGTTGCAAAGGGATTTACTCAGAAATATGGAATTGATTATGAAGAGACTTTTGCTCCTGTAGCCGACAGGAGACTATCAGAACAGTTCTTGCCTTAGCTGCACACAAGGGATGACAAGTCCAACACATGGATGTAAAGAGTGCATTTCTAAATGGTTACTTGATAGAAGAAGTGTATGTTGAGCAACCACAGGGATTTGAAGAGAAAGACAAGGAACATCTTGTTTACAAACTGAAGAAGGCTCTTTATGGCCTCAAGCAGGCACCGAGAGCTTGGTACTCACGCATTGATGGGTACTTTAAAGATTATGGGTTCATCAGAAGCAAAAATGAACCCACGCTCTACTACCTGAATCAAGGAAATGACATCCTCATAGTTTGTTTGTATGTGGATGATCTCATTTTTATGGGTAGTAATGAAAAATTTAACATGGAGTTCAAGCACTCCATGATGCAGGAATTTGAGATGAAGGATCTTGGCTTAATGAAATACTTTCTTGGAATGGAAGTACATCGATAGATTCAGGGATCTTCATCTGTCAACTTAAGTATGCTCGAGATATGATTCAAAAGTTTGCTATGGAGCAATGCAAATCAGTTGCAACTCCAATTGGACATGGGATCCAATTAAGCAAGGATGATGGAGCACCGAAAGTTTATGTGACCACTTTCTAAAGCATTGTTGGGAGTTTGATGTTTCTCGCCAACACCGGACCAGACATTCAAGTATGTTGTATCTCTTGTTTCTAGATTTATGTCTAATCCATCTGAGCTGCATTTGCAAGCAGCTAAAAGGATTTTGAGATATGTGAAGGGTACATTGGATTTTGGAATCCAAGTACTACAAAAGTGATACTATCAAGCTTGAAGGCTTTAGTGATAGTGATTGGGGCAGCAATATTGATGATAGAAAATCCACATCGGGTAACTGTTTTAGTCTTGGTTCGGGCCTAATAACTTGGAGTTCCAAGAAGCAGACAGTAGTAGCACTATCTTCAATAGAAGCTGAGTATATAGCGGTTACTCATGCTAGTACTCAAGCTCTATGGCTCCGAAAGGTATTAGAAGAGATTGGAGAGCAGCAAAGTGGTCCAACTCGAATATTCTGTGACAACATCAGTGCCATTCAGTTGGCATACAATCCTGTCCACCATAGTAGATCAAAGCATTTTGATATGAAGTACCACTTCATCCGAGATATGGTGGAAACTGATATTGTTGAGCTTCACTATTGCCACACTTTGGAGAACGTCGCTGACATCTTCACCAAGGCGCTCGGCTAAAGCTCAATTTGTAAAGCTGAGAGACTGTATAGTCAGTTCTCTCAACTTTAAGGGGGAGAATGTAGCAAGTGTGAACAGGACTTAGCTTGAAATGGCTTAGAAAAATCTAGTTTTTCTAAGCACAGTGTGAACACACTTACCTTTTGTCGGCTAATCTTGTCGGATGGTCGGCATGATATTTCTTTCTCCCTTTCCTTTATTTTCTCCTTATCCCTCCATTCTCCTTCCTCCTTTCCTGCCGTCCATTTTCCCTTATCACTCCACTCCCTTCCTCTCCCCACGCTCGCTGCCACCTCCCACTCCACTTCCTACTCCTCCGTTCTCTCTAAACTCCCCGATCTTCCTCCACCTTCCCTTCCCTACTATTGCGCATGTTCTAAGCCTATATAAGGTTTATTTTAATGTATTTTTCATCTGGTTAGTTTAATGAATAATTTTGGCTTTAATTATTGTTCGTGTCAATTGTTTTACCTTGGCTAATGTTAATCTAAGCTTACCTTAACCTTAGATTCACAATCGATAGTAGAGAAGCTTTGGGATATATTTAAAGGGGCAAATACTAAACCTATTGTAGATGATAGGGAAATTCAAAAATATGAATAAGATGAAGCAAAATCTCTCATGATCATAACTTTTACAATTACAGATGATATATAGCCATATATTAGTTCAAAATTGAATTCGATAGAATCCTAGAATACTTTATCCAAAATATTTGAAAGAAATAATAAAACCACCATATTAAATCTCCAAACTCAATTACATTCTCTAAAGGTTAACCATGGTGAGAGAGTAGAATTGTTTCTAAGAAAAGTGGTAGATATAAAATGAAATTTATTAACCTTAGGAGAGAAGGTAGAAGATAAATTTCTAGTTCAAGTAATTTTAAGAGCACTTCCTAAAATTTACAAGCACCTAGTTACATATTTACAAATTTTGAGTAAAGATACATCATTTGATGAGTTGGTCAATATACTACAAGAGTATGAAGTGGAGAATTCAATCAAAGATGAAATGACTAACAATGCTTTATTATCAAAATATAATTCACAACTAAATGTTGCTTCATTCTCAAGGAATAAAACAAAATGGAGTGATAGATATTATCAAGTTTGCAAGAAAAGAGGTCATAGTACAAGTTATTGTAGATTTAATCCAAGGAATTAGTACCAAGGGAATCAAAAAAAAATTGAGAAACTAATCAAATAGGTTATTTCAACCAAGACAATATCAAAACCATTATATACCACATCAACAATAATTTTAGCATCAATACAATCCACTTTAGCTACAATATAGAGAAGGAAATCAAAAGGTACACTTAGTTCAAGAGAGTATTTTATGAAGATGCTAATCATTTTATTAATTGGAATACAAACAAGGAGCAAAAATAAGAAAGCAAAAAAGAAGAGCACAAGTTGTAGCAAAAGGATTAAGACCATATTAAAGACTAAAGTCTTCAATAACCAAATAATGTAATACAGGGGGTGTTGGAATATATTACATTATTTGGTACATGCTAATGTACCACCTTTGGTACATATTTATATTAGGAAAGAGTGTCCTATATTAGAAGTTGAGTATTTACTTTATGCAATGTAATAAATGCACAAGTATTATTAAAGTGTGCAAAGTATTTTGGTATTGTAAACGTGCATAGTTGGTGCATAGTTGTCCATGTGCATATGAGTCCATAGAATAGGAAATTGGAGAGTATCTAGAATATTGAAAGCCAAGAGTGCTCCTTATGAAGATTCACTTTAAATACTCTATGTATGGGATATGAAATGTTATGTAATATGGAAGTATGAATACTTGAGATCTTGATTCAATAGAGATACAATTTCGTGAGCACTTATTAATGGTAATTTTATGAGTTATAGTTGAATTTTTTTATTTTTATACTTCTATATTATTACCATTATTATATATTTCATATTGCAACTTTATTTTTGATCTTTTAGTTTATTTTATATTAAGTATTTAGCTTCGAAATCTAACACTGAGGAGAGGATGGAACATGCATGATCGAACCAAGGAGTGGGAGGAATAAATCTACATGCTTCTAGATCATGCCATAGAGATTACACTTATGTTTGTAAAAGTGATAGACTTTGTAGAATAATTGGTGTAGTGCTTTTGTATCCAAGTAGCACTTTTATTCAATGGTCATGTGGACTAGTCAATGTGCTAAAATAGGTCAATTTTGCAAAAGTGTTGAGGTCAATAAAAAGTGTTGGTAGTGCTTTCACAACGAGTCACACTTTTAAAAAAATTCCAATTTGATGTTTAATTAGGCTTGGTTAAGGTATTTGACTAATGGTATGTTGTTTGGTGCTTTTTTGGGAGATATGGTTGACTAAGCATGTCAAAATTGGGTGTCTAATCCATGCATATAAATTTTTGAGATTCAAAATTTGTGGATTTACTAGCAGTAGGACTTATTAGACCAAGTGTCAGTCCTTATTATTATTTAGTGTTGTTAGTTCATAATAAGAATGGATCTAGAAGGATATGCATGGATTTTTGCAATGCACCTAGTAGGGAATACAATAGACTCTGAGGGATGGTCATAGGGACTTAGCTTATCTATTCTCATCAGATGGAAAAAAATGTAAAACCTAGTAGGAAATACAATATACTTTGGGGGATGGTCATATGGACTTCTTAGCTTATTTTTTCCCATTGGATGGAATATTTTAAAAAAATCATCTAATGGAGTGGTAGCACAATTTTTTACAATACAATCCCAAACTACTAAGGATACAATCCAACCATTTACAACTCATTCTAGATAAATATGCATCTATATTTGTTGATCCAAAGGTCTTACACCACAATGCACTCATGATCATGTAATACAACTTATACCAGAAAGTGTACCACCCAACATTTTCCCTTATAGGTATCCATATGTACAAAAGTTTGATATTTAAAAAATTATGTAGGAGCTACTAGCAGTAGGGCTTATTAGACCAGGTGGAAATCCTTATTCTTATCCATTATTTTTGGTTCATGAGAAGGATGGATCTAGAGGTTATACATGGATTTTTATGAGCTAAATAAATTATCATCAAGGAAAAATTTTCTATTCCTATTATTGATTAGCTATTGAATGAGCTCCATGGTGCTCAATTTTTCTCCAAGTCGGATTTGTATTTAGGGTATCATCAAATTATAATAAAATAAAAATATATTTCTAAAATGGTATTTTAGACTCACAAATTTCATTATGAATTCCTAATCATGCCATTACCTCTAGTAGGACCATCTCCATCATCTTCATCTGAATCAACATCTTCTCTTTCATAGGCTTCATCCTCATCACCAAAATAAATAATAGATGCTTTGTCAACAATACATGGATTAGAAGGGGTATACTTGTTCTCCTCATAAAACATATATTAGATGATATACAACATCTTGGTGTTAGGATCCATAAGACATACCCCTTTGACTCACTATTGTATCCAATGAAGATACATCACTTGGATTTCTTATTTAAATTTATTTATTTTTGCTTTAGAATGTGCATGAATGTATTGCATGTAAACCCACAAATATGTGATATGGTAGGTATGTTACCCGTTTATTCCTCTTCAAATGTGATCCATTTAATGGAAGTGTGGGTGTGCAATTCAACAAGTAAACCATAGTATGAACAAATTCTACCCAAAATATTGGTAATAAATTAGTATCACTCAACATGAACCTCACCATCACCTAAATAGTATATTTTTTCCTCTATATAATTCTATTTTGTTGAGGCATGTAAGCATTCACCAATTATTGTTTCATGCCATGCTACTACCAAAAAACAAAAAATTCATTACTAGTGTATTGCCCTTCAATTTGAGTAGAGAACAAGAATGGGATGACTAGAAATTTATTCCACATGAGCTTTAAACTCCTAGAAATAATGTAATACTTCATCCTTTATGTATTATAATCAATTAACAATTTAAAATAATGATTGACACTAAAACTTGGATCCATTAGTCCACACAAATCAATATTCATCATGTAAGGTAATACACCCACATTCATCATGTATGATAATCAATTAACAATATAAAATAATGATTGACACTGAAACTTGGATCCATTAGTCTACACAAATCAATATTCAATTGATATACCAAGGTCACCTTGTTATTTTAGAAAATTTGTCATTCCATGAATCCAAATTACAAGAAATGCATGCATCCTTGACTGTGGGCCATTTTGGTTCTTTAAAACTTATGAGAGGGAAAAAATACAATTTCTTTTAGGCAATAATGAAAAGAAATATTCAAACCTTTATGGTCGAATGTGAAACTTATCAACAGATGAAAGGAAAAACTATCTACACTATCCTCTAGCCTCTTTCGACTCCAAAAAATATATGGACAAATATCTCCATGGATTTTATTGAAAGGCTTTAGAAGTCAGGAAGTAAAATAGTCATTCTTGTGGTGGTGGATTTTCTATCAAAGTATGCTCATTTTCGTTCTCTAATCCATCCTATAAGGCCTTTATAGTTGCCTAAATATTCTTAGATTCTATTTTTTGTCTATATGGTATGCTCCAACCTATTATTTTTAACTAAGACCCCATATTACTAGTCATTTTTTACAAAAAATATTTAAATTGGGGGGCACAAAATTTTAAATGAGCTCATGCTATCATCCTTAGAAAAATGACCAAAAAATATTGTTAATAATTGCCTATAGATGTACCTTCATTGATTAACATCCAAGAATCCTACTCAATGGTCCAAATAGATTCCCTTGGTAAAATAATGGTACAACACTTCTTATCATACTATTACCCAGATGAAACCATTTGAAGCAATTTATGAATATCCTCCATTAATTTCCTCATATATCCTAGGTAGTGCCAAGGTCCAAGTGATGGATTCCACTTTTCATGATTGTACACTAATTCTTCAACAACTTAAGGAGAATTTGGTGATGGTTTAGAATTGTATGCATCAAGTTGATCAATATTATATGGAATGCAACTTTAATGTAGGGGACATGGTATTTCTCCACCTACAACCATACAAGTAATCATAATTGTAGATTCGTGGTCATCAAAGACTCTTAATAAAATTCTATGAACCTTATTAGGTATTATAATGGATTGGCTTAGTTGTCTACAAGTTCAACTTGTTTCCCTCTTCCAAGATACATCCAATTTTTCATGTCTCCTCCTTGAAAAAGGTTCTTGGCAATAAATTATACATTCATTCAACACTTTCATAATATTATGAGGAAGGATAAGTCATATTATAGCACAAGTGTATTATGGATTGAGGGACACATGCACTCTGCAACCAAAACATCACTAAATTTTTAGGACAATAGCATGGATTACAATCGATAGAGTTCATTTGGAGTTGCTACATCAACTTCAGTAATAGTTTCCTCATCTCAACCTTTGAGGACAAATATTTTTAATGGGGAAGGACATTTTAGTACCTTGTCCTAACATTATTATATAAATATTAATAAAATATGTAATTTTTTCTTTATTAGGAATTACTAGCTTAGGCCCCCCACTTGCATGTGGACCGACCCTTGAGCTATAGGCTTAGGGTTTATAACAATCTATAAAAAGGTAAGAGTCAAATTGAAATGTATCAAGTCACTTTCTAATATTGTAACTAAGCTCTACTTCTAAGGAGGTTTTCCCTTAAAAAGGCTTGTAATTTTGTATTGCAATCTTTGTTTTCAAATAATAAAGTTGCTACATTTCCATTATGTATTGCAATATTGTTATTTCAATTTCTATTTTTCTATTAATTATAGAAATATCTGAGGGTGTGTTTATTTTAATTGGAAGGTTCCTAAAAATGTCATGTATATAGCTACTACATTTTAATCATTTTTAGTGAGTTGCTTCAATCTTTTATATAATGTTCTTATCAGCATAAAAAATATGAGTAATGTTATCTCTAAATATTAAATCTAGACCCGAGAGGATATACTAAAAAATATACAAGTAGATAAATAGAAAATTTAAATATATTCAATAAAGGATATATTAAGTGGCATTAGCTAAATTAGTTAGATTCCTCAACACTTAAGGAGGAGACCAAAGTTTAAATATTTCCAAGCAATACATGGATAATATCCAAGCTCTATTGTAATACCACTATATGATGATAATTTAATACAAGTGGGGCCTATTTCATCCCATATAACCAATTGAAAGGAAAACATAAAATATATATAATATTGAAAAATTCAAAACAAAAACAAAATAATATCTTACAAAGAAATGACTTAAAACCAAAATTCGAATACTCAAAATTTAAATTAAATATTTTTACCATCAAGTCCTCACTATCCCTATCGTACTTTCTCTTTTATGTCAATAGAGAGAGACAGGACACGGTGCTATTGTATTTTACATTAGTATAAAATGAAAAATAATGTCATACAACTGGAATAGCTCAACTGAAATCTAAAAATATGAGATTTAGAAAATTGTGTAGGAGCTACTAGTAGTAGGACTTATTAGACAAAATGTGAGTCCTTATTCTTCTCCAGTGTTTTTGGTTCATAAGAAGGATGGGTCTTGGAGGTTATGCATGGATTTTGGAAATTAACGTATGTTAGATTTTGAAGCTATAAACTTAAAGGAAATGCAACAACAATTATTGAAATAAGCATGCAATGTTATAGCTATGATAATGGCTAACCGATATGCATGAAAATATGATAGAAAACTTGATATAATGCTCTATAAATGCTCATATATGAAATCTCATGAAAATTAAAATGTTATAGAATGGAGGTAACTACATCTCCATTCTCATGAAAAATATCTACATGACTACTACTACTACTCTAACCTATGCTCTTCAAAATCTCTCTTACTTCTATTCTATGAAGACCTATTTATAATGAGATGCAACTCTTTTCATTCAAGACACCTCACTATTTTATTCTAAGACTCATGTACATGTGGACTTCATGCACACTTACAATCATTGCACATTATTACACTTGTGCACTTATTACATTGCTTTAATAAAGTACTTAACTCCTAATCTAATCCTAATCTAAATATGTACCCATGATGGTACATTAGTGAAGGACCAAATAATGTAATATATTCCAACATCCTCATGTATTACATTATTTAGTTGTTGAAGACTTTAGTATTCAATAAGGATATTTGTATTTGTCTTCTACATTGATTTCTTTTTGAGGCTTGAGTTCTTATTTCTTCATTTCTTCTTGAACCAGTTGATTATATCAGGATGTGCTTCTTCTTCTCATGTCTTTGCTTCACTATGATCTGTATTTAGTTTGAGAGTGCTTTCTCTCATATTTATTTCTTTGTTATGCTTATTTCTCCTTCTTCATTTTCTTTTCTATTTCTACAAATTTATCAATGATATATATTTTTCATGATGGATTAGTATATCATCACTATAGGAGTGACTAGAATTGTTATTTTGCTCCTTGTTTTGAAAGAATAAAAAACAATCAATGATAGATATATCATCAAATATTCTTCTAAATTAAGTACAATTATATTATGAGTATTCCACCATGATCTAAAGAGTACATCTATTGGGATTGAAAATATGTGATATAATATTGATACAAGAGATTACAATATATAGGTATGATTCCTATATGATAACATGACAAGTGTCAAGGACATGTCATAACAGATAGAAAAAGTACACATTAACTCTAACATTCCCCCTTAATGTATACTTTTCTAAAAAAATAACCCTAACATCCTCTTTTATTACATGATTTGGTCTAGGCTCGTGCTCTTTGCGCTTGGATCTCCAACTGTGAATAATTCTAGATCAATAGTGTATACATCTTGGTATGTTGCCTCAAGGTCAACCACTTCCTTGGATTTTTGCCTCTGGATCAGTCGTCTAAGTGCCTTAGGGTCATCCTGGGTGCCTCAGGATCAACCACTTCTAGGTTTGTTGCCTCTGTAGGTCATCCTCTAGGTATGTTGCCTCTCGTAGGTCACTGACTAGGTTCACCATGAATATCATATCCCCTCTCATGGTGAAACACAATCTAGAAGGTGTTGGTCTCTATCAAAAATGCACATTAATAAAAAAAATATGTTAGACATATAAGAGTGTCAGTATCTACTAAAAATGTATTTAAAATATAATAAAATGAACCATAGAATCCAAATGTGGAGGAGAAGAAGAAAGAAGAGAATAGAATCTTCTGAAGTGTCTATGTTTGTAGTCTTCAAAAGTTGATCTAAAAAAGTCCTTGGATAGATTCTAGGGTGTCTATGTATATAGTCCCTAGAGTAGGTTTCCTTATGGTAATCACCTCATCTTACCAAAATGCATGGGTAACCAGCCACTACATCCGCCAAGTATGATAGAGGAGAATACTAGATACTAGGCTCACTTACATAGTGCTTTGGGAGTGTTGGGTTCAACAGAGAGTGCACTCCATGATACAATAATATTTGAGGCTAAAAATATATATAGAATAGTCTTAAAATTATAATTGGACACCACCAATGTGTCCATCTCAAAAAAACCTTTTTGATGACTATAAATACCCCTATATTTGAGTATCATGGGGCCTTCCTTTTGTGGAAAATGTTGGCAATTTTGGGTATTTTGGGTACTTTGGGTACATTGCCTTTGCTCAAGTATATAAGTTGTCATTGATGTCAAGAAGCTTTTGAAGGAATTTGATTTGATGTCAAATAATTTGTTTTGATGAAGGTTACGGCATGACAGTTTCAAAGGTCTTTTGCAAACCCCAAGCTGACAGGTTCGAAAGAAAGTAAGTTGGAAAAGTGTCACGATATCGCGACATGTCGCATTTTCATGACTTAAGCAGGAGAGAGAAAGCATTTTAGAAAAGTGTCACGATATCGCGACATGTCGCATTTTCGTGACTTAAGCAGGAGAGAGAAAGCAAGTTAGAAAAGTGTCGCGATATCGCGACATGTCACAGTTTCGCGACTCAAAGAGGAGAGAGAATGTACGGAGTCAAAAATGTCACGATTTCGTGACATATTGCAAGGAAGGTTGTACGGACGAAAAAGTGTCATGATTTCGTGACATGTTGCAGGAGAGAGAGTCCGAAAGAAAAAGTGTCATGATTTCGTGACATAATGCAGAAGAGAGAGTCCGTAGTGTGAATTGTCATGATTTCGTGACAAGTTCGAAGAGAGAGAAAGTAACACGAAAAGTGTCATGATTTCGTGACATGCTGCAGAGTTCGAAGTGAGAACTGTCACGATTTCATGACATGCTACAGAGTTCAAAGTGAGAACCGTCACGATTTCGTGACATGCTACAGATGAAAATGTTCCAAGTAAGAACTGTCACGATTTCGTGACATGCAGCAAAGGAAAGGTTTCGAAGTAAGAAATGTCACGATTTCATGACATGTTGAAGAGAAAGCGTACGGATGTAGAAAGTGTCACGATTTCATGATAGGTTGAAGAGAAAGCTTACGGATGTAGAAAGTGTCACGATTTCACGACAGATTGAGATGGCAGCATACGGTTGGAGAAAGTGTCACGATTTCATGATAGAAATAGAAAGCAGGTCTTCAATAGGAGAAGAGTCACGATTTCATGACAGAAGCAAAATGAAAGAGCATGGAAGAAGAAGCGTCACGATTTCATGACAAATTCAAGGAGGAAGAGCTCAAAGGCGAAAGCGTCACGATTTCATGACATGTTCCATTTTCGCGGGCGTAAGGCAGAGAAAAGCACAAGGCAGCGAAAGTGTCACGATTTCGTGACATGTTCCATTTTCGCTAGTGCAAGCAGAGAAGAGTGCAAGGAAGCGAAAGTGTCACGATTTCATGACATGTTCTGCTTTCACGGGTGCAAGCCGAGAAGAGGTTAAGAAAGCGAAAAGTGTCACGATATCGTGACATGTTGTATTTTCATGGCAGAAGCTACAGAAGAGTTACAGAGGCAGTGAAGCCGACAAAGTCAAATTTTAGCCGACGAAGATTAGGGCTTGCAGCCGACGAAGATTAGGGTTTGCATTTGTTATAACAGTCGACTAAGATTAAAGTTTTCATCATGAAAATTTTGTTATAAAAGGAGGGTTGTTTGGAGAGTTGAAGTGTGAATGAATGTGTTGTTGAAGTGCGACGTTTGGAGATAGTGCGTAGAGCAAGAAGTTTGATCGTCGAGAGTAGAGTGCGAAATTTGATCATAGTGTGTAGAGTGCATTTGTCGAATCATTCTAAGTGTGAAAGATCTCAAAGGAAGTAGAGTGTGCAAAGACGATGCTGTGATTGCGTAGAGAGTGCAAAGGTTGAAGTTCGACCAAGTGCGGTTGTGATTGCACAGAGAGAGCAGAGGGCGTAGAGAGCACAAAGGGCAAAGATGAATGTGGAGTGCTACTGTATGAGGATAGAGGTGCACTGGTTCTTTGAGAAGAACCTGAGGATAGATTTGGTTGTTGAGCTACTGTGGATGTGATCATAGAAGGCAGAGGTCTCTTAGGCTAAGCATTGAGGATAGGAGGTCTTCGATGGAAAGGAGTTCCACGTGCTGGCAAGAGGTAGAGGCAGTTGATCTTCCGAGGGATCATTTCTAGAGCGAGAGGGGAAGGTATCTCCTTTGAGAGAGGTTCAATTTGGGGAAGGTATCTCCTTTGAGCGAGAGGCTCATAAATTTTGATTGGGGGAAGGTATCTCCTTTGGGCCGAGGCTCATAAACATTGTAATTGGGAAGGATTCCCAAAGAACTTTGAGATAACTTTTAGAGAAAAGTTTTGTGGATGTAGCCCAACCATTTTGGGTGAACCACGTTAAAAATGGGTCTTCAATGTGTGATGCTTTCTGTCTTGATTAATGTTGTGTTGATGCCACTGCTATCTAAAGTTAAAATTATTAATTGGTTAAGTCTTATACTGTTCACCCCCCTCTCAGTATAAGCTTGTGTTCTTCAATTGGTATCAGAGCGGGTCTCTCCAGAAAGAGCCTAACATCTTGGAGAAGGATCTATCAGAGGAACATACAGATTCAGAAAGAGATGAAGAGGTTGAGTTCGATCTCAAAGGTGAATTCTTCTTGGCTTTGAGAAAGCTTGAGAAATTCAGGGAAGAGAATTCTGTTCTCAAGCATCAATGTCAAGAAGAGATAGCAAGATCAAAATTGTCTCAAAGTGTTATAGACTTCAAAATTCTAGCTGAAGAAGGGAAGAAGGTTGAACAGGATCTAAAAGGAAAGGAAGCTGATTGCGAGAAACTAGAAGAAGAGGTTATGTCTCTTAGAGTGAAGTTGGAACAGTTGGCTCTCAGATAGAATACTCCGTGTGAAAAGCAAAAGAAGGATGGTATCACCATTCATGAAATAGGGTCTTCGAGCAAGATCAATCTTCATCCTGAAGAGCGGTGGATTCCAGTTGGTCACAAGAAGAACAATCATCCAAGGCATCAAAACAGGTTACATAATACTTTCCATGGCTATTGTTTTTCCTGCAAGAAATTTGGTCACAAAGCTATGCATTGCAATAAGTCTTTGAATAGCCATAGTAAGGAAAATGTTAACTCTTTTGCACCTCTTATGAATAAAAATGTCATGTGTTACAAGTGCAAGAATTTTGGGCATATAGCAAGGATGTGCGGTTTGGATAGATCTAGCCTTGAGTTCACTAAAAAGAGAAATGAGATCAAATCTAAGTCAATGATAGTTCAAACTGCTTTTCATGCTCAAGACAAAGTAGAAAAATGGTATCTTGATAGTGGTTGTTCAAAACATATGACTGGTGAAAAGGAAAAGTTTTTGGTCTTAAAAGAAACAAACAGAGGAACAGTCAGTTTTGGAGATAACAGGTCAGCCAAAATCTGTGGTAAAGGGACTCTTAGTTTGGATGGGAAATCCAAAACATAAAATGTGCTTTATGTAGAAGGCCTAAGACATAATCTTCTAAGTGTGAGTCAACTTTGTGATCAAGGGCACATAGTATCTTTCTTTTCAGATAGATGTGAGATAAGTAAAGAAAAAAATGGAAAACTCATTGCGAGTGCTACAAGGACTCCAAACAATCTTTACATGCTAAGTGAGATAAAAAAGGAAAAGTGTTTTCTAACTCAAGAAGATGAGAGTTGGTTATGGCATAAAATATTGGGGCATTTGAGCTTTGATAATCTTGTCAATATTAGTAACAAGGAAGCAGTTAGAGACTTGCCCAAAATAAAAAGGCCCCATAACATCGTTTGCGGTCCTTGTCAACATGGAAAACAGACTAGAACCAGTTTCAAATCAAAAGGGTATACTTCTTCAAAACCATTGGATCTTATTCATACTGATTTATGTGGCCCTACCAGAACTCAGAGCATTCAGGGAGAAAGCTACTTCATGTTGTTTATAGATGATTATTCTAGAATGACTTGGGTTACTTTTCTCAAAGAAAAATCTGAAGCTTTTGAAAAATTTAAAGCTTTCAAAGAAATGATTGAAAATGAGACTGAAAAGAGAATCAAATGCTTAAGATCAGATAGAGGAGGAGAGTTCACTTCAAATGAATTTGTGGAATACTGTGAGCAACAAGGAATCAAAAGAGAATATTCAACAGCAAGAACTCCTCAACAAAATGGAGTAGTTGAAAGGAAAAACAGAACTATTGAAAATATGGCTAGAGCTATGTTAAATGAGTCAAAACTTTCAGATGGCTTTTGGAAAGAGGCAGTCAGTATAGCAATCTACATTATCACCAGGGCCCAACTTAGAGTCAATCATCATAAAACTCCTTATGAGTTGTGGAAAGGAAGACCAGCTACAGTAAAATACTTCAAAGTGTTTGGGAGTAAGTGCTTCATCAGAAGGGAAGATCAGAATTTGGGTAAGTTTGATCCTAGGTGTGATGAGGGAATCTTTCTTGGATATTCCAGCGAAGCAAGGCCTACAGATGCTTCAACAAAAGAACTCATACAGTTGTAGAGAGCATAAATGTAACAGATTGATGAAAAGACAGGGATAAGAGAACCAGTCAAGGAACTCAGTGATGAAATTTGTCAAGAAGAATTCAGAGAGGTTTCGGATGAAGAAGAGGAAAGACAACAACTGCTTCCCAAAACTCCTTCACGATATGTTCAGAAACATCATCCCAAATATTTGATCATTGGTGATCCAAATAGCAGGCAAACTAGAAGAAGAGTCATTCCTTCACATGATTCTACAAATGTTTCATTATTATCTCGGATTGAGCCAAAAGATTTCAGTGAAGCATGTGCGAGATAAGTTTTGGGTAAAAGCAATGGATGAAGAGCTAAATCAAATAGAGAAAAGTGAAACTTGGGATTTGGTTCCAAGACCTAAGGACAAGAATGTCATTGGCACAAAATGGATATTCAGAAATAAACTCAATGAGGATGGAAAAATTGTCGAAACAAAGCTAGGTTAGTCTGCAAAGGTTATGCTCAAGTAGAAGGTGTTGATTTCGAAGAGACGTTTGCTCCTGTTGCTCGTCTTGAAGCTATCAGAATGTTTTTGGCCCTTTCAAGCTTCAAATCATTCAAGGTATATCAAATGGATGTAAAGTCAGCTTTTCTAAATGGGGTGTTGGTAGAAGAAGTCTACATAGAACAGCCAGAAGGAGTGTCTCTCTCAAATCAGTCAGACTATGTGTGTAAACTAAAAAAGGCCTTGTATGGGTTAAAGCAAGCACCGAGGGCTTGGTACTCAAGACTTGACAGTTATCTTCATGAGCAAGGCTTCAGGAAAGGCGTGGCGGATAGCAATTTGTATATTAAGAATGAAGATGATGATATGTTGATTATGGTTGTCTATGTTGATGATATTATTTTTGGGGGAAATAATACTCAGATGTGCAAAGTTTTTGCTAACACCATGCCAGAAGGAATTTGAGATGTCTATGATTGGAGAGCTGTCATTCTTTTTAGGTCTTCAGATTGCTCAATCAAAAGATGGTATATTTCTCTCTCAAGGAAAGTATATCAAAGAAATGTTGAAGAAATTTGGGATGATGGACAGCAAACCAGTATGTACTCCAATGATTACAGGGTGCAAGATGAGTAAAGATGATGAATCTCCAACGGTAGATCAGAGGTTGTACGAGATCAATGATTGGCAGTTTATTATATGTTACAGCTACCAGACCAGATATCATGCAGGCAGTTGGGTTAGTAGCAAGATTTCAGGGAGCTCCAAAATATTCTCATGTTATAGCAGTTAAGAGGATATTCAGATATCTGAAGGGCACTATGGACTTTGGGCTTTGGTATCCCAAAGGTGATGATTTCACCCTCACGGCTTATACAGATGCAGATTGGGCAGGCAGTATTAATGACAGGAAAAGCACTAGTGGTGGAGCATTCTTTCTGGGAAAGAGTTTGGTTTCTTGGCTAAGTAAGAAACAACCTTCGGTTTCCTTATCTACAGCAGAGGCTGAATACATAGCAACAGTGGTTGGGTGTACACAGGTTTTATGGATGAAAACCACCTTGGAGGATTTCAAAGTCAAGCATGAACAACCCATCTCCATATTTTGTGATAATACAAGTGCCATAAGTATTTCCAAAAATTCGGTAATGCACTCAAGGACAAAGCATATTTCCATCAAGTATCACTTTCTAAGGGAGAAAGTGCAAGACAAGCAAGTCAAGCTAGAGTATGTGTCTACTAAAGAGCAGATTGCAGATATCTTCACCAAACCTCTTCCAAGAGATACGTTTGAGTATCTAAGGGAGAAATTGGGAGTTGTACTCCCACCCCAGAATTAATCACCTCATCAGGAGGTGGGGGAGGGACCAAGCTAAGAGGCTCATTCTTAGTCCCGAGCCCCAAAGGTGACCCTTTGCCATTGATGACAAAGGGGGAGAGATATGAGTAAGGGGGAGAGCTTCAAAGTGAAGAGGAAAGCTTCAAGTCAGGGGAGCAAAACTTCAAAGGAAGATTCTCAGTTGTGCGCACAGTTGGTCAGTTGTTAGCACATGTTTTTTTTTTTTGGCTCTTGAGAAGTGTTTTCGAGTAAAGGTTTGCCATCAATGACAAAGGGGGAGATTGTTGGCAATTTTGGGTACTTTGGGTACATTGCCTTTGCTCAAGTATATAAGTTGTCATTGATGTCAAGAAGCTTTTGAAGGAATTTGATTTGATGTCAAATAATTTGTTTTGATGAAGGTTACGACATGACAGTTTCAAAGGTCTTTTGCAAACCCCAAGCTGACAAGTTCGAAAGAAAGTAAGTTGGAAAAGTGTCGCGATATCGCGACATGTCGCATTTTCATGACTTAAGCAGGAGAGAGAAAGCATTTTAGAAAAGTGTCGCGATATCGCGACATGTCGCATTTTCGCGACTTAAGCAGGAGAGAGAAAGCAAGTTAGAAAAGTGTCGCGATATCGCGACATGTCGCAGTTTCGCGACTCAAAGAGGAGAGAGAATGTACGGAGTCAGAAATGTCACGATTTCGTGACATATTGCAAGGAAGGTTGTACGGACGAAAAAGTGTCACGATTTCGTGACATGTTGCAGGAGAGAGAGTCCGAAAGAAAAAGTGTCACGATTTCGTGACATAATGCAGAAGAGAGAGTCCGTAGTGTGAATTGTCATGATTTCATGACAAGTTCGAAGAGAGAGAAAGTAACACGAAAAGTGTCACGATTTCGCGACATGCTGCAGAGTTCGAAGTGAGAACTGTCACGATTTCGTGACATGCTGCAGAGTTCGAAGTGAGAACCGTCATGATTTTGTGACATGCTGCAGATGAAAATGTTCCAAGTAAGAACTGTCACGATTTCGTGACATGCAGCAAAGGAAAGGTTTCGAAGTAAGAAATGTCACGATTTCGTGACATGTTGAAGAGAAAGCGTACGGATGCAGAAAGTGTCACGATTTCATGATAGGTTGAAGAGAAAGCTTACGGATGTAGAAAGTGTCATGATTTCATGACAGATTGAGATGGCAGCATACGGTTGGAGAAAGTGTCACGATTTCATGATAGAAACAGAAAGCAGGTCTTCAACAGGAGAAGAGTCATGATTTCGTGACAGAAGCAAAATGAAAGAGCATGGAAGAAGAAGCGTCATGATTTCATGACAAATTCAAGGAGGAAGAGCTCAAAGGCGAAAGCGTCACGATTTCGTGACATGTTCCATTTTCGTGGGCGTAAGGCAGAGAAAAGCACAAGGCAACAAAAGTGTCACGATTTCGTGACATGTTCCATTTTTGCTAGTGCAAGCAGAGAAGAGTGCAAGGAAGCGAAAGTGTCACGATTTCGTGACATGTTCTGCTTTCGCGGGTGCAAGCCGAGAAGAGGTTAAGAAAGTGAAAAGTGTCATGATATCGTGACATGTTGTATTTTCATGGCAGAAGCTACAGAAGAGTTACAGAGGTAGTGAAGCCGACAAAGTCAAATTTTAGCCGACGAATATTAGGGCTTGCAGCCGACGAAGATTAGGGTTTGCATTTGTTATAACAGCCGACTAAGATTAAAGTTTTCATCATGAAAATTTTGTTATAAAAGGAGGGCTGTTTGGAGAGTTGAAGTGTGAATGAATGTGTGGTTGAAGTGCGACGTTCATAGATAGTGCGCAGAGCAAGAAGTTTGATCGTCGAGAGTAGAGTGCAAAATTTGATCGTAGTGTGTAGAGTGCATTTTGTTGAATCATTCTAAGTGTGAAATATCGCAAAGGAAGCAGAGTGTGCAAAGATGGTGCCGCTATGATTGCGTAGAGGTGCAAAGGTTGAAGTTCGACCAAGTGCAGCTGTGATTGCACAGAGAGAGCAGAGGGCGTAGAGAGCACAAAGGGCAAAGACGAACGTGGAGTGTTGTTGTATGAGGACAGAGGTGCACTGGTTCTTTGAGAAGAACCTGAGGACAGATTTGGTTGCTGAGCTGCTGTGGACGTGATCATAGAAGGCAGAGGTCTCTTAGGCTAAGCATTGAGGACAGGAGGTCTTCGGTGGAAAGGAGTTCCACGTGCTGGCAAGAGGTAGAGGCGGTTGATCTTCCGAGGGATCATTTCCAGAGCAGAGGGGAAGGTATCTCCTTTGAGCAGAGGCTCATAAATTCTGATTGGGGGAAGGTATCTCCTTTGAGCAAAGGCTCATAAATTCTGATTGGGGGAAGGTATCTCCTTTGGGCCGAGGCTCATAAACATTGTAATTGGGAAGGATTCCCAAAGAACTTTGAGATAACTTTTAGAGAAAAGTTTTTGTGGACGTAGCCCAACCATTTTGGGTGAACCACGTTAAAAATGGGTCTTCAATGTGTGATGCTTTCTGTCTTGATTAATGTTGTGTTGATGCCACTGCTATCTAAAGTTAAAATTATTAATTGGTTAAGTCTTATACTGTTCACCCCCCCTCTCATTATAAGCTTGTGTTCTTCAGAAAAATAGCAACATGCCTCTTTAAGAAGAAAAATAAAGAAGGCATCCTCACAGGGGAGTATTTTGGAATTTCCATCATAATAATACAATGGCCATGTGAGGCCCTTCATACCATGCATAAGTAAAACTTTTGGCCATTACAAAAGTTAAAATTCCCCATACAATGAAAAGAAATAAAGTGGTATCCTTCCAATTTTAAAAAAAAATACCCTCCATTTAAAATAAATTGCCCCCTTTCATGACATGAAAAAAATATTTGTAAATACAATGCCCCCTTTACATTACATTTAAAGAACATGGATGTCTAGTGGGTAAAATGAACCCACTTCCCACGTTACCTGAATCACAAGAACCCATGTAGTAGTTTGTATCTGCCATGTAGGTCGATGTCAGCTAGGGTTAGATCAAAGCATGTGATTCGAGAATCATGGGTAGTAATAAAATTAGTCCTCTTTAGGCCATAGTTTTCAATCCTTATCTTCCCCCTGTGTGAGCCAGGGTATACCAACACAAAGGAATTTGAGGCGTTGGAAATAGCACACAAACCCTTGATGTCCTTGTCATATGACTTCAAAGCTTGGTAGTACTCCCTCTGTCTGTCTCTCCTTATATCCCGCCCACCGACCACGATCAAAATGGGAGGCAACGTTGCCTCCAACAATGCCAACGTACTATGAAAGGAATGCCAAAAATAGGATGTCATCACTAGAAGTTATTTCCTTCATCAAAAATCATCGGATCTGCATTCGAAATTAGGAAGCATCAATAGCTTTGTTCAATGCATTGTGCTTGATTAAAACAATCTAGGCAGTATGTAGGAGATTTTTTAGGTCCACATTATATCTCATAATGAATATGATTTCGAAGCAATTTGAACCCTTGTGGACGATCATATCCACAGCCATCTCAGGGTCCATTGCAATCTCTTCGTCATAGGATTGTCTCCTCCTAGGATTGGAGGAGACTGCTTTAGACTCTTTGGAGACAAGAGAGTCACACGATCAATGCATCTATAAAAAGAGTGTTGGCATGCTACACATATACATAAAAAAAAAAACATCATATTCATCAGTCGATTGGTAGAACTCCATAGGGGGGCTTCTGCGTACACTTGGTCCTCATGATGATAATGGTGCCACCATCATGATCTTTTCATTTGACCAAGGCCCAACCATAGTTCACCTCCTTAATAGCAAAGATATGAACACGTATAATCCTCCGCCTTCAACTATTATACATAAATAATGATATCACCAGGGTACCCTCGCTCTTGTAGTGGTAGAAATCCACTACCTCCATATTTCTATGTAGAAGTTACCATATTTCCATTGTATTGTGAAAGTGCACTATAAACAGGTCCGATAATGATTTGCTAAGTCATATGCATGGAATACCCTTGATGTAGCTCCACCAGTGTCTGTATGGCAAAACCAAAATGAGCACCGATTCCATTGTGTCCATTCTTGAGCTTACGGATTAGAACTCTACGTGCTTCCTAGATTACTTCCACCACGAACTACTTTAGATTTTGATGCATAGTAAACATGTCCATTTTTTTACCGCTTGTTGTGCACTAGGTCAATGGGTTGTAAAGAACATCTAAAACATTTGGGAGTGCATGGGCCTATCTAGGTCAATGGGCTATTAAGAATCATTTGATGTCAAACATAGGTGGAGGGATAGTTAAAAAACTCATAATCAGATGCATCCCAATCATGCGGGGGGGCTCTTGCAAGTCATGCACTAGATACACAAATTGAGGAAAAAATGCTTTGCTACTATGATATATTTTAGACTAGGACAAGTTCCTAGATTTATCTGCTTCATCTGAGCTGACTAACCAAGGCATCAACTATGATAAAAGTAATACTTTGTCTACCTGTTATGAAATGTGTCCTTTACACTTGTCATGTTCTCATATAGGACTCATTCCTATATTGTATCTCTTGTATCAATATTATATATTTTAATCTCTTGTATCAATGTTAAAAAACTCATAATTAGATGCATCCCAATCATGCGGGGGGGCTCTTGCAAGTCATGCACTAGATACACAAATTGAGGAAAAAATGCTTTGCTACTATGATATATTTTAGACTAGGACAAGTTCCTAGATTTATCTGCTTGAGAACCAAGGCATCAACTATGATAAAAGTAATACTTTGTCTACCTGTTATGAAATGTGTCCTTTACACTTGTCATGTTCTCATATAGGACTCATTCCTATATATTTTAATCTCTTGTATCAATGCATCTATAAAAAGAGTGTTGGCATGCTACACATATACATAAAAAAAAAACATCATATTCATCAGTCGATTGGTAGAACTCCATAGGGGGGCTTCTGCGTACACTTGGTCCTCATGATGATAATGATGCCACCATCATGATCTTTTCATTTGACCAAGGCCCAACCATAGTTCACCTCCTTAATAGCAAATATATGAACACGTATAATCCTCCACCTTCAACTATTATACATAAATAATGATATCACCAGGGTACCCTCGCTCTTGTAGTGGTAGAAATCCACTACCTCCATATTTCTATGTAGAAGTTACCATATTTCCATTGTATTGTGAAAGTGCACTATAAACAGGTCTGATAATGATTTGCTAAGTCATATGCTTGGAATACCCTTGATGTAGTTCCACCAGTGTCTGTATGGAAAAACTAAAATGAGCACCGATTCCATTGTGTCCATTCTTGAGCTTACGGATTAGAACTCTACATGCTTCCTAGATTACTTCCACCATGAACTACTTTAGATTTTGATGCATAGTAAACATGTCCATTTTTTTACCACTTGTTGTGCACTAGGTCAATGGGTTGTAAAGAACATCTAAAACATTTGGGAGTGCATGGGCCTATCTAGGTCAATGGGCTATTAAGAGTCATTTGATGTCAAACATAGGTGGAGGGATAGTTAAAAAACTCATAATCAGATGCATCCCAATCATGCAGAGGGGCTCTTGCAAGTCATGCACTAGATACACAAATTGAGGAAAAAATGCTTTGCTACTATGATATATTTTAGACTAGGACAAGTTCCTAGATTTATCTGCTTCATCTGAGCTGACTAACCAAGGCATCAACTATGATAAAAGTAATACTTTGTCTACCTGTTATGAAATGTGTCCTTTACAATTGTCATGTTCTCATATAGGCCTCATGCCTATATATTTTAATCTCTTGTATCAATATTATATCTCATATTTTCAATCCCAACAAATTCATGTAGATAACCTATAAATGTTATGAAACTTTCTTCTTTTTCTTCCTTAAGGAACATTGAGAGTCTATCACTTTTATAAATGGATAGGTATTTGTATCCTTCAAATGTATCTATTGGATTTCAATCATAGAACTACAAATCATGTAATAGTTCCTCACTATTGAATGTGTTATTCATAATTTCATCCATATTTCTTTTAAATACTCCTTATAGCTTACTAGTGTTTGGAGTATATGAGCAAGTTCTAGTTGATGATTCTTTAGTTCTTTTGTGATTCTCGGAGTAGTTAGCCTTGTATTTATTTAGTGATTGATAATATATAATCCTTTTCTCTATAGAATCATCTTTATAAATACCTTTGTAAGCTATTCTTTAGTTTGCAACCAATATACCTTAGATTTATAGTTTTATCTTATGTTGAAGTCCTTTTGTCTCCCTAGTTATGTGATAAATATCTTAAGTATGATAATATCTTTGAGATATTTAAGTTGGATTGTCTATGTCTCATTTCTTTTGGTGAGAGACTAGTAAGTTTACTTTTCCAACTAATATTTGATGCAAGCAATAAACTTCAACTATGATTCAATGCTATAAGAAATTTCTAAACTTCTAAAATATTAATTTGATGTAGGATACCTTGTATCTCCCAAGTTAGAAGTTTTAGAAATACTATGTATTTAGTTTTGCTAATCCTTATAACTCCTTGTATTAGAACTTGCAAGTATATTTGAAGCAATAATAATGATGGTTCTAATGCTTCTAATTCCAACTAATTATTCAAGGTAAGCTTTCTAGAGATTAACACCTTATTACTCCTATCAATCACTTTCTCTAGAGTAAGTTGATTTTCAACTTTAATAGACTTTGCAATATAACTCTTACCTTTACTTTGAACTTGAAGACTCTCTGTAATTGATTCAAATTTGTACCTTAGTAATAGTCGACTTCTTATCAACTCCAAACTATAACTAAGGTCTTCACTTTTTTCTTTATTGATATGTGCACTCCTTTCAATGTCGATGTTTTTAGACCTGCACACTCCTCCTCCAATGTCTAAATTTAGACCTGTTGGCTTCTATTAACCTTGATAAATATGTTTTCCTTTGCACTTCACTCATATGGCAATAGATATCTTCTTTCAATGTTGTTTTGGTTTGCCTTCGACCTTCTATCTCACTGGTGGATGTTGTCTTTCATGACATCAAATGACTTTGGTATGCGAACTCCTTGGTCTGCAAACTCCTTGGTCTACTATGTGTGCTATACTTTGATGTAGATGTGTTGGTCTAAGCACTTAGTGAATTACTCAACTAATATTACTTAGTTTCTATGGTGCTAGACTTCTTAACTGCACCTTAAAGCTCTCTTATAGCTTCTGGTTGATGTTTCTCTTTATGAGCACTATGTTGGTGCTTCTCTTCTAAAGTGTGCTCTCTACGATGTATGAAGGATTGTGCCAAATGGCACATAGTTCTCCTAACTTATTTGAACCACTTACACTACACCTTCCAATATTGAGTAACAGGTGGCACTCAATCATTGTCTAATTACCTTCAATGCTTCTGACCTAACGCTTCTTATAAGGGTGTTATAGTAATGATGCCTTTGTCTAGATGCTTCTACTGTTGTGTGCTCGAACTACCTTTGATGTGGTGGTGACTATGCATGAGATATTATCTTCCATGTGGTGCAATATCTCTACTTATTTTCCCTAACTCCCTTGGGCTCTACTTAATGCTTTCTCCTTGTTGTCTAACACTTGTTCTCTGTAGTCTATGATGCTAATCCAATGTTTCATTCAACCAATATTCTCCAATGCTTCACTTGGGGAGAAATGATGTTTATTCCTTCAATGCTTCTCTAGCAGAGAAGGCTATCTTCCAATACCTCTAAATGAATGCTAACCAGGTGTATGTAATGGCCTTGGTGATGGGTAACTACTTCATGAATCTGAGTTGAGTTTCAAAGGATATGCATTGTCACTTTGATGTATTTTCTCCTACCTAGTTGGTGCAACTTGTTGAGTTCCCTTTGCTGACTGTAATGGCTTCCTTGTTGTATATCTTCACCTAAATGCTAGACTTGCTTTGGTGCAAGTTACATACGTAAAAGGAATGCTCTCTTTTGCTAGTGATGATGCTTCTTCTACTTAGAATAAATCTTGCTTTGCTTTCACCACTTGTAGTTGAATTTAGATTGTAATGCCTTCACCAAAGGCTATTAGATGCACCTTTATTTGCCTTCTTCAAAGGCTTCGATGATGTTCTATGTATTCAACCTTGACATCCTTAGTATTACTTACCTTCAATTGACTATGTGGCTTTGATAAGTCTACTATTAACCTTATGCTTTCACCTTTATTATCAACTTCTTCTGATTTTCTTGGATGATATTCTGCAGGTTGATGTTATTCATGATATCTCCTATTTCACCTTGGAGATGTGAATATTGAGCCCTCTAGAATGGCTCCTCTTTCAAATACCTTGGTTGTTTTTTTCTCTACCAATGGTGGCCGCTTATATGCTCTATTATGGTCATCATAATGTGTCCTTGAGACACTCCTACTATTTAGAGCTCTCTTGAATGGCTCCAATATTCTATTGTGCAAATGTAGAATAGACTAGTGTAGATGTTTGCCCCCTGTGCTCTTGAATCAAGCCTCTTGACTTCTTGGAATTCAGGCTTCAACTTCCTTTGTTGGCTGATATAGATTGAACCCAATATTACCCTTTAATCCTTTGGCAATACCTTCCTTGCTTGGTTATTTTTTTATGCTTAATAACTCAAGCTCTCCAATAATGTTTGCACTATAGAATATGCAAATATGTAAAGTCTTCTTCTTCTTAGAATAAGTGATAGAATGTTGATATGTTTCTTTCTCTCAAAATATATCTAACTTCTATTTTCTTCTATGTGTAGGTTTGAACCTTGTAGACTATAACTTCTGCACTTACCTTGAAGACTTAAATAAACACTATTGATGCAACCTCTAATTCTTGAAACTGGTGCTTAATAACCTTGAAAATAAATCAAATATAAAAGCTCAACTAATGAAATTTTGCACCTTTTGTTGCATACCTTTTTATCTCTAGAGATGATGATGGTGATGGTGACTTTAGTCACTTAAATTGCTTCCTTTTGTAGATGATATTGTAGCTCTTCTAGGCTATTCAAAAATAGCTCTATTGCTCACCTTTTTGCAGCTTTAACACTCTATTAATCTACTTCCCAATATTGTAACTTGGTGGCTTCAGTACTTCTTTTAGATGTACCTCTAAAATCTGATCTTTAGCAGCTACTAACGCTGCCCAAATTGCTACCTTTTTCTATCCTCAAATCTAAAAAATTTCAGATTGTAAAGCAGTCAATACCTTCACTGAAATGCTATCCTTGAATCCCAAAAATTTGGTGGGATACTCCTCCAAATCATAGCTGAGATATTCACTCAAGAACCCTTCAATGATAGTCCCCAAATCTCTCAGATTTGGTGATTCTTCTATCTCCTTTCTCTTGCTAAATTCTTCTACCTTGGGCTTGTTGTCGGATGGTGATAATTATCCCAATTTCTCCAATGAGTTCTCCTAGGAACTTCTTCCAATGAGGCTCACCAAGCCTTCTCCTTGTTTCTCCTTGATACCTCTCCAAGGTCTTCAATCTTGCAGCTTCAAAACCTTCAATGAGATCTTCAATGATCTCCTTCTTGGATCTTCTAAATCTGATGCTACTAAAATCTACAATAGGACTTTTGTTAGTCCTTCTCAATACTCAATCTTCCACTATGGAAGTTCTTCAATAGGGCCTTCTATGGACCTCTTCTTCAATGTGAAGTTTTCAATCTTCAATGGAGATCACCAATCTCCAATCTTCACTAGGACTCTTCTCCTTGAGTCTCTTCTTCAATGGGGTCTTCTTTCTAGGACCTCCTCCTTGATTTGTAGTCTTCAATGTGGCTTCCTTGGCCACTAGATTTCTTCTCAATATCCAACTTGGAGTCTTCAATCTGCAAATATTTCAATGGGACCTTTCTCCTTAGGCCTCCAAATATTCAATCTCTATTTTTTTGCAACAAAGAACTAATCCTTGCATGAGGAAAGTACATAGACTTTTAGGAAACAAAGGTGAAATTCTTCTCTATCTGTTGTAGGAAGTTTCTCAACTTCTAGGAGTTAATTTTTGCAAAAAAAATATTAGAAATAGAAATTTTTATAAATCTATAAAACCAATATTCACTAGTTGGATTGCCAATCTAGTGGATACAATGTTGAGTTCTAGTATTCACAAGTTTTTCTGCAACTCTGTGGAAAAAATCTAGCCAATAATAATTTTTAAAAATCTAAAAATGAGGTTTATAATTACCTCTCAATCACTCTTGTGGCTTTCTCTATTTCCTATTGATCTACCTAGAGCTTCTTCTATCAAATAATCTATTGTGGTGGTGTTTGCATGCAATGGTGCACAATGGCAGATCTAGTTTGCAAAGACACAACAATAGCAATGGTGATCACTTGTGGTTTTCCTTTGATCTATCGTGGCTCTGATACCATTGTTAGATTTTGAAGCTATAAAATTAAAGGAAATGCAACAAGTATTGAAATAAGCATGCAATGTTATAGCTATGATAATGGCTAACTAATATGCATGAAAATATGATAGAAAACTTGATATAATGCTCTAGAAATGCTCATATAAGAAAGCTCACAAAAATTACAATGCTATGGAATGGAGGTAACTACATCTCCATTCTCATGAAAAAGATCTACATGACTACTACTACTACTCTAACCTATGCTCTCCAAAATCTCTCTCACTTCTATTCTATGAAGGCCTATTTATAATGAGATGCAACTCTTTGCCTTCAAGACACCTCACTATTCTATTCTAAGACTCATGTACATGTGGACTTCATGCACACTTACAATCATTGCACATTCTTACACTTGTGCACTTATTACATTGCTTTAATAAAGTACTTAACTCCTAATCTAATCCTAATATAAATATGTACCCATGATGGTACATTAGTGAAGGAACAAATAATGTAATATACTCCAAAAACCTAGTAGGGAATACAATATACTTTTATGGATGGTCATAGGGCTTCTTAGCTTATTTTCTCTCATCAAATGGAAAAAAAATTAAAAATCATCTCATGGAGTGGTAGCATAATTGTTTGTAATACAAGCCCAAACTACTAAGGATACAGTTCAACCATCAAGTGTACAACTCTTTCTAGATAAACATACATCCATATTTTGAACCAAAGGTCATCCACCATGATGCACTCATGATCATGCAATCCAATGTATACTAAAAAGTGTACCACCCAACATTTGCCCTTATAGGTATCCATATGTACAAAAAAGTTAGATTCAAAAAATAATGTAGGAGCTACTAAAAGTAGGGCTTATTAGACCAAGTGTCAATCCTTATTCTTCTGTAGTTTTTTTGGTTCATAATAAGGATGGATCTTGAAGTTTATGCGTGGATTTTTGTGATCTCAATCATATTACCATCAAGGATAAATTTCCTATTCCAGTTATTTATGGGCTATTGAATGAGCTCCATGGTGCTCAATTTTTATCCAAGTTGGATTTGCATTTAGGGTATCATCAAATTAGAATAAGAGAAAAATGCATTCCCAAAATATCATTTCAAACTCATAAATATCATTATGAATTCATGGTCATATTGGTAGAACCCTGAAGGTTCTAGCACAATTTTAATAAATAAATAATTAAAATAGCATCTAAATTAAAAGAATCACTTTTAGATATGAATTGACTTTTGCATTGGTTTGGGAAATCCCCCAAATGGGTCTAAATAATATATATTCTTCTTGTTGGATGATTTGATATGGATGGCCAACCTAATATATATATCTAACCTAAAGCTACGTTGGTGAAGAGACATGATGGTATGAAGAGACGTGATGGTTCATGTTATGAAGGGTTGTGATGGTTCACTTTATAAGTTAATAATATAATAATTAAATGATTAATAATACTAACTAATACTAACTAATAATGTTAGGATTGAGGATCCTAACATTCCACCCTCCTTAAAAAGAGCTTTGTCCTCAAAGCTCAAGGTGAGGAGCTTTGTATTTTGTTTTCCAAGAAGGATTTGCATAAGTTCTTGGACTCTTTTAATGTCATCCTTCTGTAGGCAGGGATATCGAGAAGGATGAAGTGTTAGCGAGGGGCTTCCAAAAATATTAGTAAATGTGTGATGATGAGGGAAGGACAATACTTGGGGTTCTTCAAACACCTTAGAATGATGCATAAAAAGAGGTGGTAAAACTTCTACATTCTCCTGTTGTTCCCTAGGAGAAGCAATGGAGGAGTGTGTAATCACCTTTTTTCCTTGTTTTTGAATAGGTTTGACCCTATGGTGATAACTCACTATTGGAGAGGAAATTGAGTGTAGTTCTTGTAGAGTGCATGTTTGGCCATAATGAGTCACTTCAGGAATGTCTTGAGATATTTCTTGCTCATTGTCCTTGTTTTCCACATCTTCCTCTTCTTTTTTATCTTTTATGGCTTCCTCATATTCCTTACCTTCCTCATCGTTACCATATTTAGTTCTATATTCAAGTGTATCCATCACTATGTATACCTCTATTTCATTTTATTCTTCTATTGTATTATTGAGGTCAGCATTATGCGTTGGCTTGGGAGCGATGTATGTGGTTGATGAATTCTCCATAGGTGGTTTCTATAATAGACGTTGTGCATTTATTTTGGCTTCGGCTAATTTGGAAAATCCATAGGTTTTCATCATGGTATAGGGATTGAACCTTGTCACCTCCATTCTAATTTCCTCTTTCAATCCACTAATGAAGCTATTGATGAGAATTGATTCATCCAACCCTATGTTGTGTTTGGTGATATCCTCAAATCGAGTTTGATACTCACGCATAGAAGTGATTTGACAAAGTTTATTTTCTTCTTCTATTACCTTATCGAGGTTAACATTATGTGTTGGCTTGGGAGTGATGTAAGTGGTTGATGAATTCTCCATAGGTGGTTTCCATAATCAACGTTGTGCATTGATTTTATCTTTAGCTAATTTGGCCAATCCATAGGTTTGCATCATGGTATAGGGATTGAACCTTGTCACCTCCATTCTAATTTCCTCTTTCAATCCACTAATGAAGCTATTGATGAGAATTGATTCATCCAACCCTGTGTTGTGTTTGGTGATATCCTCAAATTGATTTTGATACTCACGCATAGAAGTGATTTGACAAAGTTTATTTTCTTCTTATATTACCTTATCGAGGTTAACATTATGTGTTGGCTTGGGAGTGATGTAAGTGGTTGATGAATTCTCCATAGGTGGTTTCCATAATCAACGTTGTGCATTGATTTTATCTTTAGCTAATTTGGCCAATCCATAGGTTTGCTTCATGGTATAGGGATTGAACCTTGTCACATCCATTCTAATTTCCTCTTTCAATCCACTAATGAAGCTATTGATGAGAATTGATTCATATAACTCTGTGTTGTGTTTGGTGATATCCTCAAAGCGAGTTTGATACTCATGGATGGAAGTTATTTGACGAAGTTCCTTGAGCAAATCCCACATGGTTGGGTCCCACATGGCTCTAATACCAAATGGTAGAACCCTGAAGGTTCTAGCACAATTTTAATAAAGAAATAATTAAAATAGCATCTAAATTAAAAGAATCACTTTTAGATATGAATCGCCTTTTGCATTGGTTTGGGAAATCCCTCCAATGGGTCTAAATAATATATATTCTTCTTGTTGGATGATTTGATATGGATGGCCAACCTAATATATATATCTAACCTAAATCTACATTGGTGAAGAGACATGATGGTTCACGTATGAAGAGATGTGATGGTTCACGTTATGAAGGGTTGTGATGGTTCACTTTATAAGTTAATAATATAATAATTAAATTATTAATAATACTAACTAATACTAACTAATAATGTTAGGATTGAGGATCCTAACACATACTCTTTGGAATTACTCTCTTTTGCTTGATATTAATGACATAAGGCTACTATTGACTAATTGGAAAAATATGATGAATGATTATGATGAATATTTATTATGATTTGTGTATGATTTTTAGATTATTATTTGCCACAGTATTTTTAAATGAGACTTGGTTCATGTTTGAAGTATTTACACTATTGTGATAGGGGTTAGAATAAGGAGGATATTGTGTAGTATCTTGTGGAGGAATATAGTGAGTATTTGGTGGAATAGAAGATTATTTAAGAGGAATAGAAGAAAAATTGTTGACATTAGGTGGAATGGAAGAATTTTTTTTGAAATTTGAGTTAATAGAAAAAAACTTATTGTTAGGAGGAATTGAATAAATAATTTTTGTTGGGAAGAAGATATCTTGATATACCTAAATTAATTTGTTCGATATACCTGCAACCTCTATATATACCCATCCGAAATAAGGTGATTTAGTTTTGTACGTGAGGGAAAACCTAAAGAACACAAGCTTATACTGAGAGGGGGGGTGAACAGTATAAGACCGCTTTTTACTTTTTCCTTCAAATCAACTTTCAATTCAATATAATGCAGTGTATAGAAAGCAATATCAATAGCAGTAATCAAAACAATGCACAAAACATCATCCACAATAGAGACACAGCAATTTACGTGGTTCACCCAATGCGGGCTACTCCATGGATAAAATCTTTCACTAAATTTTATCAACTCAAAATCTGGGAATACCTTTCCTGATTACAATGTTTATGGGCACCAACCCAAAGGAGACACTAATCCCCTAGCTCTGTTCTGGATGGTGATCCTCTAGAAGAACTCTACCTCCTCTGCCCTTAGCAAATGGAACTCTATCCATAGAAGACACCTGTATTCCCTGCTCTGGCTGGAGACCTCTGTCCTCAACTCTATCACCTCCAAATCTAGTCCTCAAAATTGCACTAAACACACTAGCACAAATGTCCTCGATCTCTTTCTCTGATCTGCACCAAACACAGTCCTTCGGTATGGCACAAATGTCTTTGTCCTCTTTCTCTGGTCTACACAAAAACATAGTCCTTCGCTCGTTTTGTGCAATCACAGCTGCACTTGATCAAACTTCGATCTTTGCACCTCTGCACAATCACAGCCACATAGTCTTCACGCACTCTGCTTCCTTGCGATCTCTCTCACTTGGAAGATTCGACAGAATGCACTCTGCTGTCAGTGATCGAACTTCTTCTCTTTGCATATTCTATGAATGCCGCTCTTCGAACGCATACTTTGATCGATGATTAAACTCTCCAAACAACCCTCATTTTATACTATTATTTTCAAGATCAAAAACTTGATCTTAGTTGGTTGCATACCCTTAACTACATCGGCTGCAAATCCTAAACATCGTCGTCTCACTTTTAACTTTGTCACCTTCATTGTTCTGTAGCTTCTGCCACAAAACTACAACATGTCGCAATATTGTGACACCTTTGAAACCGTACACTATCTTATAGCTTTTGTCACGATATCACGACACTTTCTGCTTCTACTGACGTCATCTTCTCTTCTATCACAAAATCGTGACCCTTATGTCTTCATGGCCTTCCTCTTTGCTATTGTCTTGAAATTGTGACACTTTTGCCCCTACTGACGTCATCTTTAATTCTGTCGTGAAATCATGACCCTTCTATCTTCATGGCCTTCCTCTTTGCTTTTGTCATGAAATCGCAACACTTTCGCTGCCTTGAGCTTCTTTCTACCTTACACCCGTGAAACTAGAACATGTCGCAAAATCGCGACGCTTTCGTTGTTGAAGACTTACTTACTTTGTCGTGAAATCATGACACTTTCTCCAACTGAATGCTGCCATCTCAACCTATCATGAAATCGTGACACTTTCTCCAACTGAGTGATGCCATCTCAACCTGTCACAAAATCGTGACACTTTCTCCAACTGAGTGCTGTCATCTCAACCTATAGCGAAATGCAACACTTCCTGCATTCATACGATTTCTTTGCAGCCTATCATAAAATCGCAACAGTTCTCACTTTGAACTCTTTCATCTGCTGCATGTCATGAAATCACGATAGTTATCCCTTGGAACACTTTC
This sequence comes from Wollemia nobilis, assembly GCA_028583015.1. Lineage (NCBI taxonomy): Eukaryota > Viridiplantae > Streptophyta > Pinopsida > Araucariales > Araucariaceae > Wollemia > Wollemia nobilis. The sequence goes on along the minus strand of JAQPPZ010000523.1, from coordinate 6,390,485 downwards.
CTTTGATTCATGTCGCAAAATCATGATAGTTCTCACTTGGAACACTTTTCTTTGTTGCATGTCGTGAAATCGTGATAGTTCCCATTCTAAACTTTTCAGCATGTCACAAAATCATGACACCACTCACTTTGAACTTTGCAGCATGTCGTGAAATCATGACACTTTTCATTTTGCTTTCTCTCTCCTCGAACTCGTCGCGAAAACATGACAATTCACACAACAGACTTTCTCTTCTGCAACATGTCATGAAATCGTGACACTTTTTCATCCGTACAACCTTCCTTGCAATATGTCATGAAATCATGACACTTTTCCTCCTTAGATATTTTTTGCTCTTCGGGTCACGAAAACCCGACATGTTGCGATATCGCGACACTTTTTCTCCTAGACTCTCTCTCCTGCATTATGTCACGAAATCGTTACACTTTTTCAAAAAACTCTCTCTCTCCTACCTAAGTCGTGAAAATGCGACATGTCGCGATATCGTGACACTTTTCCAAAAATATTTCTCTCTCCTGCCTAAGTCGCGAAAATGCGACATGTCGCGATATCGTGACACTTTTCTAACTTGCTATTTTTCGAACCTGTCATGCCGAAACCTTCATCAAAAAAAATTATTTTACATCAAATCAAATTCTCTCAAAAGCTTCTTGACATCAATGACAACTTATTACACTTGAGCAAATGCAATGTACCCAAGGTACCCAAAATTGCCAACAATCTCCCCCTTTTTCATTGATGGCAAACCTTTGCTGAAAACCCGTCTCGAGAGCCAAAACTGAAACCAACTGTGCTAACAGCTAAGAAAATGTACCCACACTTGAGAATCTACCTTTGAAGTTTTGCTCCCCCTAACTTGAGGCTTTCCTCTTCACTATGAAGCTCTCCCCCTTACTCATATCTCTCCCCCTTTGTCATCAATGGCAAAGGGTCACCTTTGGGGTTTGGGACTAAGAATGAGCCTCTTGGCTTAGTCCCTCCCCCACCTCCTGATGAGGTGATTAAATCTGGGGTGGGAGTAAAACTCTCATTAGGCACTGATCATCATTAGTGTCTATAATTTCCTTGTCAGGCCTTTTCTTGAACTTTTTGCCCATATTCCTGTCTGTGTTCTCGTCATTATTCCTGTTCCTATTATCATTCTTGTTCTTATCCATGCCTTGATCCTTGGACCTGTTCATACCACTGTTCCTGATCCTGTACCTTGGAAGTTCATCTCTACACTGTCTAGCTATGTGGCCTTCATTGTTGCACTTATAACAAATAACAATGTTATTTCTCTGTGGTAAACCTGATCTTTGAATCCACTAGTTCTGACCAAACCTGTTTTGGCCAACCCTATTCTGACCAACCCTATTCCAGTTATTAGCCTTGCAAAAAATTGCCTTATGCCCAAACTGTTTGCAAGAGTAGCAATACCCTTGAAAGAAATTACCACCTCTGAAACTGTCATTAACCTTCCTTACTTGAGTCATGCAATGTGCAGCAATGTGACCAAACCTATAACACGCAAAACATCTGTCGTGAAATTTTCTTTTATTCAACCTCTTGGGTCCTAAAAATTTCTTCTTCTTATTCTGAAATCTATTTTCTATTTCTGTGCATTGATCAGTTAAGGACTCGAAATCTGAAATACTTTCCTCATCAGAACTCTCTTCCTTGTGCGGCTTAACAAAACCAAGGCCTATTTTATCTGTTGTTTTCCTTTGACCTTTGATGAGAGACTTAACCTTTTTGGAGCTGTCTTGAAACCTGTAGAGCTTGTCCTTATAATCTTTAGTTTCCTATTTCAAAGAAGCCATTTTCTGTTCTAGTTCACTATACTCAAGAACCTTAGACTCTAACTCATCTTTGAGTTCTTGTATCTTAGCTATAGAGACATCAAGATTTTCTATAAGATCATCTCTCTCCATAAAACATTCATCTAACTTATCCTTGAGTCTAGCATTCTTCTTTCTTTCCTTTTTCAAAACACTAAGAGCATTAGCAAGTTCACTTTCAAGATCCTTTATTTGTTTGCTTTCTGAATCATCAAAGCCGTTTTCAGATTTCTTATCACCAGAGGTGCTACTTTTTTCAAAAACCATACAAGCATCTTCCTTATGGTCTTCTGAGGCATCCTCATACATACTAGCAACCAAGTCATTATTTGTACAGTCATCCTCAAGGTGACCAAAATTTCCACATCTAAGACATTTCATGACAATGAATCTATGTTTCGGTTCTTCCTCTTTTTTTGATATGAACAACATCTCATTTTCATCATCACTAGAAGAACTTTCACTATCACTACTAGAGCACTTACTTGCTTTTTCTAGGTAGAAAATCTTCTTGTGCTTGTGAGAATACCTCTTTCCGTGTTTTTTGTGCTTATTTTTGTTCTTTCTGTGATGCTTGTGCTTTTCAGAATCCTTGCTCTTAGAATCTTGTTTATCTTCATCACTTTCATTCTTGGAAATAGTACAGTCAATAGCATAATGAACAAACTTTCCACAATTGAAACATCTTATATTTTTCAAGCTTTTGAGCTTTCTAGATAACTTGCCTTTCTTGCTGTAGTAAGCCTCTTCATCACTAGAAGACTCATCACTCTCTTGAAGTTGTTTACCCTTGGATTTCTTGGTAGTCTTGAAAGTTGCTTCTTTCTTGATATCAACCTTCACTTGAGTTCTCAACTCAAATGCTGCAAGTATACTATGGATCTCATCCTTTTTCAACTTATCTAAATCTTTTGCTTCCTCAATAGCAAAAATATTTTCACTAAATCTATTAGGAAGAGATCTTAAGATTTTATCACAAACATCATTTTCGGCAAGCTCAAGACCTAAGTCTTTCATGGATTTAACAACCTCATCCATACGAAGCATGTAGTTACTAATTTTTTCATCATCATTCATCTTGAGTTGTTCAAACATACCTTTGAGGTGTCTCAACTTGGCCTTTCTGACATTTGTATCACCGGTATGAACCACCTGCAACTATTTCCACATTTCACTAGCTATCTTACAGTGAATTACTTTGGTGAGATCTACTTTCTGTAAGCCTTTCAAGATTGCATTCGTTGATTTTGAATTGCTGTGATGTAGGAGCCTTTCTTATTTGGTATTTGGACGATGTGCAGGAATAGTGTACTCATCTTCAATTACTTCCCATACTTCATTACCAAGAGCCATTAGATGAACCTTCATCCTGGCACTCCACAGACCGAAATTTGATCCATCAAGAATGGGTGCTGCATTGCCACTTGAATAATCCATTGTGTTCTTTATTAGCTTTTCCTTCAAGTTGTTAAGCTTTTCGAAGGCAACGGGATATGATACCAATTAAAGAACACAAGCTTATACTGAGAGGGGGGATGAACAGTATAAGACTGCTTTTTACTTTTTCCTTCAAATCAAATTTCAATTCAATATAATGCAGTGTATAGAAAGCAGTATCAATAGCAGTAATCAAAAAAATGCACAAAACACCATCCACAATAGAGATAGCAATTTACGTGGTTCACCCAATGCGGGCTACTCCACGGATAAAATATTTCACTAAATTTTATCAACTCAAAATCTGGAAATACCTTTCCCGATTACAATGTTTATGGGCACCAACCCAAAGGAGACACCAATACCCTAGCTCTTTTCTAGCTGGTGATCCTCTAGAAGACCTCTGCCTCCTCTACCCTTAGCAAATGGAACTCTATCCACAAAAGACACCTGTCTTCCCTGCTCTGGCTGGAGACCTCTGTCCTCAACTCTATCACCTCCAAATATGGTCCTCAAAATTGCACTAAACACAGTCCTTCGATCTAGCACAATTGTCCTCAATCTCTTTCTCTGATCTGCACCAAACATAGTCCTTTGGTCTGGCACAAATGTCTTTGTCCTCTTTCTTTGGTCTGCATAAAAACATAGTCCTTCGCTCTTTTTGCGTAATCACAGCTGCATTTGATCAAACTTTGATCTTTGCACCTCTACGAAATCACAGCTGCATAGTCTTCGCGCACTCTGCTTCCTTGCGATCTCTCTCACTTGGAAGATTTGACAGAATGCACTCTGTTGTCAATGATCAAACTTCTTCTCTTCGCACAGTCTATGAACGCTGCTCTTCGAACACACACTTTGATCGATGATTAAACTCTCCAAACAACCCTCCTTTTATACTATTATTTTCAAGATCAAAAACTTGATCTTAGTCAGCTGCATACCCTTAACTATGTCGGCTGCAAATCCTAAACATCGTTGGCTCACTTTTAACTTTGTCACCTTCACTGTTCTGTAGCTTCTACCGTGAAACTACAACATATCGCAATATCATGACACCTTTGCAACCGTACACTATCTTATGGATTTTGTCACGATATCGTGACACTTTCTGCTTCTACTGACGTCATCTTCTCTTCTATTGTGAAATCATGACCCTTTTGTCTTCATGGCCTTCCTCTTTGCTATTGTCACGAAATCACGCCACTTTTGCCTCTGCTGATGTCATCACACTTTTGCCTCTGCTAATGTCATCTTTAATTCTGTCATGAAATCATGACCCTTCTGTCTTCATGGCCTTCCTCTTTGCTTTTGTCATGAAATCATGACACTTCTGCTGCCTTGAGCTTCTTTCTGCCTTACACCCGTGAAACTAGAACATGTCGCAAAATCGTGATGCTTTCACTGTTGAAGACTTGCTTACTTGCTCTGTCGCGAAATCGTGACACTTTCTCCAACTGAATGTTGCCATCTCAACCTGTCATGAAATCATGACACTTTCTCCAACTGAGTGCTGCCATCTCAACCTATCACGAAACCACGACACTTTCTCCAAGTGAGTGCTACCATCTCAACCTGTAGTGAAATCATGACACTTCTTGCATTCGTACGATTTCTTTGCAGCCTATCGTGAAATCATGATAGTTCTCACTTCGAACTCTTTCCTTTGTTGCATGTCACAAAATCGCGACAGTTATCCCTTGGAACACTTTCCTTTGCTTCATGTCACGAAATCGCTACAGTTCTCACTTGGAACACTTTTCTTTTTTGCATGTCACAAAATCGCGACAGTTCCCATTACAAAATTTTTAGCATGTCATGAAATCGCGACACCACTCACTTCGAACTCTGCAACATGTCACAAAATCATGACACTTTTCATTTTGCTTTCTCTCTCCTCGAACTCGTCGCGAAAACGTGACAATTCACACAACGGACTTTCTCTTCTGCAACATGTCATGAAATCGCGACACTTTTTCGTTCGTACAACCTTCCTTGCAATATGTTGGAAAATTGTGACACTTTTCCTCCTTAGCTCTTTTCTGCTCTTCGGGTTGCGAAAACCCGACATGTCACGATATCATGACACTTTTTCTCCTGGACTCTCTCTCCTGCATTGTCGCGAAATCGCGACACTTCTTCAAAAAACTTTCTCTCTCCTGCCTAAGTCACAAAAATGCGACATGTCGCGATATCACGACACTTTTCCAAAAATCTTTCTCTCTCCTGCCTAAGTCACGAAAATGCGACATGTCGCGATATCGCGACACTTTTCTAACTTGCTATTTTTCAAACCTGTCATGTCGAAACCTTCATCAAAACAAATTATTTTACATCAAATCAAATTCTTTCAAAAGATTCTTGACATCAATGACAACTTATTACACTTGAGCAAATGCAATGTACCCAAGGTACCCAAAATTGCCAACAAAACCTTGAGGTACTAGACTAGGAATAATATGAGGATCAATATTTCTTGGATAAGAGACTCGGTATCAATATTTCCATGATGAATTGAAGGTAAAAGTTATTAAATATTAATTAGTGATTTAATATATGCAAATAAAATTAAGTGGCATTTGCTTAAATTTATTTTTTTATATATTTTAATTGTGTGAAGGTCTCAAAAGGTTTATATGTAGGTTTTCACATTGGGTTTTCACATTGGGTTTTTATATATTTTAATTAGTGATTTAATATATGCAAATAAAATTAAGTGGCATTTGCTTAAATTTATTTTTTTATATATTTTAATTGTGTGAAGGTCTCAAAAGGTTTATATGTAGGTTTTCACATTGGGTTCACCAAACTGTGAGGAGGTACCTGTAATTATATTAGCGTATCTAATGAGGCTAAAATCCCCATGGGGTTTATCCTCACCTTAAATCATTATTTTTGGGGTTTAAAGAGTTCACCATGAGTTTTTTTATGACTCACTCCAAGTCCTTTATGGTTTAATGTGTAAATTGTGGAAATACCTAAGTTTAGTTTTGAAATCTAATCTAAATAATTAGAATGCTTATTCTAATTAAAATACAAGAAGATAAAGTATACAATAAGATAAAATTGGCCTAAAATGATTCTTTTCCTTGAATGATAACTAATACTAAGGTACAAAAATTAAATCTTTCTCTTTTAGAAAGGGTGCAAGAAAGGTGCACAAACAATCTAGCCTAAGTGCATAATACTGCATGGAATTTCAATTTCAAATGTCTATATGAAGGGGAGAAGAGATAAAAAAATCAAACTGCTAAGTTCTTTGGTTTCTCCTTTGTTTAGTTATTTAAAACTAAAAGAATATAAGGTTCCTTTTATGCCCTTTTTTTTATGCTAATAGAAAACAAAACAAAGGTAGAGAACAAAAAAAAGAAAAATTTAAAGAAGTTCCCAATAGAACTACCAAGAAAGCTTACCTAAATTGGTGGTTGCCATGATTTCATACCCTCAATTTTTTTTATCATGAATGCATTTGTGTGCCTTACAAATAACTATTGTGAGAAAAATATCAAACTTTAAAGATGATGGTCAGTGTTTGCGGACTTGCTTTAGCCATAGAGGAGACAAGGCTCATAGTATGGGTAGTCAAACCCCCTTGGGCCTTTAGTTGATCAAAATAAAAACATGAAAGTAAATTATATTTAGTTGTAGGGATGAATTCATGCTCAGGGAAGATAGAACACAAAATCATTGAGGAAGTAGAACCGGTAGAATATAGAATAAATTTCTTAGAGAAGCAAACCTAAGGTTACAATGATTTTGCAATCCTAAGGTATTGACTGCAAATTCATTCTGTTAATGGTAAATTATGATCAGAGGAAGGGAAGAATGGAAGTAGAGTCCATTTGCACAAAAAATAGGATAAATGGGTTAAGAAAATAATAAGGGATCGAGGAAACAAAGAAAATAGGACAAGGCTTACCCCCAAGCCTATTTACACAAATTCATAGTCGATACGAATCGATTGTGAAATTATTTTGTCTAGCTTAGAAAATAGGATAGAAGGTAGAAGGTCTAGAAATATGATTCAAGAGGGTGGATAAAGGGTTAAGGGTCTGATATTAGGTTGAAGAATAATATAATGCTAAATAAATTTAACCTCTTTGGACTCAAGATGAATCTGTGCCCCATAAGGGGTTGTCATGAATTCACTCTATCAAAAGAGAGTGAAAGGAGTGATGGAATATATCTTTATGCTAGTTTTAACACCTAAAGGGGTATGATGGTAGGCAAATAAAGTAGGAATAAATGATATATAGAATAGGATTTGATCCCCTTCTTGACTTGCGATGGATTTGTGCTTGATATTGATTGATCGTGAATTCATCCTATGTGGAAATACAAGGCAATACATTGCGAAATGGGGGTGCTTCAAGGATTTATGAGTAGAGAGAGGCTAATTAGAACCTATCCTATAGTTGCATAGTGACTTAGGTATAAGGATTAGAGCACAAATTTAGAGTTAAAGCTAAAATAAATGAAAACAAGATACATGCAATATGCAATTGATACAAAATGATAAAAAAAAAAAGAGCAAAGAGAGGGGAAGGAAAAAACCAATAGAGGAGTGATCCTCTAATATTATACCTAGTGATCCCTCCAAAAATCCTACAAAGTGGAAAATTCAACTTAAGAATTTGAGATACAATTTTGCAAGAGTTTTGTTAGCTTGAGAGAGAGTTTTACAAATGGGAGCCCAATCACTCTATTTATAGATATTCAAGGCATGGAGGGAGAGAGATAAAGACATTGATTGGGGTAGTTGAATTTGAAATTCATAAGGGAAAGAGTAGAGGGACCTAGGTAACTGGTAGTAGGGAGAAGATACCCAAGGATGGTGCCATAAATGGCCCAAAATCCCAAGGTGGATAGAGAATCTAAGATTTGGAGTCCTTGCCTTGGAGACACAAATTCATAATAAAAAATGATCAACTATGAATTCACATATATGACCATTAATGGTCACATCAAGCGATGATAAATGATGCAAGGTGTCCTCTTTAAAAATTAGGAGGGAAGCATCGACAAATAATTTTATGGTCTGCTAAGCAGGGTCACAAATATGTTGAGGGTGGGCAAGACCTAAAGAAAGGAGATGTAATTTTGCAGTTCATCAAGAAGAACCATAAATTTGCTAAAAATGATAAATATCTCAAAATTTGAGGGTTGATGAAGACAAAATTGAATTTGGCAACTTTGAATGGTTACTTGGGTTTCTAAGGAAAAATTGACTCTTTTGGTTGGATCAATTTTTGGTGTCCATAGATCAATCTTGGAGAATATGCATGGATTTTTGTAATTCACCTGGTAGAGAATACAATATATTCTAAGGTATGGTCATAGTTACTTCTTAGCTTATTTTTTCTCATTGGATGGAAAATTAAAAAAATCATCTCATGGAGTGGTAGCATAATTGTTTGCAATACAAGCCCAAACTCTAAGGATGCGATCCAACCATCAGGTTTGCAACTCATTCTAGATAAACATACATCCTTCTTTTGTTGAACCAAAGGTCTTCCACCATGATGCACTTATTATCATGTAATATAAATTATACCAAAAAGTGTACCACCCAACATTTTCCATTATAGATATCCATATGTACAAAAGTTTGAGACTCAAAATGGATGTAGGAGCTACTAGAAGTAGGGATTATTAGACCAAGTGGCAATTCTTATTCTTCTCCAGTGTTATTGGTTCATAATAAGGATGGATCTTGGAGGTTATGCATGGATTTTTGTGAGATAAATAAGATTACCATCAAGATTTTTATTCCTACTATTGATGAGCTATTGAATGAGCTCCATGGTGCTCAATTTTTCTCCAATTTGGATTTGCATTTAGGGTATCATAAAATTAGAATAATATAAAAATATATTTCCAAAATAGCATTTTAGACTCACAAAGGTCATTATGAATTCCTAATCATGTCATTACCTCTAGGAGGACCATCTCCTTCATCTTCATCCAAATAAACATCCTATATTTCATAGGCTTCATCATCATCACCAAAATAGGTGCTTTGTCAACAATACATGAATTAGAAAAAGGGGTATACTTGTTCTCCTCATAAAACACATCTTAGATGATATACAAAATCTTGGTGTTAGGATCCATGAGACATACCCCTTTGACTCACTATTGCATCCAATAAAGATACATCACTTGGATTTATTATCTAACTTTATTCACTTTTGCTTTATAATATGCATGAATGTAGTGCATCTAAACCCAAAAATATGTGACATGGTATGTTTGTTACCCGTTCCTTCCTCTTCAAGTGTGATATCATTTAATGAAATTTTAGATGTGCAATTCAACAATTAAACCATAGTATGAACAAATTCTACCCAAAATATTGGTAATAAATTAGTATCACTCAACATGAATCTCACCATCACCTAAATAGTATAATTTTTCCTCTGTAATTCTATTTTTTTGAGGTCTATAGGCATAACTAATTATCATTTGATGCCATGCTACTACCAAAATATAAAAAATTCACTCTGGTGTATTGCCCTTCAATTTTAGTGGAGAACAAGAATATGATGACTAGCATTTTTTTCCTCATGATCTTTGAACTCCTAGAAATAATGGAAGGCTTCATCCTTTATATTTAGGCAATACACTCACATCCATCATGTATGATCATTAATCAACAATTAAAAATAATGATTGACATTGAAACTTGGATCCATTAGTCCACTCAAATCGATATGCAATTGAGATACCAAGGTCATTAGAAATTCATCATTCCATGAATTCATATTACAAGAAATGCATGCATCCCTAATTGTGGGTCATTTTGGGTTCCTTAAAACTTATGAGAGGGCAAAATATACTTTCTTTAAGGTAAGAATGAAAAAATATCCAAACCTTTATGGTCGAATGTGACACTTATCAATATATGAAAGGAAAAACTATCTACACTCTAGGTACCCTTTAGCCCATTTCAACTCCAACAAATATATGGATAGATATCTCCATGGGTTTTATTGAAGGGTTTTGGAATTCAAGTGGTAAAATAGTCATTCTTGTGGTGATGGATTGTCTATGAGAGTATGTTCATTTTTATTCTCTAATTCATCCCTATAAGGTCTTTATAGTTACCTAAACATTTTTAAATTCTATTTTTCATCTAAATGATATGCCCTAACCTATTATTTTTAACTAAGACCTTATCTTACCAATCATTTTTGACCAAAAATGTTTAAATTTTAGGGCACTAAACTTGAAATGAGCACGGGCTATCATCCTTAGACAAATGACCAAAAAATATTATTAATAATTACTTAAAGAGATAACTTCAATGCTTTGCATCCAAGCATCCTACACAATGGATATCCTCCTCTATTACTTTTCTCATATATCCTGTTGGACATTTTGAGGAGTTTTGTTGTCATTGATTTCAAAAGCATTTTGTGCTATGTTCGTCATCTTTGAGGACATTAAGTGTTTCTTCCAAAAGCAAGAAGGTCTGAAAAGAAATAGGTTATAATATTTATTTTTAAATATTATATACCCAGGAGGGCTCAAAGGATGAAGACCCAAGGAAGGAGAAGCAAGTTCAAATTAAATAATAATATTTTATTATTATTATTTCAGGTCAAAAATCAAGCTGAAGAAGATCAAGGACCAAGTTGAAAAAGACCCACAAGCATAATTAATTTAAATTAAAATTTTAATTTAATTAATGATGGGTGCTAAGGTTTAATTAAATATTTATTTAATATTTAAAATTAATTTTAATATTCGAATTCGAATTCGAATTTGAATGCTCACCAACGTTGGAATATGCCGTGGTTTGCATATAAATAAAGTCGAGGTTTGGAATTTGAAAATTATCCCATGTGAATGATTTTTTGGCTCGTGCAAAGGAGAGAAAGGCTTGTACATTTTCGCATGTGTGTTGAGTGCAGAAGAGGACAATAGTTTGTGGCCTCCGAAATTCACTCGAATTCCCTCGTAGTTGAGTTAGCAGCCAAAGGCTGCATTAGAAGCATTTGGGAATGCCAAGTGCGGGTTCAAACCTTGTGCACTCTATTTTTTTGAAGGGAAGATCGTGTTGTGTTTACGCCATTTGAGGAGGATGAAATCAAAGGTGCATTTGTGCCTTTTGGTTCTTGTGGAGAAACACAGCCCAGTTGGTGGGCGTAAGGGCTACGAAAGCACTTGGGGGAGATCCAAGGCCTTTTGGGCAGCATAATCGAGGTATGCGCTTTGTTTGGTGGTTGACTTTGCAAGAGAAAAATTAAAAGGGAAATTTTTTTTTATTTTCCAAAGTTTTATTTTTATTAAATTCTTTGCATAATTATTTTGGTTTATAAGTTATAAAGGGAAGTTAAAAGGGGAATGCAAAAATTTAATTTCTAAGTTGAATTTTTAAGTGTAGGAGTTATGAGGTAGTAAGAAAATTTATTATTTTTGAGATTGAAGGTTGCTGAATATTATTTTAAAGTTGGAGATTATAAGGTGTATTTGAGTGTTATTTTTTTGTATTGAAGAAATATTTTGAAGAAGTTTTAGAGTGATATTTTTGTCATCTAGCCTTTGTGCTTAGCAAGAAAAGTGGTTATAATTGAGACAGGTGTTTAAGGACAATTCTTCATAAAATAAAAGGTATAGGCACATCTTCCTTATGAGTGATTGTTGGATGTTGTAAATGCTAAGTTGGAGTGAAAATGGTTGTTTGATAAGCACTTTTGAGTTTGGTTTTTTTTGAAATGAAAGTTGATTCTAGAAACCTTGTTTGATAAGCATTGTTGGATATTTTGAGTAAAGCTTTCATATGCTTAGACTAGGGTTTGTGCAATTACATGAGTATCATTGTTATGTGAATTTGAGAACTAGGGTTTGTGAAAGAACATGAGTATAATTGTTATGTGAGGTTGAGAACTATCTTGAACTAGGGTTTGTGAAAGAACATGAGTATCATTGTTATGTGAGATTGGTTGATAAGCATTTTTGGAAATACTTGAGTGAGTGTTCATAAGCTTGGAATAGGGTTTGTAAGCAAGGAGTATTTTATTGAGTGATTGATTTAGTGGATTTGATTGAGCCTAGTCAAGTGGAAGTGTTGAAGTGATAGTTCTAGTTCTGTGAAAAAAATTATTCTATATTATAAATTTATTTGAGAAAGAGTTTGAAATTGATTGAGCATTATTGTGAGTAAGGAGCATATTGCGTCTCTAACAATTTTCTATATGTTTTTGTGGTAAAGAGAGAGTGAAATTTATTGAGCATTGTTGTGAATGTGAAGCATATTGAGTCTCTAACAATTCTCTATATATTTCTGTGATATTGGACAAGTTCTAGAGAGAACTTGTGATCAGATTAGTGTGAGATTTTATGGAAGCTTACAAGGCATATTTGAGGTAAGTCTTTGAGGAGACTTGTAAGTAGAGTTGATTGATTGATTTTTTCAAACCTTGGGTTAAGGTTTGGGGCAGATCTAGCAGAGTTGATTTATGATTAAGTCAAGCTTTGTGTTAAGGCTTGAGGATAGATATTGAGAAAATTTGTGCTAGATTGGAGGATTGTGTTTAGTACAAATTTGAGGACAAAAATTGAGCATATTTGTGCTAGATCGAAGGATTATGTTTAGTGCATATTTGAGGATAGAGATTGAGAAAATTTGTGCTAGACCAAAGGATTGTGTTTAGTGCATATTTGAGGACAGATATTGAGAAAATTTATGCTAGATCAAAGGACTATGTTTAGTATAGATTTAAGGACAAATATTGAGCAGATTTGTGCTAGATCGAAGGACTGTGTTTAGTGCAGATTTGAGAATGGATATTGAGTATATTTGTTCTAGACCGAAGGACTATGTTTAGTGTAGATTTAAGACAGAGCTAAGAGCAATATTTGGAGGTGATAAAGTATAGAGGATGATAATCTCTAGTGGATAGAGGTCCATTACCCAGGGTAGTGAAGATAGATCTTTTGAGTGAGGACAAAAGACTTTAGTGGATATATATCCATAAGCTAGTGTAGTGGAGTCAGCAACTCTTCTAGAAGATCACCAACTAGAGCTAAGTATAAAGAGTTCTCCTATGTATAGAGATCCATGAACTTGATTAGGGTATTGGTGTCTTCTTTGGATAGATTTCCATAAATATTGTAATAGGGAAAGGATTCCCAAGATATTTTTTGAGAAAATTTTAGTGAAATATTTTCTTCATGAGTAGCCCACATTAGGTGAACCATGTTAAATTGGTGTCTCTATTGTTTTTGGTGATTTTTGCATTGCTTTTATTACTACTGTTGATATTTCTATTAATACATTGCATAATATTTATTGGGAAAGAAAAGTAGAAAGTGGGCTTATATTGTTCACCCCCCTCTTAGTATAAGCTTGTGTTCTTCAATTGATATAAGAGCGAGTTCCTTCGAAAGATTTTAACAGCTTGAAGGAAAAGGCTACAAGAACACAGATGGATTCTCAGAGTGGATCCTTAAGAAATTTAGCACCATTTTTTTGTGGGAACAATTATACATTATGGAGCACAAGAATGAAATTTCATTTAATGGCACTTGAAAATGAAGTATGGGAAGCAGTTGAAAATGGATACGCACCACCAATAACTCCACCTATAGATAAATATGGTAAGCTTCTACATAATTATAATTCAAGAGCAATGAATTCAATTCAAAAGGGCTTACGTGAAATAGATTTTATAAATATGCATTGCAAATCAGCAAAATATATTTGGGATAAGTTGCAAGGCATATATGAAGGATATAAAAAGGTCAAAAGGGTAAAGTTGCAAAATTTCAAGAGAGCATTTGAAGACCTAAAAATGAAGGATGAATAAAATATTGCGGTATATCTACTTCATTTGGACGAGGTTGTTAGCTCCATGCAAGGACTTGGGCTTGAAGTTTTAGAATCTGATGTGTGTGATAAAATTCTAAGGTCACTCCCAAAAAGGTTTAGTGATAATATTTTAGCTATAGAAGAGTCAAAAGATATTGATCATTTAACAAGATATGAATTACATGGCATTCTCACAACATTTGAGATAAGAATAAAAGAGGAACTTATTCCCTAGAAAGAAGCAGCATTTAAAGCCACTAAGAAGACTAAGGGTAAGAAGTCAGATTTAAGCAATGAGTTATCCAGTGATGAAGAAGTCAATTATGGTAGAAGGAATAAGTACTCAAGAAAATATAAAGGTACAAAATTAGTTAGATGTTTTAAATTTGGAAAATATGGCCACTATGCATCTGATTGTCCAAAATCTAGAAATAGCAGTGATGATGAGAAACATGATCATAAGAACAAGGATGTAGAAATGCACATGTACCAAAAGAAAAATAGGGATGAACAAGGTACACAAGGGAAGAAGTTTTTCCAAAGGTACAATAAGAGTTTCTATGCAGATAAGAAAAGTAAGTAGTCAACTGATAATGATGATGGTTCCTCAGATAATGATAGAAATGAAGTTCTATTTTTGGAAAAAGAAAAAGAAGTGGTTAAGAAAAGAATACCAATAATCCTCAAATGTTTTAGATGTGGTAACTTTGGTCGTCTTGAGGATAGTTGTACAAAGAGTGGTTTCAGTTTTGGTGATGATGAATATGAAGATACACTTGAAGGACCAGAAGAGAATCTTCTTATGGCACTAAAATAAGAAGGAGGTGATCCTAAAGAAGACAAGTTAGAAAAGAATGAAGATGTTTCAAAGGCAAACAAATAGAGGAAGAATCAAAGAAGGGAGAAGTTGATCTTGAGGGAGAGCTTATTCATGCTCTTGATGCATTAAATAAGGTAAGAAAGCAAAACTCCCAACTTAAGATTCAGTTTCAAGAATGTGATGAAGAGAAATGAAAGCTTATAGAGGACTTAAATAATTCAATGTCTAAGACAAGAAAGTTCAAATATAGGTTAGAAGCAAAGGTCTTAGAATATGAAAGGTTGGAGCGTGAAGTAAATTCATTAAGGAAGGAAGTGAAAGAATCTAAGGATAGGTTATAGAGTTTGGGAGAAGCTCAAAGAATTTGGATAAGATTATCAAGACACAAAAACCCACATCAAGAAAAACAGGTCTTGGTTTTGAACAAGTACAAAAGAAACAAAAATAGGAGTCAATCTAAAGTTTTGAAGAAGAAGAAACTTTAGAAGAAGAGAGTGTAAGAGAAAGTGAGACTTTCAAGGATGATTTGGACAACATAAATATCATCAAGGATATGAACAATGCACAAAAGAGGAACAGATGGAATATATAAAACATGAACTAGCACAAGGTAAAAGAGACTAAAAGATCCATGGGGTTAGGGTAAGGTAACTTCAATGGGATATGCTTCTCATGTCACATGTTTGGGCACAAATATTCTCAGTGTAGGACACATGAAATATAGGAATATGGGAACATTAGAAACAGATAGGTATTTCAAGGGTATTGCTACTCTTGTAATCAGTTTGGTCACAAGGCAATGAATTGCAGGGTTCATGATAGGAATGGATATGGATTCACCAGAAGAAATACCAAGATATTTGCACCTCCAATGAATAATAACATTAAGTGTTATAAGTGCAATAATGATGTACATACAATAAGATTGTGTAGAGCAGAGATTCCAGATACAAGTAGGAATAAGAATAGTCAAAGGAATCAGAAGTATTAGATGAGGAGGAAAGTGGACAAATGAAAAGAGCAGTGCATGTTGGGAGTAGAAATAATCCCACCACATATTTAACCACCTTAATAGGAGGTGGGAGAGGGGCTAAGCTAAGAGTTTAATTCTTAGCCTCGAGACCCAAAGGTGACCCTTTGCCATTGATTTCAAAGGGGAGAGATTTGAGTTATGATGAAAGCATTTAGTCGGGGGGAGCAGTTTCTTAGGAGGAGCAGAACAAAAAAAGGTTAAGAAAATGGTAAAAAGTAATTGGGTTTCCATAAATGACAAAGGGAAATATTGTTGGACATTTTGAGGAGTTTTGTTGTCATTGATGTCAAAAGCATTTTTGTGTTATGTTCGTCATATTTGAGGACATTAAGCGTTTCTTCCAAATAAAGAAGTTATTGAAAAGCGATAGGTTATAATATTTATTTTTAAATATTTTATACCCAGGAGGGGTTAAAGGATGAAGAACCAAGGAAGGAGAAGCAATTTTAAATTAAATAATAATATTTTACTATTATTATTTCGGGCCAAAAATCAAGCTGAAGAAGATCAAGGACCAAGTTGAAAAAGACCCACAAGCATATTTAATTTAAATTTAAATATTTTAATATTTGATTAAAATTTTAATTTAAATAATGATGGGTGATAAGGTTTAATTTAAACATTTATTTAATTTTTAAAATTAATTTTAATATTTGAATTCGAATGATCACCGACGTTGGAATATGCTATGGTTTGCATATAAATAATTTTTAGGTTTGGCATTTGAAAATTATCCCATGCAAACAATTTTTTGGCTCTTACAAAGGAGAGAAATACTTGTGCATTTTTGCATGTGTGTTGAGCGCAGAAGAGGACAATAGTTCGTGGACTCCAAAATTCTCTCGAAGCCCCTTGTAGCTGAGTTGGAAACCAAATGCTGCATTAGAAGCATTCGAGAATGCCAGGTGTGGGTTAAAACCTCGTGCACTCCATTTTTTACGAATGGAAGATCGTGTTGTGTTTATGTCATTCAATAAGGAGGAAATCAAAGGCACATTCATGCCTTTTGGTTCTTATGGAGCCACACATCCCAGTTGGTGGGCACGAGCACTATGAAAGTTCTTGGGGGAGAGCCATCGACGACTTAAATCCTGCTAAGGCCTTTTTGGCAGCATAATAGAGGTATGTGCTTTGTTTGGTGGTTGACTTTGCAAGAAGAAAAATTAAAAGGGAAAATAATTTTTTATTTTCCAAAGTTTTATTTTAATTAAAGTCTTTGCATAATTATTTTGGTTTATAAGTTATAAAGGGGAGTTAAAATGGGAATGCAAAACTTTAATTTTTGAGTTGAATTTTTAAGTGATTAAGGAGTTATAAGGTACTAAGGAAATTTATTATTTTTGATATTGAAATTTGTTGAATATTACTTTAAAGTTGGAGATTATAAGGTGTATTTGAGTGTTATTTTTTTGTATTGAAGAAATATTTTGAAGAAGTGTTAGAGTGATATTTTTGTCATCTAACCTTTGTGCTTAGCAATGAAAGTGGATATAATTGAGACAGGTGTTTAAGAACAATTCTTCATCAAAAAAAATGTATGGGCACATATTCCTTGTGAGTGATCATTGGATGTTGTAAATGCTAAGTTGGAGTGAAAAGGGTTGTTTGATAAGCACTGTTGATTTTGGTTTTTTTTTAAATGAAAGTTGATTCTAGAAACCTTGTTTGATAAGCATTGTTGGAGATTTTGAGTAAAACTTTCACATGCTTGGACTAGGGTTTGTGCAATAACATGAATATCATTGTTATGTGAATTTTAGAACTAGGGTTTGTGAAAGAAAATGAGTATCATTGTTAAGTGAGGTTGAGAACTATATTGAACTAGGGTTTGTGAAAGAACGTGAGTATCATTGTTATGTGAGATTGGTTGATAAGCATTGTTGTAAATACTTGAGTGAGTGTTCATATGCTTGGACTAGGCTTTGTAAGCAAGGATTATTTCATTGAGTGATTGATTGAGTGGAGTTGATTGAGCCTAGTCAAGTGGAATTGTTGAAGTGTTAGTTCTATTTCTATGAAATAAATTGTTCTATATTCTAAATTTATTTGAGAAAGAGTTTGAAAGTGATTGGGCATTATTGTGAGTAAGAAGCATACTGAATATCTAACAATTATCTATATGTTTTTGTGGTAAAGAGAGAGTGAAAGTGATTGAGAATTGTTGTGAATGTGAAGCATATTGAGTCTCTAACAATTCTCTATATGTTTCTATGAGATTGGACAAGTTCTAGAGAGGACTTGTGATTAGATTAGTGTGAGCTTTTGTGGAAGCTTACAAGGCAAATTTGAGGTAAGTTTTTGAGAAGAATTGTAAGCAGAGTTGATTGATTAATATGTTCAAACCTTGGGTTAAGGTTTGGGGCAGATATAGCATAGTTGATTTGTGATTAAGTCAAGATTTGTGTTAAGGCTTGAGGACAGAAATTGAGTATATTTATTTGAAGATAGAGATTGAGCAGATTTGTGCTAGACCAAAGGACTGTGTTTAGTGCAGATTTGAGGACAGAGATTGAGTAGATTTGTGCTATATCAAAGGACTATGTTTAGTACATATTTGAGGATAGAGATTGAGCAGATTTTTACTAGACCAAAGGTCTATGTTCAGTGCATATTTGAGGATAGATATTGAGAAAATTTGTGTTATATCAAAGGACTATGTTTAGTGTAGATTTGAGGACAAATATTGAGCAGATTTGTGCTAGATCGAAGGACTATGTTTAGTACAAATTTGAGGATAGAGATTGATCAAATTTGTGCTAGACCAAAGGACTATGTTTAGTATATATTTAAGATAGAGATGAGAGTAAGCTTTGGAGGTGACAAAGTATAGAGGACGATAGTCTCTAGTGGATAGAGGTCCATTAGTCAGGGTAGTGAAGACAGGTCTTTTGAGTGAGGACAAGAGTCTTTAGTGGATAGAGATCCATAAGTGAGTGCAGTGGAGATAGCAAATCTTCTATAATATCACCATCCATAGCTAAGGAGAAATAGTTCTCATGTGGATAGATATCCATGAAGTTGATTAGGGGATTGGTATCTCCTTTGGACATAGTTCCATAAACATTATAATAGGGAAAGGATTCCCAAGATATTTATTGAGAAAATCTTAGTGAAATATTTTCTCCGTTGAGTAGCCCAAATTGGGTGAACCTCGTTAAATTGGTGTCTCTATTGTGTGTGGTGATTTGTGCATTACTTTGACTACTGTTGTTGATATTGCTATTGATACATTGCATAATATTGATTGGGAAAGAAAAGTAAAAAGTGGTCTTATATTGTTCACCCCCTCTAATTATAAGCTTGTGTTCTTCATATCCTAGGTAGCTCCAAGGTCCACGTGGTGGATTCCACTCTTCATGATCTTACACTACTCATTCAACAACTCAAGGAGAATTTCATTATGGCTTAGAACCATATGCGTCAACAAGTTGATCAATATAGTATGAAGTGCAACTTTAATGCATACAACCATACAATAAATAATCATTGTAGCTTCGTGGTCATCAAAGACTTACCAATAATTAGGTATTATAATGGATTCGCTTAGTTTTCTACAAGCTCAACTTTTCGCTCTCTTCCAAGATACATCCAATTTTTCATGTCTCCTTGAAAATGGTTCTTGGAAATCAATTATAGGTTCAGTCAACACTTTCATAGTTGGATGAGAAAGGACCAATCTGTAGACACCAAAACAACACCAATCCGATTATGTGGCTACAAGCACTGACCGAGTTGGCATACATACCCCCTAGGGCAGCCTCCAGAGGTTAAACAGTGGTCCTAACCACTCCCAAATCAGTTTTGGAAGGTCAGAGGTCAATTTGGCACCTTTTAAGCACTTTTCTCCCTACTCGTCCCACCTTGGGATGATTAGAATCCTATTCGTCCCACCCTGGGATGATTAGCAGCAATCGTCCCAGGGTGGGACGAGTAGCAGGTTTGACTGGCAAAAAAGTCAAACCTCGATAGATCCACCACTTAACTACGCCTTCAGAGCATGCAATTGTGAGGAACGGTTTCAAATCTGAGAGAGGGACTTCAGTCAAGCATGCCCTGATCATGGAGGCCTCATGCAAGGAGACTCTAAATCAAGGAGGAATCTTCTCTCCCAAAAAAGGCATGGCAAGCCAAGTGGCACCCTCGCATGCACATTCAAAGAGAGAGACCCTAGGTCTATAAAAGGGTGAGCCTCCTCACCCCAAAAAAGAGATAGAGCTGGAGCATTTGGAGCAATGGAGTGCTGCCAAATTGTACCCCCATTCCCCTTTGTGCTTCTTACATCCATAATTTCTCTTTTGGGAGAGAGGTTATCGGGTGAACACTAGGAACATAATCTCGACCCAAAACCCAAGAAATCAGCCACAATCCCACACAAAATTCATTGACACAACCCCCTAGGAGGTTTTGGACCCATCCCAAGTGGATTGGTGTCAAAACCAGACCCCAAACGGTGGGCGTCCTACCCTCGGGTGCCCCCCAAACTATTGTAGTCCTAATCGTCCCACCCCAGAGTGATTAGAAATCTATGAAGAATTTCTCTACTATTATTTTTGCATTATGTTCTATTTGGTTTACTTATGCTTCTGTTCAAGTTTCATGTTATTCTGACTTGATTTGACTGTGTTTTTATCATTTTATGCGTTTACTAACATACAGGGAGCGCTTTCAGATATGGGACAATATGGGTAGAATATGCAAAATATGACCTTTTGGGTCATCCCAAAATGCCCCTTTTAGCCTAACCCCAAGTTTTTAGGAGTTTTGGAGGCCTCTGGGCTAGACATTTGGAAGGTTGCTTTTGCATGTTTTGTGACAGTCCTAATCGTCCCACCCTGGAGCGATTAGAAATCCATGCATGATTTCCTGACTGTTATTTTTGCAATGTGTCTCTGATGATGTTTCTATGCTTCTATCAAATTTTGAATTCATTATGACATGTTTTGACCATCATTTTGCTATTTTATATATTCACTAGCCGGAGGCCCTAGGGATTGCATGTTTTCCCTCTATCCGCATATGCTATTAACTATTTGTTGTTTCTCTGAGTATAGGATCTCACTACTAGGAACACTAGAGGGGTAGCAAGGAACACATGAACACATGGACACAAGCGGTGGCAACCTTTGGCCCACCCATTTCAAATGTGAGGCATGCGAAAGACATTAGAAGCGTACCATCCGTTGATGTAACGAATTGTATCAAATGTTCTGAGCCCTAGAGGGGGATGTATTGTAACTAGATTGAAAGAAACATTAATAAAAGAGGCCCCACTTTTTTTTTTCTTACATCTCGTTTATGTATCGTTTCCTTCATGCATTGCTTTCTCGCATTCGTAGGACTTAGCATTTTTATATCAATTTTGTTTGCATCATATCTAGCATGCCGTCACCCCGCATTCGGATTTTAGTGGTGATCATGGTGGGACCCTATCCCCTACTATTGGGATCAATTTTTTGATCAAAATTTTGTGTTTTTCTTGCAGGTGTGTTACTCATTCGGGCATTGGACTGCTACTCGTGCCACCTTGTGATGAATATAGACTTGGAATTCGTGCCACCCCGGGATGAATACAAATTCGTCTCACCCTAGGATGAATATAGACCTACTATTCATCCCACCCTGGGATGATTAGCTCTCTGTACATTTTTTGAGCAGAAACTCAGAGGCATCTGGTTTGGGCAGAGAAGAGGTAGGTTTTCTGAACATCCTCTATGTTTTTTTGTTTCTGTCTCTGCAATTTTTCTATTTTCTTTGCTTGCATAGGGAATTTTGCTGCATGTTTTCTTTCTTTGTGCAAGTAAAAGGAACCACACACACCACGTAATAATATTAACATCAAGGAGTTGGTCTTAATACCCCAACACTTGATCAAGACCAACGGTGGATTTCATCACCACCTTGGCTTGGATTTTGCATACATAACCCTGATCGTGATTGTTGCTAGACGTAAATCCTGATGAAAGCTGACCAAGTGTAGTGGGGGTGATTCCCAGTGCATGAGGATAAGTCTTCTATGGTAGGTGTCAAAAATAGAGTGATTCCCCTTTCGTACCGCCTATGTTCCACGTACTGTTCTGCTCTCGCGTACCAATAGTTTCCCTCACGTAAGGGCGGGTATATTGAGAGGTTCGGTATAATGGCCTGGCAGTGGTATATTGAAGGGGCGACCATTTTGGAGATATAAGAGCCCTCATCATGCATGAATAACAAAATTTTCTTTACACGGTTTGCACAACAAAAATCAAAACACACTGAACCAGATTTAGGACACACATTTAATCTGTAAACGAGATAATCATTTCTTTGTTTGTGTGGTCCCTTTTGTTTGGTGTAGCATAAAAAATCGTAAAGGAGATAAAAACATACATATCTTGTAGAGAACCACCACCATGGTGTATACCCATAGCCAAGCCCAATCATGGGCAGAAGCTATGAAAAGTGTACAAGGAGGCACCAGTCGCCTCCGTTATAGCCCCAAGGACTTGGTTATACCACCTTGGCAGCCTGACCCACAACGTGGTCCACACTATGCCACTACAGAAAAGGACTATAGAGGCACCCCTTTGGGGGGCACTCCCATTCAACACAGACCCTTTCAGGAGGAGTACATACATGGGAAGGCTCCCTTAGATGCTCATTATGAGTGGCCACTATGCGATGAAGCGCTAGAGCAGCATAGGGTTCACAAGGAGGGACCACATGATTATATCATCCCCCCTCTACCCCTCATTACTGTTAGAACTAATAGACCAAATCTAGAGCGCAAGGCTCTTCAGATAGGGTGAGCCAACTCCGCCCGTCCCTTTCACATGTATGAAAGGGAGCATGAGGAAAACTAGTATATTCCTCAAGAGCAATACACCGCATGGGAGCAATGCGCCTCCGCACCTGCTAATTATCAAGATCACCTATTGAGGCCAGAGCCTCGGGTGAATGTCGCTAACCTCGATAGAGGAAAGTGACCCATAGAGATCTCGGATCACCATGACCGAGATAGATATGTAGGGGAGGCATCTAGGCCTCCTAGACATAGGACGATGGAACAAATTGACTTGGCATTTGCCAAACATGCCGCCCGCCAAGCGCAAATCATGCAGCTTAGGCAAGATCAACAGTAGTTAGAGCAACTGTATCATCTTAACAAAGAGCGCATTCAATGCCAGATAGATGAGTTGCTCCAGAACACTATGCATGAGAGGATTCCAACCCCTCGCACGCATAGGATAGAAATTTATGAGAGGCACAACCCCTTAGTGCGAGACAGGTCTCCATGACCTTATCAAGTGTTGCCTCCAAGACCTCCGAGACCTGAGCGGGAGGCCACCCCTAGAACCAATGATGGGCACCTTCCTCGGGCACCCATCCATGTTTATAGGTCATGCCCAAAAACTCCTCAAGAAGCCTATGAGGAATTTGAGCAAGAAGAAGAGCGGGCTGAAACACCCTACCAAGGCAGGGGGGCGCTACCCGGCTACCCCTCCATAGGCCTCAAGTTCCTCACAATGCACAATGGGAACAAACCAAAGAAGAGGAAATCAAATCCTCTGATGCATACAAAGCATTGTTAGAATGCTTAGAGTCTATGGAGACCAAGACTTCAGGGCCCCAAAAGCCCACCTTATGCCAGCTCCGCAGTCACCCTATGCATCCTTCAGTTTCGGCACCCCCATACCCCGACCACTTCAAAATGCCTCAATTGGCAATTTTTAGAGGGGATGAGGATGCCCAAGAGCACGTAACAAGGTTCTTGAGTCAATGCTTTGGCATTCAGGACAATGATGCATTGCTTCTGAGAACGTTTATAACCACGTTCGTAGGCCCTGCCTCGGATTGGTTTACCCAATTGCCGAAGCATAGCATCAACAATCTAGACCAGCTAGTGGACGCGTTCCTTGAACGTTTTGCCTTCAACACCAAGAAGAAGGCATCCTTAAGTGACCTAGCTGGCCTTAAGTAGTATGATGATGAGACCATAGCCGCTTATGGGAATCGATGGAGGACATTGCTTTCAAAGCTACCCTACCTCCCTCCCATGGCCGACATGACTCAGATGTTTTCAAAGAGTTGCATAAGGTCGATCTCCATGCTATTGTAGCTACAACAATATGCCACCCTAGAAGAAGCCCTGGCGCAAGCCAGGATAATTGAGGAGATCAAAATTCAAGACGACGAGATTGCCAAGCCACGCAAGAAAGAGTGGACCAAAAATGCCAAAATTGGGCCCACGCAACCGAAACCCGCCATGGTCAATCAAGTTGCCATAACTGTACCACCGCCTACACAAATGACACAGCCCCCAAAGGCTAATTATCAGGCAGTTCCTCTTGCTAACTATGAAAAGGAAAACCACAAGCAAGAGCAAAATCAGCAGCGTCGCCCTAAGCGACAATTCACACAATTCACAGAGTCTAGAGACTCCTTGTTTGACCGCTTGTTCATGGAAAACTTGATAAACTTGCCAAAAACTCGACCCATAGACCCCAACGTGCCAAAACCCAAGGGCTATAGGGAAGATTTATATTGTAGATTCCACCGACAGAAAGGACATGACATCTTCAGTTGTTGGAAATTCAAAAACTTGGTGCAAGACTTGATAGACAACAAAACGCTCACGGTGGATAATCCCGTAGCACTGAGCAACCAACAGATGGACGTCTTCAAAGACCCCTTGCCTACCCATGATGCGTAGGCAAAGACTATACAAGTGAATGAGGTGACACAAAACTACCCCATGCAAGGGTACGTAGGGATGATAAGCATCGTGACACGGAACAAAAGATACCCAAACACGGCTGCACCCATTGCAGCTACAGGAGATGTTCCATCAACGTCACAACCCCCACAACACCCTACACAACCTCCCCCGCCTAGACCAGTGGCCACGATTCGGACTAAGCTTACTCAAAGTTTAAGGACCACGTCGGCTAGGCTCTCCATCTATGAGCTCATCCAACAATCACCGCCCCATCGGGAGGCTCTGATGGAGATACTCAAAGCCATTGAGCTACAGCCCCAAGAACCCAATTCTTTCAACAACTTTGTGGGACATGTGAGACAATGCACAGAACCGGTCATAACCTTCAGGGAAGATGAACTAAAATTGGTGACTAGTGATATGGTGGATCCACCCCTGCACGTCATCGCGTGGGTCAACGGGATTCCATTCAAGAGGGTGTTGGTGGACACTGGCTCGTCCAACAACATAATCACGACAGCGGCATTAAAACATCTTAAGTTGCCAGCATCCCACATTGTGGCATCCACCTACACTCTTCGAGCATTCAACGACGCGTTATGCTCGATGGTTGGCACAATTGTCCTGCCCATCCAAGTAGGACAAAAGACCATTCCTACGTTGTGTCACATCCTTGAGGGTGAGATGGCCTACAATATCTTGCTAGGCCGGCCTTGGATCAGGGACATGAAGTGTGTCCCTTCGATAGCCCATCAATGCCTCAAGTACACATATGAAGGGCAAGTACATGTAGTCCCAGCAGACTTAGAGCCCTTCAAGTTTTGCAATGCGGTGCAGTTGATGCCACAATCGACCCTCCCATCGACACATTTGGACTTTCAATTGAATCCATCCACTCAGGGTCCGATTCCGCCTACATCCCCACTGTTGAGTCCCTCAAGTAACCGACCTGGCCCATCTTCATCGTCTGTCCCTTCACCAACAATGCCACCTATGGTGGCCACATCGAAGGACAATGGGAAGAAGCCCCTAGAGGAGGCACCACCATTAGTCTCAACCATCTCTAACGAGGAGGTGCCTAGCCGAATGGAAGTCGAGACACCTGATTCACCCAACATGGAGTGGACTCAGGAAGAACTCCCATTCCCTCCCCCTCAACCGTCGATGATTACCATTGAAATGGCCAATACGGGCCTAGGGGAGTACCTAGTGCAGAACATAGTGGCAACACCCACACTCGAATCCATGCAAGACATGGGGAGACCTCGCCTCCCCATCGACACTATCTTCCCTTTAGGTTACCCACCAAATCAGACAAACTTTGTATATGGGGGCCTCGAGAACGGCCTGGAACCCTACCTACAAGAGGAAGAGGACGAAGAGCCATTTGTTGAGAATGTTGACTATCTGTCCAACCCAGACTTCGCCTTGAAATACCTTGGCCAATGTAATTGGCATGGATATGGATTGGGCAGATATGAACAAGGAATGCGCATTCTTTGTCAACCAAGATACCAGATGCCATATGATAAATCAGGAGTAGGGTTCAACCACCCTTTGCCCCTCGACATCTTGGTAGAAACCATGCAAGGCCTAGGGCTAGGCAACAAGGATGGGTTGGCACAAGATCCATATGCCAATCCCAACACAACATATACATTGGGGGATTATCTCCCATTGTTAACAACAAACCTTGTTGACCTCAACAACCCTTCCCCTTTGATCGAGAAAGGGGAAAGTTCAAGGGATAACCTCCAAGAGGGATATGAACAAAATCAAAGGAGCTCTTCGAAAGATGATTCAGACTATGAGGTAGCACCTTGGGACCCTTTTGAGTCTGATAGCAATCACTCACAGGTGACGCCCATCGATGACTATCAGGAGGACTTCGTGGCAATGTTCCCCTTGAATGCTCCAATCGAGCAATTGCCACCTCAAGAGAATCCAGCCCTCCCGTAGAGAGCGGAACAACCCAGAATGGGACCAAATCAACTTGCTCGAACAAAATGAGCCTCCCATGCCGACCATAAGGCCAAGTGATCATGAAACGCCTAGTGGGAGGCTATACCAACAAGAAGAGCACATAGTTGTCGGAGCTAATGAAGGCCTATGGATCTTCGATAGCGACTATGAGGATGAGACTGAGATGGCATATCTCAATCATATGAGGCAACAAGAATACCCCATAGACATCGATGGTATGTTCGAACAACTGAATATGGGACCAAGGCATAGGTGGCATTTAAATCAAGAATAGTTAAACCAAGTGCTTCATCCACCACTTCAGGCATACAGAGAGCACCTCCCACCTAGAGACCCTATAGGGCCACCAGTGCCAAGGGTAGACCCTATCCTTCTATCCATGCATAGGGCCGATCCTTTTGTGCCAGTACCCACAGAGCCAGATCCGAGGTGCAAGGATCACCAAGGATGTCCGAGTCAACACCCACATGGTAATGGAGACCAAATTCATTCCATCAACATGATCTCCATTGATTTAACCACCCCCATCCACAACCCAGCCGATCCAACATGACCATTGTATCTAGACCTAGATGCCATAGACTGGGATCATGTTGACTCACCACCATCCCCATCAGAGTACTAGCCTTGCGGTGAGATGTTCCATTTCACCCCAAGACAGACTCAGGATATCTTCCATGCTGAAGAGGAACCCGACGTTCCCAATGTAGATCTAAATTCAGCGAATGATATCCACCTGATCCCAACTCCACACCAGTTGGAGGATGGATCCCACATGTCAGTCGAAGAGACGATTGACGTAGACATCGGTTCTGATCCAATGAATCCACAAGTCATCAAGCTTGGGGGTAAGTCTATCCCCCGAAGAGCAAGCCGATTACATTGCCCTTCTCAAAGAGAAGAAGGAGGTTTTTGCATGGTCCTACAAAGACATGTCGGGGCTAGACCCATAGCTAGTCATGCATAATTTAACGCTTGATCCGACAGTCAAGCCAGTCAAGCAAAAGCTATGTAAGATGCACCCAACAGTGGCCTTAATGGTCAAAGATGAGCTACAAAAGTTGTTGGATGCATAGTTTGTCATCTGCATGGATTACCCACCATGGTTGTCCAACATGGTACCCATCAAGAAGCTGGATGGGAGGATTCGCATATGCACTAATTTTTGAGATTTAAACAAAGCGAGTCCCAAGGATGATTTCCCCTTGCCTAGCATCGATGCATTGGTAGATGCTACAACAGGCCATGAAATGCTTTCCCTCATGGATGGTTTCTCGGGATACAACCAGATTCGTATCAATCTCGATGATCAACTAAAAATGGCGTTCATGATGCCTTGGGGGACATTTTGTTATAAGGTCATGCCCTTTGGCCTTAAAAACACTGGTGCCACCTACCAACGCGCTATGACATACATCTTCCATGATCACATGCATAAAACTTTGGAAGATTATATGGATGATCTGTTGGCCAAATCTCTTTTGTGCCAAAATCATCTCGATGACTTACGCAAGATCCTTGATCGCCTCATCGAACACAAAGTTAGGCTAAACCCCAAGAAGTGCGTATTTGGCATCACATCTGGAAAACTCTTGGGTTTCATAGTCTCAAAATGAGGCATCGAGGTAGATCCAAACAAAGTCAAGGCAATCCTTGAGATGCTTCCCCCAACCACCATCAGGCAGCTAAGAAGCTTGCAGGGTAAGGTCACGTCGATCAAGCGCTTCATAGCACAGTTATCTGACAAGTGCCGACCCATGAATAAATTATTACACAAGGGGGTAGCATTTCATTGGGATGACGAGTGCCAGTCAGCCTTCGATGACATCAAACAATACTTGGCTTCACCACAGTATTGGCACCACCTAGACCAGGAGTGTCATTCTACTTATACATCTCAGCTACGAGGTGGCACTGGGCGCCATGCTAGCCCAAAAAATGAATTACATAAAGAACAAGCTAATTACTATCTTAGCCGCACCCTAGTCGAGTTATGAACTTAACTATGCATACGTTGAGAAGCTATGCTTGGCAGTGGTATTTGCCACCAAAAAGCTATGCCATTACATGCTGAGCAATACGACGTATGTTGTGTCTAAGGAGAATCCATTGCGGTACATGATGAGTCATACTTATCATAGTAGTCGCACGACAAAATGGATCATGTTGTTGATGGAGTTTGACATCGAATTCATTGGACAAAAGTCCATCAAAGGTCAAGTCATCACCGATCAACTAGCAGAGGCTCCTCTCGAAGATGATCAACCTCTGACCATAGAGCTACCCGATGATGGGGTCTTCCATGTCTCAGAATCGCCAGATTCTGATGAGCCTGAGTCACAGGCCGACATAACCTTATTCTTCGATGGTTCTAAATGTGAGCAAGGGGGTGGCATGGGAATCATATTTTTCACACCACAAGGGGCTCCAATGCCTTTATCATTTAAACTTGATTTCCCGTGCACCAATAACAATGTTGAATACGAAGCCTTGCTCATAGGTCTTCAGACAACCATCACCATGAACATCAAATGCTTGAATATCTTTGGTGATTCACTGTTAATTTTCAACCAAGTGAAAGGGGTATTCCAATGCAAATGCCCAGTTCTACAGGCCTACAAAGCCCTTGTGGATAAATTCTTAGCAAATCTTGAATGGTACGACATCGAGGCACTCCCTCGATCATCGAATCATTTTGCGGACACTATGGCCTCCTTGGGGTCACTAATCCCGCAAGACCCTTCTGGTGAGATGACAACCATTCAAGTCAAAACATTATCGCAATCCATGATGGAGCGTGCAAGCTCTGACATAACGCCAGGAATCCACCTGATCCAGATTGAACCATCTCAGGATAGGTTCTCTCGAATCCATGATAGTCTGAATCATGCCAACTGGGGGTCTTTGTTCTCCCCAACCCCTCTTAATAGCAACACAATGCTATTTCTACAAGTTCTTTCCCGCTCAGCTTTTGCTAGGGATGAACTTCAAGAGGGATCGGCCGTTCATACCATCGAGGTTTTTGATCAGCAGGATTGGTACACACCCATAAGAGACTATCTCAAGTTAGGTAGCCTCCCACTTGGATTGTCGCACGCCATGAAAAGATCATTCAAATAGAAAGTGGCAAAGCATGTCTTGCTAGGAGACATTTTGTACCGTCGGAGCTATGAAGGGATCCTCCTCCGTTGCTTGGACCAGTAGGAGTCCACTTGGGCGATCACCCAAGCGCACGATGGTACATGCGGTGGCCACTTCAGCGGTATGGCCATCGCAAAGCGCATTCTTCGCATGGGCTATTATTGGCCATCTTTAGAGCGAGATTGTTGTGCATATGTGCGAAAGTGCGTGAAGTGTCAACACCATGCTAACTTGACACACGTACCTTCTCAGGCCTTGCAGCCGATCCAATCGGCTTGGCCATTTTCGTAGTGGGGCTTAGATCTCATCGAAAAGATCTCCCCTGCATCGTCAGGTCATCACACGTTTATCATAACGGCCATAGAGTACTTCACCAAGTGGGTGGAAGCAATTCCGCTTACCTCTACGACTGGGCCCCGCATTGCGGAGTTTATTTTACATAACATCATATGTCATTTTGGTATTCCATCCAAGATCATCTCGGATAATGGGACGTCATTTAAGAACAAATATGTGCGTGCTTTGACAACAAAGTACAAAATTCAGCATAGTTTTTTGACACCCTATTATCCGTAGGCAAATGGGCAAGCAGAGGCGTCAAACAAAATGCTAGTCGCCATCCTTAAAAATATGGTCATAGATAATCATAAGGATTGGCACATCCAAATACCACTTGCCCTATGGGCTTATCGCACTAGCATTCGGACGCCCACTAGGGCAACTCCATTTTTGCTGGTGTATGGCTCCGAGGCAGTCATGCCTCTCGAGTTGGAAATACCTTCCCTACGCATATCAATGCAAGAGTTCATCGATGATGACACTGCATGGCAGGCCCGGTTAGACCAGCTTACGTTGCTCGATGAACGATGCATCAATGCTCTCGAGCATTTACGTATCTATCAAGAGCGACTTAAGAAAGCATATAACATGAAAGTTCACCTGAGGGACTTTCAGGTTGGTGACCTGGTCTTAAAAGAGAACCAACAAAATTCTAACTTGCCACCCCATTTAAGGGACAAGTTCATGGCAAATTGGTTAGGTCCTTATGTAATCGATAGTAAAATAGGACCTGGAACATACCGGCTCGCCTCTCTTGAAGGAATCAAGGAACTAGAACCCTTGAACATCAATCATTTGAGGCCATTCCACATTTAGAGAGCCATAGCCCACCCAAAAGCTCCAAGGATTCCACAATCGCTTGGTCAACCTAAAACCAAAGTATCATAATCCTAAACAAAAGCTCCAAGGATTCCATAATCGCTTGGTCAACCTAAAATGCCCCAAAGGTATCTATAATCCCTTGGTCAAACCAAAAGCTCCAAGGATTCTCACAATCGCTTGGTCAACCTAAAATGCCCCAAAGGTATCTATAATCCCTTTGGTCAAACCAAAAGCTCCAAGGATTCCATAATCGCTTGGTCAACCTAAAATGCCCCAAAGGTATCCATAATCCCTTTGGTCAAACCAAAAGCTCCAAGGATTCCCACAATCGCTTGGTCAACCTAAAATGCCCCAAAGGTATCTATAAATTCCTTTGGTCAAACCAAAAGCTCCAAGGGTTCTCGCCATCGCTTGGTCAACCTAAAATGCCCCAAAGGTATCCATCAATCCCTTTGGTCAAACCAAAAGCTCCAAGGATTCCCACAATCACTTGGTCAACCTAAAATGCCCCAAAGGTATCCATAAACCCTTTGGTCAAACCAAAAACTCCAAGGGTTCCCACAATCACTTGGTCAAAAACAAATATTCAAAAACAAAAAAAACAACAGATAATCAAAAATAACAAAAAATTGCATCTCACTTTCATGCATATTCTTAAAAATCAAAACACAAAAATGAAATGAAAACTGCATTAGGCATCGCATACATACATTGCATATTTGTTGGTCATACATGTCAAAAGCACCATAGACTGTAATTACTCGGCAATTCCATCATTTTTCCAAATTCAGTCCATTTTGTAAAAAGATCCATCAAAAATAACACCCTTTGCATTTTTGCCATATCATAGTCAGTTGTCTGCTAATGTCTTTAGGGTTTTTCATCATTCAATTGTCTTTAGATTTCTAGTCAAATGTTGTACAAAGTCAGACCGATTTTTACAAGGTAGAGTTTTACTTGGATCACGCCTTGTTACATCACATCCCAACACAAGCTTAAAACACATAAAAATTCCCAAGTTGTGTGAATGCAAGATGAAACCTACAAAGCAGTCTAGGGTACCATAGGTGAAAGGTTATCCTGCTCATCCCCCTATGCGAATGGTTCAAGAATGCTGAGAATTGACAAAAGGACAAGCTCTTCCCCATCCAATTCCCCATAATAAATAGTGGTTTTCACCACTATCAAAAATCCCAAACACCTTTGGTCCCCAAAGTCGTAAGGATTCATACTACACGTCCCTTGAGAAGGATGGGTAGTCATCCCCAAGGCCTAAAAGGATCAATGCCATTCATGAAGAAATCCCAAAAGTCCACCATCAAAAATCCCAAACACCTTTGATCCCCAAAGTCGTAAGGATTCGTACTACACGCCCCTGAGAAGGATGGGTAGTCATCCCCAAGGCCTAAAAGGATCAATGCCATTCCAAAGCAAAATTCCCAACCACCTTTGATCCCCAAAGTCGTAAGGATTCGTACTACACGTCCCCCGAACAGGATGGGTAGTCATCCCCAAGGCCAAAAGGATCAATGCCACTCACAAGCCAAAAACCCACGAGCTCAACTTGGAAATCAAAATGCCAAATCTAAATCCTCAAAAGGCAACAATAAAAATAATAACAGTGGTTATCACCACTACTCAAACCCCTTGCTCAAGAAAAAACAAAAGAGAAAAATAAACAGTGATTTTCATCACTATGTATGAGAGCAAGTATCCCAACAAGTTGAGCCACCGAAAGACGCCCGAGCTTGAATCCCTAGAATTCTCAGCATTTGAAGAACCATTTAGGTGATCCTCATTACGGGTTTGGTGGATAGCCTACCTGGCAATGGCGGTATCCTAAACGCATGACGATATGTCTATCACATTAGCTTTGCGTGTGTGTAGACCAATGTTTGCATGTGGATGAGCTAGCTTATGGTATCCTAGATTGCCCCATAGATTAATCTTACTAAATACAACAAAGGAGTTAGTGGAGCTAATTAGGTGATCCTCAGTACAGGTTTGGTGGACAGCCTACCTGGCACTAGCGGTATCCTTACGAATACCACATAAACGAACTCAATCGCACACACAGGGATGTGAAATAACTTGGTCAAACTCAAGTCTGATTCGTACCTTGTTCGAAAGTCTTGTAAGATAATGTACAGTCTTGATTAGTTAGTTAAAGCAGCTGAGTCTCAGAAAAACCTTAACTACATTCTAAAACAATTGTGGTACATTTCATTACTTACATCACCATCAAAAAATACACAAACAAAAATTACAAATGCAAAGTCATCTCATAAAGCAATCACATAGTACAGAAAGCCAGTAAATCCTATACAGTCTATGGTGCCACCACCAATATACCAACAAATCATTCCATCCATTCCATATGCATACATCCATATCATACAGCTAACATCGACCGCATTCATAATAACATATGCATACATCAACATAAATAAATGTGCATAAAAGAGCAATAAACCATAACAAGTAAATAATCCAAAAAGAGAGTCATGTATATATTGAGTCAAAAATGCCCTCAGGCTACAATAAAATGGTCCTCTGACCTCACAAAAAAATCAAAAACTCAAAATCCCCAAAGCCTAGGGAGTCGGCCACCATGATCACGCAGGATCGATGCGACTGGAACTACCCCCAGTGGTGTGGGTCCTATGGGACCTCTCAGGGCGGTTGCTGCCAGCCCTCGCATCATGCCCACTAACGCTACCCTCACCCACCCACCTGCGATGAGAGGATGCAGACTGCTCAGTCTCACTACCTCTCGTACGACGCGATGATCCACCTCCAGTGAGCTCAGGTAACTATCCACCGAGGCGGATAATCTCGGCCTCCAACTCCACCTGGCATCGACCCCACTCCACATCTCATCGATGGTACGTAGCCAATGCGTCATCCCACTGCACCAACTGAGCCCATAGGCGATCCCTCTCGATGTTGTGCTCCTCATCCCGTCTCCATAGTAGGTCCTCCAATCATGCTATCTCAGCATGAAACCTAGCCTCCATATCCTGTTGAGAAAGGTGTAGCAACAGTATTATCATTGTTGTAATACAGTCAGATAGATCTGTTGATGCAGTGGACAAGAAGTTCAAAAGCTATTCATATGCAGAAGACAGGAGTTCAAAGGTTATTCAGAGTATGTGTAGCACCCTAAAATTGGCACGGTTAAAACCTTAGTAAAAAGATAAAATATTAAAATTTGAATTTCAACCCCAAGCTACCCGTTAAACCGCCTTTTACCCGTTTTCCCCATTTTTTGCACCATTTTTAGGATTTTTTTTTACCGTTGGACGATATCATCTCAGATTAGACGAAATCGTCCCTGATCTCATGAATTCGTCTGGAATAGAACGTCCAGACGATTTTGTCCCAAAACCAAAATTTCATAATTAGCTTCTATTTCAATGACGTCTCTAACCTGGGCAAAAGTGTGTCTACACCATTAGAGAACTTTCTGTTGGAGATCTCCAAAATTAGGATGATCTCCAACCTCCCAACCTCCTTCCTATACCTATTTAATCTTAGGCCCTCCCCTTGACCTACCCTTGGCTGAATTCCCCTATAATTTGATCTTTGTGTGCATTAGAATACCCTGAATTATCATTTGCATTTGTGCCTTTCTAAGTTTTCTTACAGGAACCTCATTGTTTTTCAGTCGGAGCAAGCTCAGATCATCGCAGACGATCCTGTACGATCTCGGACGATCATGTCGCAATTCAAGATGATTTTGTATTTTGTAGATGATTTCGACTACAGTCAACATTGGGGGCAATCAATGCCCTGAGTTTGCATTCTTTCTCCACTATCTACTATTTTGCTTTGCATTAAGTTAGACTTATTACTATTTTGCATCTTGGAGTTCACCTCATATAGTGTAGATGCATGATAAGGTTAAATTCAGTCATTAAGAAAATGCATTTCATTTAATTTATCATCTGTAATTGTTATTCTAGCATTCATACTTTCATTTCCATCATTTTCCTTTGCTTTTGTAATTGTATTTTTTGTTCTTGGTATCCATTTTTGTAATTACAGGTCTCTAACGAATTTGTCTGACGATATCATCAGATTAGAGACGATCTTGTCAAATTAGAGACGATATCGTCAGATTAGAGACGATCTTGTCAGATTAGAGACGATCTTGTCAAATCAGTAGATCAGGGATGATCCTATCAGATTAGAGATGATCCTGTCAAATTCCAGGCGATTTGGATTGCTTCAAAAATTAGAACCTCCGTCAGACATCCAGATCAGATATGGCTTTTTAATCTAGTATATTTCCTATATTCTATGTTTAATTGTATTTTTTGTATTCATTTAAATATGCATTTCATATAGAACAGTTTAGATTCATTTGGCCAAACCTAGGAGTTGAATGATCAAACATAAAAATGAACACATTAAACACTCTCTCAACCTATGCGTGGAAACAGCCATTCAAAAGTTTCTTGGTGAACCCACCATCCGTCAAAAATTCACCTTTATACACCTCCCCCAAGATGCGGGACCTTCGCAAGGCCTCTCAGTCCGAGGTATTGTCCCATCCTTTTCACATCCCCCTTTCGGGCGCGGATCCTATAGCCTGAAGGTAAGGGTGAGAAAAATTTGGAGTGATACATTTTGGTGAACCCGACGTGAAAACTAAAAACCTTTTGAAAACAAAAAAAATATAAATATGTATGTATACAAATATATATATATATATATATATATATAACAAAATCATCATTTCAAGTTTGTATGTTTTAGATTCAATTCTAAATAGTAGATACTAAATATTACTTTTAGAAGTACTAAAGGAACCATGAGTTTTTACTCAAATCCATATGATCCCATCAGTAATGTTGGAAGAATTTAGCCAAATACATTTATTGATTATGACCAACCTTATCCCTATTCAACATCACCTCCATCACACTTTTCTCATTTTTCATCCTTAACCCAACAGGACAATCCCTTTTCCAATCCTCTTCATAACTCTCCCATATATCCATATTATGTCTATCAATCCACATACAATCCTCCTCCACCTTTTCAATATTCTTCTCTCAATACAACACATCCATTTCAACAAGAAAATACTTATTCTTCCAATCCTACTATGCACTCATATCATACTTCACAATCTTCCTATCATCATTCTACCCATAACAAAGAAAAGAGAGGTAAGAAACCATTAGGTCCTTTTATGACTGAACTCCTAAGGCACATATCAAAAACCTCTCGAAAACCTTCATCACGTACATTTACAAAGCTCATTCAACCAATGGATATAATTCTCAAGCATTTACTTGATACAAATAGGATTGAACTGCATTCCATAAGACAACTTGATACCATAGCGGATTGGTTTAAACCTGAGCTACATTGTGAATATCATAGAGTAGATGGACATATGACACAAAACTGTAAATATTTAAGATGTGCAATTCAATATTTGATTGATAAGGGTCTTTTTAATATAAAGGAATTACAATCTACAACTGGTTATAAATCTCCATTAAACAATCAAACTCCTACACCACAAATACCAATAATAAATCAAGACATGGGGATCTCCCAAGAACCCCTATTCAATTATCAACAACAGGAAACCAATCAAATATTGCATGTTAATGTGTTCCATCATGATGATATTACTAATATTGTAATAGAAACTACAAATGAGCAACCTCAAGTTCAATCAACTCAATCCGATATTCAAGATATGGATTCCTCATTTGACCAACCTTCAAAATGGAATGTAAGCATAGAAAGCTCATCTTTAGAATCAAAATCTCAATCTGAAATCCACTTTGATAGCCAACAACAAGTGATTAATCCTCAAACAAAGATATCCCTTTTAGAAGTATTACAAAGTTCTCATAAGGAAACTTTGTTCAAGATACCTAGCCAACAATTTGTTCCTCATCATATTTTCTCTAAGAACATAATTAATGGTATAAACCCTCTTGAGGTTAACCATATTTCATTCTATGATGAGGATATTTCTTCCTCTATTCCACAAGAAGACTACTATCTTTACATTACAGGATCTAGTAAAGAAACACCTGTTAAAACTATCATGGTAGATTGTGGCTCCTCTCTTAATTTATGCACTTATCAATTATTCCAAAAACTCAAATCAAAGGAAGAAGATCTTAATGAATCAAATGTTATTATAAAATCTTTTAACAATGGAATTCAAGAAGCTCAAGGTACTATAATTTTTCCCCTTAATATTGGATCCAAGATCCTGGATACTTTGTTTTATGTAGCATATGGCCCTTCATCTTATAACCTACTTCTCCAAAGTCCTTGGATTCATACGATATGGGTTGTCCCTTCCACTCTTCACCAATGTTTGAAGTTTGAAATTGCAAATAAAATGGTTACCATACAGGGTGACCCAAAACCATTTGAAGAATATTTAACGGTTGAAACATCAACTTCTATACATTCTCTATTATCACAATTATCTTCTATCCATCACTTTTCTTCATCCATATATGATCATCCTTGTTTATAAAATAACATCCATGCATATCTTTCACATATTCTCCCTCCATCTTATCAAGACTTGCAAGATAGTGATAAGAATCAAGAACCTTCTTATCCTTCTTACATTCTATTTTGTAACATGATCAATTCTACACATATAAAAGTCAAATATTTTTCTACATTATTCTACATTATAACAAAGCTTTTGTTAACGCTACCTTTTATTCATCACCTTTTGTTCTTACCTTCACCTCAACCAAATTATCCTTCAAAACCTCCTTTAATTTTGAAGCAACCTTAGACATGCTATACTCAAATAACCTTGTATAGTGTATATAGATCATCTTGTATATACCACCAATTCCATCATCAAAATATTCAAAAAACAAAACATCTTGTTGTGGCTGATCCACAACACACCCCAAAATTGGGGACCCACCTTTTTTGCAGGCTTTCAAAGAAAATCTCAGTGACCCAGATGCTAAAAATCAAGAAAAAGGGGCAAAATTGCACAAGGATGAAAAGTGTCGCGAAATCGCGACATGTTGCTCCATCGTGGCCGAAAGCAGAAAAGCATAGCGAAATTGCGACATGTTGCTCCATCGCGGCCAAAAATGAAAAAGTGTCACGAAATTGCGACGTGTTGCGCGGTCGCTATCGAAAATGAAAAAGTGTCGCGAAATCGCGACGTGTTGCACGGTCGCTGCCGAAAATGAAAAAGTGTCGCGAAATCGCGACGAAAAATGAAAAGTGTTGTGAAATCGCGACATGTTGCTCCATCATGGCCCAAAGAGGAGAGAGAAAGGCAAAATGGAAAGGCGTAGCGAAATCGTGACATGTCACAAAATCGCGGGTCAAGCTAGTCAAACAGGGCAAAGCAGAAAAAACATCGCAAAATCACAACAGGAAGCGGCAAACGGGGCACAAAGCAGAAAGGTGTAGCGAAATCGTGACGTGTTTGATTTTCATGGCTTGCAAGCGGGCGGAAGGCATGAAATATAAAATGGTCATGAAATCACGACAAAACTGAGCCAAAGGCGATAAGGCCCAACAGTGTAGCGAAATCATGACAAGAACAGACACAAAGCGCATAAGTCGAAAGGTTTCACGAAATCGCGACGCGTCGCATTTTCATGGTGCGAGTGGACTAAAAGGCCTAAGTGGTGAAAGGCGTAGCGATTTGGCGCAACTTTTGGAGGAAACGTTCCCGCGAAGAAAAATGAAAAACGTCGCGAAATCACGAAAATAGGAAAAGGGCATGAAGCGGAAAAATGTCGCAATGGAAAAGTGCCGAAAGTGAAAAGTGCATGATTTCACCGAAACGCGGCAAATGGTAGAAGAAAAGTGCACGATTTCGAAAAAGTGAAGAAACGAAAGCGTATTTCGAAGGTTGCGGCCGAGGGCGTACAGAGAAAAAAAGTGTCACGATTTCGCGACATGTCATGATTTTGTGACATGTCACATTTTCGCTGGGCATGATGGCAGACAAGGCTGTTGGCCAAAAAACGTCACGATTTCGCTACCTGTCTCATTTTTGTTGTGCTGGCAGAGGAACAAGCTGCATGCATAAAAACGTCACGATTTACATGGGGCCATTACGAAACATGTTGGAAACGCAGAACACGTGGCATACAGGTGTCAGAGTTGCAGAAGCGTTTCATGTAACAGAAAATTTCGAACGTTTCGGCATCGAGCATGAATCAAAAGCAACAAAAAGGCGAGGAATTTGAAACGACGCATTCTAGGAGGTGAAACGAAGCGAGCAGGGTGAATCGAAGAGCTGTATCAGTTAGTATAAAATCAAAAGTGCAGATCGATACGGGGGTTGGAAATTGTTGCTAGCGAGTTGCGAGACAAGGGCTGCATGCCATTCTGGGCCTGCACTTGGAGCAATTTCCTTCATTTGTTCTGGATTTGTTAAACCTGGAACATTTTGTCATTGTAATTGATATATCATTTTAATATAGAAATATAGAGAGTTGGCATCTCATTGATGAGAAAGAAGGAGTCATTTTGCATGCATTATTTAATGTTTTATCTTTCCCTTTCGATTTCTAGGCTTTTAGGTGAAGTTTAATGCAAGTGTTCTTGGTTGCTTCATGCGAATGTCTAAATCTGAAATTACATTAAAACCCTAGAAACCCGCACCTAGCTTATCTGGATTGTGCGAATTTGCAGGTTCAATAGGTTAGGTTGCATGCAAAAACCTCATTATCTTCAGTTTTGTCAATTAGGATGGTCGCACTCTGGACGTAGTTTAGTTTCATTTTCATTTGCATTTCTTTTATTTTCAAACCTTTATTTTATTTTCTGCATTTTAATTATTGTCATTCAAATAAATAACTGAAAATCCATCAAAGCTCAAGATCAAATAGATTCATTTCTTAGATTTATTCACTTTGAGTCCATTGTAAATTCAAATTAAAATAAACCATAGTGCCCCTTGTTAACATCCACTTGCAACCCTAAGGTATTCCTAGCATTTAAATTGAACAGCATCATTGATAAACAAAGAGTTAGCATAACGGAACCTTGGAGAAATTATTGTTATAATTTCTTTGCAAGCAGGATTTTGGGACTCAGATCCTACCGGAGAGTGTGCTTTCACAATTGGGTGAAAACACCACTCAGCAGATTGGCGCTAGAAGGAGGGCCGAATTGGTTTACTTTATTTTGATTTTCATGCATAAGTAATATCTGTTTGATTTGATTTTGAAATTGCATCTTAAATCTCACAAAGGCTAAGCTAGCATTTGTTTTTTTTTGTTGAGCTTGAAATAATCGAGGGTTTCATCGGGAGAGCTGGACCCATCGCGTCGTATTGCGACTAGGTCCCAAACAATGGGAAACCATTTTTCATGACCTTACACTCCCCTGGTACTCCCAAGAATAAAACCAAGCAAGTCGTAAGCTTACCGGTCACAAAAGACCTTTTTCTCCAGGAACATCGAGTGGACCTACACCGGTGATATCAGTTGCCACTAGTGTTCCTATTGTCGATAATATTTCCACTTGCTGTTGTAGGGTTGTCTTCATCGATTTTGAGTCAAATGGCTCAACCTCCAGCAGCTCCTTGGTATGGAGCTAATAATATTCCTTTGAACATTGCTGGGGATATCCATGAAATCCCCAAGAACATAGAAATATTTTTGCCTAAATACAAACCAGATGGCCCAAGAATAGCAGAAGAACATATCCAAGCCTATAGGGATGTTTTAATTAGGCTGCAAGTCCAACATGAAGATGTGGCTTGCAGACTTTTCCCCATGAGCTTAGATCCAATAGCATATGAATGGTATATATGCTTACCAACTGGTTCAATCACTTCATGGACGCAAATGGAGAACGCCTTTGTTAATCAATTTAGGTCACCCTTGGATCCCGCAACCATTTACAATCAATTTATTACATGCAAAAGGGGCCAGGGGGAACCAATCAGAACATTTAATCGAGAAATTCCAAAAGTGCTATAATAGAGCGATTCGGCATTTTGCCATCGATCCCCGCAGTGGCTTTGCGAGATATATTTTTGGTAATTGGACCCCATGACAGCCATGTTTGCAAGACGAAATCCTCAAGTCACCACGCTCGCTCTAGCCTATAATGAAGCCATGACCATCGAGCAGCAAATGACACCACAGGGCTATGGATTTCCCCGGATGCCTATGATGGGACAATATGCTCCATATGGTCAAGCTCCCTTGGCAAATCAGATCATGGCACCACAAATGCCAAGCATGAACGCCTTCCCATATCAGCAACCGTATCCACCAGCACCTGCGTATGCACCCATTCCAATCCAACCAATTACATCCATTCCACCTATTCTCGCATTTTTGCAGAATAGTCAATCGACTATGCAAGGAACCAACCAAGTTAATTCTCAGGCTATAGTTCCTTTCCCAAATCCAACTCCGATTCAAAGTGTCAATCCATACGGGAATCAAATTCCTCAAAACCCGACCCAAATGTTGAATCAAGACCCCACCAATTATGCAAATCCAACGGGGGTTAACAACAATGTGATTCCACCGAAGGAGATTTATTCAGAGGTCGAAGAGCTCAAGAAAATAGTTCATAAGCTGAGCAATGACATGGTTCAAAAGCAGAAGTATGAATCCCATGCCCCTCACTCAAATCAAAATTTTAACAATAGAGGGAGACATTGGAACACAAAGCCAAACAATGGGGGAGTACCCGCTCCCATTGCTAATCAACTAGATACTTCTACAGGACCTAGTCAATCCAATTCCCTTTTGAATCTTTCAGATTTGGCATGGGAAAGGGGGTGTAGGTTGCACAACACAAAAGAACACAATGAGAGGAATTGTCCTGAAATTGCTAGATACACTCATTGTCTTGAGGCACAAGTTGATGATTTGGAACTGGTATCAAATGAGGGTCCATCGCAACATCAAGATGATAACATTATGGTGATGGAAACTGTATATCATCAAGAAGGTGAGAGTGAGGAAGAAGAAGACGAAATTTTGGAATAGGAGGTGCAAGCTTTTCGA
Organism: Wollemia nobilis; assembly: GCA_028583015.1. NCBI lineage: Eukaryota > Viridiplantae > Streptophyta > Pinopsida > Araucariales > Araucariaceae > Wollemia > Wollemia nobilis. The sequence continues at coordinate 6,348,573 of JAQPPZ010000523.1, read as the reverse complement.
GATTTTAGAAAGGGGAATCATGGATACCATTTGAGAAGTAAATCTAAAGCCCCTAAAACCTCATCAACACCTCCAAACAACTCTATTCTTCCTCCGGATACTAAGGCAAATAATAATCCTCCTCCTCCACTCAGAAGAGAAATGTCTAATGACGTGCAGAAGACAGTCAAATTCGAAAAACCAAACTATGACATAGTGGAGGATCTAAAGAAGTCCAAATCTAGCCTTTCGTTCTTGGACGCGGCTAGATTTCCTGGCCAAAAGGAGGCGTTGATAAAGGCTCTGAACTCACCTGATCAAATGTGGAAGGGAAAAGGAGTTGAGTCCCATCTGATTTTACGAAAGGAGAGACGGGATGTCCCACCATTCTTATTGACTCTGAGAATTGCGGGTAAGAATTTGCATAACTGTTTGGTGGACACGGGTGCCACGAGCAACCTCATGCCTTCGGAGATATGTCAAATGCTAGGTCTGCAACCTGTTTCATCCAAATGCAAGGTCCTGCAATTGGACCGATCAGAGGTAAATGTGGTAGGGACCCTATATGATGTCAAAATTCAATTAAATTCTGAACCCGGGGTCCAACGGGTTGTCGACATTACGGTTGTTAATATCCCAAGTAGATATGGAATGCTACTTGCGAGGGATTGGATGAAAACTTTGAATGGCTACTTTTCAAAAGAATGCTCACATATGTGGCTACCCTGGAAAGGAATTGCAAATCAAATCGAGTGGAAAATGAACCGAGGCTTAAAGAAATCATAACAGAATTTAACAAGCCGAATGAAGTTCAATTTTTTGAGCCAGAACTAGGGGTTTATGCACTTGATGTTGAGGAAGCTACTGAAGAGCCTAAAAAGGAAACATGTCATGGTGGCTCTTCTGAGGAAAATGATTGCACATGGTTGCTCAGGTTTGATGGATCAAAATCTAGACAGGGAGCAGGAGCTGGAGTCGAGCTCACTGGTCCAGGAGGTAAACCATTATTGGCTGCTTATAGATTGCAATTTCCTTGCACGAACAATGTGGTAGAATACGAAGCATTGATCTTTGGTTTACGTCTAGCATTGAGCAAGCAAGTTAAATGCTTGAAGGTTTTGGGAGATTACGAGCTGGTAGTCAAGCGAGATCAAAGGACGGTATACATGCCGTGACAGGAGACTGAGCCTTTATAGAACTAGGGTTATGGACCTCATTGAGGAATTCGACGCATTTAATATAGCCCTTATTTCTAGAAAATGAAATCGAATAGCAGACTCTCTTGCAGTCGCCGCGGGCATGTTAAACCCGGTTGATATAAAAAGGTGTAAAAAGTTCTCCATTGAATTGGTTCCTTGTCCATCAATACCCGATAATGTCAAGAATTTCCAGGTTTTTGAAAATGACAGACACATCTTCAAATTTGTCACGAACTCGGGTATTTTTGAAAATCGGGTGATTGATGAGGAGCAAAGGTGGCAAGATGAAACAGAAAATGAGAGTGAAACCGCATGTCAATCCAACAAAATACCTAAAGACGTGGTTTCATTGGAGAAAATGTTCGACGTGGGATACAAGACCAAAAAAGGAAAAAGGGTCCCACTCCCCAAAGATGCATGTGATTCAATTAATCTAGGGAGTGGAGACAATCCAAAGGAGGTGTACATTGCAAAGGCATGTACGAGATGAAGAAAGGAGCAACATAATACAGGCATTGAAGCATTACATAGATTGCATTGCTTGGAATTACAATGAGCTGAAAACATACAACCAAGACATTATCACACATACCATCCCTTTGAAGCCAGACTCCAAGCCTTTTAGGCAAAGACAACGAGTTGTTAACCCGCTATTGGAGCCTTTGATCGAAAAGGAGGTCAAAATATTATTGGAAGCGAAAATCATTTTTCGGTTAGGCACTCAACCTGGGTTGCTAACCTCGTTCCAGTAAGAAAAAAGAGTGGAGAGATTAGGCTGTGCATAGATTTTTGAAATCTTAATAAAGCCTCTCAAAAGGATAATTATCCATTGCCATCAATCGATGAAATTCTACAAACGGTAAATGGATCTGAAATGATGTCCTTTCTTGATGGGTATTCTGGATACAACCAAATTCTTATACATCCAAATGACAGGATGAAAACAGCCTTCACCACCAAGTGGGGGACATTTGCATATAAGAGAATGTCGTTTGGACTGTTAAATGCTGGTGCAACATTTCAACGCGCCATGGACTATGCATTCAAAGGGCTCATAGGCAAATGTATCATCGTGTATGTGGATGATATTCCAGTATTCTCAAAAAGGAGAGAAGACCATGTCAAAGATTTGAAGAAAGTGCTTCAAAGATGGAGAGAACATGGAATTTCCTTAAATCCCAAAAAGTGCATTTTCGGAGTAACAAAAGGAAAATTGCTTGGTCACATCATTTCAAAAGAGGGCATATCCATCGACCGAGAAAGGATACAAGCTATCCAAAATTTACCTCTCCCAGGTAGTAAAAAAGAACTGAGATCTTTCTTTGGGCAGGTTAATTTTGTGAGGAAGTTTATCTCAAGTTTTCTTTGAGATAGCCAAACCTCTGAACAAGATGCTCAAGAAGGATGTAGAGGTCAAGTGGAACGAGGAAAGTAGGGTGGCCTTTCAGAACATCAAAGATGCCATTTCCAGAGCCCCGGTCCTCATAAGTCCAGACTATTCCAAACCTTTCTATATTTATGCTTTCGCATCAGAACACTCTTTTGCGAGTGTCTTAACCCAAAAAGGTGAGGATAGTGCAGAAAACCCCATAGCATTTTTAAGTGCCCCTCTAAAAGATGCTCAATTAAGGTATTCCATCCTTGATAAGCAGATGTACGCACTTTTTAAAATGGTGAAAAAATTTAGACATTACATTGTGCACAGCAGAGTTATTGCCATCGTGCACGACTCTTTGTTAAGACCATGTTTTTACAAAATGAACTAGGTGAGAAAAGAGGGAAATGGATTTCCACCATCCAAGAATTTGATCTCGAAATCCAACCTATGAAACTAGTTCGAGGACAAGGACTGGTGAAGGCGATCGCTGAAAATAATCCGCAAATAACATGCCAATACTCGAATACAGAATACATTGCTAAGGATGATTGGTATGTTGATATTGTGCAATTTTTATTGAATGGTAAGTGTCCTTCTAATCTGAATTCAACCCAGAGAAGAGCTTTAAGGCTTAAGTCTGTCAATTATCTGATGAAATCTGGTGTTCTTTATAGGAAGAATCATGAAGGGATCTACCTGAGGTGCCTGAACAAAGAAGAAGCTGCCAGGGTGTTGCAGGAATTTCATGGGAAACATGGAACTGGTCATGGTGCGGCAAATGCTACAGCGCATCAAATCCTGAGAGCAGGATACTACTGGCCCCACATTTTCAAAGATGCACATGCCCATGTACGATCTTGTCATATCTGTCAAGTGGCTGCCAATAGAGAAAGAAATGCAGCCATGCCATTACAACTTGTAGTTGAAATGAGACCATTTGCACGAGTGGGGACTAGATTTCATTGGGGTTATTAACCCAAATTCTTTTGATTCTCATAAATTCATATTGACAGCTACAGACTACTGTACAAGGTGGACAAAAGCGATTCCTACTAAACATGCCACCACAGACGTTGTAATAAAATTCCTTGAGGACCATATTATAACAAGATTTGGAATGCCCGATTCTATTGTCAGTGACAATGGTAAAGCTTTTATTTCTACACAATTTGCAGATTGGGCATATGACAACAAAGTGAGCTTAAAGTTTGCATCTAATTATTACCCTCAAGGAAATGGTTTGGCCGAATCTTCAAATAAAAATTTGTTGAACACCATTAAGAAATTGCTTGGAAAAGAACCCTCGGGATTGGCACGGCCAATTGAAGTTTGCCCTTTGGGCAGATAGGACCAGAGTAAAAGAATCCATAGGGAATACTCCCTATCATTTGGTCTATGGGCAAGACCCGATATTTCCTGCAAATTTGAAGTTGCGAGACCTTGCATTTCATACAAGAGTACTTGGGGACGAGATGATCAAGTTGAAGCCGAGGTTAAGTCATTTGCTGCACCTTGATGAAAAGAGAGAAGAAGCCATGAATCACATGAATAAACACCTAGGAAGTTATCAAGAGATGGTTTGACAGAAGGGCCAAAATTAAGTCCTTCAGAATTTCAGATTTGGTATTACTATGGGACAAAAGACATGAGGAAAAAGGGAATCATCAAAAGTTTGATTGTCTTTGGTTAGGCCCCTATCAGATTTCAGAAATTCTCGAGAAAAATACCTTCGGGCTAAAAACTTTAGAAGGGAAAGATTTTATGCTACCGGTTAATGGGCAGATTTTAAAGCATTATTTTAGCCCTTAGGTTGTGAGATTTTGATGTTATTCTTTTCGGTTTTGGTGGGGATTTTCAGATTTTGTTTTCATTGTTTAGGATTGTTAGTCTAGTTAGGATTTAGGTTGTGGGTTTGATTTCAATTGACATGTTTTGTTTATTTTGATAAAAAAAAAAAAAATAATAAAAAATAAATTGAGATGTCAACTTATGCTTAAGATTAGGAGAATATGAAATATTGGAATTGTCTTGTAAAAGCTCCACAAGTCACACAAACATTTTAAGTTATATCGTTTGAAATTTGTGATGCATGAAGTAGTCAGTTTTGTATGGCAAATATTTCATTTGCAATTCAAGAGATAATGCATTCATGTTACATCTCACTTTACATATACATTCCATCTTAGTTGCATATGCATCTTAGGTACAAATCATTAAAGTATGTCAAATCCTCTTAGGGTTGTGTTATAACATAAATGTAAGAAAAATCCTAAGGTTGGAAACTGAGTCTTGAGATATCTAGAACCAAGCACGTCTTATACATTAAAAAGGATCTTGAGCAAAATGATCAAAACCTAACTTGGAAGAAAAGGTTGGGCGAAAGAGGTTTTTCATGTCTATCCTATTATGCAACATGATCCTTAAAGCAGTGGTTTTGACCACTTCCATAAAGCTTAAAGCCTAAAATCAGAGTAGTAAGGATAGGGTTAAATCCTCATCGAACTTAGGTTGAGGATCCAATTCCCCAAAGCTTTGATTTGACCTACATGGAGTAGTAAGGATAGGGCATAAATTCTCATCTCGCTTAGGTTGAGAATCTGATTCCCCAAAGCTCTTATGTCTCATTTCATAATAAGTCTTGGATTGGAAGGATCGTACTACTTGTCCTCTGCCAGGATGGGTAGTCATCCCCAAGGTCTAAGCAATAAATTAATATTTTCCATTTTTATCCAAAGCTTGGATTGGAAGGATCGTACTACATGTCCCTAGCAAGGATGGGTAGTCATCCCCAAGGTCCAAGAAGTAAAAAATTAATTTTTCCCATCTCATATTTATATTTGGATTGGAAGGATCGTACTACTTGTCCTCTGCAAAGGATGGGTAGTCATCCCCAAGGTCCAAAGAAATGAAGATAAGTCTTGGATTATGGGGTTAAGTATGCCCATGCATGGCAACATGTCTTGTCTAAAAAACAAGACCATTGATTGTCCAAAGGGTTAGACTAGCATGACCATTTCTTCCATAATTGGTTAAATTATTTTGCTCAAAGTGAGGTAATGAACTCTAAATCAGAATAGTAAGGATAGGGTTAAACTCCCATCTTGGTTAGGTTGGGAGTCTGATTCCCCAAAGTTCTGATTTCACATTCACTTGCACATGGGTTCAAGATAGTAGGGACTCATAACCAACTTTGGGATATAATAAAGCAATTAATTAGTGGATCCTAAGAGGGTTTGGCAATCTTGAATGTTTGTACATGATACTAGAAGAAAGACTATGCCTTTTATAAAAGCAAAATCTCCTAGCATATTCATTAGGTTACACAAATCATTCACAATCTCACATATGCATTCATGTAAAACTGACAATGGAATGTTGATCAATTTCAAACGATAGGGAATGAAATTCATTGCACACATCGAGCTAATACTTGATGATGCTGATGATTCATGTACTTATGATCTTTGGGTATTTGTTTATATTGCTTATGTGCTAACACATGTTTTCGAGTTTGTATATGTTTCAGGTTGGGTTCTCACTAAAATGCTCAAGAGCATTTGACAAGAGTCACCATTTGTTGTGGCTGATCCACAACACACCCCAAAATTGGGGACCCACATTTTTTGCATGCTTTCAAAGAAAATCTCGGTGACCCAGATGCTAAAAATCAAGAAAAAGGGGCAAAATTGCACAAGGATGAAAAGTGTCGCGATATCGCGACATGTGGCTCTGAAAAAGGTAAAATGAAAAGTGTCACGAAATCGTGACATGTTGCTCGCGCCAGAAAATGAAAAAGTGTCGTGCAAATCGCGACGTGTTGTCGCAATGAAAATGAAAAATGAAAAGTTTCATGAAATCGTGACATGTTGCTCCATCGTGGCCCAGAGAGGAGAGAGAAATGCAAAATGGAAAGGTGTAGCGAAATCGCGGGTCAAACCAGTCAAACAGGGCAAAGCAGAAAAAACGTCGCGAAATCGCGACAGGAAGCGACAAACGAGGCACGAAGTAGAAAAGCGTAGCAAAATCGTGATGTAAGGAGGAAGGAATGAAATAAAATGGTCACGAAATCATGACAAACCGAGCCAAAGGCGATAAGGTAGCGAAATCACGAAAAAGACACAAAGTCATAAGAAAGGTGTCGAAATGGAAAAAAAAGGGAAATCATAAGAAGTAAAAAGTGCAAATCGAAAAAAAAATGAATCAGGGAAAGAGATAAGTGAAAAACGTGCGATCGTGAAAGGAAAAGTGAAAAGTGCGATTTAAAAGCGAAAGAAAGAAATGATAGAAGAAAGAAAGGTCGCGGATTCCGAGTGGGAGGTAGGAAAGAAAAGTGAGAGAGGCAAGAGGTATGGTGGCCGAGAAAATGTCACGATTTCGCTACATTGTCTCATTTTTCGGTGGGCGAGAGGAGCAAGATGCATGCATAAAAACGTCGCGATTTACATGGGGCCATTACGAAACATGCTGGAAACGCAGAACACGTGGCATATAGGTGTCAAGATTACATAAGCGTTTCATGTAACAGAGAATATCGAACGTTTTGGCAGCGCGCATAAAATCAAAAGCAACGAAAAGGGGGAATTTGAAACGACGCATTCTAGGAGGTGAAACGAAGCGACGCAGGGTGAATCGAAGAGCCGTATCAGTTAGTATAAAATCAGAAGCGTAGATCGATACAGGGGTTGGAAATTGTTGCTATGCAGAGTTGCAGAGACAAGGGCTGTAAGCCATTTTGGGCCTGCACTTGGAGCAATTTCCTTCATTTGTTCCGGATTTGTTAAACCTGGAACATTCTATCACTATAATTGATATATCATTTTAATACAAAAATATAGAGAGTTGGCATCTCATTGATGAGAAAGAAGGAGTCATTTTTGCATGCATGATTTAATGTTTTATCTTTCCCTTTCAGATTTCTAGGCTTTTAGGTGAAGTTTAATGCAAGTGTTCTTGGTTGCTTCATGCGAATGTCTAAATCTGAAATTACATTAAAAACCCAGAAACCCGCACCTAGCTTATCTGGATTGTGCGAATTTGCAGGTTCAATAGGTTAGGTTGCATGCAAAAACCTCATTATCTTCGGTTTTGTCAATCAGGATGGTCGCACTCTGGACGTAGTTTAGTTTCATTTTCATTTGCATTTCTTTTATTTTCAAACCCTTATTTTATTTTTTGCATTTTAATTACTGTCATTCAAATAAATAACTGAAAATCCATCAAAGCTCAAGATCGAAATAGATTCATTTCTTAGATTTATTCACTTTGAGTCCATTGTAAATTCAAATTAAAATAAACCATAGTGCCCCTTGTTAACATCCACTTGCAACCCTAAGGTATTCCCAGCATTTAAATTGAACAACATCATTGGTAAACAAAGAACAAGCATAACAGGAACCTTGGAGAAATTATTCTGTTATAATTTCTTTGCAAGCAGAGGATTTTGGGACTCAGATCCTACCGGAGAGTGTGCTTTCAAAATTGGGTGAAAACACCACTCAACACATCTTTTATTTTGTACCTATCAAAACTATGAAGTATTGCAGTTATATTTTCAGTTATTTCGGATAAATTAGCATTTATTTGGAATCCCGCACTTTCACATTCACATGAATAAATATCTTGCTTTTATTTGGTATGATTATTAATCTCTCTTATATCAAAGTCCACAGTTGAATTAAATAAAGTTTTGAGCATAGAGAACTGATCTTGTTATTTACTTGAACTAAGTATATATTTTCACATTAAAATGATTTCATTGCAAATTCGATATGATGCTACATAGTAGAACCGGTTTCCTGAGCGAAAAGTTTCCCCTGCTATCCTATCATGCACATGGTCTAGAATCTTTGAAAATTGACAAAAGGACAAGCTCACCCCTACCCGAAATAAAAATCCCTTGCTCTACAGCTAATCCGAGCAAGTATCCCTAGCATAGGAAGAAAAGAAAAAGTTCAAAGAAAAGAGAAAAAGAAAAAGGTTATTTGAATCATCACAACAATATTCCAGCATTATCTCAGTATCAAGAAATAAAAAATACAAAATACAAAAAAAAAAAGAAGCAAAAGAGAAACGCAAAAGCAAAAAATGCAATAAAATCCTTTCCCTACCCCTTGAAAAGAAAATAAGGGTGAATGAGCTTGAATCCCTGGAATTCTCAATTATTCAAAAATTGTCAGGTAAGCCCCATAACAAGTGATTTGTGCCCAACCCGCTTGGCCTTGGGTAATCCCTAGCATGGTGATATGTCCGTCACATTAGCGACCTTCTTTTTTACATACCTCTATCAGCTTATGGATTAGCTAGCTCTTGATAAACCTAACTTACATAGTAGTCTGGTACGGTTACATGTATATAAATCATGGTCAACGAACATTCATTTGGTCAAGGCAAATTACTTGTATCAAATTATCTTGCTCAAAATTGGTGAATGAACAATACAAATCGCACACACATTTGTATTTGAGAGATTTTGTATCATTATGATAAATCAAGATCGGTAATGAATTCACATTTGCACATGAGGATTCCTTATAAATCTATATTTGTCTTTGAGATAGTTTAAAATATTTCTGTAATTCTTTTCGGAATAAGCTTATCCTTTTATTTCAGAATTTGTTGTTTGTATCAACGCAATTACATACACCTTTTTACAAAATCAAAATCACAAAAATGATTTCCAACAAAATTTTCATATTATTATTTTCTGTTTATCACAAAAATCATAAATTCATCTTGCAATAAAACCAACAATCTATTTTATTCTTTGGATTTCGCGATGATGGTATAAGTCTATACCTATAATTCTATGCCTAGCGCAAACCATTGTTCTAATTTTATGTTCCATTTATTTTAAAATAAATTCATCAAAACATATGACTTGCATCATTATGTTACACAATTATGCTTTACAAACAAACAAACACTTATTCTATTTCATGACATTATGTTCAAATTCAATATTGCAACCATGGTATAAATTCTAAGGAATTGTTCAAAATTTTATCACACTTAGGAATTTATGCCTAGCAAAATCATATTTTCGTATCTCATGCATACTATTTTTTATGAAAATCTGAAAACAAATCATCAAAACTATCATCATTTCTATCATCACAACACAAAGTCTTAAGATAGTCTCTTAAGCACTCTTTTACTTTTAACAATATTTCTATACTGGGATTAGCTTGACGACCGAGTGAGCGGCGACTCCATGAAATGGTCTATAACAATGACAATGTCCTTTGAAATTATTGTTAGAAGTCTTTTTTATTTTTTTTATCAAATCACACCACCACAACCAATTGTTCACATCAGATTATTTCATTTAAAATCTTACAGCATGACATCAAATTATAATATTTCAAATGACATAATTACATGAATCATCAAACCAATAAGCAAAACAATTCAACCATTAAAGCATCATAACAACATATGAACAAGTCATATCATCAGAAACACGATCATATATATATATCAAAAAATTATATACATCATATCAAAACCAACAACATTTTAATTTTTTTGCTTTTTCGCGTTTTTACCTCAAATGTTCGATTTGGGTAAAAACACGGAGGGGGCACCATAGTCAGCATTCGTACGATTCGACCAAAAATCATTGTCTAAAAAATTAAGTATATTTTTGCTTTCTCGTAAAAAGAGAAAAACTCGTCTTTAATGTATTTTCTTCAAAAAATTCGCTAAAGAGGGGGCAAAATGTAGCACCCTAAAATTAGCACGGTTAAAACCTTAGTAAAAAGATAAAATATTAAAATTTGAATTTCAACCCCAAGCTGCCTGTTAAATCGCCTTTTACCCGATTTCTTCATTTTTCGTACCATTTTTAGGATTTGTTTTGACCGTTGGATGATATCATCTCAGATTAGACGAAATCGTCCCCGATCTCATGAATTCGTCTAAAATAGAACGTCCATACGATTTTTTCCCAAAACCAAATTTTCATAATTAGCTTCTATTTCAATGGCGTCTCTAACCTAGGCAAAAGCGTGTCTATGTCGTTAGAGACCTTCCCCGTTGGAGATCTCCCAAATTGAGATGATCTCCAACCTCCCAACCTCCTTCCTATGCCTATTTAATCTTAGGCCCTCCCCTTGACCTACCCCTGGCTGAATTCCCCTGTAATTTGATCTTTGTGTGCGTTAGAATACCCTGAATTATCATTTGCATTTGTGCCTTTCTAAGTTTTCTTGTAGGAACCTCATTGTTTTTCAGTCGAAGCAAGCTTAGATCGTCGTAGATGAACCTATACAATCTCGGATGATCACACCGCAATTCAAGACGATTTTGTATTTTGCAGACGATTTCGACTGCAGCCAACATTGGGGGCAATCAGTGCCCTGAGTTTGCATTCTTTCTCCACTATCTACTATTTTGCTTTGCATTAAGTTAGACTTATTACTATTTTGCATCCTAGAGTTCACCTCATATAGTGTAGATGCATGATAAGGTTAAATTCAGTCATTAAGATAATGTATTTCATTTAATTTATCATCTGTAATTGTTATTCTAGCATTCATACTTTCATTTCCATCATTTTCCCTTGCTTTTGCAATTATATTTTTTGTTCTTGGTATCTATTTTTGTAATTATAGGTCTTTGATGAATTCGTCTGACGATATCGTCAGATTAGAGATGATCTTGTCAAATTAGAGACGATATCATCAGATTAGAGATGATCTTGTCAGATTAGAGACGATCTTGTCAGACAAGTAGATCAGGGATGATCCTATCAGATTAGAGATGATCCTGTCAAATTCCAGGTGATCTGGATTGCTTCAAAAATCAGAACCTCCATAAGACATCCGAATTAGATATGGCTTTTTAATCTAGTATATTTCCTGTATTCTTTGTTTAATTTTGTTTTTTGTATTCATTTAAATCTGCATTTCATATAGAACAGTTTAGATTCATTTGGCCAAACCTAGGAGTTGAATGATCAAACATAAAAATGAACACATCAAACACTCTCTCAACCTAGGCGTGGAAACTGCCATTCAAAATTTTCCTGGTGAATCCACCATCCATCGAAAATTCACCTTTATACACCTCCCCCGAGAGTTGGGACCTTTGCAAGGCCTCTCAGTCTGAGGTATTGCCCCATCCTTTTCACATCTCCCTTTCGGGCGCGGATCCTATAGCCTAAAAGTAAGGGTGCAAAAAATTTGGAGCGATACAGTATGTACAGTGATTTTCCAAGAAGACCGAAGTGGCCCATATGCAAAAGATCAAAGAAAAAGACAAGTAAGAAAAGTGTCGCGATATCGAGACATATACAACAGGCAAGAAAAACTGTCACGATTTCGCGACATGTTGGAAGAGAGAAAAGGAGTGGAAAAACTATCGTGATTTTGCGACATGTTGGAAGAGAGAGAAAAAGTAGGAAAAACTGTCATGATTTCGCGACATGTTGGAAGAGAAAAAAACAAGTGGAAAAACTATCACGATTTCGCGACATGTTGGAAGAGAGAGAAAAAGCAGGAAAAACTATCATGATTTCGCGACATGTTGGAAGAGAAAAAGGCAAGTGGAAAAACTGTCATGATTTCGCGACATGTTGGAAGAGAGAGAAAAAGCAAGGAAAAACTATCGCGATTTCGTGACATGTTGGAAGAGAAAAAGGCAAGTGGAAAAACTATCGCGATTTCACGACATGTTGGAAGAGAAAGAGAAAGCAAGAAAAAGTGTCACGATTTCACGACAAGTTCGAAGAGAGAGAGCAAGAAAGAAAAAGTGTCACGATTTCGTGACATGTAGCATTTTCGCGGTCCAAAGCGAAGAAAGAGAGTAAGTAAGTTGAAAAGTGTCACGATTTCACGACATGTCGCATTTTCACGACTAAAATAGGAGAGAGAAGAGTAAGTTGGAAAAGTGTCACGATTTCGTGACATGTCGCATTTTCGCGACTAAAATAGGAGAGAGAAAGTAAGTTGGAAAAGTGTCACGATTTCGCGACATGTCGCATTTTTGTGACTAAAATAGGAGAGAGAAAGTAAGTTAGAAAAGTGTCACGATTTCGCGACATGTCACATTTTCGTGACTAAAATAGGGAGAGAAAGGAAGTAGAAAAAGTGTCACGATTTCGTGACATGTCACATTTTCATGACAAAAGAAATAGAGGAAGCGTACGAAAGTAGAACTGTCATGATTTCATGACAAAAGCAGAAAGCAAGACTTCGAAAGCAGAAGTGTCACGATTTTGCTACAAAAGCTAAGTTGAAGACTACGAAGGAAGAAGTGTCACGATATCGTGACAAAAGCAAAGTCGAAGTCTATGGAAGCAAAAGTGTCGCGATATCACGACAAAAGCAAAGATGAAGTATACGAAGGTGAAAGTGTCACGATATCATGACATGTTGTATTTTCGTGGGCCTAAGCAAAGAAAAAGAGCAAGGAGAAAAAGTGTCGCGATATCACGACATGTTGCATTTTTGCGGGCCAAGGCAAAGAGAAAGAGGAGAGAGAAAAAAGTGTCACGATATCGCGACATGTTGTATTTTTGCGGGCCAAGGCAAAGAGAAAGAGGAGAGAGAAAAAGTGTCATGATATCACGACATGTTGTATTTTCATGGGCCAACATAAGAGAAAGAGGAGAAGTGTCGGTTATCGTGAATTTTAATAAAGAGAGTAGAAGTTGTGTTTGGGGGTTGAGTTGAAGCCGACTAAGATCGATGATAGCCGACTAAGATTAGGGTTTACATTTGTTATGCAAGCCGACTAAGATTAGGGTTTTCATCATGAAAATATTGTTATAAAAGGAGGGTTGTTTGGAGAATTGTTAAGTTGTTGCATATGTCGTCGAATGCATGTCAAAGTGTGAAATGTGGCCGTAAGAGCGTAGAAAGTGTAGAAGCGGTGAGATGATGGTGAAGTGCGCAAAGTGAGCGAAGAGTCATGTCGAATTGTCCTAAGTGCGTCTGTGATTGCATAGAGAAAGCAGAAGGAGTAGAGAGTGCAAAGGGTGAAGATGAATGCAAAGTGCAGCTGTAATGAAGCAGAGTGTGTGAAGTGATTGCGTAGAGAGAGCAGAGTGCATAGAGAGTGCAAAGGTGAAGAAGACCAGTCAGGGTCTTGTAAAAGCAAAGGTATCTTACTATCAATCTTCTAGTTTTAGAATTGAAGTCCAAGTTGATGCTTGGCATCAGGGGTTGGTGCTCCTTTCTGTTGGTGCAGATAAATAAGGGGTTGGTGCTCCTTCCAGTGGGTGTTGGTAAATTGATTGTAAAGTTGGTGCTTTGCAAAGGCTGGATTTGGATGGTAGTCCAAGCAATCATTCTTGAGGAGTAGCCAAATTGGTGAACCTCGTTAAATCTTGTGTTGTGTGATGTTCTCTTGTGATACTTGCTTTATCTGGTTTTAAGGTTTCATTATTTTAGTTTTAAGAGCTATGAATTTAAGTTTAAAGAACTACACTGATTCACCCCCCCTCTCAGTGCCATTGTAAGACTAACAATTGGTATCAGAGCCAAGTTCCCTTCTCAGGCTAAATCAGTCAGGGTTGATCTTGGATTAGTATGCAATGGGTAAGAAGAATAGATCCTCCTCCAAAAGGGCATCTCAGTCAGTTTCAGTTCCTATGGAAGAGAAAATTGAACCAGAAAAGGTTGAAGACTTCTCATCAAACAAAGCACCTTTGTTTGATGGAACTAATTACATGATCTGGAGAATCAGGATGCAGGCATATCTTTGTGCTTTGGGATACGACATCTAGGATTCAGTAGATAATGAATACACAATACCCATCACTCCTCCAACCGATGTTGCCGATAAGAATCTGTTTGAAAATGACTCAAAAGCAAAGAATGCTATCAGGTGCGGATTAGTAGACAGTGAACTGGTAAAGATCATGAGTTGTAAAATGGCAAAAGAAATATGGGACAAACTAAGGAGTATTCATGAAGGAGATGATGAGATCAAGGAGGCCAAGTTACAAACACATCAAGCTCAGTTCGAAGCTTTAAAGTTGAATAACGATGAGAACATAGAGGCATATATGCTGAGAGTTAATGAAGTCCTAGAGGATGATTCTAAAAAGGAAATAGGTGGAGGTCTTTTCATGACACTCGAAGAAGAAACATAAAAAGAACAAGAATGTGATGATGATGAAGAAGAAATTGATGCAAAAATAAATTTGAAAGAGGAACTAATTGCAGCTCTGGATGAATTGAAGATAGAAAGAAAAAGGAATAAGGAAATCTCAAGAAAGCTTGATGATGCAAATGAAATAATAACCAGTTTGAAAGTACAGGTAGAAGAATTCAAAAGGATTGAAGAAACTCTCAGGTCACAGATCAATGAGAAAGAGATTGGTTGTTGCAAACAAGAGGAAGAGATTGTTTTATTGAAGAAACAACTAGAAGAGGCCAATACAAATCTCAAATTCAAGAAGAGCACAGAGTTGCTAGATAAAATGATAAGCCAACAAAGAAGCTCCATGGATAAGCGTGGTCTTGGATATGAAGCTGAACAACCTTCATCTTCCAACTCTGCAGAGAAGAAGAAGTTCACTGTTGAAGGATCGAAGCAAGAAAAGTTTGAAGCTGAATCTTCAAAAGGAAGAAAATATCAAAGGAGATCTACAACAAAGCAACCACAACAAAAGAGGTTCTATCACTCTCACTCTATTCATAATAATACTTTTAATGGCTATTGTTTCGGATGCAACCAGTATGGTCACAAGGCAACTTATTGTGGATTGAATAATAAATCAAAGAGTTATCTTGGTAGAAATACATCTGCGTTTCTGAGTGAACACTATGTACAATGTTTTCAATGTAATGGTCATGGGCACATAGCAAGGTTTTGTCCAAGCACTTTTGTATCTAATCTAAGGCAAAACAGTAGATTTCATCAGACGCAAAGAATGCAACATAGACAGGGAATAAATCATGTACATAAAAGAAAGGAAAATAATCATTCATCAAGGATGCACAAGAGACAACCACACAAGAGAAATGTTCGAGTTCACGAAAAGGTGCAAAACAGGGATGCAGTTGAAAAATCCAAGCCCGAGTTCAAGAAAGTTTGGAGAAAGATAGAAGAAAGGAAATCGTGTCTCCTTGGACTGAAGGAGACTACTCCTCTATTGCACTAAGCAACTCCAGGTAGCACATCCTCAGGGGGAGCAATCTTAAAGTTTTATTTTAATGCTCCTATGTATTTGTTTGGTTTTCTGAGGATGAAAGGCAAGTAGTTAGGGGGAGTTGTCGTATAGTTGTCGAAGTGTGTTTTCAGTTCATGTAGTTGTTTGTGGAAGTGCCGTGAAGGGTGGTGATTAAATTGAGAGTTGTCATTATTGGTAGTATTGCTATATGTCATTGTTGTACTGGTGATGGTTCTTACTGCCACTATCCAAAGTTAAGGATTATAATAGTTCAGATAATTTGGTTAGTGAAAGAATGTTGCCCTAGCCGCATATATGTGTTTCGATAAAAGCAGTGTGTATTTGAACTACACATTGACGTGAAGATTGTTAGATCTATTATGACGCTATGGTGAAAAATATTGAAGTCTGATTATTGATTCATGTTTAGCTCATCAAGATGAGCAACTTTGCTTTGTGAATCATACCTATCCGAGGTCCAAAAGTATGAGTTTGAGTAAGGTGCACTATAGTTGGTCGTGAAGTGTTTGACAAAATGTTGTCTCCTGATTCGAACAGTTGAAAGTAAGGTGTGACCAGCGGTGACTGTAGAAAACATAGACCAAGTTGAAAATGTAAAAAGGGATTTGGTTGGTGTTGTGGTATAGTGTTTGATGCTTGCACAGAGTTGGCAGTAAAATTGCAGTGTCGGTACAGTGTTGGACAAAAGTTGGTACAAGTGTGAGTCACTTGACAATTTTTTTTGACAGATGTGAAATTAGCATTTTTGAATGGGAAGCTTGAAGAAGAGGTTTATATTGAGCAGCCAGATGGTTTCCAGCTTGGTGATGATCCCAACTTGGTTTGTAAGTTGAAGATATATGGCTTGAAATAGGCACCCCGAGCATAGTATGCATGGTAGCACGATTTCAGGCTAATCCCAAGGAGACTCATGTGACAGGAGTGAAAAGGATTGATTGTGGTTTCTTTTTTGAAAGTGATTGGTTTAATGCTTCAAGGTTTTTTGGTTTGAGAGTTGTTATTAAACCTTGTTTTATAAGCATTGTTGTTGAAGCCATTAGTTGTGTGAAAAACCTGAGTTAGGGTTTGATAAGAACATGAGTATCATTGTTATGTGATATTTGTGGTTGATCATTGTTGAAAACTTTTTGAGTTGGTTGATACATGCTTCGACTAGGGTTTGTGATAAAGGGTTGTTCATTGAGGTGATTGGTTGAGTAGAGTTGATTGAGCCTAGTCAAGTGATTGGATGCATGTGGTTGTTCAAGTTCCATAAAATAAACTATTCTATTTTCTTGATTTGAGTTGAGATTGAGATTTGAGAATAGAACATATAGAGTCTCTAACAATTCTCTTTATGATTCTATGAGATTGGATAAGTTCTATGTGATCTTGTTAAGCAGATTTGAAACAAGCCTTTTCACCCTTATGTACCTCAAGGGTACTATGGAATATGGGTTATGGTATCCAAAATATAAAGACTTCACCCTTATTTCATATTCAGATGCAGATTGGGCAGGAGGTGTCGATGACAGAAAGAGTACCAATGGAGGTGCATTCTATCTTGGAGATAGATTGGTCACGTGGCATAATAAGAAACAAGAGTCAGTTTCTTTATCGACAGCAGAAGTAGAATATATTGCAGCGACAACATGTTGTACGCAGGTATCACTTTTTGAAGGAGAAAGTTGTAGAAGGTGAGGTTAAGTTGGATTTTGTTCCAACTACAGAGCAAGTAGCAGATATCTTCACAAAACCATTGCCTAAGGAAGTTTTTGAGTACCTTCGCAATAAATTGGGAGTGGTCACACTTCCCAAGAATTGACTAGCTATAGGGATCACATTCTCAGGGGGAGCATTTAAGTATTTGATTATCTGTTTGCTCATGTTCATGATTTTTGCTAAGTGTAATAAATTTTGCCTGAGAATGTTGTGCATGGACTCAGGGGGAGTCTGCAGTAGCCCTTTGGTATTATTGTCAAAGGGGGAGAAGAGTTACAGGAAATTGCACATGTGTTGCCAACAATTCCAAAGGGGGAGATTGTTGAGCAAGGTGCAACAACAGTATTGTCATTGTTGTCAACACAGTCAGATAGATCTATTGATGCAGTGGATAGGAAGTTCAAAAGCTATTCAGATGCAGAAGACAGGAGTTCAAAGGTTATTCAGAGTATGTATAGTGATTTTCCAAGAAGACCGAAGTGGCCCATATGCAAAAGATCAAAGAAAAAGACAAGTAAGAAAAGTGTCGCGATATCGTGACATATACAGCAGGCAAGAAAAACTGTCACGATTTCGTGACATGTTGGAAGAGAAAAAGGCAAGGGAAAAACTATGCGATTTCGCGACATGTTGGAAGAGAGAGAAAAAGCAGGAAAAATTGTCGCGATTTCGCGACATGTTGGAAGAGAGAAAAGGCAAGTGGAAAAAACTGTCACGATTTCGCGACATGTTGGAAGAGAGAGAAAAAGCAAGAAAAACTGTCACGATTTCGTGACATGTTGGAAGAGAAAAAGGCAAGTGGAAAAACTATCGCGATTTCGCGACATGTTGGAAGAGAGAGAAAAAGCAGGAAAAACTGTCACGATTTCGCGACATGTTGGAAGAGAAAAAGGCAAGTGGAAAAACTGTCATGATTTCGTGACATGTTGGAAGAGAAAGAGAAAGCAAGAAAAAGTGTCACGATTTCGCGACATGTTCGAAGAGAGAGAGCAAGAAAGAAAAAGTGTCACGATTTCGTGACATGTAGCATTTTTGCGGTCCAAAGCGAAGAAAGAGAGAAAGAAGGAAAAAGTGTCGCGATTTCACGACATGTCACATTTTCACGACTAGAAATAGGAGAGAGAAGAGAAAGGAGAAAAGTGTCACGATTTCGCGACATGTCACATTTTCAGACTAAAATAGGAGAGAGAAAGTAAGTTGGAAAAGTGTCACGATTTCGTGACATGTCACATTTCGTGACTAAAATAGGAGAGAGAAAGTAAGCTTGAAAAGTGTCACGATTTCATGACATGTCGCATTTTCACGACTAAAATAGGAGAAAGTAAGAGGAAAAGTGTCATGATATCGTGACATGTCGCATTTTCATGACAAAAGAAAGAGAGGAAGCGTATGGAAGCAAAACTGTCGTGATTTCATGACAAAAGCAAAAAGCAAGACTTTGGAAGCAGAAGTGTCACGATTTCATGACAAAAGCTAAGTTGAAGACTTCGAAGGCAGAAGTGTCACGATTTCGTGACAAAAGCAAAGAAAGTCTATGGAAGCAGAAGTGTCATGATTTCGTGACAAAAGCAAAGATGAAGTATACGGAGGCGAAAGTGTCACGATATCGCGACATGTATTTTTGTGGGCCTAAGCAAAGAAAAAGAGGAAGGAGAAAAAGTGTCACGATATCGCGACATGTTGCATTTTTGCGGGCCAAGGCAAAGAGAAAGAGGAGAGAGAAAAAGTGTCACGATATCGCGACATGTTGCATTTTCGTGGGCCAAAGCAAAGAGAAAGAGGAGAGAGAAAAAAGTGTCACGATATCGCGACATGTTGTATTTTCGCAGGCCAAAGAAAGAAAAAAGAGCAAGGAGAAAAAGTGTCACGATATCGCGATATGTCGTATGTGGAAGACAAGAAGAAGAACAATAAAATGAGAAGTATGAAGGGAATTTAATGGGGAGAAAGAATTATTTCATGAGTTGAAGCCAACTAAGATCGATGACAGCTGACTAATATTAGGGTTTACATTTGTTATGCAAGCCGACTAAGATTAGGGTTTTCATCATGAAAATATTGTTATAAAAGGAGGGCTATTTGGAGAATTGTTGAGTTGTTGCATAAGTCATCGAATGCGTGTCAAAGTGTGAAATGTGGCCGTAAGAGCGCAAAAAGCGTAGAAGCGGTGAGATGATGGTGAAGTGTGCAAAGTGAGCGAAGAGTCATGTCAAATTGTCCTAAGTGCGTCTGTGATTATGCATAGAAAGCAGAAGGAGCAGAGAGTGCAAAGGGCGAAGACGAACACAAAGTGTAGCTGTAATGAAGCAGTGTGTGAAGTGATTGCGCAGAGAGAGCAGAGTGCGCAGAGAGCGCAAAGGTGAAGAAGACCAGTCAAGGTCTTGCAAAAGCAAAGGTATCTTACTATCAATCTTCTAGTTTCAGAATTGAAGTCCAAGTTGATGCTTGGCATCAGGGGTTGGTGCTCCTTTCTGTTGGTGCAGATAAATAAGGGGTTGGTGCTCCTTCTAGTTGGTGCTGGTAAATTGATTGTAAAGTTGGTGCTTTGCAAAGGCTAGATTTGGATGGTAGTCCAAGAAGTCATTCTTGAGGAGTAGCCAAATTGGTGAACCTCGTTAAATCTTGTGTTGTGTGATGTTCTCTTGTGATACTTGCTTTATCTGGTTTTAAGGTTTCATTATTTCAGTTTTAAGAGCTGTGAATTTAAGTTTAAAGAACTACACCGATTCACCTCCCCTCTCAGTGCCATTGTAAGACTAACATATCCCTTGGGACTACCTGAGGCATGGGCATCATCGGGACGGCATGCTGCTCTAACACCCACTACTCTGGGGCATCCTATGTATCCAACTACTCTGGAACCCCTAAATCATCCCTAGTTAAGTCATCTACCTCCACCATATCTACATCATTGAGCAGAGCCCCCCAACCCTCCATCGATGCCTCCACACCCCCATCGCCTGCTACTGCTGCATCCGAACCTCCTAGAGGCCCCTCACACCACCATCGCAGCATCATCCACCATTGGTCGTACTTTGCAGTCACCCTAACATTTTCCATGTTGGAGACATCAATCACTACATCAGACTCCTCATCCAACGGCTCAATAATCAACCAGGCTAGAGTCCTCTCGTCGCCCCAACATCGATAGATCAAGGGCTCACTAGGAAATCCCTAACACACCCTAAAATTTCAAGTCACTCGAACGTATAAAAAGTACTCCTAATCTATCCCATGTCACCTGATCAACCATATCCCCCTGCGCACCCACTGGAGCCACTCTCTAGCCTCAGGATAGGCTAGAAAGTCCCATATATGGCTGTCAGAACACCTCCCTTGGATCAAGACGAGAGAAGGCATCAATATAGTGCCTTACGACACCTGCCCACCACTGACTCTACCCCTTCTCCTCTGACCTCCACCATAGAGCAGCATACCCAATCTCCCTATCCACCATCTCACCCTGAGTGGTCCAAGGCAACCCCTATGGCCTCTCCATAGCTATGTGCTGCCAACCACAACACTGCAAAAGATAGTTGCACCCGATCCCCTTCGACCTCTGACAGTGGATCTCGTACAACTCATTGTAAAGTTATACCAATAGTGTCTGACCCCACCTCATAATTAGTGGCACTATTGTCAGAAACTCCACCAATATGAACACCACCTCAAGCAGGTTCCAAGGGAACCTCACACCTAAGGAGTCGAGAAGCAACATGTTGGAGATGAGGTTCATGAGCAACACATGCCCCACCCCTAAAATGCCCTTCTCCAGCCACCACCATAATAGAATCCCGCTAATCATGCAGTCCACCTCTGCACTCTCCACAACCCTATCCACCCCCATCTTCATCACCTACCCAAAGCACTGTGTCAACACCATCGTCTGTTGATCACGGGGAGTCGTCCGAATGGGTAGTCCATCTATCAAAATCTACAAAATCTGATACACATCCTCCAAAGTAACTGTCATCTCCCCTATTGGGAGATGAAAGGTGTTGGTGCGGGGATCCCACAAATTGATCAAGGCAATAAGATATGCTCGATCCCCCACCACAGGCTCTAACTGGATCACCTGCTTGAGACCAATGGCATCAAGCCACTCCTAATCTGCAACTGTCAGTGCCTCCCAGGCATCAAAGAACATAGTCAGCTGGCGGTGCTGACTCCTAACAACCTACAAAACACAAACGCAATAAAATAAAATAAAAAATTCAAATAAACTGTACAGATGAAAAACAAAGTACAGGAAAACAAAAGTACAGAACTGTACAGTCAAAGTACAGATAAGTCAAATAAACTGTACAATCAAGAGACAAATACAAAAAAAAAAACAACAAATCATACTAGGATTTTTTAACCTTAAGTGTGAGAAAAAAAATCAATAACAACATAACATTCATCCTAGGGTTTTTAACCTTAAGTGTGAACAAAAAAATCAATAAAAACATTAAAACTATACTAGGGTTTTTAACCTTAAGTGTGGACAAAAAAAACAAATTAAAATAATAAAACAAATTCATCCTAGGGTTTTTAACCTTAAGTGTGAACAAAAAAAAAAAAACATCAATAAAAACAAACAAAATAAACCTAGGGTTTTTAACCTTAAGTGTGAACAAAAAAATTAAACAAAATAAACAAAATCAACCTAGGGTTTCGACCTTATGGTGAACAAAATAAAAACAAAATAACGCAAAATGAAAACAATTATGTGCAAGTTTTTTAACTTCATATAAAGCAAAAACAAATAACAAGCAGAAGGAAGGAGCACCTACCGATCTCACCTCGGCTCCGCCACTCGAAGATCCGGTCCTCGCACTCATAGTGTCCGTGAAATTTTGGCAGTGCTTCGCTATGCAAACTCGCACTCCTCCTCCTCACTACTCCCAATCGCCAAAAAACAAATGGGTTGCAAATGAGCCCAAAACCTAGATTTGGTCTTTTTATAGGCTGTTGGGCCTCCACGCCTAGGTTGGGAATGTGTTTGATGTGTTCAATTTTATCTTTAATCATTCAAATCCTAGGTTTGGCCAAATGAATCTAAACTGTTCTATATGAAATGCAGATTTAAATGAATACAAAAAATAGAATTGAATAGAAAACACAGAGAATAAGCTAGATGAGAAAAGTCATACCTGATTCTGGATGTCTGATGGAGGTTCTAATTTTTGAAGCAGTCAAGATCGCCTCTGATATGACAGGATCATCTGAGATCAGACAAGATCGTCTGAGATCTCAGACAAATTCGTCAGAGACCTGCAATCAGAGAAATAGACACAAAATACAGAAAATGCAACTATACTAACAGAGGAAAATGATGTAAAATGACAATATAGATACTAAAATGATAATTACAAATAGAAATTCAAGTAAATTATAGTATTCTAATGACAAATTATGATCTTATCATGCACTTAAGCTATATGGGTGAACTCCAAAATGCAGAATAGCAAAAAATAACAATAAACTGATCTAAATGCAAAATGAAACAATAGACGAGAAGAGAAAGAATGCAAACTCTAGGCACTAATTGCCCCCAATGTTGACTCAATGAAATCGTAGAGTACGAAATCATCTCGAATTGGGGCGTGATCATCCGAGATCGTACAGGATCATCTCGCGACGATCTGAGCTTGCTCCGACTGAAAAACAATGAAGTTCCTGCAAACAAACTTGGAAAAATACGAAGGCAAATGGTGATTTAAGATGGTCTAATGCAAATAGAACTCGTGTTACAGGAAAATTCAGCCAGGGGAATGTCAAGGGGAGGGCCTAAGATTAAATAGGCATAGGAAGGAGGTTGGGAGGTTGGAGATCATCCCAATTTGGGAGATCTCCAATGGGGAAGTCTCTAACCGCGTAGACACGCTTTTGCCCAGGTTAGAGACGCCGTTGAAACAGAAGCTAATTATGAAAAATTAGTTTTGGGACGAAATCGTCTGGACGTTCTCGTCCAGACGAATTCGTCCGATCTGAGGCGATATCGTCTGATCGACGACGATATCGTCCAACGGTCACAACAAATCCTAAAAATGGCATGGAAAATGAGGAAAGCGGTTTAACAAAATGCGGTTCGGGGTTGAAAATTTAAATTTTGAATTATTACTAAGGTAATTTTAATTATTTGCTAAGGTTTACTACGCCAATTTTAGGGTGCTACATTTTGCCCCCTCTTTAGCGAATTTTTCGAAGAAAATGCGTTAAATATGAGTTCTTCTCGATCTACGAGAAAGCAAAAATTATTCCCATTTTTAGGCGACGATTCTAGGTCGAATCGTACGACAGCTTACTATGGTGCCCCCTCCGTGTTTTTACCCAAATCGAACGTTTGAGGTAAAAACGCGGAAAAGCAAAATTTTAAAAATGTTTTTAATTGTTTTTGAATAAAATTAAGAAAAATAGGGTAAAACCCTAATTCATTGTTACTGTTCATTTTCCTGGTTTCTAGAGCTCTACAGACAAGATGGTCGAGACAACACACAAATCGACAGAGGTCCGACGCGGGCTACGGGTAAGGGTCCAAACTTAATTTAGAATGCTTTAATTTTGAATTTCATGCTTTTTAGATTAATTTTGAATGATTGTTGAGCATCGCGGCCATTTTTGGGCCATCGACGTCGTCGGGACGAAATCGTCTCAATTTCGTCGAAATCGTCTCGATATCGCCGATTTCATCCAAGGGCGAAATCGACGATATGGGGACGATTTCGTCCAATAAGGGACGATTCCCTCTTGCAAAATCGGAGACGAATTTGCTCAAATTTTGGACGATATCATCCAATAGTGGACGATATCATCATTTGTATGAAAGTGAACTTATTTTACTTGCATTTTTAATCACTGTTTTATTAATGATTTTTATTGTTTTGTTGTTTATGTTGCAGAGAGGATTACTAAAGAGCCGAGAATGGAAATACGGTGGGCTGAAGGATGACTTGGCCGCTCTATCTCAGGCAGAGCGAGATCAGTTGGCTCAAGTCAGCTTGCAGCATGTGGCAGATATGCCACAGGTTTCTACAGATATGGGGCTATTGACAGCCCTAGCAGAGAGGTGGTATCCGGGTTCTTCTTGTTTTTGGTTACCGACAGGGGAGATGACTCCCACATTGGAGGATGTATGGAGGATTTTGAGGATCCCCATACAAGGATGGCTAATAACTCCCATGGCCAATCAGGGCCACGCGATGATGCGACTGTGCAGAGATCCGAGCTTCACCCTGGAGAAGGGCGGAGTGAACATCGAGTCGCTACGCCAGATGCCTGGGGCATCTAGACTGACATAGGTTTTGGCTGGGGTGGTAGGTGGTCCGCTGCTATGCCATCAGAGTGGATGCAGACTACCATGGCTACTAATAGATGTGGTCTACGACATGAGAGACCATGGGTACAGGTTTGCTTGGGGGAGCTTTGTACTATGCCGATTGTATAGGATCCTGTATGGGGTCGTATACAAGGGAGGCCGATGTCTGGTTTTGACATCACTACTATAGGTTTGGTGCTGGGAGCACATCACGATGCGGAGGCCGGTAGGGCTCCCACTGATAGGGATTGATGGGGAGAGGCCCCGAGTTTTCTACTGGTGGCTCCAGAGAGGGTCACAGCGGCGGATAGATCTGCCAATGTCCCGGAGACTACTTGATGACCTTGTCTCCGACCAGATCACCTGGAGGCCTTGGAGAGATCATCCAGGGTGGGCCGAGGATGGACAGGAGCTGGCTCACATTAGGTGAACCTATTGGCTGAGGATGGAGAGGAGAGAGGTGGAGCTCCACCGCTATGACCGAGTTTTGAGGCAGTTCGGTCTACAGTAGGGGATCCCATCTCTCAGGGACTACGAGTTTTCTCGGACCATCTGGGATAACACTATAGTCAGTGGGGCTCTAGATATGCAGCGCTTCTAGAGTGAGGACGTGGACGATGCCCCCATCCAGCCAGTGGATGGTGACGATGCTGGGGTTGCTGACGGCTATGATGCCTGGTACGTAGGCATCCGCCCTCCTCGGATGACGAGGGCTCAGGGTCCGATTCATGCAGTTGTGCATCGGATGGGGAGGCGACGCTAGGCGGCCATTGAGGCGGCACAGGGTCACGGTGGGAGAGAGCAGAGGAGGCCACAGGCTCAGTAGAGGCCACGGCAGTGGGAGAGGAGGGAGGAGAGACCCCCTTCTCCATGGAGAGAGAGGCCACCATCGCCCGATAAGGGCAAGGGTGTCGAGGTAGGAGAGAGTAGCGAGATGGCTACTCTCCGGGTAGAGACTGTTCGTCTCTAGGCTCAGGTGCAGTCCTTGCAGGATGAGGCTGCACGACATCGAGAGGAGGCCACACAGCTTAGAGATGAGGTCGCACGCCTCAGAGCATGGAGCGGAGGGGCGAGCACTCGGGACCTAGCATGGGCTATTGCCCAGATCACATTCTATCAGATGCTATACTACCATATGGTGCCAAAGGGGCAGAGGTTACCGCTGTCGGCCCCCATTGCGGAGCCTATCATGATGAGGTCATCGAGGACATCATCACGATCAGAGTCCAGGACTCATAGCACCACACGGACTACGATGGGGCCACCTCGTCCACCTCAGGGCAGGGGAGGAGATGAGGCTGAGAGCTCGAGGGGTTCTCGAGGCTAGCTACTACAGACTACACTACACATATTGATACATAGTGTTTATTATTTTTGATAGAGGATTGAGTATGCCGAGGTACAGATTGTGGCATACCGATCCAGTTTTGAGATGATGTATATATTGTTGATATATATATAGATGAGATATTTTTGATCATATGACTTGTCTTATGTGTTTGTATGATGCTTTAATGTTTTGGTGTGATTGATTTGATGATTCATGTAATTATGTCGTTTGGAAATATTATGGTTTGAATGTCATGCTTTTAAAATTTAAATGAAATAATCTGATGTAAACAAATTGGTTGTTTGTGGGATAATTTGATAAAAATAAAAGGGACTTCTAACAATAATTTCAAAGGACATTGTCGCTATTATAGACCATTTCATGGAGTCGCCGCTCGCTAGGTCGTCAAGCTAATCCTAGTATAGAAATATTGTTAAAAGTAAAAGAGTGCTTAAGAGACTGTCTTAAGACTTTGTGTTGTGATGATGGAGATGATGATGATGATGATGATTTGTTTTCAGATTTTCATAAAAATAGTATGCATGAAATATTTTAAAATGATTTTTGCTAGGCATAAATTCCTAAGTGTGATAAAATTTTTGAACAATTCCTTAGAATTTATACCATGGTTGCAATATTGAATTTGAACATAATGACATGAAATAGAATAAGTGTTCGTTTCTTTTAAAGCATAATTGTGTAACATAATGATTTAAGTCATATGTTTTTATGATTTGAAATAAATGGGAAATAAAATTAGTTCGATGGTTTGCGCTAGGCATAGAATTATAGGTATAAACTTATACCATCATCGCGAAATCCAAAGAAGAAAATAATAGTTTTATTGCATGGTTGATTTTTAATTTTTGAAAATAAACAGAAAATATGAAGATGAGGACTTGTGCTAGGCATAAAATTCCAATTTTGGTTTTGGAACTATACCATCGTCGCGAAAGTCAAAAGTTATATATAAATGTAACTTTATTGCATGTTTTTTAAAAATGATTTTGATTTTTTTGGTAATGCATGTAGTTGTCTTTATACTAAACAACTGTTCTCAGAGAAGAAAATGAAATTATTCCAGACAATTTGCAAAAATATTTCAAAGTATCTTAAAGACAAAAGTTAGATTTATAAGGAATCCCATGTGCGTATGTGAGTTCATTTCCGATCTTGATTTATCATAATGATACACAAAATCTCTCAAATACAAATGTGTGTGCAATTGCTTTGTGCATTTACCAGCTTTGAGCAAGATAATTTGATACAAGTGATTTGAATTAACCAAATAAGTGTTCATTAACCATGATTTAGATGCATATAACCATACTAGACTACTATGTAAGTCGGGTTATCAAGAGCTAGCTAATCCATAAGCAGACATAGGTCTATACAAAAGAAGGTCGCTAATGTGACAGACATATCACCACGCTAGGAGTTACCCAAGGCCAAGCGGGTTGGGCACAAACCACCTGTTATGGGGCTTACCTCACAGTTTTTGAATAATTGAGAATTCCAGGGATTCAAGCTCATCAACCCTTCTTTTCTTTTCAATGGGTAGGGAAAGGGATTTTATTGCTTTTGCTTTTGCTTGTTTTGCTTTCTTTGCTTTTTTTCTTTCTTTTCTCTTTTTTTTTTTTTCGTATCTTTTGCTTTGATATTTGAGATAATGCTGAAATAACCTTTTTCTTTTTCTCTTTTTCTTGAACTTTTCTTTTCTTCCTATGCTAGGGATACTTGCTCGGATTAGTTGTAGAGCAAGGGATTTTTATTCTGGGTAGGGGTGAGCTTGTCCTTTTGTCAATTCTCAAAGATTCTAGACCATGTGCATGATAGGATAGCAGGGGAAACTTTTCGCTCAAGAAACCACTTCTACTATGTAGCATAGCATGGACATTACAAATATAATCATTTTATTGTGAAAGGATATGCTTGGTTTAAGTAAATAACAAGATCAATTCTCTATGCTCAAACTTTATTTAATTGAATTTTGTGGACTTTGATATAAGAGAGATTAGTAATCATGCCAAATAAATCAAGATATTTATTCATGTGAATGTGAAAGTGCGGGATTCCAAATAAATGCTAATTTATCCAAAATAATTTGAAAATATAACTGCAATACTTCACAAATTGAGAGGTACAAAAATAAAATATGTTTTTGAAGATTTTGATGATTTGGATGTTTTTGGTGTTTTTATATTTTTAAGTTTATAAATTGAAAGAAATACAAGATAGTGGTTTTTTGAAATATTTTAAACAAATATATACAATGATGAAATGACCAATTTTTATGCATAGTAACGTTTAAGATGCAAAATGTTCATGGGTTCTTTAAGTTCTTTACCATCTAAGGTAGATAATTTGTATGCTCCCGATTCAAATTTAGCAGTGATAATATATGGTCCAAGCCAGTTGGGTTCAAATTTACCTTTAAGGTCTTTAGTTGCATTAGTATTTTTTTTATTTTCTTTTAAAACAAGGTCGCCGACCTCAAAGGATCGATGACGAACTTTCTTAGCATATGATCTTTTAAGCTTGTTTTGGTAGGCACGAAGATGCTCCAAAGCATTGATGCACTTTTCATCTAGGAGTTCCAGCTGACTGAGTCTGCAGTATCGATATTCATCTCCTACTTCGGTATCTTGAAGTAGTAGAGCCAAAGAAGGAACTTCTAATTCAAAGGGAAAAACAGCTTCAGCGCCATAAACCAAAACAAAAGGTGAAGTACCTGTGGGAGTACGAACGCTAGTGCGATATGCCCACAAAGCTGGATATAATTGAATGTGCCAGTCGCGACCAAATTTATTGACCAATTTTTTGAGAATTTTGATTAAGGTTTTGTTAGAAGCTTCTGCTTGGCCATTACCCTGAGGATAATAGGGAGTGGACCAACGATGTTGAATCTTATATTTTTGGCATAATTTCTTAACATCTTTATTTTTGAAACAAGTTCCATTGTCTGAGATGAGATTTGCAGGAATTTCGAACCTACAAATGATTTGATTAAAAATAAATTTAGAGACTTGTGTTCCAGTGCAGGAAGCTAAAGGCATAGCTTCAACCCACTTCGTAAAATACTCAATGGCGGTTATGATGAATTTGTGTCCATCAGATGACACAGGATTAATTTTGCCAATAATGTCTAAGCCCCATTTTGAAAAGGGCCAAGGAGATGAAATAGCCTATAGTTCTTGTGCAGGGGCATGGACAAGGTCAGCATGTTTCTGGCACTTGTCGCAATGGCGCACATAATCATGTGCATCATTCTCCATGGTAGGCCAAAAGTATCCTATCCTAAGGAGCTTTTTAGCAATGACACTACCACTGAAGTGTCCTCCACAAGATCCATCGTGGGCTTCACTCAAAGCTGATCTGGATTCTTCTAAATTCAAACATCTCAATAGGATACCTTCAAAAGATCTCCTATATAAAGTATTGCCAATTATTACAAATCGACTTGCTCGTCTACGTAATAACCGACGCTGGTTTCTATTAGAACTGGCAGGGAAAGTCCCATTGTGAAGAAAATCAAATATACCCGTATACCAAGGTTCAGGAGTAGTTTCATTGATTAGAAACACATCCAAAGGTTCTAAGCATGACTTATTTGAAGCGGGTTCCTGGAGTCGACGAATAATGATGGTGGCATATTCGTCATCTAACTCCAAGGGCAGAAGAGATGCAACTACGGCCATAGCGTCAACCGCACGGTTGCTAGTTCGAGGAATAGCTTCCAAGGTAACTTGATCAAATAGAGATATTAATTGTAAAACATATGCTTTATATGGGCGCAATTTATCATCTCTGGTCTGATAAACTTCATTAATTTGGTTTATAACAAGTTGAGAATCACCAAAAACTAGCAGATGTTTAATTTTTAGCGCCAAGGCAGCTCGTAATCCAAGGATTAGAGCTTCATATTCAGCAAGTATTATTGGTGCAAGCAAATGTTAATTTAAAGGACAAAGGTATAATGTGTTTTTGTGGAGATATTAAAATAATACCCACACCAGCCCCACTCATGCATCGGGCTCCATCAAAGTATAAGGACCATTGTTCAACATGGTTCGCCTCTAATTGAAGGCATTCATCAGGAAACTCAATGATGAGGGGATGGGTAGACTCTAAGGGTGCAACAGCTAATTGATCTGCTATGATTTGACCCTTAACAGACTTTTGTCCTATAAACATGAGTTCAAACTCGCTTAGAGCAAGAACCCACTTTGTTGTGCGACCCGATAAATAAGGTCGACTCATGAGATACCGCAAGGGATCATATTTAGCAATGACATATGTTTTCTGACTGAGCATATAATGGCATAATTTTTGCATAGAAAATATGACTCGCTAGACATAGTTTTTCTAATGTTGTGTAGCGGGTTTCATAACTAATTAAAGTTTGGCTAATATAATAATTAGCACGTTCTCTTTTCTCATCATCAAGTTGAGCTAACATAGCTCCTAAAGCAAAATCTGAAGCTAAAATATACAGGATAAATGGGCGATCAGGTCTAGGCGGTGAAAGCACAGGTGGGTTAAGGAGGTATTGTTTGAGAAGTTCAAAAGCTTCCTTACATTCGTCGTCCCAATTAAAAGGGACATCCTTCTTAAGAAGCTTAAGAAAGGGACCGGTTTTGTCCGCCAGCTTATCGATGAAGCGACTGGATAGCTTGAAGCTTACCTTGTAAACTTCGTAACTCGGATATATTGGTAGGTGCGGGCATATCGTTGATAGCCACAATCTTGAGAGGGTCGATTTTGATGCCACGTAAAGAAACTATAACCCCTAATAGTTTACCGGACTTAACTCCGAATATGCATTTAGCAGGATTTAGTCGGATAAGATATTCCCTTAACCGATCAAACACTGTCCTTAAGTCATTTAAATGATCATCTTCTTTGATGGAACGAGCTATGATATCATCTACGTAATCATGTAGGATATCATGCATCATGTCATGAAAAATATAAGTCATAGCTCGTTGATAGGTTGCACCTACGTTCTTTAGGCCAAATGGCATCACTTTCCAACAAAAGGTACCCCAAGGGGTAATAAAGGTTATTTTAGCCTGATCTTCAGGAGCTATCCTGATCTGATTATAACCAGAAAATCCATCCATTAGGGACATCATTCCACTCCCAGCAGTAAAATCAATGATTTGATCCATGTTTGGAAGAGGAAAATCATCTTTAGGGCATGCAACGTTAATATCTCTAAAGTCTATGCAAACCCTAACTTTGGTAGCTTCTTTCTTGGTGACTGGAACTACATTCGAGATCCATTCAACATAATCAATAGCTTGTATAAAAACAACATTCAAGAGTTTTTCTAACTCCCCTTTGACTAGCAAGGCCACTTTGGGATGCATTTTTCTAAGTTTCTGTTTAACAGTGTTTAGCATCCGGATGGACTACTAGGTGATGCATGACTACAGAAGGGTCTAAACCTGGCATATCTTCATATGTCCAAGCGAAGACATCTTCATATTCTTTAAGGAATGCAATGTATTGCTCTTGTTTTTCTTGACTTAATTCTGATCCAATATTGATTATGTGGGGATTATCCTCGGTTCCAATGTTAACTTTAATGACGTTTTCTACTTCCATGTGTAGATCTCTTTCAAAATTAGGTGGGGCGGGTGAAACGCCCAATTCTTGTAATTATTTTAAGGTTAACTTGGATAATTCATCTTGAGGAGTCGTGGCCTCAAGTTGGGCTATAGTAGGTATAGAACCATCAAAATAAAAACCATTGTGTAACATCTCTTCAACGGAGACATCATGGAAAATATCTCCTTCCAACTCATCATCGGATTCAACAATCATTTCAGGATAAGCTATGGATAGCATATTGCATGTAAATGGCTGATTTTTTAGAGGCAAATCATCACGCCCATCCAAATAATCTTGATAACATATGAGTTGATCATCATCTTCAAAAGGGAAGGGTTGACCCTTACTAGGAAATAGGCCCACACCACATCGGGCGGGCCATGGTTCTACCTCAAAGGGTTCTTTCATACCATCTTGGAGAGGTCCCAAGCCTTTCCCTTTATATCCCATTTTAAGCATTATAGGTTTAGCTTTAATATACTCATTAGTAAAATAACATCGAGCATATCCCTCATGATGAGTTTTGATGTTCCTAGGTATTCTTCCCCAGCCATATCCCTTATAAATGAAGGCACAACTCCCGACTTGGTAAGTACTTCCCATAGGTTGTGGGAGGCCCAAAGTATGAGGAGATGGCGGCAAATTACTTAAGATAATGGAATTTTGCATAGAAGCATTTGTTTTTTCTGATATAAGAATTTTAGATAAATCAGGTAAGAGTTCATCAGAAAGAGCATAAGATGTAGAAGGATCATTCCCTATATCTTTAGATGTGGAAGGTATGATAGATGTAGATAATGTGGAGGTGTTAATAGATGGGTCTATAGGTTTTGAAATTATAGGGATGGAACATGAAGGATTGGTTGTGGATTTAAGATCTTTTTGAGGTTCTAGTGTGGTTTGTTTAGAAGATTGTTGAGCTATATATGAGGGTGAAATTAATGGAGGAGAAATAGATGAAGTTATGGGTGTGTGTTTCACAGGTTTAGATGAAAAATAAGAATTAGGATGTGTGGATGACAGAGCAGGGCAAAATTGAACTCCAACAGGTTCTAGCCAAAGCACACATATCAAAGGGTCTAGGATCACCATGGATAGTGACCAACTGATTTTTAAATTCGAATTTAACACATTGGTGTAAAGTTGATGGGACAGCCCGCATTGCATTGATCCAAGGATGACCCAAGAGTATATTGTATGATGCGGGGCAATGTACAATAAACACGGTCGTATCTAAGGTTCTCGGACCAACTTGCAATGGGATGGTGATAACTCCACACGTTTCTTGTGTTTCGTCATTGAAAGCTTTTATGATCATGTCAGTTTTCTTCATTTCATCACTTCTAAACCCAAATATTTGGTAGAAGTCAAAAGTGCAAATATTTAGAGATGAACCATTATCAATCAAGACCCTTTTGACTGCTACATCTCCTATTAGGGCAGTAATATATAAGGGGTTATCCTTATGTAAACTATGTTGTGGTATATCTTTATCTCGAAAGTCAATACAATCAACTTCTCTAGTGATGATAGTATTGGCCATGGCTTCAGGTTGAATGTTTTGTGGTACCATCATTTGGCTTAATGTAAGCATCAATTCATCTCTATGGGTAGGAGAAGATCTTAATAAGTCCAAAAGGGAAATTTTGGCTGTAGTATTGGATAATTGCTCATTAATATTATAAGGAGGTTTAGATTGAACATTAGGAGCATGATTCCCTTTATTGGGATTTTTCAAAACAAATGGAGTTGATCCATCGTTCTGATTTGGTTCTTGTTGAAAATTTTGAGCTTGTTGTCTGGTAACGACTCCGATGGTACCTACAATGTTATATTGAGGATGATGAATAGGTCTTGGTCTAGCATTTATAGCTTGTTCATTAGGAAGGAACTGATTAGAAGAGGGTCGAGTAGTAACTCTTCTAGGAAATGGTTCTTCCGGAACCATAGAATCTGTGATAGGTTGAATAGGATCTGATTCATTTTTAGAACTATTCGATTGATTTGAGGTGATGTCTATTTCACTTTCAGTATCCGATTCTACATCACTGAGATCCGGTGTTTGAATATTATGTAGGGGCCTGGTCGTGACCATGGATAAAGTTGTGTCAAATTTTTGTAAATCATGATTAGGTAAATGTCCGCTAATAGTTCCTACATATCGGGTAGGAGGAGGGACATTATGATGCTCAATTTGATTGGCCACCTCTTTACCATGTTTTGGTAAAGGATGTTGAAATATATCTAATGATTGATTAGCATTTTGATTTTGATTTTGGGGAATGTTCTTTTGAGCATTATTAGGAGCATTTTGTTTAGGTTGGAAGGCTTGCACCTCCATCTCATTATTATCAATCAGATCTTGTATTTTATGTTTTAACCTTTTACAAGAGTTGGTAGAGTGTCCAGGCCCTCTATGGAAATCACAGTGTAAATCGGCTTCGTATCCGGGTATGGTTGGATCAGGTTCCCGGATATTAGGTAATTGAATCAAACCTCTTTCGAGTAATTGGGGTAGAATAGTTGATAATGGTTGATTCAATCTAGTAAACTCTCGAGGAGGTTTATCAGGAGGTTTCAATATAAATTTTTTTGTTGTCTTCGTTGTATTGATATTAGCAACATTTCTACTGTCAGTGACTCCGTCACCTACAACTTGTTTGTTTTTATATTGATTTCTGGATGTTTTCTCATCATCTTTCTTCCTAAGCTGGCCTCTCCTAATGAGAGCATCTTCTACTCTTCGAGCTAAGTCTATAGCCTGATCGAAGGTGGTTAAGGTAGCAGTTGATAACTCATAAGATATTTGTTCTTGCAAATTATTAATAAAAATGTCCAACATTTCCCTATAAGGTAGCACAAAGTGCAGTTTTCCTATCAACTGCCTCCATCTAGCTAAGAAATCAGCAAAACATTCATCTTTGTCTTGTTTTAAGTTGTACAAATCTTTAATGGTTACATGCCTTTCGATATAGGCACTAAATTGATGCACAAAAGATTCAGTGGTCTCTTCAAAATTTCTCAAAGAATGAGTGGGCAATTGATAGTACCACTCTAATGCCATTCCTCCTAAACTTTTTGGGAACATTTTTAGTAATAACAAGTCATCATGTGATATATCATGACATGCTATCCTAAACATGCGAAGATGCTCTATGGGATCTTCGGTTCCTTTATATATAGGCAGGACGGGCATGGGAAAGTGTTTAGGGTATGGTTGTGCTACAACTATGGGATCCAAAGGCTGACTACACATCTCTCGATAATTGTACGAGGGATGGTAGGGATCCATCTGGTCCATGCGGGAAGCTAACTGTTTCACCATGGCTTCCAGATTATCGGTTTGCCCACCATATTGGTTCGGTAGGGTATTAATATGGGATTGGTGAGCATATGATGGAGGGACATGAAGATTAGATGCTATATTGCTATTGTGTAAATTGTTGGTAGGAAGGGTGTTATGAAGAAGTTTTGAAGTTGTATTATGTTGTATCCCAGATTGTTGAAAATTGGTGTTTGGCTTGATTTTAGGTTTTTGTCGATTTGAAGCATATTGATCAATAGTTTGGCAAAATAAAGTAGTGAATGAAGGTCTCTTTTGTGTGGGAATGATTTTAGGCTCAATAACGAGTTCCTTAGGAGGTTGGGTAACCAGTTGTTTTTGCATGTTCTGAATTATAGTGGCCATATCCATATTGGATGGTCCAGCTTTATCACTTTCTTGATCAAAAAAGGACAAGGGATTAGTGTGCATGTTAAATCCTTCTTCTAGGATTGCTTGAGTTTCACTAATTTGTCCCCTATCAAGATGAACTGCCATATTAAGAGCACCAATATTATTATTGAAGAATTTCTAGAAATGATCTATGTTATCAAAAGTAACAGTTCCGTCTGGAGCCATTCTAGGGGATGAGGATCCTTCCTCTCTAACATTTTCTTGTTGTTCATTTTCTTCAGCCAACTCATCTTCTAGTCTGTTCTAGAGTTTCTCCTTCTGGAATTGGATCCTCAGGAAGGGCATTTGATTTTTTTGTTTTCTTTCCTAACCAATCTTCTTCTTCTTCTTCTTTAGTTTGTTTACCATTCCTAAGTCTAGTCATTGTGCTTAAACTTAGATTTCAACAAATATATATATATATTGTTGTAATCACAATGACACTGAGAGGGGGGGGTGAATCAGTGTGTTCTTTAAAATTTCTAAAACATATGGTTTTAAATCCAACAACAGTTTAAAGTAGATAAAAGAGATACTAAATGCATCAAGAAAGCATCACACATAACACAACAATTTAATGAGGTTCACCAATGTGGCTACTCCTCAAAAATGACTGCTTGGACTACCATCCAAATCCAGTCAATGCAAAGCTACAACTTTACATAATCATTTACCAGCACCAACTGGAAGGAGCACCAACCCCTTAACTTTATCTCGCTTCAACGAATGGAGCACCAACCCCTTTTTACCAAAGCACCTACTCGGAAAGAGGCACCAACCCCTTATACCAAGCTGCAACTTGGAGGACAATAAAGATAATAAAAATGATAGAATAAAAATTTATTCCTTACAGTCTGCTATTTTTTTTCATTCTGCTTCTACGCAAAACTCTTCGCACTGTCTGATCGCTTCTGTGTACTTCTTCGCAATCTCTGCTGCAATCAGATGATCGACACTTCTCCTGTTTGCGCACTAACATTTTGAAATTAGAACTCCATCTCTACACATTGCGCTTACGATATGCAGATTTGAACTACGACTTTGCACTCTACTCGACCGAACTTCACTTGCGCAATCACTCTTCTCGCATTCGCACATTATCTCATCGCAACGCACTCTGCTCACTCTCGCACTCTGTATTCCTCATCTTTTCAACCAAAGTAACCGTCCTTTTATAGACGAAATCTCAGAGACAAACCCTAGGAAACATCGGCTGTGAACCCTAGAAAATGTCGATCGTAAACCCTAGAAGATGACGGCTTCA
This sequence comes from Wollemia nobilis, assembly GCA_028583015.1. Classification (NCBI taxonomy): domain Eukaryota; kingdom Viridiplantae; phylum Streptophyta; class Pinopsida; order Araucariales; family Araucariaceae; genus Wollemia; species Wollemia nobilis. Next base: position 6,311,950 of record JAQPPZ010000523.1, on the reverse strand, counting down.
ACCTCTAAGAGCATCCGCTGTGAAACCCTAAAAGATGTCAGCTTCAGATTCGCTGTAAAACCCTAAATGATGTCGGCTTCAACCTCTAAGAACATCGGTTGTGAAACCCTAAAAGATGTCGGCTTCAAACCCTAAAATCTATCGGCCCTGATTTAACTTTGTCGGCCTCAAACTCTTCTGCCACCTTCGTCACCTTCTTGTAGCTTATTGCCGTGAAATAGCAACACGTCACAATATCGCGACACTTTTTGTGGTCGTACGCCTTCTTGACCTTGTTGTCACGAAATTGCGACCCTCTTGGCCTTCGAACGCTTCACTTCCATTCTTGTCACAAAATCGTGACACTTTGATCAGTTGCTGGCGTCATCCTCATTCTTGTCACGAAATCGTGACGCTTTCGGCTTCCAGCAGCTTTTCTTGCATCCTGTCATGAAATCGTGACACTTTCAGCTTTTGCTGACGTCATCCTCATTCTTGTCACAAAATCGTGACGCTTTCGGCTTCTAGCGGCTTTTCTTGCAACCTGTCACGAAATCACGACACTTTCAGCTTTCGCTGACGTCATCCTCATCTTTGTCGCGAAATCGCGACGCTTTCGGCTTCCGTACATTTTGAGCTTCATGCAGTAGCGAAATCGCTACAACTTTGTGCCTTGTGCTTCCAACTTGCTTTTTCCCGTGAAATTTTGACTTGAACATAATCGCTACATATTTAAGTTCTACACTTTTGTCTGGTAGCGAAATCGCTACACCTTCGTGTTGTGCAACTTTTGCCCATAGCGAAATCGCTACACATTTGCTTTGTGCAACTTTTAACTGTAGCAAAATCGTTACACCTTTGCTTTGTGCACTTTTGACTTGTAGTGAAATCGCTACAGCTTTTCAACTTAACGCTTTCTTCTTGCTTTGGTCAGTGAAAAATCAACATGTAGCGAAATCGCTATAGTTTCTTGACTTAGCTTCTTGGCCTCCAACATGTCGCAACTTCTCTCTCCTCATTTTGGTCGCGATATCGCGACATTTTCAGCTATGTCTTCTCTCTCCTCCGACTTGTCGTGAAATCATGACAGAAAACATGTCGCGATATCACAACAGTTTTCTAACTTGTATTTTTCTTCAAATTTTTTCTATCTTCTGCATCTTAATGACTCCTACACTGTCTGTCCACTGCATCATTGGATCTAACTGCTCGTGTTGACAACAATGACAAACTTCTTGCACCTCCTTGCTCAATAATCTCCCCCTTTGGAATTGTTGGCAACACTCGTGTACATCCCTCGTAACTCTTCTCCCCCTTTGTCAATAATACCAAAGGGCTGCTGTGCACTCCCCCCGAGTCCATCCTCACACTTCTCAGGCACAATTTGTTGCATCTGGCACAAATTATGATCATGAGAAAAAGAATAGTCAAATACTCAAATGCTCCCCCTGAGAAAGTGATCAATGTAGCTAGTCACTTCTTAGGAAGTGTGACTACTCCTAATTTGCTTCGAAGGTACTCAAATACTTCCTTGGGCAAAGGTTTTGTAAAAATATCTTGCTACTTGTTCTGTAGTTGGGACATAGTCCAATTTAACTTCTCCTTCTGCAACTTTCTCCTTCAAGAAATGATACCTTATAGCAATGTGCTTTGTCCGTGAGTGCATTACTAGATTCTTAGAGATGTTAATTGCACTGGTGTTATCACACTTTACTGATATTGGTTCACTAAAATTAATACCTAGATCTTTCAAAGTTTGTTTCATCCACAAGACTTGTGTGCAACATGTTGCTACTGTAATATATTCTGCCTCACTTGTAGATAAAGAAACTGACTCTTGCTTCTTACTATGCCATGCAACCAATCTGTCCCCCAAATAGAATGCACCTCCATCGGTACTCTTTCTGTCATCAACACATCTAGCCTAATCTGCATCTGAATATGATATAAGAGTGAAGTCTTTGCCTTTTGGATACCACAACCCATACTTAATGGTGCCCTTGAGATACCGAAAAATCCTTTTAACTGCTATCACATGAGTCTCTTTGGGACTGGCTTGAAATCTAGCTACCATGCAAACTGCCTACAGAATATCAGGTCTGGTTGCTATTAAATATAGTAATCTTCCTATCATTGATCTATACATGGTTTGATCTACCGGTGGAGATTTGTCTTCTTTACTCAACTTGCGACTCGTTGTCATGGGAGTGCTTATCGGCTTACAGTCCTCCATAGTGAACCTCTTTAACATTTCTTTTACATACTTAGTTTGGGAAATGAATATGCCTTTCTCATTTTGATTAACTTGTAGCCCAAGAAAGTAAGACAGTTCACCATCATAGACATTTCAAATTCATTATGCATCTTATTTGCTAAGTCTTTACAAGATTCATCTTTGTTGCTGCCAAATATGATATCATCTACGTAGACAACTAGAACAATGATATGCCCACCTTCTATTTTTACATACAAATTATTGTCCACTAATCCTTTCTTGAATCCCTATTGAGAAAGATAATTATCTAGCCTTGCATACCATGCCCGTGGTGCTTGTTTTAATCCATACAATGCCTTTTTTAATTTGCAGACAAGGTTAGGATCTTCACTAATTTGAAAGCCATCTGGTTGTTCAATATAGACCTCTTCTTCAAGTTTTCCATTTAAAAAAGTAGATTTTACATCCATCTGATAAACTCTAAAGTTCTTGTGGACTGCTAAGGCCAAAAACATTCTAATTGCTTCTAATCTGGCCACTGGTGCAAAAGTCTCTTCAAAATCAATGCCTTCGACCTGTGCATACCCTTTACAAACCAGTCTTGCTTTGTTCCTAATGACCTGTCCGTCTTCATTTAATTTGTTTCGAAATATCCATTTGGTGCCGATTATATTCTTATTTGCAGGTCTGGGTACTAATTCCCAAGTTTTGTTCTTTTCAATCTGATCCAACTCTTCATTTATTGCCTTCATCCAGCTATCATCTTTGCTTGCTTCATCTATGTTTTTGGGCTCAATGTTGGATAAAAGAGAGTAATTACTTATTACTTTCTTTCTTGTCTGAATGCCAGCTGTGGGATCTCCAATTATTTGGTCTCTAGGATGATTTTTTTGCCAGCTTCCTGTTTTGAATTTTTTGTTTTCTTGCACCTCTGAGTCATCGGATAAATTATTTGCATCAACCGTAGACGTATTTTTTGTTCCATGCACCTCATCTCCTTCAATGACTTCTTCATAGATTGGGTAGTTTTCTTGAAAATTAACTATTTGTTTCCTCCCTTCATCGAATTTAACATCTGCACTATCCACAATTTTCTTGAGTCTCTTGTTGTAGCATTTGTAAGCTTTGCTATTTGGAGAGTAGCCAACAAAGACACCTTCATCTGCTCTATCTTCAAACTTCCCAAGGTTGTCATCAGTTTTTTTGATGTAGCACTTACAGCCAAATACTTTGAGATGTTTTGCTATTGCTTTTCTACCAAACCACAACTCATAAGGTGTTTTGCATTCATGAGTTCTTAACATGTATCTGTTTTGAATGTATACTCGTTGTGTGAACTGCTTCTTTCCAGAATCTATCCGCTATTTTGTTTTCTGTCAGCATGGTGCGTGCCATTTCCTGTATAGTTCTATTCTTTCTCTCTACTACACAATTCTACTGAGGAGTTCTGGCTGCTGAGTATTGTCTCCTGATACCATATTTTTCATAGTATTCTGTAAATTCATTCGAAATTAATTCTCCTCCTCTGTCTGATCGTAAGCATTTAATCATTTTTCCTGTTTCATTCTCAACTAGTTGTTTGAAGGTTCTGAACATTTCAAAAGCTTTTGTTTTATCTTTTAGGAAGAATATCCATGTCATTCTGGAATAATCATCGATACACAGCATAAAGTATTTGTCGTCGTTTATGCTTTGAGTTCTCATGGGTCCACACAGGTCAGTATGAATAAGTTCTAAAGGCCTGCTAGTGTGGTACTCTTTTGTTTTGAATGACACTCTGGTTTGCTTTCCCTTCTAACATGAAGCACAAACAATGTTTGAAGGTTTCTTAATGGTTGGAATATCTCTCACTGCTTGTTTAGAGCTGATTTTCACCAAATTATCAAAACTTATGTGTCCAAGCCTCTTATGCCATAACTAGTTCTCTTCTTCTTGTCCAATAAAAAACATACCTTCTGAAGTTTCTGAGAGTGTGTACAGATTACCAGACGTCCTTGAACCAGTTGCTATCAATTTCCCACTGTTTATTTTTTTGACTTCACAACCCCTGCTTCTTGAAGACTACTTCATGACCTTTATCACAGATTTGACTAACGCTTAACAGGTTATGTTTCAAACCATCCACAAATAAAACTTCTTCTGACTTGATTTTCCCTTCACTAATTTTGACAGACCCTTTTCCTATAATTTTTGCTCCATCATTATTTCCAAACTTCACAGAGCCACCCTCATATTTTTTTAGTTTTTCAAATTTTTGTTTATCACCTGTCATATGAGTTGAGCACCCACTATCAAGGATCCACGGTACACATTTATTCTGAGCTCTAAAAGTTGTCTGCACTATTAAAGATTCTTGTTCTTTCCTGAGCTATTCTTTTTGTTTCCATTCTCGTTTTAATTGTGGTGTTGGTTTCTAGCTTGGATTTCCCCTTTTCGGGAATCTTGCACATATCCTTCGGAAGAAATTCTATTTTGTTTTGCCCTATATGGTTGAATTCTTCTTTTCTGAGATTGATTTGAAATAGAAATACTGTGACAGTTTCTAGCAATATACCCAAAGTTGTGACAATTAAAGCATTCTACTGCATAACTCATTAGAGGAGCAAAATCATTTCTACTAGTGAAACTTCTAGGACCTATATTGTACTTGCAGTCCACAATTTTATGCCCATAACCATTACATTTAAAACAGAAACCATAGAAATAATGATTGAACCTGAAAGATGGTTTTTGCCAAGTTGTTGCAGGAGCCTTGGATCTTCTTTTCTTTTGATGTGTGACCTTGGTAAAACTATCATTGTCAGTTCCTATTTCAGGATCGGCATTATCGCTTTCTTTTGCCTGATTTGTTTTTCTTTCAACAGCTTGTTTCTTGTCTTTACTCTTTTCACATTCAACATTGCTTGCCTTTGGTCCATTTGATGATTCTCCTTCAATAAATCCCAGACCGAATTTGATACCTGTGGGTCTTTGATCGCTTAGGATTTTGTTCAGCTTCATTGAAATTTCATCACATTTTAAATGACAGCTAATTTTTCGATCCAGCTCTTGTATCTGTATTCGAAGACTAACATTTTCTTCTTCCAATTTGCAACAATAATCTATCTTCATGGTTACCTGTACTTCAATATCTTCAGACATTTTTTTGTACTCCTCTGTCTATGTTTTTAGACTACCTATAATTTCATTTGCATCCTCAAGCTTCCTTAACAATTTTTTATTCTTTCTTTTCTCAGATTTCCATTCCATAAGAGCAGAAACTAGCTCACCTTCTAAATCAACTTTAGCCTCACCTATTTCAATAGATACTTCAGAGTTCATTCCTTCTCTCTTTTGTGTGTTTTCTGCCTCTTCTAATTCTTTTACTTCAAACGCCATAAAGAGAGCCTCACCTGCTCCTTCTTCAGAGTCTTCACTAGAACTGTCCTCTGAAGATTCTGCATTTCAGGAGATAAAGCTTTTCTTTTTGAAATTGCCTTTTTTGTAGTTGGTTTTCTTCCTCCATTCACTTCTTTCTTGATGCTAAGTTTCTTCACCTTTGTTCTTGTCATTGAGAGGACATTTGATAGCAAAGTGTCCAATGCCTCCATAATTAAAACATTTAAAAGGTAGCTTTCCTTTGTATTTTCCTTTTCCTTTTCTCAGCTTTCTGACAAAATTTGCTTCCATTTCATCTCGAAGCATCCTCTTCTTCAGACTCTTGTTTTGTGCTTTTTCCTTTTAGGGCTTTGAAAGTTGCTTCTCTGTCTGTGGGATTAGACCTTCCTATTCTCATTTCAAAAGCAGTCAAAGAACCATGCATCTCATCCATACTAAAACTATTTAGATCTTTGGCTTCTTCTATGGCAGTAGACTTTAGAATCAAATCTAGGAGGGAGCGATCTTAATACCTTTTTCACGATAGCAGCATTGGTTAATTCTTCGTCGAGACCTCTGATTGAATTGGTGATCCCATTGACTCTTTGCATGAAGGTCTCTATGTTCTCATCATTGTCCATCTTTAAAGATTCGTATTGAGCTCTATGTGCTTGAAGCTTGGCCTCCTTGATCCTATCATCTCCTTCATGGATGTTCTCTAGTTTATCCCATATATATTTTGCTGATTCACAATTTATGACCTTGACTAGCTCACTGTACACTAGTCCACACATGATGGCATTTTTTGCTTTTGAATCATATTCAAATGCCTTTTTACCTACAGTGTTTGTTGGAGCGGTGGCAGGAGCTTTGTAACCATTAACTATCGCACCCCATATGTCAAAACCCAAAGCACTAAGATATGTCTGCATTCTAATTTTCCAGAACGCATAGTTCATCCCATCAAACAATGGTGCTTTGTTCAAGGAGAAACCTTCACCACTTGCCATTGCATAACTTCCAAGATCACCTTAGCTGTTTAAGCCTGTTCAGGTACTTGGATCTGATACCAATTGTTGTAATCACAATGACACTGAGAGGGGGGGTGAATCAGTGTGTTCTTTAAAATTTCTAAAACATATGGTTTTAAATCCAGCAGTAGTTTAAAGCAGATAAAAGAGATACTAAATGCATCAAGAAAGCATCACACATAACACATCAATTTAACAAGGTTCACCAATGTGGCTGCTCCTCAAAAACGACTGCTTTGACTACCATCCAAATCCAGTCAATGCAAAGCTACAACTTTACATAATCCTTTACTAGCACCAACTGGAAGGAGCACCAACCCCTTAACTTTATCTACTTCAACAGAATGGAGCACCAACCCCTATTTTACCAAAGACCTACTGGAAAGAGGCACCAACCCCTTATACCAAGCTGCAACTTAGAGGACAATAAAGATAATAAAAATGATAGAATAAAACTTTATTCCTTACAGTTTGCTATTTTTTTGCATTCTGCTTCTGTGCAAAACTCTTCGCACTGTCCGATCGCTTCTGTGTACTTCTTTGCAATCTCTACTGCAATCGAATGATCGACACTTCTCCTGTTTGTGCGCTAACATTTTGAACTTAGAACTCTATCTCTACACATTGTGCTTATGATATGCAGATTCGAACTATGACTTTGCACTCTACTCGATCGAACTTCACTTGCGCAATCACTCTTCTTGCATTCGCACATTATCTCATCGTAGCGCACTCTGCTCGCTCTCGCACTCTGTCTTCCTCATCTTTTCAACCGAAGTAACCATCCTTTTATAGATGAAATCTCAGAGACAAACCCTAGGAAACGTCGACTGTGAACCCTAGAAAATGTCGGCCGTAAACCCTAGAAGATGATGGCTTCAACCTCTAAGAGCATCCACTGTGAAACCCTAAAAGATGTCAGCTTCAGATCCGTTGTAAAACCCTAAATTATGTCGGCTTCAACCTCTAAGAACATCGGCTGTGAAACCCTAAAAGATGTCGGCTTCAAACCCTAAAATCTGTCGACCCTGATTTAACTTTGTCGGCCTCAAACTCTTCTGCCACCTTCGTCACCTTCCTGTAGCTTATTGCTACGAAATAGCAACACGTCGCGATATCACGACACTTTTTGTGGCCGTACGCCTTCTTGACCTTGTCGTCATGAAATCGTGACCCTCTTGGCCTTCGAACGCTTCACTTCCATTCTTGTCATGAAATCGTGAAACTTTGATCAGTTTCTGACGTCATCCTCATTCTTGTCGTAAAATCTTGACGCTTTCACCTTCCAGCAGCTTTTCTTGCATCCTGTCGTGAAATCGTGAAACTTTTAGATTTTGTTGATGTCATCCTCATTCTTGTCGTGAAATCGCGACGCTTTCGGCTTCTAGCGACTTTTCTTGCAACCTGTCGCGAAATCGTGACACTTTCAGCTTTCGCTGATGTCATCCTCATATTTTTCGTGAAATCGTGATGCTTTTGGCTTCCATACATTTTGAGCTTCATGCAGTAGCGAAATCGCTACAACTTTGTGCCTTGTGCTTCCAACTTGCTTTTTCCAATGAAATTTTGACTTGAACATAATCGTTGCATCTTTAAGTTCTGCACTTTTGTCTGGTAGCGAAATCGCTACACCTTCGTGTTGTGCAACTTTTTCCCGTAGCAAAATCGCTACACCTTCGCTTTGTGCAACTTTTACCCGTAGCGAAATCGCTACACCTTTGCTTTGTGCACTTTTGACTTGTAGCGAAATCGCTACAGCTTTTCAACTTAACGCTTTCTTCTTGCTTCGGTCAGCGAAAAATCAACATGTAGCAAAATCGCTATAGTTTCTCGACTTAGCTTCTTTGCCTCCAACATGTCATGAAATCGCGACAGTTTGCCTTGCGCCTTCTCTCTCTTCCGACTTGTCGCAAAATTACGACATTTTCAACTATGCCTTCTCTCTCCTCCGACTTGTCACGATATCGCTACATTTTTTATTGTGCCTTCTCTCTCCTCCGACTTGTCACGAAATCGTGACATTTTTGATTGCGCCTTCTCTCTCCTCTGACTTGTCGCGATATCGTGACATTTTTGGTTGTGCCTTCTCTCTCCTTCGACTTGTCGTGATATCGTGACATTTTCGGCTACAACTTCTCTCTCCTCAGACTTGTCGCGATATCACGATATTTTCGGTTGCGCCTTCTCTCTCCTCCGACTTGTCGCGATATCGCGACATTTTCGACTGCAACTTATCTCTCCTCATTTTTGTCGTGATATCGTGACATTTTCAGCTGCGTCTTCTCTCTCCTCCGACTTGTCGCGATATCGCGACAGAAAACATGTCACGATATCGCGACAGTTTTCTAACTTGTCTTTTTCTTCAAATTTTTTCTATCTTCCGCATCCGAATGACTCCTACACTGTCTCATCCATCGCATCATTGGATCTAACTGCCTGTGTTGACAACAATGACAAACTTCTTGCACCTCCTTGCTCAACATATATATATATATATATATATATATATATATATATATATATGCAACAAGCTTAAGAGGTATATTTTAATTATATACCTACAATAATATTTAAAATAAAATATTTTGATTTTGTTATGTTTTTGGTTTTTCTTGTTTTTTTATAACAATATTATAAAGATAACAAACAACACACTAAATGCAAGAAATAATAATAATGAAAGCAATGATCTAGTTTTCTATAAACAATTTATAAATATCATTAACGGGCTCAAGTTCTTCAGGAGTCATGAAATGTTCTTCAAATTGGAAATTGTTTTTCAAGAAGTCAACAAAGTGTGCTATGGTGATATTGTCTGTTTCAGATTCTATTTTGTAAAAGTAAAGCTCGTGGCAATCCTCTCAATATAACATAGCTCTAGAAACTCTATTCCACCTTTTTCTATCTGCAAGATCAGCTTCTTGGTCTTCTACACGACCTAGGAATTGGTGTATAACGGTTGCATTCTCGAGGTATTCCTCAAAGGTGAACAATTCTGAAGACATAAGAGCTCTCCTATAAGCTAACCACCTATGGCAAGCTCTCTAAAGTTCATGATAAAAAATGAGTTGATGAGGATCCAGGATTCTGTCTAGGACAAGCCTCTTGATTTGTTTAAGTTTTGTTGACCTAGATGAAATGATACCTAGTCTCCTATTAAGTTTGTCCCACAAAGGCGGGACTCTGTATGTTTGAGATGTTCTAAACAAAGAATCAACCTCTATGGCTATTAATTGATTTTCAACATTTATAGTAACTGCTTGTCTTTTCTTAGGAGATATCATCTAAACATGATATGCAACTTAGTAGTTTTCTAATGATTTTAAATGAATCTATGTTTTTTTGTTTTTTTTTCAAAAGGTTTTAGTTTCACGTCGGGTTCACCAAAATGTATCGCTCCAAATTTTTTGCACCCTTACCTTCATGCTATAGGATCCACGCCCGAAATGGGGATGCGAGAAGGATGGGACAATACCTCGGACTGAGAGGCCCTTTGAAGGTCCCGCCTCTCGGGGGAGGGGTATTAAGGTGATTTTTCGACGGATGGTGGGGTTCACCAGGGAAACGTTTAGTGGCAGGTCTCCACGCCTAGGTTGGGAATGTGTTTGATGTGTTCAATTTTATCTTTAATCATTCAAATCCTAGGTTTGGCCAAATGAATCTAAACTGTTCTATATGAAATGCAAATTTAAATGAATACAGAAAGCAACAATGAATATCAAGTATAGAGAATATACTAAATAAAGACAAGTTAAACTTGATTCCGGATGTTTGATGGAGGTTCTAATTTTTGAAGCAGTCAAGATCGCCTCTGATATGACAGGATCGTCTGCGATCATACAAGATCGTCTGAGATCTGACGAATTCGTCAGAGACCTGCAATCAGAGAAATAGACACAAAACATAGAAAATGCAACAATACTAATAGAGGAAAACGATGTAAAATGACAATATAAATACTAAAACGATAATTACGAATAGAAATTCAAGTAAATTATAGTATTCTAATGACAAATTATGATCTTATCATGCACTTAAGCTATATGGGTGAACTCCAAAATGCAGAATAGCAAAAAATAACAATAAACTGATCTAAATGTAGAATGAAACAACAGATGAGAATAGAAAAGTGCAAACTCTGGGCACGAATTGCCCCCAATTTTGATTGCAGTCGAAATCATATGTAGAGTATGAAATCATCTCGAATTGGGGCGTGATCATCCGAGATCGTACAGGATTGTCTACGACGATCTGAGCTTGCTCCGGCTGAAAAACAATGAAGTTTGCAAACAAACTTGGAAAAATACGAAGGCAAATGGTGATTTAAGATGGTCTAATGCAAATAGAACTTGTGTTACAGGAAAATTCATCCAAGGGAATGTCAAGGGGAGGGCCTAAGATTAAATAGGCATAGGAAGGAGGTTGGGAGGTTGGAGATCATCCCAATTTGGGAGATCTCCAATGAGGGAAGTCTCTAACCACGCAGACACGCTTTTGCCCAGGTTAGAGATGTTGTTGAAACAGAAGCTAATTATGAAAAATCAGTTTTGGGACGAAATCATTTGGACGTTCTGCTCCAGACAAATTCGTCCGATCTGAGGAGATATCGTCTGATTGACGACGATATCATCCAACGGTCACAACAAATCCTAAAAATGGCATGAAAAATAAAGAAAGTGGTTTAATAGGCGGTTAACGGGCGGTTTAGGGTTAAAATTTAAATTTGAATTATTACTAAGGTAATTTTAATTATTTGCTAAGGTTTACTGTGCAAATTTTAGGGTGCTACAGGTATCAACCTTAATTTAAACAAAAATATTCAAATAAACTATACAGACAAAAAACAAAGTACAAGAAAACAAAAGTACAAAACTATACAGTCAAAGTACAGATAAGTCAAATAAACTGTACAATCAAGAGACAAATACAAAAAAAAAAAACAACAAATCATACTAGGGTTTTTTAACCTTAAGTGTGAAAAAAAATCAGTAATAACATAACATTCATCCTAGGGTTTTTAACCTTAAGTGTGAATAAAAATATCAATAAAAACATTAAAACTATAATAGGGTTTTTAACCTTAAGTGTGGACAATTGATAGTACCACTCTAATGCCATTCCTCCTAAACTTTTTGGGAACGTTTTTAGTAATAACAAGTCATCATGTGATATATCATGACATGCTATCCTAAACATGCGAAGATGCTCTATGGGATCTTCAGTTCTTTTATATATAGGCAGGACGGGCATTGGAAAGTGTTTAGGGTATGGTTGTGCTACAACTATGGGATCCAAAGGCTGACTACACATCTCTCGATAGTTGTATGAGGGACGGTAGGGATCCATCTGGTCCATGCGATAAGCTAACTGTTTCACCATGGCTTCCAGATTATTGGTTTGCCCACCATATTGGTTCGGTAGGGTATTAATATGGGATTGGTGAGCATATGATGGAGGGACATGAAGATTAGATGCTATATTGCTATTGTGTAAATTGTTGGTAGGAAGGGTGTTATGAAGAAGTTTTGAAGTTGTATTATGTTGTATCCCATATTGTTGAAAATTGGTGTTTGGCTTGTTTTTAGGTTTTTGTCGATTTGAAGCATATTGATCAATAGTTTGGTGAAATAAAGCAGTGAATGAAGGTCTCTTTTGTGTGGGAATGATTTTAGGTTCAATAACAGGTTCCTTAGGAGGTTGGGTAACCTGTTGTTTTTGCATGTTCTGAATTATAGTGGCCATATCCATATTGGATGGTCCAACTTTATCATTTTCTTGATCAACGAAGGACAAGGGATTAGTGTGCATGTTAAATCCTTCTTCTAGGATTGCTTGAGTTTCACTAATTTGTCCCCTATCAATACGAACTGCCATATTAAGAGCACCAATATTATTATTGAAGAATTTCCAAAAATGATCTATGTTATCAAAAGTAACAGTTTCGTCTGGAGCCATTATAGGGGATGAGGATCCTTCCTCTCTAACATTTTTTTGTTGTTCATTTTCTTCAACCAGCTCATCTTCTGGCTGTTCTAGAGTTTCTCCTTCCGGAATTGGATCCTCGGGAAGGGCATTTGATTTTTTTGTTTTCTTTCCTAACCAATCTTCTTCTTCTTCTTCTTCAGTTTGTTTACCATTCCTAAGTCTAGTCATTGTGCTTAAACTTAGATTTCAGCAAATATATATATATATATATATATGCAACAAGCTTAAGAGGTATATATTTTAATTATATACCTACTATAATACTTAAAATAAAATATTTTGATTTTGTTATGTTTTTGGTTTTTCTTGTTTTTTTATAACAATATTATAAATATAACAAATAGCACACTAAATGCAAGAAATAATAATAATGAAAGCAATGATCTAGTTTTCTATAAACAATTTATAAATATCATTAACGGGCTCAAGTTCTTCAAGAGTCATGAAATGTTCTTCTTCAAATTAGAAATTTTTTTTCAAGAAGTCAACAAAGTGTGCTATGGTGATATTGTCTGTTTCAAATTCTATTTTGTAAAAGTAAAGCTCGTGGCAATACTCTCGATATAACATAGCTCTAGGAACTCTATTCCACCTTTTTCTATCTGCAAGATCAGCTTCTTGGTCTTCTACACGACCTAGGAATTGGTGTATAACAGTTGCGTTCTCGAGGTATTCCTCGAAGGTGAATAATTCTGAAGACACAAGAGCTCTCCTATAAGCTAACCACCTATGGCAAGCTCTCTACAGTTCATGATAAAAAATGAGTTGATGAGGATCTAGGATTCTATCTAGGACAAGCCTCTTGATTTTTTTAAGTTCTGTTGACCTAGATGAAATGATACCTAGTCTCCTATTAAGTTTGTCCCACAAAGGCGGGACTCTGTATGTTTGAGATGTTCTAAACAAAGAATCAACCTCTATGGCTATTAATTGATTTTCAAAATTTATAGTAACTGCTTGTCTTTTCTTAGGAGCTACCATCTAAACATGATATGCAACTTAGTAGTTTTCTAATGATTTTAAATGAATCTATGTTTTTTTTTTTTTTTTCAAAAGGTTTTAGTTTCACGTCGGGTTCACCAAAATGTATCGCTCCAAATTTTTTGCACCCTTACCTTCAGGCTATAGGATCTGCGCCCGAAAGGGGGATGCGAGAAGGATGGGACAATACCTCGGACTGAGAGGCCCTTTGAAGGTCCCGCCTCTTGGGGGAGGGGTATTAAGGTGATTTTTCGATGGATGGTGGGGTTCACCAAGAAACGTTTAGTGGTAGTCTCCACGCCTAGGTTGGGAATGTGTTTGATGTGTTTAGTTTTATCTTTAATCATTCAAATCCTAGGTTTGGCCAAATGAATCTAAACTGTTCTATATGAAATGCAGATTTAAATGAATACAGAAAGCAACAATGAATATCAAGTACAGAGAATGTACTAAATAAAGACAAGTTAAACTTGATTCCGGATGTTTGATGGAGGTTCTAATTTTTGAAGCAGTCAAGATCGCCTCTTATATGATAAGATCGTCTGCGATCATACAAGATCGTTTGAGATCTGACGAATTCGTCAGACGAATTCTTCAGAGACCTGCAATCAGATAAATAGACACAAAACACAAAAAATGCAGCAATACTAACAGAGAAAAACGATGTAAAATGTCAATATAGATATTAAAACAATAATTACGAATAGAAATTCAAGTAAATTATAGTATTCTAATGACAAACTATGATATTATCATGCACTTAAGTTATATGGGTGAACTCCAAAATGCAGAATAGCAAAAAATAACAATAAACTGATCTAAATGTAGAATGAAACAATAGACGAGAAGAGAAAAGTGCAAACTCTGGGCACTAATTGCCCCTAATGTTGACTGTAGTCGAAATCGTCTGTAGAGTATGAAATCATCTCGAATTGAGGCATGATTGTCCGAGATCGTACAAGATCGTCTACGACAATCTGAGCTTGCTTCGACTGAAAAACAATGAAGTTCCTGCAAACAAACTTGGAAAAATACGAAGGCAAATGGTGATTTAAGATGGTCTAATGCAAATAGAACTTGTGTTACAGGAAAATTCAGCTAGGGGAATGTCAAGGGGAGGGCCTAAGATTAAATAGGCATAGGAAGGAGGTTGGGAGGTTGTACATCATCCCAATTTGGGAGATCTCCAACGGGGGAAGTCTCTAACTGCACAGACACGCTTTTGCCCAGGTTAGAGATGTTGTTGAAACAAAAGCTAATTATGAAAAATCAATTTTGGGATGAAATCATCTGGACGTTCTGCTCCAGACGAATTCGTCCGATCTAAGGTGATATCGTCTGATCGGTGACGATATCATCCAACGGTCACAACAAATCCTAAAAATGGCATGAAAAACGAGGAAAGTGGTTTAACAGGCGGTTTGGGGTTGAAATTTAAATTTGAATTATTACTAAGGTATTTTTAATTATTTTCTAAGGTTTACTACGCCAATTTTAGGGTGCTACAGGTATCAACCTTAATTTAAACAAAAATATTCAAATAAACTATACATACGAAAAACAAAGTATAGGAAAACAAAAGTACAGAACTGTACAGTCAAAGTACAGATAAGTCAAATAAACTGTACAATCAAGAGACAAATACAAAAAAAAAAAACAACAAATCATACTAGGGTTTTTTAACCTTAAGTGTGAAAAAAAAAATCAGTAATAACATAACATTCATCCTAGGGTTTTTAACCTTAAGTGTGAACAAAAAAATCAATAAAAACATTAAAACTATACTAGGGTTTTTAACCTTAAGTGTGGACAAAAAAAAAATTAAAACAATAAAACAAATTCATCCTAGGGTTTTTAACCTTAAGTGTGAACAAAAAAAAAAACAATAAAAACAAACAAAATCAACCTAGGGTTTTTAACCTTAAGTGTGAACAAAAAAATCAAATAAAACAAAAAAAATCAACCTAGGGTTTCGACCTTACGGTGAACAAAATAAAAACAATTATGTGCAATTTTTTTAACTACATATAAAGCAAAAACAAATAACAAGCAGAAGGAAGGAGCACCTACCGATCTCGCCTCGGTTCTGCCACTCGAAGATCTGGTCCTTGCACTCATAGTGTCTATGAAATTTTGGCAATGCTCTGCTATGCAAACTCGCACTCCTCCTCACTGCTCCCAATCGCCAGAAAACAAATGGGTTGCAAATGAGCCCAAAACCTAGATTTGGTCTTTTTATAGGCTGTTGGGCCTGTAATGGTTCCACCCTAAGATTATCTCTCTATTTAGCGCTTGTCCCACCCTAGGATGATTACCAAATTGTTATTCGTCCCACCCTAGGATGATTACAGAGTAGAAAACAAAGCAACATAAAAAGAATCCAAAAAATGCACCAAAAATAGTAATAATTCTGTCGAATAAAGGTGCCTTTGCACCTAACATTCTTGGCATGAAAAACCAATGTCGAGACCACAAATTATCACTATCCTACTCCCTAAGAAGGCTACCATAGCCGGACCGCTCCACGGGAGGACGGATTTTTGACAATTTCTACCCCAATAGACGTCAACAAAAAAGGTCCAAACCCACCAAAAATAAGTATGATTGTTAGGAAACTGCACACGTTCAATGGAAAACAACTGAAGGCACCCTTACAAATGTCATCTTGGGTCAAGCAACTCGTCGTTTTTCTCATTTTGGTCATTCCCTCATCGATTCGTCGCTTGAGGGGGTAGTCACACTTAGTAACCAAATCAACAAATAACACCCAATCAAGGAAATTGCATGCATTCAAAGAATCATTGACAAAGATAATCACGCTCCTGTTTGGGGCATTAAACAAGCAATAATCACAAGCTAAACAAACACTTGGCATTCTAGAAGCATGAAGACAAGGTTCCTCAGACAAAAGGTCACGCCCTTTTCCTATTCATGACTGAACAATGTCCAAGATCAAGTACACCTCATCAAAAAATGTTACACTTGAGTTAAGCTCCTTAGCTCATCAGAAGCAAGGATTAAAGAACGTGTGTCCTTTCCATACTTGGGGTATCAAAAGTTGGTTTGGTTACTAAGAAACCCTAATCATTAAGTGTTTTGGTTATATATTTTTGCTCAGCACTGCATCATGCACAGTGCATCCCAAAAGGGGCATCTGTAGACACCAAAACAACACCAATCCGATTATGTGGCTACAAGAACTGACCGAATTGACATACACACCCCCTAGGGCAGACTCAAGAGGTTAAAAAGTGGTCCTATCCACTCCCAAATCAATTTTGGAAGGTCAGAGGTAAATTGGCACCTTTTAAGCACTATGCGCCCTACTCGTCCCACCCTGGGATGATTATAATCATATTTGTCCCACCCTGGGATGATTAGCAACAATCGTCCCAGGGTGGGACGAGTAGTAGGTTTGACCGGCAAAAAAATTCAAACCTCGATAGATCCACCACTTAACTGCACCTTCAGAGCATGCAATTGCGAGGAACGATTTCAAATCTGAGAGGACTTTAGTCAAGCATGCCCTAATCATGGAGGCCTCATGCAAGGAGGCTCTAAATCAGGGAGGAATCTTCTCTCCCAAAAAAGGCATGGCAAGCCAAGTGGAGCCCTCGCATGCGCATTCAAAGAGGGAGGCCCTAGGTCTATAAAAGGGTGAACCTCCTCACCCCAAAAAAAGAGAGGAGAGCTAGAGCATTTGGAGCAACGGAGTGCTGCCAAATTGTGCCCCCATTCCCCTTTGTGCTTCCTACATCCATAATTTATCTTTTGGGAGAAAGGTTATCGGGTGAACACTAAGAACGTAATCTCGAACCAAAACCCAATCAATCAGCTGCAATTCCACACCAAATTATTTGACACAACCCCTAGGAGGTTTTGGACCCATCCCAAGTGGATTGGTGTCAAAACCAGACCCCGAACGGCAGGCATCCTGCCCTCGGGCGCCCCCTAAACTACTGCAGTCCTAATCGTCCCACCCCGGAGCGATTAGAAATCCATGAATAATTTCTCTACTTTTATTTTTGCATTATGTTCTATTTGGTTTACCTATGCTGCTGTTCAAGTTTTGTGTTATTATGACCTGTTTTGACTATGTTTTTATCATTTTACGCGTTTACTAACCTACAGGGAGCGCCTTCGGATACGAGACAATATAGTTAGAATCTACAAAATATGACCTTCTGGGTCATCCCAAAATGCCCCTTTTTGCCTAACACCAAGTTTGCAAGAGTTTTGGAGGCCTCTAGGCTAGACATTTGCAAGGTTGCTTTTGCATGTTTTGTGACAGTCTTAATCGTCCCACCCCGGAGCGATTAGAAATTCATGCATTATTTCCTGACTTTTCTTTTTGCAATGTGTCTCTGATGATGTTTCTATGCTTCTTTCAAATTTTAAATTCATTATGACATGTTTTGACCATCGTTTTGCTATTTTATGTATCCACTAGCTGGAGGCCCTAGGGATTGCATATTTTTCCATCTATTCGCATATGCTATTCACTGTTTTTTGTTTCTCTGAGCGTAGGATCTCAAGGCCAGGAACACCGAAGAGGCAGCAAGGAACACACGAACACACGGACACAAGTGGCGACAACATTTTTCCCGCCCATTTCAAATGTGGGTATGCGAAAGACATTGGAAGCGTACCATTCTTTGATGTAACGAACTGTATCAAACGCTCCGAGCCTTAGAGGGGGGAGATGTATTATAATCGAATTTGAAAGCATCATTAATAAAAGAGGCCCCGCTTTTCTTTGTTTGCTAACATCTCACGTCTTTCCTTCATGCATTGCTTTTCTCGCATTCGTAGGACTTAGCATTTTTATATCAATTTTGTTGGCATCATAACCTGGCACGCAAGTCACCCCGCATTCAGCTTTCACAGTCATATTATAACCCAAGCGTATTTTTTATTGACAGATGCATGCACTCTACATCCAAACCATCACTAAAGTGTTAGTACAATAGCATGGATTACAATTGATAGAGGTCACATGGGAGTTGCTACATCAGCTTCAACAAAAGTTTCCTCATCTTAACATTTGAGGACAAATATTTTTTATGGGGAAGGGCATGTTAGGACCCTATCCTAACATTACTACATAAATATTAATAAAAGATGTAATTGTTTCTTTATTAGGAGTTACTAGCTCGGGTCCCCCACTTGCATGTGGACCGACCCTTGAGCATTAGGGTTAGGGTTGATAATAGTCTATAAAAAGGCAAGAGCCAAATTGAAATGTATCAAGTCATTTTCTAATATTGTAATAGAGCTCTACTTCTAAGGAGGTTACCCCTTAAAAATACTTGCAATTTTGTATTGCAATTTTTTTTCCAAATAATAAAGATGATACATTTTCATTATATATTACAATATTGTTATTTCAATTCATGTTTTCCTATTAATTATTGCAATATCTATGAAGATGTGTTTATTTTAATTGAAAGGTTCCTAACAACATAATGTATCTAACTACTACATTTTAATCATTTTCAATGAGTTGTCTCAATGTTTTATATGGTGTTCTTATCAACATAAAAAAAATATGACTAATGTTATGTCTCTAAATCTTAAATCTAGATCCAAGAGGATATACTAAAAAATATAAGAGTAGATAAATAAAAAATTTAAATATATTCAATCAAGGATATATCAAGTGGTATTAGCTAAACCGATTAGATTCCTCAACATTTAAGGAGGAGACCAAAGTTTAAATCTTGCATGACAAGCAATACATGGATACTATCCCAGCTCTATATAATACCATTATATGATGTATTATGATTGAACCCCTTTCAATCTCATATAACTAATTGAAAGGAAAAAACATAAAAATATATAATAAAAGTCAAAACAAAAATAAAATAATATGTTACAAAGAAATGACTTAAAACCAAAATTCAAATGCTCAAAATCTAAATTAAATGTTTTTACCGTCAAAGTCGTTGCTATCCCTACCGTGCTTTCTCTTTTATGTCGACAGAGAGATGATGCGTTGGACTAGGCAGAGAGAGGACGCGGCGCTGTTGTACTTTGCAATAATGCATATTAAATAAAAAATAATGTCATATAGCTGGAATAGCTCAGTTGGTTAGAGCGTGTGGCTGTTAACCACAAGGTCGGAGGTTCAAGCCTTCCTTCTAGCGTTTAGCATTATTATCCTTTTCTTACCTCCCGTCTATAGAACAGACAGTTATTATTTAAAGACTCATAAACATAGTAAGCCAAAATAACTAACTAAAGTGATTTCACCTTTTTACAATATTAATAAAAAATTATATATGAGCTTTACCTTTTTACAATATTAATAAAAAATTAAACATAGTAAACAAAAAAAACTAAAGTGATTTCACCTTTTTACAATATTAATAAAAAATTATATATGAGCTTCACCTTTTTACAATATATTATTTTAAAGGGGTAAATATTAATATGTGGTCGTGATATAACCTTTACATAGCATATTTGTGAGGGGAGAGATTTGAACCTGGGCCTATCGAACTCCTCTACATGAATGAATATTAATAAAAAATTATATACGAATAACACGGATTTTACAATAATTTTTTTCATAAATTGAAGTAATGTTTAACTCATAAAGAATATTAAAGACTCATAAACATAGTAAGCCAATAAAAATTAAAGTGATTTACCTTTTACAATATTAATAAAAAATTATATATGAGCTTCACCTTTTTAAAATATTAATAAAAAATTATATATGAGCAACACGGATTTTGTTGGGACTGAACAAAAGGCATTATTTATTTACAAGTTATCTTACAATATATAAGCATCAATCTTAGGAGGGAGATATGACAAGTGTCATAAGCTCCACTCCAAGTGTCTTTCAGAAGACACCACTCCAACTCAAACTGAAGACAAGGACAAGTGGCAGAAGACAAATGTCAACCTATCAATTATAGGTATAGTGCACATTATAACAATAATATTCTAACATTCCCCCTTAATGTGCACTATCCTAAAAGATAAATCAACATTAGATAACATTCCCCCTTAATGTTGACTTCTGTTACATAGATATAGCAAATTGCTAAATTGGGAAAACTTGTCTTTCCCAAGAGACTTGGTGAAGATGTCTGCCACTTGATATTGAGTTGGGACATACTCCATGTGTATAATGTCTTCTTGGACCATTTCTCTAATGAAGTGATGATGGATCTCAATGTGCTTTGTTCTAGCATGGAAGATTGGATTCTTGGTCATCTTGATGGTACTTTGATTGTCACAATATATATATATATATATATATATGTTGGACCATGTATGAATAGCCCAATATCCTGTATTAATTGCCTCAACCATATTGCCTCCTTAGTTGCCTCAATTGTTGCTCTATATTCTGCTTCTGTTGAAGATAGTGAAACTGTGTTCTACTTCTTTGTGCTCCATGAAATAGAGCCATGGCCTAATTGAAAGCAATAACTTGATGTAGATCTTCTAGTTTCAGGATAATTGGCCCAATCTGAATCTGTGTATCCAATCAAAGAAAAAATATCACTTGATTTATACTTAATGCCATGATGGGGTGTGGCCTTTAGGAATCTCACAATCCTCTTAGCTGCTATCCAATGGCTCTTCTTAGGATCCTGCATGAATCTGAAATAAGGCCAATCGAATAGCAAATATCCTGGTCTAGTTGAAGTTAAGTAGATTAAACTTCCAACTAGTTGCCTGTAAAGTGTACCATCAACCCTTTCTTCTTCATCATTATTTACCAATTTCAATCTAGTTTCCATGGGAGTTAGAGAGGGCTTACACTCCTCCATGCGAAACCTCTCCAAAATAGATTGAATGTACTTAGCCTATGAGATAAAAATCTTACCAGGTTGTTGCCATACCTCTATTCCTAAGCAATAGTGGAGGAGGCCTAAATCTGTCATCTCAAAGTTCTTGCATAAGTCCTCCTTGAGCAACCTTATTCCTTCTATGTCATCACCTATAATGAGAAGATCATCCACATACAATGTAACCAAAATGATGTGGTTCCTCCAATGTTTCACATAGAGAGTAGATTCTGCTGCAGATCTAGTGAAACCAAGGTTGAGAAAATAGGAGTCAATATTTGCATACCAAGCTCGGGGTGCTTGCTTCAACCCATATAGAGCTTTCTTTAATCTGAGGACTTTGTTGTTTTGTCCTTCAACTGTGTATCCTGGTGGTTGTTTCACATACACTTCCTCCTTCAAATGACCATTGAGAAATGCACTCTTGACATCCATTTGATATATTGGCCAATGTTTTTGAGCTGCCATAGCAATAACTGTCCTGATTGTAGTCATCTTAGCCACAGGATCAAAGGTCTCCTCATAATCAATTCCTTCTTTTTTCTTATAGCCTTGAGCTACTAGGCGAGCCTTGTAGAGATCTAGTGAGCCATCTGCTTTATATTTTGCTTTGTATACCCATTTTGTGCCTATGGTATATTTTCCTTTGGGTAAATCAACTAACTCCCAAGTGTGATTCCTTTCAATGGAATCCAATTCTTGATCCATGGCATGAACCCATTTAGGATCACCAAGTGCTTCTTTGACATTAGAAGGTTCAAGTTGGCTAAGGACTTTGGCCATTAGGGCATAATTCACTTGGTGTCTTAGGGTTGAAGGCCTTTTACCTGTATAGGTGGGCAAATGATTTTGTGCTTCTTCTATTGTGGCTTGAACCCACTTGGGTAAAGGATTGGATGATGTTATTTTATCATTAGGAGGAGGAGATGGAGGACATGGATCATTTGTAGGAATTTCTTCTTGTGGATGAGTTTCTTGATTTATGAGTGAAGGAGAAGGACTAGATGATATTGTATGCATGAATGGAGCAACTATTTCATTAGTTATTTCTAAAGTGGGGGCCTTAGGAGGATTAGATGGGGAATACTCATGAAAGGTAACATCCCTAGATAAAATGATTTTCTTGGAAATAGGTTCATATAATTTATATGCATTGGCACTATCACTATAGCCAACAAAGATGCATTTTTGGCTCTTATCATCAAACTTCTTCCTTTTCTTATGAGGAATATGAGCATAGGCATCACATCCAAATATTCTCAAATGGCCCACATAGGGCGTCCTTCCACTCCATGCTTCTTCAGGTGTTCTTTCATGTAAGGCCTTTGTGTATGACCTATTAGTCAAGTATGCAGATAGAAGAACAACTTCTCCCCAAAATGAGTTAGGTAATATAGCGACATGTAACATTGATTTTGCCTTATTTATGATTGTTTGATTCATCCTCTCTGCAACTCCATTTTTTTGCGGGGTATAAGGGGTTGTGAATTGCCTCCTTATCCCATGATACTTACAAAAATTAAAGAATTCATTGGAGACATATTCTCCACCATTATCTCGATCTTAAGGTGGAGATTTGATAGCCACTTTCTCTTTCAACAAGTGCGATGAATTCTTTGAACTTATCAAGGGCTTGCCACTTATATTGAATTAGGTAGATCCATACCTTTCTGTTGTAATCATCAATGAAAGTGATGTAGTATTTAGCCCCAGTATAATATTGAACAGACATTGGCCCACAAATGTCTGAATGAATTAATTGCAAAGGTCTATTGGCTCTCCATGCCTTTCTTGTTTCAAATGGTTGCCTGTGGTGTTTGGCTATTACACATGGCTCACAAAAACATTTTGACTCCTTAAGATGTGGAAGTCCTTTAAATAATCCTTTTGTAGCCATCATTTGAAGATTATTAAAATTTAAATGTCCCAATCTTTCATGCCACATGTACTCCAAAGAGAAAGTAGTTGTTGTATGCAAAGATGTTTGTGTTACAAATTTTGTAAGGAGGTAGTAAACACCATCCTTTTTCACTCCCATGGCCTTGACATTGCCATTGGGTTCCTTAATGTAGCATTTGTCTTTTTCAAAATAGACATTATAGCCCTTATTTGTAAGTTGTCCAATAGAAAGAAGACTCCTTTTAAGACCAGGCACATACAAAACATCTATTGCAGGAACATTATTACCATCATGCAAAGTAAATGGTGCCTCCCCAACACCTTCAATGGGTAGAGCACTTTCATCACCAAAAGTAATGAATTGATTTGATGTAGGTTGAACCTTGGTCAACCAATCTTGCCTTCCTATCATGTGCTTTGTTGCTCCAGAATCAATATACCAACATTCTTTATCTTCAACATTAACTTGGTTGGTTGCATACAATGTGCTTAGATTATTATTTTGTGGTTCTCCCTGTTCTCTTTGCCTTTTATAGCAATTAGCAACATTATGATTCTATTTTCCACAATATTCACACCCTTGTTGATTGTTGTTTTGACCCCCTTGAGGTCTTGTTTGCCATCTTGGCTGCTGTTGGTACTGTGGATTTGGTTGTTGTTGGTACTGTTGCTGATGTGGTTGCTGTTGGTACTATTGATTTGGTCTCTGCTGGTACTGTGTGTATCTCGGATGTTTTCTACCCCTTTGATTCTGATTATGTTGATTTTGACCCTTGTTTTGTTTAGTCTGTAAAGTTGCCTTGGTGGCAAAATCTGCTGATGTGGCTTCAATTTCTTCATCTTTGATTAGGGCTTGCTCATGCTTCTTAAGTAGGATCTCAATATCCTCAAGTGTTGAATTCATTTTTTTACCACTCAAGTCTAACATGGTAGCATAGGAGTGAAACTTTGAAGGAAGACCATGCAACATTATTGGAATTAACTCATTATCATCTAGGGTTTTACCAGTAGCTAAGAAATCATTTTTAATAGACTTCACTTCCATAAGATAATTGGTAAGTGAGCCTTTCATACATAGGTTGTGCAATTTTTGTTTGAGATACAAAATATTATCTTCACTTGGCCTATCAAACAATCTATTGAGAGCATCCCATGCTTGTTTAGGTATTTTTATAGCCCTTACAATTTCTCTGCATTGAATTCATGTAGCTAGTTTGATTAAACTTAAAGCTATGTTGGAATTCTTCTCAAATTGTGCTTTTTATTTAGGGTCTGTAGGTGCAGTGAGTGGGTCTTCATTAGCTTGCCTATCTCTCACAAAGTCCCACATGCCATTCATCATTAATATTGATTCCATCTCATACTTCCAATTTGCAAAAGTCTATGCTCCTTCAAGTTTCTTTGTAAGTCCACTTAATAGATTTGTAGTAGCCATGATTTAGAAAAGGATCAAAAGAAAAGGGATCTCAACAAAAGATGAAGTAAGAACAACAAATGCCAAACTAGAGCCCTCAAAAAAATCTAGGGTACACCGTTGAAGATCCAGAGGAGGGTTCGCCTAGTTTTTCCACTCTGAATCTTCAAGAGATTCCAATAGTGGGAGGGTTAAGTTGAACATAAGTGCCTTTTTCTATCCAAAGAGAGTAAGAATTAGAATTTTGCTAGACCTTTATACCAAAATTCTCAATATACCCGCCCTTACGTGAGGGAGACTATAAGCATTTGAGCAGTTGATACGTGGAACATAGGCGATTCTGAAAGGGACTAACCTGCTAGAACTTTATACCAAACTACTCAATATACCCGCCCTTACGTGAGGGAGACTATAAGTATTTGAGCAGTTGATACGTGGAACATAGGTGGTTTTAAAAATGTGATGCCTGCTTTTTGTAGAATTATTACAATAGATGTGTTAATGTATTATTGCTTTATAAGAATATGCCTGTATGTGTTTGCTTGCTTGTATATGGCTTAGTGTCAAGTGTGTATGAAATGGAACTACACTTGATTACAATTATAAAACCCAAAGTGATGCAAGGGTAATAGCAAGCATAAAATGTAGACAAAGCCCAAAATAGAAGATGCAAGCAACAAACACCTAGTGGCCAATAGAGTGCCACAAAATGAATCCACCGACAAGGGACAAGGGGCCCTAAATCACCCCTTAAGTTGATGATTTGTATTGAAAACTTGGCTAAAACAAATTAGCCCCAAATGTGCCTCCAAAATATGAGACAATATCAATGCCTTCTTTTACAAGATTACCCCCAAATTTAATATATGACTTGGCATAATGTCCTCCCTAAAGACTTAGAATTGTGCCTCTTACAAGCTTGTCAAACTTATCAACCAAGAGTGTCGGATGCAACCGAAAATGCACTCTTTTTACAATCTCATCTTTGACTTAAAATTTAGTTGAGTAAATGATCTCAAAACTAAAAAATAATTGCACCAATGGATCCCCCTCGAAATTCTCTTTCCAACGACTATAAATAAGCCTATAGTCAGATACAAGTTGATGTTTCAAAAATGGCAAAAAACAATGACCCTGAAAAAATGTGCAACTCCGGGACTTCCCAAATGGTCACCCATCCGAGTTGTGCTCTACAAAATTATGCTTGACTTAGGAGTTTCTATAATATGTGCTGCCAAAAAATCAACCTTCCTTACTGGAATTAAAATATCAACTTTATAAGTAAATAAATTTTCTTTTGAACCACCGTGTCCTTACAATAAAGGGAAAAAATAGGTGGGACTCTTTGCAGCGTACAGGTGGAGGGATCATTCGAGTATGGCGCTCCAAATGCTCCAGGTCATTAACTCCTCATGGACGTGGAAGAAGCCATAGCCCAAGTTCAAAAACTTAACGAGTCGGAATACCAGGGCGGATATGCCGAAAAATCTTTAGAAGTGAAGAATAAAACACTAAGAATAGAACTAAATGTGGATGCCCCGGTGGTTCGTATCTGCAATTCAGAGGATTCTATATGTGACAGAAGACAACCCTGCAGTAATGGTTGATGCTAAAGCAATGATATCCCAGCAACCCAACAATATGCCTATGAGGGACTCTCAGAAAATTAAATCCGTGATGACATCTGCTAAAGGAGATGGGAAGCTTGAATCGACATCACAGTCAAACAACCAAAAGATAACACAGCAGGTTTGGATGCCTCAGCAGCTGAACCAAATGAGGACACTGCACCTTTAGCCACATCAGCTTTAAAAAAAAAAAAAAAAAAAGCAAATGGTTTGGATATTTCATTAATTTCAAATAAGGAAGCGGAAGGTCATTTTTCCCCGACACGATCGACAAAGAAAATTATTAGCTCATTATCTCGATCAAGGTCTGCCAAAGAGGCAGTAGGCTTGTTGTCTTCAGCCAAGTCAAGCAAGGAGATGGTAGGTTCAGGTTTCCCTAGTGGGAAACAAAGCTTCGTAGAGGATGATGACACTAGAACAGATTCATCTCGAACTAAAAAAGGGCACCCAAGAAATGCTGGCAGAAGATCAGGTACAAAAGACAATTTTATATTGCCAAGTTTGACAATATGAGCAACAGAAAGAGCATCAAATAGTGTGGCTGGCAAGATTGCTGGTGGTTTAGATCAAGAAGCTTGTGTCACCGGAAAGTTGGTTAAGATTAAGGCCTCCTTTAATCTTTTCGAGAGCGCTAAGAAGACTTCGGTGAAGAAGCCGACCAAGAAGGCTGTGAAGAAGCCCACATCGAAATTCGCCTCCAAGCCAAAGAAGGCCATAGCTGCCACGAAATCTGCAAAGACTACGGCCAAACCAACAATAGCAAAGAAAGTGGCTAAGGCTCCTGCTGCTGTGCCCAAATCTGGTGCTATGAAACCAGGTAAGAGTGCAAAACCAACTGCCCCCGCCAAGAAAAAATGGTGATGAAGAAAACTGCCTCGGCCCCGGCTAAGAAAGCCGTAAAGGCAAAAGCCGTGAAGGCAAAGAGGCCAAAGTTGATGAAGTCCCCTGCCAAGCGAAAGCCTACGATGAAAGCTCCTCCGGCGTGAGTACACAAATGAAATATATCTTCGGCTTAATCCAAATCCTGTGACAAGGTTTCGCTTGTAGTAAAAAATATTTTTTTATATAAAACCTTCGTTGTATATCTCACTCCTGAGCTCAAAATTTTAGAGAAATTTCTGCACACGTTAACCCGCCCTCGAAATGGATATCTGATTGTAGAATCTAATTTTTTTTTGAGGCTTGTCCTCGGATGGCGAGGATTGTCCTCTAAATTAGGGAAACTAAAAAAAATAAAGAGCTTCTGGTTTTTGATCCACTCAACAAGTGGAGAGCATACTCCCTGACTCCATATTCCACAGGCGGATCTCACCGCTCTGATACCAAATGTTGGGACTGAACAAAAGGCATAGATTATTTACAAGTTATCTTACAATATATAAGCATCAAGCTTAGGAGGGAGATATGACAAGTGTCATAAGCTCCACTCTAAGTGTCTTTCAAAAGACACCACTCCAACTCAAACTGAAGATAGGGACAAGTGACAGAAGACAAATGTCAACCTGTCAATTATAGGCATAGTGCACATTATAACAATAATATTCTAACAGATTTTACAATAATTTTTTCATAAATTGAAGTAATGATTTACCCATAAAATATTGAAGAATATTTTTAGGCATTTATACAGATCATCAAAATAAGAATTTATTGATTGGTAAATTAGGAGGTTGAAGAGTATAAATAGCATTATTGTCATTTTTTTTTTTACCTCCCATCAGGAGAAAGTTGCATTATTTAGAGACTCATAAGCATAGTAAGCCAAATCAAAGTGATTCACCTTTTTACACTATTAATAAAAAATTATATATGAGCAACACGGATTTTAAATTGAAGTAATGATTTACTCATAAAATATTGAAGAATATTTTTAAGCATTTATACAAATCATCAAAATAAGAATTTATTGATCTGGTAAATTAGGAGGTTGAGGAGTTTAACAAATATTTATACAATGATTTTTTTGTAAGATTTCAAGTGATTACATCATATGACATTCGCCTTTGTCAATAAAGTTATGTTATATAACTTTAAGTAATGCATGACAACAATGGTACAACTTGACATGCAATGCACATCTTGTTTAAAGCTTACATCTTTACTTACATTTTTCTTAAAATGTGCGTTTATATTTTCTATATACAATGTTGCTTAGCCTTGTGGAGCATAAAAAATAAATATGTTTTATGAATGTAGTTATTGATTATTTAATTTGAAATAAATTATAATGTTTATAGTATTATAATAAGTTTTATACAAATTTTTAGTTAGATTTTATCATATGTTAACCATAAATTGGTTGTGATTAAACTTTGCATTGGTGTGATAGAAGAATATATACATGCATGATCAAGAATAAAGAGGTCAATAGTTACAACCATATTTGTAACTACCCATAATCCTTACAACTGTTTACATAAACACGTACGTTATGAGGACATAATATTCATAACATTTTCCCCTTGTTACATCAATTCTCAACTAAAGTAGATGCAAGAAAAATTCTAAAATTTTTAAATTCAACATATGTAAGAGACTTTGTTAAAATGTTTGCATGTTGCTCCTTAGTTGGACAAAACTAAAGTGGTAGATTATGTTCTTGAACATGTTTGCAAATGAAATAACCCTGAACTTCAATGTGTTTTGTGTGATCATAAAATTTTAGATTACAATCAAGTTTTAGAACTCCTTGGTTGCCATAGTTCAAGAACATTTTTTATTTCTATGGAATGCTCATCCCTACCAAGATGCAACATAACCATATCACCTTATAGACAACTCATGCAACACAATATTCATCCTCAATGGAAGATCAAGTAACAATGTGTTGCTTCTTACTTTCACATAAAATCAAAGTACTTATCTTCACATACCAAGCTCTTAGAGCCTACTTTAGCCCATAAAGATATTTAATAAGCGTGCATATCTTCTTCTTCTAACTAGTATGACAAATACGTCTAACATGTAGGCTTCTTTGTTAATGAAACCATTGAGAAATACGCTCCTGAGTCCATTTCATGCAACTTCCAACCAAATTGCATAGCCATTATAGAACCATTCAAAATGGTCTTGATATTTGTTGTTGGTACAAAAATTTTCATCATAATTTATTCCTTGTGTACATAGACCTTTGCAATAAGCCTTGCTTTGTATTTTTTAATGCTCCCATCAACTTTGTACTTGGTATTGAATACCCACTTGCAACCAATGGGTTTCTTTCTAGGTGCAAGACCAACAAGTTGGCACATCTTATTATTCATCAGTGTTCGATATTAAAAGCTTGTATTCTTGTACTCCTTCAACGTAATAGTTTCATGATTTTTTGAAGGTTAATAGGTTTGCACTACCATACTCATAAGTGCTAGATTGACCTCTTTAAAATCTACTTTTAATTATTGGCCATAAACTAGATGTGTCTAGAACACCATCTAAGTTTACACCATGAATTGTATTGAGATACCACTTGGGCTTGCAAGTGGTATTTGAAGTGGATGGTCCTGGTTCATCATACCCATTACCTATAGTAGGACCATCTCCATCATCTTCATCCAAATCAACATCCTCTCTTTCATAGGCTTCATCTTCATCATCATTGTTAACAAATAAATAATAGGTGCTTTTTCAATAATACATGGATTAGAAGAAGGGTTATACTTGTT
This sequence comes from Wollemia nobilis, assembly GCA_028583015.1. Taxonomy (NCBI): domain Eukaryota; kingdom Viridiplantae; phylum Streptophyta; class Pinopsida; order Araucariales; family Araucariaceae; genus Wollemia; species Wollemia nobilis. The sequence goes on along the minus strand of JAQPPZ010000523.1, from coordinate 6,281,991 downwards.
CTCATCATCAAGCACATCTTAGATGATGTACAACATCTTGGTGTTAGAATTTGTGAGACAAACCCCTTTGAATCACTACTATATCCAATGAAGATACATCACTTGGACTTCTTATCTAACTTTATTCACTTATGCTTTAGAATGTGCATGAATGTAGTGCATCCAAACCCACAAATACGTGATATGGTAGGTTTATTACTCGTTCATGCCTCTTCAAGTGTGATACCATTAAATGGAAGTGTGGATGTGCAATTCAACAAGTAAACCATAGTATGAACAAATTCTACCCAAAATATTGACTCTAAATTAGTATCACTTAACATGAACCTCACCATCACCTAAATAGTATAGTTTTTCCTCTTTGTAATTCCATTTTGTTGAGGCATGTAGGCATTCACCTATTATCATTTTATGCTATGCCACTACAGGAAAACAAAAAAATTATTATTGGTGTATTACCCCTCAATTTGAGCAAAGAACAAGAATGTTATGACTAGCAATATTTTTCACATGAGCTTTGAACTCCTAGAAATAATGGAATATTTCATCATTTATCTTCAAGCAATACACCCACACTCATCATGTATGATCATCAATGAAAAATTAAAAATAATGATTGACACTAAAACTTGGATCCATTAGTCCATACAAATTAGATGCATAAGATTGAGTGAACTAGCCACTTTATAACTACTTCAGCCAAATGGAGCTTGATGTTGTTTTCCAACCAAAAAACTTGTATAAAGATCATGAGGTTTCATCAATAAAAAAAAATGTACCAATTCATATTTGAGGAGTGATATCAAGTGGCCAAAACTAATATATCCAAAAAATGTGTGCCAAAGTGTGGTAGCTTCATCTAATTTGGATGCCAAATTTTGATTTCATGCATTACACCCACAAGCTAAAACATCTTGCCTATGTCAGTTACATAAGTAATGATTGTCGAACCTCCATATGGCTCTTAAATAAGACAAAGTGTCTTTTCACCTAATAAATTCAACTCTCAAATTGTGATCAAGCAGCTGATTCATAGAGAGTAAGTTTTATTTTAAGGCTAGACATATAAATAACTTGAGTCATGTGACAAGTATATGCTCCACGATGCAAATGAGCATCAAAAATATCAATAGTTATGTTAGATTATCACTAAGAGTAAACATGTGACATTGGAACATGAATAGTTCCATTGCCATTGATGGTGTTGTTGATTTTACCCTTTGCCTTTCTATTGCTTATGCTTCTTGTTGGGGGGTTTGCTATATTTTTTTGAATGCATTGGCTTCTTGTAATTTTGATTCATGACTAGAGCATGCTATTATTAATTTTTCCTATCTCAAATTGCTTCCTCCTATTAAAATAATTTATGAGTATCATAAGTGGGAAGTCATGTTCAAATTTGTAACAAAAATGTTGCACACATATGGTAATTCTTGCAACACTATTAAAACAAACACATCATCACTAATGATTTTACCTAATGCTTGTAGCAAGACCCACAACTTACCAAATTTTCATATAAATCCCTCCAGTATCTCACCATTATTCATCTTCAAGTAACACAATTAACTCTATAGGTGTAGAATTTGGTTTTGATTCTTGGACTTGAACACTATACTAAATTTATCCCATAGATACTCTGGTGGTTATTGCATCATGAATTAATAACAAGATCTTATTAGTTATGTCAAATATTATGATCAATCGGGCTTTTTTATTACCTTTATTAAAATTTTATAGTTGAGTGGGGTAAGCAACATGCTTTGCAAAGTGCTAGATACCACTCTCCACAAATATTCAAATTCAAGATGAATATTCAACTTTATCTTCCATGTACAGTAGTTATCATATTTTAGCAATCAATAATTGGGAAATATCATATTTAGAGTAATAATAGCTATGTCAAAATTTATTTTCACTAGAACGAGGTTGAAAATAACTTTTCAATGAGTACATATACCTATACTAAAAAAATTGATGTCTTAAAGCATGAGAAAATAACAAGGTCTTATCGACCACAATATTAGGTATGGGGGATTGTTTTTAATTCTTTTTTTTTTGTATTCATAAAAAATGGGGTTGAAGGGTCCTAACCCTTTACAAAGAGCTCAAAATATGTATAGGAAAAAAATAATAGAAGATCAAACAAATGCAAGATAGCCCTATATTAGTAAAAAAAATAAACTTAGGCTAAACCTGCTGATGGAGAAGCTAAAATAATATCCCTCCCACTATCCTTCTATTTGAAAAGGCTTATGCAGTGCTCAATACTTTACATAATTGATAAAGAAACCACTAACAACAATGTAATTTAGTGTGCTCAAATCCTTTATCACATGATCCCAATAAGTATTATGCTTTGCTCTACCCTCTTTATCTTCTAGATTCATTATCAATTCTTATAATATCTTTCAATTCCATGGGTGCGTATGACCAAACCTTGAAATTATCAGATCTAACTGCCATATTCACCATTTTATAAATAACTTTGTTTTCCTCTATATATGTTTAATTTGAATTTCTTCTAGGTTTCCCAAAATAGTTCTCGCATTTATTAAATTTTGGAAAATGCTAGAATTATTTAGATCCCATTTTTGAAGGGAAGTTATAATATTCTTGGAATCTCCCTTGAGAATAATTCTCCTAAAACCCATATTCACCACAATTCAGAGGTCCGTAAGCATTGCCCTTGATTCAACTTGGTGATATATGGTAATTCCTAGATATTGTTGTTAAATTTTATCCAAATAGTATCTCTAAGGAATATTCTAGGATTTTTATGGTCAATATTCTAGAATTCAAAAGGATAAGATGATCCACCTTCTTCTCCACCTATCTTCAATGAAAAAATATATATTTTTTTAAGGAAATAAATTCTCCCATGAAGCATGTGGGATAATACATTATGTTATCTCCAAACAAGTGCATATCTAGTTGAATATCTATTAAGTGACATTGAATGATGTCATAATATCCTAAATAAGAGTGTGTTCCAACATATTGACACCAGTATTGTTGATTGGTTTTATGCATGCAGTAACCAAGGGGTTTTAGAACCCTCCGGTTTAAACCATTGGCTGCTTTCTTTTCTCTATTAAATAATAAAAAAATTATTTTTATAATCTAAACTAACTATAATTATTTCATCTGGAAAAAAATATTGATTTAAAGAGTAGGTATACCAATGAACACTTTTTAAACTAGCAAGTGTTAGAACCCATTTACTGAGATTTCACTTCACATTTTAGAAAATATTCATGAAATAAAAGAAACACTTCTCATAAGAAAGGTTAAAAATGATCCTAGCTAAGCTTGAATCATAATTATTGTTATAGACATGCAAGAGAAGATAATAACAATAAAATTTCAGTTTTTGAAACTTTAATAATAAATCAAAGAAGTATGAATCTTTAAATCATCGTGTCTTTCTCCCTAAAACAAATATTCTAAAAGGTAGCTAAACAACTACTAAGTTATTTAAGATGACAACTTCCTCCATCTATTAGAAGGAATTTAAATCAATCATTATCATAAAGTAAAGTGCATTGGAAATCAAAAGTGATGGTTGTAAACTTTTCTTGAAGTGATGATTCAATGGAGATAAAATCGCTAAGATAGCCATGCATTTTCCCATTGTTGAATGTCAGGTCTATGAGCCATTTCTTAAAATATTCTAGAGAGAACTTCTCTATAGATTTAATTGTCTATATCATATGTTTTAAAGTGCTTAAGACATTTTTCTTATAACATTCTTAATTTATTAAAACTTTTTCACTCTCATATAATTCTATTTTGATTTCCTCCACCAAGTTGTCCATACATTAAGTAGATTTTTCGATGATAGACTACTTTGTCCTACCTATTGCTAAAATTAATAAATGCTCTACTTGGATTGCATTTGCTCATAAAATTATTTATAAAAAATTACCATTGATAAAGAAGCATGTTATCTCTCCTTGATGTAATCCATCATCTTTTGAGTCAATACCAATACAAGCCCTTTCAAAGGTTCTTTTATGTTATAGAGCTTAAATTTGATAAAATTGCCCTATGACCCTCTTATCTAAATTTGTAAATTTACCTCATTCTAATTTAGCTACTTTAATATGTATCTAAATTATGTCCTCTCGAACTTTATTTGCTAAAGCGATGGTCATTTCGTGTACTCTTTCAATTACAACATCATCCTCAGACCTCTTCCTTTTCCTAGAATATTTTCCTTTTAATGATTTATATTTTTTGAACTAAATTGTGTTCTTAATAATATATATATATATATATATATATATATATATATATATATATATATATATATAAATATAAGAAGAGAAAACTAGGGCATCAGTTAGGTAGCCGAAGATATTTCTAATTACAGTGGACTTGAAGACAAGATTGCTACCCTAGGAGGGCCCAATGGGGACACCTCCGGATCATATTTTAGAGAGACATAGTTATTTTGTAGATTTATTAAAGGATAAATCTCCATTAGAGACTGAAGAAGCACAAAAAATTGCATTAAAAATACTCTTTACGACTACTGGAAATAGATCAACATCTCAACGAGTTAATGGATGCTTGCCATAGTCAAAATCAAGGCCAAATATTTTCATTGAGCAAAGGATGGTCAAAGAAACAGTTTTATATAGAGCCAATCATGATTTTATCTATAAATTCATGGGTATTGGCCCTACCCTAAACTTTTTGTATTCCTAGGTCCGATAAAACTAGGAGCTTCTTGGTGAGTATTCTTTGTGGTTTATTAGCAATGCATATTTTACTATTAGTTTTTATTCACTTATCGATAGAAATAGGGCTTTCGAATCAAAAAAGAAGAATCATGGTCTAGAAAGATTATTTGTTCAACCTTGGAGAGTGGGATTTGATCCTCGAATTGAACCTACTGTTTTCTTGGTTTGGATCCATTTGTATGCACTTCCAATGGAGTTTTGGAGTGAGAAGGTATTGGAAATTATCGATAATTCCCTTGGAAGACATTTGGGTATTTCCAAAGACATAATGGAAGGAAACAATTGTTTATGCAAGATTATGTGTGGAAATGGATCTTAGCCAGCATTTGTCAAAAGAGGTGGAAATCGAACTTACAGGACTATCTTGGATTCAATAACTGGATTATGAGGCATTGCCCTTCAGATGTAGAGTTTACCATAAATATGGATATTTGGCCTGATCTTACCCAAATAATATGAACATAAAAATGGAGGCTCCTCTAGAAATGTCAAATATTCCTAAGGAGGGTAAGTCAACAATCAATAAAGGAACAACCAATATTTCTCAGGGTAAATAAGCACATGGAGATGGTTTTGAATAACCCAAAAGAAGGAGAAGACAAAAGAAAAATATGGTAAAGAGCAAACCCAACTCAAGCCCTCCAATAGGTATGAGATTTTTAAGACACTAATGGACCAAGAAGAAGAAAAATTCATGGAAGGAGTAGATGGGAATAATGAAAATAATAAGAGCCATGTTCAAGCCCCTCTTTCACCTCCTCCCATCATAGAGCAAGTAATTGAGTGTAGTGATTTATCGCAATCAGAGAGTGCAGGGGTATTGATAGTGCATAACCAAAAGAAACCGATAATTAAGGATGTCATCATGGGCATAGTAGAAAAGAATAGAGAAAGGCCAAATCTAAGGATAACTCAGGTGGAAAAGAGATAAAAAATAACAACTCTCAGGGAGTGGGTAGAAAATCAAATAAGGGGAATTGGTAGTAGTTCAAGGAGACAAACTGATCACTAGAGGATCGATGAGGCCAATATATTTTTAGTGCTCTCAAGGTGACCAATTATTATACAATAATGGAATGTTAGGGTTTAAATAGTAGAACCCATCAATCTACTGTTCGAAGACTCTTAGAAAAATGTGAAACATTTTTTTTCTTATCCAGGAGATAAAAATGTCGTTGGATCTTATGTGTAAAACAATAAATAAAATTTGGAGGGGTGTTGGTCATATGGAAGTGGCTACCCAAGGGACCTCAGGGGGATAATTAATTTTTGGAACTCTCTTGAATGGACTACAATAGAACATATAGCTTGGAGGGGTGTCCTCACATCACATTTTAGGAACAATGTCACAGTTGAACATGTTTTAATCACAAATTTTTATGGGGCTCAAAACTTAGATGGTCATATGCATCAATGGAAAGTTGTGCATAATATGAGAGTCTCAAGGGAATAGTTAGACTGGATTATTACTGGGGATTTTAATGTTGAATTATCCTCTAGAGAACAGGAAGGGGGAACCTCAATTTTAGATCAAGGGTATCGAATTATGATTGCCCAAGTCCAGACATTACACTTGGTGGATATTAAATGCCCTAGAACCAACTATACGTGGACTAATAAGAGGGGGGAGCCACATAGTAGAAAGGTGAAGTTAGATTATTTTTTGGTTTCAGAGGAGGTATTTGTAAAATGGAATATACAATTTTAGATTTTGGAGGTTGCAATTTTAGATCAATTTCCTATTTTTTTGGAAAGGGGAATCAAGATAGTACAACATCACAAACCATTTAAATTTGAAAAAAAATGATTACAAAAAGAGGAGCTTCTAAAGAAAATTCCATAGTGGTGGGAAGAATTCCGCCCAACATATGGGACAACAATCTTTATATTCCACAAACAAGTTGATTATGTCAAAGATCAAGTGAAACAATGGAGGCAATCTAACAAGACAGTCTTCCAGATCCAAAGAGCTCCATTGGTGGCCAGATGGGATGAGGTTCAAAAACACTTTAGGAAAGGAACAATTATATAGTAGCTCAAAGAAGAGGATGATGCATTGCATAAAGTGGTTGAGGACATTGACAACCAAGAGGAGACCTACTAGAAATAGAGAGCAAGAACCACTTGGTTATTAGAAGGTGATAAAAATACCAAAATTTTCCATCGAGCTTCCTGTGCTAGGAGACAGATGAACAACATGGAAGCTCTTAAGATGAGAACAAACACTCATTTGATACAATTCTAGGTATACATTTCCATTCAATGGATTATTTTTCTAAACTATTTAAGGAAAGTATGGTTCAATATGAAGAGGCTCAAAAATAAGTTCTTGTTGTCATACCCTTTGTTATCTCTAAAGAAGAAAATAAGGCCCTAATTAAACCCATTGATAGAGAGGAACTAAAGAATGTAGTCTTTGGAATGAGCACCAAAAAAACACCAGGTCCAGATGGCTTTCCAATTGAGTTTTTTCAGGCCTTCTGGGACAACTTGGAGGAGGATGTAATGGATATTATAGAGGATCCCAAAGGTAGTAAAAGAATGCTTAAAGCATTAAATCATACTTTCGTTTCCTTAATTCCAAAAGGGGAGGAGGAGGTACATATTTTAGATTATAGACCTATTGCCTTATGCAATGTCATATATAAAATAATCACAAAGGTAATGGTCAAGTGGCTAAAACCTCTTCTACATAGCATTATATCCTCGAAGCAAGGGGGTTTTGTAGAGGGTAGGAAGAACTTGGATGATGTGGTTCTAGCTCAGGAGGAAATCCATTCAATGCAAACATCTAGTAATAGAGGAATGTTCATAAAATTGGATATGCCAAAGGCTTATGATAGGGTGAAGTGGAGCTTCTTGTCAAATATGATGGCAACCTTTGGTTTCTCTTAGGATTGGATAGAATGGGTCATGAGTTGTATTTCTACTTTGACATACCCAGTGTTAATCAAGGGTCTTCCCTCAAAATTGTTTGGAGCTACTCAAGGCCTTAGTAAAGGAGATCCATGTTTCCCCTATATTTTTTGCATATTGGCTTAAGGCTTGGGTAGAATCATATTGAGGAGAAGGCAATAAGGTTTTCTAATAGGTATCAAGGTGGGTGAGGAAGTTTTGACTCACCTATAGTTTGTGGATGACACATAATTGGTGGGAGTGGCCAACTTTAGGGAAGCAATAATGATTAGAGATACACTTAATGTCTACCTTAGGGCTACAAACCAAGTCATCAATGATAAAAAAATTCAAAGTGGTCTTTTTCAATTTGATCAAAGGATTCAAGACAAAATTTTAGAGATATTAGGATTCATAAGGACTTCTCTCCCAGTGGTATACTATGGGGTCCCTTTGCATTTAAAAAAACTAAAAATAGATATTTGAAGGAATATTTTGGACTATTTAAAGGAAAGAATTAATCATTGGTTTTACAAATGGTTAAGCTATGGGGGTATATTAACATTTTTATAGTAAATCATTCAGGCCATGCCAATTTATAAATTTTCTATCCTTGCTACCCCACATACCATATGGAAAGAGTTGGACAAGATGGCTAGAAAAGTTTTATGGGAAGGAGTAAAAGGAGAGAGGAAATGGGCCTTAGTAGGTTGGGATAAAGTAAGCCAACCAAAGGTAAAAGGAGGTTTGGGACTGAGAATATCAAAGTTAAATAATAAAGCTTTGGCTAGAAAGCTTTATTGGAGGTGGATTTCCCAACCAACTTCTTTATTTATTAGAATTTTAACTAGTAAATATTTGGGATAGGTAAACCCAAATGAGGTGGGTCATTTCCATTTGGATGGTAATGGATCCTTAGTGTGGTAGGATCTTAAGTTAGGATCTCAGGTAGTGAAATATGGATTATTTTGGAAAGTGGGGAGAGGGGAGAAGGTACGATTTTGGATAGATTCATGGGATCAATACCCACCTATCATTGTTGAATTCATTGAACTAAAACCAATAAAAATAGCCATGGAAACTAGGGTTTGGGTCCAAATTGAAAGTTATTTCAACACTAGTTAGTTGGGGGATTATAAGTTTAAGCAGTTTAAGAAGTTGGATGAGTGGCCAATTTTAATCCCTTCGAATTTGACACCCATCATGACTAAAATCTTGGCAAAAATATTTCTCATAGGTAGAGATGAGGAGGATGAATTATCTTGGGGCTATGGGAGCCTTGGTGTCTACACAATGAAGTATGGATATGATAATATCCTTCCAGAGCCTCCTCCTCATGCATATCAGGTTGAGGATTGGAGAAATATTTGGCAGTCCAAGGGTTGGTCGAAAGTAAAATTTTTTTCCTGGAAGTTCATGCATAATGGAATTCTTACTTTTGATAATCTCATATGTAGGGGAATCATTGGTCCATATCAATATTTTTTATGGTACAAGAGTGAGGAAATAGTTGATCACTTGATGTTTGAGTTCCCATTCATGCACCATATCTGGGAGATATGGTTTTTATATTATAAAATTTGAGTTAATGGTGATTTGAATTGGATTAATATTTGGGAAATATGGAAGAGGGGTAGATTTAAATCTAAATATATTTGTATTATTTGGGAGCTTGGATTAAACTTCATTTGGTGGCAAGTGTGGTTGGAGAGAAATGGTAAATTTTTTAGAGAAACCTTTTCATCTTTAGATGGAGTTTGGCAGGTCATTTGGAGCAAAATCATAGAAACTATGGCAGTGCATGCTAAAGAGGAAACTCAAGTTGTTATAGGGACAATGGAGAAGGAAGTTGAAATGCAAGAGGATTAGGATAGAGCTAGTTGGAAACCACCCCTAGAAGGTTGGATTAAAATTAATATTGATGGAGCTGCAAAAGGTAATCTAGGTAGAGCTAGAATTGGAGTGGTTTGCCATAATCATGTTGGAACAATGCTCTATTGGGAACTTCAATGCTTGGGAAGGGCCATAAACAATGAAGTAGAAGCCTTAAATATCAAATATGCTTCTATTTTGGCATTAAAACAAGGTTACAGGAGGATAATCCTAGAATCAAATTCTCAAATAATGGTTGAAGCTCTAGATTGCATAAGGAAATTTGCTTTGAAGACATGGAGGTTGAGGATTCTTGTCACTCAAATTAAGGAATTGTGGAGGGAATTAGATGATGTGATTCCAATTTTATGTGAGTAGAGATCTAAATAAAGTGGTAGACTTTCTGGCTAAGATGGGCACTGAGAAGGAGTAGGGGTTCATTGTCATAGTGACATGGCTATTGAGGGTGATATGATTAGGCAGGTTGGTGAGAAAATATAGTGTTTAGCTAATTTGGACAACCATTCTAGAGATATGGTTTAGGATATTTGTGCTCCAATGTAGATCTTATTTTACAATTGTAAACAGGTGAACAACCATTATGTTGGATGTGTCTCATTCTTTGCCGGAAAAGAATTGTACGACAGGCACTACAGCGCAAAAGACGACGGGTAGGGGGGTCCGGGGGGCCGGAGGCCCCCAAGGACCCCCGGCTACGGTAAAGGTGATTACGTAATAGGTGATGGCTCGGGGTGCGTAGGGGGACGCCCTCGGATACGGTGAAAGTGATAGAAGCCGACGCCAAAATTTTCACCTACTTTTATCGCTACTTTTCACCTACTTTTATCGCTACTTTTGGAGCGACCCCCTGGATTCCCACGGTTGGTGGGTGGTTAGTGGGTGTGGGTGGTTTAGCCCATGGTGTTGTATCCACGGTACCCTAATACCACTTGGTGGTTTAGGGTTGTATGAGTTTCCTTATATAATTATTGTAATGTCCCGTTTTAGGGATAAGAGAGAGAATAATATATCAAGGAGGATAGACTCTTGTTTGCTGGACTAGCCCAAATTGGGTGAACCAGGGTAAATCTTGTGTGTTATATGTGCATTGAATGGTGTCATTATTTCCTTAGTTATTATTTCTGCATTATTTCTAGAATATGTTTCTGTAAATTCTCTTCATTTGGTATCATAGCCAAGTCATTAGCCATAGGGGGACGCCTTTATTGCTAGGGTTTAAATCCGTTTGAAGAAGATCTAGGGTTTCTAGGAGTGAGAGGAAACCTATTCTGGAGTGGGAGTTACGCAGAAGGAGTTTGAAGGAAAAATGTCAGGAAATCATTCAAGGATAGAGATCGAGAAATTTGACGGCAAAAGTTTTGAGCTATGGAAGTTAAAGATGGAAGATATGCTCGTGGACAGAGATCAGTGGGTTGCTATTTCAGAAACAACAAAACCTACGGGTACTTCCGATGAAGATTGGGAGAAGATGAATCGAAAAGCAAGGAGTCTGATTCGACTGTGTCTTGCAGATTCGGTGCTCATCAATGTTTCGGGAGAAGCTACAACAAAGGATCTCTAGGAGAGGTTAGGGGCTTTGTATCAATCGAAGTCCCTAGTGAACAAATTATTCCTCATAAAGAAACTGTACAATCTTAGGATGCATGACGGGGATTCGATTGCAGATCATCTGAATGCATTCAATACAATGGTAAGTCAACTAACATCTGTAGAAATTAAGTTGAGTGAGGAAGATAAATGCATTACTTTGTTATGCTCTTTACCAGATTCATGGGATAACTTAGTAGTAGCAATTGGTAGTACAACTTCATCCACATTGAAGTTTGAAGATATAGTGGCATCTCTATTATCTGAGGATATGAGGAGAAAAGCCATGGAGGGCACATCTAAGGAAGCCCTAACAGTGAGAGGGCGTTCCAAGGAGAAGGACAAATCTAGATATGGTGATAGGTCTAAGTCTAAAGGTAGATCCAAGTCTCGGGGGAAGTTTGAGAGAAAATGTTGGAATTGTGGCAAGCCTGGTCATATGAAGAAGGATTGCAGATCAAAGAAAGCTGAGTCTAGAAAAAAGTCTGATGAATCGACTTCCACAGAGATGAATAAATCCATTGATGAAGCAGGGGATGTATATCTGGCATCCTGCTCATCGTGCTCCACACGATCAGATAAAAATGATTGGTTGATTGATACTGGTGCCTCTTTTCATATGACTCCTCATAGAGGGTGGTTCAGTGAATATGAAAGATATGATGGAGGGGAGGTACTATTGGGAGATGATTCACCACTCAAAATCATGGGTCGTGGAAGAGTGAAAATTTTGCTGCAGGATGGTAGGGTTAAGACCCTACCAGGTGTGATGCATATTTCGGGACTTGCTAGAAATTTGATTTCGGTAAGCAAAATGGCCGATGCAGCAGTGAATGTCAGCTTTGGCAAGGATTCATGCAAAATGGTTCGTGGATCAATGGTGTTGGCAAGGGGAGTTCGGATTGGAACATTGTATAAGCTATTGGGAAGCACTATGACAAATGAGTGCAATAGCTCAACTGTTCCTGAGGTTGATTCTGATAAAAGCTCAACACTCTGGCATCAAAGGATGGGACATATTGGAGAAAAGGGATTGCGTACCCCGTACACAAAAGGTATGGTTCATGGTATCCCTAATTACTCAATGTCTTTCGAGTTCTTGGAACATTGTATTTATGGTAAATGTAATCGGGTTAGTTTTCCATCTCGGTGCCACAAGATCTAGTGGGGTACTAGATTTGATCCACAAGTGATATTTTTGGTCCTCGTTCCTATGCCGTCTCTTGGAAAATCACGGTATTATGCTTCCTTTGTTGATGATTTTTCAAGATATGCATGGATTTACTTTCTTAAGAGCAAAGATGAAGTGTTTGAAAAATTTAAGGAATTTAAAGCACTTGTTGAGAATCAAACTGATAAAAGGATTAAGGTGTTGAGGTCTGATAATGGAGGGGAATATTGTTCTAATATATTTGAGAAATTTTGTAAGCAATGTGGTATTGCAAGATAGAAGACTACTCCATATACACCTCAACAGAATGGAGTTGCAGAGAGGTTGAACAGATCACTGATGGAGAAGGCTAGAAGTATGCTCAGTGGTGCAGGTTTGGCACAGGAATTCTGGGCAGAAGCAATGAGTGCAGCATGCTACTTGCGAAATCGGTCACCTACATCAGCATTGCCAGATCAAACTCCATTTGAAGCTCTATTTGGTAAGAAACCTTCTATTTCACATCTCAGAGTTTTTGGCTGTGATGCATACATGCATATTCCAAAGGAGAAAAGAAGTAAGCTAGATAATAAGGTCGTTAAATGTATCTTTATTGGTTATAAAGATGGTGTTAAAGGATATAAGCTTTGGAATCCAAAAACTAAAAGTACAATGTATAGTAGAGATGTGGTGTTTAGGGAGATGATCAGTGATTCCAGGAAGGTAGTTACAGAAGAGGAACCTGGAACGGTCCAATTTGATCTCATGGAAAACTATCAGACAAGAGAGGATCTGGAAGAGGAGCATACAGATGAGGATATGGAAGAGGAGCATACAGGTGAGGATCTGGAAGAGGATGAAGAAGAGGTTCATACACCCGTGGTAAGGAGATCAACACGGGAAAGGAAGCAACCCGAAAGGTATAGTCCATCTCGCTTTTCCTACTTCTTTTGTACTATCTCACATCGATGAAGATCCTAGAACAGTTAGAGAAGTCGTTAATTCTGGAGAGGCAAACCGTTGGGAAGAGGCCATGGATGAGGAAATGATGTCCCTAAAAAAGAACAGAACATGGGATTTAGTGAAATTACCAAGTGGTAGGAAAGCAATAGGTTGCAAGTGGATCTTTAAGAAGAAGCAGAATCGTGAAGGTAAAGTGGAGAAATATAAAGCTCGCCTGGTTGCTAAAGGTTTTTCCCAGGTTGAAGGAATTGATTATGGTGAAGTTTTTTCTCCCATTGCAAAGCTAACATCAATTAGATTTATGTTAGCTGTGGCTGCTACATTTGATCTTGAAATAGAATAGATGGATGTGAAAACTGCATTCCTTCATGGAGATTTGGAGGAAGAAATCTATATGAGGCAGCCCGAAGGTTTCACTATTGCAAGAAAGGAGGATCTGGTATGTAAGTTAAAGAAATCATTGTATGGACTGAAACAATCACCTAGAATGTGGTACCAAAAATTTGATACTTATGTTTTAGGAATTGGTTTTGTTCGTAGCAATGCTGATCACTGTGTGTATTCAAAGAAAATTGGTAATGTAATTGTCATTATAGTTCTTTATGTTGATGACATGTTACTAATTGGAAATAGCAAGAAACTAGTCAAGGAAGTAAAGTCTCAATTGGCATCGCAGTTTGACATGAAGGATCTTGGCCCCGCAAATTTTATATTGGGTATGCAAATAAAAAGAGATCGCTCTAACAGAAAGTTGTGGCTGGATCAGAAAAAGTATGTTGAGACAATGTTGAAAAGGTTCAATATGCAGGATTGCAAACCGGTGAAGGTACCTATTTCTTTAGGTGAAAAATTGTCTCCTTGAACAATGTCCAAAAATAGAAGAAGAGGTAGAGGAAATGTCACATATTCCTTATGCAAATGTTGTAGGTAGTTTAATGTATGCCATGGTTTGTACTAGAGCAGACATTGCCCATGCAGGGGGAGTCTTGAGTAGATATATGTCTAAACTCGGTAAAGAGCATTGGACTCGTCGTGAAAAGGGTTTTCAGATATTTGCGTGGCACCTCCGATTTTACAATCTGCTATGAGGGTACAGGTAAAGAAAATAGACAATTGGATATAGAAGGGTTTGTTGATGCAGATTGGGTTGGAGATCTGGACAGGAGAAGATCTACTAGTGCTTATGTATTCAATTTGTTCGGAGGGGCCATTAGTTGGATGAGCAAGAGGCAGACCGTTGTTGCTCTTTCAACTACCGAAGCCGAGTATATGGCAGCCACCGATGCAAGTAAGGAAGTCGTATGGCCTGCAAAGACTATGTGCTGAAATTGGGTTCTTTCAAGGAGCCGTGAAGATAAATCGTGACAGTCAGAGTGCCATATTTTTGGCAAAGAACCCCGCTTACCATTCAAGAACGAAGCACATTGATACAAAGTTCCATTTCTACGAGGACATGCTTGAACAGAGGAAAGTGTTGCTGGAAAAGGTAGACACCAAGGAAAATGTTGCAGATGCTTTAACCAAGGCTGTAAGCACTGAAAAGTTTAGATTCTGTTCAATTGAAATGGGTCTGGCAAAGTATTCAACAAGTGGGAGAATGTTGGATGTGTCTCATTCTTTGTCGAAAAAGAATTGTACGATAGGCACTACAACGCAAAAGACGACGGGTAGGGGGGTCCGGGGGCCGGAGGCCCCCAAGGACCCCCGACTATGGTAAAGGTGATTACGTAATAGGTGATGGCTCGGGGTGCGTAGGGGGACGCCCTCGGATACGGTGAAAGTGATAGATGCCGACGAAGCCGGCGCCAAAATTTTCACCTACTTTTATCGCTACTTTTCACCTACTTTTATCGCTACTTTTGGAGCGACCCCCGGGATTCCCACGGTTGGTGGGTGGTTAGTGGGTGTGGGTGGTTTAGCCCATGGTGTTGTATCCACGGTACCCTAATACCACTTGGTGGTTTAGGGTTGTATGAGTTTCCTTATATAATTATTGTAATGTCCCGTTTTAGGGATAAGAGAGAGAATAATATATCAAGGAGGATAGACTCTTGTTTGTTCGGACTAGCCCAAATTGGGTGAACCAGGGTAAATCTTGTGTGTTATATGTGCATTGAATGGTGTCATTATTTCCTTAGTTATTATTTCTGCATTATTTCTAGAATATGTTTCTGTAATTTCTCTTCACATTGTAGAAATATGGTTTAAGATATTTGGCTCTAATGCAAATCTTCTTTTACTATTGTAAACATGTGTTCCCTATGGCTAAGGCTGGGAGAAGTCTCATCTCAACTTGTAAATGATATTTGTTTTAATACAAGTTTTCTCAAATTATTTTTCAAAAAAATTATTTAGACTTTTTTTTATAATAATACTTTATGGAAATATCTTCAATTTTGGTGTCTAGAATATTTCTTTCCATGGAAAATTCAATGGACCCACCAACATATTGTATCTGCTATATTTAGCTTAGTCATATTTATAGGTTCAATTTCTACTTCTACTGTATCATAGGTTGCTTCCTCCATAGTTTTATTTTTAGCTACATCAATGTCTATGGTAACCTCAAAATTTTATAATGTTCCAATCTCCACTTGCTCAAAATCCACTTGGGCACCTTTATCCTTAGTGGAAGTTTTCCCACTAGTAGGTTTACTCTTGTAAGATGAATATCTTCCACTAGAATTTTTCCTTTCGAAGATGATGCCTTCCCCTAAGGATCCCCTTTGTTTGTGAGAGTTATTTCTTTTATCAGATGGACTTTGTCTGATGGAGGGCCCAAGAATTAGGAAATATCATCTTCAGTGTATTAATAGCTATTATGGATCTAAATATTATTAATTAATTAAAATTTGGGTTTAATTAATTAATTAGGTTTTTAATTGTGAAGTTTTAATAGTTTTTGAAAGAGCTTTCAATCCTTATCCTACAATGTGTTAGGCCAGTTTTTCAGACTTATCTGTCAGCTTTTTTGGTTAGTTTATCTGCTCCACTCTTGGTTTTGAGCCTTTAGTTTTTCCCATTAGCAAATTTGTGATGTATATAAATATTTTTGTGATTAGTGAAAATATTAGGTAAATTTTAAGGCAAATCTTGATCCCCGTCTATCCAATTGAATTTTAGGTTTTGTTTTGGTTCCACATTAGTTTGGTATTAGAGCACCATAATCCTATCAGTTGCTTCAATTCAAGGAACCATATTCCTAATTAAGATACTCTAAAGAATATTTATCTAGAAGAATTAGAACAATGAGCCAAAGAGTTTTGTGCTTAGATAATGGTGACTATGTCAAATATGTATGCCAGACTAGAATAAGTTTTTTGTTGTTGAGGACTCAAAGAAAGTTATTGAAGAAGAAAATATCACTACTCAAGAAGAAAATATCATTGCTAAAGAGGAAAATTTTATTACTGAAGAAGAAAATCATTCACTCGAAATGGATGAATGTGACATGGTGTTTCATGAATAAGCAACACTTGGATTTAAACCAAGATATATGGTCCAAAATATCATCATATTACCATTAAATGATGTTGTAAGTTTTCAAATGGATGTAGATGAAGAATTTGACGAAGAATCTAAAAGTATTTCTAATGAAGACTTGGAAGAAGAAGAAATTAAAGCTATTATTTTTTATTTTTTCTTCACTAGAATGGAAATAATGATGACTATAGAAAATGAGCTTCTAAATTATTTGATTCTTAATCCATTAGGGTATATGACTCCTTTTTTATGGTCACAAGGATGTTAGAGTTGTAGCACTCATCAAACAACCCTCTCAATAGCAAACAAAATCTAATTATTTGTCGATCAATCTTCATTCTACTTAGTTTGACAACCATATCAACATCCTCCAAACATTTTTCTTTATGTGAAGAATTTCCAAGCTAATGACATCATTACAACTCAACGTACAGGACCCCTTACTCCACCTACCTCCAATTTTTAGATGCGTGGCCCAAAAATTATTTTAGCATGCACCCATTTGGACAATAACCATGATATTTTTATCTATTGACACCTGCATTTGGTTAGTCCATCACAATCCATCTACATTTCTCCCCCATGGTTGTTGCCACTGCTAATGCACCTAGTGCAAAATAGCAACCAACTACCAATATTTTTCTTCTCTGAATTAACTATCATTGTTGACTTCCATGGCCTCCATCAAAATTGCTTACACAAATATGTGTCCTCTTTCTTTATCACTATCAACATTCCACCACATGTTTTCCTCTATTGTGATTCTCTTTTGGATGCCACCATCAGAATCTAGATATGTTGCATCTGTTGATCCTACTTTTGCATCCCATTTCATTAATGTTTCCTAGATTCAAGTGGAGGTCCCTCTAATTCTTGCCATGATCCCTATGGATCATCATCATTATTTAGAATGCTATATTATCTTCTCACAACTATTTTTATATGGCAACTAAATACCATAAGTGATTCTACTCTTAGTTGTGGTGCATTCTTGATTTTCAATTATACTATGCTAAAATTGTTGATTCTTGTTTATGACCTCACTTATTTTTTTGCCATAATAGTCCCCAATTCAACATTGTGACTAGACCTAGTGGCCCTTGTTCTGGTTCCCATCTCCAATTTTCACTTACTGATCAAAGTCCAGAACATCCTAAAGAAGGAAACCCTAATCGAAGGGCAAGGATAAGTCAATGTTGTTGTCCTCACTCCACGTGAAATCTTCACTCACCCCAATAATTTGGTAACATCACCATCTACACGCATTTTTCCTTCACCATGATTAAACTACATCATCATGGAAATTGACAAGAGACCTCTCCACATGCCCTAACTATTGAAAATTTCTTGCTTCAAGGCCACATTAGACATGTGGCACCTTCACTTTTGCTCTAATGAATGTTTGGCAACAATCAGCCTAGGTTTTCTTTTATCACACATGGAGTGGGAAAGATGACATACACCTTTATGTAGTGGTTGTATTTTCTTTTATAATGTATTTGAATAAGAAGCCAATGAATATTAACATTTTAAAACAACTACATATTGAACAAAATATTCTACAAGAACATTCCTTGAATTTCAAGTTGTAAAGGGAAACTGATATGGAAATACCAAAAGTGAAGCTGCTTATTCATTAGTGATAGTATAATATATAAAGCTTACAATAAAAATTACGTGGTTATAGTGGTTGTAACAATTTTCCAAAAAAGGCCAACAACTGTAACTAACAAATAACAATCTTCTAAACATGGATGTCAACTAACTGCTAGCAAACAAAGGACAACTCTAACAGTCTAACTGAACATCCTAAAAAATAATAAATCTATTTCCAACATGGGAATACTATGCCTCATGTATTACAATGCAAGAAAATAGGAAAAAATAATAATAACTTAGGCTTATAATTAAGCCTAAGGTACAATAATATCCTTAACACTCCTCCCAACCATAGAAGCATTGGATCCCAATGCTCTCAACAAATGTGGAAATTCATGGGCCATATGATGGTGACAAATCAAAAGAGCCATATATGGAAGGTGACAACAGTGGGTGACAAGGTAAGAAGTGGAAGAACTCTATAGAGTATGATGAGTCTTCATATTGAAAACTCTATCTATAGTGAGTGGAAGTTTATGGTCAGGTGCCACTGTTATTGTAGGGTTGATGACATGTTTAGATACCAAAGGAGGATCCTGATATGGTATCTCTAGAAAGAATTCATTATTCAAAGGATGTTAAACTCTATCTCCAACCCGAAATAAGTGAGGACTACGATGCTTTATCATATCTTTTTTTTGCTCCTACTGAGTCTTCTACAAGTCCTAGGTTATCTTACCTTGAAGTCTCTGTCGATGTTGAATAAAGGAAGTGACCTTAATTTGATCCTCTCTCTATGTGATTGTGGAAGAGGGCAAAGACAGAAAAATTCTATGGATCAAGTGGTTGTGTGTTCCTAGGTGTACCCAAAATGATGTCGATGAAATGGTTGGTATATTTTTCATGAGTGAGAGTGATGGGTTCCTTAACCACAAGCTCTTGTGATTGTTCAATTTATGGAAGTGAAGATTCTTATTTATCATGAGATACTTGTTATTTATATTGTGTGGGACGTATACAAGTAGGAGCCAAAATAAGTGCTTGACTTAATTGCTTACAAACTTACCTACAACAACATCAAATTTGATGTAGGTGTAGTGCTTTGTATCAAATATTTTTTATCATGCAAGTCCAAAGTGTATGTGTTATTTTTAGCATGATACACTGTATTCCTATCAAATTTATAGGGTTTACCAAGCAATAGTCCACAACAATCCATATCTATGATATCACATCTTACTGTGTCCACAAACTTATCACCAAAACCAAAATATAAGGTGCAAGTGTGTGTGATGTTCGATATGGAGTCTACATCCTTCGACCCAAGTGCATAGGGTTGAAGATGTGGCTTTGTGGGAAGCTTCAAATTCTTGACAATGGATATTGTGATGAGATTATTCTGTGAGTCTTTATCTATAATACAATCCACATAAAAATCATGTGTAAGGTAGGATCTAGTGACAAACAAATGGTCATGACCCCATTGTACCAAAAAATTCATCATGAGGGTAAATTTGTTTAGTTTACCCTTTAAAGCAGGATATTATTATTCTATCCCTGTAGTCACAATGGGACCATCTTGTGGTTCCTCATATGTAGGTTGTACAATTAGGGACTTCTTATTCTTAATTATTTCAAAAGTAAAGCATTTAAACTTTGTATGACCTTGTTGTTTATAAAAATTACAATACGTTGTTGAAGAAGAAGTATGTTTAGAGTGAGAAGAATAAGAATGTGCTTTAGCAGAAGTGGGAGGAGAAGAAGAATGATGGGAAGAATGAGGATTGTTCTTCACATTTTGTTGATGTTGATTCATGCCTTTGGAACTGCTATCCTATCGAGATTTGTAAGAGGCACCAAATTTCTCCTCTGTGAGAATGGCATGCTTGAATGCCACATCCAAAGTGAGGAAATCATTGAACTTGATTTCCTTAAAAATCTGATCTTGCAATCCACAAGTGAACTTGTTAATCAAATTCTTTTTGAATCTTTCACACCAAGAAGCACCCTTAACCTATTGAATTGAAAAATGTAGTCAACAACTGACATACTATAGGCTTACCTCAATCTATACCACTTGGTCATGAGGTCACTTTGGTAATTTGGTGGGAAAAATATGTTTTTTAAAATTTGGATCACTTCTTTCTAAGTCATGGCAACCTTTCTAAGTCATGGCAACATTATGGCTTTGTCTAAAAACAATAAAAAATTTTGGTAAGCTTGTGAGTTTTACTGTGGCAAAGGCAACTTGGTCATCTTCAAGAATTTCAGCATAGGCGAACCAAAAATTGCATATATAAAATCCATGTAGACAAGACATCAAGATCCCTTAATCCATCTTACAATTTGACCTCACATTTTGCTTTGTTGGTATTATTATGATAAATTTTGACATCACAAGGAATCAATTGGAAAATATTATCTTTCAATTTATCTTCTAAAATATCTACTACAACAGTAAGATTCTCCATGTTTATTCTGAGGTCGGCAACCATTTGATAATGTGTATATGCTAGAGTAGGAGGATTCTTATGTGTTTGCAATAACTATCTAGGCAATAGCTTAGGACAACTTGTGACACTTCTAAAGAAAAAATTGATCAAGATTCATAAAAATTGCCTTCCAAAAATGGGCTATTTAGTGCTTTTACAATTTACATCAATTTGCAAAAATTATCATTCAATTTGAAGTGGTAAAAATAACAATTAGCACTATTTCAAGAAAGTTAGCCCTTTAAAAATTACAAAATTTCTACTTTTGGAGGTAAAAAAATTGCTAATTTTTACAAAATAAATTGAAAAAATTTGCAAAAAATTGAAAAGAATACCGCCTTCTCTTGGGTGGTAAAATTCGAATTTGAATTTGATGGTTTTGGCAGGAAAACTGGTTTCTTGGTGGTAAAATTTTGGTTTTAATGTGCCGTCAACTATGCTCGCAGGCTAGTCAATTCCGTTGGTAAAATAGAAGGTCAATCTACCAAGTAAGGGACACCCAAGAACTGCCAAGTGTAAATCTAAAAATTTTCCAATTTGCAGGTGAAATCCACCTAGAGGCAACACATGGCCTCCTCATGTGCACAAGCGCATTGTGGTGTGACCACCATAAGGTGGTCAACATATTATGTGTGCGGTGACCCTTTTGCTTTTGTCCATAGGATATTTTCCACCAATGATCTACTTTTTTATAAAAATATTTTTCCCCACTCATAATCGATGGTAGAAAATAGGTAGATCGCTCCGGTTGGTGGTCGATGTGTGGGGTAGAGGTTTCTATTGTTTTGTATCACTGTTGCAATGTAGAGCCAACGTGATATATGGAGCGAATATGGGAGGGTGGGGTGGTGTCGGGGTGAAAAGTCCATCGACTTCAGATTATTTCACCTGAATGGTCCCACCAGGATAATTACAACCTGTTGGATTGTCAAAGGACATCACCAATAGAAATGGACCAGCGTCAGTCAACACTGGTGGCTCTTCGATGGTTGTCTTTCAGGCTGGTTGTTGGAGGGCTACCAGAGGTCGATGGCCAAACTTATACTTTGGCAGATTTGGAAAGAACATCTCAAAATAGGCCAAAGCCTATTTTTAAATAAAATATCAATAAAATATTAATATTTTATTTTTAAAATTTTAATGCATGATGAATAGCCCAAAATTTTCATGCAAAGGCTCAATTATTTTCCTGCATGAAAAAAAATTGACCAATATTTTTCAATCACAACAAATATGGTGCTCTCTCGGCAAGAAGTTTCAATACCTCATTTTAGACAAAAATTTGGCCTCAAACTTTGCAACTGCCCTTCAAATATATTCTGATCTCTCTAATATTTGAAGTAGACAATTTCTTTCTTCAATCTCCAAATAAGCTAGAATTTTCTTACCTTCCTTAGGGCAAGTCTGATTACCCTCTAGTCTCTACCAGGGGTATTTAGTGCAGGGGTAAATTCTACCCTCTTCCAACTCTGAAGCTTCACCAAAATGATGTTGCGGATGGATTCAAGACAATTTCACACAAGCACCTACCTAGGATCTGATGCACTAGCTACAAAATCCAACTAGAAACCTAGCAATGAAGTGGCAACTTGCTCTCCTTATTGAAAAAATTAACCTTTGACTTTGATTACAGTGATATGGAAAAACCAAACGTGAAGCTAATTATTCATTAGTGTTAGTAGAATATATAAATCTTACAATAAAATCACATGGTTACAGTGGTTGTAACAATTTTCCAAACAAGGCCAATCACTGTAACTAATAGCAAACAATCTGCTAAACATGGATGTCAACTAACTGCTAGAAGACAAAGGACAACTCTAACAGTCTAACTGAACATCCTAACAAATAACAAATCTATTTCCAACATGGATATACTATGCCTCACGTATTACAATGCAAGAAAATAGGAAATAATAATAATAACTTGGGCTTATAATTAAGCCTAAGGTATAATCATATCCTCAATAGAAACCATTTTCCTTATCCTTTTGTGGATAACATGACACTTTATTTTCAAACAGAACAAGGCATCCAACCAGCCATTAGTATAGCCTTATTTATACTCATAAAAAAGCTCTTTTTTAGCTTGATCCAATGACAACAATATTTTTTAGTTTTATAAAGACTTGTTCTAGCTATTGAAGCATTAAATATCAAGTGGTCTATCTTTCAGTTTTTGTGCTTCTCAAAATTTTCTCCTTATTTTTTGTATGCATTGGAGTCCAATGCTTTTGTGGTTAGGAGTGTTAGGATTTTTAAATATTATTAATTAATTAATTAGGTTTTTTATTGTCAAGTTTTAATAGTTTTTGTAAAATCCTGCAAGACTTATCTCGTAATGTGTTGGGCCAGTATGTTAGACTTATCTGTTAGTATTTTTGGTTAGGATTATCTACTTCACTTATGGCTTTGGGCCATTGGTTTTTCCTATTAATGGTTTTGTAATGTATATAAATATATTTGTGATTAATAAAAATCTTAGGTAAGTATTGTGGCAATCTTATCCCATATCAATATCCATGTCAAAATTTAGTTCGATTATTATTGGCTCAAAAAGATATTTCCAATGATTATATATATACCTATAATAAAAAACATATGCCTCAAAGCACAAGAAAATAACAAGATCTTATCGACCATAATATCAAGTATGGATGATTAATGTTAATTTTTGTCCAAATAGTACCTCCAAGGAATATTTAGGGAGTGTTATGGTCAACATTATAGAAATTAAAAGTGTAAGGCGATCCACATTTTTCTCCACCTATCTTCAACGAAAAATAAAATAATTATTTTTTAAAGATAAAAAAATCCTCCCACAAGGCATGTGGGATAATACATTGTGTTGTCTCCAAAAAAGTACATATCTGATTGGTTATCAATTAATTGACATCAAATGATGTCATAATATCCTAAATAAGAGTTCAAATACAACATATTAACATAAGCACTTTTAATTATTATTATTTTAATTAGGGTAGAAGGGGTTTTAGGATCCCCAAACTTGTTCATTGGGTTGTAAATAAATTTTCAATAGACCTAACAACCTATTCAAAAGGAAATAAAAAAACATCTTCTGAACCATAAGATTCTACAAGATAAAACTAAGACAACACACTAACAACCAATTGAAATTAAAACCACAAAATCAATCCAACCAAAGATAGCAAAACCATAAACATAGAATTACTACACACAATCCAGGTATTGCAGAAAGTCCAGTGCCTTCTTGGATCCAATGGAGTGCAACTTACTATGAGTGTCTTCAAGGAGAGCCCCTGCTATGAGGATATGGTTCTCATTTCTTGGATTTGGATGGAGGCTTTTTACCTCCCAAATTTAGGATCAACTGATTTCCATTGGCCACTTCTTTGGTCATTTCTTTCTTCCTAATTTCATTCTAGGTGGGTCTACCCTTGGATTTGTTCTTCCCCACATCTACTTGATTCTTTCTCAATCTCCTAGAGGTTATTTTTGAGATTTTATGGGTCCTTTCTCATAATATATGAATTAGGTAGAGTCCCCTAATATTTTATTGGGATAATTGGTTTAGGGGGGGATTTAGTTTCATTTGATTTTCATATAAAAATACATTATTCCCTAGAGCCTTTTCTTCATTTGGGGCAACATAAATTTTGAATGGTTTTTATGTAGGCAACAACCAAGGTTTTTTATAACCCTCTAGTTCAAAGCACCAGTTTCTTTATTTTCTCTATTCAATAATAAAATATTTATTTTTACAATCTAAACTAACTATAATTATTTCATCTAGCAAAAGTATTCACTTTAAAGAGTATGTATTTGGACCAATAGCAATTAAAAATATACATACCCTAGTTCATTATCCAATTTAGAAAATTTCTCATATTCAAAAGAAATTAATTGGACCAACAACAATTAGAAATTTGTATACCCTAGTTCATTCATCAAACACTTGAACATATAAAGTATATCAATGAACATGTTTTAAACTAGAAACCATTAAAACTCATTCATTGAGATTTTAATTTACATTTCAAAATATATTCATGAAATAAAGGAAAAATTTCTCACAATAAAAGCTAAGAACAATCTTGGCTGAGATTGAATCAAAATTATTGCTATAAACATGCAAGAAAAGCTAATAACATTCAAATCATTATTTTTAAAACTTCAATAACAAATAAAATAAGTATGAACCACCAAAACACCATGTCTTTCTCCCTATTATAGAGAGTCTAAAAGGTTGTTAAACAACTACTAAGTTAGTTAAGGTGATAACCTCCTCCATCTATGGGGAGGATGATGAGGCTAAAAAAGTGTCTTATTTTTCAGTAGTCTAACCCTTTTTTGCCCATTTTTTTATTAAAATAACATACTATCTACCAAGTATTAATCGTTATTTATGTTGATATTAAGTGTTAAATATAGTGAATGAAAGAATATGTTTCATTTATCTATTTTGAAATATTTTTGTATGTTTTAAGGACTAATTGCATGGTTTATTCTTATTTAAGGATAGAATAAATTAGTAATAATTCTACAAAGTTTTGTGAATAAATCCATAAACATGAAATATTTGATGGACCATTGCTCTGGATTTATTTTTGAATGTTGTCATGTTTAAGCAATGCAAATCGAATTAATATCGTGCAAACTATGCACCAAAATAATCTATGCACTAGCTAGGTGGTAGAATAACCTAGGCATCAAAATAACAAGGCACAAGTACTACGTAAAACTATAAGGACATGGAGTGCTCTAGAATATCTTTGCATGTGAATAAAATACAAATCGTGTGGTTAACCCATATTGGAAGCATTCGATCAAGGATATGAGTCACTCAATCAAAATTAATGTTAAACAATAGCATATGCAGGAATTTGTGATTACGCACAAGAATATGGGTGTTGACCTATCAACTATTCTAGAGCTACTACTATTCTTTCATGTCAGAATAAAATGTAATTACATGATGACAAGGAGCCTAATGCACGTAGATTGAATCTAAGGAACATATTAGATACTTTATATTTATTTCAAACTAGTCAATAACCAATAAGATTACAAAAATAAGGACTTATCCAACCCAACCTACTATTATAATCTGATTGATCAGATTTGACATGCAAGTTTATGTATTAAATTATAGGATAGGTTACTACAAAAATAAACCCTATGAATAAGCTGATTAATTAGAAATTCAGCCATAAATAATATTGTATGCCTATTGGGAAAAGTTAATAGTTAGAATAATGAAGTTTGAATAAAAGATGCAATAATTTGACCTTGAGCATGTTGTGTTAAGTCTAAATTATTCAGCTCTTTTGCATATGAGACTTGATATTTTTAGACTAGTTTTCTATTGAAATCTTCTTCCTCCCATTGATTGTTGCAGGTTTTTATGCTAATTTAATTTCTATTATTTATTTCAAAAAATAGAATAACATAGTCAAAGTTGATGAGTTTGCTTCATTTTTAGTTTACCTTAGTTAATTTTTGTTTCCAATATAGTGTAATTTGCTTTACTTTTTGCAAGTGTGTTGCTATTTCCATTTAATTTTTGCAATATGATTTTTGTTAATTATTGTTTCATTCTAGCATTAAATTATGTTTTATTTGAACAATGAGTTGTGTTTTATTTTAGTTTAGATTAGCCTAGTTATTTTTAATTAAGTATGAGTTGTTGCTTGATTTATTTTTGCATTTATCTTATAATTAACACTAGGATTTATTTCACTAATAAAGTGTGAAATTTATTATAGTTGTATTTATGAATGTTGCAAAGACATTGTGATTCCTAGTTTTCATAGATTATTTTAGAACCCTAATATCCAAGACACAATTCTAAGACCTCTATCTAATGCATACAACTTGAGGACTTTACCCTAGTCTAACAAAATATTAAAGTGAGATCATTAACGACACTCATCATAGGACTTTTGAATCAAATAATTATAATAAATTAATAGCATTGGAATTCAAAAGTGATAGTTGCAAATATTTCTTCAAGTGATGAAATAATGAAGATAAACCCACCAAGATAACCACACAATTTTTATTGTTGAATGTCATTTCTTCAAGCCATTTCTTTAAATATTTCAAAGAAAATTTGTATATTTAATCATTTCTATTTTTTTTTTTTGGTGGTGGCCACAAGGGATAAACAGACTGTGACCACGAGGGACCCATTACATAACATATCCGCAACATGTGAGGCGAGAGATTTGAACCTGGGCCTCTCAGCAACTAGAGAGGTTTAACTACCCACTTACTCTTTAACTCCTCTACATGGGCGGATAAAAAACAAAAGAATAAGAATCTTATTTGATGAGGAACCTTTTATATACAACATATTCGCAACATGTGAGGGGAGAGATTTGAACCTGGGCCTCTCAATAACTATAGAGTTTTAACTACCCACTTGCTCTCCAACTCCTCTACATGAGGAATATTGAAGTATTTTTACTAGGGTGCTACATGTAATTGAACCCTTGACTTCGAGGCAAACATCGCCTTAGCACTGTACAAATTACCAACTCGAAAAAAAAAAAAATTACCTTTGAAAGGGGGGAGTCGGCGGGATTTGAACCCCCAACCTGCAGGCTCCCAGAGCCTTACTGCACGGCTCACGACCACGTGAGACAGCGGGCTGATCCAGAATCTGTAATATACCTTATCTAAAATGCTCTAGACATTTTCCTTGTACTATTTTTCACTTATTAAAACTTCATCACTCTCATATAGTTATTCAATTTATATTTTATCCACTAGGCTATTAATTTCTCTAGTAGATTTGTCAATGATAAACTCGATCTTGAGCAATACTCCATGAGCATGGTTAATTATTTTGAGGAAATGTGATTTGGGTAGATGATATATGAATTTTAGATTTAGGTGGAGATGAACTGGTTCTAAGACCCATTGTTTGTTGCTTAATTTTTTATTAGGCTATTTTGAGTGTGAAAATAGTTTCTTGTAGTGCATCAACTCTTTCTCATCTTTGACCAATCTTCTTCTTCGTATATCCACAAAAACACAACTTTAAAAATACTTCAATATTTAAATCAAATTTTACTTTCATAGCTTCTAAGGCTACAATTATGATAATATTCTTGTGATTTTTAGTGTGTTTGTAATAGAGGTCTATTCTTTCAAACTAGTGACATGAGAAGTGAAGTCTTGCGCCATGGAGAGATAATATGCTTCTTTATCAGATATAATTTTGTCTATATATGAAAACCTATCCTCAAGTATGCCAGAATAAGCCCTTTTTAAAGGTCCTTTTACATTATAGAGCCTTAATTTGTTGGAATTGGCATATGAACCCCTTCTCTAAATCTTTAAATTTATCTTGTTCTAATTTAGCCACTTCAATATGTATTTGACTTATGTCCTCTCACTCAACTTTATCTACTTAAGTGATGGTCATTTCATGTGCCTTTTCAACTACAATATAATACTCATGCCTCTTCTTTTTCTTATAATATTTTCATTTTAATGATTGAGATTTTTTATCATAAAAATAATTCATGTAAATATATTCAATTTTGGCATCTAGAATATTCCTTTCCATGGAAATATCCATGGACCCACCATTGTATTTTGTCCACTACATTCTGAGTGTTCTAGTTTTCTTAGTAATATTTACAAATTTAATTTATGCTTCTACCATATCATAGGCTACTTCCTCCATTGTTTCCTTTTTTTTTATAAAATGTCTATCATAACCTCTAAAGTTTCCAATGCTCCAGTCTCCACTCCAAAATTAACTTCCTCAAGATCTACTTGGGCACCTTTATCCTTCGCAAATGTTTCCTCCACTGATAATTTTATACCCATTATAATATTTTCTTCCAATCAAAGTTTTCCTTCTAAAGACAACATCTTCCTTTTAGGATACCCTTCACACATAAAATTTATATTCTTTTTTAAAAAATATTCGTTTGAAGTAGGACCCAAGTTTTGGAGGACTTATCCAACAAGATTATAAAAATAAGGACTTATCCAACCCAACCTATTGTTATAATTCTTATTGATCAGATTTGACATGCTGGTTTATGTATTAAATTATAGGATAGGTTACTACAAAAATAAACCATGTGAATAGGCCGATTAAATAGAAATTAAGCTATAAATAATATTGTATGCCTATTGGAAAAAGTTAATAGTTAGAATAATGAAGTTTGAATAAAAGATGCAATAATTTGACCTTGAGCATGTTGTCTTAAGTCTAAATTATTCAACTCTTTTGCATGTGAGATGACCTTTTTAGACTAGTTTTTTGTTGAAATCTTCTTCGCCTCATTGACGCTCAGAGTAAGGGCCCATTCTCTAGAGTAGTGGAAGGATCATTAGCGTAGTTGTAGGTTTTCATGACTAATTTACTTTCTATTATTTATTTCAACAAATAGAATAACATATTCAAAGCTGATGAGTTTACTTCATTTTTAGTTTGCCTTAGTTAATTTTTATTTCCAATATAGTGTAATTTGCTTTACTTTTTTGCAAGTGTACTGCTATTTCCATTTGACTTTTGCAATATGATTTTTGTTAATTGTTGTTTCATTCCAGCATTGAATAATATTTTCTTTCAACAATGAGTTGTGTTTTATTTTAGTTTGGATTAGCTTAGTTCTTTTCAATTAAGTATGAGTTGTTGCTTGATTTATTTCTACATTTAGATTATAATTAAAACTAGGATTTATTTCAATAACAAAGTGTTAAATTGAGTATAGTTTTATTTATGAATGCTATAAAAACATTTTGATTCCAATTTTTTATAGATTAGTTTAGAACCGTGATATCCAATACACAATTCTAAGACCTCTAATAACTACAACCTTAGGATGCCGCCCTAGTTTGAAAAAATATTAAAATGAGAGCATTAACGAGACTCATCACTTTTTGGGATCATTTTTGGAGAAAGCATTGGTGTTGTTAGAGAAAAAATAAGTCATTCAATATTAACTATTTTTTTGTGATGTTGTGTAGATTAAAATTCTTAGGATATTTTTAATACATAAATAAATAATAAAAAAACAATCAAGTTTGCATAAAGATAGTTGCATTGTCAAGAATTACATTTTAAGGTATTGAAACATTAGAATAGGAGTTTTAAAAAATAGGATGTATGAATAGAATTAGAGATGAAAGAAGTAGATTCATTAGATCAAACTTCCTACAATCCACAAAAAGAAGACATCCACGATGAGAGGTTGAATAGATACCAACTCCTAAGCTGCTTGTAGTAGTTATTATCAAAGATATTAGAATTTTAGAAGAATTCCAATCATCAGCTTCAAGTTATGTAGATTCTTTGAGTTAGGATTACAAGGAGATCAAATAGGTAGTTCAACACCACCTACTCTTGAAAAATCAATACCATCAGGACAATTTAAATGGATCTATAATTTTTATTGGGAAAATATAATGGCAAAAATACAAGACAATGCAAAAAATTCCAGTATTGTGCTCCATCCTAGTCAAACTATTATCCTTAATAGGACTTTCCAATACCCTATTCGATTAAATATTGACCAATACTCTCACATGAAGGTTATTTCACCTTATGTATTACCAAATTTTAGGAGAGTTGTATTTGAGGATCTTGATCAATTTTTATTTGAGTTTAAAGTCTTATGTCAAACTTATGATTATGCAAATGATATTAAAAAATTCAAACTATTTTCTTCCACTATAAAATACTCTATAATGCAATGGTTTATGATTTTAGCACCTGATTCGATCCAAACCTAGGTTGAAATGGAAAGAGTATTCTTGGAAAATATCAATAATATTTTAGAGTAAAGAATTGAAAGGATGAAACTTTGGAAGATTATTTGGATAGAATTACCTTTGTTCATAAGAGATGTGGATGTGTAGATGCTAAACTAAGTAAAACCATGTTATTGAGAGTATTTTAGGAAGAATCAAGAGAAATATTGGATCTTATGGGAAAATGAGACATAATTAAACTTGAATTTCAATAAATTATTGAACTCTATAAAAATTATTCTCGTACAAAACAAAGAAGACATAAACTTGGCAACAATGGGAATGGCCTAAAAGAATATATGGAAGATTTTTCCAATTTAAAAACTAATATTTTGGTGCATATTAATACAACATTAAATGAAATGAACATAAATAACATATCTACTAAATATTTAGTTGTCTATTATCCAAAATGTAGGAAGAAGCATGCTCTTCATAAATTTCCTTTGAACAAGACTTCTATATCTTCCATATGTAGTATTGTGAAAAGGGACATCCTATGGACCAATACATTTTGTTACCTAGATTAAAAAATATCATGTAAATAAACTCAAACTATAGAAGAACTTAATTTTGTATGATAGAGACAAGGGCGTAATTTTTTCAATATCCATACCAAAATGCTTCTCGAGTTCCTGAGTTGGGAAAACAATCCTTGGTCCATGCCATGGTCCACTTTAAAGCCTCCTCAATAACCTTGGGGTCAACAAACATGAACATCATTTCAAGAATGGTCTCAACTTGGATGCATGAATCAACATTAGAATCAACAAAATCCACCATGGTTACCTCCAAAAATGTAATGTCACCATGGTTAACAAGACTGTTCAAGAAATACGTATTGAGAAACAAGGAATACAAAAAAGCATATCCCAAAACCATACAAATGGATGGAAAATTAGTAGACCTCCTTGCAGTAAAACTTAATCCACCAAAGTATGAATATCTAGGAAGCCTAATAGTCATAGTAACCATAAGGTGTGCATAAATTATCAAACTTGAGATGATTAAAAGCACCTACCATAACTTACATTCATTACCATTAGATAGCATGTAGTTGATCATAATTATAAAAATCATGTGACTACATGGTTGCAAGGAATGCATGACACCTCAGTGGTAGCTGACAAGAAAAATGGATGAGCATATATTACCAAGAATGTATGTTAAGAATTGATTTGGTACAATCAGGGCCATAAAATTCAATTCATTGTTGAAATCAGATCATGTGGAAAAATAACATATTAACCATGCATAGGAAAAGTAGTTAATTATGGATTACAAGTGATTTTGTAATCTTTTCAAGTTGAAAAGACATGATCTATCATTATTCTATGTTTATCCTATATTTTTCACCTGTCCCACCATATGCATTGGATCACATGAAATCTTCATTATGTGTTGGAAGGTTATAATATCATTGCATGCACCTAATGATCTTCCTTTTAGAGCATATGATGGTTCCCAAGGTATGATTGCACCATAGTCAAGAAACCATCTACATGCACCAATATTGTTAGAAGGTAATTTAGTTGTCATTTTTAGTCCTTTGAAGATAAGAGCGAATAGGAATTTATAGAAATAAGTTGTAGTATTCCCATAGAAGAGAGTGAAAAATAGTGTAATTCAGAGCTTGTATAAAAAAGAAACATCATGGGGGGACTAAAACAAAAGGCCAAAATATACGTGATTGATGAATTATAGAAGTATCCTAAGATGGTTGTAGTGTTTCAATAGACCAAATGGATGTATTTTCTATAAAAATTTGAAGGTCATGTGGAAGCCCTAACATGGGAGTTGGATTAATCACTTCAAAATAACCGTGCAAGGATTGACAAAATTGTGATTGAGGTAACCCCTAAAATCCTCATCCAAATACCTAAAATTTATTATGAAGGAGAGGAGGTTATAAAAAATTTTAGAGCTATTCTTCCTGATATCTTTAATGCTTTTATAGAAGAGAATGACCTTGAGCTCAAGTTTGAAATAAAAAATAAACTTTGTAAAGGCATTAAAAAATATTGTTTGAAAACATCATGGAATGAAATTCCTATATGGGTTTAAAATATTTTACCTGTGAAGGTTAATTTGCTATCCTTTTATGCCGCCATATTGTAACAACCCACCAAAACCAACCCAAGAGAGATTTTTTTATCACAAGCAAGGTTCATAAAGGAAGTCCCAATAGTTTTTAGCATTGTAAGGCATAACCACATTTTGAGTTCAATGTCACTACAAATGACACTCAAGTGGATATAAGTGGCCAACATCCCATATTTTCTAGGGTTCATATTTCTAGACCTCACAATATAGCAAGGATGCCAATAGTGGTCCCTCCACTTTTTCTATACCAGAAACGGTATAGAACCACTTGAACATGATGTAGAAATTATCTTTTAAGGTCCATAACACTTAAATTGGGATGCCATTTCCCTAACCCTAATAAATCTATCTATGTAGGATTACTCTAGTGTAATGCCTTAGTACTTAGTTACCACACCTCTATGGGCTAACTAAGGCTCTTACCATTCACCTAGTAGTAAGCATGATCACTTGATACTCACCATTCAAGGTGTCACCACTATACTATCTTGTGATTGATTCCAAAGACCACACTATTTTGGAAAATCCAAGCCTCATCATTCAAGGTGTATTAATCACAATGATCTATTTATTACATCATCACAACTCCTCATAGATCTATGAATACCTGGCTATTGCATCTTCACAAATCCTTCCAGGATTCACAACTTCCTGGATAATGCATTACCACAAATCCTTCTAGGATTGGGTTACCTCGTGACTCAAGGGTCCTAATATAGCTCTAGATCCAAGCCCAAGAATTCCCACCAAAACCCAAGAGACATGAAAAATAAAATATCAAAATATTTCTTATAAAAATAATTAAAGTGGTAATAAAGGAATAACATGCTTAAATATAACACATTGCTAGAACTAGATTCTTTTAAAATAAATACTTTCATCCATAGCACTAACATATAGCAATTTTTTTTTTGAAAGAAGGAACAAGCAACATCTAAAAGCATTAAAGTCCATCATTCATTATTTAGAACTAAATCATTCTTCCCATTTTCTCTAGATAAGCATTTGAATAACTTCATATAGGAAAAAAATAACATTAAATCCTTCCATTCATGTTCAAGTTTTCAAATATAACAACAATTAGAAACATCTTACTCTAAATCACTTTTCTTTTCAATTTTACAATAACATCCTATAAACATAACTTTTCTTTACATCCTTAGATACAATAATACATTTTCACCTTAAAGGTCCCTAACATCATCATCCTTTCACAATCCTCTTCATGAAAGGGGAATCCTCCACAAACTTTGAAAATAATCTTAGGTATCAGGATAGCTCATGAATGCAAATGCAGCTTAAAATGCATTATGCAATAAACAACCATGTAATATACATCCCATACATACAATGAGAGAATCTTATACTCCTCTCAGTATTGGTTTCATTTATATACTCAAGCCTCAAAAATACAATACTATAATGTATGCCCTTTAATTCATTTATATAAAGAAACTAGTAGTATAGTTATTTCAATCAAAAGATATCATATTAGATTAAATAAATAAGAAAATTTTCTTTAATTATATCTTATTATATTTTTCTATTGGATAAATATTACCCATACAATAATTCCAAATAAAAGAAGATCCATTCCTAATAATATATTGGCAATACTTTAACAAAACAATATATTCACATAGTAGCAACATAGAAAACTCTATAATATAAATTACTTATAAATTCCTCTAACTAAAACAAAATCTTCATAAATTAAACCGCCATGATATTAAAAAAGGATCAATATTTATCTTCACTATGACTTTTACATTGATAGCTAAGCTCCTACTAAGGAACATGCAATAGCAAAAGGTATACATCAGATACCAACCAAAGGAACAATAACACCATAGAACTCCTATATTGGCACTATAACCTAATCAACACCCATGCAAAATAAGGATACTTGCTACTGTAACTTCTAAAATTAATTCTTAACAACAAAAGGAGAAAGGTATTCAATGACTACTTCCTTTAGCCCCAAAAGGATATAGTTTACGTACTAGTATGAGAGTGAAAAATTAGAGCTAAACTTGTGGCAATGACTACTTCGAAAGGCAAACACATATACCAACAAAACCATAGGAAGAAGACAACTAAGAACTACTTTCATAAGGAAAACAAATAAGTCAAACCTAAACCATGGCACCTATGCCAAGAAACAAGACGTAACCACCACTCTCTGGTCTAACAAGAAAACTAGTTGCTACAACATATGACTGAAAGTACCATCCAAAATCAAACAACAAACAAGGATGCAACAAACAAAGCATATTAAAAATAATTTAATCTATGTTTTCTATCAATAAAAATGGTGCTCATTGCAACTACTTGAAGTTTCCAAAAACTTTGGTGCAACTAGATCTCTTGCCCCTTTCTTCTCCTCTAAACGTCCTCTAGTCTTTCTCTAGAATGTTTGATCCTTACACTAGCCATTCCCCTGGGTGACTCTTCAGAGATCATATAATGTTTGATCATGAAATATCAAAGGGGTAGGGTGGCTCCATGCATTTTTGGCACCCTTTCCTCCCTTATCCTAGCCAACCGAAGAAGTGCAATGATAAACATCTCAAACTTTCTAACACTTAAGATTCATCATGCCAAAATTCTTGAACATCATTTATCAACCTTAATACATAACATTTATTCTATTTATAATTTCAAGCACACATAAAATTTACTAATGCCAAATAATTAGAACACCATCCTTATTATTAATTTACATTAGCACAACATTAAATCAATAATTTTACCTCTATTTTTTATTTAATTAATATCAAGCATTATTTAGACACCTAAAACACATCATGTTGAGGAGGCTAGCATTTATCTTCAATTTTATGTATTATTCCTGATTTATTTTTAGTATTTTCATGCATCTTGTCATGTCTTTATGTATTTCCTTCATATTTTACAATAATCATGAAGTGGCCTCACATTGAGAGGCTTGACTCTTGGTATTGATATTTTATAGGTTTCCTTATGTGCAGGTTCAGGCCTTATCAAGAGCATATTATCCTCAAGATCATCTTGAATAGCATCATAGAGGTAAGGTCACCGAAATAATCCCTCCTATAATCAGTTTGTGGGGATTCTAAATATCTACTTAAGACACCTATCATTTGAATTATTGATTGTAATATATATCAAACTGGTTAATCCCTCAGAGGGATATATTGTAACCTTGATGTAAATAACAATTTGCAAACATGAATAAATAAGGGCACCATTTATTTTATCTCTTTCACTTTATATTGGTTATATGATGTTATATTGTTAGTTTGATTTCATACTTCTTTAGATGTTATATTTTTAGCTATCTTATAAGTGGTGATCAACTCGTCACACTTATCATTTTGATATATAGCACCCACAACCTTTTTTGAAAGTCAAAATTTTATTTAGTATGGGTTTACTTCAAGGTTTACCTAGTCAACACATCATGATAACTACGCATAGACAATCTCAATCATGAGCTGGTGAAGCAAAAAACTTATAGAGAGATCCTAAAAACCCCTGCAATAGTCCTAAGGATCTCACCATTCCTGGATGATGCCCTGATACTCATCGTGAAGCTAATCCTCCTGATAATATCATCACTTTTGCATGATGCCCTTATAGTCATCACATCTATTATATTCCTAAATATGTCACCATTCCCACACGATGCCCTGATAGTTATCGCAAATCTAATCCTCCTAAGGATCTCATCATTCTTGCATGATGCCCTGATAGTTGTTGCATCCATTATATTCCTGAGGATCTCACTATTCCCGCATGATGCCCTGCTAGTTATTGTGAAGCCACTTCCTCACATAGGGGATATAGTCATCGAGGTGATAGGGTTACCACACCCTCAGTAGGAAGTATAGTCATTGAGGTGATAGGGTTACCACACCCTCATTAGGAACTAACATAGCTAAAACCCATCATAGCGAGATAGAAAGCCATCAGCATTACACAACAGATTGCATGGATCATATCCCGAGGCCTACTATTGGCCAAAAAGAGCAACTACTCCAATATCAATTGGAGTATTTGTATTATGAGTGAGAGCACTTAAACCTTGAGCATATCGAAGAATACAGATTGCACTGCCATAGATTGTACAAGCACAAATGGTGTGAAGAAAGGATTTTCCAATAGAATTTATGTGAATAAAAATCATGTAGGGTAACTCCTAAAGAGGTAACCACACCTAGTACACATAGGCAATAGATCAACACGAAGCGCATTGTGCATCATAAAGAGTTAACTCCTAGGAAAATAAAAAACTATTCTCCTAGATAGATAGACAAACCCTTTACTATCGATAATAAACAAATAGACATACTCAAATATCCCTTACCCAATCATGAGGCCAAAGAAGATCAAATGAAGCATATGAACAAGGTGCATATAGCCCCACCTAATGAGAGTGTTATCGACATGATAAATATCATGATAGGAAGCAATAAAATCCCTAGCCAATCTACATCACTACTAAATCCAATCAACACTCGACATTCATCATAGTCCTCACAATAATTGAATCTTATTCCACCATATGAGGAGCCTATGATTATTTTTTTCAAACAATAAATTAAACTAATCCCTATTAACGAACCTGATTTTCTATTTCACATTATAGCTAGCATCAATCAGACTCCGTACAAGCGAGTTTTGATTGATACCAAATTTTCCATCAATATCATCACTACCACTACATTGAAGCATATCAATATTCCACCTTCCCACATTAGAGAATCCACATTCAATATGCAAGCATTTAATGATGTTGTATCTCCCATAGTTGGCACAATAGTCCTCCCCATTCAGGTTGGACAAAAGATTATACCTACATTGTGCTACGTCTTAGAATGTTCAAGATAATACAACCTATTGCTTTGAAGGCTATGCATGAGAGCCATGGAGTGCATACCATCCATATTACATCAACACATTAAATACATTCATGAAGGTAAGTTCCATGAGGTTCATGTCGAATCCAGATCCCTTCAAGTATTATAAATAGGTGGATCATCCGCATGAGCCTACTATGTCACCCATGCATCTAAACACTAAACCTAATGATGTTATCTAGAGTATAGATGCAACCTCACTATTTATCATAAAGTTATCTTCACCACCGCCATCACCATTTGTTTTTCCCATTATGCCTCCATCTTCAATTTCTCTAAGCAAGGCTAAATCGACTTAAGACAACCATAGAGACACTCATAACTATCTCAAACATGTCATTAGAAGACTTTATTACTCCTATCAAAGGTAAAGAACCCATTGTGGTTATGGATAGATCAGATCATATCATACCATCTTCGTCCACCATATTGTAGGTCACATTTCACTAAAATGAAATTAAATTTAGACAACATATAGAGGTAAATGTTACGTTTATGTCTATCATTGAGTCCATTGAGGATTTAGATTGGCCTCTTGTCAAGTCGCTACCCATTTATCCCATCCTTGATTCTTCACTTGAAAATGAGGAAACACCAATTACCACAATTAAAATAGAACAACCTCAGCAAGTTGAGGAGCCACCCACAACATATCCAAATTCCAAAGTACCTTTTCATGAGTTTGTGGGAATGGTAAAATCAAGATAGAGATACAAGTATCTCCAAATAAATAAACACAATGGGTAGTACCATCAAAATTTTTTACCACATCAGAAGCACCACCACATTTGAAATTAGTCATACCTAATTCATTTTTATAGTGCCTTAACAAGAGCAAGGATGGGTGTTTCCCCCATGTAAAACTGGGGGTACTCAAGCTGGCACAATTAAACATTATAGAGTGAAATAAAAACACGAATTGAGTCATAAACATGCACATATGGATGCAACTATTAAAATGGATAATAAAGAGACATCCACATCTTATCATACAAAGGAGACCTATGATTCACATTTACCTAAGGGTTCTTCGGCACCCACTTATTCAACTCCTATAGCTAATAATGGTCATGATACCCTTCAACAAAAATACATTTAAAATCCTTATCGGTCTTGTAGCACATGCTAGATCACTTAGGTAATATAGAGGCACATATGGAGAAACAAAATTATGTGCTACAATTAATCATGTACCAACTCACAAGCCTAGAGCTACAAAATCAACCCACATCTGAGGTCAAACCACCTCCAGTGCAGCCATAGAAAAAAACTTAGCAAGAGAAAGCACTGAATCAACCGTGTTAGAGACTGCATATTTATACACCATTACTCGAACCTATGATATCAATTTTAAATCGATTATATGTTGTAAACGCCATCACTTTGCTTGAGGTTCGTCCTCTATATCCAAATCATTTGAAACCCCATGAATATGAGAAGGATATATATTGTTTATATCATAGACAAAGCGGTCATGACATCCAGTCATGTTATAGTTTCAAGACCATAATACAGAACATGCTTGAAAGGAACCAACTTATAATTGAGGGGAGCCATCCAAGCAAAGGACTGAGATACCTGTATCTCAGTTGTGGAGTGGTATTTTCACCCAATTGTGAAAGTACACTCTCCCTTAGGATTTGGGTTCCAAATCCCCTCTTGCAAATAAGTTAAACAAACAACTTCTCCAAGGTCTCTGTTGTATTAGCATTTGCATGTGTATTAGTAATCTCAAATAAATATATTCAATTTTAAATGCTTGGACACCTTAGTGATTGCAAGTAACTGTAAACAAGGGGTAATGTTGGTTTATTTTACCATGAAACTTTAGTGATTGTTCATTGAACCAAATAAAGCACATGTGAGTTGGCCCTCATATGACCACGATGTAGTGCCTTAATTTCTTTTATCTTGAGATTTTTAAGGTAGATTTTATCTTCTTTATTAAGTCCAAATATGGCTTCCTATCATGAAGATAAAAATGGCTTTCAATATGATCGATAAACTATCCCTCTTTGGTGGAATGAATTTTCACAAAGAAGCAATAATTTATGGTCTTGGATAAAGGGCTTTAAATGTCACTTTAACTTATCCCTCTTAAATGAAATAAAATTTTCATCAAGATGAACAATTAAGTGCTTTGAAGAAAAGACCTTCAATGTAATACTCAAATTACCCCTCTTTCATAAAATTAGAATTTTTACGAAAAGAGGGCAATTTTAGGCTCCAAAAATGAAAATTTGTATAATGCCAAAAAAACATAAAACCTTCAATGAAATTGGAATTTTCATGAAGGGAATGTCATCACAGAATCATGAGTGCAAAACAAAACTGAAAAAATGAAATTTGACCTTAAAATGAAAATTTTCTATATTCGGATTTTTTAAAATTTGCAGTAAAACAACAACTTCGATGAATTTTTTAAAAATACTAAAAAACTCTAAAAATAAAATTTCAAAGTGCGTATTTTAAGTCTGAAGTATAACCTACGCAATGGTGAAATTATTTTTTGATTTTGAAATTTTTTTAATGTCTATTTTAATGCCTGAAAATTTAAAAAGAAAGTTAAAATTTCTGGAAAAATAAAATGCAAAAAAAGTTGAAAGAAAATTTAGAAAACTGAAAATAAAATGCATTCAGTATGATGCTATCCTATTTCGACAAAACCGAAGATGTGAGGTTTCCATGCATGCAACCTAACCTATTGGACTTGCAAAACAAGCACAATACGGATAAGCTAAGTGCTGGCTCCTAGGTTTTTAAATGTGGTTTTTAGATTTAAACATTCGCATGAAGCAATCAAGAAACTTGCATAAACTCCATTTACAAGCCTAAAATCTGAAAAGGGGAAAAATAGACATTTAATCTTGCATGCAGAAAATGACTCCTCCTTTCTTGTCCATAAGATGCAACTTTCTGAAATTTTTTGTATTCAAAATTTGTCATTTTACAATAACAGAAATTTTTGGTTTTCCCAAACCAGTCCATGGAAGAAAAACAACCCAAACAGGTCAAGAGTGGCCCTTTTGCCTTCAAATCTGCAACTCTGCTCGCAACAGTTTCCAACCCCTCTAAACATCCTTGCCTGGTGTATTTAAAAATTTCAGGAAGCTTTTCATTTCACTTTCCAATGGCTGTTCATTTCACCTTCCCTTGTGCATGCATGTGTTTTGGTTTCCAAAAAAAAAGGCTTTTTGTTTCTATTTTGTGGCCCTTCATTTCATTCACATGGTTTGGCTTCCTCTGTTTTGTTTTCTTCACTTTTCTTTTGATTTCAAAAAAAATGTTTCCTTTTCTCCACATGGGCATGCATTCGCTTCCTTCCATGTGTAATGACCATCTTAAATGATTTCAAATCATTAAAGATTCCTTATGTAACGTTTTGTCTTATTCATTGGATTTTGTCTTTATGTGACAAATTACCTTATTCAATCTTCGATTTATTCCTTATAGGTCCATGTCACTATGCAGTCTTCAGTTTCACTATCTTGGTGTTCATCACTAATATCAGACGCACTGTCCACTACTCTGTTCCCTTGGAGAAAATTGGACATGTTGCGAAATCGTGACACTCTTGTCTCTCTGCTCGCCTGCCCCTTTTGAGTCATGAAAATGCAACATGTCGCGATATCGTGACACTTTTTTCTCCTTGCGATGTTTTACTTTTTCTTTGATCTTTAGCATTTGTGCCACTTTGGTCTTCTTGGAAAATATGCAAAAATGTGGATCCCCAATTTTGGGGTACGTTGTGGAGTAGCCACAAAAAATGGTGACTCTACTGGGAAATGCTCTTGAGAATTTCGGTGAGAACTCAACCTGAACACCTTCAAAACTCAAACACAAGCATCAGCAAATATCTCAAGAATGAAACTAGATGAGAAATACATGAAGCATTAGAATTATTAAGCATCAGCTCGGTGTGTGCAATGTGCTTCATTCCCTATCATTTGAAACTCACTCAACTTTCCATTGTCATTTTCACTTATGATTCGTGCGTATGAGAAGTTATGGATGATTCCTATAGGATTTAATGCATGGTGAAGATGCTAGAGATATAACAAGCTTTGCAAAGGCTCAAAATTTCTAGTACCATGAACAAACATATTAAAACTGAAAAATCCTCTTAGGACCAAATATGAGTATACTGAATTAATTTACTAGATCCCAAAGTTGGTTATGTGTCACTACCATCTTGAACCCATGTGCAAGTGTAAGTGAAATCAAAGCTTTGGGGAATAGGATTCCCAACCTAAGTGAGATGGGAATTTAACCCTATCCTTCCTATTCTGATCTGGAGTTCATTACCTCATCTTGAACAAAAATATTTAACCTGTTATGGACAAAACTATCAGGCTAGCCTATTCATTTGAGCAGTCAGTGGTCTTGCTTTTAGACAAGACATGTTGCCACGCATGAGCATACTCCACTGCCAATCAAGCGTATATAGCCCCGATGGAGATTAACCCATAATCCAACATTTGGCTTTATTTTTTTTTATTTCTTGAACCTTGGGGATGACTACCCATCCTTGCAATGGACATGTAGTACGATCCTTCCAATCCAATATTAATGATGAAATGAAAGTAAAAATATTTTCTTTGGAATTTCAAGTTCTTGAGTGCAGATCACGCTTTTAATTTATTAAAGTGTGATGAAGGTAAAATAGAAGCTTTGGGGAATCATATTCTCAACCTAATTGAGATGAGAATTAGACCCTATCCTTACTACTCCATGCAGGTCAAATCAGAGCTTTGGGGAATTGGATCCTCAACCTAAGTTTGATGGGGATTTGAACCTATCCTTACTACTCTGATTTTAGGATTTAAACACTATGGGAGTGGTAAAAACCACTGTTTTAAGGATTATGTTGCATAATAGGACAGACGCGAAATACTCCTTTCACCTCACCTTTTCTTCCAAGTATGGTTTTGACCATTTTTCTCAATATCCTCTTTAAAATGTGTAGAACGTGCTTGGTTCAAGATAGTTTGGGCATCAGTTCCCAACCTTAGGATCCTTTTAATATATGTTATGTAATAACCCTAAGAGGATTCGACACCTTTTTAATGATTGTATTTGAAATATAGATGCAACTGAGATGAAATGTATATGCAATGTCAAATGTAACATGAGATATGGATGAACTCATTGCTCTTTTTGAAATGTGGATGGAGTATACCACCTACTTTATCATAATTTGTAAAACTAAAAACTTCATGCATCACAAGTTCCAAACGATATTCTTTAATGTGTTTGTGATACTCGTGGAGATTTTTGCAATACAATTCCAATATTTCATATTCTATTAGTCTTAGTCAACATTCATAAGGACGTAAGTTGACATCTCATTTTTTTTTTTTTTTTTTTTTTTTTTTTTTAAGACAAACCAACAGTGTCCAAAGGACCAACACACAAAACTTAAAACCAAACCCAAAGACTATATACAAATATACAATATGGTACAAGACGATGCACAGTTTGAACTGTCACTTCCTTGCATCCCAAACATGATTTGAGCATTCCAAAAGACATATAATGTGATACACATGCCAAATGTGAAAGGAATCAAACAAAAACAAGATTAGACCAAACAATGCAACCAACTTCAACTTTCCTCTCTCATCCCACCAATTAGATTTAGTTCCATTAGTATTCTCATAGGTGAGATTCAAATTACCAAATTGATTAGACAATGGTTGATTTTCAATTCTTTCTTGTCTATTATTTAAGGTGTAAATTTCATAATTCCATTCATGATTTAGAACTAGGCTTTCTTTATTCAAAATGAAATTTTGTAAGCAAGAGCCTATTTCTAAAAATTTCAAGCTAATTCATTTTCCATGTTCTTAGGCCAATCAAGATTGTGCAATAATTTACAAGCATCTAGGATATTTACTAAATGGGGATCATTAGAAGTTTTTATCCTAGGTTCAAGAATTAATTATTGATGAATTTGATTTAGCAATTTAAGTGCATCAAGCTCCTTTTCATTCATTAAAGTAATGTTATCAAAGGTGTGGTTAGAAATTAATCCTTGTTATTCATTCACCTTCAATGGAATTTCATC
Organism: Wollemia nobilis; assembly: GCA_028583015.1. NCBI lineage: Eukaryota > Viridiplantae > Streptophyta > Pinopsida > Araucariales > Araucariaceae > Wollemia > Wollemia nobilis. The sequence goes on along the minus strand of JAQPPZ010000523.1, from coordinate 6,238,351 downwards.
ATAAATATCATTTGAATTATACAAATCTTCACCTAAATCTTGGATGTTTGGACACAAAGGTTTAGATTTTACATTTTTCACATTTTCATTTACCAAAATTTGATGAGGATTTGCAATTCCCTCTTTCACCTCATGGTCTTCATATTCTTCATTGATTACTTGTTCATCAAACATACCAAAATTGGGCACCCAATTGAAAACATGCCCATCCTTTTCAAACCTCAAATATTCTTGGTCAAAGTGTATGTCAAGTAACTCATCTTCATGATCAATCACTTGCGTTACTTCTAATAGATCAATCACTTTGTCATTTAATTCCCATTCTTTGTTCAGTATCCATGGTATCTCTTCATTTGAATCCTCAAAATAATCATGCAAACTTGTATCCGAATCTTCAATGAATTTATATTCAACATGATCAAATTTTGTAACCTTCTCAAATCTTGTGAATGTGATATCTTCGTATGAAGTAGAATTTTCAACATCCTGCATATAAATTGGAATAGAGGCTTCATCCATAAGGGTGTGAGGAAATAACACATCTTCATATCTTCCCCAACCATTGTAAAAATTATCTTCCAAATTTGTGGGATGAAACTCCATGGTATTTGTGACATGATTTTTTGATTCATTTGTCGATTCTTTTTCTTCTTTGTCCTTGGTCATAGGATCATTATAATATTCCAAAATTTGATGAGATTTGAAACCCTCTTCCAAAAAATCCTCAAATTGTATAGGAGTTGTAATATCTTACTTTGAGTAGGCGATTATATTGTCCTGTATATCAATTGGCACACAAGTTTTATTAGCAGTTTTGGAGTGAGTGTAGTCTTCCCACTTCTTCCAAGCATCATAATAATCATCTTCCAAAGTCAAGTGGTGACGTTCAACTACTTCTTCAACATCTTCCAATTCATCAATGTGTTTCTCATCAAATTTACCTTCACCTTCTTTAGATGGTTCAATAACTTTCAAAAGTGGGTTATTTCTTGAATTCAAATTTGTAAGGCTATCATTGTCCAAATTAGTAACCCATGATTCGATTTTATCACAATTTGGAGGGTGAAGAATTTTTTTATCATTAGTTCCAAGCTTCTCATCGAGAGTGTCTTCCAAGAACAAGTGGTGAAATTCTATCATATCTTCAAATTCATTTATTGATTTTCTTCCAATTTCACTTTCAACCACTTCATTCAATTCGATGATAGTTTCTGTATTATCACCTATATCAAAAATTGTTGAATTTAGGACCCCTTTATTCGAATAATCATGTATCTCTATGAATGAGATCATCTCTACATAATCCTCACTGGTGGATGTCAACTTAGCAATTTGCACCTCCTCTTGGACTACATATAAGGTGGTTGTAACATTTGGACCTTCAAATTCACCCCCTTGATCATTTAACTTAGGTATCATTGGAGTGGAGGGTGCTATATTTACTAGTTGGTTTCGGTTGGCATCACTAACTCCAAAAGAACAATCTCTCATGTGAACATGTTGTGCCTTTTCTTCTTCCAAAACTTGTTCTACCTTTTCAAAGATCTCATAGATTGTCTCTAGAGATAGGTCATCGAAGTTTTCCTTAATGAGTGTAGCAAGTGTGGGGGGTATGGCTCTCAGGTATACTTCAATAGATTCCTCTTTCAATGTACCCAAACTTTCCCACATTTGAGAGTACAATTCACGAAACCTCACACCGAATTGACTCATGGACTCATTAGGCTCTTTACACATAGAGGTGAATTGATTTTGCAACCTATCCAAGTCAACTTGATTACCAAAGTGATAAAGATAGGCTGCTTCTAATTGGCTCCAATAAGTCTTAACCTCCATGGGTAGATGACAATACCACGAGAATGATCTATCACCCACAATGTATGGGAAGAACCTACAAGCAATAGGCTCACAAAATATTTGAAATTGACATAATGTGAACTTATAGATATGTAGATTTTGTAGGTATCCTGATGCCACTTCTTGATTAAAAAGTCATAGAAACTCCAATAACATTTCATGAATTTGATAAGGTGTTCCAAATGTAGAATGACATTCATAATACTTTCCTAATGCAGATACCATCGTTTCTCTTAGGGACATCATTTCTTCTCTTAGGGATACAATTTGCTCCTCAGATGTTGCCATTAGTGAAATTCAAAGAATAACTTCAAAACCAATTTGTTAGTCATGAATAAAAGAAAGAACCATGACAAAGCAATATTCTAAAAATTTAAATTAGTTTCTGATTCACCAGATCACATATGCGTAAGTGAAGAGCATACTCCTAGTGTTGTAGGCTTTCTGATTCACAATATCGCATTACACGCAAGTGAAGAGCATAATACAGACAACAAATATGTTTTAGACAAGATAATTCCTTACAAATAAGCATGAAATGACTCGTAAGTATCAAACATGTAACGTATGAATAATCATGTTAGCATCAACCAAGAGATGTATCCATTAAAATCCAATGAAAGTAATTGCATGGAGACAACCTCATTAGTCAAGACCAAAATTTTTCAAAATCAAATCAAAACACATTATTCCTGTGTGAACAATCAAAAGCATTAGAACAATGCATAGCAATTCATGTCCTCCTTTTAACACTACAAGGTTTTATTGTTTAAAAGAGGACTAAAGATAATAATCAATAGGGCATGAAATATTCAAAATTTAAATCCCTATAGCATTTAAATCACACTATAATAAACCAAATCAGGTCCTCCTTCTAGTGCCAAAATGTTGAGTGGTATTTTCACCCAATTGTGAAAGTACACTCTCCCTTAGGATTTGGGTTCCAAATCCCCTCTTGCAAAGAAGTTAAATAAACAACTTCTCCAAGGTCTCTGTTGTATTAGCATTTGCATATGTGTATTAGTAATCTCAAATAAATATATTCAATTTTAAATGCTTGGACACCTTAGTGATTGCAAGTAACTATAAACAAGGGGCAATGTTGGTTTATTTTACCATGAAACTTTAGTGATTGTTCATTGAACCAAATAAAGCACATGTGAGTTGGCCCTCATATGACCATGATGTAGTGCCTTAATTCCTTTTATCTTGAGAGTTTTAAGGTATATTTTATCTTCTTTATTAAGTCCAAATATGGCTTCTTATCATGAAGATAAAAATGGCTTTCAATATGATTGATAAACTATCCCTCTTTGGTGGAATGAATTTTCACAAAGAAGCAATAATTTATGGCCTTGGATAAAGGGCTTTAAATGTCACTTTAACTTATCCCTCTTAAATGAAATAAAATTTTCATCAATATGAACAATTAAGTGCTTTGAAGAAAAGACCTTCAATGTAATACTCAAATTACCCCTCTTTCGTAAAATTAGAATTTTTACGAAAAGAGGGCAATTTTAGGCTCCAAAAATGAAAATTTGTAAAATGACAAAAAAACATAAAACCTTCAATGAAGAAGGAAATGTCATCACAGAATCATGAGTGCAAAACAAAACTGAAAAAATGAAATTTGACCTTAAAATGGAAATTTTCTATTTTCGGATTTTTAAAAATCTGCAGTAAAACAACAACTTTGATGATTTTTTAAAAAATACTAAACAACTCCAAAAAAGAAATTTCAAAGCGCATATTGGAAGTCTGAAGTATAACCTATGCAATGGTGAAATTATTTTTGGATTTTGAAATTTTTTTAATGTCTATTTTAATGCCTGAAAATTTAAAAAGAAAGTTAAAATTTCTGAAAAAATAAAATGCAGAAAAAGTTGAAAGAAAATTTAGAAAACTGAAAATAAAATGCATTCAGTATGATGCTATCCTATTTCGACAAAACCGAATATGTGAGGTTTCCATGCATGCAACCTAACCTATTGGACTTGCAAAACAAGCACAATCCGGATAAGCTAAGTGCTGGCTCCTAGGGTTTTAAATGAGGTTTTCAGATTTAAACATTCACATGAAGCAATCAAGAAACTTGCATAAACTCCATTTACAAGCCTAAACTCTGAAAAGGGGAAAAATAGACATTTAATCTTGCATGCAGAAAATGACTCCTTTCTTGTCCATAAGATGCAACTTTATGAAATTTTCTGTATTCAAAATTTGTCATTTTACAATAACAAAAATTTATGGTTTTCCCAAACCAGTCCATGGAAGAAAAACAGCCCAAACAGGTCCAGAATGGCCCTCTTGCCTTCAAATCTACAACTCTGCTCACAATAGTTTCCAACCCCTCTAAACATCCTTGCCTGGCGTATTTAAAATTTTCATGAAGCTTTTCGTTTCATTTTCCAATGGTTGTTCATTTCACCTTCCCTTGTGCATGCATGTGTTTTGGTTTCCAAAAAAAAAAGGCTTTTCATTTCTATTTTGTGGACCTTCGTTTCATTCCCATGGTTTGGCTTCCTCTGTTTTGTTTTCTTCACTTTTCATTTGATTTCAAAAAAAATGTTTCCTTTTCTCCACATGGGCATGCGTCTGCTTCCTTCTATGTGTAACGACCATCTTTAATGATTTCAAATCATTAAATATTCCTTATGTAACGTTTTGTCTTATTCATTTGATTTTGTCCTTATGTGACAAATTACCTTATTCAATCTTTGATTTATTCCTTATAGGTCCATGTCACTATGCAGTCTTCAGTTTCACTATCCTGGTATTCATCACTAATATCAGACGCACTGTCCACTACTGTGTTCCCTTGGAGAAAATCGTACATGTCACGAAATCGCGACACTCTTGTCTCTCTGCCTACCTGCCCATTTTGAGTCATGAAAATACATGTCGCGATGTCGTGACACTTTTGTCTCCTTATGGTGTTTTGCTTTTTATTTGATCTTTAGCATATGGGCCACTTCGGTCTTCTTGTAAAATATGCAAAAATGTGGGTCCCCAATTTTGGGGTAAGTTGTGGAGCAGCCACAACATCAACCACCACATCAAGTGTGGTCTTAGCATCCTATCCCTCGCCACAAACACCCACAGTGTATTTGGACTCCGTTATCTGAGTCCATGTCAATAATTTTTAGAAGCTGCAAGAATCTAAGGCTACAATTTTACCTGATATAGGCCTGTTAGACCCAAAAAGAACTAAACCTAAGGGTTATAGGGAAGATCACTTTTACCTTTGTTAGAAAATAGAGGGCCATGAAATTCACAATTGTTATGAGTTTAAAACATAATCCAATACCTTATTGACAAGGAGGTTTCACTAATATATGGTTCATCCACCTCAGTTCAGCTCACCCAAGATCATGCCTCATCATCCCATATACAATCTCTAGGTCAACCACATCCTCATAAGACAAGCAAGCCACCTTTTCGAGTAGTCACATTTTTGATGACTACTTCGGCCTTATTTCAAAAACTATATGATGCACATGCAATTACATTGCTGGAAGTCAAACCAAGAACACATAAGCCTGGGTTACACAATGAAAGCCTCTATTGTTCCTATCATAGTATAAATAGGTATGACATCCATGATTGCTATTCATTTAGGAATGTAATCAAAAAAATGATAAAATTAAATGAGCTCCACGCAGATGGTTCATTTATTTTACCTCATTAAGACATTGTCACCTCACAAAGTTTTGTACCCCAATAGGGAGAGTTGATTTTCATCACTCTTCCTAAATAGGCTAATTACATTGTAGTGGATGACATGCACAATGGGGATCATCAAGGTAGCACACCTTCTCCACCATCCACATCACAATCAATGAATCAAAGTGAGAACTCTAAAGGTATCACACCTTCATCACTTTCAGTGAGCAACACACACACTGGAAGTACCTAAGGTAGTGTACCTTTCCCCCTAAAAACATCAAAAAATAAATAAAAAACATCAAAAGCACAAAAATATTTACATTTTGCATTACATCATATGAATTTAGTTAATTGCATTGCATTAGGAATTTTCAGCCATTGCACTTGCATTAGAATAGGTTGTATTTGCAATATTATGAACGACACCATATTTGTATGCCAATCATGCATATTTTCATCATCATCATTCACATTTCCATTGTGAATAATTATATTTTCAACATATTTAATCAGTTGCTATCAAGTGTATACTAGGGTTTTTAGGTCATTTAGTCATACCTAGTGATCTTCTCAAATTTTGTAGAAAGCTCACTTCACTTTCAGAAGATAAGGTCTAGTTTTGATAGTACCTTGCATATTTTAAAAGCCCGTCGTATTTTAAACATTAAATAATCCTAGTTTGAAAAATGAAGGATGACACTATAAAGTGGTCTTGGTCACCTTGAGAAAAAGGTTTTCCTTGCTCATATTATCATGTGCATGGTTTAGAATTTTGATTATTGGACAAAGTACAAGCTCCCCCCTACCCAAGAAATCCCTTGATTTAATACAAAATGAACAAATTCCCAAAGCAACAAAGCAAAATAAATGGTGATTTTCATCACTAAGCAAATCCCTTGCTCCAAAAAAACAAAATGCAAAATAAATAGTGATTATCATCACTAATCATGAGCAAGTATCCCAAGAAATTAAAAGAAAAGAAGGGGTAATGAGCTTGAATCCCTGGAATATCAGTATTAGAATGCCATAGGGTGATCTTCATTACAATAATGGGTTGAATGAAACCCATATGGCAATGGGGTATTCTTACACGTGGTGATATGTTTATCACATTAGCAAATTTTTGTACAAACCAATGTTAGCTTATGGATGAGTTAGTTGTAGGTGGCTTGTATTTACCTAGTAGTTTATTCCAACTATGTCCAAACTTAATATCATGATGACCATACGGTGATCCTCATTACAACAATGGGTAAAATGAAACCCACCTAGAAATGAGGTAGTTGTATGCCTCATCTAATATATTCATTTGCACACACAAGAATAATGAATATCTTGGTCTTATTAACAAGCTTATATCTTTTAGGAGTCTTGTGTAGTCATTATACAACTTTTGATTAATCAACTAGGGTATTTGAGTCTCATGGAAAACCTTAAAATTCCCTTATAGCAACAAATAATATCATCAAATCATGTACAATTTTCCTTATGAATTTTTATTTATTAAGGGGTGCACATAGAATAGGATATATATCAGATGGATATAAACAATGATATTTAGACAACCACTGACTATTTTGTGTATATATTTTAATTCACAAAAGCTTATAGGGAAAACCCATACATCTCACATCATCTTATCTCACATATGGATGTATAAATGATTAATTCTTATGATAAGAGTTACCATTTTCATTCATGATTTTCATACATTCCGTGGTGTTTGCCATTAGTCTGTTAAACACATATTATATGCATTCCTAGTATTTAAGTAATTAAAGCATACAAATTCATTTGCATTAGTTCATCTTCATGTAATTAATGCATTACATAGGTATCATCTATCATATCATATCACATGGACTAAATGCATAAACAAATGAAACAAATTTAAACATTCATCATTGCATCCATATAGGCATACATAATAGTGCATCTACATATCTAGATCATAGCATCTAATCATACATTTATCATCTAGCTAGTGCATGTCATCATTACATCATATACATATAATAATCACATCATCATCTAAGCATTGCATCCACAACTCCATATCATAAACATAAAAGCCAAGACATAATATGCATAATGATCCATAGAGAGTATCATATATGTGTGTGTGTGTGTGTGTGTGTGTGTGTGTGTGTCAAAAAGTACATAGAGGTACAAAATTCCTATAGGCTACAACTGTGTAGGTCCTCAGACATTACACTAAAAAATGATACAAGTTATCATAAAATATCAAACAGGGCCTACACCCCCTGAGTCACCTCCACCCTTAGCATTATATTTGCAAGGTTTTTTGGAGTCAGTACCTATCAATCGCTTAGATCATGCACCTAATATATGATTGGGATACATGGACGACTATCCAAACTCACTACTCCTGATCTTCTAGGAACCCCCTACTATAGACCTAACTAGGATAGTACCACCACATATCATGATATCAATTTGAAGAGTAGCAATGTATACTACATCTGCTATGTGTTGTATTCTCTCCTCTACTAGGAGATATCATAATTACCTAACATCTACATCACTACCTGAAGCTACCTATCCCTGAGTGGCTGGAGTGGATGGTGTGACCTAAACCATAGGAGCAACCCCTGGCTGCATCTTAAGAGCATCACTCTCAGTAGTCTTCGCATCTACTTTGGTCGTCTTGGCCACCAACTACATATGTAGAGTATCTATTATAGTCTGCATTAAGTCTACTTGATCCTAGATAGTGGTCCTCTCATCCTCATAGCCTCACCACTACTAGCACCCTGCACTCAACTAACTATGTGCAGTAGCAAGATATGTATCTCACTCCAGTACCTACCTCTGAGTTGTCTTAGATGTGCTTGTAATCTATGCACCTAAGCCCATAGCTATGATACCTCATCATATAGGGTATCCTTCTCACTCTCCTCATCTTGGGGATCATCGATAGTCACTATTACCTATCCCCACTCACCCTACATCATGTGATGTACTCATCATCCATCATCATCGCCTCCATTAGTTGTCCCCTCATCCCTAGATCTGCCTAGGTGGCTACCACCCTACCATAGTCGACAGATCTACCAAGTATCATAATCTACCATGGTACTAGGATCCTATACACCTATATCATCTATCATAGGATCTACCACCTCATATAATGTTATCATTTATGGTAGTGTAAGTTGTGTCTCTACCTTGTAGTGGTGATAGAGGACTAGCTCCTCTAGCACATCCTATGCTATACTAAACTAGTAAGTGACCCGAGAGTAATGGAAATACTCTCTCACCTTTCTGTGGCACCCCAAAAGCCATATATTGTGCCTCACTTGGGCTAGATATCCTTCTACCTCATCCACATAGGACAACCTATATATGACCTCCATATGATTTGACTTGGCTATAGTCCTATCAGTGACCCAATGTAGCATGTCAGATCCCTAGCATTCTAATGACTTTGACTAGCCTCTTCCACTCCTAGCCACATCACAACATAGCAACACTCCTCATCTACCAAATTAGCAATACCAATGGTAGCCCTCCAGGATGATCGATCCTAATATCCTCCCACCCCCAGATATGTAGAATTAGGTTGCATCCTACTCCTGCTCACTCTCATCACGTAATTTGATATAGCTCATCATACAGCTATGCCAGGAGTGTGCTCCCCCATGCCATAATCAGAGGCTTCTACAAATCACATTCTAGAATGTCTTGAACCATGTCTAGGAGGTTCCAAGGGAACCTCATGCTTGATGTGTTCAGTAGCAGCACATTCGAGATGATGTGCATAAGAACTACCTATCACCCAGAGAATACATCCTACCTAAACTAGTAATCCACAGGAACCCCATCGTACTCGATATCATCTAGTGCCTCTATAGCTTTGTATTGAAATACATGCTCAAAAATTGTATCCCTTGCCACCATAGGAGAAGAAATAATGGCCCGTCCATCGATAGGAATCCTAAAGATACGATAGACATCCTCCAATGTCACTGTCATCTCTCCAATGGGGAGATGGAAAGTTTTAGTCTTGTTATCCCATATATGGGCTAAGGCTATGATATATGATTGGTTCAACATCACTATTAGCAACTAAACAATATAGTTGAGGCCAATCACCCCAAACAACTCCTAGTCATCATCATCCAATAGGGGTCGTAACTCAAGAAGCATATTGGGCTCTCGCCCTTGAGCTGTTAGAGTCTAACATAAAGTAAGAGGATATTTCAAGGTACACAATCACTCACTCACTCACAAAAATGCATTCCAAAAAAAATAAAAAAATCAAACAAAAATTCAAAAATAACTCCTAAGATTCTCAATCATTCATTTCATCGACGGTCACCATGGCTGCCATCGACATCATTAGCGGCCACCATAAATGATCACTTTTTTGATCATTGGGGTTTAAACCTTGTCATCCATAGTGATGGCAGCCCCTAATTGATAAATTGAGCATAAACCTCACTAATAGCAGCCAAAAGATCGACCCCACATGAGGTCATTTTCCCACCCAAAAATACATAAATTTAAAAATCCTAACCCCCTTAAGCTAACCTAAGCTACACCTAAACTAAGGGGTGAGGTTAATTACTGATAGTTTAGTGAGGTTCATTTAACTCATTACTTAATGAGGTTCATTTTAAATACATAAATCATGAGGATGAGATGGAGAGGTACCTTAGGAGCTCTGGATTCACTGCTTGTTAAGGCCTTGGGTTGATCCACCATGGTGGTTTGTTCGATTTTCAGTAGCATTTTCTATCAGTTCTTACCTCTCTTCCCTCAGATCTCACTCTTCTTCAAGTGCAAAATTGAAATAATGAATTTGAAAAAACCCAAAAATGACATTTATATTTTGCAATTTTGGTCACCACCCACCTTGAGAGCAATTGCATATCAGGTCAACCTCCCCTGCTGATGTTGATAGCAACTATAGGATTTGCAAATATTTGCAACTAATTTCAATGGTGGTCAAGAATCAGTCATAAATGCACTCAATTTATCACCATAAGGAGTTTCATATTGGAAATTAAGCATATCTACTGGTCCATAATCATCATAAATCACTAAATTTACAAAAAAATCAAATTAATTTTTTTTAAGTGTGCCTCGTACGTAGTTATTTACCCTATAAACTTGGTAGTTGCAACGAATTGCGCTCCATGTAATCTAGAAATATGATTAACTTACCATAATGTAATTTGAACCAAATTATTCATCAACAAATTGAAATGTCTTCACTTCAATCCCTAAGAAGGCCATTAAAGAACACACTGCTCCACAAGAATGAGGCATTCATTTCATTTCTTCTATGAAATTTTATCATATCATCAAACATAGTGATTCATAACATGCTTAAATTGAAGTGCTATCATATTGATTATCTAAGAAGGCCATTGTGGCTAGACTACTCCATGGGATAGAGATGTACAATTATCATTAATTGTGAAATAATAGTTGTAAGAGGACTTGCTCACAACAACAAAATCATCTTGAACTATCTAGATCAATCATCTTGGTCAAGCGACTTATCACTTTCATCACTTACCATTTTCCACATTGAATCATTACTTGAGGGGGTAGTCATAATAATAATATTCATAATAAAAATCAATAATTAATCACTTAATCATGTAAGTTGTGTTCATTTGTGAATCATTACCAAAGACAATCATGCTCCTGCTTGGGGCAGAAAACAAGCAAATGAATTAACTAAATGCTTGGAATTTTTGAAGCATGAATAAAGGGTCGAACTTCTTTATTATTGAACAATGTTCAATAGCAAGGAAGCCTGAAGTGAAAGGTTGTACTTGAACCAAGTTCCTTAACTTTATCGAAGGCAATGGTTTTGATATGCACATCTTTTTCATGATTGGGGCATCTAATATTGATTAGATCAATGAACATCAATCAACCTACAATATGGATTTAGGTTGTATGTTTTTGCTTAGTGTTGTGTTTTCCCATAATGCATCCCAAAAAGGGGCATCTATAGACACCTAAAGTGTGTCATGTTGAGGAGGCTACTCATATGGATACCTCTTTAGGCCATGTGACTCATATTGGACCTTTCCAAGATTCAACAATCATTTTAACCACTCAATTAAGGTAGCCTAGTCCTATTCAACCATAGCTATTGATGTTATCAATGACAACCATCGCCACCACTAATATTGTGAGTAGCCATGGGCTAGCTACTAACATCACTAGCAACTATGTCCATAGCCATACTTTTTGATAACGATCGAGCTTGTAACAAACTTTAGCTATTCGAGCTGAGTAAATCCATTGGAATCCAATAAATTTTTGAATGGTTGTCAAAATCGAAGCATCTAGAAGCTTCCTCTCAACAGCCCCAGCCTAAATGAATTAGGTTCTTGGCTACTTGGAGAATCTAGGAAGAGAATTTAGGAGTCTATTTAAGGCCCAAAATTTACAAGCAAAGTCTGGAGAAATTCATGTGCATTTGCCATAGCAGAGCACTGCCAAAATGATAAGTGAATTAACATCCCTCTGAGGTGCAACAAAATACTGCCTAATTTTACAATGCTACCTGCCAACTCATCAATTGAAACCATTGAAGCTTGAGGAGCAAACAACCACCTATTCAAGCCCCAAATTGTCATAGATAGAAGTGAATTCCATCATCAAACTATGTTCCAAGACACAAGTAATCCTTGAATATCAATTCAGCATCAGAATTGATCATCATCAAGCTCGAGTTTCGAAGAATAGATCCTCCATCCCACAACTACTATTTTTAATAGTAACTTTTAGGTGCTACCACTGATTTCAATAGTGGCTAATAGGGCCCATTGCTCATTTTGATAGCGACTATGGTCTAAGTGATCTTTTCCCTTATCTTAGTTCATAGATTTTATATTTTCTGTATTTCATTCATTTTTTGATCTATATTAGAAGTATTTATCTTCAGTTTTATGCATTCTTTCTGCTTTATTTTCAGTATTTTCATGCATATTGTCATGTCTTTATGTATTTCCTTCATATTTTGTAATAATCATGAAATGGCTTCATATTGAGAGGCTTGAATCTTGCTATTGATGTTTTGTAGGTTTCCTTGTGTGTAGCTTTAGGCCTTATCAAGAACATATTATCCTAAATATAATCTTCAATAGCATCATAGAGCAGAGGTCACCGAAATAATCCCTCCTATGATCAATTTTTGGAGATTCTAAAGATCTATTGAAGATACCTATCATTTGAATTATTAATTTTAATATGTATCAAACTAGTTAATCCCTTAGAGGGATATCTTGTAACCTTGATGTAAAGAATAATTTACAAACATGAATAAATAAGGGCATAATTTCTTTTATCTCTTTCACTTTGCATTGGTTATATAATGTTATCTTGTAAGTTTTATTTCATACTTATTTAGGTGTTATATTTTTAGCTATATTACACATTAATACTAGCTATTAATGTCAATTTCTAATTTTTTCTAAGTATTAATTATACTAAACTTCTTATTAATACTTTTATTTTGATTTAATCAAAAACCAAACCATGCTTCAAACACAAGAAACAATACAAGGAATTATTTACAAATAAAACATGCAACCATATTTATCCTTGAGTATGAGGCTTTATGATAACTAATATGCTATCTTCAGCCTACTAAGGATACCTCTTTTTCCCTAGAAACCTCCTTGTTGATGGTGCAATTTTCAATCAATCAGATATATATGCATTGCATCTAAATGAAGGGATTTATTTTACCCTTGAGTTGATGATAAATATCATCCATTATTTCCTATTTTTCTCTCAACTCTGGTGGTTTTCCCATACCAATCCACTAGTGAGAGTACCTAGTATTGCAACCACAAATTCATCAGTTGTACCATATTCTAATAATAGTGTAATCAAAGCATAAAGTGCAACTACCAAAACATATTGGTAACATAAAATGAAATTGTGTATTAGATATCCACACATCAATACATAAATCAAGTGTCAATAATAATTCCTTCAAAGGAGGGTCATTACACATATAAATATTTTGATCCATCTTAGGCATGGTATTCATAAGCTTGGATGAAGGGTCAATTTTCCCTTGTATTTGCATCATGTTTTGCATGACATTTCCAAAAGATTCTAGGGAGGACATAACTCTATTAAACACCATGGGTTGATTAAATTACTATGTAAATACCATTTTGGAGGAGATGAAAGCTCATGAAAGAAATTCTTTGACCCATGGATAGAAGCTTCTACTCATAAGTATCACAATAGGCAAGGGAGACATTTAGAAGTAAACAAAAATCAAAAGTAACAAAGACTCTAGAAAATGGAACACCTTCTACACAAAGGAGATATAGAATCAATCATAAAAAGCAACCTAGGAATACTAATATTAATGTTGAAGATGAAAATTCTCCATCCAAAAGGTTTGTGCCTACAAAGAAGAGGTCTATAACTAGTAGAAAAAATAGACTAAAGTGATACCAAATACTGAAGAAACACCTATAGTAGAGCAATCTACACCTATGCAAAGAAAGAGGTAGAATAGAGTTATATTTTGATATGGTGACCAAGAACTTTTTTCCGAGGTATAAAGCTTTGCTCAAGAGGATAACCATGACTTAGAAGAGATATGTGCACTAGAGGGGTTTGTAGTAATACCAGAATAAACCCTTATGTAGGAGGATGACCCACAATCACCTAAATCCACTCCAACACCTATGGATTCAACACAAGTTGTGAGAAGCATTGTCAAAAGAAAAAATAAGTAGCCTAGGGCTGCCAAAAAAATAAGAAAACAAAATAAATATAGGACGCGATCTTCCACCCATTTGAGAAAATGTAAAAAATAAGCACTAGAGAAACCTGGTGCATATGAGGGGGTTGTGGAACCTTTCAAGGTTATCTCTAGTAGTGATGAAGTTAAGGTGCTAGAATAACATCATGAAGAAGTTGCACCAGAACAACCTCTACTTAGACAAAGCCAAAGACAGAGGTAAAACTCAACTACTCCAAAAAAAGCAATGACATTGACATTGTTTGGCATTCAAAAAAAGAGAGGTAAAAGTTGATTATTGATGATGATGAGGATGCACAAATTCTAGATGCAGGGTTATGCATAGTGGTGAATATTCGCCAATTGGGTGAATATTAGGATTTTCAAAATTTGAAATTGGTGAATATGAGGACCCTCGACGTTGGCCCATTCGCCTAAAATTTTCAAGACCAATTTTTTATTAGGGTCAATTCGCCATAATATATCCAAACATAGGCATATTTATACTCGTTGAAAAGCTCTTTTCGATCCTGATCTAATGGTGGTGTTTTTATGAAGTTTTAGGGTCATTTAATAGGTCAAAATTTACCCCAAAATATGAATTTATATTTTAGGTCTTCAAATACCCCAAAATTTGGTGTGAAGATGATTGATTTGATTTGCTTAGGATTCACCATGATTCACCTTGATTTTTATTAGGATTCACTATTTTTTTACAAGTACATTTTTAGTCCAACCCCTTATGCATAACCCTGTCTAGATGTTCCCACAAGAACACATGAGCAACAATAGGGTGATTTCCATCCTGTAGGTGTAGTTGATAAATTAGTATAGACTCCACTAGATAATATCAACCTCCATATGGAAAAACAAGACACTGATAGTAGTGATCATGCACATGAGACTCCACATATGAATGAAGAGTCGATAGAATACATGGTGAAGAAAGAGGCTAAAGCATTGGATAAGTTAACTACTGCACATGCCTAAGATATTATTAGAACTCAACAAAAGCAATTGTAGGAAGCTCAGTTGACAATCTAGAAAAAAGGTAGGTGCACCTCTCAATTGCTATAAGAATTGAATGAAATGAAAATTAAATTAGGTGAAGATGTATCTTATGGGTCAATTCCTAAAGCAAAGGTAATAAATATTTTTTTAGGAATAGATGTTGAGCTTAACAATAATCATGATGATGGGGAACAAGGCCAAACTCTATTTGGCCCTAATGTAGATACTGGAAATAAAAGTGCTTAGAATAATTGGAGCTAGATGCTCAAAACAATTTTTTTGTATGACATGAAGGGAATCCACCTATAAAATTTAGAGAGACTTCCACATAAGCAATAGATGCAACAAAAAAATATGTTCTAGAACAGTCACCAAGGCAAGACACTCCAGAATAAGCTCTAAAACAAAGTGAATGAGAAATAACTCTAGATCAAAGGGCCACAATATTTACAGTATCAAAATGAAAATAATTTCTATATCAGCTTAAGACAAAGCTAGAAGTAGTGGTCAAGTAGGTTATCATTGAGACAGTGGATTTTGAAAAATCAACAGAAAGAAGAACATAAATAAAATCCCTATAAATTTTAGTCCCTTACCCAACTATTGTCATTTCATAGGTCATGGTCATGTTAGATAATCATAATGCAGTAGTCTCGAGTTGATTTAGGAAATTCCATCATTTAGAAGGTCACATTTCAACACTCAAATATTTAGAAGAACAAAACAAAAAATAGGGTGAAGAGGTAACAAGTCTCAAGGCTTAGGTTAGGGATCTATGGCCCATTGCTTAATAGGTGCTTGAGTGCAGGTCACCTAGAAAAATTATAGCCAGTTTATAAGAGAATAATATTATAGGTGGTAGGTAATGAGGATTTTCTTTGATATCCCATATGATTTATCTACTACTAAAGTTTTTGTTGAGGTATTTTTCATAGTCCAATAGAATAGAATATTTTTTTGTGAAAATTCTATTTGCACATATTTGCACTTTTGAACAATGTGCAATTTCTTCCTCATATGTATATTGGTGATGTTCAGTTACGAGCATTCACCTCTACCATGCGTAATTAGTTGTAGCGGCAAGAAAAGGTATGATAATATAAATCTAGTAAAATGGAATGTGGTTTGTTAATACATTATGATCAACCTAGCCCAAGGGATCTTATTGGTACACATTACTCTCTTATGGGTAATGCAACCATCAAGAAAAGTTAGTATTATCATACCCATGCAAGTGTAACAAAATTCTATAGAGATAACTTTAATAGAGTTTAAGCAACATGAAGGAAAATATAGGATGAATTACCTATAAGTTTGAAGAAAAAGGAACCCATTTCACCAACAATTTTGATGTGGTCTTGTAAGAGAGAAATGACAATGATTGAAGTAATTAGAGCACTGCAATACGAATGGATATGCATATGGTTTTTCCCATCAACTATGATCACTCATGTTCCATATTATTTTGAGCCTAAATTGCATCTAGAGCATCGATTCCAGGAATGGTTATCAGAGATACAAAAAAACAAGGGATACCATTCTCCATAAAATAGATTTTGGAGTAGCCTTTATAAAGAACTGGATATGCATGCAACTTTAGATAAGTATAATGCATAAGGACATGCATTAGAATTAGTAGGAA
This sequence comes from Wollemia nobilis, assembly GCA_028583015.1. Lineage (NCBI taxonomy): Eukaryota > Viridiplantae > Streptophyta > Pinopsida > Araucariales > Araucariaceae > Wollemia > Wollemia nobilis. The sequence goes on along the minus strand of JAQPPZ010000523.1, from coordinate 6,221,417 downwards.
GGAGTGATGAGGCTAAAAATTTGTCTTATTTTTTAGAAATCTAACCCTTTTTTCCTATTTTTGATTAAAATAACATAGTATCTACCAAATATTAATTTCTATTTATGTTGATATTAAATGTTAAATATGGTGAATGAAAGAAGACATTTCCTTTATCTATTTTAAAATGTTTTTGTGTGTTTTAAGGACTAATTGCATGGTTTATTCTTATTGAACTATATAATAAACTAGTAATAATTTTGCAAAGTTTTATGAATAAATTCATAAAACTAAAGTGTTTGATAGGCCATTGCTTTGGATTTCTTTTTTAATGTTTCCATACTTAAGCAATAAAAATCAAAGTAATATGGTGTCAGTTGCACACCGGTTAGGTTCTAGAATAATCTAGGTGTCAAAATAACAAGGCACAAGTATTGTGCTAGAATAGCAAGATATGGAGCACTCCAAAATATCTATGCATGGGAAGAAAAGATAAACTATGCGGTCAAAGTGTCTTGAAAGCATTTGGTCAAGGCTATGAGTTACACAATCAAAATTGATGTTGATCAATAGCATAGGTATGAATTTGTGATTAGGGATAAGAATATGAGCATTGACCTATCGACTATTATGGACTTGCTGCTATTATTTTGTGCTGCTATTATTTTGTGCTAAAATAAAATGCAACCACATGATTATAAGGAGCCCAATGCACATAGATATGAGCTAGGGAAACATGATGGAGACTTTAAATTTATTTCAAACTAGTCAATAACCAACAATATTGTATAAATAAGGACTTATCCAACCCGACCCGTTGTTAAAATCTAATTGGTAAAATTTAACATGCAAGATTATGTATTAAATTCTAGGATAGGTTATTACCAAAAATAAATCCTATGAATAGGTTGAATAGTTAGAAATTTAGCTATAAATAATATTGTATGCCTATTTGTCAAAGTTAATAGTTAGTGTAATGAATTTTGAATGAAAGATGCAATAATTTGACCCTCAACATGTTGTCTTAAGTCTAAATTATTCAGTTCTTTTGCATATGAGACTTTAACCTTTTTAGACTAGTTTTCTACTAAAATATTGTTCCTCCCATTGAACCTCAAAGTAAGGGCCCACTCTCTAGAACAGTGGAAGGATCATTAGTATAGTTGCAAGTTTTTCTAATTAATTTTCTTTCTATTATTTATTTCAACAAATAGAATAACATAGTCAAAATTGATGAGTTTGCTTTTATTTTTTGTTTGCCTTAGTTAATTTTTATTTCCAAGATAGTGTAATTTGTTTATTTTTTTGCAAGTGTGTTGCTATTTCCATTTAATTTTTGTAATATGATTTTTATTAATTATTGTTTCATTCTAGCATTAAATTGTGTTTTCTTTGAACGATGAGTTGTGATTTATTTTAGTTTGGATTAGCTTAGTTCTTTTCAATTAAGTATAAGTTGTTGCTTGATTTATTTTAGTGATAAAGTGTGAAACTTAGTATAGTTTTATTTATGAATTTTGCAAAGACATTGTGATTCCTAGTTTTCATAGATTAGTTTATAACCCTAATATCCAAGACACAATTCTAAGATCTCTATATAATGCATACAACCTTAGGATGTTGCCCTAGTCTAAAAAAATATTAAAGTGAGATCATTAATGACACTCATAATATGAATTTTGAATCAGATCATTATCATAAATTTATAGCATTGGAATTCAAAAGTGATAGTTGCAAACATTTATTCAAGTAATGGATTAATGAAGATAAAACCACCAAGATAAACACACATTTTTTTATTGTTTAATGTCATTTATACAAGTCATTTCTTTAAATATTTAAAAAAAAATTGTAGATTTAATCATTTCTATTACCTTGTCTAAAATTCTCTAGACATTTTCCTTGTACTATTTTTAACTTATGAAAACTTCATCACTCTTTTTTTTAAATAAAGGGGTAGAAATTTATTGATAAAAAGTATGTATTACAGAGTACAATTGAGATTTCAACCAGAACTCAAATAAATATCCAAACAGGATAAAACCACTAGACTAGATTGACACCCTAAGAAGACAACAAGAACAAACCACATTAAGTAGTATATCCTTGTGGATCAACTCCCACAAGAGATGAGAGCCCCAAGATGGGAGACTCTCCCAATTATTGATAATCCAAGGATCCAACAGCTCAGAAACCCTTTTGGCCAGGTAATCAGCAACCACATTTTATTCTCTTAGAATGTGCACAAAGGATATAAATTTGAACTCTTCACTCATTCTGAGAATCTGAACAGGTACAAAGGCCAACTACCAATTAACTTCCTCCACCATTTTACTATTTAAAATTTTAACCATAATTTGAGAGTCAAACTCACAAATAATTTTACATCAACCAAGATAAAACCCCCTCTGCAAGGCCTCAAGAATTACAAGAGCTTCCAAAAAATTGTTGGAGTGAATACCTTTATAAATGGAAAAGAAATGCTGACACCACCAACATAATCTCTTCCAACACCGCCAATGCCAGCATGTCCAGGATTACCCCTGGACAATCCATCAGTATTAATTTTTAAAACTCCTCTAGGGGGTGGCCTCCACCTACCATCTCTTCTAACCTTTTTGTTGAGTTGAGGAACCCTGCTAGGGCTATAAGAGTTCACACCATCCCCAAAGAGACCAAGGGCTTGTTGTACCTTCTCCTCCCTAGAATCCAAAAGAGGGTCCACATCACATTTGCTATGGATGGTTTCCTAAACCATACATAGGATCCTTTTCCAAATCTATTGAACAACCAAATGACTACCCTAAAATATGCGATGGTTCTATTTGAGCCAAATTTTCTAGATGATGCAAGAAGGGCCCAAATTCCAAGCCACCCGAAGGAAGGGCATCTTGGATGGAGGTCTGCCCAGACTACACCAAAACTCCACCAGGGACAACACATGAAAACATGGATGGTTCCAGACGCTCCACCAATGGTGCCAAATATCTCTGGCAAAGGAGCTTTGGAAAAATAAATGAGAAGAGTCATCCTCATTCTTACCGCAAAGAACACAAAAAGAGGGACCCTAAAATCCCATATTCCTCACGTTATCCCAAGTGAGGCATTTATTACGAGCTATCATATAGAGAAAGAAGTTACATTTTGGCCAAGCAAATTTGTTCCACACCTTTTTCCACCAAGTGACATGAAGACTCCCATACTTTTGCTTATCAAGAACCTGATAACCATAGGCTACCAAGTAGGTTCCTTTGGGATCAGGGTTCCAAGCCAGAATATCTTTACCCCTCAGTGAATAACATGGCCTCCTCGTAAGAATACGAGCAAGAACTCCTACAAAAACTTCATCACTCTCATATAGTTATTCAATTTAGATTTTCTCCACTAGGCTATTCATTTATCTAGTAGCTTTTTCAATGATAAACACGATCTTGAGAAATACTCCATGAGCATGGTCCATTATTTTGAGGAAATATGATATGGGTAGAGGATCTATGATTTTTAGTAGTAGGTAGGTATGAACTGGTTCTAATACCCATTGTTTGTTTCTTAATTTTTATTAGGCTATTTTTAGTGCAAAAAATAGTTTCTTTTAGTGCATTAACTCTTTCTCATCCTTGGCCAATCTTCTTCTTCATATACCATTAAAAATACAACTTTAGAAAAACTTATTTAAATCAAATTTTACTTTCATAGCTTCTATGGCTATACTTATGATAATATCCTTATGATTTTTAGTGGTGTTCATAATAGAGGTGTATTCTTTCAAACTATTGAATTGAGAAGTGAAGTCTTGCACCATGGAGAGATACCATTCTTCTTTATCAGATATAATTTTTTCTAACTATGAAACCCTCTTCTCAAGTATGTTGGAATAAGCCCTTTCAAATGTCCTTTCAGATTCTAGAGCCTAAATTTATTGGAATTGGCATATGAACGTTTTCTCTAAATCTTTAACTTTATCTTGTTCTAATTTATCCACTTCAATATGTATCTGACTTATGTCCTCTCCATCAAATTTGTCTACTAAAGTGATGGTCGTTTCATGTGCCTTTTCAACTACAATATCATCCTCATGCCTCTTACTTTTCATAGAATATTTTCCTTTTAATGATTGAGAATTTTATCATAAAAATAATTTATGGAAATATATTCAATCTTGGTGTCTAGAATATTTCTTTCCATGGAAATATCCATGGACCCACCATTGTCTTTTATCAACTACATTTTGATTGCTCTATTTTGTTTAGTAATATTTACAAATTTAATTTATGCTTCTACCATATCATAGGCTACTTCCTCCATTGTTTCGTTTTTTGTTATAAAATGTCTATCATAACCTCTAAAGTTTCCAATGCTCTAGTATCCACTCCTCCAACATCCACTTCCTCAAGATCTACTTGGGTACCTTTATCCTTAGCAAATATTTCCTCCATTGATAATTTTATTCCCATTAGAAGAATATCTTCCAATCAAAATTTTCCTTCTAAATACAACACCTTCCCTTTAGGATCCCATTCATCCATAAGATTTATTTTTTTTTCAAAATAAAATCGTTTGAAGTAGGGTCCAAGATTTAGAAGTGTAGCAACCTCGAGATGCATGCACCGCTCTTTACTCTACTTGCAATGTTATTAAAAACCCAAGATAAAATTGAATGCAATGAAAAAACATATAACACGAAAATAACAAATATGGATCTCTTTATTTGTATTGAAATTTGGTTACATGTTGGTCCCTCCTAGGGATACCCATTTCGATACAATAAGGTTACAAATAGGCAAAGAGTGCCCCTTTTGTGAAGAGGTGGTGCGCTTTCGAAAAGCTTCCCTGTTTCGCACATGGAAATGTATGAGGGCTTACAGATGCCTCCTTATCCAGGGTCTATTTCCTAGAGGGATCCCTTTTGCTCTCGTATGTTACAAATTTTGTCTGATCAACTTGTGGCCCTATAAGCAATGAAACAACAACACACGCTCAGATTTTCGATAATGCCTCCCTAGATGAGGTTGTTATTACTGAATATAAGAAATGAAAGCAAATGCAAATTAGACTAATTCTATGGATGCAAACGAGAATGATGTTATGCTAATGATATGCTAGAATAATGAATCTAATGTCTAAAACTCTAAGCTATGCCTACGGTCCATTGTCCAAGACAAAGAATGCCAAGTGACTCTTGTCATCTTTACTCCAAAGTTATGGACCAAAGCTTGTATCCGATGTTGAAATAATGGTTGCTATGCTCTTCAATCCGTTAGGGCTTCTCCATACTCGTGATCTCCAAGGGAACTCTCCAAGTCTCAAAAAACTCTCCTCAATGACCAAGATTGATAAAAGATGTATATATCTGACCCCTCGATAAAATATGTCTCTCTTGGTGCTCTTAGGCTTGCACATTTTATAGTGTGAAACCCTAGGTCTATGTCCAAGCCCTAGGAATGAATTTCTCATGCGTAGTGTAAGTTAGCATGAGAAGCTTCTTGTCTTTTCTATGTTTGGAAGTAGGTTATCTGAAATATAACTGTCAACTTGAGTCTCTTATGCGAACTGGTCATTAGCATGAGAAGCTTTTATCCTTTTTTTATGCTTGGAGGTCGGTTAACTAAATTTTAAATGCAAACTCAAGTCTCCTATGTGAACTATTTGTGAAAAGGAATGTAAAGTTACTCCCACTCACATTTATTGCATGCAGACTACCACTTACGCTCGTTATTAGGCATATTTGTCAACAAAACTACTTTTAGGGATTAGCCATTATCGTCTACAGTGACTAAGCTCTGGTTGTTGTCATATGCAGTGGCTAAGGTCTAGCCACTCTAGGCTTGAGTAGATAGGATCTAGTGACTCTTGGCTTGAGCAGCTAGGCTTGGATAACTTGAAAAGGCCCCAAATGAGTGGTGAGAACCACTGTTGATGCTTGGAAAGTCCAAGATTATGTCATTTGATCTTATGAATGTGTCTATGTGAGTAGCTCCCCTAAGCATGACACATTTTAGGTGTCTACAAATACCCCTTTTTGTGATGCACTGTGTGCAAAACACAACGCTAAGAAAAAACGTAGACTAATCTGTTTGTAGGGTGTATGGTGATCAATGGTCTAATCAACACTGGATGGCCCAATCATGCAAGATGGCACGCATCCCTTGAATCATTACCTCAACGTTCGAATGACTTAGCTTAGTGGCTTGGGCATGTTAAATTGCACTCATTCCTCAAACTCAATTGGGTAGCTTCAACTGCTACAATAGTTTCTATCGATAGGAGAGCTACAATTGAAGATGTCATGTCTTCTTACATTTCTAGCAAACAAGGGAAATTTGTGATTGTTGTATGCAATGATTCATAGGATGAACATGATTTTGTTATGATCGAGTGATATTTTGTTGATTTTGATTATGATTATGTTGAAGTTTTGAACTACTTCCTCACACAATGGATTGGTTAAGAAATGACAATGAATGAAGCGACAAGTCGCTTGACCAATATGACTAATCTGGTTCCTCTCTAGCATTTGTTGCTTCTAGTGGGTAATCCTATATCCAAGTGTGATTCCAAATTTTTATGATAATTATCTATCCCTATCCCGAGGAGTGGTCCAACTATCAATAGCTTTCTTAGGGAGTTAGGATGAGTGATTCTATTTATGTTTGTATTGTATCACTTTGGCTTAATATTTTTGGTATCATAGGGGAATTATGATGATCCTTTCGCATCCGTGGAGCAGTTCGACCATCTTGGTCTTCTTCAAGATTGAAAGGTGGTACATCGTAATTCTAAAATGAAATGTTTTTTCCCCAAGTGGCCTTATGGTAGCCTACTCATATCATTGAAATGCATGGAGTGTGAATCACTGCAATCACTCAGTGGATAAAGTAAGTAAATGGGTACGAGGCCTACTTGAGATTATGCTTATATGCAATTTTTTTGTTATTTTGAACATTTTGATAATCTTAAACCATCAAAGTGCGTATATTTGCTATTTTTATGGGATCCCTCAAGAAGGAAGTCCTTTATTTTGATTTGTGTATCTAGCCACTATCAAGTCCAGCGGCCTCTTAGTACTTGCTTGTGGCCACTGTCGCTTTGAGCAGCCATGATGTTTAGTCCACTGACATCAGTAGCAGCCAAGGTATAATTAAGGAATATATAAAAATTATGTTTTCTAGTATTTGACCTTTCACTTTTACTATTTCAAATATTCACTTTGGGAGCTCTAGTGTGACAACAACGATTTTGACTTTGGAGTTTGTTGGCATTGAGGACATGGTTGCGTAGGGTGAGACATTAGCCGCTGGAGGAGCCGGAGCTTCTTGGGTATTTCTCTTTTCTAAACCCTAACCCTCTTTTCTCTTGTCTGAGTAAAACTGAACCTCACTAAGTAATGGGTAAAATGAACCTCACTAAACCTGTTGGTAATGAATAAACTCCATAGTTAGGCTCAGCTTACCTTTTTCTATGGTGGGTTAGTCCCCATTTTTGTTCTCATTGCTATGACTTGGTAGTTTCTAGCCTAGGGTTCCCAAGTTTTTTAGTTGCCAGTGTAGGGTGTCTGCAAATTTTGCTTTGAAATGGGTTCTAAGTGAGGGTTTCTACCCCTTCAATTGTGCCCCTTTGTTGATTTGCTTTTCTGTCACTGGCTTTAGCCTAGGGTTCCTAAATTTTTTTGTTGTTACCTATTGCTGCCATGTTAACAACTTTTTAACTTAGCTTTGATTTGATGCCTGCGTGGGAATTTACCTTTATTTTTTTTTATTTTCCCTCTCTTTTGTGCTTTTTATGTTATTTTGCAATATTTGGATTTTTTTGTTCATTTTTGGCTAGGGTTCACGGGTTTGCCATGTCGCCCCTCGGTCGCTATCACTCAGAGTGGCCGGTTATGAGCCGCTATCACTCAGAGCAGCCAGGTTTAAACCCCGATGGTAAAAAAATTAACCGTTGGATCTTGGTCACTGCTATCTCCAGCGGCTAGGTTCCAGTCGCTATAGGTGACAGTGGCTAAACCCTTAGCCATATTTTTGCCCTTTTTATGATTTTCTTAAGACATATTTTGATTTTTTTGTTCTTTTTGAAAGTTTTGAACCACTCCTGAGCTTTGTGCTGCCCGACTATATGCATTTATCCTTTGTTTATTCGGACTTAGGAGTGTTGATGTTGTTATGCTTTGTTTTATTTATGCCTTAGATGCACTGTAGTTTATGTTTTATTTTCTTTTGTTATTACATCCTCTCTACTCGGGCTCAGGACTCGAAGCTCCTACTTGAGCTACTTTCTAGCTTTGATGACATAGAATGGGTATGGTTCAAATCTTGAGGGTTACAATATATTATTAAGATACCTTACATTATGGCAGATCATTCTTACCTTACAACCTTGGCCCATCGTTGGGACACGCAGACTAATACCTTTCGTCTCTCGATCGGTGAGATGACCATTACGCCAGAGGATGTATATAGGATCTTTCAAATTCCATTTGATGGAGTGGCCATTGTCTCTTCGACCACTAATGATCAGGTGGATGTTTATGCTCGGGTGTTTACAGGACACTCTACGGAGGCCCTATGGGACACCAAGTCCTAAGGAGTGTATATCAGTCACTGGCATGGGGAGCATGTTTTTACGATGAGGTATACTATATTGCTGATGGTTATCAGCATTGTTCTTATCCCAGACTACTCGGGTTTGAGGTTCCCATGGAACCTTTTGGTGATGGTGAAGGATCTATTGGATAGTGAGGAGGCTATCATCAATGCATGGGGTAGGTCACTATTGGCTCCATGCTATTATGAGTTGTACCACATCCATCGATGAGGACGTGTCATAATTACCTACAACTTGCTCCTATAGGTTTGGGGATGGGAGCATATTAAGGTAGATCACCCTAAGGGGCTCCCGGCTAAGATTACAGTGATCGATGCTTGGATATAGTGCTATGCTGCTAGATGGGCTTGAAAGCACGAGGAGCACAAGAGCCACACTTTCACAGGGGATTTATCCCATTATATTGATGCTTTTACTAGAATTTTGTCCAAATATGTCGTATGGTACCCTTACCATGAGTGTTCTACTTGGGATGATCCATATAGCTTTACTACTAGGACACAGTGTGAGCAATGGCTGTTTGGACATAAGGTTACCACCTGGGAGTACTTCTTCTACTATCAAGTTCTTCATCAGTATGGGTTGTAGTAGGATGTGCCCCTGGTACCGTTCTTGTATAGGCTCCTCACAATAGAGAGGGACCTACCTCCATGGTAGATTATAGAGCTTTCAGATGAGAAGGATGCCCCATCTGTTGACCCTAGAGTGTCTAGGGGAGTTATAGAGGCATACACTCAGTTGTAGGGTGATCGAATGTGGTATGGTATCGACAGCCTAGGGCATGAGGATGATGGTAGGGATGATGGTGTAGATCCACCAAGATGCAGAGTTAGAGCCAGGATCGAGGTATGGGGTAAATCAACAGAGCAAGTGGTAGTGGAGGATCCTGATGTTCTTAAGGAGGAGGAGTTAGAGCCCGAGGAGAGAGACTCTCCTCTAAGAGCACATCTACATGAGGTTGAGGCTGAGCTTTAGGAAACTAAGATCCAGGTACATCAGAAATATGATACCATTGAGTAGCTCACAACACAGATACAGGCTCTACAGGCTACTATTGGGGGTGGTGGCACTAGGATGCAGTTTGTTGTTCCTCCTTTTAAACCATAGGAGGTTCAAATGGTAGGTTTAGGAGCAGATGTGGGATAAATTAAGTATTTTTTGGATGAGTATGAGGAGCAGATCCAGGGACATGTGGATCACATCACCATTCTTCATATGTAGCTCAAGAAGCATGGGATTGTCCCTAAGGAGCCACCTAATGTGGGTGGTTCATAGGTCAGTGGGCACTCCACCTCAGGGTAGTCTTCCACCCATCCTAGCCAGAGGATCCAGACTCGGACAGAGAGACCGACATGTTCACATCATTCGACTCATGACACCGCCACAATGGGGAGGTAGCACTAGAGGAGGTGATGTAGGGGGATTAGTCCCAGTATTTTATTGATGCTTTATTTGGTCCTTGATTCATTTTTGAGGTCACCTGACCTATATGACTATAGCCCATGGTATTTTTGTACATCCATTGGACTTGACACACATAATTTTATGATATCTTTGCATTATGACTTATTATGTGTATCATTTATTGCTCATGTTTTTGTTGTTATTTTATTTTATGATATGATGCAATGATGGTATTATGCTGACTTGATGAATATGTTATATTATAGATGATATTGTATATGCTTATATGGATGTGTAAATACTTATATGATTTGATGATATGACGTGATGTATTTTGATGATGAATGATGAATTCATGATTGTATGCAAATGGATATTGCCTATGTGTTTTATGATGTGCTTTATGATGTGATGATGAACGATTAATGAATTGTGTTTGTGGATGCGATGTTATTGCTAAATGCATGTTTTAACTTTTCTTTAATTGTATGCATCTAACTTATGTGATGGGATGGTATAAACGAACCTATATGCTCTAATAACTTAAAACATATGGAATGCATATGACATTGACAATCTTAATGGGTGATACCACAGAAAGTAAAAAATAATCATGAATTTAAATAATCACTCTTATCATAAGAATTTATTAAGTATTCATATATGAGGTGTAATGGTGTGTAATTTTTTTTCTTAATAAGTTTCTATAAATTAAAAAATATAAAGTAGTTAGTGGCCATCTATATACTATTTCTAATATATATGCGGTATTTGTCCTACTATGTTGATACCCCCTAATTTATAAAATCTTATAAAGAAAGTTATGGTGTGAATGATGTTATGATTTGTTGCTATGTAAGAATTTTTGTGGCTTTCCAAAGGTTCAAACACTTTAGTTACCTTATCAACAGTTGTCTACTGACCACTTAGAATTTTGAAAAGTAAGGCTTTTACCATGGACCTGGTTTTTCACGATCTCTATATGTGCAAGTGATTGTATGTTTTGAGGTAGAACTCAAGCATTTACTCCAATGTTAGGTGGGATTATTTCATCCCATTGCTAATATCAGGGATCCTCAAGTGTTCGTCTCATCCTTATGTTGGACTTAGTTGGACTATACCACTAGGCAATATTGGGTTACCTAAGCTAGCTCATCCACATTCAAACATTGGTCTACACAAATGCATGAAGCAATTGTGGTAGACATATTGTCATGCATAAGGATTTCTCCTTCCAATTTTGTACAATGCTAAGAATTCCAGGGATTCAAGATTTATTCCCTTTTGGCTTCTTTTTGGCTTTTGGATATTTGCTCATATGTAGTGATGAAAATCACTATTTATTTTTTATTTTTCTTTGAGTGAGGATTTTGGTAGTGATGATAATCACTGTTTATTTTGCTCATATGTAGTGATGAAAATAATTGTTTATTTTTGATTGATTTTTGAGTTATGTTTCTTTGAATTTATGATTTTGTGTATCGAATTATTGCTTTGAAATCTAGACTGTATGCTTGGCCTTTTGAATATGTACTTTGCTTCAATATTTTTCTTATTTTAATTTAAGCAAGGGATTTGGATAGGGCAAATCTTGTCCTTTTTCCAATTCTCAACACATTTAAACTGGTTGCACAGGGGGATAAGCACAAAACATCCTTTTCGCTTAAGGTAACCTAGACCGCTTTGTAGCTTTCATATTTTCCTTGTACCAACTAGGATTTTAGTGTTTCAATTAGTGACGGGATCTTGAATATCCAAGGCATTATCATAGCTAGACCTTACCTTCTACTAATCAAAGTTTTTTTCCTCAAAAGTTGATAAGATTACTAGGTGTGGTTGATTAACCAAAAAACCTTAGTATATTATGTATAACAACAAATAATGGTTGTGTTGAAAAACATAATTACACACTGGTGTTGATGGAGGTATGGATTTGAATGATTTGTGTGACAAACTATGGTATCACTTTTAAGGTTCTTATGCCATATGCAATTGTAGTGGATATGAAAATGCAATGCAATGATGTGGATGCAAGATGTTAGATGCAATTGTTTTTGTATTTTTGTCTTTATATTATTTTTGTACTTTTGTTTTATTTGACCAAAGGGCTTATTATGCCTTTGAGATTTTTTGATTTTTGACCAAGTAGCATGAAGTACCCTTGGAGCTTTTTGATTGAAGTTGACCAAGTGGTTTGAACACCCTTGGAGCATTTTGAATTGATTTTGACCAAGCGGATTGAATACCCTTGGAGCCTTTGATTGATTTTGACCAAGCAACTTGAATGCCCTTGGAGCATTTGAATTGATTGGAGTTGACCAAGCGGTTTGAATACCCTTGGAGCATTTTTTATTTGATTTTGACCAAGCGGGATGAATTACCCTTGGAGCCTTTGATTTGAAGTTGACCAAGCGGTTTGAATACCCTAAGAGATTTTTTATTTGATTTTGACCAAGCGGGATGAATTACCCTTGGAGCCTTTGATTGTATTTTGAAATTTTATGTTTTTATGATTTGTTTTGAGTTTTTTACATATTTGAATGTTTTTGTGTTTTATGTGTAGAATGCCTTTAAGTGAATGATATTGATAGGCTCAGGCTCCTCAACACCATATAATGATATAAGGTGATACGCTCCAAGATCAACCCTCTATGAAATCATGTATGGGCCCATCCGTTTTACCACAAACTTGTCTCACAAGTGCGGTGACAAATTCGAATTTTGCTGGTTTTCTTTGAGCACTAGATCTCCAACCTTGAATTCCATTAGGTGGACTTTACTATTGTAGGCTCGCGTAAGGCTATATTTGTAAACACGAAGATGCTCTAAAGCATTGACTCGACATTCATAAAGAAGCATCAACTAATCAAGGCGGACTTACCATGCGACATCATCATCTATGAAGTCCTTTAATGCTATGTGTAGAGTCATAATTTCCAACTCTAGTGGCATGATGGCCTCAGTACCATATATAAGTGAAAATGGTGTTGCCATAGTGGGCATCCGTATACTAGTCATGTATGCCCATAGTGCAAGAGGCAAATCCATGTGCCAATCCTTGTGATTGTCTTGCATCGTCTTCCTCAAAATGGAGACTATTGTTTTGTTTGAAGCTTCTACTTGTCCATTTGCTTGTGGATAATAAGGTGTTGAAAAAATGTGCTGAATATGGTATTTGTTCATTAAAGCACACATATTTTTATTCTTGAAATATGGCCCATTATCCGATATTATCTTCGAAGGGACCCCAAAATGACTTATGATATTGTGGAGTATAAACTTCGTAATCCTTGGTCCAGTTGTTGATGTTAAGGGGATTTCTTCCACCCATTTAGTGAAGTATTCTATGGCCATTATGATGAATGTGTGTCATCCTAAGGATGGGGGTGAGATATTCCCAATAAATTCTAGTCCCCACTATGAGAATGGCCATGCTACCTAGATGGTCTGCAAATCTTGCGATGGTAAGTGCATTAGATTTAGATGATGCTAGCACTTACTACATTTCTTGACATACTCGCACTAGTCCCTTTCCATGGTGGGTCAATAGTAACCCATCCTCAAGATGCACTTAACGATGGCCATGCCACTAAAATGCCCTCCACATGTACCATCATGAGCTTACAAAATTGCCCAGGATGCTTCCTAGGGCTTAAGACGAGAGTAATAATCCATCATATCCTCATCTATAGAGGATTTTTCCTAGCAAGATGTATCTTGTTGCTCTCTTTTTGAACTTTCACCTTTCAGTATGCGATAAACCTTGAGGTACTATCCCAAGCTTTAGTAAGTCCCACAGTTGGTAAAGCCAATCCTGATAAGCCACAACTTCTATAGAAAATATGGTTTGCTCTTCCTATATTTTTGAGCTAGTGAACACAGATTGAGGAATAAATTTATGGTGTATGGTTGCACCACACTCCACAGGTCCTTGGGAGATCAAAGACCCCCAAGGTTCCATTTACAAGAAATATCTGGCTATGAAGGACCAATCCTGATTTGGCTTGATGTTGATCATGTTGACTGATTCTTGATTTTCAAAAGCTTCATGGCGTATTGCTGAGTGTGAAAGCATTTTCACATGAACGGTTATAAAATCAGTAAACATATTCTAAGGTATTAAGGATCCCAAATATTCTATGGTGTCTACAAATGTATTCAATGTACGAGGGATTGCCTCGTTGTCATACCATTCCAACCAAGCTAAGTAAGTGTTAACAAATTCCTTGTAAGTTTTCAAGAGTGGGCACCTGCATTGGAATAGTCCTTTGACCTGGTTTACTATGAGCAAGGAGTCACCAAAGATATTCAATATTTTAATGCCCATTGCTATGGTTGTTTGGAGTCCTAAGATCAATGCTTCATATTCCGTATTGTTTTTTGTGCATGGGAAGTCTAGTTTGAATGATAAGGGCAATGGAGCGCCCTGTGGTGTGATAAAGACAATCCCTACTTCACCCCCTTGTTCACACTTTGAACCATAGAACAACAATGACATGTCTCTTTCTTTCTTAGGTTCTTCAAGTTTTGGCGGATCTGATAATGCAAAGACTGCATCATCAAGCAATTCTATAATGAGAGGCTTGTTATCCTAAAGAGTCACCTCTGCTAATTGATCTGCTATGAATTGTCCCTTGATGGAATTCTAGCTTATGAACTCTAGATCAAATTTTGTATATAGCATTATCCACTTTGCGGTACCTGTATTGTGATATGTCTTGTTCATCACGTACTAAAAATAATTTTATTTTGATATGACGTAGGTCATATGGCTCAAAATGTAGTGTCACAAATTTCAAGTTGCAAAGACCACTGCTAGACACAACTTTTTGACATACGCATATCCTATATCATAACTCACCAAGGTGTGATTAATGTAATATATGGCTTGCTCTTTGTCTTGTGCATTCTTTTGGGCTAACAGGTGCCCAATGCAAAATCAGTAGCTGATATATATATAGTAAAAATGGTATTTCTAACCTTGGTGGAGCCAATATTGGCGATGTGGCCATATAAGTTTTGATCTCTACAAAGGCTTGATGGCATTCTTCTTCCCAATGAAAGGGGACCTCCTTGCATAGCAACTGATTCATAGGTCGGCATTTGTTTGATAATTGTGAGATGAATCTTTTAATGGACGCTATCTTGCCTTGTAGGCTCCACAACTCCCTAATTTTGGTAGGAGCGGTCATTTCTAGTATAGCCTTTACGTTTGCAGGATCGACTTCAATGCCTCTCTTGGATACGATGAATCCCAAAAGCTTGCCAGAAGTTATGCCAAATACACACTTATTAGGATTCAATCGAACGTTGTGTTCTATGAGGTGATCAAAGACTTGTCTAAGGACTTCGACATGCTCTTGCCGTAACAGGTACTTGGCTAGTAAGTAATCCATGTAATCCTCCAAGATCTTATGCATATAGTGATGGAATATGTATGTCATGGCCTGCTGATATGTGGCACCAATATTTTTTATACCGAATGGCATCACTTTGTAATATAATGTTCCCCATGGAGTAATGAAAGCAGTTTTATGTTGATCTTTGGGCTTAATCTGATTCTGGTTGTATCCTGAGAAACCATCCATTAGGAAAAGCATTTAATGACCTGCGGTTGCATCTCCAAGAGCATCTATGTTTGGTAACATGAATGAATCCTTTGGTGTTGCCCTATTTAAATCTTTGAAGTCTATGCAAATATGGACTCTTTCATTTGGTTTCCCCATGGGTACCATGTTCGACACCCACTCAAGGTAGTCGATGGAAACTATGAATACTGCATCCAATAGTTTTTGCAATTCTTTCTTCACCATCAAAGTGATAGTTGGATGTATTTTCCTCAAATTTTTCTTGATTGTCTTCTTCATGGGATCCATTGAAAGGTTGTGAACGACTAACTTTGGATCTATCCCTAGCATATCTTTGTAAATCCAAGAAAAAATTTCGAGCCTCTCTTTGAGAAGAGGAATTAGGATGGCTTGTTCCTCTGGAGATAAACTTTCTCCGAACTTGAATTTTCTTGGTTGGGTAGGATCATCGCTGATGTCCACCTCAAAAGTTGCTTCTATAGCCATATGTGACCCATCCTCTAGCTGATGAGGTGTGGGTATAAAATGAATGTCATTGATGGTATTTATAGGACCTACTAACTCAGGTTCCAAACCAACATGGAATATGTCATATGCACAACCTTATTAAAAATGAAATGGTTGTAACATCTCTTCATTGGGGAAGAGGTCTTCTAGCTCTATGGATGAATTAGCATGATCTCAATCAATAGCCTCTACATCAAGATGTAATGATTTGGTAGGATCTACTGGATTATGAAGTGGAGTGATCAAATCAATGTAGATCATATTAATGGATGGGATGAAATCTCTAGGACCACATGGGTGTAATCTTGTTTCATGGATTTCCCTTCCATAAACGCGATGAGGTTTTTGAGGAATGGGAATTTTTGGATCTGGCCCATGAGTAGGGTGGAAAATATAATAATTGGGATCTAATCGCTCTCTGAATGTAGGTAAAGGGGGATTGACCATACGATGAATGGCATCTAGGTCAATAGATCTTCCCAAAAATTGTAGATGAGGGTCTATGGCACGAAGTGCCATCTCTCTCTCTACTAGCTCATTGACTTGCTGTAAATGGTGAGGTCCAAGATAAGCCATCTCGGTAAAAATAACAAGGCATAAGTATTATGCTAGAATAGCAATATATGGAGCACTCCAAAATATCTATGCATGGGAAGAAAAGATAAACTATGTGGTCAAAGTGTCTTGAAAGCATTTGGTCGAGGCTATGAGTTACACAATCAAAATTGATGTTGATCAATAGCATAGGTATGAATTTGTGATTCCGATAAGAATATGAGCATTGACCTATCGACTATTATGGAGTTGCTGCTATTATTTTGTGCTAAAATAAAATGCAACCACATTATTATAAGGAGCCTGATGCACATAGATATGAGCTAGGGAAACATGATGGAGACTTTAAATTTGTTTCAAACTAATCAATAACCAACAATATTGTATAAATAAGGAGGACTTATCCAACCCAACCTATTGTTATAATCTAATTGGTCAAATTTAACATGCAAGCTTATGTATTAAATTTTAGGATAGGTTATTACCAAATATAAATCCTGTGAATAGGTTGAATAGTTAGAAATTTAGCTATAAATAATATTGTATGCCTATTGGTCAAAGTTAATTGTTAGAATAATGAATTTTGAATGAAAGATGCAATAATTTGACCCTCAACATGTTGTCTTAAGTCTAAATTATTCAGTTATTTTGCATATGAGACTTTAAACTTTCTATAATAGTTTTCTACTAAAATATTCTTCCTCCCATTGAACCTCAAAGTAAGGGCTCACTCTCTGGAAAAGTGGAAGGATCATTAGTATAGTTGCAAGTTTTTCAAATTAATTTCCTTTCTATTATTTATTTCAACAAATAGAATAACATAGTCAAAATTGATGAGTTTGCTTTTAATTTTTGTTTGCCTTAGTTAATTTTTATTTTCAAGATAGTTTAATTTGCTTACTTTTTTGCAAGTGTGTTGCTATTTCCATTTAATTTTTGTAATATGATTTTTATTAATTATTGTTTCATTCTAGCATTAAATTGTGTTTTCTTTGAACAATGAGTTGTGTTTTATTTTAGTTTGGATTAGCTTAGTTCTTTTCAATTAATTATAAGTTGTTGCTTGATTTATTTTTGCATTTACATTATAATTAAAACTATGATTTATTTTAGTGATAAAATGTGAAATTTAGTATAGTTTTATTTATGAATTTTGCAAAGACATTGTGATTCCTAGTTTTCATAGATTAGTTTATAACCCTAATATCCAAGACACAATTCTAATATCTCTATCTAATGCATACAACCTTAGGACGTTGCCCTAGTCTAAAAAAATATTAAAGTGAGATCATTAATGACACTCATAATATGACTTTTGAATCATATCATTATCATAAATTAATAGCATTGGAATTCGAAAGTGATAGTTGCAAACATTTCTTCAAGTGATGGATTCATGAAGATAAAACCACCAAGATAACCACACATTTTTTTATTGTTGAATGTCATTTATACAAGCCATTTCTTTAAATATTAAAAAAAAATTGTAGATTTAATCATTTCTATTACCTTGTCTAAATTTCTCTAGACATTTTCCTTGTACTATTTTTAACTTATGAAAACTTCATCACTCTTTTTTTTAAATAAAGGGGTAGAAATTTATTGATAAAATTTTTGGATTACATAGTACAATTGAGCTTTCAACCAAGACTCAAATAAACAGTCAAACAAGCTAAAATCACTAGACTAGATTGACACTCAAAGAAGAAAACAAGAACAAACCACATTAAGTATGTATATCCTTGTGGATCAACTCCCATAGGCGTTGAGAGCCCCAAGATGGGAGACTCCCAATTATCGATAATCCAAGGATCCAACAACTCAAAAGCCCTTTTGGATAGGTAATCATTAACCACATTTCATTCTCTTAGAATGTGCACAAAGGATATAAATTTGAACTCTTCACTCATTCTGAGAATCTGAATGACTACAGAGGTCAACTACCAATTAACTTCCTCCACCATTTTACTATTTAAAATATTAACCATAATTTAAGATTTAGACTCACAGATAATCCTACGCCAGCCAAGAGAAAACCCCCTCTGCAAGGCCTCAAGAATTACAAGAGCTTCCTTAAAATTATTGGAGTGAACACCTTTATAAATGGAAAATAAAACCTGACACCACAAACATAATCTCTTCCAACACCGCCAATGCCAGCATGTCCAGGATTACCCTTGGAAAATCCATCAGTATTAATTTTAAAACTCCTCTAGGGGGTGGCCTCCACCTACCATCTCTTCTAACCTTCTTTTTGAGTTAAGGAACCCTGCTAGGGCTAGAAGAGTTCACACCATCCCCAAAGAGACCAAGGGCTTGTTGTACCTTCTCCTCCTTAGAATCCAAAAGAGGATCCACATCACATTTTCTATGGATGGTTTCCTAAACTACACATAGGATCCTTTGCCAGATCTATTGAACAACCAAATGATTGCCCTAAAATATGCGACGGTTCTGTTTGAGCAAAATCTACCAGATGATGCAAGAAGGGCCCAAATTCCAAGCCACCTGAAGGATGGGGGTCTTGGCTAGAAGTCTGTACAGACTACTCCAAAAATCCACTAGGAACAACACATGAAAACATGGATGGTTCCAAGCACTCCACCAATGGTGCCAAATATCTCTGGCAAAGGAGCATTGAAAAAATAAATGAGAAGAGTCATCCTCATTCTTATCCCAAATAACACAAAAAGAGGGACCCTAAAATCCTATCTTCCTCACATTATCCCAAGTGAGGCATTTATTAGGAGCTACCATCCAGAGAAAGAAGTTACATTTTTGCCAAGCAAATTTGTTCCACACCTTTTTCCACCAAGTTATCGGAAGACTCCCATACTTTTGCTTATCAAGAACCTGATAACCATAGTCTACCAAGTAGGTTCCTTTGGAAACAAGGTTCCAAGATAGAATATATTTACCCCTCAATGAATAACATGGCCTCCCCATACAAGCAAGCACTCCTACAGAAACTTCATCACTCTCATATAGTTATTCAATTTAGATTTTCTCCACTAGGCTATTCATTTCTCTAGTAGCTTTGTCAATGATAAACTCAATCTTGAGCAATACTCCATGAGCATGGTACATTATTTTGAGGAAATGTTATATGGGTAGAGGATCTATGATTTTTAGTAGTATGTAGGGATGAACTGGTTCTAATACCCATTGTTTGTTTCTTAAATTTTATTAGGCTATTTTGAGTGCAAAAAATAGTTTCTTTTAGTGCATTAACTCTTTCTCATCCTTGGCCAATCTTCTTCTTCGTATACCTACAAAAATACAACTTTAGAAAAACTTATTTAAATCAAATTTTACTTTCATAGCTTTTATGGATACACTTATGATAATATCCTTGTGATTTTTAGTGGTGTTTGTAACAGAGGTCTATTGTTTCAAACTATTGACTTGAGAAGTGAAGTCTTGCCCCATGGAGAGATAACATTCTTCTTTATCAGATATTTTTTTTTCTAACTATGAAACCCTCTCCTCAAGTATGTTGGAATAAACCCTTTCAAATGTCCTTTCAAATTCTAAAGCCTAAATTTATTGGAATTGGCATATGAACCTCTTCTCTAAATATTTAAATTTATCTTGTTCTAATTTAGCCACTTCAATATGTATCTGAATTATGTCCTCTCCCTCAACTTTATCTACTAAAGTGATGGTCATTTCATGCACCTTTTCAAATACAATATCATCCTCATGCCTCTTCCTGTTCCTAGAATATTTTCCTTTTAATGATTGAGATTTTTATCATAAAAATAATTTATGGAAATATCTTCAATCTTGGTGTCTAGAATATTTCTTTCCGTGGAAATGTCCATGGACCCACCATTGTCTTTTATCCACTACATTTTGCTTGCTCTATTTTTTTTAGTAATATTTACAAATATAATTTATGCTTCTACCATATCATAGGCTACTTCCTCCATTTTTTCCTTTTTTGTTATAAAATATCTATCATAACCCTAAAGTTTCCAATGCTCTAGTATCCACTCCTCCAACATCCACTTCCTCAAGATCTACTTGGGTACCTTTATCCTTAGCAAATATTTCCTCCACTGATAATTTTATTCCCATTAAAAGAATATCTTCCAATAAAAATTTTCCTTATAAATACAACACCTTCCCTTTAGGATCCCCTTCATCCATAAGATTTATTTTTTTGTCAAAATAAAATCGTTTGAAGTAGCGTCCAAGTTTTAGAAGTGTAGCGACCCCGAGATGCACGCACCACTCTTTACTCTACTTGCAATGTTATTAAAAACCCAAGACAAAATGGAAGGCAATGAAAAAGCATATAATACAAATAACAAATATGGATCTCTTTATTTGTACTGAAATTCGATTACATGTTGGTCCCTCTTAGGGATACCCATTTCGATACAATAAGGTTACAAATAGGTAAAGAGTGCCCCTTTCATGAAGAGGTGGTGCACTTTCGAAAAGCCTCTCGGTTCCGCACATGAAAATGTATGAGGGCTTATATATGCTTCCTTCTCTAGGGTTTGTTTCCTAGAGGGATACCTTTTGCTCTCGTATGTTAAAGATTTCATCCGATCAAACTGTGGCCCTGTAAGCAATGAAACAACAACACACGCTCAGATGTCCAAGAATGCCTCCCCAAATGAGGTTGTTAGTACTAAATATAAAAAATGAAAGCAAATGCAAATTAGACTAATGCTATGGATGCAAACGAGAATGATGCTATGCTAATGATATGCTAGAATAATGAATCTAATGTCTAAAACAACGACCGCTAAAGTGACTCTCGTCCTCTTTGCTCCAAATATATGGACCAAAGTTTGTATCCACTATTGAAATAATGGTTTCTATGATCTTCAATCCGTTAGGGCATTGCCATACTCCTGATATCCAAGGGAACTCTCCAAGTCTCGAAAAACTCTCCTTAATGACCAATATTAATAAAAGATGTATATATCTTACCCCTCGATAAAATATCTCTTTTTATCTCTCTATATGTCCCTTGGTGCTCTTAGGCTTGCACCTTTTATAGTGTGAAACCCTAGGTCTATGTCCAATCCCTAGGAATGAATTTCTCATGCATAGTGTAAGTTAGCATGAGAATCTTCTTGTCTTTTCTATGTTTGGAAGCTAGTTATCTAAAATATAACTTCCAACTTGAGTCTCTTATGCGAAGTGGTCATTAGCATGAGAAGCTTTTATCCTTTTTTTATGCTTGGAGTTTAGTTAATTAAAGTTTTAATGCAAACTCAAGTATCCTATGTGAACTGGTCATGAAAAGGAATGCAAATTTACTTCCGCTCATCTTTATTGCATGCAGACTGCCACTTCCACCCGTGATTAGAACTATTTTTTGATAAAACTACATTTAGGGTTTAGCCATTATTGTCTGCAGTGACTAAGATTTGGCCACTATCATTTGCAATGGCTAAGGTATGGCCACTTTAGGCTTGAGCGGATAGGATCTAACCACTCTTGGCTTGAGTGGCTAGGCTTGGATGGCTTGAAAAGACCCCAAATGAGTGGTGAGAACCACTGTTTATTCTTGGAAAGTCTAATATTTTGTCATTTGATATTATGAATATGTCTATGTGAGTAGATCCCCTAAGTATGACATATTTTAGGTTTCTACAGATGCCCCTTTTTGCAATGCACTGTGTGTAAAACACAATACTGAGAACAAATGTAGACTAATCTGTTTGTAGGGTGTATGGTGATCAATGGTTTGATCAATGCTGGATGGCCCAATAATGCAAGATGGCACACATCCCTTGAATCTTTACCTCAACATTCTGGAGAGCTTCAACTGCTACAAATTGCACTCATTCCTCAAACTCAATCGGGTAGCTTCAGCTGCTACAATAGTTCCGATCAGTAGGAGAGCTACAATTGAAGATGTCATGTCTTCTTACATTCCCAACAAACAAGGGAAATTTGTGATTGTTGTATGCAATGATTCGTAGGATGAACATGATTTTGTTATGATCGAGTGATCTTTTCTTGATTTTTATTATTATTATGTTGAATTTTTGAACTACTTCCTCACACAATGTATTGGTGAAGAAATGACAATGAATGAAGCAACAAGTCGCTTGACCAATATGACTAATCTAGTTCCTCTCTAGCATTTGTTACTTCTAGTGGGTAATCCTATATCCAAGTGTGATTCCAATTGTTTATGATAATAATCTATCCCTATCCCGAGGTGTGGTCCAGCTATCAATGGCTTTCTTAGGGATTTAGGATGAGTGATTCTATTTATGTTTGTATTGTATCACTTTGGCTTAATGTTTTTGGTATCATAGAGGAATTAGGATGATCCTTTCACACCCATGGAGCAGTCCAACCATCTTGGTCTTCTTAGGGATTTAAGGGTGGCACATAGTAATTCCAAAATGAAATGTTTTTGTCCCAAGTGGCCTTATGGTAGCCTAATCATCTCATAAAAATGCATGGAGTGTGAATCACTGCAATTATTGAGTGGATAGAGTAAGTAACTCGGTACGAGGCCTGCTTGAGATTATGCTTATATGCAAAATTTTTGTTATTTTGAACATTTTGATGATCTTAAACCATCAAAGTGTGTTTATTTGGTATTTTTGTGGGATCCCTCAAGGAGGAAGTCCTTTATTTTGTTTTGTGGATCTGGCAGCTGTCAGGTCCAGTGGCCTCTCAGTTCTTTCCTATGGCCACTGTCGCCTTGAGCGGCCATGATTTTTAGGCCACTAACGTCAGCAGCAGCCAAGGCATAATTAAGGAATATATAAAAATAATGTTTTCAAGGGTTTTACCTTTCAATTTTACTATTTCGAAGATTCACTCTGGGAGCTCTAGTGTGACAGCGATGATTGTGACTTTGGAGTTTGCTGGCGTTGAGGACATGGTTGCCCAGGGCGAGACATTAGCTACTGGAGGAGCCAGAGCTTCTCGGTTATTTCTCTTTTCTAAATTCTAACCCTATTTTATCTTGTCTTAGTAAAACTAAACCTCACTAAATAATGGGTAAAATGAACCTCACTAAATGTGTTGGTAATGAATAAACTTCGTAGTTAGGCTCAGCTTACCTTTTGCTATGGTGGGTTAGTCCCCATTTTTGTTCTCATTTCTTTGCCTTGGTAGTTTCTAGCCTAGGGTTCCCAAGTTTTTTAGTTTCTAGTGCAAGGTGTCTATAAATTTTGCTTTGAAATGGGTTCTAAGTGAGGGTTTCTACCCCTTCATGTGCCCCTTTGTTGATTTGTTTTCTGTCAGTGGCTTTAGCCTAGGGTTCCTGAATTTTGTTGTTGTTCACCTACTACTGCCATATTATTATTTTTTTTAACTTAGCTTTGATATGATGCCTGTATGGGAATTTGCCTTTAATATTTTTGTTTTTCCCTCCCTTTTGTGCTTTTTATGTTATTTTCAAATATTTGGATTTTTTTGTTCATTTTTGGCAAAATTTCACAAGTTTGTCGTGTCGCCCCTCAACTGCTGTCGCTCAGAGTGGCCGGTTATGAGTTGTTGTCGCTAAGAGCGGCCAAGTTTAAACCCAACGGTCAAAAATTTTACCATTGGGTCTTGGCCACTACTGTCTCCAGTGGCCAGGTTTCGACCGTTGTAGGTGACAGCAACTAAACCCTTAGCCATAGTTTTATCCTTTTTATGATTTTCTTAAGACATATTTTGATTTTTTTTGTTCTTTTTGAAAGTTTTGAACCACTCATGAGCTTTGTGCTGCCCGACTATATGCATTTATACTTCTTTTGTTCAAACTTAGGAGTGTTGATGTTGTTATGCTTTGTTTGATTTATACCTTAGATGAACTATAGTTTATGTTTTATTTTCCTTTGTTATTAGATCCTCTCTACTCGATATCAGGACCCGAAGCTCCTTCTTGAGCTACTTCCTAGATTTGATGACACGAAATGGGTATGGTTCAAAGCTTGAGAGTTACAGTATGTCATTAGGCTACCTTACATTATGGTAGATCAGGCTTACCTTACGGCCCTAGCCCATTGTTGGGACCTGCAAACTAATACCTTCCACCTCCTGACTGATAAGATGACCATTACGTAAGATGATGTATATAGGATCTTTCGTATTCCATTTTATGGGGTGGCCATTGTCTCTTTGACCACTAATGATCAGGTGGTTGTTTATGCTCGGGTGTTTAGAGGACACTCTATGGAGGCCCTCTAGGACACCAAGTCCAAAGGAGTTTCTATCAGTCGTTGGCACGGGGAGCATGTTTTTACGATGAGGCATGTTGTATTGTTGATGGTTATCAGCATTGTTCTATTGGTCACAAATCTACCACAGGAAAGGATTTTCTGTCTATGCGCCCTAGACCCGGCCAACATTGAAAGGCCGAGAGAAAGAAATGTCTCCCGGACAAATCTCTAGAGAGAGTTGGTTCCCACACTAATCTAAACTGGTTTCAAGACTAGAGATGCAGGAAAGAAATGGGAAAATGCATAAAGAAACAGGAAATAATGCGAAAAGAAATGGGAAATAACTGAAAGGAATGTAAATATGGCTAAAGTCGATCGTTAATGGGGAGAACAACCTTGAACAGCAATAACCTCAACTAGATCCTAAAGCTAAGCAGCAACTGACTCTTAGAATACGTATACAGAAATTAGATCACGTAGTAGCCATGAGTTCGCTTCTAATTGCACTTCAAACATTCAAATGCAAACACAGCCAAATTCAAAATAGAAGAATTTAACTTATGTTAACACTAGACTAACAGAAGAAACTCAGACAGAAAGCTAAACATGCACAAACATTTAGATCACCAACTCCAGAAGACACTAAGAATGGAAGTAATTGCATCTAGGATTTCTATTTCAATTTTTGCAACAAGATCCTCCCTCCCTTTGCTTGAATTTTACATTGGTATTTATAGAGGTCCGTCCTCTTCCTTTCATATTATAGCATTCAATACAGGAAGCATATTTCAAAGAACAGTCCCCTTAATCTACCTCGGAGAAATGACAGTCCCTATTTTAATGGATTACAACTAAAAATGAAACAAAAATGAGGGCCCATATCTCTTCATCAAATGACCGTTATCAAGGGAAGCTGAAAGCTATAAGAGATCACGAACAGACGCTTTGAATATTGGAGGCGTCTTTAATTCTGGCGACATCGAAAACTACCTCAGGTTCTTTTATCCTGCACTCATCGGTAATCAGCAAAATTTAATCTTGGAACCGCTTCTTTGGCCATGATCTGAAAATCATTGAAGAGCCTTTAATTGATCCTTATCTCCTCTACATGTTCTCCTATGCAATCTCAAAGAAAAATGCATCTGAATTGTATCGGGCCTTTTGTCGTTGATTCTGTCACGAAAATGAGACAGGTCACGAAAATGCGACATGTTGCGATATCGCGACACTTTTACCTTGCTGCTTTCTCTCTCCGCCACCAGTCGTGAAAATGGAACATGTCACAAAATCATGACATGTTCTCTTCTTTTTGCTCTTCTTTATGATATGTCGCGAAATCGCGACACTCTCCTCTATCTGGCTTTGTTTGCTGCTCCAAATCGCGAAAATGAAACATGTCACAAAATCGTGACATCTTTCTCTTGCGCTGTCTTTGCCTCCTCCTTACCCGCGAAAATGCAAAATTTTTCATTTGCCTTGTACGGTTCAGCTCTCAACCCGCGAAAATGCAACAGGTCGCGAAAATGCGACATGTCACGAAATCATGACGTTTTTTATATTTGGTCTTTCATCTTCAATTTGTTGCAAAATCGTGACAGATTTCTATGTTCTCATTATTTTCTCATTCTACCTCATGAAAATGAAACATGTCACAAAATCGTGACATTCCGTACAATTTGGCCACCTCCTTGCTTCCGCCTCACAAAAATGTGATAGGTCATGAAATTGCGACAATTCTCCGCACTTTGCCCTTCCTGTCAAGTATGTCGTGAAATCATGATAGCTTCTTGCCTTTTCATCATTATCGCTTCATGTCGCGAAATCGTGACAATTCTCCCTTACTTGGCCTCATCCTCAAAAATTTCGTGATATCGCAATGTTTTTCTCCATTTGCTCCCTCTCTACTTTTCTGTCGCGATATCGCAACGAGTTTCATTGACATTGCCCTTTGCTCAATTATGTCACGATTTTGTGACATTTTCTATCACTCTGCTCCATGGCCACCACAAGTCATGATTTTGTGACATGTTGCGAAATCGCGACAACCTTACCCCCTTGCTGCCGTTGACTGCATTAACCGCGATTATGCGATAGGTCGCAAAAATGCAACATGTCGCGATATCGTGACACTTTTACTGCTTAGCCCTTTTTTGCATTTGGCATCGTGAAACTATGATAGGTCATGATTTCATGACACGTTTGCTTTTGACTTCTCTCTCCTCAATAGATCCGTGATAATGCGACATATCACGATATCGTGACAGTTTTGAAACTGTGCTCTCCATGCTGCTTTTTGTCACGATATCGTGACAATTTTTAGACTTAGCTTTTTGGCATCAAAAACTCATAGAGAAACACAGAGGAGTGAGAACTTTACAATTTATGCATGAATAATCAACAATTAAAACAATGTGGCAAAAATACCAACATTCTTGGCGGCTCGCGAGGTATACAGTTTTGTTGTATGCACGAATCCCAGGCCTGAATCCATTGGGCAACAGAGTCAAGAAATTGGAGAAGCAAGAAATTAAGTGTTGCGTGATGCTGGACATTTCTGTAGATTGCTGCAACAAACTCTTGTTGGTACTCAGCACAGAAAAACAGGATCGTCAAAAAAAATGTGTGAATAGCAGAACTTCCTTTATTTATTTAGAACTACTACACTTTGCCTAGCTCGGATGAGATAGATAAGGACTAGGTGTTGTGCAAAGATCTCCAGGGCAGTAGTGAAAAGCACCTGAGATACAAAAATAGAAATGAAGGGAATGATGCCCTACGGATGCGCAGGCCATGGAACAGGGATGGGGAATGATGGAATGGCAGAAGATGGAGGAATGGAAATGGTAGATACAGTAACAGAGTGCTACTGTGTTATCAGCTGCTATGAAACAGATAATGAAATGGAAGTGGATGGAATGGAGATGGTAGTAGAAACTATGGCTGTGACGAAGTACTCACAAGACAAAGGACTAGAAGAAAGGGAAAGTAGAAATGGGAACATCAGAGGGGGGAGTAGAAACAACAGTAGTGGCTTGAGTAACTGTAGAAGAAGGAGTAGGAGAAGGGAATGAAGTAGAGGGGAAGGAAGAAGTAGAAGAAAGCCACTATCTCTGGGAAGGAAAAGGAAAAGGAAAAGAAATAAACGTACCTACGGGCTCGCATGCAAAAAGAGCCAAAGTAAAAAAAAAAAAAATTGTCTATTTTTTCTTCATTTTTTTTTTTTTTTTGCTATGTACAATATCTACAAAATTTTGCGACATGATTGGCATGCCGCCACCACAAACCCAGCTTCTGGTGATTATCCAATGAATCTGCAATGACCGGACCAGATCTGATCATACTTGAGTCGGTCCTTGAAGTTGGGATGACCTCCTGAAGTTCTCTATGTTGCAAACAGGGGCAAGTTATCCTACATGCCAGTACCCACACAGTCGACGAATAATGTAGCAAAGAGATTTGCCACATGGAGGGCTCCTGTAGGTACCAGTTGCAGTAATGGCTAGAGCCAATACCACCATCTTGAAGAGTCCCCTGGTTGTGGGCTGAGTACAGGTTCCTCCAACTCCTTGATGCGATAACAAGAATTGTTCGGCGATAGTCTTTTCTCCAGGATCTCTTTAGGTTCTGCCTGTTGGTGAGGCATGCTTGACGGGTTCTGGTTGAACATTTGCGTGTTATGCACTGGGATACAAAAAGAGTGTAAAAAGGTTCCCTCTTTGCTCTCAGGTTTTGTCACCTGAATTTGTTCTTCTTCTTTGCTTATATCCTCTTGATCCATCTCCTGATAGAAACTGCAAGCAATCATACTATATTTTGCTGGGATAGTGCTTGCATATGCCCATCATTGGCCTTGGATGAAATCTGCCCCTTGAGTTCCACACAACTGCATTTCAGGTCTCTGCACAGTATGAGGGATCTGCCATGATGAATACTGCATAGGGTAGACAGGAGTGATGACTACTGAATAAGGTAATGGAGTTTCTCCCTATGGTAATTTTCTTGATAGGAGAAAAAGTTGTTCCGCTCGCACTGCTTCCTCAAAGATTTGAGGGAACCTTCATTCACCTGATTGCAGCAAGAGGAGACTTATGTCCAAATGGAAAGCTTGAATATAAAATAGGTGGGCTTGGGTGGGTGTCGGTCGGATCATCTCTGGAATTCTCTTCTAGTTTCTACAGAATCGGACATTGAAGTCCATGATGCTCTCTAGAGGTGCTCTTGTGATGTACATTAAAAGCTAAAAGGGATCGCGAGAGATGTTAAAGGTATCCTCGTCAAATCTTCTGATTAGTGCTCCCGCTAAGTCATCCCATGAGTTGATGCTTTTATGCCCGAGTAGTCTGTACCACTGCAACACCCTTCCTTGCAAAGACAGAACCAGAAGTCTGATCATGACATCCTCATGGTTTATGCCATGGATGATTGACAAAGTGGCAACATCTTTAATATTCTCTAGAGCCATGCCCGTAGTGCCATCATATTTTGTTAGGGATTTCAGGGCACTTTTGGGAATCTCGTGTCAAATTTGGAGATTCAGAGGGCCAATATCGTCCCATCTAGGACATACCCTTGCCATTATAGCAGTGGTCTACAAGATCACGACTGTCGCCAAGTCAGAGTCGCCAAGTGAACATTCTTTTCTTTGCTTGTAAGGTCAAGGCTGCTCACCAAACCTTGATTCCTATGGGGTATATTTGTTTAGCTTTCAAAGGCATCAACGATTAAGAAATTCGGATCTTTAGCTCAGCAGAGTCGCCAGATGAACTTACAAATCTCCGCTATGAGGTCAAGACAGTTCATCAAAGTCTTGATACTTTCGGGTGTTTAAATAATAAAACAATCAGTCTCACCGATTATGGATTTTTTGGAGATAGAAACAGTCTCTCCCATTGGGCATGCCAAAAACTGTTGGCACAGGTGGGTTTATCAATTGGAAATAATGCTTATCCCACCGATTGTGGATTCTTTGAGAGACAAAATAAGTTTGTCCCACCGAGCATGCCAAAAATAGTTGGTCACGAATCTTCCACAGGAAAGGATTTTCTATGTCTATGCGCCCTAGACCCGGCCAACATTGAAATGCCGAGAGAAAGAAATGTCTCCCAGAACAATCTCTAGAGAGGGCTGGTTCCCACACTAATCTAAACTGGTTTCAATACTAGAGATGCAGGAAAGAAATGGAAAAATGCGGAAAGAAACAAGAAATAATGTGGAAAGAAATGAGAAATAACTGAAAGGAATGTAAATATGGCCGAAGCCGATCGTTAATGGGGAGAACAACCTTGAACAACAATAACCTCAACTAGATCCTAAAGCTAAGCAACAACTGACTCTTAGAATACGTATACAAAAATTAGATCACGCAGTAGCCATGAGTCCACTTCCAATTGCACTTCAAACATTCAAATGCAAACACAACCAAATTCAGAACAGAAGAATTTAACTTATGTTAACACTAGACTAATAGAAGAAACTCAGACAGAAAGCTAAACATGCACAACCATTTAGATCACCAACTCTAGAAGACACTAAGAATGGAAGAAATTGCATCTAGGATTTCTATTTCAATTTCTACAACAAGATCCTCCCTCACTTTGTTTGAATTTTACATTGGTATTTATAGAGGTCTGTCCTCTTCCTTTCATATTACAGCATTCAATACAAGAAGCAAATTTTGAAGAACAGTCCCCTTAATTTGCCTTAGAGAAATGACAGTCCCTGTTTTAATGGATTACAACTGAAAATGAAATAGAAATGAGGGCCCATATCTCTTCATCAAATGACCGTTATCAAGGGAAGCTGAAAGCTATAAGATATCACGAACAGGCACTTTGAATATTGGAGGCGTCTTTAATTCTGGCGGCATCAAAAACTGCCTCAGGTTCTTTTATCCTACACTCCTCGGTAATCAGCAACATTTAATCTTGGAACCGCTTCTTTGACCATGATTTGAAAACCGTTGAAGAGCCTTTAATTGATCCTTATCTCCTCTACACGTTCTCCTATGCAATCTCGAATAAAAATGCATCTAAATTGTATCGGGCCTTTTGTCGTTGATTCTGTCGTGAAAATGAGACAGGTCACGAAAATGCGACATGTCATGACATCGTGACACTTTTACCTGGATGCTTTCTCTCTCCGCCACCAGTTGTGAAAATAGAACATGTCACAAAATCATGACATGTTCTCTTCTTTTTGCTCTTCTTTATGATATGTCACGAAATTGTGACACTCTCCTCTATCTGGCTTTGTTTGCTGCTCCAAATCGTGAAAATGAAACATGTCACGAAATTGCGACATATTTCTCTTGTGCTGTCTTTGCCTCCTTCTTACCCATGAAAATGCGACGTTTTTCATTTGCCTTGTATAGTTCAGCTCTTAACCCATGAAAATGCGACAGGTCACAAAAATGCGACATGTCGCGAAATTGTGATGTTTTTTATATTTGGTCTTTCATCTTCAATACGTTGTGAAATCATGACAGATTTCTATGTTCTCATTATTTTTGCCTTCTACCTCGTGAAAACAGAACATGTCATGAAATCATGACATTCCGTACAATCTGGCCACCTCCTTGCTTCTGCCTCGTGAAAATGCGACAGGTCACGAAATCATGACAATTCTTCACACCTTGCCCTTCCTGTCAAGTATGTTGCGAAATCACGATAGCTTCTTGCCTTTTCATCATTATCGCTTCATGTCGTGAAATCATGATAATTCTCCCTTAATTGGCCTCGTCCTCAAAAATTTCACGATATCGCGACGTTTTTCTCCATTTGCTCCCTCTCTACTTTTCTGTCACAATATCGCGATGAGTTTCATTGACATTTCCATTTGCTCAATTATGTCACGATTTCACGACATTTTTTATCACTCTGCTCCATGGCCACCGCAAGTCGCGATTTTGTGACATGTTGCAAAATCATGACAACCTTACCCCCTTGTTGTTGTTGACTATGTTAACCGCAATAACGCGACAGGTCATGAAAATGCAACATGTCGTGATATCGCGACACTTTTGCTGCTTAGCCCTTTTCTGCATTTGGCACCGCAAAACTGTGATAGGTCACGATTTCATGACAAGTTTGCTTTTGAATTCTCTCTCCTCAATAGATCTGCGATAACGTGATATGTCACGATATCGCAACGGTTTTGAAAATGTGCTCTCCATGCTACTTTCTGTCACAATATCACGACAGTTTTTGGAATTAGCTTTTTGGCATCAAAAACTCGTAGAGAAACACAGAGGAGTGAGAACTTTACAATTTATGCATGAATAATCAACAATTAAAACAATGTGGAAAAAATGCCAACATGTTCTTATTCTGAATTGCTCAGGTTTGAGGTTCCCGTGGAACCTTTTGGCGATGGTGAAGGATCTATTGGATAGCGAGGAGCCTATCATCAAGGCATGGGGTAGGTCACTATTGGCTCAGTGTTATGATGAGTTTTACCACATCCATCGATGAGGATGTATCAAAATTACTTGCAGCTTGCTCCTACAGGTTTGGGGATGGGAGTATATTTAGATAGATCACCCTAAGGGGCTCCCGACCAAGATTACAGTGATCGACACTTGGACACATTGTTATGTTGCTAGATGGACTTAAGAGCATGAGGAGCACAAGAGCCACACTTTTGCAAGGGAGCTATCCCATTATGCTGATGCTTTTACTAGACTTTTGGTCAGAGATGTCGTATGGTGCCCTTACCATGATTGTCCTGCTTGGGATTATCCAGCTAGCTTTACTACCAGGACACGACGCAAGTGATGGCTCTTTAATCATAAGGTTACCATCTAGGATTACTTCTACTATCGATTTCTTTGTCAATATGGGTTGTAGTAGGATGTGCCCCTGGTACCATTCTTGTACAAGCACTTCACAATAGATAGGGACCTACCTCCATGGTAGATTATAGAGATTTCAAATAAGGATGATGCCCCATTTATTTACCCTAGAGTGGCTAGGGGAGTTATAGAGGCATACACTCAGTGGTGGGGTGATCATATGTGGAATGGTGTCGATAGCCTAGGGCATGAGGATGATGGCAGGGGTGATGGTACAAATCCACTAGGACGTAGAGTTTGAGCTAGGAGTGAGGTATGGGGCCAATCAGTAGAGCAAGTGGTAGTGGAGGATCTTGATGTTCCTGAGGAGGAGGAGGAGTTAGAGGCTGAGGAGAGAGACTCTCCTCCGAGAGAACATCTACATGATGTTGAGGCTGAGATTCAAGAAACTAATATCCAGGTACATCAATGAGATGATAATACCTTACGACCCTAGCCCATCATTGGGACCTACATACTAATACATTCCACCTCCCAAATGATGATATGACCATTACGCAAGAGGATGTATATAGTATCTTTCAGATTCCATTTGATGGGGTAGCCATTGTCTCTTCGACCACTAATGATCATGTGGATGTTTATGCTCGGGTTTTTAGAGGACACTCTATGGAGGCCCTGTGGGACACCAAGTCTGAAGGAGTGTATATCAATCGCTGGCATGGGGAGCATGTTTTTATGATGAGGCATGATGTATTGTTGATGGATTGTTCTTATCCTAGACTGCTCAAGTTTGAAGTTCCCATGGAATATTTTGATGATGGTGAAGGATCTATTGGATAGCGAGGAGCCTATCATCAATACATGGGGTAGGTCACTATTG
Source organism: Wollemia nobilis (assembly GCA_028583015.1). NCBI lineage: Eukaryota > Viridiplantae > Streptophyta > Pinopsida > Araucariales > Araucariaceae > Wollemia > Wollemia nobilis. Next base: position 6,187,976 of record JAQPPZ010000523.1, on the reverse strand, counting down.
GTTCGATGCTATTATGAGTTGTACCACATCCACAAATGAGAATGTGTCAGCATTACCTGCAGCTTGATCCTACAGGTTTGGGGATGGGAGCATATTAAGGTGGATCACCCTAAGGGTTTCCTGAAAAATATTATAGTGATTGATGCTCGAAAATAGTGCTATGCTGCTATATGGTCTTGAAAGCACGAGGAGCACAAGAGCCATACTTTCATAGGGGAGTTGTCCCATTATACTAATGCTTTTACTAAAATTTTGGTCGAATATGTCATATGGTGCGCTTACCATGAGTGTCCTATTTGGGATGATATAGCTAGCTTTACTACCAATACATGATGTGAGTGATGGTTGTTTGGCCATAAGGTTACCATCCGAGAGTACTTCTTCTACTCTCGGGTTCTTCGTCATTATGGGTTGCAGTAGGATGTGCCCTTGGTATCGTTCTTGTATAGTCGCATCACAACAGAGAGGGACCTACCTCCATGATAGATTACAAAGCTTTTAGACGAGGAGGATGCCCCATCTGTTGACCCTAGAGTGGCTGGGGGATTTATAGAGGCATACACTCAATGGTGGGGTGATCGAATATGGCATGGTATCGATATCCTAGGGCATGAGGATGATGGCAGGGGTGATGGTGCAGATCCACCAAGACATAGAGTCCAAGCCAGGACCGAGGTATGGTACAAATTAGTAGAGAAAGTGGTAGTGGAGGATCCTGATGTTCCTGAGGAGGAGTTAGAGCTCGAGGAGAGAGACTCTCCTCTGAGAGCACATCTACACAAGGTTGAGACTGAGCTTCAGGAAACTAAGATCTAGGTACATCAACGAGATGATACTATTGAGTAGCTCACAATACAGATACAAGCTCTATAGGCTACTATTGGGGGTGGCGGCACTAGGATGCAGTTTTTTGTTCCTCCTTCTACACCATAGGAGGTTAAAATGGTAGGTTTAGGATCATATGTGGGACAAATTCAATATTTTTTGGATGAGTATGAGGAGAAGATCCAGGGACATGTGGATCACATCACCATTCTTCATATGTAGCTCAAGAGGCATGGGATTGTCCCTAAGGAGCCACCCGATGTGGGTGGTTCATAGGTCAGTGGGCACTCCACCTTGGGGTAGTCTTCCGCCCGTCCTAGCCAAAGGATCCAGACTTGGACATAGATACCGACATGTTCACATCATTCAAATCATGATATCACCATAGGGTGAGGTGGCATTAGAGGAGGTGATGTAGGGGGCTTAGTCCCAGTATTTGATTGATGATTTATTTGGTCCTTGATTCATTTTTGAGGTCACCTGACCTATATGACTGTAGCCCATGGTATTTTTGTACATCCATTGGACTTGACACACATACTTTTATGATATCTTTGCATTATGACTTATTAGGTGTATCGTTTATTGCTCATGTTTTTGTTGTTATTTTATTTTATGATATGATGCGATGATGGTATTATGTTGAATTGATGAATATGTTAGATGATAGATGATATTGTATATTCTTATATGGATGTGTAAATTCTTATATGATTTTATGATATGACATGATGTATTTTTATGATGAAAGATGAATTCATGATTGTATGCAAATGGATATTGCCTATGTGTTTTATGATGTGCTTTATGATGTGATGATGAATGATTAATGAATAGTTTTTATGGATGCGATGTTATTTCTAAATGCATGTTTTAACTTTTCTTTAATTGTATGCATCTAATTTATGTTATGGGATGGTATAAACGAACCTGTATGCTCTAATCACTTAAAACATACGGAATGCATATGACATTGACAATGTTAATGGGTGATACCACAAAAAGTAAAAAATAATCATGAATTTAAATAATCACTCTTATCATAAGAATTGATTAAGTATTCATATATGAGGTGTAATGGTGTGTAATGTGTTTTCTTAATAAGTTTCTATAAATTAAAAGATATAAAGTAGTTAGTGTTCGTATACATACTATTTCTAATATATATGCGATGTCTGTCCTAATATGTTGATACCCCCTAATTTATAGAATCTTATAAAGAAAGTGATGGTGTGAATGATGTTATGATTTGTTGCTATGAAAGAATTTTTGTGGATTTTCAGAGGTTCAAACACTTTAGTTACCCTATCAACAGTTGTCTACTGACCACTTAGACTTTTGAAAAGTAAGGCTTTTACCATGGACCTGGTTTTTCATGATATCTGTATGTGCAAGTGATTGTATATTTTGAGGTGAACTCAAGCATTTCAATCGATGTCAGGCGGGATTCTTTTGGAAGGATATATCTATCCTTCTGCACAATGAGAAATACAGAGAGAGATTTCCGAAACAGAATGACAAATATAATATATCGAATAAGAATTTGCAGCGGAAGAATAAAAATAATTAAATGCCACTTGAGGTGGGCACACCCTCGCCGTATAGGCCAATGCGAATAACGCAAATGAATTTAGAAAATAAGATTGATGATTTCAAATAAACTATTGTGAATCAATATATACTAAATATTAAACACTTGGAAAACATAGCCGACGCAGGCTATGTTTGGAATGTAACATGACTCCCCTCCTCGGAAAGCTTTGTCCTCAAAGCTGGAAATGTCTGGAAAATACTTTCAGGTTCCCATGTGGCATCCTCCTCTGGTAAATCTTGCCATTTGATGAGAAATTCTTGAATCTGACGTGATCGCAGTCTTCGTATTCTGTGTTGTAGTATATCTTCAGGTTGGAGATGTATGCGTCCTTCCTCATCGAGCACTGGTAATTCTGATTGACTGCGCACTTTCTGACCAATTACTTTTTTGAGACATGAAACATGAAATACCGGGTGTATTCGTGATGAATTTGGTAGCTCTAATTGATAGGCTACTTCTCCGATGCGGCGCACAATTTTGTAAGGACCATAGAATCGTGGAGCCAACTTTTGGCTGGATTTTATCCTTAACGATGATTGTTTGTAAGGTTGCAACCTTAGGAAAACCCAATCACCTATATTAAAAGTTCTTTCTGATCGGTGCAAGTCCTGTTGTTGTTTCATACGATTTTGTGCTTGGACTAAATTCTCTTTGAGGATGGTGAGTGTAGACTGCCTTTGTTGGAACCAATCATCCACCTTGGCGACTTTGGATGATCCTTGTACGTAATCTGCGACGATTGGAGGCTTGGTGCCATACAATGCTTCAAATGGAGACATCTTAATTGAGTAATGGTAAGAAGTGTTGTACCACCATTCTGCCAATGCTAACCAATGGCTCCATTGGTATTGTTTATCTTGAGCAAAACATCTTAAGTACGTACCCAAACATTTGTTAACTACTTCTGTTTGACCATCCGTCCGTGGATGGTAGGTGGAAGACATGTTCAATTTGGTACCACTAAGTCGAAATAATTCCCGCCAAAAGTTACTAGTGAAAATGGGGTCTCTATCACTTACAATATTTTTTGGCATACCATGTAATTTGAAAATTGAATCCATAAATACCTTTGCCACCTTGCTTGCGGAAAATGGATGTTGTAAAGCCTGAAAGTGAGCGTATTTGGATAACCGGTCTACGACTACGAAAATTACTGTCTTGCCTTCTGATTTTGGAAGACCTTCAATAAAATCCATGGATATATGTTCCCACTGTCGGTCAGGGATGGGTAATGGTTGTAACAACCCTGGTGATTTGATTGTTTCACCTTTATTGCGCTGGCAAACTTCGCATTCTGCTACCCATTGTTTGACTTCTGCTTTTAATCCTTTCCAACAAAATGATTGTTTCACTCTTAAATATGTTTTCAAAAATCCTGAATGTCCTGCTGATGGAGAAGCGTGTGATTCATCGAGGATCTTCGATTTGAGTTCTGAATTGTGTGGAATGTAAATGCGATTCTTCTTTCGGAGGATTTTATCTTCATAAGAGAACAAAGGGTGTTTAGAGGAACCGATAGACAATTCTTGAATTATCTTAGCAGTTTCGCTATTGGCTAACCAGTCATCTTGTAATTGAGTCACCCATTGGGAGCAAGGACCTGAAATAGCGTTAATGACTACTTCGTCTTCATATTTTTGGGACAGCGCATCGACGGCTACATTTTCCTTCCCTTTCTTGTATTCGATAACAAAATCATAACCCAATAGTTTGGTTAACCACTTATTTTGTTCTGGATAAGAAAACCTCTGCTCAAGAAAATGTTTGAGACTACTATGATCTGTTTTGATAATGAAGCGACTACTGATTAGGTAGTGTCTCCATTTTTCTACTGCATGAAGAATAGCCAACATTTCTTTTTCGTATGTTGATCTTCCCAAATTTTTCCCGGAGAGTTGTTTACTTTCAAATGCCAACGGATGACCTTCTTGCATTAATATAGCCCCAATTCCTGTTCCTGATGCATCACACTCGATAATAAATGGTTTGTTAAAATTGGGAGTTGCTAATACTGGAGTTGTACACATGGCCTTCTTAAGAGCTTCGAAGGCTTGAGTAGCCTCTGTCGACCAACGAAAAGCATCCTTCTTTGTGAGTGCGGTGAGAGGTGCTGCAATCTTACCATAATTTTGTACAAACTTGCGATAGTAGCCCGTGAGACCCAAAAAACCATGAAGTTTCTTGATGGTTTTAGGTAAAGGCCACTCTTGAATTGCCTTAATCTTATTGGGATCCACTTTGACGCCATCGTGTGAAACTATATGACCAAGATACTCGACTTCTTGAACACCAAATGAACATTTGGAACGTTTGACAAATAACTTTTCTTTGTGTAAAATGTGAAGGGCCTTATCCACATGATGTAAATGATCCGTCCATGTTTTGTTGTATATGAGAATATCATCAAAAAAAACTAACACAAACTTACGGAGGAGTGGACGAAACACTTGGTTCATGAGACTTTGGAATGTGGATGGTGCATTGGTGAGACCAAAAGGCATGACCAAAAATTCGTAATGACCTTCATGAGTACGAAAAGCGAGTTTTAGGAATATCTTCTTCTCTGACACGGATTTGGTGAAATCCGGAGCGAAGGTCTAATTTTGTAAAAAATTTTGCACCATGCAACTCATCTAGTAGGTCATCTATGACAGGGATAGGAAATTTGTCCTTGATAGTGAGTTTATTGAGAGAACGAAAGTCAGGACACATACGCCAAGAGTTATCTTTTCGTCTAGCCAGAACTACAGGTGAGGAATAAGGACTAGTGCTGTGACGAATGACTCCATGATCCAACAAATCCTGAACGATCTGTTCGATTTCTGTCTTTTGTGGTTGAGGATAGCGGTAAGGACGATTGTTAGGTGGGACACTCCCTGGAATCAAATGGATGGCATGGTCATGAGATCGTTTAGGTGGTAATCCTTTAGGTTCTTGGAAAACCTCTTCGTAATGTGTTATGATGTCTTGTAACTCGGAGCGAGTAATATCCGAAGTTGCTTGAGATTGTTTTTCCAAACAATTAATTTGAGCTATAAACCCATATCCACCCTTTTTTAACATCTTCTCCATACTATGAGAGCTCACCATTTGTGATGGAGGAGTAGTAATGCCTTGTAAGCGAATGACTCGTCCGTTTTCCTTCCATTCCACAAATAATTTTTTGAAGTTGAAGCTAACCGTGTCTAATGTTTCCAACCATTCAACTCCCAAAATGACATCATAGTTCCCCAAATTCATGACGAAAAGGGATCCAAACCAGGTATAAGTTCCCATTTTTATGGAAACTTGAGATGTGCGACCAACACATTGTGCGTTCACCCCGTTGGCCACTAGAACCTGGAATTTGTCTTTGTTGGAAGAGTTAATGAATAAATTCAAAGCTTTTGCTTGTTTTGATGTCGATAAAATTATGGGTACTGCCAGAATCAATTAGCACATTCACCTTTTTCTGGTGAAGAAATCCTTGGTACCTTGATGGTATGGTGGGCGGTTAAACCCATGAGGGCATGCACGGAGATCGCCATTGTATCCTCTTCTTTTTCTTCTAGAGTACTTGGTAGTTCTTCGGCATGCATAGGTTCTTTCGGTTGGTAAGGTTCTTCCTCTTCTCCTTCATATTGATCGCCTTCAATATGAAAGTTTTGTTTTTGGGCACATGCTTGTTCCTTGGGGTGATGAGTGCGACATTTATAGCAAAAGTATCTTGATGGTTGATCATTTCTACGAAAGGAATTGTTGCGATACGAAGGACGACTATAAGTGTCACGCCGTGCAGACAACTGATTTCTCTTCTCGGCCAGCTTAGCTATTCTTATACAATCGTTCAGCAAGGTTGGATTGTGCATGTCTACCTCCACTCGAATATTTTCTTTCAATCCATTGCGAAAAGCTCCTACCACTGTGTCGGGACTGAGGTCTAAAGTGTATGGTAGTAAATCGGTAAACTCCGAAACGAATTCGCTAACCGATCCTTCTTGTTTAAGAGATAAGAGTCTTACTGTGTATGATGATGTAGCTCCTTCATCAAATCTTTCTAAAAAAGAGGTAGTGAATTTTCTCGAGTTAATAGTAGCTCCTTTCTCTCGTTTAAGCCATACGAACCATTGGTAGGCCTCAGTGCCTAATTTTGATGCAACGAAAGGGACTTTATCAAATTCCTTAATTTGGTATAAGTCGAGAATGCCTTCCATTTTGGCTATCCAACCACGAGGATCATGACCCTCAAAAGTGGGCATATCAATGCGTGGAAAATTATTAGGGCCTCTCGGTTGGTGATAACCCGTATCCCTTTCTTGATCTTGGTTATACCGCTGTCTATGATAGCGGTCCCTGTTATTATCCGAATCGCCTCTTTGTTGTTCCCAATCATCATCATGATCGACATTTTCTTCATTCCTTTGGGCATGGGAGTGATTTTGGGGATTAGTATTGGGATTAAGCTGGATTTGTGCTCGCACTAGGGTTTTTAGGTTGAGACTAATTTCGTTCATACCCTCTAGTAAGAGTCGAAGAGATTCATCGTTGGAAATGGATGAGTTACTTGAGTTTCCTTGTGTGATGTTTTCGTGAGTTGGGGGAGGGTTAGTAGCCATAGGGTCTACCAGTGGATGATGTGGATTATAACTGCCAATTTTGAAAGGAGAAGGAGAATTTTTTGTACCTGGGCTTCGATTAGGTCTTCTTGCGCTTGTATTGGGAATCTCTGAACTTGATAGTCGACCGTCAGGTCCCTTGGTCCAACTTCTACTCATGCACTGTTCAAGAGTGCCTGCTTAGGAATCCTTGAGCTTTGATTTCTACGATAATTCGGTTGAATTTGGCAAAAAAAAATTGTTTTTCGCTTCAACTGTCGCTCCCACTGCGACGCGGAATTGAATTTGGATGGCCTCCTTGACCACAATCTCAACAATTTTTGACAACTTTTCTTGACCACTAACCACGGACTAGAGACAATGACAACACGAGCGGACGTGGACCAGACACGAGACGCGCGAGCGGACCAAACATGAGACACGACCAAACATGAGACGCAAGCGGACAACGAGGACGCGAACGGATCGGACACGGGATGCGAGAACAAGACCACGACCAAGCGACACAACGAAATGGACAAAGGACCTATGACCAGGGACTAGGACATGTGGACAAGATGCGAAGAACAAGATACGAACAGACAAGACAGCTAAGGACAATAGAGAGCTAGGACATGAAGCAGACACGCTAAGGACAACTGGATGATTTGCGCATGGAGGTGGGGCTCGTGTGACCGAAGTCACACATCTCTTCTTGTGTATTCTTCCTTAAAAACCACTATTTACCCACAACACAGTGTATGTGGGATAAATGTCCACGCGAATAATAAAAAATATATATAATTTAATTATGAGTACCTTAGGTTAATGTTTTAATACGTGTTTTTTCCAAGATGTTGATTGGACGATGACACTTCCTCCTGGCACGGTTGGATTTTTGTACTGCTACACCAAATTTGGAAATGCGATCGATTACTATCGCTTCCTTTCCTCTTCCTTTGCTAAAACGACAACGTTAATCACTATATCCCACCTACGTTCAGTCCTTCTGGAGTGCGTGAGGTATAATGGTATCCCCGATTGATTTTCTCCTACGATCTGGAGTGTAGGAGGTTGATAATTATGAGGACGTTGGTTGTATTATGCTTCGAAGTGCTTATTAAAACAACTCGCACTTGCCTCGAATTATTCAGCACTGATTTCTCCACTTGTTATTTTCCTCTGCTGTTGTGTGTGATGAAAGAACGACGTACACAAATTTTTTTTTTGTTTACATTAGTGACTAAATTAAAATACTCGACCCTGATTGGAGGAAACGAAGGAAACTTCCATGCCTTGTTTTCGTACTACTATGTGCCTATGACTTTGTACAGAATTCTGGGCAGCGATTCGCTTGTCCAACCTTACTCACAGATCGTTCTACAGGTGTTACCACTATGTTTTAATTACTGCGAACCTTTACTGGTTGCACATGAAGACTGTTCCTATCCTTCTCAAGGGAGATGCCAACCGTCTTTCCTTTCTATGAATACTTTACTGGCTGCACCAGGCGCTTATGTATGAAAACCAACGAAACCAGCAGAGAGTGAACTATCCACAGGTGTGTTTGGATCGTGCTAAATCTGATACCACTTGGAAGGATATATCTATCCTTCTGCACAATGAGAATTACAGAGAGAGATTTCCAAAATAGAAAGACAAATATAATATATCAAATAAGAATTTTGCAACGAAAGAATACAAATAATTAAATGCCACTTGAGGTGGGCACACCCTCGCCGTATAGGCCAATGCGAATAACGCAAATGAATTTAGAAAATAAGATTGATGCCTTCAAATAAACTATTGTGAATCAATATATACTAAATATTAAACACTTGGAAAACATAGCCGATGCAGGCTATGTTTGGAATGTAACATCTTTCATCCCATTTCTAATATCAGGGATCCTCAAGTTTTCATCTCATCCTTATGTTGGAATTAGTTGGAATGTACCACTAGGAAATATTGGGTTACCTAAGCTAGCTCATCCACATTCAAATATTGGTCTACACAAATGCATGAAGCAATTATGGTAGACATATCATCATGCATAAGGATTTTTCCTTCTAGTTTTGTACAATGCTGAGAATTCCAGGGATTCAAGCTTTATTCCCTTTTGGCTTCTTTTTTGCTTTTGGATATTTGTTCATATGCAATGATGAAAATCACTTTTTATTTTTTATTTTTCTTTGAGTGAGAATTTTGGTTGTGATGATAATCACTATTTATTTTGCTCATATGTAGTGATGAAAATAATTGTTTATTTTTTATTGATTTTTGTGTGATGTTTCTTTGAATTTATGATTTTGTGTATCGAATTATTACTTTAAAATTTGGATTGTATGCATAGCCTTTTGAATATGTACTTTGCTTCAAGATTTTGCTTATTTTGATTTAAGCAAGGGATTTGTATAGGGTAAATATTGTCCTTTTGCCAATTATTAGCACCTTTAAACTGGTTGCATAGGGGGATAAGCAAGGAAAATCCTTTTCGCTTAAGGTAATCTAGACTGCTTTGCAACTTTCATGTTTTCCTTGTACCAACTAGGATTTTAGTATTCCAATTAGTGACGGGATCTTGAATATCCAAGGCATTATCATAGCTAGACCTTCCCTTCTACTAATCAAATTTTTTTTCCTCAAAAGTTGATAAGATCACTAGGTGTGGTTGATTAACTGAAAAACCTTAGTATATTATGTATAGCAACAAATAATGGTTGTGTTGAAAAACACAATTACATACTGGTGTTGATGGAGGTATGGATTTGAATGATTTCTAAGACAAACTGTGGTATCAATTTTAAGTTTCTTATGCCATATGCAATTGTAGTGGATATGAAAATGTAATGCAATGATGTGGATGCAATATGTGAGATGCAATTGTTTTTGTATTTTTGTCTTTATATTGTTTTTGTACTTTTTTTTTATTTGACCAAAGGGCTTATTATGCCTTTGGGGCTTTTTGATTTTTGACCAAGTAGCATGAAGTACCCTTGGAGCTTTTTGATTGAAGTTGACCAAGTGGTTTGAACACCCTTGGAGTGTTTTGAATTTATTTTGACCAAGCGGCTTGAATACCCTTGGAGCCTTTGATTGATTTTAACCAAGTGAGTTGAATGCCCTTGGAGCATTTGAATTGATTGGAGTTGACCAAGTAGTTTGAATACCCTTGGAGCGTTTTTTATTTGATTTTGACCAAGCAGGATGAATTACCCTTGGAGCCTTTGATTTGAATTTGACCAAGCAATTTGAATACCCTTAGAGATTTTTGATTTGATTTTGACCAAGCGAGATAAATTACCCTTGGAGCCTTTGATTGTATTTTGAAATTTTATGTTTTTATGATTTTTTTTGAGTTTTTTACAAATTTGAATGTTTTTGTGTTTTATGTGTAGAATGCCTTTAAGTGAATGATATTGATAGGCTCAGGATCCTCAACACCATCTAATGATATAAGGTGATACACTCCAGGCCCAACCATCTGTGAAATCATGTATGGGCCTATCCAATTTACCATGAACTTGTCTCGCAGATGCGGTGGCAGATTCAAATTTTGCTGGTTTTCTTTGAGCACTAGATCTCCAAACTTGAATTTCCTTAGGTGGAATTTACTATTGTAGGCTCATGCAAGGTGATATTGGTAACCGTGAAGATGCTCTAAATCATTGACTCTATTTTCATAAAGAAGCATCAACTGATCAATGCGGCCTTGCCATGCGACATCATCATCTATGAAGTCCTTTAATGCTATGTGTAGAGTCGGAATTTCCAACTCTAGTGGCATGATGGCCTCAATGCCATATACTAGTGAAAAGGGTGTTGCCCTAGTGGGCATTCGTATACTAGTCCTGTATGCCCATAGTGCAAGAGGCAACTCCATGTTCCAATCCTTGTGATTGTCTTGCATCATCTTCCTAAAAATGGAGACTATTATTTTGTTTGACGCTTCTGCTTGCCTGTTTGCTTGTGGATAATAAGGCATTGAAAAAATGTACTGAATATTGTATTTTTTCATTAAAGCACACATATTTTTGTTCTTGAAATATGTCCCATTATCCGATATTATCTTCGAAGGGACCCCAAAACAAATTATGATATTGTGGAGTATAAACTCCACAATCCTTGGTCTAGTTGTTAATGTTAAGGGGATTGCTTCCACCCATTTAGTGAAGTATTCTATTGTCGTTATGATGAATGTGTGTCAGCTTGAGGACGGGGGTGATATCATCCCAATCAAGTCTATTCCCCACTGTGATAATAGCCATGCTGCCTAGATGGGTTGCAAATCTTGTGATGGTAAGTGCATTAGATTTGCATGACGTTGGCACTTACTGCATTTCTTGACATACTCACAACAATCCCTTTCCATGGTGGGTCAATAGTAACCCATCATCAAGATGTGCTTAACGATGGACATGTCACTGAAATACCCTCCACATGTGTCGTCATGAGCTTACAAAATTTCTCAGTATGCTTCATGGGGCTCAAGACAATAGAGTAATACTCCATCATATCCTCATCTATAAAGTATTTCTCCTAGCAAGATGTATCTTGTTGCTCTCTGTTTGAAATTTTACCTTTCAGTATACGACAAAACTTGAGGTACTATCTCAAGATTTAGGAAGTCCCACAGTTGGTAAATCCAATCCTGATAAGCCATAACTTTTGTAGAAAATATGGTTTCCTCTTCTTGTATTTTTGAGCTAGTGAACACAGATTGAGGAACAAATCTATGGTGTATGGTTTCACCATACTCCACAGGTCCTTGGGATATCAAATACCCTAAAGGATCCATTTACAAGAAATATTTGGCGACGAAGGACCAATCTTGATTTGGCTTGATGTTAATCATGTTGACTGATTATTGATTATCAAAAGCTTCACGATGTATTGTTGAGTGCGAAAGCACTTTCACATAAAATGTTTTAAAATCAATAGACGAATTTTGAGGGATTAAGGATCCCAAAGAGGATGTGGTGTCTGCAAATCTATTCGACGTACAAGGGATTTCCTCGATGTCATACCATTCCAACCAGGTTAAGTAAGTGTCAACAAGTTCCTTGTAAGTTTTTAGGAGTAGGCACCTGCATTGGAATAGTCCTTTGACCTAGTTTACTATGAGCAAGGAGTCACCAAAGATATTTAATATTTTAATGCCCATTGTTATGGCTATCTGGAATCCTAGGATCAATGCTTCATATTTTGTATTGTTGTTTGTGCATGGGAAGTATAGTTTGAATGATAAGGGTAATGGAGCACCCTGTGGCATGATAAAGACAATCCCTACTCCACCCCATTGTTCACTCTTCGAACCGTAGAAGAACAATGACATGTCTCTTTCTTTATTAGGTTCTTCCAATTTTGGCAAATTTGATAATGCAAAGACCGCATCATCAGACAATTCTATAGTGAGAGGCTTGTTATCCTAAAGAGGTGGCTCTGCTAATTGATCTACTATGACTTGTCTCTTGATGGACTTCTGGATTATGAACTCTAGATCAAATTTTGTATATAGCATTATCCACTTTGCGGTACGTGTATTGTGATGTCTTGTTCATCATGTACTACAAAGGATTTTGTTTTGATATGACATAGGTCATATGGCTCAACATGTAGTGTCACAACTTTCGAGTTGCAAAGACCACCGCTAAACACAACTTTTTGACATACGCATATCGTAGCTTATAACTCACCAAGGTGCAACTAATGTAATATATGGCTTGCTCTTTTTTTTGTGCATTCTTTTGGGCAACATGGTGCCCAATGCAAAATCAGTAGCTAATATGTATAGTAAAAATGGTATGTCTAGCCTTAGTGGAGCAAATACTGGTGATGTGGCTAGATAAGTTTTGATCTCTGCAAAGGCTTGATGGCATTATTCATCCCAATGAAATGGGACCTCCTTGCGTAGAAACTGATTCATAGGTTGGCATTTATCAGATAATTGTGCGATGAATATTTTTATGGATGCTATCTTGAATTGTAGGTTCCGCAACTCCCTAATGTTGGTAGGGGTGGCCATTTCTAGTATAGCCTTTACCTTTACAGGATCGACTTCAATGCCTCTCTTGGATATGATGAATCCCAAAAGCTTTCCAGAAGTTACACCAAATACATACTTCTTAGGATTCAATTAGACGTTGTGTTCTATGAGGTGATCAAAGACTTGTCTAAGGACTTCAACATGCTCTTGCCATAACAGGGACTTGGCTAGTAAGTCATCCATGTAATCCTCCAAGATCTTATGCATATAGTCATGGAATATGTATGTCATGGCCCGCTGATGTGTGGCACCAACATTTTTGAGACCGAATAGCATCACTTTGTAACAAAAAATTTCCCACGGAGTAATGAAAGCAATTTTATATTAATCTTTGGGCTTAATCTGATTTTGGTTGTATCCGAAGAAACCATCCATTAGGAAAAGCATTTAATGACCTGCGGTTGCATCTATAAGAGCATCTATGTTTGGCAAGGTGAATGAATCCTTTGGTGTTGCCCTATTTAAATCTCTGAAGTCTATGCAAATATGGACTCTTCTGTTAGGTTTCCCCATGGGTACCATGTTCGACACCCACTCAAGGTAGTCGATGGAAACTATGAATACTGCATCCAATAGTTTTTGCAATTCATTCTTCACCATCAAAGCGACGGTTGGATGCATTTTCCTCAAATTTTGCTACTTCTTCATGGGATCCAATGAAAGGTTGTGAATGACTAACTTTGGATCTATCCCTGGCATGTATTTGTAAGTCCAAGCAATAATTTTGGGCCTCTCTTTGAGGAAAGGAATTAGGATGGCTTGTTCCTCTGGAGATAGACTTTATTCGAACTTGAATTTTCTTGGTTGGGTAGGATCATCATTGATGTCCACCTCAGAAGTTGCTTCTATAGCCATATGTGACCCATCCTCTAGCTGATGAGGTGTGGGTATCAAATGAATGTCATCGACAAGATTTACAAGACCTACTGACTCAGGTTCCAAACCAACATGGAAGACGTCATATGCACAACCTGATGCAAAATGAAATGGTTGTAACATATCTTCATTGGGGAAGAGGTCTTCCAACTCTATGGATGAATTAGCATGATCTCAATAAATATCCTCTACATCAAGATGCAATGATTTGGTAGGACCTTCTAGATTATGAAGTGGAGTGGTCAAATTAATAGAGATCATATTGATGGATGGGATGAAATCTCTAGGACCACATGGGTGTAATCTTATTTTAGGGGTTTCCCTTCTATACTCATGATGAGGTTCTAGAGGAATGGGAATTTTTGGATTTGGCCCATGAGCAGGGTGGAAAATAGGATCATTAGGCTCTAATCACTCTCTGAATGTAGGCAGAGGGGATTGACCATACGATGAATGGCAACTAGGTCAACAGGTCTCCCAAAATCACATAGATGAGGGTCTATGGCACGGAGTGCCACCTCTCTCTCTACTAGCTTGTTGAATTGCTGCAAATGGTGAGGTACAAGATAATCCATCTCGGTATCATCATCAAATTCATTATCACTTATCTAAAAACCGTTAGCATTTGTATGTGGCCCTAAGACAAAGGGCTCATGTCTTGGCCCTAAGTAGGCCATCTCTATTTTATCTTCATATTCTTCATCACTTATGAAGAATCCATTTGCATTTTTCTCTTACCCCAAAGTTAGGGGTTGATGGCTTAGGCCTAAGTAGGCTCTTTCTGTTGAGTCTTATGATTCATAGTCACTTTCATCTGATGTATACCCACTATCATGGTGGATGGACCATGTGAATATTAGTAAATAGTGGGGCCCCTGGTAGGCTAAGCCAAGTTGCACCTCATCATCACTTGCTTCATATCCATTCTCCTCATCCCATGAGTTGTACCCTATTGGGGTGGAATAAATTGAGATGTTTGGATGATAAATTTCTAGTGGTGGTATGTTTACCATGGCCACTTGTCTATTGCTCAAATTTCCTATTCTTATGGGGTGATAAGGAATGAAATCAATGTCTTCTCCTAACCCTAAGCTTAATCTATCTAATGCTACTCCAAGAGAGTCATCTCGACCTCCGATATAATAGCCTAAGCCAAATCTATCAGAAGGAATTTGATATTGTGGCTTGTATGGCCGCTTGTGCCCATGATCATATATGCTAAGACCATAGCCATGTCAATGGCAATGCTCAAAATATCTTATAGAAAACTCAGGATTAGAGAGGTAACGAACATTGACCATGAATAATTTGTTACTATCCTCTTATATATTTGAAGACTTATGGGCGTAGTCCAGGCCGGCATAGACAAAATTGGTTTGGTTAGGAGGGATTCTGAGTGGAACCACTATTCCTATTGGCAGCCTCAAGTCCTTAAGATTTACCATGTCTTGTGCAGACTCAATGATAGGTGTAAAGGTAATGTTTTACAAAAGGTACTCCCCTATGCCTATGCTTGCCAAGTGTATTGATGCATGTGATGTAGATGACCCTACGGATGACATTGGCGATGCAAGGTGATAATAACTATCTTCATATTGATCTTGAAGATCTTCCTATTCCATATGAATTGGCATTTTAGCAATGGCTACGGTTGGCACTTCCTTGGGCCTTTCTTCCTTGACTAAGGGCACCTTTAGCTTCTAATTATCTTTTGGTTTTGACATTGATGGTACTTTAGAAGCATTGACTATTTTGAGTGCACCAGGAGGTGTTGAAGTGCTTCGATCTTTTCTTACCCCTTTGTATTTGTTATCCACTTGTGTGGTTGGGGATGAAGGTGCTACGTGCAGGTGAGTAGAAGGGATTATAAATTATCTTGAAATGTCTACCTGATGGACATATTTAGAAGGCTCTTCATCAGCCAGAACCACATAGACTTTGTTTTCATTCACATACTTGACACACTGGTGCAAGATCGAAGGAACACACTTCATGGACCTTATCCAAGGATGCCCTAAGAGGATGTTGTACTGCATAGCTCCTTCCAAGACATGACACATCACAAGGATGGTCTTGTGCCCCACCTTGATGGGTAGGACTATTGTTCCCATAGTATTGCATAAAGCATCATTAAAATCTCTCAATGTGTAAGCTCTTGGAATGATATTGGACTTGGGGATCTTGAGGTGCTCTATTGTTGTTGTTGTAATGATGTTTATTGATGAACCTTTATCGACCAAGATCCTCTTTAAAGGTAAGTCATTTATTTCTGCCACAATGTTTAGCAGAGGTTATGGTAAGGTAGTAAGAACTGTCTTAATCTCATGATCATAGAATCGAATTACAGGCTCCTGGAATTCTTGTACTTGTACCACAAAGTGATTGAATGCATTCACATCTTGCGATTGGAGCTCAATTATCCTTAAAATCTCCATTAGAGTCTCTTTATGTTTTGGGGATTATTGTATGATCTCATAGATGGATAACTTAGCTAGAGTTATCTGTAGGTTTTGCTCCAATCTACTCCAAATAGTTACAATAGGTCGCAGTGGTGGACCTGGAAGGTTATCTTGCCTTTGCCTAGGAGTGGCTAGGATGTTCATGGGAGCTACAGGTAGTTACGGTTGACCATACCACCTAGTCATTGTTGCTATGTTAACAATATCAACCATCCCAATGCATCCATGGGTAGGTATATCAGCTCAAAATTTATTGACTTGGGCCCCTTGCTCTCTAGGGGCCTCATGATTGGGTAATGGGTTTTTGTATATGCCCATATCTCTGTTATTAGGAGCCAGTGGGTTGTCAACTTTGAGTTCTCCTACCTCAATCATGTTTTGCACTTGATGCCTAAAACCAATGCAAGCCTCAATGTCATGCCCCGGTATCCTGTGGTAAGGGAAAATTTGATCTTTCCTATATCCTTTTGTCTTAGGATGGTTGGGATATATAAGCGGTATATTAGGAAATCTAATTCTCTTGGCCTCACTCAACTAATTAAATATTGATTGCATTGATTCTGTCATAGGCGTGAAATAACAAGGCGGCTTGCATTCTATGTTTCTTCCCTAATTTTTCCTTTGGTATTAATTGGCTAGCAGGGAATGTGCTTGATAGTTTTGGGGTTGTTGTGCACCCCCATCCTTGGGTGTAGCCAATATGACTTGATTGACTAGAGCAAGGTTGGTTTGTGTCTACTTGTACTTATCATTCTTACCATTCTTGTTCCACTTCTTTTTGTTTTGGAGTTTAATGGTTCCCTCATCTACTTTTATTTCTTTGATGAGCTTGGCCTGTGCCAAATATTCCTTAAACAAAGGATACTGTTAAAGTTGTAGCAAGAGGGAGATGTTTTTAGAGCAACTTTTTATGAACATGCAAATGATCTCTTCTGTGGGAATGAAGAATGATAATTTCACCATGACTTTTCTCCATATATTCCCATAATCCATTACTGGCTCATCATCATACTGTTTCAAGTTAACCAGGTCTAAAAGGTTCACCTTCTCCTTAGCACCAAAGGAGAAATACTTTAGGAATGCATTTACTAATTGTTCAAATTTGGTTATGCTAATCTTAGGTAGTTGGTTGAACCATTGAGTGGCAACAACTAAAAATGTCATTATGAATATTCTTAGCATGAGAGCGTCATTGTCTTCAAGATGAAAATAGGTATTGATAAAATTGGTGACATGCTCTTATGCATCCTCTTCACACTTAAAATTTTCTAACATAGTAATATCAAAGTGCTTAGGATATGGAGGGATAGGGATTGATGGGCATAATGGTTGGCTGTGTATTTTGCTTAATGTTGGCGAGTTCCCAACTACCTCTTGTTTCTCAAAGGTTTTCATATTTTTAGCAAGCTCTTGAAATGCCTTTGATGCACGGATTTCATCCTCTTGTAAGACTATTCATAGTGGAAATGGAGGTAACTCTCTATCCATTTGATTTGTTCTATTTTCCTCCCTCCTACGAGGGCACTCAAGATTGCAATCCTGGTTTGTTGTGTTTGCCCTTCCCCCACTAGTTAGATTTTGTTCATGATTTAGTGGGGGATTTCGTTGTGGGCTATCTTTTCTAGTGTGCCTCTCCTTAGGTGATTCAATGCATCTAGTTCTTTGGTGGTCACCACCATTTATCTATAAATTATTAAGAGCTAGCCGCTTATCCTGCTCTCTTAAATGTTGCTCATGTTGGAGCAAGAGTCTTTCTCTTTGTTTATCTTGTTCGAGAGCTTCCACTAGCTCTTGATCCTTACGTAATGCATTTTCTAACTGCCACATTTTTTTAGTTTGAACTATTATAGAAGACTCATATTTATCTGACTATGTTCTTTTTGTCTTGACTCATAGATTCCTCGAGGAGGTTTTTGCTATATTTGTACTCTTGCCAGCTAATGTGACTTGTTTAGTGTACTATTGAGTATCACTATGATCAGACTCAACACGTCTACTACGAGGTTGCTCTAAGGTACTCCTAGATTGGGAGATGTTTTTAGAAGTCACATTTCATGAGCTTCCATATGCATAGTTCTCAATAGCTACAGTTCTTTGAGTTGGTCATGTAGGAAACCGATCCAACCCATCTAGCTATCTTATTTTCCATGGCTGGTCCTATGGGGTGCCATTCAATCCTATGAGGTCATAGTCTATGATAATATTTACTTTTGCATGAAGGGTTTCTTCTATTTAATTTCCATGACTAGATGTAGCTCTAGTTTCCTACCCATCACTAGGCAGACCTGTTTCATATGTTTCTTATGAATCTTGGGATGTTGCAACTCTTGTGTGCCTTCTTGATGAAGAGGGATTTATGACATGTTTTCTCCATGTATATGGAGATGTAGCAGTCTTGTCATCCCTATGTGAAGAATTATTTTTAGAACCTTATTTATGTCCATGCGAGGAGGAGGCCCTTGAAGCTTCCTCACGTCTTTGAGATGTTTCTGTGTGTTTAGAGGAGGTCCTTGAGGTCTCCTCATGTCTCCTTGATGAGGATGGCTATGAAGCCTCTTTTTTTTTATGTGACTTTGTTCCATGATGTGGTTCCTTACTTGGGATTTCTCGAGGAGATCCCCCAAGGGTTGAGTTATCACCCCTTAGGCTCGCAGAGTTACGTCTCACTGTCTTACGGGTGGGTCATTCAATGTTGCTATGACTATGCCTATGGGTATGAGTTGCTTCAGTCTCTCCCTTGGTATCAGACCGAGGGTTTTTGCTTCTTATTTTGACCATGTTGTCTATGAATTTATCTTTTGAGTTGCAATTTAGGAATAGCCACATAATACCAAATAAATATTTATCTTGATTACCGATTTAAGTGTGCCCTACACTATTTGGTGTGTTTTGATGTGTTGTTCTTTAGATTTCTTGCTCTTGTTCTTGGATTAATAATGAGAAGACTCATCCATAGTGATAATCAAGTACACTCGTGCCAAACATGATTTTCTCAAAAGAAGCTAGGGTACACCGTTGAAGACCCAGTGGGGGGTTCTCCTAGCTCTTCCACTCTAAACCAATGATTGTTCCAACAATGGGAGACAGTTTGAGCACAAGTAACTTAGTATCACTATAAATAAGTTTCCCAATCTATTTCTAGGAAGCTTTAGGGGGTAAACCAGTGGAAGGAGATGAATTCCAATGTCACTGGACTGAATTGAAGGTTGGTGATGAAATCCAACTCCCCAAAGTTTAAATGAGACGTGCGTGTGTGGTATTCATTTTAAGCTTGCGTAACACAAAGTGCATCATATAGCAGCAATGAATCTTTCCTATATTCCTAAGTACAAAAATAAATTTCAATATTCAAAAATATGCATGAACTACTATGATTTGTATGAGCGCACTTTATTTCGTGCAGCTATGGCCTCTAGTAGGGCATCAAAGCAAGCAAACAACATACAATGTCTAGCATGTTGGATTCTAGGGTGAACTTTTTAGGCATAAGCCACTGTTCCTAGCAACACTTAGTGGAAAATTTAAAATAAGATCTAAGATATGCAAACTGCTTAATTCTTTCTTCTCTTATTCTTTCAATTTTGAAACATAAATGTGCTTTAAGTTCTCTATTTTAGACACACAGAAGCAGATAGAAAGTTGTAAAAATATCATATAAGCTTATACCAACCTTTAATCCAGCTCAGAGAGTCGGTGTTTTTACCTTTCATGCACTCTAGTTCTAGCCAATGTTGACTAGAGTGGTTGGTTCTTGGCCGTTATAGCTCAGAGAAGCTAAAGCTCTATTGGTTGTTGTAGCTTAGAGTGGCTAATTTTTGGCCATTGTAGCTCAGAGTGACTAAACCTGCACATAAAATTAAGTTAGTATTCTGGTAGCAAATGAAAAATTAGTGGAGGTCCCACCATGATCGCCATTTGTAGCAACCCTGGGATGCACACACTGCTTTTTACTCTACTTGCAATGTTATTAAAAATCCAATATGAAATGGAAGGCAATGAAATGGGAGGTCTCTTTATTTGTATTGAAATTCAGTTACATGTCAGTCCCTCTTAGGGATACCAATTTTGATACAATAAGGTTACAAATAGGCAAAGAGTACCCTTTTCACGAAGAGGTGGTGTGCTTTCAAAAATATTCCTAGTTCTACACACAGAAATGTATGAGGGCTTACAGATGCCTCCTTATCTAGGGTTTTTTTCTTAGAGGGATCCTTTTTACTCTCATATGTTGCAGATTCCATCCGATCAACCTGTGGCCCTGTAAGCAATGAAATAATAACACACACTTAGATTTCCGAGAATGCCTCCCCGGATGAGGTTGTTATCACTAAATATAACAAATGAAAGCAAATGAAAATTAGACTAATGCTATGGATGAAAACGAGAATGATGCTATCCTAATGATATGCTATAATAATGAATCTAATGTCTAAAACTCTAAGCTAAGCCTGTGGGCCACTATCCAAGACAAAAATCGCTAAAGTGACTCTCATCCTCTTTGCTCCAAAGATATGGACCGAACCTTGTATCCACTATTGAAATAATGGTTGCTATGCTATTCAATCCATCAGGGCTTCGTCGTACTCATGATATCCAAGGGAACTCTCCAAGTCTCGAAAAACTCTCCTCAACGACCAAGATTGATAAAATATGTATATATTTGACCCCTCGATAAAATATATCTATTTTTCCCTCTTTATATGTCCCTTGGTGCTCTTAGGATTACACATTTTATAGTGTGAAACCCTAGATCCATGTCCAAGCCCTAGGAATAAATTTCTCATGCATAGTGTAAGTTAGCATGAGAAGCTTCTTGTCTTTTCTATGTTTGGAAGCTAGTTATCTGAAATATAACAGCCAACTTGAGTCTCTTATGCAAACTGGTCATTAGCATGAGAAGATTTTGTCCTTTTTTATGATTGGAGGTCAGTTAATTAAAGTTTAATGAAAACTCAAGTGTCCTATGTGAACTGGTCATGAAAAGGAATGCAAAGTTACTCTCGCTCACCTTTATTGCATGTAGACTGCCACTTCTACTCGTTTTCATCTGCAGTGACTAAGATCTATCTATTGTTTTCTATAGCGGCTAAGGTCTGACCACTCTAGGCTTGAGCGGCTAGGATCTGGCCACTCTTGGCTTGAGCGACTAGGCTTGGATGGCTTGAAAAAGCCCCAAATGAGTGGTGATAACCAATGTTGATGCTTGGAAAGTCCAAGATTATGTCATATGATCTTATGAATGTGTCTATGTGAGTAGCTCCCCTAAGCATGACATATTTTAGGTGTTTACAAGAAGACATATCCTTCTACAAGATTTTAACTATCAATACTTGATAAAATTTTGAAGTCACAATATTCCTTTTCTAGAGCCTTTTTCCTTACCTATACATGATTGTCTTCTTCCATAAGTAATATCATAAGGACTTCAATTTTATATTTTAATATAGTATTTATCCTTTCAAAATAAGATGAAGTACCTGGCTAGGATGGAGCTTGACCTAAATTGCCCAAGTCATACCTCAAAGAATCCTTATTTATTTTTCTTTCAATTACCTCTTTCCAAGAATGTGTCCCTAGAAATATTTTCATCAAACTCACCTTGTGTACATTCAAAGGACCAAATCTTTAGAATAGATCTCAAATATATTTTAAGATTTATTTTATGATCATAAAATAAAATATATACATGTTCCATTTAAATTTTATCAAAGTGTGAAGCCAACTATGCACAATGCCCAAAATTTCCTTTGATGAAATCCTTGATAGAAAAATGAATGGGTAGAAAACACATGGATGTAGGCCAATGGACTTATTTAATACACTCATTGAGACTAACCATCATCTAATAAGCTACATATTTTAGTAGAATCTTATTGGGTATACACTTGGATAATTTTGGAGAATATTACATTATTTGGTACATGTCAATGTACCACCTTGGTACATTATTAGATTAGGTATGTTTCTTATATTACAGTATGAGATAATATTTCTTGTAATGTAATAATATGCAGGAAATGCACAAGTGTCATGTATTTATGTGTGCAAGTGTTGTGAGTGTAAATGTGCACAAGTTTCCATTATGTAAGAGTGCACCTGTATCCTTAGAATAGAAAAGTGAAGAGTTACAAAAAAGAGTGAAGGTCAAGAGTGCAACATATGAGTAGTCACATTAAATTATATATTTGTGATAAAACATTGTAATTTGTATCAAAAGTACATAGCTTATTGTATGCATTAGTAGACATTTAGTTTATGAGCATTCTGAGTTATTCTTGTGTTATTATGTTTTATATTATATTTTGATTTATTATATTCATTTCATGATATTGCAACTTTATTATATTTGATCATGTGATTATATTCCTATGAGTTTCATTTTAAGTATAAGAATTCAAAAGCCATCATTGGTATCAGAGCTACAAAAAATTTACTTGCACAAGATTTGAAAGTTGCATAAGGCTAGAGTATTTCCACAAGGTTGAAGGATAATGTTTGAAGACTAGAATTCAACAAGGATATTTCCACAAGGTTGAAGGATAACCTGTGAAGACTAGGATTCCTATTTGGGTGAATCAACTTGAAGATAGTTGATTATTTAGGGCATAACCAACCCTGACATTAGTAGAAATTTTTAGGGACATAAATACCTTGACATCAATATTGGATTATTAGGTAATGCTAGAAAAATATATCTAAGATATTATTGTAGTGAAAAATTTATCTTCAAAATTTGAGAAGCTTCCTACAAAAAATAAAGAACATTTTCATCTTTTATTGCTTGAAGTTTGAGTGCTTTCTTCAAGCAGGGATTTATTCAAGTTGTAAAATAAAGGAGACCTATGAGAAGAGGTCCCATTGGAGGTAGAAGGATACTCGCAAGAAGAGGTTCCTGTTGGTCCGACTTTTATACACACCCTGTGAAGAATGAGCATGAAACTCTGATAACACTTATAAGGGATAAATCCCACTCACTTTAGGATCTTGCTGGTTATCCAAGGTGTGAGTTACAGAGTTGGGTCGAATGTCTATTCACTCTTTTCCGCTTCTGGAATAGTTTTCAATATGGACTGTCTGTTACCTTACAATGGGTTCTGAACTTGTTCAATAATGTTTTTGGAATTGTTACTTGTTGACAATCGGATTTAAAATCAGTTCTTTGATCTAGCTCTTTATGGGTCAGCAGATTTAAATAAAAGACAAATTAAAGAAAATAAAAATGGATCATTTCACGGTAAAACAGAGAGAGTAGGGTAGGGCAAAAAGAGAAGTCTATCAAACTTAGCTATAAAACCAAAACTACCAATTTTATTTATACTATCAGCTTCACAATAGAACAAATCAAAGAAGAAGGTGTCCAACTTTCTAAGATCACCTTCTACTAAGAGCATAAGACAGAGATGGAACAGATCTGAAAGAAAATCATAAACAGAAGGGAAGTCGGTTAAAATTGGTATCTCTCACCAGCAGCATAGCTCACACAGTGAGGACAGAGCAATTAGAACAGACTTGAACCTTAAATCTATGATTTTCCCTAGCATACAATAGAACAAATGAAGCCCAACAACATATTTAATCTTGATATCACGGATTTACAGCATATATTTAATAAACTTTAATGAAATGGATAACAAAAGAAGATGAACTTATCACAATCTGAAAGAGATTAGGCTCCTGGCCATGCTATCACAGAAAACAAAAGCACATCAACTCCAAGTCCAGAAATAAAGCATTTAACAAGATTTGCAAGAAATTGCTTCAATAGCCTTTTTTCTAAGTCTTCGCCTCCTACGATTACATTTAGAAGAAGTATTTATAGACTCAGGACAGACCCTGATCTTTTCAAAAATATCTTCTTCTCAAACCCTAAATCTTATCATCTTAAACCCTACTACCCGGGTTTTACAATATAAGCCCTTTTAAAATAAAGTTTTGATAAAACTTAACCATTCTGCAAATCAGTGCAGTTACTTGCCATAAATGGAGAAGGCAGAATTCGAATGCCACTTGCATCCACCCGCAACTGTGTGTAAATGTGCTCATTAATTCCCTCGGGAAATTTGGATGAGTCACCACTTCTCTGACATTTCATCTCCGTAGAGCCATCCCTGAGTTGAAAATCTCTACACGCCATTAATTCTACCATAAATTTTCATTAAATGCATCCATCGGCAAATTTCGATAACCGAGTGTAGATATTTTCATTTTTCGGCCAATTCTCGACATACTCCATTAAATGGGCAGCTGCTTAGTCACCGTAAAGTCTCTTTGCGGCCAGATCTATAAAATCTGGATGAAACAACAATTCTCGGCATCTCTCATTTTAATATGACGGTCCTCGATTAATCTGCACTTAACTTTGTCTTTCTAGCCATTTCTCCCGTTATCATGCAAGTGCCAGATGGCTTTCTGCAAAAAAGACAAAAGATGGATTAGTATTTTAATAATATTAAATCAAAACTTTAAAGTTCAATCAAAACCCTAAAGTTCATTATACGTAGGCTTGCTTTGTTTTGACACGTGTCACAAAAATCGCGACACGTGTCCATTTCTAGCTGTTTTCCATTCTGTGCTGTTTTCCTGCCATGGCCGCGAAAATGCGACATGTCACGATTTCGTGACATGTCACGAAATCGCGACCCTTTCAGCACCTTGCACCTTTCTGTCCAACATGGCCACGAAAATGTGACATGTCACGATTTCGTGACATGTCGCGAAATCGTGCCCTATTTCTGCCTTTGCCTCCTTCTCGTTCCATGCACCGCAAAAACGTGACATGTCGTAATTTTGTGACATGTCACAAAATCGCGACCTGTTTCGCCCTTGTTTCTTACGGTCGTGATTTCGCGATGTCGTGAATCACGACATCGTTTCTCGACACCTTTTTCTAATCATTTCTTTCTTCATCCTTTTTCTTTTTCTCTTGTCGTCGATTTCGCGACTCGCGTTTTTGGACGTGTTGGACACTTCTTTTTGCCTTTGCCTTGCTTTTTTGCATTTTATTCCTCTTGCTCGCTTTGTTTTGACTTGGACCTATCGCAATTTCATGACATGTCACGAAATCGTGACGGTCCGTACGCCTTGGGCCCCCTTTTGGAAAAATGTCATGATTTCAGGTTTACATTTTCTTCTCGATGCACCATAAACTTGTCGCGATTTCGCGACATGTCCAACGTGCCCCTTTCCATGCCTTAACCATTTTTTCTCTCTGGTAGCCGCGAAACTGTGACACGTCACGATTTCGCGACATGTCACGAAAATCGCGACCTATTTTTCCCTTTGCTTCCTTTTGCCTCCTGCTGCAGCGAAACTGTGACATGTCACGATTTCACGACATGTCACGAAATCGCTACGTTTCGTACGCATTTGCTTTCTCTCCAGACCCGTCGCGATTTCGTGACATTTCCAAAAATGGAAAGTGTCGCGATATCGTGACATTTCCAAAAATGGAAGTGTCGCGATTTCGCGACGTTTTTGCGACTTAGCCGATTTTTTCAAAACCCGTCGCGATATCGCGACATTTCCAAAAATGGAAAGTGTCGCGATTTCGCGACTTTTCCAAAAATGGAAAGTTTTGGCTTCTAATGAATTTATCTATCTGTATTCTGCATTTTTTTCATATCAGTGAAAGATTTTCTTTATTCATGAATGATTCTAACATGTGAAAAATGAATTCTGAAGTAAATCAAAGCCAGATGCAAATAAATGCACAACTTGAAAAAGGAGGCAAGCAAATTTGGAATTTAAAACCTGGAAAACTCAAGAGGGTCCTTACTGCAAAATGAAAGCTCAATATTTTCAAAGGATGGAAATTCATTTTTCAGTGGGGGTGTGTTGCTTCTCAACAAATGGCGATATCTGCGGGTAAAATAGTAGCATTATTTTAGAACCCAGGACTCTAGTTTCAAAACAACATAGACCATGTATCATGCCTTGCCACAGATATTCTTCAAAATAATTTAACTACTAGCTGATAGTTGTCAAAATTTCCCAAGGACATACTAGGCTGAATCATTCAAGGAAGATTTCTGATGTGCAATTACAAGCGTATGAAACTTTCTTCAAGAATGACTGGGCCTCCAAATGTTGAACTCTGGATTGATCAGCTTTTCTAGATTGTAAAAAGGGGAAACCGAGTAGAGCTCTGTTTACTAGTTTAGCCTTTTACAGCCCCGACAGAGTTACCCTTTAGATTTACACGACCCAGATTCACAACTGTAAGGTAGAATCTACAACTTGGTAGAAGAAAAACATCTTTTGAAGTCTTGGCTGCCTCTTTCATTACATAACTTTTTCCTTCTCTTTTTTTTTTTTTTTTTTATATATATAGGAAATAACAGAGTGCCAATTCTATGCTGTCTTGCTCAACTTTCATCTTCTCTCTCTCTTCTTTGAAATATACCGAAGTCTGAAAAGCCTTTAAAAGAAGAACAACAATTTTTCTTTTAATATCTCATCAGTCTGGAACTGCTTCAGCCTAGGTACTGATAGCCTCTATGGATACTCAAATAATTTCATGAATCATAGTCCCCTCTTATGACCAACTTTTCTTGGATTCCCTGGGAGTTTCTCCAGCCAAACAGTATAGCAGTTTCTTTATAATTAAAATAACTGTGGCAAGCAAGACACAAAATCCAATCATCCTTCCACTGTTGTTCTGAATAACAAAATAGTTCCACTGTTCAGTTTAAGCAGACTATCTCTCAATTAGAATAATGAACACTGGATTCTGAACTTAGAATAAAACAATTTTTAGAAGGCTGACTTTTTCATTGATGCTTAGGCAAAGCTTAAAAAACAAAATTTTAAAATAAAATAAACTGCACAGACCTCAAGGATAAACACAGACCTCAAAAATAAAATAAAATAAAACTACACAAACCTTTAAAATAAAATAAAACTAAAAACTGCACATACATTTAAAATAAAATAAAACTGTACAGACATCAAAGGAAATAAAACAGTAACTTAGGACACTAAATGAAATAAAATAGAATTACAGACCTTAAGATAAAATAAAATAAAAATAAAATAAAATAAACTGAAAATGTATACACATGCACAAAGTCCCTTCACACTCAAAAAATGTAGCAGATGGAAAAGCAGAGAAATAGTGCCTTAAATTTTTTTTGACCATTTGCAAGTAAATTTAGAAAAATTACCTTTCAGGTCCTGTTGACGAAATGCACTCCAGACTATGCTTCCAAAATTTTTTTGCTACCTGGGAAAGACTTGTGTTTACCGTCTTCCCTCTCTCTTTTTATTTTATTTTATTTTTTTATGGATCTTGTCCCACTGAAAAACAAATCTGCAACTCTTTCAAATTAAACAAATCATATAATAACATGTTTATGCTTCTACTTGAAGGGTTTGCAGAATTCTTTCAAAAGGATGGAATGTAAAAACCCCCTAGGATCAAATACCTTAAAGCCTTTATAGACCCAGATCATCACATCTTCAGATTTATGTAATAACTCAAAGAGATCATATTTTATTCGTATGTCCTGGTTCTTAATAGCTCGAACATTTTGTGGTTGCTCTACTGCTTCAATATCCAAGACTTCAATTTTTATCCCTCTAGCAGAATTTTCATAATTTGCTTTTTCACTTGAGCCTTGCTTAGATTTAACCCCATCAATGTGTAATGTCCAAACATCATTGTTGTAATTGGTCAGAGCTGTAACCCGTCTTACCTTCTTGGTTGCCAAATTATAAACTCCAATATCTGCATCAACACGGTTTACAACCTTTTCTTTGATATTATGTTCAGTAGTCAAAGGCTTATACTGAGACTCTTTATCTATTCCGAGTTGGTTGACCACATTCACATTTACTATCTTTTCCTCCTTTTCTTGAAATTCAATAGGTGGTCCAGAGTAAGCTTCAATCAAGTTATCTTTTTGTTCAACAATCTGGGCCAGCTCATGGAGGGTGATGTCAGCTTTAATTTTCTTCATATCCTCAATGATGTTATCCTCCTTCCTAGTTACTTCTGCATAGTGATATTGAATCTCATTTTCATCATCCTCTGGTGAGGAAGGATCATTATTAGGTTCTGGATTTTCACATCTCAAATTATAACTGTCCCTTTTGAACTATTGAAAATCTTGTATTTCATCCATAGGAATCTCTACAAGATTTTCTGACTCTTCGGGAAAAGAATCTGAAACCCTGGTCGTACTATTTTTGGATGAACCAAAAATATCAATATTTCTTTGATTTCTAGGAAAATTTAACTCACCAAGAAAAACTTCAAATTTGGGTAATGCTAGATCACAAATGTTTACTTCAAGCACTTCCACTTTGAACTTGTCAGAACCTTTCTCTATATTTTGCACATGCTGAGTGGATGTCACAGTTAACGGAGTTTCCTTGGGTAGAGCATTATATGTTGGCACTAACTCATGATGTGGAATGGGATCCAAAATAGGCATGTTCTATGTAACATAGGATATCAAAGGACTGCTCAAAATTTGAGGTCCTAACTGTCTTTCAAGAATTAAAGCTTCTTTATAAGCTCCTGCCAGGGTTGTGATATTGATGTCTCTCTTGAGGAAAATAGAGGTCACCGAATCCAATGCATTCTTATAGATTTCTAAGGCTAGATTTGCATTTGGGATGTAATGACCAGTCATTCTACCATAAGCTCTTTGGAACCTCATATTGAATGACCTGACAGCTTCTCCCGACTCTCTCTTGATGCTGGAAAATTGTTGGTATAACACACTGGGGTCTATCACTTCCCCAAATTGTGATATAAAAACTTTCTCTAGGTCATTCCAACTGGTAATAGAATTGTTAGTGAGATTTAGAAACCAGTCATAAGCTCCCTCCTGGAGAGTGAACGGGAACAATCTGCAAGCAACATCTTCATGCTGTATATTTAACAATTTTAGAGCATTCTTGAATGCTACCAGATGTTCCTCTGTTGTCCTAGTCCCATCATGCTTGTATCTAGGAAGATATCTCTCCGGATGTCTGGGCAGGTCATGGGCTATACCCAAAATATTTAAAGCAGTGGAACCCAACCAGTTTGCCATTACTACTTGATTGACGGTGATATTCTGAGTTGTAGTTGGAGTAACTACCAGTGGTGATAAAACTGTTTCAGACAGAGACTTGGCCCTTCTGAGGCTACTTCTTCTTGGAGTTTCTAATTCAGGCACAAGGAGCTCTCCAGCTCTGGGGTGGGACCTTGTTACTCTGTATGTAGAATCCAGCTTTTCACAAGCAACTTATAATCTCACAATCCTTAACAGACTACTGAACTTGGCCTCTTTTCTGGCAATTTTAAATATTGTACAGACAATTTACAATACTGAACGGAGTTTAGTGGGCCCTCCTTCTAGCGCCATTTTTAAATGTTGGTGTTAAGTTTCGCTGTTCAGGAAAAAAACTCAAACAACAAAATTTTAAAGGCTGAGGAGGAGGGAAAATTGGCTACCAGACTTTGGATAAAATACAGTATTTGTCAAATACCACATACAATCAGATTTCTCAACTCAAGCGCACTAAGAACGTAAGTTCAGCCCTCCTTCTAGCGCCATTTTTAAATGTTGGTCCGACTTTTATACACACCCTATGAAGAATGAGCATGAAACTCTGATAACACTTATAAGGGATAAATCCCACTCACTTTAGGATCTTGCTGGTTATCCAAGGTGTGAGTTACAGAGTTGGGTCGAATGTCTATTCACTCTTTTCCGCTTCTAGAATAGTTTTCAATATGGACTGTCTGTTACCTTACAATGGGTTCTGAACTTGTTCAATAATGTTTAGAAGTTGTTACTTGTTGACAATCGGATTTAAAATCAGTTCTTTGATCTAGCTCTTATGGGTCAGCAGATTTAAATAAAAGACAAATTAAAGAAAATAAAAATGGATCATTTCATGGTAAAACAAAGAGAGTAGGGTAGGGCAGAAAGAGAAGTCTATCAAACTTAGCTGTAAGACCAAAACTACCAATTTTATTTATACTATCAGCTTCACAATAGAACAAATCAAAGAAGAAGGTGTCCAGCTTTCTAAGATCACCTTCTACTAAGAGCATAAGACAGAGATGGAACAGATCTGAAAGAAAATCATAAACAGAAGGGAAGTCGGTTAAAATTGGTATTTCTCACCAGCAGCATAGCTCACACAGTGAGGACAAAGCAATTAGAATAGACTTGAACCTTAAATCTATGATTTTCCCTAGCATACAATAGAACAAATGAAGCCCAACAACATATTTAATCTTGATATCACGGATTTACAGCATATATTTAATAAACTTTAATGAAACGGATAACAAAAGAAGATGAACTTATCACAATCTGAAAGAGATTAGGCTCCTGGCCATGCTATCACAGAAAACAAAAGCACATCAACTCCAAGTCCAGAAATAAAGCATTTAACAAGATTTGCAAGAAATTGCTTCAATAGCCTTTTTTCTAAGTTTTCGCCTCTTGCGATTACATTTAGAAGAAGTATTTATAGACTCAGGATAGACCCTGATCTTTTCAGAAATATCTTCTTCTCAAACCCTAAATCTTATCATCTTAAACCCTACTACCCGGGTTTTACAATATAAGCCCTTTTAAAATAAAGTTTCGATAAAACTTAACCATTCTGCAAATCAGTGCAGTTACTTGCCATAAATGGAGAAGGCAGAATTCGAATGCCACTTGCATCCACCCGCAACTGTGTGTAAATGTGCTCATTAATTCCCTCGGGAAATTTGGATGAGTCACCACTTCTCTGACATTTCATCTCCGTAGAGCCATCCCTGAGTTGAAAATCTCTGCACGCCATTAATTCTACCATAAATTTTCATTAAATGCATCCATCGGCAAATTTCGGTAACCGAGTGTAGATATTTTCATTTTTCGGCCAATTCCCGACATACTCCATTAAATGGGCAGCTGCTTAGTCACCGTAAAGTCTCTTTGCGGCCAGATCTATAAAATCTGGATGAAACAACAATTCTCGGCATCTCTCATTTTAATATGACGGTCCTCGATTAATCTGCACTTAACTTTGTCTTTCTGGCCATTTCTCCCGTTATCATGCAAGTGCCAGATGGCTTTCTGCAAAAAATACAAAAGATGGATTAGTATTTTAATAATATTAAATCAAAACTTTAAATTTCAATCAAAACCCTAAAGTTCATTATACGTAGGCTTGCTTTGTTTTGACACGTGTCACAAAAAATCGTGACACGTGTCCATTTCCAGCTGTTTTCCATTCTATGCTGTTTTCTTGCCATGGCCGCGAAAATGCGACATGTCACGATTTCGCGACATGTCGCGAAATCGCGACCCTTTCAGCGCCTTGCACCTTTCTGTCCAACATGGCCATGAAAATGTGACATGTCACGATTTCGTGACATGTCTCAAAATCGTGACCTATTTCTGCCTTTGCCTCCTTCTCGCTCCATGCACTGCAAAAACACGACATGTCACGATTTCGTGACATGTCACGAAATCATGACCTGTTTCGCCCTTGTGCTGTCTTCTGCCGACTGCGTCACGATTTTGCGACATCGCGAAATCGCGACGTCGTGATTTCGTGACACCTTTGCACTTCTAATAATTTCCTTTGCTTCATACAGCCGGGCCTTGGCTTCCCTTTGACTTGGCGCTGCCTTGCTTCTTGGTTCCTTTGATTGCCCCTTGGTTCTTCCTTGGGCATTTCTTTCTTTGGCTGTCATGATTTCGCGATGTCTTTGGTTCTTTTGTTGCTTCCTTGCCTTGGCATCTTGCTCCTCTGACCTTTGGGCTCCTTTGTTTTCGTGTCGCGATTTTGCGACGTCGCGATTTCGTGACACGTTTTTCGGTTCCATTCCGTTTCCGTGTCCGAGTTCGTGTTTGTCTTTTGCCTTAGCTTTTTTTTTGCATTTTATTCCTCTTGCTCGCTTTGTTTTGGCTTGGACCTATCACGATTTTGTGACATGTCACGAAATCGCGACGGTCCGTACGCCTTGGGCCCCTTCATGAGGGTGTCGTGCTTCCGGAAAAACGTCGCGATTTCGCGACGTCGTGATTTCGCGACATGTTTGCGCCTTGGGCCCCTTCTTCTTTGATGCGCCGTAAAAACGTGACATGTCGCGATTTCACGACATGTCGTGAAATCGCGCCCCTTTCCATGCCTTAACCATTTTTCTCCCTGGCAGCCGCGAAACTGCGACATGTCACGATTTCGTGACATGTCACGAAATCGCGACCTGTTTTGCCCTTTGCTTCCTTTTGCCTCCTGCTGTAGCGAAACTGCGACATGTCACGATTTCGCGACATGTCACGAAATCGCTACGTTCCGTACGCACTTGCTTTCTCTCTCCAGACCCGTCGCGATTTCGCGACATTTCCAAAAATGGAAAGTGTCGCGATATCGCGACATTTCCAAAAATGGAAGTGTCGCGATTTCGCGACGTTTTCAGGACTTAGCCGATTTTTTCAAAACCCGTCGCGATATCGCGACATTTCCAAAAATGGAAAGTGTCGCGATTTCGCGACTTTTTCAAAAATGGAAAGTTTTGGCTTCTAATGAATTTATCTATCTGTATTCTGCATTTTTTTCATATCAGTGAAAGATTTTCTTTATTCATGAATGATTCTAACATGTGAAAAATGAATTCTGAAATAAATCAAAGCCAGATGCAAATAAATGCACAACTTGAAAAAGGAGGCAAGCAAATTTGGAATTTAAAACCTGGAAAACTCAAGAGGGTCCTTACTGCAAAATGAAAGCTCAATATTTTCAAAGGATGGAAATTCATTTTTCAGTGGGGGTGTGTTGCTTCTCAACAGTTCCATTGAAGATAGAAGGAGACCCATTAGAAGAGGTACCATAGGAGACAAAGATAGGAGACTCAAAGAAATAGGTCCCATAGCTGATAGAGATAGAAGACCTAAAGAAAGTGGTCTCATAGAAGTAAAAAATATATATAAGAAACCTAAAGAAATAGGTTCCATAGTTGACAAAGATAGGAGACCCAAGGAAAAGTGGTCCCATAAAAATCAAAATAAAATAGGAGACCCAAGGCAAGAGGTCCCAAAGTTGGCAAAGATAGGAGACCCACGAAAAGAGGTCCCATATAAGCCATAGAAGTCAAAAGAATATACTCGAGCAAATATATTCTATTGACTCTTAAAGGTTGAAGAAGTTTTATAGAAGATAGAGAAATAAGAATTTCCCAAAAGAGTGTCTACATCAAGTTTGGGATAATTATCACCATTCAATGACAAGCCCATAAGATTTAGAGGAGACTCATTGAAGGAAGTTCTAATGAATATTGAGATAGAACTTGAAAGCTTCAAGACAACAAGATTAGAAGATAGACCAGGTAACATTTGGAAGGTAAGCTTGCATACATCAAAGGCTAGCAAGTTTGTGAAGACTAGAAAATAGAGAAATAAGATATCTCCATAGATTTGATAAAAAGAAAGTTATTCTAGTAGAAGAGAAGTATTGAGGGCATCATCAAGAAAACAAGACAAAATATAAAGCATTAAAGGTACATATAAAAGTGCAATAGAAGAAAGCAATATTAGAGTATTATTCTTGCAAGTGATTAAGGTTTATCTAAATGCATAAGTGTTTAATAGTTCTTAAGAGTGCCATTCTTGAAAAAGGAATAAGGTACATCTTGAAATATTCTACATCAAAGTTTAAAAGGTAGAATCCTACAACTACATATTATTATTAAGGAAAGAAGTTAGCAATAAGATATTAAAGAATGCAATGCAAATAAGAATGGTAAAAATCTGAAGAAAAATATTTTTTGTGTCATTTATCCGAGTGAGTAGCACTCTAATTTAGCCAAATGCAACATCATTAGAAAATAATAAAATGTTGTAAAGTTCTCATTAAGCAGAAATGGAACAATAAAAAAACAATGCTTAGAGAAGCGCTCATTAGAAAGGCATTAGAGGCTAGCAAGTTTGAGAATGTTGGACAACAAAGAGAGAGTTGGACTAAGATATAGGAAAGTCTTTAGATAAGCAAGAAATGAGTGCATAGATAGCAACAACATCAATGACAACTTGTGTAGTAGAATGAAGTGTGAAAAATAGAGGTCATATTATAGAGGATAAAATAATATCTAAGGAAAGAGTGATAAGACTCCTATATGGAAATAAGAAGGTGGAATATCTATTTGGCTAGAGAACAAATATAAATAGTGAATAGGGAATCAACCGATGAGAAGAGATAGACATATAGTAGATATAGATACCAAGCAAACAAAGTTAGACATTCAAACCAACAATCTTGACATCGCTCTGATGATAGCAAAGAACACTATTAAGGTTTAAGATAATCTAAGTTTTAATGTTAAGATAATGTAATTCATATTTTTGATATCCAAATTCTATAGAAGAGCAGTACACCATCTGCAAAAGGAAGTTATATATTAAATATAAAAATAAATGCAACAAGTAATAGTTGAAACAGTAAAATGAAAGCACATACTTATGCATATTCAATGAGTCATACAAAGACAAGGCCACCAAAATACATAGTGCAACAACTATCAGGTGAGGAAGACATCTAACAAGCCATTGAAGGGACTTGAAATACCACTCAAGAAATTTTAGAGTAGAATATCAAAAGCAAAATGCATAGCACCATCTAAGAACAAAGTGAAAAACTAAAGGTGAAATTGAAGGTTTCTATTCAAGTGCAAGTGCATGGAGGATCATTGAATCGTTACACCTTAATGTAGTGTTACACCTGCACTCTAAAATTTTAGCTGTAAATTTCTTACAACATTATCCGCAATGTGGATGTATACACTAAAGATGGTCATGACCATCTTCCACTCTTTACTCACTACATTCAACTTGATTTGCATTTTGATAATATCCAAGGAAGAAAAATTATTAATTTTAACATTACACCTGCCAACATAACGATTGTAAACCAAAGAATAGGCAATCAAGTGTAAGAAGCCACAAGAGCATTCAAAACACATCTCAAGAACAAGTTCCACTCTGCCACATAAGAAATGAATTGTTAGAAGGAAGAGCATTACATTTTTTTGGAGTTACATCGGGTTGATTCACCTTGCTTCAATGAGAATCAAGTTCCTTGCAGTGAAAGTGAAGTGAATAGCATCTAGCCCACACGAATTGGAAAAGAAGGTAAAACTTAAATTTAAATTAGGTTTTCTTTAAAGGCTTAGGAGTAATAATGGTTTAATAAAGTTTTTTCATTAAGGTTTAATAAGTGATTTATCTACTTAAGTATAACATTGGAGATTTAGATATTGGAGAAGTAAGTAGTTAGCAATTTTTGGAGTTATAAGGATTTTAATATTTGAAGGCTATAAATTTTTATTATAAAGGTTTTATACTTAATAGGAGAAATAAGGTCTATTAATAAGAAAATTATAATTTAAAGTCTTTTTATTGAAGTTAAAATTATTGGAGAGATAAGTAGGATAAATTAGGAATTATAAGGTTATTATTTCTAATTATAGTTTGAAGTTTATTTTTTGAAGATTATTGAAATTCAAAGTTTATAGTATATTTGCAAATAATTTAATTATGGAGAGATAAGGAAGTCTACATAAAGTTTAGAAATATAAAATTTGTAAATATTCTTATTTTTCTAGTTTCTAATTAATTAAGAAGTTATAAGGAATTCAACATTAAAGGTTTTTGAATTTAGGAACTTGAAATATGTATTGTTCAAAACCTAGGGAGACATAAGGTAGTCCACATCAAAGAAAATTTATTAGGAAAAATGAATGAAATTATTAAGAATACATTCAATAAAAATAGTGAAGAATTAGTTCATGTACTTAAAAAATCAAAATGGTTTAGAAATATATTTGAGAACAAGTTAAACATTGATTCTCAAAACTTAATATATGAAGAGAAGGAAAAACCAAAATGGCTTAGAGAGAAATTTGAGAACTCAAAAACACAAACTGATAGTTTGGCAAGAATGAATTCTATAACATATAGAGTAAAGTGTTCAATTTCTAAAATATAGGAAGGGAAAACATTTTATAATAAAATGTTTGGAAAACAAGGAAAATAAAAGTGGATCAATTGTGATCCAAATTTATCTTCCAAAGTAATCATGAACCAAAAATTAAATAAGAAGTTCAAGTGGTTCATGGACCTTAATATGAAGAACCAAAGAATGAATATGATGAAGAACTTACAGCAGAAGACTTCATACAAAAAAATATAGTCATATGATTCTAAGGATAAAGGAAAAAGAAATATTCTTATGCAATAATATGATGAATATGAAATAATTCAAGAGACTGGTAATCTTGAAGCTACAAATACTAGAGTACACTAATCATTCATTTGATCAAAATACAGAATGACAGCAAACTAAATAAAGCAAAGAAAGCACAAGGCCCAATATCATATTAAGACAAAGACCATAATGAAGACTAAAGTCTTCAATAACCAAATAATATAATACAAGGGATGTTGGAGAATATTACATTATTTGATACATGCTAATGTACCACCTTGGTACATTATTAAATTAAGTGTGTATCTTAGATTAGAGTGTGAGTTAATATTTCTTGTAATGTAATAATATGTAGGAAATGCACAAGTGTCATGTATTTATGTGTGCAAGTGTTGTGAGTGTAAATGTGCACAAGTGTCCATTATGTAAGAGTGCACATGTGTCCTTAGAATAGGAAAGTGAAGAGTTACAAAGAAGAGTGAAGGTCAAGAGTGTAGCATATGAGGAGTCACATTCAATTATATATTTGTGATAAAGCATTGTAATTTGTATCGAAAGTGCATAGCTTATTGTATGCATTAGTAGACCTTTATTCTATAAGCATTTTGAGTTATTCTTGTGTTATTATGTTTTATATTATATTTTGAGTTATTATATTCATTTCATAATATTATAACTTTATTATATTTGATCCTGTGATTATATTCCTATGAGTTTTGTTTTAAGTATAAGGCTTCAAAATCCATCAGGTAATATATGGGGTTTCCTTTGAAACCTATAAAGAGTCTAATGTATGCCTAATGAGCTTAGATAAATAAACTAACATGTGGATACAAATCCCTGCTAGCTTCCTTGATGAAATGTAGGCATGAATAATTGTTCAATAAAGAATAAATACAAAGAAAAACAAAATAATGAATATAATAATAATAATAAATCCTTTTCATTTTCCTTCTAGAGTTTCCTAAAAAATATTTGTATAGGTTTTCTCTTTAGATAGTTTAGAAAGAAAACTTCTTTAATTTTGAGTAGTGTGACTATGCATAGAATGTCAATAAAAAAGGTAGGCATGTGAAACCTAGGCCTTTCTTAGTACCTTAATATTTCTAGATACTCTAATTTTCCTAACCAAATTGTCTAAAAGAAAAGAGGGCCAATCAAATTTAACCCCTTCAAAGATAATAGAAATTAATGATAACACATAATGTATAGAAAAATGGGATGTGTCCAACTCATCCATAAGTCTACAGGAACTAGGTCATAGTATACATTATTATAAGTCTAAAATTTTAAATAACGTAACTTTCATTTTTTAAATGAAGGGTCCCATTTTTATTTGCTCTCTAGCTCCTCAAAATTTTCCTAATGCTTTCATATATTTTCATGAATGACTTTCCATACTAATTGTCGTAGATAATTGATTTTTAGGAGAAAGTCTGTAAATGATGCATAAGGTCTCATTGCCAAAATGGGAAACCAATATATTATTTGAATATATTATCTCTCACTTTTTTAATTCCACCCTTTGGATAATCCATTGTACAACATGTGCACACTTTGGCAAATTGGGTTAAGCACCCATCTTCAATAGCCTAGACTACATGAGAGAATCATCTTTGTAGCTACTTCTATTTTGAATGACATTCTTGCACTTTTGATAAATATCAAAGAAGTATCTTACATATTCTCCCAAATCTATTATAGTTTTGTCATTGATAATAGGTGTGTTGATGATAGTTTCTCTTTTCTATTTTAGTGAATGTAGCAAATGAACACTATTTTATGCACAAGAAACTAGATAAGAGCTTAAACACTCAATCAATTTAGGATAAAATTACAAAGAAAATATATAAAGCTTCTATGGTATGCAAATTAAATGCAAGGTCAAATCAACTTGAATTTACCCAATTCAAAGGGTTTTGTTGTGACGTCCTTCACAACGACCCCAAAATTGAGGACCCACTTGAAAATTTAAAATTTTATTTCCAAATCATTGCTTGAAATTCATTTTTCGCAGTTACCATCATAGAAATATCAGTTCTCAAAATGGTGTCATAGCAATGTGCATTATCAAAATGGTTGGTTTCCATTTGGATAGTAAAAAATACATTGCTGAATTCACCATGTGCTCACCAAGTCTCTTTCATTTATGTTTCCAAAGTCATTTCGAGTAAATTTTGATGTTCATGTATTTTTTTATGGTTATGTTTTAGGGTTTGTTATTTTTTTCCTTGTGTTGTTGTGTTGTGATTGATTAAATTCATCATGTTTTATGTGGTTTATATTATGTTGTGTCATAATATAATGTGTTTTGTAGGTTTAATTATTTTTAGATTATTTTGTTAGTGTATGGTGTTATGTATATGTTTTTTCATATGTTATGTTTAGTTATGTCATGTTTTAAATTAATTAAATTATAAAGTTTTATAACTTTATAATTTAATATATTTAAAATTGTTCATTGTTTTAAATTAATTAAATTATAAAGTTTTATAACTTTATAATTTAATTATATTTAATAAGGTTATTTCATAAATGTTTTATATTCTAATTAAAATTTTCGGGTGTGCAAGATTATTAAAGTATATTGAAAAAGGCTTTATTGATATTAGGGTTTCAAGAATTCGTTTTTTTTTTAAACGGATGAAACGGAGCAAACTAATCAAGAGGAACGAATTTCTCAAGTTATAAATAGAGAATTAGAAACCAAAGAGAGGGTCAGACATTTTTGCAAAGAAGGAGAGAAAGAAAGTTGAAGAAGCAAAAGAAAGGAAAAATGAGCTACAGAGAGTTGGAAATTACAGAGAAATGGATTCTATTGTAAGATCTTTGATTATATAAAAATATTTTAGGGATTCAAATAAGCATCATTTTGGTATTTGAATTATAATTAAAATGTTTGGTATAGTTTTCAATAATTAAAAATTCCACTGAAGATTGCATCATATCATTGTTCTATTATGTGAATACTGGTGGGCAATGATTTGGTTTAAGTCTTTGTGATTATTTCTATCTATAGCATTTGTTTGAGATAGAATAATATTTCTTCTTTATATAAATTTTGATTATTTATTATTTTATATTCAATTATGTTTGCATAGCCTAATTTAATTTTATAGAACTAAACCTTGCACTAGGTTATCAATAATTTATTTAAATATTAAATTGTTTTAATATTTAAATAAATGAATATATAAAAGATAAATGAGTACTCTCGTTTCAAATTTGATTTAATAAAATTAAGAATTGAAGTTGATATCTTTTATTGAAATTTGTTTCGATTTGTAAATAAAGGGGTAACAAATTATTGATAAAAATTTTGGATTATAGAGTACAACTGAGCTTCCAACCAAGACTCAAATAAATAGCAAAACAAGCTAAAACCACTAGACTAGAATGAAACCCAAAAAAGACAACAAGAAAAAACCACATTAAGTCTATACATCCTTGTGGATCAACTCCCACAGGCATTGAGAGTCCCCAGATGGGAGACTCTCCCAATTATTGATACTCCAAGGATCCATTAGATCAGAAGCCCTTTTGGCTAAGTAATCAGCAACCATATTCCATTCCCTTGGAATGTGCACAAATAATATAAATTCGAACTCTTCACTCATTCTAATAATCTGAACGGCTATAGAGGCCAATTGCCAATTAACTTTCTCTGCCCTTTTACTGTTTAAAATATTAACAAAATTTGTTTGGATTTCATGCTTCAAATATCATTTTATTTATTTACCGATCCAAACCCTACATTGAGAGGATTATATTTGTTATTAAATATTTTATTCCATAAATATTTAATAAGAAAATAATAAGAGAAAAACTTATTTATGAACTTGATTTTCAAAGTATAAAATTCACAGTTCATAGATCAGTTTTATATTAAAACCCTATGGATTATAATTATAAAATTTGAAAATCTTACAATTTTAGGGTTAAACATTATTACTTTATTTCATTTTCCAAATATTTTAATGTTGATCTTATATTTGGGATGAATAAAATGTTTTATACATAAGTATTTTGGTTCTAACTTTAATTTAATAAGGTTGAGAATTAGAAGTGATTTATTTTATTAAATTTTGTTTGGATTTCATGTTTTAAGTATAATTTATTTATGCACAAATCCAAACATTACATTGGAAGATTATGTTGGTTATTAAATATTTGATTTCACAAATATTTAATAAACAAATATAATAAGGAAGTACATTTATGAACTTGATTTTAAATCATAGAACTCACAGTTCATAAATAATCTTTATAGCAAACCCTATGAATTTATGATTAATAAGGTTTTTAAAACCTTATAATTTTAGGGTTAAACATTTTTATTTTATTCATTTTCTCAAACATTTTAATGTTGATTTTATATTTGAGATGAATAAAATCTATTCATTGATTAGACCTTAGTTTTAAAGGTGAATATTTATAATCAGGGTTTATATCATCATTTTGAAATTTTACATACTTTAATTTTTATTAAGGTAATTGAAATTTCATATTAATTAAAATGTTAAGGCAAATTTTTATTTCAAATTAGTTTTGAAAGCATTTTAATCAATGGTATTGTTAAGTTTGCATCAATAGATCTTAATCATAAGGCAGATTTACTTTATCATTTAAAAGATAAAAATTTAATGAGATATGCATGTTAGCAGTGATAAACTTAAATCAAATTACCTAGTTTCCCAGGCCCCTTGTTAACAACACTTGCAAACCAAATGAGTTATTCAAGTATTTCTTATACATATACGTAAGATATAGTGAAACACAAAACAAGAACCTTGGAGATATATACTATTCTTTGCAAGAGAGAACTTAACGTTCTAAGTTGTCGAGTGGTTTTGTGACTTGAAAAAATTGCACCTCAACAAATTGGCACTAGAAGGAGGGCATGAAAGGTAAATATTTGATTTTCATTTGAAATCATTCAAATATCAGTTTAAAAAAAAATTACAAATTGAAGGGTGTTATTTAATGCCAAGGTTTAATTGATGCATATATTTTAATTAATTGATTAGTCATTTCATGTTTAGTTGCAAGATATATTTATTTGACTAATAATATTAGCATTAAAGTTGTGTTATTTAAATTTCACTAATGGCATCACCTACTTCAGTAAAGGAAATGATGGCTTCTTGGATAGGTGATTATTATAGCAGTTTAAACATGCCTATTCATCAAATTCCTAAAGTTGTAGAAGTTTATTTACCTAGATTTAGGCATGATGTGGATCAAGCCAAGGACCATATTCAAAGATACAAGAGTGCACTAAGTCATTTGCAGCTAATGCGAAGATATGTTCCTTGCAGATTATTTTCATACCCATTGGATGAGGTTGCGCTTAAGTGGTACATACACTGTAAGGTGTGCTACTTATTGGGTTAAACTAGAAAGCATTTCTCAAACATTTTGGAAGGTTGGATGATTCAGTTATGATGTTAAATGAATTTGTTTCTATTCAAAAAATATTTAATGAACCCATGATATCATTTAATGATAAATTCCATAGGTTGTATACCGATGTGGGAAAACATTATATAATTTTAGAAGAAATAGCTACTCAAATATACATGGGAGCCTTATATCATGTTACTACTATGTTTTTTAAAGGTATTAAAATTACATCATTACCTAGAGCTTATAATGAGGCAGTAACATTTGAACAACAATTGATATCTCAAGGTGTTAATATGGAGCAACTATACAGACTTAGACCTAAAACTCATAATCAAAGATCACAAATGAGTCAGGTTGAGGTT
The DNA here is from genome assembly GCA_028583015.1 of Wollemia nobilis. Lineage (NCBI taxonomy): Eukaryota > Viridiplantae > Streptophyta > Pinopsida > Araucariales > Araucariaceae > Wollemia > Wollemia nobilis. The sequence goes on along the minus strand of JAQPPZ010000523.1, from coordinate 6,145,638 downwards.
TATAGTTTAGATTTCACAAAAATATTAGATATTGAGAATGAGGTGCAGGTTTCAGATTCAATACCCATCAATGAACATTGTGATGATCAATTTGATTAAAATGTAGAAACTGACTTAGAGCCATTATTCACAAAAGAGGATTGGGATGATCTTATAAAACAAAATACTTAAATTGATCCCATTGAAGAAACTCTTGTATTACTAAAATATGAATCTGAAGAAGATGAATTCCTTAAAATTAAGGAGAATGAATCTAAGAAAGATGAATTTTTGAAAGTAAAGAAAATGAATTTGAAGAATATATAGAAGAAATGATAGATTTTCATCATTTATTTTAGGAGGATAATGAGTGTGATGTTCAAATAGGTAAATTTAAATAATTGAATGATCATAGATGTGATTTCATTGAAGATTGCAAGGGATTACAAAAAAATAATACCTCGACGATTATGGTTCAAATGAATGATCCTAAAATCTTATTGTTTGAGGAAGATGAATTGTTTGAAAATGAAGATGAATTCTTTATTGAAGAAGGTGAATCTAAAAATGAATCCAAATATGGTATGAAAGAAAATATGGAATGTCACCAAGTGCTTCAGAAAGATAATGATTTTGTTATTTTAGATCATGAAGAAGAATTATTAACTTTATTCACAAGTTCCAAAGAAGTTATTATCTCAGATGATGTGTAGGAAATTGAAAGCCTTGTGTCACTTAAGGATTCTACAATGCTCATACAATAAGAAATCAGTAGGTCTTCATCTCAGGTGATTAATAAAGGTGAATTTGAAAAGGAAATTATAGACCTATCAAAATTTTGTACAAAAGATATGGTTGAACCTCACCCTTTAACTATAAAAGATATTTTTTATAATGGTTGGGGAAGATATGATGAATGTTTTTCTTTTATACCTATTGATAAGAATTGTTCTTCATATGATATGCAAGATGCTAAAATTGATATTGTAGACACCAAAACAACACCAATCCGATTATGTGACAACAAGCATCGATCGCATTGACACACACAACCCCTAGGGCAGCCCCCAGAGGTTAAACAGTGGTCCTAACCACTCCCAACAGTATTTTGGAAGGTCAAGAGTCAATTTGGCACCATTTGGCACTTTTCTCCCTACTCGCCCCACCCTGGGATGAATACAAACTGGTATTCGCCCCACCCAGGGATGAATAGCAGCATTCGCCCCAGGGTGAGGCGAATAGCAGGTTTGACTGGCAAAAAGTCAAACCTCGACAGGTCCGCCAGTTAACTGAAGCTTCAGGACATGCAATTGCGAGGAACGGCTTCAAAATCAAGAAGAGAGACTTCAGTCATGCATGTCTTTATTTTAGAGACCTCATGCAAGGAGACTCTAAATCAGGGAATAATCTTTTCTCTCAAAATAGGACAATCAACTCAAGTGGCGCCCTCGCATGCGCATTCAAACAAAGAGACCCTAGGTCTATAAATTGGTGAGTCTTCTCACCCAAAGAGATATACAGAGAGGAGATTTTGGAGCAATGAAGTGCTTGCTAAAATATATCCTCACCCATTGTTTGTGCTTTCACATCCTTGATCTCTCTTTTGGAGGGAGGTTATTGGGTGATTATTGGAGGCGCATTCTAGACCCAAACCCAAACATTTGGCCACAATATTCCACAAAATTTGTTGAAAACACCCCATAAGAATTTTTGGACCCATCCCAAGTGGATTGGTGCCAAAACAGAGTCCCAAACGGTGGGCGTCCTGCCCCCGGGTGCCCCCCAAGCTGTCGCAGACCTAATCGCCCCACCCCGGAGTGATTAGAAATATGTGATATATTTCTCTGATTTTTATTTTGCATATTATTCTAGGTTATTTAAATAGGCTGTAGTTTAAATTTCATTTCATTCTGAGCATTTTTGACCAGGTTTTTATCATTTCCCGCCTTTACTAACTTGTAGATGGCACCAGAAAAATCTGGGTGATAGAGGTCAAATTGGAGAAATATGACCTTCTGGGTCTTCCCAAAACACCCCCAATTAGCTAACCCCAACTTTGCAGGTCATTTGGAGCTTTCTAGATAGGACATTGAAGAGGGTGCTTTCTGACAATTTATTGCAGGTCTATTCGTCCCACCCCGGAGCGAATACAAATCTGTGAGGAATTTCTAGACTGTTCCTTTTGTAGTGACCTCCTGGTAACATATTCATGCTTCTATTAAATTTTTAGGTCGATCTGAGGTCATTTGGTTATCGTTTTAATATTTTCATGCATACACTAACAGTAGGCCTTGGGAAATACATGTTTTATTCTATCTGCAGGTGCTACTGATCTTTTCTATTTCCTTGAACATAGGTTTCTAACATCAGAGGAGTAGGAAGGAGTCAAAAATCATATACACAAGTGGCGGTGACATTTTGGTCCGCCCATATTACATGTGGGCACGCGGAAGAAGGATTGCTATCCATGGATGTGATCAAGAAACATATTTAACGCTCCTATCCCCTAAAAAGGAAGGAGACATATTGTAACATGACTTTGAAAGCATATCAATAAATAGGACCCTATTCCATATTGCTTTTATCTTGTGTCGATTCGCTCATGTTCTTTCCTTTCATGCATTTTTCAATACATAGGCTTTTGGCGTTAAGTTTGGTTTTAGACGCATCGTACTTGGCATTTTCCTTTTTGTTTCCGTATCCTCATGCTTTCAGTGGCGATCATGGTGGGACCTCTATCCCTTGATTTTTAAGATTAATTTTTTGATCAAAGTTGCTTGTTTTTGCTTACAGGTACCAAGTTTTCAAACCCTGGACTATTGTTCGTTTCAGTCTGTGACGAGTACAGAGCTAGAATTCGTCTTATCCAGGGATGAATAGGAATTCGTCCTACCCTAGAATGAATACAGATCTGTTATTCATCTCACCCCAGGATGAATAGCTCTCTATGCAATTTTAGAGCAGAAATTTAGAGACATCCGATTTGGGCAGAGAAGAGGTAGAGGTCTTAAACACCTTCTATCAATTTTTGCTTTCTGTTCTCTAGTTATTTGCTTGCATAGGAGAGTTTGAATGCTTGTTTGCTTCATTTATGCAACTTAAAAAGAACCCCACACACCACGTGGTAATTTAAAACAACAAGGAGTTGGTCGTAAAACCCCAACCCTTGAGCAAGACCAACGGTGGATTTCATCACCACCTTGGCTTGAGATATTGCATACATAACCTCGATCGTGATTGTTGCTAGACGTAAATCCTGATGAAAGCTGACCAAGTGTAGCTGGGGTGATTCCCAGTGCATGAGGATAAGTCTTCTATGGTAGGTGTCATAAATAGAGTGATTCCCCTTCCGTACCGCCTATGTTCCATGTACCATCTACTCTCACGTACCAATAGTTTCCCTCACGTAAGGGTGGGTATATAGAGAGGTTGGTATATCGGCCTGGCAATGGTATATCGAAGGGGCGACCATTTTTGGGAGTCACAAGAGCCATCATACTGCATTTAAACATTCTTTACAAAATCTTGCAAAACAAAAAAATCAAAACACACTAAACCAGATTTAGGGCACACTTTTAATCTTTAAACGAGATAATCATCGCTTTTGCATGTGTGTGATATTTTATGTTTAGTGTAGCATAAAAAATCATAAAAAAAGACATAAAAATACGTACACATATTTAGGTAAGCATCACCATGGTGTACACCCGTAGCCGAGCCCAATCATGGGCAAGCACTGCAGAAAGTGTACAAAGGGGGACAAGTCACCTCCGATATAGTCCTGAGGACTTGGTCATCCCGCCTTGGCGGCCTGACACACAAGATAGTCCACATCATGCCATTATAGAATAGGACTATAGAGGCACCTCTTTGAGAGGCACCCCCACTCAGCATAGATCCTTTCAAGAGGAGAACCTACACGTAGCACTCAACATAGATAGGAGGCCTCCCTTAGATGCTCGTTATGAGTGGCCTAGTGATGAAGTGCTAGAGCAACATAGGGTCCATAAGGAGGGGCCACATGATTTCGTCATCCCTCCTTTACCCCGTATTACTGTTAGAAACACTAGACCAAATCCAGAGCACGAGGCTCTCCAGATAGGGCGAGACAATTCTGCCCACACCTTTCATGCATATGAAGGGTAGTACGAGGAAGAACATTACATTCCTCAAGAGCAGTACACAGCATGGGAGCGATGCACCTCCACACCTGCTATGTATCAGGATCACCCATCGAGGCTAGAGCCTCAGGTGAATGCCGCTAACCTCGATAGAGGAAAGCAACCCATAGGGATCTCGGATCACCATGACCGAGATAGACATGTAGGAGAGGCATCTAGGCTTCCTAAACAAGAGACGATGGAACAAATTGACTTGGCATTTGCCAAACATGCCACCCACCAAGCGCAAATCACGCAGCTTAGGCAAGATCAAGAATAGTTAGAGCATCTGTACCACCTTAGCAAAGAGCGCATTCAGTATTAGACAACCGCATTGCTTCATAACACTGTGCCTGAGAAGGTCCCAACCCCTCGCACACATAAGGTAGAAGTATATGAGAGGCACAACCCCCTGGTGCGAGACAGGTCTCCATGACCTCACCAAACTTTGCCTCCGAGACCTCCTAGACCTGAGCGGGAGGCCACTCCCAGAAACAATGATGGGCACCCTCCGTGGGGACCCACCCATGTTTATAGGTCTCACCCATGCACTCCTCAAGCAGCCTATGAGGAGTATGAACAAGAAGAAGAGCGGGCTGAAATGCCCTACCAAGGCAGAGGGGCTGCTATCCGGCCACCCCTCCATAGGCCTCAAGTTCCCCGCAACCTACAATGGGAGCCAACCAAGGAGGAAGAGATCAAATCTTTCGATGCATATAAAGCACTGCTAGAGCGCTTAGAGTCTATGGAGACCAAGACTTCTGGGCCCCAAAATCCTACTTTACGCCAACTCCGTAGTCATCCTGTGCATCCGTCAGTGTCGACACCTCCATACCCTGAACACTTTAAACTGCCCCAGTTGGCACTCTTTAGAGGGGAGGAGGATGCCCAAGAGCATGTGACTAGATTCTTGAGCCAGTGCTTTGGCATTCAGGATAATGATGCTTTGTTATTAAGAACATTTATAACCACATTCGTAGGCCCTGCCTCGGATTGGTTCACTCAGTTGCCAAAACATAGCATCAGTAACTTGGATCAGCTAGTGGACACGTTCCTTGAATGCTTCACCTTCAACACCAAGAAAAAGGCATCACTAAGTGACCTAGCTAGCCTCAGGAAGTATGAGGAAGAAACCATGGTGGCATATGGGAACCGGTGGAGGACGTTGCTTTCAAAGCTGCCCTACCTCCCTCCCATGTCTGACCTGACCCAAATGTTCTCAAAGAGCTATTTGAGATCGATCTCCATGCTATTGCAGCTGCAACAATATGCCACTCTTGAGGAAGCTCTGGCGCAAGCCAAAATCATCGAGGAGATCAAGATACAGGATGGCGAGATTGCCAAGCCTAAGAAGAAAGAATGGCCTAAGAACACCAAAATAGGGACCATGCAACAGAAACCCGCTGCGGTCAATCAAGTTGCTATCAACGTCCCTAAGCCTACACAAGCAACATAGCCTCAAAATGCTAACTATCAGGTGGTGCCTCTTAACAATTATGATAGAGAAAACTAGAGGCAGGAACAAAATCAGCAGCGTCATCCTAGGCGACAATTCACACCTTACACAGAGTCCAGGGACTCCCTGTTTGACCGCTTGTCAGTGGTGAACTTGATCAACCTACCAGAGATTCAAACCATAGACCCCAATGCGCCCAAGCCTAAGGGGTACCGGGAGGACTTGTACTGTAGGTTCCATAGATGGAAGGGACATGACCTTAATGCATGTTGGAAGTTCAAAGGCTTGGTGCAAGACCTAATCGACAACAAGACGTTGGCGGTGGACAACCCCATAGTGCCAAACAACCAACATATGGGAGTCTTCAGAGACCCCCTGCCTGCCCATGATGCGTAGACAAAACCCCTTCAAGTCAATGAGGTGCAATAGAATTGCCCTATGCAGGGATATGTGGGGATGATAAGCATAGTGACTAGGAACAAGAGGTACCCAGGAGCTGCCCCTGCGGTAGCCACAAGAGAGGTTCCATCGACGTCACAACCTCAATAGCACCCTACACAACCTCCCCCACCTAGACCAATGGCCATGATTCAGACTAGACTTACCCAAAGTCTAAGGACCACGTCGGCTAGGCTCTCCATATACGAGCTCATTCAACAATCAGCGCCCCATCGGGAGGCTCTAATGGAGATATTAAAAGCCATCGAGCTACAGCCCCATGAAGCAAACTCTTTCAACAACTTCGTGGGACATGTAAAACAATGTACAGAACCAGTCATCACTTTTAGAGATGATGAATTGAAATCAGTGACTGGTGATGTGGCGGATCCACCCCTGCACGTCATTGCATGGGTCAACGGGATTCCGTATAAGAGGGTGTTGGTGGACACTGGCTCATCCAATAATATCATCACAACAACAACATTGAAACATCTAAAGTTGCCGACATCTCACATCGTGGCCTCCACCTATACTCTTCGAGCATTCAATGATGCAATATGCTCGATGGTTGGCACAATTGTCCTACCCATCCAAGTGGGACAAAAGACTATTCATACATTGTGCCACATCTTGGAAGGTGAGATGGCCTATAATATCTTGCTGGGCCGGCCTTGGATCAGGGACATGAAGTGTGTCCCTTCAATAGCTCATCAGTGCCTAAAGTATACATTTGAAGGACAGGTGCATGTAGTCCCGGCAGACTTAGAGCCCTTCAAGTACTGTAATATGGTGCAATTCATGCCGCAATCGACCCTCCCATCAATGCATTTGGATTTTTAGTTGAATCCATCTAAACAGGGTCCAATTTCATAGGCATCCCCATTGACCAATCCATCAAGTCCCCAATCGGGTCCATCTTCCTCATCTGGTCCTTCAACAATGATGCCACCTACGGTGGCCACACCAAAGGACAAGGGAAAGAAACCCCTAGAAGAGGAACCACCCCTAGTCTCAACCATCTCTACCGAAGAGATGCCTAGCCGAATGGAAGTCGAGACGCCTAGTTCACCCCACATGGAGTGGACTCAGGAAGGACTCCCATTCGCTCCCCCTCAACCACCAACGATCACCGTTGAGATGGCCAACACGGGCCTGGGGGAGTATCTAGTGCGGAACATTGTAGCAACACCCACACTTGAGTCCATGCAGGACATGGGGAGACCTCGCCTCCCCATCGGCTCTGTGGTTCCTTTAGGCTACCCACCCAATCAGACAAACTTTGTTTATGGGGGCCTGGATAATGGCATTGAAACCTACATGCAAGAAGACGAAGATGAAGAGCCCTTTACTGAGGATGTCAACTATTTTTCCAACCCAGACTTCGCTTTAAGATATCTTGGCCAATGTAATTGGCATGGATATGGGTTGGGCCGGTATGAACAAGGAGTGCGAGTTCTATGCCAACCGAGATATCAAATGTCGTATGACAAGTCAGGAGTAGGGTTCAACCACCCCCTGCCCCTTGACATCTTGGTAGAGAACATGCAAGGCCTAGGGATAGGCAACAAGGATGGGTTGGCATTAGATCCATATGCCAATCCTAACACAACATATACATTGGGAGATTATCTCCCATTGCTAACAACCAACCTTGTTGACCGTAACAACCCTTTCCCTTTGGTCAAAAAGGGAGAAAGTTCGAGGACTCACCTACAAGAGGGATATGGACAAGACCAAGAAGGGTCTTCAGAAGATGAGTCAGAGTACGAGGTAGCACCTTGGGATCCTTTCGAGTCTGATAGCAATCATTCACAAGTGCATCCCATGGATGATGGTCAGGAGAGCTTCCTGACAATGTTCCCTTTGGATGCTCCAATTGAGCATATGCCACCTCAAGAGAATCAGGTCCCCCCATAGAGAGCGGAACAACCTCGATGGGACCACATTAATTTGCTCGAGCAAGATGAGCCTCATATGTCACAAACAGCCATTGGAGCCAACGAAGGCCTTTGGATCTCTGACAGTGATTCGAAAGATGAAACTGAGATGGCCTATCTCAATCACATGCGACAGATGCAACAACAATATCCCTTGGACATAGATGACATGTTTGAACACCTGCACATAGGGCCCAGGCATAGGTGGCACTTAAACCAGGTATAGTTATAGCAATTACTGCACCCGCCACTCTAGGTATACAGAGAGCATCTTCCGCCTGGAGATCCTATAGCACCATCAGTGCCTAGGGTAGATCCTATCCTCTTATCCACACATAGGGCCGATCCATTTGTGCCAGTACCCACAGAGCCAGATCCAGAGCACAAAGATCATCTAGGATGTCCGAGTAACCACACCCATGGTAATGGAGACCATAATCATTTCATCAACATGATCTCCATTGATTTAACCGCCCCCATCCATGATCCAGCCGACCCAACATGGTCATTGCATCTAGACCTAGATGCTATAGACTGGGATCATGCTGACACACCGCCATCCCCATCAGAGTACTGGCCTTGCGGTGGGATGTTCCATTTCACCCCAGGATAGACTCAGGATGTCTTCCATGCTGAAGAGGAACCCGAGGTTCCTAACGATGATCTAAATTCAGCAAATGATATCCACTTGATCCCAACTCCACACCAGTTGGAGGACGGGTCCCACATGTCGATCGAGGAGACGACTGACGTAGACATCGGCTCAGATCCAATGAATTTGCAAATCATCAAGCTCGGGGTAAGTCTCTCCCCCGAAGAGCAAGCCGACTACATTGCCCTTCTCAAAGAGAAGAAGGAGGTTTTTGCATGGTCCTACAAAGACATGTCGGGGCTAGACCCATAGCTAGTCATGCATAATCTAACGCTTGATCCGATAGTCAAGCCAATTAAGCAAAAACTATGTAAGATGCACCCAACAATAGCCTTAATGGTCAAATATGAGCTACAAAAGTTGTTGGATGCACAGTTTGTCATCTGCATGGATTATCCACCATGGTTGTCTAACATGGTGCCCATCAAAAATCTCGACGGGAGGATTCGCATATGCACCGATTTTTGAGATCTAAACAAAGTGAGTCCTAAGGATGATTTCCCCTTGCCTAGCATCGATGCATTGGTAGACACTACAATGGGCCATGAAATGCTTTCCCTCATGGATGGTTTCTCGGGATACAATCAGATTCGTATCAATCTCGAGGACCAACTAAAAATGGCGTTCACAATGCCTTGGGGGACATTTTTCTATAAGGTCATGCCTTTTGGCCTTAAAAATGTTGGCACCACCTACCAACGTGCCATGACGTACATCTTCCATGATTACATGCACAAAACTTTGGAGGATTACATGGATGATTTGTTGGCCAAATCTCTTTTGCACCTAGATCATCTCGATGACTTGAGCAAGATCCTCGATCGCCTCATGGAACATAAAGTCAGACTAAACCCCAAGAAGTGCGTATTTGGCATCACATCTGGAAAGCTCTTGGGTTACATAGTCTCCAAATGAGGAATCGAGGTAGACCCACACAAAGTCAAGGTAATCCTTGAAATGCTTCCCCCAACTACCATCAAGCAGCTCAAAAGTCTACAGGGAAAGGTCACGTCGATCAAGCGCTTCATAGCGTAGTTATCTGACAAGTGCCGACCCATGAATAAATTATTGCACAAGGGGGTAACATTTCACTGGGATGACGAGTGCCAGTCAGCCTTTGACGACATCAAACAATACTTGGCTTCACCACCAGTATTGGCACCACCTAGACCAGGAGTGTCATTCTACTTATACATCTCAGCTACTGAGGTGGCACTGGGCGCCATGCTGTCCCAGAAAAATGAACTACACAAAGAATAGGCTACTTACTATCTTAGCCGCACCTTGGTCAGTTATGAACTTAACTATGCATACGTTGAGAAGCTCTGCTTGGCAGTGGTGTTTGCTACCAAAAAGCTATGCCACTACATGCTCAAGCAATACGACGTATGTTGTGTCTAAGGAGAATCCATTGCGATACATGATGAGTCGTACTTATCATAGTAGCCACACGGAAAAATGGATCATGTTGTTGATGGAGTTTGACATAGAATTCATTGGACAAAAATCCATAAAAGGTCAAGTCATCGCCGATCAACTGGTAGAGGCTCCTCTTGAAGATGATCAGCCTCTGACCATAGAACTACCGGATGATGGGGTCTTCCATGTTTCAGAATCGCCAGATTCTGATGAGCCTGAGTCACAGGCTGACATGACCCTATTCTTCGATGGTTCTAAATGTGAGCAAGGAGGTGGCATGGGAATTGTATTCTTCACTCCACAAGGGGCTCCAATGCCTCTGTCATTTAAATTAGACTTCCCATGCACCAACAACAATGCAGAATACGAAGCCTTGCTCATAGGTCTTCAGACAACAATCACCATGAACATTAAATGTTTAAACATCTTTGGTGATTCATTGTTAATTGTCAATCAAGTCAAGGGGATATTCCAATGTAAATGTCTAGTTCTGTAGGCCTACAAAGCCCTTGTGGACAAATTCTTGGCACAACTTGAATGGTATGACATCGAGGCACTCCCTCGATCATCAAATCATTTTGTGGATACTATGGCCTCCTTGGGGTCACTAATCCCGCAAGACCCTTCTAGTGAAATGACAACCATTCAGGTCAAAACATTATCACAATCCGTGATGGAGCATGCAAGCTCTGACCAAATGCTAGGAATCCACCTGATCCAGATTGAACCATCTCAGGATAGGTTCTCTCAAATCCATGATTGTTTGACTCGAGCCAACTGGGGGTCCTTGTTCTCCCCGACCCCTCTTAATAGCAACACAATGCTATTTTTACAAGTTCTTTCCCACTCAACTTTTGCTAGGGATGAACTTCAAGAGGGATTGGCCATTCATACCATCGAGGTTTCTGATCAGCAAGATTGGTACACACCCATAAGGGATTACCTCAAGCTAGGTAACCTCCCACTTGGATTGACACAAGCCATGAAAAGATCATTTAAATAGAAAGTGGCAAAACATGTCTTGTTAGGAGACATTTTGTATCATCGGAGCTATGAAGGAATCCTCCTCCATTGCTTGGACTAGCAAGAGTCCGCTTGGGTGATCACCCAAGCCCATGATGGTACATGTGGTGGCCACTTTAGTGGTATGGCCATCGCAAAGCGCATTCTTTGCATGGGCTATTATTGGCCATATTTAGAGCGAGATTGTTGCGCATATGTAAAGAAGTGCGTGAAGTGTCAACACCATGCTAATTTGACACATGTACCTTCTCAGGCCTTGCAACCGATCCAATCGACTTGGCCTTTTTCATAGTGGGGCTTCGATCTAATTGGAAATATCTCCCCTGCGTCGTCAGGTCATCACACGTTCATCATAACGGCCATAGAGTACTTCACCAAGTGGGTGGAAGCAATTCCGCTAACCTCTATGACTAGAACCCGCATTGCGAAGTTTATTTTGCATAACATCATATGTCATTTTGGTATTCCATCCAAGATTCTTTTGGATAATGGGACATCATTCAAGAATAAATATGTGCATGCTTTGACAACAAAGTACAAAATTTAGCATAGTTTTTCAACACCCTATTATCCATAGGCAAATGGGCAAGCAGAAGCATCAAACAAAATGCTAGTCACCATCCTCAAAAAGACCATCACAGATAGTCATAAGGATTGGCACATTCAAATCCCGCTTGCCCTATGGGCTTATCACACTAGCATTCGGACGCCCACTAGGGCAACTCCATTTTTGTTGGTGTATGGCTCCGAGGTAGTCATGCCTCTCGAGTTGGAAATCCCTTCCCTACGCATTTCAATGCAAGAGTTCATCGATGATGACACTACATGCAGTAGCCCGGTTAGACCAACTTATATTGCTCGATGAACGATGCATCAATGCTCTCGAGCATTTGTGTATCTATCAAGAGCGACTTAAGAAAGCATACAACATGAAGGTTCACCTAAGGGACTTTCAGGTTGGTGACTTGGTCTTAAAAGAGAACCAACAGAATTCTAATTTGTCATCCCATCTAAGGGACAAGTTCATGGCAAACTGGTTAGGTCCTTATGTGATTGATAGTAGAATAGGACCTGGAACATACCGGCTCGCCTCTCTTGAAGGAATCAAGGAAATAGAACCCTTGAACATCAGTCATTTGAGGCCATTCCACATTTAGAGAGCCATAGTCCACCCAAAAGCTCCAAGGATTCCCACAATCGCTTGGTCACCCCAAAATGCCCCAAAGGTATCTATAAACCCTTTGGTCAACCCAAAAGCTCCAAGGATTCCCACAATCGCTTGGTCACCCCAAATGACCCAAAGGTATCTCTTGGTCAACCCAAAAGCTCCAAGGATTCCCACAATCGCTTGGTCACCCCAAAATGCCCCAAAGGTATCTATAAACCCTTTGGTCAACCCAAAAGCTCCAAGGATTCCCATAATCGCTTGGTCACCCCAAAATGCCCCAAAGGTATCTATAAACCCTTTGGTCAACCCAAAAGCTCCAAGGATTCCCATAATCGCTTGGTCACCCCAAAATGCCCCAAAGGTATCTATAAACCCTTTGGTCAACCCAAAAGCTCCAAGGATTCCCACAATCGCTTGGTCACCCCAAAATGCCCCAAAGGTATCTATAAACCCTTTGGTCAACCCAAAAGCTCCAAGGGTTACCCTAACCGCCTGGTCAAAACAAATATTCAACAAAAACAAACAAAAACAATAAAATCATCAAAAATAACAAAAAAATTGCATCTCCATTCCATGCATACTCGTAAAAATCAAAATACAAAAAAAAATAAGTTGCATTAGGCATCGCATCCATACATTGCATATTTGTTGGTCATACATGTCACAAGCACCATAGACTGTAATTGCTCGGCAATTCCTTCATTTTCCATATTCCATCCATTTTATAAACACATACATCTAGAATAACACCATCCCCATTTTTAGCATAGTCAGTTGTCTCCTAATGTATATAGGGTTTTCGTCATTCAGTTGTCTTTAAATTGCTAGCCAAAAACTGTACAAAGTTAAATAGATTTTACAAGGGAAAGTTTTACTTGGATCACGCCTCGTTATGTAACATCCCTACACAAGTTAAAACACATAAAATAATTCCTAAGTTGTGTGAACGCAAGAGAAACCTACAAAGCAGTCTAGGGTACCATAGGTGAAAGATTAGCCTGTTCATCCCCCTGTGCGAATGGTTCAAGAGTGCTGAGAATTGACAAAAGGACAAGCTCTTCCCCATCAATTCCCCCTAATAAATAGTGGTTTTCACCACTACTCACAAAAATCCCCAATCACCATTGGTCCCTAAGGTTGTAAGGATTCATACTACACGTCCCTGCCAAGGATGGGTAGTCATCCCCAAGGTCTAAACGGATCAATGACCATTCAAAAACAAAATTCCCATTCCATCATCACGATCATATCCACTCACCTTTGGTCTCAAAGTTGTAAGGATTCATACTACACGTCCTTGAATAGGATGGGTAGTCATCCCCAAGGCCTAAAAGATCAATGCCCTTACTTCATAGTCTCCATAAATCCCTTTGGTTCCCAAAGTCGTAAGGATTCGTACTACACGTCCCTGAACAGGATGGGTAGTCATCCCCAAGGCCTAAAAGGATCAAAGCCATCCATAAAGCCACAAACCTACAAGCTCACCTTTGCGACCTAAAATGCAAAATCAAATAACAGTGGTTATCACCACTATTCACAATCCTTGCTCAAAAAGAAAAACAAAAAAATAAAAATAAACAATGATTTTTATCACTATGTATATGAGCAAGTATCCTAAACCATTGAGCAAATACAAAATCCTGAACTTGAATCCCTAGAATTCTCAACATTCGAAAACCATCTAGGTGATCCTCATTACGGGTTTGGTGGACAGCCTACCTGGCAATGGCGGTATCCTAACCGCATGACGATATGTCTATCACATTAGCTTTGCATGTGAGCAGACCAATGTTTGCATGTGGATGAGCTAGCTTATGGTACCTTAGATTGTCCCATGGATTAATCTTACTACATACAACAATGGAGTTAGTGGAGCTAATTAGGTGATCCTCAGTATAGGTTTGGTTGATAGCCTATCTGGCACTGGCGGTATCCTGACAAATACCACATAAATGAACTCAATTGCACACACAGGGATGTGAAATACCTTGGTTAAACTCAAGTCGGATTTATACCTTGTTCAAAAGTCTTGTAAGATAAATGTACGGTCTTGGCTAGTTAGTTAAAATATCTGAATCTCAGAAAAGCTTAACTACATTTTAAAAACAATTGAAACATTTCATTATGTACATCACCATCATAAAATATGCAAAATACAAAAACAAAGTTATCACATGCAAAGTCATTCCACAAAGCCATCCCATAAATACAGAAAGCCAGTAAATCTTGTACAATCTATGGTGCCATCGACAAGTTATCAACAACTCATTTCATTCATTCCATATGCATACATCATATAAATTAGAAACATCACATTCATAATAGTATATGCATACATCAATGTAAATACATGTACATAAAAACAAACCATGAAAAGTGTATAAACACAAAGAAAGTCATCTATATATATATATATATATATATATATCATCATCAAAAATGCTCGTAGGCTACAATGAACCGGTCCTCTGACCTCGCAACAAAGCCAAAAACTCAAAAACCCCCAAGCCTAGGGCGTCGACCACCATGATCATGCAGGATCGGTGCGACAGGAACTACCCCCCATGGTGTGGGTCCTATGGGACCCCTCAGGGTGATTGCTGCTAGCCCCCGCATCATGCCTACTAGCACCCCCCTCATCTAGCCACCTGCATCGAGAGGATGTTGACTGCTCAGTATCGCTCCCTCTCGTGCGATGCAATGATCCACCTCTCAGGGGCTCAGGTAACCACCCACCGAGGTGAATAATCTCTCCCTCCATCTCCAATCGATGTCAAAACCACTCTGCCTCCCACTAACGATAATAAGCTACTACATCGTCGTGCTACGCCAATGTCTTCTCCTTCACCGCCAGCTGCACCTGCAAGAGATCCCTCTCCCTTGCAGCATTGGTGTCCCCATCCCCATGGTAGTATGCAGCAAATGCGTTCTCCCACTCTGCCAGCTGAGTTCGTAGGATATCCCTCTCCTGCAAAGCCTCTCCTAGATCCTCATATCATCTACACAGCAGGTCCTCCAATTGCTCTATCTTAGCATGATGCCTTGCCTCCACACCCTCAAAAATTTCCTAGTGCATCAACATCTCCAAAAAGGCAGGCTGCTTCGGCTCCCACTGCTCTCAGGATGTCCTACATCTTCGGCTGATCCGACACCCCAAAATCCCCCCCAAAATCATCCTCAACCTCCACCATGTCCGCATCATCCAGCAGAACCCCCCAACCCTCACCTGGTGCCTCTGCACCCTTGTCACCTGTTGCTACCGCCTCTACGCCCCCTAGAGGCCCCTCACCTCGCCATCATCGTAAAGTCCACCACTGGTCATACTCAGTGGTAACCCCGATGTCATCCACATCTAGGACATCAATCATTGTATCTGCATCCTCACCCAGTGGCGCAATGACTGGCCAAGCTAGAGTCCTCTCGTCCCCCCAGCGTCGATAGACCACGGGCTCACCAGGAAACCCCTGGCACACCCCAAACTGTCGTGTAACCTAGCTATATGGGAAGAACTCCTGCTCGGTCCCATGACGCCCAATCAGCCACCTCCCCCTGTGAACCTGTCGGAGCCACTCTAAAATATATCCTCACCCATTGTTTGTGCTTCACATCCTTGATCTCTCTTTTGGAGGGAGGTTATTGGGTGATTATTGGAGGCGCATTCTAGACCCAAACCTGAACATTTGGCCACAATATTCCACAAAATTTGTCGAAAACACCCCATAAGAAGTTTTGGACCCATCCCAAGTGGATTGGTGCCGAAAAATATTCCCAAACGGCGGGCATCCTGCCCCCGGGTACCCCCCAAACTATCACAGACCTAATCGCCCCACCCTAGAGTGAATAGAAATTTGTGATGGATTTCTATGATTTTTCTTTTGCATCTTATTCTAGGTTATTTAAATAAGTTGTAGTTTAAATTTCATTTCATTCTGAGCATTTTTGACTAGGTTTTTATCATTTCTCGCCTTTACTAACTTGCAAATGGCACCAACAAAATCTGGGTGATAGAGGCCAAATTGGAGAAATATGACCTTCTAGGTCTTCCTAAAACACCCCCAATTAGCTAACCCCAAATTTGCAGGTCATTTGGATCTTCCTGGATAGGACATTGAAGAGGGTGCTTTCTGATAATTTATTGCAGGTCTATTCATCCCGCCCTAGAGCGAATACAAATCTATGAAGAATTTCTAGACTTTTCCTTTTGCAGTGACCTCCTAGTAACATATTCATGCTTCTGTTAAATTTTTAGGTCGATCCGAGGTCATTTGGTTATCGTTTTAATATTTTCATGCATACACTAACAGTAGGCCTTGGGAAATACATGTTTTATTCTATCTGTAGGTGCTACTGATCTTTTCTATTTCCTTGAACATAGGTTTCTGACATCAGAGGAGCATAAAAGAATCAAAATTCATATACACAAGCGATGGCGACGTTTTGGTCCGCCCATATTACATGTGGGCACGCGAAAGAAGGATTGCTATCCATGGATGTGATCAAAAACATATTTAACGTTCCTATCCCCTAAAAATTAAGGAGACGTATTGTAACACAACTTTGAAAGCACATCAATAAAGAGGACCCTATTCCATATTGCTTTTATCTTGTGTCGATTCGCTTATGTTCTGTCCTTTTATGCATTTTTCAATACATAGGCTTTTGGTGTTAAGTTTGATTTTAGATGAATCATACAATAGCATTTTCCTTTTTTTTTTCGTATCCTCGTGCTTTAAGATATCTTACATGAAGAGTCTACAACTCCTGTATAGTCAAAAAATCACATGTTTTCTAAAGCCATGATAAAATCTCATCCCTTAGCTTTAGAAGATAAAAACTATAATGGATGGGGTATGTATGGTAAATCATTGTTTTCTCATACTTCTACTGATAAAATTTCTATTTCACTTGATATGCAGGATGTTGAAACTTCTATTTCAAAAGAAGATTTCGCAATTCCTACACAATCAGAAAATGACATGCCAATTGCAGAAATATAGAAGGTTCCAAAATTGAATCACTTTGAAGATGAATTTATTGAACACCTTACTAAAATTGAAAATGAAGAAATGGTAAATATTTCTTATGACCCATTTATTATTAATGAGGACGATGTAAATTCATCTCTTTTACTCATGACTAACAAACATTTGAGTACAAATTCACATGAATGGTTTGGATTTAATGTTGGTTATGACATAAATGAAAATGTTGATCTATCAGAAGTAACTTAGGTGGTTGATCAAGAAAATTTATTACTTAACACATTTTGTGATCAGTCAGATTTATGGTTTGAAAAGGATAGGCATACATTAAAATCCAAGAAAAACAAAGGCCTCCTAAACAAAGAGATTTTCTCTCCCATATAGTCTACCTTAAAATACAAAAAATCTGAGTGGAAGGCCAAGATGATGGCAAGCTGGAAAGCTTCTGCGGGAGAGCATGGGAATGCCAACAGACTGAACCAGGGGCATAGTAGGGCAGAGGGAGGGCAGTCAGAGACCGAGGGCACTAAGGAGTCCTCTCCAACCGAAGAGGATGTAGGTCATGACAAGGATCCACCAAAAAAATGGGGAGGTGGACCTCAAAAGTCGTACGCTCAAGAAGCGTCTTTAGAAACCCTTAACGGTCTGCTCTCCAAGGAGTTGTTTCCTGTCGGGGACGATATGGACATCCCGACAGAAATTCTTTCAAGCTTTGTGGAATTCAAAAAATTTACCCTCATCGGTAATTTTATTGGCAGCCATCCCGACATGGAGACCATTTGCAAGTGGGCGGTAGGTAAATGGTGAACCTCTGGTCACATGGAGTTGGCGGCCTTAACCCGGGGTTTTTTCGCTATTAGACTGAATAACAAGGACTACTGTAAAATTCTGGCTGGTGGTCCCTGGTTCCTAGGCCGCAGAAGTCTCTTTCTAAGGAAGTGGGGTATGGACTTCAACCCTGAGACCCAAAATATCAACATTACTCCAATATGGGTTAGACTCTTGAGTCTCCCCCTCTCTTGTTGGCATGAAAATGTAATCAGAGGAATTGCACGCTCCATTGGTGAGTTGGTTACCATTGACCCTCCCACCAAAGCTCAAACCAAATTTGTTCAAGCTCGGTTCTGCATTTTGGCAGATTTGGAGGCTGACCTTCCATCATCCATCACTCTCTAGTCTGGAGATATCATTCTCCACAAGCAAGCCATTGTGTATGAGAACATACCAGCTTTCTGCCCGCAATGCAGTTCTCAAGGGCACCTTCAATCCAACTATCCTCTTCAAAATCTAGGGATGAAGAAACGGTATTCTAGCAACCCCTTGGAACACGGTGAAGGTCAGACAAAGCACCCTGCTACAAAAGGGCATGAATCTCCAGGCCCGTCTAGAGACCATCCCGAATCCTCCCACCCGGTGGAAGCAGTATCCCCCAAAATGGTCTTTGATCCATGTGGTGCAAGCCCTCACCTTGGACCACAAGAGGAGAAGGACCCGTCCCTTCTCCAAATCACCACACAGGCAGATTCACCCAAAATCCTGGACCATAACCATCCTGAGTCCCAAAATGTGCTGGAATATTACCTACTAGGAAGAAGGGGTGAGCAGTGCATGGTAATATCAGCCCTCGTAATACGAGGAGCCGAAAGCAAGGTGTTGATTTTGGTAGCGAAAGAAAGCAAGGTCATCCCCCCAACAAAGACAGGCGGGACAAGGAGATGGCGGTAGATGTTGCAAATGGTACTCAACGACTGCTTTTTTAGGATGATTTTGATTCCCAGATGGGTGACTCGTCTATCCCTGGAAGGCAATGCCTTCTACTTATCTTTAAATGGAATTAATTATTATTATTCAACCATACAACCAGAACAAGTAAATCAATCGAATACGGAATGCGAGGAATATGAATGTAATTAATTAAAATCAATTGCCACTAGGAGGGCAGATCCCGCCGTGAAGGCAAAGTGCGAATACGCAGAGATAAAATAGCAAAGATGAGATAAAATCAATTAATGAAAACTATGCTAATATATATGAATTTTTATTCACTTGGAGAACCTAGCCGACTGCTAGGTTTGGTATGTAGCATGACTCCCCTCCTCGGAAAGCTTTGTCCTCAAAGCTGGAAATGTCTGGAAAATACTTTCGTGTTCCCATGTGGCATCTTCCTCTGGTAGGTCTTGCCATTTGATGAGAAATTCTTGAATCTGGCGCGATCTTAGTCTTCGTATTCGGTGTTGTAATATATCTTCGAGGTTGGAGATGTATGCGTCCTTCCTCATCGAGCACTGGTAATTCTGATTGACTTTGCACTTTCTGACCAATTACCTTTTTGAGACATGAAACATGAAATACCGGGTGTATTCGTGATGATGAAGGAAGCTCTAACTGATAGGCTACTTCTCCAATGCGGCGCACAATTTTGTAAGGACCATAGAATCGTGGTGCCAACTTTTGACTGGTCTTTATCCTTAACGATGCTTGTTTGTAAGGTTGCAACCTTAGGAAAACCTTGTCACCGACATTAAAAGTTCGTTCTGATCGGTGCAAGTCTTGTTGTTGTTTCATGCGATTTTGTGCTTGGAATAAATTCTCTTTGAGTATGGTGAGTGTAGACTGCCTTTGTTGAAACCAATCATCCACTTTGTCTACTTTGGATGAACCTGGGACGTAATCTGCTACGATTGGAGGCTTGGTTCCATACAATGCTTCAAAGGGAGACATCTTAATTGAATAATGGTAAGAAGTGTTGTACCACCATTCCGCCATTGCTAGCCATTGGCTCCATTGATATTGTTTATCTTGAACGAAACATCGTAAGTATGTACCCAAACATTTGTTAACTACTTCTGTTTGCCCATCCTGTCTAGGGATGGTAAGTCGAGGACATGTTCAATTTGGTACCACTAAGTCGAAATAATTCTCGCCAAAAGTTACTAGTGAAGATGGGATCTCTATCACTTACAATATTTTTTGGCATACCATGTAATTTGAAAATTGAATCCATAAATACCTTTGCCACCTTGCTTGCGGAAAATGGATGTTGTAAAGCCTGAAAGTGAGCGTATTTGGATAACCGATCTACCACTACGAAGATTACTGTCCTGCCTTCTGACTTTGGAAGACCTTCAATAAAATCCATGGATATATGTTCCCACTGACGTTCAGGGATGGGTAAGGGTTGTAATAACCCTGGTGATTTGACTGTCTCTCCTTTATTGCGCTGGCAAACTTCGCATTCTGCTACCCATTGTTTGACTTCGGCTTTTAATCCTTTCCAACAAAATGATTGTTTGATCCTTAAATATGTTTTCAAAAATCCTGAATGTCCCGCTGATGGAGAAGCGTGTGATTCGTCTAGGATCTTCGTTTTGAGTTCTGAGTTGTGTGGAATGTAAATGCGGTTCTTCTTCCGGAGGATTTTATCTTCATAAGAGAACAAAGGGTGTTTAGAGGACCCAATAGATAATTCTTGAATTATCTGAGCAGTTTCGCTATTGGACAACCATTCATCTTGTAATTGATTCACCCATTGGGAGCAAGGACCTGAAATAGCGTTAATGACTACTTCGTCTTCATATTTCCTGGATAGCGCATCGGCAGCTACATTTTCCTTCCCCTTCTTGTATTCGATAACAAAATCATAACCCAATAGTTTGGTTAACCACTTATTTTGTTTCGGATAGGAAAACCTCTGCTCAAGAAAATGTTTGAGACTACTATGATCTGTTTTGATAATGAAGCGGCTACTGATTAGGTAGTGTCTCCATTTTTCTACTGCATGAAGAATAGCCAACATTTCTTTTTCGTATGTCGATCTTCCCAAATTTTTCCTAGAGAGCTGTTTACTTTCAAATGCCAACGGATGACCTTCTTGCATTAATATAGCCCCAATTCCTGTTCCTGACGCATCACATTCGATAATAAATGGTTTGTGAAAATTGGGGGTTGCTAATACTGGAGTTGTACACATGGCCTCCTTAAGAGCTTCGAAAGCTTGAGTAGCCTCTTCCGACCAACGAAAAGCATCCTTTTTTGTGAGTGTTGTGAGAGGTGTTGCAATCTTACCATAATTTTGTACAAACTTGCGATAGTAGCCCGTGAGACCCAAAAAACCATGAAGTTTCTTGATGGTTTTAGGTAAAGGCCACTCTTGAATTGCCTTAATCTTATTGGGATCAACTTTGACGCCCTCGTGTGAAACTATATGACCAAGATACTCAACTTCTTGGACACCAAATGAACATTTGGAACGTTTGACAAATAACTTTTCTTTGTGTAAAATGTGAAGGGCTTTATCCACATGATGTAAATGATCCTTCCATGTTTGGCTATATATGAGAATGTCATCGAAAAAAACTAAGACAAACTTACGGAGGAATGGACGAAACACTTGGTTCATGAGACTTTGGAAAGTGGATGGTGCATTGGTGAGACCAAAAGGCATGACCAAAAATTCGTAATGACCTTCATGAGTACGGAAAGCAGTTTTGGGAATATCTTCTTCTCGGACACGGATTTGGTGAAATCCTGAGCGAAGGTCTAATTTTGTAAAAAATTTTGCACCATGCAGCTCATCTAGTAGGTCATCTATGACAGGGATAGGAAATTTGTCCTTGATAGTTAGTTTATTGAGAGAACGAAAATCAGGACACATACGCCAAGAGTTATCTTTTCGTCTAGCCAGAACTACGGGTGAGGAATAAGGGCTAGTGCTTGTGACGAATGACTCCATGATCTAGCAGATCCTGAACGATCTGTTCGATTTCTATTTTTTGTGGTTGAGGATAGCGGTAAGGACGGCTGTTAGGTGGGACACTCCCTGGAACCAAATGGATGGCATGGTCATGAGATCGTTTAGGTGGTAATCCTTGAGGTTCTTGGAAAACCTCATCATACTTTGTTACAATGTCTCGTAAATCTGGATCAGTAATATCCGAAGTTACTCGAGATTGTTTTTCCAAACAATTAACTTGAGCTATAAATCCATATCCACCCTTTTTTAACATCTTCTCCATACTATGAGAGCTCACCATTTGTGATGGAGGAGTAGTAATGCCTTGTAAGCGAATGACTCGTCCGTTTTCCTTCCATTCCACAAATAATTTTTTGAAATTGAAGCTAACCGTGTCTAATGTTTCCAACCATTCAACTCCCAAAATGACATCAGAGTTCCCTAAATTCATGACAAAAAGGGATCCAAACCAGGTATAAGTTCCCATTTTTATGGAAACTTGAGATGTTCGACCAACACATTGTGCGTTCACCCCGTTGGCCACTAGAACCTGGAATTTGTCTTTGGTGGAAGAGTTAATGAATAAATTCAAAGCTTTTGCTGTTTTGATGTCGATAAAATTGTGGGTACTGCCAGAATCAATTAGCACATTCACCTTTTTCTGGCGGAGAAATCCTGGAACCTTGATGGTATGGTGGGCTGTTAACCCCATGAGGGCATGCACGGAGATCGCCATTGTATCCTCTTCCTTTTCTTCTAAAGTACTTGGTAGTTCTTCTTGCATAGGTTCTTCTGGGTGGTAAGTTTCTTCCTCTTCTCCTTCATATTGATCGCCTTCAATATGAAAGTTTTGTTTTTGGGCACATGCTTGTTCCCTGGGGTGATGAGTGCGACATTTATAGCAAAAGTATCTTGATGGTTGATCATTTCTACGAAAGGAATTGTTGCGATACGAAGGACGACTATAAGTTTCACGTCGTGCATACAACTGATTTCTCTTCTCAGCCAGCTTAGCTATTCTTATACAATCGTTCAGCGAGGTTGGATTGTGAATGTCTACCTCCACTCTAATATTTTCTTTCAATCCATTGCGAAAAGCTCCTACCACTGTGTCGGGACTGAGGTCTAAAGTATATGGTAGTAAACTGGTGAACTCCGAAATGAATTCGCTAACCGATCCTTCTTGTTTAAGAGATAACAGTCTTACTATGTATGACGATGTAGCTCCTTCATCAAATCTTTCTAAAAAAGAGGTAGTGAATTTTCTCCAGTTAATAGTAGCTCCTTTCTCTCGCTTAAGCCATACGAACCATTGGTAGGCCTCAGTGCCTAATTTTGATGCAGCGAAAGGGACTTTATCAAATTCCTTAATTTGGTATAAGTCGAGAATGCCTTCCATTTTGGCTATCCAACCACGAGGATCATGACCCTCAAAAGTGGGCATATCAATGCATGGAAAATTATTAGGGCCTCTCGGTTGGTGATAACCCGTATCCCTTTCTTGATCTTGGTTATACCGCTGTCTATGATAGCGATCCCTATAATTATCCGAATTGCCTCTTTGTTGTTCCCAATCGTCATCTTGATCGACATTTTCTTCATTCCTTTGGGCATGGGAGTGATTTTGGGGATTAGTATTGGGATTAAGCTGGTTTTGTGCTCGCACTAGGGTTTTTAGGTTGAGACTAATTTCGTTCATACCATCTATTAAGAGTCGAAGAGATTCATCGTTGGAAACGGCTGAGTTACTTGAGTTTCCTTGTGTGATGTTTTCGTGAGTTGGGGGAGGGTTAGTAGCCATAGGGTCTACCAGTGGATGATGTGGATTATAACTGCCAATTTTGAAAGGAGAAGGAGAATTTTTTGTACCTGGACTTCGATTAGGTCTTCTTGCGTTGTTATTGGTCATCTCCGAGCTTGATAGTCGACCGTCAGATCCTTTGGTCCACCTTTTGCTCATGCACTTGTTAACATAGCCTGCTTAGGAGCTTTTGAGCTTTGACTGCTGCCAAATTTGGTTGAGTTTAGCAAAAATTTGGATTTCGCTTTAAGTATCGCTCCAACTGCGACGTGGAATTTAATGTGGACTTTGGGCTCCTCCTTGACAACAACTTTTGACAGCTTTTAGTGACAACAAGTTGCGAAAACCGAACTGGGATTGATACGACGCGAGCGGACGTAGGACAAAACAAAACGCGATGTAGACCAGACAATGAGGACGCGAGTAGACCATACAACAAGGACGCAAGTGGACCGAACATAAGATGCGATGGATGGAACAAGACGCGACGTAGACCGAACAATGAGGACACGAGCGGAAGACACGACAACTTAGACATGACGTGAGCCAAAGACACGATAGCTTAGACGCGATGTGAGCAGAAGACAACAAATTATACGACGTGAGTGGAAGACACGACCGTTTAGACCCAACCCCAAACGACACGATGACGCGAACAGAAGACCAAACCAAGCGACGAGAAGGCCAAACGACACGCGAGGAGGAAGGCTTGTGTGGCCAAAGCCACGTAAAGTTAAGTGACCCAGAAAGACTATAAACCATGAATTTTCCCCTCCCTGGAAGATGTGGGATATTTCCCAGTACTAAAAAATTAAAGCAAAATTATACGACGCTAACCTTAGGATAAAACGAATAAATTTTCAAAACCGCGAGCGCTGATTGGTCGCTGGTTTACAGACTGCAGACGCTGCATCGGTTTGATTTTTTCGTGATGGTTTTCGAATGGTAGGTGAAGCGTAAAAAAAAATATGTGGTCGTGCTATTTATGAGGAGACTGCACCGAAACTGATGCTGCACAATGAAAAAGAAATTTTGTGATCGTGTTGGTTATTAATAGGCCTCACCAGAACTGACGCTGTGCAGGGACTAGCGCTAGTGTGCCACACGATGAAGAATGAACCACCAGGACTGCGTCCGAACCGAACCACCAGGACTGCGTCGCTAAGAACGGATACTGAATCGTCCGCCACCCTTCTTGAATCGCCCAGACTGATACCACTTGGAAGGCGATGCCTTCTACTTGTCTTTTAAATGGAATAATTATTATTAATCAACCATGCAACCAGAACAATAAATCAATCGAATGCGGAAGCGAGGAATATGAATGAACTAATTAAAATCAATTGCCACTAGGAGGGCAGATCCCGTCGTGAAGGCAAAGTGTGAATACGCAGAGATAAAATAGCAAAGATGAGATAAAATCAATTTAATGAAAACTATGCTAATATATATGAATTTTTATTCACTTGGAGAACCTATCCGACTGCTAGGTTTGGTATGTAGCAGTCCCAAAACCTCCCCTCTAGCAAGGAAAGGGAGGTAAGAAGAATATCAAACTATTGAGATGAAATTCCTCTCATGGAATGTGAGAGGGCTTAATGTAGCTGCCAAACGGAGATTGGTGGCTGATCTCAGAAAGAGGACGAATCCGTCCATCCTAATTTTGCAAGAGACTAAGACCGATGCTATCTCTTCTACCAGAGCTGCTAAGGTCATTTGGGCTAAGGCAAAATTCCTCTCCAGTCCTATAGTGGGAATGACAGGTGGTCTCATGATTCTTTGGGATCCAGAGATTTTTGAGGGTAGCCTTCTCTCAACTTCTAACAGGATTATCAATCTTTTGTTTCATTCCAAAGCCATTAACTTTTCTTGGATCATGTCCAATGTGTATGCCCCAAACTATGTCTCGAAGAGAGCAAAAATGTGGAAGGCTATTTCCTAGATGAGGGAAACATTCTATAATTTCCCTTGGGTTCTAGGGGGAGATTTCAACTATCCTCTTCACCCATCTGAAAAGAAAGGAGGATCGGACCACTCTAGCCATAGTTTGGAAGACTTTCAAGATTTTGTTTCTACCAATAACTTGCTTGACATTGACCTCAAGGGGGCATCCTTCACTTGGAGCAACAGGAGGATTGGGAGCAATCTTATTCAAGTCAAGCTTGACAGATTCTTCATATCCCAAGAGGCTATTCCCATACTCGATGCGGCAACTCTCTCGGCCTTATCGAGGATTGGGTCTGATCACAATCCTATTGTCTTGGAGACGATTGATGGGCCTATTTTTAAAACCCCCTTCAGATTTGAGTCCATGTGGATTTCTCACAAGTACATTAGAGGGTTGGTTATGGCCTGCTGGCAGCAGAAGGTAGCAGGTTTCGCTTCCAAGAGAGTGGCCTTAAAACTCAAGTTAATCAAAAGGAATTTGAAAACATGGAACAAGGAGGTGTTTGGCAACATTTTTTAGTCCAAAAGGTCCATTTTTGTGAACCTAAAATTGGTGAAGGAGAGAATGGAGCTCGAATGTTACATCGATTGCCTCAGGGAGGAGGAAAGGAGGCTCTTGGTGGATTATCATTCTATTCTTACAAGGGAAGAAAATTTCTGGCGCCAAAAATCTAGGGACCTCTGGTTGAGAAATGGAGACTCCAATATGAAGTTTTTTCATGCATCAACTTTGCAGCACAGAGGATCTAACAAAATTAGGGAAGTGGTGTGCAAGGATGGACGCGTTACCAAGGATATTGAGGAAATCCGAAGTGAAGCAGTTGACTTCTTCCAGGATCTGCTCGGTGTTCCTCCCGACAGTGATCTCCAGGTTTATAAATCTCTATTGGATAACTTCCCAGTCAAAGTTCCTCCCGAGGTAAGCTTTAAGCTTCTGGAGCCTTTTTTTGTGTCCGAGATTAAAGAAGCTTTGTTCTCCGTGCAACCAGACAAGGCCCCTGGGCCTGACGATTTTTCCCCCCATTTTTTTAAAGTTATGTGGGATGTTGTGGGCTCGGATGTGTGTGAAGCAATTCAGGAGATTCAAGCCTCCAGATCCATCCATCCAAAACTAAATTCTACCTTTCTTGCTCTCATCCCTAAGTCTTCCGCCTGCAAAAGTTTCTCTAATTATCGTCCCATTAGCCTGTGCAATGTTTTTTATAAAATCTTAACCAAGTCCATAGCCAACCGTCTGAGGTCCCTTCTTCCCTCCTTGGTTGGTCCTTCTCAGGGAAGCACCATGAGAGGCAAAAACATTCTCGATGGTGTCATCACCATCCATGAAACCCTCCATTCTGCTCACCGCTCCAAAAATGCTGCTCTTTTACTCAAGCTGGACATGAGTAAAGCTTTTGACAGAGTTGACAGGAGGTTCCTCTATGTTGTCCTCTTCAAGTTTGGCTTTCACCCTCATTGGATTGACCTTGTCAGCAGTTGCATATCCACTCCCTCATTTTTTGTTCTAATCAACGGATCCCCTGTTGGGTATTTCCAAAGCGCCAGAGGCCTCAGACAAGGTGACCCTCTATCTCCTATTCTATTCATCCTTCTGGATGAGGTTCTGAGTTGGTCTTTGAAAGAGGCTCTTCGTTAAAATAAGATCTCCGAAATTTTGCCCACCTCCAGAGTCGATCCTGTCTCTCATCAGCAAGTTGTGGATGACACCCTCATCTCCACTGGGGTGTCCATCACTCAAGCCAAATCCATCAAGCGAATCCTCTCCCATTATGAAAAGGCTGCCGGACAGAAAGTCAATTACATCAAAAGCAAAATTTACTTTATTAACACTCCTATGCGAAGGCAACTCCGCATAGCCAAAATTTTGGAATGCACTATTGATTCCCTGCCTGCGTCTTATCTGGGTTTGCCTCTGGCTTGTAATGGCTGGGCCAATGGAAGCTTGTGGGACATGATCCTGGAACGTCTTCACAAAAATCTGAGCACTTGGAAAGGCAAATTCCTATCGCAAGCTGGGAAAGCCACCCTTACCAAAGCTTGTCTCCAAGGAATCTCAACTTACTTCATGTCGGTGTTCATGCTACCTGTTTCTGTCCACTCCAATATTGAAAAGATTCAGAGGACCTTTCTATGGTCTGGCAATGAAGAAAAATCCAGAATCCCTCTTGTGGCCTGGGATAAGGTTTGCTTGCGAAAGGACCAAGGCGGCATGGGAATGAGGAGATCAAGACTCATGAACACTGCTTTGATCGCTAAGCACGCTTGGAAGATCCTGACTAATGACCCAGCAGAGTGGGTCAAGCTGGTTAAGAGGAAGTATCTTGGATCGAGTTCTCTTTTTGATGTTGGGATTCCATTTGAAGTGTCTACCTTTTGGAAATCAGTGCTTCAAGCCCACTCTCTGATCAACTCTGGTGCATGCTGGATTTTGGGTGATGGCAACTCCATTCTCTTCTGGAAGGACAGGTGGGTTACTGATGGAGCTCTCGAGTTGAGAGCGGACCTTGCTGGCCTGAAAGCCCAGGTGGATCCAAATTCCCAACTCAAGGTTGCAGACTTCATTGATCGGAGCTCTCTTCCCCCTCGATGGAATTTTCCAGTCCTGGACGGCTTTAACAATGAAATGACCTTTTTGTCTAATATTCTTTGGTCTATTTTAATTCCATCTGTTAGAAGAGATGATAGAATCATCTAGCGCGGCACGGAGGATGGTATGTTCTCTGTCAAGACCGCCTATGACCTTCTTACTTACGATATTGCCATGGATCACCGATGGAAAGTGATTTGGAGGAAGGGTATTATTCCTAAAGTTAATTACTTTGCATGGATTGCCTTTCATAATAAAGCCTTAACCATCGACAACCTCCATAAGAGGGGTTTTGCTATTCCCAATAGGTGCTTCTTGTGCTTTGATGATTGTGAGACGACAGACCACTTATTTTTGCATTGTCATTTTTCCCATTCTGTCCTCGACACTGTCCTATCTTCCTTTCAAATCCTTTGGTGCACTCCCCGCTCCCTCAAATATGACTTCCACCAATGGCCCAATCCTTTCAAGAATCCTAAACTTCACTTCCTTCTTGAGGCCTCTTTCCACCACTCCATTTGGTAGATTTGGCTAGAGAGGAATGCCAGAGTCTTCAGCCAGGTCCCTAGAGTACCTCCCTATGTCACTCAGAGAGCCTTATCCTTCGCCATTGAGAATTCTAAAGTTGTTCCTAGTTCCCATCCCCACCTTCCTGGCGAAGCAGTGATCTTCAAAAGTTTGGGCCTCTTCCCTTTTCATGATGGTGTTTCTAAGTCTCAACGTGGGGATGTTATTTGGACCAAGCCCCCTGTGGGCTGGATTAAATTAAACTTTGACGGTGCGGCCAAAGGCAATCCTAGCCCCGCTGGTTCTGGTGGTGTGGTTAGAGACCATAACGAGAATCTCGTGTTGGCTTACTGTGAAGATTTGGGCACCCAGACTAATCACTATGCTGAAGCCAGAAGTTTTTTGAAAGGTATCCAGATCCTCTCCGAGGATCCTCGGCCTTTAATAGTCGAAGGTGATTCACTCAATATAGTCAACTATTTGCTAGGCTGTAAAGACCCGTCTTGGAGGGTCTACAACATCATTCTTGAGGCTAGGATGCTCCTCTCTCAACGTGACAGGTGGAAGGCATGTCATATTTTTAGGGAAGGAAATCGCGTGCCAGACCACATGGCCAACAAAGGGCTTGCAACCACGTGTCCTATTGTGTGGTGCTCACGCTTCCCATCTGAGGTGGCGAGTTTGGCCAATGCGGATATCCTCTCATGATGTTCTCCCCGCTTTAGAAGGTCATTCGTTTGGTTTGGTTGTTTCTGCTTTCGATGGTCAAATTTCTTTGGCTAGTATTTTTTTTTTCCTTGGTAAAATGTGGTTTGTTTCCAAGATATTCAGGCATAAGGGCCCTACTTGTAGCCTTCGGGCAATTAGCAGTTTTTGTTTTCTGTCATCAGTTTTATTCCTTAAGCCACAAGGCATGATGCACATTCCAGCCAGGCTGATTTTGTACATAAGGTTTTGGGATCCTCTATAAAAACCCACTATTAATCTATTAAAATAATTAACAAAAAAAAAATCCAAGAAAAACTGTACAGCTAAAAACAGACATATAACGAGACATAAAATACACAAAAATACAAAAAACATTCAAAACTAATTTTTTAGTCCTAGGGTTTTCACTCTCAACTGATAACTTAAACAAAAACACAACAAAAATTCAAAAAAAATTATTTGTCAGTCCTAGGGTTTTAACTCTAACTGATAAATTAAAAACAAAAAAATTAAAACAAACAAATCATTTGTCAGTTCTAGGGTTTTAACTCTAACTGATAAATTAAAAACAAAAAAAAATTAATTAATCATTTGTCAGTCCTAGGGTTTTTAACTCTAAAAATTGACTGATCACTTACAAACACAAACCACAACAAATAACTAGGGTTGAGCTACGTTTTTACGCTTAGTTTTACCCTACGTTTCTAACCTAAGTTTTAATCTTTGTTAAAATTTGAGTTAAGCGAAGTTTTTAAGTTACATTCTAAACTAAGTTTTTCAGCTAAGTTTTAAACTAACTTTTGATCTTTGTTTACCTAGGGTTACACTAAGTTTTAAGCTAAGTTTTGATAAACTAGGGTTTCATTTTTAAATTTGAAAAACAAAAACAAATGGACATAAACAACTAACTTGCGGTTTTCAAACTGTAACAAAAAAATAACAAAAAAACAATAAAGAGGAAGAACACTCACTGGTCTCGTTTCGGCTCCACCGCTTGAGGATCCGATCCATGAACTCATGGTGGTAGGAAAATTTTTGCAGTGCTTCACTTCGCAGAATTGACCTCCTCCTCCTCAGAGCTCCAAATCACCAGGATAAACAAATGCAAATGAGCCCAAAAACTAGTTTTGGCCTTTAAATAGGATTTTTGAGCCTATAATCGTTCCTCCCTGGGATGAGTGCTCTAGTTAGTGCTCGTCCTACCTTGTGATGATTACTAAACTGGTATTCATCCCACCCAGGGATGAATACAGAGCAAAAATTTCAAAAACAACAAAAACTGCACCAAATGCACCAAAAACAAGCAAAAAAAGTGTCCGATAAGAGTGCTTTTGCACTTGACATTTCGGGAATGCAAAACAGACGTCGGGGTCACAAATCCTCACTATCCTATTCCTTAAGAAGGCTATCATAGCTGGACCACTCCATGGGATGATGGATTTTTGAGAATTTCATCCCCAAACGGTGTCACCAAAAGGGTCAAAACCCAACCAAAAATAGCAATAACATTGTCGAACGAAGGCGCCTTTGTGCCTGACATTATTGGCATCCAAAATAGACATTGGGGTCACAAATTTTCACTATACTACTCCCTAATAATGCTACCATAGCCGGACCACTCCACGGGAGGACGAATTTTTGCCAATTTCAACTCCAAAATGAATCACAAAAAGGGTTAAAACCCACCAAAAATAGGTCATAATGTTTGAAAACTGCTTCAGTATTCAATGGTAAAACAACTAACGAAACCCTTAACTAAGTCATCTTGGGTCAAACGACTTGTCGCTTTTCTCATTTCGGTCATTCCCTCATCGATTCGTCGCTTGAGGGGGTAGTCACACTTAGTCACCAATCAACAAAAATATACCCAATTATGGAAATAACACGCATTCAAAGGATCATTGACAAAGACAATCATGCTTCCGCTTGGGGCAGTAAACAAGCAATAATCACAAGCTGATCAAACAATTGGCATTCTTGAATCATGAACTCAAGGTTCCCACAGAAAAAAGGTTGCGCCCTTTGCCTATTAATGACTGATCAATGTCCAAGCTCAAGTAACACCTCACCGAAAAAGGTTAACACTTGAATTAAGTTCCTTAGCTCGTTAGAAGCAAGGATTCAATAATGCGTGCCCTTTCCATACTTGAGGCATCAAGAGTTGGTTAGGTTATTGAGAAACCCTAATCATTAGTGCTTTAGGTATCTATTTTTTCTCGGTGTTGTGCCTTGCACAATTCTTCCCAAAAAGGGGCATCTGTAGACACCAAAATAACACCAATCCAATTATGTGATGACAAGCGTTGATCGCATTGACACACACAACCCCTAGGGCAGCCCCCAGAGGTTAAAAAATGGTCCTAACCACTCCCAAAAGCAGTTTTGGAGGTTAGAGGTCAATTTGGCACCTTTTTGGGACCTTGCTCTCTGCTCGTCCCACCTTGGGACGAATACAAACTGGCATTCATTCCACCCAGGGATGAATATCAACATTCACCCCAGGGTGAGGTGAAATAGTAAGTTTGACTGGCAAAAAGTCAAATCTTGACAAGTCCGCCAGTTAACTGAAGCTTCAGGCCATGCAATTGTGAGGAACGGCTTCAAATCAAGAAGAGAGACTTTAGTCATGCATGTATTTATTTTAGAGACCTCATGCAAGGAGACTCTAAATCAGGGAATAATATTTTCTCTCAAAATAGGACAATCAACTCAAGTGGCACCCTCGCATGTGCATTCAAAAAAAGAGACCCTAGGTCTATAAATTGGTGAGTCTTCTCACCCAAAGAGATAGACAGAGAGGAGCTTTTGGAGCAATGAAGTGCTGATAAACTATATCCTCACCCATTGTTTGTGATTTCACATCCTTGATCTCTCTTTTGGAGGGAGGTTATTGGGTGATTATTGGAGGCGCATTCTAGACCCAAACCTAAAAATTTGGCCACAATATTCCACAAAATTTGTTGAAAACACCCCATAAGAATTTTTGGACCCATCCCAAGTGGATTGGTGCTGAAAAAGATTCCCAAACGGTGGACGTCTTGCCCCCGGGTACCCCCCAAACTATCATAGACCTAATCGCCCCACCCCGGAGCGAATAGAAATTTGTGATAGATTTCTATGATTTTTCTTTTGCATCTTATTCTAGGTTATTTAAATAGGCTATAGTTTAAATTTCATTTCATTCTGAGCATTTTTGACCAGGTTTTTATCATTTCTTGCCTTTACTAACTTGTAAATGGCACCAACAAAATCTGGGTGATAGAGGCCAAATTGGAGAAATATGACCTTCTAGGTCTTCCTAAAACACCCCCAATTAGCTAACCCCAACTTTGTAGGTCATTTGGATCTTTCTGGATAGGACATTGAAGAGGGTGCTTTCTGATAATTTATTGTAGGTCTATTCATCCCGCCTCGGAGCGAATACAAATCTGTGAGGAATTTCTAGACTGTTCCTTTTGCAGTGACCTCCTATTAACATATTCATGCTTCTGTTAAATTTTTAGGTCGATCCGAGGTCATTTGGTTATCGTTTTAATATTTTCATGCATACACTAACAGTAGGCCTTGGGAAATACATGTTTTATTCTATCTACAGGTGCTACTGATCTTTTCTATTTCCTTGAACATAGGTTTCTGACATCAAAGGAGCAGAAAAGAATCAACATTCATATACACAAGCGGTGGAGACATTTTGGTCCGCCCATCTTACATGTGGGCACGCGAAAGAAGGATTGCTATCCATGGATGTGATCAAAAACATATTTAACGTTCCTATCCCCTAAAAATTAAGGAGACGTATTGTAACACAACTTTGAAAGCACATCAATAAAGAGGACCCTATTCCATATTGCTTTTATCTTGTGTCGAGTCGCTCATGTTCTCTCCTTTTATGCATTTTTCAATACATAGGCTTTTGGCGTTAAGTTTGATTTTAGATGCATCATACAATAGCATTTTCCTTTTTGTTTTCGTATCCTTGTGCTTTCATATATCTTACATGAAGAGTCTACAACTCCTGTATAGTCAAAAAATCACATGTTTTCTAAAGCCATGATAAAATCTCATCCCTTAGCTTTAGAAGATAAAAACTATAATGGATGGGGTATGTATGGTAAATCATTGTTTTCTCATACTTCTACTGATAAAATTTCTATTTCACTTGATATGTAGGATGTTGAAACTTCTATTTCAAAAGAAGATTTCGCAATTCCTACACAATCATAAAATGACATGCCAATTGCAAAAATATAGAAGGTTCCAAAATTGAATCACTTTGAAGATGAATTTATTGAACACCTTACTGAAATTGAAAATGAAGAAATGGTAAATATTTCTTATGACCCATTTATTATTAATGAGGACGATGTAAATTCATCTCTTTTACTCATGACTAACAAACATTTGAGTACAAATTCACATGAATGGTTTGGATTTAATGTTGGTTATGACATAAAGGAAAATGTTGATCTATCAGAAGTAACTTAGGTGGTTGATCAAGAAAATTTATTACTTAACATATTTTGTGATCAATCAGATTTATGGTTTGAAAAGGATAGGCATACATTTAATTGGGTGCCTAATTTTGGTGTCTTTAATAAATAGGTTTTTGATGAAGATGAATAACTACAAGGTGATCATGATAGAGACCATGAAGAAAAGGAAAAAGCAACAAATGCTCATCAAATCTTGGTAAATGCTAATAATGATGTGTTGAAAATAGATGACGAGGTAAAATCTTCACCTTTCTCATTGGTTACAAAATTTTTAGGTAATGGGTTGCATGATAATTTTTGGATGCTAATGCTATCAATGATGAAATGTCAAATGTTGTTAACAAGAAGTTGGAGACATATTCTAAATTTTTTGCCATAAATGAAATGAAGAAAAACATGTTTGAAATGTTCATGAGCAATCAACTAGTGAATCTAGGGTACAAATTTTTAATGATATTCTTATACCAAATGTCCTAGATGTTTTTCAATTATTGAATGATTGTGATTGCTTTAAAAACTTTGAAAGTGACTTGAATATGAAATTTTTAGAAATGGGTTATTATTTGCAAAATCTTCTATTTGAAAAGAGAAGCCTAGTTCTAAATTATTAAAACAAGTGAAATTCACACATTTTTGAAAAAGCAAAGGATAATTGGAAATCGTGTTTTCACTTTTAAGTTTAATAAATCAAATCTTAAACATGGAACTGCTTATAATTTTGAATCAAATCAGTGGGATGAAATAGGCACAATGAGAATTTATATTTTTGGCCTAATCTTATTTTATTGGATTCTTATAAAACTTGTCAGGCATGTAATCATTTATGTTTTCTATAAAGTATGCTAATCGTATTTGGGATCTAGGGAAATGATGGCAGAAATTTGGTAGTGTCTTGTACATAATGTATATTTTTGTAAATAGTCTTTTGGATTTTGTTTTCTTGTTTTGTGTTTTGTATAGTTTGTTGTTTTGTGAGTTTGTTAGTTAGTTATTTTGTTGATGTGTTAATGTGTGATGTTGTTGATGTTTTGTTGTTTTGTTGTTAAGTGTTGTCACATTTTGTTGTGTTTAGTTGAGTACAACAACAAATTGACTTTGCCAGATTTTTTGGGAGTTTCATGACTTGGATGTGATCCAAATTAGCACAAATTTTAGTTGAGTATTTCAAAAGTAAGGTTTTTGTGATTGATATACTGTTCAATTGTCGGTTGTGTCTGATTTTTTATCCTGGACCAAGTAGGATGAAGTTACCTATTCTGAAAACCCATGAAACTTGGAGAAAAAGGAAAATGATATTGGTTTATGTCCTCATGAATGTGAACTAAGATAGGGCAAATATGAAAAATTGGAATTGTATTGCAGAAGCTCCACGAGTACCACAAAATACATTAAAGTATATTATTTGAAATTGGGATGCATGAAGTTGTTGGTTTTGCAAATTAGGGTGAAATATCTTATATACTCTTTTTAGCCTTACCTCATCTCTAACCCAGGTGGCAGGTGGATTTGTTGTAAAGTACCATTCTACCGGATGTAAAAAAAGAGTGAGATAAAAGAAAGAGATATATAAAAAAAAGTGAGAATGATAAAAAAAGAAAGGAAATAGAGTCAAATCTATTACTAAAAAAAAATATAGTCTTCACCGGAGCTATAGACGCTCGGCTGGCAGTGAAGCAAGGTCTAGGGAAAATGTCATGAAGAGCTATAATGATAAATCTATCATCCATAACTAAATAATCTTCACCAGAGCTATAGACGCTCGGTTGGCAGTGAAGCAATGTTTAGAATTAAGGAAATGCAACATCCACCTAATATTTGGGTATTTCAGATAATCTCTAC
Organism: Wollemia nobilis; assembly: GCA_028583015.1. Classification (NCBI taxonomy): domain Eukaryota; kingdom Viridiplantae; phylum Streptophyta; class Pinopsida; order Araucariales; family Araucariaceae; genus Wollemia; species Wollemia nobilis. Next base: position 6,109,807 of record JAQPPZ010000523.1, on the reverse strand, counting down.
CGGAGCTATAGATGCTCGACTGGAAGTAGAGCAAGATCTGAAGAGAATCGGGTGTAGGTTTTACTTTCAAAGAGGAATTATTCATAGCCTAAAATGTGAAACTGGTGATGGAATATTGAATGGTTTTAGGTGATAAGGAATGAATCACTTCGCACACACTGAGCTGATTGCTGAATGATTCTGGTAGTTCATGTTTGAATTGGTCTATTCTCATTCTCTAGATACTTACTAATGCTTGTAATTCTAATATTTGGGTTTTGTTTGTTTTCAGAGTTTGTTGTTTGAATCCGAAATGTCCAGGGACATTTACCAGTAGAGTCGCCAATGTTGTGACGTCCTTCACAACGACCCCAAAATTGGGGACCCACTTGAAAATTTAAAATTTTATTTCCAAATCATTGCTTGAAATTCATTTTTCGCAGTTACCATCATAAAAATATCAGTTCTCAAAATGGTGTCATAGCAATGTGCATTATCAAAAGGGTTGGTTTCCATTTGGATAGTAAAAAATACACCGTTGAATTCACCATGTGCTCACCAAGTCTCTTTCATTTATGTTTCCAAAGTCATTTTGAGTAAATTTTGATGTTCATGTATTTGTTTATGGTTATGTTTTAGGGTTTGTTATTTTTGTCCTTGTGTTGTGTTGTGATTGATTAAATTCATCATGTTTTATGTGGTTTATATTATGTTGTGTCATAATATAATGTGTTTTGTAGGTTTAATTCTTTTTATATTATTTTGTTAGTGTATGGTGTTATGTATATGTTTGTTCGTATGTTATGTTTAGTTATGTCATGTTTTAAATTAATTAAATTATAAAGTTTTATAACTTTATAATTTAATATATTTAAAATTGTTCATTGTTTTAAATTAATTAAATTATAAAGTTTTATAACTTTATAATTTAATATAGTTAGAATGGTTATGTTATAAATAAATAAATTAAATTATAAAGTTTTATAACTTTATAATTTAATATAGTTAGAATGATTATGTTTTAAATTAATTAAATTATAAAGTTTTATAACTTTATAATTTAATTATATTTAATAAGGTTATTTCATAAATGTTTTATATTCTAATTAAATTTGTCGGGTGTGCAGGATTATTAAAGTATATTGAAAAAGGCTTTATTGATATTAGGGTTTCAAGAATTCATTTTTTTTTAAACGGATGGAACGGAGCAAACTAATCAAGAGGAACAAATTTCTCAAGTTATAAATGGAGAATTAGAAACCAAAGAGAGGGTCAGACATTTTTGCAGAGGAGAGAAGGAAAGTTGAAGAAGCAAAAGAAAGGAAAAAGGAGCTACAGAGAGTTGGAAATTACAGAGAAATGTATTCTATTGTAAGATCTTTGATTATATCAAAATATTTTAGGGATTCAAATAAGCATCATTTTGGTATTTGAATTATAATTAAAATGTTTGGTATAGTTTTCAATAATTAAAAATTCCACTGAAGATTGCATCATATCATTGTTCTATTGTGTGAATACTGGTGGGCAATGATTTGGTTTAAGTCTTTGTGATTATTTCTATCTGTAGCATTTGTCTGAGATAGAATAATATTTCTTCTTTATAGAACTTTTGATTATTTTTTATTTGATATTCAATTATGTTTGCATAGCCTAGTTCAATTTCATAAGAATTAAACCTTACACTAGGTTATCAATAATTTATTTAAATATTAAATTGTTTTAATATTTAAATAAATAAATATATAAAAGATAAATGAGTACTATGGTTTCAAATTTGATTTAATAAAGTTGAGAATTGGAGTTGATATCTTTTATTGAAATTTGTTTGGATTTCATGCTTCAAATATCGTTTTATTTATTTACCGATCCAAACCCTACATTGAGAGGATTATATTTGTTATTAAATATTTTATTCCATAAATATTTAATAAGCAAATAATATGAGAAAAACGTATTTATGAACTTGATTTTCAAAGTATAAAATTCACAGTTCATAGATCAGTTTTATATTAAAACCCTATGGATTATAATTATAAGATTTGAAAATTGTACAATTTTAGGGTTAAACATTATTACTTTATTTCATTTTCCAAATATTTTAATGTTGATCTTATATTTGGGATGAATAAAATGTTTTATACATAAGTATTCTGGTTCTAACTTTAATTTAATAAGGTTGAGAATTAGAAGTGATTTATTTTATTAAAGTTTGTTTGGATTTCATGTTTTAAGTATAATTTATTTATGCACAAATCCAAACATTACATTGGAATATTATGTTGGTTATTAAATATTTGATTTCACAAATATTTAATAAACAAATATAATAAGGAAGTACATTTATGAACTTGATTTTAAATCATAGAACTCATAGTTCATAAATAATATTTATAGCAAACCCTATGAATTTATGATTAATAAGGTTTTTAAAACCTTATAATTTTAGGGTTAAACATTTTTATTTTATTCATTTTCTCAAATATTTTAATGTTGATTTTATATTTGAGATGAATAAAATCTATTCATTGATTAGACCTTAGTTTTTAAAGGTGAATATTTATAATCAGGGTTTATATCATCATTTTGAAATTTCACATTTTTAATTTTTATTAAGGTAATTGAAATTTCATATTAATTAAAATGCTAAGGCAAATTGTTATTTCAAATTAGTTTTGAAAGCATTTTAATCAATGGTATTGTTAAGTTTGCATCAATAGATATTAATCATAAGGCAGATTTACTTTATCATTTAAAAGATAAAAATTTAATGAGATATGCATGTTAGCAGTGATAAACTTAAATCAAATTACCTAGTTTCCCAGACCCCTTGTTAACAACACTTGCAAACCAAACGAGTTATTCAAGTATTTCTTATACATATACGTAAGATATAGTGAAACACAAAACAAGAACCTTGGAGATATATACTATTCTTTGCAAGAGAGAACTTAATGTTCTAATTTGTCGAGTGGTTTTGTGACTTGACAAAATCGCACCTCAACAGGTTTGAGAGTTTGGTCAGGGTCAAAACATTTATGTAGGAGAACGAAGACTAGGGATCCAATCCCTCGAGCCCCAGAGTAATGATGGACGTGTCACGTCATGTTGTGATGTCCTTCATAATGACCCCAAATTTTGGGGACCCACTAAGAAAATTTTGAAATTTTATTGTTATGTTGTTGGTTGGTTTTGATTGTTTCAGGTATTGGTATGATGTGGAAGAATGGGGTGGTTTATTATTTCTTTTTTATTTTTTATTGGTCTTCAGTTTCAAATGTTCTTTTAAAATAAACTTTTTAATTAATTAAATTATAAAATTTTATAATTTAATATATTTAAAATGGTTATTTTATAAACTTGCTTTAAATTAATTAAATTATAAAGTTTTATAACTTTATAATTTAATATATTTAAAATTGTTATTTTATAAACTTGTTTTAAATTAATTAAATTATAAAGTTTTATAACTTTATAATTTAATATAGTTAGAATGGTTATTTTATAAATATGTTTTAAATTAATTAAATTATAAATTTTTATAACTTTATAATTTAATTATATTTAAGAAGGTTATTTTATAAATGTTTTATATTCTAATTAATATTTGTCTTGTTGGCAGGATTATTAAAGTATGTTGAATAGAGGATGTGTTCGTGGGTTTCATTGACATGTCTTAAATTTAATTTTCGAATGCCAATGAGGAGAAATATTAAATCCTTTGAAAAAGACGTTGGTGACATTAGGGTTTCATTGAGGAGAAATATTAAATCCTTTGAAAAAGGCGTTGGTGACATTAGGGTTTCATTAAGAATTCATTTTTACAACTGTATGGAAACCATAATGGAACGAGAAAGAACCAACCATGTAACGAATTATTCAAACTATAAATGGAGAATGAAAAGCCAAGAACAGGGTTGGACATTTGCAGGGCAGAGAAAGGATAAAAGGATTGAAGGAGCAAAAGTGGAGAGCAGAAGAAGACTACAGGGTTTGGAATAACAGAGATTTGCAGATATTTTATTGTAAGATCCAACTATTATATCAAATTATTTTGATTTAAATATGCGTGAATACGGTATTTAATTTTTAATAAAATGATTTGATATAGTTCTAATAAATTAAATTTCCATTGAAGATTGCACCATTTTTATTGTCGTATTGTGTGATTTCTGGTAGGCATAAAATTGGTTTTAAAGTTTTTGTGTATTCCATTATGTAGTTGTTTGTCCGAGATTTAATTTATTTCTTTACTTTAAACCTTTTTGAAATTTATTTCATATTAAATTTGCAGACATTTAACCTAGTTTAATTTTTATAAAGTTAAACTTTATAACTAGGTTATAAATAAATTTATTATTCAAATATTAAATTTAATTAATATTTGAATAAATAAATTTACTAAGGATAAATGACTATTCTGATTCCAACTTTAATTTCATAAAGTTGAGAATTTAGAATTGATATTTTTTCATTAAATAGTTTGGGTTTTATTTTAATATGGTTTCAATTTATCCAAAGATCCAAACTATACATTTCAGGATTATATTTGTTCTTAAATATTTAAGAAATAAATATTACGGGAAGGAGATGCTTTATGAACTTTATTTTCATATCATAAAATTCAAAAGTTCATAGATCAGTTTTATATTAAACCCTATGTTTCATAATTATTAAGGTTTCAAAACCTTATAATTTGGGTTAATCATTATTATATTTGTTCATTCTCCGAATATTTCAATTTCAATTTCATATTTGGATGAACAAATATTTACATTAAATAAACCTTAAATTTTGAATATTATAAAGTTTAGACTTTATAATTAAGGTTTATATTTAATCAATTTCATTAAAATTTCATAAACTTTGATTTTATTAAAGTTAATTGAAATTTAATATTAATTAAAATGCTAGATTAAATTTTTATCTCAAAATCATTTGAAGCATTTTAATTAAGATATTGTTTTGAGATTATAGAATAAATTTGCACAAGTTATCAAAATTAAAAGGTAAATTTATCTATTATTGCTTAGAGAAAGAGTTGGAGTAAAAGACACTTAACACATGATGAATTTAAAGTTAATTACCTGATTCCTAGGCCCCTTGTTATCAATTACTTGCAAACTACTAGAATTGTTCAAGCACTTATTTTAGCACATATGCATGATACATAAAAATATTAAGTGAGAACCTTGGAGAAGTATACTTTCTTTGCAAGAGAGGATTTTGAATCCTAGTTGTCGAGTGATTTTTGTAATTGGACAAAATCACACCTCAACAAATTGGTGCTAGAAGGAGGGCATGAAAGGTAATATTTTAATTTTCAGCATGTGCAATTAGTTATTTAAAAAAAAAGAAAATTTTGATTTATGTTGCATTAATGTTAATCTGTCATAAATTCAAAAATTAGGTTATGATTCAATTCTTGTGAATTTTCATACATAGCCTTGCATATTAAAATTGGTTCAATGGCAAAAAATGATTTACCCCATTTTAAGCATGATGGGACGATTACAGTTGAAGAACATATTCAGGCATATAAAAACATTATGTTTCATTTTCAAATTATGCAGGAAGATGTTCTCTGTAGAATGTTTCCATACACATTGGATGAATTTGCTAAAGATTGGTTTATCAATTTACCTGCAGGTTCTACCGCTTCTTGGAACCAACTAGAAACAATGTTTCTTGAACATTTTGGAACATTGGTTGACACGGATTTGTTATCAAATCAATTTTCCTCTATCTATAAAAAACCTAATGAATCCATGAGTCAATTTAATGATAGGTTTCATAAGTTGTATACTGAAATAGAGATACACTTTATCATTTTAGAAGAAGTTGTTCAAATATACTTGGAAGCTTTAGATCCTTTTACTGTTAAGTTGTTAGAAAATCTTCCTAAATATTTATCCTTATCTAGCGTCTATGGTGGGGCAGTAGCTGTAGAACAATGGTTGATTTCAGGAGGAATTGATGTGGGTAGATTATCATTACTTAACCCTAAGGTTTCAAATCAATTACCACCTATGAGTCATGATACACATTTTTTGACACCATCGAATGAAATTGAATGTCCTAGTTTTTCAACCACTTTTGATATTGTTCAAGAGGAAGTTCAAGTTTCAAATCCAATATCCATCAATGAGGATTGTAGTAATCAAGTTTATCAGAATGTAGAAATGCATGAGTCTTCAGATATTGGAGGAGTTTTAGATCTAACTAGCTTTGAAACATATGATAGAATAGAATCTTCCATAGAGTTGAATGAAACAATTAAAGCTCCAGAATTGAAAAATTCTAGAGGTAATTTCATTATGACTGATCATAAAAGTTTATTACTTGAGGAAGATGAATTTTTTATTGAGGATAAATTTTTTGAAAGTGATGAAAGTGAATTTGAAAAGCATTCGATTGTTGAATTTACAAAGTGTGAAGATATGGTTGAACCTCATCCTTTAGCTTTAGAAGATAATTATTATAATGGATGGGGTATGTATGGTGAATCATTGTTTTCTCACACTCCTACTAATAAAATTTTTGTTTCACTTGATATGCAGGATGTTGAAACTTCTATTTCAAAAGAAGATTTCGCAATTCCTATGCAATCAGAAAATGATATGCCAATTTCAAAAATAGAACAGATTCTAAAATTTGATCATTTTGAACATGAGTTTGTAGAACATCTTGCTGCAATAGAAAGAGAAGAAATGGTCATTGATGAAGGAATACGAAATGATGATGATGATAGAGATCATGAAGAAAAAGAAAAGACTATAATGGCTTATCAAGTAGTGGTAAATGAAAGTGTACAAAAGGTAGAATCTTATCCTTTGTATTCAAACATCCAAGAATCAGGTAAATTTTTGCATAATCATTTATTGGATTCTACTATTATTTATGATGAGATGTCATTAGAGGTCGATGAAGCAATAGAATGGATTCTTATTCCCACCACCAATAGGATTGTATTGCTAAATGAAAAAGAAGATATGCTTGAATCATTGAATCAAATTCATCAACAATTAACAATTCAATCTAGGATACAAAACTATAATGATTCTTATTTTGTAAATATCCTAGATTCTTGTAAATTGTTACATGAATATGATTGGCCTAAAAACATAGATGATGATTTTGCTTTAAAATTTTTAGAAGTTGCTTCTTATTTGAAAGAAATCCTATATGCTTGTGAAAATGAGAATTTAAGTCAAAGTGATGAATCAAGGTTTGAAATTCCCATCTTGTTGAATAAGCATAAGATCATGGAAGATCATGTATTTACTTGTAAGGTTAATGGTTCAAATTTTAAACATGGAATTGCTTATAAGTTTGAATTAAATCAGTGGGGTGTGAAAGGCAAAATGAAGGTTGCATCATTTCACTTAATCTTGTTTTGGTTGGATTTATGTAAAGCTTGGAATGCAAATCATATATGTCTTTTACAGTGTGCCAATCGTATTTGGGATCCAGGAAGGTGATAGCATAAATTTGTTATCATTTTGTACATAGTGTATATTTTTGTAAATAGCTTTTTGGGTTTTTGTGTTTTTGTTTTATTTTGTACATAATTTTTTGTTTCGTGAAATTTTGTTATTTGCTTGTTTGTTGATGTTTTGGTTTTGTGAAATCATTGGATGTGTTTCCATTGTTGTTTTTGAATAATACTGGCTTATGCCATAGTTTTGGTATTCAAGTTGTCATTTTGTTGTTTGTGAGATTTTTGGTATGGTTTCTTCTATTGAGGTAGTTGTGGTGGTTACAATAAACACTTGATGATCTTGTTTGGTATTTGTTCCTGGGTCATATAGGACAAAATTACCTATTTTGAAAGCATGCAAAACCTGAAGAAAAAGGAAAATGAGATGTTAGTGTATATCTTCATGAATTTGAACCAAGATAAAGAAATTTGAAATATTAGAATCATATTGCAAAAGCTTCACAAGTACTACAAACACTTTAAAGAATATCTTTTGAAATTTTGGAAGTATGAAGTTGTCAATTTTGCAAATTAAGGTGAAAAATTCCATATACTCTTTCAGCCTTACCTGATCTCTAACCCAAATGGCAGGTGGATTTTTTGCAAAGTACCTTATTATTGGATAAAAAGAAAAAAAAAGAAAAAAGAAAAAAAAAATGATGAATACAAAGAAAAGTAATGATAAATCTATCACCACAGTCTAGATAGCCTTCACCGGGGCTATAGACGCCTGACTGGCAATGGAGATAGGTCTAGACTAAAATGAAAAATACAAAATGCAAAAATTCACCTAATATATGGGAGATTCAGATAATCTCTACCGGGGCTATGAACGCCTGGTGGCAGTAGAGCAATGTTTGAAGAGAGCCAAGTGGAGGTATACTTCAAAAGAGAAAATGTTCATAGCCTAAAATGTAAAATTGACAATGGAAGGTTGAACGGTTTCAAAGATATAGAACGAATCACTTTACACACACCGAGCCAATGCTGATGATTCTACTATTTCATGTTGAATTGGTCTGTTCACATTCTCTAGATATTATTGATGCTCATGATTCTAATATTTGGGTTTTTGTTGTTTTTAAAAGTTGGGTTCTTAAGTCCAAAATGTCTAGGGACATTTACCAGTAGAGTCACCATTTGTTGTGACGTCCTTCACAATGACCCCAAATTTTGGGGACCCACTGAGAAAATTTTGAAATTTTATTGTTATGTTGTTGGTTGGTTTTGATTGTTTCAGGTATTGGTATGATGTGGAAGAATGGGGTGGTTTATTATTTCTTTTTTATTTTTTATTGGTCTTCTTTTTTTTTTTTTTTTTTTTTTTTTTTTGTTTTTTGTGTTTGTTTCAAATGTTCTTTTAAAATAAATTTTTAATTAATTAAATTATAAAATTTTATAATTTAATATATTTAAAATGGTTATTTTATAAACTTGCTTTAAATTAATTAAATTATAAAGTTTTATAACTTTATAATTTAATATATTTAAAATTGTTATTTTATAAACTTGTTTTAAATTAATTAAATTATAAAGTTTTATAAATTTATAATTTAATATAGTTAGAATGGTTATTTTATAAATATGTTTTAAATTAATTAAATTATAAAGTTTTATAACTTTATAATTTAATTATATTTAAGAAGGTTATTTTATAAATGTTTTATATTCTAATTAATATTTGTCTTGTTGGCAGGATTATTAAAGTATGTTGAATAGAGGATGTGTTCGTGGGTTTCATGGACATGTCTTAAATTTAATTTTTGAATGCCAATGAGGAGAAATATTAAATCTTTTGAAAAAGGCATTGGTGACATTAGGGTTTCATTGAGGAGAAATATTAAATCCTTTGAAAAGGTGTTGGTGACATTAGGGTTTCATTAAGAATTCATTTTTACAACTGTATGGAAACCATAATGGAATGGGAAAGAACCAACCATGTAATGAATTATTCAAACTATAAATGGAGAATGAAAAGCCAAGAATAGGGTCGGACATTTGGAGGGAAAGAAAGGATAAAAGGATTGAAGGAGCAAAAGTGGAGAGCAGAAGAAGACTACAGGGTTTGGAATAACAGAGATTTGCAGAGATTTTATTGTAAGATCCAACTATTATATCAAATTATTTTGATTTAAATATGCGTGAATACGGTATTTAATTTTTAATAAAATGATTTGATATAGTTCTAATAAATTAAATTTCCATTGAAGATTGCACCATTTTTATTGTCATACTGTGTGATTTCTGGTAGGCATAAAATTGGTTTTAAAGTTTCTATGTATTCCATTATGTAGTTGTTTGTCCGAGATTTAATTTATTTCTTTACTTTAAACCTTTTTGAAATTTATTTCATATTAAATTTGCAGACATTTAACCTAGTTTAATTTTTATAAAGTTAAACTTTATAACTAGGTTATAAATAAATTTATTATTCAAATATTAAATTTAATTAATATTTGAATAAATAAATTTACCGAGGATAAATGACTATTTTGATTCCAACTTTAATTTCATAAAGTTGAGAATTTAGAATTGATATTTTTTCATTAAATAGTTTGGGTTTTATTTTAATATGGTTTCAATTTATCCAAAGATCCAAACTTTACATTTTAGGATTATATTTGTTCTTAAATATTTAATTCAATAAATATTTAAGAAATAAATATTATGGGAAGGAGATGCTTTATGAACTTTATTTTCATATCATAAAATTCAAAAGTTCATAGATCAGTTTTATATTAAACCCTATGTTTCATAATTATTAAGGTTTCAAAACCTTATAATTTGGGTTAATCATTATTATATTTGTTCATTCTCCGAATATTTCAATTTCAATTTCATATTTGGATGAACAAATATTTACATTAAATAAACCTTAAATTTTGAATATTATAAAGTTTAGACTTTATAATTAAGGTTTATATTTAATCAATTTCATTAAAATTTCATAAACTTTGATTTTATTAAAGTTAATTGAAATTTAATATTAATTAAAATGCTAGATTAAATTTTTATCTCAAAATAATTTGAAGCATTTTAATTAAGATATTGTTTTGAGATTATAGAATAAATTTGCATAAGTTATCAAAATTAAAAGGTAAATTTATCTATTATTGCTTAGAGAAAGAGTTGGAGTAAAAGACACTTAACACATGATGAATTTAAAGTTAATTACCTGATTCCCAGGCCCCTTGTTATCAGTTACTTGCAAACTACTAGAATTGTTCAAGCACTTATTTTAGCACATATGCATGATACATAAAAACATTAAGTGAGAACCTTGGAGAAGTATACTTTCTTTGCAAGAGAGGATTTTGAATCCTAGTTGTCGAGTGATTTTTGTAACTGGAAAAAATCACACCTCAACACGTCAACATTGCCAGCTATGTAAAAGATTTACCCCAATGCAACTGGAGGTTATAGTGGCGACAAGAAGAGAGATTCAAACCCACAAAAGGGCGTAGAAAATTGTAACGTGTTACTGATTCCTCTAGTATAATAAAAAAATTATCCAATTCAAAATAACTCTAATTTATTAAAAAGTGAGTTAGTCATGGTAAGAAATTATGCATAATATCTACACTAAATATTTCCATGACATGGGTAGTGAATGCAAAATGGTTATTAAAAGTGGCTATGACAGATTAGATGACACATCATTATGATGCCAAAATGAACAAATCGGATGAGTTACGAATATGTATATATTCATAAGATAAATATGGGAATAAACAAGGATCCTCTCAAATGGAAGTCATAACTCCTTCCATATATGCTAGAATGGAAGATTGACAAATCAAGATTTAAGGTGTGCATGTGAGTAATCCTTAATTTTTTCACCTCTTTGCATACAAGCCTATACTTTTATAAAAATTTCTTTGGGGTCTTTATTAAAAAAATAAAAATATGGAAACATAAAACAAAAATCATAAACTGGTACACAAGATAAAAAAAAAAAAGGTTTAATTCATTTTATATATATATATATATATATATATATATATATATATATATATATATATATATATATATATATATATATATAAATGGGTTTAATGTGGAAAAAATTGATAACTTATTAGGGGAAACATGACAATGCTTGAACTTAGTCTCTAGTTTTAAGAAATTGAAGTTATCAATTTTAAAATTATAAGAATAGAAGATTTAACCATTTAACAAATTTAGTATACCGATACTCTATTAACCTTAATGTCTAAATTTTCCTTTTCTTCTAATCATTTGATTCTTAGGTCTTTTGCATCTCACCTTAGGTTAGCAAAGCATCTATAGCTCCGATAGAGATTATGATAGCATAAGATATACATTTTTTTTAGTTTTACTACTAAGAGGTGTAAATACTAATATACCCTTAAGATATCCAGAAAGGGATTAGTCAAAGCATTTTGTTGTACACAACACCAATTCACATCATGAATATTTAATGAACCTTTTCTTTACTTTTATAATTGATTATCTCAAGTAAATAAAGTTTCCAAGACTAAAGTAAAAAATAGTAAATTCTCCTTAGCACCATGAAAGAGTCATACCTCTTACTTTTCAAACTCAAAGCATAAAAGAAGTAAAATCAAGCAATTGCAAGTGAAATCAAAATAAAATAAAACAAACACACACAAATCCAAAAACATATGTACAGCATGGAAGTGCCTTATTACTCAAAATAGTTTTTTAAATGTTGGTCATTCACTAGTAAATCTAAAGGAATTCTTTCTAATTTCTATAATTTAAAATTATTAAAAGATACGTTTTCCATAATTTGATAAGGACCCAACCACAAATAGTCAAACTTACCATGCTTTCATTTGGTTCTCTAGCTTTATACCTTAGCAAGATAAAGTCTCCTTCAAAATTTCTCTTTAAAATCTTTTTGTCAAACCATCATTTAACTTTTTCTTGTCTGCATGCAAATTTCTCTCTCACTTCTGTCTATTTTCTTAGACTATCAAGAGCTAAAATATGTGTTGTTGAATTTTTTCTAATTCCTCTATCTAAGCATCAACAACCATATTTAATGAAGGTAATATAATTTGAATAGGAATGATAATTTCTTTCCAATATACCAATGTATAGGGTGAATATCCCATGGTTTATTTGGATGTTATCCTATATACACAAAGTGCATGAAATAACACCTTGTGCCATGTTCATGAATTTTCTTTAATCATCCTCTTGATAATATTAATTAAGTTGTTAGTATAGAGTTTAGCTACATCATTACCTTATGGATAATAATTACCTAAGTATCTCACCATGGTATTATACTTTGGTCAAATTCTATTATTTCAGTTGAGAAAAAATACGTTTTATTATCAAATGACAAATAACTGGGCATGTCAAATCTAGTGATACTATTTATTTCAATGAATTCAATCACAATTTTAGTAGATGTGTTTATATAGGAATGGATTAAACCCACGAGTACAGTAGTATATGGTAGTCAAGATGTATTTATGTCCTTTCAAAGAAGTGTTTATCAAAATCATAAATTCTTAGCCCCACTTCTAGAAAGGAGAATCAACAAATACTAGTTTTTTATGGATGAGGGGCTCTGGAGACATTTCTTGAAAATATTTAGCAAGAATGATATGTTTGTACTAGTTTATAGAAATATTTAAAAATATTAGGCTAATAATATCCTGCATGTACAACTTTATATGTCGTAGCGATGGATAAGAAATATCCTCTTGTTGGTCCTAAATGTAATTTCTTTAATATTTGTTCAGTGTCTGTCTTTTCCATACATATCAATAATATCCATAAAAATTGACTCTATACAAAACCCTAGAATATATAATATACTTTCAAGATTGTAGGAAGATTTATTTTCTCTAGCATTAATCTTGCAAGGCACATAGCCTTTAGACAAAAAATGAACTAAATTTATGTACCAAGAATCCTAAGGGGTACTTGTTCATAGATCAGTCTCAAGTAAAAATTCTTTGTTTCTCCATAATTCTTCATCTAATTCTACTTCAATTTTCAATATAATATAGGCATCAACATCCCCAATACTAAACCTTGCTTCAAAAGGATTCAAATTATGGTTGGTTTTCTTTGCATCTAATTTCATCAATCTCATACCACAAACCAACTTGGTAGGCCAAATGTCTCTAGTGTTAAGCTTACAAGGCAAATAGCCTTTAACCAAAATGAACCAAATTTATGTACCATGAATCCTCAAGAGTACTTATTTATAGACCAATATTAAGTAAAAATTATTTTTTTCTCCATATTTCTTCTTTGACTTTTCCTTCTTCGATTTGTAATAGAATATTGGCATCACAAACACTAAGACTAAACCTTGTTTAAGAAGAGTTTATTTTAGGGTTAGTATTCTTGGCATATAATTTTTTCATGTTGTAATACAAATCAACTTGGTAAACCAAATTTCTATATCATATTCTTGTACCACAACTATCCAATTTCCTCTATTTTGTGGTAGTGTTTTAATTTTAGTTGGTCGTTAGTGTGTTGTCTTAGTTTTGTCTTTTAGAATCTTATGATATAGTAGATGTTCTTTTGTTTCCTTTTGAATAGGTTGTTGGGTCTATTGAAAATATGTTTACATCCTAATGTACAGTTTTGGGGATCCTCGAATCCCTTATACCCTAGTAAAAAAATAGTCAAAAGTGTTGATGTTAATATGTTGGAGTGCACTCTTATTTAGGATATCATGATATTATTTAATGTCACTTAATTGATAACAAATCAGATATGTACTTTTTGGATATAACACAATGTATTATCCCACATACCTTGTGGGAGGATTTTTTTATCCTTAAAAAAATATTTCTTTTCTTTTTTCATTGAAGATAGGTGGAGAAGAAGGTGGATCACCTTACACTTTTAACTTCTAGAATATTAACCATAACACTCAAATATTCCTTTGAGGTACTATTTGGACAAAAAATAGCATTAATCATCCATACTTGATATTGTGGTCGATAAGACCTTGTTATTTTCTTGTGTTTTGAGGCATTTGTCTTTTGAGTATAGGTATATATACTCATTGGAAAGATCTTTGTAAGCCAATAATAATGGAACTAAATTTTGACATTGATATTGATACGGAACAAGATTACCACAATACTTGCCTAATATTTTTATTTATCATAAATTTATTTATATACATTACAAAGCTGCTAATGGGAAAAACCAAAGGCCCAAAACCAAGAGTGGAGCAGATACGTCTAATCAAAGATACTAACAGATAAGTATAACAAACTGGCCTAACACATTATAGGATAAGGCTTGTAGGCTTTTACAAAAACTATTAAAACCTGACAATAAAAAACCTAATTAATATAAATAATTAATTAAATCTAAATTTTAATAATTAATAATATTTAAATCCCTAACACTCCTCCCAACCATAAAATCATTAGACTCCAATGCATACAAACAAGGAGGAGAAAATTTTTGAGAAGCACAAAAACTAGAAGATGAGACACCTGATCTTTGATGCTTTAGAAGCCAAAGTAGATCTTTATAAAATTAAAAAATATAATTGTCATTGGATTAGGCTCAAAAAGGATTTTTTGATGAGTATAAATAAGGCTATAATAATGGCTAGTTGGATGCCTTGTTCTATGTGAAAAATAGAGTGTCATGCCAGCCACAAAAGGATAAGAAAAATGATTTCCCTTTACAACTTGAAATTCAAGGAATATTTTTGTAGAATATTTTGTTTAATATGCATTTTTTTTAAATATTAATAAGCATTGGATTCTTGTTCAAATACATTATAAAAGGAAAAAGCAACCACTACATAAAGGTGTATGCCACATTTCCCACTCCATGTGGGATAAAAGAAAACCTAGGCTAATTATTGCCAAATATTCATTAGAGCAAAATTGAAGGTGCCACATGTCTTAGGTGGCCTTGAAGCAAGAATTATCACATGGTTAGGGCATGTGGAGATATCTCTTGCCAATTTCCATGATTATGTAGGCTAATCATGGTGAAGGTAAAATGTGTGTATATGATGACATTATTAAATTGTTGGGATGAGTGAAGATTTTGCATGGAGTGATGACAACAACATTGATTTATCCTTACCCTTCGGCTAGGCTTTCCTTCTTTCGGATATTATAGAATTTGACTAGTAAATGTGAATTAGGGATGGGGACAAAAACAAGGACCACTAGGGGTAGTTAAAATTCTGAATAGGGGACCATGGTGGTAGAAAAATAAGTGGGATCATCAACAAGAATCAATAGTTTTATCACAGTCTAATTGAAAATCAAGAATGTGTTGTCACTAAGAGTAGAATCACTTATGAACTTTAGTTGTAATATAAAAAATGGTTTTGAGAAGATAATATGACATTATAAATAATTATGATGATCCATAGGGACCATGGCAAGAATCATAAGGACCTCCAATTGAATCCAAGAAACATCAATGAAATGAGATGCAAAATCAGGACCAATAGATGCAATAGATTTGTATTTCGATGGTGTCATCCAAAAGAGCATAACAATAGAGAAAAATAGGTGGTGGAAGGTTGATGGCGGCCAAGGAAGAGAACACATAGGTTTGTGCAAGCAATTTCGATGGAGTCCATGGAAGGATAGTTGATTTTGAGAAGAAAATGTTGGTATTCGACTACTATTTTACACTAGATGCATTGGTAATAGCCACAACCATGGGGGAGTTATGTAGATGGGTTGTGGTGGACTGACCAAATGCAGGTGTCAATAGAGAAAAATATCATGGTGATTGGTCAGATTGGGGCATGCTAAAATAATTTTTGGTTCATTCATCCAATAATTGAAGGAGGTAGGTGGATTTAGGCGTCTTGTGCATTAAGTTGTAAAGATGTTACTAGCTTGGACATTCTTCACAAATAGAGAAAATATTTGGAGGATACTTATATGGTCGTAAAACTAAGTAGAATGAAGATTGATCAACAAATGATGAGATTTTATTTGCTACTAGGAGGGTTATCGATGAGTGCTACAAATCTAACATCCTTATTACCATATAAAAGGAGTAATATACCCTAGTGGAGCAAGAACCACAAAATTTAGAAGCTCATTCTCTATAGTCATCATTGTTTCCATTCTAGTGAAAAATAAAAAATAATAGCTTTAATTTCTTCTTCTTTTGAGTCTTCATTAGAAAGACTTCTAGATTCTTCATCAAATTCTTCATCTACATCCATTTGAAAACTTAGAACATCGTTTAATGGTAAGATGATGGGTTTTTCCCATAGATCCTAGTTCAAATCCAAGTGTTGCTTCATCATGAAACGACACGTCACATTCATCCATTTCATATGAATATTATTTAGTAGTAATAATTTATTCTTTAGTAAGATTTTCTTCTTCAGTAGTGAAATTTTCTTCTTCAACAACTTTCTTTGAGTCCTCAACAAAAAAAAATACATTTCAGTCTATGTCATTAATATTTGACACAATTACCATTATCTAAGCACAAAGCTCTTTGGCTTGTTGTGCTAATTCTTATATTAAATATTTTTTTGAGGATATTGATTAGGCAACATGGTGCCTTGAATGGAAGAAAATCATAGGATTAGGATGCTCTAATACCAAACTAATATGGAACTAAACCAAAATATTGAAATCCAATTGAATTTTTGCCTTAAAACTTGCCTAAGATTTTCTTCAATCACCAACGTATTTATATACATTACAAAACTTCTAACGGGAAAAACCAAAGGCCCAAAACCAAGAGCATAGTAGATAAGACCAACCAAAAAGGCTAACAAATAAGTCTAAAAAATGACCTGATACATTGTAGGATAGTGATCCAAAGCTTTTTAAAAAACTATTAAAACCTCACAATTAAAAACGTAATTAATTTAATTAGTTAATTAAACCCAAATTTTAATTAATTAAATATTTATATCCCTAATAGCTATTAATACATTGAAGATGATATTTCCCTATTCTTGGACCCTCCATCAAACAAATTCTATCTAATAAAATAAAAACTCTTACAAACAAATGGGATCTTGAGGATAGGGTCTTATCTTTGAAAGGAAAACTTCCATTGGAAGATATTCTTATAACAAGAGTAAACCTACCAATGGGAAAACTTCCACTGAGGACAAATGTGCCCAAGTGGATATTGAGGAAGTGGACCTTAGAGGAGTGGATATTGAAGCATTATAAACTTTAGAGGTTACCATAGACATTGTTGTAGCTAAAAAGGAAACTATGGAGGAAACAACCTATGATATGGTACAAGTAGAAATTGAACCTGTAAATATTACTAAGCATATTAGAGCAAGCAAAATATAGCATACAAGTAGAAATTGAACCTATAAATATTACTAAGAATATTAGAGCAAGAAAAGTATAGCATATAAGTAGAAATTGAACCTGTAAATATTACTAAGTATATTAGAGCAAGCAAAATATAGTATACAAGAGATATTGGTGGGTCCACTGAATTTTCCATGGAAAGAAATGTTCTAGAAACTAAAATTGAAGAAATTTCCATAAATTATTTTTCTAAATAAAAATCTAAATTGTTTAAAGGAAAATATTCTAGGGAAAGGAAGAGGCCTGAGGATGATGTTGTAGTTGAAAGGATACAAAAAATGACCATCGCTTCAAAAAATAAAGTTTGAGAGGAAATAATTTAAATACATATTCAAGTAACTAAATTAGAATGAGGTGAATTTATAGATTTGGATAAGAGGGTCATAGGCCAATTTTAGCAAATTCAATATCTATAATATGAAAGAAACTTCAAAAGAGTGTGTGTTGGCATTGAATCGAAAGATGAAGGATTGCATCAAGGAGAGATAACTTGCTTCTTTATCAATGATAATTTTTTCTAAATAATTTTATGAGAAAATGCAATCCAAGCAAAGCATCTATGAATTTTAGTAACAAGTAAGGACAAACTAGTCTATCATCGACAAAGCTACTAAATATATGGACAACTTGATAGAGGAAATCAAAATTGAGCTAAATGAGAGTGAAAATTTTTTAATAAGTGAAGAATGGTATAAGGAAAATGTCTTAATAACTTTAGACAAGATGATAGAGATGATTAAATCTATAGAGATATTCTCTCTAGAATATTTTAAGAAATGGCTCATAGAGCGAACATTCAACAATGGGAAAATGCATGGCTATCTTAGCAGGTTTATCTCCATTGGTTCATCACTTCAAGAAAATTTTACAACCATCACTTTTGATTTCCAATGCACTTTAATTTATGATAATGATTGATTCAAAATTCCCCATGATAGATTCATACTTATTTGATTTATTATTGAAGTTTCAAAAACAAAAAATTGAATGTTATTAGCTTTGCTTATATGTATATAAAAATAATTATGATTCAAGCTTAGCTAAGATTATTTTTAGCCTTTCTTATGAGAAAGTCTCTTCTATTTCATGAATATTTTCTAAAATGTGAAGTAAAATCTCAGTAAATGGGTTCTAATGCTTGCTAGTTTAAAATGTGTTCATTGATATACTTAATCTTAAAATCAAGTATTTTTGCTAGATGAAATAATTATAGTTATTTTAGATTATAAAAAATTAATATTTTATTATTGCATAGACAAAAGAAAGCAACCAATGGTTTGAACTGGAGGGTTCTAAAACCCCTTGGATATTGCATGCATAAAACTAATCAACACGACTAATGTAAATATGTTGGAGTGCACTATTTTTTAGGATATAATAATATCATTTAAAGTCACTTAATAAAAATTTAATTAGATATGCACTTTTTTGGAGACAACATAATGTATTATCCCACATGCATCATGGGAGGATTTTTTTATCCTTAAAAAAATATCTTTCCTTTTTTCATTGAAGATAGGTGGAGAAGAAGGTAGATCATCTTATCCTTTTGACTTCTAGAATATTGACCATAACACTCCCAAAAAATTAACAACAATCCCCCATACCTAATATTGTGGTCGATAAGACATTGTTATTTTCTCATGCTTTAAGGCATCTATTATTTTAGTATAGGTATATATACTCATCATAAAGATCTTTTCAACCTTGCTCTAGTGAAATTAAATTTTGACATAGCTATTAATACTCTGAAGATGATATTTCACAATTGTTGGTCACTAAAATGTGATAACTATTGTACATGGAATATAAAGTTGAAGATTCACCTTAAATTTAAAGATTTTTGGAGATGGTATTTGGCACTTTGCAAAGCATGTTTCTCACCCCAATCAACAATAAAAGTTTAATAAAGGTAATAAAAAATCCCAATTGATCATAATGTTTGACATAAATAATAAGATCTTGGCATTCATTCATTATGCAATAACTCCCAAGGATGCATGGGATAAACTTAGTATAGTGTTCAAGTTCAAGAATCAAAACTAAATTCTACACCTATAGAGCTAATTGCATTACTTGAAGATGAACAATGGTGAGTGATTGGAGGGTTTTCTATGAAAATTGGTAAGTTGTGGGCCTTGCTACAAGCATTAGGTAAAACCATTAGTGATTATGTGTTTGTTTCAATAGTTTTGCAAGCATTGTCACATGTGTGCAACATTTTTGTTACAAATCTAAATGTGACTTCCCACTTATGATACTCAAAGAGCATCAGATGACATCAAAGAATAGTTTGGCTAAGTCTACAACAGAACTTATTTTTTGACATGGAATGAACTTAGCTATCTTACTGAAATGGTCGACTATGACAAAGACACAATAATGTTAACGGACAGTCATGGGAAAACCATTGACAAGATCCATAGATATACTTTCCTAGGGATGATATGCAATGGGTAAAGGTATACTAATACCAAGCCTACGGTTGGACGATTTAGACTAACTACATAGGACACACTATTTTAAGTACTTGAGAATATCTCACTGCATGTGTGGCCAATAGAAGATTTTTTGCAAATGGTGAAGGATGTTATGTTTTCTAAAATGGCCACCATATAGGGTGGAATGAACCTCTCTTAGAAGTGATTATCTACTCTTAATATGAACACAAAGCTTATCTAGATGGTAAAGCAATCCCTCCTTGAGATGGAAATCCTAAAAGGTACTTAAATTGGAGGAGGATGGATTCTATAATTTGTGATAAACTATGGCAAAGTCAGGGTCATTAGGATACTCAGCAAACCAATATTGGAAGGCTAGATGAGAGGTAGTGACAATGGTTAAGGCTTGAGCAGATGGAGGATGACTGAGACAATCAATAATAGAATTTTGAACACACTTCTTGTATTTGATGACTAAGTGAAACTACTAAATATAGGAGACCCATTTCATGTGGCGCGCTTCTTGAATTTTTTTTTGGGATTGAAGAAACTGCAAGATCAAATGATCTGTGTGGACAATAGTTTCTTTACCAAGAAGGTAGTGATACCAATATTTGATAGCTTGGACTAAGGCATAGAGTTCCTTATAATAAGTGGACTAATTCTATTTTTCTATGGAAAATGACTCAAAAAGGTAAGCTATTGTATGACCATGTTGTTTGAGAATAACACTATGAGAAAATTGAGAGGCATCCATTTCAATTTCAAATGGTTGTCGAAGATCAGGAATAGCAAAGATAGGGGCTGAGCAAAGCTTATCTTTGAGCGTGGTAAAAGCTTGGTTGTGGGTATTTGTCCAATGAAACACATATTTAGCCTTAGTCAAAGAATGCAATAGAGTAGCAATGGTTGAATACCCTGGAATGAATTTATGGTAGAAGTTAGCAATTCCAATAAAAATTCTGAGTTCAGTGATTTTTATGGGAAAAGGCCAGTTGAGAAGAAATTCTACTTTGACAGGATCAACCTGGATACCTTCGGCATTGATGATGAAGCCGAGGTATAAAATGGATTTTTGGGCAAAGGAAAATTTGTTCAAATTGGTAAACAACTGGTTCTTTTGAAGGATGGCAAGGACATGCTCAAGATATTGTAAATGTTCAGGCCAAGTCTTGGAAAATATCAAGATATCATCAAGATAAATGATTACATATTGATCAAAGCACTCATGGAAGACTTCGTTCATGAGCCTCATAAATGTATTTGGAGCATTGGTCAGGCCAAATGGCATAACCAATCATTCAAACAATCCCATATTTGTCTTGAAAGTTATTTTCCACGTATCCTCTGCTTGTATTTTAAATTGATGATAGCCACTATTAAGATCAAGTTTGCTGAAGAATTTAGCCCCTTGGAGTTGGTCTAACAAGTCATCAATTCAAAGAAGTGGATACCTTTTTTTATTATTATTTTTTTAGTGCCCTGAAATCAATACAGAATCTCCAAGTACCATAATTTTTTAGAACAAGCAAAATTGGTGAAGCACAAGGGGAAGTGCTTGGTTTGATGAAGTCCTTATCCAATAATTCTTGCATTTGTTTCTTTATCTCATCATACTGTAAATGGATTGCTTGTACATTGGAACATTTGGAAGAGTTGCTATTGGAATAAATTTAATTTTATGATTAATTTCTCTTTTTGGTGGTAAGGAAGTGGGCTCTTGAAATATATTTGCATACTTATGTAGTATTTTTTTCACCTGTTAATTCTATATTTGAGAGTGAGTGCTATTTTTATACCCCTTTTCTTTGACGTCCTCTTTTTTTTCAGATGAATATTAGTGCAAGTGCTTGAACATTATTAGTGGTTTTTCGAGCTTGTCTGCAAATGAGCAAAAAAATAGATTTTTTGCTTTTTAAACTTTGTGGCTTCAATGAGATAATACTTTTGATCCTTTTGTAATGTATATGTGTTGTTAAATGCATCATAAGTAGCATGTCTATCATATTGGTATGGTTTACCTAAGAGCAATCCACAAAAATCCATTGGGGTGACATCACAAGTCACCTTATCCTTAAACTTGGGCCCGAATGCAAATCTAATTGTTCAAGTGTGTGTTATCCATGAGATGTTTTTGTTATCCTTCCACTCCAAAGAGTATGGGTGAGGATGTTTGGTTGTTGGAAGCTTTAGCTTGTCAATAATGGACTTCACGCTGAGATTCTTTTGTGAGCCATTGTCGATTATACAATCGATAGAAAAGTTGTGAAGGAGGTGAGCTCTAGTAACAAAAAATGGTTATAATCACCACCTTGAGAATTTTGAGTCATGAGTGTAACATTGTTCAATTGCCCTCTCAACTCCTCATACACTTTTTCACTATCATTAGCCTTAGTGTTATGCATAAGGGGTAGGCCCCATAATGTATTTATAAAAATTTGGCGAATTAGTTTCAAAATCTAGGTGACTAGTATCCAAACGCATGTAGAAGGTTCACTATTATTAGGGGCGATGTTGAAAATTTAAACTTAAAATGGTAAAATTATTATAAAATGGGTTGAATCGACCCAAAAAGAAATTGCACCCAAAAATTTTTGGCTAATGGGCCCTGGTTAAGGGTCTCAAATATTAGCCAATTCCAAATTTTGAAAATCTTAATTTTAGCCAATTTGGCGATGAATAGCCACTATGCATAACCCTGAGTAGCCTTGATGGGGTTATCACTTGAGCCCTCATCAGACTGTACAAACAAATTCTTCTTTCTTTGTAAGTTAGGACATTGATTTTTTTCATGTCCTTTCTTTTTACAATAGTTACAAAACTTCTCAGTTTGAGAGAAAGAATAAGAATAAGAATAATAAGAGAAAGGAGTTTTAGAAAAAAATGATTGATGAGAAGTGGGATTAACAAAAGAAGTATTAGAATATCTTCTTCGGATCTGTTGCTTCACGGATACTTCAGTGGCCAACATTCCTGAAGAAAAACAAGGCTCCTTGTACTGTGCAGCGAACTTCTCCTTCGCAAGTTGTGTAAAATTGAATGCTTCATCAAACGTATGGCAAGTAGAGTATTTCAGCTCCTTGTAAAGATATGCAAGTAGACCACCCTTAAATTTTACAATCAATACCATAGCAGGATCATCAATTGCAAGTAACTCTTAGAGGTGGTTAAAATTATGAATAAAATCTTGGACAAATTGTCTTTTACCTTGGCGAAGTCTTAGCCATTGATTGAGTAAATCATCCTCATAGTTGGAAGGATAGAAGGAAGCCTTTAAGGTTGTGACTAGCTCTTCCCATGTTGTAATTGGATTTTGGCCTTGTTGGTGATTGGATATGAGGACCTTGGCTAGATTGGAAAGTTTGAGTTTGGAAAAGGGTACTTTTTTAGCATTAGGAGTATTTTTAAACTCAAACCAAGTCTCCAACTATTCAAGGCATCGAGATCTCGAGAGCCTTCATAGATTTGGACTTCACAGAGAATATTAGGACATGGTGAGGATGAGGAAGAAGTTTTGAGTGACTACATGATTATTGCTAGTTCATGTTAGGTTGTAATTTCAGCAATTTTTTCATTCTGCTCTATGGTAATTTTAGCCAATTTCTCGGCTAGGGCCATGCTTGCAGCCATTGGTCTACTAGTAGTGGGAGCCAGGAGGAAAACTAGAAATGCAAACCTTTGGAACAACAAAAACTTGAGGACAAAAATAATGGTACTAAATGGTAGAAAATTGTAATTAAAATGGTGGATAGAACTTGAAAAGAGCTTTCCAACGAGTATACACAAGCCTATACTTCCCATAAAATGAAATGTAGTGGAGGGCAAATATTTTGTGTTCAACTTTTGTTTGAATGGGCCCTCTCCCTCCAATGGCTAATGGTAGATTACAAGGGTATGAATTAGATGATGAGAACCACTTTACAAGACACCCAAGTCAACACAAGCCACTTAATGCAATGGTCAGCATGATTTGATAACACAATTTAATAGCCCAACGGTCAACACCATCAATTGTAATCATGCGATACAATCCGATGACAACTTATTCTATAACCAAGAGGGACCAATGATGAGTGCATCATGTGACATGAAGGACAACTGGTGACTCTATACCTCGATGATAGATGTTGAACATGACGATCTGAAGACTCAATGAGAGACATGACACATCGATGAGGGAACACAGGCCACGACACGTCAACCAAACCATAAGATGTGACATGTGATGGACAAGGGGACACATACCACAGGGTGCTATACATAGCACAAGGGATCATTTGGAATGGAATTCAATGTGATCGAACCAAAGGTTAGAGGAGGACATAATAACAGAAACAACAACCATGTGGGATGTGATGAAATCAATGGCAACAGGTGGAGGACCAATCACTGCATAGATTAGGGTTTTATTAGAGGCCAATGAATGGGGAGGGTATCCAATGTAAATATAGCTCCCTTACTATTAATTGTGGCATTTAAAAAGTATCGTTGATGCTTGTATTCTCGCATATGTGGGACAAATCGTGACTATGATTTTATCCTACGCTTATTTCCTCGTGCACCAGCTACCCGAAAATATCATCGATAAATTAATTCCATAAAAAACCTACACCAGAAAGAAAATGAGGCCACTGGAAAATTATTTTATGCCCTCAAACTTAAGATAAGATTATTTTATTTCACTAAAAACCTGAAATGTTACTGAAAATTGTCGACTACAACTGTGAGGTTGTAGAATGCATCGTGAAACCAATTTCAACCATCATTTTTTTTTCCAAAACTGGAGATGGAAAAACCCTTAGGAAACTTTAATGTGCACCATCGAAAATGGT
Source organism: Wollemia nobilis (assembly GCA_028583015.1). Classification (NCBI taxonomy): domain Eukaryota; kingdom Viridiplantae; phylum Streptophyta; class Pinopsida; order Araucariales; family Araucariaceae; genus Wollemia; species Wollemia nobilis. The sequence goes on along the minus strand of JAQPPZ010000523.1, from coordinate 6,084,765 downwards.
TGGATTCTATCAAAAAATATAGTATGTTTCCTGATCTACCTATTAGGATCATCTAAAACTAGATCATGTTAGAAAACGATGGCGAGGTTTTTCGATCAAGGTCTGGTAGAAAACGATGGTCGCCAGAAGATGGTGCAATCATTGAGAATAATGGGGAGGCTGTCGAAAGTTAGTAGAAGCCAAATATTTCTAAGTACTGGTCAAAAAAGCTAATGGATGCGCTGGAATGGATAGAAGCAAAGATCCTTGATCTATAGAAAACTTGACAAGGCAAAACCTAACATATGGTTGAGGTGCGACGTCGCGGCTGCAATGATGATCATCATTTCATTCGAGTGATTTTGGAAATGGATTGAAGGGAATCGTAACCAATGGATATCAAAATGAGGTGAGCAAGTGATGATTTTCATGTTGCGTACAGGCCTAAATGATGAAACTCCATAGGGTTATCACTCGCTATTCTAGGGCAGCAATGATGACAAATATTTTTCTCCTTAGAGAGTAGATCTACACTCTTACTCTGATTGGAAAATAAAATATGAGCCTTTCCAATGAGGAATAGGTCACTCAAAATACAAAAAATGGATGGGCAAAGGTTCCAAAATATGCAAGGATCGGCATCAAAATGATTTTTGAAGACAAATCCAAGTGTGAAGACTTAGATCAAGAGCCAAGGGTCGGTGAGAGTGGGATCCTGGCTAGATTTGAATCGATGATGAGTAGGACCCTAGCAAAGATTTTCAAAATGGAGTGCTTGAAGGCTTTTGCAAGGGAAAGGGTGCTCCTTCCAAGTCAAGATCTGTTGGTGGTTTTATCATTCTCCTTTTGAACCAACCTGGCCTAGGGGAAGAGGATACTCTCCAATATAACACTCAACTCTGATACCACTGATATGGAATGAACACTCGAGAGCAAACATAAGAATTACATGATGAAAATTGAATATTGCATTCACACCAAAAATATTTTTATAGGCATGTCTGTCTTTACAAAAGTGACATTTAATGCACCAATCCATGTGAGAATTAAATAATATACAATGTGATCCATGTGAATAGGGATAATATTAAGAATTAAATATTAATCCCTATCATCTAGTGAAACCTACGGATAGAGTTACCCTGCCTCATCGAAGTTGAGAGCCAAGACTGAAGGCATAGATAACTTATAATTATTTTCTTGTTTATCATATTTTTTACATGGTTCCTTCTCTTCACCTTTATCAGTACCACTCTTTAGGAGATCTAGGTGGTAACTTTGCCAGGGCTGGTGGTATTGGTCTTCCATACTACCAAATTTTTTGGTTCTTGGATAACATGGTTGTTCATATTTATTAACACATCTGATATACTACATCATCATTCTAGATTCTTGATACCCATGAACCTGATCATTTTGACAACCAAGAAAAGTCTCATCTCTATTTCCTTGTTCTGACCATAAATTTACCTCTTCTGGGAGTATATTTGAGAAAAAAAAAATCGAGATATATAGGGAAGGGTTGACCTTTCTAGGAGGAATTTTACCAATCATGGTCAACATATTTTCAGCTCTAATAGCTTCCATAAAAATAAATAGAAAGCTCTTCTCTTTGGATTTTTGAATAATAAGGCTCAAATCTAGATGGAGAGCATGTATGTAGTAAATATATGCTTTAGGGTGGGAGGGTTGATATTCTTGGGGGACTGGAAGTGAACATTGAACTCAAAAACATTCATGAGTAGATATTTTCACAATTGAAAGTTGAGTGATCAATGAAAAGGGGTCTCCAGGGTCATCAAATTCATGGATGAAGGCTTTAGATAGATATGTCCAACTACAAATGCTCTTATCTTCTAAGGATTTATACCATAACAATACTTTTCCCTTAAGAGACAACACAAGTAGTCTAACCATGATATTTCCAAATGTAATGTTGCACACTATGGACAAAGGAGTTATGTCTCAATAGTGTTCCTTTGTAGGCTTTTCTTTTCCTTCACAACTAGGTAAATGTTTTAGGGCGATCCTAAGAATTTCATAGAGGATCAGGATATTCAAAAATAATATGTCATACCATGAAGGACAATCTTGATGGGCCATCTAACGAGACCTATGAGGTTCTAGCAAGAAAAAGGATGTACATCTCAGATTTTGGATTTAATTTCTTGCATAGTAACCAAGTTTACAATCCCTGCTCCATCGGTCCAGGCTTTGATTTATTCGGGTGATGAATAGTAGAAGCATTGGATTGTTACTTCTATAATTAGTTCTTTTGAAACTTTTAAAGACAACCTATCTTAGAATCAGGATTCACTTTTTGTAGAGTCACTAGGTGATTTTAGCACAAAATGTCACAAAACAGAGTATCACTAAGCTCTGTTTAACCAATATAGTGGGCAAGGATCCCATCGGACATGCCAAAAACTATTGTAGTCTAGTTTTTCATCAAGCCAACGCTAGAATTGTGATTATGATCCTGAGATAATTAAAGGTGACCACCTGCTAATCACATCCCAGACTAAACATTGGAAAAACCAAATTGCTTTGATTCAATCTCTAGAGAAGAATGGTATACCTTGTCAACTTAATAGGTGTTGACTCTTTTTAGCTCAAAATATTAAAGGTTTAGGGATAGGAATGAGAGGGTTAGACATGTATGAATGAATGATGGACAAGTGAAGCTAACATCATAGACATCCACAAAGTATATTCCAACAAGTCAATTTACAGAAGCAAGATTTGAGACTAACAACATTTAAAACTCAACAATACTCTACATCAATGGTCTTTAACACACATAAATAATTATTCCAAACATCTAGCATTTATTATACAACTTAACAAAATAAGCTCAATGCTTTAACTAATAGAAATAGAATTCCCATAAGCATGCATATAAGTATTAATTATTTCAATTTGCTCTAAGTTAGCAATCCAAATCAACAGAATAGACTAACCATAGTAGTAGTAGCAAAAATAAATTCACAATATTATGATCAACCAATCAACACATACACAAGTTTGAGGTAAACACTCCTTGTAATGGTTCTTTCATTAATTGCAAAAAATATACATAGTAGTGCAAGAAAACACTTCAAATCGACCTTTTGAAAGGAGGTCACTGCCTTTATTTATAGATTTACAATGAATTTCATTCTAAGCATTATAGGGAAGTTTTGACTTTCTTGATTTCTTGGCAACTTGCCATCAATGGTGCTATCCAGTTGCATCTTCTTGATCAGTTATAACAGAATTTCAAACCAGAGTCATCTCTGCCTTCGATGGTTCTTGTGACCTTTCATCCGTCAATCTGCAACTGAATTTATTGAACAAAAGATTATGGAAGTTTCTAGACTATGAGTAACGATTCAACTTCCATGACCTCTAGCCCATCCTTCCTTTGCTCTCTATAATACGCATCTATACGAAAACGCACTAATGTTTTGAACTCAAAGAAAGATTAATCCTCACTGTTGATCTAATAATGAATGGTTGTGGTTAATTATTATACAGCCACTCGTCGCTTTGTTCTTCTCGAATCCGTACAAGATTGAAATTTCTTAGCCTTAGTTGTGAAGAAAAAGAGGTGCACGGAATCAAAGATTTCGCTCATATTTCTTTTATCTTGCTAAGCTCAATGTATTTTTTATTAGCGGGTCCGTCTTGGTCTTCACGCACAAACCCATTATCCATGATCTTTGAAGTCACATTCGCTCATCCGCTTTGTTCTTCGAGCACATTTTTCATTTGTGCGTCAACAACAAAGGAGACGAGAAATCACGTGCTTTCCCAATTCAAGCCTTTTGGTCACTTTATTTGCAAAAAGGCGCTTTTCAACATATTTATCTTTACAAGCTCTTTCGAACGTTTCTCATTTGCACGTGGATAACAAAGAAGATAGGAAATCGCAATAGGAAGTTTTTTCTCTTTTTTGGCCTTTTCTTGCGGATTTACCCTTTCGACCGCTTTTTAGACTCTAAGCTTTCTCCAATGCTTTTTCATTTGCGCGCGACTACCAAAGGGATCAAGAAATATTGGCACCTTGCTTTCATCTTATTTACCCCCTTTTTCAGTGAAATCATGTTTTCCAACGCTTTTCTAACTTGTGTGTGAATAACAAAAAATATGGGAAATCGCGCTTTGGAGTTTTTTTTCCAATTTCAGCCTTTTCTTGAGGATTTGCATTTTTTAGCGAAAATGGAAAAATCAGTGGATTTTTGCTTGCTTTCTCCATACTTAGCTAAATTTTGTAAAATTTGAGTTAAGTTTGAGATGTAGCCAATTTTGACCTATAGGGAAAATGTTATGAATATTATGTCTTCATAACGTACGTGTTTATGTAAACAGTTGCAAGGATTATGGGTAGTTGTGAAGTTGGTTGTAATTGTTGACCTCTTTGTTCTTGATCATGTATGTATATATTCTTCTATCACACCAATTCAAAGTTTAAGCACAACCAATTTGTGTTTAACACATGATAAAATCTAACTAAAAATTTGTATAAAACTTAAATCTAACTAAAAATTTGTATAAAACTTATTATTATATTATAAACATTATAATTTATTTCAAATTAAACAATCAATAACTACATTCATTAAACAAGTTTATTATTTATGTTCCACCAAGGCTAAGCAACATTGTATATAGAGAATGAATGTCCGCGAGAGAGCAAGCATAAGTGCACATTTTAGATAAAGTGTAGGTAAAGGTGTAGGATTTAAACAAGATGTGCATGTCATGCCAAGTTGTACCATTGTATGTCATGTATTACTTAAAGTTATGTAACATAACTTTATTGGCCAAGGGGATGCCATTTGATGTTATCACTTAGAAGCTTACAAAAAATCATTGTATAAACATTTGTTATTAATTTATGCAATTAGTTTATAGATTCATTGTTTTTTTTGGATACATAGAGGAATCGGAAAATACCTTTCCTTTTTGAACAACTGGTTACAAGATCAAGTCACATTGCCTTCGATCGTAGCGTCAAATCATGGTGCTACCACTATAACCCTATCTTGCCTCGGTAAACATGACCCGAAGTAAGGGAGACCCTTGATGGCTCGAGATTGGTATCGTCATCATCAAACTGTGCACACTCAGCGGACTCAAGTTAGACTACTACCTTTGCCTTAAATTAGGCATGCCCTCTCCTCCTGGTAAGTGCCCAACTTCTTACCAATCCATCGAAGCCTCACAGACTTATGGATTCATTGTTTAACTTTATCACAAGTTTTACTAACCCTTTATGTCTAATGTGTTATGGATAAGGATTTACTAACAATTTTAATTGAGGATTTAATATGTATACTCTTCAACCTCTTAATTTACCATATCAATATATTCTTGTTTTTATAATTTATATAAATACATAAAAATATTCATCATTTTTTATAAATAAATCATACTTCAATTTATTAATAATAAATTATTGTAAAATCCAATAATATTAATACCTATATTGCTCATATATAATTTATTATTAATATTGTAAAAAGGTGAATCACTTTAGTTTTTATTGGCTTGCTATACTTATGAGTCTCTATATAATGCAACTATATCCTCTGCGTTGCTCATATATAATTTATTATTAATATTATAAAAAGGTGAATCACTTTAGTTTTTATTGGCTTGCTATGCTTACGAGTCTCTAAATAATGCAACTATATCCTCCTCTACAGACGGGAGGTTAAAAAATTATGAATAAATCACACTTCAATTTATTAATAACAAATTAGTGTAAAATTAAATAATATTTTTTTAACATACATTTACCTCGTTCACTTGGAACAAAATCCAATAATATTAATATCTGTGTTGCTGTGAAAAGGTGAATCACTCTAGTTTTTGTTGGCTTACTATGCTTGCTTATGAGTCTCTAAATAATGCAACTATATCCTCCTCTACAGGCGGGAGGTTAAAAAAAAACAATTATTAATGAAAGACGCGACGCTACAAGGAGGGCTTAACCCTCCGACCTTTTGTGGTTAACAACCACACGCTCTAACCAACTGAGCTATTCCAGCTGTATTTTAACCTTTTGATTTACTGTAATTATTATAAAAGACGACAGCGCCGTGTCCTCTCTCGACATAAAAGAGAAAGCACGGCAGGGATAGCGAGGACTTGATGGTAAACATATTTAATTTAGATTTTGAGCATTTGGATTTTGGTTTTAAGTCATTATTTTATTTTTGTTTTGGTTTTTTTAAATGTAAAAAAGCATTATATTAAAGAATTAATAAAATATATTTTTACAAATAAAAAAAGAGGTGGATAAACATGTCACGCGGCTAACGCCATCAGCCAAAAAAACTGTCTCTATTAAAATAGAGTGGGAATCCAAGAGAACAACTTACATTTTACATAATTTATAGACAGAATAAATTGATAATAGTTTACATAACTGATGGATAGAATAAACTGGTAACAGTTTACATAACTGATGGGCAGAATAAACTGATAAGTTTTAGCCACCCCTGATTCCTACCTAGAGAATTTGAAAACGAGTCCCTCCCTCGTCTAGAAGTGTTGGGAACATAAACCTAGCCATAAACTCTTAAGTTACCCCAAGCATCAAGTCGAGGAGTTGGGGGAGAGAGGAACAATCACATAGCCACGACCATCTCTATAAGCATCTTGAACTGGGATAGGAGTGCAGTTTGAGAGTGAGCGACACTGTTGTGTGGACCTGGATCTTCTATGAGGAGTATCCTGAATTCCTGAGCACAATGTGTTCCCCCACTGTTTAATAAGATCTTGAATATGAGTGAGCTCCATGGCCACCTTATTGGCCTAAACTGTAATCTGAAAATACACAAAAGATATTATATTAGACTTCTCAGGAGCAAAGATGTGTAAAGAGGAAGTACACTTGCCAAAGATACAATCATTTCTAGATCTCCATAAACTATGGTCACCATACGAAACAAGTGCCACAATTCAAAAAAAATATCCGGTAATGGCGAGGGATCTCCCAAAATTATATGCTTCCACTCAAACATGGCAAAGGAATAGGGTCTAAAAAAGGAAAAAACCACTCCCAAAGGGAATGAGCACGAGCACAAACCCAAAAAAGATGGACAAAGTCTTCATATTGAAGACAGAAAGGGCAAGAAGGGTTGGAGATGCCTAAATGTTGTAGACGCACCCCAACAGGAAACCCTTGGTGCAAAAGACTCCAAGCAAAACAAGAAATTTTGGGCTCCAAGAAAGGATCCCAAGATATCTGGAACCTACGCAACCAAATAGATCGAGGGAACAAGACCTTCCATCATTGATTGAGCTTCTCAATCATGGGGAGGCAAAGAGAGAGCCATCCATACTCCAATAGGGCCTTACAATTCCGTAATGGAGTGTTTGGATACCACTTCCAGTCCTTCCACCAAGGTCGTCGAGAAAGCACAAAAAACTTGTGTAACATGGAGGTAGAGAGAGAAACCTTGACAGCCTCAAAGGTATCCTTGTCAGAGTGATTAAGCCCAAATTTAGCTCTGAAATTATCCCAAGGGAGTCAATCCCTGGTAGGATGAGAAAAGAAATCAGTGATGCATTGCACACCTTTGCGAAATAATATTAGCGCATGAATCGAGGGTACCTTCGCAAGTGGGAAACCCTAGTAGGTGATAACAGGTGACCACCAAATATTCATTTGGTTGATGGAGAGGCCATGCCAAAAGCTTTGTTCATTCCATCTAAGCCAAGGTTTAACACTCTTCCAAGCTTTTCAAATGCTCCTAATAATGAAGGATTATGACACTTTGATAAACACAGGGGCAACAAGGAGGGAAGGGAACCCCATGCCCTTCCAACTCTTACATCAAAAGGGGGAACCTTCACTAATACAGTGTCGAATGAGAATCTTCCAAGAATCATTGCCTGTGAGGGCTCTGATGACCCACTTAACACAAAGAGCCCAACCTTGATGTTGGGTATTAATAATGCCAAGTCCACCATGGCTTCTGGGAAGACAACAATACTCCCAAGAAACACGATGGAATCATGAAGCATTATTGGAGAAGGACCATAAGAAGTCTCGCAAAAGCTTATCAAGCTTCTTATAATTTTTTTTGGATGGGACCCAATAGGAAGAATAGTATATATGGGTGGCCGCAAAGACTTTAGTGCAAATTTGAAATTTACCAGCAAGGGAGAGTTTCTTAGTGGACCAGTAGGTAAGTTTCTGTTCTACCCTATTAACAACATACTTTCATAAATTTGGAAACGACCCGTTAAAGGCAAAAGGAATGCCTAAAAAATGAAAAACTTCCCCCTCTTGGATGATCTTCCACTGATATTGATTAAGCCAGTGGGGCATTGGGTCGAGAGACTGGCTATAACATTGGGTCTTTCTCCATTGAATGGAGATCCAGAAGCTAGACAAAAAGTGTCCAGGCAAGCAAGTGCTTGTTGAATGACACCTTCTTCCTCAATAAGAGTGAGGAAAGTTTCATCAGCAAAATGACCATTGATCAACCGAGTCTCACCTCCGAGGAGATAAATTCCTCGAATAGAGCCCTTTGCAGCGTGATGAGCTAGTAAATAGCCAAGCCCTTCAGCAACAAGGACATAAAGGGAAGGAGCTAAAGGATAACCTTGTCTAATGGATCGAAAGAGACTAATGGCTTAGCACTTGTGTCTGTTAATGGATAAAATAGCCTAAGCCTCAGCAAACAACATTTTCACAGAACTAAGGAAGCAGGGCCCAAAACCAAGAGCTTTAAGCATGGCTAGAATGAAGGACCAATCAATCCTGTCATATGATTTCTCAAAGTCAATTTTAATGAACACAAATTGTTGGTTAGAATTACGAGCCCACTCCATACCTTCCTAGACAACAATAATATTGTCAAGGATGTATCTGCCTCGAATGAAGTCAGTTTTCTCTGGGCACATGATAATAGGAAGGAGATGGCGGATGCATAAAGCTAGGGCTTTGGCAATGATCTTATAAGAGATATTAAGGAGAGTAATAGGTCTCCAATTGGTGATGATTTTAGGATCACCAGCCTTGGGGATAAATTTAATAATCCCTTGATTAATATTAGGGCCCAATGAACCCTTAGAGAAGACCTCCTGATAGACTTTGAGAAGATCAGGCCCTACAGTGTCCCAAAGAGATTTGTAGAATTCATGAGAAAAGCCATCGAGACTAGGATATTTATCATTGACCATATGAGAAAGAGCTTCCTCCAGATCCTTCAAAGATATGGCCTTATCACAGGAAACTCTTTGAGACTCAGAAAGCCATTTTGGAACCACAAAAAGGCAGGATTTAAGGCCCTCTTCATGCTATGAGGAGCAGGCTTGAGCTACAAAAATAGACTGGTAATGCTCTTCAAAAGCAGAAATAATACTAGGAAGATTAGAAACATGCTCTCCATTAATGTTAAGGGCTTTAATACCCAAAAATTGATTACGAAGACACAAGCGCTGAAAGAACTCCATGGTAACCCTATCTTCAAATTTGAGCCAATGCAACCTCACTTTGATTTGAGATCCTTTGGCATCATAGTTCTATGCCAGAAGAAGCTAGTGTTTAACCATAGCGAGGTGTCTCTAAAGCTCCTCATTGAAAGGATTGGACTGAAGTTGAGAAGAGGTTACTTCCAACTCTCGCTTAAGAGCAGTGTTGGAGTGACGATGAAACTTAGCAATCTTATGCCCATGTGAGCATAGAAAGCAGGCAGTGCATAGGATAGCATCATTCCACCAATCAATCCATCCTAAGTCCCCTTTCGGTCTAGGGACAAGATTCCAAATTTTGATAACATAGGTCCTCAATATTGGGTGGTGCAAAATGGAGGTATTAAGGTAAAACTGCAAATGAGAAAGAGGAGGGGGAGTAGAAGAAACCAAGATGGAAAAGGAAATGGGGGAATGGTCAAAAAAGCAGATCTCAAGATGGACAAAGATAAAGGGTGAAGAATATGAGGGTCGCTCGAAGGAAACAATATCAAAATCTGAGAGCATACCTCTATCCAATATTTTCAAAACGTGATTCTCACCTTGTTGATTGTTAGACCATGTGAACCAAGCACTAGCTGGGAATGAAGAAGGTAAAAAGAAGCTATTGGGATCAAAGAGCCCCAAATTTTCTTTCATGAAAAGCCATGCTTATCTTTCCCTTGCGGCCCACCTCATGGGAAGAAGACTCACTTTATCATGTGGAAATTCAATCATATTGAAGCCCCACAGAGCAACCAAACAATAGGGAGAAGAGAGAGTGTTATCCACCGCCACAACACACAACGATCATTGGCATCGTTAGGAGCATAGATGTTGAGCACACCAAGAATATGGCCATCAATCTCCATCACAACCCAAAAAACATGCTTGGAAGGGTCACAATCCTAAGAGATATTTTTAGAATGATAAGATTCTAAAAGACAAATCACTGCCCCTCCTTTACCCATGTCATGCAAATTATGAAAGGTGTGGCCTCAAGGCCAGAGAAAGGAGCAAGTACTTGATAACATAAAATTAGTGACTTTGAATTCCTGAAGGTAAAGGATATCAATATTATCATTTTTTAACTTGAAGTCATCTAGACCCTGAAGCACTGTGTACTTGTGCACAGGATCTATCCAACCCCTGACATTCCAATATAAGCACTTCATGAGACATGATTGAGGAGCATATTTTCTTCGAGGACCTCAAAGTCCTTGAAATCTACTAAGGATTCAAAGGTATTTGTGAGAAACCTATTATGGTTTTCATGAAAAAAAATATCTGTCATTGCTTCTCCAAAGGGATTCCCGAGGTATCCCTAACTGGACTGTGAGAGCGACGAGGGTTTTGTGAGGGAACTTCACTAGGTAGATTAGGTGGAGAAATCTGGCATTCGCTTTTGGGATCAAGCAATGGCATAGCTGATGGCTTAGCTGACTGGGAGGCTTGAATAATTGGAATTTTTTTTTGTTATTACCAGAAGAGGTACCTATAGGAAGAGGAACAGAAGTTCCTTCTATAGAGGTTGCATGAGAAAGGCCAGACTGAGAGCTTAGTTGAGACTCATTTTTACCATCTCCCACAAAATTTTGTGGTCGATTTCCTTTGATGTTCTTCCTGGTGATAGAAGTCCATTCCTCCCATCCATTAGTGGGAGGGATAAATTTATTTGTGTTTGAAAGTATCTCTACTTAAGCTCAATTTTTGAATCGAACCTTCATAAGAGGACAATATTTTATCTTGTGGGCAACAGACTGAGACCTATAACAGGTATTTGGGAGATTGATATAAACCACCCGTTGTTGAAAACATGTCTCCCCAACCTGAATATTAATAGAATCCTTAAGATACTTTGATAGATCAATTTCAACGTAAATGCATTTGTATGGCTTCACATCATAGAATTTTTATGGCTCCATGCACACAAACTTGCCAATGGATGTGACAAGTTGTGGCAAGAAAGGCTAAAGGGGCAAAGGGAGACCTAGGAATTCCACCCAAATGGGGACATGCAAGGAAACATCAGCAAAAAATATAAAATTATGATGCCAGGGCTGAAGAATTAAAAGGGTATTTCTAATATACCAAGTCCCTTTGCTCATAATTGTAACGATATGCTGCGGATCAACAAACTGAAAATGAAAAAAAACTTTAGTAAGGTTTTGAATATGATCAACTTTTATGCCATATGGCTGCCAGACTTGTTGAATCCATTGTCGAATTAGCGAGTCACTAGGAATCCTCCCCAAAAAGTACCCTACCAGGGTGTGAATTTCAAGCCATTTGTAGGTATTATCAATATCTTGCATGGGTAAAGTTATGTCCGACACTGAGGAACTACCTTTAGGATAAACTTCATGGGTTATTTGACTAGTGCCATGGCTCTCAACAGCTGCAACTTCACTAACCAGTGAAATAACAGCCTGAGAGGTAGCCATTGAAATGGATGAAGCCCCTCGCACAAGGCAGAGTAGTAACTAAGAATGATACAATGTGTGCAAATCTCATAAGGGCACAAACGATATGGCAACCGATGGAAGAACAAGCATGAAACAACAACATGCGAGCAAAACCCTAGCAGAACCTCTTTGAAACTAATATCAGGAGTTATCGGTGTACCACCAGGACCTTAATATTTAAAACATAGAGCAATGATGTTTTTGAGGTGGTTTTGGTTCTTTCAATATTATATTTTTTTTATTTTTTTCCTTTCAATTGGTTATATGGTATTGAAATGGGTCTTACTCTTATTACATCACCACCACATAGTGGTATTACAACAGATCTTGGATATTACCCATGTATCGTTGTGCAAGATTTGAACTTTGGTCTCCTCCTTAAATTTTGAGGAATCTAACCGGTTGAACTAATGTCGCTTGATATATCTTTTATTGGATATATTTAACTTTTCTATTTATCTACTCTTATATTTTTTAGTATATCCTCTTGGGTCTAGATTTAATATTTAGAGACATAAAATTACTCATACTTTTTTTTTATGTTGATAAGAACACACAAAATATTGAGGTAACTCATTGATTAAAATGTAGTAGCTTGATACATGACGTTGTTTTTAACCTTCTAATTAGAATAAGCAAATCCTCATAGATATTACCATAATTAGAAGAACATTGCAATACATAATAGAAATGTAGCAACTATATTATTTGGAAATGAAAATTGCAATACAAAATTGCAAGCCTTTTTAAGGGGACCTCCTTCAAAGTAGAGCTCAATTACAATATTAGAAAGTGATTTGATATATTTCAATTTAGCTCTTGCATTTTTATAGATTATTATCAACCCTAACCCTAAAGCTCAAGGGTCGATCCACATGCACGTGGGGGACCTGAGCTACTAACTCCTATTAAAGAAACAATTACATATTTTATTAATATTTATATAATAATTTTAGGATAGGGTCCTAACATACCCTTACCCATAAAAAATATTTATCCTCAAAGGTTGAGATGATGAAATTGTTGCTGAAGTTGATATAGCGACTCCCACATGACCTCTATCAACTGTAATCCATGTTATTGTACTAAAAATTTAGTGATGGTTTGGTTGCAAAGTGCATGCGCTTGGGATATAATATGACCGATTCTTTCTTATCCAATTATGAAAGTGTTTACTAAACCTATAATTGATTTCCAAGAACCTTTTTCAATGAGACATGAAAAATTGGATGTATCTTGGAAGAGGAAAACAAGTTGAGCTTGTAGGAAATTGAGCCAATTCATTATAATACCTAATAAGGTTCATAGACTTTTGTGGCAAGTCTTTGATGACCACAAAGCTACAATGATGATTGATTGTATGATTGTAGGTGGGGAAATACCATGTCCCCTACATTCAAGTTGCACTTCATACAATATTGATCAACTTGTTGGTGCATACGGTTCTAAGATATCACTAAATTTTCCTTGAGTTGCTGAAGTAGTGTATGATTGCGAAGAGTGGAATCCACCACTTGGACTTTGGAGATACCTGGAATATGTGAGGAAAGTAATGGAGGAGGATATCCATAAATCACTTCAAATGGTGTCATCTTGGTAGCATTATGATAAGAAGTGTTGTACCACTATTTTGTCAAGGGAATCCATTTGGACCACTCAGTAGGATGCTTGTATGCAAAGCAATGAAGGTATCTCTCTAGGTAATTATTAACAATATTTGTTGTTTGTTTCTCTAAGGATAATATCCCGCGATCATTTCAAGTTTTATGGCCTACAATTTAAACATTTTTTTACCAAAAATGGCTGGTAAGATGGGGTCTTAGTTAAAAATAATAGGTTGGGGCATACCATGTAGAAAAAAATGGAATATAAGAATATTTAGGCCACTATAAAGGCATTATAGGGATGGATTAGAGAACAAAAATTAGCATACTTTGATAGAAAATCCACCACCACAATAATGTTATTTTACCACTTGAATTCTAAAACCCTTCAATAAAATCCATGGAGATATCTATCCAAATATTTGTTGGAGTCGAAAGAGGTTGGAGGGTTCATGAAGTGTAGATAAATTTTCCTTTCATCTATTGATAAGTGTCACATTTGACCATAAAGGTTTGAATATCCTTTTTCATTCTTACCTAAAAGAAAGTGTATTTTTCCCTCTCATAAGTTTTAAGGAACCCAAAATGGCCCATAGTCATGGATGCATGCATTTCTTGTAATGTGGATTCATGGAATGATGACTTTTCTAAAATAACAAGGTGACCTTGGTATCTCAATTGCATACCGATTTGTGTGGACTAATGGACCCAAGTTTTAGTGTTAATCATTATATTTAATTTTTAATTGATGATCATACATGATGAATGTGGGTGTATTACCTAAAGATAAAGGATGAAGCCTTCCACTATTTCTAGGAGTTCAAAGATCATGAGAAAAAAATTGCTAGTCATCCCATTCTTGTTCTCTACTAAAATTGAAGGGCAATACACCAGTAATAATTTTTCTATTTTCTAGTAGTAGCATGACATCAAATGATAATTGGTGAATGCCTACATACCTCAAAAAAATAGAACTATAGAGAGAAAATATTATACTATTTAGGTTATGGTGAGGTTCATGTTGAGTGATACTAATTTAGAGCCAATATTTTGGGTCATTTTTGTTCATACTATGGTTTACATGGTGAATTGCACACCCACACTTTTGTTGAATGATATCACACTTGAAGAGGAATGAATAGGTAACAAGCCTACCATATCACATATTTTAGGGTTTAGATGCATTACATTCATGCACATTCTAAAGCAGAAGTGAATAAAGTTAGATAAGAAATATAAGTGATGTATCTTCCTTGGATACAATAGTGAGTCAAAGGGGTATGTCTCATATATCCTAACACCAAGATGTTGTTGCAAAACTTTATTATCATTAATATAAATCATTCACCAATATGCAAAAATATCAAATCATTCATCCACAAATAATTATCTATTATAACAATCCACAAATTAAAGAGAGATAATACCCTTAAGGTAGGGGAACACCAATAATAATCCTTAAGGAGGAATAAATCCACAAGATCTCCCAAGATGAGAGAGCCACTTAAGTAGAGCAAAGTCCCATAAGCCACTTTGTGGGTAAATATGATTACATATGATTGATCTCCATGATGATTACAATGATAAATATATCTTCTTTATATATCCATCTTCTCATTCTACATTGGGAAGCCTACTACTTATATAATATTATAATACAATCAACCTTGGGTTATGTGTGGCCCAGGCCAACCCTTATGCAATTTAATATTATATCCTCAATATCTATTCCTAGGTACCCTATCATGCCACCCTCCTTACAAATGTTTCATCATTGAAACATGTGAAAAAATAAGATAATATGATTTTCTAAGCAATGTTAGCAGCTGATACCAATCTCGATCATGCATCCATCCAAGTGAAACACGTTGATGTTGGTATGCCATTTTATTACTTGAGTATCCAAATCTACTTTGTTGGCTCCATGCTTCTGCTAATATATTTTGATAGCTTGAATGATAGGTCCACTTGTTCCTTGATGCTGATGAACTACCCTAAAAACTAGGATCACTATGCTTTCTCTACAAAAAACTACCATAGTTGGTTCCCTTATGATTCCATGTGGAACCATAATATTGTTGCCTTGAGCCATACCTCCAAGAATGTTGCTGCTCATGGTGGTGTGGATGGCGATATGGTGCAACCTTAACTTGATGTTCTACCTTCTTTGACTTCTCAAAATTTGGCTCCATTGTTTTAAATTCTTCTACACATTGTTCTTTCATGTTCTCTTTGTTTGGTGTGTCCTTGTGATCTTCTATCAAAGCTTCCTTGGACTCTGTTACCATTATTTGCATGGACTCAATTGATGCTACTTATTCCATGGACTCTATTGCTGCTACTACCTTCTTGGATTCTGTTTCAGGTTCTTCAATTTGTTTCTCTACAACCACTTCTTGATTTTCCTTGGAGCCTTGCTCCTTAAGCTGAGAGATATCCTCCAATGTTATATTATTTTTTCTATACCATAACTTAATAAACTTCTTTTGCACATTAATGTTAATAGTACCCAAAGAATCTAACTAAGGATAACCAAGAACAATATCTTCATCATCCATCTGAATAGCATGAAAATATGAATGTAAAACATATTTATCCATGGTGATCTTCAAATCTTCAAAAATCTAAACATTCTCACCCTCAAGATGTGTGTCCTTAATTTTTGTTTCTTGAACTTGCAACCTCTTAGCCAAAAAAATATTAATAAAATTATATCTTCTACTAGGGTCAATGGAAATAATAACTTGTTCCTTTTGAATGCTTCCATGAACCTGCAAAATAGAACTTTTAGATGAATTTAAACCTTTTTTATCCTTTGCTTGCTTTTGAAAATCCAAATATGTGGCTTCATTCTTCTCACTATCTTCCTTAACATTTTCCTCTTTCTCCTTCTTGAGTAATTTTATTTCTTTTTCATAGTCTTCATTTTGTTTCTTAAAAACTTCTCATTCTCTTTTCATTTCATTTTGCTCAATTTGAATTCCTTGTAGTTTATTTTCAAGGTCTTTTATGACATCCATAAAGCTATAATTTTATTCCTTCCCTCAATATATCTCTTACAAACATCTAACTTTATTTGTAATTGAATAGGTTCCCATTTACTCAAGAATGCATGCTCCACTTCATCCCACATGAAGTTATTTTTATGGGCACTATTAAAACTATACCACCAGGAGAGAGCTTCTCCTCCAAGATAGTGAGAAAGTATAATTGTATAGTAAGGTTAATACCATGTAAAATTTTTCCACCAATCCCTAACATCAATATCATCTTCTCCATTAAACTTTTGTAGTGCCATAGTTGATGCCCTAATGCAACTAGGGTTTTTTGACAATATATAGCATGCCCTAATGCAAACTAGGGTTTTATAGAATAAAAATATTCTCACTTATTTGAAGCTAAAATTCCATCAAGATAAATAGATCTACAATTTTTCTTCCAAACAAAATAAATTACAACTTATTTGCTTACCCAAACTAACAAATTTCATCTTTCAAAAAACTGTGAATTGAAAATTCATCACTACCCTTGTTCTAAACATCTAACTTCAGAAGGTTGCATCTCCCTCAATACTGCTTATATTCTTTTATATAACCACTTATTTTAAAGCTCTTCAAATTTTACACAAACTGATCCAAAAATTGTCTAAATCGGATAAACGTTCGTAGAGATATGGCTCTTGAAAGATGAGATAATTTTCAAAAAACAATCTGCAAAATTCATCACCATCCTTGTTCTAGATAACTTAATTCAGAAGGTTGCATCTCCATCAATATTGCTTATATTCCTTTATATGACCACTCATTTTAAATCTCTTCAAATTATGCACAAACTGATCTAAAAATCGCCTAAATCAGATAAACTTTCGTAGAGATATGGCTCCTGAAAGATGAGATGTTTTTTCTAGAAAAAAAATCTGCCCTAAATTCTATAATTCCACAAAAAAAATTTCTACTTTGGAAAAATAATTGCTCTGATACCACTTATTGCAGAACTTTATCATCATTAACATAAATCATTCATCAATATGTAGAAATATCAAATCATTCATCCAAAAATAATTATCTATTATAAAAATTCACAAATGAGAGAGAGATAGATAATACCCTTAAGGTAGGGGAACACCAATAATAATCCTTAAGGAAGGAATAACTCCACAAGATCTCCCAAGATGAGAGAGCCACTTAAGGAGGGCAAAGTACCATAAGCCACTTTGTGGGCAAAGACGATTACATATGATTGATCTCCATGATGATTACAATGACAAATATCTCTTCTTTATATATCCATCTTCTCATTCTACTTTGGGGAGCCTACTACTAATATAATATTATATTATAATATAATATTATATTATAATACAATCAACCTTGGGTTATGTGTGGCCCATGCAAACCCTTATATAATATAATAATATCCCCAAATTTCTATTCCTAGGTACCCTACCAGATATTGTATATCATCTAAGATGTTTTTGATGAGGAGAACAAGTATACCCCTTCATATAATCCATGTATTGTTGACAAAAAATCTATTATTTTTTTTGTGATGATGATGAATCCTATGAAAGAGAAGATGTTGATTCAAATGAATATGATGGATATGGTCCTACTAAAGGTAATGACATGACCAAGAATTCATAATGATCTTTGTGAGTCTAAAATTCCATTTTGAAAATGTCTTTTTCTCTTATTCTAATTTTATGATACCTTAAACGCAAATTCAACTTGGAGAAAAAATGAGCACCATGGAGCTCATTCAATAGCTCATCAATAATGGGAATAGAAAATTTTTCCTTGATGGTAATATTATTGAACTTACAAAAATCCATGCATAATCTCCAAGATCCATCCTTTTTATGAACCAAAAACATTGGAGAAGAATAAGGATTTCCTCTTGGTATAATAAGCCCTACTGCTAGTAGCTCTTACATTTTTTAAATCTCAAAATTTTGTACATATGGATACCCATAAGGGAATATTTTGATTGGTACACTTTCTAGTATAAGTTGTATTGCATTATCATGAAGACATTGTGGTGGAAGACCTTTGGTTCAACAAAGATGGATGTATGCTTATCTAGAATGAGTTGTAAACCTGATGGTTGGAGTGTATCCTTAGTAGTTTAAGCTTGTATTGCAAACAATTGTGCTACCACTTCATGAGATGATTTTTAAAATATTTTTCCATCCAATGAGAAAAAATAAGCTAAGAAGTTTCTACGACCATTCCTTAGAGTATATTGTATTCCATACTAGGTGAATTACAAAAATCCATGCATATCCTCCAAGATCCATCTCGTAGACATCAAAAATTGACCCAACCAAATGAGTCAATTTTCCCTTAAAAATCCAAGTAACCATTCAAAATCACAAAATATAATTTTATATTTATCAACCCTCATATTTTAATATATTTCTCATTTTTAGCAATTTTGTAATCCTCCTTGACAAACCACGAAATCGCATCCCCCTTTCTTTAGGTCTTGCCTGCCCTCAACGGATTTATGACCCTACTTAGCGGACCATAAAATCATTTGTTGATGCTTCCCTCCTAATTTTCAAAGAGGCCACCTAGCATCATTTATCGTCATCTAATATGACTATCAATGGTCATATCTATGAATTCAAGTCAACCATTTTTTATCATGAAATTGCATCTCCGAGGTAAGGACTCCAAATCTCAAATTCTTTGTCCACCTTGGGATTTTAGACCATTTACAACACCATCCTTGGGTGTCCTCACCCTACTATCAATTTCCTAGGTCCCTTCCCTCTTTTCCTTATGAATTTCAAATTCAACTACCCCAATTAATGTCTTTAACTCTCTCCCTCCATGCCCTAAAACTCTATAAATAGAGGTATTGGGCTCCCATTTGCAAAACTCTCTCTCAAGCTAACAAAACTCTTGCAAAATTGTAGCTCAAATTGTTAAATTGAATTTACCACTTTGGAGGACTTTTGGAGGGATCACTAGGTCTAATTTTAGAGGACCACTCCTCTATTAGTTGTTGAATTTCTCTCTCTTTGCTCTCTTTTTTGTAATTTATCATTTTGTATCAATTGCATATCACATGTATCTTGTTTTCATCTATTTTAGCTTTAAATATAATTTTTTTCTCTAATCCTTATGCCTAAGTCATTGTGCAACTATAGGCTAGGTTATTCTTGGCCTCCATCTAGTCATCAACCCTTGAGGCACCCCCATTTGGTAGTGTCTTACGTTGGATTTCCATATAGGATAAATTTACAACCAACCAATATCGAGTTCATCACAAGTCAAGAAGGGGATTAGATCCTATTTTGTATCCCATTTCTTCCTACCTAGTCTACCTACCATCATATCCCTTTAGGTGTTAAAACTATCATCAAAATATATTCCATCACTCCTTTCACTCTCTTGATTTTGACAAAGTGAATTTGTGGCTCTCCCTTATGGGGCATGGATTCATCTTGAGTCAAAAGGGGTTAAATTCATTTAGCCTTGTATTCTTCTTCGGCCTACTCTTAGACCTTAACCCTTTGTCCACCATCATGAATCATATTTTCTAGAACTTCTACCTTTTTTCCTAGTGCCTAAGCTAGATAGAACAATTTTGTAATCGATTTGTATGGACTATGAATTTGTGTGAATAGGTTTGGGGGTAAGCCTTATTATATTTTTTATGTTTCTTTTGTTTGCTATTATTTTCCTAACCTGATGAGTGTCATTAATGTCATAATTTAATTTCATTTAATTTTTTAAATCTAGGAAGGCATCCTTGTAATGGTCCTCCCCCCAAGACTTTTTATGATATTATTATTATGGTTGATGAACGTCTAAGAGTTTGTTATTTGTGATTGATGAATGTCTATGATATTGCTATTCATAATTGATGAGCATCTATGACCAAGATATTTTATGATATTATTATTATGGTTTATGAACGTCTAAGATTTTATTATTTGTGATTGATGAATGTCTATGATATTGTTGTTTGTAATTAATGAGCATCCATGACATTGATATTTGAAATTGTGAAGCAATTCTTTTAGAGTTATCATGATACATTTTCAAGATATGCTACTATTGATGGTCCATGTTTTGTAGGTACAGGTCCTCAAAGAAGTAGGAATGGGAAATGATGATGGTGGGGTATCTGCATAGATAGGGTTGAAAGAGCCTTATCAAAAAAACTTCCACCAGTAGCTCTCACGTACTTGCATTTTCATTTAGATGCATTATGATCACTTGCTTGCATTGATGTATGCTTGTTTGTTTCTTTATTCTAAAAAGATAACTTAAATATTTCAATTTTTATCTCTTTTGGATGAAAGTAGTGTTATATTTTATTAAAAATATTTATTAACTTATAAAGAATAAAATAAATAAATAAATAAATGTGTT
Source organism: Wollemia nobilis (assembly GCA_028583015.1). NCBI lineage: Eukaryota > Viridiplantae > Streptophyta > Pinopsida > Araucariales > Araucariaceae > Wollemia > Wollemia nobilis. The sequence continues at coordinate 6,063,879 of JAQPPZ010000523.1, read as the reverse complement.
AAAAATAAAAATAAATATATATAATGTATATGTTGGATTAAGTAAGGCAGGGGAGCTATCGTGTATAATGTTTCCTTTCCCTCTCACTCGAATGAAACTTGGCATACAACTTAGATAACCACTTGGTACAAGTATGACTTGATAAGTGGCCATCCAAGCACCCATCCTTCTCTATAAATAAAATCATGTTGAATAGAAGAGGCGACACACGATATTTAGAGAAGCAATTTGGGTACATGCTTTCTATAGAGGCTTGACTGCAGTGCAGAAGAAATGAGGGGTGTTGCTAGCAAGAAAACAAGAAAGGACCAACACAGGTCATGTTTCTCAGTTTATCAATATAATGCTAGGTCTAGGTGATATATAACTTATGATTGTTTATTAGAATTTTCTTGAATGATAATTGATTATGTTAGGTGTATAACAATTGTATTTAAATGAAATTTGGCCCTCTTACTATAAAATATTTCTTTGATAAGGTAGGTTGGTTCTACCAAAAAATATGCACTAAAGATAGTCGTCATAATAACAAGAGATTTAACTTTTAGAACAAAAAGAACTTGCTCCCTATGCTGTAAATTCCATTGTTATGTTTGAAACATATGCATTCAATGATATATGAGAGCAGTGTGATATCTTGCCCAAATATTGTGTTATCTTTATGAGGATTGTGTTATTTTTTTGAGTTTTTGTGTTTGCATATTTAAAATAAAAAGATAAAGATCTTCCTGGTATTTGAATGAACAATAGTTGTGTTCTATGCATATATGATGAGCTTGATATTCATTCAGTTATTATGTGAATTGCCATATGCATTGGTTATGGGTGTGCTTGGCATGTTAGAATTGCATTTCATTTAGTTGCATTAGGGGGAGCTACTCTGATCCCACCCAGCCAAGAACAAGAATCATGGTGGCTAGTTTCGGGTGCAAATTATTGAAAGGATGTGGTTGGGAATGTGTTCCCTATGGATCACGATGAAATTCTTCTAGAATTTTGGCTCATATTCCTATTTTTATGGTGCAAGTTCAGGCAAAGCATAGTTCAAGAAGTCAATTGCATAGAGGTGACTGCATATTAATTTCACTTCTTGCTGTAAATAAACTTTGTGCTTCCTCCTAGAGAGTTTTTGTTGCTCTACCTTATGTGTTAACTGGTGTATGTTTATTATTGTTTGAAAAAAAAATTCTAGGAAACCCATATATTTATTTACATCTAATTATGATCTAAAAAATTTTGATGTTGAAATTGGATCATTATACTATGCACTTAAGACTATGAACTGTGCCTGGGCCAAGTATTTTGAACATTGCTTTAGAATAAGAGTTGAGTAATTTTTGAAACATCTTTTATTTGAGAAAAATATAGTAAGAACTAAAATTATATCACTTTTGCCTTATTATGTATATTCAATACTGAATACATTATTAATAAACAGGTTTCCCTTAAAATTGAAATCTGTGTTATCATGATTTAACCACGAAATCTTAGAATCAAGAATTATCAATTTAATTTCTAGTATTGGATGTCGCCCCATATATAGAATGTATATTAGATTATTTGATTGTGAACACCTTGAACACCCGTATATTATAACCGTGATTTAATATTCGTTTGAATATATATATATATATATATATATATATATATATATATATATATATATATATATATATATATATATATATATATATATATATATATATATATATAGTCATCAAATAGTTATCCCGGTTGAAGGAACTTAAAATAAAAATGTTAATAGATTCAATGGAATGATAATGGTACACTGCCCATATATTCTTAAAGAAATTGCAATTATTACAAAAGCTACAAGTAATCAAAATTTAACCTCCTACTAGATTTTGTATAATAATATTAAAACAAGTTAAATGATAAGTCATGGCTTTATGCATAAATTCTTGTAGTAACCAACTAATAAGAATAAATAGGCATTGGACCTATCAAAAATTAATGTGTTAATAAAAAGCCACTCCATCAGCCTTAAATTCAAACATCATTTGTCAAAGTGAGCTTTTAAGAACCCTTCATTTGAGGGTCGATGTAATAATTGAGAGCGATCCACATGTGTTGCTTGTTTTGAGGTCTTAGTGATAAACGCCCCATATAAACTTCATATTTCCTCAATATGAGATAAACGTAATTCTTTTTCTATAAGTGTTCTTTAATAATTATGAGCTTTGAAACCTGTAAAGGTGGGATAGATTAAATCATGTGAAATTTATTAAAAGAACCAATATCATTATAAGGGAACTCTATGGATTCATCTTTCTTGGAATAGATACTTCATTCACTATTAAATTTAGTAAATAGGAAATTCCATTTGGTGAAGCACTCTCGTGTGTATTCATTCCAAGTAATAAAAGGTATTTATTAATGGGAGATATACCTTGGTCTAATCGATTTCCTTTTTAAGGCCTTGATTTTGGTGATTGAAAACTTTATTTATCTTTTTTTGTGTCCCTTTAGTTAAATCATATATTTTAGTAAATAAAATAGTTCCTTTATACTAAGATGATTTTAAGTTCATAAACATTAGTTGTTATCATGAGGAAAATTGATACCACAAATCTCTTCCTTTTTCATAACCAAAAAATGTACAATGAATTACAAAGTTGACTTTAGTACTTCTTTGAAATGAAATTACTTTTAAAAATATTAAAAATAGTTATAATTCCTTAGAAGGAAGATACACTCTAAGAATGAGCACTTCCTTACATTTTGTATATGTAATAGGTCTAGAACAATCCAATTATATGAGTTGTTCTTTTTTATATTTAAGTTACTCGTAGAAATAATTTAGCAAAGGTTTATCTAATGGGTTGTTTTATCTAAAGTGTATTAAAATTTTAATAACCTATATTTACATAGGTTTTTGTGATATGAAGTTTTAATATTGAAGTGGATAAAATAAGAGTAATTGTTTTTTAGGGAATCCTCAAAGGCCGAACATACACTATTAGAATCGTTTCAATTAGAAATTGATCCTGGTAATTAGATCTATTCTAAGAAGTATATGAATGAGGTTATTTATTAAAAGAATGTTGTTTCCACCATTAAAGCTTAATAATAATAAGTTAAAATATTTGGTAAATAAAATAAATTGTACTGATTCACCCTAGAAACTGGAAACTACCCTTATCCTTAATTATGGTTAATATAAATACTTGAACTGGTATAAATTTTTAGATTTTGAATTTTAAAACCTTTCTTAGGTTGTCTATGAAAAACCATAGCAAATCTAGGGCATAATTTGAACTAAAACCTCAAACCTTAAACTTGATGTACCATGATTGAAACACCCTGTTGAGTGGTATTTTCACCCAGTTGTGAAAATATAACTCTCCTTTAGGATTTGGGTTCCAAATCCCCTCTTGCAAAGAAGTTAAACAAACAACTTCTCCAAGGTCTCCGTTGTATTAGCATTTGCATATGTGTATTAATGATCTCATATAAAGATATTCAATTTAAATGCTTGGAACACCTTAGTGATTGCAAGTAACTGTAAACAAGGGGCAATGCTGGTTTATTTCATCATGAAGCTTTAATGATTGTTCATTGTTTTTTTTTTTTGGATTTTGTAATTTTTAAATGTTTATTTTAAATAAGTTAAACTTTCTAAAGAAAATAAAATGCAGAGAATGAAAATGCAATGCAAAAAACAAACTGAAAATAAAAATGCACTCAGTATGATGCTATCCTATTTCGACAAAACCAAAGATGTGAGGTCTCCATGCATGCAACCTAACCTATTGGACTTGCAAAACATGCACAATCCCCATAGACTAAGTGCTGGTTCCTAGGGTATGAAATGACATTTCAGATTTCAAATATTCGCATAATGTAACCCAAAAATATGGCATTTAACATTATCTATAAATTCGAAATCTAAAAAAAAATGAAAGAATAAACATTAAATCCATAGCATGCACAGAAAATCTCCTTCTTTCTTGCCCACAAGATGCAAATTTCTGAACACTTCTGCATTAAAAATATGTCATTTTACAATAGCAAAATCTCTGGTTTTTCCAAACCAGTCTGTGGAAGAGAAACAACTCAAACAGATCTAGAATGGCTTCTTCGCCTTCAGCTCTGCAACTCTGCTTGCAGCGGTTTCTGACCCCATTTTTGGCCTCTTTGAATGGCGTATTTAAACTTCTGAACAAATTGCTTCTCCTTCCACGATGATTCATTTCATTTTTCGATGGCTACTCGTTTCACCTTCCTTGACTGTGTGTGCTTTGGTTTCCATTTTGTGGCCCTTCGCTGCATTTTCTCCTCATTGGCTTGCATTCGTTTCCCTCCGTGTGTAACGGTCATCTTGAATGATCATGTAACGCTTTGTCTTATTCATTAGATTTTGTCCTTATGTCCACGTCACTATGTAGGTCCATTACCTTGGTGAAACTGGAACATGTCGCGATATCGCGACACTTCTTGTTCCTCAGCTTGGCTACCCCTTTTGAATCGTGAAAATGTAACATGTCGCGATATCGCGACACTTTCGGCCCCTTCCATCTTTTGTTGCTTTTGAATCATGAAAACGCAACATGTCGTGATATCGTGACACTTTCGGCCCTTTCTGTCTTCTGTTGCTTTTGAATCGTGAAAACGCAACATGTCGCGATATCGTGACACTTTTTCTCTTTTGCCTCTCTCTATGCTTTGAATCGCGAAAATGCAACATGTCACGATATCATGACACTTTTTCCTGTATGGTCGCAAAAATGCAACATGTCATGATATCGCAACACTTTTTCTCTTTTGGCCTTTCTTGTCTTGTTTGGTCACGAAAATGCAACATGTCGTGATATCGCGACACTTTTCCTTTCTAGCTCCTTCTCTTTGCTTTGAATCATGAAAACGCAACATGTCACGATATCACGACACTTTTCCTTTCTAGCTCCTTCTCTTTGCTTTGAATCGCAAAAATGCAACATGTCACGATATCGCGACACTTCTTCCTGTACGGCTGCAAAAATGCAACATGTCGCGATATCACGACGCTTTTTCTCTTTGCTTTGTACGGTCACGAAAATGCAACATGTCGCGATATCGCGACACTTTTCTTTTCTTGTTCTTTCTTGTCTTGTACGGTCACGAAAATGCAACATGTCACGATATCGCGACACTTTTCTTTTTAGCTCTTTCTCTTTGCTTTTGGCCGCGATGGAGCAACATGTCGCGATATCGCGACACTTTTCTTTTCTTGTTCTTTCTTGTCTTGTACGGTTGTGAAAATGCAACATGTCGCAATATCATGACACTTTTCTTTTTAGCTCTTTCTCTTTGCTTTTGGCCACAATGGAGCAACATGTCGCGATATCGTGACACTTTTCATTTTTTGGTCGCGATGGAGCAACATGTCGCGATATCGCGACACTTTTTCATTTTCTGCCGCGATGGAGCAACATGTCGTGATATCGCGACACTTTTTCATTTTCTACCGCGATGGAGCAACATGTCATGATATCGCGACACTTTTTCATTTTCTACCGTGATGGAGCAACATGTCGCGATATCGTGACACTTTTTCATTTTCTGCCGCGATGGAGCAACATGTCGCGATATCGCGACACTTTTTCATTTTCTGCCGCGATGGAGCAACATGTCGCGATATCGCGACACTTTTTCATTTTTCTTCCGCGATGGAGCAACATGTTGCGATATCACGACACTTCTTCTCTTTTGTGATATTTTGTTTTTTTCCTTGATCTTTAGCCTATGGGCCACTTCGGCCTTCTTGGAACACATGCAAAAAATGTGGGTCCCCAATTTTGGGGTACGTTGTGGATCAGCCACAACAAATGGCGACTCTGCTGGGAAATGCTCCTGAGCATTTTAGTGAGAACTCAACCTGAAAACACACAGACTCAAATACAAACATTAGCAAATATCCCAAGTATGAAACTAGACGAGAAATACATGAAGCATTAGAATTATTAAGCATCAGCTCGGTGTGTGCAATGTGCTTCATCCCTATCATTTGAAATTGATCAACATTCCATTGTCAGTTTCACTTATGATTCGTATGCAAGGCTATGAATGATTTGTGCAGGATTTGATGTATGATGAAGATGCTAGAGATATAACAACATGCTTTGCAAAGGCTCAGACCTTCTAGTATCATGAACAAACATATTAAAATTGTCAAACCCTCTTAAGACCAAATAAATATATGTATACTGAATTGATTTACTAGATCCCAAAGTTGGTTATGTGTCACTACCATCTTTAACCCATGTGCAAGTGTGAGTGAAATTAGAGCTTTGGGGAATCGGATTCCCAACCTAAGCGAGATGGGAATTTAACCCTATCCTTACTACTCTGATCTGGAGTTCATTACCTCATCTTGAACAAAATGATTTAACTTTGTTATGGATGAAACTGTCAGAGCTAGCCTCGTCCGTTTGAGCGATCAGTGGTCTTGCTTTTAGACAAGACATGTTGCCATGCATGAGCATACTCCACTATCAGCCAGGCGTCTATAGCCTCGGTGGAGATTAACCCCATAATCCAAGATTTGACTTTACTGTGATTTCTTGGACCTTGGTGATGACTACCCATCCTTGCAAGGGACATGTAGTACGATCCTTCTAGTCCAGTATTAATAAAGAAATGAAAAATATTTTCTTTTGAATTTCAAGTTCTTGAGTGGGCAAAACAGATCTTTGGGGAATCGGATTCTCAACCTAAGTGAGATGAGAATTAGACCCTATCCTTACTACTCCATGAAGGTCAAATCAGAGCTTTGGGGAGTTGGATCCTCAACCTAAGTTCGATGAGGATTTAACCCTATCCTTACTACTCTAATTTTAGGCTTTAAGCATTATGGGAGTGGTAAAAATGTTACACTCCAAACATGAAGAGTCGGCTATATTATCCAATTGTGTAAAATTCATTATATATGGGTTCATAATAATTTAATTGAAGGATCATCTCATATATTTTATTTTATTCATCTGCGTTTGCGCAAGGGTGTGCCCACCTTAAGTGGCCGTTGATTTATTCCATTTGTTTCACTGCATTTTCTTATTGTCAACTTCGTTCGTATTTGATTTCGGTTTATTATTTTATCTTGCAAGTTTCTGGAACAGAAGGATAGAAATATCCTTCCAAGTGGTATCAGTCTAGCCGATCCCGGGAGCGCTTGCGTATTTGGAGTAAACAAATATTACTGTCGCCGTTCGTCTCTCTGTCCTTTCATTTCGTTTCCTCTTCGTTTTCGTTCGCCTTCGTCTCCGTTCGTTCGTTTTCGCGCACAGCCGATTAACACAGCAGGTCCCGAATTATCCCATTATCTTTCATAGCCAAAACCAAAACCAGGTGGCCTGGCCGTTACCACAGCTTCATCTAGGAGCTTAGATCCGTCGACGCAGTCTGAATCTGAACGCAAGCAGAGTGAAAACGCACGCAGTCCAGCCAAACTATCGCCAGCATCGTCAACCAATCAAAATTCATGTTTAATTTTTCTAAACGGGCAAGCTAAGGTTTTTGTGATTAATATTTCGCTGACGTCATCCACAGAATTTCCGTTTTGTGGTATTTATCCCACATTCGGGATACAGGGTGCAACTCGTGGTTTAACTAGCCATTGTCACACCTTAAACGATGTGACCTCAGTCACATACTAATTGCTCCTTCGCATGGTGTCTTGGCGTCTGTTCCTCTTATGGTTCAGTCCGTGCATGGTCAGCTTGGGTGGTTTTGTCGTGTCATCTGGGCGTCTGTTGTCTGATTCGTAGTGTTGCGTGTCGCTAGCGTGTCCTATCAGGTTCAGTTTGGTTTGTGTCGTGTGGTTTGCAGTGTTGCGTGTCGCCAGTGTGTCCTGTCAGGTTCAGTTTGGTTCGTGTCGTGTTGTCCGATTCATAGTGTTGCGCATCCTCCCACGTGTCCTGTCCATCACATCACCTTGTGTCCACATCATTCGAGGTCTATCCGTCCGTTTGAGGTCTGACCGTCGTGTTCCCCGCGTCCTCGTCCCTGGTCATAGTCCTTACGCAGTGTTGTGTCACGTGTTGCTCGGGTTGTATCCATTGAGTCTCGGTCTTATGAGTCGTGTCTAGTGTCCTCGGAGCACACAACATCAACTTTCGCGTCGCAGTTGGAGTGGCAATTAAGGCGAAATCAACACCAAATTTTTTACCAAAAGATAACCAAATTTTGCAGAGCAAGGATTACTAATCCGGAAGGTGTAAGCAGTGCATGAGTAAAAGCTGGACCAAAGGACCTGACGGTCGATTATCAAGCTCGGAAAATAACAACACAAGAAGACCTAATCGCAGCCCAGGTACAAAAAATTCTCTTTCTCCTTTTAAAATTGGTAGTTATAATCCACACCATCCACTAGTAGATCCTATGGCTAATAATCCCTCCCCAACTCACGAAAACATCCCGCAAGGAAACTCAAGTAACTCAGCCATGTCTGATAGAGAGTCTCTTCGATGCTTACTCGAGGGTATGAACGAAATGGGTATCCTCCTAAAAGACCTTGTGAAAGCACAAAAACAACCTAATCCTAATACTAATCCCCAAAATCACTCCCATGCCCAACGGAATGAAGAAACCGTCGATCCTAATGATGATTGGGAACAAAAACAGGGTGATTCGGATAATTACAGGGATCCCTATCAAAGACAGCGGTATAACCAAAATCAAGAAAGGGACACGTGTTATCACCAACCAAGAGGCCCTAATATTAATTTTCCACAAATTGATATGCCCACTTTTGAAGGTCATGATCCTCATGGTTGGTTAGCCAAAATGGAAGGCATCCTTGACTTATATCAAATTAAGGAAATTGATAGAGTTCCTTTTGCTGCATCAAAATTAGGCACTGAGGCCTACTAATGGTTTGTATGGCTTAAATGAGAGAATGAAGCTATTATTACTTGGAGAAAATTCACTACCTCTTTTTTAGAAAGAATTGACGACGGAGCTACATCATCCTACACAGTAAGATTGTTATCTCTTAAACAAAAAGGGTCAGTTAGTGAATTTGTTTCGGAGTTTACCAGCTTTACTACCATACACTTCGGACCTTAGTCCCGACACAATGGTAGGTGCCTTTTGCAATGGTTTGAAAGAAAGTATTCGAGTGGAGGTAGACATGCACGATCCAACCTTGTTGAACAGTTGTATAAGAATAGCCAAGTTGGCCGAGAAGAGACATCAGTTGTCTGCACAACGGGAAACATATAGTCGTCCTTCATATCGCAACAATTCCTTTCATAGAAATGATCAACCATCAAGATATTTTTGCTATAAATGTCGCACTCATCACCCCAAGGAACAAGCTTGTGCCCAAAAACAAAACTTTCATATTGAAGGTGATCATTGTGAAGGAGAAGAAGATGAACCTTACCAATCAGAAGAACCTATGCCAGAAGACCTACCGTGTACTATAGACGAAAAAGAAGAGGATACAATGGCAATTTCAGTGCATGCTCTCATGGGTTTAACCGCCCACAATACCATAAAGGTACCAGGATTTCTTCGCCAAAAAAAGGTGAATGTGCTAATTGATTCTGGTAGCACCCACAATTTTATCGACATCAAAACAGCAAAAGCTTTGAATTTATTCATTAACTCTTCCAACAAAGACAAATTCTAGGTTCTAGTGACCAATGGGGTGAACGCACAATGTGTGGGTCGCACATCTCAAGTTTCCATAAATATGGGAACTTATACCTGGTTAGGATCCCTTTTTGTCATGAATTTAGGGAACTTTGATGTCATTTTGGGTGTTGAATGGTTGGAAACATTAGACACGGTTAGTTTCAACTTCAAAAAATTATTTGTGGAATGGAAGGAAAATGGACGAGTCATTCGCTTACAAGGCATTACTACTCCTCCATCACAAATGGTGAGCTCTCATAGTATGGAGAAGATGTTAAAAAAGGGTGGATATGGTTTTATAGCTCAAATTAATTGTTTGGAAAAACAATCTTCAGCAACTTCGGATATTATTGCACCTGAGTTACAAGATATTATAACACATTACGAAGAGGTTTTCCAAGAACCTCAAGGATTACCACCTAAACGATCTCATGATCATGCCATCCATTTGATTCCAGGGAGTGTCCCACCTAACAATCGTCCTTATCGCTATCCTCAACCACAAAAGACAGAAATCGAACAGATCATTCAGGATTTGTTGGATCATGGAGTCATTCGTCACAACACTAGTCCTTATTCCTCGCCCGTAGTCCTGGCTAGACGAAAAGATAACTCTTGGCGTATGTGTCCTGACTTTCGTTCTCTCAATAAACTCATTATCAAGGACAAATTTCCTATCCCTATCATAGATGACCTATTAGATGAGTTGCATGGGGCAAAATTTTTTACAAAATTAGACCTTCGTTCTGGCTTTCACCAAATCCGTGTTAGAGAAGAAGATATTCCCAAAACAGCCTTTCGTACTCATGAAGGTCATTACGAATTTTTGGTCATGCCTTTTGGTCTCACTAATGCACCATCCACATTCCAAAGTCTCATGAACCAAGTGTTTCGTCCACTCCTCCGTAAGTTTGTATTAGTTTTTTTTGATGATATCCTCATATACAGCAAAACATGGACGGACCATTTACATCATGTGGATAAAGCCCTTCACATTCTACACAAAGAAAAATTATTTGTTAAACGCTCCAAATGTTCATTTGGTGTTCAAGAAGTCGAGTATCTTGGTCATATAGTTTCACATGAGGGTGTCAAAGTCGATCCCAATAAGATTAAGGCAATTCAAGAGTGGCCTTTACCTAAAACCATCAAGAAAATTCGTAGTTTTTTGGGTCTCACGGGCTACTATCGCAAGTTTGTACAGAATTATGGTAAGATTGCAGCACCTCTCACGGAACTCACAAAAAAGGATGCTTTTCGTTGGTCGGAAGAGGCTACTCTAGCTTTTGAAGCTCTTAAGCAAGCCATGTGTACAACCCCAGTATTAGCAACTCCCAATTTTCACAAACCATTTATTATCGAATGTGATGCATCAAGAACAGGAATTGGGGCTATATTAATGCAAGAAGGTCATCCATTGGCATTTGAAAGAAAACAGCTTTCTAGAAAAAATTTGGGAAGATCAACATACGAAAAAGAAATTTTGGCTATTCTTCATGCAGTAGAAAAATGGAGACACTACCTAATCAGTAGCCGCTTCATTATAAAAACATATCATAGTAGCCTCAAGCATTTTTTGGAGCAAAGGTTTTCTTATCCGGAACAAAATAAGTGGTTAACCAAACTATCGGGCTATGATTTCGTTATCGAATATAAGAAAGGGAAGGAAAATATAGCCGCCGATGCGCTGTCCAGAAAATATGAAGATGAAGTAGTCATTAATGTTATTTCAGGTCCTTGCTCCCAATGGGTAACTCAATTACAAGTTGAATGGTTGTCCAATAGTGAAACTGCCCAGATAATTCATGAATTATCTATAGGGTCTTCCAAACACCCTTTGTTCTCTTATGAAGATAACATCCTCCGGAAGAAGAACCGCATTTACATTCCACATAATTCAGAACTCAAATCAAATATCCTCGACAAATCACACGCTTCTCCATCAGCAGGACATTCAGGATTTTTGAAGACATATTTAAGGGTCAAACAATCATTTTTTTGGAAAGGATTAAAAGCGGAAGTCAAACAATGGGTAGCAGAATGTGAAGTTTGCCAGCGCAATAAAGGAGAAACAGTCAAATCACCAGGATTATTACAACCTTTACCCATCCCTGAACGATAGTGGGAACATATATCCATGGATTTCATTGAAGGTCTTCCAAAATCAGAAGGCAGGACAGTAATATTTGTCGTCGTAGACCGGTTATCCAAATATGCTCACTTTCAGGCTTTACAACATCCATTTTCCGCAAGCAAGGTGGCAAAGGTATTTATGGATTCAATTTTCAAATTACATGGTATGCCAAAAAATATTGTAAGTGATAGAGATCCCATTTTTACTAGTAACTTTTGGAGGGAGTTATTTCGCCTTAGTGGTACCAAATTGAACATGTCTTCAACTTACCATCCACAGACAAATGGTCAAACGAAGTAGTTAACAAATGTTTGGGTACTTACTTAAGATGTTTTGCTCAAGATAAACAATACCAATGGAGCCATTGGTTAGCATTGGCAGAATGGTGGTACAACACTTCTTACCATTACTCAATTAAGATGTCTCCATTTGAAGCATTGTATGGCACCAAACCTCCAGCCATTGCAGATTACGTCCAGGTATCATCCAAGGTAGCCAAAGTGGATGATTGGTTCCAACAAAGGCAGTCTACACTCACCATCCTCAAAGAGAATTTAGTCCAAGCACAGAATCGTATGAAACAACAACAAGACTTGCACCGATCAGAAAGAACCTTTAATATAGGTGATTTGGTGTTCCTAAAGTCGCAACCTTACAAACAATCCTCGTTAAGGTTAAAGTCCAGCCAAAATTTGGCTCCACGATTCTATGGTCCCTAAAAAATTGTGCGCCGCATTGGAGAAGTAGCCTATCAATTAGAGCTACCTACATCACCACGAATACACCCAGTATTTCATGTTTCATGTCTCAAAAAAGTAATTGGTCAGAAAGTGCAAAGTCAATCGGAATTACCAGTGCTCGATGAGGAAGGACGCATACATCTCCAACCTGAAGATATACTACAACATAGAATCCGAAGGCTAAGATCACGCCATATTCAAGAATTTCTCATTAAATGGCAAGATTTACCAGAGGAGGATGCCACATGGGAACCTGAAAGTATCTTCCAGACATTTCCAGCTTTGAGGACAAAGCTTTTCGAGGAGGGGAGTCATGTTACACTCCAAACATGAAGAGTCGGCTATATTATCCAATTGTGTAAAATTCATTATATATGGGTTCATAATAATTTAATTGAAGGATCATCTCATATCTTTTATTTTATTCATCTGCGTTTGCGCAAGGGTGTGCCCACCTTAAGTGGCCGTTGATTTATTCCATTCATTTCACTGCATTTTCTTATTGTCAACTTCGTTCGTATTTGATTTCGGTTTATTATTTTATCTTGCAAGTTTCTAGAACAGAAGGATAGAAATATCCTTCCAAAAAACCATTTTTTTAAGGATTATGTTGCATGATAGGACATACACGAAATATTCCTTTCGCCTCACCTTTTCTTCCAAGTATGGTTTTGACCATTTTGCTCAAGATTCTCTTTAATATGCGTAGAACGTGCTTGGTTCAAGATAGTTCGGGCATCAGTTTCCAACCTTAGGATCCTTTTAATATATGTTATGTAATAACCCTAAGAGGATTCGACACCTTTTCAACGATTGTACATGACATGAAGATGCAACTGAGATGAAATATATATGCAATGCGAAATGTAATATGACATATGAACCTCCTGAAATGCGGATGGAATATATATCACCTACTTTACCATAATGTGAAAAACTGACAACTTCATGCCTCACAGGTTCCAAACAATAGTCATTAATGTGTTTGCAATATTCATGGAGCTTTCTGCAATACAATTTCGATGTTTCATATTCTCCTAGTCTTAGTCAACATTCATAAGGACCTAAGTTGACAAACCAAAAATGTCCAAAGGACCAACACACAAAACTTAAAACCAAAATGATATCCATTCCGAAACCAAAACACGAAAACCAAAAGTATATACAAATGTACAAAAAGTTTGGATTATCATTTTCTCGGATCCCAAACCTGATTAGAATTCTTTAAAAGACATATGACGTGATACGCATACCAAGTTTTGCAGGAATCCAAAAAAAACAAGATCACACTAAACAAAGAAACAAACCTCCACTTGCCCCTCTCACCATACCAATTTGATTTATTTTCATTAATAATCCTATGGTGGAGCTTCAAGTTTTCAAATTGATTAGACAATGATTGATGTTCAATTATTTTATGTCTATTCTTTAATATGTTCATTCTGCACTTTGATTCATGCTGTAGAAATAAGCTTTCATTTTCATTCAATAAAGCCATAACATTAATAATATTTGAATCAAACCATTCATTAGGAAAACCTTCATTCAAATTTTGCATGATGAAACCAAAACGATGAGATTTTACCTTTGGAACGCTTTCATTTGACCTTACTTGAAGAGGATTTAAAAATTCCTCTTTTCTCTCATGACATTCATCATCCTGTAGCACTTGTTCTTTCTCCCCGACTTGTTTATCAAAGGCACCAAACTTAGGTACCCAATCGAAAATACGTCCATCCCTTTGAAACCATATGTCTTGTCTATCTAGGGGTGGGTTAACTAAAACATTTCCATGATCAATCCCCTGGGTTGTTTTGGGTAACGTGAGATTTTCAATCGGATCATCAATGATATCAAACCCAAATGATTCAGGTTTTGTAATTTCCTCATTTTGAAATGGCATAATCATTGTAGCACAAATAAGTGGATCAAGATTTTCAATTTCTTTTCCTCCCAAGGAATCTAAAGCAAATGACTCCCCTTCTTGATTCATGGTTGTAGAATCCTCATCATGTTCCAAAATTTGATGAGATTCGAATTCCTCTTCTAAAACTTTCTCAAATTGTACAGGATTTATAGTATCCTCATGTGAGGAAGCAATTGAGTTATCCTGCATATTAATTGACGCAACAAGTTTATTAGAAGATTTATATTGATCATATTCTTCCCATTTCTTCCATGAATCATAGTAATCATCCTCCTAGTTCAAGTCGCGACGCTCAAGTACCTCTTCTTCATCTTTTGATTCATCGACGTTTTTCTCATCCCATTCATCTTCACCTTCCTCATTCTCACTCTCTTGACGATATAGAGTTTCCACCACCAAAACGTTGTCCACTCCTTTTTTATGTTGGGGTGGACCCTCATTTGGCACAAGTTACAAATCATCCACTTGCGCTTGTAGACAATGGGTATACCTAGCAATTTTGGGACAATTCCTTTCATTATGCACCTTTGTATTATGCAATCTACACCCATTTTCCCACACAAAATCAAAAATATTGAGAATGGAACTAGAGTGACTTGGTCCTGCAAAAGTATCTATCTGATTAGCAATAGGGGAAGGCACACCCCCATTGTTTGGCTTCACATTCCACTGTCTCCCTCTACTGTTGAAATTTTGATTTGGGTGAGGGGCATGGGATTCATACTATTGTTTTTGAACCAAATCATTACTCAATTTGTGAATCATCTTTTTGAGTTCTTCAACCTCTGAATAAATATCTTTTGGTTGAGCTATGTTATTGCTAGTTCCAACAGGATTTGCGTAATTTGTGAGATCTTGACTTAACATTTGAGTTGGATTTTGAGCCACTTGATTTGCGTAGGGATTCACACTTTGAATCAGAATTGGATTGGGGAAAGGAACTATAGCCTGAGAATTAACCATATTGGCTCCTTGCATAGTCTACTGACTATTTTGCAAACATGAAGGAATGGGGGGAATGGATGTGATTGGTTGAATTGGAATGGGTGCATAAGCGGGTGTTGATGAATACGACTGTTGATAAGGCAAAGCATTTATGCCTGATATTTGTGGTGCCATGATCTGATTCATCATAGGAGCTTGACCATATGGGCCATATTGTCCTACCATAGGCATCTGGGAAAACCCATAACCTTGTGGTGTCATTTGTTGTTCAATGGTCATAGCTTCATTGTAGGCTAGAGCAAGCATGGTAACTTGAGGATTTCGCCTTGCAAACATTGTCGTCATAGGATCCAATGCCCAAAAATATATTTGCAAAGCTACTAAGATATCAATGGCAAAATGCCGAATTGCTCTATTATAGCACTTCTAAAATCTCTGATTAAAAGTTTGGATTGGCTCACCCTGGCCTTTTTTGCACGTAATGAACTTATTATAGATGATTGTGGGATCTAATGATGACCTGAATTGGTTGACAAAAGCATTCTCCATTTGCGTCCATGACGTAATGGAACCAGTAGGTAAGCAAATATACCATTTGTAGGCCACTTGGTCTAGGCTCATGGGGAAGAGTCTACAAGCCACATCTTCATGTTGGACTTGCAGTCTTATCAAAACATCCCTATAAGCCTGAATATGTTCTTCTACGGTCCTTGGGCCATCCGATTTGTATTTGGGCAAAAATCTCTCTATATTCCTAGGGATCTCGTGAATATCCCCTGTAATATTCAAAGGAATGTTATGGGCTCCATACCAAGGAGGTGGTGGAGGTTGGGCCATTTGATTCAAAATCGATGATGATAACCCTACAAAACCCTGACAAAACTCTCAGTACCTCCAAGAAAACCTGCGAGACAAAGAAAATCTTGTAATTAGTGAAATTCATAGAAAATGCAACATGTGATATCACAACACTTTTTCTCTTTTGCCTCTCTCTATGCTTTGAATCACGAAAATGCAACATGTTGCGATATTGCGACACTTTTTCCTGTACGGTCATGAAAATGCAACATGTCATGATATCACGACGTTTTTTCTCTTTGCTTTGTACAGTCACAAAAATGCAACATGTCGCGATATCACGACACTTTTCTTTTCTTGTTCTTTCTTGTCTTGTACGGTCGTGAAAATGCAACATGTCACGATATCGCGACACTTTTCTTTTTAGCTCTTTCTCTTTGCTTTTGGCCGTGATGGAGCAACATGTCACGATATCGCGAACCTTTTCTTTTCTTGTTCTTTCTTGTCTTGTACGATCACAAAAATGCAACATGTCGCGATATTGTGACACTTTTCTTTTTAGCTATTTCTCTTTGTTTTTGGCTGCGATGGAGCAACATGTCGCGATATCACGACACTTTTCATTTTTTGGCCGCGATGGAGCAACATGTCACGATATCATGACACTTTTTCATTTTATGCCACGATGGAGCAACATGTCATGATATCGCAACACTTTTTCACTTTCTGTCGTGATGGAGCAACATGTCACGCTATCGCGACACTTTTTCATTTTCTGTCGCGATGGAGCAACATGTCGCGATATCACGACGCTCTTTCATTTTCTACCGTGATGGAGCAACATGTCGTGATATCGCAACACTTTCATTTTCTGCTGCGATGGAGCAACATGTCGCGATATCGCGACACTTCTCTTTTGTGATATTTTGCTTTTTTCCTTGATATTTAGCCTACGGGCCACTTTGGCCTTCTTGGAACACATGCAAAAAAGGTGGGTCCCCAATTTTGGGGTACGTTGTGGATCAGCCACAACACACCCTAAGCCATTGCTTTGTAGGTAAGCAATCAATGTGATTCATAAGTGACTGCTATGGATGGACGAAATGGGATATTCATCTAAATAGCCTCATGAGAAGTACAGTGGTGGGTCTTGTATGAGTTGGCAAACAAGAAATCATTATGGGGAGAATCACATCTTTAAGAAGAGATAATCTAATGAGGGAAATATTAATGAAAATATTTGAACTTCCAAGACATCATTTAGCAAGTGCATGGTCTCCAGTTAAGCACCATAGCATTTATGCTATCCTTATATCCTAAGACATATATGGGTTAAGTAGTACCTAGGGTTTCATTTACCATGTTAAGGAAGGGAGGTATGCATCCCCATCTAGGTGTTATAGGCCCTAGAGGATAACCCATGTCATGATCTTGGATTCACTAGAAAATGGGTGAGGAGGATAGGATCGCTAAAGGCACTTTTCATGGGACCTAGCTAGTCTCACCCATTTGGGGGATCGACTGCAACGATAAAATTCCCAAATGTGGAGATTAATGCTATGTACTGATACAAAAAATGTGTAAAGCTAAAATTGTAAATAAAATAAAAAAATTACCCCTTGACAACTACTATTCTAGCTTAACTAATATTTTGTGAATTAGAATGCTACAACCAGTGTATGTTTGTTGGGTTTTTATAGTTGGTATTAGATCCTAGGTTGTAAGATCCTTAGCTTGTAGGGCCCAAAGACTTCTATGAATAAAAAATCTAAGCCCTATCCTTTCAAAACAAATTAAATTTATTTTTTTAGAAACTAATATAACTCTTATGTATCTAAATAAATGGCTTTGATGTGATGATGTGGATCCTCAAGTAGACCTAAACCCCCTAATAAGGAAGAAACTCCTATTCATACTCGAAGAGAGAGAAGAGTAAATGAACCAGAACAGGGAAGCAAAAATATAACCACAATGATGCAAAAAATACAAGAACAAATGAGACAACAAAAATATGAAATAGAACGAAAACAAAATATTATGAATAAACAAAAAGATATGATAGAGACCTTAACTAGGTAGGTTAGGGGAAAAATTACTAAAATTTGACCCAAGGAGATTCCTAAGAGAGATCTTGAAAGGAGCCCTGATAGACCAAAAGGAATTGGTAAAACTCAAGTTGGTGTGGAACTAGCTCAGGACATGAAGAAGGTAGTCATCTCAAAATTTGATGGTAGAGGAGACGGTGACACCGTCAAGAGATGTCCAAGTGAAATTGAGACCTAATTTTCCATGAAAGACCTATCATCTAAATATCTGACTACCTTGGACACCCTGCACCTAGTTGATGAGGGCCTAGAGTGGTGGAAAAATTTTAGCAAGGTGAAGAAAATTAAACCATCATAGTTAAAATAGGATAATATTATCAAGGAATTTAGGGATAGATTCCTGACAAAATAATTTTATGTTAAAGAAATTGAGTTTTTCACACTTCAACAAGAATCAATGAAAATTGAATAGTATTACCAAAAATTTATCCGACTACTCAAGTATGTGCCAAAATATGATAACAATGAAGAGTGGAAAGTCCAAAAATTTATTCTAGGAGTGCATCCTAAAACCTAAACTATCATTAACTTACTCAATCCTGAGAATCTATAGAAGGCTTATGATTTGTATAGGCAAGAGGAGGAAAACCAGAAAATGAAAAAGGCTTACTACAACTATCAAAAAACAACAGAAAAGAAAAAGGATGAGCTAAGAAAAAGAAAGATCAAAGGATTTTTAAGGAGGGAGTAGAATAAAATTTTTAAAGAAGGTGACAAGGTGGGATACAAAATAAATATCTTCCCTGATAAGAATAAGAAAACAAACCGGGAAAGATGAACCAAAAACCCACACATTAGAGTAATCAGTCTACACCAGGAAATAAAGGATAGCAAGAATAATAGAAAATAAGACTCCTAATCTAGGATGCTTTATGTGCGGAGGGGCGCATTATGCAAACAAATCTCCATAAAGGGCTAACAAAAGGAAATCCCCTGAAGAGCAACCACATCGGATCTATGCTACTACAGGTAATCCCAACCTGGATGGTCAAGCCACACCTTTACTTTTAAAAGGTAAATTGTTTGATAAAAATGTAAATATTTTAATTGATAGTGGAGCAACAGATAGCTTTATTTCTTTAAATTTAGCTAGAGATATACCAATAAGGCTAATATTCTTATCTAATGGGTGGAATATTGAGTATGGATCTAGGCAAACCTTTTATATCAACCAGTGTATGTTTGACACCCGTATTATATTACCTAGTGGAAAAACCGAATGGCATATATATGTAGAACCCTTACACTCTCATCCTGGGTATGAATTGGTTAAAGGAACATAGAGCATGCATATATTTTCAATAAATATGGATAGAATTTTTAGGACCTAATTAGCGGACTAGGATCCACTACGATAGGGGTACTTTTCGACCATATTTATTATTTGTATTATAAATCAGAAAAGCCATTAAAATACATGGGGTAGTCTACGTGGTCAAGATAAAAAAACATTATGAGGATGAATTCAATGGAGAACTATACAAAAAAATCCAATCCTAAATGAGTTTATGGATGTCTTTCTAGAAGACTTACCCGAACTTCCCCCACAACAAGAATTCAATTTCTCAATTGAACTCATACCTTGAGCTAACTCTATTGCTAGATATCTCTATTGAATGACTTTGATTGAGTTATAGGAACTAAAGGTACAATTCCAAGATTTTTTAAAAATGATTTGATCAAACCAAGTGTCTCACCATGGGGAGAACTAGTGTTATTTGTAAAAAATAAATATGGGTCACTAAGGCTATGCATTGACTATAGAATGGTCAATAAGGTAACCATTAAGAATACGTACTTCTTGCCTAGAATAGAGTATTTATTTTATCAGGTAAAAGGATCCTCTATCTTCTCAAAAATTTATCTTAGAACTGGTTACCATCAGTTAAGGTTCAAGGATGAAGACACTCGCAAAACAACCTTTAAAACAAGATATGGGCATTATGAATTCACGGTTTTACCCTTTGGGTTAACTAATACCTTGACTATATTTATGAATCTTATGAATATAATTTTCTAAGCAACTTGATCATTTTGTACTAGTATTCCTAGATGACATATTGATCTACTCTCAAAATAAGGAGGAACATGATCAACATATGAGAATTGTATTAGAATTACTAAGGAAAAATCAGTTGTACAAAAATCTCTCTAAAAGTAAATTTTATACTCCACAAGTCCAAAGCCTAGGACATGTTATCTCTGCTGGTGGAATTGTCACTGATCCTAAGATATTGGAAGCATTTATTAATTGGTCAGCACCCACCAATGTGACCGAAGTATGTATTTTTATGGGGATGGATGGGTATTATAGATGTTTTGTGAAAGGTTTTTCAAAAATAGCTTGCTTGATCACTAACTTACAAAGAAAATGAAAGGTATTTAAATATATAGAAAAATGTGAAGAAGCTTTCAAAACCCTAAATGAAAGGTTGATAATGACCCCAATTCTGAGAATCCCCAATCCATTTGAAAAATTTACAATTTGCACGAATGCCTCTACTAAAGGTTTGGATGGGATTCTGACTCAAAACAAAGTAATCATAGCTTATGAGTCATGAAATATTAAAAAGCATGAACTAAACTATTCTACCCATGATTTGGAGTTGGTAGTTGTAGCAAGATCACCAGAGTCTGAGATAAATTTTCATCCAACCATTTTTTAATGCAAGGCAACATAGGTGGATGGAATTTCTTGTTGAATATGACTTTGGGATTGAATATATTAAGGGTAAGTAAAATAATATAGTAGATTCCTTGAGTCGTAGAAGGCATATAACTGCTATGTCCAGAAGCCATATAGATATGTTTGACAAGATCAGGGGGCAAAAACAAAGTGATAATTTTTGTGATAAATATCAAAAAGGGATTGAAATAAAACCTGAGAAGAACCAAGAATTTCATATCAAATATAACCTCTTATTATTTAGAAGCAGACTCATGGTTCCAAAAATAGGAGGGTTAAGACACCTTATTGTACAAGAGGATCATTGTACTCCTTACTCAACACACCTGAGAGGGGCTAAGATGAAAGAGAATATGAAGAAGATATTTTATTGGCCAAGAATGAAGCGAGATATCAACAACTTTGTAGTCAAATGTCTAGAATGCCAAAAAGTAAAAGTTGAACATTGACACCCAGTTGGGCAACTATACCCTCATGATATTCTAGAGTAAAAGTGGCAAGTTATATCAATGGATTTCATTGTGAGACTACTCAAGACCAAATACTAGCATGATGAAATATTGGTTGTGGTAGACAAATTGATCAATATTGGCCACTTTATACCAGTTAATGTTGAAGATGATGCACCTGCCATTGCTAAAAATATTGATAGGGAGATTGTGTGGTTTCATGGATTCCCTAAAATTATTATTTTGGATAGGGACCTTAAGTTCACCTCTGAATTTTGGTAAGCTTTGCATCAAGCCTTGGGTACAAAGTTAAATATTAGTTCTACATACCATCCAGAGACATGGCCAAACTAAAAGAGTGAATCAGGTCCTTGAAGACATGTTTTGAATGTATTGCATGACCATAAGACTAAATGGGAGGAATATCTCTACCTAGTAGAATTTACTTATAAAAATAGCCATCATGCTTCTCTAGGAATGGCATATTTTGAGGCCCTGTATGGGAGGTTATGTAGAACTCCTCTATCTTAGGATAATTTAGAGGATCAAATTGTGATTTGATCGAACATTGTCAAGGAGATGGAGGGATAGTTGAAAATAATATGCCAAAGGCTCAAGGAGGCCATGGATCAACAAAAGAGATATGTCAACCTAAAGAGAACCCCAAGAGAATTCGTTGTGGGAGATAGTGTCTTTCTCAGGGTAAAACCCAATAAAAGCTCTATCAAATCTTTAAAAATTGATCCTGGATTTGTGGACCCTTTCAAAATTATAGGGAAGATTATCCCGGTGGCCTATAAGCTTGCACTTCCACCCAATATATCAAAAATATATGATGTTTTCTATGTTTCCTTGATTCATAAGTATATTACTGATCCTTCACATGTTTGGAATATGTCTAACTTGCAGATGGTAGATCCTCTTGCGGTTGAAGTTTTTCTAGTCCATATTCTCACCGATCATACCAAAAAATTATGAAAAATAGTTATTAACTAGTGTAAGGTCCAATGAGACCAATTTTCTGAAAGGAATGCTACATGGGAAAATGTAGATTCCATGAAAGAACAATTTCCTTATCATTTTGATATATAATTAAAACATAGAGGACTGTATTTAAAACTAGGAGGGAAGAATGTAATGGTCCTCCCCCAAGATATTTTATGATATTATTATTATGGTTGATGAACATATAAAATTTTATCATTTGTGAATGATGAATGTCTATGATATTGCTATTTGTAATTGATGAGCATCTATGACTAGGACATTTTATGATATTATTATTAATGTTGATGAATGTCTAATATTTTGTCATTTGTGATTGATGAATGTCTATGATATTGTTGTTTGTAATTGATGATCATCTATGACATTGCTATTTGAAATTGTTAAGCAATTCTTTTAGAGTTATCATGATACATTTCTAGGATATGGTACTGTTGATGGTCTCTATTTTGCACTTATAGGTCCTCGAAGAAGCAGGATTGGAAAATGATAATGATGGGGTATTTGCATAGATAGGGTTGAAAGAGCCTTATCAGCAAAAATTCTACCTGTAGGTCCCAAATACAAGCATTTTTATTTAGATGCATTATGATCGCTTGCTTGCATTAATGTATGCTTGTTTGTTTCTTTATATATTTTTGATGAAAGTAGTGTTATATTTTATTAAAAATATTTATTAACTTATAAATAATAAAATAAATAAATAAATATGTATTAAAAATAAATATAAATATAATATATATATCGAATTAAGTAAGGCGAGGGAGCTATTGTGTATAATATTTCCTTCCCTGCCCGCTCGAATGAAACTTGACATACAACTTAGCCACTTGGCATAAGTATGACTTGATAAGTGGCCATCCAAGCATCCATTCTTGTCTATAAATTAACTCATGTTGAGCGAAAGAAGTGACACACTATATTTGAATAAGCAAGTTGGATACATGCTCTTTATAGAGGCTCAACTGTAGTGTAGAAGAAAGGAGGGGTGCTGCTAGTAGGAAAACAAGAAAGGACCAACATAGATCATGTTTATCAAATTATCAATAAAATGCTAGCTCTGGGTGATATATGACTGATGATTGTTTATTAGAATTTTCTTGAATGATAATTGATTATGTTAGGTGTGTGATAATTGCATTTAAACAAAATTAGGCCCTCTTCCTATAAAATATTTCTTTGATAAGTTAGGGTGGTTCTACCAAAAATTATGCACTAAATATTATCGTCGTAATAAGAAGAGATTTAACTTTTAGAACAAAAATAACTTGCTACCTGTGTTGTAAATTCCACTATTATGTTGCAATGTATTTATTCAGTGATATATGAGTGCAGTGTGATATCTTGTTTGAATATTGTACTATCTTTCTAAGGATTGTGTTATTTTTCTAAGTTTCTGTGTTTACATTTTTAAAATAAAAAGATAAAGCTCTTCTTAGTATATGAATGAACAATAGTTGTGTTCTATGCATATATGATGAGCTTGATACTCGTTCAGTTATTATGTGAATTTCCATCTGCACTGGTTATGGGTGTTCTTGGCATATTAGAATTGCATTTCATTTAGTTGCATTAGGAGGAGCTACGCTGATCCCACCCAACCAAGAACAAGAATCACAATGGCTAGTTTTGGGTGCAAATTACCAAAAGGATGGTGTTGGGAATGTGTTCCTTGTGGATCGCGACAACATTCTTCTAGAATCGTGGCTCATATTCTTGTTTTTCTAGTGCAAGTTCGGCCAGTGCATAGTTCAGGAAGTCAAATGCATAGAGGTGATTGCATATTAATTTCACTTCTTGTCGTAAATAAACTTTGTGCTTCCTCTTGGAGAGTTCTCGCTACTTTACCTTATGTTTTAACTATTGTATGTTTATCGTTGGAAAATTTTTTGTTGGAAAATCCATATATTCATTTACATCTAATTATGATCTCCTAAAAAATTTTGACGTTGAAACTGGATCATTATAGTATGTACTTAAGACTATGAATTGTGCCTGGGCCAAGTCTTTTAACGTTGCTTTAGAATAAGAGTTGAGTAACTTTTGAAGTGTATTTTATTTGAGCATAATATAGTAAGAACTAAAAATATATCACTTTCTCCTTATTACGTAGATTCAATATTGAATACATTATTAATAAACAAATTTTCCTTAAAATTGAAATATGTGTTCTTATGATTTAACCACGGAACCTTAGAATTAAAAATTATCAATTTAATTTTTGGTATTGGATGTCACATATAGAATGTATATTAAATTATTTCATAGTGAACACCTTGAACACTCGTATATTATAACCGTGATTTAATATTCACTTGAATATATATATAGTCATCAAATAGTTAGCTTGGTTGAAGGAACTTAAAAATAAAAATATTAATAGATTCAATGGAATGATAATAGTACAGTGCCCATCTATTCTTAAATAAATTGCAATAATTATGGAACTTACGAGTAATCAGAATTTAACCTCCTACTGGCTTTTGTATAATAATATTAAAACAAGTTAATGATAAAGCTTTGTGCATAAATTCTTGTAAATCGGCTATCAAGAATAAAAAGGCCTTAGACCTCTCAACAATTAATGTTTTAATAAAAAATCCACTCCATTAGCCTTAAATTCAAACATCATTTGCCAAAGCGAGCTTGTAAGAACCCTTCATTCAAGGGTCAATGTAATAATTGAGAGTGATCCACACGCATTGCTTGTTTTGAGGTCTTAGTGATAAATGCTCTATATAAACTTCATATTTACTCAATATGAGATAAATATAATTCTTGTTCTATAAGTGTTACTTCTTTAATTATTATGAGTTTTGAAACCTGTTAAGGTGAGATAGAGCGAATCATGTGAAATTTATTAAAAGAACCAATATCATTCAAAAGGAACTCTTTGGATTCATCTTTCTTGGAATAGATACTTCATTCACTATTAACTTTAGTAAATAGGAAATTCCATTTGGTGAAGCACTCTCATGCGTATTCATTCCAAGTAATAAAAAAGTATTTATTAATGGGAGATATACCTTGGTCTAATCAAATTCCTTTTTAAGGCCTTGATTTTGGTGATTGAACACTTTATCTTATATTTTTGTGTCCCTTCAGTTAAATCATATCTTTTAGTGAAGAACATAGTTCTTTTATACTAATATGATTTTAAGTTCATAAACATTAGTTGGTATCATGAGGAAATTTGATATCACAAATCTCTTCCTTTTTCATGACCCAAAAATGAATGATGAATTGTAAAGTTGACTTTAGGACTTCTTTGAAATGAAATTACTTTTAAAAATATTAAAAATAGTTATAATTTCTTAGAAGCAAGATATGCTCTAAGAATGAGCACTTCCTTACATTTTATATACATAATAGGTCTAGCATAAATCAATTATATGAGTTGTTTTTATTATTATTTAAGTTACTCTTAGAAACGATTTAGCAAAGGTTTGTATAATGGGTTGTTTTATCTCAAGTGTATTAAAATTTTAATAAGGTATATTTACATAGGTTTTTGTGATATGAAGTTTTAATATTGAAGTGGATGATATTAGAATTGAAACATAGGCATTAGAAATATATTGATAATGTAGGAAGTATAAATACAAATGACTAAGGCTAAAGATAGCCTTAGGAGACGCGTAAATAAAATCCCCCTAGTTTGTAGGTAACCATATGCAATATGTCGCTAACAAACTAACAACTAGGAAATCATGCTAAACCTACTAATATTCGCTAACAAGAAGATATTAACAAATATATAACCTAGGGTAGTAAACGTACTACCTAGGTAAATCTATTTTCCTTCAACTTGGATGTTGTTTGGAATATTTTTAGAATTGGTACCTTGTTTTTTCTGTGGAAGTCCTGGACTAGAGCTATTTTTTCTCAGCAAGATGTCGGACATGTCTTCTCTGTTGCTAATAAATATGATATATTCTTTGATTGTTGGTTACAGATTCAAGTACAGGTTAAAAAAGTACAGGTGGAACGGCATTACTTGCGTACCCTCATGGATCATTGGGGGAATGCACCCTGCATTATGAGTCATGTGCATCTTCCTTTCCCTTCCAGGTGGTAGTAATTTCTCGGCTTCTTTCTTTTCGAATGCATATTTAATACTGTTTTGACAGTTGTTATTGGCAATTTGTGGGCTGTTTCAGACACTCTTGTATACTCTTAACCATAATGGTTAATGTATTGGTTTACAGGGTGTGCTAATCCCACCCACCCTTTTTTGTATGATTTAACATTATTTTATTAATATAATGGCTTTTTCATCAAAAAAAAAAAATCTACATATTACAAAATAAGGTAATAGTAGTAGTTACTAACATAGTAACTCTAACATCCCCCCTTATTACATTATTTGGGTAATGTATATAACTATGGTAATAATTAAATTACCCTAAAATCTACCCTAACATCCCCCATTTATTACATTATTTTGAAATATAAAGAGTGTTGCAAAACAACTCAAATTTGACACGTGCACTTGCCCTAGTGAATATATTCGCAACCTGTTCGTCAATAGGAGTGTAGTAACTTATATTCTACCTTAACAGAAGATGATAATTACCCAAAATTAAAATCTAGATATTATCCATGATAGGAATATAGATCTTATCCAAGTAATGGGATAATTACTCTATCCCCCTTAAATATGAAGGAAAGCAAATGAAAGATATTGATATGTTGGCTCTTGCTCTGGCTCAGGGTTAGGATTTGGCTCTAAGTGTACCTTTGGATGAGTACCTCTAGGACTATCTCTAGATCTGCCTATGTAAATCTGCCACTCGATCTGTCACTAGATCTACCACTGGGTCTACCATAGGATTTACCTTTCTTATAAAAGCCATACAACATTTCTTTCATCTTGGTTGAGCTATTTTGGCTCGTGGCTCTAGATGCTCTTTCTTAGGTCCACCTCTAGGTCTATCACCTCTAGGTCTAAGAAAAATAAGTACTTCCTGAGTACTTAAGAAAATTATGGGTCATCCCTCACTTTTCTTTAACAACAATGAATGTCCTTATTATAATATTTTCATCCCACCAGATTACATGGGTAACCAACCGTTGTAACCACCAGGTGTACTAGAGTAGATCACTACATACGAGGTTCACTATGTTACAATATGATTTTGCAAATAAGATAGTTAAGGTATCGGATGCTACCGAAAATGCACACTTACTAGTCTTCCCCCTTTTTGCAAAATATGTTGTAATGGAATTTTTGCAAGAAGTTTGACTAAGGTGTCGGTCTCTGCCGAAAGTGCACCCTTATAAGTCATCCTCCCTTTTTAGAAAAATATTATATGATTTAGGAAGGAAATTTTTATCCTCCCTTAAGTGTAAAATATTTGCAACTTTATGAAGCTTTTTAAGGCTTTGACAAAGATTGCCTCCTAGGAAAATTTCAAAAATTTCACCAAACAAATCTCCCCATTTATTACAAGTACTTCAAACAAAAATATTTGTTATTTATGAAGCCTAAAAAGAGGTGCAATCCCCCCATTTATTGAAAGTACTTCAAAAAAATTTGCTATTTATGAAGCCTAAAAAAATGTTTGATTTTGATGACTTCTGCTTTTCTGATTGCCTTTACAAGTTTTATCTCCCTATTGTCAAAATATGTTTTGAAGGAAGAAAGGAATTATCCCCCTTAGTGCAAATAATTGCTACTTTGAAGGTTTATTATTTCACAAAAACTTGTTCTTTCTTTCGATACATCATAAAAGAGTACTGAAAGATAATTCACTCTAATTGATTTTTAATGGCACCTGCCTAAAAGCCCTTTTGAAAAAGGATGATTAGTTTGAGGAGTTTAAGCCAAACAAAAAGAGTGAATTAGGGTTGCATATGGAGTGATTTAGAAAAATAAATTGGCTTTACCTGTGCAATAAATTGCATAAATGGGTGTAAAATTTGGGGTCTTAAGCTTGCTTGATTTTAAATTAATATGTAATTGCAAAAATAAGAATTTAAATGCAATAAACCATCAAAAGTACCCAAAAAATTTTAACACATAGGTGTCGGATTTGACAAAAAATGCACCTATTTTTACAATGCCAATTTAACAAAAGGTGTCGAATGCTATCGAAAATGCACCTTATTACAATAATTTTTGCAACAAAATTTTGATTGTTGGTGTGCAAAAATTTTGATATTCAATGTCTCCCCTTGTCTTACAATTTTGCAAAGAATTTGACAAAAATAATTACCTTTCTTTTTGTGTGGCAAAATAAACAAGTTTCAATGCTTCAACCCTTTGATTTTCACAATTTCCCCTTGTGTTACAATTTTGCAAAAGAAGAATCCAATTCTTGATTGGTCCCCCCTTTTGTTTGCAAAATAAACAAGGTTGTGAAAATTTAGATCTTCAATGTGATGAGATCTTTCTCCATTTTGCAAAAATGAATGTGCAATATTTTGTGTTACATCCCAAAATTTTGAGAAAACAAAATGCACAATTTGCTTTTGATTTTGCAAAAAGTTTTGATATTCAACCCCCTTTGCTCTACAAATTTAACAAGGTAGCACACCTTTCAAGCCAAGTCAACACACGATAAGCTTTTGAAAGGTTATCCAGAACTAGTCGACACACAACTTGGTTTTAGTGGACCCAAGGTCTATTCTTCATGAGAAAAACTCTTACTCTCAAAACTAGTGTGTTAGAAAAAATTTGAGAAAGTTTTAAATCTCCTAGATTTGCAAAAAAAATGTGCTATTTATTTGTATTACATCTCAAAATTTTGAGAAAACAAAAACACAATTTTGATGTTTTGCAAAAACAAATGTGTTATTTATTTGTATTATATCTCAAAAATTTGAGAAAAAAAACACTATTTTAATTGGTTTTGCAAAAATGGATCTCCTTTTCTTTGATTTAATTTGCAAAATTAAAAAAAAAGTTAATCAAAATAATTTAATTTAATAATAAAATATAATTTTGGTTAAAAATCAATTTAAATTTAAAAAAAAATGATTTAAAAACATAATTAATATTTAAATTACTAAAAGTATATATTAAAAAAACTTTAATTAAAAAAATGCAAAATAAAAAAAAATTACCTTGAAAGTTTTTTTTTTTTTTTTCTGCCTCCTTTTAACAAAATAGGGGTAATTTTGACCCCGACGAGGTTCGAACTCCTGACCTCTAGTCGGGAGTCTTAGCCCTGGCTCCTTCACCAGTCGGGCTAGCTAGCCCGATGAGGAGCAAGAAGGGCTACCTTCAATTTGAAGGTGTTATCCGTGATTAAGTGAAAGAAAAACAAGCCTTTAAAGGCTTTTGGGATCTTAAATCCCAGATGCACCATGGAAGCACTTCCAAACCTACATAAAATGAGAAATCCCCCCTTTGATATCAATTGCCTACAGGTAAACACGAACCTGTTATTTTTCCAACTAATCTTCCAATTGAAACTTTCCAGGTGGAATTCAAAAATAAGTCCACTTCGTCACGTTAGATGAATCGAAATTTGCCATGTTGGCAGTGCCAACAAGGAGGCTACGTCAATTTCTCAGAGAGCATGCCAGCCTCGAAATCTATACCTACTTTGGGAGTCGCACCTCAGATCAAGTTGATGGTAGAATTATGTTAGTAGTTTTCAAGTGCATCGAGATTGTGTTTCACGATGGGCATGCCAGAGATGTTAGTGGCACGTCAGAGTTTACCGCCAAGGATTGTGGAGGTTGCCTACCACCTAAGCTCACCGTATGGGTTGCACTATCAACGGCTTGATGCGGCTATGAAATTTAGTGCCTACCATCGGATCATGGGGAGCACGCAGGCAGATCCTGATCCACCCACATGTGGTATGTTATCTCCCATCTACGAGATAGTAAGTCCCATGTCGGGCTGACAAAGATTCTACGGTCTGACAGGTCACAGATCTTGTTAGATCTGTAGAAAAATGTTAGGTAAAACACAAAATTCGTAAGATTAAATAAATTCTGTAGATAATAATAATTTTGCAAACAACAATAATTTTATGACATAAAACTCATGAGCACCTCGAGATGGGATATGATGAGATCCATGGATTTTCGTGCAAACTCTAGGAGGGGATCCTAATCTGGGATTTCGACCCCTTTGTCTAGTCAGCCGCTTTCTCAAAAAATCTGCCCACTAGTTCACATCATCAATCACCTCACCCAAGTCAAATTAGCTGCTCTTATACCAATATTAGAATTGAAACATAGGCACTAGAAATATATTGATAATGTAGGAAGTATAAATATAAATGACTACAGCTAAAGATAAAATCCCCCTAGTTTGTAGGTAACCATATGCAATATGTTGCTAACAAACTAACAACTAGGAAATCACGCTATCCTAATAATATTCTCTAACAAGAAGATATTAACAAATATCTAACCTAGGGTAGTAAACCTACTACCTAGGTAAATCTACATATTACCAAATAAGGTAATAGTAGTAGTTACTAACATAGTAACTCTAACAGATGAAATAAGAGTAATTGGTTTCTAGGGAATCCTCAAATGCTAGACATATGCTATTACAATAGTTTCATTTAGAAATTGACTCCCGATAGCTATATTTATTTCAAGAAGTATATGAATGAGGTTATTTATTAAAATAATGTTGTTTCCACAATTAGATCTTAATAAGAATAGGTTAAATTATTTGGAAAATATAATAAATTGTAGTGATTCACCTTAGAAACTAGAAACTACCCTTATCCTTAATTATGGTTACTATAAATACTTGACCTGGTATAAAGTTTTAGGTTTTGAATTTTAAAACCTTCCTTAGGTTGTCTAGGAAAAATCCTAGCAAATCTAGGGCATACTTTGAACCAAAACCTCAAACCTTGAATTTAATGGACAACGATTAAAAAACCCTAAGCCATTGAATTGTGGGTAAGCAGTCAATGTGATTTGTAGGTTACTGCTATGGATGGATAAAATAGGATGTTCATCTATATCACCTCACAATCAATACGATGGTAAACCTTGTATGAGTTGACAAACAACAAATCGTGATGGGGAGAATAACATATTTAAGAGGAGATAATACGGTGAGGGAAATCTTGGTAAAAAGATTCAAACTCCCAAGATATGATTTTGTAGTGATTTGATATGGGATAAATCACAATTTATTTGCAACTATAACAAGAAAACCATGATCAATGCCAAGTGAATTGCATGACCTTTATTACCCATGGTGCAAGTGCATGGTCTCCAGTTAAGCACCATAGAATTTATGCTATCCTTATATTCTAAGCAATAGATGGGTTAAGTAGTACCTGAGGTTTCACTTAGCATGTTAAGGAATGGAGATATGCATCCCCCTCTAGGTGTTATGGGCCCTAGAGGATAACCCATACTATGATCTTGGATTCACCAAAAAATGGGTGAGGTGGATAGGATTTCTAAAGGCACTTTTCACAGGACCTAGCCAATCTCACCCACTTGGGGGATCGACTTTAGCGATCAAATTTCCAAACATGGATATTAATGTTATATACTGATACAAAAAGGATGCAAAACTAAAATTGTAAACCAATTTTTTTTTACCCCCTGATAACTACTATTCTAGCTTAACTAATATTTTTGTGAATTAGAATGCTACAACCAGTGCATATTTTTTGTGTTGTTATAGTCCTAGGGCTTTATACATTAAAGACATTGAACTACAACTTAGATATCAAGACACTAGATTATTCTAAGAAAGCTTGAAATATTTGCATAAAGGAAACAATGTCCCTTTGATCCCTTTTGCACAAAAGACTATTTAATTGTAGACACTAACTTGCTAAAGGAAAAGATGCTAAATTACTTTTGCTAAATAGAAATGACTAAAATAAAAAATGTTGAAATAAAATCAACTAAATGAACAAATGCTGAAAATTAAACTATTGAACATAAATTGCTAAACCAGGAAATTATTGCTAAAACTATAATTAAAATGCTTAAAATGAAATTACAAAAATAAAATGAAAAATATAGAAGGGAATAAATTCAGCTAGCTGAAAACCACACTCACACATTCACACTTGGAAACAAGGAAAAACAAAGGACAAAAATAGAGCAAATTTGATTACAACATTTTAACAAGAAATTGATAGAAAATAATAACAATAGAAAAAACCTATAAAAAACTCCTTCCACCAACCCTAAGAGTGGGCCCTTGTCCCCTGGTCCAGAATAAAGTATCAACACACCAAAATTTTAAGTTCTAAGCACTCCTCAATCACTAACACAACATTTGACAATACTACACTTTTATGAAACAATTCTACTATTACAGTGTGCTATAAATTACAGTTCTATTTGTCAACCTATCATCTAGTTTCTAACATTTTATAACTCTCTTCTATTTGGGTAGATGAAAACATTTATACTAATTCCTCCGTACTCCCAACATAGGTGGAAAATTGTAAATAAATCTCCAATGTTGTTGATCCCTGATTTTTTGCCCTATGCAATAGACTTAGTCTAGGAAAAAATCCACTTTGCAGCTAGTTGTGCATTGTTCTCACCTCCAACTTGATGGGAAATATACTAGGAATATATGGAATATTATTGGTTATATCTATCCAAGCATTCTCCTCATTTGCCTCCCTAAAAATTTGCCAAAAAGCTATTTTTCAGTAAATTCTGCATTTTAACTGATTTTTAAAATAGTGAGCTAGAAATTAGATATTCTCTCCTTTTTGCTTGTCCAATTTATTATGGGATGCCTGGACATAATTTTAGCGATATTTTTACAAGATCCCACATTTCTAGCTCATATTTTGCACTTTTCAAAATAGTCAAATAATTTTTATTTTTGTGCAAGAAATTCTGTAGCAGTTCTATGAGAAATGTGCTTGGTGTAAAATGAGCTGGCAAATGGTGCTGAGTCACTTCAAAATAATTGGTTGGACCCACCTAAGCCTGTTCCATGATCCCAAGATATTTTCAAATCAAAATTGAGCACTAAACTCATCCTCCTTTAAACCTATAGGTTGTTGTCCTGTCATTTCGAAGCTACTCCGAAAGGTCCTGTAGATTGTTCTGTCATTTTGAAGCTACTCCGAAAGGTCCTGCAAATTTATTTTTAGAAGGTTTTCTTACCCTATTTTGCTACAATATAGTTTTATGGTACCACATCATCCTCTAAGGTAGAAAACACTTCAAATTTGTTTAGGCAATTAAATTTCATCAACACCTTATTTAATAGCTATTTTCTATTATGTTTAATTCTTGTTATTTTATTGCTAAAATCATACAAAATAACCATAAACCTACATAAATCTATCCAAAAAACATATTATTTTATGCAATTACTATGTTAACTTCAACACAAGCATAAATAATTATTAAAATACTTGGCATTTTTAGGTAAAATATGTAGTTTTTATGTGTGGAACATTGAAATAATGAGCCATTTTATGGCCTCATCATTCCCCCTACTTATCCTGATGCATGTCCTCATGCATTCTAATAGGCCATAGCAATATTCATGTCTAGGCTTCTGAACATCCTCTGTCAACCAAATGTAAAATTGTTGAAATTATTGAAATGGTTGAAATGCTAAAATTATTGTAATTTTTGAAAAATGTTGGAAGTGTTGAAATTGTTGCAATTTTTGAAAAATGTTGAAAATGCTCTAATTTTGAAATTGCTAAAAATGTTGAAATTCTGAAATAATTGCAATTGTTTGAGAAATGTTGAAAATGTTGAAAAATACAATTGCTGCAATTGTTTGAAAAATGGTGAAGATGTTGCAATTTCTTAAATTATTGTCATTTTTTTGAAAAATGTTCAAATGTTGAAATTTTGAAATTGTTGCAATTTCTGAAAAATATTGAAATTCTGAAATTGCTAAAAATATGAAATTGCTACAATTTTTGAAAAATGCTAAAAATTGCTAAAATGCTAAATTTTTTGAAATTGCTAAAATTTTCTAGAAAATGCTGAAAATCTAAAATTACTACAATTTTTGAAAAACATCAAAATTCTAAAATTGTTGAACAATTCATATTCTATTGAGGTACTATAACAAGTGGGACATTTAGGATTGGAAGGATGTCAGTCTGCACTCCTACTTCTGTAGTTTGAAATCTATTGATAGATTCCATAAGAACCTATTTTGCCTCTTCTTCAGTTGGTATTTCAATTTTTACAGGTTCAATCTGTATGATAACAGTTCTCTCTATCAAAATATTCAAGTTCTAGAACTTTGATTTGACAATTTTGTTGTTTTGGATCTTTTGTTTGCACTTGTTTTAGATGTTCTAAAGCTACTTATGAATGTTTCAGAGCTACTTTAGAAGGTTCCTAAGCTGCTTCAAAATATTTTAGAGGTGCTTTGAAAGGTTTTTGAATTGCTTTTAAATATTTTAAAGTTGCTTCTAATGCAAGCTGCTCCTACAAAATCTATTGTTACTCAGGCTCTGTAATATTTTTGCCTTGGTGGGAGCTCTCCCCAATCTCCATTGGCTCTTTTCTAGTCCTCCATATAAGCGTAACTCATTTTGCCTATTGTTGTTCTATTGAAACAAAAACCATGGCAAAAGTAGAAAAAGGAGGCTCCTACTTTGAGGTGATTTCCTCAACTTTATCAAATAATGTTGGAGTGTCCTTTGGTGCATTTTTATTCAAAATATTCCCTACTGGTGGTTACCCCATCTCCTTGTTCTGGCTCATTCTTTAAAAAATTATATTCAAAATAGATTTTTTTTTAACATTTAATCTGCTGCACTCTTGTAATTTTCTAGCTTGCTATCCTAGAACAAACTGTGTTATTTTTCTGCAATATTTCAACTGCACTTTACCTATGATGATATGGAGCTCTACCTACAATTATTTTGTCAAACATGTATGTTTCGAAGCTGGATAGAATACACCTACAATGTTTTGGAGCTATATGCAAGTTTATTTTTAGGTTTATATGTTTCGAAACATAGGCAAAATACACTGTTTTGTGCTAGATTGTTGTAGGAATAGAAAAAGACCTATAAAATTATGAATTTTAATATTTTTCCCTTTTTCATCATCATTCTTCTTGTATACTTTATTCTTGCACAACTATGTTGAGTTCTCTAATGCCCTTATTTTCAACCCTTTCATACACAATTGTTTATACTGAAGCATCTAGAGCAACTCTTTTATCATTTTCAAACCTTTCAAACATGAATCTCCCATAACCAAAGGTATACCAAAACAAATTTTGGGAGTACTTAGTAGGGTGTTTAAGTTTACCATTTATATACATAAGTGTGCCAAGCATTTAATTACTATTCATGCAATGCTAAGGCTAACTAATAGTAAAATTGAAGAAAATGCATACCTTACTATTGAAGAGATTTCATGCACCTTTTTGGATTATTTGTTGATTGCACACTTATGATTTTTGAAATCTGAAAAGTACATAAATGCAGTAATTAAAATTTGTACAAATGTTAAAAAAATCTTCAAGTAAAACATGCCAGCAATTGGTTTTCATGTAAGTCTTAATTCAATAGCACCTCAAAGAGGTTTTCACCATTGAATTATTCATTTTTTTTTCTTTTTTTTCTTTTTTTCCAGAAGAGGCCACCATTTATGGTTTTCAGCCAATTTTTGTCTCGATTGCATCCATAAGATATTTTCACAACCGATATTATTCTCTTTTTTCATCAAAATAGGTCACCATTTCTAGTTTTCAACCTTCTTCTATCTTGATTGTGTCCATGAAAGATTTTCAAGTAGAATAATATGAGAAAATTAATATGTATATCAAGGCTTATAATAAATCAAATAACATTCAATAATATGTTGAAATATGAATGTAAATAGCCTGAATCATACATGTACTATGCATGTAAAACAACTTACAATATTAATTGCTCAAGATATATACAAGCTTTATTACTCCTCTTTTAAGGCAAAGAAATGAAAAGATAAATCACAACAGTACACTGGTATACGAAAGGAGAGAAACTTAGCACAAAAAAAATTATCAAAAAATAAATTTTAACATAATGGCATACACAAAAAAACTTTACAAGCACGATTGCAAAAACTTGAAATGCTTTGTAAACATGTTTCGCACCTATGTGCTCATTAGCATTGCTCATACTTGCCACTTGCATACTTGATGAACACTTGACTCTATAACATATGCACACCTATATATGACTCTTACACTTCAATTTGTACTCTCTAATCTAGGACACTTGTACACATCTTTACATTACATATTTGTACTCTTATATAATACACTTATGCACAGACTCAACTTACACTTGCACTCTAACTCACACGACACGTGTGTTTCCTACACATTACAACATTACACGACACTTTTGCATTTCTTGCACATTCACACTTCCATAAAAAGGAAAATATAAATCACACTCTAAACAATGACTCAACCCTAATCTACTATTTACAAATGTACCATGAAGGTACCATGCGGGTACATTAGCATGTAGCAAAAAATATAATATACTTCAACAATATGGATGCTATTTTTGTGTTCGTATATATTGTGGCTGATTTGATTGATATTGCCTTTGTTGATTTCTTTGGAAATGTCTATGTTCTTTATTCCATTGATTTAATGAATTAAATCTACAAAATTTGGTAATATATCCTTTTCTACATATATGGTTATATCTTTTTTTCAATTTTGGTTGACTTTGTGACAAGGATGAGTTCAAAGGAATTTTAGTGTTACTTTTTAATTTCCTTGCTGATATAAGAGCATTGGATGATAACTCATCTCTTAATTAATTTTCTACTTCATATTTTCAGATAAAATTAACTAAGTCCTCATATGGCACCTTTTTGTTTGATACATGAAGATATCTGATAAATATTTTGAATGAATCGAGAAGTGCTCTTAGTGTAATTAAAACTAAAAGCTTATCTAAAAATATTTCTCTCATGATATGTAATTTTGATTTCAAGTTTGTTTTTTTTTTGGTAAATAAAAGTCTTCATTAATTACCGGGTTTTGCAGGTTAACCCAAAACCTATTACACTATCCAGCCTTCTGCTGAGATTGTAGAACCTATTACCGGGTTTTGTTATTCTTCTAAGAAATTATCCTATATTTTCACCATATTTAACTTTTAGTGTATATAGTTGTGATTGTAGATGAAGAATAATGGCTTCATTTTTACCTTTGAATATTGTGTAAACTTTATTTTAAGCATCTTTTGAATTTTTGGCTTCACTTATATATGCTTGCATTTCATCTAATAACACAAATATTATTAACATAAGTGCTTTTGTATCCCCTTATTCATATTTTGTTTGCTTGTGACATCATCAGAACATGTTTCAACTCTCGTGACTATATTCCAAATTTTTCAACTACAAGTATTTATTTCATTATATTTTTCTAAATAAAATTTAGTACCTTAAGTAACTGATATTTCGAAAGACAAATTTTTGTATCTGACATGGTTGGGATTTATTGTATTTAAAAATGGTTGCTTTCAATTGTCTTCAACTCTTCTGATTTTCCTTTTTCTTTATTTTTATTTTAAAATATTATCCACTTTTAAAATTTCTTATGGATCCAATAATATTTTCCTTTTTCTAACTTTTCAATATCTCTTATGAATTATATCAAACTTTTGAACATTTACCAATTCCCTTTAATATTCTTTTAAATTTTCTTCTTCTCAAATATTTCCTTTTTAAATCTCAAAAGTTTTCCAAAACAAAAGCCTTCTAAAATTTTCCCTTTTAATATTTCTTAAAAAATATTCTTCTAAATAATTTTATCGATGGGAATCAACCTTGTAACCTATTACTTTACTTTATTTTAAATACTAAACCCCCACCATACACCTTAGAGAAATAATTTTGAAACACTTTAGAAAGTACCTTTTGTTGGCACAACAAAATGTGTAGCCAAACAACTCAACAACAAATAAAGGATGAAATAAACTCATATAATGAAGAAAATAATGTGCAGCTAATAAGCAACTAACATGGAAATATTTTTTAAAAGCGAGTGATTGTCGAGGGTTTCATTTGTGTTAAGTGCAAGCATCTCTAGAGGTTGGTTATTTTTTGAGGCCTTCGGGTCCTAGCGGTAAATATTTTTGTGATTTCTGCTCAATATTTTAGCAAGATATATTGCAGGGGATCCAGGATGGGTTAGAAATATGTCTTTCAATAGATCTTCATTCTATGAACTTGATTGACTATGACTTACAATTTGCTACAAATAAAATTTAAAATCATACATTTTCTCGTCATCCAAGGCATGAATTAAAGAGATCTTGAAAAAAAGTTTTAAGCAATTGATCAAAATGGTTCAGATCCCAAGAAAATCCAATGCTAAGGAGCACCTGTAAAATAAATTCAATATGGAAAACCCTTTCAAGGGTAAGGATTTCAAAAACTCGGCCCTAAAAATAAATTTTAGGGATACCCTTCGTGGTGGATAGCCTTAGCCTAATGTTAACATTAATCTTAGGGTTTCCTATAAACATTTGAGAATGCCTACGATTGATCCTAAGAAAACTAAATAAGTATGTCTTAGGGCAGTTGATGGAACTTCGATTGTTAAGATTGATATGGGTGTTATTCAAACTAGCATAGAAGATCTAGATAAAAAATGACTAATTTGTTGTTTCTTGGGTTTTCGTTCAAGCCTAATTATTTTCAAAGTTTGGGCTGGAAAAAACTAGAAAACAAAAGGTGAGTTGCAAATATATATCTATCCAAATGGTTATTTTCTTGTTTTATTTGCTAATAATGAAGATAAAGAGAAAATATTTCAAGGGGGTCCTTGGTTCTTTGGAAGGGTAGGGTTTTTCATGAAGCCTTGGCATACTAAATTTAAAGCCAAAGAAGAGATGCCTTCTATAGGTCCTGTGTGGGTTAGACTCTTTGGCCTCCTAGTTGAATTCTGGAATTTGGTTGTTTTTCTTCAATTGGAAACTCTTTAGGAACTTTTATGATGATTGCTAATTGTACTAAATGTATGCTTAGATTTGTGTTTTAATGGATTTTGACAAACCTCTACCTAAAAATATCTCATTACAATTTTGGGAGGACACTTGGGAGAAAGTAGTGGACTATGAGAACATTCCTTTTTATTGTAAAATTTACCATGAATATGGTCATTTGGCTAGTATCTACCAAAATAAAATTCTAGATCAAAAGAAAGAGGATACAAACTTAGCAGGTTTCCAAATGCCTACGAAGAAGAACACTAAAAAAATACTAGTTATGAAGGATCAATTGAAGTTATCAGCTAATATGTTTTGAGTTCTTTCCACAAATGATGTACTAGGTGAGGAAGAGGAAATAATGAAGATAAAAATCTTAGAAATGTAATTTAAAGATAAAGGTTTTCAACAAAAAAAAAAGAGAAAATATACACAAGAAAAACAATCTTTTAAATGTTGAGACTTCAAATAATACAGGTCCCAAGATAGATTTTTTTGAACCTTCCAGTAACACTTTGGCTTTGTACATGTATTCTTCAAGGTTAGAAGCCATTCCAAATTCAATTGGGGTAAGTCAAGAAATAGGGAAAAAAACTAAAGATGGACTCCAACCAAAATGTAGGTCGTAAGACCAATTGACATCATATGGTTAAATAAGGTGAAATGCTTGTAGAGAAAGGTAAGATTAATACCCTTACCAATTTTTTTAGCCCTGGTATTAATTAAGATCATCACTTGGAATATTAAAGGACTCAAAGGTAGTCTTTCAAAACAAAATGAAATTAGAAGAATGATCAGATAAACCATCCACATCTTATTTTTCTTCAGGAAATGAAGATGTCAATAGAGGATTTGGATTCAATTGCTAGTAAAATTTGGCTAGCTGGAAAAGTTGCTTCCCTCAGTTCCTAGCAGAATTTTGGTGGTATTTCTTGCCTTTGGGTCCAAAAGAGGTAGTTATTCACCATATGGTTGGTAACTAGGATCTTTTGGCTATAGCTATTCAAAGTAGACATTCTAACCAAATTATACTTTGCATAATTGTTTATGCTCCAACTACTTTGAAGGGAAAAAGAAGACAATGGAAGGATATAACTTATATTATCTCTCATTTTCCTAAATCTTGGATCTTGATCAGAGGATATTTCAATACCATCCTCTCTCTAGATGAGAAAATAGGGGGAAATAGAAATTTAGACAAAAGCACTAACCTCATGAGAGAATATATTACAAATCTTCATCTTGTGAACATCTAGCCAGATATTGGCCTTATGACTTGGTCTAATAGAATGCAAGGCTTAGATTATATCATGGAGAGATTGGATAGATTCCTATTCCCTATAAATTTCCTAATGCATGGTCACGTTCCTAAGATGAAGACTCTTAACAACGCGGGTTTGGATCACTGGATAATCATGGTGGAAATTTGAAAAACCAATGTGACTTTCTCACCTTATTTATTTCAATCAATGTGGCTTAGAGATAGTTCCTTTAGACCCAAAGTGTAGCAATGGTGGAAGGAAGGTAAAACAAGGTATGGGACTAAGATTTTTTTTTGCCAAAAGATTGCAATACATTAAATCCAAAATCAATATTTAGAACTGGAAGGATTTTGGAGATGTCTAGCAAAAAAAACATGAAGTTATTGCTTAGCTTGAAAATTTGAATAAGAACATCCATTTAAATGACCTCACAAAGAGTAGAAGTACAAATTAAATTAGACTCAAATCAATTAGAGGAATGGGAAAAAAGAGAACTTTAATGGAAGAAAAAATCTAGAATCCAATGGCTCAAAGAAGGAGATCGAAACACAGTTTTTTTTCACAAATATCTTCTAGCTCAAAGATCTCACAAATTCATTTCTTCCCTAAAATCTAAGTTTGGAGATTTTTTCTACACTTGGGATGGCATGAACTATGTTGTTGTCAATTACTTTTCCAATATATTTTTTGTTGCACCTTTTGACTCAACTTCTCGACAGAATATTCTTCAAGCGATCCCTACTCTTATCACTTATGAGGAGAACTCTATTTTTACTGCTCTAGTTACTATCAATGAGCTTCAATGGGTGGTGTTTAAAATACAAAAAGGAAAAACTGTAGGTCTTGATGATTTTCCCATTGAGTTCTATCAAGAGTTTTAGGATATCCTTCAAGTTGATTTATCAGAGGTGGTGGAAGAAGCCAAGAATGCCAAAGAAATTTTGAAGTTCATCAATAAAACTTATATAGCTCTTGTCCCAAAATATTAAGAGGTATATCATATCTCAACTTTTAGACCTATAGATTTATTTAATGTTCTCAAAATTATTGCAAAGATCATGGTAGAAAGGATGAAGCCTCTTTTGCATAAGATTATTTTCCCTGAACAAAGGGGTTATGTGGAAAGGTGTAAAATAGTGGATGAGATAGTTCTTGCTCAAGAAGCCATCCATTCCATGGAAATGCAAAAAAATCCATCTATGTTCATTCGTTCAGGCTTATCTAAAGCTTATGACAGAGTGGATTGACACTTGTCAAATTTTTAAGGTAATTTGGTTTCTCTTAATATTGGATGGACTAGATTATGGGATGTATCTCTTTGGTGTCCTACTCTATTATTATTATCAATGGAAGGCCTTCTCAATTGTTCCCTAATTCTAGAGGTATTAGGTAAGGTGACCCCCTCTTCGCTTATTTATTC
Organism: Wollemia nobilis; assembly: GCA_028583015.1. Lineage (NCBI taxonomy): Eukaryota > Viridiplantae > Streptophyta > Pinopsida > Araucariales > Araucariaceae > Wollemia > Wollemia nobilis. Next base: position 6,021,865 of record JAQPPZ010000523.1, on the reverse strand, counting down.
ATCATTCTTGTTGAATGCTTGGGCAGGGCTATAACCAAAAATAGAGAAAAAAAAACCCTTGAGGGAGTTACCATTGCTTGTGGAGCTAGGCCTATTTCTCATCTTCAACTTGTTGATGACTCTACTCTATTAATTAAAGCTACAGTTAAGGAAGCTTCTAAAATTAAGCAAATTATTAGCTATTTTTCTAATGCTACTAGGAAATTGATCAATGAAGACAAATCTAAAGTTATTTTCTTTCACTACTCTCCTAGATAGGAATCCATGGTCTTGGATAAATTAATATATAATAATACCTCCCTTCCGATCACTTATTTAGGAATTCTTATAAATATTCAAAGACAAAAAAAAACTAGAATTGGTTGTTGGATAGAGTTAAGAAGAAAATTGGAAAGTGGACCAATAGGTGGCTTTCATTTGGGGGTAGAATTACCTTGGAAAAATTAGTCCTTCAAGGTATACCTATATATGTTTCTGTTGTGTTGTATACCAAAGGAATTTCATCGAGAATTGGATCAAATCAATCATTGATTCCTCTAGAATGGTACTAAGGAGAAAATAAAATGGGCCTTGGTGAAATGGGATACTTTATGTCTTCCCAAGAATGAAGGGGGGTTAGATTTCTAGTCTTATATTAATAACAATATGGCTTTAGCTACTAAACTATATTGGAGGATTTTGCATAACCCTAATTTTATTTGGGCCAAGAATATTTGTGCTAAATATGCTAAGAATAAAAGTCTTGAAGATATTTTTCGTTATCAATTGCCTACCAAAGGTTCTCCCATCTTAGTGGTTCTTAAGACTGGTGAGGATTTTATTAAGTGAAGGTTATTTTAGATCATTCATAATGGTCAACAAGTTAATTTTGGATAGATTCTTGGGATGGTCACTAACATTTGATAACTCAATTTCTTGATTGGAGGCCTTGGATGGAGGAGCTTCATTGAGCTAACTAGATAAAGGTTGCTAATTACTGTCGATACCATACTGGTAATTCAAATTTTGGTAGATATTAGATCCCTATTGAGGACTGACCTATTAAAATGCCAAAAATGCAAAGAAAAGATATCCAAAGTATACTTCATATGATATCTCTCTCTTTATCCCATTATAAAGACTATTTTGGATGGAACAACAGTACTAAGGATGAGTATTTAGTTTCTCAAGGGTATTTGGTCTTATGCCACATAATAATCCCAACAAATCATAAGACATATTTACTCAATTGTGGGTTCAAAATATTTGGCCTAAGGTGAGATTCTTTACATGGTATTTATTGCATCATAGGGTGCTTACTGGTGAGCATCTTCTGAAATGTGGTTTTCATGGCTTGTTTAGATGTTAAATGTGTGGAGAGAATGTGGAAACTCTCATCCATATTTTTATTGAGTGTACCTTAGCCTTTGAGCTATGGAGGAGAATGACCATCTTACTTGGCTTACAATGGTCCATATTTTTTTACTTTTGAACAACTTTAGAGGGATTGGCCTAATTAGGAGGGTGTTGATCATTTTATTAGACAACTAGTTTGGATGGGTTCTACCATTCTACCTTGGAATATTTAGAAGGAAATAAACAACTAGATTTTCAATCAAGAAAGGAAGGACATTCACTATATCTAGCAAAATACCATTGCCAACTTAGTTGAATTAGTCCAACAACTCCTTAAACACCCCCAAAACTCCCATCAAAAATGGGATCAAAAGATGCAAATATTGAAGATTAACTTTTTAAGGGCAACCAACTTAAAGGGAATGTGAGCAATCAAAATATGGATAGAATAAGGAACTAGAAACCTCCTCCTAAGTATTTTAGAAAATTCAATACCAATGGAACCTCTAAGGGGAACCTTGGAAAATCTAGTGCGAGAGGAATTGGTAGACTTTTAGATGGTTCCCTGGTTTTCACTTTTGCTAAGAATTTGGGTATCCTTTCCAATAATCTTGTTGAGGTGTATGGTATCCTTAGAGGCCTTTGAGAGGTTGGTAAGGTCGGATAGAAAAAGGTGTTGGTTGAATCTGAATCTCAAGTCATGATTAATCTATTGAAGACTCCTAAGAATCATAAGGTTGATTGGAAAATAAAAAATAATTGTTGAGAAGATTCAATTAATTCAGATGGACTTTTTTAAATATGAATACAATCATGTGGTTAGAGAATTTTTTTTAGCATGATAAGTGTTTAAGTGCATATTATGTTTTGATTATGCTATAATATGGTATTGTTGATGATGTGTATGATTGTAAGACTAGGTACTCTCAATAGTGGATGAACATGGGACAACCACAAAAAATGAGAGACTTGAAGAAATGAAATGATGATGATGATTTACTCATCATCAAATCTAGGGTAACTCTAGGGTAATTAAATATTCTCATGTATTTGTATCTCACAAATGTGTATTTTTATTGTACTTACACCACCAATTGGGAATTTTCTTGAGAAAAGAACCAGTTTCTAATAGTCAGGTGATGACATGAAAGTCATCATAAAAAAGACTTGCTACTTAGGAACAAGAGGTGGTGTAAGGCAATTGTTTGGTTGATAAGTAATTACGTTGGTATGCTTGTATTTAATACTTAAATCTGTCTAGCAAAGGATTCATTAAAAATAAGGGGTATTAATAAATATAGAGATTTTTTTATACCCAAATAAGTAATATCAATGTTAATAATCAATATTAACATTAGTTATTAAAATAGCATAATTAAGGGTGCAAATAATTATCATATTTTTGTGCTAATATTTTAGTATTGCATTAATATTAGAAATAAATTAATAATGTGGAATTATTAATGTTTTAATTATGAGAAATAAAAAATAAAGAGAATCTTGGGCAATCTTATGAAACTCCTTCCCCAATGAGAAATAAGAGGTTGGGAATTTAGTAATGATCTGAAGCTTCTTCTTGGATGGTTTGGGAAGAAGAACAAAGAAAATTTTGAGAAAGGAAATAGAGGGTAGAAAGGAAAAGGGCTATCATAGAAAGAATTGAGAAATGATAGAGACTACTGAATTAACTTGGTGGTAGAGGTATTCTCTTTTCGATATTTTCCTACCTATTTCTCTGGTTTTCTCCTTTTAAAAAAAAGTATGCTTGGAATAAATCTGGGTATTAGTGATGTTTACTTTTAGAGCGTCTCTATTTTATTAGAAAGTAACATTAAGCTTTCTATTCGTATGGACTATTAAGAGAGAGCCTATAAAATAATATTGCCTTGTTTTATTTAAGCATACATTTTCCTTTTCAATGATTCTTAAGCCTCTTTTAGCCTTCTAGAAAACACCTGAGTCTGATCTTGACCAATAGAAGGAGACTTGATCTTCGAAATGAAAGGTGTTTGCTTTAAGTGTAACCTTGGAAAACTATTATAGCATCCTCTCAAATCTTTAGATGACCTTGGAAGAGTAAAACAATCATTATGGCTTACCTATCACTATGTATTGAGTACCTATCTAGCACCTACATGTTTCACTTTATATATGAACTTGTGTTAGTCTCCTGTATCATTTTGAAGCACTGTAATTATTACTTGTATATCAATGGATGAGGTGCTTTTATTTTGATGTATCGCTTCAAGAAAGGAGACTAGAGTTTTATGTCTTGTTTAGGTGGAAAATCAAAGAGTGAGTATTTGCTATACGTATCTTAAAATCCATAGAAGTAAACAAAATTCTGAAGTGGTCGTGTGTTTTAAGATTTTTTGAATATAGTAAAAAAGTCAAGATATCAAAATGGATTGTATAAGCTGATCAGTTTTTTTGAATAAAATTTTTACCTTTTACTTAAAAAAAAAGGTCAACCAGTAGGAAGTTACATTTGAAAATATCAAAGATAAAAATGAACCCTTATTATCGACCATTTAAAGGAATGCTTTAAGATCTCTTCTTATAGTATGAACTCTTTGATGAGGTCTAATCAGTTAAGACATATTAAGAAGCTTTGAGGAAATAATGATTTATGGGTTGGAGGATTTAATATTTTTTAAAATAAAAGCTTTGCTTGGTTTTTTTATATTGTCTTAAAGGACCTTTTAATTAAGGAATTATTAAAAGATTGTTTTAAAAGGAATGCTCTTGTTCTTAGATAAATAAGGATTGATTATTGGCTAGCTATTGTTTAAAAGGAACATTCTTATTTTTAGATAAATAAGGATTGATTATTGGTCAACCATTGTTATTGGAAAATAAATTTGTAATTATTTTAAATTTAAATAAGCTATATTAAAATAAGTACAATAGAAGTTGATTCTATTCTAGGGAGAAATATGGGCTTCTCTCATGAGAATGTTGTATGAAATTGTATGGTAATATGCATGGTTGAATTTTGGCATGATGTATATTAAAATTATATTTTCATACTCAAGAGTTGTCTTGATCCTTTATTCCATTTACTCGGCATGTTGATCCAGGAAGTTAACCAAAGAGATATGGACATATTGGTTTCAATGATATTGTAACAGTTTTAAGATATGTAATCTCTTTTAGATAGGTTTCATTATGGGCTTCTCTTGGTAAAAGAGGTTGAATGTATGTTAGAATTTATAATTTGATATTAAACTTATCAAAGAATGAAAATGGTTATACATAGAGATATTATTGTAAAGAAAGTATTATAGAAAGATTTTTCATTTATGTGCAATGGAAATGTATCTATTAATTGATGCTTTAAAATATTTAATACATATGCTTTAATTATTTTAAAGAAATAAAAGTTAAAGATAGTGTTAATTTTAGATAAGTGTTTATATTTCCATTCTTATCAATGTGGTTTTAAATTGATAATTAATGCAACACTTATCTTTGTTTATAGAGAGTAATTAGTTCTTATACTCTAGGTATTTGGGATTAAGGATCTAAGACTAAAACCTTAAGGGAAAGAATCCTAGAGTCAAGTTTATTCACAAATCTTGAGGTGGGTAGTGGGGAGGTAAAACTCAAGTGTATTGTGAATGATGCACTATGAGTGGTGAAACTCGGAGTGTTTTCCAAAAGTGGTGAGGATTTGGTAAAGTCCTAAGAAGTGAGGCTTGGACTATAAATCCTATCACGGAGGTTAGTAATTATATTCACAAGTTAATATTGTGTTGGAACTTTGAATGGGAAGTATCAGGTGGCCAAACATATCATCACATGGAGTGATAATGACCTTAATTTTTCCACCATGAAGGTGTGGTGATTAAGCACTAAGGTACTAGTTAACGCGTTATGGAGGTGTGATAACTAGAATTTAAGGCATTATACCAGAACAATCCTACATAGATGGACTTATGTAGGGTTAAGGAAATAACATCCCCTTTTTTAAGGACTAAAAAGAGATAATCCCTACGCTATAGTAAAATGGTCTTACATTTGGGAAGAGTGTAAAAAATGTGGAGGGACCATTAAAAGTGTCTTTTATACTAAGGAGGTATAGAAATGTGAACCCCAAAACTATGGGATGTTGGCCTATCTTGTCCACTTGAGAGTTGTCTACAATAATAGTATCTCAAATGTGGTTATACCTTGTGTAAAAATAAAAATAATATGGGAACATCTTTGTGAACCCTACCTATGAAAAATATACTTTCTCTTGGGTTGGTTGAATTGGGTTATTACAACTGGTATCAGAGATCTAGATTGTAGGACTAGAAGCTTCCATGGAGAGAACCTAGGATTGGCTTGACTTGATGTGTAGTTTGGGGAGACTTGCTACTCTAGGGACCTTAACATGAACTAGGATACAATGGGTATTGCACGTTGATGGGACCAATTTAAACCGAGTAAAAATCCTAGAGAATGTAGTCTCTTATAGGGATGGTATCTTGCATGGAGCAAGTGTGACCATGAACATTATCAGGTGGATGATAATTCTTTGTGTTAGCTCATGGGAATGATGAAACTAACTAGTAGTTAGAAGTAAAATTTAGAGGAAATTGTAAATCTAACTCAACTTCTTTGTATGGTCATGATAAATAGTACCTAAGTTGAGAAGAGGAAGAAGATGATCTTCGCATAACTTGAGTTAAGCTAGGCAGGATGAGGCTGAAGCTAGAACTTGAGGAGAAATTTCTAGGAACTCTTTTAGAGAGGTGGAAAACCTCATCACCATAGTTTCATTACTATAGGAACATATGGAATATAGAGGTAATTGCTAGAAAATCTAGATCAACAAGATTCCTAAAATAGGAATTATGAGGGCAAATAGGAAGAGGATTCTACTATAGAGAACCAAGAAGGTAAGGCTCACAAGGTTGAGCTAGCCAAGGACCTAAAAATATTAGGGTATCTAAGTTCAATGGTAAAGAAGGAGGTGATTCAGTTGAGTCTTGGCTAAATGAATTGAAAACACATTTTTCCATGAAGAGTTATTATTTAGTGACCCAAATAGTATGGGCTACCCTCCATCTACAAGACACAACTTTAGAATGGTGGAATAAATTCAAAGTTGGTAGAAATAATATTTCCTCTAACATTCTCATCAACTTCAACAAACAGAATCCTATTTCTATTTATGTGGTTTGAACATCCACTACCAAGATACCAAACATAATATTTAACAACCTCAAAAATATTGTAATAGAGGAAGAGGGTTTCACCTTTTTCACTATAATCAGCTTATTTATCCAACTTTTTTATAGTAATATGGCTGAATGTAGCCATCCTTGCAATAATAGTCGTAGTGTCTATGGGCTAATTTATACTATTGTCATTTCCTCTTCCACGGTCTCTACCATGATCTCTAGAGAATGATGATGTCAAAGTGATAGATTATGATTCCTTTGAGTGGGATCATTGCTCATTCATCGTCAATTTTTCTTGAAATGCTTGATCAAGACCTTCATCTCTATCCTTCATCCTATGCTCATAAGTTTGCAAGCTACCAAGTAGTTCAACAAGAGTTAGTTTTGATAAATATCTAGACTCTTCAATAGCAATCATAACCAAATCAAACTTCCTAGGAAGGATTCTCAATACCTTCTCAACAATCCTTGTGCATGAATATCATTCACCATATTTTAGACTTTAGTGATGAACATTTTAATAAACTTATTATCATTCATGTGTAAGGATTTATAATTTTTCTTAAGAACTGAAGCTTAACTATTCTCACCTTAAAGGAAACTTTGTAGGCACTTTCAAGTGTCTCCCATGTATCCTTTGATTGAGTGCATTTAGCAATCATTGGAAATATGGAGACATCAATCCCACTTTGAATTGCAAACAAAACTTTTACATCCTTCTTCTAATTTGCCAACAACTCCTTAGAATCAGCAAAAAGTGGCTTGATCTACTAGCTTGAATTATCCTTGTAAAACAAGATTCCACAAGTCCTATGAAATTAAGAAATTCTTCATTTGAATATTCCAGCATTAAAAAATTTCTCTATTAAACATAGGAATTTAAAGTGAGATAGTATTAGCTCCATTTTGTGCCATCATAAAAAAGTTCCTTTAACCCAAATAGATTGACTTACTTTGATACCAATTGAAGATTTTAAGTGTTACTAAAGAAATCCAAAGAACTACAACAAGCTATCAAAAAAAAACTGTAATGGTTGGAATTTTTTCACATTAATACTGGCTGAAAATTTCACATAAACTGCAGCAGGTATGCATCAATAATAATGGTATAAAATCCAACAAAAATACAGCATTAAATTCAGCTAACAATAACTGAAAACATCACCAAATCAAACCCAAATCAAACCCAATAAGATCATAAAAGATCATGTTTCATCAAATGTTTTATAAATAAAAGCAATTAAAATACAATAAAGTTTGCTTACAAATTCTCTAGAGACCCTTAAAGAGATAACTCAAATGGTTATAAGATCATTTTTATATAAACTCGGTTTTCTAAATCTGATGCTGATAAAATTAGATCTAAATAAATTATAAAAATCAGGTATAATTTTTATATATACTTTACAATCTAGACAAAAATCAAGTCTAAATAAATTAGATTAAAATTTTTGAATAAAAATCAAATCCAAATAAGTTATTATAAAAGTTCCAATCCGACCAAAAAATTTAATCAAAAACGACTCTGATAATGTTACTTTGTTTTAGAGTTCAGAAAAAGCCCTTTCAAAATCCACAACCATGTTAATCGTTGCCCGAAAAGAAATGCTCTCCCATTCAACCAAATATTGCACTGGAGAGTAGCTCTGTCTAAATCTTTATAGAGAAAAAACTTAAAAAAAAAAAAAAAAAACTGAGATAACTGAAGAGATAACACTAACAATCACTCACAAAAACTTGTGATTCTGAACAAATTACTTCCTTGTAACTTTCTGCGCAACAAGCTTCATTGGAAAAAGGAGGAGGTGGATAGGAGTAACAATGAAAAATAAACCAGTTATCTAGAGATAAAAAACTGAGATAACTAAGAGATAAAACGAACAATCACTCACAAAAACTTGATTCTGAATAAATTACCTCCTTACAACTTTCTGCGCAACAAGCTTCATTGGAAAAAGGAGGTGGATAGGAGTAACAATGAAAAATAAACCAGTTATCTATTTTATCCACACACTCAGCCTGACACTCATTTGAATATATTCCAATGAAAAATTCAAACACTGCGTATTCGAATGCACTACAGAGCTTCGTCCAGGCCCGCTTCCGCAGACTCGCACGGCGTCTTCTCTCTGACGTTTTTGGCCTTTTTCATGCTTCTGTGTTCCCCATACAAGTACGACAGGAATCCCCAGAGAGACAACGCAAGCGCCATGCCCTTCTCCCCGCTAAACTTCTCGTGATATAGGACGACACCTAGCACCTCCGTTACAGGAATATAGACGGCGATGAGGATACCACTCAGCAGAGAATTCGACAAGGAGATGACGCCGAAGACGCCGATGACGAAGAGCTGCCAGCAGACGGCGTTCCAGACAAGCCCCATGTAATAACCGACCTCACCCACATTGGAAGCCTCGGCCTCCCTCCGAATCGCCTGGAAGTCCTTGTTCACCACCATGCCCACCGTACAGAACGCCGTGGCGGCGAACGACATGACGACCTACATCTCCATGACCAAGGTGTAGGTTATCCTCCGCGTGGTTCGCTTGTACATCAGCTCGATCAGGGGGAGTATCAGCCCGTACAGGGCGGCGGAGGCGATCGTGACCAGAAACCCGATGACGTACTCGGCGTTCGTTACGCCCTTGGGCCTGTCGCCGCTGGTGTGGAAGGCCAGCAGTGCCGACCCGAGGCTGAGCAGGACGACGGCGTTGATGGAGTATGGAACGAATTTCTGCCGTACGACGAAGAAGGCGAACACGGCGTTGAAGGCGAGCTGAGTGGAGATAAGAAGCAACGACGTCGACACCGGGAGGTAGTCGACCCCCCACGCGTACAGAAAGTCGTCAGCCCCCGTGAGGAGGCCGAGCACGAGACTGGCCAGACAGAGCTGCGGGGTGATGTGGCAATTTGGGTCGGGGCGCCTTCTGTAGGCGAGCCAAAAGGGGAGAATCAGAATGGGGAACCTGGCCGTCTCCAGCCAAGCCGGAAGCCATCGCCGCTTGCCGCCGTGGTGAAAGTAGAACTTCAGTAAGAGGGGTCCGGCTGTAGCACCGATAGATAAGGCGAAACAGTTCAGCGACAGCAGCACCCAATATGTCAAACTCTTTTTTTTCTTCTCCTCCTCCGAAACCTCCATCATTTTCGTAAGGCGAAACGTTCAATCTCTTTCTCTTCCAAGTGTTTTGGGGAAAAAAAGGACGAGAGAGATTTGAGAAAAGGGAAAGAAGATAAAGAGTTATTTAAGACTAGTCAATGCTCTGAGATTCCTTGGGGCCTTTCGTTATTGAAATGCCTGATCATGGTTTCGCAAGGATTATTCAAATATGACAATGGGAACTAAGATTCCGAGGTGATTAGGTCACACACTGAAGCGAAAATGTGAAAAGAGGACAGACTTGTGTGGCGCTGATGCCGACTTCCTGTGGTGTTTCACGGAGTCTTGTTGACGAAGGGTGGGCGAAAAGTATTACTGAACAAGCACACACAGAAGGGAAAATGTGAAAAGAGGACAGACTTGGGTGACGCTGATGCTGACTTCCGATAGTCCCAAATAATGTATGAAAAGGAACAATAACAAAATAAATACATATATTTCATAGATATTCTTTACATAAGGTAAACCCAAAGGGTCCATGACATCCTTTTATTCACAAATTATCATACAAGAATTTTATTTTGGACTACTTACCAAAAGTATATGTGTTTTTATGGATATTTGATTTTTTTTTTTTTTTTTAATAAAAGAGGGGTAAAAATTTATTAGATCAAAGAAACCTTACAGCTGAGAACAAACAACCACCAAAAAACAGCCAACAAAAACCTCAACCAGACATATCCTCAGCAAGTAAATTATGAAGATGCTGAGAACAGTCAAAAGGGAGGTGATCCCAACCCTTAACAGACCAATTCCCCTGAAACTGAGAAGCCCATTTGGCCAAACAATCCGCAACCCTATTCCATTCCCTAGGAATGTGAACAAAAGAGATAAACTCCAAATTACAACAGATTTGAAGAATCTGTCGAACAACCAAGGTCAACCTCCAGTGAACATTATCAAGATGGTGAGTCTTTAACAAATTGATAATAATCTGTGAATCAGACTCACAGATTATCCTCCGCCAACCCATAGCCAACCCTTGTTCCAAAGCACAACAGATAGCAAGAGCCTCCATATAATTATTAGAGTGTATCCCCTTATAGCATGAAAAAATGAAACAAGCATTCCCAACACTATCTCTCCCAACTCCTCCAATACCAGCATGCCCAGGATTACCCCGAGAAGACCCATCCGTATTGATCTTGAACACCCCTGGAGGAGGAGGATGCCATCTACCATCTCTCTGCACCTTTTGTCTAACATCTCTTCTTCCAGATGAAATAGAAGGACGAGGACCATTCTCCACAAATCCCAAACTCTGCATCATCAAAATCTTTGACTGCTCCAAAGGAAGACTAATCTGGCATTTAGAAGAGACAGTTTCCTGGATCATACCAATGATTCGCTGCCAAAGCTGAGGAACAATAAGCTTCTTATCATGAAAAATTCTTTGATTTCTTTCCAACCAAATCTGCCACAGAATGCAAGAAGGGCCAATAGTCCAAGCAACCTGGAGAAAGAAAGCCTTAGCAGGAGGTCTCCCTAAACTCCTCCAGAACTCCAAAAGAGAAGAAGCATGGGCACAAGGTTGCTTCCACACCCCCCACCAAAGATGCCAAATATCCCATGCAAAAGAACATTGAAAAAGAAGATGACCTGAAGACTCTTCACTGTTCGCACATAAAAAATAGAAATAAGGTCCCTGAAAACCTCTCTTTTGCAAATTATCCCAGGTAAGGCATCTATTGTGAGTAGCTAACCATAGATAAAAATTACATTTAGGCCAAGAGACCTTTGACCACACCTGCTTCCACCAGGGCACCTCAGCATCCCCAAAATATTGTCGATCCAACTCCCTGTATCCCGAAGCCACCGAATAAACCCCTCTAGGATCCAAGCCCCAAGCCAAAACATCATCATCCTGTAAAGAAGAGCAGTTCCTAGAAGCCAAAATATGAGCCAACTCCTCTCTTTCCTGACAAGTACCCCCTACCGGCCAATCTATAGGATCCTTCCAACGAACAACCTCAACCTGCCCAACTCTGTCAACAAATTTATAGTCCATAACCCGATGCCAACCTGCATCCAAAAACACCTTACATAGATTCTGAAGATGAGGATACATGGATAAAATAGCAGGGAACCCATCCCAAGCATCCTGCCAAAAGAGAGCCTTGGAACCCTTATGACATATCCAGAACAAACCTTGCTTAACAAGATTCACCCCCTTCTTAAGAGTGTTCCAGATGAAAGAGCCCCTACCAGACAAACTGTATCGAGGAATCTCAGAGCCCTCAACCCCATTTAAATATTTATAGGAAAGAATATTTGCCCAAGCTTGGTCTTGAGAAATACACCATCGCCAATAAAACTTAGCCGCCAAAGCCTCTCCAGAAAGAGAAGACAAACGAAGACCCAAACCCCCTTCTTGCTTCGGTCTGCAAATAGTTTCCCACTTAACCAAGCTCCACTTTGAAGACTCCAAATTACCAGCCCATAAAAATCTTCTAGACAAAGAGTCCAACTCATGAATAAAGCTAGCAGGAGCAACCTGAATCATGCACCTATAGATGCAAAGGGCCTGAACCACAGACTTAAGGAGTAAAACTCTACCAGCAGAGGAGAGCCATCTAACAGTCCAATGAGAAACATGAGCATGAAATTTGTCCAAAATGGAGTTCCAGATCTCACGAGGCAAAGGACCCATAGAAAGAGGAATACCCAGATACTGCAAGGGAAGAGCACCAATCTGAAATCTTAGAATCTATGCAATACGAGCCTGTATAAGCGGATTAGTGTTAAAGAAGAAAATGGAAGATTTCCCCTCATTAATCTTCTACCCCGAAGCAGCCAAATATATATCCAAAGCCCTTCTAAAGTTGGTAGCTTCCCTAATAGAAGCAAGCCCCATCAGAGTCGTATCATCCACAAATTGAAGATGAGAATAAGCAGGCAAACTCATACCCCACCTCCAACCATGAATCAAACCCTGATTGACATGTGATTTCAGAAGTCTACCCAAACCTTCAGCCATAATGATAAACAAATAAGGGGACAAAGGGTCGCCCTACCGAAGACCTCTTGAGGCTTGAAACAAAGAAGATGGTTGACCATTAACAAGAACTGAATAAGAAGGTGAAGTAATGCAGCTCATCACCCAACTTACCCAGCTGGAATGGAAACCAAAAGCTAGAAGGATCTTGCTTAAAAAAGACCATTTAACCCTATCATAAGCCTTAGCCATATCCAGTTTCATAAACATAGCTTTTTCCTTAGAAATGCCCATAGAGTGAATGGTCTCAGCAGCAATAGTCACCCCATCCAAGATTTGTCTGCCCGCCACAAAACCTCCCTGTTCATCAAAAATGACCTTGTTAAGCCAAGGCTTAAGACGCTCAACAATCAACTTTGTTATAATTTTATACACCACATTGCAGAGAGCAATAGGTCTGAAATGATCAAGAGAAGTGGCTCCTTCTCTCTTAGGAATAAGCACCAAGAAAGTAGAATTTAGAGCATGCAACATTTGATGAGAGTTGAAAGACTCTTGCACAACAGAAAAGAGATCCAGTTTAACAATTGCCCAAAATTCTTGAAAGAATTCCACCGAAAAACCATCAGGCCCCGGAGCTTTCCCTTTCTTCATCTGGAAAACAATACCCTCAAGCTCATCAATGGAAATAGGATGCATGAGAGCATCATTCATTTCATCAGTAACCATAGGAGGAATACAACTCAACACACTATTTTCTTCAACATCCGTAGATGGAGAATCCTCAGAATACAGAGAAGAGAAAAACCTAACAACCTCACCTGAAATATCCTGATCTGCAATTAACTGAACCCCCTGAGATGAAGTAAGAGATGAAATGATAGTACTGTGTCTTCTAGCCTTCACTGAATTGAAGAAGAACATCGTATTCCTATCCCCTTCTTGCAACCAATCAATTCGGGCCTTCTATTTCCAATAAATTTCTTCTCTAAGTTCCCACTCAGCTAACTCCTTAAGGGCAACAGATTCCTCTTGGAGATTTCTCTCTGTAAGACCATAATCCCTAATATGTCTTGTAATAACATCTAACTTCTCTTGAGCATCCAATTTAGCCCAAAAAATATTGCCAAAAGTCTATCTATTCCACTTCTTTATCTGATATTTGACATGCTGAAGTTTCTTAACAAGAGAATACATAGCAGTACCATGATGAGGCTTACCCTGAGTCCACCAAACCCGCATAAGATTCTGCAAAGAAGGCTCCCAGAGCCACATTAACTAGAATTTAAAGGAGGATTTTCTATAAACACCACAACGACTGACCATCAACTTGATGGGCCAATGATCAGAGCCTTTCCAGTCCAAAATAGCAGAACTAATATTCCAGTTAGAACTTATCCATAAGGAAGAAACCAAAAACCTATCCAATCTCTCCGCAATACCCTCAGACCCACATCTCCTGTTGTTCCAAGTAAAGATGCCATTACCAGGTTTAATGTCAATCAGGTTATGCAACAAAATGTTATTATTAAAAAGCAAAGAAGCTTGACCAAGGGCGCCCACCCCTCCTCTTTTCTCCTCCAAACTGGTGATAGCATTAAAATCACCAGCAAGAATCCAGGGATACAAAGGAACCATCAACCGAACCTCTCGAATATGATGCCAAAGCGTAATTTTCCCAACAAGATCAGTAGGGGCATAAACATTAGTTAATAAAATCACCTCACCCGACTCTTGGGAAGAGGTAACCATAGAAAGAGAACAACGATCAGATATCCACCATAAAGGAGAAAGCTTCTAAGGATTCCAAAAAGTAACAATACCTCCAGAGCTTCCATGAGACCCAATGCACTGATATTGACCATGAACCCATAATTTAGAAGCAATATTAACCATACAATCCACAGATAATTTAGATTCTTGTAAAAAAACAACATCAGGATTATGCAACTTAATCAAATCATGAACAACTTTTTGATGAGGAGAGCTATTCAAACCTCTCACATTCCAGGATAGAACAATCATTGACGAGGATTAGCAAAGTGAGAGTCAAGAGGCCTAACCAACCCTGACTCAACCAAGGACTCCCCCTAAATTTTAAGTTTCTCTACGTCTTTCTTCCTCCCCACCTTATTAGTCTTTTTAGGGACCCCTTTTTTATAATTCTTCTATTGTATTCCCAACCCAGGACTTGCCTTAGAGCCCTTACCATGGCTTGAGGTGACTAAATCCACCAAAAGAGGATCTTCTGACATAGCCTCATCCCGCACTACCATATTGTCCATAGGAGGGATAGGATTACCAAACTCCCCTAAGGATGTCAATGCCAAAGGCTGAACTGAAGATTGCACCGCACCATTCTCAATCTCCGAATATGGAATCACAGCACGGTGAGGGCCCTGCTCAACATCCAAAAGAGCATCCACCTGATCCATGACACCCACCTCTTCCTCATGTTCCAGAACCTGCCCATCCACAAGATGGTCTGTAGGGAACCCAACTTGTTGTTCTAATTCTTCAAGAGCATCAAACCTGTTATGAAGCCCATCTATTTGCCTATCATTTAAAGTTTGCTTCTGCCCTCGACCTTTATTTCTAGATTTGACCTGCTAAAAACCCTCAATATCTTTACCACTATCCTGAACAGGAGCTTTCCCTTTATCATCTTTGGGCCCTGAAGATTGAGGCTTAGGATTCATTTTACTCACTACCTTAGGACACTTTTTCTGTAAATACCCATATTCATGACACAAACGACATCTAAAAGGTAGAGTTTCATAATCAAGCCGTTGGACCCATGAGTAAGACCCAAAATGGATTTCCAAAGAATCGGGTAAAGGTTTATTCAAATCAAGCTCAACACATATACGGGCACAAGAAATTACCTTTTTATCCTGCGTGAACTGCGAAGCCCCAATCGGCTTTCCCAGAAGCAATGCAATTGAATGAAGAATATCGCTCCTCCAGAGTTCCACAGGTAACCATGGAAGTCGCACCCATACTGGAACTCGAGACGGGATCTCCTCTGTCGGATTAAAACATGCATGCCACGGTTTGATAAAAAGTCTGACCTGATTATAGAAATACGGACCCCCTTCAAAGACCTTGCAACGATCCTCCAAGCACGAAAATACAACCAAAAAATAATTATTGGCCCCCATCATAATATCCATGTCTCCCACGGGATTCCAAACATTGCGTGCCCAAGACTCCAACGCCATAATCGAAACCCGAATACCAAGAAATTTACAAATTAGAGCATGCTTTGACATGTACTCAATATCCTCTACAATTGAATCTGGTTGAAGAACCAGAACCGGTCTCTCCACAACCTTCTCCAAACAACCATTCACTTTCTTAGCTTTAAAAAAACCAGATGGGGAAGAACTTCCATCAACCCCGAAACCATCCCCAGATGAGGACTCACCAGACCCCATGAGAGCCTCTTGAAATGATCTTCCATTCACACCAATGGCCCCTCCTAACGAAGCCATGTCTTTAACAAAGCAGCAGAACAAAAAAAATTACGGCCCCAAACTGCAGAAATAACCCACCCCCAAACTTCAAAAAAACCCCTCACGCACCTCTGCAAACACCCATGCAGCAAAAGAGAACAACAAAGGCACATGCACCAACATGCACACCTCACGACGATACATGCAGGCCCTGCGCACCATCCACAGACCCCACAGCGCCATTGGATATTTGAAATTTTTAATAAAAGTTCATTATGATTAAATATAAAGTAATTCAATGGGATGAACAAGTGGATGGGAAAACATTTTATTTTGATGTTGTATATGTCATAGATTAAAAACATATCAAGATATACTAAAGAGGTAAGAAATTATACAACAAACCCAAGCCTAAATAAAGAGAAATAAAGGATTTTCAACTCAACTAGAAAAGAAAGGTTGTTACAATTCATTAAAAAAAAACATAAAAATAAATAAGGAAGGATGGCAAAAGATGAAGAATAGAAATATGTTATAATTTAGAAGAAATCAAATCTACAAAGGAAGATATAAATCAATTTTTAAAGTAGAGAACATAGAAGATCTTAAGTTCAAGCTAGATTGTCTATTTTCTTCAAATAGCAAAAATATCTATTTGCAATAAAATTGATAATAGTATAGAGGTTGTTCTTTGCACTTCAAGTCTTCTAAGGCAACATAGTTAAAAAATAGTTCAGAGATTTTCAATTATACTTTAAGGTTTCTACTATAACATAAAAGTGGTAACAACATGGAGATTGCATCTTTTTCTTTAGGAATTCCAAGGTATTACAAAAAGAAAGTATTTTAGAGGTTATATTTTTCATTTTAGGTTCTCTAGGGTAATATAAATGTATAGACGATAAGTCAAGAAGTGAATGGTCTAGAAAAATATAAGATATTGGAAAAGAGAGGAAGACCTCCAAAGGAAAAAAAAAAAATCTCAAAGAATATTTTTTTGGGAATAAAAAACAAATATTACAAAAGTGAATAAGAATAGGGTAAATCCCAAAAATGATATTATAGAATGATAATGAAGATTAGTTTTACATTTATTTAATACAAAAATAAAAATAGATAGTGAGGAATAAAAATGTATTAATAAATAATAGGAATAGTTTAGTGGTTCTTGATATGGGATATTTAATTGATATTATAATTATATGGGACAACTACAAATGGGATGGTCAACTTAACTAGAATCAAGAAGCTTTTGGGTTTCTAGTATTTGAAAAAAGCTGAAAATGAGGTAATAAATGTATATGATTTAAATATAGTTGCTTTTAAAGATATATATTAAAAGGGCCTTAGTTTATTCATGTCAAATTCAGTAATGACTTATTATTATGAGCTATGAATTTTTGGCTTTTGAAACATAGTTGTGTTCCCTTCAAAAAGCAAGGGTAATTCTCTTGTTAGTCCAAATCAATGGAGGAATTTTCTTCCTTTGTCAATCTAAATGGAATTTGGGATGATATTGTTCAAGACTTAAATAAAAATGGGATAATGGGTATATCAAGAAATCTCATATGGAAGAAAAATTAAAAATATTTTTCTGAACTAATGGTTGATTACAAAGAAGTATAATATTCTGAGCTATCCTATTGTGAGCAAGAGATCAAATCATGGATAAATTCTCTTGACATATGAACTAATTAACAATGGTCATCCATGTATGTTTTATTTTTAATTTATGTGATTTTAAGACCTTAATTTCCTATAGAAGATTATATTGTGATTGGATAAAGCAAAGTCTCAAGGACAATTTATGTACGATTTTATTTAAAAGTTGAAATGTCTAAAAGGAAATATGAAGATCTAGAATATCAAATGATTTGGTAACATATTTAAAATAAAGAAGAAAACTAAATTCATGATTAAGGATTTATGAGTGATAGTGAAAATGAATGGAATGGATCAATATACTACATGCAATAAGATAATTATTTGATTATTATCATAACATGTTATAAAAGGAAGCATCATATTAGGTTCCAAAAATATTGATTGAGATGGAAAGAAGATAGAACTAACAAAATTTTCTATACCATCATAAGAACAAATTTATCCTTTGGTGGAATAAGAAATATTTCATCCCTAAAATGAAAGGAGTGTTGAGTAATAAGAGGGGATCAAGAAGGAAGTAATCAATTATTTCAAAGATATTATATCAAAAATTGGGTAGGATAGGAAGGTTTAGGATGATATTTTGTAAGACATTCCATGATGAGGATTGATGACATTAGCATGGATTTTATTTTATTGTTCAAGATTTTAGCATAAGATTTATTTTATTAGTTTATTATCCTACGTAAAATATGAAAATTACCTCCAAGTTAAAAGCTAAAGTTAGTTTGTTAGGTTGTTAGCTTAAGTTAGTTAATTGTTAAGTTGTTATGGGCTATAAGTTAATTTATTTTTTGTTGTTGAAGGCCGGCCAAGTACAATGGGTGGCACAACTAGGGCCACACTCCTTGGCGGCATAACAATAGAGGGCCTTCCTCCTTGTGATTCAAACTGAGGTCATTGAGATGAAACACCAATGACATAACGTTGGGGTGTCTCTGTAGGGACATAAAGTGATATTTTTTTATTTGCATTCTACGATCTAGATCTTCCAAAATGCATCCTATGTGATATTTAGAAGATATTTCAAATATTATAATTTGGGCATATAAGTTTGTGTGTTTTCCAATAAATTCAATAAAATTTGTAGTTGAAACTTTGTTCCATATCATTGGTATCATAGCTTTGTTCCAATTAGTAGACTTGGGTTGCTTTTTTTTTCTTTTGGTTGGGTTGTAGAAGTTCTTGAGTCAACATTTTGTAGAAGCATTAAGATCTTTCATTTTTGGAACATAAAAATATATAGTGAAAAGTGTCATCACCCAGATGCCATTTTAGCAGCTCTAAATCAAGTATCTACATTATTGCTTTAGCATTCTGCCTTATTCTATTGAAGTATCACCCTCTAGCTCGTCGGTATTCCTATGCTTGTGGCCTTCAAGCTACCAAAGGGACTTATGATTTTGTAAATCGTGTGCCATTTCTATTGCCTCCGGCCTTCAAGCTACCAATGGGACTTATGATTTTGTAAATCGTGTGCCATTTCTATTGTCTCCTCATGTATAAACGTAGGGATTTATGAGTATATTGGATGAGAGATACTTGGTTGAAGATGAATTGTTGTGCAATCAGTAGGTCGATGCAAGCCACAAGATTTTATAAATTAATAAGACGTGGGCCTACAAAAATGTTGTACTCAAATACGATGGTACATACACCAATGTGTCCTTTGATGTTGGATATACATACTTGATGATTGTTGGAAAGCTGAAAGCCTTCAAGCCTCCAGCCTTAGGCCCTTTGTGCAACTGACGGAACTGGTGAAGTCTATTGACGAAGTTCAATGTTTTTGCACTGAGCAGAAGTCCACGTGCTACAGCTTTTACCACTGGTTTTGATTGACGCCTTTCAGTTCCCTAAAGGTTGGATCTAGGCATGACGAAGGCAAACAAATAATTGACTAGAGATAAAGCAGATTATTTCTACCCTGATTGTCATTGTTCCTACTTAGAACTCCATGTTTGACCTCCATGAAAATTGCCTTTTGGCGACTTTGGCTTCTTCGTGATGTCTCAAATTTGTTGTCCATTTTTTATGCACAGTTCTGTGGCATTTACGCACATCATCTCCTAACTTCGTACACTCTTCCAATCTTACCAAAACATGTCATCAAACCTACACATTCTCAATGTGATATTTCAGTGGGTATTCCCTTGGTGTCATTGTTTTCCTACAGCTCTGGTCAAACCTGGTCTCTGAGTTTATGTCATTGTCAATCCAAAATAATCATTGTGTATTACGTATATGACGATGTGATTCCTCCTTCAAGGTCTTGGAAAGAACACAACGACTAGGCATCTTGAACTCTATGAGACGTTCTTGTAATCCTTTCGTGTAGGAGGTGAACATTAAGTTGTAACTGGCTTTAACCTACAACGCCATGGCCACCAATCTAGCTAAGCTCGATGTTATAGTCAGCACCTAGACCCAGGTCAATGACATCATCATCGAAGGATAGGAAAAAACTTCAAGAAGATCGCATTAAAGGAGATGTAAGAGGCAATTTCTCTTTACACCTTGCTAAGAGGTATTGTTTTGATGGAATTTTGTAGTTGTATTTTATATTATTAGGATATGTTGTATTAGGTGTAATATAAGAGGCTAGAAAAGAAATAATAAATGAGATTAGTGTATTAACTCGCGAAATAAAATATTTTGATAAATTTAATTTAATAAATCTATATAACATGATGAGTGGGATAATTTCAAAAATTATGGTAAATAAATTTTAAGATATTTTAGATTATATATATATATTTAAGAGAAAATGGGGTTATATTCGGATTTTCTGTTCTTGATAGATTATAATTTCCTTTTAAATATTGAGAGTTTACACAGAGATTCAATTTTTATTTTGATCGAGTTATTAGATACTTACATTTTTTTTTTATAAAAATTTTGAATTCTTGATTTTTATTTTCTAGGTCTTTTTTAATTTTTTTTTAAATACAAATATTTCAAAATTCGTCATTTTTTTCTTAACATTTTTTTGTAGCAACCTTCACAAAACCAAAACTCCACCTCTCTTGTCTATGCACTACATCTTAATAGAGTAATATTTCTAAAATTTTACACTATCATAGTTTGCTTTACACAATTTTGATTGCTAGTTTCCTTCCTAAAGCATAAGTGCAACCACAAGAATTGCAATAAATAATTTATATGAAAATGTATTAATGTTATAAAATACATCAATTATTACCAGTTAAAAACATTACAGTAAATATTAATCATTATTTGATTCAAGTAGTCAATATTTTCTTGTCAACTTCAACTAGATATACCATTTCCTCTAACCATAGAAAAGTGAGTTTAACTTCATGATCCTTTATTAAAATCCCTCTATTGGCTAGTCTATCTATGTAAACTTGATTTCTTCAAACTCTGTAGCAAAGTCTTGTATTTCCACAATGATCCCTTATATGTTCTATGGAGTCTTTGCTTTCCTCATATTTACATTTATTACTATTAGTGAATTGTCTTCCATCCATACTTTGTTACATTTCATATGTCTACATATTTTTAACCCTTCCAAATCCACCCAATATTTAGCTTAATTATTTTTCTTAAGTCCACTATGAAAGTGTAATGTGATAAAATTTCACCCCTATTATTTCTAATTATTCCTCCTCATCCTCCTCTTGGTCTTGGATTTCCTTTAGATGCTCCATCAAAATTTACTTTAAACAACTCCACTTTTAGTGATTTCTAATTTATATTTTTTACCTTCATTTTGTTTTTCTTATACCCAACATCATAATTTCATTTGATGACTTGACTCAATCTATCAAATCTCTCTAGTTCAAGATTAGGGATTGGGTGAGTTGATAGGGTTGGTTTAGACTCCTTTATGGCTAAAAAATCTTCCTTTTTATTACCTCTAAATTGCTTTCCTTTCCTTTAAATATTATTTTGTTCCTTTCTAGCCATATAGTCTAAAGTATTGTATCCTTTGATATATCCCAGATTGTTTGTAATGCCTTATTTTTAAAAGTGCTCTACCATTGCTTTAATAATTTTTCAATTCTACCATTCATCACCATGTATTTACCAAACATATTAAAAATTTATTATCATAGTTCCTAGATTATTGAACAACGTTCCAAGAGATGGTCTATACTCTCCTCCTCCTTTTACATAGAACACATTATGAGGGGCTATAAAAACCCCTTTTCATTAGGTTATCCTAGAATAAAATTTTCCTATGTCCTACTAGCCATACAAATATTTGACTTTTGGAATTCTTGGGCTATCCCAAATATCTCTCCATATTCTCCTGATATTCCTATTTTGTTGGTGCTTTACATTATATATGTTTCTTGCTATGTATTCTCCTAAGCTAATAAACTTCCAAATCAGCCTATCCCCAGCTCCTCTTAGAATAATCACTATTATTATTTTTCTTCTCAACTACCTTCTGGCAACAATGATCGATATACTTGTACAAAATGATTATTTCCATTTGTATCTTTCTTCTTGGTCCTTATGCATAATATTTGAAACCCTATCATAATATTTTTCTTGAAGTATTCTCATCCATGGTTTCAAAATTGGATCTAGATTGAGTGATTTTTTATCACACCAAGTATCCACTCAAATAGAGTTTTTCCTCTAGTTCCCACTACCCATTGTAGACCTTTAATCACTAGATCAATTTATTTTTTAAAACTATTCCATAATGTATAACCTTATGGTGGTGAGAATGTAGTAAATATTAAGCTTAGATTATTGGGCTCAATGTACTTACTTAGAAAAAAAATTCCTATTATATTTGACTCCCTTAGTATAATCTCCATATTACTTTTTCCTTTAAAGCTAAGTTTGCATTCGTAAGAACTCTTAGATATTTTAGATTATGTCATTTTAAACAAACAATATGGTTTTATTCATGGTAATCAAACTCTTTACAAAATAGTCATTGTACAATAGGCTGTAAACACCCAATTTTACCTACTAATTATATTGTCAACTAGTTATTTTGGCCAAGTCAATGAAATCAACCTAAATTTGGGGTAAAATATAGCCTAAATTTTGAGCATCACAAAAATATACCAAATTATCATAAAACCTTACAAAACTAGTACTATTAGAAAGATCTCAAAAAGATATTTCTAATGAATATAAATGTTCTTATATTTTTTTGAGGTTTGATACCTCAAAAACCAAAAAAATTGTTAGGGATATACCTATAATAGAGTTGTATGACCAAATTTGAGGTAAAACTTAGCCCAATATTTGAGGACCTTAAAACCATATCAAATCTTCTTTAAATCTCATAAAATTAGTGTCATTGGAAAGCTCTCAAAAAGGGATTTCCAATGAGTATAAAATTATCTATTTTTGTTCTAGATTTTACCCCTAAAGAAAGTAAAAACAATAGCAATCTATTGATGATAACACCATATGATCCATATAATGCTTACGTACAACACTTTAGTATAGAACTTTTGTATAGTACTTTCATACAATGGTTATGTATAGCATTTTTGTACAACTATCACCAGGACTTAAGTATTGATAGTTTGACTCCATAAAATTGTGATTTGATTGAGTAGATTGTTGTATCAAGGGTAAAATCACATTTTTTATAGGATTTTAACTAGTAATCAAGCTAGTTGTATGTCCAAATATCTCTCTAGTCTCTTTAACAAAAATCTTGTAACTAGCAATCATACAACTATCTCTCAATCACCCTATCAACTCACCTACCATCATTCAATCTTTGTGCTAGCTCTTGTATTAAATTTCCACCACTCAACTATCTTGAACACATCACTTAGCCTCCCTGCCACATCCTCAATTTTTGTCACCATAACTTAAGACTCGTGAAGATCTACCAATATTCATTGGAAAAAATATAAAGTTTCCCTTGTTGCGATACGTTGGTTGATCAATTATCTACATGCTTGGTTATCTATCATTTGGTAATTGATAATAAATAGTTTCAACAATCTTGTGGCAATTGGAAATTATATATTTGTGGCAACTACTTTCTTTGGTATTTTCTTAACTTTCTTATAGGTGCACACTATTATTGAAGAAATTTTAGAAGTTAACCAGGGGGATTCCATGATATTAAGATCTATTTCCACCTAGATATTACCACCATATATCCAACACATGTAGAATATACACAAAATAGCCTTTAGATAAAATCCTATTGTGTGAATGAAATAATCAACAACATAAAATATGATCATCTTATTTTGATTGCATCTTTATAGTATTCTTGTAGCAATCATCTTTCTTTCATATTCAAAATATTTTTACATCAATTATTTCTTGCAATAATCATTTATTTATATTTATAAACATTTTGTAGCAAGTATCAAATCTTATATTTTAGCATTCTTTGTAATGAGCATCAGATCACATTTTTTTAACATTATTTTTTGTAAGCATTCCCTTAGTGATATTTCAAAGTATTTGTACTCTCCAGTCATCTTGCATGTATGATTTTATTCCTTTTCTAGGTTTTATCACCTTGAAGGTAACTAGGACCTCACAAAGAGTAGAAGTACAAATTAAATTAGACTCAAATCAATTAGAGGAATGGGAAAAAAGAGAACTTTAATGGAAGAAAAAATCTAGAATCCAATGGCTCAAAGAAGGAGATCGAAACACAGTTTTTTTTCACAAATATCTTCTAGCTCAAAGATCTCACAAATTCATTTCTTCCCTAAAATCTAAGTTTGGAGATTTTTTCTACACTTGGGATGGCATGAACTATGTTGTTGTCAATTACTTTTCCAATATATTTTTTGTTGCACCTTTTGACTCAACTTCTCGACAGAATATTCTTCAAGCGATCCCTACTCTTATCACTTATGAGGAGAACTCTATTTTTACTGCTCTAGTTACTATCAATGAGCTTCAATGGGTGGTGTTTAAAATACAAAAAGGAAAAACTGTAGGTCTTGATGATTTTCCCATTGAGTTCTATCAAGAGTTTTAGGATATCCTTCAAGTTGATTTATCAGAGGTGGTGGAAGAAGCCAAGAATGCCAAAGAAATTTTGAAGTTCATCAATAAAACTTATATAGCTCTTGTCCCAAAATATTAAGAGGTATATCATATCTCAACTTTTAGACCTATAGATTTATTTAATGTTCTCAAAATTATTGCAAAGATCATGGTAGAAAGGATGAAGCCTCTTTTGCATAAGATTATTTTCCACTGAACAAAGGGGTTATGTGGAAAGGCGTAAAATAGTGGATGAGATAGTTCTTGCTCAAGAAGCCATCCATTCCATGGAAATGCAAAAAAATCCATCTATGTTCATTCGTTCAGGCTTATCTAAAGCTTATGACAGAGTGGATTGACACTTGTCAAATTTTTAAGGTAATTTGGTTTCTCTTAATATTGGATGGACTAGATTATGGGATGTATCTCTTTGGTGTCCTACTCTATTATTATTATCAATGGAAGGCCTTCTCAATTGTTCCCTAATTCTAGAGGTATTAGGTAAGGTGACCCCCTCTTCGCTTATTTATTCATCATTCTTGTTGAATGCTTGGGCAAGACTATAACCAAAAATAGAGAAAAAAAAACCCTTGAGGGAGTTACCATTGCTTGTGGAGCTAGGCCTATTTCTCATCTTCAACTTGTTGATGACTCTACTCTATTAATTAAAGCTACAGTTAAGGAAGCTTCTAAAATTAAGCAAATTATTAGCTATTTTTCTAATGCTACTAGGAAATTGATCAATGAAGACAAATCTAAAGTTATTTTCTTTCACTACTCTCCTAGATAGGAATCCATGGTCTTGGATAAATTAATATATAATAATACCTCCCTTCCGATCACTTATTTAGGAATTCTTATAAATATTCAAAGACAAAAAAAAACTAGAATTGGTTGTTGGATAGAGTTAAGAAGAAAATTGGAAAGTGGACCAATAGGTGGCTTTCATTTGGGGGTAGAATTACCTTGGAAAAATTAGTCCTTCAAGGTATACCTATATATGTTTCTGTTGTGTTGTATACCAAAGGAATTTCATCGAGAATTGGATCAAATCAATCATTGATTCCTCTAGAATGGTACTAAGGAGAAAATAAAATGGGCCTTGGTGAAATGGGATACTTTATGTCTTCCCAAGAATGAAGGGGGGTTAGATTTCTAGTCTTATATTAATAACAATATGGCTTTAGCTACTAAACTATATTGGAGGATTTTGCATAACCCTAATTTTATTTGGGCCAAGAATATTTGTGCTAAATATGCTAAGAATAAAAGTCTTGAAGATATTTTTCGTTATCAATTGCCTACCAAAGGTTCTCCCATCTTAGTGGTTCTTAAGACTGGTGAGGATTTTATTAAGTGAAGGTTATTTTAGATCATTCATAATGGTCAACAAGTTAATTTTGGATAGATTCTTGGGATGGTCACTAACATTTGATAACTCAATTTCTTGATTGGAGGCCTTGGATGGAGGAGCTTCATTGAGCTAACTAGATAAAGGTTGCTAATTCATGTCGATACCATACTTGGTAATTCAAATTTTGGTAGATATTAGATCCCTATTGAGGACTGACCTATTAAAATGCCAAAAATGCAAAGAAAAGATATCCAAAGTATACTTCATATGATATCTCTCTCTTTATCCCATTATAAAGACTATTTTGGATGGAACAACAGTACTAAGGATGAGTATTTAGTTTCTCAAGGGTATTTGGTCTTATGCCACATAATAATCCCAACAAATCATAAGACATATTTACTCAATTGTGGGTTCAAAATATTTGGCCTAAGGTGAGATTCTTTACATGGTATTTATTGCATCATAGGGTGCTTACTGGTGAGCATCTTCTGAAATGTGGTTTTCATGGCTTGTTTAGATGTTAAATGTGTGGAGAGAATGTGGAAACTCTCATCCATATTTTTATTGAGTGTACCTTAGCCTTTGAGCTATGGAGGAGAATGACCATCTTACTTGGCTTACAATGGTCCATATTTTTTTACTTTTGAACAACTTTAGAGGGATTGGCCTAATTAGGAGGGTGTTGATCATTTTATTAGACAACTAGTTTGGATGGGTTCTACCATTCTACCTTGGAATATTTAGAAGGAAATAAACAACTAGATTTTCAATCAAGAAAGGAAGGACATTCACTATATCTAGCAAAATACCATTGCCAACTTAGTTGAATTAGTCCAACAACTCCTTAAACACCCCCAAAACTCCCATCAAAAATGGGATCAAAAGATGCAAATATTGAAGATTAACTTTTTAAGGGCAACCAACTTAAAGGGAATGTGAGCAATCAAAATATGGATAGAATAAGGAACTAGAAACCTCCTCCTAAGTATTTTAGAAAATTCAATACCAATGGAACCTCTAAGGGGAACCTTGGAAAATCTAGTGCGAGAGGAATTGGTAGACTTTTAGATGGTTCCCTGGTTTTCACTTTTGCTAAGAATTTGGGTATCCTTTCCAATAATCTTGTTGAGGTGTATGGTATCCTTAGAGGCCTTTGAGAGGTTGGTAAGGTCGGATAGAAAAAGGTGTTGGTTGAATCTGAATCTCAAGTCATGATTAATCTATTGAAGACTCCTAAGAATCATAAGGTTGATTGGAAAATAAAAAATAATTGTTGAGAAGATTCAATTAATTCAGATGGACTTTTTTAAATATGAATACAATCATGTGGTTAGAGAATTTTTTTTAGCATGATAAGTGTTTAAGTGCATATTATGTTTTGATTATGCTATAATATGGTATTGTTGATGATGTGTATGATTGTAAGACTAGGTACTCTCAATAGTGGATGAACATGGGACAACCACAAAAAATGAGAGACTTGAAGAAATGAAATGATGATGATGATTTACTCATCATCAAATCTAGGGTAACTCTAGGGTAATTAAATATTCTCATGTATTTGTATCTCACAAATGTGTATTTTTATTGTACTTACACCACCAATTGGGAATTTTCTTGAGAAAAGAACCAGTTTCTAATAGTCAGGTGATGACATGAAAGTCATCATAAAAAAGACTTGCTACTTAGGAACAAGAGGTGGTGTAAGGCAATTGTTTGGTTGATAAGTAATTACGTTGGTATGCTTGTATTTAATACTTAAATCTGTCTAGCAAAGGATTCATTAAAAATAAGGGGTATTAATAAATATAGAGATTTTTTTATACCCAAATAAGTAATATCAATGTTAATAATCAATATTAACATTAGTTATTAAAATAGCATAATTAAGGGTGCAAATAATTATCATATTTTTGTGCTAATATTTTAGTATTGCATTAATATTAGAAATAAATTAATAATGTGGAATTATTAATGTTTTAATTATGAGAAATAAAAAATAAAGAGAATCTTGGGCAATCTTATGAAACTCCTTCCCCAATGAGAAATAAGAGGTTGGGAATTTAGTAATGATCTGAAGCTTCTTCTTGGATGGTTTGGGAAGAAGAACAAAGAAAATTTTGAGAAAGGAAATAGAGGGTAGAAAGGAAAAGGGCTATCATAGAAAGAATTGAGAAATGATAGAGACTACTGAATTAACTTGGTGGTAGAGGTATTCTCTTTTCGATATTTTCCTACCTATTTCTCTGGTTTTCTCCTTTTAAAAAAAAGTATGCTTGGAATAAATCTGGGTATTAGTGATGTTTACTTTTAGAGCGTCTCTATTTTATTAGAAAGTAACATTAAGCTTTCTATTCGTATGGACTATTAAGAGAGAGCCTATAAAATAATATTGCCTTGTTTTATTTAAGCATACATTTTCCTTTTCAATGATTCTTAAGCCTCTTTTAGCCTTCTAGAAAACACCTGAGTCTGATCTTGACCAATAGAAGGAGACTTGATCTTCGAAATGAAAGGTGTTTGCTTTAAGTGTAACCTTGGAAAACTATTATAGCATCCTCTCAAATCTTTAGATGACCTTGGAAGAGTAAAACAATCATTATGGCTTACCTATCACTATGTATTGAGTACCTATCTAGCACCTACATGTTTCACTTTATATATGAACTTGTGTTAGTCTCCTGTATCATTTTGAAGCACTGTAATTATTACTTGTATATCAATGGATGAGGTGCTTTTATTTTGATGTATCGCTTCAAGAAAGGAGACTAGAGTTTTATGTCTTGTTTAGGTGGAAAATCAAAGAGTGAGTATTTGCTATACGTATCTTAAAATCCATAGAAGTAAACAAAATTCTGAAGTGGTCGTGTGTTTTAAGATTTTTTGAATATAGTAAAAAAGTCAAGATATCAAAATGGATTGTATAAGCTGATCAGTTTTTTTGAATAAAATTTTTACCTTTTACTTAAAAAAAAAGGTCAACCAGTAGGAAGTTACATTTGAAAATATCAAAGATAAAAATGAACCCTTATTATCGACCATTTAAAGGAATGCTTTAAGATCTCTTCTTATAGTATGAACTCTTTGATGAGGTCTAATCAGTTAAGACATATTAAGAAGCTTTGAGGAAATAATGATTTATGGGTTGGAGGATTTAATATTTTTTAAAATAAAAGCTTTGCTTGGTTTTTTTATATTGTCTTAAAGGACCTTTTAATTAAGGAATTATTAAAAGATTGTTTTAAAAGGAATGCTCTTGTTCTTAGATAAATAAGGATTGATTATTGGCTAGCTATTGTTTAAAAGGAACATTCTTATTTTTAGATAAATAAGGATTGATTATTGGTCAACCATTGTTATTGGAAAATAAATTTGTAATTATTTTAAATTTAAATAAGCTATATTAAAATAAGTACAATAGAAGTTGATTCTATTCTAGGGAGAAATATGGGCTTCTCTCATGAGAATGTTGTATGAAATTGTATGGTAATATGCATGGTTGAATTTTGGCATGATGTATATTAAAATTATATTTTCATACTCAAGAGTTGTCTTGATCCTTTATTCCATTTACTCGGCATGTTGATCCAGGAAGTTAACCAAAGAGATATGGACATATTGGTTTCAATGATATTGTAACAGTTTTAAGATATGTAATCTCTTTTAGATAGGTTTCATTATGGGCTTCTCTTGGTAAAAGAGGTTGAATGTATGTTAGAATTTATAATTTGATATTAAACTTATCAAAGAATGAAAATGGTTATACATAGAGATATTATTGTAAAGAAAGTATTATAGAAAGATTTTTCATTTATGTGCAATGGAAATGTATCTATTAATTGATGCTTTAAAATATTTAATACATATGCTTTAATTATTTTAAAGAAATAAAAGTTAAAGATAGTGTTAATTTTAGATAAGTGTTTATATTTCCATTCTTATAATGTGGTTTTAAATTGATAATTAATGCAACAATTATCTTTATTTATAGGGAGTAATTAGTTCTTATACTCTAGGTATTTGGGATTAAGGATCTAAGACTAAAACCTTAAGGGAAAGAATCCTAGAGTCAAGTTTATTCACAAATCTTGAGGTGGGTAGTGGGGAGGTAAAACTCAAGTGTATTGTGAATGATGCACTATGAGTGGTGAAACTCGGAGTGTTTTCCAAAAGTGGTGAGGATTTGGTAAAGTCCTAAGAAGTGAGGCTTGGACTATAAATCCTATCACGGAGGTTAGTAATTATATTCACAAGTTAATATTGTGTTGGAACTTTGAATGGGAAGTATCAGGTGGCCAAACATATCATCACATGGAGTGATAATGACCTTAATTTTTCCACCATGAAGGTGTGGTGATTAAGCACTAAGGTACTAGTTAACGCGTTATGGAGGTGTGATAACTAGAATTTAAGGCATTATACCAGAACAATCCTACATAGATGGACTTATGTAGGGTTAAGGAAATAACATCCCCTTTTTTAAGGACTAAAAAGAGATAATCCCTACGCTATAGTAAAATGGTCTTACATTTGGGAAGAGTGTAAAAAATGTGGAGGGACCATTAAAAGTGTCTTTTATACTAAGGAGGTATAGAAATGTGAACCCCAAAACTATGGGATGTTGGCCTATCTTGTCCACTTGAGAGTTGTCTACAATAATAGTATCTCAAATGTGGTTATACCTTGTGTAAAAATAAAAATAATATGGGAACATCTTTGTGAACCCTACCTATGAAAAATATACTTTCTCTTGGGTTGGTTGAATTGGGTTATTACAACTGGTATCAGAGATCTAGATTGTAGGACTAGAAGCTTCCATGGAGAGAACCTAGGATTGGCTTGACTTGATGTGTAGTTTGGGGAGACTTGCTACTCTAGGGACCTTAACATGAACTAGGATACAATGGGTATTGCACGTTGATGGGACCAATTTAAACCGAGTAAAAATCCTAGAGAATGTAGTCTCTTATAGGGATGGTATCTTGCATGGAGCAAGTGTGACCATGAACATTATCAGGTGGATGATAATTCTTTGTGTTAGCTCATGGGAATGATGAAACTAACTAGTAGTTAGAAGTAAAATTTAGAGGAAATTGTAAATCTAACTCAACTTCTTTGTATGGTCATGATAAATAGTACCTAAGTTGAGAAGAGGAAGAAGATGATCTTCGCATAACTTGAGTTAAGCTAGGCAGGATGAGGCTGAAGCTAGAACTTGAGGAGAAATTTCTAGGAACTCTTTTAGAGAGGTGGAAAACCTCATCACCATAGTTTCATTACTATAGGAACATATGGAATATAGAGGTAATTGCTAGAAAATCTAGATCAACAAGATTCCTAAAATAGGAATTATGAGGGCAAATAGGAAGAGGATTCTACTATAGAGAACCAAGAAGGTAAGGCTCACAAGGTTGAGCTAGCCAAGGACCTAAAAATATTAGGGTATCTAAGTTCAATGGTAAAGAAGGAGGTGATTCAGTTGAGTCTTGGCTAAATGAATTGAAAACACATTTTTCCATGAAGAGTTATTATTTAGTGACCCAAATAGTATGGGCTACCCTCCATCTACAAGACACAACTTTAGAATGGTGGAATAAATTCAAAGTTGGTAGAAATAATATTTCCTCTAACATTCTCATCAACTTCAACAAACAGAATCCTATTTCTATTTATGTGGTTTGAACATCCACTACCAAGATACCAAACATAATATTTAACAACCTCAAAAATATTGTAATAGAGGAAGAGGGTTTCACCTTTTTCACTATAATCAGCTTATTTATCCAACTTTTTTATAGTAATATGGCTGAATGTAGCCATCCTTGCAATAATAGTCGTAGTGTCTATGGGCTAATTTATACTATTGTCATTTCCTCTTCCACGGTCTCTACCATGATCTCTAGAGAATGATGATGTCAAAGTGATAGATTATGATTCCTTTGAGTGGGATCATTGCTCATTCATCGTCAATTTTTCTTGAAATGCTTGACCAATACCTTCATCTCTATCCTTCATCCTATGCTCATAAGTTTGCAAGCCACCAAGTAGTTCAACAAGAGTTAGTTTTGATAAATATCTAGACTCTTCAGTAGCAATCATAATCAAAGAAAACTTCTTAGGAAGGATTCTCAATACCTTCTCAACAATCCTTGTGCATGAATATCATTCACCATATTTTAGACTTTAGTGATGAACATTTTAATAAACTTATTATCATTCATGTGTAAGGATTTATAATTTTTCTTAAGAACTGAAGCTTAACTATTCTCACCTTAAAGGAAACTTTGTAGGCACTTTCAAGTGTCTCCCATGTATCCTTTGATTGAGTGCATTTAGCAATCATTGGAAATATGGAGACATCAATCCCACTTTGAATTGCAAACAAAACTTTTACATCCTTCTTCTAATTTGCCAACAACTCCTTAGAATCAGCAAAAAGTGGCTTGATCTACTAGCTTGAATTATCCTTGTAAAACAAGATTCCACAAGTCCTATGAAATTAAGAAATTCTTCATTTGAATATTCCAGCATTAAAAAATTTCTCTATTAAACATAGGAATTTAAAGTGAGATAGTATTAGCTCCATTTTGTGCCATCATAAAAAAGTTCCTTTAACCCAAATAGATTGACTTACTTTGATACCAATTGAAGATTTTAAGTGTTACTAAAGAAATCCAAAGAACTACAACAAGCTATCAAAAAAAAACTGTAATGGTTGGAATTTTTTCACATTAATACTGGCTGAAAATTTCACATAAACTGCAGCAGGTATGCATCAATAATAATGGTATAAAATCCAACAAAAATACAGCATTAAATTCAGCTAACAATAACTGAAAACATCACCAAATCAAACCCAAATCAAACCCAATAAGATCATAAAAGATCATGTTTCATCAAATGTTTTATAAATAAAAGCAATTAAAATACAATAAAGTTTGCTTACAAATTCTCTAGAGACCCTTAAAGAGATAACTCAAATGGTTATAAGATCATTTTTATATAAACTCGGTTTTCTAAATCTGATGCTGATAAAATTAGATCTAAATAAATTATAAAAATCAGGTATAATTTTTATATATACTTTACAATCTAGACAAAAATCAAGTCTAAATAAATTAGATTAAAATTTTTGAATAAAAATCAAATCCAAATAAGTTATTATAAAAGTTCCAATCCGACCAAAAAATTTAATCAAAAACGACTCTGATAATGTTACTTTGTTTTAGAGTTCAGAAAAAGCCCTTTCAAAATCCACAACCATGTTAATCGTTGCCCGAAAAGAAATGCTCTCCCATTCAACCAAATATTGCACTGGAGAGTAGCTCTGTCTAAATCTTTATAGAGAAAAAACTTAAAAAAAAAAAAAAAAAACTGAGATAACTGAAGAGATAACACTAACAATCACTCACAAAAACTTGTGATTCTGAACAAATTACTTCCTTGTAACTTTCTGCGCAACAAGCTTCATTGGAAAAAGGAGGAGGTGGATAGGAGTAACAATGAAAAATAAACCAGTTATCTAGAGATAAAAAACTGAGATAACTAAGAGATAAAACGAACAATCACTCACAAAAACTTGATTCTGAATAAATTACCTCCTTACAACTTTCTGCGCAACAAGCTTCATTGGAAAAAGGAGGTGGATAGGAGTAACAATGAAAAATAAACCAGTTATCTATTTTATCCACACAATCAGCCAGACACTCATTTGAATATATTCCAATGAAAAATTCAAACACTGCGTATTCGAATGCACTATAGAGCTTCGTCCAGGCCCGCTTCCGCAGACTCGCACCGCGTCTTCTCTCTGACGTTTTTGGCCTTTTTCATGCTTCTGTGTTCCCCATACAAGTACGACAGGAATCCCCAGAGAGACAACGCAAGCGCCATGCCCTTCTCCCCGCTAAACTTCTCGTGATATAGGACGACACCTAGCACCTCCGTTACAGGAATATAGACGGCGATGAGGATACCACTCAGCAGAGAATTCGACAAGGAGATGACGCCGAAGACGCCGATGACGAAGAGCTGCCAGCAGACGGCGTTCCAGACAAGCCCCATGTAATAACCGACCTCACCCACATTGGAAGCCTCGGCCTCCCTCCGAATCGCCTGGAAGTCCTTGTTCACCACCATGCCCACCGTACAGAACGCCGTGGCGGCGAACGACATGACGACCTACATCTCCATGACCAAGGTGTAGGTTATCCTCCGCGTGGTTCGCTTGTACATCAGCTCGATCAGGGGGAGTATCAGCCCGTACAGGGCGGCGGAGGCGATCGTGACCAGAAACCCGATGACGTACTCGGCGTTCGTTACGCCCTTGGGCCTGTCGCCGCTGGTGTGGAAGGCCAGCAGTGCCGACCCGAGGCTGAGCAGGACGACGGCGTTGATGGAGTATGGAACGAATTTCTGCCGTACGACGAAGAAGGCGAACACGGCGTTGAAGGCGAGCTGAGTGGAGATAAGAAGCAACGACGTCGACACCGGGAGGTAGTCGACCCCCCACGCGTACAGAAAGTCGTCAGCCCCCGTGAGGAGGCCGAGCACGAGACTGGCCAGACAGAGCTGCGGGGTGATGTGGCAATTTGGGTCGGGGCGCCTTCTGTAGGCGAGCCAAAAGGGGAGAATCAGAATGGGGAACCTGGCCGTCTCCAGCCAAGCCGGAAGCCATCGCCGCTTGCCGCCGTGGTGAAAGTAGAACTTCAGTAAGAGGGGTCCGGCTGTAGCACCGATAGATAAGGCGAAACAGTTCAGCGACAGCAGCACCCAATATGTCAAACTCTTTTTTTTCTTCTCCTCCTCCGAAACCTCCATCATTTTCGTAAGGCGAAACGTTCAATCTCTTTCTCTTCCAAGTGTTTTGGGGAAAAAAAGGACGAGAGAGATTTGAGAAAAGGGAAAGAAGATAAAGAGTTATTTAAGACTAGTCAATGCTCTGAGATTCCTTGGGGCCTTTCGTTATTGAAATGCCTGATCATGGTTTCGCAAGGATTATTCAAATATGACAATGGGAACTAAGATTCCGAGGTGATTAGGTCACACACTGAAGCGAAAATGTGAAAAGAGGACAGACTTGTGTGGCGCTGATGCCGACTTCCTGTGGTGTTTCACGGAGTCTTGTTGACGAAGGGTGGGCGAAAAGTATTACTGAACAAGCACACACAGAAGGGAAAATGTGAAAAGAGGACAGACTTGGGTGACGCTGATGCTGACTTCCGATAGTCCCAAATAATGTATGAAAAGGAACAATAACAAAATAAATACATATATTTCATAGATATTCTTTACATAAGGTAAACCCAAAGGGTCCATGACATCCTTTTATTCACAAATTATCATACAAGAATTTTATTTTGGACTACTTACCAAAAGTATATGTGTTTTTATGGATATTTGATTTTTTTTGTTTTTTTAATAAAAGAGGGGTAAAAATTTATTAGATCAAAGAAACCTTACAACTGAGAACAATAACTACCAAAAAACAACCAACAAAAACCTCAATCAGACATATCCTCAGCAAGTAAATTATGAAGATGCTAAGAACAGTCAAAAGGAGGTGATCCCAACCCTTAACAGACCAATTCCCCTGAAACTGAGAAGTCCATTTGGCCAAACAATCCGCAACCCTATTCCATTCCCTAGAAATGTAAACAAATGAGATAAAATCCAAATTACAATAGATTTGAAAAATTTGTCGAACAACCAAGGTCAACCTCTAGTGAACATTATCAATATGGTGAGTCTTTAACAAATTGATAATAATCTGTGAATCAGACTCACAGATTATCCTCCGCCAACCTATAGCCAACCCTTGTTCCAAAGCACAACAAATAGCAAGATCCTCCATATAATTATTAGAGTGTATCCCCTTATAGCATGAAAAATGAAACAAGCATTCCCAACACTATCTCTCCCAACTCCTCCAATACCAGCATGCCCAGGATTACCCCAAGAAGACCCATCCGTATTGATCTTGAACACCCCTGGAGGAGGAGGATGCCATCTACCATCTCTCTGCACCTTTTGTCTAACATCTCTTCTTCCAAATGAAATATAAGGACGAGGATCATTCTCCACAAATACTAAACTCTGCATCATCAAAATCTCTGACTACTCCAAAGGAAGACTAATCTAGCATTTAGAAGAGACAGTTTCTTGGATCATACCAATGATTCGCTCCCAAAGCTGAGGAACAGTAAGCTTCTTATCATGAAATTTTTTTTGATTTCTTTCCAACCAAATCTGCCACATAATGCAAGAAGGCTCAATAGTCCAAGCAACCTGGAGAAAGAAAACCTTAATAGGAGGTCTCCTCCATAACTCTAAAAGAGAAGAAGCATGGGCACAAGGTTGCTTCCACACCCCCCACCAAAGATGCCAAATATCCTATGCAAAACAACATTGAAAAAGAAGATGACCTGAAGAGTCTTCACTGTTCGCACATAAAAAATAGAAATAAGGTCCCTAAAAACCTCTCTTTTGCAAATTATCCCAGGTAAGGCATCTATTGTGAGTAGCTAACCACAGATAAAAATTACATTTATGCCAAGAGACCTTTAACCACACCTGCTTCCACTAGGGTACCTCAGCATTCCCAAAATATTGTCGATCCAACTCCTTGTATCCTGAAGCCACCGAATAAACCCCTCTAGGATCCAAGCCCCAAGACAAAACATCATCATACTGTAAAGAAGAGCAGTTCCTAGAAGCCAAAATATGAGCCAACTCCTCTCTTTCCTGACAAGTACCCCCTGTCGTCCAATCTATAGGATCCTTCCAACGAACAACCTCAACCTGCCCAACTCTGTCAATAAATTTATTGTCCATAACCCGATGCCAACCTGCATCCAAAGACACCTGACATAGATTCTAAAGATGAGGATATATGGATAAAATAGCAGGGAACCCATCCCAAGCATCCTGCCAAAAGAGAGCCTTGGAACCCTTATGATATATCCAGAAAAAACCTTTCTTAACAAGATTCGCCCTCTTCTTAAGAGTGTTCCATATGAAAGAGCCCCTACCAAAAAAACTGTATCAAGGAATCTCAGAGCCCTCAACCCCATTTAAATATTTATAGGAAATAATCTTTGCACAAGCTTGGTCTTGAGAAATACACCATCGCCAATAAAACTTAGCCGCCAAAGCCTCTCCAAAAAGAGAAGACAAACGAAGACCCAAACCCCCTTCTTGCTTCGATC
Source organism: Wollemia nobilis (assembly GCA_028583015.1). NCBI lineage: Eukaryota > Viridiplantae > Streptophyta > Pinopsida > Araucariales > Araucariaceae > Wollemia > Wollemia nobilis. Next base: position 5,984,620 of record JAQPPZ010000523.1, on the reverse strand, counting down.
TGCAAATAGTTTCCCACTTAACCAAGCTCCACTTCGAAGACTCCAAATTCCCAGCCCATAAAAATATTCTAGACAAAGAGTCCAACGCATGAATAAAGCTAGCAGGAGCAACCTAAATCAAACACCTATACATACAAAGGACCTAAACCACAGACTTAAGGAGTAAAACTCTACCAGTAGAGGAGAGCCATCTAATAGTCCAATGAGAAACATGAGCATGGAATTTTTCCAAAATGGAGTTCCAGATCTCATGAGGCAAAGGACCCACAGAAAGAGGAATACCCAGATACTGCAAGGGAAGAGCACCAATCTAAAATCTTAGAATCTATGCAATATGAGCCTGTATAAGCGAATTAGTGTTAAAGAAGAAAATGGAAGATTTCCCCTCATTAATCTTCTACCCCAAAGTAGCCAAATATATATCCAAAGCCCTTCTGAAGTTGGTAGTTTCCCTAATAGAAGCAAGCCCCATTAGAGTCGTATCATCCACAAATTAAATATGAGAATAAGCAGATAAACTTATACCCCACCTCTAACCATGAATCAAACCCTGATTGACATGTGATTTTAGAAGTCTACCCAAATAATGATAAATAAATAAGGGGACAAAGGTTCACCTTGTCGAAGACCTCTTGAGGCTTGAAACAAAGAAGATGGTTGACCATTAACAAGAACTGAATAAGAAGGTGAAGTAATGCAGCTCATCACCCATCTTACCCAGTTGGAATGGAAACCAAAAGCTAGAAGGATCTTGCTTTAAAAAGACCATTTAACCCTATCATAAGACTTAGCCATGTCCAGTTTCATAAACATAGATTTTTCCTTAGAAATACCCATAGAGTGAATGGTCTCAGCAGCAATAGTCACCCCATCCAAGATTTTTCTTCTCGCCACAAAACCTCCCTATTCATCAGAAATGATCTTGTTAAGCCAAGGCTTAATACGCTCAGCAATCAGCTTTGTTATAATTTTATACACCACATTGTAGAGAGCAATAGGTCTGAAATGATCAAGAGAAGTGGCTCCTTCTCTCTTAGGAATAAGCACCAAGAAAGTATAATTTAGAGCATGCAACATTTGATGAGAGTTGAAAGAATCTTGCACAACAGAAAAGAGATCCAGTTTAACAATTGCCCAAAATTCTTGATAGAATTCCACTGGAAAACCATTAGGTCCCGGAGCTTTCCCTTTCTTCATCTGGAAAACAATACCCTCAAGCTCATCAATGGAAATAGGATGCATGAGAGCATCATTCATTTCATCAGTAACCATAGGAGGAATACAACTCAGCACACTATTTTCTTCAACATCCGTAGATAGAGAATCCTCAGAATATAGAGAAGAGAAAAAACTAGCAGCCTCACCTGAAATATCCTGATTTACAATTAATTGAACCCCCTGAGATGAAGTAAGAGATGAAATGACAGTATTGTGTCTTCTAGCCTTCACTGAATTGAAGAAGAACACCGTATTCCTATCCCCTTCTTGCAACCAATCAATTCGGGCCTTCTGTTTCCAATAAATTTCTTCTCTAAGTTCCCACTCAGCTAACTCCTTAAGGGGAACAGATTCCTCTTGGAGATTTCTCTCTGTAAGACCATAATCCATAATATGTCTTTTAATAACATCTAACTTCTCTTGAGCATCCAATTTAGCCCGAAAAATATTGCCAAAAGTCTTTCTATTCCACTTATTTATCTGATATTTGACATGCTAAAGTTTCTTAACAAGAGAATGCATAGCAATACCATGATGAGGCTTACCCTGAGTCCATCAAACCCGCATAATATTCTGCAAAGAAGGCTCTCGAAGCCACATTAACTAGAATTTAAAGGAGGATTTTCTATAAACACCACAACAACTGACCATCAACTTGATGGGCCAATGATCAGAGCCTTTCTAGTCCAAAATAGCAGAACTAATATTTCAGTTAGAACTTATCCATAAGGAAGAAACCAAAAACCTATCCAATCTCTCTGCAATACCCTAAGACCCACATCTTCTGTTGTTCCAAGTAAAGATTCCATTACCAGGTTTAATGTCAATCAGGTTATGCAACAAAATGTTACTATTAAAAATCAAAGAAGCTTGACCAAGGGTGCCCACCCCCCATCTTTTCTCCTCCAAACTGGTGATAGCATTAAAATCACTAACAAGAATCCAGGGATACAAAGTAACCATCAACTGAACCTCCCGAATATGATGCCAAAGAATAATTTTCCCAACAAGATTAGTAGGGGCATAAATATTAGTTAATAAAATCACCTCACCTGACTCTTGGGAAGAGGCAACCATAGAAAGAGAACAACGATCAGATATCCACCATAAAGAAGAAAGCTTCTAAGGATTCCAAAAAGTAACAATACCTCCAGATCTTCCATGAGATCCAATGCACTGATTTTGACCACGAACCCATAATTTAAAAGCAATATTAACCATACAATCCATAGATAATTTAGATTCTTGTAAAAAAACAACATCAAGATTATGCAACTTAATCAAATCACAAACAACTTTTTGATGAGGAGAGCTATTCAAACCTCTCACATTTCAAGATAGAACAATCATTGACGAGGATTAGAAAAGTGAGAGTCAAGAGGCCGAACCAACCCTGACTCAACCAAGGACTCCCCTTAAATTTAAGGTTCTCTATGTCTTTCTTCCTCCCCACCTTATTAGTCTTTTCAGGGACCCCTTTTTATAATTATTCTACTATATTCCCAACCCAGGACTTGCCTTAGAGCCCTTACCACAGCTTGAGGTGACTAAATCCTCCAAAATAGGATCTTCTAACATAGCCTCATCCCGCACTACCATATTGTCCGTAGGAGGGATAGGATTACCAAACTCCCTTTAGGATGTCAATGCCAAAGGCTGAACTGAAGATTGTACTGCACCATTCTCAATCTCCGAATATGGAATCACAACACGGTGAGGTCCCTGCTCAACATCCAAAAGAGCATCCACTTGATCCACGACACCTACCTCTTCCTCATGTTCCAGAACCTACCCATCCACAATATGGTCTGTAGGGAACCCAAATTGTTGTTCTAATTCTTCAAGAGAATCAAACCTGTTATGAAGCCCATCTATTTGCCTATCATTTAAAGATCACTTCTGCCCCTGACCTATATTTTTAGATTTGACCTGCTAAAAATCCTCAATATCTTTACCACTATCCTGAACAGGAGCTTTCCCTTTATCATCTTTGGGCCCTGAATATTGAGGCTTAGAATTCATTTTACTCACTACCTTAGGACACTTTTTTTGTAAATACCCATATTCATGACACAAACGACATCTAAAAGGTAGAGTTTCATAATCAAGCCGTTGGACCCATGAGTAAGACCCAAAATGGATTTCCAAATAATTAGGTAAAGGTTTATTCAAATCAAGCTCAACACATATACAGGCACAAGAAATTATCTTTTTATCCTGCGTGAACTGCGAAGCCCCATTGGCTTTCCTAGAAGTAATGTAATTGAATTAAGAATATCGGTCCTCTAGAGTTCCACAGGTAACCATGGAAGTCACACCCATACTGGAAATCGAGATGGGATCTCCTATGTCGGATTAAAACATGCATGCCACAATTTGATAAAAAGTCTGACCTGATTATAGAAATACGGACCCCCTTCAAAGACCTTGCAATGATCCTCCAAGAACGAAAATACAACCAAAAAATAATTATTGGCCCCAATCATAATATCCATGTCTCCCATGGGATTCCAAACATTGCGTACCCAAGACTCCAACACCATAATCAAAACCCAAATACCAAGAAATTTATGCTTTGACATGTACTCAATATCCTCTACAATTGAATCTGGTTGAATAACCAGAACCGGTCTCTCCACAGCCTTCTCCAAATAGCCATTCACTTTCTTAGCTTTAAAAAAACCAGATGGGAAAGAAATTCCATCAACCCTGAAACCATACCTAGATGAGGACTCACCAAACCCCATGAGATTATCTTGAAATGATCTTCCATTCACACCAATGGCCCCTCCTAACAAAGCCATGTCTTTAACAAAGCAGCAGAATAGAAAAAATTACGGCCCCAAACTGCAGAAATAACCCACCCCAAACTTCAAAAAAACCCCTCACATACCTCTGCAAACACCTACGTAGAAAAAGAGAACAACAAAGGCACATGCACACCTCACGGCGATACATGCAGGCCCTGCGCACCATCCACAGACCCCACAGCGCCATTGGATATTTGAAATTTTTAATAAAAGTTCATTATGATTAAATATAAAGTAATTCAATGGGATGAACAAGTGGATGGGAAAACATTTTATTTTGATGTTGTATATGTCATAGATTAAAAACATATCAAGATATACTAAAGAGGTAAGAAATTATACAACAAACCCAAGCCTAAATAAAGAGAAATAAAGGATTTTCAACTCAACTAGAAAAGAAAGGTTGTTACAATTCATTAAAAAAAAACATAAAAATAAATAAGGAAGGATGGCAAAAGATGAAGAATAGCAATATGTTATAATTTAGAAGAAATCAAATCTACAAAGGAAGATATAAATCAATTTTTAAAGTAGAGAACATAGAAGATCTTAAGTTCAAGCTAGATTGTCTATTTTCTTCAAATAGCAAAAATATCTATTTGCAATAAAATTGATAATAGTATAGAGGTTGTTCTTTGCACTTCAAGTCTTCTAAGGCAACATAGTTAAAAAATAGTTCAGAGATTTTCAATTATACTTTAAGGTTTCTACTATAACATAAAAGTGGTAACAACATGGAGATTGCATCTTTTTCTTTAGGAATTCCAAGGTATTACAAAAAGAAAGTATTTTAGAGGTTATATTTTTCATTTTAGGTTCTCTAGGGTAATATAAATGTATAGACGATAAGTCAAGAAGTGAATGGTCTAGAAAAATATAAGATATTGGAAAAGAGAGGAAGACCTCCAAAGGAAAAAAAAAAAATCTCAAAGAATATTTTTTTGGGAATAAAAAACAAATATTACAAAAGTGAATAAGAATAGGGTAAATCCCAAAAATGATATTATAGAATGATAATGAAGATTAGTTTTACATTTATTTAATACAAAAATAAAAATAGATAGTGAGGAATAAAAATGTATTAATAAATAATAGGAATAGTTTAGTGGTTCTTGATATGGGATATTTAATTGATATTATAATTATATGGGACAACTACAAATGGGATGGTCAACTTAACTAGAATCAAGAAGCTTTTGGGTTTCTAGTATTTGAAAAAAGCTGAAAATGAGGTAATAAATGTATATGATTTAAATATAGTTGCTTTTAAAGATATATATTAAAAGGGCCTTAGTTTATTCATGTCAAATTCAGTAATGACTTATTATTATGAGCTATGAATTTTTGGCTTTTGAAACATAGTTGTGTTCCCTTCAAAAAGCAAGGGTAATTCTCTTGTTAGTCCAAATCAATGGAGGAATTTTCTTCCTTTGTCAATCTAAATGGAATTTGGGATGATATTGTTCAAGACTTAAATAAAAATGGGATAATGGGTATATCAAGAAATCTCATATGGAAGAAAAATTAAAAATATTTTTCTGAACTAATGGTTGATTACAAAGAAGTATAATATTCTGAGCTATCCTATTGTGAGCAAGAGATCAAATCATGGATAAATTCTCTTGACATATGAACTAATTAACAATGGTCATCCATGTATGTTTTATTTTTAATTTATGTGATTTTAAGACCTTAATTTCCTATAGAAGATTATATTGTGATTGGATAAAGCAAAGTCTCAAGGACAATTTATGTACGATTTTATTTAAAAGTTGAAATGTCTAAAAGGAAATATGAAGATCTAGAATATCAAATGATTTGGTAACATATTTAAAATAAAGAAGAAAACTAAATTCATGATTAAGGATTTATGAGTGATAGTGAAAATGAATGGAATGGATCAATATACTACATGCAATAAGATAATTATTTGATTATTATCATAACATGTTATAAAAGGAAGCATCATATTAGGTTCCAAAAATATTGATTGAGATGGAAAGAAGATAGAACTAACAAAATTTTCTATACCATCATAAGAACAAATTTATCCTTTGGTGGAATAAGAAATATTTCATCCCTAAAATGAAAGGAGTGTTGAGTAATAAGAGGGGATCAAGAAGGAAGTAATCAATTATTTCAAAGATATTATATCAAAAATTGGGTAGGATAGGAAGGTTTAGGATGATATTTTGTAAGACATTCCATGATGAGGATTGATGACATTAGCATGGATTTTATTTTATTGTTCAAGATTTTAGCATAAGATTTATTTTATTAGTTTATTATCCTACGTAAAATATGAAAATTACCTCCAAGTTAAAAGCTAAAGTTAGTTTGTTAGGTTGTTAGCTTAAGTTAGTTAATTGTTAAGTTGTTATGGGCTATAAGTTAATTTATTTTTTGTTGTTGAAGGCCGGCCAAGTACAATGGGTGGCACAACTAGGGCCACACTCCTTGGCGGCATAACAATAGAGGGCCTTCCTCCTTGTGATTCAAACTGAGGTCATTGAGATGAAACACCAATGACATAACGTTGGGGTGTCTCTGTAGGGACATAAAGTGATATTTTTTTATTTGCATTCTACGATCTAGATCTTCCAAAATGCATCCTATGTGATATTTAGAAGATATTTCAAATATTATAATTTGGGCATATAAGTTTGTGTGTTTTCCAATAAATTCAATAAAATTTGTAGTTGAAACTTTGTTCCATATCATTGGTATCATAGCTTTGTTCCAATTAGTAGACTTGGGTTGCTTTTTTTTTCTTTTGGTTGGGTTGTAGAAGTTCTTGAGTCAACATTTTGTAGAAGCATTAAGATCTTTCATTTTTGGAACATAAAAATATATAGTGAAAAGTGTCATCACCCAGATGCCATTTTAGCAGCTCTAAATCAAGTATCTACATTATTGCTTTAGCATTCTGCCTTATTCTATTGAAGTATCACCCTCTAGCTCGTCGGTATTCCTATGCTTGTGGCCTTCAAGCTACCAAAGGGACTTATGATTTTGTAAATCGTGTGCCATTTCTATTGCCTCCGGCCTTCAAGCTACCAATGGGACTTATGATTTTGTAAATCGTGTGCCATTTCTATTGTCTCCTCATGTATAAACGTAGGGATTTATGAGTATATTGGATGAGAGATACTTGGTTGAAGATGAATTGTTGTGCAATCAGTAGGTCGATGCAAGCCACAAGATTTTATAAATTAATAAGACGTGGGCCTACAAAAATGTTGTACTCAAATACGATGGTACATACACCAATGTGTCCTTTGATGTTGGATATACATACTTGATGATTGTTGGAAAGCTGAAAGCCTTCAAGCCTCCAGCCTTAGGCCCTTTGTGCAACTGACGGAACTGGTGAAGTCTATTGACGAAGTTCAATGTTTTTGCACTGAGCAGAAGTCCACGTGCTACAGCTTTTACCACTGGTTTTGATTGACGCCTTTCAGTTCCCTAAAGGTTGGATCTAGGCATGACGAAGGCAAACAAATAATTGACTAGAGATAAAGCAGATTATTTCTACCCTGATTGTCATTGTTCCTACTTAGAACTCCATGTTTGACCTCCATGAAAATTGCCTTTTGGCGACTTTGGCTTCTTCGTGATGTCTCAAATTTGTTGTCCATTTTTTATGCACAGTTCTGTGGCATTTACGCACATCATCTCCTAACTTCGTACACTCTTCCAATCTTACCAAAACATGTCATCAAACCTACACATTCTCAATGTGATATTTCAGTGGGTATTCCCTTGGTGTCATTGTTTTCCTACAGCTCTGGTCAAACCTGGTCTCTGAGTTTATGTCATTGTCAATCCAAAATAATCATTGTGTATTACGTATATGACGATGTGATTCCTCCTTCAAGGTCTTGGAAAGAACACAACGACTAGGCATCTTGAACTCTATGAGACGTTCTTGTAATCCTTTCGTGTAGGAGGTGAACATTAAGTTGTAACTGGCTTTAACCTACAACGCCATGGCCACCAATCTAGCTAAGCTCGATGTTATAGTCAGCACCTAGACCCAGGTCAATGACATCATCATCGAAGGATAGGAAAAAACTTCAAGAAGATCGCATTAAAGGAGATGTAAGAGGCAATTTCTCTTTACACCTTGCTAAGAGGTATTGTTTTGATGGAATTTTGTAGTTGTATTTTATATTATTAGGATATGTTGTATTAGGTGTAATATAAGAGGCTAGAAAAGAAATAATAAATGAGATTAGTGTATTAACTCGCGAAATAAAATATTTTGATAAATTTAATTTAATAAATCTATATAACATGATGAGTGGGATAATTTCAAAAATTATGGTAAATAAATTTTAAGATATTTTAGATTATATATATATTTTTAAGAGAAAATGGGGTTATATTCGGATTTTCTGTTCTTGATAGATTATAATTTCCTTTTAAATATTGAGAGTTTACACAGAGATTCAATTTTTATTTTGATCGAGTTATTAGATACTTACATTTTTTTTTTATAAAAATTTTGAATTCTTGATTTTTATTTTCTAGGTCTTTTTTAATTTTTTTTTAAATACAAATATTTCAAAATTCGTCATTTTTTTCTTAACATTTTTTTGTAGCAACCTTCACAAAACCAAAACTCCACCTCTCTTGTCTATGCACTACATCTTAATAGAGTAATATTTCTAAAATTTTACACTATCATAGTTTGCTTTACACAATTTTGATTGCTAGTTTCCTTCCTAAAGCATAAGTGCAACCACAAGAATTGCAATAAATAATTTATATGAAAATGTATTAATGTTATAAAATACATCAATTATTACCAATAAAAAACATTACAAGTAAATATTAATCATTATTTGATTCAAGTAGTCAATATTTTCTTGTCAACTTCAACTAGATATACCATTTCCTCTAACCATAGAAAAGTGAGTTTAACTTCATGATCCTTTATTAAAATCCCTCTATTGGCTAGTCTATCTATGTAAACTTGATTTCTTCAAACTCTGTAGCAAAGTCTTGTATTTCCACAATGATCCCTTATATGTTCTATGGAGTCTTTGCTTTCCTCATATTTACATTTATTACTATTAGTGAATTGTCTTCCATCCATACTTTGTTACATTTCATATGTCTACATATTTTTAACCCTTCCAAATCCACCCAATATTTAGCTTAATTATTTTTCTTAAGTCCACTATGAAAGTGTAATGTGATAAAATTTCACCCCTATTATTTCTAATTATTCCTCCTCATCCTCCTCTTGGTCTTGGATTTCCTTTAGATGCTCCATCAAAATTTACTTTAAACAACTCCACTTTTAGTGATTTCTAATTTATATTTTTTACCTTCATTTTGTTTTTCTTATACCCAACATCATAATTTCATTTGATGACTTGACTCAATCTATCAAATCTCTCTAGTTCAAGATTAGGGATTGGGTGAGTTGATAGGGTTGGTTTAGACTCCTTTATGGCTAAAAAAATCTTCCTTTTATTACCTCTAAATTGCTTTCCTTTCCTTTAAATATTATTTTGGTCCTTTCTAGCCATATAGTCTAAAGTATTGTATCCTTTGATATATCCCAGATTGTTTGTAATGCCTTATTTTTAAAAGTGCTCTACCATTGCTTTAATAATTTTTCAATTCTACCATTCATCACCATGTATTTACCAAACATATTAAAAATTTATTATCATAGTTCCTAGATTATTGAACAACGTTCCAAGAGATGGTCTATACTCTCCTCCTCCTTTTACATAGAACACATTATGAGGGGCTATAAAAACCCCTTTTCATTAGGTTATCCTAGAATAAAATTTTCCTATGTCCTACTAGCCATACAAATATTTGACTTTTGGAATTCTTGGGCTATCCCAAATATCTCTCCATATTCTCCTGATATTCCTATTTTGTTGGTGCTTTACATTATATATGTTTCTTGCTATGTATTCTCCTAAGCTAATAAACTTCCAAATCAGCCTATCCCCAGCTCCTCTTAGAATAATCACTATTATTATTTTTCTGCTCAACTACCTTCTGGCAACAATGATCGATATACTTGTACAAAATGATTATTTCCATTTGTATCTTTCTTCTTGGTCCTTATGCATAATATTTGAAACCCTATCATAATATTTTTCTTGAAGTATTCTCATCCATGGTTTCAAAATTGGATCTAGATTGAGTGATTTTTTATCACACCAAGTATCCACTCAAATAGAGTTTTTCCTCTAGTTCCCACTACCCATTGTAGACCTTTAATCACTAGATCAATTTATTTTTTAAAACTATTCCATAATGTATAACCTTATGGTGGTGAGAATGTAGTAAATATTAAGCTTAGATTATTGGGCTCAATGTACTTACTTAGAAAAAAAATTCCTATTATATTTGACTCCCTTAGTATAATCTCCATATTACTTTTTCCTTTAAAGCTAAGTTTGCATTCGTAAGAACTCTTAGATATTTTAGATTATGTCATTTTAAACAAACAATATGGTTTTATTCATGGTAATCAAACTCTTTACAAAATAGTCATTGTACAATAGGCTGTAAACACCCAATTTTACCTACTAATTATATTGTCAACTAGTTATTTTGGCCAAGTCAATGAAATCAACCTAAATTTGGGGTAAAATATAGCCTAAATTTTGAGCATCACAAAAATATACCAAATTATCATAAAACCTTACAAAACTAGTACTATTAGAAAGATCTCAAAAAGATATTTCTAATGAATATAAATGTTCTTATATTTTTTTGAGGTTTGATACCTCAAAAACCAAAAAAATTGTTAGGGATATACCTATAATAGAGTTGTATGACCAAATTTGAGGTAAAACTTAGCCCAATATTTGAGGACCTTAAAACCATATCAAATCTTCTTTAAATCTCATAAAATTAGTGTCATTGGAAAGCTCTCAAAAAGGGATTTCCAATGAGTATAAAATTATCTATTTTTGTTCTAGATTTTACCCCTAAAGAAAGTAAAAACAATAGCAATCTATTGATGATAACACCATATGATCCATATAATGCTTACGTACAACACTTTAGTATAGAACTTTTGTATAGTACTTTCATACAATGGTTATGTATAGCATTTTTGTACAACTATCACCAGGACTTAAGTATTGATAGTTTGACTCCATAAAATTGTGATTTGATTGAGTAGATTGTTGTATCAAGGGTAAAATCACATTTTTTATAGGATTTTAACTAGTAATCAAGCTAGTTGTATGTCCAAATATCTCTCTAGTCTCTTTAACAAAAATCTTGTAACTAGCAATCATACAACTATCTCTCAATCACCCTATCAACTCACCTACCATCATTCAATCTTTGTGCTAGCTCTTGTATTAAATTTCCACCACTCAACTATCTTGAACACATCACTTAGCCTCCCTGCCACATCCTCAATTTTTGTCACCATAACTTAAGACTCGTGAAGATCTACCAATATTCATTGGAAAAAATATAAAGTTTCCCTTGTTGCGATACGTTGGTTGATCAATTATCTACATGCTTGGTTATCTATCATTTGGTAATTGATAATAAATAGTTTCAACAATCTTGTGGCAATTGGAAATTATATATTTGTGGCAACTACTTTCTTTGGTATTTTCTTAACTTTCTTATAGGTGCACACTATTATTGAAGAAATTTTAGAAGTTAACCAGGGGGATTCCATGATATTAAGATCTATTTCCACCTAGATATTACCACCATATATCCAACACATGTAGAATATACACAAAATAGCCTTTAGATAAAATCCTATTGTGTGAATGAAATAATCAACAACATAAAATATGATCATCTTATTTTGATTGCATCTTTATAGTATTCTTGTAGCAATCATCTTTCTTTCATATTCAAAATATTTTTACATCAATTATTTCTTGCAATAATCATTTATTTATATTTATAAACATTTTGTAGCAAGTATCAAATCTTATATTTTAGCATTCTTTGTAATGAGCATCAGATCACATTTTTTTAACATTATTTTTTGTAAGCATTCCCTTAGTGATATTTCAAAGTATTTGTACTCTCCAGTCATCTTGCATGTATGATTTTATTCCTTTTCTAGGTTTTATCACCTTGAAGGTAACTAGGATATGACCTATTGACCAAGGAATTAAAATATTCTTGGAGAAATTGGAAAGATCCCCAATACTAATCTCTCTTATTGTTTGTTTTGGTTTTAGACTTTGTTTTATAGGTGTGGAAAATAAAAGCATTGTTCAAGCCCTATTATAATACTTTCATCTATTATAACACTTTCGTTCAGTATTGCACTTTTGTCTAGTATAATAATTCCATCTAATATAGTGCTTATGTTTTACATAACACTTCCATTTATTATGGTGCTTTTGTCTATTATAGCACTTTTATCCAAATGCAGATAAGGTAAGTCCTCTATATACCATGATCATTTTTTGCTTTTATATTTATTTTATTTCTATTTTAAGAGTTATATTTAGGTCAATTTAGGGTTTTTTAAACCTCCTTGGTATTTTGTAGTTGACATTTTAATGAAATATTAACAAATTAAAGGATTTTGTGAAATTATTATTTTTTTATATTTTGCATTTTTTAGGAATTTAAAAGTTATAAAAGTTATATAATAGTGTTTTGATTAGCTTGTATAATCTCCTTAATCTTTGCATAAAGAAGAAAATGAAATCATGTAGTTTAGGTCCAGATAGTTGCATTTGGTCTCATTTGGATCTTGCATTAAACTATATGAATCTTTGCATTTAGCACAAGTTATGCCTCTCTTGGTTTTACAAATCATTCATTTTCTACAAGCATTTGAAGGTAAAATAGCACTTAGACTTTTATCTTATGAATCAATACTTTTATGGGCATTAGGATCCTTTTGTGAAATTATAAAATAGCAAGAAGTTTTTTCTTTCTATTAAAAAAACATAGACAATAAAATTAAAATACATGTAGCATGCATATTTAGACTAATATTATTGTTTGTACTTTATACATATTGTTTGTTGAGTTGAAAATAAAAAATAAAAAAAAGAGTGTTTACTTCATTTTTAGTATTGGAATTGAAAAGTGCATGCTAGGTCTAGGCTTTTGTTCATATGCATCTTGTTTTCATTATCACATTGCATTGGCATCCTCTTTGCATCTTATATTTGTACAAAATCTTAGGTGATTGTTAAAATAACTCACAAAATATATATTTAGGGTGAATCTATAAAACACCCCTGGTGAACCCATTCATTCCAAAAACCACCAAACTTGATGGTATCAACATTTATCCTTGATCTAATGTGTGGCAATTGGATCGTCATTTTTATGCCACATTATTTGGTGAATTCGACATGAAGACCATATGGGTCCAAAAATATTTACTTATCCTTACCTTAATCAAACATAAAATTAATAAAAACCTAATCAAGACCACCTAATTTTTTTTGCTTAAATTAGCTCACATTAATAAATATAACAAGAACATAACCAAATATTAGTCCTACTAGGGGAAGGTTAATGACCCCTTGAGTAAACCATAGTGCAGACCTTGCGGCTATCTCTCTATGTGATTATAACATGATGTAATAATGAGATTTAAAAGGAGGGATATTTTATTACCTCTCACATGCCAATCTTGGATCATGTACCTAGGTGTGGCTATCCTTAGTATCATTCTCTTTTAGTACCTCAAAGTCTAACCTCATGTACAATCATATATATAGAGGGAACCGATCTTGCTCCTACACACCAATGGATATATTGAGAGAGCAGGTATATCGATTAGTTTAGATATATTAAGGATCCCCATAACATATAAAGATAAAATCAAATATTTAGAGAAGGTGATATAAATTTTTGAAACATCTTCTTCTTTTAATCAACTCTTTAAGCAAAACTTAAAAAAAAAATTAATCCTTCCTTCCTACAGCTATGGATGAACCTCCTTATCTTGCGTAATATTGCATGTTAATTAGCTTAAAATTCTAATTATTTACCATCATTACATGAGGTCCAAGGGGACAAAATAACATTTGAGAATCCTACATTTAAGGAAGAAGAGGAGGAAGATCCCCCCTCAATAACCCTCTCTCCAATTCACAATGAACAAGGGAAGGTAGTTTTTAAATCTAAGGATCATTTAGATACTTTCCTACTTGTAAATAAGGAAGCTATGCAAAACATTTTAGGGGAAAACAAGGATACCTTAACAACTTTCACTAAAAAATTATGCTTTTTGGACCTTCTATAGCATCACAAGTCCACCCCCTTAACGTAAAGTCAAAGAGACTTATATCATAGATCCTTGTGTGCAAATCCTAATGCATCCAACCTTAATCATACCAATTCAAACACTCATATTATCACAACTTCAATAGAGGGGGGATTCGAAATCCCCTATCCTCCTTGGGACATCAGTTGTCCTTGCCCTCTATGCTTAGGATCAACAATAATTGTCATATATCACAACCAAAAAATGTCAATCAAATACCACACCTTGATATTCTCTCTAGTTCTCTTATCTCTACAAAATACTTACTTCTAATCCCTTTTTTAACATACCCCCTTCTCAATGTCACATACCCATTGCTTCAAATCCTCCTTGTACTAGCCCATTTTTACCAAGTACCTTGGGATAAAACAATGTGATATTACCTCATATATCAACTCATTTTACATCCCAAATATATATGTATGTTACTTTGAAATACCACTGGACCCTACCACAAGATCCATCAAATCCATCATACCTCACAAATCCAAATATAAATGTTAAGCCAGAACTATTAGAAAAACAAAAATCCAAGTTTGAAATACAGTTGGTCTCCCTTCAAGGATCTTCAACTAGCCAAAAACATGTTTATAAATATTTTTACAATAAACCTTTAGACCCTCTTATGGCTAGTTGACCACCCTCCTAATCTTGAAACCCTTAAAGTTTCCACTATATATGGGAAAAGGGAGACCAAATTGGACATCTTAGGCTCTTCCAAGTCACATGTCATTATATTGCCTATGATGACGTGCTATTCCCCATGTTGTTTCCAAAGAGACTTGGTGGAGAGGCCAAAGAGTGGTACTTTTAGATACTATAACATTCAATTAAGATCTTTGAGGAATCATAGAAATATTTCTCCAATATTTTATTGTGTACATAGAAGAAAACTATATGATTAATGACTTTTGTCAACTCAAACAAGCTAAGGGTGAAGCTTTCATAGACTTTTTAACCTGATGGTGGTCCCTAGTAAGGAAACTCCCATATACACATCCACCTAAGGACCTCTTATGTATATTTATAGGTAATTTATAGGAGCAGTTGGCTTACCCCTTAGAAACAATCCACATTAATTTTTTGAAGATGCGGTAGAGTTGGCCAAACAAGGAGAGGATGCCCTCTTATGTAGAGGAAAACTAAAGGTTAAGAAATAAGAGGAAAAATTATCCTATTCTAATCTAAATGGATAATACAAAAATAAACATATTATAGATGATGAGGAATCCAACAACATAAATACTACAACCCTCCAAAAACTTATATTAGAAAGCAAAAAGAGTCTATGAATAACTTTGCTAAATTAAATAAGCCTTCTATCCCGATATTAGAGAAACTCCTTCAAGCCAAGATGATAGATCTCCCATACATCAAGTGTGTATATCCGAGAGGGAGAAATCCCCTTCGTTTTTCCCCCATGAGTATTGTATCTTCCACCATGTTTGTGGTCATTCAACCAATAGATTTAAAACCCTTTTAAAACTTATCCAAGACCTCATATAAGGGGGCCAACTTATCATCAATGTCTTTGATTCCTAGTCCTCCTCAAACTTGGGTCTTAAAATCCTCCAAGGTCTATCGTTGGACCATAGCCAAAGGACATCCAAACCAAATTCATTCAGGGAATGTCTCACCACTAAATTAAAGCATGGTAGGAGCACTCCATCCTTTTTATCAATATTTCTTATTAAGATAGCATTAAATTATTTGACTCCTCTTCATCCCCATTAGCTCCTTTACAAATTTATGACACCTTTAAATTTTAAATTAATCAACCTAATAGCATAGATATTTTGTGGGATAGAGTATATTTGTAGTTGTAATTTCCCACTTTATTATCATCCAATCATGACAATGAAGTCAACTTTTTAACTTTTATCTATATTTACCAGTCTAAATCATCCCTCTTACCTATTTATCAAAATCAAGTCTCCCTTATATTTGGCATTACAAATTCTTTATAACATGATGGTCAATATGAAGTTCATATTACTAATGATCAAATCTAATTGTATTAAAAGCTACAAGATTGACATTATAATAGTTATCGAGGTAATCTTCTCATGTGGGATAAAACCCCTAGAGAGGTGATATATCCTCCTAAATAAGGGGTATCCAATTTTGATTACTACATTGAGGATCCTTAAAATAAATGAACCAACTCTAGTCAACAAGTCCCCAACTCATTTGTGTGACTTTAAATAGGTCGATTGTTTATATTGTCCATTTTCAAATACTTTATATTTTTCAATATCTTGTATCATAACAAAGCCAATGAAAACATGTATGAGCAATTAAACACTCCTTAAGAACCTTGCTTAATGATGGATACTTGTCGCTATTTGAAATTATACATATACTATCATGAAATATAGATTAATCCTTTAAGAGTGAATGGTCATCAAAATTGTATATATACCTCCTGCCCCACCTATCCTAAATGAGTAAGGAGAAAGAAACTCATAAGACACAATTCCCCCGTAGTTAGGCGCATAAAAATTAAAAGCAATTATACAAAATGGTCAAAATAATCAAATCTTGTATCCTTAAATGGACCAATCAACTATTTGCATTTAAATAGGCTAATCAAAGCATGTGTTTTAAATGGATCAATTAAAATTATGTACTTTTAAATAGGCCAATGAAATTATGTGTTCTTAAATGAGCCAATCTATTATGTGCTATTAAATTAGTCAACCTATTATGTGTTTACCTATGTGCTCTTAAATTAGTCAATCAAGTATGTGCTCTTAAATGAGCCAATCACATATGTGCTTTTAAATAAGTCAATCAAATGTGTGCTTTTAGATAATCCAAATAAAGTATGGGAATTTAAATAATCCAATCAAGCATGTACTTTTAAATAAGCCAATTTGATGTACCTTTATATATGTCAGATCAGATTATGTGCTCTTAAATGATTCAATCAAATTCTATGTGCTCTTAAATGAGCCAATCAAATTATATGTGCTCTTAAATGAGCCAATCAAATTATGTCTTTTTAAATAATCTAATTAGATATGTGCTTTTAGATAATCCAATCTCTTATATTCCTTTAAATAGTCTAGATTCAAGTATGTTCCTTTAAATAAGACACTCAATTATATGCCTTTTAATAGGCCATCCCAATTATGTGTCCTTAAATGGACTAATCTATACACACATGAAATCAAAAGGACTATCCTTTTAAGTGATTTTTAATAGTCCTCTCTTTAGGTATCCCACTTGAATGATGATAAATCAAAATAATGCCCTTTAAGAACCTTGCTTAAAGGTGCTTTGGAACTAAAAGATAATAAAACCAAATATACCCTTGACTAAACTAGGGGCATCAAGCTTACTTCAAAACAATCAAATTTAATATCTAAACACTACGTTACAAACCAAATTATACTAAATTAATAAGTGTTATTAAATGGATAAGACAAAAGAGTGCCTTTAAATAGGCTACTTAATTATGTACCTTTAAATAGGTTGATCAACGTCTATATCCTTAGATGGACCAATCAGTTGTGTGCCTTTACATAGGGCAACCAAACCATATAGCTTTAAATAGGTCAAATAAAAGTATGTACCTCCAAATAGACTTATCAATTTATAAACCAATCACATCCTATCCCTTAAATGGACCTATCAATTTAAACATATCAAATAATCCTCCTTAGTCATCCCGACTAATGGATGATCAAGCAAAGCAATACCCTTTAATAATCTTGCTTAAAGGTATTCTAGATGTAAAAGATAACCAAAAATATATTATTTTCTAAAGAAAGACGTTGTCAACTAGGGGCATCAAGTTCACTCTAAAACAATAAAAACTAATAATTCATGTGTCCTTAAATGGACCAATCAAAATTATGTTCCTTTAGATAGGACAATTAAGCTATGTAATCTTAAATGGACCAATCTATTTACACATACATCATAATTATAATAAAAATATATCCTTAAATAGATCAATTTGTACATAAATACAATAAACATGGACCATTCCAATGTCTCTTCAAATGGACCAAATTATACATAAACGAAATCAAAATGTATCCTTACATGGATCAATATAATGTAAATAGAATAAGAATGTGACTCTAAATAGACTACTTAGACATGTTTCTAAATAATCACTTGTGTGTCTTTAGATTTACTAGTCAACCATAGATCCTCAAATAAACCAACAATATTTCAAAAAAATCCCCTTTAGACATCTCATCTAAAAATATTATTAAGCAAAATAGTCCAAACATGACCAACAAGTTCTCTTTAGACTCTTCCTTCAGTCTTCCCTAGTATATTTTTTATACATTTTCCCATTGTTTCTTTCCTCTTCCTTAATTACTCTTCTTTTTTATCTCTCATTAGCTAATCCTTTTCATCCCAAATGATTCTTCTCTCTTACGAATCCAATATTTAATCAATCTACCCTATTTCCTCATGCATGGTAAAAATATCCCTTCTCATTTTATCTTCTTGTCCATCCAAGTACACCCTTTAGCACTTTTGCACCAACTTTTCTTAGCCTTCTAAACTATTGTCATATAACACCTTGTGTAAAAACATGCACTTTCTAACTTCCTCAATTTAGTTTGATTTTTCCTCCAAAACTCAAGGGTTCATGCTGAGGCATAGCCACATTTCAATTGCACCTCACCACATCTCTAACCTTAGAAAAATAGGTACCCATTTTTGATGCAAAATTAGGGTATCTATGATGGTTTTTGATGCATTTATTATACAATAAATTATTCAAAAAGGGATAAATGTATACACCTAATTTTGCCTATCAATTGTATTGTCAACCAATTATTTTGGCCAACTCAACAAAATTGACCCAAATTTGTAGTAAAATATAGCCTAAAATTTAAGTATCACAAAACTATACTAAATTGTGACAAAGCCTTACAAAGTGGTAACATTGGAAATATCTCAAAAATATATTTTCGATGAATATAAACATCCCTATGTTTCATTGAGGTTCGATACCTCAAAAACCCTAAAATAATAATACTATACCTATAATAGCACTATACCAAATTTGGGGTAAAAAAGTATATTGATCTTTGAGGACCCTAAAACCATATCAAATCTTCTCCATATTTTGTGAAATTTCTCAAACAGATCTTTCCAAAGAGTGTAAATTTTCCTATTTTGGATTTAACCCCTCAAAATAGCAAAAATAATAGCATCATACAACCCGTACAATGCTTTTGTATAACAATTTTGTACAACACTTTTATATAGAACTTTCATATGGCCACCTATAGGACTAGTGATGATATATGGAATCCTTATCACTATTAATTAACTAAGTAGCTCACCATATCAAGGGTAAAATCATGAGATTAATGGGATTTTAACTAGCAATGAAGCTAGTTGTATGGCTAATCATTTCTCTAATATCTTCAACCAAACTCTCATAACTACCAATCATCCAACCACTGCTCAATATCCCTACCAGATCACATACCACCATTCAATATTTGTGCCAGCTCTCCTATTAACTTACCATCACTTACCTATCTTGGCCACATTACTCAATCTCTTTGCCACATCACCAAGTTTTGCCACCACATATCAAGGCTCTTGAAGATCTACCAAAATTCATTGGAAAAATATTATAAAGCTTCCCTCGTTAGGATATCTCAGGTGATCAATAATCTACAATTTTGGTAATTCACACTTTGATAATCGATAATCAATAGTTTCAACAATCTTATGGCAATTGGAAATTATATATGGGGCAACTATTTTCTTTGGCATTTTTTTAACTTTCTTGTAGGTGCATGCTATTATTTAATAAATTTAAGAAGTTAATCAAGGGGATTCCACGAGATCCAAATCTATTTCCATCTGGATTTTACCATTAGGTATTCGGCACATGCAAAAGATCCAAAAAAGGGATTTTGGAGCAAATCCCATTATGTGAGGAATCAAAAGAAGCACGTGTTGTAATCACAATGACACTGAGAGGGGGGGTGAATCAGTGTGTTCTTTAAAATTTCTAAAACATATGATTTTAAAACTAGCAGCAGTTTAAAGCAGATAAAAGAGATACTAAATGCATCAAGAAAGCATCACACATAACACAACATTTTAACGAGGTTCACCAATGTGGCTACTCCTCAAAAAGACTTCTTGGACTACCATCCAAATCCAGTCAATGCAAAGCTACAACTTTACATAATCCTTTACCAGAACCAACTGGAAGGAGCACCAACCCCTTAACTTTATCTTCTTCAACAGAATGGAGCACCAACTCCTATTTTACCAGCACCTACTGGAAAGAGGCACCAACCCCTTAATCCAAGCAACAACTTGGAAGACAATAATGAAAATTACAAAATAAAACTTTCACCTCAATTTTCACGGTCTGCTGTTTTTCTGCATTCTGTTGCTTCTGCGCAAAATGAGTCGCACTATTCCACCTCTTCTATGTACTTCTTTGCACTCTCTGTTGCATTCAGATGATCAATCACTTCTATAAACTATGCACTGTCACTTCGGACTTAGAACACAACTTCTGCACATCGCGCTCTTATCTTCGCACAAGTCACTCTACTCACTCTTCGCACATTATATCATCGCAACACACACCTTACTGCAACTCCGAAGAACTATCACTTCGCTCTCATTCTGAATCGAAACGACTTGCTCTCTACTTAACACGAACTTCACTTTTTCAAACACTATGCTCGCATTTGCACTTTATCTTAACACCCCATCTTTCAAACTCGAAGAACCCTTGCTTTTATAGAAGAAATTTTAGAAACAAACCCTAGAAGAACGTCGATTGAGAAACCCTAGAATTTGTCAGCTGCCAAACCCTAAAATCCGTCGGCTGTAACCCTAAGAATGTCGGCTGCAAAACCCTAAAAATTGTCGACTGCCAAACCCTAAAATCCGTCGGCCCAGATTTAACTTTTTCGGCCTCAAACTCTTCTCCACCTTCGTCACCTTCCTGTAGCTTATTGCCACGAAATAGTAACACGTCGGCCCTTTTAATTTAATTTAATATTTTAATTTAAATTTTAAATAAAATAAAATTTAAACTAAATATTTAAAATTAAATATCTTCATCACCGGGGCATCTTTTTCAACGAAACGAAGAGCCAACTTGGGTTTTAAGAAAAACCCATTTCAAATTCGTTATCCATGATTTTAAATAAAACTTTTTATTTTGACTTCCTATTTAAATATCTTCATCACCGGGCATCTTTTTCAACGAAACGAAGAGCCAACTTGGGTTTTAAGAAAAACCCATTTCAAATCTGTTATCCATGATTTTAAATAAAACTTTTTATTTTGACTGCCTTGGTTTTCACAAAAAAACCTTTCCGCTTCTTGACATCTCAGGTTCTGAAGACTTCTTCTCATTCTGAATTATGTTTTCTCGTTTCGTGCATCTATCATTTAAGGACTCATGATCCGACTAACTTTTGAACTTTATCCTCTCGCATCCGAGTGACTTCGAACTACTCGTCCATTGCATCATTAGATCTAACTGACTGTTTTGACAACAATGACAATCCTCTTGCAACACCTTGCTCAACACTGAACTCCTATCCATTGTACTTTGGTTGCACCTTGCTGTTCAATAAACTCTTGTCCATTGCATCAATAAATCTGTCTGACTGTGTTGACAACAATGACAATATTGTTTGTTGCACTTTGCTCAACAATCTCCCCCTTTGGAATTGTTGGCAACACGTGCAATTTTCTTGTAAATCTTCTCCCCCTTTGACAATAATACCAAAGGGCTGTTGTAGACTCCCCCTGAGTCTATGCACAATATTCTTAGACACAAATTATTACAATTAGCAAATATTCCAAGCATGAACAAGAAGAAAAAAAAATACACAAATGCTCCCCCTGAGTCCAAGACCACTTCATTTCACTGATTGACAACATCATGATAAGCATAATAGGCATCAATAAAATCAACAATGTGAATAGCAGCAATAACCAGTGAATGACACCATCACCATCAACTTCACCAATATAACATGTGTAAGAACATGACCGAACCACTGTCTTCTGTGCAACTACCCTCCGTTGCTTTGCAAACTCAAACTTGTCCACTGTTAGTGAAGGCATACAATAATCTTATATAGCCAACTTTTTGTTCTGCAATGCCAGCAACATCTGCATACAACTTCACCATGCATCTTGGATATATTCTCAACAATATTGAACCCAATGACAGTTGTTTGTCTCTCTCTGCAGTGAGAATCCAGCAGGCTACCTCAATCCACTTTCAACTCTGTGCAAGTACAAAACACTGTACCACAGCACAACCAACATCTTTTTTTTTCAACTAATTAGGGCTTTAGCAACGATGCTTATAGACAAGGTTTAATCAACATCATTCAACTCAAGATTAACCTTGAAGCATTCAACCAATCACTACATGAAAAGGAAACTAGTAGACATCCTTTTCCTTCCAAAGGTATTTGAACAAGACAACCACCAACATAAGTCACCAAGGCAAAGAATAACTTGCTCAAATCAAACTCAATGGAGTAAGCCCAAATCATGTATCAAGAAAAGCATTAACTTGATCAAAACAACCTCTATGAAAGCAACTCAACTATTCATCACCAGGCTGGAAATCATCTGGCTGCACATTATAAACTTTTTCTTCAATCTTCCCAATCAGCATGTTGATTTCACTTTTGTCAACAGAATTGACAAGTGACTCACATCTGTACCAATTTTTGTCCAGCACTGCAATTTTACTGCCAACTCTTACTTTCAACTATGCATGTCGAAAGACGACATTTTGTCAAACACTTTATGGCCAACCGTAGTGCACCTTACTCAGCCTCAAGCTTCTTATCCTTGGACTGGCATTAAATCAATAGTTAAAACAAAACTATCTATGAATTAAATATATTCACCAAGGTGTCATGAAAGATCTGGCAATCTTCACATCAAAGAGTAAAAACAAATACATGCTGCTCGAAACACAAATACACAGCTAGGGCAAGCATTCTTTCATTGAGCAAATTATCTAGACTATTATGATTCATAATTTTGAACAGTGGTATTAAGAATCATCAACAAGACAACAGTTGACATATCTCAAAACTACCAATGGTGACAGCTCTCAAATTAAACACCACACTTCACGGCATTTCCACAAACCACTATATAAACTAAAAAACACACTTTAACAACTATACAACATTAACCCGACTGCTTACCTTTCATCTTCAGATACCTAGAAAAATACATAGGAGCATTAAAATAAAACTTTAATATTGCTCCTCCTGAGGATGTGCCACCTGGAGTTGCTTAGAGCAATGGCAGAGTAGCCTCCTTTAGTCCAAGGAGACACAATTTCCTTTCTTCTGTCTTTCTCCAGACTTTCCTAAACTTGGGCTTGGGTTTTTCAACAACATCCCTATTTTGCTCCTGTTCGTGAACTTGAACATTTCTCTTGTGGGGTTGTCTCTTGTGCATTCTTGATGGATGATTATTTTCTTTTCTTTTATGCACATGATATTTTCCTTGTCGGTGTTGTCCTCTTTGTGTCTGATGAAATCTAGGGTTTTGCCTTAGATTAGATATAGAAGTGCTTGGACAGAACCTTGCTATGTGCCCTTGACCGTTGCATTTAAAACATTGCACATGTTTTATTCCCTGTTTGTATTGCATTCTATGTGTATGATGAAATCTATGGTATTGCCTTAGATTGGATACAGAAGTGCTTGAACAAAACCTTGCTATGTGCCCATGGCCATTACATTTAAAACATTGCACAGGGTGTTCACTCAAAAAAATAGAAGTATTTTTATCAACATAACTCTTTGATCTATTGTTCAGTCCACAATAAATTGCCTTGTGACCAAAGTGGTTGCATTTAGAACAATAGCCATAAAAAGCATTATTATTAAAAGAGTGAGAGTGAGAGAACCTATTTTGCCGTGGTTGCTTTGTTGTAGATCTTCTTTGATATTTTCTTCCTTTTGAGGATTCAGCTTTCAGACTTTTCTTATTTCAATCCTTCAACCGAGGACTTCTTCTTCTCCGCATATTTGGAGGATGAAGGTTGTTCAGCTTCATATCCAAGACCAAACTTAGTTGTGGAGCTTCTTTGTTGATTTATCATTGTATCTAGCAACTCTGTGCTCTTCTCAAATTTAAGATTTATATTGGCCTCTTTTAGTTGTTTCTTCAATGAAACAATCTCTTCTTCTTGTTGGCAGCATACAGTCTCTTTCTCATTGATCTGAGACCTAAGAATATATTCAATCCTTTTGTTCTGTTCTACTTGCAGCTTTAGATCAACAATAACATTTTTATATTCCTCTTCACTTGTGCTGTATACATCATTCTTATTATCCAGCTGTGTCTTCAAGGCTTCTTCTGATTTCTTGGCCTTTTGAACTTGTAGGAAGAGATCTTCAATCTCATCCCCATATTCTTCCAATTTCTTGGACAGTCTTTTGTTCTTTTTCTTTTCTATACTCCACTCTTCAAGTGCAGATATCAACTCTCCTTCAAAATCTACTTCAGCCTCAATATTTTCATCACAGACTTCAGGATTCACTTCTACCTTTTTCGATTCAAATTTCTCTTCTACAGGAACTGAAACTGACTGGGATGCCTTTTTGGATGAGGATCTATTCTTCTTAGCCATTGTGTACTAATCCAAGATCAACCTTGACTGATTTAGCCAAAATTGGGAACATAAAAAATAATCATCCTCTTTTTATTGCATCTTTATAGTATTCTTGTAGCAATCATATGTCTTGTATCTTTAAAATATTCTTGCATCAATTATTTCTTGTAGTAATTATTTAATCGTATTTTTAAACAATTTGTAGCAAGCATCAAATATTATCTTTTAGTATTCTTTGTAATGAGCATCGGATCACATCTTTTGAATGTTATTTTTGGCAAGTACCATATCTCATTTTGTAGCATCCTCTTAGCAACATTTCAAAGTATTTTTACTCTAATCATCTTACATGTGTGATTTTATACATGTTCCTAGTTTTATCACCTTAACTGGAAATTAGGATTTGATTTGATGACTAAGGAATCAAAACATTCCTAGAGAAATTTGATAGGTATCTAATACTAATATTTTTTTTTAAGACTATTTTTGTAGGTGCAAGAAATGAAAATATTGTTTAGGCCTTGTTATAGTGCTTCTATTTGATGTAGCACTTATTTCTGGTATAGCACTTTCATCTAGTATAATGCTTTCGTTTATTATAACACGTCCATATATTATAGCACTTTCATCCAAATGCAGATCAACTAAGTCCTTTGTATCCTATGATCATATTTTGCTTTTCCATTTAATTTACTTCTATTTTAGGAGTCATATTTAGGTCAATTTAGGATTTTGTAAGCCTCCCTTGCATTTTTTAGTTTAGTTTATAACGAAACATTAAGAAATTAAAGAATTTTATGAAATGGTTATATTTCTAAATTATTCATTTGCTAGGCATTTAAAACTTGTAAAAAAGCATATAATAGCATTTTGATTAGCTTGCATAGTCTATTTAATCTTTACATGATGGAAAAAAAAGTAAAATCATTTAATTTAGGTCTAAATCAATATATTTGGTCTCATTTGGATCTTGCATTAAAAAATACAAATATTTACATTTAGCATAATAAAATTATATTATGCCCCTTTTGGTTCTACAAATCATTCATTTTTTACAAGCATTTGAAGGTGAAAGAGCACTTTGACTTTTGTCTTATGCATCAATACTTTTGTGGGCATTAGGTTCTCTTTTGTGAAACTATAATAATAGCAAGAAGTTTTTGCTTTATCTTACAAAAAGCATAGGCAATAAAATTAAAATACATGTATCATGCACATTTAGGCTAATCTTCTTGTTTGTAATCTGCAATCTTGATTATTGATTTGAAAAGAAAAAATAAAAAAAGAGTTTACTTCATTGTCAACATTAGAATTGAAAAGTGTATGCTATATCTAGGCTCTTGTTCTTATGCATCTTGTTTTCATTATCACATTGCATTGACATCCCTCTTGCATATTAAATTTGAACAAAATCTTAGATTATTGTTAAAAGAACTCATAAAACATGGATTTAGGGTGAATCTATAAAATGCCCTTGGTGAAACCATTCATTCTAAAAACCACCAAACTCGAGGGCATGGAAATTTATCCTTGATGTGAGGTGTGGCAATTGGATCCCCATTTTCCATGCCATAGAGGTCATATATTCTCTTTAGTCCATGAAAAACTATGCATTCTTCTAAAATTGCTATGAACAAAGCGCATAATAGGGTTTGATGGAGTTTTTATGTGGAGTTCTAAAAAAATTGGTTTTGATCAAGGTTGATGTGAATGGATTAGATGTTAAAACACATGAAAATATTCTATTTTGATAAATTATTTGTCCTTCATTGGATAGTTTGAATCATCTTGTTGACGCCACTAGGATGGCCCATTATCTTCATTATTCTTGCTAGGTAATTGGGTAAAGCTTTTTCAAAGGTAACATTGGAAGGAAAAAATAAATATATTTAACTTGGGAAAAATCAACTCATTGTATCACATCTCCAATAATAATATTTAGGTCACAATTTAGTTAATGAGGCCATGGAAGTTAAATCAAGCATGCCATGCTATGAGAAGGAAACTAGCTAGTAGGTTAACATGATAAAACTTAAGATTTTTCTGTCAATACTTTACTTGCTTTACAACATATTAGTTTCTAAATTTTAAATTTTATGTTAAAAATTAACATCAACAAAAAATAGGCATTTCCTTATTTATTAAGAGAAAGAAGAAGATTTAGGAATCAATTTGAAAACTTGTCTAGCTAGTTAAAATTTTAAGTTATTAACCATTGATAACAGAATTCAACTCATCAAGGATTCAAGGTTATATTGCAATATATTTTTGAATGGAGTCTATGCCCATATGGATAGAGCAAACCCTTTTATGAGGATTGCAACTAGTATTGAGTTAGTCTCCTATCTTGGACTATGACAACATAGTAGGGGATGGACCCTTTTTTATTGACCTAATAAAGTTGAAGGGAACTAGTGTTGATATATAGGTTGGGGTGCTTCCTCCTATGTTAGCATGTGATGGAGATTGCCATGAAGGTTATTTTCTAGGTTCCAATCCCCAAGGACTCAAACGTAGATGGTTTGTATGTTGGTAATCCCCATAGCCTCTTAAAAATAAGGAAAGCTTTATTTTTGGATCTTGGTGTGGAAATATGGAACTACAACAAGAATCAATTATAGAAATTTTTTTGTATTGAATTAAGAGACTAGTTGTGCCAAACATAGGATAGGTAAGGTGATTTCTAGAGAGTCAAATTAGGCCCTTCTTCGCTAAAACTCTATGCCAATTTAAGGAACTTAAGTAGGTATAGCCTTTGAATTTAACAAAGATTGAATAATTTTCTTTGATTTTTTTCAACAAGTAAGAATTTTCTTTGAAAATTATATAAAGAGAAATTTAGGTTTTCTCTTTATTATGGAATAGGATATGTAAAGGGAAAAAATATTGAGGCAAGTGGATTGTAAAGTTATATATTTATGAGTTTGAATCCATCCATATTACATCATACCTCGCATAATGGTATTACAATATCTTAACAACTATGCATATGTCGCTTAGTAAGATTCAAACCTAGGTCTCTTCCATCGAAGTAAAGGAACTTAATTGATAAGGCGGTCTTTTCTGAGCCCCCGTTCCCCGATCCCCTCTCTTTAAATTAATAAGGTCGAGCGCTTGCTTAAGTCCTATCAGTCCCTCTCCCCTCTCCCTCCTAAGTAGTTTGAAAAGGTTGAGCTCTCTCCTCCTCCCTCTTGAGTAGGTTTAACTCATACCATTTAACAAAAACAATATAATATTACTATAAAAAAAAATAATAATATTATATTATTTTTTAAAAATAGTTAGTATAACTTTACATGAACATTATATACCTTAAAAAAATTAAAATTAAATTATTTTTTAGCCGTATCATGGTGAAGATTCTTTTTATTATACATAAAAGGCTTTTTTTTTTTTTTTAAAGCTTTGGTTCTTTTTGGGGTGGGTGTGTGGTGGCTTTGTGTTTACGAGAGGTTATGGTTGGAAGAAGACTGTTCAACCCTGTGTGCGTCGGTCATGGAAGTTTCTCACAATAACCAATTCAAATATATATATATATATATATATATATATATATATATATATATATTAATATTAATATTTTTGTTTTAAATATACCTATAATAATTTTTTTAAGTTCGAATTATGTTTAAACAATATAATTATTAAAATTTAAAGATTCTATTAACATTAAATAATATATTATCACTGATATGGTAAACCTATAAACTATTAAAAGTATTTTTAAAATATTAAAAAAAATGAAGAAAAACCACATCATTATTTTTCTGTTTTGGACCATTATATAAAGAAATAATAATAATAAAACACGAGTCAAAAACAAAATCATGACAATGTGTAAACTGCAATTATAAGGAAAAATAATAATAATAAAATGCCAGTCAATGAATAAAATGATGTAAATGTGTAAACTGCCATTATAAGGAAAAATAATAATAATAAAATGCAAGTCAAAGAATAAAATCATGACAATGTGCAAACTGCCATGGGAAAAATAATAATAAAATCCGAATCAAAGAATATTGTTACTGGAAGAAAATCTTTTGACTGTGGCAAAGAAAAAAATATCCATTATGTCAAATTTATTTAATTAAATCACCGATATTTATTTATATATTATTATTAGAAGAAAATCTTTTGATTGTGAAAAATAAAAATTTCCAAAATGTCGTTGGCTCAAGATCTTTTGATTAAAATATTGATTTTTTAAAATTATTTATTTATATATATATAACATTTTATGGGTTGAATATCTCCAATATTTTCATCTAAACGGTGATTTTTTATAAAAATAAAAGTTAAATTTACCAATAAAAATCAAACACACACTCACTTATATAAACATTATATTAAAAAATTAAGAAAATACAAATAAGTAAACATCTTCACGTGGTTAACCTACCAAAAAAAAACCATTACCCTCATATTTTGAGTAAGAATCCAAATAAATAATTAACAACTAATCAATACGAACTTACAATTTATTTATATTAATTGATTTGTTTTTTCAAATATTTATTCAGATAATCAACACCGCCTTGCAATTTATTTATATATTAGTTGATTTGTTTTTTCAAATATTTATTTGTATAGTATGGGTGAGTGAAAAACTTGTGATTGTGAAAAAAAAACTCCACCATTCTTTGCTTAAATAAAAAATATTTATTTATATATTGTTGAATTTTTTTATTGTGATAAAGACAAAAGTCTCCACTATGTCATTGGGTCAAGATTCTTCGATTAAATGGTTGATTTTTAAAAATTATTTATTTGTATATTATTAATGGATGAAAATTATTTGATTGTGGCAAAGATAAATGTCTCCACTATGTCATTTGGGTCAAGATTTTTTCATTAAATTGCAGATTTTTTTTAATTATTTATTTGTATATTATTATTGGACAAAAAAATCTTTTGATTGTGGTAAAGACTAAAGTTTCCTCTTTACTATTATTATTTCAATGTGATAGAATATTTTTTATTTAGTATTAAATCAAAAATATATATAATTGTGTAAGCTCATAAAAGTATATATATAAGGAATTGGTAACACATTTACTCAATATAAGATAGGATATTGGATCGGATATTAATATTATAAACCCTAGTTTGTTGGGTAAGACAAAGTTAATAGGATTCCTACCCTAGGAAATTAATCTAGGATAGTTAGTCGGCAAACACTTGACCACTACCATCTAGTCTACCTCTTTTTGGATATGCCATGGTTTGAACTTGGGTCTCCCGAAAGAGAGCCCAAAGCACAAACCACTGTGTTGTTCATGTGGACTTAAAATGTTAGGGTAAAGCATGAGTTTTTATGATGGGTCCTAGTTCCCTCATATTGGGGTTTGAACCCATAAAATGTATATTGTTTTAAAATAAAATATGAATTTAAAGATGTTTCATATTGAGGTGTGGAAAACTTGGTCATTTGGAGTGGTTTTTGATGCTCAATCCTTGTTTTTGTAGGCAAGATACTTAGCTCTCACATGCTTTGCATACGTAGTGACACATCATCTTCTCCCTTTTAATGGATAAGCATTTTTTTATTTAATATTGAATAAAAAGCTCCTCATTTTGTAGGCAAGACACTTAGCTCTCATGTGCTTTGCATACCTAGTGACACATCTGCTTCTCCATTTTAGAAATCTTACCTATGATTTATTTCATACATAATCAAGCATTTGATAGTCCTTTCTGATAATGACATAGAGGGGTCGACACTCTTTGCACCTCAATTCCATTTATTGTCTGCAACACTTGATAATTCCCCTAGTATAAGTAGATGTGCGTTCATAAATGCCTTGCACAACATCTTTATCTCTTTGACCTCTTTGGTGATTTTGAGTCTAATGTTCCTGATTTGGAGTATTGGAACACTAATCATCTCTTCTTGTTGCACTCCTTGAAATTAGTAGTGGAAGGGAGTCTAGAGAACTTGTGTTCTCCCTTTGAGCTTGTAGAGAAGCTTAACTTGACATTTGATTTGACCATTACCACCCAATATCCTTCTATCATAAAGGAAGTCGCTCTATCTTCCTTGCAAAACCTTAGCCCATCCCCAAATTTGAACCCTACACATTTTATACCAAAAATATTGCTACAATAATGGATGCTAACACAACAAGAAGCATGTTCAAAAGAGGAGATCACATCACGCCCAATGCCTAGAATTGAACTTCATATCCATCGCCTAAGAGGTGAGGTAAACCTTGATGAATTTGTGGATTTTACTCATGAATTAGCTAATAAGACTATGGTACTCTTTTGTTTAATAAGGATTCCTATTGATAATGAATTGTTTAGATGGATTAAAATAGTATGGAAAGAGGGTAAGGTTATGGTACTTGGATCATTTGCAAGCAGGTGGTCTACTCAAAAAATTGGTTTGTTAATTTTCATCTAAAAGGGCCTTCCCACACTCAATAACTTGTCTGTATTAAGTTACTCTTAATTTGTCAGTTAGATCCTTTTTTATTGTCCATTGTTTATCAATTTGGTTGTATTCTCTAGTGTATAATGCTATGAAAAGGTATGTAGGCCTTAAAATGCACTCTAGGATTTGTATAGATGTGGACATCTCTAAGACTTTGTTGTTGTAAATCAAAATTAAGGGTATTGGGTTTTTAATCGCTCATCCACTCCATTATCTCATTTTACCAAATGGTTATTTCTACTACCATGAATATGATTATCCCAATAAATTGACGACACGACCAACTCAGTTGCTATTGTTTTGGACGTGGTCATCCCTTTCTCACAAATAGGATTTGACCCTAGTGCTAGTGTGTCTAAGGGAAAAAACATAGACCATAGTAACAAACAGAACCCCCAACTAGCTATCGTTGATGAAAATATTACCTAATACTAAGGTGGTTGAAGG
Source organism: Wollemia nobilis (assembly GCA_028583015.1). Taxonomy (NCBI): domain Eukaryota; kingdom Viridiplantae; phylum Streptophyta; class Pinopsida; order Araucariales; family Araucariaceae; genus Wollemia; species Wollemia nobilis. Next base: position 5,952,827 of record JAQPPZ010000523.1, on the reverse strand, counting down.
TTAATATATGGATGACAATAGGGGGTCTTCATCGCCCATAAACAAATGTGAAGTACTATGTTATAGGGTAAATTAGGATCATGTGTAAACATTTTTCTTGAACATTCCAATCCCCTTCACATTCTCCCATCCATCATATTCTTTTACAAATTCTAATTCCTCAATCCCCCAACCATGTTAGAGTATAACTAGAGTAGGAGTTTACTTTAGAGTAAATTTAATTGGTTACTTCAAGTATTGTAATAAATGCAGAAATATCAATGTGCAAGTTGTAAATGTGCATGTAGTCGACATGTACATGAGTCCTAGGTAGAGTAAGGGCCAAGAAACCTATCTTCCTATATAAATGCCTCATAGTGAATGATTGAGAGAGAACATATTATATAGTGAGTGTGTGGTATAGATTAGTAGTATGGTACAATGTAGTATTTTCATATCCATTCATGGAGTGTTCATATCCTCCATTATATAGCATTGTACTATTTTTATCACTTTCATTAATGGCATATTTTTGAGTTATTTGCATATGTTCAATTCATTATCTTCCTACATATTAATGTTCCACTAGTTTATAATTATCCCATATTAGTTATCTTGCATCTTGTGGTTGTTATTCATGTAATACTATCCCATAAAAAGCTAATATTGATATCAAATAACATGATAGATCAGATCAAAATTAGGGAGTGTCATAAAGAGAGACTGAGAGGAGTTCAAAAATCTCAGTTTCAAAATTTTTAAGATTACATTTGGTTAGTCTTTCCATAGGGTTGTAGAAAAACTTGTGAAGACTAGAACTCTACGTGGATTCCACTAGATTGACAAACAACTAGTGAAGATTCATCATATCTAAATTTAAGAGTTTCTTTCATTACAATCCTAATACTTTGTTGCAAAAAAAGGAGATTCAAAGTGAGTTGGGAAGCTTCCTACAAAATAGCTAGGAAGAATATCTTCTTCAGAATCAATCCAGCACCAGAAGCAACAATCGAAAGAATGAATATTTGGAGGCCTGAAGAAAAGGTCCCATTACTAGAGATTACAGACCTACAAAGTGTAGAAGGAGAAAAATCCATAAGATCCTTGTTAAAAATTCAAGGGAGAATAGAAGACTCCAATGAAGAGTCCCAATGAAGATAGAAGATTGGTGATCTTCAATGCATATTAGGAACTTCACCCTAAATAAGCTAAAGAGACCCATAGAAGATCCAGTTAGAAAACTCCTATATCTAGAAGATTTAAGGTTGGTGATCTCCATTAGAGCTTACAAATTGTAGAAATAAATAAGGACTAACAAGTTCTTGTTCCAGATTCTAGCAACATTATATTTTAAAGATCTGATAGGAAGATCTCATTACCAACATTCCATAGTTAAAGGTTGAAGGAAATGTCTCATTGGGAAGACCATAAGAATTATGATATTGAAGACCTTGGTGAGGTCTCAAGGAGAAATAAGGAGGAGGCTTGGTGAGCCACATTAAAAGGATTCAAATAAGACCATTAAAGGTGTTCGTAGAAGAACACATTGGAGAAATTTACCACCAAGAAGAAGTTCATGATAAAGGAATATTTTGGGACAATTGTTGCCATCTAACAACAAGCCCAAACTGAGATAGATTTGGCAAGGATTTTGCAAAATCTTGGAGGAGATTGGTGAAGACCTCAAGACTTTCAAATTCTTGAGAAGAGGACCTAAATCAAAGTCATAATTCAACAAGGAGGAGAACCAAATTCACCTACTACACTTAAAGAGAAGCAAGTTAGAGGGTTTTCAGAGATACAAAAAGGTGAGTTATAAAGTTGTTTCAAACAACCAAGAATAGTTGCAAGATCATCCAATTAAAAGGCATAAATTTGGTGAATCAAATCACCAAGCAATCCTTCATCTACAAATATCATTAAGGTAAGCAACTTGGGTGCAAATAGGTTCATTAATTGAAATTTAAATTAATTCCATTAAGCACCATATTTAGAGTTTTAAGAAGTTGCAAAGTGAAGGTTGCATATTATAGTCTTCAAAAGAGTGCAGAAGGAAGTTTCTTTTAAAGGTTAATACCTGAAAATTAAAATAGGATTTAGATATATTTTGACAAAAATAAAATTATTATCTTCCTATTATCTAAGTTACAGCAAAGAAGACTACTAAAAGTTACAGAGATTATAGTCCTCTACAAGGAGCAATTACTAAGTGCATATTTTAAGGGGTAATAACATGAGATTAATATTGCACTGTTCTAGTTGTTCTTTAGATGCACTATATTTTTAGACTACCATAAAAATTAGTGCATATTTCAAGTTATTTTGAGGATTCATTTATAGAAGCAATAAGGTGAAATTGCTTTATTCCAGTTATTATTAAGAGCATCAAACCTGGAGATATTATTGATGCTAGTTACCCTTAATTTTAAAAGTGCATTAGGATTTTATAAAAGGAAGTTTTAGTGCACAAAGTAAGGTAAGAGTGAAGTGTATAAAGACACTATTAAGCATCTAGAAAATAAGGACAATTAATTTAGCCTCTATAGACATTATAGCGGCAAGCAAGGACAGTTAAACAGTAGTCATTTCGGCAAGGTAGAAGGGCAAAGTTTGAGCTAGAGAAGAGAGACATCAAAAGGTCTCACATTACTCAAATTTAAGGTGATTAAATAACATTGTATTCACCATTGAACTGAATGCCTATAGCAAGCATCTACCCTACAGCATCAAGCCAATACAAGAAGACCATTACCGACTGTTATCTAAGTAAATAAGGAAAAATGCTTAAGACAAGCATGAATAAACAAGGTATAAAGATCTTTATCCACAATATAGGAACCACCAGATGAAACTAAGCTTCCATATAAACCATTAGAGTGTCATAAAACCTCCATCAAATTATTCCTCATCACCTTAGCTGGAGCCACCCACACAACATCTACGTTGGCTTGGAAAGAAGGCATTAGAGATAAGTTATCAAGAGCATTTTTTGGCAAGAGATATCCAAGATATAATATATTGGAAGGAAGGTCTACATGCAGAAAACCTAAGCACCACTTAGTAAAATCATTCTAGGTGCCCTCACATTCCTCAAAGTACATCTTAGAGAAGATTTCTCAAGGAATAATCTAACATATATCTTTGATTAGTTACCAACATCAATGGGAGGTTACTTACTACAGTCATGATTGCAAGGAGGAATGAGCATTGAAAGAACCTAATTCTTAATGCTCATCTTTAACGTAACCATCAAGTGCCACTTGTCCAAAGTTGAAATGCATCCACACTATTTAAATTTTCTAAACTCGAAGGAGGTTACAGCGAAATCAAGGCACATAGTCAAGCATTGAAGGGATGAGTCAAAGGGCTATTAAAGAGGAAATAAATATGTCCATATACATTTAAGATCCTTTATCATTCACAAAAGTGTGCAAGAATTCAAAATTAATTCCATACACCAATGACCATGGATGAAATACCTTGTAAGGAAGATAGTCTAACATTTCCAACATTGGAGTGGAAGCATATCCGAGAGCATGCTGAATTGAGGTACATCAAAGGCACTCATAAAAGAGAATCTACCAGGCCTATCATAAACCAATGAAGAGTTACAGTGGAGTTCAAGGAGATTGAAGTCAAGCACAACACTCATCAAACCTATTAAGGTATTTTATATGGTTTGATTAATTTACTTTCATAAGGAGTAATAAGGGATAATATAAGGTTGAAGGTATTATTATTATTTGCCAAAATCAATTTTAATAAATTGAAATCATATAAAGGAGTTCATAGTATTTCAAATAATTTAGTTGAAATACTTTAATATTTACAATTAAACACCATAGGAGATATAAGGGTTACTAATTAGACAATATTATTATCCCAAATATTATTATCATTAATTTCTAATATTCCAAATTTGGGAGTTATAAGGTATACTACATCAGATATAGATTATTGGAAATTAGAAATATTAAACTATTAAGGGGTGTAAAAGGAAGTTCATTATTTACTTAAAGGAGTTGGAATTATATACTTATACTTGTCTCATACTCATACTAAAGGGACAAAATAAATCCAACCATAGAGAACTTCAAATTAAGTGCATAGTTCACTAGGAGAGATAAGGTAAAATAGAAGTTGATTATTGATTTAAAAAATATTACAAGATCAACTCAAAAGGTGAACTTATTACTTACTAAGCACTTTATCAAATTTACAACATAATCCAATCACTAGGGAGACATAAGGAATCCATCAAGGATCATCATGATAATAAATAAATTTATCCTTACAAAATCTCAAGTACTTAAAGGTCCAAATTACTTCTCATGGAAAAACAAAGTGAGGGAAATTTTAATAGTTGAGAAGCATTGGAAAATAGTCAAAGGAACTACTAGTAAACCTAATTCAGGTGATACAAAGATCCAAAAGTTTGAAGAGAATGATGCAAAAGCATTAAATATAATAACTTTTTCCATCATAGATGAAATACAACCTTACATCAGTTTAGCATGAACATCTACAAAAGCTTGTAAAATCCTAGAAAAAATATTTGAAGGAAAAATAAAGCTACTATCCTAAATCTTCAAACTCAATTACATTCCTTGAAAATGAACAGTGGAGAAAATATAGAGCTATCCCTAAGGAAGGTAGCAGACATTAAAGGAAAATTTTTGAAGTTAGGAGAAAAAGTTGAAGATAAATTCCTTGTTCAAGTAACCATGAGAGAACTTTTAGATAGCTACAAACATCTAGTTACATATTTATAGGTTCTAAGTAAAGATATATAATTTGATGAGCTAATCAGTATTCTTCAATAATATGAGGTAGAAAGCACAGTGAAAGATGAAATGACTAACACTGCATTGGTTTCAAAAGATACTCCATATGGAAACATAGCCTCATCTTCAAAAGTATGAAGACCTTGGATTAACATATATTTTCATGTATGTAGGAGAAAAGGTCATAGTACTAATTATTGCAAATTCAATCCAAGAAATCAAAATCAAAAAAATCATACAAACTATGGAAGCCAATCAAACAAGGCAATATCAAGCTCAAAATAGTCCTTGTCAGCAACAGTCTCAACAACCATACAATTATCCTTAATTCGAATATTAAGGAGGAAAACATAAGGGACACTTAGCTCAAAGGATTCAAGAAATTGAAGAATTTGAAGATCCTGCAGATAATTATGAAGTCAAAACTCTCTCAGCAAAAATAGATTTTTATGAAGACACTAACTACTTTCTTGAATAGGACACAGACAACAGAGAAGAACGCAAACTCTAGTACCAGATAAAAGATCCATATTGAAGACTAAAGTCTTCAATATCCAAATAATGTAATACATGGGGGTGTCATATTATATTACATTATTTAGGTTTATGTAAATGTACCACCTTTGGTACATAATTGGAGTAGGAGTTTGCTTTAGAGTAAATTTAGTTGGTTACTTCAAGTATTGTAATAAATGCACAAGTGTCAATGTGCAAGTTGTAAATGTGCATGTAGTCCACATGTACATGAGTCCTAGGTAGAGTAAGGTCCAAGGAACCTATCTTTCTATATAAAGACCTCATAGTGAGTGATTGAGAGAGAACAAATTAGATAGTGAATGTGTGGTATATATTAGTAGTATGGTACAATGTAGTCTTTTCATATCCATTCATGGAGTGTTCATGTCCTCCATTATATACAATTGTACTATTTTTTTCACTTTCATTAATGGTATATTTTTGTGTTATTTGCAAATGTTATGTTCATTATCTTCCTACATATTATTGTGTCATTAGTTTATAGTTATCTCAAATTAGTTATCCTGCATCTTGTGGTTATTCTTTCTATAATACTATCCCTTCAAAAGCTAACAAACCATTCCTACCCCATTTCTTATCAAGGTCCAAATTGCCCCAAATCCTCTTCTAGCCCTAGCCTAAGAAGTGCTAGTTGAAGGAATCAATTCAATATTTTAGAAAATGAGGTTGAGTAGTCCACCCTTACACATGTCCCATGAATTACAACCATTTATCTTAGAATGTGCATGTCTTGAGTATTCTACATTAGAACAAAATAAAAAATTTATTCCTTCAGGAGGTAAAAATCATTGGCATTTTGTTGGAGCATTGTTTGTTTCACCTCCAACCCTAAAGTAAGGCATATATCATCCAACATGAGGCTAGTAATGTGTGTGTTCCTTACTTTCTATACTAATAGACTTTTTCAATGACCCATTACATAAAAGTGTATGAATATTTATTTTTATTGATAATCAAATATCCATTGTTTGTCTATTTATTCTCTAAATGGCCAAGTGGATCGTATAGTCCTATGGGAATGGTTTTCTACTTCTTTATCTTCTATCAAGTGGTTATTAGCTAGGGATTTCAATATGGTAAAAATAAATGATAACAAAAGTTGGAGAAGTTGTAAATAATTGAGAATTGAAGAATTCTCTAATTGTCTATTATTAGGAATTCATTAGGAGTATTTGACCCCAACTTCGACCAAACTATGTCTTACCTCTCTAATTTATTTACCTAGCGTAATGGGTACTTGTGATTACATAGAAGATCTAACAAATTAAATAGGGTGTACTTGAGCAAAGACTTGATTAAAATATCCTTATCAGTCAGTCTTGTTTAGTAATCCTTTACATAGTACTTTTAGATCATAAACCCATCTCCTTCTCATTGTATTTCTTCCCAAATCATAATGTTATTATGAATCTACCATTCAATTTAATGTAATACATCTTAAATCTAAAAATTTCTTAAAGCTCATATAAGAAACATGGAATACTTCCCCAAGCCTAGATAGAATTGAAAATTGGGTTGATTTATGAGAAGTCACCACTAAAAGGATTATTAGCTTTCTTTGGTCCTCTGGTGGCATGATAGCTTTCTAGTGTTGGGTGCATAAAAGTAAGCTCTAAATAAGTCACAAGCCTTAGGAGTATTGTAGCTCAATGTTCTTCCTTCAATATTCAACCTCTTAAAGCACAAGTTGAAAGTGTTCTAAGAAAAATTTATAACTAGAAAGCTAATGGAGTTCATATTTGTGCATGTTTGAACTAGTTAGAACATGGGAGAAAGGTGCTAGAAAAATATTGTTGAGAGACTACTAGACGTAATAAACCTGATGGATCTATTATTACTAAATTTGTGTAGATTCCTAATGATTTCTTTGTCCTCTATCCTAACTTGTTAATTTAATATCTTATTGATAAGCTCTATCCTATACTCACTAGTTATGTGTATGATTGTATGCCTTCTATTCTTGCATCTAGTTTTACCAATGCCTTAAATAGAATGCTATCTCTAGAAGAAATAAAGCAATCATTATGGAAAATGAACCCCCCAAAAAAATCCCTTGGTATTAACTTATCAAATTCTATCAAAAGTTATGGTCTATCATTGGATTTGATCTACACAAAATGTATAAAGAAGCCTTTGTAAAGGGATCCCCTGGAATATTTATTAATCAAGGAATTATTGAGTTCTAAAAAAATTATTGGGAGTTTATATTTGGGTGGTACCCTATTACACTACTTAATATATCATTTAAAATTATAACCAAAACCTTATCATTTAAACAAATTGTTTTTTATCAAAATGTATTGTATTTAGACAATCTTATGCTAACCTAGGAAACATATCAATGGGATCAAGAGATAAGTCAAGATTATGTTGTTGAACTTACATGATCTCATTTCAACAATTAGAAGAAAATAAAACATGCTTTCTCTAACCTTTAGATTTAGGATGACTCCCCACTAATAATGCTAAACTAAACTAATCTAAGTGTAGAAAATAAAATCTAAAATTAAAAGGGTGCAAGAAATGTAAATTACGATAAAAGAAATATGTTTATAACCATAACATAATTACCATCAATAAATCAACACATATTGAGAGAATCAAATAACATCAATGTGATTCAACCCATAAAGAAAATTGTAATAATAAAATAAATAACCAACAAAAAGTGAGAGGGTAGTGCCATACGCATTATGCACCCACAAACCAAAAGGGCAATGTTGTAATCAATAAGCAAATGTCATGCACAATATTTCTATTATTAGAAATATAATATCATGAGTATGCTAGAGTATCACAAAGCATAGCTCTATTTTTTTCAAATTACCAAAATATTCTTACAATGGATCCTATAATTCATATTTATAGCAAATTATTAACCTGACTTATTGGAGGTAAATTCTTTCTACTTCTAGTGAAATATCTAATTTAGGGGGATTTTTAGAGAAATGATAAACCCCTAAAATTTATAATCCTTAAAATCTCTTCTACACATGTTTAACAAGATTCTATCTTCTAATTGGTATCATATGAAGATAAATGTCACTTTTTATGCATTTTTCTTAAATTTCATGTCAACCCTATCTCGTTATGAGAAAAATATTATGATTCAATAGTCTAAAAGTTATGATTCACAAACTTAATAATTAAACACTTTTGGAATGAATAACATCTTTGGGACAAATCCCACTTTAAGGACCTAGCCAATTTTCCTAAACTAAGTTGGTTTGAATTGTTGCTCCTAGGGTTGGAAATTTTAGTTTCTTTGTTCTTCATGGCTAAGATTTATGAATTTGAGGATATGAGCCAATCTACTATATTTCTAGTGAATTCTTGGGACAAAAAGCTTGATTTATGAGAGATCACAAATCCTACCTATATCCTTGTGTGTAGCGTATTCAAAATTGGGATCAACCCATGACAAAATTATAAAATTATGGGTCACTCTAGTTCATTACTAGTGTAATAGGATTGGAAGTACTTACCAATCCACATCAATAGGTAGATCTAGGTTAGTCAACATTTCTATATCCAATAAAATTTTCTCATAATGATCCTTTGAAAGGATTTATTCCTTATCTGCCATACTCATTAGCTTGTTCAACATGCCTTTTAATTCAAGAATCTTATTCAATAGAATATTATATTTTGCTTTGACTTTTCCTCATTAAATATTTGATTCAGTTACTCTAATACAAGAATATGTCCTTGTGGAGGCCATAAAAAGCTAGACAGCCTGCCCAGATTCGTGGCGGCTACCGATTCCACCATGTAAATTCAAAAAATATATATATGTCCTTGATTCAAGAAGATATTGGAAAGTCCATTAATTAAATTTTTTATTTCTTACACCAATAATTTAAGAGCATTATAGATAGTCTTGCATTCACGTAGTCTTCTTTGGATATCAGATATGTTCTTAATTTTCTTGACTATAGTTCTCTTATTAGATATCCCTAGTTGCTTCACTTGTTCTATGGATATCATAGATAATTGTTGAAGTATTTTGGTGTACCTTACCCTCATAACTAGATCATTTTATATTTTTTGAATCATCATGGTAGTCTAGTTTAAGAGAGCTTTAGATTGACTAATAAAATCAAATTATGCCTAAGCATAGTCAACTTCAGTGCATATCTCATCTAGTAGGTACTTGCTTGTTCAATGATCGAAGCTTGCACTTTCATAATTTGTGATTTCTTCTTTATCTCTTTGTTTTCTTTTTAATTCATCAATCTCTTTTTTCTTATCCTGCCCTACTACCTATAGTCGATTCAACTAAAGCTTTAAACTATGTTTTTCCTTCTCAAATTGTTGCTTCAAGAGATCTTGCCCTTGTGTGAATTTCTATTTTTAGATCTTCTAAATATTTATCTACCTTAAATTTCTTTGCTACTTGACTTTTGAAATTTTCTAGTTGATAATCCAACTCATATTTCTTTGCTAATTTCCTTTTAACTACTTAATTTCCTACTATAACAATATCACTTGTATTTATTTTTCTTCTTCTAGTTACTTTATTTTTTGTGTGTTATCAAGGGATTTATTTTTATATATTTTATCTTCAATAACTACCTAGTGTGTCTAATAGCAATCATTTATTGTAATTACCTAAGTAATTGTACCATTTGAAATAGGTAATCCCATGACAAATCTAGTGTGGATAGTCTAGTAGTGAAATTAGATAGCAGAATCATGAACCTTATGAAATCTACTAGGAAAGCTTCTACTACAATTAATTTTTTTGCTCTTTTTCAACTACGATTGTAATATTATAGATGCCTTGGAAGCCAAATCGTTAAGGGTGGTGATATCTTATCTTATTTATTTCTCATATTGATTCATCATGCTAGCAATCTCATTGGCATATTTTCTCTTAGAATTTTTCTTTGTGATTTGAAACTTCAATATCTTACAACTTTAATTAATTAATCTCTGCTTGAAGAAAGCTTACTTTTAGATAGATATAGCTTCCTTGATATATCCCTCTCATATTCTACTTTCTCTTGCACTTAGAAGATGAATTTACTCTGTATGTATTGCAGGAAGCTTATCACACTTTTGACGATTAATCTTTGCTACAAATTTCCTTCAATAATGTCTTAGGTCACACCTAAGAACTCAAACCTCTAATGGCAAGGTGACACTAAATTTTCCTAATGCCTCAATAAAATTCAAGATGACTTGATTGTTTTAAATTCTTCAACTTCCTTCTGAGTTGATAGAAAATATTGTTAAGGAATATTTTTTTTGAGATATTACATTATTTGCCTTCCTTGAAATATTAGTTTGGTAGATGATTTATATTTATATAATGTATGTGTCAATATGAGATAAAGTGCAAAGTGTCAAGAGAGTATGAAGAGTCACATGATATGTGGTAAGTTGAGAGCTTTGTCTTTATTAGAGGAATATGAAAGGTTGCATCTCCTAGATGAAAGAGGAAAGCAATAGTTAGAGAACTAAAAATTCATGAAAAATGATATATTGGAGGTAAAGCTCCATGTAATGTAATCAATCTATATCATACATGTAATATTATGATATTATGCATATTTGAGTTGTATTATGTGATATATTATTGTATTGAATTTCATTATTAATTTTGATATATTATTGTTATTTTTTGTAGCATTCATTTGATCTTGGTAAAAGCTTTATATGAGTTAACCTATTCAAAAATCTAAAAGTGGTATCAGAGCCACAACCTAGTTGTTTGCATAGTTTTTAGCTTTTGGAACAATCGTCACCATCTGAAGACATGCCCAAAAGATAGAGATTGATGAAGTGAATGAGACTCATTAGAATAAGTTCTTCATAAAGCTAGAGAAGAGATACTATTGCAATCCATTTGATAAGATAAATAGGCTTGAGAAAAAAGAAGTGGCATAAGGTCATAAACTAAGTATTTACAAGAAATAGAATCTAAAAAAGGGAAATTTAAAGGCAAAAAATATCAATGTCAAGGAAAAGAAATTTTATGAAAGTGTTGGTATTCTCACTTATTTTGCAAGCATAGGAACAAAAATAAGAAAATATTACATTCAAAGAGCAACACAAATCATATTTAAGGTAGATCCTAAGTGGAAATGATAAAGTCGAGGTGAAAGTGAAGCTAAAGAGTAAAGGTGGAAGCTAGACTAGCAATGCTCAAGAGGAGAGGTGAAAGTTTTATACAATATTAGAATATGCTAGAGAGCGAAGGCACAACACTTGTGTGGAGCTGAGTTGAAAGTTGTCAAGATAAAAAACTAAGGAGAAAGCTCCTGTGAAGAAGGAAATTTGAGGAGTAAGCCCTCATGAAGAATATAAATACGGGGTACCCGAGGTGAAAGAATCAGGAGCTAGATAATATCTATGAGCATAATGCCTATGAGAATAGAAGCTAAAGAGGTAAGTATATCACTTGTGAGTTGAATATAAAGTCAAGGACATCGCCAATAGGCGTAAAAGCTAAAGAATGCAAGTATATCATTTGCGAATGGAGTATAGAATCACAAACTGATTCTATGAAGCAAAAGAAGACAAGCATAACACTTGAGAAGTGTAATACATACTAGAATAAGAATACCTAAGGAATTCTAACTATCCTAAAGAATATTCTAATATATAATATTAGAATTGGCTAATTCAAAGTTACAGTCATCGAGAAAATTAAAGCTAACACATGAGATGGAGACATATGAAGATAAATATTTTATTCAATATAATAAAACCTCAAAAAATTCAAGCACCGCAATGAGGGGATAACCATGCAAATTATTATATTATCAGGTTATGGTAGAGGTAATGGATGATAGATGTAATATCTTCAAAACTATGCAACATATAATAGTTTGAAAGGAAATATTTAATATAGGAATATTGAAATAGCAGTGCATAGTGAGGCATATTTTTAGGGGAAAAGAAATGTATATTGGCAAGCTAATAGCAATCCTAGTGAAATGAAATTCCCAATCAAGAATCTTGGCCAAGCGTGTAAATTTTAGTAGACAGGCATAGCAAACGGTTATATTGTTGATCAATAATGGCTAGGCAGTTGATGGCCAACACATTTAATTATACCATAGGATTTTGATGTGGTAGTTGGTGAGAGAAGGTCACAAACTTTAGGTCTAGCAGTGAGAAGGAATTTGTGGTGACCGTTTGGAAGGATAATCCTTGCAAAAATATAGCAAAATAATTTGATGCCCTCTTCGTGGTGAATTTCATCAAAATCAAAATCTTTGTGGTGAATTTTGGCACAAAAGGCATCACAAAAAAACCATGCTCAAGGAGGTAATATTCTAAGTTCAATTTTTGAATTTTATAAAGGTTGGAGAAATAAGGATTGATTTATATTTTATTTACCTAAGGTTGAATTTGATTATTATATTTCCACTTTGATTAATTATGTTAGTGGAGAGATAAGGTTTAAAATCAGTGAATTAAAATCCTAGAAACCCTATTTATGCATTTTAGGAAGTCTTGAAGATTTTTGGAAATTGAATTATAAGTTTTGTAATTATTTTATATAGTTTTGTAAATAAAATTTTAATATTTGCAAAAAATTGAGTTTTTGGAGAAATAAGGATTTCAACATCAAATTAAAATATTGTCTTTGCAAATATTATTTTACAAATTTTCTAAATCTAGTTATTTGGGAGATAAAAGGGTTTCAACCTCAAACCTTAGGAAAATTATAAACTTGTAAAAATTCATTCTTCATTAGTTTCTATTTAATGAGGGAGACATAAGGAATTTAGCTTCATAGGTTTGTGAAAACTTAGAAACCTGAAATTTATCATTCAAATAACTAGGGAGTTATAAGGTAGTCAACTCCAAAGGAAATGGAAAATACAAGAATATTCTTTTCTGAATCACAGTTATTAAAGGGGCCTAATTTTACCCCATGGAAAAATAAGATGAGGTCAATACTTATTGTTGAAAAACTTTGGGATGTAGTGAATGGACAAAGAAACATTCCAGTAAATAAAATAGGAATTTAAAATTTCAAAGATGTCATATGAAATTCAAGCACATATTAGTGAAGCAAAAACTTCAAAAATAGCATGGGAAAAATTGTGTATGATATTTGAAGGAAAGAATAAGGCAACCATTTTACATCTACAAAACCATAGTTGTCTACACTAAAATTTCATGATGGAGAAAACATAGAATAATTTCTTTGAAGGATATCAGAATTAAAATCAATACTACACACCTTAGAAGAAAATGTTGAAGATCAACTTCTAGTTTTAGTTGTACTTAGAGCACTTCCTGAATCATTCAAAGTGTTGATCACATCTCTTCTATTATCAACCCATAAGGTGTCATTTGTAAAATTAATAAATATTATTTAGCAATATGAACTTGAAAATAAATTGATAAATGATTCATCCAATAAGGCTCTTTTAAAAATAAAAAATAAAAATCACTTCATCACAAAAAGCAAAGCAAAAGAAGTATTTTCATATTTGTGAAAAAGAATGACATAATACAAAATCTTGTAAGTATAATGCATTGACTATGAAGGATCAAGATCAATAATCTTCTAAAGGAAATCAAAGCAATCAACTAGGGTATGTTGCTCAATAAAAATCTATACATAGAAATCTTATGGAAAATCACAAATGTTTGTTATCAAGTAATAAAAAATTCAATAAAGACTTAGAACCTATGACAAAAAATACATATTGTGACACAAAAGTAAAAGATATAGATTGTAGCTCAAATGATTTGAGTATAGTTCATGATTGGTTAGAAAAAACTTATGCTATCAGAATTGATGATGATAGAGATTCAAATGATGATAGGGATAGTGATGGTTAGAGTTGTATTGATGTTGATAGAGATCAATATGATGATATTTTTGGTTATTTTGGAAAGCATACTAAAGGATTTGGTACAAATTAGTTGAATAAAATGGGATATAAAAATACATATTTAGGAAAACATGGACAAGGAATAAAAGAGCCAATTGTAACAAAAATAAGACCAAAATATGAAGGTCTTAGATATACAGGACAAACTAGCAGTTATGAGAAAGAGACTAATTTTATGATAGGAAATAGCAATATGAAATCTATCATAGGGATTGATAGAATTGATAATAATGAAGGACATAATAGTAAAAATAATTTTGTAATAGAGAATAGATGTAATCATTATGGTATATATGGACACAAGATAAAGAAATGTTGGAATCTCCATTGTTGTGAAACTTGTGGAGGACAACCATTCTAAAACACCTTGTATATTAAAGAGAAGGAAAGTCAAAAATTGAAAATGGATTGTGGGTGGATAAGCATGAACGAATTGAATAAGATGAAAGGAATGTTGTATGGTTTCTACAAAATAAAACCAAGTGTGATGAAAAATAAAATGCTTTTGAATGAAAAGAATGATATTGATCTTATCATGAAGAAATATGAAATAAATGATTATGACCCAAGTATACTTTGGGAGGTAACCTACACTGAAATCATTTGTAGTGATGATCTTATAGATATGATAGCCTTATGAATATTCTAGTTTATGATCCAAATATAATGATAATCTAGAGGTGACCTAGAGGTAGAGTTCTAGAGGTAGTGACTCAGAGGTAGTGATCCATTAGGAGTGACCCAAATGTAGTGACCCAGAGATAAATATCCAGAGGTGGCTCAGATACATTGATCCAAAGTCGAAGCTGAATATTAAAGATTGAAGGTACCATGGGGATACATTAACATGTACAAATAATGTAATATACTCCAATGGTTGTGTGGATGAGTGAATTGACCTAATATAGCAATACTAAATGTAGGGAAACTATCATCCCATGTCTTAGGATTCCTTTGGTTATAGCCGCTAAACAAATGCACTAGTGTTTGGTTGATGACCTCAATATAGCCATCCATATATGAGTGAAATGTTGTAGACCTTCT
Organism: Wollemia nobilis; assembly: GCA_028583015.1. NCBI lineage: Eukaryota > Viridiplantae > Streptophyta > Pinopsida > Araucariales > Araucariaceae > Wollemia > Wollemia nobilis. Next base: position 5,937,619 of record JAQPPZ010000523.1, on the reverse strand, counting down.
CAACTTTGTATCCAACATTCCCCAAAATATATTCCAAAATTTTCTGAGGAACCAAGTATCATGGTCATTTATGATACTCTTAGGTAGTCTAAAATGTATGAACATTTTTTGGAAAAATAAGTTTGTTGCCCCTTCTATTATGATAGTTTTCTTGCAATAAATTATGATAGCCATATTACTAAACCTATCTACAATCACAAATAGATAATCATTCCTCTTTTGAGTGGTTGGTAAACCACCTAAAATATCCATAGAAATACCAAGGCTAGATAAGAACTGGTAGAGTTTACAATCCCCATTTTGTGATGACTTTGTTTATTGATACTGCATGTTTGACAACTTATAACAAATCTTGCAACTTCATTTTGAATTTTTGGCCAGTTGACATACCTTTATAAATTTTCCATGGTCTTGGGCATGCCAAAATGTCCAGCAACCAATGATGTATGAGCTCTTGTATTAATTGAGTATGACTATCCCCTTTTGGAATACAATTCTTAGCTTTGAATAATAATGCCTCCTCCAAGTGGTATTCCTTCATTGAGTTGGATTGCTCTTTTATTGGCAATGTCCTATATTTATTTCCAAAATCTTCATCCTCCACATATTTCTCCCTATAATGGTCAAGTGAAAATGGTTCCAATTCCATAACTACTAACACCAATTTTGTCGAAGGTTGAGATAACATATAGATATATTTATTGGAATTTTTCTTCTTATAATTAATTAGGATACTAAATTGTTGAAGAAACCCCCCCATTTAAAATGTCTGGCTTGTTATAATTTACTTTGAGTTTGCAAATACTTGAGGGGTTCATGATCAGTATGTACCACCATTTATTTCCACATAAAGTAGTGTTATGAATTCTTAATAGCTTGCACTAAAACGTATAATTCCTTATCATATGTGGGATGATTAAGAATACCTCCAAAAAATAACTCAGAATGGTAACATATTGGTTTGCCACCCTAAAGCAATATTGCTCCCATGGCATGGTTGAAATCATTAGTCTCCACCTCAAACGATGTTTGCATAGATGGCATGGCCAATACATATACTTTACAAATCTTATATTTGAGTTTCCAAAATGCTTCCTCCTGTTTTTCACCCCACAATTTGTTTATTTTTTCTACAACTTGGGAAGTGGATTTGTTATGTGTAAGAAATCCCAAATTAATTTTGTCAAGTATTGGATTGATCCAATGAATCTCATATCCTTTTTTTGTATCCTAGGCTGAGGCCAATCCATGATTGCTTTCACCTTGGCTAGATCAATTTTTAGTTCCCCATTTCCAATAACATGACCCTAATACACAAGTGATGTCTTATTAAATTCATATTTATTGAGGCTTAATTTAATTTGAGCTCTTGCAAGTATATCTAACACTGTCTACAAGTGATACATGTGCTCCTCCCAAGTCTACTAGTATATCATCAAGAAATACTATCACACAATTATCAAGAAACATATGTAAGGTTTCATTCATCAATTTCATAAATATGGTTGGAGCATTTTTTAAAGTGAATGGCATCACCAACCATTTGTAAAGATATTGTTTAGTATTGAATGTTGTATTTCAAATGTAATCATCCTAAAATATTTTAGCTAGTCCAACAAATCATCCATTTGTGAAAGTGGGTACATGTTCTTGATGGTGACTTTATTGATATTTCGATAATTAATACATATTTTCTAGGTTCCATCCTTCTTGGGTATCAATACTATTGGATATCTTTTTGATAATGCACTAAGTTGAATAAGCCCTTGATCTAGAAGCTTTTGAACTTGCTTCTCCATCTCATCAAATTCCAATATTGATCGCTTGTAAAGCCCAATGTTAGGTGCCAATGAATTGGGTAGTAGTTGAATCTCATTCTTCACTTATCTTCTAGGTGGTAGGCCTTATGGCAAAGATATGAAAACCCAAAAATCTTGAAGTAGCTCCTCCAACTACTTTCTTTACTTTGGAGTACAATATGCTACATCAACTTTCTCCTACATCTGTTTTTCCCCTTCTATACCTCTTACCATCAAAAAACAAATTTCTTACTACCATTTACCATGTGCTTTACCTATTGCATAGTGATCAACTAAAATTAATTTTCACCTCGATAAGGATTAATTATGAATCCTTTACCATCTTTGACCAATCGTCATTGGTTTGGTAGGTGATAGAATACCACATCTCTTTCCCATAGATATGGGCTACCAAAGATGACTTGAAAAATGTCCAAGGGTACAATATCACAAATGACTTCATCCTTGAACTTCTCATTGATGGTAAATTTAAACTTGCATTGCTTTGTGACCTATATCTCAGCATCTTTGTGCAACCATCCCAATGGATAAGGATTAACCTCCAATCCTAGCTATTACACTAAAAAATTTTAGATCAAATTTCTTTGTGATATAGATCCATACAATGCAAATACCTTCATCATCTTGATTTGGATATAAACCCAAAACAACTCTTCTTTTCAAGCTTTAGAAGCACCTTCTAGTTGGGCTTGGGTTAGAGCCTTTATTTTCCCATCATGATTTTGATTATACTTCTTTGGTTGTAGATTGATTGCATAAGCTAGATTTTAATTAGGTTCAATGGTATTATCCATGATATTGTTAGTTCACCAGGTCCCAACTACCTTCTTATTTCCCTTTCTTAGCCACTTGGGATTCTTTGTAGGATGCAACTTCCAATATTGCTCCATTATATGGACATCCACATCATAATGGTTGCAATGCTTGTATCTCTTTGGCATACTAGTAGAAATTTTTTTAGGTTATGGTTCTTAAAACCTTTTTCCTTCTTGAAAACTTGTGAAGAACTACCTTGACTTGGCATCAATTTATCTTGCTTTGGCTTTTGGCTTCTCATCTCAAGGTACATGGCCTTGACACACGCCTCATCAATGCTTGTGATATTAAAATTTGCCAACTCTATCCTAAGATAAGAATGCAATCCTCCTTTGAATTTCTTCAGTACCTAGGAATATTGATGTTCAATGATACTACTTGCTTACAAAATTTGGTGGTGCACTCTTGGACATCTTGACCCTGCTTCTATCTCAAACTACCACTTCTCTTATTATTTCTCTTGATATCCAATAGGATAGAACTAGGCTTTAAGGGCAGTAGCAAAATGATCCCAAGTTTAAATAGGTGGTTGTTGGTTAAATGCCAAGCCTACAACATATGCTTCCCACCACGTGAGAGCATGGCCTCCAAGCTTCAATCTGGCAAAGCTGATTTTTTGAGCTTCTGTGTAGTTCTTTGTGCTAAAGTATACTTCCAATTTCTTTAGCCATCCATCTATTTTTTTAAATCAAGCTCTCCAATATAAACTGGAATATCCAACCTCACTTCCATTTTGAATTGGTTTGCTACCAAATTTTGGGAATTATAGGTAAAGTTCTACTCCCTATTAGTTGAGGAACTTACACCTTTTTTTACTTCTTTTTTCTCCTTTCTAGTCAATTTCCCCTATATCATTTCCATCAAGTTTTATAGAGTGCTTTCCATAACCAATATCCATCAACAAACCTCTTTAGTCGACAATGATGGTTTTTATAGGCCCTCTCTAGCCATAGTTGATATATGCCTTTGATGACTAGATTTGGGGTCATATGGAAATAAAACCTCACATAGTGATATTCTACCCTACATACACATATTCCAAAAAGAAATTTGTTTTGATACCACTTGATTTATTATTTAGTGCCCAAACAAAGGATTCACTCCAACTACTTATAGATTGAGATTTTTTGGACCTTTCCCCTAAAAACAAAAAAATCTCCCATAAAACACCCTCCTTGTTACACTGCAAAATTATAATTATTGCCTTTGCACTATAAACACTGTAAAACTGCAACCTGCTATATTGCCAACCTACAATTGCTACCCATTGCATGACAACTTGCAACTATTGCCTATTACACTACACACCTACAATTGTTTCCTATTGCATTGCAAACCTACAATTGCAACCCTTAGTTATGTGGAAATCAATTCTTGATGAAAGAAATTGATGTCAACCTTTCTTTGTATTACTTTCTTAACTGCAGTTTTGTTTCCCTCTTAACTGCAGTTCTCTTTTGTCTCATAGGAATGCTTTCCTATTTATTGTAAAAGCCTCTTCATTTTTAAAAAAAAGGGGTTGTCAAGAAGGAGGTTGGAGAAGGTGAAACAGAGGTTGAAGAGGGTTGTAAATGCTTTGAAAGTTGTTGGTAATGTTTGCAATACTGCATTTCTTGAGAGCTTGTTGTGTGTGAGCTTTCCTTGTGCCTTTTATGTAAGCACTCTGTTTTGTTGCACTTATTAAGTTGTATCCATGTTTTTTGATAAATACAAATGTGGCTCTTGTTGTTGAAGAGTTTTCCTCACATATTCATGGATTTTATTAGCATCTAAAACTCCATTCTTTGGATGATCTGTTGTTTGTGTTGAACACAGTCCAAATTCCTAGTAAACTGCAGAAAATTTCAGAAGTCCATAAATTTTTATTTATAGGGTATTTTTCAGTTTTGTAAAGTTTTTTGGATACCCATTTTCATGTACTTGCACTCCTAAAAATTTCAGAAAATTCTGGGCATTTTCAAAAAACGTCATTTTTTTACTCTCTTTGCTTGTCCAGATGCTCATTTCTAGCACTCTTTGGTATCTTAGAGCATCCTTCCTTCATTTATTTTATTTGGTATCAGAGCCAGTTCATCTATTGGGTTAAAACATTTATCCATGATGGCACAAAACAGTGGAAATATTGTCCAACTTCAAATCCCCATGTTTAGTGGAGAAAACTTCGAATATTGGAGTATTCGAATGAAAACCTTCTTAATATCACAAGACTTGTGGAGTCTTGTTTTGTAGGGATATACTGAAGTAGATGAAGTAGCCTTTAATGCTCTATCTACTGATGAAAAGAAGGAGTTGTTGGAGAACAGAAAAAAGGATGCAAAAGCCTTGTTTATCATACAAAGTGGGATTGATGTCTCTATATTTCCTAAGATTGTTGAATGCACACAGTCAAAAGAAGCATGGGAGATACTAGAAAGTGCCTACAAAGGGTCCTCCAAGGTAAGGGTAGTCAAGCTTCAACTCTTGAGAAGAGATTTTGAATCCTTATGCATGAATGATGATGAATCAATAGAAGTTTTCATCACTAGAGTTCAGAATTTAGTGAATGCTATTCATGCTCATGGTGAGGAACTTAATGATACAAGGATTGTAGAGAAGGTATTGAGAAGCCTTCCTAGAAATTTTGATCCTATTACCATAGCTATTGAAGAATGTAGAGATTTATCAAAGCTAACTCTAGTTGAACTACTTGGTAGTTTGCAAACATATGAGCACAGGATAAAGGACAGGTATGAGAACCTTGATCAAGCATTCCAAGGCAAACTGAAAATAAATGAACAACCAGCCCATTCAAAGGAGTCCTCATCTACTACTTTGACATCATCTTCTTTTAGAGGCCATGGCAGAGGTCGTGGTAGAGGCCGTGGAAGAGGTCGTGGTAGAGGACGAGGAAGATCAAACAACAGTCATGAATCAACCCATAGACATTGTGACTATTATGGAAAAGATGGTCACACTGAACAGTTCTGCTATAAAAAGAAAAGAGAGAACAAAGCCAACTATAGTGAAGAAAAAGGTGAAAGCCTCTTCCTATCTTGCAATAGTTTTGAAGTTGCAGAAAATGATGTTTGGTATCTTGATAGTGGATGTTCAAATCACATGACTGGAAATAAAAATATGTTTGTTAAACTTGAAGAAAATGTTAGTGGACAAGTGAAGTTTGGTGACAACAATCATGTGAGTATTGCTGGAAAAGGAACTCTTGCCTTTAAGTCAAAGACTAGTAAGACTCTTTATATGCATGATACTTTGTATGTTCCAAGGCTGCAACATAATTTGTTAAGTATTGGACAGTTATGCTCAAAAAGATATAAGGTTGTTTTTGAAAACAATGGCTGTAAAATCCTAAATGAGGCTGACAATCAGATTGTAGCCAAAGTGTTAATGTCATAAAATAGGATGTATATGTTGAAAATGCAGCCAACTATGGAATGTTTGAAGACCACCATTGATTTGGCATGGTTATGGCATAAGAGGTTTGGACACCTCAACTTTGGCTCATTGGATGGAATGCAAAAGAAGAACCTTGTTAGAGGGCTGCCCACATTTACACAACCTCAAATCAGCACTTGTGAGTGTTGTATTTTTGGAAAACAACACAGGGAGAAGTTTCCACATCACCAATACAAAGCTAAAATACCTTTAGAATTGGTGCATGCTGACATATGTGGACCTATGCAAACCTTAAGCATCAACAAAAATAAGTATTTTTTGTTATTTGTTGATGATCATTCAAGAATGTGTTGGATATATTTCTTGCATGATAAATCACAGGCTTTTAACTATTTTAAAGAGTTTAAAGCTTTAGTTGAAAAACAGTCTGGTTATTATATTAAGACCTTAAGGACTGACCGTGGGGGTGAATTTGTTTCAAATGAGTTTAAAAGTTTTTGCAGCAGTCATGGAATCAAAAGACAGCTCACAATTTCTTACACTCCTCATCAAAATGGAGTGGCAGAACGCAAAAATAGGACCATTGTGGAAATGGCCCATTGTTTGCTAAAGGAGGTAGAGTTACCCAATAGGTTTTGGGTTGAGGCTGCACATACGACTGTTTACATTCTAAATCGCAGCCCTACAAAGCTGATACAAAATTCCACTCCTTATGAAACTTGGCATGGTAAGACGCCAAGTATTTCTCATTTGAAAATCTTTGGTTCTACATGCTATGTGCATATTCCTAAAGAAAAAAGGAGAAAACTTGATGAGAAATCTATCAAGTGTATTTTTGTTGGATACTCTGATGAATCCAAAGCTTACAGGTGTTTTGATCCCACTACTAACAAACTGCATGTTAGTAGAGATGTAATTTTCAATGAAGGGGCAGCATATAGTAAGGAGTCTAATGATGGTGTTGGCATCACTCCTCAAATTGAAGAATCAGCTCCTATTGATCCTATTGAAGCCTTGCAGCCCCAACAAACCAACACTCCTATGTCAACTATTGACACTCCATCTTCAAGTGGTAGTGTTGGTCGAAAAAGGCTCAACAAATATCATCCACAATCTCAAATGTTGGATGAAGATTACACAAGAAGAGTGACAAGGCTGCAGTCAAAACAAGGTGAGCATTTGATTAATTATGCATTGTTGTCCTCTTCTACTGTTGAGCCTTCAAACTTTAAAGAAGCATGTGCTAATGAAGATTGGGCAAAGGCTATGGAAGATGAAATGGAACAGATTGAGAAAAATGACTCTTGGGAGCTAGTTTCTCCTCCAAAAGGCAAGAACATTGTTGGTGTTAAATGGGTCTATAAACTAAAATATAATGTTGATGGCAGCATAGTCAAACATAAGACACGTCTGGTAGCCAAAGGCTATGTTCAACAAGAAGGAATAGACTATGAAGAGACTTTTGCACCAGTTGCAAGATTGGAAACAATAAGATCTCTTCTTGCCTTAGCTTCCCATTTAGGTCTTACTGTTTATCAAATGGATGTGAAATCAGCCTTTCTAAATGGTTATTTAGAAGAGGAAGTTTATGTGGATCAGCCACAAGGATTCATAGTTGCAGGCCATGAAGAAAAAGTCTACAGGTTGAAGAAAGCTCTTTATGGGCTTAAGCAAGCACCTAGAGCTTGGTACTCTAGGATTGACACATACTTGCATAAAAATGGCTATAAACAGTGTTCAGCTGAAAGCACATTGTATAAAAAGGTAGATGGATCTGATTTTATTATCATATGTTTGTATGTTGATGATATAATTTTTATGAGCAGCTCCACTACTATGTTGAAAGAATTTAAAAAGGCCATGGTGAATGAATTTGAAATGAGTGACTTGGGTAATTTGCAATACTTTCTTGGTATGCAAATAAAGCAATCAGCCCAAGGCATATTCATTACCCAGTCCAAGTATGTTGAAAATCTCTTGGTCAGATTTGAAATGAAGGATTGCAAACCTGTCAGTACTCCAGCAGTTGTAGGTTGCAAATTGATGAAAGAGGATTCAACTCCTCTTGTGAATGCAACCCTCTACAGGTCTTTGGTTGGTAGCTTGATGTATCTCACAGCTACTAGGCCTGATATTATGTATTCAGTCAGTTTAGTAGCAAGATTTATGCACTCTCCTCATGAATCTCATTGGAAGGCAGCCAAGAGAATTCTCAGGTATGTGAGTGGTACAAAATCTTTTGGTTTATGTTATTATGCTACTAATTCTTGTGAACTTGAGGGCTATACAGATGCTGATTGGGCAGGAAGCCTTGATGATAGGAAGAGTACCTCAGGTTATGCATTCTTCTTTGGTGGCAACTTGGTGTCTTGGAGCAGCAAGAAGCAACAAACAGTTGCATTATCCACTGCTGAAGCAGAGTATATGGCTGCATCCTTTGCTTGCACTCAAGCCATTTGGATGGCTAGACTCTTTGAAGATTTGGAAATGGAGATTGCTTACTCCATCAAAATTTGTTGTGACAACACTAGCACTATATCCATGACAAAGAATCCAGTGTTCCATAGTCGAAGCAAACACATTGACATACGTCACCATTTCATTCGTGACTTGGTCAAGGATAAATTCATAGAATTCACATTTTGCAAATCTAAAGATCAACTTGCAGACATCTTCACGAAGGCTTTGACTAAGGATAGATTTCAGAGTTTGAGAACTCTCATTGGAGTAGAAAATGTTGACATCAAGGGGGAGAATGAAAGAAATTGATGTCAACCTTTCTTTGTATTACTTTCTTAACTGCAGTTTTGTTTCCCTCTTAACTGTAGTTCTCTTTTGTCTCATAGGAATGCTTTCCTATTTATTGTAAAAGCCTCTTCATTTTGTAAAAAGGGTTGTCAAGAAGGAGGTTGGAGAAGGTGAAACAAAGGTTGAAGAGGGTTGTAAATGCTTTGAAAGTTGTTGGTAATGTTTGCAATATTGCATTTCTTGAGAGCTTGTTGTGTGTGAGCTTTCCTTGTGCCTTTTATGTAAGCACTCTGTTTTGTTGCACTTATTAAGTTGTATCCATGTTTTTTGATAAATACAAATGTGGCTCTTGCTGTTGAAGAGTTTTCCTCACATATTCATGGATTTTATTAGCATCTAAAACTCCATTCTTTGGATGATCTGTTGTTTGTGTTGAACACAGTCCAAATCCTTAGTAAACTGTAGAAAATTTCATAAGTCCATAACTTTTTATTTATAGGGTATTTTTCATTTTTGTAAAGTGTTTTGGATACCCATTTTCATGTACTTGCACTCCTGAACATTTTAGAAAAATATAGGCACTTTCATAAAAACATCATTTTTATGCTCTTTGTTTGTCTATATTTTGACACTCAACTCCAAAAAATTTTGGTAACTTAGAGCCTCTTTCAATTATTCATTTTATTTATAGATCATACTTCCTTTCAGTCCTTTACTAGATCACTCAACCATTCTAGATGATTTTTGTAAGGATAACATCAATGCCATCCTAAGGAACTACTCCATAGAGACACCTAAATCAAGAATGGGTTGTAGTGACATGGTGGGTGGCAAAACTTAGGTGGTGAATGATTAAAAAATAACTAGAGGTGAGTACCTATGAGTGGAAACATGATGTAAGGTGGTTTTAAGTGGTGATACAAGAGGGGATAGAGTGGTACTTTTAGAATTTATGACAAATGGGTGGGTTTTTATTATTTCAATGATAGGTGTGAATGAAGGTAATGATACATATTGCAGTGGGACTTATTTGTGGGATAGAAACAAATATGGTGGATATGGTTGTTGTTTCCTAGAATTTCATGGGAGGTGTACCTCTAGGTAATCCTATGTATGCCCTTATATGTGGTGGGGGGGCACAATAGAAAAATAAGGGGGATTTGAAAAGATGGAATAGAAGAAGAAATGTGTGAATATGATATCGTTATGGGATTGGAAGGGATTAATGAGAAATAAGTGTAGTGATAGGAGTGAGCACATAGTTTGTGGTTTCCTTTGGATTAAAAACCCTCATTGTTGTCTTCATCCTTAGATGATGAATTAGTAATGTCATGTGTGTCTCTTTCTTCAATGATTTATCCTTTTATAAATTTCATGCCTTGAAATGTGGAGGTTCTCAGTATATCATTAATGGTTAACACATTCTCCAAAATCAACCCTATTAGGTCAAATTTTTTTGAATTATCTTCTTCATAGCATTGCTTAAGAGTGCAAGTTTTGACAGGTAACAATTATAAGTTATATGGATAGCCTAGGCTAGTTATTAGTGTATACTTGGGGTATCTGTGCCTTTTTCTGTTTGTGTGCTCTATTCTACGCCCTAGAAAAGTATTTGTCAAAGTATCCTTGTAATATTTGTTACCCTATGATATTGATCTCATATATCATTTTCCTCGAAGCCAACATTTTCTCCTCTAATCACCCTTTATTGGAAAGGGTCAATATGATATGATCGTTGATTTTTGTATCCAAATAAAAATTTATTTTCACCCTCCTGCTAGCATCAAATGAGAACCATTGAGGAGGATTAGTCTACCACTATTGTAGTTTATAATCATGTGGGGCATCTAATTTGGTAAAGTTTGTATCCCTATTTATATTGGTCTCTTTCTCCACCTTGTCCTTTCTTTGGTGGACATATAATGTATTAATTTTATGCACTATCAAATCACTTATAAAGGTTGTGTTGGGGTCGTATGACCAAAAATATTGTAGCACTATAATCCCCATGCTCTTCAATATTTTTATTATGATTATGTTGTATTCTATTATCGATGGGATGAATGCAATTATTGCCTTTCCAACCTTGTAAAAAGTGGTATTATTTTTTCCTTTGAAAAAAATTATAATCAATGTAGTCCATTTATTGTATATGTTATTAGTTGAATAGATATTTTGGTATAAGTGTGAGTATTTAACAAGGATTTCTCAAGAGAAACTATAGACCCTAAAGAAGGATTTATATTTTTCAAGATAAAAGTATTTTTTGGATAGATCCTTAGATTTAAGGAGATTTCAAGATTCATTTGACTACCTAACAACTTCCTCTTTTAGCTCTTCTATTATTGGATGATAGTCCATGTTATAAAAGTCATAGGTGTCTTGTCTATGGCCTTTTAAGGTACATCTACAATCATAAATTGGAAATGACTTGCCATAATATCCCATGTAGTTTAGCTATAACTTTAGAAACCAATGCTTTTCTAATTTAGTATTAAACATATGAGGTAGAATGTATAGTTGAATTGTTTTGCCTACTTAAACATCATTCATTGTTGACCTATGTGACTAGCAATGCTTGTGAAACTTGCTTAACTTCTTTATCATGTTCTTTCAATTTATCCCTAACTTTTGGGCTTGTCACACTAACATTGTTTTTAATTGATGAGGCCAAATAATACCTCATCTTTGTTGCATTTTTGACATATAAAAATTGTCATATGACAATACATAATATAGTTTTGTGCCAAATATTTGATTGAAGTGCATTATTTTATTGATGTTTGCATGATTATGTGTTAAGAGATATTATGCCACTGTTTTGATTATTTTTTGCATTTTTTGTCCAATATTTGCATGATTTTTAGTGATAAAACAACATAATGAAATTAGTAGTACAATAAGTTTTTTGTGACTTGTGATTGGCAGAACTATTTTGCAATGATTTCCCACCTAAAATAATTTTTTGAGGTGATGTAGTATCAAATCATTCACTTTATGACTAAAATAGGGCATAACATTGCAGAAAATGCAAGGACAACTATAAACAGCATATATATGGTAGCCACCTACAACATTAAAGGAGGGCATGGGCAAAGTCAAGAGGAGTGAGTGCAACTGGTTGGAACACATTAAAGGTAACAAGGGAGGACCTACCATGCAACTGTAAGCACCTCCATGTGGTCTAACTGATAGCAATAGGACATAACAGGTTTTTAGCTTATCATTCCAAAGCAACTTCGAAACGATAGATAGAAATAGTCAATTTCAACAGAAAAGCAAATTTTTCATCCAATTCGCAAGTAACAAAAGGGGTTTTCATGAGGACAAGTGTAACAATTAATTTTACATATATTCTTGGATGTTTTCCATCGAATTGAAGGTATGAATAAGCACACTAATGACTACTGCAGTGGATTCTATTCTAAATTAGACTAATTTTGTTGCAATAAAATAGCAAATCGGGCATCAACAATGCATTATTTGATTTTTTAGTTGCAAATAGGAGTTTAATAAATATTATAAATAGTTTCGCTCACCCATTGGTTGATTTATTTAGATAATAAGTCAAAAAATAGAAGTAAACATGAAGTTGACAAAAGTTGCAGCTTGTAACAGAGTATTAATAAAAATGTAGTATTATTTAAATGTTTTGATTTGTGAGTGAATGAGTGTTTATATTTTATGGTTTGTAGTTATAACACCTTCTGCTAGACCAGGGATTAAGGGACCACTCTCAGGGCTGGTGGAAGGAGGTATTTTGTAGGTTTTTTTTAGTTTTTTATTTTTGTGCAATTTTTGCTAATTGTTGTCAATTTCCTATCATTTCTTGTAAATAGAATTTGTCATGTATTTACCCTATGTTTTTATTGTGTTTTAAGTGTGATAAGTGAGAGTGGATTCGCAACTAGCTAACCTATGTTTTTGTGTGCATTTATTACCTGTATTTTCTATATTTCAGCTTTAGCAACTTTTTAATAGTTTTTCAACAACTTTTATAGTTTTCAACAATTTTTCTAGTTTCAGCAATTTGGTTTTAGCAGTTTCAATTTTAGCATGGTTAAACTTAGTTGGTTTAAATTTAGCATTTTTATTTCATGTTATTTCAATTAGAAAGCATAAACTAGTTTCTTTCTTCATCAAAGTTTAATTCTGCAATTAAATAGTTTTTAAGCAAAAGGAAGCAAAGTGACATTGTTTCCTTTCTACCAAGATTTCCAACTTTTTTAGAATAATCTAGTGTCTTTATATCTAAGTTGTTGATCATTGTATCTAATGTATACAATCCTAGGATTCCTCCCCAGATTTGACAAATTGAATTGAAATTAAATGATGACATTAATGACACTCATCATTTTTGGCATCGTTGTTGAAGATCAAATTGGCATTATTAGAGATCAAACACGTCAATTATTTTCTTGTAAAATTAAAAACTTTGCATGAAAATAAATACATTGTTTGGGATTGCATTTTTGACATTAGGACACTAGAATAGGAGTTTTGTTTTAATAACAAGTATGAATAGATGTAGAGGACACAACAAAAACTTTTCACAAAGTGCAAGAAGAAGACATTCACGACAAGAGGTTGAACATATGCCAAAGTTTTCTAAATTTAGGATTTCCAAAAATGTTGGAATTTTCAAATAATCATAATCATCTACTTCAAGAAGTGTAGGATTCCTTGAGAAATCATTACAAGGAGGAAAAATCAGTAGCTCAACACCACCTTCCCTTGACAAATCCATATAATCATGACAATTTAATAGATTTATAATTTTTATTGGTAACCCATCATGATAGGCTCACAAGAGAATCTAGGGAGAGCCAATAATGTGCTCCACCCTAGTACAACTAGTACACCTACCAAAACTTTTCAAATCCCAATTTGACTAGATCCTAATCAAAACTCTCCTATGAAATTTATTTCACCTTCAATATTATCACTTTTAAAGGAGTTACATCTGAAGACCTTGATATGTTTCTATTTGAGTTAAATATTGTATGTCATGCTTATGATTATAGTAATGATAATCAAAAGCTCAAATCATTTCCTTCTACTCTTAAATAATCAACCCTACAATGGTTCATAACCTTAGCATTTGATTTGATTCAAACATGGGATGAAATGGAAAATATATTTTTGAAGAGATAAAAATCAAAACAATGAATTGCTTAGAATGAAACAAAAGAAAAATAAAAATTTAGAAGACTATCTAGACAGGTTTTATTTTGTTCATAAGATATATGGAGGTGTTGAGAATTAAGTAATCATATTCTTAAGAGGACTACAAGATGAATCTAGAGATGTATTGCATCTTATGGGAAGAGGAGATGTGAATACACTTGAATTTTAGGAAATCATTAAACTCTATAAATTGTATTCCCATTCAAGGCATAGAAAACACAAAATTGGTAACAATAAAAATGCTTTAAAAGAATTCATGGAAGAGTTTGCTAATCTCAAAGCTAATATTTTAGACCATATTAACACAACATTAGATGAAATGAACACAAATAATGAATCCACTGAATCTTTATCCATCTATTGTTCAAGATGTAAGAAGAAGCACTCTCTTCATGAATGTCCTTTGAATAAAATATTTATATCTACTATATGTAGCATTTATGAAAAAGGATTCCCCACAAATCAATATAAAATTTTACCAAAACTCAAAAGTATCTTTGAAAAATAGTCTCAACCTATGAAAGAACTCAATTTTATAGGATAAAGATAAGGGGTTAATTTTCCTAAATTTCCATATCAAAAATTTTCTTAGTTTCCTACAAATTGAGGAAATAATCCTTAGTATATGCTATGGTCTACGTTAGTTCCACTTCAACCACATTGGATTCAACCACCATGGGCATATTCTCAATAGTGGTATCAACATGGATGGATGAATCAACAATCAAATCAACAACATCCACCATGGTTGCAACCAAAAATGCACAATGGGTACAACAACAACAATTGTACAAGGGGCAACACCAATATCAAAAACAATAACCAAATTTTGTTGCCTACTCGTACCCATAAGTTCTCTCAGGGACATCAACAACAACAAATAAAGCAACATTTTCTTTCAGTTCAACCTATGGCCAATCCCAATAATGTTAAACATAAAACCCCTATCTCTATGGCTAAATTAAAAGATATAGCCATAATAAATGTCAATGACTATGATAACACTCAATTGTGTTCAAGAAAAACATTTCTTGAACCTATTCCACTTATCACTATAGAAATGGGAATTTATGATAATAAACAAGAAAACCCATCTACACTGAAAAAACAAAAAAATAACAACAAAAACAAGAAAAATAAAACCTCCCACAAGATAACTCATCAAATAAAGTACCATATCTTGAACAATTTGAGATATCAAAAATAACATATTTAAAATTAGATTTGATAAATGAATTAAAACATTTATATGTTACAATCCCTTTGCTAAAATATATTAAAGATGTACCAATCATTAATAATATTGTTCAAGAAATGGGTTTTAAGAAACCAAGAAACAAGAAGAAAATATATCCTAAAACCATACATGTAGGTGGAAAATTTGTATACTTGCTTACAATAAAACTTACCCTACCTAAGTATGGTTATCTAGGAATCCCATGGTTTCTTGAATTAGATAAGTAAAATGAAAAGAAAATTTCAACTTTGGCCTCCATAGTTGTATAGGATAATGTAGAAGAGTTGGATTCATCCAAAAGATTTATTTTTGATAAAAAATTTCTAATCAACAAATTGCATGATTTAGAGCTTAAAGATGAACCATTTACTATCCAAAAATTACTATGGAATGAGAAACAAGAACTTAAACATTTATCACCCATTCCAATACAAAATAGTTCCTTTCATTTACCACATGGATGGTATCATTATCTTTTCTTATCTTTTTATTTCCATCTATCAAATTTAATTCCTTCAATAATTGTTTTTGATAAAGATACATAGATCTTCCATTATCTTCTACCACACCATTGCTCTTTTAATTCATTAATGCATAATTTTTAAAGAATCAATTCAATACATCCTAGTCTAAAATAAATTGAAACACTACCAAAAAAACCTTTGAATATTAGTAGTTGGTTAACTAATGACCAAGAAGAAAAATTGTTTAATGTATTGTTCCAACATCCTAATGCTTTACTAACACTTCATACATCTTTAGAAGTTGGTATTGAGTTATTGTAGGTACAAAACAAAATAATTTTGTAGTTTAATGCATTGAATGAACTTTGGTTGGAGTAACTTCACCAAATACATTTCATTCAACAACAATGGAAAATGTGACGTGATGATCACATTAGGAGAAGCAAGGATGAACTAGAAGTGTTTAAGAATGGAGTTGTTCAAATTTATTTTGTTGATGATTCAAGAAGGACATTGGTGGTGAATGGACATCGTTTACAATTATACCATAAGCCACTAACAAAGGTGGAATTTACTCGATATATCTCACAGCAAACCTGCACATGATAGAAGAGGCTTCCTCTTCTGATAGATATTTTGAATGATCATATCTTTGAATCATGAAAAAGACAAAACTATATTTGTAGCATACAGCATATCTCAAAAAATGAGGATGCATGAGGACAAGCATCAATTTCAACAGGGAGGAGCAAAAATGAAGTTAATATTTTATTTTTAGCAATAAGGAGGCAATGATGACATCAGAAGATTCTTAGTGCTCGTATGAAAAGAAAGGTTGATGCTTCATTATTGTTGTTTTCTTGTAAAAAAATGTGTTTTGGAAAAATAAGGATTGTTCTTATCCAAATAAAAATTAGATACATTCTCTCTCATTGAAGCCTCATGAAAAACATTTTCTCTCATTGAAGCTCTTGAAAAATATAGAAAAAAGAGATGAAAAAATAAATATGAAAAAGAAAAAAAATGAATAATTCAATGGTGAAAACCTTTTTGAAGGCTCTATTGAACTAAGACTTACATGAAAACTGGTTTTTGGCATGTTTGCCTTCTTGATATTATCTATTATTGTACAATTATCATTTACTGCACACATGTTATGTTTTGTTTTCAGATAATATGCTAACAAACATCAAAAGCAGTGATTTGCAAGGTGTATGATAAATTTTCAGAGCAGTACAGTATGTGTTTCTTTCATTTTAGTCATAGTAAGAATTAACGTGGATTTATGATAATTAAGTATTTTACATAGAAAATTTATAAAATTGGCAAATAAAAATAGAATATTCTATTCAATATGCCAAGAAACACCCCATCCTACCCTTGGTTGCATGAAAATTTTAAAATTGACCATCATATGAAACTTCTCACTCATTTGATGCACAATACACAACACCTAGAAGTAAGGATAAATATTCCTTTATTTTTTCACTAGGAGTTGCACAATATGATAAAATATTACCAGCAAGACCAAGGAGCTCCTAGACACCATGGCCTCATCAAACTAATCTGCTGGCATCATTTTAGGGGTAATCCTTAGAGTTTCAATAGATTATTTACACCCTATAATGAGTAGGTTCTTGTTGAAGAAGAGCCAGAGTAGGTTCCTATTAAATAAGAGCCATAATAGGAAGAAGAAGTAGCTACATATAGGGCATGTACCCCTGAAAATCATGCTGATAAGAAGGTTATTTTTGAACATGAATAAAAGCCTTCATCCCCCCATGGTCCACCAACTACCAAAACTAGGGCATAGAGAAAGAGGAAAGTTGAAGGTAGCCCTGCAGAACAACCAAGGACCAAGAAAGTAACTTTCAATGATAAAGTTACTATGATTGTTTTTTTTTAGTAATACTTCTTATACGCATCCGCTCATGTAGAGGATTTGGAGAGAAAGTGGGTAGTTAAAACTCTCCAGTTGAGTTACTATGATTGTTACTTAGACAAATAAATCTACATAGTCAAAACCTTATAATTCTAAAAAAATTGGGTCATTGGCTGAAGTAGTAAGTTCATCATCATAATAAGAATCTAATTCTAGCTTTACAGTTAGGTTTACAGGAACAAAACCTGCAAAGACAAACTGGTGGAGTAAAATAAATAGGTGCATAGTCATTGGGAAGGTCCACTAGGCAAAGAGGCAAATCTACTATAGAGGAACATATTTAAATAGGGGAGAAAGAGGCTAAAAATTAGATAAAACCACCTTCACCCCCTCCTCTAAGAAGAATCTTAACTAGAAAGTAGAAGGAAACTACTGCAGCATCTTCAACATTTTTCAAAAATTGTAGCAATTTCCACTCTTTCAACATTTTTCATAAATTGCAACATTTTTAGCATTTCAAACATGTTAACAATTTCAACAAATTTTTCATGTGGTTGACAAAGGATGTGGTTCAGAAGGCTAGACCTGAGTATTGCTATGCCCCACTAGGATGCATGAATACATGCATTAGGTTAAGTTGGGGGGGAATGATGAGGCCAAATAATACCTCATTTTTGCTACATTTTTTACATATAAAATTGTCGTATGACAATACATAACATAGTTTTGTGCCAAATATTTGATTAAAGTGCATTAGTTTATTTATTTTTGTATGATTATGTGTTAAGAGATATTATTCCATTGGTTTGATTATTTTCTTCATTTTATCATGTTTTTGCATGATTTTTAGTGATAAAACAACATAATAAAATTAGTAGTACAATAAGGTTTTGTGACTTGTGATTGGTGGAACTATTTTGTAATTATTTCCCACCTAAGATAAGTTTTTGAGATGATGTAGTTTCAAAGTAGTCACTTTACAGATGAAACAAGACATAACAGTGCAGAAAATGCAAGGACAACTATACACAGCATATATATGGCAGCCACCTACAACATTAAAGGAGGGCATAGACAAAGTCAAGAAGATCGAGTGCAACCAATTGGAAAATGTTAAAGGTAACAAGAGAGTACCTACCATGCACCTGGAATAACCTCCATGTGGTTTAACTGACAACAACAAGACAACGGATTTCCAGCCTGTCATTCTAGAGCAGCTATGGAATGATAGGCAAAAATAATCAATTTCAATAGACAAGAAAAGTTTGCATCCAATTTGCAAGGAACAAAAGGGTTTATCATGATGATAGGTGTAAAAACTAATTTTGCACCTATTCTTAGCTGATTTCCATCGAATTGAAGATATGAATAAGCTCACAGATGACTATTGTAGTGGATTCTATCCTGAAATAGACCAAGTCTACTACAATAGAACAACAAATTAGGCATCAATAAAACATTCTTTGATTTTGTAGTTGCAAATTACAGTGTAATAAATAGTATAAATATGTCCTTTCACCCATTTATTGAGTTAAGATAATAAGTCAAAAATAGAAGTAAATGTGAAGTTAACAAAAGTTGTAAAAGTTGCAGTTTATAACAATGGTATTAATAAAAGTATAGTATTATTTAAATGCATTGATTTGTGAGTGAATAAATGTTTAGAGTTTAGTATTTGGAGTGATAACACCTTCTATTGGACCAGGGAGCAAGGGCCCACTCTCAAGGCTTGTGGAAGGAGGTATTTTGCAGGTTTTTTTAGTTTTTTGTTTTTGGGTAATTTTTTGCTAATTGTTGTCAATTTCCCATCATTTCTTGTAAATAAAATTTGTCATGTTTTTACCCTGTATTTTTATTTTGTTTTAAGTGTGATGAGTGAGAGTGGATTTGAAACTAGTTGTCCTATGTTTTTGTGTGCATTTATTACCTACATTTTTTGTATTTTAGCTTCAGCAACTTTTTAACAGTTAAACAACTTTTACAGTTTTTAGCAATTTTTCTAGTTTCAACAATTTGGTTTTAGCAGTTTCAATTTTAGCATGGTTAAACTTGGTTTAAATTTAGTATTTTTATTTCATGTTATTTCAATTAGCAAGCGTAAACTAGTTTCTTTCTTCAACAAATTTTAATTATGTAATTAAATAGATTTTAAGCAAAAGGAAGCAAACTGACATTGTTTCCTTTCTACCAAGATTTCCATCTTTCTTAGAATAGTCTAGTGTCTTGATATCTAAGTTGTAGTTCATTATCTCTAATGTATATATCCCTAGGATGCCTCCCCATATTTTAAAAAGTGAATTGAAATTAAATGATGACATTAATGACACTCATCACTAATACCTCTCCTTTGCAACCAATTGCTCTTCAAATTTCTTGATGATTTCAACCACTTGAATTGAGATTCTTTCTAAATTGGTTACAAATAAAACTAGCTTTTGGTACTTGCTACTTTGGATTTGATGTTATCATTTAGTTACTTCATCCCTTTGCCATATATCTACCATTGTTCCTCCTTTTAATTTTGAATATCTTTCTAAAGGTTAGAATTTACTTTTCTCACTTGTTAGGCTTCTTGAATTTTATTTACTTGGTATTCTAGTTATGATTTTTCTTGCTCATTTTGCTTCCTCAACTAATATTACCACTATGCAAGTTGTTCTAAGAGATCCTCTAGCTATTTCCTTTTTTTAGCTTCATAAAATTGATACTTGAGGTCCTCAACCTATTTTTTTAGTTGATCATTTTATATTCCATCCTTACTTAAGGCTTCATTCTCTACTTAGAGTTTCTCCTTCTTAGCATTCAATAGAGACTGTTGAGTCTATCTCTATGTTTCCTCTCTTTAGTGTGTCATACTTAATCACTAATTGGATAAATTGCATTGTTGCATAAATTGATAGTTAATTTGTAAGCTAAATTATTTTATATGGATTTGTTATGCTCATCTCTAGCTTATATAGCCTACCGATGAATTCAATAGGGGATGTGGTAGTTCTCAAAGGGCCATTTTACACTACTTTAGAAATGAGGACTTTGTTACCATTATATGTAACCTATGACAATGTTATGACTAAAGACTGACAATTTTTGTCTCTTAATTGCTTATACTCTTTTTTGAACCAATTATCATCTCAAAGGAAACTAAATTCCTTTTGGACTTCTATCTTCTCAAGCTCAATGGTGGTCTTCTAGACAAATGCCTAGCTAGAACCTATGGTTTCATTAGTTGTTGGAGTTTCTTATTTAGGATTCATCAAATAAGTTGGTGTGTGATGTTATTACTTGTAGCATAAGTTGCTTCACTTGGGAAGGTGAATGCAATGAAAGAGAAAATATAGTCAGAATAGTGAGTTGTGTGAAGATGGGAATGATGGTCATATATATAGGGAGATGAGATACGAAGGAGATAAGAACATAGTGTAGTGAACTAGTAGTTGTAAAGTGGTGACTTAGATGCTAGGTGATGAAAATAAAGTGAGAGGCATGGTGTTAGAAATAAATGTGGTGGTTGGGAGTGTGGTGCTTCTAAGATAACTATAAGTCACACTAATGGAATATGATGGAAGTATGACAAACGAAGGTGTTGGAAAAGAGAAATAAGTGGGAGTAGAATAAGTAGAATTAGAGAAATAAGGAAGAGTTGTTGAAATAGAGGAGTTGAAAAGGAAGTGATGGTAGCCACTCCACTATTCATTCCCATCTCTAGAGGAGTTTCTCCCAAGGTATTTCCCCCTCCTTTATTTAAGGTGTTTTTTTTTGTTACTATTTTTTTGCTTCCACTTTTTCATATGTAGACATATGAAGGTTACCTTTCACTTTATATAGACTCTCTTTTGTTATTTCCTATACCATGGAGCTAATTATAGTAAATGTAGTTGGTGTCATGAATAATATAATCATTTGCATAGAGGGATTCCCGGCTAGGTAGACCTTCCTGGGATCTCCCTACTGCATTTCCAAGACCTCTATGGGATCCTCCTAGGGCCTTCCAGGATGTGCCTTCCCATTTTTGACATGATTATAGTTTCTTAGCTAGATCAACCCAAAGTTTCTTTCCTTGGTGGCCTTCAATGGTGGCAAGCTTTCGGATGGCTCAACTTGGGAGTTAGAGTTGTAGAGATTATCCCGACGAAACTTTCTAGTCTTCAAGGGGACCCCATGCATTATCTTTATCTACTATAAGGTTTTCTCTATTTCTCTCTAGAGTTTGGATTTTGGAAGGGAGCTCCCTATTTCTTGTTATCCCATGGTGTTGTAGCCTAGGATTTTCTCTCTACGTTTTTCTTGGTATTTGGGAAGGCCATAATTTTATCATCCGCAGTTGAGTGGCTCTTATGGTTGTTGCTGGGATGGGCCTTCAAAAGTAGGTTCAAAATATTTTGATCATCAAAAGTGGGTTCAAGTTTTACTCATTACATTTTTCTTGCTCTCTGGGAGGGCCACATTTTTATCATCCACAACTAAGTGGCCCTTATGACTATTTTTAGAAGGGACTTTTAGAAAATTCATTTTTTGTCTATCCAAGGTTTTTTGTGGCACCTTTCTTTGCTACTTCTTTTTTATCTTTGGAATGGACCTTGTGTTTCTCATGCAACAGTTAGTGAAGGTGTCTATGGATCTCTTATTAGATGGACAACTGGTGGGGTTTGATGGTGATCTAGCATGGGTGAATCTTTGGTAGATTTCTTCTTTGTAGTTTTTCTTGGTATTTAGAAGGGGAACCCTGTGTGTGCATGTCTATTGTAGAATATCGTCTCCTTATGATAGTCCCTATGTGATATGTTCCCTTCCAGCCATGAGGCACCACAATGGATTGATTCTTCTTTGGGTTTTTCCACCTTCCAGATATTATCTTCATCTCCTTTGTAATGAGATTTTGTAGCCTATGGAGATATCCTTGTGCTATTGAACTATCTTCCAGGCCTTCTCTCTATTCCAATAGGATATCGTGGTCTGAAGATATCCCCCTTTGTTGTTGATCCATCTTCCAAACTATTGTTGATCCATTTTGAAGGTCTCCTTGTGGCAGGGAACCTCCTATATTTTTTTTGTGTTGTATTTTACTACCAATAAATACTACCCTATGCGAGAATATTTTTTCAAAAAAAATTGAATTACTTTTGATTGTTGGTAAGGGTTTCCCTTAGTAGGAAAACATTTTTCAATTGTTGAATTGATGGAGCTCTTTGGTTTTGTTTTCCCTAGGTGGAAAACTTATGTACTTTTTTTTGAATCTCAAAATGTCTTGATAGGTCCAAGATAACCTATGTTTGTTGTCTCTTGGAGACTGTCCTATTTGCTATTTTTTGAAAAAGATTCGGGGATCCTTTAAAAACCCATTTTCAACTAATCAAAAAAATAATCATTTGCATAGAAGTAAAATAAGAACTGAATGGGCTTGATAGAGATTCTTATGTTGTTCTTGCCTTCTTTTAATTTCTTATATGCCTTTTATCCCAAATGGTAGAGAAGTGTTTTTTAAATAAGCCACATTGCACTGGACTCATTGTCATTCTAGTTTCATATCTCATCCTCTACTATGGGAGGATTTTTCTTTTGGAGTACTCAACTCCTCTCAAGAATATAAGGCACAATGGTTAGGATTAATACCTAATCCAAAGTCATCCTTATCCTTTGCCTCTACATAGTATATGTACCACTCTAGGGGATGATGTACTAGTATTATACTTCATGTTGGTATCTACAAGTACTCCCTAGAGTGGATAAGGCTAGATCCTCTATTGGTTTGGACTCCTTTCCTATCCCAAACCTCTTCTCATATGAAAATAAGGTATTCAAATCCTTTTATTTCAACTTATTTTTGAAAATTTTCCTTAGGACATAAGACCATATTTCTTGGATTTGCTTGAACCCCATATCTCTAAGCTTTTCCTCTATCACTTTGTAGAGTAGAGCCCTTATAGCTTTGATATTATCTTCATGATTGGATTCTTGAGTGGGTAGAAAGTAGTATAATTCTACACCCTAAAGTATTTCAAGTCCATACAATTGAGTTGCCTAACATATTCAACATTGAACAAGTAATGGGGCATAAATGCTAGCAACTTTAAAGGCATGAATGTAAAGCTATAAATCCAAATAAAATATCTTGTTTCCTCTATGTAGAAGTCCCCATTGGGCCATTCTTTTTTCCTTAGTATTTTCTTGGTCTCTTTTTATAGACTCAAATACTTACCCTTTATCTTCTTTGTAATTATGGTGTACACTTTATCATAGAAGGGGAATTATGTCTTTCATGATTCTCAACAAGGTACATCCATGCATTCCACCATTATTGCATGTCCAGTCCCATTTGATCTAACTATAGGGTTAGGAACAAATCCTTGTTCTATTATAAAATAAGCCAAACTAGATAGGATGTTTAGGTGATCTTTTGTTCCTCCATAAATTCTTTGAGTTGATTTCTCATCTAACAAATTACATATTCTATCATTTGATTATCCAAGGTAATTTTTTATTTTGTGAAGGAGGTCAATATGCTCTTCATACATCTTAGAATTTTATTTTTCTCCAAGTACATCTATAATACTATACAAGACCATATGGATATCATCTTTGAATAAGACTAACTATAGCAATATGTTAAAGTTGACTAACTTATTTGGGTTCTTGAGATGAGGTATTAAGAAATCCCACCAATAACTGAAGTTGTTTCCATGGTAGTTAGGATAAAAATTGATGATTGTGGAGAAAAGAGAAAAAATTTACCAAGTTTTCAGTGAAGGGGTGATTTTTTAGGCCTAGCAAGAATTGGCTTGTTAATTAGATCAATTCACTCCTTAAGGAGGAGTTAGATAATTTCTTAACTTGTGAGTGATTTGATTAGGAAGTAGAGAGATTCACTTGAGATAGCTATATAATCAATCACTTGGTTTAACTTGGGTAGATTCTTGCTTAATAAAAATGATAGTTTTGGGGATAGAGCGATTCACTAATGTTTCCTAGAAAATAACTATTTTCTTGATACTTAACAAAAATTTGGTAATTAATCCCTTTTTAGGATAAAATGGTTGGTTTGGGGAACCCTTTTGGGGTTTGACCTATTTGGTTTTCTAGAGTTATTTGGTACTATTCAAGTGATTTAGTGTATATACAAGCAAATCATCATAATGGGACATAAATCCATTTCATAGTGAGACCAATTATCTATTCATTTCCATAAATTTAAAGAAAAATTAGCATACAGGTGTAGTTGCTAGAGCATAATGATCAAATTTACAAGAAAAAGTGTCATACATGGTCACATAGAGTAGAGGGAATGTTGAGTGCTTGGGATGTTAAGTGGAGAATGAGGGATAGGGTAGTGGGGTTAAATCCCTTGATCTACCTACACCCAATTTTTAATGGGTCAAGTGCATAAGTCAATTTAACATGGATTGATTTGCTTACATAGCCAATGAACTTATGGGTAGGGTAGTCTATGAGTTCCTTGTTTACTTTCACAAGGATTTTCTTGTTATTTGAGTGATTTTATCACTACCATAACACTTTGTTTCTTTTTAAATTTTCTTGGTACAACATAATAAAAATACACCGATCAAATGAAACAAATGTGATGACTTCAATAGATGATAATTTTTAGGTAAAGAGGGATGAAGAGGAAGATAGAAAATAAAACCTATGGACGAAAATAAAATATGAAGAGAGGATACTTGCCAAATAAAATAATAGCCTAAAACAAGGTAATGTTTTGTATTTCATCTTTTAGCTTTATTGTTTTGGTAAAATAGGTTGAAGATATTTTTGATTCACTAAATTTGGTAGTCTTCTTCCACCCATTGTGGTGAACTTGTAGACATTTGGATCCATGATTTGAATAATTCAGTACGGCCTACTCCAAAAAGAATCAAATTTTGGATGGGATCTTAGTTTAGCTCTATCATTATCCCACATGAATACCAAATCACCTTCCTTTTAATACATCTTTATTGATCACTTATCAAACTAAATTTTAATTACCACATGATGTTGTACCATACTCTTAAATGCATTTTCTATGTTTTCATCTAGGACCAATAGTGTATTTAGTCATTCATACACTGGTTTGACATTAATGTCTTAAAGCTTCAATTACTTTGATATTTTGAGGGATAATTCAATTGGTAATACAACCTCATTTGCATAGACTATCTTTTAAGGTGATGATCTTGTAGAGGCTTTTGGAGTCACTTGATCTTCCCAAAGATATTTTTAAAATTTGGTATGCCAATATCTTTGTGATTTAGTAATAATATTTTCAAGTGTTCTCACTATATTTTATTGGTAGACTTTTCTAGTCCATTATCCTATATGTAATACTTAGAGGACATCCTTAGCACAAACCCATATCTCAAGGTAAATTTTATCACTTTGAAATCTATAAATGAGGTCTCATTGTTAGTGACTACTATGTATGGTTTATAAAATTTTATGATGATTTATTCTATTGGAATTATGTTGAATATTTTCCATGTTATTCAAGAGGGGTTAACTCTAAAAGGTACTAGATGTTAACTCTGAAAGGTATTGGTAATTCGGAGGTCTTTGTTTTAGTCGCACTTGGACCCACTCTATGAAGGGGGGTGTAGGGGGGAAATGCATCCCTACTTGTGTCTACCAAGGTGGTCCACGGGGGTAGTGAAGCCAAAAATAGATGCTTTTTCTCTTTGTAAATCTAGACCATTTATTATTAGCTCACAGATCGAGCAATAGAATTTAGGCTGGCATTTTTTCCCTAAATTGTAAAATCCATGCTTGTGTGTTTGTTATTTATATCACACTTGCATTAGGGTTTGAGACATAAAAAATATAGCATGACAAAAGGCGTATATTATTGTATTGGAGATGGTGAAATTAATGCAATAAGAAGATAAAATTATGCTAGTTTTTCTTGGTTCAGGGTTTTTAGGATAAATATTGTGTTATGTGTGTTTCTGCGATCTTCTTATTTTGATTCTGCAATTACTGCCTTTCTACAGTTAATTTATCGAGGCTCTTTATTTCTCTTCATATTCTAGTAATTGGATGACTACTTTCTAATTAGTTAATTTGATTGGCATTTATTCCACCCACTTTGTGAAGTAATCATTTGTGGAGAGAACTCATCCATGTCCTACACTAGATAAAGAACTTATCTTTCCAATGAAATCTAAACCCAATTACTGGAAGGGTTTAGTGATAATAACTATTTTTATAGGCATTGGTTCTTTTTTCCTTCGTTCCATAAACATGTAATATTATTTGTAATTGTTGACCCATTACAAATAGTCAAATAAGATAGTGGTCCAATACTATCCTACTCATAATATTTTGTGTCATAGTTGGTATAAAATAATACCCTCCCTCATCATCATATTATTTGATTAAGGATTATATTCTCTCTTCTTTGATGCACCTTAACAATACATCATCGTATCATTTTCTGATTAGAATTCCATCTATCCAAGTCTAGTGTGTTGCTTTCTACCTGAATTAGGACCTTTATTTGAGTGTCAATCCTTCTAGGACTTGTCTAGTTACCATGTATCTACTAATATCTCCTATCCATCTTGTTTTATCATTGGGTTCAACTTCTTCCACAGGGAAATTTGGTCCTTTACAGTAGACATCATAAGGTTTTTACACAAGGATCTACCCCTAATTATTTTGGTTGATTTGAGCTCTATATCAAAATTCTATATTTTGTTTAGCCACCCAACTCTCTTTTTCCCTAGTTCATCATGAAGTATAGTGGATTAAACATCAAAGTGGAATATGAAGATGGTGGTTTTAATTTGTCACAGGTGATATCTAATTTTTTTAAGGTATTTTATGATGTAAAATACATATTTTTTATGGTGTACTTCCCTTCATAGTTGTGAAGTACCTACCTCACGAAGGAGATTGGATGTTCCTTACCCTTATCATTTTTATTGGTTAGTATCGTAGTAACACTCTCATCTATCCTAAACATGTGAATACTAAAGTACCTAAAGAAGTTAGGGTTGAAAATGACTGGGAACTTGGTTATGTCATCCTTAATATCTTGGAAAGCTTGTTTTCCTTTGTTAGTTAGTGCTAGGGTTGCATCCTCTTTAAGAATTTTAGTGATTGACCTTACCAGTTTTGTAAAATAACTAATGAACTTGGTAATGAAATGGATTTGACCTAGGAAATAAAATATTCCTTTGATGGATGTGGGAAGGGAAATATCTTATATTTCTTATATTTTATTAGGATCTATGACCAAACTATCTTTCAATGGAACATGACCTAATAGTTAACCTTCTTTGACCATAAAGATGGGCTTTTTAAGGTTGATTGAAATACAATATTGCCTACACCTTTAAAATATGGACTCTAAGTGTTCTACATGTTTCTCTCCATATTTTGAAATATTATTAAATTATTATGGTATATAATAATTATCTCACTAAGCAATCCTATGAAGGCAATGTCCATGGCTCAATGGAAGGTGGGCCCTACAGTGGATAGGCCAAAATAAATTCTTTGATAGGCAAAGGTTTTACATTTAGTGATAAAGGTTGTTTTATGTTGATCATCATATTTAATATATATTTGATTATACCTTACAGAAACATCCAAGAGTGATAACATCTATGACCATACTATCTTCTCCAAGATCTAGTATATCGTAGGTAGGGAATAGTGATCTTTCAATATTATCTTGCTAAGGTTTTTGAAGTCAATCCATAACCTTATATCATCATTATAATTTCAAACTACTACCAATTTGGCTACCTAGGTGGAGTGCTTAATTGGAAAATCGATTTGGGCTTGTAGAAGTTTTAGGAGCTCCTTCTTCCTAATTGCCTTAATTCTAGGATTCAAAGGCTACTATTTATGCCAAAAAAGCTTTGCACCTAGTTCTAACTCAATGGTATGTTTAATAATATTTCTACCACACACTTTCAAATATTCATAGGACCAAGAAACTAAGTATCTATATTTACCATAGATCTCCTTGAATAGATCAATTTCCTCTTTGTTGCATTCCTTTACATACAACAATATTTTCCTTCAACTATCTTCATAGTGTGGTAGGAAGAGGCCTTCACCTTAATGCTTGGAACTATCATCTAGATTGAACATACCTTCTAGAGTTATTAACCCCTTTAGTAACTAATTTATTTTTAGCTAAATTATATTGTCTTTGATGATGTCCATGTATTCACTTTTATCTTCAACATGTTGAGTTTCTTTGATTAGGACCTCAATGATTTATTTGTAATTATTTAAGACCTACAAGTGATAAAAGTTATTAGGTACTACCAGCCTAAATACCACCTCTAACTCTTTTGGTTTATCCTAGATGTTGGATATGGGATCAAATTTTACTACCATTGAAGCTATCTCATTTACTTTGATGTTTAACTCCCTCATAACTACCATGAACTCATAGGTGTTGAAGCTTTCTAACAAATTCAAAACCTAGTGCTTGTATGGCTTTAGTTATTTCTTTATAGTGGCACATTAATAATTAACCTAATTTATGACTAATTTGGAGTCACAAAATACCTTCAAGTTTTTTATTACCATCCTTTTGGTCTTCCTCAAGCCAGTGCATAATGCTTCATATTTAGCCACATCATTTGTTCAATTTAATAGTATTCTACATACAGGGCATGATCCTCATGCCCAAATTTAGAGTATTTATTGCTCCAAAAGTAGAATCATTAGGGCATGATTAATAGTGTTGATAGTGCTCCTACTTCCTTCGTAGAACTTCTACCCTTTGACATTTTCCTACCCATTTAATCTCTAATGATCATTTGATGCTAGAGCTATCTTCATAGTACTACTAATTCTTCTACCTCCTAGAACTTCTCATCTAGAATATTTTAAATCTCAAAGGTATACCTCCCTTTTATGCTCAAATCACCTACCACTAACATGCATGATTAGACCTACTTATCCATAACACCCAAAACTTCAGGATTTATCCTTCTATATTTTTGACCATGTCCTCCTCATCATTCCATCCCTTCTCTCCAAGAGGTCTTGAATGCTATAAATTTAGCCCTTGAGGTGGGCATTTGCATTAAGTTTTTATGATATCAAAACTTTGCAAAAAGCTCTTTTGGATCAATAATATTAACACCAAAACTCTACCAAATTAATTTTATAATTGTAATAATCTCTCCCTTACCAAGGTTATGCCATAATCTTAGCTAAACCTTGTAAGTATCCTTATTTGATCAAGAATTTATTCAAGTTCTTGAGTCTCCAAATCAAGCAATCCAACACTCCTAGCAAGCATTAAGGGGCCTCCAAAAAGTAACAAGGAGGAAGAAACCTATTGTATTGGGTTGTATCTTACCTCTTCCTCTTTAGCTTACTTGGATATTTCATTGCATGGCTTATCTTTGGCTAATATCTTTCATACTATCACATATTTTTTACCTTTGATTTTATTTTATCTCAAATGACCTATGTTAGTGTCTATGTTTAGTTAATAAATGCTTCGTTTAGGTCAATATTTTCATGTTTTTACATCACAATTGCATTCTAACATAGCATTTTTATTTAAAGCATTCAATTTTGTTTCAATTATTCAAACCTACATCATTTCTATCTCATGATAGGGTCTTATCTTGGAAAGATAGTACCCTTCATCTTAAATAATTTATATATTATATTTATTGCATTTTATCTATCTATTCTATTTATAGAGTTAGTAGCATTACATGTTTATGAGTTGATAACACTTCTATTCTTTATTTTGCACAGAGTAGAAGTGCAAAATTTATAGGTACTGGTAGTTCTTCTGCCTCATATGTAATGGCCCCCCTTGTTCTGTGTTTGGTTTTTTTGCAATAACTATGGATTAATTTGAACATGCAATAATACCCAAATGAAAGAAGCCAATAACAGCAGCATGCAATGATACCCAAATGCATTTAACACTGAATAATAAATTTTTATGCAGAACCCATAATCAAAATAGCTTATTAATTCATATCAACAAATTAACAACAATGTTTAGAAATTCCATATGGATAAATATTTTTAGAATATCATTATAAACATACCAATTTGCTATTATCTCCAAATTATGGACTATAAACCTCTGAATATTTGATTGAATCACATAAGCGTGAATCCTGAGTGAATTCACCAGCCAAGAACTAGATTTTTGTCCAGCTCCCTTCTTCAATACTAGGGTTTCCATCCTCATAACTTCAACAATCTGCACACTATCGATCCCTAAAATGGAACCGATCTATCCTTCGGGCTTTCATCTGTCGGGTTATCAATTGGGGTTTTTGTCCCTTTCGATGAAGAAATATCAACTTTTGGCCTTAATCTCCAAGAGAAGAAATAACGTAAACCATAATGTCTAAAATGAAACCAAGCCATCGAATAAATAGGCTCCTCCTTGGCAAAATATTTTTTGCGCGCTCAATGTGGGATAAACATATTTCTTTTCCTTTAATTATAATATAAAGTTTTCACTTTATAAAATGAATTTAATAATTCACTTAATAAAGCCAAGCTTTGCACTTTAAAAACTCTACCTTATCAAACTCTGATTGACCAACTAAAACCTATTGTATATACCCATTTCGTTGTAGAACAACATCCCCTTTTTTGCTCGGCAAGAAACCCTAAAACCTGACACTGCTAAAAATAGCAATTTCGGCATCTTAGCTCCGTTTGATCCCAAACGACCACCAAAACTAAGATCTAAGAATCCAAAAGTTGTCTCAAAAATCTCCAAATGCTCTCATCCATATGACACAACCTACGGGAACTCGTGTATAGGCTAGTCTCTATGTGCTCCCACTAGCTGATTAGAAGGGGACATTACAGTCTGTCCTTCCCAAATATTGCTTGTCCTCAAGCAATATGATATGTATGTCAAGATCCCAAATAAATCTGAAGAATGTCTCATGATGAAGACATTGCCCTGAACTATCATTCCAAAAATTGAAAACATTGTTAAGCTCTATCACCAAACCAATACAACCAGCCCCGGTAACTCTGTCGAGCTCTGCAACTCTATGAAACAATCCATCCCTTAGAGGAATTCTTGGATCCCATAGCCAAATAGGAATTTTTTCATTCCCAAAATTTAATAATTTTGCAGTGCCATTATGACTACAACTGAATTATTTTGCAGCTCAACGAATAACCCATTCTGGACTGACAAATAAGGAACCCAACAAGAAATTGATTCTATAACTATAGTGAAGAGCACCTTATGCCAAGGTGATAAATATAACTCCTTATACTAACCCTTCTTCCCATTCATATATGACATGGTCAAATCATAAACATGTGGACTGAAAGAAAAACTATGAGCATACCTCACTATACAGTCCATCTGAACTTCACCAACTAGTTCCATGGAAAGCTCGAAAGAATCAACCTCACTATTAACAATACATGAATCGGGAGATGTCTGACTAATTTCAAAAAATGCATCAACTTCACTATCGTTACTGCGCAATTTTTCATCAATTATTTTCTCCTTTCCCTTGAGTGCTTGATAAGACTCCTCGACAAAATGAAAAGCCAAGTCCCTATCAAAAAACAACTATAAATAATCTGATTTGATTTTCTCTAAAGTATTTTTAATTGATTGCATGCTTTTTACAGAGACACTTTTTGTCAAACCTTTTTGTCACTCTTGTCACTGGATAATCCAAAGGAGGTATTTAGCCAACTTATGTGTGATGTCCAAGTGGATTAAGGCTTGGACAATCTGCCCATCTGTGACCTATAATTTATCTTTCCAAGTTTGCTTTACTTCAGGTTCTAATTCACAATCAACAACACACAAGAATGTTTTTGATTTGACCACCTTAGCATAATGATCAATATTAGCATCCCTTTTAACACTACATTTGCCAACTTTGTGTATCAAAGTTATAACTGATTCATTCTCAACCCAAGAGTCATCAATAATTGTTGATTTAGCAACCAAATCAGCATTCTCCACTTTCTTACTTCCATTGTACATCTCTCCGAAAGTGGACCCACAAGATGAATTAACTTCATCTTCATCAAAAATAGTACCATGATCACAAGGAAATTCATCTTCGCTCTCCAATACTGGGACCTGTGGGTTATCCAGTTCACCATCCAACACCTTTTTGATCCTCTCTATCTCTGAACACAAAGAAGAATCATCATGGGTTTTTAGTTCATCATACTTAGGATCTTTAGGAACATCATAATTGTCATCATTATGCATAGACGAATGGCTACTCAACCTGCTGTAAGAAATACCATCACTATTATCATCAAAATATTCCTTAACCAGGTCATCCTAAAAATCTAATATGGATTCAACCTATGACAAACCATCTTCTACCAACTCATCACCACCCAAATCATTTTGAGTCTCTATCCTTCTTACCTCCTGAGATGAAGCATCTGTTATAAATTCAAATTTTTTGATGTCCTAAACTATGTGTGGCTACAATAAATTACTAACATTACTGGTTCCACAAACCTGACCAAATGTCCAAGTCTGGTGACATGTGAGACACATGTTCTCTCTCCTTAACTGTTCCTGCTTATACGAGGAGGTCCTCTATCTTGTGAAACTTCAGAAGCCACTATTTTACCTACCAACTTCTATTTTCCTTTGTCATTTCTTGCTAGGACAGCAAGCTCATATCTTTTAATTCCAACTTGTATTGGCAACTTAGTGTATAAAGGTTCAATCTTGACCGAAGGAGCACCTGTTGGTAGAGAAATTTTCATAATTACATAAATAAATTTTTGAGGGACTATTCTATCTCATGCTAGGTCTTATCCCACTATTGTTGTCTCTTAGTCCAGTCATTAATAGATGCCATGAATCTAAAATTAATTTGAGGCTTCCATAGGTTGGAAGAATAGCCTGAGCTCTGAATTAACAATACCTAGAACTCTTAAAGTCCAAATCAACCAAATGGGTATTCAAATCACCAATACCCAAAAACTGGAAACCCTAGATTTGAAAATGACAACCAAACCCTAACTTCTGCTAATCTTCTATACTCTGCAAATTTTCAAGCAATATAATTTCAGACAAAGAATTATTTCCACCAAATCAAACCTGAGAATTGTCTTCGATAGAAGACTTCACAAAATTCGTAATGAAACCCTGAACAGGTTGGTAGGAAAAACCAGCTCTGATACCACTGTAGTGTCCTACCGCTTTCAAAGACAAAAAAACATTTACCACCAAAAGAGACAAGTTTTGATCTTGGGTTTCAAACTAAAAACTTGAGTGTCTTGTTTACTAATTTGGGTTATTCAGTGTTTTTATGTTTGGAGATCATATGAACATTCAATATACTAACTCTAATTTTCAAATATCATATTAACTCATGAATTTTCAACAAGACATTTTGACAAACATTTGTCATGCATACTCAGAAATAACAGGGTAGCCCTCAATAATTGATCACAACTTGAAAACTATCAATCCAAATGCTACCAAATTTGAACACTAGCTTCTTCCAATATAAATAAATAAACCCAATAAAGTAAATTGCATTAAAAGGAGTATACCCAGAATTATGAAGGTCTAATACAAATCTGGAAGTGTTCATCAGCACACACAAATCTTCATTTTTTATCATAAAATCATATTTACGAACTTCTCCAATATACAACTTATGTTTTTGAATACCCTTTTTGGATACAATAACAAAGCATGTAAGAAATCCTCCAAATACTAGGCGTTTGGACCTAGGCAAGCAACTCGTCCCCCAAGAAATGTACGACCATACCAGGAGCAGGTGTGACTGGTAATAAACACTACAAAAATCCAATTAAAATCTCCAAAACCTATAAAAAAGGTGGTGGCTAGGTTTGTAGTTGCAAGTAGATATCAAACTTCGATAAACCATTGCTGAGTGTGCATCCAAATCGCTCTATTTTGGCCCTAGATGGTATGGCCAACTGAAGGAGTGAAGTGCAAATGAAATGGAATTGTTGTTAACTTCAAACCCTCTCCAATCTGCTCAATAATATATAAAAATATTACCTTTATCATCTCAATTGCATCCACTAAGTATGGATGCTCATTAACCAATCTAACGACATCTTTCAACCTCAAGATATGGTGTCCTTGTATGTTGTTTTCGTCACAATACAAGCCTGGAATGACTAAAATCTTACAACCTGCAAGTCTCACACAATAAGCTTCAAGAATAATAGTCAAATATGTCCAATCAACTCTTTCAATGCCACTTTTATCCTTTTCCAAAGCTGGTTGATCCATTCACTTCTTGAATGTGGGATAATTTATCTTTCCAAATGCTACGTTGCACTTTGAAGGTATTCTTTTTACCATAAATTGTAATATATTTTACTTATTACTTTCCAAGGAGACCATACCACTTTTATGACATTAGAAATATGAACTTTATAAAATCCTCTTCAATTCAAGTGGTTACATGACCCCTTTTAATATTAAATTAATGCCCAACATTATAAAGTCATATTATAATTTAATTTAATACATTAATAACCTTTGGGTATTAAATAATCAGTCTTGAACATTAGCTTCTTTCAATATAGATAAACAAACCCAATAAAGTAAATTTCATTAAAAGGAGTATACCCAAAATTGTGAAGGTCTGATACAAATCTGGAAGTGTCCATCAACACATAGAAATCTTCATTTTTTATCATAAAATCCAATTTGCAAACTTCTCCAACATACAACTTATGTTTTTGAATACCCTTTTTGGATACAATAACAAAGCATGTAAGAAATCCTCCAAATACTAGGCGTTTGGACCTAGGTAAGAAACTCGTCCCCCAAGAAATGTACGGCCATGTCAAGAGCAGGTATGACTGCTAATAAACACTACAAAAATCCAATGAAAGTCTCCAAAACCTGCAAAACATATGGCAACTAGGTATGTAGTTGCAAGTAGATCTCAAACTTTGACAAACCATTGTTGAGTGTGCATCCAAATCGCTCTATTTTGGCCCTAGATGGTACGGCCAACTGAAGGAGTGAAGTGCAAATGAAATGGAATTGTTGTTAACTTCAAACCCTCTCCAATATGCTCAATAATATATAAAAATATTACCTTTATCATCTCAATTGCATCCACTAAGTATGGATGCTCATTAACCAATCTAACGACATCTTTCAACCTCAAGATATGGTGTCCTTGTATGTTGTTTTCGTCACAATACAAGCCTGGAATGACTAAAATCTTACAACCTGCAAGTCTCACACAATAAGCTTCAAGAATAATAGTCAAATATGTCCAATCAACTCTTTCAATACCACTTTTATCCTTTCCCAAAGCTGGTTTATCCATTCACTTCTTAAATGTGGGATAATTTGTCTTTCCAAATGATACGTTGCGCTTTGAAGGTATTATTTTTACCATAAATTGTAATATATTTCACTTATTACTTTCCAAGGATACCATACCACTTTTATGACATTAGAAATATGAACTTTATAAAATCCCCTTGAATTCAAGTGGTTACATGACCCCTTTTAAGATTAAATTAATGCCCAACATTATAAAGTCATATTATAATTTAATTTAATACATTAATAAACTTTGGGCATTAAAATAATCAGTCTCTGAATGTCAAATCCTAGATATGAAAATGGAAACAGATACCCATTTTGTCAAACTACTCATCTGTAACATTCATTTCCTGCCATTCAACCCCATGACTGACTTACTAAAAATAGTAAGCCTTTGTACTCCTAGCTCTGGAAGACAAAAATCACTCAACCGAAGGGATATCTGGATACCTAATAAGGCAAATAATATTATTACACCTTTTGCTCGGTAAAAAACCCTAATTGTTGACTTACTAAAAATAGTAAGTCTATCATCCAAACTCAGGAAGACTCCCGTAAATTGGCATCTAAAATCTAACCAAATCTCAGTGCAGGCTAAACATCTCTTGAATGCATCAATGCAACTGCCTCATCAAGAAAGGGACATTACAGTCCTCCCTCATCGATATTGTTTGTCCTCAAGCAATCCAAACTCATCACACAACAATCTCAAAAATAATTGCCATGTGATTCCTGGATCCTAGATGAACTGAAGAGCTTCATATCTCCAACTGAGATAAATCCTGCACTGTTGATCCTCTGCTAGTGACAAATCATGTAGCCCTCTGTCCAAAAAAACAATTAGTCTCTAAAATAATTCAACTAACTCACAAGTAATATGCTCTCCACATACACTTTCTTGTGATGTCATCCAATAATATCCAACCTGTAAGCTATCCATGAATATATCAGCAATACACTTATCATGTTTTTATCCCAAGTTCTTATCAAGAGCTTCTCTCACATCCTCCTTAACACTTAGAATATCACAAATGTGATCCTAGGACTTGCACCCCACCTCAAACATAACTTCAAAATGCTATTGTTTACAATTTTTAGACTTACTACAGCCCCTTGCATTTTGATATGAATCCAATGCATCAACCTTTAAACATTCTTCACCATCCATATGAATCATTAAATCATCATGTGACTCAAAATGTGGACCATGCGGTACTAGATCAGCATCTAAATAAAATAATATATTATCCATAATCTAGAATTTTTCCATGCTTCCTTGCATCATGGTACAAGTGGTATGTGAAGAACCATCCTCCATCCCTCTAATCACCACAAGCTTCCCTTGATGTTGGAATTTCAACTCCATAGCTCATAGGTTCATAGTAAACTCACCAAGAGAGTGAAACCATTGCATTCCAAGGACAACATCAATACCTCCTCTGTTAACCATATAAAAATCATCACTCAACTCATGGTGATTCAGCTGAAGATGTAGTTGAGGAACCTTTCGTAAACAACGCATAGTCCCTCCATTAGCGGTCATAACTCAAAATCCCTCAATTTTTTTTGTCTTCAACTCGTATTGATCTACAATGTTC
Source organism: Wollemia nobilis (assembly GCA_028583015.1). Lineage (NCBI taxonomy): Eukaryota > Viridiplantae > Streptophyta > Pinopsida > Araucariales > Araucariaceae > Wollemia > Wollemia nobilis. The sequence goes on along the minus strand of JAQPPZ010000523.1, from coordinate 5,900,194 downwards.
TCATCAACAAAATTATGAGTTACTCCTGTATCAATGAGAGCAATGACTGGTTGTCCCTTAATCAAACATCTTACTCTGAATGAACCATTCTTATGCAAACTATGTAATTGAGCCAAGAGTCCTTTTTCCTTATTCTTATTCTTGTGTTCCTTTCGAGGTTTTTCCTCTTCCTCATCACTATTCGTAGGCTGCTCTGAATGCTTTTTTGTTGATTCATCTATTGAATAATATTCTAGTTGTTTGATTTTTCCCTTAGAACTGCATTTGTGCCCTGGAACCCACAGTTCTTTGCAAGAGTAACAAAGTTTTTCTTTCTTAGCTCCCTCTTTTGATCCTCCTCTGCATTCTTCAAAGTGTCAATTGGGGGTGTGCTTTCCTTTTCTTCTGGTTTCTTTCTCTTATCCTCATGTGTGGATTTAACTTTAGGGGTAGCAAGATCCATGTCCCTAGCCTTTTTGATAGCTTCGTGCAAGTAGAGTGGATTGAAGGATTTAACTAGCCCTCTCAGTGGATCCGTAATACCATCAATGAACAACACTATTAACCTCCTATCTGATATATTTGTCACCAATACTGATAACCTCTAGAACTTTGCAATATAAGTATCCATTGATCCTATCTATCTCAGTTGTGCTAATGCCTTAAACTCAAGTTCTGGATCCCTCTTATCAAATCGGTCTATCAACCTGTTAGTAAACTCAGCATATGTATTGATTTGGTCATGTCCAAGTGTCACCATCCCATGGTACCACCACTCATGTGCAACTCCATCGAGATGTAATGTTGCATATTTGATGGCATCATCTTCTGTCATCGGGTTAAGTTGAAAGTATGTATCCATTTTTTTACACCCAAGCACGTGTTGTGGTCATATCGAAACCATCAAAGTTGGGAATAGTTAACTTTCTCACTTTCCTCTATAGATCATGGCCCTATGCATTATTCCATCTATCTCTCCACATAGGTTGTTGCCTCATCCTCATATCAATATAATGCCTTAATTACATACCAACACGGAACTCCTCACTAGCTTGATTCCACTCATCTATGAATGGTTCGTACATCTTCTGAACTGTCCGCTCTAGATCCTCCTGTTGTGCAACTCTGGGTAAGAATGTGGACATCAAATGTTTGGAACTTTGTGTCCTATCCCTATTTTCCTGGTTAACCCCCTAGTGTTATTAATTGATCCCTCACCATTTTGATTCTGACCAACATTATTTTGTGCATTAATATGCATCTGTTGAGTCATAAGACCCAGTAACTGTGCCATAGTCTATTGAATCTGTTGTTGTACTTGTAAAAACATTTGGAACATCTACTTGTCTACATCTGTAGGTGGCTGATCATTACCCATTTTTCCTTCTCTATTATCATTTCTGTTATCACCCATGATATCCTCTACCTGTTGTTCACCCTGTTCTTCAAATAAAGCCCTGTTTCTCCTAGTATAGTAGTGATGTCCACTCATCTAATGCAATACCCAGCAGGATGGCAGGATGAGCTGGCTCTGATACCACTGTAATGTCCCCCTTGTTTTGTATTTGGTGTTTTTGCAATAACTATGTATTAATTTGAACATGCAATAATACCCAAATGAAAGAAGCCAATAGTAGTAGCATGCAATGATACCCAAATGGATTTAACACTAAATAATTAATTTTTATGCAGAACCCATAATCAAAATAGCTTATTAATTCATATCATCAAATTAACAAAAATATTTAGAAATTCCATATGGATAAATGTTTTCAGAATATCATTATAAACATACCAATTTACTATGATCTCCAACTGATGGACTATAAACCTTTGAATCTTTGATTGAAACACATAAGCATGAATCTTAAATGAATTCACTAGCCAAAAACTAGGTTTTTGTCTAGCTCCCTTATCCAATACTAAGGGTTTTCATCCTCAAAACTTCAATAATTTGCACACTGTCAACCCCTGAAATGGAATCGATCTATCCTTCTGGCTTTCGTCCATCAGGTTATCAATTGGGGTTTCTGTCCCTTTCGATGAAGAAATATCAGTCGTCGGCCTTAATCTCCAAAAGAAGAAATAACATAAACCAAAATGTCTAAAATGAGACCAAGCCATTGAATAAATAGGCTCCTCCTTAGTAAAATCTTTTTTGCGCGCTCAATGTGGGATAAACATATTTCTTTCCCTTTAATTATAATATAAAGTTTTAACTTTATAAAATGAATTTAATAATTCACTTAATAAATCCAAGCTTTGCGCTTTAAAAAATCTGCCTTATGAAACTTCGATTGACCAACTAAAACATGTTCTGGATACCCATTTCATTGTAGAACAACATCGCCTTGTCCACTCGACAAGAAACCCTAAAACCTAACACTACTAAAAAAAGCAATTCCAACATTCTAGCTTCGTTTTATCCCAAACGACCACCAAAACTGAGATCTAAGAATCCAAAAGTTGTCTCAAATATCTCCAAAGGATCTCATCCATATGACATAGCCTACGGGAACCCGTGTATAGGCTAGTCTCTATGTACTCCCACTAGCTTATTAGAAGGGGACATTACATCATAGCGATTTTTCATCCTTCCATTTACTATGCATTTATCACTTTTAGCATTTTAGCACTTTTGTTTTACTAAAATAGGTGTTTACTAACTCTATCAAGGAAGCTTGTTCCCTCACTTCAAATAAAATAGGCCCCTCTACACTGACTACTATCATTTTTGTTTGTTCTTAGGTATTAGAAATAGTAGAGTTTGTATAGGATAGCACTTCTGCCTCTATGGAAAAACTAGGTTCCCCTATTCTCTAATCTTGTCATTTTTAGTTTTAGAGTTTAATCTATGATTGTTATTTGTGTAGATAGGATTTTATTTATATTTTGTTATTAAGTTAATAAAGGAAATTAAGAAACCATATCTTAGTCATAATCACATAAGGAGATAACATATATTTTCTATCATAGGTATCAAATCAAATTTGCACATAAATTGCATCCTAAGCTAAATTGTATGTTGCATCCCTTATTGCACCCTTTCTTAAAAAATAATAATTCTAGCCTTAGGTATTTGTGTGTTTGCATTTATTTTGTGCATTTAAATTATGTAAGGGTTATAGGTTAGGAAAAGGATCTTAAGAGAAAACTTAGTTTTCCTTTCGAAACGTAGGTATTTATGAAACAACCCATCAAACATAGTCTTAGTCTATCACAATATCCCCTAACTTCAAAGTGAGAATTCCTTAAGAGGAAAATGAATTGGATCTCTTAGTTGGACCATAGCAACCTTCTCCCCTGCTCATATTTTTTGTGAACCCAATATGAACACCATCATGATTCCCAAGATCCCTTTTATCCTAGCCAAAAACCTTAGTCAAGACTAAATTTAATCCTAGTTTAATCAAGACCACCTAATTTTGTGTGTATATCTTAGACCACATTAATCAAGATAACAATAACCTAGCCAAAGACTAATTTTTTAAGATTTTTCATGACCCTTTTAATAACCATAGTACTAATCACTAAGCTATATTGGGTATATTTTGAGTTAGGGTTGCTAGCTACCTATATAGGATCTCATGCATACTTACGCTTAGTGAGGAGTATATTATAGTGGTCTAGTGGGAGTCATAAGGAGGAAATTTGTTATCTCTCATGTTCTATATTTGGCTATGTACTCAAAGGGTTGCTTTCACATATCATTTCCATCTCATGTATCAATTATCTCTTGCATACCAAAAAGTATATAGAAAGTGGTTAGTGTGGGCCAAAAACTTTTCCATCTATATAACCTTTGTTACCACTACTAAATCTCACTAAGACAAAGTCCAAGCATAGATATAGGCCTATTATTATTGTAGGAATAAGTTGTCAAATACCCAAAATCATCAATCCAAGAATAAATTTTAGAGGGGTTACATGTTTTTAGAAGGGCCAAGAATGCAGAAGAGGCTAGAGAACAAAAGACATTTGAAAAAGTTATAAAATTGAATAAATCAAAAAGGATTATATTGGGGCAAAAGCCTAAGATTAAGAGATTCTACATTTTTAAAATGTTGATGTCACTCGAAAGCCTCAAATAGCCCAAGAATGTACAAGGCCAAAACCATGAAATCCTAGTATTTCCTAGCACTTACATTATCTTATAACCTTCAAAAGTCCAAAACCATGATGATGCAAACCCAAGATATATTTTACCCTAACATTCCATGAAGTCTCAAATAAACCTAGAAGAAATTAAGTCCAAAAAGTAAAGTAGAATGCACAAAGCCAAAATAAATAAAAAATCTTAGGATTTTTTGATTATGATGTCATTTATGCTTCGATAAATCCCCAACTTCATCCCTAAAATGTCAGATATAATAAAAATATCCCATGAATACTTTTGAGTCTTTACATTGAGCATAAGACTCTTGAATAGGTCCCTGTCAAGCAGATCCACACTTGTCAAAAGTTACCTGTATAAAATATTTTAGGCCAAGTTGGAACCTAGGACAAGCTAGTGCAATAGTAAAGCATGATGGAAGAAATATTTAACTACCATAAGGTTCAGGATCCCCTTGAAGATGCATGGATTCCAATATCTTAGGAAAGATCAAGACTAGCCACATGTTCATTAGAATCAAGATAATTGAACTAGTATGAGGGAGCAAGTCACAACCACACCCTCCTCGCATTCAGATCCAGCTATAATTTTCTATATTTAGCCTAAAAAAGACTTTAACTACAATGATAAAAACCTAATATAAAGCATTATAAAATATTATAAATAGCCCAACTCACCCCATAATAGGGGGTTGACTCTTTATCATTTTACTTGTCATACACTATATGATGACTGGTGTCTATCAATTTAATCAAGTGTTGTTTGGCAACTGTCAATAAACTTTTGTAGAATTTATAGAAATATGAGTTATGCTTCTAATTGCATTTATGTTTGATGAATAGTAGATTATGTTAAGCTAATTTTTCTATCTAGATAGTTGTTTGGATTATTGTTCATTTAGTTCCTAAAATTATTAGAAGCATATAACTTGATTTAAATGATGTTTTTTTATATTGTATGCTAGATGTCCTATTAGGCCTTGAATTAGATTGAATATGTAAGACTCTTATGTAGTATATTCCATTGTTGTTACACTACACTTCACCCATATTTTTAGTATTTTCTCAACCCTTTCCTCTCTTCTAATCCTTGCATCTCTTACTTTTATCTTAAACCCCTTTTCATTTCATAAGGTTCATAAGGAGTTGGTCTTCTTTGGAGGTTGAGTATAGAAAAGAAACTTCTCATCCAATATTGGATGAGATCTAGGGTGCATCTCATCCACCTAGGCATATTTTAGACCAAGATTTTTTGGCACACCTAGTGGGACAAATTGCTCCATATTCATCTCATTTACCTAGAGGACTCAAGATTCTGGTGAATAGTCTTGACCTCACAAGTGGAGAATACATGTTCACCTAGAAACTCCACTCTTGAAGAACTGGATAAATTGGCAAGTTTGATGGTAAAAGAGCTCCAGAATTGCATGGAAAATACTAAAGTCCAAAATAGACCACTATATTTTGAGAAGATCAATTACTCCACAAGCATCACAAGACACCTATCTAAAGCTATGGTGGGATGAATTTTTCTAGCTTGGAATAGTACTTGATTCCTTAACCTTTTATATCACCATGAAATACCTTAGGCCATATTAAAATCCTTACTTTCTTATGAGGGTAATGGGAAAAAGGCTTATGAGCATTGTCAAGATGTTGCAACTTTGGCCACTCTTTATAGTATTTCCCATGAAGATGTAATGGTAAGGATTATTATACTATCTTTTCAAGTAAAAGCATTGATATGGTATCACTCTTTAGAGGATAATAACATTAGGGATTGTGTTGACTTGGATGAACCCCTTATATCATAGTTTTATAATCCAATAGGCCTATTCATGTTGTTTTTCTAGTTTTTCTTCATCCAAAGACACCCTCGTGAGAGCATCACTAATTTTAATATCTGATTTAGGAGAACCTAGAGAAGGATACCTCAAGAAATAAGGCCATCACATGCCCAATATTACATCTATTACCTCCATGTTTTTGCTCCAGACCCAAGCCTATAAATCCAACTATATAACGAGAATATTCCTATATATTTTTTAGGTAGCCATTATAGTAGAAAATATGCTCATATAAATTAGAAAGCTTTCTCCCATAATCACCTTGCTAGATATCCTTTATATTTATCAAGAAATACCATAAGCTTCCTTTTTGGCCCTACCTTTTCCTCCACTATATACAATTATTGAGACATATCCCTCATATTTATTTGGCAAGAACTATATTTTCTATGCCCATCCTAGAATCCTATAAGATATAAGAACTAAGAGTTACAATATAATACTTAACAAATGAGCTCGATGTGGTAAAAATATAGAACGCTAAGGTAGAACTTGAAGTATATCTTCAAAAGGAACTCTCCTCTGTTCTAGAAGATCAAATGGTTGAAAAAAAATATTTTTTACTATCAAAAATCAAGAACAAAAAGGATTCCCTAGTCTAGAAATGTTGATATGTTATTATTTGGTTGCCTAACTATGGGAAATAAAACCCTAAATATGGTACCTTTGTGTGTGTATTTATTTTATATATGCAACTCTGTAATACATGTGTGTGAAGAAAAATGAGATGATAACATCTCTCATATGTATTGGTGAATGTATTGTGAATGAAGTTCTTCCATTTTTTCTATTTGTGCTCTATGGCATGTTGGATATAAATGTTTACTTGTAAATTATTCTTTTATTTTTTGTTAGTTGTTTATTAGTTGCACATTATTTTCTTCATTATATGAGTTTATTTCATCCTTTATTTTTTGTTGAGTTTTTTGTCTACACATTGAGCTATTCTAACAGGGAAAACAAAATCTTTTGACATCTAACAATTATTACAATGGTAATGTTTACCAAGGCTACCAACCTCGCTACCATCCAACTATAGCTCAAGAATTAGAGGTATTTGTATCCCTTGTCATCATTGGAGAATATTACATTATTTGGTAAATGCTAATTCACTCCCATGGTACCCTATGGTATAATTTAAATATTATATTAGGATGTGTGTCTATAGTTTATGAATGTGATTTATATTTCTCCTTAATGTAAGTATCTATGTAACAATGTGTGCAAGTAGGAGTGTGCATGCATCATAGAATAGAGTGTGCAATTAAATAGAGAGTCAAGAGTCATGTATACAACTGACAAGATGAGAAGCCAAAAGGTATTAAGGTTTTTCTTATATGTGAAATAGGAAAGGATGCATCTCCAAAATATATGAGGAAAGCAATCGATAAAGAGTCCGAGAGTCAACTTCCTAAGGTTATATTATGGAGACAAAGCTTCATGAAATGTATTTGAATATAGAGCAAATCACAAGAATGTATATTTGACTTATCAATAATATTGTGAGTATTTTTAATTCAATAATATTGTTGTATTGATTTATATGATATTTGTATGATATTGTTCTATAATTAAGTCTTCATTATATTTTTTATGAATTGTATATGATCTTGAAATTGAGACCTACAATGATCTATTTAAAAATCCAATAGTGGTATCAAAGATACTGCGAGTAGTTTCAATTGATGTGCTTGCACAACATGTCAGTCTGTATAAACTTGGGACCCACATTTTTTGGTGAATAATATTCAATCATCTAAAAAACTCAAGTTCTTAATCGAAATATTTTAATCACAATGCCCAAATTTTGAATACCTTGTGTGTTTCATAATATTTTTTGCTATCATAATGTATGATAATCTCTTTAAAATGGAAAAATATCTCTCCATTAGGATAGGTTTGGAATTAGAATTCTCACAAAGACATACATGACTATATTTCCATAGTCTTAGCACCCCAAACCTGCTCATGTTCAGGCCATTGCAACTTGGATTTCCCCCAACAACATATATGGCTTCATTTCTAGACCCTATATCTCTTTTCATACTTAATTTGGTGAAATAAATTTAATTATATACCTCTTTAAAAGATCTTTCCAAGAAGTATAAAATTTCCTATGTTTTGAGTAAAATTGACCTCTCAAATGTTGTTCGGTTGTCTTGATTGGTTAGAAATGCATAGATCATTTTTGGGCCCTATTTTCCTTGAAATACTTGGCAAAAATTCATGAAATCACCTCCATCAAATGCATTTTGAAAAGAGATTTTTAAAAAGTATTGATTTTCCTATGTACCTAGGAGGTTTAAGACCCAAAAGTGCTTATTTTTCACAAGTTGTCCAAGTTGTGATGACCAAGGTAGATGCAGGTGTAGATCAAGTAAAACCATGTTAACCAGATATTTATGAATAAATATGGATGGCAATGAAATTAAAGTATAGGAAAATGGAGAGTTCAATTGAGGGTAAGAATAAAAGAAATTTCAACTAGATGTCTAATAAAACACGAGTTGGCAAAATTCTAAAAATAGATAGATAAAATATGCTACCCACAGGGAAATAAAATATTTTAAGTATTGTCAACTAGAAGCCCCGATAATGCAAAACCCATGAGAAAATTAAAATTGAAAGAGATTCCAACCAGAAGCCTTAACAATTGAACTAAAAAATAGACAAGAAAGAAATCTATAAAGAAATTAAAACCTCGTTAGCATCGAAACCATTGGGACATTGGAAAGAAAACATAGAGGTTGATGAATTTAAACTTTGGTAATTAGAAATTGGGACTAAAACTTGATGAAAAGAGGAAGAAATAAATCCGTAGAGAAATTAAATCTTGCTACCACTGGAACCCCAATCATGTGTGAGCAAAAATGGTAAACCAATGAATTTAAACTATGGTAATTTGAAATTAGCATCGAAGCCCTTGGAAATTGCTAGAAGAAAATCAAAGCCAACAAAATAAACCCCAATAATTTTAAAATAACACTAGAAGCATCAAATTCTTATGGGAAAATATTGATGCCAATGAAAATAAAACCCCAATAATTGAAAATTATTATTGAAACAACTCGAGATAAATATAAAATACAACCCAAACATCACGGTGGGAAAAAATACAAAGAATTACTAAGAAAGGCTAAAATGCTTGGAAAATGTTAAATAATCATTGCAGGGTGTGAAAAAGAGGTGAAAAGAATGTAAATTGCCAAAAATTACTAGAAACTACATAATTTTGTTAGAGAAAAAAATCACTAGTGTTTTAAAAATGTAGAAAAGAGAGAAAGGATGGGATATAAAATAAATAAATAATTTTAAAAATAAAATAATTAAATAAAAATTTGATGTAATTGTAATGGTAATAAATTCTAATGCTTGTAATTTTAACTTTTTCTTGTAGGATATTTAATGCATACATTAGAAATTTAAAGACACTAGGTGTGGAATTTTTAGTACCAACTAGGCAAGTGCAATTGTATAGGATAGTGGACTTTATGAAATTAGTGACCAACCCAAATTTTGTAGAAAATTAATGGGGCATGCTTGGGGTACAGTAGAAGCCATCCCAATGAGTATGTTAGGGTAGGAAAATAAATTTTTAAATTTGATTTACCCAATGAAAATGAATGTAATGATAATTAATTGCAAAAGGGTAACAAAATGAGGAGCTAGAAAATTGTATAAGTACTAGCTCACTAGTCAATTTTAAAAACCATCTATTTGCAAGCCCTTAGATTAAGTTTCTTTGTTGTTTCCTTTTTTCTATTGGATGAGTTTTCTGAACCAAGTCTAATATTGTTATGAGCTCTATTCTTGTAATTCACCAAAGGGGACAAATCTAAAATTGAATGTATTTCATGTTTATCTTATAATACAAGACTCTAAAATTTTATGTGTTCAACCTACACATGTTGATGGTGGTTGCACTTTTTCTATTCATAGTCAATTTCTTCTTTGAAGATAGCATTGTCTTAGACCTTAGGCTATGTGAATATTGATCCGGTTGGGACTGGTTTTAAATAATAATTGTTGCTTTACTAGATCAAGATCGAGTTTAGGGCAATATAGGCTTGTTCATTTTCTTTTCTTTTTTCTCTTTCCCTTAAACATTTGAATTTTCTTTGGAAATTGTTTAGATTACGAGTAGATTAATTTTTGTTTAGAGCATTGAAGCTAGTTTTACTTTAGTGCATTTTAAAGTTTCATTCAACTTCAAATAATCATTGTTGTTATATGTGTAATAATAATCTTAAATGCAATGAGGAATATTGGTTGTGCAACCATAGTTTGTAGAGCTTCAAAATTGTCTTTCTTTTGCCTAGTCTCAATTTTGCTCAACCCTTATATATTGTAAAATCAACACAATGGAATTGTTTTTAGGCAGTTAAGCATTGGATTTTAAGACATTATACCTAGGAAATTTATCTTTTTGAGTCATACCAACAAAGGCACCTTGAAGGAACATTTATCACTGACCTATGATTTTATCCACTCTAGCCAAGACCTGGCATACTCGAACCTTGGGGAAATAAAATTCCCTTTCAAGGGGGAAATAATCTATTCCAATTTGGCTTACCCTTGATACACCAATAGTTGGATTTTACCTCTTCATACCCAAAAATAAGGACTAAATTTCTAATTCACTAATCCACCAAACTCTATGCTCAATATAACCAGAATTTAGAGAGGGAAAATCTAGAGTGTGTCATTTGATCACTCAATAGTTTTTATCAGTCATATTGAGTGGAGAGAGCTACAATTAATTCATGTCTATTGGAGAATAGTCTATAAAATTAACATTTATGTCAAGCAATAAGCTTGGTAGAACTATCTAACAAATTGGTATTCAAGCCAAGATAAAGCTTGGAGAATTGTGCTATTAGAGTCACATTTATTCTCACTTTGAGTAAGAAAGATTTGAAGACAAAAGCTGTAGAATAAAATGCTAGTATTAGAGAATATATTTTTGGTGTGAATTTGGATTGATCCATGTGAAGTAAATATTGGCCAAATAAGGATATTTTGGGTATTCCATTACCCTGATATTATTTGCAGGTAGAAGTATGAGTCTATTGAAGAGGATGTATGATAAAATTAAAAAATATAAGAAAGAGCAAGATTTGGACCTGCACAAAGAAGAAGAATAAGACAAATTCCTACATTAAGCCAAAGGTTGATGGCAAAAGAACATCAAAATGAGACATCAAAGGAAAAGATATGTTTGTAGATTGAGTTTTAAGTGCAATAAAGTATAGTAGAATATTGAAAAAAAAAAGGGCCATCAAAAATCAAATCTATGTCCAACAGAAGGACAAGAGAAGAAATGGAACCATTACAAGCATCCCAAATTTAAAAATATTTGAGAGATGTTTCATTTCTATTGGAGTCTAGCCAATTGGATACAAGCTAAGTAAATAAAAGGACTCGATTTAGAAGCATTGTTGAAGACATACATCCAAATAATCATTGTTGAAAAGAGATATACAAATAAGAGGTTAAAAGAGGATAAAGAACTATTAGATCCTAGTGCATTCAAAGCAGAAGGAGTAAGAAGGATGAAAAGTCCATGAGATAATCTATGCACCATAGCTAGGCAAAATATTGGTAGAAGATAGTCGTCATAGAATTTATCTAAGAAATTTATCCACCTAGAAGCAAAGTTTTTGAGAATTTTGTACAAGTGAGAGTGCTTGAGATTATGGATATATGAGTACAATAATTAGACTACAAGCCAAGTAGAGGTAAACCAAGCAACACTTGAGCACTTGAAAACAAGTGGACTAAAACATGAGTATTTATATTGAAGCAATGTTGCATCTGGTAAGATCCAAAGCAAGGACAAAGCAACAAATTATCTTAGAGTAGAGTCTAAAATCATTGGAAGAGCCCAATAACATCTGAGGAAATTAAAAAATGCTAAGCAATTTGAGAGAGCATGATTCCAATTATTTTGGGAATTCGTAATTGCATTGACTAAAATGTATGTGAGAGAGCTCATTTGTGAAAGTGTAAGGTAATATTTTGAATTTTATATGTTTGAGATAATTCACTCTAACTTATGTAAACGTGATCTACCAATTACTCTATCCAAAGTGGATAAACTATGACAGAGCTTGGCAAAAAAAGAGCAACAAATATTTTTCTAAAAGTAAGGTTTGAAATATTTCTTTTATGTGTCTAAAGCCAATTGTTTTCCAATTGGTTATATGGGATTGAAACAGGTCCCACCCATATTTCATCATCACCACATAGTGGTATTATAACAAACCTTCTATATTATCCATGTATCGTTTGGCAAGATTTGAACCTTGGTCTCCTCCTTTAATGTTGAGTAATCTAACCGGTTGAGCTAATGCCATTTGATTCTTCAATGAGTTTACACAGGCTTTTATGAGGAGTCTCAGTACCCTCATAATGAGTGGGGTTTGAACCTTGGACCTCCCAAAGAGATGCAAAATTCCTTACCACTATAATAAGGTTGCAGCTAACACCTAAAGCCAAAGTTAATTTGAGGTGCAGTATATTTTAATAAGGTGGAGAAATAGAAGATTTATTGATTTAAAAATTATTTATTAGTATTTTTTAAAAATTAAAATTATTTATTATTTTGGGAGACATAATTCAGTATACTCCAAAGGAATTAAAAAAAAAAATTATTGAATTTGTAAATTGGAACTGTTTGATTAAATTAAAACTTTGAAGAAATAAGGACTTCTAATTCAAAGGATTTAATTTGAAGAAATTAGAATTTGATTATTTGAAGAAATTAACATTTTGGAGAATAGAATTATTAACAAATTTGAAGAAAGGTTACATGTGCAATTATTTGAAAATAATTAAAAAAATGCATCTGAATAAAAATAAAGAATACATTCTAGGAATGTGTATTGATGATTCAATATTCTCATGAAGATATGAAGTGTTTTTAAGTATAACATACACATGGAATAGCATAAAGTAACATATTCAAAATATGAACTTCAAGCAGTACAAGAGACAGAACAAAAGGACAAAGACAAGAAGTAAATATTGAATATTAAAGTCTTTAATAACAAAATAATGTAATTAAGGGGGTTTTGGAGAATATTGCATTATTTGGTACATGTTGATGTACTCCCATGGTACCCTATGGTATAATGTAAATATTAGATTAGGGTATGTATCTATAGTTTATTAATGTGATTTATATTTCTCCGTAATGTAATTGTCTATGTGGAGGATATGCATGTGTCATGTAACAATGTGTGCAAGTAGGAGAGTGCATGTGTCATATAATAGAGTGTGCAAGTAAATAGAGAGTCAAGAGTCATGTATACAAGTGGCAATATGAGAAGCCAAAAGGCATATGAGGTTTATCTTATGTCTGGAATAGGAAAGGTTGCATCTTGTAGATATGTGAGGAGAGCAATAGATAAGGAGTTCAAGATTCACCTTCCTAAGGTTATTTTATGGAGATAAAGCTCTATGAAATGTATTTGAATATGGAGCAAATCTCAAGATTGTATATTTGACTCATAAATAAATTGTGAGTATTTTTCAATTAATAATATTGTTATATTATTGAATGTTATATTGATTTATATGAGATGTGTATGATATTATTTTGTGATTAAGTCTTCATTATATTGTTATATGAATTTTATATGATCTTAAATATTGATATGAGATAATTTGGCTAAAAATCCAATAGTCATGGATCTAGAATAGTATTTTTAAGCTGGATATTTTTCCACATCTACTCCAATCAATCCAGATATAGAATTTTGACACACTTTTGTACCATCATATATCCAAAGGACCAAAAATATCCATAACTTAGAGCAAGGAGTGGGACAAGCTAAAAAAGAAGATCTAAATGTAGCACTATGCTCAAATTAAGGAGAGCAGGAGGACTAGAAGTTAAATTTATCTATGAATCAAGCTAGCCTAAAAGCATTGCAAATACATCAATAGAGAAAATGGGCTTGCAAGAAGTTATACTACCTAGCTATAACAAGAAATCAAAGGGAAAAGGCAATTGAGCAATATCAAATATTGTTCAAGCAACTAGTTTGGGAGAAAATAAAGATATCAAATACCTCCAAAAACAACATTGTGAAAGAAATAAACAAATAAGGAGACTTTGATGGTCCTTGGACAAGAAATTTTAGTTGAAATGGCTTTGAAGGACTTAACATTTAAAATAATTATCCTCTCAAATCGTAAACTAATAATTTAGCAATCATCCCTTAGTATGGGTAATACTAACTCTCTACCCTTTTACTTATCCTTATGCATGGAAGGTTGGGGTGTTACATAATTTCATAATGAACCTAAAATTTCTTATCACAATATTGCCTTGGGCAGTCTTTGATGCTATGAATTTTAAATATGATGAGGATGATTCTAGGATACTACATCTTAAAGGACACTTATTCAAACAATGGGTGTGGTAAAAAATATTATGGTATTATTGTACAAATTGCTATACATTACACCAATTCAATATGTGGTAGTCATTGACATGCTATCACTATTTTGGGTGTGCCTCTCAAGGAATTTCATGGGATATCTTGGGGGACACCTAGCACGTGATCATACTCACATGACCATCCCATGCATTTAGAAGATGATACACATTTATGGTAAGAAGCTAAGGCCTTGTAATATTGAAATATATGGAGAATAGAAGATAGATGTAGTAGATGAAATTAGGGAGCATTCCTAGGAGGAAATAGAAGACTAGCCAAAGATAAGGTAGAACTAATGTGGAATAAGCTCTACATGATTAGTCTTAATGTGACAATTTTAGAAAACATGGGGAATCAACAAAATCTAGAGATCAACTATAAATGGTCACAAAGCTCAATGGTTCACATGCTCCAACAAGAACACTCAAAAATCATGGAGTTGGAAAAAAATCATACATAGTTGAGAAATGTTCTACACTCGATCTTGAGGCAATAATGATCATGTGTCTTGAAACTCTCTTAACACTAGATGTTGATCTAACACATAGACCAAAGTATGTGGGATGGTAGGGCAATCACATGCTCAAGAAAAATTATCTATGCTAAGTCCTAATGCCACATGCTAGACACACCTTGGAACTCATTCTTGCTAGAAGCCAACTCAACAACTACTTTTCATCAAAACTAACCACATGTTCTGAGGTGCCAATTAGTAATAAAATTGTAAATTTACCACTATATGGTTAGGTCACTATAAATTCTTGTAGACATGAAAAATTGACCCACTTCAGTGGGTAATCTTCCCTAAGACCTCTAGGGGATACCTTAGACTTGCCTAAGGCAAGGACAAGGCCTTCCTCCTTTTATTTTACCTGTTTTTCCTATTTATGCAAAATCACACCCAGTCCTTTATGCGACGCGACTTCGCATTGTGATATTGTGATCGGACCGGATGGGGCACAATTTAGCATTTTTAGGGTTTGATGCATTAAAACCCTAAATTTTGGGGTTGGCATTTTTTATGTCAGCCCTCCTCGGTTTTCCCACTCTTTTTACCTTCAAATTTGCTATATAAGGAGGCTTTGAATTCAATTTTCACACATGATAACACACAATTTAACACACACTCACATAATTGGTATTTAATTATTTTATTGCTCGCATTTGATTTCTTGCAAAGTGTTTTTATTCAATCTACATATTTCTTCTTCTTCTCTTGCAAGCAACTTTGAAGTTTAGAGTTTAATTGTCTATTGCATTTTTCTTCCTCACTCTTGGCAGATTGTTGTTAGAGCCCTAAGGAGACATTGACCATTTGAGAGATCTAAAACCCTTCTATTTTGATTTTTCACTTTCTACTAGGTGAATTCACTCTTTTGCATGCATATTTAGGTTTTTTGAATAATGTAATTGAGCTTCTGCATTCATATTTCATTTTTTGCATAGTTTATAAGAAATCGCGCCCGATCTTCTATGGGGGTGACTTTACCTAGCGTTATCGTGATCGCCAATTACGGGGCGTGATTTCATTTTAGACCAAACTGAGGGTAATATTTTGTCCCTATTTTATCCATTGTATTCTAATTTACATCTAGAGCATAGTGGCATATTCTATTTAATGATTTATGCATTTTGTTTTGTTGTATTGCATTAATGTTTCTTTTTCTTCCAAATGTCAATTTTTGCTTTTAATTATCCAAATTCAACTAAAAGGACCTAGGAGGCTTGACTACTGTGCCTCCAAGCACTATTTTACAGTGTCCTAAGCAAGCCCCCTAATGCTAATCCTATTTTCAAGTGTTTCTTGAGTTATCTTGCAGGATCAGGTATTATTAATATTCGACAAAGGGACAAAAGCAAGGATCAATCATCGGATAAGATAAGTATTATGAATAGTCTTTTAGGTTGTTTTTTGAGTGCTTTTATTTATGTTTTAAAAACCCTAGATCTTATTTAAAATAAATATATTTTATTTAATTCTAGGTATTGAAAATAAAACAACATATAGTGTGCACTTAAGGTTAATTATTTTTGTGAATCCCTTCTTAAGCCCTTGCTTAAAGGTTGTTTGTTGAGAACCCTAGGTTAGAAAATCATTCAAGAAAAATAATAATTCTAGGGTTAGCTCTTGTATTTCTACATTCTGTATTTTTGCATTGTCCTTTATCTTTTTATATCATAGATCTAGAAAGGCCAAATCTAGGTGTTTGTCTTGAATCGAATACATCAAACATACCTAAAATTCCCATGGACTTGAAGTGAGTCCTTAAAGCCATTCCTGGTAAAACCATCCCCCCTAGAACTAAGTGTAGAGAACAATATAGCCCCCACAGTTCACCCCATAAGGCTTCTCTTCTCTTTTGCAGATCCATAATTTTGGGAATTGTACGCGGTAGGGTGGTTTTCGCCCTCTACATCTCTGGTGAACCTAACATGAACACCTCATTTTTATTTCAAATATTTTTAAGCAATATTATTAAATCTATTTGTGTGGTTGAAGAATCTTAATAATATTTTTAAAAAAAATTGTTTATATTGTTAGTATTCTCTTATATCCTTTCACTCTTCTAATGACTCCTATCCTTAGAAGTCAACAAAAGCATCTTGAATCTAATTGTATTCCTCCAAAATATGATCATATTAATTAATAGGATCCTAACATAGATCCAGAAGAGCAAGACAACATGGATACTGGGATGAGTTTTGATCCTTATGAGGGACCTAATGGTAGCTTTGTCTTTTCATCATTTGAGCATATTTGGGGTTTTATGAAAGCTAATAGCCAATAGGAATAGGATATTAGGAAGCATGGAACAAGAAGCTCACCTAGAAATATATGAAACTCCTCCTCCTTCTCCAATAAGCTCCCCTATGCTTAACCAAGAAAACCCCTTGCCTAAATCAGTACATCTTGATAATTTGAACTCAGCTATTGATACTTTTAAAACCACCAACATTGGAAGGAATATGCAAGCCCCTCTAATTAGTAGTATCACTCAAAATTATTCTCAATTTCTTCCTCAATATTCTAATAGCAACACTTTTGCTTATGTATTTTCTTAATGTTATTTGTTCACTTTCACAAGGTACCACATATAATAATAATATTTATACTTCCAACCTGAATCAAGCATTGGTTCCTCAACACACATATGGCAATTTAGGAGCAATGCATAATAGTAATCTAGAAGTACAAAATTTAACAAATATGGTGAAGTGGCTGGTTTCAAAATTTGAGATGATTCAGCCTTCATGTTTTACTTACAATTATAATAAAATGTGTAATCAGCCATTGGATACTATTATTGCTGCTAGGCCCTATCCTAAGTATTTCCCTATGCCAGCTTTGCCTATATATAAGGAAATTGAATATCCAATAGAAGATTTAAGAAGATTTAGAACATCTTGCCATGATCTCATGTATGATGATATGTTGTTGCTTAAAAAAATTCCTAAAAGTCTTGGTGGCATAGCATTAGAATGGTATTATCAGTTGCCTAATTATTCCTTAAATATTTTTGAAGAGACAAAAGAATTATTTGTTCAGCACTTTGGTGCTTATATTGAAAAGGAAGTGACAATGAAAGATGTGTAAAATTTAAAACAAAGTAAAGAAGGAAGATTTTCAAAAATTTTGGCTCGTTGGAGAAGTTTATTTGGACGTTTGAGATATACTTTACCTTCCAAGGATATGCTCGAGATATTTATTGGTAATTTACAAGAACAAATATCTTATGTATTAGAGATTACTTCTATTACATATTTTGACCAAGCGATTGATTTAGCAAGAAAATTAAAATAAGCTCTCATCAGAAGTGATTAGCTCAAAGTTAAGGAAGAGAAACCTCCTAAGTCTCAACATAAAAATAGAAATATAGGAGGTGATAGTGGAATGGATAGTAGGCCTGTTAATAATGTTACTAACAACATACAAAATATAGTACTTCAAAATCCTCCACAAAGAAATTTTTTAAGGCTTAATATGTCCATGGAAGCAGTTTTAAAACAACTCTTAGAAGCTAATGCAATTCAGTTACCTCCTATTAGACAACCAAATACTACAACTTATTGGTATAAGGTAGGTCAGCCTTGTACATATCATAAAGTGGAAGAACATTGGATGATTTCTTGTAAGAAGTTGAAACATGTGGTTTAGGATCTAATTGATGAAGGACGCATTGACTTAGGTAATTCTCAGGTAGTAAAAAATCAAGTACCTGTCCAACAAAATGTGACTACCAATCAAGATATGAAGATATTTAAAGATCCATTGCCAAAACATAATCAATAAGTAGCAAATCAGGTGGCTCATCAGAATGAGCCTCCTTCTTGTGGTAATATGGTTGGCATGGTTGGAATAACTACAAGAAGACAAGATCAAACTCAACATCCTCAACAAGGAAATAATTCTATGTTATAACCCAAGTTATTTTGGAATAATAATCAAGGAAAATTTCCAGATATAGGGACTCCACCTATTGTAATGAGACCACAACCTAAGGTTTCGTTTGATCTCTAAAAGTAGTTGGCTAGTACTCCAGAAAATATATCAGTTTTAGAACTCCTTCAAACCTCTCCCAACCATAGAGATGATTTGATGGAATTTTTAAAACAACAATCAATTTCTTTAGATATTTTGCCTAACACCATAGTTGATGTCATAGGTTCTCTTGGGATACATCATATCTCATTCTCAGATGATGATAAACTTTCCTCAAACTTGCAAGAAACTTCACTTTACATCACTGAACTTATTGGGGATACTTTTATCAAGTGATTTTTTGTTGATAATGGTTCTTCTCTTAATTTGTGTAAATATCAATTCTTTAAAAAATTTATATTAAAATAGGAAGACTTAATAAGATTTGATATCATTATAAAAGCTTTCAACAATGAGTCTCAAGAGTCCTATGGTGTCATATCTCTTCCTCTAAAAGTTGGGCCTAAAATATTGGATACTTTATTTTATGTGGTACATTATCCCGCATCTTTTAATCTTCTTCTTAGACATCTTTGGATTCATGCAATGAAGTTCATCCCTTCTACTCTTCATCGATATCTCAAGTTTGAGTTTAAGAATAAAGTTATCACCATTCTAGGAAACCCTCGACCATTTAAATTTTGTTCAAATGTAGAGCAAGCTCGATCTGAGTTCAACCTATGTCCCTCAATCTCTTCAATGGTTTCTCCATGTTCCTCATCTCAAATATCAGAACAATTTCAAAATTTAAAAATGAGTGAGTAACATATCTTAAATTCTTCATCGTGATATCATGATAATCAATTTCTTCAAGAACCTCTTATAGAATTATCTAGGCTACCACCATAACCAAGAACCATGGGCTTAACCCATAAGAAATGTGATATTGTACATTTTGGCATGTGTACCTTTATCTTCGTAGAAACTGCCTTCGAAGATAAGATAAGTGGTAGCAACCCCTCTCTTGTTGAGTGCTCTTTTGTTCATTGTTACCTTTCCAATGATTACCCACTTCCTAAATAGATCCTATCTAGTATGGAATATATAAGTAAAAGCTTGGGGCCACAATAGAAGGGCATTCAAGAGCCTTGGATGTCAAAATCTAGCCTGGGAGATGTGGCATAGGTTTTATACCTAGAAAAGACCAACCTTTACCATTTGACAATGATGATAATATTATGACTTATGTTGAATATATGTATTATCAAAAGTTAGGAGTGGGTGATGAGAATGATGGTCCCCCTTATTCTCCTAATGTCTTGATTTACAATATGATTGATTATGTGTGTTCTAAAAATAAACCTTCTATTTTAGCAGAGGATCCTACTTCGTTGTCCTATAGTGATCTTGTGAAGTTATGAATTGATCCTCCTTATGTTAAAAGGAATGGTTATGTTCACAAGTGCATTGATTATTGTGCTATGGCTTCCAAATAAAGAGCTATGAAGGAACCTCTCCATAATTCTAATTATTGATAAGGTTTGCCTTTTAGAAATTTCTTTGACATAGCAATCCATGGCATGCCTGTTATTTTTGTTAAGAATGGTGGCACACTTAGATATTGTGTCGACTTTCATGTTGCTTTATTAATTAATTAATTAAAATTACTTAATAAGAAAACATAAAAACAAATAAAAATTGCATCAAATCAATTAATCATCATTTAGCTATGCATTTGCATTTCCATTACATCCATTTGCTTGCTCATATTGCATTGTTGTCTGTCATCTTTTTGCATTGTTTGTTTGACATTTAATCTAATCTACATGCTTGAATTTCATATTTTGCATGATTGCTTGTTCATGACTGCTTGGTCATATAGATTTTTGGGGATCTTACTGTAGCACCCTAAAATTGGTGCAGTCAAATTGGAATAATTACATTCACCTTAGTAAATAATTTTAAATTCAAATTTAACCTCCCAAACCGCCCGTTAACCATCGAGAAACCCGTTTCCCCTTTTTTCGTGCCATTTTTAGAGGTTGTTTTGACCGTTGGACGATATCGTCGCCGATCAGACGATATCGCCCCAGATTTGACGATTTCGTCTGGACTAGAACGTCCAGACGATTTTGTCGCAAAACTGAATTTGCATAGATAGACTCTGTTCCAACGGGTTTCCAATTCGGGCGGAAGCGTGTCTGCGTCGTTGGGACCCTTCCCCCGTTAGAGATCTCCCAAATTGGGATGATCTCCAACCTCCCAACAACTCCCCTATGCCTATTTAAACTCTAGGACATTCCCTCCCCAACCCCTGGCTGAATTTTATCTGCAAGTTGAATCCCTCTGCACTAAAACACCTTAATCTTATTTTTGCACTAGTCCTATAGCAGTTTTTATGTAGGTACACCACTGATTTTCAATCGGAGCCAGCACCCATCATCGCCGATGAACCTGTCAAGATCGGAGGCGATCCTGTCAAATTCGAGACGATTTCGTACTGATGCGAGACGATCTCGACTGCAGTCCACATCGAGGCAATCAGTGCCTGGAGTTTGCTTTTCTTAACTTTGCCTCAGTTATTTTGTTTTACAAATTAGATAATCTATTTAGTTTTTATCCTATTTTGCATCTGGAGTTCACCCATCTAATCTAGATTGCATGTTAAGCTCATAATCTGCCATTAAAGTACAGACAATTTACTTTTATTTCTGTTTTTAAACTTTGTTCAGTATTCAGTTTATTATTTGGCATATTTTGCCTCTGTTTGCATAGTAGGAATTCTTGTATTTTGCATTTGTTCTCTGTTTTGCAGGTCTCTGACGAATTCGTCAGATTTTAGATGATTCTGTCAGTCTCAGACGAATCTGTCAGATTCGGACGATTCTGTCAGATTACAGGCGATTACGTCGAATTCCAGACGATCCAGACTGCTTCAAGCATCAGAAACTTCTTCAGACTTCCGGATCAGGTAATCTCCATTGGCCTCCTGCAAATTCTCTATTTTCTGCTTTCTACTCGTTTGCTGTATTCATTTAAATTGCATTTTCATATAGATTAAGTTAGATTCATTCGGCCAAACCTAGGATGAATGCTTAAGGATAAAACGAACTCATCAAAACACATTCCAAAAACCTAGGCATGGAAACTGCCACCAAATGTTTCCTGGTGAACCCACCATCCATCGAAAAATCACCAAAACACACCTCCCTTGAGAGGCGGGACCTTCGTAAAGTCCTCTCGTCCGAGGTACCGCACCATCCTTTTCCCATCCTCCTTCCGGGCGCGGATCCAATAGCTTGAAGGTAGGGATGCGAAAAATTTGGAGCGATACATTTTGGTGAACCCGACGTGAATGCATCATAACCTTTTGAAAACCAAAAACAAAAACAAACAAAAAAAAAAATTAGAACAACTAAAACTTAGATGCATTTTAAAACATTTAAGGTTCAAAATCATGTTTAGATGGTAGCTCCTAAAAAGAGGTTAGCAGTTACTATAAACGTAGAAAACCAATTGGCAGCTATAGAAGTTAATTATGTCCTTAGTATCCCTGAAACAAGTAGAAATCAATCCTTGTGGGACGAACTTGTCAGGAGACTTAGTCTCATCTCATCTAGGTCCACACAACTTAAACAGATCAAGAGGCTAGTCTTGGATAGAATCCTGGATCCTCATCAATTAGTGTTCTATCATGAACTTCAGAGAGCCTGCCATAGATGGTTAGCCTATAGGAGAGCTTTAGTATCTTCAGAGTTGTTCAGCTTTGAGGAATACCTCGAGAATGCAGACATTGTACACCGATTCTTAGGCCTTGTAGAAGACCAAGAAGTTGTTCTTACAGATAGGGAAATATGGAATAGAGTTCCTCGTGCTGTGTTATATCGAGAGTATTGCCATGAGATTTACTTTTATCAACCAGCATCTGAGATAGACAATATCACCATAGCCCTTTTCATCAAATTCTTAAAAGAAAACTTTCAATTTGAAGAAGAACATTTCATGACCCCTGAACAACTCGAACCTATTAATGATATTCATAAATTGTTCATAGAAGATTAGTTCATTTACTTTCAGCTTTATTATTATTGCGTGCATTTATTGTTTCATTTGCTGTCTTTATTATAAAATTTAAAGAAAACTAAAAAAAAAAAAATCAAAAAACTTAGTAAAAACTTAAACATTTCATTTCAAATATTGCATTAGGTATATATAAATATATACCTTTTAATTTGTTGCATATATATATATATATATATATATATATAAATATATATATATTTGCTGAAATCAAAACTTAGCACCATGCCTAGACTTAGGAATGGTAAAGAAACTTTAGGGGAAGGAGAAGATTGGTTGCAAGATACAAGCTGAAAACCCAAATGTCCTTCTTGGAGATACAAATCCGGAAGGAGAAACTCTAGGTCAATCAGATGAAGACTTAGGTGAAGATAAGGAACAAGAAGGAAGTGTTAAAGAGAATGAATCCTCGTCCCCTAGAATAGCTCCCAATGGAGCCATCGCTTTTGATAACGCAGAACATTTTCAAAAATTTCTCAATCAAAATATCGACATCCTTAATGTAGCAGTCCGTATTGATAGAGGGGAAGTTAGTGACGCTCAAGCAGCTATAGAACGGGCGCTTGATATACACACTAATCCTTTATCTTTTGTTGATCAAGAGAGTGATAAGGGTGGACCATCCAATACGGATATGGTCACTATAGCCCAAGCCATGTCAAAACAACAGGTTACCCAACCTCCTAAGGAACCGGTTACTCAACCTAAAACCACCCCTGCACAAAAGAAAATTCCCTTCACTACTTTGTTCCGCCAAACTATTGAGCAAAATGCTTTAAATAAACAGAAATCTAAAACAAAGCCAAATACAAATTTTCAACAATCTGGAACACAACATAATCCAACTTCAAAATTCCTCCATAACATTTTTCCTACTAATGTTTTACACAATAGTAACATGGCATCTAATCTACATGTTCCTCCATCCTATGCTCATAAAACTCATGTCAATGCCCTACCGAATCAATATGGGGGGCAAACTAGTAATCTGGAAGCTATGGTGAAACAATTGGCTTCACGTATGGACCAGATAGATCCCTACCGTCCCTCGTACAATTATCGAGAGATTTGTAGCCAACCATTGGATCCCATAGTCGTAGCTCAACCATACCCTAAACATTTTCCCATGCCCGTCCTGCCTATATATAAAGGAACCGAAGATCCCATAGAACATCTTCGCATGTTTAGGATAGCATGTCACGACATATCGCATGACGACTTGCTATTACTAAAAATGTTCCCCAAAAGTTTAGGTGGAATGGCATTAGAGTGGTACTATCAATTGCCCACTCACTCCTTAAGAAACTTTGAAGAAACAACCTGAATCATTTGTTCATCAATTTAGTGCCTACATCGAGAGACATGTAACTATTAAAGACCTATACAATTTAAAACAAGATAAAGATGAATGTTTTGCTGATTTCTTGGCTAGATGGAGGCAATTGACAGGAAAACTGCACTTTGTGCTACCCTATAGGGAAATGCTAGACATTTTCATCAATAATTTACAAGAACAACTTTCTTATGAGCTATCAACAACTACTTTGACTACCTTCGATCAAGCTATAGATTTAGCTCGAAGAGTAGAAGATGCCCTCATTAGGAGAGGCCAACTTAGGAAGAAGGATGATGAGAAAACATCTAGAAATCAATATAAAAACAAACAAGGTTGTTGGTGATGGAGTCATCGACAGCAGAAATGTTGCTAATGTCAATGCAACAAAGACAACAGAAAAATTCATATTGAAACCTCCTGATAAGCCTCCTCGAGAATTCACTAGATTAAACCAACCCTTGTCAACCATTTTACCTCAACTGCTTGAAAGAGGTTTAATCCAATTACCAACTATCCGGGAACCTGACCCAAGTATACCCGGATATAGAGCTGATTTGCACTGTGACTTTCATAGAGGACCTGGACATTCTACCAACGCTTGTAAGAGATTGAAACATAAAATACAAGATTTGATTGACAATAATGAAATGGAAGTGCAAGCCTTCCAACCTAGACAAAACCCTCCTAATAATGCCCAAAATACTGTTCCCCAAAATCAAAATCAGAATGCCAATCAAACTTTAGACATATTTCAACACCCTTTACCAAGACATGGTAAAGAGGTAGCCAATCAAATCGAACATCATAATGTTCCCCCTCCTACTCGATATGTAGGAACCATTAGCGGACAATTACCTGTTCAGGATTCTCAAACATTTGACACAACCTTATCCCTGGTTACAACCAGGCCCTTACATAATTTTCAAACTTCTGATTCTAGTGATATAGAGTCAGATAGTGAAAGTGAAGTAGACACTATTCAATCGAATAGTTCTGAAAACGAATCAGATCCTATTCAACCTATCACAGATGCTAATGTTCCAGAAGAACCATTTCCTAGAAGAGTCACTACTCGACCTTCTTCTAATGAAGTTCTTCCTTATGAACAAGCCATAAATTCTCAACCAAGACCGTTTCAACGTCGTCACTATAACATTGTAGGTACCATCGGAGTCGTTACTCGACAACAAGCTCAAAACTCCCAACACGAACCAACCCAGAACGATGGATCAGCTCCATTCATTTTGAAAAACCCAAATAAAGGGAATCATGCTCCTATTGTTCAACCTAAACCCCCTTACAGCATTAATGAACAATTGTCTAATACCACGGCTAGAATCTCCCTTCTAGATTTATTAAGATCCTCTCCCACACATAGGGATGAGTTGATGCTTACATTGAGCCAAATGATGGTACCTCAAAACATTCAACCTGAAGCTATGGCCAATACTATCATCACTCGAGAGATTGATTGTATTGACTTTCGGGATAAAGATATCCCACAACACAGTTTACACAAGGATAATCCCTTGTACATTACTGCTCTAATTGGAGATGTAGCTATCAAACGAGTCCTGATTGATAATGGCTCATCTCTAAACATTTGCACCTTTGACTTCTACCAACGATTTGGTTTTAGAAGTGATGAAATGAAGAAAACTGATATGATTATCAAAGCTTTTAATGACGAAACACAAGAAACGTGTGGAGTCATTACCCTCCCATTACAAGTTGGTCCTAGAACCCTAGAAACAACCGTGTTTATTGTACATTGCCCAGCATCGTACAATATACTTTTGGGTCGCCCTTGGATTAACGCCATGCGAGCAGTCCCGTCAACTTTACACCAATGTGTGAAATTTGAGTTTAAAAATCAGTTGGTCACTATTCATGGTGACCCTAGACCTTTTGATATGTGTGCTTTGGCGGAACCCGTTGGAGTGCAATTTTGCCCCTGCTCTGTCATCCACACATTCTAGTTCTTCTTTTTCATCTAAAACTGTGAAACATAAACCCATAACTTCATCTATTCCTCCTCCATTAACTTCATCTTCCTATATAGACCAACAACCTTCTAAACAAATTTTAGAATCTCAAAAGGATCTCAAATCTACAACTAATCCTTCAACTATTATTCCTATAAATTCAAAACCTTTAGACACATCCATCATACCTTCCACATCTCAAGACATAAGTAATAAACCTTCTACATCTTATGCCCTTTCTGATGAACTTTTACCAGATTTATCTACAACCTTAATATCAGAAAAAATGAACGCTTTCATGCAAGATTCAAACCTTTTAAATAATTTGCCGCCCTCTCCTCGTACTTTGGGCCTCCCACAACCTTTGGGAAGTACTTACCAAGTCGGGAGTTGTGCCTTCATTTATAAAGGATATGACTAGGGAAGAATCCCTCGGAATATCAAAACTCATCATGAGGGATACGCTCACTGTTATTTTACCAATGATTATGTTAAAGCTAAACCCATGATGCTTAAAATGGGATATAAAGGGAAAGGCTTAGGACCTTTCCAAAATGGCATGAAAGAACCTTTCGAGGTAGAACCGTGGCCTGCCCGCTGTGGTGTGGGCTTATTTCCTAGTAAGGGACAACCCTTTCCTTTTGAGGATGATGATCACCTCATATGCTATCAAGATTATTTGGATAGGCATGTTGATTTGCCTCTTAAAAATCAGTCATTTTCATGCAACATGCTATCCATAGCCTACCCTGAAATGATTGCCGACCCCGATGAAGAGTTGGAAGGAGATATCTTCCATGATGTCTCTGTTGAAGAGATGTTGCACAATGGATTCTATTTTGATGGTTCTATACCAACCATAGCTCAGCTTGAGACCACTAATCCTCAAGATGACTTATCTAAATTAACTTTACAAGAATTACAAGAACTGGGTGTTTCACCCGCCCCACCTAACTTTGAAAGAGATCTACACATGGAGGTAGAAAATGTCATTAAAATTAATATTGGAACTGAGGACAATCCTCACATGATCAATATTGGATCAGAACTAAGTCAACAAAAATAGGAACAATACATTGCATTCCTTAAAGAGTACGAAGATGTCTTCGCTTGGACATATGAAGATATGCCAGGTCTAGACCCTTCTGTCATCATGCACCATCTAGTGGTCCATCCGGATGCTAAACCGGTTAAACAAAAACTTAGAAAAATGCATCCCAAAGTGGCTCTGCTAGTCAAAGGGGAGTTAGAAAAACTCCTGAATGTTATCTTTATACAAGCTATTGATTATGCTGAATGGATCTCAAATGTAGTTCCAATCACTAAGAAAGAAGCTACCAAAGTTAGGGTTTGCACCGATTTTAGAGATATTAACGCTGCATGCCCTAAAGATGACTTTCCCCTTCCAAACATGGATCAAATTATCGACTTCACTGTCGGAAGTGGGATGATGTCCTTAATGGACGGATTCTCCGGTTATAATCAGATCAGGATAGCTCCTGAAGACCAGGCTAAAACAGCCTTTATTACCCCCTGGGGTACCTTTTGCTGGAAAGTGATGCCCTTTGGCTTAAAGAACGCCGGTGCAACTTATCAACGGGCTATGACCTACATTTTTCATGATATGATGCATGATATCTTACATGATTATGTAGATGATATTATAGCTCGCTCTCTTATTGAAAATAATCATTTAGATGATTTAAGAAAAGTTTTTAATCGATTACGAGAATATCTCATTCGATTAAATCCAACAAAATGCATATTCGGAGTTAAATCCGGCAAACTATTAGGGGTTTTAGTTTCTTTACGTGGTATCGAAATTGACCCTCTCAAAATTGCGGCCATCATAGATATGCCCGCACCCACTAATATATCTGAACTACGAAGTTTACAAGGTAAACTTCAAGCTATCCGTCGCTTCATTGATAAGCTGGCGGACAAAACTGGTCCCTTTCTTAAGCTCCTTAAGAAGGACGTCCCCTTTAATTGGGACACAGAATGTAGAGAAGCTTTTGAACTTCTCAAACAATATCTCCTTAACCCTCCGGTGCTTTCACCGCCTAAATCTGATCGCCCATTTCTTCTATATATTTCTGCTTCAGATTCTGCCTTAGGAGCTATGTTAGCTCAACTTGATGATGAAAAGCGAGAACGTGCTAATTATTACATTAGCCAAACTTTCGTCAGTTATGAAACCCGCTATACAGCGTTAGAGAAGTTATGTCTAGCAGTCGTGTTTGCTACGCAAAAATTACGACATTACATGCTTAGCCAAAAAATGTATGTCATTGCCAAATATGATCCTTTAAGATATCTCATGAGTCGACCTTATTTATCGGGTCGCACAGCCAAGTGGGTTCTCGCTCTAAGCGAGTTTGATCTCACATTCATAGGACAGAAGTCTGTTAAGGGTCAAATCATAGCAGATCAATTAGCTGCTGCACCCTTAGAGTCTACTCATCCTCTCATCATCGAGTTTCCTGATGAATGCCTTCAATTAGAGGCAGACCATCCTGAACAATGGTCCTTATACTTTGATGGAGCCCGATGTATGAGTGGGGCTGGTGCGGGTATTATTTTAATATCTCCGCAAAAACATCTTATTCCTCTGTCCTTCAAACTGACCTTTGCTTGCACCAACAATACTGCTGAGTATGAAGCTCTAATCCTTGGATTACGAGCTGCTTTAGCCCTAAAAATCAAAAACCTCTTAGTTTTTGGGGATTCCCAATTGGTTATAAACCAAATTAATGAAGTTTATCAAACCCGAGATGATAAACTTCGTCCATATAAGGCCTATGTTTTACAATTGATGTCTTTATTTGATCAAATTACTTTGGAAGCCATTCCTCGAACTAGCAACCGTGCAGCTGATGCTATGGCCGCAGTTGCATCCCTCTTGCCCTTGGAGTTAGATG
This sequence comes from Wollemia nobilis, assembly GCA_028583015.1. Classification (NCBI taxonomy): domain Eukaryota; kingdom Viridiplantae; phylum Streptophyta; class Pinopsida; order Araucariales; family Araucariaceae; genus Wollemia; species Wollemia nobilis. Next base: position 5,871,066 of record JAQPPZ010000523.1, on the reverse strand, counting down.
ACGAATATGCCACTATCATCATTCGTCGACTCCAGGAACCCGCTTCAAATAAGTCATGCTTAGAGCCTTTGGATGTGTTTCTAATCAATGAAACTACTCCTGAACCTTGGTATACAGACATATTTGATTTTCTCCAAAATGGGACTTTCCCTACTAATTCTAATAGAAACCAGCGTCGGTTATTACGTCGACGAGCAAGTCGATTTGTAATAATTGGCAATACTTTATATAGAAGATCTTTTGAAGGTATCCTATTAAGATGTCTAAATTTAGAAGAATCTAAATCAGCCTTGAGTGAAGCCCACGATGGATCTTGTGGAGGACACTTTAGTGGTAGTATCATTGCTAAAAAGCTCCTTCGGATAGGATACTTTTGGCCTACCATGGAAACGGATGCACACGAGTATGTGCGTCATTGCGACAAATGTCAAAAACATGCTGACCTTGTCCATGCGCCTGCACAAGAGCTGCAGGCTATTTCGTCTCCTTGGCCCTTTTCTAAATGGGGCTTGGATATTATTGGTAAAATCAATCCTGTGTCTTCTGATGGACACAAGTTCATCATAACCGCCACTGAGTATTTCACGAAGTGGGTTGAAGCTATGCCTTTAGCTTCTTGCACTGGTTCACAGGTCTCTAAATTCATTTTTAATCAAATCATTTGCAGGTTCGAAATTCCTGTGAATCTCATCTCTGACAATGGAACTCCTTTTAAAAATAAAGATGTTAAAAAATTATGCCAAAAATACAAGATTCAACACCGCTGGTCTACTCCCTATTATCCTCAGGGTAATGGTCAAGCAGAAGCTTCTAACAAAACTTTAATCAAAATTCTCAAAATATTGGTCAATAAAACTGGCCGTGACTGGCATATTCAATTATATCCAGCCTTGTGGGCTTATCGAACTAGTGTTCGGACTCCCACGGGCACTTCACCATTTGTTTTGGTTTACGGTGTCGAAGCAGTTTTTCCATTTGAATTGGAAGTTCCTTCTTTGGCTCTGCTACTTCAAGACACTGAAGTAGGAGATGAATATCGTGCTGGCAGACTCAGTCAGCTGGAACTCCTAGATGAAAAATGCATCAATGCTTTGGAGCATCTCCGTGCATACCAAAACAAGCTTAAAAGAGCATATAATAAGAAAGTTCGTCATCGATCCTTTGAGATTGGCGACCTTGTTCTAAAAGAAAATCAAAAAAATACAAATGCAACCAAAGAACTTAAAGGTAAATTTGAGCCCAACTGGCTCGGACCATACATCATTACTGCAAAATTTGAATCAGGAGCATATAAATTATCTACCTTAGATGGCAAAGAACTTAAAGAACCCATGAATATTTTACATCTCAAACGTTACTATGCATAAATTTGGTCATTTCATCCATGTATATATTTGTTCAAAGTTACTCTCTTATATTTCTTTCAATTTATAAAAAAAAAAATTCAAAAACATCAAAAACATTTATAAATCTCCAAAAATCTTCAAAACTATCTATTGCATTTATTTAAAGCACTTGTTAAGTTCTTTTTGCTCAAAAACAAAAATCTAAATAAAAATCTAAAAACAGCTATATGCTTGACTCTTTCGAAACCAAAACAATATACAGAAGAAAGAGAGAGTCAACATTCTCCCAACTTCTAAAAAAATCATGTATATATATTTTCTTACAATTATTGCAGTTATATGTTTCAACTTATTTTGGATACAATTAGCATTTATTTGGCATCCCTCACTTGCACACTCACAAAAAAATAAATATCTTGCTTTTATCTGGCATGATTACTAATCTCTCTTATATCAAAGTTCACAAAATTCAAATTAAATAAAGTTTGAGCATAGAGAATTGATCTTGTTATTTACTTAAACCAAGCACATCTTTCCACAATAAAATGATTATATTTGTAATTTCCATGTTTTGCTACATAGTAGAACTGATTTCTTGGGTGAAAAGTTTCCCCTGCTATCCTATCATGCACATGGTCTAGAATATTTGAGAATTGGCAAAAGGACAAGCTCACCCCTACCCAGAATAAAAATCCCTTGCTCTACAGCTAATCTGAGCAAGTATCCCTAGCACAGAAAAAGAAAAAAAAAAATTCAAGAAAGAAAAAAGAGAAAAGAAAAATGTTCTTTTATCGTTACAGCAATGTTCCAAGCATTATCAAGCAAAAGAAATACAAAAAGCAAAAGCAAAAGCAATAAAATCCCTTTCCCTACCCTTTGAAAAGAAAAGAAGGGTTGATGAGCTTGAATCCCTGGAATTCTCAATTATTCGAAAACTATGAGGTAAGCCCCATAACAGGTGGTTTGTGCCCAACCTGCTTGGCCTTGGGTAACTCCTAGCGTGGCGATATGTCTGTCACATTAGCGACCTTCTTTTGTATAGACCTATGTCTGCTTATGGATTAGCTAGCTCTTGATAATCCGATCTACATAGTAGTCTAATATGGTTATATGCACCTACATCATGGTTAATGAACACTTATTTGGTTTCTTCAAATCACTTGTATCATAGTATCTTGCTCAAACCTGGTAAATGAACAATACAATTGCACACACATTTGTATTTGAGAGATTTTGTCTATCATTATGATAAATCAAGATTGGAAATGAATTCACATATGCACATGGGATTCCTTATAAATCTAATTTTTGTCTTCAAAATACTTTGAAATATTATTTTTGCAACTTGTTTGGAATAATCAAGTACAATTATTTTTTAAAGACAACTATATAATAGAAAAATCACAAATTTCTTTCAAAACATATCATACATATCATATCGACTTTCGCGACGATGGTATAGTTCTAAAACCAAAATTGGAATTATATGCCTAGCGCAAGTCCTCATTTTCATATTTTATGTTCATCAAAAATCAATCATGCAATAAAACTATTTTTTTGGATTTTCGCGATGATGGTATAAGTCTATACCTACATATTCTATGCCTAGCACAAACCATTGTAACAATTTTTATTCCCCCATTTATCAAAACTCATAAAAACCATATGACTTCATTTTATTACACAAATTTTGCTTTTCAAAAGAATGCACATTTTCATTATTTCATGTCATTATGTCCACCTCCAATTTTGCAATGACGGTATAATTCCTAAGGAATTATTCAACAATTTTATCACACTTAGGAATTTATGCCTAGCAAAAATCATTTTAAAAATATTTCATGCATAATATTTTATGGAAATCTGAAAACAAACCATCATCATCATCATCATTTGCATCATCACAACAAAGTCTTAAGACAGTCTCTTAAGCCCTCTTTCACTTTTCACAATATTTCTATAAATGGGATTAGCTTGACGACCGAGTGAGCAGCGACTCCATGAAATGGTCTATAATAGCGACAATGTCCTTTGAAATTATTGTTAAAAGTCCCCTTTTCTTTTATCAAATCATTGCATCACAAACAACCAATTTGTTACATCATATTATTTCATCAACATTACAACATGACATCAAAAGGTATAAATTCTTTTCCAACGACATAATTACAAGCATTATCAAAATCAATCAATCAAAGCATCATCAATATACTCATAACATAAGTCATATGATCAAAAATATCTCATCTATATATATATATTTTTTTTTTTTTTTTTTTTTTATATATATATATTTTCTCAAAAATATATATGTACATCATATCAGATAGATTGGTATGCCACAATCCATATCTTGGCATACTCAATCAAGTGTCCTCCGAGCAGTGTCTCGAGAGCCCCTAGAGCTCTCAGCCTCATCTCCTCCCCCGCCCTACGGAGGACGAGGTGGTCCCATCGCAGTATGTGTGGTACTACGAGTCCTCGTCGTCGATCGGGATGAGCTCCTCGATGACCCTGTCCTGATCGGATCTGCTATGGCAGCTCGATAGTTGTACCCTCTGGCCCTCCGACACCGCCTGGTAGTATAGAGCCTAATAGAATGCGGTCTAAGAAACCGACCGTAGCAGCTCCTGAGTGCTCACCCCTCCACCCCGTGCCCTGAGACGTGCATTCTCGTCTCGTAGCTGCGACACCTCAGCCTGGTGTTGTGCGGCCGCATCCTGTAGTGTCTGCACCTGAGTCTGCAGATGATCTCTCTCTACCCGGAGAGTAGCCATCTCGCTACTCTCTCCTATATCCATGCCCTTGCCCTTATCGGGCGATGGTGGCCTCTGTGGAGATGGGGGTCTCGCCTCCCTCCTCTCCCTCTCTCTCTATCGCGGCCGCTCCTGTGCTCGTGGCCTCCTCTGCTCTCTCCCGTCGTGACCCTGGGCTGCCTCTATCGCTCGCGTCGCCTCCCTATCCGACGCACGACTGCGTGGATTAGGACCCCTGTGCCCTCATCATCCGAGGAGGGCGGATGCCTACATACCGGGCATCGTAGCCATCGGCTACTCTCGCATCGTCCCCATCCACTGGCTGAATGGGGGCATCATCTGAGTCCTGGCTCTAGAATCGCTGCATGTCTGGAGCCCCGCTAATAGTGGTGTTATCCCGGACGGTCCGGGAAAACTCATAATCCCTGAGAGATGGGATCCCCTACCGTAGACCGAACTATCACAAAACTCGATCGTAGCGGTGGAGCTCCACCTCTCCCCTCTCCATCCTCGGCCAGCAGACTCGCTTCGATGCGAGCCGGCTCCTGTCCATCCTCTCGCCCACCCCGGATGCTCGCCTCCATGGCCTCCGGGTGATCTGGTCTGGGACAAGGTCATCCAGTAGTCTCCGGGACACCGACAGAGTCGATCCGTCGCTGTGCCCCTCTTCGGAGCCACCAGTAGAAGACTCGGGGCCTCTCCCCGTCTACCCCTGTCAGTGGAAGCCCTATCGGCCTCCGCATCGTAATGTGCTCCCAGCACCAAACCTGTAGTAGCGATGTCATCACCAGACATCGCCCGCCCTTGTACACGACCCCGTAAAGGATCCTGTACAGCCGACATAGTACAAAGCTGCCCCATGAGAACCTATAGCCGTGGTCCCGCATGTCGCAGATCACATCTACGAGCATCCACGGCACCCTGCACCCGCTCTGGTGGCACAGCAGAAGTCCACCAACTACCCCAGCCAGAACCCGTGTGAGTCTAGATGCCCCAGGCATCTGGCGTAGTGCCTCGATATTAACTCTGCCCTTCTCCAGGGCGAAGCTCGGGTCACCACATAGCCGTCCCATCGCGTGGCCCTGATTGGCCGCCGGTGTGATCATCCGTCCTTGTATGGGGATTCTCAAAATCCTCCATACATCCTCCAGTGTGGGAGTCATCTCCCCTGTCGGTAATCGGAAACATGAAGACCCCGGATACCATCTCTCTGCTAGGGCTATCAGTAGCCCCATGTCTGTGGAAACCTACGGCATCTCTGCCACATGCTGCAATCCGGCCTGTGCCAACAGATCCCGCTCTGCCTGGGTGAGAGCGGCCAAGTCGTCTCTCGATCCACCGTACTTCCACTCTCTGCTTTTTAGTAATCCTCTCTGCAAACATAAACAACAAAACAACAAACAATAATTAATCAATAAATTCCAGTAATTAATAATGCAACTTAAAGTTCAATTTCATGTAAATGATGATATCGCCCACTATTGGACGATATCGTCCCCAATTTGAGCATAATCGTCTCCGATTTCGTAGTTCGAAATCATCTCTAATTTGACGAAATCGTCCCCCTTTCGACGATTTCGCCCTCGGGCGAAATTGCCGAAATTGAGACGATTTCGTCGAAATCGGGACGATTTCGTCCCGACGACGTCGACGGCCAAAAACGGCCGCGATGCTCCAAATTCACTTAAAAATTCATCTAGAAAGCATGTAAAAGCAACTTAAATCAATCTAAATTGAGTTTAGACCCTTACCCGTAGACCGCGTCGGACCTCTGCAGATCTGTGCGCTGTCTCAACCATTTTTTGCTCCAGAGCTCTAAAAACAGTAAAATGAACAGTAACAATGAATTAGGGTTTTACCCTATTTTTCTTAATTTTATTCAACAATAATTTTTTTTTTGCTTTTTCGCGTTTTTACCTCAAACGTTCGATTTGGGTAAAAACACGGAGGGGGCACCATAGTAAGTTGTCGTACGATTCGACCAAGAATCGTCGCCTAAAAATGGGAATAATTTTTGCTTTCTCGTAGATCGAGAAGAACTCTTCTTTAACGCATTTTCTTTGGAAAATTCGCTAAAGAGGGGGCAAAATGTAGCACCCTAAAATTGGCGCGATCAAATTGGAATAATTACATTCACCTTAGTAAATAATTTTAAATTCAAATTTAACCTCCCAAACCGCCCGTTAACCGTCGAGAAACCCGTTTCCCCTTTTTTCGTGCCATTTTTAGAGGTTGTTTTGACCGTTGGACGATATCGTCGCCGATCGGACGATATCGTCGCCGATCAGACGATATCGCCCCAGATTTGACGATTTCGTCTGGACTAGAACGTCCAGACGATTTTGTCGCAAAACTGAATTTGCATAGATAGACTCTGTTCCAACGGGTCTCCAATTCGGGCAGAAGCGTGTCTGCGCCGTTGGGACCCTTCCCCCGTTAGAGATCTCCCAAATTGGGATGATCTCCAACCTCCCAACAACTCCCCTATGCCTATTTAAACTCTAGGACATTCCCTCCCCAACCCCTGGCTGAATTTTATCTGCAAGTTGAATCCCTCTGCACTAAAACACCTTAATCTTATTTTTGCACTAGTCCTATAGCAGTTTTTATGTAGGTACACCACTGATTTTCAACCGGAGCCAGCACCCATCGCCGTCGATGAACCTGTCAAGATCGGAGGCGATCCTGTCAAATTCGAGACGATTTCGTACTGATGCGAGACGATCTCGACTGCAGTTCGCATCGAGGCAATCAGTGCTCGGAGTTTGCTTTTCTTAACTTTGCCTCAGTTATTTTGTTTTACAAATTAGATAATCTATTTAGTTTTTATCCTATTTTGCATCTGGAGTTCACCCATCTAATCTAGATTGCATGTTAAGCTCATAATCTGCCATTAAAGTACAGCAATTTACTTTTATTTTTGTTTTTAAACTTTGTTCAGTATTCAGTTTATTATTTGGCATATTTTGCCTCTGTTTGCACAGTAGGAATTCTTGTATTTTGCATCTGTTCTCTGTTTTGTAGGTCTCTAACGAATTCGTCAGATTTCAGACGATTCTGTCAGTCTCAGACGAATCTGTCAGATTCGGATGATTCTGTCAGATTACAGGCGATTACGTCGAATTCCAGACGATCCAGACTGCTTCAAGCATCAGAAACTTCTTCGACTTTCGGATCGGGTAATCTCCATTGGCCTCCTGCAAATTCTCTATTTTTTGCTTTCTACTCTGTTTGTTGTATTCATTTAAATTGCATTTTCATATAGATTAAGTTAGATTCATTCGGCCAAACCTAGGATGAATGCTTAAGGATAAAACGAACTCATCAAAACACATTCCAAAAACCTAGGCGTGGAAACTGTCGCCAAATGTTTCCTGGTGAACCCACCATCCGTCGAAAAATCACCAAAACACACCTCCCTTGAGAGGCGGGACCTTCGTAAAGTCCTCTCGTCCGAGGTACCGCACCATCCTTTTCCCATCCTCCTTCCGGGCGCGGATCCAATAGCCTGAAGGTAGGGATGCGAAAAATTTGGAGCGATACACTTACAACAATGGCATATGATGATACCTAGTTAGGTTGTATCTTATATGCATTGCACTCTCTCTAGGACTTTGATGCCTAGTAATAGCCCCACCTAGGGCTTTCTTCTTTAGTATTCTTTCTTGCTTTATCTTCCTTAATATCAAAAATAGTGAGAGTATCTCCTAGATCAAAGATGATAGCTCGTTAATATCTCCTTGTCATTTTTCTATTGCCTTCTTTTCCTTTGTATTCTTTTGCTTTTGATAAGAAAATATGTGTGTTTTGTCTCTTCTTTTATCATTCTTAATTTGTCTTCTCTACACATTTGCACATACTCACTTGTGTTTAGTTTCTAAACCCCTATCGAGGGTAGCGCTCGCCTAATATATATTTTATCCTTATATATAACACCCCATATGGGATAGCTATATATCCTAGCGAGTATCTTATCAGATATGATCTTCTATTGGGTTATACTCTCTTTTGACTCATGGGGCTCAACACCCCATTACAAGATAAACTCCTTGGCCATTTTCAGTAGACCTCGACATACATCCTAGCGGCTAATCACCTCATATCAATCAATAAGCGAGAAACCACCCATAGCGGGTTGGAATCCAACACCTCATTACCCATAGCGGGTTTAGCTCCCTCTTTTCTAGTATGATTCATATTATTTAGTCACATTGGTCCCTTACGACCTATGCTGATTTCAATACTATGTTTCACCCATCCTTCTCTGTTTCATATGGTTGATCTTTGTATTGTCTTCTTTTTTTATTTATTTTTGTGTTTTCTTCTTCATCTTCTTCTTCTTCGTCTCATGTTTCCTTATTTCTTCCATCTATTTCATCCATTGTTCATCCATACATTTCATATAGCATTGCATTTAAGATAGATTCCATACATGAAAAATTAAATTAAAAAATCATCTAAGATAATGATTAAAATCACATGCACACATTCACAAAACATAAAAAGAGAAAGTAGTTATATATTACTCAACAAAAAGAGATAGATACAGTCATGTCTAGTTGGTGTACCATAGTCCAGTCCTGATACACTCAACCAATCCCTAAGGGTGCATGCCATAATAAAAATTGGCATGTCATCCTGATCCCTAGCCTAGCACTGAGAGCCTATCTCTTCTACCCCACCTAGAGGAGGAGGTGGTCCAGGTAGCCGTATACCCATGGATGGAGATGTCGAGAATGTCCATGATCGAGATTGTGACCTACTAGCTTATTAGAGGGATGGAGGGAGTGTCTCTCTATAATCTATTTGTACTACCTAGTAGTACATAGTATCATAAGAGGTAGCCCACTAAATGGACACCTCCAGCCTCTACCCTACCCTCTATAGATCCTCCTATAAAATATGGACTTCATCGCTAGCCTGGCTACTCCCAATGACAACCATCCCCTTTACCCAAGCCCTCTAGCATTTTGTATCCAAATGGATCACCTCCCTTTGAAGATGATCGATATTTTTTTGAGTCGCATCCCTCTTCATCTTTGTGATGCTCAGCGATCCTTGCAGTCCCTCGATCCTCTTGGACCTGTCCTACTAGAGCAAGTCCACCTACCTCTACAAAGTTGCCACATGTACCCATAGAACCTTTTACTCCTCCCTTAGATACCCTTATCTTGGACCCTAACCTTCATTAGCTGCCACTAATTTTGAGGCCTCTCTTGATCCTCTGCATGGTGGTATCCCAACCTCTATGGGGGTAACTCCAGATGTATCTACTTCCCTAATCCTGGTAACACTGGTGTCTTCTATCACCAACTCAAACTTAACATGAGCCTACCTCTATCTCAGAGCTATTGGTCCCTATTGAGCCCTCTCTATGGCCCTACAATCAGCCTCTCAAAATGTTCGTTGCATTATTGGGCTCATCACCTAGCACCTTTGTATCAAAACTTGCAAGGAGATCCTACGAGGCATGACTCCTTTGTACCACTACCAGTAGTAAAAGGCCACTCTTGCATCATCCACCCTAGGATCCACATAAGGAGGATTGTCTATATCCTCCTTGGCCCACCTAGTTAGGTTTGGCCTACCTCTTACCCTTATTGGATCCCGATAGACTCTTTGGTACTAGTAGTCCCCCAAGTCTGGGATGCCTTACAAGATACCGAACTGCCTCAAGACTTGATCAAATTAAAGACCTTTGGCTCTCCCTTCTTCGTAGTCAGCCACTTGAACCTCCTGACCATTACTATATCTATCCTTTCCTCAACCCATCCTGGATGTAAATGCTAAGGTTGTCATACTATCTTGGCCTAACTCAGCTCGTCTACTATCTACCTCACTAGTGGTAGATGGCGTAGATCCTCATGACCTCCTCTAGGGATCTAGGTCATTTGTATGTTATTTGTCACTTTGGAGTAGGCAATGGACCTGGTAGTGCATCTGGTCTCTACACTACTATGTACTCCCAAGTCCATACCTGGAGCAACATCGTACACACTATCCTTGTAGGTCGCTTGTACATAACATTGTACAATATCTTGTACAAGCGGGCCAGCACATATGGACCCCAAGTGAACCTAGCCCTCTGGTCTCACATGTCTTCCACTACACCTACCATCACCCATGGTAGATATCGCCTACTAGTGTGGCATATTAGCATACCTGCAACCTCCCCGTAGACCACAGTTATCAATGGGTTTACCCCATACCACCCCACCAGGTCATCTATGACTATGGTTCTCTCTTGCACTTGGTGGGTCCAACCTCCTGATAATCATTGTAAGGTCATTGTCCTCCCTCACACTCTATAAATCACTCTCCCCCTGATGGTGATGCACAAGATGCACCACACACCCTCCAATATGAAGGTCATCTCTCCATGGGTAGCCGAAAGGTATACAACTCCAGGTACCACCTCTCTGCTAGTGCCATCAATAGAGCCTTATCTGCCTCTATCCAAGGTAGTCTAGCTCCACCACCATCATTGTATCCTTCTCTACCTACCCAAGTACCTCTAGCTCCACCTCTAAGGAGCTCGCTCTCCACTTGCGGCTCTCGAGTACCCTAAGCTACAATAACAATAAAATAAAAATTTCCATTAATAAATTTAATTAAAAATTTAATACATTAAAATTAATTAATTAATTTTAAATAAATCTAAATCCATAGCACAATTAAATTCTACTTCTTTAAATCTAAATTGATTTGCATTCTTTTTCCTTCTTATTTTTCTCTTCTTTGTCCTCTTTTTTTCTTTCCCCTTTTTCACGAAATTGTTCTCGCTAGGTGCATTTTCGTGAAATCATGCCTGGTAAATTTTTGCTAGGTGCAATTTCACCACTGCTACCCAGGGTGAAATCATGACCGAACTAGAAAATTGCACCCGGGTTGTATACAACAAAACCATCACTTTTGGCAGAAAACCACTGAAAATGCATGAAATGTTTTGAATATTTGACATGCAATGAAGAGTTTTCAATTCTACCTGTGCCCACTCTACCTCCGTGTCAGCCTCACCCCTCATGATCACTGAGGGAGAGCTCCTTTCTTTTCCCTTGTGCAGTTAAAATGAATTAGGATTTTACCCCCTTTTCACTTTTAACCCTATTTTTGCGTGCTTTTTCTCCTTTTTTATTTTTTCTCTTCTTCTGAGTCTACCTTTTCAATTTTTTATGAGGAAAGTGTACCTCATAAAACTCGAGGGGGTACCCTAGCCTCAAAGGCATTAATATCTCTAATACCTCGATTTATGTGTAAATTTTGAAAGTGTTTGGAATAACACTATTTTTGCACCATCCTTTTCTTCTAAACCAGCCACTCCATTTTTGGTTGTCCTTTTTTGTTTGCGGGTGTTTACATCTCTTCTTTGACACATTTATTAGGCCATAAATGATTCAAATAGAGGTTAAAATATAGACAAGAAAAATTGACCCACTTTAGTGGGCAATTTTCCCTGAGCCCTCTAGGGGACCCCTTAGACTTGCCTAAGGCAAGGATAAGGTCTTCCCCCCTTTGTTTTGTCTATCTTCCCTCTTTGTGTGAAATCGTGCTCGGTCCTTGATGGGGAGTGACTTCACATTGCAATATCACGGTCAGCATTGATGGGGCGCGATTTCATATTTTTAGGTAAAATCCTAATTTTTTAGGGTTGGCATGTTTCACGTCGGTCCTCCTTGGTTTTCTTGCTCTTTTCACCTTAAAATCCGCTATATAAGGAGGGTTTGAATTCACTTTTCACACATGATAACAAACAAGTTAACCCACGCTCACATAAATGACATTTAATGATTTTATTGCTCGCATTTAATTTCTTACAAAGTGTTTTTATTCAATCTGCTTCTTTCTTCTTCTTCTCTCACAAGTAACTTTGAAGTTTGGAGTTCGATTATCTGTTGCATTATTCTTCATCACTCTTGGTGGATTGTTGTTAGATCCCTAAGGAGAGATTGACCATCTGGGAGATCTAAAACCCTTTTATTTTACTTTTGCACTCTCTTCCAGGTGAATTCACTCTTCTACATGCACATTTAGGTTTTTTGAATGATTTAATCGAGCTTCTGCATTCATATTTCATTTTTCGTATAGTTTATGCGAAATTTTTCTTGGTCAGCTACGAGGCACGACTTCGCTTGGCGTTATCGTGGTCACCCATTAGGGGGTGTGATTTTTCCTGAGATCAAACTGGGGGTAATCTATTGAGCAAGGTGTTGCAAGAAGTTTGTCATTGTTGTCAACACAGGCAGTTAGATCCAATGATGCAGTGGATAGACAGTTCAAGAGCCATTCAGATGCAAAGGACAAAAATTCAAAGGATAGTCAGATTATGTAAAGTGCAATTCCAGGAAAACAGAAGTGACCCGAGTTTCAAAAATTCGAAGAAAAAGACAAGTTAGAAAACTGTCGCGATATCGCGACATGTTTTATGTCGCGATTCGGAGGAGAGAGAAAGCGCAGCCGAAAATGTCATGATTTCATGACAAAAATGAGGAGAGAGAAGGCACAGTCGAAAATGTCATGATTTCATGACAAAAATGAGGAGAGAGAAGGCGCAAGGCAAACTGTCACGATTTCGCGACATGTTGGAGGCCAAGAAGCTAAGTCGAGAAACTGTAGCGATTTCGCTACATGTTGAAATTTCGTTGGCCAAAGCAAGAAGAAAGCGTTAAGTTGAAAAGTTGTAGCGATTTTGCTACATGTTGAATTTTCGCTGGCCGAAGCAGGGAGAAAGTGTTAAGTGAAAAGTTGTAGCGATTTCGCTACAAGTCGAAACTGCAAGACACATAGGTGTAGCGATTTCGCTACAAGTCAAAAATGCAGAACTCAAAAGTGTAGCGATTTCGCTACGAGTCAAAAGTGCACAAAACAAAGGTGTAGCGATTTCGCTACAAGTCAAAAGCGAGAACTCAAAGGTGTAGCGATTATGCTACAAGTCAAAAGTACAAGGCACAAAAGTGTAGCGATTTCGCTACAAGTCAAAATTTCACGGGTAGAAGCAAAGTTGGAAGCACAAGGCACAAAGTTGTAGCGATTTCGTTACTGCATGAAGCAAGAAATGTACGGAAGCTGAAAGCATCACGATTTCATGACAAAGATGAGGATGACGTCAGCAAAAGCTGAAAGTGTCACGATTTCATGACAGGCTGCAAGAAAAGCCTCTGGAAGCCGAAAGCGTCACGATTTCATGACAAAGCTGAGGATGACGTCAGCAAAAGCTGAAAGTGTCACGATTTCATGACAAGGTGCAAGAAAAGCCTTTGGAAGCCGAAAGCGTCATGATTTCGTGACAAGAATGAGGATGACGTCAGCAAAAGTTTGAAGTGTCACGATTTCATGACAAGAACGGTGGCAAAGCTATCAAAGGCCAAAATGGTCATGATTTCATGACAACAAGGACATGAAGGCGTACGGCTACAAAAAGTGTCACGATATCACGACATGTTATTATTTCGCGGCAACAGTTACAGAAAGGTGACAGAGGTGGCAGTAGCGGTTGAGGCCGACAAAGTTGAATCGGGGCCGACGGATTTTAGGGTTTTGCAATCGACAATTTCTAGGGTTTTGCAGCGGACGTTCTTAGGGTTTGCAGCCGACAATCTCTAGGTTTTAGCAGCCGACAAATTCTAGGGTTTTGCAGTCGACATTCTTAGGGTTTGCAACCGACGTCCTTAGGGTTACATCCGACTATGATTTAAGAATTGATCTTGAATTTTCTTCTATAAAAGGAGGGTTGTTTCGAGGTTGAAGATGGTGAGTTGTGTGAAAGAAGTTTGCGTCGAGCAGAGAGCGAGTCGTTTCGATTCAAACTGTGTGCGAAGTGATAGTTCGTTGGAGTCGAAGTAAAGAGGGCGTATCGAATCTTCGTGAGTGATGTGCGTAGGGTGCAGAGGTTGAAGACGCACTGATCTAAGTGCAAAGTGATAGCGCGTAGAGAGCTGTAGAAGGTGTGATTTATGACTACTGTGCATAGAAAGCGAATCGTGTTGATCAACTGTCCTGTAGCAGAGAGTGCAAAGTATTTGCGAAGTAGCAGACTGGTTGTGCAAAGCTTTTGCACAGCAGAAGCAGAGTGCTTGTAAACTACAGACTGGGTAATAAGGTGAAAGTATTGTTGCTGTAATTTTTATTATTTCTTGTAATGTCCAAGTTGCAGCTTGGCATAAGAAGTTGGTGCTTCTTCCAGTAGTAGCTGGTGTCTTGGGGGTTGGTGCTCCCATCTGTTGGTGCAGAAAAATTGAAGGGTTGATGCTCTTTCCAGTTGGTGCTGGTAAAAAGTTGTAAAGTTGTTGCTTTGCATAGGCTGGATTTGGATGGTAGTCCAAGCAGCCATTTTTGAGGAGTAGCCACATTGGTGAACCTCGTTAAATTGTTGTGTTATGTGTGATGCTTTCTTACTGTAGTTGATATATCTTTTATAAGTTTTAAACTGTTGATTGGTTTTAGAACTGCATATTTGAAATTTAAAAGGTCACACTGATTCACCCCCCCTCTTAGTGTCACTGTGATTACAACAATTGGTATCAGAGCCAAGTTCTTGAACAGGCTCAATCAGCTAGGGTGATCTTGGAAGTGACGCAATGGCAAGTGGTGAAGGCTTCTCCTCAAACAAAGCACCATTGTTTGATGGAACTAACTATGCTTTCTGGAAGGTAAGGATGCAGACTTATCTCCGTGCATTGGGTTTTGACATCTGGGGTGCAGTAGTCAATGGTTACAAAGCTCCCACCACTGCTCCAACAGACACTGCCGGTAAGAAGGCATTTGAAAATGATTCGAAAGCAAAAAATGCCATCATGTGTGGATTAGTGGACAGTGAGCTAGTCAAAATCATAAACTATGAATCTGCAAAAGATGTATGGGACAAACTTGAGAACATTCATGAAGGAGACGATAGGATCAAGGAGGCCAAGCTTCAAACACACCGAGCTCAATTCGAATCCTTACAGATGAACAATGATGAGAACATAGAGGCCTTCATGCAAAGAGTCAACGGAATCACAAATTCAATGAGAGGTCTCGGCGAAGATATGGATGATGCTACGATTGTGAAAAAGGTATTAAGATCTCTACCTCCAAGGTTTGATTCGAAAGTTTCAGCCATAGAAGAAGCTAAAGATCTAAATCGCTTTAGTATGGATGAGATGCATGGCTCTTTGACTGCGTTTGAAATGAGAATAGGAAGGTCTAATCCCACAGATAGAGAAGCAGCTTTCAAAGCCCTAAAAGGCAAAAACACAAAACAAGAGTCTGAAGAAGAGGATGTTTCAGATGAAATGGAAGCAAATTTTGTCAGAAAGCTGAGAAAAGGAAAAGGAAAATACAAAGGAAAGCTACCTTTTAAATGTTTCAATTGTGGAGGCATTGGACACTTTGCTACCAAATGTCCTCTCAATGACAAGAACAAAGGTGAAGAAACTCCGCATCAAGAAAGAGGTGAATGGAGGAAGAAAACAAACTTCAGAAAAGGTAATTTCAAAAAGAAAAGTTTTATCTCCCGAAATGCAGAATCTTCAGAGGACAGTTCTAGTGAAGACTCTGAAGAAGGAACAGGTGAAGCTCTCTTTATGGCATTTGAAGTAGAAAAATCAGAAGAGGCAGAAAACCCAGAAAAGAGTGAAGGTATGAACCCTACAGTGTCTATTGAAAATGCTAAGGCTGAAGTTGATTTAGAAGGTGAACTGGTTTCTGCTCTTGAAGAATGGAAATCTGAGAAAAGAAAGAATAAAAAACTTTCAAGAAAGCTTGAGGATGCAAATGACATTATAACCAGCTTAAAAATACAGGCAGAAGAATTCAATAAAATGTCCGAAGATCTTGAAGTTCAGGTAACTTTGAAGATAGATTACTGCTGTAAACTGGAAGAAGAAAATGTTGGTCTTCGAATACAGATACAAGAGCTGGAACGAAAAATTAGCTGTCATTTCAAACGTGAAGAAAGTTCGATGAAGCTGGACAAAATCTTAAGCGATCAAAGACCCGCAGGTATCAAATTCGGTCTGGGCTTTACTGAAGGAGAATCATCAAACAGGCAAAAGGCAAGCAATGTTGAATGTGAAAAAGGTAAAGACAAGAAACAGGCTGTTGAAAGAAAAACAAATCAGGCAAAAGAAAGCAGTAATGCCAGTCCTAAAATAGGAACTGACAATGATGGCTTTACCAAGGTCACACATCAAAAGAAAAGAAGATCTAAGGCTCCTGCAACAACTTGGCAAAGACCATCTTTCAGGTTCAATCATTATTTCTATGGTTTCTATTTTAAATGTAATGGTTATGGGCATAAAATTGCTGACTGCAAGTATAATATAGGTCCAAGAAGTTTCACTAGTAGAAATGCTTTTGCTCCTCTAATGAGTTATGCAGTAGAATGCTTTAATTGTCACAACTTTGGGCATATTGCTAGAAACTGTCATAGTACTTCTATTTCAAATCAATCTCAGAAAAGAAGAATTCAACCATATAGGGCAAAACAAAATAGAATTCCTTCTGAAGGATATGTGCAAGATTCTGAAAAGGGGAAATCCAAGCTAGAACCCAATACCACAGTTAAAACAGAATGGAAACAGAAAGAACATATCAGGGAAGAAAAGGAATCTTTAATAGTGCAGACAGCTTTCAGAGCTCAGAATAAATGTGTACCGTGGATCCTTGACAGTGGTTGCTCAAGTCATATGACAGGTGATAAACAAAAATTTGAAAAACTACAGAAATATGAGGGTGGCTCTGTGAAGTTTGGAAATAATGATGGAGCCAAAATAATAGGAAAAGGATCTGTCAAAATTAGTGAAGGGAAAATCAAGTCAGAAGAAGTTTTATTTGTGGATGGTTTGAAACATAACCTGTTAAGTGTTAGTCAAATCTGTGATAAAGGTCATGAAGTAGTCTTCAAGAAGCAGGGTTGTGAAGTCAAAAAAATAAACAGTGGGAAATTGATAGCAATCGGTTCAAGGACGTCTGGTAATCTGTACACACTTTCGAAACTTCAGAAGGTACGTGTTTTATTGGACAAGAAGAAGAGAACTGGCTGTGGCACAAGAGGCTTGGACACATAAGTTTTGATAATTTGGTGAAAATCAGCTCTAAACAAGCAGTGAGAGATATTCCAACCATTAAGAAACCTTCAAACAGTGTTTGTGCTTCATGTCAGAAGGGAAAGCAAACCAGAGTCTCATTCAAAACAAAAGAGTATCACACTAGCAGGCCTTTGGAACTTATTCATACAGACTTATGTGGACCCATGAGAACTCAAAGCATAAATGGCGATAAGTACTTTATGCTGTGTATCGATGATTATTCCAGAATGACATGGATATTTTTCTTAAAAGATAAAACAGAAGCTTTTGAAATGTTCAGATCTTTCAAACATCTAGTTGAGAATGAAACAGGAAAAAGGATCAAATGTTTACGATCAGACAGAGGAGGAGAATTCATTTCGAATGAATTTACAGAATACTGTGAAAAACATGGTATTAGGAGACAATATTCAGCAGCTAGAACTCCCCAGCAGAATGGTGTAGTAGAAAGAAAGAATAGAACTGTACAGGAAATGGCACGCACTATGCTGGCAAAAAATAAAATAGCAGACAGATTCTGGAAAGAAGCAGTTCACACAGCAGTATACCTCCAAAACAGATACATGTTAAGAATTCATGAAAGCAAAACACCTTATGAATTATGGTTTGGTAGAAAAGCAACAACAAAACATCTCAAAGTATTTGGCTGTAAGTGTTACATTAGAAAAACTGATGACAACCTTGGGAAGTTTGAAAATAGAGCAGATGAAGGTATTTTTGTTGGGTATTCTCCAAATAGCAAAGCTTACAAATGCTACAACAAGAGACTCAAGAAAATTGTGGACAGTGCAGATGTTAAATTCGATGAAGGGAGGAAACAAATAGTTAACTTTGAAGAAAACTACCCAATCTACGAAGATGTCATTGAAGGAGATGAGGTGAATGAAACAGAAAATAGGTCTACGGTTGATGCAGATAACTTATTCGATGACTCAGAGGTACAAGAAAATAGAAAATTCAAAACAGGCAGCTGGCAGAAAAATCATCCTAGAGACCAAATAATTGGAGATCCCACAGCTGGCATTCAGACAAGAAGGAAAGTAATAAGTAATTACTCTCTTTTATCCAACATTGAGCCCAAAAACATAGATGAAGCAAGCAAAGATGATAGCTGGATGAAGGCAATAAATGAAGAGTTAGATCAGATTGAAAAGAACAGAACTTGGGAATTAGTACCTAGACCTGCAAATAAGAATGTAATCGGCACCAAATGGATATTTCGAAACAAATTAAATGAAGACGGACAGGTCATTAGGAACAAAGCAAGACTGGTTTGTAAAGGATATGCACAGGTCGAAGGCATTGATTTTGAAGAGACTTTTGCACCAGTGGCCAGATTAGAAGCAATTAGAATGTTTCTGGCCTTAGCAGTTCACAAAAACTTTAGAGTATATCAGATGGATGTAAAATCTGCCTTTTTAAATGGGAAACTTGAAGAAGAGGTCTATATTGAACAACCGGATGGCTTTCAAATTAGTGAGGATCCTAACCTTGTCTGCAAATTAAAGAAAGCATTGTATGGATTAAAACAAGCACCACGGGCATGGTATGCAAGGCTAGATAACTATCTCTCTCAACAGGGATTCAAGAAAGGTTTAGTGGACGAGTAATCTATATGTAAAAATAGAAGGTGGGCATCTCATTGTTCTAGTTGTCTATGTAGATGATATCATATTTGGCAGACAACAAAGATGAATCTTGTAAAGACTTAGCAAATAAGATGCAGAATGAATTTGAAATGTCTATGATTGGTGAACTGTCTTACTTTCTTGGGCTACAAGTTAATCAAAATGAGAAAGGCATATTCATTTCCCAAATCAAATATGTGAAAGAAATGCTAAAGAGGTTCACTATGGAGGACTGTAAGCCAGTTAGCACTCCCATGACAACAGGCTGCAAATTGAGTAAAGAAGACAAATCTCCACCTGTAGACCAAACTATGTACAGA
Source organism: Wollemia nobilis (assembly GCA_028583015.1). Taxonomy (NCBI): domain Eukaryota; kingdom Viridiplantae; phylum Streptophyta; class Pinopsida; order Araucariales; family Araucariaceae; genus Wollemia; species Wollemia nobilis. The sequence continues at coordinate 5,851,949 of JAQPPZ010000523.1, read as the reverse complement.
TCTATGATTGGAAGTTTACTATATTTAACAGCTACCAGACCTGATATTCTACAGGCAGTTTGCATGGTAGCTAGATTTCGAGCCGATCCCAAAGAGACTCATGTGACAACAGTTAAAAGGATTTTTCGGTATCTCAAGGGCACCATCGAGTATGGGTTGTGGTATCCAAAAGGCAAAGACTTCACTCTTATATCATATTCAGATGCAGATTGGGCTGGATGTGTTGATGACAGAAAGAGTACCAGTGGAGGTGCATTCTATTTGGGGGACAGATTGGTTGCATGGCACAGTAAGAAGCAAGAGTCAGTTTCTTTATCTACAAGTTGAGGCAGAATATATTGCAGCGAGCAACATGTTGCACACAAGTCTTGTGGATGAAACAAACTTTGAAAGATCTAGGTATTAATTTCAGTGAACCAATATCGGTTAAGTGTGATAACACCAAGTGCAATTAACATCTCTAAGAATCCAAGTAATGCACTCACGGACAAAACACATTGCTATAAGGTATCATTTCTTGAAGGAGAAAGTTGCGGAAGGAGAAGTTAAATTGGATTTTGTCCCAACTACGGAACAAGTAGCGAGATATTTTTACAAAACCTTTGCCCAAGGAAGTATTTGAGTACCTTCGAAGCAAATTAGGAGTAGTCACACTTCCTAAGAAGTGACTAGCTACGGGGATCACTTTCTCAGGGGGAGCATTTGAGTATTTGACTATTCTTTTGCTCATAATCATAATTTGTGCCAGATGCAACAAATTGTGCCCGAGAAGTGTGAGGATGGACTCAGGGGAGTTCTGCAGCAGCCCTTTGGTATTATTGACAAAGGGGGAGAAGAGTTACGAGGAATGTACACGAGTGTTGCCAACAATTCCAAAGGGGGAGATTGTTGAGCAAGGTGTTGCAAGAAGTTTGTCATTGTTGTCAACACAGGCAGTTAGATCTAATGATGCAGTGGATAGACGAGTTCAGGAGTCATTCAGATGCGAGAGGACAGAAATTCAAAGGATAGTCAGATTATGTAAAGTGCAATTCCAAGAAAACAGAAGTGAAAAATTCGAAGAAAAAGACAAGTTAGAAAACTGTCGCGATATCGCGACAGGTCGGAGGAGAGAGAAAGCGTAGCCGAAAATGTCATGATTTCATGACAAAAATGAGGAGAGAGAAGGCACAGTCGAAAATGTCATGATTTCACGACAAAAATGAGGAGAGAGAAGGCGCAAGGCAAACTGTCATGATTTCGTGACATGTTGGAGGCCAAGAAGCTAAGTCGAGAAACTGTAGCGATTTCGCTACATGTTGAAATTTCGCTGGCCAAAGCAAGGAGAAAGCGTTAAGTTGAAAAGTTGTAGCGATTTCGCTACATGTTGAATTTTCGTTGGCCGAAGCAGGGAGAAAGTGTTAAGTGAAAAGTTGTAGCGATTTCGCTACAAGTCGAAACTGCAAGACACATAGGTGTAGCGATTTCGCTACAAGTCAAAAATGCAGAACTCAAAAGTGTAGCGATTTCGCTACGAGTCAAAAGTGCGCAAAACAAAGGTGTAGCGATTTCGCTACAAGTCAAAAGCGCAGAACTCAAAGGTGTAGCGATTATGCTACAAGTCAAAAGTACAAGGCACAAAAGTGTAGCGATTTCGCTACAAGTCAAAATTTCACGGGTAGAAGCAAAGTTGGAAGCACAAGGCACAAAGTTGTAGCGATTTCGTTACTGCATGAAGCAAGAAATGTACGAAAGCCGAAAGCGTCACGATTTCGCGACAAAGATGAGGATGACGTCAGCAAAAGCTGAAAGTGTCACGATTTCACGACAGGCTGCAAGAAAAGCCTCTGGAAGCCGAAAGCATCACGATTTCATGACAAAGCTGAGGATGACGTCAGCGAAAGCTGAAAGTGTCACGATTTCGTGACAGGGTGCAAGAAAAGCCGTTGGAAGCCGAAAGCGTCACGATTTCGTGACAAGAATGAGGATGACGTCAACAAAAGTTTGAAGTGTCACGATTTCGTGACAAGAACGGTGGCAAAGCTATCAAAGGCCAAAATGGTCACGATTTCGTGACAGCAAGGACATGAAGGCGTACGGCTACAAAAAGTGTCACGATATCGCGACATGTTATTATTTCACGGCAACAGTTATAGAAAGGTGACAGAGGTGGCAGTAGCGGTTGAGGCCGACAAAGTTGAATCAGGGTCGATGGATTTTAGGGTTTTGCAACCGACAATTTCTAGGGTTTTGCAACGGACGTTCTTAGGGTTTGCAGCCGACAATCTCTAGGTTTTAGCAGTCGACAAATTCTAGGGTTTTGCAGCCGACATTCTTAGGGTTTGCAGCCGACGTCCTTAGGGTTACAGCCGACTATGATTTAAGAATTGATCTTGAATTTTCTTCTATAAAAGGAGGGTTGTTTTGAGGTTGAAAAGGTGTGAGTTGTGTGAAAGAAGTTTGCGTCGAGCAGAGAGCGAGTCGTTTCGATTCAAACGGTGTGCGAAGTGATAGTTCATTGGAGTCGAAGTAAAGAGGGCGTATCGAATCTTCGTGAGTGATGTGCGCAGGGTGCAGAGGTTGAAGACGCACTGATCTAAGTGCGAAGTGATAGCACGCAGAGAGCTGCAGAAGGTGTGATTTACGACTGCTGTGCATAGAAAGCGAATCGTGTTGATCAATTGTCCTATAGCAGAGAGTGCAAAGTATTTGCGAAGTAGCAGACTGGTTGTGCAAAGCTTTTGCGCAGTAGAAGCGAGTGCTTGTAAACTGCAGACTGGGTAATAAGGTGAAAGTATTGTTGCTATAATTTTTATTATTTCTTGTAATGTCCAAGTTGCAGCTTGGCATAAGAAGTTGGTGCTTCTTCCAGTAGTAGCTGGTGTCTTGGGGGTTGGTGCTCCCATCTGTTGGTGCAGAAAAATTGAAGGGTTGATGCTCTTTCCAGTTGGTGCTAGTAAAAAGTTGTAAAGTTGTTGCTTTGCATAGGTTGGATTTGGATGGTAGTCCAAGCAGCCATTTTTGAGGAGTAGCCACATTGGTGAACCTCGTTAAATTGTTGTGTTATGTGTGATGCTTTCTTACTGTAGTTGATATATCTTTTATAAGTTTTAAACTGCTGTTGGTTTTAGAACTGCATATTTGAAATTTAAAAGGTCACACTGATTCACCCCCCCTCTCAGTGTCACTGTGATTACAACATAATCTGCTATCCCTATTTTTTTTATTGCATTCTAATTTGCATCTAGAGCATAGGGGTATATTTTATTTTGTGATTTTTGCATTATGTTTTGATGTATTGCATTAATGTTTGTTTTATTTCAAAGGTCAATTTTTACTTTTAATTATCAAAGATCATCTAAAAGGACCTAGGGGGCTTGAATTTTGTACCTCCAAGAACTATTGTATAGTGGCCTAAGCAAGCCTCCTAATTCTAATCCCATTTTCAAGTGTTTCTTGAGTTATCTTGTAGGAACATGTATTATTAGTATTGGATAAAGGGATAAAAGTAAGGATCAATCACTAGATAAGCTAAGTATTTTGAATAGTATTTTAGCCTATTTGTTGAGTGCTTCTATTTCTGTTGTAAAAATCCTAGATCTGATTTAAAAGAAATATATTTTATTTAATTATAGGAATTGAAATTAAAACAGCATATAGTGTGCACTTAGGGTTAATTATTTTTGTGCATCCCTTCTTGAGCCCTTGCTTAAAGGTTGCTTGTTTAGAACCCTAGGTTAGAAAAGCATTCAAGGAAAAGGATCATTCTAGGGTTAGCTCTTGTATTTCTACATTCTATATTTCTACATTGTCCTTTATCTTTTTATAGCATAGATCTAGAAAGGCCAAATCTAGGTATTTGTCTTGAATCGAATACATCAAAAATTCCTGAAAATCTCGTGGACTTGGAGTGAGTCCTTAAATTCATTCATGGTGAACCCATCCTCCTCCCTAGCACTGAGTTTAGAGAACAACATAGCCCCCATGGTTCATCCCATGAGGTTTCTTTTCTCTCTTATGGATCTAGCCTTTTGGAAATTGTACATGGTAGGGCGGTTTTCCCCTCTACAATTCTAATGAAGAAGTAAAATCAAGCATTATCGATGTGAGAAACATGTCATGGTTTTGTGTACATATGTGGCATGTAAATAAAACCAATTATAGGTAATTACAACTAAGGTGTCATGACCCACCTTGGTAGGACTCTTTTATGAGATAAACTATGTATTGATAAATGATGATTTAATACTTAGTTTTGATGCATTTGGATGATTTTATGCATTTGTTGTTTTGATTATATGATATGTGGATATGGTATTGTTGATGTTGTGCTTGGATGCAAGACCAAGTGCTCTCGTGGGTGGGCGAGGAAGTCAACCACCAAGAACGAGATACCAAAAAAGGAAATAATGTGACAACAATTCTAGGGTAAGATATACCTAGGGTAACAAGTGGTTACCGCATATAGTTTGCATTCATATAGTTTTGTTTGAAGGTAATCATCATCACCTAAATCCATCCATAGCAAAATTTGATAACCTAGAAGTTATCATAAACTCTTTTGCATAATGGATATGGGCAATAGGGAATGGTGGTGAATTACTCCATCCTATTTTGGTTTGTGTGTGTTTACCTTCTTTGCACTTGTGGTTGGTTGCTTAGGATGATAAAAGTTCCATGGATGGAAATAAGTTGATTAAATTACTTTATGATTTCTAATGTTGAAATTAAATTAATAAGGTGGACTTATTAATATTTAATGTTATATTTTTAACATTAGTTTTCTAATGTTGTATTTATATTAATAAGGTGGACTTATTAATATTTATTGTTATATTTTATAAATTAACATTAGATTTCTAATGTTGTGATTAATATTAATAGGGTGGACTTATTAATATTTAAAACTATATTTTATATAATTAAAATTAGAAAATTAAAATATTAATAAAGAGAAAATATTAATGCAAAACAAATCATAAGGTAACATGATCTTCATTTTTGGGACGAAAGTTTATTTTTAATTAATAGATAAATTAAAAAATAAGAAAGATATTATTAATAATATGAAAGAACTTTATTAAAAGTTTAAAAGACACCAATTTTGTTTTGGGTGGTTGAAAAGTTTGGTTCATAGGGATGGGCGGACCATCTTCTTGTTCCTTTAAAACCTTATTGAAAAGATTTAAAAAAAAAGAGAACATTCATTCGGAGGACTAGAAGATCAGAGATTTTTGGAGACTACATTGAGCAATAGCAAGGGGGTTACACCAGCAAAGTCCACTTTTGTTTTCTTCAACCAAATAGCTTAAACAAATTAAAGGTATTCTATAAATATTACCTTTCTAAATGAAGTGATTACTTTAGTTTAAAAAAAACAGAGTTCATTTTATAGAATGCATGCTATTTTGAAACGTATATATGCCTGTGTGAATTGAAAACCCTAGAACCTTCATAAAATGAATTGGTTTTATATCTCTTACCCAAGCTATGCCTAAAGTAATGTCCATCCCTTCTACCCCAGTTATCAAGATGTCATGGGCGATCATTAGGTGGCGAAGTCGTTGGTTTGTGAAGCCTATGCAATGCCATGTATGGACCTTTCCAACCCTAATGTCTATTGTATGGTCATGTGAATATTTGATCACGTGCTTGGAATCAAAGGTCTAGGTTTTGATTTTAATTTGATTTCTTTTTATGATTTTTCCATTAGTGTGAAGTTGCTTGGTTCACAATGCATGTCTTTTGCATGAGTCGGATTTTTTTTTATTTTTATTTTTGAGTAAGTTGGATTTAATATTAAAAAATAAAGGGGTTTTGAACCAAGTGGGTGTCATTTTATTTCATAACCACCTTTTGGTTAATAAATAAAGGTAAATAAGAATTAAAATCTTATTATGTTTAAGTGGTTTATTTTAAAAATAAATAAACTTTGTACTAGATAGGAAGAATTGTAATTTATAGGGGTTTGCAAATATATAATGAGGTAAATTAAATGGTATTTAGAATAATTAATTCATTATGATATTAATTTAACATTCAAAAGAAATAAATATTAGAAAAAACAAGATTGGAGTGAAAATGTGGAGGGACCTTTTTTGTAGGACTACCCAAACTATCGAACTTGTTTCAGCCATATTTCACTCATCCGGACTTGGATTGAGCTAAAATTTTGAGGGTAGATGCCTAAAAAACCCTAGAATGTCTCCACCAATTTTTAGATCATTTGGAGCAACAAAGATCCTAGCGTATCCCTATGTGTGAACAAGATTTTTGGCAAGCAGTTGTGCGAGGGTTTCATCTGGGTTGAGTGCAAGCAGATCCAGAGGTTGGTTTTTAGGGCCTTCGGGCCCTAGCGGCCAATATTTTTGTGGTTTATACTCAATATTTTAGTAGGATATGTTGCAAGGGATCCAATATGGGTTAGAAATTTGTCTTTCAATAGATCATGTTGTGAACTTGAGTGACAACGGCTTCCAATTTGCTGCACAAAATAAAAGTGAAAACCATACCTTTCCACAGTGTCTAGGGCAAGGATTAAAGAGATCACGAAATAAGTTTCAAGCAGCTGATCAAAAAATGGCTCAGATCTCAAGTGAATCCGGTGCTAAGGTGCACCCACAAAATAAATCTATTGTGCAAACCCCTGTCAAGGGTAAGAATTTTGAAGACTCAACCCCAAAAATGAATTTTAGGGATGCCCTCCATGGTGGACAACCTCAGCCCAATGCTAATATTAATCTTAGGGCTTCCCATAAACCTCTAAGAATGCCCAAGATTGATCCCAGGAAAATGGAGTCGGGATGTCTTAAAGGGCTGATGGAACTCCTATTGTTAAGCTTGATATGGGTAACATTCGGACTAGCATTGAAGATCCGGAAAAAAGAGGACTAATTTGTCGGTTCGTGGGTTTTCGTCCGAGCCTACCTGCTTTCAAATTCGGGCTGCAAAAAGCTGGAAAACTAAAGGTGAGTTACAAATCTCTATTTATCCAAATGGTTATTTTCTTGTTTTATTTGCAAATAATGAAGATAGAGAGAAAAATTTTTCAAGGGGGTCCCTGGTTTTTTGGAAGGGTAGGGCTTTTCATGAAGCCCTGGCATACTAAATTTAAAGTCAAAGAAGAGATGCCTTCTATAGCTCCCATGTGGGTTAGACTCTTTGGCCTCCCTATTGAATTTTGGAATCCTACTATTTTTTCTTCAATTGGAAACTCTTTAGGAACTTTTATGATGATTGCTGATTGTACTCAAAATTTTGAACATATTATTTATGCTCGGATTTGTGTTTTAATGGATTTTGACAAACCCCTACCTAAAAATATCACATTACAATTTGGGGAAGACACTTGGGAGCAAGTAGTGGACTATGAGAACATTCCTTTTCGTTGTAGAATTTACCATGAATATGGTCATTTGGCTAGTGCTTGCCCAAATAAAATTCCTGATCAAAAGAAAGAAGATATAAACTCAGCAGGTTTCCAACTGCCTAAGAAGAAGAACACTCAAAAAAAACCAGTTATGAAGGATCAATCAAAGTCATGTGCTAATATGTTTGAAATCCTTTCCACAAATGATGTCCCAAGTGAGGAAGGGGAAATAGTGGAAACATAAATCTTAGAAACACAATATAAATATGAAGGGAAGAACTCAGAGATAAACCAACAAATCAAAGGTTTTCAACAGAAAAAAAGGGAGAAAATTTACACAAGAAAAACAATCTTTTAAATGTCAAAACTTCAAATAATACAGGTCCCAATATAGACACTATTGAACCCTCTAGTAAAATTTTGGTTGTGTACGAGCATTCTTCAAGGTTAGAAGCCATCTCAGATTCAATTGGAGTAAGTCAAGAAATAGGAAAAAAAACTGAAGATGGATTCTAATCAAAAGGTAGGTCGCAAGACCAATCAATATCATATGGTAAAAGAAGGTGAAAAGCTTGTAGAGGAAGGTAAGATTAATGCCCTTCCCAACTTTTTTAGCATTGGTATTAATGAAGATCATCACTTGGAATATTAGAGGACTCAAAGGGAGTCTTTCAAAACAAAATGAAATTAGAAGAATGATTCAGATAAATCATCCACATCTTGTTTTCCTTCAAGAAACAAAGATGTCAATGGAGGATATGGACTCAATTGCTAGTAAAATTTGGCCAGTTGGAAAAGTGGTTTCCCTCAGTTCCCAGGGGACTTATGGTGGCATTGCTTGTCTTTGGGACCCAAAAGAGGTAGTTATTCACCATATGATTGGCAGTTGGGGTATTTTGGCTATAGCTATTCAAAGTAGACATTCCAACCAAATTATGCTCTACATTACTGTTTATGCTCCGACTGCTTTGGAGGAAAAAAGAAGACAGTGGAAGAATATAACTCATATTATCTCTCATTTTCCTGAAGCTTGGATCTTGATTGGAGGAGATTTCAATACCATCCTCTCTCTGGATGAGAAAATGGGAGGAAATAGAAATTTGGACAAAAGCACTGACCTCATGAGCAAATATATTTCAAACCTCCATCTTGTGGACATCCAACCAGATAATGGCCTTATGACTTGGTCTAACATAAGGTAAGGCTTAGCATGTATAATGGAGAGATTGGATAGGTTTTTTCTCTCTAAAAATTTCTTAATCCATGGTCACATTCCTAAAGTGAAGACTCTTAACAATGCTAGTTCGGATCACTGGCCAGTCATGGTGGAAATGTGGAAAACCAATGTGAGTTTCTCTCCTTTTCATTTTCAATTAATGTGGCTTAGAGATAGTTCCTTTAGACCTCATGTGCAACAATGGTGGAAGGAAGGTAAGCCTAGGTATGGGACTAAGATGTTCGTTTTTTCCAAAATACTATAATACATTAAATCCAAAATCAAGACTTGGAACTGGAAGGAGTTTGGGGATGTTCATAAAAAAAAACATGAAGTTATTTCTCAACTTGAAAATTTGAATAATAAAATCCGTTTAGATGGCCTCACAAAGAATAGAAGTGCAGATGAAATTAAACTCACAACTCAGTTAGAGGAATGGGAAAAAAGAGAATAACTCTTATGGAAGCAAAAATCTAGAATTCAATGGCTCAAAGAAGGAGATCGAAACACAAATTTCTTCCACAAATCTCTTCTTGCTCGTAGATCTCACAACTTTATTTCTTCCCTGAAATCAGATTCTGGAGATGTTGTCTATACTTGGGATGGCATGAGCTCTATTGTTGTCGATTACTTTTCCAATATTTTTGCTACTACTCCTCTTGACTCAGCTTCTCAACAAAATGTTCTTCAAGCAATCCCTTCTCTTATCACTTCTGAGGAGAACTCTATTTTGACTGCTCTTGTTACTATCAATGAGCTTCAACATGTAGTTTTTAAAATACAAAAGGGAAAACCCCAGGTCCTGATGGTTTTCCCATTGAGTTCTACCAAGAGTTCTGGGATATCCTTCATGTTGATTTATTAGAGGTGGTGGAAGAAGCCAGGAAATCCAAAGAAATTTTGAAGGTTATCAATAAAACTTATATTACTCTTGTTCCAAAAGCTCAAGAGGTTGATCACATCTCAACTTTTAGACCTATTGCTTTATGTAATGTTCTCCTCAAAATCATTACTAAGATCATGGCAGAAAGGTTGAAGCCTCTTTTGCATAAGATTATTTCCCCTGAGCAAGGGGGTTATGTGGAAGGGCGTCAAATAGTAGATGAGATAGTTCTTGCTCGGGAAGCCATCCATTCCATGGATATGCAAAAATCTCCTTCCATGTTCATTCGGTTAGACTTATCCAAAGCTTATGACAGAGTGGATTGGCACTTCCTTATCAAAGTTTTGAGGCAATTTGGTTTCTCTAAGGATTGGATGGATTGGATTATGGGATGTATCTCTTTAGTTTCCTACTTAGTTCTTATCAATGGCAGACCTTCTCAGTCATTCCCGGCTTCTAGAGGTATTAGGCAAGGTGACCCGCTTTCCCCTTATTTATTCATCATTCTTGTTGAATGCTTGGGTAGGACTATAACCAAAAAGAGGGAAAACAAAACCCTTGAGGGAGTTACCATTGCTCATGGAGCTAGACCTATCTCTCATCTTCAATTTTTTGATGACTCTACTCTTTTAGGTAAAGCTACAGTTAAGGAAGCTTCTAATATTAAGCAAATCATTAGTTGTTTTTCTAAGGCTACTGGGCAGTTGATCAATGAAGACAAATCTAAAGTTATTTTCTTTCATTGCTCTTCTAGATAGGAATCCATGGTCTTGGATAAATTAAGATATAAGAAGTCCTCCCTTTCGATCACTTATTTAGGTATTCCCATCAATATTCAAAGGCAAAAAAAAATATTGGAATTGGTTGTTGGACAAAGTCAAGAAGAAAATTGGAAAGTGGACCAACAGGTGGCTTTCTTCGGGGGTAGAATCACCTTGGTAAAATTAGTCCTTCAAGCTATTCCTATTTATGTTTCTTCCGTGTTGAATATCCCAAAGGTTGTTCTTCGAGAACTAGATCAAATCAGTCATCGATTCCTCTAGAGTGGTACTAAGGAGAAAAGAAAATGGGCCTTGGTGAAATGGGACACTTTATGTCTTCCTAAGAATGAAGGGGGTTAGGATTCTGGTCTTCTATTAATAACAACAAAGCTTTAGCTGCTAAATTATATTGGAGGATGTTGCATAACCCCAATGCTCTTTGGGCCAATAATCTCTGTGCTAAATATGTTGAGAACAAAAGTCCTGAAGACCTTGTTCGCTATCATCTTCCTACCAAAGGTTCTTCCATTTTAGCAGTTCTTAAGACTGGTGAGGATTTGATAAAGAAAAATTTATTTTGGATCATTCATAATGGTCAGCAGGAAAATTTTTGGACAGATTCTTGGGATGGTCACAAGCCTTTGATAACTCAGTTTCCGATTGGAGGCCTTGGATGGAGGAGCTTCACCGAGCTAATCTGGATAAAGGTGGCTAATTACTTTCGATACCATACTGGTAATTCAAAGGTTGGTAGATATTGGATCCCTATTGAGGATTGGCCTATTCAAATCCTAGAAAGGCAAAGACAAGATATCCAAGGCATCCTTCATATGAGGTCTCTCTCTTGGTCCCATGAAAAATATTGTTTTGGATGGAACAACACTACTAAGGGTGAGTAGTGTTATTCTATCCAAAACAATATTTTTATTGAGTGTACTTTAGCCTCTGGGCTATGGAGGAGAATGGCCACTTTACTTGGCTTACAATGGTCCAATTTTTTAACGTTTGAACAACTTTGGAGGGATTGGCCTAAACAAGAGGGTGTTGATCATTTTATTAGGCAGTTAGTTTGGATGGTTTCTACCATTCTTCTTTGGAATATCTGGAATGAAAGGAACAGTTAAATTTTTAATCAAGATAGGAAGGATATTCACTATATTTGGCAAAAGACCATAGCCAACTTAGTTGAATCAGTCCATCATCTCCTTAATCACCCCCAAAACTTCCACCAAAGATGGGATCAAGTGATGCAAATATTGAAGATTAAATCTTCTAAGGGCAACCAACTTAAAGGGAATGTAAGTATTTGTAATATGGATAGGACTAGAAATTGGCAACCTCCTCCTAAGGATTTTGGTAAAGTCAATACTGATGGAGCCTCTAGAGGGAACCCTGGAAAAGCTAGTGCGGGAGGAATTGGTAGACTTTCAGATGGCTCCCTGGTTTTTACTTTTGCTAAGAATTTGGGTATTCTTTCCAATAACCTTGCTGATGGGTATGGTATCCTCGGAGGCCTTCAAGAGGCTACTAAGGTTGGATGGGAAAAGGTGTTAGTTGAGTCTGACTCTCAACTCATGATTAATATTTTGAAGAATCCTTCTAAGAATCATAAGGTTGATTGGAGAATAAAAATAATTATTGAGAAGATTCAATTAATCCAGGATGGGATTTTTGAAAGTTGATTACAATCATGTGGTCAGAAATCAAAACAAGAGTGTTGATGCTTTAGCTAATTGGGCTTTGGACAAAGGTGATCTTACTTGTTATGGCCACCCTCCTAGATGGTGGGCTTCACAAATAAGGGAAGCTCTTCTTTCTATCATTTCTTTGGATGGCTCCGGTTCTGAAGGTTCCTAGTTTCTTCTTGCTTTATTTTTGCTTCTCTTTGGTTCGGTCATGGTATTTTAGTTCCCTAGCTCAAACTATTCTTTCTTTTGTTTCCTCTGTTGATTCTTGCCTTAAAATTCTTTTGGTCTAGAAAGGTCATTGTTATGTTCATTTTTTTTTCTTTTTTTTGTTTAATTTTTTGTGGTGTGTATGTTTTTTTGTTTTGTTTTGTTTTTGTGTTCTTTGTGTTGTTTTTTGTTGTTCTTATGTTTTTGTTGTTTTGTGTTTTTTGTTATTGTTCTTGTGTTTTTGTTGTTCTTGTTCTTGTGTTTATGTATGTTTGTGTTAATTCGTGTTTTTGTGTGTGAGTGTTTTCTATGTTTTTTGTTTTTTATTGTCTATTGTTGGTTGTTTTTTTATTTTTATTTTTATTTGTTAATTTTTTAGGTTTTGGTTGTTTGTGTTTTTCATGTTTTTGTTGGTTATGTCTTTGTAGTGTTCTGTTGTTTTTGTCATGTTTGTGTTTTGTTATGTTGTTCTTGTGTTTTTCTATGTGGTTCGTGTTGTGGTTTTTTTTATCTTATTGTGTGTGTGCTTGGTTGTGCTTTTTCTTTTTGACACACTCAAGGAGCATGTTTTTTATTTTATTTTATTATTTTTATTTTTATTTTTTTATTTTTATTTAAATCTTATTGTGTGTTTGTTTGCTCCTTGAGTATGTCAAAGGTGGTAGGCCAGGATCGTACCCTGGGCGATTTTGGTGGAATGGATACCCCTGCCTCCTTGGGTCTTACCCGAAAGTGGCATCCCTTTTGGGATGTTTTCCACAAATAAAAAATAAATAAATAAAGATTTTATGTTTCATTTAATTTGACCTCTAAACTAGATTCTTGAGAGGGTTCAAGTATATAGTTATTTTATGGAATACTTTATACTTTATGTTAAATGAGAAATATTAATGTATAAAATGGAAAAGGAAGTTTTACTTTAGTATTAATGAGGGAAATATTTGTTTATTATTCTTTAGAAAATCTATGAAGCTTTATTGGTAATTATAAAGTATGATTGTATTGAATAATGAATGTTTAATGATGAAATGATTTATTCAATTATTTATTAAAAATTGTTGGTGAAAGTTTTGAAAACATGAAGTAGGAACTGCATGTTAATATTGATACTTTCTAAATTATTAAATGAATGTGGATTTTATTAGTATATCAGCCTACAAAACTCCATCCTAAAGAGTGAATTTGTGATGTAGTAAGGAAGAAGATACAAAAAACCTGGGAAATTGTATAATCTAATAATTATTTCCTCCTTGAGGAAATACTAGTCCCTCAACTCTCGCTTATGTCCACAACTTTGTGGGTGATACAAGGGCATGTTCCATAGATTTTAGCAATAGTGGGACCTAGGAACTACTTATTGAACTTGATATATGAAGAGTTTTCTCTTAGCACATGGATCCAATCCACTATTGGATGTGTTAATATTTGTTCATCCCACATTTCTAGCTTCATGTCGTGTTACTCCTTGTGCTTGTGAAATAATATGATCCAAGGTAAATATGATGGATACATAAATAACTCATAGTAGCCCATTTTAAAAGCAATCAATTGATCATGTATGCTCCATACCAAAAAAAATTCCCAATCAAACATGATAGGGTAATATGTCGACTACCCCCCATAGTTGCAAGTGTCCATAATAGCATTATCCAGACCTAGCTGGAAGGGGTAAACCAAAGCATCTATCATTAATCCTAGTACAACTAGCAACATGGACAATATTAGTTGAACATCAAATTTAAAGGGTCTCAACTTCCTTGGTTTCTCCATATAATCATTAGAGAGCTTGTCGAGCAATCCGATGAGCCATAATTTTGTGGGCTTTTTGATATTTCAAGATTATTGTTTTCAATTTTTCTTTTGGTATATCCTATACTACAAAATCCCTAACAACTATCTCCATTGAGAGTATGAACAATCGCTCCAATTTATAATTGTGGATTACAGTTGTATATGGACTGTAGAACTTTGTAATAGATTTTATCAACTTCGGGCAAAGGTGTATTAGTCTAGGCATGTACTTAGCCAACCCTGAGCTCCATGCAACACTAGCTAGGTGGTCAAGTGAATACCTTTTTCCTTTGGATTTTGACCCATATTTGTGTTAGAATTAATGTAATGTGCACTATGCCTTCCTTGACACTTTTCAGTTTCACTTGACAAATGTCATGTGATTCATATAGGCTTATGCCTATATATTGTAACCCATTTGTATCAATAAAATATCTCATATTGTTTATTTCAAGATTAGTCCCAACATTTGGTATCAGAGCAGGTTCCCTCTCCTGCCTGTGAAACCCTTGAGGGGGGATTTCCCTCATGGAAATCCTCCCTCACCCCCCTCAATTTTTTTTCCCCATATTTTTTTCAAAATAGGGAGTATGCTCTCCATTGTTTACAATGGATCAAAAACCAGAATTTTGAAAAAAAAATCATTCAAATTTTTTGAAAATACCCCCGAAATATTTTTAATGATCCATTTTTTCCCATATGTATCCGTTCGCAGAAATAGTTCTTGGTAGAAGAACGAAAAATGGGAGCATCCAGATCGTGAGCCTGAGAGCATTCCAGGCATACATGTTGTCAGCCATATTTGAAGAGGAAAATAGTTTTTTTTCTTAATGGATCTGTCATCTATGAATCCTGCAAATGTGGCTAACTGAGGAGATCATAGTGAAGATAGAGCAGGAAGAGGTAATGAATGAAAATCTTGGTGATCGAGATCTAAGACTCATGGGTGGACGAGTGGGAGCTCTACGCGTCGCTACCAACGGTATTTAGGATGGGGAATACCTCTCGGCCTTCGATCTCCGGGACCGACGCTGGGATAGCTTCCAATCTATTCGGCCATCGCAAACCTTTTTTTAATTTACTGGTCGCCTACCGGGACCGGCTTGTTCTCACCAGACTACGAAACATGGATGACGTCAGCACGGGGGCGCAGCGAAAGCGTGGAGACAGTTCACACATATCTACCCATTACGAGAGGACCAGTGTGCATTCGGATCGGGCATTCTGATAGGTTGTTATGGGATGATTTCTCGATCATCTTCAAAGATGCATGTAAGCTGTTGGATTTATGCTAAGCTTTTAAATTGTGATGGGAAATCGTCAGATTCAAAAATTGGTGGAGACGATGTGCTAACTTGCACCTGCACATGATCCGAATTATTGTTGAATATTTCCTGTCTGTAGAAGGCATTTGGCGTTGAAGGAGGCCAAGGTTTTCGTTGTTTTAGCCAAAGAAACAATATTTGCAATCACTGATATCACCCATCCATCATGTGATTTGTGTTTTGATGCGACATCCGAAGAAACATAAGAGGTTGCACACACCAAAGAAGAGTGATCATACAGTTTTCTACAAATGCTTTGAATTCGTCGGCAATCTAATGCTTCACTATGTTTCTTCATTGCGAGAAAAATCTGCCTCGCCTACGTGTGTCACGGGCTGGATGCAATACAATGCATTTTTTAGGATAGCGGAGAAGATAATGTATTTTGCTACCTTGGAGTGGAGAGAGAGCTCTTGAATAGGAATACGTCCATGGAGTCTCAGGATTTGAAAGAGATAGCGAAATATATATTTTTTACCTTGGATGAAAAGTTGCGAGGGCCATGTCTTTGTTGTTAATTCGCACTCCTCGTCCCAGATCGCCGATGTCGAATTCCACCTGCACCCATGTTGTTTTTTTGCATGGGATATGATGCAAAAAATGAGAGGATGCGGTGCAACAACGAGAGGCGACATGGCAAGCAACGTCGTTGCTGTAGGGAGCGACGGTGCTAGTGCTAGGAGCGACAGCGCTGGTAGAGGGAGACGTGGCACTACAATAGGGAGCAGAGGCGCTGAAATAGCTCAATAGTAATATTTGTGTGCGTTCTCACTCGGCAAATATGAGGCTCATTAACCATTTGGCGCCCATAGCAAGATTTCTTTCGAAGGTGTCTCAATTTTTGAATACCGAATCTAGGAGAATGGAGCCCCACATGGCGCATTGATGGCACATAATGCTTTTACATGATAATGATCATGTTTTTTAAAGTGCACCGATTGGATAAAATGTCTCCGTAATTTCTGATTACCTTCGATTACTTTTGTTGTAGAGTAATTTTTTTTTATATTCACGCAGATCTGTTCATTTTTTTGAGGTGTTCGCCAAAGATGTGAGCTGGACTGGCTGTTCCAAGCTCGTGAAGACATCCATGACGTAAATCCAAACCAATATTATCGCGAGGTGCAGCATGGTTACCTAAAAAAGCGTGTTCTCAATTCTCTGGATATCTTCATCAATAGTATTTTATTATTTCAACGGCCAAGAGGAGTGGCCTGCGTTCTAGGTGGCCTGTAGTGGACCATGTGTTTTTGCTGCGTGCTGTGAAAAGTGAAAGATAAATTGGAAGGTCGTATTTTCTATGTAATTCCCTACGAGGGAAATTGATGTTATTTTTTCCACCTGAGAGCGATGCCGCCATTGAGCGATGTTGTCTATTTACTACCTAGATAGGCATGCTATTGTTTTTCCACATGTTGAAGGCCCCATTCAGACACAAGTATAGGGGTATTTATAGTCATTGGAAACCTTTTTCCATGACGGACACATTGGTGGTGTCCATTTGTAATTCTGAGGTTGTTTCATTTGAGTTTTTTAAGCCTCAAAGTTTTCTACCTTGGAGTGCACTTTCGGTTGTACCCGACACTCCCAAGGTACTTGTAAGTGAACCTAGTATCTAGTATTATCCTCTTTCTACTTGGCGGATGCAGTGGCTGGTTACCCATGCATACCGGTAAGATGAGGTGACTACCATAAGGACACTTATTCTAGGGACTACAGACATAGACACCCTAGACTCTATCCGAGGTTTTTTTTGGATCTACTTTTGAAGACTATAGACAAAGACACTTCAGAAGATTCTCTTCTTTTCTTCTTAATTCTTCACCTCCATATTTGGCTTCTATGGCTCAATTTATTGTAATTCATGGCTCATTTTATCTTATGTATTAAGGTGCATTTTTGGCAGAGACCGACACCTTCTAGATTGAGTTTACCATGAGGAGGAATTTGATATTCATGGTGGATCTAGTCAGTGACCTACAAGAGGCAACATCCTCTGAGGATGATCTGCAAAGGCAACAAACCCAGAAGTGGCTGACCCTGAGGCACCCATGATGACCTTGAGGCACTTAGACGGCTGACCCAGTGGCAACAAACCATGGAAGATGCTGACCCTGAGGCAACAGACCGAGATGTATACATAGTGAATCTAGCATTATTCACAGTTGGAGAGCCAAGCGCAAAGAGCACGAGCCTAGACCAAATCAGCAATAAATGAGGATGTAGAATTTTTTTAGAGAAGTCAACATTAAGGGGGAATGTTACCTAATGTTGACTTGTTTTTTTTAGTTAGGATAGTGCACATTAAGGGGGAATGTTAGAATTAATGTAATGTGCACTATTCCATCCTTGACACTTGTCAGTTTCACTTGACAAATGTCATGTGATTCATATAGGCTTATGCCTATATATTGTAACCCATTTGTATCAATAAAATATCTCATATTGTTCATTTCAAGATTAGTCCCAACAATTTGAAGCTATTGTCTTTTGCCTTGCCAATGATTACAGTATCATGAATTCTTGCTAGTTCATCTTGCAATTCGTCAAACGATTTCTTGACTACAACACTTTTCTTTCCTCTAGCCATCATTGTAAAATTTTCTACTCATATTTTACAACCTTTTTACTCAATTTATAAAGCACTCATCTTTCCTTACAACAAAAATCACAACAGATTTATGTTGTTTGGGCTTGAGCAATATTTAAAGCTTTCAACTACAAACTTTGACAAGCATATGATCGTTATATTTTGCATGCCAAGGAATATTCACTTGATATTGACTACCATTTTAGGGAATTTGAATACATGCTCTTGGGAAGTGCAGCATAATCCAATGAGTTTTTATCATGCTCATGATTTAGCAGCTCACATCATCTTGGTTTGTTGTTGGAGGTACTTTCTGCCCAAATGCTTTTGACAACTATGTTTATTACCCCATTAACTACCAGCTTATGATAGTATGCTTACCTAGGAAAAATCTTGTTGGGGATCACATATCGTTGCAACATTAGTGGTGCATGTTTTACTTCTACTATATGACTGGCCAACTAGGAGGGTTGTGTGTGTCTATGTCATGGTGATTATTACACTAGTAGTGACACACGTTTTCAGTAGTATTTTTAACCAATACCAGTTTAAATATCCTATACCTATGATATTTTGAGCAATCTAAAATCTACCACCTGGGCATCCCTACTGGCAGGTTTCATATTTGACTTGCATCCTCATTGGCCTTTAGGTGAAATCATGGCACATAGGTAGGAATGCTAACGCAGAGTCACCAGTAGGTTTGATATCTTCTAGGGCAATGTTCAGAGCTTTCCACATGATATTTGAGTCTTTTTGCATGAATAAAGCATAGTTTTCTTATTCGAATAAGATTTCTCCAACATTCTAGTTACAAAATTTTACCATGCATTTGCCTTCTAATTTGGAACAAAAAATTTAACGATTTGTGCTTCTTGTGGGGTGATGGATATTCTATATGCGTTTGATGTCTTGTAGGATACCAAATATTTCATGTTTATTGGACTTAGTTGAATTGTTATTCCTGCTAGGAAATGGATTTCTTGCACTAGCCTGCTTGCCTTAATGGTACCAAATGTCTGGTGAGGACTATACTTAGTTGATTTTTGCTTTAGCTCAAATGCAAACTAATAGATTTTTGGTACTTGTTCACTACAGATAAAGTATAATTTTTTTAGTGGCTTCCTGACTTAGCCAAATCTTGTCTCTGTTCTAGCTTGACGACGATGATTTGATATTGTAGATATGGAAAATTGACCCACCCAAGTGAGTCATTTCCCTAGAGCCTCATAGATACTTTCAAATTTTTCAAAACATAAGTTTGGACCTCTCTTCCCTCTCCCCCTTTCATTTTTCTCTAGTTTTGCTAAAATTGGAGTCGCCCAATACAGGGTACGATTTGGATAAGTTAGGATTTTCTCTTATAAAATCCAACTTTTGAGCTGAACTCCAAGACATCGGTCCTCTCTTAGGTTTGTATTTTCATTTTCCTACCCTTTTTCACTTAAAACCTCTTATAAATAGAGGGGTTGGATCATATTTTCTCCCTAAGTGATTCTAGAAGTTCTAAGAAGTGCAATTCTAAGTGATTTTTGGCTTTGCTGAATTCTCCTAGAAATATCAAGTGTTATTCTATTATTCTACTTTGAATTACTATTCTTGGTGGGCAAGTGTTAGAGCCTTGATATGGATTCTATCATTTTGTGGAGGTCTTCATCCTTTTGACTATTCTTTTGTTGCTACCAAGTCTCTTCTTCCATTTTAATTTTCTTAGGTCATTAATTGTGTATTTCATTATTTTATTTTGTGTTAATAAATCATTTTTGGGTTTCTACTGCAAAATTGTACCCCATTCATACATGGCATAATTTTGGTAGATCCGAAGTCGCACTCACCCCATATAGGACATGATTTTGAATTCATTAAGTTTAGGGAAATTTTTAACTCCCAAACCCTCCATATTTGCATGCTTCATTTAGGTCATTATATTGTTGTTTGCATTATATTTTTTGCACTATTTCATTTCCTTGCATCTTGTCTTGTTTGTTCCCAAAAAGTTCAACAATCTCTTTTGCTTTCAAACGGTCAGCTAAAAGGACCAAGTGGGCTTTACTGTTGTGCCTTCAATCTTAGTCATGCAGCGGCCTAAGCAGGCCCCCAAATGCTGATCAAATTTTCTAGGCTTTTGTGAAGTTGCTTTGTAGGTTGTGGAGTTGTTGAATTTATCTGGATACAAGTTAAAGCTAAGATCAAATTTTTGATTAGATAATTTCCCTAAGTTAATTTCTTAGGTTGTTTGTTTGTTTCCTATACATTTCTATTCTAAAACCTAGATCATAAATAAAGGGAAAATATTTTGATTTATTTCTAGACATCCAAAAGAGAAAAGGCATATAGTTTGCATTCTAGGGTTAGATCTATTTGTGCATTTTCCTAAACCCTTATTGAAAATGAAGGATTTATTTTATTGCAAGTTAGGATTTAGTCATCATTGAAAATCGAGAATCATCCAAGGGTTAGCTTCTTGTCTTCTTACATTATTGTTTGTCTTGCATTGTTCTTTCATTTTCAATAGCTTAGATCTAGAAAAGCCAAACATAGGTGTTTTCTCAATATATACATCAAACATCTCCATCTCAGACTTGGAGAGAGTCCTAAAATTATTCTTGGTAAACCCTTTTATCTCCAATCACCCGAGTGTAGATAATATAACACACCCCATGGCCACATCAGCTCCCAGTGGATCCATTTGAGAATCATGCGTGGTAGATTAGTTTTTCCCATATACATCTTTGGTGAACGCAACGTGAACACACATATTTAGTGGACTGATTAGGAAGCATATTCCTAATTTTGTCTTTCTTTTTGAAAACCTTAAGCAAGACCACTAAATTTATTTGCTTAGAATTAGAAAACATTGAAAACATTTTAAGAATATTTTGTGTGTTTTTTGCTAGCTTTCAAATCATATTTTTTCTCCTTTATCCTTTCTCTTTCTCTTAATGGCTCCCAACCATAGGAGTAAGCAAATACTTTTAGAATCTGGTGAGATTATTCAAGAATATGACTAGATTGATAGGGAGAACCCTAATCTAGAAGAGGAAGAATATGTAGAAATTGGTAATGACCTTAATCCTCTCAAGGGGTCTAATGGAGACCTTGCCTTTAAATCATATGATCATATCTACAATTTCATGAAACATCATAAGGATACCTTGGTTAAGGCTATGGATGAGGAAGCCCAACTTAAGGAGGCTGGGACATCCCATCATCAAAATATTTCTCCTCAAAATGTTCACAATAATCCTTTGTTTGAATCTTCACATCATATTAACTCTTTTCATGAGCCAACTTATTCTACTACTACAACCACCAACATTGGAATAAATCCATGTGTTCCTCCAACTAGTAGTTCATCTCAATATTATGTTCAATTTCCTCCTCATTCTGCTCATCTCAACATTCATGTTTTTTATTCCATAAAATGTTAGTTATCCTCCATAGCAAGATACCACATATTATAACCTATACCATAATAATGCCAATGCTTCCAACATTGGCCAAGGTCCCTTTCAACATCCTACCTATAACCCTCCCTTAGGGAAACTAGGGTTATTGCACAACAATAATCCCGATATGCAAAGCTTGACAAATGTAGTGAAACAATTGGTCTCAAAAGTGGATATGATTCAACCTCCAAGTTTCACATATAATTATAAAGAAATGTGCAATCATCCCTTAGATCCCGTTGTCACTTCTAGGCCCTATCTTAAGCATTTTCCAATGCCAATTTTACCTATTTTATAAGGGGACAAAATACTCAATTGAACATTTAAGTATGTTTAGGATATTGTGCCATGATATTACACTATTAATTTATGATTTTTGTTGTTCTATATGATTGATACTATTCATACCAAAGATGAGGCTTTTGTGAATTTTAAAGACTTTAAATCACTTATAAAAATTAGTTTGAGTTGAAAGATCAAATGCTTAAAGGTAAACACAATAGGTGAATATGTGGTAGTGCATTTTTTATTTTTTAATATCCATGGTATTACCTTAGAGGTATTCCATTATCCTAGAGCATAATGGGGTAGCTGAGTAAAAGCATAGGTTGGTTATAGAGATGGATAGATGTATATTGCATGCTAAGGATATGGAACCCAAATTTTGGGATAAAGTATTTACTTGTGTAGAACATATTATAAACAAAACTTGAGTTGTTTAGGGTATGACTCCTAGAGAATTATAGAAAATAAGCTTGATGTGTTTCAATTTTACATCTTCGGATACACAACATGGGCCCATATTCTCAAAGATATTTAAAAGGAGATGTTGAAGATATTTGATATCTCTAAGTCCTTCAACTCTACAATATTAAGAGGCAATATGTTCTCATTCAATCATATGTATTTTATGAGGTTCTTATAGCCACTCCTTTAGGTCCTCTTCTTGTTATTTTGATTAAGGACTCTTCTCCTCTAGTTTCTTTGATGATTTCCAATTCTCCCTAAAATATTATTATTAGCACCATTCTAATTGTTCTATCTTCTTCACCTTCTTATGGAGAATTTTTAGTTAGGACTTCTTATATGACTCCACTTTTGACAACATCATCTCCAACACCTTCAAATTTAGATCCTTAAATAGATTACCTTGATCCTCCTGAGCCTTATGCTATCATGATGGATGTTGAGGTGGATGATAGTTTTTTATTAGATGCTTTAATTTTGGTTTTTAATTTTGTTTCATTGTGATGTGCCACAATATTCTATGATTTATTTGACACTTAAATGGGTTTGGAACCTCCTTTAGGATGATCAACCAATTACTTTTCATGAGCATCATTAGAATGTTGCTTCTTAGGCCTTGCTCTTGAAGGTTGATAAGTTTGGATATCCCATCACCTATTCGTAGACCAAGGGTCATCTAGAATGAGAGGATGATATGCTTAATGAGTATGAGTCCCAATAAATTAGACATGGGAGTCCTAGAGAATAAAATATTATTGGATGTAAATGGGCCTACAAGATCAAGGACACCTCTAATGGTTTAGTGGATAAGCACAAGGTATGCCTTGTTGCTAAAATATTATCTCACAAGGAATGAATTGACTACTTGGAGATGCTTTTCCCAGTTACTCAAATGGATTATATTTGAATGATTCTTTCAATAGGTGCTTATAATTATTGGAATGTACATTAGATGGATGTGAACAATGCCTTCCTTCATGGTAAGATTCAAGATATCTATATACAATAACCACTTGGTTTTGAGCTTGATGGACCGACCCCCTTGGTGTATCATTTGATCAGGTTCTTGTATGGGCTTAATTATAAACCTCAATATTGGTATGAGAAGTTCCATTCATTCTTTTTTGGTTATGGCTTTTGATGCTATGAGGTAAATCATGATGTATATATCAAGTATAAATATGGTCAAACATTATTTATTATGTTCTATGTTGATGACCTGCTCATTACAAGCAGATCACACTCTTTGATTGAAGAGATGAAGTCATTTTATTATACTTTTGAGATGATAGGCTTGGTAAATTTACATTAATTTTTGGAAATTGAGATTGACCAATCATCTTTTGGGATCACTCTCATACCATGTATGTCTTGGATATTCTACAACACTTTAAGATGGAGGATTACAAATATAATTGGACTACCTTTACTTCTTGATTGAAGCTATGAGTGAGTTACACTACTCCTTTGGTGAATCCTACTTTGTATATGTTTCTTGTGGGGGGTCTTGTATACATTACTCACATTCAATCGGATATTACACTTCCCATAAGATATTATTCTAGGTACATCTAGGTACTTCATGAGAATCACTAAACAATGACCAAGTGGATCCATCAATATATCAGAGGAATATATCATATGGATATTCACTACTCGGTTGGAGCATCTATGATTGTGATAGGTTTTTAGATGTAAATTATACTAATGTTTTAGACTAGTGGTGCTCCACTACTAGGTTTTTTTTCTATCATGGTTCTATCTTGTCACTTAGTGGTGTAGATGGCATTTCACCATATCTCATTCTTCTACATTATTTGAATATTATGATGCCAGGACACCAAGCATCTTCAATTAATGCTCATGATTTTGGAGCAAGTAGGTATTGCTTAGCAATTTTTAGCAACTCTTAATTATGAAAATCAAAGCACCATTAATATTATTTGCAATACAATGTTTCATTAGTGGACTAAGGATATTGAGATTTGGATGCATTATGTGCGATGAATTTACACCTATGGGATGTTTGATCCTATCTATGGATCTTTAGCAAAGCACACACTTGATATCTTGAACAAGGTCATGTCCAAGGTACAATTTGTGTGATTGTGGGAGCATCTTGGTGTAGGAGAGTATCCCTTAAGGGGAGATGTATGATAAGGGTTTCTCTTTGTGTTCCCCATTTAGCTTAGGGATATGTTGGAATATATGATGTTATGATCCACTTGAGGTCACGACCTACTTTTTTATTATATTCTTTGCATAGCCCTTTGGGCCCTTGTACACCTTGTGTAGATAAATTTATTTTAAAAGTTATTATTTAACCTAAATATCAATTCTTTAACCTTGACTTAAAGGTCTCTTGTAATTGGTATTTATACCTCTTCCTAATAACCATTTCATTATTGATGGGAGTGTAATTTTTTCCTTTAGTGAGATATGTTGGTGTTTGTGGACACCCTTCTATATCATGCATATTATTTTGAGATGTTTTGACTTATTTGGGTAATATGTTGATTCCATTCATTGTTGAAAAGTATTGTGGAATCAAACATTACCTAGGACAAAATACTTAAGCATCTTAAAACTAATGTTTTTAGGGCTAATATAGACCTAACTTATTGTGTTTTATGGGATATTCTTTATTTTTTAATGAAAATATAAATAATTAACATTTTCATCACAATCATATTATCATGTAATATTCAATTATTTCATTTCCTTTCATGTTATTGATGTCTAGGATGTAAATTTACATCCTTAAATTCTCCATTGTTTTCTTTTAATTTGACTTGCATGTTTTAGGAGTTATTAATTTTATATTAACCAAATTAAAATTATGTTCTAATATGGTATAAAATCATAGGATTTGAAATTCCTAATTCCCCTAATATTAGGTCAAGCTAAAATGCAAGGGATTTGGAAGTTATTGCATTATATGACTATGGACTATATTTGTGATCTTATAAATCACTTATCTAAAAATAATTTATTTTTATTGCTTAGTGGACTTGCAATCATGATTTTCAATTTTTAGGAAACTTTCATTTTTAGATCTAGCACCTTTTCGGATAGGTACAATTCAATTACATTATGAAAGAGCTTTAAGGAATATGTGATTCAAGCAACAACTTTCAAACCTTAACTCTGGATAAAATATTTCTTACTTTGTCAAGCAAGAGAAGACTTTAGCAAGTTTAGAAGACTCTAGCAAGTTTATTAACTCTTTGGAAAAACACTTAATATCTCACAATGCAAATCTCTTAGGTAAAGCATTACATTAAAGTGATTTTTATTTATTTGGATAGTATTCATTCAAAAAACTCAAAAGGTATGTAGGATGAGATATGGAGATCATATTTTTGGTAAATTAATCTAGGAAAATATCAAATACCTAATGAGAAGTGGGATATTAAAATATAAAAATTGAGCAATTGAGGCTATGGGACTCTTGAATGCATATATCTAATGGATCTCCAATTTTACATTTATAGAATTTATTCCCCACCTAAGGCTTAGGTTAAGAGATGAGCAAAGTATAGCCTCAATTTAGATAATTCTTTCTACACTTGATATATCATTTGAGATAAATATTACCACACGTGATATACTTGAGTATTACTTGAGATAGAGCTTGCATTCTTTAGTATTTGACAACTCTATATGAAGTGTTTCATTATACAATTTAGTCTATCAAGGCCATAATATGAGAGGGGAGAGAATTTCTTATGACTCCTTTTATATGTCACTTAGCATAGTGTAGATGAATCTCATTATTATGAAGAAATTTGGTCAAAGAAAAGAAATAAACTTCACAAAGTGAGGATAAGCAACATCTAGAGATAAAGGTCATCCAAAAAAAGTAAAGAGATATTTGTGAACTTAGTGATCAATTAGGCACAAGTGACAGATAAAAAAATATCAAGCATAAAATAATCAATGTCAACAAGTCCAAAATCAAGGCAAAAAGGATCATGGATGCTATTAATATAATAAGTTAAGACTTACTAAGAATTGCTTCAAGAAGTTGTAAGATATTATGAAAATGACAAGTGTTTTTGCCTTGGTGTCAAAGAGAAAGTCTATCTTGACCTTGTACACATTTATATTTGTTAACAATTCCAAGAAGTATACCTTTGTGTTGCATATTAATATATAAGAAAATAAGAAGTATAAAGGGCATTTTTAGATGTCAAAGAATAGTCAATATGTCTACAAGGTATTCACTTTGGAAATTGTTGATTAAAGTAAGACATGCAACACATCCTTAAAACTATAGCTTAAACTTGTGAACCAATGCAATCATCATGGTGTAGTAAAAAATTTGTAAGATTGGAACAAAGCAAAACAACAAAAGGGTTTCCTTACAAAAATTTCTTAGAATTTCATTAATTACTCGTTTGCTTAAATGGCTATTCAGGTAACGCTTGTTTGTGTTTTCCCTTCCATATTTGTATTTTTTGAATTATCCAAAGGTGATTATATGTGTATGCTTTCAAATATACTCATATAAGGTCCATTTTTCCTTTTTTTGCTTGTAACATACCATGGTACATATACCCAAGTCCATGGCATATTGATCTCAATCATTGCCAAGATTGTGGAATTTCAACGTGAAGATTCATATTCAAATTTTGCCAAGCATGTATACATAATTACCAAAATGTTGTTGTAATATCACTATGGTTAGTTGAAATACTATAATAACATGGTCTTGACATAACACGTTTGAGGCTATTTCAATCACGTAATCAATTAAAAATTTACATGTCAAAGAAAAATAGATGGTCATTGTGTTCTCATTCCAAACTCCTAAAACATAACAAGATTAACATTGAATATTCAAAGCACACCATAAATTCATGACATACACTCCATCACAACATACACAACACACTCCATTAGAGATTAACATAGTTGCATTACACAACACACTCTTTTAGAGATTAACATAGTTGCATTAGACCCAAATAAACTACCCAAGATAAAATACGTACGCATTTTATAATTTATGTTGTTAGGACGAGTATAAACCCAACATACTATTAATATATGGGATACTAAATTTATTTCTAATGAAAACACAAATAAGTAATATATCCATCACAATCATTTTGTCATGAAAATATTTAATTATTTTGTTTCCTTTCATGTTATTTATACTTTGGGTGTGAGTTAACATCCTTCAAATCTCTAGTGTTCTCTTTTCATTCGCATGTATTAGGATTTCACAATTTTATTTTAAGCAAACTAATAATGTGTTCTCATATAGTGTCAAAGCCCAAATTTTGGACCCCCAATGCTCCTAACCTTAACTCAATCAAAAAACTTGGGAGTCCTCAAAGCTAATGAATCATAGGAGGATTATGGACTGCATTTGTGATCTTAGACATCACTTTTTTAAAAATGATTGATTTTAGTTGCTTTCTACAGTTATAATCATGCTTTTTTTGTTAAATGGAACTTTATTTTTTAAATCTTGCCACTTTATGGATGGATGTAATTCACTTACATATTTGAAGAATTTTGAGGAATGTGTGGTTGAAATAATAACTTCTAACTCTTAATATTGTCTAAGATATAGCAAATTTTTTTACACAAGAGAAGACTTTATCAACTTTTTTGAATCTCTAGAAAAGTACCACATGTTGCACAATGTGCATGTCTTAGTTGAAGCATTGGATTCTAGTGATTTTGACGTCTTTTGATAGTATTAATTCAAGAAACCTCAAAATATGGTTAGATAAGAAAATTTGAGCAATATTAGGGAAGATACAACATAATGAATTTGAACTTGTAGCACTTTTGAACTATCATTTTCAGTAGCCGCAATTTGTAAGCTTTACAAAGAATTTGGTATTTTGGTAATCATTTTTTGAGCACATAAATTTTATCTTGACTCAAGTTTTGGTGCTATTGTGCTTGATGGATATCCTTTTTATCCCTACATAATAGTCATAGTGATTGTAGGGTTTAGTCCATAAGGTATTAGATTCAATCAAGAGCCTATAGTACATAATAGGCATACTTATGGTACATAGGATGAAATACAAATATTATAATTTTGGTTAATTACTCTAGGAAAATACAAATACCTAATGAGGAAAAGGAGATTAATATATAGTAATTGAGCAATTGAGGCGAGGGACTCTTGAATGTTTAAATCTAGTGGCTCAATTTTACATTTGTGAATTGTGTTCCCCATCAAAGGCTTAGGATAAACCAAAGTTTCTATTTGATAAGTGATGAGCAAAGAGGAGTTTCATTTGAGATAGAGCTTACCACACTTGATCTACTTTAGTATCACTTACAATACAAGTTATATTTTTTAAACTTTGAGGGTTCTCTATGAAGTTTCACTCTATATTTTAGACTATTAAGGTCATAAAGCGAGAATATGGAATAAATTCTCACTTCTATTACAAATGACTTATCATAGTATAGAAGAAACTCATGGATGTTAACAACAATTGTCAAACACAAGTAACAAGTTTCACAAAGAGCAAGGCTAAGCATCATTTAGGGATAAATTCCATTCAAAGGAAACAAAAAGAGACATTTGTGATGATGGTGATCAAGGAGGAAAAGGTAATACAGATCAAAAAAATATAAAGGATAAAATAATCATCATTGCCATGGCCAAAATTAAGTCACGGGATAATGGATGACTATCAATATAAGAAGTTAAAACATAATAAAAACTGCTTCAAGAAGTTGTGAGATTTTAGTACAGTGGCATTAGGAGTTTCAACACTAAAGTTTCAAGAAAGTATGTATTGACTTTTTATTTAATTCGTTATATGGGATTGAAGCAAACACCATTTATATTACATCACATTGGTGTTGTCATGGAATTTCAACAAACCACATAGTGGTATTATAGCATGATGGTCATTATGCTTGTGTCAATTGATAAGACTTGAACCTAGGTCTCTGTTGAGTGGTATTTTCACCCAATTGTGAAAATACACTCTCCCTTAGGATTTGGGTTCCAAATCCCCTCTTGCAAAGAAGTTAAATAAACAACTTCTCCAAGGTCTCCGCTATATTTAGCATTTGCATATGTATATTAGTAATCTCAAATAAAGATATTCAATTTAAATGCTTGTAACACCTTAGTGATTGCAAGTAACTGTAAACAAGGGGCAATGTTGGTTTATTTTACCATGAAACTTTAGTGATTGTTCATTGAACCAAAATAAAGCAAATGTGAGTTGGCCCTCATATGACCACGATGTAGTGCCTTAATTCATTTTATCTTGAGAGTTTTAAGGTAGATTTTATCTTCCTTATTAAGTCCAAATATAGCTTATTATCATGAGGATGAAGATAGCCTTCAATGTGATCAATAAACTATCCCTCTTTGGTGAAATTGGTTTTCACAAAGAAGCAATAATTTATGGCCTTAAAGTAAGGGCTTTAAATGTCACCTCAACTTATCCCTCTTAAATGAAATCAAATTTTCATAAATATGAACAATTAAGTGCTTTGAATCAATGACCTTCAATGTGATGATCAAATTACCCCTCTTTCATAAAATCAAAATTTTTATGAAGAGAGGGCAATTTTAGGCTCCAAATTGGAAATTTGTGAAATGCCATAAAACATAATTCCTTCAATGAAATTGGAATTTTCATGAAGGGAATGTCATCATAGGCTCATGAGTGTAAAAAAAACTGAAAAAATGAAATTTGACCTTAAAATGGAAATTTTCTATTTTCGGATTTTTAAAATCTGTAATAAAACATCAACTTCGATGAATTTTTAAAAATACTAAACAACTCCGAAAATGAAATTTCAAAGTGCGTATTGGAATTCTGAAGTATAACCTACGCAATAGTGAAATTATTTTTGGATTTTGAAATTTTTTAAATGTTTATTTTAATGCTTGAAAATTTAAAAAAAAAAAAGTTAAAATTTTTGGAAAATAAAATGCATAAAAAGTTGAAATAAAATGCAGAAAACTAAAAATAAAATGCATTCAATATGATGCTATCATATTTTGACAAAACCGAAGATGTGAGGTTTCCATGCATGCAACCTAACCTATTGGACTTGCAAAACAAGCACAATCCCCATAGACTAAGTGTTGGTTCCTAGGGTTTAAAATAAATTTCAGGTTCAAGCATTCACATGAAGCAACCAAGAAAACTTGCATTAACTCCATTTACAAACTCGAAATCTGAAAAAGAAAAGAAAAGTAGACATTAAATCCATAGCATGCAAAGAGAATCTCCTTCTTTCTTGCTGACAAGATGCAAATTTTTGAAAACTCCTACATTAAAAATGTGTCATTTTACAATAGCAGAATTTATGGTTTTCCCAAACCAGTCCATGGAAGAAAAACAGCCCCAAACAAGTCCAGAATAGCCCTCTTGCCTTCAAATCTGCAACTTTGCTTGCAGCAGTTTCCAACCCCTCATTTGTCTTCGAAATGGATATTTAAAGTTTCAAATCGACTCTTCGCTTTCTCTTTCGCTATCCAAAATGCTCTCTTTTCTTGATTTCATTTCCAAACGTTTCATTTTACCTCCCGATAGCTCAATTCATAATGGCTTTGTCCTCATTTGACTTGCCTTAACCCCCGCATCATTCCCTCTTCTCGGAAGCTTTATCCAAACCAAATCACTCTTCCTTTCAAGTAACACGTCTCCTACATATTGAAAATAACGCTTTAATACATGTGTTCTCTTCCATTTAACTTTACTTCTTAGGTAACGTCTTTTAACATTTGGATTTTTTATTACTTCGTTGACTGTGCTGGTAAAATCACTGTTACCTCATCTTTGAGCCATGGTCTTCGTATGATGTTGCTTCTTTGTGACCGTCGAGTATTTTACTTGATAACGCCTGACACCCGACTTCATAATTATTTTGACCACTCGGAGACTATATTGGTAATATTTCCTTTCACGGTGCCAAACTTCATTGCAGAATTATAATTCACCGTAGGTCATGGCATTCATGCACATAAGGCGAAGAAGACTCAATGCTTGGTAAATAGTGATCATTAAGCAACGCCTAATTTGAAATGGGAGAAGCAACAATCGGTAACAGTTATCTTCACGAAAGGAGAACCCGCGAGGCATCCTTTGTCATTAATCAACCGAACCGAGTAAAATAATTGGACCCCAAAATCCCGCACTGTTTAACGCTGCCAATTGCTAGCATGTTCGCCTGGACTTGTCGTCGCCTGATGCACTAATTTTTTTTAGCTCATTCGCTGCGTTGAGTCAAGTTTTTGCCGGTGATTCCAGGTTCGGATTCTCGGTAACGTCCACTTATACCAGACTATCCGACATTCTCCAACACTGTTGCTCATAACACTTTAATGAGACCTTTAATTTATTCTTCCCTCATTCAAATGTGCCCACATCAAATTTTTAGGTGTGGGCTCCTCAGATCTGAGTCGTTAATTTATTTTGAACGCTGCAAATACTGCCTCTATGCCCTTGACATTGATTGCATCAATGTCTACCGACTTGGCACCTTCATGTCCTCGATTCCTGTGTAGTGCTCATATGGTAGTTGTTCAAATTTAATTAGTGCCATGTCATACTACTGCCGCAGTCCCACAGGCTATTATCTTCATCGGGTCATGGCCATATCTGCTATATTTCGTGCTACTTGACATTGCTCATTTATCGATGTTGAACTTGCTATTTGCCATTTTACCGACCATGGCATTCGCTTTCGATCAGCTTAATTAAGGGTTGCATTTTCGTGTAGTGTATCCACCTTGGCCACATCCCACCTGGTATGCAATACCTCCCACATTTGTTTCTATTTCTATGCTACTGGCTCGTTTGGTGTTTTAACTCGCGCTTGGGCATCGTCGTAAAATTTGTTATAAAACCCTTCGTCAAAGTATGCCTTCCTTGTTATCCTGCTGTTTGGAGGCCTCTGCCTATGAAAAATTTTGTCAACACCAATCCGATCTGGCCACTCGCTCGCTGTCGTCGAAATATCTGCTCATTCTATCTCCGTGAGCTGTTTCGACCTATTCACTCTTCGCCTGATCCACATCATCAACCCTAAACGAATCCAATTCCTGCTCTGACGGACCTTCGTTGGTTGGTGAATGTCCAATATGACAATGGGCACCCCGGAGCTATCCGTCTATTCTGGTCGTTAATTACCCACGCGTCCGTCTGGTGTGCTGCCAAACCCTGTCATGGTTACTTGCTAATTTTTCCAACTCATCCCGTTGCATTCACTTGTCGTGAAGACCGCTCCACCGTGTCTACGTGGGCCCCACTCTTTCCATGCAGCCTTCGTCTGATGCCAAACGTTTGTCGTCTTACGACCATCCCTCGTCTGTGTTTAGCCTTCGAAAATGCCTGCACGTAAAGAAAAAAAACAATTAAATTAGAATTAACTTTATAAAGCCCTTTTATTTTTTATTTTTTATTATTATTTATTTTTATTTTTTTTTTTATTATTATTATTATTATTATATATATATATATATATATATATATATATATATTTTTTTTAATATTGAGTAAATACCTCTTATACATATACATGTCCGTCGTGGGATTGAACTTCACTTTTTATTTTAAACATTCATATGTATAAAAGCTTACTTGAAACACTCAAATGAAGAAAACATAAAATGCAACCATCACAAAAAAGCTAACAGCAAAACATTAGCAATAACATTGCTAACACAACATTGACGATAAAAATCGTCGACAAGAAAAAGTCGTCGACAATAAAATATCGTCGACAAGAAAAAGTCATCGACAATAAAATATCGTCGACAAGAAAATATCATTGACAAAAACTAATGATTAATGCAAATTCAAAACAATCTGAGCATTAGACATTCAAAACCAACACGTAAACACCCAAGTACCAAAAATAAAAA
Organism: Wollemia nobilis; assembly: GCA_028583015.1. NCBI lineage: Eukaryota > Viridiplantae > Streptophyta > Pinopsida > Araucariales > Araucariaceae > Wollemia > Wollemia nobilis. The sequence continues at coordinate 5,819,071 of JAQPPZ010000523.1, read as the reverse complement.
GGTGGGTCCCCAATTTTGGGGTACGTTGTGGAACAGCCACAACAAATGGCGACTCTACTGGGAAATGCTCCTGAGCATTTCAACGAGAACCCAACCTAAAAACACAAACTCAAATACAAGTGTTAGTAAATATCCAACGAATGCAAATAGATCAAAAATACATGAAGCATCAAAATCGTTAAGCATCAGCTCGGTGTGTGCAGTGTGCTTCATTCCCTATCGTTTGAAACTCGTTCAACTTTCCATTGTCAGTTTTACCTGAATGCATATGCGAGGTTATGAATGATTTGTTTCAGGATTTAATATATGGCAAATATGCTAGAGATATAACAACCTTCTTTACAAAGGTTCAAACTTTCTAGTATCATGAACAAGCATATTAAAACTATCAAACCCTCTTAGGACCAAATATGTGTATACTGAATTAATTTACTAGATCCCAAAGTTGATTATGTGTCACTACCATCTTGAACCCATGAGCAAGTGTAAGTAAAATCAGAGCTTTGGGGAATAGGATTCCCAACCTAAGCGAGATGGGAATTTAACCCTATCCTTACTACTCTGATCTGGAGTTCATTACCTCATCTTGAACAAAATGATTTAACCTTGTTATGGATGAAGCTGTCAGGCTAGCCTGTCTGTTTGAGCAGTCAATGGTCTTGCTTATAGACAAGACATGTTGCCACACATGAGCATACTCCACTGCCAATCAGGTGTCTATAGCCCGAGTGGAGATCAACCCCATAATCCAGGATTTGGCTTTGCTTTTGATTTCTTGAACCTTGGGGATGACTACCCATCCTTGCAAGGGACCTGTAGTACGATCCTTCCAATCCAATGTTAATGATGAAATGAAAGTAGAATGAAAATATTTGCTTTGGAATTTCAATCTCTTGAGTGGGCAAAATAGAAGCTTTGGGGAATCAGATTCTCAACCTAAGCGAGATGAGAATTAGACCCTATCCTTACTACTTCATGAAGGTCAAATCAGAGCTTTGGGGAGTTGGATCCTCAACCTAAGTTCGATGGGGATTTAACCCTATCCTTACTACTATGATTTTAGGCTTTAAGCACTATGGGAGTGGTAAAAACCACTGTTTTAAGGATTATGTTGCATGATAGGACAGACACAAAATACTCCTTTCGCCTCACCTTTTCTTCCAAGTATGGTTTTGACCATTTTGCTCAAGATCCTCTCTAATATGTGTAGAACATATTTGGTTCATTATAGTTCGGGCATCAGTTCCCAACCTTAGGATCCTTTTAATATATGTTATGTAATAACCCTAAGAGGATTTGACACCTTTTCAATGATTGTATTTGAAATGAAGATGTAATTGAGATGAAATATATATGCAATGTGGAATGTAACATGAGATATGGATGAATGCATTGCTCTTTTTGAAATGCGGATGGAGTATACCACCTACTTTGCCCTAATTTGTAAAACTGACAACTTCATGCATCACAAGTTCCAAACGATATTGTTTAATGTGTTTGTGATACTCGTAGAGTTTCCTGCAATACAATTCCGATGTTTCATATTCTCTTAGTCTTATTCAACATTCATAAGGACATAAATTGACATCTCACTTTTCCTTTTTTTCTTATTTTTTTTCAAGACAAACAAAAAGTGTCCAAAGGACCAACACACAACTTAAAACCAAAATGAGGTCCAATCCAAAACCAACATCAAAACCAAAATTATATACAAATGTACAATATGGTACAAATCTCACATGACTTAAGGGCTAAAATAATGCTTTAGAACTTGCCCATTAACCGGTAACATCAAATCTTTCCCATCCAAAGTTCTTAGTCTAAAAGTATTTTCCCCTAGGATTTCAAAAATTTGATAAGGGCCTAACCAAAGACAATCAAACTTTTTGTGATCCCCTTTCTCCTCATGTTTTTTATCCCACAATAAAACCAAGTCAGAGATCCTAAAAGACTTAATTTTGGCTCTTTTATCAAACCATATTATAACCATATCTTGATGTTTGCTCATGTGGAGCATGGCCTCTTCTCTTTTTTCATCAAGGTGCATTAGATGACTTAATCTAGCCTCAATGTGATTATCAGTTCCAAGGTACTCTTGTGTGAAACGAAGGGTTTGAAGCTTTAAATTTGTAGGAAAATTTGGATCTTGCCCATAAACTAGATGATAAGGTGTATTCCCTATTGATTATTTTTCTCTAGTCCTATCTGTCCAAAGAGCAAATTTTAATTGGTTGTGCCAATCCCAAGAATTCTTTTCCAATAACTTCTTAATGATGGTTAACAATTTTTTCTCTAGTCCTATCTGTCCAAAGAGCAAATTTTAATTGGTTGTGCCAATCCCGAGAATTTTTTTCCAATAACTTCTTAATGATGCTTAAAAAAAAATTATTTGAAGATTCTGCCAAACCATTGCCTTAAGGGTAATAGTTAGACGAAAACTTTAAACTCACCTTATTATCGTATGCCCAATTTTCAAATTGAGTGGAAATAAAAGCCTTACCATTATCACTTACAATAGAATCGGGCATTCCAAACATTGTTACGATATGATATTCGAGGAATTTTATTACCACATCCATAGTAGAATGCTTCGTAGGAATTGCTTCTGCCCACCTAGTGCAATAATCTGTAGTTGTGAGTATGAATTTATGGGAATCTGAAGAATTTGGGTTAATAACCCCAATGAAGTCTAATCCCCATTGTGCAAATGGTCTTATCTCAACTACGAGGTTGCAATGGCATAGCTGCATTCCTTTCTCTATTGGCAGCCACTTGACAAATATGGCAAGATCGCACGTGTGCATGTGCATCTTTAAAAATGTGGGGCCAATAATATCCCACTCTTAAGATTTGATGTGTTGTTGAATTTTTTGAACCATGGCCAGTTTCGTATTTACCATGAAACTCTTGCAAAACATTGGTAGCTTCTTCTTGATTTAAGCATCGTAGGTAAATTCCCTCATGATTTTTCCTGTAAAGAGCACCAGACCTAATAAGATAATTGGCAGATTTAAGTCTCAAGGCTCTTCTTTGAGTAGAATTAAGATGTGATGGACACTTACCATTTAACAGAAAATACACAATATCAACATAGCCATCATCTTTGGAAATGTGCTCTACATTTGAATATTGGCACGTGATTTGGGGATTGTTCTCAGCAATTGTTTTCACAAGTCCTTGTCCACGAACTAGTTTCATGGGTTGAATTTCAAGATCAAATTCTTGAATGGTAGAAATCCATTTACCTCTTCTCTCACCTATCTCATTTTGCACAAACATGGTTTTGATAGCAGGGTCAGGCACGATGGCAAAGACCCTACTATGCACAATGTAATGTCTGAATTTTTTTACTATTTTGAAAAGTGCATACATTTGCTTATCGAGAATGGAATACCTCAATTGAGCATCCTTCAAAGGAGCACTTAGAAAAGCTATGGGATTTTTTGTGTTATCTTCACCTTTATGAGTCAAGACACTCACAAAAGAGTGTTCAGATGCAAAAGCATAAATAAATAAAGGCTTAGAATAATTTGGACTTATAAGGATAGGGGCTCTAGAAATAGCATCATTGATGCTTTGAAAGGCAACCCTACTTTCTTCATTCCATCTGACATTCACATCCTTTTTAAGCATCTCATTCAATGGTTTAGCTATCTCAGTGAAGCCAAAAATAAACTTCCTCACAAAATTGATTTTCCTAAAGAAAGATCTCAATTCCTTTTTGCTACCTAGGAGAGGCAAGTTTTGGATAGCTTCTATCCTTTTCGGATCAATGGAGATACCTTCTTTTGAAATGATATGACCAAGAAATCTTCCTTCTGTCACTCCAAAGATGCATTTTTTTGGATTTAAAGAAATTTTGTGTTCTCTACACCTTTGGAGTACTTTCCTCAAATCTTTCACATGGTCTTCTCTCTCCTTTAAACACAAGAATTTCATCCACATACACACTGATACATTTACCTATGATCCCTTTAAACGCATAATCCATGGCACGTTGAAATGTAGCGCCTGCATTTAATAATCCGAAAGGCATTCTTCTATAGGCAAATGTTCTCAATTTGGTTGTGAAGGCCATATTCATCCTCTCATTGGGATGAATAAGAATCTGATTGTATCCAAAATACCCATCAATAAAAGACATCATTTCAGACCCATTCATCGTTTGCAAGATTTCATCAATTGATGGCAGTGGGTAATTATCCTTTTGTGAGGCTTTGTTGAGATTTCTAAAATCTATGCATAGCCTTATCCCTCCATTCTTCTTTCTCATCGGAACAAGATTAGTGACCCAATTTGAGTGCCTAACGGGAAATATTATCTTTACATCCAACAATTGCTTGACCTCTTTCTCTATCAAGGGCTCAAGTAATGGGTTAACAGGTCGTTGTATTTGTCTGAAGGGTTTGGAATCTGATTTTAGAGGGATGGTGTGCATAATAACATTTTGATCATACGTTTTCAACTCGTTGTAATTCCAAGCAATGCAATCCATGTAATACTTTAGTGCACGTATTATATTTTCCCTCTCATCAACTGTACATGCCTTTGTAATGTACACTTCACGCGGATTATCCACACTCCCCATATTGATCAATCACAAGCATATTTAGGAAGTGAAACCCTTTTTTCTTTTCTAGATTTATATCCCATATCAAACATCTTCTCCAACGAAACAATGTTCTTAGGTATCTTGTTGGGTTGAAATGTAGCTTTGCTTTCTCCTTCTGTTTCTTCTTGCCACCTTTGATCTTCATCAATCACTTGGTCCTCAAAAATACCCGAATTGGTGACAAATTTGAAAATGTGTCTATCATTCTCAAAAACTTGGAAGTTTTTGACGTTATCAGGTATCAATGGGCAAGGGACTAACTCAATGGAAAAATTCTTGCATTTTTTTATGTCAACTGGATTTAGCATGCCTGCAGCGACTGCAAGAGAATCAGCTATACAATTTCCTTTCCTAGAAATAAGGGATATATTAAAAGCACCAAATTCCTCAATGAGGTCCCTCACCCTAGTTCTATAAAGGCTCAATCTCTTGTTGCGGAAGGTATATTATCCTTTAACTTGTTTGACCACCAACTCCGAATATCTCAATACTTTCAAACACCTAACCTTCTTGCTCAAAGCCAATTGTAATCCAAATATAAGAGCTTCATATTCTGCCACGTTGTTAGTGCAAGGAAATTGCAATCTATAGGCAGCAAACAATGGATTACTTCCTGGACAAGTGAGTTCAACTCTAGCTTCTACCCCTTGTTTTGACTTAGATCCATCAAACTTGAGTAACCACACGAGATTATATTCCTCAAAAGAGCTACAAGAAAATGTTTCTTTTTGAGGTTCTTCAATAGCTCTTTCAACATCAAAAGCATAGACTCCTAACTCAGGTTCAGAAAAGTGAACTTCATTCGGCTTGTTGAATTTTGTGATGATTTCCTTAAGCCTTGGCTCATTTTCCACTCTAATTTTATTAGCAATCCCTTTCCAGGGTAGCCACATGTGTGAGCAATCAGTGGATAAATAACCATTCAAACTTTTCATCCAATCTCTCATAAGTAGCATTCCATATCAGCTTGGGATATTGACCACTAAAACATCAACTACCTATTGGACCCTAGGTTCAGAATTGAGTTGGATCTTAACATCGTAGAGGGTCCCTACCACATTTACCTCAGACCGATCCAATTGCAAAACCTTGCATTTAGAAGAAACAGGCTCTAGGCCTAGCATTTGATAAATTTATGAAGGCATGAGGTTACTTGTGGCACCTGTGTCTACCAAACAATTGTGCAAATTTTTACCAGCAATCCTCACAGTCAATAAAAAAGGAGGGACATCTCGTCTTTCCTTTGGTAAAACCATGTGAGATTCAACTTCTTTTCCTTCATGTATTTGACTAGGTGAGTCCAAAGCCTTTATCAATGCTTCCTTTTGGCCAGGCAATCTAGCCGCATCTAAAAATGAAAGGCTATACTTGGACTTCCTTAAATCCTCCACTATGTCATAAGTTGACTTCTCAAGCTTCAATGTTTTTTGCATGTCCTTAGGCGTTTCTCTTCCAAATGGAGGAGGGGTATTATTATCAGCCTTAGTGTCAGGAGGGAGGATAGAGTTGTTTGGTGGAGTTGAGGATGTTTTAGGGGTTTTGAACTTACTCCTCAAATGGTATCCATGGTTCCCCTTTCTAAATTCTCTAAAAGCTTGCACTTCCTATTCCAAGATTTCATCCTCTTCTTCCTCATTCTCACTTTCTTGACGATATAGAGTTTCCACCACCAAAATGTTGTCATCTCCCTGTTGATGTTGGGGTGGACCCTCATTTGGCACAAATTCCGAATCATCCACTTGAGCTTGGAGATAATGGGTATACCTAGCAATTTCAGGACAATTCCTTTCATTATGCTCCTTTGTATTATGCAATCTACACCCCTTTTCCCATGCAAAATCAGAAATATTAAGAATGGAACTTGAGTGACTTGGTCCTGCAGAAGTATCTATATGATTAGTAATAGGGGAAGGCACACCCCCATTGTTTGGCTTTGTATTCCATTGTCTCCCTCTATTGTTGAAATTTTGATTTGGGTGAGGGGCATGGGATTCATACTTCTATTTTTGAACCAAATCATTACTCAATTTGTGAACCATCTTTTTGAACTCTTCAACTTCTGAATGAATCTCTTTTGGTTGAGCTATGTTATTGCTAGTTCCAGTAGGGTTTGCATAATTGGTGAGATCTTGACCTAACATTTGAGTTGGATTTTGAGCAACTTGATTTGCGTAGAGATTCACACTTTGAATCAAAATTGGATTGGGAAAAGGAACTATAGCCTGAGAATTAATCGGACTAGTTCCTTGCATAGTCTGTTGACTATTTTGCAAAAATGAATGGATGGGGGGAATGGATGTGATTGGTTGAATTGGAATGGGTGTGTAAGCGGGTGTTGATGAATATGGTTGTTGATAAGGCAAAGCGCTCATGCCTGGAATTTGTGGTGCCATGATCTGATTCATCATAGGAGCTTGACCATATGGACCATATTGTCCTACCATAGGCATTTGGGGAAACCCATAACCCTGTGGTGTCATTTATTGTTCAATGGTCATAGCTTCATTGTAGGCTAGAGCGAGTGTGGTAACTTGAGGATTTCGCCTTGCAAACATTGCCATCATAGGATCCAATGCCCCAAAATATATTTGCAAAGCTACTGCGGGATCAATGGCAAAATGTCGAATTGCTCTATTATAACAATTTTGAAATCTCTGATTAAAAGTTCGAATTGGCTCACCCTGGCCTCTTTTGCATGTAATGAACTGATTATAGATGATTGTGGGATCTAATGGTGACCTAAATTGGTTGACAAAAGCATTCTCCATTTGCATCCATGACGTAATGGAACCAGTAGGTAAGCAAATATACCATTCGTAGGCCACTTGGTCTAGGCTCATGGGGAAGAGTCTACAAGCCACGTCTTCATGTTGAACTTGCAATCTTATCAAAACATCCCTATAGGCCTGAATATGTTCTTCTGCGGTCCTTGGGCCATTCGGTTTGTATTTGGGCAAAAATCTCTCTATATTCTTAAGGATCTCATGAATATCCCCTGCAATATTCAAATGAATGTTATGGGCTCCGTACCAAGGAGCTGGTGGAGGTTGGGCCATTTGATTCAAAATCGATGATGATAACCCTACAAGAACCATGGAAATGGTACTGATAATTGGTACACTAGTGGCAATTGACACCACCGGTGCAAGTCCGCTAGATGCACCTGAAACAGAAGGATCTTCTGTAACAAGGGTATCCGGGGGGATCACAATTTGCTTGGTTTTATTCCTTGGATTCCTATGAGTGGGTGAGAGGCTTTGGAATATGGTTTCCTCGATTGTTTTGGACCTAGTTGCGATGCGATGCGGTGGGTCCAGCTTGTAAATGAAACTACCCTACAAAACCTGACAAAACTCTCAATACCTCAAAGAAAACCTGCGACACAAAGAAAATCCTACAGTTATAGCCATTAATGAGATTCAAAGAATAACTTCCAAAATCAATTTGTTAGTCATGAATGAAAGAAGGAACCATGACAAAGCAGTATTCTAAAAATGTAAGTTTATGATTCATCATATCGCATATGCGCAAGTGAAGAGCATACTCCTAGTGTTGTAGGCTTTCTGATTCACAAGATCGCATTACACGCAAGTGAAGAGCATAATACCGACAACAAATACATTTTTAGACAAAAAATTAATTCCTTACAAATAAGCATGAAATGACTAGCAAATATCAACATGTAACGTATTAATAATCATGTTAGCATCAACCAAGAGATGTATCCATTAAAATCAAATGAAAGTAATTGCATGGAGACAACCTCGTTAGTAAGACCAAAAAATTTCAAAATCAAATCAAAACACATTATTCTTTTATGAACAATCAAAAGTTTTAGAACAATGCATAGCGATTCATATCCTCCTTTTAACACTACAAGGTTGTATTGTTAAAAGAGGGCTAAAAATAATAATCAATAGGGCATGAAATATTCAAAAATTTAAATCCCTATAGCATTTAAATCACACTGAAATAAACCCATTCAGGCCCTCCTTCTAGCGCCAATCCTGTTGAGTGGTATTTTCACCCAATTTTGAAAATACACTCTCCCTTAGGATTTGGGTTCCAAATCCCCTCTTGCAAAGAAGTTAAATAAACAACTTCTCCAAGGTCTCCGCTATATTTAGCATTTGCATATGTATATTAGTAATCTCAAATAAAGATATTCAATTTAAATGCTTGGAACACCTTAGTGATTGCAAGTAACTATAAACAAGGGGCAATGTTGGTTTATTTTACCATGAAACTTTAGTGATTGTTCATTAAACCAAAATAAAGCAAATGTGAGTTGGCCCTCATATGACCACGATGTAGTGCCTTAATTCATTTTATCTTGAGAGTTTTAAGTTAGATTTTATCTTCCTTATTAAGTCCAAATATAGCTTCTTATCATGAGGATGAAGATAGCCTTCAATGTGATCAATAACTATGCCTTTTTGGTGAAATTGGTTTACACAAACAAGCAATAATTTATGGCCTTAAAGTAAGGGCTTTAAATGTCACCTCAACTTATCCCTCTTAAATGAAATCAAATTTTCATAAATATGAACAATTAAGTGCTTTGAATCAATGACCTTCAATGTGATGCTCAAATTACCCCTCTTTCATAAAATCAGAATTTTTATGAAGAGAGGGCAATTTTAGGCTCCAAAATGGAAATTTGTGAAATGCCATAAAACATAATTCCTTCAATGAAATTGGAATTTTCATGAAGGGAATGTCATCATAGGCTCATGAGTGTAAAACAAAACTGAAAAAATGAAATTTGACCTTAAAATAGAAATTTTATATTTTTGGATTTTTAAAATCTGTAATAAAACATCAACTTCGATGAATTTTTAAAAATACTAAACAACTCCGAAAATGAAATTTCAAAGTACGTATTGGAATTCTGAAGTATAACCTACGCAATGGTGAAATTATTTTTGGATTTTGAAATTTTTTAAATGTTTATTTTAATGCTTGAAAATTAAAAAAAAAAGTTAAAAATTTCTGGAAAATAAAATGCAGAAAAAGTTGAAAGAAAATGCAGAAAACTAAAAATAAAATGCATTCAGTATGATGTTATCCTATTTCGACAAAACCGAAGATGTGAGGTTTCCATCCATGCAACCTAACCTATTGGACTTGCAAAACAAGCACAATCCCCACGAGACTAAGTGCTTGGTTCCTAGGGTTTAAAATAAATTTCAGGTTCAAGCATTCACATGAAGCAACCAAGCAAACTTGCATTAACTCCATTTACAAACTCGAAATCTGAAAAAGAAAAGAAAAGTAGACATTAAATCCATAGCATGCAAAGAGAATCTCCTTCTTTCTTGCCCACAAGATGCAAATTTTTGAAAACTCCTGCATAAAAAATGTATCATTTTACAATAGCAAAATTTCTGGTTTTCCCAAACTAGCAATTTTACATTTGTGAATTGTGTTCCGCATCAAAGGCTTAGGATAAACCAAAGTGTTTATTTGATAAGTGATGAGCAAAGAGGAGTTTCATTTGAGATAGAGCTTACCACACTTGATCTACTTTAGTATCACTTACGATACAAGTTATATTTTTTAAACTTTGAGGGTTCTCTATGAAGTTTCACTCTATATTTTAGACTATTAAGGCCATAAAGCAAGAATATGGAATAAATTCTCACTTCTATTACAAATGGCTCATCATAGTATAGAAGAAACTCATGGATGTTAACAACAATGGTCAAACACAAGCAACAAGTTTCACAAAGAGCAAGGGTAAGCATCATTTAGGGATAAAGTCCATTCAAAGGAAACAAAAAGAGACATTTGTGATGGTGGTGATCAAGGAGGCAAAGGTAATACAGATCGAAAAAATATAAAGGATAAAGGCCAAAATTAAGTCACAGGATAATGGATGACTATCAATATAAGAAGTTAAAACATAATAAAAACTGCTTCAAGAAGTTGTGAGATTTTAGTGCAGTGGCATTAGGAGTTTCAACACTAAAGTGTCAAGAAAGTATGTATTGACTTTTTATTTAATTCGTTATATGGGATTGAAGCAAACGCCATTTATATTTCATCACATTGGTGTTGTCATGGAATTTCAACAAACCACATAGTGGTATTATAGCATGATGGTCATTATGCTTGTGTCAATTGGTAAGACTTGAACCTAGGTCTCCTTGAAATTTGGGGTATTTAACTAGTCAACCTCATACCCTTTGGTAGTCTTTCTTGACCTTTGACAAATTTACATTTGTTAATATTCATAAAAAATAAACATATGTTTTCAATTATTTAATAAGAGAGTGAGAATTATAAAGGGGATCTTTCATATGTCAAATAATAATCGATATTTCTATAAGGTCTTCACCTTGGAAAGTGATGATTAAAGTAGGAGAAGAAGCACATCCTCAAGATGATAGCTTGTCCTTGTGAATCAGTAACCATCATTGTGTAATTAAAAACTTTGTAAGCTTGAAACAAAGCAAACCCAAGAGTTGTTAAAAAAAAATCACTTATATTTCCCTTGATTATATTGTTGCTTAAATGGCTATATAGTATAATGATTGTGTGTTTTTTGTTCCATCGTTATATTTCTTAAACCCTGGCTCATATTGTGAAAATCTTCACTTCGCACCATTTGATCCAAATCTTATAAGCATTTTTTTAATGGGTTATATGAGTTTGAAACGGGCCCTACCTATATTACATCATAATCATATAGTGGTGTTACAACAACTTAGCAACTATACTTGTATCACTTGGCAACATTTGAACCTAGGTCTTCTTAAAAGTTGAGGAATATAAACAATTGAGCTAACGCTAGTTGATCAAGTCTTACAAGCATTTATTATTATTTATTTGGTTATATGGGCTTGGAACAAACCTTACCCATATTACATTGCAAGTACATAGTGGCATTATAACAACTAGCAATTACGCATGTGACAAGATTCAAACCTGGGTTCCTCCATCAATGTCGAGGAATTTAACCAATTGAGCTCATGCCATTTGATGGCTCCCACTCATTGAAAATGTTTCACCCATTATATTTAAACTTTTAAACTTAGCTTCCAATGTAAAAGAATTCACTTCAACCACTTGCTCTAAAGCCATAAGCCACATTTATTATTATAATTTGGATCACATAATAGAATTTAATTTATTATTAGTTTTATTTTAATTTTAATTCATTTTTTGAATCATAATGTAGATAAAACCCTAATTTTATCTTTTTTAACTTATTATTATTTATATAAATAAAATATTAAAACACTAATTAAAGCTTTTTGAAATCTTATGCTTTTCCTTTTTATTTTATTTTAAATTTTAAAATCTATTAATATAATGAATCCAAACTATTAGCAAGTTAATCTCTACATTGAGTTAATCTTACTTGATTTTCTAATTCCTAAAGATGGGTAAATATGTTGTTTTGAATGAATGAATAAAAGATTTTAATTACGTCCGCGAGACCCAAATATGGTCTATGGGACCTCAAATATGGAAGTACAATTACTCAAATCATATCATATGATCTTTAATATCTTTGAGAAGGTTGTTCCTTCTCCTGCTGATTTGTGTTAGCAATTCTCCAACTTTTTTATTTTCCTGTCTTCAAATAAATCTGTAATAAACTCGTTCCCAAGTGTTTCTTTGTATTTGTCACGGATATCTGAAAAACTCGGGCATTTATAGATGAAGTGTTCCTCTGTCTCTACTGCCCCTGTGCTGCATAGAGTACATATCCTTTCTTCCCATTGTTCTTTGGGCGTTGTCCATCTCCCTGTTTCACATCTAAGCCTATGAGAGCGAAAAGTCGAGCTTAAATCCTTTATGCGTGACGTATCCCAAAGACTCGATAAACAATACTTCGTTCTATGTGCATGCTTTCATTTATTTTATAATTGTTTTGTATGCAACTTCCCATAGTACCTATATACAAGTCCATGTCATCATCTCAAACATTTTCATTTACATCATCCATCTTAATTTTTTGTCTTTTTAAATTGGATTATGTAGCTAAATTGCAGATATTGCATGAGTGTTGTGCATATTCTAAGGTCTATATTTATACTAAATTGGAAAATCTTGTCTTTCTTTCAGAGTTTATCATAAACCTTTTCTTTTTTTTAACCTTTTCTTAATCAAAAGAATTTTTTATATATAAAAATAGTTAACATTAGCCTACCAAAATTTGAGCATCACAATAATAGGCCCTCCTGCATACAACTAAGCTCGACTTGTAGACCCTTTTTCCTTTAATCACAGGTTTTCTTCTGTGGACTCTCTTTCTAGGTCTATTTCACAACTTATGGGGCTAAATAGGACTGTTCTCTTTCATATCCAGTAATTGATAGAAATTGCAATTGAATCTGTTGTTATATTATTTATACCAATCTTCATTGATTAATTTTCAAAAGTACTTGTTCGTAAACTTTTTCTATAAATTTAGCCCATTTTATGTTTATAGATAAATGATATTTGTTATGGAACACCAAAATTATTTCCGTGCAGTTTTCAAGCTAAATCATCATGTCTGTATGAGTTAAAGTCTATCAAAATGGAATGATAGCATTCTTTAGGGGAAAAATTGCAATGACTCGTATAAAAAATGAATGAATTATTTTCCTTATAACTACAAACATCAAGGATTTAATGAAAAAGACAACATTCTTTTTGCTTGAATATAATGGAAAAACAAGCTTCACATATTTTCCACTACATGTTTTCCAGCATCCATTGATCAGAAAAACACTGAGCCTTCATTTAACATTAAGAAATGGTCGCCATGCACATACACATTGATTTTTAAAGAACTCTATATTGTTTAATAGCATTTTCAATATCTATTAAGATTTTTCCTGCTCTCAAACATCCGATACAATGCCATATGTACAAGTTGACTACTTCCTCTCAGCCGAATCCAACAACCACACTGAATATTTTGAGTTGCAAACAGCTACATTGACGAGAATAAGACAGTATACTTGAAATGCTGTACATAGCCACTATGGGTTTACTGGTCGACCACTTAATTTTGGAAAGGGATCTTGCTTGCTAAGAACCACAACTTTACTCTTGTGAGAGAAGTAACCTTTCATCAAATTTTTGTGGATTAGTATAGCCATTATACATTCAACCTGCAATGGACAGCGCATAAATAATAATCAATACAGGCACATAATATGAACAAGTTTATTTGTGTCAAAAGTACAAACAAGCAGCTGGTGTTAAGAAACCTCTTCAACATCCATGTCAATTTCTAGCCATTTCAAGGCTTTTACGATGATATCCATTTTCACTTAGTGTGCCTAGGTTGGATCCTTCTGCTTTTGCATGATGTATCTGCAGATTTTTATGCTGGTTTGATGTCACTTTTCAATACATAATGAATGAGAACATTTTCTGTTAGAACTGTAACAGCAAAACTCACATCTTCTTAATCAATCTCTGATATACTTGCAATTCCAGCTTCTCCAGGACTAGATATACTCCTGAACGCAAGAACCTGCAACGATCAAACTCGTCACAGAACTACAGAGACATACATGAATGCTTGTAGCTAAGAATCCAAGAATTATTACCAATAAAGTCAACATGGTCTCCTAGTTAAGGCATTAATCATTAAACTGAAGCACTAAAGGATACTAAATATGGATATAAAAACCCTACTGATCCTCATGGTTCTGAAGTGCATGCCGAAGCAGTCTTAGATCACCTGTGCGCAAAGCTCGTACAACATCAATATACTGTAGTCAAGAACACACACACATAAGCTAAAGAAAGACATTTTATAAAGATTCAAGTAGGATCTCAAGTCATACACTTGATACAATCGAATATGATATTCGTCTTACCTTGCTCACATGTAATCCACCCACTCTATTCAAAAGTTTCTGAGTTATTACAAGGAATTGAAATATAAAATAAATCTTATTAAATCTCCCAGATTTAATTCATTTAAGGTAGTTTTGTATTCTTGTGTGTTATTTTAAGCGTAACTTTCTGTCTCTTGTAGAAACTTGTACTCTTATGTTCATTCATCTCAATAAAGTGCATTGACAGCAAGAACACAAATCCACTCCATAAAAACAGTACATAAAGCTGACGGCAAGAATAACAGTTTCCAACTTTTAACAAGAAACATCAAAATAGGAATAGTTGTTGTGCATTTTACAATTTCTGTGGATTTGTGCATTTACAAAATCTTAAGATGTATGCATGGGACACTTCTTTTTCGCATATAAATTAGATCTTGCACCTGAGCCACACACTCAAGCTACATGCAATCAACTTTCCCTTACATCAAGTATTCTGTTATAATCATTACTGATCTCTGTGATTGCTTGTTTTTCATTATCACAGATTACTCTTCTGCCCACACATATTTGTAAGGGCAAACAGCATCCTATCTTTCACACCCCTACCCTTGGAAATAGTTTCGTTTGAAACTACTAAGAGGATCTACTTTTTGTTGCTCAAGATAAAACAAGGCCTTACACTAAGAGGAAAAAGTTAGAAAACCTAGAATAATGACAACATGGCTTATTAAAGATGGGGTTCAACATAAGTGTAACTAATACAAGGCTTACCAGAATACTTGAGCATCAACCATTCCATGTATATTGCTACATACCAGAATAATTGAGTTTTAACCACATTGAGCTTCAACCACACTGAAGAGAAGCTCCAATTTAAAGTTATCTTTACAATACAAAGACAATGAAGATGCACCCTGATGACAAATTCTAGTCACATGGAATAATAGCATTTTATTTTATTTAAATGTATATTGTTTGCATGGTTTTATGCAAATACCATAGTTATTAAACTTCGCAAGATTCTAAATAACTCGCTGAGTTGTGAGCTGAGTGTGGGAAATGAGATTTTCCTGCTCAACTCATGAACATTAAAAAAATATTAAGATTGGAAATTTTTTAAAAAGAACTCACTAAAAACCAAGGTTACCAAGTGTGGGGGTGCGGGTGCAGCGGGAATCGGGGGTGCGGGTGCGGCCCCCGCCAAAAATAGGGTTCGCCAGGTGCAGGCATGGATGTGGCTAGTTTTTTATTTTAAAATATATATATTATCAAAAAAAATTAAAAATAAAATAAATTATGCACATTGCGAAATAATTAAATAAATGATAAATCATACACATTGTGAAATAAAATAAATCATTCATACACATTGCAAAATATTTAAATATGGCATCATAAAAGCATATTGATATATGATATTCATGTAAAAAAATGATAGGATGTCAAAGTCATAAAGAGTCAAGAGATAACAATATACTATATACTATATAGTAGTGGACATGTACAAAGATAACATCAAATATCTGATATTTGACTCTCATTCGTCATATTCCTCATCATCATCTTCTAGGCCCTCCTTCTGTGGATTTGGTGGTGGTAGATCTGAATAGTACATACTATATAGTAGTGGACATGTACAAAGATAACATCAAATATCTGATATTTGACTCTCATTCGTCATATTCCTCATCATCATCTTCTAGGCCCTCCTGTGATTTGTCATCTCTGCTGTTATCAGGAACTGCATCCCAACGTGCAAAAGGCCCCTCTGTATAACCCTTATCCTTACAAGACATGAGTTGAAGAGGTTTAAAAACTTTATAATAAATTATAATTTATAAAAACTTTAAAGTTTAAACTTTTTAAAAAATTAAAATGTTTTTTAATTTTTAAATTTTAATTTTTTTAGCCCATATGTGGGTGTGGCTGGGCCCACCTAAAAATAATAATAATAATAATAAGACTTTTTTCTCCTATGTTAATGCCCAAACTGGGTTGGGTTCGGTCGGCTGAACCCTGACTGGCCACAGGGTTCGGCTTGGCCGAACCATGTCAGATAGGGTTTGAATGGGATTCGGCCCAGCCATACCCATTCACGAAACCGTGCACCCATTCGTGTTCGCGCACCCAACCAACCAGGTGAGCGAACCCAGTTACACTCCTAAAACTCAGGACTCAACAAAAACCTTAGGACTCCAAAAAATTCTTTGGCAAAAACTCTTAATTTGGCAATAAAAGAATACATTGCAAGTAGGCATTATATTACATGTTATTTATTAGCCAATATTTTGCCAAGTCTTTGTCAAATCAGAGTTCAAAAATGGCCTTGCCAAATCACTCCTGATTTCGAGTCTCACTACTATGGTAAATACATTAGAAACCAATGTTACCAGGTGCGGCGGGAATCGCGGGTGCAGACCCCGCCGAAAATAGGGTTCGTCGGAGTGGGTGCAGCTAATTTTCAATATATATATATATATATATAATGTATTTTTTATCCAAAATAATAAAATAAATTATAAATCATACACATTACAAAATAAATAAATAAATCATACACATTGGCATCATAAAAGCATATATGATATTCAACAGGATGTCAAAGTCATAAAAAGATTTAAGATAACAATATATAGGCCCTCCTCAAATAGTGCATGTACAATATATAGTAGTGCATGTACAAAGATAACAATATATAGTAGTGCATGTACAAAGATGACATCAAATATCTGATATTTGACTCTCATTCATCATATTCCTCATCATCATCTTCTAGGCCCTCCTCCTGTGGATCTGGTGGTGGTAGATCTGAAAAGCCGTTTTACCTTAGAGAAGGGTTTATATAGGAGAAGTGGACTCCAATTCACTTTACAATGAATTAGAGTCCACTTTATAAATTATAATTTAATATTTATTATAAAAAAGTTTAAAAACTAAAAAGTTTAACATATAAACTTTTAAAAATTAAAATGTTTTAAGTTTTTAACTTTTAGTTTTAAGTTTTATTTTTTATGTTCTTTTAAAGCCCGTATGGGCTAGGTGGGCCCATGGCTGGGCCCACCTAAACATTAAAAAACTTTAAAATATAAAGTTAATTTAATTAAAAAAGTAAAAACCTTTAAAATTTTAAAATTTAAAATATAAACTTTTTTAAAAATTAATTTTTTTTTTTCAATTTTTTTTAAAGCCCGTATGGGCTGGGTGTGGCTGGGCCCACCTAATAACTAAACAGAAATTAAAAAATAAAAAAATTATGCATTTTAATGCCCAAATAGGGCAGGGTTCGGCTGGCCGAACCCTAATTGGCCGCAGGGTTCGGCTGAGCCGAACCCTGTCTGGGTGTGGCTGGGGTTCGGCCCAACAGCACCCACGCACCCGGTGCAGGTGCGGATACGAGTTCGCAAACCCTGTTTCCTTGGGATTTAACCATAATAAGATTAACAAAGGCCTAATGGGCTTACATAATAAAATATCACAAAATCAAGAATACATTGAACAATGAAATGCCCTTGGCCTATCCAATAAATTGCACAATGTCAGCCCTTGGCCAAGAAGTAGATTATAATTTCAACACCACCCCATAAGGGGCCAAGGAGAGAAGACATTAGTAACAATAATATCTCCCCACCCCCCCACCACCAAAAAAAAATGGATGCTCTAGTGGGCCTCTGCAATTGAGGCAAATCCATCCGAATCTCCCTCATCATCTAAAAGACATCCACCTTACTTCAAGAACTTAGCTTCAATCAACTGTAGCTTTAGCAAGCAATTCTTCATAGGATGTCTCTCCCTTTATAGCATCTATAAGTGGTCTTCGATTTCTTTGAAGACTTAGCCTTGCTTGTGGACCCCTAGGTCTTAGACTCCTTAAACTGGAATTCCTTTGCGTAAACCTATATTTGAGGAGTTCCACCACCACAATTCCACATTGCAACCTAAAAGTGAATTAGGAGAGAAAAAAGTTGATCAAGAGTCTTTTGGGATTCCAAGAACATAGGAATCATATGAACCATTAGGTTCAACATCTGAAAGGAGGGAGAGAGATTAGAAAGAACAATCTTAACACATTTTGCATCATCTTTCCTTTTGCCTCCAAAAGATACAATAGCTTCCCTTAAAGCCTTGAGTCTCACAATATAGTCTTCAACATTATCAATCTTCGCTAGCTTAAGAGAAGAAAGCTTTAATTCCAAGTGACTTACTTCAATAGTATTAACCTTTCCAAAAATTCATGCAGATTTGACCATACCTTGATAGGGTCACTCTCTTCTTTGATATGGAAAAGCAACTCTAGTTCAATCAACAAGGAAAACAAACCTAGAGCCTCTTCTGCCTTTTGGTGTCATGCTTCATCATCAAGAATAGTTGCTTTATCCTCCTAAAAGATGCACCACAATTTCTTACTTCATAGCAAGTCATCATTTGAGTTGACCAAATACTGTAATTTCGTCCATTAAGGCAAGTAACTAGGGCTTTGTGGTCCATCTTACACAATTTGACCCCTAACACCGCATCAGCTCTGTGAATTGATGCCACCAATGTGTAGAGCTCAAAAAATCATGTGATTTGAAAAAAAAGGCTCAAAATGCTTTTGTATTCAAAAGTTATGGCCTCTGGAGATTTTACCCTAATGGACCCTAAAAAATTAAAAATATTAAAGCCTCTAACCTTAGAAAAGCAACAACCAATCTGACCTACCACTTTGCAAGCCCTGATTTGTTGGAGTGCTCCAATCCACTTTTGCCACCTCAGCTCTTCTAAGTCACCAAATCAATGCCACTTGCTTTCCACCGATTGGTCTAAGGCATATATTTATATAAAAAATTGTATGTGACCCTAAAGTCAGCCACATCAACCGCCAATTTGGCCAAAAAATTATATGTCCTGAAAAAGCATGAGCGGCAATGAAGGAGTTCGAACCCGGATCACCTTTGAGCTAGGCACATTGCCCTAGCCAACTCAACAGCTAAGTGAATCTGAAGGAAAAACACTTCGCCTCCATTTGGACGTATTCGTATCCGTAGTGACAAGGAAAAATGGCAACCCCGTGATTTGACCATCAAATCTTCCTCTCCCAAAAACTTCTTGCCAACCATTCTGGCAGATTTCATGGTGGTGCCATGGAAGCCTATGCCCCCGTAATCGACACTGAGCTCCCTTGTAGAGGCAAAAGGCATCACGATTCGATCCTGCAATTGGCTCCTTCCAACGCAAAGGGCATACCACCATGCCACGCTGTCAGCTACGATGGAGCATGAGGACACAAATAAAGCCCATCTATTTGCACTCGTTTGAAAAAAGGTTGTTTTCCAATTTAAGCAAAAACGATGACACCCACCTAGATTCGAACCTAGGTATCTTGTTAGTCAATGACCTTAGACGCATTCCCCTAGCCACAATGACACCTCTCACTTCGAAATGAAGCATGTTGCCTCTCCGTGAAGAGACTGTTTGCGTGCTTCAAGTCAAGACACCAAGCCAAAGCCAAAGCACGCGAATAAAGGTGCTTTTAAATTTAAATTTTCCCGCCGTTCTGATACATAATTTTTTTGAATGGCAGCTTTTTCAAACTAATTTTTTTGACCAGCAAAGGGTTGTAGAACCTGAGATTTTCTTTGGGAAAGGGGGAAAAAAATCTTCAAGGCTCTCGAAACAAATGAAAAAGATAACTCTTTTTTACCTCTTCATCCTTTGCTTCGAAAGAAATATCAGAGGCTCCAAAGGACGTTTCTGCGTGACCAAGTGAGGCAGCTCCATACCCGCTCTAATACCATATCAGAATTCACAATGCTTTCCAGAAACGAACAAAAGCAATCCATCCACTTAAATCTTATACAAAAAACATAAAGAAGGAACGAATAAAAGAAAATAAGCAAAAGGATTGGGGGTGCCCATAGGCACCATAAATAAGCACTATCTATAGATAATATTGCCCCAAACCCTAGAGTCTTTTGACTAGATCCTCAAACCTCTAGGATAGACACACAATATTAGCTGCTTCTGTCTTTGGAGGTTCGCCATCTTGGATGATCGAAGAAGTTCCAAGGGAATTACCATATTCCTCTCAAGGAATGCCCAATATGGTCCTCTTAGCAAGAGGCGCTCTTTAGTGGATATTAATAGATCTTGTATGGCATCTTCACTATACTAGATGATGGCACCAATGGTTCTAGTCTAGATAGAGCTCCAGATATGTGATTTTGATACTTTATAGCCTTTGCTTCCAATCATGTTCTCTGGCAACTTTATCATCCTCTTCAGAATTTAATCTCTCTCATTCATTGTTGCCCGTACTATATTTGTACTGCATGATGTTATACATTATAGCACATGATGTCACACAATACTAGCTGCTTCTCTGTCTTTGAAGGTTCATCTCCCTTGGACGCTTGAAGAAGTTCTAAAGGAATCACCATACTCCCTTGACTCCCTTCAAGGATTCCCCAATATGGTCCTCTTATCTCGAGGCACTCTAATGGATATTAATAGATCTCATATTCACATTTTCACTATACTAGATAATGGAACTGCCAGTTCTTGTATTCCAGATAACTCCAGAGGTGACTGACGATATTGATACCAGCTACTGTTAGTTTTTTCTTCCAATCATTTTCTCCACCAGCTTTATCATCCTCTTCAAACATTAATCTTTCTCACACATTGTTGCTGATACTATATTTGTAAATGATGTTACACATTGTAGCACAAGATGTTACAAGTGGTGACATGCTGAACCAGTTACCCCATTCAAATATTTGTATTTTAGTTTTTAACATAAGAGCTCTTCTTTTCAGCTCAACCATAGTATTTCATCATATGTACTTTCTGGTCGTATAGACCTATTGTCACTGAAGGACATTAACAGAATTTCTTTCTCTTCAAGTTTTTATGGATTAAAATCCTTCATCACCCACCTCTTTGGGATATCTACATTGCCACCTGTTACTTTCCCCCCACCACGTCCAATTTTGTTATTCACACGGACGGGGACCCTTTCCAGATGAGGACATTACTAGATACTCGGCTTCGGGGGAGATACTTCTGTTGGGAGATTTCAATGCTCGTACCGGACCTATGCAGGTTTCTCTTCATGACCTCACAACCGATGAGATGCAGACTCGAGAATTGGATCTTGAGGACCTTGGTTTTGTTCGAATCTCCAGCGACACACAGGTGACTGCTTATGGTAAGCATCTTATTGAGTTGGGTGAATCCAACAGGCTAGTTCTTCTCAATGGTATATCTTGTTTTCCAGATTCTAGTGGGTTTACTTGCTTTCCTCATAGTGGTGGAGCCGGTGTCGTCGACTATGCTATTTCCTCTACCACCCTCATTCCATTCATTTCCCGATTCAACGTCTCTGATCACCCTCCTCCCCTTACCGATCATTCAGTTCTTTCTCTTACGTTATCCATTGTTTCCCTTCCTGTTACTCCTCCCCCTCCTCCCTCCCCTTCAATGCCTCGAGTCACTATAGACTTTGACTATTATTATTCCTTTACCTACATGGATCGGTTGCGTCATGTTCTCCCCAAGGTGTCTTCTCTTTCCGATGTTTTCGATCATTCTGCTTGCTTGGTCCAAACTATTTGGAAGGTTGCTTTGGAATCATACCCCCACACTATTCGTCCTCCCCCTCGTCCTCGTCCTCGTCCCCCTGGTCATTGCCCCATGAACATCTGGTATGATGAGGAATGTAAGTCTGCCCACCGAAGGTTGAAATATGTCATTCGAAATCCTTCCCAGCCCCATGCCATTTCTCACAAAGACTATAGGATGCTTCTTCGAAAGAAGAAGCATCTCTTCCTCTCTCAGAATCGACTTGATCTTATACACTCCCTTCAGCAATATCCTAAATCCTTCTGGCGCCTTATCCTCCCCCGTGATCGGATTACTCATGGGATCGATCTTTCCTCTTGGACCATCCATGCCTCTTCCCTTTATACCATCCCAAATCAGCCTCATATTTTTGTTCCCTCCCCCCCTCTTCGTGCCACCTCTTTTCTACTGGTCTTGTCAGGCAGGCTATCTGGAAACTCTGTACAAGCAAAGCAGCTGATTTGGATGGGTTACAGGCGGAATTTTTGAAGCATGGTATTGACCCTCTTGTTGGGCCCCTTGCTGATCTCTTTAATCTTGCTGTTTGTTCTGGGTTTCTTGAGTCCTGGACTCAGCATATCATTCACCCCATTCATAAGGCAGGTGATCCCCATGAACCCAATAACTTCAGGACTATCATGATTGGGCATATCTTTGCCAAGCTCTATGCCACAGCATTGGATGTGCTTCTCTCTCGAAGGTTGGAGGAGGGGGGTTTCAGGGCTCTTGGCCAAGTTGGTTTTCGACAAGATCATCAGACCACAGATCACATTCTAGTCCTCAGAGCTATTATTAAGGAGGCACGTTCCAGGTCCTCAAAGGTTTATTGTTGCTTTGTAGACTTCAAGAAAGCTTTCGACACGGTGCCTCGACATTTACTTCTTGAGAGGCTTCGATCAATTGGCATCTCTGGGCAACTTTTGACAACGGTTACACGGTTATATGAGACTATGAAAGGTCGGTTTCGCTCCCCTCAAGGGCTTTCAGCCAATATTCTTAGCACCATAGGAGTGAAACAGGGATGCCCCCTTTCGCCGACACTTTTTGGGATCTTTATCGACGAGCTTGAGACTTTTATCAGGGAGAATACTCACCCAGAGGATGGTTGCCTTCTTCACCATGTGTTGATTTCTATTCTCCTCTTTGCTGATGATGATGTTCTTTTGGCCTCATCCCCTGAGGGGCTTCAGCGTCATCTGGACACACTTGCCGCTTTTTGTGACTCGAGACAGTTGACAGTGAATCTTTCTAAGACCAAGGTTATGGTATTCAATACTACCAAAGAGGCCCTATGCCATCTCCACTTCCTTTTCCAAGACCAGGAGGTCGAAATCACCACCTCTTATGTGTATTTAGGGGTTCTTTTCACTGGTCCCCCTTTTGGTATGAAACCCGCCGTCCAGATCCGGGTGTGTAAGGGGTATGCAGCTTTGTCTTTGCTAGAGAGGAATTGCTTCAAAGCACATTTTTAGGATATACCTGTGAAGATGAGGATCTTTGACGCTTTGGTCAAGCCAACTATTACTTATGGGTCAGTGGTTTGGGGCCCTAGTCTTGGCCCGACTGAGTGGTCACGGGTTGAACGAGTGTAGACACTCTTTCTTCGACGATTCATTCATTGCAAGGGAACAATCCCTCGTTCTATTATTCTGGCAGATTTTGAGGCTTCTCCTCTCCCGCTTGAGATTATCTTCCTGATTATTGGTTATCTTCACAGGATCCGTACTTTCGGAGATACCCCTGAGGGTTGCAGGCGGTACCTTACCTCGCCCTTCGCTCCTCGATGGAACTCTCTCCGAGTTCTCGAGGAGGCCGGAGGAGCTAGTATTTTCAGGTTTCTACTCTCCTGGCCAGCATTCAGATACAGATAGACAGGCTGCCCCCTTATTCTTTGGGGGTTCTCCCCCCTCTCGGCTTACTAAGGAGAAGATGCTCCATGAGATTCGGAAGGATGTTAGTCTCCAGTACACCAGATGCACATGGATCTCTCCTATTGCCCCTCTTTCCCCCAAGTTGTCTTTCTACCATGAGCACTTCTTACAGATACAGGAGGGCAGAATAGTTCCTCCACAATACCTTAAACAGCACACAATGCATAGTCTTCGGATAACTATTGGGCAACTCGGGGTGTGTTCTCACCACCTCTGGATTGAGTCGGATCACCATCTTCCGAGGGAGGAGCGGATTTGCTTGTTTTGCTCCTTGGGTGAAGTTGAGACCCCTGCATCACTTCATTTTTTGTTGTCCCATTTATTATGAGATCCGGG
The DNA here is from genome assembly GCA_028583015.1 of Wollemia nobilis. NCBI lineage: Eukaryota > Viridiplantae > Streptophyta > Pinopsida > Araucariales > Araucariaceae > Wollemia > Wollemia nobilis. The sequence goes on along the minus strand of JAQPPZ010000523.1, from coordinate 5,794,799 downwards.
GTAGGTTACATTGCCTTTTCAGGGACAACTCTCGATGTGTTTCTACCTTCTTCAGATACCTGGACCAGCATTGTCTCGCACTCTTTCTTAGGGAGATAACTCAGCTTCGACGACATAAAATTTCTCCAAATGGATCTCACCCTCCTCAACATCGGCTCATCACAACATACTTACCAACTCCGACGGACCAGGTGACTTCGATCGAAAACGCCCCACACCATCCAGTTTGAATAGAAGCAGGGTCACTAGACAGCGCACCAACAGTTTGTCAGGGTTCCGAACTAGCAATGGGCAGAGACATATCATGGACTTCTTCAGCTTCGGTACTTCGGCCTCGACTGTTAGGAGAGATTAGTTTTTGGGGGATTCTCGGAGCTTGCCCCTCCTGGTCTGCTCCCTCCCCCCTCCTCTCTCTCCGTTCTTCTTGGCATGCACTTCTCTCTGTTGGACTGCAGCCCTCCCCCCTCTGCTCTCCCTTTTCTTTTCTTTTCCCTTTCTCTTTGGCCCGTTTGTCGGGTTTGATCTTGTATTTTTCTTAGTTCTTTTCTTTGTTGGGATTTTTAGCCTGCTAGCTGGCAGTCATTATTGTACTTCTTATAGTCCCTTGGGTTTTATTTTGGCCCGCCGCGGACATTAATAATATTTCATTTCATTTCATTTCTTCCTTACTTTATCTTACTCATACCATGTGTCATGAATTTGCTTTTAGCATTAAGAGCCATCTAGTTATCCTTTAGCTTGACAAAGGAAAAAGGCCTTGAGAATAAAGTTATAAAAACATAACCAATTCCCTTTCCTATAGAAGTTTTGTCAGTCTTGAATGTAATACTTAAGACAGTTTCTAGGGCAATTATGCATCTTCCCCCTAGGAATCTGTCTGGCATAGCCCACTCAGCCCTGGGCATCATAAAATATTTGCATTGGCCCTATACTATAGTGATGGTGGATGGTAACATTGTGGGCTCTCCTGCTTAAAACAATTTGCATACTTCCAGCCTTATGCTCTACCTTTGGTCTTCATTGTTTCCTCCTTGCCTTGACGGTTCTTCCCTTCACATGGCTATTTGTATTCATATTCAGATTATATAGCTAAGCTTTTAGCTACCAGGTGGTCTTCTATATTTATGACTACATTGTTGTAAAGTTTTAAGTTTTAAGTCTTTAGTTACTTTTTCAGCTCTAGGGGTTCTTTCTCCCCTAGCAATTTTCTATTGTAACCCAGAAAACTTTCAATTCCATTGACCTACTTTCGTAATTAGTAGACATTAATATAATTTGTGTTCCTCCTAGCCTTTCATATGCATTAAAAGCACATTTATTCAAAAATATTTGGAAAAAAATCAAAACTAATTCTTCAAAAATCTGAATGAAAACATCATTCATACATAACATAGCTTCATTCTATTGAAATGGAATTTTCCTTATCCTAACAAAACTGTGTCCAACAACTTGATAGATTAAAAATGCAAAAAACATTGCCCAGATATTCCCAGTAAGAATTTAGAACATATGACCAGTCTAGGTAAATTTGAAAACAATAATTTCAACCTTCTGATTAAACATTTAGGAAACCAAAATCATGACTTGATACTTAAGTTGGTATTTCCCATAAATGACTCACCTCAAGGAGTTTATACTTCTGAAGAAGCCATTCTTTTGGCAGAATACCAAGCGAAAGCTTAACGGGTACAAGGTACTTAAGAATCATCCTGTTTACACCAGACAGACATAAGTCAATAAATACTGTTTCAAGAAATAATATAGCACATGCAGACATCCTTTAGCTAGGTAAATGCAAGTAAAGTGGATATTTAAAATTAACCAAATGGTTTTTAAAAAAAGAAAATATTACTCTGTATGCAAAGCTAACACACAATGCTTCCCTCCCTGCATTTTGTTGAGAAATATCCATTTTATATAGAACAGAAGATGAGGACTACATCCTACTCTAGAACAGGACATCCTACATGACAGGCACACCTGGATCAAACCTTATGTTTGCTTCTTTTTGAGGATCGCAGTGCACTAATGCATACATAAGTTTCTGGTCTGCCTGTCAGGAAAGGACAAAATCATTTCACAAATCTTATTTATTTGAGCAATCAAAACATTTAAAATACATTTTTTTAGAAGCATATAGCAAAGGCAGCCAAAACAAGATATGTAAAGGGAAAGCTTCCAAACTAATGCTCTATTTGATAGTGACACAAACAATGCACTCAATTATACAAAGTTTGAGAGTTTATCTGTGCAAACTTTCAGGCTTGAGCTACGAGATCATAGTGCAGTCTAAAAAGTACAGTTCTATATGTCTGCACCACATGCATCTCCCCTAAGGACCACAATTTCAGCCTTTGTAAAACACAGGGATAATCAAATCTTAGCATGAGTTTAAATTAAAAAAATCCTTACCTCTGAAAAGAACAGTTTTATATGTCTATGCAACCTTCAGTCCACTAAGGGATGATGTTTGACCTTTTAACATATAACTTGGGCCTCATCAAATCAACAAAAAAAATACAGATAGCAACCTTCGTTTTCATACACAAGTAGGATAGAAGATATATAATGATTACATTGCTGGAACAAAGGTTAACTTTATTATTACATTAAAAAAAAAAGAGCACTTGTAGATTTGGCATTTATTAGGATAAGATGTTAACTTTTCATTAGAAGCTTGCAAATTTGTCAATATACAACAATTTGCAATATTTAGAAGAGGTGATCAATTCTCAGTTTACAAGACTTTCTTCACAAAATTGTCAACACAGATACTTGTGCACATTAACCAGATAAACTGCCATGAACTGCAACGACTCAAACTACCTGTGCACACCATAGACTATAATTAGATGACGTATTAAAATGCATTGACCAAATTCCCTTGGCAAAGAGAGCTTATGCCTTCTATATGAGCACCTTAACATGTTTATGCTATACCTATTTTTGGGGGGGTAAAGGGTTAAATAGCAACCTAATGAAATGCTAGTTGGTGTGTTAATCACAAGATAATTAGGAGATATTAGTATGTCAATGTCACGAAAAAATTGGTATCAAATATTCAATCCACTCCCAATCCAACTTCTTTTAACTAGTCTGTTCCTCACGAAACATAATGTCAAACTCAACTTGATAATTGCCATAACATTTTTCTACACTAGCATCCCACAAATTGTAGGGAAGAGATAATTATTTGACAAGGTTTTCTACATATAAAATGGAAAACAAACAAGATAGATTTCCAATGCAAAGAATCTTTAATGAACCTTTTTCTCAAACACAAGAATTTGAAAACATTATTAAATCAAAAGTAAAAGCAAAAAGATATAGTTTAAATCATAGTTATGAAAGTCCTGATTAAATCGCGAGCCAATCTGATTTTTTCTGATCCAGCCAGAATTCTGATTTGAATCGAGGCAGAAATCGATTTTTTGGAAAAATCGATCACAGTGGCAGAGGTAGAGAAAACGCTATAAATTTTTTTTTTTTTTTTCATTTTGCTTCATTTTTACAACCCTGCTACCACACCAAACAAAACACACTAGTGCATCCTCAGCTGTTTTTTTGCAGTTTGAAGAAATCCGGCAGCCACAAACAACCACCCAAAGGATTCATCTGAGGTAAGAAAGACTTCTGCAAACTCCTTTTTTTTTTCTATTTCAAGCATGTTTTTGGGTCTTTTAAAAGATTAAAACCAAATGCAACAGCCACCCAACTGTTGCATTTGAGCTAGAAATTTGAAAAACTAGGTCAAAGTTTGAGCTGTTTTTTTTTCCCTCTTTCAGCTGTCTTTTTTTTTCTCCTTTTAAGTAAATATTGCTGCCTAATAACTATGTATGCAAGCCCATTTTTTCAGCTGTCAATGTTTAAAGTTTAAAGGGTTTAGGTTATTTTTTCCAAGTAATTGTTTGTAACTTTGTTGTTACTTGTTTCCATGTGCAGCCATAAAAAAATGTCGAAAAGAGATCTAGCATGGAAGTATGCAAAGGAAGGGGAAGTTTATTGCAATTTTTGTGGGTCTCTTATTCATGCAGGCATATACCCCCTGAATTTCCATTTGGCAAATATATCAAGGCACAATGTCAAGATATGTTCAAAGGTGCCAGATGAAGTCAGGAATGCATGTGATGCCATCCTCTCTAACAAAGAGGAGAAAAAAGACCTCAAATGAAGACAAAGCGAGGCCATGTCAACCCCCCCTTCTCAACCTCGTACAAACTGTACTGGCAGAACCTTTAGCCGGTTTCACCGCGAGAGTTCAAGTCCACACCTAAGGAATGGAACGGATGAGTCCCATTTTGCAGAACGTTCCATGCCAGGGGCACAACCCACATTGAGGGTATGGCCACGTGGAACCATATGAGGCACAACGCAGCAAGGACAGCCATTGCCACGTTTTGGTATTTATCCGACCTTCCCTTCAATGTGGCAAGGTCTCCATACTGGCAACACATGGTAGATGCAGTCGCAAGTTGTGGCGCAGGATTTATGGTGCAAACTTATGATGACCTTAGGAGCCCTCTCCTTCAACATTTCATTAACAACATTCAGGTTGTGCTTGAAGACCAACGCGGGGTGTGGAGGAAGAAGAGTTGCAGTCAATGTTTTTTCAGCCTATTTTTTCAGCTGTCAATGTTTAAAGTTTAAACCCTAAACCCTAGTTTAAACTTTAAACTAGGGTTTAGGGTTTAGGTTTTTTTTTTAAGTAATTGTTTGTAACTTTGTTGTTACTTGTTTCTATGTGCAGCCATAAAAAAATGTCAAAAAGAGATCCAGCATGGAAGTATGCAAAGGAAGGGGAAAGAAAGGGGAAATTTATTGCAATTTTTGTGGGTCTCTTATTTATGCAGCAGGCATATACCGCCTCAAATTCCATTTGGCAAAGATATCAAAGCACAATGTCAAGATATGCTCAAAGGTGCCGGATAAAGTCAGGAATGCATGTGATGTCATCCTCTCTAACAAAGAGGAGGAAAAAGACCCCAAATGAGGACAAAGCGAGGCCATGTCAACCATCCCTTCTCGACCTCGTACAGATTGTACCGGCAACACCTTTAGCCGGTTTCATCGCAAGAGTTCAAGTCCATCAATTGCACACCCAAGGAGTGGGATGGATGAGTCCCATTTTACAAAGTGTTCCACGCCAGGGACACAACCCACACTTGAGGGTATGGCCATGTGGAACCAAGAGAGGCACAACGCAACAAGGATGGCCATTGCCACTTTTTGGTATTTTTCCGACCTTCCCTTCAATGTGGCAAGGTCTCCATACTGGCGATGCATGGTAGATGCCATCACAAGTTGTGGCATAGGATTTAAGGCGCCAACTTATGATGACCTTAGGGGCCCTCTCCTTCAACAATTCGTGGACAACATTTAGGTTGTGCTTGAAGACCAGCGGATGTGGAGGAAGAAGGGTTGCAATATCATGTCTGATGGTTGGACCGATGGGAGGGGAAGAACCTTAATTAATTTTTTGGTTGCTTCTATAGGAGGAATTGCATTCCTCAAGTTAGTTGATGCATTGGCACAAGTTAAGAGTGTCAAAATGCTTGCAAGGTTGTTGGGGGAGGTTGTGTTGGAGGTCGGGGAGGAGAATGTTGTCCAAGTCATCACGGACAACGCAGCAACGTATGTAGCAGCCAATAGAATTTTGGAGAGATTTGCCACCATTTTTTGGACCCCATGTGTTGCCCATCGTCTCGATTTGCTCCTCAAATACATTGGGAAATTACCTTGGGTGTCAGAGGTTGTAGAGAAGTCTAGGGCTATCACAAAATTCATTTACAACCATATATGGGTCCTCCAGCTCATGAAGCAATTTACTGGTGGGAGGGAGCTAGTGTGGGCTGGAGTTACACGCTTCGCCACAAACTTCATGACATTGCAAACCATCTATGATGCAAGAGGGTCATTGAAGCAGATGTTTGTGAGCAATGTCCAAACAATCTGCGAGATACCGACTATCCAATGAGGGGTGGAAGGTATATGACTATTTGTTTGAGGAGCCCTTCTGGATAGCCATGGATGAGGCCATTAAGTTTTTTAATTTATTTTATTAATTTTTTTAATTTAAATTATTTTTCCATTTGCAAATCTTGTATTGTAATTTGTAAATTTTTGTTATAAAATATTTTTATTTAAATTATTTTTTCTTTTTTTTAGGTGTCAGAGCCTTTGGTGAGGGTTCTCCATCTTGTTGATGGAAAACAATCTACAATGGCATATGCATATGAGGCTATGGATACGGAAAAAGAGGCAATTGCCTCATTTTATGGACACGTCCTCAAAAAATACGGTCCCATTTGGGATATCATTGATAGACGATGGACAACTCAAATCCATAGCCTTCTTCATGCAGTAGGGTACTACCTCAACCCCCAATTTTTTTAATCTAATACATTTCATGCCGACTATGAGGTGATGGCAGGACTTCGACTTTGCCTTGCCCGCATGTACCCTAAAGTGGAAATGTGCAATAAGATACAATCTAAGATGCAAGATTATAAGGAATGTAGGGGCGTCCTTTTCCCATCCAATCAATGCATTTGATCAAGGTCAAATTTGAGGCCAGGTAACCCTCATCAAATTATTATTTATTGTCTTCTGATATTGTTTTAAAAAATAATCTTAATTTACGATTTTACATATGAATTATTAAATTTCTTTTTTTGTTGTTGTTTCTAGATTTATGGTGGGAGGACTTTGGTGCATATATGCCCAATCTATAGTGCTTGGCCATCAAAGTCTTATCTCAACCATGCAACGCTTCAGGTTGTGAGCACAATTGGAGTATGTTGAGCACATACACTCCAAGAAGCGCAATAGGCTTACACATGAAAAATTGAATGATCTTGTGTGTGTTCATTACAACCTTCTCCTCCACCATAAAAAAATTACATAAACAATTATCAAGGCCACTGACCTAAGTGAGATTGATCCATCATTTGAATGGATCACAAATCCATAGCAGGAGGAGCAAGAAGAGCCTCTCTTCTCCATGGATGAATCAGGAAACTTCACAAACCTAGTGGAGGAGATAGCAGCCAAGGCACGGGCGAAGAGGCACAAGCACAACAACAAAGAGAGACTAGAGCTTCCGCTAGGGCAACGGGCAAAGGCATTCAAAGACATTGAGGCATTGTATATGACAATTTGTCATGACTAATGACACATTTTGTAATTTGTAACCTTTTATATTATAAGCAATACAAGATGTGTTATGTCACTTTCATATGTAGTTTAAGCCTTTAAGGCTTTAAGCTTGCATCACTTGTCACTTTCATGTGTAGTTTAAGCTTATATCACTTACACTATTAATATTTGATTTGCATAATGTTAATTCATTGTGATATGCATGAAAAAAGTTTTTTTCAATGAAAATTTGCATTGTCTTTGGGGTTTTTTGTGTCGATTTTTTCCCGATTCCTTTTCCAATCCGATTCCAAATTTCTCAACTACAGTTTAAATATGTCCAACCCCTTTTGAAAATGTGGTTACAATTGTATAAATATATATTCTTTGTGGACATGTCCAACCCCTTTTGCGTTTTTATTGTTTCAAAGCTCTAATCAATGGAAAGCTGAAAGACCATAAGAATAAGAGGCACCCCATGATGAAAAACAGTCACACACAAGTGAAAGTTGTTTGGTGAGGAAGGAACCCAAGTACAATTCTCCACCCCTTATATTTTGGCCATACGTTTTAATTGCTGAAGTTAAGACTGATCACAGGGATAATCAAGTGCTATGGAAAATAGAGCTAACTTAAATAAAAAGGGCTTGAAAATGGCAATATTGGACTTCAAATTGAAACCATCATATATTGACCCCACCCAGGCATTTTTTGGGCAAAATTGCTTCTAATTTTGCATAATGTTTCACACAGGATCCAAATTTGTGGCCAGTTTTTAGTGATTATAATTTTTTAGAATTTTAAGGAAATACTTTGTCATAATAGGAATAAATTACAGGTATGTTTCAAAGTGGACCTATAAATGTTTCTTTCCAAAACAATAGGCCATTTTAGCAAAGATTGTCCATTCCTTCTGAAGCACCATAATGAATATTGAGTTAGATATATGGTACCTTCATTCAGGTGCTTTTTAGCATTAACCATAGGACAGGGTTCCATGAGGATGTGAAAGCAAAGAAGGTGACTCCAGTATTCTTATTATTAAAAGGTACAGGCAATGTATAGCTTACTTTGGAAGATAGAAATGTAAAATTATCATCTAAGTGGCAGCATAGCATGAAAGGAGAAATTCTATCCATCGTATGGTATGCAAATGTGATCTAGGTGGCAGCATAACACAAATTCCTTCTCAGCACGCACCATCCATAAATATATCTTCAACACTAGTGGCAAAGCATTTTCCTACTCAGCGCCAGGCTTCAACACCCGTGCCAAAGCAGTTTCCCACCCAGCATGAGGCTTCAACACTTGCACCAAAGCAGTTTCCTACTCAGTGCCAAGCTTCAATGCTAGGGCCAACTCCATGTCATGCCAATTGGCTTACACATTCAAGTGTGCACTGACATTTTTGTAAACATTTGATAAAGAATTATCCCATCTTCTAGATGGTATAACAAAGTGTTGCACAATTGTGACACATTGTATAGAGTTACATCTGTTCTAACAGATTTAGAATACTGTATAAACTACTGTATGAATAAAATTTTGGTTTAGTTCTTACAGCCAATATTGTTCATTTTGCATGTATAGATGGTCCCATATTTCCTTTCTGCATTTTAATATTTCTTTAAAACTATTAGGAGTATTTCAAGACAACAAATTAAACAATTTGAAATGTTGTCAACTGAACTGTTCTTGAAAACTAGATTAATGATATCAAAGAAGCATGTTCCATGTTTATATCTCAAGTAGAAAGGAGGCTAGGCTATAAGAATTATATTTGATGACATTAGAATGTTTGATTTTTTATATCTGTATATTAGAATGTTTTTTCTGGGTTGTAGCATACTTTCTATCCACGTAAATTAGCATCTTTCTAATTATAATTTTCCATATAGTATTTTTTGCAAAGCTTTGTTTCCTTACCCAGCAAGCACATTTTTACCCTTGTACGTCTATTTAATAGATGGCTATCCTCTCTCATTTACTCATTTGTCTGCGTCTTCTGCAATCTACAGTTCAGCTAGTGCATTCTGCTTCTATAATTTTACTGCAGATTCATATCAATATCTTGATGCACGCAAACCTTCAAATCACTTTGCTTGCTGTTTCATATAATCTTAGATGGTGAACCAAACAAGAAGTCATAATTCTTTTTAAGAGGTGCTCAATAATGAACTCATGAAGTAGAGGAACTAGATGATGGACCAGTTGGCTTAGGTTCTTCAACAAGACATGCCTTTGACTCCATCTCCTCCAAAATGATGACCCTTCAAAGGCCTAGCAGTTTCCAAGGTACAAGTTACCTTTGATATACCTATTCTTGGAGGAACCTTATGATATGGGAAGAGATGACAATCAGCTGGAACAATTGGAATCATGTTTCTCAATAATAAAAAAATTCTTTGATCATAAATAGATCACATTTGCAATTTCATATTAGCTTCCCATGTCAAATATTGATGAGAGATATATTGTATTTGAGATAGGAAAGGAGGGGACAATTCACTCAAGGACAACTGAACAGACACCTAGACAGTAAAAGCCCTCGAGGAAGAGTATTATCTTGTGTGAAAAAGATGATTAATACCTAGAGTAACAACAATTGCAACGAGGACAAAATCAATCAGTCGAAGATTTCACCAAAACATCACATGCCTCATCTACAAAACATGGCCCACATGACCATGGAAGACATGGAGTCCTTAAGTACTGTGATGGATTGCACTAACACATCCAACCTGAAATTGATTGCTTGGATATTAAAACAATGGAGACACCTACAGGTATGCAGTCAAGATTGAATAATATTTACACGTAAAGACAAGGAAAAAAAAAAAAAACTGGCCTAGCCAATAAGCCATGACACAAGAAAGGGTGGCACAAAATCTAATAGGAAGCTACAAAACAGGGATCCTCAACATCAAAGTCAGTCATGAAAATCGACAACAAAGTAAACTCATCCAAATAAGATACCAAAAAAAAAGCAAGTGTAACAACTGTCAAAGAAGTGATGGATAGCAACTGACATTCAAATTAGAATGTCATGCTACACAAGCATTGTTGGTTGATATAAAAACACTAGCTCCAAACAATGCAACACAAATCATGAAGGAGGATCCAATGCTCCTATTGTCATAACAATGGTACCACCCTCGAACATCTTTTTCACTCATAGACGTGGGTGCAAGGGGAAGCTTTACATTTCATTGTAGACTATGTTAGACAATACTACTTGATTATCTTCTTCATCTTTATCCATACAGGTTGAATCAGGATAGAGACATACATCCAATGCTTCTGACAATGACACCTCATCTTTATCCATACAGGCTGAATCAGGGTGGGGACATGCATCCGATGCTCCCTTGCATATGCTATAAATCCCTTGTATAACCGTTAGATATTTGTAATGTTTTGCTTAAGCAACTTTTTATGTAGGAGCACCATACCATCTATTACACTCAATGACTGATCATCTGATTACATTTAGAGTGATTGCTGATAAAGTGAAAGGAAACAATAATATCACTTATCTATGTTTCATGGATTTTGACAAGGCTTTTGATACAGTGCCAAAAATATGTTAGGAGGTGAAGTCAATATCCAGATCTCCAATGTTCTTCAACAAAGAGGTGCATTGTGGTGCACCTCATAGTGATCCTTCCCCACTTTGGGAGAGGAAAGGAACAGTTTTTTGGAGTCTTCCTTTGGGAGAGGAAACGAACAGTTTTTTGGAGTCTTCCTTTGGGAGAGGAAACGAACAGTTTTTGGAGTCTTCCTTTGGGAGATGAAACGAACAGTTTTTGGAGTCTTCCTTCGTTTTTCTATAAAAGGGGAATGACCCCTTACATGTAACAGTTTAGTGAATGTAAAAGTTTGCCGAAATAAATAAAATAACGAAGTTGCCATTGCCCCGTGGTTTTACCTGCACACTGCATGGTTTCTGCGTAAAGATTTGTGTTACTGTTTTTCTGTGTTATTGTGTTTTCTGCTTGCATGTAATTTGATATTTTTCTAACACCTGGTATCAGAGTCTAGGGTTTTGTGTAAGTTGGAGCTGCAACAATGACAAGAGGTGTAACCAAGTTCGAGATTGAGAAGTTTGATGGTAGGAACTTCGCCCTATGGAAGATGAAGGTGGAGGATTTGCTGGTTTAAAACGACCAAGCCCTAGCCTTAAAAGGGGTCACGAATAAACCTAGCAACATGAAAAATGAGAAGTGGGTAACGGTGGACAGGAAAGAGGTTTCTACAATCCATCTCTGCCTAGCTGACTCTGTCTTGTTCAATGTTGTTGAAGAAAAGACAGCGGAAGCCCTTTGGCAGAAGCTTGAAAAGTTGTATGAGACAAAATCAGCAACAAATAAGGTTTTTCTGAAAAAACAGCTTTATAGCCTAAGGATGAAGGAGGATTCATCTATAGTAGATCATCTGAATGAGTTTAATACCCTAATCAGTAAATTGGTCTCGGTTAATGTGAATATGGAGGATGAGGACAGAGCTATCACCCTACTTTGTTCCCTCCCGGACACCTGGGATCACTTGGTGATGACCATCAGTAATGCATCATCAAGAATTCTAAAATTTGATGATGTAGTAGCCACTTTGTTGGCAAAAGAGTTGGGGCAAAAAACGTCTCTGAAACCCTCAACCAATGAAGCCCTAGCTGTGAGAGGTCGATCTTTTGAGAGGAGTCAAAAAGGTAGATCATAGTCCAGATCTAAGTCTAAACGATGCAAGCTGAAAGGGAAGTGTTGGCATTGTGGGAAGCCAGGGCACTCAAAGAAGGACTATTGGCATCTAAAAAAGGAAAAGAATGGTGAAAAGCAAATTCAGCCATCAGTTGAGGCCAGTATAGTAGATTCAAGAGAGACGGCAACATGTGAGGCCTTCTGTACCAGTAACAGCAGATCTGTTTAATATACCTGGGTTTTGGACTCAGGTGCATCTTTCCACATGTCTCCTCGCAGAGATTGATTTGTCAAATATCAACCATATAGTGGTGGGATGGTCTACTTATCCTTTAGAAATTGTGGGAAGAGGGGACATCAGGATCAGGCTAGACGATGGTAGAGAAAGGATGTTATGTAATGTAAGACGTGCCTGATTTGCGAAAGAATTTGATCTCAATCAAGATGATGGATAAGCTAGGGTATTCTATCACTTTTGGTAACAATTATTACAAAATTACCAGAGGAGCCCTTGTAGTAGCAAAAGGAGAACCTTCTGGGACCCTATATCGTTTACGTGGTGATACGGTGACAAACCATGCAGCAGCAACAACATCAAGAAATGTTCAAGATGCAGTAATGCTATGGCATCAACGTAGGACATATGAGTGAAAAAGGTCTAAAAATTTTGCATGACTGAGGTATGCTTTCTGGGATTAAGTCTTGTAATTTAGACTTGTGTGAGCACTGTATTTTTGGTAAAAAAAAGAGGGTTCAATTTACTGCAAGCCCTGGTAAGAGTTCTGCTTTTCTACAACTTATACATTCTGATATATTTGGACCAGTCAATAACAGTACCTCCTACTGCCCACAAGGTAATTATTAGTCGGGATGTTATTTTTGATGAAAAATCCGTGCAAAGAGGTGAAGTCAATATCTAGATCTCCAATGTTCTTCAGCAGAGAAAACAAACAGTTTTTGGAGTCTTCCTTTGGGAGAGGAAACAAACAGTTTTTGGAGTCTTCCTTTGGAAGAGGAAACAAACAGTTTTTTGGAGTCTTCCTTTGGGAGAGGAAACGAACAGTTTTTTGGATTCTTCCTTTGGGAGAGGAAACGAACAGTTTGTTTTTTTCTATAAAAAGAGGAATGACCCCTTGCATGTAAAAGTTGATTGAATGTAATAGTTTGCCGAAATCAATAAAATGTCGAAGCTGCCATTGCCCCATGGTTATACGTGCACATTGCAAGGTTTCCACATTAAATTTGTGTTCCTGTTTTTTCTATGTTATTGTTGTTTTCTCCTTACTCGAAATTTAATATTTTTCTAACATCTGGTATCAGAGCCTAGGGTTTTGTGCGAGTGGGAGTTGCAACAATGACTGGAGGTGTAACCAAATTCGAGATTGAAAAGTTTGATGGTAGGAACTTCGCCCTATGGAAGATGAAGGTGGAGGATTTGCTGGTTCAAAACGACCAAGCCCTAGCCTTGAAAGGGGTCGTGAGTAAACCAAGCAACATGAAAGATGAGGAGTGGGCAATGATGGACAGGAAGGCGGTTTCTACAATCCATCTATGCCTAGCAGACTCTGTCTTGTTCAGTGTTGCTGAAGAAAAGACCGCGGAAGCCCTTTGTAAGAAGCTTTAAAAGTTGTATGAGACAAAATCAGCAACAAATAAGGTTTTTCTGGAAAAACAGCTTTATAGCCCGAGGATGAAGGAGGTTCATCTGTGGTAGATCATTTGAATGAGTTTAATACCCTAATCAGTAAATTGGTCTCAATTAATGTGAAGATAGATGATGAGGATAGAGCTATCACACTACTTTGTTCCCTCCCGGACACTTGGGATCATTTGGTGATGACCATCAGCAATTCATCATCAGGAGCTCTAACTTTTGATGATGTGGTAGCCGCTTTGTTGGAAAAAGAGTTGAGGTGGAAAACATCTTTAGAACCCTCAACCAATGAAGCCCTAGCTCTGAGAGGTCGATCTTTCGAGAGGAGTCAACAAAAGAGGGTTCAGTATACTGCAAGCCCTAGTAAGAGTTATGATTATCTGCAACTTATACATTCTGATATATTTGGACCAATCCCCACTCAGTCCTTAAATGGTGCTATATATTTTCTTAACATTTATAGATGATTATTCTAAAAGAGTGTGGGTTTATTTTTTGAAGAAAAAGTCGGAAGCTTTGCAGAAATTTAAAGAGTTCAAAGCACGAGTAGAGAAAAGTTTGGGCAAGCCTATTTTATGTCTCATATCAGATAATGGGGGTGAATATTGCTCCAAGGAATTTGATAAATTTTGTACACAAGAAGGAATTAAGCACTAGAATATTGTACCATATACTCCACAACGAAATGGTGTGGCTGAGTGGATGAATAGCACAATCATGAAACGTGCAAGAAGCATGCTCAACGCATCCATGTTGGATAAAAGGTTCTAGGCAGAGGCTGTTAATACAATTGTTTACCTCATTAACAGGTCACCTACAGCTGCGTTGGATGGACAGATTCCAAAGGAGGTTCGGTGTGGTAAGCCAATTGATTAATCTCATTTGCGTACCTTTGGATATGATGCATTTGCCCATGTGCCTAAAGAAAGAAGGTCCAACTTGACCTAAAGTCAAGCAAATGTGTTATTCTCGGCTATGGAGATACTAAAAATGGGTATAGACTGTGGGATCCTACTGCCCACAAGGTAATTATTAGGTGGGATGTTATTTTTGATGAAAAATCCATGCAAAGGAAGGAGGTACAGCAAACACCTAATGTTGTACCAGTTGAAGTAGATATAAACGAAGATGAAAATGAAAATCAGCATGCTGAAGTTTTTGACCAGCATGCAAGACAACAAGTAGAACAGCAAGTAGAGCAGCCACAACAATCACAAGACCAAGAGCCACAACCAACAGATCATTGGATTAGAAGATCTACACGTCCACAAAAGTATTCGGAAATGTATTCTCCTGTTTTTCAGTCTTCTTTTGCTTTGTTAACTGATGATGGTGAGCCTAGTTCATTTCAGGAAGCCAGAGAATCTGAGAATGCAAAAAAATGGACGAAAGCCATGGAGGAGGAAATGGAAGCACTTTGCAAGAATAAAATGTGAGAACTTGTGTATCTCCCACCTGGAAGAAAGGTTGTTGGAAACAAGTGGGTGTACAAAGTAAATAAGAACAGTGATGGGTTGTTGGAATGCTATAAAGCTTGCTTGGTGGCAAAAGATTATGTGCAAAATTCAGGTATAGACTTTAATGAAATTTTCTCTCTAGTTGTGAAGATGACTACTGTTAGAGTTTTACTTGCACTTGTAGCAGCACAGGATTTAGAACTGGAGCGGCTTGATGTAAAGACTGCTTTCTTGCATGGTGATCTCGAGGAGGGAATTTATATGGATCAGCCTGAGGCCTATGAAGAAAGAGGCAAAGAGCATTTGCTTTGCAGACTCAAGAAATCTTTGTGTGGGTATGGATCAGCCTGAGGGCTATGAAGAAAGAGGCAAAGAGCATTTGGTTTACAAACTCAAGAAATATTTGTAAGGGTTGAAATAGGCACCAAGGATGTGGTATAGACATTTTGACACCTTCATGAAGAGCCAAGGTTTCAGCAGGAGTGAAGCTGACCATTGTGCATAATATAAGAGGTTTGATGATGGCAGTTTTATTATTTTGTTGTTGTATGTTGATGACATGCTAGTTGCAAGCCCTAGCACGAAGAAAATCATTGATCTTAAGGCTCAATTAGCTAGGACATTTGAAATGAAGGATTTATTAGCAACAAACCAAATTTTAGGAATGAAGATTCACAAGGACAGAACAGGAAGGAAGATCTAGTTATGTCAAGTCATAGATAGAAAAGATTCTACAGCACTTCAATGTGCAGAATGCAAAACCAGTTAGTACCCCACTTCTTTCACACTTCAAATTAACTTCCGAACAGTGTCCTAGAACAGAAGCAGAGAAGACAAGCATGTCTTGTGTACCGTATTCATCAGCAGTAGGAAGCCTCATGTATGCCATGGTAGGCACCAGACCGGATATTGCCCAAGCAGTGGGAGTTGTCAGCCGGTACATGGCAAATCCTGGTAAGGAGCATTGGAATACAGTGAAGTGGATATTTAGATATTTAAGAGGCACTTCAGATATTGCTAATTACTACGGATTGGCAAATTTGCAAGTTAAAGGTTTTGTAGATTCTGATTATGGTGGAGATAAATATGGGAGAAAGTCCACTACAGGATATACTTTCACTCTTGCTGGTGAAGCTATGAGTTGGACTTCTAAGTTGCAGTCTGTGGTGGCTTTATCAACCACTGAAGCAGAATACATTGCAACAACTAAAGCCAGCAAAGAGACAATTTGGCTAGAACAATTGTTGGGTGACTTCAAGATAATGCAAGAGAATATTACGTTGCATTGTGATAGCCAAAAGTCCTATTCAGTTAGTGAAGAACCCAACATTCCATGATCGCATGAAACACATTGATGTTAAGTATCATTTTATAAGAAATATGGTGGAAGAAGGTAGGATCCAGTTGCAGAAAATTGGTACTGAAGTAAATCCTGCAGATATGCTTACAAAGCCGGTCAAGACAGAGAAGTTTGAGTGGTGCAAAACTTCTCTGGGCTTGCTGAAAATGTGATAAGGGCAGCATTGGGCAATTGGCACTTGGTTGGAAAACATAGGCAAAGATTTCTTGTATATCGACTTCAAGTGGGAGAATGTTAGGAGGTGAAGTCAATATCCAGATCTCCAATGTTCTTCAACAGAGAAAACGAATAGTTTTTTGGAGTCTTCCTTTGGGAGAGGAAACAAACAGTTTTTTGGAATCTTCCTTTGGATGAGGAAACAAACAGTTTTTGGAGTCTTCCTTTGGGAGAGAAAACAAACAGTTTTTGGACTCTTCCTTTGGGACAGGAAACGAACAGTTTGTTTTTTCTATAAAATGGGAATGACCCCTTGCATGTAAAAGTTGATTGAATGTAATAATTTTCCGAAATCAATAAAAGATCGAAGCTGCCATTGCCCCGTTGTTTTACCTGCACATTGCAGGGTTTCCATGTAAAATCTGTGTTACTGTTTTTTCTGCGTTATTGTTGTTTTCTGCTTGCTCGAAATTTGATATTTTTCTAACAGGTACAGCAAACACCTAATGTTGTACCAGTTGAAGTAGATATGAACGAAGATGAAAATGAAAATCAGCATGCTGAAGCTTCTTATCAGCATGCAAAACAGCAAGTAGAGCAGCCACAATAGTCACAAGACCAAGAGCCACAACCATCAGATCATTGGGTTAGAAGATCTGCACGTCCACAAAAATGTTTGGAACAGTATTCTCCTCTTTTTCAGTCCTCTTTTGCTTTGTTAACTGATAATGGTGAGCCTAGTTCATTTCAGAAAGCTAGAGAATCTGAAAATGCAGAAAAGTGGAGGAAAGCCATGGAGGAGGAAATGGAAGCACTTTGCAAGAATAAAACGTGGGAACTTGTGGATCTCCCACCTGGAAGAAAGGTTGTTGGAAACAAGTGGGTGTACAAAGTAAAGAAGAATAGTGATGGGTTGTTGGAACGTTATAAAGCTTGCTTGGTGGAAAAAGGTTATGTGCAAAAGTCAGGTATAGACTTTAATGAAATTTTCTCTCCAATTGTGAAGATGACTATTGTTAGAGTTTTACTTGCACTTGTAGCAGCACAGGATTTAGAACTGGAGCAGCTTGATGTGGAAACTGCTTTCTTGCATGTTGGTCTCGAGGAGGAGCTTTGTATTGATCAGCCTGAGGGCTATGAAGAAAGAGGCAAAGAGCATTTGGTTTGCATACTCAAGAAATCTTTGTATGGGTTGAAACAGGCGCCAAGGATGTGGTACAGAAAATTTGACACCTTCATGAAGAGCCAAGGTTTAAGCAAGAGTGAAGCTGACCATTGTGCATAATATAAGAGGTTTGATGATGGCAGTTTTATTATTTTGTTGTTGTATGTTGATGATATGCTGGTTGCAGGCCCTAGCATGAAAAAAATCATTGATCTTAAGGCTCAGTTGGCTAGGACATTTGAAATGAAGGATTTAGGAGCAGCAAACCAAATTTTAGGGATGAAGATACACAGGGATAGAACAGGAAGGAAGATCTGGTTATGTCAAAATTCATATATAGAAAATATTATGCAGCACTTCAATATGCAGAATGCAAAACTAGTTAGTACCCCACTTCTTTCACACTTCAAATTGTCTTCCAAATAGTGCCTTAGAACAAAAGCAGAGAAGACAAGCATGTCTCGTGTACCGTATTCATCAGCAGTAAGGAAGCCTCATGTATGCCATGTTGAGCAACACACCGGATATTGCCCAAGCAATGGAGGTTGTCAACCAGTACATGGCAAATCTTGGAAAGGAGCATTGGAATGCAGTGAAGAGGATATTTAGATATTTAAGAGGCACTTCAGATGCTGCTATTTACTACAAATCGGCAAATTTGCAAGTTAAAGGTTTTGTGGATTTTGATTATGGTGGAGATAGAGATGGGAGAAAGTCCACTATAGGATATTATTTCACTCTTGTTGGTGGAGCTGGGAGTTGTATTTCTAAGTTGCATTCTGTGGTGGCTTTATCAACCACTGAAGTAAAATATATTGCAACGACTCGGGCCAACAAAGAGGCAATTTGGTTAGAGCAACTGTTGGGTGACTTCAAAATAATGCAAGAGAAAATTACGTTGCATTGTGATAGCCAAAGTGCTATTCAGCTAGTGAAGAACCCAACATTCCATGATCGCACAAAACACATTGATGTTAAGTACCATTTTATAAGAAATGTGGTGGAAGAAGGTAGGATGCAGTTGGAGAAAATTGATACTGAAGTGAATCCTGCAGATATGCTTACAAATCCGATCAAGACAGAAGAAGAAGAAGAAGAAGAAGAGGTATTAAAGTGGAACGAAATTCCAACATAGGAATATGCCACTGGAAATAAACAGCTTGTAATGTGAACATCACATGAACCAGTTAGAAAGCAAGAGGGCTAACTACCCCCCACATACATGCCGCGACTCAATGTTAATAGGGGTGAGGAGTCCCACATAAGCGGGACCAAAGGCTTCCACCTTTAAGCCTGCTACCCTATTGGCAAAGATTTTGGCAAGTGTTGGGGCTCATAAACCACTCACATCCCACAATTGGGTCAATGTGGGATTATTAACACACGCACACACTACACTAACTAAGTAGAAGAGGTATTAAAGTGGAACGAAATTCCAACATAGGAATATGCCACTGGAAATAAACAGCTTGTAATGGGAACAACATCACATGAACCAGTTAGAAAGCAAGAGGGCCAACTACCCCCCACACACATGTCGCGACTCAATGTTAATAGGGGTGAGGAGTCCCACATAAGCGGGACCAAGGGCTTCCACCTTTAAGCCTGCTACCCCATTGGCAAAGAGTTTGGCAAGTGTTGGGGCTCATAAACCACTCAAGTCCCACAACCGGGTCAATGTGGGATTATTAACACACGCACACACTACACTAAGTAGAAGAGGTATTAAAGTGGAACGAAATTCCAACATAGGAATATGCCACTGGAAATAAACAGATTGTAAGAGAAGTTTGAGTAGTGCAAAACTTCTCTGGGCTTGCTGAAAATGTGATAAGGGCGGCATTGGGCAATTGGCACTTGGATGGAAAACATAGGCAAAGAATTCCTGTATATCGACTTCAAGTGGGAGAATGTTAGAAGGTGAAGTCAATATCTAGATCTCCAATGTTCTTCAGCAGAGAGGTGCATGGTGGTGCAGCTTATAGTGATCCTTCCCCACTTTGGGAGAGGAAACGAACAGTTTTTTGGAGTCTTCCTTTGGGAGAGGAAATGAACAGTTTTTTGGAGTCTTCCTTTGGGAGAGGAAATGAACAGTTTTTTGGAGTCTTCCTTTGGGAGAGGAAACAAACAGTTTTTGGAGTCTTCCTTCGTTTTTCTATTAAAGGGGAAAGACTCCTTGCATGTAACAGTTTAGTGAATGTAAAAATTTGCCGAAATCAATAAAATATTGAAGCTGCCATTGCCCCATGGTTTTACCTGCACACTGCAGGGTTTCCACGTAAAGATCTGTGTTACTGTTTTTCTGTGTTATTGTGTTTTTTGCTTGCATGTAAATTGATATTTTTCAAACATAATAAAATTATTTGAAAGAACGGAAAACTTAAAAGTCCCTGTTTAGTGGAGACAATCAACACTATGCTTATATAAAAAAGTTCTAGCAGAATTGGCAATACCAACAATTGATGGCAACAGAACCAAGAAGGCCACTATTTAAATAATAATGGTGTAAAATAAGGTTGTCCCTTTCTCACACGCATTTTTTGGTTTATTCATATGCAAATTAGAAGAGTGGATCAAACGAGATGGAGGATTATGCATTGCAATCTATGCTTTGCTATTGCCAATTTATGTCGATGATGCTTTGCTACTAGCAAAACATAAAGATAGTTTACAAAGACATCTGGTAGCATTAGATAAGTTTTGCAGCTGCTCTGAAATGAAAATGAATACAAGCAACAAAGGTATTTCTTATTGGTTCTCAAGATAAAGATATAAGTATCACATTTGAGAGTGAGAAATCAGAGGTAGTTTCTTCATACAAGTACTTGAGAATTGAATTTGATTCTTGCTAAAATTGGAATCATTTTGTAGAAAAACATGTAACAGGAGGTATAAAAGCTCTTTATGCCATGCTAAACTAATCTAGGCTAATCAATTATGCAATTGGAAAAAAAAAAAAAAATCATTTTCAAAATATTTATATAAACAGTAGTTTTATACACTTGTCTTGTTTGGGGTCCTATCCTATCAATAGAAGCTCGGAAAAATGTTCAGAGTCCAAAACAGCTTTTTGCTAAGAGTTAAGGTTCAAACACCTAACCATATGATATTAGCAAAAAAATAAATGTTACCAATAGAAGGATAAGCATTGTCCCAAATTTGATATATTTAATTAAAATAAAACATATGGATAAAAGCAGATTGCCACATCAAGCAATAATTGCAACTTATGAGAAGGTTTAGAACCAAGATGACATGAAACGGATAAAAAAATAGGGAATTGATGGTAATGATTTATCCAAAGACTCATCAAGAAATTGAGATTTCGTATAAAAATAATAATAGATATTTCGTATAAAAATAATAATAGATATTCCTTGATAATAGATATAAAAATAAGAAAAATGAGATTTTACAGATGTGAGATCAATTCAATGGTCCCCTACAAATTGCAAAATCACCTCTACGAGAAGATCTCAATACAAAAAACAAATATTATCAGTCAATTTACACTAAGATCTTATTATCTTGCAATTGAAATTGAAAAATGAAAAAATAGTAATCAAGAAGAGTTCCTCTGTTTACTCTACAAGCAATAATAAGTTGAGAATGAGATACATGTGATGTTCCATTGTACTGCATACCAACATCTAAGACAAGCAGTTGTTGCAACATGATGACTTGATCATCTTAGGCAAGTTATTGATTTTTACCATCTAGAAGAATGGGTGGATATCTAAAGAATGTTTTGGAACATCACAAATGAACACGGACAAGACCTTTGTGGATTAATTGAGTGACAATATTGAATTGAATTGCAAATAAGCCTCAAAAAAAAAAAAGGTAAAAGATCATTGATGTATATCTATATTTCCTTTTCTTTTCCTCCATAGGTCCTATAGGGTTCTCTCATGGACGAAATTAAAAATATTTCATTCATTCACTCATTCATGTAAATCATAGCCCCATAGTATCATCATTAACTAAGGACGTCTATGATATATGGGTAGCAAAGGCAACCCTAGCACCCAACGTTTCTTGCCTAGTGCCACATGGTGTAAAAAATTAATTGGTCAACCCATCAAAAAACATATTCCTAATAATCAAGCCCAAGAATAAAAGAATATAATTTCCATTGCTCAAGCTCCTTCAAATAATTGAATAACACAATAGTCACAATTGTACAAGATTGTAGCTATTGCAATAACATCTTCAAAGCATCAACACGATTACCACTCCATAGCCCAATGGGTTTGGGGCAAGCGGTGGGGATCTAATTCATACCATGGGGCCTGGGATGTGTTGGCACGGAGGACAACTAACAAAACTAGCCTATGGCATTTGCAAATTATGGTCAAATTTGTGCTACAAGGAAGCAAGGCACATGTGTGTTCTCCTATTCAAAATCAACAAAGAAATGCATCATGCATCGTAATAAAGAAGACAGATGGTGATGATGATGCAAACACAATACAAAATAAAAGGATCTTATATTAAGCAAAAAGAAACATTATGATTGTTTAATAAAAGGGATGGATGTTGTAGGGTGTATGGCATTCTGCTCTGTTAGAGTGGTGAGAGTAAACGTATAGAAAGAAGTCTATAGGAAGAAGGTAGAAGCTATAAAAAGAAAGAGAACCAAAGACCAAGAAGATAAGGAGTTCCCACACTAAACTATATGCAAGTTCTATATATAAGTTACAAATCAATTGGAAGATGAATCGCTTCAAATTCCAACTGATCAAGAAGTAGTTTCAATAACAGTTTGCAAACAATCATAATTTGTGTGTTTGTCAATGTCGATCACGATGCTCTTTGCACTTTAGAATTCAATTCTTGGCGTTGAAGAACCTGAGTCTGTACATCATCTGTTGGAAAAACTTCCCAGTCTTGTTTGCCTCCTTGGCTAGAGCTAACATCATTATGCCAATCGGTATATGTAAGGCGACGTCCATTGGGGCACTAAGCTAGAAACCCAAGCATGGCTAGAATGGACTCTGACCTATGGAGTTATGAATAATCCTATTGTAGGAATGTGGGATATAGGGTAGACTCTCATCCCACATGCAAGGATGGTTTTGATTATACATCCTAAGAAGGTGCACTAACACTCTATTAACCACCTCTATTTGTCTGCCAATTTGTGGATGGAATGAAGTGAAATGTTGGAGCTTTGGGTCTAAGAGGTTCCAAAGATGGCACAAAAAATTGCTAAGAAAAATGTCCTTATATGATATGATTGAATTGGGTAGGCCTAAGTGTTGTCCTTATATGATATGATTGAATTGGGTAGACCTAAGTGTACCCAGACCTGCTAAAAGAACAAACAAGCAATGTCCAATCAATGCTTTTGTTGCAAGGTACCATGATAACCATCTTGCTAAACCTATCTATGACCATAAAGATGCAATCATGTTGGCGCTTAGTGGTTGGCAACCCTGAGAGGAAATTTATGTCGATAGACTCCCACAATGGAGGAAAAATCACATAATTCTGGCAAGAACTCGTTTTTCTTGCATGTTTTTTGGGTCAGTGACAAAATAGGGAGTTTTCTCGGTGCCAAGAAAATTGTGAAAAACTCACCGATTTCTCAACAAAAACTCGGCTGAAAAGTTGGTGACATTGGCTAGAATGCAAAAAACGGAGATAAAAGGAGGGTAACCCTCATTTTTTAAATAATTTTGCTTCTATTGCCTAAGACAAAAACTTTTCAAAGGCCATGCAGAGATTGTAGAATGAATTTGGAGGATGATTTGAGGGATTTAACCACTCTTTTCAAAGATTTCATTCCTTGCCACAAGATTTCAAAAGTAAGTTTTTTGTTATTTTACGTAATTTTTACAGTGGCTTTTGGGTTTTTTTTGTTGTTTTCTCTCTTCTCTATTGTTCCAGAGCCTCTAATGCCATGTGTAGGACTCTTAATACTCACTTTTTTCCCCTTGGAAAATAGATGGTTTCTTAAGCCAAGGGCATGGGAGTCAAAAGCCGCCAACAATGAGCCAATCCAATAGCCCCAACTCCAAGTCTAGGGAGGAACTAGACAATGATGATCCTATACATGAGAAGCCTCCAATTCAACAACCTATCCAAGCATCTACTTTGAGGAGATGGAAGAGAAAGCAAAGAGCAGTTTAAAGTTGCTTTAAGTTTAGTACCTTGTATTTTGTTAGTTTTTTATGATCATTCATGATCATGAATTGCAGTTGAAGTCTTTTTATGAAAATCTAATAGAAAAACAAATTCCTTGCTCTCTAAATTTTGTTTTAAATGTTTTTTTAATTAAATTACTTTCTCCAATGATTTTTTTAACAAGTTTTCGAGAAACTCTCCAAAATTAGAGTGTCGAATTTTTGCCAAGTTGTGAGTTTTCTTACTATGGACTCCCAAGACCTAGAAGGAACTTGTAAAGGAGTGTACAATCCAAGCTTCATATTTGCTGGTTTGGCAATGTTACAACGTATCCTGAAGATGGTGATTTGGCATCAACTTGCCTTTTGTCGATTGACGATGTATGAGACCAACGTTTGCATCAAAATGGTATAGCACCTACCAATCGTTGGAGTCGTATCCCCTAGTGTTGAGAAAGGACAACAAAATTTGTATCGATGGGCAGCTTAGATGATTTGTTGCTCAGTTCTCCTTTCCCTTGCTATGTTTGATCGCAAGGTGCAATTGTTGGAAGTCATCCATTTCATGTGCCTAGCTTTCACTAGTTTGCTTTGAGAATGAAGGAATTGCAAAGACCTATGATCTGAATGAATAACAGTTTCCTTACCCATAATGTAGTGGTGCCATTGTCCTACAGCTTGGACAATGGCATACAACTCCTCATAGGTGGAATAGATTCAAGTTGTGTTTGACAGCATCACATAATGGTATGCCACTAGATGCCCATTATGAATAATGATAGCACCTAGTGTGTAGTTGGATGCATCTATCTCTATATCAAAGGGTTGAGTGATGTCTGGCATGGCTAGCACTAGCGTTGAATATGAAGTGTTGCTGCAATTCTTCAAATGGTTGCTATTGTTGTGAATTCCTATGGAAATTCATTTTCTCATGCATGACCTGATTCAAAGGCCACAAAACATATGAAAAGCCCAAGACAACCTATAGTAGAAGATAGCCAAGCCAAGAAAACTTTTGAGTTTTGTTAGGTTCTCAAGCTTTAGCCATTCTTGGATGATGCAAATCTTTTTTGGATCTACATGTATGCCTCGTTGGTCAACAATGTATTCCAAATAAGATATTTGTGTGACGCCAAACATTAATTTGTCTAAATTTGCTTGAAGCTTATGCTGGTCCAAAGTGTCTAGAACTTAGCACACACGTTGCAAATGTTCTTCCAGTGTCCAGCTAAACACAAGGATATCATCCAAGTAGACAATCACAAAGGACCTTGTGAATGGATGGAAAATGCCATTCATCAAGAGCATGAATGTTGTCAAGGCACTGGTCAAGTTGAAATGCATAACCAACCACTCACAATTTTTTTTGAGTCTTCAAGGTCATTTTCCATATGTCTATGGGGTTAACAAGTACATGATGATAACCAAACTTTAGGTCGATCTTACTGAAGCATCAAGCCCCTAAGCTAATCTAGCAAGTCACCAATACATGGTCAAGATATAGGTTCTTGACAATGAGCTTGTTGAGCGCCCTCGAGTCGATACACAGGTGCCAAGTACCATCCTTCACAGGTACTAGCACAATGGGACTACCACATGGTGAGAAGCTAGGCTTGATCTTCCCCTTATCCATCAATTCCTATATCTAGCGATGAATCTCATTACTCTCCCCAACTAATCGACGATACAAAGGATTGTTGGGGACCATTGAACCTCGAATCAAATCAAAATAATTCTTCAATGAGCAATGCAATACGACTACCTTGGGGTCCTAGAAAACATCGGAGTATGAACGTACAAAGGCATCCATATGTTGAGACTATGCAACACAGTCTCTGGTTCGCAAAGCAAGGGTAAACTTCTTTGCATCCTAGTTCTCAAGGGTAATCGCATGAGAAATTAACTTTTTGCTTTGCTTAGCAAAAACCAAAGTTACCTTTTTTTTAGGGAGAAACACACTAACCATTGTCATCTCTCCAATCCACACTAACCATTATTGCAAAAAGGCTTGGTGGGTCACTTAGAAATCAAAGAGATAAGATCTTCATGTTGAAAGTGTAATTTGATTCATGGCCAAGGTTGACCTTGTATGATGTAATATTGAATAGGCCTAAGGGCACTCATTGTACAATGTATTGAATTTATTGTAATATTTTATTATGTAAGCCCTATGGGCTGCGGTTAACCTTGTTATGGTTAAACCCACCTTATAAACTTGTAATTAACCTTAAAGCCTTTCTTGTTATGTCAGCTTAAGGTTAAGTTCATTTATGTATTTGGGATTTAGTATTGGTATAAGTACCCCCCAACCACTCCAACATTTTAATTATTGAAGTGTTGTGATTCTTATCTACAAATAATACAGTGCTTATTGGGTTCCCCCCAATCTTTGTCTCTTTTCCTTTCATTCGTCTTAGGCTTCCCATAAAAGATTCGAGTGAATGGATTGCTTATGTTTGTTTTTGGAAAATATTGTGAATTCCAACAGGGCATCAAAGCGGGTATGGAGCAGCATTGCTTTGTCATGCAAGAAGTATATTTGAAGCCACCTATCCTTCTTTCAAGTTCCTGGATGAATCTCTTTTCAAAGCTTCATTCACGAAGCATGGTGTGATCAAACAAAGTGGCTAGTTGGTCAACCAATCAAGCAGATAGGCATTGCATGCACGAAGTTCAAGGTTTGAACCTCACTTTTATTTGGAAAGCACTTCGGTTGAAAGAGATGGTCTTCACGAAGGCATCCCTTTTGTAATCCAATGAAACAAACAGCCCAATTGATTGTTCTCTCGCGATCAAAGGCACTTTTGACCTTAGAGAGCAAAGATCAAATCACAGTCCGGCTATTTTTTTTTGGCTCAATTGCATTTGTCTAAGCGCAAGATTGAAAGGCTTGTGCACCAAGGAAAGCAGCCTTAATCGCAAAGACACGTTGGGCGCCTTGGTTGGCCCAAAGCGCCCAACATTTGGGAGAACCAAGTTCGACTCCCAACTTTGGCAAAATCAAAGATTAGTGGATCCAATGAAGATTTGGCCAACATGGTGGTTGACATGGCACTTTCATGCGCCGCATAATCCAATATTTTTATATTTATACCCATCCATCCAATTAGAGTCAAACAATTGTTGCAGTCGCAGGCTCAGATCCATTGAAGTGGCAAAGTATCAGTGGAGGACAACAATGAATCATAGTGCCAAGTGGCGGTAGGCAATTGGCTTCTAATTTGCTAATGTTTGGGTTTTTAATTCTGATTTTTTGAGGTCCATTAGGGCAAAACTTCTGAAGGCCATAATGTTTGCCTACAGAAGCATTTTGAGCCCACATTTTTTCAACCCACATGATTTTTCAAGCTCTATAAATTGGTGGCATCAGTTCAAGTACATGCTACCAATGTTGAGAAAATCTATAAAAATCCAAAATTCGAGCCGATTTTTGCCAATTTTTACCCTTTTTTCCAAAACAATTGTGGTATGCATGAAAAAAGCTTTTTTTTCAATAAAAATTTGCATTTTCTTCAAATTTTTCACTGAAAATTTGCCCCTTTTTTTCCAAATTTTCTGCCAATTCCCCATTTTTCCCAATTCTTTTTTCATGTCGATTCCAATATGATTCTGATTTTCTCAACTATGCCTGCTACAATGTAAGGGATCGAATTGTGTAAAAGATGGATCATCAAGCCCTAGTTACTCACCTTAATAGGCAAAATTATAGTATTTAGTTAACCCAGATAATTGGCCTACCATGCAGTAAACCTATGGTGCATCTTTCAAGAAGATAAAGTAGTAGCCCTTGATGAAGCAACCCGCCACCAAAGAGAAGAAGCAGCTCTTGAGCCATTTTCCTTGCTGATTGAACCAGAGTTGCTTTTCCACATCAAAGAAGAAAGTGTACCTATCAAGGTATGGTCAAAATTGCACGGGTTATTTGGAAAAGCTTATACTACTAAAGTAAGTCGCTCAAATTAGAGCTTTCTTCTCTCAATTGGTTTAGTTTGGTAACGTTGAGGACTATATTGCGAGATGCAAGCCATTAAGAGTAGATATTACATCTCTCGGAAGCAAAAATAAAGATGATGCATACTGCATAAAGATTAGCAATATTACATCTTTTGGAGGCAAAAAGAAAGATGATGCATAATACATGAAGATTATCCTTGCTAATCTCTCCCCTTTTCAGATTAAACCTCATGGTTCATATGATTCCTATGTTCTTGGAACCTCAAAAAACTCTTACTCATTATCAGCGATTTTCTCTCCTAGTTCAATTTCAGATGGCAATGAGAAATTGTGGTGGCACTTCACAAATAAAGGCTCATGCAAAGGAATTCAAACCTAAGAAGGCCAAGACCCAAGGGAACAAGGGTTATGCTAAGTCTTCAAAGAAGTCAAAGACCATTTGCAGATACTACACGAGGGAAGGACATCCTACAAAATATTGCTTACTGAAATTGAAAAGGATTGAAGATGGGTCAACATCCACCAGATGATGAGGAGGATTCTGAAGGATCTGCCTCAACTGCAGAGGCCCAATAGAGCATACATTATGGGCGGGGGAGGGGGAGATATTATTGTCACTAATGTCTTCTCTCCTTGGCCGCTCAGTTTAGATTATGAGAGGGTGTTGAAAGTATAATCTAATTCATGGCCAAAGCCGACATTGTACGATGTAATATTGGATAGGCCTAACGACACTCATTATACAATGTATTGAATTTATTGTAATATTTTATCATGTAATCCCTATGGGTCGCAGCTAATCTTGTTATGGTTAAACCCACCTTAACTTGTACTCAACCTTAAAGCCTTTCTTATTATATCAGCTAAGCCAAAGTTCATTTATGTATTTAGGGTTTTCGTATTGGTATAAATACCCACCACCACTCCATCATTTTAATTAGCAGAGTGTTGTGATTCTTATCTACATATAATACAGTGATTATTTATGGTGCCTACGGGCACCCCCCAATCTTTGTCTCTCTCCCTTTCTTTTGTCCTTTTATGCTTTCTATATAAGATTTGAGTGAACAAATTGTTTTTGTTCATTATTGGTAAATATTGTGAACTCCAACACTTCCTAGGAAGACATCACATAAGTCTAATGGCGCCACGTCATAGGTGGCTATGTCACACATCGGCTCGATGCCATGCTCAAGGGTGCATTGATGCTTGACTTTTATGCTTTCCTTGGATGCAACCAACCCAAAGAGTGAGGTTGAGGATGCATTGTGGTCTAGAAGCCTAGGCACTTGATTGTGTCTTAAGCAATGATGTTCTTCTAACTCCCAATGTTAATGATGACATGGAGAGGCTTACCCTTTACCCAACAACACCTATGAAACAAGAGCTTTTATTATTTAGAGGGATAGGACATTGAGGCTTTGTCTACTTATTAAGACCGTGAATGCAATGTTGTCAGTGTCTGAGAATCGATTGGCAGCATAGAAGACTTTTAGCTGCTGAAACCAATTGTCCAAACTATCAACATTAATTTGGCCAAAGAAAACTGCAATCTCAACGTTGGTCTGCAACTTTAGTGGGTTCCAGTTCTAAAAAGGCACAAGGTTGGTAGTTGTGGACGAGGCTCACATATTGATCATGAGACCCTAAAACTATACAAATAGAGTGTTTCTATGTTCTTCCAGAACATCTAAATGAGTTTCTTGATGTCTAGGCTAGTGTTGGTCTCTAGTGGATTGGATGACTTCACTTCTACCATTCCTTTCCAAGTGTGACATTCTTCAGGGTATTAGACACCAAACTTGGTGGGAAGCCTTGGTTCTTGTACCAAGAGCATGTATGAACGATCATTTAGCAATGATGGAAGGTTCTACAACTAAATAGAGGTCTAAGATTCAAATCCTACAGAAGCTAGGGTTGTACACCACTTTAATAGAGTGTCTCTATGTTCTTCCAGAACATCTAAATGAGTTTCTTGATGTCTAGGCTAGTGTTGGTCTCTAGTGGATTGGATGACTTCACTTCTACCATTCCTTTCCAAATGTGACATTCTTCAGGGTATTAGACACCAAACTTGGTGGGAAGCCTTGGTTCTTGTACCAAGAGCATGTATGAACGATCATTTAGCAATGATGGAAGGTTCTACAACTAAATAGAGGTCTAAGATTCAAATCCTACAGAAGCTAGGGTTGTACACCACTTTTTGGTAACCAGAGTATGGTTAGATAACCATATATTGAGTAAAAGATGTCCTTCATGAGGGTCATCTCATATGGCCTATGGCCTCATAGACGTTAAAAACTACTTTACCCTTTACCCTCTTTTACTATGGACAAGGATGTTTGCCAAAAAAATGAATCAAATAGAGAAAGTTGGAAAGGAAAGAATAGTGCTCTAATACCACTTGATCCGCATCGCAAGGCCCAAGATGTGTTGGCATGGAGGACTACTCATAGAACCAACTTGTGGTGCTTGCAAGTTATGGTCATGGTTGCGCTACAAGGAAGCAAGGCATAGATGTGTTCTCTTGTTCAACTTTGATGAAAGATAATAAACAAGGCAAATGATGATGATGCAAACACACTGCAAAATACAAGGCTCTTGTATTAAATATAAAGAAACATTACAAATGTTCGATACAAGATAATAAACAAGACAAATGATGACGATGCAAACACACTACAAAATGCAAGGCTCTTGTATTAAATATAAAGAAACATTACAAATATTTAATACAAGGGGTGTGTGTTGTATGAACCAAGTCACTCTACTCTGTTAGGGTGGGGAGAAATAGTTTGTAGAAGGAATATTTTATAGAAGGAAGTCTATGAGGAGATGTTAGGACCTTTACATCATTACACTTTTATTAGTATGATTGTAATAGTCCTAGTTTTCTTAAATAGCTTGAGCACCTACTTTGTATGTGTGGCCAACCCTTGAGCACTAGAGTTAGGGTTAGCTCGAATACCTATTTTGAGACTTTTGGCTGAACCTAGAGCATTAGGGTTATGGTTTGATTTGTTATATATTGCATTGTAAGAAAGAGGATCATTATCCTAAATAATTATTTTGTATCGAGTGTTGCTCTAAAGGAGCTTGACCCCTCGAAGTGGCTCGTGATTCACTATAACCAATTTGGGAATTATTAATAAAATTTGCATTCTTTTGTTTAATTCTGCAATTGTTTCGTGTTTTTCTGGTTTTGGCTAATTTATTTGCAGGTAGAGCTATATTATCCAATATCAGAGTGCTTTCTAGGGTTGATTCCATTGTAACAAGGAGAGTTTCTGGTATCATCTTGTTTTGTTGCAGAAACCAATTTTTCTCCCCTAGTAGTATTTGTTTTAGGCTAGAAACCTTGTGTGGGGAGTTCTGAAAAATCCACAAACAACTATCATTCTTGACTAAGCTAGATTGCCCATAAAGCATCTACTAAAGTAAAGTGGGATTTGATCCAACAATACCAAGGCCTCAGACAGCATACGCACATAGTTGTGAACTCCCACATACCTTCAGGTATATCAAGAGACACCACTAGGTTTAGGAGAAGCCTTGCCTTAGGCAGCCTTTGGTTGTTTATAATTTGTGATGCACTAGTAACCTATTAGCCTTAGGAAGCTACTTGCATCATAGCTTAGAGACAGGATAGTGCAGCCAAGTTGCATGAGGTGACAACCCATTGTCGTATCCAAAAACCACCACAACTCAGAAAATCCACGGTCTATCCAAGCACACGATTGATACCAATCAAACACACGATTGATGCAAAGATGAAAGCTTGCAAAAAAAGGTGTTGTTTACAAATCTGATGAAAAGTACACCCCAGGTCATAAAAGTGTAAAACATAAATTAGACCTACTAGATGCAAAGTCACCCTTTGTTTCTAAAGAATTGGATGCCCCAGAGGATAGTTCAAATAAGGAAAAACATGATTGGTTTACAAATACAAGTGACGAACCTACCCCTAAAATCTCTTTGCATGCCTTAGAAAAAATCACACCACCCCAAACTATGAGTGTCAGGAAAACTTCAAAAAGCATCCACTCAACATTCTTATTGATACAAGCAACACTCATAACTTTATGGACCCTAGGGTAGCTAAGCAGGAAAATTGTTATGTGTATCCATGCAATAGTTTTGAAATGATGATAGCGAATGGGGGTACACTAGCTTGCAAGGGCAAATGTTGTAATGTCAAAATTTCCTTAGAAGACCACAATCTAAAATCCAACATGTTTGTGTTTTTGTTGGGTGGCTATGACATAGTCTTGGAAGCTCAATGGTTACGCACATTGAGGCCCAGCATGTGGGATTTCTTTGAAATGTGGATGCAATTCATGACTAGTGACTAAAAATAAACCCTCAAAGGAACGATAGCAACTTTGACAAAAATTATTAGTTCCCATCACATGGAGAAATTGTTTAAAAAAGGGTCTCACGGAGTATTGGACTAGCTATATGCGATGCAACTCACAGAAGCAATAGACTCTAATTTGCAAGAACTCCTAGCAAAGCACACTCAAGTATTTGAAGAGCCTCGTGGCTGCCCCCTCAATTCTCACATGATCATGCAATCCAATTGATTCTAGGTAGTCCACCACCAAGCATTCGCCCATACAGATATCCCTATATGCAAAAGACAAAGATTGAAAAGATGGTGTAAGAATTGCATAAGGGAGTGGTCATTCGACCAAGTGTCAATCCATACTCTTCCCCAGTACTCCTCATCCTAAATAAGGATGGGTCATGGCGATTGTGTGTGGACTTCCAAGAGCTGAACAAAATCATTATAAGGAATAAGTTCTTGATTTCTATGATTGATGAACACTTAGATTAATTGCATGGTGCCTGTTTTTTCTCCAAGTTGGATTTATGATTTGAATACCTCCAGATTTGCTTATGAGAAGAATATATTCCCAAGACTGGACATTACGAATTTCTGGTCATGCCATTTGGCTCACAAATGTCCCATCCACATTTCAAAGTTTGATGAACCACAATTTTTGACCATTTCTTCAAAAATTCAATCTAGTTTTCTTCAATGACATCCTCGTCTACAGCAGGACATGAGAAGAACATTTCGTTCACTTGGATCAAACCTTGCAATTTCTTTCATAGAATCAGTTATGTACAAAGCGTTCCAAGTGTTCTTTTGGTCAAACAAGTGTCGAATATCTCAGGCAGATTGTCTCAGAAGGAGTTAAGGTGGATCCTAAGAAGATTGAAGGTATGAAGAACTGGGCCAAACCAAAAACCCTCAAAAGCCTTCATGGATTCTAGGGTCTCATAGACTATTACTGTAAGTTCATCAAAGACTATGGTAAAATTGTAATTCCCATGACAACAATGTTGAAAAAAATTGCATTCATGTGACCTGAAGTGACAAAAAAGGATTTTGAAATACTCAAACAGGCCATGTCCACCACACCAATATTCTCTATGCCATATTTTTTCAAACAATTTACCATTGAAACTAATGCATCAAGTAGAAGAATTATAGCAATATTGATGTAAGAGGGAAGACCCTTAGCATTTACTAGTAAAGCACCTGCAGGCAAAAATCTAGTAAAATCTACCTATGAGAAGGAGATGTAGGTCATTCTTCATGCAGTAACTCACTTGTAGACCTATCTTGTAGGAAGACAATTTTACATCAAGAAGATCACCAAAGCCTTAAATATTCTTTTAATACCGAGAGTCTCTTCTCCAGAACAACAAAAGACTATAAAATTATCTACAAAAGAGAAAAGGACAATATCGTGGCAGATGCTCTATCTCCCAATTTTGAAGAGCAGATGATACTTTGTGCCTAATCCTTATCAAATCTAGATTAGTGGCAAGAAGTTCAACAAGAATGGCAACATGATCCATAAATTCAGCAGCTTGTTTAATAGCTAACTACTAATCCCTCAACGAAGCTAAGATATTCATGGGATGAACAATACTTATGCTATAAAGGGCGTATTGTGCTTGCTGCAAATTTGGCTATTCAGGACAAGTTGTTATAATAACCACATACATCACCATTTGTAGGGCATTGCAAATTATTAAGGACATATGAAAGAACTAAGAGGAACTTCTTTTGGGTGGGTATGAAACTAGATATAAATAAGTTTGTTAAAGAATTGATACTTACCAACACCACAAAGGAGAAACAGTCAAGACCCCAAGCATGCTACAACTATTATCATTTCCAAATATGGTATGGACCATAGTAGAGAAACTCGAACTTGGCACAAACTCGGCAAGGCCACTTTTTGACTTGGACTCGGGCTTGGCAAGAAAACTCGGCAAAAAAAATGAATAAAATAATGGTAAAACTAAGCAATTTATTAATTGAGGCAAGAGCCTATTTAATACATGCCTTGGTGTTACAAACAAGAAGATTCATACTCCCGAGAAGGATATTGTTACATGCAAGAAATATTAAAATAATGTTGCATCTAAGAATTCATGACCTAATTATTATAATACTAAAATAATGTAATAAAATATTTCTAACATCTCCCCCTTAATACATTAATTGGGATAGGAAACATTAGGACCCCTCCCCCCCCTTCAATTTAGAGGAGTCAAGGCTTTGGCTCTATCTCTAGGCTCCTAGCTTTGGCTATGTCTCTGGATCTTTCTCTTGAGAGGTGTTTGCCTCTGGAACTGCCTCTGGGTCTACTGCCTCTAGGTCCATTGCCTTTAGGTCACCTCTAGGTCTTCCACTAGGTCTAGCTCAGGGTCCGCCTCTGGATCTGCTACCTTTGAGTCTGCTTCTAGTTTTGCCACTGGATTTGCCTCTTGGGCTGCCACCTTATTTTATAGAATCTATTCAACATTGTTTTCATGTTGTCCCATTGTGTGACATTTGTCCATCCACAATCAATATGTACCTTGTTGGTCATTTTCTGTTTGTGCCAACATATGGTTCTAGGAGTTGCATGGGATTCTGATTTCATGAACTTAGTGTTACTAGTTCCTACTTGACTATCATAGCCAAGGCCTTCATTCTTTGGCCTTATACTTGGCATTATGGGCTTTCTTATGCCTTGCCCATATTTGCCCAATCCTGTGCCATTATAACCCATTTGTTTCATTAGCTTGGAGCCAATTCCTTTGGTGTGCTTTTCAAAGCACCCAAGTTCTTGTTCTTCAACATGGATTTCAATACCTATAGTAATATGGCCTTTGTCATGGCCACCACTATCATCAATAGCAATCAAGTCATTAGTATCACAAGCTAAATCTATCTTTGTGATAAGATTGCTTGTGTCACAATAGATATTTGTCATCAAGGGCTTGAGGTTGCTTGTGTCACAACAAGCATTGGCCATCAAGGGCTTGAGGTCCCTTGTGCCACTTGTGTCACAACAAGCATCTACCACCATGGGCTTGACCTTCAACTGCTCCTTTTTACACTTATAGATGTCAAGTGTGATTAACGCCATGTATGTTGTCCTTACAACATCTATAGGGATTATAACACCAATTTTAAGATCTTCACAAACATTAGCATCTTTGAGAATTGTTTGCAAACAACTCCTTAGTGTGACGAATTGTCCATCTTCATAAAGATCCTTACCTACTAGGAAGTAAAGACCCTTATCTGGTGCTGCACACTTTAGAACTTCAGCTGGTTGTTTGACTTGTTTACCAACTTGTTTGTACTTTGCCTTTCCCATGCTTTAAGGTGTCGGTCTCCCACGATATTGCACCTTTTACAATTATGCAATAGAGATCAAATAAATTCACATACACACCCTAAACTGCTCTTCAAAAAAATATAAAGGGCATTTTATTAATAATAAATAGAATTGTCTTTCAAAAGAAAAAGACCCCCCCTTTGGTGCAATATTAAAAGAATACCTGCCCAAATTATTAATGGCCTACTTTTTTTTAAAAACAATGCTTTTTAAAAAATGCCCTCTTTGTCAAAAAGTAAGCGCCCCTTATTTGTTTGTTTTTTATTTTCTAAAAAATAATGATGATTAAATACCCCAACGCAGTAGATAATTGAAAGGTTTTCAACCAGGATGTCGATCCGCGAGATCAGATTTCCCAACGACAGCGTAGTCGAGCAGCCATTGCAATTTGTCACTCCATACATTGCTTTTGAAATTCGATAGGCTCGAGATGGCTTTATCGTCGTTTGCTACTTGTAGGGTGTAGAGCAGGTCTGTGATGGTGCACAAGGGGGCAATAAATGTTAAAGCTACGAAATCTCCCGGTGGCATTTTTTCCCAAGACGATGCTTGTCCGCGAATCAGCCGAAGTGTGGTTGCCAAGACTCCATATTTGATTTGTCTTTGGATCAAAACTTGCAATTATCAAACAAATATTAGTGTATGTCGTCAGATGGAAACAATGGTCCCTTCTCTCAAACCTCACACACTCTCCTAGCTAGTGCACTTGAGCGAAGGATTCCTTTCTGACAAATCAGATCAGCGTAATGCTATAGGTTTAGAGCATACTCATATTATCCCTACTCTAATACCACTAATGGCAAAACTTAGCAATTCATTCATTGAGGCAAGAGCCTATTTAATACATGCCTTGGCATTACAAATAAGAAGATCGATACTCCCAAGGAGGAGATCATTACATGCAAGAAATATTAAAATAATGTTGCATCTAAAAATGCATGACCTAATTATTATAATACTAAAAAAATGTAATAAAATATTCCTAACAGAAAATGCAATTTTTCATTGAGACAACGTTATTTTTCATGCATATCACAACTAATTAACATTATTAAAATTCAGATATTAGACAACACTGGCGATTTGGCGATTTGGCGGGAAACCTTCTGTGCAGGCACCGGGCGAAGCTCCAGGGTCTCTGGTTGGAAGTTTCTTCCAGATCCTCCTGTGGATTGATTCTACACTTCTTTGAAGGATCGTTCGTTGCCTTGGGAGGGCCCAATGGGGTCTCCTCCAGGATCTTTCGATTGGCAGAAAAGCTCATATGTTGATAAATTAAAAGAAAACCCTGCATCTTCCTCCGATGAAGCTCAACGCAGTGCTTATCAAATGCTATTTAAGAATTTTGGAAAGGGTTTACCTGCAAACCGAGTTAACGGCTGCCTTCCACAATCTGCGTCCGAGGCCTAAGATTGTCATAGAACCAAAGCTGGTTGAGGATACGATTATATACCGTGCTACCCATGATCCGATCTGCAAATTCATGGGTATTCGGCCCACTACGAACTTTCTACACACAGGGTGAGACAGAGCCGGGAGCCCATTGGTGAGTACTCTCTATGGCCTATAAGCAATGGGTATTTTATTATTAGTTTCTCTTCTCTAGCGAGATAGAAACAAAGCATTTGAATCAGAGAAGAGGAGCCACGGCCCGGCAGGATTATTTGTCCAACCGTGGAGAGTGGGTTTTGATCCTCGCATTGAGCCCACGGCGGTCCCGGTCCGGATACGGCTGTATGCTCTCCCAATGGAGTTTTGGGGTGAGCGGATCCTTGAGTTGATTGGTAATTCTCTAGGTAGATTTTTGGGAGTTTCAAGAGATACCATGGAAGGAAATCTGCTTGTCTTTGCTAGAATATGTGTAGAAATGGACATTAGCCAGCCACTTCCAGTCGAGGTGGAATTGGAGTTGGCAGGACTAACCTGGATACAGCAGCTAGACTATGAAGCCTTACCTTTTAGATGCAGAGTCTGCCATAAGCATGGCCATTTGGCTAGGTTCTGCCCAAATAGCCTGACCACAAAAGCGGAAGCTCCGTCGGGAGCGTCAAATCGCCCCAGAGAGGGTAAGTTCACTTCGGTCAAAGAACCCCTCAATATCCCCCAGGGTTCTGATGCCGAGAAAGATGGCTTTGAACAGCGAAGCGGAGGAAAAACAAAAAGAGAAATGGCAAAGAGCAGGCCCAAACCAAGCCAACCAATCGATATGAAATCTTCAAATCCCTTGTAGACCAAGAAGACCAAGTCATGGAAGGAGTGGATGGGAATGCTGAGGATACTAACACCCACTCTCATGCTCCTCTATCATCTACTCCTGTCTTAGAACAGGTGATTGAAACCCCTGAGACTTTGCAGCCAGAGAACCTAGGGGCTATGGTAATTCATTCCCCTGCACAACCAGTTATTAAGGATGTCCACATGGGAAGTGCGAGAAAAGAACAGAGAAAGACCAGCGTTGGGGATTACCCGAGGTGGAAAAGAGGTCTAAGAATAGTAATTCCCAAGGAGGTGGTAGAAAATCCAATAAGGATCTAATAGTAGCGCAAGGGGACAAGGCTGATCAATGGAGGATCGGTGAGAACAATTGACTCGTATTGCTCCCAAGGTTTCCAATGATTATACAATCCTGGAATGTAAGGGGTTTAAACGGTAGAACCCATCAATCTGTTGTTCAAAGACTTTTAGGAAGACACAAAGCAGACTTTTTGCTCCTTCGGGAAACAAAAATGTCTTTAGATCTTATGTGTAAAATTGCTAGTAGAATATGGAGGGGCGGCTGGATATATGGATGTGGCGGCCCAAGGAGCTTCAGGGGGAATTGTTACTCTTTGGAATCCTCTGGTGTGGATAGCAATAGAACATACGGCTTGGAGGGGTGTTCTCACATCTCTCTTTAAGAATATTGTTACTGATTGAGCGAGGTTTTAATTACAAACTTCTATGGGGCTCAAAGCATTGATGGCCGGCGGCTTCAATGGAATGTTGTTCATTCAATGAGATCCTCCCGGGAAGATTGCGATTGGATTGTTGCTTTGGGGATTTTAATGCCAAATTATCCGCCGGGGATCGGGGAAGGTGGTTTCCCAGGTTTTGGATCCGGGGGATAGGCTTCGATTGCTCAAGTCCGGGCCTTTCACCTTGTTGATATCAAAGGTCCTGGTACTTATTTTACGTGGACTAATAAGAGAAGAGAGCCACACAGTAGGAAGGTAAAACTAGACCGGTTTATAGTCTCGGAGGAAGCATTTGTGAAATGGAATATTAAATTTCAGATTTTGGAAGGCCCGAGTTTCAGACCACTTTCCCATTTCTTTGGAGGGAGGGGCTATGACGGAGCGGTACCATAAACCTTTTA
Source organism: Wollemia nobilis (assembly GCA_028583015.1). NCBI lineage: Eukaryota > Viridiplantae > Streptophyta > Pinopsida > Araucariales > Araucariaceae > Wollemia > Wollemia nobilis. The sequence goes on along the minus strand of JAQPPZ010000523.1, from coordinate 5,756,051 downwards.
AATTTGAAAATTTTTGGTTGCAAAAAGAAGATCTCCGAAGAAAAATTCCTCAGTGGTGGGAAGATGGCCGCCCACCTTTTGGGACTGCAATGTTCAAATTTCACAAACAACTTCAATTTGTCAAGTGTAAATTGAAACGGTGGAGGCAAACTAACAAATCGGACTTCCCGGCACCAACGGGCCCCCTTGTTGGCCAGATGGGATGAGGTGCAAAAACATTACGGGGAAGGAAACATTTCCGAGCACCTTAAATCCGAGGATGATGCTTTGCGCAAAGCGGTTGAGGATATTGATAATCAAGAAGAGATTTACTGGAAAGAGAGAGCAAGAAATACTTGGTTATTAGAAGGAGACGAGAAATACAAAATTTTTTCAGCGCTCTTGCTGTGCTAGGAGACAAATGAATAATATGGATTTCCTTCAAGATGAGAATGGATACTCTTTTGACACTCTTCCTGGTATGCACTCCCACTCAATGGAGTATTTCTCAAAACTCTTTAAGGAAAGTATGGAGCAAGATGGGGCAGCCCAAGATGAAGTTATTGCTTGTCATTCCTTCTATAATCTCTCCTGAAGAGAACCAGGCTCTACTTAGACCTATAGATAAAGATGAACTTAAGAAGGTGGTCTTTGGGATGAGTGCTTGGTAAATCGCTTTGGTCTCGATGGCTTCCCTATTGAGTTCTTCCGGGCCTTTTGGGATACCACTGGAGGAAGATGTTACAGGTCATCCTTTGAGGAGTCCAGAACCAATAAAAGAATGCTCAAGGCTCTAAATCATACCTTCATTACTTTAATTCCAAAAGGAGCGGGGGGTTCATTTATCCGATTTTAGACCTATTGCCTTATGCAATGTGATCTATAAAATAATTACTAAGATTATGGCTGAAAGGTTAAAACCTATCTGCATAATATAATTTCCCCCGAGCAAGGGGGTTTTGTTGAAGGGAGGCAAATTTTGGATGGAGTGATTCTTGCACGGGAGGCTATCCATACAATGCACCAATCCGGGAACAAAGGAATGTTCATTAAAGCTGGATATGTCCAAGGCTTATGACGGGGTGGAGTGGGGCTTCTTGGCAAAGATGTTGACTGCCTTTGGTTTCTCTCAGGACTGGACAGACTGGGTCATGAGCTGTATTTCTACGCCTTCATACTCTGTTCTTATCAAGGGACTTCCCTCGCCTCCTTTTGGTGCCTCTCGTGGCTTGCGGCAAGGAGACCCTTGCTCTCCTTATCTCTTCCTCATCTTGGCTGAAGGATTGGGTAGACTCTTTCTGAGAAGAAGACTTCAAGGTCAGATAACAGGTTTTAAGGTCGGGGCTGAAGTTTTGACTCATTTACAGTTTGTAGATGATCTTTGGATTGGTGGGAGTGGCCGGCCTTAGGGAAGCAAGAAGAATCGAGAGATACTCTAAATGTCTACCTTCGGGCCTCTAATCAAGTCATCAATGACAATAAATCCAAAGTGATCTTCTTCAATATTGATCAACGGTTACAGGACCGAGTTATTGAGATTTTAGGTTTCACTCGGACCTCTCTCCCGATAGTCTACACGGGGTCCCTCTCCATTTCAAAAAACTGAAAATAGATGTTTGGAAGGACCTTTTGGATGGCATCAAAGATAGAATGAACCATTGGTCTAATAGATGGTTAAGTTATGGGGGTCGTCTAACTTTTATCGAGTCAATTATTCGAGGCCATGCCAATTTATAAATTCTCCAGTCCTGGTTGCTCCCAGTCTATTTGGAAAGAGCTGGATAAAATGGCTAGAAGATTTCTATGGGAAGGTGCCAAGGGAGAGAGGAAATGGGCCTTGGTTGGTTGGGACAAGGTTACCCAACCCAAGGAAAAAGGGGGGTTGGGACTAAGAAGCTCCAAGTTTAACAACAAGGCTTTGGCTGGCAAACTGTCTTTGGAGGTGGATTTCTCGGCCAACATCCCTCTTGACGAGAATTCTCTCTAGCAAATACTTGGGTTCTGTCCATCCTAATGATGTGGGCCGCTTTCCCTTTGGAAGGTTTTGGATCACCGGTGTGGCGGGCGCTCAAGCTTGGAGCTCAACTCATCAAAGATCAACTATTTTGGAAAGTGGGGAGAGGGGATAAGGCTCGGTTACGGGGTGATTCACGGGACCGAGAATCCTCCCATTATTCTTGTGTTTCTGAATTGCAACCGATAAAATCTGCTTTAGAAGATAAGGGATGGATCCAAATTGAGAGCTACTTTAACACTAGTCAATTGGGGGACTACAAGATCATAAAGTTTAAGCGAGTTGGATGAGTGGCCAATACCAATCCCTCCGGAGTTGGTACCTACTTTGGGAAAAATCTTGGCGGAACGGTTTCTTGCTTGGGAGAGATGAGGAGGATGAAGCGGCCTGGGGCTATGGGAGCCTTGGGGTTTATACTGTGAAAGAGGGATATGGTGAGATCCTCCCAGAGCCCCCTCCACACTTTTTTTGGTTCATGGTTGGAGAAAGATATGGCATCCCCAGGGCTGGCCGAAAGTGAACTTCTTCGCCTGGCAGTTTTTGCATAATGGAATTCTCACCTATGACAATCTCAGACTCAGAGGCATCATTGGCCCTTCCCAATGTGTGTTATGCCACAAGCAGGAGGAAACGGCGGATCATCTAATGTTTGAATGTTCTTTCACACGACAGATCTGGAAGCGCTTGGTTCTCCCACTTTAAACTTGAGGCTAATGGGGTCTTGTCTCGAAACAACATATGGGAAAGCTGGAAGAAAGGTAGATTTAAATCCAAAGCTCTTCGAATTGGTGGGAGCTTGGTTTATTTTTTATCACGGTGGCGAGGTTTGGTTGGAGAGAAATGCCCGTATTTTTCGTGAAACCTTCTCCCCTCTAGAAGGAATATGGCAAGTCATTTGGAGCAAAGTGGCGGAAACGGTTGCCATTCATACCGAGGGGAAATTCGATCTGCTACGAGCCTTTGGACGAGGGAGCTGTTATTCAACAAAGGCGGGTGAGTGGTAGTTGGAAACCTCCTCCTGAAGGATGGATCAAAATCAATGCGATGGAGCGGCTAAAGGCAATCCGGGAAGTCTTTGGAATTGGAGTTGTGTGCCGCGATCATCTTTGGGTCTTTGCTCTATTGGGAGCTGCAGGAGTGCGGGATGTGCCACAAACAATGAAGCCGAGGCCTTTGCCATTAAATCTGCCTCCTTACGGGCTGCCAAACGAGGGACACGGGAAGATTATTATTGAGTCTGACTCCCAAATCTTGGTGGGTGCTCTTGATTGTATGAGAAACTTTGTCTCGAAAGCTTGGAGGTTGCGGATCTTAGTTTCCCAAATCAAAGAGCTTTGGAGGGAATTAGATGATGTGATAACTGTCTATGTGAATCGAGATCTCAATAAGGCGGTCGATTTCCTTGCTAAGATGGGTCCTTTGAAAGGGAGGTTGGGATGCGGTTGCACGGTGACATGCACGTGGAGGATGCGAGAGATCCGACAAGGCCTTGAACATTTTTTGAAATGATGTGCAGTGTTTTTATGCTAAGGAAGGTTTATGTCGCGATATCGCGACATGTCGCGATATCGCGACAGGTTGCGCCCTTTCGGCCTTTGGCGGGTTTTTGTCGCGATATCGCGACAGGTTGCGCCCTCTCGGCCTTTGGCGGGTCTTTGTCGCGATTTCGCGACATGTCGCGCCATCGCGGCCCTCGGGGCAGGCGCTTGGTTAAGTTGTCGCGATTTCGCGACAGTTTTGGCAATTTGGGGCTAACTGGTAAAATTGTCGCGATATCGCGACACTTTTGCAGATGGAGAGCAAAGTGGAAAATTCGTCGCGATATCGCGACAGTTTTGAGAACTGGGCGCCGAGAGGAAAATTCGTCGCGATATCGCGACAGTTTTGAGAACTGGGCGCCGAAAGGAAAAACCGTCGCGATATCGCGACACTTTTGGCGATCTGGTGTCATAAGGAAAACCCGTCGCGAAATCGCGACAATTTTGGCTTTCCAGTGGATTGGCGAAAACTGTCGCGATATCGCGACGCTTTTGCGATCTGGATGCCATAAGGAGAATTCGTCGCGATTTCGCGACACTTTTGTCGAAGGGTTGTTGGTGGGTGCTGTCGTCGCGACTTTGCGACATGTCGCGATTTCGCGACATGTCGCGATTTCGCAACATGTCGCGTTTCATGATTGTTGGCACCGATGGGGGAGCCGGGGTTGGCTGTCGCGATCTCGCGACATGTCGCGATTTCGCGACATGTCGCTTGTTCGCGCTTGATTGACTTCTTTGCTTTGTGTTGTCTTTGGGTTGCCTTTGTGCTCTTCTCTTGCAGTGCTGTTTGCTGTTCTTGGTTGGGATGTGTTCTCTCCCGCTTGTAATTGCTCTTTGTATTAATACAAGTTTTTCATTTTTTTCAAAAAAAAAACATTATACAAATCCAAAATTAATACTGTAAGTGATACAACCTTAAACTACACATGAAAGTGACAAAACACACTTCAATTAAAGAAATTTTAATGCCTCCAAATATTCTTGTATTGCTTATGATATAAAAAGGTACAAAATGTGTCAAAATGCCTCAATAGGCCCACTACAACAGTCAACTAATCTATCTAGCATCTTGCAATGCCTTTGCCCTTTGCCCTAGCTGAAGCTCTAGTCCTCTCTCTTTGTGCCCATGCCCATGCCTCTTCCTCTGCCTTTGCCGCTAACTCCTCCGCCATACTTTCAAAATCATCCATTGAAAAGAGAGGCTCTTGCTGCTCCTCCTCTAGCTCTGTGATCCATTCAGATGATGGATCAATCTCATCTAAATCAATGGCTTCATAATTTGATCCCACAATTTTTTTGTGGTGGAGGCGAAGGTTGTAATGAACAAATACAAGATCATTCAACTTCTGCTGCATGAGTCTATTGCGCTTCTTGGAGTGAATGTGCTCAAACATACTCCAATTGCACTCACAACCTGAAGCGTTGCATGGTTGACATAAAATTTTCATGGCAAAGTGTTGAAGATTGGGCGTATACGCACCAAAGTCCTCCCACCATAAATCTAGAAAATGCCAAGAAAAAAGAAATTTAATAATTTATGTAAAATTGTAAATTGAGATTATTTTTGAAAACAAAATCAAAAGACAAAATCAATAATAATTCGATCCATAAGGGTTACCTGGCCTCAAAGTTGCCCTTCCTCGAATGCACTATGGGGTTGTGAAAAGGTAGCCCTCACATCTCTTGTAATCCTGCAACTCATCCTGTATCATATTGCAAGTGTTCTCATCTGGCACCATCCGGGTAAGGCATTGCTGAAGGCCCGACATCACCTCATAGTCAGCCTCGAATGAATCATCATAAAAGAATTTGGGGTTGAGGTAGTACCTCGCTGCATGTAGTGGGCTATGGAGCTGAGAAGTCCATCATCGGTCAATCAGTTCCCAAATGGGATTGTATTTGGGCTCAGAATAATTATAAAATGAGGCAATTGCCTCTTTGGCCCTATCCATGGCCTCATATACGTATCCCATTGGTGATTTTTCTCCATCAACAAGACGGAGAACCCTCACCAAAGGCTCTACACCTGAAGTCAAATGAGAGATTTTAGTTATTGTTAGCAACTTAGCTATTTGAAATTTGGATTACAATTCAAAATTTGCAAATGGAAAAATAATTAAAAAAAAAAAACTTAGTCTTGTACCTTGATTGCCTCATTCATAGCTGTCCAGAAGGGCTCCTCAAACACATAATCGTACACCTTCTGGCCCTCACTGGAGAATCGATATCTAGCAACATCTTCTCCATTCCACTCCTCGCTCACAAACATCCTCTTCAATGCCCCCTTTGCATCAAAGAGGCTCTGCAATGTAATGAAGTTTGTGGCGAATCGTGTAACTCCAGCTCGCACAAGCTCCCTCCCATTAGTGAACTGCCTCATTAGCTAGAGAACCCACGTATGGTTGTAGATGAATTTTGTAATACATTTGGCCTTATTTACAACCTCAGACACCCAAGGTAATTTCCCAATGTCTTCGAGAAGCAAATCGAGACAATGGGCTGCACATGGTGTCCAAAAAATCATGGGGAATCTCTCCTCCAAAATCCTCCCAACTGTCCCATACGCTGTGTGTCCATGATAACTTGGACAACATTGTCCTCCCCTACTTCCAACACAACCTCCTCCAACAACCTAGCAAGCATTTTGACACTCTTAACTTGTGTCGATGCATCCACTGACTTGAGGAACACAATTCCTCTTGTAGAAGCAACCAAAAAATTAATCAATGTCCGATTCTTCCCATTGGTCCACCCATCGGACATGATCGTGCAACCCCTTTTTCTCCATATCCTGTGTTGCTCTTCAACCAAGAGTTGGATATCCTCCATGGATTCCTGAAGGAGAGGGCCCCTAAAATCATCATAAGTGGGCGGCTTAAATCCTGGGCCGCAAACTGTGAGGGCATCAACCATTCCCCGCCAATATGGAGACCTCGCCACATTGAAGGGAATGTCGGAAAAATACCAAAAGCTTGCACAAGCCTTCCTCGCGGCCTTGTGCCTCTCCTGGTTCCATGCAGTCATACCCTGAAGCGTGGGTTGTGACCCTGGCGTGGAACGTTCCACGAAAAATGACTCCTCTGTCCCACTCCCTGGGTTTGCCACAGATGGACTCGATCCACTACGGCGCTGCTGAAAACGGCTAAAGGTGTTGCTGCTACCCTCTATACAAGGCCAAGAAGGAGGAGTAGCCATAGCTTCGCTTGTTTTTCTTTTTAGTTCTTTCTTCTCTTCATAATGTGCTAGGAGGGCATTGCATTCCCTCTGTACTTCAGGTTCCACGTTATCACATAGCTTGACATCATGGCCAGCTATCTTCGCCAAGTGGTATTTGAGGCGGTTTATGCCTCCATGAATTTTTTCACCACAAAAGTTACAATAGACCTCCCCTTTCTTCGAACCATCCTTCGCATACTTCCAAGCTGGGTCTCTTTTTCCCGTCATTTTATTTCAATGTGGCTGCACATGGAAACAATAATCAAGTAGTTAGAAACTTTAAAAAGAAAAAAAGCCCTAGGGTTTAAGCATTGACAGCTGAAACTTTGTTTTTTTACCTCAAATGTAACTGTTGGGTGGCTGTTAGATTCTTGAAAACTAGGAAAAATTTGGGTTTAGGATGCAAATGAGTGTTTTTGTGGGTCTGATTTCACCTTATCTCTGCTCTCTCTGCAAGTGGGAACAGCAAAAATGAGGCCAATTTGGAAAAAAAAAGTATTTATGCCGTTTTCCTGTCATTCTGCCGCCGCAGCCGAGTTTTTTTCTCGGACTCACGAGTCAAAAAAAACTTGCGAGTCAAAAAAACTCGGTGAGTCCAGAAAAACTTGCTGAGCCGAGTCAAAAAAACCCTAGAGGGCTGACTTGGGCGTGGACTCGGCGAGTTTTTCAAAAACTCGCCGAGTCTCGTAACTCTCTGAGGGATTATCGAAGTCTGTAGGAAAACCAATTATTTTTGCGGTGGTGGATTGTCTCTCTACGTACACTGGCCCACCCTTACAAAGCCTCCAACATTGCCCAAAAATTCATTGACCAAATTTTTTGGCTCCATGGAATGCCCATTTCCATTGGTTGTGATCGTGACCAAATCTTCACTAGTATATTTTTAAAGTAACTCTTTAAGCTACACAAAACCCAGCTGAAAATGAGCTCAGCATACCACCTTCAACCTAATGGCCAAACAAAAATCGTTAGTAAGTGCTTGGAGACTTCAGTTGCTTTGCTTTGGAGCAAGAGACTCACTAGGCTAATTGGTTAGCTTTGGTTGAATGGTGGTACAGCACCACTTATCACAATGCAACAAAGATGACACCATATAAAGCAGAATACAGCCAACCACCACTATCTCTTATGTCCTACCTTCTAAGCAGTTTTCAAGTACAGGTTGTTTCTGCCCTCAACAAACAGGAAAATCTACTTCAAACTCTTAAGGACAACTTGTCAGTAGCTCAGAACCATATGAAGCAGCAAGCAAATCAACACCATGAGGAGTGTGAATTACTAAAGGGAGCATGGTTTTTCTCCGTCAATAGCCATACAAACAAACATCCTTGAAGCTAAAAGGGAATCAGAAGTTAGCACCCAAGTTCTATGGTCCCTACCCAATAATACTACAGATTGGTCCTGTTGCATACAAGTTGGATCTACCACCATATTCCAAGATACATCTTATTTTCCACGTATCATGTTTGAAGAAGGCCCTTAGACAATGCATTCAAGCTCAGTCAACACTTCCTGAAGTAGATGATGAAGGATCCATCATCCTTGAACTAAGGCTATTTTAGACAAACGTACACCAACTCCGCATCCGCACCATTACAAATTTTTTGATACAATGGGGAAACTTGCAACAAGAAGACTCAACTTGGGAATCGCTCCACCAGCTTCTGAAGCAATTTTCAAACCTTTAGCTTTGAGGAGAAAGCTTTTGAAGTGAGAGAGCATGTTAGGACCTTTATGTCTTAACCCGTTTATAATGATGATTGTAATAGTCCTAGTTTACTTAATTAGCTGGAGCCCTATTTTGTATGAGGCTAACCCTTGCGTAGTAGGGTTAGGGTTAGCTTGGGTGCCTATTTTGAGACTTTAGTCTAACCCTAGAGCATTAGGGTTAGGTATCGATTTATTTTATATTGAACTATGAGAAAGAGGATCATTATCCTAAATAATTATTTTGTATTGAGCATTGCTCTGAAGGAGGTTGCCCCTTCAAAGTGGCCCACTATACAATGTATTCAGTTTGAAAATTATCAATAGTGTTTGCATTATTTGTTCAATTCAGCAATTGTTTCCTCGCATATTTTGCCTTTCTATTTTCAGCTAAATAGTTTGCAAGTAGAACCATATTAGAAGAAGGCGGGAGCTATAGAAAGAAAGAGAACTCCAAAGACCAAAAAGATGAAAGGAGTTCCCACACTATGCTATATCTAAGATGCAATGGATAAAACTGACTTGGTGGAAGAGACATTTTCATGCCAACAAAGGTCTTTGGAACGTCCTTACCAACTGAAAATGGAACCAAACCATATCAACAAAAACCAAACCCTCAGCAAGCACATCCAGATAATTGTAACAAGAGTGATGTCAAGAAGAACAAGAAGGATATTCAAAAGGCTAATAATCAGAAAAAATTGTAATCATGTGAAGCCATATGTCCCAATGTAAGCAGTTTTGGCTCTGAGTCAAAGGAAATTGAAGATGTTGGTATTGATAGTCTTAGCTAAAAACACAAACAACCAACAAATGCAGGACTAAATTAGAAATGATCGCAAAGATGAACTATCCTCAAATCTTATCAAATGGCATTAGCTCAATCATTTCAATTCCTCAAATTTCAAAGAGACCTAGGTTCAAATCTTGCCAAGTGATACATGCATAATAGCCAAGCTGTTGTAATTCACTATTTCGTGAAGATGCAATATAGGTGGGGCCCATTTCAAACCCATATAACTAATTTAAAAAAAACTTGAAGACTTAAGGGCATATTGAGAAGAGAAAACTTAATGAATATCCTGATTGATACCAGTTGTCCACACAATTTTACTTATCCACGATGAAATGAAATGAAATATTATTAATGTCCACGGTGGGCCAAAATAAGACCCAAGGGACTATAAGGACAATAATGACTGCCAGCTAGCAGGCTAAAAAGCCCAACAAAGAAAAGAACTAAGATAAATGCAAGACAAAACCCGACAATCGGGCTAAAGAGAAAGGGAAAAGAAAAGGGAGAGCATAGGGGGGGAGGCTTGCAGTCCAGAAGAGAGGAGTGCACGCCAAGAAGAACCGAGAGAGAGAAGGAGGGGGGAGGGGGCAGCCCAGGAGGGGTAAGCTCCAAGAACTTGATGATGTGGGGTGTTTCCGTCCGGAGTCACCTAGTCCGTCGGAGCTAGTGAAGTATGTTGTGATGAGCCGATGTTGAGGAGGGTGAGATCCATCTAGAGGAGAACTTTTATGTCGTCAAAGCTAAGTTATCTCCCTAAGAAAAAGTGTGAGACACTGCTGGTCCGGGTATCTAAAGAAGGTAGAAACAGATCGAGAGTTGCCCATGAATAGGCAATGGAATCTACCCTGGATCTCATGATAAATGGGACAACAAAAGATAAAGTGATGAAGGGTTTCAACTTCACCCAAGGAGCAAAACAAGCAAATCCGCTCCTTTGTCAGAAGATGGTGATCTGACTCAATCCAAAGTTGGTGAGAACACACCCTGAGTTGCCCAATAGTGATCCGAAGACTATGCATTGTGTGCTGCTAAAGGTATTGTGGAGGAACTATTCCGCTCTCCTGTATTTGTAAGAAGTGCTCCTGGTAGAAAAATAGCTTGGGGAAAAGAGGGGGCAACAGGACAGATCCAAGAGATCCAAGTGCATCTGGTGTACTGGAGACTAACATCCTTCCGGATATCGTGGAGCATCCTCTCCTTACTAAGCCGAGAGGGGGGGAGAACACCCAAAGAATAAGGGAGGGGGTTGTCTATTTGTATCTATTTGTTGGCCAAGAGGGCAAAAACTTGAAAATACCAACTCCTCCGGCCTCCCCAAGAACTTGAAGAGAGTTCCATCAAGGAGCGAAGGGCGAGGTAAGTGTACCGCCTACAACCCTCAGGGGTATCTCCTAAAGTACGAATCCTCTGAAGATAACCGATAATCAGGAAGATAATCTCAAGCTGGAGAGGAGATGCCCCAAACTCTACTAGAATAATAGAGCGGGGAACTGTGCCTTTGCAACGAATGTATCATCAAAGTAAGAGTGTTTGGACTCGTTCAACCTGTGACCACTCATTCGGGCCAAGATTAGGACCCCAAACCACTGACCCATAAGTAATAGGTGGCTTGACCAAGGCATCAAAAATCCTCATCTTCACAAATATATCCTAAAAATGTGCTTTGAAGGAATTCCTCTCTAGCAAAGACAGAGTTGCATATCCCTTACACACCCGGGCATGGGCGACGGGTTTCATACCAAATGTGGGACCGGTGAAAGGAACCCCCAAGTACACATAAGAGGTGGTGATCGACCTCCCTACCTTGGAAAGAGAAGTGGAGATGATATAGAGCCTCTTTGGTTGTATTGAATACCATAACCTTGGTCTTAGAAAGATTCACCGTCAATTGTCTCGAGTCACAAAAAGCGGCAAGCTTGTTCAGATGGCGTTGAAGCCCCTCAGGGGAAGAGGCCAAAAGAACAACATCATCAGCAAAGAGGAGAATAGAAATCAGCTCATAGTAAAGAAGGCAACCATCCTCTACGTGAGCGTTCTCCTTAATAAAAGTCTTGCTCGTCAATGAAGATCCCAAACAGTGTCGGGGAAAGGGGCACCCCTATTTCACTCCTATGGTGCTAAGAATATTGTCTCAAAGCCCTTGAGGGAAGCGAAACCGACCTTTCACAGTCTCATATAATCGTGTAACTGCTGTCAAAAGTTGTCCAGAGATGCCAACTGACCAAAGTCTCTCAAGAAGTAAATGTCAAGGCATCGTGTCGAAGGCTTTCCTGAAGTCAACAAAGCAACAATAAACCTTCGAGGACCTGGAACACGCCTCCTCAATAATAGCTCTAAGGACTAGAATGTGATCTGTGGTTTGGTGATCTTGTCGAAAACCAGCATGAAAAAGCTTTGAAACCCTCCTCCTCCAACCTTCGAGAGAGAAGCACATCCAATGTTGTGGCATAAAGCTTGGAAAAGATATGCCCAATCATGATAGTCTTGTAATTATTGGGTTCATGGGGATCACCTGCCTTATGAATGGGGTGAATGATATTCTAAGTCCAAGAATCAAGAAACCCAAAACAAACTTAGAGATTAAAGAGATCAGTGAGGGGCCCAACAAGAGGGTCAATACCATGCTCTAGAAATTATGCCTGTAACCCATCCAAATCTGTTACTTTGCTCATACAAATTTTCCTAATATCCTGCTTGACAAGACCAATAGAAAAGAGGTGGCACGAAGAGGGGGGGGGGGGCAGTAATAGGAGGTTGATTAGGGATGGTATAGAGGGAAAAGCATGAATGGTCCAAGAGGAAAGATCGATCCCATGAGTAATACAATCACGGGGGAGGATAAGGCGCCAGAAGGATTTAGAAGACTGTTGAAGGGAGTGGATAAGATCAAGTCGATGTTGAGAGAGGAAGAGACGCTTCTTCTTTCAAAGAAGCATCTTGTAGTCTTTGTGGGAAATGGCATAGATCTGGGAAGGATTCCGAATGACATATTTCAACGTCATCATACCAGATTTTCATGGGGCAATGACCAGGGGGACGAGGACAAGGTGGAGGAGGAATAGAGTGGGGGTACGAGTCCAAAGCAGCCTTCCAAATAGTTTGGACCAAGCAAGCAGAACGATCGGAAACATCGGGAAGAGAAGACACCCTGGGGAGAACATGATGCAACCAGTCCATGTAGGTAAAGGAAAAATAAAAGTCAAAGTCTATTATGACCCGAGGGGCTGAAGGGGAGGAGGGGGATGAGTAACATGAAGGGAAACAGCGGATAACGTAAGAGAGAACTGAATGATCAGTAAGGGGGGAGTGTGATTAGAGACGCTAAACCAAGAAATGAATGGAATTAGGGTGGTAGAGGAAATAGCATAGTCGATGGCATTGGCTCCACCACTATGAGGAAAGCAAGTAAACCCACCAGAATCCAAAAAACAAGATATACCATTGAGAAGCACTAACCTGTTGGATTCACCCAACTCAATAAGATGCTTACCGTAAGCGATAACTTGTGTGTCATTGGATGTTTGAGCAAAACCAAGGTCCTTAGGATGCAATTCCCGAATCTGCAACTCATTGGTTGTGAGGTCATGAGAAACCTGCATAGGTCCAGTCCGAGCATTGAAATCTCCCAGCAAAAGTATCTCCCCTAAAGCTGAGTATCTAGTAATATCCTCATAGAGATCTTCGAAAGGGTCCCCATCCGTGTGAATAGCAAAATTGGACGTTGGTGTGAGAAAGTAACGGGTGGCAATGTATATATCCCAAAGAGGTGGGTGACGGTGGATTTTAATCCATAAAAACCTGGAGTGGGGGTTAGTCGAATCCAGGGATACTGAACCCTAGAGCCTATCCCTGATAAGAGCAACAACACCTCCTAAACCTTGAACCCCCCCGAGCAACGAGTGAGTTGCTGACAACTGGACCACCAAAAGTAACCTGAGATAACTGGTAGGGCCCGCTCAGGACTCTCGTGCGTCTCACAAATAAGAATGATGTCATGTCTGTCAATCACATCAGATAGGGACCTTGGGGTAGACCACATCGCACCATTGCAGTTCCAGCAAGCTACAGCTAGCTTATCTGCCACCCTCCTTCCATGTCGATGGAGTCATTTTCTAGCCAAGGGTTTAGACCACCCAGGTGGGGGAGAGTCCCTAATCACTGCACGCAAATTATGAATAACTGCCCATTTGTTGGCTTTCCTGGCCACGACTAGTTGTTCCCTTGCTTTCCTCAATTCTTCGACCTAGAGTCGCGTAAGGTCCTCATCAAGGTATATCTTGTTTTGAAGAGTAAATAATTTCCATTTGGCCCTCAAAGCCTTCATACGCTCTTCCACATTTTTTGAAGCGTATAACCAATGTGGAGTCGGGATAAAACCATGCTCTCTCGATAGTAACGTCTGTTAACTCAAGAGTGTTGTGAATGAAGGCATTCCAACTTGAAGCGGATCAATAGGTTTGGGCACCCCACGAACCCTGATATTGAGCACTTTTGCATTACAGATCCTTTCTTCTTCAAATTTAGCCTGGACAGCCAACTCAACTATGGGGTTGGGGGGGTTCTTTCCAGCTACAACCTGAACCCAATATTGTTGGTCGGCCAGTTTTTGGCTTTATGCAATTGACGCTTCCTTGAGACATTCTTGTTTGGCAAGAAGAACAGCCTATTCATCTCGAAATTTTTAAATTTCAGAGTGGAAATTTGCAAAGTTCTGAGGAGCCTGTTCGGTATGTGCAATCTGCAATTGAGTAATAATGGCTTGTTGATCTTGAAGTTTATTTTGGATGTCCATGATAATGCGGCGACCGTCTTTCACTTGGTGTTGCAAGGAGAGTATAATGCTAGCTTGTGTGTCTAGTTGTTTCTGAAGAGAATTAAAATCCGTTCCTCTATCCTAACAAAGACTTCAATAGGATGGTAGCAAACAATTTTATGAAATATTGTAAAGTATCATAATGTCATAATAACAATGCAAAACCTTAAGATTAAAAAGGCCTTACATGCCTTGGTGGAGTGGATTTAGTTCTTATTGTCAAGAGGTTGTATGAACTCGGAAAAACAAGATGAACTTTGACAAGTAGTTCGTGAGTTTTTATTGGGAAGGCCAAAAAACATGTGTTTCATAAAATTCAAGCTTCAACAACTCTATGGTATTATTGTCTTTCCTCATGAAAAAGGTGATTTCAAAATCACGACCATCTTATACGACTAGTTGTTATGCAATAAAAGTACATAAGTCGATAAATGTGCCTCCACCTTCCAGACAAATCTAGCGATATCCATTTCACTAGAAGCACTTTCTTCAAGAAAAATTTTGTGAACTCCATCTTCTATTATAGACATAAAAATTCTCCAAATGGATCGCACCCCCCTCAACATCGGCTCATCACAACATACTTCAACAACTCTGACGGACTAGGGGGCACCGGATGGAAACACCCCACATCATCCACTTCGGACGGGAGCAAGGTCACTAGCAACGCACCCACAGTCTATTAGGGTCCCGCTCTAGCAATGGACAAAGACATATCATGGACTTCTTCAACTTTGATACTTTGGCCTCGACTGCTAGGAGAGATTAGTTTCTAGGGGTTCTTGGAGCTTGCCCCTCCTGGGCTGCTCCCTCCCCCCTCCCTCTCTCTCCCTATTCTTCTTGGCGTGCACTTCACTCTTCTGGACTGCAGCCCTTCCCCCCCCCCCTCTTCTCTCCCTTCTTTTTTTCCCTTTCTCTTTAGCCTGATTGTTGGGTTTCGTCTTGTTTTTTTTCTTAGTTATTTTCTTTGTTGGGCTTTTAGCCTACTAGCTGGCAATCATTATTGTACTTCTTATAGTCCCTTGGGTCTTTTTTGGCCCACCGTGGACATTAATAATATTTCATTTCATTTCTGCTTTGAGGGCAAAACATATTTTAAGACAATAGAGGATGTTATATACCTAACTAATGGCTACAAAGAGATCCATCCCCCTATTTGTATCTGATAAAGTATATATCCATACATGAAAGCATGCACACTCTATATCCTTTATTGTACTTTTCATCATCTTGTATCTTTTTTTTTTTTTTTTTTTTTTTTTTTTTAAATTTACATGGTGGAATCGGTAGCCGCCACGAATCCGGGTAGGCTGTCCAGCTTTTATGGCCGCCACAGTATTCTGTGTTGTCCGCCCCAGAAGCCGCCACACAGATCTTCGCGCAGTCCGCCCCTATAACCACCATGCCACAATCATTTTAAACCTTTTACGCCGCTGAAAGCACCAGGAAAGGGACAAGCGTTCAATCCGGCGAGGCCCGAGATTTGAACCTTGGACCTCGGCCCCCTTATGGGGTTTGGATGAACCAATTGGTCTACACCTCGGACCTATCATCTTGAATCTTACCCATTAATAAAAAATAGATTTAAAATTTTGATATATTTTTGTGCCCTTGTCACTCTACACCATCTCATATAGGTTCATGGTCCACCAATAGAGATTAGCTTTGGAAGGCTGAAAACTTTGGCTCCAAGAATTTGCAATACAAATGGAACCATAAGAAAAACAACTCCATGAGATAAGTTTAAAATCAAATGAGAACCATCCAACATTGTAACATAAGGAGTGACTTTGTCAAGAAGAATTTAAAAATAAACACAACTTCCTTATTCTGAACTCTAATATACAGTGTGAGATGTAGTATGTTCAAGTTGTGTTTGTAACTTGCAATGTGTTCTTGCATTATGATCCAATTTCAGAGATAAGCAAGTATTTTGAAGTTGTATTCATTACTTTGTTGTGCTTTCATTATTTTCTAACCTTATAAGAAACTAGAGTACAAGTTATGAACATCATTAACTAGATATATCAGCTGTACATCATGCATACTTTGGGGGTTTCAAAGCCACAAATTCAAAAAGTAAATAAAACTATAATTCAAGCACTTGGATGTATTTCCATTATAAGCTGTCATCACCAATGATGGAACCCAAAGGAAAAAAAATAACTGTCAGATAAATACAAATGAACAAAAAGAATAATCCAAAATAAGTATTCAAGATTTATTTCACGTACAGCAATAAAATTGTCATTGAACACCTCTAAGCGCCCTGTGTAATACATATAGGTGACCTGCACAAAAACACTTATAATTGTGACATCACTTGGTAACCTAAACTTGAATGATCCCCAAGTAGATGAAATGAGATGAAATATTTATCATTGTCCACTAGAAACCAATGAGCAATCAACGGAATTCCAATGAATATTTATCAAGTGCCGTAAACAAAGAAAAGGGAGAGTTTAGTACAAATCCAAAGAATGCTAACTTAAAAAAATGCAGCAGCTAAAGGAGCTTATAAAGTTTGAAGGCTTTCTAAAATCAGAAGTAACAGATGAGAATACTAGGTGAAGAGAGGAGGAAGAATACACTAAGCCATTAACAATAATATATTATATAATTAGATATGAGACATTGGAATCAAACAAATACATGCACCTAATGCACAAAATCAAAAGTCAAATGAAAACAAAAGATAACCACAGTTTTTATAGTCCAAACATTTTCATGAACAATGCTGCATAATCTTTTGGCAGGTTAACCTTGTCTCTAGTTGGAAATTCCTCAAAGTCAAAAACACGTGCTGTCTCAATGCTTCTAATGACACTTCTGCAAAGATGGACAGTTCCCAGCTGCACAAGCAAAGTCCAGAGATTAAATAATTACTTTGCAAACATTTGGAGAGTTAAAAAATAGGACAATCTTTTTACCATTTTACATAAACAAATGAATCGATTACTTTTAGATCTCCTTTTTTATAAAAACATATATTTGACTAATGTGAGGTTCAAAAATATCATGACAGAATGATGCCATAGAATTACCTTAAAGTATACTTTAAAAAGTTGACAAGTTACATACAATGCTCCCAGTCTTTTAGGGCCTTTACCCTGTGGTTCAAACATGTGAAAAATATCAGCTCAAGAAACTCTCAAATTCTAATAATGTGATTATTCCCCTGGGGGTATTATCTCACATTTCTAAGTTGTTTGGGAACAGAGTTTAAATAAATAAGGCCATTATTAAACCTCATTTGACACTTAATAATAACTCCTAAATAGACTATCTGGCATATTAGCTCACATCAAGGTTAATTAGTAACCAATTTAATTTCCATAAATGATACCCACCATGAAGCAATTAAATGCACAAATGAAATTTTATGAGTGAATAATCACTATACTGTCCAGAAGTATGACAAACAACATAATAAAAGAAAAAGTGCAAAATAGGCTTCTTAAATTGAATAGAAATGAGATCCAAGCACTGGATAAGGTTTGGATTAATGTTCGAATTCGATGGGATCAAAATGCAGAATAAATTCGTTATAAAAAGAGTTTGGCAAAAATTCGACATCAAATTCAAGATTGTAATAAATGCATATATATTTATGATTTCATAGATTTAAATAAAGACAAATCAAAGGAAATATAAAAATTTAATTGATGATGTAAATTTGAAGTAAAACAGATATGATAAGATCCTTCCAGAGCCTCCTCCTCATACATATCAGGTTGAGGATTGGAGAAAGATTTGGCAGTCCAAGGGTTGGCCGAAAGTAAACTTTTTGCCTGGCAGTTCATGCATAATGGAATTCTTACTTTTGATAATCTCAAATGCAGGGGAATCATTGGTCCATCTCAATGTGTTTTATGCTACAAGAGCGAGGAAACAGCTGATCACTTGATGTTTGAGTGCCCATTCACGCGCCAGATTTGGGAGAGATGGTTTTTATATTATAAAATTCAAGTTAATGGTGATTTGAATCGAATTAATATTTGGGAAAGATGGAAGAGGGGTAGATTTAAATCTAAAGCTCTTTGTATTGGTTGGGAGCTTGGATTAAACTTTATTTGGTGGCAAGTGTGGTTGGAGAGAAATGCTAGAATTTTTAGAGAAACTTTTTCTTCTTTAGATGGAGTTTGGCAGGTCATTTGGAGCAAAGTCACAGAAACTGTGGCAGTCTATACTAAAGAGGAAACTCAGGTTGTTATTGGGGTAATGGAGAAGGAAGTTGAAGTGCAAGAGGGACAGGACAGAGCTAGTTGGAAACCACCCCCAGAAGGTTGGATTAAAATTAATACTGATGGAGCTGCAAAAGGCAATCCGGGTAGAGCTGGAATTGGAGTGGTTTTCCGGAATCATGTTGGAAAAGTGCTCTATTGGGAACTGCAAGGCTTGGGAAGAGCCACAAACAATGAAGCGGAAGCCTTAGCTATCAAATCTGCTTCTATTTGGGCAGTAAAACAAGGTCATAGGAGGATAATCCTAGAATCAGATTCTCAAATAATGGTTGGAGCTCTAGATTGCATGAGGAACTTTGTTTTGAAAACATGGAGGTTGAGGATTCTTGTCACTCAAATTAAGGAATTATGGAGGGAATTAGATGATGTGATTCCAGTTTATGTGAGTAGAGATCTAAATAAAGTGGCAGACTTCCTAGCTAAGATGGGTACTGAGAAGGAGGTAGGGGTTCAGTGGCACAGTGACATGGCTATTGAGGATGAGATGATTAGGCAGGTTGGTGAGCAAATCCAGTGCTTAGCTAATTTGGATAACCATTCCAGAAATACTGTTTAGGAGATTTATGTTTCAATGTAGATCTTCTTTTATAGTTGTAAACAGGTGAACAGTCATTGTAGAAATATGGTTTAAGAGA
Organism: Wollemia nobilis; assembly: GCA_028583015.1. Taxonomy (NCBI): domain Eukaryota; kingdom Viridiplantae; phylum Streptophyta; class Pinopsida; order Araucariales; family Araucariaceae; genus Wollemia; species Wollemia nobilis. Next base: position 5,737,109 of record JAQPPZ010000523.1, on the reverse strand, counting down.
TTTGGCTCCAATGCAAATCTTCTTTTACTGTTGTAAACATGTGTTCTCTCTGACTAAGGTTGGGAAAAGTCTCATCCCAACTTGTAAATGATCTTTGTTTTAATACAAGTTTTTTCAAATTATTTTTCGAAAAATTTGAAGTAAATTTGAAAACATGCTCAACTTCTTTTCGTAGTTGCTTATTTTATATAGCAAAACAATAAATTAATTTTAGTTTTATATATACAAAACTAAATTAATTAATTAAGATACTAAGTAAATTTTATAAAAGAAAATTTAAAAATATAATGCATTATATTGCAAAACAATAAATTTAAATTATCTAATTTTATTTTTTTTAATATTTTAACTATCATATATATTTTTAATAAGACTATAATATAAAACAAAAATTTTAAATAAATAAATAAAAATAACGGTTTATTATTAATCAAAAGCATATTATCAATGGCTTATACGTGCATAGGACCTAATGTTTTTAATCAAATAAAACCTTAGATGGAAAGTCCTAAAAATATCAAGTAACACATCTAATAATCAAATGGCATTAGCTCAACCGGTTAGATTCCTCAACATTCAAGGAGGAGATCCATGTTCGAATCTTGCCAAGCGATACATGGATAATATCCAAGTTGTTGTAATACCACTACGTGGTGATGATGTAATATGGGTGGGGCCTGTTTCAATCCCATATTTTCATCTACAAAAAAAATTAACACATCTAATTGTTTTCCTATAATTTGTAATTTACATTCTCCTATATACCATCATAAGCTAACAGCCTAAAGTGTGAACATGGAGGAGTAAAATAAAATAATACAAAACTTTTTTAAATCATGGTCATATCTTTATCTTACATACGAATGCAAGCCCAGGCATACCTTTCCTTAAGATTAAACAGAGGACAAAACGCATTATTTGTTGTCTTCGTCTACGTCGTAGGTGCACCATCTCATGCCTGTCACAGTGCTTCCAAATGGAGCAAAGTCTATTGTTGGGTGAACTGAGACCTTCTACAATGGATGTGGGCTCATGGCAATGAGTTATCGATAAGTTATTTTTGTCCTCTATAAGTGTGCATGTCATATTTTATTGAAATCAAGAAAACAAAAGAAATGCATTTTGGCATCTAAGGTTTGCAATTTGCAATCATAGTGATGAAAAAACCGACCTGAATTTAGTTACCGAATTTAAGCGAACTTATTCATGGCACCAGGAAAATTGACAAAAATCAAACTTCTTTCTTTGAATTCATCAAATCCTATGACACAAGGTAAGGTTATAAATACCTTTACAGACACTAACGACCAACCAATATCCTTAAGATGTTTTGGGATCCCATCCCCACTCCCAAGAAACAAAGAAAGAATGTACCATGGATTTTCCTTCACAGTCACAATATTATATAGGGTATTTCACCCTTGAAACTACTTTTCTTTCGACTTCAAATTTCTCCTTTAAACAAAGTGCTCTTTTGGCTATCTCTATGTCGAAGCTAGAGGAGGATCAAAAGGAGAATTCTTTCTTCCTTCTACCTACTCTAATACCACATGTTAGATCTTAATGCTTTGAATGATTGTATTATGGTAGTGAAGGGTATTTAAGTACATAGGATGCCTAAATTAGGCATAACAAACCTTCAAACAAACTTGCAAATATCTTGTCCTATACTACATGCATGTACTTTGTTAGGGGTGGTTGTACCACTTGACTTCTTACATGGTTTGTGATGTAATAACTCCTAACACATTCATCTTCCAATGCCCTACCTAGTGTGAGATCAAGGCAAAGAATAATTCCTTATACAAGGACTCCAAAAGGTCACCCTTGACCTTTATCTAACCTAAATGATGCTTAGTTCCATTTATTCAAGAAATAGTTACTTTTGATGTAGGGCTCTATAGAAGATGTCAAGACTCCCCAACAAATCACTTTGTCTTCCAAGTTTTCACAATACCTAGTGGTGTTAAGTTCCCTCTTGACAACAACAGGCCACCTATAATTTACTACAACCTAGTGAGGTGATGCTCTCTACTAGATACTATCCAAGCATGCCCAAACCCTTACTCTTTCCCTAAATGAGGTGAATTTGTTTTGCTTCAATGTCAAGCCCCTCCTAAAACTTCCAAGGCAATCTAGCTTTAATTGATTATTTTCTACCAGCAGTTCTTCAACCTTGGATGACAAAAGCTACACCCAAAGGAAACATCACACATATTCCCAAACTTGCTTATCTAAGCTTATAACCAAAAGGAACACATTGCTTCTATGATTGTCAAGGGAAATTGCTTCTATGATTGGGAACTGCCATTGCTTCTCTCTTGTATTTCTCCAAAATATATTTGTACTTGCTTTTTGACTCTCAAGTACAAATATATTCCATCTTGAAGACACACCCCATTGTCTCAATGTTGTCCCAAAAATGCATCCCATTGTCTCACTTCATTCTTGTCCCAAAACATTTATGGAACATTGTTTAATTGTTTATTTTACTTATTCCTAGCATTCCCTTCCCAAGTGCATTCCTTCTAAAACTTGTTTTACTGAGTCTTATTGACCTATTTTAGCCATTTTCAGAAAATAATACAAATTCATTTCATTTTATTCCATGATTTGCTTTCTTTATTTCATGTTGATGTTGGTGTTAGTGTAAACACTTGCATCTCAACCAATAATACTTGGATAGTATACCCTTTGTCTTGTGAACGTCTACTATGTTTATGGTTGTTGCACCACTTACCTGCCTTCATTTGCAGCTTAGCATATTATTTTCCTTGGCACTAGTTGTTTTGATTGTTTTTGCATTGAAGAATCGTTGTCATGTGGATTATTATTAAAGTTGGTGCTGTCAATGTCTTTCTTGGGTTGTGACTTGTTGGTTGGGCCACTTTTGTTCTTGCCTTTAAACTTATCTATGACCTTGGCCATGTATCCATAGGACGTTTTAAGGTCTTGCTATCCAAGAATTCCATTTCAATAAGGATGTATCCTTGCAAGCCCATGCAGTATTTGAGGACTTTGACTTTCAGGTTAGTGCATAACAAGTTCTGCAAACAAGGTATGGCACGCATTGGTGTAGTCTTGCACTAATTGATCTCGTCCAAAGCGCAATCTTTGTCAAGTTTTGTAGGCTCATTATAATTTCTCACAATGTAATACTCTTCCTTGAGGACATTTACAATATTTGTCTGAATCATCTTTGACTTGTCATCGAGTACATCATCTCTTAACCAAATCATAGTATGTTTCCCACCAATTTCCAAGAGGTGATGGTCAATTTTTTTTTAAAGGATGAAATGTATATTACTAAAAGAGAACCAAAGTATTTACATCAAATGAATGCCATCATTGCTAGGAAATTTTCTCCCCATAAAATCAAGAAAAGAAGGCATGTGACCTTTGGCACAATGACATCTTTGTCGAACCCAAGCAAAATTGGCTTGAATGAGCAGAGCCAAGTCTCATTTGAACATCTTCATGTCCCCTAAACTTAACAAGGGTGTGGTTTCTTGAAAAGTAGCATTGCATCAAGCCTTCCAAAATGAAAGGGCTGCCATAAATATTCACAAACTTCCCTGACTAGCCCATGTTAGTTAAATTCACTTTGAAAATCTTATCAACAAAGTATCACCAAAAGACATGATTGGTTGTCTCCTGTGGCCGACACTCAACACGAAGTGAGTCTAAAATGCCAAGCTTCTAAAAATTATGTTGAAAAGCTATCTCTTGACATAGAAGCAACAACCCAAGATTTTATGTTTAAATGACGATTGTGTTTTCCAAATCAAGTTGCAATGTTTTTGTAATCTAAGTTCTATGTTATTAATGTTGGAGACTGTTGTTGATCGGATGCTACCATTTCTGCCACGTCAAGGACCTTCATGAACCGTTTGTTGTGCATGCCAACGTTACCTCCACATTGTGCTCGATCTCACCCATCATTAGCACGGTCGAGATTAACTTTCGCCTTACTGCCGGCTACATTGACTTTCCGTTCGGTTCTAATGAAGGCCAGTTTCCAACATTCTCCCCCTTGATGCTGAAGGAATTTATTCCAGGAGTTCAGAAGCATCACAAACTGTTCAACTGATCTTTGATGCATCTTCCAGTTTTGTAACAAAAAATTACAAGAAACCAAAAACTTTTGTTGCAAGCACCCACCACACTTCCGCTTTTCATTTTGATGTGGACTATCCTCCATCACTGTTGCTTTTTCCAGCAAATGGCTGAGTGCCTTTTGATGACCAACTCCCCCTTCATCAAAAAATTCGTTCATTGACATTCCAACAATGCCAATATCAATGGTTTTCAATAACCATTTTTGCATATCTTCATTATGGTCTCTGAACCATATTCCACCTGATACTCTTCCTGAGTATTTACAAAACTTAACCATATCATATAGATGATTAAACCACACTACAATTTCACATATCTCTACACAAATTTTCAAACAAAACATAGCCATGAAATGACTAATTACTAATGCAACTAAGGAATACACCTCCTCATACAAATCATCACTCTTCACAACTACTGTACAAGCTTCCTCCTTCCAAGGAATTTCAAACACATCTCTCACCTTGAGATTCCATACCATGCTCACAACTATACTATCCATGTCCTTTCCTAATGAAAGAATTCTCTTCAATGTTGTCTGCATAAGACAATCTTCAAATCTAGCTTTGTTTTCAAATGATGCCTTGATAAGACATTTTCCATTTTTTCTCACACATAACAGCAGCATTAAAATTGTTCATCTTCTTCAAGCTCCTGCTCACATAACACAAGTTATCAATAAACAAATAATCAAACAAAAAATCATCACCTCTGATTTTATTTATGTGAGTAGATTCCCATCCTTCCTTTGTTTCTTTTGAGCTTCCCATGAAGTCAAACTGCTGCAAATTTCTTTCACTATTTGTTGCTCTTGAAGCAACCATTAACTCTTCAACAAGAGTTCTCCTCCTTAATTCTTCTTCACACAATGTTGCCTCTACAAGACAACTCTCATTCTTCATTTTTGTCACTCCAAGTGAGTGATCCCCTTCATTTTTCACAATTGTCTGTACAAGACAATTTTTAGTTTTCATCATTGATGTTTCCATAGTCATTACAACATGAAAATCATTAATCTCTTTTACATTTTCTATCTCTTCAATGAGATAGTCTTTGCTATTCTCCTCTTCAAACAAAACAGTCATCACTCTTGATGAGTGATCCTCCAACAACAAGCTAATAGCTTTCATCTCCTCTTCATTCACAACCTCTCTTGGATCAAAATCCCACAAAATTTGTGCCTTGTTAAGACAATCAACATTCACTCCGGATGAGTGAGTTTCCAAATATCCATCCATTCCATGTGAATGGTCTTCAAGCAAGCAACACTCCAATGTGAGTGTTTCTTCTTCATCTTCATTTAAATTTGCTTTTTCAAAAAAGCAATCATCCATCCCTACTGAATGATCTTCAACATATGCAAGCCAACATTCTTCCATGAAAAATGTTGCTCCATCATTTACAATTTTTGGGTTTGTTTTTGTAAAACAAACATCATCATGCTCTTTGTCTTCAACATTCTCCTCCATGAGAATAGTTTCCTCTTCAACAAATTTCTGATTTGATGCCTCCTCCATGAGACATGTTCCAACAACAAAATCTGGAGATTGTATCTCCTCTTCAACAATTGTCCCCTCAAAGAGATATTCTTCACATTCTGCATCAACAAAGTCAGGTACAATGTGTATGCTTTCTAAACAAGACACATTTACAATTTCTTCTTTCTCTTCAGCAGAAAGAAATTTATCAGTACACATATTATTTTCTTCCTCTACAAGAAATATTTCATCATCACAATTATATATGCCTCTTTCACAATACATGTTTTCCAGAATAGAAAACTCACAAGGCTCTTCAAAATATTCACAAAGTTCTTCATAAGAACAAGATTCTTCAAAAACACAAGGCTCCCCCTTTCTCATACAATCTTCGGGATTGTCACACACAAGCTCACAAGCATTCTCATTACACCCATAAACATTTTGCAATATCTCCCATGCTTTTGCAGCTGTTCTACAACAAGCAATAAGAGAAAAAACATTGTTTTTTATACCTTTTCTGATATCAAGGAGAGCCAGGCAATTTTGATGTTGCTGCTCCTTCAATCTTCTCTCTTCTCCTTGCGGCTTGCTCCAATCTTCTGGTTCTAAATACCCATCAACAATTATGTCCCAGAGTCCTTTGGCAATCAAAAATGTCTTCATTTTGATTTCCCAGAATTCATAATCTTCACCATCAAATTCTGGCACTTCCAGATCTGCATACATGGTGGCCAGCATACAAAGAACAACAAATAATCTTTTTGCAAAGACTTAATAAATCTCTACAAATTCACAACCAAGTTCTAGAACAACTAAATCTTCTGAGCCACAACTCTGAAACAACTCAACTCACAGACTAGCTCTGATACCACAACGAGAAATGCTTACTAATTATTCATGAACTGATTACACAAATATATAGCCCTTGGAGTACAACAGAAGAATCTCCATAGAAGGCTAAAATCCAAATACAAAATTTGAGTAACAACTGAGAATTATCATTCTCAGGAATACAACAAAGGAATAAACAATAATATTCCCAAGCCACCAAACTAACAACTTAAAATAAAAAATAACAATCGCTGCAGTTACGGAACAGTTAAAACTACAGTCCTTATACAGGGCAATACTAAATTAAGCAGATCAAATTCCAACATTCTCCCCCTTGATGTTGAGGGGGCTAACCAGGAAGTTCCTCAAAACTAAGCTTTGACTACTCCCTTGGTAAATAAATCAGCAATATTTTCTTCAGTATTGCAATGCTTCAACTCAATGAACTTCTTCTCAACCATGTCTCGGATGAAGTGATATTTCATGTCAAAATGTTTTGACCTGCTATGATGAACTGAGTTCTTTGCTAAATGTATAGCACTCTTGTTGTCACAATACAAGGTAGTAGGACCATATTGTTTTTCCCCAATTTCTTCAAGGACTTTTCTCAACCACAATGCTTGAGCACTAGCACTCGTGATTGCAATGCGTTCAGCATTTCAATGAGCATTTCTCATTTGTGTAATAATCAACGAGGATTCTTCTGTTGTACTCCAGGGGCTATATATTTGTGTAATAATCAATGAGCATTTCTCATTGTGGTATCAGAGCTAGTCTGTGAGTTTAGTTGTTTCAGAGTTGTGACTTCAAAAGATTTGGTTGTTCCAAAACTTGGTTGTCAATTTGTAAAGATTTATAAGTCTTTGCAAAAGGATTATTTGTTGTTCTTTGTATGCTGGCCACCATGTATGCAGATCTGGAAGTGCCAGAATTTGATGGTGAAGATTATGAATTTTGGGAAATCAAAATGAAGACATTTCTGATTGCCAAAGGACTCTGGGACATAATTGTTGATGGGTATTCAGAACCAGAAGATTGGAACAAGCTGCAAGGAGAAGAGAGAAGATTGAAGAAGGAACAGTAACATCAAAATTGCCTAGCTCTCCTTGATATCACTAAAGGTATAAAAAACAATGTTTTTTTCTCTTATTGTTTGTTGTAGAACAGCTGCAAAAACATGGGAGATATTGCGAAATGTTTATGGGTGTAATGAGAATGCTTGTGAGCTTGTGTGTGACAATCCCGAAGATTGTATGAGAAAGGGAGAGCCTTTTGTTTTTAAAGAATCTTGTTCTTATGAAGAACTTTGTGAAGATTTTGAAGAGCCTTGTGAGTTTTCTATTCTGAAAAACATGTATTGTGAAAGAGGCATATATAATTGTGATGATGAAATATTTCTTGTAGAGGAAGAAAATAATATGTGTATTGATGAATTTCTTTCTGCTGAAGAGAAAGAAGAAATTGTAAATGTGTCTTGTTTAGAAAGCATACACATTGTACCTTACTTTGTTGATGCAGAATGTGAAGAATGTCTCTTTGAGGGGACAATTGTTGAAGAGGAGATACAATCTCCAGATTTTGTTGTTGGAACATGTCTCATGGAGGAGGCATCAAATCAGAAATTTGTTGAAGAGGAAACTATTCTCATGGAGGAGAATGTTGAAGACAAAGAGCATGATGATGTTTGTTTTACAAAAACAAACCCAGAAATTGTAAATGATGGAGCAACATTTTTCATGGAAGAATGTTAGCTTGCATATGTTGAAGATCATTCAGCAGGGATGGATGATTGTTTTTTTGAAAAAGTAAATGAAGATGAAGAAGAAACACTCACATTGGAGCGTTACTTGCTTGAAGACCATTCACATGGAATGGATGGATATTTGGAAACTCACTCATCCGGAGTGAATGCTGATTGTCTTAACAAGGCACAAATTTTGTGGGATTTTGATCCAAGAGAGGTTGTGAATGAAGAGGAGATGAAAGCTATTAGCTTGTTGTTGGAGGATCACTCATCAAGAGTGATGACTGTTTTGTTTGAAGAGGAGAATAGCAAAGACTATCTCATTGAAGAGATAGAAAATGTAAAAGAGATTAATGATTTTCATGTTGTAATGACTATGGAAACATCAATGATGAAAACTAAAAATTGTCTTGTATAGGCAATTGTGAAAAATGATGGGGATCACTCACTTGGAGTGACAAAAATGAAGAATGAGAGTTGTCTTGTAGAGGCAACATTGTGTGAAGAAGAATTAAGGAGGAGAACTCTTGTTGAAGAGTTAATGGTTGCTTCAAGAGCAACAAATAGTGAAAGAAATTTGCAGCAGTTTGACTTCATGGGAAGCTCAAAAGAAACAAAGGAAGGATGGGAATCTACTCACATAAATAAAATCAGAGGTAATGATTTTTTGTTTAACTATTTGTTTATTGATAACTTGTGTTATGTGAGCAGGAGCTTGAAGAAGATGAACAGTTTTAATGCTGCTGTTATGTGTGAGAAAAAATGGAAAATGTTTTATCAAGGCATCATTTGAAAACAAAGCCAAATTTGAAGATTGTCTTATGCAGACAATATTGAAGAGAATTCTTTCGTTTGGAAAGGAAATGGATAGTATAGTTGTGAGCATGGTATGGAATCTCAAGGTGAGAGATGTGTTTAAAATTCCTTGGAAGCAGGAAGCTTGTACAGTAGTTGTGAAGAGTGATGATTTGTATGAGGTGTATTCCTTAGTTGCATTAGTAATTAGTCATTTCATGGCTATGTTTTGTTTGAAAATTTGTGTAGAGATATGTGAAATTGTAGTGTGGTTTAATCATCTATATGAGATGGTTAATTTTTGTAAATACTCAGGAAGAGTATCAGGTGGAATATGGTTTAGAGACCATAATGAAGATGTGCAAAAATGGTTATTGAAAACCATTGCTATTGGCATTGTTGGAATGTCAATGAATGAATTTTTTGATGAAGGGGGAGTTGGTCATCAAAAGGCACTCAGCCATTTGCTGGAAAAAGCAACAGTGATGGAGGATAGTCCGCATCAGAATGAAAAGCAAAAGTGTGGTGGGTGCCTACAACAAAAGTTTTTGGTTTCTTGTAATTTTTTGTTACAAAACTGGAAGATGCATCAAAGATCAGTTGAACAGTTTGTGATGCTTCTGAACTCCTGGAATAAATTCCTTCAGCATCAAGGGGGAGAATGTTGGAAACTGGCCTTCATTAGAACCGAACGGAAAGTCAATGTAGCTGGCAGTAAGGCGAAAGTTAATCTCGACCGTGCTAATGATGGGTTAGATCGAGCACAATGTGGAGGTAACGTTGGCATGCACAACAAACGATTCATGAAGGTCCTTGACGTGGCAGAAATGGTAGCATCCGATCAACAACAGTCTCCAAGTTTAGTTTGATCTGTTAGTGTTTTCTGGTTTGATTTATCACAGGAATATTGTTTGTTTACTACTATCTTGTTTTGTAGTGGCTTGTAAGAGTCTATATAAGTTTGATTAATGTATTGCATAGACAGAGAGCTATTGGGAGAGCTCCGTGTAGTAGAGTAGAAAGCTCTATGAGAGCATAAGTGTGCAGTATGCTATTCTACACAAAATACATACGATAGTTGTAATATTTGTCGAATAATTCATTTGTTATGTGGAGAGTATTCTACCAGAATACATCATTGCTTTGTTGAGTGTTGTATTGGACTGATAATACTTTGGTGGATTCAATGTGTAATGCATTGTAAATTGCTTCTGCTGTGTTTGTAAAGTATACAACAATTTTACAAAGATTGTTGATTCATATTTTATGTGGAATCTAATTAATCCTGGGCAAATTGAAGTTTTAGTAAATCTGTTTAGATTCTACAATTAACTTGCCACTGCCTCTTTAGAGGAGGAGCAATGAAAGAGTATGCCTTGCTTGGGAATACATATAAATTCTTAGCATAATTGTGAAAAGCCTTGCTATTGACCCATTTCCAATCTCTTCAATGCAAATGTCATACAAAACTAAATATAATTCCAATTGTTTCAACCAATGATCTTCAGCATTTGCATCAATCTTTATTTCAACTAGAGGAATGTCAAAGTTAACTTAGACCTTATGTAGACATTGAAAATTGACCCGCTTTTCATCAATTTTCATCAATTCACCCTCATGCTGTTAGAAAACAAATATTACAAGCAAGCAAAACAGTAAGGCATAAAAACAGTAACACAGATTTTTGTGTCCCTCATGGGGTTTTGATCCTTTGACCAACCTCTTGAAAGTGGAATCCGTCTCAGCCCTGGGTCCTATATAAACTACAAAAGTTTTGCCAGGACGGCTTGTACCTCTGAGTTTATGGTTAACAGCCACATAATCTAACCAAATGAGCTATTCCAAGTAACCAGACAAACCATTCCAAATCTGATTTTGAATTAGGAATCATTCACTTACATGAGAAAGAAACTTCTAAACCTGTTCAGAAATCTGCTCAAGTATCTTACATGTGTTACATACATTGTACAATCTGAAAATTAAATGCTCAAATCTAGAGAATGTAAAGGAGATCAAGAAGGCATACCACAAGTGATCCAAAGACTTTCATCAAGAAAGATCCAGCTACTTTTAGTTTGTCAGGGTTCTTCCCATTAGCTGCCATTTCTCTATCTGCCTGTAATATGAAAATTTATAGCATCAAACCAAAGAACAATATTTGGACACAATTAAAAGCAGTCCATTTTTACCATTTCTGCAAGTGTCCGCATTTCATAGGCAATCATATAAAGAGCATCCACTGCCCATGCAGTTTCCCAATTTCGGAACTCCTGTAAGAATGCACTGCAATCTGCTGTTAAGGATAAGTTTCTTACTTAATTTGTGCATATTATTAACATCTCATGCATGAGGTATTGAAAGAGAAGACTTATACAGTATACTAAAAGGATACTTTGCAGACTTTTCTAAAGCATAATAAGCATCTATATACTGTTTATAATGAAAACTTTGCATGCAACGCATGTGCTGCAGAAGCATGTCACTAAGCTGTGCATACTTGTCGACCTGCTTCACAAGTCTGCTCACATCCTACAAGAAAATCACCAAGACACAAATTTCAATTAGAGATTAACAAATGAAAAGCTAACCAAAAGAATAATCCTTATACTGTTGTTAAAAACTGAAAAGAGCTGTAATAAAAACGCTCAGCAATGAATCAAAAGGAGTGTTATAAAAGATCTGGATTAATAGACAAGATAGTAGACTCTAGAGGGGCCATGCTAGATGGCATGATTTGGTTAGCTTGTGGTACCCAAATTAAATGATGTCTATTGAGTTTCAAACCTTTCTATGCTTGCTCATAACTGCAATTACTGTCCTATGTGAAAGATCTCTGTTGTACAGCTGGCAGGAATAGATTCATATAACAATGGTGAAGCGTATATAAACAATTGATTTGAAGATTTCTTAGTCCAAAATGGAGTAGAATAGCAACAGATAGCAGATTATACTCCTCAACAGAATAGTGTTGTGGAAAAAGAAAAACAGGACACTAAGGAAAAACGTAGATACATCCTTCAGGCACAAGGATTTGAATGATTAATTTTGGGGAAAGGCAGCTCTCGGCAAATTTCATTCTAAAAAGAATTTCCACTAAGGCTCCTTGGAAATCAAAACCTGAAAGCCTCCAAGGATATTTGGTTATATCACTGCTGAGAAAAATCAAAAGTTGGATATCAAAGGTTGTCCTTGTATGTGAGGATATTTAAGAATCTCTCAAGCCTAAAGGCTTTTCGATCTAGCCAAGAAAGAAATCGCCATTAATAGAGATGTGGTTTTTGATGAAACAAACAGTGGATTACCCTTTCTCAAAACCATCCACTAGTACTCAATGCTCATAGAACCAATTGGGCAACAAATCCTAGGATTCTACAATATGATCCAGTGTAGATTGTTTTGTCTAGAGTAAGAGTTGTCCAATGAAGTGAAGTACCTGGACAAAGGATGCCCAGAGCAGGAACATTCAGAGGCAAGACACATGAAGCAGGAACAAAGAGGCCCAACCATAGAAGTGGTTCCCAAAGGCCAGAGATGTAATGTCCCCTTCTTAGTCGGACAACAGGAGATGAGTGAACTTGCCTACTCAAGGGTTCTCGTAGGCAGTGTCAGTTGGTTGGGAGCCCACCGAGTGACGTGGATTGTTGTTTGGACGAGCAGAATTTTCCATTGCCATCTTTTCAGGCCGTTTCGGACACTTGTGGGAGGACTTACTATTTTTAGTAAGTCAGTCAGCTGGGGAATCGGTGGAAACGGACAGTACGATTGAATACCTCGGCGAAATGGGTATCCATTTCCATAATTTGTTTGGGATTCCGGGGTTCAAGAGGCAGAGATTTTAATGTGTAAAGTTAATTATATTAAATTAAATATTTAATATAGTTTAACTTTATAATATTTCATATGTGGGAGATATAAGGTTTATTAGTCACTTAAAAAACAAGTAGAAATATAAAGGTGACTTATAATATTCAATTGTTAATATGGTCGGCCAAGTTATGAGAATTAAAATTAAAATGTTTTATTTTAATGTTGCTTTGGAAAAAGGGAAAAAAGAGGTCGACCCCTCTTGGAGAGTTATAAAAAGAGCAATGAAACTTCATTTTCATCATCTTTGGCTATTCATTCTCTTGGAGCAATTTTGAGGAGTTCTTGCAGAGTTGCAGGGGTTTCGAATTCAGCTTGTTGTGTGACGAAAATCACCAGCAGGGACAACATCCTCGGAGTTGAAAGATATTCTCAGGGTGTTCATGAGCAACTCTACTTCAGGGGTTTGCATTGGAGCTTTATATATGTAGATTTACAGTGGTTTTCAGGGGGTTTGGAAGGGATTTCGAAGCATATTTTGCATACATTGCTGTAGCATTCATTCCTCAGCATAGCCGTACAAGTGGAGTCATTTATTGTATGTGATTCCATGATTTGAGTTGGGGTTTCAAGGTGACTTGGTTATTTTGCTTCTACAGTTCCAGCCGTTCCATTTAGAGTGGATTTCTTATGGTTTCAGGGCAGATTTCAGACATTTCTTGCTGGCCATAATTTCCTCTAGCCTGGCCGTACCATATCTTGCCTGGCATTGAAGGTGGTTTTTAATATTCAGAGTTTGGGTGCCAATTAATGATTGTAATTGAGGCGTCTAAGGATTGGAAGCTTTCCTTTGCATTGATATTGTAAAAAGACATCTTTTATTTGTTGTTGGGAAAGAAATACATATATTCTTGTGTTGCTGTTCAGCTATAAAGTCGCCATTTTCAGTCTTGTACAGCTTCCGGGTATTTTGATACTTTCCAAAGTCCTTTAGAGGGTTTATAGTTTTATATAAATATTATCTAAATTCCAAGTTTCATTGATTCCCGCCAAGTAGTTTGCTAGATATTATTTGTTCAAGTTGGCAGTTTAACTTTTTCTGCATATTATGTACTTAAATAAAAAAATACAAAAAAATCAGAATATTGCACAAAAATCGAAAACCTTGCAAATTTCCAAATTAACAAAACAAGGCAGAAATTTTGTATCTCAGCTTGGGTGGGATATTACAGTGGTATCAGAGCCAAAGATTCTGCCAGCCTGTCTGGGTTCTTTATCTAGTGTGTTTCCTCATAATAGTTGCAGCTGAGAGTTGGTTAGTTCAATGTGAAGATGGAGCCACACAGTGATTGGGATAGGTTTCAGCGTGAGTTTTGGCAAGGTCAGAGAGAGTTGCAGCAAACTCTCAAGCAGTTGACAGCTGCTATGTCACCTAAGTCAGCACCTACGGTTTCCTCTAAGGCTAAGGTTGAGCCCACCATCTCAGAGTTACGGGATCAGTTTGTTCAGGAATGGACCAATGCTAGTGGGAAATTCAAAGAAATGATGTCTCTTCATGATTGGGTGGACATGAGGATGAGGCAACAACCTAATCGGAGAGGTAAACATCATCAACAGAAGTTGCACAGGAAGGAGAGAAAATATGAACCAATGTCTCCCACCTCAATTCCTATACAAAGAAACGTTGTTGGGTCCAAGAAGGTCGAGATGATAGAAGAAGAACTTGCTGTTCCAGAAAACTTTAAAAGGCAGTTGGCAGAAAAAGAAATGGTTTCTAGTGGTTTACAGGTCGTAGGACTACCACGGATGAGAAAGAACCAAATGAGACGTGAGCACAGGTGTTTCACATGTCAGGAATTTTGGACACTTGGCCACACATGTGAAATTAACAAAGAGAATGACTTATTGCATCCAAGTAAAGTTATGGACAGTAGGGAGGTTGAGACCTTAGAGCTAGAAACAGATGCTTCTCCTCATGCGGTAAGCATGGCAGAGACCCAGGATGACTTTAATAATGAGGGTAATGACAGGACAACAGTTGTGGAATTGCTTCCAGAGCAATCCAGTGAGGTCTGTGAGACCTTGGACATAAGGTATGATGAGCCTTGCACTTTTCCGAGCAGCAGTTCATTGGTGCATGATGGGGTGTCTACTTGTGGAGAAGTGTATGATGGTCATCATGAGATTATTGAGATCATGGGATATGCTGATTTGGAGGATGTTAAATCAGCAGCTGATGATGTTGTTTCCTCATGTGTTTCTGCAAGCAAACAGAAGAACACAAGTCTTCCTGATAGTACGGTGATTAAGGGGTATGTTGATTTGGAATTTGCCAAATCAGCAAATACTGAAACATCATATGAAGATGAGGGTGATTCTTCCGAGTTTCCCATAGAGCCTGTCGGAGAAGTGCGCATGGATTGCATTGGGAGGTATGCTCACCATTTCTCTTTCAGTTCACATATGGAGAAATTATTCATGACATATTCAAATGAGAAGAAGAGCTGCGATACAAATTTTTCTGTATCCCATTGGCATGAGGCGATCTCTTCTTCAGATGCAGAATCATTTCTCTGTTGGTTCCCCAACATATCAGATCCTGATGAGTTTCAGATTGGGCTACAGAGTAGTTCAGTTGTAATCAGTGTGGCACAGCAGAAGCTTCCAATTGTGAGGAATGACAGGTTACCAGCTTGGCTATGGGACCCGGGTATTGGTTTGCATTTCGGGTTGCTTCATCAGCTAGTGCAGTTTGACTGGGTCAGTTTTGACAGGGTTGAGCAACAGCTTTACAGTGAGTCATTCTGCAGTTTCATTTGGGATCCCGGCATACAGATAGTATGGAGGGAAGTTCTTTCAGGAAGCTGCAGGATTTATCTCAGTTGGAGATATGGAGCTCAGAGTAGCCTGATAGACACTGCTGAAAGGTATGAATCCAATTTTGATTTTGATTTAAATCATATCAGCAATCCATTTATATTGTATGATCTTGACAATCTTGATGAAAACTGGAAGAACAAGTTGTTGGTGTCAGCTGAAAATGAAGTGCAAACTTTATCTAAATGTGATGGCACTAAGAGTCTTGTAGAGAGTTACATCCAAAAGACAAAAGGAAATCAAAATGGACAAGTTGTTTCCCTCATTGATTTGCAAACAATTAAGAGTACAATGGAGGAGATCAAATCAGAATACTTGCAGTTGATTCATGATAGGGATACAGCTATCAGGTTTGCAGATGAAGCCTTGGGTGCATTTCATGAGAAAGAGAATGAGGTGGATAAGCTTTGCTTGGATCTTAGCTTAGCTCATTACTCTCTGTATCAAACTGAAAATCAGTCTTCAGTTGCAGCCTTAGATATGGAACAAGTAGCAGATGCAAGACTCATAGAGATCAAACAACTGGTAGAGGGTATTGAGGATCTCCATAAGGATTCATTCTTGGAACCAGGTTGTTCACACTATCATGAGCTTGGTGATACACCTCAGGGAGAGGAGTTCTATGGCTCTATGGGAGTTGTAGAGGTGGAGGTGGAGGAACATAGCGTTGGGTCTTCAGATATCATTAGATCCTCTACTGGTGATGTCCCTTTGATGGTCAGTGCAGAGTCGCTTCAGCATGATAGAGCCACTTGGGAGTTGAAACTCAACACCCAGGATCACATGCATATATTTCGAGACATCTTAGATGATGTAAGAGGCGTACCTTCGGAGATGGGAGACCAGGAGGGTGAAAGGTATGCTGCTGCTCCTCTTTTTATCAGCCACCATATATATCCATTTGTGATCATACAAATGGATTGGAAAGAAATTTTGAACAAGGATTGGATGCTTGATGAGTTAGTAACTTTTTGGGAGACCTTTTCCGTTAATGTGGTCAGTGTTAGCATTCCAGTGGACATATTTCAGATATGCAGTAGTGGTGATATATGTGGTACGCTGATTTTCCAAAAATCAGACCATATGATGACATTTTCAGTTTTGGACAGAAGTAGGACTGCTCTATTTGGGAACATTCAGCTGGATGGTAAGGTTGGATTTTGTTATTACATGATTGTTGCAGCTAACTCAATTCAGTTTTGGAGGAGCATTTGGGTTTCCAGAGTATGTTGTAACAGTCACCCCTTGCTTATGAATGATACAACTTGTAATGATGCTCTCTTACTTGCTGTTGTTCACTCTTTGAGCAGTCATGTTATGAATCCATATGTGTTTATACAAGTGGATTGGAGGGAGATTCTGAATATGAATTGGAGATTTGTTGAGCTGGTGACTTGCTGGGAGGTCACCTCAGTTGGTAATGAGATCAAATTTTGCATACCGGGTGATGTAATTCTGAATTACAGCAGATATGCTTTGTGCAGAACACTGATTTGTCATGAATCAGACCTTGAGATAATAAATTCAGTCTTGGACAGCGGTATGTATATTCATTTTTGGGCATCTCGGGAGTGTTGTTACATACACTTCATACTGGTGAATGATATATTTCCTAATAATGCTTTCATTACTACTGCTGAGTGGGAATGTTTGAATCCTTGGGATGACTTTTTGGACACTTGGAGCTTAAGTGCCAACAGGGTGTTTCTAGTTTTGGGCAGCGGAAGCATTCCCAGGATGATTGTTCTCAGAGTTGACATTGCTGCCCTCTTCTATATCAGCCACTTTTTAGAGGATGCTACCTGGGAAGATGAGCAGATCTTACAGCATCCAGCACTCCAATTGCTTGAGGACAAGCAATTTCAGGGAGGGAGGACTGTAATGTCCCCTTCTTAGTTGGACAATAGGAGATGAGTGAACTTGCCTACTCAAGGGTTCCCGTAGGCAGTGTCAGTTGGTTGGGAGCCCATCGAGTGACGTGGATTGTTGTTTGGACGAGCAAAATTTTCCATTGCCATATTTTCAGGCCGTTTCGGACACTTGTGGGAGGACTTACTATTTTTAGTAAGTCAGTCAACTAGGGAATCGGTGGAAACGGACAGTACGATTGAATACCTCGGCGAAATGGGTATCCATTTCCATAATTTGTTTGGGATTCCGGGGTTCAAGAGGCAGAGATTTTAATGTGTAAAGTTAATTATATTAAATTAAATATTTAATATAGTTTAACTTTATAATATTTCATATGTGGGAGATATAAGGTTTATTAGTCACTTAAAAAACAAGTAGAAATATAAAGGTGACTTATAATATTCAATTGTTAATATGGTCGGCCAAGTTATGAGAATTAAAATTAAAATGTTTTATTTTAATGTTGCTTTGGAAAGAGGAAAAAAGAGGTCGACCCCTCTTGGAGAGTTATAAAAAGAGCAATGAAACTTCATTTTCATCATCTTTGGCTATTCATTCTCTTGGAGCAATTTTGAGGAGTTCTTGCAGAGTTGCAGGGGTTTCGAATTCAGCTTGTTGTGTGACGAAAATCACTAGCAGGGACAACATCCTCGGAGTTGAAAGATATTCTCAGGGTGTTCATGAGCAACTCTACTTCAGGGGTTGCATTGGAGCTTTATATATGTAGATTTACAATGGTTTTCAGGGGGTTTGGAAGGGATTTCGAAGCATATTTTGCATACATTGCTGTAGCATTCATTCCTCAATATAGTCGTACAAGTGGAGTCATTTATTGTATGTGATTCCATGATTTGAGTTGGGGTTTCAAGGTGACTTGGTTATTTTGCTTCTACAGTTCCAGCCGTTCCATTTAGAGTGGATTTCTTATGGTTTCAGGGCAGATTTCAGACATTTCTTGCTGGCCATAATTTCCTCTAGCTTGGCCGTACCATATCTTGCCTGGCATTGAAGGTGTTTTTTAATATTCAGAGTTTGGGTGCCAATTAATGATTGTAATTGAGGCGTCTAAGGATTGGAAGCTTTCCTTTGCATTGATATTGTAAAAAGACATCTTTTATTTGTTGCTGGGAAAGAAATACATATATTCCTGTGTTGTTGTTCAGCTATAAAGTCACCATTTTCAGTCTTGTACAACTTCCGGGTATTTTGATACTTTCCAAAGTCCTTTAGAGGGTTTATAGTTTTATATAAATATTATCTAAATTCCAAGTTTCATTGATTCCCGCCAAGTAGTTTGCTAGATATTATTTGTTCAAGTTGGCAGTTTAACTTTTTCTGCATATAGCAATGTTAGTTATCTTTCTAACATTGTATGAACACAATAGCAAATCAAATTTTTTAAAAAGAATCACACATTACACAATTCAAATTTAACAATAGTGACTGGATTTCATCACCAACCATTGCTTGAGATTTGGTTACGGTGGCTTTCATCTCCATCCACCAATCTTTGCCCTTAGAAACCTTAGGTCACCACTGAGCAAACTTGCTCGATTTCATCATGAGAAAGCATCTCATTGTACCATCTTAGCCATAGTTTTGATCTTTCTTTGGTTAATTTAGATTAGCACATTTGAAACACACAATATCAAAACCTAAAAAAATGAACACACATTAAAAGGAGATAATCAATGAATAATATTATTGTGTTCTAGTTTGTTATACTCTATTATTTGTGAATTACGCTCTTAATCCTTAACTCGAAATTTTGAGTTTCAAATCAATTGAAATTCTGAGTTTTGGATCAGTCGGAATTCTGAGTTTCGGATCAGCCATCATCACCAACCATCCCAAAAAGGGCCAGCAAATGATCTAATGATGCTCCTACGAGAATGGCCATGACTGGGGGGTTAGTTGGATAATCCTCGGAGGGCATAGAATCCAATCCCTCAATGCTCTCCTAGAATCCATGGTCAAGGGACCAATAGAAGAAGATATGAAATTGATAAACCATGTTTGTCTACAACTCTTAGGTACATGAGGGACAGTCAAAACTTGGCATCAAAAAGTTGCAATCCTGTCCCACCACATTCAAGAAGAAGAAAGCATTGAAGACCTAGTAGCCACTCTGATATGAAGACAAGGATGCATAGATTTGTCATGGAGAGTTGTAGCCTCAAATGAACGCTTGTTACTCAATGGCAGGGATAGGATGAAAGAATGAGGTGATTAGTCGAGTTGTAGTCAATCTCTCTTGACAATGCTAGAGTGATAGCTTTTCAAAGGTGCAAAGCTAAACACTGCAAGTTAGAATATATGGAAAACGTGGCAAGCGATAAGCTTGAGTCTTCATATAAGCATTAGTACCTTCCTCAAATATTGTAATAAATGACACTTGAAGATGAAATAGCTAGTCTCCCACCTCTCAAAGAAAGGAAACGCAACATACCCTATCCTCTCGAGGGATATGGAGGTCTATCTCCACTTGCAACTAATGTGAGCAAACTTTAAGCTAACAAAGAGGAATCCTAAGGTTGTGTGTCCAATGTCATTGGATATAATCAGAATCCACAAAACCTTTAATTTGTAAATTTGTCGATCCGTAGTAAATAGCAGCATCTGAAGTGCCTCTTAAATATCTAAATATCCAGTTCACTACATTCCAATGCTCCTTACCAGGATTTGCCATGTACTGGCTGACAACTCCCACTGCTTGGGCAATATCCGATCTAGTGCTTACCATGGCATACATGAGGCTTCCTACTGCTAATGAATACGGTACACGAGACATGTTTGTCTTCTCTACTTCTATTCTAGGACATTGTTCAAAAGACAATTTGAAGTGTGAAAGAAGTGGGGTATTAATTGGTTTTGCATTCTGTATGTTGAAGCGTTGTAGAATCTTCCTATATATATATATAGAATCTTCCTATATATATGACTGTTGACATAACCAGATCTTCCTTCCTATTTTGTCCCTATGTATCTTCATCTAGCCAACTGAGCCTTTAGATCAATGATTTTCTTCATGCTAGGGCCTGCAACTAGCATATCATCTACGTACAATAGCAAAATAATAAAACTGCCATCATCAAACCTCTTATAGTATGCAAAATGATCAGCTTCACTCCTGCTGAAACCTTGGCTCTTCATGAAGGTGTCAAATTTTCTATACCACATCCTTGGCGCTTGTTTCAATCCATACGAAGATTTCTTGAGTTTGCAAACCAAATGTTCTTTGCCTCCTTCCTTCTTCATAGCCCTCAAGTTGATCCATATAAATCTCCTCCTCGAGATCACCATGCAAGAAAGCAGTTTTTACATCAAGTTGCTCCAGTTCTAAATCCTGTGTTGCTACAAGTGCAAGTAAAACTCTAACAGTAGTCAGCTTCACAACTGGAGAGAAAATTTCATTAAAGTCTATACCTGACTTTTGCACATATCCTTTTGCCACCAAGCAAGCTTTATAGCGTTCCAACAACCCATCATTGTTCTTCTTTACTTTGTACACCCACTTGTTGCCAACAACCTTTCTTTTAGGTGGGAGATCCACAAGTTCCCACGTTTTATTCTTGCAAAGTGCTTTTATTTCCTCCTCCATGGCTTTCCTCCACTTTTCTGCATTTTTAGATTCTCTAGCTTCCTAAAATGAACTGGACTCACCATCATTAGTTAACAAATCAAAAGAGGACTGAAAACAAGAGAATACCTTTCCAAACACTTTTGAGGACATGTAGATCTTCTAACCCAATGATTTGTTGGTTGTGGCTCTTGGTCTTGTGACTATTGTGGCTGCTTTACTTGCTGCTCTACTTGTTCTACATGCTGATCAGAAGCTTCAGCATGCTGATTTTCATTTTCATCTGCTTTCATATCTACTTCAACTGGTACAACATTAGGTGTTTGTTGTACCTCCTTCCTTTGCATGGATTTTTCATTAAAAATGACATCCCGGCTTATAATTACCTTGTGAGCAGTAGGATCCCACAGTCTATACCCTTTCATTGTATCTCCATAGCCGAGAAAAACACATTTGCTTGATTTGGGGTCAAGTTTGGACCTTTTTTCTTTAGGCACATGGGCAAATGCATCACAGCCAAAGGTACACAAATGAGAGTAATCAATTGGCTTACCACACCAAACCTCCTCCGGAAATTGTCCATCCAACGCAGCTGTGGGTGACCTGTTACTGAGGTAAGCAGCTGTATTAACATCCTCTGCCTAGAACCTTTTATCCAACCTAGATGCGATGAGCATGCTTCTTGCACGTTCCATGATTGTGCAATTCATCCGCTCGGCCACACCATTTTGTTGTGAGTATATGGTACAGTTTTTTGGTGCTTAATTCCTTCCTACCTACAAAATTTATCAAAAACCTTGGAGCAATATTCACCCCCAATATCTAACCTAAGACATAAAATAGGCTTGCCCAAACTTTTCTCTATTCGTGCTTTGAACTCTTTAAACTTCTCCAAAGCTTACGACTTCTTTTTCAAAATATAAACCCACTCTTCTAGAATAATCATCTATAAATGTCAAAATATATATATCACCATTTAAGGATTGAGTGGGCACTGGTCCAAATATATCAGAATGTATAAGTTGCAGAAAATCAAAACTCTTACTAGAGCTTGCAGTAAACCGAACTCTCTTTTTTTTACCAAAAATACAGTGCTCACACAAGTCTAAATTACAAGACTTAATCCCAGAAAGCATACCTCGATCATGCAAAATTTTCAAACCTTTTTCACTAATATGTCCTAGGCGTTGATGCCATAGCATTACTGCATCCTGAGTATTTCTTGAAGTTGCTACTGCTACATGGTTTGTCACTGTATCACCGCACAAACGATATAGGGTTCCATAAGATTCTCCTTTTGCTACTATAAGGGCTGCTCTGGTAATTTTGCAATATTGATATCGAAAGTGATAGAATACCCTAGCTTATCCATCTTCATGATTGAGAGCAAATTCTTCCGCAAATCAGGCACATGTCGTACATCATATAACATCCTTTCTCTACCATCGTCCAGCCTAATCCTGATGTCCCCTCTTCCCACAACTTCTAAAGGATGATCATCACCCAAGTAAACCATCCCACCACTATGTGGCTGATATTTGACAAACCAGTCTCTGTGAGGAGACATGTGGAAAGATGAACCTGAGTCCAAAACCCAGGTATATAGAACAAATCTGTTGTTGTTGATATAGAAAGCATCACATGTTGTCGTCTCTCTTGAATCTACCATAATGGCCTCAACTGATGGTTGAAACTACTTTTCACCATTCTTTTCCTTTTTCAAATACCAACAATCCTTCTTTGAGTGCCCTAGCTTCCCACAATGTCAACACTTCCCTTTCAACTTGTGTCCTCTAGACTTAGATTTGGACTGTGATCTACCTTGTTGACTCCTCTCGAAAGATCAACCTCTCATAGCTAGGGCTTCATTGGTTGAGGATTCCAAAGACGTTTTCCGCCTCAACTCTTCTGCCAACAAAGCGGCTACCACATCATCAAAAGTTAGAGCTCCTGATGATGAATTTTCATCACCAAATGATCCCAAGTGTCCAGGAGGGAACAAAGTAGGGTGATAGCTATGTCCTCATCCTCCATCTTCACATTAACTAAGACCAGTTTGTTGATTAGGGTATTAAACTCGTTTAGATGATCTGCCACAGATGAACCCTCCTTCATCCTCGGGCTATAAAGTTGTTTTTTCATAAAAACCTTATTTGTTGCTGATTTCGTCTCATACAACTCTTCAAGCTTCTTCCAGAGGGCTTCCGTGGTCTTTTCTTCAGTAACATTGAACAAGACAGAGTCTGCTAGGCAAAGACGGATTGGAAACCGCCTTCCTGTCCAACATTGCCCACTCCTCATCTTTCATGCTACTCAGTTTACTCGCGACCCCTTTCAAGGTTAGTGCTTGGTCGTTTTAAACGAGCAAATCTTCCACCTTCATCTTCCATAGGGCGAAGTTTCTACCATCAAACTTCTCAATCTCGAACTTGGTTACACCTCCTGTCATTTTTGCAGCTCCCACTCACACAAAACCCAAAGCTCTGATACCAGATGTTAGAAAAAAAATATTACGAGCAAGCAAAACAATAATGCAGAATCAAAACAGTAACACAGATTTTTACGTGGAAACCCTGCAGTGTGCAGGTAAAACCACGGGGCAATGGCAGCTTCGTTATTTTATTGATTTCGGAAAAATTTTACATTCACTAAACTGTTACATGTAAGGGGTCATTCCCCTTTTATAGAAAAACAAAGGAAGACTCCAAAAAATTGTTCGTTTCCTCTCCCAAAGTATCACTATAAACTACACCACCATGCACCTCTCTGCTGAACAACATTGGAGATCTAGATATTCACTTCACCTCCTAACACAATCATCATGAAATGCTTAGTGTAGAATGCCAACTTAAGATTAAGAGCTTGATATGGAGCAGCCCAAGTGATCCAAGATATTGTTAATAAACCATGGACAAATGATAAAATAGGTGTAATGTGGATGGCAAACCTATATACGTCGATGTTATGTGGATGGAGAGGGTCATGCTCAAATCAAAGCAATTTAGTAAACAATTCAGATTAAAGAATAATTTTGCATAGCAATATTGTGTTGACGACCAATGGGCCTTAGGCTTTTTTACCTTTTCAAGTATCAATATATGATAGGAACCTCATTGTTTAAAAACAAATTTGTTCATCTCTTGTCCTAAGTAAAACTTATATGTTTGTATTTGATTTTTTATTTTTTAATTATAAAGCTCAATCATTTTTAAAAATAACTAATATTTAATTAATTCAAATCTATTTTGCTTCATAGGTGTTTAGTGCATCTACTTATGAGCAAAGGTGGTGTGTATTGGTATTCATTTATTTAGTGAAACACAATAGGCCAGGAAGCAAAAAGGTAGAGGACCTTGCGTTTGTTCATTCCAACCTCC
Source organism: Wollemia nobilis (assembly GCA_028583015.1). NCBI lineage: Eukaryota > Viridiplantae > Streptophyta > Pinopsida > Araucariales > Araucariaceae > Wollemia > Wollemia nobilis. Next base: position 5,712,590 of record JAQPPZ010000523.1, on the reverse strand, counting down.
ACCTTATCTCCCGAGCTTCACCCGATTATAAATGAGATTCTCACACAATGTGGGATTATGATGGATTAATGGATGATGGGAATGATGAATTGCCAATTGAGGTGGTTGTGAATGATGCAGAAAGCATGCTATTTAGAGTTGGATATTGTGACCCATTTGGGAAGAAAGGGCAAGATATCAAAAGCTCTATCATTCCTTCCACTTCAAGCACAGCAAAGTTTATAGAGCCATAGCTAGAATTTGATAATAATAGTTTGTTTGTTTTGTACCAATTGTTGATTTTATATTTTATTATAGAAGTTATAAGATGTTTTGTCATTTATGTATATATTTTATGTTTCTATATGGTTTTTTTTTATAACATGATAGATATAGACAGATAGACAGACAGATGTATATTTCGCAGCTCTCTCCAATGCAAATTATCAAAATCTGAAATCTACTTGATGATTTTATATATTTATATTCGTGCATGAATGTGATTTTATTTTATTTGTGCCTATTTCATGAATATATGAAATTTTTTGAAAAAATACGAGAGAGTGGGAGAGTGCGGGTGTGCATGTGCCCGCACTCACATGCACACGCACACATTTGCATGATGTGTGTACAGGAATCCAATTTTTACATGCAGACTTGTCACATTGTTGTCATCGTCACTTTTCTTATTTCTATTAACTATTCTACAAGGTACCCTTCAAATAGCTGATAATCCAACTCACTGCCTTCTAGTGAGGTTGCCTGAGTTCTATCAAAATTTTGGATGCCATGCCTGCTAAATAAGCAATTTCATGCCTAGTTGTATCCATATAAACTACCAACTAGCTATATTTAAAGAGTACCATCAACTGGCTTCTCTTAATAATTGCTTAATAGTTTCATTCTATATCCCTGGAATTAGTTGCCAAATTACAGTTTTCTATTCTAATCTCTTCAAGATTTCCCACATACATTTGCCAAGAAATGAATATCTTGTCTTCCATGATTACCTAATTTTTCACAGAAAAATTGAAACCTGTATTCAGAGATTTCCAAATAAAACAAAAAAAACATAGCCAACTTTTTATATGAAATGTATACTAAATTATTAGATTTGGCAAAATAGCAATAGCAAATTCCATGTTTGTATCAAATACTAATGTGTACATTTCTAATTTTCCAAAAATATTTTTACTAATTTTCAAAATTGAAAGATTGACTAACTATTCAATACTTATAAAACAAAAATTCTATCCCCATAAAATCCCCCTTTGTTGTTGTGCTCCAGCCAAAATTCCATTCCTAGACAGTAAGGAGCAGTCCAAGATCTGACATCTCAAATTTTTTCCTTCAAATCTCCATTAAAGTCATGTATCTTGCCAATGCCATATCCTATAATCAAAAATCATCTACCATCAAAACAACCAAGGTTATATGCTAACCATCATGAACCTTAAGGTAGATATTTGGATACATTCCACACTTCTGAAAATCATTCTCTGAGAGCTTATGAAAAGTTTTTTGAAAGCAAAAGAAAAGTGTCCTTCCCTTTTCATCATATGAACATAGTTGCTCCAAGTAAACTTCTGTCAAATTCCCAATAAGGAAAATGGCTTAGATGATGCATCTCTGCTTGCATCACAAGCCAATGCAAGAAGAACTCTAATGGTTATCATTCTGGATACTGCAGCAAATGGTTCCTGGTAGCATATCTCTTCTTTTTGTTTGATTCCTTGGCCACTAATCTGGTTTTCTATCTGTTAATTTTACCAACTTAAGGTTGATCTTGGAGAGACCCATATGCACCTCATTCTTGATTTGCCTTTAGGCAACTCTAATAATTCCCAACTTTTATTCTTCCTTGTAGTTTGCATTTCTTCATCCATGGCCTTCATCTGCTTTTTTCCTGCTTTTTTGGTTAAGGACCCATATCCACAAGTACAAGTTTATGTGTTGTGTTTGATTCTCTACACTAGGCACTTGTGCCAAATAAGCATAGGAAATTTCAGGTAGGGGTCCCAACTTGGACTAACTTTTACTACAATCTTCTTAAAAGGATAGATAGTACTTACTACTTCCAATGCTTTTGATCATATAATGATGGCCTTAGGCCGTTTGGGACTTTTAGACTTATTCTTAGAGTTTGAGATACTAGCAATCAGTAAATCGATAGATTACCTCCCTTCAGGATGTATATTTGTCAGTGGGAATAGGCTTCAGGTTTAGTGCGCATCATAGATTAATCCATTCATATTTATGAACAGGCTCATGGCTGCATATTCAGATCAATACTTCTGATGGGCTCATAGTTGATGGCAACATAGGCATTTTTATTCTCTGGGTCTCAAATTAAAGGCAGCAAACAAAAGGCAAAATCAGGGAAACCTTGTCTATCTTTAAATTCTTGCCCAATCATGTTCCTCTTGATTCAGTTCCTAAAAAATTTAAACGTAAACCGACTTTACAGACCAAACTTCAAACTTAGCAAATTGCGGACTCCACGATCAGTCGGACAGATGTAGAACCTGGCAACTGTTCGCAGCCTCTTTAAAACTGTTCAGGTTTGCTTCAAATAATAAATCACCAGAGAAGAGAAGGCACTGACATGGGTTAGAAGAAAAGGAAGCTGTCTAGGCTAAGCCAACAAGATGCTGGGAGTAAGAAAAATGGTAAGCTGGCAAAATGCCAGGAGGAAAGAAAAAGGTTATGCCTGCAAGAAACTGGGAGAAAGGGGAGAAACACAATCAATAAAAAGAAACCTGTCTGGTTGTTGCAAATTAGGATAGTTTATTGTAGGCTTTGTCAATTTTGCATTTGATTTTCTAATTGTACAAGAAGAATTTCAATAATAAAATTATTGTTGTTTTTGTAATTTGATAGTTTTCCTGTGTGTTCCTGTAAGTATTTTATTGTCCACGAAATATTTCAGATCACTCCGAGTGCCAAAACTTAATCGAACTAAGATGTTGAAGGGCATATTAATTAGACTGAAAAGCTGTAACGGGTGCCATGTGCCAAAAAGTGATCAGAAGTTCAAATCCCCTTGAAGTACCTAGTGGCTTCCCTGGCTTCCCATTATTCCATTTCTAATCATAAAGACAAGGACAACGAAAGTGAAAATATAAATACCTTGAGGACTTGGAGAGCAGAGGCAACGGACTCGCGATAGGGTGAATTGGAGGAAATGGCAAGGAGACGCTTGAGTGCAGCGCCGTTCTGAGAAGCGATAGCCTCTGTGAATTCGTTCACGTACTCGGAAAGCCTCCTGTGAGCTTCTCCAATGCTCATGTATGCCATTGATTTCCAAACCCTCTCCTCCTCCTCCTCCTCCTATTTCGCTCTGCTCTAAAAACCAACCAATTGGGCTGTTCCCTCACAGAGATGACTGTCAAGGCAAATCTTCTTTACTAAGACACTCTCCTCTCTTAAGCTTCGGTTACAGGTTTTCTTCGGCCCAGAAACAAAGTTCAGGAAGTTTAATTATATTGCGGTTATATTAGGTTGTTTGATTGTTGCTGTATTTTGCACTTATAATATTATTATTATATAGTAATACAGAGCTCTCATCATTTCGTCAAGATTTCTTGATTAGGTAAAAAAACCTCCCCCATACGGGGAAAAAAATATTTTTGCCGAGAAGAGTAGTTTGGTACTATTGAATGGGAGGTCTTCGAATTTGTGTGATGTAAATACAAAAAAATGTGTGGCTTTCTTTTAGATAGAGGTATACTTGAATGGGATTGCATGGCGATCACCTAAAAATGGTTTCATAGGTTTCTTTTTAACCTAAAAGTTTTAAAATAATGTGAATGTATTCCCATCAATCATTTACCTCGATCAGTCATCTCATTGAGTAGTCGGTTAACCACGAGTTTGAATATGGCTTCTGTCAAATTGTCGATTTATGAGCTAATTCAACAATCTTCCCTACATCGTGAAGCATTAATGGACATTTTGAAATCCATCGAATTGCAATCGCAAGATCCTAATGTCTTCAACAACTTTGTGGGGAGTATCCAAACATGCATGGAGCCTTCCATAACATTTTATGACTTTGAGATTAAGCCAATCTCCTCAAAATTAGTGGATCCTCAATTGCATATCATGGCTCTAATTAACAAGAAGCCTTTTAAAAAAGTCCTAATTGACACCAGTTCCTCTATCAACATCATCACCACATCCGCCCTTCATCATTTGAACCTTCCTCCATCTCACATTACCAAGTCATCCTTCACCCTCAAAGCATTCAACGATGCTTTGTGTTCCACGGTTGGCACTGTCGTTTTACCCATCGAAGTAGGGGCTAAAACGTTGCACACAATGTTCTACATCTTGGAAAGATCCATTGCATACCGACGGACGTCAAGCCGTTTAAGTATAGTAATTTCATCTCAAATCCCAGAGTCAATGCTCCCTTCCACTCATCTTTTTATTTTGCCATCATCCAATCCATCCACCACCACACCAATCTCTTCATCAAATGATCCCATCCCTGAAGACCTACCCATCACCAAACCTCATCAAGCTTTCGTATCCCCATCATCATCATCATTGATTACATGCACATGTGGTCATAGTCAGTCCACATCATCAACATCATTGTCATCCACTTCATCATCATCATCCATTCAACAATCTTCCCAAGCCAATCCATTACCATCACCCAATGTTTCACAAGTCAAACTGATGGATTGTGAGATACTTCCATCTGCATCATTGCCCGAGCCATCACCTGACCAAAATCATTCCATGTCATCCCAAGTCAAGGTCCATCTCACCAATCCTGGCATTGGTGAATATGTGGTCGACAACATCACCATTACGCCCCTCACCATCCTTAGTGCTAAGGATTTTGGTCGTCCACGTGACCCATCCTTAGCAATAGGAGCAGTCTATAACATGGGTTCATATCCAAATAGCATAAATTTTGTATATGGGGGGATCGAATCTTCATCAAGTCTAGCTCCCATAGAGGAACCCCAAGAACCAAAACTTGCCAATATTTCAAACATGTCAGGATTCCCATCTCGATATTTCCACATTGTCAATTGGTAAGGCTATGGTCTAGGACTACATGAATAGGGAGTGCATCAACCTATCGATGTTCCATATCAAGATGTGCACGATTGTTCAGGCTTAGGCTACCACCCATTACCTACCACCTCTTCTTTTGAACAAGCCTTCCAAAGACTTACGCTCAATTCAGGAGAAGAATCCCTTCATCCCAATAATTTTGATGATGATATCTATGAAGAATTTGAGCTTATATCGATTATTTCAGACGAATATGAAGAAGAATCAGAGCCCATCATTTCCCATTCTGAACGAGATGAGTTTTATCTCAACATGTTCCCCATCCATGAGCCCATCTTTCGTCGGCTTCTTCCACAAGAACGAGTCGTACCTACCGGTGAACCACCACCTCCATTCCATTAAGCCATTCCATAAGCCAACTCGTAACATATGTACATAATTCAAAAAATAGTGGTTTTTACGACTACCAAAAAAACAAAAAAAAAACACGCCCAAAACAATGTTTGAACAAAAAAAATACAAGGAAACACAAGTTTGCACAATAGAATAATTTTCATTGACAAGGGGAGCCTATAAACTCCATTGTTTACAAGCTTGGATCCTTGAATCCTTTTGATACAATATTACAAGGGGTTAGGGTTCTCCGAAACCCTAACAAGAAAAGTTGTGATGTCTTCAAGCGCGTCTTGATCCCAACAAGGTTGAGTGGGCTTTGTGATATCCAATGCTAGGCCACTCTAGATGTTGATGTAGTGCTCCAGATCTGCACACAATGACACAACAAAAATAGTTAGTAATACATGTGAGGGCTCCACAGTGTGAGGCCCTCTATGAGCAATAGTAAACTCTAACTAAGTGTTGTAACTAAAGTAAACGGAAACATAAGCATATGCATAGAATAAAATAATAAATGATTGATTTGTGTTACTTATTGTAACTATGATGTGAGACGTATGATGTAGAAGGTTGGTGCGATGATGCCCTAGCATCGCTCGGAGGCTAGGGGTCTTCAGGAATGATCGCGTAAAACACCTACGGGCACCTCGCTGCTGAGCCCATGGGCGCCTGGGGTTAAGGGGAAGGATTATGCAGAATTAGATCCGACAAAGAAAAAAGGATGGCAATGGCGATGGGGTTATGGCGAGCGAGGGGGATCAAAGTATGATGAATGGAATGGGATTAGGGCACAAAAGACTTGGTTGAAGACTTAGGGCACCCAGGGAACTTAAGAAAATACAGGGCATCAAAGAACTCAAAACTTTGGGAACTCAGGGGTTGAGCCATCAAAATAGCTCTTATTTATAATCTAACCTGGGGCATGCTAGGGTTTCAACAACACTAATCGTGTGGTTGAGATTAAAGCACATCCAAGGGTAGATATTAAATCTAGGGTGTGGCATGGATTGATGTAAATGGGTGGTCGGGATTAAATGGAATTGGATGGCTAGGATTTATTTATTTATATAAACATATATTTATTAAATATATATATATATATAATATTAAAATATTATTATTTAAATATATATAAATAATAGGCAAAAATGGTAGGAAAGCTAGGATGGAGGGCAAATGACTATGTTTTGGTAGTGGAAATGGAGGAAAGCATGGATGGAGGACAAATGACTAGATTTTGGTGTCTATAGATGCTCATTTTTTTTCTGCATTGCGTGGAACACAATGAAGTGTAAAAATACGAGACACTTGTTTTGGCCAGGTGCAGAAGCAACTTCTCTTGGGATGTGGAGTGCGAGCTTGAAGATAAAAGAATAAAAGAATTTTGAGTTTTGCGTAGCTTACCCCCTCAATTGGTGAATGAGGTTACGGATGAATCTCATGAACCAATTGAAAAATTTGTGCAAATGGAATGTGGACAATATGAATGATGTAAAATGTGATACCGTTATTGCCCCAACGGTGAGAAGGAGGTTGTTGAGAAATGTGTTTGTTTTTTCCCCAACAGATGAAGGGATTTGTGAAAAGTGTGATGGGAGATGTGTCTATTTTTGCCCTAACAGATAAAGGGATGTTTGCCAAATGTAGATGGCATGATCATGTAAGATGTATCCCGTTTGCAAGAAAGTCAAAATCAAATATGGTTACCCCAAATTTGGGGTGATTCGATGATATTGAAAAAATACCTTCTGGCGTCATTGATATGCAACGATGATAATGCAAAGAAAGAAAAATAAATAGTCAACCTTTAGAGGGCCTGCTAGTGACTGTTTGAATAATTCCTACGATCGAAATCAATCATCCTAACTAGTGCCTGTATTTGTGGTGTTAAGAAGTTTTTGAATGATGAAATGTGATTTGTGTCCATGTTTTAAGCCCCACGAACTAGGCCATCAATGACAGCGATTGTGCAAATTGTTCTTAAAAACAAGGTTTCACTCAAAATGTGAAGTATCAAATATGATTGTGATCTTGAGCAAGGAGATAAGTGATGATGATCATGGACAAGTGTCCTTATGGTAGGCTATTTATCTTACCGAATTGCATGGATGCAAATCGTTGCAATCGCCGAGTATATAGAATAACTTACTAGATACGAGGTTCACTTGAATTTGTAAATGAATTTGGTAAATATGTAAATGATGATGATATTGAATGTTGTGCAAATAATGTGTGAATGATGATATTAATGGTGATGGTCTTTTTGTGAAGAATTTGACCATTTTGAGGTTCTTTTATAGTGTGTTTGATGAATTTGCAAAATGTGGTTGTAAATGAATATTATGCATCCAAATCAGTTGGAATCTTCACAAAACTTGATAAAATTATGAAATGATAAATATTTTGTGGGTAAAGCTTTATCATCCATCTAGACGAAGAAGTTTGAGAAAACTTGATAGCTACAAGTATTAGTCTAGGGATGAAGGAAAGAAAAGAGGACTTGATAGTGAGTATCCAACAATGGTGGATCCTTTAATTTGGAGCTGGAATGAGTGTTTTTGGATGGACAGGATCTTGCCTTCAATGAACTTCACTCTCTAGTTTGGTTTGCTCTACCCTTGGTGTTTTACTAGTTATTATTTTGTGAGTTATAGGTTGTATCTAGTATTCTCTATAGGACTAGAGTTGATATGGGGGGCTTCACTAAGTCCCAATACTCATGATTTTGAGTCCATTTGGAAATGTCAGTCATTATTTGTACTAACAATCAAAGCATCAAAAGGAAATATGGTATGCTTTATCTTGTCGAGCAATAAGTTTCCACGAGAGTTTTGTGCTTGTCGACGATCTTACTTCTATTTTTATGGAAGGGATAGAGATGACACAGTGGTTTGAAAGTCTAATTTTGAGTTTGGAAGCATTATGGATGGTTACAATATGTGGCTCGAGCCTTGAATAAGGGATAAAGGTGGAGGCTAGCATCACTCTGGTCAGCTCCTCCCCTCTAAAGTAGGTCATCGAGGCTTTTTTCTAGAACTTTATACTGAAAGACCTTAATGACTCATCAAAATGTTTGCTCCAAATGGTCCTGTGAAATATGGAAGAAGCAAAAAATCACTTGGATACTTAAAAAGGAGGATCTTAATGCTCAAGGCCCAATAGGAAACACTGGACAACGAAGGGAAGGTTTATCCCAAAGATATTTTTTGGTCTCTATTGGTTTAATATTTGTCTAGGTCTGTTACTTGTTTGTTTTCTATTTCATTTTTTTGTAATCTTAAATGATCTTAAAGTCAAAATTATTAGATAGTATAGATGTTGTTTGATCTACTTGTTTAATTTTTGGAACCATTTTTGGAGCATAAATGTTATTCTTTGATGTTGATTGTAAAAGGTTTTGTGTCCCTTTCAAAACCCATTCTACCTTAATCAAAAAATATTAAGCTCTCACTTTTAAGAACATTATATTATGTTATCTCATCCTTAATAATTACTTGTGGTAGGAGGACATGAGGATGGAATAGAGCGAAAGGGGTGCAAACCCTAGGTGTAGTCAAGCATTGTAGAAAGAGGGTTGTTTGTAGCCCACTTGTTGTACTCAAGAGGACATGAGGATGGAATGGAATGAAAGGGGTGCAAACCCTAGGTGTAGTCAAACATTGTAGAAAGAGGGTTGTTCACAACCCGCTTGCTATACTTAGGATGATATTAGTTGATCTTCAATCTGTGAGAAAGCTTCTTCAGTTATAAAAAATGTCTCTCAGGGATCTTTGGGTTCGCGGGTGGAGCTTTCTGATGAACCTCTACTCTTTATCAAGATTTTGGAGGATGAATCTAAGTTAGATATGATTGATCGTGAATCCCAAACAATTATTTGCAAACTCAGTGACAAAAGACTAGGCCTTGAGGAGCTCAAAGGATACATTAAACTTTGGTGGTCCAGTAAATTCTAAGTAACTTTGCTACCCAAAAATTTATTTTTTGTTTCTTTTTCTGATTTGAAAGATAGAGATAGGGTAATCTATTACAGATACAATTGGTTTTTTAGACAAAGGGGTGTCTATATATAATCTTGGACTCCCAGTTTCAACTCCCTTATAGAAGAAGTTGATGGCTCCCAATATGGGTGCATCTATATGCTCTCCCTATGGAGTTTTGGGAAGAGAAGATATTGGCCAAAATTGGTAACACCACTGGTGCACTCTAGTATATGGATGCCCAAACAAAGGATAATTTATCTAGTTAAATTAATATGAGTAAAGCAAGATTGGTTATTTGGATGGATGTTTCAGGTCCTTGGTCTTAATCCATTACTATCTCCTTAAGAAAAGGGCAATGGATCCAAAATATTGAATATGAAAACTTATCCTTGAGATGTTATGGCTTTCAAAAATATGACCACCTAAATAAGAAATTCTCAGTCATTTGATCATGCTCTGATTCTTCCTTAGTGTAGGAGAAGGCCCTACATGCAAATGATCCTAAACCTTCAACCGTTCTAGTTCACAAGGAAGAAGCTCATCCTCCAACTACACCAAGTGTCTAACAGGAATCAAGCAAGCAACATAAGATTTAACCTCAAAAGGAGAATTTGAATTAAATCATTGATAAAATTCAAATGGTTACTAAAGACCATATAGTCAGTTCCATAGAAAATATTAGCACCTCAAATAGTATTCTTGAAGCTAATTATGAAATAATCGGTGATAGTCAATTTTTAAAAAATGAAGATCATACATAATGTGTTACAACTAGATATTACCTTAGGAGCTTGAAGTGCAAAAATACATTCTTAGATATTGTCACTCTAAAGGAGGAAGAACCTATGCTACAAAAGAAAAACAATCAAAAGACCCATCAACTATGAACTCCATAACAACCCCAATGGTTCTAGACTATTGTTTTTGTTATGATTGGGTGGTAGCTACAGTTTTTTTAGTTTCTATTTTGGAAGTGGTCTACTAATTTGTCATGTTTTGAAAGTTGTTTTGTCAATATACAAGGTTGTTGCAGCATATTGTACTATCTTACATAGCTTGATGTATAGGTTTGGGAACCCTAAAACCTCTTTTTACCTTAATAAAAAAATTAATATTTTTTAGTCCCGATAGGGACAACGCAATAGTAAATGGCATTTGGCTCTCCTAGCGGAGACCCAATTTCAATTCATAAGGAGGGTGGCCCCTAATGTGCCGCAACTTTTCAGCCTATTCAAAATAATAATTACTTATGGTGAATCATTTATTTTTTACACAAGGATTGCTATAAATTTATTCTTTTTTTTTGTTTTAGATTGAAAAAATATTTTGTTGTATTTATTGTTATTATTTTGTGTAGAAAACCTTTATAAACCCAAGCTTGCTAGGTAAAGACAAAGTCAATGAGACCCTTGATTGTCCAAAGAATCAAATTAGGGTAGCCCATCAATAAGCACTCAGTTACTACCTACTAGCCTATCCCTTACAAGTAAAATTTTAGGGTAAAGCACGAGTTTTGAAAGGGTCCTGATCCCCTTTACCAGGGTTTGAACATGGGTCTTTTAGATAAAAACCCAAAGATATACCACTACGTACCCTCATAGGATACAAATTTTAGGGTAAAGCATGGGTTTTGAAAGGGTCTTGATCCCTTGTATCGAGGTTTGAACTAGATGAAAACCCAAATATATACTACTATGATATCTCTCGTGGGACTTAGATTGACAAAATATTACTTTCTCTAACTAGTATATCCTTACTTTCAACTAGGGCTTCTTTAGATGATATTTATTACTTACTACCCAACTTTACCGACAACAATATTTCATTCTTTAAATTTCTCTACATATCTAGAGTAAGAGCTTAGAAGACAAGACTTACTTCTTGCTCACACTCGCTGCCAAAACTTTTAGCTAACAAAATTAGCTTTAGATTAAATGAACATAACCATGCCTAAATATATTACTTATATCAATTAGACCTCAAAAGACATTTAAAAATAATAATTATCATTAATGTTCATTATTAATATAATCAACATTCTAATTTTTAAAAAATAATAAAGAATCCTCTTAAATGGTGTGATAAGTTAAGGTATTTACCAAAAAAACTTATGTTAAAAGAACAATCCTTTACCAACATTTGTAAAGATTATTATAAAAACCAATCAATTTACTCTCAAATCTCTCCTAGTAACTTGTGGTAATTTTTTTAAAGATGCTTTAACAACCAAAGCATACAGTTGGGGCCACGATAAGGGTCACCTTCCCCATGATTCAAACTTGGATCTCTGCAATGTGAACCCAAAGCCTTTACCAATGTGTTGTCCCCAACAAGGATAGCTTGTGATAATTTCTAGATACCAAAACTCTACCTCTATTGTCTATGCATCACATCTTTGTAGACTACTATTTTCAAAACATCACATTATCATAGTCCGCTTTACCATATCTCTATTACTAGTTTCCTTCTTGAAGAATAAGTGCAACCACAAAAATTATAATAAATAGTTTATATGAAAACACGTTAATAAAATAAAGCAAATATTACCAATGCAAAACATTAAAGTAAATCTTAATCGTTATTTGATTTAGACAATCAACATTTTCTTATCAGTTTTAGATAAGCTCATTACTTCTTCTAACCATTGAAAAGATAATTTAACTTTACGATCCTCAATTAAAACCCCTCTATTGGCTAGCCTATTTGCATATTTGTTTCATTCTCTTAACGTATGTGTAAACCTAACCTAATTTTTTCAAACTCTATAGCAAGGTCTTGTATTTTCATAATTATCTCTTGTATGTTCCATGGAGCCTTTGCTTTCCTCAAAATTGTATTTATTACTATTAGTGAATCACCTTCCATCCATACTCTATTCCATTTCATTTGTTTCTATATTTGCAACCCTTCCAAAGCCGCCCAAGCTTTAGCTTCATCATTTGTCTTAAATTCGCTATTGAAAGCAAAATGAGATAAAATTATCTCCTCTATTATTTCTAATTATTCCTTCTCCTCCTCTTGGTCTCATATTTCCTTAAGATGCTGCATCAAAATTCAATTTGACCGACTCCACATCTGGTTGTTTTCAATTTATATTCTTTGCATTCCTTTTGTTTCTCTTGATGACTTGACTCCATCTGTCAAGGCTATCTACTTCTAGATTAGGGATTAGGTAAGTAAATATGGCTGGTTTAGACTCCTCTATGGCCAAACAAATCTTTCTTTTCATTACCTCTAAAATGTTTTCCTTTCCTTTAAATATTATTCCTTTCCTTTCCACCCATACAATCCAAAATATTGTATGTTTTAAATATTTTAGATTGTCTGTAAAGCCTCACTTTTAAAAGTGCTCTCCCGTTGCTTTAACCATTTTTCAATTTTATCATTCATCACCATGCATTTACCAAATATATTAAAACCTTAACATTGGATTCAAGTGACATTATCTCAAATTTTTAAATTCTTTAAGATCTAGATTTGAATTTTGTCTAGTGATACATGCAAGATTTAAGTTTGAGTTTAGCCTAACATTACATGCATGATAGCTAAGTTGTTAAAATACTAGTGGAGCCTGTTTTAAACCTATATAACCAATTAAAAAATATAGTTTACTATTTAAAAAAATATAAAAATACCATATTTTAAATTATAAAATTTATAATAATATTTTATAACAATAAATTTTATATTAAGGGCAATTTATTTCTAAAAAATGTCTCATCTTTTAAGAGCCATATTTTTGTGAAGGGTTATCTGATTAAGCTGATTCTTGGATCACTTTGTGTGGAATGTGAAGAGCTTTAAAATGAGTGGTCATACGAAAAAATCCGAGCACTGTTGAGAGAGATACAATCCTGTGAAGTCAGCCATCTGGAACAAGGGTAGTGATCATTTTTCAAGTTGTGACAAATTAAATTACAAATATATGTTAACCAAGGTTTGGTTGATAGGAGGAGCAATGGAGGGCTAGGGATTCACTGACGCAAGACATTATATCTAAGCATATAATTTTTTAGATTTCTTTTTTCCTTCTTTATCTTAGAAATTTTGTTTGTAAATTATTATTTTTAATCAAATATTATATTTGCTATAGGATATTCTGGTAAATTTTAGTAGATTTTGAGTTTTAGTTTTCTTCCTATTGATCGATTTATAGCTAAATCCTTTGAATCATTTATAGTAGTATAGGTGAGAAAACCATGAAGGATTTATCCTTGTTTCTCAAAGATAAGGCAATTTTGGTAAATTTAATGGGTATTGGCCAAGGGTTTCAACCTTGAGAAAACTGATTGATAGGAGTTGAAAGTATCTAGGAGTGATTATATCCTTTATTTATAAAGGTTTCTTCCTATCCATTTTTATTCTAGGGAAGAAAGAAGAATCCTAAAAGGGGGTCCTTGGTTTATGGGAAGAGCAAGACTCTTCCTTACCCACAAATATGAAGGCTTTTCACCTAAAATGTAAATCTATCCCTAGTACCATTTGGGTTAGGATGTATGGGTTGCCCATTGAGTTTTGGGAAATGGATACCTTCAAGGCAATAGGTAACACTATGGGAGAATTCCTTGAGATTTTAAAAACTACACAAGATGGATTCTTGGTTATTTATTCTCATATATTAGTCATGATTGATATAAGTAAACCTTTACCAGTATAAACCATTGTTAAGTATGGGGATAAGATGTGGATCCAAACCATAGATTATGAAAATATGTCTTTTAGATGTAGAATATGTCATGAGGTGGTGCATATTAAGAGATCATGCCCTGAGAAGAGTCCAACATAATCATATGTAGAAAACAACAAGAGAAACTTACAAATGGATATGGACGAGGATGGTTTTCAACTTCAAAAAAATAGAAATAGACAAATGAAAGCAAATAAATTATGGGTACCAGTGAGGAAGGATATTGGAAGAAATACCAATTCTTTTGAGACTTTAGCCTATGAAGAAAAAGTAGATCAAAGCTTAGAGGACACAGTACAATAGGTTCAACATATTAATAAGGAATTATCTATTCAATATGATCTTGATTTAGGGACGAAAATTCTCGATGAACCAAAGGAATATGTCAAACCAGATTTTGAAGACTCTCTTGAAGTACCATGCACCATTTAGGAGAAAAAGGGGTAATTAAAATGCAATGCTAGATGTTAATACACCTACCACTAATAAGGAACTATGAAAAAATGAGCAGGAAAAGTCAAAAGATCTCATAGTAGAGCTAGGAGAGGATAAATATAAGGAAAAATTAAGTTGTGAAATAATATTAAGGAATAGAATAATAAGGCATACTCTTGATACAGACAAAGCAAAAAGAGGAAAACCCTCAAATTATTAAGCGAGATCTAGGGAAGCAAGAGAAAACATAGAGAGAAAACATAGAGAAAGGAACACAAACTAAGATGGTTGAACTTCTCTTTACCAAACAACAAAATGATATTGGTAATTCATAGGCGGTGCCAATAGTGTTGGACTCTAGAGCATACTTTAGAGTATCTTTCCCTAAAGTATATAGGTTCTAAATATTTAAAATTCATTTAAATATAGTTGCACCAACTTTACTATTTGAGAGGAAATCGGTTTTGTTGTGAGAGCATATAGGGAATTGTTTAGAGTGTTTCTAAACATAGTAGGAGCAAGTAAGATATTCATAATAGTAGAGATTTCAAACTGATTGGAGTGTTATAAAAACATTGTAATTTCTTCTGATTATGAATCTACTAAGCATATTTTCTCATTTTGGTATCAAAGCGGGTTTGCTCGAGACGGATCAAAAGTCGTGGAGAGTGGTGTGAAGAGATCTAAAGCACGCACTTTGTCAGAGAAACTCAAGTGGCCAGCACTCGAGCGAGTTGCAAGGAAGAGCTCGAGTAAATCATTAATATCTCATGCATATTGAGGTATTTTCTTATGAAATTTTGAGGGTTGTTAGATAATTGTATAAAGAGGATACAATCAAAATTTTAGGTGATTTGGAGCTAATTTGCTAAATTTATTAGCATTTTGAGTTTTTCAATAAAATGGTTGTATAAGGTCGAAGATAGGGTATTTGCTTCTCAAATTAACATTTGTAAAGATTATTATAAAAACCAATCAATTTACTCTCAAATCTCTCCTAGTAACTTGTGGTAATTTTTTTAAAGATACTTTAACAACCAAAGCATACAGCTGGGGCCACGATAGGGGTCACCTTCCCCATGATTCAAACTTGGATCTCTGCAATGTGAACCCAAAACCTTTACCAATGTGTTGTCCCCAACAAGGATAACTTGTGATAATTTCTAGATACCAAAACTCTACCTCTATTGTCTATGCATCACATCTTTGTAGACTAATATTTTCAAAACATCACATTATCATAGTCCGCTTTACCATATCTCTATTACTAGTTTCCTTCTTGAAGAATAAGTGCAACCACAAAAATTATAATAAATAGTTTATATGAAAACACGTTAATAAAATAAAGCAAATATTACCAATGCAAAACATTAAAGTAAATCTTAATCATTATTTGATTTAGACATCAACATTTTCTTATCAGTTTTAGATAAGCTCATTACTTCTTCTAACCATTGAAAAGATCATTTAACTTTACGATCCTCAATTAAAACCCCTCTATTGGCTAGCCTATTTGCATATTTGTTTCATTCTCTTAACGTATGTGTAAACCTAACCTAATTTTTTCAAACTCTATAGCATTCTTGTATTTTCATAATTATCTCTTGTATGTTCCATGGAGCCTTTGCTTTCCTCAAAATTGTATTTATTACTATTAGTGAAACACCTTCCATCCATACTCTATTCCATTTCATTTGTTTCTATATTTGCAACCCTTCCAAAGCCGCCCAAGCTTTAGCTTCATTATTTGTCTTAAATTCGCTATTGAAAGCAAAATGAGATAAAATTATCTCCTCTATTATTTCTAATTATTCCTTCTCCTCCTCTTGGTCCTGAATTTCCTTAAGATGCTGCATCAAAATTCAATTTGACCGACTCCACATCTGGTTGTTTTCAATTTATATTCTTTGCATTCCTTTTGTTTCTCTTGATGACTTGACTCCATCTGTCAAGGCTATCTACTTCTAGATTAGGGATTAGGTAAGTAAATATGGCTGGTTTAGACTCCTCTATGGCCAAACAAATCTTTCTTTTCATTACCTCTAAAATGTTTTCCTTTCCTTTAAATATTATTTCTTTCCTTTCCACCCATACAATCCAAAATATTGTATGCTTTAAATATTTTAGATTGTCTGTAAAGCCTCACTTTTAAAAGTGCTCTCCCATTGCTTTAACCATTTTTCAATTTTATCATTCATCACCATGCATTTACCAAATATATTAAAACCTTAACATTGGATTCAAGTGACATTATCTCAAATTTTTAAATTCTTTAAGATCTAGATTTGAATTTTGTCTAGTGGTACATGCAAGATTTAAGTTTGAGTTTAGCCTAACATTACATGCATGATAGTTAAGTTGTTAAAATACTAGTGGAGCCTGTTTTAAACCTATATAACCAATTAAAAAATATAGTTTACTATTTAAAAAAATATAAAAATACCATATTTTAAATTATAAAATTTATAATAATATTTTATAACAATAAATTTTATATTAAGGGCAATCTATTTCTAAAAAATGTCTCATCTTTTAAGAGCCATATTTTTGTGAAGGGTTATCTGATTAAGCTGATTCTTGGACCACTTTGTGTGGAATGTGAAGAGCTTTAAAATGAGTGGTCATATGAAAAAATCCGAGCACTGTTGAGAGAGATACAATCCTGTGAAGTCAGCCATCTGGAACAAGGGTAGTGATCATTTTTCAAGTCGTGACAAATTAAATTACAAATATATGTTAACCAAGGTTTGGTTGATAGGAGGAGCAATGGAGGGCTAGGGATTCACTGATGCAAGACATTATATCTAGGCATATAATTTTTTAGATTTCTTTTTTCCTTCTTTATCTTAGAAATTTTGTTTGTAAATTATTATTTTTAATCAAATATTATATTTGCTATAGGGTATTCTGGTAAATTTTAGTAGATTTTGAGTTTTAGTTTTCTTCCTATTGATCGATTTATAGCTAAATCCTTTGAATCATATATAGTAGTATAGGTGAGAAAACCACGAAGGATTTATCCTTGTTTCTCAAAGATAAGGCAATTTTGGTAAATTTAATGGGTATTGGCCAAGGGTTTCAGCCTTGAGAAAACTGATTGATAGGAGTTGAAAGTATCTAGGAGTGATTATATCCTTTATTTATAAAGGTTTCTTCCTATCCATTTTTATTCTAGGGAGGAAAGAGAGAATCCTAAAAGGGGGTCCTTGGTTTATGGGAAGAGCAAGACTCTTCCTTACCCACAAATATGAAGGCTTTTCACCTAAAATGTAAATCTATCCCTAGTACCATCTCGGGTTAGGATGTATGGGTTGCCCATTGAGTTTTGGGAAATGGATACCTTCAAGGCAATAGGTAACACTATGGGAGAATTCCTTGAGATTTTAAAAACTACACAAGATGGATTCTTGGTTATTTATGCTCATATATTAGTCATGATTGATATAAGTAAACCTTTACCAGTATAAACCATTGTTAAGTATGGGGATAAGATGTGGATCCAAACCATAGATTATGAAAATATGTCTTTTAGATGTAGAATATGTCATGAGGTGGTGCATATTGAGAGATCATGCCCTGAGAAGAGTCCAACATAATCATATGTAGAAAACGACAAGAGAAACTTACAAATGGATATGGACGAGGATGGTTTTCAACTTCAAAAAAATAGAAATAGACAAATGAAAGCAAATAAATTATGGATACCAGTGAGGAAGGATATTGGAAGAAATACCAATTCTTTTGAGACTTTAGCCTATGAAGAAAAAGTAGATCAAAGCTTAGAGGACACAGTACAATAGGTTCAACATATTAATAAGGAATTATCTATTCAATATGATCTTGATTTAGGGACGAAAATTCTCGATGAACCAAAGGAATATGTCAAACCAGATTTTGAAGACTCTCTTGAAGTACCATGCACCATTTAGGAGAAAAAAGGGTAAGTAAAATGCAATGCTAGATGTTAATACACCTACCACTAATAAGGAACTATGAAAAAATGAGCAGGAAAAGTCAAAAGATCTCATAGTAGAGCTAGGAGAGGATAAATATAAGGAAAAATTAAGTTGTGAAATAATATTAAGGAATAGAATAATAAGGCATACTCTTGATACAGACAAAGCAAAAAGAGGAAAACCCTCAAATTATTAAGCGAGATCTAGGGAAGCAAGAGAAAACATAGAGAGAAAACATAGAGAAAGGAACACAAACTAAGATGGTTGAACTTCTCTTTACCAAACAACAAAATGATATTGGTAATTCATAGGCGGGGCCAATAGTGTTGGACTCTAGAGCATACTTTAGAGTATCTTTCCCTAAAGTATATAGGTTCTAAATATTTAAAATTCATTTAAATATAGTTGCACCAACTTTACTATTTGAGAGGAAATCAGTTTTTGTGAGAGCATATAGGGAATTGTTTAGAGTGTTTATAAACATAGTAGGAGCAAGTAAGATATTCATAATAGTAGAGATTTCAAACTGATTGGAGTGTTATAAAAACATTGTAATTTCTTCTGATTTTGAATCTACTAAGCATATTTTCTCATTTTGGTATCAAAGCAGGTTTGCTCAGACGGATCAAAAGCTGTGGAGAGTGGTGTGAAGAGATCTAAAGCACGCACTTTGTCAGAGAAACTCAAGTGGCCAGCACTCAGCAGAGTTGCAAGGAAGAGCTCGAGTAAATCATTAATATCTCATGCATATTGAGGTATTTGCTTATGAAATTTTGAGGGTTGTTAGATAATTGTATAAAGAGGATACAATCAAAATTTTAGGTGATTTGGAGCTAATTTGCTAAATTTATTAGCATTTTGAGTTTTTCAATAAAATGGTTGTATAAGGTCGAAGATAGGGTATTTGCTTCTCAAATTAACATTTGTAAAGATTATTATAAAAACCAATCAATTTACTCTCAAATCTCTCCTAGTAACTTGTGGTAATTTTTTTAAAGATACTTTAACAACCAAAGCATACAGCTGGGGCCACGATAGGGGTCACCTTCCCCATGATTCAAACTTGGATCTCTGCAATGTGAACCCAAAACCTTTACCAATGTGTTGTCCCCAACAAGGATAACTTGTGATAATTTCTAGATACCAAAACTCTACCTCTATTGTCTATGCATCACATCTTTGTAGACTAATATTTTCAAAACATCACATTATCATAGTCCGCTTTACCATATCTCTATTACTAGTTTCCTTCTTGAAGAATAAGTGCAACCACAAAAATTATAATAAATAGTTTATATGAAAACACGTTAATAAAATAAAGCAAATATTACCAATGCAAAACATTAAAGTAAATCTTAATCGTTATTTGATTTAGACAATCAACATTTTCTTATCAGTTTCAAATAAGGTCATTACTTCTTCTAACCATTGAAAAGATAATTTAATTTTACGATCCTCAATTAAAACCCCTCTATTGGCTAGCCTATTTGCATATTTGTTTCATTCTCTTAACGTATGTGTAAACCTAACCTAATTTTTTCAAACTCTATAGCAAGTCTTGTATTTTCATAATTATCTCTTGTATGTTCCATGGAGCCTTTGCTTTCCTCAAAATTGTATTTATTACTATTAGTGAATCACCTTCCATCCATACTCTATTCCATTTCATTTGTTTGTATATTTTTAACCCTTCCAAAGCCGCCCAAGCTTTAGCTTCATTATTTGTCTTAAATTCGCTATTGAAAGCAAAATGAGATAAAATTATCTCCTCTATTATTTCTAATTATTCCTTCTCCTCCTCTTGGTCTTGAATTTCCTTAAGA
The DNA here is from genome assembly GCA_028583015.1 of Wollemia nobilis. Classification (NCBI taxonomy): domain Eukaryota; kingdom Viridiplantae; phylum Streptophyta; class Pinopsida; order Araucariales; family Araucariaceae; genus Wollemia; species Wollemia nobilis. Next base: position 5,692,300 of record JAQPPZ010000523.1, on the reverse strand, counting down.
TGCTGCATAAAAATTCAATTTGACCGACTCCACATCTGGTTGTTTTCAATTTATATTCTTGGCATTCCTTTTGTTTCTCTTGATGACTTGACTCCATCTGTCAAGGCTATCTACTTCTAGATTAGGGATTAGGTAAGTAAATATGGCTGGTTTAGACTCCTCTATGGCCAAACAAATATTTCTTTTCATTACCTCTAAAATGTTTTCCTTTCCTTTAAATATTATTCCTTTCCTTTCCACCCATACAATCCAAAATATTGTATGTTTTAAATATTTTAGATTGTCTGTAAAGCCTCACTTTTAAAAGTGCTCTCCCATTGCTTTAACCATTTTTCAATTTTATCATTCATCACCATGCATTTACCAAATATATTAAAACCTTAACATTGGATTCAAGTGACATTATCTCAAATTTTTAAATTCTTTAAGATCTAGATTTGAATTTTGTCTAGTGATACATGCAAGATTTAAGTTTGAGTTTAGCCTAACATTACATGCATGATAGCTAAGTTGTTAAAATACTAGTGGAGCCTGTTTTAAACCTATATAACCAATTAAAAAATATAGTTTACTATTTAAAAAAATATAAAAATACCATATTTTAAATTATAAAATTTATAATAATATTTTATAACAATAAATTTTATATTAAGGGCAATTTATTTCTAAAAAATGTCTCATCTTTTAAGAGCCATATTTTTGTGAAGGGTTATCCGATTAAGTCGATTCTTGGACCACTTTGTGTGGAATGTGAAGAGCTTTAAAATGAGTGGTCATATGAAAAAATCCGAGCACTGTTGAGAGAGATACAATCTTGTGAAGTCAGCCATCTGGAACAAGGGTAGTGATCATTTTTCAAGTCGTGACAAATTAAATTACAAATATATGTTAACCAAGGTTTGGTTGATAGGAGGAGCAATGGAGGGCTAGGGATTCACTAACGCAAGACATTATATCTAGGCATATAATTTTTTAGATTTATTTTTTCCTTCTTTATCTTAGAAATTTTGTTTGTAAATTATTATTTTTAATCAAATATTATATTTGCTATAGGATATTCTGGTAAATTTTAGTAGATTTTGAGTTTTAGTTTTCTTCCTATTGATCGATTTATAGCTAAATCCTTTGAATCATATATAGTAGTATAGGTGAGAAAACCACGAAGGATTTATCCTTGTTTCTCAAAGATAAGGCAATTTTGGTAAATTTAATGGGTATTGGCCAAGGGTTTCAGCCTTGAGAAAACTGATTGATAGGAGTTGAAAGTATCTAGGAGTGATTATATCCTTTATTTATAAAGGTTTCTTCCTATCCATTTTTATTCTAGGGAGGAAAGAGAGAATCCTAAAAGGGGGTCCTTGGTTTATGGGAAGAGCAAGACTCTTCCTTACCCACAAATATGAAGGCTTTTCACCTAAAATGTAAATCTATCCCTAGTACCATCTGGGTTAGGATGTATGGGTTGCCCATTGAGTTTTGGGAAATGGATACCTTCAAGGCAATATGTAACACTATGGGAGAATTCCTTGAGATTTTAAAAACTACACAAGATGGATTCTTGGTTATTTATGCTCATATATTAGTCATGATTGATATAAGTAAACCTTTACCAGTATAAACCATTGTTAAGTATGGGGATAAGATGTGGATCCAAACCATAGATTATGAAAATATGTCTTTTAGATGTAGAATATGTCATGAGGTGGTGCATATTGAGAGATCATGCCCTGAGAAGAGTCCAACATAATCATATGTAGCAAACGACAAGAGAAACTTACAAATGGATATGGACGAGGATGGTTTTCAACTTCAAAAAAATAGAAATAGACAAATGAAAGCAAATAAATTATGGATACCAGTGAGGAAGGATATTGGAAGAAATACCAATTCTTTTGAGACTTTAGCCTATGAAGAAAAAGTAGATCAAAGCTTAGAGGACACAGTACAATAGGTTCAACATATTAATAAGGAATTATCTATTCAATATGATCTTGATTTAGGGACGAAAATTCTCGATGAACCAAAGGAATATGTCAAACCAGATTTTGAAGACTCTCTTGAAGTACCATGCACCATTTAGGAGAAAAAAGGGTAATTAAAATGCAATGCTAGATGTTAATACACCTACCACTAATAAGGAACTATGAAAAAATGAGCAGGAAAAGTCAAAAGATCTCATAGTAGAGCTAGGAGAGGATAAATATAAGGAAAAATTAAGTTGTGAAATAATATTAAGGAATAGAATAATAAGGCATACTCTTGATACAGACAAAGCAAAAAGAGGAAAACCCTCAAATTATTAAGCGAGATCTAGGGAAGCAAGAGAAAACATAGAGAGAAAACATAGAGAAAGGAACACAAACTAAGATGGTTGAACTTCTCTTTACCAAACAACAAAATGATATTGGTAATTCATAGGCGGGGCCAATAGTGTTGGACTCTAGAGCATACTTTAGAGTATCTTTCCCTAAAGTATATAGGTTCTAAATATTTAAAATTCATTTAAATATAGTTGCACCAACTTTACTATTTGAGAGGAAATCGGTTTTGTTGTGAGAGCATATAGGGAATTGTTTAGAGTGTTTCTAAACATAGTAGGAGCAAGTAAGATATTCATAATAGTAGAGATTTCAAAGCGATTGGAGTGTTATAAAAACATTGTAATTTCTTCTGATTTTGAATCTACTAAGCATATTTTCTTATTTTGGTATCAAAGCAGGTTTGCTCAGACGGATCAAAAGCTATGGAGAGTGGTGTGAAGAGATCTAAAGCACGCACTTTGTCAGAGAAACTCAAGTGGCCAGCACTCAGCAGAGTTGCAAGGAAGAGCTCGAGTAAATCATTAATATCTCATGCATATTGAGGTATTTGCTTATGAAATTTTGAGGGTTGTTAGATAATTGTATAAAGAGGATACAATCAAAATTTTAGGTGATTTGGAGCTAATTTGCTAAATTTATTAGCATTTTGAGTTTTTCAATAAAATGGTTGTATAAGGTCGAGGATAGGGTATTTGCTTCTCAAATTAACATTTGTAAAGATTATTATAAAAACCAATCAATTTACTCTCAAATCTCTCCTAGTAACTTGTGGTAATTTTTTTAAAGATACTTTAACAACCAAAGCATACAGCTGGGGCCACGATAGGGGTCACCTTCCCCATGATTCAAACTTGGATCTCTGCAATGTGAACCCAAAACCTTTACCAATGTGTTGTCCCCAACAAGGATAACTTGTGATAATTTCTAGATACCAAAACTCTACCTCTATTGTCTATGCATCACATCTTTGTAGACTAATATTTTCAAAACATCACATTATCATAGTCCGCTTTACCATATCTCTATTACTAGTTTCCTTCTTGAAGAATAAGTGCAACCACAAAAATTATAATAAATAGTTTATATGAAAACACGTTAATAAAATAAAGCAAATATTACTAATGCAAAACATTAAAGTAAATCTTAATCGTTATTTGATTTAGACAATCAACATTTTCTTATCAGTTTCAAATAAGCTCATTACTTCTAACCATTGAAAAGATAATTTAACTTTACGATCCTCAATTAAAACCCCTCTATTGGCTAGCCTATTTGCATATTTGTTTCATTCTCTTAACGTATGTGTAAACCTAACCTAATTTTTTCAAACTCTATAGCAGTCTTGTATTTTCATAATTATCTCTTGTATGTTCCATGGAGCCTTTGCTTTCCTCAAAATTGTATTTATTACTATTAGTGAAACACCTTCCATCCATACTCTATTCCATTTCATTTGTTTCTATATTTGCAACCCTTCCAAAGCCGCCCAAGCTTTAGCTTCATTATTTGTCTTAAATTCGCTATTGAAAGCAAAATGAGATAAAATTATCTCCTCTATTATTGCTAATTATTCCTTCTCCTCCTCTTGGTCCTGAATTTCCTTAAGATGCTGCATAAAAATTCAATTTGACCGACTCCACATCTGGTTGTTTTCAATTTATATTCTTTGCATTCCTTTTGTTTCTCTTGATGACTTGACTCCATCTGTCAAGGCTATCTACTTCTAGATTAGGGATTAGGTAAGTAAATATGGCTGGTTTAGACTCCTCTATGGCCAAACAAATCTTTCTTTTCATTACCTCTAAAATGTTTTCCTTTCCTTTAAATATTATTCCTTTTCTTTCCACCCATACAATCCAAAATATTGTATGTTTTAAATATTTTAGATTGTCTGTAAAGCCTCACTTTTAAAAGTTCTCTCCCATTGCTTTAACCATTTTTCAATTTTATCATTCATCACCATGCATTTACCAAATATATTAAAACCTTAACATTGGATTCAAGTGACATTATCTCAAATTTTTAAATTCTTTAAGATCTAGATTTGAATTTTGTCTAGTGATACATGCAAGATTTAAGTTTGAGTTTAGCCTAACATTACATGCATGATAGCTAAGTTGTTAAAATACTAGTGGAGCCTGTTTTAAACCTATATAACCAATTAAAAAATATAGTTTACTATTTAAAAAAATATAAAAATACCATATTTTAAATTATAAAATTTATAATAATATTTTATAACAATAAATTTTATATTAAGGGCAATTTATTTCTAAAAAATGTCTCATCTTTTAAGAGCCATATTTCTGTGAAGGGTTATCTGATTAAGCTGATTCTTTGACCACTTTGTGTGGAATGTGAAGAGCTTTAAAATGAGTGGTCATATGAAAAAATCTGAGCACTGTTGAGAGAGATACAATCCTGTGAAGTCAGCCATCTGGAACAAGGGTAGTGATCATTTTTCAAGTCGTGACAAATTAAATTACAAATATATGTTAACCAAGGTTTGGTTGATGGAAGGAGCAATGGAGGGCTAGGGATTCATTGACGCAAGACATTATATCTAGGCATATAATTTTTTAGATTTCTTTTTTCCTTCTTTATCTTAGAAATTTTGTTTGTAAATTATTATTTTTAATCAAATATTATATTTGCTATAGGATATTCTGGTAAATTTTAGTAGATTTTGAGTTTTAGTTTTCTTCCTATTGATCGATTTATAGCTAAATCCTTTGAATCATATATAGTAGTATAGGTGAGAAAATCACGAAGGATTTATCCTTGTTTCTCAAAGATAAGGCAATTTTGGTAAATTTAATGGGTATTGGCCAAGGGTTTCAGCCTTGAGAAAACTGATTGATAGGAGTTGAAAGTATCTAGGAGTGATTATATCCTTTATTTATAAAGGTTTCTTCCTATCCATTTTTATTCTAGGGAAGAAAGAGAGAATCCTAAAATGGGGTCCTTGGTTTATGGGAAGAGCAAGACTCTTCCTTACCCACAAATATGAAGGCTTTTCACCTAAAATGTAAATCTATCCCTAGTACCATCTGGGTTAGGATGTATGGGTTGCCCATTGAGTTTTGGGAAATGGATACCTTCAAGGCAATAGGTAACACTATGGGAGAATTCCTTGAGATTTTAAAAACTACACAAGATGGATTCTTGGTTACTTATGCTCATATATTAGTCATGATTGATATAAGTAAACCTTTACCAGTATAAACAATTGTTAAGTATGGGGATAAGATGTGGATCCAAACCATAGATTATGAAAATATATCTTTTAGATGTAGAATATGTCATGAGGTGGTGCATATTGAGAGATCATGCCCTGAGAAGAGTCCAACATAATCATATGTAGAAAACGACAAGAGAAACTTACAAATGGATATGGACGAGGATGGTTTTCAACTTCAAAAAAATAGAAATAGACAAATGAAAGCAAATAAATTATGGATACCAGTGAGGAAGGATATTGGAAGAAATACCAATTCTTTTGAGACTTTAGCCTATGAAGAAAAAGTAGATCAAAGCTTAGAGGACACAGTACAATAGGTTCAACATATTAATAAGGAATTATCTATTCAATATGATCTTGATTTAGGGACGAAAATTCTCGATGAACCAAAGGAATATGTCAAACCAGATTTTGAAGACTCTCTTGAAGTACCATGCACCATTTAGGAGAAAAAGGGGTAAATAAAATGCAATGCTAGATGTTAATACACCTACCACTAATAAGGAAATATGAAAAAATGAGCTAGAAAAGTCAAAAGATCTCATAGTAGAGCTAGGAGAGGATAAATATAAGGAAAAATAAAGTTGTGAAATAATATTAAGGAATAGAATAATAAGGCATACTCTTGATACAGACAAAGCAAAAAGAGGAAAACCCTCAAATTATTAAGCGAGATCTAGGGAAGCAAGAGAAAACATAGAGAGAAAACATAGAGAAAGGAACACAAACTAATATGGTTGAACTTCTCTTTACCAAACAACAAAATGATATTGGTAATTCATAGGCGGGGCCAATAGTGTTGGACTCTAGAGCATACTTTAGAGTATCTTTCCCTAAAGTATATAGGTTCTAAATATTTAAAATTCATTTAAATATAGTTGCACCAACTTTACTATTTGAGAGAAAATCAGTTTTGTTGTGAGAGCATATAGGGAATTGTTTAGAATGTTTCTAAACATAGTAGGAGCAAGTAAGATATTCATAATAGTAAAGATTTCAAACTGATTGGAGTGTTATAAAAACATTGTAATTTCTTCTGATTATGAATCTAATAAGCATATTTTCTCATTTTGGTATCAAAGTAGGTTTGCTCAAACAGATCAAAAGCTGTGGAGAGTGGTGTGAAGAGATCTAAAGCACACACTTTGTCAGAGAAACTCAAGTGGCCAGCACTTAGCAGAGTTGCAAGGAAGAGCTCAAGTAAATCATTAATATCTCATGCATATTGATGTATTTGCTTATGAAATTTTGAGGGTTGTTAGATAATTGTATAAAGAGGATACAATCAAAATTTTAGGTGATTTGGAGCTAATTTGCTAAATTTATTAGCATTTTGAGTTTTTCAATAAAATGGTTGTATAAGGTGGAATATAGGGTATTTGCTTCTCAAATTTTGAGAGAAATATTATTTAGATAAAATCATAATTCAGATAAAATTTCAGGTCATTTGGATCTTTATTGATCGATTTGTGTGAATATTGATTTTTTCTTCAAAAATCTTAGATCCGAAATTGTGATAAAAAGGAAAAAAGTAAATGATCACATATTTTCACCTTTGCGAATTTTCTTCTAAAATTTAGAGGATTTTCAGATTATTGTCTCAGGAACACAAAGTTTAATTTTCATAAATTTTGGAGTTGTATGGATTGATTTATGTGAAAAACATTGAGGTTATCTGAAAAACACTCTAAGATCTAGAAAGGGCAAAAGTAAATTGATCACATATTTCTCATTTGTGTGAATAAGATTATAAAATTTAGTGGATTTTCAGATTTGTATATCAGAAGTCTACAAGGAAATTTTTAGTTTGTTTCAATCAGTATTGGCTGATTTATGATAAATTTGGTGTTTGAGACTTTGGTAAATAAAAGAAGCATGTATTTTTGCAATTAGAGGTTAATTATGAGAGATTGACTTAACAGGTTGAGTCAATTGAGTAAAATAAGATATGTTGTTGTTATTTATTGCAAAAAAAATTGTATTAGAAGCTATCTACATTATTCCAAAGTTTTTTTGATTAGCATCAATGGCTGCCAATAACAATCTTCCCATTCCTAAATTTAATGGGTTAGATTACGAGTATTGGTCCATCAAGATGAGGACCTTACTTATTGGAAAAGGGCTATGGGATATAGTTGAAGAAGGTTATGCAGAACCTGCATATTGGACAACCTTGAGTGCAGTAGATAAAACCAACAAAAAGGATGCCCAAAAGAAGAATTCATTTGCCCTCTATCATCTTCAAGTTGCTTTGGAGAAGAGCATATTTCCAAGGGTTATTTCTTGTTTATCAGCCCAAGAAGCATGGAAATCCTTGAAGGATAGTTATCAAGGTAGTGATTAGGTGAAGCAAGTGAGGCTTCAAACCTTGAAGAGGGATTTTGAAAACTTAAAGATGCAAAATGATGAAAATGTTGGTGATTATTGTATTAGAGTAAAATCCGTAGTAAACAAAATGCAAAGCCTTGAAGATGACATCAAAACTGAAGTAGTGGTGAAGAAAGTGTTGATTACACTTCTTCCTAAATGGAATCATATAGCTATCATTATTGAAGAGTTTAAATATTTGTATACTTTATCTTTTGATGCTCTAATTGGTTCCTTGATGTCTCATGAAGAAAGATTGCAGGGTGCTACATTTACAAGCTATGGAGGTGATGAGAAAGCATTCTCATCCAAAGAAGGTGATAATGCAAAAGGAAGAGGACAAGGACAAGGACAAGGAAGAGGCCAAAGGAGAGGCAAATGAAGAGGATGAGGCAAATCAAGAGGTGGCAGTCAAGGAAGAGGAGGTGACAAATCAAATAAATCTTGTTACAATTATGGCAAGGTTGGTCACTTTGCTAGAGATTGTTGGTCCAAGACTTCTCAATATGGAAACTATGGAGAAGAGGAAGGGACTTCTTCAAATTTGTTCCTCACCTTTGGAAAATCAGATCAAAATCTTAATGAAACTTGGATTTTGGATGCTGGTTGTTCCAATCACATGAGTGGCAAAGAGGAGCTCTTTGCTACAATGGATTCCTCCTACAAATCAAAGATCAAATTGGGAGATGACAAGGCACTACAAGTTGAAGGTATTAGATCCATGGAGGTTCCAACAAAAGAAGGCACCAAGAAGGTAAATGACATCTATTACACCCCCAAACTCCAATATAATTTGCTTAGTGTTGGACAAATTATGGAGAAGAACTACAGGCTTGTTCTTGATGAAGGAAAATGTATCATTTTTTATAAAAATAATTGTAATAGAGTTATTACACAAGTACCTATGACAAATAATATGTTGTTTCGTCTTAAGTTTGGGGAACAAGAAGGTGCTCAACTTGCTAGTGTAGCTATTGCTAATCCAAGTGTGCTTTGGCACTTGAGATTTGGTCATATTAATTTTGCAAACTTGAAGTTGTTGACTTCTCAAGCTATGGTAAGTGGACTTCCAAGAGTTGAAGAACACAAGGAGGTGTGTGAAGGATGTGCTTTGGGAAAGCACTCAAGATCAAAGTTTCCAAAGGGACAAGCATAAATAGCAAGCCATCCACTACAATTGGTGCATTCGGATATTTGTGGTCCAATGCAAACCAAAATCATTGGTAACAACTCTTACTTTCTCACTTTCATTGATGATTTCTCTAGGATGTGTTGGATTTATTTTTTGAAAACTAAAGATGAAGATTTTGATTGTTTCATAGATTTCAAAAATAATGTAGAGAATCAAAGTGAGTTTGTTGTAAAAAGTCTCAAGACTGATAGAGGAGGAGAGTATTCTTCAAATGCATTTCTAAAATATTGTAAAGATTATGGAATAAAAAGGCAATTCACAACTGCCTACACCCCACAACAAAATGGTGTGGCTAAAAGAAAGAACCACACTATAGTAGAAATGGCTAGATCAATGCTGCAAACTAAGCATCTAAGTAACATGTATTGGTTTGATGTTGTTAGAACTAGTGTTTACATTTTGAATAAGAGTCCTATTTATAGTTTATTTAGGATTACTCCTTATGAAGGATGGTATGGAAAAAAGCCAAATGTAAAAAACTTTAAGGTTTTTGGTTGTATTGCATATGCCCACATTCCTGATGAGCAAAAAAATAAACTTAACCCCAAAAGTCAAGCATGTATTTTTGTTGGATATTGTAAGTCTTCCAAAGCATATAGGCTCTACAATCCCAAAACACATAAAATTGTATTCTCCAAGGATGTAATTTTTGATGAAGGGGGAGAATGGGGTCATCAAAAACTTTTTGTTGATGATGGATCTCATGATGCAAGTTCCTCTCAAGTGCAACAAGTGCAACCCAAAAACATCAAAGGAAATCCTCCAAGCCCAAGTATGAGTACTACTTCAAGTACAATAGATGCTTCTCCAAGTCCTTCTCCACAAAGATTAGTAAGTTCTTCACCAATGGATATTGATTCTCCATCAAGAGGTAAAAGAACACTTCAACACCATCCATATTTTCAAATGTTGGATAAGAATTTCCAAAAAAGATACACTAGAAGTCAAACTAGTGAAATGAATGCAGTTTTGAAAAGACTTGAAAATCTGCATATGTATGGTGATGATGACTCCCAAGAGCCTAAGGGAGATGTAGTCAATTATGCTTTAATGACTAGTGTAGAGCTAGATCCATCTAGCTATGAAAAAGCAAGTGCTCATGATGTATGACAACAAGCCATGAAAGAGGAAATGACCTCTATAAAAAAGAATGATACTTGGGAGCTAGTGGAGCTTCCTAAGGGCAAGAAATGTGTTGGATGCAAATGGGTCTACAAGACCAAATTCAATGCTGATGGAAGCATTGAAAGACACAAGGCAAGACTTGTAGCAAAAGGGTTCACTCAAAAGTATGGGATTGACTATGAGGAGACCTTTGCTCTTGTTGCTAGACTGGAGACAATCAGATCAGTACTTTCTTTGGCTACCCATAAAGGGTGGAAAATTCATCACGTGGATGTAAAGAGTGCCTTTCTCAATGGGTATTTGAATGAAGAGGTTTTTGTGCAACAACCTAAAGGATTTGAAGAACAAGGTAAGGAGCACGTTGTCTACAAACTAAAGAAAGCATTGTATGGACTCAAGCAAGCACCAAGAGCATGGTACTCACGCATTGATGGCTACTTTCAAAGGTATGGATTCACTAGGAGCAAAAGTGAACCTACCCTCCACTACATGAAACAAGGTTAAAACATTCTCGTTGTATGCTTATATGTGGATGATCTAATATTCATGGGTAGTAGTGCTAAGATGAATGAGGATTTCAAACACTCCATGATGAAAGAATTTGAAATGAAAGATCTAGATTTAATGCATTACTTCCTAGGCATGGAGGTACATCAAACAGAGATAAAGGGATCTTCATATGTCAACACAAATATGCTCAAGATATGATCAAGAAATTTGCTATGGAGCAATACAAGCTCTGTTGCAACTCCAACGGGTCATGGGATCCAATTGAGCAAAGATGATGGAGCACCAAAAGTTGACATGACCACTTACGGGAGCATGGTTGGGAGTCTAATGTTCCTCACCAACACAAGGCCCGATATTCAATATGTTGTTTCTCTTGTTTCAAGGTATATGGATGATCCATCTGAACTTCATCTACAAGCAACTAACAAAATTTTGAGATATGTAAAGGGTACATTGGATTTTAGTATCTATTACCACAAATGTAATTCTGTAAAATTAGTTGGCTTTAGTGATAGTGATTGGGGTAGCAATATAGATGATAGAAAATATCCTTCAAGGAATTGTTTATCTTGGGTCAGGACTAATTACTTGGAGTTCCAAAAAGTAGACTGTTGTAGCATTATCATCTACTGAAACTGAGTACATAGCAATCACAAATGCTAGTACCCAAGCTTTATGGTTGAGAAAAGTACTTGAAGAAATAGGAGAAAGACAAAGTGGTCCTACAAGATTGTACTATGACAATATGAGTGCCATCCAATTGGCACATAATCCTATCCACCATAGCAGGTCAAAGCACTTTGACATGAAGTATCACTTCATTCGAGACATGGTGGAGAAACAGGTGATTGAGCTACAACGTTGCAACACTTTGGACAACATAGCGGACATGAACCAAAGGAGTTGCGAAAGCTCAATATATAAAGCTGAGAGACTGTCTAGTCAGTCCTCTCAACTTGAAGGGGGAGGATGTTGGACTCTAGAGCTTACTTTAGAGTATCTTCCCTAAAGTATATAGATTTAAATATTTAAAATTCATTTAAATATAGTTGCACCAACTTTACTATTTGAGAGGAAATCAATTTTGTTGTGAGAGCATATAGGGAATTGTTTAGAGTATTTCTAAACATAGTAGGAGCAAGTAAGATCTCTATAATAGTAGAGATTTCAAACTGATTGGAGTGTTATAAAAGCATTGTAATTTATTCTGATTATGAATCTAATGAGCATATTTTCTCAAATAGCCCTTGATGAGACATGATTACCATCTCATGGATTATAAGGGGTGCTAATGCCCCTTCAAAGTAGACGTGTATCAAGGACCTCTCTTTAACTAATAACCCTGATATCCTTTGTATCTAGGAAACTAAAATGGTAAAATAAGTTTTTAGAACTATGAAAGTAGTATGGGAAATATGTGAATAGGATGCTATAGATTTTGAAGGAGTGGTAGGGGATTCTAACTTATTGGAATAATAATATTATCTCTCATGTAACCATTCATAAAACTAGGCATTGGATAAACTCTTTAGTCACATGCATCTTTGCAAATATTCATTTCATCCTTATCAATGTTTATGGACCTACAACTTAGTTAGGAAAATTAGAAGTTTGGAGTGGGATTGAAGCCTTTATAAGAAGTAAAAACGAAGAAAATCAATTTATGATCATAGGAGATTTGAATGCCATAACCAAGTTGGATAAAATTTTTGGAGGAATTAGGAAACTAACCCAAAGTATGAGAGATTTCTTAGGTTTTATTCAAAACAATAATCTATGGGAGGTTGAGTTTAAAGAAGACAACTATACATGGACCAACAATAGGAGAGGCCATAACATAATAGTAGAAACCTTAGACAGATGCATTCTCTCACATCATTGGCTAAATAAAGGGACTTGTTCTAAAATTAATACCTTGACAAGGATTGGTTCAAATCACTGGCTAATAAAAGTTAAAACGGTGGTAAATGAATTAAAAAAAAAGAGCATATTTTAAATATGAGCAAATGTGGCAAGACAATCCATATTTGTTGATATGATAGCACAAACATGGAATTCTTTCGGACACGATAGGTTATACATGCTTCCAAAATAAATTAAATTAATGACATCTTATTTTTGAGAAGAAAAAATAACTAAAAGATAAACTTTCAAAATTTCAAAAAGGTGATCATAATAATGTAAGCTCGGAGGAAAGGGAGTTACTTAGTGAATATCATAATATTTTGAGTAAGGAAAATAAATTTTGGAGATTAAAATCAAGATAGACTTGGTTAAAAAGAGATAAAAACACAACATTTTTTCATAGGATGGCAATAGTACAAATATCAACATCCAAAATTAATAGAAATGAATCAATAAAAGGGGCTTGGACTGAAGACTATAGTGAAATCAGAAATGAGGCAAGGTTTTTTATCAAAATATTATAAGATTAGAGGAGTTTGAAGTTCTTAATTATAAACTTCTACAAGAAGTTCCTTCAATTATAATATATGAAGACAATAGGAAACTAATGGAGCCTATTACTTTGGAAGAAATTCATCTAGCTCTTTTCTCTTTTAATAAGGATAAATCCCTAGGTCTGGATGAGATCTTTGCAACATTCTATCAACATAATTGAGATACAATGAAATATTCTTTATTAGCTGTAGTAGAACAATATAGGGTAAACAATACATTCATTATAAAAAAAATACGCATCCTAACCTTGATTCCAAAAAATAAGGATGTAAAATTGTTTGATTCATTTTGACCCATAAGCCTATGTAATATGGCATATAATATTATTTCGAAAGTGATGGTAAATCGATTAAGACCATTGTTAGACAAAATTATTTCAAAAGAGCAAGGAGAATTTGTGAAAGGGAGACATATTTTGGATGGGATCATAGTAGCTCATGAAGTTATGCATTCAACAACTTGAAGAAAAGGTAAAGTAATGATCTTAATACTTGATACGAGTAAGGCATATGATAGGGTTAAATGAAAATTTATTTTTATAGTATTAGAAAAGTTTGAATTTGGGAAGAAATGGGTCATATGGATTAAAGCCTGTGTCTCTACAGTTTCACATGTTGTGTTGGTCAATGGGTTAGTAACAAAATCATTTAAAGCCAAGAGAGGCATTAGACAGGGAGATCCTCTATCACCATATTTGTTCATTATTATGGTAGAGGTTTTGGGTAGGAATTTGAAGAAGGCTTACAAAGATAGGCTTATAAGTGGACTTAAGACTAGTAATAATATCGACAACATCACCCATCAACAATTTGTATATGATATAACCCTTTTTGGTAGGGCAAGGATAAACGAGGTCAATGTGTTGAATAACTTATTAAAGGAATACAAAAGAGCATTAGGGTAGAAAGTTAATAGAACAAAACACAAAATTTACTTCTTAAACAACCCAACTAAAAACAAAGCAAGGATATGCAAGTTACTTCAAATAAAGGAGGCAAATTTACCAACAACTTGTCTAGGGATGCCCTTATTTGAGGGGAGAATGAGGATGAAATTATGGAATCCAATTATAAGTAAATTTGAGACTAAACTACCATCATGGAAAGGTAGATGGTTATCGTTAGCAGGAAGAGTACATCTAATTAAATCAATCTTACAAGCCATTCCAACATATTATATGTCCTTGTATACTATGCCAAAATTGATAGAAAAAGTTTAATCTATATTATACGGTCATTTTTGTGGTTATGATTACATGATAAAAGGAATTTTCCTTTGGTGAAATAGAGCAAAGTATGTGATGATAAAACTAGGGGAGATATTGATTTAAGAGTTCTTACGGATGCAAGCTTAGCTTTTAGGGGACAAGTAATTTAGAGATTGTACAAAGAGAGTCAAAGACAATGGGCAAGAATTCTTCGAAGTATGTATGTTGAGCACAATGACCCAAGCTTAATATTTATTGCATTCTCTTTACAAAATGATTATGCTCTATGGAATGATTTAAAAAAATCAATTGATATAGTGATTAAAGGTTTAATACGGGTGGTGGGAAATGGAAAAAAAATTATATTTCGATGGATACTAGGTGTGATAAAAAACTATTTAATCTAGATCCAATTTTGAAACCATTGATGAAATTAATTCAAGATAAATATGATGATAGGGATTCAAACATTTTGTACAAGGATGAGGAAAGAAGATACAAATGGAAATAATATTTTTTTACAAGTATACAAGACATTGATGCTAGGAGGCAGTTGAGTAAAAATATAACAATGATTATTTCGAGAGAAGCCAACGATAAGTTGATTTGAGAGTTGAATAACTCAAGAGAATACACAAGAAGAAGTGGATATAATATAAAGCACCATCAAAATAGGAATATCACAAGAATATGGAGAGATATTTGGGATATCCCGAGAATTCCTAAAGTTAAAATATTTGTTTTGATAGTAGGTCATAGAATAATTTTATCCTGGGACAACCTTATGAAAAGGGGTTTTCATGGCCCCTCAAAATGTGTTCTTTGTAAAATGAAGGAGAAGAGTATAAACCACCTCTTGGGATATTGCTCGATAGTTTGGAAATTATGGCAATGGATTCTTAATATGTTTGGTAAATGCATGGTGATGAATGACAAAATCGAGGAACGGTTAAAGCAATGGTAAAGCATTTTTGAAAGTGACACTTTACAAACAATTTGGGATATATCAAAAGATACAACACTTTAAACTGTTTGGCTAGAAAGGAATAGACGATTATTTAAAGGAAAGGAAAGGAAAGCAATTTAGAGGTAATAAAAAGAAAGATATGTTTAGCCATGGAGGAGTCTAAACCAACCCTAACCCAATCCCTATTTTGGAAGCAGAGAGCCTTGATAGAGGGAGTCAAGTTATAAAATGGAATTATGATGTTGGGGATAGGATAAACAAAAAGAAGGCAAATAATATAAAGTGGAAACCACCAAATGTGGAGTTGATCAAATTAATTTTTTATGAAGCATCTAAAGAAAATCCAGGACCAACGGGAGGAGGAGGAATAATTAGAAATAATAGAGGATATATTTTGTCTCATTATGCTTTCAATAGTGGATTTAAGACAAATAATGAAGCTAAAGCTTGGGTGGCTTTGGAAGGGTTAAAAATATGCAAACAAATGAAATGGAATAAAGTATGGATGGAAGGTGATTCACTTATAGTAATAAATGCAATTTTGAGGAAAACAAAGGCTCCATGGAACATATAAGAGATAATTGTGGAAATTCAAGACCTTGCTATGGAGTTTGAAGAAATTAGGTTTACACATACATTAAGGGAAGGAAACAAATGTGCAAATAGGCTAAGCCAATAGAAGAATTTTAATTGAGGATTGTGAAGTTAATTTTTCTTTTCCTTGGTTAGAGGGAGTAGTAAGTTTAGCTGAAGCCAACAAGAAAATGTTGACTACCTGAATCAAATAATGATTAAGATTTATTTTAATGTTTTCCAATGGTAATATTTGCTTTATTTTATAACATTAATGTACTTTTAAATATACTATTTATTACAATTTTTATTGTTGCACTTATGTTTCAAGAAGAAAACTAGCAATCGAGATCTGGTAAAGTGGACTATGATAATACGATGTTTTTAAAATATTACTCTACTAAGATGCAATGCATAAATAATAGAGGTGAAGTTTTGATACTATGAAAGTTGCTATAGAAAAATATCAAGAAAGATACTCTAAAATATTTCTATTCACATAAAAAATAAAATTAAAAAATGTAAACCTTTTATATAAAATGATGTAGGTTTTTAGCTATAAGAACACAATTGAGATACAAATTGAATCTATTTGTAAACTCTCGTACTCTAAAGAAGAAAGTTGTTTATGAAAGATGTTGGACCCAAATACAACCCCTTGTCCTCGAAAAGAAGAAAATTATTTATCAAGGGTGTGGGACCCAAATACAACCATTTCTTCTTGAAAAGAAGAAGTATTAAAGTGGAACGAAATTCCAACATAAGAATATGCCACAGAAAATAAAAAGTTTGCATGAGAACAACATCACATGAATCGATTAGAAACAAGAGGGCCAACTACCCGACACATGCCACAACTTGATGTTAATAGAGGTGAGGAATCCCAACCAAAGACTTCCACCTTTAAGCCTCCTACCCTATTGACAAATAATTTAACAAGAAAAAGATATATAAACGTCGAGAGTTATCAATCTCGAGGCACAGTTTAGTTTAAATAATTTAAATATTTTAAATCATCGTAACCCTTAATGTCGACGAATAATTTTCTAATGATGGCTTTTTTAATAAAATATTAATATTGTTTACGGCGTGGCTGACCTTCCTGGTTGCCATTGTAGGACGCCTATCGGCGTAACTAGCTTAGATATATAAAATATATATATCTATAAACGCCGAGAGTTATCAATGTCGATGCGCCTATCTATCACAAAGTTTGGGCACCATTTTAGTATAAATAATTTAAATATTTTAAATCCACCGTAACCTTTAATGTCGGCAGATAATTTTCTTAATGTCAGCTTTTTTAATAAAATATTAATATTGTAATTATTTAAAAAAATACAATTTTTTTAAACAAATTTAATAAGGAGATTAATTTGAAAATATTTCCTCTATTTTCAAATAAAGCTCTATTTGAAAAAAAAAAAAAAAATAACATATTATATATCAAATTTGCCTATTTCATAAGTTAAACCTAAAAATTCTACCGTTTCATATGTTGTTTCATTTGTTATTTTGATATTAAACTCTACAGTGTCCTGTAGCCTGATGTTCTAGTCCAGCAAAGAAACTTCGTTAATGAGAAAAACAATTCGTCCTGTAACTCGAATCAAGGTCTTCTCATCTTTCTTAGCTACTTAGACGTTCACACCAGGTATAACATGGTCAGCTAAGAGTTTAAAATATTTGGATGATTCAAGCTTTTTTTTGGGGTTAACAAGGGAGTATCGGAGACAGTTCATCCGTCCGTTGCATTCCACGGCATTCTTCCACAGTATTTAAGAGCTTGCTTTCAAATTGGTTCTAGCGCGGCCCAGGCGAAGCTGCAGTGGTTACGAAAATGAGAGGAATGCATTTTCAGATGAGCGAGAGCCAGCAAAAAAGGCTGGTCAGGACTCAACAACAATTGTTGGAATCCGCCGCCAATCTCCCCTCTTCCGTCTGCGTCAACGTTGGCGACGCCATTCCCGTTAACGAAGAGGACGGAATTCTCAAGTATGCCTTCCGCCTTCTGCTTAGTTGTTTATTTATTTATTTTTCCACAAAACAAAGTGAAAAGAAACTTTTTTATATAATATATGCATTGCAGAGGGCACGGAACTATCGATGTAGATGGACAAGTGGTCGCCACGCTCTGCGGCGTTGTTGAGCGCGTCAATAAGCTTGTACTCGTCCGCAGTCTTAGAGCCAGGTCAATTTTCTTTCTACTATCTTTCCTCTCCTTTCTGAATTTCAACAGAGTATGGAAGTCGTTCCCACATTTCATTACATTAACGTTGTAGGGTATCCAAACATTGGCCTTAGATCGGGACAAAGTACAGAACCACTTGAACTATCACTGCAGAACACTAAAATCTCCTCTTTAAAACATTCGGTACACTACTTATTGGTTCACAGAAACAAAGGTGTTTTTATGAGGGTCTGGTTCCCTCATACTGAAGTAAAGTTTGAGTTTGAATTTTGGACTTTTAAAGAGTCCAAAGCCTTTACCACTGCAATAAGCTTGCAGATTACACTATTTATTGAAAACCTATCCTCTATGTATTTATTTGATTTTAAATATTTAATATACTACCCAAGAGAAACCTGAAACCCTACAGGGAGCAGGACTTGCAATTTTTCTTTTAACGTCATAAGCAACCCTTGAGGTTTTCTGTGGACCAGAATAAAATTCTTCGATATGATTTATTGTTCCAGTAGCCCTTTAAGTTCGAAATTTTCCAAATTGAATCTGTCAATGAGGCTTCCGTCATTCAAAACTTGATTTCAAAATTTTCTGGAAATGTTGTTATCAATCGATTTGAGTTTACTTGTTATTATGTGTTCTTAAAAATAAGTTTTTATTGACTGCACAGATACAAGCCAGAGGTTGGTGATATTGTTGTTGGTCGCGTTCTTGAGGTATGTGTGTTGTAGTCTACTACTGCTGTCAACGATTTATTATAATTTCTTTGTAATTTGGTGTGGAATAAATTTTGTCTTCGCTTTGCGTGTTTGAGTAGTTTGTTTTTTGTTTGATGGATTTGCAATTTAATGTTGTTTGATCCATTGTAAAGGTAAAGGTGAATTTGTTAGTTACAGCCAAGCCTGCATGGCTCCTGCTCATATGAGAGGCCTTTGTGGGAGCAGGGGAAATTTTTCACTTTACCTTACATTGTGTACCTCTTTGAAAATTTTCACATTAGTTCAGTTGTGTACCTCTTTGAAATTTTTCACATTAGTTCAGTTGTGTACCTCTCTGTGCGTCAATGCTTTGACTAAGCTAATAGTTAATTGAGTTCTGCCAAGTATAACCCATAAGAAGATAATCTCAATGCATGACCTCATTATCTAAGGGTATATAATGAACAAGTATGTACCAAATACAGAACTCAAAGCGGAGTAGGTTTATCATATATGTAACTTAAAGATTTCTCCAGATGGAAAACCGTTTGTAATGAATGGGGATGGGATGGGGTTTTGGCTGTCAATCATTTTCTGTTGTTAATTCATCACATGAAGCATTTTCAAATTTCATATATTGTTACTCTATGGTTTGGGGTAGGTCCAAGTCATGGGAAAAGCAAACCCCTCTATGATTCTGTTTGCTAGTTATAAACTTATAGGGGAGATTAATGCTTTCAGCATTTGGTTTGTGTTCTTGAGAATATGCTATGTAAATTTGGGGGTTTTCAATGAATTTTGTGTGGTGAATTTGGTATCTTGTATTTCATTAATTTGTAAATTTACTTGCTATCTTTTGTTAAAATGTTTTGATTCTCTCAAATAGCATGAGCTCAACCAGTTATATCCTTGACTTTCAAGGAGGAGACCCAAGGCTTGTTTCAATTCCATATAACCAATTAAAAGAAAAATGTTCTGATTTTATGTTGCCATTAGAGCTTCTTGCCTGTTTAAGATTTTTTTTTTTTTGGTAAGTAAGAGAATATTATAATTAACACCGGGTTTTAACTGGTTGACCCAAAACCATTTTACAAAATAGGGTCCAGCGACCAAGCTGGACAAAGGCCAAGCCCTAAAAGTTTAAGCGACAACAAAAATGGCCAAGACCTACTCTTCCATTAGAATACAGCCAAACTAAACTATGGAAGCCTAATATTATGGCCATCAGAAAAGAAAGACGCAAAAAAGAACTAACAAAGACAAAAACTAATCATGCAAGCACCATGCCGAGTAGCTTGTGCCCATATAAAAATAATAGAATATGGTCAAAAAAAAAAAAAAAACATCCCATAGAATGGACAGCCAAGAGGCCAAGCAGTCTTCCTTGTAGTCCTCATCTAACTTCTTATCATCGTTCTTGCCATCATCTTTAGATTTTGCCTTCGACTCCTTGTGCCCTCGGAGCTGCTGGCTATAAAACGAGAAGATTTAGGGAATCACACAAATCAGCAGTCTGCATCGATGAGGCCGGACAGGACTCTTCAAGCTGGTTGATCTTGTTGGAGGGTGATGAAATTGTCATCTTCTCCAAGACTATTATGGTGGGGTCTGGTGCCTCATTGTCAGGGATCTCCAACACTTTGTTATTTCTTGCTAGGGCCTTTTTGCGACATCGAATCCAAACACACCTTGGGAAATACTTGAGGCCAAAGCAGATTTTTCCCATGCATGAATTTGTAGATAAAAAACCTATATCAGTGCCCCACCAGCTGCAAAAAACACTAGTCACATGAACAAAAAAAACAAATATGACAAAATCCATTATAAGGTTCAAAATTTTTTTTTTTTAAAATGCCCCCATTTTCTGTCATTGATCCACTTTGAGCCTTCCAATCTAAATTTTTTCATTATCTATCACCATTGAGACTGCATGAGGAAGATTTTCAGTCCACGTGATCAAATTTGCTGCTACAATGCCTTCATTTGCCAGCCTATCAGCTGCCATGTTTGATCCCGAAAGGTATGCAAAATTATGGCCTCAAGTCGGTCATGAATTAGAGCCCTTGCTTCATGGATGTAGTCATCAAATCTCCAAGGAGCTCTCTTAGTGTTCTTTAGAAGATTTATAATAATAAGAGAATCACCTTCCACCAACAGTTTCCCTGGATAATTCTCTGCCACCTTGAGGCTCCTCCAAACTGCCCTTGCTTCAACCACATTGTTAGTTTGAGCTCCAAGATGTTCAGCAAAAGCTACAAGCACCTCACCCTTGTGGTCTCTAAGTAAGCCACCAGCCCTGACTTCACAGGGTTGCCCCTAGATGCCCCATCAAAATTTAACTTAATCCACCCTAGGGGGGGTGGGGTCCATGTGATCATGGTTCTAGGACAGACTTGAGGATGATTGAGGCCATCGGTGAGAGGTAAGTTTAATGGCTGGCCTAATGAAGCTTCAAAAGGATTTGGAGGTCTAGATCTTGCGAGGCACTAAACAAGCATTCTCATTAGCATATGCTAAAATTTTTGACGGGACAGAGGATGACTGAGAAACCTTATCCAAGAAGGCCCGACGATTCCTTTCCAACCATATCTGCCACAAGTAGTGATGAAGGCGGATCTTCCACATATACCTAAGACGCCTATTCAAAAATGGGGAAGGCCATTGGACAAATAAGTCAAAAATGGGTGAGGATGGACCCAATAAATATGAAACACTTGTAACGAGACCTAACAAGATTGAGGCGAGAAAAATTACAATACGAAACAAATGATCAATAGACTCCCACTCGGACATACAAAGATAACACCTATTAACAACAATCACACCTCTTTTTATTAAGTTATCCATGGTGAGGATCTTATTTTGGATGGCCATCCATGCAAAAAACCCAACCTTCGGAACAATGCTTTTGGGCCAAACTTCCAAGTGAGGGAAAGTAGGTTCATCATTATCAATAAGCATCGGATAAGCGGTCTTGACGAGAAAATTCCCCATTGTACGAAGCTTCCCGGATAAGTTGGTCCTCAAGAATGCCGGAAGGGAGTAAAGGCTGTTTTAATTCATTCTCCGAGTGTTATTGATGCCCCTGGTAGATCATTATTCATTATTGGCTTCCATACCCTTCTATTGTTTGACAAAGTAATAAAATCTGCAACTTTGGTACCAAAAACTTCAATTGTCCAAGCTCTAAGGGTTGAAATGATGGGAGTCTGCGAGAGAGGGGATAGTCCTTTAACCATTTGTGGTCCCAAAAATCAATGTTTCTTCCATTTCCCAGTTTCCAACGTAGCCCTTTGCTTAGCAAGTTTTTAGTTTGAAGGATTGATTTCCAAAAAATTGATCCCATGGGAGGAAAGGAATAACTTAAGAATTCAATTTCTTGCAAATACTTTCTTCGATTATAGTAATCCATTACTGCATTTGCATTTGTCAAAAGACGCCATGCTTGTTTGGCCGGGAGGGCCATGTTTAAATGTTGTATTCTCCTTAGCCCAATACCTCCAAACTCCCTTGGTTTGCAAACCCTATCCCAGGACACCAAGTGAAAGCGCTGCTTAGATTCAGAACCGGTCCATAGGAACCTCTTCGGATCTGTTCAATTTTAGTGTAGACACTTGTAGGAGCTTTAAAAATAGAGAGAAAGTAGACGGGGATGCTTTGAATGGAAAACTTGGTGAGAACTGCCTTGCCAACTTGAGATAACAAATTCCCTTTCCATCCAGCCAGCTTCCTCTGAATTCTTTCAATTACATTAGTCCACATGGAATCAGTAGCTCTGCCTGTAAATAAAGGAAGGCCTAGGTATGTGGATGGAAGAGTAGACAATGAGCATCCAAGAATCCTAGCAATCTTAATCTGCTCTACGAATGGGAGTGTTAAAGAAATAAATTTTACTCTTTGAAAAATTTACCTTTTGCCCATGACATCCTCATATAGCTCTAGAATATGTTTTATGACCTTAGCCTCAAAAAGCGATGCAAGAGTTAACAACAAAGTATCATCCACAAGCTGTTCATGTGTAGCTGCTTGTGTTTGTGATGATGCTTTAATTTCTGAAATAAGACCAATATTACGAGCGGCTTTGATTGTCCTCCCAAGGGCTTCGACCACAATGATAAACAACATGGGAGAGATAGGGTCACCTTGCCTTAGGCCCCTTTTACTTTGAAAGTATCCAACTGGAGCACCATTAACAAGGACTGAAAACCAAGGTTTCATAAAACATCCTTCCAAAAGCTTGATCCATTCATGATGAAAACCAAATTTCTGAAGAATGGCGAGAGACAAAACTCCGGTTTATGCGGTCATAAGCCTTGTTCATATCCGACTTGAGAGCAAAAGCGAGGTTTTTAGTCCGGACTACCGAATGGAGGGCTTCATGAGCTGTTATGACCCCATCAAGGATGGACCTTCTAGGGACTGAACTGCCTTGACAAACATCAATAAACATAGGAAGGATCTTCCTCATTCTATTTGCAATTGCCTTGGTCAAAATTTTATAAACAACATTACAAAGGCTAATAGGTCTAAAATCCATCATAGATCTAGGAGTAGGAATCTTTGGGATTAAAGCAATAAAAGTGGAGTTAAAACTTCTCGGAATATGCTTTGTGGACTGAAATTCCTTGATAGTAGCACATACATCAAAACCTACAATATCCCAAAAAGCATTGAAAAAAACGAGGTGAAAACCCGTCCGGACACTGGAGATTTATCGGGGTTCATTGAGAAGAGGGCCTCTTTGATTTCTTCATCCGTGAAAGGCTTAATTAACTCCCCATTCAAGTCATCAAAAATTAAATGAGGAATATGGTAAAGCATTGATTAAGAAGCTAAGGCGGAACTGAAATGTTCTTCTCCTAAAAGATTACGAAAATAGGAAAGCTGCTTCATTTACGATTTCATTAGGACTAGAAAGGAGTGATCCATCATCTCTAACAAGTTCTTTAATTCTATTGTGGCTTCTGTTCCTTAAGGTAGATGCATGAAAAAATCTTGTATTGGCATCACCTTCTTTTAGCCGAGGTAGCTCTAGACTTTTGCCGCCAAAAAGTCTCCTCGCGAGCTAGAACATTATGGTACTCGGCAAGGGATTTCTTTTCATCTGCACTGTAGGGAAGAGTGCGGCAATCCCTCTTCAAGTTTTTTCTCAATGGTTGATAACCTTTCAGAGATGGCTTTCTTGTTTTCAAAAATATTTCCAAAAATTTCCTTATTCCGAGATCCTTAGATTTTCTTTCACCACTTTAAGTTTACGTGCTAATACTGAATGAAGGCACATGCCACGACAAGAATCCTTGCCACCACTGAGAAATTATGTCTATGAGATCAGGGTGGTGCATCCACATAGATTCAAACCTAAAAGGCCTTTTGAATTTTGGAGTCTCTTCAATTTCAAGTAAAATCGGGTTGTGGTCAGACCCAATGCGAGGCAAGGACAACAGATTTGCATCCCCAAAAGATTGTATTGCTCCTGTGACAAAAAAAACCTATCAAGCTTTTCCATTATAAGTTGATTTCCAGACCTCCTATTGCTCCAAGTAAATTTAGCATTTTTTAATTTGACATCCAATAAATTGTTGTTGTTGATGAAATCTTGAAAGTCCTCCATACTTCTTGTTGGAATTCCTACTCCCCCTTTTTTATCAGAGGGGTAAAGAGGGGTATTAAAGTCCCCCGCCACTATCCATGGGATATCCTGAAAAGCTTCCTTGAAATGATTGAGTAAATTCCATAGATCAGCTCTCCCAGATATAGAATTAGGGGCGTACACATTTGTTAATATCCAAGAAAGGTCATTAACCTTATCCTTAAAAATAATGCTCATTACCCTTTCCCCCAATTGAATAACCTTGCCTTCCACCTTCCCTGGATTCCAGATACAAAGAAGACCACCCGAGGTTCCATTGGCTTTGCAAAAAATTGCTTCTCCATTTTTCCAGGATATTGAGGGCAATTTTTCTAGACAAAACTTCATCGACTTTAGTTTCTTGCAAAATAAGAATAGTGGGATCAAAATCTCTTCTTAAATATTTGACTAACCGCTGTTTAGGAAGGCCATTGAGCCCCCTTACATTCCAGGATATGATCTTCATTTGGAACTTTTAAAGTTTTTTTCCTCTTCCCCTGCCTTGGACTTGAGGGGGCTTAAGAATTTTGTTTTCTTCAAAGGGAAGATTTCCAGTTGGTGGAAACAGAGTAGTATGAATTCCATTAGCTATCTCATCTTGGACCTCTTCTTTCCATTCTTTGGGCATTTGACTTTCTTCCCTTTTTTTTCTCACCTCCACGAGTCAATCATGGGGGATTTCATTGAGCTTCTAGTCTGTTTCGGGCTAAATTTGGTTTGGGTGACCTGTTGGATAACATTTCTGGAAACCCCTTCTCTGGATTGGGACAAAGACAAAGGTGAAAAATGTCGCTTGGAAGGGCTGATTAACTTCGAAAGCACTTTTTCTCTTTCTCGGACGAGAAAAGGACTCATCATTAGGGCATTCTTTATGGCCAACAGGAGGAGGATTGGAAGGTCCAGATTTGGTTGGGGAGTCAAGGTAAGCAGGGAGACCAAGAATTATATCCTCAACATTAGACCCTTCATTCTGATTTTCCTCTGTAATTATTTGGTTTTCAGCCAAAATGTTAAATTTATTTAGATTCTCGAAAGGAGAGCATACCTTTTGTTGGTCAGTTTGTGATGTAGCAATTTGCTTGTCCTTACCATTGTCCATGTGAAGCTCAGCCTCATTCTCCATTTGTCCCAAACCAGAGGCCTTTGCCTTTTCAACATTTGGATCTTTAACACTGTACATTCCTGTGTATTTGCCATTATTTACGAAAGAGCGCCGCTTGGAATCATTATTCCTAGGAAGGGTTCTTTGGCTTCTCAAAAAAGAGCATTGTCCTTTGAGATGGCCTTGAATATTACAGTTAGAGCAAAATGCTGGTCTATTTTCATATTCGATGACTTGTAATCTTGTTATATTTCCATATTCTAACTCCACATGAGTAGGAAGCTCAGATTCTAGGTTTGCATTTACACAAATCCTAGCATGTGTCATTACGGTGCGTGCAAGGGTTGGATTATCAATGGCCACCAATTCCCCTATGGTCTTGGCAATACCCTGAAGAAAATACTCATGCCACCAATGAAACGGGAGATTTGGGAGACGGACCCAAATGGGGGCAAAGTTTATGCTCTGCTTTTTCGGGTCAAAATCCTCAGCCCATCTCCTAAGAAAAAGACTTCTTCGGCCCAAGAACCAAGGTCCTCCTGTTAGAATACGACTAGAATCTTCACTATTGTTAAGGCGTACCGCAAAAACCCCCTTGATAATGCAATAATCTCCATGTGTCCAGAAGTCTTCCACTTCAAGGATGCCCATCGTCGAATCGTTTCAATATCCGGCCTGCCCCCTATGAATTTGCCTACCGAGAGAAAAATTTTCCATCGATATAAAGTCTGCCATTACGCTTTCAGGCACGGATACCTTCTGCCCATTGGGAGTGAGAGGTGGTAAAGAATGTAAGGAAACCCTATTGCCACCTTTAAGGGCCTGTGCAAAAGACTTATTGCCCTCAGAATTCTTGATGTGGGCCTTCTTATCAAAAATAATATCAGGGGGTTCGTGTCCCTCTAATTTTTTAAAACCCTCAGTGTCCTTGTCACTGTCCACCTGCTCTTCCTCAGTTGCTTCAACCTTGCTTGTTCCCTCCTTGAGCCTCACAGCTTCCAGGGGTTTGGAAACCCTGTTTCCCACCTCCAACAGAATGAAAAACATGTTTGCAAAAATTGCACCTGCCTCTGCTCCCGCTTTGCTCCATTCCTGCCTCCGCTCCCGCTGCTCCTATAAACTTTATGCTTTAATCCTCATACAAATTTCTTTGATTTGCCTCTAGTGGTATAATCATTTTTTAAAAAAAATAAAAAAAATAAATAAAAAAAATAAAAAAAATTAAAAAAAAATAAAATAAAAATAAAAAAAAATAAAAAATATAAAAAAAATAAAATAAAAAAATTAAAAAATAAAAAAAAAAATAAAAAATAAAAAATAAAAAATTAAAATAAAATAAAAAATAATAAAAAATGAAAAAAATAAAAAATAAAAAATAAAAAAAAATTGCCTGTTTAAGATTTTAAGGTGGATTATTTTCATTCATATAGAGCTTTTTTTGTTTTGATTTGTATGCTTGACAAATGAGCAGAGTACGCAGCAAGTTAATAAATCTAAACAAAAATTCTATGTCATAACCCAAACACTAAAATTAATCAAAATAAACACAAAAAATAATTCTACTTACTAACTGTTGCATAGCACAATGTTTGATGTAGAGGGTACAACATTTTACTAGTACTCTCGGGAGATGACCCTTGGTAATAATATCAGGAATTATATCTCAGACTTTTGATGATCCCAGTACAAACTTCTGGTGAGTAATCACGTATACATTCATCCCTTGTAGTCATTATCCTCCTTGCTTAAAAATGAATTGTTGCAAGTTTTGAAACTAATTAAAAGGTGGACTTAGAGAACCACTTTGCTTCTGAAGGGAAGCTTTCCATTCTGCAAAGTTTAGTTCCTTGGTGTCAAGCAAAGTATGTCATAAGAGTGGAAGATGTAAATTAATAATGATGCCATTTGATTCCCTAATATCAATTTATTCTGTAATTGGCAGTTCATATATCTTTAAGTTGATGATACTGACATTATGAAATAATGATGCCATTTGATTCCCTAATATCAATTTATTCTGTAATTGGCAGTTCATATATCTTTAAGTTGATGATACTGACATTATGAATAGCTCAATGAGCTGACAGGCTAATGCAGATAGCATTAGTCTATTCAGTTTGTGTATAGATGGGCCAATGCAAATGGTCCCTATCATTTGTGAAGTAGTGGTATTTAAAGAGTGTTTAACACCTTTAATGTCTGAAATGGATTGAAGGAGGAGATAATAAGTCTAGTAGCCGTCAGGATCTTTTGTAAATTCTTATACCTAAGAGTGACAACTTCCCAAAGTAAAAGGGCCAAGCATTGTTGAATGGGACAGTGGAAGAAAGTGGAGAGTGGGTGTTTAGTGTCTTTTTAGTAACAAGAACATCATCATTGGATCTTGTAGCAGACAGGTTCTTTGAGAAATAGAATTACTTCTTATTCTCAACCTCTTGGAGAAAGCAAAGGCGGTTTGTCTCAAGTCAAGTTGGTGAGAGCATGCCCTTAGTTGGAATAGGGTAATCCTCAGCCCATGTGACCAGTAATGTTTGGGAGATATTTTGCTTGATGGAGTAAGACATGCTACAATAGAAAGCACGAGGAGAAGGAGAACCCTATGAGCAAAATGAACTAGAAATTAAGACCAAGAATGAAAAGAAAAAACTAAATAACTAGAGTGGGCAAATTTGATGGTTTAAACCCCACAACATACAATATTAACTTTATATGCAAATAGCCATGCAAAGGAAAGTTTCCTCAATAGATAAGTAATTGGGAAAGGATAATTGTTGGAGATTAAATCTGCAAAAACATACAATCCAACTGCAAGTGCAAATAACCATATAAAGGAAGGTTCCTTCAATAGATAAATAGTGGGGATAGTTAAATATTAAAGATGAATTTTACGAGACAACGTTGGCATATGTTTGTAGCTAAGCTAGTGGTGGAAGAGCCAATGGTATCATAATTTGGTGGTAGATGTAGGATTGGATAATAACTTTTGACTAGTGATTAGGGCTAATGAGGCAAGCTAGGTGGTCCTAGCCTCTCCTAACATCATGGCCAATGAATTGTAGGAGGTATAGGGAATTGGTGATGTGTGCTTGCCTTCAAAGTTGATGGCACAGGTCAAAATATTAAGGAGGCCTTCGAGATTTTGGAAAATTAGAGTTGCCTTTGAGATTTTGGAAAATTAGAGTTGCATTGCATAGAGTTAGAGTGAGGGGGTGGGGATGTCTTTGTAACGGCTCCAATATAGCAATGCCAGTATTTTTATTAGCTTGGGCCCTAGGTTTAGATAGTCAGTCCTTGAGCATTAGTGTTAGGGTTAATGATTGATTTAATCTATAAATAGGAAGAATTAGGTGGTAGTTGAGATATCTTTCAGATTCGAATCTTTGTTGCATCTGCTGCGCATATGAGACTTTGCCCTCTCTAAGTGGCTAAGGATTTGCATTGATTTGAATTGGAATTTGGTTATTGCATATTTGATTTTTTTGGCAATTGGATCTAAATTATTATTATCATTTGGGTAATGTTATTTGCGCACTATTGGATTGCTACTGCCATAGTTAGGAAATTTGGCAAAACTCAACGAGTTTTGTTGAGTCTGAATTTGAGTCGGCATTGTCAAGTCACTAAGGCTCGACTTAGTGAATTTTTCTTTTTTGGCATTTTCTTCAGGTTTTTTTTTGCTGAGCCCCGAGTCCCAGGTGGGCCTTGTCGAGTATGAGTTTCTCAACTATGGCTACTGTTATTCTCAAAGTTCTTTTGTAACAAGTGGTATCAAAGCTTTGATCTTGGCTCCCTGTGGGGTGCGATTTTGCAGCAAAAGGACACACAAATCATTCCAAAACCTCTGCCGAACATTGTTGTTACTTGTTCCTTGTTAATATTTTGTAATTTTTTTTTTTGGTCCGTCTTTTGGTGCAATTATCTTCTAGAATATTGTGAGTTTGTTGTTGTTACTTCCTTTTCCCAAACACGGAAAAAAAAATCATGTGATGTTGGACCCTAGTAAGAGATCTATACCATTGCGATCGTCTTTTCGTGATGGTCAAAACAAGGGGTATCTCCAACAACACTTTTTTAGAAGGTGAGTGTCCTAGGACCCTTGTGGGAGACCTATCTCTTTGTGATTGTCTCTTCAAGTTGATCAAAGTAAGAGGTATTTTTCACAACACATTTTTTTGGTAGCATTCCAAGTATTTTTTGGGTTTTTTCAATTGCCCCTAGTGTATGAGTGGGCTTGTTGCAACTACTAGTTGAGAGTGAGTCAATGGTCGTTTGCAACATATTGTTCATTTAGAGAATGTGTATGAGACGAAAGAAGCGCCATCCTAGAAATCCTGGTAAGCGTTACAACGCTTCCCTAAATATCAATAGTTTTGACCAACGTCTTCTTTCTTCCTTAAACGCCATGGATTTGCCTCCTCCCAACATCTTGGGTTCTTTCTCTCCTCTTAATAACCCTCCCCCCATCACTCCTCTCGTTACCCCTCCAATTGGTAATCCTCTTTCTAGTACTATTGACCCTGATTTGCATGCATATCTTTTGAATCAAGAACAAACAATTACTTTCATTGTCAAGTCCTTGGAAAGTCAAGACGAGATGTTTATGTTAATTGCTAAGTCCATGGATAACATCCAAAGAGTCCTACAAATATCCGCTACTATGCCTTCTCTTGTCCAAGGGTCACAACAAATTGTGGGGCAACAACCTCCGATCATTCATTAGGCACCAAATACTAGTATTCTTCCACAACCACCACCTGGTCATAGTCTTATGGAAGTCACTCAACTCATTATGCCACCCAAGGTTCTCCTCTAGGTGTGGGTGCTTACGACCTAGGCGTTGCTTCTAATTTGGATTCCACAGCAAGAGGTGCTTCTAATTTCCTTAATTGGCTCATGAAGTTCCTGTTCCTCGCATTGATATTTCTACCTTTGAAGGTGTCATCCACGAGGGTGGCTGGCCAAGATGGATAGCCTTATCCACTTGCACCATGTTCCTGAAGTAGGTTGTGCCCCATTAGCAGCTTCCAAGTTGGGGATCCAAACTCATCAATGGTTGTTGTGGCAACTTCGCCAACATGGGGTTCTCTTTTATGGCTTAACTTCAAAGAAAGCTTTCTTCAAATATTTGACAAAGGATCTTCCACATTGTATGTGGTCCGTCTTATGCAAACAAAGCACACAGGAACAATGGAGTATTGCTCCAAGTTCACCAGCCTTCTCACCTACACCCACCAATTGAATCCAACGGTGGTGGTCTTAGCCTTTTGTGATGGTCTTAAGGATAAAATTTGGCGGGAAGTCGATATGCTCAATCCCTATACTCTTGACGATGCTCAACGTATAGCTTTGGTGGTAGAACAAAAGGTCCAAGATTCTAGATCCCAACATAGATGTGACTTCAACTTTTGTTGCCCTTACCACAATAATGAGCATTCCCAAGGATTCTTTTGTTTCAAATGTCGTTCTCACCATCCCCGAAATCAGGCCTGTGAAGAACGTCGTAACTTTCAAGTGGAAGGTGAAGACACAACAATATATGAAGATGAAGATTCATTAAAGCAGGAGCAACCGATAGAAATAGATGAGGTGGAACATGAGGATGATCTAATGGGTCTCTTTGCTCACGCTCTTATGGGGCTTCAAGCTCACCATACTATCAAGGTACAAGGATTTATTAAACGACAGTGCGTTAATGTGTTGATTGGTTCAGGTAGCACATAACTCTATAGATATTAAGATAATGCAGTCCTTAGGCTTGTATATCAATCATAGGAATCGACATTTTTAAAAATCGGCAAAAATCAAGATTCGACAAAAAATCGAGGAAAGAATCGGCAAAAAGAAAACCGAAGAAATAAAAATTTTTCATTGCAAAAAAGTTATTTTCATGCATATTACAATGAATTAACATTATGCAAATCAAATACTGCAATAAAAACAATAATTCATGTCAAGACATCATACAAGGCTCAAGCTTTAAGTACACATGAAAGTGACAAAACACATCTTGTATTGCTTATAATATAAAAAGGTACAAAGTTACAAGTAACAAGAAGGAAAAAAAGGTTTCATTTTTTTTTATGCCTGCACATGGAAAAAAGTAACAACAAAGTTACAATCACTTGAAAAAAAGGAAAAAAGAAACCTAAACCTTAAACCAAAAGGCTAGGGTTTAGGGTTTACAATTGAAACATTAACAGCTGAAAAATGGGCTTGCATACATAGTTATCAGGCAGCACTATGTACTTAAAAAGAGGAGGAAAAAAAACCCAAAACCCAAAACCCTAGGGCCTTGACTAGGGTTTAGGGTTTAAAATTCAAGTTCAAAGTTTCAAATTTAAACATTAACAGCTGAAAAATGGGCTTGCATACATTGTTAACAGGCAGCAATATTTACTTAAAAAGAGGAGGAAAAAAAACGAAACCCTAAACCCAAAACCTTAGGGCCTAGCCCAGGGTTTAAGGTTTAAACTTAAAAGTTCAAAGTTTCAAACATTAACAGATGAAAAATGGGCTTACATACATAGTTATCAGGCAGCAGTATTTACTTAAAAAGAGGGTTTCAGGATTTAAACTTTAAACTTCGAAGTTCAAACATTAACAGCTGAAAAATGGGTTTGCATAAAATAACCCTAAATCTGCTGCAGGCTGAAAAAAAAATTGCAGATTTTTTGAAAAAATTGGCAAAAAATCTTTGCATCGCCGAGAGTTTGCCGATTGCATCGGCATTTTAAAAAATCGGCAAAAATCGAGATTCTGCAGATTTTCTCAACTATGATGTCAATACTTCAAATCAGGATAAATTTCAAGTCTTAATTGCAAACAGGGATACCGTTCAGTGTGTGGGTTGAACGGCTAAAGTTAACATCCAAATGGGGGATTATACTTGGTTGGGCAATCTCTTTGCCATGAACCTAGGTAGTTCAAATGTCATCTTGGGAGCACAATGGCTATCTCAACTTGGTGATGTTACTATTAATCTACAAAAATTATATGTCAAATGGACGGAGAAGGGAAGAGTCATTTGTCTTCAAGGAATCCAACCCCCTCCCTCCAAGGTGGTTAGTTCACAAAGTATGGAAAAGATATTGAAGAAAGGTGGTTATGGATTCTTTGTCCAATTCAATTGCATGGAGGTTCAGTCTTCAGAGCTGCTTCTTCCAGTTCTTCCTTTGGATTTACAAAACATTATGGATCACTATGAGAAGGTCTTTAGTGAGCCCATGAGTCTTCTTGCTAAGCGCACACATGATCATGCCATCCACCTTGTTCTAGGAAGTCAACTTCCAAATGTGTGTCCTTACTGCTATCCCTAGCCCCAAAAGTCGGATGAGAAGTTGGTTTAGGAAATGTTGGAGCAAGGAATCATCCATCCAAGCATCAGTCCATACTCCTTCGGTTGTGATGGTACGATATAATGATAATTCATGGTGCATGTCCCCTGATTTTTGTCCTTTCAACAAAATCACTATCAAAGATAAGTTTCATATCTCTGTTATAAATGATTTGTTGGATGAATTGCATGGTGCTAGAGAGTTTACAAAACTAGACTTGTGTTTTGGGTTTCATCAAATTAGGGTTAGGGGAAGGGATATCCCTAAGATTGCTTTTTGTACATATGAGGGTCACCATGAGTTCCGAGTCATGCCTTTTAGTCTCACTAATTCTCCTTCCACATTTCAAAGTCTCATGAACTTCGTCTTTCATCTTTTTCTTCACAAGTTTATCTTGCTTTTCTTTGATGATATTTTAATTTATAGCAAGTCCTGGAAGGATGATATAGTTCATGTTGACAAAGTTCTTCACCTATTACAAAAGGAAAAACTTTTTGTCAAGAGATCCAAATGTTCCTTTGGGGTCCAAGAGGTAGAATACATGGGATGTATAGTAACTCAGGAAGGAGTCAAGGTAGATTCTAACAAGATCAAAGCTATGCGAGATTGGCCCTTTGCTCAAATCCCTTAAAACAACTGTGTGGAATTTTAGGACTCACAGACTACTATAAAAAATTTGTTTGCAGCTATGGCAAGATTTTCGCTCCTCTCACTGCTCTCACTAAAAAGGATGCCTTTGTTTGGTTTGAAGCTGCTACCCCAACATCCCAAGCCCTCAAAGAAGCTATGTGTACCACTCTTGTTTTGGCCACTACTGACTTTAGCAAACCTTTTGTCATTGAGTGTGATGCTTTCGACACAGGTATTGGAGTTGTTTTGGTCGAAGATAGACACCTAGTAGCCTTTGAAAGTAAGCAACTCTTAGACAAGAATTTGGGACGGTCCACTTATGGGAAGGAAATGTTAGTTGTTCTACATGCCATAGGGAAATGGAGGCCTTGTTTGTTGGGGCATCCTTTCATCATCAAGACCGACCATAACAACCTTAAGCATTTCTTTTCTCATGCCTGAACAAAAGAAATGGATGACGAAGCTTTGGGTTATGATTTTGTCATTGAATAAAAGAAAGGAAAGGAGAATGCTGTAGTTGATGTCTTTTCTCGCAAATATGAGGATGTTGTTATTGTCAATGCCATCTCCAGTCCTCTTCCACAATGGCTTTCTCAACTTCGGGAAGGTTGGCTTTTTGACTTGGAGACTATGTGGATCATACAGGAAAGGGATGTGGGCTCATCATTGGATTTTGTTTCTCATATATGGATGGAGTGCTTCTAAAAAAGGTTCACATTTATCTTGCTTAGTCTTCGACTATTAAGTTAAATGTTCTCTCGGAATTTGCATGCATCTCCTTTGGCTGGACATTTAGGATTCTTGAAAACATACTAGCGGGTAAAGCAATCTTTTATTTTGAAAGGAGTAAAAGCAAATTTCAATATGTTTTTGGCTGAGTGTGAGGTGTGTTAGCGTAACAAAGGGGAAACAGTTAAGTCTCCTAGATTGTTACCTATATAGCAAGTAAGGTGGCCAAAGTATTTCTGTATGTTTTTAAATTACATGGTATGCCTAAAACCATTGTGAGTGATCGTGACCATGTCTTCACCAGGAACTTTTGGAAATAATTGTTTTGTCTTAGTGGTATCAACTTGAGTATGTCCTCTTCTTATCGCTTAGTTGGATGGTTAGACAAAGATTGTTAATAAATGTTTGGGTACTTGCCTCTGTTGTTTTGCTCAAGACAAGCAGTATCACTGAGTTCATTGGTTCTCATTATCTAAATGGTGGCACAATACTTATTACCATTCATCCCTCAAGATGTCCTCATTTTAAGCATTGTATGGTCAAAAACCTCCATCAGTTGCAGACTATGTTCCATGGTCCTCCATGGTTGCCTAGGTAGATGATTTGTTACATCAACAACGACTTATGCGTCAACTTCTTAAAGATAATTTGACCCAGGTCCAGAACCGCATGAAGCAACAACAAGATTCACACTGTTGTGAACAACAATTTATTGTAGGAGATATGATCTTTTTGCGCCTGCAACCCTACAAGCAATTGTCCTTGAAGAACAAGTCTAGTCAGAAGTTGGCTCCTTGATTTTATGGGCCCTACAAAGTGGTTCATCACATTGGTGAAGTGGCATATCAGTTGGAGCTTCCACCATCTTCTTGCGTCCATCTTGTCTTTCATGTATCTTGTCTCGAACAGGTTATTGGCCAGAAGGAGCTGTCCCAAACAAAGCTTCCAGTACTCGATGAAGAAGGTTGAATCACTCTCCAATGTAAAGTAGTGTTGCGGTCTAGAGTTTGTTATCTACAGTCTCGACAAATTCAAGAGTTCCTCATTTAGTGGCAGGGCCTTCTAGAAGAAAATGCTACATGGGACCGTGAGAGCGTTTTCCAATCTTGTCCAACTTTGAGGACAAAGCTTTTGAGGGGGGAAGCCTGTAACGACTCCAATATAGCCATGTCGACTATCTTTATTTTTATTATCTTGGGCCCTAGGTTTAGATTGCTGGCCCTTGAGCATTAGGGTTAGGGTTAACAATTAATTGGTTTACTCTATAAATAAAAAGAGTTAGGTCGTAGTTGAGATCATCTTTCATATTCGAATCTTAGTTGCATCTGTTGCGCTGCACGCATATGTGACTTCGCCCTTTGTAAGTGGCTAAGGATTTGCATTAATTTGAATCATGAATTTGATTATTGCATATTTTATTTTCTAGGTAATTGGATCTTAATTATTATTATCAGTTGGGTAATGTTATTTGTGCATGATTGGATTGCTACTGCTATTGCTATAATTCCTGAAGTTGTTTCGTAACAGTCTCATGGCAATTTATAGAGAGGGGTCATAACACCTCCAAACCTATTTTAATATCTAAAGTAGATGTATCTATAGGGCGCTTAACACATTCAATGCTTAAAATTGGCTGAAAGGAGATAATAAGTCAAGTAGCCTTGAGATCTTTTGGAAAGTCCTATGCCTAAAGTGACAACATCTTAAAGCAAAGGTGCCAGACATCATTGATCGTTGATTGAGATAGTGAAACGAAGTGGAGAGTGAGCCCCATGTGTCTTTGTATAGAGAAAGTCATCTCCCTTAGATCTTGTAGTGTATAGGAACATTATAAGTGAAGAGCTTTTCATTCTCAATCTCCTTGTTAGAATCCCGAAGGTTCTAATAATAAATTAAAAAAAAC
The DNA here is from genome assembly GCA_028583015.1 of Wollemia nobilis. Taxonomy (NCBI): domain Eukaryota; kingdom Viridiplantae; phylum Streptophyta; class Pinopsida; order Araucariales; family Araucariaceae; genus Wollemia; species Wollemia nobilis. Next base: position 5,656,127 of record JAQPPZ010000523.1, on the reverse strand, counting down.
ATGAATCACTTGCCCTTATAGGGGGACTCCCCTTGAATTAAATAAAATATATTATTATTTCATCTTCGATGATTGATATGAATATTCGCACAATTATTTATACTACCCTAACCCTAACCCTAACCCTACGTCTATTCATAAAGTGACGGTTCATATTAGAAACCAATATAATAATTAATTAATAATTATATTATTAATAATAATAAATAAATCTTATATTTATTATTATTAATATAATAATTAATTATATTATTAATAATTAATAAATAAAAATATATAATATTAGGATATGGAATCCTAACATGCCACCCTTCCTCGAAGAACTTTGTCCTCAAAGTTGGAAAGAAGAAAATGGTTGCCGAAATATACTATACTGATCAAGTTCATGTCCCCTGAGAGTCTCCCTTAGCAAAACTCCATCAGTCATGTACTTAATTATAGTATTTGGTCTAGTAACATCCTCAAACCGAATGGCATAACCAAATTTATCTCCCAATTCAGTTTCCATCTCTTCACTGACATGTTTTGCGACGCTCATAGCTGCAACACGTCTCGGTTGAGTGCATCCTATCATACCATACGTTGTATAACCGCCCTCATGCAAATATTGTGTAAGCTGTGTAGTCTTGTGGGGGAGAAGTAAGGGTATTGCTGGATGAAATCGCAACGTCTCTTTTACCACACATTGCAAGTATTCCATTCTTTTCAGATTTTTTTCTGTGACCAACTCATCTTTCCCCACTACAGTTTTGATTTCTTCTTGCAATTTCTTTAGTATTTTGGGGTCTCTCAACAGCTTGCTCATTGTTCATTCTAATGTAACATTTGTAGTATCCAATCCAGTTGAAAGCAGACTGATAAGAATTGCTTTCATCTCCTGCCTTGTGATCTTCATGTCGGCCTTTGTATGAGTATGGACGTTAATAATAGCCATGTTGAGAAGTACATTAACCAAGTCCTTACTCTGCTCATTTGCAAGGCTTCGCTTACTTTGCGCATGTTCATCCAATATTTTCTCCGCAAGTCCATCAAACAAGTTGTGTGCGTTCTTCATACGTTGCTGAAGACCTTGCAAGTTAAGCGAGCGTATCCAAGGGATGAAGTCTCCAACGCAGACAGATCTGACAGTAACACTAATCTTCTTTACAATTTCTTTAAGACCTATGCCAGTGGCAATCACATTTTTGTCACGGTAGTTCCTGCTTGTGATTGTTTGAAAAATAACATCGCTTATGTAAAACGATATGATGTTGCTGAGATCGACAGCAAATCTGCCACCCTTGCTCTTCTGGGCAATAGAGTGTGTGACCAGAGATGTCTCTTCTTCTCGCATCGAACAGAAGGACTCAATTTTGTTGGCCGTCAGAAATTCCAAGACGCAGACCTTCCTCATTATCAGTCCAAACTATCATAAGATATCCATTTGGAATGTTCGTATGTCACAGTTGATCCACTGAGGCTCTTCGAGTTCAAGTTCAGCACAATATTCTGCATTTAACGGTATATCTATGGCCATGCTCATTGTGGGTCCTGTGATCAGAAATGGATAAAAGGATAGGTCACCGAAAATGATGACCATGTGACACTCGAAAATGATGACACCTGTCTCTGGTATACTTATTAGGGTTGCAAATCATAGCGTTTTTAACAAAGGAATTCACGGTAAAAAAGGGGAATGAATTTCACTGTTAAGAAAACGTCTTTTTGGAAGTTGTGCGTTTTGGGAACTGTTGGTCATCAAATTTGCCCAGGAAAGGATTTGGGTAAGTGTATGCGCCTTAGACCTGGACCAACATTGAAAGGCCGAAGGGAAGAGATGCCCCTCGTACCAATCTCCGGAGAAAGGCCGGCTCCTATACTAAACTACTTTGATGTTTAAGATAAGGGTGCAAGAAAGAGATAAACAGAGTAAGGGTGCAGGAAAGAAATAAAAGAGTAAGGGAAGAAATTTCCGTAGTTTAATGGTGGGAAAGAACCAGAAGCACGATTGCTAGCCAATAGCTTAAAACATCAGCAAAGAACACCAAGAATAAACGAAATGAACATGGTATTAGCCCTCCTATGTGTCCTCTGGACGAGCTCTAGGATTCTCCTTTCCCTTTCACCGAAATTCAGAGTTCCGAGTAACGGCGATTAAGAAAAGTGAATATAACAGAAACACTATCCACAGGCGGCATAAAAGAAAGCCAACACAGCGTTTTCCTCCCCTATGTATCCTTCGGGAGAATTTCAGGGTTCAGTCCCCAATCGCATACGTAAATCCAGGATTCAAAATTACAGTATACAAATGAAGAAAGATGAAAGAAATAAACACATAAGGCAGCATACAAGAGAGAAATGAAGTCCAAAACTCTTTAGTATTAATCGCAGGAATCTAAGTTACAGCAGCTTTCTAGCAGAAAGTTCTCCCTCCCTTACATTACAATGCCTGGGTTTTTATAGAGGACCCGACCCTCTGAGCCATAAATGCACAAAATGGAGGAGTACACCCTCGAAACCCGAGAAGTCGGCTCTTCGCAACCCTCGTGAGTCGAGTTCTCAAATACATTACCAAAAGCGGGTCTGCTGCGACCGGGTCAGCCTGGGAAATATGCATTAATGAGCCGCCTGAACGTCCTTGGCTTCTGGGTACAGTGCTCGAGTGGCCGCCATGCTCGCCGGGCTCTTCTTTTGGGACTGATACTTCATTTCCAATTGCTAAAAATGAGCAACGAGCTTACCGGGCATGTAAAAATGGATTTATGAGGCACTTGATTGCCTCGGGAAAATACCCGGCTTGGAGCGCGTGCCCTTGAAGCGCTTCGATGAATAATGTCCGCAACTCCGCTTCGCAATGGACTTGTGCCGAAGAAGATCATCCTTCTTGATTTGTAGTTCTCATGGTGGAGCTTCGCAAAACTGCTTCGGGGATGGTGGGTGCCGAAGCATATTTCCTTCGCAAGATGGGCTTTTCACTTCTCGCTGCTTTGTTGGAGAGACGTGCCAAAACTGTTTCGCTGATGAACTGCTAAAATGCTTCGTCGCGATCTTCCTTCAAAATTGTGGTTCGGGAGGATTTTGGCCGAAGCGCATTCTTGCCTTCAAAAAAATGCCTTGACTGCTTCTACTTCGGGTGAAAGTACTTCGCACGAAGGTTTGCCTAAGCAGATGCTTCGCAACGACTTTCGGCGAAGTAGAAATGGTTCGTTGGCGGGGAGGCCCGAAGTGGGTGCTTCAACGGTTTTTCGGCGAAGTGTTTTCAACGTTGCGCTCCTTCAAATCCCGCTTCGCAAGTTTCTTGCTCGAAGTAGCCTTTTGAAATGCTTCGGGTGCGAAGTAGTTTTCATTCTTCTTCCCTTGTATTTTTTCTTCGGCAACACCGCTTCGCAGAATTCTCACCCGAAGTAGCATTTTGAAGTGCTTCGGGCCCGAAGTAGTTTTCTTGCCTTAGCAAATTTGGACTGCGATTTTTCTTCGACGTAGCTGTTCTTTTGAAATGCCGCTTCGCAAAACTTTCGCCCGAAGTAGCTGCTGGAAATGCTTCGGGTGCGAAGCTCTTCTTTACGCCTTCTTTGAATTCTTTCTTCGTCAACGCCGCTTCGCAAGATTTTTGCCCGAAGTAACTGTTTGAGGGACTTCGGGCCCGAAGTAGTTTTCATCCTTAGCGATTTCTTTAGGCGGAGCTATCTTCCTTAGCTTGTTTGGCAGCGAAGCTCTTTCATCTTCATTTTATGTAAAAGGGGGTGGCAGGGAAAGCCAAAATTGTTGCAACACTTGAAATATTAAAAAATAACAAAAGAAATACTTTACAAAAAGAAACACTGTACAAAATTTTGATTTTTCTACCCCATTGTGCAATGTGACAAAATTGTCAACAGGAACCACATCAACACCCACACCGAGTGGTGGTTGCACCAGTGCTTTGGAAACGGAAACTCCGGTTGCACAGTTTGTGAGAGTCCTTGACACTGATACACATCTTTTGAGATTTGCCACCCGTATGGATGGATAGTTTAATTCGTATGCAGCTACTGGTTTCTGCGTGCATGTTGTGTCATCACTGATCACATATAGGCAGTGTTTGATCACGTCGTAAGCGAATTTCATCTGTGGTTTGCGCATGTCGGGTCCGCTTTCCCGTTCCGCAGGGTTAGTGTTTGAACAACAAAAGAGTTTACTGGCGTGACGTTCATCCATTTCTATCATACTATAACGAAGAGTAATTCCTGTTCGTATAAGCAAGTCTTCGTCCCGAGTTGTGACGATTACCAAACTATTAGAACTGGCTAGATCTCTAAATAAAAGATCTTCTAACAGGTGTCATCTTGTCATGTCCATAACATATAAAATCATGTTCAATGTCTATGGTCATCTTATTGTCTAGCATCTCAATCACATTGATATTCACTGTCAAAAGATGGAAAACGACATCGTTTTGGGTGTGTTCGTGTGAAGTGAATTCCCATTAGAGGTTTTGTTAGATTTATTCTTTGTCCGATTTTTATTTTTTTTAAATAATGGAAGTAAGTCCGAGTGACAATTTGCTTGAATAGGCACGATCTCCCCTATCTGCACTTATATGGAAGTAGGAAACCATGATTTTATAAGCACCAAAATCACAGTCTGCTGTAACTTATGCAGTCCTCGAAATTTGACGCTCAGTAGTCCCGTCAAGGTCATAGTAGAGGTAGCAGAGTACAGCGCATTCTTGGGCGTGTTTTTTTTTAAATTTATTTATATTATGCCAGGATCATAACATCCCACCACTCTTCGCAGCCTAGACTTTGGGCGGTTGTGTGCTCGTACGAGGGAATCCATTACTCTTCGTACGAGCCTTGGGCTAACACTGCAATACCAACGTTCTCGCCCGACGGTTGTGCGCTCATACGAGGGAATCCACCACTCTTCGTACAAGCCCTGGGCTAACACTGCAATACCAGCGTTCCCGCCTGCTCTACGACTCGAAACTGGGTGGTTGCTTTGATACCAAATGTTAGAACCCCGAAGGTTCTAATAATAAATTAAATAAATAAATTAATAAAAACATGAATCACTTGCCCTTATAGGGGGGCTTCCCTTGAATTAAATAAAAAAAAAAAATATATATATATATATATTTTTATTTGTGGAAAACATCCCAAAAGGGATGCCACTTTCGGGTAAGACCCAAGGAGGTAGGGGTATCCATTCCGCCAAAAACGCCCAGGACTCGGACCTGGCCTACCACCTTTGACATACTCAAGGAGCAAACAAACACACAAAACCAAATTAAAAATAGTAAATAACAACAAAAATAAAAAAATAAAATAAAAAACATGCTCCTTGAGTGTGTCAAAACCAAAAGCACAACCAAACACGCACAATAAGATAATTCTTTTTATTCTCCAATCCACCTTATGATTCTTAGAAGGAGTCTTCAAGAGATTAATCATAAGTTGAGAGTCAGACTCAACTAACACCTTTTCCCATCCAACCTTAGTAGCCTCTTGAAGGCCTCTAAGGATACCATACCCCTCAGCAAGGTTATTGGAAAGAATACCCAAATTCTCAGCAAAAGTAAAAACCAGGGAGCCATCTGAAAGTCTACCAATTCCTCCCACACTGGCTTTTCCGGGGTTCCCTCTAGAGGCTCCATCGGTATTGACTTTTCCAAAATCCTTAGGAGGAGGTTGCCAATTTCTAGTCCTATCCATCTTACTAATACTCACATTCCCTTTAAGTTGGTTGCCCTTAGAAGGTTTAATCTTCAATCTTTGCATCACTTGATCCCATCTTTGGTGGGAGTTTTGGGGGTGATTAAGGAGTTGATGGACTGATTCAACTAAGTTGGCTATGGTCTTTTGCCAAATATAGTGAATATCCTTCCTATCTTGATTAAAAATTCGGCTGTTCCTTTCATTCCAAATATTCCAAAGAAGAATGGTAGAACCCATCCAAACTAACTGCCTAATAAAATGATCAACACCCTCTTGATTAGGCCAATCCCTCCAAAGCTGTTCAAAAGTGAAAAAATTGGACCACTGTAAGCCAAGTAAAGTTGCCATTATCCTCCATAGCTCAGAGGCTAAAGTACACTCAATAAAAAGATGGTTGATATTTTCTACATTCTTTTCACACATTTCACATCTAAAAGGGCCATGAAAACCACGCTTCATAAGTTGCTCAGCAAGAAGAACCCTACGATGCAATAAAATCCAATTAAAGAACCTCACCTTAGGCCAGAGCTTTTGAGCCTACAATTGAGAAAATATGTTAGAAGAATGGTTGGGATTATTATGGCATAAGGTCAAATAACCTTGAGCAACCGAATAGTCACCCTTAGTAGTGTTGTTCCATCCAAAACAATCTTTTTCATGGGACCAAGAGAGGGATCTCATATGAAGGATGCCTTGGATATCTTGTCTTTGCCTTTCCGGGATTTGAATAGGCCAGTACTCAATAGGGATCCAATATCTACCAACCTTTGAATTACCAGTATGGTACCGACAGTAATTAGCCACCTTTATCCAATTAGCTCGGTGAAGCTCCTCCATCCAAAGTCTCCAATCGGGAAACTGAGTTATCAAAGGCTTGTGAACATCCCAAGAATCTGTCCAAAAATTTGCATGTTGACCATTATGAATTATCCAAAATAATTTTTTCTTTATCAAATCCTCACCAGTCTTAAGAACTGCTAAAATGGGAGAACCTTTGGTAGGAAGTTGATAGCGAACAAGGTCTTCAGGACTTTTGTTCTCAGCATATTTAGCATGGAGATTATTGGCCCAAAGAGCATTGGGGTTATGCAACATCCTCCAATATAATTTAGCAGCTAAAGCTTTGTTGTTATTAATTGAAGACCGGAATCCTAACCCCCCTTCACTCTTAGGAAGACATGAAGTATCCCATTTCACCAAGGCCCATTTTCTTTTCTCCTTAGTACCACTCCAAAGGAAACGATGACTGATTTGATCCAATTCTCGAAGAACAGCCTTTGGGATATTCAAAACGGAAGAAACATAAATAGGAATAGCTTGAAGGACTGATTTTACCAAGGTGATTCTACCCCCAGAAGAAAGCCACTTGTTGGTCCACTTTCCAATTTTCTTCTTGACTTTGTCCAACAACCAATTCCAATCTTTATTTTTCTGCATTTTAATATTTATGGGAATACCTAAATAAGTGATTGGAAGAGAGGTCTTCTTATATCTTAATTTATCCAAGACCATGGATTCCTGTCTAGCAGAGCAGTGAAAGAAAATAACTTTAGATTTGTCTTCATTGATCAACTGCCCAGTAGCCTTAGAAAAACAGCTAATGATTTGCTTAATATTAGAAGCTTCCTTAACTGTAGCTTTACCTAAAAGGGTAGAGTCATCCACAAATTGAAGATGAGAGATAGGTCTAGCTCCATGAGCAATGGTAACTCCCTCAAGAGTTTTGTTTTCCCTCTTTTTGGTTATAGTCCTACCCAAGCATTCAGCAAGAATGATGAATAAATAAGGGGATAGCGGGTCACCTTGCCTAATACCTTTGGAAGCTGGGAAAGACTGAGAAGACCTGCCATTGATAAGAACTAAGTAGGAAACTGAAGAGATACATCCCATAATCCAATCCATCCAATCCTTAGAGAAACCAAATTGCCTCAAAACTTTGATAAGGAAGTGCCAATCCACTCTGTCATAAGCTTTGGATAAGTCTAACCGGATGAACATAGAAGGAGAATTTTGCATATCCATGGAATGGATGGCTTCCTGAGCAAGAACTATCTCATCTACTATTTGACGTCCTTCCACATATCCCCCTTGCTCGGGGAAATAATCTTATGCAAAAGAGGCTTCAACCTTTCTGCCATGATTTTAGTAATAATTTTGAGAAGAACATTACATAAAGCAATAGGTCTAAAAGCTGAGATATGATCAACCTCTTGAGCTTTTGGAACAAGAGTAATATAAGTTTTATTGATAACCTTCAAAATTTCTTTGGATTTCCTGGCTTCTTCCACCACCTCTAATAAATCAACATGAAGGATATCCCAGAACTCTTGGTAGAACTCAATAGGAAAACCATCAGGACCTGGGGTTTTCCCTTTTTGCATTTTAAAAACTACTTGTTGAAGCTCATTGATAGTAACAGGAGCAGTCAAAATAGAGTTCTCCTCATAAGTGATAAGAGAAGGGATTGCTTGAAGAACATTTTGTTGTGAAGCTGAGTCAAGAGGAGTAGCAGTAAAAAGATTGGAAAAGTAATCAACAACAATAGAGTTCATGCCATCCCAAGTATAAACAACATCTCCAGAATCTGATTTTAAGGAAGAAATAAAGTTGTGAGATCTTCGAGCTAGAAGAGATTTGTGGAAGAAATTTGTGTTTCGATCTCCTTCTTTGAGCCATTGAATTCTAGATTTTTGCTTCCATAAGATTTCTTCTCTTTTTTCCCATTCCTCTAACTGAGTTGTGAGTTTAATTTCATCTGCACTTCATGTTTTTTATGAACATCCCCAAACTCTTCTCTGTGAGGCCATCTAAACGGATTTTCTGATTCAAATTTTCAAGATGAGCAATAACTTCATGTTTTTTTTTATGAACATCCCCAAACTCTTTCCAGTTCCAAGTCTTGATTTTGGATTTAATGTATTGCAGTCTTTTGGCAAAACAGAACATCTTAGTCCCATGCCTAGATTTACCTTCCTTCCACCATTGTTGCACACGAGGTCTGAAGGAAATGTCTCTAAGCCACATTAATTGAAAACGAAAAGGAGAGAAACTCACATTGGTTTTCCACATTTCCACCATGACTGGCCAATGATCCGAACCAGCATTATTAAGAGTCTTCACTTTAGGAATGTGACCATGGATTAAGAAATTTTCAGAGAGCAAAAACCTATCCAATCTCTCCATTATACAAGCTAAGCCTTGCCTTCTGTTAGACCAAGTCATAAGGCCATTATCTGGTTGGATATCCACAAGATGGAGGTTTGCAATATATTCGCTCATGAGGTCAGTACTTTTGTCCAAATTTCTATTTCCCCCTCTTTTCTCATCCAGAGAGAGGATGGTATTGAAATCTCCTTCGATCAAGATCCAAGCTTTAGGAAAATGAGATAATATGAGTAATATCCTTCCACTGTCTTCTTTTTCCCTCCAAAGAAGTCGGGGCATAAACAGTAATGCAGAGCATAATCTGGTTGGAATGTCTACTTTGAATAGCTATAGCCAACAAACCCCAACTGCCAACCATATGGTGAATAACTACCTCTTTTGGGTCCCAAAGACAAGCAATGCCACCCGAAGTCCCTTGGGAATTGAGGGAAACCACTTTTCCAGCTGGCCAAATTTTACTGGCAATTAAGTCCATATCCTCCATTGACATCTTTGTTTCTTGAAGGAAAACAAGATGTGGATGATTTATCTGAATCATTCTTCTAATTTCATTTTGTTTTGAAAGACTCCCTTTGAGTCCTCTAATATTCCAAGTGATGATCTTCATTAATACCAGGGCTAAAAATGTTGGGAAGGGCATTAATCTTACCTTCCTCTACAAGCTTTTCACCTTCTTTTACCATATGATATTGATTGGTCTTGCGACCTACTTTTTGATTAGAAACGAGTTCGGATGAGTGAGATATGGCCGAAACGAGTTCGGCAGTTTGGGCAGTCCTGCGAAAAACGTCTCTCTTTTCCCTTTTATTATCAATAAAATATATTATTAATTCATCTTCGATGATTAATATGAATATTTGCACAATTATTTATACTACCCTAACTTTAACCCTAAGCCTACGTCTATTCATAAAGTGACGGTTCATATAATAAACCAATATAATAATTAATTATATTATTAATAATAATAAATAAATCTTATATTTATTATTGTTAATATAATAATTAATTATATTATTAATAATTAATAAATAAAAATAAATAATGTTAGGATGTGGAATCCTAACAATCCTGGAGAGAGCAAGGATGATTTGATTTGTTGCATTGAGGAATTTATTGGTTGGTCTTAAGGTGAACTTGGTGAGAGTACACCCTTAGTTGGCTAAGGTGAATTTTTAGGCCATGTAACCACTGATGGTGGAGATAGTTTGTTTTACAAATGAAACCATCTACAGTATGTACAAAATGCTTCATATAGAAGATGAAGACCATCTTAGGGTCGAGAGAATTCAAAAAGTTCGGATTGGATGGAACTTGAGCTAGGTTCAGTCAAACCTTGTAATTATGCCATGCACCCCACCAGATAAGGGGATAAGTAACTTGTAATAGAAAGACCAGTTAGGGTTCTCATTGGTCCTAATAAGAAAAATGAGATCATGTGATGATAAACTGTCGTCGAAGGTGGTTGAGAAGACCCCACTGCACCATTGAATTGCAATGGTGCTATACCACCATTTCTTATTAAGATCTAGGTGCCTTGCCAGTTAGATGAAGAAGGATATGGTGCGGGGTGGGTAATTAATGGATAATACCACTGTGGTTCTGAATGATAGCCCATATATTTTCTTTCCTAACAGCAATAAACCTGAGAATATGTCTTTTGAAGCTCTGCAAATTGTATGAGATCTGCATCTAGGTTAATCTTACTGGGTAGAAAGAAGAGATTCATTTAGTCTTGAAGTTTGTAAATACTCTGCCGCAGAATGAAACCAGATTTAAAAAAGTTTGCCTCCACAATCGTCTACTCTCTGCAATGTGAAACATCCTCCAGGTGCTAAGCATTATGCAAGAATGTATAATCTACAAAAAGAGGACCTATAAATTTGGGAGGCCATGGACGTGAAGGTTGAGTTTCTTAGCCTGTCTTGCTTTTTCCTCTTCAAATTTTGCCTGAATAGCTATTTCAACCACCGAAGGAGCATTTTTACCTTTGAAAACATGTACCCATGACTTTTTCTCCTCCACTTGTTTTTGAATTGATTCCTGAGAGGAATATGGTTTCCATTTTCAGTTGTTCATGTTGGCTGAGGATTTCAGTCAGTTTGCTTTAGATTTCTACAACCATTTAGTGGAGATGCAGAAATCAATCTGCAAAAGGTATCTGGGACTGCACAAGGGAATGAACTCGTGCGTCATGGGATTGGAGTTTGCTTTTTAAATCTGTTAAGATAGCTCCATTTTTTTGTAATTGATTCTGGAGTAGTTGGTTTTGATTTTTGATTCTGCTAAAATTGACCATGGATCTCATTTACTCCAGAGCTGGGACTTTGTCATGAAGGCTATGGTTTTCTTTGTATGGGTTGCGGATTGGCTTGTCTCAAGTCTGTGCAGCCTTGTTATCATTTTTAGGACATCTAGCTTGAGTGGTTTGCTAACGTTGGTCTCCTAGTGTCACCTGAGAACTAGAAGTCCTGTCAAGATCTTGTGTAGGTTCTCACACCATGCACCTCATTTTGATAAATATATCAAGACTTCATTTGTATTAAATGGAATCCGATAGGGCAACTAACACAATTTTTCCAGTTGCCTTCGTGCACGTAACATAATCTTCATAATTTTATAATATCTCTAATTGCACTTTTTTTTGGCAAGTGGTCAGCAAAATCTTCAGGGTTTCATCATCAGTCCATGGTGTATGTGTGAATCCTTGGGTTCCTCTGGTTGGGCATGAGTCAGTGGGCATTTGCAGTGCATAGATCTGCATAACCATGGTTGTATGGGCCAAAATAATCATCAGCCAAGACACCCAATCAAGCATCATATTACACCCTATTGCATCAATAGCTTTGACCCTCTTTCTCTTTCTGTTTTAGGCACCATGATTACGTCTACCACTCCTATGGGTTCCCATCCCCTTGCTTCTGGCATTTCCTTTGACTTTCATGAGTATTTTGCATCTAAGTGTGAAAGGGTGAATATAATGGTCAACAACACTAGTCATTCTCAGCAACGCAACTCCGTTCAGCTCGATAAAATCCATACCTAATTCGATGAGTTACTTGCATAGGGCAGTAATGGCTTTCCTTGCACTGAGCGCTCATTGGAAAATGATTTCCGACCAAATTTTGGGCGCATTAGCATGATAAGTAGAAGGTGCTTGAGCTTTAGTTGGATGACCCTCTGCCTTTTGGGAGTTTCCAGTATTAGGATCCACAAAACTTCCAACAACCATCTTACATGATCCAAGGTCTTTTGCACATCAAGATCCAGGGTACTATCAATGCCTAACCTTGGGGCTTGAACCAAGATGCTTGTAGCAACCATCTTTCGGGCAAGATCCCAGTTGCTCCTGCTCGGTCTACATGCATTCCCACTCCGACATTTATGGACGAGCTTAATTTAAAATTTGGTATTGATACTAATTCCACAGCAGGAGGTGTTGCATTTTTGCTTGAATGGCCTCATGATGTTTTGGTCCCTTCAATCAATATATCAACCTTTGAGGGCATCGATTCTCGGGGTTGGATATCCAAGATGGATTGCCCCATTCGCCTACACTGTGTTGCTAAGAATGGCCGAGTCACCTTGGCTGCTTCTAAGCTATGCACCCATGCTCATCAATGGCTTCTTTGGGAACTAAAGCATCGTGGTCATCATCTTTTGTGGCCAAAGTGCAAAAAGATGTCCCTGTTCAAGTTTGATAAAGGTTCTACTCTTATGTGGTTTGTTTGATATAGACCAAACAAACATGCATGAGAGGGGAAAATTACATCGAGTTCATGGGCCTCCTCACGTATACCTATCATTTGGATTTGTTGTGTTGGTAATGACATTTTGTCGTGTCCTCAAGGACAACATCAAGGAAGTAGATATGCATGATCCGTATATCCTCCATGATTCAGAGCATTTGGCTCGTGTGGATAAAGATGCTCCAGTTGCCTCGTCCCCCACCATGATGTTATTTCAATCACACCACCCTTGAGATAAGGCTTGTGAGGAGGGGCGTAACATCCAATTGGAAGTTGAGGACAAAGAGTTTGCCCGACCTCAGTATGAGGTACTAACCGAAATAGAGGACCAAGAGCAAGATACGGATACTATGGCCTTCTCAACATTTGTCGTCATGGGGCGGCAAGCTCATCACACCATCAAAGTGCATGGCTTTATTAAACACTAGGAGGTTATAGTGTTGATTGATTCATACATTACTCACAATTTCATTAATAGCAAGACAACCAAAACCCTAGGGTTATATATTAACAATTCAAAGCAAAGCAAATCCTAGTTGTTGATTGCCAATGGGGGCAAGGCTCAATCTATGCATTGTATTGCGAATATCCACATCTAGATGTGTCCTTACACTTGGTTAGGCCATCTTTATGCAATGGAATTGGGTAGTGTAGATGTTATCTTGGGGGTTGAATTGTTGTCTTACTTGGGATGTTACTCTTAATCTGCAGCTGTTGTATGTACAATGGATGGAAAACAAGGTCATTTGTCGCAAGGTTATTCAACCATTGCCTACCAAAGTCGTCAGCTCCCACCAAATGAAAGCCTTATTTGTTGGGCTTTTGCTTCATTATCAAAATAGACCATAATAGTCTCAAGCACTTCTTGGAACAAAGTCTCTCTTGTCTTGAACAAAAAAAAATGGTTGACTAGGCTGTTGGGGTGTGACTGCCATTGAATACAAAAAGAAAATGATAATGTGGTGGCAAATGCTCTTTCTCTCAAATATGAAGACTTTCTCGCTGTCAATGATGTCTCTGATCCTCCTCCTCCGTGGCTTTCCTAGCTTCATGAGGAATGGCAGTCGGATCCTGAGATGGTTTGCATGTTTCATGATGTGGAGGTTGGTAACCTGCCCGCTTCCTTATTCTCTTATGTTGACGAGGTCCTAAGGAAGAAGGATCGTATTTAGCTCGCTCAGTCTTCCAAGGTTGAGAACAATATTTTTCAGGAATTACATGCTTTACTATTGGTAGGGGATTCTAGGTTTCTAAAAACATATCAACAGGTAGATTAGTCTTTTTCTTGGAATGGAATGAAAGCAAATGTCAAGCAATTTATGGCTGAATATGAGGTGTGCCAAAGAAATAAGGGGAAACAATTAAATCTCTAGGCTTGTTGCAACCATTGCCTATCTCGGATCACCAATGGGAGTACATCTCCATGGATTTCATTGAGTCTTCCCAAATCGGAGGACAAAACAATGTTTTTTGTTGTGGTGGGTTACCTTTCAAAGTGTGCTCATTTATGTGCCTTGCAATACCTTTACACTGACAACAAGGTAGCCGAGGTATTCCTTGACCTTGTTTTCAATTTGCATGGTATGCCTAGGTCTGTTGTTAGTGATCATGATTCGGTTTTCACTAGGAGCTTTTGGAAGGAATTGTTCACTCTTATTGGTACTCAGCTGGATATGACCTCTTCTTGTCACCCTCACTTGGATGGCCAAACGAAGATTGTGAACAAATGTCCAGGTACTTACCTCGGATGTTTTGCCTAAAACCAACAATATCATTGGATTAAATGGCTTCCTTTAGCCGAATGGTGGTATAATACTTCTTATCATTTTTCCTTCAAGATGGCCTGTTGAAGACAAAAACCAACAAGTGTGATTTGTGCCCGTGAATGTAGTTCAACAAATAGATGGGGAGGTTTCTACTCTCCTCAACCTCCGGATCTTAGGCTAGTTCCCTTCTACCTTCTATCTAATGCTGAAAATAAATAACGAAAACTGATTTAAAACATGCAAAAACCAATAAGCAAAATAATGCAAGAAAAACAAATCTAATCTACTTTTGTTTGAGAGTAAGGGTGAAAGAGAAATAAAATGCAAAATACGACTAAGACCGTAGCAAGGTTTAAAGTTGGTGTGATTAGCAACTCCAACATATATCAAGTAACTTCCTTCTGATGAGATGTTTCAAGTAATCATTCATGTCACAAAAAAAAACGACTAATAGAGGGAAGAAGAGTGGTGCTACTAGTTCCACGCATCCATAAATTAAATATTAATCACACAATAATTCATGAACGTCAAGCACAATCCTTTGTTTTATTGACTTCAAAATGTCAACAATGATCTCTAGAGAGTAGCTTTTGGTATGTACAAAGAGCAAGTGCCTCTAGTGAACAAGGCGCTCTAGTGAGTGAGGCGCTCAGGAAGTGGGTTGCTCTAAAGAACAAGGCGCTTGGCGAGCGAGGGCTCTGAAAAGTGGGGCTCTTGGGGAGCAAGGTTGCTTTGAAGAGCGGGTCGCTTTGGAGAGCGAGGCCGCTCGGGGAGCAGGGTGCTTGGGGAGTGGGTTGTCCTAGTGAGTGGGGCGCTTAATGAGCATGTTACTCTGTGAGTGGGGCTTCCTTTTCCAAGCACTTAGCCAATTCTTGTTGATTTCTACCCTGCTCTGTCTTCTGCCTCAACTTGTGCGATGGACCTTCGTTCAGAGCATGGTGGTAGTAGCGAGCTACTATAATTATGGTGACTCGGGGGGAGGGGGACATTAATTTAGTGATAGAAGATCCTAGATTGTGCCTTATTCTTGGGCATGACAGCGTCGAGGTTGGGTTAGTCACGCAACAAAACTGATGCTGCTGGAGGGAAGAGTGTTAGTACTTGTAGCAACTTGTGGATGGATGAGGGTAAGAATACTATTGTTTTGTTGGTGACCTTCAGAGTAAGGTTGTGTTTATTAGAGGTGAGAAGGGCATAATAAAAAAAGTGAAGGGAATTTGAGAAGCCAGAATGGAAATTATAAAGGGGGGAAGAGAGAATATTGATAGTAGAAGAAACAAAGGAGGTGGAGGTGAAGTGATTAGGGGGTAGATGGTGGAAGAAAGGGATGAGAAGGAACGAGAACCTGAGTGTCTCTTGCGAGTTTTGTTGCTCAGGAGATAATTGTTTTTTTGGTTTTTTAATAAGTATCTAAGGTTTTTTTTATATGGAGAGGGAGCAACCTCAGGTAGGAAAACAAAGGTTCCACTTTTTTTATGGAAAAATCAGAAAAGGATCGATGAGGAAGGGGTTTCCGTCGAACGAGATAATGTTTTTCTTGTTTTAACACTCCCAGACTCTTTTGTTTTTTAAATTCATGAATGTCAAAATACCATTACAATGAGCATTCAACTCTTATTTATAATTGAACTGATAGTCACAAAATGGACTACATACAATGTACCTGTGATAATTATGAGGTGGTTACATCATCCATATCCTTTTTACAAAAAATAGACACAGAGCGAGGTGCCTTGGCCGTGCATGGCTCTAGTGAGTGCGGCGCTCCCGTGAGTGAGTTGCTCTAGCGAGCAGGGCACTCCAATGAGTGGGGCGCTGCAACAAGCAAGGTGCTTGGGTGAGTGGGGTGCTTTGGCAAGTGGGCGCTTTATGGAGTGAGAAAATGCTCACAACAACGCATTTATGAAGTAGCTTGTCCCTTCACATTTTTCATATTGATTGCATGACAACTTTTTATGGTAGTGATGGTAGTAGTTAACTACTACAATTCTGGCCACATGTAGGGATGTCAATCTTAATTGACAGGAGATCCCAAATGGTGCCTTATCCATTGAGTCATGGAGTCTTCTACTTGATTTCCTGTGTCTTTCTTACTTTGGCTGAACCATTGTTCGCATGCTTTCCCATTCTGTGTCAGGGAATCAAAGAATTGTTCAATGTATTGATGCCATCGGTCAGTTCCTCATATGTATCTCATTGAAGATCCTCCACTTCTATTACATTCTTCCTTATGCCTTCATATAGTTCTTCAAGCTTGCTTATAACCTTCTATAAATCATATGAGTGAATAACCTTTTCTTTTCGTTCTTCAATAATCCTAGTAAGTTGCTTTGTCATGAGTATATTAAGGTCTGGCAGTCCATTTTCAATCATCTAGTTGATCTTATTTTGTGCCTCACCAATTGCCTCTTGTAACTTGGCGAGGTTAAATTCATAGCTCTCCAAATTTCTTATTTTATAAGGGACGATCTTAAGCTGCCTAATGAGGAGAACTTTATCTGGCAGATCTTGTTGCTTCACGTACTAAACAATCATCTTCTGAACTTGTTGCATGATTTCATTGTCCCTTCCTTGCTTTCATTTGTATCCAGTTCTGTTATATGGTTGAGGCCACTTGGTTTATCTACTCCTTGCACTCCTTAAAGTAAGAGAAATATCTCTTGGCATGTTGAATCTCTCCGCTGATCTCATCCCAAAGGAATCTCACTTGCTCGGGTGCCAATGTTTTAGACTTCAACTCTATTATTGTTTCTTTCCGCATTGGTCCATGGTTGTGTGAGCCTTGTGATTTCTTTATGTTTGTTCTTCTTGATCTCGGACAATGGCCTTCAAATGTTTTATCTATTCTTGCAGAGCATGTTTGTTTTCCTCTTGCCGCCTTCTCCTTTCATTCCATTCCGCCTCGGTTTGTCTTTGCATGGTGATTATTTGTTGTTCCATGTATTCTTCCCTCGCCTTCGGCTATTCCCTTAGGGTCTAAATCTGCTGCTTTGCTTCTTGCCTCCCATTATTTCTCTTAGCCTCTAGTTGCTTCTCAAGTTCTTCTTTCTCTTGTTTAAGCAGCTACACGTGTTCCTCCTAGGACTGCTTTTCTTTCCCGGCTTGCTTTTTGATCTCTTCTTTTCCCCTTAGGGCAGTCTGTAATTGGTCTCGTAATTGAACCACTATTTCTCACTCATGTTCAATGACCATTTGCAATTGGAAAAATTCAGTTTTTGCTTCGGTTTGTCCCTTGTAGTGTCGGGTTTCTTGATTTTATTGCAACATTTTGGCTTTTAAGATATCTAGGATGTCCATGGTTGAGACTTGGTCAAAATTTGGATGTCCAATTGGTGTTTTTGGTTTAGGCTGATGTGTCAGGGCATTTGTATTTATGTCAACAAGCAGAGGGGTTGTCGTGTGATGGACGGATGAGGGGGGTAATGAGGTAGAAGTGTGATCAAGTGAGTGAGCGGAAAAACAATGATCAATTAATCAACTAACAATTACAATAGAAAGTCTATGATTAAATAAATAGACTAACTAACAACATTAGGAAATAGCGCTAACTACCCTCTAACAATAGAGTAGGGAGTTGCGTGATGCTAACCACTAACCTAGGTAGAGAAGTCTAACCAAACCACTAACCTAGGATATTTAGAGATTAACCTAGGATAGAAGAATAAATATCTAGATAGTAAAAGATAAATGTAAATACTCTTTTACCTAGTGGAGTAAATGGTAAGTATCCCAAGTAATGGAATATTACTCTAACAAAGTGGAGGGATTGATGGCTTGCTTGATTTGCATGAAAACCTGTCCCACTCTAACATTAGTGGTAGTCATTATAGGTTGCAAAACAATCCTTGTTTATTTATTTATTTTTGATTTAAAAGACAACAATTGTACAATTGATGCGGGTCTATGTAGGGAGGCACTTGCTCCACGGGCTTTAGTTGTAGGAGTGGCTATGCTTAGTGATGGTGGATGGAATGCATCATAAGAATGAAGACAAGTATCGAGAGAGGGAATTGAAGAAAAAGGTGGGAAAGAAGTATTGGGAATAAAAGGTGTTTGGAGAAGGAGTGAGTGGGTTGTGAGAAAGGGGGTCAATTGTTCCTACTTCAACCACTTTTTCATTGGTGAAACATTGTACAATTGCTTCTGTGTCAAGAGGGTCCATACCTTGGAAATCCGCATCGCCTTTGTTTTTTGGGTCAACTCCTTGGTGCAAGCAAACATTTTCTCCAAGCTCCATTTGTGTTTCTCTAGGAGGACCTTACAAAGCATCAAGATATTTGGGTCAAAACCAATTCTAACAATCTTGCACAAAGTGTGCCATTCTGGTGGCTCTCTATACCATTTGTCTAGTGCATCCTCATATACCCTTTGAGTGTTGCTTTTGGCCCTTGCAAGTTCTTTGTCTAGGTTTCTTTCATCCTCCAGGCCTGGCCTTCTTTTGTGGTACTTTTGGTTGACCTTATGACTTTCCTATATCTGCCAGAACACTGTGACTTGAGTCGTTAGACCAGAATTTGGATATTTGCTTCAACCCCAACTATGTTAGACTTGCTTCCAAGTGGTGATTACAATTTTTATGCTATGCCTTGATTAATGGATACTTCTCCGATACCTTGAACAGAGTGGCCCTCCTTTGTTTTTTGAAAAAATTCTGATCAACATAGTCAAGCTTTCAAACCATGTCGAGGCTACATATATAATTGGACACAGATTGGTAACTCAAATGGTTGTCCCAAGTATCCTTATATCCGAATAAAAGAACTGTATCTCCCGAGGTAGAAATGGCCCAATGATCTCTCCCCTTAGGGTCTAAGCAAAACCCTAACAAACCACGACATCTTGGATACTTTCCCTTCCAACTTTTGCAGTATGGGGGCATATATTTTATTGTAGATTTTGTAGCAATCTCAATCCTAACCCTTGATAGCAACCTTGGTCTAGTCACACGCTGGTTGTGGCCTTCCTTGATCACACTGGTTTAGTTGGAGATCTTGGAACCATTCCCTTTTTTGGTGTATGATTTGCCAAAACAAATAGGATGAGTATCCAAAGGTAAATGACTCTTGGAAGTTCTCCAATTGAGCTCTTTGTTGCTACACAATATATTTTGTGCAGTCCATAGTTTAAGGTAGACTAGAATATTCATGGACCGCATTTAAGACTGCCACATGATCTTGCCACACTCTTTTGTCATTATATTGCCCTAGTAGTCCAGCCATCCTAGACAAGGTCATTTGTGCGTCGAACTTGAATAGGCTGATCTTTAGTGGGAATTCGAAGTTTACATCCTGCTCAAGTTTTTCCAGTTGTGTCTTCAAAAACTCAACCCCTATTTCCCTTTTGTAACTTTCTTTGTATGCCACATTTGATTTGGGGTTGAAAGGCTTCCATTATCCATCTTTGGTTTTAACGCACATCATCTCCTTAATGGCCTCTGTAGAAATATGTGTTGGTGCCTCGCGCTTACCTCCCAGGTTCAAATCATCTTATTTTTGCTGTCATACCTCTGAGTCCAAAATTCTACGATCTTCCGACACTCCCACACTTGAGGCACTAGGAACTTTGCCAATCCAGAGGTCCACAGTTTGCTAATAGACAAAGAATCAATTTGTGGACCAAAATTATATTGTCTGAGGGCCTCTTCCCTTACTGCCCTAGGAGGATACTGATATTTCCCTTCCCGAATCCCGGAGTATGGATCATGGTACATGACACCGTGGGGTTTTGATATCGACTTTCCTTTTTGCCAATGTTTCTATTTCATTTCCTTCTCTTTTGGGGTTGATTTGGCTGCGGTGGCCTATACTCTTGGTCTCCATTTTCGTTCTCTAATTTAGTGTTTTCCACCTTTGACATAATTTCCTTCGTCACCAAATAGCTCAATGTGACTAAATCGATGTAAAAGGTAATAGGGTAACCCTTTCAAAACCCTACTTAAAAAAAAAAAAAAAAATTCTTGGCGTCGAGAAATTCATTGACTCGCGGCGATATTTTCATCAAAAACTTGCTAATTTCACGTGAAAAAATCTGCCTGCAGGCACAAAAACAGAGGAAAAACACAAAAAAATTGTTTTAAAAACCTATTTCTTCTCATTTGCTCATTTTTCCTTCTCTCTAGCTGTGTGGAAATTCTTCTAAGAGGTGAAAACAATAATCTTAAACCACTTTTTTGGATTGCATCGAAGATTGAACACCGGTTCAAGGAGATTTGAGGCAATTGAATTGGATGAGCTAGATCCACTGTGTGATTGGTTTGTCGAGAGTCCTGTGGATACTAAGTTTACTGCAGAGAACATTGAACAACTTGAGGAGGAAGCAGAACATTTAAGAGGATTGGAGTAGATATACCATGATGATATTGTACTTGAAGAACCTCCAATTCATCCACCATCTCAGAGCCAAGGCCAACCATCTAGTGCAAGGAGGAAGGGAAAACAAAAAGCAGTTTAAAAACTGCTTCATATTTTGAAATGTTGCATTTCTATGATGTATTTGGTTGGATTTGCTGATTCATGAACTGTAATTGTACTCTTTTTTATGATTATCTAATTTTCTCTCCAATAGTTCAACTTTTTGGCTCTCCAATTGTTGTTCAAAATGTTTTTATTTTATTGAAAAATTTTCTTTGGTTTTTTCCGAGTTTTCTCGAGTTGCTGATAAAATCAAATGGGCTGCCAAGTTTATTGCTAGTTGCGAGTTTTCCAACTATGTCCTTCAAAATCCTCAGGCTGTGGAAAATTGTAGTGCCAAAGCTATTTTTGAAATTTGAAACTGTGCACTGTAATTTTTTCCCTTGTGCTCAAATGGGTCTTTCATGGAATCTAAATCCGTTGAGCGGATTAATAGTAGCGGAAGATCTCTCCTAAGTGAAGCTGGAAGACCTTGCACAATAAAAAGTAAAAAGTGATTTATGAAATTCACTTTATCCCCTTTTATAAGTAGTTGGCGATTTTTGCCTTTTTTTTTTTCTGTTGGAAAAAAAATGGGGATTAGAAATGGAATGACGAAGGAGTGGGGGATGTTGAATGTCCCAATTTGGGATTTTCACTTAACGGGTAGTTTTTTTTTGGTTGTTGTTGTTGGGGGGAAGTGGGACCCATGCTCCAGAATGGGATGCTTCTTGAGTGGGGTGCTTTCTCAAAGTTGGATGCCCTCGGAGTGGGGCACTTACCCGAAGTGGGGTGCCCATTTTTTTTTCTTCTTTCCTGGCACGTGGTTTAGGGCAGGCTGCCCTTGTGAGGGGGCACTCCAATTTTTTTAATGTTTATAACTTCTTCCTTGAATTGGACGAATCACTTTATCTTGGATTCGTTGGTGACTATTCTCGTTGAGCGGGTCACTTCTGTTGAGTGGTTTTGAAAAATAACTACCTTTCCTCTTGACACAGATGTTCCAACTTAGTATCTTCCAACACCTACGCAAACAAAGTGTGTCAAATGGCTTAACAATGTACTGCCAAGAAGTCTTCTCTAACTCGGAACTTCATGGACACTCTCTAGCGAACAATATACCCCCCCCTGAATCGGAGGAGTGTGAAAAGATTAAAACAAAAATTAAAGTCTTGTAAGCTAGAGCTGTATGTGCCCATTTGATCTCTTTCTAGTTTGAAGCTTGATACCAAAGATGTAGAAAAGAATATTCCCTTTCAGCCCCGAATTGATTGGTAGCAAGGGTGGATGCATGAACTCATATGATTGTTTCCTTACTCCTTGTCTCATCATGTGGTGGGCTTTGGTATTTGAAGCTAGTTCAAGATTTTGTTCCCATGTGATCAAATAACAGATTGTTATTCAGCAATAGCAATCCCTATTGATGTCCTTCCACAAACTTGCTATTGTTCTCCATAGTGTTGAACTATTGGAATGTGGGCCCTACCTCAACCTTACTCCCCAAAATCATGGGAAACTACATCATTCTTAGAATTACGATCTCCCTATTGCTTAGCATGGTTCCCTCACATGAACTCTCCTGGGCATTCTTGGAACTTGTAGATGTATCTATACCTATTGCTTTGACAATGTATCCATTGTAGAACTACATGTTTCATACTCTGGAGGAAAAATTGTTTCCATTTTTGCTACGGGCTTTTACTCCTCTAATGAAAACACGCATACCATATACTTTGCTTTGACCTCTAAATCCTCATCCCCCAAATCCTCGTTGTCCACCTCAAGTTCTCTCTTTGGTTCACAAGATGTTCCACTAATTTGGTAGCCTTCTTTTGGGATTTCTTCTTTGAATAAGGGAAAAACAGCCACCAACGGGGGCTTGTTCGATAGCTCTTCTAGTCTTTGGTTTTCCTCCCTCTTGTATCATTTCAATAGGGCCTAGTATAACGGTCTCATGTTCTGGTTGTGGATTCGCCTCCATCACTTCTACAAATTCTCCTCTTCTATTCGACAAGACAAATACTTCACACTCCTCTATCAGTTCTGGCCCTTCATCTTTAGATTCTTCTTTTACTATCTTGGGCTCTATCACACAGGAAGGGGGACTCGACTCTCAATGCTTAGGTGGGGAATCACTTGTGGGAATCATTGACCCATCAGAGTGGTTACAGTATGTGACATCACTTTGGGAAAATTTCCGCCCACTAAGGATGTTTTGGGTATCACATGGACTTGCATTGCATCATCCTGAGCTACAAACACTTGATTCATTATTGGTTGGTTCATCATGGGTTGAGAAGTTATTGGTTGACTGAATACGGTGGGTTGATTCACCATATAGTTCTATGCTTGATAAGTTATCTGAAAATTTTCCTATTGGGGTGACAACCAGTTTCCTTCATTGAGTTTGTACTCCTATGTATAGAGTGACCGAAAAGTTGAAACCATATGCTTGAGTTTATTTAGCTGCATTTGCAATTCTTGCTGGTCTTGAGGGGCTAGGTGAATTTGGGGATTTTGGAGAAACAGGGGATATTGGGGCAATTGTTTTGGGAAAGAGTGTTGGATTTGCAGGGTAGGTGTTTGGGTTGTATGGGTAGGGGACACTTGTTGAGTGAATGTTGCAATGTTTTGTTGGTGAATGAACAGGTATGGTTGAGGTACCTGCCTGTATTGTACAGGTTGTCCATGCTTGTTCCTATTCATTTGACACTTGGAATTAAGGCAGTCCCGGATTTGGCTTGGGAAAAAATCGGATTTAATAGGGAATCGACAAAATAAAACCGAAGAAAATGTAATTTTTTTTTCATGCATATCACAATGAATTAACACTATGCAAATAAAATATTAATGTTGTAAGTGATACAAGCTTAAACTACACATGAAAATGGCAAGTGCTACAAGCTTAAAGCCAAAGTATTGAAGTTTTAAACTACTCAAAAGTGACAAAACACATCTTGTATTGCTTATAATATATAACAATATAAAATTACAAATTACAAAATGTGTCATGAGTTGTGACAAATGTTAAGTACAATGCCTCAACCAATGTCTTAGAATGCCTTTGCCCTTTGACCTAGTAGAAGCTCTAGTCTCTCTTTGTTGCTTTGGTTGTGCCTCTTCTTGTGCCTTTGTTGCCATCTCCTCCGCTAGGTTTTCTAAGTTTTCAAATTCATCCATGTTGAAGAGAACATCTTGTTGCTGCTCCTCCTGTGCCTTTGTGATCCAATCATTAGATGGATCAATCTCGTCTAGGTCAAAGGCCTCGATACTTGTTCCTGTAATTTTCTTATGGTGGAGGCGAAGGTTGTAATGAACAAACACAAGATCATTAAACTTTTCTTGTTTAACAATAAACAATCTCTTTATAAAAAAAACTAAACCCTAAACCCTAGTTAGTGTTAGGAGTTGAAGTCAATATCCAGATCTCCAATGTTCTTTAGTAGAGAGGTGCATAGTGGTGCAGTTTATAGTGATCCCTTCCCACGCACAATCGTTTATAGTTTGTACAACCGTGGTGGCTGTTGGTGACTACCAGATTCCTTCAAACTTCCAAAAATCCATTGTTTGGATGCGTTTTAGGAATTTCTTTGGTGTGGAAGTAGGTAGGCAGACCTCTCTCTCAAGCTTGGAGGAAGAAAAATGAGAGAAAACAAAAAAAAAAACACTATTTATGTCTTTTCCTCTATGCGTGCAGCTGCGGGCGATTTTTTCGCCAAAAAATCACAAATCCGATTTTTTCAAAAATGCCGATTTTGATCCGATTTCTATCGGATTTTTTCAGAATTGCGATTTTCCAATTCGAATCGCGGTTCTGATCAGATTTTTGTAATAGAGGGTGGTCCTATAGGGACATAAGGAGGTTGTTGAAGGATTTGATGATTCGGTAATTGGGATATCCCTAACATTGTTTGGGTGTGTTGATATTCATGAACAAAAGGTAAGAAATCTCCAAAAGCATACCAAAGGATGGGAACAAAAAACGAGGTGCATAGTTCAAATTTAGAAACAAATGGAAAAAAGGGGCACATGAGAGCGAGCGCTTTGGTGAGCAGGGCACTCTGACGAGTAAGGCGCTCGTGGAGCGGGGTGCTTAGAGACAAACAATTAGCTTTTTTTATTTTTATTTATTTTACACAATTTTGGTTTCGCTCGCTCATCTTTGCTTATTGCCGCTTTTCTCCTTTCTTGAAAAAGTGAGATTCACAAATCACAAGGTAGGCAAGATTTTGGATCAAAAATAGAGTCACCATTTGCATGAAAAATTATGAAGTATGAAATCTGAAACGGAAAACAACTCATAAATTCTAATGCAAAAAGATTTGTGGGTTTTGTGCATGTTAGTGTAACACAACCCTTTTCACAGATTTGGAAGGATATGAAGTACACTTGTGCAAATTTGCAAAATTATGTACTAGTAGGGTAAGATCGATTTCGTATTGAAATTGCACTTGTGGGTCCCATCGGGTGTGCCATAAGTGTTTGACTCACGTGTGGTGGGTGTCTCTTTGTGGGGCGAATTGGATTTGTCCCATTGGGCGTGCTAGAATTGTTGAACACGGAAATCTGTTTGAGAGTAAGGGTAGAAGAGATGCAAAATACAGCCAAGACTATAGGGAGGTTTAAAGTTGGAACTTGGTGCAATCAATAACTCTAGTAGATACCGAATAATCGTTCATATCACAAAGAAAAACGACTAATAGAGGGAAGAAGAGCAGTGCTACTAGTTCCATGCATCCATAAATTAAAGGTTAAACACACAATAATTCATGAATGTCAAGCACAATCCTTTGTTTTATTGATTTCAAAATGTTGAGTACAATGATCTCCAAAGAGTAGCTCTGGTATGTTGGGTAGCCAAAAGACCATTACAATGAGCATTCAACTCTTATTTATACTTGAACCTGTAGCCACAAAATGGACTACATACAATGTACCTTGGTGATAATTACGAGGTGATTACATCATCCTTATCCTATTTACTAAAATAGACAGTGAGGTGCCCTAGTTGTGGGATGCTTTGGTGAGTGGGTTTCTCTAGCGAGCAAGTGCTCGGATGAGCGAGGTGCTTCGGAAAACGGGTCTTTTTGAAGAGTGAGGCACTTCGATGAGTGGTTGTTTATGGAGTGGAAAAATGCTCAAAGCAAAGTGTTTGTGAAGTTTGGCTTGGTCTCTTCACATTTTTCATACTGATTTCTTGAAAAAACTTGTTTTGGAAGTGATGGTAGTAGTCAGCTACTACCATTTGAAGCATGGTAAGGTGAGAAACCACCATGTGTAGCGGACTATGTTCCAAGATCCTCCAAGGTGGCCTGGGTATACAATTCACTGCAACAACATTAGATTGTTCTCTAGCTCCTAAAGGATAATCATTGTCAAGCACAAAATTGTATGAAGTAGCAATAAGATTTGCATTGCTCAAAGTGGCAATTTGAGGTGGGTGATATGGTCTCTTTGCGACTCCAACCTTAAAAAGCAGTTGTGCATGAAGACCAAGTCTAGTTAGAAATTGGCACCTCTGTTCTGTGGTCTTTACAAGGTGGTTTGTTGCATCGAAGAGGTGGCATATCAGTTGGAACTTCCTTTGACTTCCAAAATCCATCCTTCTTTTCATATTTATTTTCTTAAGTAGGTGATTGGTTAGAAGGTGTGATCCCAGATAGAGCTTCCACTACTAGATGAAGAAGGGCAGATTGACCTCCAACCAGAAGCAGTCTTGGAGTCTTGGCTCTGTAATCTGCTGTGTTGATAGGTGTAGGAGTTCCTCATCAAGTAGCAAGATCTTTGGAATGAAGATGTAACGCAGGAGCCAATGAGCATTCTCCAGTCTTTTCTATCTTTGAGGATAGAACTTTTTTTTTGGGTTGGGGGGGGAGCTATGTAATGGCTCCAATATAGCCACATTGACTATCTTTATTATTAGCTTGGGCGCTATGTTAGGTTTGTTGGCCTTTGTGCATTAGGGTTAGGGTTTGTTTATTGTTTTAGACTATAAATGGATGAGTTGTGTGGTAGTTGTTTTCATTATTCATATTTGTCTTATTCTGTCACCTCTGGTGTGTGTAAGAGACTTTGCCCACTCTAAGTGGCCATGAGACTTTGCCCTCTTCGAGTGGCTAGGATTGATCTTTGTCTTGATATCTGGATCTTTTACATACTATTTTGATTTATTTTTGTGGAATCTGAATTCTGTTCTGGTGAATGCTTTTCTGTTTCCTCATTTCCGAGACTTACTGCTGTTGTAACTATTTCTGGAAGTTGTTCTATTACACTCTGAGATTCTGAATCCAGTGAGTTTCTAAAAGGTTCTTGGTGGTTTGCTTCAGAAAACATTAATGCTAGTATATTCTTCTGCTGTAGAAGCTGTATTTTGCAGAACTGTGTTTAGCATTGAAATTTGTCGAACTATTTTTTCTTAGCAACTTCTAGTAATACACTCGCATATTATATGATGTTTTCACTGTTAAAACCTCATTTTGTACAATCTTACCTTTTTGAATTTCAATGTTCAGGTTGCCCCAAAGCGATGGCGAGTGGACATCTGTTTTAATCAGGATGCCATGTTAATGCTTTCTGCAATGAATTTACCAGATGGCATTCAGGTGAGATATACTTGAAAGAACAAAATTATTCTGCATTGTTTTCTTTAGTTGGGTCTGTTCACAAGATATATGGACCATCATACCAGGTTATCTATTTTGAGAAAATCCTAGAATGTTTTTCAAAAAATTACATTTTCTAGGTAGCTCCATGAATATCTATTTGGAAACTGATAGGGAAAATCACACATCCTTAGCATTTTAGTCATATAAGAGTCGTATTGTGAAAATTGCATCCTACCATGGCCCACTAATGTTTTTGCAATGTACCCCAAGCAGAATCTCATGTTAATGCCATTTTGTTTTTCCTGGTTTTTTAAATATAGTTGCAAAGTTGTCCAAAAATAATCAAAAGTTCTCTAAATATGCTTCTTACTGCCCTTTTAATCCCCTCGAGTTGCTTGCTAAAGAGGGAAAGCTAAAAGTCAGCACCCCAAAACTGTCTCGTTTTGCAAAAACCACCTTATATGGTAAAAGAAAATTGGTTGATGTTGCTATTTTCTTGAATGTGAATTTCAGTCCATGAGAACTGTCTCATTTTGCAAAAGCAACCTAATATGGTAAAAGAAATTTGGGTGATGTCATCATTTTCTTGAATGTTTTAATTAGTTGAGGAATCCCTTATGTTGGCACATTCGTCAAATCTTGTGAAAACTTGCCAAAAATACAAATCTTGGTCAAACTGCTTACTTTAACCGAGTCTAAGAAGTTTGACCAAAAGAGTTGCTGAGTTGTGCTAGTCATTTGACAAATGAGAGTTATCTTGGAGACTTTTGCCAGGTTTCAGTGAGTCATCAGAATGAGTAACAAGTGCTGAACCAATTCAAGTTGCATGGGGTTATGTGTTGAATGGTTGGAGGCCTTCTTGATGTGGAACAATGAATCAAAAAATGGTGCCAACATTTGTGGTAATTTAATTTATATTTTTATATAATGTGTATTTCCTTTTCAGTTTCCAATG
Organism: Wollemia nobilis; assembly: GCA_028583015.1. Classification (NCBI taxonomy): domain Eukaryota; kingdom Viridiplantae; phylum Streptophyta; class Pinopsida; order Araucariales; family Araucariaceae; genus Wollemia; species Wollemia nobilis. Next base: position 5,627,823 of record JAQPPZ010000523.1, on the reverse strand, counting down.
GACTTAGATAAACCACTGGACATGTTGATGGCACTCAACTACCTGTGGCCAACCCTAGACTATGAATACCTATCTAGTTGGTTTTTTTGGAACAACAAATACCTTGATATAACACCTAATGTTCAAAATCTAGGACTGAAACATAATAGTTAGATCACAAGAGGCAAACTGTAACCTCTTATTGAAAAATGTACCAAGAGATCAAAGAATTGCTGGAGCAAGTTACACAGATCAAAAGTTGGCTTGTGCCTTGTGCATTGGAAGCGTACTCATTAGAATTTTCTGCCTCTGCATACCTTGATAAGCTTCCATGATTTTCCTTTTTCTTCTTTTGTATCAAGTACTTATATTGGGTACTTCTTATATTTCTTTTAGGAGTCAAGCGGCAAAATATCCAATATTTTCTAAAATCGAAATCACTAAACAAATTTCTTTGTTCTCATGCCATCCTTCTTATTAGTCTTCGAAGATTGTGATTTCTTTTTGTCTGCCTTGTTGTGAGGATGTATGGATGGCTGTTTCTGTTTAGTTTTACTTGGTGGATTCTTGTTTCCAGTCTCTCACTCAACTCAGCTATTCTTGCCAAGATTCCAATCATGTTGAGATAGTACTCACAAATCTGGTCAAAATTGGCACCTCTTAGTTTGTCAAAATGCTGTAAGATCTCCAAAAAGATTTTGTAAGAAAAATGCAATGTGTTGAGTGTGATTGAAATCATCATGTCATCTGCCAACAGGGCCTTGGCTCAACGGTTGGGACAAATAGTTGATGTAGCCCACACCAAGTTTCAAATCTCGGCGGCACCAAATAGCTCAATGCGACTAAGTGTTGAGAAATGTAGCTCGGACAGGAACTTCTTGCACAGGCTTCAGTATGAACATGCTAGAAGTTGTTCGAGACATTTCTAATTCTATTTTGAAAGTGATTTTCTATTTTTAAGTTCACTTTAAGTGATTCTATTTTGTAATTCACTTAAGTGATTCTATTTTGAAATTCACTTAAGTGATTTTCTATTTTTAAGTTCACTTAAGTGATTCTATTTTGTAATTCACTTAAGTGATTCTATTTTGATATTCACTTAAGTGATTTTTTATTTTTAACCTTACATCTCAAGATGAGATGAGATCTAATATTAGGGTTAGAGAGATTAGCGTTTCCTTTTTCAAGGATAAAAGGAGAAGATCAAGAGTGTTTTAGATACACAGAAAAGAATGGGAGGAGAACAGATTGTTGAAGGAAAAATACAAGCTTAGGAGGAGAAGAACAGTGATTGCTGGCTAGAAAAGCAGCAAGAGAGCATAAGTGTTCTACTGTAGCTGTAGCCTCTTTTATTTGTAATATTTCAGGTTCAGAAATGTTGTTCACGCTGTTTATTTTTCCGGCCATCTGTGTGACTGTTGCATGTTTGAATAAATTATTCTCAGATCTGATTTATTTTAAAATAACATAGGACAACAGTTTACACTAAGTCGATGTAAAAGGGAAAGGGCAACCCTTTCAAAACCCTACTTTAAAAAAGAAAAGAAAAAGAAAAGAAATCTTCATGTCTTCCTCGATCCTTCAAAAACCTGTTGTGAGTTACTTCTCCTTTGTATCCAAGTTAGAATTATATTCTATCAAATGTCTATCTTTGTTATGTTTGGTGTTAAGCAATTTAATCAACAAATTGATCTTTTGTTAGGCAAATTGTTTGGCATGACGGCCTTAAAACTTTTATCATGCTTTTGATGCCTCTGTCTTAATAGATTTTATGTGTACGATCACTTGTGTATAAGATTTTTACAAGGCAAGCACTTTCTTATCCTCCTGAAACATTGCCAAAGAATTTGCATCATTTGATCAAGTAGTTTGGTTTTTAACCAAGTTTTATAATATAATTGACAAGTGTGGTCATGGGCAAACTCAATTCCTTAATTCTTAGGAGTGAACGTTTCTGCCTTGGTGATGATGGTATTTACCTCAGCCATCTTTATTTATAACTTTAAAGTTTTCCCAAATGGGGAGCCTTGTTAAAAAATGTTAGTTACTTCTCCAAGTCAACTTTAAACCTTTGCTGCTCTTGAAAGCAAAAAAATAACCCTTATTATGCCAAGAAATGAAAGTATGCAAACAATGCAAAAAATAACCCTTATTATTTGCTACAAAGATGGAGTGAAGAAAAAAAGAAATTATATCAATATTTGTGAGTGACTAGGTTAATGGAACTTAGAAGTACACTAGTTACACTTGAGAAAGACTAGGTAAAAGGAACGCTAGGAACCGGTGAACTTCATTGTTGAAGTCCAAAATTCATCGATTTTACCCAAGCTCCAAAAAAATTCGATTAAATTCAGCAATGAAATTTGACAATTTGATTAAATTCGTTCTAATTCTATTAAAATTGGTGATGAAACTTGGCAATGAAATTTCATTAAATTGGTTTTTTAATTTAAAAGTATGAAATTCTGATTATATTTTTATTTTCAAATATGTCAAATTTTATGACTTTGAATTATTCCTTGTGATGAATATGTTCCAAATTTCATCCTTGCTTAACTTGGACCCAAAGATGAATATTATGACATAGCTTAAAACTACAGTATAGAAACAATGTTAACATAACTAGGAGAGTACATGTAAACAGGTTATAATCCCTAACCATGTTATCCAAGTACAAATTTGGGGGTTGGAGGTTGGGGGAATGGGGATGGAGATCAAAGCTGGATATTGAGGTTGGAGAGTGGGGTCGACATGCTTTAGTCGGAGCATAAGTAGCACCAACAATGTTATAATTTATTAGTTATAATTTATATTATATATGTGTTTGATTATAATTCATATTTTTTATACAACTTAATTATTAATGATTTCAATATAAAGTTGATTTGAAATTTAATTTATGTAGTGAATAAGTTTGTAAATTGTTATATATTTGAGTTTTACCCAAACAAATATTATTTTACTCAATATACTTAAATATATGTTTAAAATTTTTATTATTGGTATTTTTGTGATTTGAATCCAACCCTTTATGAGAATCTGAAATTTCAAAAAATTGCCCCTTTGTTTGGAACGAACTTTAGAAATATATTAACTATGGCCAGGACACATGCAAAACTCCAAGGACAAATCAACGATAGAAATTGGCTAAACCTTTTGAGCTCAGTCAAGTTGGTGGTACAGGCTATTCTTGGATGACTATGATCTTTTATGGATCCATTCTTGGATGACTCTGATATTTTATGGATCTATATGTATGTCATGGTGGTAAATGATGTAGCCTAGTTATTGGATTCCTGAGGTGCCAAAGGTAGACTTGGCCAAGTTGGCTTGCAACTTGCACTAGCGCAAGCTATCCAGAATTTTGGTACACAGGTTCAACATGCTTATCCCACATCTTATTGTAAATGAGAATGTCATTGAAGTAGACAACGATGAAGGAATTTGTCAACGTTCTCAGTATGTCGTTCATCAGGCACATGATTGTGGCTGGTGTATTGTTCAAAGTGAAAGGCATAATCAACCACTTGAATCGCCCTTCTTTAGTCTTTATAGCTGTGTTTGATATGCCTCTGGGGTTGATTGGAACCTGATGATAACCTGACTTTAGGTCGATTTTGATGAAGTAGTGAGCTCCCTAGAGCTGGTCCAAAAGATCATTTATACAAGGGATTTGATACATGTTCTTCACATAAATCTTGTTGACTACATGGTAGTCTATGCATAGGAACCAACTATCATACTTCTTTGGTGCTAGCACGATGGGACTGCTACCAAGAGATGAGCTGGGGCAAAGCTTCCCTTGATTGATCAACTCTTGTATGTGACACTAATTCTTATTGTTTTCCCAAATTGAATGGTAGTTGAAAGGATTGTTAGGCAGAGGTGAGCTTGCAACCAAATCATTCTTGTCCTTTATAGCACAACAGAGAAGGATTCTTTTGGTTACTGGAAAGCATCAAGATATGGCTGTAGTAGTGCATCCATTTTGTGGGACTGTTCAAAAGTGACTGAACATTGCAAGAGAATGCTAGCACAGGCTGCCTCTAGGCAGATCATGAGTAGCACGAAATTTTGAACATGGGAAATGAGTTTCTTACACTGCTTAGTAGAAATGAGAGTTACCTTTTTCTAGGGCAGCCAATCTCAAATGTGATAGGTCATGTCCTTGACGTGTACCCAACCATTGTTGAGGACGGGCCTGACATGTTTCCTTGTGGTCAAAGAGATAAGGCTTGTTCAGCATGATGTCGCAAATTTTCAGTGGTGCTACATCATAGGAGATACTGATAGTATTATGCATGGGCTTGATCTTGAACTTGAAGGTGCACTGGCATTGGACCTCAGTTGCCTTTCCTGCGTGCAACCTTCTGAGGGAGTAGGATTGAGGATGTGCTTCAACTTGAAAACTCCGTCACTGTACAATGTCTTGAGCTATGATGTTCTTCTAGCTTCCTAAGCCGATGATCATGTGGAGTGGCTTACCGTTAACCTAACAAGAGGTGTGGAGCAGGTGTTTGCATTCTTTAAAGGCGTCTATGGTTGACACATTACCGGTCCTATGAGCACTGGCCCTCAAGCAGGCGGCATGCGACTCCTTTTCACTCTTTTGTGTCAAAGTGCAAATAGAGACATTGAGCTGGACCACCAAAGACTTCTGTTTTGCTTTGCAATTGAAGTCAGTATGCATATGTGATGTGCATCTTATGGTGATGCTTTAAATCTGGATTGTTCTCATGGTAGATGCCTTTTCATACACTGTACATGAAGGGTTTGTTTGTTGTTTAAAAGCCATTGTATGACATCTATTGTTAGATCTACAACACTTTAATAACAAGGGTTTGTTTGATCTGCAACACTTTTAATAATAACAATACACAAGATGACAAGATGTTTAAGTGGGTCGAGCAAAGGCCACCAAAGTGCCAACAAAGAGAGAAATTTAGTTCCGACAGTGATGGTTTTAGTGGCTTCACCGTTGAGGTACGCGTGAAGGACGCTGCCCCTTGACCCCGGAAGGGGCATTACCCCTTGACCCCCAACATAGGTGGCAACAAGTGTTGTTTGTCATGTTCGTCAAGCTGGTCATGTTGATGTTGTTGATGCGACTAATTGCAAAAAGTGGAGAGAGCCCTCAGAGCACAATGTGTTGTGAGCAGCAAATTGAAGTGATGCTAGTTGCAAAGGACATCTGGAATAGAAGAAAGTAGGAGCATGACAAGCGATGCTAGTACGTTTTTCAATGCTTTTGTCCCTAGTGTTCAATTCATGTCGTCGAGGGTGCCAACCAGTTTAGAGGAGGGGATAGATGTAGGTAGGCAAATTGATATGTCTACCTTTAGTAAATAAGTTCTATCATTTTGGTGTTATTTTGTAGTTATACGCAAAGTGTTCGACAAAATATGCATACATATATTTATTAATGTTATAAAGTTAAAAAGTCGTAATTTAATATTATATATGTCATATGATAAAGTGAAATATTAGCATGTATGGCAAAGTCATGGAGTGACTTATGAAATGAAATGTAAATGTAAGCTAATGCAAGTCAAATGTAATTTGGGAGAATTATGAGGTGTCAAGTAGTTAGAGGGTGTAACTAATTTCTAGTTGTATAAATATGACCCTTGCCATTCAGACGTAAAGTTGATGGAGGTATGCTGATGGTGGAGGAGTTGGCCGACGCGTATGCTTGTATTGAAGGTTGTGTCTGGTTGTTGTTGGCTGTAAATGGTTGATTACACCAAAAGGAAAGTGCGTTGCTGTAACCAATTAAGTCTGTGTAATGTTGTATGTGCAGGCAACCCTAGAATGCTATTGCCACACAAATTGCAGATTGTATGTTATTGTTGTGCAATTGCTGTTAATATAAAATATGTGTATTTCATTTATCATCTGCTGTTGTTATTGTACATTGCCTGTGTGTATTGTTATTATTAAAAGTGCTGCAGATCTGACTTCACTTTATTGTACGACATCTAGTGCTGCATCTACAGGGTTTGTTTGTTTCTTAAAGGCATCTATTGTTTATCATAGTGGATTGTTATCCAGTTGTATGACAAACCAAAAACTCATAATGCCCTTCATAAGTTCGAAAAGCTGTTTTGGGAATATCTTCATTCTTAATGCGAATTTGGTGATAGCCCGACCGCAAATCCAATTTGGAAAAATATTGAGCCCCATGCAACTCATCAAGTAGTTCATCAATGACAAGAATAGGGAACTTAACCTTAATAGTGATTTTGTTAAGATCTCGGTAAGCCACACAAGCGCCAAGTTGCATCCTTCTTTCGTACTAGCAACAATGGTGAAGAATAGAGACTAACACTAGAACGGATAATTCCAGAAGCTCGAAGTTCTTGCACAATTTTCTCAATTTCTGTTTTCTGAGCATAAGCATACCGGTATGGACAAACATTAGGAGGTAGATTGCTAGGAAAAAGTTGTATTGCATGATCATGTGAGTGCTGAGGAGGAAGTCCCTTGGGTTCCTCAAAGACATGAGCATACCTGTTTAATATACCCTGTAATTGTTGTGGGTGATTAGACTCCCCTTGTTCGGGGGCGGTGATAGCAAAAAGCTGAGCTACCACGCCATGGGAAGATTTCTTTAACAATTTCTCCATTTTATGAGAAGAGATAAATTGAACTGCTCTCGCCTTTGTGCCACGGAAAGTATATTCGTGCCCATCTTGACTAAATTTCATCCACAATTTTGCAAAATCCCATAAGACTGATCCTAACATCGTCAACCATTGCGCTCTCAAAACTATATCACATCCTCCTCAGGATAAGGCAAACATGTCGGACTTGAGATTATAGTCCCCAATTTGTATTTTAACATTACGACATTTGCCTTTGCATGGAAGGGTGCCACCATTAGCAATTATGACTTCGAAGGAATTGCATGTGGTAATGTAACAATTTCCCTGTTTGGCTACACGTGGATCAATAAAATTATGTGTACTACCGAAGTCAATCAAAATGATGACCCTTTGTCCCTTGAAGTGGCCAATCACCTTCATGGTTTGGGGAGTGGATACTCTCGCTATCGCATGTACAAAAATTTCTGGTTGGGTTTCCTCTTGATCGGCTGTCTAGTCTGTGGGTTCTGTTTCTTGAGGATCCTCCTCATCAAAATATTCTATAGTGGGAACTTCGTCCATATCGAGCAAGTACAAATTTTCATCACAATTTTAACATAACCCTTGTGCCTTTCTATTCTCCATCTTCTCATGACTCAATCTTTCTATAGGTGAAGATTTAGTAGTAGGATTTGGCATTGGCCTGGCCGGAAAAGATGGCTTAGATGGAGGAAATCTAGAAGTTCGACCGAGAGCCTTGAATTTGTCTTCTGCCAATTGGCCAATTGTATGGCCTAGGGTAGGGATATAGGTCGCAGCAACTTAACCTCAACCCTGATGTCATCCTTCAGTCTACTCACAAAACAACTTTGGAAAGAATCGACACTTAGACCAGTTGTTCAACTGGGAAGTTTTTTAAATTGAGCTTGATATTCTCGAACGGTTGACGTTTGTTTGAGTTTGAAAAGGGCTGCGGTAAAATCTTCAAACTCGCTAGGACCAAATTGAGTGAGTAGGCGTTTCCCAAATTCGGACCAGGAAAGTTCAGGTTCAGCCTTTCTAAGACATAAAAACCAATGGAGTGCATCTGATTCAAGTTTAAAAGAAGCAATGGTCAACCATAGGAAACGATCTGCCGTCTCCTCTTGCCTAAGCACTTAGGTGCTTGGGCACTCGCTCAATCTTTCTATAGGTGGAGATTTAGTAGTAGGATTTGGCATTGGCCTGGATGGAAAAGATGGCTTAGATGGAGGAAAACTAGAAGCTCGACCGAGAGCCTTGAATTTTTCTTCTGCCAATTGGCCAACTGTATGGCCTAGGGTAGGGATATAGGTCGCAACAACTTAACCTCAGCCTTGATATCATCCTTCACTCCACTCACAAAACAACTTTGGAAAGAATCGACACTTAGACCAGTGGTTCGACTGGCAAGTTTTTCAAATTGAGCTTGGTATTCTCGAACGGTTGACGTTTGTTTGAGTTTGAAAAGGGCTCCGGTAAAATATTCAAACTCGCTAAGACCAAAGCGAGTGAGTAGGCGTTTCCCAAATTCGGACCAGGAAAGTTCAGGTTCAGCCTTTCTAAGCCATAAAAACCAAGGAGTGCATCCGATTCAAAATTAAAAGAAGCAATGGTCAACCATAGGAAACGATCAATATTATTAAGAGTGAAATATTGTTCTACCTTACAAATCTACCCCTCAGGATCTTTTCCATCAAACCTAGGAAAGTCTAACTTGGGTAGTCTCATTTCGTTGTGAGTTGGTATAATTCGTTGGCGGTTGCTTGTACCAATTTCTTCTTGGGCATGTTGATCTACAAAACCAACAACGACTCGACTATCCAATTCAACCTTCATTTCATTTTGTGCAAGGGAGATGCCACTCATAGTTTCTTGGACAGATTGGAGTTGTGATTGTATCGCCTGTAGGTTTTTGTTAAGCGAATCCCATAGTTTGAGGCCCATAGCATCCACTTTGGATTGAATATCCCTGTCTAATTCTTGTTGTCGAGTACCCCCAACCATAATTGAAGGTTTGTATCCTTTTTTGTGGAACTTACTAAAAATAGAAAGGTGGTTTTAGGAGTTACTATTTTTAGTAAGGGTTCGAAAAATGGTTTGGGTGTTGTATATCAAAATGATCAGCTTGAAAACACAATCACAATGAGCTATTTAACACAACACTAATTTCGGGCACCCTAGACTTATTTTTTTTTTAATTTTGGTGTGGTCGTTTTTTTCTTTGGAGGTTTGGTTCAAAAATTAAGTTCTGTGTCGAACACCCTTTTCTTACGAATTTGACTTCCGACTGATTTCTTGACACTATTCTGACCCCTGTCCGATTCTGAATTTGTTACACATATTCCTTGTTTGTAACTGTTCTGATTGTCACAGGTAATTGTTCTGACTGTCCAGGTAATTGTTTTGATTGTCACAGGTAACTTTTATGACATTGATATCCTGACAACCCTGCAATGATTGTTACTGACGAAATTCCTTGATTGTAACTGACTCTGACCCCCCTGTTGCCCTTGATTTAGACTTTGAAATTTTCTATCTGCATGTTATACTCTTTTGTGATTTTGTATTATCTGTTTTGCATGTAGGAACTCTGGAATAGGGATGTCTTCTTCATATGCTCAACTTCTGTGAAGGATATGGTAACAGGTTCGAAATTTTGGTTGTAGGTTAAGCAAAACATAAAGACTTGGATGAACAGACTTGTTTGCAAGTTTAAACAAAACCAGGGTACGCTAGGCAAAGGTGTATGTAATACCCATAGGCCCTTTGTTATACCATAGTGACAAACAATGGTGCTCGGACCAATATTTCAGACCACTACCCAAGGAGGATTCCAGGCATACCCTTGCCTCTTTGACAGTACGAGAGGGTAATGTTCCCGGATGCTGTGTTCGATGGACTATGGATAAATACAAGGCTGAAAAGCTTCCTAGGGATAAAATTTTGTTTAATCCTAGATGGTCTCTCGATACACCCCAAAGATACATGGGAGCTCAATTCCATGTGTGAGTGTTGTCTGAGGCCTGGGTATTGGAGCTTGATCACCCCTCACTTCACTAGACGCTTTATGGGCTATCTAGCTTAGCCAATAACGACAGCTCCTTCGTGATATTTTAAAACCCTCGACACAGGGTTTCTAACCTACTCAACTATTGTGGATAAAAAGACTATTCTTTTTAATAATAAGGAAAAACTCACGAAAAAACAAAACACAAAAATCTTATACTTAACAGTCGAAATGGCAGAAGCCGTCATAGTCGCAGCAGAACACGGCCCTGAAAAGTGCTCTGATACCACTTGTTAGGAACCTACTATTAAAAATAAACACTCACACAAATACGAAAAATAAACATATATGCTCACAACACACTATGGAAATAAAATGCACACTATGGAAATAAATTGCAGAAAAAGAACAATCTCACAATAACATTGAATCGCAAGCCTCTTCGAGGGGGCAACCTCCTTCAATACTTCATTCAATAATGCAAAAGATACATACAATACTTCCCCTCGCAGTTTTAAGGAATTCTTCTAGCACCTAACTCCCAAGGTTGGCTTACATGCAAAATTCCACCCGGGCAAGAATCTCCTACCTACAATCAGTTACATTCTTGAAAAATGGTTACATAGAAGGGCGCCATTTGGCTAGACGCTTCTTAATCCAAAACTATAACAAAACATTACAAAATATTAACATGGGTGTTACCCACATTCCACAAGGACTATTACATCAATGTGTTAGGATGGGGTCCTAACACTCGCTTTGTGCTGCATATACCTATAGTGATGATCTTGCACTCTCCGATACACAGTCATCCTTGGATTCATTGTTCTTCTCTTTGGAGTCACTTCCTTCCCTGACTTCTTGACTCCAACACTTGAACGAGGAACTACTCTCTTGCCCAAAATCATCACTCTCATTGTTTGAGTCATTCTCAATATCAAAATCACTTTCATCCTTAGAGTTACTCTCGTCTGCATTAACATGAAGCCCATACTTCGGTGATGTTTTTGCATCACTTTCCCAAATCAAGGCATAATCCAAAGCCTCTTGGTATGATCTCGGAGGGAACATCCTGATCTTCTTCTAATACATAGGAAGAAGTCCATCTATGAACCATCTCCTCTTCAATGCATCTGATTGGTCTTTCTCCAAATGGTTAAACAACTCACTCAACTTCCAATTGTAGGAACGAACAAACTCATTCTCACCTTGTTTCATTCTATAAATTTCAGCAATGACCGCATCGTCATTATTGTACAACCAAAATTCTTGCACAAATGCATTGTGCAACTCTTCCCATGTCTGGTACTTGTCCTCTGGTAATTTCATATACTAGTCTATTGCAAATCCATGAAATGTCGTGGGGAATAACCACCTACATTCTGCCTCATTGTCCTGCCCAGTGGCTCTTCACATCGTATGACAGATTCTCCAATGCCTAACTGGGTTTTTTGTTGATTCTTCGTGAAACAATGGACACTTACATGATATGCTAAAATTGACTTTCGGTTTGATGGGTTGGCTTTTCATTGGCAGCAGTTGTTTGTGTATCTCTCCCTTACGCATAGCCTTAGGCGCATCATCCTACAATTGCTCTTCTATTGAACTCTCTTTCTTATCACTATGAAATGTTCCAGCCTGCAGTTGTTCCAATGTTGGACTTCGATCCTGCTCACCATCGAGCACACCAATATGTAGTTTTCTTTAGTGCTAGACTCTCGTCTTGTGCACTATTGGACACGTCATCTTGTATTCACATCGATGTCGACTCCCGTCCCTCTCACCATCGTGCACCCCAACTTGCAATTGCTCTGGCCCCAAACATTCTTCGTCACCTTACTGACCCCTTCCATCAACTCTTGTTGAACCTAGTTTGTACAACTCTTCAACTTGTATGTATGATTGCTTGCACTTGGACAACATTTGTCGTCCAACACCTTCACTTGTATGGCAAATGCATTTTGGATTGTATGACATTGTCGTACAACTCCCTCACTTGTATGACAGGTTCTGTTTGTACGACAAGCTCCATTCATACGATGCTTTCGACTTAAACAACTCATGTTAGCTCTGTTTGTACGACAACCATACAATGATTGAACGACAATGTATACAGGATCAATTGAATGGTCACTCAACAATGCATTTGAATGGCAGTTAGTTGAATGACGATCATTTGTACGACATATGTCATTAGTCGTTTTGTCGTATAAATCCTTTGTAGTTTGCCTTTATCCTCCCTTTTGCGTGTCGTGCGTACACGTCTCGTTGTATGGCTTGTCATCCCGCATCAACAAATAAATCCTCTTCTTCATCTGTGTCTTTGGCATTATTGGCTGCATTCCATCGTTGTCTTTGTGCTCCTTCCCAAGGGTTTTGCTGCTCAGAACTCCATGTCACGAGACTTGACCCAATGTCGTAGAGGCAATGACGCCAAAATGTAGAAATGGCTTTAAATGTGCTAAAACTCAATTCCATTTCTACTTAAATACATCCAGATCTGCAACACTTTTAATATTAACAATACACAAGCAATGTACAATAACAATAGCAGATGATAAATGAAATAAGCAGATTTTATATTAACAACAATTGTACAACAATAACATACAATCTGCAATTTGTGCGGCAATAACATTCCAGGGTTGCCTGCACATACAACATTACATAGATTTAATTGGCTAGAGCAAGGCACTTTCCTTTTGGTGTAAAAGAACAATAAGAAGAAGAGAGAGGTGAAAAACTCTGTGCACCCTTCAATGCATCTGCCTAACTCCAAGTTTCTCTCGCAACTGAATGTAACGCGGAGAAGGAAAGGATTTGGTGAAGATGTCTGCAATTTGATTTTCTATGGGAATGTACTCCAAGTTTAGATCCCCTTGCTGAATATGTTGCCGAATGAAGTGCATGTGAATCTCAATGTGCTTGGTGCATCGATGTTCAACTGGATTGCGGGCAATATGAATTGTGCTCTGATTGTCACACCAAAGGGTAATAGGTTGGTTATGGAAAAAACCAAATTCCCTTAGTATCTGACGAAGCCAAAGAGCTTCTTGACTGGCTAAAACTACTGCCCTGTATTCTGCCTCTGTGGATGATAAAGCTACTGCCTATTATTTTTTGCATGACCAAGCAATAGGTGAAGAACCAAGACAAAAAACATAGCTAGAGGTGGAACATCTGTCTTCAACTGAACCTGCCCAATCAGAATCTGTGTAACCATTTATATCCATGGATCCGCCCTCATATAAGAGCCCAAAGTGAGTAGTTCCTTGCAAGTAGCGGAGTATTCTCTTGGTTGCTTGCCAATGGCTGAAATAAGGTTGATGTGAGAATCTAGATATTAAGCCAACAACATATGAAATATCTAGGCGAGTATGAGTGAGGTATAATAGACTTCCTACAAGCTATCTGTAGAGAGTAGCATCACATAGAGGGGACTTGCAGGAAGTACTTAGAGTGACTCCAGACTGAAAAGGTGTGGAATAAGGCTTGCAATCAGTCATCTTAAACTGCTAAAGAAGGTCTAGAGTATATTTTTGTTGACATAATGAAATTCCTGCATCTGTTTGAGTTATCTAAAACCCAAGGAAGTAATGGGCTAAACCCAGATCAACCATTTCAAATTTTTCGGAAAGGGAGTCTTTGACAGTTTGGATGTGAGAAATGGCACTACCAGTGAGTAGTAGATCATCAACATAGAGAACAAGTATGGTGATATTTTCTTCATCCCTCCAAATGTAGACTGTTGCATCAGACTCACAATGAGAAAACCCTGAGGATAGAAGGAAGGAGTCCATTTTTTCATACCAAGCTCTAGGAGCTTGTTTGAGACCATAGAGAGATTTCCTTAGTCTACAAACAAGGGAGGAGTCTTGAATAAATCCAATAGGTTGTTCCATGAATATTTCCTCCTTTAGGTCACCATGCAAGAAAGCACTTTTAACATCCATTTGAAAAACTGGCCATTTTTGGGAAGCAACAAGTGCAAGAACCAGCCTTACAGAATCCATTTTTGCAATTGGTGCAAAGGTTTTAGAATAATCAATGCCTTCAATTTGTGAAAAACCTTTAGCTACCAAGCGAGCTTTGTGTTTATCAATTTCTCCATTAGGTCCATACTTAGTTCTGTAAATCCATTTACAGTGAACCAATTTCCTTCCTTTAGGTAGAGGGACTAGATCCCAAGTTTTGTTTTTGATTAAGGAAGAAAATTCATTCTCCATGGCATCATCCCATTATTTTATACCAGTTTGCTTCTTTGAAGGATTGAGGATCTATTGAAATGGATTGACAGACAAGACCAGAACCCATGGAGTTGCTTAATCTGGATGATGGAAGATTTTGAATGTAAGGAGTGGCTTCTTGAACTATGGTGCGGGCCCATTTTGGCGTTGTGGAAGGAGTAATGGGTGTGGTAGGACTTTGAGGAGGAGTTTGAATTATGGGATCCTCATTTTGGTCATCTATCTCAAGGATGGTATCTTCACTATATTGGGGCTCAAATATTGGAGATGGTTCGAGATAATTATTGTTGGAAGATGATTGAGGATCTTTATAAGGGAATGTTTCATCAAATTGAATATTTTTGTGAAAAAAGACCTCATGAGTTGTGGGATCAAGGAGCCTGTAGGCTTTCATTTCCTCACAATAACCAACAAAGATAAGTTGCTTGCTCTTTTTGTCTAGAGCCTTCCTCTTTTTCTTTGGGATGTATGCCCAAGCAGTACACCCAAAAACTTTAAAAAGGAGACATCAGGTTTGGAGCCAGTCCATGCTTCTTCGGGAGTCAAATGGCCAAGAGCTTTATGAGGTGTGTGGTTTTGAATATAATTTGCACAGTTAATAGCTTCAGCCCAAAATACTGCTGGAAGATCTCTTGAGTGGAGCATACAGTTTGCCATTTCTTTCAAAGATCTGTTTTTCCTTTCTGCAATGCCATTTTGTTGTGGATTATGGGAGACTGAATGTTGATGAATTATGCCATGAGTTGATAGAAATATGGAGAACTCATTACTGAAGTATTCCCCCCCATTATCTGTATGAATTTGCTTGATTTTGCAAGTGGCTTGATTTTCAACTAATGCCTTGAAGATTTTGAAGTGGGATAGCACATCACTTTTGTATTTTAGAAAGTAGACCCAAGTTCTTCTTGAGAAATCATCAATGAAGGTTAAGGCATATTTTTCTCCTTTGAAAGAAGGCTCTAGGAAGACCATCAAGTCACTATGGATTAACTCTAGAGGGGATGAGGCCTTTTGAGAACTACTTGGGTGAAAAGGATCTTGATGTTGTTTTCCAAGAGCACATCCAGGACATACTCCATCAATAGAAGAGATTTTTGGTAACCCTGTTACCATTTCATGAGTATTCAACTCTTTTAGATAGTTATAATTGAGATGTCCAAACCTTTCATGCCAAATTTTGCTTTCAAGATCTCCATGTGCAACAAAATAGGAGGCTCCATCTGAATTTTTGAATCCATTGAAGTGAAATAGGTGAGTGTTATGATCAATATCTCCTTTTGCTATGAGAGAATGTGGTTCTTGAAATTCTCTTATTTCCACTCCTGTTGGTGAAAATCAGAAAATAGAACTGTTTTGCCCTTTGAAGAAGTACAAATCTGATAGATGGATAGGAGATTTGTAGCTATATTTGGGACATAGAGAACATTATTGATATACCCACCATCAATGGATATGTCACCTTTTCCTTTGACAGGGATAAAGGATGAGTCACCAACTTCTATGCTACAAGTTGAGCTTGAGGAGATTGAAGAGAATAACTCATGTGAAGAAGTCATATGATGAGTTGCCCCTGAATCTAGAACCCAGTATTTTGATGAAGTTTTTATATTTTTGCCTTGAACATTTAAGGCTTTTCCTATCTGCTTCTTGATGTCTGTTTTTTGATCCTTCATTGCTGCCTCTAGTTGTTGTAGTCTTTTTCAACATTTGTTCACAGAATGTCCATTCTTTTTGCAATGTGTACAAGTTATAGGGCCTTTTTCTTTCTTTTTGAATTTTTCTTTAGTGGAGGTGGATGCTACTAATGCTTTTGAGGAAGAGGGAGAGAACTCATATTTTGCAAGTTTTGTTTCCTCTCTAGTTAGCCTATCACAAAACTCCTCTAAAGAGGGCATTGTAAAACTTGTACCAAGTGCATCTTTTGTAGATAAAAAGGTGGTAGCAAAAATTTGAAACACTCCATTTAACTTAGAAAGAATAAGATAGATGCATTCTTCTTCTGTTTTATCCTTGCCACTGCCTTTTAGTTGAGTGAGGACTTCTTTAAATTTGGTGAGAAAGTCAACAATATTGCTGAAGTCTTTAGGAGATAATGTTGTTAACTCTGCCTCTAGCTGCATTGACCTTATTTGATCCACTTTACCAAACAAGTTCTTTAGTTTTTGCCAACTTTCAAATGGGGTTTTACATTCTGAAATGTGAAACCATAAGCTTTCATTTACATTTGTGCTTATAATACCCATTGTTTCATACATCTTCCCTTTATGAACAAATATTTCATATTCTTTTTCAAATTCAGGTTGCTTCTCTTCTAGCAAGTGTGTGAGCCCTTTTTGAGAAATGAGATTTAATATTTTTGGTTTCCATGTATGATAGTTATGAGGGGTGAGTGGGTCAATTGTATTCATTTTGCAAAAAATAATATTGCAGTGAACCAATTATTCCCCCCTTAACTGCAAGAAGCTTTAGAGAAGACAATGATGCACCTTCCTTCAATTAGAGTAGTATGGAGCAAGAATTCCTGTTAAAACAAGGCAGCAGAAGCCAGACCTCTATACCAAACTCTTCAATTTACCCGCCCTTACGAGAGGGAAACTATAAGTAAATTTAGGAGAGAGATACGTGGAACATAGGCAATGAGAAGTAAGAATAATCTGCCAGACCATTATACCGAAACTTCTTAATGACCCACCCTAACGTGAGGGAGACTATAGGTCAAAGAGGAGATCGATACGTGGAACATAGGCGATTTTTTCGAAGAGTTGGGCCAAATTTTTGGTGCCTTTCTTGATTATTTTGGTTGCTTGTGAGTGAATTCTGAATTGAATTGCAATAACAACATGTATGAAATGCTCCAGGAATGAGGTGCAAGCATCAACTCAAATGTCTAAGAGAGTGGGTCCATAACCAATGCAGCAATCTGTTCTAAGTATCACCTTCAAGAAGTAATGCAGCAGTAGTAATGCAGAAAATAGTGCAGCAGTGCAGCAGTAGGAAATAGTGCAGCAGTATTAGAGACTGCAATTCAGTTTGAGATACATGAAGAAGCCCCCCACTTTTGAAGCCTTTTAGAGTAGGTGCAATATGCAGCACCACTATAAACAACCCCCCCAAAAGATTTTTTTTTTTTTATTGATGATTTTTACAAGGAGAGTCTCACTTAAAATTACCTTTAAAAATAGGCAGAGAGCAGTGAGAGGAGCTTTTTAAAAAAAATAAAAATCTATTACAATGCTATTCTTCCTTGAAGAGGATATTATAGAGTTTGATGTGAGCTGATCACAAACTTTTGAGCTCATATATATCAACTAGCACCCTATATGCATTAAATATAACCAACCATGCCCACCCTATTTGTAGATGCTCAATGACAGAACATAACTGCCCTCGAACTTGGTTTCTGCCACGTAAATCCCTTTCTGCAATCTGACGTTGGCGTTAGTAGTCTGAGCGTTTTCTTTCTTTCGGCTGTAGGTGATCGACGTTTAGCTCTGCGCTCGAGAAAAGATACGTAGCTTTAAGGTGAGCGCAGCACCATGGATCTGCGTTGAAGAGAACGAAGAGACGTCTCTCGCGAGCTTCGTAGCCTTAAGGTTTGAAGTAAGCTCCGCGCTTGATGGCTTTTCGTCGAAAAATCAACGAGGAGACGTCGCGAATGAGCAGATGGTGCTCACTGAAACACAAAGAACATCACGAGCAAATTCAAAGCCTTCTCTCACGCTTGCTCCGTTTGGCTCCTTGCAAAATATATTAATACAAAGCAATGCTAATGAGGCACTGGTAGAGAGGGAGAGGCTGGATTTATAACTCGGATAATGGCGTGAGAGGATGAAAAGGACCTCCATGACTGTCAGAGATCTGAAGCGACGCCGAGAGATTGCGAAAGAGGTGGGATATGTTGGAAGACGTTCGTTGGGTGGACGCCAAACTTTTGGTGGCCGGGCGATGATAGAAAAAACCCCCAACACTGCAGTATTTAGCAACACGTGTAACACAAGGGCGCCAAACAAGACTCAAGGGCGCACGTGTAACACAAGGACCTCTTGAATGGGACAACAACAGAAGTGCGCCAAGCTGATTTGCAACTGCCAGGGAAGGGAACGCGACACGAGTTTGTAGAAAGGTGTGCCATATTTGAGGGGCACTGAGCTATTTCCAGGAAAAACGAATGCGTCTCCTTGTCAAGAGAGAGCAGAGCCGAGCACAGAGTTGATTGGCCAAAACTATTTTAGCACCAAGGTGATCAAACTTTCATGAAGCCTTATTGTTGAAGTCCACAGGGAAGAGAAACAAGGCACGCTTACTTTTTGAGAAGATAACCTGCGGGAGAATGATCTTTATATCAAAGAAAAAATAGTTGGCAGCCTCAAGTGGAGAGCTCTTGTCATGGGTGCACGTTTTAAAGAAATGAAGCTTAAGCTTGACTTTAGAATGGCCTGCGTAGACTATAAAACATGCTTTAAATAAATGAAGCATGTGCTTTGCATGAGTATTATACCATAAGGTATATATACAACCTTATAACAAAGATCTCTTTTAAATATTTTAAAATGAGAAATAAGGCTTGAAAAATAAGTAGTAATTTCAAAAAATTACAGTCATGCAATGAGATATATGCATAAGGCAATATTCTAACATTTTTCAACAAAATAAAATAAGTTTTTTTTGTTGAAAAAAAATTCAGTGACTTATGAATAAAAAGTATGACTACTTTAACTCTAAGCAAGCTTTTGTAGTAAAAAAAATTATCCAAAGAAGGTGAACCAGCTCTATGAAAAACTGAATGCAAGCAAAATCTAGCCTAGCTCTGGTACCATGTAGGAATTTTGATACTAGACATGCAAAGCATTACTAAAAGATCAAGAACTGATTAATTATTCCATGGGATCAACTTTGTATAAATAGCAAAGTTGATCAATGTGAGTCATTGGATTACAACAACTCAACAAATCTGAACTAGTCTAAACTGAGAGTTCACCTGACTCATGGAAGAGTGGTAACTCAAGTAAGACTATCCTAGTAGAACTTAAGAGATCAAAGATTTATTAAACAATGAATTTGCGATACATGCAAATATTTCACTGTATCATATATAATATTTAATTATGACTTTATAACTTTATAACATTATTAAATACATATACGCACATTTTGTCAAACACTTTGCATACAACTACAAAATAACACCAAAATGAGAAAACGTATTTAGTAAAGGTAGGCATATCAATTTGCTTGCCTACACTAAATACATATTCTATGACGGTTATATACATGATTCCAAAGTAGTTGCATACATGATTCTATGACACACCTTCCTACCTATTTCTAGCTTAACACGTGGCCCACTTTACATACCCCATGTATTACAATATCATATGCCAACATGAGTTACATTTAAGGGGTATGTAACATGCCACCCCCTTAGAGAAGCTTTATCCTCAAAGTTGAAAGGTTGGAAATGTCTATTGAAGCTCTTGCAACGACTCCCATTTGCCATATTTTGGTTGTAGCTCTTGCCACTGTATAAGCACTTCAGTAATGGCACATGAACAAACATGTCGAGTCCTTTGATCTAGGATGGCTGTTGGTTGAAGAAGAATAGATCCTTCTTCAGCTAATTGAGGAGGGACCGTCTGTACTTGGGTATGTGTCCCCACCACCTTCAGGCAAGACACGCGAAAGATTCGGTGGATCTTGGATGTTGTCGACACCTCCAATTTGTAAGCAACTTCCCCTACTCACTGGAGTATCTTATAGGGTCCATAGAATTTAGGTGCCTGCTTGTGTCACCCCTTTTGTTTTAAGGACTTCTGTTTGTAGGGTTGAAGACAAAGGAAAACCATGCCCCCTTTTGCAAACTCCCTCTTGGTCTTGTGTTTATCTGCCTGTTGTTTTATGCAATTTGGGGTGACTGTTAAATTATGTTTTAGGACAGCTAAGACCTACTGCCTCAGAGTGAGAACTGTATCAACTGCTTCAACTGTTGAGCTACCGGGCAAGTAAGAGGTAAGTGTTAGAGGTGGTTGGCCATATACTACCTCATATGGAGTCATCTTTAAGGTGGTATGAAAAGTGGTGTTGTACCACCATTTTGCTAGAGGAAGCCATTGACTCTACTTGGATTGGTGATTAGAGACAAAGCATCAGAGGTATGTCTCAAGACCTAGAACTTGCTAGTGAACACCTTGTTGCAATCACTATGGAGTGTGGGTCCTTATGAAGCATAGCCGTCAAAGGGGATGCAATCTTACCATAATCCTTAACAAATTTACAGTAGTACCATGTGAGTCCGAGGAATCCTTGGAGGCTCTTTAACGTTTTGGGTTTGGGCCATTCTTTCATGGTCTCAGTCGTTGCGAGGTCTATGCGCACACCATCTTTGGACACAATGTGCCCCAAATATTTGACCTGTGTTGCCCCAAAGGTGCACTTAGATTGCTTGACAGACAACTGATTTTGCTATAGAAGTTCCAATACCTTGTCAACATGTTGAAGGTGCTCGTCCCATGTCTTGCTGTACATTAGAATATTATAAAAAAAGACCAATGCAAGCTTTCGTAGATATGGCACGAGAACTTTGTTCATCAAACCTTGGAACATTGAGGGTGCATTGGTGAGACCAAAAGGCATAACCAAGAACTCATAGTGCCCCTTGTGAGTCCTGAAAGTAGTTTTGGCTGCCCTCTTGGACACGAATCTGGTGATACCCTGATCTAAGGTCCAATTTGGTGAAATATTGAGCACCATGCAACTTGTCCAACAAGTCATCAATCATTGGAATTGGAAACTTATCCTTGATGGTGATATTGTTGAGCTCTCGAAAGTCCACACACATCCTCCATGATCCATCCTTTTCCTATACCAATAGAATGGGAGCTAAAAAGGGGCTTGCGCTCAGGCAAATTAGTCCTGCGTCCAACGATTCCTTTACCATCCGCTCAATCCCATTAATTTGATGATAGGGGTACCTGTATGGTTGTATGTTTGGGGGTTGACTCCCTGGTACCAAGTTGAATCTATGGTCCTCCTGTTGACTAGGAGGAAGCTGTTCAGGCTCATTGAAAACCTTTTGATTCTTGGTTAGAATGATCAACAAGTTTGGAGGCACCTTTTCATTCTGTATAGTAGACAACTGCATTTGGCAAAAACTACCAACCACTGTCCTATGGCCCTTCTTAATCAGCCTTTGCGTTTGATAGGATGTGATGACCTTAGGTTTTCCCTCATGGATACCCCAGATGGTGTGTGTTCTATTGTTGACTGTGAACTGCATCCAAAGCTTCAAGAAATCCCACAACACCGGCCCCCAAAATTCTCAGACAGGGGCATCCCAACACAATGTCCACGCCTTCCAATGGAACTGCATAGAGATGCATCTAAAACTGGTAGTCACCTATGGATAAGCGAGCATTTCGACACCACCCATTACAAGTCACGATATCCCCATTAGCAATTCTGACATTGATTTGATCATGACCATAGATGAAACAATCCGCCCTTCTTGCTATATTGGTGTCAATGAAATTATCTGTGCTGCCAGAATCCAATAGTATTAAGACCTTGTGCCCTTTGAGAAAACCTTGGATTGTCATGTTTTTGGGTGTTGATATTTCTGCCATGGCATTCAAAGGAAGTTGTAGGAGTTTCTTTGACTCATGTGTCGGGTGGGAGTTCTTCCTCCACTAATTCCAATTGCTCTTCTATTAAGTCCACAAATTCATCTTTTGTGTCTGTAGAAGAAGACAAAGTACTGCCCATATCTAGAAGGAAAAGACTGTGTTTGACATTTGTGTCCTGCGGATCATTTTTCATCACATTTATAACAGAGTCCCTTGGCTCGATGGTTGGCCATCTCCGTCGGTGTTAGCCTCTTGATTGTTGGAGCCTTTGGAGCATTATTGTGTATAGGTATAAAAGTTTTATTCTAGAATGTGGAGGGTTTGGCGGCTCTTCGTTGGGCATTCCATTTGCTTTCTACAAGTTTAGCTACCCTCGTGGTAGTCATGTTTGTGGCCGGCTTGAGCATTTGGACATTAGTTCTGATTTCTTCTTTAAGGCCTCTGATGAAACAACTCTTGAAAAAGACATTTGGAAGACCTTCGATTCTGTTGGCTAGCTTCTCAAAAGCCGTAATATATTCAGGTACGGTACTTGTTTGGCGGAGCTTGGTGAGGGCTCCAGTAAAATATTCAAAAATCTGATGGGCCGAATCGACCAAGGAGTTCACTCTTGAATTGTGTCCACCCAATGTTTGGGACTTGTTTTTGTAACCATTGATACCAATGGAGTGCTTCAAGGTCAAAATGAAAGGCGGCCACAAAAATGTGTTGATTGATAGGTGTTTCATGTAGTTCATACCATTGCTTGACTTTAACCAACCAACTTGTGGATTGGTCCCATAAAACCTTGGAAAATCTATTTTAGGAAGTCTAGGAGTCATGCCTATGTTGTGCCCTCACTGCTGATAGTTTTCCTCAGTTATGGCCTTGGAGAAAGTTGTCCTGTCAATAGCTTTTCCTCTCTGAGCTTCTGGGCTATTTTCAGCATACCCATCAAAGTTTGGATTTCAAGCTTAAGCACTTCAATGTCTTGACTCATTGTGTCCTATGTATGCTTGAATTCTGCTAACATGGTGGTGATAGAAGATATTTGTCCATGGCGTTCAGTTATAGCATCCAATTTGGTTAGTTGTTCATCTTATGCATTCTGGCCTCCATTCTGGTCTCTGGTGGCATTTACTAAAATTAGAATTCCTGTTTTTAGCAGTATTTATTTTTAGTAAGGGTCTCAAAAAGTATATGCGTGCTATATACCAAAACGATCAGCTTGAAAAGATGATCGAAATGGGCTATACCACAGAATGACGATTTTGGGGTCCCCGAAAAGTGTATGGATGTTATATATCAAAACCATCAGCTCAATGAGATGATCGCAATGGACTAAAACCCACTATGATTTTTGGCAGCCCTGACTTTTTTAACAGACTGCTCTTTAACCCTCTGTACTCTGTAACTGAGCTTTGTAGTCCTCTATACTCTGTGTTTTTTGTCTTGTTAATAATAAGGCCATCACAGGTAAAAATTCTGGAAAGGGAGGTCATCTAGGCTGAGGTGTGTATACTTTCCATAGCCCTCTAATATACTGCAGCAGTGATCATAATGCTCTGATCAATATTTCAGGCCACTACCCAAAGAGTATATAACCTATATCCTTGGGCACACTACTGACCTCTCTGATCAGCATGGGAGGGTAATCTTCGTGAGTGCTGTGCTCAGTGCACTATGGATAGTTACATGGCCAAAAGGCTTCCTATATCTGAAGGTTTGGAGGGTTCCTAAAAAGGGTCTCTTGATATATACGCAAGGTATGTGGGAGCTCAAATCCATATACGGGTGCTGTCTGAGGCCAAGCTGTTGGAGTATGATCATCCCTCACTCCACTAGACTCTTTTTGGGCAATCTAGCTTAGCAAAAAATGACAGCTCCTTTGTGATATTTTAAAACGGTTGGAACACAGTTTTAAACCTATAGACTAGGCTTACAGGATTTTTTTTTTCCTTACAACATAAGCTTACCATACCCTGGAAAGTGCTTTGATACCACTTGCAATGAACCTCTTCCTCTCATGCGAATATTTCACCAAGAAATTCTTAGTTCCGAGTTGTATCGAGAGAAGAAATTTAGGGCCAAAGATAATTCTAACTACGATCACAAGGATTATTGTCAAAAGCAGCACTAATATCACGTATCCAATAACAGAAGCATTATTTAAATGAAACATGGAAATGCAGAATAACAGGGATTGCAAAAATTTGGGACAAGTAATATTACTATTGCTGGTCTCTTTGAGTGGGCAAATTCCTTACAAAATATACCAATTCTTCACTAGTCCCGTGAGGGTTACATCCTCCCCTTTTTATAATATTTATAATCATTCTGCCTGATTCTATGACAATATTGTGTGTCAGTATTCTATGACAATATTCCTGACTACATATTCTATGACGGTTATATACATGATTCCAAAGCAGTTACATACATGATTCTATGACACACCTTCCTACCTATTTCTAACTTAACACGTGGCTTGCTTTACATACCCCATGTGGTACAATATCATATGCCAACAAGAGTTACATTTACGGGGTACGCAACATCAATTAGACCATTAAACATAGTGTAATTGAGCTCAAGAACGCATAACCAACTCCAGGCTACAAATACGTATCTAATTGATTTGAATTAAACATGAAATATGACAGTTTAAAACTTAATATCCTAAACCTGGGAATAAAACATAAATTTTGAATTACGAAGGGCCAACTTATGCATTTTGAGGGAGAGCTTTCAGCACCTCAGCTTCTGCATTTTTCTTTCTATTAAAAGTTTGCTTTGGTCTTGTCTGTATGAGGTAACCTCTTAAAAATAAGAAAACTCATCCTCAATCATCCTGCTATCCCTCTTTGCCTGGGATGTGAATAGAATACCCCATGATAGCCTCCATGCCAGCTTCAGAGTGAACCAATTGGTTGGCAAATACCTCCTGGTCATATTGAAGTTCATATCCATATCATTGCTAGTTGTCTAAATGACAAAGCAGACCTAGAGTTTTATTAGAGTAACAACATGGGAGTGGATAGTTGTACATAAGTTGGTTTCTTTCCCGTCTTAAGAGCGAGGATCTGCTACAGGTCTTTGACATTCTTACCCAAGGTATGGAAAGAATCCAGTTGTTCTCTAAGTCTTTGTTCTGTCAGTTTCCTAGGATTAAGTGACATCAGCGGTTGTGGCTTCTGTTTTAGATGCTTTTACTGCTACTTTCATGTATCCATTGCAATTTCATCTGTGTTAAGCCATTATTTGTAAATTTTATTTTTTAACCATTCCTCAAATGTACGGTTACATTACAAGTTACCTTGGCTCGAGCTTAATGCTTTTGAAATATATCTGTAATGAGTTATATTTTGGTTTTACCTCAAGAGATACTTCTTCCTGACTTGGAATCAGCATAGATGTCATTTACAATCATACATTATGCATTATTGGATGATCTTCAGAGTTGTCCCTTTACTGTAGAAATCTAAGTTTTCAGGGCTGTCCATGTATCGTAGAATTCCAAGTTTGATGATGTGTAATTAAGAGTTGGGATTGCCTATTGGAGCAAGACATTCCAACTTTCTCAAGTTTGAGAATCCAACATTCCTAGAAAATAGAGAAATTCAAGTAATTGCATGTATGTCATGTGTTTGTTTTATGCACGCTAAAATTTACTTGAAGACAGGTGGAACATGTTCATTCCTTTTTTTGGGCTATGATAAGTTTTGTCATATTG
Organism: Wollemia nobilis; assembly: GCA_028583015.1. Lineage (NCBI taxonomy): Eukaryota > Viridiplantae > Streptophyta > Pinopsida > Araucariales > Araucariaceae > Wollemia > Wollemia nobilis. The sequence continues at coordinate 5,602,654 of JAQPPZ010000523.1, read as the reverse complement.
CACCAAGAGCTGTAATTTCTTTCCATTTAATTATTTGTGAACTAGGTGGCCTGTTGTTACATTAAATCAAATTCTACAGGGGTAATATGTTGTGATTTAGAATCTTCGCTCTTGTTTTGAGGCTTAAAAACAGATGAAAATACCAATGGATTCATTTTTTTTTTCTTTTCTTTTGCCTGAATGTATGTTTAGACCTGATTCCTTCTTTTGGGTGATGACTATACTTGCAATGTATTTTGACATTTTTAAATCTATCCAGATGATACTGTTTTGGATCAAAGCAGACATGCTGTGTCTGCTCCTGCAAATATCTACTGAAAACTTATGTGATCTTAAGATCTTTCAAGGTCAATGTTACTAGTTGGATGTATACTTTTCCTTCATATTTTAATGGTATATAAAGCAATATTCTTTTGACCCTCTCAGATTAGGTTCAAAAGCATGGAAGTTTTGTGGAAGTTTTGAAGAATGAGTAGTGCATTTATACATTTTGTTGAAATGATGATTCACATTTTTACAGAGACGGCGCACAGCAGTGGATGAGTTGAACATGCGGAGTATATTTGAAGAAAATGATGTCATCTGTGTATGTTCTTATCTGGGTTCTTTCTTTTCAGATGATATGAATTTTATGTGTGTTATTGTAACGCACATGTGAGAGAAAATAGTGTCTACATAACTGTCTTAATCAGAAGGTTGTAGAATTGCTCTTTGTATTGGACAGGCTGAAGTTCGTGGTTTTCAGCATGATGGAAGCTTGCACCTTCAAGCACGAAGTGACAAGTATGGCAAGGTTGGTTTCTATTTCCATGAATCTAAAGAATCAAGCACCTTTTCAATAGAGGCTGACATTCTATCTGGAGAGGCAGTTTTCATGCTGTAAAGCCATCTTTAAAGGGTCATACAAGCTAATCCTCCATATTTTTATTTCGAGGTTGGCACTGAACAAATATGTTGTGCAAATGTTGATTGGAAGCTGATGATTACATTGTTGTGTTAGCTTTATCTTGCCACATACTGGATTGACAAGCAGCAGAAGGCTGACACACAGCAGTTATTGATATGCAATTAGCTGTCCCTAGCCGGCATTTACCCTACCCTTATTTGATAGTGTGTTATCTCCCCTTAAAATAAGAAGGGACCTGGTCTTTTAATTTAGGTTAACGTGGGCATGGTGAAAGTTATTTTTTGTATCCTTGAAATATGACTGTTTTCTTTGTTTTGCAGTTGGAGAATGGCCAACTTCTTAGAGTCTCTGCTTATCTTGTGAAGCGAAGAAAGCAACATTTTCATTATCTTGAGGAATATGGGGTTGATATGATTCTTGGTTGCAATGGCTATATTTGGATTGGTTCACACACTGATATTCAAAATATTGCTAAGCAAGGAGAAGAGCTGGATGTCCCAGGAAAAAAAGAATCCCAACTGAATCATGTTCCTTTGAACATCAGGGAAAACATTTGTCGGCTTGCCAATGCAGTACGAGTGCTATGTGCATTGGGTTTCAATCTGTCTTTAGAGTCAATCCTTGACACTTTTGGAGCAAGTATTGCTTGGAATGTTGACATAAAAGATATGCTTACAGCTGAATTCTATATTAGAATTGCTGAGAAGGAAGTTGAACGCAGAAGCTCAAGACCAGGTGTGTAATTTGTATGCTAGTTCATTCGTTCTTGTGCTGGTGAACAGTGCAAGGAAATTCCGATTGATTTTGTGAGTTCCCTTTGGTCGGGTGTAATGCTTGTACAACTTATGACATGTTTGTCGGTTGTCAACTGTAAGAAGTGCCTAAAAATGCCTCAAAAACTGTTTTTACAATCTATGGCAGTGTAATTTTGGGTCACCCTTATCATGGATCGGAAATTGTTAATCAAGTGGGTTTTTTTGCATATGAGATATGTAAGTGTCTGTAAATTCAAAATCAGAAGGATTTTTCTGGTGTACAAGTTTTAAAATTGTGCATCGGCAGAAACTTCCGAACTACCAGCTTCCAAAATTTGAATTTCTGTTATTGGATATGTGCCTAAGATTGCATTTAGTTAAAATTACTTCGCCAGATCACTTAATCGTGCAGTTGCTTGCCATTTTGCTTGAATTCATCCATTGCAAAATTCTGCTACATAGTTAAACAAGCGAGAAGATAGTGAATGCTTAGCAGTGCTTGCCATTTTAGTTGTATTTTGAAATTTGAATAGTCATATCAACAAGCGAGAAGATAGTGAAAGGTGAGTGAAGATGGCTACATAGTTAAACATTAGACATGTAATACTAGGAAAGTGAATGCTTAGCAAACACAAGTTTTAAAAGGTACTGCCTCTTCTGACATAGGTTTGATTTGGATCAGTGAATCTGTCTTGAAATAATCCCAAATATGATATTTTATTTGAGAGAGAGAGAGCTAACCCTGTTGCAATATAACATAAGTAAACAGAAATAATCCCAAATTGGATATTTTATTTCAGAGAGAGAGAGAGGAGGGGGAGGAGTGGGGTGCTCTAACACTGTCAATATAACACGAGGAAACAGAAATAGTCTCAATTTGGATATTTTATTTCAGAGAGAGCTCTAACAGTAAAACACAAGGAAACAGAAAATAGAGATTTGTGGAAGTTAAGGTTTAAAGTTCATAAAAATAATGCACAATACCTTAGTTTATTGTTTTTAGAATGTTATTTTGTTGATGATAAGTTAATTTAATATTATGACTTTTTGATGGGTAAAGGCAGTGGGTTGTCTTTAGGTCTTCTATGTGCTGTAATGACACCTGGTGCGGGGAAAAATGGTGTTGCAATAAGAATTGAATATACAGGTTAAAGATATCTCATCATACATATACGTAGAGTTATATAAATGAATCTCTTTTCGTCTGTTTGACCATAATGCAAGGTCATTTTCTGTAAACAACTTACCTGTTCAACTTTGATTTAAGCATATATTTTTCGAAGTAGGGCCTATATTGTATTGATTAAACAAAGAAATAGTGAAGTATACAATTTTAATATAATGATGTTTTGTATTTAGTGTAGGTGTGCACTGTGCTATTTGTTTAAGTAAATTAATCATCTAATTAAATCCAAGAAGCCACGAGCCAGTCAAAGGAACTTCTAAAAAGAAGTCGAACAAATTTTATTTTAAAGTGGGCTTTTAAGCGAATGATAGATTATTCTATTCATAATATTCTTCTTATGTTCTTCTAAAAAGAAGTCGAACAAATTTTATTTTAAAGTGGGCTTTTAAGCGAATGATAGATTATTCTATTCATAATATTCTTCTTATGTTTATTGTTTCTTGTTAGGAGACGGTAAAATAACTTACCTACTATGACTTTCTATCTCTAGTTTAAAGAGATTATGGATCTCTTTCAATAATGTTTCATAGAACTTGATAATCTATTTTTTTATGAATATTAAATTTCCTTTATGGTCCTTATAAGATATCTTCCATATTTTTTATAATTTATCCGTCATGTTTAGGTAATTTTAATTTTCATTTTAAGTGAGCCCTACATTCACTATAAGCATGACATTGCATGGCGAAAATGTTGAATGTTACTTCATTCCATCTTTATCCGTCATAGGGATAGGGAGATCGACTTAGGGAGGATAGGGATAGGGTGTCCATGAAGCAGGAAGAGTTACAAGGATGATTGGTAACGTTGGTAGCATATATGGAGTAGTGGATACGAGAGTGGGAGCAGATGCTAGAGGAGAGGAGTAGATGCGAGAGGAGAGGGGGAGGTTGATGCAGGTGATGGATAAGCTATAGGAGAAGAAGTTGAGGGGATATGTAGAGCGGGAGGAGCTACAATAGTAGGTATCGATAGTGATAGGAGAGAGGGATCGATTGTTGGCCAAGATGGAGCAACAATAGGGATAGATGGTAGGATTAGGTGGGGAGGACACAATAGCGGCATTATGGGTAAAGTTGGTAGGATCTTGAGGTAGGAAGGAGAGGTTTTTGGTGCACTTATAATGAGATAGAGCATGGGTGGTATCTCTAGAGGATACCATGATGAGGGAAGGTGTGGCTATACCTTCATTATTGTTTGCTTTACATTCATAGGGGAGTCAGAGTGGGGCATCATGCATGCTATTGATACCTTGTTGATTGAGGCAGGGAGGGACAAAGGCTAGGTAGTGGTAGCAGATAACCTTGTGGAGCAAGGGCAAAAGGGACTAGAGAGACTAGTGATGGGTAGAAGTGAGGATCACTTTTTGGGTATATGAGCCATAGTTTTGGAGATGTACGAGGATTATGGGCTAAAGAACCATGTGGATGTAGCCTATGACCATGAAACAATGTAGTGTGTTATTTTTGGATGATGATGATATATATACATATAACTTTTGTGAATGTGATGTGTTGTGGTGTGATCTGTGATGAATGTGTTAGATGACTTAGATAGTTGTGGATGGATATGGATGGTATTGGATGTGATGATTATACTGTGATAGATAGATATAGAAATACATGTTTGATGACTGTTTGAGAAATATTTGTATGAATATTGCTACTCATGATTTAAGTGATTCATTAAGGGTATCAACATAATCATAATGATATGAAAATGGAATAAGAAAAAGGATATTTGATATGAGATACAAATGGGATTAATGCTACTAGGAAATACATGATAAAATAACAATGTAGGATATAAAGACACATAGGAAAGGGATGAGGGTAACAACAATACTTGTTGTCTTAATTGTCCTAGGAAGGAGAATGTGAAAGTAATTTTAGGGAACTAAAACACCCTTAGTGACACCAATCAAGTTTATCTAATAGTCAAACAGGCACTTTAAGATATTAAGACCATCCTAGGGAGTCGAGTCACTCTAGAACTAAAGTGTGTGCAGTGAAGTTCATTTTTGATTTTGAATGAGATAGGGCTGACCGATTGTAGCTCAAACCCTTATAAGCTAGCTCATCCATGAGAGGTTAGAGGTCTATACAAAAGAAGGTCGCTAATATGATAGACATATCACCATGCAAAGGGTATACTCCATTTCCAGTCAAGCGTCTATAGCCCCAATAAAGATAACCCCATAATCCTTCAATGTAGTTCCACTTCCAGTCGAACGTCTATAGCCCTAGTAGAGGCATCTAAAATGCCTAAGGATCCATGATTAATTATATATATTTTTATAGTATGGATCCTTAGGTTTAGATTATGCGCATGATAGGATAAGTAGGGGAAACTGTTTGCTTTATGGCTAGAGCTACGTGTGGCTTCATCTTTCCTGGACTCAAAATGTGATTAATATGTGAAGTATGTGCATGGTCCTAAAGAGAACCTAGGGTAACCAAGAAAGGCCTAAAACATTTAAATATTGGATGACGTTCAATGAAGGTTGATTGGGATCTTAGGTATGGCTGAATAATTGAAAGAACTTGAAGATTCCCCTAACTGAGGATAAGGAAGGGATGAAATTGCGTAGGGGTGGATGCAAGGAAGGAGGATTATAACTAAAGGAGACATGAGTCAATGGGACTTATATGATTGTATGGACGCCCTTGATTAATGCAATGAGCCATGATGAGTAAAGGGTACAAAAATATCCGAACGATGATCAAAGTAACATTTGATAAAAAATGTAAGGAGAAAGATGAAGAATGTGAGTGTGAGATGATGAGATGAAGAAGGTGTTAGAGTAGGTGTTTAGACTCTAGTTTATATTCACCTAGGTATTTTATTTTTATATTAGTTTAGTTTATTTTCCCCTACCCACTTTATGTGGATATTTTTTTATCTTATTTATATATTATGGGGATATTTGACATTCCTAGGGAGTTACACTCATTGATTACATTTGGAGGGTTGAGATCTTTTCTCCATGGATCATATCACACCTCCCTGTTTGTATGGTGGATATTGATCCTTATCTCTTTATTGATCCTACGGTTGTGGTGGATCTTCCTTTCCTATTTAAGTAAGGCTTCTCCATTGTACTCATAATCAATTTTGACATATGATATGATATTGCAATTTTTGTGTTAGCTTCCATTATCTTGTTTCTATTTTTTAGTCTCTATTTTGGTTAATGTGGTGTTGCTTCAACCCATTGATCCTTGTGGCTTGGTTTGATGTTTTGTATTTTTCTATCATTCCTTTCATGGTATTATAGCTTTGAGGACTGTTGGAAACATCTATTATTGAGGTTCATGCAACCAGATCATGTTGAAGGTTTTACAGTTGGAGATTGGAGGTTTCTAAGCTCTAGAAGGTGAAATTTGATTTTTTTTTCTCTTCTATTGTTTTACGAAGAGCTTCTATATATTTTGATGAGTGTCGTTAATTATTCATCATTTAATCATTGTGTCAATCCAGGGCAGTGTCCAAGGATATATACGAAAGCAGGGGTTAACAAACTGATTTTTAGTTCATCTAGATCATGGCCTTATTCATGGAACAGTTAGTGTTTAGGGGTGTCGGGTGTCCCTTTTAATATCCTAGAAACTAAAACCGAGTGCCTACTTATCCTTGCATAATTGAAATTCACACGATTCTGAGAAAAGCAAATATGAACTATTGAAAATGACAGAATTTAGTTGACAAAATTTAAAATAACAAAATTGAAATCACAGAATTCACTATAACAACAATGAAACTTTTTCAGAATTGAAACTTCACACCTGCAAAAAATAAAACTAAAGACAATGATGAAATTCAAAGGTTGGTAAGCAAATATTGCAAATCTGGAGCAAACTGATTTAACAAGAAATTCTCCGATGCAAACTGGAAATACAGACTAGGAATGCTGAAGCTAAAACAGAAAATGTTATGCTATAAAATCTACTCTAGATGACTTAACTATAATGCATTCATGTGCCACATGTTAGATGAAGTTTAATTCAATATTAACCATGCAAAAAGCTATCATATTCTTGTTGACCTGCTGCAGCAAGAAATTAGCAGAACTCTAGTAGGAATAATCCCTCTTCTGGGCCTGGAAGTGGCCCTTGCTTCCTAAACTAAAAGAGGGAAAAAGTACTTGCTCTACACTATCAAATCCTTACACTGAACTCAGAAGAAAACATGCATGACAAATATTGCATCTTTATTTCATTCTCAGCATATCAGCAGTGAAGGGGAAATTCTGCAGACTACTGATCTACTACAGTACACAATTACGACACTTGGACTGCTCTATCTCCTAGCACCTATATCCTATATCCCTCTATGCTCAACCAAATGGGAGCACTTTATTTATACTAGCAAGGTACAACAATGATAAGGTTTGGTGCTTCAATACAGGACTGTTATAATTGTTGTAGGACTGTGTTTCCCAAAAATGCAAGGATCTGATCCATTAGACCTTATCCATTCCAGTTGCTGGCTTTATCTGGTGAAGGATAGATGTTGGAAAGGATAGGGAGGCCCCTAGAATAGTTGAAACCACCGTTTACATTCCTTTTACTGCAATTAAAGATGAATTTGACCAAATTTATGTCTTCTGCGCTCATTCCGGAGCTGCTCTGAAATATCAGGGAGCAAAATAGAGTTGGCGTTAATTCATGCAACAGAAACATGTGTGATCAGTTGTGATGGTTGAAATATCCTCCATAGGTGCCCATATGACCGATTCCACCTTTTGTATGGCCTGGAGTGGACAAATTCCAAGCCATGTTGTATATGTGCAACTGGCTGGAATTTGTATGAAAAAATTCCTGTTTTTTGCACAGTCAACTGCTGACAAAGTATTTGGTGCCTTTAGGTTATTCAAAATGGGTGAATGGTGGGGAAAATTTGTAAAAGAAGCACAAAACTAAATAGATAGCAGTACCTTCATATTACAATTCTAATTTAATGCAAAATATACTAAAACATATAGCTAAAACAGATTATAAAACATAGATAAATTAATCAAAACAGGTCATGCACTTTATCATTCCAATTTGCAAACATCATCATATAATGCATAATATCACTAAAATTAATACAAAAACATATCATAAGTAGTTCCAAATAGTTTAATAAGTTATCAAAAAACAATATTTGTATGAGGCAATGTTCTGCCTCATCATTTCCCCCCAAACTATTGCAATGCATGTCCTCATGCATTTTGTTCTGCTACAGCAACACAAAGATATACGTCAAGATAGCGCTCAACATATTTCCACAATCTACCTCCATTCTTGTAATATCCTTTGTGCTCTTTGATCTCCCTGAGCCACTCCTGGAATTGATCGTCTGATTGAGGGTCATTATCAAAGAAATATGGAACAGGGGTGATGATTGTTGGATTCCTATACCTGAGACCTATCCACTGCTCCCTTACCTCAAGTATGGTCTGGATTATACATTCTGCCCTTCTTCTAGACCACATTAGGTTATTTGGCGAGATGGGTTCTCTCTTCTGTAGTGATATAGGTAACTCTCCCCATATGTTTTTGCAAGTTGATAAAGCCTCAGCAAAGGATGCTGCACAAAAAGTTTGGAAATCAACCATGCATTTTTGAAGGTTATCCAGATACATCTTTCTTACCCTGTCATCCCTCATCAATGTATAGTGTTCAATGGTGGAGGTCCTATGGTTAAGGTGAACTGGTCTAATGAGCATTATTGCTTGTAATTCCATGGCTTTGCTCGCTTTCTTCTCTTGTTCCCAACAAATTTGATTTTGCAATGTTGATAAGAAAGACCTAAGATGAAGATCACCAGTAAAGATGTGAGGGAGGAAGATTACTTCTGTTGGAAAAAAGAAATTGTGCAGGAACAATTCACACAACAAATTTTGGTATTCTACAAAGCTTTGCCAAAAAGCCTCTAGAAATTCTCTAGGAGTTTTTAATTTGTAGGAGAGACCAGCAGTGATCCTCATTGTCTGCCAACGAAGGTATCTTTCCTTTAACATCAAACTATAGAACCTAGCTGGTCTCCTACATTGTACCATACACTCTGCAATTTGGCATACCTATTGTACCTGCTCTTTCAATTTATCAATTTATGAATTTTTCTTTTCCAATTCTTTTGTTAAGGATTGTAAATATGAGACCTTACCCTCCAATTGGTGATATTTTGTCATCCAATAAGCCACATCTTTATTATATTTTGCAAGTGTGACTGTGTCTAGTGATCTAACCATTGGTTGCATTTTAGGAATGACATTAACCTGAATGCCTATATCCACCTTTCTAATTGCAGGAGGTTCTATTTGTATTCCAATTTCTACCAATTCAATATCAGGTGCATTCAAATTATCAAGGTCTTGAGGAGACTGTGGTCTTACCTCTTCCTGTACTGCTATTGCTGCCTCAATATGTGCTATTGGTTCACTCAGTCGCTGTGGATCTTTAGAAACCTGCACAAGTACTTCTAAATGTCCATCCCTTGTTTGATCTTGAGCCTGTTGTACTTCTTGCGCTGTTTCTTGTTCTTCTATTGCAGCTATGACAGGTGAGTTTCGTTCAGGATTTCCAGCTAAGTTCAGTTATAGATTATCTAATTCATCCCCTGAGTTGGACTGACGAGGCTGTTGCTCCAGAAGTGTTAACCTAGCCTTTACAATCTTTATCTCTTGCCATAACTTAGCGATAGTATCATCTTTATCTTTCACGGAAGCTTCACTCTTTTCAATCCATCCTGTCTGAGTTTTAATTACACTCATGGCTGCATGCAATTGAGTCTTGATGTCCATTTCTTCTTCCTCTTTAGTGCTCAAATCATATTTCCCTTCCTCAGCTGCCTCAGATTCTTCCTCAGAATCTGAATAATCCACAAGTGATGTAAAAATTTCTACAATAGTGGTGTGTCCCTCTGCTTCTTCTGTTATGGTTCTATCTTCTGAATTTGGTGGGTAATTGAGGGACATTGTAGGCATAGCCATATCTGTTGCACTATCCGTGCCCTTGGTACTTATATCTTCAACTTTATCCATAGTTTCTTTCATCTGCAGGGTATCAACATGTGCAGTTCCTTCTTCCTTTTCCACATCACCTATGTTGGTGGATTTCTGAAGTCTTGAAGACCTTCTCAATACCAAAGCTGATTGCTTTCGTTTCTTTTTAGATTGTGAAATAGAGCTTGTCAACCCTAGGGCAGGGTCTGCTTAAGGTGTTCCCTTCTCCATCTGCCCTTCCCTGTTTGAACTTTCAAATTGCTCAGTGGACTGAGTGGGAAAAATAGTTACATTTTTAGAAAATGTAACCTTCATCTTCTTTCCTACAGGATCAACCTTAGACTGTTTCTCTCTTTGCTTTCTTGTCCTGGAGGATGGAGGTCCCTGCGATGAGGAGATAATTTCTTTTTTAGAGGATTCAGTTTCAATTTCATGTTTAGAACTTTCAACTTCTATTTCTTCTTCAGATTTAGGTTCTTCAACCTCTACCTCTTCTTTAGATCCAGGGCTTTCAACTGCCTCTTCCTCAATCAACTCATTCCATGCACGAAAAAACCTATCAAAGATTCTAGGGTTTCGCCTAAAGTGATGTCTATAGATAATTTTAATTAAACCATGATGTTTAAGAGACCCTCGACCTGCCTGATATTTTTTAGCAATATTCACAATCTCTTAATACAGGTACATAGGCATATTTACCTTCAGTTCAGGGTTTGAGCAACCGTGACGAAGATGGGTTAAAATTCGCATATGATGTCCTGAGAGGATAGGGAATTGCCCATCATAGGTTAAAAACCTGATGACCCAAACTGCTACTTCATCCCAGGGAGGTTGTAGGCTGAGAGGATTACAAATGTCATCCTCTCTTCTGAATTGATTTACAAGTTCAGTCAAAGTATTTTCCCCTGATTTTCCAATCTGAATTCCATCCAAAGGTATTTTAGTAACCTAGCAGAGAATTTCGGGGTTTACTTGGATGGCCATGCCACTGGTATGAATTTGGTTATTGCGGAAGGTTCATGCAAACACAACAGCTAAGCCTTCTGAATGCCCATCAAATTTTCTCAAGAAGGGCAGAAGTCTTCCTTCTGTAAGAATTCGCATGCATTCCCCATATTTTTGTAAAAATTCTATGTTATCCGGTTCAATTTTGTTCTTCTGTCCGCACATTGTTAATTTCTTGTGTGCAGAGTATCTCAGAGTATTTCAAACAACAAGGGTTTTTTTCAGTTTTTGAAATGCTTAGGTTTGTCAATGGTAATGCTTGAGTGTAACGAGTAAATAGATGCAGTTCCAGAACGAATTCAAAACGTGCTAGGAACGTGAAATTGGAACATGACGACAAGTTATTGCACACAAAAGATGTCATTAATTTTTACTGTTATAGCTATCGGGAGTGGCATGGCAACTTTTACGAAAGTTATTTTAAACAGATTTTGAATCATGTGCTAAGTGGTCATGTGCTGTAGTATTCGAAACTCCATGCCTTCAAAATTTTTCCTTGGAACTCGTACTTGAAACCTGCATCCCAAGTGCTATTTCCAACCCAACTGACACAAAACCTTAGGAATCCACAGAAAAATTAACTTAATTTTGACTTTTCAATTGGATGATTCCGAAGATTGATGAATTAACCTTTTGTTAATTCATTCCAATAGGTTTTATCGTATGGTTCATTCCAGAGCATATACCCTTATTCATTTCAAAGCTAATTCCAAAGCTCCCTTATTTCAAAACTGTTATGTGCAGCAGGTTCATTCTAGAGCAGTACCATTCAAAAGCATTTGAAAAGCATTTTCTGTCTTAGACTATCTTGATAACTTTCTAGAACCAGACCTTATGCATGATTTATACTAACTAAGGATATCATACACTACATAATAAATATTTACAATATTAAAATAGAAAAGGCACATACCTGAAGAAACCATTCTATCTACATTTTGTACAAATGCCGTTTTCTGCTGATTTTAAGCTGACTCCTCATAAAGTGTAACAGGTGCAATCTGAAAAACAATGAAATAGAGGTGAAAATGAATGGAATGGTAAATAGTGGAACAATGGTGAGAATGAATGGAATGGTGGCGGGTCTGTGAGGTAAACATGCCGAAAAAACCAGTTTTCATGTAAGCCCAATTCAAATGCGCCTCAAAGAGTTTTTCACATTCTGAATTATTATTATTATATATTTTATTTTTATTTTTTTCATTTTTTTTTATATTTTGGTTCATGTCACTTGATTGAGTCCATCTTGGAAGAAGTGGTTTCTTCCAATAATGATACATCCAAGTTTCCTACTTGAGAAACTCCTCCTTGGTTAACGGTTTGTGATATATCCAAAGACGATGACCGTTAACCACCAACTTCCTTCTTGAATCATCTATTGGTGAAAGATGTACAACTCAATTTGCAAATACCTCCTCAACTTGATAAGGTCCGAGCCATTGAGTTTGCAACTTTCCAGGATAGTCTTCACATTGTGAGTCAAAAAACAAAACCCAATTACCTTGTTGAAATTTTTGTTGTTGGATATGACTATCATGCCACAACTTGCATTGTGACTGGATCACCTCGGTCTAGTGCAATGCATACCTCCTTAGCTCATCCAATGCATTGAGCTACATAATCCGGTCCGTTTGTGCTTGTGACAAATCAATACCAACTTCCAAAGCAATTCAAAGAGTTAGTAATTCAAACTCAATAGGCAAAAGAGGCTTTTTACCATAAACCAATTCATAGGGAGTAAATCCAGTAGTGGATTTCCAAGTGGTGTTATAAGCCCAAATTGCTTCAGGTAACTTCTCCATCCAATTCATCCTATGGGCTGCTACAGTTTTGGTTAAGATCCTTTATAACTCCCTATTTGTCACTTCAACTTGGCCACTGGCTTGCGGATGGTAAGGTGAGGATTTTCAGTGTTTGATTTCATACAGCTTTGTAAAGGCTTCAACAAATTTTGAGGTAAATTGAGGTCCCTGATAAGTGGTGATGGATTGTGTGGTTCTAAAATGCAGGAAAATCTGTAAATACAGAAAATCAACAACTTTTTCTTCTCGAGCATGCTTAAAAGCATGGGCTTCTACCCATTTGGTTACATAGTCACTACATACCAAGATATGCACTTTCCCTTGGAAAGGATGGTCAATGGGTCCTACAAAATCTAGCCCCCACCTCTCAAATGGTTATGTTCCTACTTGAGGTTGTAATGGCATTTCACTAGTGAAGGTAGGTTTTCCCATCCTTTGGCATGCATCACAATATCTAACATAATTTTTCACATCTTTATGCAAAGATGGCCAGTAATAACCAGTACCCAATATATTTCAAATTTTACTCTTAACTGAATAGTGTCCTCCTAAAGTTTCATCATGACATGCCCGTAGGATATCATATATCTCATCCTTGTGGATACACCTGCACAAAACATGGTCAGGAATGCATTTTAAAAGTAAATCTCCTATCCATTTAAAAGAACTTTGCTTGATTAACTATTTATTTTGTTTAGGAGTAAAGTGAAGAGGAATTTTTCGTATAGCCAAATAATTAGCTATATCTGTAAACCATGGAGATTGCACAAAAATAGCAAACAATTTCTCATTAGGAAATGCATCTTCAACCAACTCTCTTGTATCTTCATTTGGCAATCTTGACAAAAAATTTGCAACTACATTAGCTTTCCCTGGTTTATTAACTATAGTGATATCAAATTCTTGCAACAGTATTAACCAGAGAATAATTCTTGCACTAACCAGAGGTTTATTCATCAGGTATTTAATGGCAACATGATCTGTATGAATGAATACCCGATATCCTATGATATAGTTTATTCATCAGGTATTTAATGGCATCATGATGTGTATGAATGAATACCTGATATCCTGTGATATAGTGTCGAAACTTATTAATAGCATATACTACAACTAAAAATTCCTTCTCAGTAGTATTTTAGTTCTTTTCAACTCATGTCAAGTTTTTATTGATGTAATAAATGTCATAATTCTCCCCATTGTCAATTTGCCCTAATGCAGCTCCAATAGGAGCATTGGAAGCATCAGTTTGAATATGGAAGGAAAATTCCCAATTAGGTCCTCTTAATATAGGGGGAGTTGTTAAATTTTATTTTAATTCATCAAAAGACTTTTGACACTCAGTAGACCAAGAAAATTTAGAATCTTTCATTAGTAATGCAAACATTGGATTGGCTATGGTACTGAAATTGTCAATAAATCTGCGGTAGAAACCAATGTGTCCCAAGAAACTCCTCACACCAGTTTGAGTTTTTGGAGGAGGAAGGTTTTTGATGACTTCCACCTTTTTAGGATCAATCTTGATCCCATAAGAGGAGATATGATGACCAAGTACAATCCCTTCCTCCATCATTAAGAAGCATTTCTCAGGATTAAGAGATAAATGGTATGTTTCACAATGTATTAAAACTTTTTCAAGCTGTTCCAAAGTATATTCAAAACTATCCCCAAATACTATGAAATCATCCATGTAAATTTCTACACTCTCATTTGTCAAATCAGAGTATATGGCCAAAACAACTCTTTGAAATGTTGTTGGAGCATTAAATAAACCAAAAGGTAGAACCCTATAAGCAAAGATTCCCCAAGGACATGTGAAAGTAGTTTTTCCTTGGTCTTCAGGTGCAACTTGTATCTGATTATAACCACCGAATACATCAAGAAAATAGAAAAATTTCTTTCCAGCAAGGGTGTCTAACACTTGATCTATGAAAGGTAATGGGAAATGGTCCTTATGTGTTACCTTATTTAACTCTTTGTAATCCACACACACTCTCATTTTCCCATTTTTCTTTGGAACAATGAATAATGGAGAAACCCATCTACTGTCTGATATTGGATAGATGAATCCTACATCTAAAATATTTTCAATTTCTTCCTTAACAATATCTTTCAAAGCAGGGTTCAAACCTGTTTGAGGTTGTCTCACAAATTTAACATCTTCAGTGTATATTTGATGTGTATACACATCAGGGTGAATGCCAGTCATGTCTTTATAAATCCAAGCAAAATCCTGAACATGTCTCTACAAAACAACAAATAATTTGACTTCTTACTCATTAGTCAACCAACTATTAATGTTCAAAAACTTTCCTGGCTGTATCTCAGTCTGTGTAATCCCTAGATAAATAGAGTTGCCAGCATCATATTTACTGATTAAAGCATTTAAGGGACAATGATGTGGCTGCAGAGTATGAAATACTCTTGATTCTGATGTAAATGTCATACCTAACGAGATCATTTGCATAGGACAGGTGAAAGAAGTTAGAAGATTATGATGCCATCCATGTGGTAATGTGAAGGAGCTTTCTTGTAGTGGAATAGATGACAATTTTTCAACAGTTTGTTCTTCATATTTCTATAAAAAATGATGGACAATAATTTGATCATCCCTAAGGCCTTCTTCTTGCAATGTTTTCACCAAAATTGTTTCATGTTCAAAGATTTCTCTTTCTGGTGAATTAAGTTCTTCAATATGTTTTTTTACTACAACGGTGGCCAAGGTGAAAATAGTTTCCTGTACTTCATTAGACTCAGGATACCATATCTATCTAGAAAATTTGACTGAAGGTTGGGCTGGTGGATGCAAGGAAATCTTCTTCAGGTCTACACCATTTGAAATGGTCATCTCAACTGACCTGCAGTCTATAAATGCAGCTTCAGTGGCAAGCCAAGGTCGTCCTAGAATAATAGGATAGCCATTAGTTGAGTTTCTAGGCTACAATACTAAGAAATCTACAGGATATTCCCAAGAAGACACTTCAATGGCAACATCCTCTAGAATTCCTTCTAGTTTGGCCACTGACCTATCTGCAATTTCCAAAATTATGGTAGTAGGACTAAGATTAATGAGCTGCAATTTTTGCATGGTTTCATTAGTCATTACGTTTATTGCAGCTCCTAAATTGATAAATACATTTGGAATTTGAACTAACCCAACAGTAATTGTAACTACTGGACTCCCTGGATCACCATATTTAGGGGGTACTAGTTTTCCAGAGAGCAGGTCAACCAACTTACCTTCTACTTGCATAGTCTTAGGAAAGGCTTTCTTCTTCCTGTCAGATTTCCTAAAGCACATCTCCTGAATGGTTTTTTTAATAATAGGTACATCCTTTATTGCCTGCAACAAAGGGAGTGAGATAGATATTTTCCTCAATTATGTGATTAATTTTGATTTAGGAGTAGCGATAGTGTGGTCAAACATTTTAGTATACGGAAGGTCTGCTAAGACAGGTTCAATTTTTCCTTGTAAACTTTTCATTTTTCCTTCTTTTTGCTCTATTTGTGGTTTTTTTGGACTTGAAAATTCTTGCTTTCCATCAATTTATTCAATAGTGGGTGGTGCAGGGTCAGGTAAAACCTTCCATAAACATAACTGGATGTTACTACAGTCAAGAACATGGACTGCATCAGTCTCTTCAGACTCATATCCATAAACAAGGGCTGCTTGTCCGTTGTTATTGGGGTTAGCCACAGGCTGAGTTGAAAGTGGAGGTTGCTTATCTGGTTGTGATTGTTGTAGTGGCATTCTTTCTTGAAATTTCTAATTGGGAGCTGGCAACAAGTTTTGAGTCTGTCCTTGATACCTCTGCTACCCTTTATATGATGGGTATTATGGCCCCCATATCTGCCCACATTGTTGATTCTGTGTCAAAGGTGGATTAATAGGATTCCATGGTTGATTCCAACCAGAATGTGACCAATCTTGAGGGGCTGACCAAGATTGATTCCATGGTTGTGAAGGTGGTTCTGAATATCCCCAAGGCATATTCCAAGGATATTATCCTCAATTTGTAGGAAAATGAGGGGCATTCTGGTATTGTGAAAAGTTACCTCCTGGCCTCTACCCAATAACATTAAGTTCTTCAGTTTGGGTTTGCAAAACATTTTTATGGTGAGGCAAGAGATGGAAATTATCAGTGTTATGCTCTCTTGAAAAAATACCACAAATAGTTGAGATAGACGTTCTATCTAAATGATAATCATGTAGGGCATGCTTATTCCTGCATCTAGGTCAATAGATAGCTAGGGGTGGTGAAGAATTAGATTTTGCATTTCTTTCCCATAATGCAGTATTTAATTGAACAAGAATATTAGTTTTCATGTTAGCCATTTCCTCCATCAAATATTTTATATCAGTATTACCAGGATTTCTCTTCCTTCTTCTTTGCCTAGTGCGGGAATAATTTCTGCACAACTCTACAATATCATTAATCTCAAGCTGGTTTGTATCTCATTTTCCCATTAAGTCTAATACTTCTCTAGAATAATCCTACAAACCTCTCAAAAATATGGTTTTTAATAAATCAGTTTCCACATGACCACATCTCTTTTGGATAAAGGTAAATCTATCAAGATAATCCTCTAAGTTTTCATCCTCTTCTTGTATAATCTGAAATAACTCATCCTTCTTATTTCTCACTCTACAATACTCGTAATACTTATCCAAAAATGCAATTTCCATTTGATAAGTGTGGATTGAATCTGGTTCAAGGCTCATAAAACACCGTAAGGCCACATCTTTGAGTGTAGAGGGAAATAACTTCAGTTTTTGGTTGTCATTGACATAGTCACAAGTCTGACACAAAAATTTGAATTCAAACAAAAATTGATCAGGATCTTCAGAAACAACTCCCCTAAATATTTGCAATACTAAGGGTGAAATTATTTTCATAGGAGAATTCTGAGGAGGATTCAGACGAATAGGGTATTCAAAAGTTCTAACAAGAGGATTGCTAACATCATGACCAATAATTTCCCTATCATGTTCTCCTTGTTCTGCCATAGGTGCTTCTTCAGTTTTGACTTGTTCAGCCGGTTCAGATGGCTTAGCCTTATGTCTAGAAGCAAATACCTCTAAGAATTCTTCTTGTAAAAATCTTGATATTTTAGCTGATGAAGAAGATGATTCTCGTTTAAGTATTTTAGGAATTTCATATATAGACAGATCTTCACCTGATCGTGAAGAACGCCTTGGTGGAAAAGAGCCAGTTCTAATAAACCTTCCTCTTTCGTCTCTTGGCGTATGCATTCATACTTATTTACTAAATGAACTAAACCTCATGTCTCCAAAAATGATTTCCTAAAACAGGACAATTTCTAGATTGCTAGACCTCTCCTAACAACACCTAAGGTTCCTCGGAAACGATGCCAAAAATGATGAGTGTCATCAATTCTTCATCATTTAATCATTATGTGTCAATCCAGGGCGGTGTCCAAGGCTATATACGAAAGCATGGGTTAACAGACTGATTTTTAGTTCATCTAGATCATTGCCTTATTCACGAAATAGTTAGTGTTTAGGGGTGTCACGTGTCCCTTTTAATCTCCTAGAAACTAAAACTGAGTGCCTATTTATCCTTGCATAATTGAAATTCACATAGTTGTAGAAAAGCAAATCTGAACTATTGAAAATGATAGAATTCAGTTAACAAAATTTAAAATAACAAAATTGAAATCACGGAATTAACTATAACAACAATGAAACTTTTTAGAATTGAAACTTCACACCTGCAAAAAATGAAACCTAAGACAATGATGAAATTCAAAGGTTGGTAAGCAAATATTGCAAATCTAGAGTAAACTGAATTAACAAGAAATTATCTGATGCAAACTGGAAATACAAACTGGGAATGCTGAAGCTAAAACAAAAAATTTTATGCTATAAAATCTACTCTAGATGAATTTACTATAATTCATTCATGTGCCACATGTTAGATGAAGCTTAATTCAATATTAACCATGCAAAAAGCTATCAGATTCCTGCTGACCTACTGCAACAAGAAATTAGCAAAACTCTGGCAGGAATAATCCCTCTTATGGGCCTAGAAGTGGCCCTTGCTTCCTGAACCAAAATAGGGAAAAAGTACTTTCTGTACACTATCAAATCCTCACACTAAACTCAGAAGCAAACATGAATGACAAATATTGCACCTTTATTTCATTCTCAACATATTAGCAGTGCAGGGAAAATTCTGTAGACTACTGATCTGCTGCAGTACACGATTACAACATTTGGACTGCTCTATATCCTAGTACCTATATCCTATATCCATCTATGCTCAACCAAATGGGAGCACTTTATTTATACTAGCAAGGTACAACAATGATAAGGTTTGGTGCTTCAATACAGGATTGTTACAACCGTTGCAGGACTGTGTTTCCAAAAAATGCAGGGATCTGATCCATTAGACCTTATCCATTCCAGCCGTTGGATTTATCTGGTGAAGGAAAGGTGTTGGAAAGGATAGGGAGGCCTCTAGAATAGTTGCAACCACCGTTTACATTCTTTTTACTACAATTAAATATGCATTTCACCAAATTTATGTCTTCTGTGCTCATTCTAGAGCTGCTCCAGAATATCAGGCAACATAACAGAGTTGGTGTTAATTCATGCAACATAAACATGTGTGATCAATTGTGACAGTCGAAATAGCCTCCATAGGTGCCCAGATGACTGATTCCATATTTTGTATGAGCTGGAGTGGACAAATTCCAAGCCATGATGTATATGTACAGCTGGCTGGAATTTGTATGGAAACATTCATGTTTTTTGCACAATCAACTGTTGACAAATTATTTGGCGCCTTTAGGTTATTCAAAATGGGTGAATGGTGGGAAAAATTTGTAAAAGAAGCACACAACTAAATAGATAGAAGTACATTCATATTACAATTCTAATTTAATGCAAAATATACTAAAACATATAGCTAAAACAAATTATAAAACATAGATAAATTAGTCAAAACAGGTCATATGCACTTTATCATTCCAATATGCAAACATCATCATATAATGCATAATATCACTAAAATTAGTACAAAAACATATCATAAGTAGTTCCAAATAGTTTAATAAGTTATCAAAAAGTAGTCTTTGTATGAGGTAATGTTCTGCCTCATCATATTTTGAGCCCTTCATTGCATCTTGGTTGACCCCTCTGACCACGAAGAATGATCATAAAGGTTATTGTTTTGGAAATTTCTTGGAGTTTTCTTGTGGGATGTTTTAATAGTTGCAAAACCACAGACGACCCTGTTCACTTGGACGTTGTTGATCCAGAACCATCATCGATCACTTTCGACCACCAACGACCACTGTAGTATACAAATTTTATTTTGTATGCGAGTTTTTCTTACACACAATTCATGAAATATCCAGTTTTTTGCAATATTTGAAGCTGCTTGTTGTAGATATGGTTTTCTAATATCTACAACCTATCTTCTCCACTCCTGAGTTCTTTCCAAATTTTAAACTCAGATATGCATTTAAGGATCTGAAAAGGTTTGCTAAAAATACATTTTTTAACAAAAAAAATATATTTTGCTGGCAGTTCTATGTAGTTGAAAAGAACTTTGTAAAAGATTTATTTTATGAAGTTGTTACTCAATGTTTTTTCTTTTCAGATCTGCAAAATTTTAGTGATTGTAAAAATCAGATTTGATCATATACTCTTTGTAATGCCTGAATTATAAAGGCATTTGATTTTTTTTTGGGGGACTCTTATTTTTTGAAGCACTGAATACAAATTTTCTGGGTGGGGTGTTTTGGTGTCGATTTGAACACCATCTTTGTGAATCTTGCATTTTATTTCTTGTTATTGAAAAACGGGTTTAGAGGATTTTGATCCACTTAACTCACATAGTTATCACATATGGAAGCTACATATGATGATATTAATTCAATCTAAAGGACTATCAAGATTAATGCAAGAAGAGCTATCTAAAGTTACAAAATAGTATCATATGTTTTTTCATGATTGTAAAATGGATGAATGTAAGGGATTAATTGGGATGCATGTGAGTGATAATATATTATTTCATATTAATTATTGTGACAATCCTTTTCAAATTTGGGAGAATCTTGAGAAGCTATTTGGGCAAGTGGACACTTTTTGAGTTTTACATCTTGATGTTGAACTTAGTGCTCTCAATCTAGATGATTTTCCATCTATAGGTGATTATCTCACTAAGTTTCATTCCTTGCTCACACTTTTAAAGGGTAGTGGAAAAACTGAAATGGATGAAGAATGTATTTTCATGGTCTTTTCAAAACTTAGGGGTCCATTCCATATGTTTGCCTCCGTATTTTTTGCCAATATGGATTCCATGGGTTTTGATCACACAAAATTTCTACTTTTGAGAAGTTTTGTACCAATCTTTTGAGGGAAGAATTCAAAGTTCTTAACTCTGAGTATTACACCTCCTCATATAAGGTATTTGTTGCATCCTCCACTATCACTTCCAAAGGCAAGGGAAAGTCCAAGTCTAAGTCCCAACCTAATCCTTTCCCTTCTTTTCATTTCATCAAAATCCCATAAAGTCACATAAAAAAGAGTCATCCTTAAAAGAGTGCAATCATAAACCTAAGTAGTCCAAAAGAAAAAAATAGGTCAAATATTACTTGTTCATATTGTGGAGTTAGTGGTCATTTCGATGACAAGTGATGGAAAAAGTTACAAGACTTAGAGAAAGACTTTAGGAATAAAAAAATTGTTAGAATATTAATGTGTACTTTGTCTATGCATATTATGACATGTGTCTTTGACACTTGCCATGTTCTCATATAGGCCTCATGCCTATATATTGTAATAATTTTTGTATCAATCAAATCTCATATTTTTCATTCCTAACATTTGATATCAGAGGAGGCTTTCCCTGCCCTGTAGGTTTTAGGGGGGATTTCCCTCATGGAAATCCCTCCCTATTTTTTCCTTCATTTTTTCTTCAAAATAGGGAGTATGCTCTCCATCCTTTGATGGATTAGAAACTATACATTTGAAGAAAATCCATGGATGCCAAATTTTTTAGAGTGATTTATTGGGGAGGTTAATATTTTGTTTTGTATCTGTCCGCAGAAGTAATTTCTCCACGAAGAAATGAAAAACGAGATATAACATCTTCTGCAAGTTCAACCCTGTTTATCATATTTTGGAATCTTAATTTTTTATTTATTTTTGGTTGTGGTGGTGTTGCAAACCAATTTTTTTGTTGAATCATGAGAATATTCCAGTTAAGACAATGATTTTTGTAGTGAGAGACTCTGATTGTTAAGACCTCCCCACTACAGTAGCAGCCACGCCATCCATAACCCATGTAGAGACCATAGAGCAATGACCCCCCGATGAACCCATAGCCACCTTCACGACCCTGTTCTATTTCCTTCGGTTGATTTAAAAGCTTCAAAACTTTGCAAATCCATGGTGGTATTGCTTTTTTAACTGTGATAAAATGGAGCGCAAACGCTGTAGATAGATCCACCGTATATAGATGTTATGCTATTAATTTCAGCCTATCCAAGTTATCAAAGTTTTAATATGTCATCAAATATCTCGCTTTGTATTCTTTTATGACCACTGTGTGCTGCTTCATTCATTGGTGCATTCTTCAGTAATAGTGTCCCTTTCTGTGCATGGAGGAAAATTTTTTCGTCGAGAACCCATGGAGGAGATTTTTTCCACAATGCATATTGCTAGTTCATTTTTTTGCAGGTGCCAGGCTATTGTGGATGAAAAACAAACATCACCTTGAGACCCGAAAGCCACTCATCTACACATATCGACTACACAGTCCAGGAGGACATGCTCGTGTGCAACTCCATGCCTTCCTCAAAATTTTGCCTTGGAACTCGTACTTGAAACCTACATCCCAAGTGCTATTTCCAACCCAACTGACACAAAACCTTAAGAATCCACAAAAAAATTAATTTAATTTTGACTTTTCAATTGGATGATTTCGAAGATTGATGAATTAACCTTTTGTTAATTCATTCCAATAGGTTTTATCGTATGGTTCATTCCAGAGAATATACCCTTATTCATTTCAAAACTAATTCCAAAGCTCCCTTATTCCGAAACTGTTATGTGCAGCAGGTTCATTCTAGAGTAGTACCATTCAAAAGCATTTGAAAAGCATTTTCTGTCTTAGACTATCTTGATAACTTTCTAGAACCAGACCTTATGCATGATTTATACTAACTAAGGATATCATACACTACATAATAAATATTTACAATATTAAAATAGAAAAGGCACATACCTGAAGAAACCATTCTAACTACATTTTGTACAAATGCCATTTTCTACTGATTTTAAGCTGACTCCTCATAGAGTGTAACAGGTGCAATCTGAAAAACAATGAAACAAAGGTGAAAATGAATGGAATGGTAAATAGTGGAACAATGGTGAGAATGAATGGAATGGTGGCGGGTCTGTGAGGTAAACATGCCGAAAAAACCAGTTTTCATGTAAGCCCAATTCAGATGCGCCTCAAAGAGGTTTTCACATTCTGAATTATTATATATATATATATATCATTTTTATTTTTTTCATTTTTTTTATATTTTGGTTCATGTCACTTGATTGAGTCCATCTTGGAAGAAGTGGTTTCTTCCAATAATGATACATCCAAGTTTCCTACTTACTTGAGAAACTCCTTGGTTAACGGTTTGTGATATATCCAAAGACGATGACCGTTAACTACAAAATTCCTTCTTGAATCATCTATTGATGAAATACGTACAACTCCATTTGCAAATACCTCCTCAACTTGATAAGGTTCGAGCCATCGAGTTTGCAACTTGCCAGGATAGTCTTCATATCGTGAGTCAAACAACAAAGCCCAATCGCCTTGTTGAAATTTTTGTTGTTGGATATGACTATCATGCCACAAATTGCATTGTGATTGGATCACCTCGGTCTAGTGCAATGCATACCTCCTTAGCTCATCCAATGCATTGAGCTACATAATTCGGTCCGTTTGTGCTTGTGACAAATCAATACCAACTTCCAAAGCAATTCGAAGAGTTAGTAATTCAAACTCAATAGGCAAAAGAGGCTTTTTACCATAAACCAATTCATAGGGAGTAAATCCAGTAGTGGATTTCCAAGTGGTGTTATAAGCCCAAATTGCTTTAGGTAACTTCTCCATCCAATTCATCCTATGGGCTGCTACAGTTTTGGTTAAGATCCTTTATAACTCCCTATTTGTCACTTCAACTTGGCCACTGGCTTGCGGATGGTAAGGTGAGGATTTTCAGTGTTTGATTTCATACAACTTTGTAAAGGCTTCAACAAATTTTGAGGTAAATTGAGGTCCCTGATAAGTGGTGATGGATTGTGTGGTTCCAAAATGCAGGAAAATCTGTGAATACAGAAAATCAACAACTTTTTCTTCTCGAGCATGCTTAAAAGCATGGGCTTCTACCCATTTGGTTACATAGTCACTACATACCAAGATATGCACTTTCCCTTGGAAAGGATGGCCAATGGGTCCTACAAAATCTAACCCCCACCTCTCAAATGGTTATGTTCCTACTTGAGGTTGTAATGGCATTTCACTAGTGAAGGTAGGTTTTCCCATCCTTTGGCATGCATCACAATATCTAACATAATTTTTCACATCTTTATGCAAAGATGGCCAGTAATAACCAGTACCCAATATATTTCGAATTTTACTCTTAACTGAATAGTGTCATCCTAAAGTTTCATCATGACATGCCCGTAGGATATCATATATCTCGTCCTTGTGGATGCACCTGCACAAAACATGGTCAATAATGCATTTTAAAAGTAAATCTCCTATCCATTTAAAAGAAGAACTTTGCTTGATTAACTATTTATTTTGTTTAGGAGTAAAGTGAAGAGGAATTTTTCGTATAGCCAAATAATTAGCTATATCTGTAAACCATGGAGATTGCACAGAAATAGCAAACAATTTCTCATTAGGAAATGCATCTTCAACCAACTCTCTTGTATCTTCATTTGGCAATCTTGACAGAAAATCTGCAACTACATTAGCTTTCCCTGGTTTATTAACTATAGTGATATCAAATTCTTGCAACAGTATTAACCAGAGAATAATTCTTGCACTAACCAGAGGTTTATTCATCAGGTATTTAATGGCAGCATGATCTGTATGAATGAATACCCGATATCCTGTGATATAGTTTATTCATCAGGTATTTAATGGCATCATAATGTGTATGAATGAATACCTGATATCCTGTGATATAGTGTCGAAAATTATTAATAGCATATACTACAACTAAAAATTCCTTCTCAGTAGTAGTTTAGTTATTTTCAACTCATGTCAAGTTTTTACTGATGTAATAAATGTCATAATTCTCCCCATTGTCAATTTGGCCTAATGCAGCTCCAATAGCAGCATTGGAAGCATCGATTTGAATATGGAAGGAAAATTCCCAATTAGGTCCTCTTAATATAGGGGGAGTTGTTAAATTTTATTTTAATTCATCAAAAGACTTTTGACACTCAGTAGACCAAGAAAATTTAGAATCTTTCATTAGTAATGCAAACATTGGATTGGCTATGGTACTAAAATTGTCAATAAATCCGTGGTAGAAACCAATGTGTCCCAAGAAACTCCTCACACCAGTTTGAGTTTTTGGAGGAGGAAGGTTTTTGATGACTTCCACCTTTTTAGGATCAATCTTGATCCCATAAGAGGAGATATGATGACCAAGTACAATCCCTTCCTCCATCATTAAGAAGCATTTCTCGGGATTAAGAGACAAATGGTATGTTTCACAATGTATTAAAACTTTTTCAAGCTGTTCCAAAGTATATTCAAAACTATCCCCAAATACTATGAAATCATCCATGTAAATTTCTACACTCTCATTTTTCAAATCAGAGAATATGGCCAAAAAAACTCTTTGAAATGTTGTTGGATCATTAAATAAACCAAAAGGTAGAACCCTATAAGCAAAGATTCCCCAAGGACATGTGAAAGTAGTTTTTCCTTGGTCTTCAGGTGCAACTTGTATCTGATTATAACCACCGAATACATCAAGAAAATAGAAAAATTTCTTTCCAGCAAGGGTGTCTAACACTTGATCTATGAAAGGTAATGGGAAATGGACCTTATGTGTTACCTTATTTAACTCTTTGTAATCCACACACACTCTCATTTTCCCATTTTTCTTTGGAACAATGACTAATGGAGAAACCCATCTACTGTCTGATATTGGATAGATGAATCCTACATCTAAAATATTTTCAATTTCTTCCTTAACAATATCTTTCAAAGCAGGGTTCAAACCTGTTTGAGGTTGTCTCACAAATTTAACATCTTCAGTGTATATTTGATGTGTATACACATCAGGGTGAATGCCAGTCATGTCTTTATAAATCCAAGCAAAATCCTGAACATGTCTCTACAAAACAACAAATAATTTGACTTCTTGCTCATTAGTCAACCAACTATTAATGTTCAAAAACTTTCCTGGCTGTATCTCAGTCTGCGTAATCCCTAGATAAATAGAGTTGCTAGCATCATATTTACTGATTAAAGCATTTAAGGGACAATGATGTGGCTACAGAGTATGAAATACTCTTGATTCTGATGTAAATGTCATACCTAACAAGATCATTTGCATAGGACAGGTGAAAGAAGTTAGAAGATGATGATGCCATCAATGTGGTAATGTGAAGGAGCTTTCTTGTAGTGGAATAGATGACAAATTTTCAACAGTTTGTTCTTCATATTTCTATAACAAACGATGGACAATAATTTGATCATCCCTAAGGCCTTCTTCTTGCAATGTTTTCACCAAAATTGTTTCATGTTCAAATATTTCTCTTTCTGGTGAATTAAGTTCTTCAATATGTTTTTTTACTACAACGGTGGCCAAGGTGACAATAGTTTCCTGTTCTTCATTAGACTCAGGATACCATATCTATCCAAAAAATTTGACTGAAGGTTGGGCTGGTGGATGCAAGGAAATCTTCTTCAGGTCTACACCATTTGAAATGGTCATCTCAACTGACCTGCAGTCTATAAATGCAGCTTCAGTGGTGGCAAGCCAAGGTCATCCTAGAATAATAGGATAGCCATTAGTTGAGTTTCTAGGCTGCAATACTAAGAAATCTACAGGATATTCCCAAGAAGACACTTCAATGGCAACATCCTCTAGAATTCCTTCCAGTTTGGCCATTGACCTATCTGCCATTTCCAAAATTATGGTAGTAGGACTAAGATTATTGAGCTGCAATTTTTGCATGGTTTCCTTAGTCATTACGTTTATTACAGCTCCTAAATCGATAAGTACATTTGGAATTTGAACTAACCCAACAGTAATTGTAACTACTGGACTCCCTAGTTCACCATATTTAGGGGGTACTAGTTTTCTAGAGAGCAGGTCAACCAACTTATCTTCTACTTGCACAGTCTTAGGAAAGGCTTTCTTCTTCCTGCCAGATTTCCTAAAGCACATCTCCTGAATGGTTTTCTTAATAAGAGGTACATCCTTTATTGCCTGCAAAAAAGGGAGTGAGATAGACATTTTACTCAATTATGTGATTAATTTTGATTTAGGAGTAGCGATAGTGTGGTCAAACATTTTAGTATACGGAAGGTCTGCTAAGACAGGTTAAATTTTTCCTTATAAACTTTTCGTTTTTCCTTCTTTTTGCTCTATTTGTGGTTTTTTTGGACTTGAAAATTCTTGCTTTCCATCAATTTATTCAATAGTGGGTGGTGCAGGGTCAGGTAAAACCTTCCATAAACATAACTGGATGTTACTACAGTCAAGAACATGGACTGCATCAGTCTCTTCAGACTCATCTCCATAAACAAGGGCTACTTGTCCGTTGTTATTGGGGTTAGCCACAGGCTGAGTTGAAAGTGGAGGTTGCTTATCTGGTTGTGATTGTTGTAGTGGCATTCTTCCTTGAAAGTTCTAATTGGGAGCTGGCAACAGGTTTTGAGTCTGTCCCTGATACCTCTGCTACCCTTTATATGATGGGTATTGTGGCCCCCATATCTTCCTACATTGTTGATTCTGTGTCCAAGGTGGATTAACAGGATTCCATGGTTGATTCCAACCAGAATGTGACCAATATTGAGGGGCTGACCAAGATTGATTCCATGGTTGTGAAGGTGGTTCTGAATATCCCCAAGGCATATTCCAAGGATATTATCCTCAATTTGTAGGAAAACGAGGGGCATTCTGGTATTGTGAAAAGTTACCTCCTAGCCTCTACCCAATAACATTAAGTTCTTCAGTTTGGGTTTGCAAAAAATTTTTACGGTGAGGCAAGAGATGGAAATTTTCAGTGTCATGCTCTCTTGAAAAAATACCACAAATAGTTGAGATAGACGTTCTATCTAAATGATAATCATGTAGGGCATGCTTATTCCTGCATCTAGGTCAATAGATAGCTAGGGGTGGTGAAGAATTAGATTTTGCATTTCTTTCCCCTAATGCAGTATTTAATTGAAAAAGAATATTAGTTTTCATGTTAGCCATTTCCTCCATCAAATATTTTATATCGGTATTACCAGGATTTCTCTTCCTTCTTCTTTGCCTAGTGCGGGAATAATTTCTGCACAACTCTACAATATCATTAATCTCAAGCTGGTTTGTATCTCCTTTTCCCATTAAGTCTAATACTTCTCTAGAATAATCCTGCAAACCTCTCAAAAATATGGTTTTTAATAAATCAGTTTCCACATGACCACATCTCTTTTGGATAAAGGTAAATCTATCAAGATAATCCTCTAAGTTTTCATCCTCTTGTATAATATGAAATAACTCATCCTTCTTATTTCTCAATCTACAATACTCCTAATACTTATCCAAAAATGCAGTTTCCATTTGATAAGTGTGGATTGAATCTGGTTCAAGGCTCATAAAACACCGTAAGGCTACATATTTGAGTGTAGAGGGAAATAACTTCAGTTTTTGGTTGTCATTGACATAGTCAAAAGTCTGACACAAAAATTTGAATTCAAACAAAAATTGATCAGGATCTTCAGAAACAACTCCCCTAAATATTTGCAATACTGAGGGTGAAATTATTTTCATAGGAGCATTCTGAGGAGGATTCAAACGAATAGGGTATTCAAAAGTTCTAACAAGAGGATTGCTAACATCATGACCAATAATTTCCCTATCACATTCTCCTTGTTCTACCATAGGCGCTTCTTCAGTTTTGACTTGTTCAGCCGGTTCAGATGGCTCAGCCTTATGTCTAGAAGCAAATACCTCTAAGAATTCTTCTTGTAAAGATCTTGATATTTTAGCTGATGAAGAAGATGATTCTCATTTAAGTATTTTAGGAATTTCATATATAGACAGATCTTCACTTGATCGTGAAGAACGCCTTGGTGGAAAAGAGCCAGTTCTAATAAACCTTCATATTTCGTCTCTTGGCATATGCATTCATACTTATTTACTAAATGAACTAAACCTCATGTCTCCAAAAATGATTTCCTAAAACAGGACAATTTTTAGATTGCTAGACCTCTCCTAACAACACCTAAGGTTCCTCGGCAACGATGCCAAAAATGATGAGTGTCATCAATTCTTCCTCATTTAATCATTATGTGTCAATCCAAGGCGGTGTCCAAGGCTATATACGAAAGCAGGGTTAACAGACTGATTTTTAGTTCATCTAGATCATGGCATTATTCACAAAATAGTTAGTGTTTAGGGGTGTCACGTGTCCCTTTTAATCTCCTAGAAACTAAAACTGAGTGCCTATTTATCCTTGCATAATTGAAATTCACACAGTTGTAGAAAAGCAAATCTGAACTATTGAAAATGATAGAATTCAGTTAACAAAATTTAAAATAACAAAATTGAAATCACATAATTAACTATAACAACAATGAAAATTTTTCAGAATTGAAACTTCACACCTGAAAAAAATGAAACCTAAGACAATGATGAAATTCAAAGGTTGGTAAGCAAATATTGCAAATCTAGAGTAAACTGAATTAACAAGAAATTATTTGATGCAAACTGGAAATACAAACTGGGAATGCTGAAGCTAAAACAAAAAAATTTATGCTATAAAATCTACTCTAGATGAATTTACTATAATTCATTCATGTGCCACATGTTAGATGAAGCTTAATTCAATATTAACCATGCAAAAAGATATCAGATTCCTGCTGACCTACTGCAACAAGAAATTAGCAAAACTCTGGCAGGAATAATCCCTCTTATGGGCCTAGAAGTGGCCCTTGCTTCTTGAACAAAAATAGGGAAAAAGTAATTTCTGTACACTATCAAATCCTCACACTAAACTCAGAAGCAAACATGAATGACAAATATTACACCTTTATTTCATTCTCAGCATATCAGCAGTGCAGGGAAAATTCTACAGACTACTGATCTGCTGCAGTACACGATTACAACATTTGGACTGCTCTATATCCTAGTACCTATATAATATATCCATCTATGCTCAACAAAATTGGAGCACTTTATTTATACTAGCAAGGTACAACAATGATAAGGTTTGGTGCTTCAATACAGGATTGTTACAACCGTTGCAGGACTGTGTTTCTAAAAAATGCAGGGATCTGATCCATTAGACCTTATCCATTCCAGCTGTTGGATTTATCTGGTGAAGGAAAGGTGTTGGAAAGGATAGGGAGGCCTCTAGAATAGTTGCAACCACCGTTTACATTCTTTTTACTGCAATTAAATATGCATTTCACCAAATTTATGTCTTCTGTGCTCATTCTAGAGCTGCTCTAGAATATCAGGCAGCAAAACAGAGTTGGTGTTAATTCATGCAGCATAAACATGTGTGATCAGTTGTGACAGCCGAAATAGGCTCCATAGGTGCCCAGATGACTGATTCCACCTTTTGTATGAGCTGGAGTGGACAAATTCCAAGCCATGATGTATATGTACAGCTGGCTAGAATTTGTATAGAAACATTCATGTTTTTTGCATAATCAACTGTTGACAAATTATTTGGCGCCTTTAGGTTATTCAAAATGGGTGAATGGTGGGAAAAATTTATAAAAGAAGCACAAAACTAAATAGATAGCAGTACCTTCATATTACAATTCTAATTTAATGCAAAATATACTAAAACATATAGCTAAAACAAATTATAAAACATAGATAAATTAGTCAAAATAGGTCATATGCACTTTATCATTCCAATATGCAAACATCATCATATAATGCATAATATCACTAAAATTAGTACAAAAACATATCATAAGTAGTTCCAAATAGTTTAATAAGTTATCAAAAAGTAGTCTTTGTATGAGGTAATATTCTCCTCATCATATTTTGAGCCCTTCATTGCATCTTGGTTGACCCCTCTGACCACGAAGAATGATCATAAAGGTTATTGTTTTGGAAATTTCTTGGAGTTTTCTTGTGGGATGTTTTAATAGTTGCAAAACCACAGATGACCCTGTTCACTTGGACGTTGTTGATCCAGAACCATCATCGATCACTTTCGACCACCAACGACCACTGTAGTATACAAATTTTATTTTGTATGCGAGTTTTTCTTACACACAATTCATGAAATATCCAGTTTTTTGCAATATTTGAAGCTGCTTGTTGTAGATATGGTTTTCTAATATCTACAACCTATCTTCTCCACTCCTGAGTTCTTTCCAAATTTTAAACTCAGATATGCATTTAAGGATCTGAAAAGGTTTGCTAAAAATACATTTTTTAACAAAAAAAATATATTTTGCTGGCAGTTCTATGTAGTTGAAAAGAACTTTGTAAAAGATTTATTTTATGAAGTTGTTACTCAATGTTTTTTCTTTTTAGATCTGCAAAATTTTAGTGATTGTAAAAATCAGATTTGATCATATACTCTTTGTAATGCCTGAATTATAAAGGCATTTGATTTTTTTTTGGGGGACTCTTATTTTTTGAAGCACTGAATACAAATTTTCTGGGTGGGGTGTTTTGGTGTCGATTTGAACACCATCTTTGTGAATCTTGCATTTTATTTCTTGTTATTGAAAAACGGGTTTAGAGGATTTTGATCCACTTAACTCACATAGTTATCACATATGGAAGCTACATATGATGATATTAATTCAATCTAAATGACTATCAAGATTAATGCAAGAAGAGCTATCTAAAGTTACAAAATAGTATCATATGTTTTTTCATGATTGTAAAATGGATGAATGTAAGGGATTAATTGGGATGCATGTGAGTGATAATATATTATTTCATCTTAATTATTGTGACACTCCTTTTCAAATTTGGGAGAATCTTGAGAAGCTATTTGGGCAAGTGGACACTTTTTGAGTTTTACATCTTGATGTTGAACTTAGTGCTCTCAATCTAGATGATTTTCCATCTATAGGTGATTATCTCACTAAGTTTCATTCCTTGCTCACACTTTTAAAGGGTAGTGGAAAAACTGAAATGGATGAAGAATGTATTTTCATGATCTTGTCAAAACTTAGGGGTCCATTCCATATGTTTGCCTCCGTATTTTTTGCCAATATGGATTCCATGGGTTTTGATCACAAAATTTCTACTTTTGAGAAGTTTTGTACCAATATTTTGAGGGAAGAATTCAAAGTTCTTAACTCTGATTATTAAACCTCCTCATATAAGGTATTTGTTGCATCCTCCACTAGCACTTCCAAAGGCAAGGGAAAGTCCAAGTCTAAGTCCCAACCTAATCCTTTCCCTTCTTTTCATTTCATCAAAATCCCATAAAGTCACATAAAAAAGAGTCATCCTTAAAAGAGTGCAATCATAAACCTAAGTAGTCCAAAAGAAAAAAATAGGTCAAATATTACTTGTTCATATTGTGGATTCAGTGGTCATTCCGATGACAAGTGATGGAAAAAGTTACAAGACTTAGAGAAAGCCTTTAGGAATAAAAAAATTGTTAGAATATTAATGTGTACTTTGTCTATGCATATTATGACATGTGTCCTTGACACTTGTCATGTTCTCATATAGGCCTCATGCCTATATATTGTAATCATTCTTGTATCAATCAAATCTCATATTTTTCATTCCTAACATTTGATATCAGAGGAGGCTTTCCCCGCCCTGTAGGTTTTAGGGGGGATTTCTCTCATGGAAATCCCTCCCTATTTTTTCCTTCATTTTTTTTTCAAAATAGGGAGTATGCTCTCCATCCTTTGATGG
Source organism: Wollemia nobilis (assembly GCA_028583015.1). NCBI lineage: Eukaryota > Viridiplantae > Streptophyta > Pinopsida > Araucariales > Araucariaceae > Wollemia > Wollemia nobilis. Next base: position 5,569,875 of record JAQPPZ010000523.1, on the reverse strand, counting down.
ATTAGAAACCAGACATTTGAAGAAAATCCATGGATGCCAAATTTTTTAGAGTGATTTATTGGGGAGGTTAATATTTTGTTTTGTATCTGTCCGCAGAAGTAATTTCTCCACGAAGAAATGAAAAACGAGATATAACATCTTCTGCAAGTTCAACCCTGTTTATCATATTTTGGAATCTTAATTTTTTATTTATTTTTGGTTGTGGTGGTGTTGCAAACCAATTTTTTTGTTGAATCATGAGAATATTCCAGTTAAGACAATGATTTTTGTAGTGAGAGACTCTGATTGTCAAGACCTCCCCACTACAGTAGCAGCCACGCCATCCATAACCCATGTAGAGACCATAGAGCAATGACCCCGCGATGAACCCATAGCCACCTTCACGACCCTGTTCTATTTCCTTCGGTTGATTTAAAAGCTTCAAAACTTCGCAAATCCATGGTGGTATTGCTTTTTTAACTGTGATAAAATGGAGCGCAAACGCTGTAGATAGATCCACCGTAGATAGATGTTCTGCTATTAATTTCAGCCTATCCAAGTTATCAAAGTTTTAATATGTCATCAAATATCTCGCTTTGTATTCTTTTATGACCTCGCTTTGTATTCTTTTATGACCACTGTGTGCTGCTTCATTCATTGGTGCATTCTTCAGTAATAGTGTCCCTTTCTGTGCATGGAGGAGAATTTTTTTGTCGAGAACCCATGGAGGAGATTTTTTCCACAATGCATATTGCTAGTTCATTTTTTTGCAGGTGCCAGGCTATTGTGGATGAAAAACAAACATCACCTTGAGACCCGAAAAGCCACTCATCTACACATATCGACTACACAGTCCAGGAGGACATGCTCGTGTGCAACTCCATGCCTTCCTCAAAATTTTGCCTTGGAAATCGTACTTGAAACCTGCATCCCAAGTGCTATTTCCAACCCAACTGACACAAAACCTTAAGAATCCACAGAAAAATTAATTTAATTTTGACTTTTCAATTGGATGATTCTGAAGATTGATGAATTAACCTTTTGTTAATTCATTCCAATAGGTTTTATCGTATGGTTCATTCCAGAGAATATACCCTTATTCCTTTCAAAACTAATTCCAAAGCTCCCTTATTCCGAAATTGTTATGTGCAGCAGGTTCATTCTAGAGCAGTACCATTCAAAAGCATTTGAAAAGCATTTTCTGTCTTAGACTATCTTGATAACTTTCTAGAACCAGACCTTATGCATGATTTATACTAAGGATATCATACACTACATAATAAATATTTACAATATTAAAATAGAAAAGGCACATACCTAAAGAAACCATTCTATCTACATTTTGTACAAATGCCGTTTTCTGTTGATTTTAAGCTGACTCCTCATAGAGTGTAACAGGTGCAATCTGAAAAACAGTGAAACAGAGGTGAAAATGAATGGAATGGTAAATAGTGGAACAATGGTGAGAATGAATGGAATGGTGGTGGGTCCGTGAGGTAAACATGCCGAAAAAACCAGTTTTCATGTAAGCCCAATTCAGATGCGCCTCAAAGAGGTTTTCACATTCTGAATTATTATTATTATTATTATATATATATATATATATATATTTTATTTTTATTTTTTTCATTTTTTTATATTTTGGTTCATGTCACTTGATTGAGTCCATCTTGGAAGAAGTGGTTTCTTCCAATAATGATACATCCAAGTTTCCTACTTACTTGAGAAAATCCTCCTTGGTTAACGGTTTGTGATATATCCAAAGACGATGACCGTTAACTACCAACTTCCTTCTTGAATCATCTATTGGTGAAAGACGTGCAACTCCATTTGCAAATACCTCCTCAACTTGATAAGGTCCAAGCCATCGAGTTTGCAACTTGCCAGGATAGTCTTCATATCGTGAGTCAAAAAACAAAGCCCAATCGCCTTGTTGAAATTTTTGTTGTTGGATATGACTATCATGCCACAACTTGCATTGTGACTGGATCACCTCGGTCTAGTGCAATGCATACCTCCTTAGCTCATCCAATGCATTGAGCTACATAATCCGGTCCGTTTGTGCTTGTGACAAATCAATACCAACTTCCAAAGCAATTCGAAGAGTTAGTAATTCAAACTCAATAGGCAAAAGAGGCTTTTTACCATAAACCAATTCATAGGGAGTAAATCCAGTAGTGGTTTTCCAAGTGGTGTTATAAGCCCAAATTGCTTCAGGTAACTTCTCCATCCAATTCATCCTATGGGCTGCTACAGTTTTGGTTAAGATCCTTTATAACTCCCTATTTGTCACTTCAACTTGGCCACTGGCTTGCGGATGGTAAGGTGAGGATTTTCAGTGTTTGATTTCATACAGCTTTGTAAAGGCTTCAAAAAACTTTTGAGGTAAATTGAGGTCCCTGATAAGTGGTGATGGATTGTGTGGTTCCAAAATGCAGGAAAATTTGTGAATACAAAAAATCAACAACTTTTTCTTCTCGAGCATGCTTAAAAGCATGGGCTTCTACCCATTTGGTTACATAGTCACTACATACCAAGATATGCACTTTCCCTTGGAAAGGATGGCCAATGGGTCCTACAAAATCTAACCCCCACCTCTCAAATGGTTATGTTCCTACTTGAAGTTGTAATGGCATTTCACTAGTGAAGGTAGGTTTTCCCATCCTTTGGCATGCATCACAATATCTAAAATAATTTTTCACATCTTTATGCAAAGATGGCCAGTAATAACCAGTACCCAATATATTTTGAATTTTACTCTTAACTGAATAGTCTCCTCCTAAAGTTTCATCATGACATGCCCGTAGGATATCATATATCTCATCCTTGTGGATGCACCTGCACAAAACATGGTCAGGAATGCATTTTAAAAGTAAATCTCCTATCCATTTAAAAGAAGAACTTTGCTTGATTACCTATTTATTTTGTTTAGGAGTAAAGTGAAGAGGAATTTTTCGTATAGCCAAATAATTAGCTATATCTGTAAACCATGGAGATTGCACAGAAATAGCAAACAATTTCTCATTAGGAAATGCATCTTCAACCAATTCTCTTGTATCTTCATTTGGCAATCTTGACAGAAAATCTGCAACTACATTAGATTTCCTTGGTTTATTAACTATAGTGATATCAAATTCTTGCAACAGTATTAACCAGAGAATAATTCTTGCACTAACCAGAGGTTTATTCATCAGGTATTTAATGGCAGCATGATCTGTATGAATGAATACCCGATATCCTGTGATATAGTTTATTCATCAGGTATTTAATGGCATCATGATGTGTATGAATGAATACCTGATATCCTGTGATATAGTGTCAAAAATTATTAATAGCATATACTACAACTAAAAATTCCTTCTCAGTAGTAGTTTAGTTATTTTCAACTCATGTCAAGTTTTTACTGATGTAATAAATGTCATAATTCTCCCCATTGTCAATTTGCCCTAATGCAGCTCCAATAGCGAGCATTGGAAGCATCGATTTGAATATGGAAGGAAAATTCCCAATTAGGTCCTCTTAATATAGGGGGAGTTGTTAAATTTTATTTTAATTCATCAAAAGACTTTTGACACTCAGTAGACCAAGAAAATTTAGAATCTTTCATTAGTAATGCAAACATTGGATTGGCTATGGTACTGAAATTGTCAATAAATCCGCGGTAGAAACCAATGTGTCCCAAGTAACTCCTCACACCAGTTTGAGTTTTTGGAGGAGGAAGGTTTTTGATGACTTCCACCTTTTTAGGATCAATCTTGATCCCATAAGAGGAGATATGATGACCAAGTACAATCCCTTCCTCCATCATTAAGAAGCATTTCTCAGGATTAAGAGACAAATGGTATGTTTCACAATGTATTAAAACTTTTTCAAGCTTTTCCAAAGTATATTCAAAACTATCCCCAAATACTATGAAATCATCCATGTAAATTTCTACACTCTCATTTGTCAAATCAGAGAATATGGCCAAAACAACTCTTTGAAATGTTGTTGGATCATTAAATAAACTAAAAGGTAGAACCCTATAAGCAAAGATTCCCCAAGGACATGTGAAAGTAGTTTTTCCTTGGTCTTCAGGTGCAACTTGTATCTGATTATAACCACCAAATACATCAAGAAAATAGAAAAATTTCTTTCCAGCAAGGGTGTCTAACACTTGATCTATGAAAGGTAATGGGAAATGGTCCTTATGTGTTACCTTATTTAACTCTTTGTAATCCACACACACTCTCATTTTCCCATTTTTCTTTGGAACAATGACTAATGGAGAAACCCATCTACTGTCTGATATTGGATAGATGAATCCTACATCTAAAAGATTTTCAATTTCTTCCTTAACAATATCTTTCAAAGCAGGGTTCAAACCTGTTTGAGGTTGTCTCACAAATTTAACATCTTCAGTGTATATTTGATGTGTATACACATCAGGATGAATGCCAGTCATGTCTTTATAAATCCAAGCAAAATCCTGAACATGTCTCTACAAAACAACAAATAATTTGACTTCTTGCTCATTAGTCAACCAACTATTAATGTTCAAAAAATTTCCTGGCTGTATCTCAGTCTGCGTAATCCCTAGATAAATAGAGTTGCCAGCATCATATTTACTGATTAAAGCATTTAAGGGACAATGATGTGGCTACAGAGTATGAAATACTCTTGATTCTGATGTAAATTTCATACCTAACGAGATCATTTGCATAGGATAGGTGAAAGAAGTTAGAAGATGATGATGCCATCCATGTGGTAATGTGAAGGAGCTTTCTTGTAGTGGAATAGATGACAAATTTTCAACAGTTTGTTCTTCATATTTCTATAACAAACGATGGAAAATAATTTGATCATCCCTAAGGCCTTCTTCTTGCAATGTTTTCACCAAAATTGTTTCATGTTCAAATATTTCTCTTTCTGGTGAATTAAGTTCTTCAATATGTTTTTTTACTACAACGGTGGCCAAGGTGACAATAGTTTCCTGTTCTTCATTAGACTTAGGATACCATATCTATCCAAAAAATTTGACTGAAGGTTGGGCAAGTGGATGCAAGGAAATCTTCTTCAGGTCTACACCATTTGAAATGGTCATATCAACTGACCTGCAGTCTATAAATGCAGCTTTAGTGGCAAGCCAAGGTCATCCTAGAATAATAGGATAGCCATTAGTTGAGTTTCTAGGCTGCAATACTAAGAAATCTACAGGATATTCCCAAGAAGACACTTCAATGGCAACATCCTCTAGAATTCCTTCCAGTTTGGCCATTGACCTATCTGCCATTTCCAAAATTATGGTAGTAGGACTAAGATTATTGAGCTGCAATTTTTGCATGGTTTCCTTAGTCATTACGTTTATTGCAGCTCCTAAATCGATAAGTACATTTGGAATTTGAACTAACCCAACAGTAATTGTAACTACTGGACTCCCTGGATCACCATATTTAGGGGGTACTAGTTTTACAGAGAGCAAGTCAACCAACTTACCTTCTACTTGCACAGTCTTAGGAAAGGCTTTCTTCTTCCTGCTAGATTTCCTAAAGCACATCTCCTGAATGGTTTTCTTAATAAGAGGTACATCCTTTATTGCCTGCAACAAAGGGAGTGAGATAGACATTTTCCTCAATTATGTGATTAATTTTGATTTAGGAGTAGCGATAGTGTGGTCAAACATTTTAGTATACGGAAGGTCTGCTAAGACAGGTTCAAATTTTCCTTGTAAACTTTTTGTTTTTCCTTCTTTTTGCTCTATTTGTGGTTTTTTTGGACTTGAAAATTCTTGCTTTCCATCAATTTATTCAATAGTGGGTGGTGCAGGGTCAGGTAAAACCTTCCATAAACATAACTAGATGTTACTACAGTCAAGAACATGGACTGCATCAGTCTCTTCAGACTCATCTCCATAAACAAGGGCTGCTTGTCCGTTGTTATTGGGGTTAGCCACAGGCTGAGTTGAAAGTGGAGGTTGCTTATCTGGTTGTGATTGTTGTAGTGGCATTCTTCCTTGAAAGTTCTAATTGGGAGCTGGCAACAGGTTTTGAGTCTATCATTGATACCTCTGCTACCCTTTATATGATGGGTATTGTGGCCCCCATATCTGCCCACATTGTTGATTCTGTGTCCAAGGTGGATTAACAGGATTCCATGGTTGATTCCAACCAGAATGTGACCAATCTTGAGGGGCTGACCAAGATTGATTCCATGGTTGTGAAGGTGGTTCTGAATATCCCCAAGGCATATTCCAAGGATATTATCCTCAATTTGTAGGAAAACGAGGGGCATTCTGGTATTGTGAAAAGTTACCTCCTGGCCTCTACCCAATAACATTAAGTTCTTCAGTTTGGGTTTGCAAAACATTTTTACGGTGAGGCAAGAGATGGAAATTATCAGTGTTATGCTCTCTTGAAAAAATACCACAAATAGTTGAGATAGACGTTCTATCTAAATGATAATCATGTAGGGCATGCTTATTCCTGCATCTAGGTCAATAGATAGCTAGGGGTGGTGAATAATTAGATTTTACATTTCTTTCCCCTAATGCAGTATTTAATTGAACAAGAATATTAGTTTTCATGTTAGCCATTTCCTCCATCAAATATTTTATATCAGTATTACCAGGATTTCTCTTCCTTCTTCTTTGCCTAGTGAGGGAATAATTTCTGCACAACTCTACAATATCATTAATCTCAAGCTGGTTTGTATCTCCTTTTCCCATTAAGTCTAATACTTCTCTAGAATAATCCTGCAAACCTCTCAAAAATATGGTTTTTAATAAATCGTTTCCACATGACCACATCTCTTTTGGATAAAGGTAAATCTATCAAGATAATCCTCTAAGTTTTCATCCTCTTCTTGTATAATCTGAAATAACTCATCCTTCTTATTTCTCACTCTACAATACTCCTAATACTTATCCAAAAATGCAATTTCCATTTGATAAGTGTGGATTGAATCTGGTTCAAGGCTCATAAAACACCGTAAGGCTACATCTTTGAGTGTAGAGGGAAATAACTTCAGTTTTTGGTTGTCATTGACATAGTCACAAGTCTGACACAAAAATTTGAATTCAAACAAAAATTGATCAGGATCTTCAGAAACAACTCCCCTAAATATTTGCAATACTGAGGGTGAAATTATTTTCATAGGAGCATTCTGAGGAGGATTCAGACGAATAGGGTATTCAAAAGTTCTAACAAGAGGATTGCTAACATCATGACCAATAATTTCCCTATCACGTTCTCCTTGTTCTGCCATAGGTGCTTCTTCAGTTTTGACTTGTTCAACCATAGGTGCTTCTTCAACCTTATGTCTAGAAGCAAATACATCTAAGAATTCTTCTTGTAAAGATCTTGATATTTTAGCTGATGAAGAAGATGATTCTCTTTTAAGTATTTTAGGAATTTCATATACAGACAGATCTTCACCTGATCATGAAGAACGCCTTGGTGGAAAAGATCCAGTTCTAATAAACCTTCATCTTTCGTCTCTTGGCGTATGCATTCATACTTATTTACTAAATGAACTAAACCTCATGTCTCCAAAAATGATTTCCTAAAACAGGACAATTTCTAGATTGCTAGACCTCTCCTAACAACACCTAAGGTTCCTCGGCAACGATGCCAAAAATGATGAGTGTCATCAATTCTTCATCATTTAATCATTATGTGTCAATCCAAGGCGGTGTCCAAGGCTATATACGAAAGCATGGGTTAACAGACTGATTTTTAGTTCATCTAGATCATGGCCTTATTCACAAAATAGTTAGTGTTTAGGGGTGTCACGTGTCTCTTTTAATCTCCTAGAAACTAAAATTGAGTGCCTATTTATCCTTGCATAATTTAAATTCACACAGTTGTAGAAAAGCAAATCTGAACTATTGAAAATGATAGAATTCAGTTAACAAAATTTAAAATAACAAAATTGAAATCACAGAATTAATTATAACAACAATGAAACTTTTTCAGAATTGAAACTTCACACCTGCAAAAAATGAAACCTAAGACAATGATGAAATTCAAAGGTTGGTAAGCAAATATTGCAAATCTAGAGTAAAATGAATTAACAAGAAATTATCTGATGCAAACTGGAAATACAAACTGGGAATGCTGAAGCTAAAACAATTTTTTTTAAAAATATACTGTAGATGAATTTACTATAATTCATTCATGTGCCACATGTTAGATGAAGCTTAATTCAATATTAACCATGCAAAAAGCTATCAGATTCCTGCTGACCTACTGCAACAAGAAATTAGCAAAACTCTGGCAGGAATAATCCCTCTTATGGGCCTAGAAGTGGCCCTTGCTTCCTGAACCAAAATAGGGAAAAAGTACTTTCTGTACACTATCAAATCCTCACACTAAACTCATAAGCAAACATGAATGACAAATATTGCACCTTTATTTCATTCTCAGCATATCAGCAGTGCAGGGAAAAATCTGCAGACTAATGATCTGCTGCAGTATACAATTACATTTGGATTGCTCTATATCCTAGTACCTATATCCTATATCCATCTATGCTCAACCAAATGGGAACACTTTATTTATACTAGCAAGGTACAACAATGATAAGGTTTGGTGCTTCAATACAGGATTGTTACAACCGTTGCAGGACTGTGTTTCTAAAAAATGCAGGGATCTGATCCATTAGACCTTATCCATTCCAGCTGTTGGATTTATATGGTGAAGGAAAGGTGTTGGAAAGGATAGGGAGGCCTCTAGAATAGTTGCAACCATCATTTACATTCTTTTTACTGCAATTAAATATGCATTTCACCAAATTTATGTCTTCTGTGCTCATTCTAGAGCTGCTCCAGAATATCAGGCAGCAGAACAGAGTTGGTGTTAATTCATGCAACATAAACATGTGTGATCAGTTGTGACAGCCGAAATAGCCTCCATAGGTGCCTAGATGACTGATTCCACCTTTTGTATGAGCTGGAGTGGACAAATTCCAAGCCATGATGTATATGTACAGCTGGCTGGAATTTGTATGGAAACATTCATGTTTTTTGCACAATCAACTGTTGACAAATTATTTGGCGCCTTTAGGTTATTCAAAATGGGTGAATGGTGGGAAAAATTTGTAAAATAAGCACACAACTAAATAGATAGCAGTACATTCATATTACAATTCTAATTTAATGCAAAATATACTAAAACATATAGCTAAAACAAATTATAAAACATAGATAAATTAGTCAAAACAGGTCATATGCACTTTATCATTCCAATATGCAAACATCATCATATAATGCATAATATCACTAAAATTAGTACAAAAACATATCATAAGTAGTTCCAAATAGTTTAATAAGTTATCAAAAAGTAGTCTTTGTATGAGGTAATGTTCTGCCTCATCATATTTTGAGCCCTTCATTGCATCTTGGTTGACCCCTCTGACCACGAAGAATGATCATAAAGGTTATTGTTTTGGAAATTTCTTGGAGTTTTCTTGTGGGATGTTTTAATAGTTGCAAAACCACAGACGACCCTGTTCACTTGGACATTGTTGATCCAGAACCATCATCGATCACTTTCGACCACCAACGACCACTGTAGTATACAAATTTTATTTTGTATGTGAGTTTTTCTTACACACAATTCATGAAATATCCAGTTTTTTGCAATATTTGAAGCTGCTTGTTGTAGATATGGTTTTCTAATATCTACAACCTATCTTCTCCACTCCTGAGTTCTTTCCAAATTTTAAACTCAGATATGCATTTAAGGATCTGAAAAGGTTTGCTAAAAATACATTTTTTAACAAAAAAAATATATTTTTCTGGCAGTTCTATGTAGTTGAAAAGAACTTTGTAAAAGATTTATTTTATGAAGTTGTTACTCAATGTTTTTTCTTTTCAGATCTGCAAAATTTTAGTGATTGTAAAAATCAGATTTGATCATATACTCTTTGTAATGCCTGAATTATAAAGGCATTTGATATTTTTTTGGGGGACTCTTATTTTTTGAAGCACTGAATACAAATTTTCTGGGTGGGGTGTTTTGGTGTCGATTTGAACACCATCTTTGTGAATCTTGCATTTTATTTCTTGTTATTGAAAAACGGGTTTAGAGGATTTTGATCCACTTAACTCACATAGTTATCACATATGGAAGCTACATATGATGATATTAATTCAATCTAAAGGACTATCAAGATTAATGCAAGAAGAGCTATCTAAAGTTACAAAATAGTATCATATGTTTTTTCATGATTGTAAAATGGATGAATGTAAGGGATTAATTGGGATGCATGTGAGTGATAATATATTATTTCATCTTAATTATTGTGACACTCCTTTTCAAATTTGGGAGAATCTTGAGAAGCTATTTGGGCAAGTGGACACTTTTTGAGTTTTACATCTTGATGTTGAACTTAGTGCTCTCAATCTAGATGATTTTCCATCTATAGGTGATTTTCTCACTAAGTTTCAATCCTTGCTCACACTTTTAAAGGGTAGTGGAAAAACTAAAATGGATGAAGAATGTATTTTCATGATCTTGTCAAAACTTAGGGGTCCATTCCATATGTTTGCCTCCGTATTTTTTGCCAATATGGATTCCATGGGTTTTGATCACAAAATTTCTACTTTTGAGAAGTTTTGTACCAATATTTTGAGGGAAGAATTCAAAGTTCTTAACTTTGAGTATTACACCTCCTCATATAAGCTATTTGTTGCATCCTCCACTATCACTTCCAAAGGCAAGGGAAAGTCCAAGTCTAAGTCCCAACCTAATCCTTTCCCTTCTTTTCATTTCATAAAAATCCCATAAAGTCACATAAAAAAGAGTCATCCTTAAAAGAGTGCAATCATAAACCTAAGTAGTCCAAAAGAAAAAAATAGGTCAAATATTACTTGTTCATATTGTGGAGTCAGTGGTCATTCCGATGACAAGTGATGAAAAAAGTTACAAGACTTAGAGAAAGACTTTAGGAATAAAAAAATTGTTAGAATATTAATGTGTACTTTGTCTATGCATATTATGACATGTGTCCTTGACACTTGTCATGTTCTCATATAGGCCTCATGCCTATATATTGTAATCATTCTTGTATCAATCAAATCTCATATTTTTCATTCCTAACATTTGATATCAGAGGAGGCTTTCCCCGCCTCGTAGGTTTTAGGGGGATTTCCCTCATGGAAATCCCTCCCTATTTTTTTCCTTCATTTTTTCTTCAAAATAGGGAGTATGCTCTCCATCCTTTGATGGATCAAAAACCAGACATTTGAAGAAAATCCATGGATGCCAAATTTTTTAGAGTGATTTATTGGGGAGGTTAATATTTTGTTTTGTATCTGTCCGCAGAAGTAATTTCTCCACGAAGAAATGAAAAACGAGATATAATATTTTCTGCAAGTTCAACCCTGTTTATCATATTTTGGAATCTTAATTTTTTATTTATTTTTGGTTGTGGTGGTGTTGCAAACCAATTTTTTTGTTGAATCATGAGAATATTCCAGTTAAGACAATGATTTTTGTAGTGAGAGAATCTGATTGTTAAGACCTCCCCACTACAAGAGTAGCAGCCACACCATCCATAACCCATGTAGAGACCATAGAGCAATGACCCCCCGATGAACCCATAGCCACCTTCACGACCCTGTTCTATTTCCTTCGGTTGATTTAAAAGCTTCAAAACTTCACAAATCCATGGTGGTATTGCTTTTTTAACTGTGATAAAATGGAGCGCAAACGCTGTAGATAGATCCACCATAGATAGATGTTCTGCTATTAATTTCAGCCTATCCAAGTTATCAAAGTTTTAATATGTCATCAAATATCTCGCTTCATATTCTTTTATGACCACTGTGTGCTGCTTCATTCATTGGTGCATTCTTTAATAATAGTGTCCCTTTCTGTGCATGGAGGAGAATTTTTTCGTCGAGAACCCATGGAGGAGATTTTTTCCACAATGCATATTGCTAGTTCATTTTTTTGCAGGTGCCAGGCTATTATGGATGGAAAACAAACATCACCTTAAGACCCGAAAAGCCACTCATCTACACATATCGACTACACAGTCTAGGAGGACATGCTTGTGTGCAACTCCATGCCTTCCTCAAAATTTAGCCTTGGAACTCGTACTTGAAACCTGCATCCCAAGTGCTATTTCCAACCCAACGGACATAAAACCTTAAGAATCCATAGAAAAATTAATTTAATTTTGACTTTTCAATTGGATGATTCTGAAGATTGATGAATTAACCTTTTGTTAATTCATTCCAATAGGTTTTATCGTATGGTTCATTCCAGAGAATATACCCTTATTCCTTTCAAAACTAATTCCAAAGCTCCCTTATTCCGAAATTGTTATGTGCAGCAGGTTCATTCTAGAGCAGTACCATTCAAAAGCATTTGAAAAGCATTTTCTGTCTTAGACTATCTTGATAACTTTATAGAACCAGACCTTATGCATGATTTATACTAACTAAGGATATCATACACTACATAATAAATATTTACAATATTAAAATAGAAAAGGCACATACCTGAAGAAACCATTCTATCTACATTTTGTACAAATGTCGTTTTCTGCTGATTTTAAGTTGACTCCTCATAGAGTGTAACAGGTGCAATCTAAAAAACAATGAAACAGAGGTGAAAATGAATGGAATGGTAAATAGTGGAACAATGGTGAGAATGAATGGAATGGTGGTGGGTCTGTGAGGTAAACTTGCCGAAAAAACTAGTTTTCATGTAAGCCCAATTCAGATGCGCCTCAAAGAGGTTTTCACATTCTGAATTATTATTATTATTATTATATATATATATATATTATTTTTATTTTTTTAATTTTTTTAATATTTTGGTTCATGTCACTTGATTGAGTCCATCTTGGAAGAAGTGGTTTCTTCCAATAATGATACATCCAAGTTTCCTACTTACTTGAGAAACTCCTCCTTGGTTAACGATTTGTGATATATCCAAAGACGATGACCGTTAACTACCAAATTCCTTCTTGAATCATCTATTGGTGAAAGACGTACAACTCCATTTGCAAATACCTCCTCAACTTGATAAGGTCCGAGCCATCGAGTTTGCAACTTGCCAGGATAGTCTTCATATCGTGAGTCAAACAACAAAGCCCAATCGCCTTGTTGAAATTTTTGTTGTTGGATATGACTATCATGCCACAACTTGCATTGTGACTGGATCACCTCGGTCTAGTGCAATGCATACCTCCTTAGCTCATCCAATGCATTGAGCTACATAATCCGGTCCGTTTGTGCTTGTGACAAATCAATACCAACTTCCAAAGCAATTCGAAGAGTTAGTAATTCAAACTCAATAAGCAAAAGAGGCTTTTTACCATAAACCAATTCATAGGGAGTAAATCCAGTAGTGGATTTCCAAGTGGTGTTATAAGCCCAAATTGCTTTAGGTAACTTCTCCATCCAATTCATCCTATGGGCTGCTACAGTTTTGGTTAAGATCCTTTATAACTCCCTATTTGTCACTTCAACTTGGCCACTGGCTTGCGGATGGTAAGGTGAGGATTTTTAGTGTTTGATTTCATACAGCTTTGTAAAGGCTTCAACAACTTTTGAGGTAAATTGAGGTGCTTGATAAGTGGTGATGGATTGTGTGGTTCCAAAATGCAGGAAAATCTGTGAATACAAAAAATCAACAACTTTTTCTTCTCGAGCATGCTTAAAAGCATGGGCTTCTACCCATTTGGTTACATAGTCACTACATACCAAGATATGCACTTTCCCTTGGAAAGGATGGTCAGTGGGTCCTACAAAATCTAACCCCCACCTCTCAAATGGTTATGTTCCTACTTGAGGTTGTAATGGCATTTCACTAGTGAAGGTAGGTTTTCCCATCCTTTGGCATGCATCACAATATCTAACATAATTTTTCACATCTTTATGCAAAGGTGGCCAGTAATAACCAGTACCCAATATATTTCAAATTTTACTCTTAACTGAATAGTGTCATAAAGTTTCATCATGACATGCCCATAGGATATCATATATCTCATCCTTGTGGATGCACCTGCACAAAACATGGTCAGGAATGCATTTTAAAAGTAAATCTCCTATCCATTTAAAAGAAGAACTTTGCTTGATTACCTATTTATTTTGTTTAGGAGTAAAGTGAAGAGGAATTTTTCATATAGCCAAATAATTAGCTATATCTGTAAACCATGGAGATTGCACAAAAATAGCAAACAATTTCTCATTAGGAAATGCATCTTCAACCAACTCTCTTGTATCTTCATTTGGCAATCTTGACAGAAAATCTGCAACTACATTAGCTTTCCCTGGTTTATTAACTATAGTGATATCAAATTCTTGCAACAATATTAACCAGAGAATAATTCTTGCACTAACCAGAGGTTTATTCATCAGGTATTTAATGGCAGCATGATCTGTATGAATGAATACCCGATATCCTGTGATATAGTTTATTCATCAGGTATTTAATGGTATCATGATCTGTATGAATGAATACCTGATATCCTGTGATATAGTGTCGAAACTTATTAATAGCATATACTACAACTAAAAATTCCTTCTCAGTAGTAGTTTAGTTATTTTCAACTCATGTCAAGTTTTTACTGATGTAATAAATGTCATAATTCTCCCCATTGTCCATTTGCCCTAATGCAGCTCCAATAGCAGCATTGGAAGCATCAATTTGAATATGGAAGGAAAATTCCCAATTAGGTCCTCTTAATATAGGGGGAGTTGTTAAATTTTATTTTAATTCATCAAAAGACTTTTGACACTCAGTAGACCAAGAAAATTTAGAATATTTCATTAGTAATGCAAACATTGGATTGGCTATGGTACTGAATTTGTCAATAAATCCGTGGTAGAAACCAATGTGTCCCAAGAAACTCCTCACACCAGTTTGAGTTTTTGGAGGAGGAAGGTTTTTGATGACTTCCACCTTTTTAGGATCAATCTTGATCCCATAAGAGGAGATATGATGACCAAGTACAATCCCTTCCTCCATCATTAAGAAGCATTTCTCGGGATTAAGAGACAAATGGTATGTTTCACAATGTATTAAAACTTTTTCAAGCTGTTCCAAAGTATATTCAAAACTATCCCCAAATACTATGAAATCATCAATGTAAATTTCTACACTCTCATTTGTCAAATCAGAGAATATGGCCAAAACAACTCTTTGAAATGTTGTTGGATCATTAAATAAACCAAAAGGTAGAACCCTATAAGCAAAGATTCCCCAAGGACATGTGAAAGTAGTTTTTCCTTGGTCTTCAGGTGCAACTTGTATCTGATTATAACCACCGAATACATCAAGAAAATAGAAAAATTTCTTTCCAGCAAGGGTGTCTAGCACTTGATCTATGAAAGGTAATGGTAAATGGTCCTTATGTGTTACCTTATTTAACTCTTTGTAATCCACACACACTCTCATTTTCCCATTTTTCTTTGGAACAATGACTAATGGAGAAACCCATCTACTGTCTGATATTGGATAGATGAATCCTACATCTAAAAGATTTTCAATTTCTTCCTTAACAATATCTTTCAAAGCAGGGTTCAAACCTGTTTGAGGTTGTCTCACAAATTTAACATCTTCAGTGTATATTTGATGTGTATACACATCAGGGTGAATTCCAGTCATGTATTTATAAATCCAAGAAAAATCCTGAACATGTCTCTACAAAACAACAAATAATTTGACTTCTTGCTCATTAGTCAACCAACTATTAATGTTCAAAAACTTTCCTGGCTGTATCTCAGTCTGCATAATACCTAGATAAATAGAGTTGCCAGCATCATATTTACTGATTAAAGCATTTAAGGGACAATGATGTGGCTACAGAGTATGAAATACTCTTGATTCTGATGTAAATGTCATACCTAACGAGATCATTTGCATAGGACAGGTGAAAGAAGTTAGAAGATGATGATGCCATCCATGTGGTAATGTGAAGGAGCTTTCTTGTAGTGGAATAGATGACAAATTTTCAACAGTTTGTTCTTCATATTTCTATAACAAACGATGGAAAATAATTTGATCATCCCTAAGGCCTTCTTCTTGCAATGTTTTCACCAAAATTGTTTCATGTTCAAAGATTTCTCTTCTCGGTAAATTAAGTTCTTCAATATGTTATTTTACTACAACGATGGCCAAGGTGACAATAGTTTCTCGTTCTTCATTAGACTCAGGATACCATATCTATCCAAAAAATTTGACTGAAGGTTGGGCTGGTGGATGCAAGGAAATCTTCTTCAGGTCTACACCATTTGAAATGGTCATCTCAACTGACCTGCAATCTATAAATGCAGCTTCAATGGCAAGCCAAGGTCATCCTAGAATAATAGGATAGCCATTAGTTGAGTTTCTAGGCTGCAATACTAAGAAATCTATAGGATATTCCCAAGAAGACACTTCAATGGCAACATCCTCTAGAATTCCTTCCAGTTTGGCCATTGACCTATCTGCCATTTCCAAAATTATGGTAGTAGGACTAAGATTATTGAGCTGCAATTTTTGCATGGTTTCCTTAGTCATTACGTTTATTGCAACTCCTAAATCGATAAGTACATTTGAAATTTGAACTAACCCAATAGTAATTGTAACTACTGGACTCCCTGGATCACCATATTTAGGGGGTACTAGTTTTCCAGAGAGCAGGTCAACCAACTTACCTTCTACTTGCACAATCTTAGGAAAGGCTTTCTTCTTCCTGCTAGATTTCCTAAAGCACATCTCCTGAATGGTTTTCTTAATAAGAGGTACATCCTTTATTGCCTGCAACAAAGGGAGTGAGATAGACATTTTCCTCAATTATGTGATTAATTTTTATTTAGGAGTAGCGATAGTGTGGTCAAACATTTTAGTATACGGAAGGTATGCTAAGACAGGTTCAAATTTTCCTTGTAAACTTTTCGTTTTTCCTTCTTTTTGCTCTATTTGTGGTTTTTTTGGACTTGAAAATTCTTGCTTTCCATCAATTTATTCAATAGTGGGTGGTGCAAGGTCAGGTAAAACCTTCCATAAACATAACTAAATGTTACTACAGTCAAGAACATGGACTGCATCAGTCTCTTCAGACTCATCTCCATAAACAAGGGCTGCTTGTCCGTTGTTATTGGGGTTAGCCACAGGCTGAGTTGAAAGTGGAGGTTGCTTATCTGGTTGTGATTGTTGTAGTGGCATTCTTCCTTGAAAGTTCTAATTGGGAGCTGGCAACAGGTTTTGAGTCTGTCCTTGATACCTCTGCTACCCTTTATATGATGGGTATTGTGGCCCCCATATCTGCCCACATTGTTGATTCTGTGTCCAAGGTGGATTAACAGGATTCCATGGTTGATTCCAACCAAAATGTGACCAATCTTGAGGGGCTGACCAAGATTGATTCCATGGTTGTGAAGGTGGTTTTGAATATCCCCAAGGCATATTCCAAGGATATTATCCTCAATTTGTAGGAAAACGAGGGGCATTCTGGTATTGTGAAAAGTTACCTCCTGGCTTCTACCCAATAATATTAAGTTCTTCAGTTTGGGTTTGCAAAAAAAATTTATGATGAGGCAAGAGATGGAAATTATCAGTGTTATGCTCTCTTGAAAAAATACCACAAATAGTTGAGATAGACGTTCTATCTAAATGATAATCATGTAGGGCATGCTTATTCCTACATCTAGGTCAATAGATAGCTAGGGGTGGTGAAGAATTAGATTTTGCATTTCTTTCCCCTAATGCAGTATTTAATTGAACAAGAATATTAGTTTTCATGTTAGCCATTTCCTCCATCAAATATTTTATATCAATATTACCAGGATTTCTCTTCCTTCTTCTTTGCCTAGTGCGGGAATAATTTCTGCACAACTCAACAATATCATTAATCTCAAGCTGGTTTGTATCTCCTTTTCCCATTAAGTCTAATACTTCTCTAGAATAATCCTGCAAACCTCTCAAAAACATGGTTTTTAATAAATCGCTTCCACATGACCACATCTCTTTTGGATAAAGGTAAATCTATCAAGATAATCCTCTAAGTTTTCATCCTCTTCTTGTATAATCTGAAATAACTCATCCTTCTTATTTCTCACTCTACAATACTCCTAATACTTATCCAAAAATGCAGTTTCCATTTGATAAGTGTGGATTGAATCTGGTTCAAGGCTCATAAAACACCGTAAGGCTACATCTTTGAGTGTAGAGGGAAATAACTTCAGTTTTTGGTTGTCATTGACATAATCACAAGTCTGAAACACAAATTTGAATTCAAACAAAAATTGATCAGGATCTTCAGAAACAACTCCCCTAAATATTTGCAATATTGAGGGTAAAATTATTTTCATAGGAGCATTCTGAGGAGGATTCAGACGAATAGGGTATTCAAAAGTTCTAACAAGAGGATTGCTAACATCATGACCAATAATTTCCCTATCAAGTTCTCCTTGTTCTGCCATAGGTGCTTCTTCAGTTTTGACTTGTTCAGCCGGTTCAGATGGCTCAGCCTTATGTCTAGAAACAAATACCTCTAAGAATTCTTCTTGTAAAGATCTTGATATTTTAGCTGATGAAGAAGATGATTCTCGTTTAAGTATTTTAGGAATTTCATATACAGACAGATCTTCACCTGATCGTGAAGAACGCCTTGGTGGAAAAGAGCCAGTTCTAATAAACCTTCATATTTCGTCTCTTGGCGTATGCATTCATACTTATTTACTAAATGAACTAAACCTCATGTCTCCAAAAATGATTTCCTAAAACAGGACAATTTCTAGACCTCTCCTAACAACACCTAAGGTTCCTCGAAAACGATGCCAAAAATGATGAGTGTCATCAATTCTTCCTCATTTAATCATTATGTGTCAATCCAGGGCGGTGTCCAAGGCTATATACGAAAGCAGGGGTTAACAGACTGATTTTTAGTTCATCTAGATCATGGCCTTATTCACAAAATAGTTAGTGTTTAGGGGTTTCACGTGTCCCTTTTAATCTCCTAGAAACTAAAACTGAGTGCCTATTTATCCTTGCATAATTGAAATTCACACAGTTGTAGAAAAGCAAATATGAACTATTGAAAATGATAGAATTCAGTTAACAAAATTTAAAATAACAAAATTGAAATCACAGAATTAACTATAACAACAATGAAACTTTTTCAGAATTGAAACTTCACACCTGCAAAAAATGAAACCTAAGACAATGATGAAATTCAAAGGTTGGTAAGCAAATATTGCAAATCTAGAGTAAACTGAATTAACAAGAAATTATCTGATGCAAACTGGAAATACAAACTGGGAATGCTGAAGCTAAAACAAAATTTTTTATAAATCTACTCTAGATGAATTTACTATAATTCATTCATGTGCCACATGTTAGATGAAGTTTAATTCAATATTAACCATGCAAAAAGCTATCAGATTCCTGCTGACCTGCTGCAACAAGAAATTAGTAAAACTCTGGCAGGAATAATCCCTCTTATGGGCCTAGAAGTGGCCCTTGCTTCCTGAACCAAAATAGGGAAAAAGTACTTTCTCTACACTATCAAATCCTCACACTAAACTTAGAAGCAAACATGAATGACAAATATTGCACCTTTATTTCATTCTCAACATATCAGCAGTGTAGGGAAAATTCTGCAGACTACTGATCTATTGCAGTACACGATTACAACATTTGGACTGCTCTATATCCTAGTACCTATATCCTATATCCATCTATGCTCAACCAAATGGGAGCACTTTATTTATACTAGCAAGGTACAACAATGATAAGGTTTGGTGCTTCAATACAGGATTGTTACAACGGTTGCAGGACTGTGTTTCTAAAAAATGTAGGGATCTGATCCATTAGACCTTATCCATTCCAGCTGTTGGATTTATTTGGTGAAGGAAAGGTGTTGGAAAGGATAGGGAGGCCTCTAGAATAGTTGCAACCACCTTTTACATTCTTTTTACTGCAATTAAATATGCATTTCACCAAATTTATGTCTTCTGTGCTCATTCTAGAGATGCTCTAGAATATCAGGCAGCAGAACAGAGTTGGTGTTAATTCATGCAACATAAACATGTGTGATCAGTTGTGACAGTCGAAATAGCCTCCATAGGTGCCCAGATGACTGATTCCACCTTTTGTATGAGTTGGAGTGGACAAATTCCAAGCCATGATGTATATGTACAGCTGGCTGGAATTTGTATGGAAACATTCATGTTTTTTGCACAATCAACTGTTGACAAATTATTTTGCGCCTTTAGGTTATTCAAAATGGGTGAATGGTGGGAAAAATTTGTAAAAGAAGCACACAACTAAATAGATAGCAGTACCTTCATATTACAATTCTAATTTAATGCAAAATATACTAAAACATATAGCTAAAACAAATTATAAAACATAGATAAATTAGTCAAAACAGGTCATATGCACTTTATCATTCCAATATGCAAACATCATCATATAATGCATAATATCACTAAAATTAGTACAAAAACATATCATAAGTAGTTCCAAATAGTTTAATAAGTTATCAAAAAGTAGTCTTTGTATGAGGTAATGTTCTGCATCATCATATTTTGAGCCCTTCATTGCATCTTGGTTGACCCCTCTGACCACGAAGAATGATCATAAAGGTTATTGTTTTGGAAATTTCTTGGAGTTTTCTTGTGGGATGTTTTAATAGTTGCAAAACCATAGAAGACCCTGTTCACTTGGACGTTGTTGATCTAGAACCATCATCGATCACTTTCGACCACCAACGACCACTGTAGTATACAAATTTTATTTTGTATGCGAGTTTTTCTTACACACAATTCATGAAATATCCAGTTTTTTGCAATATTTGAAGTCGCTTGTTGTAGATATGGTTTTCTAATATCTACAACCTATCTTCTTCACTCCCGAGTTCTTTCCAAATTTTAAACTCGGATATGCATTTAAGGATCTCGAAAGGTTTGCTAAAAATACATTTTTTAACAAAAAAAATATATTTTGTCGCGCTTCTATGTAGTTGAAAAGAACTTTGTAAAAGATTTGTTTTATGAAGTTGTTACTCAATGTTTTTTCTTTTCGGATCTGCAAAATTTTAGTGATTGTAAAAATCAGATTTGATCATATACTCTTTGTAATGCCTGAATTATAAAGGCATTTGATTTTTTTTTGGGGGACTCTTATTTTTTGAAGCACTGAATACAAATTTTCTGGGTGGGGTGTTTTGGTGTCGATTTGAACACCATCTTTGTGAATCTTGCATTTTATTTCTTGTTATTGAAAAACGGGTTTAGAGGATTTTGATCCACTTAACTCACATAGTTATCACATATGGAAGCTACATATGATGATATTAATTCAATCTAAAGGACTATCAAGATTAATGCAAGAAGAGCTATCTAAAGTTACAAAATAGTATCATATGTTTTTTCATGATTGTAAAATGGATGAATGTAAGGGATTAATTGGGATGCATGTGAGTGATAATATATTATTTCATCTTAATTATTGTGACACTCCTTTTCAAATTTGGGAGAATCTTGAGAAGCTATTTGGGCAAGTGGACACTTTTTGAGTTTTACATCTTGATGTTGAACTTAGTGCTCTCAATATAGATGATTTTCCATCTATAGGTGATTATCTCACTAAGTTTCATTCCTTGCTCACACTTTTAAAGGTTAGTGGAAAAACTGAAATGGATGAAGAATGTATTTTCATGATCTTGTCAAAACTTAGGGGTCCATTCCATATGTTTGCCTCCGTATTTTTTGCCAATATGGATTCCATGGGTTTTGATCACAAAATTTCTACTTTTGAGAAGTTTTGTACCAATCTTTTGAGGGAAGAATTCAAAGTTCTTAACTCTGAGTATTACACCTCCTCATATAAGGTATTTGTTGCATCCTCCACTATCACTTCCAAAGGCAAGGGAAAGTCCAAGTCTAAGTCCCAACCTAATCCTTTCCCTTCTTTTCATTTCATCAAAATCCCATAAAGTCACATAAAAAAGAGTCATCCTTAAAAGAGTGCAATCATAAACCTAAGTAGTCCAAAAGAAAAAAATAGGTCAAATATTACTTGTTCATATTGTGGAGTCAGTGGTCATTCCGATGACAAGTGATGGAAAAAGTTACAAGACTTAGAGAAAGCCTTTAGGAATAAAAAAATTGTTAGAATATTAATGTGTACTTTGTCTATGCATATTATGACATGTGTCCTTGACACTTGTCATGTTCTCATATAGGCCTCATGCCTATATATTGTAATCATTCTTGTATCAATCAAATCTCATATTTTTCATTCCTAACATTTGATATCAGAGGAGGCTTTCCCTGCCCTGTAGGTTTTAGGGGGGATTTCCCTCATGGAAATCCCTCCCTATTTTTTCCTTCATTTTTTCTTCAAAATAGGGAGTATGCTCTCCATCCTTTGATGGATCAAAAACCAGACATTTGAAGAAAATCCATGGATGCCAAATTTTTTAGAGTGATTTATTGGGGAGGTTAATATTTTGTTTTGTATCTGTCCGCAGAAGTAATTTCTCCACGAAGAAATGAAAAACGAGATATAATATTTTCTGCAAGTTCAACCCTGTTTATCATATTTTGGAATCTTAATTTTTTATTTATTTTTGGTTGTGGTGGTGTTGCAAACCAATTTTTTTGTTGAATCATGAGAATATTCCAGTTAAGACAATGATTTTTGTAGTGAGAGAATCTGATTGTTAAGACCTCCCCACTACAGTAGCAGCCACGCCATCCATAACCCATGTAGAGACCATAGAGCAATGACCCCCCGATGAACCCATAGCCACCTTCACGACCCTGTTCTATTTCCTTCGGTTGATTTAAAAGCTTCAAAACTTCACAAATCCATGGTGGTATTGCTTTTTTAACTGTGATAAAATGGAGCGCAAACGCTGTAGATAGATCCACCGTAGATAGATGTTCTGCTATTAATTTCAGCCTATCCAAGTTATCAAAGTTTTAATATGTCATCAAATATCTCGCTTAATATTCTTTTATGACCACTGTGTGCTGCTTCATTCATTGGTGCATTCTTCAGTAATAGTGTCCCTTTCTGTGCATGGAGGAGAATTTTTTCGTCGAGAACCCATGGAGGAGATTTTTTCCACAATGCATATTGCTAGTTCATTTTTTTGCAGGTGCCAGGCTATTATGGATGAAAAACAAACATCACCTTGAGACCCGAAAAGCCACTCATCTGCACATATCGACTACACAGTCCAGGAGGACATGCTCGTGTGCAAGATGAAATAATAGGCGGTATTGTGACTATTTTTGAACATGTGACACCTATTTTTTTGTTGATCGCACCCGCATATTGCCACATCAGCGATCGTAACTATGTTGATATGGAGTTTTTTGGCCCAACTAAAAGCCACCTGTTTACTGTTGTTGGAGCAGTAATCATTGAGGCAGTCATCCTCCAGCCCGTCAGCTCTCGTGTGTCCACCTACATGGCTGAGCGTCCATTATAGATTTTTTCTTCCAAATTTGTGTTGAAGACCTGAGTTGCAATCCATACTCAGCAAACGATCATGGAAGTTTGACTATGACTGAAGATATGCTATGTCTGCCTTGTGGAACTTGTGGTGCAGACTGAGGAGACACCCATAAGGTGTGCACTACATGCCTATTTTCTTCTCTCCATCGATGTGGAAGCTTTTCTGTGATCGAAGTGTTTTTCTGGTCAGATTTGGCAAAAAATCATTTTTCGAGGACCATTACCCCCCTAACTATACACATCTGCAACAATTCTCTCAAAGTCGATCAGTGATAGTTGATTCCAAAATTTTTTTAGACTCGATTCTTGCTTTTTGTGTATGTTTGTTGAAGTTGGCCACTTGGTCAAAATTTCAAAAAAATTTACCGTGCCATTTGTTGTTTGATGCCGTCAGTGCAGTTGGTGGGACCCATGTGCTAGTTGTTTGCCAGACCACTATTTTGGCCCAATATATTTTTATTTATTAAGTGAATGCATGATATAGTGGGGGACATATTTCTTTCAAAAAGAGCATCTATTTCTTAAAAAATCAAGGAGGCATCCTTTTAAAGTGGAGGGACCACTTTATTTTTTCTATTGTATGAGGACTTGGAGTGCCCGTGAGTATTGGTTGACCATATGGCCTGAAAGCATTTTTTAATGTATTTTCCACATGGAAGTGGAAGGCCCGCATGGCCGTTTATTGTATTTTTTTCAAATATGGAAGGC
The DNA here is from genome assembly GCA_028583015.1 of Wollemia nobilis. NCBI lineage: Eukaryota > Viridiplantae > Streptophyta > Pinopsida > Araucariales > Araucariaceae > Wollemia > Wollemia nobilis. The sequence continues at coordinate 5,545,738 of JAQPPZ010000523.1, read as the reverse complement.
CCATATCTCACATGTAGGAAAAATTCGAAATGATGTTTTATTTTGCCTTGTATTTCGCCAAAGAGTGATGCCAGGAATATTCTAGGGGAATATTCTCTGATGCCAGGAATATTCTAGATTCTTGATGTTGTTTTTCCACAAGATGAAGGCCCCATTGAGAGTGGAACATAGGGGTATTTATAGTCGTTGGAAAGATTTTTTCGAGATGGACACATTGGTGGTGTCCAATTGTATTTTTTAAGGTATTCCATTGGTGGCCTCAAAGATTTTTATATCATGGAGTGCACTCTCGGTTGAACCCGACACTCCCAAATTACTTGTATATGATCCTAGCATCTAGTCACCTTCTCTATAGAACCTGGCAGATGCAACTGCTGGTTACCCATGCATTTCAATAGGATGAGATGGTCACCATAAGAACACCTACTCTAGGGACTACAAACATAAAAACCCTAGACTCTATCCAAGGAATTTTGTAGATAAAATTCTGAAGACTACAGACATAGACACTTTAGAAGATTCTCTTCTTTCTTCTTCTCCTCCACATTTAGATTTTGTCTATGGCTCATTTTTATTGTATTTTTTGAGTGCATTTTTGGTAGAGACCGAAACTCTTATATGGATCACAGATTATTTGTATTAAGGTGTATTTTCGATAGATATCGACACCTTTTAGATTGAGTTTCACCATGAGGGGGGATGATATTCATGGTGAACCTAGTCAGTGACCTACGAGAGGCAACATACCTAGAGGATGACCTATAGAGGTAACAAACCCAAAGAAAGTGGTTGACCCTGAGGCACCCAGGATGATTCTGAGGCACTAAGACGACTGACCCAGAGGCAACATACCCATGGAAGTGGTTGAACCTAAGGCAACAGATCAAGATGTATACACCATTGATCTAGCATTATTTATAGTTGGAGAGCCAAGCGCAAAGAGCATGAGCCTAGACCAAATCATGTAATAAGGAGGATGTTAGGGTTATTTTAGAAAAGTACACATTAAGGGGGGATGTTAGAATATTAATGTGTACTTTGTTTGTGCATATTATGACATGTATCCTTGACACTTGTCATGTTCTCATATAGGTCTCATGCCTATATATTGTAATCATTCTTGTATCAATAAAATATCATCTCTTTCATTCCTAACAAAATTATCCTTCACTCAAAAGATAAGGGCAAGGCTTTGAATAATTTTGGGAAATCATCTAAGGATATTTTTGAGGATTGGATTTTTTATTATGGAGTGAATCATCACATGACTTCATCTAGGGAGTCATTTTCCACCTTGTGTTCTACTTATACATCTTGCATTAAGGTTGGAGATTCTTCTTCCATTTTAGTTAAGGGAAAATGTGACATATAGGTTGATGGTTGATGCATTAATAATGTTCCTTATGTTTGAAACATTTCCACCAATTTGCTCTTTGTGTACCAAATTTATCATTTTGGGGAGGCAAAATTGTGTTTTTTACACCTCAAGGAGCTGAGATTAAAGATTTGAATGACCCATAGTCTATTTTTTCACAAGGAGTTGCTGACCATAGATCACATCTTTATCACTTTGAGGGTTTTTATTATTCACTTGGAGATACTTGTTTTGTGGTCTATGTTGATTTAGAAAACAAGATTTGGTATGAGAGATTTGGCCATATCAATTATAAATATTTGAAGAATTTAAGCACTCATGATATGGTCATTGGATTACCTAAGGTCTGCTGTATTGATGGAGTTTTTCCAGGTTGTGTACTTGGAAAACAACATCAAGATCATTTCCCTAAAGGTAAGTCCAGGAGAGTTTCTTCCCATATTGAGTTGGTGCATAGTGAATTAATGAATTTTACTATTTATTTTTTTGGATCTAAGTATGCACTCACCTTTATTGATGATTTCTCAAGGAGAACTTGGGTATATTTTATCAAGTTCAAGAGTGGATTATTTTCCACATTCAAAGTCTTTAAGGTTTTTTTTGAGAATCAAGCTTTGAGTTGCATCAAGAAGCTTTGCACAATTAATGGAGGGTATTTCAATAGGGAGTTTTTAGATTTTTTAGTCCTTCATGGGATTTTACATCAACATTCTGTCCCACATACACCATAGTAGAATGGTGTAGCTGAGAGGAAAATAGAACACTCAAGGAAATAGAAAATTGTATGATGCACTCATGGGGTTTTCCACCCACGTTTTGGGTTGATGTAATAAACTGTGCAAATTATTAGAGAATATTACATTATTTGGTACATGTCAATGTACCACCATGGGTACATGGTTAGATTAGATGTCTTAAGTTATCTTTACTTTATGTAATGTAATAATGTGTAAGTAATGCATAAGTGTTATTAGTTAGGTGTGCATGTGCATAAGTGTCTATCATGCAGAATGCACGTGTCCTTAGAGTAGAAAAGTGAAGAGTCACATATTAGTATATTTGTGACTAAGCATTGTAATTAGTTATGAAGAATGCATTGCTCATAGCATGCATTAGAATATACTCACATTTTTGTATCAAGTTCCAATTTTGTGAGCTTTCATTAATGGCTATTTCATGAGTTATTTTAGAATTTTCTCATGCTATTTAATTGCTTATTATATTTCCATTATCATAGATATAACATTGCATACTTATTTTACTACTTGTGGTTGCATTTCCTTTAAGTTTATAACATAAAAAGCTAACAGTGGTATTAAAGCATAAGGTAGACTAATAGGAAATAGAGAGATCCACAAGAGAGATTGAGAGAAGATAGAAAATCTTATTTTTAAAATTTTTGAAATTGCATTTTAGCTAGAGTATTTCCACAAAGTTACAGAAGAAACTTATGAAGACTAGGACTCAACATTGATTCCACTAGATTGACAAATCAACTAGTGAAGATTCATTATCTCTAGATTTAAAGACTCCATTATAGTTTTTCTAATACTTTGTTGCAGAAAAATTTGATTCAAAGAAATTTGAGAAGCTTCCTACAATATATGTAGAGCTAGAGTGTAGTATTACCAGAGGGGGAGGTGATTTAGAAGGTCTAGAAATGATTACCAAAGTCTCAAATCCAACTTGCCCAAATCGTACAGCTTGTACGATTTGCTTTGTGCACTATGTCAATTTACCAAACAACTTGTACGGTCACCAAATCATGATTCAAATCATACAAAATTATACCTTATATTATTTTATTCTTATTCAATCCACCGAAATAGGTTTTGCAAGTCAAATCGATTAGTTTTGTAATTGATTTCTCGAAACTAGCAATTATTCCTTATTTGGTAGGTTTTATCTTGCAAATTTATTGTCAAATAGGGTAAACGATCAGTTTGTACTATTTGGTAGAGCACTTGTACAGTTTGTACGAATAATTGCTGTAAATTTTACTTAGATCTATCAGTTTGCACAACCATTCCTTCCAAGATAAGTTTTGGGGTGTTTCTTTAGGAAAATTGCTAACTTCCTTCCAACATGCAAATCCTAATTCAATAAAAATGAATTATAATCATCCAAGGTATTTCAAAAAATCATAAAACTACCTAGAAACGTGTTTGTACGATCGTAATACATCATGAAATCAATTCCCATCCTCACACCAAGTCTGTAGGATGACCAGAATCATTCATAATGCAATTCCATCAATTAACATAACAAGTTATTGCACCCAAACATCCATTACACAACCTGCAACAACCAAAATGTACAATGGAATTTATAATGACATGGAAACAAAGAGAATTACTATTATATTTAGATTATGGGTATTCTTGTACAATATATCCATCCTCATTGCTCACAACCATAAACTCAGCAACAATAGATATCAACAATGAATAGTATGCAACTCTACCATGAACAATCAATAACTCCATGAATGAATGAACACCTTCAACTATGAAAAAAATATCAAGAAAAACCTAAAATATTGAATGGGGGGCTATATAATGCATTACCAGACTGTTCCAAAGTGATTTCTAAGACATCACATTATTTACAACTACCATATCGAATTAACTCAAAAACAATTATTTACAAGGTTTTACTAAGTCTAATTTAATTTTTATCAAATTCATCCCAAATGTTGGAAGGATTTTTCTATCCTTCGGTTCCAGAAACTTGCAGAGATGAAATAATTAAACGAATGGAATACGAACTTAGATATCAATAATCAAAATGCAGAGAACAAATGGAATAAATCAATGGCCACTTAAGGTGGGCACACCCTTGCGCAAACGCAGATGAAAGTATAAAAGATATAAGATGATGATTCATTTAACTATTTGTGAATCCATATATATTAAATGTAACATGCTTGGACGTCATAGCCGACGTATATTATATTTGGAGTGTAACATGACTCCCCTCCTCGGAAAGCTTTGTCCTCAAAGCTGGAAATGTCTGGAAAATACTTTCAGGTTCCCATGTGGCATCTTCCTCTGGTAAATCTTGCCATTTAATGAGAAATTCTTGAATCTGACGTGATCTCAGTCTTCGGGTTCTATGTTGTAGTATATCTTCAGGTTGGAGATGTATGCGTCCTTCCTCATCGAGCACTGGTAAGTCCGATTGACTTTGTACTTTCTGACCAATTACTTTTTTAAGACATGAAACATGAAATACCGGGTGTATTCGTGATGATGTAGGTAGCTCTAATTGATAAGCTACTTCTCCAATGCGGCGCACAATTTTGTAGGGACCATAGAATCGTGGAGCCAACTTTTGGCTTGACTTTATCCTTAACGAGGATTGTTTGTAGGGTTGCAACTTTAGGAACACCCAATCACCTATATTAAAAGTTCTCTCTGATCGGTGCAAGTCTTGTTGTTGTTTCATACGATTCTGTGCTTGGACTAAATTCTCTTTGAGGATGGTGAGTGTAGACTGCCTTTGTTGGAACCAATCATCCACTTTGGCTACTTTGGCGGATCCATGTACATAATCTGCGATTGCTGGAGGTTTGGTGCCATACAAAGCTTCAAATGGAGACATCTTAATTGAATAATGGTAAGAAGTGTTGTACCACCATTCTGCCAATGCTAACCAATGGCTCCATTGGTATTGTTTATCTTGAGCAAAACATCTTAAGTACGTACCCAAACATTTGTTAACTACTTCGTTTGACCATCCGTCCGGGGATGGTAAGTTGAAGACATGTTCAATTTGGTACCACTAAGGTGAAATAACTCCCTCCAAAAGTTACTAGTAAAAATGGGATCTCTATCACTTACAATATTTTTTGGCATACCATGTAATTTGAAAATTGAATCCATAAATACCTTTGCCACCTTGCTTGCGGAAAATGGATGTTGTAAAGCCTGAAAGTGAGCGTATTTGGATAACCGGTCTACGACGACGAAGATTACTGTCTCTGCCTTCTGATTTTGGAAGACCTTCAATAAAATCCATGGATATATGTTCCCACTGTCGTTCAGGGATGGGTAATGGTTGTAATAATCTTGGTGATTTGACTGTTTCTCCTTTATTGCGCTGGCAAACTTCACATTCTGCTACCCATTGTTTGACTTTCGCTTTTAATCCTTTCCAACAAAATGATTGTTTGACCCTTAAATATGTCTTCAAAAATCCTGAATGTCCTGCTGATGGAGAAGCGTGTGATTCGTCGAGGATCTTTGATTTGAGTTCTGAATTATGTGGAATGTAAATGCGGTTCTTCTTCCCGAGGATTTTATCTTCATAAGAGAACAAAGGGTGTTTGGAGGACCCTATAGATAATTCATGAATTATCTGGGCACTTTCACTATTGGACAACCATTCATCTTGTAATTGATTTACCCATTGGGAGCAAGGACCTGAAATAGCATTAATGACTACTTCATCTTCATATTTTCTGGACAGCGCATCGGCAGCTATATTTTCCTTCCCTTTCTTGTATTCGATAACGAAATCATAGCCCAACAGTTTGGTTAACCACTTATTTTGTTCCGGATAAGAAAACCTTTGCTCCAAAAAATGCTTGAGGCTACTATGATCTATTTTTATAATGAAGCGGCTACCGATTAGGTAGTGTCTCCATTTTTCTACTGCATGAAGAATAGCCAACATTTCTTTTTCGTATGTTGATCTTCCCAAATTTTTCTCGGAAAGTTGTTTACTTTCAAATGCCAATGGATGACCTTCTTGCATTAATATAGCCCCAATTCCTGTTCTTGATGCATCACATTCGATAATAAATGGTTTGTGAAAATTGGGAGTCGCTAATATTGGAGTTGTACACATGGCTTTCTTAAGAGCTTCAAAGGCTTGAGTGGCCTCTTCTGACCAACGAAAGGCATCCTTCTTTGTAAGTGCGGTGAGAGGTGCTGCAATCTTACCATAATTTTGTACAAACTTGCGATAGTAGCCGGTGAGACCCAAAAAACCACGAAGTTTCTTGATGGTTTTAGGTAAGGGCCACTCTTGAATTGCCTTAATCTTATTGGGATCGACTTTGACACCCTCATGTGAAACTATATGACCAAGATACTCGACTTCTTGAACACCAAATGAACATTTGGAACGTTTAACAAATAATTTTTCTTTGTGTAAAATGTGAAGGGCTTTATCCACATGATGTAAATGGTCCGTCCATGTTTTGTTGTATATGAGAATATCATCAAAAAAAAACTAACACAAACTTACGGAGGAGTGGACGAAACACTTGGTTCATGAGACTTTGGAATGTGGATGGTGCATTAGTGAGACCAAAAGGCATGACCAAAAATTCGTAATGACCTTCATGAGTACGAAAGGCCGTTTTGGGAATATCTTCTTCTCTAACACGGATTTGGTGAAAGCCAGAGCGAAGGTCTAATTTTGTAAAAAATTTTGCACCATGCAACTCATCTAATAGGTCATCTATGACAGGGATAGGAAATTTGTCCTTGATAGTGAGTTTATTGAGAGAACGAAAGTCAGGACACATACGCCAAGAGTTATCTTTTCGTCTAGCCAGGACTACAGGTGAGGAATAAGGACTAGTGTTGTGACGAATGACTCCATGATCCAACAAATCCTGAACGATCTGTTCGATTTCTATCTTTTGTGGTTGAGGATAGCGATAAGGACGACTGTTAGGTGGGACACTCCCTGGAATCAAATGGATGGCATGATCATGAGATCGTTTAGGTGGTAATCCTTGAGGTTCTTGGAAAACCTCTTCGTAATGTGTTATGATATCTTGTAACTCGGGTGCAATAATATCCGAAGTTGTTGAAGATTGTTTTTCCAAACAATTAATTTGAGCTATAAACCCATATCCACCCTTTTTTAACATCTTCTCCATACTATGAGAGCTCACCATTTGTGATGGAGGAGTAGTAATGCCTTGTAAGCGAATGACTCGTCCATTTTCCTTCCATTCCACAAATAATTTTTTGAAGTTGAAGCTAACCGTGTCTAATGTTTCCAACCATTCAACTCCCAAAATGACATCGGAGTTCCCTAAATTCATGACAAAAAGGGATCCTAACCAGGTATAAGTTCCCATATTTATGGAAACTTGAGATGTGCGACCAACACATTGTGCGTTCACCCCGTTGGCCACTAGAACTCGGAATTTGTCTTTGTTGGAAGAGTTAATGAATAAATTCAAAGCTTTTGCTGTTTTGATGTCGATAAAATTGTGGGTGCTACCAGAATCAATTAGCACATTCACCTTTTTCTGGCGGAGAAATCCTGGTACCTTGATGGTATGGTGGGCGGTTAAACCCATGAGAGCATGCACTGAAATCGCCATTGTATCCTCTTCTTTTTCGTCTATAGTACATGGTAGGTCTTCTGGCATAGGTTCTTCTGATTGGTAAGGTTCATCCTCTTCTCCTTCACATTGATCACCTTCAATATGAAAGTTTTGTTTTTGGGCACATGCTTGTTCCCTGGGGTGATGAGTGCGACATTTATAGCAAAAATATCTTGATGGTTGATCATTTCTACGAAAGGAATTGTTGCGATATGAGGGACGACTATACGTTTCACGCCGTGCAGAAAACTGATGTCTCTTCTCGGCCAACTTGGCTATTCTTATACAACTGTTCAACAAGGTTGGATCGTGCATGTCTACCTCCACTCGAATACTTTCTTTCAAACCATTGCGAAAGGCTCCTACCACTGTGTCGGGACTGAGGTCTGAAGTGTATGGTAGTAAACTGGTAAACTCCGAAACGAATTCACTAACTGACCCTTCTTGTTTAAGAGATAACAATCTTACTGTGTATGATGATGTAGCTCCGTCGTCAAATCTTTCTAAAAAAGAGGTAGTGAATTTTCTCCAATTAATAGTAGCTTCATTCTCTCGTTTAAGCCATACAAACCATTGGTAGGCCTCAGTGCCTAGTTTTGATGCAGCGAAAGGAACTCTATCAATTTCCTTAATTTGATATAAGTCAAGGATGCCTTCCATTTTGGCTAACCAACCACGAGGATCATGACCTTCAAAAGTGGGCATATCAATTCATGGAAAATTATTATTATTAGGGCCTCTTGGTTGGTGATAACCCGTGTCCCTTTCTTGATTTTGGTTATACCGCTGTCTTTGATAGTGATCCTTGTAATTATCCGAATCACCTCGTTGTTGTTGCCAATCATCATTAGGATCGATATTTTCTTCATTCCTTTGGGCATGGGAGTGATTTTGGGGATTAGTATTGGGATTAGGTTGTTTTTGTGCTTTGACTAGGTCTTTTAGGAGAAGACTAACTTCGTTCATACCCTCTAGTAGGAGGTGAAGAGAAGCATCATTGGAAATGGCTGAGTTACTTGAGGTTCCTTGTGTGATGTTTTCGTGAGTTGGGGAAGGATTAGTAGCCATAGGATCTACTAGTGGATGATGTGGATTATAACTACCAATTTTAAAAGGAGAAAGAGAATTTTTAGTACCTGGGCTGCGGTTAGCTCTTCTTGTGTTGGTATTGGTCGTTTTCGAGCTTGATAATCGACCGTCAGGCCCTTTGATCCAACTTTTACTCATGCACTGCTCAAAATTGTTTGCTTAGTAGTTCTTGAACTTCAAAATTTCTTGCTTAGTAGTGTCCTTGAACGTCAATTTCTGCAAAATTGAGCTATGGCAAAAAGAAACAAAATTTGTTGTCCGCTTTACTGCCACTCCAACTGTGGCGCGGAAATGAATTTGCTTGCTCACCTCCTTTGAGGACTTTCAGCGACTTTGGACGATTTTCAACAATACAAGATGCGACCAACTCAGATTTTGTCAACTTGACACCGGAACAGGACTGACACTTGACACCGGAACAGGACTGACAACTGGATTAAGACACGACGTGCGGACCGAGACAGACGGAACGGAGATGCAAAACGTGAGCGGGACGAGATATGAAGCACGGATCAAGATAGGAAATGCAAACAGATTAATATAGGATAGGACGAGGACGTGACACACGAGAGAAACGAACAGCAGACACGAGCAAAATAGGAAACCGATCGAACGGAGGACTAATGCACGGACCGAAGTAGGACAGACGAAGACACGACACGTGAGCGGATCGAGCAGAAACGACGCAACAAAAGAATAATACAGCAGACCAACGAACATGACGCAACATGACACAACAGAAGACTAATACAGTGGACCGACGGACACGACGCAACAGAAGACCAACGACCGAACGGAATAGCAAGGCAAGCGCAAGGAGTTGAGCGTGTGGCCAAAGCCACGACTCAATATGCGCGCGAAGCGCCTTATAAACCTTTAATTGCCAAAAACACCTTGTATGTGGGATAATTGCCCACGCAAAAAATTAAAAAAATATAATAAAGTACGAGTACCTTATAATATAACGCGATGTGAATTTTTTCGCGCTCGCTGATTGGCCGAAAACGTTCCCAGCGGTAATGGCGTGTTCCTGCGTGTAATGGCGATTTGGAGAACTGGTTTTGCCGCCGAAATGCATTGGATTAAATTGCGTTTGACGTTCTTCCACCCTACGTTAAAGTCTGGAACGATTGGATGCCTGACGCGATTGCCTGGTGAAGGTTTACTCGGGTATCCGGTGTTACAGTGCGCGTCTGCGGATGTCGTTTGAAAACGGACGAAACGCATGGATGGCATTTGAAAATGAATAGGTAGACAGCAAACGAAAAGAAAGAAATGGACGAAATGCACGGATGGCATTTGAAAACGAACAGGTAGACAGCGAACGAAAAGAAAGAAACGGATGGAAGGTAGATAGCTGTTCGAGCGGCAAAGCGGTTTTCTCAGGACGAGACTGAATCTGATACCACATGGAAGGATTTTTCTATCCTTCGGTTCCAGAAACTTGCAGAGATGAAATAATTAAACGAATGGAATACAAACTTAGATATCAATAATCAAAATGCAGAGAAAAAATGGAATAAATGAATGGCCACTTAAGGTGGGCACACCCTTGCGCAAACGCAAATGAAAGTATAAAAGATATAAGATGATTTTCATTTAACTATTTGTGAATCCATATATATTAATTGTAACATGCTTGGACGTCATAGTTGATGTATATTATATTTGGAGTGTAACAAATGTACATTTCACCTAATTTCATTGACATTTCACATCGTACATTTGCAACCTTGTACATTTTACTCATACTTGTACGTTTTTCCACTTGTGTATTTTAACCAAAATTGGGCAAAACTAACAAAATTGTGCAAATCCAAAAATAATTTCTTCTTCTAGGAGGTGGATTTGCTACCTATAATATCTAGGAAGAATATATTATTTCTAATCGATCCAATACTTGAAGCAACAATATTGCAAATTGAAGAATTTGGAGGCCTAAGGAAAATATCCCACTGTAGGATTTATAGATTGAAATTTGAGAAGAGAGAAAGAGGTCAAAGGAGCCTATTGAATATTGAAGAAAGAGGAGACTCAAGGAAAAAGGAATACCATAAAAGACTGTATATTGGAGATAAAGGAGGTCCAAGGAGGAAGTTTCCATAAAATATTGAAGATTGCTGATTGTAGAGTGAAGAAAGAAGAAATCAAGTCTAGAAGGAGGAGACCCAAGGAAAATATTCCATTGAAGAACTTCCAGATTTGAAATATTAAATATTGAATATCGAGAAGTACTAGAAAAGGTCCTATTGCAAATTTTAGAAGAAAAAATTTCTAGAGATCTTGTTGCAAAACTTCCATAGTTGAAAGATTGGAGAGATCAAGGAAAGGTCTCATTAAATTTTTAAAAAGAAGACTTGAGAAGTTGCAGAATTTGAAGGCCCAAGATAAGGCCTCAAGTAAACTTTAAAGGAGAAATAAGGAGAAGGTTAGGAAAGCATCATTAAAAATTTGAAGAAGGCCACTAGAGGATATTTGAGGAAAACTCAAGGAAGAATATTGCTAGTAAGGAGAAGTTCTTGAAAAAGAAGAATTTGGGATAGTTATCAACATCCAACAACAAGCCCAAAAGGAAGAAATATTTGGCAAGAAGTTTGCCAAATTCTAGAATGGATTTCCAAAGACCTCAAGACATTTATATTCTTGAGAAGAAATCCAAAAAAGAGGTCAAGATTGAAGTTAGATTTTGACAAGGATATTGAAGGAGAAAGGAGCTAGAAGAGGCCACCAAATTTGAGAGTTTTAAGGATAGCCACCAAGGAGTTGAAGGCTGATTTGGAAGAAGGAGATTGCTGATTTTTATAGTAGAAAATTGAAGAGTTCTAGAAGGCAATATTCAGCTAAAAATTGGAAGAGTTTCAAAGAATATTTGAAGAGTTTTGAGGACATTTCAAGGGCAACATTAATAGCTGCAAATATTCAAAATTCAAGAGAGCAACTTGGAGGAGAGTTGAAGCTACAAAACTACATACTTGGGTAGCAAGTTAAAGGAGTTATAAAGTTGCAAACTAGGAGAGTTAAGAAGCTACTTTGAGTAGCAAGAATAACAACAAAATAGAATAGTTTAAAGCAACAATATAATACAAATTGGAGCTATAAATATATAAAACCTAGGGCAGCAATTAGGTGATCCAAATAATCAAGAAACCCATCACCAAACAGAGACCAAAAATGTATGCAACATTGGTGCAAAGAGTTCATTATTCGAACATTCATATTTATATTATTATTAAGGTTTTAATAGTACCAAATTTGAGGTTAAAAGTTCCAAGAGGAAGGTTTCAAGTTTATGTCTTCAAGAGTACAAAATATAGCTTTTACAAGGAATTAAAACCTGCACAAAATAATTTAGATATACATCTTACCATCTATTGAAAGCTAACAATGGATGTTGTATAACAAATAAGATATATTGTAAAGAAAATATTGGATATACTAAACTATCCAAAAAGGCAAAGTATAGACATGATTAAGAAGCTTGGAGTCACCATAGGAAATATCACCAAGCATTGAGTTGCTAAGGAGGAGAAGGCAACATAGAAATCACCATTATCACAAGCTGCAAAAAGGAGAGGTGCCACCACCACATTCAAGAGGAGAAAACACCATATTAGGAAAGAAAAAATGAAGATTTAAAGCATAGGGGGCAAGTATTTTTGCATTTCTACATATAACAATGCCATTAGCAAGAAAAACTATTAAGGCAAGGAAATTTACAAGACAAGTTTACACAATGTCTAAGTATTTGAGGAAAGAACATGGTTCTAAGCATCCAAGGGACACAACATTTGAGGAGAATAAAGGAACATATAAATACAATGACATTGAATACAACCACCAAAGGAGGAACATAAACTAGAGAAGTGATAGATATCCAAGTGCAAACTAGAGCACAAAAGGAGAAACTAAATGTCGATAGGGAAAATTAATCGACTAAGAATGATTTTGAGTGCCAAGGGATGATGTATAATATAAATAGAAGGATCTAAGCACCAAAATATTATAGTAAAACACCCAAGAAAGAATCTCAGTGATAGAGGGCGAGTGATGAGCATTGAAGAGTGAAATTAGAACAATGTGTAATGTCTCACATACACCATAACACTTGGAAAAGTAACCAAAGCAATAGAAAACAAAGAAAAGGTAATCACGTTAGTGAAGGAACAATTATTTTTACACCCAAGGTTTCGTAGATAGGGGCTTTAGTGAAATGCTTATTTTTAAGACATTGCCCAACCAACATGTGACATATTTTTAAGAAGTATTCATATTCTAAGGTGTAAACTTGACTATGACAAGCATCATTTGAGCACACATGTTTTAGTGCAATCAACAAAGGTAACGATTTGAGCATAGTGAAACAAAGGAACGTGCAATGGTTGAATCATAGGTGAACTAGAGGGTGCCAATTTGATATGAATACATGTGTGTTAGGAGAGGCCATGAGAATCATCCTGGGTTTACAAGAACCTATTGGAAGTCTTGGAAAAAATAGGCAGTTAAACAGTCACTAGCCATTACAAGTTACATGACAAATAGAGCATTAAAAGTTTGAAGCATTATACTAATGTTTGAGCATTCACAAAGAAGGAAGAATCGAGTGCAAATGTTACAAAACCATTGGAATGTCATGCGCATATCGAAAGCCAATAACAATAAGGAGGGCATCAGGAGGAGCACCATTGACTTGAGTCAAATATTAGAAGACCTTGAGAAATAGCATGCTCATTGGAGGTAAAATTCAATCTTTTTTTTTATTTTTCTAAGGTGGGAGTTATAAGGGATAATTAATAATTATATTTCCTAAGGGTTGAATCTAATTAATTTTCTTTTCACCTTGATTAATTGAATTATTGGAGATATAAGGATTGAAAGTGAAAAATTAAAACACTAGAAGCTTTATTTGGAAGATTTATAATTGGACTATTAAATTTTGTAAAAGCACTTTAATATTTGTAAATATTTTATAATTTGGAGAGATAAGGATTCCTACATATAATTAGGATTAAAAAATTGCAGATATAGATTACAAAATTATATTTTTATCCAAATGAATTTCTACACCAAATTAGGTCTTTTAGAACCTATTTAATCATATACATTAATTTGGGAGATACAAGGATTACAACATAGGATTTTGCAAAATCGAAAATGGAAGGTTGTATCAAAATTACCATTAGTAAAATTTCATTCAAAATTTAGGAGCTATAAGGTAGTCTACTTCAAAGGGACATGGAAAAGAAAAATCAAATGAAGAAGAAAGTAAATGATCAAAAAATAGAAACAAAATACATGAGCTGAAAACAATTGAAAAAGGAAACTTATGTTTTCAAGAAGAACCATTATACATTGAAGATGACTTAGAAGAAACTAAGGAAATGTTGCAAAATTTGAAATTTTGTATCAAATACATGATACCAAACATTGAAGGACAAAAGGGTATGTCAATAAAGGAAAATAAAATATTACAAACAATCATGGAAGAAGCAAAAGATGAAAAATTTTCAATGCTTCAAGAATATCTAAATTCAAAGCTTGAAGAAGCAATTGAAGACTCTAAAAATGTTTTCACATTACCTATTGATATAGGAACAATAATGAAGATAGTATTACTTTCAAATGAATTTTTCAAAGGCAAGATGAGAAAACAAGAAAATATTGAAGAAGTAGGAAATATAACAGTGATGAAATATGCCTCTAGTGATACAAATGATTTAAACCCCATGATGATTGATAGATTCATGTTGCAATACTTTAGAATCAAAACATTGATTATTGATGTATGTTGTGACATTAGTGATATTATTAAAAAGGAAAAAAGATGCAAATTATGATTCTTGTCAAAATGAAAGGAAATATTGTAATGCAAGCAATGACACTAGTGATTTAGAATTCATGACTAAGATAGAAGAACCTGTTGCAAAGATTGATGCTATATGTAATACAAGTGATTTGAATATAGTTTATGATTTTTAATAAAAGCTTATGCTATTAGAATTGATGAAGGTATAGATACAAATGATGATAGAGATAGTGATGCACATAATTATATTGATATTGACAAAGATCATTCTAATGATTGTATTGGTCATTTTGAAAAGCATACTAAAGTATTTTTTCAAAGTTGATGAGATATAAAGATACAAGTTTAGAAAACATGAATAGGGAATAAAAGAACCAATTGTACCAAAAATGAGACCTAAATATGAAGGTCTTGGATATATAGGTCAGACTAGCAACAATAAGCAAGGAACTAAGTTTGTGACAGGAAATAGTAATATCAAATCAGTGACAGAGATTGATAGGAACAATTGCAATGAAGGATAGAATGGTCAAAGGGATTTGGTAACAGAAAACAAATGTAGTCATTGTAGCAAATATGGGCATAATATAGAGAGATGTTGGAATCTTCATAGTTGTAAAATTTGTGGAGGTACCAATCATTTACAAAGATATTGTTGGTACAAAGAAAATCATTTTTTTGAATGGATATACACAATGATAAGAAAAGCTATTAATAAATTTTCTCAAATATATTTCTCTAAGTTTAGATATGGATACAAGAAAGGTATGAACTTCTTCAACAACATAATTAGAAGGAAAACAATAACAATGCCAAAGTCAAAATACAAAGTCAAGAAAAAAGATGAAGCTCAAGCAGAAGATCAAATGCAAGGTCACTTGAAGAATGAAGACAAATATGAAGATCCATATTGAAGACTAAAGTCTTCAATAACCAAATAATGTAATACAAGAGGGTGTTAGAGAATATTATATTATTTGGTACATATCAATGTACCACCATGGGTACATGGTTAGATTAGATGTCTTAAGTTAGTATTTACTTTATGCAATGTAATAATGTGCAGGTAATGCACAAGTGTCATTAGTTAGGTGTGCATGTGCACAAGTGTCTATCATGTATAATGCACGTGTCCTTAGAGTAGGAAAGTGAAGAGTCACATACTATTATATATTTATGACTAAGCATTGTAATTAGTAATAAAGAATGCATTGCTCATAGCATGCATTAGTAGATCCTCATAATTTTATATCAAGTTTCAATTTTCATGAACTTTCATTAATGGCTATTTCACGAGTTATTTCAGAATTTTCTCATGCTATTTACTTATTATATTGCCATAATTATAGATATAACATTGCATGCCTATTTTACTACTTGTGGTTGCATTTCATTTAAGTTTACAACATTAAAAGTGAACATGAATTACATTCAAAATTGCACACCTCATCAAGCTCTTGAGAAGATGACTCCAAAGGAGGCTTGTACAGGGACTAAGCTTGATGTTTCTCATTTTTGAGTTTTTTGGAGTCAAGCATAGGCTCATGTTCTAAAGAAGAAAAGGATAACTTTGGATAGAAAGAGCAAATCAATCATTTTTGTTGGCTATTGTGAGAATGTGAGGGCTTATAGATTACTGGATTCAGATACATATGAATTTCTTTTTTAAAATCATGTATAGTTTGATGAGCATCATTCTCCAACTAAGCCCACTCTTTCTACTCCTTCATCCTCATCTAATTTTCACTTTGAATATGGTTGTTTTTATGATGATCACAATGAGGATGAGGAAATTATTGATATAGTTGTAGAGGTTCCTGATGAGGCAGAAAATTGCCTCATAAAAGACTACTTTGATAAAATTTTAAACCCATTTGGAACTACTTATGTTATGATTTTATGTTAATATTAGAGATACTATGCATTATGTGATGGTATTTACATGTTAAAATTATGAAAGTGCATATACTCTATTTTGACTAATTTGTCCATGTTTTATATTTTGTTTTGGTTGTTTATTTCAGTATATTCTGCATTAATTTAGGTATTACAATTTTTAGGTACTTAATTCATAAGGTTTATGTTTCTTCCATAAGTGTATTTCACCGTTGTCCATTTTTTTAAAATTACTTAAAGGCGCCAAGAACTCTGTCAACAGTTGGCTGTGCAGGAAACTAGACTTTTTCCATACAAATTCCAGCCAGCTGTACATATAAAGCATGGCATGGAATTTGTCCACTCCAGCTCAAACCAAAAGTGGAATTCGTCATCTAGGTGCTCAGAGAAACCATATCCGCTACCATAGTTGGTTGCATATGCTTATGTTTCCAGATATAACAATAACCTTGTTCTGATGCCTAATATTTTGGAGCTGCTCTAGAATAAGCGTAGAAGGTTTAAAACTGACTGAATGCATTTTTAATCACCATAAACAGGAGGTAAACGATGAATAAAATCATTTTAGGAGTATCCTTATCCATTCTTACACCTATCCCTCATCGGTGGAAGCCAACAGCTTGAGTGGAGAAGGCCTGAAGTGTCAAAATCTTGCACTTGTGGAAGAACATAATTAAAACAGTTGTAACAGTCCTATGTAACAACATTAAACCTTATCTTTAATGTACCTTATTTGTATAAATAAAGTGTTCCCATATGGTTTAGGAGAGAAGAGAGAGGAAATAAGTAATAGAAGTTTTAAAAATAGTAATTGTCTATTACAGTAGCACAATGGTCTGCAGGTCTTTCCTTGCACTACTATTATGTTGCTGGGAATGAAATAAAGGTGCATCATTTTTCATTTATTTATGTTCAATTCTGCATTGAGTGTGAGGACTTAATAGTTTAGAGCAATTTTATTTGCCCTCTTTTGGTTCAGGAAGCAAGGGCCACTTCCAAGTCCAGAGGAGGGTTTTTACCTGACAAAATTATGCTATTTCTGGCTGCAACAGGTTAGCAGAGATCTGACAATTTTTACATGGTTAGTAATTAGGATAATGTGGCATTGGAGTGCATGGTAGGTAACTCATCTAGAATAGATTTTATAGCATAAAATTTTTTGTTTTATCTTCAGCATTTCCAGTCTGTATTTCCAGTTTGCATCAGAGAATTTATGGTTAATTTAGTTTGCTACAGATTTGCAATATTTGCTTTCCAACATTTGAATTTCATCATTATCTTAGGTTTCATTTTTTGTAGGTGTGAAGTTTTAGTTTCATTATTGTTATAGTTATTTTTGTGATTTCCATTTTTGTTATTTTAAATTCTGTCAATTAAATTTTGTCATTTTTAATTATGTAATAGTTCGGATTTGCTTTTCCTGCAACTGTGTGAATTTTAAATTATGCAAGGATAAGTAGGCACTCAGTTTTAGTTTCTAGGATATTAAACGGGACACCTGACACCCCCAAAACACTAATTGTTCCATGAATAAGGCCATGTTCTAGATGAACTAAAAATCAATATGTTAACCCCTCCTTTCGTATATAGCCTTGGACACCACCCTGGATTGACACATAATGATTAAATGATGAAGAATTGATGACACTCATCATTTTTGGCACCATTGACGAGGATCCTTAGGTGTTGTTAGGAGAGGTCTAGCAGTCCAAAAAATTTCCTGTCTCAGGAAATAGTTTTTGGAGACCTGAGGTTTAGTTCATTTTAGTAAATAAGCATGAATGCATAGGCCAAGAGACGAGAGAGGGAGGTTTATTAGAACCGGTTCCTTCCCAGAAAGGCATTCTTTTTGTATAGGATAAGATCTGCCTGTTTATGATTATCCTGATAGAGTAAAAAGAGAATCATCTTCTTCATCAGTTGAACCATCTACAAAAACTTTTGAGGAAGAACTTCTTGAAGTACTTGCTACTAGAGATTATTTTTTTCCTAATCCATTATTAGAACAAACAAAAAAAGCTGAATCAGTTAAATCAGAGGAGGAAAACATGGCATAACCACCACCTCCTGCTAAAACTTTTAAGTACCTTATACAATTAACTATTGGACAACAAGCTCCTATGAAAACCATTTCTCCCTCAGTGTTGCCAATATTTAGGGGAATAGTGTTTGAAGATCTTGATCAATTTATGTTTGAGTTTAAGATCTTGTGTCAAACATATGATTATGTGACTGATAATCAAAAGCTGAAATTATTTCCTTCTACACTTAAAGATGTAGCTTTACGTTGGTCCATGAATCTTGATTCAAATTCCATTCATACTTGGGATGAAATGGAAACTGCATTTTTAGATAAATATCAGGAGTATTGCAGGGTACATAATAGAAAGGATGAGTTATTTTGAATTAAACAAGAAGAAGATGAAAATTTGGAAGATTATGTTGATAGATTTGCTTTTATCCATAAAAGAGCTGGTCCTGTAGAAGGAGAATTGTTAAAATCTATCTTTCTTAGGGGATTACAAGATGAATTCAAGGAAGTACTGGATATAATGGGAAAAGGAGATGTACACCAACTTGATATTGCTGACATTATAGAGTTGTGCACAAATTATTCTAGAAATAGGGACAAAAGGAAGAAGAAAAGTCCTAATAATGTAGACATCAAAGAATTGATGGAAGAAATGGTTAATATGAAAACTGATATACTTGTTCAACTAAACACTGCTTTAGGAGAAAGGAATACAAGAGCCAATTCTTCACCACCCTTGTCTATCTATTGTCCTAGGTGTAGAAATAAACATGCTCTACAAGATTGTCCTTTGGACAAGATCTCAATCTCAGCAATCTATGGCATTTGCTCAAAAGAGCATAAAACTGATAAATATCACCTTTTGCACCATCGTAGGAGTGCTATAGAAAACCAAGTTGAATAACTTCATGCTATTGGGCAAAGGCCAGGAGGAAAATTCATACAAAACCAAAATTCCCCTCTATTTTCTTCAAATTGGGGACATAATCCTTGGAATATGCCATGGGGATACACAAAACATCCTCCTCAACCTTAGAATCAAACTTTGGTAGCTCCTCAAGATTGGTCATATTCTAGTTGAAATTAGCCATGGCATCCAGTTAATCCATCTTGGGTACCAAATCAGTCAAGGCAAATATGGGGGCAACAATACCCATACTATCAAGGGCAACAGAGGTATCAACCACCAAACCAACACTTGTTGCCAGCCCCTAATCAAAATTTTCAAGGAAGAGTTCAACCACAACAAACACAACCAGTCAAGTAGCCTCCACTTCTACCTCAGCCTATGGCTAACCCCAATAACAACAGATAAGCAACCCCTATTTATGGAGCTGAGTCAGAAGAGACTACTGCAGTCCATGTCCTTGACTATAGTAACATCCAGTTACATTCAGGGAATGTTTTACCTAACCCTGCACCACCCACTCTTGAAGAAATTGATGGAAAGCAAGAATTTTCAAGTCCAAAAAAACCACAAACAGAGCAAAAAGAGGAAAAAATAGAAAGTTTACAAGGAAAAATTGAACTTGCCTTGGCAGACCTACCATATCATGAAAGGTTTGACCACACTATAACAACCCCTGAATCAAAATTAATCATAGAATTGAGGAAAATATCTATCTCACTCCCTTTGTTGCAGGCAATAAAGGATGTACTTCTGATTAGGAAAATCATTCAGGAGCTATATATTAGGAAACCTGGCAGGAAGAAGAAAGCCTTTTCTAAGACTGTACAAGTAGAAGGTAAGTTGGCTGACCTACTTTTTGGAAAACTAGTACCCTCTAAATATGGTGATATAGGGAGTCCAATAGTTACAATTATTGTTGGGTTAGTTCAAATTCCAAATGTACTTATCGATTTAGGAGTTGCAATAAACGTGATGACTAAGGAAACCATGCAAAAATTGCATCTCAATAACCTTAGTCCTACTACCATAGTTTTGGAAATGGCAGATAGGTCAGTGGCTAAACCAAAAGGAATTCTGGAGGATATTGCCATTGAAGTGTCTTCTTGGGAATACCCTATAGATTTCTTAGTGTTGCAGCCTAGAAACTCAACTAATGCCTATCCTATTATTCTAGGACGACCTTGGCTTGCCACTGTAGCTGCATTTATAGACTGCAGGTTAGGTGAGATGACCATTTCAAATGGTGTAGACCTGAAAAAGATTTCCTTGTATCCACCAGCCCAACCTTCAGCTAAATTTTCTTGACATATATGGTATCCTGAGTCTGATGAAGAACATGAAACTATTGTCACCTTGGTCACCGTTGTAGTAAAAGAACATATTGAAGAACTTAATTCACCAAAAAGAGAAATCTTTGAACATGAAATTTTTTTGATGAAAACATTGCAAGAAGGTGGCCTTAGGGATGATCAAATTATTGTCCATCGTTTGTTATGGAAATATGAAAAATAAACTATTGAACATCTGTCATCTATTCCAATACAAGAAAGCTCCTTCACATTGCGACATGGATGGCATCATCATCTTCTGACTTCTTTCATCTATCCTATGAAAATGATCCCATCAGGTATCACATTTACACCATAATCAAGAGTATTTCATACTCTGCAGCCACATCATTGTCCCTTAAATGCTTTAATCAGTAAATATGAGGCTATCAACTCAGTTTATCCAGGGATTAAGCAGATTGAGATACAGCTAGGAATTTTTTTGAACATTAATAGTTGGTTGACTAATGAGCAAGAAGCCAAATTATTTATTGTTTTACAAAGACATGTTTAAGCTTTTGCTTGGAGTTAGAAGGACATGACTGGCATTCACCCTGATGTGTGTACACATAGGATATACACTAAAGATGTCAAACCAGTAAGACAACCACAAAGGCATCTGAATCTCGCTCTAAAGGATATTGTTAAGGAATAAATCGAAAAACTATTGGATGTAGGATTCATTTATCAAATTTTAGACAGTAGGTGGGTTTCACCATTGGTCATTGTTCCAAATAAAAATGGGAAGATGAGAGTATGTGTGGACTACAGGGAATTGAATAAGATTGCACATAAAGATCACTCTCCATTACCATTTATAGACCAAGTGTTGGACACCCTTGCTGGTAAGAAATTTTTATGTTTCCTTGATGGTTTTAGTGGTTATAATCAGATCTAGGTTGCACCAAAAGACCATGAAAATACAACTTTCACATGTCCTTGGGGAAAATTTGCTTACAGAGTATTACCCTTCGGTTTGTGCAATGCACCAGCAAAATTTCAGAGAGCTTTTTTGGCTATTTTTTCTGATCTAAAAAATGAAAGTGTAGAGATTTATATGGATGACTTCACAGTGTTTGGAAATACATTTGAATATACTTTAGAACAACTTGAAAAAGTTTTAATACATTGTGAAACATATCATTTGTCTCTAAATCCTGATAAATGTTTCTTGATGATGGAATATGGAATTGTTCTTGGACATAATATTTTTGCTTATGGAATTAAAGTCGATCCTAAAAAGGTAGAGGTCATCAAGAACCTTCCTCCTCCAAAAACTCAAACTGATGTCCGAAGTTTCTTAGGACATATTGGCTTTTATCTCAGATTTATTGCTAATTTCAATACCATTGCTAATCCAATGTTCGCATTGTTAACAAAGGATTTTGAATTTGTTTGGTCTACTGGGTGTCAACAATCCTTTGAAGCTTTAAAGGAAAATTAACAACTCCACCTGTATTGAGAGGTCCTAATTGGGAGTTACCCTTCCACATTCAAATTGATGCTTCTAATACTGCTATTGGAGCTACATTAGGACATATTGAAGATGGACAACATTATGCCATATATACTACATTCGTAGAAATTTTACTGGAGTTGAAAAGAATTACACCACAACCAAGAAGGAATTTTTAGCTGTGGTGTATGCTATTAACAAATTTGGACACTATATCACAGGATATCAGGTATTCATTCATAGAGATCATGCTGCCATTAAATACCTGATGAATAAACCTCTGGTTAGTGCAAGAATTATTCGTTGGTTAATATTATTGCAATAATTTGATATCACTATAGTTAATAAACTAGGGAAAACTAATGTAGTGGCAGATTTCTTGTCAAGATTATCAAATGCAGATATGAAGGAATTGGTTGAGGATGTGTTTCCTGATGAGAAGTTGTTTCCTATTTTTGTACAATCTCCATGGTTTGCAGATATAGCTAATTATTTAGTTACAGGGAAGATTCCTCTTCACTTTACTCCTAAACAAAATAAACAGTTGATAAAGCAAAGTTCTTATTTTGAATGGATAGGAGGTTTATTGTTTAAATGCAGTCCTGACCATGTTTTGTGCAAATGTGTTCGCAAGGATGAGGTATATGACATCTTGCGAGCATGTCATGATGAACCATCAAGAGCACATTATTCAGTGAAAAGTACCATTCAAAATATTTTGGGTACTGGTTACTACTGGCCATCCTTAAACAAAGATGTCAAAAGGTATGTCAGAAATCATGATGCATGCCAAAGGATGGGTAAGCCTACTTTTAATAGTGAAATGCCTTTACAAACTCAATTAGGTACAAAACCATTTGAAATGTGGGGGTTAGATTTTGTAGGACCCATTGATCCACCTTCACAAGGGAAAGTGCATATCTTGGTATGTACTGATTATGTAAAAAAGTGGGTAGGAGCCCGTGCTTTTAAGCATTCTTGAGAAGAGAAAGTTGTTGATTTCCTGTATTCCCAAATATTTTTGTAATTTGGAGCCCCACATTCTATCACCACTAATACGGGACCTCAGTTTACCTCAAAAGTTGTTGAAGCCTTTACAAAGCTATATGAAATCAAACACCGAAAATTCTCACCTTACCATCTGTAAGCCAATGGCCAAGTTGAAGTGACAAATAGGGAATTAAAGAGGATCTTAACCAAAATTGTAGCAGCCCATAGGAGGAATTGGGTGGAGAAGTTAACTGAAGTAATTTGGGATTATAACACCAATTGGAAATCCACTACTAGATTTACTCCCTATGAATTGGTTTATGGTAAAAAACCTCTTTTGCCTATTAAGTTTGAATTAATGACTCTTCGAACAGCTTTGGAAGTTGGTATTGATTTGTCACAGGTATAAACGGACTAGATCCTGCAGCTCAATGCATTGGATGAGCTAAGGAGGGATGCATTGCACCAGATCAAGGTGATCCAGTCACAACATAAGTTGTGGCATGATAGTCATATCCAACAACAAAAATTTCAACAAGGTGATTGGGCTTTGTTGTTTGATTCATGATATGAAGACTATCCTGGCAAGTTATAGACTCGATGGCTCAGACCTTATTAGGTTGAGGAGGTATTTGCAAATGGAGCAGTATGTATTTCACCAATAGATGATTCAAGAATGAAAATGGTGGTTAACGATCATCATCTTTAGATATATCACAAACCATTAACCAAGGAGGAGTTTCTCAAGCAAGTAGGAAACTTGGATGTATCAATATTGGAAGGAAACCACTTCTTCCAAGATGGACTCAATCAAGTGACATAAACCAAAATATATATAAAAAAAAATGAATGAAAAAATAATATATATATAAAATAATAATAATAATAATTCAGAATGTGAAAACCTCTTTGAGGCGCATCTGAATTGGGCTTACATGAAAATCGGTTTTTTCGACATGTTTGCCTCACTCTCCACCATTTTTCCATTCACTCTTCATCATTCCATTATTCCATTCACTCTTCATCATTCCATTATTTCATTCACTCTCACTATTACTCACCTTTGGTCCATTCATTTTCACTTCACTCCATCATTTTTAACGTTTGTTACACTCATTTTCCCCTTTGTTTCACTATAGTTCAGATTGCACCATGTATTTGTTAATACATTAATAGAATTAGTTAATCAATTTAGAGGGGAAAATGATAGACCTACGAAGTTCATAATAAGCAACAATATTTTCAAAGGAGTTAAGATAACCAGTCTGCAACCACCATGGGATGAAGTTGTAGTCTGGATCATCAGGTTTCTAACCTGTGATGGTCAATACCCTATTCTTTATGGTCATCATTTACAAATTTTAACTCACCTCTATGGTCATTTAAACACTGAATTAAGAGTCAATGTGCCTCTTTATTTGTACCAAGAACTTGCAAATATGGCTAAAAAGTATCAGGCAGGCAGGGGGTCACCCAAGCATCATGGGTTAGTCAAAATTGTTTGCAAACATCACTTTAGGGGGAATCCTAGGAGTTTTGACCACTTTTTCCATACTTGGGATGAGTTTGTTGAAGAAAACATTGTTGAGAATCCCACTTATGGAGAAGAGATAGGGGAGGTTAACCCTAACCCTGAGCATACACCTGGAGCTTCTATTGGCACAACCCCTTCATCTCCAAAAGGACCTCCCTCATCACGAACAAGAACACAGAGGAATGTCAGATCTGACTGAAAGAGAAAGGTCATATTTTTAGAGGATGTACAAACATTCCACACTTCTGAAGAAGGGGAACCCTCTAATCAGCAAGGAACTAGAATTTTTGAGTCTAGGTCTCCTAGTTCTAAATGAAATAGGAAGCAATATGTTTCAGGGTTGAGGAGATCCTCTAGGCTTCAAAAAGCTGCTGATACAAAGGAGATGCAAACAAAGGAGAAAAGGTAACATAATGATGTTTCTGAAACCCATACTCAGCTTGTGGAGGAAACTATGCAAGAATATAAGGCTATCAACGACCAAGATGTAGATATCTTTGGATAGAATGTGGACACTTCAGTAGAAGAGGAAATGCCTTCCATTTATCTTAATTATTACTCAGATTCTGAGGAACAAATTGAAACAGGGGAAGCACAGGAAGACACAACTGTTGTTGGTCTACCAAGATCCCTTGTAGATTACCCTGACTCTGAAGAAGATCTTGAGGCAGTAGCAGATGAGAAATATGATTCAAGTGCAGAGGAAGATGAGGAATTTGATATTAAATCTCAGTTACATGCAGCCAGAAGTGTGATCAAGACCCAAATAGGCTGGATTGAGAAAAATGAAGCCTCCTTAAAGGAAAAGGACAATATCATTGCCAAGTTACGGAAAGAGATAGAAGCTATAAAGACTAGGCTCACACTTTTGGAACAACAACCTTCTCAAATAGAATTATGGGATGAATTGACTATTTTGTTAATGAATTTATTACGAAATTTAGAAATAAGTTCACCTAGCAGTGTTGCACCTGATGAAGCACAAGAGGTATACCAAAATTTAGGGGATGAGCAACCAGGGGCACTTGTGCAGGTGTCCAAGGATCCATAGCAGATGACCACAACAACAACACCCCCAGAAGCAGCCATGATAGTCCAAGAAAAGGTAAATCCATAAATTCCCAAAATTATTATTAATATGAACATTTCTAAAATTAAGCTAGTTGAAGTGGGGATACAAACAGAATCCCCTGTAGTAGAAAAAGTAAATTTTGACATTCAGGTTACTACTGTCCCTCAGATGCAACCTATGAATAGGTCACCTGAAATAATTTCATTAGTAAAATATAATGAGGATATAGCATATTGGATGACCAAGTACCATCAATTGGAGGGAAAGGTCTCCTCGTTGCAGGCCTTAATAGAAGAAATAAAGCAGAAAGACTCTGAAATTGAGAAATTAAAGGGGCAAGTACAGGAAATATGTCATATTGTTGAATGCATGGTTCAATATCGGAGGCATGCCAGATTTTATAGTTTAATTTTGAAGGAGAGGTACCTCCGATGGCAGACAATGAGAATTACCTCTGGTCTCTCCCACACATTTGAGACACCAAGTGAATTCTTGGAAGATTTCTGGAAGAGCTCTAGAGAACACCAAAATTTACTATGTGAGTTATTTCTTCATAATTTCTTTTTTCCAACTGAAGTTATTTTCCTCCCCCACATATTTACTGGCGATATTCAGCTGAGGGTTTTTTAATCAATGCTTCAGAATTAGATTTACTAGGAGCAGGAGAAAAGGGTTAGTAAATCCATAGAATCCCAAGTTATTTTTCTCATTAGACCTGCCCACTTAAATCATAGAACTTCCACCAATCAACATTATGCACTAATGAGAAATGACAGGGTAAGGAAAATGTACCTGGGAAATTTGCAGGAATGCATAGATGGTTTTCAAACATTTTGTGCAACATAATTTTTTGATGCTTTGTCAACCTGCAAAAGTAGATGGGGTAAGTTACCTATATCTTTGCAGAAGAGAGAACCTGTCACACCTAACAATTTAATATGATCAATAATAAGGGCTACAAGCATAATCCAAACCATATTTTAGGTCAAGGAGCGATGGATTGGACTCAGGTACAGAATCCCAACTATAATCACTCCTATTCCATACTACTTTGATAATGATTCTCAATCAAAAGAACAGTTTCAAGAATGGCTCGGGGAGATTCAGATGCACAAAGGATACTATCAGGTTGGAAGCAGATTATGGAAGTATGTTGAGTGATACCTGGATATGGATCTTTGTGCTATTATGGCAGAACAAAATGCATGAGGACATGCAGTAGAAAAATTGCCTCATAAAAGACTACTTTGATAAACTTTTAAACCCATATGGAACTGCTTATGTTATGATTTTATGTTAATATTAGAGATACTATGCATTATGTGATGGTATTTACATGTTAAAATGATAAAAGTGCATATACTCTGTTTTGACTAATTTGTCCATGTTTTATATTCTATTTTGGTTGTTTATTTTAGTATATTCTGCATTAATTTAGGTATTACAATATTTGGGTACTTCATTCATAAGGTTTATGTTTCTTCCATAAGTGTATTTCACGGTTTTCTCATTTTTTAAAAGTTACTTAAAGGTGCCAAGAACTCTGTCAACAGTTGGTTGTGCAGGAAACTGGACTTTTTCCATACAAATTCTAGCCAGTTACACATATACAACATGGCATGGAATTTGTCCACTCCAGCTCAAACCAAAAGTGGAATTAGTCATCTAGGTGCTCAGAGAAATCATATCCACTTCCATAGTTGGTCGCATGTGCTTCTATTGCCAGATATAACAACAACCTTGTTCTACTGCCTAATATTCCAAAGTTGCTCTGGAATAAGCGCAAAAGGTTTAAAACTGACTGAATGCATTTTTAATCACCATAAATAGGAGGTAAACGATGACTGCAATTATTTTAGGAGAATCCTTATCCATTCTTACACCTTTACCTCACTGGTGGAAGCCAACAGCTTGAGTGGAGAAGGCCTGAAGGGTCAAAATCTTGCATTTGTGAAAGAACAAAATTGAAACAGTTGTAACAGTCCTATGTAACAACATTAAACCTTATCTTTAATGTACCTTATTTATATAAATAAAGTTCTCCCATATAGTTGAGGTGAGAAGAGAGAGGAAATAAGTAATAGAAGTTTTAGATATTGTAATTGTCTATTACAACAGCACAGTAGTATGTAGGTCTTTCCCTGCACTACTGTTATGTTGCTGGAATGAAATAAAGGTGCATCATTTGTCATTTATTTATGTTCAATTCTGCACTGAGTGTGAGGATTTAATAGTTTAGAGCAAGTTTATTTGCCCTCTTTTGGTTCAAGAAGCAAGGGCCACTTCCAGGTCCAGAGGAGGGTTTTTACCTGGCAAAATTTTGCTATTTTTGGCTGCAGTAGGTCAGCATAGATCTGACAGTTTTTACATGGTTACTAATTAGGATAATGTGGCATTGGAGTGCATGGTAGGTAACTCATCTAGAATAGATTTTATAGCATAACATTTTCTATTTCAGGTTTAGCATTTCTAGTCTATATTTCCAGTTTGCATCAGAGAATTTATGGTTAATTCAGTTTGCTACAGATTTGCAATATTTTCTTTCCAACATTTGAATTTCATCATTGTATTAGGTTTCATTTTTTGCAGGTGTGAAGTTTTAGTTTCATTGTTGTTATAGTTATTTTTGTGATTTCCATTTTTGTTATTTTAAATTCTGTCAATTAAATTTTGTCATTTTTAATCCTACAATAGTTCATATTTGCTTTTCCTGCAACTGTGTGAATTTCAAATTATGCAAGGATAAGTAGGCACTCAGTTTTAGTTTCTAGGAGATTAAATGGGACACTTGACACCCCAAAAACACTAACTATTCCATGAATAAGGCCATGATCTAGATGAACTAAAAATCAATTTGTTAACCCCTACTTTTGTATATAGCCTTGGACACCGCCCTGGATTGACATAATGATTAAATGATGAAGAATTGACGACACTCATCAGTTCCTACACATGCTTCCTCCATGCTCATATGGGCTCATAAAATAGTTTAGGAGGTAGAACCTTTCATTGTAGGTCTCCCATCTTCAAGGTATACTTCTACTTTTGACACTAGTCTTTTTTGTTAGGTAGTTTTTGTTGATCCACAAAGGTTTGATGAGGCCCATGGAATTTGGGAGTGGGATGGAGTGATCATATTGGACTAAATTCCCACTTAGCATTAAATTATCGATATCTTCACTAAACCCTTACCATATCCTCATCTTCATTTGTTGTGAGAGATGCTTGGGGTGAAGGAAGTTGTCCTTGAGGAGTGTGTATGAGACAACCTTCCTTTCTTCTTCTTCTCTCTTTTTGGATGAATGGTTTTTCCCACATTATTTTTACTCCTATTTCAAGAGCTTCTAGATACACATTATACATGAGTACCTGATTAGACATTATTTTTGAGACTCATACTGTGGATATGTCACTTCTTTTTGACCCTTATCTTTGCTTGGGGAGAGGGGTGTTAGAGTAGGTTTTAGACTCTAGATCTTGCTCACCTAGGTACTTTATTTTTATATTAGTTTAGTTTATTTTTTCCACCGCTTTATGTGTGAATATTAATTTTTATCTTATTTAGATATTATGGGGATATTTGGCATTCCTAGGGAGTTACACTCATTGATTACATTTGGAGGGTTAAGATTTTTCTCCACGGAATATGTCGCACCTCCCTATTTTTATGGTGGATATTGATGCTTATATCTTTTTTGATCCTATGACTATGGTGGATCTTCCTTACCTATTTAAGTAAGACTTATCCATTGTACTCATAATCAATTCTGACTTATGATATGATATTGCAGTTTTTGTGTTAGCTTCCATTATCTTGTTTTTACTTTTTAGTCTCTCTATTTTATCTAATGTGGTGTTGCTTCAACCCCTTGATCCTTGTGGTTTTTTTTGGAGTTTTGCAAATTTCCTTCATTCCTTTCATAAGAAATGGGGGAAAAGAAGAAGAGAAGTAGAAAGGAGAGGAGGAGACAAAAAATAAGAAAGGGGATAAGGAAAGTGAAAATAATGGAGAAGGGGGAAGAAAGAAGGGGGATCCAATCAAGGGTATGTAGCTACTCGATGCATTATTATACAAATAGGAGTGGTGGAAAAAAAAAAGGAGGAAAAGAGAGAAAAAGAGGGAAACACCAATCCATGGTACATAGCCACTCAAAGCATGATTGTACAACTAGGAGTGGTGTAGGGGATGTAGAGGAAGAGATAATAGAGATTGAAGAAGGGTCAAAGGATACTAAGAAGGGTTGTGGTAAGACCCCAAGGTCTTACTATAAAATAATCAACAAATTAATGTAATTGTAATCGTAGGCCACTCAAAGGGGGCTCCCTTGTAATCGCTTTGCCACTATAGGGGGCTCCCTCCTTAGAATTTATGCTTATTCTTCTTCTTCTTCTTGGATGATTTGATATGGATGGCCAACCTAATATATATATATACCCTAAAGCTATGTTGGTGAGGAGACATGATGGTTCACGTATGAAGAGACGTGATGGTTCAAGTTATGAAGGGTTGTGATGGTTCACTTTATAAGTTAATAATATAATAATTAAATGATTAATAATACTAACTAATACTAACTAATAATGTTAGGATTGAGGATCCTAACATGCCACCCTCCTTAAAAAGAGCTTTGTCCTCAAAGCTCAAAGTGAGAAGCTTTGTCCTTTGTTTTCCAAGAAGGATTTGTGTAAGTTCTTGGACTCTTTTAATGGCATCATTTCGTAGGCAGGGATATCGAGAAGGATGAAGCATTAACGGGGGGTTGCCAAGAACAATTGTAGAATCTTCCTTAGGAAAATCATGATGATGATGGGAGGGCAACCCTTGGGGTTCCTCAAATACTTCAGAATGATGCATCAAAAGTGATGGTAATGATTTCATATCCTTTTTTGGTTCCTTGGTAGAGCCAACAGAGAAGGAGTGTGTAGTCACTCTACATTGGTTCCAAATAGGTTTGGTCATATGGCAAGAACACATTGTTGGTGAGGAAGGTATGTGTAGATCTTGTAGAGTGCACGTTTGGCTAGCATTGATCACTTTGGGCATGTTTACCTCATCCATTCTTGGTATATCAATCACTTCTTGCACATCGACCTCATTGTCTTCATTATGGTGAGTAGGTTCACTGGTCACTTTAGACACAACTACCTCATCTGCTTGCTCTATGGAGAGACAGAGATCAACTTCCTTCAACAAATACAATGTTAGTGTAGTACATTTATGGTGGGGTCCAAATTGTTCATCACAATTATCACACAGTCCTTTTGCTCGTCGTTCCTTCATCTCCTCAAAGCTAATATGTTTAATTTGTAAAGTTTGGTTAGATTTTGGGGTTGTATAAGTGCTTTGTGCCCTTCCATTACGCATAGTTTTGGGAGCGATGTAAGTGGTCGACAATTTTTCCATAAGTGGTTTCCCTAATCGTTGTTGTGCATTGATTTTATCTTTAGCTAATTTTGCCAATCCATAGGTCTGCATCATGGTATAGGTATTGAACCTTGTCACCTCCATTCTAATTTCCTCTTTTAATCCCCTAATGAAGCCATTTATGAGAATTGATTCATCCAATATTATGTTGTGTTTGGTGATATCCTCAAATCGAGTTTTATACTCACGCACAGAAGTGATTTGATGAAGATCTTTGAGCAATTCTCACATGATTGGGTCCCACATGGCTCTGATACCAAATGGTAAGACCCCAAGGTCTTACTATAAAATAATAAACAAATTAATGTAAATGTAATCGCAGGCCACTCAAAGGGGGCTCCCTTGTAATCGCTTTGCCACTATAGGGGGCTCCCTCCTTAGAATCTATGCTTATTCTTCTTCTTCTTCTTGGATTATTTGATATGGATGGCCAACCTAATATATATATCTACCCTAAATCTACGTTGGTGAAGAGACATGATGGTTCACGTATGAAGAGACGTGATGGTTCACGTTATGAAGGGTTGTGATGGTTCACTTTATAAGTTAATAATATAATAATTAAATGATTAATAATACTAACTAATAATGTTAGGATTGACGATCCTAACAGGTTGGGAAGAGATGTCAATGGGAATGGTGGTATTATGGTAATGATGTAGTTATGGTGATTTCATGGTATTAGTTATTGTGATTTTGATTTTATTTTTTTTAATGATGGGATATATACAAGGAGAGAGAGCCTAGGAGGTTAAGTGTAGAAGGAATGCAAGTGATGGATATTGATGGGTTTAGGTTCCTCAATCCCTTAGAGAGTGGTAATTTTATAGGCCCCTAATCCAAATTTGTGCCTGAAAATGAAATGACCAAGCCAATTGGTGGTAAACGTATCACACAAATAGGGAGGAAGATTCAAGTTTTGTTGTTTTTATTTAAGGACAAGGTCACAAATATGGAATTCTCGTGGATGGACCTTATGATCATAGGAATTTTTTATTATGTCTTGATAAATGTAAATATTCTCAAGAGCATTGATTTTATGCTCATTAAGAACGGTAAGTTGATGAGCCTTGCTTGACACACAATATCATCATCCATAAATTCCTACAATGAGATTCATAGTAAGAGGATTTTAATTTTAAGGGGCACGATGGGTTACACACCATAGAAAAGAGAAAATGGTGTTGCCCTAGTAGGATTGTGAATGCTCATTCGATAGGCGCATAATTTCAAAGGAATTTGGAGGTTCCAATCCTTATGATTTTCTTTGATGATAATCTTGAGGATTGCACAAATAATCTTGTTTGTGGATTCATTTTGACTATTAACTTGGGGATAGTAAGGTGTAAAGAAGCTATGTTTAATATGGTATTTGTTGCAAATTTCTCAAACATAATTTTTTTAAAACGAAATCCTTGTATGAGATAATATTAGAAGGAATACCAAAGCAACAAATGATATGATGGAGGATAAACTCCACTATTCTGGGTCCTGTCATTTTTTCAAGAGGGATAACCTTAACCCAATTGGTGAAGTACTCAGTGGTGGTGATGATGAAGGTGTGATACCCAGATGAAGAGGATATTTTACCCATAATATCAAGGTCCCATTGGGATAAGTGCCAAAGATACTATATTGGTTGCAAGGCTTACAAAGGCACATGGGATAAGTTGGCATGATGTTGGCATTTAAGACATTTCTTAACATATGCACAACAATAACATTCCATGGTGGGCCAATAGTATCCATGTGAAAAATATGCTTTGTGATGGCCATCCCACTAAAATTACCATTGCATGTGCCATCATGGGATTGAGAAATAACCTAGTTTTCTTCTTGTGGTTCGAGGAAACAAAGGAGAATACCATCATAAATACGATAAAAAAGCACGTCCCCTAAGAGATTATATCAATAATTTTTATATTTGAATGCTTGTTTTGTAGCCAATGCCAAATCTACAAGAAGTGCACAAAATTTCAAAATATCATTCACTTGAGAAAACTAGTCATGGTATGGCTCTGCTTGGACAAAATGGATGTCTCGTTCATCCTTAGAAGATTCATGAGAAATGGTCGATTGAGAGGGGATGGTAACATGGATATTGGTAATATTATCAAAGGGATTTTGGGATATTAGGGATATGATATGGTCCATAGTGTTTGCAAAATTACTAGTCGACCTTGGTGAGGTGTCAATATTGTAACAATCGAAGTGCATTATCAACTTGTCCAAAATTTGCTTATAGGGCTTCAAGACTAGGAATTTACACTGTTATACCCCCTTGACTTTATTTAAGATGAGAAGAGAATCCCCAATTATTTTTATGCACTTGATTTGCATGGTGATTGCGGTCTATAGTCCATGGATGAGGGATTCATATTCTACATTGTTATTGGTGTAAGGGAAGTCAAGTTTGAAGAAAAAAGAGATAGGGACCCCCTAAGGTGTAAAAATGATGACCCCCACACCTCCCCCTTGTTTGAACTTTAAACTATCAAAGAATAGAGTAAGGTCAACTTCATATTCAGGTTCAACATGTTCTTCTTGCTGAGTGACATTGAAGATGGAGTCATCGAGCAACTCAATGAAGAGGGGTTTATAATTTGGAAGGGGATATTGAACAATATGATCAATAATAACCTAACCTTTAATGGATTTTTGACTAATAAATTTAATATTAAATTCTATTACGAGTATGATTCATTTGGCAGTTTGACTATTGGTATAGATATGACTCATTATATAGTGCAACGGGTTTTATTTAGCTATGATATATGTGGTATGATTGAGCATATGTGGCAAAGCTTTCTGGTGAAAAAAATGATGACCAAGCATAACTTCTCCACATAAGCGTATTCAATATCATAGCTCAAAAAAGTATGGTTGATATAATATATTTCTTGCTCTTAATTAGCCTAATTTTTTTGGATCAACATGGTTTCTAAGGCAAAATCAGTAGAAAATATATACAAATAAAAGGGAATGTCTGGTCTAGGCGAAGACAAAATAGGTAGGGATGCAAAATAATACTTAATATATTTGAAAGCCTCTTGATAATATCTGGTCCATATGAAGGTGACCCATTTTTGTAAAAGATGATTAAAAGACTTGCATTTATCTGATAGTTGGGTGATGAAGTGACGGATTGCTTGGATCTTTCTTTGCAAGCTACGTAGTTCTTTGAATTTTGTTTGAGGAGGCATTTTCAAAATGATCTTGACCTTATTAGGGTCCACATCAATACCTATTTTATAGACTATGAACACTAAAATTTTACCTGAAGTTACACCAAAGATTAACTTTTTAGGATTTAGTCTCACATTATGCTCCAGGAACCGATCAAAGACTTGGTATAGGATATCGATGTGATCATGACATTTAAACTTGGTGAGTAGATCACCCACATAGTCATCAATGATCTTGTGCATGTAATTGTGGAAGATGTAATTCATAAAACATTGGTATGTGGCACCCATATTTTTAAGGCCAAATGACATGATTTTGTAGCAAAATATCCCCTATGGTGTTGTGAAGGAAGTCTTATGTTGGTCATCATAATTGATAAGAATTTGATTGTATCCCAAGAAGCCATCCATGCGGGAGATAATTTCATGTCTAGAAATAGAATCCACGAGGGTATCAATGCTAGGAAGTGAGAATTCATCCTTAGGACACATTGTATTGAGGTTATTAAATTTGGTGCAGATGTGTATCACCCCATTTTATTTGCCAATGGGTACCATATTTGAAACACATTCTAGATAGTCAATGGGTTGGATGAAGCCCAAAACTAAATTTTTTTGTAATACTCTTTAACCATGAAGGAAATGTTTGGATGAAGCTTTTGTTTGACCGACTTGGAATTGGGATTAAGGATGAGATTGTGGACGGTAAGGTTGGGATCAAGGCTAGGCATGTCTTTATAGGACAATGTAAAAAAAATCTTATACTTAATCAATAGGATGGTGAAGCATTCTCACTCTTTGGATGAAAGAACTTTTCCAAGCTTAAGGATTTGGGGATTTTCAATATCAGAGTTGATTTCGATGTTGATGGTTTCCTCCACAAGCATGTGGAAACCATCCTCTAGATGATGCAAAGTGGAGATGATATGGATGTCCTCTATGGTATTCTCAATTAAAGTATGCTTAATATCACTAACTTTGTCTTCATATACAGAAGGAAAGGGGGAAGGGGGAAGAAGAAAGGTAAGTGTTTGATGCTCAAAGTAATTGTTCGATAGGAAGGAAGTATGAAGGTAAAAGAGAATAAGATATTTGTGCAAAGTCAATGGAATTGGGGTCCATATTGATGGAGCGAGAAGGATTAGTTGGATAACAAGTAAGGGCAAAAATATCAATGAATATCATGTTAAATTGGGGAGGTGAATGTCAATAATGGCTAGAGGATGGTTTTTATGATTCAATCTCACAAGGAAGTAGTTGGGATAAAATGGGTTAGCAAGGATTGGGTTGAAGTAGAAATGGTTGGAGGGAGCATTAGGGTATTCTAATGGAAGGAGTGTTGGAAGGATAGGAAGTGGAATATAGAATCTATGAAGGTAAAATGTACCATTGTCTAGGTGATCAGTTATGAGTACGATAGGGGATGATTTGTCTTTAGAGCTATCAGAAGCAATGGAGAGGGTATCAAATTTCTCTTTGATTTCATCCCTCAAGGTATTGTATTTGGAGGCATGAATGGTGAAAACTTGAAAAAAATTATTAGGAAATAATTGAGCATATTTGAGATCAATATATTCATCATCATACTCCTCAAGATATAGGATGAGTTGTTGAAGATCATTTTCAAATATGTCAACCGAAGAAATATTATCATACCCCAACTTGATTTATTTCTAGATAGCTGATAATGAGGCTCAATGAGGTTACTAGTACCCTATGCATACCTACCTAGATCACAACCTTACCTATTGAAACATTAAAAATAATGCATGGCAAAGGAAGGATTAGACAAATAGTTGATATTGTCACAAAATGGCACCTTGGGCTCTTTAGGAGAAGGTTTTTTAAAGGATAAATCAAGTCCTCCATACACAAAGATGGTATGATTAGTGTAAGAACCTAGGGATATGGAAACACCAATGGTTAAGGGGGTGTCACGAGGGCCACCAAAATATTTAATCAAATCAATGATAGGAGTAAAAATCACGCTATAGAAAAGATATTATCCTATGCTAGGGTTTGAAATATGTATAGAGATATGAGGAGGTTGTGCAGAAAGCAATTGAGAGAGGGTTTCGAAGCTATATGAAGATGAAGAAGTAGTGTGGTCAATAGAAGAAGAGGGGGACATGGATGAAGGTGAGGAAGAAGAAGTGTGTGCCACTTGAGCATTCTTAGGAACAAAAGAAGAAGGATTTAGAGAATTTGAATGGGAAGAGGTCTATATTTTTAAGGAAGAATGGATGGTTTGAGAAGTTTGGTGGAAGTGGAAATGGTGGACGAGAAGGGTGAGTTGGAAAATAAAGTTGGAAAAGTATAGGTGGGTACTATGGTAACCTATTCAATGATTGTAGTGAATGAAGAAGAAGTGGGATTAGGTGATTGAGGATTGAAAAAAATGATAAAAGTAGGGATGGTAATTGTAGAAGTAGAAATTATTGAAGCAATAGGATAAGAAGTTGGGGGTATTGGTTGGAAACTAGGTGGGTTCAAGGGACTTGTCAAGGAAGAAGGATTGTTGTGATTTGAACTTGGAGGTGGTTATGAGGTAATCGGCCTAAGGATGCATATCACAAGGCTCTAAGAGGGATGAATTGGTCCATATGGAGGTGTAGGTAAGGAAGGAGGATTGGGAGATAAATCATGGATGGTGGACATAGATAAGGAAGGGAAGGAGGGAAGAGGGGGAATGAATTATGACGGAGGTGATAGAGTAGGAGGGATATAGGGAGGTAAAATAGAAAGAGAAAGAAATTGAGAGTTATGGGGAGGTTGGACATAAGTAGAAGAATATTGATAAGGATGGGGAGGTTGGATAGTAGTAGAAGTTTGATAATGATGGGGAGGTTGGAAGGTAGCATCATGTGGGCATTTCCTAGAAGAGGGATGAGAGTGATTTTATGGGGTATGGTTATTCATCAATGGGACAAAAGGGGAAATATTAAAATGGATTGAGTAAGTAGGTGGGGGATTAGGTGCCAATGAGGCAAATGGGATATGGCGAGAAGATGTTGGTTGAGCAGGTTGTGTGGGTTGAATAGTGGTAAGGGAAAAATGGGTAGATGGTAAGGTGGACTCATGTAGATGGGAGACCATGTTATTGTGGGTGATTTTCATGTACTATTCACCCACCCAACTCTCTTTGTTGTTATAAGAAATATCTAAGGTTGCGAATAGGGACAATAAAGATGAATGCATTAGTAGGAGGATATGTTCTTCAAAGGAGTAAAGTAAATGGTTGACGATTGTAGAGAAGTTAGAAGAACCAAGTTTAAGAGTTTTATTTTCTTAAAAAGGGGGCCATGATATCGTGACATCGTAACTTGTAATTGTGTCATGATCATAAAGTTTTTGAGGAATTCATGTAGAGAGAAGGGTACAACATCACAACTTTTCACTATGTCACATTCACAATTGCTCATAGAATGGAAATGTAGAATATTATCATGATATTACGTCATAAATTTGTATCACAATCACAAAAGCAAAGACAACCAAAAAATAGTTAATGTCGTAACATCGTGAGATGTTGTCATTGTTAGCTTTTGATGAGTATATGATATAGGAAATGCAACCACAAGATATAAGATAAGAAATCTATGATATCTATATGATAATAGCACTATAATATGCGAGAAAATGATAAGAGAAACTTCTACAATAACTCAAAAATATGCCATTATTGAAAGCTTAAAAAAATAGTACAATGTAGTATAATGGAGGACATGAACACTCCATAAACTATTTTTGAAGAGCTACATTATACCAGACTACCAATATATACTATGCACTCTCTATGTTCTCTCATATTTTACTTCACTCACTATAAGGCCTATATATAGGAAGATAAGTTCCTTGACCCTTACTCTACCTTTGACTCTATCCTATAACTCATGTACATGTGGACTACATGCACATTTACATCATTGCACATTCTAACACTTGTGCATTTATTACATGCTGAAGTAACTACATAAATTTACTCTAAAGTAAACTCCTACTATAGTAATGTGTCCAAGGTTGTATATTAGCATGTACCAAATAATTTAATATACTAAGAAGTATGGGAAAAATGGTGCACCTAAGAGTGCTAAACAAGGTGCATCTATATCTGGTATTAATTAAGCAATACAAAAGGGCATGTGCAAGCAACCAAAGAATCCAAATAAGTGCAAGAAAAAGGTGTTTCTCTTTATTTCATTTTGTAAATCAGAACAATGGTTACATTGATTTCCCCTTGAGGTCTCTTAGTTTGATACACTTGTTTATCAAAATGGGTGCCCAAGGATCAAGTCCTTTCAAACAAACTCGTGCGCACTTCCAATGTTCTTCCTCGTACCCACGATTGAGGTGGGTGAACTTATGATGCCGCTGCTTTGTTCTTAACTATTCTGATATTGTATTCCTTCCTCATGCACTATAAAACTTGCACCTACACACAAAGAAACCATATTTTTTAAATAGCAAGTGCGTAGAATGTGAAACATGCAAAAGCCATACATGCAACTATAAGCTAGAAAGTGTAAATATGCAACATGCCTATCTAAAGCAACTCCAAATGATATAAAATTGTAGAGATATGTATAATAGATGATTTTGGGAATATCTAATTGAAAACATAACATAAATTACCTTCGTATCAGTGTCGCATTCGCAGTGCACCTACGAAGCCTGCAAAACCCAAAATAAGTAATTTTTAGACTAAAACACCTCCAAATCATACCAAAATTGGAAAGTATGTATAAATTAAGATTTTAAGAGAACCTATGTGAATAGATTATCAAAATTGATCACGAATTCATGTGCCCCTTCAGATGAGCCCCATAAGCCTACAAAACACTAAAAATACAATATCTCACTCAATATAAATTCAATTTGCATGAAATTTGGACAACATACTCATAATATAATATAGAATATGCATAATTAAAAATAGTAGAAAATAAAGCACATATATATCACCATCACTTGCAAGGATGGTGGTGACTGTCATAGAATGGGGACCAACCTGGGATGGGATGTCCACCACTTCTGCTCCTAATTTGCCACGAATTCCTTAGAGGATTGGTCAAAAATATTCTTAACAGTGTTGTCATAAAATTTAATGGTAAAATTCACTCATATGGTTCAGTTTTGCAAAAAAATTGCGCCTCTTGAATCACTTGCCAACCTCCTTTTCTAGGTAGATATTTCGAGGGAAAAAAAACAAAAGGTTGAGGAAAATTCTTGGTAGCACTTCGTTGCTATGTCTCAAAACTCCTCTCTATATTTTGTATGGAAAATGGATCCACTTTATAGCTAAAAGGAGCCTTTGGGCAAATGAGCATGCAAGGGCATGCAAGGCAAGAGGTGCCACTTGTCAAAATATTAAGAATGCATTGGGAGGGGAAGAGAATATTCTATTTTGGCATCTATTATGTAGCATGTCATAAGAATTCTATTCCCTTAGATCTTGCATGCTCAAATAGGTAGGATAAATGGTAGTTTCTAGGTGCCATTTTCCAAATTTGACTTTTTGGAAGTCAAAGCTTGTGGCTATCTCACCCAGGGATGGTCGCTTTGCCACCATCCCTGGTTGGGATGGCCATGAACTGTGACCATCCTAGAGTGGGACGGTCATGCCTATGTGGCCAAAAACCTCCTAAAAGTGGGATAGAGCATTACAAGAGTGGTTAGGACCACTATTAAACCTCTGAGGGTTTCCCAAGAGGGTCATATGATGTCAATTAGCCAATGCTTTCGATCACCTAATCGGATTGACATGATTTTAGTGTCTACATACTGTAACAATCATATTGTAATTATAGAAACATATAAAGGCCAAAGTGGAAAGAAGAGGTGTGAAATCATAACAGGTTTTCGCATCATGATAATAAAATATTGATTAAGTCAAGCATAGAAGGGAAGGTGTGACATCACAACCTATCACCATATCACGATTGCTACGTCTGAGAAATATAGTAACCAAAAATCATCATGACATCACAATAGGTTCTTGCATTGCATTCACTAATGTTAGAAAGGTTCAAAGGCATGAAATAGATTGAGATATTTTGACGTGTTATATGGTGATTTTGTGACAGTTATAGAAAGCAAAGTTTGTAGAGGAAAGTCAATCTAACAGTGTTCATTATAGATTTGCGATAGAGGATGTTTTCAATAACTAAGAATGTATCATTTCAAGTTCATATTCACTAAATTCCTTGTATGCATGAAGTATTCAATCCATAAATCAGAATCTTGCACCACACCCTTTTAGGATCAATAATGTTGCATGATGTTTATACCAATCTAGCTTCCTGGCATTCTGTTGTAATAACTTTTAATAAAGCTATTTTTGTATTTTGATATTTTAATCATATAGGTATTATAAATAAGAGTGATGGCCTCTTATTCAAGGGTTAGCTCTTAGGAAGTTACAAGTTGCATGTGTAAAATTTTTTGGAAGGAGCAATGCAATAGAGATCTCTATTTGGCCTCTGGTTCAATATCTTGTAGAAAACATATGTATGAATGGATGGATTTTTTTATTTATCTAGATGAATGTGCATGAAATTAATTATGCTTTCTAAATTATTGTGCATGTTTTTTCTCTAGTTCTGGAACTGATACTCTATGGAACCAAATATTTATTAAAAGTTATTATGCATATTATAAAACTAGTTGGTCTATTAGGAGGTTTTAACGGCTATTTCATTTCATGATCTTTATGTGTTTCTTAATGTTGTATAATTTGCATCATTAGAAGTTTTAGCATAAGCTATATTTAATATTTTTCAACACACTTTTCTCCTCCTATTCATATTTTTAGCTAGTTAGAACCTCAAAGGAGCTAGCCTTCTCTAGAGATTGACCCAGTTAAGTTTTGCAGCTTGCGTAGTCATTCAATGTTGGCCAAGTATTGGGTGCAATAATTAACCATATCTATATTTTGAACAAAATATTTTTGGCACACCCGGTGGGACCCTAAGATCCCATATTTGGATAATTCAAGGATTGGTGATATCATGTATTATCAATTTTCATTGAAATCACCTAACAACTCTACTAAAATGAAAAACCTAGATTCTATGATTAGTTGCATTTGAAAATATAGCACAATATATATCATAGATGACATAAATCCACCATGCTACAAACAATTTTTGGCATGCTTGGTGGGACTCGTGTCTCATTTTTAGGGTGAACTAGGGTTCGGTGATACCTTATCTTGAGCAATAAATTTTTTTTCCAAATCACCTGGTAACTTTGCTGAAGATCTAGATTCAAATCCATGATTGGTTGCCTTTTCTCTTCAAATCCTCTTTAAAACCTTTGATAAGAGGACCCAAGATCCGATGAGTAGGAATCATAACCATTTGGTGACTCCTTCTTGAAGAAAGAGCCCTAGAATGCTGAAAAATAATAATGGACTAATGATATTACCCCTTGTGGAATGATACAAGCGCTCTAAATGTCTAATATATGCACAATATTCCTAAGGCTACTTTGAAAACCTTACCAAGCTTTGATGGTATAAAGAAGACCACCTATGAACATTATCAATATGTGGCTTCCTTGGCTATTATGCATAATATTGCATTCAAATATGTGATGCTTAAGCTACTTTTTCTCTCTCAAGGGGAAAGCATTGCGATGGTATAGAAAATTAGAATATCAAATCATCTATACATGGATAGATTTAGTAGAAGTTCTCATTGATGTCTTCAATGACTTTGAAGACCCTTTACTATTACTCACTCATCTCTTGTTTATCAAATGAGTGCCCCTTGAATTTTTTTACTTCAATATCCGATTCAAAAGGATGTGGAGAAGGATTCCTCATGATTTCAAACCATCCCCAGCTCAAACATACCTATATTACATCCATGATTTCCATACTAAAATAAGCCTTCTTATTCAACAATCTGGAGAAAGGAATTATCTACAATTTTCAAAGAGGTCATTCATACTGAGAACATATTGATTCAAGTAGGAAAGATACCACCTAAGGAAACCCCCTATCCTCTCTAGAGTTCAGCACCTATGCCTCCACATGAAGAGATCAGATCACACCTATGCCAAATCATAGAAGGAGGTTGTCCCCAAGAACAAAGACATTGAACAGAGCTCTAAGGATGGAAATTCAAAGGCTAGTTGAGAAAGTAAGGAATATGTAAAGATATCATAGAACAACAAATAAAATCTAGATGAGAAAATTCAAATCTTGTAGTATCTCAACCTTAAGATTATGGAGATAGTAATATCTCGCTTCCACCACCATGAGGTATTGACCCAAGTGATCAAGTGCTAGTTTGTTTGAAACCCCTCTTGAAGGATCAAACCTTAAAATAGAGGAGGTTAGAGACATGTAAAAGGCTATATTATCCTACCACAAATGTTGAGAAGAGAGTAGAAATGGTGAAATATTTTTACAAGTTTTTCAAAAACTCAACTCTAGTGTTTGAAGAAGAGATTTTGGTATCATATCAGGTGGACCTAATTAATTTTGCTATTAGAAATCTCCTAGAATATCAGTGATGCATTCACACAGGTTTCTTACCCCATTATCAAAAAATACCATCCTCCTTTCTACCTGTCTCTTTTTCTAGAGAAAGGGATATTATATAACTATGTAGTAGATCCAAAGGCTCAAGCCTCAATTATGACAATATAGGTCTATAAAATTTTAGGTCTAAGTCCAAACATATAATAATTAGACATATTTTATTTCAAAGAAAAATAATTAAAAAGGGTGGGGACATTGCATAGAGTACCAATGTTGATATGCGAGCATACAAACCTAGCTATAATTCAAGATATAATTTTTTTTGATGTACCTCCACTATTTGGAATGTGCCTATCTCAAAATTTGCTTAGATAGCTAGAAGGATGTGTGACTTGAGTGCAGGACCAAATATTAATCTCATTGGCTAGTTATATCATCATAGCATTGAATCAAGGCTTACATACTTTTTGCATTGAAATCTACAAGAAGCAAAGGATGCTCCCTTTAAAAGAGAAAATATGTAAGAAGGATGTAAATTTTGGTAAGATCACATTCTACTCAACTTGAATTCCATTTTTAGTTGCTTGATCAAATGCCCCGTAATGACTCTGAAGCAAGTATTCAGAATCAAAGGAGTACAAAGGACTGCAATCATTGGAGGTGGTAACTCAAGATGTAAAGTCAGGTAAAAATCATAAAATGTAGATAAAGGATAACATGATATCCCAAAGAGAATAAAATATGCATGTCATACAAAAAAATGATGTCTGTTTGCAAAGATAGTGAAGCGGTACCGGATTATTGGAATATAACCATCTCAAAATAAGGACCAAAAATAGAATGGGACTTTACTGAGGTTAGTGGCAAGAATATCACTTAGAGCAACTCAAATTTTGTACCATGTGGTCGGGTATTGTAGGTTCATGGGGTAGATGTGTAAAAGGCTTCAAAATCCAAGCATGAACATATACGTCATATTTTGTGTACATAGTCGATATATATAGATGATTGACTATAGTCATTATGAATAGGTAGGTATATTCCATACGAAAGCATGTACCCCATAAAATTTAATGCAAATACCTTAAATAAGCAAAAGGTTGATCAAGTAGATTGTGTTTCAAGTAAAATCACTAGGACCATCTGATGTAGCTGCCAGGATATAGAGCAGAACATTTCTCCTTTTTGTTTTTTATTTTATTTTTTTATTATGTTTTCTTTGATTTTGTAGCCCAATGGATAATGGTAGGCTATTTTTTGAAATAGCATGAGACACACCTGAGAATATTATGTGGTATATATAAGACCATTGAAGCACGTGTAAACAAAGAATAATATCATGCAATGCACAATATTAATTCATACTAAATTAGAAGAAAAATTCAAGAAAGGTTCAACTAACATGGAGGGAAATAGAGAAACACGAGTGAAAATATCAACTAACACATGAATGCCAACTCAAGCACCCCATATATTGCAAAAATCTATGAATTATGATTTTCTAGTCATCAGCTAATGAGAAATTTTCTTTCAACTCAACCTTATAAAAGGATGAATGCTCGTATCAAAGCAAAGGAATACAATTTC
This sequence comes from Wollemia nobilis, assembly GCA_028583015.1. Taxonomy (NCBI): domain Eukaryota; kingdom Viridiplantae; phylum Streptophyta; class Pinopsida; order Araucariales; family Araucariaceae; genus Wollemia; species Wollemia nobilis. Next base: position 5,501,216 of record JAQPPZ010000523.1, on the reverse strand, counting down.
AGCAGGTGATATGGGATTGATAGTGCAAAAAGGGAATGGTAGAGAAAAGTATGAGTGGCAAAATAAATTTTTATCCACCTACATGAAGAAGCAGAAGAGATGTAGGAAAATCAGATGATTGCCCATAAAACAATGACATCTCATGGAAATCTATCTGCTTTAGAAGCAACCTCGAGCCCTGATGAAATATATTTATGGAGGTAAAGTGTTTGGGAAACAACTTTGAGCCCTAATGGAGTATATTTATGGAGGTATTTTATTGTTGAAGGTTACATTAATTTGTGTACCTCTAATTCCCTTGATTTCTTTCCTTTCTTTTCTTGTATCCAACACTCTAGTGCTACTTCTTCTCACTCGCCTATGAATATACTATATTCTTCATATTTTTTGGTATCCCCATTTGTTTCTAGTGGAGTTTTATACTATGTTTTATTCCCATTCATGTCCTCTCACTGTAATTTTGTCATGTATAAGTGTCTCCTTAGTCCTCATTTTTGTGGTTTTTCATATATCATTTTGAACTTTTCATCTCTGTATATCCTTTATTTCTTTCCTATAGATACAATTTTGTAAGAGAAAACCTTCCCCTCCTCTTATAGTGGTTGCTTTTTTTCTCAAATTACATTTTTGTCCTATTAAATTCTTCCTACGTCCTCTTGGTTTCTTTCATACTTTAAAAGTTCTAGAATGGTATCAAGGCAATCTGGGTTCTGTAAACCTTGCAAGCAAAGTTCCATTGTGAGTCACCAAGAATATGGATGATTTTTGCATACTATTCACCCACCCAACTCTTTTTGTTGTGATAAGAAATATCTAAGGTTGTGAATAGGGATGATAGAGATGAATGCATCAAGAGGATATATTATTCAAAGGAGTGAAGTAAATAGTTAACAGTTGCAGAGAAGTTAGAAGAACAAAGCTGAAGAGTTTAATTTTATTAAAAAGAGGTCGTAACATCATGATGTCGTAGCTTGTCACTGCATCATGGTCATAAAATTTTTGAGGACTTCGTACAAAAATAAGGTTGTGACATAATGACTTATCGTTGTATCACATTCATAATTGCTAACATAATGGAAATGTATAATATTTTCATGATATCGTGTCATGTGTCAGTATCGTGATCACAAAAGTAAAAACAACCAAAGAATAGAAGATGCCACAACATCACGACATGTTGTCGTATCATTATTATAGAAACACAAAAATACCAAAGTGAAAATAAGAGGTGCAACATCAAAACAAGTTGTCGCATCATGGTAATCAAAGATTGATTAAGTCAAGTGTAGAAGGGATGGTGATACATTGTAACTTGTCACCATGTCGAGATTGTTAAGTCTAGAAAATATATATAACCAAAAAATATTATGACATTACGATAGGTTCCTGCATCACATTCACTAATATTAGAAAGGTTCAAAGACATGAAATAGACCATGATATTTTGACGTGTTCTATGGTGATTTCATGACAGTTACAAAAATCAAAGTTTGTAGAGGAAAGTTAGTCTGACAGTATCTGTTATAGATCTAGAATGGAGGATGTTTTCAAGAATGAAGAATGGATCATATTCAAGTTCATATCCACTACCTTCCCTACATGCATGAAGAATTTCATTCATAGATAAGAATATTGCACCACATCCTTTTAGGATCAATGATGTTGCATGATATTTATACCAATATAACCACTTGGTATTCTATTGTAATGACTTTTAGTAAAGCTATTTTTGTATTTTGATATTTGAATCATATAGGTATTATAAATAAGAGCAATGGCCTCTTGTTTAAGGGTCGACTCTTAGGTGTTACAAGTTGCATGTGTAAAGAATTTTTGTGGGAGCAACAAAATAGAGATATTTTTTTGGCCTCTAGTTCAACATCTTGTAAAAAACATATGTATATATGTATGAATGTTTATATTTAGCTAGATGAATGTGCATGACATTAATTCTACTTTTTGGATTTTTTTACATGTTTGTTCTCTAGTTTTGGAACTGATAGTCTATAGAACCAAATATTTATTAAAACATATTTTGCATATGATAAAACTGGTTGGTCTGTTAGGAGGTTTTAACGATTATTTCTTTTCATGATCTTTATGTGTTTCTTGATGTTGTCTAATTGTTGTCAATTTTGACACACCTTGTAAAAATGCATAGTAAAATACGATTTTGAAAGCGCTCATTGTAAAACTCCTTTTTTTTCCATAAAAAATGGTTAAGGTGTTGTGGTTCTAAATATTTTCCTCATAAAAGCTCTGGTTTTTCTAAGCTTTCCTATACTTTTCTTTTCTTACATTTTAGTTTTTTTGTACTTCTGAAGTTTTTTTAACTTGGTATGTTGAATGAAAAATTGTATATGTTTTAGCATGGGCAATAAAATGTTAAGTTCTCACTTCCAACTCTTCTATTTAAGATTATTTTCCTTTCTTAGCTAGAGGATTATTTGCAAGATAGTTGACAGGCTAAGGTGGAAAAATGGATGAAGTTACTACGTAAAGATAAAATCTAAGCTTGTCCAAAAAGGGACACCTCCAAAAATTCCAAGTCCTTTGCTTAAAGCAGAAAGAGCTCCACAAGGGAGTGCTTTCCTAAAAAGTGCTCCATAAGGGAGCACTTTTCTCAAAAGCACTCCACTTGGGAGAAATTTCCTAAAAATTGCTCCATAAGGGAGCACTTTTCTCAAAAGCGCTCCACTTGGGAGTGCTTTGCTAAAAAGCACTCCACAAGGGATTGCTTTGATGGAAAGTCCCCTCCAAAGAGCTTTATCAAAAGGTAGCAAGAGTACTACATGGGTAGACTCCATAAAATGGCTAAGTCTTAGTGAAATTTATACTTTGCTAGAATTACTTCTCGTATAGGTCTTCAAAGTGCTAAATCTTTACTTTGTTTAGAAAGCGCTCCACTTGGGAGCACTTTGCTGAAAAGTGCTCCACAAGGGAGCACTTTGTTTAAAATAGCTAGGGGTATCTCGTTAGAAGGATCTAAAAAACTAAAGGAGAGGTCCATAGTGCATCCTATGTTTCACCACTCAGAAGCTATCATTGAGACCGTCTAATCGATGATCATCATCAGAAACTTCTAACTTCAATATCAAGTTACCTGTAAATTCTGGCTTGGCTGTTCCAAGTCTTTGTCGTAACCTTCTATTTTTAATACTAAATTAGGATAAGGTATATTTTTTCTGGCTATCACCAGGATTGGATTAGCTCTTCATGCAAGTGGTTGGGTATTAATGTTTCAAGCGACAACTTTCTCCTATATAAAACACTCCTTCCCTGTAACACGATATGGATAACTTTTGCTAGAAAAGTAGTTATGTACTTGAAATCTGCTCTTGAAATAAAGGCTTCTGGTTTCGGTTTGAGTTTTCAATCTCTATGTATGACTTCTATTCTATGATTTATATTAAGTTAGTATCTTTGTCATTCAATTTAATTCTGCTTTATGGATTTTGTTGTTGATAGAATACTAGTCCCTGGAATACTTGCTGGAGTTTACATTGTTATGAGGATTTTATAACGATTTCTATTAAAATTCATTGTTTTTATTATTTTTGGTTCAAATAGATAAGCTATCTATTGTGCTTTTGATCCATCACCCCAAATTTTTGGCCTTTGGCCATTTCCCATTCCTTTTCGTAATTTCCCATTTCTTTCAGTATTCTTTCTATCCCTTATCTCCAATCCCCAATTTTTATTTTTGGAACCAGCCCTACTGGAGATTGCCATGGAGGAAATTTCTTTCCTTTGGGTATTCAATTATTGGCAGTGGGCCTAGGGCACTGGAGACTTAGAAAACCTGTATCTAGGTCGGTTCAATTACCAACAGTTTCTAGCATGCCCGGTGGCAGGTGGTTTTGCTTAGTGGCGAATTTCGCAATTTAGCGCAAATATTCGGATTTCCAAAATGTCAATTTTGCAATTTTTGGGACCATAGAGGTCAGCCCGTTCGCCCAAATTTTGAGATCTAATTTTTTTATGGTAAATTCGCCCCGTTTTCATAAGGTTTCTTGCCTAATTTTCATCCTATATTTATTTAAAATAAGAAATATCCTGCCCAAATCACCCCTTGTACCCAATTATATATAGCTAAACTTGACAACGACTCCCATACAACTACAATATTTTTTTTGGATAGCGAGTGATACAAAGCAGAGTACTGACAAAACAAGAGTCTACGACTGGCAGAAGGCGACTAGCAGAAGGCGACTAATAGAAGGTGACTATCAGAAGGTGACTGGTGGAAGGCAACTAACAGAAGGTGATTGGCAAAAGGTGACTGATAGAAGGCGACAGGCAGAAGGTGATCGAAGAAGGCGACTGGTAGAAGGTGACTGGTAGAAGGTGACTTATAGAAGGTGGCTGATAGAAGGCGACTAGCAGAAGGTGACTAGAAGAAGGTGACTGACAAAAGGTGATTGACAGAAGGTGACTGGTAGAATGTGATTGATACAAGGTGACTGGCATAAGGCAATTGGCACAAGGTAATTGACAAAAGGTGACTGATAGAAGGTGACTGGCAGAAGGCGACTGACATAATGTGACTGACACAAGGCAACTGGCAGAAGGTGACTGACATAAGGTGACTGGCAGAAGGTGACTGACACAAGGCGACTAGCAGAATACGACTAACATAAGGTGTATAACACGAGGTGACTAGTAGAAGGCAACAAGCAAAAGGTGACTGGTAGACGGTGGCTGACACAAAGCAACTGGCAAAATATGACTAACATAAGGCAATTGGTAGAAGGTGACTGACATAAGGCAACTGACACAAGGTGACTAGCAAAAGACAACTAACATAAGGTGATTGGTAGAAGGTAACTGATATAAGGTGACTGACAGAAGGCAACTAGCATAAGGTGACTCACAAAAGGCAACTAGCAAAATGCAACTGGTAGAATGCGACTGACACAAAGCAATTGGCAGAAGGCGACTGACACAAGGTGACTGGTAGAAGGCAACTAAAAGAAGACGATTGGCAAAAACTGTCTCAATTTATCTGTATGCTTATTTTACCATTAAATTTCATTTTTCATTTTATTAATGGACACTCAATAAGGAGGTTTATTCTGCCTGCAAACAATATTCATGGGACAGTCACAGATTCGGTTGTCTCTAGCAGTAGTTCTCTTTTATACCTGTTATTTTTATATTTAAAAATATTCTTTGTTCATGTTATTCTTTTGTTCATACAGGTAAAAATATCAACTACAGGAAGTGGAAATAAGGGAGGAGAGTCTTCCAATAAAAGGAGTATCCTCAAATACTTTCCTAATATTTCAAAACCCAGTCTGCCATCAACATCTGCACAAACTGAAGGTATGAACATCTTTACTCACCAGTTAATTTTTGTACTTTTTTTATTTTAAATATAATTTCCTCAATTCATAAAGAAGTGTGTTTTTTGGTTGATAGATTTGTTCACTTTTATCTGTAGAAAACACTAGTATGCTTTTAAATTCCATAGTGATAATGAATCTACTATTGACACTAGAATTATCTCTACAAAAAACATTGTTAACCCTGGTATTCCTCCACTTCCACATCTCCATGATAATCAACAGTCCACACATGAAGATAATCTCAATCAAATTGAATAACAACATGAAGAGATTCCTGAATATAACACGCCAAGTGGAAAAGAAACTAATAGTTCTTATGCAGTCCCTACTTTCGGAGAATCTTCATCTAAAAAAAATAAACGTGCAAGGTTATCTAGGTGGACAATTAATAGATCATTTCAGCCTGATTGGATATCATAATTTCCATTTATTGAGCCAGTGCTTCCAGAGAATAGTAGTGATGATATAATAGAATTAAGATTTGTAATTTATAGTTGGAAACATGGAAAGGAGAATAGATTGCAACTTAAAAAAGATAAAGTAGAAAAACATTGTGGAAAGGTTTATATCAAAACAAAATAAGGTGATCGAGAAACACAAAAAAATTATAGGTGGAAGGATGCATCAGAGTGCACACATATGAGATATGCAGAAGAATATGATAAAGAAATGAAAAAAAGCAAACATTGGTTGAGAAAGGTGCAACGATTCAAGCCCAATTTCAAAAAATGAATAAGTTAACTTTAGCTTCAAAAAGTTTGCAGTTTGCTATTGTATTTTCTATTCTTAAGAAGGGTAGACCTATGTATAATTTCATAGATTATAAATCTCTATTTCAACCAGCTAATGTGCAGAACTTACCCAACGCTCATTGGTCAAATTGAAGTGGTTGGAAAATGGCAAAATGTATGTCATTGGTTGAGCAGAATGACCTCAAAGAGAAAGTAAAAACTGCAAAATTCATTTCACTTTCAATTTATGAGGTGACTGCAGTTGACAATACATCTTGGATTTGCATTCATGTTTACACATTGTGAAATCATTCAAGGCAACCTCATTTACTAGGAATACGCAAAATGGTGGAAAATTGTAATGCAAAAAACATTTACAATGTTGTTGTAACTAGTTTAAAAGAAGTAGGAATGAATGAAATTGAAATAGCCACTAAGTTAATATGTGTAGGATCTGATGGTGCTGCTACAATGAAAGGACACAAGAATGTTCTTTATGTTAGACTACAAACATCGATTACCCCATATTTGATCCCTATTCATTGCATGGCTCACAGAATGAATCTTGCATACAAAATTATAGATACATTTACAAATGTTGCCAGAGTGGAAGAGCTTATCCATGAAATTAATGAATATTTTTCACGTAGTCCAAAAATATTTTCAGAGTTTCAACAGTTTGCACTAGGAGTTACCGAAGGTAAAAAATTGTTGAAATATGTGGATATTAGGTGGATTTCGATGTATCTACCGACATTAAGAGTTTTCAAAGAATATCAATCCTTGATAGGGTTTATGTATGGAAATCGTAGGATGGTTGATAAGGCTAAATATTTACTTTTTCGAATGAGTGACTTTGAAACTGTTCTCACATTGTGTGGAATTCTTCCAATGTTGGAAAAAATGAATACTTTGATCAAAATTGCACAAGAAATATCGATTTATATTGTGGATTTCATCAGGGAAAGAATACAAATTTGCATGCATATTGATATGATGTATGCATCTGGTCAAAATTTTATGGATCCCTTGTTTGAGAGTTGGAGAGCATTAACAAGTGTGAATAGTCCTTGGAGCTTTTTGAAGTTCAATATTAACGATCATATGTGTATTAATATCCATGGAAATGAAATACCTTTATATTGTTATGGTGTGTGATTGGATATAGCTACAAATGAAGTTGAGCAAATGCCCATAACCTACAATAGATTTCATGTGGTTGTGGACGATACAAAAATTAAACTAAAACAAATAGTAGAATCATTGACAAAAGAAATTAGAGATCGTTTTCAAAGAGATGAATTGCTAGAGGCTATGGGTGTGGTAAATCCAATTTTTTGGGATCCTTGTAATGAATACCAGATTATAAATTCTTTGTTCCTCAAATACATGGGAAAACTTGCTGGTCATTTTAGTCAAAGTGTTGTAGTCAAAGGCATTGAAATCAATGGCATTCTGAACAAAGATCTTTTGACAAAATAATCCAACTATTTTGGAACAACAATGTCTGCTCAAGTTTCACAGCTCTCTAACCATCATGAAGCAGGTTCTATTTCACGTTTGTGGAGAATACTACAATCAAGTATTGTCTTAAAACATACTATGAGTTAATATTTTCATTTATATGAATTATTTCAAATGATGATTTTGGGATCTGTGGAAGATGAAAGGGTGTTCAGTGCACTTTCATATATAAAATATAAAGATCAAAATAGGTTGAACAAAAATTTGGAGAATTTCTTGAGAGTATGTGTGTCGCCCTATGAGGTGGAGGAGTTTCCTTATGAAAGAGCATTGTCACATTGGATTTCTTTGGCAGAGAGAATAGGTGTAACGAATATTGATAATGATGAGGATGATGGTAACATTGGTCAGATTGTGATGACTAAAATTTTGGGAATGAGTGCAGAACATTTTGTACAATCTGAAAAGAGTTTGTTCCAGCTTTCCAAGCATTATGATGCAAGGATGCATTCATTTGATTTTATTTCACATATTATCATTTGATTTGATTTCACATATCAGAATGAGAGGAAGCTATCATTTGATTTGATTTCACATATCATAATGAAAGTATTTTCTATTTGATTTAATTTGAGTGCACATGTTATTATTTGATTTGATTTCACATATATGAATGAAAGGATGCTATCATTTGAATTGATTTCATTTGATTTGATTTCACATGTTACAATATTTTTCTTGTAATATTTGTTATTCGTGAAAGTAATTGCCTATGCTGTATTTTCTAACATTTAAAATTAATTCATATAACATAAAATAACATCTTACTTCATTCACATAATTCAATATTACTTAATATATCAACACAAACAATCAAAACATAACAACATTCAAAACAAAGGTTTAAAAAGATAACACATATCAAACATTATTTCTTCCACTTCAAATTAAGAACAAAAAACTTTTACATCATCATAAATAATCAAAACATACTCTCTTTCATTGAATTCAATATTTAAAGAAGATACCATTCATTCGTTATTTACAATACATATCAAACATTATTTCTTCCACTTAAAATTTCCAATAGATAACATATTTTTCGGAAATAGTCATTCATTGTTTCAATTCTCAAAAAGTATACCATTCATTTACAATTTACAATATTTATCAAACATTATTTATTTTGGTTCAAATTACTTAATACATCAACACATATAATCCTAACATAACAACATTCAAAACAAAATTTCCAATAGATAACATATTTTTCGAAAATAGTCTCATTCATTATTTCAATTCTCAAAAATGATATCATTCATTTGCAATTTACAAAATATATCAAACAATATTTCTTCCACTTAAAATTACTTAATGCATCAACACATAATCATAACATAGCAACATTCAAAATAAAATTGCAAATAGATAACATATTTTTCAGAAATAGTCTCATTCATTGTTTCAATTCTAAAAAATTATACCATTCATTTGCAATTTACAAAATATATCAAACATTATTTCTTCCACTTAGAATTACTTAATACATCAACACATATAATCTTAACATAACAACATTGAAAACAAAATTTCCAATAGATAAAACATTTTTTGACAATAGTCTCATTCATTGATTTTTGACAATAGTCTCATTCATTGATTTCAATTCTCAAAAAGGATATCAAACATATCTATCAAAAAATATCAAACATTATTTATTTCGCTTCAAATTAAAAAATAACAATAATTAAAAATAGAACTTCAAAATGATAATATGATTTTTTTATAAATTGCCTCTAACATTGATTTCAATTTTCAAAAAAATACCAGTATTAAATATTTATAAAAATATAAAGATATAAAGAGTTTTTGTTTCACTTGAAACCCAAAACAACAAAGATCTATTGTTTTTCAATGTTTTATGAAGGTCCACCCACATCTACCTCAATATCCTTTTCTTCTAATGCCCCAAACCTAACCAAACTTTCTATTGTAGTGTTGATCCCCGATAACAAGGCACTCTCTTCCTTCGCTGAACCTTCTTTGAAAGGTGCATTTAGCTCTTTCTCCTTTTATTTCAGTTTAGCCTCGACATCCAGGCCCCCATCTTTGATAACCTTCTTTAGGTAATTATTTTATCTAACCATCTGTTGTAACCTCTTCTTCAATTTAATAGCATTATTAATGTTAATTTTGGCAATCTTGATCAAAAATTTCATGGCACTGAATTGTTGCTTTAGGTGCTGGAAATTAGACTACAAAATAGAAATAAAAAAGGTTAATATTTATAAACAAAACATATTTAACAAAAAATTATTTTTTACTTAGGTGTAGAACTTACATCAGCTGTAAGTTGTGATGTTTCTGCAATAGCTACTTTGTTCTGATCAAGTGCCCATTCATTAAAATAAACTTGGGCTTCTACATTGAGGTTTTCCAAAAAATTCATAAAAACGGCAATAATTTCATCTTTGTATGTAGAATCAGCCTCCATAGTGCCAGATTCAGATTTATGTAGCATGACATCAAGCTTTTGGGGCTCATTCTCCATATTGAGAAACAACTCTTTTCTTTTTGAAAAATTCTTATATCATCCATTGATGGCTTTAATCAAAACCTTGGCCCGATATTCCCATTCCTTCAATTTATCAATATCTAAAAGAAGAGTATTATGAACTACAACTTTACATGCATCGGCTAATAACACATTTTTAGAAACGTTTAGGATATCATCTTCTGTAATAGTACGGGCGACGACTTACTATGGGTCGAAGGGGAAACTTCAGTGGCATCTGCATTGACATCATCTTCTTCTCCATCAATGCCCTCTTCATCCTCAAGAATATCACTTGCCTTTAAAGGGAAATTTTCAGGATTCATACCCTGATAAATAAAGTCACAATCAAGAGTTCCCGAGGGAATTTGAGATGAACTCTCAACATTTGAAAAATTCTCCAAGGTTAATATCGGTACAACAAAAATATTATATGATGACACATTTTGTGTCTCTGTAGCACTTCTTGCATTATGAGGTGGTGGTGTGAGGAACATTTTACCATGCATGCATGATTTGTTCCTCGTAGGTGCAACCTGAAGTGGATGGACCTGAACTTGCTTTGGGTGGACCTGAACCTGATTTGGCTGTGGCTATGGCTATGGCTATGGTTGTGGCTATGGTCATGGAGGGTTAGGTGGTGGAGCCATATTTTTTTTAGCCTTTTGAATCTACGAGGTCCCTCTATTAAATTTCACACAAGAACATAAAATAAATCATTTGTAAATAACAATAGCATTAAAAAAGATTTATTAAAAATATACATACCTGACTCAGACTCTGCAACCATTGATATTTCAACCATCTGTCCTGTGTCTGAAAAATATGTAAAACACATTAAAAAAACATAATTTTAAGTCAAAAAAATAAATCATTTAAAAAAGCATTTTTGAACAATGCAGAGTAAGGTTACCTTGTGGGTTGGAGGTAACCTCTTCTACGTCGACTATAATTGTTTCTCCAGTAAAAGGTGTTGCAGGTGTATACCAAATTCGACCATCATCAGACCTCACACGTTTGTTGGGAGTCATTGGTGATGATTGTGATTGTATGTCAGAATCAACAGATACTTCCAGAATCCTAAATGTGGCATCCCTCTTACTTGAATACTGAGATGCTCTTTTATGTTTTCAAAACAAAATTAGAGAATAAAAAGATAAAATTTAAAAATAAAAAAATAAAGATATTTCAAAAAAAAAATTTACTTGTATCTCACCATCAGACATGCCAATAGACAACAAACTGGGGTGCAATGTAGTGGGAGGACTGCTCTGTTGAAGGTTAAAATAAGCTTCTTGAAATAAAAAAAGAATAAAATTGTTGGTAGTCACTGTGTAGCAGATGCTTGAATTTTTTGGGCACTCAAAAGGTCGTGCTTCAGGCGGTTAGAAATGTGCGTGCACCAGTCAAATTTACTGTCATCAATACAATGAAGCAATAAAGAAAGTGCCCAAAAAGGCATTTTTGTAGGTTGCCCCTACAGAATAAGGCTTGTCTGAAAAAATGCAATGCAAGCATATAGAAATTTGTCTCCAACATTCAAAATATTTAAGCCTTTTGGACTTAGAAGAATTGATTGAAAAAAGAGAACATTATTAGAAAACAAAAAATAAAACAAGGAGAACATTTTTAGAGAAATAAAACTATAGCAGAACAATATTTAATGTTAAATAAAAAATAAATTTTCAAATTATACCTTTCAGATTGTTAGGATGAATAGCGTAAAGGTTTCCTAGGGTGGATTTATCATAATCGCTTAAGGCGTAGTGGTTGTTCACTAGTACACCATCCAAATATGGTAGCTCTATTAGTGGCGGCAAATAAGAGGGTTTAACTAAAAAAACAATTTTGTTGTTATCCACAAGGATCGAAATAGTCCACAAATCATGGTTGTAACAAGAAATGATCTGTTGCATCAACTGAACATTAATGTTCAACTAAGGCATCTTCAACATACCAGCAACTCCAACAGTGTAAATCCATTGGGAATCTCTATCAAGAGTGTTGAAAATGCTCTTGATATTGGGGTAGAAGGTGTACTTGAAATGAACTTTGGATGGAAGAGGGGAGGAACAACTAGTCATCTCTGAAAAGCAAGAAAACGTTGGCAAAACATTATAAAAATGCTACCAAAATGCTGCCAAAACGCTCTAAAAATGTTGCCAATATGCACTAAAATTGCTTGGAAACGCTCTAAAACCTTTCTAAAATCGTTGTGGAAAACGCCCTCAAAATGCTGGAAAAAGGTTTTAAAGTTGCTCTAGGAAAACCTACAAATGACCCTACAAATGAATTTATAGATTTTTTGCATGGTAGGAGTTAACACATGAATGACACATGGCAGAAGGGAGGACATGTGGCACCATCTTATTTATGGCTATGGCAGATACCTTGTTCCACTCGCCATCTACCAGTCACCTTGTACCACTTGCCATATTCTAGTCACCTTATGCCACTCACCATCTGTCAGTTGCCTTGCGGTACTCACCATCTATCAAACTATTAGTTGTTATGTGCCACTCACCTTCTGCTAGTCATCCAATGCCACTCACCTTTTACCACTCGCCATATACCAGTCGCCATGTGCTAGTCACCATGTGCTAGTCGCCTTCTACCAGTCGCCTTCTGCCAGTTGCCTTCTACCAATTGCCATGTTCTAGTAATCGTCTGCCAGTTGCCATCTGCTAGTCACCATGTGCTAGTCGCCATGTTCTAGTCACCTTCTACCAATCGCCTTCTACTAGTCACTTTCTATCAGTCGTCTTCTACCAGTCACCTTATGCCAGTCACTTTCTACCAGTCGCATTATGCTAGTTGCCTTCTGCCAGTCGCCTTGTGTCAGTCACCTTCTACCAGTCACCTTCTACCAGTTGCCTTGTGTCAGTTGCCTTATGCCAATCTCCTTCTGCCAGTCACCTTATGTCAGTCGCCTTTTGCTAGTCACCTTATATCAATCACCTTTTGCCAATCACCTTATCCCAATCACCTTCTATCAGTCACCTTATGCCAGTCACCTTATGTCAGTCACCTTCTACCAGTCGCCTTGTGTCTGTTACCTTATGACAGTCATCTTCTACCAGTCACCTTATGTCAGTCGCCTTCTACCAGTCACCTTCTATCAGTCACCTTCTACCAATCACCTTGTGTTAGTCACCTTATGTGAGTCACCTTCTGTCGGTCACCTTGTGTAAGTCACCTTCTGCTAGTTGCCTTCTGTCAGTTGCCTTCTGCCAGTCACCTTATGCCAGTCACCTTCTGCCAGTCACCTTGTGTCAGTCGCCTTCTTCTAGTCGCATTCTATCGGTTGCCTTCTACCATTCACCTTCTGCTAATTTTTTTGATACTTGTAGTTGAAAAAAAAATCGCCATGTTTTGAAAAATTTCTTCAAAAATTTGAAAAATTTGCCCCACAGTTTATACAGTTTTCACGTTGATTCACCTTGATTTGATAAATACTTTTTTGGTACTACCGCTTATGCATAACCCTACTCGATGGGATGCAAATGTTCCACGTTAATCCAATTTTAAGAAGTGATGTTCATCTTACTACTGTTGAACCTGAACATCTGGCGACTCAGCTAAACCCAGTACACCTCCAAATCTCGAAGACTAGTCTAAAATCCTACCCTCATGCACACGAGATGGAGATTTAAACAAAATGAAGAAGTAGAGTTATTTAAACTCGATATCGACACTTTAGGAGAGCATCCTTGGGTGGTTAGGCCGAGTATTTTTCTTGAAGGGACATCATCATAAGAAGCAGTCTTAGAGTCTCCTAATTTCACTCTTGATGGTACAACAAGAAGCTTAACTCTAAATCCATTGAATTCATCAGATCACCAGAACATCTCGATTTCATAAAAAATTCATTCAAGCATTTTAAGTGTCCCTACTGCTCCAGTTCACACGCCTCTACATGCTCATATGGCGCAGCTAGCACCACCCAGGCAGTTCGCTACCTAGAACCATCCCAGAGTGCTTACCCTTATAGGCCAACACACTGTACCTCATGCAGCTTTGAAGGCTCTACCTACTTATGATGGTATGATAAATATGGTGTAAGAGTATATCCAAGATGTCATAGGGTTGGTGACCATCCATCAAATCAACAATGAGGATGTCATGATAAAGTTGCTCATACTTTCATTGAGAGGTAAGCTTCTATACTGGTATCGGTCGCTTTCACCCGGTACTATTACTTCATGGGATCAATTAGAAGGTGAGTTGGTAAGGGTATTTGAAAAGGATTGAAAATCCAACTAAGAGTTCTATTATTTACAAATCATTATATAGGCACTAATGGCCCAAAATACATAACCAACCCATGAAATCATGGATTTGATTCACACGCTTAACCCAAAAGCTACAAAGGTGCAAAGAAGAATGCACGTAAACTTCTAAGTTAAGATTGCTAACTAGAAGATCCATTTTAGCTAACTTGAAGCTCACACTTCCTACTTTGAGTTCACACTTGCTAACTAACACTCTAAAAGACAACTAGAAGACAACTAGTGCCCACAAGTGCATGTGAGAAAGAGACTCACTTACAATATCAATTTGCTAGAAATAAACTAAGCAAACCTAAGCTAGGAACTACTAGAGGGGTCATATGAAAGATCATACATCAATCCTCATCATGCCTCCCCACAATAGAAGCATTGGACTCCAATGCTTTCAAAAGAATAGGAAAGTCACGGGACATCTGATGAAAAGAAATCCAACGAGCTTGATGCGGCAGCTGTCCTCGCCGAGCCACAAGATATGAGGTGGTAGACCCCTGACGAGTCTGTCGAGTCTTCGTGTCATAGATCTGATCTGCATCCAATGGTAACTGTGCTTCAGGAACCACGTCCACAGGATGGGCGATAGCTGGTGCAGTCTCCAATGTAGAGTCAAAGTACAACTTCAAGAGATCCACATTGACGACGTCATGAATTCCCAAGTGTGCGGGAAGATCAAGGCGGAAAGCATTCTCGGACACTTGCTGAAGAATAGTGTAAGGCCCATAGCGAATTGGTTTGATTTTGCTATGAGTCTTATCAGTGAAACGCCGCTTGTCAAGATGCAACCAAACTTTATCACCAACCTGAAAAGGATGAGGAATTCGATGTCGATCCATGGCCTTTTTCTCGCTGCTGCTGTGTCTTTTGCAAAATCTCAACCACCTTTGATTGAAGATTGTGCAAGTGTTGAACAAATGAGTGTGCCTTGTCTTGCTCCTTCTGAAGATGTGAAGTGACAGGAGAAGGCAAAGATAAAGGTAACTCATAAGGTGCCAAGGGCTGAAATCCCATACAAACTTCAAAGGGTGAATGACCTGTAGAAGAGTGTAGGGCCCTATTATAGGCATGTTCAATATGCGTGAGACTCAAGTCCCACTTTTCTGGTGAAGCGTGATGATAGATTCACAAACTTTGCACAAGTGTACGGTTTACCACTTCAGTCTGCCCATCGGACTGCGGATGATAGGCGGTAGAGAAGTTAAGGGAAACTCCCAAAATCTTCCACAAAGAACGCCAAAAGTGACCCACAAAGCGTGAATCATGATCCGAGATAATACTGGTAGGTAGACCAAATGAACGCCAAATGCTATCAAAGAAAAATTGAGCTAAGTCTGATGCAGAACTTGTCTTGCGGCATGGAATGAACTTAGCCATTTTGCTGAATCTGTCAACCACCACGAACACACAATCATGTTGGCGCACTGTCATAGGAAAACCACTAACCAAGTCCATGGAAATGCTTTCCCAAGGACGAGAAGGAATGGGCAAAGGCATGCCTAAGCCAAACTTTCTATTAGCTGGTTTTGAGCGACAACAAACTGCACACTTCTTGAGAAATCTCAACACATCCCTCTCGCATTTTTGGCCAATAGAAAAATCGTTGCAAATGATGAAGTGTTTTATGCTTCCCAAAGTGACCACCATAAAGTGTAGAATGAGCTTCCTTAAGAAGCGACACTCTAGGTTCACAAGGAACACAAACCTTGTCCAATTTGTAGAGAAGTCCTTCTTTGATGTAGAAATCTTGGAAAGGACGCAAATTGGAAGAAGAAGGCTTACTCACTTGCTCAAATATTTTTCCAAAATCGGGATCCCGAGAATACCGATTAGGCCAAGTCTGAAATCCCAAGTGTGAAGTGGACATGACTTGTTAAGGCAAGAGCGGTCGGAGGCCTACTCAAACAATCAAGCAATCTGTATTACTCTTCCCCTTTTTGTACTTGATCACCAAGTGAAATTGTTGGAGGTAAGAGGCCCACTTCATATGTCTTGATTCTTCAATTTTACTTTGAGATTGTAAAAACTTGAGAGGCATATGATCAGTGTGTACTATTGTATCTTTTCCCAAAAGATAGTGTCTCCAGTACTTAATGGCTTGAACTAAAGCATACAACTCCTTGTCATATGTAGAATAGTTCAACTTAGCAGCAGAAAAAGTTTCTGAATGATAAGCTACTGGATGACCATTCTGTTTGAGCACAGCTCCTAAGGCAACTTTAGAGGCATCTGTTTCAATCTCAAAAGGTTGAGAAAGGTCAGGTAAAGTTAACACCGGTGCTGTACACAATTTCTTTTTGAGTTTCTCAAAGGCAACTTCTTGGCTTTTCTCCCAATGAAATGGAGTTTTGGACTTAGTGAGATAATGCAATGGAGTTGCAAGGGTGGAATATTGAGGAATGAACTTGCGATAAAAGTTCGCAAGTCCTAGGAAACTCCTTAACTCAGTGAGAGTTGTAGGAGGGGACCACTTAAGCAAAACATCAACTTTAAGGGGATCTACCTGAATTCCATTCTCACTAATCACATAGCCAAGGTAAGAAACTGAAGTATTGCCAAAAGAACACTTGGAAGAGTTGGCATATAATTGATTCTTCGCAAGAAGATCAAGGGTTTGCTGGATATGCCTAAGGTGTTCCTCCCAAGTTTTTGAGAAAATCAATATATCATCAAGATATATAATGACAAATTTGTCAAGGACTTCACGAAATACATCATTCATCAACCTCATGAAGGTTGCGGGAGCATTAGTAAGACCGAAGGGCATGACCAACCATTCAAAGAGTTCCATATTCGTCTTGAAAGCAGTCTTCCATGTATCCTCAGCTTGGATACGCACTTGATGATATCCACTTTTGAGATCTATTTTTGAAAAGAACTTAGCTCCTTGAAGCTGATCTAATAAATCATCAATGCGGGGTAAGGGATATCTATTCTTCACAGAAATTTTGTTCA
The DNA here is from genome assembly GCA_028583015.1 of Wollemia nobilis. Taxonomy (NCBI): domain Eukaryota; kingdom Viridiplantae; phylum Streptophyta; class Pinopsida; order Araucariales; family Araucariaceae; genus Wollemia; species Wollemia nobilis. The sequence continues at coordinate 5,483,884 of JAQPPZ010000523.1, read as the reverse complement.
ATGCACGAAAATCAATGCATAATCTCCAAGTGCCATCTTTCTTAAGAACTAACAAAATAGGTGATGCACAAGCGAAGTACTTTCCTTAATGAAACCCTTAGACAACAAATCTTCTATTTGCTTTTTTATTTCTTCATTTTGCAAAATAGATTGTCTATACATGGGAGCATTAGGAAGAGAAGAACCTGGAACTATTTCAATGCTGTGATTAATTGTGCGAATTGGAGGAAGAGACTTTGGCTCCTGAAATATGTGTGAATAACTTTGCAATATTTTATCCATTGAAGAGTGTTGCTTTGTAATGGATGTAGATGTAGAAGTGTTTTGAGAGCGAATGAAAATTAGAGCAACATCACCACCTTTCTTAATTACTCTTTTCGTTTGCTTGGAACTTAGAATGATATTAGGAGTGTTGGTGCTCTTAATGAGAAAGACCTTACCATATTTTTGAAGTGTGTAGGTTCTTTTAAAAGCATCATAAACAGCTCTCCTATCATACTTGAAAAGGTTGTCCAAGCAAAATCCCACAACAATCCATAGGAGTCACATCACAAGTGACTTGATCTATGAAATGTGGGCCAAGTGCAAATTTTAAAGTGCAAGTGTGAGTGATTTCTGAGCCTCTTCCACTATCCTTCCAACCCAAAGAATAAGGTTGAGGATGAGGCTCCATAGGTAAATTCAAACGCTCGACAATGGACCTCGCAATTAGATTTTTCTGCGAGCCATTGTCCACTATACAATCAGTTGCAAAGTTGTGAAGTAAGTGGGCTCGAGTGATGAACAAAGCATCACGAGCTCCATCTCGAAGAACTTACATTTACTAAGGTAACTTCATTAAGCTTACCTCGTAATTTCGTATATACTCTACTCTCTCCTACAGACTCAAGGGGACCCTTGGAAGCATCCTCCTCTTGAGTAGTAATCACTAAACTCTTCTTTTTGAGCTTAAAGCAATCAGCTTTCTCATGCCCTTTCTTCTTACAATAATTGCAGAATTTCTTAGAAGAAGAAGATGAAGATTTAGAAGAAGAGGAAGAAGGAGTAGAAGCGGAAGGGGAAGGAGAAGAAGGAGATGGAGAAGACACATTCTTCTTTTGAGCAAAATTCTTCTTTTGAGAGAAAGAATTATTCCCTTTTGATGAGTTTCCAACCACTTGAGTAACAGGTGTGCGGAATGCCTGCGATTGCGCCTTGAACTTGTCCTCCGCAAGCTGCGCTTGATTGAAAACTTGATCCAATGTTTCCATAGAAACAAACATTAGTTCCCTGTACAAATGTTCTAACAAGCCACTTTGAAACTTGAGAATCAAACCTGGAACATCATCCTCCACATTTACAAGTATTCTGAACCTGTTAAATTGGAAAATATATTCTTGTACAGACATATTAGTACCTTGGCGAAAACGAAACCATTTAATAACCAATTCTCTAGAATAATTTGAAGGATAGAAATTGGTTTTAAGACATTGTACAAGCTCATCCCATGTGGTGAGTTCTTGTCCTCGTTTTCGTTCCACAAGTACTTTGGCTAAGCCAGAAAGTTTAAGCTTAGCATAAGGCACTACATCATCTTCTGAAAGTTGAGAAAAAGCAAACCAAGAACTCATGTCAAGAATCCAACTATTCAAGACATCAGGGTTCCTGGATCCATCATACAATGGAACTTCACAACGAACTCTCAAACGTGAATCATGAGCGAAGTGGAGGTATTATGCAAAGAAATGTCATTTACCTTCATGGCAAGGTTGCCAAGGACTTCCGCCATTGTAGTGTCATTTGCCTTATCTGCCAAAGTGTTTACAACATGGGCCAATTCTGCCACTTGGGCAGCCAAGTCAGAGGCCATGTGTTCTCGGGTATAAGCCAGAAGTACAGTTTAAGAAAGCACTAAATCAAGGAAGTACAATGCAAATTTCCTTGTTACAATGGAGTGCTGCTTAACTGAAAAATTAACTCCTAAGGCTAGCAATTTTGAAAATTTTTAACTAATATAAAGTGCAAAATTAACATTAATTAATTTAAAAATAACTTAATCAAATATTAAATTTTAATTAATCAAAAGATTAAAAAAAATTAATTAAGTTATTAAAAATTAAATTAATAAAAAATGAAAATTTAACATGCACTTTAAAATAGTAAAAAAATAAAATTTTTACAATAAAATTACCCTTTGTCTGCTGTTTAAACTGGATAAAACAAAACTGTGCATGAAAATTTTAAAGTATAAACTCATGCAGAATTTAACAAACTCCAGTGCAGATTACAAAAATTTTTGCCATGCACAAAAATTTAGAAAGTTGGGCTCCAAGCCCGCAGTGCCCCTGGCCAACTGCGGCTGACCCACTGTCTTGGGCTCCAAGCCCGCAGTGGCCCCTGGCCAACTGCGGCTGACCCACCGCGACCGCGAGGCCGACGAGCGTCCGACGGACGCTGCCGGCTCGGCATCGCGGTTTCCCAGCCGTGCGACGCACTGTCGGGCGTTGCGCGACGCAAGCGACCCGACTGCGACTCGACAAAAATGTCGGGCTCTACAGCGGTCGACCGGGCTCTCGCACGGGGCCGCAGCTCGACAATATTGTCGGTCGACGAGCCGACGGTCAGCGATAGCTCCCGCCGGCTCCCTGGCGCCGCATCGTCAGCGGACAACGACGGTCGCGGTAGATCGGGCTCGCGCTCGTCAGTCGGGCGCAGATCTCGTCGTCGCCCCGACAGGATGTCGACGAGGTCGCAGCGGCCGGACGCGGTCGGGCTGGACGGCGTCGGCTTAGGCAGCCAAAGGCCGTCGGCTGACGGCGGTTCCCCCGGCCGCGAATGCGTGCGCCGAATGGTGCCGCAACGTGCTGGCCGGCCGCCGAACACAGCCGAAGGCTGCCGAACACAGCCGAGCTGGCAGAACTGCAAAATTAATAAAAAAAAAATAATAATGCCTTTTTTTTTTTTTTTTTACAATTACAGCAGATCTTCAATATATATTATTAAAATAATATATTGACTAAAATTTTAAAGCTTTCTAACACAAATTTAAAAAAATTTAAAAATTAACCATGGGGGTTAATCCAAAATTTAAAAAGCTTGAAAATTTGAAAAATGTGAGCATCCAGCTCCCACCAGTAGCTCTCCTTTCAAGATCCGGTCGACACACGACCAGCGTTTGAAAGGCACCCAGCTCTAAGTCGACACACGACCTAGCTTTGGAGTCCTCCTGAAGCTCTTCAATACTCAAAAATGGGGGGGGCAGCAGGGTCAAAAGGCTCCCTAATCCTAATTGGACCGTAGCTACGATCCAATCCCTTCCAAGGATCGGTATACGAAGAACTTTGGGGCAAACTCTTCCTATACTTTTTAAGCATAAGCAAGAAGTTGGAACGAGGGGTTTGTCGGCGAAGGAACTTCCTTCTCCGAATGGTTTTCAAGCTCCCTTTGGGCTTAAACCGAGTCCTCAATGAGAATACGTTTCTCATAATAATCCTATCTCCTATCCTCTCACCTCACAAGCCCTAGTGCAAACATGAACTAGGCTCTGATACCAATGAAAAGGATTGAAAATCCAACTAAGAGTTCTATTATTTACAAATCATTATATAGGCACTAATGGCCCAAAATACATAACCAACCCATGAAATCATGGATTTGATTCACACGCTTAACCCAAAAGCTACAAAGGTGCAAAGAAGAATGCACGTAAACTTCTAAGTTAAGATTGCTAACTAGAAGATCCATTTTAGCTAACTTGAAGCTCACACTTCCTACTTTGAGTTCACACTTGCTAACTAACACTCTAAAAGACAACTAGTAGACAACTAGTGCCCACAAGTGCATGTGAGAAAGAGACTCACTTACAATATCAATTTGCTAGAAATAAACTAAGCAAACCTAAGCTAGGAACTACTAGAGGGGTCATATGAAGGATCATACATCAATCCTCATCAGTATTCAATGAACGAGATGACCCATTATCCCTCTTAAACTAATTCACAACTATTCAGTGCCACCCTCAAGAAGAAATCATTGACTTCAACGTTTGGTTCGAAAGAACTTAGATAAGGGTTACTGAAGGCCTGCGACCTACACCACAACAGGTCGCATTTTATTACTTAAGATATTTTCACCCCAGTATTAGCATAAATATTCGATAGGCCAATGTTAACACATTATCATAGCTATATCATTAGGTGCTCTAAGAAAAACTGATTTGGTGTCTATCGGGCAGTTACCTCCAAAACCTACAACCTTGATTTACCCGGATTTCTCCGAGAGCTAGTATCCGAGCACATCTTCTTTGCCCAATTCTCATGCTCAATATAAACAATATTGGAATCCACCTGAGTAGCTCCATCCAATGCCTGTGACTCAATACCAAGTATCGATTATTCCCCAGTTATCCACTCTAACGTAGTATCTAGCTTTGTCGGTGTCGTCGATGCTAGCTCAAATACCTATAAGTCAAATAGCTGCTAACCAAGTGACTACGATCGAAGCTCAATATAAAGAGCTATAAGAATTTAAGGCTTACATGAATACGATGGAAAAATATATGAGCACCATAAGGAAAATATAGGATGATCAAGGCTTCCATCAGAGGAGGTTCCCTCCTCCCCCAATCACTAAAGATCAGGCATTTGTTGGTCCTCATAGACAATATGAGAAAAATTCAATGGTAATGAATAGTGAAGAGGCCACCACCTCTGATTCTTTATATTGGTGCACCACATGCAATGATCCACACAATGAAGAAGACTGCATGGTGCATCTAAATTATGTGCAGACACTGGCTGGCGGTCCATATGAACAAGTAAATATGATCAAGGAAGTTGGTCAAAATATCATGACAGCATCTGCTGAGCAAGTTTTCATTCTCACCAGGGCTAGAAAAAGGCCTATAAAGGTAGATCCAATTCATATGGATCCACTGAAATTACCCTCGACACCTAATCCTGTAGGTAAATCATCGACTGAAGCTCAACCCCAGGCAAAAGCTCTCAATCCGATGTTAACTGCTCATCAGTCTGACCTATCAAATGACCACCTACCACCTCCTATTAGAGCAAGAGTCCTTCATCCTAAAGCTACAACTTCTCAACCACCAGCTAAAACATGATACCAGGTGAGGGAGAAGCTCCAATATCCCTCCCTAACTAAACACCAACGGGTAGACGTGACGCAATAATATCGAAAGATCTGCAAACCTACAAGAGGATCAAGAGAACCTGCCGCTTCAACATATAGTATATTCAAAGAAATAAATAAGACTCCCGTTAAGGTAACCCTATATGACGCCCTTCAACTCCCAGGTCAAGTTGATCTATTGCAAGAATTTCTCAAGTCTGCTCAATAAAAGGAAAGCAGGCCAACTCAGACTGTGTATTCTCATCTATTAACAACTTTAGCCACAGATAAAAATAGTCTCCCACCATTTTACCTTACTCTTAGAATGGAGGGATGGATCATACATAACTACATGATTGACTCAGGCGCAACTACAACCATCATGGCCAAGGCCGTCTGTGAGATCATGGGTATGGAGTACACCCACAAAAACCCTAGGGTGCTGCAGTTAGACAAAACTTTGGTAAAGACAGTAGGAGTGATCAAGGATTTTTCCATCCAACTTCATAAAATACCGTAAGTCATCGTTATATAGGAGATCATGGCGGTCGACTTAAATCCATATTTTAGTATGTGTCTTTCACGAGAATTCATAGCAAATATGGGAGGCTATCTCTCCCTCGACTACACCCACCTTGATATCCCCTTAAAAGGAAGAATATTCAAGTTCTTCAATGAGAAGCATACTAGTTTTCATGTGGAGAAGCTTGAGGATGAAGAAAAAAGCTCAGTCTCTGTCAACTTGATGGCGAAAGAAATACAAGTTGATTTGATGGAAGAAGCTCTCGACGAACTCCAACTGGAGGATGACTTATCCTTAATGGATTTCAATGCGGTTAATGGTACAAACTTAGGATGTTACACACTCACTAAGCTTGAGAAATAAAATTAAGCACACCCAAAAGCGCTCCTAGCCTCAAACTAGCTTTGGAAGTTGTACTTTGATGGTGCTCGATGTAAAAATGGTGCAGGTGCGGGAATTGCTCTCATCTCCTCAATTGGCGAACAAAATACTTACTTGTACAGACTAGCTTGGAGCGGTACAAATAATGCAGCTAAATATGAGGCTCTGTGTCTTGGACTCATGAAAGCTGAGAAGCTAGGCATCAAACAACTACATATTTTTGGGGACTTCGAGTTGATCTGTAATCAAATTACCAACAAGTGTGTCAGCAAAAAACACTACCTAAAGGCGTATCACAACAAGGTATGGGATTTTTTTGATTCCTTCAATGCACTAAATGTCAAATCCATTTCAAGGGAGAAGAACAAGTTGGCTGATGTTCTAGCTTCCATCGGTGCCCGATTTTCACTAGCTGATGACATGATGCATAAACCAAAGACGGTAATACTAATTTACCTATCGTATGTTCCCGATAAAAAACTCCATTGGTAGGTGTTCAACAATGATGAACAACTTGTTAACTTCTTGGTCAATGAAGCGTCAACCATCGAAGAACAGGCCCTGAATGAAGAAGACCATGAAGGTTTGATTCAATTGAAAAACAATCATATCCCGAAAGGCCTGATCATGCTAGAAAGCCTCTTTGACAGAAATTATAGGCCTATCAACCATAATATCAAGGTGGACTAGAAGGAATTCATCAACTTGGAGTTAGAATCAGGGAAGGTCATCATGGTAGGTACCGATTGCACAGTTGAAGAGCTTCAGTAGATGCGGGTTCTATGTAAAGAATACCCTAATATCATTGCTTAGTGTTACCAAGACCTAAAGGGATATGACAAGAACACCATCCAGCATACCATCGAGTTAGAAGAGGGTTTCAGACCCTTCAGACGGAAGCAACGGTTGTAAATCCAAAAGTTAAAGCTCTAATGAGGGTCGAGTTGTTGAAAATGCTCGAAGCTAAGATCATATATCCAATTAAGCATTCTTCCTGGGTAGCTAACCTGGTTCTAGTGCAGAAGAAGAATGGTGACATCCAATTGTGTATAGATTTCTAAAATTTGAATCAAGCGTCGCTCAAATATCACTACCCACTACCTCAAGTTGATCAAATCCTTCATGTGGTGGTAGGAGCACAAAGGTTCTCCTTATTAGACGGGTTCTCAGGCTATAACCAGATATGGGTTAAAGATGAAGATCAACATAAAACCGCATTCATGACCAAGTGGGGCACTTTCTCCTACCAACGGATGCCCTTCGACCTTTCAAATGTTGGGGCTACTTTCCAAAGGGTGATGGACCTCACTTTCGGTGAACTACTCAATCATGTCATCGTAATATACTTGGATGACATGACTGTATTTTCTCACAAGTGGGAAGAACACAATCTACATTTACGATAAATTTTTGAAAAATACCGAGAGTTTTGGGTCTCTATCAACCCCAAAAATTCAATATTTGTGATGAAATAAGGAAAGCTACTAGGTCATATTATCTCTGAAAAGGGATTAACAATAGATCTAGCTCGAGCAGAAGCACTTCTTCGACTCTCACCCCTCGTAAATAAGGTCCTGCAGTCCTTTTTTGGATAGATAAACTTCGTCAGGAAGTTCATTGCCGATTTTACCCAAGTAATAAAACCAATGGCCCAACTCTTGAAAAAGGGCATCGAATTCAAGTGGACTGATGAAAGGAGGTAAGCTTTTCAGGAGATTAAAGAGTGAATTGCTCAAGTTCCTGTCCTTATCAACCCTGACTACTCATGAGATTTCATCTTGTATGCAGTCGGAGAGCCTGAGAGTTATGCAACTGTCTTAACTTAGAAAGGTGAAGATGGAGATGAGTGCCCGATCGCGTTTCTCAGCCAGATCATTCAGCCTCACGAAGAGAAGTTCAATTTCATTGAATGACAGGTGCATGCGGTGATGAGGTCTCTCCAAAATTTTAGGCACTTTGTGTCTCAAAGCAAAAAAATTGTGTATGTCATACACCTCAACATCCAAAGCTTTATCATCCAAGGTGAGTTGGGGAATAGAAGGGCAGGATGGGTTACTAAAATCCAAGAGTTTGATATCGAGATATGCCCTACCAATTTAGTTTGAGGTAGAGCACTCTATCAAGAGTTAGCCAAAAATGTTGCGGACGAAGCTGTGATTCCAGACTTAGCCTAAATTTTGATAGTAACTTGGATATCCCATCCACTAGCAATTCATATTGGATAGAAGACCTAATCAAATATTTCGATACAGGTCAATGCCCCTCACGCTTCGACACTTCGCAAAGAAGAAGATTTCACCTACAAGCTAAAAGGTATATCTCGACGCCTAATGGACTCTTTTATAAGAATATTGATGAAGTCCTTTTAAGGTGCATTAAAGAGTCTCAAAAAACTAAAATCTTGGAAGAGTTTCACTCTGGAGTTTCGGGAGGGCATTTTGCTGGTAGACCGATGGCGTTAAAAATCATCAAAGCAGGTTACTATTGGCCCACTCTCTTTTTGGATGCCTTCAAATCCATCCAGTGATATGACAGTTTCCAGTGCTACTTAGGAAGAGTTAGGAATGCATCCCTTCCTCTTCACCCCATTCAAGTGGAGACTCCATTCCAACAGTGGGGTTTAGACTTCATTGGGATCATCAATCTCAATTCTTCTATCAGCCATAAATATATCTTGATTGCTACGGACTACTTCACCAGATGGTCAGAAGCGATTTCGACCAAAGAGGTGAGCCAAGAAGTGGTCATCTCCTTCCTCGAGGGTCTGATCACTCGTTTCGAAATCCCAGAGTCCATCGTCTCGGATAATGGTTCTCCTTTCACTTGTGCAAATATTTGTGAATTTGTGGTCAGGTATGGAATCTATTTAAAAACTTCATCTAACTATTACCCGTAGGGAAATGGGTTAGCTGAATCCACGAACAAGAACCTATTGCAAATTTTGAAGAAATCCTTGTAGAAAAATTTAAAAAGTTGGCACCTACTCTTAAATCAGTCCCTATGGGCCGATCGAATTTCCATCAAGTGGTCTATCCAGACTTCACCTTATTCATTGGTGTATGGCAAAGATGCGGTCTTACCTACACACATCGAACTACCAGCCTTACAACTTCTTAAATGGCTAGACATCGAAGGAGGCCAATACAGTCTGATGGATGCAAGGCTGGAACAAATGGTGGAGTTAGAAGAAGAAAGAGAAAAGGCATACGAAGTCTTCGCCAAGCATGTCGAAACTACCAAGAGCTGGTTCAGCAAGAGAACTTCTGAGCGGGATTTCAGTGTTGGAGACTTAGTTCTAAAATGGAACGTGAAGAAATCAAAGTCGGGAAACCACGAAAAGTTTGATGCCTTTTGGGAGGGTCCGTTTTGAGTCTCTGGCGTTCATCAAATAAATTCATTCATGCTGGAAGACATGGAAGGTGCCATGCTCCCGATTCCAGTAAATAGTTTTTTATTAAAATTCTACCACCCACCAAGACCCGACACTCCTCTCTAGCTGATCAGGTATTTCTCATATGGAGTCCCTTTTGTTTGTATAGTAGGTTAGTGTTTTTTATTCCCTAAGCTTAATTGAAAAATAGAAGGAAGGTGTTGCTTCAAAAATACCTTTTCTAAGGCCTTTGGCAGCCAGGATGAGGTAGTTAATAGAAGAGTTGCACCCTCTAGGCCAAAATTTTTTTGGGAGGTCTAAAAGAAGTTTCTTCAAGAAAGCCCTTGCTTGGCTTTTGCAGCCAAGATGAGATAGTTAGAAATAAAATCTCACCCGATTGGCCGAGAGGTTTTCCTGGAAATAATCCTTCATTCACTTTTAAGTGAGTCTAAAAAAAAGGGGAGCAATGGAGCACTGCCCCACAGAGAGCTCCAAAGGCAAAGCACTCCACAAGGGAGAGCTTTGCCCAAAGCCGAGCGCTCCACATGGAGAGTGCTCCAAAGGCAAAGAGTTCCATAAGGGAGCACTTTGCCCAAAGCCGAAGCGCTCCAAAGGCAAAGCGCTCCACAAGGGAGCGCTTTGCCCAAAGTCGGAGCGCTCCACATGGAGAGCGCTCCAAAGGCAAAGCACTCCACAAGGGAGCACTTTGCCCAAATCCAGAGTGCTCCACATGGAGAGCGCTCCAAAGGCAAAGCATTCCACAAGGGAGCGCTTTGCCCAAAGTCGAGCGCTCCACATGGAGAGCACTCCAAAGGCAAAGAGTTCCACAAGGGAGTGCTTTACCAAAATCGGAGTGCTCCACATAGAGAGCGCTTCGCCCAAAAGAAATAAATAAATAATTAAATGTCAGGGGCGCTCCATTGGGAGTCGCTCCCATTTTTTTAGCCTTTTTTAAATAATCTTATTTCCTCATTGTCCTGCCTTTTTTAAAATTTTTTTAAATTTTAGCTGTCTGCTCTGATTTTGCCAAGTGTCCAGGAAGATTTTGTGCATCATGAAAAGTCATTTTCAAAACCCTAGGTTGGCACGAGTTTTAAAATAAAAGGGGTCGTACGCCCATCAAATAAAAACATTCCTCATCCTCCAATAGCCAAAATTGACCTTTTCTTCAAATCTACCGACACCCTTTCTGGCCAATAATAGTGCGCCTCGTGGAAACGTACTTGTCCACCATCAGTATTTAGTTTTTTAAGAGAAATCCACCCGCATGAAGGAGCTTGAAAATACCCGATTGCATGCACGTTCACCCTGGCATTAATTAGGGGTGGCTTGCATTAGAGGTGGTGGTTCCAAGCAATGGCATTATAAAAATATAATATTTTCTAGCAAGGTTCAAGCTCATTTCCAAATATCTTCACTGTAACACACAAATCTGAAAACTTTCTGAAGCACTCAGCCACCATGGGTAAGAAAGGAAAGCAAATAATGGAAGAGACGATAATTGAAGAAGCTCCAAAAGAGAAGAAGCATAAGGAAAAGGTCCAAAGAAATAAAAAACCAGAAAATGAAGTTGCTTCAGCAGAACCATCAGATTCAAAAAAACTCTGAAAGAAGAAGAACATTGAAGAGCTGGTGCCTTGGCAGCACCCTTTCGTCCACTACAGATACTACCTAGTGATGAACAAGGATATAAAGCAACTACGTCGAGATGTTGAGGAAGCATATAGAAAGGACCCATCTGAAAACCCATTGGCAGTTGTGCTCTACTCGCACTTGTATTTTTACATGTGCACTCTTGTTCATGCCTGTCCTGAGTTCATTCATGCAGTGGCTAGGAATTACGATCCTTCGACATGGACGGTTCAAAATGCTCAAGGAGCTCCGTTGTTTGTGATTACCACTGAATCTATCTGGGAAGCATTCACTAGAGGAGAAAAGTATCCTTCCGAGATTTTTCCACAAAGGTTGTACACCAATGAAGAAGCTTCCAGATATCAGCCTACATCCTGGATGAAGGATTTTGTGTCAAACCAGTTAAAAGATACAATGGTGACTGGTAACCTGCCTGCACTCCCAAGGCATTTGGATGAATTCTCATAGCCTGAGATTTATTCTATCCTAGCATGGGTGATGGGATTGGCAAATTATGAGTGGGTCATCGACTGGTAGGTTGTCATGGCCAAGGCCATTTTAGACAACCCGAATTATTTTCCTTCCAAGGCTAGGCCAGGTTCTAGCCCGATTTATTATGATTGGGCCAAATTCATCGCACGACAGCTACATGCCTCTTTGGATTTTCTCCATGATGATCAGAGCCACCAGTTTAGACTCTCTTTCGTAATGGTGTGGTTATTTTTCTGGAACCAACACGAGAAGTTTGGCTTCATCCAAAAGCAGTAGACAAACGATGAGGGAAATCCGATGCTGTTTTATCTTTGGATAGATAGCTTTACTGTAAGTAATTCATACTACGTTTTCAATCGACTTTTTTTGGGTCCAGCTTTAAGCTTAATTTATGGCCAGTATGAGCATTTCTCGACAGAGTTGAGGGAACAATTAGTAGAACAAGGTTTGGGGGATACTTTCTTCCTTACGTAGGGTTACGTCATCAGAATATATGGGTTTTCCAAAAACCTTTTTTACTGCCTTTTTACACCACTCTATTTCAATTCGCTTTGGAGGTAGCTTGCCAACTAGACCACACTAATCAAAAGTATGGAAAGGGTCATGGGAGAAAAGTCATAATCTCCACCCCTTTCAAGTTCGGAGGAGTCAAGATAGCTTAGTGTGGTCAAAATGCGGTTCTAACCGTAGCACTATCTCAGTTTGGATTGATTGAGCTTCCCCATCGGTGGAAATGGGATCCATTGGGTATAATACAACAAAATCTTAAGGTACAAGCTTTTCACAGCTGCCCATGGTTAGATATGGAAAACCAACACAATAACCCACTTGGCTTGGAGCTTGAATGGCATGTAGATGAGATGGAACCACTGCCACCTTGGCTGGATTTTTATACTATGGAGTTTGAGTACAATCCCACTATAAATCTAGAGCAGAAGCTGACCAAATCCATTATAACAAGCATAAAGGTTAGGTACCCAAAATGGTCAGACCACAAAGTACAACAATGGTGGATCATGAGGGTGCACCAGGGCAAACCTTCAGCTAATAAACTGGCGATTGATGACCAGTTTTTAGATATTTATGAAGACAACTTTGGTGTTTTCCAACCATTTTCCTTCGTTGCTTTTGTGCCCAAAGTAGGGTGCCACCCTGATGAGGTTGATGACTTGGCTCATCCATGATATAACTTGCCAAGCATGGGCAAAGATATCATGAGCGCTCCTCCCTCTGTTGAGCACACGCCTAAAAGGAAGAGCGCTCCGTTGAAAATAAAAATTGAAGTGCCTCTTCTATAATAAATCACAAAAAAAACCACGAACTGGAGCCCAAAAGCCTTTCAAAATGGTGGTGCATTCAGGTGCTCCAACCCTTTCGAACCCTAATGAAGTAGCTATAATAGAAGAGGTCATGGTTGTAGAGGTAGATCAATAAAAGCCTCTTAGTATCGAACTACTGGTTGCTCAAGAAGATCAAGGGAGCAGGGGAGTTGAGATATTTGTATAGGAAGAAGCTATACTTGAAGTATCTATGGCTGAGGAGGTGTCTGTAGCTGAAGAAGCAGCTACCACTAAACTGCTCGAAGCAGTTGTGACTAAACATATTGAAGACAAAGCGGTCACAGAGCAGATTGAAGAACAGAAGGTCAAAATTGAAGCGCCTGTTCAAGGAGCGCCTGTGGCAAAACAAATTGAAGAACAAAGCATGGTAGACGGAGGACAAACGACCTTTCAAGAGCCTCCAGGTGATGAAAAATCAAATGAGGATAGCACCAATGCTCTAGACAAGGAAGAAGGTGGAACCCAGGCACTAGAAGAATCTCTCACGACCCCTTCCTCTATGGGGCTCGAAGGTATGTTCTCATCCCCTTATCTTATTTTTTCCTCGGCCTTAAGTTCTGCACCTCTATTTCAAACTTGTTCAATCCCTGATGTAACTATGATAATGCCAGTATCTGTAGCCTCTAAAGCAATAGTTTCAACAGTCTCCACCATACCTATTTTAGTGGCCCCTGCATTGAGTACATCCCCTGTTCTAGAGTTGAGCAATATAAACTTTCAAGTTTCCCAGGCATATTTCCTGTCTCCTACCAAATCACCTATACCCTCAGCTTCCCCATTTATGTCTTATGCAAAAGCCCCTAATCCTTTTGCAGTCTCCGCTTCAACCATTTCTTCCCCTTGCTTTTTATATATTCCCCTTACCCGCCTATTTGGTGCTTCTGACTCAGGTGTTTCCTCCACTCCTCCCACTCCCACCACATCTTTTGATTCATCCACGTTCATAATACCCAAACCCACTATTTTAGTCGTACAAACTCAAGCCCCTCTGAGGGTTAGCGCAATCACTTCCCTCTCAGCTCCCTCTATAGCCCCAGGCCTACAGTTTGATTTCCCATTCCTTTCGTCAACACCTATTCTCGGATTAGGGGTCCCTGAGCCTTTGGAGTTGTCACAGTAGTTAGCTGTAGCTGAAAGTGTCCGCAGAGCCAGGAAGAATTCTACGAAATGGCTCAGAGATCGTAGGGAGAGAGAGGCTTTAGCTTTGGCATAGGCACGCAAAGCTTATATTCTAGATCCTGAGTCAATGGACCTACATACAGTTGAAAAGATACCATTGGTGAGCAAGCCTTTGGGAGAAATGACCCCAACTAACTATGCTCTCAGGCATACAAGTTTCAATGTGGCTAGGATGAATACCCAAGAAAAAATGGAAGAGGTTCAAGTTGGCATTGGCTCAATCTATGCACATGGAGAGCATTACAGGTTCCGATATTTTAAAGCCCAGTCTAAGGTTGATCAGCTACAGGAAGAGTTGGTAGTGGCAAGGAGGAAGAATGAAGAGCTAGAATGAGAGCATCAGGGCCAGATTCAAAAGCTTAATTCTAGAGTTGAAGAGCTAGAGAAGAAAGTACAGGAACTTGATGCATATAACACTGACCTTGAAATGATAAATGCTCACCATATTCGGGAGGTAGCAGAGGCAAATCAGATAAATCAATGGCTTACTGTTCATATTAGGGAGCTGGAATCCAAGTAAGCACTTGAGGCACAACCGCTTGGCTTGCCTTCTAGGGAGCGCTTGCAAGAGATGCGCTTGTACTTCTTAAGGGATTTTCCTCAGAGAGCTGCCAAAGGAATCAAAGCTCTCCAATTTTATAAGGAAGCACATGATGCTATTCTTGTTGGGAACCCAATTCTAGAGTCAGCCCAGGCAGATGTTAATTGTTGGCTAGACTTGGCTATCCAACTTAGGAAGATAGAAGATGTACCTATTCACTTTGAGCCTATGAGTGATCTGGCCCGATCATGGGCTAATGCTAAGACTACCTTGCAGTATTATTACACAAAATTTGAGCTGGCCAAAAAATCTCGTTCAGCTTCAGACACCCTTTTGCAAGAGTGCCAGATTGCATTACGATACTTGGATGCTCTCATCGACATTAAGGTTTCGGGTTTCACAGATCTAGAGCATCCTCCTCTATCAATAGAGGAGTTGGAACCCATGTGGGCTAATTTTGTTGACAACTTTGCTGATGTAGACACCTTAAATACCTTTAGCTCAGACGCACAGATCATTATGCTTATGACCAAGTATTCTCAGATTGAATCTTGTTTAAAATAATTTGATAGGATGATGGTGTTTGTTGATCTGGAGCGAATCAACGCTTATCGTTGTCTTATTTTTGAGCTTCAAAAGCACCCCCCATATTCTTATGATCATTGGGATGATGCTGCAACTATATATAAGCATGTTTTTAACAAGTCATTGGACCAGTTTCTTCCTAAGCGCCCCTAACCCTGACGAAGAAAGTGAGATAGAAAGTGAATCTGGTACAGAAGATGAAGATTCAGATGAACAGGAAGAAGAAACGGATGAAGAGTCTGAGGACAGTGAGAAATAGGAAGATAAAGAACTCAGTGAAGATGACACAAAAGAAGAAGACCAAGAGAAGAAAGATGACTTTGTTGCCCAAGGATAAAGGCCTGGGATCTTTGCATTGAGACAGGCTCAATACCCCACGAGCCGCCAGATGTGTTGTCAATTTTGACACACCTTGTAAAAATGCATAGTAGATACGGTTTTGAAAGCGCTCATTGTAAAACTCCTTTTTTTCCATAAAAAATGGTTAAGGTGTTGTGGTTCTAAAGATTTTCCTCATAAAAGCTCTGGTTTTTCTAAGCTTTTATGTACTTTTCTTTTCTTACATTTTAGTTTTTCTGTACTTCTGAAGTTTTTTTTAACTTGGTATGTTGCATGCAAAATTGTATATGTTTTAGCATGGGCAATCAAATGTTAAGTTCTCACTTCCAGCTCTTCTGTTTAGGATTCTTTTCCTTTCTTAGCTAGAGGATTATTTGCAAGATAGTTGAGAGGCTAAGGTGGCAAAATGGATGAAGTTACTAAGTAAAGATAAAATCTAAGCTTATCCAAAAGGGACGCCTCCAAAAATTCCAAGTCCTTTGCTTAAAGCAGAAAGCGCTCCACAAGGGAGTGCTTTCCTAAAAAGTGCTCCACAAGGGAGTGCTTTGCTCAAAAGCGCTCCACTTGGGAGCACTTTGCTAAAAAGCACTCCACAAGGGAGCGCTTTGCTCAAAAGTGCTCCACTTGGGAGCGCTTTGCTAAAAAGCGCTCCACAAGGGAGCGTTTTTCTCAAAAGCACTCCACTTGGGAGCGCTTTGCTCAAAAGCGCTCCACTTGGAGCGCTTTGATGGAAAGTCCCCTCCAAAGAGCTTTATCAGAAGGTAGCTAGAGTACTACATGGGTAGACTCCATAAAATGGCTAAGTCTTAGTGAAATATGCACTTTGCTAGAAGTACTTCTCCTATAGGTCTTCAAAGCGCTAAATCTTCACTTTGTTTAGAAAGCGCTCCACTTGGGAGTGCTTTGCTAAAAAGCGCTCCACAAGGGAGCGCTTTGTTTAAAAGAGCCAGGGGCATCTCGTTAGAAGGAGCTAACAAACTAAAGGAGAGGTCCATAGTGCATCCTCTATTTCACCGCTCTGAAGCTATCATTGAGACCGTCTGATCGATGATCGTCATCAAAAACTTCTAACTTCAATATCAAGTTACCTGTAAATTTTGGCCTGACTGTTCCAAGTCTTCGTCGAAACCTTCTACTTTTAATACTAAATTAGGATAAGGTAGACTATTTTTGGCTATCATCGGGATTGGATCAGCCCATCATGCAAGTGGTTGAGCATTAATGTTTCAAGCGACAACTTTCTCCTATATAAACCGCTCCTTCCCTATAACACGATATGGATAACTTTTGCTAGAAAAGTAGTTGTGTACTTGAAATATGCTCCCAAAATAAAGGCTTCTGGCTACGGTTTGAGTTCTCAATATCTGTGTATGACTTCTATTCTGTGATTTCTATTAAGTTAGTATCTTTGTCATTCAGTTTAATTATGCTTTCTGGATTTTGTTGTTGATAGAATACTAGTCCCTGGAATACTTGCTGGAGTTTACATTGTTCTAAGGATTTTATACTGGTTTCTATTAAAAGTCATTGTTTTGATTGTTGTTGGTTCAAATAGATAAGTTGTCTATCGTGCTTCCGGTCCATCACCCCAAATCTCTGGCCTTTGGCCATTTCCCATTCCTTTTCGTAATTTCCCATTTCTTTCAGTATTCTTTCTATCCCTTATCTCCAATCCCCCATTTTTATTTTTGAAACCAGCCCTACTGGAGATTGCCACGGAGGACATTCCTTTCCTTTGGGCATTCAATTCTTGGCAATGGGCCTAGGGCGTTGTAGACTTAGAAAACCTGTATCTAGGCTAGTTCGATTGCCAACACTAATCCACACCATTACAAGTTCTAGCATCAACTATATTTAATCTCTTTTATTACCCTTTTCTCCTCCCCATCATATTTTTAGCTAGTTAGAACCTTAAAGGAGCCAACCTTCTTTGGAGATTGACCTAGTTAAGTTTTGCAGCTTGCTCTATCATTCAATGTTGGTCAATTCTTAAGTGCAATAATTAATCATAGGTAGATTTTGGACCAACAATTACAATATTTAAAAGCCTTGTCATCTATAGGAATGCAATGAATGTGACCCTCATGGATATATTTGAGGCATGGATGTAACATCGAGGGTATACACCACGTATCCTTTATCCATGGTCTTTTTAGAAGCACATTATATTGAATTTTACCTTCAAGGACATGATATAAGGTATGGATGGTTTTCACCCCCACGTAGATGGGGAGAATGACCATCCCAAGTGTTGAACACAAGGCATCATTAAAGATCCATAGAGTGAAGGTTGAAGTAGATAGATGAGATAGGGGAAGGTTGAGATGTTTGAGGGTGATTGAAATGATAATTTTGTGTTGAGTGAAAATTATGCCCAATTGCAAATTTTTCACCACAGTCAGGATCTTAAGACAAAATTTCTCTCTTGCAAAGAATTTGTAACAACTTCTTCAAGGTTTCCTCTAGTTTTAAAGCATGCATAAGTACATTTGAAAGTAGATAAATAAAATAACAAGTGCTATAACACCTTATTGGTTTGCAAGTGATTGTAAACAAGGGGTCTGTGGTGTGATTGATTTGTGATTTACCTTGAATCATTTGAAAGTATTGGAATGCAAGTGCTCTTCTTTTTTATCTTTGCTTAATCTGACATACCCTGAATCCCCATTAGTGGGTTCATTTAATCTTCAAATTAGAGTTGCAAAGTTAGAAAGAGTTGTGGATTGTCTATTTTATCTTAAGCATCCATGCATTTAGTGTGAGATTGAAGTTAGTAATTGAGGTTTGTAGATCCTTTTTTATCTTTATATTTAATGACCTACTGACTACAATGTTAGAAAAATAGCATTCCTTCATTTAATCTGCACTTAATCTGAGATTGAGGGTTAGTGGAGTCAACCATTCCTTTTATTTCAATTAGAAATCAAAGATAAAGTTAGGAAGTGTTGTGGATTGTCCACTTATGTGAAATTTTTAGGTTAGTAACCATCCCTCCTAGGTTAATTTTATCTTCCTATGCAAATACAAATTCGTGCATAATGCAAAAAGAAACTGAGCTAAACAAAAAGGAAAATTGGAACATTAATGCAAAAAAACCCTAGCATATGCTACTCTACATAAAAAAACTAGAGATAATGAGAAATTTCATAAAGGGTAACCTGACCTAATCAAACCTGCAAAAGCACAATTTGAGTTAAATCAAGTGCTAGCCTCTAAGGAACTTAAATAAAATCTACACCCCAAATATCTTTGCGTAGTGCAACCTTTTTACAGCATTAAGCACCATATAGAAATATAAAAAATTGTAGAGAAAGATAAACAGTAAAAATAACACCCTATGAAATGTCTCTTCCAGCCTTGCTCACAAAGTGCAAGTTTCTGGATTTGTTTGCATTAAACAGAAAAATGGTCTCTTTTGTTAAAAAATTCCAGCCCCTCAAAAATGGACCTCCATGGGTATTTAAAAGTTTCAAGAGTCTTTTCATTTCAACTTTCTTCACCAAAAACAAGATCATAAGGTGAAATAAAACACCAAAAAAATAATTACACCCTTCCAACTCTTTCAAACTCCTGAAAAAAAAATAAAGCTCCTCTCTTTTCCTTATATCTCCTTCTCGCTTTGAGCTCGTCTTTTGTCCCTATTCCACATATCTCAATGTTAAACACAAAAATAATACCATGAAGGACAAAATGTCATCTAACCCTCACAAGAGGGCCCATGAGCATGGGCACTACCAAGGCCCTCAAATACCCATAGATATATTACATATAACACCTTAGGCACTGAAATACCCATTGATATAAACAAAAAAAACAATAAAATAAAACCTCCCTTTTACTCTCATTCGGGCAGTACTGACATGACTCAAACTAGGGTCGATAGGGTGTAAGCCTTACTGGGCTTGCCCCTACCACTATGCCCAAGGCTTGGGTTGAAACCCAAGCTCCACGATGCCAATTTTATTCCTTCCATATGGTGAGCATCCCTTGCACGCGGCTCTACCTTGCCACCCCTGCGACACGACTTGAACCAGGGTCCCTCCTTGTATCATGTGCCCTCGGCTCTCCCTTATGTAGCTAATCTAGGCCTACACTCAGATTTTGATGTCGCTCCAAAGCTTTACCATGCTTTAACGATGCTCTCTCTCGATGGGTATTTTGAAGATGAAGTTATGTTTGGCATCAAGGTTTGTTTGCATTCAAGGGGTGTTAACAGTGTTTCCTCCTATTATGTTGGATACCTCTATGACTAACAATATCCCTATCCCCTGTCGCTCGTTGTCCTCTGATAGTTGTTTGGTGGGGGATGTTATTCCATATTACTACCGCAATGGCTCCTAGCATGCCTTAATTAACCTACCCCTGATGTTACAACAGGGGTCAATTCTGGTTGCGTAGCCTACCCTACAATTATGACCTATGGATATACCATGTGTAAGCCATTGATGGGTGGGAGTTGTTTTGATTCATGTGAGAAAATTTGTTATCCCACATGCTTTGTGTTTTAGCCTTCAGGCGCTTTATAAGGCGAGCTTCACATAACATTAATTAACTACCTTCGAGTGGTCTCTCACCTTTGTTGTGTAGTATGGAGGTCCCTTCTGCTAGCTTGCCCCATCATCATCCCTTCGTCCCTCATCATGTAATGCCACATCATTCATCTATTTGTCATGATACCATGTCACCCGTTTGTTGTCTCCTTGGCTCAGCATCAGTCTTCAATCTGCCATCACCTGTTGGCTCATGGCATCACCTCTTTTCCCCAAATAACGCTATGTCAGTGCTCCTAGCATCTTCCCCTCTACGAACATAGAAGACGCATTTTAAACCTCATAGACAACATTGCTATCATTATTACAACATTGTGTAAAAAGAAAAAAAAAGGGAGGGGAAATCACATTCACCAAGTTTTATTGAGACCATCAAGATAAATCAAGACCCTTTATTCAAAAACAACATAACATGATAAATAAATAAATAAAAACAACATTTAAAATAGCACAACTCTAACACTCTAAAAATAAAAAGGAAGACCAAATAAACTAAAACACGCCCTACACAATAAAACAAACATGAAAAAGATAATTAAAACTATAACAAATTAACAATAATAATAAAAACAAAGGAAAACTCATTTCTGTAAATGACTATTATTCCAGTTTTAGGGAATTTGTATGCTCATCTTTATGGCCATCAATAATGAGTATTCCAATTGCAGGGATACAATCCTCCCTCCTTTTAGAGGGAGCACGGGATCCCGATACTACAAGGGAGCCCTGCCCTATAAATAAATAATAAAAATAATAAAATTACCAAACAAACCAAAACACCAACCAGGAGAAAACACTCATTTTGCTCAGCCAAGATGACCCCTTTATTATTTATTTTTTTATATCAAGAAGTAGCAACATGGGTTAATTACGAGGTGCAAAATGCATCATGCCATCCCATTAGTCCAATTTACTAAAAATTTCAAGTGGGTCCCCAAAATTGGGGTTAGTTGTGAGATAGTCACAACAAATGGTGACTCTGCTGGGAAATGCTTTTAAGCATTTCCAGTAAAGAACCCATTTTTTTTTAAATGAACCAAAGGTTAGAAAAGTATACACTATCCAACAACATTCTAGGAAGGCGAGGTCAATAGCTTCATATGAGAATAAATAGATTACTTGCTTCCACCTGATGTGTGCAATGTGGTTCAATTTGCATCCTTGAGACCATCCAAAATCCATCATCTAGTTTACCTTTAGGCTATGAAATGCTACTCACAAAACCAATTCTACATAAGATTTTGCAAAGTCTCTTTTGAGCATAATTTATTCAAATAGAGCCCCACTGCCAGTTAGACATCTATAGCCCTAGTGAGGTTTATCCAAATTTGGTGACTGATTTGATCAAGATTTTCAATGCTCCAATATATATATATATATATATATATATATATATATATAAAGATTTTGTCTAAACAAAGTCCCACTACTACTCAGACATCTATAGCCCCGAGGGAGTTATTTAAACTTGGTGACTGATTTGATCAATATTTGCATTGCTTGTATTCTTATTTTATAGAGAACTTTGCAAACATGTATGTAACATTTGAACATGAGCATGTTAGAAGTTAGCCTTAATCATTTTACCAACATGATTTCATACTTCAAAATCCCAAGAAGTTCCTCTTCATGTGATTTATTAGTTAACCTTAATAAGTTTACCAACATGATTTCATCCTTCAAAATCCCAAGAAGTGCCTCTTCATGTGATTTATTAGTTAGCATTAATCAGTTTACCAACATGATTTCATCCTTCAAAATCCCAAGTGCCTCTTCATGTGATTTATTACAATGAAGCTTTGGCATAGTATTCCATTTTTTCATACTCCACCATCTTAGTACACTTAATTGAGAATAATCATTGTATAGCTTCATTCTCTTTTTCCCTAGTTCCTTTTGATTCTTGGGTTACTCTATATTCTGAAGACATGCCAATTTGTCAGTAACCATCCCAAAACCAAAACCACAATAAAGGGATCTACTCAAAATGTAAATATATGGGAGCATGAACATGACTAAACACAAAGGAATGAAACCCCCTAAACACTCTAAGAAACAACAGAAAAAAACCAACATTTTAAAACGAAACCAACACACAAAAACCAAAAAAAAGAGCCCACTTATGTACATATAATGCACAACCTCACACATTTCAGGGGTTGAAGTAATGCTTTAATTGCAGCCCATTAATAGACAAAGACAAATCCTTTCCATACAAGGTTTTTAATCTGAAAGTGCTTTCACCTAGGATTTCATAAATCTGATAAGGGCCTAACCACAAGAAATCAAATTTTTCATGATCCCCTTTTTCCATGTTTCTTATCCCATGATAAAACTAGATCAAAAATCTTTAAAGTTTTAATTTTAGCTCTCTTATCAAATCATCTTTTTACTACATCTTGGTGTTTACTAAAGTGAAGCATGGCTTCCTCTCTTTTCTCATCAAGATGCATTAGGTGATTTAATCGAGCTTCAATCTAATCATCTTTTTCTAGATACTCTTTCATAAAAGGAAGAGTTTACAAGTTTAGATTAGTGGGAAAAATAGGGTCCTACCCATAGACTAGATGATATGGGGATGTCCCAATTGATTCTTTTACTCTTTAGGCTTAAGGTTTTAATAGTTTTAATAGTCTATAAAAAGAAAAAAGTCAAATTGAAATGTATCAAGTCATTTTATAATATTGTAATGGATATCTACTTCCAAAGATATTACCCCTTCAAATAGACCTACGATTCTTTTGTGATTTCTATTTCTAAATGATAAAGCTATTGCATTTCCATTCTATATTACAATATTGCTATTTCATTTTATTTTTATTTATTTTTTTTGTTAATTATTGCAATATTTGTGGATGTTCTTAGTTAAATTAAAAGGTTTCTAAGAACATCATGTATCTAGTTACTACATTTTAATCATTTTGAATGGGTTGTCTCAATGTTTTATGTGGTGTTCTTATCAACATAAAAAATATGAGTAATTAAAAAAGAGAAATAATTTTACATTATATCTCTAAATCTTAAATCTGGATCCAAGAGGATATATTAAAAAATATAAGAGTAGATAAATAGAAAAGTAAATATATTCGGTAAAGGATATATAATATTGAAAGAGCCAAAAAAAAAAAAAATTTGTTTCACATAGAAATGACTCAAGACCAAAATTTAAATGCTCAAAATCTAAATTTAAATATCTTTATGGATTAAATTTTTTATTGATATGGAAAATTGTCACTTATTATTTTTATTGTTGTATTAAATTTATGATCTAATGTTATTTTGTCAACACTACCCTCTTTGAATCAATTTGGTTTAATCTATTAATTTTTTTAAGATGATTTGATTTGACTTATTCCACTTAAAGAATGAGGCCTCCAAATTGAGGACAAGTAAAACATATAATATATTATTTTTCAGTTGGTTATATGGGATTCACCCATATTACATCATTACCACATAGTGGTATTACAATAACTTAGATATCATCTATGTATTGCTTAGCAAGATTCAAACCTGGCTCTCCTCTTTGTATCTTAAGGAATTTAATCGATTGAGCTATTGCCATTTTATGAACATCTAATATACTATTAACTTGGTGAGTATTTTTCATATCATAAAGAGAAGAGTAACAATTTAATTGCTTCACTTTTTAATTTTTTTTTTCTAATTTTTAAGGTTAAGTTGGTGAAAGAGATAGTTCATTTGATGTTGTTTTTCAAATTGAGAAGTCTTCAAACAATTTAAAAAATTTAAAAATTAAATAACCTCAATTGAAATGAGGATTTCTAGAAATGAAAACATGTATTACATATATACAAAGAACAAATATCAAAGACATCAATATAAAACTTTAAATAGTTTGAGGGTTTGATGAGGAAAAAATGCTCTGCTAGGGTTTGGGTTCGTCGTCATTCGTAGATGACTAGCCCAATTGCTATTGAGCTAATTAGGGAGACCAATGGCACCAATTAAATACCCGATAAATTTTATCTTGAAAGTGTTTCACAAGGTAAGAGTACTATCCCTGTTGTTTTCATTCCCTTGCATGAGTTTCATAATGCTTGCCATTGGTTTGAGTCACATACCCTTATTGGGTATTTCCTGGGTAGAATTCCCAATGATACCCTCATTAGGTCCTAGGTGCAACAAGTTTGGGGTCTGCATGGTGTGATAGTTGAGAATGTTCAAAATCTCACCAAGGGTTATTTCCTTTTTCGCTTCCCTGATCCTGCTCAAGCTCAAAAAGTGTTAGCCAAAGGTCCTTGGATGGTGAGAAATTCCCTGTTAATTTTGCAATCTTACACTCGTGACTTCACAACTAGTGACCAAGCTGAGCTAGAAGTTCCTGTGTGGATTGAGTTCCTGGGTTTACCTGTCCCCTTTTGGAATTTTTTGCAAATGCTTGCCTCTTCCCTCGACAAGTTTGTATGTCTTGAGCTTGAATAGTTTTTCTCAGCTCACCCTACCAAGCGGGCTTATGTCAAAGTTAACCTCACCAAAGACTAGTCGAATTTCAAAGATATCCATATTGGTGATACCTCCATTAGGCAACATGTCGCCTATATCAATTTATCGAATACTTGTTATCGTTGCTAGTCTACTGCTCACAAAGAGGAGCTTTCCTAGAGGCAAAAGAGGCTGCAGCTTACGAGCAACATGTATTCTATCAAGCATTCCAAGCTGAGGCAGCCATGGTCCTCAACGGACTCTGACTAGCGATAATGCAGATGAAGGATGGACTACCCTAGTCTCTTCGGATGGTATTTGGTAATGTGTCAGCGAGGAAGATAACTTCCGCTCCTTGATCTTTGTTTACTATTATGTCTTGGGATGTCTGTGTAATGATTGCTCGTGATAACATGTACTAATATTTTTTGGACTCTATTTTTATTAGGGAGGTATGATTTCCTCCACCTAGCGATTTTTATGGTTTGTGGGGTGTGCTAGTTCCACGTACACTTTTTTGTATGATTAATCTTAATTAATATAAGGTTTTTCCATTCAAAACTTTAAATAATTTTCTATAGATCTACTTATCTATAATCTTGTAATCTTCCACCCAAGATAATAAAAAGATTTTTTTTTAACATTGTTAATGATTACTCAAATCATAAAAATATAATTTAACATCAAAATATTTAATCAAAATGAAAATATTTATAAATTGAAATTAAACATTATATCCCTGCAAAGAAATTAAATTGATATCATTAAAAATATTTAAAAAAAAAACAAAAACAAACAACTTAAGATTCAACATTAAAGGCAACGCTTCAAAGCACTGGTTTGGTCTATTGCATCTTAGATAAACTAATAAATCAATAAAAACTAAGATAAAGAAACATTCTAAATATAATGAATTCAATGTAACCCATTAATTAAACATTACCTACACACCCTTATGTTATGAGGAATCACATTTATTGGAAGATGTAAAGATTTATAACTAAGATTTATTAGATGTAAATATTTATAACTAAGATTAAGTGATAGGTGGATGATTAAGTGATATGGATTGGTAATTGTTTGTTTAGTTAGCCATTTATCAAGAAGAAACTTGTTAGAGTAAATCACTATATAAAATATATTTATATAGAAAAGCAATTATAGTGTTTCAAACTTTAACAGCAGAATTAAAGAAATAAGACAAACACACAGTAGAAGAGACAATGATTTTAACGTGGTTCACCCAATGTGGGTTACATCCACCAAGAATTTTCAGTCCTTCCTTTCTCAATCCAAGCAATAGAGGGTTACAACCTACAGCAAACATTTGCTGTAATTTCCTCTCTATATTTCCTAGGAATCATCACAGTAATTTTCATTGTATTCTCTGTTTTTCCTCACAACTATATATAAGAAAAAAACTGAAAAAAAAAACTGCTTTTCTTAATACATTCCAAGATTAACATTGAGTTCCCAGCATCTAATTTTGGGATAAAAACAAAAAAAAATTTCCCTGGATGTCCTGTTGTAAATTCGAAAACTTTCTCTGGTAGACTAACAGACTGTAAATCTAGAAAATTTCCCTGCCCGTCCTGCAAGAAATCCGAAACTTTCTCTCGTTTAGCCTCCTCATAATTAGGCTCCATTCCTAACAATCTCCCACTTGGAGACTAATTCCATTGCACCATACTGCAACCAAGGACTAAAAAATTCTTGTCATGGCCTCTTATTCCTTAAGGCCAACTGAAGTTGAGCAAAAGCTCAAATTTTCCCTTGACACCACTTTTGTAAGCATATCAGCAGGATTTTGTGATGTGTGAACTTTCCCTAATTTCAAAGATCCATCTTCCACTACTGATCTAATGAAATGATACCTGAGTTTGATGTGTTTAGTTTTTGAATGGAATGTTGAATTCTTCACAAGGTGTATAGCACTCTGGCTATCACTCCACAACCTATTATCCTCTTGCTTCTTCCCTAGTTCTTCCATTAGTCTTTGCAACCAAACCATCTCTTTGCTTGCTTCTGCAGCAGCAACAAATTCAGCTTCAGTGGTTGAAAGGGCAACTACGCATTGGAGTTTAGAAATCCAACTAATCGCTCCTCCTCCTATAGTAAATATGTAGCCGTGAGTGCTCCTTCCACCATCAAGATCACCCGCCATATCGAATCTACAAAACCTTTCAAGCATATATTAGAGCCTCCAAAATTCAAAGAATAATTTGAAGTTCCTCTCAAGTACCTGAGTATCCATTTTATCGCTTATCAATGTCCTTTTCTCGGATTACTCATAAATCTACTCACTACTCCCACTGCATGGGCAATGTCTGGTCTTGTACAAACCATTGCATACATCAAGCTTCCAACCGCTAATGCATAGGGAACCTTAGCCATATGCTCTTGTTCCTTTTGTGTCTTGGGACACAAATCTTTGGTGAGTTTGAAATGCTTTGCCAATGGAGTAGCAACAGACTTTGCATTGTTCATGTTGAATCTCTTAAGCACTTTTTCAATGTATTTTGCTTGTGATAATTTCGAGTGTGACTCTCCTTGTCTCTTGTTATCCTCATACCAAGGATTTGTTTGGCTTCTTCCAAATCCTTCATGGTAAAGGATTTAGCCAACTTCTTCTTGAGCATGTTTATATCTTGCATATTTGTTCCTACAACTAACATGTCATCCACATACAATAGCAAAATAACATAGTAACCATTTCCAGTTTGCTTAAAATATACACAGTGATCACTTTGACATCTTTCAAACCTTTGATTAGCCATGAACTTATCAAATTTTAAATACCACTATCTAGGAGCTTGTTTTAACCCATACAAGCTCTTTTTCAATTTACATACCCAATCCTCTTTACCTTTCACCTGAAAGCCTTCTGGTTGGTGCATATAAATTTCCTCCTCCAAATCACCATGAAGAAATGTTGTCTTCACATCCAATTGCTCCGGATACAAATTTTCTATAGCTATAAGACTCAAAATAGCTCTAATAAAGGTCATTTTTACAACTGGAGAAAAAATATCATCAAAATCAATACCTTTTTTCTGAGTGAATCCCTTGACCACTAGTCTTGCTTTGTATCTCTTATGCCCTTCATTCTCCTCTTTAATCCTGCACACCCATTTATTGGTCAAAGCTCTTTTACATTTGGGTAGCTCAACCAAATCCCAAGTTTGGTTGTGGAATAAAGAGTCCATTTCTTCATTCATTGCAAGCTCCCACTTATTCCTGGTATCCATCTGTAATGCTTCTTGAAAATATTCTGGCTCACCAGCATCAGTATACAAAACATAATTAGAGAAACGTTGAGGAATTTTACTTATCCTGGTAGATCGTCTAACAACACTTTCTAGAGATTGAGGTGCTTGTTGTTGTTGCTGTACATTTTGATATTCTACCACTTTTGGAGTTACCTTTTCTCTGTGTTCATCAAGGTCTATGTATTCAGTAATTTCCTCTTTCTGTTTCTTTCCCTGCAACCGATCTTTATACAAGTTTTTTTCATTAAATCTGACATCCCTACTTCTAATGACTTTTCGGTTATCACAATCCCATAATCTATAACCCAAGCCATCAATACCGTAACCAATAAAATAGCACTTTTGGGCCTTAGCATCTAACTTATTTTTGTTCTCTTTGTCTATATGCATAAAAGCCTCACATCCAAATACCTTAAGGAAAGAATAATTTACTGGTTTACCTGTCCAAAGCTCTTCCGGAATTCCTCCATCCAAGGCACTAGACGGTCCTCTATTAATCAGATATACTGCAGTATCAACAACATGAGCCCATAAAAATAATGGTAAGCCTGCATGTATTCTCATGCTCCTAGCACGCTCCATGATGGTTCTATTCATTCTTTCTGCAACCCCATTTTCTTGAGGTGTTCTTGGAACTACCTTGATTCTTCTAATTCCATTTTTAGAACAAAACACATCAAATTCTCTATTGCAATATTCTCCACCATTATTCGACTTTAGACACTTTAACCTTTTTCAGTTTCATTTTCAACTAATGCTTTCCAATTCTTGAAGGTATTAAAAACATCATTTTTATTCTTAATGCAATATATCCATGTTTTCCTTGTTGCATCATCAATTAAAAGTACATAGTAAGAGGAACCTCCAAGAGAAGTTACCTGAGCTGGGCCCCAAACATCTGAGTGCACAAGCTCCAATTTCTCTTTCTTCCTTTCCTTGCCATCCTTGAGAAATCTAACTCTCTTTGCTTTACCATAAACACAATCCTCACAAAATTCCAAATCAATCTCTTTTAACTTAGGCAATAACTTTCTTGAATGTAAAATTTCCATACCTTTTCCACTCATATGGCCAAGTCTTTTGTGCCACAAAGATGCACTCTCACCTGTAGAAACTAAATTCATGGAGTAGTGATAAAAATCAGTAAGTAAATAAAGAGTACCCACCAATTTACCTCTAACTACTATCAATGAACCTTTAGTAACTTTCCAAGCATTTTCTCCGAATGCAACCGTGTATCCTTCACCATCAAGCTTACTTGCCAATATAAGATTTCTCTTTAAATCTGGTATGTATCTCACCTCTTTAAGAGCCCATTGACATCCATTTGGGGATTTAATCAAAATCTTTCCAATACCCACGATTTTACATGGTTGGTCATTTCCCAATAGAACCTGTCCATAATCTCCGAAACATAATCTATGAAGTATTCCTTATGTGAGGTAGCATGGAATGAAGCACCACTATCAATTACCCAATAATCACTATTTCTATCAAGAGATAAAATTAAAGCATCTTGTAGAATTTGTCCAGTAATATTGGCTTCTGAAGTGTTATCATTATTATCATTACCTTCATTTCCATCACCCTTTCTTTGCCAGCAGTCCTTCTTGAGATGACCCTTTTTGCCACACTGCCAACACTGTAGCTTTCCTTTTCCATGTGATTTGGATCTGCCTTTGGATTTGCCATGATGTGAACTCTTGCCTCTTTCTCTTCCTCTTTCTCTTCCTCTTCCTCTATTCTCAACAGTTAAGGCGGTGCTAGATGATTCTCCTGTGGTTTTTCTTCTCATGTCCTCACTGAGTATCACATCAACCACATCATCAAATTCTAATTTATTTGAACTCGAAGCAGAGTTACTTACCACCATTACCAAACTGTTCCAACTTTTCGGAAGAGAGCATAAGATTAATAAGGCCCTGAGCTCATCATCAAAATCCAATCCTACTGAATGCAATTGATTAGTGACAATATTAAATTCATTTAAATGATCATGCATAGATCCTCCTTCACTCATTTTCATGTTAAATAACCTTTTCATTAAGAATACCTTATTTGATGTTGATGGTTTCTCATACATCTTGGCCAACTTATCCATGACTCCCTTGGTAGTCTTTTCATCAGAGATGTTGAAGGCTACGGTGGCTCCCAAGCATAGCCTCATAGTACCCAATGCCTTTCTATCAAGGAGACTCCACTCCTCATTAGACATAGATGAAGGTCTCTCTATTTCCCCCTCAAGAGGTAAGTAAAGATCCTTCTAGTACAAGTAATCCTCCATCTGCATCTTCCAGAATTGAAAGTTCTGGCCATTGAATTTTTAAACTCTAAACCTCCCTTCTTTCACCATTGCTCCCACTTGATCCAAAAATTCTCCTTTTGTCAAGTGCACCCAACAAAACAACCGCTCTGATACCACTTGTTAGAGTAAATCACTATATAAAATATATTTATATAGAAAAGCAATTATAGTGTTTCAAACTTTAAAAGCAGAATTAAAGAAAATAAGACAAACACACAGTAGAAGAGACAATGATTTTAATGTGGTTCACCCAATGTGGGTTACATCCACCAAGAATTTTCAGTCCTTCCTTTCTCAATCCAAGCAACAGAGGGTTACAACCTACAACAAACATTTGTTGTAATTTCCTCTCTATATTTCCTAGGAATCATCACAGTAATTTTCATTGTATTCTATGTTTTTCCTCACAACTATATATAAGAAAAAAAACATAAAAACAAACTGCTTTTCTTAATATATTCCAAGATTAACATTGAGTTCCCAGCATCTAATTTTGGGATAAAAACAAAAAAAACTTTTCCTGGCTGTTCTGTTGTAAATCTGAAAACTTTCTCCGCGGACTAACGATCGTAAATCTGGAAACTTTCCCTGCCCGTCCTGCAGTAAATCCAGAAACGTTCTCTGTTTAGCCTCCTCATAATTAGGCTCCATTCCTAACAAAACTTAAGTTTAAACTTTGAAGACATACTTGTTGCAAAGATAAAAGTTTGATCTAAATGTATGGGCCAAATCGTAGAATCATCAATCAAAAAATTATAAACTTATTACGATATAATTTAAACCCTACACTTAAATTACTAAAAATAAAAATATAACCAATTTAAATATTAAAAAATGTCACATATTCTATAATAGTTTAATTTCGATGATGAGAATATATTTCTTATAACTTAAATAAAGTAGTGCATGGTCTCACGCAATATTCATGAACAATATAACTTTATTCATGAAAAACATAAAAAGATAAATTCTCTTTTAATAAATATTTTTATTGGTAACATGCTCACGTTTGAAGGATGATTGAGTAAATAAGGTGGCATGTCACTGTTGAATTTGAACTTAAATCCTTTTCAATAATAAACATAAACTTAATATCAACAATCTTTTATATAAAAAGGAATCAGCATCCTTTCTATTATTTTATTTCTGTATGGGAAAGTTATTATGGTTTTCATTATTTTATAGTTGTGGGTATGATTAGAGTTGGAAAAGCTATCCTACTACAATAAGAAAAATCTAGTTTCAAACTAGTAAATATTAAAAATATATATATTTATTACCTTTACTTATATTTTAAAAATATTATAACACAAAGACCTTGCCATGACTGGTAAATCTAACCAGGAGAAGAAATGTAATGTGAGGGGGTGGTTGTTGGTTGTTGGGAGGTCATATTCCTGATCCACCTCATAACTGGTAGCAGGTAGCATTCCGACGTGAAGTTGAAGTTGAAGCTGTAGTTGGCATGATTATGATTACGATTATTATTGTCAATTATTTCCCACCACCTCCGCCATCAACGAGTCCTCGCTATCCCTACCGCACTCTGTCTTTTATGTGGACTCAGATATCTTCAGGCTGTCCGTTGAGGATACGGCGCTGTCTTCTTTTGCTTTAAATTGTTATTAAATAACCATTAATGTCACATAGCTGGAATAGCTCAGTTGGTTAGAGCGTGTGGCTGTTAACCACAAGGTCGGAGGTTCAAGCCCTCCTTCTAGCGCTACACCTTATTTCAAACCTCTGATCTTAGGGCTTTTAAGCATAATAAGCCAACAAAAAAAATAAAGTGATTCACCCAACACAAGTATTACATAGTTGCATAATTGAGACTCATAAGCATAGTGAGCCAACAAATCCTAAAGTGATTCACCGAACACAATTATTAATACTCTTAGATTTTACAATATGCTTTTAAGCATAGTAAGCCAACAAAAAAAAAAAAAAAAGTGATTCACCCAACACAAGTATTACATAGTTGCATAATTGAGACTCATAATCATAGTGAGCCAACAAATCCTAAAGTGATTCACCGAACACAATTATTAATACTCTTAGATTTTACAATATAATTTTAAATAGATTATATTAATTTAAATTAATATGTATATTTATTTTTTTTTTATTTAAGGTTGAATATCTTCATTCTATTATGAGCTTTTATAGGGGAAGAGCTTATCTATAAGGAATTTAATACATACCTATCTCCTTTACATAACATTCCCATCTCACCATGATAAGGGGAGAGTAGAGCTGAGCTTATCAATAAAAATTTAACACACACCCCTCACACAACATCGTCATCCTACCATGATAAGGAGGAGACACACGAAATTTTAACACACACCCCCTCACACAACATCCCCATCTTACCATGATAAGGAGGAGAGCTGAGTTTATCAATTAAAAAAATTAACACACTCGCTTATGCTGCAGTTTGACTTATAACATAAATTAGTACAAAGAGTAAAAATAAATAGTAATCCATACATAAAAGAATGATGAATATTTTTAGATATTTATATAAATTATTTGGATAAGAATAAGTTTCCAATGAATTAAGTGGTTGAGGAGTGTAAATACTAAATTCTTAATGGAAAATGCTAGTAAATTTTTGCCCATAATACATTAGACATAAGAGGTTAGTAACGTGAAAGGGTTAAACTATGACCTCATAAGCTAATAAATATTGAATAATAATAAATTATATATAGTGAATTGGTAAGTGCTAGTCTGGATGGGCACTTGTTGAGAAGAGACCCGGGTTCAAATTTTGGTGGTGCCAGTTTGCAAAGGAAGTAGTTTGCTCTGAATTCTCTGAGTGCGTGCTAGACCGACGATGATGGTACGAATCTCAAGTGATCGACGGTCCCCATCTCACGTCGGGTCAACAATTAACAAGACTGATAGATTTGGTGGTTGTAGTCCCTGTGGTTTGAACCTTGCATTGCCAGTTACTAAATATAGTGGTTGTAGCCAACTCTTCTATGTAACCAAAAAATATATATAATTATTATTATTATATATGAGCAACGAAAGTATTAATATTATTGGATTTTACAATGATTTTTTAAATAAATTGAAGGAACATATCAAGTTAAATTACAAAACAAATTATTAGAGTAAAAAGGAAATAGTGATCCATACATAAAAGATGAAGGATATCTTAGAAGCATTTTATACAAATGATCAAGATAAGAATAAATTGATCCAATGAATTAGGTGGTTGAGGGGTATAAGTATCAATTCCTCGATTGAAATTGTTAGTAAACCTAACACATTAAACATAAAGGGTTAGTATAAATTATGACAAGGTTAAATTATACACTATAAGTTAATAACTATATTCTTTTTTTTTGGATGAAAAGGCCATTATATTAATAAAATAATGTCTAATCATACAAAAAATGGTGGGTGGGATTAGCACACCCCGTAAACCAATACACTAACCACTGTGGTTAGGAGTATACAAGAGTGTTAGAAATAGTCCACAAACTACCAGATAACAACTCCCAAAATAGTGTCAAATATGCATTCAGAAAGAAAGAAGTCGAGAAATCATTGCCACCTGGAAGGGGAAGGAAGAGGCACATGACTCATAACGTAGGGTGCATTCCCCCAATGATCCATGAGGGTACGTAAGTACTGCAGCTCCACCTGTACTTTTTCAACTTGTACTTTTTCAACCTGTACTTGAATATGTAACCAGAAATCAAAGAATATATCATATTTATCAACAACAGAGAAGACACGCCCGACATATTACTGAGAAAAAATAACTCTATTATGGGACTTCCATAGATAAAACAGGGTACCAATTCTAAAAATATTCCAAACAACACCCAAGTTGAAGGAAAAAATAATAGGGTCACCCAAAATAGCATGCACCCAAGTAAAATCCTCATGTATAAAAGGTCTGAAAATTTCAAGAAGCCACTCCCAGGCCGACTAAGCCCGATCACAAAACCAAAAAACATGCAGTAAATCTTTTGCCTGTCCACAAATCGAGCAAATGGGATTATGAACACCCAGATGCTTGAGCCTATTGCCAACAGGTAACCCTTGGTGTAAGAGGCTCCAAGCAAAAAAATCTTTTTAGGTTCAATATAAGTAGCCCAAGCAATTTGAAACCTCTTATTCCATCGGGAGGGAAGAGAGACTAAGTCCCATCTCAGAGTGAGCTTATCAACCATTGGAACTTGCAGGGTGAGCCATTTATAACCAATATGAGCTTTATATTGCAAAATAGGAAGCTCCCCAGGCCAACACCAATATGACCACCAAGATTTTTAAAAATGCTTATGTAGTTTGCTCCATATAGAAAATGGAATACTATCAATAACCACCTCATGAGTGTCTCTATCACCAGGATTTAAATTGTGAACTTAACGAAAACTTTCCCAGGGTATCCAACACCTGGTATGTTGAGAGAAGAAATAAAAAATGGAAGCAATACCATTCTTATAGAACCTTTGCGCTCTAACCCACTTCACCAGAGCTAGGGGAGAACCCTACCAAGTGATAACAGGAGACCACCAAATATTCATGGAAGGCAAAGAGGCATCTGCTTTGTGAAAACTCCTTTTCCAACTAAGTTAGGGTTTGAAGGCCTCCCAGGCTTTCCAAATACTTTGAATGACAAAAGAACCTTTAACTTTAATAGGGACAGGGGTAGTAAGAATGGATTGCAATCCCACCCCTTTCCAAATTTTCTTCCCCTGAAGCAAACCAGAAGAAATGCAATGCCTGACCAACACTTTCTAAGATTCATCCCCAATTAAATATTGAGTGATCCATTTAGCACAAAGGGAAAAACCTTATCGATGACAATCAAACAAACCCATGCCTCCACAGTCCTTGGGCAAACAACAAATTTCCCAGGCTACCCGATGAAAACCTTGCTTGATAGAGTCTTTGGCCCATAAGAAGTATCTCAGAAGCTTATCCAGATTTTTATAACAAAATTTGGATGGAACCTAACAAGACGAATGATAGACATGGATAGTGGCTAAAACCTTAGAACAAATATGAAATTTTCCTGCTAGAGAAAGTTTCTTACTAGTCCAATAAGAAAGCTTCTTTTCCACTTTATCAATAACATACTGCCACAATTGAGCAGAGGAACCATGAAACGCAAAAGAAATTCCAAGAAATTTAAACACCTCACCTGGTTGAATCCAAGTCCATTGGAAATGATGCAACCAACATGGTAGCTGAGATTAAGATTACTAAAAATAAGAGGTTTTTTTCCATTGTATAAAAGAACTAGAGGCTAAAAAAAACACCTCTAAGCAACTAATAGCAAAGGAAAGGGATTGCTCATCTTCTTGAAGTGTTAAGAAAGAATCATCTACAAAATGACCATTGACCAACTGACGGTCATAATTGGGGAGAGAAATACCCTTGATTAATCCTTGATCCATATTATGGGCCAACAAATAGCCAAAAGCCTCTACAACAAGAATGAAAACAGATGGAGCAAGAGGGCACCCCTGTCTTATAGAGCAACCAAGATAAATTGACTAAGATTGACTATTATTCAAGGTAAGAACAATAGAAGCATCTTGAAATAACATAAGAATGGTGCTCACAAACACTGGATCAAAACCCAGAGCTTGAAGCATGGCAGTTATGAAGTACCACTCCATCTTATCATAGGATTTATAAAATTTAATATTAATGAATAAAGCATCTTGTTCGAAACTTCTTGCCCACTCCATACCTTCACAAATAGCAAGAACATTATCAAGAATGTATCTTCCCTTAACAAAGCCAAATTTTTTAGGTCTGACAATCAAAGGCAGGAGAGATTTAAGCTTAAGCGCAAGGACTTTAGCAATATTATTGTAGCTCACATTAAGTAGGTTGATCGGCCTCCAATTGGTGATGAGCTCAGGATCTCCAAACTTAGGAATAAATTTAACATTACCTTTGTTAATAATGGAACCCAGTAAACCACGTTGCAGGGCTTCGAGATAAAATTTGTGGAGATCAGAACCAAGCATATCCCATAATTCTTTATATAATTCACATGGGAAGCCATCAAGCTCATGTGCCTTATCATTGGCCATGAGTGACAAGACATTTTTCATATCTTCCATAGAAAGAGGAGTTTCACAGAATAGCATTTTCTCAGGAGAAAGCTTGTTGGGGATAACAACGATACAATCAGCAAGAGCTTACCTTCTAGAATCATCAAGGGGTTGAGAATCAAAAATACCTTGATAATGTGAAACAAAGGCTTTGACAATATCCAAAATATCTGTAAATATCTTCCCATCAACTTGAATGGCTTGAAACTGAGAATACTAAGCAGGAGGTCTAAGGCATTGAAAAAAATCTTTGGTCACTTTGTCCCCCACTTTGAGCCAATGCATTCGAGCACGTAATTGAGCCTCCTTGGCTTCATACAAATTAGCTTTTTTTAGCTCATGCCAAATGAAATAAACTTATGATTGAGCAACAAAGTTGAAATGAGAGGCTTCAAGCCTAAGATAAGATTTGGATAGCTCAATTTGCAAGACATACTTAGTCTGTTTTTACCATTTTGCAACTTCAACACCCAGAGTCCGCAACACCTTAGTGGTTCATTGAATGACAACATTCCACGATTCAATCCTTTCAAAAATGCTATCAGGTCTAGGAATCAAATTCCAAATGCAGTATATATGAGCTTTCATTCTAAATCTATGCAAAAAATAAACATTCAGGTAAAACTGTGAAGAATGCACTCTAGGTTGAAAGTTTAACATTGCCATCGAGAATAAAATAGGTGAATGATCAGATAGTGTAGTACCAGGTAAAGTCAGCACATATGGCGAAGAAGGCAAAATACGGGAGAACTGAAAGTTGTCACACTCATAAATCATGGCTCTATCCAATACTACCAAAACCCTGGCAGAAGCAGCCTAAAAATTGGACCAAGTGTACCAAAGAGCATGTGGGAAGTCAAAAGGTGAGAAGCAGGAATTAGGGTCATAAATGTGAAGCTTGTTTTTCGTAAAAAACCAAGTTTCTCTTTCACCTAAACACCACCGCATCGGGACATGATTGACCTTATCAGAAGCTTTCTCCACCATATTAAAATCTCCATAGAGCACCCAAGTGGCAAATGGTAGATTCATGGTAAGTCATATTCATAACTCACATCTGTCAGAAGCGATATTCGAGGCATACACATTAACCACCCCAAATGGTTTTTTGTAGATCTTGAGAAAAATCCAGACAACTTGATTGGATGGGTCAACACCCCAAGTCACAACATTCTTCTGTAATCGAGGCCCAAGGATAGTGACAACTCCTTTTCCTAGGGAATACTTTGTGGTAAAAGAGGTACTTTGTGGCCACAAAAATTCACATGCACACTGTAGGTTGAAATAAGAAATCTTAACTTCTTGCAGACATAAAAAATTGAGGCTTCCATGCATTCGAGAAACATTTGACATCTCATTTCAGATCAAATATTTTTTGATCGGGTCCGTCAGTCCTCAAACATTCCATGAGAAGAAAATCATTGGGATTTATCAGGATGCATGATCTCCATGACATCCTTTGCATCATCGAAACCTGTAAGCAAGCCAAAATAGTTGGAGATCGCATGGAAAGCATCACTGTTTAGTTGATGTTTGTCATTCCGAATACGGCTGTGAGAGCGACAGACCTTCAAGGTCCGATCCTCCTCCATTGAAGAATTATCTAGAGTTGCCACCACTAAGGCCAAAGAAGGGCCCAACCAAAGAAGTTGAGACACCGATGGAACTAGGGGTTTCATACCAACAACCGAAGGGGCCGTATAAATAGGAGTCTGAATAGCTTCAGTAGAAGCTTGCATGTCTTGAGAAGGAGAAGGGGCAGGTTGTGCAGCAAAAATTGAAGCTTCCTGCTGCTTAGCACCATGGGATTTCCTACTAGAGACAATAGTCCATTCTTCAGTGTTTCCCCGCGAGCCATTAGCGAGAGTCATAGGAGTGGTCAAGGGATTTACCTTATATTTCCATTCCATAAGAGGTCACTTTCAAATTTTGTGAGCTATAGATTGACACTGATAATAGGTATTGGGTAAATTGATATAGGCAAATCTTTGCCTTCTGGATTGGTCCTCGATTTTAATATCAATAAACTCTTGCAAATCCTTGGTAAGGTCAACTTTGATACAAGCCCTTCTAGTGGGTCAAGCAAAGAAAAACTTTTTTGGCTCAATTTAAACAAACTTACCTAAGGTGGCAACTAAAGTCTATAGAAAACCCCAAAGAGGAACAGGAAGACGGGGGAATTCAACCCACATCGGGACTTCCAGTGCAGCTTGATAACTGACTTGGAAATTTCGAGAGTAGGGTTGTAGAACCAATAGAGAATTATGGACAGCCCATGGACCCCTAGATAGAACCTTCTATGTTTGAGCTGGTTTTGAAAAGCGAAAAAGGAAATACCCTTTTGTAAGGTTTTGTACATTTTCCACTTTGACTCCATATGGGCCCCAGACTTGCTGGACCCATGAACGAATAAGGGTATCATATGGGATATGACCCAAAAAATAACCCACCAAGGTATGACTCTCAAACCACTCACAAGCCGTATGAAACTCATGCAAAGGAATAACAGCTTCAGGGACAAAGCCTTTACCTCGTGATACATTATCAAAATAAACTTGCATGGACGCTTCCTCGATACCATTGAGCTCTCCAACAGACTCAGAATAAATGGAGTTGACTGCATGAGCGACAACCATTAAAAAGGGTGAACTAACACCGCCTCAAGGCGGTGTTAATGCAACAGACATGATTTTCCCATAGAAACCCCTATGCTACAATAAGCATAAGGTGCAATAAGCCTTTATAACTATATATATTTAATAAGTTATATGTGGCTTCTCATCCAAATACTAAAATATTACATTTGTTGTTAAGTCAATTAAACTATATCTAGCATGTTGTTTTATCACAAATATTTTTCATTTCTTTTTTTCAAATAAATATATTATTCAAATTTATTTAAGTGCTATGTTTTCATAATCAACTCCTTTGACATCATTTTGATTAAGAGATAAAATCTCACTTGGCCAATTGCCTTCTAAAAATTGAATTGCACCAAGATGAAGTTGAATACCATGATTGGATAAATTATTGCTACCTAATTTCCTTCTCTATAAATATGATCACATTTCCAAGAGATTACCTCCAATAATAGGTGATGAACATCAACAATAATATTATTTTTTATCCAATCCCACATCCATTTTTGTTGATAGCATTGATGATAATTTGTGAATCCTCCTCGATTGAAATATATTTCCATAATTTTCTATTACAATTTTAATCCCTGTAAGAAGTGCCCTAGCCTCTACACAGTTTTTAGTTAAAGTTCCATATGATTCTAATTAAGTGAGGATAATTTTGCCTCCATTATTTCTAAAAACACCACTTCCACTAGTTTTTCCCTAATTTTCTTTAGAAGCACCATCAAAATTAATTTTTATAACCCAATTTTTGGATATTTTTATTTTACCTTAGATCAAAGTAGATCCTTTGTTTTAATTCTATTATCATAGATGACTCTTCCATGTATGTTCAAATCTAAGTTGTTACCACCTCTTTTCCTACACATGAGACTACCCATGATGAGCACCATATTTTTAAACATTCTCCAAGAGAGGCAATAATACGGTTCCAAACTTGGCCATGATTTTGAGATTTATTTTTTAAAATTCTATTATTTCTTTCAAGCCATAAATTCCAACAAACAATGGTAGGTCTAGTCCTCCACAAAATACATAATACTTTAGCTTTAAAACCATTAATCCAACATTTCAACAAGTCTTTCAATGTTAATGGAGCTACCTAACATATTTTTAAATTTTAAAAAAGTAACCCCAAATGGTGTGAGCAAAGGAACAATGAAGAAGTAAATGGTCTGATGTTTCTAAATTCTTCTTACACAAGGCACATCTAAAATGTCCATGATACCCTCTTCATTGTAGACTCTCTCCTTTAATAATCTTACTTTGAATTGCTAACCAAAGGAATGTTGAGGCCTTAGGGAGAGCCTCTAATGACCAAACATTCTTCCAAGAAAAATCTTTGGGAATAGAAAATTTTGATTGCTCTAAATACTCATATCCCAACTTGACCGAGTATCCACCATCCTTTGATAGAAACCAAACCAAATCATCCTTTCATGTAAAAATCAAAAAATAAAACTCTTGAAGTATCTTTTGAATTTCATTTAAAATTTGTTTGAGTTTCTCTCCTTCAACCAGGTTACTAAAAGAAATCCATGATTTGGAGTTGTTGCTCATATTAATATAGTCTTTGACCTTTGGACCCTTACAATCTAGGGAAGCTTGAGCCAATGATTGGAATTTTGAGTTAGAGATAAGAGGATAAGGTTTCAACCAAGCATCAAACAAAAAAATTGCTTAATTCCCCTCATTCACTGACCATCTAATATGATATGAAGTTCTATGTTGATGATCCTTTGGGTAAGGTTATTTTTCGAAATAATTTCATTGCATCAAAAGAACCTATGTATTTTTGAAGTAATATTTTTACCCAGTTCTTTTCTTGATCTTTGAATAATCTCCACCCAAGCTTTGCCCCTAATGCCAAACTCAGATATCTACAATTCTGCAAGCTTACTCCAAAATTCTTTCCTTTGCAAACCTTATCCCACTTACAAAGAGGAAAACTAATTTTTCCCTCATAACCTTTCCGAAAAAGTCTCTTTAGATTTTATTAATTTCTAATGTTATACCTCCTAACAATCTTGAAAGTGACATCAAATAAATAGGTATGGATTATAATGTAGTCTTTATGAGTTGTAGTCTTCCCACCATGGTTAAGAACTTATCTTTCCAACCTATCAAACAAGATTTCATTCTAATCAAAAGTGACCCAAAGATCCTTTTTATTTTCTTTATGAGACAAAGTAATACCCAAGTAAGTTGATGGAAATTTTCTATTTTAAACCCTAAAATATTCATAATAATTTGTTGGAAATCTAGGGCAGTGTTAATGAAAAGAATCATGGATTTTATAGTACTAACCATCTATCTAATAGCCTTCTCATAGAATGATGATATTGATTTAAACTCCATGGCCTCACTTATTGATGGATGGCCCAAAAGAAAAGTATCATAAATAAATTAGAGATGATATTCGAAGGGACCATTATTTGCAACTTGAATACCTTTGATTTTTCCTTCTATTTTTGCCTTTGAGAAATCTCACCCTAATTCTTCTAAAAAAATAATGAATAGATAAGAAGATAGTAGATCACCTTGGGGAAGTCTACAAGATGACTTGAAGTAACTAACAAGAGAGCTATTGATAAAAATAGAATATTATGTAGTTCTATAACAACATTTAATCCATTCACACCAATTATAATCAAAATCAAACGTTTTGAGAATATCATATAGAAAATTTTAAGAAACCCTATCATATGCTTTGTTTATATCTAAATTCATAAGCATACTTGGTTTTTCATGGAATGAAGAGAATGTATGGCCTCATGTGCAATGATTATACCATCAATAATTTATTTACCATGAACAAAACCACCTTTTTCCTATGAGATAACACAACCTACAATGTATTTTAATCTATTTGCCATAATTTTTAATATAATCTTATAAATCATATTACATAGGCTTATTGGATGAAAATTATCAAAATATTTTATCTTTCTTTTCTTTGGAACCAACACAATAAAAGTAGAATTGATATCACTTATTATAGCCTTTCTTTTTCAAGCCTTTTCAACCACAATTAACAAATCACTCTTCAATAAATTCCAAAAAAATTAAAAGAAAATTACAGGAAATCCATTACAGCTAGGTGCCTTATTAGAATGGAAAA
Organism: Wollemia nobilis; assembly: GCA_028583015.1. Lineage (NCBI taxonomy): Eukaryota > Viridiplantae > Streptophyta > Pinopsida > Araucariales > Araucariaceae > Wollemia > Wollemia nobilis. The sequence continues at coordinate 5,441,968 of JAQPPZ010000523.1, read as the reverse complement.
AGAAAACTGCTTCATATAGCTCCTCCATATATATCTTCTTCATCAAGCTTTCATTTTGTCCTTTTGTGATAATTAATGGAATATTTTGCAAAAGCTTATCTTGTGTCTCCTTATGTTGCCTAGTATCTCACAAAATATTTTTGAAATAATTAATTGCTTCATTATTTAATATTGGGTGAAAAAATAGGATTTTGAAAGGGGCCCTAACCCTTTTACAAGAGAAGCCTTATAATATTTGAAAATAAAAACCACACACCAACAAAATAGATCCTAGCAAAAATCACACACCTTTCCTCCTAGGAATGAATAATGCTAAAGATACACTAATAAAAAAATGAATTACAAAGATACTACCTAGATAGACTAGACTCATATTAAGCATTGTCTTTCAGCTCAATGACCTTGATAGAAATTGACAACCCACTTCATTCAATTTTTGATATTATTCATTCTAACAAGCTAACCTTTAACCTCCAATGCAACTATTCTTTGTAATACCAGTGGAAAGTTGTTATCCCAAATTTTGTTTTGACCACTATCCACCCCCATATTGGCCATAACATTAGCAACATGATTACCTTCTCTAAATATATGATCAATTACAGCATCGCTAATCTCTTTTAAGATCCTTGAAGTATCCTTTATAATGTTAAGTATAAACCTATTATCTGTTTCTCCTAATTTCAAATCTCTAATAATGTTTAGAGAGCCCTCTTGGACCATAACTTTTTTATAACCTCTATCATATAAATGTTGAAATCCTGAAAAAATAGCTTTGGCTTCTGCCATATGGCTTGTTTGAATTCTAAAATCCTCTGCATAAGTCCATAAAATTTATCCTTTATCATCTCTAATCATTTCGCCCCCTCCTAATCTTTTTGGATTTCCTTTGGCTACCCCATCAAAGTTAAGTATTATCCAACCTTGTCTTGGTTTCATCCATATTGTGTTCATTATTTTTTGGGTTGAGTCCATTATGTATGGTTTGGATTGTTTTACCTTCCACCCTTCAACAATCATTATTTCTTCTCTTTTATCATACCCTTTAACCTCTAGGAGAATGGATAAATTTTCTTCAATAGTAGCTTTGATTCTTTTGAATATATATACTTCATCCTTCATCTCATTCCTAAATATATGTTTATATCTTTCCCACCATATGCCCCATATATAGTGAGGGAGAATTAGGCTCCATAATCTCGTCAGGCTCTCACTTACAAAGAGAGATCTTCATTGGTTAAATAAATATTTACAGGTTTGTGACATGCTCCACTTAACTGAAAGAGAGTTTATTATAGCATATAAAAATTTATTTGAACCATCACAATGGTTGAATAAGTGGTCTAATGACTCAACATCCTTCTAGCACAAAGAACACATATTTGTCATTTGGAACCCTCTTTTGCATAAATTATCTATTGTTGAAATCTTATTATGAAGGCATAACCAAAGAAAGCAAGTAGTCTTTGGCATAAAATTAGGGGACCAAACCTTCTTCATTGGATAAGATCCTCCTCTAGGGGGGATATGAGCTTCATATGGTGATTTGACTAAGAAGATTCCTTTCGAAGAATGGTTCCATAGCAAAGAATCCTCCTTGTTTATTTGGGAGATGTAGAAGCTCATAATCAACTTATCTAAATTCAAGAGACCATGCTAAATATGAACTTCATCTAAATCTAAAGAAAGGTGTTTTATTTTTTTTCTACCATGAAGACATTTTATATAATCCTTGAATTTTTCCCCATATTTAGCTGCTAGTGGAACCCACAACTCCTAAAAATCATATTTATTTCTTAGAGGTTCATGAAGGATCCAATAATATTCCCAAAATAAAACTTATTCTTCTTCCTTATATCTTCTTCTTCCTCAGTATTTCTTCCATTTGGAGTTAAGATAATTTGTATGTGACGAAAATAATTTTTTTTGCTATAGCATGATTTTTTTTTTAATTTCTATCTCCTTCCTTGACCCATTGTTCCCTAGATTTTTTGGAACTATTAATTGCTTCCTTATATCTTCTTCATCCTCAATATTTCTTCCATCTAGAGTTGAAATATATTTGATGTGACAAAGAAAATTATTTTTGTTGAAGCATAATTTTTTTTTTTGTATTTCTATCTCTCTCCTTGAGTTATTTCTCCCTATATTTTTGGAACCAATATGACTCCTTTTTGAATGCTTTATGATAATTAGAAAATAATTATTTTTCTTTCACATAAGAATCCTGATATATTCCATTAGTTTTTACTTTCTCTTGTAATTTTTTGAGCTTAGATTCAATTTCTTTCTTTTCTTTAAAAATATTATGAAACATTTGGAATTCCAAATTTTTATTTGCTCCTTTAAATATTTCATCTTTTGAAAAAACTTGTACATACATGATCCGTCAAATTTTGATTCATCCCACCATAAAATAACCATCAGGAAAAATTAGGGTCCTAGAGCCACATAGACTAAAAGCTAAATGGCTTTAGATGACCATTATTGGGTAAATTACAACTCAAAATAATGGGTTTGTGATCTAATCCTGCTAGACAATCATCCATCTTCCAAATATTTTTAAAATCATCCTTACATTCCTTACTACTTAATTTTATTTCTTGTATTAAAATAAACTCGGGATTATAACGACCAATTAATTCCTTAACAACTCTTTTTTTAGGGTTTTATTTCATACCCCTAATATTCCATGATATCATTTTCATCATTATAACTTTTTTGTAATTATTGGGCTTAACCCACTTCTTGTTAACACCTATAAAATTTTATTTGGTTTCCCAAATCGATATTCCTTTGAATTTCTTTTTCTCTTTGTTCATGCTTTGATGGCCTTCCTCTCCTTTTTTCATTCCCACCAACACTCTCATCTTCATCAATGTTAGCTTTTGATGCTTAAAGCAAAATAACCACAAGATCTAAAATAAAGTTGCTATATGAAATATAAGATAATGGTAAAATGCTAATCATATAAAACTCGTTAATAACTTCTGCAACAACTTATAAAATTGTCATTAACAAATGCTCATGAAATAGTATCTTGATATAGAATAAAGATCTCAAATACACCATACTTCCACACACTCTCATTCTACATTGTGTCTCACATCCACACACATAGACACATATATAATGGAATGTGACTCTTTATATGGAGTACTCTTGGCCTTCACTCTTCTTGAGACTCTTCACTTTTCTAATCTAAGGACACATGCACTCTTACATAATGGATAATTGTGCACATCTACACTCATCATACTTGCACTCTTAACTACAAGACAGTTGTGCATTTCTTGCACATTATTATAATACACAAAATATTTACTCACACTCTAATATAAGATACACTCCTAATCTAAAGATGTACCCAAAGTGGTACATTAGCATGTACCAAATAATGTAATATTCTCTAACATCCCCCTGTATTACATTATTTGGTTATTGAAGACTTTAGTCTTCAATATGGTCTTTGTCTTGGTTTTGGAACTTGTGCTCTTATTTTCTACTTTCTTCATTCTGCTCCTTGTTTGTATCCCAATCAAGTAAATAATTAGTATCTTCATAAAATACCATCTTTTCTAAAAGAGCTTTAACTTCATGTTCTCCTAAAAATTCTTCCAATTCTTGAATTTCTTGAATATCTTGAACTAAGTGTCTCTTTTGATTTCCTCATCTATATTGTAGTTGAGGTTGATTTATTGATTTTGAGAAGTATATTTATGTTGAAGTTGTTTATGGGGTCTATATTGATTATGATATTGTCTTAGTCGAAATGACCTATTTGATTGGCTTCCATAATTTGTTTGATTCCCTTGATATTTATTTCTTTGATTGAATCTACAATAATTTGTACTGTCTTCTTTTCTTGCATACTTGATAATATCTATTATTCTATTTTGATCTGTTCCTTGAGAATGAAGCAACATTTTCTTGTGGATTATCTTTTGAGACTAAGGCATTGTTAGTCATTTCATCTTTGACTAAATTCTCTACCTCATACTCTTGTAGTATATTGACTAATTCATCAAACGATGTATATTTACTTAGAATTTATAAAGATGTGACTAGATGCTTGTAGCTTTCTGGAAATGCTCTTAGAATCACTTGAACAAAAAACTTGTCTTCTACCTTTTCTCCTAAGGTTAATAATTTTTCTTTTATATCTACCACTTTTCTTAGAAATAATTCTATACTTTCATCACTATTAACTTTTAGAGAATGCAATTGGGTTTGAAGATTCAAGATAGTGGCTTTATTCTTTTCTTCAAATATCTTGGCTAAAGTATTCCAAGCTAACATATGGTTGTATATCATCTTTAATTACAAATGTTATTATCGTGAGTGCTTTTGCTTCATCTTCTTCATACTTTTAAATTTCTCTAACATCTTTAGTAGGTTTAGTTTTCGCTCATTTAACAATATCCCAAAACTTTTCTACTATCAATATTGACCTCACTTTATTTTTCCATGAAGTTAAATTAGGACATTTTAGAAGTTGGGATTTTGAAAGAAAAAAATTTTTTGTTGCCATGATAACACTTGTAGACTATATGATATCTCCCTAATGTTTTACATAACAATTTTAATTTTATCTTAAACTTCTATTATTTAATATGAATAGCTTGTATTTTCTAATGTTTGGATAATGCTCAAACAATAGTTTTAACAAATGTTTCAATTGTTCAAAACTCTAGGTAAAATTCCTTTTATATCCCAAATTCAAAAATATGGTTTCTAAATTTCACAAACCTAATTTGATGTTGAAGTCCTTATGGCTTCCAAACTAGAAATTTATAAGTTTTATAAAATGTATTTGTGAAAATATTATTCTTGTAGACACCAAAATCTAGCCACTTGTCATCCATCTGTGTCCTCCAATCACAAACACCTATTATTTTTATATATAAATATATATACATATATATATATATATATATATATTTGTTTAATATATATTTAAATATTAATATTTTATATATTATATATTATATTTATATATATTTAATAAATATATATGTATTTATATAAATTAATCCTAGCCCTCCGCCACATTTTAATCTCAGCCATCCATCCATATCAATCCATGCCACTTACCCAGATTTAATCTCCACCCTTCCTCATGTTTTAATCTTGGCCACTTATTTTGTGTCATCGAAACCCTAACATGTTCAAGGGAATATTATAAAAGATGAATCATTTTGACGAATCAAAACCTTTATCTTTAATCTCCTTTGTCCCTGATTTTTTTGAGGTTGAATTATGTCGACGAACATTCACAAATAATTCTTAGGTCTATTCCGCTAGGTTCTTGAGAAATATTCAAGCCCTTCTACCCTAGTCATCTCATCATTACTCTAGACCTCCATTGTCGCCCTTGCATCGTTCACATTTTTTATCACATAACCTACGTAGAACTAGATCTAGTTCTGCAACATTCTCCTTAGACCCCAAACACCCTGGTGCATCTATTGTCATCATAAAAATGCCCTAGTGCATTTATTACCATCAAAGAATACCTCTGTGTATTTATTGTAGTAGATATGCAGTCCCCTAACCCTCGAGCATCATTTGGATGTCCTTGCAACTATTATTGACAGAAGCAAAAGCAAAAAATCTCAAGTGACAAGGTAAATAGTTTTATGTGCATTTATTTTACATTCTTATGTTCTATTTACAACTTTTATTCTACAACATCTAGGGTTTAGTAATTTTTATTCTTCTAAGGGTCTCACGCAGTGGAGCCCTCATAGGTATTATTGATCTCTATTGTTGTTTGTTGTTTGTAGGTATAAGGATCACATTGTTGGAAGTTGTTGAAGCTAGGGTAGCCCTTTTAGGATACACAAGCCCACCCGTAACCTCATTTGGATCAAAGACAAGTACAAAGACACCCACTAATATTTTGAACTAGGGTTTTGGAGAACCCTAGTACTTGTAAAAATTGTATCACAAAGGTATTGTACAACCCCACATTTGGGCACATTAATTGTATTATTTTGAGATCTTTTCACATTAATAAAATCTTATCTATCTTGTGCAATATTTGTGTATTACTGTGTTTATTGTTATTTTATCTTTTGTATCGGTGTTGCTTGATTTCTAATTCACAAAATGGTGATCACAGTGGTACTCCCAAAGAGTTCTCTATGTTAATTTTTTCACTAACTTTCTATTTTTGTTTTCATGTTGTAGGTTCCAAAAATTTGATCGTACAATTTTTGCAAAAAAACTAGGGTTTCTAGATATTGCATAAGTTGATCAGAGGTTGTGTGGATGCCCTATAGTGCTCGAGGGATTCCCTGGTGCATTTAGGATATGACTTGGTATGTTCTAGTGGCTCTTAGGTGCATTTCACAGAGTGGGAAAGGAATCCATAGGCTTCTTGGTAAGCCTGCTTCAAAACCTAACCAATTTTTGCTTTATTTTTCCTACTTTTTACAGTAAAATTGACAAAAGAAAAATCATTTAGTTTCTATTAAAAGCAATCACATTTCATTTGCATTTTAGGAAATTAGAGTAAAATTGCATTCATGCATTCACATTTTCATATTTAGATTTTTGTTGTTGTCTAATGTATTCATGCATTATTTCTACATATTGTTTTCATGTGAAATTACAAAAGCATAAAATAGTTGCATAATAGGGTTAAAAATTTCTATTTTTACTTGTCTAAGTTGGAACAAGATCAGAATACATAAGTATACTCCTACATTTGGTGATTCAAGGTGGAATAACTAGGTGAACCCTCCATTATTGGAATTACTTGATGATTCAGAGTGGGTCTTAAGCAGTGTACCCTAAGTTCTTTTGAGGAACTTGGTATTATTATTTTTGGCTTTTGATTCAGGCCTATGAAATAGGCTATTTGTAACATTGTATGAACAAAATAGATAACACAAACATTAAAATGAATCACAAACTGAACATTTCATAATAAACAACAGTGAGTTAGATTTCATCACCAATCATTATTTGAGATTTGGCGATGGTGGGATTCATCTCCATTCGTCAATATCTACCCTTAGCAACCGTAGACACCCATGAGCAAAATTTTTGGATTTCATCACTAGGAAGAATCTCATTCACCAACCAGCCATAGATTTCACCTTACATAATTCAAATTAGCACATTCACAACACACAAATCTCATAAAAACAATATATATATATATATATATATATATATATATATATATATATATATATATATAAGATATTAAAAAAATCAAATCAAAATCTATTACAAAACATAGGGTTAAATTGCTTTTTTGATTTTGTGTGTTCATTTACATTTTTTTTATCTGCACATTTCACACACTTCACCACCATCATCTGACTCGTTAGCTTATGGTTTCAACCTGAAGCCAAGTAAATATTATGAGTCAAACCCTTTCCAAAAAAAACACTTCATCCATGGAGTGTTCCACATCTTTCCCTGTCACTTTTGTGGTTAACCCTGTTAGTGTGATCCAAACAAGTTGTTTTGGTTTGTTTGTGGGTCCATTACACATTGTGTATACTTCAAATGTTGATTTATTACACAGAGCCACCAACATTACCATACCAAAAACTAAGCCATTATCTTCTATATATCATAACATCATCCACATAGACATGGCTAAAGTGGAAGCTTTCCAAATATCTGCTAACTATGTTCTAGAACAAACCCACAATCCACCCAAGCATAACACTGCTCCTCAATATGAAATTGCCTACTTGCATCCTCCTAGTCACTCACACCATCAATCATCAAACAAATCAAGGACGCTTAAGGTATATCATCTTCATCATAAAAAAAGCTCCAAAAGCACCTAATACCTTTGGTCACATTTCATTTTAAAAAAAGCTCCAAATGAATTAAAACTCCTTTGGTCACATTTCGATTTAAAAAAAAAACTCCAAAGGTACCTAATCCCTTTGGTCACATCTCAATTTCAAAAAGCTCCAAAGGAATCAAAATTCCTTTGGTCACATTTCAATTTAACAAAAAAACTCCAAAGGTACCTAATACCTTTGGTCACATCTCAATTTCAAAAGTCTCCAAAGGTACCAAATCCCTTTGGTCACATCTTAAAGCTCCAAAGGAATCAAAATCCCTTTGGTCACATCTCAATTTCAAAAGGCTCCAAAGGCACCTAATCCCTTTGGTCACATCTCAATTTCAAAAATCTCCAAAGGTACCAAATCCCTTTGGTCACATCTTAAAGCTCCAAAGGAATCAAAATCCCTTTGGTCACATCTCAATTTCAAAAGGCTCCAAAGGAACCAAACTCCTTTGGTCACATACAATTCAAAATGCTCCAAAGGAACCAAACTCCTTTGGTCACATTTCAGTTCAATAAAAAAGCAAAAACAAAATTCGATGCATTACATTTGATAAATTTTATCATTTGCATATATACACATTTCTTGTTGCTATCTGAGTTCACAATATTCAAGGAGCACATAAGATTCCCAGGCTAGGGGGAGTAGAAGAACCCGAGACACTGAACATCATACTCAAGGAGCACATAATATTCCCAGGCTAGGGGGAGTAGAAGAACCTAAGCCATTGAACATCATACACTTGAAAGCATTCCATGCTTACTATGATTTATATATATGTATATATGAAAAACACAAGCTTATACTAAGAGGGGGGTGAACAATATAAGACCATTTTTTTTTTCTTTTCAAATCAATTTTAAGCAATGTGTATATAGCAATATCAATATCAATAATCAAAGAAATGCATAAACCATCACACAATAGAGACCACAATTTATGTGGTTCACCCAATGTGGGCTACTCCACGGAGAAAATATTTCACTAAAATTTTCTCAATAAATCTCTTGGGAATCATTCCCAATTACAATGTTTATGGACCTCTGTCCAAAGGAGACACCAATCCCCTAAATCAAGTTTGTGTATATCTATCCATAGGAGAACTCCTCCTCTGCTCTGGCTGGTGATCCTCTAGAATACTACTACCTCCACTGCATTGGCTTGTGGATCTCTCTCCACTGAAGACTCTTGTCCCCACTCAGAAGACCTATCCTCACTACCCTGGTTGATGGATCTCTATCCACTAGAGACCTTTGTCCTCTCTACTTTATCACCTCCAAAGCTCTGTCTCATATCTGCACTAAAAATAGTCCTTTGATATAGCACAAATATTCTCAGCAAGTCCACAAAAAACTTACTCAAATCTGCTCAACAAGTCCACACAGAACTTGCTTAAATCTGCTCAACAAGTCCACATAGAACTTGCTCAAATCTGCTCAACAAGTCCACACAGAACTTGCTCAAATATGCTCAACAAGTCCACACAGAACTTACTCAAATCTTATCAACAATTCCACATAGAACTTGCTTAAATTTTCTCAACAAGTCCACACAAAACTTGCTCAAATCTGCTCAACAAGTTCACACAAAACTTGCTCAAATCTGCTCAAAAAGTCCACATAGAACTTGCTCAAATCTGCTCAACATGTCCACATAGAAATTGCTCAAATCTACTCAACAAGTCCACATACAACTTGTCCAATCTGCTCAATAAGTCCACACATAACTTATTCAAATTTTTTCAACAAGCTCACTTAGAACTTGTCCAATCTCATAGAAACATAAAGAGAATTATTAGAGACTCAATATGTTCTACACTCAATGCTCAATCACTTTCTTAACTCAATTCAGAATATAGAATAGTTTATTTTATGGAACTTGAACAATCACTTCACACACCCACTTGACTATGTTCAATAAACTTACTCAACCAATTACTCAAGAAACAACCCTTGCTCACAAACCCTAGTCCAAGCATGTAAACACCAACTCAAAATATTTCCAACAATGCTCAACCACAAATCTCACATAACAATGATGCTCATGTTCTTTTCAAACCCTATTTCAAGTTCTTTGCACAACCAATGTCTTCAACAACAATGCTTATACATAAATCTTCACATAACAATGATACTCATGTTCTTTTGCACAATACTAACTCAAGTTCTTCACACAACCAATGGCTTCAACAACAATGCTTATAAAACAAGGTTTTAACAACAACTCTTTATTCCAGAAAACCTTGAAGCATGAACTCAAAACTCTTGAAAAGGAAACCCTAATCAAGTCCTTTTCACTCCAAACTTATTTTAAAAAATCCAATCAATCAACTCAACTAAGGAAGAATTTGCCCATACCTTTTTGCTTGACAAGGTGTAGATCTCACAAATCTGTCACACTCACAATTACTTCTTTGCCAATCTCAATAAGGGTTAGAAGATAATAATTTTCTCAACACAACACAATACAAAATGATATCAAACAAAATACACCTTATCACTCCAACTTTAAAATAATATCCAATACCCTTATAATAATCTCTTTGGCAAAAATCTTTTTACAAATAAAATAAACACTCACTAAAATTCAAAACCTCTTATTACCTTATTACTCCAACTTAAAAATAATATATCCTCTTTTATAAATCACAATTCAACACATAATAATTTGCTATTCACTCCTTATTTCTCCTAAACAATAATTTTATTGCCTAACTAAAAACCTTTTAAAAACCCCTTATGTCTCCTAATAAAGACTTTAATTAAAACTTTAGGCAATAAAAATTATTTTAAAAAATTACCTTTGCCTCTCAATGGGTTTCGAACCCTTGACCTTTACCTTCATGAATGCCCTAGCTATGGGCTCCTCAATCACGTGTGCTCAACTCACGTTGAGAGCTAAAAAGCTCTTTGCGCACTGTATTCCTCCTGGTGCCTTAAATGACAAATGCGAAAACTCAAAACTTTCCCTTTGCACACACACTCCACGGAATTTGAATGCAGGTTCATCTCCCCACAAATGCCTTAGAAAAAACATGCGCTACCAATGGACCACCGTGTCCAGCTTGTCTTGGGCACCAACCTTACTCCACTATAACCCTTGCGCATAAGATGAAAAGTCGTTCGTATTCTTCCTCACCCGAAACTTTGAATCACACATGCAATTTACTTTGTCGCATTTATTAAATTCGATGAGGGATAATTTGCAAGGTCTTTTGACCTCCCTTTTATACACGAAGTTGCCATTGTCTTCAAACGTCGATGCTCTAAATTTTTCGATGACGTCGACGCATATAACCTTTGTAATTTATAAATTATTTAAATTCCAAGGAATTTAAATTTTATAAATTATAATTATAACCTTTGGCTTTTAAGGCCTTCTCTTATTGCACAACTTTGTATTGATGATATTTATTTATAAAATTTAAATTCCTTTTGAATTTAAATATTTTATAAAATAAATATTAGACCTCCTTTAAACTTTGCAATAGGCCTCCTTGGGTATTTATGAAAACCCTTTTTAACTTATGCTCTCATATAATATTAAAATATTATGGAGCCATTTTACCTTTAACTTCTGCAATGTTGAAGCTTCTTCCTAGATATTAGTGACAATTTGACGACTTTATTTCTTGTTGAATTCATTGACATTAATGATGACTTCATTTGGTGACATCAATGACAACTTTTGACTTAGGGACTCAAAATGTCCAACAATATTCCCCTTTGTCATTGATGGCAATCCAACTTATTTTTACTGAAAACTTGATCTTTCTTTTATTCTGCTCCATCTAGGACATTACTCCACTTGGCTCAAAGCTCTCTTAATTATCAAGTCTCTCCCCCTTACTCAAATCTCTCCGCATTTGACATCAATGACAAAGGATCACCTTTGGGGCTCGGGGTTAAGGATGAGTTTCCTAGATTAGCCCCTCCCCCACCTTCTATTGAGGTGGTTAATTCCAATGTGGGAGTATTTTTAATCCCATAAGGCATTGTTCTTTGTCTTTATCCTCTTCTCTTCTTTTTTGAGTTTTATGATTCCTCTGACTATTTCTATCCATGTCTATGTTCCTGTCCATGTCAGCATTAATGTTCCTGTTCGTATTCCTATTCATATCCATGTTCCTTTTCCTATTCCTATTCACATTCATGTTCCTATTCATATCTATGTTCTTGTTCATGTTCTTGTTCTTGTTCACATTCATGTTCCTATTCATGTTCATACCTATTTCTGGAATATCTGCTCTACACCACTTTTCTGTGTGACCATCATTATTGCACTTATAACACTTAATTTTATTATTCCTTGGAGGTGCAAATATCTTAGGATTTATTCTAGTGAAGTCATATCCTCTTCTGTCATGAACCCTGCAATACATAGCCTTGTGACCAAATTAATTACATGAGTAACAATACCCATGAAAAAACTGTCTATTCCCAATATCATGTCTTACATGTGTCCTACATTGTGAAGCCATGTGCCCAAACTTGTGACATGAAAAGCATCTTCCATTGAAGCTTCCTTTTCTTGACCTCATTGGTCTCCTATTCTAATTGTTGTTCCATATGTATCTTCTTTGTGCATTTTTCCTGTTTTTGTTGAACTCTCTATTGTCCAACTGATCCTCTAATGTCTCACTTTCTTTCATACTGTCTTCTTCTGAATTATCTTCATCTAAAGTTTCTTCGCCGCCAAAACTTGAATTTGAATCTCCTTCCCATTTCTTTTGAACTTGTTCAAATCCAAGACCTGTTTTGTTTGTTGACCTTCTTTGTACCTTGACTATCTTATCCATAATATTTGAGCTATTCTTGAATATTTTCATCTTGATCTTGGAGTCCTCTAAATCTTCTTTTAGTAGTGCCACTTCTTGTGCTAACTTCTCACATTCCAAGATTTTTTCTTCTAACTTATCTTTGAACCTTTTTGCCTTAGCCTTTGATTTTTTAAATCCTCTATGAGCAATCTTCTCTCTCATCACATTCTTGAAACTGAATTTCAAATTTAGAGTGTTGCTTCCTTACCTTCTTTACTGTGTCAAGAGCATAGATAAGTTCTCCCTTTAGATCATAACCATCCTTTTCTGAATATTCCTCTATTTGTTTACCTTTGTCCATATCTTTGTTTTCTTTTGGCTCGTATTCTATAGGATCACTTATTCTTCTAAAGCCATTAGAAGATTTTCATCTGGTCCTTCAAGTGCATTATCATATTCATCATCACTAAAACTATAACCATCCCTTGTACAATCATCTTCAAGATGTCCAAAGTTACGACATCTAAAAAACTTGAGAATAATTAGAGTTTTTTTCTTAACTGGTTCTTTTTCTTCAATCATAAATAGGACTTCATCTCTATCATTGTCTGAAAAATTAGCATCACTATCACTTGAATACTCACTTGCATTATCCGCATAGTAGCTTCTCTTTTGCCTTTGAAAGAAAATTTTTCCTTATCTGCTTTGTTCATCCTTGCTTTTCTTTTGGTGCTTATCTCGCCTATATCTTTCTGATTCCTTGTACCTATGATCCTATTTTTCTTCACCATTGTTGTTCTTGGGTTCTTGAAAATCTATTGCAAAATATCCATACCTTACACAATTGAAATATTTAACAGATATTTTATCTCCAGATCTTCTATAGTCCTTATCTCTTCTACCATAGTTAGCTTCTTCATCACTAGATGACTCATTGCTTGATTATGACTTCTTACCCTTTGTCTTATTGGTTGCTTTGAATGTTGCTTCCTTCTAGGACAGGATCTTCTGTTCTTATCTCAAATACTGTGAGCATACCAAGTAACTTATCTCTTGTCAAATTATCACCATCTATTGATACTTCTATAGCAGAAACCTATTCACTGAATCTATTTGGAAGAGATCTTAAGGCTTTATCACAAACATCAGATTCATCAATCTTCATACCAAGTCCTCGCATATTATTAACAACCTCATCAATTCGAATTAGGTAAGCACTAATTTTTTCCTCTTCATTCATTCTTAATTCTTCAAGTTGTCTTTTGAGGTTTTGACTCTGCTTTATTGACACCTTTATCTCCTTCATATATATTTTGTAATTTATCCCATATCTCTTTTGCAATTTGACAATGCATAACTTTCATAGACTCTGTTATACGTAAACCTCTCACAAGTGCATTCATTGATTTTAAATTATAGTGATGTAGAAGGTTACCTTCCTTATTTGTAGGAGGATTGATTAATGGATCGTATCCAAATTCCACTGAATCCCAAATTTTATTGCCAATTGTCATCAAGTAGATCTTCATCATCATACTCCAATACATATAGTCACTTCCATAAGAAATTGGTGTTGAATTATTTGAGTACACTTCCTTAGGATCCATTGTGTTCTTGTTAGCCTTTCCTTCATGTTGTTAAACTCTTTTGAAGGAACCCGCTCTGATACCAATAGAACTGAGAAGAGGGTGAACAGTATAAGACTGCTTTTTACTTTTCTTTCCAAATAAATATTAAGCAATGTGTATATAGCAATATCAATAGCGGTAATCAAAGCAATGCATTAATCACCAAATATAATAGAGACACCACAATTTATGTGGTTCACCTAATGTGGGCTACTCCATGGAGAAAATCTTATATCCATGTCTATGTTCCTGTCAATGTCAGCATTCATGTTCCTGTTCCTATTCCTATTCAAATTCATGTTCTTATTCCTGTTCATGTTCATATCTATGTTATTGTTCATGTTCTTGTTCCTTTTCACATTCATGTTCCTATTCCTATTCATACATGTTTCTGGAATATCTTCTCTACACCACTATTTTGTGTGACCATCATTATTGCACTTAAAACACTTAATTTTATTATTCTTTGGAGGTGCAAATGTCTTAGGATTTCTTCTAGTGAAGTCATATCCTCTTCTGTCATGAACCCTACAATCCGTTGCCTTGTGACCAAATTAATTACATGAGTAGCAATACCCATGAAAAACTGTCTATTCCCAATATCCTTCTTACATGTGTCCTACATTATGAAGCCATGTGCCCAAACTTGTGACATGAAAATCATCTTCCATTGAAGCTTCCTTGTCTTGACCTCATTGGTCTCCTATTCTAATTATTGTTCCATCTGTATCTTCTTTGTGCATTTTTCCTATTTTTGTTGAACTCTCTATTGTTCAACACATCCTCTAATGTCTCACTTTATTTCACACTGTCTTCTTCTGAATTATCTTCATCTAAATTTTCTTCTCCTCAAAAACTTGAATTTGAATCTCCTTCCCATTTCTTTTGAACCTGTTCAAATCCAAGACTTGTTTTGTTTTTTGACCTTCTTTGTACCTTGACTATCTTATCCATAATATTTGATCTATTCTTGAATCCTTTCATCTTGATCTTGGAGTCCTCTAAATCTTCTTTTAGTAGTGCCACTTCTTGTGCTAACTTCTCACATTCCAATATTTTTGCTTCTAACTTATCTTTGAACCTTTTTGCCTTAGCCTTTGATTTTTTTAAATCCTCTATGAGCAATATTCTCTCTCATCACATTCTTGAAACTAAATTTCAAATTTAGAGTGTTGCTTCCTTATCTTCTTTATTGTGTCAAGAGCATAGATAAGTTCTCCCTTTAGATCATAACCATCCTTTTCTAAATATTTCTCTATTTGTTTGCCTTTATCCATATCTCTATTTTATTTTGGCTTGTCTTCTATAGGATCACTTCTTCTTCTAAAGTCGTTAGAATATTTTCATCTCGTCCTTCAAGTGCATTCTCATATTCATCATCACTGAAACTATAACCATCCCTTGTACAATCATCTTCAAGATGTCCAAAGTTACCACATCTAAAATACTTGAGAATAATTGGAGTCTTTTTCTTAACTGGTTCTTTCTCTTCAATCAATCATAAATAGGACTTCATCTCTATCATTGTCTAAAAAACTAGCATCACTATCACTTGAATACTTACTTGCATTATCCGCATAGTAGCTTCTCTTTTGCCTTTGAAATAAATTCTTTCCTTGTCTGATTTATCCATCCTTGCTTTTCTTCTGATGCTTATCTCGCTTATATGTTTCTAATTCCCTGTACCTGTGATCCTATTTTTCTTCATCATTGTTGTTCTTGGGTTCTTTAAAATATTTTGCAAAATATCCATACCTTCCACAATTGAAACATTTAACAGATATTTTATCTCCAAATATTCTATAGTCCTTATCTCTTCTACCATAGTTAGCTTCTTCATCACTAGATGACTCATTGCTTGATTATGACTTCTTACCCTTTGTCTTATTGGTTGCTTTGAATGCTGCTTCCTTATGGGACATAGGATCTTTTGTTCTTATCTCAAATGTTGTGAGCATACCAAGTAACTTATCTCTTGTCAAAGTATCACCATCTATTGATACTTCTATAGCATAAACCTATTCACTGAATCTATTTGGAAGAGATCTTAATACTTTATCACAAACATCAGATTCATCAATCTTCATACCAAGTCCTCACATATTATTAACAACCTCATCAATTTGAATTAGGTAAGCACTAATTTTTTCCTCTTTGTTTATTTTTAATTCTTCAAGTTATCTTTTGAGGTTTTGACTCTGCTTTATTGACACTTTTATCTCCTTCATATATATTTTGCAATGTATCCCACATCTCTTTTACAGTTTGACAATGCATAACTTTCATAGACTCTATTATACGTAAACCTCTCACAAGTGCATTCATTGATTTTGAATTATAGTGATGTATAAGCTTACCTTCCTTATCTGTAGGAGGATTGATTAAGGGATCGTATCCAAATTCCACTGAATTCCAAATTTCATTTCCAAGTGCCATCAGGTAGATCTTCGTCATCATACTCCAATACATATAGTCACTTCCATAAAAAATTGGTGCTAAATTATTTGAGGACACTTCCTTAGGATCCATTGTGTTCTTGTTAGCCTTTCCTTAAAGTTGTTAAACTCTTTTGAAGGAACCCGCTCTGATACCAATTGAAGAATACAAGCTTATACTAAGATGGGGGTGAATAGTATAAGACCACTTTTTACTTTTTTTTCCAAATCAATATTAAGCAATGTGTAGATAGAAATATCAATAGCGATAATCAAAGCAATGCATAAATCACCACACAGAATAAAGACACCATAATTTACATGGTTCACCTAATGTGGGCTACTCCATAGAGAAAATATTTCACTAAAATTTTCTCAATCAATCTCTTGGGAATCCTTCCCAATTACAATGTTTATGGACCTCTATCCAAAGGAGACACCAATCTCCTAAATCAAGTTCATGGATCTCTATCCATAGGAGAACTCCTTCTCCTCTACTCTGGTTGGTGATTCTCTAGAAGACTACTACCTCCACTACATTGGCTTGTGGATATCTCTCCACTAAATACTCTTATCCTCACTCAGAAGACCTGTCCTCACTACCCTAGTTGATGGATCTCTATCCACTAGAGAACCTCTATCCTCTCTGCTCTTTCACCTCCAAATATTTGTCTCAAATCTACACTAAACACAATCCTTCGATATAGCATAAATCTGCTTAGCAAGTCCACACATAATTTGCTCAAATCTGCTCAACAAGTCCACACAAAACTTGCTCAAATCTGCTCAACAAGTCCACACATAACTTGCTTAAATCTGCTCAACAAGTCCACACAAAACTTGCTCAAATCTGCTCAACAAGTCCACACATAACTTGCTCAAATTTGCTCAACAAGTTCACACAGAACTTGCTCAAATATGCTCAACAAGTCCACACAGAACTTGCTCAAATATACTCAACAAGTCCACATAGAACTTGCTCAAATTTGCTCAACAAGTCCACATAGAACTTGTCCAATCTGCTCAATAAGTCCACACAGAACTTATTCAAATTTTCTTAACAAGCTCACTCAGAACTTGTCCAATATCATAGAAACATAAAGAGAACTGTTAGAGACTCAATATGTTCTACACTCAATGCTCAATCACTTTCTTAACTCAATTCAAAATATAGAATAGTTTTTTTATGGAACTTGAACAATCACTTCACACACCCACTTGACTAGGCTCAATCAAATCTACTCAACCAATTACTCAAGAAACAATCCTTGCTCACAAACCCTAGTCCAAGCATATCAACTCAAAATATTTCCAACAATGCTCAACCACAAATTTCACGTAACAATGATACTCATTTTCTTTTCAAATCCTAGTTCAAGTTCTTTGCATAACCAATGTCTTCAACAATAATGCTTATACATCAATATTCACATAACAAGGATACTCATGTTATTTTACACAATATTAACTCAAGTTCTTCACACAACCAATGGCTTCAACAACAATGCTTATAAAACAAGGTTTTAACAACTCTTTATTCTAGAAAACCTTGAAGCATGAACTCAACACTCTTGAAAAGGAAACCCTAATCAAGTCCTTTTCACTCCAAACTATTTTTAGAAAACCAATCAATCAACTCAACTAAGGAAGAATTTTTCCATACCTTTTTTCTTGACAAGGTGTAGATCTCACAAATTTGTCGCTCATAATTACTTCTTTGCCAATCTCAATAAGGGTTAGAAGATAATAATTATCTCAACACAACACAATACAAAATGATATCAAACAAAATACACCTTATCACTACAACTTTAAAATAATATCCAATACCCTCATAATAATCTCTTTGGCAAAAATCCTTTTACAAATAAAATCAACACTCACTAAAATTCAAAACCTCTTATTACCTTATTACTCCAACTTAAAAAGAATATATCCTCTTTTATAAATCACAATTCAACACATAACAATTTGCTATTCACTTCTTATTTCTCCTAACCACTAATTTTATTGCCTAACTAAAAACCTTTTAAAAACCCCTTATAACTCCTAATAAAGGCTTTAATTAAAACTTTAGGCAATAAAAATTATTTTAAAAAATTAACTTTACCTCTCAACAGGTTTCGAACCCTTGACCTTTGCCTTCACGAACGCCCTAGCCGTGGGCTCCTTAATCACGTGCACTCAATGCACGTTGAGAGCTAAAAAGATCTTTGCGCACTATATTCCTCCTGGTGCCTTAAACGACAAACACGAAAACTTAAACCTTTCCCTTTGCGCACGCACTCCACGGGATTCGAACGCAGGTTCATCTCCCCACAAACGCCTTAACAAGAATGTGTGTTGCCAATGGACCACCGTGTCCAACTTGTCTTGGGCACCAACCTTACTCCGCTATAGCCCTTGCACATAAGACAAAAAGTCATTCATCCTCTTCCTCACCCGAAACTTCAAATCACAAATGCAATTTACTTTGTCGCATTAATTAAATTTGATGAGGGATAATTTGCAAGGTCTTTTGACCTCCCTTTTATACACGAAGCTGCCATTGTCTTCAAACGTCGACACTCCAAATTTTTTGATGACATCGATGCATTTAACCTTTGTAATTTATAAATTATTTAAATTCTAAAGAATTTAAATTTTATAAACTATAATTATAACCTTTGGCTTTTAAGGCCTTCTCTTATTGCACAACTTTGTATTGATGATATTTATTTATAAAATTTAAATTCCTTTTGAATTTAAATATTGTATAAAATAAATAGTAGACCTCCTTTGAACTTTGCAATAGGCCTCCTTGGGTATTTATGAAAACCCTTTTTAACTTATGCTCTCATATAATATTAAAATATTATGGAGTCCTTTTACCTTTAACTTCTGCACTGTTGAAGCTTCTTCCTAGATATTAGTGACATCTTTGACGACTTTATTTCTTGCCGAATTCCTTAACATTAATGATGACATCATTTGGTGACATCAATGACAACTTTTGACTTAGGGACCCAAAATGTCCAACAATCTCCCCCTTTGTCATTGATAGTAACCCAACTTTTTTTTACTGAAAACTTGACCTTTCTTTTATTCTGCTCCCCCTGGGACATTTCTCCTCCTGGCTCAAAGCTCTCTCAATTATCAAGTCTCTCCCCCTTTGACATCAATGGCAAAGGGTCACCTTTGGGGCTCGGGGCTAAGGATGAGCCTCCTAGCTTAGCCCCTCCCCCACCTTCTATTGAGGTGGTTAATTTTGAGGTGGGAGTATTTATACTCGCATAAGGCATTGTTCTTTGTCTTTATCCTCTTCTCTTCTTTTCTGAGTTTTCTGATTCCTCTGACTATTTCTATCCATGTCTATGTTTTTGTCAATGTCAGCATTCATGTTCATGTTCATGTTCCTATTCTTGTTCATATCCATGTTCCTATTCTTGTTCTTGTTCATATCTATGTTCTTGTTCATGTTCTTGTTCCTGTTCACATTCATGTTCCTATTCCTGTTCATACATGTTTCTGGAATATCTGCTCTACACCACTTTTCTGTGTGACCATCATTATTGCACTTATAACACTTAATGTTATTATTCCTTAGAGGTGCAAATGTCTTAGGATTTCTTCTAGTGAAGCCATATCCTCTTCTGTCATGAACCCTGCAATTCATTGCCTTGTGACCAAATTAATTACATAAGTAGCAATACCCATGAAAAAGTTATATGTTCCCAATATCCTGTGTTACATGTGTCCTACATTGTGAAGTCATGTGCCCAAACTTGTGACATGAAAAACATCTTCCATTGAAGCTTCCTTGTCTTGACCTCATTGGTCTCCTATTATGATTGTTGTTCCATTTGTATCTTCTTTGTGCATTGTTTCTGTTTTTGTTGAACTCTCTATTATCCAACTCATCCTTTGATGTCTCACTTTCTTTCACACTGTCTTCTTATGAAGTATCTTCATCTAAAGTTTCTTCTCCTCCAAAACTTGAATTTGAATCTCCTTCCCATTTCTTTTGAACCTGTTCAAATCCAAGACCTATTTTGTTTGTTGACCTTCTTTGTACCTTGACTATCTTATCCATAATATTTGAGCTATTCTTGAATATTTTCATCTTGATATTGGAGTCCTCTAAATCTTCTTTTAGTAGTGCCACTTCTTGTGCTAACTTCGCATTCCAAGATTTTTGCTTCTAACTTATCTTTGAACCTTTTTGCCTTAGCCTTTTATTTTTCTAAATCCTCTATGAGCAATCTTCTCTCTTCATCACATTCTTGAAACTGAATTTCAAATTTAAAGTGTTGCTTCCTTACCTTCTTTACTGTGTCAATGGCATAGATAAGTTCTCCCTTTAGATCATAACCATCCTTTTCTGAATATTCCTCTATTTGTTTGCCTTTGTCCATATCTCTATTTTTTTTTGGCTTATCTTCTATAGGATCACTTCTTCTAAAGCCATTAGAAGATTTTCATCTCGTCCTTCAAGTGCATTCTCATATTCATCATCACTGAAACTATAACCATCCCTTGTACAATCATCTTCAAGATGTTCAAAGTTACCACATCTAAAACACTTGAGAATAATTGGAGTCTTTTTCTTAACTGGTTATTTTTCTTCAATCATAAATAGGACTTCATCTCTATCATTGTATGAAAAACTAGCATCACTATCACTTGAATACTTACTTGCATTATCCGCATGGTAGCTTCTCTTTTGCCTTTGAAAGAAATGTTTTCCTTGTCTACTTTGTCCATCCTTGCTTTTCTTCTGATGCTTATCTCGCCTATATATTTCTGATTCCCTGTACCTGTGATCCTATTTTTCTTCACCATTGTTGTTCTTGGGTTTTTGAAAATCTATTGCAAAATATTCATACCTTCCACAAGTGAAACATTTAACAGATATTTTATCTCCAAATCTTCTATAGTCCTTATCTCTTCTACCATAGTTAGCTTGTTAAACTGACTATTGTTAAACTATCGTACATCTATTGTTAAACTATCATGGAACAACAGTTTCTACTTTGCCCTGTATCCAGGCTCGACTTGGCCTTGGAGTTCGCCATTCAAAGAGTTATCATTTCTCAAGCTTTACCCCAGCGCTAGACCACGATACGTAGTCTATCCGAAATCCGCCCATACATGCTCACCTTTTATGCACTATGTCTCCCTGCTTCTGCGCTCTTAAAGATACTCATCAGCGTGATTTGTGAACAGCAAATTGTGAGCACGCATAGATAATTTCCAACGCTTATGTTGTTCACCCATGAAATGTTTATTACCCCCAAATCGGGTGCCAACACAGTGGTAAAAGTGGGATAAACGAGCGATACAGCCAATGCCCATGATCCACGTCCTTTAAATAGTCACTATGACCTACGTTCTACCATGAATCATCACCCTGTGCACCATGTCTTCATTTGCTATGGAGACGTCTATCCACTGTCTAAGCCAATCGTCTGTCCGATGTATCCCCATCATCACCATGTAAAGCTGTTGTAGATATATAGTGTGGCCTCGTTGTGGAGATTCCACATCGTAACATAGCCACGTTATAGGTTCCTATCTTCGTGGTGCAAAATCGTCTGGTCCGGGTCTCACTAGCCATCACACTTCTTCATCGGATTCTTCCTTGTCATCCGCTTCAGTGTCTGCCATGTCGGGCTGCATCGTTGGCTTTGGTATGCTGTAACACACTCTTTTCTTGTATGTTGATGGAGCGACAGTTGCGAGCGTCATCTGTAGTGTCGCAGGTGATGGCATAGACACACGAGAACTTGTTGGAGAATATCGAGACACCGATGCAAGTGCCGCAAGCCACCCGACCCTTGATCTCCATGGTGTCACCTCGATCCACATGTCTTATCGACATGTCAGTCTGCCACGTAGACTTGCAAGGTCCTGGTTCGACCCTTGATCTCCATGGTGTCACCTCGATCCACATGTCTTATCGACATGTCAGTCTGCCACGTAGACTTGCAAGGTCCTGGTTCATCCACGCATATGTCCAAGTTTCTATCGTCGCCGTATGCCACTTTTGCTTAGAGCACATGCCATCCCTTCTAGTATCTTGAAAGCATAAATATTAATTCACCATTGGCTTTGAATAAAATATTCAAGTAAAGCTATAGTGCACGTAAGGTAAGGTACAAGCCTATAACATCATGACATATAATGTAAATTTAACACCCTAAGGTGAAAGCAAAATTTGGCACTTTTATATGATTTTAAATTATTGTATAATAACACTTCGGGTGAATAAGACAAGTGAAATGAGCACCACCTTATGTTTATTTTTATTTTTATTTTTATTTTTATTATTTCATTTTTTATCTTTATTATTTATATTGTCCTTATATTGGTTTAAATACTTGTTTTAATTAATTTAATCCAAAATTAAATTAATTTAACCATTTCAAACCTAATGAAGACAGTTTAAAAGGATATAGAGAAAAACACCAAACTACGCACAAAGCTACAATACAACACCATTGAAAGGAACCTATCAAGACCATCACTCGAAGAACACCAAAATTTCTCAAAACACAAAATTTAAAGGTGGGTCCCCAAATTTGGGGTATGTTGTGCAATGGCCACAACACCCTCTATCCCCAAACCTACACCCCAAAAAAAAAAATTTCTATCCACAACATAAAAATATCAATAAACATGCACTCCAATGGACATACAAACATGCATAGTAAAATATGCCCAAAAATATAAAAATAAAAACAAAAATAAAACAAGCTCCACACACATACAGCCCGTATACAAACATCTATCTATCATATAGGTTGTTCTCTTTATTTTTCTATAGTTTCATTTTCTATAAAACATCCCTAAGGTTCATTTTATTACGAAAGTAAAATATGAAAAAAAATAAAGGAAACAAGAAGCTAACCCATCCTGCGTTGTCTCCCCTACTTGGTCTGGTCCCACTATCTGCCATCTCATCCAAGTGTCTCGTCATTCTATAGCACTTCACTTCACAAACTCAAACCTCACATCTCTCTCCTCTCCAATCACCAAACATGCATCATGCAAATGGGCTCCTATGTGTCACTCTAGGCCTTTTAAACCAAACACGCCAAAACTACACCCTGCTACCCCCAACCAATTGTAACCTTGAGATTCACAATCGCACCCTCCCCTACGACTTTAATCCTTACCTAATATGGTCCATTTTTCTCTACTTCACCTAATACTTCTTCATTATTCCTTCATTTATTTTATTCTTTTCTCCATTCGTTTCTTTTTCTTGATTGTGCAATGACATTTTTGTCAAGCGCTTCGTTGTTGTGTTCCACTCCTTCACCCATCAAATCATTGTTTGAGGGGGTATACATCATACATTAATATCACCTTGTGCATAATCAATATTCAAACACTCAATCTTGGAATTATGTTTGTCCAAGAACTTTGCCTAAGACTATCTCAAGCCCTCTTTTGCTAGGGCAAACAAAAGAAAAATTTCTCTTCTTAATCAAACTCCAAAATTTCTCTTCTCAATCAAACTCCAATCCAACCAAAATTTTGGTACATCCTATGCCCGTAACTGTATAGTTACTCAAGAATTTCCCTTATCAATATGGCAGGTAAGACCACTTGCGATTGAAGCATCATGAAAATACCTACAAATGGCTGAACGACTTACCAAATCAAATCAATCTCAACAATCTATCAAAGGTAAAGTTTCAAGGATACTCATTCCTTCCATAATTGGGGCATCTTACATTGATCATGACTCAAGATAATCTTACATATCCCCTTCAACAAATCACCACAGCATGATAAATTTTGTAATCAATTATAGATCAACCACAACCATCCATCATCAATTCATATTTCTCATAGTCAATCACAAATCCTATATCATAATTTTTTGCATTGCATCGTGTTTTCACACAATGCAGTACAAAAAAGGGTAAATGTAGACACCTAAAAATCTAACAGTCTCTCATGCAATGGTAATGACTGATTAATTTGCAAATTCCTTCAAAATTTGCATAAATTACAAAAAATCACTATTCGTCCCCTTTAGCCCATTTTTCCTCTTAAGCCCCTTCCTATGCTCAACCCCTGGTCACCATGCAACCATCCCTTTAGCTTAGCCTAGAGCACCTCACCCTAGTCTACCCTTTGACTAGTCTATCCTCCACCTAACCCTAGTCTACCCTTTGACAAGACTAGCCTCTACCTCACCTTGGGTTAACCCATAACCCTAGTCTAACTTAACTCTTGCTCCCCTCATCCCCATGTGCATTCAATGCCATAAATGACATTTGAAGACTTTTATATTCAAGGCATTGAAGGCATTGATGACTCCACATCCACATGCCATAATGGAGTGAAGACTTTCCTCCACCCATGCATTTATGAGGCATGGTGCACCCATACCCATTTATTGCATATGGATGGGTGAGGAATTTCCTCCAACCAAAGCCATTTATGAGGCATTATGCACCATGCCACCTCAATGGACAACTCATGGAACACCTCATAGGACACCTCAACCCCCCTAACCTTGGCCAAGTCTATAAATAGAAGGTCATTTTTATCATTTTGGAGGATCACACATTTACATACCCAAACTCTACCAAAATCACTCTAGACCATATTGCACTCAACCCCCCCTTTTGTAACCAACCACCATGGATGATTGAATGTCTTTTATTCTCCTTTATTATTTTATAAACTACTTGCAAGTGCAAGTTTAGGCTACGACCATACTCGAGCAGAAACTCCAGCAAGTTCAAAACAACCATCTCACTGAAGGAATTTTTCGTTTGTCTAAACTAACACCAACCGCAAGGCAGATTGTGATCGATAGTGCCTAAACCGCACCCTAGGGTGCAATTCCCACAAGTGGATTTCTAAATCTCTTTCTTTAGGATTATTTAGAAGTGTAATAATAGAAGTGTAATTTATTTTAACCCTAGAGTGCCTAATCAATTTATCTGATACCATATGAAGAGTTCTACTCAAACTTATTCTAGAATAATTAATACAAAAATGAATAACTCAAAAGAAAACAATAACTCACAATAAATCATGCACATGGAACATATGAGATTTACCCTGGTTCACCCAATATGGGCTACTCCAAAAAACAAGAGCCACACCTCCTTTGATATTATTATTCACTCCTCACCCATAATGGGACATTACAATCAATATAAAAGAAACTCTTACAACCCTAAACCACAATGTGGTATTATAATACCATGGGTACAATACCATGGGCTAAAACCACCCATACCCACAAATCACGAGAATACCACCAACACCTCCGAAAATAGCTTCGATAATATCTCTGAAAGTAGGGGCTTGTCATACAGTACTTCCTCTGCAAAGGATGAGACACATCCAACAGGCCTAAAGTCAAGTCCTAGTTTCATCTCCTAAAGCAAGACAAAGAGACCTTCCAAGTAGTCCAAGAGATGGTTCCCTATGATATGCTACATAAAAGTGGGGTCAAATGCACTTGTCCATAGTGGAAATATTGGAAGTGGTATCTAGATACTCCTTTTAGAAATTATAAACTCAAGAATGGGTATTCATGGCTTTCCCCTCATTTTACCGTGATACTCATGCTCAATACTCATTGACGTCTTCAGTCGTCTAACAAGGATTGATAATTACAATTTTTTCTCTATTTGGGATGCAACTTTGGATCCCAAATTGACCCATTTCTCTTAGTGTTTACTCCTCCAATATTTGTTGGTAGGGGAGCGATTGATTCACTTGGGGGTGAGAAACCCCAAATACCCCTTTTGTCAGCATTGGGAGACCATAAAACACTTATTCTAGTTTTGACCCAAAGCCCAAGTAGCTTGGATCTAGATTCATGACCTCTTCCGACCATTCAAACCTAGGTATTTTTCTTGGTATATGATTCTCCTTGGGTATAGGACTAGCGTACCTTCGAGAATTGACTAAATCTAACACTTTTTTAGAATAAATATTTTGTTTGACATTTGGAAAGGTCATAAAAATACTATTTTTGCTAATTTGAATGTTTCCATAGACTTCTCTACTTATGCCAAAGCTATGATTTGCTCTAATGTGTTGTTATAGATCTAGTCCCAAGCCAACAAGATGGATCTTGGGGTAGACCACTTGTAGACTCGACTTGACTATTGGGCAAACACCCCTTGTTTGATGGTCATTCATCGAATTCAACCTCCCCTATTTGTTAGTGCTATTTCTGTAACTCTCTAAGGTTTAGAGATTCTTGCTTCTTTATCGATTATTTTCGTTAAATCCTAGGATTGATTTTTTGTTTTAACCCCATGGTCCTTCTTAGGACTCTAGGGGGTTCTCAATTTGACTTTTTGGGGTGTGCTTCCATACCACCCCCTTTTTTTGTGATTAATGTATTTATTATTCTTTTAGTAATAAAAGTCACTTTTCAACAAAATAAAATAAAATAATAAAGCTGAAGCTTGGGCAAATTTGGAATGATTAAAAATATCTTGACAAATAAAATGGAATAGAGTGGATGGAAGGTGACTCATTAATTGTAATACATACAAATTTGAGGAAAGCAAAGGTTCCATGGAACATACAAGAGATCATTGTAGAAATACAAGACCTTGCTATAGAGTTTGAAGAAAACAGATTTACCCATATGTTAAGGAAAGATAACACATATGTAGATAGACTAGCCAATAGAGGGGTTTTAATAGAGGATCATGAAGTTAAATTCTCTTTCCATGGTTAGAAGAAGTAGTAAGTTTAGTTAAAGCTGATAAGAAAATTTTGATGAGCAAATTCAAAATAATGTTTCAGCAGATTACAAAAATGTTTCAGGGAATCGATTTATAGATCAATGTATTGGAGGAAACTAATAGTCTAGACTTGGTAAATCAAACTATGATTTCATGAAGTGAGTATGTTGAAGTATAATAAGATGATATCAGATGGACTTCATGGTTGAATGGATTATTTGAGTTGGTTGGTTTTTGATACGGTTAGACCATTTATTAAAATAATGCTATTATGATTTGTTAAAATATCATTTTAATGTAAATGAAATTCATTTCATAACTCGTTAAAATGACAAATTATTTTTTAATTAATTATTTAGAATTAAAATAAATTACACTTCTATTATATAATGACCCATAGTCTATTTTTTTTAATAAGGTAATAAGGGATTTTAGGGTCCCCAAACTCGTACATCAAGTTGTGTAAGATAATATAATATGTTGCAACAACCTAAACAAAATACTATCATCCTTCTACTACTACGGTTGAATCTTAGAATACCACATATTGACAAAACAACTTCCAAAACATGATAGATTACTAGACCACTTCCAAAACTGAAATTTAAAAAAATTGTAGCTAAAAAAATAACCATTGGGACTATTATAGAGTTTGTAGCCTTTGAGATTGTCATGAAGTTCATAGCCATTGTAACTGTTACAGAGTTCATAGTCGTTGGGTCTTCCAATTGTTTTTATTTTGTAGAAGAGATTCTTCTTCCCTCATAGTGACAAGATCTGAGAATGCTTTTTTGCACTTCAAGCTCCTGAGGTAATATCTAGTTGTAACACATTCTATAGGATCTTAATTTTTAGAATAGAGACTGTCATCGATTGTTTCATAATTAGCTCCAAGAATACCATATAAGGTGCTAATATTTTCAATGGAATCGATAGGATGGTCTTTAGTAACCATTTGGATTTTATCAATGATCTTATTCAGATTCTCCTTTTGGGGTTGAGTCTTCTATTGCTCATTTGATTCTTGTTGGACAATTGGTGCATTTGGAGAATGAGCTTCTTTCTTTTGAAAAGGTTCAAAATCATTCATGTGTAGGGTCTTCTCCTCCACCAAGCAATAATTAGAGCACGATAATATGATCGAGCATCTCTTCTTCAGGTGGCCATATTGCTAACAACCATAACATCTTAGGGAGAAGTTTTCATATTCAATATTTTGGATCCATTCTCCTTTAGATTCAGACCAAATAATTGAAACATCCATCCAAACAACCAATATTGTTTTATTCATATTGATTTTATGGGATAATGTTTCCTGTATTTAGGCATCCATATACCGGAATGCACCAATGACATTATCGATTTTGGGGAATATCTTTTCTCCCTAAAATTTGTAGGGAGAGCATATAGATTCACCCAGATTGGGAAGACATTAACATCTTCTGTAAAGGGGTTGAAATCAAGAGTCCAAGGTCTTATATAAACACCCTTTTTTCCAAGAAACCAATTGTATCTATAATCCATTACCCTATCTATATCCTCTAAATCAGAAAAGGAAATAGAAAATAAAATTTTGGATAACTGAGTTACTTGAATTCTTTGTTGGTCCACCAATGTTTAATGTATCCTTTGAGCTCCTCCAAGCCTGTTATTTTATCCCCAATTTTGAATATAACTATTCAAGTTTCGTGATCACTCAGATCCAACCCAAATTTATCCTCCAAAATCTTGATAGAGGGCAAAGGTTCATTAGAAAGCTCCACCTACAAACCCAAAGATCCCTGAGAGACATTTCTTCTGATTGAAGAGGCTTTCTCATAGATTGAAGAGCGACTAATGTCCTCTTGAGTACAATGATCATGATGTGAACAACCCTCTTCCTACAATGCTTGACTGCACCTAGGGTTTGCACCCTTTTCGTAAAGATCCACCCATAGTTTAGTTATTATGTATATATTCCTTGATAAAATTTAATCATAAACTTTCAACTTTTTGAGACCGCTAAACTATTTATTATAGCTCTTGTGGTTGCACTTATGTTTTAGGAAGGAAACTAGCAGTCTATAGTTGGTAATGCGAACTATACTAACACGAAGTTTTGGAAATATTACTCTACTAAGATGTCGTGCATAAAGAGTAGAGGTGGAGTTTTGGTATTGTGAAGGCTGCTGCATGAAAATATCAAAAAGAATGATGTTGAATTATGGAATATTTGTATTTACAAAAAAAAATTAAAGTACCATTTTTTATGAAAAAGACGTAGGTATCCAGCTATAGCAACTCAGTTGAGATGAGAATTGAATTTGTTTGTAAACTCTCAAGCTCTAAAGGAGAGAGTTGTGATTTGTCAAGGGTGGGGGACATGAGTACAATTCCTTTTTCTCAACCAATATATATATATATATATATATATATATATTCTTACAATTACTTTCATATATCCATTAAATTAAGTTTATATAGTTGAGATAGATCATTCTTTCAAAGAAAATAAATTATTAAAGTATACATAAATATGAATCAAAGTAATATTTATAAAAGATGGAAGAGGAGCAAATTTAAATATGAAGCTCTTTGTATAGAGTGGAAGCTTGGATTAAACTTTATTTGGTGGTAATTATGGTTGGAGAGAAATGGCAAATTTTTTAGAGAAACCTTTTCATCCTTGGATGGCGTTTGGCAGGTCATTTGGAGCAAAGTCACGAAAACTATGGCAATGTATGCTAAAGAGGAAACTCGAGCTGATATAGGGCAATGGGGAAGGAGGTTGAAATGCAAGACAGGTAAGGTAGAGCTAGTTGGAAAACACTCCCAGAAGGCTAGATTAAAATTAATATTGATGGAGTTGCAAAAGGCAATCCATGTAGAGCTAGAATTGGAGTGGTTTGCAGGAACCATATTGGGACAATGCTCTATTGAGAACTGTAGAGAGGCAAGTCCACAAACAATGAAGCAAAAACCTTACCTATCAAATTTGCTTCTATTTAGGTAGTAAGACAATGTTATAAGAGAATAATCATAGAATCAAATTCTCAAATATTGGTAGGAGCTTTGGATTGCATAAAAAACTTTTCTTTAGAGATGTAGAGGTTGATGATTCTTATTACCCAAATTAAAGAGCTGTGGAGGGAATTAGATGGTGTGATCTCGATTTATGTAGGTAAAGCTCTTAGTATAGTGGCATACTTCTTGGCTAAGACAAGTGCCAAAAAGGAGATAGGGGTTCAATGACATAGTGGTATGGCTATTGAGGATGAGAGGATTAGGCAAGCTAGTGAGCAAATCTAGCATTTGGGTAATTTGGATAACCATTACAAATATATATGATTTAGGAGATTTGGCTCCAATACAAATTTCTTTTTAATGTTGTAATAAAAAATAGTTAGTTCTTAAGATCTTAGGCTTTAGAATTATGAAAGTTTGTTGACAAGTTAAAAGAAAGAAATAAGTGCTCTTGTTGGCTAAAGCTGAAAGAAGTCTTATCCCAACAATCTTGTATCAATATAAAATTTTCTAATTATTTTTCAAATAAAATATACATAAATCATGGATACTTGACTTCAAATAAATTGTTTACTATAAACTAAAATATTTAAAAATTTATTCTACATTTAATATATTTTTCAAAAAATTTATTTGAATTGTTTTTTTGTTACACATTCACACATCCCACCGTAACTTGAACTTGGATCTCTTCGTAAAACCTCAAAACCATAGCACTATGATGTCCCACAAACTTTATTTAAAATTTTAGACAAACATGTAAACTTGAGATCAAAAGAACATAGTCAAACATTAAATAGACTAAAGTCCTTAATCTTTTAGATAGATCTAAAAATTAAATCATGTTAAATTATGTAATCAAAACTATTACATACATTTTAATATTTAAATTCTACTCATCACTTTGTCAAAACCTCAAACTAAACATGAGTTAATAGGTATGGCATGGCAGGAAGGGTGGCCCCCGATTTGCCCCCACTTTTCAACCTCTTAAAAAAAATTGTTTTAGCTGCTTCACTTTGTCCTCACTTTTCAACCTCTTAAAAAAATTATTTTAGCTGCAAGTTTATTGCAATGGCAAAGGCTTTTGCATTTCTTTGGGAGGTCCAAGGTTCAAACCCCCACTTAGTACAAGGAGATTGGAATCTCTCATAAAAGTCCATGTTTTTAACTTAAATTTTAGTTCGACAATAACACTACAAATGACAAAACTCATTGGACTCTCTTAACCGAGATCAAGTTCAATTTTATTTTGACCAAATGGAAAAGGCAAACCTGGCCCCGTTGAATCGAACCTCTACGATACGGAGGGAAGACAAAACAAAATCTTATGTGGCTTCCCTCTAGATAGTGGTTTACTTGGATGGGATGACACTGTCGACCACCTAAGGACAACTCTCAAAGTTTTTTTTATCACAAGAGTTTTAATTTGCCTTTGTACGACAAGTGGAGAAAGTGAGCTTGGCCCCATTGAACAAGAGGTCCACGATTCGAACCTCTGCGATGCAAATGACACAAAAAAATCTCTTGTGACTTCTTTCTAAATGGGACGACCCAATTGACCACCTAAAAGCGGCTGTAGAGATTTTCTCTGTACCCTAAGAGTTTTTAGCTCCCAAGGGCTAGGTGGATTGGTAATTGTCTATCTGGCCAGACACTTACCCAAAAGAGACCTAGGTTCAAACTTTGGGAGCATGCATGTTTGTAAAGGTAGTAATATGCTCTGAATCCTTTGAGTATCTACCAGATTGACAACGACAGTACAAATCTTGAGCGATCAATGGTTTTCTTCACGTCAGATTATAAAATAACAAGATAATATAGACTTGTTGGGGGAAGCCACTATGGTTTGAACCCTAGGCAGTTACTAAAAAATAATGTGGATGTAACGAACTCCTTTATGTATAAAAAATAAAGAACAATGCAATAACAAAACTAATTAAATTTTTTTAATAGAGAGCCAAATTCAATTCATAAAAAAATACCGTGATATACTTTTCATTAAAACAAAAAAATGACATGACCACATCCTTGGTCATAGTTACTTGTGGTTTACCCTAGTTAGGTGTATCTTACGCCGTCTGAGGATAGCGTGACCCTTAGAGAGTGGAACGTACGTGTGATAACGTCAAAACAAAAAATCTAATATCTAAGTCATCGATCATTTAATTCCACGTGGCAAAAGCCAAAGCTGGATAAAGTACCACGAGAATATCGTGCTGGGTAAGACCAGCGTCTCTCGTTGAGTAGGTTTGAAGTGTAGTTTATTAGAAGATTTAAAGTTGTTATCATTATATTCATCATATAATTTAAATGTAAAAAAACATATAATTTAAATGTTTTTTATTATATAAAAATATAATTTATAATATAATTATAATTTTTTAATATATTAATTTTCAATTTTATATTTTTTATTTAAATTTTAATAAATAATTTTGTGAAAATATTCAACTTTTATCTCAGTGACCGATACTCATTTTACATTACTTCCAATTTTTTTTAATAAATAAATGGGTATATTCTTATCTATGGGATTAATAAATAAATGGGTATATTCTGATATATTCTTATTCCTAGTGCATTTCTGAATCCCATAGATACGGCTATTATTTCTACTGCATTTCTTGTTACGATAGCAACCCATCTGCATCTTCCATTGCCCGAAACTTTTCCCAAATCATTCCTAACACAGGCCAAATTAAGAAAATCATTCCTAACACAGGCCAAATTGATTAAAAAAACAGAGAAATCGCAGGAAGACCCAAGTCCATTAAATGGCGACGGTCTCCCTTTCCGTTTTGGGATCTCCGAAGCCAGCGGCGGCACAGGAATCGTCGGATCAATCCACTGCTCTTCTCACCGAAGCGCCGGACCAGGTTCATAAAAATTCTTCTTCTTCTTCCCCTTCCTCGGTTTCTCTCATAGTAATGATGGCTGTGACGAGCGTGAGCTTGGTGGCTGCCGTGGCGTTCGGCTTCATGTTCTTCATCTCCAGGGTTTCGACCTCGGGACCCCTGTTCCTGGGATTGGCTCGCCGGCAGACGAAGCTGCAGCACCCGGTGGTGATCCTCGTCTCCTCCGATGGCTTCCGCTTCGGTTACCAGTACAAAACCCACACCCCCAACATCGACCGTCTAATCGCAAACGGCACCATGGCGGAAACCGGTATGATTCCCATCTTCCCAACCCTAACTTTCCCAAACCATTATTCAATAGCTACCGGACTCTACCCTGCCTGGCATGGAATCATCAATAATCATTTTAAGGACCCCATTACAAACGAGACGTTCGGAATGCAGAACCATGAGACCAAGTGGTGGCTCGGGGAGCCTATCTGGGAAACGGTGACTAAAAATGGACTCCAGGCTGCCACCTATTTTTGGCCCGGGTCCGAAGTGGTTAAGGGCCCCTGGAATTGCCCCGAGGGCTACTGCCAACCCTACAATGAATCTGTGCCCTTTGAGGAGAGGGTGGATACTGTTTTGGGGTATTTTGATCTGCCGGATGCTAAGAGGCCCAGATTCATGACCCTTTATTTTGAGGACCCAGATCACCAGGGGCATATGGTCGGTCCTGATGACCCTCAGATTACCGATGCCGTTGCCCACATCGATTCCCTGATGGGGAGATTAATCCAGGGGCTTGAAAGGAGGGGTATTTTTGAGGATGTCACCATCATCATGGTGGGCGATCATGGGATGGTGGGAACTTGTGACAAGAAACTTATATTTTTGGAGGACTTGGGTCCCTGGATCGAAATTTCATATGATTGGGTGCAGAGTTACAGTCCTGTGCTTGCCATTAGGCCTCCACCAGGAGTGTCTCCTAAGGATGTTGTGGCGAAAATGACGGAAGGGTTGAATTCCGGCAAGGTGAAAAATGGCGAGTATTTGAAGGTGTATCTGAAGGAGGATTTGCCGAAACGGCTTCATTACTGGGGCAGCGATAGGATTCCTCCCGTTATTGGGATGGTCCAAGAAGGGTTCAAGGTGGAGCAGAAGAGCACCAAGAAGCAGGAATGTGGAGGAGCACACGGTTATGACAATGCGTTTTTTTCTATGAGGACAATCTTCTTCGCCCATGGTCCTCGCTTTGCAAGGGGCCGCAAGGTGCCGTCTTTTGAGAATGTCGAGATATATAATATGATTACATCCATTCTCAACATCAATGGGGCACCTACCAATGGAACTCCATCTTTTGCAAATACAGTTCTGCTGCCCACCCACTGATTTGTTTTTTTTCTGATTTGGGCACAGCTGTAAGACAAGCAGGGCTTGTAGTTTAGACTCAGAAAACTATTTCTTAGTAATTGCTAGGGACCAGAGGCAATTGATGATTGGCTGTGTTGATTCTTTGGTCAAAAAGACTTGCTTCAGAGAAAGGACCTTAGTACTTGGTGTACACTACCAACCAGCTAAATTTAAGGCCCTTGTTATCCCAATGAACTTGGGCATACTGAATGTAGAGGTATGTTTCCAACAATAAATAATCCATGCTAATGTATTCTGGTTCAACAGATTCCTTTCACTAAAGGTAAGGCTTGTGTACCTCCAGTGAATAAGTACGTTGGAAGCTCCAATATGTCTCTTATTTGTCCCGTCCTGAATGTAAACAATTTGATGCATCATATACTTAGCAGGTTTGCACTTCTAAATGATGATTTTAGTTTCCATCCCTATATCTTGTGAACACTTGCAGCTTCTCTGCTCCATTTGCGACAAAATGAAACCAACATAGATCTTGCACAAGCAGCAAGTATGGAGAGGGATAAAGACTGGAAATAAGCTTGATGAGCCAACATGACTTTGTTTGTTCATGATTTGGCCCTTTTGCTTTCCAACCGGTTCATTGTGATCCTCTTCTTCTTATACAAGGTGCTGTTTCCATTGGCATGATTCTATGATGGAATTCTGTTCCACTTTACCTGTTCAGATTGCATTCAAGAGCCATTAGTTTTTATTTATGTTTTTTGTTTTTTTATTAATTTGCAGATGTTTTGGTTATACATCCTGGAAACATGCTATAATCAAATCACTTAGGGGTGAGAAAAATATCATGATCTAGACTGGACTTGCAGAATTCATATGTGCATTTGTTTATTTAATAGTTTGAATATGTTTATGTACTGTACTGATGATACAATGCTATAGTGTTAGATTTTGTCAAACTGTTCTGAAAGCTGGTTCTGTTTGTTGATGCCCTTACTGTCTGGGTAATTTGAATCTACTGCTTATTGGTTTAGTTTGCCTTTAGTCATATGGTTATCTGATTTAGAGACAAAAGAGTTGCACTCTCTTGAGAGTCTCCGAGGCTCAGGTTTGATAATGGATAGGTGATATGTAAAAGAGGAGGTATGTTGGCCTGCTTTGATCAAATACACCATACAATCTGTCTCTGGTTATATATTGTCCTCATGATGCGTAGCATAGAAGGAAATAATCATTGGTTGTGGAACTGCTATGAATTTTGCAATTACACTTATATTGAACTTTAGTGCACGGAAGTGTGCTCATATGCTGCAAATTTTCTTTTTCAAGGTGATGGAACTTTGCTGCTCAGACTCTCTCATTCTCGAAATTGGATGTCTATAGTATGCTCTATAACCGAAGTCTGCTTGTTGTTTACCTCAGTAAAATACAAGGTGTTTAGATTGAGCAGTGTAGCTCTTGCTGTTTTTTTTTTGTTCGATTGTTTGAATTTACATGGTGGAATCGGTAGCCGCCACGAATCTGGGCAGGCTGTCCAGCTTTTATGGCCGCCACAGTATTCTGCGCTGTCCGCCTTGGAAGCTGCCACACAGATCTTCGCGCAGTCCGCCCCTATAACTGCCATGCCACAATCATTTTAAACCTTTTACACCGCTGAAAGCACCAGGAAAGGGACAAGCGTTCAGTCCGGCAAGGCCCGAGAGTTGAACCTTGGACCTCCGCCCCTCTTACGGGGTTTGGTTTAACCAATTGATCTACACCTCGGATCTAGCTCTTGCTGCTTTTATTCTTAACTTATTTGTGATTATTGGAAAGCGAAGGACCATCAGAAAGTGATTTTGCATTTATCTTGGCTAGCGGTCGGACTGAAAGCATTTATTTCCTTATATCAATCCTAACTCGTTAACAATGAATGTATTTATGAACATTTTTATTTTTATTGCCCTTTTTCCCTGAGCAAAGGCGTTAAAGAGCATGCAATGATTGGACATATGCATTGTGTCTAAGGGTAGACAATATTAAAATTCTTAACCTCATTCTCAGGTTGGTTTGTTTCTTTGTATATTATTTGAGTCATGCTGGGGAGAGTCCATTACATCAAACTTTATGAAGCTTCACATTTCAGAAACACCTTGATCATCTTTATGTTAAGATATGCAATATTTTTTTTTGTTACTTTTCCCAAAAAAAAAAAAGGGAATACCTCAGCAATAAAAAAACAGATTATGACATGATAAGGTTGAGATATTTCACTATGGAATTTATTACAACCTCCTTACTCTCTTATCGTTACAAAATTTAGTCCAAAGTTAAGGGGAGGTGATACCTTCGGGTATTATTATGAATGCAGCGATGATGGGTAGCTGCATTCTAGTGATAATAAACTTGATAATGAGGGCTGCATTTTTAAATAATACTTTGTTGGTATCGGCAATGTTGTTGTTTTTCAAATTCGGGGCACGTGTTGGCAATGTTTATATTAAAATTTTATCATGAGTAAGTTATACAGTTGTTTTTTGGGATTCTCTTCATATAGGTTATTAGCAGTGTTTTTAGTTTTTTTCTTAAAACTTTGCTACATCACTTGCAAATAGACACATATGCATAGATTATATGTCATTCTAAGTAAACAGGACATTAGTCATTCAATTTAAGTAAAAATCTAAGAGTAATGCTACTAGAAAACAAAAACATTGCTGCACAGGACAGATTTGATTCTTTGGTCAAGCTTGAAACTACAAGTACCACTACCAATACACCAGTCCTGTTTGAACTTAATAATAGATAGTATAGGGTGCTTTCATCCTACATGCTATTTTGCATTCATGGTATTATTTCTAAAACGACAAGGCAAGTCATGGTCCTCTGAACATTTTAGTTCCAAGACAAAACACGCACCAAAAAAACTTCAAACTATATATATATATATATATAAAATTGTGCACGGCTGCAAAATTGATAGCCAGAAGATGGCATCATGCATACTTGTTGCAGTGAAAACAATATTTAGCTACTAGAAATGGCATTTAAGTCATTCTAAGTAAACAGGACATTAGTCATTCAATTTAAGTAGAAATCTAAGAGTAATGTTACTAGAAAACAAAAACGTTGCTGCACAGGATAGATTTGATTCTTTGGTCAAGCTTGAAACTACAAGTGCCACTACCAATACACCAGTCGTGTTTGAACTTAATAATAGATAGTATAGGGTCCTTTCATCCTACATGCTATTTTGCATTCATGGTATTATTTCTAAAATGACAAGGCAAGTCATGGTCCTCTGAAAATTTTAGTTCCAAGACAAAACACACACCAAAAAAAACTTTAAACAATATCTATATATACCTTATTGTGCACGGCTGCAAAACTGATAGCCAGAAGATGTCATGATGCATACTTGTTGCAGTGAAAACAATATTTAGCTACTAGAAATGGCATGAAAACTTGCAAGTGAAACAATAACAACAAAGGAAAAAAGTCATGTTTTCTTTATGTTGATACCTCTAAGACCCCAGATTTCAAACCCGAATTTTTTGTGGGTAATGGAAAGCATGGCAATGCCATGAGTCTGGGTGCATGTTACATCTTTCCATGAGGGCATTCTTCTAATCAATTAAGCAGAAGGATGTATAATAAGTCTGGACATTACTGGAGAACTAATTCTACATTTTTATCTTTACAAATTCGATAAGGTGATCAAATTTTGTTTTGAACTTTTGAATGCTTTGTTATATTTTTGTTTACATGCAAAGTGGGCATACTAATGTTAAATATGGCCTTTCGATTTGTCCTTTGTTTGTTTATATGGTATATCTATAGAATTAGAGGCAAGGGGTTCCAGAAGTATCTGTACAAATGCTAATTGGTGGAGCTAATATGGTTGAACAGATATTCACCACATAGATAGTTTGGGAGATGAGACTGGATTGTTTTTGGTCATGGTATTCTCTTTACCACAATGCTAAAGAAAAGCACCAGAACTTTTACGTTTTTCTAAATTATGTAGTCAGATAACATGATTTGTTATTAGCCACATCATTAATTTATGATGTATATAGATCCTCCAATATTAATTTATGATACTATATAGATCCTCCAACAACTGACCTACGATGTGTAGGTTTCTTGGTTCACTTATCTATTAACCTCGCTTTACAGGTGACAATTGTCATTATATACAAGGACCACCGTGCTGGGAATGACTACGGCATGTTTAATGCTCTATTGTTTAATATAGTTAATTTATCCCTTGGTGATCTTAATTGTTAATTTGGTAAGGCTTTTCGGAGATGGATCATTCTAGGTCCATCTCTTCATTGATTTTGGTTTGCAAGCAAATATCATATTATTGTAAAATCCAATAAATAGATATTCACGTGTATAGGAAACATATGAAGGTCAAAATAAATACAAAATACCATTAGTTCGTATGTGAGAAACAACTAGTGACAAAGTAAACAACCATCAAAACATGTCACCAAAAACAACCAACATCTTGGTTTAAAGGGAGTAGCCTCAATTCCTCAAACCACCTCTTGCAGTTGCATATGAATCTTAGCTAGTTGCTTGAGACAATCTTGATCCATATTGCTGTTGCTTTTGCATAACTTTTAGCATATCAACTTTACCATTGATTAAATCATTATTAAAGCCAAAGCCCATGAGCAAGGTTTAAAAACTTATTTCCATGTTCTTTGTTGCCTTTATTTGAAATTCCCTGGAAAGAGTAGAGATTTGTAATAGTATGGTAAAGTCATAGAATTCTGACTCCAAAGTACTAATGAGGATAACCGAAACAATTCTTGCATTAAATGAACCATATATGCTAGAGAATTGATTGCCTAACTTTTTTAGTGAACCAAGTAAAAGATGATAAAAGATCCATAAATGCAAACTCTCAAGACAAATGGCCCATGAATAAAGTGGGGCCTTCAATTGGCATGTTTCTCAATCTGTCTCATAGCTTTACAAGACCAACCAATATCCTTCGTTATTTCAGTGTTTACACACTACACGAGGGAAGACCTAACCCAAGTCGAGGTGAGACTATTAGACAATATTTTGTGATGCAAGATTCTCCAAGCCAACAATTTGCCATTATGATGTTGAAAAAAGTGGTATTAATATTCACATGAGGTATGATGGGCCTTCTAACGTAATTATTTATATCTTGTTGTATGTACTTATGAGTACATTTATAAGTGATTTTATTGTAAGTTTGTATTATTATTCATTTGATTGGTTCCTTGACCTTAACTTCTATTACTTATAATTAGAATATTTATATAATTAGAATATTTATACCCTTATCTTGGACAACTATTTTGTCATCAGGTGGAGATGATTTTTTATTTGTTAGTGAGATTTATTGGTGGCTAGTGCCACTTATCATATCTCTATTGTGTTTATATATAATATATTTTTTCGTCACTTGATTCCAAATTGTTGTTGCAATCTTGGTGGTTTGAGGATCACTGTGGTTTGAATTTGTGTTGCTTTTGCTTTAGTAAATTGGCCTAGGAAAAGCATTAACAGTTAGGTTCATCATATCCTTTTTTTTTTTTGGCATTCTTTTCATTTTGGGTATTTATTGTTTTTATTATTATTTTTAATAAGTTATAAGTGGCTTATATTGGGGCCAATCTCATAAAAATACCAAAATATTACATTTGTTGTTTGGTCAACTAAACCATATCCAACATGTTTTTTTATCATAAATATTTTTCATTTATTTTTTTATCAAATATATTGAACTTTCTTGAAGTGCTATGTTGACAAAACTTTGATTTAGAGAAAATCTCACTTGGCTAGTTATCTTCTAAAATTTGAATTTCATCAAGATAAAGATCAATACTGCTATTGGCTCAATTATCTACTATCCAATTTCTTTCTCTATAAATATACGCTCACATTTCCAAGAGGTTGCCTCCATTAATAGATGATGAACATTAGTAGTAATATTATTTTTTATCCTTGGGGGTAGTCTCTGTTTGCAAAGGTAGTAGTTTGATATGAATCCTTTGAGTGCACGCTAGATCGACAACGATGCTAATAAACTTGAGTGATCGATGGTCTCCCTCATGTCTGGCCAACAACAACAAAGTGGAATAGATTTGGTGGGAGCAACCCTTGTGGTTTGAATTTTGTGATTGACAGTTACTAAAAATAGTGTGGTTGTAACCAACTCTCCTATGAATTGGATAAAAATTTATTTTTTATCCAACCCCTGCATCAATTTTTATTGATAGAATTAACGATAATTTGTGAATCCCTCTCAATTGAAATATATATATTTTTATTGGTTGGTGGAAGGGGTTTTGAAAGGGTCCTCGAACCTTTACAAGGAGGGGTTTGTTAGCATATATTACATTATATATGCGCATATTACATTATAACCATTGGTTATGCGCTATTGATAGGCGCTATTTCCAAATTGGTTAAATAGGAGGTTGGGTAAGTTCCACAACTACATAGCAGTTATTCAAACCAACATTGTATATTTAATTACCACCTTCAATGCATATTATTGTTCGCGGTTTTACATGGTATCAAAGTTTGTTATTTTTTTCTTGGGCAATGTGCTTATTTTATTTGGGCAATATGGTGTAATTTCTCGCTCAACCGACGCAGGATTTACCATTCCATAGCCTGCCAAACTTGAGCAGGCAAATATTGGCGCTGACATCATTGCAGGGCACGAAGACCAACACAGATTTTATGGTTTGTTGTGTACTACGGGGAAGGAGGTGTGGTGAGCTCTGCCTGAGCTTTGACAATCTGTCGAGTCCAGTGGAGAACGGATATGCAGATTTAAATCTGCCCAACACGACGAATTTGTGTTGTCCAACCCCTTGTCACGACACGTTCTACGAAGCCGTATGCAATTGGAGACAATTTGATATACTAAAGTTTTCGTTTTATCAATAAAACTTGGTGCATCTGATGCGTTTGTTCGACCTGCAGCGAACAAGGGTTGATTTGTGACTACTCGATGACCGTCCAAAACAAAGTATTTACTTATTTTTTTAAATATTTGCATGTCATAAAGCATAATAGGCACATAGTGTTTTTTCATATCCATCCGCCTTCGTGGCTGAGTTGGTTGGAGTGACCTTTGCTAAAGCGCTCGGTGGCTGGCGCAGGTTCAAATCGCGCGAAGTGCGACCAATCGCTATATAAGGCACGTTGTGCCTTATCGTATTCATCCGCCCAGTAGTGGAGTTGGTCGTGTGGGTGTTGCTAGGATGTTGGCGGACAGGTTGGGGGTTCAAATCCCATGAAGTCTGAAAAGCAACAATTATTTTTTGCAAGCAACGACTTAGAAAAGGTATTCATTTATACCTTAGAGGATTTAATTGCAAAATTTCATTTTTTTTTGCAATTCAAAACCTATTTCCCCAATATTTCAAAGAACCTCATAATTTTGATAAACACTAGTGCATTTCAAGTTTCTTTTGGAGGGATAAGAACACCAATTTTGGTATTTGCACTTTGTTTATTTTTTGAACTTTGCAGGGGTCCTCAAACCAAACACATTTTGCAATTAAAACATCATTTTTTTTTGCAAAGAAGGCAACAAGAACCATTCTTTTGCACATTGAAAGGGTATATCACAATTTTTTCATCCTTGTTTATTTTGCAACAAAAAGGGGGGATCAAAAGCATTTTCTTCTTGCAAAATTCTAAGACAAAGGGGGAAGAAAATTGTGGATTTGAATAGAATTTTTTGCAAACCAAAACTTCAAATATTTTCATCATTGTAACAAAATTGGCATTGTAATAGGTGCATTTTCGGTGGAAACCGACACCTAAGTGTTTAAATTTGTGGGCACTTGTGATTGTTTTTGCATTTAAATTTCCTGTTTTCTTGCATTTCAATCATAAAGTAAAATATACAAAGCAAAGAAAAGACCCCAAATTTTACACCTATTTGTGCAATTTATTGCACAACAACGTTCGGTATATACGGTACCTCTGGTCCACACTTACAGGTGATGTTGTCGTGCTTGGACTACTGTATCTAACGCCTAATATAGCTGCAACAACGACGTCTGAGCTATTGTTCTCTATAAATCGTCGGGGAGAAATAAGGAAAACCAGTTTTGATATTCACTCCATTTAATACCCTAATTCTTTCTGATTGTTTGGCTTAAACTCCTCCAACTCATCAACCTTCTTCGAAAGGGTTTTGAGGCAAGTGCCATCAATTTGATTGAATTCCCTTTCACGTACTCTTTGCAAGTATAAAGAAAGGGGGACCATTTGGTGTTATAAGGAACCTTCACAATGGCCACTGTTCACAAATATCTGTCAGATTCACAGTTGCTCAAAGGTTCTAATTTTGCACCATGGAAGACAAAGATGAGAGCTATCCTTCAGGTTGAAGATTTGTGGGATGTAGTGACTGGCACTACAAAACGTCCTACAACAACAGGGCCAGATCAAGAGGCCTTTGATAAGAAGGATAGAAGATGTCTCATGTTTATTCTGCTTGCTACTACAGATGAGGTCCAACCTCATATCTGTGATGCCAAATCTGGTAAGGAAGCTTGGGATGCTTTGATTACCATTTATGAAGGAAAGAATCAGTCCACTATTCTAAACCTTCAAACTCAACTACATACACTCAGTATGAAATCTGGTGAGACAGTTGACCTGTTCCTATGCAGAGTGGCGGAATTGAAAGCCAAATTGAATGCTATGGGAGAGACAATGGCAGATACTCTCTTGACCTCAGTCATCTTGAGAGCTTTTCCAAAATCCTACAAGGTGTTGATTACCTCTCTCAACGTGTCTGGTAGACAAGTTACCTTTGTGGAATTGGTGAATTTGCTTCAAACTAAGGAGGCAAATCAGTTTCAGAAAGATGAAGTGCCAGATAATGCCCTCTACTCCAAACAAGGGGGTAAGAAACAAGGTAATTTTCATAAGGGAGGATCTTCATCAAAAGGAAAAGGGAAACAACCTCAACAGAAAGACAAGCAATATTGCAAAATATGTGATATGAATAACCATGACACCAACAGGTGTTGGTTTAAGAATAAACAACACAATGACCAAGATCACAAGAAAAAGGGAAAAGGGAAATACAAACCACAAAAGAAGAATAAGCAACCCAAGGGGAATGTTGCTTATGCCGAATCAGACTCGGACTCATATTCTGAGCGAGCACACAAGGTGCTCATGACTCACACATCTTCTCAGCAGAAGGATGCAGTGTGGTATATTGATTCCGGTGCCAGTAAACACATGACTGGAGATAGATCGTGGTTTGAGACATTTGAGGCAAAGGAAGGCAAGCCAGTGACAATAGCTGATGATAAGACCTACCGAGTCCAGGGTGAAGGCGATGTTTCCATCACTCTTCCAGATGGCAAATGTCAGATTGAGAAGGTTCTCTATGTTCCTGGATTGGCCAACAATTTGTTGTCCGTCCCTCAGATCTTGGATAGAGACATGGATGTTGTTTTCAGTGTTGAGGAGGGCAGAAAGAGATGTTTCATCACCAGAAAGGGAAAGCATGTAGCAACAGGATCATACAAGCATGGCTTGTTCATCTTAGATGTCGTTTCTACGCCTCATGTTGCCATGGCAGCAACCACAAAGGAGGCTACTTCTCTTTGGCACAAGAGATATGGGCATCTGAGTTCAGGATATTTGCTCGAGTTGAGCAAATATGAGATGGTGAAAGGCCTTCCCAACCTTTCATCCACATTGCCAGTATGCTCGGATTGCTTAGCAGGGAAGCAACATCGGGTACCGTTTGAGGTTAGCTCTTCAAGAGCTAAGAAACCTTTGGAGTTGGTACACACCGATCTGTGCGGTCCTATGCCAAACAACTATGGTGGAAAGAGGTATTTTCAATTGTTTGTTGATGATTACTCACGGAAGATGTGGGTTTTCTTTCTCCAATTGAAGTCAGAGGCATTTTTGTACTTTCAACAGTTCAAGAAGCTTGTTGAGAAGGAGTCAGGATGTTCCATCAAAACCCTCCGC
The DNA here is from genome assembly GCA_028583015.1 of Wollemia nobilis. Classification (NCBI taxonomy): domain Eukaryota; kingdom Viridiplantae; phylum Streptophyta; class Pinopsida; order Araucariales; family Araucariaceae; genus Wollemia; species Wollemia nobilis. The sequence goes on along the minus strand of JAQPPZ010000523.1, from coordinate 5,397,395 downwards.
TCAGATCGAGGGGGGAATATACCTCCAAGGAATTTTCATCATTTTTGAATGCACATGGGATTAAGAGACAACTGACAACCGCCTATACTCCACAACAAAATGGAGTTGCTGAAAGGAGGAATCGTTCCATTATGGAAATGGTTCGATGTATGCTTAAGGGGGCACATCTTGAGCATGAGTATTGGGCAGAAGCAGTGAGTACAACATCGTACCTCCTGAATAGAGCACCCACAAAAGCTCTACAGGGCATGACTCCACAAGAAGCATGGAGTGGTAGGAAACCCTCCATTTCTCATCTAAGGGTTTTTGGATGTAAGGCATTCATGCACATACCAAAACAGAAGAGGAAGAAGTTAGATGAGAAAACCTTGCAATGTATTTTTCTTGGTTACGATGAGCATTCAAAGGGATATCGGTTGATAGATCCTATGACCAAGAAAACACACACTAGTAGAGACGTGGTATTTGATGAAGCTTTCACATCAGATAACACATCTACAACTGTATACCTGGAGGAAGAGGAGCCTAAGAAAGAGGCTCCACCCCCACAGAACAAGGTTCCAAAATGGTATACTAGCACATTGAGAGATTCAAAGTTGACTTCACTTCCAGATCTAACTCTAGATCGACCTTGTACTCGCAGCATGACTCAACAGATGAGAGCAGAGGCATCAACTTCAGAGGTTGACGAGCTTTGCCAACAGTTTGATGAACTATCTGTAGATGCAGAGGAAGACAGAGAAGCAGATATGGATGATGAACGGGTTTATATGTCAGCATTGGATGAGAATGAACCCACAACAGTTCAAGATGCACTTAGTGAGCCTCAGTGGAAGGCTGCTATGGATGCAGAACATACATCTCTCATGAAAAATCATACATGGAAGCTAGTTAATCTGCCTTCAGGAAAGAAGCCCATTGGCTGCAAATGGGTGTTCAAAGTGAAGTATAAGGCAGATGGTACTATTGATAAGCATAAGGCCCGTCTTGTTGCAAAGGGCTATGCTCAGAAAGAAGGCATAGATTATGAAGAGACTTTTGCCCCTACTGCAAAAATGACTACCATTCGAGTACTTTGTGCCATGGCAGCTCAGTTTGGGTGGAAGTTACATCAGATGGATGTAAAAAGTGCTTTCTTGAATGGTGACCTACAAGAAGAAGTGTACATGACCCAACCAAAAGGATTTGTGGTTGAAGGGCAAGAACAGAAAGTTTGCAAGTTGGTCAAATCCTTGTATGGGCTAAAACAAGCTCCACGAGCTTGGTACATCAAAATAGACAATCACCTAGTGCAACATGGATTCAAAAGAAGTCCTTCAGATGCAAATCTCTATATCAAGAACAATGGTTCTGACATAGTGATTTTGGTACTATATGTGGATGATCTGATCATAACAGGCAGTTCAGAGAACATGATTGATGCAGTGAAAGATGATTTGAAACAATCTTTTGAAATGACAGATCTAGGACTTCTTCACTATTGTCTTGGTTTGGAAGTGACTCAAAAAAAGAATCATATCAGAGTAACACAAAAGAAGTATGCCAAGACATTGGTCGAAAAATATCGCATGACTGACTGCAAGTCTAAAGCGACTCCAATGGAGCCAGGACTTAAGTTATCGCGATATGATAAATCACCACAGGTAGATGGTACTCTCTATCGCCAACTGATTGGGAGTCTCATATATCTGACAAATACCAGGCCAGATCTCAGTTTTGTTGTGGGTTATCTTTCAAGGTTCATGCAGGAACCTAAGGTGAGTCATTGGAAAGCAGCAAAGAGAGTTCTTCATTATGTCCGTGGTAGTACAGACTATGGCCTGGAGTACAAGAAGAATGACAATTTCTTCTTACAGGGATACACGGACTCAGACTATGCCGGATCCATTGATGATCGCAAGTCGACTTCTGGATACATTTTCCATCTTGGATCTGGACCTGTCTCTTGGCACAGTAAGAAGCAACAGGTGGTTGCTTTATCTTCTACAGAGGCAAAATATCGCGCAACAAGTGGAGCAGTCTGCGAGATAATGTGGTTAAGTCGCATTCTTACAAACATGGGTCTTCCAAAGAATCTTCCACTTCATTTGTTTTGCGACAATCAAGGTGTTTTGAATCTTGTCAAGAATCCAGTCTTTCATGAGCGTACCAAACACATTGACACTCGATGTCATTTCATTCGAGATGAAGTTCCAAAGCACCACATACAGCTCCAATACATTCCCACTGATGAGCAAGTTGCAGACATTTTCACCAAGGCACTTGCACGTGTCAAATTTGAATTGTTTCGCAATGCTCTTTGTATTTCCCAATAATGTAATAAGGGGGGATGTTAGCATATATTACATTATATATGCGCATATTACATTATAAACCATTGGTTATGCGCTATGTTGATAGGCGCTATTTCCAAATTGGTTAAATAGGAGGTTGGGTAAGTTCCATAACTGCATGGCAGTTATTCAAACCAACATTGTATATTTAATTACCACCTCCAATGCATATTGTTGTTCGCGGTTTTACAGGGTTTTCAAAGGGACCCCGAACCTTTTACAAAGAGAGCCCTCAGAGAGGGCCGCCACTAAAAAGAAAAGTTGGGACCCGCATAAGAGGCACCAAGGCGAGAAAAATCCGGATAAGCAAAATTCAAAAAGGAAAATCCTCCCTAAGCAGGGGGATCTCACTCAAACCATGAAATAAAAAATTTGAAAATTTTTCGTCCATGAGGAGGTCTTCCCAAGAACAACCAAAATTTGAAATAGGTGAGATCGCTTTGTTCCTGATCCCATTCTCGTCTAGCCATACACTAATCTAGAGGTTCCTTGAAATTGCAACAAACGGATCTATGAAGGAGCTTCAGCCAGAATGCTGCAAAGAGTTTTGCAAGACTAGAGAAGCTTTATCTACAAACACACCAAAGCTAGAAAGACCTGTTTAGTCTTTGGAAGGGCTCCCATGGCACTGGGATCAAATATATGTGCGTTCACAGGATAAGCTTTTCCAAAAATCATCCATGCACCTTTAAAGCAGAACAGAGGGCCATCTTGGCCCCTAGCAAACCTTAGATTGGGGATTGAGGATGTGCTCGACCACCAAATCTGCTCTTTCAAAATGAAAGAACATATACACATCCATAGATATGGGACTCTTCTGGCCCTTAGTTGAACAAAAAAAGATGAAACCCACAAGGGGTTCCATTAGCAATGAAGGGCACGTACCAACGAGCCAAGCACCTCCGTGAAAGACCTGAGAGAGCTTCACAAGAAAACCCTTCAAGGAAGAGTAACGAAAATAGGGGCCTTTCTCACCAAGGGCTAGGGCTGGGAGAAGGTAAACCATTGGCTACTGTCAGAGAAACCCTTAAACATGAAAACCCACACAACAAGGTACCCTGAAATCGGAAGGTCTCAAACCAGCTAGGACCATGGCAGAAGCAACAGAAGCCCCAACATTAGCCATCACGAGAGAAACCATCGAACGTGAAAGACCCACACACCAAGGTATCTTGAAACCGAAAGGCCTTAGATCTGCTAGGACCATGGCAGAAGCAACAAAAGCCCCAACATCAGCCATTGCCAGAGAAACCCTCAAACGTCGAAAACCCATACACCAAGGTACCCTAAAATCGAAAGGGCTCAAATTAGCTAGGACCATGGCAGAAGCAACATAAGCCTCAACATCAACCATCACTAGAAAAACCCTCAAATGTCAAAAACCCGAACAAGGAGGAACCCTTAAATCGGAAAGCCTCAGATCAGCTAGGATCACGACAAAAGCAACAATAGCCCCAACAACAGCCACCGCTAGAGAAGCCCTCGAACGTCAAACACTCGAACAAGGAGGTACCTTGAAACCAAAAGGTCTCAGACCAACTAGAACCACATCTAAAGCAACATAAGTCCCAATATCAACCACTCGAAGGGAAACCCTCGAACATCGAAAACCCGAACACCGATGGAAAAAAGGGGGTTGGAGTCACCCCTATTTCGATAGGCTCCAGACCATCCAGGACTAAGGGAGGAGAGAAACTCTAGATAGACCAACCACACCACCTCCAATACCAAATCTCACCCACTCTTGCCCTCACTCCCGCTCTTGCTCCCATGCTCGCACTCAACTCAATTGAAATATATTTCTAACCTTTTTCTATTGTAATTTTAATTTGTATAAGTGTTTAAGTTCCATATGATTTTGAGAGAGGAGAATTTTTCCTTTATTGTTTCAAAAACATGACCTCACTCTCGCCCTTGCTCCCATGCTCACACTCAACTCAATTGAAATATATTTCTAACCTTTTTCTATTGTAATTTTAATCTGTATAAGAAGTGTTTAAGTTCCATATGATTTTGAGCGAGGAGAATTTTACCTTTATTATTTCAAAAAACACGACCTCCATTAGCTTTTCCCAAATTTCTTTTAGAAGCACCATCAAATTTATTTTTATAAATCCAATTTCTAGACATTTTTATTTTACCCTAGATCGAAGTAGATCCCTTGTTTCAATGCCATTATTGTAGATGACTCTTCCATGTATGTTCAAATCTTGTAACCAAGTTGTTACCACTATTTTTCTACACTTAAGACTTCCCATGATGAGCACCATATCTATAAATATTTTAGAAGAGAGGCAATAACATGGTTCCAAGCTTGGGAATTATTTTAATATTTATTTTTAAATATTCTATTATTTATTTTAAGCCATAAATTTCAACAAATAATAATAAGGTCAATTCGCCATAGAATACATAATGCTTTACCTTGAAATAATTAATCTAACATTCCATTACCTCTTTCAAAGTTGATAGAGCTACCCAATATATTTTCATATTAAAAAAAGTAACCCCAGATGGTGTGAGAAAAGGGACAATAAAGAAGTAAATGGTTTGATGTTTTTAAACTCTTTGCACACAAGGCACAACTAAAACATCCATGATATTCTCTTCTTTGTAGACTCTCTCATGTAAGAATCTTATTTTGAACTCTTAACGAAAGGATTGTTGAGGCCTTTGGGAGAGCCTCTAGTAACAAAAAATTCTTACAAGAAATATCTTTGGGAGAAGGAAATTTTGATTGCTCTAAATTCTCATATTCCAACTTGATCAAGTATCAACCATCTTCTGAAATATTCCAAACCAACTCGTCCTTTCATGTAAAAAATAGGTAAGTAAAACTCATGAAGCATCTTTTGAAGTTCATCTACAATTTTTTTTCGTTCTTCTCCTTCAACCAAGTTACTAATAGAAATCCATGATCTGGAGTTGTTGCTCATATTGATAGTCTTTCACCTTGGACATATACAAGCTAGGCATGCCTGAGCCAATGCTTCCCACTTTGAATCAAATATAAGAGGATAAAGATTCAACCTAGCATCAAACCAAATATTTGCATAATTCCCCTTATTGACTGACCATCTAATATTTTTTTAATCAATTGTAAACTATCTGATATGAAGTTCCATGTTTACGATCCTTTGGGTAGGGTTCTTTTCCTAAATAATTTCATTGCATTAAGAGAACATTTATGTTTTTGAACTAATATTTTTGCTCAATTCTTTCCTTGATCTTTGAATAATATCCACCTAAGCTTTACCCCTAATGCCAAAATCATAAGTCTACAATTTCGCAAGCTTCCTCTTTCAATATTCTTTCCTTTATAAACCCTATCCTACTTACAAAGATGAAACTTAAACTTTTCCTCACATCATTTCCAAAGAAAGTCTCTTCGAAAACTTAAGCTTTTCCTCGCATCCTTTCCAAAGAAAGTCTCTTCAAATTTTATCAATTTATGATGCTATACCTACTAGCAATCTTGAAAGTGACATTATATAAATAGGGATGGATTGCAATGTAGTTTTTATGAGTTGTAGCCTTCCCGTCATGTTTAAGAACTTCCCTTTCCAACATGCAAAACAAGCTTTCATTCTATCTAAACAAGAGACTAAAGCTTCATTTTATTTCCTTTGTGAGACAAAGGAATGTCTAAGTAGGTTGATGGAAAATTTTCAATTTTAAACCCTAAAATATTTATAATAAATCATTGTAAATTTAGGGTAGTGTTAATGAAAAATCCTGGATTTTGTAGTGTTAACCAATTGTCTAGTAGCCTTCCCATAGCATGGTAAAATTATTTTAAACTCCATGGCCTCACTAACTCAGGGATGTCCCAAAAGAAAAATGTCAACAAATTGAAGATGAGACTCAAGGGGACCATTTTTTGCAACTTGAATACCTTTGATTTTTGCCCTTGAGAAAGCCCTCCCTAATGACCCCACAAGAATATTGAATAGATAAGGAGATAATAGATTACATTGGCAAAGTCCACAAGAAGACTAAAAGTAATCAACAAGAGAACCATTGATCAATATAGAATATTTCATAGTGTTGTAACAACATTTAATCCATTCACACCGATTGTAATCAAAACCAAACCTTTTGATATTATCATATAGAAAACTCTAGCAAGAGTATCATATGCTTTGTTCATATCTTATTTCATAACCACACCTAGATTTTACATGGAAATAAGAGATTGTATAGACTTCTATGCAATGATTATACCATTAAGAATTTGTTTACCATGAATAAAACCATCTTGTTCCTATGAGGTAACACAATCTAGAATGACTTTCAACTTGTTTGCCATAATTTTTAACATGATCTTCTAAATCATATTACAAAGGCTTACTCGAAGAAAATTATCAAAATATTTTCTCTTCTTTCTTGGGAACCAATGTAATAAGTGATATTTATCTCACTTATTATAGCCTTCCTTTTTTAGTCCTTTTCTATTAGAACTAATATATTACTCTTTTAAAAATTCTAATTTTTTGAAAACAATCACAAGAAATCTATTAGGGCCAGGTGCCTTACTAGGGTGGAAAGAGAAAATTGCTTAATGTAGCTAGTCCATAGACATATTCTTCATTGAAATTTCATTTTTCCTTGTGTGATAATTGATAGAATATTTTGCAAAAGCTTATCCTGTGCCTCCTTATCTTGCCTAGTATATAACAAAATATTTTTGACATAATTAATTGTTTCCTTCTATTTTATTTTTTCTCAATATTTCTTTCATTTGAAGTTAAAATATTTTAATGTGACATAAAATATGTTTTTATTATAGCATGATTTTTTTTGTATTTCTATTTCCTTCCTTGATCCATTTCTCTCTAGGTTTTTGGAACCAATATGACTCCTCTATCAATGCACTATGATAATAAAAAATAATTGTTTGCCTTCACATAAGAACTCTCATCCATTCCATTAGTTTCTATTGTCTCTTGTAAAAATTTAAAGATTGGATTCCATTTCTTTCTTTTCTTTAAAATGTTACCAAAATATTTGACATTCCAAATCTTCATTTGATCCTTTAAATATTTCATCTTTTGAACAAACTTATACATACATGATCCTTCAAAATTTGCTTCATCTCACCATGAAATAACCATATTGAAGAAATTGGGGTCTTGGAGCCACATAGACTAGAAAGAAAATGGTTTGAATGATTGTTATTGGGTAAATCATAAATCAAAAGAACGATTTTGTGATCTAATCTTGCTCACAATAAAATATTTGAAGAGAATGTATACTTTGTTTGCAACCATTTATGGTATAACAAGAATCTATCCAATATTTCTACTATATGAGTTTACCCCATGCATATATTATCCCAAGTTTATTAAAAACTTGAACGACTAACATCCCAAAGCCCATTTACATTGACAAATGAAGCAAAATATTTCATTGATTTAGACCATCCTGGAATACCACCCCTATTTTCTAAAGGAGAGAACAATGATGAAGTCACCCCAAGAATCCATAGGTCATAATGAATCGTCATTGTTTGACAAAAATATGCAAAGGTCCTTCCAATATCTTTCATGAGTAACTATAGTTGGATAATATACATTGATAATCCCAATTTTGATGTTTTTCTCTTTTCTACAAAATAATCCAACAACCCAAATATTTTTTCTTTCTGACAATTATCCATCCCATTTGCATTTATCCCATATTGTTGCAATATCACCTGAAGCTCTTATAGAAGAAGTTGCTAGATAATCACCCATTTTCTACATATTTTAAAAGCATCCTTACATTTCTCACTACTTAATTTTATTTCTTGTATTAAAATAAACTCAGGAGTATAAGAACCTATTAATTCCTTAATAACTCTTCTTTAGGGGTCTTATTTTTAGTCTCACAATGACATTGAGAGGGGGGGTGAATCAGTTGAGCTCTTTAAAACTTAAATCTTCAACTCTTAAAGCCGAAACAATGAAAACTTAAAACCAAATAAAGCAAATATAACAAGAGAGCATCACACAACACAAGATGTACCGAGGTTCACCGATTTGGCTACTCCTCAAAATGACTGTTTGGACTCCCATCCAAATCCAGCCTTTGCAAAGCACCAACTTTACAATCAATTTACCAGCACCAACTGGAAGGAGCACCAACCCCAAATTTATCAGCACCCACTGAAAGGAGCACCAACCCCCAATTTATCTGCACCAACAGAAAGGAGCACCAACCCCTGATTTACCAGCACCAACTGGAAGGAGCACCAACCCCTGATTTATCTGCACCAACAGAAAGGAGCACCAACCCCTGATTTACTAGCACCAACTAGAAGGAGCACCAACCCCTAATTTATCTGCACCAACAGAAAGGAGCACCAACCCCTGATTTATCTCGCACCAACAGAAAGGAGCACCAACCCCTGATTTACCAGCACCAACTGGAAGGAGCACCAACCCCTGATTTATCTGCACCAACAGAAAGGAGCACCAACCCCTGATTTACCAGCACCAACTGGAAGGAGCACCAACCCCTGATTTATCTGCACCAACAGAAAGGAGCACCAACCCCTGATTTACCAGCACCAACTGGAAGGAGCACCAACCCCTGATGCCAAGCACCAACTTGGACTTCAATCTTGAAACTAGAAGATTGACATAGAAATGCCTTCACTTTTACAAGACCCTGACTGGTCTATTGCTTACTCAACATCTCCCACACTTCACAAAACACACACCCTTCTCGCTCGCCTCTCACGCACCTCTCGCTCTCCTCTCGCTCTCTTCGCAAGATAAAATCCCCACTAAAATTCTCCAAGCAGCACTCCTTTTATAACAATCCTTTCTCTTTGTAACTCCAGTTGTAACTCCTTTCATTTCTCATACGCCACTTGTCAATTGTAACGCCTTCTTTATGTAACTCCTTTTGTATATATAGAGTAGGCATTTCGTCAAACACGTTACATGCAAAGAATTGACACCATATTCTCCTACCATGATTGTTCGTCTTCTCGGTCATGACTGTTCGTTTTCTCCTTTGTGCATGCATGCGTTTTGGTTTCCGAAAAAGCTTTTCGTTTCTATTTTAACGACTGTTCGTTTTCTCCACATGGGCATGCATCCGTTTCTTTCCACGACTGTTCGTTTTCTCCACATGGGCATGCATCCGCTTCTTTCCACGTGTACCGACCATCTTAAATGATTTCAAAACATTAAAGATTCCTTATGGGTCCACGTCACTATGCAGTCTTCAGTTTCACCATCCTGGTGTTCATGTCGCGATATCGCGACACTTTTGTTTCTCTGCCTGCCTACCCTTTTTGAGTCACGATTATGCGACATGTCGCGATATCGTGACACTTTTGTTACTCTGCCTGCCTGCCCTTCTTGAGTCACGAAAATGCGACATGTCACGATATCATGACACTTTTGTTACTCTGCCTGCCTGCCCTTCTTGAGTCACGAAAATGCGACATGTCACGATATCGTGACACTTTTTTTCTCTCCTGCCTGCCCTTTTGAGTCACGAAAATGCGACATGTCACGATATCACGACACTTTTTTCTTTGCTCGCTTCTCTTTTTGAGTCGCGAAAATACGACATGTCGCGATATCGCGACACTTTTTCTTTCTCTCTTTCTCTTCTCTTTGAGTCACGAAAATGCACATGTCGCGATATCGCGACACTTTTTCTTCTCTCTCTTTCTCTTTGCTTTGGCCTCAAAATACAACATGTCGCGATATCGCGACACTTTTTCTCCTTGCTCTTTCTCTTTGCTTTGGCCCGCGAAAATACAACATGTCGCGATATCGCGACACTTTTTCTCCTTGCATTTTCTCTTTGCTTTGGCCGCGAAAATGCAACATGTCGTGATATCACGACACTTTTTCCTCCTTGCATTTTCTCTTCTCTTTTGGCCACGAAAATGCAACATGTCGCGATATCGTGACACTTTTTCTCCTTGCATTTTCTCTTCTCTTTTGGCCACGAAAATGCAACATGTCACGATATCGCGACACTTTTTCCTCTTTGCTTTTTCGCTTCTCTTTTGGATATGGGCCACTTCGGTCTTCTTGGACAACTTGTAACAACTTCACCCATACATCAAAAACATCCTCATAAGCATTTAACATCACTGTACATACTCTGAATAACCTCTGAACTCCTGTCCACTTGCATCAACCGATCTATCTGACTGTGTTGACAACAATGACAATATTGTCGTTGCACCTTGCTCAACAATCTCCCCCTTTGGAATTGTTGGCAACACACGTGCAATTTCCTGTAACTCTTCTCCCCCTTTGACAACAATATCAAAGGGCTGCTGCAAACTCCCCCTGAGTCCATGCACAACATTCTCAGGCAAAAATTATTACACTTAGCAAAAATCACAAACATGAGCAAAAATATAAACAAATACACAAATGCTCCCCCCGAGAATGTGGTCCCGATAGCTAGTCAATTCTTGGGAAGCGTGACCACTCCCAATTTATTGCGAAGGTACTCAAAGACTTCCTTGGGCAACGGTTTTGTGAAGATATCCGCTACTTGCTCTGTTGTTGGAACAAAATCCAACTTAACCTCACCTTTCGCAACTTTCTCCTACGTACAACACGTTGTCGCTGCAATATATTCTGCCTCTGCTATGGATAAGGAGACTGACTCTTGTTCCTTACTGTGCCATGCGACCAACCTGTCTCCAAGATAGAATGCACCTCCACTGGTACTCTTTCTGTCATAAAGTCTTCTTGGATAAGCACTCTAATCTCTGCTCATCATATTATAATTCCTGTTGTACCTTGCTTTTACTTATTTAGTATAGTTTGATCAACACGCAACTCTCAACTGCACAAAAGTTACTCCCAAATCAAAAGTGATCGACTCTCCAGGCAGCCTACGTGTAATTTCTTCAGCCTTTTGACTGCCACCTCCTTCGTGACTGACGACTTTGCCTCGCATCCATTGTGCAGCTCAATGTCTCTGGTTTCTAACGGCTGCCATGAATGTTTTCATCGCTTGCACAGGTATTGACAGTGGACCGTTACATCTAGCATTGGAGCCTCAATCTGCACGCAGTCATCAACACTCAGTATTCTGCTTCTTGCTAGGGCATATGTCAGGGCTACTCAATGTCTTAGGCGAACGTTCTTCACGCGATTCCAAGGAGCATTTCTCCTCACTGCGATCAAGGGATTCCTCGGGAAATATCTCGCATTTCTCAAATAATGCAAGACTTTCTTAGGTGCATAGGCATCTTGTCCTCCTTGGTGCTTCACCACCTGGGCGCTATTCTCTCAACGTCTCTGCCTTGCATGTGCCACTTGGCACTCTTGACCAACTGGGTGCTAGTGCCACTGTTTGCTTTGACTCTGGCATCTCTTTGATAATGACTACTTCTTTAGAGAAAATTAATGCTCTCTTATTACCTCCACAAACAACTACATGAACTGAAACACACTTTGACAACTATACGACAACTCCCCCTGACTACTTGCCTTTCATCCTCAGATAACCAAACAACATAGGAGCATTAAAATAAAACTTTAAGATTGCTCCCCCTGAGGATGTGCTACCTGGAGCTGCTTAGTGCAATAGAGGAGTAGTCTCCTTCAGTCCAAGGAGACACGATTTCCTCTCTTCTTTCTTTCTCCAACCTTTCTTGAACTTGGGCTTGAGTTTTTCAACTGCATCCCTATTTTGAACCTTTTCGTGAACTTGAACATTTCTCTTGGGTGGTTGTCTCTTGTGCATCCTTGATGGATGATTATTTTCCTTTCTTTGATGCACATGATTTCTTCCCTGTCTGTGTTGCATTCTTTGCGTCTGATGAAATCTACTGTCTTGCCTTAGATTAGATACAAAAGTTCTTGGACAAAACCTTGCTATGTGCCCATGACCATTACATTTAAAACATTGCACATGGTGTTCAACCGAAATAACAGATGTATTTCTACCAAGCATAACTCTTTGATCTATTATTCAATCCACAATAAATTGCCTTGTGACCATAATGGTTGCATCTAAAACAATAGCCATTAAAAGCATTATTATGAATAAAGTGAGAGTGATAGAACCTCTTTTGTTGTGGTTGCTTTGTTGTAGATCTCCTTTGAGATTTTCTTCCTTTTGAAGATTCGACTTCAAGCTTTTCTTGCTTTGATCCTTCAGCAGTGGACTTCTTCTTCTCTATGATTTAGAAGATGAAGGTTGTTCAACTTCACATCCAAGACCAAGCTTACACATGGGGCTTCTTTGTTGCCTTATCATTTTATCTAGCAACTCTGTGCTCTTCTCAAATTTGAGATTTGTATTGGCCTCTTCTAGTTGTTTCCTCAATAAAACAATCTCCTCTTCTTGTTTGCCACAAACAATCTCTTTCTCATTGATCTGTGACCTGAGAGTTTCTTCAATCCTTTTGGACTCTTCTACTTGCAGCTTTAGATCACTAAAAACTTTGTTAGATTCCTCTTCACGTTTGCTACATACATCGACTTTATCATCCAGGTGTGACTTCAAGGCTTCTTCTATTTTCTTGGCTTTATGAATTTGTAAGAAGAGATCTTCGATCTTATCCCCATATTCTTCCAACTTCTTGGACAATCTTTTGTTCTTTTTCCTTTCTATATTCAACTCTTCAAGTGCAGCGATCAACTCACCTTCTAGATCTACTTCAGCCTCAAGGTTTTCATCACATACTTCAGAATTCACTCCTATATTTTCTAGTTCAATTTTCTCTTCCACAGGAACTGAAACTGACTGAGATGCCTTATTGGAGGAGGATCTATTCTTCTTACCCATTGCGTACTAATCCAAGATCAACCCTAGCTGATTTAGCCTGACAAGGGAAACTGCTCTGATACCAATTGTTAGTCTCACAATGACACTGAGAGGGGGGGTGAATCAATGTAGCTCTTTAAAACTTAAATCTTCAACTCTTAAAGCCAAAACAATGAAAACTTAAAACCAAATAAAGCAAATATAACAAGAGAGCATCACACAACACAAGATGTACCGAGGTTCACCGATTTGGCTACTCCTCAAAAATGACTGTTTGGACTCCCATCCAAATCCAGCCTTTGCAAAGCACCAACTTTACAATCAATTTACCAACACCCACTGGAAGGAGCACCAACCCCTGATTTATCTGCACCAACTGGAAGGAGCACCAACCCCTGATTTATCTGCACCAACAGAAAGGAGCACCAACCCATGATTTACCAGCACCAACTGGAAGGAGCACCAACCCCTGATTTATCTGCACCAACAGAAAGGAGCACCAACCCCTGATTTACCAGCACCAACTGGAAGGAGCACCAACCCCTAATTTATCTGCACCAACAGAAAGGAGCACCAACCCCTGATTTATCTGCACCAACAGAAAGGAGCACCAACCCTTGATTTACTAGCACCAACTAGAAGGAGCACCAACCCCTGATTTATCTGCACCAATAGAAAGGAGCACCAACCCCTGATTTACCAACACCAACTGGAAGGAGCACCAACCCCTGATTTATCTACACCAACAAAAAGGAGCACCAACCCCTGATTTACCAGCACCAACTGGAAGGAGCACCAACCCCTGATGCCAAGCACCAACTTGGACTTCAATCTTGAAACTAGAAGATTGACATAGAAATGCCTTCACTTTTACAAGACCCTGACTGGTCTATTGCTTACTCAACATCTCCCACACTTCACAAAACACACACCCTTCTCGCTCGCCTCTCGCGCACCTCTCGCTCTCCTCTCGCTCTCTTCACAAGATAAAATCCCCACTAAAATTCTCCAAGCAACACTCCTTTTATAACAATCCTTTCTCTTTGTAACTCCAGTTGTAACTCCTTTCATTTCTCATACGCCACTTGTCAATTGTAACGCCTTCTTTATGTAACTCCTTTTGTATATATAGAGTAGGCATTTCGTCAAACACGTTACATGCAAAGAATTGACACCATATTCTCCTACCATGACTGTTCATTTTCTCCTTTGTGCATGCATGCGTTTTGGTTTTCGAAAAAGCTTTTCATTTCTATTTTGACTACTGTTCGTTTTCTCCACATGGGCATGCGTTCGTTTCTTTCCATGACTGTTCGCTTTCTCCACATGGGCATGCGTCCGCTTCTTTCCATGTGTACTGACCATCTTAAATGATTTCAAAACATTAAATATTCCTTATGGGTCCACGTCACTATGCAGTCTTCAGTTTCACCATCCTGGTGTTCATGTCACGATATCGCGACACTTTTGTTTCTCTGCCTGCCTACCCTTTATGAGTCACGATTATGCGACATGTCGCGATATCACGACACTTTTGTTACTCTGCCTGCCTGCCCTTCTTGAGTCACGAAAATGCGACATGTCGCGATATCGCGACACTTTTGTTACTCTGCCTGCCTGCCCTTCTTGAGTCGCGAAAATGCGACATGTCGCGATATCGCGACACTTTTGTTACTCTGCCTGCCTGCCCTTCTTGAGTCACGAAAATGCGACATGTCACGATATCGCGACACTTTTTTTACTCTCTCCTGCCTCTTTTTGAGTCACAAAAATGCGACATGTCACGATATCACGACACTTTTTCTTTCTCTCTCTTGCCCTTTTGAGTCGCGAAAATGCAACATGTCACGATATCGCGACACTTTTTCTTTCTCTCTCTTTCTCTTTGCTTTGGCCCCGAAAATACAACATGTCACGATATCACGACACTTTTTCTCCTTGCTCTTTCTCTTTGCTTTGGCCCGCGAAAATACAACATGTCGCGATATCGCGACACTTTTTCTCCTTGCTTTTTCTCTTTGCTTTGGCTGCGAAAATGCAACATGTCGCGATATCGCGACACTTTTTCCTCTTTCTTTTGGCCATGAAAATACAACATGTCGCGATATCGCGACACTTTTTCTCCTTGCATTTTCTCTTCTCTTTTGGCCACGAAAATGCAACATGTCGCGATATCGCGACACTTTTTCCTCTTTGCTTTTTCGCTTCTCTTTTGGATATGGGCCACTTCGGTCTTCTTGGACAACTCTGTAACAACTTCACCCATACATCAAAAACATCCTCATAAGCATTTAACATAACTGTACATACTCTGAATAACCTCTGAACTCCTGTCCACTGCATCAACGGATCTATCTGACTGTGTTGACAACAATGACAATATTGTCGCTGCACCTTGCTCAACACTTATTGATACCCCTAATATTCCATGATATCATTTTTATCATCATCACTTTTTATTTTTAAAGCGCGCTTAGCTCCGCTTCCTTTTAACATCTATGATATGTTTATTTGGCTTCCCAATTGATATCCCTTTGAGTTTCTTTTTCTCTTTGTTCATACTTTGATGAGCTTTCTCTCCTTTGCCCATTCCAACCAACACTCTCATATTCATCAATCTCTTCTATTTTTTCATATTGTCCATAATGAGACTTATCTTCTAAATATTTATGTTGCCCTAAAGAATTTGAAATGCAAGGAATAGCCTCATAAACACTTCTTTCTTTATGTTGCCCCAAAAACCCTAAAGTGCATGGATGATCCTCCATAGTCATTACTTTCTTATGCTACCATGGATCTTGGATATGATCCATATGCTTTTTTTGTTGTTTTTCTCTTGAAACCCTAAAGTGTAATGACTACACACTATACTATTCTTATTTTTATTGCAAGAATATTTTATGCTACTTGAGGAAAATAAAGATGATTTACTTGGATTAATATTGACCTCCATATCATTCACTTTAAAATTTTCTTCCCCATCTTCCTTCTCTCCTTTAACTCTTATATTTGAAATTCCACATTATATGTTAGCTTTCTTAACGGATTAACTCACAACAAATTTATTCAATGATCAAGAATGAAAGAATTCAATGATACTAATAATATCAACAATCTCTCATAACAATGAACAACAATATCTTCGTAGGTGCTAAAGTAAGAAACCTAGAGTGACAGAGAGACATTTCTACTTCATGCTAGCAAATTTTGATGAGGTCAAGGATAAAAGAAAGGTCATGATAGCACGACATGCCATCGTATTGCTAGTGCCAAAGGCGAAGATCCCAGAGAAACCCAAGAATACCACAATATTATGTCAAGTCACAACATCATGGTAACGTCTAATAGCTCAGATGTATTAGGCACATTACCACCATCGAGTGTGCCCATGCAACGTGATAGTGATAATTACAGGTGGTAGAATTTATGGGGAAATATGCTCTAATAGCATCCATTATAGATCAACGACAATGAATATTTTTCAAGAATCAAAGATGGGCTGAATTCAATCCCATCCCCACCACCTTCCTTGCATGCATTTAACATCTTGCCTATAATCAAAATATGAGAATGACGTTCCATTTATGTAAAATATGTTAGACGATATCCCTACTAACCTGACATGTTGTAATTATTTTCATTAAAGTTTTTTTTTGTATTTTGTATATTTGAACCATAGAGGTATTATAAATAGGAGCAATAGACTATTGTGAAAGGATTGGCTCTTAGGAATTTACAAGCTGAAAGTATAAATACTTGAAAGAGAAACATAATAAGAAATCTTTGTTTGGCCTCTAGTTCAACATTTTGTAGTTAAATGTATGTATGAATGGATTAATCCTTCTATTTAGCTATTTGAAAGTGCATGGCATTAATTCAGTTTTTTGAATTCTTGCATATGTTTATTTGATAGTTCTGGAGTTAGTAATATGTGGATTTGATTATTGATTAAATATTAATATGCATATAGTAAAACTAGCTAGTCTATTAGGATATTTTGAAGGTTGTTCTATTCATAATCTGTGTTCATCTTCTTGTTGTTGTCTAATTTGTACCACATTAAGTTATAGCATTAGCTATATTTACATATATTTCAACACTCTTTACTCTCCCTATCTTAGTTTTAGCAAGTTAGTGTTGAGCAAGGTGTAGCAACAGTATTGTCATTGTTGTCAACACAGTCAGATAGATCGGTTGATGCAGTGGACAGGAGTTTAGAGGTTATTCAGAGTATGTACAGTGATGTTAAATGCTTATGAGGATGTTTTTGATGTTTGGGTGAAGTTGTTACAGGTTGTTTGTGCAAAGTTGAAAAAATCGTCATGTTGTGGCTGCTCCACAACGTACCCCAAAATTGGGGACCCACCTTTTTGCATATTTTCCAAGAAGACCAAAGTGGCCCATATGCTAAAGATCAAAGAAAAAGCAAAACACCGCAAAGAAAAAAAGTGTCGCGATATCGCGACATGTTGCATTTTTGCGGTCCAAAGCAAAGAGAAAAAGCAAGGAGAAAAAAGTGTCGCGATATCGCGACATGTTGCATTTTCGTGGCCAAAAGAGAAGAGAAAGAACAAGAAAGAAAAAGTGTCGCGATATCGCGACATGTTGCATTTTCGTGGCCAAAAGAGAAGAGAAAGAACAAGAAATAAAAAGTGTCGCGATATCGCGACATGTTGCATTTTCGCGGCCAAAAGAGAAGAGAAAGAACAAGAAAGAAAAAGTGTCACGATATCGCGACATGTTGCATTTTCGCGGCCAAAAGAGAAGAGAAAGAACAAGAGAGAAAAAAGTGTCGCGATATCGTGACATGTTGCATTTTTGCGGTCCAAAGAAAAGAGAAAGAGCAAGGAGAAAAAAGTGTCGCGATATCGCGACATGTTGCATTTTCATGGTCCAAAGCAAAGAGAAAGAGCAAGAAGGAAAAAGTGTCGCGATATCGCGACATGTAGCATTTTCGCGACTCAAAAAGGGCAGGCAGGCAGAGAAACAAAAGTGTCACGATATCGTGACATGTTGCATTTTTGCGACTCAAAAAGGGCAGGCAGGCAGAGAAACAAAAGTGTCACGATATCGCGACATGTTGCATTTTTGCCAAAGGAACAAAGTAGTTGATAGTGCGTCTGATATTAGTGATGAACACCAGGATAGTGAAACTAAAGACTGCATAGTGACGTGGACCTATAAGGAATAAATCAAAGATTGAATAAGGTAATTTGTCACATAAGGACAAAATTCAATGAATAAGACAAAACATTACATAAGGAATCTTTAATGATTTGAAATCATCTAAGATGGTCGTTACACATGGAAAGAAGCGGATGCATGCCCATGTGGAGAAAAGGAAACGAAGGGCCACAAAATAGAAATGAAAAGCCTTTTTGGAAACCAAAACACATGCATGCACAAGGGAAGGAGAAAACAAACAGTCATGGAAGGAGAAAACGAACAGTCATGGAAGGAGAAAATGAACAGTCATGGAAGGAGAAACAAAATTTTTTTAGAGGTTTTAAATACGCCATTCAAAGAGGCCATAATAATTTGGTGCTCCTTTCTGTTGGTGCAGATAAATTAGGGGTTGGTGCTCCTTTCTGTTGGTGCAGATAAATCAGGGGTTGGTGCTCCTTCCAGTGGGTGCTGGTAAATTGATTGTAAAGTTGGTGCTTTGCAAAGGATGGATTTGGATGGGAGTCCAAACAATCATTTTGAGGATGTAGCCAAATCGGTGAACCTCGGTACATCTTGTGTTGTGTGATGTTCTCTTGTTATACTTGCTTTATTTGGTTTCAAGTTTTCATTGTTTCGACTTTAAGAGTTGAAGATTTAAGTTTTAAAAGAGCTACACTGATTCACCCCCCCTCTTAGTGTCATTGTGAGACTAACAATTGGTATCAGAGCAAGGTTCCTGAACAAGCTTAACCGGCTAGGGTGATCTTGGAAGTGACACAATGGCAGGTGGTGAAGGCTTCTCATCAAACAAAGCACCATTGTTTGACAAAACTAATTACGCATTTTGGAGACTCGGGATGCAGACATATCTTTGTGCTTTGGGATACGACATTTGGGATTCAGTAGATAGTGGATACACAATACCCACCACTTCTCCAACCGATGCTGTCGGTAAGAAACTTTTTGAGAATGACTCAAAAGCAAAGAATGCTATCATGTGCGGATTAGTGGACAGTGAACTGGTAAAGATTATGAGTTGTAAAATGGAAAAAGAAATATGGGACAAACTGAGGAGCATTCATGAAGGAGACGTTAAGATCAAGGAGGCCAAGTTACAAACACATCGAGCTCAGTTCGAAGTATTAAAGATGAATGACGATGAGAACATAGAGGCATATATGCTAAGAGTTAATGAAGTCATTAATGCGATTAGAGGACTCAACGAGGAAATCAAAGATTCTATCATCGTGAAAAAGGTATTAAGATCTCTTCCCCAAATATTTGATTCTAAAGTTTCAGCTATAGAAGAAGCTAAAGATCTAAATTCTTTTAGTATGGATGAGATGCATGGTTCTTTGACTGCATATGAGATGAGAATAGGAAAATCTAAACCCACAGACAGAGAAGCTGCTTTTAAAGCCCATAAAAATATGAAAGCAAAACAAGAATCCGAGGAAGAAGAGACATCAGATGAAATGGAAGCAAACTTTGTTCAAAAACTAAAAAGGGAAAAAGGAAAATACAGAGGAAAGTTACCGTTTAAATGTTTCAATTGTGGAGGCATTGGGCATTTTGTAGCTAAATGTCCACTTAATGAGAAGAACAAAAGTGATGAAGGATCACACCAAGAAAGAAGTGACTAGAAGAAAAAAACAAATTTTAGAAAAGGCAACTTCAAGAAGAAAAGTTTCATCTCCAAGAATGTCAGTTCATCAGAAGACAACTATGGTGAGGATTCCGAAAAGGAAACAGGTGAAGCTCTTTTCATGGCACTCAAAGAAGAAAAAATAGAAAAAGAACAGGAATGTGATGAAGAAGAAATTGATGCCGAAGTAAATTTGGAAGAGGAACTAATTGCAACTCTAGATGAATTGAAGATAGAAAGAAAAAAGAATAAGAAAATTTCAAGAAAGCTTGAGGATGCAAATGAAATCATAACCAGTTTGAAAGTACAGATAGAAGAATCCAAGAAAATATCTGAAGATCTCAAAGTGCAAATAACCATGAAAATAGATTATTGCAGCAAGCTAGAAGAAGAGACTGTTGGTTTAAGGATGCAGATAGAAGAGATGAATCGTAAAATTAGTTGTTATCACAAACATGAAGAAAGTTCTATGAAGTTGGATAAGATCATAAATAACCAAAAGACTACAGGCATCAAATTTGGTTTGGGCTTTGATGAAGGAGAATCATCAAATGGATCAAAGGCCATAAATGAAGAATCCATAAAGAATGAAGATAAGAAACAAGGTTGATCAAGAAAAATTGACTCATGCAAAAGAAAGCAATAATGCAAGGCACAAAAGGAGAATTGACAATGATGGATTCACCAATGTCACACATCAAAGAAGAAGAAGATTTATGGCTCCTACGACAACATGGAAAAGACCATCACCCAGGTTCAATCATCTCTTTTCTGGTTACTGTTTTAAATGCAATGGTTATGGACATAAGATTTCAGATTGCAAGTATAATGTAGGACCAAGGAATTTTACCAGTAGAAATGTTTTTTCACCTTTGATGGATTATGCAGTAGAATGTTATAACTGTCATAATTTTGGGCACATTGCAAGAAATTGTCGAAGTACATTTGCATCAAATCAATTTAAGGGAAGAAAATTTCAACCAAATGGAATGAGACAAAATAGAAAATTTCCCGAAAAACATGCACAAGCTACTGAAAAAGAAAAGTCAAAACAAGAGCCCAAAACTGTAATCAAACCAGAGTGGAAAGGAAAAGAGCGATCTAAGGAAGAAAAGGAATCCCTGATCGTACAAACAACATTTAAAGCACAGAATAAATCTGCACCATGGATACTTGAGAGTGGATGCTCCAGTCATATGACAAGTGACAAACAGAAATTTGAGAAGTTACAGCAATATGAAGGTGGTTCAGTAAAATTTGGAAATAATGATGGAGCTAAGATAGTTGGCAAAGGTTCAATTAAGATCAGTGACGGAAAAATCAAGTCAAAAGAAGTCTTGTTTGTGGTTGGTCTGAAGCATAACTTGTTGAGCGTAAGTCAGATTTGTGATAGAGGTCATGAAGTGATTTTTAAGAAGCGAGGTTGTGAAGTCGAGAAAAACAAACAGTGGAAAGTTGATAGCAACTGGATCGAGGACATCTGGCAACCTGTACACTCTCTCAGAGACTTCAAAAGGAGCTTGCTTGATTGGACAGGAAGAAGAAAATTGGTTGTGGCACAAGAGGCTCGATCATATCAGTTTTGACAATCTAGTAAAAATCATCTCAAAAAGATAGTGAGAGATATTCCCACCATTGGAAAACCATCAAATAGCATTTGTGCTTCATGCCAAAAGGGGAAGCAAACTAGAGTCTCATTTAAAACAAAAGAGTACTACACAAGCAAACCTTTGGAACTAATACATACTGATTTATGTGGACCCATGAGAACGCAAAGCATAAATGGTGACAAATATTTTATGTTGTGTATAGATGACTATTCCAGGATGACATGGGTACTATTTTTGAAGCATAAATCAGAAGCTTTTGAGATGTTCAAGGTTTTCAAAAACCAAGTTGAGAATCAAATAGGAAAAATGATTAAATGTTTAAGATCAGATAGAGGAGGAGAGTTCATTTCAGAGGATTTTACAGAGTACTATGAAAAATATGGTATTAGGAGATAGTTTTCAGTAGCCAGGACACCTCAGTAGAATGGTGTGGTAGAAAGAAAGAACAAGACAGTGCAGGAAATGGCACGGACTATGTTGACTGAGAGTAAAGTAGCAAACAAATTTTGGAAAGAGGCAGTCCATATTGCGGTATACATCCAAAATAGGTGCATGTTGAGGACGCATGAAAGCAAAACTCCTTATGAGTTGTGGTTTGGTAAAAAGGCAACAATAAGATACTTTAAAGTTTTTGGTAGCAAGTGTTACATCAAAAGAATTGAAGAAAACCTTGGTAAGTTTGAAGATAGAGCGGATGAAGGTATTTTTCTTGGCTATTCGTCAAAAAGCAAAGCTTACAAATGCTACAACAAGAGGCTAAGGAAAATTGTGGATAGTGTCGATGTTAAAGTTGATGAAGGTAGGGAACGAGTAATTAGCTATGAAGAGAACTACCCAATTTATGAAGAGGTTATTGAAGGAGATGAGGAAAAGGAAACATAAAAGAAACAAAAAATTGACTCAGATGATTCAAACAGTGATTCAAAAGTGGAAGAAAATAAGAAATTCAAAATCAGGCATCGCGAGTAAAGATCATCCTAGAGAGCAAATAATTGGAGACCCCACAGTTGGTGTTCAGGACAAGAAGAAGAGTAGTAAGTAACTACTCTCTATTATCCAACATTGAGCCCAAAAATGTTGTTGACGCAAGCAAAGATGAAAGTTGGATGAAGGCAATAAATGAAGAATTAGATCAGATCGAGAAAAACAAAACTTGGGAGTTAGTACCAAGACCTGCAAATAAAAATATAATCGATACTAAATGGGTCTTTCGAAACAAATTGAATGAAGATGGACAGGTAGTCAAGAATAAAGCAAGATTGGTATGTAAAGGCTATGCACAAGTTGAAGGTATTGACTTTGAGGAAACCTTTGCACTTGTGGCTAGACTAGAGGCAATTAGAATGTTTCCGGCTTTAGCAGTTTACAAGAATTTCAAAGTTTATCAAATGGATGTGAAATCAGCATTTTTGAATGGGAAACTTGAAGAAGAGGTTTATATTGAGCAGACTAGATGGTTTCCAACTTGGTGATGATCCCAACTTGGTTTGCAAGTTGAAGAAAGCATTATATGGCTTAAAACAGGCACCCAGAGCATGGTATGCAAGGCTAGACAACTATCTTACTCAACAAGGGTTCAAGAAAGGTATGGTGGATAGTAATTTGTATGTCAAAATAGAAAATGGCCATCTTATTGTTCTTGTTGTATATGTAGATGATATCATATTTGGTAGCAGCAAAGATGAGTCGTGTAAAGATTTAGCAAATAAGATGCAGAAAGAATTTGAAATGTCAATGATTGGTGAACTTTCGTATTTCCTCGGGTTGCAAGTTAATCAAAATGAGAAGGGCATATTTATTTCTCAAATTAAATATGTGAAAGAGATGCTAAAAAAGTTCACAATGGAGGATTGTAAGCCAATTAGCACTCCCATGACGACAGGTTGCAAGTTGAGCAAGGATGACAAATCTCCACATGTTGATCAAACCATGTACAGATCTATGATTGGGAGTTTACTATACTTGACAACTACCAGACCAGATATTTTTTAGGCAGTATGCATGGTAGCATGATTTCAGGCTAGTCCCAAGGAGACTCATGTGACAACAGTGAAGAGGATTCTTCGGTACCTCAAGGGTACTATGGAGTATGGGTTATGGTATCCGAAAGGTAAGGACTTCACCCTTATTGTGTATTCAGATGCAGATTGGGCAGGATGTGTAGATGACATAAAGAGTACCAGTGGAGGTGCATTCTATCTTGGAGACAGGTTGGTCGCGTGGCACAGTAAGAAACAAGAGTTAGTCTCCTTATCCATAGCAGAGGCAGAATATATTATAGCGACAACGTGTTGTACGTAGGTATTATGGATGAAACAAACCCTGAAAGATCTTGGTATTAACTTCAGTGAGCCAATTTCAGTTAAGTGTGATAACACCAATGCCATTAACATCTCAAAGAATCCGGTTATGCATTCTCGCACAAAACATATTGCTATCCGGTATCACTTTTTAAAGGAGAAAGTTGTGAAAGGTGAGGTTAAGTTGGATTTTGTTCCAACAATAGAGCAAGTAGCGGATATCTTCACAAAACCATTGCCCAAGGAAGTCTTTGAGTACCTTCGCAATAAATTGGGAGTGGTCACGCTTCCCAAGAATTGACTAGCTATCGGGACCACATTCTCGGGGGGAGCATTTGTGTATTTGTTTATCTTTTTGCTCATGTTTGTGATTTTTGCTAAGTGTAATAATTTTTGCTTGAGAATGTTGTGCATGGACTTAGGGGGAGTTTGAGGTAGCCCTTTGGTATTGTTGTCAAAGGGGGAGAAGAGTTACAGGAAATTGCACGTGTGTTGCCAACAATTCCAAAGGGGGAGATTGTTGAGCAAGGTGCAACGACAGTATTGTCATTGTTGTCAACACAATCGGATAGATCGGTTGATGCAGTGGACAAGATTTCAGAGGTTATTCAAAGTATGTACAGTGATGTTAAATGCTTATGAGGATGTTTTTGATGTTTGGGTGAAGTTGTTACAGGTTGTTTGTGCAAATTTGAAAAAATTGTCATGTTGTGGCTGCTCCACAACGTACCCCAAAATTGGGGACCCACCTTTTTGCATATTTTCCAAGAAGACCGAAGTGGCCCATATGCTAAAGATCAAAGAAAAAGCAAAACACCGCAAAGAAAAAAAGTGTCGCGATATCGCGACATGTTGCATTTTCGCGATCCAAAGCAAGGAGAAAAAAGTGTCGCGATATCGCGACATGTTGCATTTTCACGACCAAAAGAGAAGAGAAAGAACAAGAAAGAAAAAGTGTCGTGATATCGTGACATGTTGCATTTTCGTGGCCAAAAGAGAAGAGAAAGAACAAGAAAGAAAAAGTGTCACGATATCGCGACATGTTGCATTTTTGCGGACAAAAGAGAAGAGAAAGAACAAGAAAGAAAAAGTGTCGCGATATCGCGACATGTTGCATTTTCGCAGCCAAAATAGAAGAGAAAGAACAAGAGAGAAAAAATGCAATGTCGCGATATCGCGACATGTTGCATTTTCGTGGCCAAAAGAGAAGAGAAAGAACAAGAGAGAAAAAAGTGTCGCGATATCGCGACATGTTGCATTTTCGCGGTCCAAAGCAAAGAGAAAGAGCAAGGAGAAAAAAGTGTCGCGATATCGCGACATGTTGCATTTTTGCGGTCCAAAGCAAAGAGAAAGAGCAAGAAGGAAAAAGTGTCGCGATATCGCGACATGTAGCATTTTTGCGACTCAAAAAGGGCAGGCAGGCAGAGAAAAAAAGGTTTCATGATATCGCGACATGTTGCATTTTTGCGACTCAAAAATGGCAGGCAGGCAGAGAAACAAAAGTGTCGCGATATCATGACATGTTGCATTTTCACCAAAGGAATAGAGTAGTTGACAGTGCGTCTGATATTAGTGATGAACACCAGGATAGTGAAACTGAAGATTGCATAGTGACGTGGACCTATAAGGAATAAATCGAAGATTGAATAAGGTAATTTGTCACATAAGGACAAAATTCAATGAATAAGACAAAACGTTACATAAGGAATCTTTAATGATTTGAAATCATCTAAGATGGTCGTTACACATGGAAAGAAGTGGACGCATGCCCATGTGGAGAAAAGGAAACAAAGGGCCACAAAATAGAAACGAAAAGCCTTTTTGGAAACCAAAACACATGCATGCACAAGGGAAGGAGAAAACGAACAGTCATGGAAGGAGAAACAAAATTTTAACAGATGTTTTAAATACGCCATTCAAAGAGGCCATAATAATTTGGTGCTCCTTTCTGTTGGTGCAGATAAATTAGGGGTTGGTGCTCCTTTCTGTTGGTGCAGATAAATCGGGGGTTGGTGCTCCTTCCGGTGGGTGCTTGGTAAATTGATTGTAAAGTTGGTGCTTTGCAAAGTCTGGATTTGGATGGGAGTCCAAACAATCATTTTGAGGATGTAGCCAAATCGGTGAACCTCGGTACATCTTGTGTTGTGTGATGTTCTCTTGTTATACTTGCTTTATTTGGTTTCAAGTTTTCATTGTTTTGGCTTTAAGAGTTGAAGATTTAAGTTTTAAAAGAGCTACACTGATTCACCCTCCCTCTCAGTGTCATTGTGAGACTAACATTTAGAACCTCACAAGAACCAACCTTCTCTAGAGATTGAACCGACGAAGCTCTGTAGGTTGCCTGATATTTCAATGTTGGTTGTCTTGGATGCAATAATTAATCATAGGAAAATTTTGGACCAACAATTTTTGGCACACCCGATGGGACCTGCATCCCACTACTGAGCTAATAGGGATAGGTGATACCCTATTTAGAGCATAAGTTTTGAATCACCCAAAAAATCTGCTAAGAAATATAGATCCAACCATATGATTGGTCATTTTTTTTCTTAAACCTTAATCAATTTCCACTCTTCCTGAGGACCTGGAGTCTGATGAGTGGTAATAGGAACCATGACCTTATGGCCACTGCTTCCTACAGAAACCTCCTTAGGGTTTTGAGAAGGTCAATATCACATTAAAGGATCCATGGCTCAGTGGCATTGTCCTATATGGGATGATACATGCCCCATCAATATCCAATACATGCATAATATTCCTAATTTTTCCTTGAAAACCCTACCTAGCTTCAATGGTATAGGGAAGACTTCTTTTGAGTATTTCCAATATGTAGCTTCTTTAGCTATTATGCATAATATCATGTTTGAATATGTAATGCTCCAATTGCTCTTTCTTTATCTCAAGAGGAAAGCATTGATGTGGTATAGAACATTGTAAGATCTGAGTATCTATACTTGGGCTGATTTAGTAGAAGCGCTCATTAATTCCTTTGATGACTTCAGGGATCCCTTTCTATTGCTTACTCAACTCTCGTTCATTAAATGAGCAAACCTTGAAAGTACTTTTGACTTCAACATCCATTTCAAAAGTATGTGGAGAAGAATCCCTAATGAGTTTCAACCATCTCTTGCTCAAGCATATTTGTATTATATTCATGCTTTCCACCCTGATACAAGCATCCTTTTTCAACAATCTGGAGAAAGGAACTTCTCACAAATTTTCAAAGAATCCATCCATGCTAAAAAAATACTGATTTAAGAAGGAAAAATACCCTCTAGGGAAAATCTCTCTCCCCTCCAAAGTTTAGTCCTCATATATTCCCTTGAAGATATCGTGTTGCACACATACCAAGTCATAAGAAATGGTTATCTTGCTAAGCATCAAGATCAAAGACACCAAGCTAAACAGGATTTGAAGGTAAAGATTCAAAATTTAGCTAAAGAAGTGAGCATCATTGGAAGAAAAATACCAAAAAATAGAAGGTAGTATCTAGGTGAATACATATACATAACACATCAACTTTATCAGCCCCACTGGTTGTAGTTAACAATAGAATCAGGACCAAACCTTGAAGAGAAAAGATAGCATGGTGATGATGAAAAATGGGAAAACAATCAAGCTCTTGATAAGCTTCAAAACCATAATGAAATTTATGGTGAGAAGCAGGAAGAGCACTTAGAACAGACAAAGATTTTATCTTTGATGGATGATATGATGACATATGTAGACACCTAAAACACGTCATGTTGAGGAGGCTACTCATGTGGACACCTTTTCAGGCCATATGATTCACCTTGGAATTTTCTAAGACCCAATAGTAGTTCTAACCACTCAAACAGGATAAATCAATCATATTTAGCCTAGGTCATTATTTTCCTTAGCGACGGCCTTGCGATCACTAACATTGAGGATGACCGTAGGTGAGCCACACCTGTCGATAGCAACCACATACCGAGTTGTGCCTATTGAAGACGACCGAGTCTATGACAAACTTGGGCTACCAGAGCCGAGTAAAAACCATTACAAAACAATGATTCTTGAGCGATTACTCCTTGGAAGCTTCTAGAAGCATCACATCACCTACCTCATCCCAACTGAATCTTGATCTTGGCTTGTTGAAGAAGCTAGGATGCTAATTTGGGAGATCTATATAAGGCACCCAAATTAGAGAAGAATGTGTGTTCAATTTCTATAACGAAGTGTTGTCAGATTGAGGAGAGAATTGATATCCCTTGAGGTGCAACGAAGTGCTACCCAAATCACATCATGATATTTGCACATTCACCAATGGAGCTTTGGAGAACTTGAAGGACCAATTGCATTGCGTTGCTTCATCAATTCACCATCGATTTTGATCCAATTCTACGATCTAACTGTGTTTCTAGACACACTAAACCTTGAAAAATAATTTGGTATCCAAATTGATTCTCGTCTTGCATTGAGATCAGATAGTAGAGTCTCTGTTTGATGGTTGCTATTTTCAAAAACAACCCATAGGCACCGTCGTCGACACCGAAGATGATCAATAGAGCCCACTAATTTGATTGAGGATGACCTTGGGGTGACATTCACTTTACCTGTATTTTTATTAGGCAAAAAATCATAGATTCAATTAATCATAGAAGCATAAATACATAGGCCTAAATTAGCCCATAGCTTTAGGATCTATGCAACAACTTTGCATCTAAATTATAGTATAGGCTAACAGTAAAATATTCTAAACAACCTATTAATGCTAACAAAATAATAACAATAAGATGCTCATGATTATCACAAAATAATGTGATAATATAAAGTAACTAACCTAGTTACCCTAACATCCCCCCTTATTACATTATTTTGAAATACAAAGGGAGTTGCAAAACAACTCAAATTTGACACATGCAAGTGCCTTAGTGAAAATATCCGCAACTTGTTTATTGGTGGGAACGTACTAAAGCTGAATGTGGTGCCTTGGAACTTCATCTCGAATGAAGTGACATTGAGTGTTAATGTGTTTGGTAGGTTCATGATCCACTGGATTCTTAATGAGCTTCAAAACACACTGGTTGTCGAAAAACAAGTGAATTGGATATTTGTATGGAAGACCCATACTTGTCAAGATGCGACACAACCATATCACTTCACACACTACTTCTCGTGTAACATGATATTATACCTTTGTAGATGAAATAGAAACCACCTGTTGCTTATTGTTGTGCCAAAAGATAGGACCATATCCAAGATGAAAATATATCTTGAAGTTGACTTTCAATCATCATATGACCTGGCATAGTCTGAGTCCGTGTATCCTTGCAAGAAGAATTGATATTTTTTTTTCTAGGCCATACTCAATAGTACCATAGACATAGTGAAGAACGTGTTTTGGTGCTTTCCAATGAGTGACCTTAGGCTCTTGCATGAACCTCGAAAGATAATTTATAGCAAACATGATATCTGGCCTAGTGTTCATCAGATATATGAGACTCTCAATCAACTGGCGATAGAGAGTACCATCTACCTAAGGTGAATCATCATACCGCAATAACTGAAGCTCTGATTCCATCGGAGTTGCCATTGGCTTGCAATCAGTCATGTGATACTTTTCTAACAATATCTTGGCATACTTTTTCTATGACACCTTGATGTGATGCTTCTTCTAGTTCACTTCAAAGCCAAGACAATAGTGGAGAAGTCCGAGATCTGTCATCTCAAAATATTTGCACAAGTCACTTTTGACGGTAGTTATCAATGTTTTTGAGCTGCCTGTGATAATCAGATCATCCATGTAGAGTATACGTAACATTATTTCAGAACTTTATTTCTTTAAATAGAGATTTGCATCTGATGGACTTCTCTTAAATTTATGCTACAATAGGTGATCATCCATCTTAATGTACCAATCTCGTGGAGCTTGTTTCAAACCATACAAGGATTTGACCAATTTGTAAACTTTCTGCTCTTAGTCTTCCACTTTAAATCCTCCAGGTTGTGACATATAGACCTCCTATTTGATATCACCATTCAAGAAGGCACTATTGACATCCATCTGATGTACTTTCTATCCGAACTGTGCTGCCATAGCACAAAGAACTCGAATGGTAGTCATCCGAGTAGTAGGTGCAAAATTTTCCTCATAGTTGATGCCTTATTTTTGTGTATAGCCCTTTGAAACAAGATGGGACTTATGCTTATCAATTATTCCATATACATGTACTTCACTTTGTACACCCATTTATAGCCAATGGGCTTCTTTCCATGTGGCAGATCAACAAGCTTCCAAGTCTGATTTTTCTTCAGAGACATGTACTCTGCATCCATAGCAATCTTCCATTGTGGCTCACTAAGGGCATATTGTACTGTGGTGGGTTCATGCTCATCAAGTGAAGATATAAAAACCCTATCATCATCCACTTCCATATCCTCTATTTCTCTCTCTATATCTACAGAAAGATCCTCTAAGGATTGAAAAAGATCATCAACCTCAGTAATCTCTACTGCAACATTCTCTTATCGAGCCATACTGTGAGTATGAGGTCTATTCAAAGTTATATCTAATGGTGTGGATATATTTGAGTCTCTGGTAGTATTGGTATACCACTTAGGAATATTTTTTTGTGGTGAAGAAGGAGACTTCTAAACCATAGACTCCTCAAAATCAAGGTATACATTGGATGTATTTTGTGATGTGAAAGCTTCATCAAAAACAACATCTCTACTGATATGAATCTTCTTGGCAAAAGGATCAATCAACTGATAACCCTTAGAATGCTCACCATATCCAATAAGAAAACATTGCAAGGTCTTCTCATCTAGCTTCTTACTTTTCTCTTTTGGTATGTGCATAAAAGCCTTACATCCAAAAATACGTAGATGATATATGGAGGGTTTTCGACCACTCCATGCTTCATGTGGAGTTATTTCCTTTAGGGCCTTTTTGGGTGCCCTATTCAGCAGGTACACTGCTATGGTGATAGCTTCTACCCAAAATTGTTGCTCTAGATGGGCTCCTGTTAGCATACAATGAACCATTTCCATGATGGAACGGTTCCTCCGCTCAACAAATTCATTTTTCTGTGATGTATAGATAGTAGTGAGTTGTCTCTTGATTCCATGTGCAATCAAATATGAGGAAAATTCCTTAGAGGTGAACTCCCCCCTCGATCTGAGTAGAGGGTCTTTATAGAAGTCTTTGACTCCTTCTCAATAGATTTCTTGAAATGTTGGAAGTAACTGAAAGCTTTTGATTTCAAATGAAGAAAGAAAATCCACATCTTTCATGAGTAGTCATATACAAACAACTGAAAGTACCTCTTCCCCCCACAACTGTTTGGTGTGAAAAGACCGTACAGATCGGTGTGAATTAACTCCAAAGGTTTCTTTGCTCTTGAAGAGAACTTTTCAAATGGTACTCTATGTTGCTTCCCTACTAAGCAATCAGAGCACACTAGCAATGTAGAGGAAAGGGAGGGAAGACCCTTTACCATCTCATATTTACTTAGCTCAAGTAAATATCCAGAACTTAGATGCTCGTATCTCTTGTGCCAAAGTGAAGTTGCCTCCTTTGTAGATATTTCCATGGCAACATGAGGGGTAGAGATAGCATCTAGTGCAAATAAGCCATGCTTGTTGTTGCAATGTGTTTACCCCTCTTGGTGATAAAGCAACACTTCTTTCCATCCTCAACACAAAAATCAACAACCATATCCTTATCCAAGATTTGAGTGATTGACAACAAACTATTTGCTAATACTGAACATATAGGACTCTATCAATCTGACATTTCCATATGAAAGGGTGATTGAAACTGTACCCTCATCCTGAACCTGGTAGGTCTTATCATCAACAATAGTTACTGGTTTGCCTGCCTTTGCTTCAAATGTCTCAAACCATAACTTGTCACCAATCATGTGTTTACTGGCACCATAATCAACATACCACACATGATCCTTTTCCTTGGAGGCTATGGTAGTCATGAGCACCTTGTGTGCCCACTCAGAATCAGAATCGAATTCTTCAACAACATTCACCTTGGGTTGCTTGTTTTTTTTATGTGGTTTGTTATGGCCCTTGTTCTTAGGTTGTTTGTTTTTGTACCAACACCTATTTGTGTCATAGGTATCCTTATCACAAATTTTGCAATATCTCTTTTGGTGTTGAGGTTGTTTTCCCTTGGAATCCTTTCTCCTAAAAATTACCTTTCTTCTTAGAACCCTTTTTGTTGGAATAGAGGGTTGTATTAGAAGCTTCATCTTTGTGTAATTGGTGGGCCTCCTCTTCTTGAAGTAAATTGACCAACTCAACAAAGGTAACTTGTCTTTGTGACACTTGAAGGGAAGTTATCAAAATTCTATATGAATAAGGTAAAGCTCTCATAATTATTGAAGTGAGGAGCTTACTTTCTCCAGTTTCTCCCATAGAATTCAACTTTGACTTCAACTTAGCCACTCTGCAAAGAAATATTTCAATGGTCTCTCCATGCTTCATACTCAAACTGTGAAGTTGATATTGCAGGTGAAGAATGGTGGAATCATTCTTACCCTCATAGATGATATTAAGGGCATCCTATGCCTCTTTACCATGTTCTTTGTTAGCTATGTGAGGTTGAACTTCATTTGAAACAACAAGTAAGATAAGCACTCTTGCCTTACTATATTTCTTGTCAAATAGAATCTGATCTATAGTTGGTTGTGTAGATTGAGTTGTGTTAGATGTTGGTGAAGGTTTTGTTTCTGTACCAGAGACAACATCCCAAAAATCTTCCATTTGTAGAATAGCCTTAATTTTTGTTTTCCATGGTGTGTAATTGGAACCTTTGAGTAACTGAGTGTTTTTCAGGTACTTTTGGATAGCGGCCATAATGAGGGTTCCTTATAACACCAAATGGTCCCCCTTTCTTTATACCTGCTAGGCCTTTATATCAAACCTCTCAAAATACTCGCCCTTATGTGAGGGATACTATAGGTACGTGAGAGCAGAAATATAAGTGGTACATAGGTGGTACTAAAAGGGAATAATTTTGTTTATGACACGTACCATAAAAGGTCTTTTCTCATGCGTGGGGCGTAACTTTCCCTAAACACTTTGAAGAGAACACTTCGTTAGGATTTACGTCTAACAACAATAATGATTAGGGTAGAGAATAAAGTGAAAAAAATAACAAAGTGGAAAATTTATATCTCCTCGATGATTTATAGAGAACAAAATCATACATCATTGTTGCAGCTATGTTAGGTGATAGATACAATAGCCCAAAGCACGACAAATTTACCTGTAAGTGTGGGCCAGAGGTACCGTGTATATTGAATGCTATTGTGCAAATGAATTGCACGGATGGGTTCAATTTTTGGGGACTTAATTATGCTTGATTTTACTTAATGATGTAGTGCAAAAACAATAATGAAATGTAAATGCAACTAACAACAAAAAGTGCCCACAAAAAATTGAAAATTTAGGTGTCGGTTTCCATTGAAAATGCACCTAATTACAATGCCAAATTGCTTTTCAAAATTGAAAAATCACTCTCTATTCCCCCCCTTTCATCCTGATTTGCAATAAAATGACATGAAAATGTCCCCCCCCCCTAGTTTTTCAAAGATAGAAGAGGATGAAAATGTGATTGGGGTGTGTTTGCAAAGGTATGTAAAATTATTATTTTGAAAGCAAAATTTTAATTTTAATGAAAATTTTGATTTTAATTAAATATAAAAAAAATTCTTAACTAAATTTATAAAAATAAAATTAAGAAATTTATATTTAATTAATAAAAAAATTAATCATTAAAAAAAATTAAATGTTTAACAATTTTTTTTAATAAAAAGTATATCTTTGAGGGTTTGGTGGGTTTTGAAACCTCGACCTTGTAATCGGCAGCGCTTTAGCGCTCGGCCTCCAACTGATTGAGCTACTTGCTTCGACGGGTAGTAAAGGGGAAGATCCTCTATTTGTACTGCTCCTCAGGCTGCAAAGCGGGTGGCGCGTTGATCATCCTCCACCGGTTGGCATGGCCGAGCTCCGCTGAGCGGGGAACTCTCCGTTGAACGGGCCACGATAATTTTTTTTTCAAACTGACTACCTGAAGATCTAGCTATCCGTGAAAGATCGTGATACAATTCAGCTTGCGACTGTCACCTTTTAATTTTTTTGCCATTTCCAACTTTCACCATGGAAGGAGTCTGCAAATCATCACTGGTGCATGGAGGATCAGAAGCCTACTGATTTGAATCAGGCATTTTAAATCCTTCTTGTAAGCAATGTTGATTAAAGCATCTGCAAATCACACCTATGCTAGGTGCATTGTTGGAAGCACGACAGGGGTTTGGAGTAGATCTACATCAAATCATGCCTATGTGAGTTTTAATAGTTCTATGCCCATGTGGTCCGATCCAACCTGGCTTGGGAACAACGTAGTTTTTGCTATGATTTTAACAGCACCAACAAAAAAAATGCAAAACAAAACTGGGACTATAGTCCCATACATAGCTCGTCGAGGATAATGCAAGGGTTTAAAACATGTCATGCACACTATGTAGGGTTAAACCCACATTTAAGCCTTTTGTCCCCCATAAAATCAGCCCTGTAACCCTATTAGAGTCATCGTTAGTAGTTTCCTGTTGAGCCTTGTAGGCTCTCTCTAGTCTTGCCAGGTGTCTAGCAGTTAAAACATCATCCTTAGGTCGACCTCCAGTTGGAGGTCTGCATGTAGTCCATAGTGGTATGAATCAGTGCTTAGTGGTCCGTTTGTTGGTCACCGTATAATGACTATCCACTTGCAGCAGGTTGCACCAGATTGGTTCCTCATGTCCAGGAAAGTCAGATGCCCACACTAAAATTTTAGCACCCTACCAATGGGATCTGCGCCAGTGGGGTCTACGCTAGTGGGATCTACTCCCGTCTAGGATGGAGTATCAAGATCCATGCCTAGAGCAAGCAAGACTTCGACAAATGTGCCCAGAGCAAGACTAGTTCTGATACCATATTAGGCAAAAAAGATAGATTCAATTAATCATAGAAGCATAAATATTACACATAGACCCACATTAGCCCATAGCTTTATGATCTATACAACAACTTTGCACTCGAATTAAAATAAAGGCTAACAATAAAATATTCTAAACAACCTATTAATGCTAACAAAATAATAACAATAATATGCTCACGATTATCACAAAATAATGTGATAATATAAAGTAACTAACTTAGTTACCCTAACACTTTTCCAGTTTCTTTAGTCTTAGATGCTTTCATTTTAATTTCTAACATAGATTAGCAATATTTCCATTCAATATTTTATGCATTTACTTCCTATTTTCAGTATTTTATATGCATTTGCTTTTTATCTTACATCAATAAAAACCTCATCTCGAGAGGTTTTAGGTGCTATTGATATTTCTTGTAGTTTCTTGTGTGCAGGTTACAGGCCAAATTAGGAGTTATATATCATCAGGATCATCTCCTTGGGGCCATAAAGCAGAGGTGGTGAAGTAAACCCTCTCTAATTATATTTTGGAAGGGCAAGAACCTTGTGGAGTGCATCTTTCCCCTTGTGGGGTTACCTATTGTAACTTGTGTATCAAATCGGTATAGCCCTAAGAGGGATTTATTAAAACTGCTATTACGAATTATCAATAAAAGAACATCCTATTTATTTTACTTTTGTGTCACAATGGTTACTTAGTATTATTTATCGATTTTTTTACATTTGTTACAAGTAGATGCATGGTTTTTGCTACTTTTCAATGGCGATCATGGTGGGAGTTTCTCTTTTATGAATGATATGATGGCATGAAATGCAATACATAACTACCAATGCTAGGATTATGTAGCCCCTACAGTACCCCGACTCAAAGATCTAAAAAAAATCAATATTCTGCCACCACAAGTTTATGGCTTGAGTAATCAAGTGTCTAATCATAGCACATCCCTAAGGAGTCATACCATAAAATAGAAGAGGATTAGGTCATATAAGATGTTGTATTTCCCTGATATAACAATCGATCGGAGGGTAGAAGCAGCAAAGCAATTCCATAATTTTTTAGAAACTCAACCCCAACATCCGTAGGGTTAAAAGAGGAGCTTTTGGTACCAAACCAAGTAGATTTGATTAATTTTGCCATTGAAAAGCTCCTAGACAACAACACAGATTCACAAGTTCCCTTCACTTCATAAAAGAGCTTTATGCCCTCCTACCTATCCCTTTTTTTGTACAAGGGGATACTCCATAATTGTGTAGTGGATTCAAAAGCTCAAGTCTCAATCAAGCTAGTAGAAATTTATAAGAATCTAGATCTAAAGCCAGATATATAAGGGCTAGACACATTGCAATTCAAATGAAAATAATTGAAGAGGGTGGGAACATTGTACAAAATCCCAATATTGATATGTGGACATCCTGATTTAGCCATAACTCAAGATGTGGAAGTAGTCAATGTACCTCCATTATTTAGAATGTGTTTATCTCAAGGTTTGCTAAGATAGTTGGAGGGATGTGCGACTTGAGTGCAACAAAATACTGATCTCTTGGGGTAAAATTACCATCACAGTGCCTAATCATGACTTACACACTTTCTATATCAAAGAATATAAGAGGTAAGGGATGTATCCTATTAGAAGATCCATATATATGAAGCAAGATGAAGACTCTGAGGGCTCATCAAGAGCATCCTTTTTCAAAATAAAATCTAATTTTTGTATGTTTGATCAAATAGCTCACTCTGATTCGATAACAAGATTTCCTGATCAAAGAAAATTAAAAACTGCAATTATCTCTGTTGGGAGGTGGCAACCCATGGTGTAAAGTTAGTCGAGGATCATATGATGCAAGCAATGGATAACATGAGATCCTAAGGAGATGAAGATCTGTATGCATCACATAATAGGCTGATGCATAAAGCAAGAAAAATAAAAACATATGCTCAGCTTATCAA
Organism: Wollemia nobilis; assembly: GCA_028583015.1. Taxonomy (NCBI): domain Eukaryota; kingdom Viridiplantae; phylum Streptophyta; class Pinopsida; order Araucariales; family Araucariaceae; genus Wollemia; species Wollemia nobilis. The sequence continues at coordinate 5,360,693 of JAQPPZ010000523.1, read as the reverse complement.
TCATACCTATAATGTAATCATCTTAGAACAAGAATCTAAAGTAGAATGGGATTCTACCAAGGATAGAGATAATCGGGTACCATGGCAAGCATATCGTAGAGAGTAACTCAAATTTTGTACCATATGGTCAAGGTATTGTAGGTTCACGGGGTAGGTTTATGAATGACTTTGAAGATTGGACATGAGCATACATGTCATTTTTGTGTACATAAGCGACATATATACTAGGTGACTGACGATAGTTATTATGAATAAGTAAAGCTCTCTTGTTAGGAGGCTAGCTTCTTGTAGCAATTGGTACGTAGAAATCAATTGAATAACAGGTTGGTTATGCAAATATTTCTTCATAAGGGTTATCATTGTAATAAAAATAGAAGTGTCATTTGGTACAACTATTAAAATACAAAACACAATACCGCTCCTCCCTATTGTGTCCCTTTCTCGCTTTTATTTTCAAAATACATTCTCTAACTCTATAGCCCAATGGATGAAGACAAGTTGTGTCTGAGATAACATGAAAACACACCCAAGGGTATGAAATGGAAAAAATAGGATGTTCAAACACGTGCAACAGAGAATGGTGATGTACCTCGCACAACTATTATGTCAGATTAAATCAGACGGAGCATGCAGGAAGGAATCAACTGATGTAGAGTAAATAGAGTAGCATGGGTGAAATATTGGCTTACGCATGGACTCCATATTAAGTGTGCTAAAAATCACTAAAAATCTATAAAGTAGGATCCTCCCATAATCACCTGACGAGACACTCCCTCCAGGTTTAGCTCTATATAAAGAAGAAATTGGCATCAAAAATCAAAGGATGAATCTCTTGATAAAGAGAATGGGTTTGATCAAGAGAGTAGAAGGTTGCAGGGGAAGGAAGATGCAAATAGAGCAATTCCTTTTCTCCCGCGTTCAACCATGGAATTAGTTTCAGTGGATTGTCATATTATATTTTGTCCCTATCCTTATACAATAACCGCAATTTCATGTAAACCCTTTTATTTATAGTATGCACCCACCATCTTCACCTTCATTTTGTAGATTTTTAGATATTACTTAGAGCTTCCTGCTTTCTTCTCTATATATCCTTTCTTTCCAACCTGGTAGTCTAGTTTTGTAAGAGCAAACAGATTGCTCTCCTATAAATCTTCGTCTTCTCTTAGTTTACCTTTTTATTTATTTTAGCATTTCTTTGAATTTAGAAAGTGCTGGCCTATGATAAGATAGTCTAAGTCCTGCAACTCTGTAAGCAAATTTCCCTTGTGAGTCACCAAGAATGTGGGTAATTTTTGTGCTTCCTCCATTTATCTAACTTTTTAGGTTAAATAGCTATAAGTAAGATGGTGAAAATTATTACTACAATAGACAAGTGTGTTTTGCCTTAATAACTAAATAAAAATGGTTGAAGATCCACTAAACAAAAGGGTAAATGAGGATAAAGTGCCTGAGTTCCTCGGATAGGCACGAAATTGTGACATCATAAATGAAGAACTTCAAAATAGTGTTGGAGATGTGATATCTCGACATGTCATCATATCATCATATCACAGCTGCTAGAAGAGTGTAAAACTAAAAAGTGTCACGATTTTATGATATGCTTTAATATCATGGGCACTGAAGCAGAGAGGGTCATAGAATGACAAAACATCACAATTTTGTGACCTACTTCTTTGTCTCTATCGTGAAAAGTGAAAGAAACTAAGATGTTGCAAGTGGTCATAATTTTGTGACCTATTCCTTTCTCGTGATCATTTTAAGTCCAAAGCTAAAGTAAGAAACTTGGAGTGACAAAGAGACATTTCCATATCATGCTAGCTAAATTTTTAATGTGGCCAAGGATAAAAGAAAGATCTCAATAGCATGACATGCCATTGTATCACTAGTGCCAAAGGCAAAGATCCTAGAGAAACCCAAAAATATTGTGACATTATATAAAGTCATAGCATTGTGGTAACATCTAAACAGCTCAGAGGTATGAGGTACATTACCACCCTTTGGTGTACCCATGTAGCGTGATAGTGATAATTACAGGTGGTAGAATTCATGGGTAAAGCTGCTCTGATAGCATCCATTACACAATGATGATGAATGCTTTTTAAGATTCAAATATGGTCTGAATTCAATCCCATCTCCATCACCTTCCCTGCATGCACGTAATATCTTGCTTGTAATCAAAATCTGAGAATGACGTTCCATTTATGGAAAAAATATATTACACGATGTCCCTACCAACCTGACGTGTTATTGTAATTATTTTAATTAAAGATTTTTTGTATTTTGTATATTTGAACCATAGAGGTATTATCAATAGAAGCAATAGACTCTTGTGAAAGGATCAACTCTTAGGCATTTATAAAGACATTTGAAGGAGCAATACAATAATAAATCTTTGTTTGGTCTTTGGTTCAACATTTTGCAGTTAAATGTATGTATAGATGGATGAATCCTTCTATTTAGCTATTTTAAAGTGCATGGCATTAATTTTGTTTTTTGAATTCTTGCATATGTTTATTCGATAGTTCTGGAGTTAGTAATATTTGGATTTTATTATTGATTAAATATTACTCTGCATCTATTAAAACTGGCTAGTCTATTAGGAGATTTTGAAGGTTGTTCTATTCATAATATTTTTTCATCTTCTTGTCATTTTCTAATTTGTATTACATTAAGTTCTAGCATTAGCTATATTTACATCTCTTTCAATACTCTTTACTCCACCCATCTTAGTTTTAGCAAGTTAGAACCTCACAGGAACCAGTCTTCTCTGGAGATTGAACAGACAAAGCTCTACAACTTGCCTAATATTTCAATGTTGGTCATGTCTTGGGTGCAATAAATAACCATAGGTAGATTTTGGACCAACAGTTTTTGGCACACCCAATGGGACCTACATCCCACTATTGAGCTAACAGGGATAGGTGATACCCTGTTTAGAGCATAATTTTTGAATAACCTGGTGACTCTGCTAAGAAATATAGATCCAACCATATGATTGGTCATTTTTCCTTAAGCATTAATCTGTTTCCACTCGACCTGAGGTTTGATGAGTGGTAATAGGAAACATGAACTTATGGCCACTTCTTCCTACATAAACCTCCTTAGGGTGTTGAAAAGCTCAATATCACATTAAAGGATCCATGGATCAGTGGCATTGTCCTAGATGGGATGATATAGGCCCCCTCAATGTCCAATACATGCATAATATTCCTAAGGTTACCTTGAAAATCCTACCTAGCTTTGATGGTATAGGGAAGACTACTTTTGAGCATTGCTAATATGTAGCTTCTTTAGCTATTATGCATAATATCATGTTTGAAGATGTAATGCTCAAATTGTTCTTTCTTTATTTCAAGAGGAAAGGATTGATGTGGTATAGAAAATTGGAATATTTGAGTATCTATACTTGGATTGATTTAGCAGAAGCTCTCATTAATGCCTTTGATGACTTTAGGATCCCTTTCTATTGCTTACTCAGCTCTCGTTCATTAAATGAGCAAACCTTGAAAGTATTTTTGAATTCAACATCCATTTCAAAAGGATATGGAGAAGAATCCCTCATGAGTTTCAACCATATCCTGCTCAAGCATATCTATATTATATTCATGATTTCCACCCTAATATAAGCATCCTTATTCAACAATATGGAGAAAGGAACTTCTCATAAATTTTCAAAGAAGCCATCCATGCTAAAAAAATACTTATTCAAGTAGGAAAAATACCCTCTAGGTAAAATCTCTATCCCATCCGAAGTTCAATCCTCATATCTTTCCTTGAAGAGATCGTGTTGCACACATACCTAGTCATAAGAAATGGTTATCTTGTTGAGCATCAGGATCAAAAGCGCCAAGCTAAACATGATCTAAAGGCAAAGATTCAAAAGTTAACTAAAAAAGTGAGCATCATTGGAAGGAAAATCCCAAAAAATAGAAGGCAGGATCTAGATAAATACGGATACATAACACATTAAATTTATCAGTACCACTAGTTGTAGTTAACAATAGACTCATGACCAAGCCTTGAAGAGAAAAGACAACATGGTGATGATGAAAAATGGGAAAACAATCAAGCTCTTGATAAGTTCATGGTGAGAAGCAGGAATAACACTTAGAATAGGCAAAGAGTTTCTCTATGATGGATGATATGATGGCATGAAATGCAATAAAAAACTACCAATGCTAGGATGATGTAGCCCCTACAGTTCCCTAGCTCAGAGAACTTTAAAAAATCAATATTCTACCACCACAAGTTTGTGGCCCGAGTAATAAAGTGTCTAATCATAGCACATCCCTAAAGAGTCAGACCATACACTAGAAGAGGTTTGAGTCATATAAGAAGTTGTATTTCCCTCAAGCAGCAAAATAATTCCATAATTGTTTTAGAAACTCAATACCAACATCCGTAGGGTTAAAAGAGGATCTTTTGGTATCAAACCAGGTAGATTTGATTAATGTTGCCATTGAAAAGCTCCCATACAACAACACAGATTCACAAGTTCCCTTATTCACTTCCAAAAAGAGCTTTCTCCCCTCCTTCTACCTATCCCTTTTTCTATAGAAGGGGATACTCCATAATTGTGTAGTGGATTCAAAAGCTCAAGTCTCAATCATGCTAGTAGAAATTCGTAAGAATCTAGATCTTAATCCAGATGTACAAGGGCTAGACACATTGTAATTCAAATAAAAACAATTGAAGAGGGTGGGAACATTGCACAAAATCCCAACATTGATATGTGGACATCCTGATTTAGACATAATTCAAGATGTGGAAGTAGTCGATGTACCTCCATTATTCAAAATGTGTCTATCCCAAGGTTTGTTGAGACAGTTGGAGGGATGTGCGACCTGAGTGCAACATCAAATATTGATCTCTTGGGGTAAAAGTATCGTCACATTGCCTAATCAGGGCTTACACACTTTCTATATCGAAGAATATTAGAGGTAAGGGATGCATCCTATTAGAAGGTCCATATATATGAAGCAAGACAAAGACTCTAAGGGCTCATCAAGAGCATCTCTTTTTAAACTCAAATCTAATTTTCGCATGTGTGATCAAATACCTCGCTCCGATACGATAACAAGATTTCTCGATCAAATAAAATCAAAAGACTGTAATTGTCTCTGTTGGGATGTGGTAACCCATGGTGTAAAGTTAGTCGAGTATCATATAATGCAGGCAACAAATAACATGAGATCCTAGGGAGATGAATATTTGTATGCATAACACAATAGGCTGATGCATAAAGCAAGCAAACTATGTTCTTAGTTTATCAATCATACCCAAAATGCAATCATCTCAGAACAAGAATTTGAAGCAGAATGGGATTCTACTGAGGACAAATATTATCAGGTACCATGGCAAGCAGATTGTAGAGAGCAACTCAAAATTTTGTACCATATGGTCTAGGTATTGTAGGTTCACAGGGTAGGTTTATGAATGAATTTTAAGGTTGTACGTGAGTATACACGTCATTTTTATGTACAAAAGTGACATATATACGAGGTGATTGATGATAGTCATTATGAATAAGTAAAGCTCTCTCATTAGGAGGCTGGATCTTGTAGAAATTGGTACATAGACATCAAGTGAATAACATGTTGGTCATGCAAATATTTCTTTAGAAGGATCATCATTGTAGTAAAAATAGAAGTGTCATCTGGCGCAACCATCAAAATACAGAACACAATACTGTTCCTCCCTATTATGTCCCTTTTTTGCTTTTCTTTTTCAAATACATTATCTGAATCTATAACCCAATGGATGAAGACAAGTTGTGTCTGAGTAACATGAAAACACAAATAGGGGTATGAAATGGCAAAAATAGACTATTCAAACATGTGCAACAGAGAGTGGTAATGCACCTCGCATAAGAATTATGTTAGATTAAATTAGGAACATGCAAGAAGGAATCAAATAACATAGAGTAAATGGAGTAGCATGGGTGAAATATTGGCTTATGCATGGACTCCAACTCAAGTGTGCTAAAAATCACTAAAAATTTGCAAAGTAGGATCCTCCCATCATCACCTGATGGGACACTCCCTCCAAGTTTAGATCTATATAAAGAAGAGATTGATATCATAAATCAAAGGATGAATCTCTTAATAAAGATAATGGGTTTGATCGATAGAGCAGAAGGTTACAGGGGAAGGCAGATGTAAATAGAGAAATTCCTTTTTTCCTGTATTCAACCATGGAAGAGATGCAAAAAAGATAGACAATTACCTAAAAATAACTTTGGCAACCTATTTATCTTGGATGTGACCTTGCGCCCTAATGAAATGTCCATAGGAGGAATTTTTGTTGTTGGGGTTTCCTGTGATTTATGTAACTCCAATTCTCTCTTTTTGGTTCTTCCTTTTCCCTGTCTCCAGAACCCTAGTGTTGGCCCTTCTTCCTTGTCTATAAATTCATGGTATTCCTAGTTTTGTCAAGCATCCTCCATTAGTTTCAATGGATTGTCATATTATGTTTTGTTCCTATCCTTATCCAATCACCGCCATTTCATGTAAACCCTTTTATTTATAGTATGCACCCACCATATTCACCTTCGTTTTGTAGATTTTCAGATATTATTTTGTACTTCCTACTTTCTTCTCTATATATCCTTTCTTTCCAACTTGGTAGTCCAGTTTTGTAAGAGCAAACAGATTGCTTTCCCTATAAATCTTCATCTTCTCTCATCTTACCTATTTGTCTCTTTTAGCCTTTCTCTGACTTTAGAAAGTGTTGGCCTATGATAAGATAGTTTGAGTCCTGCAACTCTGTAAGTAAATTTCTCTTGTGAGTCACCAAGAATGTGGGTAATTTTTGTGCTTCCCCCATTTATATAACTTATCAGGTTCGATAGCTATAAGTAAGATGGTGAAGATTATTACTACAACAAAAAAGTATGTTTTGCCTTGATAGCTAGATTAAAATGGTTGAAGATCCATAGAACAAAAGGGTAAATGAGGATAAACTGCTCGAGTTCCTCAGATAGGCATGAAATCATGACATCATAAATGAAGAACTTCAGAATAGTGTTGGAGGTGCAACATCACGACATGCCATCGTATCATCGTATCACAGTTGTTATAAGAGTGCAAAATGAAAAAGTGTCATGATTTCACGATATGATTCAATATCGTAGGCACTAAAGCGGAGAGGGCTATAAAATAAAAAACATCATGATTTCGTGACCTGCTTCTTTGTAGCTATCGTGAGAAGTGAAAGCAACCAAGATGTTGCAAATAGTTATGATTTCACAACCTGTCCATTTATCGCAATCATTTGAAGTCTAGAGTTGCTAAAGTAATAAACCTGAAGTGATAGAGAGACATTTCCACATCATACTAGCAAAAATTTAATGAGGTCGAGGATAAAAGGAAGGTCACGATAGCATGACATGCCACGGTATCGTTAGTGCCAAAGGTAGAGATCCTAGAAAAAACCCAGGAATGCCATGATATTGTGTCAAGTTGCAGCATCGTGGTAACATCTAAATGACTCAAAGGTATGAGGTACATTACCATCCTTTGGCATACCCATGTAGTATGATATTGATAATTATAGGTGGTATAATTCATGGGGAAAGATGCTCTGATAGTGATCGTTACAGATCAACGATGATGAATATTTTTCAAGAATTAGAGACAACTCAAATTCAATCCCATCTCCACCACCTTCCCTGCATGCACATAATATCTCACCTACAATAAAAATTTGAGCATGACATTCTATTTATGGATAAAATATATTGCATGATGTCCCTACCAGCCTGATGTGTTGTTGTAACTATTTTAGCTAATTTTTTTTTGTACTTTGTATATTTGAACCATAAAGGTATTTTAAATAGGAGCAACTGAATCTTATGAAAGGGTCGACTCTTAGGCATTTACAAGCTGAATGTATAAAGACTTTTGAAGAAACAATATAACAAGAAATCTCTGCTTGATCTCTGGTTCAACATTTTGCAGTCAAATGCATGTATGAATGGATGAATTCTTCTACTTAGCTATTTGAAAGTGCATGGCATTAATTTTATTTTTTGGATTCTTGCATATGTTTATTCAATAGTTTTGGAGTTAATAATCTATGGATCTGATTATTGATTAAATATTAGTCTGCATATGGTAAAATTGGTTGGGCTATTAGGATATTTTGAAGGTTGTTCTATTCATAATCTTTGTTCATATTCTTGATGTAGTCTAATTTGTACCACATTAAGTTCTAGCATTAGCTATATTTATCTCTTTCAATACTCTTTACTCCCCCCATATTAGTTTTAACAAGTTAGAACCTTAGAGGAACCAACCTTCTCTGCAGATTGAACCAATGAATCTCTGCAACTTGCTCGGTCTTTCAATGTTGGCCATGTCTTGGGCACAATAATTAACCATAGGCAAATTTTGGACCAACAAGAGCATGTTGATAATCATTGCTCTAAATGAAAATTTAGAAAAATGAGTGGATTTATGCATATATTTATCCATCCACGAAAACATCTCGTAAGGATAGTGGAAAGAATTTAAAGTTATCTAAATATTATAGTCCTTGTCATATATGAAGTAAAATAAATCTAGTTGCTTATGTCCTTGAAATTCTAAATAAGGATCACATCCTTGATGTTTTTCATGTTTTGTATTTAAAACAAAAATGGGTTCCCTCTCTTCTGTTCAAACTAAGCTACAATTAAGAAGGTTGACTTACAATTGAACCCAAATGTATTTTGGAAACATGTATAAGGTCTTTATGTGCTCCACAAGGTCTTCCAAAGGAAGAAGCTTTGTGGGAATCTCAATCCTTTGTTATTGCTCATCCATTACACTTCCTATGCTTTGAGAACAAGTTATTTTTACCTAAGAGGATTTGTTATGAAGTAATGCCTCCTTCCTCAACACGTGCTTATACATATTTTTTCTTTGATCTGTTCACATTCAATCATCAATCTTATCATTCAACATAATTCGAATCTATAATTTTATATATAAGTCTATGTCACTGTCTACAATAATAATAGTTAATGGGCCCATAGTCAACCTTGTTATAATTAACCTTTACTTACCTTTATACCCAACTCATTATGGGTGAAAGATAAACAACTTGCAATTATTATTGAAGATTTGATATTTATACTCTCAACCACCTGACCTATTAATATTGGTGTGATTGATGGTTTAAGATAAACAATTTGTAATTATTATTGAGGATTTGATATTTATACTCTCAACCACTTGACCTATTATATTGGTGTGATTGATGGTTTTTGTGGATACTAAGGACATCCTTTATCTTTTGTGTGCAATCATTCTTTCCTTTCATTTTATGACTTGAGTTGATATATTACTTTTATTCTTTCAAATAAAATATTATGAATCCCAACATTTCTTATCCACTTATTGCATTCTTAGTAAACCACATTTATTCATCTCTTAACAACAATAATCCATAAATCATATGTATTAACATATAATTTATATTATCTTTACAACAATAATATTAAATCCATTAAACTACTTAATCTCTATTTCTATTCTAAATATTTTATTACTAAAAATATTTTTCCTTAACCTCAATTCTCCTATAAAATCAAACATCTTTAATTTTTCTTTTACACATCTATCTTGATAGCACTAAACTCATAAACCATAGACAAATCTCATAAGAATTCTCTAACTATGAAACCTAAAATACTCTAATCAAAAACTTTGATAACTTTACACATCAATTAAAAGTTGTGAAAAACAAAAGTAAAAGGATAATAAGTTTTGTAAAGACACCTTGGTAGTATGTCGTTGGATTTTTATCTATGCTATTCAAATTCAAATCAAGAGAAGTCCCATAAATGTATCCTCAATTGTATCACCTATTACTTCAACACAAAAAATAAAAGAATAATATTTTTGATAAGACAGTGTAATGGTAAATTTTGAAGTTCAATTCATGAGGATGTTAGCCTAAAAAACACTGCAATAATAAAAATCCTAAGTTCCATTGGATGACCTAAGATAACTTTCGATGTGCTTCCAATCACACTGTTACTTTATGTAAAAGAATAATCCTTTCCTAAAAAACATCTCACTTATCATTTTACAAGATCCCGAGGTCTCTGCACTTTGTTTTACCATTGCCAATGAGTGTAAGTCATGCATGCAAGCTGTATTGTATCATAGTTATAACCAGCACGTCATTACGTCAATGGTGGCCCTCATTTTCTTTGGCACCGCATGTGCGGAAATAATTTCACACAGTGTTTTACAGAGCACGATGTCAAATTCAATGGAAGCGGCAGGAGACACGATTCCATACAAATTCAAACACCTTTATCCGTGCGCCGTCGTCCCAGCCCCTGATCGCGGAAGACCGACGACCCGCTTCATCGTCCCGCTCAACCAACACAATTTAAATCACATTCAACTTTAACTATTCCATTACTGTTTTCCCCTTTCAACTTACAAATATCTGGTTTCCAATCTCAATGATATATAGATAGATAGCAGAAATTTTCTCTGGTTTCCAATCTTAATGATATATAGAGAGCAGAGACTTTTCTGGTTCAGGCAGGCAGGCAGGCAAATATGCTGCTGGAATCCGCTTTGGCAGAGCTGTGCATCGATCTGGAATCGGATCCACAAATATATGTGGACAGGGTTGTGCTGGAAATGTGTTCACCAAGCGAATCGTTGAGCGATCAGAAGAGCCCGCCTTCCTCCACGGCCAAAGACCGCAAAGACGGCCATGTGACCGTTGATTGAAACTTTGGAATGATTGTTGATTCTAAAATTGATTCAAACTTGAACTCGGTTGAGGTGGATAAATCATTGGGTGGGTAAAGGAGGTATTAAATGATTGAAGATTATATGATCCAAAACCCACACCATAATTTTGACAACTCAATTGTTGCTCAATTGCCATTGCTTGAGTATAGGCTTGTGACAAAGATATGATTTGAGGCATCCCTCGCAAATATGTGGAAATGGGTGGGTAAAGAGCATTGAAGTATATTTGGAGAGCCATTTCTTCTCAAAGAGCATAAAATGTCACTAATTGAGCGTATAATCCGAAGAACCTTTCAAAAAATGACTTCACATTTTCACTCGGTTCTTTTCTAATATAGACCAACTGATTGTACATGAGGATTGGGTCAACTCACTTTTTGTTGAATTGATTAAGAAATGCTGCCTCTAGTTGAGCCCAAGAAGTGATAGACCCTAACGGTAGACTTGTAAACCAATCATATGCCACTTTGTCCAAGGTGTAAAGGAACATTTTACAAGCAACATCATCATACCAACTTGTTAAGTGATTCACACAAAATTTGAATGCTTGAATATGTTCTTCTACAGTATTTCTCCCATTAGGCAAAAATCGAGGAAGACATCTCTCAAAACCAACGGGCAAATAATGTTGAACTCTTGGTATGTTCAATGGGCTACCTGTCATCCATGGTGTAAACATAGCCATTAGTGAATCTTAAAGAATATAACTTTAATACCCAATTTTTTTTTTTTTTAAATCAAATCAAATCCCATTATTCTTGTATGAACAATCAAAGCGTTAGAACAGTGCATAGCAATTCATGTCCTTCTTCTAGCAATCTGTTGAGTGGTGTTAGAGGAGGCTGAAGATGCTAATCAAAATTTAAATTTAAATCACACTAAAATAAACCCGTCATGCCCTCCTTCTAGCGCCAATCTGTTGAGTGGTATTTTCACCCGATTGTGAAAACACACTCTCCGATAGGATTTGAGTTCCAAATCCCCTCTTGCAAAGAAATTAAATGAATAATTTCTCCAAGGTCTCTGCTATGTTAGCATTTTGTATAAGTAAAGTGTTTAATTTAAATGCTCGAAATACCTTAGTGGTTGCAAGTAACTGTAAACAAGGGGCACGGTGGTTTATTTTATTTTGAAATTGTAATGATTGTTCATTTAATCAAAATGAACTCAATGTGAATTAATCTTAATGATGAAATTATTTTATTTTCGATTTTGGTAGATTTTCAAGTATTTTATTTCAATAACTGTAAATTAAAATAAAAGTTAAACTTTCTAGAAATAAAAGTGCAGAGAAGATAAAAATAAAATGTGAAGAAAAATGAAACTAAAATACATTCAGGGGATGCAATCCTATTTTGACAAAACCGAATATAATGAGGTTTTCTACATACAACCTAACTTATTTGGATTGTGCGAGTTTTTGCAGGTTCAATAGGTTAGGTTGTATGTAGAAAACCTCATTATCTTCGATTTTGTCAAAATAGGATTGCATCCCCTGAATGTATTTTAGTTTCATTTTTCTTCACATTTTATTTTTATCCTCTCTGCACTTTTATTTCCAAAAAGTTTAATTTACAGTTATTGAAATAAAATACTTGAAAATCTACCGAAATCAAAAATAAAATAATTTCATCATTAAGATTAATTCACATTGAGTTCATTCTGATTAAATGAATAATCATTACAATTTCAAAATAAAATAAACCACCGTGCCCCTTGTTTACAATTACTTGCAACCACTAAGGTATTCCGAGCATTTAAATTAAACACTTTACTTATACAAAATGCTAACATAGCGGAGACCTTGGAGAAATTATTCATTTAATTTCTTTGCAAGAGGGGATTTGGAACTCAAATCCTATCAGAGAGTGTGTTTTCACAATCGGGTGAAAATATCACTCAACAACCCTTTTTCATTTTTCACTTTATTTCTCTGTTCTGATGCTGAGAAGACTGCTCTCTTCTGCTACTACAGTCATCCGCTAGGTCACTGATTTTTGGTTTCTACAGAATTACAGGGTTTGCTCTTGTTCTTCTTCAGAAAGAACTTTTATTTTTTATTTTTTTACTTTTCCTTGTAATCATTAGCAAATATGTCTTTGAAAATAAAGATATGATCATTTAATTTTTTTACTTTTATTTTTCTTTTAAGATTTAAAGATATGATCATTTGGAATCTTCATTAGAAGAAGAAGCCTCTTCTGTCAAATGTAACTGTGTGAAATACTGAGCAAATTCCACCTTTGTTAGTGGTTTATGGTACAACTGTAAAAGATGTCCATTCACCACTAATATCCTCCTTAAATCATCAACTAAAGAAAGTTGAACAACTTCATTCTCAAACTCCCCTAGTTCATCCTTGTTGCTCTTAATGTGATCATCATGCCACATTTTCCATTTTTGTTGAGTGAACTCTATTTGATGAAGTGCTTCCAACCAAAGTTCATCAAATGCATTCAACTACAAAATTTGTTTTTTTTGTACCTGCAACAACTCAATGCCAACTGCTAAAGATGCATAAAATGTTAGTAAAGCATTAGGATGTTGCACCAATATATCAAAAAAATTTGCATCCTGGTTTTTAGTCAACCAACTATTGTTGTTCAAAGGTTGTTTTGGTTGTATTTCAGTTTGTTTTGTACCAGGCTAATTTGAATTGGTTCTTGGAGAATGATGCATTAATAAATTAAGAGAGTAATGATATGGTGGAAAAGAATGAAAAATCTGTATATGTTTACCAAAAACAATTCTTGAAAGAATTAACTTTGATAAATGATAATGAAAAGATGAGAAACAATAATGACATCCATGTGGTAAATGAAGAAAATGGTTTTGTACTAGAATGGGTGATAAATTTTCAGAATTATGTTTTTTGTCAGTCTGAAGTAATTGTTGAACAATAATTAGTTCATCTTTAAAATATGAGTTTTGAACATTTTCAGCAAAAACAAACTTTTTGGAGGAATACAACTCTTCTACATTTTTATTTACAACAATGGAGGCCAAAAATAAAGTATTATTTTCATTTTCTTATGTGTTCTAAGAAACTGTGGGATTTTTGTACAATCATACTTAGGTGTAATAAGTTTACCTGAAAGCAAGTTAACTAATTTTCCACCTTTCTGTATGGTTTTAGGATATACTTTATTTTTTTTCTTGGTTTGCTAAAACACATTTCTTGAACAATCCTATTAATTATTGGTACAACTTGAGGTAAAGGGATTGTAACAGTTAAATGTTCTAATTCCTTTATCAAATCTGATTGTGAAGATGTTATTTTTGATATCTCATACTGTTCAAAATATGATACTTTATTTGATGGGGTATCTTGTTCTTATTGATGTTGTTTTAGTGTGGATTTTTTTTCATGTTCATTCTTTTTAACTTCACTTTCTACACTGATAAGTGGAATAGGTTCAAGCAATGGTTCATCTGAACACAACTGAGTTTTAACATAGTCACTAACATTTATTAGGGCTGTATTTTCTGATTTAACCATAGAGACAGGGTTTACTTGTTTAACATGATTTGGACTAACCACAGGTTGAGTTGAAAACAAAGGTTGTTTTAATTTTTGTTGTTGTTGTCCACGATAGAAATTATGGATATAATTAGGCAACAAATTTGATTTTTGTTTTTGACAATGTTGTTGCCCTTTGTATATATTTTGATGTTGTACCCATTGATATCCCTGTAATTTTGGCTGCAACCATGGTGGATGTTGTTGATTCCATTGTTGTTGCATCCAGACATGTTGAGACCATGCTTGGGAGTATGCCCATGGTGGTTGACTCCAACTTTGTTGAAGTGGACCTGAAGCAGACCATGGCATATACCAAGGATTATTTCCCCAATTTGCAAGAAATTGAGAAGCATTCTGATATGGAAATTTATGAAAATTATTCCCTTGTCCTTATCCTACAAAATTAATTTTTTCATAGGTTGAGACTGTTTTTCAAAGACACTTGTAAGTTCTAGAAATAAACTACACTGATCTGTGGGGTGTCCTAATTGACAAATGCTACATGTAGCAGGTATAAATATTTTGTTCAAAGGACAATCATGAAGAGAGTGTTGCTTTTTACATTCTGAACAATAGATGGTTGAAGATTCAGTAGATTCATTTTTTTCATCTAATGTTCTATCGTGTACTAAAATATCATCCTCTTTCATGCATTCTTTCAAATCATGTTTTTCATTACCAATTCTATGTTTTCTATGCATTGAATGAGAGTAATTTTTACAGAGTTTAATAATTTCCTGAAATTTAAGTGCATTTGTATCTCCTCTTCCCAAGATATCCAATGCATCCCTAGATTCATCTTGTATTCCACTTAAGAATACGACTTTGGAAATTTCAGGTTCAACACTTCCACATCTCTTATGAACAAAATAAAATATATCTAGATAATCTTCTAAGATTTCATTTTCCTCTTGTTTCATTGAAAGAATTTCATCATTTTGATTCTTGACTTGAAAATATTCTTGGTATCTCTCCAAGAATATGTTTTCCATCTCATCCCAAGTTATAATTGAGTTAGGTGCTAAGGTGATAAACCATCGTAGAGCTAACTCTTTAAGAGTGGAAGGAAATAGTTTGAGCTTTTGATTGTCATTAGTGTAATCATGAGCTTGATATACAATTTTAAACTTAAGAAAAAACATATTAGGATCTTCGGATGCAATTCCCTTGAAAGTTGGTAATACTGCAGGTGAAATGACCTTCATGGGAGCATTTTTATTAAGATCTAGTTGGATGGGATTTTGAAAATTTTTGGCAGGTGCACTAGTTGCACTAGGGTGGAGCACATTGTTGGCTCTACCTTGATTCTCTTGTGAGCCTTCCATTGTAGGTTCCCAAAAACAATTATAAATCTTGTCAAATTTTCTTGATTGTATGGATTTTTCAAGAGAAAATGGTGTTAAACTACTTAATTTTCCTCCTTGTAATGATTTATCAAAGGATCTTGCAGTGCTGGAAGTGGATGATTGGGATTCTTTGAAAATTCCAACATTTTTTGAAATAAAAAATTTAGACATTTTTGACATAATTTCAACCTCTTGTGAAATTTTTCTTCTTGTGGTTTCTTGCTTATTTCCTAAATGGACTGAAATACAATTTATCAATAACAATTACTTATACCAGTCATTACATTCAGATTTTACTCTAAAATTCACAACTTAGCATATTTAATAATTATTGGACTACTTTTCACCTTCTAACAACACCGTGTTCCTCGAAAACGATGCCAAAATGATGGGCTGTCGCTAAGCACATCATTAATTCTCAATGAATTTGTCAATCCAGGGTGGTGTCCAAGGCTATTTACGAGAGAAATTTCAAGCAGGGTTGTAGTTCAGTTCATTTGGAAGCAACAGGTATTATTGGTGGAATTGATTGTGTGGGGGTTTTGTGTCACTTCTACCCCTAAATTACATAAATTAAACTTTAATCTATTTGCAAGAATGAAAACTAATTGCTAATTGTAGAAATGAAACCCTAGTTACAGTTGCAAGAATGAAATCTAATTAAATTACAAAATTGAAACTCTAGTTATAGTTGCAGAATTGAAAGTCTATTTAATCTTGCAATAATTGAAATGAAGCATAAAAACTAGATCCTATCAATGCTCTGTAACAGAAGGTCGTCAATATTTTGTGCAGGGTTTTGACAGCAAAAACAAGAATGTAGGGAAATTACAAAAAACTTGTAAATTGCTAAAAATGGAAATTTGCAGTGAATCGGAAATTTGATGGGAATGAAAAGAATAACCAAATATACCACTAATTATATCACAAAAACATTATGAACAAGAATTAAACAACTAGGAATGTTAGTTGTGCAAAAGAATGAAAATGACAAGTTCACAACTTATTCTACTATAGCAAAATAAGAATAAAACCTGTATGTCAGTCCTCCTCCTAGGTCTAGAAGTGGCCAGCCTCCTTTCTCAGAAGAAGGTTTGAATTCTTCTTTAAGTCTTACTCACACTCAGACATAAAAAAATAAATGGAATGAAACTGCACTTTTATTGCTTCAAAAACATAATTACAATTATGCTGAAATCTGTTACAGGTATGAAATCACTATTATATTATCTCTCTATTTATTTTCTATCTCCTCTATCTAATAGCTCAACCTAGATGGGAGCTATTTTTTATAGATGCCTAAAATATAATTACAAACAGAAAATATGTTGTTCCTGATATCCTACAGAATTTCTTGGGTTTATCCTAGAAGATGATCAATTTGATCTTTTCCATAAATGGTGGCTTTGGACAACAAGGACGACAAAGTTAGATGGGAGATATTTTCCCTTAACTTTCTCAACCTTCTTATCCCATTTTCCACCACCAAAATTCAGTCAAAAAGTCAAAAAGTGCTTTCTATTCTCATTTCGAAGAAACTGTGTTCATTCCGAAGACATTGTGTTCATTTCGAAGACACTGTGTTCATTCCGAAGACACTATGTTCATTCCGAAGATCTTTAGAATGACCAACTGTGTTGACTCCAAATGGTTTTGGATGCATTTATCAGGTGGATTAGCCCTCAGGATCAGATTACAATAGTCTTCATTCTTCCTTGGATGTGAATTTCATGCCTTGCCATTCATTGGCAGCTGGCTGGAATTTATATGGAAAAACTAGTTTTCTGCTGCATAGTAATAAGTCTTTGTACTATTTGTTGAATTTAGAGAAACTAATGCTTAATGATCATCAAAATAAGACTAGTGAAGTGCTGTTGTCAACCTAAGCATGACAAGATAACATAAAAATATACAAGAACTGTTAAAAATCAGAATATAATGTCCTTAACACTTCAATCATGCAAACAGTTTATACACAACATATTAAATCAACTTAAGTAGCATATAAGATAATTCAAAAGAGTTTTAGGTAGTTTTAACTATTTAAAACATGCTATAAATGAGGCTTATCCAGGCCTCATCAATAATTCTATCTAAATAAATTCATAGACTGGTGTATAGTAAACTCAGTAATTTTACGAAGCCAATCCCTAATAAGGAGTGGAACATTGCTAGAGTCACTATCAAAATTGTAGTGAAGAAGCACAAAGCACTCCAAAAGGCTTGGATTTTGTATGACAATATTGAAGGAGTAATCAAGGATGTAGTGGATTTTAATAAGGAATTGATCCAAATTGGTTTCAAAGGGTTATGGATGGAAGACCACAACTTGCTGTCAATTGAAGAAATTAATAAAAGTACTAGTGAGAGCTTACAAGATGAATCTAAAATTGACACTCTAGAGGAACCAATTGACCAAAAATAGGCTTTATAAATGATCATTGATTTTACCAAGCCTAGAGACCTCATGTAAGACTTGGTAAATAGAGGAAGTGCTAATAACTATGAAGATATTGGTGAACTCCAGTATTTTTATAAGCAATTAAAGAAAACTTCCAACCCTCTGAAGTAACCTAGAAACAAGCCTTGCAGATATTGAAGCTGATGGTGCAGTTGTTTGGTGATAGTGCAAAAGAGGAAAACAAAAAGCAATATTCTCCAAAGGAAGAAGCTGAGCAAGAAGAGGATAATGCTGAGGAAGAGGCCCAGTAGGAAGAAGAGCCAAATAATGTTGTAGACCCTGAAGGGGCACAAGCTTAGCAATTTTTATTTTGTATCATATGTAGTCATAAGTTTTGTATTTTTGTCTGATTTGTTTTTACCCTGACATGGTCAGAAAGAAACAATAAAAGCATGAGTCCAGAGAGACAAAAAACAACAATTTTTGTGTGAAGGTATTTTTATCATGATTTGTAAGAAGGCTTTATAAGGAGAACATAACTACATTTTTATGGAGTAGTGAAGAAATTTTGCTGGAATGGCACAAATATTAATGTTTATGGCATAGTCTCCATATGAACAATTATCCTCTAGGATGTATAAAGAATGGTCTCAATATGAACGTTTATCCTCGAAGATGACCATAAAGTTTTTAAAGAGTAGTATTCATATGAAAGTTATTCTTTAAAGCATTTTTTGAAGATAATTATTTTTGACTCTTGATGCCCAATGGATAAGACTCTGAGTTCAATGGCTTTGCGAGCAAATCCACCCAGGAGACACCAGAATGTAGGCCTAAAATGGCCACATCCTTAGAAAGCATTGAAAATTTCATTCTAAGGTATGAAACTTCTATTCTGCACATGTTTTAGTGTATTTTGGAGTGGATTCGCAACATTTGTTTCCTAATATGCCCAACACTTAGTGTAATTTTACCTTGAGCAATTTCGCTCAGTTTATAACATATTTTGGTGTGGATTGGCGATGAGTTCCAATTCCATAAATTTTTTTGGCGATGATGATGCCAATGCAAAAGAAAGTATGGAATGACGATCAAGAGTAGTTTTTTTTACATGCTTCGAGCAGCTAAGTGTCGATAAGGCTCAATTACATTGCATCTCAAGAGTATTAAGGTGCAAATTGACGATAAAGAGTAGAAAACACTGCATAAGATGTGGATTGAAGACAAAGGGTTATTTTACACTAACTTCAGAGTAGAATGGTGATAAAAGCTATTTTACACTATAGCCAATGTGGAATGACAACAAAGGATGAGTTGCACTTGCCCGAGTACGGATTGATGATTCCACATATTTACAAAGCAAAGGTGATGTCAACATGCTTTATGGTGCAAATTTTAGTTGTTTTGAAGCCAAAGAAGAAAAGAGGAATGATAATGAGAGGATTGCATCCCACTCACCTCTTAGTTCATTTTACATAAAAATTTGATTTCATATGATCAAGGCTATAAAATATGATGTGAGTAACTTAAAAGTGTGGAATGGCATCTGGGTTTTCCTTGCAAATTTGCAGAGTATATTGGGAGATTTAATCGTAGTCGTCCACGATGAAGATCGATGGTCCAAGTTTTGTTGACATTCTTGAAGGATTTAAAAGGCCAAAAATCATCGGATCAGAGTAAAGCCAGTTGGAGGGTAGGAAGACAAAGTGATGAGGGTTTTCAAGAACAAGAACTAGATGTAGTTTTAGATCCATGACAGATTCGAGCTCCCAAGAATTATTGATGGACGAGATGCAGTGTCCAACTGTTCAAACTCTAATTGCCACAAAAAAACCAACAAATTATAGAGGTATGCTACAATGGCAGATTTATCACAACAAATTTCCCAGAGCTCTCTATCCAGTAAGATAATGCCAGCAAACTCTCTGCTGAGTTGTAAATATATAATATTTGTAATGTCTCCTTAATATTCTTTCATTTAAAAACTATAAATAGAGGTTGAACCCTCATTTTTTAGGGTCGTCTCTAGTGTGTTTGCTTTCCCTACTGTAAATATTCTTATGAGCTAATGGAAGGAGCATTACTCTAATATTTTGACTCAAATTTGTCATCTTCATCATCTTGTGCAAGAGGTTCAAAGTCTTGAGCTACATTTTTGTTAATACTTGAATGGTTAGTTCATTCCAGCTTATTAGATTACTAGTTGTGAAAGTAGATGAAATATTTTCTTGATTAGATCTGTATTGTTAGGAAGTTTATTTATGTTAAATATAACTATTGGTCTATTTTGCTTTTTGGATTATCAATATTGGATGTTGGAATTGATTTCTGCAATATATCTCTATTTATGTTTTAATGTGTGAAGGTTTCATTGATTTGGGTGATGTTAATCTTGAGTGATGGGGCACTGGAAATATGTTGTGGGATCCTTTTGCTGTAGTTGCCTATGTTAGCGTATTCAACCACTATTTTTCATAACATTTCTAACCCTAAACATTTTCTAACCCTTATCTCAAAATCCTATTTGAGATTTAATTGAGTCAACACCATTTTAAGTTGACAAGGAACTAGCCTACTCTGGAGGTTGGATTGAAGTTGTCTTTGGTCCATCCAATGTTTGAGTGTCAAGCTGCGACTATCGGGTGCATGCTTGGATAAAAAATTGGAAGATAGATAGTTGCAGTGTTAAGTAAAACTTGATGTCAATTTGGTTCCCAATAGTACCATGGGGATACATTAGCATATACCAAATAATGTAATATTCCCAAACACTGCATATCAGTGGGATTAGTGAACATATGCATCATCTGCTAACATCTAAAAGTGGACACAATTTTATTCAAGCATGAACATTCACACAATAATATATATAAGAACTAGGATAGAAGGCAAGTAGTTACAAAAAACTTGATTACAACCTTTCTAGAGAAAAAGGCTAAATACTGCTACAAAATGACTTATGGCTTGAGTCCAGACTGATATACAAAATAAACTGAAAGGAAAGATACATACAAAGCCAAATATTAGGCACAAATAGGTAACTTTATAATACCATATGATTCACTATTTATAGGAAAAATTAGGGGTATTTCCATTCAAAACTATGCAAGGATTTTTAAAATAATAATGTTGTTTTGGGGATCCTTCCACCCTTAGCTTGTTAATCTTCTCAAGGTCTATGGTTCTAGAATCATCAATGTTGAAGGGTACTGGGCCTTTGGATCTATGGTTATCACCACTATTGTTAGCCATCCCTTTTAGGGATCCCCAAATATCGAGCATAGGATATTTTATATATTCATTGCTCTATGCTTGAGATTTACATTGTGGCTCACACATTGCTATTTTAATATATCAACCACTTCCTAGACTATCACATGCCTGAATGAAACTCATAGGTGGATTTGTGAGTCTTTGCAACTGTTAACTTGATGGGATCAGATTAACTTTTAGTAAAGTTATGCATCTATAATAATGTGCTTGGGATTTATCATTATGTACTTTTATTGGATGTCATTATCACCCTTTCCAACCTAGATATTTTACAAGTTAGAATATCTTTTGATTAGACCCTTTATATTTGTTGGCCATCTCTATAGTGGGTTGAAATGTTTACCACATATCTCAAGACTTTTTCACCTTTTCCTTCCAGTTTTTTCTTCAAAGAAATATGGTCCATTGATATCTAATCAAATGGTTCACAAAAATTTTGCCTCTCCATTTTCCATCAAAACCTTCTTGGAGTAGCATCAGTCATCGATATTCAATCGGGTGGTCTACAATTTTTTTATCATTGATCATTGTAATTGAACGATTTGTGAAACTTTGGATCTCTTGCTAACTTTCTTCCCTTGTAATTGTTCAATGTATTTTCTCCTTAACTTTCTATCATCCTACCTCCATCAAGATTACCCTCCTGAAACCATGTAAATCATCGATCTTGAATCTAATGGTCAATGAAAATTTTTACTCAATTTCATGAGAGTTCCTTTTGAAACAACAAGGAATATAAATAGCTTAATGTTTGATAGATTATAAAACCTTTTGGGAGAATATGACAATTTTATGATATCTTAGAGTAGTATTCATTATTGATTAACAAGATCAGAAGATCAGATAATCTTTGATCCTTTTGAATTAAAGTGCTCCAATATTACTTAATAATTATTGGGTCTTTGGATTGTTCTTTGATCATTTCTTCTCTTCATGGAAACATTACATGTTGCAACCTTAGGTAGATGCAAAGGAGCTTAACCTTCTAACCATTCAACCAAATGCAAAAGAGTTGTTTTTTGTAGGGGTCACTTGGACCATCCAATGTCATGATTAGATAATTTATGAAAGTTTTGTATGATGAACGATTCTAAGTCTCCCTTTATATTTTATAGCTATTGGATTCTTCCCCCTATTTTCCCATTGATGATGTCCTATGAGTGTGGTGGGGAGATGACAGTTACATGATCATCCACTATGAGTGTGGTGGGTTTGACCTAATAAGGATGGGATACTTTTGTAGTCGTTATCTATTAGCTTTTGATGTAACAAGCACTGGGAGATAGTAATCACAAGATGCAGAATTTTATGAAAGAAAGTAAATCTACTAGATGACTGAAATATGATGTAAATATAAATGACATAAAATAATACAATGTAGCTATGGAGGAAATGAACACTCCATTAATAAAGCTACTGAACTACATTACACCCATCACCAATGGATGGTGATCTACATAAAACTGTACTATGATCTAAGCTACACTATTTGACTATGTCCTTTGACTCTATATCCGTATTACAATGAGGCCTTTCTTATATAGGAAAATAGGTTCCTTGGCCAACACTCTACCTATCAGTGCAAGGGACAACTTGCACATTGACATTTGTGCATTTATTACATTGCATGAAGTAACTAGATAACTTCTCGCTAAAGTAATCTCATGTCCTAAGAATGTACCTTGGAAGATACATTTACATGACCCAAATGATGTAATATACTCTATTTCTAACACCCCCCTGTATTACATTACTTGGGTATTGAAGACTTTAGTCTTCAATATTGATCTTCTTCTTCTTCATTCTGAACTTTGTACTCTTCTTATGTATTCTTTGTATTTAGGTTCAGTAGGTAATCTATATCTTCATATGATGCAAAGTAAGTTGTAGCTGAAGCTAAAGATTCCTCTTTCATTGGATGATATTTGGCTTATTCAGAGCAGTCTTGATCTAGTTCTTTTTTTTGTTGCTTAAGTATTTATGCCATGGCCTCTTGTCCTTTTTCATTCTTTATTCCTTGATGTCAGGTGTCTTTTATGGACCATTGCTCTCATGATATTACATGTCTTGAGTGGATCTGAATTGGTTTTTCTTCTTTTCTTTGAATCCATGTAAGACATGTTTATCTATCCTTCATAAATATCAATCTTGATATCAATGTTAGTAGATCCATATGAAATAAGTTTTTGAAGATAATAGTTTATTATTTGAAGTAATATTATTTCATAATCTTGATAGTACATGTATTTAAAGTGATAGGAGAAAGATGAGTGATTTGTTCCATCACAATATTTGCATGGATGGAAACTCCAAAAATTGGTCTTTTCATGACCATATTGATTGCAATGAGTATACAATAGAGATGATATGACCGTTTTGTAATCTATATTAGGAATATCATATTTTTATATTTTCTTGATAAGACCTTATAACCATATGTGCACAATTGAAGCTACTCCTTTTTGAATAAAATCATGTTGATCAACCTTTTCCTATTTTTTGTCATTAGATTCACCGAATTAATCTTTCTTCACATAGTTGTTGATGTTAGACCTTATTTCACATTGTATTGAATCTTACTTTTATTTGTCCTTTTCATCATTGTAGTTCATCAGGTTTTTGATCCATATTGGTATTTTCTTATTCCACTTCTAAGAGTGTTGCTTAGCATGCTAATAGTCATTTATATTATTTGAATTCTTGAGATAGAGTAGTCTACCTTATAGCTACCTATATATGATCCCTCATTGAAGTATATAAGCTTGATTTGATAAAACCTTTATTAATACTTAGGTTCATAGAATTCCTTATGTCTACCTAGTAATAAGAGTACGAAGACCTAATTTTATATTTTGAACAAAGCTTATATCTTCCCAAATTGAAAATATTTGATAGATATTATTATTATTATCAAGTTTTATAGAATGCCTTATGACTCCCTAATGATTTTGGAGTATGATATAGTAATTTTGTAAAGTATAGTTGGAAATTGGTGAATTTGGGGATCCTATATTGGGGCCCATTCACTAGAAATTTTTGGGTCCAAAACATTTTTAGGGGTGAACTCGCCTCACATTGATAATAATTTCAAAGTTTTTATTTTAAATCGCCAACACTCCCGCATAAATCATGGATATTTTTTACCTTGAAATTATAAAAAAATATTTATACTACCAAATTTACCTCTTATACCACCAGTATATATACTTAATGCAATAGTGATACTTATTCATTTAAGCATTCAAATTCTTCAAAAAAAAAGCTATAGCAGTAAAAAATTTCCAAAAAAAGACAAGATCTAAAATTGATTGATTGTAAAGACCTATCAATAATTGATCGGTTGTAGATACCTATCGATAATGAATCAATTATAGAGATCTTCGATAATGGATTGGTTGTAGAAACCAACTGATCATGGATCGATTTCAAAACTTAATCAATTGTCGATCGGGTATACAAAGCAATTGATTGGGTGCAAAATTCAGTCGATCTCTAGTTTAGCGTAGAAACAACCGATCTAAGGTCAAGTATAGAAATAGATGATATCCAATCGAGTGCAAAAATAAGATGATATTTGATAAAGAGCATCTGATCGGGTGCAAAAACTAGATGATCTTTGATTGGTTACAAAAGGTTGTTGAGAGCAATTAATTGCAAAAAAAATATTTATCGTTAGAATAAATAAAAATGCATAATTTTTTTTAAAAATTGGTATGTTACAATTTATGCCATGGTACTAGTTGTAATCTTACTGCAGTGGTAAGGCCTTTGGCCTCTCTTTGGAAGGTCCAAGTTTCAAATCCCACTCAGTATGAGGGGACTAGGACCCCTCGTAAAAACCTATGTTCATTAAAAATTTTATGCTATGGTACTGATGAATTCCCTCTTTATTCTTTTTAGAATATGAGTTTAATGATTTGTAGTAGTAAGATATGACATTTGCTAAAAAATTGAATCTCTAAGTCTATTTATAAGCAATATAGGTACCTTTTTTGCAAAATTCTATAATTTTTTATACTTGCATTATATTTAGCATTTGATTTGGTATGTACATTTTTTCTGTTAGCTTAATAAATGCAAATGCAAAAAAATCAATCCCTTATTTGTTCTATTTATACTATGAGTTAAAGGACTTGTTCTTACTACCATGTGTGGATATTTGAGTCTATAATTGTATTTATAAGTCATATATTATTTTTTGACCTAAAATTAATAAAATTTCTCTACTTTCATTTTGCTCATCTTCTGATTCTTTATCTTCATTTATACTATCACCTGAATAAATACAAATGCCCCAACTCCTCAAACGAACAAATCATGGCCATGCGATATGCTCCATCCTCTCCTGTGGGAGCATCGCTCAATGGTGGTGAGTGTGGAGTTCTCCCCATGTGTGGTTTCCATTGGTTGATTTTTCTTGTGGAACCCATGTTAGCTCTAGGGTCTATTCTTTGCTTCTCTCGTACTGCTCAGTCTCAAATAAAAAATTCTAAAAATACCTTGAGAAATACTACAATAGTATTGAGCCATTATCCCACATGTATCCCACGATGGCCCTCATGGTGGTATATAAAGCAAAACACCCACATAGAGCTTTGCAAATTAGGAAGCAAGATTTTGGGTGAAATGCCCTAGTAGAAGTAGGCCAACCATGACGCATGCCCTCAAACGAGCGAATCATGACCATGTTGTATGCTCTATCCTCTCCTATGGGAGCATCAATTGATGGTGGTGAGTGTGGAGTTCTTACTATGTGTGGTTTCCATTGGTTGATTTCCCTTATGGACCTCATGTTAGCTCTAGGGTCCATTATTTTCTCCTCTCGTACTACCCAATATTGTACTTTTTAAAATAAATAATTCTAAAAAATACCTTAAGGAAAATTGCAAGAGTATTGAACCATTATCCCACATGTATCCCATGATGGCCCTCATGGTCGTATAATCACAAAAACCACATAGAGCTTTATAAATTAGGAAGCAGGCTTTTGGGTGAAATGCCTTAGTGGAAGCAGTCCAACCATGATCCAACCCCTCAAACGAGTGAATCATGACCATGTTGTATGCTCCATCCTCTCTTGTAGTAGCATCACTCGATGGTGGTGAGTGTGGAATTCTCCCCATGTGTGGCTTCCATTGATTTATTTTCCTTGTGGGCCCCATGTTAGCTTTAGGGTCCATTATTCACTCCTCTCATACTGCCCACTCCCATACTTTCTCAAATAAAAAATTCTAAAAATACCTTGAGCAATGCTATGAGAGTATTGAGCCATTATCCCACATGTATCCCATGACGTCCCTCATGGTGGTATATAAAGTACAACACCCACACAAATATTTTTAAATCAAGAAGTAGGATTTTGGGTGAAATGTCATAGTGTAAGTAGGCCAAACATGACTCAACCCCTCAAAAGAGCGAATCATGGCCATACCGTATGATCCATACTCTCTTGTGGGAGCATTGCTCAATGGTGGTGAGTGTGGAGTTCTCTCCATGTGTGTTTTCCATTGGTTGATTTCCCTTGTGGATCCCATGTTATATCTAGGGTCCACTATTCACTCCTATCGTACTACCCAATATTATACTTTCTCAAATAAAAAATTCTAAAAAATACCTTGAGCAACGCTATGATATTATTGATCCATTATCCCACATGTATCCCATGATGGTCCTCATGGTGGTATATAAAGCACAACATCCACATAGAGTTTTACAAATTAGGAAGTAGAATTTTAGGTGAAATGCTCTAGTGGAAGCAGGTCAACCATGATCCAAGCCCTCAAACGAACGAATTATGGCCATGCAGTATGCTCCATCCTATCCTATGGGAGCATCGCTCAATGGTGGTGAGTGTGGAGTTCTCCCCATGTGTGGTTTCCATTGGTTGATTTCCCTTGTGGGCCCCATGTTAGCTCTAGGGGCTATTCTTCGCTCCTCTTGTACTACCCAATCTTGTACTTTTCAAATAAAAATTCTAAAAAATACTTTGAGCAATGCTACGAGAGTATTGAACCATTATCCCACATGTATCCCATGATGGCCCTTATGGTGGTATATAAAGCACAATACCCACATAGAGCTTTGCAAATCAGGAAGTAGAATTTTGGGTGAAATGCCCTAGTGGAAGCAAGGTAACCATGACCTAGCCCCTCAAACGAGCGAATCATGGCCATGTTGTATGCTCCATCCATGAGTGTGGAGTTCTATCCATGTGTGGTTTTCATTGGTTGATTTTTCTTGTGGACCCCATGTTAGCTCTAGGATCTATTCTTTGCTCCTCTCATACTACCCAGTCTCATACTTTCTCAAATAATTAAAAAAAAAAAAATACCTTGAGCAATGCTCAGAGTATTGAGCCATTATCCCACATGTATCCCACGATGGCCCTCATGGTGGTATAAAAAGCACAACACCCACATAGATCTTTGCAAATTAGGAAGCAAGTTTTTAGGTGAAATACCCTAGTGAAGTAGGATAACCATGATCCAAACCCTAAAATGAGATAATCATGGCCATGTTATATGCTCCATCCTCTCTTGTGGGAGCATCAATCGATGGTGGTGAGTGTGGAGTTCTCCCCATGTGTGGTTTCCATTGGTTGATTTCCCTTATGGACCCCATGTTAGCTCTAGGGTCCATTCTTCAATTCTCTCATACTACCCAATATTGTACTTTCTCAAATAAAAAATTCTAAAAATAGCTTGAGAAATGCTGAAAGAGTATTGAGCCATTATCCCACATGTATCCCACAATGGCCCTTATGGTGGTATATAAAGCACAACATCCACATAGAGCTTTGCAAATCAGGAAGTAGGTGTAGACACCTAAAAGTTGCACATAGTCATGCGTAGTCACACATAGTCACATGTAGTCATGCGAAATCGCATGTAGTCACATGTGGTTGCACATAGTCACACGTAGTCCCAAACCTACAAAATTGTACTAATCACACCCAAAACATCTTCTATTCACAAACGAGCTATCTATAAATCCCTTTAGGCCATCTAAGCCCTTTCCTACACCTAATCATGGTCCCCATGTGACCAAATCCTTAAAAAACCCTAATCATGGTAGTCCTAATTCTACTTTGAAATTCACTTTATCATTAAAATGTACTTTATGACTTAAGCATGATTAATTAGGGATAATCAACATTAACCCTAATTTTATTCTCACAAATGTGTGCACCCATCACTTGGCTAGAATATTTCTAAATATTCTTAACCTAATCACAACCTAACCTAGAATTTACCTAATCAGAGTTAACCTCAACCCTTACTCACACATGTGTGCACCTATGATATTTCTAAGATGATTCTTTAGGGCATATCAAGAAATGACTCACCTTCCACTTCATCCTTTTAACCTAACCATGGTTGGAATATAACCTAGATTTCATGGTACCTCAAAAAGGAAACTTCATCCCCTAGCCTTGGACCACTCTATAAATAGATGGTAATTTTCATCATGAAACCCTCTCTTACCCTTTTGGTTTACTTACCAAAAATCTATATAAAAAACACTCTCCATCACTTCAACATTTGTCATACATCAAGCAATAGTGCTAGGAGCTCATTCAGATAGAAATCCATAGAAATAGTCAACTATAGCAAGGTTTGCACACCGTCGTGTGAACACAACACAAAGGTTTGTACACTGCCATTCAGACCTAGTTTACAACAATTCTAGGTAAATATCACTTGTTTATAGTTTCTAAAACTTCATTTCCAAATTTCATCATGTTTTCTTTCTTTTCAATATCATTTTTGTCTTCATAAATATGGGATCTAATTAATGATAGGTTTCCAAATGTACTAATCTATTTTTGTAGGCCCAAATAGGTACACAAGGTATTTTCAAGCATCCAAGAAGTGGCACACATGCAAGAAAGCCCATCTACATTGAGGGCACCAAAAGACATCAACAAATGCACCATATTCATATTGAGAAAAGAGGGAAATATTTCTTGAGAGAAAATCCATTTTGTAACCCCTTTTTAAATCAATAAAAAGAGTATTTAGCATATATTTCATTAGTTTTGAAATTGGTGACTTTCATGTGTTACATTCTAGCACGCCTAGTGGGACCCTCACATACTATTTTAGATTAGCATTCTTGCTATATAGTTTATTGTATGGCCTTATTTTCTATGTTACAAGTACTATAAATCTAGAATAGAGTCCATAACAACCCTAAGACACACCTCAGACCTTCTGCTAAGAATTTATAGATTTCTACCCTCAGTTTGCACATCGTCGTATGAAATTCTAGACAAGTTTGCACATTGCCATACGAACCCTATGAAATTGCTTCAAAATAGTCCAAAACTACAAACCTTTGCAACTTAGACACAAGAAGGATCATCCAGTATACTCGAAGTCAGGTATTTTTCTCAGAGCAACTATTTTTCCTTGTTCTTTTACAAATAATGTTCTCATCTTTGGTTCTCTTTCAAAAGCACTAGAATAGATTTTCAATCTCTTTCAAAAGCACAAATCACTTTCAAATCCCTTTTCAAAAGCACTAGATTAGGTTTTCAATCTCTTTCAAAAACACAAATCACTTTCAAAACTCTTACAAAATCATTAGGTTAGTTTCAAATCCCTTTCCAAAAGCACTAGAATAAATTTTCAATCTCTTTGCAAATCACTAGAGTAGATTTCATTTTTTTTCAAAGCACCTAGATTAAATTTTCAAATTCCTTTCAAATCACTAGGTTAAATTTTTAATCTCTTTTCAAATCACTAGAGTAGATTTCAAATTTCTTTCAAAGAACCTAGATTAACTTTTCAAATTCCTTTCAAATCACTAGGTTAAATTTTCAATCTCTTTGCAAATCACTAGAGTAGATTTCAATTTTCTTTCAAAGCACCTAGATTAACTTTTCAAATTTATTTCAAATTACTAGGTTAAATTTTCAATATCTTTCAAATCACTAGGTTAAAATTTCAAATCTCTTTCAGATTACCTAGATTAGATTTTTAGTTTCTTTCAAAAGCCTCAAATCACTTTTCAATCTCTTTCAAAATAACTAGGTTAAATTTTCAATTTCTTTCAAAAGCATCAAATCACTTTCAAATCTCTTTCCATAGCGTCAAATAGATTTCAAATTTCTTTCCTCTACATTTTATTTTGATTTCTTTCAAGCTTTCTAGAATAGATTTTAATTTTCAAAAGGAATCTAGGTTTAGTTTCTTTTGAAAAAATATTTAGTTAGATTTGCTTTCATATCATTGATAAGGTTATGCACAGTGGTGAATTTCGCAAATTAGGGCGAATATTAGGATTTTCACAATTTTAATTTGGCAAATTTGGGGACCCTAGAAGTCAGCCCATTCACCCAAAATTTTTGGGATCAATTTTTTTTAGGGTCAATTCACCCCGCTATCATACTTATTAGTCCCTATTTCACGTAGGTTTCTTGCCTAATTTTTACCTTCAAATTATAAAAAAATTATTTATCCCACAAAATTCACCTCTTGTACCCATTATATATAGCTAACATGAGAGCGACACTCATACATTTAAAACATTAATTTTCTTCGATAGCAAGCAATACAAAGTAGGCGAGAGATAACACACAATAAGTGAAAGAAAGTAGAACAAAGAGAGTGTGTGATAGATAAAGGATGACATGCATAGTGTGTCAGAAGGTGAATAACACAAGGCAACTGACACAACATGACTGACACAAGATGACTGGCACAAGGTGACTCGTAGAAGGTAACTGACACAAGGTGACTTGTAGAAGGTAACTGACACAAGTTGATTGGTACAAGGTAACTCGTAGAAGGTGACTAAAAAATGGTGATTGTAAGAGGCGACTAACAGATGGTGACTGACAGAAGGTGATTGGCACAAGGTGACTAGCACAAGGTAAGTCACAGAAGGTGATTGGTACAAGGCAACTAGCACAAGGCAACTGGCACAAGGTGACTCATAAAATATGACTAACACAAGGTAATTGACATAAGGCAACTGACATAAGGCAACTGACACAAGGTGATTGACACAAGGCAACTGACACAATGTGACTAACACAAGGTGAATGATTCAAGGTGACTGACATAAGGTAATTGGTACAGGGTGACTTGTACAAGGTGTCTGATA
Organism: Wollemia nobilis; assembly: GCA_028583015.1. Taxonomy (NCBI): domain Eukaryota; kingdom Viridiplantae; phylum Streptophyta; class Pinopsida; order Araucariales; family Araucariaceae; genus Wollemia; species Wollemia nobilis. The sequence goes on along the minus strand of JAQPPZ010000523.1, from coordinate 5,329,277 downwards.
ATAGGTGACTAGCACAAGATGAATAGCACAAGATGACTGGCATAAGATGACTGGCATAAGGTGACTAGAATAAGGTAACTAGCACAAAGCCATTAGCACAAGGTAACTGGCATAAGGTGACTCGCATAAGGTGATTGATATAAGGTGACTAAGATACAATGATAACCATTTACCAATAATTTTCTTTTATCATAAAATTTCCTTTTTATAAAATTTTATTCATGGACACTCAATATGGAGGTTTTCCTATTATTTGGGCATCAATATCAAGCCTGCTTGGGTCAGACATCCTATTGTCTTGAACAATAGTTATCTTTTACCAGTTATTTTCATTTTTAAAAATGATGTTCATGTTCCTCTTTCGTTTATACAAGTAAAATGTCACCTGTTGGCAATGGAAAGAAGGGAGGCTAGTATTTTGATATAAGGAATATACTCAAATACTTTCATAGTATTTTGAAATCCAATCCGCCATCAACATCTGCACAAATTCAAGGTGCGAACACATTTTAGTTACTAACTAGTTAATTTTTCTACATTATTAATTTTATATATAATATATTTATTCATTAAGAAGGGTGCTTTTTGGTTGATGGCTTTGTCCAATGTTTATTTGTATTTTTTAAAAGAAGGTATTTTTTAAAATGCAATAATTATATGGGAAAAATTTCTTTACAAAAAACACTATTGACCCCGATATGCCTCCAATTCCACATATCCCTATAATGAAAAGTCCACAGATGAAAATTTTCTTAATTAAATGCAAAAAAACATGAAGAGATTATTGAAAATAACACGCCAAACAAAAAAAATAATAGTTCTCATACAGGCCCTACTTCCAGAGAATATTCTTCTAAGAAACATAAACGTGCAAGGTTATCTAGGTGGACAATTAACAAATCATTTTAGTCTAATTGGGTATCATAATTTCCATTTATTGATCTAGTGCATCCAAAGAATAGTAGTGAAGAAATAACATAATTGAGATGCGTAATTGGTAGTTGGAAACACAAAAAGAATAATAGATTGCAAGTTAAGAAAGATATCGTAGAAAAACATTGTGAAAAAGTTCATATAAAAACAAAAGAAAATGATGGAACAATACCCAAAAATTATAGGTGGAAGGATGCATCAGAGTGCACACATATCAGATATGCACAATAATATGATAAAGAAAATAAACAAAAGAAAACTTTGGTTGAGAAAGGTGCAACGATTCAAGCCCAATTTCAAAAAATGAATAAGTTCACTTTAGCTTCAAAAAGTTTGTAGTTTGTTATTGTACTCACTATTATTAAAAAGGGTAGACCTATGTTTGATTTCATTGATTATAAATATCTATTTCAACTAGATGATGTGCAGAGCCTTCCCAACATCCATTGGTCAGATCGAAGTGCTTGGGAAATTGTAAAATTTTTCTCATTGGTTGAGCAGGATGACCTTAAAGAGAAAGTAAAAAAAGCCAAATTCATTTCACTTTCAATTGATGATGTGGCTGCTATTGACAATACATCTTGGATTTGCATGCATGTTTACATATTGGAAAATAATTTAAGGTATCCTCATTTACTTTGAGTATGCAAGATGGTGGAAAATTACAATGCAAAAAACCTTTACAATGTTGTTGTAACTAGTTTAAAGGAAATAGCAAGAATGAATGATATGGAAATAGCCACTAAGTTAATATGTGTCGGAGCTGATGGTGTTGCTATAATGCAAGGACACAAGAATGGTCTTTATGTTCGACTACAAACATCTATTGCTCCATATATGATCTCTATTCATTGCATGGCTCATAGAGTGAATCTTGCATACAAAATTGTGGATACATTTACAAATGTAGCAAGAGTGGAAGAGCTTATCCGTGAAATTCATGATTATTTTTTATTCAGTCCATTTTTTAAGTTTCAATAGTTTGCACTAGGAGTTACTGAAGGTAAAAAACTATTAAAAGATGTATATATTAGGTGGATTTCGTTGTATCAATTGATCTATAGAGTTTTCAAAGAATATCAATCCTTGGTAGGGTATATGTAGAAATGGAATTTAACATGCTACACACAGTTCCATTTCCACTTAATAGTTCTAAAGATCTGCAATCATTGTAGTATAGCAATAATAATGCACAAAAAACCTGCAATAATAATAATAAAAATAATAGAGGTAATAACAATAATAATGGTAGATAACAGTAATTACAATAGTTTTATATTAACAATGGCATTTATGATACAATATTACAGTTTCAACATTACAATCTCAGCCTGCAAACCCTCGGATGAATATTCTTCATGGTTGCCTATAATAATGGAATGCATCAATCACCCTGCATTACTCTCCTTATTGCCTGCACATCTTCTATGGGTGAACAACTTGAATGAATGAGGGGGGGTTTATTTATACACCCACAAAGTAGTTATCCTCCAACTACCTTATAACTTCTCTCAAATTACATTTCGTATGCATTTTATTTTGCATTATATGACATTTCCCACTATAGGACAAAATAGTAATTTAGCCAACATACATGACTTAATATGACTTTATTATTGTGTACAATATTAAATTACACTTTACAACATAATAATTAAATATATGCACGCACGAGTGGACCAATAGGTGGCTTTATTCTGGGGTAGAATCACCTTGGTAAAGTAAGTCCTTTAGGCTATTCCTATTTATGTTTCCACCGTGTTAAATATCCCAAAGGTTTTTCTTCGAGAACTAGATCAAATCAGTCATCGGTTCCTTTGGAGTGGTACTAAGGAGAAAAGAAAATGGGCCTTGGTGAAATGGGACACTTTATGTCTTCCTAAGAATGAAGGGAGGTTAGGATTTTGGTTTGCTATTAATAACAATAAATATTTAGCTACTAAATTATATTGGAGGATTTTGCATAACTCCAATGCTCTTTGGGTCAAGAATATCAGTGCTAAATATGCTGAGAATAAAAAATCTAAAGATCTTGTTCACTATCAATTGCCTTCCAAAGGTTCTCCCATTTTAGCAGTTCTTAAGACTGGTGAGGATTTGACAAAGAACAAATTATTTTGGATCATTCATAATGGTCAATAGGTAAATTTTTGGATAGATTCTTGGTATGGTCACAAGCCTTTGATAACTCAGTTTCTCGATTGGAGGCCTTGGATGGTAGAGCTTCACCGAGCTAACTGGATAAAGGTGGATAATTATTGTCGATGCCATACTAGTAATTTAGAGGTTGGTAGATATTAGATCCCTATTGAGGATTGGCCTATTCAAATACCAAAAAGTCAAAGACAATATATTCAGTGTATCCTTCACATGAGATCTCTCTCTTGGTCCCATGATAAAGATTTTTTTAGATGGAACAACACTACTAAGGGTGAGTATTCAGTTGCTGAAGGTTATTTGGTATTATTCCATAATAATCCTAGCCAATCATATGAAATATATTATCAATTGTGGTCTCAAAATATCTGGCCTAAGGTAAGGTTATTTACTTGGATTTTATTGCATCACAAGGTGCTTACTAAGGAGCATCTTATGAAGCATGATTTTCATGGCCCTTTTAGATGTGAAAGGTGTGAAGAGAATGTGGAAACTCTCAACTGTATTTTTATTGAGTGTACTTTAGTCTTTGAGATTTGGAGGAGAATGGCCACTTTACTTGGATTACAATGGTCCACTTTTTTTACTTTTGAACAATTTTGGAGGGATTGGCCTAATCAAGAGGGCATTGATCATTTTATTAGGTAGTCAGTTTGGATGGTTTCTACCATTCTTCTTTGGAATATATGGAATGAAAGGAACAACCAGATTTTTAATCAAGAAAGGAAGGATATTCACTATATCTAGAAAAATACCATTGCCAACTTAGTTGAATCATTCCATAAACTCCTTAATCACCCCTAAAACTCCCACCAAATATGGGATCAAGTGATGCAAAGATTGAAGATTAACTCTTCTAAGAGAAACCAGATTAAAGGGAATGTGAGTAATTACAATATGGATAGAACAAGGAATTGGAAACCTCCTCCTAAGGATTTTGGAAAATTCAATACTGATGGAGCCTCTAGAGGGAACCTTGGAAAAGCTAGTGCAGGAGGAATTGGTAGACTTTCAGATGGCTCCCTGGTTTTTACTTTTGCTAAAAATTTGGGTATTCTATCCAATAACCTTACTGAGGGGTATGGTATCCTTAGATACCTTCAAGATGCTACTAAGGCTAGATGGGAAAAGGTACTAGTTGAATCTGACTCTCAACTCATGATTAATCTTTTGAAGACTCCTAAGAATCATAAGGTTGACTGGAGAATATTGAGAAGATTCAGTTAATCCAAATGGGATTTTTGAAAGTTGATTACAATCATGTGGTCAGAGATTAGAACAAGAGTGTTGATGCTTTAGCTAATTGGACTTTGGACAAAGGTGATCTTACTTGCTATGGCCACCCTCCTAGATGGTGGGATTCACAAATAAGGGAAGCTCTTCTTTCTATCATTTCTTTGCATGGCTCTAGTTCTAAAGGTTCTTAGTTTCTTCTTGCTTTATTTTTGCTTCTCTTTAGTTCGATCAAGGTATTTTAGTTCCCTAGCTCAAACTAATATTTCTTTTGTTTCCTCTGTTGATCCTTGCCTTAATTGTCTTTTTATCTAGAAAGGTCATTGTTGTGTTCTATTTTTTTTCTTTTTTCTTTTCTATTTATGTGTGTGCTTTTTTTGTGTTGTTTTATTTTTGTGTTTTTTTGTTGTTTTTTGTTGTTCTTGTGTTTTTGATGTTCTTGTGTTTGTGTTTCTATATGTTTGTGTTAATTGGTGTTTTTATGTTTTTGTGTGTGAGTGTTTTCTATGTTTTTATTTTTATCTGTTGTCTGTTGTTGGTTGTTTTTTATTTTATTACTTTTTTTTTTAGGTTTTGGTTGTTTTTTTTCATGTTTTTTTTGTTGTCTTTGTAGCGTTTGGTTATTTTTTGTTATGTTTGTGTTTTGTTATGTTGTTCTTGTGTTTTTTTATATGGTTCGTGTTGTGTTTTTGTTATCTTATTGTGTGTGTGTGTTTGGTTGTGCTTTATATTTTTGACACACTCAAGGAGCATGTTTTTATTTTTTGTTTTTTAATATTTTTGTGTGTTTGTGTTTGTGTGTTTTGTTTTTGTTATTTCAGGTTTGCTCCTTGAGTATGTCAAAGGTGGTAGGCCAAATGTGAGCCCTATGAAATTTTGGTGGAAGATATACCCCTGCCTCCTTGGTTCTTAATTGAAAGTGGCATCCCTTCTGGGTTTTTTTCCACAAAAAAATATATATATGCATGCACATTTCATCAAATACTTTACGTACATTTACAAAATAACACATAATACCAATATTGATTCAAAAAATATGAACATATCAATTTACCTATCTACATATATCCCCTCCTTACACGGGTTTTTGTACTCAATGACATGAGCAAAACACTGGGAATAGAAGTACTGAACAATGTAGAATTTCTTGTTGCGCTCCTTCTTCCTCTTGTTCCATACATATTTGGCAATAGAATTCTCTTGAGACTGATCGCAAAAAATTATTCTCTAAGTGTTAACTCCCCTTGCTACAAGCATATGTAACATCAACATGATCATAATTCTTTGAATAGGCAATTCATTTTGAGTGGTTAGCCATATTATCAGCATGAGCAATGCCATCAACATAATGAACATGACAGGCAATGCCCACTGCCATCTGTGTTAGGGGTAAAGAGGACGTGAGTCCCATTTTAGGTTCAAGGGATAGTGTCCCTTGTAGGGTCAAGGGGCAGCACCCTCGTGGTGTTTAGGGTGGATCCCCAAAACCTTAATGAAAAAACCATTGAAAGCATCAATGCCCAAACTAATTTTTTCTTATCAGCAACATTCTAGAAGTCTTAACTCAATCTATTGAAATTGCTTCTTCTCATATCTAATTCACTACTTTCATGATCCAATTGGTTTCCTATAAACCTCTGATAGACATGTACCTTGTCAAATTGTACTTTTGACAGTGATTGCTCTAATTGCTCTACCTCAGACGACAATATTTCTGATGATAATCCTTGATGGCTTAGTCTCTGATGCATTAGGATAAACGTCTAAGTCTGATGACTAGACGTCTGGGATAGACAACCAGATGGATTAAGAAGTCTAATAGATACAATGTCTAGATGTTTAGGACAACAAGTTAGATGACTTATATGGGTTGCACCTAGGTCTAGATAGGTAAGTGTATATGTCTAAGATAAACAAGCTAGATGTCTAGACAGATGGTAGATGTCTTAACTGAACATCTGGACTAGTAGACCAGATGTCTGGGATGGAAATCAGACATATAGACTAGATGTTTGGACTAGATGGCCAAATGTCTAGGATTTATGATAGATGTATGGACTAGACATCTAGACTAGACAACCAAACATCTAGGATTGACGATAAACATATGGACTGGACATCTAGGCTAGATGGCTAGACATCTAGGATGGATGGTAGACGTCTAGACTAGATGTTTAGGCTAGATGACCAGACATCTAGGACTGATAATAGATGTCTAGATTGGATGTATGGGCTAGATGGTCAGATGTCTGGGATGGATGATAGACATCTAGACTGGATGTTTTTATTGGAAAACTAGATGTTTGGGATGGATGATAGATGTTTGGACTAGACATCTAGGCTAGACGACCAAGGATCTTAGATGGATAAACTTCCTCATATGGGTAAGCTACCAAAATTTTAGTTCCTCATATGGGTAACTTGTTAGTCATCTAAATACCTCAAACATATAAGTATCAGACTTGTACACCTCAAATGGGTAGGTTATGAATGTGTAGCCTCCATACGGTAGCCTTCAGACATGTACCCTCTATATGGCTCATTTACATATGGTTTCATCTTGAATATCTTCATATTAGATAATTTTTCCTTAGATGGGTTCTCCTCAAATGGCTCCTGCTTAAACAGGTCATCCTCAAATAGTTGCACCTTAGATATCTCCTTATCAAACATATCCTTCACCACCATCTAACTACATTCTCTAGTTGTCTGAGTCTCATTCATCAATGAGGTTTTTGCATCACTTTACCAAGTCAAGGCATAATCCAAAGCCTCTTGGTATGATATTGAAGCAAATATATTCATCTTCCTTTCATACATAGGGAGAAGTCCATCTATGAACCAAATAATCTTTGATTCCTCTGAGTGGTCTTTCTCCACATGGTCAAACAACCTACTCACCCTTCGATTGTAATAAAAAACAGGTTCCTTCTCTCCTTGAATGTTATAATTTTTGTCAATATCATATGATAAAAATTCTTCCACAAGTGCATCATGCAACTCTTCCCATATCTTGTATTTATCTTATGGTAAGTATATAAACCAGTCTATTGTAGATTATCAAAATTTTATAGGAAACAACTGCCTCCATTCTGCCTCATTGTTTTACCCATTTGCTTCCCACTCCATACAACAATTTATCCAATGTCAAATAGTGTCTTCCTTTCCTTCTCCTATGAAAAGTGGATAATTCTCCAATGCTCTAGTGGCTACATTATATATTGGTGGGTTTCCTACTATGCTACTCTTCATCGAATATTTTTGGTCTAGGTATATTTTTCTCACCAAACAATATCCTCCCAACTTCTTATGCATCCTTACTTTGTGACTTCCATCATTGGAATATTAGTTGTGGCCCTGGTCTTCCTTCTTGAGATTTTGCACTCTATTTTTCTAGTGCATAACTCCCATACTTTGCACTCCTATGCAACCTTCCTATTTCTTGTTCAGGTTTTACCATCCACTCAACATATCTTTGCATAGTTTCAACATCAATGTATTCCGTTACATCACTATTTTACTCAACTCTTGGTGGTCTATGTACCCATTTTTATCAACAATATTTGTCATCTCTCTTAATCTAATCTTGGATCCTCGTCTTCCATACAATGAACTGGTCTACCTATTCTACTACTATAGATATCTAAATTGTAGACGTCTAGACTATAAATGTCCAGATTGTAGATGTACAGACTGTAGAATCTAGACTGGTGGTGTAGACATCTAGATTGCAGAAATCTATAAATTCGAAATCTACAAAATTTTTATTTGTATTTTTTTCTTCGGTTAGCATGCACATCCCTTTTGATAGCCCTTCATCTGCATCACAAAAAAAACCAAAAAAATTGGTGCGTCTTCACCTATGTCTTTGGTTGCATTGCATTGTTTTGGTTGCACGTTTCCCCAAGGGTTTTACTTCTCCAAACTCTATGTCACCAAAGTGGACCCAAATTTGATCAAATAATGGTGCTAGATGTATAAATGGAATTTAACATGCTATACACAGTTCCATTTCCACTTAAATAGTTCTACATAGCTGCAATCATTGTAGTATAGCAATAATAATGCATAGAAAACCCACAACAACAATAATAACAACAATAGAGGCAATAGCAACAAAAATGGTGTATAATAGTAATTATAGTAGTTTTATATTAACAATGGCATTTATGATACAACATTACAGTTTCATAATTACAATCTTAGCCTGCAAACCCTAGGCTGAACATCCTTCATGGTTGCCTACAATAATGGACTGCATCAATCACCTTGCATTACTCTCCTTATTGCCTGCACATCTTCTATGGGTGAAAAATTTGAATGAATGATGGGGGGTTTATTTATACACCCACAAATTTGTTATCCTCCAACTACATTATAACTTACCTCAAATTACATTTCGTATTTATTTGCTTTTACATTACATGACATTTTCCACTATAGGAAAAAATAGTAATTTAGCCAACATATATGACTTAATATGACTTCACATGACTTTATTATTACGTATAATATTAAATTGTACTTTACAATATAATAATTAAATATATGCACACACATTTCATCAAACACTTTGCATACATTTACAAAATAACATATAATACCAAAACTGATTTAGCAAATATGGATATATCAATTTGCATGTCTACATTATATGTATGCAAATCATAGGGCAGTTGATAAGGCTAAAGATTTATTATTTTGAATGAGTGACTTTGAAACACTTCTCACATTGTGTGGTATTCTTCCAATGTTGGAAGAAATGAACACTTTGATTAAACTTGCACAACAAATATTAATTTATATTATGGATTTCATCAGGGTGAGAAAACAAATTTGCATGCATATCGATACGATGTATGCATATCCCATGTTTGAGAGTTGGAAATCATTAACAAATATGAATGATCTTCAAAACTTTTTGAAGTTCAACATAAAAATCTATGTATTAATATCCATGGAAAGGAAATACCTTTATATTGTTTTGGTCAGTGAATGGATATAGCTATAAATGAAGTTAAAAAAATGCCCGTAATATACAACATATTTTATGTAGTTGTACATGATACAAAAATTAAATTGAAAAATAGCAAAATCATTGACAAAAGAAATAAGAGACCATTTTAAAATAAATGAACTGCTTGAGGCTATGGGTGTGGTTAATCCGATGTTTTGGGATCCTTGTAATGAATAACGAACTATAAATGATTTGTTTCTCAAATACATGGGCACTCTTGCTAACCATTTCACTAAACATGTGGAAGTCAATGGTATTGAAATCAACAACAAATATTTTTTGACAAAACAATCAAACTGTATTGGAACAACAATGTCTGCTCAATTTTGACAATTCACTAACCATCATGAAATAGGTTCTATTTCACGTTTGGGGAAAATATTACATCCAATAGTATCTTACAATATACTATGAGTGAATATTTTATTTTATATGAATTATGTCAAATTATGATTTTAGGATTAGTGGGAGATGAAAGGGTATTTAGTGCATTATCATATGTAAAATCTAAAGTTTGAAATAGATTGAACACAAATTTGGAATTTTTTTTGAGAGTATATATGTTGACCTATGAGGTGGAGAATTTTCCTTATAAAATAGCTTTGGCAGAGAGAAGGGGTGTCACAAATACTCATGATGATGAGGATAATGGGAACACTGATTAGATTGTGATGACATAAATTTTGGGTATGAGTACAAAATATTTTGTACAATCTAAAAATATTTTGTTCCAGCTTCCAACATTATAATGAATGGATGCTTTCATTTGAATAGATTTCACATATTTTGTTATTAGTTTTCTACAAAATATTGAGGTTTGATTATAATTTGAGACATGTATTTTTTGATATCATATAATATGATATTATATGTGCTATTGGATATTCTATATATCATAGCCCAAATATTAAAAAATGGGGCATTTGAAAGGCACCCCAACGCCTTGAAACAATAGAAAAGCAGAAGGAACAACAACAAGGAAACCCCAAAAGGAACTAAAGAGGATGCTCTAGAGGGACAAAATGCATCCAAAAAAAATAGGAAGAGGAAAGGAACCCTAACAACAGACCTGAGGAGAGGGTCAAAAGATAAGCAAAACTAGCAGAGAGGCAAAAAATACCCTATTAATTGATTATGTATATTTTGATGAAATTGGAATAGTTGATTACATATATGTTGATTATTAAACACTAGATTATTTTTTATATCATAGACGTGTTATTGGATATTTTGTATATCATGTTATTTAATCCTTGTTATTGGATTATAGTCTATGATATTCAAATTATTTAATAGATTTGTTTTGTATAAACCATTTATGGTAAAGTAAATATCTATGTTGCATTTCAGTAATTTCAAATTATTTCATAAAACGTAAAAGAAAATTTATTGAATCCACATAATTTAAAATTATTTATTGCATCCACATAACAAATCAAAACATCACAATATTTAAAACAAAATTTCAAAAAGATAATACAATTTTTTTGGAAAATGTCTCTTATATTGATTTCAAAAAGATATCATTCTTTTAAAATTTACAAAAAACTATCCAACATATTTAGTTTCTCATCAATAAAAAAGCAATAGTCATCTACTTTTCTTTTTGTATGGTGTTTGAAGGTTTAGCTAGATCTTGCTTAATATCCTTTGCTTCTAATGCACCAGCTCTTACCAAACTTTCAGCTATATTGTTCATCCTCGATAGCAATAAACCTTCTTCCTTCGTAGAATCTTCTCTAAAAGGTGCATTCATTTCTTTATCTTTTTGTTTTAATACAACCTCCACATCCAAGCCCTTATCTTTGATAAAATTCTTCAACCAATTTTTTTCTCTGACAATGTATTGTAATATTTTCTTCACTTTGATAAAACTACTCACACTAGTTCTTACAGTCTCAATAAAAATTTGCATGGTGCTGGATTGCGTCTTTAAGTTCTCAAAATTAAACTGTAAAATAGAAGAGAAATTTTTTAGTATTTATAAACAAAATATATTTAAGAAAAAAATGATTTTTAGCTATATGTAAAACTTACATCAATGGTAAGTCTTGTAGTTTCTGCAACTGCTACTTTTTTCTTATCTATTTCCCATTCATTGAAATGTTATTGGGGCTCGATATTGAGGTTTCCTAATCAATCCAACATAATATTTAGAATTTCAATATTGTATGTAGACTCGACCTGCACGGTACCATATTTAGCTTTATGTAATAAAGCATCGAGATTTTGTGGCTCATTCTACACCTTTGAAAACAAATCCTTTCTATTTGAAAAATTATTGTATTGGGCATTTATTTCATTTATCAAAACATTGGCCCAATATTATCAATATTTTAAAATATCAATATCTACAAGTAGACTATCATTAACTATAGCTTTACATATATTATCTAATAAAATATTTTCTAAAAAATTAAATTTATCATCATCATTCAAATGATGATAGGTGACGACATGCTGGGAGGAAGAGGAAACTCCGACGGCATCTACCTAAAAATTATCTTATGCTTCATGATGGCTCTGTGGAAACTGAAGCACATAACTTGCATTGAAAGGGAAAGTTTTAAGATTTGTATCTTCATAAATAAAATCATCATCAAGATTCCCAGAGGGCATTTTAGATGCACTCTGCACATTAGAGAAATTCCCAAGGGAAAACGTTGGGAACTAAAAAATATTATATTGATATACGATGTGTGTCTGGGAAATACTTCTGCTTACTCTCATAGGTGGTGGTATGAGGAATGTTTTCCCACGTATGTGAGATTTGGTTCCTCACCATTGGTGGTACTTGCTATGGATGGACTTGCTGTGGCACTTGCTTTGGATACATTTGCGGGTGTGTAGACGGTGGAGACATTTTTTTATATTTTGAATGTAACCAATGCATTTGCAAAATTTCACATGAAAATATCAATTAAAACTAGTGTAAAAAACAATGCCATAAAAAGATATTAAATTTAACCAAACATACCAGACTCAGAATCTACACCCGTTGATGATGCAACCATTTGCTCTTGATCTGAAAACATATAAAATATTCCCTCAAACTAAATATAATTTTAAATCATTAAAATACATCATTTAAAATAGTAGTTTCGAATAATAAGGTTACCTTGTGAGCTAGAGGTTACTTCTTCAACATTGACTATAATAGGTCCAGAATTAAAAGGAGTCATAGGTGTATGTTGATCACCAGGAGACCTCAAATATTTCATGGTTCTTGAGGTAGTTGATGAGCACTAGAAATGTTCATTTTATATACATTCTTAAGGGGCATCATCACTGGTTTAATTAGCATTAGAAATGTATTTTTATTTAACTTATGCATATAATTGATAGAAAATTTGGTATTATGCTTGACTGGTGTTTTTAGTGGAAACTGTGTATAAATGCAGGTTTTGCTACTAATATGGTGTTTTCCAGTATACATCCCACTTAGACCTGGCATGCTTCTACTTCAATTATTCTAAGGCATATTGGGAAGGTACTTACTCTAACACCTTACTTTGATGCCTTAATCTGATGCCTTACTCTGATGCCTTACTCTCATACATGGGAGGTGCCTTACTCTGGCACCTTACTTCCATACATGGGAGGTGCCTTACTCTGGTGCCTTACTCCCATACATGGGAGATGCCTTATTGGTTCCTTACTCCCATACATGGGAAGGCACCTTACTGGTGCCTTACTCCCATACGTTGGAGACACCCACATTGGAGACGCCATATGACCAAGTCAACATTGACCAGGTTGACCAGTAAGCTAAGGAGGAGGTTGCACGTGAAGACAAAGGAGAAATATTTTAACTATGCATTATTATTAAAATAGAATAAGACACTTATTATCAACCAATTGGCTGGTTGACCTTGTAAATCTCTTAAAGTATTATTTTTAGGATGCATTAGTTTAGGATTTGTTTGTTACATACACCTACGAATTTTTATATTTATCCTTCTGGTGAATGAATATGCTTTAAAATAGCAGAATAAAATTTGTGTAGAAACAAATTGTAACTAATCACGTTATGTGATTAAAATAGATTGATTTGTTATTGTAAAAATATCTAGCTGCGCTTTATATAAAGACACAGGCCAGACGAACAAACAATGATTAATTTACACAAAAAATATTTTCATTTCATTCTTTGTCTAAATTATTAAGAGTGCAAATACTCTTACTTGGGCAAGCTCTACGTAGCTAGCCGAGCGGACTATCTATGGGAAATTGGGCCCACTCCCTATAGTAGTCCTCCCCAATTTTATTTTAGTTCTATTATTTTCTTTTAGTAGAGTAGATTTACTGCTTTATTTAATTTTAGTTGTGTGTGTTTATTTTCCTGCATTTTATTTCCATAGTTTATTTTTAGCACTTTAATTTTAGCTTGTAAATTATTTATTTAATTTTCCGCACTTAGTTTATTTGGTTTGGCTAAAATTCAAATGCACGAACATCCCCCACAAAACTAAATAAGGTACATATGGATTCATTCCCCCACAATGCAGGCATATACTGTGCATGACACTCGTAAGTTTATGAACTTACCGGATTGATAATTTATGGAAGAGAAATGATTATTTTTTGAGACATAATTTCTGCTCACCAGTAGTTACTGGTGATGATTATGACTACATGTTAATCTGTAGAGGCTTCTTGAATCCTAAAGGCAACATCCCTTTTACTAGAATATTGAGCTACTTTTTTCTACTTTCAAAATAAAATTAGAAAATAACAAGATTGATTGGAAAGAAAGAAAACACGGATTTTCCCAAAAAAATATTTTACCTGTATTTCATACTCCAACATACCAATAGCCATCAATATTGGGTGCAATGCAGTTGGAGGAGAGCCATTTTGAATATTGAAATATGCTTTATTAAAAAGAGAAATAACAAAATTGTTGGTTGTTACTACATAAGAAGATTGTATTTTTTGGCGTTAAGAAGATCTTGTTTAATGCAGTTTAAAATGTGCATGGACCAATCAAATATGATACCAAAAATACATTGAACCAAATATGCCAATGCCCAAAATGATATTTCTGTAGGTCGCCCCTACAAAATAAGTCTTGCTTGAAAAACTTCAATGCAGACATGAAGAAATTTATCTCCAACATTGGAAATGTTTAAGCCCCTTTTCGACTTAGAAGAATTAACTAAAAAATGGAGAACATTATTAGAAAATAGAAATTACAAAAGGGAAATATTGGTTAGAAAATGAAAACTACAATACCTAAAAAATACAGAAAAAGAAAAACTAAATTTAAAAAATATACGTTTCAAATTGTCTGAATGGATACCGTATTTGGTCACCAATAGTCATTTATCTTCTTCAGTCAAGGTGTATTGGTTGTTCACTAGGTGAACATCCATAAATGGAAACCCTGTTAGTCGCTACACATCTAAGGGTTTCACAAAAAAAATAATATCCTTGTTATCCACTTTGATGTGAACAATGGACTTGTCATGGTTGTAGGAACTAACTATCCTTTGCATTAGGGAGACATCGGTGTTGAACTGTGGCATCTTGATCACTCTTGCAACTCCAAAGCTATAAACCCATTGTGAATCTCTTCCAAAGTATCGAAAATATTCTTAATGTTGGGGCAAAAGTAGTTCTTGAATGAAACTTACATAGGTAGTGGAGAGAGAGCTAGTCATTTCTACACTAAAAATGGTTTGAAAACACTTTTAAAATGCTCTTAAAAACAATGTGAAAATGCCCTAGAAACCCACTAGAAAACACTCTAAAAATGCTCTAAAAATTGTTTGAAAATGCTCTAAAAATGCTAGAAAACTCTCTAAAAATGCTAGAAAACTCTCTAAAAATGCTTTGGAAAACGCTCCAAAAATGCTATGGAAAAAGGTGAAAAATAAGCCTGCATTCCTATTTATAGAAGTTTGCATGGTTGAAGTCTACAAATGTACATCACATGGTAGAGGAGAGGGCATGCGATAAAATCTTATTGATGTCCTTTATCGGTCACCTTTTTCTAGTCACCCTTTGACAGTTGCCCATTGTCTGTCGCTCTTTGATAGTCGCTTTGTGCTAGTCACCATCTACTAGCTGCAATATACCAGTCATCATATGCCAGTCACCATATACTAGTCACCTTTTTACATTCACCTTCTATTAGTCATCATCTACCAGTTACCATCTTCCAGTCACCTTCTATCAGTTGCCTTCTACTAGTCACCTTCTGCCAATCATCTTCTGCTAGTTGCCTTCTACCAATCACCTTTTGTCACTCACCTTCTACTAATTGCCATCTGCCAGTCTCCATATACCACTCACCATCTGCCAGTCTCCATATACCACTCACCATCTGCCACTCATCTTCTGCCACTTGCCTTCTACCACTCGCCTTCTGCCATTCACCATTTTTAATTATATCTTTAGATTTTATTTTAAATTCACCAAAATTTGATAATTTCTATATGAAATTTTGAAAATTTGGCCACCCAGTTTAGACACATTTCGTCTGGATTTGCATTAATATTTGTCAATTTTTTATAAATAATTTTTTGGTATTACCCCTTATGCATAACCCTGATCATTGGTAGTTAACTGACCACCACACACTCATGTTTCATACACAGTGGTAAGATTGAACTTCATCACCAATCACCACTTGAGACTAGTGATATTGGAATTCATCTCCTTCCACCAACTCACCCCCTATACACCATAGTAGCCATTAGGAGTGGTTTTATGGACTTTATCACCGAAATATCCCCTACTCTTGAGACTGATTTTTTGGAATTCATCACCAAAATGGACCTTCAGAGTGGGATAGGATTAGACACCTTTGTTCACAAGGTTTATATAATTCATGAATAGGTAACTATTGTTCTTGACTAAGCCCGCATGAGGGTGAAGTGATCACCCGGTTGGGCAAGTAGTAGGTCTTAGATAGTGCTACCTCTTCTCGTGAAAGGATTTGGACTCATTAGAGCATTTTGAGTTCCTCCCTTTTGGATATATTTTTACTGTACCTTCCATTTAGGTGCAACTCACATGTTGAGACATAGTTGTATTATGTGCACCCTTGGGTCCGATGACATTTATTTTTAGAGTTTCACTTCACTTCTAGTGTCATGTCCTAGAACATGTACTATCATCAAAACACATAAAACAAAAAAATATTTTCTTTTATTTGCTTTGCATTTATTCTAGTTGTGTTCTTGTATTACACTCACTAAAATTGGTTTCAACACACTCATTTGATAGCAACCCACTTGTTGGTTATTCAAGGTCTATCATTATCATTTTTTTGTCATATTTGTCTTTTGTTGCAGGTTTGCACAACAATGTGCAAACCAGGTTTCCATAGTATAGGTTCACATAGAAGTTTGCAAACTTTGTTGTAGTGCACAGAAATATAGAAACACACAGAATTACATAGAATTCTACTCGAAATACACACAAGTTCAGATTTTTATTTCTAAACTAAGCACATAATTGCATTACACATCACCATGTCTATTGTTACTCATAGCCAGGTGTGCGAGCAAGTGCATCTTACTGAGGAGGCTTCTTGCACCACCTACAACCAATCTAGTACTCCCTCTCAGTTCATGAGAGAACCTTCCACTCTCACACCTAATCTCCTCATTGGTTTTGAGCCATATCACACGCACACCATGACCCAAGGTGAGACATACAATTACAATAGCATGATTTCCATATATTCTTGTGAGGATCATCCTATTCTTCCTCATTTACCTCCACCTAATCCATCGTCCACCTTTTGCGATCATGTTATCTATACAGCTCCAAGAGATCCATCTTCGTTCTTCACTATTGATGAGAAAACTCCACCTAACTCACCCACCTCCACTCATCCATTTCTTTAGGATCCATCCATTATCTTCTTGGGGATGATCCCTCTTTGCTTAATCATCCTCACCTCGAGACTATGTCATCTACCACCACAATAGGGATGATTTTAGATCCCAAATCCTCCACTCCTGGCACTTAGGTACCTTTATCACAATCAATCCAAAAAAAATCATCATTGCAATAATAGTACACATTGCTCACATTATCCCACCAATACACTTTACAAGCACCACAACAACCACCTTCCCAACAACCGTATTTTCCATCTTCCACTTTAACAATGCAACCACCATCCCAATCACAATAATTCATTCCCTAATAATATCAACAAGTATCATCTTCACAAATATTTGTGGATACGTTCACCACTCCTCAAGATTCCACCTTTGATGCCTATACTCCTTCATCACTTCCATCACCTATGTTCCCCTCTTTCGGGATGTATAGTATGCCATATTCCACTCCACTTTCACCTTCATATACTTCCACCTTGCACCTTCATCCACGTCATCCATTTTAGGCTCCACCTTCCATTCCTCTTTCTTCTAATAATACACCTTATCCATCTTATCTCACCAATCCCCCATGTTATTCGATCGAACCTAAGTTTTCTATTCATCGTTTATCTGGTCTGATGTAACTACCATATTTTGGCATGTCATCTCACAATTCACCTTTGTCCTCTATTCAAACACCACTTCCCCCACCACACTCTATTGTACCTACATTATTCACAAAACCTCTTTCCTGGTCTTCCACACTGACTACGTAACTATCATAATAGGTTTTGGTGCATCAAATATAGGCTTATCAACCATAATTTTTCCATTCACAGCAGATGGTTGTTCCATAATAGATCCTCACACCCACTCCTATGTTTCACATTTTCAACAACAACAACCACATGAACAGTTTTAGTATACTCCTCCACCATGGGAGGAGCAATAGCTACAATATCCTCCTCATTCTCATACTACCACTGCATCATCACAATTTGTTTTAGTCTCATTAATTAAACTCCAACTTCTACAAGAACAAATCAAAATGTTGGATCTATGCACGATTGGTTAAGGGCCCCAAAAACCCACATATAATGAGTTGTGTAATGAACCCATTCATCCTTCAATTCTCATTCCTCCTTATCCATACCATTTTTAGATTTTAAAATTTGAGAAATACAAAGGTAAAGAGGATCCTCGAGAACATATAAAAAATTATTGATTCACATGCTACCAGCTTCATGGCAGCGAGCCCCTCATGTTGCATACTATTTCTCTTTCACTTAGGGGACAATCCCTTGATTGGTACAACACGCTTCCATACCATAGCCTATTCACATTTGAACAGTTGGCTAATTCATTTCTTGAAAATTTTTCCATCAACATCAAGAAAAATATGAGCTTTTCTAATGTCTACGCCTTGCAATAGGCTGATGATGAACCTATCATGAATTTTATTTCTCAATGGAGATCGGTCATCCATGACCTAGCTTATATCCTTCCTATTGGTCATCAAATCTACCCAGGAAAGGATTTGGGTAAGTGTATGCACCCTAGACCTAGACCAACATTGAAAGGCCAAAGGGAAGAGATGCCCCTCATGCCAATCTCCGAAGAAAGGCCGGCTCCTATGCTAAACTACTCTGATGTTTAAGATAAGGGTGCAGGAAAGAGATAAATAGAATAAGGGTAGGAATTTCAATAGTTTAATGGTGGGAAAGAACCAAAAGCACGATTGCTAGCCAATAGCTTAAAATAGCAGCAAAGAACACCAAGAATAAACAAAATGAATGCAATATTAATCCTCCTATGTATCCTCTGGACGAGTTCCAGGATTACCCTTCCTTGTCGTTAGAATTCAGAGTTCAGAGTTACAATGATGAAGAAGGAGTGAATATGACAGAAACACTATCCACAAACAGCATAAAAGAAAACTAATACAATATTTTCCTCCCCTATGTATCCTTCGATAAAATCTCAGGGTTCCACTCCAATCACACACCTAAATCCAGAGTTCAGAATTACAGTATGCAAATGAAGAAAAGATAAAAGAAATAATCACAAAAGGTGGCATAAAAGAGAGAAATAGAGTCCAAAGCTCTTTAGTATTAATCGTAGGAATCTAAGTTATAGCAGCTTTCTAGTAGAAAGTTCCCCCCTTTTTACATTACAATTCCTGGGTTTTTATAGAGTACCCAACCCTCTGAGCCATCAATGCTCATCATGGAGGAGTACATCCTCAAAACTTGAGAAGTCGGCTCTTCGCGGCTCTCATGACTGAGCTCTCAAATCTGTTACCAAAACTGGCTGCTGCGACCGGGTCAGCAGGGAAATATGCATTAATGAGCCACCTGAACGTCCTTGGCCTCTAGATACAGTGCTCAAGTAGCTACCATGCTCGTTGGGCTCTCCTTTAAGAACTGATATTTCATTTCCAATTGCCAAAAATGGGCAGCGGTCTTTTCGGGCACGTAAAAAAGCATTTATGAGGCACTTGATAGCCTTGGAAAAATACCCAACTTGGAGTGCGTGCCCTGGAAGCGCTTCGCTAGATTTTCGTTCATAATTTTGCTTCACAATGGACTTGAGCCGAAGTAGATTCTCTCTTCTTGGTTTGCAGTTCGCATGATGGAGCTTCGCAAGACAA
This sequence comes from Wollemia nobilis, assembly GCA_028583015.1. Taxonomy (NCBI): domain Eukaryota; kingdom Viridiplantae; phylum Streptophyta; class Pinopsida; order Araucariales; family Araucariaceae; genus Wollemia; species Wollemia nobilis. The sequence goes on along the minus strand of JAQPPZ010000523.1, from coordinate 5,309,446 downwards.
CTTCGGGGGTGTTGAGTACCGAAGCAGATATTCCTCCTCAAAGTGGGGCTTTTCATTTCTCGCTACTTCGCTGGAGAGGCATGCAAAAACTGCTTCGCTGAGGTCCTTCGCCCGAAGTAGATACTTCGCTAGTGAGTTTTCAAAATGCTCCACCGCGATCCTTCTTCAAAATTGTGGTTCGAGGGTATTTCGGCCGAAGCGCATTCTCGCCTTCGAAAGATGTTGCTTCGGGTGAAAGTACTTCACACAAAAAGTTAGCTGAAGCAGATGCTTCGCAAGATTTTTGGCGAAGTAAAAATGGTTTACTAATGGAGAGGCCCGAAGTGGGTGCTTCGCTGGTTTTTTGACAAAGTATTTTTCAATGTTTGTGCCTTTCGAGTTCCGCTTCACAAGTTTCTTACCCGAAGTAGCTGTTTGTAGTGCTTCGGGCCCAAAGTAGTTTTCTTATACATTCCTTGTATTCCTTCTTTGGCAACACCACTTCGAAAAATTCTCACCCGAATTAGATATTGGAAATGCTTTAGGTGCAAAGCAGATTCTCCTTCTTCGGTGAAGCTATTCTTTTGAAATATCGCTTTACAAAACTTTCACCTGAAGTGGTCACTGGAAATGCTTCGGGTGCGAAGCTCTTTTCATACTCTTCTTTTCTTCCTTTTGGCGAAGCTTTTTTCCTTAGTCTTCTTAGTAGCGAATATCTTTTAACTTCATTCTATATACAAAAGGGGGTGGCACGGAACCCAAAGTTGCTGCAACACTTACAAATATTTTCAAAAAACAACAAAAGAAATATTTTATAAAAAAGAAACACTGTACAAAATTTTTATTTTTCTACCCTTCTAAGCAATGTGACAAAATTGTCAACATTCTTGGCAGCTCACAGGGCAACGAGCTCATCTCGATGGAAGAATCCTTTAGCCTTGATTCGTTGGGCTAGAGTTACCTCCAAACCCTTCTCCCTTTTCTTATTTTGCGGGTTGTTCCATGGCTGCTTCTTCTTCTTCTTCCTCCTCTAGCAAGGGTTCCTGTGTCAGCGATGCCTGCAGGTGATCGCATATGTGTTTCATGGTTTGTCGAACATGAGCCCAGGAACCCTTTTGAAATTGTTCTTGATATTGTAGGGTCTTGATCAAAACATGGAACCGATCAATTTGCCTGATGTTAGCATGTTTGGCTCTAGCGCTCAGGTCGTTGAGGCAGGCCGTGATCTTACAATGTCTCAGAATGAAATCTATGACTTGTCCTTCTGTAATTGGCTCTACCCACCTGTCTATCTCTGAGACGTCGTCGTAAAATTGAAGCCACACCGACTTGAGTTCTTCCTTGGATAGAAGGTTCCCTTCATCATTCATGAAACTTGAAAAACCTAATGAAGAAAGATCTTGGAAGTAACCCATTGATATTCGCTGCTCATGCTCAAATATATCTAGGAGGTCTTTCGCCTTCTGTACTTTCCTCACCTTGGAGAAGAAGGCGTGAACTGTGGCCTATGCCGTAGACTAATCTCTAGCCGTCCAGCTCATCATAGCAACCTATAGGTCCTGATACTTGATGCTTTGGACCTCAAAATCCAGTTTAAGTCACATTTTAATTTTTTGGATGACTTCATATACTTTTGGCCCTTCTTGAGAAACGACATACTGAGCTTTGATAACGTAGATTAAAGTTGACAGGGCACTAGAGGCCCAAGATATGAAACCTTTTAGCAAGTGTGAGCGAATTTATTTGATTCTACATCTGTCAAATAGCTCCAAGTTCTCCTTCTCATACAACTACTACTGCATCTACAATATCTTACTCTCAAGCTCTTTGGCCCTCACATCAGCTTCGACCAGTATCTGGCTCTGACTTTTGGTTGCATACTGCAGTTGTCTTAGCTACTATTTCAAGGAGACTACTTTATTTTTCATATGCTCACATTGCTTTTCTGCGTCCTCTATCTAGGAGCGAGTCCTTGCTAGCTCTTCTTCCAATTTGATATTGGCACTCTCAGCCTCAAATCTACACTGATTTGTGATGTTCGCATGCACTCGAAAAGTCTCGATTTTGACATGCATGGATGTAGATTCATTGTCTACATTTAGGTGCTCCAGGTCCTTGGTATTCTCCTGATAATCATAATCTACCAGAGTCATTTCATCCAGAGGCTTTTGGAACTTAGGGACCTTCTTCACTTTATGTAGCTTTCCGCCCTTCAGGTAAAAAATGGTGCATTTTTCTACTTTGGCTAGAGAGCGCCCTCTCTTTTTCCTAGCCTCCTTCAGCATTTTTTTAGTATTTTGCTGGGCCTGGAGTAGCTTCTCAGCTAGAGGGCGTTCCTTCATCAAGGACATTTCTGATTCAAATGAGGCTAGATCTCTAGCCAAAGGGGTGAACAAATATAAATAATGGACAGGGGATGCCTCACTAGTAGGTTCGACGATGGGTGTAGCAGGAGCTTCGGTGAGAGGAATGATACTGTGTGTGACAGGGGGGCAAGAAATGGGGTTCGACGTTGGAGTATAATATTTTCCCTGACTGGGTACTGAGGGAATAGTGGCATGGGTGGGTGAAGTAGTGTCATCAAACTTGCCCTGGCCAGATGACTCGAGTGGAGTGGAGCTAACGGGATCATGGGGCAGATTCGAGGTGGTAAGGGACAACACGCGAGGAGGTGATTGACTCTACGAGGGAGGGAGAGACTGCTGGGAACTCACGGCCGGGATGATGGGAAACATGCTTTGAGAAACCAAGGCAAAGGGTGGAGAGTGCATACCTTCATGCCCACCTGGCAGAGCAGTAGTAGTGACTTCCTCCGTGATCGACTCTTGCTCCTTTTGGACTTTGGTACTTGCGACCTCCATGACTTCGTCTTCAGGGACCCCCTCTTGTTGGAGTAGCTCCTCCACATTGATAACATCCATGTCTAGGGTTGCTTCAGCTCTTGGTGATGTCGTCCCTTTGATATTTGTTTTGATTGGGCTGATTGCAGGTTGTTCGGTAGAGACAGTTGGGAGCTTTGTGCGGGGTCGCTTCAGGTGGGTCGGAGGCACTTGAGCTTGCTCCTGCCTCTTTCTCTTATTTTTCTTTGATGATTGCACTAACCCTACGACACTTGTTTCTAGTGCAGCTTTTGCCTCCTCTTCTTCCTACTCTGAAGCACCGTCATCTCTTCTTGGGCTTTCGCCCAAATCAAGGATAGCTGGAGGAACAAAATCGGCAAAGGAGAGGGACTTCCAAGTCCCAACATTGGCTTCGTACACAACTGCGAAGTCTCTATCTGTTTCCAAGAGTCTATAGGATTTCATATTTTGGCGATGGAATCTCATTATCCACCACTCCCTTAGTTGCTCCTCACCCCAATTCTTCAACTCCTCCTTCAAATCATCTTTTGCTTTTCTCCAAAAGGTGGAGTCTGGGGTTGGGAAAGGATGCTGAACAGGATCAAACTCAGCCTCCATAGGGTAGAACTCATGCCAGGGAGGCATTGTCCTCATCCTATCTAAAAGCCATTCCAAGTCCCTCCCATTAGGATTGTTCCTCTGATCCACTATTTATGGATGGGAGCAGACATGAAAGTTCTTGAACCTGAGGTGGTCCCTCATCACCCCCAAGGGGTCATAGAGCCATTATTGAGGAATTTGGAGCAAACCAAATTTGGCAAGATTTTCCTCCAAGAAAACATTTTTCTTTAGGGCAAACACTTATATTGCCCCCATTTTGAAGGGGAAGTCACAGGTGTGCACCCGTTTCCAATCGTGGCCATACACGACGTTTATAACATCATTCTGTCGAGCGACCTCCAATGCGAACTGGTACTCGAAGGGGTGTACTGGTAGCAGGAAGGTCTTCCCTATGAATCTGAATAGGTGAATCACCAGCCCCTATGTTAGTTGAAACACATCTCCTTTTTTCTCCTACACCACTCTGTCTCTTAAACTGAGGGGTACCCAAGGGCATGACCATGTCAATAAATGCATAGCGGGTCCCAAGAATTGTTGATTAAAAGAATAATAAGACTATGTCCTCAATAGGAGGGGAGTCCACTAGTACACAGGTAGAGGATTTCCATCCTTGCCACTTGGAGAAATGGCAATGTGGGGGAATTGCTTATGTACATGGTAGAAAAACAACCAAACAAGGAAAGAACAAGGTGTTCAGCCGCGAAGCATTGGGGGCATAGAATTCCCCTCTTGAAATACACTCGGCCAAGGACATCTGCCAGGGGTGCACCAAAGCATCAGTAAATAGACCCGCAACCCATGCAATGATTGAGAAGATGTCTGTGTTCTTGAAATATTTCAGGGGGAGGGGCATCTAGGGATGCTTTCCCGAAGGGAGTCCATTCTTGAGGCTCTCTCTTAAAAATTTTAGAATATAAGTGGAGGTAGTGAACCTCTCCATTTGTTCGCTCAGGACGACATTGCGAACGAAATAGCCCTTGGGTAGACCTTGATTTGGCATGAAGGTTGCTTGTACATCTTCTTTCAAAATAGAAAATAATTTGTGGCCTGCAGTGTCCAACACTTGTCTGGAGGCGGGCTGGTAGTTCTGTGCGATGACACATATTAACTCGGGACAATGGTGAGTGGGCGGGGCCAGATACCAATAAATATGAGAATAGTATGTAGCGGGTCTCTTGTTCTCCGGGGTGAGCCTTCTTGTCATAAACTCAATGGTGTATCTGAGCTTGGCCACGCTCTTCGAAAGCTCAGTGTCCCTAATTTTTTCCCACCCATCAATTGGTGGCTCTTCAAGCTGTTCCTCTTCAAAATATTCTTCTTCCTCCATAGGTTGCTTTTTTTGGCGATGATTAAGGTCGACCTTCTTAGGTCTTTTCTTATGTTCTTCTTTGCCCTTCTTTGGGACTGCTACCTCAGGTTCCTTACCTTTCTATTTAGAGTTTTTCTTTCCCATCATGAATATGGGTGGTAGCAGATTTTGCGGTGCAGAAGACTTAATGCAAAGGATTTCGATGCAAAGGGTAGAGGAATGCAGACTATCAATAGCGGGAGCTTTCAGTCTTGCATGAACCAGTTGGCAAACACCATTCTTTACCGTCGAGGCTTGAGTTTTATAGCCTTAGAAGGCAACTACCTCTATTTATGGCACCTGCCATAATTAAATTTACACTCGAATGGGGAAGGTTGTCGTGTCTTTTTATTGGCTTCGCAATGGCGTAGTACGTGGGCCCGTGTGGTTCGATGATTTCCCCTACATCGAGAACTTGACCTTCTGTCACCTCATACCCGAGCGTGAACTTTTCTCGCAACATAATTCTTTCCCCTGCATAGGATTGTTCCTCTGATCCACTATTTCTGGATGGGGGCAGACATAAAAGTTCTTGAACCTGAGGTGGTCCCTCATCACCACCAAGGGGTCATACAGCCATTATTGAGGAATTTGGAGCAAACCAAAGTTGGAAAGCTTTTCCTCTAGGAAAACATTTTGCTTTAGGGCAAACACTTCTATTACCCCCATTTTGAAGGGGAAGTCACAGGTGTGCACCCATTTTCGATCATGGCCATACACGGCATTTGTAACATCGCTCTACCGAGCGACCTCCAATGTGAATGGGTACTCGGAGGGGTAGACTGGTAGCAGGAAGGTCTTCCCTATGAAGCCGAATAAGGGAATCATGAGCCCCTATGTCAATTGAAAAACATCTCCTTTTTTCTCCTACACCACTCTGTCTCTTAAACTGAGGGGTACCTGAGGGCATGACCATGTCAATAAATGCATAGCGGGTCCCAAGAATTATTGATTAAAAGAATAATAAGACTCTGTCCTCAATAGGAGGGGAGTCCACTGGTACACAGGTAGAGGATTTCCATCCTTGCCACTTGGAGAAATAGCAATGTGGGAGAATTGCTTATGTACATGGTAGAAAAACAACCAAACAAGGAAAGAACAAGGTGTTTGGCCGCGAAGCAACGGGGGCATAGAATTCCCCTCTTGAAATACACTCGGCCAAGGACATCTGCTAGGGGTGCACCGAAGCATCAGTCGACAGACCCGCCACCCATGCAATGATTGAGAAGATGTCTGTGTTCTTGAAATATGTCAGGGGGAGGGGCATCTAGGGACGCTTGCCCGAAGGGAGTCCATTCTTGAGGCTCTCTCTTAGAAATTTTAGAATATAAGTGGAGGTAGTGAACCTCTCCATTTGTTCGCTCAGGACGACATTGCGAACGGAATAGCCCTTGGGCGGACCTTGATTTGGCATGAAGGCTGCTTGTACATCTTCTTTCATAATAGAAAATAATTTGTGGCCTGTAGCATCCAAAACTTGTCTAGATGCGGGCTGGTAGTTCTGCACGATGACACATATTAAATCAGGACAATGGTGAGTGGACGGGGCCAGATACCAGTAAATCTAAGAATAGTATGCAGCGGCTCTCTTGTTCTCTGGGGTGAGCCTTCTTGTACATATTCTTTTAGAATAGAAAATAATTTGTGGCCCGTAGTGTCCAACACTTGTCTGGAGGCAGGCTGGTAGTTCTGCGTGATGACACATATTAACTCAGGACAATGGTGAGTGGGCGGGGCCAGATACCAGTAAATCTGAGAATAGTATGCAATGGCTCTCTTGTTCTCCGGGGTGAACCTTCTTGTCATAAACTCAATGGTGTATCTGAGCTTGACCACGCTCTTTGAAAGCTCAGTGTCCCTAATTTTTTCCCACCCATCAATTGGTGGCTCTTCAAGCTGTTCCTCTTCAAAATATTCTTCTTCCTCCATAGGTTGCTTTTCTGGGCGATGATTAAGGTCGACCTTCTTAGGTCTTTTCTTATGTTCTTTGCCCTTCTTCGGGGCTGCTACCTTGGGTTCCTTACCTTTATCTTTAGAGTTTTTCTTTCCCATCATGAATATAGGTGGTAGCAGAGTTTGCGGTGCAAAAGACTTAATGTAAAGGATTTCGATGCAAAGGGCAGAGGAAGGCAGACTATCAATAGCGGGAGCTTTCAGTCTTGCATGAACCAGTTGGCAAACACCCTTCTTTACCATTGAGGCTTGAGTTTTATAGCCTTAGAAGGCAACTACCTCTATTTATGGCACCTACCATAATTAAATTTACACTCGGATGGGGAAGGTTGCCATGTCTTTTGATTGGCTTTGCAACGACGTAGTATGCAGGCCCGTGTGGTTCGATGATTTCCCCTGCATCGGGAACTTGACCTTCTGCCACCTCGTACCTGAGCGTGAAATTTTCTAGTAATAGAATTATTTTGGGATGCGCTCTGTCACCTTGGCATTATAATCATTCACCTCGAACATTCCCCTAAGTTACTGTCGATGCGTCCCCCAAGACATGTTTTAAATGCTCCTTGTTTTGCATGTCGTCGGGTTGGCAAAGTGAAACCGATGCTAAAACTACTTCGCAGCGAACCTCCGATGTGGGTGGATTTTCTATGCTTCGGGCTCAAAGTATTTCTCCATCGTTGCATCACTTCTTTGCTTCGTAGAAGGCTGGTCCCTCTGAAGCTTTTTTTCTTTGAAAAATACTTCGCTAGACTTATTTTGAAAACCGCTTCACAAAAATTTCACCCGAAGCAGCTGCTTGAAATGCTTCAGGTGCAAAGCTCTTTTCGTCTCCTACTTTCTTTCAATGACTTCTTTGGTCTTTTGAGGATCCTTTGGAAGCCAAAGTGCTTCACTGCGAAGTATCTCGCGTCAGTTGCTTCACAGTAAAACTCCTCGAAGGAGATTTTTGCTGAGTTCAGTGATGTCGGGGCTTAGCGAGCTGGAGTTTGCAATTTTAACACTTAGCCTTTTGGAGATCTCAAAGCAGAGTATATATACATGGATGAAAAACTATATACAAAGTATTTTTTTTTTTTTTTTAGTGATAAAAAGTCTTCAAGTGAAGACCATTGATAGAGATTGGCAATACCTGGCCGTTTGCATCTTTGAGGATGAAAGAGTTGGCCAAATTTACCTTCATGATTTTGAACGGTCCGTCCCATAACGCATCCAATTTTTCATGATTCCCAGGCTTGGCCTTCCAAGAATCCCACTTCCATACCAGATCTCCCACTTTGAATGTGCGATCGGATGATTTTTTCTTGAACCAATCTCGGGTGACCTGAGCATGCTTAGCGAAGCTCTAGTAAGCCTTCTTGTGATCTTCCTCTATCTACAGAAGCTGAGCCAGCCTATTTTCCATAGAATCAACTTCCTCTTCATCATCTAGCAGCTGGAGCACAGGGATCTCTACATGAGTTGGCAAGATGGCCTCCTTGCCATACACTAAGGCCTAAGGCGATGTTTTGATCGACTTCTTGAAAAAAATATGATCGGCCCACAAGGCCCAATCTAGAAGAAGGTTCCAAGTTCTTTTGTTTATCTCTATGAGCTTTTTTAACACCCTCAATAGAGTATTATTGGTTGATTTTGCCAAGCCGTTACCTTGTGGATAGTAATTGGAGGAGACTTTATGATATATCCCATATCGATAGAGGAACTCATTTATTTTGGTGCCTGCGAAGCCAGGACCATTGTCTGTTATGATTGCTTTGGGAATGCCAAACCAGGTGATCAATCCTTCAAGGAAGACTATGACGGTCTCCTGATCAACATGCTTTGTGGGAATTGCTTCGGCCCATTTGGTGAAGTAGTCGGTTACGATCAAGATGAACTTATGACCGATGGAGGAGTTAGGCGATATAACCCCTATGAAGTCCAACCCTAATTGTTGAAATGGAGTTTCTACTTGTATCGGTCAGAGAGGCATAGGAGCGCTTCTACTTCGGTCGATGAACTTCTAACATTGCTCACATCGACGATAGACCGCAAAGGCATTGGCGAAGAGTGTAGGCCAATAATAACCAACTTTGATTATCTTCAATGTCATTGCTCTTCCTACGAAGTGACCTCCAGATGATCTTGAATGGAATTCTCCCAGGATTCTCCTTTTATCATCATCTTTTATGCACCTAAGAAGGACACCATCAATGTTTCTAAAAAATAGGCCTTCGAGGTGCAAAGTATATTGGGAGGACCGCATCCTGAAATGCCTTTATTGTGAAGCATTTAGATGTGAAGGACATCTACCGGTGTTGAAGTATTCAACTGTCTCGCTGACCCAGTATTTCTCATCCTCTTCTTGGTTTGTGAAGCATCCTTCTGCTGGCGAGTCATCCCACTGGTAGGCTATCACTTTGACCGCTACGCTCTTCACCAGTTCTTGACACAATGCACGATCGCGGACCAGCTTCATGGGCCTAATGTCGATGTCAAACTCTTGTATCTTGCTGACCCAACCGACCCTTTTGCTTCCCAATTCTCCTTGGATGATGAAATTGTGCACATCAGGGTGAATGAAAAAGACCGTAACCCGAATTTGGGAAATGAATTGCTTGAATTTCCTAAGAGACTTCATGACTGCATGCACTTGTCTTTCTATGAAATTGAAATTTTTCTTCATGGGGGTTTATCAATTGACTTAGAAATGCGATGGGGCACTCTTCGCCATCTTCCCCCTTTTGTGTTAGAACTGCAACATAGCTCTTAGGTTCTCCTATGGTGTATAGGATGAAATCTCGATTATAGTCAAGGTTAGTCAGGATCGGTGCCTGAGCGATTTGGGTCTTGATCTCTTTGAACACTTTTTTCCTTTCCTTCATCCAGGTGAATTCTACATCCTTCTTCAATAGTTTAGACATCGGCTTGATGACCTGGGCGAAGTCTAGAACAAACTTCCTTACAAAGTTGATCTGACCAAAAAATATTGAAGTCCTTTCTTGTTTACTGGAAGTGGGAGCTTTAATAGAGCCTCACCTCTATCAGGATCTACAGTGAGGCCTTTCTTAGATATCACATGTCCCAATAACTTCCCTTTGATGACTATGAATATGGACTTCTTTGGATTGATTGAAATGCCAAATTCTTGGAATTTTTCAAATACCTATTGTAGATGAAAATAATGATCCTCCATTCTTTGAGAAAAGATGGTCATGTCATCCAAATAGATAAAAATAACCTTATTCAAGAGCTCGCCAAAAGTTAGATCCATGGCCCTCTGAAAAGTGGCCCTCGCATTCGAAGGTTGAATGGCATTCACTGGTAAGCAAATGTGCCCCATTTGGTGGTGAATGCGGTTTTATGCTGATCTTCATCCCTAACTTAGATTTGATTATATCCGAAGAAACCATCTAGTAGGGAGAAGCGCTGAGCCCCGACTACTAAATGCAAGATCTAATCTATCTACGGGAGAGGGTAGTGATCTTTAAGCGAATCCTGGTTCAAGTTGCGAAAGTCCATGCATAACCTTATATCTCCATTCTTCTTTCTCACTAGGACTAGATTCGCTACCCAAGAGGAATGCTTTATGGGATAAATTATCTTCACCTCGAGCATCTTCAGGAGCTTAGCTTTCATCAGGACCTTGATCTTTGGATTTACTAGCCTTTGCTTCTACCATAAAGGTTTGATCCCTTCCTGCAACTCAATTGTATGTTGGATCAGTTGCCGATCATATCCCTTTAGATCTTGATAAGACCAAGCCACTATGTTGGGATACTTCCTGCACAAATATTGGATCTGTTCTAGCTCCTCCGAAGTGCAATCCGTTCCAACCTTTATTGCTTTTCTAGGTTCAAGTTCTAAATCTTGGTACTGCTTTGCATTAACCTTGATCCTGTGAGAAACTGCTCGATCATTCTGATCAAAGAGGCTTTCAAGAGTAATTAATCCCTTGGGAATGTGGTTATTCTTCAATTGAACTAGCCCTTCATATTCCTCATCGTCAGGGCTTCTCTTCTCAATTATGGCTGCTTCTTGAATCATAAAATTCACAATCTGCTCATCGTTGTCAAAAACTTGCCAATATAGATCTCTGTCTGGGACGGAGGGCCTATAAATCATCTTCACAACTTTAGGCTTATGCACCATGTATTTTTCTAGAGAATACTTGGCTGCGATATATGCTAGACCATCGACATGTCGATTCTTTTCTCTTGGAATAGACTGCAAATTGAGAGATTCGAACTGGTCAAACAAGTCCCATACCCTATTCTGGTATGACTTGAGATAGTGCTTCTTTGAAGTGCACTTGTTGGTGACCTGATTGCATACCAATTATGACTCTCCAAATATTTGGAGATGCTTTATGCCTAACTTCTCTGATTTTTTGAGTCCTAGGCATAATGCTTCATATTCTACTGCATTGTTGGTACAACTCCACACCAACCAGTAACAATATTCCTTTTGCTCTCCAAAAGGTGATACCAAAAGGATGCCTGCCCCGACACTGTTTTGGAATCAGGCGCCATCAAAGAATAATTTCCATAACTTGCCTTGGGTGGAGACCTTATCTTCTGTCTTGATGTGTTTCTCAAGCTTGGCAATGGAATAACATCCCATATCAGTTTCTATAATGGCATTAAAGTCTGCCAATGAAAACTCATCTTCACAACTTAACTGTGCGAGGGACTCCTCGACCAGGTCCACCTACTCTATCCCTTCCACTATCGCATGCACAAGATCGCTGCTCTCTGCTTTGGACCTCTTCTCTACGAGGAAGGTGGAAGGCTTCTCATTGTAAATTTTTATCTTCTTCCCTTTGAATGGAATCTCCAAGTGCGAGTAATCCATAGATAGATATCCACCTAGATTTGCCATGAATTCTCTTGACAAGCACATACTAAAATAGGGTTCTAGGTCGACGACCACCACCTCTTGTATAACTATGATTTGAGGCATCTTGTGTAGTCGGATAGGTATATATTTAATCACTCCTATAGTCTTCATAGGGGTACCATCCAACTGGAGTATGCCATGACTGCTTCACGTATATTCCATCCCTATCTCTTCGCACACTGCTTTGGGCATGACTATTGTTGCGGCCCCGGAGTCAATCATACAGTTGTGAACAATATACCCTTCCATCTGTAGAGATAGGTAGAATGGAGGTGGTTGATTCTTCCTTGTAATGGATGTGGATAGGGTCTACACTAGGGCAAGTGGTGCTACTTTTCTTGCTTTGGTCATCTTCAATGATTCCTATAGCAAGTCCACTTGTCTAGGTAGTTGTAGTGCATCATACAAACTAATTTTGGTTGGAATCCTCTTCAGCTCGTCTACTATATTGTAAGCTAGGGAGCTAGGCACCTCAGGTTCCTTTCTTGGCTCATATCTAGTGTGATACTATTCCATAGCTTCGACCCTTTACCTCTTGGTTAGTGAAGGAAGCCTGAGCTTCTCTCTAGCTTGTTCTTTGGTTTCCCCCTAAGGTGGATTTGCAGGGGCCTATTGAGCCTTCTCTTTGACTAGTGCAGGCTGAGGAGCTTCGCTCGGGGCTTGAGAAGATTGTTGTCCCTTCTTGTGGTGAGCATGCATCTTTAAGGGAGCCATTTGAGTAGCATCCACCTCTATCGACCTTTTGCCTCCTCTGGTAAGGACAACAACTGGCTCTTCTTCACCAATTACCAGGTTCTGATTCAATTTCCTGATGACGTTGACTTGACCACCATGACTACTGCTCGCCAGCATTTGTACATAGTGTTGGTGCAACATGCAAGTATTTTCTTCATGAGGATCATTACATGTGGAGCACCAATGTATATAATCGGAAGTGCTCGGGGCTTCGTCTATTGCAACATTTCTAGCCGAAGCTCTTCCTTGCTGGGCCGCTTGATCTTTAGTAAGCGCAGGTGTGGGGTAAGACCTTCTTGGTAGAAACTCTTGTTGTGATTGCTTCTTCTTCATAATGGTCATGTCATTATACAAGGTCTGCACTGTGGAGTTCAGGGACTGAACTTCTTGCAGTATTTTGGCTTGCATTTCATCGGTTTTAGGAATAGGTGGCAATGGAGCCATCGTGGGTATTGGAGGTAGGGCGGGGTGTTGAAGTGGTGCTGGAAGTACAGGGAATGCCAAAGTGACCGTGGGCTATGGAGTCAAAAAAGTGGGAAAATGAATTTGTGGAGCAGTGATTTGGGATACAATGGAATTTGGGTTCCAAGATGAGATTGGGTATGTAGGGGTTGCAGATATCTACAAAGCGGCTGTGCTCGCATACTGGGATTGATAGAAATTGATGAGTATGGGCATCAGCATCCTTTGGGGAAGCTTACCCATAGCTATTAGATCCATCTCCGCTTTTTGGGCTAACTCATATAACTCTGGGAAGGTATTGATATTCGAATACCTGACCATGACATTGATGTCAGGATTGAAAGCCCAAAGGAAATAGTATGTTGTAGCTTCGTCAGTTGGTCGAAGTCCAACTGGTATTCTTTTCTAGGTTTGAGCAAACCTAACATTGAAATCGATGATCTCCTCTTATGGATTTCTTTGGATCGTTGTGAACTGATGCAGGAGAGAGGTCGGATCGACGGACTCATTGAAGCTTCACATCAACTTTTCAGCTAACTGGTCCCATCCCGTAATGGTATCGGGTGGTAAAGATCTATACCAGTAGAGGAGTTTTCCTCTAAGATACAGAACTAGAAGATTTACCATAACATGCTCTTCTATGATTTCATGGATCGCCTCCAGAGAAACTATGTCCTGGATGTGCTCCAGAGCAGTCTTCCCAGTTCCATCGAACATTGGGATCTTCTTTATAGCAGCAGGTGACACTTGCCCTTGTCCCACTAGATTTAGCGATCTTGAAGAATTCCATGCTAGGAATAATCTAGGTGGTAGTTGTTGCTGCATTTGTTTTTGTTTTTGTTGTTGTTGTTTTTGTGCCATATTTACTCTTGGATTTTGAGCAATAGAAATTCCTAAAGCTGCTCCTTGATTGCTAATAGGATGACCAATAGGAATGGAGGTACTAGGATGCTTCAGTGAGTTGGGAGGATTAGGAGGAAATATAGCCTCTATGCTATCAGAAGTTAGGCCTTGTTCGTCAAAAATGGCCTCTTGTGAGGATGTTCCATGTAATAGAGACTCAGGGGTGACTAACCTAGATCATTCCCAAAGGCGTTAATATCTAGCTCAAAGAACTCAGTTTCCTCTCCTTTATTCCTAACTCTCCATCTTGTTTGCATGAAGGCATAGACTTAGGTACCGGTCTCTAGGACTTAAATATTCTTGGTTAAACAGAGTCACCAGATGCTAAGAGTATTTCGGTAATGAGAGCATTGGTTCTCACTACTACTCACAAGGTGAGACTGACCGGGTCCCACCGGGTGTGCTAGAAATTGTTGGTCATCAAATCTGCCTAGGAAAGGATTTGGGTAAGTGTATGCGCCCTAGAACTAGACCAACATTGAAATATCGAAGGGAAGAGATGCCCCTCATGCCAATCTTCGGAGAAAGTTTGACTCCTATGCTAAAATACTTTGATGTTTAAGATAAGGGTGCAGGAAAGAGAAACAAAATAATGGTAGGAATTTTAGTAGTTTAATGGTGGGAAAGAACAAAAAGCACGATTGCTAGCCAATAGCTTAAAATAGCAGCAAAGAACACCAAGAATAATTGAAATGAATGCAATATTAATCCTCCTATGTATCCTCTAGACAAGTTCCAGGATTACCCTTCCCTGTCGTCAAAATTCAGAGTTCAGAGTTACAACGACGAAGAAGGAGTGAATATGACAGAAACACTATCCACAGGCAACATAAAAGAAAACTAATACAGTGTTTTCCTCCCTTATGTATCCTTCAAAAAAATCTCAGGGTTCCACTCCAATCACACACCTAAATCTAGAGTTTAGAATTATAGTATGCAAATGAAGAAAAGATAAAAGAAATAATTGCAAAAGGTAGCATAAAAGAGAGAAATAGAGTCCAAAGCTCTTTAGTATTAATCACAGGAATCCAAGTTACAACAACTTTCTAGCAGAAAGTTCCCCCCCTTTTTACATTACAATGCCTAGGTTTTTATAGAGGACCCAACCCTCTGAGCCATCAATGCTCATCATGGACGAGTATATCCTCAAAACCTAAGAAGTCATCTCTTCGTGACTCTCGTGACTGAGCTCTCAAATCTGTTACCAAAACTAGTTGTTGCGATCGGGTCAGTAGGGAAATATGCATTAATGAGCTGCTTGAACGTCCTTGACCTCTGGATGCAGTGCTCGAGTGGCCACCATGCTCATCGGGCTCTCCTTTAAGAACTGATATTTCATTTCCAATTACCAAAAATGGGCAGTGGTCTTTTCGGGCACGTAAAAATGCATTTATGAGGCACTTGATCACCTTGGAAAAAACCTAGCTTGGAGTGTGTGCCCTTGAAGCGCTTCACTAGATTTCCATTCGCAACTTCACTTCGCAATGGACTTGAGCCGAAGTAGATTCTCTATTCTTGGTTTGCACTTCGCATGATGGATCTTCGCAAGGCAACTTCAGGGGTGTTGAGTGTCGAAGCAGATATTCCTCCTCAAAGTGGGGCTTTCATTTCTCGCTGCTTCGCTGGAGAGGCATGCAGAAACTACTTCACTGAGGTCCTTCGCTCGAAGTAGATACTTCGCTGGTGAGTTTTCAAAATGCTTCGCCGCGATCCTTCTTCAAAACTGTGGTTCGAGGGTATTTTGGCCGAAGCGCATTCCTGCATTCGAAATATGTTGCTTCAGGTGAAATTACTTCACACGAAAGTTAGCCAAAGTAGATGCTTCACAAGATTTTTGGCGAAGTAGAAATGGTTTGCTAATGGAGAGGCCCGAAGTGGGTGCTTCGTTGGTTTTTTGGTGAAGTATTTTTCAATGTTTGCGCCTTTCGAGTTTCGCTTCGCAAGTTTCTTACCCGAAGTAGCTGTTTGAAGTGCTTCGGGCCCGAAGTAGTTTTCTTACGCATTCCTTGTATTCCTTCTTCGGAAACACCGCTTCACAAAATTCTTGCCCGAAGTAGATACTGGGAATGCTTCGGGTGTGAAGCAGACTCTCCTTCTTCGATGAAGCTGTTCTTTTGAAATGTCACTTTGCAAAACTTTCACCCGAAGTGGTCACTGGAAATGCTTCGGGTGTAAAGCTCTTTTCATACTCTTCTTTTCTTCCTTTTGGCGAAGCTTTTTTCCTTAGTCTTCTTAGTAGCGAAGCTCTTTTAACTTCATTCTATATACAAAAGGGGGTGGCAGGGAAAGCCAAAGTTGCTGCAACACTTACAAATATTTTCAAAAAACAACAAAAGAAATATTTTACAAAAAAGAAACACTGTACAAAATTTTGATTTTTCTACCCCTCTAAGCAATGTGACAAAATTATCAACACTTCCATCTGCCAAACTCGTCACAATATTTACCAAAATTTATCACAAATATATTTCTACACCTTTTCAATTACATCAAAACCGCACATTTGATGAAGCCATCGCTCAAGTAAAAGTCATTGAGTATATCAAAGTCCAATCTAGAAAAATCAAACTTCGATCGAAGCCATCTTACACTTCAAATTTTTGCTTCAATCACAATACTCTGAATCAACCCTTTTCCAAACACACAAACCAATCAAGTAGCAATAGCCTCTCTAGCTTCTTCATCGATATCATAACCTCCTCCACAACAATAGTTGTTTCATACTAGTTCACCTCCTCCATATAATCTACAACAAGCTTGTGGTATTCATCCTAAGCCCCCATGATGCAATTGGACTCCACTTTTTGAGCATTTGCCAACTTTATTCTAGAGGTTGTTTGACACTAGTCATATCACATCACCTGACGTTAGATCCATTGACTCGAATCAACCCAAACCTTGTGGGTTCAATGAATAAGTTTTTTGTTCTTACCATCGATAACAAGACCATGATATAGGATCTTGTCACTCCTTTCCTGGATTAGTATAGGATATTATTGATCGTGGTATGATCCAAATTTTTAACCCATTCGCACCACAAAATCAAAATTTGGGTATTTATCATAATCCATTACCTGAACATGGGGGACCAATCCTCAAAGAGATTAATCCAATCAACAAACCCAATAAAGGTAAGTCAATAATATCCATCATGATCCTCCCTCATGCAGAGTGGTTGGCATGATTAACCTCACTACTCATACTCAATGTTATCCACCATGTTAGAATGCACCCATTACTTCACCTCCACCACCATTTACTTCTTCTCACTCATCACAACATCGAATGTTTCACCACATCTACCATGTAATATCATCACTATTAACGATAGTCTCACCCATCAGTTGCACAATGCTCCAGCTAGATTGTCTATTTTTGATATTTTACAACAATCTCATCCTCATTGCAAAGCCTTAAATTATATTCTTCATTCAATTGAACTCGAAACCAACAATACCAATGTATTTGTAAATTTTGTTGGAAACATCCCTCTCTACATGCAACCTTCGATTTTCTTAACCCCTCTCAACTCCTATGGTTCTATGCCCTCTCAACCCCGCTCTCCACCTGTGATTCTATACCCTTTGTTGAATCTAACACATCATTTACATCCTTCTGATTCTTCATCTCCATGATCTCCATATTCCATAGTCTCAACTGCCTCCATTAACATGGTTTGTGTCAACTTGTTCACCCTACTTCACTACGCATCTCATATGAATCACACCAACACACCCAATCCGAATTTCATTAGCTTCACTCACATATCACCTATGCCCTTATTGCAATATTTCTTGCTATCATCATCCATGTTGCACATCACAAATACTCCTTCGTCATCTACTCCACCCCATATACCTTGGATTAACCATACAAATGTATATCTAGATGATGAGTTTGACCTACCTAAGGCTATCGATGACCTCCATCTCATCCCCATACTTGATGAAATCCAAGATGGTTCCCACATGCTTGTGGAAGATACTATAGATGTTGACATTGGTGATGATCCTACCAACCCCCACATCGTTAAACTTGTCATCAAACTTTCCTTAGAGGAGTGTGCCTTGTTTACATCCTTTCTTAAGGAGTACATCAAGGTATTTTCTTGGTCCTACATGTACATGCCCGAACTTGACCCATCACTAGTCCACAACCTTATACTTGATGAGGGTGCCAATCCCATCAAGAAAAATCATGATGCATGCATTGCATGATTGCATTAATGGTAAAATCCAAACTCCAAAAGCTTCTTGATGTGGGGTTCATACAACCAATCGATTACCTGAAATGGGCATCCAACATGGTCCCAGTACCAAATCCCATTGAGGATGTCCACATATACACTAATTTTTAGGATCTGAACAAATCTTATCCCAAGGATAATTTCCCACTCCCCAACATCAATACATTAGTCAATTCTATAGCAGGTCAAAAAATGATATCTCTCATGGATGGCTTTTCTGACTATAACAAAATCAAGATCAACCCAGATGATCAACACAAGTCCTCCTTCATGACCCCCTGGAGAATATTTTGTTATAAGGTCATGCCTTTTGGACTAAAAAATGCTAGGGCAACCTACCAATGCGCTATGACATAAATATTCCACAACTACATGCACAAGATCATGGAAGATTACATTGATGATCTTATTGCCAAATAAAAATAACGCTCACATCTCATAGATCTTATTAAAATATTTGATCGCCTTCTTGAGCACAACATGAGGTTAAACCCAAAGAAGTGTATCTTTGGTGTTACTTCAAGCAAGATCTTGAGATTCATCGTCTCTCAACGGGGTATTTAAGTCAACCCCAACAAATTCAAGGTTATCATCGAGATGCTTCCCCCTAAGAATCTCAAGAAACTACGTAGTCTCTAGGGTAAAATACAATCTATTCATCACTTTATCACATAAATATTCAACAAGTTCAAGCCATTTAACCACCTCTTGTAAAAAGAGATCGTTTTCAAATGGGATGTTCACTGCCAACAAGCCTTTATGCAATAAAAGCTTATCTCACCTTACCACCAGTTCTATCTCCACCACATCAGTAATTATCATTCTTCTTGTACATTTATACCATGAATTTTGCACTCAAAGTACTATTAACCTAGAAGAACATGCTCAAACATGAGCAAGCAATATACTATATCAGCCACACTTTGGTTAGTTATGAAACACGATATGCTTACATGGAAAAACTATGTCTGGTTGTAGTCTTTGCTACACAAAAGTTACACCATTACATGCTCAACCATACAACCTTTGTAATTACTCGTGATAACCCCTTATGATACATGATGAATAATATTTATCATAACTCTTGTACCACCAAATGGATCATGCTCCTTATTGAATTCAACCTTGAATTCATTTCCCAAAAGTCCATTAAGGAGAAAGTGATTGCGGACCAAATCGTTGAGGCTCTGTTACCTGACGACCAACCAATCCTCATTCAACTTCTCGATGATTCTATTTTTTACATCACTAAAGCTAAAGAATATGTCAAACCAGAAGTGCTTGTCGATCTAACACTCTTCTTTGATGGCTCCCATTTCATGCACGTTGGGGGTGCTAGGATCGTATTTTTATATTTTGATGGGGAACCACTCTCATTCCCATTTAAATTAGATTTTCCTTTGCACAAATATCAATGTTGAATACGAATCTCTCATTCTTGACTTAAAGCAAACACTTTCTATGCATATTATAAGTATTTAGATCTTTGGTGATTCCCTCCTTGTCATCAATCAATTCAAGGTACTATGACAATGCTATTTTCTTGTACTCCAATAGTACAAACAAATTGCTCAGTAGCTACTCACTCAGCTTAAGTGGTACGATATCAAGGCTTCTCCATGCTCTTCCAACCATATTTTTGAAACCATGGCTTCTTTGGGCTCTCTAGTACCATAGAAACCACTCTCTAACGTGACACATGTGTCCATTCACACCTTATTCCAATATACTATTTCACCTTCATCCCTGACCAATGATGACGTCATCCATGTCATCCACACCGAGCCACATGATCCTTGGTTTTCTTAGATTAAGGATTACATTAATTTAGGTTTTCTCCCTTACAATTTACCACATTCTCATCATTGAGCATTCAAACAAAGGGTGATTCATTACACACTATTGGATGATATCCTCTACCACTTCAGTCATGATATAATCCTTCTACGTTACCTTGAACCACAAGAAGCTCATCGAGTGGTTCAAGAAACCCATAATGGAACTTGTAGTGGCCACTTCAGTGGCATGACCATTACCAAGAGCATATTACACATGGGATACTATTGACCCAAAATGGAGCATGACTGTTGTAAGTATGTTAAACGATGCATAAAATTTCAATAATATGCCAATCTCACACACTTGCCTTCACAAGCACTACAACCCATCCAATACATGTGACCGTTCTCACAATGGAGTTTAGATATTATCAGACAGATCACACCTAATTCATCCAACAACCATGAGTTCATCATCACCACTATCGAATATTTCACAAAGTGGGTCGAAGCTATCCCACTTGTTCAAACCACATGAGCCAAATTCACTACAATCATAACTGAACACATCATATGCCACTTTGGAATCCCTTGCAAATAATTTTTGATAATGGGACACCACTAAAAAATAATAATTTTCATGCATTATGCACCAAATTCAACATCCATCATAACTCCTCTACCCATACTACCCTTAGGGTAACGACCAAGAAAAAGCTACCAACAAAACCATTTGCACCATCCTTCACATAACTGTGGTAGAATCTCATTACAATTAGCATAATAAAATTTCATTGGCCTTGTGGGCCTATAAAACAAGCATTTGTACCCCTATTGGGGTAAAATCCTTATCTCTTATCTATGATGCTGAGGCCATTATGCCCCTAGAGATTGAGATATGCTCCTTGTGCATATCCATGCAATATTTCATAGATGATGATACCACTCATTATGCCAAACTCATCCAACTGAGTCTCCTCAATGAGCTTTGCATTCATGCTATCAAACACACTCATGTTTACCAAGACTATCTCCATCGTGCCTACAATAGTAAGGTACACCAACAAGAATTCTAGATCGATGACTTGGTTCTTAAAGAGAACCAATAGATCACTAGCCAACCTCACCATCTGCATGATAAATTCACACCCAATTGGCTAGGTCCTTACATTATCACACACAAGTTTGGTTTTGGGACCTATTGATTGGCTAATCTCAAAGGTCTTGTAGAACCCAAACCAATCAACATCATTCATATTCGTGCATTTAATACCTAACTATGTTATGTATAATTCATCAGTCATTGTACATACAGTCATAGCTACATCATATACATCATCTCACTACTTCACTCACGATGTACATTACACCAAGCACACACCTCTCACTTTCTATTACACAACATAAAATCTTTTTTTATATATGTCAATTTTATGTTGTTTATACCTTTTGACTTGCAGGTTCACTATCACTGACTATGCCACCTTCATCAGAATACATCACATTAGATCTACATTATGACATATCTTCAAACCATCATGCAAAACTTCTCAACATTCCTCCCTTCACCAAACACCCCACCCAAACATACAGACCCCCATGACTCTATCCATGTTCATCATTTATATTTCTATTTCCATATAGACCATGATGTTCCAATCAAGACTCCTCATGATCACAAATATTCACCTATATCTCCCCATTATGATGATATTCATGATACCATTTCCTCCTTTGTGAACACAAAGGAATGTTCCTCCTCATATCCAAACACAAGGGACCCATCTCCTTCCACCTTCATTGATGAGAAAAATTCATACATGCATGCTTCTTCAGTTTGACGTTCTTCCTTTGTCTCCTTTCCTCCCAACAAGGGGAACCCACCTACTTTATCTTACTCCTTAGGGTTACCTTCACCTCTGGCCAATGGGATGCCACCCTATGACCATGACCTTTACCTACATCTTTTCTATTTTGCATGTTCGCATACATACCCATCTCAACCTTGTCTCTCCTTACAACCATTGTGAGCCCCACCTATTCTCAGGATACCTCTAGTCCCATTTTGTGGTACTCACCTTTAGCACCCACCATCACCACATCACCACTATCTATCTTCACCTCCCTCACCTTGTTTATCCCCGTATCTACACCCATATCCCAACTCACCCATTCCACTAGGTTCCCCTTCTCCTCCCGCTTCAATACCATCCCCTCCACCCCTCGATATCCAACACATTCTCTCCTACCTTGACAATATTGAGTTACACTTAAGATATTATCAATGACATTCACCTACTTACCATTCTAGTATGGCTAATCCCCCTTATCCTCTTCCATACATGTCCCTTGTCCCTGCACGTAGCTTTCACTAGAGCTGAGGTCAATAGTCCACCCACCCACACTTAATCCACCTTCGCTACGATCGTCACTACCTACACCTTACATTTACCCCATGTTGATTCTTTCGGAGCCTCTCTCTCACACCTTCAACCAACTGCTTCATGCAGGACTCCTTGTTTTACTTGAGATCCAAAAAAACAACCCACATTACCCAAAACTAATGGGATAGAATGAAAATCAATTTTGTATCTACCATCGTTAGTCGAGATATGACGTCAACAAGTATTACATTTTTTAATGCCTCATCCAAAACATGATGGATGGGAAAGACCCACCCTATTTTGAGCATGTCACCTCTCCCACTAGAGTTCAAAACATCCCACCTCACCCTGTGCCCTGCTCCACTCCATCATGTGCATCGTTCACTTCCATACCCCACTACTTCTAGCAGCTACACAACCACACAACCTATCAAGACCTGAGCTTCACCTAGTCCTCACATCCTTAGTTTATCCCCCTATCTCCTTATTTTCCCTCCTCCCTTCATTCCTATTTTTCTTGTTTTTCACACTGTTGTATGATCACGGTTCGAGTGGCTACATACCTGTGCTATATTTCCCTTATATCTCTCCCTTCTTGTTGTTATTTTGCATTGTTGTATGTTCACACTTCGAGTGGCTATATACATATATTGAATTTATCTTCTTCCTATAATGTTGCATTGTTGTATGGTCATGCTTCGAGCGGCTACATACCTGTGCTGAATTTATCATCCTTCCCCTTCTTTTCTTCTTCCTCCATTTTTTGTTTCCTTCATCCCTTTCAATCTACTTCATATAATTTTGCTTTTGTCCATCATCTCTTATGCCTATCGCTCTTCTCGATATGATCAATCACACACATTCTACTTTTACATTCTTCTTTTCCACTTCCTACACATCCCCACATGCTAGGGTAACTACATCTAATGTTCTTCCTTCTCTATCATCTTCTTTTTGCATATTCACCTCTTTCATGACATTTCTCAACCTCATTCCCTTTGAGTTCCACGACTTCATCTTGTACATATTTCTCTACATACAAATTTCTTTCATGTTGTTCCCATTGCATATACACATCTATATTATTTACATCCATATCCATACTGTATATCCATTATAGAAATACACTCATGACGGATTAAAAACATACACTTATAAGCATCACCACTCGAATGTCCACTCCCCTTTTCAAGATAACGGATTGTATAGCGTTTTGTGTGATTTGACCACTCACAAGTTAAGTCGATCAAACATCACCTCTAGTTGACAAGTTCTCCCACTTCTCATAGCTTCCCTTGGTAGGTTTGATTTATTTCATGGACCACTCACACATATCACATCTTAAGTAACACATATCACATCTTAAGTAAATTTTGAGTCTAGGGAAGACAACACCTTGTGTAGACATCGCCATTTAGAGAATGGTTTCTCATGCTCATCCTATCATTTGCATGATCAAAATAAAACCTGGGGATAAACAAAGGGACAAGCATTAGCAAAAATATAATATGGGCAGAAAATAAAATTCAACACCCACAAAAAAAAAGAGCACCACATAAAGAGAATCAAAAGGAAGAGGGGTAGAAAACAAAAGGAAAAGCCTCTAAGAGTACTACCAAAATGCTTTAATTCCTCTGGTCCTTCGGTTTAACATAACATCATGGGGTGATTTCCATCATTAGCAATAGGCTCCAAGAGCCTGCCTAGCAATGGAATAGTCTTACAAGTGGTGACACATCTATCACATTAGCGACCTTCTCTTGTATAGATCACTGCACGCTTATGGATGAGCTAGCTATTTTGGCTAAGTTTACAATAGGTTAGTCCTACCTCAATAAAAATAGATAAATGAACATCACTCACCATACAAACTGGTTCATGATAGACTTCCATTTAGTCAGGATAGTTATGGGTTGTTGTACCTTGTTTAATTTTTTATGGGGTTTTATTGTTACAACTATGATGGTCAAATTTACTATAAAAATATCATTTATCATCCTACATATTTGAGATAATGGAATGGATCACATTACCATTGGTTTTGCAATGATGCAAGTGCTTCCTACATGCATTTCATCATACACATGCATTCATTGCATCCATATTATGCACTAATTTTACATATTAGTCATTTCATTTGACCCCATGCATTCTCTACTCTACATATGATTAGATTCATTCATCTACATCACATCATTCTCGATTACTCTTAATATACAATGATATCATTTTCATACATACTATTACTTGCCAACACCTTATTCCATATTACATTCACCTACATCTACCATATCTTACATTATACATACACATAATACTAAGCTATGCATTCATCCACACAAAATATAACACATGTAAATAAAGCCACAGACAAAATCTTATTTATATATATAGCATATCATCAATACCCTTGAGCTACAAAATGGAGTGTTCATAACATACATTTGTGGTTGGCCTCCTAGCCACCACCTCACTCTACAAAACTAATAGACCGTCTCATCACTGCAGCCCACTAGGAGTCTCTCTGCTCTCCTCCTATACCATCATTGCCATCTCTAACCTTCACCCCCATGCTGCCCTACTCAAATTTGGTTCATCTCCCACCACCTGTGAGACTGATGGCACCACCATCCTCTGCCCTAGTAGCACCATAGAAGAGGTATTTTGTTGACTCTGTAGCGAGTGTGTATGAGATCATGATCTTGATATCAACTATGACCATGTATACTCTAGGACCTCATGGCCATACGATATTAATTAAGCCTCACATTGGGCCCGCATTGATGCCTCCCATGCATGCTTCCTAGATAAGTCTACATTTGCTTCTTACAAATGATCCACCTTATCTTGCAAGCCTATCACCTCAACCATGGCTTGCTCGTCGACTATCTTAACTTGATCTCCCTCCTCTTATGTTTATTGATATCTCTCTATATTCTCACATAGACGTGCTACCTCCACCTCTACAGCTCACACCATACCAATATCTACCTTCACCTCCTATGCTCACTATACACTCTCACAAATCTACAATCTCAGCCCTCACCCTATCTACAACCATAGTCTCCTGTACCTGCTACTGCAACTACCCAACACTCTCTATGTGACTTGCTTGCTAAACTGCAAACTATATCCTCACCTCATCATACTCTATCCATAATATATCCCTCATTGACCAACTGCTCCACCTTTATCATAGCTACTGCTAGCGTCTCCTCTATCCTCTTCTCCTCCACCAATATTGCTTTGTTAGTAGCCCAATACATCTCACACTCCATCAACCTCCCATCCAAATCTTGCAATATCTCTCATAATAGCATAAGCTCATCCTGAGCATCTGATACATCCTAGAATTCAAACATCACATATGACATAAATCTCTCTCTCCTCCTCCACATCCATGGGTCCATCCTGTTGGTAGCCCTCACCACCCTCCTATCGCTCTAGTGACCTAACTCCTAGAGATATAACCATATCATCTAGCATAAATCCTCCTACCTCCTCCTCCATCAGCACAACCTCATCTAATGGCTAGACTCCACCACTTGCCTATCGCTCTGGCAATCCAACTATAGGAACTCCCACCCCATCATTCTAATGTTACCTCTATCATTGAAGAGGCTCCCCCACCTCCTTTGAATTCACATCAAGCATAGGTACATGTCCTTATGGTGTTCCACTTGATAGAAATAGAAGGCGAGATATGCAAAATGGATTCAGACTTGATGCAAATAAACTAAAATAAGGGGAGGCCGAAGAAAGGGGAAGAGAAGGAGTAGTAGTAACTTGTGGATGAGAGGAAGGAAGCGAAATGGAAATGGAAGGCATACCAAATGGAGGAGCGATGGACGTAAAAATTGAGGGAAATGAACTGACAACCACTACTTGCTCTTGAGTAGAAGAAGAGGGAAGAGGAGACGTACCTTCGGGTGTGGGTGTCATGTAATCCAATGATGGAGGTGGCTGCATAATAGGTTCTTCTTGTTGCTCCTTCGCTTCCACCTTGAGGTCTACGATATCAACCTGCTAGTCCAACAGTTTCTCGTGAATCAATAGAAACTTGGAAAATGCTAACTTGAGTAGTTGACACCAGCAAAGAAGGATTAATAGCAGTTGTAGCAACTGCAACCGTGGAAACTGTAACAACTAAAACTACAATAGTGGACAAAGAAATAATGTTAGTTATTAGTCTCTTTACAACCTTTAAAAGAGGAAACACCTCTCCAACACTTTGCTTCTCTAAAGAAGGTGCCTCATATATACTTTGTTTCACTTGTTGCGACCTCATTTTAAATACGAACTACTGCTTTGCTTCCTCATGTGTCGCTTCCTCGACTGTCGGGTGCTCTTCTTTAGCCACACTTCTCTCACTATCAGAATTTTTAAAAATTCAAGGTACAACCTTGGTGAAAGAGATAGGTTGATAGACATTAAAAAATTCATCATATACCTTCAAAAATACCTCGTCCATCTTCAACCCATAGGCTGATGTAGTTTTTCTCCTGTGGACCCGCATAACCCACCAGTTCATGATATTCTCTTTATACCACGTGGGACGTTGTTCTTTCACTTGACAAAATAATCCTAATGGAGGAATATGATCTTTGTACACTACAGGGTCGTATTCAACCTCTTACTCATAAAAGTCATGCCACGATGGAAGTGACATCATGGCTTCGATGTGCCACTCCAAATTGCACCCATCAAAATTATTGTTATTTTCTTGAATATTCGGCCATGGACAACAATGAAAATGCTTGGCCTTAATTATTTCTAAAAAATGACCCAATGGGTCATATCTCCATCTTTGCGGTAGTTCTACCAGACCCAGGTCTTGAAGTGCCTCTATGAGCAACCTATTCTGGCCAACCTGATTCACTTCTATACTGCCAAATTTAAAGGGCATGGTGCAAGTTGTTCTCTTACAACGCCCTGCTTTGTATACATCATTCACATAATCATTCTGGTGCACCACCTCCATTGT
Organism: Wollemia nobilis; assembly: GCA_028583015.1. NCBI lineage: Eukaryota > Viridiplantae > Streptophyta > Pinopsida > Araucariales > Araucariaceae > Wollemia > Wollemia nobilis. Next base: position 5,282,338 of record JAQPPZ010000523.1, on the reverse strand, counting down.
AAAAACATGTTCAATGGTGAAATACAAAAGCAGGAATGGCTTCTCCGTGAAGCCAAAAATTCTCACAACCATACCTTGGGTCAACAAAAAGATATCACCTTTTTCAGTTGTGATAATCACTTCTTTCATTGCCCGCGACACTCTCTCACTCTTACTGCAAATCAGCTCTATTACGAGCCCCAAAAATAAGCGGTTAAAATTATAGAATGAATATCGTATTGAAAGAGTGGGAGTCCACATATAAACTAGCAAAAGCTCATTCTCTTTATCAACTTGTTTGACTGCAATAAACAAAAAATGTTGATGTAAATGAAAGAAGAAATACCAGACAAGGAAGGAGGTATGCTTGAACAAAGTCACCTCTCCGGTATTTATTTTTTCCAACTAAATATGCATTTTATGATATATGAAATCAGCCCAATCAAAATAAATCAGGTTGGTACCCACCCTCATCATTTTTGGAGCATAGAATTCCACTTGGGATATACACTGCGTAAGTGCAGTCTACCACTTGTGAACCGTAGAATCTGCTAAGAGACCAGCAATCTATGCTGGAATCAAAAATAAATTTGGGCTTTTAAATTCTAACAATGGCTTCGGTAGATTTGGCAACTACCCTAGCTATGAATTTTTAATTAATTATACCTCCATGAACTGGCGCATTGTCATGGTAGACACATATTTGTCTTCTTGTTCATTGATGTCCAGCTTCTTGAAAATCATGTTATAGGGGGGTTTTAACCCATAGGTAAATGCTTCCCTCACTACATCAGATGAGATAGAGAAAATCATGTCCTCATTCGCACTCCGAATAGCCATGGTATTCGGGTTATAAAATCTGGCAATCAATTTCACCAACTCTGGGTAAGCGTGCGTAGGTGTACATAAATACCAAAATAACTGTGCATAAAATGATACAATCAAGGGGCTCTCTGACATTAATCCTTGCTTAACTGCGAATTCCACTTCTTGTCAAATTTTAACAATGCCCTTATTGGTAATTACATAGTCTCCGACCTCTGCCATAGTTTCAGAGTATGGGTCCAAATCCATATTTTTATTTCTCCATGTTTTCTTGTATTTTTTCCCATCCTCTACTTTGTTTTTTGATTGCTTAGGCTCTACGACATCCTTCACTTCTGCGATTTTCTTTCCCATTGTAAATTCTAGAAACCCTAAAGGCGCTCTACAAATTTTGCAACCAAAAGCTTAAAAATGCACTGAATTTTTTTTTTTAAATTTTAATATCTAAGTAAGTTTACCTGTGCTTTATTTATAGATGGATCTCTCAATCATCGGAGTAAATGCGGTACTTCATATTGGTAAATTCGAGAGGGCATGCACCTCGTTTCATGATTGGCACTATTCCTGATAATTTAATGGTAATTGACTGTTATTCGCCATAAAATTATTTTTGAAAAGTGTGCCCTTCTTGCCATGTTATACCTTCGAACAACGTGCCCTAGCACCCAAAAATTGCTTAAAAAAAAACTACCACCTGCGGACCAATGAGTGTCCTCGCTTTCAACATTGTGAGATTTTGGTTTTCAAGAATGTCAAAACGCCTCTCAACACAAATATGGGTGCACGTTTTGAATTGAATGCTCCAAAAACGCATTTTAATATCCACAAACATCTTTTGAAATTCACCACGTGTTGATGGGTGATATCGCCTTGAGAGGGCGCTTCTCCCTTAGTATGCTCCCGAAGATGCCTTTCACCTATTTTATTATCTTCATGGTGAACATCTTCCTTTTAAAACAATTTTCGCTACTCTTTTTTGCCCAATATTTCTAGAAAAAGTGTTGCTTTTATTTTCTTAGAAAATCCTCTAATTTGGAGTTTTGATTTTCTTTTTAAATTTGCTTTTTATTTTTATTTTTGCTTTATTTTTGCCCTCTTCCTTTTCTTTTATAATTTTAAAATTCCTTTAAAATTATTTTTCAGTGCTTACTTAATTGGAATTTTAAAAGTTTTGTCCCAATTGGTACTCATAAAACTTACTCATCCTTTACTAAAAAATAATTTGAATAATTTCATTGAGATCCCTTAACATCACTTTTGAAACAATTTAGAGGTGAATATGCTCTTTGGAGGAAGGAAGGGTGAACATGATTATCTTCTCTCCTCTCTCCTTTTTTTATCTTTATCTTCTCACACAGTTGCCTGAAATTTCAAAGCGTACCCCATATTTTAAAACACGTCAGCTATATAGTTTCACCCCGGTGAGAGGCGAATGGGATTTTTTCCCCTCACATAAGGCAAAAATATCGTTGACCCTCCTTGATAGAGTGTTTTCATGGGGGGCCATAATTTATTTTTCAGTCATAAGTGCTTGCACCTCAACTTGAGGTGAAAGGGGGATTTCACCCATCTCTTGGGGCAAAAGTCATTTTGACTTTTCAACCTCAGTCTTGATGCTTCTCATATAGTCTTCCCATATTTTAAAATGCACACACCCCAAAGGAAGGCGAATGGGGCCTTCACCCCTTCTTTGGGGTGAAATTACTTCCAATTGCAATACTTTCACGATTTTTTTTCTTTTAAAATCGGACCCCACACAATTTTATATTTCACGTTTGGACTTTCCAACCAAGGCATCTCATTTCCGCTTTTAACCTTTACCTGATGCCTTCGAAGGTTTTCCCTAAAATGCTTTTCTCTTGAAGACTTGCAAAGTTTTATATCTCATTTTCTCCCATACTCCTTTAAATCCCAGGATAAAAAAATTTTTAATCTTGGGGCCTTCAAACACCTGCTAAAAATCTTAAAATAAAATAATTAACTTCGCCTAAAACAAAAAATTGTCTCGGGGTGAAATCAATTTTGAGAGAGAGAAAGTATTTAGCAGTAATTTGTGTTTCTTGAGGGCATCTCGACATTTTTTCAATGACATCAAATTCATCCCTATTTTTTCTCTTTTTTTTGTATACTATTAAGCAGTAAAATACTTGTGGAAAATAGAATCTGTACTTATTTACATACACCTTTTGATCATATCACTGAAAATAAGACTTCAGATGAAGGCCATTAACTAGAATCAGAAGATACCAACCATTAATATCTTGAATATGATACGCATTTGCTTAATTTACCCTTGAAACTTGAAATGGACCTTCCTAGATCGCATCAAACTTGTGGTGCTTCCTTGTCTTGGCTTTCTTCTCTTTCCACTTAAGGACTAGATCTACCACCTAAAACTTGTGTTCGGTTGTCTTCTTACCAAACCACTTTTGCATCATTTTAGCATATTTGGTGAAAACCTCGTACACCTTTTCTCTCTCCTCTTCCAACTGCAACAATTGAGCCAACCTTGCACTCATGGGATAAAATTCATCATCTTCATATTTGAACAACTGAAACATCTGGAGGACAGGGAGCTCGATATGAGTGGGTAAAACTACCTCTTTTCCATACACCAGAGTAAGGAGAAGCTTCGATAGACTTTTTAATTGATATACAGTTTGCCCATAGAGCCTGATTTAACAGTAGATTCCAGCTCCTTATATTGCTTCCAAGCATCCTCTTCAAGATATGAAGTAGATTTTTGTTTATGGATTCGGCTAGACCATTTTCTTGCGGGTGATAATTGGAAGAAGTCTTTAGATAAATTCCATATCTGCTAGAAAATTAAATGATCTTTACCCTGATAAATGGAGTCCCATTATCTGTTACAATGGTATCTGGTACACCAAAATGGGTAATCAGTACTTCAAGGAAGGATATGATTGTTATGCTTTCTTGGTTGGAATGGCTTCTACCCATTTGGTAAAATAATCGGTCATTGTAAAGATATAGTTATGCTCAGTGGATGAATGAAGATCAATAACTCCAATTAAATCCACTCCCCATTGCTAAAATGGAGCTTCTACCTGAATTAGTTGCAAAGGTATAGATGCTTTCTTATTCCTGCCAACATACCACTGATAGTTATCACAACTTTGGCTCACCCTATATGCATATGTGAAAAGAGTAGGCCAAAAATACCTAGCTTGGATGATCTTCAAAGCCATAGGTCTTCCTGCATAATGCTTGCCAGATAAGCCAAAGTGGAACTCCTCCAAGATATTTTGCTTTTTAGACTCTTTTACACATTTGAGGAGTACTCCGTTTATGTTTTTATGGAATAGCCCACTTGGAAATAGGACGTATTTGAGCACATGCATTCTGAATCTTTACCATTGTGAGGCATCGAGATGTGATGGACATATTCTAGATGTGAAGAATTTGATAAGATCCTCTGTCTAGTCACAATCACTTGTTACTTGATTGGCATGATTACTCTCACTAATTACCTCAACTTGTACTGGGGGTAGTGATCCAAAATTGGTGCTTTTGGCCAATTCTTGGTAGAGTTCTCGGCCATAAACCAACTTAGTTGGCCGAATATCCACATCGTATTCCTGAATCTTTGAAACCCAGCCTACTCTTTGGTCACCCATCTCTCCTTGAATAATGAAATTTTTGATATCTGGATGGATAACGTAGACGACTATCCTACTCTGTAAAACAAAATACCAAAATTTCTTTAAAGACTTCATGACCACATATACCTATTTCTCAATGAAGTTATATTTCTCCTGGTGTGGCGCAATTACTTGGCTGAGGAAAGAAATATATTTCTCATCCCCATCGTATTACTTTTGAGTGAGGACAAAAACATAACTCTTCAGCTCACCTACTGTGTAAACGATGATATCTTTTGAATAATCTAGATTAATCAGTACTGGTGCTTGGGTGATTATCTCCTTGATTTCTTGGAATACCTGTCTCCTTACTTCTATCCACTTGAAGTCTACATTCTTCTTGAGGAGCTCAATCATTGGCTTGACTACCTGAGCGAAATCAACAATAAATTTTTGAATAAAATTGATCTAGCCAAAGAATGATTGTAGATCTTTCTTATTAATTGGCAGTGGTAACTTCAAGAGAGCTTCATCTCTTGTAGGATAAACCACCAATACTTCTTGTGAAATCACATCTCCCAAGATTTTCTTCTCTTTGACAGAAAAAATGGATTTCTTCAAGTTAATGGAAATTCTAAATTCCTTACGCTTTTCAAACACTTGCCTCAAATGAGAGACATGCTCTTCCTTGTGATGTGAGAAAATAGTCATGTCATCAAGATAAATTACAATGATATTATTCAAGAACTCACTGAAATCGATGCTCATAGCTCTATGAAAGGTGGTTCTAGCATTAGAAAGACCAAATGGCATCCTTTGATAGGTGAATATGCCCCACTTTGTAGTAAATATCATTTTGTGTTGGTCCTCATATTTCACCTAGATATGGTTGTAGCTGGAAAAACCATCAAGCAATGAAAATATTTGTGCTCCAATGACTACATGTAGAATTTGATCAATCTGTGGCAACAGATAGTGATCTTTCAAATATGCTTGGTTCAAATTATGAAAGTCCATGCACAGGAAAATATCTCCATTTTTCTTCCAAACTGGAACCAATTTTTCCACCCATATCGAGTGCTTTATTGGATAAATTATTTTTACCTCTAGCATTTTTAACAACTCTACTTTCATAAGCACTTCAATTTTTGGATTGACAGGCTATTGTTTCTACCAAAAAGGCTTAACCCCTTCCTATAATTTAGTGGTGTGCTAGATCACGTTCTTTTCGTATACTTTCATATCATGGTAGCTCCAAGCGACGATATCTAGAAAATTGTAACACAAATTTTTAATATCTTCAATCTCTTATGACGTACAATCTATTCCAAATTTAATGATATTTTTAGAATCCAACTGCATTTCCTTGTATTCTTTTGCATCCACCTTGATCTTATGTTTCTCTGCCCTATCATTTTGATCAAACAAGCTCTCACGCAAAATTAGTCCCCTAGGAATGTGGTTATTCTTCAACTGAATAATTCCTTCCATATCTTCTTCGACTAGTATTCTATCTCCTGTGATCACAACTTCCTTGATCAAGAAATTACCTTTTTGTTCATATCTATCGAGTACTTACCAATAAAGGTTTTTATCAGGGATCGAAGGTCTATAAATTACCCTTAGTCTTTGGTCTCCTAACCACTTGCTCTATGGAAGGGAAATTAGCACCAAGGGAAGCTAAAATATCTGCATGTTTGTTCTGCTCCTGTGAAATCGCCTAAATATTCAATGTTATAAAGGGCAAATAAATACCATAACTTATTATGGTAGGCTTTCAAATTGTTCTACTTCGACACACATTTTATTGTATTCTGATTGACAATGATCTTGGAATCTCCAAATATTTGCAACTGTTTTATTCCTAAATTTTTAGATTTCTTTAAACCAAGGGACAATGTTTCATACTCGGCGACATTATTGGTGCAGCTCCAATTCAACCGATATGAATAGATTTTTTTAACCCTGCAGGAGAGATAAGAATAACTTTGGCTCCTACGCCATTCTTGCATATTGCACCATCAAAAAATAACTTCTATAATTGATCGAAGATCAGATTTTGAGAGTCAAATTTTTTTGCTTCAATCTATTTGGGTTTAGTTATGGTATAACAATCGATATCAATTTCTACCATTGCATTGAAATCCATCAATGAAAACTCATATTCCAAGCGGAGCTCATCTAGAGCTTCTTCCATCAAGTCCACTTCTTGCACTTCTTTTGTCATCATATTAACTGTGCTAGTGGGATTTTTTCTTCTTCAAGTTTCTCTATATTAAAAGTAGAGGGCTTTTAATTATAGATATGGATTCTTCTTCCCTTGAATAGAATCTCCAAATGTGAATAATCCCAAGAAAAATATCCCCCTAGCTTTGCTGTGAATTCCCTTGAAAGAAACATGTTGAAGTATGGTTTCAATTCAACCACCACTACTTCTTGGATGACAGTGATATGTGGCATGTTGTGCAGAATGATAAGAATATTTTTAATCACATCCACTATTTTGACTGGAGTTTCATCCAATTGTAAGACCCCTAGACTGCTCCTTGTGTACTCCATACCCATGAATTCACATATTATCTTTGGCATAACAATAGTTACGACACCGGAGTCGATCATACAATTATGCATGATCCACTCTTCCATTCTGAGAGACAAATAGAACAAAGGTAGTTTGTTCTTACCAGTGGCAAAGGTTGGTAGTGTCTGTGCTAACACTGTTTGGGTAAGGTTCTTCTTTTGATCTTTTACAGACTTGAGAGACTCCTGCAATAAGTCAACTTGTCCAGGTAACTATAGTGCATCATATAAACTTACCTTTATAGGGATCTTCTTCATTTCCTCAATAATATTGTAATCAGAAGTACCAGGAGCCTTTTCTTCATTAGTGGGTTCATATTTGTTTTGATATTGTTGAGTGGCTTCCACTCTTTGTCGCTTAGTCAATGATGGGTACTTGAGGTATTCCTTGGCTTATTATTTTGCCTCAGTTTGCACTTGAGCAGCTATAGGCTGTGAAGTTGACGCTTTCGTCTACAACTTCTCTTGAATTTTCTTGGATAAAATATCCTTCAATAAGATATAATCTTACTATTTTGTTGTTGCACCAAGTGCTTTTTCTTATGGTTTTACATTTTTCTTTTGTACCTTTTATTTAGCAGGAACTTTCAAAGGCTCCATTTTCGTTGGATCAACAGTCACTGGATTCTTTCTAGCCCTCGTAATGATTGAAACTTGCTCCAAGGAAGGGACCATAAAGTTATGTCAACTTTTGTTATCATATTGATTTGTCCACCATGGAACTTTTTGCTAATTTTTGTACATAGTTTAAATGAAACATGCACGTGTCTTTGTCATGAGGATCATTACAAGTGTTGTGGAAGATAAGGAAAAATGGGCATGGTTACCTTTGGAAGTAACTTACCTATGGTAATCAAATCTACCTTGGCCTTCTACACCTGCGTGTACATATTTGGAAATGTGTTGACATTGGATTGTCGGATCACTATACCAATGTTGGAGTTAAAGGCTCTAAGGTAGTAAAATATAGCTTGCTCATGCATGGGCTGAATACCATCAAGAAATATCTACTAGCTTTAGGTGAATATAACGTTAAAATCCACTATCTCCTCCTACGGATGTCTCTATATATTCATGAATTGGTGTAGCAATGAAAATAGATCCGCTTGCTCATGGAAATTCTTGATCAGCAATTCCACCAACTAGTCCCATGTGGTAATAGTAGTAGGTGGCAAGGATCAATACCAATACATCAACTTCCCTCTAAGTGATAACACCAATAATTTTACCATAATATCTTTGTCTGCAATGCCATGGATTATCGCTAAAGAAGCCACATCTTGGATATGCTCATAAGTAGTCTTACCAGTATCATCATAGGTAGGCAAAGCCTTTAGTGTTGCTTGAGGAAATGGATTTTGTGCCTATAAATTCAAAGCTCTTGATCTATTCCATGCTAGGAACTGCCTTGGTGGTTGTGGTTGTTGTGGTTTTTGTGGTTGTTGTGGTGGTGGGTTCTGATTCATATTGACTGGTGTGTGAGGTGGAGAAGGTGGAATGCTAGTAGAAGTACTAGCTGGAGTTGAAGGAATGGAAAACACATCGACTATCTGTGAAGATGTTATGACTAACATATGAAGCAGAGTGATTAATCTGGGATGTTCTAATTTTTGGGTGTCAAGTTCAAAGAACTCAATGGGATTTTTAGGATTTTTGGCCTTTGATCTTGTGATCATGAAGTGCATCTTTTGTTGACTTCATTTTTGGAGGCATCTGGGTTTAGCTGAGTCGCCAGATGTTCTAGCTTAACAATATAAAGGCGAACATCAAGACCTTAATATTGTTGAAAGTGGAACTTTTGAAGGTCCCATCGGGCGTGCCAAAAACTGTTTGTCAAATATCTACCTAAAATACAAATATATGTTTATGCGCCCTAGACATGACCAACATTGAAATGCCGAAGGAAAGAAATTTCCCTCATGCCAATATCTAGAGAGGGTTGGATCCATTACTAATCCTACACCAATTTAAGTCTAGAGTTATAGGAAAGAGATTGGAAATAACATAAAGAAATGGGAAATATAGCCACAGGGCCAAATATGTAGGATTTGGGACAAACTAGCAGCAAGAATTCCAACCAGGCATGTAGCAACATATAATAGAAATAAAACAAAAGAATCTACTTACAATTTTATGGAGATAACTTCTAGAATCGCATACCAAGACTCACTCCCTCACCAGCAGTGCTCAAATCCATATGCAAAATTTGAACTTAGCAGATAACAAACATGAAAATAAAACAAAAATGCTTGAAATAGAAAGAAATCACACATAGAAATTGCTTGCAAAATCAAAATCCAAATTCCTTCTATTTACGTAGAAAACTTGAAGAGTTTTTTTGCAGAGTGTCTATCCTCCTTTTTACATTGAAAATATCTAGTATTTATAAGGGTTTTTGCCTCTGTTCATTTAATGTAAAAAAGACAAAATATTTACAAATTAGAAACCTTGGTGAAGAAATTCCTTCTTGAAAATATTCCTTTCATGATAGCGATACAATTTTTAAGGGAAATTCTTGGAAAATCAGCAATTTTGTGTTGGCAATTTTGGGTACCTTGAGCACTTTGCTTTTGGCTAAGTTTAGTTGTTGTCATTGATGTCAAAGAGTTATTGGTAGATGTTGGTTTTGATATCAAGGAACCTTTGGAGCAACTTGTTTTTATGTCCAAGGATGTGTTTTTGTTGAAGGTTTTAGTTGGTCAGTAATCCTCCAAGAAAATTAGAGTAGCCCAGTTGCCAAAAATCCAGAAAAATATTAAGTAAGATAAAGTTTGCAGGCTGCTGGAAAAAATGTCGCGATTTCACGACGTGTTTGAGGAGAGAGAAAGTTCGGCCAGAACTGTCGCAATTTCGTGACATGCAGGAAGGCAGAGGCAAAGCGGGCAAAAGTGTCATGATTTCGCGACATGTTTGAGGAGAGAGAAAGTTTGGCCAAAACTGTCGTGATTTCGTGAAATGCATGAAGGCAGAAGCACAGCGGGCAAAAAGTGTCATGATTTCACAACAAGTTTTGAAGAAGTCGTACGGATGCAGAAAGTGTTACTATTTCATGACATGTTCCTGTTTCGCGAGCAGTTGGCAAGAAAGATTCTAAGGCAGCGAAAGCATCGCGATTTCGTGACATGTTTCATTTTCGCCAGTGCAAACCAAGATAAGGACGAAGAAGCAAGAGGTGTCACGATTTCACGACAGAGTTGCTGATGACGTTAGCAAAAGGCAAAGGTGTCACAATTTCGCAATAGTTGCGGAGAAGAAGGTAGTGAAGTCCAAAGCGTCGTGATTTCATGACCAAAATCATGATGACATCAGCAAGAGGCAAAGGTGTCATGATTTCGTGATAGTTACGAAGAAGAAGGCAGTGAAGTCTAGAGCGTCATGATTTCACGACAAGATTCATGATGACATCAGCAAAAGCTGTAGCGTCGCGATTTCACAACAGCAAAGGAGAAGAAGGTAGTGAAGTCCAAAACGTCACGATTTCACGACAAGATTCATGATGACATCAGAAAAAGCTGTAGCATCGCGATTTTGCGACAGCAAAGAAGAAGGCAGTGAAGTCTAAGAGCGTCGTGATTTTGCGACAAGATTTGCGATGACGTCAGCAAAGGGTGTAGTGTAGCATTTTTGCAACAGCGTGTAATACAAAGTGTACGGCAGACCAAGGCATAGCGATATCATGACATATTTGAGTGTCGCAGGAAAAAAGCCATAGAACAGCAGAAGCGTTCGAAGCCAACGAAGTTAACCTTTGCCGAAAAAGTTTAAAGTTTTACAGTCGACGTGGTAGAATATTGAACAGCCGACTAAAGACCAAAGATTTCAGATTGAGTTTGTGAGTATTAAAGGAAGACTAGTTGAGCATTTTTGTTAGTGATCGATGTATGTGTTCGTAATGCGATTTGCGCAAGTAAAGTGTAGGGGATAAGCTTGATCGTCAAGAAGTTGAGTGTGAGAAGTCTTGCTGCTGTGGTTGCACAAAGGGTGAAGACAGTACTACGGTGGATGCGCAAAAGAGTAGAAAGTGTTGGTGTTGTGACATTCGAAGACAACGCACAAAAGTGAAGGGTTCGACAGTCAAAGTGCTGTGTACTGCTGTGTGCTGTTGTGGTTGCACATAGAGGGAAGACAGTACTACCATGGATACGCAAAGGAGTAGAAGGTGTTTATTGTTGCAACATTCAAAGACAACACATAGAAGTGAAGGGTTCAACAGCCGAAGTGCTGTATCCTGCTATGTTTTGCTGTGTACTGCTGTAACTGCGTAGAACTGTGTAAAAGTTTGGTTTCGACCAAACACGACTGTAACATAATAGTAAAGACTTGGAGGTAGCATTGTGCAATCATTTGAAGAGCTTGTGAACCATTCTTCTTTCACCAGTTTGAGGACTAGATTGAGGACAAAATTTGAGGCAGGAAGAGGACAGAATTGTGCCAGACCGAAGGACTATGTTTTGGTGCAAAAAAGAGGACCAGCTTGTTGTGACAGAGTTGAGGACAAAGATCTCCAGCCAGAGTAGTGAAGACAGGTGTCTTCTGTGGAAAGAGTTCCACTTGCTAAGGGCAAAAGAGATAGAGGTCTTTTAGAGGATCACTAGCAAAGCAAATTTAGGGGAAGGTGTCTCCTTTGGGCTGAGGCTCATAAAAATTGTAATCGGGAAGGTTTCCCAGAGGTTTTGATATAACTTTTAGAGGAAAATTTTTATCTGTGGAGTAGCCCACCTTGGGTGAACCACGTTAAAATGGGTCTTTTATGTGTGGTGCTTTTTTTCTTGTTTAATGTTATGTTAAGGCCACTACTATCTGAAATTAAAATTGTTAAATGGATTTATCTTATACTGTTCATCCCCCCCTCTCAGTATAAGTTCATGTTCTACATTTTGGGCATCCATGCACAAAAAAATGCAAAGCTAGTCGTTGACTTGATACTTCCATCTCTCTTTGGAAATTTGTCTTCATTTAGAATATATTGAAATTCATGAAGATCACCTTGTGATATTAAATTTGGCACCTTTCCTTAGCATGAAATCTAGGAACATAACTCCCTCATCCACACTCACTAAATTCTTAACGTTTCCAAGACGGGGCGCCTTTGAAAAAATTGTGCGGAGGCCAGGAAATAGCTTTTCTTGGAATGGAGTGATTAGTAAAACTAAGCAAAAGTATTTTTCTACCATATAGCATTTGGGGGAGGGCGCCCATAAATCATAAAATTTTAGTTTCACTAATATTTGAATCATATCGAACACCCTTTTCTCTAATTTTGCCCAACATGCAACTCATAACTTAATTCATTTTGAAATTCTCTGCATCATGTTTGACCATAATCACAAAAATAATTGTTTTGAGCACTCTTGGGTGAAAAACCTTAGTAAACACCCTTTGTTTTGTTTTCGATGCTATGAATCCCTTTTTTTATAGTTTCACCCCAAAGAAGGACGACTAAGAGCTTAACTTTCCTCCTTAGGTGAAAGCACGGTTAAACATTCTCCATTTAATTTATTCGGGCTAAATTCAAGCTTCACACAAAACATTTTCTTTTAAAATATACGTTCGCCTTAAAAAGAGGTGAAAGGTACTATCGCCCCTCACCTTGGGTAAACATAACTTTAAATTTTCAAACACTTATCTTGAAATACTACCCGAAGCAAAGATAAAACTTATGACACATTCATGGAGCAACTTCAAGTAGTTTTATCCCTGAGAGGGGCGAATGGGACTTTTACCCATCACCTAGGGTGAAAGTGCGGCTATTTTTATTCATTTCAATACATACCAATGTGGGGTCCATGACTTTTGTTCCCAATATGAGTTCGACCAACGAGAGGGTGAAGGGTGTTTTCACCTCTCTCTTGGGGTGAACATAACATTGACTTTTCAACGCTATCTTGGTGACTTGCTACTTTCCCTTGGTGTTTACCCAAACTCACCATTGCTGAGATTTTACCCTAGGGAGGGGCATTATTCAAAGAGATATTAGTAGTAGACAACATATATTGGGAGATATCACACTCTCTCTGAATAATGCTCAAATTCATATATGATCTTCTATGCTATCGATGCTTTAGAACAACGTTCAAATCCCTATGTGAATTTTTACTAGTGTCTGTGATCTCCTTGATAAGACTGATGTAGAATAGAGCTTATAGTTCTTCTCTATTCCATTAATTTTCCATCCATGCTTATAACTCTTAGCTAACTGAATGATAGTACTTTATGGCTCTTTGATAGCTACTGTGTAGTATTGCTTTATGACTTATAACTTTTTGCCTTCCTTATGTAGAAATGGTTCTTCAAATAATAGTTCTTCAAAAGAACTAATCCAAGGACTATAGTAAATGTACTAGTTAGCCTTATATTTTTTGTTATTAACCAGAACTTAAACTTTTCTCTATGCCTCTATTTTCCTTATCTCTAGAGGCTTCTTCTCTTACTTCTTAGTACTACTCTTATCTATTCTTAGGAAGTTTAGACTGCTTCCTTATATATATTCAAGAAGCTAAGATGCTTCTCAATATCTTATATTCTTTGTGCTCAGAATGCTTCTCAATCTTCAAAATCTATCTTCAATGTCTTATGTCACACCTAAGAACAAAAAATGTTTCTCCTATTTTCTAGAGAATTCAAAATCAATAAGGGTAACTATGAATGTCCCCGCACATCCAACTTCTTTCTAAGTTGGCTCTCAATCTATTCAAGCCGATTTATAGTCTTCATTGGTTTTTGTTGAACTAAGTGGAAAGACCCTATCATCTTAATTAGGGTGACTTTTACCTTGTCCCCTAAATATTTACTCAATCAAACCTTCAAAATAGAGTCCATGTCTTTACTGCTTTCAAAGTGGATAGACCCCAATGTAATGGTGGCTAATAAAATATAACTCTATAAAACATTGATAGAGTTAAGTGTTAGCTTGGGTACCATTGTTATATTTTAATCCTTACTATCTCAAAATATCATAGATCCCAACATAAATATGCCACAATGTTATAGGTTGAAATATAAATAATCAAGAGTAGAATTATATATGTGAGCAATCAAATATATATATATCCTGACCAATATAATAATTAAATAACATTCACTTATAATATAAAATATGAATGTAAATGACCAAAATAATTCATAAACATGCATGAATAATACTTACAATAATATTCACGTGTCAAATATACAAACCTGAGATTTTCTATTTTTCAAAAATATATATTTCATGGAGCTTTGTTTCCATAATATAGCTATACAAGATGACTCTCCAAATTCTCGATTTTTGCTTTCTATATGATATTTGGCTTATTATATTACCACTTATATACAAGACTCTTAGTCTTCTAATTACTAACATACCTACTCACATGGCACATGCATATCTTGCACATAGACACAAACATAATATAAATCATCCTAGTCTATCAAATAATGTAATATTCTCTAACATACTTGGTCCTGTAGACCCATTTGCATCTAACCTTATTATTCACTTTTGTAAAAGTTACAAGCTCCATGTCATATTCCTCATCACTACCTGATACATAAACATAGAATCTTCCCACTCCAACCAACACTTAGCCTAAGAATATGTAAGAGGATGAGAAACCTTTAGAGCAAAGCTTGAGGAGGAGTCTTCTAGTATATCTCGAGATATAGAATAGGCTAAGAATCCTTAAAAAGTATTTTAACCCACTTGAGTATTGAATGAGCTAAGGAAGAATTATATAATTTATGGAAAAGCAACATTCATAGTTACCCTTATTGATTTTGAATTCTCTAGAAAATAGGAGAAACAATTTTTTTCTTAGGTATGACATAAGACATTGAAGATAGATTTTGAATATTGAGAAGCATTATGAGCTCAAAGAATATAAGATATTGAGAAGCATCTTAGCTTCTTGAATATATATATGAGGAAGCAGTCTAAACTTCCTAAGAATAGATAAGAGTAGTACTAAGAAGTAAGATAAGAAGCCTCTAGAGATAAGGAAAATAGAGGCATAGAGAAAAGTTTAAGTTCTGGTTAATAACAAAAAATATAAGGCTAACTAGTACATTTACTATAGTCCTTGGATTAGTTCTTTTGAAGAACTATTCTTTGAAGAACCATTTCTACATAAGGAAGGAAAAAAGTTATAAGTCATAAAGCAATACTACACAGTGGCTATCAAAGAGCCATAAAGGGCTATCATTCAGTTAGCTAAGAGTTATAAGCATGGATGGAAAATTAATGGAATAGAGAAGAACTATAAGCTCTATTCTACATCAGTCTTATCAAGGAGATCACAGACACTAGTACAAATTCACATAGGGATTTGAACATTGTTCTAAAGCATCGATAGCATAGAATATCATATATGAATTCGAGCATTATTAAGATAGATATTAGTAGTGTGATATATCTCTATATATGGTGTCTACTATTCAAGAAGCTAAGATGCTTCTCAATATCTTATATTATTTGTGCTCAGAATGCTTCTCAATCTTCAAAATCTATCTTCAATGTCTTATGTCACACCTAAGAACAAAAACTGTTTCTCCTATTTTCTATAGAATTCAAAATCAATAAGGGTAACTATGAATGTCCCTGCACATCCAACTTCTTTCTAAGTTGGCTTTCAATCTATTCAAGCCGATTTATAGTCTTCATTGGTTTTCGTTGAACTAAGTGGAAAGACCCTATCATCTTAATTAGGGCAAATTTTACCTTGTCCCCTCAATATTTATTCAATCAAACCTTCAAAATAGAGTCCATGTCTTTATTGCTTTCAAAGTGGATAGACTCCAATGTAATGGTGGCTAATAAAATATAACTCTATAAAAAATTGATAGAGTTAAGTGTTAGCTTTGATACCATTGTTATATTTTAATCCTTACTACCTCAAAATATCATAGATCCCAATATAAATAAGCCACAATATTATAGGTTGAAATATAAATAATCAAGAGTAGAATTATATATGTGAGCAATCAAAAAAAAAAAAAAATATATATATATATATATATATATATATATATATATATATATATATATATATATATATATATATATATATATATATATATTTGATTGCTCACATATATAATTCAATTATAATATATGTGAATCAATCAAAATATATATATATATATATCCTGAACAATATAATAATTAAATAACATTCACTTATAATATCAAATATGAATGTAAATGACCAAAATCATTCATAAACATGCATGAAGAATACTTACAATAATATTCACGTGTCAAATATACAAACTTGAGATTTTCTATTTTTCAAAAATATATATTTCATGGAGCTTTGTTTCCATAATATAGCTATACAAGCGACTCTCCAAATTCTTGATTTTTGCTTTCTATATGATATTTGGCTTCTTATATTACCACTTATATACAAGACTCTTAGTCTTCTAATTACTAACATACCTACTCACATGACACATGCATATCCTGCACATAGACACAAACATAATATAAATCTTCCTAATATATCAAATAATGTAATATTCTCTAACATACTTGGTCCTATAGACCCATTTGCATCTAACCTTATTATTCCCTTTTGTAAAAGTAACAAGCTCCATGTCATATTCGTCATCACTACCTGATAGATAAACATAGAATTTTCCCACTCCAACCAACACTTAGCCTAAGAATATGTAAGAGGATGAGCAACCTTTAGAGCAAAGCTTGAGGAGGAGTCTTCTAGTATCTCTCGAGATATAGAATAGGCTAAGCATCCTTAAAAAGCATTTTAACCCACTTGAGTATTGAATGAGCTAAGGAAGAATTATATATAATTTATGGAAAAGCAACATTCATAGTTACCCTTATTAATTTTGAATTCTCTAGAAAATAGGAGAAACATTTTTTGTTCTTAGGTATGACATAAGACATTGAAGATAGATTTTGAATATTGAGAAGCATTTTGAGATCAAAGAATATAAGATATTGAGAAGCATTTTGAGATCAAAGAATATAAGATATTGAGAAGCATCGTAGCTTCTTGAATATATATATGAGGAAGTAGTCTAAACTTCCTAAGAATAGATAAGAGTAGTACTAAGAAGTAAGATAAGAAGCCTCTAGAGATAGGGAAAATAGAGGCATAGAGAAAAGTTTAAGTTCTGGTTAATAACAAAAAATATAAGGCTAAATAATACATTTACTATAGTCCTTGGATTAGTTCTTTTGAAGAACTATTATTTGAAGAACCATTTCTACATAAGGAAGGCAAAAAGTTATAAGTCATAAAGCAATACTACACAGTGGCTATCAAAGAGCCATAAAGTGCTATCATTCAGTTAGCTAAGAGTTATAATCATGGATGGAAAAGTAATGGAATAGAGAAGAACTATAAGGTCTATTCTACATCAGTCTTATCAAGGAGATCACAGACACTAGTAAAAATTCACATAGGGATTTGAATGTTGTTCTAAAGCATCGATAGCATAGAAGATCATATATGAATTCGAGCATTATTCAGAGAGATATTAGTAGTGTGATATCTCTCAATATATGGTGTCTACTATTCAAGAAGCTAAGATGCTTCTCAATATCTTATATTCTTTGTGCTCAGAATGCTTCTCAATCTTCAAAATCTATCTTCAATGTCTTATGTCACACCTAAGAACAAAAAATGTTTCTCCTATTTTCTAGAGAATTCAAAATCAATAAGGGTAACTATGAATGTCCTTGCACATCCAACTTCTTTCTAGGTTAGCTCTCAATCTATTCAATCCGATTTATAGTCTTCATTGGTTTTCATTGAACTAAGTGGAAAGACCCTATCATCTTAATTAGGGTGACTTTTACCTTGTCCCCTCAATATTTACTCAATCAAACCTTCAAAATAGAGTCCATGTCTTTACTACTTTCAAAGTGGATAGAACCCAATGTAATGGTGGCTAATAAAATATAACTCTATAAAACATTGATAGAGTTAAGTGTTAGCTTGGGTACCATTGTTATATTTTAATCCTTACTACCTCAAAATATCATATATCCCAATATAAATATGCCACAATGTTATAGGTTGAAATATAAATAATCAAGAGTAGAATTATATATGTGAGCAATCAAATATATATATATATATCCTGACCAATATAATAATTAAATAACATTCACTTATAATATCAAATATGAATGTAAATGACCAAAATAATTCATAAACTTACATAAAGAATACTTACAATAATATTCACGTGTCAAATATACAAACATGAGATTTTCTATTTTTCAAAAATATATATTTCATGGAGCTTTGTTTCCATAATATAGCTATACAAGATGACTCTCCAAATTCTTGATTTTTGCTTTCTATATGATTTTGGATTCTTATATTACCACTTATATACAAGACTCTTAGTCTTCTAATTACTAACATACCTACTTACATGACACATGCATATCCTGCACATAGACACTAACATAATATAAATCATCCTAATCTATCAAATAATGTAATATTCTCTAACATACTTGGTCCTGTAGACCCATTTGCATCTAACCTTATTATTCCCTTTTGTAAAAGTAACAAGCTCCATGTCATATTCATCATCACTACCTGATACATAAACATAGAATCTTCCCACTCCAACCAACACTTAGTCTAAGAATATGTAATAGGATGAGCAACCTTTAGAGCAAAGCTCGAGGAGGAGTCTTCTAGTATCTCTCGAGATATAGAATAGGCTAAGCATCCTTAAAAAGCATTTTAACCCACTTGAGTATTGAATGAGCTAAGGAAGAATTATATATAATTTATGGAAAAGCAACAATAAAAGCCAAAACTAAATAATCAAATACAAAATCATCACTTACCACATCATGTAAAATTGAAGCACTCTAAAATGATGTGTCACACTCAATATGCCTTGAATCTAGAAAGAAATGTGCTACCTATGGCGTTGCTCATGGAGGGGTTAAATCTAGAGGTAATGTACCTCCACTCAAATATGAAGATGAAGATGTTGTAATGGGAATAGAGCCTACCAAAATATCTAAGGAAATAATTAAATCTAAATTAGTCAAAGGGTCAAAATGTTGGGATTTATTACATCATATGATGTAATATATTGTATTAAGGTTAAAATGAGTTGAGTGGTTACATTCACTCACATAGGAATCATGGTTGGTAGTTAGTTGTTATTTCCTTCAATTATGAAAGTTAAGTTTTTAGTGTCATATTATATATAGTTTCTCTATATCGAGCAATATAATTTGTATTTAAATAACCATGATCAATGAAAATATCATTGAGGCATTTCACAAATTATGGTATTAGAGCAGGTTGAGAGAGAACTAGAGAACTATTGTATCTTTTGTGAAGCTCCAACCATTACAGTCTACTTCTACAAAAGGATTGCATGGTGAATTTGAATCAAAATAGTCAATAGAATTTAAGTTTCAATCCAAGTTAAGAATATCTATACCTATATTCATGCAATGGTCCTAAAGATACAATAGATTACATCCTCTGTCTTCCTCCATTTTATTTATAAGGTCTCCTTTAAAATATCCAAAAAGGATATTAATCCAATATTCTATACTAGATTTTTGTGGAATAAGATCTGATATAGGATGAAGCCAAGTGGACTATTGAGAACACTATCTATGAATTAGAGAGTGAAGCAAGTGATAACATTGGAGAAATAAATACTCTCATTTCACTAGGTCCTTTTTTACCGTTTGCTTACTTGGAAGCTACAGGCCATCATAGGGACTTCTTAGTAGTGAGTTTGAGATCGTTGAGTCTCTAGGTAGAGTCAAATTGCTTAGCATGGATCGATTCAAAACCCAAAACTTCAATTCTCTATGTTTCATTCATAAGCATGTTTTAGATGTCCAAAATCCAAGTGGGAGAGGTAGCAAAGGGGATTACTAGAAAGTGAGTAGTAATTCCTCTAGGTAATCCACCCATATTTGATGAGCTCAAAAGTGCCAAAATATTGAAGGTAATATTTTTTTGGAGGGATTTCTTGAGAAAATGAAGGCTCATACCTAGTGGTTCCATGGACATCGTAGCTCATGGTTTTATCCCATCATTTTGTTAGAGGATTCTTCACACATGGTGGGTGGAATTCAACCATTGAGAGTATGATTTTTGGGGTTCTATTGCTAATTTTTTCCTTTTGAAGTCAATCAATACACAAACAAAATGCTAGTTGTGAGCTGATTAAAGGTTGGACTAAAGTTAAAGATAAATATTTTGGTACATTACTAAATATTTTTTCTAAAATATAAGTCAAGTAAATCGTCCATGTGTTGTATCTCAAGTTATATTGTAATTATTATTTACATGAGTTAGTGGAATATTTTTTATTTGTTAAGGCCATGTAGAAAGTCCAAGTCATATTTTTATGATTTTAAATTATGACCATGTATGTCATGAGTGAGACTACCATGTTTGAGTATAGTGTTCTATAAAATGTCTTTTAATATTACTAGTCTTGGAGTCAAATGGGTTTCATGGTCATTATCATATTGAGTAAAGTTAGTATACCAGTGTCATAGGGGTGCATTATTGATGGCACCAAACACTTTTACAAATTATATTAATTAAGGGGTAAGAATCTTGTTTTTTTTTGTACTCATGGACAAGAAAATGGTGATTGAGAATTTCAAATAAAAATATTTCCATATGTGGTAATTCAAGCTTCAATTATTTTTAATTGAAAAAAATAATTGGGATGCCATAAATGGAACCACACTAGAGTCATAAATACCTGATGAGGAAACCAAGTGAACTACAAAATATCAAAGAGCAATAGCTATGATTGGTCTCAGGATCTTAGATGCATACTTACATCACATAGATCTCTCAAAGACTACAAAAGAAGTTTGGGATTCTCTCAATACATTGTTTGGTTCACAAGCATCAAGCACAAAGATGACACTTAAGCAGAAATATTTTGGATTAAAGATGATGGAAGGTGATGATATCATCCAACACATAAGTTTTTCTCTTTGATGAATAAACTAGCTAGAATTAATACCAAGGTAGAAAGTGATGATGCCAAAGTTATTTTGTTAAATAGCATGCCTTCTAGTTATGCTAATATTGTGTTCACATTGAACAAAATTAATCCCACTTTGGAAGATGTAATCTCATCTTTGATTGATGAAGAAAATCAAGTTAAGAAAAATGACTTGATTAATGAGGAAAAGGTATTGTTTATAAAGAAGCAAAAAATAAGGATCCTTCATCCAAGGACCAATTTTGGTGCTTCTATTGTAAACAATAGGTCTATGTAGTGATGAATTGCATCCAATGAGCCAAGGTCCTAATAGATGGAAAGCTAAAAATAAATAAAGAAGTGGTTGTAAATAAATACAATAATGAAGAATATGTTTTTGCAGCACATAACTAAGCCTCTCCTCATAAATATAGTGAGAAGGAATGTATTTTGAATTTATTCAAAATATATCCTTGTGAATAGATGTGTGTGTCCCTATTCACAAGAGAATGTTCAGTGTGGTCGTAATTCCCACTAAAATTGTGTTTTATGTGTTAAGTAAAGGTCCATGCCACACTTGTCTATGATTGGTTATGTGTATCCCCAATCATAACTATTACGAACAATAGTATGTGTCCTTGTTTGCAACTTTGACGTTGGATAGAGTGTGTATCCCTATCCAATTGTGTTGTATGACCATAGACAGATGAGTTTGTTTTTGTCCTTGGTTAAGAGTCTAGTGAGGTCATTTCCACTAAAGAAGCATAGTGAGATCATTCTCAATATTGCTTGTTGCAAATAGTCAAGTGTTTTCATATGCATACCCTAAGTGTATTTGATGAACTATTGAGTGTATCGTATTTCATCATGTAGGTGTTTATATTGTTGTTAGCATCCCTACCCATGTTTGTATTATGATATAATAAGGAGAGAAATATTGGAATTTATTACATCATATGTTGTGATAAATTATATTAAGGTCAAAATTAGTTGAGTGGTTACAATCACTCATGTAGGAATCATGGTTCATAGTTAGTTGTGATTTCCACCAATTATGAAAATCATGTTGTTAGTATTGTATTAAATATAGTTGCTATATATTGGTAAACATAATCTGTATTTAAATAGTTTTGATCAATGAACATATCATCGAAGCATTTCATAAACACAAAAGAGTCTTCCACTAAAATATCGAGTAATGGATTGAAAGGAGCACCTCGAAGAATCTCATTCAAAATAACCTATTTGAATCAAAATCTCATGCTTCTAAGGGTCATATTGAGGTATTTGAATGCCCTAAAAAGATGCATCTATGGATATTCGATGTCTCCTTATAAAGATCTTTAGGTATATAAGCCCATTTTGAAGACCTAAGGATATGAAATAAAGTTACATCAATCTTATTTTTCGTCAACATTTCAAGATAAATCATACCTTGAACAACTCTAGTAGGAGCCCTATTGGTGATGTATGCTACACAAGTGATGTTCTAATACTAGAATTTATACACGTGCCCTTGGCATAAATTATACATTATGACATCTCCATGATTATTTTGTTCTTTCTTTTAGCCATACCATTATGCTCAAGATTATAATGAGCAATCCTTTGATATGTTATCCCATGAATAGTAAAAAATCATGGAAGGTATTACTCATGTACTAACCTCCCCATCTAACCTACAAAATTTTCCTATCCAACTAACTTTCTACAAAAGTCTTGAAATCCTTGAATATCTCAAATACCTCATCCTTAGTATGAATAGTTGTAAGGGTGGTAAAAGAGATACCCTTCCTTACCTCAACATGGGTATGATTCACTTACCCAGTATATTGATCCCAAAGGCTTAATTTGTATATGTTTATTTATGAACACCTATATTGCAGGCTCACAAATATTCTTAATATATTTATCAAAATATAACAACCAAATTGAAGGAATACGAATGCTAAAAATACAACAGATAAAAGCTATAATAAGTGATCATTTGGCTTTTATATGATTTCAGAATAGAAGCATTTAATGACATGGTGAACATAGAGCAATATTTAATGCAACTACATGCATTTTCAACTAAGATATCTACAACCAAAATATAATATTCTTCTTTATACACATACTACACTATACATTTACATTGAAAACATGACTATATTATATGATTAACACTAGTGTAAGAATTTCCAATGAGAAAAGGAGATTATACTATAGGAATAGAGCAGACCAGACCATTAATATACTTTTTTTTACACAATTCATGGATTAGCTATAGGAGCATAATTTTATAAGTTGATGTTATGATTTAACCCCAACAATACATTAATTTCTTGTAAACATAGAAAGAAATAGAGGCTATAAGAAAAATGTCAACTATAATTAGTTTTTAAGGGTCTGTTGAGATCAAAACTATGAAGATATTTTCAATCGTGCAGTCAGACCCATGTTCTCTTTATGAAATATACAAGAGCAAAATATAAATGAATACAAATACATGCAAAAGATAATGAAGATGGAATTGCAAAAATTATAAGCTTTCTAAAAGGAACCAAAAACCTAAATATTATACAGATTAAAAAGATGGCAATCAATTATCTAGTTGGGTGTGCAGTAGAAATTAATCATTGAAGTAATAGAAGAGAAATGATAGCTATTAGTTTGAAACCAAACGAGGAAAGTGCTTCCACACCTATGAAAATAAATGATGCTCATAGATATTTCCTAGACAAGCACATCCTTAGAATGACAAGGCCAATGAATGCAATTTAGGCTTGATAAAAGCAATAACCACAAACATATGTGTGAAGTGGAATGTTTGAGATCTTATGTGATGATCTATTATGTCAATATGGATACCAATACAAAGTGCACTATGTGATCATGTGTGGTTGTTAGCTATTTAGATCTCTATGTCTATCTGCTTGTATATTATGTCATGTATATCGTCCTCTTTCATTTAATTGTTATAAAACCCAATATATTCCTCTACATAACCATAAAGACGATGTTTATAGGTAAACTTGGGGGGGGCTTAAACCATTGTAGGAAGGGAATGTTGAGTCAAGCTCTGCCACATTAGGTAAAAATCATTATTTTATAATGGATCAAATCGATAAATATTTGAGTGCCACGTTAGCCATAACTCGATGTGTGTAACCAAAGATAAATGCATGTACTAGGCACGGTCTATTTATAAGGTGGGTTTGGACACTGACCATAGGGAGTGATGAAAAAATAACCATTGCCCAACTTGTCCAACAAATACGAATGCTCAACTTAGGTGAAATTAGGGAGTCAGGTAATTAACACATTTACTAGCTTATGTGGCCTTGTATAAATACTAATCAAGGTTTGGAGCCACCAAATTATCATGGTTATAGGTGGATGGTTCTCTAAGTTTTTATATGGTAAAAAACCTTAGCCTATGAAAGCAACCGATGACATTGTGCCTAGTAGCATCCTTATGTAGATAGCTAACACATGGAGAGTTTGTGATATCCAATTATAGTGGATGATCTAAATAGTATGACAAGAGATATGCAACATACATGAAGTTCTATAGTGTAGACAAGGATCTACGATGCAGATGAGAATACATAGTGTGGATGGGAATTTGTAGCATGGATGGGGTATCTATACTAAGGGAAACCTAGGATGGATGATTGATAAAAAGGAAAAGGTATGCCTAATTGGGCTTTGAAGTAGAAAACTTTCAAAAATAATGCAAACACGGATACGAATGGAGGAAAAATTTATTTTTTACCACTTGAGGAGGGCTAAGTCTTGTGTCACTTAAGGAGGGCTAAGTCCTATTGCCACTTAGAGAGGGCTAAGTCTCTTGCGGGATACACAACTGGATTTAGATTATGAATGATGAATAATTGTAAATCAACCTACATCTACTTATATGAATAAATCAATGAATTGGTGAACCCTTGGAAATATAGTCAACTAGCTATATTAGTATTATAACATGGCTCCCTCCCTTAAAAGCTTTGTCCTCAAAGCTTGGGAAGGACTAGAACATATTCTTTGTCTACTTTGTAGCATCGTCTTCTAGAAGGCCTTGCCATTGAATTAGGAACTTTTGAATGTGGCATGGTCGATGATGGTGTACTCTGGATTGTAGCATTGTTGGAGGTATTTATCAACTTGTCTCAACTTTCAATAGTCAAAATATTTCAAATTACAAGGTCACTTGTTGCTGACGGCTTTACACCAAATGTTGCTAACGAAAATTGTTGCTGACAACTTTTTTTAACAAATGTTGCTGACAACTTTTTTACCAATTCTTGCTGATAGCTTTTGAAGATGTTGCTGACAACTTTTTGAAAATGTTGCTGTCAACTTTTGAAAATATTGTTGACAACTTTTCAAAATGTTGCTAACGACTTTTGAAAATGTTGCTAACAACTTTTCAAATTTTTGCTTACGACGTTTCAAAATATTGCTAACGACTTTTCAAAATATTGCTAATGACTTTTCAAAATATTATTGATGAATTTTTTTTTTTTTTTTAATTCTAGTTTGAATCGAACCAACAGCTACGAAACCATATGACTTTTGTGTGTCGACTACCGCACTATATGACTAGTACGAAACCATGTACCAACAAAACTACAAATTAGACACACACCCGTTATAATGACATGACGACCTTGTGACACCCCTTGAGGGACACGACTTGACCAGACATGCAGACCTAGACACGATAATATTTAGCATACGCTACAGGATGCGATGGCAATGAGGGACAAATGAGACACGAACATGAACCTTTGACCGACAACTGGCATGTAGTGACAAGGTGGTTAACTGAAATATGGCCAACGGACATGGAATGCAATGACCTACCATAAGAATAACACGTAGATATGAAGAATGAAATGACTGCACGACAAAAAGCGGACGTAAATGAATGAACGAGAGGAAAGGGATGAAACAACACGTCTTACTCCCCAAGGCGACACGCGGAATGAAGATTTTATGGCAGCTAATACAGAATAAGCGAAGACGTGAATATCAAATTTTTAACCTTTAGTACCTGAATTTATACTTGCACTTGATTGGCAGAGACCCTGAATTCCTCGACGAACAGGAAATTAACTGGCAACGAACTCCGATTTAGAAAAACTTTTAGGGTTGAACCGTTCGTAACGATTCTCCACGCTCAATTCACGTTAACTGCTGAAGTGATTTACGCCTTTCGTCTTTGAATTAATATTGTGCCCTTTGCCTAAAGTTTTTTTTTTTAATTAAACTTCTTGACACGCAACTTGTCCACTTTTAATCAGGACTCCTTCCCGCTGAAGGTATAATGTGCTTTTCGGCTTACCGCTTATATATTTTTCTTGACTCGCAACCTTTAATTAAATATTACTTAATATTCGCTGATTATTGCCTTTATAATTCACCACCTGGACAATGCTGCGTATAATATTTTTCAAAAACTTTAGGTTATAATAATCATATACCTTATTTTTTTGTATTGCGGACGCATGCCTGAACGAAACGATTAACGTTTCCACGAAATGCTTTAATTCATAGCGATTTGCTCCGAATTTGATCGTATAATATTTTGACGATGAAAAATTTGTAGTAAACCTTATGAAATAAGATTTATTCAGCAACTGCGGACTCGATTTCCCTTTCGGTTTTGATTGGCGGATATAGGCTACAAGATTTTCACCGTTGTCTTGAAAATTCTAACTCCAACAGTGAGGAATTTGTTTTATGCTGCGCTGTCCGGTTTGGCGACTTCTAATTTCGTTCTCTACAAGGTTACTATGAGGACACGAACAATTTAACACTTAATTTTTCTCTTAATATCTTCTTGACGTCGGTTGCACTAGGCATTCCTTTAAATGACGTGATGATTTAAAACGAATGTTGTGTGTCTTTGGTGAAAACTTATTTCTCGCTGCCTGTCTTAATTTTATACTACGTAATTTATAACGACACCTTGCAACGAAATTTATAACGACCTTTTTATAATCCTTGGTAAAAATTATTTAATGATGTCGTATACTCTTCAAATAAATTTAACGTAAAGTGTAAGGTCTCTTATAATATCGCTTAATTGTCTATTTGTTATTTCGTGTAACTGGCTTGCTCTTGGACGAAGCTTGTTATATGTGATGTTCTTAATTATCAATTATCCTTGTCAACCGCTAATCTATCAACACCACCGCTTGGTAACCTTATAGTTTAATAAATCCTGCATCGTTATTAGTGGAGATTTTAGGTTTTAGCTTTAAACGTATGCTCCTTTTATTTGATTGAAATCTTCTGCGGTGATTAAATCTCCGCGTTCTTCTAAGTATCGAACGACATGTATGAATTTCACCTTCGCTGGTATATTATCTGCAATCACAATCAGCGTGTTAGCATCGATTTGGTCTGGAAAGAATTGCTTCTTCTTACAAGCCTGGCGTCTGTGATGATTCGCCTGGAGATATTACAAAGCAAATGGTGGTTCGTTGTTGGATTTGTGCGGATATGTGAACTGCTTGTGTGCGTTCTTTCACTGCCTTGTTTGTATCCGACTGTGAAGTTGATTGTGCTAATCCTCTAACCTGCTCCTTTCAAAACTTAATACTGCGAAACAGGTCAATCTGAGACTTAAAAAAAAAAATTGAAAAAGTATCGCGCATAGGTTCGCTCGCTTTGATATCACTAAAGCAGAAAACTTTCAAAAATAATACAAATACCTATACAAATGGAGGAAACAATTATCTTTTGCTACTTGCTCAGTCCTGTGCCACTTAAGGAGGGCTAAGTCCTATTGCCACTTAGAGAGGGCTAAGGGCTAAGTCTGGATACGCAACTGGATTTAGATTATGAATGATGAATAATTGTAAATCAACCTACATCTACTTATATGAATAAATCAATGATTTGGTGAACCCTTGGAAATATAGCCGACTAGCTATATTAGTATTGTAACAGACTTGTTGATTAACTTATTTAAAGCTAATTATGAGGGAAATATTTGCTTAGAAATTTATGAAAATATTCTTGCCCCAAATGCAAAGTTGGGTGTCTATATTTTGCTTCTTTTTGATGCGTTCATTGAAAAATGAACATGTCAATTTTTTTTTGTAGATGCCCCAATTTTGTGGCAAAGACATTTTGTTCTTAGAAGTACAGTTTACCTAAGGTGTTCGCCCTTGAGTTTCAAAGGGAAATGCTAAGTGTTTTGAAGAAACTCAAAAAAGCATGTGCAATTACATGAAAAAGGAGGAAAAATGTATGCAGGGGTAGTTATTATTCTTGAGGTCACATGGGCACAAGGACTTATGTTTGAAGTGGAAAGAAATTGTGGCATCAAAAAATAATAGGTGTCAAACTACAAAAGATACAAAGCTCAAGCCAAAAATATGAAAGAGGGACAAGGAAGAATAAATGTTGCATATGAAATTATGTGAAATTAAAAAGCAACTAATAATTTGTTCCATGTGTATACGAATCTAGGTCAGACATTGTTGGTACATGGGAAATGATAGCACCTTGGAAGCCATAGTGATCATGGTGATGATAGCTATAGATATGCAGTTAGAGGTGGAGTTTTTTGAAAAAATTGAGGGTCATCTACAATCGAAAGCTCACAGGTTAAGTTCATATTCAAGTTACAGATAGGATGGTGAGAAATTTGATTAGGAGAGAGTCGATGAGCATGGTAGGGATGCCACAATACCTAGAGGCAGAAGCTATTTTAGAAAGAGTAGGATGAATGACATATTTTAGGCAACCACAAGGTTATAGTGATGAGGCGACAACCAAATTCATGGCTAACTAGAGACAAGGATGCATCAAAGTGCATGATATGGATATTGAGGTGATGAAGGTCTCAATGGCAAGGGTACTGGGGTTTCGTATGGAGGGGAAAATAAAATTTAGAGAACCCATCACCATGCAATACATGCATGAGGACTTATTCTTACACCATGAGTGAAACGCCTATGAAATTTTTGACAATAGAACAATGGTGAAAACTTTTTTATCCTCACCATATGGCCTTATCACAATGTACTGTTTAAAGTACTTTGCAAGTGATGGACAATTCTCTATCGTTATGGCTCAACATTTCTATTTTCTATTACATATTAAGAATGGTAAGGAGGTTGGTAAATTCAAAGCCATATTATCTTTGTTGAGAACTAGAAAATATGAGCAATAGATACCAACAACATGAGATCCTAGGGATCCTATCACACCATGGGTGGTCAAATTAATAATATTGGATCAATTAAGCCAACGATGACTATCATGGGATGCATGCTTGGTCGTTGAGTAGTCAATGCAAGTGACGCAAAGGAGGGAGGTGAGAGTATCATTGACAACAAAAGAACACACCATGAAAATGTTTGAGGAGGTAAGATAAATGCCAATAAGACAAAGGATCCTATGAGGGTGAGCTAGATTGGTTGTTGGAGAAACATCCATAAGCTAGTCTATGTCTGTTGACATTAAAGGAGTTTAAGAACTAGAAGAAGTTAGGAGGGAATCTAGGCTTATAGATAAGAAGTAAAAATAAGTGTCTACAAAATAGCAAGAGAAGAAAAAGATCTAGTTACGAGCGATGTTAGAGAGGATCGCATAAGTAGAGTAGGAAGTGGCCCAGTTGAAGGGAAAATTAGAGACACAACCATTGGAGAACATAGTTAGTTTGCTTAGGTCTCTTCTAACTCTATTGGGTCATGATTCAAATTCAGCTAGAGCAACAGGGGTGGGTACCTCTAGAGTAAGAGGCTTAGGAGGGACAATGGGAGAAGAGCCACCTAGTGTGGCCGTTGTAACATAAATGACAGGTATTTTTTTAAATTTGTTAAATTGATGATTCATGCTATGACAACAGTCATGATAGATAAGGAAAAGGAGTGGTATATCTTGGAAGGCAAAGGGAGGAGTGGATTGGATAATTCATGATGAGAAACCATAGGCTACAAAAAATAATTGAGGAGGAGAAAATTATTGCTTAAGAAGAGAAAGATGAGTTATAGTCTAAGCTAGAATGATTACAAGGACAAAGGAGTATGGTGGGGTGGCTTGTATTAGATACAGTAGAATATAGGGTTCCATAATGAATGTACACACTTATGATTCATGAAAGGTTTATTTTATTAATAATTTCTAAGATTTTTTTGGATTTATCCTAGAGGATGGACTCATCCAAAAATGTTTGTGCACTATTTTTCACAAGTGCACCAAAACATCAGGACTTGTTATGTGAGTTATACTTGCATAATTATGTTTTGAAGGAGACAATTGACTAAGTGTTGAATTCTTATGTAGGGGATGTGTAGTTAAGAGCCTTCCTATCAATATTATGGGTAAATTCATGCATAGGATTCCAAATAAAGGAATATCGAAGATGAGAACTATGGGTAAAATTGATGGTTTAGGTAGAACACTTGCATCTAAATCTGATCATAATAGAATACAGGACATTGGTAATGAACCCATGGTGCACAAATAATATGGAAGAAACTCATGGTGACTTCCTCTAGAGATTTAATGATGTACTATCAAAATGTTTGAGAGACACCCTCAATGGGACCAGGTGAAGGTTTGGTAGTTTACCGATACCTTTACAAAGGTGGGAGCCTATCTCTATGGGTAACTAATTAGCAACAATGCTACATGTGAGGGTCTTGATGAGGAGATTTTTAGAAGAAGTTCTAACTTGGATTGGCTAGAGGTTTCAGTTTTCCATATTATGGTACTTGGTACCAGACTACCCTAGACCATTCAACAAGAGTTTGGAAGATGTCAACGAGTAATTTAACCAAAATTTTAGGCCAAAGGGGTTCCATGAAAGGGATACATTGGCCATACTACAAATAATAGCTTCAATGAATGGGTGGCTCAAAGTTGATTTATTTAATGGTTGTTTGCTTGTTTTATGTAGAAAGGTTGTGATGTATTATGAAAATGGTTTTTATAATGGAAAATTTAATTTTTTTAATTGGTTGTGTGAAAATGTATATGGATTAAAGGATGTATGATTGTTTTTATTTTTTTAATTATTGATATGAAATGTGCATGCATGGAAATACACATGGTTGTTCTGAGATGATATGTATAAGAATGTGAAAGGCCATGGTTATTTCCATAATTAAATAATTATTAAGGTTGATTGAATAAACAAATTGAAAATATGAAAACATTCAAAGGGGGGAAACTATCATAAAGGAAGGTGTTAAAAATGTGGATTGATAATAGCATGGACACAAATAATAAGTACTACAAAGAGTTGGATCGCTGCAAATGCAGATCTACTACTATGGACATAGAATTAGTGTTAGATTTTGATGAATGAATACTCAAAAAATATTGCCTCAAGATCAATAATATAATTACAATATGAAATATATAATAATATTGATCAATAAAACATATAAACTCAGAAACTAATATATAATAACACAAAGAATGCTAATGCAAAATACTCAAAAACATTTATTGAATGAAGAAATCAAAATACACCATATTACATAACCTTCTATTGCTTACGTAGGTGACTCTTTCTCCTTCGCCATATCTCTTTTACATCAATACATCTATATATAGAATGGAATGTGACTCTTCATATGGAGGTTTCTTGGGCCTCACTCTTCCTATGACTCTTCATCTTCCTACTCTATTGACACATGTACATAGGGATAACTATGCACATTTACATTGCCAAAATATACACTTGTGCATTACATTGCATAAAGCAAATTTTAATATAAGATTATTTTTCTAATCTATAGATGTACCCATATTGGTACATTGACATGTACCAAATAATGTAATATATTCCAATTTTCAGGCTATAGGTGCAGATCATGAATGTAATTTAGGTTACATGTTCCCAAGACAAAAAGAAATGACTTAATGCATATGATCATTGAATGTTTCACATGTCATTTTAGGACAAAAGGGGTGGTAGGGGGATAGGTTGCAATTATTGACAGGCCACCCATCATGGCACAAGTGCTTAAAACCATTTAAAGGGAGATTGAGTGATAAAAAGGACTACTAAGTCACACTTGATAAATTACATAAAGAGAAAATTGAGTGAATATGAAAGAGAGGGTAGAGTTTTGGTATTTCTCATGTTGAAAGTGATAACAACGACCCAAAAGGAGGTCAAGTAGTTTTAGAGTTCACCATGATAGAGAAATCACTATGGAAGGATCTACATAGCATGGCTAAGCTCAAAAAACATATTAGAGTTATGTCTATTTTTGAATGAATAGAATGGATGGGATAATTCTGAAAGCTAGTCAAGTATATAGGAACCTTCAATATATAGGGAGGTCCTTGAGGTATATATCTTTCTTCTATAATCAACTCTATAAAATTTTTACTTAAATAATTGAACTCTTCTTTTCCTTCCAATCCATGACTGAGAGATGCTACCTAACCTATAGTATTGCTCATACATTGTCCATCAACCCTAACCCTTCGGTGGAAGACGTCAAGGATCAACCTGCCTTTGAGAACCCAAACTTCAAAGAATATGAGAACACACTTGAGGTTTTCTAACCCTTGTCCATGATGATCAAGGAAGAGTGGTTTTTAAATCCACTAATCACATGGATTTCTTCTTGCATAAACATAGGGAAGTTGTGGAATCCCTCCTTAGGAAAAGTCATGATGTCCTAGGTGTTTCTATAGGGGAGGGTTCACTCTTGGACCATCCCCAACAACCTAGTTCAAACCCTTTGAATAAATTGGATCCACTGTTTAGATATTTAAATGCAAGCCTTAATGCATCAACTTCTAAATTCGTTGATTCTAAATCATCACTACTTTTGCACATGCTGGAGTTAAAAATATCTTATCTTCCTCAATACATAACTCAAATTTTCCTTATATTGAATAACTACTATGAGACAATGTGAGTTGTCTCGTATCTCAACAAGTAGGCACAAGTTACGTTCCTAAGATTCTAATCTCACAAGCTCAAATATGGACTTCACTCAAAACAATAATCCCGTAATTTCTAATATTTTATCTTCTAATCCTTTATCTTCAAACATATTGGAAGCAATTCATATGATGCCAATCTCAATATCATATACCCAAGTACATCAATCTTCTCCCTATATCAATTATCATTTTTCTCTTTCTCTCAATAGATGGCTTTTGTGGAATCAAATCCAACTTCTAAACTTCAAACTCTAACCTCTCAATTAGAGTTGCTAAAACAACAAATGGACACAATCCAAGGGACTTCCTTTAGTTACAAGTACTCTTATGATGACTTATGCAAACAACCTTTAGATCCTTTTGTAGCTAGTCACCCTTTCCCTCCCAATTTTAAATCTTCTAATTTTCAAATGTACAAAGGGAAGGGATATCATATCAACCATCTCAAGTTATTTAGAACCACTTATAGTGATATTTATTATGATGAAACATTGCTACTCAAAATCTTTGCCAAGAGCCTTTGTGTCCCTGCCTTGGAATGGTATTACCAAATACTAAAGCATTCCCATAAGAGCTATAGGGATATTGTTGAGATTTTTTTCAAATAATTTTTATCTATATTAAGGAGAAGATCAAAATTAGTGACCTATATCAACTCAAATAATTAAAATGCAATTACTTTACTAACTTATTGAAAAAATGGCAAACCTTTGTAGGGAGACTCCAATATATTGCTCCACCAAGAAACCTTTTAGACATATTTATAGGTAATTGTAATGAGCAATTGGCCTTCTATTTGAAGACATCCAATGTATTTTCTTATGAAGATGCAATCAAAATGGCCAAAAGAGTAGAGATCATCCTCCTCAAATGATAACAATTGAAATTCAAATCCTATAAAAAGGAAGATAAGTCTTCCTCTAATCTGAATTATCGGTACAAGAACAAACACATTGTAGGTGATGGAGTTATAGACTCATGCCAAACCAACAATGTGAGTGTTGCGAAAACACTTCAAAATCTTGTCTTAGGGAAGCCACAACAACCAAAACCTAGGAGAGAGTACTTCCAATTGGACGAACCTCATTCAACCATTCTAGAGAAACTCTTGAAAGTCAAAATGGTGGAACTTCCACTTGCTAAGCCTTTAGGTCCTAGAAGTGAAAAATCTTCTTGGTTTTGCCCAAATGAGCGATTTGTCTTCCATCACATTAACAATCATGTGACTGATAAATGCATGTGCCTTGGGAACATAATCCAAGACCTGATCGATAAAGATCAAGCTATTTTAAGTAGCTCTAAAGCTCATCCCTTTTAAATCAAGACCTTGGAATCTTTCAAAATTTGTTTCCCAATCATAATCAGAATTAAGATGCATAAAATAGTGTTCACTAGAGGAACATCCCACCTCCAAACCAAAGGACAATGACAGCGATCTATTATTTTGATCATCTTTCTCGTATTTGTGTTGTAACCAGACAACACAAATATTATTTATTTGATCAATCTTTAAGGTCTCCCTTGGTTATTCGTGCAAAAGAAACTTCTTCCCCCAAAGGATCTCCATAAATCATCCATTTAGAGCTAAGACTAAGGGCACCTTTGATTTTCTTCATCAATTTGATAGTACTTTCGCTAAAATCTCCCTTCTCAAGCCTCTTATGACCTCTCTAACCCATAAAGACATCTTCCTCAAAAATTTGAGTGAACAACTTAGTCCTCAAGATCTCAACTTGAATGAATTCACTTCTATGGTGGGATCCATTGGGGTTAATCATATCCCTCAACCTTCTATGATCAAATAACTCCCATTATACATCACAGGTCACATTGATGACATGTTCATAAAATGAATCCTAGTTGATAATGGATTTGGTCTTAACATTTTTAGCCTAAGATTCATTAGTCATTATGGGCTAACCCAACAAGATTTAGAAAAATATTATATTATTATCATGGTATTTGATAATGGGGAGTGTGAGACTAGTGGCACTATAGTTACCCATCAAAGTTGAATCCCACATTCTCAACACTCAACCTACAATATTATTTTTAGGAGATCATGGATCGATGCGATGTAGGTCATCCCTTCAACTCTTCATCAATGCCTCAAATATTAATATAAGGTTAAGAGTTATCATATTTCATCTAACCCCAAGCCCTTTGCCTATTTCCAGGTGATTGAGATCAAGAATCCTAAGGCTCGTCTTTGCCCTTCTCTCAATTTGTCTTTTATGCCATCCTCTTCTTCTTCACTTCCAATCGCTAATGCATTAAAGTATTTCACCTAAAGTAATAAACCAAATAATGAATCTAAAGGACAAACCTTTGATCTAACTAACATTAACATTAATAATCTATATAATCGTCAATATTTTCTAGACCTAGCTAAGCTTCCTCCCTCTTCTTAAACCTTAGGCTTACCTTCTAGTAGCAAGGGTAAACTGATGCAAATCGAAATTTACTTATTTGTTTGCATGGGAATTGTTAACAATGAGAAAATATATGGTAGTAACCCATTCCCTACTAACAATAGTATGATTCATGCTTTTTGTCAAAATCATATTCCATTTTGAAACATGTGCTTTCTAATATAGGATATCAAGGTAAAGGACTAAGACTACATGGGCAGGGCATCAAAGATCCCTTACAAACCGAAGATTGGTCAGGCCATTGTGGGATAGGTTATATCCCTTGTCATACCTAGCCTCTTCCTCCTTCCTCATTCGATAGTGAAGATGAAGCTTGCCTTCCTAACAAGAAGTTCCTATTGTCAGTTTTGACACACCTTGTAAAATGCATAATAGATACAATTTTGAAAGCACTCATTGTAAAACTCCTTTTTTCCATAAAAAATGGTTAAGGTATTGTTGTTCTAAAAGCTTTATCTCATAAAACTCTGGATGAACTGTTACAGGTCTTTCTAAGCTTTTATGTACTTTTCTTACGTTTTAGTTTTTATGTATTTCTCTAAAGTTTTAGCTTGGTATGTTGCATGTAAAATTGTATATTTTTTAGCATGGGCAATCAAATGTTAAGTTGTCACTTCCAGCTCTTCTATTTAGGATACTTTTCCTTCCTTAGCTAGAGGATTATTTGCAAAATGGTTAAGAGACTAAGGTGGCAAAATGGATGAAGTTACTAAGTAAAGATAAAATCTGAGCTTATCCAAAAGGAAAGCTTCCAAAATTCCAAGTATTTTACTTAAAGCGAAAAGCGCTCCATAAGGGAGCGCTTTCCTAAAAAGCACTCCACTTGGGAGCGCTTTGCTAAAAAGCGCTCCACAAGGGAGCGCTTTGATAGAAAGTCCCCTCCAAAGAGCTTTATCAAAAGGTAGCTAGAGTACTACATGGGTAGACTCCAAAAAATGGCTAACTCTGAACAAAATCTACACATTGCTAGAAGTACTTCTCCTATAGGTCTTCAAAGTGCTAAATCTTCACTTTGTTTAAAAAGCGTTCCACTTGGGAGTGCTTTGCTGAAAAGCGCTCCATAAGGGAGTGCTTTGTCTAAAAGAGCCAAGGGCATCTTGTTAGAAGGAGCTAACAAACTAAAGGAGAGGTACACAGTGCATCCTCTGTTTCATCGCTCTAAAGTTGTCATTGAGACCGTCTGATCGATGATCGCCATCAGAAACTTCTAACTTCAATATCAAGTTACCTGTAATTCTTGTCTGACTATTCCAAGTCTTCACTGGAACCTTCTGCTTTTAATGCTAAATTAGGATAAGGTAGACTATTTTTGGCTATCACCGGAATCGGATCAGCTCGTCATGAAAGTGGTTGAGCATTAATGTTTCAAGCAACAACTTTCTCCTATATAAACCGCTCCTTCTCTGTAACATGACATGGATAACTTTTGCTAGAAAAGCAATTGTGTACTTGAAATATACTTCAAAAATAAACGCTTCTGTCTACGGTTTGAGTCACCAATATCTGTGTATGACTTCTATTCTATGATTTCTATTAAACTGGTGTCTCTATTTTGCAGTTTAATTCTATTCTCTATATTTTTTTGTTGATAGAATACTGGTCCCTGGAATTCTTGCTAGAGTTTACATAGGTTCTGAGGATTTTATACTATTTTATATTATAAGTCATTGTTTGATTGTTGTTGGTTCAAATAGATAAGTTGTCTATCATGATTTTGTTCCATCATCCCAAATCTCTGGCCTTCGTCCATTTCCCATTCCTTTTTGTAATTTCCCATCTCTTTAAGTATCTTTCTATCCCTTATCTCCAATCCCCCATTTTTATTTTTTGAAACTAGCCCTACTGGAGATTGCCACGGAGGACATTCCTTTCCTTCGGGTATTCAATGCTTGGCAATGGGCCTAGGGCACTGTAGACTTAGAAAACTTGTATCTAGGCCGGTTTGATTGCCAATAGTTTTTGGCATGCCCTATGGGACGTAAATGTTCCATGTTAACTAGTTTTGAGAAGTGATGTTCATATTACTACTGTTGAATCTGAACATCTGGCAACTCAGCTGAACCCAGTACACCTCCAAATATCGTAGACCAGTCTAAAATCCTGCCCTCATGCACACGATATGGAGATTTAAACAAACTAAAGAAGTAGAGTTCTTTGAACTTGATATCAACACTTTAGGAGAGCATCCTAGGGTGGTCAGACCAAATATTTCTCTTGACGGGACATCATCACAAGAAGCGGTCTTAGAGTCTCCTACTCTCACTCCTGATAGCATGACAACAAGCTTACCTCTAAATCCATCAAATTCACCAGATCACCAAAACATCTCAGTTTTGCCAAACATTCATTCAAGCGCTCTGAGTGTCCCGACTGCTCCATTTCATACGACTTTGCACATTCATATGGCGCAGCCAGCACCACCCAAGAAGTTCGCTACCTGGAACCATCTCGAAGTGCTTGCCCTTATAGGCCAACACATGGTACCTCCCACAGATTTGAAGGCTCTATCTACTTATGACGACACATGAAATATGGTGCAAGAGCATATCCAATACATCGCAGGACTAGAAACCATCCATCAAATCAACAATGAGGATGTCATGATAAAGTTTATCATCCTTTCACTGAGAGGTAAGCTTCTATACTGGTACCGATCACTTTTGCTCGATACTATTACTTCATGGGATCAATTAGGAGGTGAGTTGGTAAGGGGCTTCAATGAACAAGCGAACCCCTTCTCCCTCTTGAACCAATTCATAAATATTCAATGCCACCCTCAAGAGGAAATTACTAACTTCAATGTTCGATTCGAGAGAACTTGAAAAAGAATTATCGAAGGCCTACGACCTACACCACAACATGCCACGTTTTATTACTTAAGAGCTTTTTACCCTAGTATTAGCATAAACATTTGACAGACCAATATTAATACATTCCTACAGCTATATCATCAGCTTGCAGGATTGTATTAACATTAGAAACCGATTTGGTGTCTATCGGGCAATTACCTCCAAAACTTATGACCTTGATTTACCTGAATTTTCCCCAAAGCCAGTACTCGAGTGCATCTACTCTACCCAATTCTCATGCTCAGTCCAATAAGTCTTGGAATCCTTCCCAACAGCCCCAGCCTATGCCTACGCCTCAATACCAAGTGCCCATTGTTCCCCAGTTAACCACTCCAACGCTTTATCTAGCTTTGCCAACGCCACCAACACTAGCTCAATTTCCTATAGGTCAAGTAGCTACTAACCAAGTGATTGTAATCGAAGCTTAAGCTAAAGAGCTATCAAAAGTTAAATCTTACATGAAGATGATGGCGAACCATATGATCACCATAAGGAAAAGATAATATGATCAAGGATTTCATCAGAGGAGGTTCCCTCCTCCCCCGATCACTAAATATTAGGCATCTGCTAGTCCTCATAGGCAATATGAACGAAATTTAATGGTAATGAAAAATGAAAAGGTCACCACCTCTGATTCTTTATATTGGTGCACCACATGCAATGATCCACACAATGAAGAAGACTGCATGGTGCATCTAAATTATGTGCAGACACTAGCTAGTGGTCTTTATGAACAAGTAAATATGATCGGGGAAGCTGGTCAAAATATCATGACGTCATCTACTGAGCAAGTTTTCGTTCTCACAAATGCAGGGAAGAAGCCTATCAAGGTAGATTCAGTTCAAGTGGATCCGCTAAAAGTACCTTCAACACCCAAGATCGTAGCTAAATTGTCGACTGAAGCTCAGCCCCAGGAAAAATCTCTCAATCCGATGATAACCGCTCATTAGTATGACCTATCGAAGGACCACCTAGTCCTTCAGCTTTTAGCTACAACTTCTCAGCCACCAGCCAAAACACAAGACCAGGCGAGGGAGAAGCTCCGATACCCCTCACTGACTAAACACCAATGGGTGGATGTAATGCCAAGATATTGAAAGATCTATGAACCTGCAAGAGGAGCAAGAGAGCCCGTCGCTTCAACATACAGTATAGTCAAAGAAATGAAAAAGGCTCCCGCTAAGGTAAGCCTATATGACACCCTTAAACTCCCAAGTCAAGTTGACCTATTGCAAGAATCTCTCAAGTCCGCTCAAGACAAGGAAAGCAAGCCAACTCAAACTGTGTATTCTCAGCAATTAACAGCTTCAGCAATAGGTAAAAATAGGCCCCTACCTTTTTACCTTTCTCTTCAAATGGAGGGATGGGTCATACATAACTACATGATCGACTTAGGCACTACTACAACCGTCATGCCCAAAATGATCTATGAGATCATGGGTATGGAGTACATCCACAAAAGTCCTAGAGTGTTGTAGTTATATAGAACTCCGATAAATACAGTAGGAGTGATCAAGGATGTTCCCATCCAACTCCATAAAATGCCACTAGTCACCGTCATACAGGAGATCGTGGTAGTTGACTTAGAGCCATATTTTAGTATGTGTCTTTCGTGAGAATTCATAGCAAATATGCGAGGCTACCTATCGATCGATTACACCCACCTGGATATCCCCTTCAAAGGAATAAGATTCAAGCTCTTCAATGAAAAACTGACTAGTTTTCATGTGGAAAAGCTTTAGGATGAAGAAAAAATCTCAGTTTCTGTCAACTTGATGGTGGAATAAATACAAGTCGACTTGATGTAAGAAGCTCTCGAAGAACTCCAACTGGAGGATGACTTCTCATTAATGGATTTCAATGCAGTTAATGGTATGGACTTAGGATGCTACATGCTCACTAAGCCTGAGAAAGAAAAGCAAGCACACCCAAAAGCGCTCCCAACATTAGACCAGCTTTGGAAGTTGTACTTTGATGGTGCTCGATGTAAAAATGGTGTAGGTGTGGGAATTGCTCTCATCTCCCCAACCAGGGAACAAAAGACTTACTCGTATAGACTGGCTTGGAGTTGTACGAACAATACAGCCGAATACAAGGCTCTGTGCCTTGGACTCAAGAAAGCTGAGAAGCTAGGCATCAAATAGCTACAAATTTTTAGGGACTCTAAGATGATCTGTAATCAAGTTACCAGAAAATGTGTCAACAAACAACACTACCTAAATGCATATCACAACAAGGTATGGGATTTGTTTGATTCCTTCGATGCACTAAATGTCAAATGTATTTCAAGGGAAAATAACAAGCTGGCTGACATTCTAGCTGCCATCGGTGCCCAATTTTCACCAGCTGATGACATGATGCACAAACCAAAGATGGTAAGATTAATTTACTGACCTTTTGTTCCCGATAAAAAACTCCATTGGAAGGTGTTCAACAATGACAAATAGCTTGTTAACTTCTTGGTCAACGAAGCGTCAACCATCGAAGAGCAGGCTCTGAATGAAGAAGACCATGAAGGTTTGATTCAATTGAAAAACAATCATATCCCGAAAGGCCTGATCACGCTGGAAAGCCTCTTAGAAAAAAATGATAGGCCTATCAGCCATAAGATCAAGGTGGACTAGAAGAAGTTCATCAACTTGAATTTAGAATCAGGGAAGGTCATCATGGTAGGAACCGATTGCACAATCGGAGAGCTTCAACAGATCTGGGTTCCGTGTAAAGAATATCTTGATATCATTGCCTAGTGTTACCAGGACCTAAAGGGGTATGACAAAAGCGTCATCTAGTATACCATCGAGTTAGAATAGGGTGGCAGACCCTTCAGACAAAAGCAGCCACTCGTAAATCCAAAATTTGAAACTCTAATGAGGGTCGAGTTGTTGAAAATGCTCGAAGCTAAGTTCATATATCCAATTAAGAAATTTTCTTGGGTAGCTAAACTGGTTCCAGTCTGAAAGAATAATGGCGATATTTGATTGTGTATAGACTTCTGAAATCTGAATCAAACATCCCTCAAGGATCACTACCCACTACTCTAGATTAATTATATCATTCATGTGGTGGTAGGAGCACAAAGGTTATCCTTATGATACGGGTTCTCGAGCTATAACCAGATATGGATTAAGGATGAAGATCAACATAAAACTGCATTCACGACCAAGTGGGGCACTTTCACCTACCAACGAATGGTCTTCGGCCTTTCAAATGTCGGGGCCACTTTCCAAAGGACGATGGACCTCACTTTCGGCGAACTACTCAATCATGTCATCGTAATCTACTTAGATGACATGACTGTCTTTTCTCATAAGCGGGAAGAACATGGTCTACATTTACGGTAAGTTTTTGAAAAAATATCGAGAGTTTAGGGTCTCCATCAACCCCAAAAAGTCAATTTTTGCAGTGAAAAGGGATTAACAATTGATCCATCTCGAGAAGGAGCGCTTCTTCGACTCTCACCTCCCACAAATAAGAAGGCCCTATAGTCCTTTTTTGGATAGATAAACTTCATCAGGAAGTTCATCACCGATTTTTCCCAAGTGATAAAACCAATGGCTCAACTCTTGAAAAAGGGTGTCGAATTCAAATGGACTGATGAAAGGAGCTAAGATTTTCAGGAGATTAAAGAGTGGATTGCTCAAACTCCTATCCTTATCAACCCTGACTACTCATGGTATTTCATATTGTATGCGTTTGGAGAGCCTGAGAGTTATGCTGTTATCTGAACTCAGAAATGTGAAGATGTAGATGAGCACTCAATCACGTTTCTCAGCCAGGTCAGTCAACCTCACGAAGAGAAGTTCAATTTCATTGAACGACAGGTGCATGCGATGATGAGGTCTCTCCAGAATTTTAGGTACTTCGTATCTCAAAGCAAAACAATTGTGTATGTCATACACCCCGACGTCCGAAGCTTTATCAT
Source organism: Wollemia nobilis (assembly GCA_028583015.1). Taxonomy (NCBI): domain Eukaryota; kingdom Viridiplantae; phylum Streptophyta; class Pinopsida; order Araucariales; family Araucariaceae; genus Wollemia; species Wollemia nobilis. The sequence goes on along the minus strand of JAQPPZ010000523.1, from coordinate 5,240,280 downwards.
CCAAGGTGAGTTGGGGAATAGAAGGGCGGGATGGATTACTAAAATCCAAGATTTTGATATCGAGATATGCCCTACCAAGTTAGTTTGAGTTAGAGCGCTCTTTCAAGAGTTAGCCAAAAATGTTGTGGCCAAAGCTATGATTCCAGACTTAGATAGCCTAAATTTTGATAGCAACTTGGCTATCACATCCACTAGAGATTTAGACTAGATGGAAGACCTGATCAGATATTTCGATACAGGTCGATGTCCCTCATGCTTTGATGCTTCGCAAAGAAGAAGATTCCACCTACAAGATAAAAGGTATGTCCTGACACCCAATGGGATTTTTATCAGAATATTGATGGATTCCTTTTAAGGTGCATTAAAGAGTCCAAAAAAGCTAAAATCCTAGAAGAATTTCACTCTGGAGTTTCGGTAGGGTATTTTGCTGGTAGACCGATGGTGCTAAAATTTATCAAAGCAGGTTACTATTGGCCCACTCTCTTTTTGGATACCTTCAAAGCCAGCTAGTGTTGTGACAGTTTCCAACGCTACTCAGGAAGATTTAGGAATGCATTACTTCCGCTGCACCCCATTCAGGTGGAAGCTCCATTCCAACAGTAGGGTTTGGACTGCATCGGGATAATCAACCCCAATTCTTCTATCAGCCACAAATATATCTTGATGGCTATGGACTACTTCACCATATGATTGAAAGCAATCCCGACCAAAGATGCGAGACAGGAGGTGGTCATCTCCTTCCTTGAAGGTCTGATCACTCGGTTCGGAATCCCAGAGTCCATCGTCTTGGACAACGGTTCTTTCACTGGTGCAAATATTTGTGAATTCATGGTTAGGTATAGGATCTATTTAAAAACTTCATCTAACTATTATCCACAGGGAAATGAGTTAGCTGAATCCACGAACAAGAACCTGTTGCAAATTTTGAAGAAATCCTTGCAAAAAAATAAAAGAATCTGGCACCTACTCTTGAATCAATCCTTGTGGGCTGATCGAATTTCCATCAAGAGGTTTATCCAGACTTCACCTTATTCATTGGTTTATGGCAAGGATGTGGTCTTACCTAAACACATCGAACTACTTGCCTTACAGCTTCTTAAATGGCTTGACATTGAAGGAGGCCATTTCAGTCCGATGGATGCAAGGTTGGCACAAATGGTGGAGTTAGAAGAAGAAAGATAAAAGGTGTACGAAGTCTTCACCAAGCATTCCAAAACTACCAAGAGATGGTTCAACAAGAGAAATTTTGATCGAGATTTCAGTGTTGGAGACTTAGTTCTGAAATGGAATGTGAAGAAATCGAAGCTGGAAAACCACTAAAAGTTTGATGCCTTTTGGGAGGGTCCATTTCGCGTCTCAGGTGTTCATCAGATAAATTCATTCATGTTGGAATACATGGAAGGTACCATGCTCCCGATTCTAGTAAACGGTTTTTATTGAAAATTTACTACCCACCAAGACCCGACACTCTTCTCTAGTTGATCAGGTATTTCTCGTATGGAGTCCCTTTTGTTTGTATAGTAGGTTAGTGATTTATTTCCCTAGGCTTAGTTGGAAAATAGAAGGAAGGTGTTTCTTCAAAAAATACTTCTACTGAGGCCTTTGGTAGCCAAGATGAGGCAGTTAATAGAGGAGAAACAATTTTTGGATGTCTAAAAGAAGTTTCTTCAAGAAAGACTTTACTCGGCTTTTTCATCCAAGATGAGATAGTTAGAAATAAAATCTCACCCGATTGGCCGAGATGTTTTCCTGAAAATGATCCGTCACTCAATTTTAAGTGATATCCCCTGCCCCCAAAAAAATAGGCAAAGCGCTCCACAAGGGAGCACTTTGCCCAAAGTCGAAGCGCTCCAAAGGCAAAGCATTCCACAAGGGAGCGCTTTGCCCAAAGTGCTCCACATGGAGAGTGCTCCAAAGGCAAAGTATTCCACAAGGGAGCGCTTTGCCCAAAGCTAGAACGCTCCACATGGAGAACGCTCCAAAGGCAAAGTGCTCCACAAGGGAGCGCTTTGCCCAAAGCCAAAGTGCTCCAAAGGCAAAGTGTTCCACAAGGGAGTGCTTTATCCAAAGCGGTAGCACTCCACATAGAGAGTGCTCCAAAGGAAAAGCGCTCCACAAGGGAGCACTTTGTCCAAAGTCGAATGCTCCACATGGAGAGCGCTCCAAAGGCAAAGCACTCCACAAGGGAGCGCTTTGCCCAAAGCCGGAGCGCTCCACATGGAGAGTGCTCCAAATGCAAAGCACTCCACAAGGGAGCGCTTTGTCCAAAGTCGAAGCGCTCCAAAGGCAAAGCACTCCACAAGGGAGGGATTTTCCCAAATCCAGAGCGCTCCAAATGGAGAGTGCTCCAAAGGCAAAGCGTTCCACAAGGGAGCGCTTTGCCCAAAGTCAGAGCACTCCAAAGGCAAAGAGCTCCAAGGAATAAATAAATAATTAAATGTTGGGGGGTGCTTCATTGGGACTCACTCCCATTTTTTAGCCATTTTTTAAGTTTTTTTTCCTTAGTATAATCTTATTTCCTAGTTGTCCTGCCCTTTTTAAATGTTTTAAATTCTAGTTGTCCACTCTGATTTTGCCAAGTGTCCAAGAAGATTTTGTGCATCATGAAAGGTCATTTTCAAAACCCTAGGTTGGCACGAGTTTTAAAAGAGAAAGGGTCGTACGCCCATCAAATAAAAACATTCCTCATCCTTCGTCAACCAAAATTGACCTTTTCTTCAAATCTATCGACACCCTTTCTGGCCAATGATAGTGTACCTCGTGGAAACGTCCTTGTCTACCGTCAGTATTTAGTTTTTTAAGAGAAATCCACCCACACGAAGCATCTTGAAAATGCTTGATTGCATGCACATTCACCCTAGCATTAATTAGGGGTGGTCTGCATTAGAGGTGGTGGTTCCAAGTAGTGGCATTATAAAAACACAATATTTTCTAGTAAGGTTCAAGCTCATTTCCAAACTTCATCACTATAATACACAAACCAGAAAACCTTCTGAAGCACTCAGCCACCATGGGTAAGAAAGGAAAGTAGATAACAGAAGAGACAATAATTGAATAAAATCCAAAAGAGAAGAAGCATGAGAAAAAGGTAAAACCAGAAAATGAAGCTGCGTTAGCAGAACCATAAAATTCAAAAAAGCTCATAAAGAAGAAGAAAAAGAAGGACATCAAAGAGCTGGTGCCTTGGCAGCACCCTTTCCTTCGCTACAAATATTTCTTGGTGATGAATAAAGATATAGAGCAACTGTGTCGAGAGGTTGAGGAAGCATACATAAATGACCCAGTTGAAAATGTGTTGGTCAATGTACTCTACTCGCACTTGTATTTTTACAAGTGCACTCCTGTTCATGCTTGTCCTGAGTTCATTCACACAGTGGCTAGGAATTATGATCCTTCAACATGGACAGTTTGAAATGCTCAAGGAGCTCCACCATTTTCAATTACCACTGAATCTGTTTGAGAAGCATTCACCAGGGGAGAAAAGTATCATTTTGAGATTGTTCCACAAAGGTTGTACACCAATGAAGAGGCTTCCAGATATCAGCCTACATCTTGGATGAAAGATTTCATGTCGAGCTAGTTAAAGGATACAATGGTGATTGGTAATCTACCTGCACTCCCAAGGCGTTTGGGTTAATTCTCACAACCTAAGATTTACTCTATCCTAGCGTGGGTGATAGGATTGGCAACTGATGAGTGGGTCGCCAACTAGCAGGTTGTCATGGCAAAAGCCATTTTAGACAACCAGGATTATTTTCCTTCCAAGGCTAGGCCAGGTTCTAGTCTGGTTTATTATTATTGGGCCGAATTCATCGCACGACAATTGTATGCCTCTTTGAATTTTCTTCATGACTATCAGGGCCACCAGTTCAGAATCTCTTCCATAATGGTGTGGTTATTTTTTTGGAACTAGTGTTGAGCAAGGTGCAGCAATAGTATTGTCATTTTTTTCAACACAGTCAGACAGATCGGTTGATGCAGTAGACAGGAGTTCAATGATGCAGTGGACAGGAGTTCAGAGGTTACTCAGAGTATGTGCAGTGTTGTTAAATGCTTATGAGGATGTTTCTAATGTTTGGGTGAAGTTGCTACAGGTTGTCTAAGAAGACCGAAGTGGCCCATATGCTAAAAATCAAAAGAAAATCACAAGGAAGAAAACTGTCGCGATATCGCGACATGTTGAGAAAGAAAGAAAAACTGTCGCGATATCATGACATGTTGGCAAGAAAGAAAAATTGTTGCGATATCGTGACATATTGGCAAGAAAGAAAAACTGTCGCGATTTCACGACATGTTCGGAGAGAAAGTGCAAGCAATCAAAACTATCGAGATTTCACAACATGTTCGGAGAGAAAGCGCAAGCAAGCAAAACTATCACGATTTCACGACATGTTCGGAGAGAAAGCGCAAGAAAAAAAAATTGTCACGATTTCATGACATGTTCGGAGAGAAAGCGCAAGCAAGCAAAACTGTTACGATTTCATGACATTTTTGGAGAGAAAGCACAAGCAAGCAAAACTATCACGATTTCGCGACATGTTCGGAGGGTAAGAGCAAGCAAGCAAAACTGTCATGATTTCGTGACATGTTGGAAGAAAAAGAGAAAGCAGGAAGAAGTGTCATGATTTTGCGACAAGTTCGAAGGAAAAAGAACAAGTAAGAAAAGTGTCGCGATTTCACGACATATTGCAAGAGAGATAGTACGAAAGAAAAAGTGTCACAATTTCGCGACATGTTGAAAGAAAAAAGGCAAGTAGAAAAAGTGTCGTGATTTCGTGACATATTGCAAGAGAGATAGTACGAAAGAAAAAGTGTCACGATTTCGCGACATGTTGGAAGAGAAAAATACAAGTAGAAAAAGTGTCGCGATTTCGCGACATATTGCAAGAGAGATTGTACGAAATAAAAAGTGTCACGATTTCACGACATATTGCAGGAGAGAGAGTCCAAAATAAAAAGTGTCGTGATTTCGTGACATATTGCAGGAGAGAGAGTTCAAAAGAAAAAGTGTCGCGATATCGCGACATGTCGGGTTTTCGCGACCCGAAGGCAAGAGAAAGAGCTAAGGAGAAAAAGTGTCGCGATATCGCGACATGTCGGGTTTTCATGACCCGAAGGCAAGAGAAAGAGCTAAGGAGAAAAAGTGTCGCGATATCGTGACATGTCGGGTTTTCGCGACCCGAAGGCAAGAGAAAGAGCTAAGGAGAAAAAATGTCGTGATATTGTGACATGTCGGGTTTTCGTGACCCGAAGGCAAAAGAAAAAGTAAAGGAGAGAAAGTGTCACGATATCGTGACATGTCGCATTTTCGCAACTCAATGAGGAGAGAGAAAGCAAGAAGGCAGAAGTGTCACGATTTCGTAACATGCTACGTTTTCGTAGGTACAAGCCAAGAAAATAAGTACGACGGTGAAAGTGTCATGATATCGTGACATGCTGAGTTTTTGCGAGTACAAGCCAAGAAGAGAAGCAAGGAGGCGAAAGTTTCGTGATATCACGACATGTTGTATTTTTGTGGTCCAAAGCAAGGAGAAAGAGAGAGAGAACAAAAGTGTCGTGATATCGTGACATGTATTTTCGAGGGCCAAAGCAGGAGAAAGAAAGAGAAAGCGAAAGTGTCGCGATATTGTGACATGTTATGTTTTCGCAGTTGAGTTGAAGCCGACGAAGACCTATGATAGCCGACTAAGATTAGGGTTTTCATCACCATAATTCTGTTATAAAAGGAGGGTTTTTTGGAGATTTGAAGGGTCGATGGATGTGTTGTCGCATAAGCGTCAAAGTGTGAAATGTGGTCGTAAGAGCGCAGAAAGTGTAGAAGCGGCGAGATGATGGTGAAGTGCGCAAAGTGAGCAAAGAAGTTGAATCGTGCTAAGTGCAAAATTCGTAGAGGGAGCAAAGTGCGCAAAAGGGAGAAGATGATCATGAAGTTGGACTACAACGAAGTAGAGTTTGCAAAGTGTTTGCACGGAAAGAGCAGAGTGCGCAGAGAATGCAAAGGTGGAAAAGACCAGTTAGGGTCATGCAAAAGCAAAGGTATTTTATCATCAAACTTATAGATTCAAAATTGAAGTTGAGGTTGCAGCCTGGCATCAGGGGTTGGTGCTCCTTCCAGTTAGTGCTGGTAAATCGGGGGTTGGTGCTCCTTTCTCGTTGGTACGGATAAATCGTGGGTTCGTACTCCTTCCAGTGGAAGCTGGTAAACTATTTGTAAAGTTGGTGCTTTGCAAAGGCTATATTTGGATGGTAGTCCAAGCAGTCATTCTTGAGGAGTAGCCAAATTTGTGAACCTCATTAAAATCTTGTGTTGTGTGATATGTTCTTTTGTGATGCTTGCTTTATCTGGTTTTAAGGTTTCATTATTTCAGTTTTAAGTGCTCTGAATTTAAGCTTAAAGTACCACACTGATTCACCCCCCCTCTCAGTTCCATTGTAAGACTAACAACTAGCACGAGAACTTTGGCTTTGTCCAAAAGCAACAGACAGACAACGAGGGAAAGCCACTGTCAGTGTATCTTTGGACAGATAGTTTTACTATAAGTAATTCATATTACGTTTTCAATCAGATTTTTTGGGTCTAGTATTGGGCTTAATTTATGGCCAATATGAGCATTTCCCGATAAAGCTGAGGGAACAATTGATGCGAAAAAAATTGGGAGATACCTTCTTCCTTACATAGGGTTACGTCATCATATGGGTTTTTCGAAAAATATTTTTTACTGCCATTTTACACCACTCCGTTTCTATTCACTTTGGAGGTAGCCCACAAAATGGGCCACACTAATCAAGAGTATGGAAAAGGTCATGGGAGAAAAGTCATAATCTCCACCCCTTTCGAGTTCGAAGGAGTCAAGATAACTCAGTGCGATCAAAATACGGTTCTAATCGTAGCACTTTCCTAGTTTGGGTTGATTGAGCTTCCCCATTGGTGGAAATGGGATCCGTTGGGTATAATACAAAAAAATCTCAAGGTACAAGCTTTTCACAGCTGCCCATGGTTAGATATGGAAAACCAGCACAATAACCCACTTGGCTTGGAGCTGGAATGGCATGTGGACAAAATGGAACCACTGCCACCTTGGTTGGATTTTTATATTATGGAGTTTGAGTACAATCCCGCTATAAAACTGGAGCAGAAGCTGACCAGATCCATCATAGAAAGCATAAATGTTAGGTACCCAAGATGGTTAGACCACAAAATACAACAATGGTGGATCATGAGGGTACACCAGGGAAAAACCTCAGCTAATAAGTTGGCAATTGATGACCAATTTTTAGATATTTATGAAGACAACTTTGGTGTTTTCCAACCATTTTCCTTCGTTGCTTTTGTACCCAAAGCAGGGTGCCACCCTGATGAGGTGGATGACTTGGCTCACCCATGACATAATTTGCCAAGCATGGGCCAAGATATCAAGAGAGTTCCTCCCTCTGTTGATCAGGCACCTAAAAGGAAGAGCGCTCCATCAAAAAGCAAAACTGAAGCGCCTCTTCTACACAAAATCACAAAAAATCCATGAACTGGGGCCCAAAAGCCTTTTGGAATAGTGGTGCATTCAAGCGTTCCAACCCCTCCAAACCCTAATGAAGTAGTTGTAACAGAAGTAGTTGTGGCTGTAGAGGTAGATCGACAAAAGCCTCTTAGTATCGAACTACTGGCTACTCAAGAAGATCCAGAGAGCATGGGAGCTGAGATATCTATACAAGAAGAAGCTATACTTGAAGTATCTATGGCTAAGGAGGTATCTGTAGCTGAAGAAGCAGCTGCCACTAAATAGCTCGAAGCAGCTATTACTAAACATATTGAAGACAAAGAGGTCATAGAGCAGATTGAAGATCAGAAGGTTGAAATTAAAGCACCTATTCAAGGAGCACCCATGGCAAAACAAATTGAAGAACAAAGCATGGTGGATGGAGAACAGACGGTCATTCAAGAGCCCTGAGGTGATGAGAAATAAAACGAGGACAATCCCAATGCTCCATACAAGGAAGAAGGTGGAACCCAGGTACTAGAATAATCTCTCACAACTCCTTCCTCTATGGGGCTTGAAGTATATGTAGCCTCTGCATCAACAGTTTCAATAGTCTTCGTCGTACCTGTTTTAGTGGCACTTGTGTTGAGTGCATCCCCTATTCCAGAGTTGAACAATCTAAACTTTCAAGTTTCTCAGGCATATTTCCTATCTCCTACCAAATCACCTGTACCCTCAGCTTCCCCATTTACATCTTATGTGAAAGCCCCTAATCCTTTCGCAATCTCTGCTTCAGCCATTTCTTCCCCTTGATTTTCAGATATTTCCCTCACCCATGTATTTGGCATTTCTGACTCAGGCATTTCCTCCACTCCTTCCACTCCCACCACATATTTTTATTCATCTACATTCATAACGCCCAAACCCAATGTTTCATCCGTGCAAACCCAAGATTCCCCGAGGGTTAGCGCGATCACTTTCCTCTCATATTCCTCTATAGCATCAGGTCTATAGTCTAATTTCCCATTCCTTCCAGCAACACCTATTCTCGGATTATGGGTCCCTGAGCCTTTGGAGTCAGAGCTGGAGTTGTCACAAAAGTTAGTTGCAGCTGAAAGTGTCTACAGGGCCAAGAAGAATTCTACAAAGTGGCTCAGAGATTGTAGGGAGAGAGAGGCTTTAGCTTTGGAATAGACACGCAAAGTTTATATTTTGGATCCTGAGTCAATGGACCTACATACAATTGAAAATATACCATTGGTAAGAAAGCCTTTGGGATAAATGACCCCAGCTAATTATGCTCTTCGATATAAAAGTTTCAATGTGGCTGGGATGAATACCCAAGAAAAAATGGAAGAGGTTCAAGTTGGCGTTGGCTCTATCTATGCACACGGAGAACATTACAAATTTTGATATTTTAAAGCCCAGTCCGAGGTTGATCAACTACAAGAAGAATTGGTAGTGGCAAGGAGGAAGAATGAAGAGCTAGAACGAGAGTATCAAGGCCAGGTCCAAAAACTTACTTCCAGAGTCGAAGAGCTAGAATGAGAACATCAAGACCAGATTCAAAAGCTTAATTCTAGAGTTGAAGAGCTAGAGAAGGAAGTACAAATACTTGATGCAGATAATGTCGACCTTGAGGTGGCAAATGCTCACCATACTTGAAAAGTAACAAATAAAAAACAGATAAATAATCAGCTCATAGTCCGGATTAATGAGCTGGAATCCAAGAAAGTACTTGAGGCACAATCGCTTGGCTTGCCTTCTAGGGAGTGCTTGTAAGAGATGCGCATGTACTTCTTGAGATATTTTCCTCACAAAGTTGCAAAATAAATCAAAGCTCTCCAATTTTATAAGGAAGCACATGATGTTATTCTTGTTAGAAGCCCAATTCTAGAGTCAGCCCAGGAAAATGTTAATTGTTGGCTAGATTTGGCTATCCAGCTTAGGAAGATAGAATATGTACCTATTCACTTTGAGCCTATGAGTGATCTGGCCCGATTATGGGCTAATGCTAAGACTACCTTGCAGTATTATTACACAAAAGTTGAGCTGGAAAAAAAAATTCATTCAACTTTAGACACCCTTTTGCAAGAGCATCAGATTGCATTGCGGTACTTGGATGCTCTCATAGACATTAAGGTTTCAAGTTTCACAGATCCAGAGCATCCTCCTCTATCAATAAAGGATTTGGAGCCCATGTGGCCTGATTTCGTTGACAATATTACTGATGTAGATACGTTGAATACCTCCAGCTCAGACACACAGATCATTATGCTTATGACCAAGTATTCTCAGATTGAATCCTTTTTAAAAGAATTTGATAGGATGATGGTGTTTTTCGATCTAGAGCGAATCAACGCTTATCGTTGTCTTATTTTTGAGCTTCAAAAGCACCCCCCATATTATTATGATCATTGGGATGACGTTGTGGCTATATATAAGCATGTTTTTAAGAATTCATTGGACCAGTTTCTTCCTAAGCGCCCCTCACCCAACGAAGAAGATGAGACAAAAAGTGAATCTGGTACAAAAGATGAAGATTCAGAGGAATAAGAAGAAGAAACGAATGAAGATTCTAAGGACAACGAGAATCAGGAAGATAGAGAGCCCAGTGAAGACGACACAAAAGAAGACCAAGAGAAGAAATATGACTCTGTTGCCCAAGGATAAAGGTCTAGGGTATTTGCATTAAGACAGGCTCAATACCCCGTGAGCTGCTAGATGTGTTATCAGTTTTGACACACCTTGTAAAATGCATAATAGATACGATTTTGAAAGCACTCATTGTAAAACTCATTTTTTCCATAAAAAATGGTTAAGGTGTTGTTGTTCTAAAAGCTTTCTCTCATAAAACTCTGGATGAACTGTTACAGGTCTTTCTAAGATTTTATGTACTTTTCTAGCTTTCTCGTACTTTTCTTACGTTTTAGTTTTTCTGTATTTCTCTAAATTTTTAGCTTGGTATGTTGCATGTAAAATTGTATATGTTTTAGCATGGGCAATAAAATGTTAAGTTGTCACTTCCAGATCTTCTATTTAGGATACTTTTCCTTCCTTAGCTAGAGGATTATTTGCAAAATGGTTAAGAGACTAAGGTGGCGAAATGGATGAAGTTACTAAGTAAAGATAAAATCTGAGCTTATCCAAAAGGAATGCTTCCAAAAATTCCAAGTCTTTTGCTTAAAGCAGAAAGTGCTCCACAAGGGAGCGCTTTCCTAAAAAGCGCTCCACTTGGGAGCGCTTTGCTGAAAAGCGCTCCGTAAGGGAGTGCTTTGACAGAAAGTCCCCTCCAAAGAGCTTTATCAAAAGGTAGCTAGAGTACTACATGGGTAGACTCCAAAAAATGGCTAACTCTGAACGAAATCTACACATTGCTAGAAGTACTTCTCCTATAGGTCTTCAAAGCGCTAAATCTTCACTTTGTTTAAAAAGCATTCCACTTGGGAGCGCTTTGCTGAAAATCACTCCACAAGGGAGTGCTTTTTCTAAAAGAGCCAAGGGCATATTGCTAGAAGGAGCTAACAAACTAAAGGAGAGGTACACAATGCATCCTCTATTTCATTGCTCTGAAGTTGTCATTGAGACCGTCTGATCGATGATCGCCATCAGAAACTTCTAACTTCAATATCAAGTTACCTGTAATTCTGGCCTGACTGTTCCAAGTCTTCACTGGAATCTTTTGCTTTTAATGCTAAATTAGGATAAGGTAGACTTTTTCTGGATATCATCGAAATCGGATCAGCCCATCATGAAAGGGGTTGAGCATTAATGTTTCAAGCGACAACTTTCTCCTATATAAACCGCTCTTTCTCTGTAACATGGCATGGATAACTTTTGCTAGAAAAGCAGCTGTGTACTTGAAATTTTCTCCTAAAATAAAGACTTCTGGATACGGTTTGAGTCCCCAATATCTTTGTATGACTTCTATTATGTGATTTCTATTAAAATGGTCTCTCTATTTTGCAGTTTAATTTTGTTCTCTAGATTTTGATGTTGATAGAATACTGGTCCTTGGAATTCTTGCTGGATTTTACATAGGTTCTGAGAATTTTATATTTTTTTCTATTATAAGTCATTGTTTTGATTGCTATTAGTTCAAATAGATAAGTTGTCTATCATTCTTCTGATCCATCACCCCAAATCTCTGGCCTTCGGCCATTTCCCATTCCTTTTCACAATTTCCCATCTCTTTAAGTATCTTTCTATCCCTTATCTCCAATCCCCCATTTTTATTTTTTGGAACCAACCTTATTGGAGATTGCCACAGAGGACATTCCTTTCCTTTGGGCATTCAATGCTTGGCAATGGGCCTAGGGTGCTATAGACGTAGAAAACCTGTATCTAGGCATTGCCAATAGTTCCAATAAAACAAGTAGCATTATAGTTTGTATAGACTTTCGAAACATCAGTAAGGCATGCCCCAAGGATGACTTCCCTTTTCCAAATATCAACATAATAGTTGATTTTACTACAATATGTGGAATATTGTCTTTAATGGAAAAATTCTCAAACTATAATCAAATTAAAATTGCTCTTGAGGACCAAGTCAAAACAAATTTCACCACCTCGTGGGGAACTTTTTGCTATCAAGTCATACCTTTTCGATTAGAAAATGCAAGAGCTACCTACTAGTGATCCATGATATACATATTTCATGACATGATGTATGACATCATGGAAGACTTTCAAGGATCTTCTTGGATGATATTTGAACCAAGAAGATCATGTTTGATACCTAAGGTGCATCTTTGAGTAGTTGAGGGAATTTGAGGTATGCCTAAAGCCTCACAAATACATCTTTGGGTTACATTAGAAAAACTATTTGGATTCATTGTATCCTGATGTGGCATCCAACTTAATCCTAACAAAATATGGACTATTTTCAATGCCACCCCCTCAAATTTTAGCCCAACTTCAGAGTCTTTTGGTCAAAATCCAAGCCATTTAGAGATGCATTGCCCAACTTGTTGAAAGTGTTAATATTTTACCAAGCTTTTGAAGAAGAATATGGTATTCAATTAGGACATTACTTGTCAAGTGACCTTTGATGCTCTCAACTCTTGCCTTTTATCTCCTCCAATCCTTGTCCCTCTTAATCCTTCTTAGCCTTTGTTGATATACATAACAACAATAGACCATACCGTAGGTGATATGTTGGCATAGTATGACAATCAACACAAAGAGCAAACCATTTTCTATATTAGAGTAATGTATTCAATTGTGAAGTTTGCTACACCTCTTTATAGAAGCTTTTTCTTATCATAGTATTTGCTTCCCAAAATATTATACACTACATGCTTATCCATAAGACATTTGTCATCATGAAGATCTTGTGATATCTTATGTTGAAGCCTCACATCTTGGGACGAACCGCTAAGTGGGTCATTGCCCTTTTCAAATTCAATATTGAGTTTGTTAGCCAAAATTCTTTGAAGGGTCAAGTCATTGTTGACCAACTAGTAGTTGTACCCTTAGAAGCCATCCATCCTTTAGTTGTAGATTTCTTTTATGGAATAAAATCCAACTAAATTTGACATTCAAAATAGGTCCTTAAATAAGCACAGATTACATTCATAGATCCTCAAAACATGGAGGATAAGTTGATCTTCTACTAACCCTTATCTAGAAGATTGCCAACTAACCTATCTAGAAGGCTTATGCCAAGTCTAAGTGAGCAATTAAATCTCACGTTACAAATTATTCATAATAAGTTAAAAATAAACTAAGTCCCTACAATACTAAGTCCTAATAAGCCTAAGCCTAATGATATAAACCTAATATTATCACATGATATCCATATCATACCTACCAACAATAGAAGCATTGGACCCCAATGCTTTTACAATAAAATGGGAGAGAATCCTCGAACATAATGAAGAAGAGAGACCCCTGTGGAAAGTGTTGCTCGATAATGGAAAGCATACAATTGTCTCAAAGAGCATACAATTGCTAGAGACTTTTCTCGAGAGCACACATTCATCCCAATGGAATGGAGAAGGGACTACGACTCCTACAAATGGAGTACCCATAACAAACAAGGCTATAAGGGCCATGGTAGCAAATATCTTCAATCTCCTTCATGAAATATTGTTGTCTCCTCAGACGAATCATGCTTAACCGTGAAGCATGCACCCAAAACTATCAGTAGACCATCTGGAAACTGTAGTTGGTAGAAGAAGAGTGGCAACAAAGAGGACAAAGGCACAAGTAGGCATGTTCTGAAGTGGTTGTATCTTTGTATATGTATCTCTGTAGTCTTAAAATTTTTGTTGTTTATCGAAAGTGTTGAATCTCTAGTCTTCGGCTTGATGTTTTGCTGAAAGGCATTAAGTGGAGTGATGCCTTCAAAAATTCACAATGGGACTTCAACTCCTACTGAGGGAGTATTAAAAGTGTCCAAGTGGGATACAATGGATGTAAACAAAAGGATGAAGTGTCGAGTGCCACCGAGCTGCACTCCATTAAGAATCCATAAATTTGGTAAAATTCCAAATAGGAGGAGCAAAAGATAACTTTTTACTCCTCAAAGATCCAATGGATATTTTTTACATAGCCACAATTGCATGTGGGATCAATTGATAAAAAACAAAATTATTATGCACTTTATACAAGTTTGCAAAAGTTAAGTGCACTTTATAGCTTGAAAATTAAATCCTGGGCACCATCATATTATCTCCTTTACCTTGGAATCTTACCCTTGTCGATTGAAATCAGTGAAATATAATTTTGCTTTGAAAAGGAACAAAGTCCACGGAAGGCGCTTCGAAAATCATCAAGATCACACCGGATTGGAGGATGTAGCATTTAATCCTTGCAAAAATTTTGGATCGTGGCTCTTGCTACCCCAAGCATTCAATTTTATCATAGCAGTAATTGTTTTTTATTTTTAGGCAAAAATGTTTTGATAACTGCGACATTCTCTTTTAAATTGATATTCGCCTTCAGAAGGGACGAAATTGAGTTTCTCCTTCCATTTTAGGCGATCATAATTGCATTCACCCCTTAACTGGGCAATTTTGCCTCTAAAAATGCTTTCGCCCATTGCTTTTGCCCATCAATTTTGCCCTTGAGATGCTTTTGTTGAGGCGAAGTCACCTGTCATCATTACGTTTACCTCCAAGAGGGGCGCACATGGCTTTCGCCCCTCAATTGGGACGAAACAATTTTATTTCTCCATTAGTCTTCACCCCAAAGAGGGACGACAATGAGTTTCACCCCTCACTTGGGCGAAAGCATTATACTTCTTCCTTGAGATATTTCACGATTTTAGCCAAGTTTGTCCCTTCTTTGCCAATTCAAACTCCAGTATTTTTTCTATTTTCAACATTTTTCCATTTTTGAAAACTTTACTTTTTCGAAGACTTGCCATTTTTGAAAAATTTCCATTTTCGGTGACTTTCCTTTTTCAGTGACTTGCCATTTTCGAAAAATTTCTATTTTCGACAACTTTCCTTTTTCGATGACTTGCCATTTTCAGTGACTTTCCTTTTTCAACGACCTACCATTTTCGGTGACTTGCCAATTTAGAAAATTTTCTACATTCACCCCAAGGAGGGGCGAAAGTTGGGGTGAATCAACCTTTGACTTGTTTGACTTTGTAATTGCCTTTGCTTCCCCGAAATTGATTTTCTGCCCCAAAATTGATTTTATGTGGTAAAACTTCCCATAGCCATAACTTTTGATCCGTTCACCCAATTGTCTATTGTAATATATCATTGGAAAGCTTGAGAAAATATCTATCACAACGAAATATCTAAAGATCATTTCATCCAATTTTCCTTTCACCACTAGATGTACTTCACTTGATGAATTTAAAAATTTATTTTTTAGTGTGGCAAAAATGCCAACACTTTTGGTGGCTCGTGGGGTATTCAGCTCATCTGGATGCAATCGATCCTAAGGACTTTATCCATTGGGAAATGGAGTCACAACCACCTACTGCATCAAACTATTTACTACTTGCATCAGCTTCTTCCTGCACTGTCTGATATTGTTCAGTCACATGTTTGTATTTTTCACCCAATACGAGGCACTTCACCGAGCTCGACTGATTTTTTTCTACTTCAAGGTACTTTCGTAAAACTTCAATCTCTGATTCCAATGGCTCTTGTAATCCAAAAATAAAATAGAAAAAAATAGAGGTTGTTGAGGGTTTGGCTCAACAAAAGGAGCAAAAATGGATGGGGCCATAGTTACGCTCACCCTTGACGAGGTTGGTATACTCACAACGATGATGGAATTAATGGGGGTGAAAGATGAGGTAGATGACAGTGGAATGGAAAACGGGTTAGGGTCAGAGGCAAACAAACTAGAAGATGGAGGAATGGAGGAAATGGGAATGGCGGAAGGAGCATTGGTGACTGATGACTATGAAACGAGGCAGGAAACAAAAGTGGTGGGTACAACGAATGAAAGCATAAAGGGAAGATAAAATACATACCTACGAGATCTGACACCATGCTAACAACACTTTATTTATCAACCGACCTATTTATAATATTTACACAAAAATTTGTGACATGATTGGCATACTGCCACCACAAACCTGGATTTGGGTGCTTATTCAGTGAATCTGTAGTGTTCGAAGCAGATCTGATTGTACTTTAGGCAATATTTGAATTTTGGCTGTCCTCTTCCCAAAGTTTTCCAAGTTGCAAGCCAACTACAATGTGGCAGGTTATCATGCATACCAACACTTATACAATTACTGAATAATATGGCAAAAATATTTACCATATGGGAGCCTTCTTCGAGTATCGATTGTGGTGATGGCTAGAACCAATGCTGCCACTTTTGAGAGTCTACTGGCTATGGGATCTTGGGCATGTGCTCCTCTAACCTCTTGGTGTGACAACATGATTTTTTAGTGATAGCCCTTCTGTCAGGATCTCCTCGAGATCAACCTCCTCATAAGGTATGTTTATTGGATCTCGACCAAGTACTTGTGTGCTATGCTCAGGGATACAAAAAGGGTGTAAAATTGTGCCCTCTTCATGCTCAGAGCTTGTCATTAAACTCTTCTCCGCTTCTCGGTCCTTCTCCTAAAGAAAGTTGCAAGCTACCATATTGTTCATTATTGGGGTAATGCTTGCATATTCCTTTTGTCGATATTGTGAGACATCCATATCTTCTTGCTTCATCTCCTGATGGAAACTGTAAGTAACCATATTGTTCATTGTTGGAGCAGTGCTTGCATATTCCCTTCATTGGCCCTGGATGAGATCCACCTCTTGTGCTCCACACATCTGCATTCCAGGTCTTTGCATAGTTTGAGGGATCTGCCATTGAAAATACTACGCAAGACACATGGAAGAAGCAACTATCAGAGAGAGTAATGGAAAGATAGTTTCTCTCCACTGTATCTTTCCTGATTGGAGCAAGAGTTGCTATGCTTGTACTTCTTCCTGAAAGACCTCAGGGAATCTTTGTTCTTCATATTGTAGTAGGAGGAGGCTTATATCCAGGTGGAAAGCTTGAATATAGTAGAGGTGGGCCTAGGCGGGTTTCGGCTGGATCTTCTCTAGAATTCTCCTCCAACTCCTCCAAAATCGGACATTGAAGTTTGTGATGCTCTCTAGAGGTGCTCTTGTGATGGTGGAGAGGTGCATCAAAAGTTGAAATGGATCCTAAGAGCCATCAAATGTGTCAACTAGTGCTCCCGCTAGGTCCACCCATGAGCAGATGCTCTTACGCCCGAGCATTTTGTACCACTGTAGCACCCTTCCTTCTAGAGACAAGACCAGAAGTCTGATTATGACATCTTCGTGGGCTATGCCATGGAGGTTCGCTAGAGCAACAACATCTTCAAGGTGCTCTCGGGCCATTCCCTCAGTGCCATTGTATTTTGCTAGGGTCTTTATGGCACTTTTGGGAATCTCATGCTGAAGTTGGATATTAAGAGGGCCAGGATAATTCCAGCTAGGATAGCATACATGTGCCATTATAGTAGTGGTCCTCGGAGATCATGGTCCTTGCCACTGAGTCAGAGTCGCCAGGTGAACATTATTTTCTCCGCTTGTGAGGTCAAGGCTGCTCACCAAACCTTGATTCCTCTAGGGTGTCTTATTTTAGTATAAAAGGCATCCACGATCAAGAGATCTGGATATTTAGCTCAACATAGTCGCCAGGTGATTTTACAAGATGAAGATAAATTGAAGATTCACCAAACTCGGGCTCTCTTATACGAAGACTATGTATTCCACCAGGCGTGCCAAAAACTATTGGAAATGGAACTTTTAAGTCCCACCGGGTGTGCCAAAAACTATTGGTCAAATATCTGCCTAATCATACAAAACTATGTTTGTGTGCCCTAGATATGGCCAACATTGAAATGTTGGAGGAAAGAAATGTCCTCCGTGCCAATCTCTAGAGAGGGTTGGCTCCCAAACTAAATCCTACACTGGTTGAAGACTAGAGATGCAGGAAATAAATTAGAAAATACGAAAAGATATGGGAAATATGGCCACAGGTCGAAAGATAGGATTTGGGGTAGACTAATAGCAGGAAATTCACCCAAGCATGAAATAGCATGTAATAGAAGAAAAGCAGCAAAATTTACTTGTAAAAAAAACCTTCAGAACAACACTCTAGCACTCACTCTCTCACCAGTAATATTTAAATTCAAATGCAAAATTTAAATCTAACAACAAATAAAGAGCATAAGCGTAAAATAGAAGTGTATAAAGCATAAGGAAATCACACAATATCAATCACAAATTCAGAATCCTGGTGTCTTCTATTGATGTAGAGAACTTGGAGAGTTTTCTCACAAAATGCCTAACCTCTCTTTTACAATGAATATTGAGTAGTATTTATAGAGGTTTTCGCCTCTTTTCATTTAATGTGCTTATAAAAAAAATATTGGTTGGTCAAATATCAGCAACATCAATTCTCTCCCTTGGTAATAGTGATGCTCGAATCAGATTATTCTTTAGGGGACAACAATCCAGTTTTCATGGGACGGGTCTGGGAAATTGGAAAAATGGATGATAGAGAGAGCATCCCAAGCGTTGGTGCATTGAGATTCAGCAATTTCATGCGACAATCGATAGCTTAAACATTAAATCCTGGGTACCATCACATTCTCTCCTTCTTTACCTTGGAATCTTACCCTTGTCGATTGAAATCAATGAAATATATTTTTGCTTTGAAAAGGAATGAAGTCCACGGAAGGCGCTTCGAAAATCATCAAGATCACACTGGATTGGAGGATGTAGCATTTAATCCTTGTAAAAATTTTGGATCATGGCTCTTGCTGCCCCAAGCATTCAATTTTATCATAGCAGTAATTATTTTTTATTTTCGAGCAAAAATATTTTGATAACTGCGTCATTCCATTTTAAATTGACATTCGCCTTCAGAAGGGGCGAAACTGAGTTTCGCCTTCCCTTTTAGGCGATCATAATTGCATTTGCCCCTAAACCTTAAAACACTTTCACCCCTTAACTGGGCAATTTCACCTCTAAAAATGCTTTTGCCCATCAATTTCGCCTCTGAGGTGCTTTTGCCCTTGAGATGCTTTCATTGAGGTGAAGTCACTTGTCATCATTACGTTCACCTCCAAGAGGGGCGCACATGGCTTTCACCCCTCAATTGGGGCAAAACGATTTTATTTCTCCATTGGCTTTCGCCCCAAAGAGGGGCGACAATGAGTTTCACCCCTCACTTGGGGTGAAAGCATTATACTTCTTCCTTGAGATATTTCACGATTTTAGCCAAGTTCGTCCCTTCTTCGCCAATTCAAACTCCAACATTTTTTCCATTTTCGATATTTTTCCATTTTTGGAAACTTTCTTTTTTTGGAGACTTGCCATTTTTGGAAACTTTCCATTTTCAATGACTTTCCTTTTTCAATGACTTGCCATTTTTGGAAACTTATCATTTTCGGTGACTTTCCTTTTTCGACGACTTTTCTTTTTTGGCGACTTGCCATTTTCGACGACTTTCCTTTTTCGACGACTTGCCATTTTCGGTGACTTGCCATTTTCAGAAATTTTCTATGTTTGCCCCAAGGAGGGGCAAAAGGGAGTTTTTCCCCTCACTTGGGGCAAATCAACCTTTGACCTGTTTGACTTTGTAATTGCCTTTGCTTCCCCGAAATTGATTTTCTACCCTGGAATTGATTTTGTGGTAAAACTTCTCGGAGCCATAACTTTTGATCCGTTCACTCGATTGTCTATTGTAATATATCATTGGAAAGCTTGAGAAAATATCTATCACAATGAAATATATAAAGATCATTTCATCCAATTTTACTTTCACCCCTAGATGTACTTCAATTGAACAAATTTAAAATTTTATTTTTTAGTGTGGCAAAAATACCAACATATTCATATCAACTTCCCAAATGAATTGATCTTTAACCTAGAAGTCAATAAACCTAATTCTTAGATCCTATACTTTTATGGTGTTAGATGTGTCAAAGAAGTGGGAGCAAAAGTCATCTCGGTCCCCCTCAGTGGCAGCTTATCCCTTTGTTCTTTAAGCTCAATTTTTCTTGTACTAACAACATTATTGAAATGGTGTCACCATCACCAAGAAACTCCTATGGATGGATTATTATTGGTCCTCCATAAAAAATGACTCTTGTGACTATGTTAGGATATGTGATAAGTGTCAGAAGCATGAAAACCCTATTTACGCTCTATCCCAAGCTCTTCAACCCTTGACCTCTCCTTGGCCTTTTTCTATTTGGGGCTTAGACATCATTAGGAAGATCAACCCAATGCCATCTTATGGGCATAAGTTCATCATCACAACTACTGAGTACTTCACTAAGTGGGTCAAAGCCATGCCTTTAACCTCAATCACTAGAGTCCAAGTCTCCAAGTTTATCCTTAACCAAATCGCTACAACGTCTCTTCCTTGATAATCCTTAACTATGGAACACCCTTCAAGAACAAGGATGTCTAGAAAATTTGTGCTAAATACAATATTCAACACATATGGTCAACACCTTACTATCCTCAAGGTAATGGCCAAGTTGAAGCTTCTAATAAGAATCTTGTCAAGATCCTTAAGAAGTGTTGTCATTTCTGCAACATGGTGTATATTTTGTTGTCCAATAATTTTTGCTCCTCAGAAATCCTTTCTCATTATTCAGAATGCACTTTTCTCTCTCCTGAGTTTTACTGTCAAAATTCTCTCGATTGTTCCTAAAGCAGTGTGCAGTTTTTTCTATTTACTTACCATGCAAGGCGCACACCTTTTTGGAAAGTGATGGTAGTTTGCTTTATCCCTAAGCATGAGTTCAATCGACAGAGTGAGCAAAGCGCAGGAAACCTCTGCTTTACAGAGAAATAACACTAAGAGTTGAAGGTTAAAGGATAACAATTCCCAGTGCAATGCCTTTGCGCTCAACCTGAAAAGCTCATTATTGTTATGCACCAAGTATTAGCGTAAGGGAGACTTAATGCAAAAGAGAAGCACAACGTTGTTTGATTGGTCAAAGCGCACCAATTTTCAGTGTCATGTTTGTATGCTCAACCTGAGGAGCACAACCCACTTTGACCAGTCAAAGCGTAGCATGAGCCAGCGTAGTACCTTTATGCTATGCCTAAGGAGCGCACAACAAGTTGACCAGTCAACGTGCGGTATCAAGTTTCAAAGAAAAATGACTAAGTGTTGTTGGAGGTGCTTGCGCTTAGTTTCCCAAGCGCAAAGCTATTGCACTTCCTTTCAAAGCGCTTCTTTCTTTGAATTTTCAAAGCATAGCGCAACTCCCAAGGAGAAGACCTCAGGACGTTGCGCTCAGTTTTCCAAATGCCAAGCAGATTTGCACCAACTTTGAGCGCAAAGCATGTTGAATTTTCAATCCAGCACTATTTCCAAGGCATCAAGACCCTTGCGCTTCATTTCTCCAATGCAAGGCAAATGCACAACAAACTTGTGTGCTTCAGTTGTTGACCGTTCAACGACAACGTGCCTCCCGATGACCCAAACCCTTGCGCTCCTTTTCCCCTATGCAAGGTAGTTGCTCTCCATTCTCATGCGCTTTGGCGGTTGAATTTTTAATGCTAGCATTCTTTCTTATGCGCCAAGGACTTGCATTCCATTTTAGAGCGTCGAACAAGTGCGCAACGGGTTAGCTACGCTTACATATAACGCCTGTTCCTTTCCAACCCCTTCGCCATAATCTTCCAAAAGCACTTCCCATCAGCGAGTTAAGGTGCATCCTTATCCACCCAAGCGTAGTCGGTCTGAGAAGGTTCCAAACTAGACGTTTCAAGATTTCAGGGTCTTATCTCTCACGGAGGCGGTTCCAGCAAGTGGGGAGACAACGCCAGCGAGTTGAGCCTGTCAAAGCATTGAAGGGGTTCAACTGCATTTCAAGGAGTCATCAGTCCTAGCCATGCCTAATTACTATTTCATGATTATAATTCCTTAAATCTTATCTTGGTTGCCACCACCATATTTTGTAGGTGTGCATTTAACGTTTCAAGTGGTAAAATTCTCTAGCCTGCTATTTTATTGTAAAATGATGGATGTTTTCTAGAAGCTTGATGTAATCTGAATTCTGCAATCAATACAGCTGATATCTGGATCTAACTCTAGATTTCTATTTTATGCGTATGTCTTCTATTGCTTATCTTCTATTAATTCTTTGGTTTATCTGTAGGCTTGAATTCTAATATCTGGATTTAGCTTCTGATAAAATGGGAACCCTGGAGTAGCCCTGGAGATTATGCATGTTAGACGTTTAGTTTTAATTTATGTTAGTTGTCTGTATTGAGTGCTATTTGATTCGGCATGCAGTAGAGTTATCGTGTTGTTATTCCATCACCCCTGTTCTATCTGGCTTGTGGCCATATTTCCCATCCCTTTCAGTCATTTCCCATTCCTTTCTAGTTCCTTAATCTCAAATCCCCCCAGTTAGAATAGCAAGGGAACCAGCCCCTCTTTGGAGATTGGCACGGGAGACATTTCTTCCTCTCGGTATTTCAATGTTGGTCGAGTCTAGGGCGCATGAATAGACCATTTCATACCTAAGGCAGATCTCTGACCAACAAGAACCTCATCAACAAAATCGTTCGAGATTGGCATCTTCAACTTTATTTCGCCCTATGGACCTATTACATTAGTGTTCGAAATCCCACCAATGTGAAGCCCTATGCTTTGGTTTATGGTACTGAAGTCATCTTCTCTTTCAAACTTGAGGTGCCTTACACATTTTGTTGTAGGACTCCTTTAGCAAAGATAAATATTGTATCGCTTGTCTTAGCCAGTTGGAACTACTTGACGAAAAGTAGATCCATGCCCTAGAGCACTTGTAGGCATAGCAATAAAGGCTTAAGCTTACCTATAGCAAAAATGCATGATCTTACTCCTTTGACGTTGGTGATCTCATTCTTAAAGAGAATTAAAAAAGCACCAATGCCAAAACCGAGCTCAAAGGTAAGCTTGAGCCTAAGTTTGGTTCAGGAGCTTACTACCTTAAAATGCTTGAAAAAAAGAACTTAAAGAACCAATGAACATAATGCATCTTAAAGGTATTATATTTGAGTCTGCATTGGTTGCCTATTTCTTTCAGCTACATAACGTTGCTTGTTTACATTTTATCTAATTTTATATTTGCTTGCATGAGTATGCTTATCTATGTTTGGACTACTTGATGCATCTCGAGTTAGGGATCCATGATGAAATGCAAATGATGATCCTAGTCATGATAGTTCATTTTTCATTGTACTAGGTGATTGATGCAAGAGAATTCTCCTAGTCCTATCTTTGCAAACCAACTTAGGGTTCATGAAATCATCTATCTCTATCAATTTCTATATTTCTCATCATTTCTATCTAGCTCAATATAATCTCTCAAACTATATATATCAAGTCTTTCAAACTACACCTTGCCGCATGAATACGAGGTTCACATGTGTTGATGGTAAAATCAAATTAAATTCTTTTGTCTCATCAATTGCTACATGATGAATACTATGAGGTTCACAAGTGCTAATAGCAAGCTCAATATTATCATTTGTTGCTTTCCCATATAAAACCTCTTGTGGGGTCAACTAGTCAACAATGAAATTGTCTTCCCAATTGGATTAGTCTAAGCAAAAGTCCTTTAAGCATTTGTTTAAAGGCAAGGCAAAAGTCCTTTAGGCATATGCTTAAAAGTAAAACTAATATCAAAAGTCCTATGGGCAAGACTAAATCAAAAAGGCCTCTAGGCAAGGCAAAAGTCCTATGGGCTTCTACTTAAAGGTAAATCTCATATCAAAGGCTCATGGGCAAGGCTAATAAAAAATTCTTATAGGCAAGGCAAAAATCATTTAGATGTTTGTTTAAAGGAAAATCATTTGTTGTCATGTTTGTATATATCTTTGTATCATAGTAAGCTAACTAAAGTTCCCTTGAGCAGGTCTAAAAGTTGACCATAAGTCTTCCGTGCAAAGCTAACTGATATTACCCTAGGCAAAGCTCAAAGCTAACTGGAAGTCCTCAGGGCAAGGCTAACTAAAGTCCCCTTGGGAAAATATCAAAGCTAACCAAAACTCCTTCGAGCAAAGCTAACTAAAGTTTCCTTGGAAAAATCTCAAAGCTAATCAAAAGTCATTCATGAAAAGCTAACTAAAGTCCCCTTGGGAAAGTCTCTATGTATATACTGTATTTCTTTATATTTTAATATATAGTTGTACTATAGTAGTGCTCTCTTGAGCACATCATGCATTTTCCTTCACTTAATCGGTTCATATCTAATCTTAATCTATGCAACTCCAATCCTAAATCAACCATCATCATCTAATCTACAAATCTATTTTAAACATTAATCAATACATTCTCACATCTAATCCTCTAATTGTCTACTCGTCAATCTAGTTATGCAACATTAAATATATCCTAATATTTCATCATGATACTAGTGTGAATCATAATCAGATCGAGTTTCTTCGGTCCAACTTGACTTTTCATACGAAACTTGAGGGGGCACATTGGGGCACGACAAAATTTAATGTTACCCAAAATACAATTTTTATCATCACATCTAAGCAAACAATCTCAGCATCATCGACCATAAGAAATAAAAAAAAACTTGTCTTAAAATTGGGGCATTTGTCACTTTTCAACACATTTATTATGCAATTAATGCATCAAAAAAGGGCAAATGTGTTAGGGTAAAATATGTAGTATATTGCATTATACTACATAGATTATTACATTTACTTTTTATTGCATAACCATGGAGATATTTACTATTCCAAAATATCTACTAGTTAACCTAGATTAATACCTAAAATATCCTAGGTCAGATATTTTAGGTTAGTTGTTTAATCATACTTCTCTACCCTAGGTTAGTAGTTAGCAACACGTCTCTCTCAACGCATCTTGTTAGCGTGATTGTTGCTAAGTTAGTATTATTTGTAACCTATATAATGCTTAGTATTTCTAAGCTATGGTTCCTAATGTTGAATATTGATTATTGCATTATTGAATTCCATTTTTGCGTGACTTATTCATCACATTGGCATCAGAGCCAATTTTTTTGGCTTGCCCGGAGGACGAGCTGGTGATAATTTGCACCACCAACCCACCTCAATAGGCTAGCTTGCTGGTGGGATCAGGCTCAGGGCGGGATCATGTTCAACCCTGAATTGACTAGGGCCTACTCAATCCTAGGCCCACGCTACTCACGAGGGAGGCGATCGATCGCCCTCATGAGCCTCTTGATCGACAGAACTTCACTCTCAATTGGGCTCCACGATCGACTGCCTACCGAGCCCCTTGATCGATAGCACTCCACTGCCAACTGGGCTTCGCGATCGACGCCCGAGGAGGTAGGAGCCTTGGCTCCCGCTCACAAGGCTCGGGCCCGCAGAGCCACGTGGCCTCTATAGCTTGGGAGAGCCGAGAGGGTAGGAGGACCCTCCCCTCCCAACTAGACATACACAGGGCAACCAATTTTTGGATATGAGAGGGCAGGAGCGTCCTCCGATCCCCAACCACCTCAGGATCTACGAGGGTAGGAGGCCCTCCGATCCCTAACATAGCCTGACTCCGATCTTCGACTCGTGGTGAGATCCAGAGATCTATGGATTGCGCGCACCCCGAGGTGCCACCTAGACCTCTAAATAGGCAACACGTGGCTCATAGGCCACGTGCCACCTAGACACTGACTAGGCGACACGTGGCACATAGGCCACGCGCCACCTAGACCGGATGACCTGACTCGAACTTGACACGTGATAAACAACCACAAGATAGATGCTTGACACGAGGGTGACACATGGTGGACTCGACTAACCACAACGTGGCGACGACCAAAATGACAGAGAGTGTGACTGTCTGCAGGCAGTCAACAAACTACAGTTTTGAAAGCCCTTTTCAACAAGTCTTTCTCCTCTGCGTGGGCAATGTGGGATAAATCCCACAATTTTTTTTGCCCGCCCACGAGAGGAGAGAAGGGAAAGGGAATCACTTTCCCTTCCCTTTGTGTCGGGTCGTGTAGCTCGACCGGCACACAATGTCGGGCTAAGGCTTTGGACGGTGGGGAGTCCAGGGTTCGACTCTCGCCAAGGCAATTTTTGTTTTTGCCTTCAAATGTCACTTAGCGCCCGCAGCAAGATAAACATGTATTTTTTATTTTTATTTTAAATTATTTTTTTAGTAAATTTTATTAATAATTTAATCATATTTGATTAAAAATCATTTTTTTAAGTGTTTTTTCTTCAAATGATTATATTATTGATTTAATTATGCTTCAAATTAATTAGAAATTAATGAGAGAAGAAAGAGGCTATATTTTTTTTGCAATATCCACCAAAACTGAATGCTTTTGTTTTCTCATCAAAAGGAGATATAACACATAAAAGAGTATTTTTTTTGCAAATTAGAAAGCCTACAAGCCCTTAAACTCTTCTCACAACCTGTTACATTTGCAAAATCAATGATTTCTTCAACAAAAAATTTTTGCAATAAAATCCTCAAAAGTTTTATAGTTTTCTTCACACATTATTGGAGATAAAAAGACATAGAAACTCAAACTTCTATTGCAAAAAAAAGATATTTACAACATTGAGGAATCACATAGGTCATTTCCTTTACAAAAAAATCCAAACTTTGCTTTTGTTTTCTCCTTCAAAAAGGAGATATACGACATAAAATTGCATTTTTTGTTGTAAAATTGAGAAATATTTTTGAACCTATTTGCTTGATCCTCATGCTTGAGTGTTGAAGACAAAAACCAAAGTCGTGTGTCGACTGGTCTGGAAGCCTTTCAAAAGTGGGTTGTGTGTCGACTTGTCTTGAAAGGAGTGCTCAAATTTTTCAATTTTGTAAAAATTAAGGGGGGATAGAAGTCATATTAAGTGATTCTATTTTTTGAAAATTTGTAAAGAGAAAGGGAGGATATTTCAAAACAAGAAAGGTGCATTCTCGATTGTACTCGACACATTTTCTTAAAAATTGACTATACTAGGTGCATTTTCGGTTAAATCCGACACCTAGAGTGATAATAATATGGGTTGCTCTCTTGTTTTAATTATTGCACTTACAATCATGCTTTTTGTGTGCAATTAAACAATCAAATAAAACATTGAAGAAGCATTTCACAAAACCCAAACTTCACTCAAAATCGTGCTAAACCTTGCACAGGTTAAAACAAAGTCAAATTTTGTTTGGTCCCCATCAAAGGTTAAAAACCAAACACCTTGATTACCTCTCTTTGTTTGGCTTAATTTCCTCAAACTTTCCATCCTTCTTGAAGGGTGTTAAGGCAGGTTCCATTAAATATCCTAGAGAGCACAATCAGAAGTCTTTCAAAACCTACCCCTTTAATTTGCTCTATTTTGTTTGGCTTAAAATCCTCAAACTTTTCATCCCTTGTTAAGGGTGTTAAGGCAGGTGCCATTAACTATCTTAAAGAGCAAATTAAAATCTTTCATATACTCTTTTGAGGGTATACTGCAAGATAAAGTCATCTTAGTCATATCAATTTGAAACCTTAACCATGGCCATGATCAATAAGTATCTCACTGAGAACCAACTACTCAAAGGTTCAAATTATTCAGCCTGGAAAACTAAGATGAAAGCCATTTTAATCGTAGAGGAGATGTGGGGAATAGTGGATGGCACCGATTCTAGACCCACATCGACAGGAGCAGATCATACAACTTATGATAAAAAGGATAAAAGACTTTCCTTATTGATATTGCTAGTTATTACTGATGACATACAACCTCATATAAGTGAAGCTAAAAATGGTAAAGAGGCATGAAATGCATTAGCAACCATTTTTGAAGGAAAGAATCAATCAACAATTATTAACCTTCAAACACAGCTTCATAATCTTCATATGAAATCTGGAGAGACAATAGAGCTATTCCTATGCAGAGTCATAGATATAAAAACAAAACTGCAAGCCTTAGGAGAAAAAGTGGAAGACAATGTCCTGACCTCAATCATTTTAAGGGCTCTTCCGGACTCCTATAGAATGTTGATCACTTCACTACAAGTCTCTGGAAGGACAGTGACTTTTGTAGAGTTGGTAGATTTGTTTCAAACTGAAGAAGCTAATCAACTCCAAACAGATGAGGCATCCAACAATGCACTTTTCTCAAACAAGCAAAGTGGAAAGAAAAGTGGAATCAACAGAAAGGATCTTCTTCTAACAAAGACAAGGGTAAAGGCAAAGAGATTCAGAAGAAGCAATATTGTAATTTTTTTGATAAAGACACTCATGAAACCAAAATATGTTGGTTTAAGAACAAACCGCCCAATGAACAAGGACAAAAGAAGGGCAAAGGTAAACCAAAGAACAAGAATAAACAAAAATAGGGACACATTGTCGCTGAAGATTCTAGTTCGGACTCTGAACGAGCACACAAAGTGCTTATGACACATACAAAATCCTCTCACAAGGATACTGTTTGGTACATAGATTCAAGTTCGAGTAAACATATGACTGGCGATAAGTCCTGATTTGATACATTTGAGGCTCGAGAAGGTAGACCGGTAACCATTGCTGATGATCAGACTTATCGAGTTTAGGGAGAAGGAAGTGTTTCTGTCTCCATTCTAGATGGAGAATGTAAGATTCAAAAAGTTCTTTATGTACCAAGATTGAAAAATAATCTCTTGTCAGTTCCACAAATCTTGGACAATAACATGAATGCCAATTTCAAAGTGGACAAAGAAAATAAGCGTTGCTTTATCACCCAGAAAGGAAAA
Source organism: Wollemia nobilis (assembly GCA_028583015.1). Taxonomy (NCBI): domain Eukaryota; kingdom Viridiplantae; phylum Streptophyta; class Pinopsida; order Araucariales; family Araucariaceae; genus Wollemia; species Wollemia nobilis. Next base: position 5,211,640 of record JAQPPZ010000523.1, on the reverse strand, counting down.
TAGATAGCAACAGGTTTATACAAACATGGTTTGTTTATCATAGATGCAATTACCTCTAAACATACTGCAATGGCAATAACCACAAAAGAGGCAAGTTCTCTATGGCATAAGATATTTGGGAATCTAAGTTCAGGGTATTTACTAGAACTCAGTAAATATCAAATGGTTAAAGGACTACCTACTCTTTCATCTACTTTGCTAGTGTCCTCAGATTGCTTGTCAGGAAAGCAACATAGAGTACCTTTTGAACCTAGCTCCTTTTGAGCTAAGGTACCTTTGGAGTTAGTTCACATAGATTTGTGTGGTCCTATGTCTACTAGTTGTGGAGGAAAAAGGTATTTTCAATTGTTTGTAGACGATCACTCACGAAAAATGTGGGTCTTCTTCTTGCAGTTGAAGTTTGAAGCATTTGACTATTTTCAGCAGTTCAAGAAGCTAGTTGAGAAAGAATCAGGATGTTTCATAAATACCCTCCGTTCAGATCGAGGAGGGGAATACACATCAAAAGAATTTTCCTCATTTTTGCATAAACATGGGATAAAAAGACAGTTAACAACAACCTATTCTCCTCAGTCAAATGGAGTTGCTAAGAGAAGAAATCGTTCCATTATGGAAATGGTTCGATGTATGCTTAAGGGAGCCAATATTTAGCACGATTATTGGGTGAAGCTATAACAACTGTAGTATATCTTCTAAATAGGGCACCCACACGGGCTCTTGAAGGTATGATTCCTCGGGAAGCATGGAGTGGAAGGAAACCCTCCATATCTCATCTACGAGTATTTGGGTGTAAGGCTTTTATGCATATACCTAAGGAGAAAAGAAAGAAGTTAGATGAGAAGACACTACAATGTGTTTTTCTTGGATATGATGAATTCTCAAAAGGCTATCGATTGATAGATCCATTCACCAAAAAAATACATGTTAGTAGAGATGTAGTGTTTGATGAGGCTTTCACATCTAACACTGCATCATTATACCTGGAATATGAGGAGCAATAGCCACAGACTCATCCACAACAGAAAAAGCCTCCAAAATGGTATACAAGTACTATGAGATATTCCAAACTCACTTCACCTCCAGATCTCACTCTCAATCGTCCAAAGACATGAAGCATGTCTCGACAGAGAACGATAGAAGCATCTACTTCAGTTGATGATCTTTGTGTAGATTTTCAAGAGCTTTCTGTTGATAGATATTTAGAAGTTGGAAATGATATGGAAATTGATGAGGAGAGGGTTTACATGTCTTCATGATCTTTGTGTAGATTTTCAAGAGCTTTCTGTTGATAGATATTTAGAAGTTGGAAATGAATTGGAAATGATATGAAAATGAACCTTCTACAGTTGATGAAGCACTTAGTCAGCCTTAGTGGAAGGCAACTATGGATGCTGAACATAAATCCCTCATTAAAAACAAAACATGGAAGCTGGTCGATTTGCCTAAAGGAAAGAAACCCATAGGTTGCAAATGGGTTTACAAAGTCAAATATAAGGCATATGGTACCATAGATAAGCATAAGGCCCATCTTGTGGCGAAGGGCTATGCTCAAAAGGAAGGCCTTGATTATGAGGAAACATTTGCACCCACTACAAGGATGACCACCATTCAAGTTCTTTGTGCTATGGCAGCACAATTCGGATGGAAATTACATTATATGGATGTAAAAAGTGCCTTTCTAAATGGTGACTTAAAAGAAGAGGTATACATGACTCAACCTCCAAGATTTTTTGAGGAAGGCCATGAGCAACAAGTTTAAAAATTGGTCAAATCATTATATGGGCTAAAACAAGCCCCAAGAGCATGGTACATCAAAATGGATAGTCACCTACTGTAGCATGGATTTAAGAGAAGTCCATCAGATGCAAATCTCTATATCAATAACACAGGTTATGAAATAGTGATTCTTGTACTCTATGTAGATGATCTGATCATCACTGGTAATTCAAAGAAATTGATTAAAGCCATGAAAAATGACTTGAAAGAGTCATTTGATATGACAGATCTTGGACTTCTCCACTACTGTCTTGGCCTTGAGATAAAATAGAAGAAGAATCATCTTAGGGTGACTCAGAAAAAGTATGCCAAGATTTTACTAGAAACATATCGTATGACTGATTGTAAGCCCAAAGCAACACCGATGGAATCAGGGCTTCAATTATGACGGTATGATGACTCACCATAGGTAGATGACACGCTATATCGAAAAATGATTGGAAGCCTCATCTATCTGACCAATACTAGACCAGACATTACTTATGCAGTAAACTATCTTTCTCGGTTCATGCAGGAACCAAAGGTCTCTCACTGGAAAGCAGCTAAGAGGGTTCTTCACTACATTTAGGGTAGTGTAGATTATGGTCTAGAGTATAAGAAGAATAACTCATTATTCTTACAGAGTTATACTGACTATGACTATGCTAGATCCCTAGATGATAGAAAATCAACATCAGGATATGTATTTCATTTTGGATCTGGTCCTGTCTCATGGCATAGTAAAAAGCAACAGGTGGTTGCTTTATCTTCAACTGAGCCAGAATATTGCACTGCACGTGGAGCTGTGTGTGAAGTGATATGGTTAAATCACATCTTGGCTACCATGGGCCTACCAAAGAAACTTCCTATTCAAATGTTTTGCAACAACTCATGTGTTTTGAACTTGGTCAAGAATCTAGTCCATCATGAATGCACAAAGCATATTGACACAGATTGTCATTTCATTCGTGATGAAGTCCCTGAACACAGGATCAAGCTCCAATACATTCCCACCGATGAACAGGTTGCTGACATCTTCACAAAGGCACTTGGACGTGTCAAATTTGAGTTGTTCTAAAGTAGAATTTGTATATCAAAGTAATGTAATAAAGGGGGGATGTTAGGGTAAAATAGGTAGTATAATACATTATACTACATAGATTATTACATTTACTTTTTACTACATAACCATGGAGATATTTACTGTTCCAAAATATCTACTGGTTAACCTAGATTAATACCTAAAATATCCTAGGTAAGATATTTTAGGTTAGTTGTTTAATCATACTTCTCTACCCTAGGTTAGTAGTTAGCAACACGTCTCTCTCAATGCATCTTGTTAGCGTGATTGTTGCTAATTCAGTATTATTTGTAACCTATATAATGCTTAGTATTTCTAAGCTATGGTTCCTAATGTTGATTATTGATTATTGCATTATTGAATTCCATTTTTGCATGACTTATTCATCACAAAATGTAGATACCCAATTTTGAACACAATAATATTCAAGTTTGCCAATCCCATTATCAATCAACATTTTAATTAGCGAATTTGAATAAACCTTGTGCCCAAATTTGGAGCATTTATTGCTCCTAAAATGATAGCACCAAGGCATGATTGATAGTGCCAACAATAAAATCATGACCTAGCAACGCTTTTGCAAAACTTTTCAAATTTGATCTTTTTTACCCATTTTTGATCTCCAATGGTCATGAGATGAACGCACCAACAAAATAATGATGCTTTTGACTTTCATGTGCCAAAATCAAGATTTTTAACTTTTTGTCCCTTTTAAGTTCCTAACCACTAATGAACCAAAATCCCCAAAAAATTGATCCACAACCCCTACAATAGATTCGAAATCCAAGACTCTCCACTCTTATGATCTTCCATTAATGTCTTCTTGATCCTCTTTTTAAATTCTTTCCTTCTTCTATCATGTCACCTTCAATGCAATTTTTTCCCCAAGGAACCACGATTGCTTATAAAACCAACATTTGAGGTGACCAATTCATGAAGAGTTTTGTAGTAGTAAAGCTCTATCAATATCTCTCTAGAATCATATGCATTTTTCATTTTAAGATCATAATCTTGTGAGGACCACCCTTGCAAGCACTTAAGCTCTTTTTCTTGCAAGCATTCAAGCAAGTCTCCAATCAAGTCTCAAAGCTCTCTCCAAGCAATCAAGTCTACAAGCAATCATCAAGCATCAAGCCTTCAAGCTCAAGCATTCAAGTGCCATCAACAAGCAAGCTAGCAAGCTTTCAACAAGCTTCCAATAAGGGGAAAACAACCTTGTGTCTTAGGTTGTGCTCTTTCCCCTTATTTTTCTTATTGGCTCTTCCTTGTCCTTGTAGCTTTAGGCTTTTATTTCATTGTATTTAGAACTAGTTGTGCATCTTGCATTGGCATATAGCTAATCTTACATTTAGGCATTTAATATCAAGATTTAAGCAATTAAATTTGTATTTTTTTGCTCTTAAGGCCTTTGTACTCCCAAGTCAGAGCCCTTCATCATAGGCATCTTAAGCTTCTCATGTCTTGCATTTAATCTTGTTTTGTTCTCAGAAGTGAAGGCATCATCAAATTGCATGCCAGTGGTGTTATTGCTCTCTAGTTTTACACAAAGCAAAAGCGTCATTGTTGAGTGAGAGCATAGACGACACTATTGCATTGCAATGGCACTTTTGCCATCTTGTATTTATTTCTTGCATTTTGTCATTTTGTATTTATCTAAACAAGGGCTTGATTGTTGTTCAAGAAAGTCTAACTATCCTTTGTCAGCTCAGACAACTCCCTCTACCATTAACTGTATCTTTTTCTATATGTTTTGTAGGTCAAGCGATAACGTCATTGATAAGTGATGGCATTGATGGTGCTTTTGCAGATTGGTGGCACTTTTGCCCTATAACTCTGTCATTTAAGTATTTAGAGTTTAAATTTTGTTTGTCGTCTATGTAAACTAGGTTATGTTTTTTGTTTATTGATAAAATAGATAAAAAGAAAAGAAATAACTAATTAGTCTTAACCATGTAAAGGACCATCTTAATCATTAAGCTTTAACATTTAATCAAAGTCATGTGCAGTTGCATTCTCTTATACCATTGTTATCTTAAAATAAAGTCTCATTTCTTTCATCATCAAAATCAAAGAGCATTTTAATAGTAGACCTTGTATATTGCATTTTGCATATGCATTAGAGCTAGATTAAGATTAAGCTTAGACAATTTTAATAAATTAAGGTTAATCTTAGAGAGAGCTTTATTTATGTTAAAAACAAGTTTTTTAATAGACTTAGAGCTAGAGGATATAAGATTAATTTTTTGCTTTCGCTATTTGAAAAAGTCAAATTTGATGGAAGACCCTCTCTCCTAACTAGAGTTCTCGAAAGAGTTGCATGCAAACAAGGCACCAAAGCCAAACATGTTCCACTTATTTTGAAGTTAGACAATTGTGATTTTGCTAGGAGTTTGCACTTAGGTAAAGATATTATTTCTTCCATGTTCGAAAAGTGGAGTAAGGATAGGAAACTTAAACATATTGCACAAGCCATCATCTGCTGGAGGAATCACAAACCTCTTAGATCTATCTTTGCAAGAACAAAATTTTGTAAGGGGATTTTTTTTTTCATCTTGTTTCTTGCATTTTTTAATGTGCCTTTGTAACAAGGTGGGTTTTTTTGGGGGGGTTGACCCTAGAATATTTAATATGTATTTTTTACCGTTTGGTCTATAAACCTAAGATTTGTATTTAATGTTTGGGAATAATTTTTTATCCCACATGCATTACTTTTTGGCTCCCCCCTAGAGTTAGGACTATAAAAAGAGGATATTGTACCTCTCTAAGACTCACACTCTGTTGATGAGACCCAAAAGGTCGAAACGCATTCAAAGTTTTTTAATTGTATAATTCTTTTTTTTCAGAATAAAAATTATTTTTTAGCGTTTTTGTTCCTTCTTACGAAGTTTTTTAGTTGTATAATTCCTTTTTTCGGAATAAAATTTATTTTTCAACGTTTTCGTTCCTTCCTAACTCGTTATTTATGTTCTATCTTTAAAATTATTTTCCTTCTATTTTTATCTTTCTCTAAAAAACCCCATTAAAAAACATTTTGCTATGGTTATTATGTTTTTCACTTGTTGTGTAACACAATCTGGTGAACTAGAAAGCCTCCAACACTAGTAGTATGCTCTTCACTTATCACGTAACGTGATATGGTGAATTAGACTAGTACATATTTTTTTAATAGAGTACTGCTACGCCATGTTTCCTTCTAGGTTAAGGTTACTCTTGCATATGCGTCTTCGTAACTTGGGAATATTCTGTAAAATGTTCTCACCATCTAAATTTTAAAATTTAAAATTAGAGGGAAATAATTAAAAAATTTGACATAGGAAAATAAGTACCTAGAGGTGAAATAGTGAAAAGTCTTGAATTGAGACCCCCTAAAAATTTGCAAAGAATCCAAAAACATGGATGGTTTGTTTGTATCTGTCATGGTTTGCCTTACACAATCGTTTTGTCAAAAACTACCAATCAAGACATCTTCTTATTCCAATGTAGCAAAAAAATTGTTAGACCATTTTAGCAACTTTGTCAAGCGGTCTAGATGTCCTTGCTATGCACAAAAGTCTACCATGATTTCACAAACATCGAAGGTCTATCATGAAGTATTTAGCCTCTTCTTTTATGCTTCAACAACGGTCATATAGACTGTTGTGGCTGCTCCACAACGTACCCCAAAATTGGGGACCCACATTTTTTGCATGTGTTCCAAGAAGACCGAAGTGGCCCATAGGCTAAAGTTCAAAGAAAACAAAAAACAAAAAAAAAAACCACAAGGGGAAAAAGTGTCGCGATATCGTGACGTGTTGCACCATCGCGGCCCAAAAAGAAAAAGTGTCGCGATATCGTGACATGTTGCACCATCGCGGCCCAAAAAGAAAAAGTGTCGCGATATCGCGACATGTTGCACCATCGCGGCCCAAAAAAGAAAAAGTGTCGCGATATCGCGACATGTTGCACCATCGCGGCCCAAAAAAGAAAAAGTGTCGCGATATCGCGACATGTTGCACCATCGCGACCCAAAAAAGAAAAAGTGTCGCGATATCGCGACATGTTGCATTTTCGCGGCCCAAAGCAAAGGAAAAGAAAAGAAAGAAAAGTGTCGCGATATCGCGACATGTTGCATTTTCGCGATTCAAAGCAAAGAAAGAGAGAAGAAAGAAAAAGTGTCGCGATATCGCGACATGTTGCACTGTCGCGGCCAAAGATGAAAAAGTGTCGCGATATCGCGACATGTTGTAGTTTTGCGGCCAAAAGAGAAAAGGTGTCACGATATCGCGACATGTTGCACCGTCGCGGCCAAAGGAAGAAAAATGTCGCGATATCGCGACATGTTGCACCGTCGCGGCCAAAGGAAGAAAAGTGTCGCGATATCACGACATGTTGCATTTTTGCGATTCAAAATGGGCAAACAAGCAAAGGATGAAAAAGTGTCGCGATATCGCGACATGTTGCATTTTCACGATTCAAAATGGGCAAACAAGCAAAGGATGAAAAAGTGTCGCGATATCGCGACATGTTGCATTTTCGCGATTCAAAATGGGCAAACAAGCAAAGGATGAAAAAGTGTCGCGATATCGCGACATGTTGCATTTTCGCGATTCAAAATGGGCAAACAAGCAGAGAAAGAAAAAGTGTCGCGATATCGCAACATGTTGCATTTTCGCGGCTAAAAGCAACAAGAGACGGAAGGGGCCAAAAGTGTCACGATATCGCGACATGTTCCATTTTCGCGATTCAAAGCAACAAAGGAGAGCAAGGAGGCAAAAGTGTCGCGATATCGTGACATGTTCCATTTTCGCCAAGGTAACGGACCTGCATAGTAACGTGGATATAAGGACAAAATCCAGTGAAGAAGACAAAGCATTACATAAGGAATCTTTAATGATTTGAAATCATTTAAGATGGTCGTTACACACGGAGGGAAACGGACGCAAAACCATGTGGAGAAATCGCAGCGAAGGGCCACAAAATGGAAAGCAAAGCACACGCATACAGGGAAGGTGAAATGAACAGTCAAGGAAGGTGAAACGAACAACCATCGACAAATGAAACGAACCGTCAAGGAAGGAAACAAGGTTTTCACGAGTTTAAATACGCCATTCAACGAGGCCAGAGGGGTGGAAAACGACTGCAAGTAGCGTTGCAGGTTTGAAGGCGATAAGGCCATTATGGACCTAGTTGGGTTGTTTTTCTTACATAGACTGGTTTTTCTTCTTCATGGACATGGGTTGGAAATTGTGGTGAGCAAAGTTGCAGACTTGAAGGCGATGATGCCATTCTGGACCTGTTTGAGTCGTTTTTCTTCCATGGACTGGTTCGGGAAAACCAGAAATTCTGCTATTGTAAAATGACACATTTTTAATGCAAAAGTGTTCAAAAATTTGCATCTTATGGGCAAGAAAGAAGGAGATTTTCTTTGCATGCTATGGATTTAATGTTTATTCTTTCATCTTTTCAGATTTCGAATTTATAGATAATGTTGATACCATTTCTTTGGGTTACATTAGGCGAATATTTGAAATCTGAATTTTATTTCGTACCCTAGGAACCAACACTTAGCTTATCCGGATTGTGCTTGTTTGCAGGTCCAATAGGTTAGGTTGCATGCATGGAAACCTCACATCTTTGGTTTTGTCGAAATAGGATAGCATCATACTGAATGCATTTTATTTTCAGTTTCTGCATTTCATTTTTTTTATTTTCTGCATTTTATATTTTTCTAGAAGCTTTAACTTTTCAAGGCATTAAAATAAACATCTAAACAATATCAAAATCCAAAAAACAATGAACAATCACTAAAGTTTCATGGTGAAATAAATCAACATTGCCCCTTGTTTACAGTTACTTGCAATCACTAAGGTGTTCCAAGCATTTAAATTGAATATCTTTATTTGGGATTATTAATACACACATGTAAATGCTAATACAACAAAGACCTTGGAGAAGTTGTTTGTTTAACTTCTTTGCAAGAGGGGATTTGGAACCCAAATCCTAAAGGAGAGTGTACTTTCACAACTGGGTGAAAATACCACTCAACATAGACCATCCTCTCAATTATGCTATTATTAGACACAAAAACCTGAAATAGAAAATGAAATATATTTTTTGAAAAATAAATGAAAGACAAGATTTTTAAAAAATCTTGGAAAACTCAATCCTAACTAGTGCATCCATCCGATAAAAAAAAAATCAAGAGTTTCGATTATGTGTGAAGAGAGGTACAAGGAATCTGTCGGTGAATGTTCTCCTAGAACAAATCTATTGAACCTAGTGAGATATTTGTGATCCAAGTCCACAGGATTTTTAACAAAAAAAATAAAATAACTCTTCACAAATTGGCAACTTGCAAAAAATCTTCTAGCTACTCTGAACAAAATTGCCCTTAGGAGACATAATAAAAGATGATTTGTTGAAGATAAGGTTCACACCTACTTTGCTACCATATTGGATTTTTACAATAATTTCCATAAATGAATGGAATCAACACATTGCCCACAAAAGTTGAAAATACTCACAAAAAGTAATACACAAGATATAAGAGGGTGTCTATGGACACCAAATTATCTCAATAAAAATAAATGAAATAAAATCCAACGGTTAACAAAATGATTTGTATAAGGGGGTATTTATACTCGATTACAAGATACCTTATCAAGGTTAAGGAACCAACCTTTAGGTTAAATAAAAAAATATTCCAAAATCTTCACCTATACAAAGTGTATAAAGCCCCAAAGGGCATATACAAAAAATATAATGTCATAGCCTCAAGTGAAGCTTATTAACCACAAATATCAAAAAGCATAAGAGATATTCATTGTCATTTCATGCTTAGAAGCATTTTTTAAGTATTTTATCAAACACTTCTAGATTGAAAAATAATTTTCATCAAATTTTCTTCTTATTATTATGTGGATACCTAGCTCTTGAAACAACTATGAGATGTGTAGGTATTTTGTTGGTGAATATTGTTATCAAGCATTTCTTAAATTAAGCAGATCGCGTTGAAATAGATCAACCCAATAGATGTATTTAATTACTAATGTTTGTTCTCTTCCTTTTTAGATGATAGAAAAATCAACCATAGATTTATACTCTTAAAGAACAAGTTTAATGTTGCTTTGTAATATGTCCAAGTGTTTCCCAATAGAAAAATACATTTCTTATTCATACAAATTAAAATATAATAATGTCAACTTTTGTCTAGTACTTCCATTTGCATTGGTAACAACTTTGTGATCTTAAATACATATTCTAAGTGTATAATCTTACAAATTCATATTTCATTTTATATACAAAAAATTGAGACCATCCTTGATAAATAAATGTTTCTTATCTTCAAATTCATTACATGAACTACATCTAGAACGCTATTATCTAAGTTCAAGCCATCACTATCAATTACATAGAATTATCTATGCAAAATCCAATCTTTCTCATTGTTGTGTCCAAGCGATTTGCATTTGTTAAATAAAGATAACCAACCTGTAGGTAAAAGCAATCATATGGTTAGTTGTAATACTATTCTTTCTAAACCATGTTTAGCTAAGCCTATGAAATCATCCTTTGGGTCTTTTTTATTATACACGGCTTAATATCCTATTAAGTACAAGCATTTTTTGTTATGAGAATCACCAAAGAAATTGAACATCAATGCCTACCAAGATGCAAGCATACTTTTAAATGTTTAAGGAGAAATTATGTTCACATAAATACTAATAGCCAACTGACCTCGTTTGTTATGTTATTTATTATAACTATCCTCAATTTAAGCCTTTAAAATATAATAGTTATTCGGACCATGAGCATTAAATTTAGAATAAGAAAAAGCTCATGAAAATTTATTTATATTATTATTAATTCAATAGCATACCTCTTTGGGTTTCTACTTTATGATTAGAGTCATGACTAATTACAAGTTATTTTATTCAATCTATGCCCAAGGTACATTCCCCTTTTTTCTCACTCTCCGACACATGCAAAGAGATGTGCATGAAGTCACAATGTAAAAGAATAACCCAAATCAACATGCAAACATATTTTTGACCATTATAACCAATATAATAACAATGCAATAACTTGTGCAAGACCATTTAAAAGCTCAATAGGTATTAAAAAAAAATTGACATGATTGATTCATGCGGATCATGAGATACATCCAAAACATAAGAAAACATCAACAATGTAAATCAATCACATTATGTAACCCGAAACAAATATGGGATTCAAATGACAATTATTAACAAAGTCTTTACAAAGGCCATTGTAAGAGGTGTCACTAAACCCACGTTCCTAACTATCATGTTGCACTACTTCGTGCTCAAGATCATACCAACATGCTTGCAAGATAGAGAAATTAAGTTTAAATCCTAATAATGAGACTGCACAATATGGCAAATAAGAGACATAACTGCAATATGTGGCATAGATGTGAATGTAATGTACAAAAAAGGTCCTGATCAAATTTAGATGCAAGAAAGATCAACTAACAAAATGAAACACAAATGCAAAATCAAATAATGGAAGAAGGCATGAGTCTCTATTTAACTAATTTTTTAAATCAAGAACAATGAATATAGGAAGAATATAATGAGCCCCACCATGCACCCAATATAATATACAAAAAGATTCCATGTTGAAATTAGATGCAAGAAGGATCAACAAACAAATAATGGAAGAAGGCATGAGTCTTTATTCTATAAATTCTCCAGTCAAGTACAACACTTGATCTCATCTAAATTATATAATGTCTCCATGAAAATGGAAGAAGGCATGAGTCTCTATTCAACAAATTCTCCAATCAAGAACTATGAATATAAGAATATAATGGTAACTCCCTCCTTCCCCTTCCCCTTCCCCTTCCCCCCGCAATACAATATACAAAAAAGTTCTCATTCAAAAAATTCTCCAATGAAGAACTATGAATATAAGAATATAATGATAACTCCCTCCATCTTGTGAATTGCATAATTAAAACCATTCATTTTAACACAACTAATAATTAAACAAGCAAAATTAATAGAATAAATTCAGTTATTCCCAGGTTTCATTTTAACACAACTTATTATTAAACAAGCAAAATTAATAGAATGAATTCAGTTATTCCCAGGTTCCTAGACAGTTTCATAGGCTCCACAGAGTAAACGAACAAGAAGGTGGTGTAAGGGATAGCTAGTAAAGCAAGCAAAGTAAACATCAGCATAGGACACAAGAAAACGCATCTGGCCTCAATGTTGGAAGTACACCCATTAATGGGGTATTGTTAAATTGCTTGGTTTATACAACAATCTGAAACCACATTTCTCTTTTCATGTTACTACAAGGTGTGGAAACATTAGCAAATTAGTCATTTCTTCCATATTTTTTAACTCCCTTCATTACCACATTTAGATTTTTTTCTCCTTTCGTTCCACACTGCAAGTCCCTTTTTTGTGTATTGAAAACTTGATTTGTATTTATTTATCCAAACAAGTTGATGGCTCTTCCCTTGCTGAAAAACATATGTCCAGATCATTGTTTTGACAAAATATATTTATTGCAAAGACAAATACAACTTCTTGAACTGTTGAATGGACAAGTATATAGCTTCTAAGAAGGCCTGATATATTGAAAAGAGTTCAAGATGAGATTGTGTGTTTGTGGGTAAGGACAGAAGAATGGAGGAAGCAGACATCACATATCTTCCATGTTTGCAAGCAAATATTTAAGGATATGATTTGATTACACTCAATACTTCCTTTTCTCACTCAAAAAGCAGATAAATCTTGTAAGATTGAAGGATATTTGGTTCAAGACAGGTTCTTGTAAATGTCATTGGGAGGCGGCTAGGGAGCAAGGGGCAATGACAGCCTCACTGAGAAAGGCAATGAAGGATGACAATGCCTTAGTGTTGGTGATGGTGTTCATTGTTTTTATGCGACGGTGTAGGTGTATGAGCCAAAGGCTCAATGGGCGATAGAGCCAAGTTGGGTGTCCACATCTAAGCTTTCATTGGAGCCAGGCCCAGAGCTTCCATTGGTGGCACAGCCGGCCTGCCCATGGGCAAAGGCATGGGTGGATCCATGGGCAGAGGCATGGGTAGAGCCATGGACAAAGAGGAGACAAGCATGAGAGTTGAGGGTTGAGATGGCAGAGAAGATAATCTGACAGCAGGAGGAGATGACACAGATGACGCTTTGGGCGGGGTTGTGTAAGGATAGCCACGGAAGAAGAGATGATGAAAGGTTTGGTCACCAGTGGTGTTGGTGCTATGAAGGGCACCATAGGAGGATGGGTATTACAAGGGGAGCCGAAGAGGGAAGCTTGGGGGTCATGACTAGTGCCGTCAGTGTATTCATACGTTGTTCCAAATTAGTGGGGGCTGGCTTAGAGATAGTGATGGTCTTGTGTAAACTTCTAGAAAAAACTACCGAGATTTTCAAAGCCCACGAATTTGACATCAAACATCACCAACTTAACAAGGTGCATATATTTGTATATATAGAGAGACACAACCAGCAAGAAAACCCATTAATATTGTAAAATATCAAAGATACAAGATATATGTCAAGCTTTAAATCAAAAGAGGTAATTGTTGCCACATTTTTGATAGGGGCGGAAATTTTATCAGGTTGTTGCCACTCTCCTTCTTCCTCGTTCTTTCCTCATATGTTATGGTGATTTTCCTTGGTGCTTCTGCAAGGTGTTCTATTTTCGGTCCCCAGCTTCCATCAGATCTGATGCCATCATCGGCATAAAAATTGTAAAATTTTACCAAGTGTTCCCCCCTTTCCCAATATCGTTGTTATTGTTGCGCGATTTCTGGCGCAGGCGGGTTTTTGAGCGACTAAGGGTCGTGTTTCAAAGTGGCAGATTTGCCTAAGTCCTTTGAACCCGAAGTCGCTACCGCGCGCACTATCCGCCCGTCGCTATGGCACGTTTCGAGCAAAAATGGCGCAGAAGAGGAGTAGGCGGGCTCGAGATCGCCATCACGAAGAGAAAAGTTGCCTAGCGCGCAAGAGTTTCCAGCGCTTTTGAGCCTGCAAGGTTGCTAAGGCTTTGAGCCCGAAATCGTTGTCGCTCTCCCCCAAACCCGAAATCGCTCAACTTTCCTAGCGACATCCAGCAAAGAGGTTTCCCCAAGCTCGAAATCGTCGGCGCCAAGCAGAAAAGCCCGAAATCGCTCATTTTGTGAGCGCTTTCGAGCTCAGGCCAAGGATTGCCTTGAATCGTCATTCCCAAGATCGCCTTCGCTCTTTAGCGATTATGGGCGCATCTTGCCTTTTCAGCGATTTTCGGCTCCAGTCAAAGAGAGTGTTTGGTACGTTTTTTCCCCCTTCTCCAGGTCAGATTTTGGATTTCGCGTTGATTAGACTTTGAGGAAGAGTAGCTGGGCATTGAGAGATAATTGTACCCCATCTACCAAAGCTAGACGATAGTCCCTTTTTCAGCGACCAAGACTGTCAAAAGTTGTACAAGATCAAGTGAGAGCATGCTGCAAGTACAGGGATGGCCGACCAAGATCAAATCTCTCCCCTTTTTGCAGCTTTTGCAGCTTTTGGCAGGTTTGGGGATCTGCGCTTCTCATTGTAATTGGGAGGGAAAAATGCTATAAATAGCAAGTGCGTCTCATTGTAAAAGGGGGGAAAAGGGGATATCTTGCTAAGAAACTTCTCTAAGCTGTACATCTGCTCTTAATACAAAAGTATACTTGGCTCATTAGTTGCGTCTATCTTGTATGCTGCCTTTCTTTAATATTTCTGCTTCATGTTGCTTATTTTTCTGATTGCTGTCATTCTGCATATCTGGATCTCAGCATTGGCAATTAAGTGTATTTGGAATAAGATAGAAAGGATACATAGGGTAGGAAAGTGCTAATGTTTCTAGGTATACATTGTTTTGATTGTTGTTGGTAAAAGCGTCTGGTTAGTAATTGTGTTGCTTATCTCCTTCACCCGAAGTACATCACATTTACATCTCTTTTTGCACTTTTAAATCTCTTTCAGCACCCTAAACTAAACTAAAAACCATAGGAAGTCGGCCTTCTCCGGAGATTGGCACGGAAGGCATCCCTTCCTTCCGGCCTTTCAATCTGTTGGGCGAATCTAGGGCGCAAAGACCTAAAACCTTTCCTAGTGGCAGATTCGTAACCAACAGTTTCTTTGGCATGCCCGGTGGGACACGAAGGTTTCCCACCCCAAAACAAAATCGAAGCATCGGTGTTCGCTTCATTGTTGTTAAATCAGAACACCTGGCGACTCTGCATTACCTGAATATTCTCTGAGTCTGTAATACTGGTCCAATACCAAAAGTGCCTTCATGCATACGAGAAGGTGGAGAGCTAGGAATCCGGGACAAGAGCCCGAGTTTTACAAAATCGACATCAACGCTGCTGGAGAGCACCCGAGGGTAGCCGATTACCAAGCTCAACAAGAAGTGGAACCTATAATTGAAGAGGTGGAAGAGATAGAGGAGGTCGAAGAGGCTGAAATTGAAGAACAACCTACAACCTCGAACGATACTGATACCGACTATACAACCGATCAGCTCGAAGAGGAGGAAGGAGACATGGCAGCTCAAAATCAACAAAATGCCGCTGATCTATTCCCGACCGTCGACTCCACTGGGCCTCTTGCTCTAGCGGGACAAGATGTCGTCCCACCTGCCGCTTTAAAAGCTATTCCAACTTATGATGGGACTCGAAAGACGGCGTATGAGCACATTCAAGACATTCTGGCCTTGGTTGCGCTTCACTCCATTACCAATGAAAGTGTCAAGACTCGTCTGTTGGCACTCTCCTTGCGAGGCAAGTTGCTATATTGGTACAGATCCTTGCCTCAAGGTGTCATTACTGGATGGCCTGCACTTGCTGGTCGGCTATGTAAGGGATTCAATGAATCCGCAGACCCATCTTCGTTGTTACATCAATTCCAAACTATCCAACGGCACCCATAGGAGGAAATCTCAGATTTTAATGTGATATTTGCACGGTCCTTGAAAAGAGTTCCTCCTAAGCTTCGTCCTTCTGATGGACAAGCTGCTCACTACTACGTCAGGGCATTTGGACCAGATATCAGCCTGGTCATAAAGTTGGCCCGCGTGAACACCTTCCCGGATTTGTATGAGGCAGCTCAAAGAGCGGAACTAGATATGATAAGTATAGGTAGGCTCCTGCACAAGGTGCAACCGCCCATCTACCCGAACTTTCCACAATCACAGTATCCACTAGCATCCGCCTCATCTTCTTCATATCCCGATCCAACCTGGAACCCCGCTCCGACAATCACTCATTATCCACCTAAGGTGCATCTCCCGCCTCAGTTTGTTCCTCCGCTTTCATCTCAGCCGCCATTAGCTCCGTTACCCCCACCAGCCCAACCAGTGCAAACCGTGGATGTACAATCCAAGATCCTGAAACAAATGGAGTCACTGACCACCGTCTGTCAGACACTATCTAATGACATGGCCGTGATGAAGAAGAAGCAAGCCCAACAGGAGTTCGTTCCTAGGAGGCCCTACCCTCCTCCGGCGTTGACAAGAGAACAGGCCGCCCAGAACCAGAGACCTCCGAGCAAGGAATGCAGCCACCAACGCAAGACTCAGCTCTGCAGACCAAGTAACCTGGTGCTCTACCTGCAATGACCCTCATGGAGAGGATAGCTGTATGTTGCACCAACACTACCTCCAGACCCTCGTCGGTAGCATCCCCGAGGATGAAGATGATCAAGTGAATATGATCCGAGAAGAGCGAAACTTTGTTGTTTCCGAAGAGGATCCCGTTTCACTTCTGACTAAAGAAGGCAAGAGACCGATTGAGGTCGAACCTGCCCAAATGAAGCCACTGAAGGTATATGCTTGGAGGGAAAGGACACATCCAGCTGTAGGTGCGACCGCAAATGCTCCCAACAAAACACCTCCGCTGCCATCGGCCAAAGAGAAAGTACCTCTCACTAAAGCTCCAATAAACCAGCCGCCTGTCGAAACACAGGAGCAGGCCCGAGAAAAGCTTCGGTACCCATCATTGACAAAACGACAAAGGGTCGAAGCAACTCAACAGTACCGTACTAAATATGAGTTAGCAAAGGAGGTTGAGGAATCGTCCATTGCCAAATATAATATTGTTGATGAGCTCAAGAGAACTCCAACAAAGATTAGTATGTACGATGCCCTTCAGCTCCCGGGACAAGTGGACTTATTGCAAGAGTCCTTGAAGACCGTAAAAGGGGCAAAGTCGTCACAACCCATGCTGGCTCAACCCTTGACAACGTCAATCACTGGAAAAAATAGACCACCCCCTTTCTATTTGTCTTTACGAATGGAAGGGCATGTGGTACACAACTGCATGGTCGACTCCGGCGCATCAACTACCCTCATGCCAAGAGCAGTTTGTGAAGAAATGGGCATGGAGTACACCCGGAGTAGTCAGGGTGTTCTGCAACTAGACGACACTCCTGTAAAGACGGTGGGTGTCATCAAGGACATCCCCATTCAGTTACATAAGGCCCCAGATATAACAGTGATTCAGGAAGTTGTGGTTGTTGATTTAGAACCCTACTTTGGCATGTGCCTCTCAAGGGAGTTCACCGCCAAGCTCGGGGGATACCTCTCGCTAGATTATTCTCACATGGAAGTCCCTTTCAAAGGAAGAAAAGTCAAAATATACAATGAAAAGCCTTCCACTTTTCTGGTCGGGAAGATACTCGGAGAGGAACAGCAGGGAGAAATGATCCATCTAATGTCTGAAGAACTTGAGGAAATGGACCTGGTGGAGGAAACTATGGAACAGTTGAGAGCGGAAGACGAATTCTCCTTGTTGGATTTCAATGCCATGATTGAGACCGACATAGCCTGCTACTCTGTTACCCAACCTGAGAAGCCAAAGGAGACGATGAAAGAAGATATAGGTCCTGCACCTGATGAGTTATGGAAACTGTATTTTGACGGTGCCAGATGCAAGAATGGCGCCGGAGCAGGCGTCCTCTTAGTCTCTCCCTCTGGTATACAAAAGGACTACTGCTACAGACTGGCCTGGAGTTGCACCAACAATGCGACAGAATATGAAGCCCTATGCTTGGGTTTGAAGAAAGCGAAAAGGCTCGGGATCAAACAGCTGCAGATCTTCGGAGACTCAAAGTTGGTGTGTAATCAGATCACCAACAAATGTGCCTCAAAAAAGCATTATCTCAAAGCTTATCGCAACCGTGTCTGGGATCTGATGGAGTCATTCGACTCCTTGAATGTCAAAGCTATCTCCAGAGAGAAAAACAAACACGCTGACATATTGGCTTCTTTGGTACGTCCCAGCTGATGACACTATGCAAAAGCCAAAGCCGGTTCGTACTATTTACAGGCCTTCTGTGCCTGATAAAGACACCCATTGGCAGGTGTTTGATTGTGATGAAGATATCGTCACTTTTATGATACACGAAGCAAGTTCAATTGAAGGTAGAGACCTTGATGACGAGCAATATGAGGGGTTGATACAGTTGAAGAACAATCATGTCCCAAAGGGACTAATAACCCTTGAGAGCCTGTTTGACCAAAATGACAGAGCTATATCTCACAAAATCAAGGTCGACGCCAAGCAGTATAGAGAGTTGGAACTGGAACCAGGAAAGACAATCAAAGTAGGGATAGACTGCACCGCAGAAGAGCTGGAACAGATTCGAGCCTTGTGTAAGAGATATCCAGACATTGTGGCTTGGTGTTATCAAGATCTCAAGGGGTATGACAGAGAAATAATCCAACACACCATAGAGTTGGAAGAAGGGGTTAAGCCTTTCAGGCAGAAGCAGAGAGCAGTTAACCCCAAGATCGAAGCTATGATGAAGGCAGAATTGATGAAGATGCTGGAAGCCAAGATCATTTACCCTATCAAGCATTCCTCCTGGGTCGCCAATTTGGTCCCGGTTAGAAAGAAGAACGGGGACATCCGCCTCTGCGTTGATTTTCGCAATCTAAACAAGGCCT
Organism: Wollemia nobilis; assembly: GCA_028583015.1. Classification (NCBI taxonomy): domain Eukaryota; kingdom Viridiplantae; phylum Streptophyta; class Pinopsida; order Araucariales; family Araucariaceae; genus Wollemia; species Wollemia nobilis. The sequence continues at coordinate 5,192,871 of JAQPPZ010000523.1, read as the reverse complement.
CTCTCAAGGATCACTACCCGCTCCCGCAGATCGACCAGATTCTCCATGTGGTCGCAGGAGCCCAACGGTTTTCCCTCTTAGACGGATTTTCTGGCTACAACCAAGTATGGGTGAAAGATGAAGATCAACACAAGACAACGTTCACCACTAAATGGGGGACGTTTGCTTATCAACGCATGCCTTTTGGCTTGTCTAATGCCGGGGCCACATTTCAGAGGGCCATGGACCTCGCCTTTCGGGAACTGCTGAACAAAATTATCGTCATTTATTTAGATGACATGACCGTGTTCTCCCACAAACGGGAGGAACACACTTCTCACCTGGAGCAAGTGTTTGAGAGATGCCGAGAATTTGGCATATCCATCAACCCCAAGAAATCTGTTTTCGCAGTCAAGGAGGGGAAGTTGTTAGGCCACGTTATTTCTGAAAAGGGACTATCAATTGACCCCGATAGAGCGGAAGCCCTTCTGAAGCTTCCTCTTCCAGTCAACAAAAAGGGGCTCCAATCTTTTTTTGGCCAAATCAACTTTGTGAGGAAGTTCGTTCCTGATTTCGCTCAAGTCATCAAACCTATGGCTGAATTATTAAAGAAGGATGTTGATTTTCTTTGGACTGAAGAAAGAAAGAAAGCATTCGAAGAAATCAAAACTAGAATCTCTCAAGCACCTGTGCTAGTAAACCCGGACTATTCGAAAGATTTTATCCTATATGCGGTTGGGGAACCTGAGAGCTATGCTGCAGTCCTAACCCAAAAAGGAGATGATGGCGAGGAGCGTCCGATAGCCTTCTTGAGCCAGGTGATACAACCACATGAGGAGAGATATAATTTCATCGAGCGGCAAGTGCATGCAGTCATGAGATCCTTGAGAAAGTTTAAGCACTTTGTCTCTCAAAGCCGGATCACAGTCTTCGTGATTCACCCGGACGTCAGAAGTTTCATCATTCAGGGTGAACCAGGCCACAAGAGAGCAGGGTGGATTACCAAAATCCAAGAATTCGACATAGAGGTTCGACCCACCAAACTTGTCCGAGGGCGGGCATTATGCCAGGAGTTGGCTAGAAGTGCCGCCGCCGAAGTGTCCGCTTGTCAATGGGAAGACCCAGTGATGGAGGTTAACCTTGTCAATTCATTGCCTGAGGAAAGCGACTGGGCTGATGAAATAATGTGGTATTTCAACACAGGGAAGTGTCCAGATCAACTCACCGCCTCGCAAAGGAGGAGGTTCCGGCTTAACGCTCTAAAGTACGTTCTACGCCCCGAGGGGCTGTTTTATAAAAATATTGATGGCGTCCTTCTACGTTGTGTCAAAGGAACTGAAAAACAGAAAATCCTTGACGAATTCCATTCCGGAATGTCAGGGGGACACCTTTCGGGAAGGCCTACGGCCTTAAAGATAATAAAGGCAGGCTACTATTGGCCCACCATCTTCGCGGACACCCAGAAGGCTTGCCAGAGGTGCGAGAAGTGTCAAAGGTTTGCCGGCCGGAACAGAAATGCTCCAATGCCCTTACAACCCATACAGGTAGAATTCCCTTTCCAGCAGTGGGGATTGGACTTCGTGGGTAAAATCTCCCCAGAATCCTCAGCAGGGCACAAATTCATTTTGACTGCCACAGACTACTTCACTCGCTGGGCCGAGGCTATACCCACAAAACATGCCGATCAAGAGACAGTTGTCGCCTTCCTGGAAAGTTTGATAACTCGCTTCGGGATTCCGGAGGCGATTGTGACGGACAATGGTCCAGGGTTTAAAGGGGCTATACTGACAGAATTCACTTGCAAATACAGCATCTATCATAAAGCTTCCTCCAATTATTACCCACAGGGAAATGGCCTCGCAGAGTCTACAAATAAAAAACTGATGAATATCATAAAGAAAACTCTTGAGAGGAATAAGAGGTCATGGCACTTACACCTGGATCAAGCTCTATGGGCAGATCGCATATCCATAAAGAAATCCATTAGAACATCGCCATATGCGTTAGTCTATGGGAAAGAGGCGGTTCTGCCTACCCACATTGAGATGCTTGCACTCTGGTTGCTTGACGATGAAAAAGACAACCTGGATCCCCTTGATGCCAGATTAGCTCAGTTATTGCAGCTTGAGGAGCAGAGGGAGAGAGCTCATGAAGCTTTCATGAAGCACGCTAACACTACACGCAATTGGTTCTCTAAAGGGACCACAGCCCGAATTTTCAAAATTGGTGACCTAGTGCTCAAATGGGATGCATTAAAGGCAAAACCGGGCAATCATGACAAATTTGACGCCTTCTAGGAAGGCCCCTTTCATATCGCCAGAGTCAATCAATTCAATGCTTTCGTCCTGAGGGACATGGAGGGTCATATCCTCCCCATTCCTGTCAATGGCTTTCATCTGAAAGCCTATCGCAACTAAAACTCTCAGTTGAAGTTTCCCCCTTGTACATATTTTCCTTTATGCTTTTCCCTTGTATCTGTCTGTAAATATGCTTTTAAGTTGTTTTTGTTTTTAGGCTGTTGAGCCAAGTAGTTCGCCGGACCTGTGGGACCGCAAGCTTTTGGTGTTAAGATGCAAAAGCAGTCTCCTCCGCAAAAGAAAGATATGGGGATAGCCGAGAAGAGAAGCAAAAATCTGCCTGCCTGCCTTCGCTCGCTAAGGTGCCAAAGCCCTGAAGTCGCTTCGCCTTTTGGGCGAAAACGGGAATCCCTTCCAAGCTACGGCCGAATTAGGGACAAACAAAAGAAAGTTTGCCAAGTGAAAAGGCCCGAGATCGCTCAGATTTTAAGCAATCCCAGAAGCGCTTTCGAGATTTGAGCGATTCAGAGCACAGAGGGGACGAGTAAAAGAGGCCCGAAAATCTGCTAAGTGTGGGCGGCCTCGCTTTCGCTCGCTAAGTGTGTAAAACCTCAAGAGCGCTCCAAAGTTTCGGCGACGGCGGGAATGGGTAAATTAAAAGGAGTTATATGTAAAATCCCGTCCGCGCTCACTTTTAAGAAAGAAGCTCGAAGTCGCTCAACTTTGGAGCGATCTCGGGCGCGCTCAAAAGTTTCTAGCGATATCAAGGAAAAACGCCCGAGCGCTTTTAGACATAAAGGTCTCCAAAGCGCCCACGTTTTCAAATAAGCTCGAAGTCGCTTCTACTTTTTAGCGACGACAGGAGTTCAAGACAGGCGTCGCCAAGAATACAAAAGGGGCTAGAATTTCCCCAAGTGTGGGTTGCTCGCTTTCGCTCGCCAAGCACCACTTTCCCCAAAGCGCACACGTCAAGACAACGACAACGGGTAAGGGAAAAGGTCAAACATTTGTTTTGAATGGAAAAAGTCTCACCTTCGCTCGCTATGAGGGCCCAAACCCGAAATCGCTCGAAATTTGAGCGATATGGAGGAAAGCATGAAATTATAAAGTGGGCCCCGTTTCTCGAGCTAGCGGCATAGAAAAGCGTGCCAAAAGGGAACGATTTGCACGTGTTCCATAAGTACTTATTAAAAGGTGGACATTCTAAGGCGGCAAAGGTTTAAATGTTTACACTCCCAAGGGAGATCGTGTGCATGGCCACCCTAGCTCGATATCAACTCCTACCAACCCTGCGCTCCTCGCATTGAATTTAAAGTACTCGGTTGCGCCACCTATTGAAGTTTCTCCCTCGAACTCTCCATTATAAAATAGCGCTCTCGCGAGGGCACTTGGTCAGTTGAATTCCAACGCACTCTGGACTAGATTATACTAGCGCCATGGGAAAGAAAGAAGGACAGCAGAAAGCTGCAGCAGAAGCGCCAGCGGCGTCGGGCACGCTTGCAAGTGGGCAGAAGAAAGAGCAGAAAGATAAAGGGAAGGCTAGGTTGGCCGAGGCAGGAGAAGAAAAGAAGCCGCGAGTCGCGAAGCCGAAGCCGATTCCTCCTCCACCCTTTGACAGTTGGGTCAAGCAAGCTCAGAGATGGGATTTACTCCCAGGGTACCAGCCAAATAAGGCAGACAATTGACAAATGGCGGAATAAGTTTTCCCCTTCAAATCCTTATGCTGCGGCGTACTCGTCTAATCTCTACTGGTTCTTATACCCGGAGGTACATCACTGCCCTGAGCTAATAGCGGCGATTGCCGAATACTACAGGTCGAACACAAGGCAAGTATGTGACCACCAGGGCAATGTCTTGTTTTCACTCTACTCTGATACCGTTGAAGCGGCCTTCGCGCCGGGCATACAGTTGAATAAGGAAGACTATATTGTTAAAGGCGTCAACTTGGGAGAACAGACGGATAGGTATTCAGATAACCAGAGGATGCGGGACTTTATGAGCTCTCAGCTTCATGAGCCTATTCCGCCGCGGCAATGGCCAAAACAAGGAAGGCCTTTGAGCGAATTCAAGAGCACTAGCATATACACTATGCTGGCTTGGGTCTTAGGTCTCGGCTCGGACGCGACAGTCCTCCCATACCAGATTTCCCTTGCCGAGTGTATCTTGAGAGGAGAGTTCTATGACCCAAATGAGATGACAGATAAGACCAAGCCGATTTTCTTCAATTGGGCAGATTGCGTCACCCGGGGAATGCACCAGCAGCTACGAGAGTATAAGACCGGTGCGCGAGATGGTTTCAGGTACTGCTCGGCCTTGGCTTGGTTATTTTTATTTCATATGCACAACCGCCTGCGGTCGCTCCCTATACAATGCGAAGATGACAAAGGCGCACGGCTACCGGTCTATGAGTGGACCAAGGTTCTATGGAAGGAGGAATCGTACTACCAATTCAATATATCATTCTTGGGCCCAGCTCTCGCTCTCCTTCACGGTTCATGCCCACGCGTCCCACAAACATTGAGGGACCAATTCAGTGATCAGAATTACGGCGACACTTTTCGCCTTACGCAAGGACTTGTGATAAGGGTTTTCGGCTTCACGGGCAAACCTTTCTTGCTGCCCTATTACGCATCAGAATATCAGTTTGGCCTAGAGGTGTCTCGGTAGATGGATTATACAGACGCAAAATATGGTCAGGGAAGGAGAAAAGGCCACCTGTTTGAATACCCCATCACCTGGGCCGGGATCGAAGTTGACACCAACGGACAACATCAGTACTTGCATGCCACGCTCTCAAGTCTCGGCTTGGCGGAGCTACCGCAAAGTGGAAATACGACCCCTTGGACATCATAAAAGACTTTACATCTCGCCAGGAGTTTCACGTTTGTCCTCAATTGGGGATTCTGGAGGAGCGCAATAACCAAGACGAAGATCTGGAGTGGTATATCGAGGACATGCAGTCTTTCCCGCCTTGGCATGACTCCTACTGCGTAGAGGTCGAGTTTGACCCTGCCCGAAATATAGGGCACAGGCCGAATACAGATGTATACAAGAGATTAGAGGCAAGACTGTAGAGGAGGGGTTGGAGACTGGACAAAATAGAAGAGTGGTGGAAAATGCGTGTCAGGACCGGAAAAGAAAAATCCGTGAAGGACATAAAGGACGACGACACCTTTTTCGATCTCTACGACAAACATCACGCCACGTGACGGCCAGTGGTGTTTCGTAACATCGTGCCCCGAGGCTTTCGCCTACAAAAGGGGCAGGTCCCACCTAAGCAGTTGCAAACGAGTGGTGGGGGTCCAGTCAGCAGTCGCGAGAAGAGAGTATTGAAGAGCCTAGAATGCAGCAGCCGGCCGAGAAGCAACATGCTAAGGCCGCGTCATCCAAAGGACAAGTACCCACGCACGTGACCCAAGCAAAGCAGACTTCCTCGGCAGAAGTGTCCCCCGTGCTTCAAAATAAAAAGGTTGTCAAAGTGACCGTGAAGCCCCCTAAGGCCCCAAAGAGTTCTATTAGTTTGACACCTATCACCCAAGAGGAGGAACTCGCCCCTCTTAAGAGGAAGAGGTCAGAAAGGCCTAAAGAGCAAGGGCCTGCGCTTGAGAAGGAGGTAGCACCACAGCCGGATACCACTCCGCCGCCCAAGAAGAGCAAGGTCTTAGAGACTGCTACGGAGAAGGACGATATATCTACATTTGCGGGCGACCAGTGGATAGACCACGTCTTCGACTCACCGGCTTGGGCGGAGCCCGCAGGTACTTGTTGCCACATTTTGCACAGGGGTGCCATGTTTTTGGTTTCTATTAGAGAGCTGCTCTTTTCCTTCCCTTCTCCTCATTTTCCCTTTCTTCATTTCTCCCTTTCTCTCTCTCCCTCGCAGTTCCATTCCCTCTTCTTCTTCCTCCCTTTCTTCCCCCAGTAAAACTTCAGCAGGTGTACCTTGAAAAGTTTCTAAGTGTTGGGGCGACACCCGACTTCGCAGCGAAGTCGGAGTGCGCCCCTCAAGTGGAGCGCAGTAGGGAACCCGAAGTGCGCAGCAAGACAGGAAATAATTGAAAATTTGACTAAGTGTCAAGGGCGACACCCGACTTCGCAGCGAAGTCGGGGTGCGCCCCTCTTTCTGGGCGCACTAGGGGAATGGTCTAGCAAAGAATCGGCTAAGTGCTGGGGCGACACCCGACTTCGCAGCGAAGTCGGAGTGCGCCCCTTTTCCGATGCTTGCAGTCCGAGCAGCGGATGAAGACAGCCAAGCACCGGTGCGACACCCGACTTCGCAGCGAAGTCGGAGTGCGCCCTTTGACCGGTGCCTAGTTGGGTAAAGTTAACTCCAAAAATTGCTAAGGCAAGAAGGCCTTCCAACTGCGTTGTTTTCCTCCTGCGCAACCCGATAGCGCCCGAATTCCTGGCGAAGTTGGATAAGCTGCCTTTCAAGGCAGACACGTGTCACACCTCAGCATCCGACAAGTATCCACCTTCGGGATTCGAGCCAAGACTTGACCGCGCAAGGACAAAGCATGGGCTACACTACCGGCGCCATCTGTCACCATTTAAGCCGATGTGAAGTGCCATCTGCCGCACCTACCCGCATTCCTGTTGACCGAAGACTTGACCCAACGCGCTGCCACGTAGCTGTACCGCCTTCAGGGACACCATGCTGCAAGGACAGTCCTGCCAGACAGAAGTCGGCATCGGCAGCTCCTCGGCCGCTCGTGTCGGCCTCTTGTCTTGTCTGGGACTTTGTGCCCATGAATGTAATCGGGGGAAAATTGGGCTATAAATACCCACCACATTTTCATTGTAAGGTGGTGGAAGGGGAATATATTGCTAGGGGACAATTGTAGCTGTGCGTTTGCCTCAAATACGGACATATACTTGGCTCTGCTTACTGTCTTTTATCTTGTATGCTGCCTCTCCTTGTCATTTCTGCCTCATGTTTCTTGTGTCATTGCTTGTTGTTGTACTGAACTCTGGACTCCGGCATTTGGTGGCCAAGTATTCTGGAATGCATAGATAGAGGATACATAGGATCGTTGATAGCTGTAGTTTCAATGTATGTTTGTAGATGAATGTTGTTAGTAGTGGTGATTGATTCGTTGCCGTGCTGCTTATTCCCCCCACCCAACTCCAATCACATTTGGAATCCCTTTACGCACTTTTATCTCTTTCCGCACTTTTATCTCTTTCCTGCACTCTTATCTTAACACAAACCCCATAGGAAGCCGGCCTTCTCCGGAGATTGGCACGGAAGGCATCCCTTCCTTCCGGCCTTTCAATATGGTGGGCGAATGCGGCGCAATAACAACAAATCCTTTCCTCATGGCAGATTCGTAACCAACGGTTTCTCGGCACGCCCGGTGGGACGAGTACTATTCCAATCTGATAAACCCCTTTGTGTCACCAGTTTCTTGGCCTTAGTCGGTGGGACATGTTAGTTTCCCATCCCCAAACGGAATCGAAGTACTAGTGCTCGCTTCATTGCTTGTTCAAAATCTGAGCACATGGCGACTACGCAAATTATCCGAACATTCTACGAGTCCGTGAAGACCGGTCCTAACGCCTTCATGCAAACGAGAAGGTGGCGAGCAAGGAATCCGGAGAACCCGCCTGACTTTTACGAACTTGACATTGACGCTCCAGGCGAGCGCGTCAGGCTGGCTGATTACCAAGCTCGCGAAGAAGAAATCCAAGAAGCCGAGGCTGAAATTGAAGAAGTTGAGGCCGAAGAAGAATCCACATCTTCGGACAGTTCCGATACCGAGTACACTACCGGGTCAGAAGCAGACATGGCTGATCATCTGGATGATGATGACCTCTTCCCGGCGGTGGATTCTACGGGGCCCTTGGCCCTAGTCGGACAGCAAGCTGTGCCCCCTGCTGCCTTAAAGTCTATCCCTACGTACGACGGCTACGGCAAGACGGCGTATGAACACATCCAGGACATTCTTGCCCTGGCTGCGCTTCACTCCATTAGCGACGAAAGTGTGAAGACCCGTCTGCTGGCCCTTTCCCTAAGGGGAAAGCTTCTCTCTTGGTGGAGATCACCGCCGGGAGGGATCCATCACGGGGTGGCGACGGTTAGCCGGCGAGGCTCGTGAAAGGATGCAACGAGTCTGCTGATCCCTCTTCTTTCTTTGCATCGGTTCCAAAGTATTCGAGAGACACCCCCAAGAGGAGGTGTCAGACTTCAACATCCGGTTTGCGAGGTCTTGGAAATGAGTTCCTCACGAACTCCGACCGTCAGCAAGTCAGGCCGCCTACTACTACCTGAGATCTTTCAACTCAGACATTTGCCTGCTGCTGAAGGTTGCCAGAATCAACACGTTCCCCGCTCTGTACGAGGCTGCCCAACAAGCTGAAATGGACATCATCTCCATCGGCAGGCTTCCGCACAGAGTGCAACCGCCCATCTACCCTGATTTTCCCCGATCGCAGTATCCATCAGCTTCTGGTTCGGAGCCGTCCACTTCAGGACAGCAACCCCAGCAGCAATGGAATCCGGCGCCGGTCGTGAATCCTTACGGCCCGCCGCAGATTCATTATCCGCCTCCTCGTCCTCCGCGTTTTCCAGCACTTCCTGCTCCCCCGCAGCATGCACAATATTCCACTCCTCCTCCATTGGCTGCATTGCCTCCCCCAGCTCAGTTGCCGCCGCCTCCTGACCATGATATTCAGAATCAAATCCTTCAGGAGGTCCGGGCTCTGGCCTCTGGCTATCACACCATGTCCAACGACATGACTGTCCTGAAAAAGAAGCAGGCCCAGATGGACCTGGCTCCAAGGAGGCCATATCCGCCCCCGACATTGACAAAAGATCGGCCCCCCGAGCAACAATTGCAAAGGCGGCCCCCTCCGAGGAATGCTGCCATTGAAGACGAACCTGGTACATCTGACCAGGTCAACTGGTGCACCACGTGCAATGACCCGCATGCTGAGGAAGACTGCACACTGCATCAGCACTACCTCCAGACCTTGGCCGGCAGCGCCATAGAGGACGAAGAACTCTACATGATCCTGGGCGACGAAAGCAATTTCGCCGTTTCAGAGGAAGTTCCGATGCCGCCTCCTGCCAAGGAAAGCAAAAAGTCTGCCGAAGCTGCAGCCAAACCCTTAAAGGTGTACGCCAGAAGAGATAAGGCGCAACCTGAGGAGATACCGCCCTACAAGAGGCTGTGGCCCTACACAGCCAAAGACAAGACTCCTCCGGCGAAGACTCCCGCAGTCAAGCCTCCCGTAGCCAAAGCTCTTCCGGCTAAAGCTCCCGCTGCTCAGCCTCCAGCTGAAACAAAAGAACAAGCTCAGGAGAAGCCGAGATATCCGTCTCTGACCAAGAGACAGAGAGTTGAGGCCACTCAACAGTACCGGACGAAGTATGAGCCGGCAAAAGAAGCGGAAGGAGCTAGCACTTCAGGCTACAACATAGTAGACGAGTTGAAGAGAACTCCCGCAAGAATCAGCATGTATGATGCTCTTCGGCTACCGGGCCAGGTTGATCTGCTGCAGGAATCTCTGAAAATCATGAAGAATGGCAAGCAGATACGGCCCGTTGTCCTGGTGCAACCCTTGACCAGTCTCAGCCACTGGGAAGAACAGACCACCTCCCTTCTATCTGTCATTACGGATGCAAGGGTACATAGTACACAACTGCATGGTGGACTCTGGTGCTTCCACGACCGTAATGCCGAGAGCCGTCTGCGACGAAATCGGGATGGAGTACACAAGGAGCAGCCAAGGCGTGCTGCAACTAGACGGCACCCCTGTCAAGACAGTCGGTGTCATTAAAGACATCCCCATTCGGCTGCACAAAGCTCTCGACATCGTGGTCATCCAAGAGGTTGTGGTCGTCGACTTGGAACCCTACTTCGGCATGTGTCTCTCCAGGGAGTTCACTGCGAAGTTGGGAGGGTATCTGTCTCTGGACTACTCGCACATGGAAGTGCCCTTCAAAGGAAGGAGACTGAAAATCTTCAATGAGAAGCCTTCCACCTTCTTAGTAGAGAAGATACCCGGAGAAGAGCATGAGGATTGCATGGTTCAGCTGACGGAGGAAGAACTGGTGACAGTGGACATGACGGAGCAAGCTCTCGAGCAGTTGCAAGTAGAAGATGAATTCTCCTTGCGGGACTTCAACGCCGTGATTGAAACTGAGCAAGGCTGCTACACCATTGTTCAGCCTGAGAGGCTTGACAAGTCAGCCAGGAGAGAAGTGGGACCAGCACCTGAGAAGCTGTGGAAGCTTTTCTTTGACGGCGCACGATGCAAAAATGGCGCCGGTGTTGGAGTACTTTTGGTTTCCCCAACCGGGATCCAGAAGGATTACACCTACAAGCTGGCTTGGAGCTGTACCAACAACGCGGCGGAGTACGAAGCCCTGTGCTTGGGTTTGCGAAAGGCGGAGAGGTTGGGAATCAAACATCTGCAGATCTACGGAGACTCAGAGCTGGTGTGCCACCAGATCACGAATAAGTGCGCCTCCAAAAAGCACTATCTCAAGGCGTACCGAAATCGGGTGCAGGATCTGATGGAGTCTTTTGACTCGTTGAATGTCAAGGCTATTTCACGAGAGAAAAACAAGCATGCTGACATTCTGGCGTCCGTTGGAGCCAAGTACGTTCCGGCTGATGACACTGTCCGGAAGCCGAAGCCGGTTCGTACCATTTACGGGCCTTTGTGCCTGATAAGGACACCCACTGGCAGGTGTTCGACTGTGACGAGGAGATCGTCACATTTTTGGTAAATGAAGCCTGTTCAATCGAAGGTAGAGACCCTGATGACGAGCAATATGAGGGGTTGATACGGTTGAAAAATAATCATGTCCCAAAAGGACTGATTACTCTTGAGAGTCTATTTGATCGAAATGACGAGCCATATCTCACCGGATCAAAGTAGACCCGAAGCGGTATGCCGACACTGGAGCTGGAACACTGGCAAATCAATCAAGGTTGGGACAGATTGCACCACAGAGGAACTCGAGCAGATCAGAGCATTATGTCGAGAGTTCCCCGACATAGTAGCCTGGAGCTACCAAGACTTGAAGGGGTATGACAGAGAAATAATCCAGCATACCATTGAGCTAGAAGATGGCGCCAAGCCATTCCGGCAAAAACAGAGGGCCGTCAATCCAAAAATCGAGGCCATGATGAAGGCCGAGCTCTTGAAGATGCTGGAGGCCAAGATCATCTACCCCATCAAGCATTCATCCTGGGTTGCGAACTTGGTTCCTGTGAGGAAGAAGAACGGAGACATTCGTCTTTGCGTGGATTTCAGAAATCTAAATCAGGCCTCCCTCAAGGACCATTACCCGCTTCCCCAGATCGATCAGATCCTCCATATAGTTGCTGGAGCCCAGAGATTTTCCCTCTTAGACGGTTTTCCGGCTACAACCAGATATGGGTCAAGGATGAGGACCAGCACAAGACGGCGTTCACCACCAAATGGGGAACGTTCGCCTATCAGCGCATGCCTTTCGGCTTATCCAATGCTGGCGCCACATTCCAAAGAGCCATGGACCTGGCCTTCCGAGAGCTGCTCAACAAAGTGATTGTCATCTACTTGGATGACATGACTGTTTTCTCTCACAAGCGAGAAGATCATGTTCCCCACCTGCGGCAAATATTCGAAAGGTGTCGTGAATTCGGCATCTCCATAAACCCGAAGAAATCTGTCTTCGCGGTGAAAGAAGGAAAGCTGCTGGGGCATGTCATCTCCGAAAAAGGCCTAGCCATGGATCCTGACAGAGCAGAGGCCCTCCTCCGCTTGCCCGCCCCAATCGACAAGAAAGGGCTACAGTCCTTCTTCGGCCAAATCAACTTCGTGCGGAAGTTCATACCGGACTTCGCACAGGTAATCAAGCCCATGGCCGAGTTGCTGAAAAAGAATATAGAATTTCTGTGGACTGAAGAAAGGGAGCAAGCCTTCGAGGAGATCAAAGCTCGCATTGCACAAGCACCGGTGTTGATCAACCCGGACTACTCCAAGGATTTCATCATGTACGCGGTGGGAGAACCGAGAGAGTTACGCCGCAGATCCCGACCCAAAAGGGAGATGATGGCGAGGAGCGCCCCATAGCGTTCCTGAGCCAAGTAATCCGACCGCACGAAGAAAAGTACAACTTTATAGAGCGGCAGGTTCACGCTGTCATGAAATCTCTCCGAAAGTTCAGGCACTTTGTCTCCCAGAGCAAGATCACTGTCTTTGTGATCCACCTGGACGTTCGAAGCTTCATCATACAAGGAGAGCCGGGTCACAAGAGAGCAGGATGGATTGCTAAAATCCAGGAGTTTGACATCGAAGTGCGGCCAACCAAGCTAATCAGAGGCCGAGCCTTGTGCCAGGAGCTAGCCCGAAGCGCGGCAGCCGAGATATCCGCCTGCGAGTGGGAGGATCCAGCAACACGCATCAACCTAGCCAACTCCTTACCCGAGGAGTGCGACTGGACAGATGAACTGGTGAGATACTTCCGCACCGGAAGATGTCCAGACCACATGAATGCCTCACAAAGAAGGAGGTTTCGGCTAGGTGCACTGAAGTACACTCTTCGCCCCGAGGGGCTTTACTTTAAAAACATTGACGGCATCCTGTTGCGGTGCGTCAGAAAATCAGACCAGTCTAGGGTCCTTGGAGAATTTCACTCCGGGATGCCTGGAGGTCACCATTCTGCAAGGCCTACGGCCTTGAAAATAATCAGAGCTGGGTACTACTGGCCCACTCTGTTTACAGACGCTCATGCGGTCTGTACCAAGTGTGATCAATGCCAGAGATTTGCTGGCAAAAATAGAAAAGCACCCCTGCCCCTTCAACCGATCCAAGCCGAGACTCCGTTTCAGCAATGGGGTCTGGACTTCATCGGGGTGATTTCGCCGAACTCTGCAGCGGGCCACAAGTTTATCTTAACCGCCACCGACTACTTCACGCGGTGGGCAGAGGCGATCCCCACAAAGAACGCCGACCAAGAGACGGTCATCAGATTCCTCGAGAGCCTGATTACCCGTTTCGGGGTCCCCGAGTCAATAGTGACGGACAATGGTCCGGGGTTCGCAGGCGCGGTACTCACGGAGTACACCAGCAAATTTGGCATCTATCACAAGATGTCTTCCAACTACTACCCGCAGGGGAACGGTCTCGCCGAGTCCACCAACAAGAATCTACTGAAGATCATCCGAAGGACAGTAGAGAAAAACAAGAGGACTTGGCACCTACTCCTGGATCGGGCGCTATGGGCGGACAAAATTTCATTCAAAAAGTCCATCAAAACGTCCCCTTATGCGCTCGTGTACGGCAAAGAAGCTGTCTTGCCAACGCACATTGAAATACCCGCTCTCTGGATGCTTGATGAGGAAAGAAGCAGCGGGGATCCAGTAGAAGACAGACTTTGCCAACTTCTGCAGTTGGAGGAAGACAGAGAGAAAGCGTACCAGGCCTTCACCAAGCACGCTGAAGCAACCCAAGGCTGGTTCGCAAAAGGCACCACTGCCCGAGTTTTCAAAATCGGGGACCTGGTGCTGAAATGGGACTCGTTGAAGGCGAAACCCGACAACCATGGAAAGTTTGATGCCCTCTGGGAGGGCCCCTATCAGATTGCCCGGGTGAATCAGTTCAACGCATATGTGCTCCGGGACATGGAGGGACATCCTCTCCCCATTCCCGTCAACGGGTTCCACCTGAAAATGTACCACCACTGAAGGCGCCCGAAGGGGTCCTTCTTTGTACAGATTTCCCTTTTTTTTATTTTTAGTTTTCGGCATGTAAATATTTCAGTTGTTTTTCAGTTTTTAGTTTTCCAAGTAGCCTAAGTCTGAGGCAAATGCCGACTTCGCAGCGAAGTCGGGTAGCGCTCATCGAATGAGGCGAAGTAGGGAAGAAAGCAGTTGAACAAAGAGCTAAAATGTCTAAGTCTGACTGCCCAACCCGACTTCGCAGCGAAGTCGGGCTGCGCCCTCTCCAAAGGGCGCAGTCGGGTAGCAGACTACAAAGAAACGCCAAGTGTCGGACTGCGCCCTTTTCTGGGCGAAGTCGGATTGCGCCCGTTTTTCGGGCGAAGTCCGAGTGCGCCCCCATTCTCGGGCGCACCCTGGGTGATCCAGTGAAAGAAGCTGAAAGCGCCTAAGTCTATCGAAGTGCGCCCGTTTTCGGGCGAAGTTCGAAGTGCGCCCGTTTTCGGGCGAAGTCCGAACAGCTCACCACGGAGAACGAAAAATCATAAGTGTGGGCCCAGGGCGAAGTTCGACACAGGGCTAAATTGGGTTAAAGTTGTTCTTTGAAAAGTGTGCCCAATGGTGGCGGTGACGTCAGCAACGGCACAACGATCAAGGAGGCTTTAAATGATTGCGCAATTACCAATGATGATGCATTTAAAGGGTAAGGTGCGTTTTGGGCCAACGACTAATAAAGCACGCTTTTCTAAAAAGCCCATGCGCAGCCGCCAAAATCATAACGTCTCCACCAACCCAGAGTTAACTGCCCTAACTCCCTCCCTCGCGCCATTAATGTGCAGTCGCTGTCTACAAAAGGACCCTGGCACGGCCAGAAAATTCATAGTGTTCGAGCTGACTCCCGGACTGCAAGGAATAAAACTGACAAGCTCAGAAGCCGTTGTTCCTGTCTCTGTTGTTTCGACAAGGATGGACAAGGGGAAAGCGCCCGTACAGGCGCAATCAAGTGAAGAACCGCGCGAAGCTGAGTCTCCAGAGTCGAGCGCTCATGAGAGCGCAGCGCCGCAGAAGGACAAGAAAGGAAAATCCAGAACGAAGAGGCGCGTAGTTGGCCAGACTCCGCCGCCACCAATCAACCGCTTGTCCGGGTACAAAGATGGTTCTTTTTCCATCAGTCTCTCGAAGCTGCGTCTGAATATCGCGAAGTGGGTGGATAAGGTTTCGCCTTCCCACCACCTCGGAGCGGCGTACAAATCAAACCTTTACTGGTTCCTGTGCCCTCCGACTCACTGGTGCCCGGAGCTGGTAGAAGCGATTGCTGAATACTACAAACCAGCTGCGCGGCAGGTCTGCGATAATAAAGGAAGGGTGTTGTTCACTCTTTTCGAGAGAGCATCCAGCCAGCGTTCGCCCCAGGGCTTCAGTACAGCCCAGACGCAATTATCAGAAGGGTGAACATAGAAGAGCAGACCGGCAGATTTTCTCAGACGAAGCGGATGAGAGAGTTCCTGGACTCAGAGCTGAAGACTCCGCTGGCGGCTGGACAGTGGCCGACTGGCCCCATACCGCTGGACCGATTTGAAAACAGATATATCTATATCATCCTGGCGTGGGTCCTCGGCTGCGACTCAGACAGAGTGGTGCGGCCTTTCCAGCTGGCGATGGCCGAGTGCATCCTGCACGGGGAGTTTTACGACTCCACGGCACGAAAAGCGGGAAGCGCCCTATCTTCTACGACTAGGCGGACTGGTTGGCCTACGCAATTCATTCGAGCCTGGTGAGACTGCAGCAGAAGCAATCGACGGACTTCCGGTTTTGCTCTTTTCTCACATGGCTATGCATGTATCACATGCATTACCGGATGAACGTCCCTAACCTGAAGAAACTGAGCGAACAAGGAGAGCCGCTCCCCGTGTACGAGTGGACTGAGGCCCTGTACCGGAAGGGCTCATTTTATGAATTTAATGTTCAATTTCTGGGCCAGGCAATGGGATTGTTCAACCGTGGCGCGACTCGCCCACCAGCGGCTATGACCAAGTATCTGTGGAACAATGAGTTCGGGGATACCTTCAGGCTGACTCAGGGCATTGTTGTCCGAATCTACGGATTCAAGGGAAAGCCTTGTTTGCTGCCCTACTTCTGCACTGACCATCAGTTCGGGATGGAGGTGGCGCGGCAAATGGATTACGTCGAAGAAGAATTTGGCCAGGGAAAGAAGAAGGGTCACATTTTTAAATATCCTATGACCTGGGCCAATATTCAAGTCTTCGAGATCGGGCAGCACGTTTATCTTGAACGGGAGCTGATGGAGATGGGCCTGATTATGCTGCCCCAACGCTGGAAGTATGACCCAATCGGGGTCCGGGGAAAGTTCACGCACATCTGTCCTAGAGCTGAAATCATGCAAGAAAGAAGAAACAGGACAGGTGCGGACCTCCACTGGCGCATTCATTTGATGCAATCATGGCCACCATGGCATGAGTTTTACTGTGAGGAGGTCACTTACGATCCTGATCGAAACCCGGACCATCGAATGGAGTCAGTTGGATTCAAGAAGTTCCTCGCTAAGGTGGCGCCACTCAACTGGCATAAGGACAAAATCCTCGAATGCTGGAAGATGAGGTGTCGCACGCAACACGACAAATCAAGCCGGAGGAACCTTGCCGTTGATGATGAGTTTTCGGCACTTTATGATCAACATGTCGACACGTGGCAGCCCTTTGAATTTCGCAATTGCGTCCCCGAGGCGCAAATATAAGGTATAAAAGAAGGGCTACCTCTCAGTCATTGTCAACCCCAGCGACTTCCAGCGCGACTCCATCCAGCAGCCAAGTGGGCCCGATGCAGCCTGTAGCTCCTGTGGCAGTGCCCGAAGCGGCGCAAAGTTCAGAACGGTCAACTCCTGAGCTGGCTCCCCCAGCAGAAAAGGCGTCAGTACCGCCAACCGGCGGACCGAGTGCGGCAGGTATTCTCCCAGCGCGACCCAGGTACAAGTTTACCGTGGGGACATCAGCGCCTGCCGCCCCTTTATTGCCGCTTTCTTCTGGACCAGCCACGGCGTCGGGAGAAAAGAAAAGGAAAAAGGTCGAGAAGACCAAGCGACCTAAGGAGCCAGTGCAACCATCAGCCGCAGAGCAGCCGCAAGCAACAGCACCGGAGGTTGTCTCTTTAGACAGCCCCGAACCGGAAGCAGACATCCAGGCTGCGACCATCCCTTCAGCGTCGGCTCAGGCGGAGCCCGCAGGTACGTCCTCTGTTCCACTTGCCCAAGTCCGCGTCGGCCCTGCAAAAACCCCATCTTCCACTTCATCAGGGCAAGCCGTAGCCGTGTCTTCCGCCTCACAAGCTACCCCGCCATCCAGCAGCCTCCACTCGTTTGACCAGTTTGCTCAGGATCCCAACGCTTTTCAATCCCTGAGCCAAACCCTAGAGCCCTTCCCCGCAGCTAGCGCCGAAGCTGCTCCCTCATCTCCGCATCCTTCGCCCCAGCCGACCGAAACCCTACCAGCGCCATCCACTCAAACTCCTGTCACCCCTAGGACCCGGTCGCCCTCAAAGGCTACTACCCCCTCTGGTATCCCTCCTACTTCACTGTTCGCAGGGAAGATGCCGCAGCAAGCCCAAGCGCTGGAAGACCTCGATTTCATGAGCATCACCGAGGACCAGCCTCTGGCAGTAAGAGCCGTGGGGGGATCTGCCTCCTTTCTTCAAGGCGTTAAGCGCAGAAGGGCCGAAGAGATAGCCGCCCCGGTCAAACGCACAAAGTTTGACCTAGATCGGAGAGTGCTTACGACGGAAAAGCTGATTCCTAAGGTGAAGAAGCCTCTCCGTGACATGACCGAGGCTGACTATGAGCTTCAGACAAAGGAGAAGAACTTTGATGATATCAACGAGGAATACGAGATCCGCGGTATTCGTCGTAGAACAGACAACCTCCTTGTCAAGCATCTCGAGACCCAGGAGGCGCTTTTCCAGCTGCAGAATACCACAAGGCAGCTCGAAGAAGACTTGGCTAGGGCCACTGCGCAGTTGGGGTCAGCGCAACAGGAAGTAGAAGATCTTAAGGCTCGGCTGGCCGCCGCTCTGCAAACAGCCGAGCAAGAGAGAAAAGCAGCGCTAGAGCAGGTTTCACAACTGCAAGATTCGCTGAAACAGGCGCAGTCGCAGCTCGCAGAGAAAGCATCACAAGCGACGGCCTTTTCCAAGAGCAAAGCAAAGGAGATGCGCGCTAGTCTGCTACAAGGTTGCAAGCCCAACCTTGTCAAGTCCTTGTCAGTTCTGGATTTCGTATCCAGAATTGAAGAAGTATCCGCCCGGGAAAGCCTGTGGTAGAGGAAGCCGAACACCAGGCGAGGCAATGGCTAGACCTGGCTATGAAACTTGAGGAGTTAGAGCGCGAAGGCTTCCAAGTCGCCCCCATGTCACAACTTGCCTCAGAGTGGGCAGATGCAAGGGTAACCTTGCACACTTATTTTGCTAGGACAGAAAAGATCAGAACGGCCAGGAAGGCGCTGGACGCCTTAGAACATGAAAGACACATTCTCCTGGCGCCCTTTCACATTCTGTCCGAGCACGGGTGTCCGAGCTATGTCAGAGATGGCGAGTTCCTCACCCTTGAGCAGGTAAAGAAGAACTGGCTGTCCTTCGAGGCAGATACAGCTGAAATTGATAGCTGGACAGAGCCAGTTCAAGAAGCGCAGGTCGCTCAAATGGTGGCGAAGTACTGCAAAATCAACTCTTCTCTTGAGGAGTTGGGAAAAAGATATAACACCATTGACTTGCACGCGGTCGCTGCATTCCACGCAGTACTCAGAGAGATCAGCGACCCCACTCTCTTCCAAGCCGCAGTCTGGGATCAAGCTAAGGCTGCGCTCGAACGCATAAGCAAGCGGGAGGCCGAAAGTGGAGAGCCTTCAGATTCAGAAGGCGAGACTGAGGAGGCAACTGGTGAAAGTGAACCTGAAGAAGAACAGTTGCCCCAAGGGAAGCGACCAGAGCAGCAGAAGACAGGGGAAGGAAGTTCCTCTGCACCCAAAGGATAAAGGCATGGTTCTTTGCGTCGAGGCGAGCTCGACACCCCGCGAGCCGCCAGGAATGTTGCCACATTTTGCACAGGGGTGCCATGTTTTTGGTTTCTATTAGAGAGCTGCTCTTTTCCTTCCCTTCTCCTCATTTTCCCTTTCTTCATTTCTCCCTTTCTCTCTCTCCCTCGCAGTTCCATTCCCTCTTCTTCTTCCTCCCTTTCTTCCCCCAGTAAAACTTCAGCAGGTGTACCTTGAAAAGTTTCTAAGTGTTGGGGCGACACCCGACTTCGCGGCGAAGTCGGGTGCGCCCCTCAAGTGGAGCGCAGTAGGGAACCCGAAGTGCGCAGCAGGACAGGAAATAATTGAAAATTTGACTAAGTGTCAGGGGCGACACCCGACTCGCAGCGAAGTCGGGGTGCGCCCCTCTTTCTGGGCGCACTAGGGGAATGGTCTAGCAGAAAATCGGCTAAGTGCTGGGGCGACACCCGACTTCGCAGCGAAGTCGGAGTGCGCCCCTTTCCCAGTGCGCGATCCGAGCAGCGGAAGAAAGACAAGCACCGGTGCGACACCCGACTTCGCAGCGAAGTCGGAGTGCGCCCTTTGACCGGTGCGCAGTTGGGTAAAACTAACTCAGAAATTGCTAAGGCAAGAAGGCCTTCCAACTGCGCTGTTTTCAGCCTGCGCAACCCGATAGCGCCCGAATTCTCGGTGAAGTTGGATAAGCTGCCTTTCAAGGCAGACACGTGTCACACCTCAGCATCCGACAAGTATCCACCTTCGGGATTCGAGCCAAGACTTGACCGCGCAAGGACAAAGCATGGGCTACACTACCGGCGCCATCTGTCACCATTTAAGCCGATGTGAAGTGCCATCTGCCGCACCTACCCGCATTCCTGCTGACCGAAGACTTGACCCAACGCGCTGCCACGTAGCTGTACCGCCTTCAGGGACACCATGCTGCAAGGACAGTCCTGCCCGACAGAAGTCAGCATCAGCAGCTCCTCAGCCGCTCGTGTCAGCCTCATTGTCTTGTCTGGGACTTTGTGCCCATGAATGTAATCGGGGGAAATTGGGCTATAAATACCCACCACGTTTTCATTGTAAGGTGGTGGAAGGGGAATATATTGCTAGGGGACAATTGTAGTTGTGCGTTTGCCTCAAATACGAACATATACTTGGCTCTGCTTCTTGTCTTTTATCTTGTATGCTGCCTCTCCTTGTCATTTCTGCCTCATGTTTCTTGTGTCATTGCTTGCTGTTGTATTGAACTCTGGACTCCGGCATTTGGTGGCCAAGTATTCCTGGAATGCATAGATAGAGGATACATAGGATCGTTGATAGCTGTAGTTTCAATGTATGTTTGTAGATGAATGTTGTTAGTAGTGGTGATTGATTCGTTGTCGTGCTGCTTATTCCCCCCACCCAACTCCAATCACATTTGGAATCCCTTTCTGCACTTTTATCTCTTTCCGCACTTTTATCTCTTTCCTGCACTCTTATCTTAACACAAACCCCATAGGAAGCCGGCCTTCTCCGGAGATTGGCACGGAAGGCATCCCTTCCTTCCGGCCTTTCAATCTGTGGGCGAATCTGGGCGCAATAACAACAAATCCTTTCCTCATGGCAGATTCGTAACCAACAGGTACATTTTCTGCCCCCTCACATACTGCCGAGTCAATGTCCGTGGCATCCTTAACCCCTGCTGCCTCATCCATCCCCGCCAATATTCCATTAGCCCCCATCGCACCTGCCGCTCCCTCTGTCACTGAGCCCCACGCCGGTCAAAAGGAGGTTTCACCAGTCATACCTGAGCAGTCCCATTGTGGCCTATCCTCTGCAAGGCCCGATACCCTTCAAGCCCTGACCAAGACTCAGTTGGACACCACCGTTTCGGGCTCGCCTCCCTCTCCCCACATTTCATCCTAACATCCCGAGGACTCATCTGTCGCTCCCGCCCAGACCGAGTCACCCCACAAAGAAGAGGAGCACCCTTTTGCAAGTTCTCCACGCCTGTTCATGAAAGGGGAGGTGTCACAGCAAGTTCTGCCCCTGGTCAGGTCTCTTTTTGGAGACACAAGGCTGATCCAGATAATGCAGAGTCAATCCCTCATATTGCGGCCTAATCAGCCCGCTACATCTCGTCCAAAGCGCTCCTCAGGCAAATGGATGCAGCATGCAATTAAGCGAAGAGGCAAAGAGATCACCACGGTTGAGAAGCGCATCAGGTTCGACTCAGAGAGCATGCTCCTGTATAAGGAGAAGAAGATTCCAAGAGTGAAGAAGCCCGTAAAGGACATGCTTCTTGGAGACTATGAGTATAAGAGCACGGCCAAAAATCTGGATGAGGTCAGTTTCGAGAATGAGGCACTAGCTGTCCATGATGGGACTGATACATTACGCCTGAAATATTTCCAGTTGCAAAAGCGTTATTATGAGATGGAGAACGAGAAGATGAAGTTAGAAGGCATGGCCAAGACGCAGGCTCAGTTCGAGAGTTCTGAAAAGGAGTGCCTACAACTAAGAGAGCAGCTGGCGAGCCTTCAGAGGGAGGCATCGGATCAGAAAGAAGCTGTCGAACGTCAAATCAAAGAGATTCAAGATCAACTTCAGCAAACAAACCAGGAGCTAGAAGAAAAGATTGTGGAGATGTTCTCCAAGGATAATGTCAAACAGATCCGAGCCAGGTTGTTGAAAAATTTCAGGCCGCGGGATTCTAAAGCCCTTAGGGTGTTTGTATTTCTCACCCAGATTCAAGAGGCATCCGCATAGGGTAAGCCTGTGTTGGAGGGTGCAGAGCGTGAAGCAGATCGCTGGCTCGATCTAGCAGTCAGGGCAGGAAACCTTGAGCGCCAGAACCTCCAAGTACCTGCTACAGATTTCGTTGCCTTTGATTGGGCAGCTGCAAGGGTCACCTTGCACACCTTCTTTGAAAGATTTTAGAAGATTTAGAGAGCCAGGGCATTTTTGGACCTATTGAACCAAGAAAAGGACATATGCTCGTCCCCTTTCCCGACTCTCTCCGCACACGGATTCCCAAACTTCACCGATAGCGAAGGCAAGTGCTTGCCAAAAGAAGCTCTGCGCCAGTTGTGGGATGCCTTCGCTGACGACACTTCTGAGATTGATGCATGGGAGGATCCTATCCAGCAAGAGCAAGTGATGGAGCTCACCTCAAAATTCTGTATAATTCGTTCTTGTTTGTTGGATTTGGGCCAGAGGGCCGAGCAGATGGGTATAGTTCAGGTGGAGACCTTCAAGCACCTAACTAGCGATATCCGCAGTATGGAGCCCTTCTCTAAAAATGCCTGGGCTCAGATGCAAGAGACATATGAGCGCATTAAGGCTCACCTTGCCTCCGGGGAGTTCACTCCAGACGAAGATCCAGAGGAAGGAGAAGAGCCATCAACAGAGGGGTATCAAGGAGAAAAGAACGAAAATCAACCCGAGGAGGAAAGTCCTTCGAAGGAAGAGCAACAGGATACGGAGCGAGCAGGACCGGGGCCTACAGGAAAAGGAAACAGAGTCCGGGGGTGACTCTGGGCCCAAAGGATAAAGGCATGGATTCTTGCATCGAGGTGAGCTCGATACCCCGCGAGCCGCCAGAATGTTGCCACATTTTTGATAGGGGCGTAAATTTTATCAGGTTGTTTCCACTCTCCTTCTTCCCCGTTCTTTCCTCATATGTTATGGTGATTTTCCTTGGTGCTACTGCAAGGTGTTGTGTTTTCGGTCCCCAATTTCCATCAGATTTGATTCCATCATCGACATAAAAATTTTAAAATTTTACCAGGTGTTACCCCCTTTCCCAATATCGTTGTTATTGTTGCGCAATTTCTGGCGCAGGCGGGTTTTTGAGCGACTAAGGGTCGTGTTTCAAAGTGGCAGATTTGCCTAAGTCCTTTGAACCCGAAGTCGCTACCGCGCGCACTATCCGCCCGTTGCTATGGCACGTTTCGAAAGGAGTAGGCGGGCTCGAGATCGCCATCGCGAAGAGAAAAGTTGCCTAGCCTGCAAGAGTTTCCAGTGCTTTTGAGCTTGCAAGGTTGCCAAGGCTTTGAGCCCGAAATCGCTGTCGCTCTCCCCCAAACCCGAAATCGCTCAGCTTTCCTAGCGACATCCAGCAAAGAGGTTTCCCCAAGCTCGAAATCATCGGCGCCAAGCAGAAAAGCCCAAAATCGCTCATTTTGTGAGCGCTTTCGAGCTCAGGCCAAGGATTGCCTTGAATCGTCATTCCCAAGATCGCCTTCGCTCTTTAGCGATTCTGGGCGCATCTTGCCTTTTTAGCGATTTTCGGCTGCAGTCAAAGAGAGTGTTTGGTACGTTTTTTCCCCCTTCTCCAGGTCAGATTTTGGAGTTCGCGCTGATTAGACTTTGAGGAAGAGTAGCTGGGCATTGAGAGATAATTGTACCCCATCTACCAAAGCTAGACGATGGTCCCTTTTTCAGCGACCAAGACTATCAGAAGTTGTACAAGATCAAGTGAGAGCATGTTGCAAGTACAGGGATGGCCGACCAAGATCAAATCTCTCCCCTTTTTGCAGCTTTTGCAACTTTTGGCAGGTTTGGGGATCTGCGCTTCTCATTGTAATTGGGAGGGAAAAATGCTATAAATAGCAAGTGCTTCTCATTGTAATTGGGAGGGAAAAATGCTATAAATAGCAAGTGCGTCTCATTGTAAAAAAGGGGAAAAAGGGGATATCTTGCTAAGAAACTTCTCTAAGCTATACATCTGCTCTTAATACAAAAGTATACTTGGCTCATTAGTTGCGTCTATCTTGTATGCTGCCTTTCTTTAATATTTCTGCTTCATGTTGCTTATTTTTCTGATTGCTGTCATTCTGCATATCTGGATCTCAGCATTGGCAATTAAGTGTACTTGGAATAAGATAGAAAGGATACATAGGGTAGGAAAGTGCTAATGTTTCTAGGAATACATTGTTTTGATTGCTGTTGGTAAAAGCGTCTAGTTAGTAACTATGTTGCTTATCTCCTTCACCCGAAGTACATCACATTTACATCTCTTTCTGCACTTTTAAATCTCTTTCAGCACCCTAAACTAAACTAAAAACCATAGGAAGCCGGCCTTCTCCAGAGATTGGCGCGGAATGCATCCCTTCTTTTCGGCCTTTCAATCGGCTGGGCGAATCTAGGGCGCAAAGACCTAAAACCTTTCCTAGTGGCAGATTCGTAACCAACAATAATGTTTTATTAATGCTTTTCAATTTTCAAAACAGAATAGATTATAGTAGATTATAGTGACACAAATACTTTTCAATGAGTTTACACAGGTTTTTATGAGGGGTCTTGGTCCCCTCATATTGAGTGGGGTTTGAACCTTGGACCTCCTAAAGAGAGGCCAAAGCCCTTACCACTGCAGTAAGCTTGCAGCTTATAGTGACACAAATATTAAATCAAGTTCATTAAATAATTCATTTAAGACTTGGGCAAAGAATTTTTCGATGAAATGTTACATTACGGTTTTGAAGCATTTAGATCTCTCAATTCCAATTGTAACTATAAAAAAGAAGTATTTGTCAGCCTTATATTTTGCCAAATGCAAAGTTTTCCACTTCTGCTACCATCGCAGGCTATTCAAATTTGTCAAAAGAATATTTTAACAAATTTTTATTCAATGTTTTACAAACACTATTTGCATTGTAATCCTAGCATGGTCTATGTCCTCTCATACCACAATCAAGTTGTTTGGAGCCTATCCTAAGAAAATTCCTTATTTGTAAGTCTAACGATTAAGGGCTAAAGGTGCTCAACTGTAAATGTGCATCGCTTCCTCGATAGATTTATTTAGAGTAGGTAGATGATTAAGTGAAGAATTTCCTTATTAACTGACTGACTTATTTTAATTAAGGAGCAATGAATTTCACTTTTTTAAAGTTTTCTCCTGTATATTCAGATATCGAACCATAATCCGTGACGTTTCTGTGGTGGTGGGAGATGTAGGGGTGGTTGTCGGCACTACCGGAGTGGAGGTCGACGGCAGAAGAGTTACGAACACCACCGCCTCTGTTTTTATTGTGGAATCACTGATCGCAGTAAGTAAAAACAACCATACAACTAGGCATAAGCAAATGCCGCTCTTACATCTCTTAAGCCCCATTTTGAATTCTGCACCTAAATTGCAGCAGCATTGTGAAAAGGTTGCTTAAGACATAAACAGGATTCACTATATTTCAAGGACAAATCTGGAAGCACACACACCAAAAACAGACAGTAATACTAAACAATCCAGTGCGATAAAACACTAGATCCTCCAATTGAATGCCCGCACTTGAAGAAAATGCATGTGATGTTTCTTGGTGTCTGATAAAAAGTCAGCCTAGCTGGCTAAGTATAGAAATAGATGAGATTGGATAGCACTGTGGTTTGTTATATAAATGTTTGCTTATTATTTTTATCTTGTATATTGAAAGTTTTTACTATTATAGCTTTTTTGGATAAAATTCTGTGCATAACATTATATTGCAATCATAAAAGACATTATTGAATTCTACTACATAAAACTTACATATCTGAACAAACCAAACTAAAATGATCTTCTAGGTGCTTTTGAAGGATTTTGTTGATCCAGGTTGTAGTCTTGTGTGTTTTTTGTTTTAATTATTCATCTACTTGAAAAAGAAATTGGAGTTCGTACTAGCTGCATGGTTAAAGATATGAAAAAATAAGCAAGAAATGCTTCAAGATAACAAGTTCAACACCCATATTCGTTCGAAAAGAAGAATTAAGAGTTGAGGTTTAAAAAACTCAATGCAATACTTCAGAAAAGGACAAGTAGATGTCTTCAAACATTCACATTCTTTGATTATATATTAAGCCAAGGGTCTCTTTGCATAGTAAACATCCTCAACACTAAAGAAATTCTCCCTATCACAGTCTCTCCACACCATTAGAGGCAATTGTTAGTATTATTATCAGACAACATAACAAAGCATACCAAGATTTATGACTTGTCACTAAATTCTCCCTATCACTGTCTATTTTCCTATCTAAATCTACCCTATCTTCTAGATTCTTTGATGTTTATATTGATGGTTCAGTTGAACCACTAGGTGGGTTAGGAATTGATGCCTATGTTGCTTAGGTGTAAGTGGTAGACTGGTCTTTTTAGCAAACCATAGAGGGGAGGAGGTACCATGACAAAGGCATTTGCTTCACCAAGTTCTCTCTATCTTCCCCGAGCCTTCACACACCTCCTAGTGAGATCCATTGTTGGTTTGCAACATTCTCTACATATCCTCACAATATCTAACATTTTTGCATCCCAAGAGTTGCTCCATCTTATGTTTGTAGCTACCAACTGTTGGTCACGAATCCGCCATTAGGAAAGGATTTGTCGCTATTGCGCCCTGGACCCACAAACCAACATTGAAAGGCCGGAAGGAAGGGATGCCTTCCGGACCAATCTCCGGAGAAGGCCGGCTCCTTGCAGGGGTTAGTAAGATGAGAGTGCAAGAAAGAGATAAAAATGCGGAAAGGATTTACAAATGAGAGTGGAGCTGGGTGGGGGGAACTAACAGTACAGCAACACACCAATCACCACTACTTACTGCATTATAGGTACAAAGCATAGCCAGGAACTGCAAAGTCTAGTATACTTTCTGTATAGAGCGGTGTATGCACAGCTACAATGGTCCCCTAGCAAACATTCTCCCTACAAGGAGAACTAATAGCACGGCAATGCATCAATCACCACTACGTACAGTCACATAAACAGAAAGCAACCAAGAGATGTCAGAGCCAGGTATATGTGTTATGTAGAGAATTTATACGCACAGCTACAATGGTCCCCTAGCAAACATCCTCCCTACAAGGAGAACTAACAAAGACGACAACGCATCAATCACCACTACGGACAACAACGTAACACACAACTGATGGAACTGCTACCACATCTATTCTATGTATCCTCTAATCTATGAAGTTCAAAAGTGCTTGGCCACCAAATGCCAAAATGAATCAACAAGCCATGACACAAGCAATGCTTTAGGTATATCTGACCACCAAATGCTGAAACGAATCAACGAGCAGTGACACAGGGAAACGTAAAACATACATGTAAATGAGAGGCAGCATCAAAAATAAAAGCAGCAGAACAGAGCCATGCATATACTTTATATTTATAAGTAGAAGCACGGTTACAATGGTTCCCTAACAAACATTCCCCTTCCACCACTTTACAATGAAAACGTGGTGGCTATTTATAGCCCAAAGTTCCCCCCGTTACATTAATGGGCACAAAGTCCCAGTCAAACATTAGCTGACAAAAGCAGCCGCGGAACTGCTGGTGCTGACTTCTGCCGGGCTGGACTGTACTCTCGGCATGGTCTCCCTGAAGGTTGAACAACCACGTGGCAGCGCGTTGGGTAGAACTTTATATTGACAGGAATGCGGGTAGCTGAGGTAGGTGGAAACTCACATCAGCATTAAATGAGGCAACTGGCATAAGTAGTGCGGCCCATGCTTGTCCTTTTGCTCGGCATGTCTTGGCTCAGATCCCAAAGCTGGACACTTGTCGGATGATGCTGCTTGACACGTGTCTGCCTTAAAAGGCAGTCTATCCAACTTCGCCCGGGATTAGAGCGCAATCGGGTAGCACAAGCAGAAAACAGCACAGTCGGGAAGGTCTTCATGCCTTAGTCAAATTCTGAGTTTGTTTCCCTACTACGCACCTGTCAAAGGGCGCACTCCGACTTCGCTGCGAAGTCGGACTGCGCACAGGTGAAAGCTGATTTCTGCCGCCGTACGGACTTCGCCCTGGAAAGGGGGAGCAGTTCGGGCTTCGCGCAAAGTACGAACTTCGCCCCATCACTTAGTCATTTTTCCTGCCAGCCTGCTACAAGGTGCGCCCAAAAAGAAGGGCGAAGTCGGACTTCGCACCAAAACTGGGCGAAGTCGGACCGACTTCGCACCAAAAACTGGGTTTCCTGGTTCTGCTTCCCGGGGCCATAACTTTTGATCCGCTAACCCGATCGCCTATTATAATATATCGTTGGAAAGCTGGCGAGAAGATCTGCAATAATAAAATATCCAGGGATCATTTTGTCCATTTTATCGCCCCCGTTTATGGCCCGTGAAAACCCGAACACCTTAGCATGCTCTTTGCCGCTTGAAAGCTCCATACTTAGGCCAAAATTTATCAAAAGTTTTAATGTGGAAAAATTGCCAACACCAACTCTATATGAAATTTAATAATTACATGTTTTTCATCCATTTTTTTATCTCTTTAATTAAATTTTGTCTACATCTTTTAAAAGGATTTTTTTAACTAAGCATTTCCTTTGGAAATGTGGATCCTTTGTCATTTCCACATTTCCAAAGGATTTGCATACTTTTATTTCCTAAGGCGTTTCTATTTTGGAAACTTCACCCGTTTCCATGTTTCGTGCAGCTTAGTTCTCGATCAAATAACAAAACGTTTACAGGACAAAACTCTAGTTAGTGAAGCATTTAATTTGAATAAAGCAAGCAAAATATGTAATTAATGAAAATAAATGACCATACAAAATGTGACAAAAATTCAACTTAAAAAGTGTTGTAATATTCCCCATACCCATTCAAATATAATAAATACACGTGAAAAGAATGACTAAGGCATACTAGGAACTTCTGAAAACAACCTTTAAGAATTAAGGAGATGAGTGAAGAGGTGACATCAGTAATCATGAAATGAAACAAGGTGTAGGGTTTAGAGAGAAGCAGGCAGGGCAAAAATGGAAAGACTTCCATGTCTACCAATTGAAAAGTGAAGCCCAATATGTCTTGCTAGACTCAAAACCTCAAACTGCCAATTGTTATTTGAAATGTTTTTCTCTGTCATCCCTGGGCATGAACCACTAGACCTGCAAATTGGTGTTGATATCATTACTATACAATGTTCATTAATACTGTTGGTCTTCTCTCTTCACATGGACTGGTTAGTGTTCTAATTCAGTGATACAAGCGAAGTAGGGGCTGCTCAGAGTTTCAAGAAGGGTGAAGACAATGCATTAGCAGCTTGCAGACCTTGGTGCCTATTTGGACTCTTCACCAAACAGGCTAGCGCCAAGCCACATTATGGCATCATGACTTCTTTGGCATCAATGCAAGGAAGTAAGCAAACCTAAGGCACCAACTCCACGTCACCATCTGATACCAAACTAACAGAACGCCTTGTAGTGCCATATGCTCGATACCTCTACATAGGACCAGTTCAACCATGCATCCATCTAGACACTAGGGCCAAATGCAAAAGAAGCTAAAGACGCAGTTCACGAATTGTTCTTGAAACTGCTTCCTAATGAGTTGGAAACTGAAGTGCTTCCCCTTCCAATTGCTTTGTAACTGTTGTATATATCTTGTATAAAGTTTAATGTAGAAACTCCTTTCGATCTTCTTGGTCTTTCTTGTTCCTTCTCGTTCCTCTCATAGTAGTCAGACTCTTTTGGACTCCCAAGTACTCCGCCGAGCCCACTCCAACTCCTTTTTTTCTGGACTCCACCGAGTCCAGCCGAGTCTTGGGCCGAGTCCGAGTCCGACACGGACTCCCGAGTCCCGACGTCGAGACTCGGCTAGCCCAAAAAAAATGGAAGTTCAAAAAAAAAAAATTACATCTAGGGCGGTTAAGTGTTGATGATGCTTCACGACTTAAGCATCCACGTTGGCCAGTGCACAATCATGAACAAGACGCTGAAATATTTGTTTATTATATTAACGAGAGAATGTGCAATTTTGCTTCTCAAACCTTCAAAATGCTTATCCCTCAATTATAATTTATTTTAATACAAATATATCTTTCGCCGATGGATACATCATCCGCGTCTTGTTTGGGAATGGGAACCACTTCAGAATGCACGTATGCATGTCCTGTAGGGTGTGGCGATTTGGGTGGAGAATGGCATGATTTTTGGAGGCGTTCAATCAAGGAAGGCTTGAGGCCGCCAGTGTTGATACCTCTTCTGGAAAGTTCGTAGCGCAGTTCTTGCACCTTCATTTTCTTCCATTCTTTTCTCTCCTTCAATGCACCCTCTCCCGTCGTCGTCACTGCCACCGTCGCCATTGCAGCCAATACACACCACCATGCCGCAATGGAAAAAATTTAAAAACGATAATTTATTTTGCTCTGAAACCCTCGACCACCAACAAAACAATTGCTACGCACGAAGCTCCCCCAGAATAATGAATGTCACTTCTACCTTGAATTTTGGTAAGCAGTTTTCAAAAACGGCTTCCCATTCTAAAACCGGAAAAATGGCTAGGATTAAAAATTAGCTTTATTAATATTTGATGATTTTTTTTTTTCTCAGGAACCTTTTAATAAAAGTGAAGTTAATAGATCCCAACCAACCATCTAGGAAATCGAATCTAGACAACCTATCGATTATTTTTAAACATGGTATTTGAATATTATATTTATTAAACATGGTGGACTAAGTTAGGGTGATTCCGTCCCATAGTTTCTCTATTAAACATGGTGGACTAAGTTAGGGTGTTTCCGTCATACAGTAAAGTTTATCATTTTTTAATGTTTTTATTATTATTTAATGTTTTGTAAAATGTTAATAATGTTTTTGAACTTTATATATTAAGTTTTATTTTATCATTATATTATTTATTTATAATTTTATAAACCAAAGTGGTCATGCCTACAAAGGTCATAGTTTGTTCCGAATCCTCTGAGTGCACGCCATACCGACAACGATGGTATGAATCTCGAGAGACCGGTGGTCCTCTTCATGTCGGGTTATAAAATAATGAGGTGGTATAGGCTTGTTGGGGGCAGCCCTTGTAGTTTGAACCTTGCACTTGGCAGTTACTGAAAATAATGTGGATGTAAACAACTCCCTATGTATCCAAAAAAAAAAATTATAAAACAAAATTATTAGCTTGCTATTAGAATATGCTCCTTCCTCTTGTTAATTTCTTATTTGTATAATGTTGAATGTTGAGTAAGTGTGTTAGAATATACTAATAAGTAATATGCATGAAAAACTTATTTTTTCAATTAAAATTTGTATTTTTTTCATTTTTTCTTTTTTCCAAGTTTTTACCAAGTCTTGCCAAGTTTTTTTGCCGAGTCCCGAGTCCAACTCCTGAGTCGAACTTTCCGAGTTTAGCTACTATGGTTCCTCTTCGGTTCTGTTGGTTACGAATCTGCCACTAGGAAAGGGTTTGGTCTATCTTATGCGCCCTAGACCCGCCCAACAGATTGAAAGGTCGGAAGGAAGGAATGCCTTCCGTGCCAATCTCCAGAGAAGGCTGGCTCCTTTACTACACTATACTGGGTTTTCAGATTAAGGAACAAGAAAGGAATCGGGAAATTGCTGAAAGAAATAAATAACTGAAAGAAATGGGAAATGTAGATAGTTCCAAGGGGAAGAACAGGCAACACAATTACTAACTACTACTTGAACCAGCAACAATCAATATTATGAACATAACAGAAACTAAAACTAAACACACACCCTGATATGTATCCTTCAACAATTCCAGATTTCGTTCTTAATCACACACTTAAATCCAGATTGCAGAATTTACTGTATGCAAATGAAGAAACAAAATTAACAAAAATAAGCATAGAAGGCATCATACACAGAAAAGGAGTCCAGAATCAGAACCAGGAGTCTTAATATTGAAGCAGAAATCCAAGTACAACAGCTCTTTAGCAAAATGTTCCCCCCTTTTACATTACATTGAGCCGCCTTTTATAGAGGAAAATTCCCTTGATTACATTAATGTCCAACCCCCAAAACAGGTGGAGCAGTTGGGATTTGACCCCTGTCAGATGACAGAGAATCCATGGGATACGGCTCACCCGTGTTTAGAACGGCTCCGGACGATCTCTGCAGTTGGGACGACATGTCTCATTAATGTGGTTGGTGCAGCTTGCCCTTTGGAGCTTTTCCGGGACCTGACAAGGCGTCCTGATGGGATGGGCTGGATACTCGGACTCGTGAGCCATGGATGGGCTTTAAAAGCCCAACTACCTTCTTCCCCTGCTAGAGTGCCCCTTCGGCCACTGTCTCAGCATTTAAAAATGCCTTGGCTGGAGTTGGCCCGACCTTGCTGGAGTTCACTAGAGGACAGGTGCGATGTTGAGGGTCGCTCGAGAACAGAGCGAAGCTGAGGCCTTTGTGCCTTAAAATATTTCATTGTCAGATACTGCACTTCGCCCCTGGGGAAGAACGAAGCTGAGGTTCGCTCCTCCAAAGGGCGAACCCTGGGCCCTCTATGCCTTCGAACCATTCGTACTTTCAATCTGAGCTTCGCCCAAAAGTTGGGCGAAGCCGGGGTTCGCTGTCCCTTGGAAGCGAACCTTGAGCACCTTAATGCCTTGGCTAGCGTCCGTCCCTTTGTCGCTCAAGCTATAGTTCGCCCAAAACCGTGAGTGAAGCTGAGGTTCGCAGTCTTTTGGAGTGAACTTGAGACGCTTCCTTGCCTTGGTTAATTCTCCGATGCTTAGGCCTTGGTTCACCCGAAGACTTGGGCGAAGCTAAGGTTCGCTGTTTCCTGGAGCGAACTCTGGGCACTTCATGCCTTAGAGCCTACTGACCTCGAAACTTGTTGTTGATCGTTGTAAATACCGGAACCTAGGTTCGTCGTTCACCTGCTTCGTGAAACTAGGGTTCGCTGTGAATTTGGGCGAACTCGAGATAACTTTGACTTAGGCGCTTTTCGGAGTGAGTTTACCCTGAAGCCGTGGTTCGCCGTTCGGGAGCCCGAGACTGAGCTTCGGTGGTGGTTTTGAGCGAACCCGAGGCCGTCTGCCTTGGAAATAATTTTATGCCCCCCCTTTGCTTCGCTGGTCGTTGCCCCGAAGATGGGGTTCGCTGCGTCTTGGTGCCGAACCTGGGGTTCGCTGGCCATTCTGGCGAACCTGAGATCAAACTTGCCTTAGACGTTTTCAAACATGAATTCTGCACTTCGCTCAACAATTGGGCGAAGCCGAGGTTTGCTACTCCTGGGGGCAAACTGGAGAACTTTTGTGCCGATTTTTTGGGCGAAGCCGATCTTGGAGGAGAGGAAGGGATCTTGGAGGAGAGAAAGAGAGCAGAGAGGATTTAAGCATGAAAATAGTGCAATAGTTTTTCAAAATTTTACCCCTTAGTCAAAATGTGGCAACAGGTTCCTGTATTCCCCCTTTCTCTATAGGTGGTGGTTGTCGCCACAACAAAATAGATTGCCCTAAACCTTGCAACGCCACACCCTTGTATAAACAATTGTACAATTGCTTTATATTTAATACAATAGCCTTATACTTTTCAACACATTTGCATCATCTGTAAATTTTGTTTATTGTTTTGTATGAGGTGCATTCTTTTATCGGTTTGAAAAGGAGATATTATTGTTCCCTACGTCCTACAACGTAACTCTGGACATAACTTTCAAGCATCAAAAGCTAGTTTTGGGAGTTCTCCTCTATGCCATAGTTATGAAACATGGTAAAAATTGTCTAGTCCAAGTCCGAATTGCTCAGGCTCATGACTCGCGAGTTTTCCAAGCTTGACTGAGTTTTCCAAAAAAACACCAAGTCCCAAGCAAAAACTCGACTAGCGCCACCAAGTGGAAAGAGAGCACTACATACCTGCTGCCAGACCAAACAAAACACTAAAGTGCATCCTAACAGCAGATTTTTTGCAGTTTTAAGGAGAAAAACTCTTTTCAATTTTTTTTTTTTTCTCTTTTTCTGTTTCAAGCATGTTTTTTGTTCTTTTTTTAAGATTCAAACCAAATGCAACAGCCACCCAACTGTTGCATTTGAGCTGGAAATCTGAAAAACTCTTTCAAAGTTTCAGCTGTCTTTTTTTTCTCTTTCAGCTGTCTTGTTTTTTTCTCTTTTTAAGTAATGCTGCCTGATAACTATGTATGCAAGCCCATCTTTTCAGCTGTCAATGTTTAAACTAGGGTTTAAGCCCTAGGGCATTTTTTTTTAAGTTTATAAGTAATTGTTTGTTGTTACTTGTTTCCATGTGCAGCCACAAGAAAATGTCAATGAAAAGAGATCCAGCATGGAAGTATGCAAGGGAAGGGGATAAGAAAGGGGAGGTTTTTTGCAATTTTTGTGGGGCTCACATTCATGGAGGCATAAACCGCCTCAAATACCATTTGGCAAAGCAAAAAGGGAAAGATGTCAAGACATGCCCAAAGGTGCCAACTGATGTTCAGAGAGAATGCAATGCCATCCTCTCAAACTATGAGGAGAAAAAAGATCTCAAACAAAGACAAAGCGAGGCCATGTCAACCCCCCCTTCTTGACCTCGTATAGAGTGTACCGGCAACACCTTTAGCCAGTTTTACCACCAGAGTTCTAGTCCATCAGTTGCACACCCAGGGAGTGGGATGGAAGAGTCCTATTTTGCGGAATGTTTCACGCTAGGGTCACAACCCATGCTTGAGGGTATGGCCATGTGGAACGAGGAGAGGCACAAGGCAGCGAGGAAGGCCGTTGCAAGTTTTTGGTATTTTTCCAACCTTCCCTTCAATGTGGCAAGGTCTCCATACTAGCAAGGAATGGTAGATGCCATCGCAAGTTGCGGTGCAGGATTTAAGCCGCCAACTTATGACGATCTTAGGGGCCCTCTCCTTTGTGAATCCATGGACGACATTCAGGTTTTGCTTGATGACCAGCGTAGGGTGTGGAGGAAGAGGGGTTGCACTATCATGTCCAATGGGTGGACCGATGGGAGGGGCAGAACATTAATTAATTTTTTGGTTGCTTCTACAGGAGGAATTGTATTCCTCAAGTCAATGGATGCATCGGCACAAGTTAAGAGTGTCGATACACTTGCACAGTTGCTAGGGGAGGTTGTGTTAGAGGTGGGAGAGGAGAATGTTGTCCAAGTCATCACGGACAACATAGCGGCATATGTAGCAGCTGGCAAGATGTTGGAGGAGAGATTCCCCACCCTTTTTTGGACCCCATGTGCAGCCCATTGTCTCGATTTGCTACTCGAAGACATTGGGAAATTACCTTGGGTGTCAGAGGTTGTACAGAAGGCCAAAGCTATTACAAAATTTATCTACAACCATACATGGGTCCTCCAGCTCATGAGGCAATTTACTGGTGGGAGGGAGCTAGTGCGGGCTGGAGTTACACGCTTTGCCACAAACTTCGTGACATTGCAGAGCCTCTTTGATGCAAAGGGGGCATTGAAGAAGATGTTTGTCAGTGATGAGTGGAATGCCGAAGACGTTGCTAGATACCGACTCTCTAGTGAGGGGCGGAAGGTGTATGACTATTTGTTTGAGGAGCCCTTCTGGATAGCCATGGATGAGGCCATCAAGGTACAAGACTAAGTTTTTTATTTTATTTTATTATTTATTTTTTTAATTTAAATTATTTTTCCATTTGCGAATTTTGTATTGTAAATTTTTTTATTGTAAAATATTTTTATTTAAATTATTTTTCCTTTTTTTCAAGTGTCAGAGCCTTTGGTGAGGGTTCTCCGTCTTGTTGATGGAGAACAATCACCAATGGGATATGTATATGAGGCTATGGATAGGGCAAAAGAGGCAATTGCCTCATTTTATAAATATTCCCACACCAAATACGGTCCCATTTGGGATATCATTGACCAACGATGGACATCTAAGCTCCATAGCCCTCTTCATGCAATGGGGTACTACCTCAACCCCAAATTTTTTATGTTGATTCATTCAAGGCCGACTATGAGGTGATGTTGGGCCTTCGACTATGCATTGACCGCATGTTCCCTAATGAGGAAATGCACACTAAGATACAGGATGAGATGCAGGCTTATAAGAAATGTGAGGGCATCCTTTTCCCATCCTCACAGTGCATTCGAGCAAGGTCAACTATGAGGCCAGGTAACCCTCATCGAATTATTATTTATTTTGTCTTTTGATTTTGTTTTAAAAAATAATCTCAATTTACGATTTTACATGTGAATTATTAAATTTCCTTTTTCTTGGCTGTTTCTAGATTTATGGTGGGAGGACTTTGGTGCATATATGCCCAATCTACAGCGCTTCGCCATCAAAGTTTTATCTCAACCATGCAACGCTTCAGGTTGTGAGCGCAATTGGAGTATGTTTGAGCACATACACTCCAAGAAGCGCAATAGGCTTACACAAGAAAAGTTGAATGATCTTGTGTTTGTTCATTACAACCTTCACCTCCACCATAAAAAAATTATAAGAACAAGTAACGAGGCCATTGACCTAGACGAGATTGATCCATCATCTAAATGGATCACAGAGCCACAACAGGAGTAGCAGCAAGAGCCTCTCTTCTCCATGGATGATTTTGAAAACTTTGAAAACCTAGCGGAGGAGTTAGCAGCCAAGGCACAAGAAGAGGCATGCACACATTGACAAAGAGAGACTAGAGCTTCTGCTAGGGGCAAAGGCATTGCAAGATCTTGAGGCATTGTCATGACTCATGACACATTTTGTAATTTGTACCTTTTTTATATTATAAGCAATACAAGAATATTTGAATTTTGGATGCATTAAAATTTCTTTATTTAAGATGTGTTTTGTCACTTTCATGTGTAGTTTAAGCTTGTATCACTTACAGTATTATACATGGAAAAAACTTTTTTCAATGAAAATTGCATTTTCTTCAGGTTTTTTTTTGGCCAAGTTTTTCCCAATTTTTTTGTAGTCCCAAGTGGGCCTTACCGAATTCGAGCCAAGTCCAAGTTTCTCAACTATGCTCCGCACCACCACATCTTGGGCCCCGCAATGCAAATCAAGTGGTATCAAAGCATTCTCGCTCTTTGATTTCTTTCATTTCATTCATTTTCTTCGCAATATCCTTGTCCAGAACAGAACCTTCCAGTAAGTTCCATCATTGGATCGTTTTTCACACACTTATGGCACAAGAAGCAAGGTGTCACACCAAGTTGTGTGTCCTATTACCCTAAAGAACATCGTACCTATGAAGGAACTGTTGTCACATTTTGCATGGGGTGCTATGTCTTCAAATTTTTGTAAGGATACCGCTTTCCCTTCCCTCTTTCTTCTCTCCCCTTCTTCACCATGTCCCTTCTACTTTTCTGCCATCAATTTCATTTTCTCCACTTCTTGTCCATGTTTCTAACTGTTTCTCTGAGTGGGCAAAAATGCCCCAAAATCTTCTAAGTATTGTTGTTCGCCTGACTACGCAGCGCAGTCGAGCTGCGCTTGCCTAACTGTGCGCACCTAGGCGAAATTGTCAGAGCTGAGCCCAGAAAAATGTAAGTGTTGAGCCGCCCAACTTCGCAGCGAAGTCGGGCTGCGCTCCTAATTTCACGCGCACCTGGGCGGCATCTGATTGAAAAATAGCCAGAAAAATTCTTTGTGTTGAGCATCGCCCGACTTCGCAGCGAAGTCGGGCGACGCTCTAAAGTTAGTGCGCAGTAGGGCTGGCTTGCCTTGGAGACATCATAAATTGGCTAAGTGTTGAGCCGCCCGATTTCGCAGCGAAGTCGGGCTGCACTCACCAGTTTGTGCGCACTCGGGCGGAGGATGAGAAGATGCTGCCCATAAAATTTCTAAGGCATGAAGGCCTTCCCGACTGTGCTGCTCCCACCCTGCGCCGCCCGGCTACGCTCTAATTTTGTGCGAAGTCGGGCGGGATATAAAAGATGAGCTTTGAAGGCGATTTCTTCCCCCCATCAGATGCTGACAGGTGTCCAGCCTCGAGATTCGAGTCAAAGATGTGACAGAAGGTGTGTGAGCGTGAACTGACATATTGTACCGCATCTACCCTCATTCAAACTGACTCGAAGTTTCATCTACAAGACTGCCACGTAGCTGCCAAGTTTTCAGGCGGACCTTGCTGCAAGTACATTCCATACCCGCAGAGGTCAACATCAGCCACTTTTTGCTGCTTTTGCCAGCTTTTCCATCTTTTGTCAGGTCTGGGATTCTGTGCCCAAAGTTGTAATCGAGGGGAAAATTGCGCTATAGTTAGCTGCGCCATATCATTGTATAAGGGTGGATGGAAGATATATTGCTAAGAGACTTCTGTAGCTGTGCATTTGCTTTTGAATGCAAAATATACTTGGCTCCATTGATTGTCTTTATTTTGTATGTTGCCTTCGTTAAGTATTTCTGCCTCATGTTGCTTATATCTCTGATTACTTTTATTCTGCTTATCTGGATATCTCGTATTGGCAATTAAGTGTACCTGGAATGCTTAAAGTGAGGGATACATAGGATAAAGTAACATTAATGGTTTCAGTTACATATTATGTTTAGATTGCTATTAGTAGTGGTGATTGGTTTGTTTCTGTGCTGCTTATCTTCCCCACCCGAAACAAGCATATTTATGTTTCTTTCAGTAATTTGTAATCTCTTTCCTGCACTCTGAACTAAAACCTAAATCGAGAAAACATAGGAAACCGGCCTCTTCCGGAGATTGGCACGGAAGGCATTCCTTCCTTTCGGCCTTTCAATCTGTTGGGCGAATCTAGGGCGCATATAGATTAAAATCCTATCCTAGTGGCATATTCGTAACCAACAGTTTCTCTGGCACGCCCGGTGGGACACGGGAGTTTCCCACCCCAAAACAGAATCGAAGCATTGGTGTTCGCTTCATTGCTGTCAAATCAGAACACCTGGCGACTATGCAGTACCTGAATATTCTCTGAGTCCGTGACACTGGTACAATATCGAAAGCGCCTTCATGCATACAAGAAGGTGGAGAGCAAGGAACCCAAGACAATAGCCTGATCTCTACGAAATCGACATCAACGCTCCTGGAGAGCGAGTAAGGCTGGCTTACTACCAAGCTCACCAAGACGATAGGTTCAAGCACGAACCCGAAGCTGAAGCTGAAATAGAAGAAGCTGAAGTTGAAGAAGCTGAAGAAGTTGAGGAGGCCGAAATTGAAGAATAGCCTACAACTTCGGACAACACTGATACTGATTATACTACTGATCAGCTTGAGGAAGAGGAAGAAGACATGGCTGCCCAGAATCAACAAAATGATGATGATCTCTTCCCAGCCGTTGATTCCACAGGGCCTTTGGCTCTAGTTGGACAAGAAGTTGTTCCTCCCGCTGCCTTGAAATCCATTCCTACGTATGATGGCTCCGGGAAGACAACATACGAGCACATCCAAGACATTCGGCCTTGGCTGCACTGCACTCTATCACTAATGAGAGTGTTAAGACCCGGCTGTTAGCTCTCTCTCTAAGAGGAAAGCTTCTCTACTAGTGGAGATCCTTGCCGGAGGGAGCTATCATGGGGTGGCCCCAGCTAGCGGGCAAACTAGTGAAGGGATGCAATGAGTCCGCTGATCCCTCCTCACTGCTGCACCAGTTTCAAAGTTTCCAACGCCATCCGCAAGAGGAGATATCGGACTTCAACGTGAGGTTTGCGAGGTCCTGGAAAAGAGTACCCCCTGAGCTGCGTTCTTCTGCAGGACAAGCTGCTCACTATTACCTGAGGTCTTTTAATTCAAACATTTGTCTAATTCTTAAGATAGCCCGGGTCAACACTTTCCCCGCCTTGTATGAGGCTCGCTCGACAAGCGGAATTAGACATAATTTCTATAGGCGAGACTTCCTCATAGAATGCAGCCTCCCATTTATCCCGACTTCCCTCAGTCACAATATCCGCCCGCGTCTGGTGGAACGTCATCATCATCCAATCAGTACCCCCATCAGCCGTGGAACCCAGCGTCAGTTATAAACCCGTATGGTCCGCCCCAGATCCATTATCCTAATCTGCCACCTCCGCAATATCCAACACTCCCAGCTCCCCTCAATACCCGACATATTCTCGCTCCTCCACCATTAGCCGCATTACCTCCGCCGGCCCGACCAACGCCCGTCGATAATGATATTCAGAATAAGATCCTTCAGGAAGTGCGGGCTCTTGCCTCCAGTTACCATACTATCTCCAACGACATGACGATCATGAAGAAGAAGCAAGCTCAGATGGAGTTTCTTCCTAGGAGGCCATATCCTCCTGTGCTGACAAAAGATCAAGCTGCTCAAGCGCAAAGGCCCCCAACAAGGAATGCTGCCAACAATGCTCAACTAGGCAATTCTGACCATGTTAACTGATGTTCTACTTGCAATGATCCACATGGAGAGGAGGGTTGCATGTTGCATCAGCATTATATTCAGACCCTTGCGGGCAACGTCATGAAAGATGAAGCATACATGATCCGTGACGATGAAGGTAACTTTGCAATCCCTGAAGAAGATCTCGTGTCTCTCTTGACCAAGGAGGGCAAAAGGACGATTGAGGCCACCATGGCCCAGATGAAGCCATTGAAGGTATATGCAAGAAGGGAGAGGACACAGCCTGCTGTGCCAGCTCCTGATAAGCCGCCTTTACCTCCTACATCCAAAGAAAAGCCCCCAACGCTCAAGGCTCCCGTGGTAAAGGCTCTGACGGCTCAACCTCCAGCTGAAACAAAAGAACAAGCTCAAGAAAAGCTGAGGTACCCGTCGCTGACAAAGAGACAGAGGGTTGAAGCCACGCAACAATACCGAACCAGGTACGAGCCAGCAAAAGAGACAAAGGGAGCCGACACTTCGACTTACAATATAGTCGACGAGCTCAAGAAAACTCCCGCAAAAATAAGCATGTATGATGCTCTTTTGCTCCCAGAACAGGTAGACCTGTTGCAGGAATCCTTGAAGAATGTGAAAGATGGGAATCCGACGCAACCCGTTGTGTTAGCTCAGCCCTTGACAGTTTCTGCTACCAGTAAAAACAGGCCACCACCTTTCTATCTGTCTCTGCGAATGGAAGGCCACATAGTACTTGTTGCCACATTTTGCACGGGGTGCCATGTTTTCATTTTTTGTAAGTATGCTGCTCTCCCTTCCCTCCTCCTCCTTTCCCTTTCTCCACTGTCCCCTTTCTCCCCTACTGTCGGTTGCTTTTCCCCTTTTCCCCCTTGTACTTTCTTCGGTCAAATTCCCAAAACGGAGCAAAAGGTCCCTGAAAATTTCTAAGTCTAAGAGCGCAACCCGACTTCGCAGCGAAGTCGGGGTGCGCCCTTAAGTTCGAGCGCACTCGGGAATGCGAAGTGCGGAAGAGGACCAAAAGGACCGAAATTTTGGCTAAGTACAGGAGCGCAACCCGACTTCGCAGCGAAGTCGGGGTGCGCTCTCTTTCCTGCGCGCACCTGGGAAGCAGCGGATCCTGAAAATCGGCTAAGTGCCAGAGCGCAACCCGACTTCGCAGCGAAGTCGGGCTGCGCCCTCATTCCTGTGCGCAGTCTGAACAGCAGCCAAAAATCACTAAGTGTTGGGTGCGCAACCCGACTTCGCAGCGAAGTCGGGCTGCGCCCTCTGACTTGTGCGCACTTGGGCAGGATGTTTCAAGCAGCCCAAAAAACTGTCTAAGGCACGGAGGCCTCCCCAACTGCGTTGTTCCCCACTTGCGCTGTCTAATTGCGCTCTAATCCCGGGCGAAGTCGGACATGAAATAGAGACTGCCTTTCAAGGCAGATACGTCCCTCATCAGAATTTGACAAGTGTCCAGCCTCGGGATTCGAGCCGAAGATGTGACAGGAAAAGGACAAGCGTGGGCCAAATTATCTACCGCAGCTGCCCGCATTTAAGGTGACTCAAAGTTCCATCTACCGCAGCTACCCGCATTCAAGCTGACTCAAAGTTTCATTAACCTGCACCTGCCACGTAGCTGCCAAGTTTTCGGGTGGACCTTGCTTGCAAGTACGGTCCTCGTCTGCAGGAGTCAACATCAGCAGCTCTTTTGCCGCTTTTGTCAGCTTTGTCAGCTATTGTCGGGTCTGGGATTTTGTGCCCAGAGTTGTAATCGGGGGGAAATTGCGCTATAAATAGCCGCACCACATCATTGTAAAGGGTGGAAGGGGGATATCCTGCTAGGGAACCATTGTAGCTATACGTTTGCTTCTGAATGCAAGATACACTTGGCTCTATCTGTTGTTATCGTTCTTTATGCTGCCTTTACTTAGCATTTCTGCCTCATGTTGCTTATTTTATTGCTTACTGTTATTCTGCTATCTGGATACCGGTATTTGATGATTAAGTATTCCTGGAATGCATAGCTAGAGGATACATAGAATGTATGACAGTTGTAGTTTTTGTAATGTATTATGTATTTAATTGTTGTTAGTAGTGGTGATTGATCGTTGTCGTGCTGCTTATCCTCCCCACCCAACTCAAATCATATTTGTATTTCTTTCCGCATTTTTAATTCCTTTCCTGCACTCTGAGCTTAAAACATCCGAGAAAACACATAGGAAGCCGGCCTTCTCCGGAGATTGGCACGGAAGG
This sequence comes from Wollemia nobilis, assembly GCA_028583015.1. Classification (NCBI taxonomy): domain Eukaryota; kingdom Viridiplantae; phylum Streptophyta; class Pinopsida; order Araucariales; family Araucariaceae; genus Wollemia; species Wollemia nobilis. Next base: position 5,150,695 of record JAQPPZ010000523.1, on the reverse strand, counting down.
CATTCCTTCCTTCCGGCCTTTCAATATGGTGGGCGAATCTAGGGCGCATTTCACTAAATCCTTTCCTAGTGGCAGATTCGTAACCAACGGTTTCTCTGGCACGCCTGGTGGGACCCGAAAGTTTCCCACCCAAAAGAGAATCGAAGCATCGGTGTTCGCTTCATTGCTATTAAAATCAGAACACCTGGCGACTCTGCAAGTACTTGAATATTCTCTGAGTCCGTGAGACCGGTCCAAGCGCCTTCATGCATACAAGAAGGTGGAGAGCAAGGAATCCGGGAAACCAGCCCGATCTCTACGAAATTGACATCAACGCTCCGGAGAGCGCGTCGAGCTGGCTGACTACCAAGCTCGCATAGACGAATCCGAAACCGAAATCGAAGAGGCCGAAGTTGAAGAGCAACCTACATCTTCGGACGACACCGATACCGAGTACACGACCGGAGGGGAAGAAGAAATGGCTGCTCAGCAAAATGATGACGACCTCTTCCCGGCGGTCGACTCCACGGGGCCCTTGGCCCTAGTCGGACAAGAGGTTGTACCCCCCGCTGCCTTGAAGGCCATCCCTACTTATGATGGCTACGGCAAAACGGCGTATGAGCACATCCAGGACATTCTGGCCTTGGCTGCGCTACACTCTATTACTGATGAGAGTGTCAAGACCCGTCTACTGGCTCTTTCCCTAAGGGGGAAGCTTCTCTATTGGTGGAGATCTTTGCCAGAAGGATCTATCACGGGGTGGCCTCAGCTGGCAAGCAGGCTTGTAAAAGGATGCAACGAGTCTGCCGATCCCTCTTCGCTGTTGCATCAGTTCCAAAGTATCCAACGACACCCACAAGAGGAGGTATCAGACTTCAACATAAGGTTTGCGAGGTCTTGGAAAAGAGTACCTCGCGAACTGCGACCTTCGACAGGTCAGGCTGCACACTACTACTTGAGGTCTTTCAACTCGGATATCTGCCTACTTCTGAAGATAGCCCGAGTCGATTCCTTCCCTGCCCTATACGAAGCTGCCCAACAAGCAGAATTAGATATAATCTCCATAGGCAGACTCCCGCATAGAGTGCAGCCCCCCATTTATCCTGATTTTCCTCAGTCCCAGTACCCATCGGCCTCTGGTGTGATGCCATCATCCTCAAGTCAGCACCCCCAGCAACCATGGAATCCGGCACCAATTATAAACCCCTACGGCCCGCCTCAAATTCATTATCCTAACCCGCCACCTCCGCCTCCGCAGTATCCCGCACTCCCAGCTCCCCCTCAGTACGCGGCGTATTCTGCACCCCCGCCATTGGCTGCATTACCTCCGTCGGCCCGGTTGGCACCTGCAGACAATGATATTCAAAATAAAATCCTCCAAGAGGTACGGGCTCTGGCCTCTGGGTATCATACCATGTCTAACGACATGACGATAATGAAGAAGAAGCAAGCCCAGATGGAGTTCCTTCCAAGGAGACCGTATCCTCCTCCGGCGCTAACGAAAGATCAAGCCGCACAAGCTCAAAGGCACCCCCCTGCAAGGAATGCTGCCAATGAGGATCAACCTGGCACTTCTGACCAGGTTAACTGGTGCTCTACGTGCAACGATCCACACTCAGAAGAAGGGTGCACGCTGCATCAGCATTATCTCCAGACCCTGGCGGGCAGCGCCATAGAGGATGAATTATACATGATCCTGGACGATGAAGGCAACTTTGCCGTCCCAGAAGAAGATCCTGCGTTGCTCCTGACCAAGGAAGGCAGAAAGCCCGTTGAAGCTGCCGCGGCCCAAGCAAAGCCATTAAAGGTATACGCCAGAAGAGAAAAGGCGCAACCTGCTGGGCTACCACCTGACAAGTCACTGTGGCCTCCTGCAGCCAAAGAAAAGTTTCCTGCGCTCAAGGCTCCCGCGGTGAAAGCCCCCGCAGCTCAGTCTCCAGCTGAAACAAAAGAACAAGCTCAGGAGAAGTTGAGATATCCGTCGCTGACGAAGAGACAGAGAGTCGAAGCCACGCAGCAATACCGGACTAAGTATGAGCCTGCGAAAGAAATAGAGGGAGCCAGCACTTCAACCTACAGCATAGTTGACGAGCTAAAGAGGACCCCTGCGAAGATAAGTATGTACGAGGCTCTTCTGCTCCCAGGGCAAGTTGATCTGCTGCAGGAATCTTTGAAAAATATAAAGGACGGGAAGCCGACGCAGCCTGCTGTGTTAGCTCAACCCCTGACAGTCTCCGCCACCGGGAAAAAGCAGGCCACCTCCATTCTATCTGTCATTACGGATGGAAGGCTATATAGTACACAACTGCATGGTGGATTCCGGTGCCTCCACGACCGTTATGCCGAGAGCCGTCTGCGACGAGATCGGTATGGAATATACAAGGAGCAGCCAAGGTGTGCTGCAGCTAGACGGCACCCCTGTCAAGACAGTTGGTGTCATCAAGGATATCCCGATCCGATTGCATAAAGCCCTCGACATAGTGGTCATACAGGAAGTCGTTGTGGTCGACTTGGAACCCTACTTCGGCATGTGCCTCTCCAGGGAGTTCACTGCAAAGCTGGGTGGGTATCTGTCTCTGGATTACTCACACATGGAAGTGCCCTTCAAAGGAAGGAGACTGAAGATCTACAATGAAAAGCCTTCCACATTTCTAGTAGAGAAGATACCGGAGAAGAGCCACAGAACGGCATGGTTCAGTCGACAACTGAAGAAGCTGGTAGTGGTGGACATGACAGAAGAAGCCCTTGAGTTGTTACAAGTGGAGGATGAGTTCTCCTTGTTGGACTTCAACGCCATGATTGAGACTGAGCAAGGCTGTTACTCCGTCACCCAGCCTGAAAGACTTGACCAGTCAGCAAGGAAAGAGGTAGGACCCGCACCAGAAAAGCTATGGAAGCTGTTCTTTGATGGCGCCCGATGCAAAAATGGCGCCGGTGCAGGGGTACTCCTGGTTTCCCCGTCCGGGATCCAGAAGGACTACACTTACAGGCTGGCTTGGAGCTGTACTAATAACGCGGCGGAGTATGAAGCCCTATGCTTGGGTTTGAGAAAGGCAGAGAGACTGGGGGTGAAACATTTGCAGATCTTTGGCGACTCAGAGCTGGTGTGCAACCAGATTACGAATAAGTGCGCCTCCAAGAAGCATTATCTCAAGGCGTATCGTAACCGTGTCTGGGACCTGATGGAGTCATTCGACTCGTTGAATGTCAAAGCCATATCACGTGAGAAGAACAAACACGCTGACATTCTGGCGTCTGTTGGAGCCAGGTACGTTTCGGCTGATGACACTGTCCAGAAGCCGAAGCCGGTTCGTACCATCTACAGGCCTTCTGTGCCTGATAAAGACACCCACTGGCAGGTGTTTGATTGTGACGAGGATATCGTCACTTTTTTGATTAATGAAGCATGTACTATAGAAGGTAGAGACCCTGATGACGAGCAGTACGAGGGGTTGATACAGTTGAAGAACAATCATGTCCCGAAAGGACTGATTACCTTAGAGAGTCTCTTTGACCAGAATGATAGGGCAATATCCCACAGGATCAAAGTAGACCCCAAGCAGTACGTAGACACTGGAGCTGGAACCTGGAAAAACAATCAAGGTCGGGACGGACTGCACTGAAGAGGAACTAGAGCGGATCAGATCATTATGCAGAGAGTTCCCTGATATCGTGGCCTGGTGCTACCAGGACTTGAAGGGGTATGACAGAGAGATGATCCAGCATACCATAGAGTTGGAAGATAATGCAAAACCTTTCCGGCAGAAGCAAAGGGCGATAAACCCGAAAATTGAAGCCATGATGAAAGCTGAGCTCTTGAAAATGCTGGAGGCCAAAATCATCTACCCCATCAAGCACTCATCTTGGGTCGCGAATTTGGTTCTTGTGAGGAAGAAGAATGGAGACATCCGTCTCTGCGTGGATTTCAGAAATCTTAATCAAGCCTCACTGAAGGACCATTACCCGCTTCCCCAAATCGATCAGATCCTCCACATAGTTGCTTTGGAGCACAGAGGTTCTCTCTCTTGGACGGATTCTCTGGATACAACCAGATATGGGTAAAGGACGAAGATCAGCACAAGACAGCGTTCACCACCAAATGGGGAACGTTTGCATATCAGCGCATGCCCTTCGGCCTGTCTAATGCCGGCGCTACGTTTCAAAGAGCCATGGACTTGGCCTTCCGAGAGCTGCTCAACAAGGTCATTGTCATCTACTTGGATGATATGATTGTATTTTCTCACAGGAGAGAGGACCATGCTTCCCACTTGCGGCAAATATTTGAGAGATGTCGTGAATTCGGCATTTCCATCAACCCAAAGAAGTCAGTCTTTGCGGTAAAAGAAGGTAAGCTGCTAGGACATGTCATTTCCGAGAAAGGCCTTGCGGTGGATCCTGACAGAGCGGAAGCCCTTCTCCGCTTACCCATCCCAGTCGACAAGAAGGGGTTACAGTCATTCTTCGGCCAAATCAACTTCGTGAGGAAGTTCATACCGGACTTCTCACAAGTTATCAAGCCTATGGCCGAACTCGTTAAAGAAGGATGCCGAATTCTTGTGGGTGACGAAAGAAAGCGAGGCCTTCGAGGAGATCAAGGCTAGAATTGCGCAAGCTCCGGTGTTGATTAATCCGGACTATTCCAAGGATTTCATCTTGTACGCGGTGGGAGAACCCGAGAGTTACGCCGCAGTTCTGACTCAGAAGGGAGATGATGGCGAAGAACGCCCCATAGCGTTCTTAAGCCAGGTGATTCAGCCGCATGAAGAAAAGTACAATTTTATTGAGCGGCGGGTTCACGCGGTCATGAAATCCCTCAGGAAGTTCGGGCACTTCGTCTCCCGAGCCGGATAAGCGTCTTCGTGATACATCCGGACGTCGGGAATTTCATCATACAAGGGGAGCCGGGTCACAAGAGGGCAGGATGGATAGCCAAAATCCAAGAATTTGACATCGAGGTACGGCCAACAAAGCTGATCAGAGGCCGAGCCTTGTGCCAAGAGCTGGCCCGAAGTGCTGCAGCTGAAATCTCTGCTTGCAAGTGGGAAGATCCGATAGCAGAAACTAACCTAGCCAACTCCTTATCAGAGGAAAGTGATTGGACAAATGACCTGGTGCGGTATTTTAGCACCGGGAGATGTCCAGATCACCTCAATGCCTCACAAAGAAGGAGGTTTAGGCTAAACGCCTTGAAATACGTACTTCGCCCCAAGGGGCTTTATTTCAAAAACATTGACGGCATCCTGTTGCGATGCGTCAGAGAAACAGACAAACCCAGGGTCCTCGGAGAATTCCACTCCGGGATGCCTAGGGGACATCATTCTGGGAGGCCTACGGCCTTAAAAATTATCAGAGCTGGGTACTATTGGCCCACTCTCTTCACAGACGCACATGCGGTCTGTGTTAAATGTGATAAATGCCAGAGGTTCGTTGGCAGGAACAAAAAAGCACCCTTGCCCCTCCAGCCAATTCAAGCCGAGACTCCGTTTCAGCAGTGGGGTCTAGACTTCATCGGGGCCATCACGCCTAACTCTGCAGCGGGACACAAGTTTATCCTTACAGCCACCGATTATTTCACTCGGTGGGCAAAGGCGATCCCCACTAAGCATGCGGACCAAGAGACGGTCATTGGGTTCCTCGAGAGCCTCATCACCCGTTTCGGGGTCCCGGAGGCAATAGTGACAGACAATGGTCCGGGGTTCGCAGGCGCTGTACTCACGGAGTACACCAGCAAATACGACATCTATCACAAGATGTCTTCGAACTACTACCCACGAGGGAATGGCCTGGCTGAGTCCACCAACAAGAATCTACTGAAGATTGTTAAAAAAACGGTAGAGAGAAACAAGAGGACATGGCACCTACTCCTGAATCGGGCGTTGTGGGCGGATCGCATATCATTCAAGAAGTCTATCAAGACATCCCCCTACGCGCTCGTGTACGACAAGGAGGCAATTATGCCTACCCACATAGAGATACCCGCACTCTGGATGCTAGATGAAGAAAAAGGCAACGGGGATCCAGTGGACGCCGGACTTTGCCAACTCTTGCGGTTAGAAGAAGAAAGGGAAAAGGCATACCGGGCCTTTACTAAACATGCTGAAGCGACCCAAGGCTGGTTTGCGAAAGGCACCACCGCCCGAGTTTTCAAAATCGGGGACCTAGTGTTGAAGTGGGACTCACTGAAAGCAAAGCCGGGCAACCATGGTAAATTTGATGCCCTCTGGGAGGGTCCCTATCAGATTGCTCGGGTGAACCAATTTAATGCATTCGTGCTTCGGGACATGGCGGGACAGCTTCTCCCCATTCCTGTCAACGGGTTCCACCTAAAGATTTACCACCACCGAAGGCACCCAAGGGGTCCTTCCTTGTACATATTTCTTTTCTGCATTTTAGTTTATCACAGAATGTATATATTTATTTCAGCATTCAGCTTTTAGTTTTCAAAGCCTAAGTGAAGCCTAGAGCAAACCCCGACTTCGCAGCGAAGTCGGACTGCACACCGTCTTGGGAGCGCAGTCGGGCAGCGCAAAGCAAAAATCAGCTAAGTGTTGAAGTCAGACTGCGCAACTTTTCTGGGCGAAGTCAGACTGCGCACCTTTTCTGGGCGAAGTCTGAGTGCGCCCTCAATTTCGGGCGCACCTTGAATGACTTGTCGCGGGAAACGAGGGACAATGATAAAATATTTCTAAGTATGGGCCCAGGCTGCGCAGTGAGGCATAGTGCGAAGTTGGGTTGCGTCCCTCCTTAAAACCCTGGGCCAAAAATCTCCCTCGAAGCGTGTGCCCAAGAGGCCTCTGTGACGTCATTGGAAGCACGAGGTCCGAAATTTTTTTAAAATAATGATTGCGCGTCTTTCAAAGCGGATGTCATTAAAAAGAGCGCATTAGGACCAACCACAACCAGGGTACGCCTTCCAAAGAAAAAGCCCACGCACGGCCGCCAAAGAATAATAGCGCTTCCACCTACTTCGGGCAAATCACCTTAACCCCCTCCCTTGCGCCATTAATGCTGTATTCTTCTTCCTAGAAAAGGGGCCCTGGCATACTCAGAACATCCAAATTGTCAAGCCAAGTCTGAGCTGCAAGGCGCAGAATTGAAGAATTAGTAGCCAGAATCCCCGTCTCTGCCACCTTGTGCAGGAAAGAGAGAATGGACAAGGGAAAAGCGCCCATGCCGGCGCAGTCCAGCGACGAAGAACGCGAAGCTGAAGAGCATACAGAATCCAGCGCTCATGAGAGCGAAGCGCCGCGGGAGCGAACAAGGAGAACCAGGTCGAAGAGAAGCCAAGGGCAAGCTCCACCGCCGCCCATCAATCGCCTGGCCGGGTATAGGGACGGCGAGTACTCTATCAGCCTCACCAAGTTGCGGCCAAATATAGCAAAGTGGGCTGACAAGGTTTCACCCTCGCACCATGTCGGGGCTGCATACAAATCGAACCTGTACTGGTTCTTGTGCCCTCCTGTCCACCAATGCCGGAGCTGGTTGAATCCATTGTGACATACTACAAACCAGCTGCCCGACAAGTCTGTGACAACCAAGGAAGAGTATTGTTCACACTCTTCAGGGAGAGCGTCCAGCCAGCCTTCGCCCCGGGGCTCCAGTACGACCCCAACGCCATTGTCAGGAGAATTAACCTGGATGAGCAGGCGGGCAGATTCGCTCAGACCAAAAGGATGAGAGAGTTTCTCGACTCAGAGCTGAAAACCCCGCTACCAGCCGGACAGTGGCCGACAGGCCCTATACCCCTGGACAGGTTCGAAAATAAGTACATATATATCATCCTGGCATGGGTACTCGGCTGCGACAACGACAGAATGGTGCGCCCGTACCAGCTGGCGCTCGTAGAATGCATCTTGCATGGGGAGTTTTATGACTCCACGGCGCAAAGGAGCGGAAGGCGCCCTATTTTCTTTGACTGGGCAGATTGGGTGGCGTACGCCATACATTCGAACCTGGTCAGGTTGCAGCAGAAGCAGACAACAGAATTCCGGCTCTGCTCGTTCCTCACATGGTTGTGCCTGTACCACACGCACTACCGGATTAAAGTGCCTGACCTGAAAAAGGTGAATGAGAAGGGAGAACCGCTGCCTGTGTACGAATGGACAGAAGCCCTGTACAGGAGAGGGTCATACTACGAGTTCAACTTCAAATTTCTAGGTATGACCCTGGCGCTGTTCAACGGCAAGGGATCTCGCCCGCCACTGGCCATGACGAACTATTTGAGGAAGTACAAGTGCGGGGATACCTTCCGGTTGACGCAGGGCATTGTGGTCAGAATCTACGGATTCAAGGGGAAGCCGTTCCTGCTGCCCTATTTCTGCACTGACCATCAGTTCGGTATGGAGATATCACGCCAGATGGACTATGTTGAGGAGGAATTCGGCCAGGGAAAGAAGAGAGGCCATATTTTCCAGTATCCTATTACCTGGGCGAACATTCAAGTGCACGAGATTGGACAGCATGTCTACCTCGAACAAGAACTCCTCATCATGGGCCTGATACAGCTACCTCAGCGCTGGAAGTATGACCCGATTGGGGTCAGGGGAAAGTTTGTGCATATCTGCCCCCGAGCGGAGATCATGCAAGAAAGGTGCAATAGAACAGGTGCAGACCTGGAATGGCACATTGAGCGGATGCAATCATGGCCGCCATGGCATGATTTTTACTGCGAAGAAGTGGCGTATGATCCGGAGCGCAATCCGGACCATCGGTTAGACTCAGCAGGCTTCAAGAAATTCCTCTCCAAGGTGGCGCCCCTCAACTGGCAAAAGGACAAAATCATTGAATGCTGGAAAATGAGGTGCCGCACGCAACACGATAAGTCTAACCGGAAGACGTTGGCCGTAGATGATGAATTTTCGGCCTTATATGATCAATACGCCGACAAATGGGAGCCGTTCGCATTTCGAGATTGCGTTCCCCTAGGCGCCAGAAAAAGATATAAAAGGAAGCCCCCGTCCCAGCAATTGCCTACTCAAGGGACTTCCAGCGCGACACCAACAAGCAGCCAGGTGGGCCCAATGTTGCCTCCAGCTCCTGAAGCGTTACCTCAAAGGGTACAAGAGCCAGAAAAGTCAACTCCTGAGGTGGCCCCCCAAAAGGAAAAGGCGCCAGAAGAGTCAATTGGTGGAACGGCCACGGCAAGCATTCTTCCATCAAAACCCAGGTACAAGTTTACCGTGGGAACATCTTTGCCTGCCGCCCCACCCCCCTCTGCCTCCTTCGAACCAGCTGCAGCTCCAGAAGAAAAGAAAAGGAAGAGGAGCGAAAAGGCCAAGCGGCCTAAGGAGTCTGCGCAGCAAACGGCCGCAGAGCGGACAGCGACGGCCGCGCCGGAAATTATTTCATTGGACAGCCCTGGGAAAGAAGCAGAAGTTTGGGCTGCAGGCGTCCTTCAATCAGCGGCTCAGGCGGAGCCCGCAGGTACGTCCTCTTCCCCGGTTCCCCAGATCCCAGTTGGCCCTGCCGTAACACCGTCCCCCACTGTATCAGGGCAAGCCCTAGTTGCATCCTCCTTGTCTCAAACCTCCCAACCCTCCCACAGTCCCCATTCCTTCGAGCAGTTTGCCCAAGACCCGAACATTTTCCAGACCCTGAGTCAAACCCTAGACCCCTCGCCTGCGGCCAGTGCCGAAGCTGTGCCTACATCGCCATGCCGCTCACCTCCATTGTTCAAAACCCCGCCTACACCTTCCACTCAGCCGCTCGCTTCCCCTAGGACCCGGTCGCCCTTGAAAGCGACCACGCCTTCTAGAATATCTCCTGCTTCATTGTTTGCAGGAAGAATGCCACAACAAGATTTAGTCTCGGCGTATCCGATGCTGGCGGAGCTTGACTTCATGGGAGAACAGCTGCAGATCACAGATGATCAGCCTCTGGCAGCGAAGGCCGTAGGGTGTTCCGCCTCTTTCCTTTAGGGCGTCAAGCGGAGAAGAGCCGAGGAAATAGCTGCCCCAGTGAAGCGCACCAAGTACGACTTGGACGGAGAGAGTGTCTGCGAGCGAGAAGTTGATCCCGAAAGTGAAGAAGCCTCTCCGGGGAAATGACCGAGGCGGACTATGAACACCGGGTCAAGGAGAAGAACTTTGACGATATAAACGAAGAATACGAAATCAACGGTATTCGTCGCAGAACTGACAATCTCCTTGTCAAGCGACTCGAGAATCAGGAGACGTTGTTTCGGCTTCAAAATGACTCGAGGCAGCTGGAGGAAGATCTGGCTAAGGCCACCGCGCAGCTGGAGTCTGCCCAGCAGGAAATCAATGACCTGAAAGCACAGCTCGCCGCCTCTCAGCAAGAGGCTACAGCGCAAAGAAAGACGACCGAACAGCTGTCAGAAGAGAAGAAGGCAGCGTTGGAGCATGTCTCTCAGCTGCAGGATTCGTTAAGGCAGGCCCAATCTCAGCTCAAGGAGAAGACGTCCCAGACGGCGGCCTTTTCGAAAAACAAGGTCAAAGAGATGCGGGCTGGTTTGTTGCAGGGATGCAGGGCTAACGTCGTCAAGTCCATATCTGTCCTGCATTTTGCATCCAAGATACAAGAAGAATCTGCCCAAGGAAAGCCTGTGGTAGAGGAGGCCGAACACCAAGCGAAGCAGTGGTTGGACTTGGCAATGAAAATTGAGGAGTTCGCGCGCAAAGGCCTCCGATTTCCCCCAATGTCCCGAATTGCCCTAGATTGGGCAGATGCAAGGGTAACCTTGCACAATTATTTTGAAAAAACTGAAAAAACAAGGGCCGCCAGGAAAATGCTGGACGCATTGAACCACGAAATGAACATTTGCCTGGCCCCCTTCAACGCTCTTTCTGAGCTCGGATGCCCGAGCTTCGTCAAGGATGAGGAGTTTTTGCCCCTTGAACAGGTGAAGCTGAATTGGCTGTCTTTTGAGGCAGATACGTCGGAAATTGACAGCTGGGCCGAGCCAGTCCAGGAAGCACAGGTCACTCAGATGGTGTCGAGATATTGCAAGATCAACACCTCCCTTCAGGAGTTGGGAGAGAGATACAACACCATCGACGTGCACACGGTTGCAGCATTCAGAGCAACGTCGAAGGACATCAGCGATTTAGGGCCCTTTCAGGCAGCAACCTGGGACCAGGCCAAAGCTGCGTACAACCATGTCCGTGAGCGGGAGGGTGACAGTGGTGATCATTCGGATTCAGGAAGAGGAGGAGAAACAGAAGAAGAAACCGCCGAAAGTGAATCCGAAGAGGAGCAGTTACCCAAGAAGGGGTCGTCGGAGCAGCGGAATGCAGGGGAAGGGAGTTCCTCTGCGACCAAAGGATGAAGGCCTGGTTCTTTGCGTCGAGGCGAGCTCAACACCCCGCGAGCCGCCAGGAATGTTGCCACATTTTGCACGGGGTGCCATGTTTTCGTTTTTTGTAAGTATGCTGCTCTCCCTTCCCTCCTCCTCCTTTCCCTTTCTCCACTGTCCCCTTTCTCCCCTACTGTCGGTTGCATTTCCCCTTTTCCCCCTTGAACTTTCTTCGGTCAAATTCCTAAAACAGAGCAAAAGGTCCCTGAAAATTTCTAAGTCTAAGAGCGCAACCCGACTTCGCAGCGAAGTCGGGGTGCGCCCTTATGTTCGAGCGCACTCGGGAATGCGAAGTGCGGAAGAGGACCGAAAAGGAGCGAAATTTTGGCTAAGTACAGGAGCGCAACCCGACTTCAAAAACGAAGTCGGGGTGCGCTCTCTCTCCTGCGCGCACCTGGGAAGCAGCGAATCCTGAAAATCGGCTAAGTGCCAAAGCGCAACCCGACTTCGCAGGGAAGTCGGGCTGCGCCCTCATTCCTGTGCGCAGTCTGAACAGCAGCCAAAAATCACTAAGTGCTGGGTGCGCAACCCGACTTCGCAGCGAAGTCGGGCTGCGCCCTCTGACTTGTGCGCACTTGGGCAGAATCTTTCAAGCAGCCCAAAAACTGTCTAAGGCACGAAGGCCTCCCCAACTGCGCTGTTCCCCACTTGCGCTGTCTAATTGCGCTCTAATCCCGGGCGAAGTCGGACATGAAATAGAGACTGCCTTTCAAGGCAGATACGTCCCTCATCAGAATTTGACAAGTGTCCAGCCTCGGGATTCGAGCCGAAGATGTGACAGGAAAAGGACAAGCGTGGGCCAAATCATCTACCGCAGCTACCCGCATTTAAGCTGACTCAAAGTTCCATCTACCGCAGCTACCCGCATTCAAGCTGACTCAAAGTTTCATCAACCGCACTGCCACGTAGCTGCCAAGTTTTCAAGTGGACCTTGTTGCAAGTACAGTCCTTGTCTGCAGGAGTCAACATCAGCAGCTCTTTCGCCGCTTTTGTTCAGCTTTTGTCAGCTATTGTCGGGTGCTGGGATTTTGTGCCCAGAGTTGTAATCGGGGGAAATTGCGCTATAAATAGCCGCACCACATCATTGTAAAAGGGTGGAAGGGGGATATCCTGCTAGGGAACCATTGTAGCTATACGTTTGCTTCTGAATGCAAGATACACTTGGCTCTATCTGCTGTTATCGTTCTTTATGCTGCCTTTACTTAGCATTTCTACCTCATGTTGCTTATTTTTATTGCTTACTGTTATTCTGCTATCTGGATACCGGTATTTGATGATTAAGTATTCCTGGAATGCATAGCTAGAGGATACATAGAATGTATGACAATTGTAGTTTCTGTAATGTATTATGTATTTAATTGTTGTTAGTAGTGGTGATTGATCGTTGCCGTGCTGCTTATCCTCCCCACCCAACTCAAATCATATTTGTATTTCTTTCCGCATTTTTAATTCCTTTCCTGCACTCTGAGCTTAAAACATCCGAGAAAACACATAGGAAGCCGGCCTTCTCCGGAGATTGGCACGGAAGGCATTCCTTCCTTCCGGCCTTTCAATCTGGTGGGCGAATCTAGGGCGCATTTCACTAAATCCTTTCCTAGTGGCAGATTCGTAACCAACAAGTACATAATTGCATGGTGGACTCTAGTGCCTCCACTACTGTCATGCCAAGGGCTGTCTGCGAAGAGATTGGTATGGAATATACAAGGAGTAGCCAAGGTGTGCTGCAGCTAGACGACACTCCTGTGAAGACGGTCGGAGTCATCGTGGTTATCCAAGAAGTCGTAGTGGTGGACTTGGAACCCTACTTCAGCATGTGTCTCTCTAGGGAGTTCACTGCGAAGTTGGGTGGATATTTGTCTCTGGATTATTCACATATGGAAGTGCCTTTCAAAGGAAGGAGATTGAAGATTTATAATGAGAAGCCTTCCACTTTTCTGGTTGAGAAGATACCTGGGGAAGAACAGAAAAATGACATGGTTCATATGACGACTGAGGAACTGGTAGAGGTAGACTTGGCTAGAGAGACCCTGGAACTATTGCAAGTGGAGGATGAGTTCTCCTTACTGGACTTCAATGCCATGATTGAGACCAAACAAGGTTGCTACTCCGTCACCCAGCCTGAAAGACTTGATCGGTCTTCAAAGAAGGATGTTGGACCTGCCCCAGAAAAGTTGTGGAAGTTGTACTTTGATGGTGCCCTATGCAAGAATGGCGTCAGGGCAAATGTACTTCTGGTTTCACCATCCGACATTCAAAAAGACTACTGTTATAGACTGGCCTAGAGTTGCAGTAACAATGCGGCGGAGTATGAAGCCTTGTGCTTGAGGAGGGCAGAGAGGCTTGGGATAAAACATTTGCAGATCTTTGGCGACTCAGAACTGGTGTGCAACCAAATTACCAATAAGTGCGCCTCCAAGAAGCATTACCTCAAGGCGTACCGCAATCGTGTCTGGGATCTGATGGAGTCATTTGACTCTTTGAATGTCAAAGCCATATCTTGTGAAAAGAATAAGCATGCTGACATTCTAGCGTCTGTTCGAGCCAGGTACGTCCTGGCTGATGACACTGTCCATAAGCCAAAGCCAGTTCGTACCATTTATAGGCCTTCTGTGCCTGACAAGGACACCCACTGGCAGGTGTTCGACTGTGACGAGGATATCGTCACCTTCTTGATAAATGAAGCTAGTACAATCGAAGGTAGAGACCTTGATGACGAGCAATATGAGGGGTTGATACAATTAAAAAATAATCATGTCCCGAAAGGACTGATTACCCTAGAGAGCCTCTTTGATCAGAATGATAGAGCCATATCCCACAGGATCAAAGTAGACCCCAAGCGATACATGGACTCGGAACTGGAACCTGGAAAGGTGATTAAGGTCGGGACAGATTGCACTGATGAGGAGTTAGAGCAGATCCAAGCTCCATGCAAAGAGTACCCAGATATTGTAGTCTGATGCTACCAAGACCTGAACGGGTACGACAGAGAGATGATCTAGCATACCATAGAACTGGAAGATAATGTGAAGCCCTTCAGGCAGAAGTAAAGGGCGGTGAACCCGAAAATTGAAGCCATGATGAAAGCGGAGCTCTTGAAAATGCTGGAGGCCAAAATCATCTATCCCATCAAGCATTCTTCTTGGGTCGCAAATCTGGTCCTCGTGAGGAAAAAGAATGGAGACATCCGTCTCTGCGTGGATTTCAAAAACCTTGTAATGTCCCTTTCCAGGCTTGTCTTTTGTGAGAATGCTCTCAGAGGATGTTGGGGTTTCGCCAGATGGTTGTATGCCTTTGGATGCCAGTTTTTCGGGGACATTCTGAGATTTGAGGGAGGACTTACTATTTATAGTAAGTCAGTGATTCAGGTTTTTGGCCGAATTGACTGCAGAATGTTGTTCTTCGCCGAATTGGGTATCCAGGATATATCTTCAGTTGATTGACTAGACCCGTTTGGTTATCAGTGCAAGGAACTTACTATTTTTAGTAAGTTGGTTTTGGCGGAGCGGAAGTCCTACGAGTGGCTAGTTTGGCCAAATGGGTACTCATTTCTATCTTCGGATGTGAGTTTGGATGAGCGGTCATGGAGTTTTTAATCGTCGAAGTTATAATTATTATAAAGTCATTAAATTATTATATTATTCTCCTAAGTATGACTTTATAATTTGTTAGGGGGCTTATGAGTACTCATTTTGAAGGAAATAATGTATATTTTAATGTGGTTTTATTAATGCCTAGCTTGGATGCCACTTTGGGAGATTATAATATGATTAAGTGATATTGTGGAGTTAAGTCATTATATGTGCTCATTAGTAAATGAATTATTGACATAAAGCAAGTAAAAAAGAAAGAAGTTTAATCCCACATTCTACCCACATTGGGTCGACCAGCTCGAGAAAAGAATAAATAGAGGTTGTGAGAGCATTTGAAGACATCTTTGGTTATTACATTTCATGTTTGGAGAAAGGAGCTTGCTTGCAGCAGAGTTTGCAGGAAGATATCCAACTTGTTTGTGACGAAAAACCACAGGCAAGGGCAGATTTGGCTTGTTTGGAGACGAAACCCTCCAACAGGAACATCACTTTTGGGATTGCAAGATATCCTTGGAGTGATTGTGGCATTTCCGTGACGGGGAATGATTTGAGCTTCAAAGTGGCAGGTTGTTGATGAGTTTTGGGGTGCACTTGGTGCCATTTTTAGAGTTACTTCAGATTGCAGATGTTTCCAGTGAGGCCAAACCATTAGAGGCTATTTTGAATTAGATTGCTTGGGTTTTGAAGAAGCTTGTATTGCTGATTATTCATAGTTTTTGATCAGCTTATCAGCCGTACACTTCAGCAGTTTGGAAGGGATCTATGTCATTTGTGAAGGGTTTTTAACAGGCCGTACCGGTTGCAGTGAAGGGCGTGCACTTATTGAGGCCAAACGCCTCCCATTTGGAGTATTCATTGTGTTGTATGAGGTCTTCTCTTTGTTGGACAGCCAAACAACAATTAGTATGTTGGAGAAATTGTATTACAAGCATATTTAATGAATATATAAGTTTGTTGTTGCTGGTGTTAACTTCCAGAATTATATCAGGCCTTTAGATCTCCCGGCCTTGTACAATTTCCTTCATTGGGTTTGCTCAATATCATTAGAAGAAGTTTGTGCTTAAATTTCGTAGTCATTGGAGGAGTAGTTTTTAAGATACAAGCATTTCTAGTTTGCTGCTATTTTTATTTCTAGAATTTGTATTATTGCAAAAAGTATAAAAAATTCATATTTGCATAAATCACGTGATATCAAAGCAATCAACAAACAAGACATTCAAGTTTTCAGTTTGGAACCCAAGATCGGAACCTGGCTCTTTGGGTGGCAAATTTATTTGCCTTCGAAAGGGGTAGGACATTACAATGGTATCAGAGCCCAGGCTCTACCCTGCCAACCTGTTCAGGGTTCACATTAGGGCTTATCAATTTTGCAAAATTTGCAGGTCTTCTTCAGATAATGGTTTGAGGTTTTCAGTAAAATTTGTTTGAACGATTCAGTTTCAGAGATTTCTTTAGGGTTTGAATTGGTTGAATGAGGAAATACCTACATTATAATTCCAGACTTTGTTGTATGATGAGAATATCATATATTAGGCCAGCCGTAGCCTATACTGGAAGATGAGCAGGGATAACACTCAGGGTCGAACTTCATAGTTTTAATTATCAGACTACCGATTAAATGTTATTTTGGTTGCTTCATACCAATCGCTGGCATTTGGAGTTATTTCAGATTACCTTGGAATTGATTAATCATTGTGTTCTTATTTCTGTTGGCCGAATTTGCTAGAACGGAGCGTGATATCCCAGAAAGGCGTGTTAGTCTGGGATAGAATCGTTGACTTTAACAATAGTTTTAATATGCCCAGATCGTAGCCTTTGTTCAGGGCGATTTGTTTCAAACCTGGCGTAATCTTTGGGGAGTTAATCGACCCCTATACAGTTTGGCATCCTCCTGATTTGGGCGACTTCATTGTTGAGATTCTTAGAGTCTGGAACCGTGGTGATTAAGGGCGACTGGAGTGAAGTTGTACCTTGCAGGGGCAACTACAAACTCACAGGTTGATTTAATATTGACCGCAGGTGCTCATTTTATACCTTCGGCATTTTATTTATGATGTTCCCGTAACTTGGTTGGAATCGTGGGCAATACATTTTGTTTGTATATGGACCGTTGGAGAGAATTCAAGGTAATTGCGTGAATAAATTGGTGACTGCTAGCATTTAACGAGACCCAACAATCTTCAGTCAGGCGGATGAGGGGTTGTCTTGGGCAAATTGACTTCTGCATTCTTTCTGGAGAAGCCGAGTCTTTATGAACAGGTTTAATTAAGAGGGCAAAAATAAGCAGTTGTAGTATCGTGGGTTTCACAGTTGCAGTAGTGCGTTGGTAATGGCTACCGTTCAGAAGCTTATGATAGAGCTGATGCAAAGGTTTCAAGATCAGGATACGAATTTTACAACACTGTTAGAACGTCATCCTAAGTGGTTGAAGCCACCATTAGCAGTTGAAACTAAAAAGGATGAGCTTGCTGTCCCAACAAGAATTGACAAAGGGAAACAGAAGTTGGTGGGTAAAGCAGTAGCTTCGGAAGTTTCACAGGATATAAGACCTCCTCACATAAGCAAAAATCAGTTAAGGAGAGAACGACGATGTTTCAGTTGCAGAAAGGAGTGGACATTCGGTCATGTTTGTGAAACTAATTGTGATAGTAATTTGTTGCAGCCATCTATGATTCAGGACAACGAAACAGTTGAATGGATAATTGATGCTTCATCTCAGGAGGTAAACAATATAGTGACTCAAAATGATTTAAGTAGTGATGAGTTGCTAGAAGATAGTTTGTCACAGGACGAACGCATATCAGAGTTTCAGGATGACTCGGTCAAGGAGCAACTTGATGATGAGGCAATAGTTGTGGGTTTACATGCAGAACAATCCATTGATAGTTATAGCAGGTTGAGTAACCATTCTGATGACCATTACAATGTTCCTGAAGATCCTAAGTACGATGAATTGGAAGTTTATGACGATTCTTCTTTGAGTTCAGAGATAGAGAGGATCAACAGGTTGTTGGATGGTGAACCGGATAACCCACAGGTCCCAGGATTGGAGAGTGGAGATGAATTTCCTTTTGATCATGGTGCTGATTTCGATGAAGATGAAGTTAATTCATCTTGCGGATCCACTTCAGGAGAAGTATACAATAGAGGTGTGGACCAGGAGTTAGCTGATTTCAAAACAGCAGTTGTTGATGACTCTTGGGATGAGAATGAATCAGACCTAACTTCAGTTTATGTAGTTGGGGAATGTAGTGTTAAGAGGGATAATAATTTTGATCATCATGCTAAGTATAACAAATCAGAAAAATTCTTGTGTGCTGCTGATTGCGATTTAGAACCAGAAGCAAAGCAAACTTGGAAGGATAAATTGCAGGTTACAGATGAAAAAATTGTTAAGACTTTATCTTTTTTGGATAGCACACATCAATTTGTGGAGTATCTCTTGTGGACAGCCCAACTCAGGGATAGACAGGAGGGGTTGATAGATGGTTCCTCTATTACTAGTGCACAAACAATCAAAATGCAAACTGTTAAGCAAGCTTTGGAAGTGATAAAATCCGATTATATACAGTTGTTGGCAGATAGGGACTTGGCTGTCCAAACACTCAGAGAGAGAGAGAGATTCATTTATGAGCTTAGCTTGGAGCTGAGTTTAGCTCATCTCTCTCTTGACCAAGCGGGAATTTCATCACCTGTCATGACTACTTCAAAGAGTGCAGAACGTGATACAAGGTGCACAATAATCCAACCGTTGATCGAAGAGGTTCATAAGATCGGACGTGACGGAGAGTTGCATAGTAACAACAGTGAGGGTGATGCAACTTCTGAAGTTGATCAAACTTCTCCCGATTCATGCATAATGGATGGTGAGGGTGATTCTTCCGAGTTTCCCATAGAGCCTGTCGGAGAAGTGCGCATGGATTGCATTGGGAGGTATGCTCACCATTTCTCTTTCAGTTCACATATGGAGAAATTATTCATGACATATTCAAATGAGAAGAAGAGCTGCGATACAAATTTTTCTGTATCCCATTGGCATGAGGCGATCTCTTCTTCAGATGCAGAATCATTTCTCTGTTGGTTCCCCAGCATATCAGATCCTGATGAGTTTCAGATTGGGCTACAGAGTAGTTCAGTTGTAATCAGTGTGGCACAGCAGAAGCTTCCAGTTGTGAGGAATGACAGGTTACCAGCTTGGCTATGGGACCCGGGTATTGGTTTGC
The DNA here is from genome assembly GCA_028583015.1 of Wollemia nobilis. NCBI lineage: Eukaryota > Viridiplantae > Streptophyta > Pinopsida > Araucariales > Araucariaceae > Wollemia > Wollemia nobilis. The sequence continues at coordinate 5,131,589 of JAQPPZ010000523.1, read as the reverse complement.
ATTTCGGGTTGCTTCATCAGCTAGTGCAGTTTGACTGGGTCAGTTTTGACAGGGTTGAGCAGCAGCTTTACAGTGAGTCATTCTGCAGTTTCATTTGGGATCCCGACATACAGATAGTATGGAGGGAAGTTCTTTCAGGAAGCTGCAGGATTTATCTCAGTTGGAGATATGGAGCTCTTCGGTTCATCTGGGATCCAGGGATCACATGGCAGTTGTCATTGAGATTGTTATGTGATGAGATTGGATTGCTTGGGGACAAGCAATCTCGGGGAGGGAGGACTGTAATGTCCCTTTCCAGGCTTGTCTTTTGTGAGAATGCTCTCAGAGGATGTTGGGGTTTCGCCAGATGGTTGTATGCCTTTGGATGCCAGTTTTTCGGGGACATTCTGAGATTTGAGGGAGGACTTACTATTTATAGTAAGTCGGTGATTCAGGTTTCTAGCCGAATTGACTACAGAATGTTGTTCTTCGCCGAATTGGGTATCCAGATATATCTTCAGTTGATTGACTAGACCCGTTTGGTTATCAGTGCAGGGAACTTACTATTTTTAGTAAGTTGGTTTTGGCGGAGTGAAAGTCCTACGAGTGGCTAGTTTGGCCAAATGGGTACTCATTTCTATCTTCGGATGTGAGTTTGGATGAGCGGTCATGGAGTTTTTAATCGTCGAAGTTATAATTATTATAAAGTCATTAAATTATTATATTATTCTCCTAAGTATGACTTTATAATTTGTTAGGGGGCTTATGAGTACTCATTTTGAAGGAAATAATGTATATTTTAATGTGGTTTTATTAATGCCTAGCTTGGACGCCACTTTGGGAGATTATAATATGATTAAGTGATATTGTGGAGTTAAGTCATTATATGTGCTCATTAGTAAATGAATTATTGACATAAAGCAAGTAAAAAAGAAAGAAGTTTAATCCCACATTCTACCCACATTGGGTCGACCAGCTCGAGAAAAGAATAAATAGAGGTTGTGAGAGCATTTGAAGACATCTTTGGTTATTACATTTCATGTTTGGAGAAAGGAGCTTGCTTGCAGCAGAGTTTGCAGGAAGATATCCAGCTTGTTTGTGACGAAAAACCACAAGCAAGGGCAGATTTGGCTTGTTTGGAGACGAAACCCTCCAGCAGGAACATCACTTTTGGGATTGCAAGATATCCTTGGAGTGATTGTGGCATTTCCGTGACGGGGAATGATTTGAGCTTCAAAGTGGCAGGTTGTTGATGAGTTTTGGGGTGCACTTGGTGCCATTTTTAGAGTTACTTCAGATTGCAGATGTTTCCAAGTGAGGCCAAACCATTAGAGGCTATTTTGAATTAGATTGCTTGGGTTTTGAAGAAGCTTGTATTGCTGATTATTCATAGTTTTTGATCAGCTTATCAGCCGTACACTTCAGCAGTTTGGAAGGGATCTATGTCATTTGTGAAGGGTTTTTAACAGGCCGTACCAGTTGCAGTGAAGGGCGTGCACTTATTGAGGCCAAACGCCTCCCATTTGGAGTATTCATTGTGTTGTATGAGGTCTTCTCTTTGTTGGACAGCCAAACAACAATTAGTATGCTGGAGAAATTGTATTACAAGCATATTTAATGAATATATAAGTTTGTTGTTGCTGGTGTTAACTTCCAGAATTATATCAGGCCTTTAGATCTCCGGGTACACTTATCCTTGTACAATTTCCTTCATTGGGTTTGCTCAATATCATTAGAAGAAGTTTGTGCTTAAATTTCGTAGTCATTGGAGGAGTAGTTTTTAAGATACAAGCATTTCTAGTTTGCTGCTATTTTTATTTCCAGAATTTGTATTATTGCAAAAAGTATAAAAAATTCATATTTGCATAAATCACGTGATATCAAAGCAATCAGCAAACAAGACATTCAAGTTTTCAGTTTGGAACCCAAGATCGGAACCTGGCTCTTTGGGTGGCAAATTTATTTGCCTTCGAAAGGGGTAGGACATTACAAACCTCAATCAGGCTTCACTTAAGGATCATTACCCGCTCCCCCAAATTGATCAAATCCTTCATGTGGTAACCAAATCTGGGTGAAAGATGAAGACCAGCACAAGACGACATTCACCACCAAATGGGGAACATTTGCATATCAGCGTATGCCCTTCGGTCTTTCCAATGTCGGGGCTACATTTCAAAGGGCTATGGACTTGGCGTTCCGAGAGCTGCTCAACAAGATCATTGTCATCTACATGGATGACATGATTGTGTTTTCACAGAAGAGAGACGACCATGCCTCCCACTTGCGGCAAGTATTTGAGAGGTGTCGTGAATTCGGCATTTCCATCAACCCGGAGAAATCAGTCTTTGCGGTGAAGTAAGGCAAACTGCTGGGCCATGTTATTTCTGAAAAGGGCCTTGCAGTTGATCCTGACAGAGTGGAGGCTCTTCTTTGCTTGACCATCCCAGTCAACAAAAAGGGGCTGCAATCATTTTTTGGCCAAATCAATTTCGTAAGGAAGTTTGTGCCAAACTTTGCACAGTAATTAAGCCCATGGTTGAGCTCCTGAAAAAAGATGTTGAATTTGTATGGACTGACGAGAGGAAGCAAGCCTTTGAAGAAATCAAGGCCAGAATTGCCCTGGCTCCAGTGTTAATAAATCTAGACTACTCCAAGGATTTCATCCTGTATGCAGTGGGAGAGCTTGAAAGCTACGCTGCAGTTCTGACTCAGAAGGGAGATGATGGCGAGAAGCACCCCATAGCATTTCTAAGGCAGGTGATTCAGCCGCACGAAGAAAGGTACAATTTTATTGAGCGGCAAGTGCACGCAGTTATGAGATCCATGAGAAAGTTCAAGCACTTTGTCTCCCAGAGCTGGATAACCGTCTTCGTGATACACCCGGACGTCAAAAATTTCATCATCCAAGGGGAGCCAGGTCACAAGAGGGCAGGATGGATTGCCAAGATACAAGAGTTTGACATAGAGGTACGACCAAAAAAGCTAATCCGAGGTCGGGCTCTATGCCAAGAATTGGCCCGGAGCGCTGCAGCCGAAATCTCTGCGTGCCAGTGGGAGAATCCAGTAACAGAGGCCAACCTTTCCAACTCCTTATTAGAGGAGAATGATTGCACAAATGATCTAGTGTGGTACTTCAACACAGGAAGATGTCCAGATCATCTCAACGCCTCACAGAGAAGGAGGTTTAGGCTGAATGCCTTGAAGTATGTATTGCGCCCCGAGGGGCTGTATTTTAGAAATATTGACGGCATCCTGTTGCGGTGCTTCAAGGAATCAAACAAGCCAAAGGTTCTCGAAGAGTTTCACTCTGGGATGCCTGGAGGACATCATTCAGGAAGGCCTATGGCCTTAAAAATTATCAGAGCAAGCTATTATTGGCCCACCCTTTTCACAGACGCGCATGCAATCTGTATAAAAGGAGAAAAATGCCAGAGGTTCGCCGGAAGAAATAGGAAGGCACCCTTGCCCCTCCAGCCAATTCAAGCCGACACTTCGTTTCAGCAGTGGGGCCTGGACTTCATCGGGACAATAACGCCCAACTCTTCGGTGGGGCATAAGTTCATCCTAATAGCCACGGATTACTTTACCTAATGGGCTGAGGCAGCGCCTACAAAGCATGCTGACCAAGAGACGGTCATTGGGTTCCTTGAGAGCCTCATTACCCGTTTCGGGATTCCAGAGGCGATCATCACAGACAATGGTCCGGGATTTGCAGGCGTCGTACTCATTGAGTTTACCAGCAAGTATGGCATTTACCACAAGATGTCTTCAAATTACTATCCGCAGGGAAACGGCCTGGCCGAGTCCACCAATAAAAACCTCTTGAAAATCATAAATAAGACTGTGGAAAGGACTAAGAGGTCATGGCACCTGCTTCTAGACCAAGTGTTATGGGCGGACTGTATATCTTTCAAAAAATCCATCAAGAAGTCCCCCTACGCGCTTGTATACGACAAGGAGAATGTCCTGCCCACCCACATAGAAATGCCCGCACTCTGGTTGTTAGAAGATGAGAAAGGCAATAGGGACCCCGTGGATGCCCGACTTTGTCAGCTGTTGCAGCTAGAAGAGGAAAGGAAGAAGGCGTATCAGGCCTTTACTAAGCACGCCGAATCGACTCAGAGCTGGTTTGCAAAGGGGACCTGTTTCCACATTTTGCACGGGGTGCCATGTTTTCAGTTTCTGTAAGTGTACTGCTCTTTCCCTTCCATCCTCCTCCTCTTTTCCCCCTTCTCCATTTCCCTTTCACCCTCTTCCTTGCAGTTTAATTCCTCCCTCTTCCCCTTGAACTTCCCCCAGTAAGGATTCTAGCAAGTGTTCCCTGAAAATGACTAAGTGTCAGGGCGCAACCCGACTTCGCAGCGAAGTCGGGGTGTGCCCTCCAGTTGGAGCGCAGTAGAGAATGCGAAGTGCGCAAGCAGACAGGAACAGGCGAAATTTGACTAAGTGTCAGGGCGCAACCCGACTTCGCAGCGAAGTCAGGGTGCGCCCTTTTTCCTGGGCGCACTTGGGAAGTAGTATGGCAGAGAATCAGCTAAGTGTTGGGGCGCAACCCGACTTCGCAGCGAATTCTGGGTGCGCCCCCTTCCTGGTGCACAGTCCGAACAACAGAGAAGACAACAAAGTGCCGGTGCGCAACCCGACTTCGCAGCGAAGTCGGGCTGCACCCTCTGACCGGTGCGCAATTGGGCAAGCAAGCCTAGAAATTGACTAAGGCACGGAGGCCTCCCCAACTGTGTTGTTTTTCACCTGCGCAACCCGACAGCGCTCTGATCCTGGGCAAAGTTGGATAAACTGCCTTTCAAGGCAGCCATGTGTCACTCATCAGCATCCGACAAGTGTCCAACCTCGGGATTCGAGCCAAGACATGACCGGGAAAAGGACAAGCATGGACCGCACTATCTACGCCAACTGCCACCATTAAAGCTGATGTGAAGTGCCATCTGCCGCAACTACCCGCATATCCGCTGATTTGAAGTTCCACCCAACACACCGCCACGTAGCTGTACAGCTTTCAGGGAGACCATGCTGCAGGTACAGTCCTCGCCGACAGAAGTCAGCATCAGCAGCTCCTCTGCCGCTTTTGTCAGCTAATGTCTAGTCTGGGACTTTGTGCCCGTGATTGTAATCGGGGGGAACTTGAGGCTATAAATAGCCATGCAATTTCATTGTAAGGTGGTGGAAGGGGAATATACTGCTAGGGAACCATTGTAGCTGTGCGTTTGCCTCTAATACAAGATACATACTTGGCTCTACTTACTGTCTTCATTTTGTATGTTGCCTCTCCTTGTCATTTCTGCCTCATGTTTCTTATTTCATTGCTTACTGTTGTACTGAACTCTGGACTCCAGTATTTGATGATTAAGTATTCCTGGAATGCATAGATAGAGGATACATAGAATGCATGATAGCTGTAGTTTCAATGTGTGTTTTGTATAGGAATGTTGTTAGTAGTGGTGATTGATCGTTGTCGTGCTGCTTATTCCCCCCACCCAACTCCAATCACATTTGGATTCTCTTTCCGCATTTTTATCTCTTTCCCTGCACTCTTATCTTAAACACTAAAACCCACAGGAAGCCGGCCTTCTCCGGAGATTGGCACGGAAGGCATTCCTTCCTTCCGGCCTTTCAATCTGGTGGGCGAATCTGGGGCGCATTATACCAAATCCTTTCCTCATGGCAGATTCGTAACCAACAGTTTCTCTGGCACGCCCGGTGGGACATGGTAGTTTCCCACCCCCAAACAAAATCGAAGCACGGGTGTTCGCTTCATTGCTGTTAAAAATCAGAGCACCTGGCGACTCTGCACGTACCTGAATATTCTCTGAGTCCGTAAAGACCGGTCCTAACGCCTTCATGCAAACAAGAAGGTGGCGAGCAAGGAATCCGGGAAACCCGCCTGACTTCTACAAAATCGACATTGACGCTCCAGGCGAGCGCGTCAGGCTGGCTGATCACCAAGCTCGCGAAGAAGAGCCTGAAACTGAAATTGAAGAGGCCGAGGCTGAAGAGCAATCTACATCCTCGGACAGTTCCGATACCGAGTACACTACCGGAGGAGAAGAAGACATGGCTGCTCAGCAGAATGATGATGACCTCTTCCCGGCGGTGGACTCTACGGGGCCCTTGGTCTTAGTCGGACAACAAGCTGTGCCACCCGCTGCCTTAAAGTCTATCCCTACGTATGATGGCTACGGCAAGACGGCAGATGAACACATCCAGGACATTCTGGCCCTGGCTGCGCTACATTCCATCATTGACGAAGGTGTGAAGACCCGTCTACTGGCCCTTTCCCTAAGGGGAAAGCTTCTTAACTGGTGGAGATCACTGCCAGAGGGATCTATCACGGGGTGGCGACAATTGGCTGGTAGGCTCGTGAAAGGATGCAACGAGTCTGTTGATCCCTCTTCTTTGTTGCATCAATTTCAAAGCATCCAGAGGCACCCCCAAGAGGAGGTGTCTGACTTCAACATCAGGTTTGCGAGGTCTTGGAAACGAGTGCCTCGTGAACTCCGACCTTCAGCAGGTCAGGCTGTACACTACTACCTAAGATCCTTCAACTCAAACATTTGCTTGCTGCTGAAGATAGCCAGAATAGACTCGTTCCCTGCTCTATACGAGGCTGCCCAACAAGCTGAAATGGATGCCATTTCCATAGACAGACTCCCGCACAGGGTACAGCCACCCATTTACCCAGACTTTCCACAGTCTCAGTACCCGTCAGCTTCTGGAACAATGTCGTCCACTTCAGGACAGCAACCCCAGCAGCAATGGAACCCAGTGTTGGTCATAAACCTTTACGGCCCACCACAAATTCACTATCCGCCTCCTCCGCATTATCCAGCACTCCCAGCTCCCCCGCAGTATGCACAATATTATACACCTCCTCCATTGGCTGCATTACCTCCCCCAGCTCAGTTGCCGCCTCCTGACAATGATAGACAGAATAAAATCCTCCAGGAGGTACGAACTCTGGCCTCTGGATATCACACCATGTCCAACGACATGACCATTCTAAAGAAGAAACAGGCCCAAATGGACCTTGTTCCAAGAAGACCATATCCGCCCTCGGCACTAACAAAAGATCAAGCCCCAGAACGGCGAGATCAAAGGCGCCCCCCTCCGAGAAATGCTTCCATTGAGGACCAACCTGGTACTTCTGACCAGGTCAACTGGTGCACTACGTGCAATGACCCGCATTCGGAGGACGACTGCACACTACATCAACACTACCTCCAGACCTTGGCTGGCAGCCCCATAGAAGACAAAGAACTCTACATGATCTTGGACGACAAAGGCAACGTTGCCATCCCAGAGGAAGATCTGTTGCCGCCTCCTGCCAAGGAAGACAGAAATTCTGTGGAAGCCGCTGCAAAGCCCTTGAAGGTATACGCTCGAAGAGATAAGGCGCAACCTGCTGGGCTACCACCTGACAAAAGGCTGTGGCCTTACACAGCCAAAGAGAAGACTCCCGCAGTCAAGCCTCCCGTAGCAAAAGCTCCCCCGGCTAAAGCTCCCGCTGCTCAGCCTCCAGCTGAAACCAAAGAACAAGCTCAGGAGAAGCTGAGATATCCGTCTCTGACCAAGAGACAGAGAGTTGAGGCCACTCAGCAGTACCGGACGAAGTATGAACCGGCAAAAGAAACGGAAGGAGCTAGCACCTCGGGCTACAGCATAGTAGACGAGCTAAAGAGGACCCCCACAAGAATCAGCATGTATGATGCTCTTCTGCTCCCAGGCCAAGTTCATTTGCTGCAGGAATCTCTGAAAAACATGAAAAATGGCAAGCAGATACAGCCTGCTGTCCTGGTTCAACCTCTGACTGTCTCAGCCACTGGGAAGAACAGACCACCTCCCTTCTATCTATCATTACGGATGCAAGGGTACATAGTGCACAACTGTATGGTGGACTCTGGAGCTTCCACGACTGTTATGCCGAGAGCCGTCTGCGACTAGATCGGGATGGAGTATACAAGGAGCAGCCAAGGCGTGCTGCAACTGGACGGCACCCTCGTCAAGACAAGTCGGTGTCATTAAAGACATCCCTATTCGACTGCACAAAGCTCTCGACATCGTGGTCATTCAAGAGGTCGTGGTTGTCGACTTGGAACCCTACTTCGGCATGTGTCTCTCCAGGGAGTTCACTGCGAAGCTGGGAGGGTATCTGTCTCTAGACTACTCACACATGGAAGTGCCCTTCAAAGGAAGGAGACTGAAAATCTACAACGAGAAGCCTTCCACTTTCCTAGTAGAGAAGATACCCGGGGAAGAGTCGCAAGACTGCATGGTCCAGCTGACGGAGGAAGAACTGGTGGTGGTGGATATGACGGAGCAAGCTCTCGAGCTGCTGCAAGTGGAAGATGAATTCTCCTTGCGGGACTTCAACGCCGTGATCGAGACAGAGCAAGGCTGCTACACCGTCATCCAGCCTGAGAGGCTTGACAAGTCGGCCAAAATAGAAGTGGGACCTGCACCAGAAAAGTTGTGGAAGCTTTTCTTTGACGGCGCACGATGCAAAAATGGCGCCGGTGCAGGTGTACTTTTGGTTTCTCCGACCGGGATCCAGAAGGACTACACCTACAGGCTGGCTTGGAGTTGTACCAACAACGCGGCGGCGTACGAAGCCCTGTGCTTGGGTTTGCGAAAAGCAGAAAGGCTGGGGATTAAGCACCTGCAGATCTTTGGCGATTCAGAGCTGGTGAGCAACCAGATTACGAACAAGTGCGCCTCCAAGAAGCACTACCTCAAGGCGTACCGTTATCGGGTCTGGGACCTGATGGAGTCATTCGACTCATTGAATGTCAAGGCTATATCACGTGAGAAAAACAAGCATGCTGACATTCTGGTGTCTGTTGGAGCCAGGTACGTTCCGACTGATGACACTGTCCAGAAGCCGAAGACGGTTCGTACCATTTACAGGCCTTCTGTGCCTGATAAAGACACCCACTGGCAGGTGTTTGACTGTGAGGAGGAAATCGTCACATTTTTGGTTAACGAAGCGTGTTCAATCGAAGGTAGAGACCCTGATGACGAGCAATATGAGGGGTTGATACAACTAAAAAATAATCATGTCCCACAAGGACTGATTACACTTGAGAGTCTGTTTGATCAGAATGACAGAGCAATATCGCATCGGATCAAAGTAGACCCGAAGCAGTACGCCGACCTGGAGCTTGAACCTGGAAAAACAATTAAGGTCGGGACAGACTGCACCACAGAGGAACTTGAGCAAATCAGAACATTGTGCCTAGAGTTCCCTGACATAGTAGCCTGGTGCTACCAGGACTTGAAGGGGTATGACAGAAATATAATCCAACATACCATTGAGCTAGAAGATGGTGCCAAGCCATTCCGGCAGAAGCAGAGGGCTGTAAATCCGAAGATCGAAACCATGATGAAAGCTGAGCTCGTGAAGATGCTGGAAGCCAAGATCATCTACCCCATCAAGCATTCATCCTGGGTTGCGAACTTGGTTCCCGTGAGGAAGAAGAACGGAGACATTCGTCTCTATGTAGACTTCAAAAATCTGAATCAGGCCTCCCTTAAGGACCATTATCCGCTTCCCCAGATTGACCAGATCCTCCACATAGTTGCTGGAGCGCAAAGATTCTCCCTCCTAGATGGCTTTTCTGGGTACAACCAGATCTGGGTTAAGGACGAGGACCAGCATAAGACAACGTTCACCACCAAATGGGGAACGTTCGCCTATCAGCGCATGCCTTTCGGCCTATCCAATGTTGGAGCCACATTCCAGAGAGCCATGGACCTGGCCTTCCGAGAGCTGCTCAACAAGATCATTGTCATCTACTTGGATGACATGACTGTATTCTCTCACAAGAGAGAGGACCATGTTCCTCACTTGCGGCAAATATTTGAGAGATGTGAATTCGGCATTTCCATAAACCCGAAGAAATCTGTCTTCGCGGTAAAAGAAGGTAAGCTGTTGGGGCATGTCATCTCCGAGAAAGGCCTAGCCGTGGACCCTGATAGAGCAGAAGCCCTCCTTCGTTTGCCCGCTCCAGTTGACAAGAAGGGGCTACAGTCCTTCTTCGGCCAAATCAACTTCGTGCGGAAGTTCATACCAGACTTCGCACAGGTAATCAAGCCCATGGCCGAACTTTTGAAAAAGAATGCAGAATTCTTATGGACTGATGAGAGAAGGCAGGCCTTCGAGGAAATCAAGGCCCGCATTGCACAGGCTCCGGTGTTGATAAACCCGGACTACTCTAAGGACTTCATCCTGTACGCGGTGGGAGAACCCGAGAGTTACGCCGCAGTCCTGACCCAGAAGGGAGACGATGGCGAAGAGCGCTCCATAGCGTTCTTGAGCCAAGTGATTCAACCGCACGAGGAAAAGTACAACTTTATAGAGCGGCAGGTTCACGCGGTCATGAAGTCTCTCCGAAAGTTCAGGCACTTCGTCTCCCAGAGCCGAACAACTATCTTTGTGATACACCCGGACGTTCGAAGCTTCATCATACAAGGGGAGCCGGGTCACAAGAGAGCAGGATGGATTGCTAAAATCCAAAAGTTCGACATCGAAGTGCGGCCAACCAAGCTTATTAGAGGCCGAGCCTTGTGCCAGGAGCTGGCCCAAAGCGCAGCAACCGAGATTTCTGCCTGTGAGTGGGAGGATCCGACAGCAACCACCAACCTAGCCAACTCCTTACCCGAGGAGAGTGACTGGACAGATGACCTGGTGAAGTATTTCTGCACCAAGAGATGTCCAGACCACCTGAATGCCTCACAAAGGAGGTTTCGGCTAGGTGCACTGAAATACACTCTTTGCCCCGAGGGGCTTTACTTCAAAAACATTGACGGCATCCTGTTGCGGTGCATCAAGAAAACCGACCAGCCCAGGGTCCTCGGAGAATTCCACTCCGGGATGCCTGGAGGTCACCATTCTGCAAGGCCTACGGCCTTGAAAATAATCAGAGCTGGGTACTATTGGCCCACTCTCTTTACAGACGCGCACGCAGTCTGTACAAAATGTGATCAATGTCAGAGATTTGCTGGCAGAAATAAGAAAGCACCCCTGCCCCTTCAACCGATCCAAGCCGAGACTCCGTTTCAGCAATGGGGTCTGGACTTGTTGTGGTTGATCCACAACACACCCCAAAATTGGGGACCCACCTTTTTGCAGGCTTGCAGAGAAGAATCTTGGTGACCCAGATGCTAAAATTGAAGAAAATAGAAAAAATGCCTAAGCATTGAAAAGTGTCGCGAAATCGCGACATGTCGCGAAATCGCGACTTGTCGCGCCATCGCTGCCGGAAACAGGGAAGTTGTCGCGAAATCGCGACATGTAGCTCCATCGCTGAAGAAGAGGAGAGAGAAGAAAAGGAGTGGTGTCGCGAGATCGCGACATGTCGCTGAGAAGAAAAGGAGTGGTGTCGCGAGATCGCGACATGTCGCTGAGAAGAAAAGGAGTGGTGTCGCGAGATCGCGACATGTCGCTGAGAAGAAAAGGAGTGGTGTCGCGAAATCGCGACATGCCGTTGAAATTGGGAGAAAAAACGGAGACGGAAATAGACGGAAATGGTGGCATGGTCAAATGGGAACTTTGGGCATGGCCACATTTGTAAAGCAGGGATTTTAATGGGAATGTGAAAGCTTTTATTCAGAAATTTCAGGCCTTGTTAGCAAGAAAGAATGAGAAATTTTCTGCATGCTTAATTTTAATTGTCTTATTTTCCCCTTTCAGATTTCAGACTTGTATGTGAAATTGATGCCATTATTTTGGGTTGTTTCATTTGAATGTTTGCAATCTGAAAATTATTTAAGACCCTAGGAACCAGCACCTAGTTTACTTTGATTGTGTGTTGTACAGGTCAAATAGGCTAGGTTGCATGTATGAAACTCTCACGTATTCGGTTTTGCAGGACGGGGTGCTATCAAACTGAAGGAGCTTTTGCATTGCTGCATTTTCAGCCATTATTCTGATGCAAACTTTAATTTTCTGTTTCCGAAAAATTTTAATTTCAAAATTTTTTCCTATTTTCGGGCATTAAAATAAATATTAAAAAAATTTCAAAATCTAAAAATGATTTCACCATTGCGTAGATTATAATTCAGACTTCCAATATGCACTTTGAAATTTCATTTTCGGACTTGTTTAATATTTTTAAAAATTCATCGAAGTTGCTGTTTTGCTACAGATTTTAAAATTCCGAAAATAGAAATTTTCCATTTTAAGGTCAAATTTCATTTTTCCAGTCTTGTTTTGCATTCATGAGCCTATGATGACATTCCCTTCATGGAAATTCCAATTTCATTGAAGGGGTTATGTTTTACGGCATTTTCACAAACTTCCATTTTGGGCCTAAAATTACCCTTTTTTAATAAAAATTCCAATTTTACGAAAGAGGGATAATTTGAGTACTACATTGAAGGTCTTTTCCTTAAAGCACTTAATTGTTCATCTTGATGAAAATTTGATTTCATTTAAGAGGGATAAGTTAAAGTGACATTTTGAAGCTACATTTGGAGACCATATTCATCATTGAGGATTTAATGCAAGATAAAATCTATCTTAAAACCATCAAGATAAAAGGAATTAAAGCATTACATCGTGGTCATATGAGGGCCAACTCACATTTACTTTATCAGGGTTCAATGAACAATCATTAAAGTTTCATGGTAAAATAAACCAACAGTGCCCCTTGTTTTCAGTTACTTGCAACCACTAAGGTGTTCCTAGCATTTAAATTGAATATCTTTATTTGATGCACATATGCAAATGCTAATATAACAAGAACCTTGGAGAAGTTGTTTGTTTAACTTCTTTGCAAGAGGGGATTTTGGAACCCAAATCCTACCGGAGAGTGTGCTTTCACAATTGGGTGAAAACACCACTCAATAGATTGGCGCTAGAAGGAGGGCATGAAACGGTTTATTTCATCATGATTTTAAATGCTTAAAATTGCTTAAGAGCTTTACAACACATTTGGATTGTTCATACAAAATAAAGTGATTTAATTTAATTTTTGAAAATTTTGGTCTTGACTAACAAAGTGTTATTTCATGCAATTACTTTTCATTTGATTCCAAGGAATACATCTCTTCTTTGATGCTAACGTGATTTTTGTTTATACATTGCAGGTTGAATATTCAACAGAGTTGGTTCTAAGAGTACATTTTAAGTTCACTAATGGCAACACTTGAGGAACAAATGGTATCCCTAAGAGCTAAAATAACATCTCTAAGAGAAAGAATGGTATCAATGATAGAGGATCATTATGAGGGTTTATCTATACCTGTGGTATCCTACCAAATTCCTACAATGTTATTGGATTTTTTACGGTGTTTTAATCAAGAGGTGCCACTAGGATACTTGCAAAACCTGCATGTATACAAGAGTACATTGTGTCAATTCCAGATTTTTTATGAGGAGGTGGCTTGTAAGTTATTTGCATACATTTTGGATGATAGACCATTCTTTTGGTATAGCCAACTACCCATGGAGGTTAGGACTTCTTGGATACAATTAGAAGCAGCCTATCTTAATCATTTTGGTAATCAGGCTGACTTAGAAATATTGAAAAATCAGTTTACCTCCATATGTAAAGAGTCTAATGAATCCTTGAGTCAATTCAATGGAAAATTTCGTGAATTGCACTCCCAAATGTGGGAAAATTTTAACACATCAGAAGAAGAAGCCATGGAAGTATACCTAGGAGCCATACACCCCATACTTGCTTCACTCATTGAGGAAAAACTGAGTGGTTTGTCCCTAGAGAGAATCCATGAGATCTTAGAAGAAATAGAACGGCAAGGTCTTGAAGAAGAAAAGGCACAACATGTTCACATGAGAGATTGTTCTTTTGATGCCAACCTACACCAACCATCAAACATAGCACCCTCCACTCCAATGATATCTAAGGTAAATGATCAAGGGGATGAATCTGAATACCCAAATTTTATGACCACCTTGGATATAGTTCACGAGGAGGTGCAAATTGCTAAGACAACATCCAATAGTGAGGATCATGTAGAGATACATGATTATCTAGATTCAACAATGTTTGATATATGTGAATGGATGGAACCCACCATAGAATTGAATGAAGTGGTTGAAAGTGAAATTGAAGAAAAACCAATAAATGAATTTGAAGACATGATAGAGTTTCACCACTTGTTCTTGGAAAATACTATTGATGAGACGTGTACAATTAACAATCAAGAAATTCTTCACCCTCCAAATTGTGATAAAATTGAATCATGGGTTACTAATTTGGACAATGATAGCCTTATAAATTTGAATTCAAGAAATGACCCACTTTTGGAAATAATTGAACTATCTAAGGAAGGTGAAGATGAATTTGATGAGAAACACATTGATGAATGGGAAGATGTTGAAGAAGTAGTTGAACGTCACCACTTGATTTTGAAAGATGATTATTATGATGCTTGGAAGAAGTGGGAAGACTTCACTCTTTCCAAAGCTACTAATGAAACTTGTGTGCCAATTGATATGCAGGATGACATAATTGCCTACTCAAAGGAAGATATTACAACTCCTGTACAATTTGAGGATGTTTTGGAAGAGGGTTTCAAATCTCATCAAATTTTGGAAGATTATGATGATCCTATTGCCAAGGACAAAGAAAGAAAAGGAGTTATGAATGAACCAAAAGATCATGTCACAAATACCATGGAGTTTCATCCCTCAAATTTGGAAGATAATTTTTATAATGGTTGGGGGAGGTATGATAATGCATTCTTTTCTCACACTTTTATAGATGAAACTCATATTTCACTTGATTTGCAGGATGTTGAAGCTTCCACCTCACATGAAGAGATACCATGGATAGTGAACAAAGAATTAGAACCAAATGACAAAGAGATTGACCAATTGGAAGTAGCTCAAATGAAGGATCATCAAGATGAATCATGGGACATACACTTTGACCAAAAACATTTGGGTGAAAATTTGCATGACCATGTTTTGAATTTGATTGATGTTTATGATGAAATGTCATTAAAGGTAAATGAAGAACAAGGTATAATTTTTAATCACGCCTTTAATAGCATGGTTTTAATGAATGGAAAAGAAGTTGATGCGCTTGAATTGTTAAACCAAATTCATCAACAATTACTAATTGAATCTAGGATAAAAACTCTTAATGATCCCAATTTAGTAAATATCCTAGATGCTTGCAAAATGTTACACATATTTGATTGGCCTACAAATTTGGAAAATGATTTGGCTTTGAAATTTGTAGAAATAGGCTCTTACTTACAAAATTGCATATTTGAAAAAGATAGCCTAATTCTAAATCAAAGATTGACTTTTGAAATGGAAGTTTTAGAGAATAGACATAATAAAATTGAAAATCAATCATTGTCTAATCAATTTGAGAATTTGAATCCCACCTATGAGAATACTAATGGAACTAAATTTGAATGGTGGGGTGAGAGAGGAAAGTTGAAGGGGGTTGCATTGTTTGGTCTGGTCTTGTTTTTGTTGGATGCCCACAACATTTGGCATGCATATCATGTTATATTTTTGTTGAAATGTTCTTATCATGTTTGGGATCCAGGAAAGTGATAATCCAAGCTTTGCATCATCTTGTATTATATTGTACATTTGTATATAGATTTTGGTTTTTTGGGTTTTGGTTTGTGTTTTCAAATTTTCATTTTTGGGATTAGGATTTAAGTCGTGTGTTTGATTTCAATTGACATGTGTGTTAATTTAAAAAATAAAAAATAAAATAATAATAATAGAAAATTGAGATGTCAACTTATGCTTAAGGATTAGGAGAATATGAAATATTGGAATTGTCTTGTAAAAGCTCCACAAATAGCATAAAACATTTTTAAGTTATATTGTTTGACTTTGTGATGCATGAAGGAGTCAGTTTTTGCATGACAAATCATTTCATTTGCAATTCACAAAAATAATGCATTCATGTTCCATCTCACCCTACATACATTTCACCTTAGTCACATATGCATCTTAGGTACAAGCCATTAAAGTATGTCAAATCCTCTTAGGGTTATATTATAACATATATGTAAGTAGCTCTTAAGGTTGGAAACTGAGTCTTGAGATATCTAGAACCAAGCACGTCTCATACATTAAAAAGGATCTTGAGCAAAATGATCAAAACCTAACTTGGAGGAAAAGGTTGAGCGAAAGAAGTATTTCCTGTCTATCCTATTATGCAACATGATCCTTAAAACAGTGGTTTTGACCACTTCCATTAAGCTTAAGGCCTAAAATCAAAGTAGTAAGGATAGGGTTAAATCCTCATCGAACTTAGGTTGAGGATCCAATTCCCCAAAGCTTTGATTTGACCCACATGGAGTAGTAAGGATAGGGTATAAATTCTCATCTCGGTTGGTTGAGAATCTGATTCCCCAAAGCTCTTATGTCTCATTTCATAATAAATCTTGGATTGTAAGGATCGTACTATTTGTCCTCTGCAAAGGATGGGTAGTCCTCCCCAAGGTCTAAGTAACAAAATTAATATTTTCCATTTATATCTAAAGTTTGGATTGTAAGGATCGTACTACTTGTCCCTAGCCAGGATGGGTAGTCATCCCCAAGGCCCAAGAAGTAAAAGATAATAATAAATAAATTTTTCCCACTTCATCTTTATTTTGGATTGTAAGGATCGTACTACTTGCCCTCTACAAGGGATGGGTAGTCATCCCCAAGGTCCAAAGAAATGGAGATAAGTTTTGGATTGTGGGGTTAGATATGCCCATGCATGGCATCATGTCTTGCCTAAAAAAACAAGACCACTGATTGTCTAGAGGGTTAGACTAGCATGACCATTTCTTCCATAACTGGTTTAATTATTTTGCTCAAAGTGAGGTAATGAACTCTAAATCAGAATAGTAAGGATAAGGTTAAACTCTCATCTCGGTTGGTTGGGAGTCTGATTCCCCAAAGTTCTGATTTCACATTCACTTGCACATGGGTTCTAGATAGTAGGGACTCATAACCAACTTTGGGATACAATAAGGTAATGAACTAGTGGATCCTAAGAGGGTTTGGCAATCTTGAATGCTTGTACTTAGTATTAGAAGAAGTACCATGCCTTTTATGGAAGCAAATCTCCTTGCACATTCATTAGGGTACACAAATCATTCACCATCCCATATATGCATTCATGCAAAATTGATAATGGAATGTTGATCAATTTCAAACGATAGGGAATGAAAACACATTGCACACACTGAGCTAATACTTGATGATTCTGATGATTCATGTACTTCGATCTTTGGGCATTTGTTATTTTGCTTATGTGCTAACATATATTTGCGAGTTTGTGATATGTTTCAGGTTGGGTTCTTACTAAAATGCTCAAGAGCATTTGACAAATAGAGTCGCCATTTGTTGTGGTTGATCCACAACACACCCCAAAATTGGGGACCCACCTTTTTGCAGGCTTGCAGAGAAGAATCTCGGTGACCCAGATGCTAAAATTGAAGAAAATAGAAAAAATGCCTAAGCATTGAAAAGTGTCGCGAAATCGCGACTTGTCGCGCCATCGCTGCCGGAAACAGGGAAGTTGTCGCGAAATCGCGACATGTAGCTCCATCGCTGCAGAAGAGGAGAGAGAAGAAAAGAAATGTTGTCGCAAAATCGCGACATGTCGCTGAGAAGAAAAGAAATGGTGTCGCGAAATCGCGACATGCCGTTGAGAGGAAAAGAAATGGTGTCGCGAAATCGCGACATGCCGTTGAGAGGAAAAGAAATGGTGTCGCGAAATCGCGACATGCCGTTGAAATTGGGAGAAAAAACGGAGACGAAAATAGACGGAAATGGTGGCATGGCCAAATGGGAACTTTGGGCATGGCCACATTTGTAAAGCAGGGATTTTAATGGGAATGTGAAAGCTTTTATTCAGAAATTTCAGGCCTTGTTAGCAAGAAAGAATGAGAAATTTTCTGCATGCTTAATTTTAATTGTCTTATTTTCCCCTTTCAGATTTCAGACTTGTATGTGAAATTGATGCCATTATTTTGGGTTGTTTCATTTGAATGTTTGCAATCTGAAAATTATTTAAAACCCTAGGAACCAGCACCTAGTTTACTTTGATTGTGTGTTGTACAGGTCAAATAGGCTAGGTTGCATGTATGAAACTCTCACGTATTCGGTTTTGCAGGACGGGGTGCTATCAAACTGAAGGAGCTTTTGCATTGCTGCATTTTCAGCCATTATTCTGATGCAAA
The DNA here is from genome assembly GCA_028583015.1 of Wollemia nobilis. Taxonomy (NCBI): domain Eukaryota; kingdom Viridiplantae; phylum Streptophyta; class Pinopsida; order Araucariales; family Araucariaceae; genus Wollemia; species Wollemia nobilis. Next base: position 5,113,421 of record JAQPPZ010000523.1, on the reverse strand, counting down.
CTTTAATTTTCTGTTTCCAAAAAATTTTAATTTCAGAATTTTTTCCTATTTTCAGGCATTAAAATAAATATTAAAAAAATTTCAAAATCTAAAAATGATTTCACCATTGCGTAGATTATAATTCAGACTTCCAATACGCACTTTGAAATTTCATTTTCGGACTTGTTTAATATTTTTAAAAATTCATCGAAGTTGCTGTTTTGCTACAGATTTTAAAATTCCGAAAATAGAAATTTTCCATTTTAAGGTCAAATTTCATTTTTCCAGTCTTGTTTTGCATTCATGAGCCTATGATGACATTCCCTTCATGGAAATTCCAATTTCATTGAAGGGGTTATGTTTTACGGCATTTTCACAAACTTCCATTTTGGGCCTAAAATTACCCTTTTTTCATAAAAATTCCAATTTTACGAAAGAGGGATAATTTGAGTACTACATTGAAGGTCTTTTCCTTAAAGCACTTAATTGTTCATCTTGATGAAAATTTGATTTCATTTAAGAGGGATAAGTTAAAGTGACATTTTGAAGCTACATTTGGAGACCATATTCATCATTGAGGATTTAATGCAAGATAAAATCTATCTTAAAACCATCAAGATAAAAGGAATTAAAGCATTACATCGTGGTCATATGAGGGCCAACTCACATTTACTTTATCGGGGTTCAATGAACAATCATTAAAGTTTCATGGTAAAATAAACCAACAGTGCCCCTTGTTTTTAGTTACTTGCAACCACTAAGGTGTTCCTAGCATTTAAATTGAATATCTTTATTTGATGCACATATGCAAATGCTAATATAACAAGAACCTTGGAGAAGTTGTTTGTTTAACTTCTTTGCAAGAGGGGATTTTGGAACCCAAATCCTACCGGAGAGTGTGCTTTCACAATTGGGTGAAAACACCACTCAACAGGACTTTATCGGGGTGATTACGCTTAACTCTGCAGTTGGGCACAAGTTCATTCTTACCGCCACCGCCTACTTCACTCGGTGGGCAGATGCGATCCCCACAAAGAATGCGGACCAGGAGACGGTCCTTAGGTTCATCGAGAGCCTGATCACCCGTTTCGGGGTCCCCGAGTCAATAGTGACGGACAATGGTCCGGGGTTCGCAGGCGCTGTACTCACGGAGGACACCAGCAAATACAGCATTTATCACAAAATGTCTTCCAATTACTACCCACAGGGGAACGGTCTTGTCGAGTCCACCAACAAGAACCTACTGAAGATCATCAGGAAGACAGTAGAAAAGAACAAGAGGACTTGGCACCTACTCCTGGATCGGGCGTTGTGGGCGGAAAGGATATCATTCAAAAAGTCCTTTAAGACATCCCCTTATGCGCTCGTATACGGCAAGGAGACAGTCCTGCCAACCCACATAGAAATTCCCGCTCTTTGGATGTTGGACGAAGAGAGAGGCAACAGGGATCCGGTAGATGACAGACTGTGCCAATTGCTGCAGTTAGAGGAAGACAGAGAGAAAGCATACCATGCCTTCACCAAACATGCTGAAGCAACCCAAGGCTGGTTTGCAAAAGGGGCCACCGCCCGAGTTTTCAAAATCAGGGACCTGGTGCTGAAATGGGACTCGCTGAAGGCAAAGCCGGGCAACCACGACAAGTTTGATGCCCTCTGGGAGGGCCCCTATCAGATTGCCCGGGTAAATCAGTTTAATGCATTCGTACTCCGGGATATGGAGGGACAGCTTCTCCCCATTCCCGTCAATGGGTTCCACATAAAAATTTACCGCCACTGAAGGCACCCAAATGGGTCCTTCCTTGTACAGATTTCCCTTCTGCATTTTTTTTAGTTCTCAGAATGTATATACTTCAGCATTCAGTTTTTATTTTTTTCCAAAGAGCCCAAGTAAGACTTTAGGCAAAATCCGACTTCGCAGCGAAGTCGGGTGTCGCTCGTTGAACAGCGCGAAGTTCGGAAGAAGGCAGCTGAAAAAAGGAGCAAAAATGACTAAGTCTGGGTGCGCAACCCGACTTCGCAGCGAAGTCGGGCTGCGCACCGTCTGGAGAGCGCAGTTTGGAAAAACAAGAAAAAACAGCTAAGTGCAAAATCAGACTGCGCAAGCAAATCTGGGCGAAGTCGGATTGCGCCCATTTTTCGGGCGAAGTCCGAGTGCGCTCCCATTCTCGGGCGCACCCTGGGTAATCCGTCACGGGAAGCTGAAAACGGCTAAGTGTCAGACTGCGCAAGCAAATCTGGGAGAAGTCGAAATGCGCCCATTTTTCGGGCGAAGTCCGAGTGCGCCCTGAATTTTGGGCGCAACCCGAATAACCCACCACGGAAAACGTAAAAAATTTTGTGTGGGCCCAGGGCGCAGTACGGCACGGTGCAAAGTTGGACTTCATGGGCTAGAAATTCTCCCTTGTAAAGTGTGCCCAGACGGCGGCGATGACGTCAGCGATGGCACGACGTAACGAGGTTTAATGATTGCACAGCTTTCAAGAATGATGCATTAAAAAAGAAAGGTGCGTTTGGACCAACGGCTACTGGGGTGCGCTTTTTATTAATAAACCCATGCACAGCCGCCAAAAAATCATAACGCCTCCACCAACTCCAAGTTAACTGCCCTAACTCCCTCGCGCCATTAATGTTGCAGTCGTTGTCTAGAAAAGGGGCCCTGGCGCACTCAGAAAATTCGAATCGTTCAAGCTGACTCCCTGACTGCAAAGAGCAGAGCTGACTACTCAGAAGCCGTAATTCCCGTCCCTGCTGTTTCAGAAGTTTCAGAAAGGATGGACAAGGGGAAAGCACCCGTACAGGCGCAATCCAGCGAAGAGCGGCGCGAAGCTGAGGAATCACCAAAGTCAAGCGCTCATGAGAACGAAGCGCCGCAGGACCAGAAAAGGAAGACCCGGACAAAAAGGCGCATAGCTGGGCGAATTCTGTTGCCACCAGTTAATCACCTCGCCGAGTACAAGGACTGCTCTTTCTCCATCAATCTCTCCAAACTGCGGCTAAACATTGCCAAGTGGGCGGACAGGGTTTCACCCTCACACCATGTCGGGGCTGCATACAAGTCGAACCTGTATTGGTTCTTGTGCCCTCCTACCCACCAGTGCTCGGAGCTGATCGAAGCAATTGTAGAATATTACAAACCAGCTGCCCGGCAAGTCTGCGACAACAAGGGAAAAGTGTTGTTCACACTTTTCCGGGAGAGCGTCCAGCCAGCGTTCGCCCCCGGGCTCCAGCACGAGCCCGGCGCAATTGTCAGAAGGGTGAATCTTGATGAACAGACTGGCAGATTTACGCAGACAAAGCGGATGAGGGAATTCCTCGACTCGGAGCTGAAGACTCCGCTGGCAGCCGGACAGTGGCCGACTGGCCCCATACCCCTGGACAGATTTGAAAATAAATATATCTACATCATCCTGGCGTGGGTCCTCGGCTGCGACTCTGACAAAATGGTACGGCGGTACTAGCTGGCGCTGGCAGAATGTCTCCTGCACGGAGAATTTTATGACTCTACAGCGCAGAAGAGTGGAAAGCGCCCTATTTTCTTCGATCAAGTGGATCGGTCTGGCGTATGCAATACATTCAAGTCTGGTTAGACTGCAACAAAAGCAGTCAACGGATTTCCGGTTTTGCTCCTTCCTCGCATGGCTGTGCCTGTATCACATGCACTATCGGATGAACGTTCCTGACTTGAAGAAAATAAATGAAAAAGGAGAGTCGCTGCCCGTGTACGAATGGACCGAGATTCTATACAGAAAAGGCTCGTTCTATGAATTTAACCTTAAATTTTTGTGCATGGTCATGGGGTTGTTCAACCGTAAGGCGTCTCGCCCACCGGAAGTCATGACAAAATACCTGTGGAAAAATGAGTACGGGGACACCTTTCGGCTGACTCAAGGCATCATAGTTAGAATCTACGGATTCAAGGGGAAGCCGTTCCTGCTGCCCTACTTCTGCACTGACCACCAGTTCGGGATGGAAATTGCGCGGCAGATGGATTATGTCGAAGAAGAGTTCGGCCAAGGCAAAAAGAAAGGCCATATCTTTCAGTATCCCATCACCTGGGCGAATACCCAAGTTTACGAAATCGGACAGCACGCCTACCTCGAGCGGGAACTCATCGACATGGGCCTGATAATGCTGTCGCAGCGATGGAAATACGACCCAGATGGGGACAGGGGTAAGTTCACGCACATCTTCCCCCGAGCGGAGATTATGCAGGAAAGAAGAAACAAAACGGACACAGACTTGGAATGGCAGATCAAACAAATGCAGTCGTGGCCTTCATGGCATGAGTTCTACTGCGAGGAGGTAGCGTACGATCCGGAGCGAAACCCGGATCACCGGTTGGAATCTGCGGGCTTCAAGAAATTCCTCACCAAGGTGGCGCCCCTCAACTGGCATAAAGACAAAATTATGGAATGCTGAAATATGAGGTGTCGCACGCAGCACGATAAATCCTACCGAAGGAATCTGGCCGTTGATGATGAATTTTTGGCTTTATATGACCAGTACGCTGACACATGGCGACCTTTCGAATTTCGAGATTGCGTTCCCCGAGGCGCAAAGAAAAGATATACAAGGAGGCCTTCATCCCAACAATCGTCAACTCCGACGAGCAGTCAAGTGGGCCCCATGCAGCCTGTAGCTTCCGAGGCAGTGCCTGAAAAGGCACAAGATTCAGAGAAGTCAACCCCTGAGGTGGGCCCTCAAGCAAGAAAAGTGCCTGCGCTGCCAGCTAGCAGACCGGCTACGGCGGGCATCCTTCCAGCCAGACTTGTAATATCCCACCCAAGCTGAGATACAAAATTTTTGCCTTGTTTTGTTATTTTGGAAATTTTCAAGGTTTTCAGATTTTGTGCAATATTTTGATTTTTTGTATTTTTGCATATAAGGAGAACACACTGCTGGAAATGAAATCTACCTCTAATTTTCACACCATCACTCCAAATGCCATGAAATTTTTACACAATCTACTATTCATGTAATTACACAAACCCAAATAAGGAATTTGCAAGATTCAAAGAAATACCCAGAATATGGTGATCTGATTAATTTTGAAAAATATGTCAGCATACAGAAATCTTCATTATTAGCTCATAAATCTTCAAAGACATGCTTCTCCAAGGTGCTATTATACTTTCAAGATACCCTTTCTTCCAATGATGAAGACCCAACCAAAAACAACCCTTATATGATGTGTTTGGCACTCGGATGAAGGGCACAATTTCTAATATGTACGGCCTGAGTGCTGATGATGGTACGGCTGCCTTGAAAACCTTCTAAATCTGCAATGTTTTTCCTCTATCATGCTCCAAAACGGATTGGCTGGGCTAGAATTTGAAGTTCTTGGCCTTCTCTTACAAAACCCTTACACAAATAATTCACCATGAACTGAAATATGCTCCTGTTTGGTTCAGCCAAGACATGAAAAGAAGTCTGAAGTTAATGTGCAGCTGAGACCTCCAAAACCCTCTTCAATTTGTGCCCAAAAAACCCTTCAAAATTCCTCTCTTTGAAGCTCAAAGTCACTCCCTGAAGTGAGAGTGCAACTGACCAATATGAGGAGATCTTTCACTCCCGACACTAGTGTTCTTGCTGATGGATTTCGTCACCAACAAGCCAAGATATCTCCTGCAAATTACTACTGCAAGAATCCCTCTTCACAACTCCGAAAATAAGTAATGCCAAAGATCCCCAAAATGAAGTTTCATTGCTCTTTTTATAACTCTCCAAGAGGGGTCGACCTTTTTTTTCCTCTTTCCAAAGCAACATTAAAATAAAACATTTTAATTTTAATTCTCATAACTTGGCCGACCATATTAACAATTGATAAGTCACCTTTATATTTCTACTTGTTTTTTAAGTGACTAATAAACCTTATATCTCCCACATATGAAATATTATAAAGTTAAACTATATTAAATATTTAATTTAATATAATTAACTTTACACATTAAAATATCTGCCTTCTGAACCCCGGAATCCCAAACAAATTATGGAAACGGATACCCATTTCGCTGAGGTATTCAATCGTACTGTCTATTTCCACCGATTCTGCCTCTGATCGACTTACTAAAAATAGTAAGTCCCCTTGAAACCTGCTGGAAACGGTCTTGAAAGCTGTCCACACTGAAAACTAAACATCCAACAGTAACTCCATAACACCTGGAGGCTCACAAACCCACGACATTGCCTACGGGAACCATTGTATAGGCAAGTCCATACTGTACCTAGTGGCTAGTTAGGAAAGGGGACATTACAGACCTAGGTACAAGTTTACCGTGGGGACGTCAACGCTTGCCGCCCCGACCTTATCTCCTTCCTCTGGAACAGCCACAGCGCCAGAAGAGAAGAAGAGGAAGAGAGTTGAGAGGGCCAAACGGCCTAAGGAGCCGGTACAGCAGACAGCCGTGGCACAGACGGGGGCAGCAACGCCAGAAATTGTCTCCTTGGACAGCCCTGAATCAGACGCAGACACTCGGGCTGCAAGCGTCCCTCCAACAGCGGCTCAAGCGGAGCCCGCAGGTACGTCCACTGCACCTCTTCCCCAAGTCCCAGTCGGCCCTGCCAAAGCTCCATCTCCCATTTCATCAGGGCAAGCCGTAGCCGCGTCTTCCTCTTCCCAAGCTACCCAGCCCTCTAGCAGCCCACATTCCTTTGATTAGTTTGCTCAGGACCCTAACGCCTTTCAGTCGCTGAGCCAAACCCTAGAACCCTCACCCGCAGCCAGTGCTGAAGCTGCTCCTTCACCGCCGCGCTCCTCACCCCAGTCGTTTAAAACCCTACCAGCACCATCCACTCAGCCGCCCGTTTCCCCTAGGACCCGGTCGCCCTCAAAAGCGGCCACTCCTTCTGGAATACCTCCCGCGTCGCTGTTTGCGGGGAAAATGCCGCAGCAGGATCCAATGCTGGAGAACCTGGACTTCATGGGCGAACTGCAGAGCACTGATGACCAGCCTTTGGCAGCAAAGGCCTCAGGATGCTCCGCCTCCTTTCTCCAGGGCGTGAAACGAAGGAGATCCGAAGAGATAGCTGCTCCGGTAAAACGCACCAAGTTCGACCTAGACAGGAGAGTGCTGACAACTGAGAAATTAATCCCGAAAATAAAGAAGCCTCTCCGAGAGATGACCAAGGCAGACTACGAGCATCAGAGGAAGGAGAAAAGCTTTGATGGCATCAACGAGGAATACGAAATTCATGGTATTTGTCGTAGGACAAATAATCTCCTCGTCAAGCATCTTGAGACCCGGGAAGCGCTGTTCCAACTGCAGAATAACACAAGGCAGCTTGAGGAGGACCTAGCTAGGGCCACCGCACAACTGGGGTCTACGCTGCAGGAGATACAGGAGCTTAAGAAACAGACAGCCGAGCAGCTGTCAGAAGAGAAAAAGGCAGCGTTGGAGCAGGTTTCACAGCTTCAGGATTCGCTGAAACAGGCGCAGTCGCAGCTTGCGGAGAAAACATCACAAGCGGCGGCCTTTTCAAAGAGCAAAGTTAAGGAAATGCGGGCTAGTCTGCTGCAGGGTTGCAAGCCCAACCTTGTTAAGTCCTTATCAGTCCTGGATTTCGTGTCCAGGATCGAAGAAGTATCTGCCCAGGGAAAGCCTGTGGTAGAGGAGGCCGAACACCAGGCGAGGCAATGGTTGGACCTGGCTATGAGACTTGAGCAGTGTGAGCGCAAGGGCCTCCAATTTCCTCCTATGTCCCAACTTGCCTCAGAATGGGCAGATGCAAGGGTAACCTTGCATATTTACTTCAAGAAGACAGAGAAGATAATGGCTGCCAGAAAGACGCTGGACGCACTAGAACATGAAAGGGACATTTGCCTGGCCCCCTTTCACACTCTGTCCGAACACGGGTGCCCGAGCTACGTCAAAGATGGCGAGTTTCTGACCCTTGAGCAGGTGAAGCAGAATTGGTTGTCTTTCGAGGCAGACACAGCAGAAATTGATAGCTGGTCAGAACCGATCCAAGAAGCTCAGGTCACCCAGATGGTGTCGAAATACTGCAAAATCAACTCCTCCCTTAAGGAGTTGGGAAAAAGATATAACACCATCGACCTGCACGCAATTGTTGCATTCCACGCAGCATTAAAAGAGGTCAGCGACCTCGAACCCTTCCAAGCAGCAGTCTGGGACCAAGCCAAGGCTGCATACGAACGCATCCGCGAGTGGGAGGCTGACAGTGGAGAGCATTCAGATTCAGAAGGAGAAACCGAAGAGGCAACTGCTGGAAGTGATCCTCAAGAAGAGTAGTTGCCCGGAAGGAAGCGGTCAGAGCAGCAAAAAGCAGGGGAAGGAAGTTCCTCTGCGCCCAAAGGATGAAGGCATGGTTCTTTGCGTCGAGGCGAGCTCGACACCCTGTGAGTCGCCAAGAATGTTGCCACATTTTGCACAGGGTGCCATGTTTTCAGTTTCTGTAAGTGTACTGCTCTTTCCCTTCCATCCTCCTCTTTTCCCCCTTCTCCATTTCTCCCTTTCTCCCTCTTCCTTGCAGTTTCATTCCTCCCTCTTCCCCTTGAACTTCCCCCAGTAAGGATTCCAGCAAGTGTTCCCTGAAAATGACTAAGTGTCAGGGCGCAACCCGACTTCGCAGCGAAGTCGGGGTGCGCCCTCCAGTTGGAGCGTAGTAGGGAATGCGAAGTGCGCAAGCAGACAGGAACAGGCGAAATTTGATTAAGTGTCAGGGCGCAACCCGAATTCGCAGTGAAGTCGTGGTGCGCCCTTTTTCTTGGGCGCACTTGGGAAGCAGTATGGCGGAGAATCAGCTAAGTGTTGGGGCGCAACCCGACTTCGCAGCGAAGTCGGGGTGCGCCCCCTTCCTGGTGCGCAGTCCGAACAGCAGAGAAGACAGCAAAGTGCCGGTGCGCAACCCGACTTCGCAGCGAAGTCGGGCTGCGCCCTCTGACCGGTGCGCAGTTGGGCAAGCAAGCCCAAAAATTGACTAAGGCACGGAGGCCTCCCCAACTGCGCTGTTTTTCACCTGCGCAACCCGATAGCGCTCTGATCCTGGGCGAAGTTGGATAAACTGCCTTTCAAGGCAGCCATGTGTCACTCATCAGCATCCGACAAGTGTCCAACCTCGGGATTCGAGCCAAGACATGATCGGGAAAAGGACAAGCATGGACCGCACTATCTACGCCAACTGCCACCATTAAAGCTGATGTGAAGTGCCATCTACCGCAACTACCCGCATATCCGCTGATTTGAAGTTCCACCCAACACACCGCCACGTAGCTGTACAGCTTTCAGGGAGACCATGTCTGCAGTGCAGCCCTCGCCAACAGAAGTCAGCATCAGCAGCTCCTCCGCCACTTTTGTCAGCTAATGTCTAGTCTGGGACTTTGTGCCTGTGATTGTAATCGGGGAGAACTTGAGGCTATAAATAGCCATGCAATTTCATTGTAAGGTGGTGGAAGGGGAATATACTGCTAGGGAACCATTGTAGCTATGCGTTTGCCTCTAATACAAGATACATACTTGGCTCTGCTTACTGTCTTCATTTTGTATGCTGCCTCTCCTTGTCATTTCTGCCTCATGTTTCTTATTTCATTGCTTATCGTTGTACTCGAACTCTGGACTCCAATATTTGATGATTAAGTATTCCTGGAATGCATAGATAGAGGATACATAGAATGCATGATAGCTGTAGTTTCAATGTGTGTTTTGTATAGGAATGTTGTTAGTAGTGGTGATTGATCGTTGTCGTGCTGCTTATTCCCCCCACCCAACTCCAATCACATTTGGATTCTCTTTCCGCATTTTTATCTCTTTCCCTGCACTCTTATCTTAAACACTAAAACCCACAGGAAGTCGGCCTTCTCCGGAGATTGGCACGGAAGGCATTCCTTCCCTCCGGCCTTTCAATCTGGTGGGCAAATCTGGGGCACATTATATCAAATCATTTCCTCATGGCAGATTCGTAACCAACAGGACCACTACCCGAGTTTTCAAAATCGGGGACTTGGTGCTCAAATGGGATTCACTTAAGGCGAAGTCGGGCAATCACGACAAGTTCGATGCCTTTTGGGAAGGCCCCTACCAAATCGCCCGGGTAAACCAGTTCAATGCATTCGTGCTCAGAGACATGGAGGGACAGCTCCTCCCAATCCTTGTTAACGGCTTTCACCTAAAGGCCTATCACCACTGAAGGTTGTCAAAGGCCCTACCTTGTACATATTTTTTATTTCCTGCAGTTCAGTTTATTTCAGAATGTAAATATTGCTTTCAGTCATTTAGTTTTCCGCTTTTAATTCAAAAGAAAGCCAAGTGTTCCCAAAAATAAGCAAGTGCATGGTAGTTCGAGGACTGACCAAGGCAGGAAAATCGCCCGACTTCGCAGCGAAGTCGGGCTTCGCCCTTAATTTTGTGCGACGCTGGGAGGTTAAGGAGCAAAGGCAAGCAAGAAGAACTCAAAAAATTTTCGAAGTGCTGGGGACGCCGCCCAACATCGCAGCGAAGTCGGGCTGCGCGCCCTTTCTTGAGCGCAGCCAGACGGGAAGAAAGAAAAAAGATAAAAAATCGGCTAAGTGTCCCCGCTCAACTGCGCAAATTTTCCCAGTGCAGTTGGGTTGCGCACTCAAAGTTTTGCGTACTCCGACGGGCGCATCCCAGAAGCAAGGCGCATGATGAAAGTTTTCTAAGCCTTCCGAGGGGCGCACCTTTCATAGCGCGAAGTTGGGCTGCGCTCATTTTTTGAGCGCACTCGGTCGGGGCAGTTCAAAAAGGCAGAGCGCTCCCTCAGCTTAGTTCCTCGAGGTGTGTGCCCAGATGGCGGCGGTGACGTCATTAAAAGCACGAATTTCAAAGATTTTAAGGAATGATTGCGCGAATTTCAAAGCGGATGTCATTAATGAGAGAGCGCACAAGGGGCCAACCGCGTACGAGTTGCACTTTTCAAGGGCGCACGACTGCCTGTATACGAGTGGACGGAGCTGCTGTATAGAAGGGGGTCCTATTATGATTTTAATTTCAAATTCTTGGGTATGACCCTGGCACTGTTCAATGGCAAGGCGTCTCGCCCTCCCCATGTTATGACGAAGTACCTGACGAGGAACAAATTCGGGGACACTTTCCGGTTGACCCAGGGCGTCGTCATCAGAATCTACGGGTTCAAAGGGAAGTCGTTCTTGCTGCCCTATTTTTGTACCGAGCACCATTTCGACATGGAGGCAGCGCGGCAGATGGACTGCGTCGAAGAGGAATTCGGCCAGGGAAAAAAGAGGGGCCATATTTTCAAATATCCTTTTATCTGGGGAAACATTGAGGTCCACGAAATTGGGCAGCATGTCTACCTGGAGCAGACACTCCTCAACTTGGGCCTGATACAATTACCACAGCGCTAGAAATACGACCCGATTGGGGTCAGAGGAAAGTTCGTGCACGTTTGCCCGCGAGCAGAGATCATGGAAGAGAGGTGCAATAAGACAAGGGCAGACTTGGAGTGGCACATTGAACGAAAGCAATCGTGGCCGCCATGGCATGACTTCTACTGTGTAGAGGTGGATTACGATCCAGAGCATAACGACGATCACAAGCTAGATTCGGCCGGTTTCAAAAAATTCCTCACAAAGGTGGCGCCCCTCGGCTGGGAAAAGGACAAAATAATTGAATGCTGGAAGATGAGGTGTCGCACGCGACACGATAAATCGGAAAAAAAGACGCTGGCCATAGATGATGATTTTTTGGCCTTATACGATAAATACGCCGGCAAGTGGGGGTCGCTCGCATTTCGAGATTGCGTTCCCCTAGGCGCCAAGAAAAGATATAAAAGGAAGCCCCCTCCACAACATTTGCCCATTCGAAAGCCATCCGGCAACAAGGCGCCAAAAGGCAGTCAGGTGGGCCCAATGTTGTCTCCAATGCCCGAAAAGTCGCCTCAGACGAAGAAGGAGCCAGAAGGGTCAACCGACGAGGCAGCAGTAACGGGCACCCCTTCGACAAGGCCCAAGTACAAGTTTACCATGGGCGCCTCGGTACCTGACGCACCAACCGTCTCTGCCTCTACCGAACAAACCGCCGCTCCGAGAGAAAAGAAAAGAAAAAGGGGCGAGAAGACCAAAATAAAGCGGCCAAAAAAGGAGGTTGCACAGCAGATAGTGGCGGCCCCACGGACAAGAGCGGTTGCACTGGAAATAATCTCTCTAGATAGTCCAAAAAAATAAGCAGAAGTCTGGGCAGCAGGCGTCATCCAAGCACCGGCTCAGGCGGAGCACGCAGGTACATCCTCTTCCCCTGTATCACAAACCCCAGCTAGCCCTGCTATCACGCCCTCCTCTTCTGCATCAGGGCACGCCTTATTCGCCTCATCCATATCGCCTATCATCCAGTCCCTCCACAGCCCCCACTCCTTTGGACGTTTTGCCCAGGACCCTAACGTTTTTCAAACCCTAAGTCTCTCACCCGCGGCCAGCACTGAAGCTGTATCCACATCACCGCGCCGCTCACCCGCCGCTGATGCCGCATTCAAAACCCCATTTCCACCTCCTACGCAGTCGCCCGTCTCCCCTAGGTCCCAGTCGCCCTCAAAAGCGGCCTTATCTTCTGGAATATCTCCTACTTCGTTGTTTTCAGGGAGGATGCCGCAACAGGATCTGGCCTCGACATACCCTATGTTGGCAGAGCTGGACCTAATGGAGGAACAACTGCAAGTTACAGACGACCAGCCTCTAGCCTCAAAGGCCGCAGGGTGTTCTGCCTCTTTCCTCCAGGGCGTAAAGAAAAGAAGAGCCGAGGAGATAGCCATACCTGTGAAGCGCACCAAGTTTGACTTGGACAAGAGGGTGCTCCTAACGGAGAAATTAATCCCAAAGGTCAAGAAGCCCCTTCGGGAGATGACTGAAGCAGACTACGAGCACCGAATCAAGGAGAAGGGTTTCGACGATATAAGCGAGGAATACGAAATTAATGGTATTCATCGAAAGACTGATAATCTCCTTGTTAAGCGGCTCGAGGCCCAAGAGAAGTTTTAGCTTCGAAATAATTCAAGGCAGCTGGAAGAGAGTCTGGCCAAGGCCACCACGCAGCTGGAATCTGCTCAGAAGGAGATCAAAGATTTAAAGGACCAGCTTGCTGCGTCCCAGCAGGAGGTAGCAACACAGAAGAAGACAGCTGAGTAGCTGTCAGAGGAGAAAAAGGCAGCACTTGAGCATGTTGCCCAGTTGCAAAATCTGCTGCAGAAAACTCGGTCGCAGCTGGAGGAGAAAGCGTCCCAGGCGGCCTCCTTTTCGAAAGACAAGATCAAGGACATGCGACCTAGTTTGTTGTAGGACTGCAGGACTAATGTTGTCAGGTCCCTGTCCGTCCTAGATTTTGCATCCAAAATACAAGAAGTTTCTTCCCAAGGAAAGCCTGCGGTAGAGGAGGCTGAACACCAAGCGAGGCGATGGCTAGACTTGGCAATAAAACTTGAGGAGTTTGCGCGCAAAGGCCTCCGATTTCCACCGATGTCACGAATTGCCCTAGACTGGGCAGATGCAAGGGTTACCTTGCAAAACTATTTTGAGAAAACTGAGAAGATCAAGGCTGCCAAGAAGATGTTGGATGTATTGAACCATGAAATGAACATCTACCTGGCCCCCTTCAACACTCTTTCTGCACTCGGATTTCCGAGCTTTGTCAAGGATGGAGAATTTCTGCCCCTAGAGCAAGTAAAGCAAGACTGGCTGGTTTTTGAGGCAGACACATCCGAGATTGATGGCTGGACTGACCCAGTCCAAGAGGCACAGGTGACCCAAATGGTGTCCAAATTTTGCAATATTAACACATGCCTCCAGGAGATGGGAGAGAGGTATGACACCATTGACATGCATATGGTCGCAGCATTCAAAGGAGCGTTGAAGGATATCAGCGACTTAGAGCCCTTCCAGGCAGCAGCTTGGGATCAAGCCAAAGCTTCCTACGAGCACGTTCGCGAGCAGGACCAGCCTGCTGAACAGGAAGGTGATGGTGGTGCTGAGTAGTCAGGCTCAGAAAGAGAAGAAGAGGAAGGATCAGAAGAAGAGACTGCTGAGAGCGAGCCCGAAGAAGAACAGCTACCCAAGAAGGGAGCTCAGCAGAAGCAGCAGTAGCACGATGCAGGGGAAGGGAGTTCCTCTGCGCCCAAGCGATAAAGGCCTGGTTCGTGCATCGAGGCAAGCTCGACACCCCACGAGCCGCCAAGAATGTTGTCACATTTTGCACGGGGTGCTATGTCTTCAAATTTTTGTAAGGATGTTACTTTCCCTTCCCTCTTTCTTCTCTCCCCTTCTTCACCATGTCCTTTCTACTTTTTTGCCATCAGTTTCATTTCCTCCGCTTCTTGTCCATGTTTCTAACTGTTTCTCTAGGTGGGCAAAAATGCCCCAAAATCTTCTAAGTATTGTTGTTCGCCTGACTGCGCAGCGCAGTCGGGCTGTGCTTGCCTATTTGTGCGCACTTGGGTGAAATTGTTAGAGCTGAGCCCAGAAAAATGCTAAGTGTTGAACCGCCCGACTTCGCAACGAAGTCGAGCTGCGCTGCTAATTTCACGCGCACCTGGGCGGCATCTGATTGAAAAATAGCCAGAAAAATTCTAAGTGTTGAGCACTGCCCGACTTCGCAGCAAAGTCGGGCGTCGCTCTAAAGTTAGTGCATAGTAGGGCTGGCTTGCCTTGGAGACATCAAAAATTGGCTAAGTGTTGAGCCGCCCGACTTCGCAGCGAAGTCGAGCTACGCTCACCAATTTGTGCGCACTCGGGCGGAGGATGAGAAGATGCTGCCCATAAAATTTCCAAGGCACGAAGGCCTTCCCGACTGCGCTGCTTCCACCCTGCGTTGCCCGGCTGCGCTCCAATTTTGTGCGAAGTCGAGCGGGATATAAAAGATGAGCTTTGAAGGTGATTGCTTCCCCCCATCAGATGCTGATAGGTGTCCAACCTCGAGATTCGAGTTAAAGATGGAACAGAAGGTGTGCGAGCGTGAACTGACATATTGTACGGCATCTACCCTCATTCAAACTGACTCGAGGTTTCATCTACCGAACTGCCACGTAGCTGCCAAGTCTTCAGGCGGACCTTGCTGCAAGTACATTCCATACCCGCAAAGGTCAACATCAGCCGCTTTTTGCCGCTTTTGCCAATTTTTCCAGCTTTTGTCAGGTTTGGGATTCTGTGCCCAAAGTTGTAATCGAGGGGGAAAATTGCGCTATAAATAGCTGTGCCATATCATTGTATAAGGGTGGATGGGAGATATATTGCTAGGAGACTTCTGTAGCTGTGCGTTTGCTTTTGAATGCAAAATATACTTGGCTCCATTGATTGTCTTTATTTTGTATGTTGCCTTCGTTAAGCATTTCTGCCTCATGTTGCTTATATCTCTGATTACTGTTGGTTACGAATCTGCCATGAGGAAAGGATTTTGGGTTAATGCGCCCAGATTCGCCCACCAGCATGAAAGGCCGGAAGGAAGAGATGCCTTCCGTGCCAATCTCCGGAGAAGGTCGGCTCCTTTTGCGGGGGGGTTTATGTTCAAGCTAAGAGTGCAGGAAAGAGATAAATGAACAAAAAGAATATACAAATATACTTGGAGTTGGTGGGGGGGAACTAACAGTACGGCAACCAGCAATCACCAATACTTACTGCATTATAAATACAAAGCATGACTGAGAACTGCAAAATCTAAGTGTACTTTCGATACCTAAGCAGTGTACGCACAGCTACAATGGTCCCCTAGCAAACATTCTCCCTACAAGGAGAACTAACAGCACGGCAATGCATCAATCACCACTACGGACACTAACATAAGTAGAAAGCAACCTAGAGATATCAGAGCCAGGTATATGTGTCATGCAGAGATTTTAACCGCACAGCTACAATGGCCCCCTAGCAAACATTCTCCCTACAAGGAGAACTAACAAGACGGCAGCGCATCAATCACCAGATACGGACAGCAACGTAACACACAACTGATGGAACTGCTACCACATCTAGTCTATGAAGTACAGAAATGCTTGACCATCAAATGCTAAAATAAATTAACAAGTCATGGCACAAACAATGCTAAAGGTGCCTGATCATCAAATGCTGAAACGAATCGAGCCATGACACAGGGAAGCGTAAAGCATAAGCATAAAGAAATAGAAGCAGCAGAACAGAACCAGGTATACAAATTATATTTATAAGCAGAAGCACGGTTACATTAGTTCCCTAACAGACATTCCCCTTCCACCCTTTACAATGAATTCATGGTGGGTTTTTATAGCCCGAGTCCCTCCCGTTACATTAATGGGCACAGAGTCCCAGTCAAACATAAGCTGACAAAAGCGGCGAAGGAGCTGCAAATGCTGACCTTTTGTCGGACTGGACTGTACCTGCAGCATGGTCTTCTTGGAAGCTGGACAGCTACGTGGCGTTGTGTTGGGCAAAACTTCTCCTTGGCAGGAATGCGGGTAGCTGGAGCAGGTAGAACCTCCAATCGGCTTTAAATGAGGTCACCGGCACATGTAATGCAGCCCATGCTCGTCCTTTTGCTCGGCACATCTTGCCTCAAATCCCGAAGCTGGACACTTGTCAGATGATGGATGATGCTGTTTGACACGTGTCTGCCTTGAAAGGCAGTTTGCCCAACTTCGCTTGGGATCAGAGCGTCTCGGATTGCGCGGGCAGAAAACAGCGCAGTCGGGAAGGCCTTCATGCCTTAGGTGTATTTCTGAGTTCGTTTCCCTACTGCGCACCTGTTAAGGGCGCACTCCGGCTTCGCTACGAAGTCGGACTGCGCACAGGTGAGAACTGGTATCTGCCGTCGTACGGACTTTGCCCCAAGCACTTTATCATTCTTCTGTCATCCTGCCAGCCTGCCAGTTACAAGGTGCGCCCAGAAGAGGGGCGAAGTACGAACTTCGCACCAGAACTGGGCGAAGTGCGCACTTCGCACCAAAACTGGGCGAAGTACACACTTCGCACCAACACTTAGCCGTTTTTCAGGTAACTTGCTGGAAAGTTTAAAATTCAATTGAGGGGCTCCAAGAAAGGGGGGAAGAAAGAGAATATGGGAAAGAAAGAGGAAGGGAAAGAAGAGGGAAGGAAAATAGAGGAAGAGGGGAAAAGAAGAGCAGCACTGTTACAAAATTGAAAACAATGCACCCCGTGCAAAATGTGACAACATTTCTGGCGGCTCGCGGGGTGTCGAGCTCGCCTCGGCGCAAAGAATCCATGCCTTCATCCATTGGGTGCAGAGGAACTTGCCTCCCCTGCCTTTTGCTGCTCTAGCTGTTCTCCTCGCGGCAACTGTTCATCAGATTCACTTTTGTCAGTTGCCCCCTCAGAATCACCTTCCGAAGGCTCTCCAGCTTTTGCTTCTGCTTCACAGATGCGGTCGTATGCAGCCTGGGCTTGGCCCCAGGCTTCTGCTTCGAATGGCCGGTGGTCAGCAACTTCTTCTAGTGCTACGTGGAAAGCAGAGACCGCGTGCAGGTCGATGGTGTAGTATCTTTTTCCTAGCTCCTGGAAGTAGGAGCTGATCTTGCAACATTTGGACACCATCTGAGTGACCTGACTTTCTTGAATTGGCTCAGTCCAGCTATCAATCTCAGCTATGTCTGCTTCAAAGGACTGCCAATTCTTTTTCACCTGATCTAGGGTGAGAAACTCGCCATTCTCAACAAAACTGGGGCACCCTAGTTCAGAAAGAGCCCGAAAGGGAGCCATACAAATGTCTCTTTCATGTTCGAATGCGTCTAACATTCGTCTGGCAACTCTCACCTCTTCTAATTTTTTGAAATATTTATGCAAGGTTACCCTTGCATCTGCCCATTCTGCAGCGAATGAGGACATGGGGGAAAATTGGAGGCCATCGCGCTCGGGCTCCTGAAGATTTATTGCCAGGTCCAGCCATTGCTTCGCCTGGCGTTCGGCCTCCTCTACCACAGGCTTTCCCTAGGCAGAAACTTCTTGAATTCTGGATGCGAAATCCAGAACTGACATCGCCTTATAGGTGTGGGGCTTGCATCCCCGTAGCAAACCAGCCCGCATCTCCTTAACTTTCTTCTTCAAAAAGACCGTCGCTTGAGATGCTCTCTCTGCGGATTGCGATTGCGCCTGTTTCAAAGACTCTTGGAGCTGAGAAATCTGCTCCAAGGCTGCCTGCTTCTCGGTTGCGGCTTGTTGCTGGGAAGCGGCCAGCTGGGCTTTAAGTTCATCTATTTCTTGTCGCGCCGCTTCCAACTGCTCAGTGGACCTAGACAGGTCCTCTTCAAGCTGTCTTGTTTTATCCTGCAACCCGAAAAGCTCTTCCTGCTCCTCCGGACTTTTGACAAGGAGATTGTCGCCTTTACGAATGATTCCCCGAATCTCGTATCGCTTGTCAATATCATCAAAGCTCTTCTCCTTTGTCCGGAGCTCGTAGTCCGCCCCGGTCATTTCCCGGAGAGGCTTCTTCACTTTTGGGATTATTTTCTCTATTGTAAGCACTCTCCTCTCGAAATTGTACTTGGTGCGCTTTACCGGGGCGGCTATCTCCTCAGGTCTCCTCCGCTTCAGGTTCTGGAGGAAAGAGATAGAGTATTCTACAGCTCTCGTTGCCAGAGGCAAGTCGTCTGTATTCTGGAGGTCGTCCATAAAATCTGGTTCCCCCAGCCTAGGGTTCTGCTGAGACGTCTCTCCTGCGGGAATGGGATCAGGAGGAACCGGATGGACCTTGGAAGGATCGGCCGCTTCTGGGGGCGACCGGGGAGTGGAGATGGGAGCGGCTGACACTGGAAGGGTTTGAAGCGGCTGAGGCGGTGGATGTAACGGTGAATGCGTGGCTTCAGCACTAACTTCAGGCGAAGGGTTTGGGGTTTGACTCAGAGATAGGGAAACGTTGGGGTTCTGAGCAAACTGATCAAAAGAATGGGGGCCGCTAGAAGGGCGTGGAGACGGGGAGGAAGATGCGGCCATAACTTGCTCGGATTGAGCGGGAGATGGAGTGGGAGTAGGACTGGATGAGACCAAAGAGACAGGGGCAGCAAACGTACCTGCGGGCTCCGCCTGAGCCGATGCTGGGTGGATGTTTGCGCTTCTGCTTTCGGCGGCTGGCTTGGGACTGCCCAAAGAGACTGTCCCTGCAGCGGCTGAACGCGGTTGCGGCTCTGCGACTGGCTGCTGCACTGTCAGGCTAGGTCGCCTGATTTTCTCAACTCTCTTCCTCTTCTTCTCTTCTGGAACAATGGTTGGATCGGGGGAAGGAGATGAAGCAGGTGCAGCAGGCGCTGATGCTCCCACGGTAAACTTGTACCGGGGTTTGACTTGCAGAAGGTCTGCCGCAACCGGTCTGCTCTCTGGCGGCGCTGGTGTCTTTTGTGCCTGAGGGATCGCCTCGGGCGTTGCCTTGACTAACTTCTTCGCCTTTTCTGGCGCCACCTTGGAAGCCACGGGCTACATTGGATCGACCTGGACGTTTGCTAGGCCCGCGCTGGCAGTTGTCGAAGTGTGCAACTGTTGGGAGGAAGACCCTCCTTTATAATCCTCAAAGGGACCTCGGGGAACGTAACCTTGATATGCGAACGGCCGCCAGCTGTCATGATGCTGGTCATAGAGAGCCGAAAAGTCATGATCTACGGCCAGATTTCTCCTCGTGGATTTGTCGTGCTGCGTGCGGCATCTCATCTTCCAGCATTCAGTAATTTTTTCTTTAGGCCAGTTAAGGCCTGCTATCTTGGATAGGAATTTTTTGAACCCTGGAGATGAGAACTGGTGGTCCGGGTTTCGCTTGGGGTCATATGTCACCTCCTCGCAGTAAAAATCCTGCCAGGGAGGAGAAGCTTCCATCAATTCAATTTCCCAGTCAAGGTCCACATGGACCACATCGCATCTGTCTTCAGTTATATCTGCCCGGGGGCAGAGATGTGTGAACTTTCCCCTTATCCCGTACGGGTCGTACTTCTAGCGCTGCGGCAACAAAACCAGGCCAATCCGGGAAAACTCCTGCTCGAGGTAGACATGCTGTCCTACCTCAAAAATCTCAACATTTGTCCAGGAAAGAGGATATTGAAAAATCTGTCCTCTCTTCTTTCCTAGGCCGAACTCCTCTTCAACATAGTCCATCTGCCGGGCAACCTCCATCCCGAACAGATGCTCCGAGCACCAGTAGGGCAGCAAATGGGGTTTGCCCTTGAATCCGTAGATTCTGACCACAATTCCCTGCGTCAGTCTAAAAACGTCCACGAGCTTCCGATTTAGCAAAGGGCTCGTCATTTCTCTCGGGGGGCGGGGGATTTCGCTTTCGCTGAAGACTGACATGACCAATCCCAGAAAGTTGAAGTTGAACTTGTAGTAGGACCCTTTCCGGTATAGGTCATCCGTCCGGCTTATAGACGGGCCGTGGCTCTCCCTTCTCGTTGACCTTCTTCGTGTTCGGGATCGGCATCAGGGAGTGCAAATGGTACAAACAAAGCCAGGCTAGAACATAACTGAAACGAAAATCGGTGGACTGCTTTTTCTAGATCTTGACTAGGCTGGAGTGGATGGCGTATGCCAGCCAGTCTGCCCAGTCGAAAAATATGGGACGCTTTCCACTTTTCTGCGCTGCCGATTCGTAGGATTCTCCACATAGGAGACATTCTGCCAGCGCTAGCTGGTACGGTTGTACCAGCTCATCGGAGTCGCAGTCGAGAATCCATGCCAAAATGGTATATAGATATTTGCTCTGAAACCTTGCCAAGGGCATGGGGCCGGTTGGCCACAGTCCAGCTGCAAGCGGGGCGTTCAGCTCTGAATTTAGGAAATCCCTCATCCGTTTTGTTTGCGTGAAACGTCCCGCCTGCTCGCCCAGATTTATCTTCCTGACAATTGTGCTGGAGTCATACTCCAACCCTGGGGCGAAAGCTGGCTGGACAGTCTCCCTGCGCAGCGCGAACAAGTGTTTACCACTGGAGCTGCAAATCTGCCGGGTAACTGGTCTGTAGTGTCTGACAATGATGTCTACCAGCTCCGGGCATTGATGGACAGGAGGGCACAAGAATCTGAAAAGGTTGGACTTGTACGCCGCTCCAAAATGGTGAGAGGGCGAAACTATTTCGGCCCAGCTCTCCACATTTGTCCGCAACTTAGTCAGGCTCATAGAGAACGAGCCATCCATGTATCCCGCTAAGTAATTTACCGGAGGTGGTGGGGCTTGCCCACGCTGTACTTTTTTCGGCCGGGACTTTGACTTTGGCTCTGGCGGTGTTTCACTTCTGAAAACACCCGGCCATGGTAAATCCTTGTGCTCGCTACTTTCGCTGGATTGCGCTGACATTGGCATCTTTCCTCTGTCCATCTCTCCGAATCAGCAATAATTATAAGTTCAGAGCGTCTGCAGAAGATTTCGCTGTCACAGGAATAATATGCACAGTTCAAGGAATAATCTGCGCAGTCTGGTATGTTTGAATGCATCTAACCCCCTTTTCTAGACAACGACAGCGTCATTAATGCCGCGCAGGAGGGGGTAGGTCGGCTGGAGTTAAGTTTCTTGGGTGGCTGCACAGGAGAATGCTTGGAAAAAGGTACCCCGGCAGACGTGCCATGTTCTTTTTATTGCACTTTTCCTTGAAGACTGTGCAATCATTAACTTTACCTTGAATGTTGTGCCATGGCTGACGTCACTGCTGCAATCCGGGCACATTGCTCAAGAAAAAACCCCTGGTGCGGAAACCCACTTAGAAACGGTCACAATGCGCCTTGGGTCTGTTGGTTATGAATCTGCCATGAGGAAAGGATTTGGGTTAATGCGCCCAGATTCGCCCACCAGCATGAAAGGCCGGAAGGAAGAGATGCCTTCCGCGCCAATCTCCGGAGAAGGCCGGCTCCTTTTGGGGGGTTTTCTGATTTAAGCTAAGAGTACAGGAAAGAAATAAATGTACAGAAAGAGATTTACAAATATATTCAAAGGTTGGTGGGGGGAACTAACAGTACGGGAACACACCAATCACCGCTACTTACTGCATATAAACACAAAGCATGACAAAGAACTGCAAAATCTAACGTATACTTCCAACACCCAAGCAGTGTACGCACGGCTACAACGGCTCCCTAACAGAGATTCCCTACAAGGAACTAACAGTACGGCAACACGTCAATCACCACCTACGGACACTAACATGGGTAGAAAGCAATCATAGAGATATCAGAGCCAGGTATATGTGTTTATGTAGAGAATTTAACCGCACAGCTTCAATGGCCCCCTAACAGACATTCCCTACAAGGAACTAACAGTACGGCAGCGCACCAATCACCAGATACGGACCAGCAACAAAACACATAACTGATGGAACTGCTACTACAGCTATTCTATGTATCCTTTTAATTCATGAAGTACAGGGGGTGCTTTAAACAAGCAATGCTAGAGGCACCTGATCATCAAATGCTGAAATGAATCAACGAGCCATGACACAAAGTTAGCCTAAGGCATGAATATAAAGAAAGGCAGCATAAAAAACGAATGACAGTAACGGAACCAAGCATACAGATTATATTTATAAGCAGAAGCACGGTTACAATGGGCACAGTGGTTCCCTAACAGACATTCCCCTTCCACACTTTACAATGAATTCACGGTGGGCTTTTATAGCCCGAGTCCCTCCCGTTACATTAATGGGCACAAGGTCCCAATCAAACATAAGCTGACAAAAGCGGCGAAAGAGCTGCAAATGCTGACCTTTTGTCGGACCGGACTGTACCCGCAGCATGGTCTTCCTGGAAGCTGGACAGCTACATGGCGGTGTGTTGGGCAGAATCTCCTTCTGGCAATGATGCGGGTAGCTGGAGCAGGTGAAACCTCAGATCAGCTTTAAATGAGGCTATCGCGCGTAGGCAGTGCAACCCATGCTTGTCCTTTTGCTCGGCACGTTTCGGTTCTAATCCCGAAGCTGGACACTTGTCAGATGATGGATGATGCTGTGTGACACGTGTCCGCCTTGGAAGGCGATCCGTCCAACTTCGCTTGGGATCGGAGCGCCTCGGGTTGCGCGGGCAGAAAACAATGCAGTCGGGAAGGCCTTCATGCCTTGATCAAATTCTGGGTTTGTTCCCCATCGCGCACCTGTCAAGGGCGCACTCCGACTTCATCGCGAAGTCGGGCTGCGCACAGGTGGAAACTGGTGTCTGCCGCCGTACGGACTCTGCTCCGGCCTTTTGTCGTCTTCTCGCGACCGCGCCGTCAATCGCCGTTGCAAGGTGCGCCGAAAGTGAGGGCGAGAAAGTGGGCGAAGTCGGACTTCGCACCAAAACTGGGCGAAGTGCGAACTTCGCACCAACACTTAGCCATTTTTCAGGTAACTTGCTAGAAAGTTGAAAAATCAACTGGGGACTCCAAGAAAGGGGGGAAAGAAAGAGAATGCGGGAAAGAAAAGGAAAGGGAGAGGAGAAGGAAGGAAAATAGGGGAAGAGGGAAAAAGAAGAGCAGCACAGTTACAACACTGAAGACATTGCACCCCGTGCAAAATGTGACAACATTTCTGGCGGCTCGCGGGGTGTCGAGCTCGCCTCGGCGCAAAGAATCCATGCCTTCATCCATTGGGTGCAGAGGAACTTGCCTCCCCTGCCTTTGGCTGCTCTAACTGTCCTCCTTGTGGCAACTGTTCTTCAGATTCATCTTTGTCAGTTGCCCCCTCAGAATCACCTTCCGAAAGCTCTCCATCTCCTGCTTCTGCTTCGCAAATGCGATCGTATGCGACCTTGGCTGGGCGCCAAGCTTCTGCTGCAAATGGTCGACGGTCAGCTACATCTTCTAATGCTGCGTGGAAAGCAGCGACCGCGTGCAGGTCGATGGTGAGGTATCTCTTTTCTAACTCCTGGAAGTAGGAGCTGATCTTGGAATATTTGGCCACCATCTGAGTGACCTGACTGTCTTGAATTGGCTCAGCCCAGCTATCAATTTCAGCTGTATCTGCTTCGAAGGACTGCCAATTCCTTTTCACCCGATCTAGGGTGAGAAGCTCGCCATTTTCAACAAAACCTGGGCACCCTAGTTCAGAAAGAGCGTGAAAGGGGGCCAGACAGATATCTCTTTCATGTCCGAATGCATCTAGCATTCGTCTGGCAACTCTCACCTCTTCAACTTTTTTGAAATATTTGTGCAAGGTCACCCTTGCACCTGCCCATTCTGCAGCGAATGAGGACACGGGAGAAAATTGGAGGCCGTTGCGCTCGCGCTCCTGAAGATTTACCGCCAGGTCCAGCCATTGCTTCGCTTGGCGCTCGGCCTCCTCTACCACAGGCTTTCCCTGGGCAGAAACTTCTTGAATTCTGGATGCGAAATCCAGAACTGCCATCGCCTTGTAGGTGTGGGGCTTGCATTCCCGTAGAAAACCATCCCGCATCTCCTTAACCTTTGTCTTTGAAAATACTGTCGCTTGAGATGCTCTCTCTGCAAGTTGCGACTGTGCCTGCTTCAAAGCCTCTTGGAGCTGAGAAATCTGCTCCGAGGCTGCTTTTCTTTCGGTTGCGGCTTGTTGCTGAGAAGCGGCCAGCTGGGCTTTGAGTTCATCTATTTCTTGCCGCGCCGCTTCTAGTTGCTCAGTGGACCTAGACAGGTCCTCTTCAAGCTGCCTTGTTTTATCCTGCAACCCGAAAAGTTCTTCCTGCTCCTCCAGACTTTTGACAAAGAGATTATCAGCTTTGCGCATAATTGACTGAATCTCATATTGCTTGTTTATGTCGTCAAAGCTCTTCTCCTTTGTCTGGAGCTCGTAGTCCGCCCTGGTCATTTCCCGGAGAGGTTTCTTTACTTTTGGGATTATCTTCTCTGTCGTAATCACTCTCCTCCCGAAATCAAATTTTGCGCGTTTTGTCGGGGCGGCTATCTCTTCATGTCTCCTCCGCTTCAGGTCCTGGAGGAATGAGACAGAATACTCTACAGCCCTCGTTGCCAGGGGCAAGTCGTCTGTATTCTGGAGGTCGTCCATAAAATCTGGTTCCCCCAGCCTAGGGTTCTGCTGAGACGTCTCTCCTGCGGGGATGGGACCAGGAGGAACCGGACGGACCTTGGAAGAATCGGCCGCTTGTGGGGGCGACCGGGAAATGGAGATGGGAATGGCTGACACTGCAAGGGTTTGAAGCGGCTGAGACGGAGGATGTGACGGTGAACGGACAGCCTCAGCACTAACCTCAGGCGAAGGGTTTGGAGTTGTGCTCAGAGAAAGAGAGACGTTAGGGTTCTGAGCAAACTGATCAAAAGAATGGGGGCCGCTAGAAGGGCGTGGAGACGGGGAGGGGGATGCGGCCATGACTTGCTCGGATTGAGCGGGAGACGGAGTGGGAGTGGGACTGGATGAGACCAAAGAGACAGGGGCAGCAAACGTACCTGCGGGCTCCGCCTGAGCCGATGCCGGATGGAGTTCTGTACTTCTGATTTCGGCGGCTGGCTTAGGACTGCCCAGAGACACTGTCTCTGCGGCGGCAGGACGCGGCTGCGGCTCTGCAACTGGCTGCTGCACTATCAGGCTAGGTCGCCTGATTTTCTCAACTCTCTTCCGCTTCTTCTCTTCTGGAATAACGGTTGGATCAGGGGAAGGAGATGAAGCAGGTGCAGCAGGCACTGATGCTCCCACGGTAAACTTGTACCGGGGTTTGACTAGCAGAATGTCTGCCGCAACCGGTCTGCCCTCTGACGGCGCTGGCGCTTTCCGTGCCTGAGGGATTGCCTCGGGCGTTGCCTTGACTAACTCTTTCACCTTCTCAGGCGCCGTCTTGGAAGCCACGGGCTGCATTGGATCGACCTGGAAGTTTGCTGGGCCCACGCTGGTAGTTGCCGAAGTGTACAACTGTTGGGAGGGAGACCCTCCTTTATAGTCTTCAAAGGGACCTCGGGGAACGTAACCTTGATATGCGAACGGCCGCCAGCTGTCATGGTGTTGGTCATAGAGAACCGAAAAGTCGTCATCTACGGCCAGGTTTCTTCTTGTTGATTTGTCGTGCTGCGTGCGGCATCTCATCTTCCAGCATTCAGTAATCTTTTCTTTAGACCAGTTAAGGCCTGCTATCTTGGATAGAAATTTTTTGAATCCTGGAGATGAAAACTGGTGGTCCGGGTTTCGCTTGGGGTCATATGTCACCTCCTCGCAGTAGAAATCCTGCCAGGGAGGAGAAGCTTCCATCAATTCGATTTCCCAGTCAAGATCCACATGGACCACATCGCATCTATCTTCGGTTATATCTGCCCGGGGGCAGAGATGTGCGAACTTTCCCCTTATTCCATATGGGTCATACTTCCAGCGTTGCGGTAACAAAACCAGGCCAATTCGAGAAAACTCTTGCTCAAGGTAGGAATGCTTTCCTACCTCAAAAATCTCAACATTTGCCCAGGAAAGAGGATATTGAAAAATCTGTCCTCTCTTCTTTCCTAGGCCGAACTCCTCTTCAACATAGTCCATTTGTCGGGCAACCTCCATCTCGAACAAGTGCTCCGAGCACCAATAGGGCAGCAAATGGGGTTTGCCCTTGAATCCGTAGATTCTGACCACAATTCCCTGCGTCAGTCTGAAAACGTCCTCGAGCTTCTGATTTATCAAAGCGCTCGTCATTTCTCTCGGGGGGCGAGGAATTTCGCTTTCACTGAAGACTGACATGACGAATCCCAGAAAGTTGAAGTTGAACTTGTAGTAGGAACCTTTCCGGTATAAGTCATCCATCCAGCTATAGACGGGCTGTGGCTCTCCCCTCTCGTTGACCTTCAGGTTCAGGATCGGCATCAGGGAGTGCAAATGGTACAAACAAAGCCAGGCTAGAACGGAACTGAAACGAAAATCGGTAGACTGCCTCTTCTGGATTTTTACCAGGCTGGAATGAACGGCGTAAGCCAGCCAGTCTGCCCGCTCGAAAGAGATGGGACGCTTCCCACTTCTCTGTGCTGCCGGTTCGTAGGACTCTCCACATAGGAGACATTCTGCCAGCGCTATCTGGTACGGGCTGTACCAGCTCATCAGAATCGCAGCCAAGAATAGATGCCAAAATAATGTACAAGTACTTGTTCTGGAATTGTGTCAAGGGCATGGGGCCGGTTGGCCACTGTCCAGCTGCAAGCGGGGCGTTTAGCTCTGAATTGAGGAAATCCCTCATCCGTTTTGTTGGCATGAAACGTCCCGCCTGCTCGCCCAAATTTACCTTTCTGAGAATGGCGCTGGAGTCATACTCCAACCCTGGGGCGAAAGCTGGCTGGACAGTCTCCCTGCGCAGTGTGAACAAGGGTTTACCGCTGGAGCTGCAGATTTGCCGGGTAACTGGTCTGTAGTGTCTGACAATTAGGTCTACCAGTTCCGAGCATTGGTGGACAGGAGGGCACAAGAATCTGAACAGATTGGATTCGTACGCCGCTCCGAAATGGTGGGAGGGCGAAACTTTGTCAGCCCAACTTTCCACATTTGCCCGCAGCTTCGTCAGGCTCATAGAAAAAGAGCCGTCCTTGTATCCCGACAAATAACTCACCAGAGGTGGTGGGGCTTGCCCACGCTGTACTTTTTTCGTCCGGGACTTTGACTTTCTTTCTGGCGGGGTTTCACTTCTGAAAACGCCCGGCCTGCGCTGACACGGCATCTTTCCTCTGTCCATCTCTCCGAATCAGCAATAATTGCAAGTTCAAGGCGTCTGCAGCAGATTTCGCTGTCACAGGAATAATTTGCACTGTCCGAGGAATAATCTGCATAGTCTGGAATGTTAAAAACATCTGACCCCCTTTTCTAGATAAAGACAGCGCCATTAATGCCGCGCAGAGGAGGTAGGTCGGCTGAGTTAAGGCTCTTTGGTGGCTGCGCGAGAGAATGTTTGGAAAAAGCGCGCTCCGGCGGACGTGCCATGCTCTTTTGCTTGCACTTTCGTTGAGGAACGTGCAATCATCAATTCTGTCTTGGACGCGGCGCTATGGCTGACGTCACTGCCGGAGCGCGGGCACACTGCTCAAGGAAGAATCATTGGTGCGGAAACCCACTTTGGAACGGCTACAAACGCGCCTTGGGCCCAGCTTGGGACCTTTTTTGAATTTTTTATTTATTTTTAAACGTTGCCCCAAACTGGCCCAGAAAACGAGGCGCAGCCGGACTTCGCCCGAAGTTGGGCGCGGCGGACTTCGCCCGAATTTCGGGCGAAGTTCGAACTTCGCGCGAAGTGCGCGTTCGAACTGTTCCTTCCTTTCTTGCTTGCTGCGCCCAAGGTTTGGACGCAGTCTGGGTCCTTTGCAACCCTCGGGCCTTTGACCACACTTATCATTTTCCTTTAGACTGATCTTGGACAAGCCGCGCAGGACAAACGTTGAGGCGGGTTCGGACTTCGGCCGAACTTTGGGCGAAGTACGAACTTCGCGCGAAGTTCGCACTTCGCACGAAAGTTGGCCGCAGCGCGGACTTCGCGCGGAAGTTGGCCGAAGTCGGGCTTCGCGCGGAAGTTGGCCGAAGTCGGACTTCGGCCAAAGCTTAGCGAAGCCTGTCTTTAGTGTGCCCTTGCGGCTTCCCTTTCAGTCGCGCTTCGCACCGTGGCTGGCCCGAAGCCCGACTTCGCTGCGAAGTCGGACTTCGGCCAACACTTAGCCGATTTTTTGCCTTTTTTTCTTTTTTTTTCTCTTTTCTTTGCACAGCCGAACTTCGCCCCTCCTGAGGGGCGACGACAGACTTCGCTGCGAAGTCTGTCCTTCTCTCCCATGCCGCAGTTAAGCTCAAAAAACGAAGAAAAACAACTTAAAAGCTGAAAACTGGAAACTGTACATGCCGGGAAATGAAAAAGCACAAGGAAATTTTTACAAAGAAGGGCCACTCGGGCACCTTCAGCAGCGGTAAAGCTTCAAGTGGAACCCGTTGACAGGGATAGGCAGGAGCTGACCCTCCATATCCCGCAGTATGAAGGCGTTGAACTGGTTTACCCGGGAAATCTGATAAGGGCCCTCCCAGAGGGCATCAAACTTCCCGTGATTACCTGGCTTTGCTTTATATGAGTCCCACTTAAGCACCAGGTCCCCGACTTCGAAAACTCGGGCAGTGGTGCCTTTTGCAAACCAGCCTTGAGTGACTGCAATGTGATTCGCGAAGGCCTGGTATGCACTTTCTCTGTCTTCTTCCAACTGCAAGAGTTGGCACAGTCTGTCATCCACCGGGTCTCCGCTGCATCTGTCTTCGTCAATCATCCACAGGGCAGGGATCTCGATGTGTGATGGCATGACAGCCTCTTTGCCGTAGACGAGCGCATAAGGAGACGTTCTGAGGGATTTCTTAAATGCAACTCTGTCCGCCCACAGCGCCCGGTTCAGGAGCAAGTGCCAAGTCCGCTTGTTTCTGTCAATGGTCCTCCGGATGATTTTCAGGAGGTTCTTGTTAGTGGACTCGGCAAGGCCATTCCCCTGCGGGTAGTAGTTAGAAGACATCTTGTGATAGATGCCAAGTCTGCCGGTGTACTCCGTGAGTACAGCGCCTACAAATCCCGGACCGTTGTCTGTCACAATCGACTCTGGAACCCCGAAGCGGGTAATCAGGCTCTCAATGAACCTGATGACCGTTTCTTGGTCTGCGTTCTTGGTCGGGATCGCCTCTGTCCACCGCGTGAAATAGTCGGTAGCCGTAAGAATAAACTTGTGGCCGGCGAGAGGAGTTAGGAGAAATCACCCCAATAAAGTCTAAACCCCATTCTTTGGAACGGAGTCTCGGCCTGAATCGGTTGAAGGGGCAGGGGTGCTTTTCTGTTTCGGCCAGCAAACCTCTGGCATTGATCACATTTAGAGCAAACCGCATGCGCGTCTGCGAACAAGGTGGGCCAATAGTACCCAGCCCTTATTACTTTTAAGGCCGTTGGCCTTGAAGAATGGTGACCCCCAGGCATCCCGGAATGAAATTCTCCTAGGACCCTAGGCTGGTCAGATTTTAAGACGCACCGCAACAGGATGCCGTCGATGTTTCTGAAGTAAAGCCCCTCGAGGCGAAGAGTGTACTTGAGTGCGCCTAGCCGAAATCTCCTTCGTTGTGAGGCGTTCAGGTGATCGGGACATCTTCCAGTGCAGAAGTATCTCACCAGTTCATCTGTCCAATCACTCCCCTCGGATAAGGAGTTGGCTAGGTAGATGCGTGTCGCTGTGTCCTCCCACTTACAGGCGGAGATGCCGGCTACAGCGCTTCGGGCCAATTCCTGACACAAGGCTCGGCCTCTGATAAGCTTGGTGGGCCGCACTTCAATGTCAAACTCCTGGATTTTTGCAATCCATCCCGCTCTCTTGTGACCCGGTTCTCCTTGCAAGATGAAGCTTCGAACATCCAGGTGAATCACAAAGACAGTAGTCTTGCTCTGGGAGACAAAGTGCCTGAACTTTCGAAGGGACTTCATGACAGCATGAACCTGCCGCTCTATAAAATTGTACTTTTCTTCATGCGGCAGAGTCACTTGGCTGAGGAATGCTATGGGGCGCTCCTCACCATCGTCTCCATTCTGAGTTAGGACTGCAGCGTAACTTTCGGGTTCTCCCACTGCATACAGGATGAAGTCTCTGGAGTAGTCCGGGTTTGTTAACACCGGAGCTTGTGCAATTCGGGCCTTGATTTCCTCGAAGGCTTGCTCTCTCTCATCAATCCATTCGTAACGTGTATCTTTCTTAAGCGGTTCGGCCATAGGCTTGATTACTCGTGCGAAGTCCGGAATGAACTTCCGCACGAAGTTAATCCGACCGAAGAAGGACTGCAGCCCTTTTTGTCGATGGGGGTCGGCAAGCGAACGAGGGCCTCTGCTCTGTCAGGGTCAATGGCGAGGCCTTCCTCGGAGATGACATGTCCCAACAACTTTCCTTCCTTTACCGCGAAGACAGACTTCTTCGGGTTTATAGAAATGCCGAATTCTCGACAACTCTCAAATATTTGCCGTAGGTGCGAAACATGATCCCCTCGTTGGTGAGAGAAACAGATCATGTCATCAAGGTAGATGACGATAATCTTATTGAGCAGCTCTCGGAAGGCCAGGTCCATGGCCCTTTGGAACGTGGCACCAGCATTAGATAAGCCGAATGGCATGCGCTGATAGGCGAACGTCCCCCACTTGGTGGTAAACGCCATCTTATGCTGGTCTTCGTTTTTGACCCAAATCTGGTTGTAGCCGGAAAATCCATCTAAAAGTGAAAAACTCTGGGCTCCAGCAACGATATGTAGAATTTGGTCGATTTGGGGAAGCGGATAGTGGTCCCGCAGGGAAGCCTGATTTAGGTTTCTGAAGTCGACACAGAGACGAATGTCGCCATTCTTTTTCCTCACGGGCACCAAATTCGCGACCCAGGATGAATGTTTGATGGGGTAGATAATCTTGGCCTCCAGCATCTTCAAGAGCTCGGTCTTCATCATGGCCTCAATCTTTGGATTCACGGCCCTCTGCTTCTGTCGGAATGGCTTGGCGCCATCCTCTAGCTCAATGGTATGCTGGATGACAGCTCTGTCATACCCCCTTAAATCCTCGTAGCACCAGGCCACGATGTCGGGGAACTCCTGGCACAGTGATCTGATCTGTTCCAGTTCCGCCGACGTGCAGTCTGTTCCGACCTTGATGGTTTTACCAGGTTCAAGTTCTAGGTCAGCATACTGCCTCGGGTCTACTTTGATCCTGTGGGATATTGCTCTGTCATTCTGATCAAAGAGACTTTCTAATGTAATCAGTCCTTTTGGGACGTGATTATTCCGTAACTGTATCAACCCCTCATATTGCTCGTCATCAGGGTCTCTATCTTCGATTACACATACTTCGTTAACCAGGAATGTGACGATTTCCTCGTCACAACTGAACACCTGCCAGTGGGTGTCCTTATCAGGCACAGAAGGCCTGTAGACAGTACGAACCGGCTTCGGTTTCTGGACAACGTTTTCAGCCGGAACGTACCTGGCTCCAACAGACGCCAAAATATCAGCGTGCTTGTTTTTCTCACGCGATATCGCTTGGACATTCAATGAGTCGAATGACTCCATCAGGTCCCAGACCCGATTGCAGTACGCTCTAAGATAGTGCTGTTTGGATGTGCACTTCTCCGTAACTTGGTGACACACCAGCTCTGAATCTCCGAAAATCTGTAGGTGCTTGATTCCGAGCCTTTCCGCCTTTCGCATACCCAAGCACAAGGCTTCGTATTCCGCCGAGTTGTTAGTGCAGCTTCAGGCCAACCTGTAGGCGTAGTCCTTCTGGATTCCGGTTGGAGAAACCAGAAGTACCCCTGCACCGGCGCCATTCTTGCATCGCGCGCCGTCAAAGAAGAGCTTCCACAACTCCTCGGGTGCAGGTCCTACTTCTTTTGCAGCCGACATGTCAAGCCTCTCGGGCTGTACAATGGAGTAACGACCTCGCTCCGTCCCGATCACGGCATTGAAGTCCCGCAATGAGAACTCATCTTCGAGCCGTAGCACTTCGAGGGCTTGCTCGGTCGACTCCATCGTCACCGAGCTCTTCCTCTGACAACTGGACCATACAGTCCAACTCTCCTCCGGGTATCTTCTCTACTAGGAAGGTGGAAGGCTTCTCATTAAAAAATTTCAGTCTCCTTCCTTTGAAGGGCACTTCCATGTGTGAGTAGTCTAGAGACAGGTACCCGCCCAACTTCGCAGTGAAATCCCGAGAGAGACACATGCCGAAGTAAGGCTCTAGGTCAACAATCACGACCTCTTGGATGACTATGATGTCGAGAGCTTTGTGCAGTCGGATAGGGATGTCCTTTATGACACCAACTGTCTTGACAGGGGTGCCGTCTAATTGCAGCACGCCTTGGCTGCTCCGTGTGTATTCCATCCCGATCTCATCGCAGACGGCCTTCGGCATCACAGTCGAGGAAGCACCAGAGTCCACCATGCAGTTATGAACTATGTGCCCTTGCATCCGTAAAGACAGATAAAAGGGTGGCGGTCTGTTCTTCCCAGTGGCGGAGACTGTCAAAGGTTGAACCAGGACAGCGGGCTGCATCTGTCTGCCGTTCTTCATGTTCTTCAGTGATTCTTGCAACAGATCTACCTGGCCTGGGAGCAGAAGAGCATCGTACATGCTGATTCTAGCAGGTGTTCTCTTCAACTCGTCTACAATGGTGTAGCCCGAGGTACTAGCTCCTTCTGCTGGTTTAGCCGGCTCATACTTTGTCCGGTACTGTTGGGTGGCCTCAACTCGCTGTCTCTTGGTCAAAGACGGGTACTTCAGCTTCTCCTGGGCTTGTTCTTTGGTTTCAGCTGGAGGTTGAAGTACAGGAGCCTTAGCCGGAGTTGGGGCCTTTGCTGGAGGTTTGGCTGGAACAGGGGCAGCCTTTGCCGGAGAAGGCTTGACTGGAGCTTTATCTTTGGATGCCTTCTCTTGGGTTGTGTAGGGCCACAGCCACTTGTATGGTGGCAGCCCGCCGGGCTACGGTTTTTCTCTTCTCGCGTAGACTTGCAAAGGCTTGGCCACATCTACGGCTTTCTTTTCTTCCTTGGCGGGTGGCGCTAGACTTTCTTCCGGAGGGCAAAGTTGGCTTCGCCATCCAAGATCATGTACAGCTCATCGTCTTCTATAGCGCTGTCGGCCAAGGTCTGAATGTAGTGCTGGTGCAAAGTGCAGTCTTCCTCCGAATGCGGGTCATTGCACGTAGTGCACCAGTTAACCTGGTCGGGAGGACCAGGCGGGTCTTCTATAGCAGCATTTCTCGGAGGCGGACGCCTCTGCGGCTGGTTTTCTGGCGCTTTGTCTTTTGTCAGCGCCGGGGACGCATATGGTCTCCTAGGAGCGAGGTCCATCCGGGCTCGCTTCTTCTTCATAGCGGTCATGTCATTGGACATGGCATGGTATCCGGAGGCCAAAGCCCGCACTTCTTGTAGAATCGTGTTCTGGATGCTGCTGTCGGGAGGCGGCAACCGTGCCGGTGGAGGCAATGCGGCCAATGGAGGAGGGTTAGAATAAGATGCATACTGTGGAGGAGCGGGAAGTGCTGGAAAATGCGGAGCAGGAGGCGACGGGTGAGGGTAATGCATCTGAGGCGGGCCATAAGGAGTTACGACCGGCGCCGGATTCCACCGTCGTCGGGGTTGCTGTCCTGATGTGGACGGCGAACCGCCAGAAGCGAAGGATACTGAGATCTGGGGAAGTCGGGATGGATGGGCTCCTGCACTCTGGACGGAAGCCTGCCGATGGAGATAATGTCAGCTTCAGCTTGCTGGGCAGCCTCGTACAGCGCAGGGAACTCGTCAATTCTGGCGATCTTCAGCAGCAGGCATATGTCTGAGTTGAAGGATCTCAGATAGTAGTGAGCAGCCATGCCGGCTGAAGGCCGAAGTTCGCGAGGTACCCGTTTCCAGGATCTCGCAAACCTAATGTTAAAATCAGACACCTCCTCTTGAGGATGTCTCTGGATAGCTTGGAACTGATGCAGTAGAGAAGTAGGGTCAGCAGACTCGTTGCATCCTTTTACGAGCCTCCTGGCAAGCTGGGGCCACCCTGTGATGGATCCCTCTGGCAGCGATCTCCACCAGTAGAGGAGCTTTCCCCTCAGGGAAAGAGCCAGCAGACGGGTCTTCACACTTTCATCGGTGATAGTATGCAATGCATCCAGGGCAAGGATGTCCTGGATGTGCTCGTACGCCGTCTTACCGTAGCCGTCGTATGTGGGAATAGACTTTAAAGCAAAGAGGGCACGGCCTGTTGTCCGACCAGGGCCAAGGGCCCCATAGAGTCCACAGCCGGGAAAAGATCATCGTCATTTGGCTGTTGAGCAGCCATTTCTTCTTCTTCTGTCGGTGGTGTACTCAGTGTCGGTACTTTCCGAGGATGCAGGATCTTCTTGTTCCTCGGCTTCTTCTATTTCGTACTCGGCTCCTCCGACTTCAGCTTCGGCCTCTTCTTGTATCTCAGCCTCGACTTCGTCGAAACGAGCTCGTGGGTCAGCCAGCCTGGGGATCTCGCCTCGAGCGTTGATGTCCAGGTCGTAGAACTCAGGCGGGCTTCTCGGATCCCTTGCTTGCCACCTTCTCGTGTGAATGAAGGTGCTGGGACCGGTCTTCTTGACTCAGAGGATTTGTTTGTGCAGAGTCGCCAGGTGTTCAGATTTGGAACAGCAATGAAGCAAACACCGGTGCTTCAATTCTGTCGGGGGTGAGAAACTTCCTTGTCTCACCGAGAGCTCAGGAACTGTCAGCGCCAGGTGGAGACTGATCAGAAAATCTCTCTTCAAATGTGGGACCAGGGTCCCACCGGCGTGCTGTAGAAACCGTTGGTTACTGAATCTGCCATGAGGAAAGGATTTGGGTTAATGCGCCCGCATTCGCCCACCAGCATGAAAGGCCAGAAGGAAGAGATGCCTTCCGCGCCAATCTCCCGGAGAAGGCCGGCTCCTTTTGGGGGTTTTCTGATTTAAGCTAAGAGTATAGGAAAGAAATAAATGTACAGAAAGAGATTTACAAATATATTCAAAGGTTGGTGGGGGGAACTAACAGTACGGGAACACACCAATCACCGCTACTTACCGCATATAAACACAAAGCATGACAAAGAACTGCAAAATCTAACGTATACTTCCGATACCCAAGCAGTGTACGCATGGCTACAACGGCTCCCTAACAGACATTCCCTACAAGGAACTAACAGTACGGCAACACGTCAATCACCACCTACGGACACTCGACATGGGTAGAAAGCAATCATAGAGATATCAGAGCCATGTATATGTGTTTATGTAGAGAATTTAACCGCACAGACTTCAATGGCCCCCTAACGAGACATTCCCTACAAGGAACTAACAGTACGGCAGCGCACCAATCACCAGATACGGACCAACAACAAAACACATAACCGATGGAACTCGCTACTACAGCTATTCTATGTATCCTTTTAATTCATGAAGTACGAGGGATGCTTTAAACAAGCAATGCTAGAGGCACCCGATCATCAAATGCTGAAATGAATCAACGAGCCATGACACAAAGTTAGCCTAAGGCATGAATATAAAGAAAGGCAGACATAAAAAACGTACGGCAGTAACGATAACCAAGCATACAGATTATATTTATAAGCAGAAGCACGGTTACAATGGGCACAGTGGTTCCCTAACAGACATTCCCCTTCCACACTTTACAATGAATTCACGGTGGGCTTTTATAGCCCGAGTCCCTCCCGTTACATTAATGGGCACAAGGTCCCAGTCAAACATAAGCTGACAAAAGCGGCGAAAGAGCTGCAAATGCCGACCTTTTGTCGGACCGGACTGCACCCGGCAAGATGGTCTTCTCCGGAAGCCGGACAGCTACATGGCGGTGTGTTGGGCGTAATCTCCTTCTGCGATGATGCGGGTAGCTGGAGCAGGTGAAACCTCAGATCAGCTTTAAATGAGGCTACTGGCGTAGGCAGTGCAGCCCATGCTTGTCCTTTTGCTCAGCACGTTTCGGCTCTAATCCCAAAGCTAGACACTTGTCAGACGATGGATGATTCTATGTGACACGTGTCTGCCTTGGAAGGCAGTCCGTCCAACTTCGCTTGGGATCAGAGCGCCTCGGGTCGCGCGGGCGAAAACGATGCGGCCGGGAAGGCCTTCATGCCTTGGTCAAACTCCGGGTTTGTTCCCCCATCGCGCACTCGTCAAGGGCGCACTCCGACTTTATCGCGAAGTCGGGCTGCGCACGAGTGGAAACTGGTGTCTGCCGCCGTACGGACTCTGCTCCGGCCTTTTGTCGGCTTCTGTCATCCTGCCAGCCTGTCAATCTGCCAGTTGCAAGGTGCGCCCAGAAAGTGGGGCGAAGTCAGACTTCGCACCAAAACTAGGCGAAGTGCGCACTTTGCACCAAAACTGGGCGAAGTGCGAACTTCGCACCAACACTTAGCCATTTTTCAGGTAACTTGCTGGAAAGTTGAAAAATCAACTGGGGACTCCAAGAAAGGGGCGAAAGAAAGAGAATGCGGGAAAGAAAAGGAAAGGGAGAGAAGGAAGGAAAATAGGGGAAGAGGGAAAAATAAGAGCAGCACAGTTACAACACTGAAGACATTGCACCCCGTGCAAAATGTGACAACAGGGTCCAGCTTGGGAATTTTTTTTTTTAATATTTTATTCGTTCTTTGGACAACTGTATAAGCTGGCCCATAAAACGAGACGCAGTCGGACTTCGCCCAGAGTTGGGCGCGATCCGGCTTCGCCAACGAAGTCGGACTTTGCGCGAAGTCCGCATTGAGACTGTTCCCTTTTTTTTTCTTCTTTCTCGCCGCGCTCAAGGATTGAGGGCAGTCTGGTTCCTTTGCAACCTTTGGAGGAGGCGAACACTTAGCGTTTTACTGCTCCTTTAGACCGAACTATACGAGCTGCGCAGCGTGAACATTGAAGCGGGTTCAGACTTCGCCCGAAGTTCGGGCGAAGTACGAACTTCGCACGAAGTTTGCACTTCGCGCGGAGGTTGTGCGCAGTGCGTACTTCGCGCGCAAGCCGGCCGAAGTCGGACTTCGCACGCGAAGCCAGTCTTCGCTCAAAACTGAGCGCAGTCCGTCCTCCGTTGTGCCTTTGCAGTCCTCTTTTCGTTCAAGCTTCGCGTTTGGCTGGCACGCAGCCTGATTTCGCTGCGAAGTCGGGCAGCAGCCAGCACTTAGACATTTTTTCGCCTTTTTCTTTGCTTTCTCCTTCCTTTGTGCAGCCCGAACTTCGCCCCTCCTGAGGGGCGACGACAGACTTCGCTGCGAAGTCTGTTTTTCTCTCCCATGCTGCAGTTAAGCTCAAAAAATAAAAAATAACAATTTAAAAGCTGAAAGCTGGAAACTGTACATGCTGGGAAACAAAAATGCATAAGGGAAATTTTTTACAAAGAAGGGCCACTCGGGCACCTTCAGCAGCGGTAAAGTTTTAAGTGGAACCCGTTAACAGGGATAGGTAGGAGCTGACCCTCCATATCCCGAAGTATGTAGGCATTGAACTGGTTCACCCGGGCAATCTGATAAGGGCCTCCCAGAGGGCATCAAACTTCCTGGGAGACAAAATGCCTGAACTTTCGGAGGGATTTCATAACAGCGTGAACCTGCCGCTCTATAAAATTGTATTTTTCTTCATGTGGCAGAATCACCTGGCTCAGGAACGCTATGGGGCGCTCCTCGCCATCGTCTCCCTTCTGAGTCAGGACTGCAGCGTAACTTTCGGGTTCTCCCACTACGTACAGGATGAAGTCCCTAGAGTAGTCCGGGTTTGTCAATACAGGAGCTTGCGCAATTCTAGCCTTGATTTCCTCGAAGGCTTGCTCTCTCTCATCAGTCCATTCGTAATTTGTATCCTTTTTCAGCAGTTCGGCCATAGGCTTGATCACCTGTGTGAAATCCGGAATGAACTTCCGCACGAAGTTAATCTGACCGAAGAAGGACTGCAGGCTGGCAAGCGAATGAGGGCTTCTGCTCTGTCAGGGTCAATGGCGAGGCCTTCCTTGGAGATGACATGTCCCAGCAGATTTCCTTCCTTTACCGCGAAGACAGACTTTTTCGGGTTTATAGAAATGCCGAACTCTCGACACCTCTCAAATATTTGTCGCAGGTGCGAGACATGATCCCCTCGTTGGTGAGAGAAACGATCATGTCATCAAGGTAGATGACAATAATCTTATTGAGCAGCTCTGGGAAGGCCAGGTCCATGGCCCTTTGGAACGTGGCACCAGCATTGGATAAGCCAAACGGCATGTGCTGATAGGCGAACGTCCCCCACTTGGTGGTAAACGCCGTCTTATGTTGGTCCTCATATTTGACCCAAATCTGGTTGTAGCCGGAAAATCCATCTAAAAGTGAAAATCTCTGGGCTCCAGCAACGATATGTAGAATCTGGTTGATTTGGGGAAGCGGATAGTGGTCCGAGAGGAAAGCCTGATTTAGGTTTCTGAAGTCGACACAGAGACGAATGTCGCCATTCTTTTTCCTCACGAGCACCAGATTCGCGACCTAGGATGAATGTTTGATGGGGTAGATGATCTTGGCCTCCAAAGATCTTCAAGAGCTCGGCCTTCATCATGGCCTCAATCTTCGGATTCCACAGCCTCTCGCTTCGTCGGAATGGCTTGGCGCCATCCTCTAGCTCAATAGTATGTCTGGATGACGATTCATCATACCCCTTCAAATCCTCGTAGCACCAGGTCACGATGTCGGGGAAATCCAGCATAATGATCTGATCTGCTCAAGTTCCTCCGACGTGCAGTCTGTTCCGACCTTGATAGTTTTACCAGGTTCAAGTTCCAGGTCAGCATACCGCCTCGGGTCTACTTTGATCCCGTGAGATATTGCTCCGTCGTTCGATCAAAGAGACTCTCTAATGTAATCAGATCCTTTTGGGACATCATTATTCCTTAACTCGTATCAACCCCTCATATTGCTCGTCATCATGGTCTCTACCTTCGATTACACACACTTCGTTAACCGGGAATGTGACGATCTCCTCGTCACAACCGAACACTGCTCTGTGGGTGTCCTTATCGAGCATAGAAGGCTCGTAAATAGTGCGAACCGGCTTCGGTTTCGGACGACGTCATCGGCCGGAACGTACCTGGCTCCAACAGACGCCAGAATATCAGCATGTTTGTTTTTCTCACGTGATATTGCCTTGACATTCAATGAGTCGAACGACTCCATCAGGTCCCACACCCGGTTGCAATACGCTCTAAGATAGTGCTGTTTGGAGGCGCACTTCTTCGTAACCTGGTGACACACCAGCTCTGAATCTCAGAAAATCTGCAGGTGTTTGATTCCCAGCCTCTCCGCCTTTCGCAAACCCAAGCACAGGGCTTCGTATTCCGCTGAGTTGTTAGTGCAGCTCCAGGCCAACCTGTAGGTATAGTCCTTCTGGATTCCGGTTGGAGAAACCAGGAGCACCCCGCACCGGCGCCATTCTTGCATCGCGCGCCGTCAAAGAAAAGCTTCCACGCCTTCTCGGGTGCGGGTCCTACTTCCTTCGCAGCTGACATGTCAAGCCTTCAGGGCTGTACAATGGAGTAACAGCCCTGCTCTGTCCCAATTACGACATTAAAGTCCCGCAACAAGAACTCATCTTCAAGCTGTAGCACTTCGAAGGCTTGCTCAGTCAGCTCCACTATCCCTAGCTCCTCCTCTGACAACTGGACCATACAGTCCATCTCTCCTCCGGGTAACCTCTCTACCAGGAAGGTGGAAGGCTTCTCATTGAAAATTTTCAATCTCCTTCCTTTGAAGGGCACTTCCATGTGTGAGTAGTCTAGAGACAGGTACCCGCCCAACTTCGCAGTGAACTCCCGAGAGAGACACATGCCGAAGTAAGGTTCCGAGTCAACAACCACGACCTCTTGGATGACCACGATGTCGAGAGCCTTGTGCAGTCGGATAGGGATGTCCTTTATGACACCAACTGTCTTGACAGGGGTGCCGTCTAATTGCAGCACGCCTTGGCTGCTCCGTGTGTATTCCATCCGGATCTCGTCGCAGACGGCCTTCGGCATCACAGTCGAGGAAACACCAGAATCCACCATGCAGTTGTGAACTATGTGCCCTTGCATCCGTAAAGACAGATAAAAGGTTGGCGGTCTGTTCTTCCCAGTAGCTGAGACTGTCAAAGGTTGCACCAGGACAGCGGGCTGTATCTAATTGCCGCTCTTCATGTTCTTCAGTGATTCTTGCAGTAGATCCACCTGGCCTGGGAGCAGAAGAGCATCATACATGCTGATTCTAGCAGGTGTTCTTTTCAACTCGTCTACAATGCTGTAGCCCGAGGTACTAACTCCTTCTGCTTGTTTTGTCGGCTCATACTTCGTCCGGTACTGCTGGGTAGCCTCAACTTGCTGTCTCTTCGTCAGAGACGGGTACTTCAGCTTCTCCTAGGCTTGTTCTTTGGTTTCAGCTGGAGGCTGAGGTACGGGAGCCTTAGCCGGAGTTGGGGCTTTTGCTAGAGGCTTGGCTGGAACAGGGGCAGCCTTTTCCGGAGAAGGCTTGGCTGGAGCTTTATCTTTGGATGCCTTCTCCTGGGCTGTGTAAGGCCACAGCCGCTTGTATGGTGGCAGCCCACCGGGCTGCAGTTTTTCTCTTCTTGCGTAAACTTGCAAAGGCTTGGCCGTATCTGCGGCTTTCTTTTCTTCCTTGGCGGGCGGCACTAGATTCTCTTCTGGGAGGGCAAAGTTGGCTTCCCCGTCCAAGATCATGTACAGTTCATCGTCCTCTGTGGCGCTGCCGGCCAAGGTCTGGATGTAGTGTTGGTGCAAAGTGCAGTCTTCCTCCGAGTGCGGGTCATTGCACGTAGTGCACCAGTTAACCTGGTCGGAAGGACCAGGCGGGTCTTCTATAGCAGCATTTCTCGGAGGCGGATGCCTCTGCGGCTGATGTTCTGGGGCTTTGTCCTTTGTCAGCGTCGGTGGCGCATATGGCCTCCTAGGAGCAAGGTCCATCTGGGCCTGCTTCTTCAGAGCGGTCATGTCATTGGACATGGAATGGTATCCCGAGGCCAAAGCCCGCACCTCTTGGAGAATTGTATTCTGAATGCTATTGTTAGGAGGCGGCAACTGTGCCGATGGAGGCAATGCGGTTAATGGAGGAGGGTTAGAATAAGGTGCGTACTGCGGGGGAGCAGGAAGCGCTGGAAAATGCGGAGCAGGAGGCGGGTGAGGGTAATGCAATTGATGTGGGTCGTAAGGAGTTACGACCGGCGCTGGATTCCACTGCTGCTGGGGTTGCTGCCCTGATGTGGACGGCGCACCACCCGAAGCAGGAGGATACTGGGATCTAGGGAAGTCGGGATGAATGGATTCCTGCACCCTGGACGGGAGTCTGCCGATGGAAATAATGTCAACTTCAGTTTGCTGGGAAGCCTCGTACAGCGCAGGAAACTCGTCAATTCGGGAAATCTTCAGCAGCAGGCATATGTCTGAGTTGAAAGATCTCAGATAGTAGTGAGCAGCCATGCCGGCTGAAGGCCGAAGTTCGCGAGGTACCCGTTTCCAGGATCTCGCAAACCTGATGTTAAAATCAGACACCTCCTCTTGAGGATGTCTCCGGATAGCTTGGAACCGATGCAGAGAGAAGTAGGGTCAGCGGACTCGTTGCATCCTTTCACGAGCCTTCCGGCAAGTCAGGCCACCCCGTGATGGATCCCTCCGGCAGCCGATCTCCACCAAGAGAGAAGCTTTCCCCTCAGGGAAAGGGCCAGCAGACGGGTCTTCACACTCTCATCGGTAATGGTATGTAATGCGGCCAGGGCAAGGATGTCCTGGATGTGCTCGTACGCCGTCTTACCATAGCCGTCGTATGTGGGAATAGACTTTAAAGCAGCAAGGGGCACAACTTGCTGTCCGACCAGGGCCAAGGGCCCCGTAGAGTCCACCGCCGGGAAGAGATCATTGTCATTCTGTTGCTGGGCAGCCATTTCTTCTTCTTCTCCTCCGTTGGTCGTGTACTCGGTGTCGGTACTTTCCGAGGATGCAGGATCTTCTTCTTCCTCGGCCTCTTCTATTTCGTACTCAGATCCGCCGACTTCAGCTTCGGCTTCTTCTTGGATTTCAGCCTCGGCTTCGTCGACACGAGCTCGCGGATCAGCCAACCTGGGAACTTCGCCTCGAGCGTTGATGTCCAGTTCGTAAAAGTCAGGCGGGCTTCTAGGATCCCTTGCTTGCCACCTTCTTGTGTGCATGAAGGTGCTGGGACCGGTCTTTCGGACTCAGAAGATTTGCTCGTGCAGAGTCGCCAAGTGTTCAGATTTGGAACAGCAATGAAGCGAACACCGGTGCTTCAATTCTGTCGGGGGTGAGAAACTTCCTTGTCTCACCGAGAGCTCAGGATACACTGTCAGTGCCAGGTGGAGACTGATCAGAAAATCTCTCTTCAAATGTGGGACCCGTGTCCCACCGGGCGTGCCAGAGAAACTGTTGGTTACGAATCCGCCATGAGGAAAGGATTTTGGGTTAATGCGCCGCATTCGCCCACCGAGCATGAAAGGCCGGAAGGAAGAGATGCCTTCCGTGCCAATCTCCGGAGAAGGCCGGCTCCTTTTGGGGGTGATTTATGTTCAAGCTAAGAGTGCAGGAAAGAGATAAATGAACAGAAAGAATATACAAATATACTTGAAGTTGGTGGGGGGGAACTAACAATGACGGCAACCAACAATCACCAATACTTACCGCATTATAAATACAAAGCATGACTGAGAACTGCAAAATCTAAGTGTACTTTCGATACCTAAGCAGTGGTACGCACAGCTACAATGGTCCCCTAGCAAACATTCTCCCTACAAGGAGAACTAACAGCACGGCAATGCATCAATCACCACTACGGACACTAACATAAGTAGAAAGCAACCTAGAGATATCAGAGCCAGGTATATGTGTCATGCAGAGATTTTAACCGCACAGCTACAATGGCCCCCTAGCAAACATTCTCCCTACAAGGAGAACTAACAGCACGGCAGCGCATCAATCACCAGATACGGACAGACAACGTAACACACAACTCGATGGAACTGCTACCACATCTAGTCTATGAAGTACAGAAATGCTTGACCATCAAATGCTAAAATAAATTAACAAGTCATGGCACAAACAATGCTAAAGGCGCCTGATCATCAAATGCTGAAACGAATCAACGAGCCATGACACAAGGAAGCGTAAAGCATAAGCATAAAGAAATAGAAGCGAAGAACAGAACCAGGCATACAAATTATATTTATAAGCAGAAGCACGGTTACATTAGTTCCCTAACAGAGATTCCCTTTCCCACCCTTTACAATGAATTCATGGTGGGTTTTTATAGCCCGAGTCCCTCCCATTACATTAATGGGCACGAAGTCCCGATCAAACATAAGGCGACAAAAGCGGCGAAGGAGCCGCAAATGCTCGACCTTTTGTCGGATCGGACTGCACCTGCGAGCATGGTCTTCCGGAAGCTCGGACAGCTACGTGGCGGTGTGTTGGGCGGAACTTCTCCTTGGCGGGAATGCGGGTAGGCTGGAGCGGGTAGAACCTCCAATCGGCTTTAAATGAGGTCACTGGCACGGGTAATGCAGCCCATGCTCGTCCTTTTGCTCGGCACGTCTTGGCTCAAATCCCGAAGCTGGACACTTGTCAGATGATGGATGATGTTGTTTGACACGTGTCTGCCTTGAAAGGCAGTTTTCCCAACTTCGCTTGGGATCAGAGCGTCTCGGGTTGCGCGGGCAGAAAATAGCGCAGTCGGGAAGGCCTTCATGCCTTAGGTGTATTTCTGAGTTCGTTTCCCTACTGCGCACCTGTCAAGGGCGCACTCCGGCTTCGCTGCGAAGTCGGACTGCGCACAGGTGAGAACTGGTATCTGCCGTCGTACGGACTTTGCCACAAGCACTTTATCATTCTTCTGTCATCCTGCCAGCCTGCCAGTTACAAGGTGCGCCCAGAAGAGGGGCGAAGTACGAACTTCACACCAGAACTGGGCGAAGTGCAAACTTCGCACCAGAACTGGGCGA
Source organism: Wollemia nobilis (assembly GCA_028583015.1). NCBI lineage: Eukaryota > Viridiplantae > Streptophyta > Pinopsida > Araucariales > Araucariaceae > Wollemia > Wollemia nobilis. The sequence goes on along the minus strand of JAQPPZ010000523.1, from coordinate 5,069,136 downwards.
AGTGCAAACTTTGCACCAGAACTGGGCGAAGTGCGAACTTCGCACCAAAACTGGGCGAACTACGCACTTCGCACCAACACTTAGCCGTTTTTCAGGGCTGGAAAGTTTAAAATTCAACTGAGGGGCTCCAAGAAAGGGGGGAAGAAAGAGAATATGGGAAAGAAAGAGGAAGGGAGAGAAGAGGGAAGGAAAATAGAGGAAGAGGGGAAAAGAAGAGCAGCACTGTTACAAAATTGAAAACATTGCACCCCGTGCAAAATGTGACAACAATTACTTTTATTCTGCTTATTTGGATATCTGTATTGGCAATTAAGTGTACCTGGAATGCTTAAAGTGAGGGATACATAGGATACAGTAACATTAATGGTTTCAGTTACATATTCTGTTTAGATTGCTATTAGGAGTGGTAATTGGTTTTTTTCTGTGCTGCTTATCTTCCCCACCCGAAACAAGCATATTTATGTTTCTTTCAGTAATTTGTAATCTCTTTCCTGCACTCTGAGCTAAAACCTAAATCGAGAAAACATAGGAAGCCGACCTCCTCCGAAGATTGGCACGGATGGCATTCCTTCCTTCTGGCCTTTCAATCTGCTGGGCGAATCTAGGGCGCATATAGATTAAAATCCTATCCTAGTGGCAGATTCGTAACCAACAAGAACATCAAAAATGATAAGATTTGCAACACAACTAGAGACCAAGACACAAGACATTAAGAAGCTCATTCAAACACACTCTTTGGGCAGTCACAAGACCTTATGCTCAAAATGGAAGCCCCATCTACAACTTCTAACCATGTGCCTTTCCAAATCCATAGCCCTCTTAAGGTGCAGACCAACATCGACAACTGGCCTCAACAACTTTAGGCCTACTATGCTACTAATCAATTTGCATGACAAGATTGCACTTGTGATCTTAAGGATGTTGAATTTGGTTGCCTATTAGTGGAAAACCACTAGCAGTAGACTCATAGATGAAGAAACCTTAGTCACTTCCTAGACAACCTTCATCCAGTTGGTTTGTGATTGGTTCTATCCCTTGCACCACTACGAAGATGAATCCATGCGCTTTCAGTAGTTGCAACAGCACAGAGACTAGTTTGTCCAACAATACATTGACGTGTTCAATGAACTTTCTCAGTTACTTGTGCATTAACAATGATGAGAAGCATCAAGTGCTCAAGTACATCAATAGATTACAATACCATCTTCACTCACGCCAACGCCCAAGGGACGCTCAACGCCATCTAAGCCCAAGAATCCTACAACATAGGATAAGGTTGAACAAAAGGCGGGTGGCAAATGCAACCACCAAAAGACTCGCACTTATAGTGATACAATGTCAAGTGCAACAAGACACTAATAATACATCTAGAGGTGAATGACTATTCATCCTCATCTAACAAAGAACAAGAGGCATACACCACACAACAAAGCTCAAAAGGAAGGGTAATGCTTCTATATCAATCGTCTCCAAAGAACAAGAGTGCCTATTTCATAAGCAATGTGGGGTAAAGGGTAAGCATCTCTACGTCATCACTAACATTGTGAGCCAAAAAGACATCAACATGCAAGACATAGTCTTGGCTTCCAAACTATGGCGAACCCACAACCTTACTCTCTAGGTTGGTTTCATCTAGGGAAAGGAATGGAGGTTTGGCATCAATACACCATCGAGTATGGCATCAATCCAATGCATGATACAGTCACCTATGGCGTGGAGCCATTGGACATTTGTGATGTCCTCTTAGGAAGACCTTACCTCTTCGATCACCAAGTGACCTACCAAGCCTGTCCATAGAAATGGCCTATGCACATTGGAGGGATGGCATGCTAAATACCAAAGTGACTACCATAGAAAAATGTAACTTTGGTTTTAGCAAAACAATGCAAAAAGCTCATTTCCCATGCTCAAAACTTTGTTTTATTGATGGTTCACCCTGAGAATCATAGCACCAAGAAGTTCACCCTTGTCGCGTTAGTTGCATATTGTTTTAAATATTCTCAATAGATCGACACCCTGCTCCATCCATACTCTAATGTTTTCCAAGACACGAAGGGAATCCCACTACATTGCTTAGGAGAGCATCAGATCGACTTGATTCCAAGTTCAACTCTCCCCAATAGCCCTCTATAATAACGATCAGTATAGGAGAACAATACGATCCGATGCCAGATACAAGAGCTTATTGATCAATGGAAGGTCAAGCAAAGTTTGTCACCATGCCATAGTCCCATTGTGCTAGCACCAAAGAAGGATGGGATTTGGCGCCTATGTATTTACCACAGGGTGTTCAACAAAATCACAATGAAGTACCTGTTGCCACATTTTGCTGGGGTAAAAATTTTGATGAGTTGCTGCATTTTTCGTGTCCAAATCCTCTCCTTTCCCCCTTCTCGAGCAATCAGTCCCAGCAGTCTTCAGGGTCGCACTCAGAGGCCGAGGTTCGCCCAGTGGAAGAGGGTCAAAAATTTGCTAAGGGAGCGAAAAAATCGACTAAGTTTAAAATCTTCCCAGGTTCGCTCCCAAAAGTAGCGATTCTGGGAATCGCTCCATTCATCCAGCGACTGGCGGTATGAGGCCCAAAAAAGTTCTAAGGCAAGGGAGCCCAGGATCGCTCCATTTGGGAGCGATTCCCAGCTTCGCAGTAGCTCCTGGGTGACTCCCGTCGTCGCCCTATCATTTCAGCGATCACCGTCTTTGTCCCATTTCCAGCGATCGCCAGCAGGCCCCAGAAATTCAAAACATATATAGAATCCCTCCCTCCCTTCCCCTCACACACACAGAGCCAGACTTGTCATATTCAAGGGTTGCCAATAAGTTGGTATGACAATATTGCCTACCATATCCTTATCTGTACCAACATACATGCAACTTAGTTTACATATTTGAGAACCTGTATTGTTATGAAAAAAGGATGATAAATATTGGTAAGTAAACTATAACATAACTCATCCAAGTAATATTGCTGAAAATTGTTTTACTTGTTTACATAGATCAAAGTCAATGCATGTTAAAAATGCTTCAATTGTAGATTACACAGACCAACCCCTTATAGGTACAATAAAAAATTACAAATGTAATATGTTCAAACACACAGAGCTTAGACTTGTCATATTCAAGGGTTGTCAATAAGTTGGTATGTCAATATTGCCTACCATATCCTTACCTGTACTAATATCCATGCAACTTAGGTTACATATTTGAGAACCAGTATTGTTATGGAACAAGGCTGATAAATATTGGCAAGTAAACTGTAACATAACTGATCCAAGTAGTATTGCTGAAAATTGTTTTAATTGTCGTTTACATAGATCGAATTAGAGACATGTTAAAAATGCTTCAATTGTAGATTACACAGACCAACCCCTCATTGGTAGAGTAAAATATTACAAACATAATAGTGGGGTCATTCTGCAAGACTTTGTCCTTTCTGTGCATCTTATAGTCTAGAGTTTTAGAATGCCTTGTGCCTAAAGAAATTTTTAAAGCGATTTGGAGGGTTCTTGGGGCTGAATCTTGGCTATAAAAATTTTCAACTCAGTTATCAATCATGTGGGCAAATCTTCCTTTTTGGAATATCTCATATCAATGGAATCCTTTCTTTGCAGTAAATAATTTATTCTCTGACACACATCCCAACTATGTCATATCCAAAGTTTCCTAAAAAATTGATGTATCAATATCAAACATCATACCCATATATGTACACATATTCTTGCAACCTAAGGTTACAGATTTGAGAATCCAAATTGTAATTGAACAAGGATGCTCACAAATGGCAAGTGATAAAACTGATCAAAATGGTGTAGCTGAAAATATTTTGGTTGTAGATTACACAAGTAAAATCGAATGCATGTTAAAAAGCAACTCATTATTTAGTCTTGCTATACAATTTCACCCAAAGGATTTATGTATTTTCATTAGATAAGAATGTAGAAAGCAGGAAAAAACTAATATAAAAGAACTCAACGAGAAAATCAAAGTTGTTATAGGCAATTCATTTATCTTACTGTTGAAAGACTTACAAGAGTTTCAAGAGATGATGCCCTACTATACACTGCTGCTCCAGCACGCCTTATTGTCCGTGTTTTACCTGCTTCAATATTCCCACCCCAACGTATAATCTCTCTGCATAGCAATCAAATCAACCAACCAACAATAAAGATGGTGCAGCTGCTCATATATTCAAGGACAGGAAAGTAAAGCAGAATGAACAAAATGCATTTGTAATGCAATAACAATGCATTTTAATTCCAATTTGCACACAAAAGCCAAACAGAGGTATTGATGCCCGTTGAAGGCTGATAATATGCATCACACACGGCATTTTTATGTGATTATAGGCAGAAAACATATAAATAACTCAGTCATGGAGTAAAGAGGCATCTATGGAAAGCAATATCTCAAGAGATGAAACATTTCAGAAAGAAATTTGAATCAAATGAAACGAGTATCATGGAAGTAGCTTTAAATCGCAGTACTTGTTTCTATTAGTTTAGATATTGCTTCATGGCATAGGGAACTCACTAATAATTTAGAAAATTATGAATTTATGTCTTTGCAAGACGCATGCATTAGTCTTATAACAGAATCAGCCCTGATTTCAACTCAAGTGTCAAATGCATTCAGATCTGGTGGACTTCAATAAGATTTCCTCAAAAGGATTTTTACTGCTTATTGATGAAGAATCTAAGACTTGATGTGCTAAACAACATTATGCATCCTTGTGCTTTCAAATGATCTGACAAAAGGATATGTTTTCGTTAACAGGCCTTCCAGAAAAAAAAAAAATCCACAGATTTTCAGCAGCAGTGCATCTCATTCAGCTCCAAAGGGGAATAACCCACTCTTTCTCACACACATCATTCATTAGAAATGGAACTGCTTTACACTGAGTAGTGGTATGAATCCACCATAACTATTGACAAGGGTTAGTCCAAAATTCTTTCTAGGAACCCAATGAATGAACTTTTCATTGTGAAATTATCTTAGTTCAAATGTCCTGCAATATGTATAGGGGCAACAACATAAAAAAGACCTTTAGCAATGTAGAATATGATAAGGAGCTCCGAAAGGAATAACAAGAAGTTCAACATGTCATATACACTCGTAAACAGTAGGAAAAGTATTTGGTGGAAGAACCTCAAAAATAATCTTTTGAATTTGTCCATGACAAAGCTTAAAGCTAGTGACCCATTGAGTAGAGTGGAAGCAATATCGTAAGTATATAAAAACTTATGTTCTTTGGATAGATAAAGCTATATCTGAGTCTAATGCAAAGACAGTATTAACTCAAAACTAGTAATCGGTTAAAGAAAAGTTGAATGGTGAGCGAGTTGGGCAAATAGTGCTACTATTTCAAAAGAGTTTCAGTTCTTTAGCAAAATATTCCTACTACTTGCTATAGAGACAGGTTTGTAGATAATAGATGCAAGTAACACGGTAGAAAGGAATCAAAAGATAGTAAAAGTTTAGCATGATAAGGCATCAAGTGTGTTCACCATACTTAAATGTGGGGTCCTCTTTCACTGATCTATTCCTCCCTCTTCAAAACTTAACATCTAGGAATTATGGGAAAGGAGTTCAAATTTAGTAAAAAAATAATCTTTGAAGTCTTTGTAAAAAGACATGCTATAAATTCCAGACTTGGAGTCTACATAAATACCGATAAACAAAATTTATGGCTGTATCCACCAACTTGAAAAATGTTCTAAATTGTTTGCTGGGGATAGCAGCAATATTCAACTATCCAATCAACGTAAGTGTAAAGTCCCTTTTTTAGGAACAGCAAACCCTTACTACGAAAATGCAAAAATTAAGTACAGCAAGAAAATAACTCAGAAATTGCTCATAAAATAACACAAGTATGAGGAGAAATCAGCCAGTATCATATATTAAATATTGCCAAACCAATATAACAGCTGGAATGGACAAATGGGTCCTCAAGGAACTCAAAATGCAGATACAAACTCCCACAAGTGGGACGAACTAACCCCAAGGCTGAACAGATGCAAAAACTCCTCAAAAATGACCCCAAATACAAGCGTAGGGTTTGGGACTGCCAACAGATCTGAAACACATGACACAAATGCTCCCAAAAATGCCACGAACTCCTCAAAGATGCCTCTTTTTGTATTTTTGATATTTTAGGGCAATAACACCTGCAATGATATTGCCAAGACCCCAACCATGCACCTCCAATGCACTATGGGAATGAGCAAGACCTGCAATCTCAACTCATGGAACCTCTAGGGTTTCAATATTCAATTCCGATATCAACATAACATGCCCAAAATGGGACGTCTCACTCCCTTATATAGGGTGAGGTTCTAATTTGGAGTTGACATCTCCCAACCCTAAAATCACTTAAAGTGCCTTATTACAACATAAAAACATAAAACATAAATAAACACAACTTAAGTTATGTCTCCTAGTCACATGAACCCCTTTTTCACTTTTATAATTAAGTGTAGGAGACATTTACAAAAAATATTTATTTTTGGGACATTACAAGTCCACCCTCCTCAAATTGCTTGTTCTTGTTGTCACATTTTGCACGGGGTGCAATGTCTTCAGTGTTGTAACAATGCTGCTCTTCTTTTCCCTCTTCCTCCATTTTCCTTCCTTCTTCTCTCCCTTTCCTTTTCTTTCCCGCATCCTCTTTCTCTCCCCCCTTTCTTGGAGTCCCCCAGTTAATTTTTCAACTTCCAACAAGTCACCTGAAAAATGGCTAAGTCTGGGTGCGAAGTTCGCACTTCGCCCAGTTTTGGCGCGAAGTACTTACTTCGCCCAGTTTTGGCGCAAAGTTCGCACTTCGCCCAGTTTTGGTGCGAAGTACGCACTTCGCCCCTCTGCTGGGCGCACCTTGTAACTGGCAGACTGGCAGGCGACAAAAGAGAAATCAAGTGCTGGAGCAAGTCCGTACGGCGGCAGACATCAGTTTTCGCCTGTGCGCATTCCGACTTCACACCGAAGACGGAGTGCGCCCTTGACAGGTGCGCAGTAGGGAACAAACCCGGAATTTGACCAAGGCATGAAGGCCTTCCCGACTGCACTGTTTTTTGCCTGCGCATCCCGAGGTGCTCCGATCCCAAGCGAAGATGGACAGACTGCCCTCCAAGGCAGACACGTGTCAAACAGCATCATCCATCATCTGACAAGTGTCCAGCTTCGGGATTAGAGCCGAAACGTGCCGAGCAAAAGGACAAGCATGGGCTGCACTGCCCGTGCCAGTAGCCTCATTCAAAGCTGATCTGAGGTTCTACCTGCTCCAGCTACCCGCATCACTGCCAGATTGAAGTTCTGCCCAGCGCACCGCCATGGAGCTGTCCAGCTTCCAGGAGGACCATGTTGCGGGTACAGTCTGGTCCGACAAAAGGTCAGCATTTGCAGCTCTTTCGCCGCTTTTGTCAGCTTATGTTTGACTGGGACCTTGTGCCCATTAATGTAACGGGAGGGACTCGGGCTATAAAAGCCCATCGTGAATTCATTGTAAAGGGTGGAAAGGGGAATGTCTGTTAGGGAACTACCGTGCTTATTGTAACCGTGCTTCTGCTTATGAATATAATCTGTATGCCTGGTTCTGTTCTGCTATCTTTATTCTTTTATGCTTGTCTTTCATTATATGCCTTAGGCTAACCTGTCACGGCTTGTTGATTCATTTCAGCATTTGGTGAGCAGGTCCCTCTAGCATTGCTTGTTTAAAGCACCCTCTGTGTTTCATTAATCTAAAGCATATATAGAATAGATATGGTAGCAGTTCCATCAGTTATGTGTTTTGTTGCTGGTCCGTATCTGGTGACTGATGCGATCCCGTACTGTTAGTTCCTTGTAGGGAATGTCTGTTAGGGAGCCATTGGAGCTGTGCGGTTAAATTCTCTACATAAACACATATACCTGGTTCTGATATCTCTAAGTCTGCTTTCTACTCATGTTAGTGTACGTATCTGGTAAACCGGTGCATTGCCATGCTGTTAGTTCCTTGTAGGGAATGTTTGCTAGGGGATCATTGGAGCTGTGCATACACTGCATGAGTATCGGAAGTACACATAGTTTTTGCAGTTCCTGGCATGCTCTATGTTTATAAAGCAGTAAGTAGCGGTAATTAGTGTGTTCCCGTACTGTTAGTTCCCCCCACCAACATCTGGACATATTTGTAATTTCTTTCTGTACATTTGTCCCTTTCTGTACATTTATCTCTTTCCTGTACTCTTAGCTTAAATCAGAAAACCCCCCCCAAGGAGCCGGCCTTCTCCGGAGATTGGCTCGGGAGGCATCTCTTCCTTCCGGCCTTTCATGCTGGTGGGCGAATCTGGGCGCATTAACCCAAATCCTTTCCTCATGGCAGATTCGTAACCAACAGTTCTCAAGCAAAGTCAAAGCTGGAGCATCTAAAATTTCTGCACCTTCCCAAGTAGCATCCTCCATAGGCAAGTCCTTCCACTTCACAAGATATTCTTTGACAGTCCTACTCCTAAGCTTTCTCTCCCTTGTCTCAAGGATCAATTCAAGTTCAAGAATGAGCTTTCCTTCATCATCAAGGGGTGGAAAATCCGAAGATGGCTGAATATGTTGGCCCAAGGCCTTCTTCAAACAAGAAACGTGGAAGACATTATGTATTTTACTTCCACTTGGAAGTTCCAAAGCATATGCAACTTGTCCAACCTTACTCAACACCTTGTAAGGTCCATAAAATTTGGGTTTGAGTTTTTTCGCTCCACTTATTTTCAATGTAGACTGTTTGTAGGGCTACAACCTAACATAAACCAAGTTTCCCACCTCAAATGAGCGCTCACTACGCTGCTGATCTGCATACTTCTTCTGCTGATTTTGTGCCGTAAGAATATTGTCCTTCAAAGCATTAACAATATCTTAATTTTCTGTTGCAAAGTCTCTAGCTTTTTGGACCCTTGAATCACCAAAAATCAGATCTGAAAAGTGTGGGGCATCATAACCATAAAGTGCCTTGAATGGAGACATTTTTATGGACATATGATAAGTAGAATTGTAGCAATATTCACCAAGGTGCAGCCATTTAACCCATGCCTTTTGTTGACCCGAAACATAATTTCTCAAATATCCTTCAAGCCATTTGTTAACAATTTCAGTTTGCCCATCGGTTTGGGGATGGTAGCTAGTACTAGGAGTCAATTTAGTACCACATAGCTTAAACAATTCTTGCCAAAACATGCTCAAAAATCTGTTGTCCCTATCACTCACAATGGATTTAGGCAAACCATGCAATCTGAAAACTTCTTTAAAAAACAAATCAGCAACTTGTATGGCTGTACAAGTTGTTGAAATGGCATAGAAATGAGCAAATTTTGTCAATCTATCAACAACAACAAATATGCAATCCTTCATGTATACCTTGGGCAAACCAATAATGAAGTCCATGGAGATACTTTCCCATTTCTGATTGGGAATAGGAAGTGGCTGAAGTAAACCAGCTGCAAATTCATGTTCCCCCTTGTTTTCTTGGCAAATAACACATTCCCGAACATGCAAGAAGACATCCCTTTTCAAACCCTTCCAATAGAATCTTTCTCTAACTCTGTTTGTAAGTCTTGTAGAAACCTGGATGGCCTACAAGTGGAGCATCATGCATGGCTGTAATTAAAGCTTGTTTCAGCTTCGATTCAGGTACTAAAAACACTCTTCCCTTGCAAAAAATCAGTCCTTCTTTATGGCTGAATCTGTCATCTTCAACTTGCCCATTTATTAGTTTAGAACAAAAATCATTCTTTGCATATTCAGCCATAATTTTCACCTTCCAATCAGCATAAATAATGGAAAGAGAATGAAAAGTAGGGTGCCTAGAAAGTGCATCAGCAGCTGAATTCTTCTTACCCTTTACAAACTCAATTTCAAAATCATATGATTGCAACTTTGTTACCCATTTCTGTTGTCTTTCATTCAGTTCAACTTGCCCCAAGAAGTATTTCAAACTGTTATGATCAGTTTTGACCACAAACTTGCCACACACTAAGTATTGTTTGAATTTGGTCGAGGCATGCATGATAGCTAGCATCTCTTTATCATAGATGCTGAAAGTTTTCTCCACATTTGAGAGCTTTCTACTCTCATAAGCAATGGGGCGTCCTTGTTGCATAAGTACAGCTCCAACTCCAACACCTGAAGCATCACAAGCAATAGTAAAAGCAACAGAAAAATCAGGAATAGCAAGTAAAGGAGTGGAAGTTGTTGGTTACGAATCTGCCATGAGGAAAGGATTTTGGGTTAATGCGCCCAGATTCGCCCACCAGCATGAAAGGCTGGAAGGAAGAGATGCCTTCCGAGCCAATCTCCGGAGAAGGCCGGCTCCTTTTTGTTTGACGCAGCAAGAGACAAACTCAATTAATTATTAAAAAGATATTAAAAGCAGCGGTCAAAAAATAATTTTTAATTTATTCGTGCATCCATCAACCATAGACATTACATAATATCATATATATATAATGTAGAGGAAAGGAAGTTTGGGGAAAAGGTCGGCAAAGGAGAGATAAGGGGAAATAGGGGATAAGGAGGGATAAGGAAGTTGGAGGGATAAGGGGAAAGAAGGATTAACGGAGGGATAAGGAGGGAATATAGGAGAAGAAGTAGGAGGGAATTAGGGAGAATAGGGAAACAAACTGCCGACAACATTTGCCGACAAAGTGAGGGAGTTTTCACACTGGAGGCTAGAAACTAGATTTTTCTAAGCCTCCTTTGTGATGACCCTATTCACACTTACAACATTCTCCCCCTTAAAGTTGAGAGGACTGACGACACAGTCTCTCAGCTTTATAAATTGAGCTTTAGTCATTGCCTTGGTGAAGATGTCCACGACGTTCTCCAAAGTGTGACAGTATTGAAGCTCAACAATTTCATGTTCCACCATATCTCTGATGAAGTGGTACTTCATATCAAAATGTTTCGTTCTGCTATGGTGGACAGGATTATATGCCAACTGAATGGCACTGATGTTGTCATAGTAGATTCTGGTCGGACCACTTTGTTGTTCTCCAATCTCTTCTAGTACTTTCCTTAGCCACAAAGCTTGAGTACTTGCATAAGTAACTGCTATATATTCTGCTTCTGTTGAAGATAGCGCTACTACTGTCTGCTTTTTTGAACTCCAAGTTATTAGTCCTGATCCAAGACTAAAACAGTTTCCCGATGTTGACTTCCTGTCATCAATATTGCTACCCCAATCACTATCATTGAAGCCTACAAGCTTGATAGTGTTACATTTATGGTACTGGATTCCAAAATCCAATGTACCCTTCACATATCTCAAAATTCTTTTAGCTGCCTGCAAATGCAACTCAGAGGGGTTATACATAAATCTAGAAACAAGAGAAACAACATACTGAATATCTGGTCTGGTGTTGGCGAGAAACATCAAACTCCCAACCATGCTTCTGAAAGTGGTCACATCAACTTTCGGTGCTCCATCATCTTTGCTTAATTGGATCCCATGTCCAACTGGAGTTGCAACTGGTTTGCAATGCTCCATAGCAAACTTCTTGATCATATCCTGAGCATACTTATGTTGACAGATGAAGATCCCTTTATCTGACTGATGAACCTCCATTCCAAGGTAGTAGTGCATTAAGCCAAGATCCTTCATCTCAAACTGCGTCATCATGGAGTGTTTGAACTCCATATTCATTTTTTCATTACTACCCATAAAAATGAGATCATCCACATATAAACAAACTATGAGGATGTCTTTACCTTGCTTTAGGTAGTAGAGTGTGGGTTCATTTTTGCTCCTGGTGAACCCATATTCTTTGAAGTACCCATCAATGCGTGAGTACCAAGCTCTTGGTGCCTGTTTAAGGCCATAGAGTGCCTTCTTCAATCTGTAAACAAGGTGTTCCTTACCTTGTACTTCAAATCCCTGTGGTTGCTCAACATAAACTTCTTCTATCAAGTAACCATTGAGAAATGCACTCTTGACATCCATGTGTTGGACTTTCCATCCTTTGTGTGCAGCTAAGGCAAGAACTGTTCTGATTGTCTCCTGTCTGGCTACAGGAGCAAAAGTCTCTTCATAATCTATGCCATACTTCTGAGTAAAACCCTTTGCCACTAATCTTGCCTTGTGCTTTTCAATGCTTCCATCAGCATTAAACTTGGTCTTGAAGATCCATTTACAACCAACACATTTCTTTCCTTTAGGAAGCTTCACGAGCTCCCAAGTGTCGTTGTTTTTTATAGAGGTTATCTCCTCTTTCATGGCATCTTGCCAAATCTTCTGAGTACATGCCTTCTCATAACTAGAAGGTTCAAGTTGTGCACTAGTTAACAAAGCATAAGTTAACTTGATCTCCCCTAGGTTCTTGTTGGGATTCATCATCACCATACAAGTGCATACTTTCTAATCTGTGTAAAATAGATTCCATTTCACTAGCTTGACTCCTAGTATATCTTCTTGAAAAAATTTTATCCAACATCTGAGAGGATGGATGATACTGTAAAGTTCTCTTACCTTTGGATGGAACATCAATATCCATTGGTGAGGAGCTTACTGATCGTTGTGGAGAAGGACTTGGTGAAGAAGTTGAATCAGAAGATGGACTTGGAGGATGTGTGGGAGGAGACTGCTTTCCTTTCTGTGGGAGCTGTGGTTGCACCTGTTGAGCTACTACATCAGTGCCTTCAACATCATTGAATATTTGGGGCTTACCCCACTCTCCCCCTTCATCAAAAATCACATCCCTTGAAACCACTATCTTTCGAGTCGTAGGATTGTAGAGTCTATAACCCTTTGTGTTTTCACAGTATCCTACAAAAATGCATGCTTGACTCTTTGGATCTAGCTTCTTTCTCAGCTCATCAGGAATGTGAGCATATGCCAATGAACCAAATACTCTAAAATACTTCACATTTGGTTTCTTACCATACCAGGCTTGGTAAGGTGTCTTCCCTTTCAAACTTGAAGTAGGACTTCTGTTCAAGATGTGAACACTAGTCCTTGTTGCATCTCCCCAATATGCATTACTCAAATGCTTTGTCTGAAGCATTGATCGTGCCATCTCCACAATGGTGCGATTTTTCCTTTCTGCTACACCATTTTGCTATGGAGTGTAGGCAGTTGTGAACTGCCTCTTGATGCCATGATGTTTACAAAAATTCAAAAACTGATTAGAGGAGTATTCTCCTCCTCTATCTGATCTAAGACATTTTATAGAATATCCACTCTCACTTTCAACTTTTGCTTTAAAATCAACAAAGCATGCAAATGCCTCATCCTTATGCTTCAAAAAATATATCCAACACATTCTTGTGCAATCATCAATGAAAAGTAGGAAGTAAGAGTGATTACCTAGACTCTTGGTCTGCATCGGACCACAGATGTCTGAATGCACTAACTGAAGAGGATAGCTGGCCCTCCATGCTTGTCCATGAGGAAATTTCGATCTGGCATGCTTGCCCAAGGCACACCCTTCACAGACTTCCTTACTATCTTGAATTTTGGGAAGTCCAGTTACCATTGCTTGTGAAGTTAGCATCTTCAAACTTGCTGAATTCAAATGACCATATCTCAAGTGCCATAGGACACTTGGATTGGTAATTGCAACATTTGCTAACTTATTTCCTCCTGGCTGGCCAAACTTCAAAGGGAATAATCTATTCTTTGACATTGGCACTTGTGTAATGATTCTATTACTATTATTCTTGTCAAAAATGGTGCATTTACCCTCATCAAAAATCAACTTATAATTCTTTTCTAGCATCTGACCAACACTTAAAAGATTGTGTTGAAGATGAGGTGTGTAATAGATATCACTTACTTGCTTGATGCCTTCTTTCGTTGGAACCTCCATGGCTCCAATGCCTTCAACTGCCAATGACTTGTCATCTCCCAACCGGATGCTGGATTTGTATGAGGAGTCTAACTTAGCAAAGAGTTCTTCTTTGCCACTCATGTGATTTGAACACCCAGTGTCCAAAATCCATGTATCATTCATATTTTGCTCTGTCTGGCCATAAGAAAGAAAAAGATTTGAGGACTCTTCCTCTTCTCCAAAATTCCCAAACTGACTGCTCTGGTTGTTGCTGCTTCCTTGCGAAGTCTTTGACCAACAATCTCGAGCATAATGGCCAGGTTTGCCACAATTGTAGCAAACTTGTTTTGATTTATCTCCTCCTTTTCCTTTGCCAGATTGTTTCCCTCTATATTGCTGTTGTCCTCCTCTATTCTGATTTCCACCTCTGTTGGATGATCCTCCTCTGTTAGGAGTTCCCCCTCTTTGATTATTCCTGCCTCTGCCTCTTTTTTGACCTCTGCCATGGCCTCTACCTCTTCCTTCATGTGTGGCAAAAGCTTTGTCATCTCCTCCATAACTAGTGGTAGGAGTTTCCTACAATCTCTCTTCATGTGAGAGAAGTGAACCAGTTAATGCATCAAAAGACAATGTGGTTAAGTCTTTGGATTCTTCAATAATTATTGCAACAGAATTCCATTTAGGAAGAAGTGTTCTCAACACTTTCTTCACCATCATCTCTAGCTTAATATCCTCCCCTAGTGTGACCATTTTGTCGACTCATCGCTTTCACTCGCACGCAGTAATCTCCGACTCTTTCATTCTCTTGCATCTTGAGATTCTCAAAATCTCGTTTCAAAGTTTGCAGTTTTACCTGCTTCACTTGGTCACTACCTCTATAGCTTTCTTTTAGGGCATTCCATGCATCTTGTGCATTTACATATGAGGCTATTCTAGGGAAGATACTTCTATCTAAGGCAGCATGTATATGATACAGGGCAAATGAGTTATTTTTCTGGGCTTCCTTTTTAGCCTTTCTATCAGCAGTTGTAAAAGCTGCCCATTCAGCAGCAGGTAGGTTCATCATAACCTTCTTCTACAACATCCCAGAGACCTTTTCCTATCAACAAGGTCTTCATTTTTATAGACCAGTAATCATAGTCGCTACCATTAAATTCAGGGATTGGTAGACTAGTACTTGCAGCCATTTCAAAAAACAAACTTTGATTTCACTGAAATAAGCAATTACAAAGCAAAGTAATTCTCTTACTGATTGCTTATTGTGAGACTCCCAATACTGGCTCTAGCTCTAGCTCTGGCTCTGCTCTGGCTCCACTGGCTCTGACTCTGCTGGCTCTGGCTCTACTAGCTCTGGATTTACTGGCTTTGGCTCCACTTCAATATTGAACCCTTAAACGGGGTTCCAAGGGGAGTCCAAAAAATTTTGGAGGTGCTAAACGGGTGCTCCGGAAGACTTCCCGTCACTTTTCCAGGTTCACAATATGCAAATTTTCAAGCCCCCTTGGGCGAGTTTTAATTGGCCACAAAAAAACCCTTCAAGGTTTGCAAATTTTTATAAAGGTTTTTTTAAATAAATTTAATAACTTTTTATTATTTTTAAATCACCTTTTTTAAAAAAACTTATTTAAAAAAGATAATTTTAAAAAATAATATAAAAATTATTAAATAAATTTTAAAACCTTTAAAAAACAATTTAAAAATTTTACCTTTTTTTTAAGCTAGAATTCGAACCCGCGACCTGCTTTCTGCTAAGCGGGCGTCTTAGCCGCTCGACCACGCGGCTACCTTGTGAACTAAGGCGCAAAACCTTAGTTTTATTACCTGGGCGGCGATTTTTTTAAAAAAATATATTTTTTTCTTTTCGCGTGGGGCTGGCGGGATTCGACCCCGCGTATGGCCTCCTGCTAGCGGACAGCCCGTCCGTTGCATACAGGATGAAGTCCTTGGAGTAGTCCGGGTTTGTCAACACCGGAGCTTGCGCAATTCGAGCCTTGATTTCCTCGAAGGCTTGCTCTCTCTCATCAGTCCATTCGTAAACCGTATCCTTTTTTAGCAGTTCGGCCATAGGCTTGATCACCTGTGCGAAGTCCGGAATGAACTTCCGCACGAAGTTAATCTGACCGAAGAAGGACTGCAGCCCTTTTTAATCAATGGGGGATGGCAAGCGAACGAGGGCTTCGCTCCGTCGGGGTCAATGGCGAGGCCTTCCTCGGAGATGACATGTCCCAAGCAACTTTCCTTCCTTTACCGCGAAGACAGACTTCTTCGGGTTTATAGAAATGCCGAATTCTCGACAACTCTCAAATATTTGCCGTAGGTGCGAAACATGATCTCCTCGTTGGTGAGAGAAAACAATCATGTCATCAAGGTAGATGACAATAATCTTATTGAGCAGCTCTCGGAAGGCCAGGTCCATGGCCCTTTGGAATGTGGCACCAGCATTGGATAAGACAAACGGCATGCGCTGATAGGCGAACGTCCCCCACTTGGTGGTAAACGCCGTCTTATGTTGGTCCTCGTCTTTGACCCAAATCTGGTTGTAGCCGAAAAATCCATCTAAAAGTGAAAATCTCTGGGCTCCAACAACGATATGTAGAATCTGGTCGATTTGGGGAAGCGGATAGTGGTCCCTGAGGGAAGCCTGATTTAGGTTTCTGAAGTCGACACAGAGATGAATGTCGTCATTCTTTTTCCTCACGGGCACCAAATTCGCGACCCAGGATGAATGTTTGATGGGGTAGATGATCTTGGCCTCCAGCATCTTCAAGAGCTCGGTCTTCATCATGGCCTCAATCTTCGGATTCACGGCCCTCTGCTTCTGTCGGAATAGCTTGGCGCCATCCTCTAGCTCAATGGTATGCTGGATGACAGTTCTGTCATACCCCCTCAAATCCTCGTAGCACCAAGCCATGATGTCGGGGAACTCCTGGCACAGTAATCTGATCTGCCCAAGTTCCTCCGACGTGCAGTCTGTTCCGACCTTGATAGTTTTACCAGGTTCAAGTTCCAGGTCAGCATACTGCCTCGGGTCTACTTTGATTCTGTGAGATATTGCTCTGTCATTCTGATCAAAGAGACTCTCTAATGTAATCAGTCCTTTTGGGACATGATTATTCTAGAATCGTATCAACCCCTCATATTGCTCGTCATCAGGGTCTCTACCTTCGATTACACACACTTCGTTAACCAGGAATGTGATGATCTCCTCGTCACAACTGAACACCTGCCAGTGGGTGTCCTTATCAGGCACAGAAGGCCTGTAGATAGTACGAACCGGCGTCAGTTTCTGGACGTCTTCAGACGGAATGTACCTGGCTCCAACAGACGCCAGAATATCTGCGTGTTTTGCTTTGACATTCAATGAGTCGAATGACTCCATCAGGTCCCACACTCGGTTGCGGTACGCTCTAAGATAGTGCTGCTTGGATTCGCACTTCTCCGTAACTTGGTGACACACCAGCTCTAAATCTCCGAAAATCTGCAGGTGTTTGATTCCGAGCCTCTTTGCCTTTCGCAAACCCAGGCATAGGGCTATGTATTCCGCTGAGTTGTTAGTGCAGCTCCAGGCCAATCTGTAGGTATAGTCTTTCTGGATTCCGGTTGGAGAAACCAGAAGTACCCCTGCACCGGCGCCATTTTTGCATCGCGCGCCGTCAAAGAAAAGCTTCCACAGACTCATCGGGTGCAGGTCCTACTTCCTTCGCAGTGACATGTCAAGCCTCTCGGGCTGTAGAATGGAGTAACAGCCTTGCTCTGTCCCGATTATGGCATTGAAGTCCCGCAACGAGAACTCATCTTCAAGTTGTAGCACTTCGAAGGCTTGCTCAGTCAGCTCCACTGTCACCAGCTCCTCCTCTGACAACTGGACCATGCAGTCCATCTCTCCTCCGGGTATCTTGTCTACTAGGAAGGTGGAAGGCTTCTCATTAAAAATTTTCAGTCTCCTTCCTTTGAAGGGCACTTCCATGTGTGAGTAGTCTAGAGACAGGTACCCGCCCAACTTCGCAGTGAACTCCCGAGAGAGACACATGCCGAAGTAAGGCTCCAGGTCAACAATCACGACCTCTTGGATGACTACGATGTCGAGAGCCTTGTGCAACCGAATAGCGATGTATTTTATGACACAAAATGTCTTAACAGGGATGTCGTCTAATTGCAGCATGCCTTGGCTGCTTCGTGTGTATTCCATCCCGATCTCATCGCAGACGGCCTTCGGCATCACATTCGAGGAAGCACCAGAATCCACCATGCAGTTGTGAACTATGTGCCCTTGCATCCGTAAAGACAGATAAAAGGGTGGCGGTCTGTTCTTTCCAGTGGCTGAGACTGTCAAAGGTTGAACCAGGACAGCTGGCTGTATCTGCTTGCCGCTCTTCAAATTCTTCGGTGATTCTTGCGACGAGATCCACCGACCCGGGAGCAGAAGAGCATCGTACATGCTGATTCTAGCAGGCGTTCTTTTCAACTCGTCTATAATGCTGTAGCCCGAGGTACTAGCTCCTTCTGCTTGTTTTGCCAGCTCATACTTCGTCTGGTACTGCTGGGTGGCCTCAACTCGTCTCTTGGTCAGAGACGGGTACTTCAGCTTCTCCTGGGCTTGTTCTTTGGTTTCAGCTGGAGGCTAAGGTACGGGAGCTTTAGCCGGAGTTGGGGCCTTTGCTGGAGGTTTGGCTGGAACAGCGGCAGCCTTTGCCGGAGAAGGCTTGGCTGGAGCTTTATCTTTGGATGCCTTCTCCTGGGCTGTGTAAGGCCACAGCCGCTTGTAAGGTGGCAGCCCTCCGGGCTGCGGTTTTTCTCTTCTCGCGTAAACTTGCAAAGGCTTGGCCGCATCCGCAGCCTTCTTCTCTTCCTTGGCAGGCGGCACTAGATTTTCTTCTGGGAGGGCAAAGTTGGCTTCGCCATCCAAGATCATGTACAGTTCATCATCTTCTATAGCGCTGCCGGCCAAGGTCTGGATGTAGTGCTGGTGCAGAGTGCAGTCTTCCTCCGAATGCGGGTCATTGCACGTAGTGCACCAGTTGACCTGGTCAGGAGGACCAGGCGGGTCTTCTATATCAGCATTTCTCAGAGGCGGAAGGCCCGATTGCGGTACGCTCTAAGATAGTGATGCTTAGACGCGCATTTATTCGTAACTTGATGACACACTAACTCTGAATCTCCGAAAATTTGGAGATGCTTGATTCCGAGCCTTTCCGCCTTTCGCAGACACAAGCACGGGGCTTCGTATTCCGCCGAATTGTTAGTACAGCTCCGGAGCCGGCTCGTAGGCATAGTCCCTCTGGACTCCGGTTGGGGAAACCAGGAGGACCCCCGCACCGGCGCCATTCTTGCAACGCGCGCCGTCAAAGAAAAGCTTCCACAGCTCTTCGGGTGCAGGTCCCACTTCCTTCGCAACGGACACGTCAAGCTCCTCGGGCCGCTTAATGGAGTAACGACCTCGCTTTCTGTCCCGATTACAGCATTGAAGTCTGGCAACGAGAACTCGTCTTCAAGCTGTAGCACTTCGAGAGCTTGCTCGGTCAGTTCTACTGTCACCAGTTCTTCCTCTGACAACTGGACCATGCAGTCCATCTCTCCTCCGGGTATCTTGTCTACTAGAAAAGGGGAAGGCTTCTCATTGAAAATTTTCAGTCTCCTTCCTTTGAAGGGCACTTCCATGTGCGAGTAGTCTAGAGACAGGTACCCGCCCAACTTCGCAGTGAACTCCCGAGAGAGACACCTGCCGAAGTAAGGCTCCAGGTGAACGATCACGACCTCTTGGATGACCACAATGTCGAGAGCTTTGTGCAGTCGGATAGGGATGTCCTTTATGACACCAACTGTCTTGACAGGGGTGCCGTCTAATTGCAAGCACACCTTGGCTGCTCCGTGTGTATTCCATCCCGATCTCATCGCAGACGGCCTTCGGCATCACAGTTGAGGAAGCACCAGAATCCACCATGC
Organism: Wollemia nobilis; assembly: GCA_028583015.1. Taxonomy (NCBI): domain Eukaryota; kingdom Viridiplantae; phylum Streptophyta; class Pinopsida; order Araucariales; family Araucariaceae; genus Wollemia; species Wollemia nobilis. The sequence continues at coordinate 5,049,418 of JAQPPZ010000523.1, read as the reverse complement.
AGTTGTGAACTATGTGCCCTTGCATCCGCAAAGACAGATAAAAGGGTGGCGGTCCTGTTCTTCCCGGTGGCTGAGACTCGTCAAAGGTTGAACCGAGACAGCGAGTCGCATCTGCTTGCCGTTCTTCATGTTCTTCAATGATTCTTGCAGCAGATCTACCTGGCCTGGAAGCAGAAGAGCATCGTACATGCTGATTCTGGCAGGAGTCTTCTTTAATTCGTCTACAATGCTGTAGCCCGAGGTACTAGCTCCTTCCGCTGGTTTAGCCGGTTCATACCTGGGCTTTATCTTTGGACGCCTTCTCCTGGGCTGTGTAAGGCCACAGCCGCTTGTATGGTGGCAGCCCATCGGGCTGCGGTTTTTCTCTTCTCGCGTATACCTGCAAAGGTTTAGCCGCGTCCGCAGCTTTCTTTTCTTCCTTGGCGGGCGTCACTGGATTCTCTTCTGGCAGGGCAAAATTGGCCTCGCCGTCCAAGATCATGTACAGCTCATCATCTTCTATAGTGCTGCCGGCCAAGGTCTGGATGTAGTGCTGGTGCAAAGTGCAGTCTTCCTCCGAATGCGGGTCATTGCACGTAGTGCACCAGTTGACCTGGTCAGGAGGACCAGGTGGGTCATCTATAGCAGCATTTCTCGGAGGCGGACGCCTCTGCGGTTGGTTTTCTGGGGCTTTATCTTTTGTCAGCGCCGGTGGCGCATACGGCCTTCTAGGAGCAAAGTCCATTTGGGCCTGCGTCTTTTTCATAGCGGTCATGTCATTGGACATGGCATGATATCCGGAGGCCATAGCCCGCACTTCTTGTAGAATCGTGTTCTGGATGCTGTTGTCGGGAGGCGGCAACTGTGCCGGTGGAGGCAAAGCGGACAGTGGAGGAGGGTTAGAATAAGACGCATACTGCGGGGGAGCAGGAAGCGCTGGAAAATGCGGACCGGGAGGAGGCGGATGAGGGTAATGCAACTGAGGCGGGCTGTATTGAGTTACGACCGGCGCCGGATTCCACCGCGATTGGGGTTGCTGCCCCCAAGTAGACGGCACACCACCGAAGCGGGAAGGATACTGCGATCCGGGAAAGTCGGGATGAATCGGCTCCCGCACTCCGTACGGAAGCTCGCCGATGGAGATAATGTCGCCTTCACTTGTCGGGCAGCTTCGTATAGTGCAGGGAATTCGTCAATTCGGGCGATCTTCAGCGAAGAGGCATATGTCCGAGTTGAAAGACCTCGAGATAGTAGTGAGCAGCCATGCCGGTCGAAGGCCGAAGTTCGCGAGGTACCCGTTTCCAGGATCTTGCAAACCTAATGTTAAAATCGGACACCTCCTCTTGAGGATGCCTCTCGGATTGCTTGGAACCGATGCAAGAGAGAGGTAGGATCAGCGGACTCGTTGCATCCTTTTACGAGCCTCCTGGCAAGCTGGGGCCACCCAGTGATGGATCCCTCTGGCAGCGATCTCCACCAATAGAGAAGCTTTCCCCTCAGGGAAAGGGCCAGCAGACGGGTCTTCACACTTTCATCGGTGATGGTATGCAGTGCGGCCAGGGCAAGGATGTCCTGGATGTGCTCGTACGCCGTCTTACCGTAGCCGTCGTATGTGGGAATAGACTTTAAAGCAACAGGGGGCACGGCTTGGCGACCGATCGGGGCCAAAGGCCTCGTAGGAGTCCACCGCCGGGAAGAGATCATCGTCATTCGGCTGTTGAGCAGCCATTTCTTCTTCTTCTCCACCGTCGGTTGTGTACTCGGTGTCGGTAATTTCCGAGGATGCAGGATTTTCCTCTTCCTCGGCCTCTTCTACTTCGTACTCGGCTCTTCCGACCTCAGCTTCGGCCTCTTCTTGGATCTCAGCCTCGGCTTCGTCGAAACGAGCTCGCGGATCAGCCAGCCTGGGTATCTCGCCTCGAGCGTGGATGTCTAGTTCGTAGAACTCAGGCGGGCTTCTCGGATTTCTTGTTCGCCACCTTCTCGTGTGCATGAAGGTGACAGGACCGGTCTTCTAGACTCAGAGGATTTGTTCGTGCAGAGTCGCCAGGTGTTCAGATTTGGAACAGCAATGAAGCGAACACCGGTGCTTCGATTCTGTCGGGGGTGAGAAACTTCCTTGTCTCACCAAGAGCTCAGGAACTGTCAGCGCCAGGTGGAGACTGATCGGAAAATCTCTCGTCAGATGTGGGACCCGTGTTCCGCCGAGCGGGTCAGAAGAACTGTTGCGCTAGGTGGAAACTGGACGGGTACTCTTTCTTTAAATCGTGGGACAAGAATCCCACCGGGCATGCCAGAGAAACTGTTGGTTACGAATCTGCCATGAGGAAAGGATTTTTGGTTAATGCGCCCAGATTCGCCCACCAGCATGAAAGGCCGGAAGGAAGAGATGCCTTCCGAGCCAATCTCCGGAGAAGGCCGGCTCCTTGGGGGGGGGTTCTGATTTAAGCTAAAGGGAACAGGAAAGAAATAAATGAACTGAAAGAGACAAATGTACAGAAAGAGATTACAAATATGTCCAAAGGTTGGTGGGGGGGAACTAACAGTACGGGAACACACCAATCACCGCTACTTACTGCATACAAAAACAGAGCATGACAAGGAACTGCAAAACCTAGGCGTACTTTCGATACACCAGCAGCGTATGCACGACTTCAATAGCTCCCTAGCAAACATTCCCTACAAGGAACTAACAGCAGGGGATCGTATCAATCACCAGATACTTACACTGACAGGGGTAGAAAGTAAACTTAGAGATGTCAGAGCCAGGTATATGTGTTAGGCAGAGAGTTTAACCGCACAGCTTCAATGGCTCCCTAGCAAACATTCCCTACAAGGAACTAACAGCAGGGGATCGCATCAATCACCAGATACGGGCCAGCAACGTCACACATAACTGATGGAACTGCTACCAGATCTATTATATGAATGCTTTAAATTAATGAAGTACAGAAGGTGCTTTAAACAAGCAATGCTAGAGGAACCTGATCGCCAAATGCCGAAATGAATCAACGAGCCGCGACACAGGTGGGCCTAAGGCATATAATGAAAGATAGCATAAAAGAATAAAGACAGTAGAACAGAACCAGGCATACAGATTGTATTCATAAGCAGAAGCACGGTTACAGTAAGCACAGTAGTTCCCTAACAAACATTCCCCTTCCACACTTTACAATGAATTCAAGATGGGCTTTTATAGCCCGAGTCCCACCCGTTACATTAATGGGCACAGAGTCCCAGTCAAACATAAGCTGACAGAAGCGGCGAAAGAGCTGCAAATGCTGACCTTTTGTCGGACTGGGCTGTACCCGCAGCATGGTCTTCCTGGAAGCTGGGCAGCTACGTGGCGGAGTGCTGGGCAAAACTTCAAGTCGGCAGGCTCGCTGGTAGCTGGAGCAGGTGAAACCTCAGATCAGCTTTGAATGAGGATATTAACGCAGGCGGTGCAGGCAGCCCATGCTTATCCCTTTTTGGTCGGCAGTCTTGGTTCAAATCCCGAGTCGGACACTTGTCTGATGATGGGTTATGCTGTGTGACACATGCCTGCCTTAGAGGGCAGTCTATCCATCTTCGCTTGGGATCGGGGCTCCTTGGGATGCGTGCAGAAATCAGTGCAGTTGGGGAAAGCCTTCAAGCCTTGGTCAAATTCCGGGTTTGTTCCCCTACCGCACACCTGTCAAGGGCGCATTCCGACTCTATTGAGAAGTCGAACTACGCACAGGCGAACACTGGTGTCTGCCGCCATATGGACCTGCTCCGGCATTTTATCTTTCTTCTGCGTTGACCTGCCAGTCTGCCAGTGCAAGGTGCGCCCGAGAAGTGGGGCGAAGTACGCACTTCGCACCAAAACTGGGCGAAGTACGCACTTCGCACCAAAACTGGGCGAAGTACGCACTTCGCACCAAGACTTAGCCAATTTTAGATAGACCTGCTGGAAAGTTGGAAAATCAACTGGGGGACTCCAAGGAAAAAAGGGGGGAGAGAAAGAGAATGGGAAAGAAAAGGAAAGGGAGAGAAGGAAGAAAAACGGAAGGACGAAAAGAAGAGCAGCACTGTTACAAAACAATATTGAAGACATTGCACCCCGTGCAAAATGTGACAACAATTCCATGCTGACTATGAGGTGATGGTGGGCCTTCGATTATGTATTGATCGCATGTACCATGATGAAGAAATGAGCGCTGAGATACAATCTGAAATGCATTCTTATAAGAAATGTGAGGGTATCCTTTTCCCGTCCGCAATGTGCATTCAATCAAGGTCAAATATGAGGCCAGGTAACCCTCATTGAATTATTATTTATTTTGTCTTTTGATTTTTTTTTTTTTTAAATCTCAATTTTGCGATTTTACACGTGAATTATTAAATTTCCTTTTTCTTGGTTGTTTTTAGATTTATGGTGGGAGGACTTTGGTACATATACACCCAATCTACAATGCTTCGCCATTAGAGTTTTATCTCAACCATGCAGCGCTTTAGGTTGTGAGCGCAATTGGAGTATGTTTGAGCACATACACTCCAAGAAGCGCAATAGGCTTACACAAGAAAAGTTGAATGATCTTGTGTTTGTTCATTACAACCTTCACCTCCACCATAAGAAAATTATAGGAACAAGTACCGAGGCCTTTGACCTAGACGATATTGATCCATCTAATGATTGGATCATAGAGGCACAAGAGCAGCAACAAGATGATCTCTTCACCATGGATGAATTTGAAAACTTTGAAAACCTAGCGGAGGAGATGGCAACCAAGGCACAAGAAGAGGCATAGGCAAAGCAACAAAGAGAGACTAGAGCTTCTGCTAGGGCAAAGGGCAAAGGAATTGCAAGACACTAGATAGTGGGCCTATTGAGGCATTTTGACACATTTTGTATTTGTAATATGTTCCATTTTATATTATAAACAATACAAGATGTGTTTTGTCACTTTCATGTGTAGTAGTTTAAAACTTTGGTCTTAAGCTTGTATCACTTGCCATTTTCATTTGTAGTTTAAGCTTGTATCACTTACAGTATTAAAATTTGATTTGTGTAGTGTTAATTCATTGTGATATGCATGAAAAGAACAACAAAAATTTGCATTTTCTTCAGGTTTTTTTTTTGCCGATTTTTCCCCAATTTTTCCTAGATTCCCGATTTTTCCCAATTCTTTTCCAAGCCGATTCATATCCGATTCCAATTTTCTCAACTATGGTTTCCATTGTTACCATTGCAGGGTCAGTAGACCTTAACAAGGTCCAGGGACGATGCCCCTTGCACATTCCTCGCCACAATGCAAAGCAAAGTCGTGCATCGAGCCTCCCCACCCCAATGCCAGTTATAGAGATTTTTGAAAGACCATTCAAAGCATTTTTCCATCTCTTGTCAAGCTTCAACACTAGCACCAAATCTGCATGAAACTTTCATAGTCCCAACCCAATGTCAATCATCCAAGTGTGGTAGCAACCATTTTTCTTGTAACCGTTTCATGGTGAACCATCCCATCTTCCGATTGCATCTATTCATTTCCTACTATACATGGATTGTATAAACAAGTGCTAGACATTTGTGAAGTTAAGATTGTCATAACTTTCAGTCTCCTTAGATGGATTTACAGTATATTACTGAACTATTACATGACTGAAACTTTCATAGTGCCAACCCAATGGCAATCATCCAAGTGTGGTAGCAACCATTTTTCTTGTAACCGTTGCATGATGAACCATCCCATCTTCCGATTGCATCTATTCATTTCCTACTATACATGGATTGTATATACAAGTGCTAGACATTTGTGAAGTTAATATTGTCATAGCTTTCACTCTCCTTAGATGGATTTACATTATATTACTGAACTATTACATGACTGAATTTTTATTTTTTCCTTTTTTTTTTTTTCTTTTAAATCAGTTATATGGGATTGAAAAGGGGCCCACCCTTATTACATTGTGACCACATAGTGGTATTACTACAGCTTGGCAATTATGCATGAAAGGAAACTAGATAAATGCAGAACAACTTCAATTTCAGCAAAACAATTAATAGTGCAAAACAGGCCTAGACCTTTCAATTTCAGCAAAGAAATTAAACATGTAAACTTACTGCAGCAGCACACAGCACTTAAAAAATCACATATGATGCAGCATATATCCTAGGAAAACCCTTTTGGAAAAAAACCCAGCAATCAAGGAGCACTCAATGTATTATTCCATAATCAACAATCTGCATTTACAATACAATGACTGAGTATCCACTCCTTCAGTCCCAATAATCAGCAAAGCTGGAAATACACAAGCAGTAACACAGCTGGAAATACACAGACAGTAATCTGTTGTCACATTTTGCACGGGGTGCAATGTCTTCGGTATTGTAACAGTGCTGCTCTTCTTTTCCCCTCTTCCTCTATTTTCCTTCCTTCTTCTCTCCTTTCCTTTTCTTTCCCGCATTCTCTTTCTTTCCCCCCTTTCTCGGAGTCCCCCAGTTGATTTTTTAACTTTCCAGCAAGTTACCTGAAAAATGGCTAAGTGTTGGTGCGAAGTTCGCACTTCGCCCAGTCTGGGTGCGAAGTACGCACTTCGCCCAGTTTTGGTGCGAAGTTCGCACTTCGCCCAGTCTGGGTGCGAAGTACGCACTTCGCCCAGTTTTGGTGCGAAGTTCGCACTTCGCCCAGTTTTGGTGCGAAGTCTGACTTCGCCCCACTTTCTGGGCGCACCTTGCAACTGGCAGACTGGCAGGCTGACAGAAAATGACAAAGTGCCGGAGCAAAGTCCGAACGGCGGCAGACACCAGTTTCCACCTGTGCGCAGCCCGACTTCGCAGCGAAGTCGGAGTGCGCCCTTGACAGGTGCGCGATGGGAAACAAACTCAGAAAAACATCTAAGGCATGAAGGCCTTCCCGACTGCACTGTATTCTGCCCGCGCATCCCGAGGCGCTCCGATCCCAAGCAAAGATGGATAGACTGCCCTCCAAGGCAGACACGTGTCAAACAGCATCACCCATCTTCTGACAAGTGTCCAGCTTCGGGATTAGAGCCGAAACGTGCCGAGCAAAAGGACGAGCATGGGCTGCACTGCCTGTGCCAGTAGCCTCATTCAAAGCTGATATGAGGTTCTACCTGCTCCAGCTACCCGCATCACTGCCAGATTGAAGTTCTGCCCAACACACCGCCACGTAGCCGTCCAGCTTCCAGGAAGACCATGCTGCGGGTACAGTCCGGTCCGACAAAAGGTCAGCATTTGCAGCTCTTTCGCCGCTTTTGTCAGCTTATGTTTGACTGGGACCTTGTGCCCATTAATGTAATGGGAGGGACTCGGGCTATAAAAGCCCACCATGAATTCATTGTAAAGGGTGGATGGGGAATGTCTGTTAGGGAACCAATGTAACCGTGCTTACGCTTATAAATATAATTTGTATGCCCGGTTACGTTACTGTCGCTTCGTTTTTTATGTCTGCCTTTCTTTATATTCATGCCTTAGGCTAACTTGTCACGGCTCGTTGATTCATTTCAGCATTTGGTGAGCAAGTGCCTCTAGCATTGCTTGTTTAAAGCACCCTCTGTACTTCATTAATTAAAAGGATACATAGAATGGATGTAGTAGCAGTTTCATCAGTTGTGTGTTAAGTTGCTGGTCCGTATCTGGTGATTGGTGCGCTGCCGTACTGTTAGTTCCTTGTAGGGAATGTCTGTTAGGGAGCCATTGAAGCTGTGCGGTTAAATTCTCTACACGACACATATACCTGGCTCTGATATCTCTATGATTGCTTTCTACCCATGTTAGTGTCCGTAGGTGGTGATTGACGTGTTGCCGTACTGTTAGTTCCTTGTAGGGAATGTCTGTTAGGGAGCCGTTGTAGCCGTGCGTACACTGCTTAGGTATCGGAAGTATACGTTAGATTTTGCAGTTCTCAGTCGTGCTTTATATTTATAATGCAGTGAGTATTGGTGATTGCTGGTTGCCGTACTGTTAGTTCCCCCCCACCAACCTCCAAGTATATTTGTATATTCTTTCTGTACATTTATCTCTTTCCTGCACTCTTAGCTTAAATCAGAAAACCCCCCAAAAGGAGCCGGCCTTCTCCGGAGATTGGCTCGGAAGGCATCTCTTCCTTCCGGCCTTTCATGCTGGTGGGCGAATCTGGGCGCATTAACCCGAAATCCTTTCCTCATGGCAGATTCGTAACCAACAGTTTCTCTGGCACGCCCGGTGGGACCCTGGTCCCACGTTTGAAGAAAAATTTTCTGATCAGTCTCCACCTGGCGCTGACAGTGGTTCCTGAGCACCTGGTGAGACAAGGAAGTTTCTCACCCCCGACAGAATTGAAGCACCGGTGTTCGCTTCATTCCTGTTCCAAATCTGAACACCTGGCGACTCTGCACGAACAAATCCTCTGAGTCCGAAAGACCGGTCCCAGCCCCTCCATGCACACAAGAAGGTGGCAAGCAAGGGATCCAAGAAGCCCGCCTGAGTTCTACGAACTGGATATCAACGCTCGAGGCGAGATTCCCAGGCTGGCTGACCCGCGAGCTCGTGTCGACGAAGCCGAGGCTGAGATACAAGAAGAAGCCGAAGCTGAAATCGGCGGAGCTGAGTACGAAATAGAAGAGGCCGAGGAAGAAGAAGATCCTGCATCCTCGGAAAGTACCGACACTAAGTACACAACCAACGGCGGAGAAGAAGAAGAAGAAGAAGAAATGGCTGCTCAACAGCCGAATGACGATGATCTTTTCCCGGCGGTGGACTCTACGGGGCCCTTGGCCCTGGTCGGACAGCAAGTTGTGCCCCCTGCTGCTTTAAAGTCTATTCCCACATACGACGGCTACGGAAAGACGGCGTACGAGCACATCCAGGACATCCTTGCCCTGGCCGCACTGCATACTATCACCGATGAGAGTGTGAAGACCCGTTTGCTGGCCCTTTCCCTGAGGGGAAAGCTTCTCTACTGGTGGAGATCGCTGCCAGAGGGATCCATCACAGGGTGGCCCCAGCTTGCCAGAAGGCTCGTAAAAGGATGCAACGAGTCTGCTGACCCTACTTCTCTATCGCATCGGTTCCAAGCTATCCAGAGACATCCTCAAGAGGAGGTGTCTGATTTTAACATCAGGTTTGCGAGATCCTGGAAACGGGTACCTCGCGAACTTCGGCCTTCAGCCGGCATGGCTGCTCACTACTATCTGAGATCCTTCAACTCAGACATATGCCTGCTGCTGAAGATCGCCAGAATTGACGAGTTTCCTGCGCTGTACGAAGCTGCCCAGCAAGTCGAAGCTGACATTATCTCCATCGGCAGGCTTCCGTCCGGGTGCAGGAACCCATTCATCCCGACTTCCCCAGATCACAGTATCCTTCTGCTTCTGGTGGTGCGCCGTCCACATCAGGACAGCAAACCCAGCAGCAGTGGAATCCGGCGCCGGTCGTAACTCCTTACGGCCCGCCTCAGTTGCATTACCCTCATCCGCCTCCTCCCACCCCGCATTTTCCAGCACTTCCTGCTCCCCCACAGTACGCATCTTATTCTAACCCTCCTCCATTGGCCGCATTGCCCCCACCGGCACAATTGCCGCTACCTGACGGCAGCATCCAGAACACGATTCTACAGGAGGTGCGGGCTTTGGCCTCCGGATACCATGCCATGTCCAATGACATGACCGCTATGAAGAAGAAGCAGGCCCAGATGGACCTTGCTCCTAGGAGGCCGTATGCGCCACCCGCACTGACAAAAGACAAAGCCCCGGAACATCAGCCGCAGAGGCGTCCGCCTCCGAGAAATGCTGCTATAGAAGACCCGCTTGGTCCTCCCGACCAGGTCAACTTGTGCACTACGTGCAACGACCCGCATTCGGAGGAAGACTGCACTCTGCACCAGCACTACATCCAGACATTGGCCGGCAACGCTATAGAAGACGATGAGCTGTACATGATCTTGGACGGCGAGGCCAACTTTGCCCTCCCCGAAGAGAATCTAGCGTCACCTGCCAAGGAAGAAAAGAAAGCCGCGGATGCGGCCAAACCTTTGCAAGTCTACGCAAGAAGAGAAAAACCGTAGCCCGGTGGGCTGCCGCCATACAAGCGGCTGTGGCCTTACACGGCCCGGGAGAAGGCATCCAAAGATAAAGCTCCGACCAAGCCTTCTCCGGCAAAGGCTGCCAGCTGTTCCGGCCAAACCTCCGAGCAAAGGCCCCAACTCCGGCTAAGGCTCCCGTACCTCAGCCTCCAACTGAAACCAAAGAACAAGCCCAGGAGAAGCTGAAGTACCCGTCTCTGACCAAGAGACAGCGAGTTGAGGCCACCCAACAGTACCGGACGAAGTATGAGCCAGCAAAACAAGCAGAGGGAGCTAGTACCTCGGGCTACAGTATTGTAGACGAGTTGAAAAGAACGCCTGCTAGAATCAGCATGTATGATGCCCTTCTGCTCCCAGGCCAGGTGGATCTGCTGCAAGAATCACTGAAGAACATGAAGAGCGGCAGACAGATACAGCCCGCTGTCCTGGTTCAACCTTTGACAGTCTCCGCCACTGGGAAGAACAGACCGCCACCCTTTTATCTGTCTTTACGGATGCAAGGGCACATAGTTCACAATCGCATGGTGGATTCTGGTGCTTCCTCGACTGTGATGCCGAAGGCCGTCTGCGATGAGATCGGGATGGAATACACACGGAGCAGCCAAGGCGTGCTACAATTAGACGGCACCCCTGTTAAGACAGTTGGTGTCATAAAGGACATCCCTATCCGACTGCACAAAGCTCTCGACATCGTAGTCATCCAAGAGGTCGTGATTGTCGACCTGGAGCCTTACTTCGGCATGTGTCTCTCTCGGGAGTTCACTGCAAAGTTGGGCGGGTACCTGTCTCTAGACTACTCACACATGGAAGTGCCCTTCAAAGGAAGGAGACTGAAAATTTTTAATGAGAAGCCTTCCCCCTTCCTAGTAGACAAGATACCCGGAGGAGAATTGGACTGCATGGTCCAGTTGTCAGAGGAAGAACTGGTGACAGTGGAGCTGACCGAGCAAGCCTTCGAAGTGCTACAGCTTGAAGATGAGTTCTCATTGCGGGACTTCAATGCCGTAATCGGGACAGAGCAGGGCTGTTACTCCATTGTACAGCCCGAGAGGCTTGACGTGTCAGCTGCGAAAAAAGTGGGACCCGCACCCGAAGAGCTGTGGAAGCTTTTCTTTGACGGCGCGCGATGCAAGAATGGCGCCGGTGCAGGGGTACTTCTGGTTTCTCCAACTGGAATCCAGAAGGACTATGCCTACAGGCTGGCCTGGAGCTGCACTAACAACTCGGCGGAATACGAAGCCCTGTGCTTGGGTTTGCGAAAGGCGGAGAGGCTCGGGATCAAACACCTGCAGATCTTCGGAGATTCAGAGCTGGTGTGTCACCAAGTTACGGAGAAATGCGCATCCAAACAGCATTTTCTTAGAGCGTACCGTAACCGAGTGTGGGACCTGATGGAGTCATTCGACTCGTTGAATGTCAAAGCAATATCGCGTGAGAAAAACAAGCACGCCGATATTCTGGCGTCTGTTGGAGCCAGGTACGTTCCGGCTGAAGACGTTGTCCAGAGACCGAAGCCGGTTCGTACTATCTACAGGCCTTCTGTGCCTGATAAGGACACCCACTGGCAGGTGTTCAGTTGTGACGAGGAGATCATCACATTCCTGGTTAACGAAGTGTGTGTAATCGAAGGTAGAGACCCTGATGACGAGCAATATGAGGGGTTGATACAGTTACGGAATAATCATGTCCCAAAAGGACTGATTACATTAGAGAGTCTCTTTGATCAGAATGACAGAGCAATATCTCACAGAATCAAAGTAGACCCGAGGCAGTATGCTGACCTGGAGCTTGAACCTGGTAAAACTATCAAGGTCGGAACAGACTGCACGTCGGAGGAACTTGGGCAGATCAGATCACTGTGCCAGGAGTTCCCCGACATCGTGGCCTGGTGCTACGAGGATTTGAGGGGGTATGACAGAACTGTCATCCAGCATACCATTGAGCTAGAGGATGGCGCCAAGCCGTTCCGACAGAAGCAGAGGGCCGTGAATCCAAAGATTGAGGCCATGATGAAAACCGAGCTCTTGAAGATGCTGGAGGCCAAGATCATCTACCCCATCAAACATTCATCTTGGGAAAAAGAATGGCGACATTCGTCTCCGTGTCGACTTCAGAAACCTAAATCAGGCTTCCCTCCGGGACCACTATCCGCTTCCCCAAATCGACCAGATTCTACATATCATTCTTTGGAGCCCAGAGATTTTCACTTTTAGATGGATTTTCCGGCTACAACCAGATTTGGGTCAAAGACGAAGACCAGCATAAGACGGCGTTTACCACGAAGTGGGGGACGTTCGCCTATCAGCGCATGCCGTTTGGCTTATCCAATGCTGGCGCCACGTTCCAAAGGGCCATGGACTTGGCCTTCCGAGAGCTGCTCAATAAAATTATTGTCATCTACCTTGATGACATGACTGTTTTCTCTCATCAACGAGGAGATCATGTTTCGCACCTACGACAAATATTTGAGAGTTGTCGAGAATTCGGCATTTCTATAAACCCGAAGAAGTCTGTCTTCGCGGTAAAGGAAGGAAAGCTGCTGGGACATGTCATCTCCGAGGAAGGCCTCGCCATTGACCCTGACAGAGCGAAGCCCTCGTTCACTTGCCAGCCCCCACTGATAAAAAAGGCTGCAGTCCTTCTTCGGTCGGATTAACTTCGTGCGGAAGTTCATTCCCGACTTCGCACGAGTGATCAAACCTATGGCCGAACTATTGAAGAAAGATACACCTTACGAATGGACTGATGAGAGAGAGCAAGCCTTCGAGGAAATCAAGGCTCGAATTGCGCAAGCTCCGGTATTGACAAACCCGGACTACTCCAAGGACTTCATCCTGTATGCAGTGGGAGAACCCGAAAGTTACGCTGCAGTCCTGACTCAGAAGGGAGACGATGGTGAGGAGCGCCCCATAGCGTTCCTGAGCCAAGTGATTCTGCCGCATGAAGAAAAGTATAATTTTATAGAGCGGCAGGTTCATGCTGTCATGAAGTCCCTTCGAAAGTTCAGGCATTTTGTCTCCCAGAGCAAGACCACTGTCTTTGTGATTCACCCGGACGTTCGAAGCTTCATCTTACAAGGAGAACCGGGTCACAAGAGAGCGGGATGGATTGCCAAGATCCAGGAGTTTGACATTGAAGTACGGCCCACCAAGCTTATCAGAGGCCGAGCCTTGTGTCAGGAATTGGCCCGAAGCGCTGTAGCCGGCATCTCCACCTGTAAGTGGGAGGACACAGCGACACGCATCTACCTAGCCAACTCCTTATCGGAGGGGAGTGATTGGACAGATGAACTGGTGAGATTCTTCTGCACCGGAAGATGTCCCGATCACCTGAACGCCTCACAACGAAGGAGATTTCGGCTAGGTGCACTTAGGTACACTCTTCGCCCCGAGGGGCTTTATTTCAAAAACATCGACGGCATCCTGTTGCGGTGCGTCAGAAAATCAGACCAGTCTAGGGTCCTCGGAGATTTTCATTCCGGGATGCCTGGGGGTCACCATTCTTCAAGGCCAACGGCCTTAAAAATAATAAGGGCTGGGTACTATTGGCCCACTCTGTTTACAGACGCGCATGCGGTCTGTTCAAAATGTGATCAATGCCAGAGGTTTGCTGGCCGAAACAGAAAAGCACCCCTGCCCCTTCAACCGATTCAGGCCGAGACTCCGTTCCAGCAATGGGGTCTAGACTTCATTGGGGTGATTTCTCCTAACTCCTCCGCCGGACACAAGTTTATTCTCACATCTACTGACTATTTTACACGGTGGACGGAGGCAATCCCGACCAAGAACGCAGACCAAGAAACGGTCATCAGGTTCATTGAGAGCCTGATTACCCGCTTCGGGGTTCCAGAGTCGATTGTGACCGACAACGGTCCGGGATTTGTAGGCGCTGTACTCACGGAGTACACTGGCAGACTTGGCATCTATCACAAGATGTCTTCTAATTACTACCCGCAGGGGAATGGCCTTGCCGAGTCTACTAACAAGAACCTCCTGAAGATCATCCGGAGAACCATTGAAAGAAACAAGCGGACTTGGCACTTACTCCTGAACCGGGCACTGTGGGCGGACAGAGTTGCATTTAAGAAATCCCTCAGAACGTCCCCCTATGCGCTCGTCTATGGTAAAGAGGCTGTCATGCCATCACACATTGAGATCCCTGCCCTGTGGATGTTGGACGAAGACAGGAGCAGCGGAGACCCGGTGGACGACAGACTATGCCAACTCCTGCAGTTGGAAGAAGACAGAGAAAGTGCATACCAGGCCTTCACTGATCATATTGCCGCAACCCAAGGCTGGTTTGCAAAAGGCACTACTGCCCGAGTTTTCGAAATCGGGGACCTAGTGCTGAAGTGGGACTCATATAAGGCAAAGCCAGGTAATCACGGGAAGTTTGATGCTCTCTGGGAGGGCCCTTATCAGATTGCCCGGGTGAACCAGTTCAATGCCTACGTACTGCGGGATATGGAGGGTCAGCTCCTACCTATCCCTGTCAACGGGTTCCACTTAAAGATTTACCGCTGCTGAAGGTGCCCAAGTGGCCCTTCCTTGTAAAAAATTTCCCTTATGCGGGATACTCATGCTAGTTTAAAATTTGCATGTACTTCTCCATGTGTTCAACTTGAAGAGGGGACCTCCATACTACAAAAATGCTGGTTTTGTAAAGGGCCAGTCGCTCAACAGTAGAGCACATCAAGCCCTTAATAGGTGCTCTTGGGTTCAAGTTATAGCTAGTCCATGATTTTCAACAATGAGAAGCCCAACAATGGATCAGAGTATACAGCTTTAGATGAGGAGAGCATCCAAGAGTATCCTCAGAAATTGAAGGAAGCAGATTACTTCATTGCACTTTCTAAATGAGTGACAAGCCCTCATCTAGTACTGTGAAGTATCTTCACAAAAAGACATTCTTCAACCAAGTGATCTACATGTTCCACAGAGCGAGGGATGACTTTGTCATACCAGTTCTTGCAATGGAGGTTGACAGCATGAGGCTAGGGGCAAAAAAAACACCCTTCGCACATGGACATTGAGTGGTAGACCAGCCCCATCTGAACAAATTGAGAGACACAAAGGATGCCTTGGACTGGTTGTCAAGCAACTGAAAGATCCCATTGGTTGGAGGAGAGCCTACCAGAGGATTCTCCTGCTCTTCTATATCACACTAAAAGTACTGCATTAGTTGTGACCCCTACGTTGATAGAGCCTATCTACCAGCTCAACTACTTGGAATACAAGATCCAGTTGTAATTTGTTCAATCTCAAATACACGAGGATGATAGTGGCAGTTGAAGTAGAGAGACAACACCCACACAGAGAAAGACGCTATGGGGGTACAGATGCAAGGAACAGCAAATACACCCCATGGAGATTTAAAATGTTAAGAAAGAATAGAGTAAGACAAAGGGCATATAGAGGCATTTGAATACTACACGACTGACCTCAATGAAGTTGTTCAGACAGCAGGCACATACTGATCAGTAGAATGAGGCATGATGGCACAGATTGCAGACTTTTAAGGCATAGCTTTGCACCATGAAGGGGGTTCCCCAAGGTCCTGGAAGGAGTGTTACAGAGCAGCATTAAACTTCAACAGACAGCTACAAAGGCATGTCAAAGAGTTAAGAAGCCTGTAGGAACAAATTCCTCAAAAACTGTACCGCCCTGCATAGGTGGTCACTACTACCACTCTTTGCCACATCTTCATCCACTTCAGGTACACATGTTCCGACCCCACCTAATGGTTTTGGTTGGCCTGCCAGCAAGGACCCTGACTAGTCTAGATGGGGAATAGATATATAGATCACTAATGAAGTTATGAATCCTATGAGTTTTTGTTATGATTTTTTTAATGCTTTCACTTGGAATAAAAGAAGAAATAAATGGGATGTGATGAAAATTTGATTAGTAATGTTCGTTTGCGAACCACATTTTTGTTTGTGTGCAAGAGGTTGGGGAAGGGGTACAGTCATTGCCTCACAGCCCGCACTTTCCATTGTATATCCTCCGGATGATATTGCATGAAGAGTGATTTCTCTTGGATACTCCTTGTTGTCTATTGCTATGCCCTTTGGAAAATGGATTTGAATAAATATTCATTCATTGTTTGTGTGCTTGTTTCTTTTATGAGTTTATCCCATCCTGCATTGTTCCTTACTGGGAACACAACTCCGGATTGAGTCAGATCACCATCTTCCGAGGGAGGAGCGGATTTGCTTGTTTTGCCCCTTGGGTGAAGTTGAAACCTGTTGTCACATTTTGCACGGGGTGCAATGTCTTCAATATTGTTTTGTAACAGTGCTGCTCTTCTTTTCCTCCTTCCGTTTTCCTTCCTTCTCTCCCTTTCCTTTTCTTTCCCATTCTCTTTCTCTCCCCCCTTTTTCCTTGGAGTCCCCCAGTTGATTTTCCAACTTTCCAACAAGTCTACCTAAAATTGGCTAAGTGTTGGTGCGAAGTTCGCACTTCGCCCAGTCTGGGTGCGAAGTTCGCACTTCGCCCAGTTTTGGTGCGAAGTGCGTACTTCGCCCAGTTTTGGTGCGAAGTTCGCACTTCGCCCAGTCTGGGTGCGAAGTTCGCACTTCGCCCAGTTTTGGTGCGAAGTTCGCACTTCGCCCAGTCTGGGCGCACCTTGCACTGGCAGACTGGCAGGTCAACACAGAAGAAAGATAAAATGCCGGAGCAGGTCCATATGGCGGCAGACACCAGTGATCGCCTGTGCGCAGTTCGACTTCTCAACAGAGCCGGAATGCGCCCTTGACAGGTGTACAGTAGGGGAACAAACCCGGAATTTGACCAAGGCGTGAAGGCCTTCCCAACTGCACTGTTTTCTGCCCACGCATCCCAAGGAGCTCCAATCCCAAGTGAAGATGGATAGACTGCCCTCTAAGGCAGGCATGTGTCACACAGCATAACCCATCATCAGACAAGTGTCCAGCTTCGGGATTTGAACCAAGACTGCCGACCAAAAGGGATAAGCATGGACTGCCTGCACCGCCTGCGTTAATAGCCTCATTCAAAGTTGATCTGAGGTTTCACCGCTCCAGCTACCAGCGAGCCTGCCGACTTGAAGATTTACCCAGCACTCCGCCACGTAGCTGTCCAGCTTCCAGGAAGACCATGCTGCGGGTACAGCCCAATCCGACAAAAGGTCAGCATTTGCAGCTCTTTCGCCGCTTCTGTCAGCTTATGTTTGACTGGGACTCTGTGCCCATTAATGTAACGGGTGGGACTCGGGCTATAAAAGCCCATCGTGAATTCATTATAAAGGGTGGAAGGGGAATGTTTGTTAGGGAACTACTGTGCTTACTGTAACCGTGCTTCTGCTTACAAATACAATCTGTATGCCTGGTTCTGTTCTACCGCTTTTATTTCTTCATGTTTATGCTTTACGCGATTCTGTGTCATGGCTTGTTGATTCACTTCGGAATTTGATGGTCAGGTGCCTTTAGCATTATTTTTGTACTTTTAAATTTCATATAATAGATGTGGTAGCAGTTCCATCAGTTATGTGTGACGTTGCTGGCCCGTATCCGGTGATTGATGCGATCCCTCGCTGTTAGTTCCTTGTAGGGAATGTTTGCTAGGGAGCCATTGAAGTCGTGCGGTTAAACTCTCTCGTTAACACATATACCCGGCTCGACATCTCTAAGTTTACTTTCTACCCCCGTCGGTGTACGTATCACGGTGATTGATACGATCCCCGCCGTTAGTTCCTTGTAGGGAATGTTTGCTAGGGAGCTATTGAAGCCGTGCATACACCGCTTGTGTATCGGAAGTACGCCTAGGTTTTGCGGTTCCTTGTCATGCTCGTGTTTGTATGCGGTAAGTAGCGGTGATTGGTGTGTTCCGTACTGTTAGTTCCCCCCACCAACCTTTGGACATATTTGTAATCTCTTTCTGTACATTTGTCTCTTTCAGTTCATTTATTTCTTTCCTGTTCCCTTTAGCTTAAATTAGAAACCCCCCCAAAAGGAGCCGGCCTTCTCCGGAGATTGGCTCGGAAGGCATCTCTTCCTTCCGGCCTTTCATGCTGGTGGGCGAATCTGGGCGCATTAACCCAAAATCCTTTCCTCATGGCAGATTCGTAACCAACAAAACCCTTCATTTTTTGTTGTCCCATTTATTACGAGATCCGAGATAGATTCCATTGCCTTTTCAGGGACAACTCTCAATCTGTTTCTACCTTCTTTAGATACCTGGACCAGCGGTGTCTCACACTCTTTCTAGGGAGATAACTCAGCTTCGACGACATAAAAGTTCTCCAGATGGATCTCACCCTCCTCAACATTGGCTCATCACAACATACTTCACTAGCTCCGATGGACCAAGTGACTCCGGATGGAAACACCCCACATCATCCAATTCGGATGGAAGCAGGGTCACTAGACAGCGCACACATAGTTTGTTAGGGTTCTGAACTAGCGCTGGTCAGAGACATCAGGGACTTCTTTAGCTCCAGTACTTCAGCCTCGATTGTTAGGAGAGTTTAGTTTTTGGGGGGTCCTTGGAGCTTGCCCCTCCTGGGCTGCTCCCTCCCCCCTCCTTCTCTCTCTCCGTTCTTCTTGGCGTGCACTCCTCTCTTTTGGATTACGGCCCTCCCTCCCTCTGCTCTCCCTTTTCTTTTTCCTTTCTCTTTGGCCTGGTTGTCGGGTTTTGTCTTGTATTTATCTTAGTTCTTTTCTTTGTTGGGCTTTTAGCCTGCCAGCTGGCAGTCCTTATTGTCCTTCTTATAGTCCCTTGGGTCTTATTTTGGCCCACCACGACTTTATCATTTCATTTCATTTCATCTCTATGCATAACAAATTTGCAAATTTATCTCTTCTTGTGTTCACTGCAAAAATGCCTTGTTCAATTTTACTATTTATGCAAGAAGTAGATTTTAGCTTATTTGCAAATATGTTAGCACATGCAAAATTTGCATTTAACCCAGATTCAGCAATTAACCCTGGAATATTCAAAGAACCCCCAGTAAATTGCATACTCTCTGCAAATCAGATTTTGCATTGAAAAGCCTCCCTTTCCATTGTTCACAACCCAGGAAGCACTTTTCTTTCTTGGAATATTGGTTTGAATACAACCATAGGCATAATTGAATATTAAAGCTTTCACTTTAAAAATTAAAGCTGATTATAAGCAACATTCTGAATCTTCTTGAACATGATAGCAAGTCACTCCTTCCTCTTCAGAACAAAAAATCAAGGTGTGTAGCTAATGCACTCCTTCCACCGAAGTTTAAAAGCTTTTAAACCAAGAGAAAGTTGTATATAGAAAGCAAAGCCTATAGATTAGATCATTGGAACATTCTAAGAGGTTACAACAAACTCGTAAGAAAGATTTGAAGGAAAACATGGCATCTACCTTCCATGAACTAGATCCAATCATAGAAAACTAATCAATCTGAATCAACCAGTTAATTTACAAAAGCCACTTTGCTATAAGAATTTTTAGTATCAATATTTCATCCCCAGAAAAGAAGATACACTTGATAACTGGTATGAAGTGATTCCACATAGAAACATTTTTTTCCCCCCTTCCAAGTAATTAACAGACAGAAGACTACAAGTAATGTGAAACCACAATAATGTGATTCTCAACCTTTCTTCCTCCGACAAGAAATCATCCTTAAGCAGTTCTTTAAGTAATGCATCCTGCAAAGCATAATGTATGATTACTTGTTTGTCTATCATTGACCAGTGGAAAATAAGAATTCAAATATAAAGAATTACAATTAAAGATACAAGCAGCAGTCCAATAAGTTTTCCATGATAATCATTTTAATAGCAAAAAGGAAAGAAAAAACCCAGATTATTATTTTTTTCCAGCACAAAAGCATATTCGAAGACGTCCCAAAAGAAATGAAGTTTAAACAAAAGCATCAAACACAAATTTAAGATTAGCTAGAGAACCCAAATATTGCCAACAGAAAACATCAAGCCTAGGAAAGCAAGCAAAAGTCTTATGTTAGGAACCACTTCTTGTCCCCAGAATATACTAAGGACAAAATTACTGTTATAAGATTAGCATACTATGGACAGATGCTGACTTTCAACTAAGGGAGTATGATGATTATGCACAATTGTGCCTCCTACAGGGAAGGTAGTGTGGACATCCCAACGTCTGACACACACCTAGTATGGTCAATGCCATGTATGGTCCTTGCTAATCAAGTGATTTCATAAAACATCGAACTTTAGTGCCTCCAAGCCACTTTACCTATAATGATAAAGATTTGTAGGATTCCTGCCAATGCTAAACCTCCTCTCTTCTAGGATTAAATCCTCAATTGACTCAAACATTTCAATTTGCAATCCCATTAATAACATAAGCACATTTTCAGCTGATAGTCTCTCAATATTTTCCATACATGAATTTCAACATTATAGCACAATGGTGAGATTCCCAACAATGGAGATAGAATGACAAGGTTTAGAGGCCAACAAGTCTGCAATCAGCACACTTGAACAATGTCAACTTGATCATCTGCTTAGACAGCAATACTTGAGACAGCAGGTTGAACTATCTGCAGTCATATCTTTACATGACAGCATGTCCTCTAGACAACAAGTCTCAGGAAGGCAAGTTCTCTATATGGCAAGTCTTCTAGACGGTAATTGCACTCATCATGATGGCAATTCTGGTACGACAGTTATAATCAGCAATTGTCATTGACAACATCTAACTGTGGTCTGCAACTCCTGACTGCAACCTTTAACTTACAACACCTGACTACGTCTTCCAACCTGCAACCATAATACCTTGACAATACACAAGTCCAACAATCTAGCATACATGTACCAACACACAGACATCCCACACATAGATAGAGAATAGATATCTAGCATTAATTGTCTGCCTATACAGCAATGTCATTACAGATCACAACACTTGTATACAGAACTCGCAAGATGCTCTTGTATGCACGTGAACATATGCTCTTGTCTCTTGTCTATGCCCAGGATATGTGTATGGTATGCATCAATGATTGAGGGGTCCCTTTTATAACTTAGTCCTGGCCGTTGCCAACAATGGCTTCCAAGACATTTACGTGTATAACTACTTCCCCCTTCTGATGCACATTAGACACATATATCAACTTTATATTATTTGCAATGTATTAAACTTATGACGGCCTTTACATGACATTTGCATTTCAATAGCATTTGACTAATCATTTATTTACATTGCAATTTGACCAAAACTTAGTGTGTATTGCACTCAGAAACTTTTTTTTTTTGGTATAAGGTAGAGGTGGTTATAAGGTCCACAAACCTTTTACAAAGTCAAAATGGGCTGGTTCTAGCATCAAGCCCGTATAATCAAAATACAAAATGGATCTTTCTAAGACTCACATTAAGCCATACTTAGAGTCCAAAATCCTATACTTGTCGCTTGACTATTCAGATAAAACAAAAACCAAACAACACCTAGCACTTACTAACACTAGGTTGCCGTACCGTACACTTGTCACCTCCCGTGCCCCAAAGAAATGGGATGCCTTTTCTCGCCTAATTCCATCTCGTCGGATTACTCATCATCAGCCCTCTCGATCTCCCCGATGCTCTAACAGGTTTGATCTTAGCTCTTCTCTAGCAGCCAACACCAATAGTTCTTGAGGGAAGTTATCCTTCCAAATTTGCATCTCCCCAACGTAAACCGCAATATTTGCCATTAGATCCGCCGCCCGGTTCCCTTCTCTCAAGGTGTGTTGGATTCGGGCATTAACCAAATGAGATTTATGAATCTTTGCTTCTAGGATAAGCTCCAATATGGTCCAAATCGGGGTCTTTATCCTCCTTAATTGCCTTGATTATATTAAGTTAATCCCCTTCAAAGATAACTTCCTTATAACCCTCAAGTCCGGCAATTCTCATTGCCTCGCATGCAGTGCTCGGGCTTCCGCAAAATGATTTGTTTGAGTTCCCAAAGGCTCTGCAAAGGCAAGGACCACTTTTCCTTCCTCATTTCTCAAAACTCCTCCTCGCTCCCGCAGCCTCCGGATTTCCTTTTAGCCGCCCCGTCAAAATTAAACTTAACCCACTTTTGTGTGGGGGGTATCCACTTGACACCATCCCGTGGGTTGGTTGTAATGTCTAGGTCCTGGAAGTTCCTCTCCCCGGCTCCGCAAAATCCTCCTTTCCCTTAGAGACATGGTCTCATTTTTGAAGAAGAAAGTTTTCCAGCTTTCTTTCAAAGCTCGATTATTTTATTACCACATAACCCGGGATCTTTCTTACGTCCTTTAAATACTCTCTTATTTCTCTCATTCCATATCCCCCATAAAAAATGGGGTAAGCCGAGCTTCCGCAGCCAAGTCAAAAGCTTTGCCCGAAGGGGGAAGCCCACCGTATGCGTAAGTCGACATGCTATTTGGACAGACTCCAATCTATATGAAATTTGGACAGATCATTTGGAAGACTCGTACAAGAAAAATCACAAGTTAGAAATATATGACTTACATATTCTATTGCTTTCTCACACAAGATACATCGATTGATGAATTGGAAACCTCTCCTTTGCAGATTATCTCGTTGTCGGATCTTATTTTGAACTCGCCAACCAAAAGAAGAAAGCTATTTTTGGGGTTAAATTATTTAACCAAATAACGTAAGTCGGAGTCCACCCATTGAATCCCGAGTGGATTAACTTATAGGCAGTTTTTACCGAATAGATCCCACTTGTAGTTTTGCCCCAAATCGCCTTGTCTCTTCCTCCCCAGTGAATGATCGGGAACACCCTTAAAGCATCATTGAGTTTGGTTAGGGCCACCTTCTCTTGCTCGACAGATTATGAACTCGTGATTTTCTTCCAAGAAGAAGTTTCCCGTGCTACAAGCAATAAAATCCCCTACTTTTCCTCCCATTTCCTTCGAAAGTTTATGTTGGAGGACCCGAAGGTCTAAGTTATCTTTCATAGGGGCCTCTTCCAACCACGGGTCTTTCCAAAAGTCCACTTGTCTTCCATTACCAATTCTCCATTTGATGCCTTTCCTGACTACCTCCTGACATTCGAGCAAACAATTCCAAAAATAGGATCCTCTAGGAAGATTATCACCTTTCAGGAAGTCCTGATTATTTCTAATATATTTTGCCTTAAGAAGTTTTACCCATCCCAATTGATCATTATTGATAAATCTCCATACCTGTTTGCCAATCATAGCTTGATTCAATTCTTTCATTCTCTTTAACCCCATGCCCCCCTGATCCTTGCTTGCACACACCTGATTCCATGCTACCAACGAAATTCTCTTTCTCTCCTCCGAACCTCGACCACAAGAAGTTGCGTTGAATTAGCTCCAATGTAGCTCGGACCTTTGCAGCATTCTAAATAGAGACATGCAAGAAATTGGAATGCTCAGTAAAGTAGTTTGAACTAATAAGGCTTTTCCTGCGGAGCCGAGAAGGCTGCCCTTCCACCCTCGCTAACTTTTTGGAGATCCCGTCAATGACCGAGTTCCACAAAGTAGCCTTCATTCTTCCTTCGAACATAGGCATGCCTAGATAAGTTGCCGGTAGAAGCTCCTTTCCACAACCGAAGAGGTTAGCTATTCTTTCCTCCCTCCCACCAGGCGTGTTAAAGAAATAGATGCTACTCTTCTTATAGTTTATGTACTGTCCCGCTTCTGTCTCATACTTGGTTAGAATTCTCTTCAACTTCCTAGCTTGAGGCACCGAGGCTTTGGACACAATGATTGTATCATCCACAAACCGTTGGTGAGACACCGGCCTCGCTGTTGAGGCCGGTTTAAAACCTTCCAATTGACCATCTGCCACCGCCGCTGAAATGTTCCTACCCAATGCTTCCGCTAAAATAATAAACAAGTATGGAGACAAAGGATCTCCTTGTCGCAACCCCCTTTCACTCTTAAAGTAACCGGAGGGTGACCCATTCACCATGACAGAAAATCTTGTAGTAGAGATACAACTAAAAATCAACTTAATCCACCGGGGACAGTAAACCAAACTTACCCAAAATCTTGGTGAGGAACCGCCATGAGACCCGGTCGTAGGCTTTATTCATATCAAGCTTTAGTAACATACCCGCTTCCTTACTAGTCACCATTGAATGAATAACCTCATGAATTGTGATGATACCATCCAATATTTGTCGCCCTTTCACAAAGCCACCTTGGTTCATATCAATGATGAAAGGAAGGATAACCTTCATCCTATTGGCGATTGTTTTTGTGAGAATCTTCATCAGAGTGTTACATAAACTGATAGGGCGAAAACTGGAAAATTCCATTGCTCCCACTAGTTTAGGGATGAGAACTAAAAAAGTAGCATTAACTCCTTCTGGGATTTCCATGTCCTTTTGAGCCTCAATTATAGCTTCCACTACATCATTGCCTAGGATATCCCAAAACTTCCGGAAGAAAGTCGCAGTGGAAGCCATCCGGTCCCGGGGAGCCGTTACCATCCATGTCAAAAACGACCTTCTTGATTTCCTCCTTTGTGAAAGGACTAAGTAAGAATCCATTAAGATTATCGCTACGAGGGGTGGAATGGCTGCCAACAGAGAGTCCTCTTCTTCAATAGTCGGATTTACATCTTCTAGCAACGATTTAAAGTACTCAACCGCTTCCCTCCTTATGTCTTCCATATCTTTGGTGTTAGACCCATCGGCCATCTTGATCTCCTTAATTTTGTTAGTACTCCCGTGGCGAAGAGTAGAGACATGGAAGAACTTTGTATTTCTGTCACCCTCCTTTAACCAACGCAACCTGGATTTCTCGCCTCCAAAAGGTTTCTTCAAATCCTAGCATCGTGTGGTATTCGGCTAATGACTCTCCTCTCCCGGTTTCTCGATCCTCTCGTAAGTCGCTTCCGACTTCAACTTCTCCCCGTAGTTCATTGATCTTGTCTTTTAGTTCTGCCTTTTTAACAAAAATATTGCCAAAGGAAGTTTTGTTCCACTCTCTAATGTTAGCCTTCACATTCCTTAGTTTACATGCCACTTGGGCCGCTTTCGAACCATTATACTTTTTGTCCCACCATTGGGCAACCAGATCCTTGAGATCCGATGTTGGAACCACATAAGTTCGAATCGAAAGGGTCCGATGTATCTTTTCTTAGAGTCCTCCCCTCGCTTCCCACGGAATTGGGTTGTGATCGGACCCGATTCTTGGGAGTGCCGTTAATGAAGAGTCCCCAAACCTCTCCATGCATTCTTGAGAAAGAAGAAACCTATCTAATCTTATCTCGAATTTGGTTTTCCTTCAATCTTTTGTTAGACCATGTATAGGAGAATCTACGCAGTCCACATCCATCACCTCATGTTGCTCAACAAAATCTCTAAACTCGTAGATATCAGCAGCTATTCTTTGAGAGCCCCCCAATTTATCTACAGGATTAAGGTAGCAATTGAAATCCCCCGCCACAATCCAAGGGTAGTTGGGGACCGTCTCCCTCAATTCAGCTAGCTGACTCCAAAGAACCCTTCTCACTCCCTCGTCTAATCGGAGCATATACATTCGTTAAGATCCACTCTTCCCGTGTGGTTTTATCCACACATAAGAGACAAATAAACCAACTAGACATCGTAATCACTCTACTATCAATCACATTTTTGTTCCACATAACCAAGAACCCTCCTCGCTGTTCCAAGTGGCCTCTTGGCCTACTACTTCAGCCTTCTCGCCAAGTCCTATTCTTAAAAGGAATAACTCTACTCTCCTCCATTTTAGTTTCTTGCAATAAAATCATATCCGGTTTGTGTTCTTGTCTAAGAGCATACAAAGCTCTTATTTTTGCAGGATTACTCCCACGAATATTCCATGAAAGGATCTTCATTTATGGGCTTTGGATCCTCGAGCCTTCGCCCCAAAGAGCAATACTGCTTGAGTGCCATCACCCACTCCTCGCTCTGCTTCTTTCTGCCTTAAGGCAGCATTGCTAGGTTTCCCTCTTCCTACCGAACCATATCCCCATACATCCGCTCTAGGTTGAAGTTCCTTGGGATTCACTTGGCTTCTAGTAACCATCTTGGGTAGGTCAGCCTTGGTATTTGGGGTAACAATCTGGCTTTCCAGGTTAACTGGTCTTTTTGACAAGTGGAGATGATTCCGTGCTCTTAGCTTCTTGATTAGTAGATTCTTTTTCCCTCGCTTTGGGGTTACACCGATCTTGGTGGTTCACCTCTTCCTCCCGAGTATCCTTGCCTCGTATTATTAGTTTCCTCGCTCCTTCCTCTCGATTTTTCTCCTCTAAATCCTTCTCTTGAGTCTCCTCTACCTCGCATTCCACTTCTTGGCTGTCCATCCGATCTCCCTTCAAATGATTTAATGCATCAAAACTGTTCTCCACTCGGGATGTTGATCTCCTTGGAATTTCTTCCCATAAATTCCTCTCGCAAGACATGGGACCACTTCCACCGAGCCTCCATAGGCCTCCCGTATCACCCAATCAAACTTACTTGCCCTGTGGCGTTGATCTATGGGGTTCTTTCCTTTGTGATTTGGCTCGAGGCTTGTCGTATCATCTTAGGAGCAGAGTTGAGCTTGAGGGTTCCCATCAAAGGGACCAGCTCCCCCGTGAGAGGGTTTTGGGGCATAGGAATTTTTGGGAGGAGGGTTAAAACGTTGCCTCTTGCTTACAATAGGGCGAACAGTGGTCTCTCGATATTCGGATTTCGAGCTCCACGTCCTTGAGGCCCAGGTTGGGTAGGAATGGAGATCTCATGGGGGAGGGATATTATTCCGGGTTTGAGGATCGCATTTTGGAGTGGGGGCTGGTTCTTGGAAATGCAAAGTGGATACCCTGGTGCCCTACCTTCCCACAAACACTACACTTAAAAGACATATTTTCATATTCAAATACCTGAGTATGAAGGCCAAACATAGACGACAAAATAATGGATTTAGGGAGCTCTTTACTCAGGTCCGCCAACACACACATGCGAGCAGTACAGAGTCTTGTTTTGCTCAAGGTTGCAGGATCAATAGCTATTAGTTCTCCAATCTCCGTAGCTATCCCAACCAATATTTGTTCGCTCCAAAAAGCAGAGGTAATCCCGGCATCTTAACCCAAATAGGAGCCAAATCCAAAGACTCGAGTCCGGGGGTTGAAATCGGGGGTCCAACGCTTCGGATACAAGCCCCTTTTCCCAAAAAACCAAGGACCTCCTTGGAGAGTCCTTTCCATGTCCCGTTCACATTGAAATGTCACCAAAAGAAAACTCTTGGGTAAAGCCTTAATCATCATACCGGCCCTTGGCTGCCATTTTTGGATGGCCCATCTCCTTATGACTTCCATGTCCGGCCTCACCCCCATAAATTTAGCCACCAAAGATGTTCTCGCCCTCCATAGCCACATGCCGAGCTAAGGAATCTGGGACGTGCAACCTACCATTGACAGATTTTAGATTAAAACAAGAGTCGGATAATTTTTGCTTACCGCGAAGAGCATTAAGATATGAAGGTCTCCAGTTGCCATGTTTCTCTTTGTCTCCTTCTTGGGTCTTCCTTTGATCCCGACGCATAGAGTCCCGGGTCCCCCTCGTAGAAATCTTCAACCGCATCCGCCCAACGCCCTTGGACCGGTTCCAATAGAACTTCCTTGTCCACATCCTCCGCCCGGGGGCCTCGCTATCTCGCCGGAGCCCCCACCTGCCGCGTCTGCTGATCTGCCCTCTGAAGTCCCACACCTAGGGTTTGATGCCCCTAGACCTCTCGCTCCTCCTCCTTGCTGCTCCATCCGTCCAGGTTTGATCCGCACTCAGAAACTTTTGTGCACAGTGTTACTTTTGTTTTGGCTCTTTTTGTCCAGAACTAGCGTCTACATTTGTCCTCATCTACATCTGTCTCTACTCTGGTGGACTTGGACCTTGTTGTTGAGGTGTTGGAACAAGTACTCCTCCCATCTCTACAATATGCAGCTTTAATGCCTCTTTCTCGTCCTTGAGTCTCTTGGCATAATTATGATACTTGGCCCATTCCAGACCATAGTGATTGGTTTTTTGTTCCATTGCTACCAACTTTGTCAAGAGCTCTTCCTCCCTTTTTGCAAAGGCTTCATTTGTAGTTCTCCATGCCATTTCTGCAAGTTGTTCATCTTTTTCAGCAATCCGTTAGCGTACTTAACAATAGTTTGTCTCTATTTCATTATTTAGCTTTTGTTGTTGCACTGTTACAACCATGTAACAGTTCAGTTACGCCGGTGTGCTATTCCCGGCTGTTGTAAACATTATTTAATCTGCAACATTCAATAAACATCTAGTTCGCATTTTATTTCATGGCATCAGAGCCAGTGGCGTAGAGGGAGAAGGTGGAGGCGGACGACAATTTTGCTGTGCGTTTTTTCTGAACGCGATTTTGTTCGAGTTGTGCGGAAATTTTTTTTTTAAAAGTTTTTTTCTGGGACGTGATAATCACGCCATCGCGTGATTAAGTCGAGAAAAAAAAAAAAACGCAGGACGCAGCGTCCTGCTCGTCCGCTGGAACGCAGCCATCCGCGACGCCGCGTTCCCTGTCCGCGGACGCACAGGAGGGGGACATCTGCGCAGGAGGTGCAACCCCCGCATGGAGGACGTCCGCTGGACGCCGCGCTCCCTGTCCGCGGACACGCAGGAGGGGGACGTCTGCGCAACCCCCCCCCCCCGTTGACGAGGGGGACGTCCGCTCCACGCGGACTGCGCAGATCTGCGCGCGTCGGGACCCGCGCGCAAACGCACGGGCTCAGACGTCGCCGCAGACCTGACGTCCCGCGTCCAGTCGCGAGGGACCTCCACCCCCCTCCTGCGGGGGTGAAAAAAAAAAAAACAAAACAAAAATTTGCCCCCCCGGCCCCGTTCCGCGAGGCTGGAACGCGGGAAGTTTTAAAAAAAAAAAAAAGCAGAAGAAACGGGCGGAGGAAGCTGTAGTGGCGATTTGCAGAGGAGGAGGAAGCAGGTGTTCAAAAAGGAGGGCTCCAGTGATCCTTTCGGATCAGCCCGCTAGCTCACTTGGCAGTGAGCTGTGCGGTAAGGCTCAGGGAGCCTGCAGGTCGGGGGTTCAAATCCCGCCGACTCCCCCCTAAGGTATAAATTTTTTCTTTTTCAAAGTTATTTTTTAATTATTATTTTTTAATTAAAATTTTTAATTTTAATTTTTTTTTATAGTTTTTAAACTTTATAAATTAAAATTTAATTTTAATTTATTTTTTCATAAGTTTTAAAACTATATAAATTAAAATTATTTATTTTAATTTTAAATATATAATAATTATTAAAAATGCTTTGTTAAAGGAATTTTTTTTTAAAGGGGGGATATTTTTTCAAAAAATCAAAGGGGGAAAGTGAGTAATTTTTTGAAAAAGCAATTTGGCGAATTGTAAAAGGTGCATTTTCGGCTGTGACCGACACCTTGTGGGTTAATTCTTGTGGGCACTTTTTATGTTGTATGTTGCATATTTCATTTTTTGCACTACTTCATTAAAAGTTAAAAAAATCAAATACACTCCCTAAGTCCCCGGAATAATTAAAACCCATCCGTGCAATTTATTGCACTGCAGCTGTTCGGTATTTGTGATACCTCTGGCCAGCACTTACAGGTAAAGTTGTCGTGATTTGGCTACTGTATCCGCCGCCTAATATAGCTGCTACAACGACGTCTGAGCTTGTTCTCTATAAATCGTCGGGGAGAGATAAGTTAGCCATTTTTGCATTTTTTTACTCCATCCACTACCCTTTATCGCACTTGTGTTTAGGCGTAAATCCTGACGAAGTATTCTTCATAGTGTTTAGGGGAAGTTACGCCCCACGCATGAGAAGAATCTTCTATGGTAGGTGCCATCAACAAGGCGATTCCCTTTCAGTACCGCTTATGTTCCACGTATCGTATGATCTCTAAAACTCACCTATAGTCTCCCTCACGTAAGGGCGGGTGATTTTTGTTGATCTTTCTAAATACCTATAGTTTCCCTCACGTAAGGGCGGGTATTTTGTACGGTATAACGGCCTAGCAAAAGGTATATCGAAAGGGGGACCAATTGGTGATATAAGGAACCTTCACTATGGCCGTTGTTGCAAAGTTGATGACCGATCCTCATCGCTTATTGAAAGGTCCAAATTATACACCATGGAAACATAAGATGAAGGCAATTCTCCAAATGGAAGATTTGTGGGATATTGTTACCGGAGTAACAACTAGGCCTTCACCAACAAGCAGGATCCACGAGTCCTTCCGCACGATCGGATAGCTTTTGACAAGAAAGACAATCGAGCAAAGGTGCTCATTTTGTTTGTTTGTTTCAGATGAAGTGCAACCTCATATAGTTGACAAAGCAAGTGGTAAAGAGGCATGGGATGCCCTTAGAACCATCTATGAGGGAAAGAATGATTCCACCATTCTTCATCTTCAACAACAACTTCATAACCTGAGTTTGAGACAGGGTGAAATAGTTGAACTCTTTCACGTGCAGAGTGTCTGAATTGAAAGAGAAATTGAATTCTTTGGGAGATATTGTGGATGAAAAGCTTCTCATTTCACTTGTGATGAGAGCTTTGCCTTCTTCATTTGATATGTTGATAACCTCCATCCAGGTGTCTCAACGACAAATTACCTACATCGAGTTGGTCAATCTGCTTCAACAACAGGAGGCACGCCAACTTCACAAGGATGATTCTTCCAATACAGCCCTATACACCAACAGCAGGGGTTCTAGGAAGAAAGGTAATGGGAAAAAATGAGGCAACTTTCGGAAAGGAGGAAATTCTCAACAAGATACGAAAGGAAAAGGCAAACAACCTCAATAGAAGAAGAGGTGGTGCAAGATCTGTGATAAAGACAACCATGACACCAACAAGATGTTGGCATAAGAACAAGCAGAAAGGCCAAAACAAACCACAAAATAAAAACAAGCAACCCCAGGTGAATGTTGCTGTTGAAGAATCTGACTCAGATTCTGAATGGGCACACAAGGTGCTCATGACTACCACAGATTCCACACAGAGGGATCCCGTTTGGTATGTCGATTTTGGAGCTAGCAAACATATGACTAGCGACAGATCGTGGTTTGAATCATTTGTGGCCAAAGAGGGCAAACCTGTCACCATTGTTGATGATAAAACCTACAGGGTTCAGGGAGAGGGTACAGTTTTAGTCACTCTTCCTGATGGCAAGTGTCAGATTGACAAAGTCCTCTATGTTCCGGGATTGGCCAACAATTTGTTGTCAATGACACAAATCCTGGATAGAAATATGGTTGTCAACTTTCGTGTTGAGAATGGAAAGAAGTGTTGTACTATTACCAGGAAGGGTAAGCAGATTGCAACAGCTTCATATAAGCACGGCTTATTTGCACTAGATGCTATCTCTACTCCACATGTTGCCATGACTGTCTCTACCAAGGAGGCAACTTCCCTATGGCACAAGAGATATGGGCATCTTAGTTCTAGCTACTTACTTGAGCTCAGTAAGTATGAGATGGTAAAGGGTCTTCCTTCCCTTTCTGCCACATTGCCAGTGTGCTCGATCGCTTGGCAGAAAGCAAGATAGAGTACCATTTGAGAAGAGCTCAACAAGAGCACGAAAACCTTCGGAGTTAATTCACACCGATCTGTGCGGTCCTTTCACACCCAACAGTTGTGGAGGGAAGAGGTACTTTCAGTTATTCGTAGATGACTACTCACGAAAGATGTGGGTTTTCTTTCTCCAACTGAAATCTGAAGCTTTCGCATTCTTCCAGCAGTTCAAGAAATCCGTTGAGAAGGAGTCAGGAGCTTCTATTAAAACCCTCCGCTCAGATCGAGGGGGAGAGTTTACCTCTAATGAATTTTCTGCATTCTTAGATAAGCATGGAATCAAGAGACAGTTAACAACTGCCTATACTCCTCAAAAAAATGGAGTTGCTGAGAGAAGGAACCGTTCTATCATGGAAATGGTTCGTTGTATGCTCACAGGAGCTACTCTTGGGCAACAATATTGGGCAGAAGCTGTCACCACTGCAATATATCTGTTGAATAGGGCACCCACAAAGGCCCTAAAAGGAATGACTCCACAGGAAGCATGGAGTGGTCGAAAACCCTCCATATCTCATCTACGTATTTTCGGGTGTCACGCTTTCATGCACATACCGAAAGAGAAAAGGAAGAAGCTAGATGAGAAAACACTGAGATGTATTTTTCTTGGTTATGATGAGCACTCTAAAGGATATCGATTGATAGATCCTTTGACCAAGAAAATTCATATCAGCAGAGATGTTGTCTTTGATGAAGCTTTCACATCACAGAGCACATCTAAAGTACACCAAGATATTGTGGAATCTAAGGAAGAGAAGATTCCTTCGTCAACACAGACAGGAGGTCCTTCTACATCTTCTTCAACTCCACCGAAGAAGAATCCTAAATGGTGTACAAATACAATCAGAGATGCAAATTTATCCACTCCTCCCAATTTGAACTTGGATAGACCTCGTACACGCAGTATGGCTCAAAAGGAAAGAGAAGCCAAAGAAACTGGTGAGGTTGATGATCTTTGTCAATCTTTTGAGGAACTTTCTGTAACTCCAAGTACAGAAGTAGAGGATATGGATATTGATGATGACAGGGCGTTCATGTCTACCATAGATGATCTTGAACCTCGCATCAGTGCAAGATGCTCTTAGTGAGCCTCATTGGAAGGCCGCTATGGATACAGAGTATGAGTCTTTGATGAAAAATAAAACTTGGAAGCTTGTTGATCTGCCGCATGGAAAGAAACCCATTGGCTGCAAATGGGTATATAAAGTCAAGTACAAGGCAGATGGAACAATTGATAAGCATAAGGCCCGTCTTGTTGCAAAGGGCTATGCTCAAAAGGAAGGCATTGACTACGAGGAAACTTTTGCACCTACTGCTCGGATGACCACAATTCGGGTTATGTGTGCTATGGCAGCACAATATGGGTGGAAAGTTCACCAGATGGATGTCAAAAGTGCCTTTCTAAATGGTGATCTCCAAGAAGAAGTCTATATGACTCAGCCTGAAGGATTTGAAGTGGAAGGCCAAGAGCAGAAAGTTTGCAAGTTGGTCAAATCCTTATATGGTCTGAAACAAGCTCCTCGAGCTTGGTATATAAAAATGGACAATCACCTTATGCAGCATGGATTTAAGAGATGTCCGTCAGATGCAAACCTCTATTTCAAGAAATAGGGTTCTGAGATAGTGTTGCTTGTACTCTATGTGGATGATCTGCTCATTACAGGGAGTTCAGAAACTATGATCTCTACTGTCAAAAGAAACTTGTGCAAATATTTTGAGATGACAGATCTCGGACTTCTCCATTATTGTCTTGGTCTGGAATTCAGCCAGAAGGAGCACTCCATCAAAGTGTCTCAGAAAAAATATGCCAAGACATTGCTGGAAAAATATCGCATGACTGATTGCAAGCCAATGGCAACTCCGATGGAGAATGGACTTCAGTTATCGCGATATGATGATTCACCTCAGTAGATGGTACTCTCTATCGACAGCTGATTGGGAGTCTCATATATCTGACCAATACTAGGCCAGATCTCGTATTTGTTGTCAACTATCTTTCGAGGTTCATGCAGGAGCCTAAGACCACTCATTGGAAAGCAAAAAAACGTGTTCTTCACTATGTCCGTGGTACTATGGAATATGGCCTAGAATACAAGAGGAACAACAAATTCTTCTTGCAAGGATACACGGACTCCGACTATGCCGGATCATTTGATGATCGCAAGTCAACTTCTGGATACATTTTTCATCTGGGATCCGGTCCTCTCCTCTTGGCACAGCAAGAAGCAACAGTGGTTGCTATTTCATCAACAGAGGCAGAGTATCGCGCCGCACGTGAAGTTGTGTGCGAAGTGATATGGTTACGTCGCATTCTGACAAGTATGGGCCATCCATCAAAATCTCCAATACACTTGTTTTGCGACAATCAGGGTGTTCTTAACCTCGTCAAGAATCCAGTCCATCATGAAAGAACAAAGCACATTGACACACAATGTCATTTCATTCGAGATGAAGTTCCAAAGCACCGAATTCAGCTTCAACACATTCCCACCGATGCTCAAGTTGCAGACATTTTCACTAAGGCACTTGGACGTGTCAAATTTGAATTGTTTCGTAGCTCACTTTGTATTGCAAAATAATGTAAGGGGATGTTAGTATAGCTATTAGTTATTACATTACCCAAATAATGTAATAAAGGGGGATGTTAGCGTACTTAACAATAGTTTGTCTCTATTTCATTATTTAGCTTTTGTTGTTGCACTGTTACAACCATGTAACAGTTCAGTTACGCCGGTGTGCTATTCCCGGCTGTTGTAAACATTATTTAATCTGCAACATTCAATAAACATCTAGTTCGCATTTTATTTCACAATCAACTGATATTTCTGCTCCAACTCCTTAGTCTTAGCTTCCACCAGTTGCTCTCTAATTGAGCACTCAGCTTTCAGTTGTTTAATCACTTCATCTCGTTCCTCTTTAGCCTTGGTCGTCTACTCAACTTCCTATATTAGTTTTGCTAGTTCTGCTTCGACTTCTTCACTTACCTACCAAAGTTTGACTTTTGTTGTTTGCAATTGGTTAGCCCTTTTTCTCCTACACACTGAATATTTTCAATACCTATGGCTAACCACCATAGTAAGTATGCTAAAAAATTAATCATGGCATATGTTTGTACCAACTCTAGTGTCAGTTCAACATACTCGACAACTATTCCATTTTGTGAACAAAGTCTACTACTTCTTCCATTTATATATATACGAGTTGGTCTCTTGTACAATGTTTGAGTTCCCTCTGGCAGTTCTTGCAAACCAAACATGATTCTAATATTGCCAGTCTCCAACTCCCATGGTTGCATCTAATGGATGCTAGCAACTCTCGTCATCCATTCCTCATCATGGACCCAACTTACCAGCTTGTTGAGCTCATTTTCCATCATCAGATATCATTTCCTCCATTGTCCAACACATCCTACTTGGAACTCTAATCTCAATCTGTCTATGACTCCGGATATTCTTTGCAAGCAAGTATCCACTTGTGCATCAATGTGATCTCCCAACTCTGGTGGTTGCCTAAAATTTGGCACTTCTATCAGAATATGATCACTCAACTCTGTATTTGTGTCCCTTTGTGGTTGTCTCTAGTTCTACCACATTTTCTCCTCCTTGTCCTGACAGATTAATAGATTTCCCAGCTACTTTGCCTTCCGTTATAGGTTGTTCCACAATATTAGCCAACTCCTCCATCCTTTGGCTGCCTCCTCTCTTAAACAGTTTATATTTACTATGGGCTTGTTGCCACATTTTGCACGGGGTGCAATGTTTTCAATTTTGTAACAGTGCTGCTCTTCCTTTTCCCTCTTCCTCTATTTTCCTTTCTTCTTCTCTCCCTTTCTCTTTCTTTCCTACATTCTCTTTGTCCCCCCTTTCTTGGAGCCCCTCAGTTGGATCTCAAGTTTGACAGCAGTTGACCTGGAAAATGGCTAAGTGTTGGTGCAAAGTTCGCACTTCGCTCAGTTTTGGTGCGAAGTCCGACTTCGCCCCTCTTTCGGGAATGTCTGTTAGGGAACCATTGTAACCGTGCTTCTGCTTATAAATATAAATTGTATGCCTGGTTCTGTTCTGCTGCTTTTATTTCTTTATGCTTATGCTTTACGCTTCCCTGTGTCACGGCTCGTTGATTCATTTCAGCATTTGGTGGTCAGGCGCCTTTAGCATTGTTTGTGCCATGGCTTGTTGATTCATTTCAGCATTTGGTGGTCAAGCACTTTTGAACTTTATATAATAGATGTGGTAGCAGCTCCATCGCTTGTGTGTTACGTTGCTGTCCGTAGTGGTGATTGATGCGTTGCCGTGCTGTTAGTTCTCCTTGTAGGGAGAATGTTTGCTAGGGGACCATTGTAGCTGTGCGTATAAATTCTCTGCATAACACATATACCTGGCTCTGACATCTCTTAGTTGCTTTCTGTTTGAGTTTCCGTACGTAGTGGTGATTGATGCATTGTCGTGCTGTTAGTTCTCCTTGTAGGGAGAATGTTTGCTAGGGGACCATTGTAGCTGTGCGTATATTGCTTAGTACATAAAGTACACTTAGGTTTTGCAGTTCCTTGGTCATGCTTTGTATTTATAATGCAAGTAAGTAATGGTGATTAATGTGTTGCCGCATCGTTAGTTCCCCCCACCAAACTCCAACCTCATTTGTAAATTCTTTCCGTTCCTTTATCTCTTTCCCCGCACTCTTAGCTTAAACCATAAAACCCCCCAAAGGAGCCGGCCTTCTCCGGAGATTGGCACGGAAGGCATCTCTTCCTTCCGGCCTTTCATGCTGGTGGGCGAATCTGGGCGCATTAACCCAAAATCCTTTCCTCATGGCAGATTCGTAACCAACAGTTTCTCAGCACGCCCGGTGGGACCAGGGTCCCACATTTGAAGAGAGATTTTCTGATCAGTCTCCACCTGGCGCTGAAAGTGGTTTCTGAGCACTTGGTGAGACAAGGAAGTTTCTCACCCCCAACAGAATTGAAGCACCGGTGTTCGCTTCATTGCTGTTCGAAATCTGAGCACCTGGCGACTCTGCACGAACAAATCCTCTGAGTCCGAAAGACCGGTCCCAGCACCTTCATGCAAACAAGAAGGTGGCGAGCAAGGGATCCGAGAAGCCCGCCTGACTTTTACGAACTGGACATCAACGCTGAGGCGAAATTGCCAGGCCGGGCTGATCCGCAAGCTCGTGTCGACGAAGCCGAGGCTGAAATCCAAGAAGAAGCCGAAGCCGAGGTCGGCGGAGCTGAGTACGAAATAGAAGAGGCCGAGGAAGAAGAAGCATCTGCATCCTCGGAAAGTACCGACACTGAGTACACAACCGACGGCGGAGAAGAAGAAGAAATGGCTGCTCAACAGCAAAATGATGATGATCTCTTCCCGGCGGTGGACTCTACAGGGCCCTTGGCCCTGGTCGGACAGCAAGCTGTGCCCCCTGCTGCTTTAAAGTCTATCCCTACATACGACGGCTACGGCAAGACGGCGTACGAGCACATCCAGGACATCCTTGCCTTGGCCGCATTACATTCCATTACCGATGAGAGTGTGAAGACCCGTCACCGGCCCTTTCCCCGAGGGGAAAGCTTCTCTACCGGTGGAGATCGCCGCGTAGGGATCCATCACAGTGGTGGCCCCGCCTTGCCGTAAGGCTCGTGAAAGGATGCAACGAGTCTGCTGACCCTACTTCTTTGCTGCATCAGTTCCAAAGTATCCAGAGACACCCTCAAGAGGAGGTGTCTGACTTTAACATCAGGTTTGCGAGATCCTGGAAACGGGTACCTCGCGAACTTCGGCCTTCAGCCGGCATGGCTGCTCACTACTATCTGAGATCCTTCAACTCAGACATATGCCTGCCGCTGAAGATTGCCAGAATAGACGAGTTTCTTGCTCTATACGAGGCTGCCCAGCAAGCTGAAGCTGACATTATTTCTATCGGCAGACTCCCGTCCAGGGTGCAGGAACCCATTCACCCTGACTTCCCCGCATCCCGCATCCTCCCCGCTTCGGTGGTGCGCCGTCCACATCGTGGCAGCAACCCCAAGAAGAATGGAATCCGGCGCCGGTCGTAACTCCTTACGGCCCGCCTCAATTGCATTATCCTCACCCGCCTCCTCCCCGCTCCGCATTTTCCAAGGACTTCCCGCTCCCCTCAGTACGCACCTTATTCTAACCCTCCTCCATTAGCCGCATTGCCTCCACCGGCACAGTTGCCGCCTCCTGACAGTAGCATTCATAATACAATCCTCCAGGAGGTGCGGGCTTTGGCCTCAGGATATCATGCCATGTCCAATGACATGACCGCTCTGAAGAAGAAGCAGGCCCACATGGACCTCGCTCCTAGGAGGCCATATCCGCCCCGGCGCTGACAAAAGACAAGCCCCCGAGCATCGGCTGCGCAGGCGTCCGCCTCCGAGAAATGCTGCTATAGAAGACCCGCCTGGTCCTTCCGACCAGGTTAACTGGTGCACTACGTGCAATGACCCGCATTCGGAGGAAGACTGCACATTGCACCAAAGACTACATCCAGACCTTGGCCGGCAGCGCCATAGAGGACGATGAACTCTACATGATCCTGGACGGCGAAGCCAACTTTGCCCTCCCAGAGGAGAATCTAGTGCCGCCCGCCAAGGAAGAAAAGAAAACCGCAGATGCTGCCAAGCCTTTGCAAGTTTATGCAAGAAGAGAAAAACCGCAGCCCGGTGGACTGCCACCGTACAAACGGCTGTGGCCCTACACAGCCCAGGAGAAGGCATCCAAAGATAAAACTCCAGCCAAGCCTCCTCCGGCAAAGGCTGCCCCTGTTCCAGCCAAGCCTCCTATAGCAAAAGCTCCAGTTCCGGCTAAAGCTCCCGCACCTCACCCTCCACCCGAAACCAAAGAACAAGCCCAGGAGAAGTCGAAGTACCCGTCTCCGACCAAGAGACAACGAGTTGAGGCTACCCAAGCAAGCATCGGACGAAGTATGAGCCGGCAAAAGAAGCAGAAGGAGCTAGTACCTCGAGCTACAAAGATAGTAGACGAGTTGAAAAGAACACCCGCTAGAATCAGCATGTATGATGCTCTTCTCGCTCCCGTGCCGTGGATCTCGTCGCAAGAATCTCTCGAAGAACATGAAAGGCGGCAAGCGATACATGCCCCGCTGTCCCGGTTCAACCTCCGACGGCCTCACCACTGGGAAGAACAGACCGCCTCCCTTTTATCTGTCTTTACGGATGCAAGGGCACATAGTTCACAACTGCATGGTGGACTCTGGTGCTTCCACGACTGTGATGCCGAAGGCCGTCTGCGACGAGATCGGGATGGAATACACACGGAGCAGCCAAGGCGTGCCGCAATTAGACGGCACCCCCGTCAAGACAGTTGGTGTCATAAAGGACATCCCTATCCGGCTGCACAAGGCTCTCGACATCGTGGTCATCCAAGAGGTCGTGGTTGTTGACTTGGCTCCCTACTTCGGCATGTGTCTCTCCCGGGAGTTCACTGCGAAGTTGGGCGGGTACCTGTCTCTAGACTACTCACACATGGAAGTGCCCTTCAAAGGAAGGAGACTGAAAATTTTCAATGAGAAGCCTTCCACCTTCCTAGTAGAGAAGATACCCTGAGGAGAGTTGGACTGCATGGTCCAGCTTGTCGGAGGAAGAGCTGGTGACAGTAGAGCTGACTGAGCAAGCCTTCGAAGTGCTACAGCTTGAAGATGAGTTCTCTTTGCGGGACTTCAACGCCGTAATTGAGACAGAGCAGGGCTGTTACTCCATCGTACAGCCCGAGAGGCTTGACAAGTCAGCTGCAAAGGAAGTGGGACCTGCACCTGAGAAGCTGTGGAAGCTTTTCTTTGACGGCGCGCGATGCAAAAATGGCGCCGGTGCAGGGGTGCTTCTGGTTTCTCCAACCGGAATCCGTAAGGACTATACCTACAAAGTTGGCCTCGGAGCCGCACTAACAACTCGGCGGAATACGAAGCCCCGTGCTTGGGTTTGCGAAAGGCGGAGAGGTCGGGGATCAAACACCCGCAGATCTTTGGAGATTCGGAGCTGGTGTGTCACCAAGTTACGAACAAGTGCGCCTCCAAACAAGCACTATCTTAGAGCGTACCGCAACCGGGTGTGGGACCTGATGGAGTCGTTCGACTCGTTGAATGTCAAGGCGATATCGCGTGAGAAAAACAAACACGCTGACATTCTGGCGTCTTGTTGGAGCCAGGTACGTTCCGGCTGATGACGTTGTCTAGAAACCGAAGCCGGTTCGCACTATTTACAGGCCTTCTGTGCCTGATAAGGACACCCACTGGCAGGTGTTCAGCTGTGACGAGGAAATCGTCACATTTTTGGTTAACGAAGTTGGTTCAATCGAAGGTAGAGACCCTGATGACGAGCAATATGAGGGGTTGATACAGTTAAGAAATAATCATGTCCCAAAAGGACAGATTACATTGGAGAGTCTGTTTGATCGTAATGACAGAGCAATATCTCACAGGATCAAAGTAGACCCGAAGCAGTATGCTGACCTGGAACTTGAACCTGGTAAAACTATCAAGGTCGGAACAGATTGCACGTCGGAGGAACTTGAGCAGATCAGATCACTGTGCCAAGAGTTCCCCGACATCGTGGCCTGGTGCTACGAGGATTTGAGGGGGTATGACAGAACTGTCATCCAACATACCATTGAGCTAGAGGATGGCGCCAAGCCATTCCGACGAAGCGTAGGGCCGTGAATCCGAAGATTGAGGCCATGATGAAAGCCGAGCTCTTGAAGATGCTGGAAGCCAAAATCATCTACCCCATCAAACATTCATCCTGGGTCGCGAATTTGGTGCCCGTGAGGAAAAAGAATGGCGACATTCGTCTCTGTGTCGACTTCAGAAACCTGAATCAGCTTCCCTCAGGGACCACTATCCGCTTCCCCAAATCGACCGTATTCTACACATCGTTGTCGGAGCCCAAAGATTCTCACTCATAGATGGATTTTCCGGCTACAACCAGATTTGGGTCAAAGATGAGGACCAGCATAAGACGGCGTTCACCACCAAGTGGGGGACGTTCGCCTATCAGCGCATGCCGTTTGGCTTATCCAATGCTGGTGCCACATTCCAAAGGGCCATGGACCCGGCCTTCCGAGAGCTGCTCAATAAGATCATTGTTATCTACCTTGATGACATGACCGTTTTCTCTCACCAAAGAGGGGATCATGTTTCACACCTACGGCAAATATTTGAGAGGTGTCGAGAATTCGGCATTTCTATAAACCCGAAGAAGTCTGTCTTCGCGGTAAAAGAAGGAAAGCTGCTGGGACATGTCATCTCCGAGGAAGGCCTCGCCATTGACCCTGACAGAGCGTAAGCCCTCCTTCGCTTGCCGCCCCCATCGATAAAAAAGGGCTGCAGTCCTTCTTCGGTCATATTAACTTCGTGCGGAAGTTCATTCCGGACTTCGCACAGGTGATCAAGCCTATGGCCGAACTGCTGAAAAAAGATACAAATTACGAATGGACTGATGAGAGAGAGCAAGCCTTCGAGGAAATCAAGGCTCGAATTGCGCAAGCTCCGGTGTTGACAAACCCGGACTACTCCAAGGACTTCATCCTTTATGCAAGTGGGAGAACCCGAAAGTTACGCTGCAGTCCTAACTCGTAAGGGAGACGATGGCGAGGAGCGCCCCATAGCATTCCCCGAGCCAAGTGATTCAGCCGCATGAGGAAAAGTACAACT
Organism: Wollemia nobilis; assembly: GCA_028583015.1. NCBI lineage: Eukaryota > Viridiplantae > Streptophyta > Pinopsida > Araucariales > Araucariaceae > Wollemia > Wollemia nobilis. The sequence continues at coordinate 5,008,224 of JAQPPZ010000523.1, read as the reverse complement.
TTATAGAGCGGCATGTTCACGCTGTTATGAAATCCCTCCGAAAGTTCAGGCATTTTGTCTCCCAGAGCAAAACGACTGTCTTTGTGATTCACCCGGACGTTCGAAGCTTCATCATACAAGGAGAACCGGGTCACAAGAGAGCAGGATGGATTGCAAAAATCCAGGAGTTCGACATCGAAGTGCGGCCCACCAAGCTTATCAGGGGCCGAGCCTTGTGTCAGGAATTGGCCCGAAGCGCTGTAGCCGGCATCTCCGCCTGTAAGTGGGAGGACACAGCGACACGCATCTACCTAGCCAACTCCTTATCGGAGGGGAGTGATTGGACAGATGAACAGGTGAGATATTTCTGCACCGGAAGATGTCCAGATCACCTGAACGCCTCACAACGAAGGAGATTTCGGCTAGGTGCACTTAAGTACACTCTTCGCCCCGAGGGGCTTTACTTCAAAAACATCGACGGCATCCTGTTGCGGTGCGTCAGAAAATCAGACCAGCCCAGGGTCCTCGGAGATTTTCATTCCGGGATGCCTGGGGGTCATCATTCCGCAAGGCCTACGGCCTTAAAAATAATTAGAGTCGGGTACTATTGGCCCACTCTATTTAGCGTACGCTCATGCGGTCCGCTCCAAGTGTGATCAATGCCGCAGGTTTGCCGGCGTAAACGTAAAAGCACCCCCGCCCCTTCAACCGATTCAAAGCCGAGACTCCGTTCCAAAGAATGGGGTCTAGACTTCATTGGGGTGATTTCGCCTAGTTCCTCCCGCCGGACACAAGTTTATTCTTACAGCCACCGATTACTTCACACGGTGGGCAGAGGCAATCCCGACCAAGAACGCAGACCAAGAAACGGTCATCAGGTTCATTGAGAGCCTGATTACCCGCTTCGGGGTTCCATAGTCAATTGTGACAGACAATGGTCCGGGATTCGCAGGCGCTGTACTCACGGAGTACACTGGCAAACTTGGCATCTATCACAAGATGTCTTCTAATTACTACCCGCAGGGGAATGGCCTTGCCGAGTCTACTAACAAGAACCTCCTGAAAATCATCCGAGGACCATTGACAGAAACAAGCGGACTTGGCATTTACTCCCCGAACCGGCGCCGTGGGCGGACAGAGTTTCATTCAAGAAATCCATCGAACGTCCCCCTATGCGCTCGTCTATGGCAAAGAGGCCGTCATGCCATCCCACATTGAAATCCCCGCCCTATGGATGTTGGACGAAGACAGGAGAAGTGGAGACCCGGTGGACGACAGACCGTGCCAACTCCCCGCAGCTTGGAAGAAGACAGAGAAAAAGCATACCAGGCCTTCACTGATCATATTGCAGCCACTCAAGGCTGGTTTGCAAAAGGCACCACTGCCCGAGTTTTTAAAATCGGGGACCTGGTGCTGAAGTGGGACTCATATAAGGCAAAGCCGGGCAATCACGGGAAGTTTGATGCCCTCTGGGAGGGCCCTTATCAGATTGCCCGGGTGAACCAGTTCAATGCCTATGTACTTCGGGATATGGAGGGTCAGCTCCTACCTATCCTCGTTAACGGGTTCCACTTAAAAATTTACCGCCGTCGAAGGTGCCCGAGTGGCCCTTCTTTGTAAAAATTTCCCTTATGCATTTTTGTTTTCCAACATGTACAGTTTCCAGCTTTTAATTTTTTATTTTTTGAGCCAAACTGCGACATGGGAGAGAATACAGACTTCGCAGCGAAGTCTGTTGTCGCCCCTCAGAAGGAGCGAAGTTCGTGAAGGGGCTGCTTGAGTGAAGAAGAAAACAAAGCAAAAAACGTCTAAGTGTTGGCCGCTGCCCGACTTCGCAGCGAAGTCGGGCTGCGCGTCAGCCAAAACGCGAAGTTTGAATGGAGAAAAAACTGCAAAGGCACGAAGTAATCGGATCGCGCCGTTTTGAGCGAAGTCCGACTTCGGCCGGCTTGCGCGCGAAGTACGAACTGCGCGCAGCTCGCGCGCGAAGTGCAAACTTCGCGCGAAGTTCGAACTTCGCCCGAACTTCGGGCGAAGTCCGAACGCGCTTCATTGTTCAAGCGCAGCTCGTGCACCCGGTCCAAAGAGGCAGTAAAGTTCTAAGTGTTCGCCTCTCTTCCGAAGTCTGTAAAGGGCCGGACTGCGCTCAACCCTCGGGCGCGGTAAAGAAAAAAGAAAAGAAAGTCTCAATGCAAGTCGCAGCTCGCGCGAAGTGCAAACTTCGCGCGAAGTCCGACTTCGCTGGCGAGTCGGATCGCGCCCAACTTTGGGCGAAGTCCGATTGCGCCTTGTTTTCTGGGCCAGCTTGGACAGTTGTTTAAAAAAAATGAATAAAATATTCTAAAAGCTCCAAGCTGGGCCCAAGGCGCATTGCGACCGTTTTGAGATGGGTTTCCGCGCCAAGGGGTTTTTTCTTGAGCAGTGTGCCCAGATAGCAGCAGTGACGTCAGCCATGGCGCAGTGTTCAAGGTAAAGTTAATGATTGCACAGTCCTCAATGAAAAGTGCAATCAAAAAAGCATGGCACGGCAGCCGGGATACCTTTTTCCAAACATTCTCCTGCGCAGCCACCCAAGAAACATAACTCCTTCACTTGCCAGCCGACCTACCCCCTCCTGCGCGACATTAATGACGCTGTCATTATCTAGAAAAGGGGGTCAGATGCATCCAGACATGCCAAACTGCGCAGATTATTCCTGTGACTGCGAAATCTGCTACAGACGCCCTGAATTCGTAATTATTGTTGTTTCGGAGAGATGGACAGAGGAAAGATGCCAATGCCAGCGCAATCCAACGAAGGGTGCGAACCCGAGGATTTACCGCGGCCAAGTGTTTTCAGAAGTGAAACACCGCCGGAGCGAAAGTCAAAGTCCCGGCCAAAGAAAGTACAACGTGGGCAAGCCCCACCACCTCCGGTAAATTACCTGGCGGGATACAAGGACGGCTCGTTTTCTATGAGCCTGACTAAGCTGCGGACAAATGTGGAGAGTTGGGCTGACAAGGTTTCGCCCTCTCACCATTTCGGAGCGGCGTACAAGTCAAACCTCTTCCGGTTCTTATGCCCTCCCGTCCATCAATGCCCGGAGCTGGTAGACCTGATTGTCAGACACTACAGACCAGTTACCCGGCAGATTTGCAGCTCCAGCGGTAAACCCTTGTTCGCGCTACGCAGGGAGACTGTCCAGCCAGCTTTCGCCCCAGGGTTGGAGTATGACTCCAACACAATCGTCAGAAAGATAAATCTGGGCGAGCAAGCGGGACGCTTCACGCATACAAAACGGATGAGGGATTTCCTCAATTCATAGCCGAACGCCCCGCTTGCACCGGACAAAGGCCAACCGGCCCCATGCCCTTGGCGAGGTTTCGTAACAAATATTTATACACCATTCCGGCATGGATCCTCGGCTGCGACTTCGATGAGCCGGTACAGCCGCACTAGCCTAGCGCCGCGCAATGTCTCCCGTGTGGAGAATCCTACGAACCAAGCAGCCGCAGAGAAGTGGAAAGCATCCCATCTTTTTTCGACTGGGCGGACTGGCTGGCATACGCCATCCACTCCAGCCTGGTCAAGCTCCGTAAGAAGCAGTCCACCGAATTTCGGTTCAGTTCTGTTCTAGCTTGGCTATGTTTGTATCATTTGCACTCCCGGATGCCGATCCCGAACCTGAAGAAGGTCAACGAGAAGGGAGAGCCACAGCCCGTCTATGACTGGACGGATGACCTATACCGGAAAGGGTCTTACTACAAGTTTAACTTCAACTTTCTGGGATTGGTCATGTCAGTCTTCAGCGAGGGCGAGATCCCTCGCCCCCCGCGAGAAATGACGAACTCTTTGCTGAGTCAGAAGCTCGGGGACGTCTTTAGACTGACGCAGGGGATTGTGGTCAGAATCTACGGATTCAAGGGCAAACCTCACCTGCTGCCCTACTGGTGCACGGATCATCAGTTTGGGATGGAGGTTGCCCGTCGATGGATTACGTTGAGGAGGAGTTCGGCCTAGGAAAGAAAAGAGGCCAGATTTTTCAATATCCTCTTTCCTGGGCGAACGTTGAGATTTCCGAGGTAGGACAGCATGTCTATCTCGAGCGGGAGCTTTTTGACATTGGTCTGATTCTGCTGCCGCAGCGCTGGAAGTACGACCCGTACGGGATAAGGGGAAAGTTCACACATCTCTGCCCCCGGGCGGATATAATCGAGGACAGATGCGATGTGGTCCATGTGGACCTTGACTGGGAAATTGACTTGATGGAAGCTTCGCCTCCATGGCAGGATTTTTACTGCGAGGAGGTAGCATATGACCCCAAGCGAAACCCGGACCACCAGTTCTCATCTCCAGGGTTTAAAAAATTCCTCTCCAAAATAGCAGGCCTTAACTGGCCAAAAGAAAAGATTATTGAATGCTGGAAGATGAGGTGCCGCACGCAAAGACGACAAATCCACCAGGAGAAATCTGGCCGTTGATGACGACTTTTCAGCTCTATATGACCAGCACCATGACAGCCGGCGGCCGTTCGCATATCAAGATTACGTTCCCCGAGGTCCCTTTGAGGGTTATAAAGGAGGGTCTTCCTCCCAACAGTTGTACACTTCGGCAACTGCCAGCGCGGGCCCAGCAGACATCCAAGTGGACCCAATGCAGCCCGTGGCTTCCAAGGCGGCGCCTGAAAAGGCGCAGAAACCAGTCAAGTCAACGCCTGAGGTGACCCTTCAGGCACAAAAGGCGCCAGCGCCGCCAGAGAGCAGACCGGTTGCGGCAGACCTTCTGCAAGTCAAACCCCGGTACAAGTTTACCGTGGGAACATCAGCGCCTACTGCACCTGCTTCATCTCCTTCCCCCGATCCGGCCATTGTTCCAGAAGAGAAGAAGAGGAAGAGAGTTGAAAAGATCAGGCGACCTAGTCTGACAGTGCAGCAGCCAGTCGCAGAGCCGCAGCCGCGTTCAGCCGCTCCAGAGCATGTTTCTCTGGGCAGTCCCGAGCCAGCCGCCGGAACCAGAATCGCAGACATCCATCCAGAGATCGGCTCAGCGGAGCTCGCAGTACGTTTGCTGCCCCACTCTCTCTCGGGTCTCATCTAGCCCTACTCCTACTCCATCTCCCGCTCAATCCGAGCAAGCCGTGGCCGCATCTTCCTCCCCCGTCTCCACACCCTTCTAGCGGCCCCCATTCTTTTGACCAGCCTTCTCGTAACCCCAACGTTTCCCTATCTCTGAGTCAAACCCCAAACCCTTCGCCTGAGGTTAGTGCTGAAGTCGTGCATTCACCGTTACATCCGCCGCCTCAGCCGCTTGAAACCCTTTTAGCATCAGCCGCTCCCATATCCACTCCCGGTCGCCCTCAGAAGCGGCCGATCCTTCCAAAGTCCGTCCGGTTCCTCCCGATCCCATTCCCGCAGGAGAGACGTCTCGGCAGAACCCTAGGGCCGGGGGAACCGGACTTCATGGACGACCTCCGGAATACGGACGACTTGCCTCTGGCAACGAGAGTCGTAGAGTACCCTATCTCTTTCCTCCAAAACCTGAAGCGGAGGAGACCTGAAGAGATAGCCGCCCCGGTAAAGCGCACCAAGTTTAACTTTGAGAGGAGAGTGCTTACAACAGAGAAGATAATCCCGAAAGTGAAGAAGCCTCTCCGGGAAATGACCAGGGCGGACTACGAGCTCCAGACAAAGGAGAAGAGCTTTGACGATATCGACAAGCAATACGAGATTCAGGGAATCATTCGTAAAGCGGACAATCTCCTTGTCAAGAGTCTGGAGGAACAGGAAGAGCTTTTCGGGTTGCAGGATAAGACAAGACAGCTTGAAGAGGACCTGTCCATGTCCACTGAGCAGCCGGAAGCGGCGCAGCGAGAAATAGATGAACTAAAAGCCCACCTGGCCGCTTCTCAGCAACAAGCCGCAACGGAAAAGCAGCAGCCTTGGAGCAGATTTCTCAGCTCCAGGAGTCTTTGAAACAGGCGCAGTCGCAACTCGCAGAGAGAGCATCTCAAGCGACGGTCTTTTCGAAGAGCAAAGTTAAGGAGATGCGGGCTGATCTGCCGCGGGGATGCAAGCCCCACACGTATAAGGCTATGTCGCTCCGGATTTCGCATCCGTAATTCAAGAAGTTTCTGCCCAGTGGAAAGCCTCGTGGTAGAGGAGGCCGAACGCCAGGCGAAGCAATGGCTGGACCTCGGCAATAAATCTTCAGGAGCGCGAGCGCGATGGCCTCCAATTCTCCCCCATGTCCTCATTCGCTGCAGAATGGGCAGATGCAAGGGTAACCTTGCATAAATATTTTAAGAAAGTAGAAGAGGTGAGGGTTGCCAGACGAATGCTGGACGCATTCGAACACGAAAGAGACATTTGTATGGCTCCCTTTCACGCTCTTTCCGAACTAGGGTGCCCGGGCTTTGTTGAGAATGGTGAGTTTCTCACCCATGAGCAAGTGAAAAAGAATTGGCGGTCCTTTGAGGCAGATACAGCTGAGATTGATAGCTGGACTGAGCCAATTCAAGAAAGTCATGTCACCCAGATGGTGTCCAAATGCTGCAAGATCAGCTCCTACTTCCAGGAGCTAGGAAAAAGATACCTCACCATCGACCTGCACGCGGTCGCTGCTTTCCACGCAGCATTAGAAGAAGTTGCTGACCGCCGGCCATTCGAAGCATAAGCCTGGGGCCAAGCCCAGGCCGCATACAACCGCATCTGCGAGGCAGAAGCAAAAGCTGGAGAGCCTTCGGAAGATGGTTCTGAGGAGGCAACTGACGAAGGTGAATCTGAAGAACAGTTGCCGCGAGGAGAACAACTAGAGCAGCAAAAGGCAGGGGAAGCAAGTTCCTCTGCACCCAATGGATGAAGGCATGGATTCTTTGCGCCGAGGCGAGCTCGACACCCCGCGAGCCGCCAGAAATGTTGCCACATTTTGCACGGGGTGCAATGTTTTCAATTTTGTAACAGTGCTGCTCTTCCTTTTCCCTCTTCCTCTATTTTCCTTTCTTCCTCTCTCCCTTTCTCTTTCTTTCCTACATTCTCTTTCTCCCCCTTTCTTGGAGCCCCTCAGTTGGATCTCAAGTTTGACAGCAGTTGCCCTGGAAAATGGCTAAGTGTTGGTGCGAAGTTCGCACTTCGCCCGTTTTGGTGCGAAGTTCGCACTTCGCCCGCTTTGGTGCGAAGTCCGACTTCGCCCTCTTTCTCGGGCGCACCTTGTAGCAGTCGGCAGTGCAACGTAAAAATGACTAAGTGCCGGAGCGAAGTCCGTACGGCGGCAGAAACCAGTTTTCACCTGTGCGCAGTCCGACTTCGCAACGAAGTCGGAGTGCGCCCTTGACAAAGCGCAGAGGGAAACAAACTCGGAAATGCACCCAAGGCATGAAGGCCTTCCCGATCGCGCTCGTTTTCTGCCCGCGCAACCCGATGGCGCTCCGATCCCGTGCGAAGTTGGATAACCGCCTTTCAAGGCAGACACGTGTCAAACAAAGATCATCCATCATCCGACAAGTGTCCAGCCTTCGGGATTTGAGCCAAGACGTGCCGAGCAAAAGGACGAGCATGGGCTGCACTACCTATGCCAGTGGCCTCATTTAAAGTTGATTGGAGGTTCTACCCGCTCCAGCTACCCGCATTCCTGCCGATAAGAAGTTCTGCCCAACACACCGCCACCTAGCCGTCCAGCTTCCAGGAAGACCATGCTGCGGGTACAGTCCAGTCCGACAAAGGTCAGCATTTGCAGCTCCTTCGCCGCTTTTGTCAGCTTGTGTTTGATTGGGACTCTGTGCCCATTAATGTAACGGGAGGGACTCGGGCTATAAAAACCCACCATGTTTTCATTGTAAAGGGTGGAAGGGGAATGTCTGTTAGGGAACCATTGTAACCGTGCTTCTGCTTATAAATATAAATTGTATGCCTGGTTCTGTTCTGCTGCTTTTATTTCTTTATGCTTATGCTTTACGCTTCCCTGTGTCACGGCTTGTTGATTCATTTCAGCATTTGGTGGTCATGCGCCTTTAGCATTGTTTGTGCCATGGCTTGTTGATTCATTTCAGCATTTGGTGGTCAAGCACTTTTGAACTTTATATAATAGATGTGGTAGCAGTTCCATCAATTGTGTGTTACGTTGCTGTCCGTAGTGGTGATTGATGCGTTGTCGTGTCGTTAGTTCTCCTTGTAGGGAGAATGTTTGCTAGGGGACCATTGTAGCCGTGCGTATAAATTCTCTGCATAACACATATACCTGGCTCTGACATCTCTTAGTTGCTTTCTGTTTGAGTTTCCGTACGTAGTGGTGATTGATGCATTGCCGTGCTGTTAGTTCTCCTTGTAGGGAGAATGTTTGCTAGGGGACCATTGTAGCTGTGCGTATATTGCTTAGTACAGAAAGTACACTTAGGTTTTGCAGTTCCTTGTCATGCTTTGTATTTATAATGCAGTAAGTAATGGTGATTAATGTGTTGCCGTACTGTTAGTTCCCCCCACCAAACTCCAATCTCATTTGTAAATTCTTTCCGTTCCTTTATCTCTTTCCTGCACTCTTAGCTTAAACCATAAAACCCCCCAAAGGAGCCGGCCTTCTCCGGAGATTGGCACGGAAGGCATCTCTTCCTTCCGGCCTTTCATGCTGGTGGGCGAATCTGGGCGCATTAACCCAAAATCCTTTCCTCATGGCAGATTCGTAACCAACAGGGCTCACTGTCTTCAATGTTTGTTTTTGGTTCTGCTGGCACTGCATCTTCCTTTGCTAGCTATTTTCCTTTCTCCAGTACCGTGGTTGGCACTGTCTTTTTCCTTGCCTGTTCTTCCTCTATTTTGGATGTAATTTCAAATTATACCTCCTGTAATCGAGGTGATGCAATTGAATCAAATTGTTGTTGAACTTCCGCAAGGAATCTAGGTGATAAACCTTGCACATCTTCCATTCCTTTGCCTTTTGTTCTTCTTGTTGAGCATCTTTCGCAAGTTGTTGTCTAATTGCAGCGCTTTCCCCAGTCTCTTGCTGCGTTACTCCTTGTTGTTGTTCTCCCTCCACAGTCTGTTCCATCCTGCCACCTATAGCTTTTGTGGCTTGTTGCAGAGGTTGCTCTTCCATTTCCAACCTCCTATGCCTTTTCTCATTTTGGATTGATTCTAGCCTATCCGGTGGTGCACCTTCCTCTAAATCCTCACTAGGTACATCATCTAGCAGATTCTTCCTTGCCAGTATCTTTTTCGTTCTTGTCGTTTTTACTGGAGTCCCTACCTTTGTATGTGGCATTACACTCATAAATCATAAAAATTAGGCGTTAGTTTCAATAAGTCATCCCTAGGAGTTTCCAAATCTGAGATATGCACCTTTGCCTATGTAACAGCATTCATCGACAAGTCAATGGTGAAATGCCATTGAAAGTTCTGTGTTCCACATCAAGAAATTCTTAATGCAGTATGATACATAGGATGCCCAACCATAGGCTATGCCAGCTGCTACCCCTTGCATGTAAGGTATGAGCCACATGGGCATATTTGGGGCCCGTTGTTCTCCTAAGAGTCTCTCCATTATTACTGTTGCCACATTTTGTTAAGGGGCATTGTTGCCACATTTGGCACGGGGTGCCATGTTTTCCGTTTTTGTAAGTAATCTGCTCTGCTCCTTCCCTCCTCCTTTTTCCCGCTCTTCATCCCTCCCTTTCTCCCTCTTCCTTGCAGTTTTCATTCCTCTTCCTTCCTCCCTTTTCTTCCCCCCAAATAAAGTTTCCAGAATAGAGGTGTTCCCTGAAAGTTTCTAAGTGTCAGGGCACAACCCGACTTCGCAGCAAAGTCGAGGTGCGCCCCCAGATTGGAGCGCAGTAGGGAATGCGAAGTGCGTACGCCAACAAGAAATTTGACTAAGTGTTGGGGCGCAACCCGACTTCGCAGCGAAGTCGGGGTGCGCCCTTCTTCCTGGGCGCACTAGGGAAGCAATGCAGCAGAAAAATGACTAGGCGCAACCCGACTTCGCAGCGAAGTCGGAGTGCGCCCGCCTCTTAGTGCGCAGTCCGAACAACAAAGGAGACAGCAAGTGCCGGTGCGCAACCCGACTTCGCAGCGAAGTCGGGGTGCGCCCTCTGACCGGTGCGCAGTTGGGGAAGCAAGACCAGAAAATGCTAAGGCAAGTTGACCCTTCCAACTGCGCTGTTTTCTACCTGCGCAACCCGATAGCGCTCAGATCCTGGGCGAAGTTGGATAAACTGCCTTTCAAGGCAGGCACGTGTCATTCATCAGCATCCGACAAGTGTCCACCTTCGATATTTGAGCCAAGACATGACCGGGATAAGGACAAAGCATGGGCTGCACTATCTGCGCCAACTGCCACCATTTAAGCCGATGTGAAGAGCCATCTGCCGCACCTACCCGCATTCCTGCTGACCAAATATTTGACCCAACACGCTGCCACGTAGCTGTACAGCCTTCAAGGATACCATGCCGCAAGTACAGTCCTGCCCGACAGAAGTCAGCATCAACAACTCCTCAGCCGCTTGTGTCAGCTAATGTTTAGTCTGGGACTTTGTGTCCGAGAATGTAATCGGGGGGAACCTGAGGCTATAAATAGCCATGTAATTCATTGTAAAAGGTGGTGGAAGGGGAATATATTGCTAGGGAACAATTGTAGCTGTGCGTTTGCCTCTAATACAAGCATATACTTGGCTCTGCTTACTATCTTTTATCTTGTATGCTGCCTCTCCTTGTCATTTCTGCCTCATGTTTCTTGTATCATTGCTTACTGTTGTACTGAACTCTGGACTCCGGTATTTGATGGTCAAGTATTCCTGGAATGCATAGATAGAGGATACATAGGATTAATGATACTGTAGTTTCAATGTGTGCTTTGTAAAGGAATGTTGTTAGTAGCGGTGATTGATTCGTTGTCGTGCTGCTTATTCTCCCCACCCAACTCCAATCACATTTGGATTCTCTTTCCGCACTTTTATCTCTTTCTCTGCACTCTTATCTTAACACTAAAAACCCCACAGGAAGTCGGCCTTCTCCGGAGATTGGCACGGAAGGCATTCCTTCCTTCCGGCCTTTCAATCTGGTGGGCGAATCTGGGCGCAATAACAACAAATCCTTTAATCATGGCAGATTCGTAACCAACAGTTTCTCTGACACGCCCGGTGGGACATGGTAGTTTCCCACCCCCAAACAAAATCGAAGCACGAGTGCTCGCTTCATTGCTGTTAGAAAATCAGAGCACCTGGCGACTCTACAAATATCTGAACACTCTCTGAGTCCGTGAATACCAGTCCTAAAGCCTTCATGCAAACAAGGTGGCGAGCAAGGAATTCGGGAAACCCGCCTGACTTTTACGAAATTGACATTGGCGCTCCAGGCGAGCACGTCAAGCTGGCTGATTACCAAGCTCGTGTGGAAGAAATTCAAGAGGGCGAGGCTGAAATTCAAGAGGCTGAGGCTGGAATCGAAGTACTTCCTCCTCCTCCTCCGCATTTTCTAGCACTTCCTGCTCCCCCGCAGTATGCACAATATTCAACACCTCCTCCATTGGCTGCGTTACCTCCCCCAGCTCAATTGCCGCCTCCTGACAATGATATTCAGAACAAAATCCTCCAGGAGGTACGGGCTCTGGCCTCTGGGTATCACACCATGTCCAACGACATGACCATCCTGAAGAAGAAACAGGCCCAGATGGACCTTGTTCCAAGGAGGCCATATCCGCCCCCGGCATTGACAAAAGACCGAACCCCCGAGCAACAACTGCAAAGGCGGCCCCCTCCGAGGAATGCTGCCATTGAGGACCAACCTGGTACTTCTGACCAGGTCAACTGGTGCACCACGTGCAATGACCCGCATGCCGAGGATGACTGCACTCGCATCAACACTACCTCCAGACCTTATCGGCAGCCGCCATAGAGGACGAAGAACTCTACATGATCCTGGGCGATGAAAGTAACTTCGCCGTCCCAGAGGAAGATCCGTTGCCGCCTCCTGCCAAGGAAAACAGAAAGTCTGCTGAAGCCGCTGTAAAACCCTTAAAAGTGTACGCCAGAAGAGATAAGGCCCAACCTGCTGGGCTACCACCTGACAAGAGGTTGTGGCCCTACACAGCCAAAGAGAAGACTCCTCCGGCAAACCAAGCCTCCCATAGCCAAAGCTCCCCCGGCTAAAGCTCCCGCTGCTCAGCCTCCAACTGAAACCAAAGAACAAGCTCAGGAGAAGCTAAGATATCCATCTCTGACCAAGAGACAGAGAGTTGAGGCCACTCAGTAGTATCGGACGAAGTATGAGCCGACAAAAGAAGCGGAAGGAGCTAGCACCTCGAGCTACATCATAGTAGACGAATTGAAGAGGACCCCCGCAAGAATCAAGCATGTATGATGCTCTTCACCTCCTGTGCCAAGTTGATCTCGTCGCAGGAATCTCTCGAAGATCATGAAGAATGGCAAGCGAGATACACCGCCATTGCTTGGTGCAACCCCCGACAGTCTCAGGCACCGGGAAGAACAGACCACCTCCCTTCTATCTGTCATTACGGATGCAAGGGTACATAGTGCACAACTGTATGGTGGACTCTGGTGCTTCCACGACTGTTATGCCGAGAGCCGTCTGTGACGAGATCGGGATGGAGTACACAAGGAGCAGCCAAGGCGTGCTGCAACTGGACGACACCCCTGTCAAGACAATCGGTGTCATTAAAGACATCCCTATTCGGCTGCACAAAGCTCTCGACATCGTGGTCATCCAAGAGGTCGTGGTCGTCGACTTGGAACCCTACTTCGGCATGTGTCTCTCCAGGGAGTTCACTGCGAAGTTGGGAGGGTATCTGTCTCTGGACTACTCGCACATGGAAGTGCCCTTCAAGGGAAGGAGACTGAAAATTTACAATGAAAAGCCTTCCACTTTCTTAGTAGAGAAGATACCCGGAGAAGAGTCGCAGGACTGCATGGTTCAGCTGACGGAGGAAGAACTGGTGATAGTGGACATGACAGAGCAAGCTCTCGAGCTGCTGCAAGTAGAAGATGAATTCTCCTTGCGGGACTTCAACGCCGTGATTGAAACTGAGCAAGGTTGCTACACTGTTGTTCAGCCTGAGAGGCTTGACAAGTCGGCCAAAAGAGAAGTGGGACCTGCACCTGAAAAGCTGTGGAAGCTTTTCTTTGACGGCGCACGATGCAAGAATGGCGCCGGTGCTGGAGTACTTTTGGTTTCCCCAACCGGGATCCAGAAGGACTACACCTACAGGCTGGCTTGGAGCTGTACCAACAACGCGGCGGAGTACGAAGCCCTGTGCTTGGGTTTGCGAAAAGCGGAGAGGCTGGGGATTAAGCATCTGCAGATCTTCGGCGACTCAGAGTTGGTGTGCCACCAGATTACGAATAAGTGCGCCTCCAAAAAGCACTATCTCAAGGCGTACCGTAATCGGGTCTGGGATCTGATGGAGTCTTTTGACTCGTTGAATGTCAAGGCTATATCACGCGAGAAAAACAAGCATGCTGACATTCTGGCGTCTGTTGGAGCCAGGTACATTCCGGCTGATGACACTGTCCGAAGCCGAAGCCGGTCCGTACCATTTACAGGCCTTCTGTGCCTGATAAGGACACCCACTGGCAGGTGTTCGACTGTGACGAGGAGATCGTCACATTTTTGGTTAACGAAGCGTGTTCAATCGAAGGTAGAGACCCTGATGACGAGCAATATGAGGGGTTGATACAGCTGAAAAATAATCATGTCCCAAAAGGACTGATTACACTTGAGAGTCTATTTGATCAAAATGACAGAGCAATATCACACCGGATCAAAGTAGACCCGAAGCAGTACGCCGACCTGGAGCTGGAACCCGGAAAAACAATCAAGGTCGGGACAGACTGCACCACAGAGGAACTTGAGCAAATAAGAACATTGTGTCAAGAGTTCCCTGACATAGTAGCCTGGTGCTACCAGGACTTGAAGGGGTATGACAGAAATATTATCCAACATACCATTGAGCTAGAAGATGGCGCCAAGCCATTCCGGCAGAAGCAGAGGGCCGTAAATCCGAAGATCGAGGCCATGATGAAAGCCGAGCTCCTGAAGATGCTGGAAGCCAAGATCATCTACCCCATCAAGCATTCATCTTGGGTTGCGAACTTGGTTCCCGTGAGGAAGAAGAACGGAGACATTCGTCTCTGTGTGGACTTCAGAAATCTGAATCAGGCCTCCCTCAAGGACCATTATCCGCTTCCCCAAATCGATCAGATCCTCCATATAGTTGCTGGAGCCCAGAGATTTTCCCTCTTAGATGGCTTTTCTGGGTACAACCAGATATGGGTCAAGGATGAGGACCAGCATAAGACGGCGTTCACCACAAAATGGGGAACGTTCGCCTATCAGCGCATGCCTTTCGGCTTATCCAATGCTGGCGCCACATTCCAGAGAGCCATGGACCTGGCCTTCCGAGAGCTGCTCAACAAGGTTATTGTCATCTACTTGGATGACATGACTGTATTCTCTCACAGGAGAGAAGACCATGTTCCCCACCTACGGCAAATATTTGAAAGGTGTCGTGAATTCGGCATCTCCATAAACCCGAAGAAATCTGTCTTCGCGGTAAAAGAAGGAAAGTTGCTGGGGCATGTCATCTCCGAGAAAGGCCTAGCCGTGGACCCTGATAGAGCAGAGGCCCTCCTCCGCTTGCCCGCTCCAATTGACAAGAAGGGGCTGCAGTCCTTCTTCGGCCAAATCAACTTCGTGCGGAAGTTCATACCGGACTTCGCACAGGTAATCAAGCCCATGGCCGAACTGTTGAAAAAGGATGCAGAATTCTTATGGACTGATGAAAGGGGGCAGGCCTTCGAGGAAATCAAGGCCCGAATTGCACAAGCTCCGGTGTTGATAAACCCGGACTACTCCAAGGATTTCATCCTGTACGCGGTGGGAGAACCCGAGAGTTACGCCGCAGTCCTGACCCAAAAGGGAGACGATGGCGAGGAGCGCCCCATAGCGTTCCTGAGCCAAGTGATTCAGCCGCATGAAGAAAAGTACAACTTTATAGAGCGGCAGGTTCACGCAGTTATGAAATCCCTCCGAAAGTTCAGGCACTTTGTCTCCCAGAGCCGAACCACTGTCTTTGTGATACACCCGGACGTCCGAAGTTTCATCATACAAGGAGAGCCGGGTCACAAGAGAGCAGGATGGATTGCTAAAATCCAGGAGTTCGACATCGAAGTGCGGCCAACCAAGCTTATCAGAGGCCGAGCCTTGTGCCAGGAGCTGGCCCGAAGCGCGGCAGCCCGGATATCCGCCTGTAAGTGGGAGGATCCAACCAACAAACACCAACCTAGCCAACTCCTTACCCGAGGAGTGCGACTGGACAGATGACCTGGTGAAATATTTCTGCACCGGAAGATGTCCAGACCACCTGAATGCCTCACAAAGAAGGAGGTTTCGGCTAGGTGCACTGAAATACACTCTTCGCCCCGAGGGGCTGTACTTTAAGAACATTGACGGCATCCTGTTGCGGTGCGTCAGAAAAACAGATCAACCCAGGATCCTCGGAGAATTTCACTCCGGGATGCCTGGGGGTCACCATTCTGCAAGGCCTACGGCCTTGAAAATAATCATAGCTGGGTACCATCGGCCCACTCTATTTGCGTACGCGCATGCGGTCCGTACGAAGTGTGATCAATGCCGAGATTTGTCGGCGTAAATAGAAAAGCACCCCCGCCCCTTCAACCGATCCAAGCCGAGACTCCGTTTCAGCAATGGGGTCCGGACTTTATCGGGGTGATTACGCCGAACTCGCAGCTGGGCACAAGTTTATCCTTACCGCCACCGACTACTTCACACGGTGGGCGAGGCGATCCCCACAAAGAACGCCGACCAGGAGACGGTCATCAGGTTCCTCGAGAGCCTGATTACCCGTTTCGGGGTCCCTGAGTCAATAGTAACGGACAATGGTCCGGGGTTCGCAGGCGCCGTACTCACGGAGTACACCAGCAAATACGACATTTATCACAAAATGTCTTCCAACTACTACCCGCAGGGGAACGGTCTTGCCGAGTCCACCAACAAGAATCTGCTGAAGATCATCCGAAGGACAGTAGAGAAAAACAAGAGGACTTGGCACCTACTCCTGGATCGGGCGCTATGGGCGGATAGAATATCCTTCAAGAAGTCCATTAAAACGTCCCCCTATGCGCTCGTATACGGCAAAGAAGCAGTCTTGCCAACCCACATCGAAATTCCCGCTCTCTGGATGCTTGATGAAGAAAGAGGCAGCGGGGACCCGGTAGATGACAGACTTTGCCAACTGCTGCAGTTAGAGGAAGACAGAGAAAAAGCTTACCAGGCCTTCACCAAGCACGCTGAAGCGACCCAAGGCTGGTTTGCAAAAGGTACCACTGCCCGAGTTTTCAAAACCGGGGACCTGGTGCTAAAGTGGGATTCACTGAAGGCGAAGCCGGGCAACCACGGCAAGTTTGATGCCCTATGGGAGGGCCCCTATCAGATTGCCCGGGTAAATCAGTTCAACGCGTTTGTGCTCCGGGACATGGAGGGACATCTTCTTCCTATTCCCGTCAACGGGTTCCACCTCAAAATTTACCGCCACTGAAGGCGCCCGAATGGGTCCTTCCTTGTACAGATTTCCCTTCTGCATTTTCAGTTTTCAGAATGTAAATATTTCAGTTTTTTAGTTTTTAATTTTTCAAATAGCCCAAGTAAAATCTAAGGCAAAACCCCGACTTCGCAGCGAAGTCGGGTAGCGCTCCTTGAACGGTGCGAAGTTCGGAAGAAGGCAGCTGAAAAGAGGAGCTAAAATGACTAAGTATGGGTGCGCAACCCGACTTCGCAGCGAAGTCGGGCTGCGCCCCCTCCAAAGGGCGCAGTTGGGTAACAAACGGCAAGAAAATACCAAGTGTCAGACTGCGCAGGCAAACCCGGGCGAAGTCGGATTGCGCCCGTTTTTCGGGCGAAGTCTGAGTGCGCTCCCATTCTCGGGCGCACCCTGGATCATCCGGCGCGAGAAGCCGAAAACGGCTAAGTGTAAAATCCGAAGTGCGCCCATTTTCCGGGCGAAGTCGGAGTGCGCCCATTTTCCGGGCGAAGTCCGAGTGCGCCCTGAATTTCGGGCGAAGTCCGAATAACCCACCGCGGAGAACACAAAAAATTCTAAGTGTGGGCCCAGGGCGAAGTTCGGCACAGGGCGAAGTTGGGTCATGGGCCAAAAATTCTTCCTTGTAAAGTGTGCCCATACGGTGGCGATGACGTCAGCAATGGCACAACGTCCAAGGAGGTTTAAATGATTGCACAACTTTCAAGGATGATGCATTTAAAAAGTAAGGTGCGTTTGGACCAACGGCTAATGGGGTACGCTTTTCAAAAATAAGCCCATACGCAGCCACCAAAAATCATAACACCTCCACCAACCCCAAGTTAACCGCCCTAACTCCCTCCCTCGCGCCATTAATGTTGCAGTCATTGTCTACAAAAAGGACCCTGGCGCAACCAGAAAATTCAAATTGTTCAAGCTGACTCCCTGACTGCAAGGAATAAAGCTGACAAACTCAGAAGCCGTAATTCCTGACTCTGCTATTTCGAAAAGGATGGACAAGGGGAAAGCGCCCGTACAGGCGCAATCTAGTGAAGAACGGCGCGAAGCTGAGGAGTCACCAGAGTCAAGCGCTCATGAGAGCGAAGCGCCGCAGAAGGACCAGAAAAGAAAATCCCGAACAAAGAGGCGCGTAGTTGGCCAAACTCCGCCGCCACCCGCTAATCGCTTGTCCGGGTACAAGGACGGCTCTTTCTCCATCAGCCTCTCCAAGCTGCGGCTGAACATTGCAAAGTGGGTGGACAAGGTTTCGCCCTCCCACCACCTCGGAGCTGCGTATAAATCAAACCTATACTGGTTCTTGTGCCCTCCGACTCACTGGTGCCCGGAGCTGGTTGAAGCAATTGTAGAACATTACAAACCAGCTGCCCGGCAGTTCTGCGACAACAAAGGAAAGGTGTTGTTCACCCTCTTCCGGAGAGCGTCCAGCCAGCTGCTCGCCCTGTGGCTCCGAAGACGAGCCCGGCGCAATTGTCAGAAGGGTGAACCTAGATGAGCAGACCAACAGATTTACACAAACGAAGCGGATGAGAGAGTTTCTGGATTCAGAGTTGAAGACTCCGCTGGCGGATGGACAGTGGCCAATTGGCCCCATACCGCTGGACAGATTTGAAAACAAGTATATCTACATCATCCTGGCGTGGGTCCTCGGCTGCGACTCTGACAAAGTGGTACGGCCTTACCAGCTGGCGCTGGCCGAATGTATCTTGCATGGAGAGTTCTACGACTCCACGGCGCAGAAAAGTGGAAAGCGCCCTATCTTCTTCGACTGAGCAACTGGATCGTCGGCGTATGCGATACATTCAAGCCTGGTTAGACTGCAGCAGAAGCAGTCAACGGATTTCCGGTTTTGCTCCTTCCTCGCATGGCTGTGCCTATATCACATGCATTACCGGATGAAAGTCCCTGACTTGAAGAAGGTGAACGAAAAAGGAGAGCCGCTCCCCGTGTACGAATGGACCGAGGTTCTGTACAGGAAGGGCTCGTTCTATGAATTTAATATCAAATTTCTGTGCCAGGTCATGGGGTTGTTCAACCGTGGTGCGTCTCGCCCACCGGAAGCCCTGACAAAGTACCTGTGGAAGAATGAGTACGGGGACACCTTCCGGCTGACTCAGGGCATCATAGTCAGAATCTACGGGTTCAAGGGGAAGCCGTGCTTGCTGCCCTACTTCTGCACTGACCATCAGTTCGGGATGGAAATTGCGCAGCAGATGGACTACATTGAAGAGGAATTTGGCCAGGGCAAAAAGAAAGGTCACATATTTCAGTATCCTATGACCTGGGCAAATACCCAAGTTTTCGAAATCGGGCAGCACGTCTACCTTGAACGGGAACTCATTGATATGGGCCTGATAATGCTGCCGCAGCACTGGAAGTACGACCCAATTGGGGTCCGGGGAAAATTCACTCACATCTGTCCCAGAGCTGAGATCATGCAGAAAGAAGAAACAGGACAAAGTGCACCTCCACTGGCGCATTGACTTGATGCAATCATGGCCACCATGGCATGATTTTTACTGCGAAGAGGTGACGTACGATCCAGATCGAAACCCGGACCACCGGATGGAGTCGGCGGGCTTCAAAAAATTCCTCGCTAAGGTGGCGCCCCTCAACTGGCATAAAGACAAAATCATTGAATGCTGGAAGATGAGGTGTCGCACGCAGCACGATAAATCCAACCGGAGGAATCTGGCTGTTGACGATGAATTTTCAGCGCTATATGACCAGCACATCGACACGTGGCGGCCCTTCGAATTTCGCGATTGCGTTCCCCGAGGCGCGAAGATAAGGTATAAAAGGGGGCCCACCCCCCAGCCATCGTCAACTCCCGCGACTTCCAGCGCAACTCCAACAAGCAGCCAAGTAGGCCCGATGCAGCCTGTAGCTCCCGAGGCAGTGCCCGAAAAGGCGCAAAGTTCAGAGAGGTCAACCCCTGAGCTGGCCCCTCCAGCAGAAAAAGCGTCCGCGCTGCCAGCTAGCAGACCAAGTGCGGCAGGCATCCTTCCAGCCCGACCCAGGTACAAGTTTACCGTGGGAACATCAGCACCTGCCGCCCCGACATTATCTCTTTCCTCTGGACCAGCCACGGCGCCAGAAGAGAAGAAGAAGAAGAAGGTTGAAAGGGCCAAACGGCCTAAAGAGCCAGCACAGCAGGCAGCCGCAGAGATAACCTCGTAGCAAGCAGCGCCCGAGGTTGTCTCTTTGGACAACCCCGAACCAGCCATAGATACCCGGCCGCAACCATCCCTCCAACGGCGGCTCAGGCGGAGCCCGCAGGTACGTCCACTGTTTCTCTTCCCCAAGTCCAAGTCAGCCCTGCAAAAGCCCCATCTCCCACCTCATCAGGGCAAGCCGTAGCCGCGTCTTCCGCTTCCCAAGCTACCCAGCCGTCTAGCGGCCTACATTCATTCGACCAGTTTGCTCAGGATCCCAACGCCTTCCAGTCACTGAGTCAAACCCTAGAGCCTTCACCCGCAGCCAGTGCTGAAGCTGCTCCTTCATCACCGCGCTCCTCGCC
Organism: Wollemia nobilis; assembly: GCA_028583015.1. Taxonomy (NCBI): domain Eukaryota; kingdom Viridiplantae; phylum Streptophyta; class Pinopsida; order Araucariales; family Araucariaceae; genus Wollemia; species Wollemia nobilis. The sequence goes on along the minus strand of JAQPPZ010000523.1, from coordinate 4,988,195 downwards.
CCAGCCGTCCGAAGCCCTGCCGGCGCCATCCACTCAAACTCCTGTTTCCCCTAGGACCCGTTCGCCCTTAAAGACTGCCACCCCCTCTGGAATCCCTCCTACTTCGTTGTTCGCAGGGAAAATGCCGCAGCAAGACCAGACGTTGGAGGACCTCGACTTCATGAGTATCACCGAGGACCAACCTCTGGCGGTAAGAGCCGTGGGGGGTCTGCCTCTTTTCTCCAGGGCGTGAAGCGCAGAAGGGCCGAAGAGATAGCCGCTCCGGTAAAACGCACAAAGTTTGACCTAGACCGGAGAGTGCTCACAACAGAGAAGTTGATCCCGAAGGTGAAGAAGCCTCTCCGTGAGATGACCGAGGCGGACTACGAGCATCAGACGAAGGAGAAAAGCTTTGACGACATCAACGAGGAATACGAAATTCGTGGTATTCGTCGTAGGACAGACAATCTCCTTGTCAAACATCTCGAGACCCAGGAGGCGCTTTTCCAGCTGCAAAACAACACAAGGCAGCTCGAGGAGGACTTGGCTAGGGCTACTGCGCAACTAGGATCAGCGCAACAGGAAATAGAAGAGCTTAAGGCTCAGCTGGCCGCCTCTCAGCAGGAGGCCGCAGTACAGAAACAGACAGCCGAGCAGCTGTCAGAAGAGAGAAGAGCGGCGCTGGAGCAAGTTTCGCAACTTCAAGATTCGCTGAAACAGGCGCAGTTGCAAGCTTGCAGAGAAAGCATCACAAGCGACGGCCTTTTCAAAGAGCAAAGCCAAGGAGATGCGGGCTAGTCTGCTACAAGGTTGCAAGCCCAACCTTGTTAAGTCCCTATCAGTTCTGGACTTCGTATCCAGGATTGAAGAAGTATCTGCCCAGGGAAAGCCTGTGGTAGAGGAAGCCGAACACCAGGCGAGGCAATGGCTGGACCTGGCTATAAAACTTGAGGAGTTTGAGCGCAAAGGCTTCCAAATTGCCCCTATGTCCCAACTTGCCTCAGAGTGGGCAGATGCAAGGGTAACCTTGCATACTTATTTTGACAGGACAGAGAGGATCAGAACTGCCAGGAAGGCGCTGGACGCCCTAGAGCATGAAAGGAACATTCTCCTGGCTCCCTTTCACATTCTGTCCGAACACGGGTGCCCGAGCTACGTCAAAGATGGCGAGTTTCTGACCCTTGAGCAGGTTAAGAAGAATTGGCTGTCCTTCGAGACAGATACAGCAGAAATTGATAGCTGGGCAGAGCCAATTCAAGAAGCTCAGGTCACCCAGATGGTGTCGAAATACTGTAAAATCAACTCCTCCCTAAAGGAGTTGGGAAAAAGATATAACACCATCGACCTGCACGCGGTCGCTGCATTCCACGCAGCACTAAGAGAGATCAGCGACCTCGCACCTTTCCAAGCAACAGTCTGGGACCAAGCCAAGGCTGCATACCAACGCATCAGCGAGTGGGAGGCTGACAGTGGAGAACATTCAGATTCAGAAGGCGAAATTGAGGAGGCAACTGGTGAAAGCGAACCTGAAGAAGAACAGTTGCCTGGTCAAAAGCGGTCAGAGCAGCAGAAGGCAGGGGAAGGAAGTTCCTCTACACCCAATGGATGAAGGCATGGTTCTTTGCGTCGAGGCGAGCTCGACACCCCGCGAGCCGCCAAGAATGTTGCCACATTTGGCACGGGGTGCCATGTTTTCCATTTTTGTAAGTAATCTGCTCTGTTCCTTCCCTCCTCCTTTTTCCCGTTCTTCATCCCTCCCTTTCTCCCTCTTCCTTGCAGCTTTCATTCCTCTTCCTTCCTCCCTTTTCTTCCCCCAAGTAAAGTTTCCAGAACAAAGGTGTTCCCTGAAAGTTTCTAAGTGTCAGGGTGCAACCCGACTTCGCAGCGAAGTCGGAGTGCGCCTCCGCACTGGAGCGCAGTAGGGAAATGCGAAGTGCGACAAAACAGGAAAATGAGCGAAATTTGACTAAGTGTTGGGCGCAACCCGACTTCGCAGCGAAGTCGGGGTGCGCCCTTCTTCCTGGGCGCACTAGGGAAGCAGTGCAGCAGAAAAATGACTAAGTGTTGGGCGCAACCCGACTTCGCAGCGAAGTCGGAGTGCGCCCGCCTCTTAGTGCGCAGTCCGAACAACAAAGAAGACAGCAAGTGCCGGTGCGCAACCCGACTTCGCAGCGAAGTCGGGGTGCGCCCTCTGACCGGTGCGCAGTTGGGGAAGCAAGACCAGAAAATGACTAAGGCAAGATGACCCTCCCAACTGCGCTGTTTTCTACCTGCGCAACCCGACAGCGCTCAGATCCTGGGCGAAGTTGGATAAACTGCCTTTCAAGGCAGGCACGTGTCATTCATCAGCATCCGACAAGTGTCCACCTTCGGGATTCGAGCCAAGACATGACCGGGATAAGGACAAAGCATGGGCTGCACTATCTGCGCCAACTGCCACCATTTAAGTTGATGTAAAGTGCCATCTGCCGCACCTACCCGCATTCCTGCTGACCAAAGGTTTGACCCGACATACCGCCACGTAGCTGTACAGCCTTCAGTGGATACCATGCCGCAAGTACACTCCCTGCCCGACAGAAGTCAGCATCAGCAGCTCCTCAGCCGCTTGTGTCAGCTAATGTTTAGTCTGGGACTTTGTGCCCGAGAATGTAATCGGGGGAACCTGAGGCTATAAATAGCCATGTAATTCATTGTAAAAGGTGGTGGAAGGGGAATATATTGCTAGGGAACAATTGTAGCTGTGCGTTTGCCTCTAATACAAGCATATACTTGGCTCTGCTTACTGTCTTTTATCTTGTATGCTGCCTCTCCTTGTCATTTCTGCCTCATGTTTCTTGTATCATTGCTTATCGTTGTACTGAACTCTGGACTCCGGTATTTGATGGTCAAGTATTCCCTGGAATGCATAGATAGAGGATACATAGGATTAATGATAGCTGTAGTTTCAATGTGTGCTTTGTAAAGGAATGTTGTTAGTAGCGGTGATTGATTCGTTGTCGTGCTGCTTATTCCCCCCACCCAACTCCAATCACATTTGGATTCTCTTTCCGCACTTTTATCTCTTTCCCTGCACTCTTATCTTAACACTAAAAACCCCACAGGAAGACGGCCTTCTCCGCAGATTGGCACGGAAGGCATTCCTTCCTTCTGGCCTTTCAATCTGGTGGGCGAATCTGGGCGCAATAACAACAAATCCTTTCCTCATGGCAGATTCGTAACCAACAGGCACAAATTCTGAAAAAATCTGAAAAATTGTTGCTGCCTCCCTCCTTCCTTCCTTTCCAGCTTCGCTCATGCAGTTTCCAGTTTCCATGTTTTCAGTTTTCTGTTTTTATGCTTTGTTTTACAAGTGTTCCTTCAGTTTCGGTGAGTCTGGTGAAAAGCCCAAAAATTTCTAAGTATGGGGCACTCCCGCGGTTGCTCCATTTTGGAGCGATTCCGGGAGTCGCTCCCTCTTTCTGGCGATTCCCAGCTTCGCCTCTCCCCTCCGGAGACCGACGGCATTTCAAACGGCAAGGCGAGCGGGGAAAAATCATGAAATTCTGCTAAGTGTTGAAGCTCGAGCGACCCTCGTCGTAGCCTTCGTTTTTCAGCGAAGCTCGTCGTTGTTGCAGTCTTCAAGCGAACTACGACAGGGGAAGAATTCGAAAATTTTCTAAGTGTTGGGGTAGCGACCGACATCGGTCGCTCATTCCTCGAGCGATTCCCGTCGTCGCTCCCCTTTTTGAGCGACCGTGGGCAAAATGCGAAATGGAGATAAAAGGAAAATATTTTGTGTAGAGCGACTCCCATCATCGCTCAAGATCACCAGCGACTCCCGTCGTCGCTCAGGTCCGCCCGCGATCGCCGTCACCGCCCGTCGTCGCCCATCATCGCCAAGCAAGATTCAAGCAAAGGCAGCGCTCAAGGATGACGCCGGTCGCTCCGTTTCGGAGCGATTCCGGGCGTCGCTGCCTTTTTTCAGCGATAGCGGGCGAGGAAGTTCAAAATTTGTCTAAGGCACCAAGGTAGCGACCGACGTCGGTCGCTCATTTTTCGAGCGACTCCCGTCGTCGCTGCCATTTTTCAGCGACCGCCGTCGTCTCTCCCCCAAATCAGCGAATGTGAAAAAGAGAAACCAAGTGGCCAAAATTTCTAAGTCCAGGTGTCTCCCGAGTTCGCTCCATTCTGGAGCGACTCTCGGGGTCGCTATTTTCTGCCGGCGACTTTGGTCAAGCCCCATACGTCAGCAAACCTATCAAGATGAGACAGAAGGTGTGCCGCCAGAGTACACAACGGAGGTGAACATTGAATGGCACCAAACCTACCGCATTTATCAGACCTGACATCTCACCCGCCAAATCTGTCCGGAGCTGTACCAATTCTAGGTGAATCTTGCTGCAAGTACAGCAGAGGTCTAATCCATGCACTTTTGCAGGTCTTGGGTTCCGTGCATAATTGTAATTTGGGGGGAAATTCTTGCTATAAATAGCAGAAGAACTTCATTGTAAAAGGGTGGGAACATATTGCTAGAAAGCTCTGATGTAACCAGATATTTGCATCAATACAAAAGCATCCTTGGCTCTCTCATTTGTCTCTTTCTTTTATGCTGCCTTCTACAAGTATTTCTGCTCCATGTTCATTTATCTTTCTGATTGCTATAATTCTGAATCTTGGATTAAAGCATTGGCATTTAATTGAATCTGAAATACTAAATGAAGGATACATAGGAAGGAGTAACGATGATAGTTTATGTTACATGCTTTTGTTTTGATTGTTGTTGGTTTGGGTATGATATGAGGGGTTGATACAGTTGAAAAACAATCATGTCCCAAAAGGACTGATTACCTTAGAGAGTCTGTTTGATCAGAACGACAGAGCCATATCTCATAGGATCAAAGTAGACCCGAGGCAGTACGCTGACCTGGAGCTGGAATCTGGCAAATCAATCAAGGTCGGGACAGACTACACCACAGAGGAACTCGAGCAGATCAGAGCATTATGTCGAGAGTTCCCTGACATAGTAGCCTGGAGCTACCAAGACTTGAAAGGGTATGACAGAGAAATAATCCAGCATACCATTGAGCTAGAAGATGGCGCCAAGCCATTCCGGCAAAAGCAGAGGGCCGTCAATCCAAAAATCGAGGCCATGATGAAATTCGAGCTCTTGAAGATGCTGGAGGCCAAGATCATCTACCCCATCAAGCATTCATCCTGGGTTGCGAACTTGGTTCCTGTGAGGAAGAACGGAGACATCCGTCTTTGCGTGGATTTCAGAAACCTAAATCAGGCCTCCCTCAAGGACCATTACCCGCTTCCCCAAATTGATCAGATCCTCCATATAGTTGCTAGAGCCCAGAGATTTTCCCTCTTAGACGGTTTTTCCGGCTACAATCAGATATGGGTCAAGGATGAGGACCATCACAAGACGGCGTTCACCACCAAGTGGGGAACGTTCGCCTACCAGCGCATGCCATTCGGCTTATCCAATGTTGGCGCCACATTCCAAAGAGCCATGGACCTGGCCTTCCGAGAGCTACTCAACAAAGTGATCGTCATCTACTTGGATGACATGACTGTTTTCTCTCACAGGCGAGAAGATCATGTTACCCACCTGCGGCAAATATTCGAAAGGTGTCGTGAATTCGGCATCTCCATAAACCCAAAGAAGTCTGTCTTTGCGGTGAAAGAAGGAAAGCTGCTGGGGCATGTCATCTCCGAAAAAGGCCTGGCTGTGGACCCTGATAGAGCAGAGGCTCTCCTCCGCTTGCCCGCCCCAATCGATAAGAAAGGGCTACAGTCCTTCTTCGGTCAAATCAACTTCGTGCGGAAGTTCATACCAGACTTCGCACAGGTAATCAAGCCTATGGCCGAGTTGCTGAAAAAGAACGCAGAATTTCTATGGACTGAAGAAAGGGAGCAAGCCTTCGAGGAAATCAAAGCTCGCATTGCACAAGCACCGGTGTTGATAAACCCGGACTACTCCAAGGATTTCATCCTGTACGCGGTGGGAGAACCAGAGAGTTACGCCGCAGTCCTGACCCAAAAGGAAGATGATGGCGAGGAGCGCCCCATCACGTTCCTGAGTCAAGTGATCCAGCCACACGAGGAAAAATACAACTTTATAGAGTGGCAGGTTCATGCCGTCATGAAATCTCTCCGAAAGTTCAGGCAATTTGTCTCCCAGAGCAAGATCACTGTCTTCGTGATCCACCCAGACATCCGAAGCTTCATCATTCAAGGAGAGCCGGGTCACAAGAGAGTCGGATGGATTGCCAAAATCCAGGAGTTTGACATCGAAGTACGGCCCATCAAGCTAATCAGAGGCCGAGCCTTGTGCCTGGAGCCAACCCGAAGCGCAACAGCCGAGATATCCGCCTGCGAGTGGGAAGATCCAGCAACACGCACCAACCTAGCTAACTCCTTACCCGAGGAGTGCGACTGGACAGATGACCTGGTGAGATACTTTTGCACCGGGAGATGTCCTGACCACATGAACACCTCACAAAGGAGGTTCCGGCTAGGTGCTCTAAAGTACACTCTTCGCCCCGAGGGGCTTTACTTTAAAAATATCAACGGCATCCTGTTGCGGTGCGTCAGAAAAACAGACCAGTCTAGGGTCCTTGGAAAATTTCATTCCGGGATGCCTGGAGGTCATCATTCTGCAAGGCCTACGGCCTTGAAAATAATCAGAGCTAGGTACTACTGGCCCACTCTGTTTACAGACTCTCATGCGGTCTGTACCAAATGTGATAAATGCCAAAGATTTGCTGGCAGAAGCAGAAAATCACCCTTGCCCCTCCGACCGATCCAAGCCGAAACTCCGTTTCAGCAATGGGGTCTCGACTTCATAGGGGTGATTTCGTCAAACTCTGCAGCGGGCCACAAGTTTATCTTAACCGCCACCGACTACTTCACACGGTGGGCAGAGGCGATCCCCACAAAGAACGCCGACCAAGAGACGGTCATCAGATTCCTCGAGAGCCTGATTACCCGTTTTGGGGTCCCCGAGTCAATAGTGACGGACAATGGTCCGGGGTTCACAGGCGTTGTACTCACGGAGTACACCAGCATATTTGGCATCTATCATAAGATATCTTCCAACTACTACCCGCAAGGGAACGGCCTCACCGAGTCCACCAACAAAAATCTGCTGAAGATCATCCGAAGGACAGTGGAGAAAAACAAAAGGACTTGGCACCTACTCCTGGATCGGGCGCTATGGGCGGATAGAGTTTCATTCAAAAAATCCATCAGAACGTACCCTTATGCGCTCGTATATGGCAAAGAAGTTGTCTTGCCAACTCACCTTGAGATGCCCGCTCTCTGGATGCTTGACGAAGAGAAAGGCAGCGGGGATCCATTGGACGACAGACTTTGTCAACTGTTGCAGTTGGAGGAAGACAGAGAGAAAGCGTACCAGGCCTTCGCCAAACATGCTGAAGCAACTCAAGGATGGTTCGCGAAAGGCACCACTGACCGAGTTTTCAAAATCGGGGACCTGGTGCAAAACCCGGCAACCACGGAAAGTTCGATGCCCTCTGGGAGGGCCCCTATCAGATTGCTCGGGTTAACCAGTTCAACGCATATGTGCTCCGGGACATGGAGGGACATCCTCTCTCCATTCCCGTCAACGGGTTCCACCTGAAGATGTACCACCGTTGAAGGCACCCGAAAGGGTCCTTCCTTGTACAGATTTCCCTTTTTTGTATTTCCAGTTTTTCAGCATGTAAATGTTTCAGTTGTTTGTTTTTAGTTTCAGTAGCCCAAGTCCTAGGCAAAAACCCGACTTCGCAGCGAAGTCGGGTAGCGCCCATCAAATGGTGCGAAGTGGGAAGAGAACAGTTAAAAGGAAGCTGAAATGCCTGAAACGCCTAACTCTGGCTGCCCACCCGACTTCGCAGCGAAGTCGGGCTGCGCCTTCTCCAAAGGGCGCAGTCGGGTAGCAGATTACAAATAAAGTGCCTAGTGACGGACTGCGCCCGTTTTTCGGGCGAAGTCCGTGCTGCGCCCGTTTTCGGGGCGAACCTCGAACTGCGCCCATTCTCCGGGCGAAGTCCGAGTGCGCCCCATTCTTGGGCGCACCTTGGGCAAGCTGGAGTAGAAAATTGAAGTGTAAAACCCAAGCTGCGCCCGTTTTTCGGGCGAAGTTCGGGTTGCGCCCAAATTCTGGGCGAAGTCCGAAGTGCGCCCCTTTTTCGGGCGAAGTCGGACCGCGCCCCCGATTCCGGGCGAAGCACGAACGGCTCATCACGGAGAGCGCCAAAAGTTTATAAGTGTGGGCCCGGTGCGAAGTCCGACGCATGGCAAAGTTGGGTTAATTAATTACAAGGTCCTTTGAAAAGTGTGCCCAAATGGTGGCGGCGACGTCAGCAACGGCACAACGCCCTAGGTGTTTTAAATGATTGCGCAATAACCAAGGATGACGCATTTAAAGGGTAAGGTGCACCCTGGGCCAACAAAGCACTTTTTTCTAAAAAGGGCCCATGCGTAGCCGCCAAAATCACAGCGCCTCCACCAACCCAGAGTTAACTGCTTTAACTTCCTCCCTCGCGCCATTAATGAGCAGTCACCGTCTACAAAAGACCCTGGCGCCAACCAGAAAATTTATAGTGTTCAAGCTGACTCCCGGACTGCAGAGAATAAGCCTGACAAGCTCAGAAGTATTTGTCCCCGTCTCTGATTGTTTCAACAAGAATGGACAAGGGGAAAACGCCCGTACAGGCGCAATCAAGCAAAGATCCGCGCGAAGCTGACAAATCTCCAGAGTCCAGCGACCATGAGAGCGCAGCGCCTCAGAAGGGCAAGAAAGCAAAACCTCGAACAAAAAGGCGTGTAGTTGGCCAGACTCCACCGCCGCCAACAAATCGTCTGTCCGGGTACAAGGATGGGTCGTTCTCCATCAGTATCACGAAGCTGCGTCTGACTATCGCAAAGTGGGTGGGTAAGGTTTCGCCTTCTCACCACCTCGAAGCCGCATATAATTCAAATCTTCACTGGTTTCTGTGTCCTCCAACTCACTGGTGCCCGGAGCTGGTTGAAGTGATTGCTGAATACTACAAACCAGCTGCGCGGCAGGTCTGCGATAACAAAGGAAGGGTGTTGTTCACTCTTTTCGGAGAGAGCATCCAGCCGGCGTTCGCCCCAGGGCTTCAGTACAACCCAGACGCGATTATCAGAAGGGTGAACATAGAAGAGCAGACCGGCAGATTTTGTCAGACGAAGCGGATGAGGGAGTTCCTGGACTCAGAGCTGAAGACTCCGCTAAATGCTGGACAGTGGCCGACTGGCCCCATACCGCTGGACCGATTCGAAAACAGATATATCTATATCATCCTGGCGTGGGTCCTCGGCTGCGACTCAGACAGGGTGGTGCGGCCTTTTCAGCTGGCGATGGCCGAATGTATCCTGCACGGGGAGTTCTACGACTCCACGGCGCAGAGAAGCGGGAAACGCCCAATCTTCTATGACTGGGCGGACTGGTTAGCCTACGCAATTCATGCGAGCCTGGTGCGACTGCAGCAGAGGCAGTCTACGGAATTCCGGTTTTGCTCATTCCTCACATGGCTATGCCTGTACCATATGCATTACCGGATGAACGTCCCTAACCTGAGGAAAGCGAACGAACAAGGAGAGTCGCTCCCCGTGTACGAATGGACTGAGGCTCCGTACCGGAAGGGCTCATTTTACAAGTTTAATGTTCAATTTCTGGGCTAGGCAATGGGACTGTTCAACCGCGGCGTGGCTCGCCCACCAGCAGCTATGACAAAGTGTCTGTCGGACAACGAGCTTGGTGATACCTTTCGGTTGACTCAGGGCATTGTCGTCCGAATCTACGGATTCAAAGGAATGCCTTGTTTGCTGCCCTACTTCTGCACTGATCATCAGTTCGGGATGGAGGTGGCACGGCAAATGGATTACGTCGAAGAAGAATTTGGCCAGGGAAAGAAGAGGGGTCACATATTCAAATATCCTATGACCTGGGCCAATATTCAAGTCTTCGAAATCGGGAAGCACATTTATCTCGAGCGGGAGCCGATGGAAATGGGCCTCGATTATGCTGCCCCAACGTCGGAAATATGACCCAATCGGGGTCCGGGGAAAATTCACGCACATCTGTCCGAGACCTGAAATCATGAAAGAAAGAAGGAATTTGACAGATGCAGACCTCCACTGGCGCATTCATTTAATGCAGTCATGGCCACCATGGCATGAGTTTTACTACGAGGAGGTCACTTACGATCCTGATCGGAACCCGGACCATCGAATGGAGTCAGCTGGGTTCAAGAAGTTCCTCGCTAAGGTGGCGCCACTCAATTGGCATAAGGACAAAATCCTCGAATGCTGGAAAATGAGGTGTCGCACGCAACACGATAAATCCAACCGGAGGAATCTGGCTGTTGACGATGAATTTTCAGCGCTTTATGATCAACATGTCGACACGTGGCAGCCCTTCGAATTTCGCGTTTGCGTTCCCCGAGGCGCAAATATAAGGTATAAAAGAAGGGCTACCCCTCAGTTGTTGTCAACCCCAGCGACTTCCAGCGCGACTCCATCCAGCAGTCAAGTGGGCCCGATGCAGCCTGTAGCTCCTGCGGCAGTGCCCGAATCGGCGCAAAGGTCAGAGCGGTCAACTCCGGAGCCAGCCCCTCAAGCAGAAACAGCGTCGGTACCACCCGCCAGCGGACCAAGTGCGGCAGGAATTCTCCCAGCGCGACCCAGGTACAAATTTACCGTGGGGACATCAACGTCTGCCGCCCCTTTATTGTCGCTTCCTTCTGTACCGGCCACAGCGTCGGGAGAAAAGAAAAAGAAAAAGGTCGAGAGGACCAAGCGACCTAGGGAGCCAGTGCTGCAATCGCCCGCAGAGCAGCCGCAAGCAGCAGCGCCGGAGGTTGTTTCTTTAGACAGCCCCGAACCAGAAGCAGACATCCAGGCTGCGACCGTCCCTTCAGCATCGGCTCAGGCGGAGCCCGCAGGTACGTCCTCCGTTCCGCTTGCCCAAGTCCGCGTCAGCCCTGCAAAAACCCCAACTCCCACTCCATCAGGGCAAGCCGTAGCCGCATCCTCCGCATCTCAAGCCACTCCACCATCTAGCGGCCTCCACTCGTTTGACCAGTTTGCTCAAGATCCCAACGCTTTTCAATCCCTGAGTCAAACCCTAGAGCCTTCACCCGCAGTTAGCGCTGAGGTCGCTCCCTCATCTCCGCATCCTTTGTCTCAGCCGCTCGAAACCCTATCAACGCCATCTACCCAAACGCCTGTCACTCCTAGGACCCAATCGCCCTTGAAAGCTGCTACCCCCTCTGGTATCCCTCCTACTTCACTATTCGCAAGGAAAATGCCGCAGCAAGCCCAGGAGCTGGAGGACCTCGATTTCATGAGCATCTCCGAGGACCAGCCTCTGGCAGTAAGAGCCATGGGAGGATCTGCCTCTTTTCTTCAAGGAGTTAAGCGCAGAAGGGCCGAAGAGATAGCCGCACCGGTCAAGCGCACAAAGTTTGACCTAAATCGGAGAGTGCTTACAACAAAGAAGCTGATTCCTAAAGTGAAGAAGCCTCTTCGTGATATGACCGAGGCTGACTATGAGCTTCAGACGAAGGAGAAGAACTTTGATGATATCAACGAAGAATACGAGATCCACGGTATTCGTCGTAAAACAGACAGCCTCCTTGTCAAGCATCTCGAGACCCAAGAAGCGCTTTTCCAACTGCAGAATACTACAAGGCAGCTTGAAGAAGACCTGGCTAGGGCTACCATGCAGTTGGGATCAGCGCAGCAAGAAGTTGAAAATCTTAAGGCTCAGCTGGCCGCCTCCCAGCAGACAGCCGAGCAAGAGAGAAAAGCAGCGCTAGAACAGATTTCACGACTACAGGATTCGCTGAAACAGGCGCAGTCGCAGCTCACCAAGAAAGCATCACAAGAGACGGCCTTTTCAAAGAACAAGGCGAAGGAGATGCGCGCAAAACTGCTACAAGGTTGCAAGCCCAACCTTGTCAAATCCTTGACAGTTCTGGATTTCGTATCCAGGATAGAAGAGGTATCTGCCCAGGGAAAGCCTGTGGTAGAGGAAGCCGAACACCAGGCGAGGCAATGGCTAGACCTGGCTATGAAACTTGAAGAATTAGAGCGCAAAGGCTTCCAAATCGCCCCCAGGTCCCATCTTGCCTCAGAATGGGCAAATGCAAGGGTAACCTTGCGCACTTATTTCGCCCAGACAGAAAAGATCAGAACAGCCAGGCAGGCGCTGGACACCTTGGAACATGAAAGACATATTCTCCTGGCACCCTTTCACATTCTGTCCGAGCACGGGTGTCCGAGCTATGTCAAAAATGACGAGTTCCTCACCCTTGAGCAGGTAAAGAAGAACTGGCTGTCCTTCGAAGCAGATACAGCTGAAATCGATAGCTGGATAGAGCCAGTTCAAGAAGCGCAGGTCGCTCAAATGGTGGCGAAGTACTGCAGAATCAACTCTTCTCTTGAAGAGTTGGGCAAAAGATATAACACCATTGACCTGCACGCGGTCGCTGCATTCCATGCAGTACTCAGAGAGATCAGCGACCCCACTCCCTTCCAATCCGCAGTGTGGGATCAAGCTAGGGCTGCGCTCGAACGCATAAGCAGGCGGGAGGCGGAAAGTGAAGAGCCTTCAGATTCGGAAGGCGAGACTGAGGAGGCAACTAGCGAAAGTGAATCAGAAGAACAGTTGCCCCAAGGGAAGCGACCAGAGCACCAGAAGACAGGGGAAGGAAGTTCCTCTGCACCCAAAGGATAAAGGCATGGTTCTTTGCGTCGAGGCGAGCTCAACACCCCGCGAGCCGCCAGGAATGTTGCCACATTTTGCACACAGTGCCATGTCTCTGGTTTCTGTAAGTAGGCTGCTCTTTCCCCTTCCTTCTCCTCATTTTCCCTCCTTTCTTCATTTCTCCCTTTCCCCTTCTTCCTTGCAATTCCATTCCCCCTTCTTCGTTTCCCCCTTCTTCCCCAGTAAAATTTCCGAACAGAGGTGTTCCCCGAAAATTTCTAAGTGTTGAGGCGACACCCGACTTCGCAGCGAAGTCGGAGTGTGCCCCTCGGTTGGAGCGCAGTAGGGAGCCCAAAGTGCGCAAACGAGGCAATGTTGAAGCGAGAATCGACTAAGTGTCGGGCGCAACCCGACTTCGCAGCGAAGTCGGAGTGCGCCCTTCTTCCTGGGCGCACTAAGGGAACAGTCTGTCAGAAAATCAGCTAAGTGCTGGGGCGCAACCCGACTTCGCAGCGAAGTCGGAGTGCGCCCCTTTTCCAGTGCGCAGTCCGAGCAGCGGATGAAGACAGCCAAGCACCGGTGCGCAACCCGACTTCGCAACGAAGTCGGAGTGCGCCCTTTGACCGGTGCGCAGTTGGGTAAAGTCAACTCAGAAATTTGCTAAGGCAAGAAGGCCTTCCAACTGCGCTGTCTCCCTCCTGCGCAACCCGATAGCGCCCGAATTCCTGGCGAAGTTGGATAAGCTGCCTTTCAAGGCAGACACGTGTCACACTTCAGCATCCGACAAGTGTCCATCTTCGGAATTCGAGCCAAGACTTGACCGTGCAAGGACAAAGCATGGGCTTCACTACCGGCGTCATCTGTCACCATTTAAGCCGATGTGAAGTGCCATCTGCCGCACCTACCCGCATTCCTGTTGACTGAAGACTTGTCCCAACGCGCTGCCACGTAGCTGTACCATCTTCAGGGACACCATGCTGCAAGGACAGTCCGGCCCGACAGAAGTCAGCATCAGTAGCTCCTCAGCCGCTCGTGTCAGCTACTGTCTTGTCTGGGACTCCGTGCCCATGAATGTAATCGGGGGGAATTTTGGGCTATAAATACCCACCACATTTTCATTGTAAGTGGTGGAAGGGGAATATATTGATAGGGAACAATTGTAGCTGTGCGTTTGCCTCAAATATAAACATATACTTGGCTCTGCTTACTGTCTTTTATCTTGCATGCTGCCTCTCCTTGTCATTTCTGCCTCATGTTTCTTGTGTCATTGCTTGCTGTTGTACTGAACTCTGGACTCCAGCATTTGATGGCCAGGTATTCCTGGAATGCATAGATAGGGGATACATGGGATCGCTGATAGTTGTAGTTTCAATATGTGTTTGTAGATGAATGTTGTTAGTAGTGGTGATTGATTCGTTGCCGTGCTGCTTATTCCCCCCACCCAACTCCAATCACATTTGGAATCCCTTTCTGCATTTTTATCTCTTTCTGTACCTTTTATCTCTTTCCTGCACTCTTATCTTAACACCAACCCCACAGGAAGCCGGCCTTCTCCGGAGATTGGCACGGAAGGCATTCCTTCCTTCCGGCCTTTCAATCTGGTGGGCGAATCTGGGCGCAATAACAACAAATCCTTTCCTCATGGCAGATTCGTAACCAACAGTCATGTTTGTTAAGATACATGTGCTGCCTACTCTGGTTGAGCACTTGGAAAGTGTTTGCTGGGGTTAATGATGAACAGTCATGTTTGTTAAGATACATGTGCTGCCTGGATCCTGTTACAGTCCATGAACAGACCTGTTTGTGCTCAGATTTCTGGGACAGACTAGCATCTACCTGTTCGTGGCATTGTGGATAGCACTTGGGCACTTGTTGGCACCTGTTGAAGGCTGCCCAGACCTGCTAAATGCAACAGCAAACTTGCAACCAACATATTTCATCATGTTGAGGTATTTTATAGTGGTTTTCAGTTATCCATCATTCTATGTAAAGAGGCTTTAAGGGTTGAGTGTTTATGTATTTGAGAAAAAACTTTGTAACAGCAGAGACTTGTACCTTGAAGTGATATCAGACTTATGATTACAGTGTGTTCCCATGTTTGCAATTAAATGAAATGCTTTACATGCTCAAAAAAATAAGAAGTTTATATTTTCATCCTTATTGCATCCATTGAATGAATGTGAAAGAAATTATCAGAACTTCTTTAGCAGCTGAAACCCTATATTTGCATTGTTATGTTATCATTTCTATTAGTAAAGAAAATAAAAAAAAATTAGTGCCAAACTGGGGTGGGTCATTACAACCATTTTATGGATTAACAATCATAGAGAAATGTAAATAACTGTTCATGTTTTCCTGAAGTTATTTTTCCATCATTTACTGAGATTTTGATGTGTTTACATGGTGCAACCTGTCAATTCAAGCCTTGACACTCCATTTTTGCACATAGGAATACTGTCGATCACTGAAGGGAACCTATTGGTCCAACAAGCAAATTCCATCCGTCCTGCAGGTGCTTTACAAAAATCTGAAGCTGGTTATACTATGCACCTTTATACAACAGTAATTTATGTTGGAACATAACGTAAAAAGTAGCAGCTCAATACGTTGTACTATTGTATCCTTTCATGTTAGAAGGCAACTTTTTTTGGTTGAGGTAAGTCTTGACTGATCTCGACTTTGAACAAATAGGACCAACCATTTTATGGATTGACAATAATAGTGGTATATAACCACATAATATCTAGAGAATCAAAATACATTGTAGCCTTTCATGTTAGAAGGCAACTCGTTTGGTTAAGGCAAGTTTTGACTGATCTCAATTTTGCACAAATAGGACTAACCATTTTATGGATTGACAATAATAGTGGAATATAAGTAACTTTTCTTGTTTTTTGAAAAACATTTCTCCACCCATATACTAATATTTTGATGTGTTTGCATCGTGCAACCTATCAATTTGTGCCTTGACACTTCATTTTTGAACAAGAATTATGTCAATCTCTGAAGAAGGCAGGTCAATCCGGCTAGTCCTGCAGGTGGCTCTCACTGATAGCAAGGTAATCTCATTGTTGTAACACGGCAATCCGACCACTGCAACTAGCAGGTTGCCTTTTTTCAATTTTGCCACTCTCAAGGGCCCCAAAAGATGGCAATGGGGTGGGGTATAGATCCTATGAGTTGTCCCACATCAAATTGCAAACCAATACACATTAAAAAATAGAACTCAAAGTCAACACAATTTACCTTGGTGAGTCAATTTTACCTCAACGAAAGTCCAAGTTGAATTTCATTGTTCAGCCCACAAGTCTTCAAGGATTTTTTGTATTTTTACCTTCATATTTCCAATAAACAGATGACCTTGACAGCCCAATTGACAACAAATCCCCAAGTGTTAGGTACTCATGTTCAAATTCGTAAAGCGTTCCTCATGTACCTATATATTTGAGGTTCCTGTTGGCAATTTTGCCACATTAAATTTTTTGATAAACTTTGGCCTACGTATGGAGCTTTAAAGAGGTAAAGAGCATGAAGAGGTGTTCGGGTTTTCGTGGGCCATAAACGGGGGCGATAAAATGGATGAAATAAGCTTTGGATATTTTATCATTGCAGATCTTTTCGCTAGCTTTCCGAGGATATATTATAATAGGCGATCGGGTCAGCGGATCAAAAGTTATGGCCCTGGGAAGCAGGACCAGGAAGCTCAATTTCGGGCCAGAAAATTGACTAAGTGTCGGGCCCCGCCCGACTGCGCTCATCCTCCCGACTGCGCTCATACAAAGGCCCAAAATTTTCTAAGTGTTAGTGTTGCCGCAACCCGACTTCGCAGCGAAGTCGGGCTGCGCCCTTAATTTTGTGCGCACTTGGGGAGCTGACATGCAGAGAGCTGAGCCCAAAATTTGACTAAGTGTTGAGCGAACCCCGACTTCGCAGCGAAGTCGGGTTGCGCTCTCAGTTTTGTGCGCAGTTGGACAGCTCACTTGAAGAAAACGGCTAAGTGCTGGGACTGCCCGACTTCGCAACGAAGTCGGGCTGCGCCCTGGAAGAAGAGCGCAGTTGGGCAGCCCATCATGGTATCTCTAGAAAAACAACTAAGTGTTGAGCTGCCCGACTTCGCAGCGAAGTCGGGCTTCGCTCACTGACCTGTGCGCACTCGGGCAAAGAACGTTGAAACCTGCCCAGAAATTTTCTAAGGCACGGAGGCCTTCCCAACTACGCTACTTCCCCCCTACGTTGCCCGGTTGCGCTCCAATTTTGGACGAAGTCGGGCAAGAGAGAAAGTGTGAGCTCCTAAGGCAGATTTTTCCCCTTATCAGATTCCGACAGGTGTCCAGCCTCGAGATTTGAGTCAGAGATGTGACGGGAGGTGTGCGAGCGTGAACTGACTTATTGTACCTCAACTACCCTCAGTCAAGCTGACTCGAAGCATCATCCACCGCATTGCCACGTAGCTGCTAATTTTTCAGGTGGACCTTGCTACAAGTACGTTTCATGTCGGCAAAGGTCAACATCAGCCGCTTTTTGCCGCTTTTGTCAGCTTTGTCAGGTTTGGGATCCTGTGCCCAAAGTTGTAATGGGGGGAAAATTTGCGCTATAAATAGCAGCCTCATTTCATTGTACAAGGGTGGAGGGGGAACATATTGCTAGAGGACTCTGCTGTGACGAATCACCTTCTAATTAATTCAAAGCATCCTTGGCTCTGCTTCTTGTCTCTGTCTTTTTATGCTGCCTTCTGCTAGTATTTCTGCTTCATGTCCATTTATATTTGTCTGTTTGAATTCCGAATCCTGGATTTGAGCATTGGGTATTATCTGGATCCGGAATACAAAACAGAAGGATACATAGGATAGAATCGCAGTTGCAATTTCTGTTACATGCTTTGTTTTAATTGTTGTTGGTTCGGATGCAAATTTGCGATCGTGTTGCTTGTTCTCCCCCCACCCGAAACGCATGATATTTACATCTCTTTCCTGTTCCCTTATCCTTTTCAATCTCTTTCCAGTTCCCTTTACCCCCTTTTTTAATCTCTTTCCTGCACCCTTATCTAAAACCCCCAAGTAGGTTAGGAAAGGAGTCGGCCTTCTCCGGAGATCGGCACGGGGGGCATCCCTTCCTCCCGGCCTTTCAATGTTGGTCTGCGGGTCTAGGGCGCATTGACACACCAAGTCCTTCCCAGGTGGCGGATCTATGGCCAACAGTTTCTAGCACGCTCGGTGGGACGAACAGTCTCCATATTTTAAGGAAGCCCAAGTTGGTGAATCTTTGGCTTGCCTTCATCTGGCAAAATTACCTGGCGACTCTGACTGAGCTGAAGATCCAGATTTCTTGATCGCAGGTGCCCTTTTTTTAAGCTAATAGAACCCCAGAGGAATCAAGGTTTGGTGAGCAGCCTTGACCTCACAAGCGGAGAAATGAATGTTCACCTACGGTCTCCATATTTTCAGGAAGCCCGAGTTTGGTGAATCTCTGGCTTGCCTTCATCTGGCAAAATCACCTGGCGACTCGATCGAGCTGAAATATGGAAGCCCGAGTTGGTGAATCTCTGGCTTGCCTTCATCTGGAAAAATCACCATGGCAAATCCCTCATACTATGCAAAGCCCTAGAATGCAGCTGTGTGGAGCTCGAGAGGCAGATCTCGTCCAAAGTCACCAGTGGGAATATGCAAACACCACCCAAATGATGAATAATATGGTTGCTTGCAGTTTCCATCGGGAGATGGGCCAAGAGGAGGAACAAAATCCAGTGGCAAATTCTGAACACAAAGAGGGCACATTTTTGCACCCTTTTTGTGTCCCAGGCATAGCACGCAAGCATTCAGCCAAAGCCCAATAGGCATGCCTCACCAGGAGGTTGATCCTGAGGAGACCCCGGCAAAAGACCTATCGTCGGGAATCTCCTACTATCGCATCAAGGAGTTGGAGGAACTCGCGCTCGAGAGCCCACGGGTGGTGGACTCTCTAGAGTGGTGGTATTGGCTCCAACCATCACCGCAACCGGTACCCGAAGAGGGCTCTCGTATGGCAAATCTCCTTGCCACATCGTTCATCAATTGTATGGGTACCGGCATGAATGATAACCTGCCACGTTGCACCATGTTCGCGACCTGGAAAACTTTGGGAGGCCAGCCGGACTTCAAAGATCAACTGAAGTACAATCAGATCTGGTCCGGACACTGCAGGTTCACCGGATAGGCAACCAAAGCTAGATTTGTGTTGGTGGCATGCCAATCATGCCGGAAAATTTTGTGTAAATAATATAAATAAGTCGGCTAGTATGCAAAGTTTTAGTTGTTTTCTTAGTTTAGTTTGTGCAGTGTTTTGTTTTTAGTGTTCCAAGAGGGCCATGGGTGCCAAGGGTTTGAGAAAGAGGTTGCTGCCGGCAGTGAGTA
Organism: Wollemia nobilis; assembly: GCA_028583015.1. NCBI lineage: Eukaryota > Viridiplantae > Streptophyta > Pinopsida > Araucariales > Araucariaceae > Wollemia > Wollemia nobilis. The sequence continues at coordinate 4,969,103 of JAQPPZ010000523.1, read as the reverse complement.
TCAAGGGGACGGCGAGGGTGACTCCGTTGCCCAATGGATAAAGGCCTGGGTCCTCACATTGAGGCGAGCTCAATGCCCCGCGAGCCGCCAGGAATGTTGGCAATTTTGCCACATTAAATTTTTTGATAAACTTTGGCCTAAGTATGGAGCTTTAAAGCGGTAAAGAGCATGCAGAGGTGTTCGGGTATTCACGGGCCATAAACGGGGGCGATAAAATGGATGAAATAAGCTTTGGATATTTTATCATTGCAGATATTTTCGCTAGCTTTCCGACGATATATTATAATAGGCGATCGAGTTAGCGAATCAAAAGTTATGGCCCCGGGAAGCAGGACCAGGAAGCTCAATTTCGGGCCAGAAAATTGACTAAGTGTCGGGCCCCGCCCGACTGCGCTCATACAAAGGCCCAAAATTTTCTAAGTGTTAGTGTTGCCGCAACCCGACTTCGCAGCGAAGTCGGGCTGCGCCCTTAATTTTGTGCGCACTTGGGGAGCTGACGTGCAGAGAGCTGAGCCCAAAATTTGACTAAGTATTGAGCGAACCCCGACTTCGCAGCGAAGTCGGGTTGCGCTCTCAGTTTTGTGCGCAGTTGGGCAGCTCACTTGAAGAAAACGACTAAGTGCTGGGACTGCCTGACTTCGCAGCGAAGTCGGGCTGCACCTTGGAAGAAGAGCGCAGTGAGGGTCAGAAACAGCCGAAAAATTCACACACAAACTGTGAGGGTCAGAAAAAGCATAAAAGCTTGAACCTTGTCATTTTTTCGCTTTTTCCTCTTTCCACCTCCTGGCTGCAGATTGCTGAAGACAAACTAGACACCCTCCAATGCATTTAAAGCAGCATTTGACTGATTTTTTTTATAACTTCGCAAGTGGGAAAAGGATTTACAAGGTGGTTTCCTGGTTTTTTAAGCAATTTTTTGGGTTCTTTACTTTCTCTTCTCTATTCCTTTCAATTCCTGATGCCTCAAGGCCGTATCTTAAGACTCACATTATCTTTTTGTTTTTCAATAAAATAGATGGCCACTTAGTGTGAGGGCTTGGGAACTGGAAGTGGCAGCCACAATAGCACTAATAGTCTAGGGAGAGACCTGGCTTGGGTATGCAGCATAAAGGGCTGTCAACCAAATGAACTTTTTTGTAAATATTGCAACAAAGATATGATGGGAGGCATCAATCACCTCAAATTCCATCTTATTGAAATTATAGGCTGCAATAGAGAGGTGTCTCATGTTGTGGATGAAGATATTGTGATACAAGTAAAGCCATGCTTGCCAATAAAGAAAAGAAGATTAAAAAACAAAAGGACTAAGGTTGCAGTAGGAAAAGGGCTAATGCAAAAGAGCTAAAATTATGAAGATAGTTGTCCTACTGCATCAGAGTCTATCCTTGGGCAGCACATTCAGCATTCGTCTAGTGAGAATCAAAGTACATCGCACAAAGGTGCAACCTTCCCTTGAGAGAACAGCTTGGTTAAAGAAGAAGCTCAAGGAAGCATGAACGGCTACGGCAAAATTTTGATATTACTGTACCATTCCTTTCAATGTCATCAATAGCCCTTATTGGCATGCTTTGGTGAAGGCAATTGGTGCAGTTGGTAGAGGTATGAAGCCCCCAACTGCAAAAAATTTCAGCTGGCGCTTGTTGGAAGAGTGTGTTACAAACACACATGCTCTTGTAGAGGAGCAACAAATAAATATGGAGGAAAAGATGTGCACTATTTTATCTGATGGGTGGACAAATTCGAGGAACCTGAGCCTCATCAACTTTTTAGTGGCTTCAGGTGGATCAATGGTCTTCTTGAAGTCAATTGATGCCTCTAGACAGGTGAAAAGCATGCAGCTTTTGTTCACTTTGTTGGAGGAGGTGGTGGTCAAAGAGGAAGTGGAAAAAGTTGTCCAAGTAGTGATGGACAACGCAACAACTTATGTAGCTACATGTAGACTTCTCGAGGAGAAGTGCCCCAATATGTTTTCAAACCCATGTGTTGGCCATTGCATTCACCTAATTGTTGAGGACATTGGCAAATTGTCATGGATGAAGAGGCTGGTTGACAAGGCAAAAATCATCACTAGATTCATTGACAACCACACACAGGTGTTCAGCTTGATGATAGAGCACAATGATGGGAAGGATATTGTTTGCCTAGGTGTCATCCGATTTGTCTCTACCTTCATTGCCTTGCAGAGTCTTATAGCTGCATTCAATCATCTTAAGAGGATTTTACTGAGCAAGCAATGGTTTGGCTTACCATTTCATGTAAAGGAGGCACAATGGGTCGTCAAGCAAGTATTTGATGACAATTTTTGGAAAAGCATGCAAGAAATACTCAAGCTAATTTAATTTTATATTTTTATACAATTATTTGGCTTTCTACAATCTAAATTCTCACTTTTTATTTCCTAAATTTAACTTCAGATTTGTAATTTTTTATTAAATTTATTTATGACAAATAATTTTTAATTGTTCAAGTGTCAAAACCTTTAGTCAAGGTTCTTCGCCTTATAAATGGAGACCAATTGCCCATGGGTTATTTGTATGAGGCAATGAATAGGGCAAAGGAGTCCATTAAAAATTATTATGGAGATAAATGCAAATTTGATCCCCTTTGGCAAATTATTCATAAGAGATGGATGAGGCAACTCTATCAGCCTTTACATGGAGTCGGGTACTACTTGAACCCCATATTCTACTTGAGCGATAATTTTAGCACTAATGATTGAAGAAACCTGCAAACAAATGAAGCGAACAACAACGTTTATTGATTCTGAAATGATATATATACAATGCGATGGTTGGTTGGATAACCAACCAACCAACCTCCTCAACTGTTTCGGAGGAGCGCTCAATAGCGCATAAACAAAAACAATTTTACATTAATGTGATATTTGACTATGTGTGCTAACATCCCCCCTTATTACATTAATGGCAAAATGCAGAGAGCTTTGCGAAATACTTCGAACTTGACTCGTCCAAGTGCTTTGGTGAAAATATCTGCAACTTGCTCTTCAATAGGAATGTATTGGAGTTGTATATGATGCTTTGGAACTTCATCTCGAATGAAATGACATCTTGTGTCAATGTGTTTGGTACGATCATGAAAAATTGGATTCTTGACAAGGTTCAAAACACCTTGATTGTCGTAAAACAAATGTAGTGGAAGATTCTTTGGAAGACCCATATTTGTAAGAATGCGACGTAGCCATATTATCTCGCAGACTGCTCCACTGGCTGCGCGATATTCTGCCTCTGTAGAAGAAATAGCAACCACCTGCTGCTTTTTGCTATGCCAAGAGACAGGACCAGATCCAAGATGAAAGATATATCCAGAAGTTGATTTTCGATCATCAATGGATCCAGCATAGTCGGAGTCCGTGTATCCTTGTAGATAAAACTTGTTATTCTTTTTGTATTCCAAGCCAAAATCTGTTGTACCACGGACATAATGTAGAACTCTTTTTGCTGCTTTCCAATGACTTACCTTGGGTTCCTGCATGAACCGTGAAAGATACCCCACAACAAAACTGAGATCAGGCCTGGTATTGGTTAGGTATAAAAGACTCCCGATCAGTTGATGATAGAGAGTGCCATCTACCTATGGAGATTGATCATATCTTGACAACTTAAGTCCTGCTTCCATGGGAGTAGCTTTTGACTTACAGTCAGTCATGCGATATTTCTCAATCAAAGTCTTGGCATATTTCTTCTGTGTAACTCTGATATGATGGTTTTTTTGAGTTACTTCTAAACCAAGACAGTAGTGCAGAAGTCCCAGATCTATCATTTCAAAAGATGATTTGAGATCACTTTTCACTGTATCAATCATACTTTCTGAACTACCTGTTATGATCAAATCATCTACATATAGCACCAGAATCACTATGTCAGAACCATTGTTCTTTATATAGAGATTCGCATCTGATGGACTTCGTTGGAATCCATGTTGTAATAGGTGACTATCAATTTTGATGTACCAAGCTCGAGGAGCTTGTTTTAGCCCATACAAGGATTTGATTAACTTGCAAACTTTTTGTTCTTGTCCTTTGACAACAAATCCTTCAAGTTGAGTCATGTATACTTCTTCTTGTAGATCACCATTAAGAAAGGCACTTTTTACATCCATCTGATGTAACTTCCACCCAAACTGAGCTGCCATAGCACACAATACTCGGATGGTAGTCATTTTTGCAGTAGGAGCAAATGTCTCTTCATAATCTATGCCTTCTTTCTGAGCATAGCCCTTTGCAACCAGATGGGCTTTATGCTTATCAATTGTACCATCTGCCTTATACTTTACTTTGAATACCCACTTACAACCAATGGGTTTCTTTCCTAAAGGTAGATTTACTAGTTTCCAAGTGTGATTTTTCATGAGAGATGTATGCTCTGCTTCCATAGCAACCTTCCATTGAGGCTTACTAAGAGCTTCTTGAGCAGTTGTGGGTTCATTTTCATCCAATGTTGTCAGATAAACCCTTTCATCCTCTATATCCATTTCTCTATCTTCTGTTGCATCTACGGACAGTTCATCAAACTGATGACAAAGTTCATCAACTTCTGAAGATGATGCTTCTGCCTTCTTCTGCTGAGTGATATTGCGTGTACATGGTCGGTCTAGAGTCATATCTGGAAGTGAGGTCAATTTAGAATCTCTCAAAGTGCTGGTATACCATTTTGGAATCTTTTTCTGAGGGGGTGAAACCTCTTGCTTAGGCTCATCATCCTCATGATATACTGTTGTAGAGGTATTATTTGATGTGAAAGCTTCATCAAATACTACATCTCTACTTATATGTGTTTTCTTGGTTATAGGATCGATCAAGCGATATCCCTTTGAATGCTCATCATAACCAAGAAAGATACATTGCAAGGTTTTCTCATCTAACTTCTTCCTTTTCTGTTTTGGAATATGCATGAAGGCTTTACATCCAAACACTCGTAGATGAGAAATGGAGGGTTTCTTACCACTCCATGCTTCTTGTGGAGTTTTGCCTTGTAGAGCCCTTGTGGGTGCTCTATTCAGGAGATATGATGTTGTATTGACTGCTTCTGCCCAATATTGATCTTCAAGATGTGCTCCTTTTATCATACATCGGACCATTTCCACAATGGAGCGATTTCTCCTCTCAGCAACACCATTTTGCTGTGGTGTATAAGTTGTTGTCAGTTGTTGTTTTATCCCATGTTCTTTCAGGAATGATGAAAACTCTTTGGAAGTATATTCCCCCTCGATCTGAGCGGAGGGTTTTGATGAAACATCCAGACTCTTTTTCTACAAGTTTCTTGAATTGTTGAAAGTAGGAAAATGCCTCTGATTTCAATTGGAGAAAGAAAACCCACATCTTTCGAGAGTAATCATCAACAAACAATTGAAAGTACTTCTTGCCACCATAATTGATTGGCATAGGACCGCACAGATCGGTGTGTACCAACTCCAAAGGTTTCTTGGCTCTGGAAGAGCTAGCTTCAAAAGGTACCCGGTGTTGCTTCCCTGCTAAACAATCCGAGCAAACAGGTAAGATGGAGGAGAGATGAGGAAGTCCTCTTACCATTTCATATTTGCTCAATTCGAGCAAATATCCTGAACTGAGATGCCCATATCGTCTATGCCAGAGAGAAGTGGCCTCCTTTGTAGTTGCAGCTAGAGCAACATGAGGAGTGGAAAGAGCATCTAGAATGAACAAGCCATGCTTGTAGGAACCGGTTGCAATATGTTTACCTTTTTGGGTTATAAAACATCTCTTCTTGCCTTTCACAACTCGAAACACAACATCCATTTTTCTATCCAACATCTGGGGAACAGACAACAGATTATTGGCTAATCCGGGGACATAGAGAACCCTCTCTATCTGACATCTACCATCTGGAAGAGTGACAAAAACATTCCCTTCTCCCTTTACTTGGTATACTTGATCGTAAGCAATGGTGACTGGCTTTCCCTCTTTCTCTTCAAATGTTTCAAACCATGATTTGTCTCCAGTCATGTGCTTACTAGCTCCTGAATCAATGTACCATACAACATCTATTTGGGAAGATGAAGTATGGGTCATGAGCACCTTGTGTGCTCTTTCGAAGTTAGAATCTGAATCGAATCTGGAGGAATCTGAGTTGGAGTCAACATAAGCAACATGTCCCTTAGGTTGCTTATGTTTCTTTTTATATTTTTGTTTCTCTTTCCCTTTCTTCCTATGAGGTTGATCATTTTGTTGCTTGTTTTTGAACCAACACCTGTTGGTGTCATGGTTATTCATATCACAAATCTTGCAATATTTATCCTTCTACGGATTTTGTTTTCCTTTTTCCTTTGGAAGAAGAACCCCCTTTTTGAAACTGACCTTGTTTCTTATCCCTTTGTTGGGTGGAAAGGGCATTATCTGGCATCTCATCTCGCTGAACTTGATTAGCCTCCTCAGTCTGAAGTAAATTTACCAACTCCACAAAGGATACTTGTCTACCAGAAACATTGAGGGAAGTGATCAACATCTTGTAGGAGTATGGCAATGCTCTCAAGATGACAGAGTTCAAGACATCATCATCCACTGGTTTTCCCATAGCATTCAATTTGGCTTTCAGTTCTGCCACTCTACAAAGGAATAGATCAACTGTCTCCCCAGAATTCATACTGAGGGTATGTAGTTGAGTTTGAAGGTGTAGAATAGTGGACTGATTCTTCCCTTCATACACAATGATTAAAGCATCCCAAGCTGCCTTACTGGTTTTTGCATCACAGATATGAGGTTGGACCTCATCTGTAGTAGCAAGGAGGAGAAACATGAGACCTTTCTTATCCTTCTTATCCCAAGCTTCTTGATCGGTTCCTGTTGTTTGAGGGCGTTGGGTAGTCCCAGTGACAACATCCCATAAGTCTTCCACCTGAAGAATGGCTCTCATTTTTGTCTTCCATGGAGCAAAATTTGGACCTTTCAGCAATTGTGAATCTGAGAGGTATTTGTGCATAGATGCCATTATGAAAATCTCCCCTGGATGGTGGAATTTTTGCAAATAAGAAGTGCTTTGTGTTTTAGCAACTTCTTTTTGTTTTTTTTAATTTGGGAAAAAAAATGTTAAGCAACTTTTGTGCAATTTGCGTCAATTTTGAATTTGTAAAAAAAATTTGCAAAATTTGTTTTTGTTGTTGTTGGAGCAACTTTGGGTTGGGTTGTTGTTGTTTGTGTTTATTATTATTATTTTTATATTGTTAAGCAACTTTGAGTGCAAAAAATGCTTTTATATAAAAAAATGTGGTTGTGGGTGGGGTGGAACCCCCGACCTCACCCGCCTACGAATTTCAGCTGAACCACTGCGGCTACAGTAGCCGCTGAGATAGATAAGGCACGTCGTGCCTCTTATATCGTGCTGAACAGATGACGAGAAAAAAATAACCCGCCTTAGCTGCCTGGGCGGCGATTTGAACTCAGGACCTGTGCAGGGCGGAGATTTTTACAATGAACACAGTCACCAACTGGTCTACAACGCGCTGTGTGAAAGGGGAAGAGACCAATATGTTTTTGTCTCCACTGGCATTGCTAGGAAACGGGAAAAAATTTTAACCCGCCTTTATCCCACATGTAGGAGAAAACAGGTTTGAACCGCTTGAAATATCGCTGCGCTCGTATATGGTTTCGATTGCCTTCGGGCAATCATGTCCACCCTTTTGCCTTCGTCTAGCCACGTCCGTCCTCTGCACAAACCAAGCAAAAATTGCCGAGTGTCGTAATGCCACGTGTCTTGTCGTCTTTGTCTGTATGGTCTGCGTTTTTCTAGTCTCGTGGTCTGCGCGTTCCTGGTCTCCGCCTCTGGTTCATGTCCACCCTTTTGCCTTCGTCTAGCCACGTCCGTCCGCTGCACAAACCAAGCAAAAATTGCCAAGTGTCGTAATGCCACGTGTCTTGTCGTCTTTGTCTATATGGTTTGCGTGTTTTTGGACTCGTGGTCTGCGCATTCCTGGTCCCCGCCTCTGGTTTCCACAGGGTCAGTCCGGTCACTGTCAAGGTCAGTCCGGTCGTGTCCGTTAGTGGTCAGGTTCCTCCGTCTGCCTCGCCTTACCCATTAAACACCGCCTGGCAAAAAACATCGCTCTGGTACCACGAAGAAACCTGCAAATAAATGAAGCGAACAGCAACGTTTATTGATTCTGAAATGATATATATACAATGCAATGGTTGGTTGGATAACCAACCAACCAACCTCCTCAACGGTTTAGGAGGAGCGCTTAATAGCGCATTATTAAAACAATTTTAAATTAATGTAATATTCTGCTATGTCTGCTAGCAATGATGAGATCCCTTACAATTGGAAAATGATCACTAACCCTGAAAAAAGAATTCTAATCCCCAACAAGTTGAAGACCTACAAACAAGCTAAGGAGAGGGTGTTTTCATCCGACTTTTATATTCAATCAAGGATGACCTTGCCGCCAAGTAACTATATTAAACTTGATAACATTTTAGTTTAACTTTACTTATAAAAATATAAATTTATAATTTATGAAAATTGTTTTTTTCAAATTCGTGGTGGAAATATTATGGCACTAGAACACCAAATCTTCAAAGGATAGTGTTGGCCACGGATCCGCCACCTGGGAAGGACTTGGTGTGTCAATGCGCCCTAGACCCGCAGACAAACATTGAAAGGCCGGGAGGAAGGGATGCCCCCCGTGCCGATCTCCGGAGAAGGCCGGCTCCTTTCCTAACCTACTTGGGGGGTTTAGATAAGGGTGCAGGAAAGAGATTTAAAAAAAAGGGGGGAAAAGGAACTCGAAAGAGATTGAAAAAGATAAGGGAACAGGAAAGAGATGTAAATATCATGCGTTTTGGGTGGGGGGAGAACAAGCAGCACGATCGCAAATTTGCATCCGAACCAACAACAATTAAAACAAAGCATGTAATAGAAACTGCAGCTGCTATTCTACCCTATGTATCCTTTTGTTTAGTATTCCAGATCCAAATAATCACCAATGCCCAAATCCATAATTCAGAATTCAAACAGACAGAAATATAAATGGACATGAAGCAGAAATACTAGTGGAAGGCAACATAAAAGATGACTACGGTTCTATCCTATGTATCCTCTATCTATGCATTCCAGGAATACTTAATCATCAAATACCGGAGTCCAGAGTTCAGTACAACAGTAAGCAATGAAATAAGAAACATGAGGCAGAAATGACAAGGAGAGGCAGCATAAAAGATGATGACAGTAAGCAAAGCCAAGGATGCTTTGAATTAATTAGAAGGTGGTCCGTCACAGTAGAGTCCTCTAGCAATATGTTCCCCCCCTTTTACAATGATGTGGTGCGGCTATTTATAGCGTAGTTTCCCCCCAATTACAATCCCGGGCACGAAATCCCAGAGCTGACAAAAGCTGACAAAAGCGACGAAAGAGTTGCTGATGTTGACTCCTACAGACAGGGGTTGTACTGGCAACAAGGTCCTCCTGAAGACTTGGCAGTGCGGTTGATGAAACTTCGAGTCAGCATGAATGCGGGTATCTGTGGTAGATGGAACTTGGCGTCAGCTTTAATGAGGGCAGCTGGAAGAGGTGGTTTTGGCCCATGCTTGTCCTTTTTCCCGTCACATCTCGACTCGGATCCTGATGCTGGACACTTGTCAACTTCTGACGGGGGGCATATCTGCCTTAAAAGGTAGTTTCTCTCTCGTGTCCTACTTTGCCTGGAAAAGGAGCGCAACCGGGTAGCGCAAGCGGGGAACAGCGAAGTTGGGGAGGCCTCCGTGCCTTAGTCTGTTTTTGGGCTGCTTGGAAGATATTGCCCAACTGCGCGCAAGCTAGAGGGCGCAGCCCGACTTCGCTGCGAAGTCGGGTTGCGCACTCCAACACTTAGCCAATTTGGCAGTTCAGACTGCACACAGGAATCAGGGCGCAACCCGACTTCGTTGCGAAGTCGGGTTGCGCGCTGGCACTTAGTCAATTTTCATGATCCACTACTTCCATTTATTAACCTAATACACTGAACAGTAATTGGGTGTGGGAAAAGATGCAACGAAGTCGGGTTGCGCGCTGGCACTTAGTCAATTTTCATGATCCACTACTTCCATTTATTAACCTAATACACTGAACAGTAATTGGGTGTGGGAAAAGATGTCTAAGTTGGGGAAAAGTTACTTAGGCCAAATGATGGGGGATAAGGAGGGACATGATTTACAAGGAAAAATGCAAGTGCTAATAACACTAAAAGTTCAAGCTAGTACCAACAACACTCAAAATAATGAAGTCAATCCATGGTGGAGTTTCTATCCCCTAAACTATTGGCTGCTCTAGACATTCAATTCGAGTATAATGCACTTATGGAATGACATATATTGGTTCTGCCAAGATTAATAGATAAGAGTGAACTAATTAACAAGACAAGTAAAACTAACAAGATAGATACTTCAAAAAAGGATGTCCATTTAATATAAGGAACTCCAAACCCTTCTAGGCTCTTTTTAGTTAACCACAGGGTCCTCCCATCAATTACAACTTTCCCACAATGTTCACAATTTTGATTATAGATTAGTGCATCAAAGCCACTTGCGATAACACTCCAAACAGGTTTAGAAAGAATTAAGCCAAAGCTACAAGTCTTTGAACAACAAATGATACTGAAATTCAGGAATATATAATACTTATCAAACAAAGTTATCCTGAAAACAACAATAACCAACCTACTTGCTCATTCAAGTAGAACCACATACCTGGGCTTCACAGCATACCAATGCCATTACACGACGATTGTACTCATTTATATTTAGTGGAGGATAAAAGAAGTGGCAACGCACATACAGCTGCATACCTTTTACAGAATTAGCCAGCTATGAGAAACTGTGTGTGTTCACTAGTCATTTAATCATGTGATCATACCATTTCCAAAATAATATCAAAGCTGAAATTAGAGCATAAAATAACCCTCTTGAAAGACAAGTTTCTTGGCATACATAGGGAATATACAAACAAGATAAGCTAGATAGCCAACATTAGCCATATCAAGTTCAACGAGATCAACTTTTCACTATTCAAAACATCATACTATAGATGGAAACACTATAAAAGAAGGTTTATAGTATAATAGTCTCCCAAAGCATATATCTCTTCTACGAATTTCAATATAGCAGTCTATCTCAAAAGATGTTCAAACAGTAAAAGAAAATGTCAATTGTAATAAGAAGCTATTTGCCAGCATCAACTATATGCATACTAACATCATTGACACTGTAAATGTAAAGAATAAAAGGGGAAATGGAAAGCACTATACTTGCATTAGAATAAGTGCAGGGACACAAAATCATGGGATTGGGGGCTAATAAAGTCTTCTTTGGGCTACTTGTCACACCAGCACTACTTTACAGATGAAAAATCTGCACAAGCAACATACAGGAAATAAAATGGAGGCAAAATAAAAAGAATTCAAAATTGCTTGATCATAAACAGCTTCCAAATTGAAGTGTCATTCCCTTATAAGATCTGTATGGCACAAACAGGTACTTTTCCCTAGAGGCAGAAGTTATCATCAGATTATTAGAATACCTGAAGAAAGTCAAGCACATAGAAAATGGCCTTAGGCAGTAATGACGGAAGCATTGAGTCCAAGGAAAGGCACTTGGATGAAAGAAAACAACAAATGGATGGGCAAATGAAATGTTAACCTACAGGTTACAAGAATGCCCAAACAGTAACCATGAAATAAAAAAGTATGTTAGAAAAATTTAAGACATCTGTGTGAAAAAAAATGTTTGGAGAAAATAACGACATTATGTCATTATCTTACAGAATTCAATCCCACTTACAATTAAAATAAAAAAGACTACATAACAGCAAAAATAAAATAAAACATTTTAAGGGTTATAGCCCAGATAAGGTCAAACTCACATCATATTATATGTGAGATAAGCAGATGGATGACTCTGGAGGAGCGAGAGGAGCACATTTGCTTATTTTGCACATCTGGGTAGTGGAAACTGAGAGGCACTTCGTTATGCAGTGCTCAGGCTATGATGATATTCAGAGGACATCTGTAGAAACATTGAAAGTTGATCCTATGACCACCTTTTTTTGGGGGGTGGGGAAAGTAAACACGATTATTTTTAATTAGAATAAACAGCAGGAGAGCAACATGACAAAAAAAATGAGAGCACCCAATCTTTTTCTTCGTTTTGTAAAGAGGCCCATATATGAACCAAACAGACACTATTGTGGGGTCGCATAATTGTTTTGGTCTCGTGGACATAATTGAAAATGATTTCGTATCATTTCCACTACAAAGGATTCATGTAGATTACTATACATACTCAGCAAAATATGTTTATCAGCACAACCCTTTTTAGAAAATCCTACATCACAATGAAAGAGTCCCACATGTTACAATGCATGGATGTATGTATTGAGATGATACATAATGGCATGCAAATTATATTAATATAGATTTATCTGCAATTAGCTATGTTCCATGAAGTTTCTGGGACAGGGATGGTGTGCTCCAATGAGACACATATCAAGGACGATCGATCTTTAGCCCCAATTTTGGATATGGCAGCAAGATGGCTCTGGCATGGAGGAGACACACTCATAGACTCTCTATGTTATCCATGACCAAAAAGTTGTGATTCAGGACTCTCCTCCTTCATGGCGATCACGTCCTTGGCCTATAAAATGAAGGTGTTGCTTTTTGGAACTGTAATGGGGCGATATGGTCTTTCCCTAGGTACATTCCAAGACGTTATTTCTTCATGATATCTTGCTTTTATCACAAAGACCCATTAGAGCCCGAAATGATCTCTTCCACCAATCAACGGTTACTTTTGTGTTTCTACTTTCAAGCACGTGACACGTTAATCAGTTGGCATTCACAGTTGCCTCATTCGTGACTGCCTTCATCAACATGTGTCATTGGCCGCATTAGATTAGCACTCCAGATATATGTGATTTTAGATTAAGAAGGGCCCACCCCCTCTTAGTGACATCTTCATAGCAATATGTTATTTTCCTCCAGCGTCAACGTTTGCCATTCACTCTAATGGTGACCCATACTTGGATCTCTACCTGGAGATTTCTACACATTCATCAATGCGTGATGTCATTCTTTTAGGTGAATTCAATGCCCGCACTGGGACCCACCAAGCACCTTTTCATGATCTTACAGAGAACCCACCAAGCACCTTATCATGATCTGCAGATGAGAAGCATCCTGTTACAGCTTATGGAAAACACTCAATTCGGTTGTGCAAGTCACATGGCCTCTTGGTTTGCAATCGCATTCCTCAGTTTCCTAACTCTTTCAGGTTCACTTTTTTTCCACATGTGGGAGGTGAAAATGTGGTTGACTATATGTCATCACCAATAGGACTTAGCTTTTTGATATTCATGGCTTTCAGGTATCTAGTCAGCTTACCTTGGTCAATCATGAAATGTTGACTTTCTTCTTGAGTTCCTCCTCTTTTACCTCTCCATCTTTTCCTCCATTACCCAATCCTACCAACCATCCCATGATTCATTTTGATCCATGTTTGGCAAATGATTATGCTACTCATCTCTTCCAGTTGATGTCCCAATAATACTCTCTTAATTCCATCACAGCAACAAAAAAATATGAAAATTTGTCTTGTATGTCATGGGATGCAGCTCTTGACTCCTTTACCCACACTCTTCCTTAGTCGAAGCTAGTTTGTCACATTCACTTGCCCCATGAATTATTGGTATGATGAGGAATGTAAGTCCATGCATCAGAAGCTCCGTTTTCCTCTTATCCATGACCCTACTGTTGGTTACGAATCTGCCATGAGGAAAGGATTTTGGGTTGATGCGCCCAGATTCGCCCACCAGCATGAAAGGCCGGAAGGAAGAGATGCCTTCCGAGCCAATCTCCGGAGAAGGCCGGCTCCTTTTTGGGGGGGTTTATGTTCAAGCTAAGAGTACGGGAAAGAAATAAATGAACGAGAAAGGAATTTACAAATATATTCAAAGGTTGGTGAGGGGAACTAACGATGCGGGAACACACCAATCACCAATACTTATTGCATTAAATATAAAGCACGGTACGAGAGCTGCAAAATCTAACGTATACTTCCGATACCCAAGCAGTGTACGCACGGCTACAACGGCTCCCTAACAGACATTCCCTACAAGGAACTAACAGTACGGCAACACGTCAATCACCACCTACGGACACTAACATGGGTAGAAAGCAATCATAGAGATATCAAAGCCAGGTATATGTGTTTATGTAGAGAATTTAACCGCACGACTTCAATGGCTCCCTAACGGACATTCCCTACAAGGAACTAACGATGCGACGGCGCACCAATCACAGAGATACGGACCGGCAACAAAACACAACTTATGAAACTGCTACCACATCTATTCTATGTATCCTTTTAATTCATGAAGTACAGGGGGTGCTTTAAACAAGCGATGCTAGAGGCACCTGATCATCAAATGCTGAAATGAATCAACGAGCCATGACACGGAGTTAGCCTAAGGCATGAATATAAAGAAAGGCGGCATAAAAAACGAAGCGACGAGAACGAGAACCAGGCATACAAATTATATTTATAAGCAGAAGCACGGTTACAATGGGCACAGTGGTTCCCTAACAGACATTCCCCTTCCACCCCTTACAATGAATTCATGGTGGGCTTTTATAGCCCGAGTCCCTCCCGTTACATTAATGGGCACAAGGTCCCAGTCAAACATAAGCTGACAAAAGCGGCGAAAGAGCTGCAAATGCTGACCTTTTGTCGGACCGGACTGTACCCGCAGCATGGTCCTCCTGGAAGCTGGACAGCTACATGGCGGTGCGCTGGGCGGAATCTCCAATCTGGCAGTGATGCGGGTAGCTGGAGCAGGTAAAACCTCAGATCAGCTTTAAATGAGGCTACTGGCGCAGGCAATGCAGCCCATGCTTGTCCTTTTGCTCGGCACGTTTCGGCTCTAATCCCGAAGGTTGGACACTTGTCGGATGATGGATGATGCTGTGTGACACGTGTCTGCCTTGGAGGGCAGTCTGTCCATCTTCGCTTGGGATCAGAGCGTCTCGGGTTGCGTGGGCAGAAAACAGTGCAGTCGGGAAGGCCTTCATGCCTTGGTCAAATTCTGGGTTTGTTCCCCTACTGCGCACCTGTCAAGGGCGCACTCCGACTTCACTGCGAAGTCGGGCTGCGCACAGGTGGAAACTGGTGTCTGCCGCCGTACGGACTCTGCTCCGGCCTTTTGTCATCTTCTGTCAGCCTGCCAGCCTGTCAATCTGCCAGTTGCAAGGTGCGCCCAGAAAGTGGGGCGAAGTCAGACTTCGCACCAAAAGCATCGCACGGGCGAAGTGCGAACTTCGCACCAACACTTAGCCATTTTTTAGGTAACTTGCTGGAAAGTTGAAAAATCAGCTGGGGACTCCAAGAAAGGGGGAAAGAAAGAGAATGCGGGAAGGAAAAGGAAAGGGAGAGAAGAAGGAAGGAAAATGGAGGAAGAGGGAAAAGAAGAGCGATCTTGTTACAACACGAAGACATTGCACCCCGTGCAAAATGTGACAACATTTCTGGCGGCTCGCGGGGTGTCGAGCTCGCCTCGGCGCAAAGAATCCATGCCTTCATCCTTTGGGTGCAGAGGAACTTGCCTCCCCTGCCTTTTGTTGCTCTAGCTGTTCGCCCTGTGGCAACTGTTCTTCAGATTCATCTTTGTCAGTTGCCCCCTCAGAGTTACCTTCCGAAAGCTCTCCATCTCCTGCTTCTGCTTCGCAAATGCGATCGTATGCGGCCTGGGCTGGGCGCCAAGCTTCTGCTTCAAATGGCCGGCGGTCAGCTACATCTTCTAATGCTGCGTGGAAAGCAGCGACCGCGTGCAGGTCGATGGTGAGGTATCTTTTTTCTAACTCCTGGAAGTAGGAGCTGATCTTGGAATATTTGGCCACCATCTGAGTGACCTGATTGTCTTGAATTGGCTCAGCCCAGCTGTCAATTTCAGCTGTATCTGCTTCGAAGGACTGCCAATTCCTTTTCACCCGATCTAGGGTGAGAAGCTCGCCATTTTCAACAAAACCTGGGCACCCTAGTTCTGAAAGAGCGCGAAAGGGAGCCAGACAGATATCTCTTTCATGTCCGAATGCATCTAGCATTCGTCTAGCAACTCTCACCTCTTCAACTTTTTTGAAATATTTGTGCAAGGTCACCCTTGCACCTGCCCATTCTGCAGCGAATGAGGACACGGGAGAAAATTGGAGGCCGTTGCGCTCGCGCTCTCGAAGATTTACCGCCGAGGTCCGGCCATTGCTTCGCACGGCGCTCGGCCTCCTCTACCCACGAGGCTTTCCACGGGCGAGAAACTTCTTGAATTCTGGATGCGAAATCCAGAACTGCCATCGCCTTGTAGGTGTGGGGCTTGCATTCCCGCAGCAAACCAGCCCTCATCTCCTTAACCTTTGTCTTTGAAAAGACCGTCGCTTGAGATGCTCTCTCTGCAAGTTGCGACTGCGCCTGCTTCAAAGACTCTTGGAGCTGAGAAATCTGCTCCAAGGCTGCTTGCTTTTCGGTCGCGGCTTGTTGCTGAGAAGCGGCCAGCTGGGATTTGAGTTCATCTATTTCTTGCCGCGCCGCTTCCAGTTGCTCAGTGGACCTAGACAGGTCCTCTTCAAGCTGCCTTGTTTTATCCTGCAACCCAAAAAGTTCTTCCTGCTCCTCCAGACTTTTGACAAAGAGATTATCAGCTTTGCGCATGATCGACTGAATCTCATATTGCTTGTTAATGTCGTCAAAGCTCTTCTCCTTTGTCTGGAGCTCGTAGTCCGCCCTGGTCATTTCCCGGAGAGGTTTCTTTACTTTTGGGATTATCTTCTCTGTTGTAATCACTCTCCTCCCGGAAATCGTACTTTGCGCGTTTTACCGGGGGCGGCTATCTCTTCATGTCTCCTCCGCTTCGGGTCTTGGAGGAAAGAGACGAGAATACTCTACGACCCTCGTTGCCGGGGGCAAGTCGTCACGTATTACGGAGGTCGTCCATAAAATCTGGTTCCCCCGGCCCTAGGGTTCTGCCGAGACGTCTCTCCTGCGGGGATGGGACCGGGGAGGAACCGGACAGACCTTGGAAGAATCGGCCGCTTCTGGGGGCGACGGGGAAATGGAGATGGGAGCGGCTGAAACTGTGAGGGTTTGAAGCGGCTGAGACGGAGGATGTGACGGTGAACGGGCGGCCTCAGCACTAGCCTCAGGCGAAGGGTTTGGAGTTGTGCTCAGAGATAGAGAAACGTTAGGGTTCTGAGCAAACTGATCAAAAGAATGGGGGCCGCTAGAAGGGCGTGGAGACGGGGGAGGGGGATGCGGCCATGACCTGCTCGGATTGAGCGGGAGACGGAGTGGGAGTAGGACTGGATGAGACCAAGGAGATAGGGGCAGCAAACGTACTGCGGGCTCCGCTTGAGCCGATGCCGGATGGATGTACGTAGCTCGATTTCGGCGGGTGGCTTAGGACTGCCCAGAGACACTGTCTCTGCGGCGGCAGGACGCGGCTGCGGCTCTGCAACTGGCTGCTGCACTATCAGGCTAGGTCGCCTGATTTTCTCAACTCTCTTCCGCTTCTTTTCTTACGGAATAACGGTTGGATCAGGGGAAGGAGATGAAGCAGGTGCAGCGAGCGGCGAGGCTCCCACGGTGAACTTGTACCGGGGTTTGACTTGCGGAAGGTGCCGCATAGCCAGTCTGCCCTCTGACGGCGCTGGCGTTTTTCGTGCCTGAGGGATTGCCTCGGGCGTTGCCTTGACTAATTCTTTCGCCTTCTCAGGCGCCGTCTTGGAAGCCACGGGCTGCATTGGATCGACCTGGAAGTCTGCCGGGCCCGCGCTGGTAGTTGCCGAAGTGTACAACTGTTGGGAGGGAGACCCTCCTTTATAGCCTTCAAAGGGACCTCGGGGAACGTAACCTTGATATGCGAACGGCCGCCAGCTGTCATGATGCTTTGGTCATAGAGAACCGAAAAGTCGTCATCTACGGCCAGGTTTCTCCTTGTTGATTTGTCGTCTTTGCGTGCGGCATCTCATCTTCCGGCATTCGGTAATCTTTTCTTTAGACCGGTTAAGGCATGCTATCTTGGATAGAAATTTTTTGAACCCTGGAGATGAGCGGTGGTCCGGGTTTCGCTTGGGGTCATATGTCACCTCCTCGCAGTAGAAATCCTGCCAGGGAGGAGAAGCTTCCATCAATTCGATTTCCCAGTCAAGATCCACATGGACCACGTCGCATTTATCTTCAGTTATATCTGCCCGGGGGCAGAGATGTGTGAACTTTCCCCTTATTCCATATGGGTCATACTTCCAGCGTTGCGGCAACAAAACCAGGCCAATCCGGGAAAACTCTTGCTCAAGGTAGACATGCTTGTCCTACCTCAAAAATCTCAACATTTGCCCGGGAAAGAGGGTATTGAAAAATCTGTCCTCTCTTCTTTCCTAGGCCGAACTCCTCTTCAACATAGTCCATTTGTCGGGCAACCTCCATCCCGAACATATGCTCCGAGCACCGATAGGGCAGCAAATGGGGTTTGCCCTTGAATCCGTAGATTCTGACCACAATTCCCTGCGTCAGTCTGAAAACGTCCCCGAGCTTCTGATTTATCAAAGCGCTCGTCATTTCTCTCGGGGGACGGGGAATTTCGCTTTCACTGAAGACTGACATGACGAATCCCAGAAAGTTGAAGTTGAACTTGTAGTAGGACCCTTTCCGGTATAAGTCATCCGTCCAGTTATAGACGGGTTGTGGCTCTCCCCTCTCGTTGACCTTCTTCAGGTTCAGGATCGGCATCAGGGGGTGCAGATGGTACAAACAAAGCCAGGCTAGAACGGAGCCGAAACGAAAATCGGTAGGCTGCCTCTTACGGATTTTTACCGAGGCTGGAATGAACGGCGTAAGCCAGCCGGTCTGCCAGATCGAAAGAGATGGGACGCTTCCCACTTCTCTGTCTTTGCCGGTTCGTAGGACTCTCCACATAGGAGACATTCACGCGGCGCTAGGCTAGTGCAGGCTGTACCGACTCATCGGAATCGCAGCCAAGAATAGATGCCAAAATGATGTACAAGTATTTGTTACGGAATTGTGCCAAGGGCATGGGGCCGGTTGGCCACTGTCCAGCTGCAAGCGGGGCGTTCAGCTCTGAATTGAGGAAATCCCTCATCCGTTTTGTTGGCGTGAAACGTCCCGCCTGCTCGCCCAAATTTATCTTTCTGAGAATGGCGTTGGAGTCATACTCCAACCCTGGGGCGAAAGCTGGCTGGACAGTCTCCCTGCGCAGTGTGAACAAGGGTTTACCGCTGGAGCTGCAAATTTGCCGGGTAGCTGGTCTGTAGTGTCTGACAATTAGGTCTACCAGTTCCGGGCATTGGTGGACAGGAGGGCACAAGAATCTGACCAGATTGGATTTATACGCCGCTCCGAAATGGTGGAAGGGCGAAACTTTGTCAGCCCAACTTTCCACATTTGCCCGCAACTTCGTTAGGCTCATAGAAAAAGAGCCGTCCTTGTATCCCGATAAATAATTCACCGGAGGTGGTGGGGCTTGCCCACGCTGTACTTTTTTCGTCCGGGACTTTGACTTTCTCTCTGGCGGGGTTTCGCTTCTGAAAACGCCCGGCCGCGGTAAATCCTTGGGTTCGCCACTTTCGTTGGACTGCGCTGACACGGCATCTTTCCTCTGTCCATCTCTCCGAATCAGCAATAATTGCAAGTTCAAGGCGTCCGCGGCGGATTTCGTTGTCACGGGAATAATTTGCCTTTGTCAGGATTGTCAGGAATAATCCGCATAGTCCGGAATGTTTAAAAACATCCGACCCCCTTTTCTAGATAAAGACAGCGCCATTAATGCCGCGCGGAGGAGGTAGGTCGGCTGAGTTAAGGCTCTTTGGTGGGCTGCGCGAGGAGAATGTTTGGAAAAAGCGCGCTCCGGCGGACGTGCCATGCTCTTTTGCTTGCACTTTCGTTGAGGAACGTGCAATCATCAATTCTGTCTTGGACGACTGCGCCATGGGCGACGTCCACTGCCGGAGCGCGGGCACATTGCTCAAGAAAGAATCATTGGTGCGGAAACCCACTTTGGAACGGCTACAAACGCGCCTTGGGCCCAGCTAGGATTTTTTTTTAATTTTTTATTCATTTTTAAACGTTGCCCCAAACTGGCCCAGAAAACGAGGCGCAGCCGGACTTCGCCCAAAGTTGGGCGCGGCCCGACTTCGCCCGAATTTCGGGCGAAGTTCGAACTTCGCGCGAAGTGCGCGTTCGAACTGTTCCTTCTTCTTTCTTGCTTGCTGCGCCCAAGGTTTGGGCGCAGTCTGGGTCCTTTGCAACCTTCGGGCCTTTGACCACACTTATCATTTTTCTTTAGACTGATCCTGGACAAGCCGCGCAGTGCAAACGCCGAGGCGGGTTCGGACTTCGGCCGAACTTTGGGCGAAGTACGAACTCGCGCGAAGTTCGCACTTCGCACGAAAGTTGGGCGCAGCGCGGACTTCGCACGAAAGTTGGGCGAAGTGCGGACTTCGCGCGCAAGTTGGTCGAAGTCGGACTTCGCGCGCGAAGTCAGTCTTCGGCCAAAGCTTAGCGAAGCCTGTCTTTAGTGTGCCCTCGTGGCTTCCCTTTCAGTCGCGCTTCGCACCGTGGCTGGCCCGAAGCCCGACTTCGCTGCGAAGTCGGACTTCGGCCAACACTTAGCCAATTTTTTGCCTTTTTTCCTTTTCTCTTTTCTTTGCACAGCCGAACTTCGCCCCTCCTGAGGGGCGACGACAGACTTCGCTGCGAAGTCTGTCTTTCTCTCCCATGCCGCAGTTAAGCTCAAAAAACGAAGAAAAACAATTTAAAAGCTGAAAACTGGAAACTGTACATGCTGGGAAATAAAAAGCATAAGGAAAATTTTTTACAAGGAAGGGCCACTCGGGCACCTTCAGCAGCGGTAAAGCTTCAAGTGGAACCCGTTAACAGGGATAGGCAGGAGCTGACCCTCCATATCCCGCAGTATGTAGGCATTGAACTGGTTTACCCGGGCAATCTGATAAGGGCCCTCCCAGAGGGCATCAAACTTCCCGTGATTACCTGGCTTTGCTTTATATGAGTCCCACTTCAGCACCAGGTCCCCGATTTCGAAAACTCGGGCAGTGGTGCCTTTGGCAAACCAGCCTTGAGTGGCTGCAATGTGATTCGCGAAGGCCTGGTATGCACTTTCTCTGTCTTCTTCCAACTGCAGGAGTTGGCACAGTCTGTCGTCCACCGGGTCTCCGCTGCATCTGTCTTCGTCGATCATCCACAGGGCAGGGATCTCGATGTGTGATGGCATGACAGCCTCTTTGCCATAGACGAGCGCATAGGGGGACGTTCTGAGGGATTTCTTGAATGCGACTCTGTCCGCCCACAGCGCCCGGTTCAGGAGCAAGTGCCAAGTCCGCTTGTTTCTGTCAATGGTCCTCCGGATGATTTTCAGGAGGTTCTTGTTAGTGGACTCGGCAAGGCCATTCCCCTGCGGGTAGTAGTTAGAAGACATCTTGTGATAGATGCCAAGTCTGCCGGTGTACTCCGTGAGTACAGCGCCTACAAATCCCGGACCGTTGTCTGTCACAATCGACTACGGAACCCCGAAGCGGGTAATCAGGCTCTCAATGAACACGATGACCGTTTCTTGGTCTGCGTTCTTGGTCGGGATCGCCTCCGTCCACCGCGTGAAATAGTCGGTAGCCGTAAGAATAAACTTGTGGCCGGCGAGAGGAGTTAGGAGAAATCACCCCAATAAAGTCTAAACCCCATTCTTTGGAACGGAGTCTCGGCTTTGAATCGGTTGAAGGGGCGGGGGTGCTTTTCTGTTTCGGCCGGCAAACCTCTGGCATTGATCACATTTAGAGCAGACCGCATGCGCGTCTGCGAACAAAGTGGGCCAATAGTACCCAGCCCTTATTATTTTTAAGGCCGTTGGCCTTGAAGAATGGTGACCCCCAGGCATCCCGGAATGAAATTCTCCGAGGACCCTAGGCTGGTCAGATTTTAAGACGCACCGCAACAGGATGCCGTCAATGTTTTTGAAGTAAAGCCCCTCGGGGCGAAGAGTGTACTTAAGTGCACCTAGCCGAAATCTCCTTCGCTGTGAGGCGTTCGGGTGATCGGGACATCTTCCGGTGCGAAGTATCTCACCGGTTCATCTGTCCAATCACTCCCCCTCCGATAAGGAGTCGGCTAGGTAGATGCGTGTCGTTGTGTCCTCCCACTTACAGGCGGAGATGCCGGCTACAGCGCTTCGGGCCAATTCCTGACACAAGGCTCGGCCTCTGATAAGCTTGGTGGGCCGCACTTCAATGTCAAACTCCTGGATTTTTGCAATCCATCCCGCTCTCTTGTGACCCGGTTCTCCCTGCAAGATGAAGCTTCGAACATCCGGGTGAATCACAAAGACAGTAGTCTTGCTCTGGGAGACAAAGTGCCTGAACTTTCGAAGGGACTTCATAACAGCATGAACCTGCCGCTCTATAAAATTGTACTTTTCTTCATGCGGCAGAATCACTTGGTTGAGGAATGCTATGGGGCGCTCCTCACCATTGTCTCCCTTCTGAGTTAGGACTGCAGCGTAACTTTCGGGTTCTCCCACTTGCATACGGGATGAAGTCTCTGGAGTAGTCCGGGTTTGTCAACACCGGAGCTTGTGCAATTCGGGCCTTGATTTCCTCGAAGGCTTGCTCTCTCTCATCAATCCATTCGTAAAGTGTATCTTTCTTGAGCGGTTCGGCCATAGGCTTGATCACTTGTGCGAAGTCCGGGATGAACTTCCGCACAAAGTTAATCGACCAGAAGGAGGCTGCAGCCCTTTTTTGTCGATGGGGGCGGCAAGCGAACGAGGGCTTACGCTCTGTCGGGGTCAATGGCGAGGCCTTCCTCGGAGATGACATGTCCCGGCGACTTTCCTTCCTTTACCGCGAAGACGAGACTTCTTCGGGTTTATAGAAATGCCGAATTCTCGACAACTCTCAAATATTTGCCGTAGGTGCGAAACATGATCTCCTCGTTGGTGAGAGAAAACGAGTCATGTCATCAAGGTAGATGACGATAATCTTATTGAGCGGCTCTCGGAAGGCCAGGTCCATGGCCCTTTGGAACGTGGCACCGGCATTAGATAAGCCAAATGGCATGCGGCGATAGGCGAACGTCCCCCACTTGGTGGTAAACGCCGTCTTATCTTTGGTCCTCATCTTTGACCCAAATCTGGTTGTAGCCGGAAAATCCATCTAAAAGTGAAAATCTCTGGGCTCCAGCAACGATATGTAGGATCTGGTCGATTTGGGGAAGCGGATAGTGGTCCCGGAGGGAAGCTTGATTTAGGTTTCTGAAGTCGACACAGAGACGAATGTCGCCATTCTTTTTCCTCACGGGCACCAAATTCGCGACCCAGGATGAATGTTTGATGGGGTAGATGATCTTGGCCTCCAGCATCTTCAAGAGCTCGGTCTTCATCATGGCCTCAATCTTCGGATTCACGGCCCTCTGTTTCTGTCGGAATGGCTTGGCGCCATCCTCTAGCTCAATGGTATGCTGGATGACAGTTCTGTCATACCCCCTCAAATCCTCGTAGCACCAGGCCACGATGTCGGGGAACTCCTGGCACAGTGATCTGATCTGCTCCAGTTCCTCCGACGTGCAGTCTGTTCCGACCTTGATAGTTTTACCAGGTTCAAGTTCCAGGTCAGCATACTGCCTCGGGTCTACTTTGATCCTGTGGGATATTGCTCTGTCATTCTGATCAAAGAGACTTTCTAATGTAATCAGTCCTTTTGGGACGTGATTATTCCGTAACTGTATCAACCCCTCATATTGCTCGTCATCAGGGTCTCTACCTCCGATTACACACACTTCGTTAACCGGGGAATGTGACGATCTCCTCGTCTCGGCCGAACACTCGCCGGTGGGTGTCCTTATCGAGCACGAAGGCACAGTAGACGAGTACGAACCGGCTTCGGTTTACGGACAACGTCTTCGGCCGGAACGTACCTGGCTCCAACGGACGCCAGAATATCAGCGTGCTTGTTTTTCTCACGCGATATCGCTTTGACATTCAATGAGTCGAATGACTCCATCAGGTCCCACACCCGATTGCGGTACGCTCTAAGATAGTGTTGTTTGGATGCGCACTTCTCCGTAACTTGGTGACACACCAGCTCTGAATCTCCGAAAATCTGTAGGTGCTTGATTCCGAGCCTCTCCGCCTTTCGCAAACCCAAGCACAGGGCTTCGTATTCCGCCGAGTTGTTAGTGCGGCTCCGGGGCCAACTTTGTAGGCATAGTCCTTCCGGATTCCGGTTGGAGAAACCAGCAGCACTCCTGCACCGGCGCCATTCTTGCATCGCGCGCCGTCAAAGAAGAGCTTCCACAGCTCTTCGGGTGCAGGTCCTACTTCTTTTGCAGCCGACATGTCAAGCCTCTCGGGCTGTACAATGGAGTAACAGCCCTGCTCTGTCCCGATTACGGCATTAAAGTCCCGCAACGAGAACTCATCTTCAAGCTGTAGCACTTCGAAGGCTTGCTCAGTCAGTTCCACTGTCACCAGCTCTTCCCCTGACAACTGGACCATACAGTCCATCTCTCCTCCGGGTATCTTGTCTACTAGGAAGGGGGAAGGCTTCTCATTAAAAATTCTCAGTCTCCTTCCTTTGAAGGGCACTTCCATGTGTGAGTAGTCTAGAGACAGTACCCGCCCAACTTCGCGGTGAACTCCCGAGAGAGACACATGCCGAAGTAAGGCTCCGAGTCAACAATCACGACCTCTTGGATGACTACGATGTCGAGAGCTTTGTGCGGTCGGATAGGGATGTCCTTTATGACACCAGGCTGTCTTGACAGGGGTGCCGTCTAATTGCGGCACGCCTTGGCTGCTCCGTGTGTATTCCATCCCGATCTCATCGCGAGACGGCCTTCGGCATCACAGTCGAGGAAGCACCAGAGTCCACCATGCGGTTGTGAACTATGTGCCCTTGCATCCGTAAAGACAGATAAAAGGGTGGCGGTCTGTTCTTCCCAGTGGCGGAGACTGTCAAAGGTTGAACCGGGACAGCGGGCTGTATCTGTCTGCCGTTCTTCATGTTCTTCGATGATTCTTGCGGCGAGATCTACGACACGGGAGCAGAAGAGCATCGTACATGCTGATTCTAGCAGGTGTTCTTTTCAACTCGTCTACAATGCTGTAGCCCGAGGTACTAGCTCCTTCTGCTTGTTTTGCCGGCTCATACTTCGTCCGGTACTGCTGGGTGGCCTCAACTCGCTGCCTCTTGGTCAGAGACGGGTACTTCAGCTTCTCCTGGGCTTGTTCTTTGGTTTCAGCTGGAGGCTGAAGTACCGGAGTCTTAGCCGGAGTTGGGGCCTTTGCTGGAGGTTTGGCTGGAACAGCGGCAGCCTTTTCCGGAGAAGGCTTGACTGGAGCTTTATCTTTGGATGCCTTCTCCTGGGCTGTGTAGGGCCACAGCCGCTTGTATGGTGGCAGCCCTCCGGGCTGCGGTTTTTCTCTTCTCGCGTAGACTTGCAAAGGCTTGGCCGCATCTGCGGCTTTCTTTTCTTCCTTGGCGGGTGGCGCTAGATTTTCTTCCGGGAGGGCAAAGTTGGCTTCGCCATCCAAGATCATGTACAGTTCATCGTCTTCTATAGCGCTGCCGGCCAATGTCTGAATGTAGTCTTTGGTGCAAAGTGCGATCTTCCTCCGAATGCGGGTCATTGCACGTAGTGCACCAGTTAACTTTGGTCGGGAGGACCGAGCGGGTCTTCTATAGCGGCATTTCTCGGAGGCGGACGCCTCTGCGGCTGGTTTTCCGGCGCTTTGTCTTTTGTTAGCGCCGGGGCGCATATGGCCTCCTAGGAGGCGAGGTCCATCCGGGCTCGCTTCTTCTTCATAGCGGTCATGTCATTGGACATGGCGTGGTATCCGGAGGCCAAAGCCCGCACTTCTTGTAGAATCGTGTTACGGATGCTTGCTTGTCGGGTGGCGGCAATTGTGCCGGTGGAGGCAATGCGGCCAATGGAGGAGGGTTAGAATAAGATGCGTATTGTGGAGGAGCGGGAAGTGCTGGAAAATGCGGAGCGGGAGGCGGCGGGTGAGGGTAATGCAGGCGAGGCGGGCCGTAAGGAGTTACGACCGGCGCCGGATTCCACTCTCTCGTTGGGGTTGCTGTCCCGATGTGGACGGCGCACCACCGAAGCGAAGGATGCGAGATGCAGGGAAGTCGGGATGGATGGGCTCCTGCACTCTGGACGGGAGTCTGCCAATGGAGATAATGTCAGCTTCAGCTTGCTGGGCAGCTTCGTACAGCGCAGGGAACTCGTCAATTCTGGCGATCTTCGGCGGCCAGGCATATGTCTGAGTTGAAGGATCTCAGATAGTAGTGAGCAGCCATGCCGGCTGAAGGCCGAAGTTCGCGAGGTACCCGTTTCCAGGATCTCGCAAACCTAATGTTAAAATCAGACACCTCCTCTTGAGGATGTCTCTGGATAGCTTGGAACTGATGCAGTAGAGAAGTAGGGTCAGCAGACTCGTTGCATCCTTTTACGAGCCTCCTGGCAGGGCGGGGCCACCCCGTGATGGATCCCTCCGCAGCGATCTCCACCAGTAGAGAAGCTTTCCCCTCAGGGAAAGGGCCAGCAGACGGGTCTTCACACTTTCATCGGTGATAGTATGCAATGCGGCCAGGGCAAGGATGTCCTGGATGTGCTCGTACGCCGTCTTACCGTAGCCGTCGTATGTGGGAATAGACTTTAAAGCGGCAGGGGGCACAGCTTGCTGTCCGACCAGGGCCAAGGGCCCCGTAGAGTCCACAGTCGGGAAGAGATCATCATCATTCGGCTGTTGGGCAGCCATTTCTTCTTCTTCTTCTTCTCCGCCGTCGGTTGTGTACTCAGTGTCGGTACTTTCCGAGGATGCAGGATCTTCTTCTTCCTCGGCCTCTTCTATTTCGTACTCGGCTCCTCCGACTTCGGCTTCGGCTTCTTCTTGTATCTCGGCCTCGGCTTCGTCGAAGCGAGCTCGCGGATCAGCCGGCCTGGGGATCTCGCCTCGGCGTTGATGTCCGGTTCGTAGAACTCGGGCGGGCTTCTCGGATCCCTTGCTTGCCACCTTCTCGTGTGCATGAAGGTGCTTTGGGACCGGTCTTCTAGACTCGGAGGATTTGTTCGTGCGAGTCGCCAGGTGTTCAGATTTGGAACAGCAATGAAGCGAACACCGGTGCTTCGATTCTGTCGGGGGTGAGAAACTTCCTTGTCTCACCAGGTGCTCAGAAAACACCGTCAGCGCCAGGTGGAGACTGATCAAAAAATCTCTCTTGAAACGTGGGACCAGGGTCCCACCGGGCGTGCCAGAGAAACTGTTGGTTACGAATCTGCCATGAGGAAAGGATTTTGGGTTGATGCGCCCAGATTCGCCCACCAGCATGAAAGGCCGGAAGGAAGAGATGCCTTCCGAGCCAATCTCCGGAGAAGGCCGGCTCCTTTTTGGGGGGTTTATGTTCAAGCTAAGAGTACAGGAAAGAAATAAATGAACAGAAAGGAATTTACAAATATATTCAAAGGTTGGTGAGGGGAACTAACGAGTGCGGGAACACACCAATCACCAATACTTATTGCATTAAATATAAAGCACGGCGAGAACCGCAAAATCTAACGTATACTTCCGATACCCAAGCAGTGTACGCACGGCTACAACGGCTCCCTAACAGACATTCCCTACAAGGAACTAACAGTACGGCAACACGTCAATCACCACCTACGGACACTAACATGGGTAGAAAGCAATCATAGAGATATCAGAGCCAGGTATATGTGTTTATGTAGAGAATTTAACCGCACAGCTTCAATGGCTCCCTAACAGACATTCCCTACAAGGAACTAACAGTACGGCAGCGCACCAATCACCAGATACGGACCAGCAACAAAACACACAACTTATGAAACTGCTACCACATCTATTCTATGTATCCTTTTAATTCATGAAGTACAGGGGGTGCTTTAAACAAGCAATGCTAGAGGCACTTGATCATCAAATGCTGAAATGAATCAACGAGCCATGACACAGGTTAGCCTAAGGCATGAATATAAAGAAAGGCGAGCATAAAAAACGAAGCGACGAGAACGGAACCGGGCATACAAATTATATTTATAAGCGAAGCACGGTTACAATGGGCACGGTGGTTCCCTAACGAGACATTCCCCTTCCACCCCTTACAATGAATTCATGGTGGGCTTTTATAGCCCGAGTCCCTCCCGTTACATTAATGGGCACAAGGTCCCCGATCAAACATAAGGCGACAAAAGCGGCGAAAGAGCTGCAAATGCTGACCTTTTGTCGGACCGGACTGTACCCGCGAGCATGGTCCTCTTGGAAGGCGGACGGCTACATGGCGGTGCGTTGGGCGGAATCTCCAATACGGCGATGATGCGGGTAGGCTGGAGCGGGTAAAACCTCGGATCAGCTTTAAATGAGGCTACGGCGCGAGCAATGCAGCCCATGCTTGTCCTTTTGCTCGGCACGTTTCGGCTCTAATCCCGAAGGTGGACACTTGTCGGATGATGGATGATCTTTGTGTGACACGTGTCCGCCTTGGAGGGCAGTCTGTCCAACTTCGCTTGGGATCAGAGCGTCTCGGGTTGCGTGGGCAGAAAACAGTGCAGTCGGGAAGGCCTTCATGCCTTGGTCAAATTCTGGGTTTGTTCCCCTACTGCGCACCTGTCAAGGGCGCACTCCGACTTCACTGCGAAGTCGGGCTGCGCACAGGTGGAAACTGGTGTCTGCCGCCGTACGGACTCTGCTCCGGCCTTTTGTCATCTTACGTCAGCCTGCCAGCCTGTCAATCTGCCAGTTGCAAGGTGCGCCCAGAAAGTGGGGCGAAGTCAGACTTCGCACCAAGGCGGGCGAAGTGCGCACTGGGCGAAGTGCGAACTTCGCACCAACACTTAGTCATTTTTTAGGTAACTTGCTGGAAAGTTGAAAAATCAACTGGGGGACTCCAAGAAAGGGGGAAAGAAAGAGAATGCGGGAAAGAAAAGGAAAGGGAGAGAAGAAGGAAGGAAAATGGAGGAAGAGGGAAAAGAAGAGCAGTACTGTTACAACACTGAAGACATTGCACCCCGTGCAAAATGTGACAACACCTACCACTATATTTTCCACTGGAGAGGAATATAAATGCCTCATTTGACGTAAGAAGCAAGAGTTTCTTGTCGCTATGCGTTGTGAGCTTCTAGATGCTCTTCATCACTCTCCCAAAGCCTTTTGGCACACTCTTCTTCCTAGGAAGCCCCATCCCATGTGCATCAATGACAAGTCCTAAGTCTCCCATGCTAATTCTTTATATGATATCCCAAGGCAGCCCACCATTCATATCTCTTCTCTCCCCCCCCACTTCATGCCACCTCTTCTCTTCAAGGGACATCAAAAGAGCTATACATAAATTAAGCACTTGCAAAGCTGTTGATTTTCAGGGATTTCAGACTGAGTTCTTGAAGTATGGTACTGAAGCTCTTGGCTATCCCATTGCAGAATTATTCAATGAGGTTGTTTGTTCTAGGTTCCCTGCCTCCTGGTCATAGCATATTGTCCACCCCATCCACAAATCTGGAGACTATTTAGATCAAAATAACTACAAAACTATCATGATTAGGAACACATTTACTAAGCTTTAAGCAACAATTTTGAATATGAAACTCTCAGAATTGTTGGATCAGGGCAAGCTTAGAGTGAGAGAGCAGGCTGGTTTTAGAAGAAATCATTAGACTATTAATCATGTTTTTACTCTTAGGGCTATGATTGAGGAGGCTTGCCAACAGTCCTCTAAAGTGTTATGTTCTTTTGTGGACTTTAGAAAGGCCTTTGACAGCATTCCAGGCATCTTTTATTTCAAAGACTACAGGACATTGGCATTCAAAAGCTCTTTATCACTGCCATCAAGAGACTATATGATGCAGTTGTTGAATGTTTTTGGACAGCTTTTGGTTTCTCAGATGTCCAGAGCACCATTGGTGTCAAACAAGGCTGTCCTGTTTCTCATTCACTCTTTGGGATCTACATGTGAGCTTGAAGAATTTTTCATCAAAACACATATGTTGACAATGGTTGCCTTCTACATAATGTTTTGATAACTATATTGCTTTTTGCAGATGATGTTCTTCTTGCTCATATTCCTGAGGGTCTGCAAAAATAGTTGGATGCTCTTGCTCACTTTTGTGACTTAAAACAACTAGTAGTCAACCTTAGCAAGACTAAGATGATGATCTTTAATGCATCAAAGAGTACCCTATCTAAGTTTCAGTTCTATAAGGGCGGGTCCATTAAGATCACACTACTTACACCTACTTGGGGGTTTAGTTTACAGGTCCTTCACTTTGGCCAACTTCACAGTCACATCTTTGCAAGGGATATGCATCTCTCTCAGTCTTGGAATGCCAATACTTCCAACAACACTTTCAAGACATACCTACAAAGATGCACTTCTTTGATTGCATCATCAAGCCCACAGTTCTTTATGGATCTGTGAACATTGAATTGGGCCCCTGGAAACTGTATGACCCGCGACTAATTTGTTTTTACTAGCCAAGCCATACAATGTGTAGACAGCAGTTCTCAGAAGAAATAAAGTGTTTGTAAAATAATCTATGCACTAAAGTTTTGTAAACAGTTTTACGTCATACGTGGCATGAAATATAGTCAAATGATGTGTAAATGGGTCAAATGTAATGTCGTGATACAAAAGATTAATGTAATTAGAAATACAATGTAATGAAACGCATGCAAGAATCCGTCATTGTAATTGATTAACGGTTATGTTAATTAGCAGTTGTTACGACCATGTTTAGAAAGTAGATTTGGGTAGTGTTGAGTGGTGATTTTGCCCAAGTGCAAAATCACCACTCAACATTTTGGCGCTAGAAGGAGGCCCTGAACCTCCGGTTGTTTTGTTATGAAAGCTAACTTGTTCATGCGATTTGAATGTATTTATCTGAACTAATGGGGTCTTATTGATCATATCCATTGATTTAAAAGTTCTCTGATTGATGATATATTTATGCTAATCTTTTGAAAATTGGAAAATGGTCTTTAATGTTATCTTTTAATTGATGTATATCTTTTGAGATTTGTTAGTCATTTCATGCTTATGGCAATATACTCCTTTGACTAACGAAACTGGTTTTAAAGCTATATTCTTTGAGGTTATCTAATGGTATTTCTTGCTTCTTTAAGGGTAGATTGTCCTTTAAATATACCTGGGTCTTCACATCATATGCCCATAGATCTCTTAGATCATCTACCTAAGTTTAGGCATGATGGGATGGAATCAGCTGAAGAGCATATTCAAGGATATAAGGGCCTTTTAATTCATTTGCAAATCATACATGAAGATGTTATTTGTAGGATGTTTCCATCCACATTAGAGGAATTTGCTTATGATTGGTATATCAATTTACCTGTAGGTTCTATCACCTCTTGGGAACAATTAGAAGTAGAATTTCTCAAACTGTTTGGAAAATTGATTGATTCGGACAAGATTTTAAATCAGTTTGTCTCTGTTTGTAAAGAGCCTAGTGAATCCACAAGCCAATTTAATGATAGGTTCTATAGGTTGTACATTGAGATGGAGAGTCATTATATCATTTCAGAAGAAGAGGCTATCCAAGTGTACCTAGAAGCCTTAGACCCATTTACCTCTACACTTCTAGGGAAAGTCCTTAAAGAATCATCTTTGCCTAGAGCCTACAGTGAGGCAATAGCCGTAGAGCAACGGTACATTTCAAAAGGTGTGGATGTGGGACAATTATCATTGCTAAATCCTAAAGCTTCTAATCAAATGCTACCAAAGAATCTAGTTGAGGAACCATCTTCTCCTATGATGGATTGTGTTTCAAGAGTAGTGGATTCCAACCAACACCAACCTTCAAACCGAGTAGTCTTAAATCAAGCAAATGAGGATGGTGTTTATCAAAGTCTAGAGGTTGGCTTAGGGTCACTTTTTACAAAGGAGGATTGGGATAACTTTAGAAGTTTGAATACAATGGTAGATCCCTTGGAAGAAACCCTTGACCCACCAAAGGATGAATCCGAGGAGGATGAATTTTTTGAAGTTGAGGAGAATGAATCTGAGGAAGAGGAATTCTTTGAAGTTGAAGAGAGTGAATCAATAGTTGAATCTAAAAATTATACAAAATCCTTGATAGAATTTGATAATTATGATGATGTTTGGGAAAAACACGAGGAATGTGTTCCTTTTGCACATCCTGATAAAAGTTTTTCTTCATCTCATGTGCATGACACTAAGGGTGCTATCTTACATGAAGAGCCTATAATTTCTAAGCCTTTAGAGAATCATATGCCATTTGACAACATGATAGAGTTTTATCCCATGGGTTTAGAAGATGATTATTATAATGGATGGGGAAGATATGAAGACTTGTTTGTTTCTCACTTTCCTACTAATGAAGATTTTATGTCATTTGATATGCAAGATGCTGAAATTGTTATGTCACAGGAACTGTTACGAAAAAGTGATGATAAAACCCATGAAGAAGAAGAAGAGATCACAATGGATCACCAAGTATTGGTAAATGAAAGTGTGCATGAGGTAGAATCTAACCTTTTGTTTCCAAGCATCCAAGATTCAGGTGAAAATTTGTCTAATCTTTTATTGGATTCAAATGCTATTTATGATGAAATGCCACTAGAAGTAAATGAAGATTTAGAGTGGATTCTTGATCATACCACTAATGAGATTGCTTTGTTAAATGAGGAGGAAACGGGGGAGGCAGAACTGCATGCAAATGGGTTCTGTCCTTGAATCTTTTTTTTTTTCCCACATTTTTGCCGGATTTGTAATTGCTCCATTAATGCCATTTTCGAAATTTGTATTCTGCATGTTTTGGGAGTTTATTGAAAAATTTGTTTTATTCCATGATATTGAATCATATACAGGTTTTAATGCACATTGTTGGTTGATCTGTTCTTATGTTTCAAAATACATGGTTATCCCCTTAGGAGATCGCACCTCATTAATGGCAGATTGCAGGAATCTGGATCTCCTTAATGTTGGTTTTAATGCAGGATACAAATATTTGCAGGGTTTATGAAGCATTTCAAGTTGCAGTATTTAATTTTATCGCATTTGTTTATTTTAGTTTAGTTTATTTTATTTTTATCCTTCTAACCTTATCTTTTCTTTTCTTTTTTTAATGTTTCTAAAATAAAATAAAATATAAAAAATGTAAAACATAAAATACAAAAACAGATTCAGAATAAGCTCTGAAGTCTCATTTGGAGCAGTTTTAGTTTTTGTTCTTCAGCATTTTGAGACCCTAAATTATTTACAGTATGCATTTTCAAAGGAATTTCAGGGTCTTCATTTTGGGCATAATTTCACGTTTTGGGTTCTGTTTTCCTCTCAGGCAGTAGACTAATTTCCTTGTATGAAAATTACGATTTCATAAACAAGGGGATAATTCATTGGGCAGTTCATAAGCCATTATACTAAAAGCAATAATTGATCTCTTCTTCATGAAAATATAATTTCACCGAAGAAGGGGTAATTAATAGTACATCTCAAGCCCTCCATGAACTCTCTTTCTGAAAATCAATTTCAGTAAAGATAGTCATTAATAAGGCATATCAAAGGCTATATGAGCTACAAAGCTAATCATTTAGAACTATTTCAATTATACGTTCGAAGCAGCCTAAAAGGAATCACCTCACCATCTTAAGATCACATTTATTTTCTCTTTCAGTTTCATGAACACTAATAGCATTACATATTAAAATGACCCCAGCACAGGCCCCTTGTTAACAGTTGTTTTGCAGAGCCCTAAGGTATTCCATGCACTCATTTAATAAACACACATGCACACATTAAAATAAAAGGAACCTTGGAGAAGTTTATACTTCTTTGCAAGAGAGGGTTTTTAATCAAATCCTAACTATGAGTGTGGTTTTGCACTTGGGCAAAATCACCACTCAACAGTAGTTGGGTTTGGTTGGTTACAGTAACTACCAAAGCCACAAGTATATATAGACCCCCTTTCATTTAATTGATATCTGTTGCATGAGGAGAGCAGTCACTGTAAGGGATAGACGCCATACTGGTAATGTTGGACGTAAGATTGCTACAATCATACAACTGGATTGTATTCATCTTCATGATAATACAAGAATACTCTTTTGTGCCAATTATGTCTTCATGTATGTGTGTAGCATGTTAGATTCCTAGGTTGTGTTACAATTGTTGCAGGAAGGAGCGGTTAGAGGGATCACGGGAGCTAGCAGTTACAGGACTGACGTTGTCTAGACCAACCAAGGGGAGCCAACACGGACCTTGTCGTCATGCCTAGTACTGACAGGAGAATAGTCGTCATGCCGTCATGCTAAGTTGCCATCACAAGAGGGAGCCGACATGTCGTCATGACCCAGCCAACATCAGTAGTGTCGGCATAAACCAATGTCATCTTGGAGCAAGCCATCACCATTGATGTAGTATTCCGCACCAAATCTAGGTAATAATTTTTTTTTTTTTGTGTTTCGATTTGTCTTGCAAAACTAATTTGCTACATGCATTAATACCCAGGTGAGTAGAAACCATAACTATAACATGCAATGATACCCAGATGATTTAAGCACTGAATAATCAATTTTATGCAATACCCATAAACATTGAATATTTAGCTTTCTTGAGGAAACCCTCAATCAAGAATCTTATAATTTCAAATCTGCAAGTTTACAGCAATTATTTA
This sequence comes from Wollemia nobilis, assembly GCA_028583015.1. Lineage (NCBI taxonomy): Eukaryota > Viridiplantae > Streptophyta > Pinopsida > Araucariales > Araucariaceae > Wollemia > Wollemia nobilis. The sequence goes on along the minus strand of JAQPPZ010000523.1, from coordinate 4,934,383 downwards.
GAATACTCAGACGGGTAAATGTCTTCAAAATATCAAATTAAACATACCCATTTGTCGTTGTTCCAACTCTGTCAATACCCACATGCAAATGGTGTTTTTTCAGCCCCAAAACTTCACATTAACTGCTAAAACTGTACGGACAGGTACCGGAAAAATACAACAGCAAAAATGACACTCAAATCTGCCTGAAAACCCTTGAAACCAACTTCAAAATCCACGCTAGGTCTGTAATCGAAGCACAATACATTCCCTGTCACATAAATGCTCTAAATCACTATGAGGATATCTTCCAATCCCAAAAGTGATGTCCTTGCTGGAGGATTTCGTCTCCGAACAAGCTGAAAACCCTTGCCAGAAAACTTTGCAATTCTCCACAATGTTTGCTCCAGTAAATAACAAGCCAAGAATGCCCAAAATGAAGCCTTGGATGTGCTTTTATAACTTCTCCAATGGGTCGACCTCCTTGGTGGGTAAAATATGAATTAATAATGTGTTTTTTTTTTTTTTTTTTTTTTAATTTCACTTTATTTACATAATAAAACTATTGCCACATTTGGCACGGGGTGCCATGTTTTCCGTTTTGTAAGTAATCTGCTCTTTTCCTTCCCTCCTCCTTTTCCCCATTCTTCATCTCTCCCTTTCTCCCTCTTCCTTGCAGTTTTCATTCCTCTTCCTTCCCCCCCTTTTTTCTTCCCCCCAGTAAAGTTTCCAAAACAGAGGTGTTCCCTGAAAGTTTCTAAGTGTCAGGGCGCAACCCGACTTCGCTGCGAAGTCGGGGTGCGCCCCCAGATTGGAGCGCAGTAGGGAATGCGAAGTGCGCACGCCAGCAGGAAATTTGACTAAGTGCTGGGGCGCAACCCGACTTCGCAGCGAAGTCGGGGTGCGCCCTTCTTCCTGGGCGCACTAGGGAAGCAGTGCAGCAGAAAAATGACTAAGTGTTGGGGCGCAACCCGACTTCGCAGCGAAGTCGGAGTGCGCCCGCCTCTTAGTGCGCAGTCCGAAACAGCAAAGAAGACAGCAAGTGCCGGTGCGCAACCCGACTTCGCAGCGAAGTCGGGGTGCGCCCTCTGACCGGTGCGCAGTTGGGGAAGCAAGGCCAGAAAATGACTAAGGCAAGATGACCCTCCCTACTGCGCTGTTTTCTACCTACGCGACCCGACAGCGCTCAGATCCTGGGCGAAGTTGGATAAACTGCCTTTCAAGGCAGACACGTGTCAATCATCAGCATCCGACAAGTGTCCAACTTCGAGAATCGAGCCAAGACATGACTGGGATAAGGACAAAGCATGGGCTGCACAAGGACAAAGCATGGGTTGCACTATCTGCGCCAACTGCCACCATTTAAGTTGATGTAAAGTGCCATCTGCCGCACCTACCCGCATTCCTACTGACCAAAGATTTGACCCGACGCGCTACCACGTAGTTGTACAGCCTTCAGGGATACCATGCCGCAAGTACAGTCCTGCTCGATAGAAGTCAGCATCAGCAGCTCCTCAGCCGCTTGTGTCAACTAATGTTTAGTCTGGGACTTTGTACCCAAGAATGTAATCAGGGGGAACTCGGGCTATAAATAGCCATGTAATTCATTGTAGAAGGTGGTGGAAGGGTAATATATTGCTAGGGAACAATTGTAGTTGTGCGTTTGCCTCTAATACAAGCACATACTTGGCTCTGCTTACTGTCTTTTATCTTGTATGCTGCCTCTCCTTGTCATTTATGCCTCATGTTTCTTGTATCATTGCTTACTGTTGTACTAAACTCTGGACTATGCTATTTGATGATCAAGTATTCCTGGAATGCATAGATAGAGGATACATAGGATTAATGATAGCTGTAGTTTCAATGTGTGCTTCGTAAAGGAATGTTGTTAGTAGCGGTGATTGATTCGTTGTCGTGCTGCTTATTCCCCCCACCCAACTCCAATCACATTTGGATTCTCTTTCCGCACTTTTATCTCTTTCCCTGCACTCTTATCTTAACACTAAAAACCCCACAGGAAGCCGGCCTTCTCCGGAGATTGGCACGGAAGGCATTCCTTCCTTTCGGCCTTTCAATCTGGTGGGCGAATCTGGGCGCAATAACAACAAATCCTTTCCTCATGGCAGATTCGTAACCAACAGTTTCTCTGGCACGCCCGGTGGGACATGGTAGTTTCCCACCCCCAAACAGAATCGAAGCACGAGTGCTCGCTTCATTGCTGTTAAAAATCAGAGCACCTGGTGACTCTGCAAAAATTTGAATACTCTCTGAGTCCGTAAAGACCGGTCCTAACGCCTTCATGCAAACGAGAAGGTGGTGAGCAAGGAATCCGGGAACCCGCATGACTTTTACGAAATTGACATTGACGCTCCAGGCGAGCGCGTCAGGCTGGCTGATTACCAAGCTCGCATGGAAGGAATTCAAGAGGCCGAGGCTGAAATTGAAGAAGTTGAGGCTGAAGAAGAATCTACATCTTCGGACAATTAAGACACCGAGTACACTACCGGGTCAGAAGAAGACAAGGCTGCTCACCAGGATGATGATGACCTCTTCCCATCGGTAGACTCTACGGGGCCCTTGGCCCTAGTCGGACAGTAAGCTGTGCCCCCTGCTGCTTTAAAGTCTATCCCTACGTACGACGGCTACGGTAAGATGGCATATGAACACGTCCAGGACATTCTGGCCCTGGCTGCGCTACATTCCATCACTGACGAAGGTGTGAAGACCCGTCTGCTGGCCCTTTCCCTAAGGGGAAAGCTTCTCTACTGGTGGAGATCACTGCCAGAGGGATCTATCACGGGGTGGCGACAGTTAGCCGGTAGGCTCGTGAAAGGATGCAACGAGTCTGCTGATCCCTCTTCTTTGCTGCATCAATTCCAAAGTATACAGAAACACCCACAAGAGGAGGTGTCAAACTTCAACATCAGGTTTGCGAGGTCTTGGAAACGAGTACCTCGCGAACTCCGACCGTCAGCAGGTCAGGCTGCCTACTACTACCTGAGATCCTTCAACTCAGACATTTGCCTGCTGCTGAAGGTAGCTAGAATCGACTCGTTCCCTACTCTGTACGAGGCTGCCCAACAAGCTGAAATGGATATCATTTCCATCGGCAGACTTCCACACAGAGTACAGCCGCCCATCTACCCTGACTTCCCCCGATCTCAGTATCCATCAGCTTCTGGTCCAGAGCCGTCCACTTCAGGACAGCAACCCCAACAGCAATGGAATCCGGCGCCGGTCGTGAATCCTTATGGCCCGCCACAAATTCATTATCCGCCTCCTCCTCCTCCGCATTTTCCAGCACTTCCTGCTCCCCCGCAGTATGCACAATATTCAACACCTCCTCCATTGGCTGCATTACCCCCCCCAGCTCAATTGTCGCCTCCTGACAATGATATTCAGAACAAAATCCTCCAGGAGGTACGGGCTCTGGCCTCTGGGTATCACACCATGTCCAACGACATGACCATCCTGAAGAAGAAACAGGCCCAGATGGACCTTGTTCCAAGGAGGCCATACCCGCCCCCGACATTGACGAAAGACCGAACCCCCGAGCAACAACTGCAAAGGCGGCCCCCTCCGGGGAATGCTGCCATTGAGGACCAACCTGGCACTTCTGACTAGGTCAACTGGTGCACCACGTGCAATGACCTGCATGCCGAGGATGACTGCACCCTGCATCAACACTACCTCCAGACCTTGGCCGGCAATGCCATAGAAGACGAAGAACTCTACATGGTCCTGGGCGATGAAAGTAACTTCGCCGTCCCAGAGGAAGATCCGTTGCCACCTCCTGCCAAGGAGAACAGAAAGTCTGCTGAAGCCGCTGTAAAACCCTTAAAACTGTACGCCAGAAGAGATAAGGCCCAGCCTGCTGGGCTACCACCTGACAAGAGGTTGTGGCCCTACACAGCCAAAGAGAAGACTCCTCCGGCAAAGCCTCCGTAGCCAAAGCTCCCCCGGCTAAGGCTCCCGCTGCTCAACCTCCAACTGAAACTAAAGAACAAGCTAAGGAGAAGCTGAGATATCCATCTCTGACCAAGAGATAGAGAGTTGAGGCCACTCAGCAGTACCGGACGAAGTATGAGCCGACAAAAGAAGCAGAAGGAGCTAGTACCTCGGGCTACAGCATAGTAGACGAATTGAAGAGGACCCCCGCAAAAATCAGCATGTATGATGCTCTTTAGCTCCCAGGCCAAGTTGATCTGCTGCAGGAATCTCTGAAGATCATGAAGAATGGCAATCAGATACAGCCCGCTGTTCTGGTGCAACCCCTAACAGTCTCAGCCACTGGGAATAATAGACCACCTCCCTTCTATCTGTCATTACGGATGCAAGGGTACATAGTGCACAACTGTATGGTGGACTCTGGTGCTTCCACGACCGTAATGCCGAGGGTCATCTGCGACGAGATCGGGATGGAGTACACAAGGAGCAGCCAAGGCGTGCTGCAACTGGACGGCACCCCTGTCAAGATAGTCGGTGTCATTAAAGACATCCCTATTCGGCTGCACAAAGCTCTCGACATCGTGGTCATCCAAGAGGTCGTGGTCGTTGACTTGGAACCCTACTTCGGCATGTGTCTCTCCAGGAAGTTCACTGCGATGTTGGGAGGGTATCTGTCTCTGGACTACTCGTGCATGGAAGTGCCCTTCAAGGGAAGGAGACTGAAAATTTACAATGAAAAGCCTTCCACTTTCTTAGTAGAGAAGATACCCGGAGAAGAGTCGCAGGACTGCATGGTTCAGCTGACGGAGGAAGAACTGGTAGTGGTGGACATGACAGAGCAAGCTCTTGAGCTGCTCCGAGTAGAAGATGAATTCTCCTTGCGGGACTTCAATGCCGTGATTGAAACTGAGCAAGGCTGCTACACTGTTGTTCAGCCTGAAAGGCTTGACAAGTCGGCCAAGAAAGAAGTAGGACTTGCACCTGAAAAGCTGTGGAAGCTTTTCTTTGACGGCGCACGATGCAAAAATGGCGTTGGTGCTGGAGTACTTTTGGTTTCCCCAACAGGAATCCAGAAGGACTACACCTACAAGCTGGCTTGGAGCTGTACCAACAATACGGTGGAGTACGAAGCCCTGTGCTTGGGTTTGCGAAAAGCGGAGAGGCTGGGGATTAAGCATCTGCAGATCTTCGGCGACTCAGAGTTGGTGTGCCACCAGATTACGAATAAGTGCGCCTCCAAAAAGCACTATCTCAAGGCGTACCGTAATCGGGTCTGGGATCTGATGGAGTCTTTTGACTCATTGAATATAAAGGCTATATCACGCGAGAAAAACAAGCATGTTGACATTCTGGCGTCTGTTGGAGCCAGGTACGTCCCGGCTGATGACACCGTCCAGAAGCCGAAGCCGGTTCGTACTATTTACAGGCCTTCAGTGCTCGATAAAGACACCCACCGGCAGGTGTTTGACTGTGACGAGGACATCGTCACATTTTTGGTTAACGAAGCGTGTTCAATCGAAGGTAGAGACCCTGATGACGAGCAATATGAGGGGTTGATACAGCTAAAAAATAATCATGTCCCTGTTGCCACATTTTGCACGGGGTGCAATGTTTTCAGTTTTGTAAGAGAGCTGCTCTCCCTTTCCCCTCTTCCTCTCTTTCCCTTCCCTCTTCTCTCCCTTTCTCTCTCTTCCCTACATTCTCATTCTTCCCTCTTTCTTTTGAGCCCTTCAGTCAGATCTCAAATTTGACAGCAGTTACCCTGAAAAATGGCTAAGTGCTAGGGCGCAGTCCGACTTCGCAGCGAAGTCGAAGTGCGCCCTCCGGTTGGAGCGCAACAGGAGTGCAAAGTGCGCAGTGCGATAGAATCAACCAGAAGAACAAGTGTTCCGGGCGCAGTCCGACTTCGCAGCGAAGTCGGAGTGCGCCCTGCTTTCTAGGCGCACCTTGTAGCAGGCTGGCAGGAAAAATGACTAAGTGCTGGAGCGAAGTCCGACTTCGCAGCGAAGTCGGACTGCGCTCCCTTTCCAGGGCGAAGTCCGTACGGCGGCAGAAATCAGCTTTCACCTGTGCGCAACCCGACTTCGCAGCGAAGTCGGAGTGCGCCCTTTGACAGGTGCGCAGTAGGGAAATAAACTCAGAAATGCACCCAAGGCATGAAGGCCTTCCCAACTGTGCTATTTTTTGCCTGCACAACCCGATGGTGCTCTGATCCTGGGAGAAGTTGGATAAACTGCCTTTCAAGGCAAGCACATGTCAAGCAACATCATCCGACAAGTGTCCAACTTTGGGATCCGAGCCGGGACGTGCCGAGCAAAAGGACAAGCATGGGCTACACTACTTATGCCAGCTGCCTCTTTTAAAGCTGATTGGAGGTTCTACCGCTCAGCTACCCGCATTCTCGCCGATGAGAAGTTCTACCTAACGCGCCGCCACGTATCTGCTCAGCCTCCAGGGAGACCATGCTGCAGGTACAGTCCTGCCCGACAAAGGTCAGCATCAGCAGTCCGCGGTTGCTTTTGTCAGCTAATGTTTGACTGGGATTTTGTGCCCATTAATGTAATCGGGGGGTTCTCATGCTATAAATACCCGCCACATTTTCATTGTAAAGGGGTGGAAGGGGAATGTCTGTTAGGGAACCATTGTAGCTGTGCTTCTGCTTCTTAATATAAAGTATATGCCTGGCTCTGTTCTACTTCTTTTATTTTTTATGCTGCCTCTCTTTTGTCATATTTCTTGTGTCATGGCTTGTTGATTTGCTTCAACATTTGGTGGCCAAGTACTCTTGGACTTCATTGATCAGAGGATACATAGAATAAATTTGGTAGCAGTTCCTTCAGTTTGTGTGTTATGTTTATGTTGTTGTCCGTAGTGGTGATTGATGCATTGTCGTGCTGTTAGTTCTCCTTGTAGGGAGAATGTTTGCTAAGGGACCATTGTAGCTGTGCGTACAAATTCTCTGCATAACACACATACTTGGATCTGACATTTCTTGGTTACCTTTTGTATTTATGTTGCTGTCCGTAGTGGTGATTGATGCATTGTCGTGCTGTTAGTTCTCCTTGTAGGGAGAATGTTTGCTAGGGGACCATTGTAGCTATGCGTACACTTCTTTATATAAAAAGTATACTTAGGTTTTGCAGTTTCTGGTTATGCTTTGTATTTATGTTGCAATAAGTAGTGGTGATTGATGTGTTGCCGTACTGTTAGTTCCCCCCACCCAACTCCAATCACATTTGTAAATCCTTTCCGCATTTTTATCTCTTTCCTGCACCCTTATCTTAAACCATAAAACCCCACAGGAAGCCGGCCTTCTCCGAAGATTGGCATGGAAGGCATTCCTTCCTTCCGGCCTTTCAAGCTGGTGGGCGAATCTGGGCGCATTAACTCAAAATCCTTTCCTCATGGCAGATTCATAACCAACAGTTTCTGCGCACGCCCGGTGGGACCCGGAGTCCCACATTTGAAAAAACTCAGGCTCGTGTTCACTCGGGCTGACAGTTCATTCTGAGCACTCGGTGAGACAAGGAAGTTTCTCACCCCCAAACAGAATCGAAGCACCGGTGTTCGCTTCATTGCTGTTCAAAATCAGAACACCTGGCGACTCTGCACGAACATATCCTCTGAGTCTGAAAGACCAGTCCTAGCACCTTCATGCAAACGAGAAGGTGGCCAGCAAGGGATCTGAGAAACCCGCCTGATTTTTACGAACTGGATATCAACGCTCGAGGCGAAATTGTCAGGCTGGCTGATCAACAAGCTTGTGTCGATGAAGTCGAGGCTGAAATCCAAGAAGAAGCCGAAGCCGAAGTCGGAGGAGCTGAGAACGAAATAGAAGAGGCCGAGGAAGAAGAGGAATCTACATCCTCGGAAGGTACCGACACTGAGTATACAACCGACGGAGGAGAAGAAGAAGAAATGGCTGCCCAGCAGCAGAATGACGATGATCTCTTTCCGGCGGTGGACTCTACGGGGCCCTTGGCCCTGGTCAGACAGCAAGCTGTGCCCCCTGCTGCCTTAAAGTCCATCCCTACGTACGACTAGCAATTTAATGTCTCAGAGGCAAAATCCTCTATAAAAACTAGCAATTTTATTGTAAAATGATGGACAATCTCTACTAGAAAAGCAACTATATATCTTGAAATCTGCTTTTGAAACACAGACTTCTGGTTCCGATCTTGAATCTTCTATCTTTGTGTATGCCTTCTATCATGTTATTTCTGTTAAGTTAGTCACTTTGTCATTCGGCTTGAATTCTATTTCTGGATTTAGCTGTTGGTAAAGGATTAATTTTGGAGTACCCCTGGAGGTTATGCAAGTGAGAGGATTTAGTGTCGGTTTCTGTTAAAAGTTTATTGTTTTGATTGTTGTTGGTTCGAGTGAAAGCTGTGTATCGTGCTTCCTGTCCATCACCCCCGTATTTCAGGCTTTCGACCTCTTTTCCCATTCCTTTCAGTAATTTCCTTCTCTTTCAGCATCTTCCCTAACCCTTATCTCAAAAATCAATTTCATTTTATTTTCGGAACCAGCCCTACTAGAGATTGGCACGGAGGACATTTCTTTCCTTTAGCCATTCAATGCTTGGCAGCGGGTCTAGGGCGCTGTAGACTTAGAAAATCTATATCTAGGCCGATTCGATTGCCAACAGTTCCAAACTCTATATTGTTCTTGTCATACACGAAAGGTCTTCCTGGGTGATGACATCCTATTACATCAAAGGATAGGTGATGTCAAATTACAACTTGGATCACACACATGCAAGATCATAGAAGTCACGTATGTTCTAGGACTCACTAAGAATATGCTATGCATCAATTAATTACTTAACCACAAATCGAAGGTTGAGTTTGACAAGCGACAAGGATCCAAGGTATGTCTCATTTGTAAGAAAGCTAGAAAATCTATGATTATTGAATATGACAAAGGAATTGGCAAGAGAGGGGAAGTTTGCACCTTGGAATTTGACAGCATTGGAGTTTGATCATCTTATTGGTTCTCTTACGTCACAAGAAGAAAGACTAAGAGACACCTTTGGTGAAGGTTAAGATAAGGCTTTTGCCTCAAAGGTAAAGGTCTCAAAGGGTGGTTGTATTAGTACAAGCAACCAAGGACAACAACAAGAACAAGGAAGAGGGCAGAATCAAAAATTTTCAAGAGGAAGAGGAGGAAGAAGAGGTGGACCTGGTGCTAGAGGAAGCAAAAGAGGCAAACTTGACAAGAGAAATGTCCAATGCTACTACTGCAAAAGGTATGGACATTTTGAAAAAGAATGTAGAGTAAAAGCTGCAAATGAAGGAAAAAGAGTAAATTATGCAAATGAGAATGAGGATGCTTCAAGCAACTTGTTCTTATCCTATGACAAGGTTGAAAATACTCTTCAAGAGACTTGGTATCTTGATTCTGGCTCTTCCAACCACATGATGGGCAACAAGGAGTTGTTTGCTACTATGGATAAGAAATTCAAGACCAAGATCAAGCTGAAAGGAATTGGCAAGAGAGGGGAAGAGGCAAAAAAAGCAATAGTGGCAACAGATTGGGCAGCAATCTCAGTCTTTAGAACAACATCCTCAATACCAACCGGTGACCCAAAAGATAAATATTAAACCACCAAAGGGACCACAATAGTCTACTATAGTGATGGGTATGATTGGAAGAAGTGCGGAAGGACTTGTCGAAGGTCAACACCATCAACTGAAGGGAATGACTTATGTTGCAGTGCAACAAGGTACTCTAGCACATTTGGGAGGCCACGCTATGCAAGGATGCACCAGAGGTGCCACTATGTTTACCAAGGAAGAGGCTTCATAGGAGGCTACAAGGGGAGAACTGCAGCCAAAGCAATCAAGAGCAACTATGCAAAAAATGAGGCACGTGGAGGAAACGATGCAGCAGACAAGAAGAGAAGAAACTACGCAAGAAATAGTGCAAGCAACACCATAAATAGTAGTCGTTGACAAGAAGGTGCAGACTACAATGGAGGAATTAGATACTTCACCTCCATCAGTGAAATTGGAAAGACCGCAGAGGTTTGATTTAGGGACACTTGGATTAGACGGTGAGCACTCCAACTTTCTAGCAAGAAAGTTTCGGCATGACAAAACTTTGCCATTGCGCTAGTTTGTAGAGGAGGTTGAAAGGTGCAATTCACCACCTTTGGATGAGGAGACACTAGTTGAGGTTGTGTCTACCACAACACAAGCAACAACGCAGAATACATTAGTGTGAGAAGGGGAGAAAGGGAAGCTACCAGCATCAAAGTACGTGTAGTGGCAGAAGGGGAAAAGCAGCCAACTGCTAGCAGAGAAACCAGCATAAGGGAAGAAGAGAGCAGATACTGCAAGAAAGCAAGTTGATGCAGAGAAGACAAGTTGCAGATTCAGGAAGGGAAAGCTGCCAAAGCCAAAATCAACCTGAATGGACATGGTGGGGAGGAGAACGAAGAAACCACCACTAGATATGACTAAACCGAGCATGACCCTGATCCTAAGGAGGAAGGAGAGACAAGCGAGCTCTTCTTCATTTAAGTGACAAATTTGAGGCAAATCCCAGTTTACGTTGCAAGGATAAATAAACAGGTTGACGGATTTTTTAAGAAAGTCAGTAGGTTGTTTGACCAAGTTCAAAGTGAGTTCAAACTTCAAAGTAGGTTGCCTTGGAGAACGGCAACTATGGCAATTGTGTATGGATGCTGAGTTGGGTAAACTGCTCAGTTGGGCCCAATTGGGCTAACAGAGTTGCCTAAAGGAACTCCAGTATTGTATTGGCAGCCACCTCAGATGTACACCAACGACGGCAAACTTGAAGAGTTTCCTGGATCACAGGGGGTCAAGGAAATCAAACTGGCACCTGAATTGGAGAAAGCCTATGCCAAATGAATTTCTTGGCTTGTTTAGTACAGTTGTTGGCAATTGGTTTAGAGACATCTCAAGAGATGGTGAACAGCCTGAAATTGAAGGAAGAAGAACAGTCTAACTAGTTGCAGGAGATACAAGAACAGCTTTGGAAAGGATGCAGCAGGAGGCTGAGATGGGACTGGCGAGGATGCAGCAAGAGGTAGATTAGATGCAGAAAGAACAGACAAAGCAATATCAGCTGAAGTCAAAGTGTGAAATGAGGGAGAAGGCTCTTGAAGCCAAAGTACAGGAGATCACTCACCATGATTAGCTGATCACAAATCGAGATGAGAAACTTGCAGAACCAGTGAGAAGGGAAGCGGAATCAGCCAAGAGGGAAAGAGAACTGTAGGTAAGGCTTGTGGAAATCAAGCAAAAGTCACAGCATTATAGCTTCCAACGGGCACAATACCAAGCCTAAGCCAAGCACTTTAAGGGAGAAAATGAAGCCCTCAAACTGCAAGTTCAGCATCTAGGAGATACACCCATGCAAATTCCATCTACCCCTCAGCCACAGCAGAGCCAAAGCCCTCAAGAGCAGCAACAATCGTCAATGAGGGCATTGACCAATCTAGAGGGGATGGCAGATGTAGGATCTAGTTTTGACATGGCGCCACCAAAAGCATCACCTCGAGACTGACATAGTGCATAAAGAGTCAAGTACACAGACGATTTTGATTGGATATACAAAATGCCATACGTGTAATTAGAATGTACATGTAATTCAATGTTCGGGTAATTGAATGTACATATAATTCAAGACGTCATGTAATTATGTGTCAGCGAAGTTAATTAGAGGTTCGGTAGAAAGAAGTTGGGTTGCAACTACCTCCCCCTTCCTAGGGAAATGTATAAATAGACCCCCTCACAAATTCAAAAGATATACATGTGTGTGCATTTGAAGATATTCATTATGTGCAGACCTGAAGATAATCAGAAGAACATCCATTCAGCCATTGTTGTGTCTAAGTAGATGATTGTGTTGTGCATGTAATTGCATGTGCCTGTGAACTAATGCAATGCTGTTGTAGATGAATGTGCATGGACGTCTGAGCATATTTCAAGATATTTTCTGCGGTTTATTTCATTTCCACACCTGAATATTTCTTCCGTACGTTGTGAAATGCTGTGTGTTGCTGATTTTTTTTATCATTCATTATTCTATGTTCCTTCAATTATGGAATACCGCAGCTGTGTTACAGATTAAAGGGCAAAAAATGATAGTATGAAATTTGCACACACTACCAATGATTAGAGTCTGAAGCAATTTCAATTTTGAAAGTCTTGCTGGCCTTTAAGCAGTCCAAAGTTGTTATAGAACCGGCTCTTTTTACTCTGTCCTTTGCTGAACAAAATATTGTTTTAAGGGATTTATGTATACATTGTATAGTTCCCAAGGGAGTTCTGTGTAGTCCCATTTCATTTTGAAAAGATTGAAGAGTCAGAAACCTCCATGAGGCTTTTTGTGTCAGTAAACTAGGTCCAACTGTCATGTCATAGAATTCCACCACAAAGTGGGAACCAACTGGCATTATTTAGTGGGTACCATTTATCTCATAATGCCACACCTCCAACTTCCTTCTTGTAAAGTTTGAACTTTGCACATTACTTCCTCATAAGCTGGGATTCAGGTCCTCCTAATAATATTTCTAACATTATTTTCCTAGTGATTTCACTAATTTGATCCCACTTTCCCCCATCTTGGTAAAATATAAGGGTCTGTAGATGATAAATGCAGGGGTCATCGGATAAAAACATGGTTAAGATTGAAAAGGAAGGACACTGTTTTAGACTTCTTCTAGCCCATCTTTCCTGTAAGTCTCTCATGTCCGATTAGAAAACCATTTTTTTGTGGACTTATTCTTCCTTACCCAGAATTCCTGGTTTAATATTTCTGTAAATTATAATGTGCAAATGACTCGTATATAGGAAGAAGGTATCATATTATATGTAGCATTAGCTAAAGAAGTAAACTTTGGCAGTCACTAGGATCAAAAAGCCATTGAGATTTGAAAAAATACATAGCTCATTTATATTTTCTCCTTTACTTGTTCCAACAGTAACCCCATTTGATTTTACTAAGTTTGGACTTGATTTCTAGCATCTTCTCTGTACTGACCTCCAGCAGTGCATGGTTTTGGTAACTTAGATAATTTATATAATTCCTATAATATTTTTTTTTTCAAGAATATGAAAATTGTACTACAAAAACAGTATCCCATATATAGCTGGTTAGCTTAACTTGTTTGTTGTTATCCTTTAGTTTAGAAAAGGCAATGAATTATTTGCCGTAGACCCAAAACCCTATGCCACAAATCATACTTGATTTCACCAACAATTTAAGCTCTGGCTTTCTTCTTATAATACCAAATTCTCACAAAGTAAATTCACCACAAATGACAATAAACTTCACAACGTAAGTGGAAGTACAAGAATAGAAAACATTTTCAGCTAGAAAATACTGGATCACTGGTCTTGTCCAGAAGAAGCCAAAGAAGCAATAAATGAAAACTTATTTTAGCATACATTCAAATAAAATGGGATGAAGATGTCTCAGCTATTATTTTTCCACTTCAAAAAATGATAAAACTATCCCTAATTGCACATGGATAAAAGGAGTAATTATTATCTTTCTTCCACATCAAAAGTTGTATTTAAATGTGACACATTTCCTGAAGTAACATCATTGTTATCTTAACAGAAGACTGAAATTTCTACTCAAAGAATAAATACAGTATGATGAGGTATTGCTCAAATCAGAAACTACCATAAACAAAGTAACCCAGCCACTGCCAATCTACAAGACAAGATCAACAAAAGGGAATTGTCGTCACAGTGCAAATTTGCACTGAAATACTAAGCGTTAGGCACACAATAAATCATTGAAACTTATTAGTACTATTATCAATTGTGAAGTATCAAGTAAAAACTAAAGTGCGAGTTAAATCATGGAGGCCACAAATATGAATGACTTACAATCTAAAGACCAACAAAACATTTATAAGACCATTAAGTCTGCTTGAAAGCTTGAGTGCAACATAAAAAATTATTTTTAATTTGATGCCCTTAGGAATTTGATTGCAGTTCATAAAGAAATTAGAAACGTAACACACGTATCAAGCATTGTACCTAGAAACTTTTATTGAAAGACCACACACCTCATAAATACAATCTCCCAAGTATGCTAAGGTGGCTGCGTTATAGATAGATCGAGGTCTTGACACTTTTGGAGCAGAAGGCAGCCATGTTTGACAGTTGGAAGGTTCATCTGGCAGAATTCCTGTTGATAGCACAGACTTTTAAGAAAAAATTCAAAAGATTAAAATTAAATTAAACAATAAGATAAGGGGAAAAAGTATATAATAGCGTTAGCCTGTGTTCCAGAGGGACACGTCCCCAGGGTCAGCAGGGATGTGTCACGCGGAAAGGGAGGGGGCATGGGGATGGCTGTGGGACGTCCCCACTGCACCCCTCCTTGGCATGGGGATGGGTGTGGGACGTCCCCACTGCATGTAATGTCCCTTTCCTAACCAATCAGAGGATCAAATGGAGCTAGCCTACTCTTGGGTTCCCGTAGGCTATGTCAGGTGTTGGGGAGCCCATTGGAGGGTTTGCAGTCGTCTTCAGTCTTCAGAATGCTTTTAGTTGCCAGATTTTTGGGTCAATCCGAGCCTTAGAGTATGGACTTACTATTTTTAGTAAGTCAGTGGATTAGGGTTTCAGACATATTGGACAGTAAAGTGAGACTCTTTGGCGAAATGGGTGTCCGAATCTACTTCTAGTTTGTGGATTGGAATGGCAGAGGTTAGAGTTTTTAATGGACGAAGTTTAATAATATTAAATTAAATTAAATATTTAATTTAATATAGTTTAATTTAATATTTTTATAAAATGGAGTTATGAGGTTATTAAAAAAAAGTCACTAAGTTATATTATAATGTTATAAAGTGATTTATTTTCTTAGCAAAAAAAAGGGGATGCCACTCGTATGAATCTTATAATGTTTTATTATGTAAATAAAATGAAATTTAAAAAAAAAACATTATTAATTCATATTTTACCTACCAAGGAGGTCGACCCATTGGAGAAGTTATAAAAGCACATCCAAGGCTTCATTTTGGGCATTCGTGGCTTGTTATTTACTGGAGCAAACATTGTGGAGACTTGCAAAGTTTTCTGGCAAGGGTTTTCAGCTTGTTCGGGGACGAAATCCTCCAGCAAGGACATCACTTTCGAGATTGGAAGACATCCTCAAAGTGATTTAGAGCATTTCCGTGACAGGGAATGTATTGTGCTTCGATTACAGATGATTCTTGAGGGTTTTAGAAGAGCAAACATCAGATTAATTGCAGATACATTTTATTGGCATCATTTCAGCAAAGGTCATACCTTTTCAGCCTATTTTCACAGCATTTCATTGGGATTCGAGCTAGGGTTTGTGAACATTAATTTGGGTGCCATTCTCCTACAGACCTAGCATGGATTTTGAAGTTGGTTTCAAGGGTTTTCAGGCAGATTTGAGTATCATATTTGCTGTTGTACTTTTCCGGTACCTGTCCGTACAGTTTTAGCAGTTAATGTGAGTTTTGGGGCTGAAAAAACACCATTTTGCATGTGGGTATTGACAGAGTTGGAACAACAACAAATGGGTATGTTTAATTTGATATTTTGAAGACATTTACCCATCTGAGTATTCTAAATAATTGCTGTAAACTTGCAGATTTGAAATTATAAGATTCTTGATTGAGGGTTTCCTCAAGAAAGCTAAATATTCAGTGTTTATGCTATTAAACCTATTGCATGTTTATGGGTATTGCATAAAATTGATTATTCAGTGCTTAAATCATCTGGGTATCATTGCATGTTATAGTTATGGTTTCTACTCACCTAGGTATTAATGCATGTAGCAAATTAAGTCATAGTTTTGCAAGACAAATCGAAACACAAAAAAAAAAAAAATTATTATCCAGATTTGGGGTGGAATATTACAGTGGTATCAGAGCAGGTTTCCCTGCCAGCCTGTTGGGAAGTTGATATTTGTTGCATGGTCTTCAAATTTATGTTTCCATAACGAAGTTGCAACAATTGCATGTTAATATTTAGTGGCAACTCCATGGAGTCACTCAGTGAAGAAGAGATTTTTTGGAAAAATTATAAAACATACCAATCAATGGGAACCATGTATCAAGCTGAAATATCATTTGCAGATTTCATGGATATGATGGTTAAGTATGATCGGAAGTTGAAAAGGAACCCTGAAAATTTGTGTGTGAAGCTTTACATTGCAGGTAAGAAGCTTGAACATCCCTCTTTGTCAAAAGAAATCCTTCTCAGTACCTTAAGGGATGTGGAGAAATGTTTAGACATTGTTGATAGCTCGCCTTCTCATATAATGAAACAAACTATGGACCCTTCAATGTTTTCATTGGTTGAGCCGAAGTTGTTGGAACACTCAGATAAGAAGGTAAGACTCATGGTTGCTTCTTGCTTGAGTGAGATCTTGAGAATATCTGCACCTAAAGCTTCTTACAGCGATGACACTTTGAGGAAAGTTATGCAGATGTTGGTTGACAGTTTTAGAGGGTTGGGAAAAGTCACAAGTTCACATTTTTCCAGAAGAGCTATCATTCTTGAGTCATTTGCAAGAGCTAGAATGAGCAACATCATGTTATATTTGAACATGGATACGCTGATTTACAAAATGTTTCATCATTTTATTGCTACAGCCAAAGAAGAACATGATGATGATATTATTGCAGCCATGAGAGACATTATGATTTTGGTCATAAACCAAAGTGATATAAGTGATGAGTCTTTCCAACCACTCATATCTATGTTAATGGATGTTTGGAGACATTATTTGGTTGCTTCACCTACAGCACATGACTTGGTCAACAGTGTAGTTCAAGAGTGTGAAAAAAGGTTGCAGCCCTTCTTGGTTATTGATGAGCGCAAGGAAGAAGAGGAGCTTAAATCAGAAAATTCTCATGAAGGCAATGACACCACACATAAGGTATGTATGGATGAGTCTCAGATTGATTTTAATAACATGCATGCACTCATTGTTGATGAAAATGAACAAGGGGAAAGAACACTACAGTAAACTTTGTTGCTGATTTAGAGCACTCAAAAGGAAGCTCTAAGGTTGACCAATGCTTTGATGGCACTATTAGAATTGGTGCTAATGATGACAAATTTGTTCAGTTTACTAATGCCAATGCAGAGACAAAGAATGATGAATTTGTTACAGCAGCTTATTATGATGAGTTCACTAATGCTTTTTCAGATGCTAAGCATGTTGAAGGTGATATAGATTTCCAATCAGCACATGATGACACTTCCCTATCACACTTCGGTGATGACAGTACAGATGGATGTGGGTTTAGTTTCGAAACTAAACCTATGAAAGTAAGTGTGCCGGGTAACTTCATTTTCTTTGATGATCTACAGAGCGATTTACGTACTGAGATAGACATGCATGATGAAGCAGAATTAAGAGATCAGCTCTCAGTGCCTTGGGATCTGGGTGTGTTGACACCTAATACTGTTGAAGAAACGCTTGGGAGTGAAATTCCTCTTATCCCAAGTATAGAACAAACAATGAAGCATATAATGTGCAAAGAGGAAATCCCAGTAGATGTTGATTTTGCAGAATATCATCAAGAAAATATTCTGGAAACTTAATGTATAAATCTGATTTTGATGTCAGAACTAGTGAAGACATAATTGTTGCTGCATTAACTCGTTTTGATGACACCCACAAATTCACTGAAGAACTATATTGGAAGGTCCAAATTGAGAAGAAGAAGAAGGGTGTTGAAGGGTTAGTCACTATTGCAGATTTGAAGACATTAATAGCAGCCTTGGGAACTATGAAATCAGATTTCATGAACATACTTGCAGACAGGGACCATTATATCAGGCTAGCTGAAGAGACCCATAGTGCATTAAAAGGAAAAGAGGAAGAGGTTGATAGGCTCACTGCGGAGCTTAAGTCTTCTAGAAGTTCTTTGTCAGAGGCACACATTTCATTGCATGAAACAGAGATGAAACTTGCTGCTGTAGCGGATTCCACTAAACAAGAGAATCAAGAAAGAGCCAAGGAGATTGGGCAGTTGGTTGAAGAGCTTGATAGCATTCAGGAGGACTTTGAATTGAAGTTAAATTTGCCCAATCTCATTAGAGGCTTTAGAAATCATAATAGTATATTTGCAGTGTGATGAAATTAATGATAAGTAGGTACGGTACCTTCATTTCACATCTTTGCATGAATGTCATCTGGGGGGTTTAGTGGTAAGGATGATGAGACCCATCCACTTTGCTGGTGATAATTTCTACAATTAGCAGTGTAAATGTGATGATTTGTTGGGAGTCAATGAATGCTAAGCAGCATCATTTATACAAATTGTAGACTTTTAACTGCATCTGCCTTCAATTGTCTGTGGCTTTTTCCTCTCTGTGTCTGTGTTGTGGCACAGTGTGGTCAGGGGCAGTATCTGCATTGAGTTCTGTGGAAATTTACTGAGCAGATTACTCTGGTGGGAAGAAATTTTAGAGCAAAGGAAGCATGTATTACTGGCAGTAAATGTTGCTTTACTGGGAAGGTGGTTGCAGAGGAATGGGTGAGACAGAGCTTCGATGACCTCAAAACCAGACAACTGATGCTGCTTAAGGAATACATTGAAGGAGCCAAAAGACTGACATGCTTGAAGAGAGTGCAAGAGATGACCATAAATGCTGAGCTGGGGTGAAATGGTTTAGTCGGCCTGGGTACAGTAAGGGCTGAAACTCCTCATTTAACACAGCTTCTGCTGTGCATGACACTACTAAACAATTTATGATTGGTGTTACTTGTAAGGTTATGGATTAAGTGGGTGGCTCTTAAAGAAGAGTCTGCAGGGATTTCTGAGATTGATTGTCTAATAGATTATTAAAAAAAGGAAATTCAAGCATGCTAGTGTCTTGCCTGATGGGCCTTCATCTCTTATCCCCTGCCCAAAACTACCATCCAAGGGTTGTTTGGATAAATGCATTGAAGTTACTTGAAATAATTAGTGAAGTGTGATGCCATGGAGTTACAGACTTGAATAGCCACGTTAAACTCATGAAGGAAGATGTCTGTCCTGATTTCTGCCTCCTCAAAGAAATAGGAAGGAAATGGAATTGCCAAAGGCTATAAGTAAGATCTTAAGAGTTTAAAAGGGACGAATGAAGAGTGACAATTCTGAAAATATGGCTGCATAATTCAGTCTCTGATCTCTTCAAAGTTGTTTGGTAGATGCTGTAGAAAGGATATGTAGATAGAAGATCGTCAACGATTCAATCAATGTTTGAATGCTAGTCACACCTTGATTGTGAATAACTATGAAACAGATGCTCCTGAAAAGGCAAACACCAATCCTTAGGCTTCTGCCATCGCTATCTTTGGACTTGGGTGGAATCGACTCCTGCTAGACTTGTTATGTTGTTTCCACTTGTTTCTCTGTCTGTGCTGTTTGAAGATTACAATCGTAGTTTCTTGCTGCAGAGGAATTTTCAGTGGATGATATGGTAGACATTCATGAAACGGAGCTCAACTGGTTTATCTATGATTGTATTGTAAACGATGGCAGATTCTACAGCTATGGACAACCATTATGACTGCTAATAATAACTCTGTCGATAGCAGTTTCGTATCCATTTTGATGAAACCCTGTATTGCAGATTTAACTGACAATGCTGCAAATTTCAAAGGGACTTCTGTATACCCCTGCAATAGGACCGTGAGTTTTGGCTTCAGGATGAATGGTTCCAGTTTCATAGGCATTTTGGTTAAGCTCGAGGTTAGCAAGACGTACTTTAGAGCTGAAAGAATAAATTCTCTTCTTCCACTTCCGGAAAGTTGGTAAAAGTAGGTTTCGAACTCGTCACGTTCAAGATTATTATAATATAATTTAAAACGATTTTTTCACGAGAGAAAAAAAAAAACTAAGAGCTTAAAACAATTATTTGGCCCAATTACAGACCGAAAACACTTATCCGCGTACCTATTAAACAGCTAAAAGTAAGAAACCAAATTACTTACATCTACCCTACTATTTAACTGCAATGTCATATTTGTATTATTTTTTTTTAACTTAAAAAATACCGAGTGGGACGATTATTGTGAAGATTCGAGTCTTCTCGAATATGTTTTTCAATGTTCTGATGTTTACTTGTGGGTGCATAACATCACAAACCAAGAAGTAAAAGATTAAAAAAATGATAATTAACTATACTGAAAATTACCGGCAGGATCAGGAACAGGAACACCTTGGGCATAGGATGTTCGCTCAAGTAGGTGCGCTATGTCGAGCTTGGGCTTTGGCATTGGTTTTGCCCTTGACTTGGATATTCCCTGCATCTGCGTCTGCCTTTTGGTTTTGATTTCCGGGGGTTTTGGGGCGTCGGTGTCCTGTTTCAAAGGCCATGATGCTGCCACCACCACTCTCCTTCGTGCCCCTCCCTCATAAAACTCAGTAAGCGAATGGCGTGAAGTGTAAGACGAAAAAGAAGAGCGGCCAAAGGCAGACGATGAAAGGTGTTGATAAGAGATCAAAGCCGCAGCATATCCAGCCATGCTTACCCACTCGCACTTCTGTAGATGATGAACCAGAGTTTGCCTATGAGACAGACCTCTTCAAATTAAAATTATAATTATAATTATAATACGAGTACTGTAGATGATGAACCAGGCATTTGCCTATGAGACAGACCTCTTAAAATTATAATTATAATTATCATACCAGTAAAAAATTTAATTATTTATTTTTTAAATTAATTATATAAGATTGAAATGGATTATGTCAATAGCTATACTTATCAATAGGGAATTTAACACAAAGCCACCACACGCTCACCCACGCCACGGTTTGAACCTTGGACTTCCCAAAGAAGAGCCAAAGCCCGAACTGTTGCTGCACCCCCAAGTGCAAATTTATTTATTAAATTTATGTTATTTTTTTTTGTTTTGTTTATTTTTATTTAAATTTATTAATTGTAAAAAATATTTCATTTAAAAAATTAGATGTTTTTATGTTTAAATATATATTTTTTGTTTGTGGAAAACATCCCTTTCATGGTGTCATTTCGGGTAAGATTCAAGGAGTTAGGGGTATTTATTTTATCAAAATTTCCCAGGGTTAGGGTTTGCGTTCGGCTTGCCCTCTTCGACACATTCAAGGAGCATGTCTAAAACAACACAAACACACAAAAACAATGACAAAAAAAACACAAGAACAACAAACAACAACAATATAATACACAAAATCTCAAGGGTAGCCTGTTTGCAAAGGTAGTAGTTTGATCTGAATCCTCCGAGTGCGCACCAAATCGACAATGACAATATGAATCCTGAGTGATCGGTGGTCCTTGCACATTGGGTCAACAATGAGGTGGAATAGGTTTGGTGGGAGCAGCCCTAGTAGTTTGAACCCTGCGTTTGTCAGTTACTAAAAATAGTGTGATTGTGACCAACTCTCCTATGTAACAAAAAAAACAATAAAATACACAAAACAACAAAACCATACTAAAACACACATACCAAAAAATTAAATCGATGGAAAAAATAGATTACATTTATGGCCTTTCCATGCCAACATGCCTTTTAACCAAGAATCAACACAAGAAACTTAAGAATGATCTTTCTGACCTCGGGACCTAAAATACCCTAACTGGACCAAAGAGAGGCTAATACAAAGTAAAAATGAACTAGGTACCTCTAGTACTAGAGCCATCTAGAGAAATGATAGAAAGAAGAGCATCCCTGATATGCGAAGCCCACCATCTAGGAGGGTGGTCGTTGTTGGAATATATTACATTATTTGGTACATGTTAATGTACCATCTTGGGTACATCATTAGATTAGGAGAGTGTCTTAGATTAAGGCTTGAGTATTTACTTTATGTAATGTAATAAATGCACAAGTATTATTAGAATGTGCAATGATGTAAATGTGCATGGTGTCCACATGTACATGAGTCCTTAGAATAGGAAGATGAAGAGTCATAGGAAGATGGAAGGCCAAGAGTCATGTCTCATTATATATAGGCCTTTGGTAGATGAACAAGGGAGTACAAGAGGAGAAGTGAGAAGAGTGAGTAGTAGTAAGAGAGATAGTAGATACAATGTAGAACTTGTATGAAGCATGGAGCATTGAGATCTCCACATATTGTAACAAGTTCAAATTTTTGTGAGCTTTCATTAATGGCTATTTCATGAGTTATTTTAGAAGTTTCTCATGCTATTTACTTGCTTATTATATTGCCATTATCATAGATATAACATTGCATGCTTATTTTACTACTTGTGGTTGCATTTCCTTTAAGTTTATAGCATCAAAAGCTAACAGTGGTATCAGAGCACTAGGTTGATTGATAGGAGATTGAGAGAGCCACAAGAGAGATTGAGAGGAGATAGGAAATCTCATTTTCAGAATTTTTGAAATTGCATTTGGCTAGAGTCTTTCCACAAAGTTGTAGAAAAACTTGTGAAGACTAGGACTCAACATTGATTCCACTAGATTGACAAATCAACTAGTGAAGTTCATTTTCTTTAGATTCAAAGAAATTTCTATTATCATTTTCTAATACTTTGTTGCAGAGAAGAGGAGATTCAAAGAAAGTTGAGAAGCTTCCTACAAGAGCTAGGAAGAATATCTTCTTTGGAATCAATCTAGTACTTGAAGCAACAAGTTGAAGATTGAAGATTTTGGAGGCCTTAAGGAAAAGGTCCCATTGCAAGATTTGTAGATAGAATATTGAGGAGACTCAAGAAAGAGATATCCATAGAAGATTTAAGATTGAAGATTGAAGAGAAGACCCAAAGGAGGTCCCATTGAAGAACTTCTAGATTTGGAAGATTGAAGATAGAGAAGGACTAGAAAAGGTCCTATTGCAGATTTTAGAAGCAACAAAATTTGGAGATCCAAGAAAGAGATCTCATTGCAAAACTTCCATAGTTGAAATATTGAAGAGATCAAGGAAAGGTCTCATTGAAGTTTTGAGAAGAAGATTTTAAGAAGCTATAGAATTTGAAGGCCCAAGAGAAGAAGGCCTCTAGCAAACTTGAAAGGAGAAATAAGGAGAAGGCTAGAAAAGCCTCATTGAAGAGATTGAAGAAGTGATCATTGGAGGAGACTTGAAGAGAACTCAAGGGAGAAGATTGCTAGCAAGGAGAAGTTCTTGGGATAATTGTCACCATCCGACAACAAGCCCAAAAGGAAGAAGGATTTGGCAAGAAGTTTGCCAAATTTTGGAGGAGATTATTGAAGACCTCAAGACATTCAGATTCTTGAGAAGGAAGCCCAAGATTGAAGTCAAAATTTGACAAGGAGGTTGAAGGAGAAAGGAGCTAGAAGAGGACACAAATTTGAGAGGTTTGAAGATTGCCTTTGAAGGCTTGAAGGTTGATTTGCAGAAAAGGAGATTGTTGTTTTTACAACAAAAATTGAAGAGGTAAAGATAGCTGCAAATTGGAGGAGTTTCCTACCAAATTTTAGAGGTTTAAGGACAACATATCAAAGGAGAAATTGACTACATTAGAATCTAAAAATTTTAGAGTTTAGGGAGGGGGAAGGATGGAGAGACAAAATAGATAAGTTCAGGGCAAAAAAGCATAAAGAATTGAAGCTGCAAATTTATCAAACTCGAAGTAGCAAATAGGTGAGTTAAATCACCAAGAAATCAAGCTACAAATGGAGACCAAAAGGTATGCAACATTGGTGCAAAAGTTCATTAATTGAACATTCATATTTATCTTATTATTAAGTTTTTTAAAAGCACCATATTTGAGGTTTAAAGTTGCAAGAGGAAAGGTTTCAAGTTTATGTCTTCAAGGGTGCAGAAGATAGCTTTTACAAGGAATTAAAACCTGCACAAAAGAAGGAGAAGTTAGATATACTTCTTACTATCTATTGAAAGCTAACAAGTGGATATTGTATAACAAAGAAGACATTATTATAAAGCAAAAATTGGATATACTAAGCTATCCAAAAAGGCAAAGTATTGGCATGTTTAAGAAGCTTGAAGTCACCATAAGAAAGATCACCAAGCATTGAGCCAACAAGGAGATGGAGTAGAAGAGTTGCCAAGGAGGAGAAGGCAATGTAGAAACCACCATTACCATGACTTGCAAAAAGGAGAGGTGCCACCACCACATTCAAGAGGAGAAACCACCATCTCAAAAAGCAAAGGTGAAGATTGACAGCACAAGGGGGCAAGCATTTCATTAAGCTACATAGAACAACGCCATTAGTGAGCAAAACAAGTGCAAGAACCAAGGTATTCCACCATTGAAGGTCTGAGAATGCAACAAAAGAAGGATAGGTGCAACATCATACGTTATTGAGCATTGAAGGAGGAAAAGAACATTGCAAAGAAGACCTCATCATTAAAGAAGCCATGTTGAAGAGTCACAATGCCTATAGAGAGCATTACATTGCAAATGAGAGTGCTACGTAAAAGATAGCGCATGAAAAAGGAGTTACAAGTCTTAGCACCACTTGGAAGAAGTGTCATAAAGAATAGCGCCACCTTTAAGAACGTTACATAGCAAGAACAATGCCACTTGGAGATAAGCTAGCGCTATACCAAACACAAAGGAGTTAATGCCACTTGGAAGGAAAACAACACAGAGAAAGAACGTTACAAGGAAGTGCAAGCGCTTAGAAGGTGAAAGAAGGTGAAGAGTCATTGCTGCCAAGTGTCAAAGTGTTAAAGAAAACTCCAAAGGAAGAGCAAACACTTGTCTTGCATGAGTGACAAGTCTCACACTTACCCATGCAATAAGAAGGCATTCTAGGAGTACGTAGAGCAGGACAATGAAGTAAAGTCCAAGAGCAAAGTGGAGTAAGACCAAGTGCATAGTGAAGGAGAATGTAACCAACAAGTGCAATTGAAGAGTACGTTGAAGAGAGTCAACAATTTTGAAGGCACCAAAAGCAAGTGCAATTAATGTTGTCATAAGCATTGAAGAAGGAGAATTGAATAGCACCTCAAGACAAGTGCAACTTGCAGAGAAGTCAAAGAGAGGAAGACTTCAAACTCAGTGCATGCCAAAGATAAAGAAGGTATTGATTTTATTTAAATCAAAGTGCATTTTTATAAAGTAAAGGAGGAATAAGGAACTTTATTACTAAGGTTAAAACTAGTTAATCTTTAATGCTTGAGATTAATTAGATAATTGGAGGTATAAGGATTTGCTTTGATATAGTATAACCTTAGATGCATTATTGAAGATTTAAAAGCATTTTTGAAGCAAGGAAGGTTTAATTAAAAGCATTTGAATTACTTTATTCAAGCATAAGAAATATTTGCAAATAACTCATTTGGAGGAAAAATGAATTCTACATAGAAATTAAAACATTAAATTTGCAAATATCCATAGTTTCTAAATTTCCAATTAGGGAGATATAAGGAGTTCTACATCAATATAGATTATTGAAATTTAGAAATTATTGAATTGAAAATTGAAAGAAGCAAAACATAGCATTGATAGAAAGTTGGAAATTGCATTTTGAATTAGTCTCTTGCTCTAATTTATGAGACATAAGGAATCCAACTTAAAGGTCTTGAAAACAAAGAACCTTATCAAAAACTTGAAGGTGCATCATAAATTATCTTTAGCTTTCTATTTATTCATTAATAGGGAGAAATAAGGTGAAGAATAGAAGTTGAACATTAGGGAGATAAAAGGGATTCAACTCTAGGAAAACTAAGAAAGCTAAGCATACTATCAAAATCATAGTACATTCAAAACACTTGCAAGATAGAAAGTATTTTACAAAACTTGAAGAATTGAAAAGATCTTATCAAACTTGATCTTTTACTAAAATACTTGGGAGTTAAAAGGTATTCTACCTAGAGATTTGAAAAATTAAATTCTTATCAAAATCATTGATTGAACATTAAGATTCTCAAGGTATTTTACAAATTAGAGAATTAAAAAAAAGGTTCATTGAGTTTGATCACAAGATACTAGGGAGTCATAAGGTAGTCAACATCAATAGTTTCCTGAAAGATAAAAGATTCTATCAAAACTATTCTCAATACATAACACTAGGGAGCTATAAGGAATTCCACCTCAAAGATTAATTTAGAAGGAACATGGATGAAATAGTGAGGAATGCATTCAATAATGAGGAACTATTTCATGAGTTGAAATTTTATTCTCAAAACTTAATAGATACCTTTGATGGATACAAATATTTGTCCACTAGTAAAAAGGAAAGATTCTCATTGTTCCTCAAGGAAGCAAAGGAAGGAAATTTTATGACATTAATTGGTTATCTTCATGAAGTACTTTTTAGAGCTTGGTGGAATACTCAAAATATAGTTATATTTACATTAGAAGAATGTTTGATGATATATCTATCATTAATTGTTTTTGAATTCTTTCAAAACATGAAATAAAATAGTAATCCTAGCCAATACTATTGTGATGATATACTAACTCAACATGAAGAAGATATATCACTAGTAAAAATGCAAAATTAAAGAAGAAGAAGAAGAAGAAGAAGAAGAGGAAGCATGATAGAAAGAAAAGATGAAGATGAAAGAAAATACTTTCAAGCTAAATACAGATCAAAGTGAACTAAAGGAACAAGATGAAGATGGTCATCAGGATACAGACAAAGAGTACAATGAAGAAAATAGAAAAGACAACATGAGCTCCAAGAATAAAATGAAGACTGAACCAGTAGAAGGAAAGGAACCTGATCAAGCTAAAGAACATTTGAAAGATGAAGACCCATATTGAAGACTAAAGTCTTCAATAACCAAATAATGTAATACAAGGGGGTGTTGGAATATATTACATTATTTGGTACATGCTAATGTACCATCTTGGGTACATCATTAGATTAGGAGAGTGTCTTAGATTAAGGCTTGAGTATTTACTTTATGTAATGTAATAAATGCACAAGTATTATTAGAATGTGCAATGATGTAAATGTGCATGGTGTCCACATGTACATGAGTCCTTAGAATAGGAAGATGAAGAGTCATAGGAATATGGAAGGCCAAGAGTCATGTCTCATTATATATAGGCCTTTGGTAGAGAAGTGAGTACAAGTGAGAAGAAGTGAGAAGAGTGAGTAGTAGTAAGAGAGATAGTAGATACAATGTAGAACTTGTATGAAGCATGGAGCATTGAGATCTCCACATATTGTAACAAGTTCAAATTTTCATGAGCTTTCATTAATGGTTATTTCATGAATTTTCTCATGCTATTTACTTGCTTATTATATTGTCATTATCATAGATATAACATTGCATGCTTATTTTACTACTTGTGGTTGCATTTCCTTTAAGTTTATAACATCAAAAGCTAACTGTCATAGCAAGTATGATCACCTTTATCCAATATCCAATTAGCTAAAGCATCAACAATCCTATTCTATTATCTGACCACATGATTGTATTCAAAATTTAAAAAGCCCATATGAATTAATTGAATCTTCTCAACAATTCTTTTTATTCTCCAATCAACCTTATAATTCTTAGGAGTCTTCAACAGATTTATCATGACTTGGGAGTTAGATTCAACCAACACTTTTGCCATCCAACCTTAGCAGACTATCAAAGGCCTTTGAGGATACCATACCCCTCATCAAGGTTATTGAAAATGATACCCAAATTCTTAGCAAAAATGAAAACCAAGGAACCATCTGAAAGTCTACCAATTTCTCCAACACTAGCTTTTCCAAGGTTCCCCCTAGAGGCTCCATCTATATTGAATTTCCCAAAATACTTTGGAGGAGGCTACCAAATCCTTGTTCTTTTGATTACTCACATTTCCTTTAAGATGGTTTCCAATAGTAGAGTGAATATTCAATCTTTGCATAACTTGATCCCATCGTTGGTGGGAGTCTTATAGGTGATTATGGAGTTGTTGGACTGATTCACCTAAGTTGATAATGGTATTTTTCCAGATATAGTGAATTTCCTTCCTTTTCTATTTGAAAATCTGATTATTTATTTTCTTCCATATATTCCAAGGTAGGACAGTAGTTCCCATCCAAACTAACTGTCTAACAAAATTATCAATAGCCTCTTGATTAGGCAAATCCATCCGAAGTTGTTCAAGAGTACAAAAATTGGACCATTGTAAACCAAATAAGGTAGCCATTCTCATTCATAGATCAAATGCTAAGGGACACTCAATAAAACTATGGCTAAATGTTTCCACATTCTTTCCACATATCTCACATCTAAACGGGCCATGAAAGCCACATTTCATATGTTTCTCACTAGTGAGCACCCTTCGATGTAATAAAAGATAAATAAAAAAAACCTCACCTTAGGCCAAAGCGTTTGAGCCCACAACTATGTAAATATATTATAGGACTGGTTGGGATTATTGTGGCATAAGGCCAAATAACCTTGAGCAATAGTATACTCACCCGTAGTAGTGTTGTTCCATCCAAAACAGTCCTTATCATGGGACCAAGAGAGATATCTCATATGAAGGATGCATTGGATATTTTTCCTTTGCATTTATGGAATTTGAATAGGTTAGTCCTCAATAGGGATCCAATATCTACCAACCTCTAAATTACAAGTATGGTATTAACAGTAATTAGCTACCTTTATCCAGTTAACTTGATGAAGCTTCTCCATCTAGGGCCTCCAATCAGGGAATTGAGTTATCAAATGTTGGTGATCATACCAAGAACCTATCAAAAAAATTACCCTATTTATGATCATGAATGATCCGAAATAACATCTTCTTTATCAAATCCTCAACAGTCCTAAGAACTACCAAATTGGTAGAACCTTTCGTAGGAAGTTGATAGCAAACAAGGTCTTTAGGGATTTTTTTTTAGAATATTTAGCACGAAGATTATTGGCCCATAGGGAATTTGGGATTTTCAAAATTCTCCAATACAACTTTGCAGCTAAACCTTATTATTTTTTATAGTAGATCGAAATCCTAATTCCCCTTCATGCTTGGGAAGACAAAGTATCCCATTTCACCAAGGCCCATTTTATTTTCTCCTTAGTACCACTCCAGAAGAACCGTTGATTGATTTGATCTAGTTCACAAAGAACTACCTTTGGGATATTCAACATAACATAAACATAAATAGGTATAGCTTGAAGGACTGATTTTACCAAGGTAATTATACCCCAAATGAAAGCCACCTATTGGTCCACTTACCAATTTTCTCCTTTACTTTGTCCAACAACCAATTCTGATCTCTTTTTTCTACCTCTAGATGTTGGTAGGAATGCCTAAATAAGTGATCTAAAAGGAGGTCTTATTATATCTTAATTTATCTAGAACTATGGATTCCTATCTAGGAGAGCATTGAAATATGATCACTTTCAATTTGTCTTCATTGATCAATTACCCTATAGCATTAGAGAAACAATGAATGATTTTATTAATCATAGAGGCTTCCTTAACCGTAGCTTTACCTATAAGAGTAGAGTCATCAACAAACTAAAGATAAGAGATAGGCCTGGCTCCACAAGCAATGGCAACTCCCTCAAGGGTTCTATTTTCTTCATTTTTGGTCATAGACCTACCCAAGCATTCAATAATAATGATGAATAAATAAGGGGAGAGGGGGTCACCTTATCTAATACCTCTAAAAGTTGGGAACACCTGTGAAGGGTAATCATTGATAAGAATTGAGTAGGACACTGAAGAGACATATCCTATAATCCAATCTATCTAATCCTAAGGGAAGCCAAATTTCCTCATAACTTTGACGAGGAAGTGCCAATCCACTCTGTCATAATATTTGGATAGGTCTAAATGGATGAACATAGAAGTATAATTTTTTGCTTCCATGCAATGGATGGCTTCCTAAGCAAGAACTATCTCATCCACAATCTGACGCCCTCCACATAACTTCCTTGTTCAGGGGAAATAATCTTATGCAAAAGAGGTTTTAGCCTCTCTACCATGAACTTGGTAATGATTTTGAGAATAACATTACATAAAGCTACTGGTCTAAAAGTTGATATATGTTCAACATCTTGAGCCTTTGGGACCAAAGCTATATAAGTTTAATTGATAACCTTAAAAATATCTTTGGACTTCCTAACTTCTTCTACCACACTTAATAAATCAACATGAAGAATATCCCAAAATTCTTGGTAAAATTTTATGGAAAAACCATTAGGCCTCGGGATCTTCCATTTTTCATTTTAAAAACCACTCATTGAAGCTCATTGATAGTAACTAGAGCAGTCAAAATAGAGTTCTCATTAAAAGTGATAGGAGTTGGGATCATTAACTACACCAAAAATGAGCTTTAATGATGGTTATAAACCACCCTTAAAGACCTTTCAAGGTAGTTATTTAATCGTTGTCTATGAGGGCATTGTAAAAAGTTTACAACATACAACGATGGCTAAAAACCACCCTCTTAGGACTAAGAGGGCGGTTTTAAGCCACCCTATTAGAACTAAGAGGGTGGTTTTAAACCACCCTCTTAGGGTTATGACCTCTTAGGCCTAAGAGGGCAGTTTAAAATCACCCTCGTAGGCCCTAAGAGTGCGGTTTTAAACCATCGTATTATCTCTAAGAGGGCAGTTTATAACCGCCCTCTTAGGGCTAAGAGGGCTATTTAAAACTGCCCTCTTAGGGTCCCACCTTAAAAATATATATAAAGGATGCAAGAAAAGTAAATTTGAGCTTTGGCAAGTTTGGAAAGGTTGCAAAAGATAGTTATATGATTACAATTTACCAAGGTCAACATTAATTAAATGATCCCATAGTGAGCAAGACATCATGGCTTATATGCTTGGGTCATAATTTCAAAACAAGGAATTACTCCAAAGATTTAATGCTCCTTTGGAAAAACAACGCTATTGTCCAGGCCACTACAAGCTAAACATCCTAAACCTTGTCTCGAGCCGTGATCTCAATTTTATTATGGGATCAGGTGGCTCTTATTGAGGTAATATGATGATAATGCATTATGATTTTACTTATTTCCAAGCAAACATAAAAACAATTTACGAATGCACACAATAATGTTTTTCATAGTCCTTCACAATCTCAAGCTTTGCATAATGTTTCATAGAGCGAAGGCACAACACAAATGCATACAAAAAAGCTCTTATAGTCCTTCATAGTCCCGATGATAACACAACAAGGTTTTCAAAATCTCACGGGTGGATGAATGTATGACAACACATCAAACTTTATATGTATACAACCAATAACAATACTTCACTATAAATCAACAATTATTTCCCTATGAAATGAATAAAACCATTCATCCTTATAAAGAAATATACATGGTAGTACTTTATGAGGCAACATTTATTTTCTATAAAACAACAATTCTTTCCTATGAAACAAATACACAGTCGTTCATCCTTATAAAGAGATATACACAACCATACTTTATAAAACAACAAGCCATTCATATTTGTAAAGAAGTATACACAACAATTATTTTCTATGAAACAAATACACAACCATTCAAAAATTATTTTCTTATGAAAGGAACACACAACCATTCATCCTTATGAAATAACAATTATTTTCTATGAAATGAACACACAACCATTCATCCTTATAAAATAGCTTCCCTTGCGAACTATAATTGTTAAAACTGTTTATCCATGATTA
This sequence comes from Wollemia nobilis, assembly GCA_028583015.1. Classification (NCBI taxonomy): domain Eukaryota; kingdom Viridiplantae; phylum Streptophyta; class Pinopsida; order Araucariales; family Araucariaceae; genus Wollemia; species Wollemia nobilis. The sequence continues at coordinate 4,902,953 of JAQPPZ010000523.1, read as the reverse complement.
TGGCAGAATCTCGCAACCATTTTTTTTTTTTGTGGAAAACATCCCAGAAGGGATGCCACTTTCGGGTAAGACCCAAGGAGGCAGGGGTATCTCTTCCACCAAAATCGCCCAGGGCTCGCACCTGGCCTACCACCTTTGACATACTCAAGGAGCAAACCTGAAACAATAAAAAATAAGAACACACAAACACAAACACACAAGAAGATTAAAAAAAAAACTTGCTCCTTGAGTGTGTCGAAAAGATAAAGCACAACCAAACACACACACAATAAGATAAAAAAACACAATATGAACCACACAGAAAAAACACAAGAACAACATAAAAAAATAAACATGACAAAAACAATAGAAAGATACAAAGACAACCAACAAAAACATGAAAAACAAAAACAACCAAAACCTTAAAAAAATAATAAAATAAAAAAAACAAAAAAAAACAACCAACAATAGACAATAAACAAAAACATAGAAAACACTCACACACCAAAACAAAAAAACACCAATTAACACAAACATACAGAAACACAAGAACAAGAAAAATAAAAACACAAGAACAATAACAAAAAAACACAAAAAAAAACACAAAACAATAAAAACACAATAACAAAAAAAAACACAAAAACAAAACAAAACAAAAAACACACACACACCTCAAAAAACTAAACTACCCTGACCGAACCAAAGAGAAGCAAAAATAAAGCAAGAAGAAACTAGGTACCTCCAGAATTGGAGCCATCCAAAGAAATGATAGACAGAAGAGCTTCCCTTATTTGTGAAGCCCACCATCTAGGAGGGTGGCCATAGCAAGTAAGATCACCTTTGTCCAAAGCCCAATTAGCTAAAGCATCAACACTCTTGTTCTGATCTCTCACCACATGATTGTAATCAACTTTCAAAAATCCCATCTGGATTAACTGAATCTTCTCAATAATTCTTTTTATTCTCCAATCAACCTTATGATTCTTAGAAGGAGTCTTCAAAATATTAATCATGAGTTGAGAGTCGGACTCAACTAGCACCTTTTCCCATCCAACCTTAGTAGCCTCTTGAAGGCCTCTAAGGATACCATACCCCTCAGCAAGGTTATTGGAAAGAATACCCAAATTCTCAAGCAAAAGTAAAAACCAGGGAGCCATCTGAAAGTCTACCAATTCCTCCCGCACTAGCTTTTCCAGGGTTCCCTCTAGAGGCTCCATCAGTATTGACTTTTCCAAAATCCTTAGGAGGAGGTTGCCAATTCCTTGTTCTATCCATCTTGCAATTGCTCACATTCCCTTTAAGATGGTTTCCCTTAGAGGAGTTAATCTTCAATCTTTGCATCACTTGATCCCATATTTGGTGGGAGTTTTGGGGGTGATTAAGGAGTTGTTGGACTGATTCAACTAAGTTGGCAATGGTCTTTTGCCAAATATAGTGAATATCCTTCCTATCTTGATTAAAAATTTATATGTTCCTTTCATTCCAGATATTCCAAAGAAGAATGGTAGAACCCATCCAAACTAACTGCCTAATAAAATGATCAACACCCTCTTGTTTAGGCCAATCCCTCCAAAGTTGTTCAAAAGTAAAAAGTTGGACCATTGTAAGCCAAGTAAAGTGGCCATTCTCCTCCATAGCTCAGAGGCTAAAGTACACTCAATAAAAATATGGCTGAGAGTTTCTACATTCTTTCCACACATTTCACATCTAAAAGGGCCATGAAAACCACGCTTCATAAGTTGCTCACCAGTAAGCACCCTACGATGCAATAAAAGCCAAGTAAAGAACCTCACCTTAGGCCAGAGCTTTTGAGCCCACAACTGAGAAAATATGTCAGATGATTGGTTGGGATTATTATGGCATAAGGTCAAATAACCTTGAGCAACTGAATACTCACCCTTAGTAGTGTTGTTCCATCCAAAACAATATTTTTCATGGGACCAAGAGAGAGATCTCATATGAAGGATGCCTTGGATATCTTGTCTTTGCCTTTCTGGGATTTGAATAGGCCAGTCCTCAATAGGGATCCAATATCTACCAACCTTTGAATTACCAATATGGTATCGATAGTAATTAGCCACCTTTATCCAGTTAGCTCGGTGAAGCTCCTCCATCCAAGGCCTCCAATCGGGAAACCGAGTTATCAAAGGCTTGTGACCATCCCAAGAATCTATCCAAAAATTACCTCGTTGACCATTATGAATGATCCAAAATAAATTTTTCTTTATCAAATCCTCACCAGTCTTAAGAACTGCTAAAATGGGAGAACCTTTGGTAGGCAATTGATAGCGAACAAGGTCTTCAGGACTTTTGTTCTCAAGCATATTTAGCACGGAGATTATTGGCCCAAAGAGCATTGGGGTTATGCAACATCCTCCAATATAATTTAGCAGCTAAAGCTTTGTTGTTATTAATAGAAGACCGGAATCCTAACCCCCCTTCATTCTTAGGAAGACATAAAGTGTCCCATTTCACCAAGGCCCATTTTCTTTTCTCCTTAGTACCACTCCAAAGGAATCGATGACTGATTTGATCCAGTTCTCGAAGAACAACCTTTGGGATATTCAACATAGAAGAAACATAAATAGGAATAGCTTGAAGGACTGATTTTACCAAGGTGATTCTACCCCCAGAAGAAAGCCACCTGTTGGTCCACTTTCCAATTTTCTTCTTGACTTTGTCCAACAACCAATTCCAATATTTTTTTCTGCCTTTGAATATTGATGGGAATACCTAAATAAGTGATCGGAAGGGAGGTCTTCTTATATCTTAATTTATCCAAGACCATGGATTCTTGTCTGTAGAGTAGTGAAAGAAAATAACTTTAGATTTATCTTCATTGATCAATTGCCCAGTAGCCTTAGAAAAATAGCTAATGATTTTCTTAATATTAGAAGCTTCCTTAACTGTAGCTTTACCTAAAAGAGTAGAGTCATCAACAAATTGAATATGGGAGATAGGTCTAGCTCCATGAGCAATGGTAACTCCCTCAAGGGTTTTGTTTTCTCTCTTTTTGGTTATAGTCCTACCCAAGCATTCAACAAGAATGATGAATAAATAAGGGGATAGCGGGTCACCTTGCCTAATACCTCTGGAAGTTGGGAATGACTGAGAAGGCCTACCATTGATAAGAACTAAGTAGGAAACTGAAGAGATACATCCCATAATCCAATCCATCCAATCCTGAGAGAAACCAAATTGCCTCAAAACTTTGATAAGGAAGTGCCAATCCACTCTGTCATAAGCTTTGGATAAGTCTAACCGAATGAACATGGAAGGAGATTTTTGCATATCCATGGAATGGATGGCTTCTTGAGCAAGAACTATCTCATCTACTATTTGATGCCCTTCCACATAACCCCCTTGTTCAGGGGAAATAATCTTATGCAAAAGAGGCTTCAACCTTTCTGCCATGATCTTAGTAATGATTTTGAGAAGAACATTACATAAAGCAATAGGTCTAAAAGCTGAGATATGATCAACCTCTTGAGCTTTTGGAACAAGAGTAATATAAGTTTTATTGATAACCTTCAAAATTTCTTTGGCTTTCCTGGCTTCTTCCACCACCTCTAATAAATCAGCATGAAGGATATCCTAGAACTCTTGGTAAAACTCAATGGGAAAACCATCAGGACCTGGGGTTTTCCCTTTTTGCATTTTAAAAACTACTTGTTGAAGCTCATTGATAGTAACAGGAGCAGTCAAAATAGAGTTCTCCTCAGAAGTGATAAGAGAAGGGATTGCTTGAAGAACATTTTGTTGAGAAGCTGAGTCAAGAGGAGTAGCAGTAAAAATATTGGAAAAGTAATCGACAACAATAGAGTTCATGCCATCCCAAGTGTAGACAACATCTCCAGAATCTGATTTCAGGGAAGAAATAAAGTTGTGAGATCTTCGAGCTAGAAGAGATTTGTGGAAGAAATTTGTGTTTCGATCTCCTTCTTTGAGCCATTGAATTCTAGATTTTTGCTTCCATAAGAGTTCTTCTCTTTTTCCCATTCCTCTAACTGAGTTGTGAGTTTAATTTCATCTGCACTTCTACTCTCTGTGAGGCCATCTAAATGGATTTTCTTATTCAAATTTTCAAGTTGAGCAATAACTTCATATTTTTTTATGAACATCCCCAAACTCCTTCCAGTTCCAAGTCTTGATTTTGGATTTAATGTATTGCAGTATTTTGGCAAAATAGAACATCTTAGTCCCATACCTAGGCTTACCTTCCTTCCACCATTGTTGCACACGAGGTCTAAAGGAACTATCTCTGAGCCACATTAATTGAAAATGAAAAGGAGAGAAACTCACATTGGTTTTCCACATTTCCACCATGATTGGCTAGTGATCCGAACCAACATTGTTAAGAGTCTTCACTTTAGGAATGTGACCATGGATTAAGAAATTTTCAGAGAGCAAAAACCTATCCAATCTCTCCATTATACAAGCTAAGCCTTGCCTTCTATTAGACCAAGTCATAAGGCCATTATCTGGTTGGATGTCCACAAGATGGAGGTTTGCAATATATTCGCTCATGAGGTTAGTGCTTCTATCCAAATTTCTATTTCCCCCCATTTTCTCATCTAGAGAGAGGATGGTATTGAAATCTCCTCCGATCAAGATCCAAGCTTCAGGAAAATGAGAGATAATATAAGTTATATCCTTCCACTATCTTCTTTTTTCCTCCAAAGTAGTCGGAGCATAAATAGTAATGCAGAGCATAATTTGGTTGGAATGTCTACTTTGAATAGCTATAGCCAAAAGACCCCAACTGCCAACCATATGGTGAATAACTACCTCTTTTGGGTCCCAAAGACAAGCAATGCCACCAAAAGTCCCCTGGGAACTGAGGGAAACCACTTTTCTAGTTGGCCAAATTTTACTAGCAATTGAGTCCATATCCTCTATTGACATCTTCGTTTCTTGAAGGAAAACAAGATGTGGATGATTTATCTGAATCATTCTTCTAATTTCATTTTGTTTTGAAAGACTCCCTTTGAGTCCTCTAATATTCCAAGTGATGATCTTCATTAATACCAGGGCTAAAAAAGTTGGGAAGGGCATTAATATTACCTTCCTCTACAAGCTTTTCACCTTCTTTTACCATATGATATTGATTGGTCTTGCGACCTGCCTTTTGATTAGAATCCATCTTCAATTTTTTTTCCCTATTTCTTGACTTACTCCAATTGAATCTGAGATGGCTTCTAACCTTGAAGAATGCTCGTACACAACCAAAGTGTTACTAGAGGGTTCAATAGAGTCTATATTGGGACCTGTATTATTTGAAGTTTTGACATTTAAAATATTGTTTTTCTTGTGTAAATTTTCTCCCTTTTTTTCTGTTGAAAACCTTTGATTTGTTGGTTTGTCTCTGAGTTTTTCCCTTCATATTTAAATTGTGTTTCTAAGATTTTTGTTTCCATTATTTCCTCTTCCTCACTTGGGACATCATTCGTGGAAAGGATTTCAAACATATTAGCAGATGACTTTGATTGATCCTTCATAACTAGTTTTTTTTAGTGTTCTTCTTCTTAGGCATTTGGAAACTTTTTGAGTTTATATCTTCTTTCTTTTGATCAAGAATTTTATTTGGGCAAGCACTAGCCAAATGACCATATTCATGGCAAATTCTACAATGAAAAGGAATGTTCTCATAGTCCACTACTTGCTCCCAAGTGTCTTCCCCAAATTGTAATGTGATATTTTTAGGTAAGGGTTTGTCAAAATCCATTAAAACACAAATCCGAGCATAAATAATATGTTCAAAATTTTGAGTACAATCAACAATCATCATAAAAGTTCCTAAAGAGTTTCCAATTGAAGAAAAAATAGTAGGATTCCAAAATTCAATAGGGAGGCCAAAGAGTCTAACCCACACGGGAGCTGTAGAAGGCATCTCTTCTTCAGATTTAAATTTAGTATGCCAGGGCTTCATGAAAAGCCCTACCCTTCCAAAGAACCAAGGACCCCCTTGAAAAGTTTTCTCTCTATCTTCATTATTAGAAAATAAAACAAGAAAATAACCATTTGGATAAATAGAGATTTGTAACTCACCTTTAGTTTTCTAACTTTTTGTAGCCCAAACTTTGAAAGTAGATAGGCTCAGACAAAAACCCACGAACCGACAAATTAGTCCTCTTTTTCCAGATCTTCAATGCCAATCTGAATGTTACCCATATCAAGCTTAACAATAGGAGTTCCATCAGCTGCTTTAAGACATCTTGACTCCATTTTCCTAGGATCAATATTAGGCATTCTTAGAGGTTTATGGGAAGCCCTAAGATTAATATTAGCATTGGGCTGAGGTTGTCCACCATGGAGGGCATCCCTAAAATTCATTTTTGGGGCTGAGTCTTCGAAATTCTTACCCTTGACAGGGGTTTTCATAGTAGATTTATTTTGTGGGTGCACCTTAGCACCAGAATCACTTGAGATCTGAGCCATTTTTTGATCAGCTACTTGAAACTTATTTCATGATCTCTTTAATCCTTGCCCTAGATGTCATGGAAAGGTATGGTTTTCACTTTTATTTTGTGCAGCAAATTGGAAGTCATTGTCACTCAAGTTCACAACATGATCTATTGAAAGATAGATTTCTAACCCATCTTGGATCCCCTACAACATATCCTGCTAAAATATTGAGTAGAAACCATAAAAATATTGGCCGCTAGGGCCCGAAGGCCCCGAAAACCAACCTCTGGAGCTGCTTGCACTCAACCCAGATGAAACCCTCGCACAACCGCTTGCCAAAAATCTCGTTCACACATAGGGATGCGCTAGGATCTGTGTTGCTCCAAATGATCTAAAAATTGGTGGAGATGTTCTAGGGTTTTTCAGGCATCTACCCTCAAAATTTCAGCTCAATCCGAGTTCGGATGAGTGAAATATGGCCGAAACAAGTTCGATAGTTTGGGCAGTCCTACGAAAAATTATTCCAAATAAAAAATTTTAATCCCCAAATCTTGTAACCATGAAATGAACACACAACCATTCATTCATATAAAATAACAATTATTTTATATGAAAAAAACACACAACCATTCATCCTTATGAAATAGCAACTGTTTTCTATGAAACGAACACACAACCATTCATCCTTATGAAATAGCAATTATTTTATATGAAACGAACAATGCCCACTCCAAATAGCAAAACAACAATTCCAACTCTCATTGTTTCCTTTTCATGTGCTATAACTATGCCTACATTTGTAGTGTATAAGAGCAAAGAGCAACTGAAAACCAATAGGGGATGTCCTATAGTAAACCACTAATTTCAAAAAAATATATGTGAAATTTTAATTTGTTCTCATTCCTCCAATGCTGAAGATGAAAGAATAAAAAAATACTATTATATCTACTAGCTAGAAATGATTCGTGATGATAGAACTGTATAACTTATTACTTTCCAAAATACATATAGTCACAGTTTTACTCTAATAAAATATTAACAAAATATTCTAATAATAAAAACATACAGTTTTACTCTAAGAAAATACTAAAAAATCCTATAATATTCAAAAGATAATAATCTTCGGATCATAAATCAATTCAATACATGTAAATATATCAAACTTCAACAATGAACAATTTACTTTCTATAGTGTATAAGAGCAAAGAGCAACTATATATGTGGTGTATAAGAGCAAAGAGCAACTATGCCTATAATTGTATCTATATCAAACTTCAAAATTCTTGTGCTATAACTATGCCTCTGTGCACAAGCAGTATAAGTGCTCATGCAGCTACGCACTTGCACAGACCCGCACAACCTCTACTGAGGCTTCTACATGTGCCCTATCACAACCCTGGCCATGCCCTAACGTGACCTCTATGGGATTTTTGTGTGTGCTCTAGCACAAACCTTGTTGTGCCCTAACACAGTCTATGGGGTTTATGTGCATGCTCTAGCATAGCCCCTACTGTGCCTTGCATGACCTTTATGGGTTTTTTGTGCATGCCCTCACATGGTCGTACCCTCAAAAGTGCTCGAACAAAATCTATCGGTGCACCTAAGCATTTTATAATTGTCCTCACAATGAATCTTTTAGCAGCCTTATGTTCCTTGTGTTATAGGGATTCTTGATGAAGGAGGAATGGAGGAAATACAAACTTCTCCTCTTAAATTTATCCAACACCTTCACAAAATAGTTTCATATTAGCGTTTTTCTAAACAATTAATTCTCTCTAGAAATAGCTAGACACATAAGCTAGTATTATACTCTCCTTGCAAGACTAGGTGAAATATGGTAGTTGCATTATCATAGACCTCCAAATTAAACTTCAGGATCAACAAGCCATTATTACTCAATTGCAGACTACACATACCAAACAAACTCCTCAAAATACTGCAAATTTACACTCTAAATTTTCAAAATTTGAGATGAACAAGTTGTTCTTCTTGCTTAACAGGAACGTATCAAGGAAATGTCAACTGCACAAAGCCAAAAATTAGCTGACCAACAATATTGGGTTCAGGTTGTAGCCAGAAAGAAGAACCCCCCTCCATAGTTGAGTTGGTTGTCCAGGCTAAATTTAAATAAGAAAGGATATGTAATGTAAAAGTGCTTAATCTCAAATTAGTGGGGTGCACAACCCTACTGATATGCTTCAAGCTTGAAATATATTCATTCACAACATTCTTGAGTTAACAGACATTACTCTCGAGAAAGCATGGTTCTCCCCTGACTCCACTTTGGTCATATACTTCAAAAATGTGAAAGAGCACATGAAGGCATTAAGGACCAAACAAAAATTATTTACTCTTCAGGATAAGATCTACCTTAATGAGGACCTTACGCTACTCCAGGTTGAAGAATTGAAGAAAGCCAAGGAACAAGTAGCCGCAGCCAAGAAAGCCAACCAATAGGAATTTATTCGTAATTTGTGTGTAGTGATTAGGGAATCTTCTCCACCTGGGTGGTTCAAAACCTTGCCTAACAAATGACTCCATCGACACGGGAAGGGGATGGCGGATACTATAGTTGTAGCTTGTTGGAACTGCAATAATATGATACAGTCTACCCTAGGGTCCCTTTTTGATGTAATTGACAAACATGACATCATTCTTATATTTGAGACACACGAGAGTCCTCAACAAGCCCTACCAATTATCTCCGACTACTTCTGGTGGTCTAGTTGTTAGCAACTCACTCGATGCCCTGTGGGGGGTTCAAGGATCAGGAGGTGTTGTTGCTCTTATCAAGGATAGACTCCAAGGTTTGGTATCTCTAGTTTTAATTAACCCCCACTCTAGAATTATATGGATTAAAATCCATCATCACCCACCTATTTGAGATATCTACATTGCAACCTACTACTTTCCCCCCACAAAGTCCAATTTTGCTATTCACACGGATGAGGATCCTTTCCAATATTTCTATGAGGACATTACTAGATACTTGACTTTAGGGAAAATACTTTTGCTAGGGTATTTCAATGCTAAAAATAGACCTGTGCAGGTTCCTCTTCATGACCTCATAATCGATGAGATGCAAACTCAGGAATTGGATCCTGAGGACCTTGGTTTTGCTTGAACCTCCAACAACACACAGGTTACTACTTATGGTAAGCATCTTATTGAGTTGGGTGAATCCAACAGGTTAGTTCTTATCAATGGTATATCTTTTTTTTTAAATTCGAAAGGGCTTACTTTCTTTCCTCATAGTGGTGGTGCCAATGTTTTCGACTATACTATTTTCTCTACCACTCATTCCATTCATTTTCCGATTTAGCATCTCTGATCACCTTCCTTCCCTTACCAATCATTCAGTTCTTTCTCTTATATTATCCACTGTTTCCCTTCCTGTTATTCCTCTTTCTCATCCCTCCTCTCTAGCCACTTGAGTCATTATAGACTTTGACTATTATTATTCCTTTACCTACATGGACCGATTGCATCAGGTTATCCCTAGGATGTCTTCTCTTCTCAATGTTTTCGATCATTTTGCTTGCTTGGTCCAAACTATTTGGAAGGCTGCTTTGGACTCGTACCCCCACACTATTCGTCCTCCCTCATCCTTGTCCTTGTACCTCTAGTCATTACCCCATGAACATTTGGTATGATGGAATATAAGTTTACCCATCGAAGGTTGAAATATGTCATTTATAATCCTTTCGAGCTCTATATCATTTCTCACAAATATTATAGGATGCTTCTTTGAAAGAAGTGTCTCTTCCTCTCTCAACATTGACTTCATATTTTCCACTCGCTTTAGTAGTCTCCTAAATCCTTCTAGCATATTTTCCTCCCCCGTGATCAGATTCCTCATGGGATCGATCTTTCCTCAGACCATTCATACCTCTTTTCTCTATACCATCCCAAATTAGCCTCCTATTACCGTTCCCTACCCCTGTCTTCGTGCCACCTATTTTATACTAGTCTTGTCAAGTAGGTTATCAAAAAACTTTAGACGAGCAAAGAAGCAGATTTGGATGGGTTACAAGCAAACTTTTTGAAGCATGGTATTGACCCTCTTATTGGATCCCTCACTGATATCTTTAATTTCTCTATCTATTTTGAGTTTGTTGATTCTTAGACTCAACATATCATTCACCCCATTCATAAGGCAGGTTATCCCCATGAACCCAATAATTATAGGACTATCATGATTGGGCATATATTTTCTAAGAACTATGCCACAACATTGGATGTGCTTCTCTTATAAAGGTTGGAGGAGGGTTTCAGGGCTCTTGGACAAGCTGGTTTTTAGCAAGATCATCAGACCATATATCACATTCTAGTCCTCAAAGCTATTAATGAGGAGGCACATTCGAGGTCCTCGAAGGTTTATTGTTGCTTTGTAGACTTAAAGAAAGCTTTCAACATAGTACCTCAACATTTAATTCTAGAGATACTTCGATCAGTTGGCATCTCTAGGCAACTTTTGACAACGATTACACAGTTATATGAGTGTAGACACTAAAATATGGTCAATCCGATTGGGCGACCAAGACAAGGTCTAAGTGACACCATATGACCCCCTTGGGCAACCCTTAGAGGTTTTACAGTGGTCCTAACCACTATTGGAATGTTCTACCCCACTTTTATGATATTTTTGGCCACATAGGCATAACCGTCCCACCTTGGGATGGTCATAGTTTTTTGTCGTCCCACCCAAGGATGGTGGCAAAGCGACCGTCCCTGGGTGGGACGACCATAAGGTTTGACTCCCAAAAAGTCAAATTGGAACAAATGACATCTAGAAATTATAATTTATACCACCTATGAGAGCATGCACAACCTAAGGGTATAGAATCCTTATGACATACTGTAGAATGGAGACCAAAATGGGAGATTCTCTTCCCCCTCCAATGCATGCTCGATTTTAGACAAATAGCACCTCCTGCCATGCATGCCCTCATATGCCCATTTGCACAAAGGCCTCATTTTTCTATAAAGTAGATCCATTTTCCATACAAATCATGGAGAAAAGTTTTAAGACATAGCAACAAAGTGCTTCCAAGATTTCCCCTCACCTTTTGTGCCCTTTTTCCTCATAATCTCTACCTAGCGAAGAAGGTTTACGAGTAATCTAGGAGGCGAAATATGATCATAAAACAGAATCATCTGAGTGAATTTCATCACCAAATTTGACAACACTATTGAGGAGGTACCTAACCAATTCACAAAGGAATTGGTGGCAAAATAAGGGTAGAATCAATGGTCATCCCACCTAGGACGGTCCCTATTTTGTGATAGTCACCATCATCCCTGCAAGGTATTATGGTATATATATGCATGATTTCTTTACTATTATTTTTTAGGCATATTATAGAGTAGCATATGAGTCTCTTTGCCAAATTTTATGCATTTTGGAGTTATATTGAGTGAGATATTGCATTTTTAGTGTTTTGTAGGCTTTCGGGGACCATCTAAAGATGCACACAAAATTGTTACTGATGTTGCAAATCTGACCATATGAGTTCTCTTAAAATCACATTTTATGCATACTGTCCAAGTTTTATTTGATTTATATGTGTTTTGGTCTAGAATTTGCTTGTTTTGGGTTTTGCAGGTTTTATAGGTAAACTGCAAATACACCATACCATCATATGCAATTTTTGTTTTTTTTTGTGATTAGATCTTATCAAAATCATCTATTTTATATATCCCTACAATTTTAGATCATTTGGAGTTTTTTTAGATAGGCGCATTGCAAATTTACATTTTCTAGTCTTTCCATGCATGTGGGGTTTTTGCATATTTTACATTACGCACTTGCTATTTAACAAATTCGGTTTCCTTGTGAGCAGGTGCAAGTAATACAGTGTAGGAGGAAGGAATACAAGATCAGAATAGCAAAGTACAAAGTGGTGGTATCATAGGTTCGCCCACCTCAATTGTGGGTACTAGGAAGAACATTGGAAGTGCACATGAGCTTGTTTGAAAGGACTTGATCCTTGGGCACCCATTTTTGTAAATAATTGTATCACACTAAGAGCCCTCAAGGGTACATATATGTAACCATTTTTCTGATTTACCAAATTAAATAAATAGAAACACCTTTTCTTGCACTTATTTGGCTTATATGGTTGCTTAAATATGTCCTTTTGTAATGCTTCATTAATACATATATAGATGCATATTGTTTAACACTCTTAGGTGCATCATTTTTACCCTACTTCAATGGTTATTATGGTGGTACCGTGTCCCATTTGAGTTGGCTAAGGATTTAACCCTATTTTTACCTTTGTTATGTTGTAGGAACTATTCATTCTGGCATGAAACGACCTTTGGACTGCTGACCGTCCCACCCAGGGAAGACCACACGACCGTCCCACCCTGGGATGGACATCAAACTAGCCACCATCCCACTATGGGACGATCACAAAATAGGAGCTTTTATGCTCCAAATTCCAAAAATAGTAAGCTTATAGGCCATCGAGGTAAGTGCCTAAACCCTTAGTTTTCATTTCTACTATTCAAAATTGCTCAAATCTTGTTTTTCTTGCTTCCTTTGATTGCTTGAAAGGTAGAAAGATAGGTTTTACTTTTCTATAATTGTAAAAACAACAAATAAGAAGAAAAAATAAAAATGAACTAAGTAGAAATGCATTTCTATGGATTGCTTGCTTGTAGCCTACCTAATGGGTAGGTTATCATTTTAGGACATGCATTTTATAGGTTGCTTTTTACCTAACTTTTTTGAAATTAAAACATCCTTCTTCTTGCATTTAGTGGAAGATCATTGAGTGCTTCATTTTTTAATTTCTTTAAGCTTAAAAGGAACCACACACGTTTGCACATATCACAATAACATTGGTAAGGCTGGATTTCATCACCAACCCCCAATTTAGACTAGTGACATTGGATTTCACCTCCTTCTACTGACTTGCCCCCTCGACACCTTAGATAGAATAGGGCAGTCTCTTAAGATGGAATAGGTCACTAGTGTTCAAACTTCCTCCCACTGTTGGAAACACTTGTTGTTTTAGAGTGGAAGAGCTAGATGAACCCTCCACTCATTGTGGGTTTTAAGGGGTGTACCCTATACTCTTTTGAGAAGCTCATGTTTGGCACTAGTGTTCCTAGTCACCAACTTGGTTGAGTTACCTCATTCTAAGTCCAAAGCATGAACAAGAAATCAAGAGCAACAACAAATCTAAACACACCAAACAACTTAGGGATTCACATCTAAAACTTAAAGGAGATAATCACATTGTTTTCTTATGTGCTTCTTTGATCATTTGATTGTGTGTTCTTAATATTTAAAAGAGATAATCATACACATCTAATCCTTAAAAGAGATAATCATATTGTCTACTTTGTGTTTTTATTTGTTGTTTGGGTAATCAATGTAAGATCCTACCATCTAGGACTAAACCCTAATTTTTCAAAAAAAAAACTACTTTTTGATTCTGCATCCAATGGATCAAAAATCATGCAAATCAGAGCTATAACAAAAAATTTATGTTGGTTTTATGATTACTCTATTTTTGAAGCCAAAAATAGGGAAAAATTGCACTAAAACGGTCATAAAATGGTCTAGACAACTCCAAAAGTTGCCAAATTTGTTTTGTTGTCTTAGTTAGCTCCTTTTGCACCTCTCACATAAATTTTGAGTTCTAACTTTTCATACTTCAAAATTTCCCAAAAATTCTGAAAAGTGGGCATTTCCCCACGAGCCCCGGTCGACCAAATATTTCAAAAATACAAAATTTTGACCCAAAAGTCAAATTTTGGAGCCCTAGCCCATTGTGATCAGCTCATCACATTAATCATTTTTATATATAACACTTATAACCCTTTTTGGAAGTCAGAATTTTCTTTAGCGTGGGTTTCCTTTAGGGTCTACCTAGTCAACACATCATGACAACTATGCATAGCTGAGCTCGATCATGAGCCAGTGAAGCAAAGAACTTTAGGAGAAGCCTTGAGCACCATAATTATAGGTATGAGGATCTCCTCATTCCTGCATAGTACCCTGATAATAGTCACCTTCGCTATTATCCTGAGGATCTCTTCATTCCTACACGACACCTTGAAAGCCATCGTGAGGTCAAATCCTCACTTAGAGGACCCGACCACCAAAGTACTTCTACTGGGAGAACATTAATGGGTTATCCACATCATCAAGTGGATTATTTGGTTAGCCAACATCGATTCTAGGCAAAAACTAGATATAATAAGCCTTGCAAGGGGCCTAGTAGGGAGGTCTACACTCCCTCTACATTGTGGTCTTCACCACCTAAAACTCCCATCCAACAAGTGTTAGCAACCCAGAGTAGACCTGTATGAAGTTTGCATGCACCGTCAGCCAATATGACCATAAGCGAGCTTATACTACAATCCTCCAAGCATTGGAAACCTTTCATGAGGATCTTGGATTCCATTGAGGTACAACCTCATGACTCTAATGCTTTCACCAACTTTGTGGAATACATACAAATGTACAAGAATCCTGTTATATCCTTTTAGAATCATGAGGTCAAACCCGTACCTACCAATTCACTAGATCCTACTTTGCACATCATCGCGAGTATCAATAGGCTCCCCTGTAAGCAAGTATTGGTTGACACTGTTTCCTCAATAAACATTATTACCATAACTTCACTAAAATATCTTAACCTTCCATCCTCGCGCATTGTACCATCCAAGTTCACCTTGTAAGAATTCAATGATGCTTTATCCTCCACTGTGGGCACAATAATCCTACTTGTTGAAGTTGGACAAAAGATTGTGCCTACATTGTTCTACATATTAGAGGCTGTAAGATAATACAACATACTACTTGGAAGGCCATGGATATGATATATGAAATGTGTTCCATCTATAGTGCATAAATGCATTAAATACATTGATGAAGGTAAGGTCCAGGTGGTTGATGTCGACCTGACCCCTTCAAGTATTATAAGTGGGTGGATCCTCTATAGGAGCCTACTATATCACCCATGCACCTGGACACTAAACCTAACAACATTATCTAGAGTCCAGATGCAACCTCATGGTTAGTTGTGAAGTTACCTTCACCACCGCTAGTACCATCATCTGTTTCTTCAAGTGAGGAAGAGTCAGAAGAGCTAGTTGTAGAAGATCCCATAGATATCATTAATACATCTATAGAATACCTTACCACTCCTACTAACAAGGGGGAACCCATAGTTGATATGGATGAATCAGATCATATCATGCTTGAGGACACAATTCAATTGACCTACCTAGAACTCGATGAGTGCATAGTACCCAATGTTACATTCACACCTATCATCGAGTCGATCAAGGATCTAGGTCATGCTCCTGCAAAGTCACTGCCCATTGATAGCATTCCTGATGCAACCCTTGAATATGGGGGCCAAGCAGATCACCTTGGAAAAGTTGATGAAGCAACCATGACTTGTCCAAATACAAATGCATATTCTCATGAGTTTGTCCAAATGAAATGTGTTCCATCTATAGTGCATAAATGCATTAAATACATTTATGAAGGTAAGGTCTAGGTGGTTGATGTCGACCCGGCCCCTTCAAGTATTATAAGTGGGTGGATCCTCTATAGGAGCCCACTATATCACCCATGCACCTGGACACTAAACCTAACAACCTTATCCAGAGTCCAGATGCAACCTCATGGTTAGTTGTGAAGCTACCTTCACCACTGCTAGTACCATCATCTGTTTCTTCAAGTGAGGAAGATTCAGAAGAGCCAGTTGCAAAAGATCCCATAGATATCATTAATACATCTATAGAATACCTTACCACTCCTACTAACAAGGGGTAAGCCATAGTTGATATGGATGAATCAGATTATATCATGCTTGAGGACACAATTCAATTGACCTACCTAGAACTCGATGAGTGTATAGTACCCTCTGTTACATTAACACCTATCATCGAGTCGATCAAGGATCTAGGTCATGCTCCTGCAAAGTCACTGCCCATTGATAGCATTCCTGATGCACCCCTTGAATATGGGGGCCAAGCAGATCACCTTGGAAAAGTTGATGAAGCAACCATGACTTGTCCAAATGCAAATGCATATTCTCATGAGTTTGTGGGAATGATCAATGTGATGACAAAGAACCAAAGTCATATGAATCCATCTATGCCACTTGTGACTCCATCCAACATTACATCCATACCACAGGAGACACCATTGATGGATTTTGTCACACCTACTCCATCTCACTCAATATATCCATAAAATCAAGAACTTGTGTACCCCCTACACCAAAGTGGGGATAATACAACTACCACAGTTGAACACTCTAAATTGGAACATGAGCATGAGCTAAATAAAGAACAAGAATATGTGGATATACTCACTAGCCACAATCATCATGAATCATCCACATCTGCTCAAACATTGAGCACTTTTGATCCACCTCTGCTCAATTGTCTCCTGCTCCCACACCCAATTCACCTCCACCATCTATCAGTTTCCATCTAGCTTCCCCAACAGTCATCCAGTCATTGCCTCCACTAGCTCCGCAACATATCTTGGATAGGCTAGCCAATTTGGAGTTACAAGTGAGTCACCAACACAATGATTTACAACATATCATGAATCGACTCACAAACATTGAGTTACAATTGAGTAATCTAAAACCTCAACCCCCTGATTGTCAGGACCAACCCACTCTTGTGCAGTCCAAAGTTAAGTCTAAAAGAAATCAATGGCAAAACCAAAAGCATCACCCTAAGAGATAATTTACACCCATTGCTGAGCCCATGGACTCTTTATTTGAGCACCTTTGTGCAGCTAAGGCAATTAATTTGCTCGAGACTCAAGCTATTGATCCAAATGCACCAAAGCCCAAAACATATTATGAAGACCTATACTGCAAGTACCATAGGGAAAATTGGCATGACGTGTAGATGTGTTTCAAGTTCAAACATCGGGTACATGATATGATCGATAAGAATGATCCTCAAGTTGATAATCTTATTACAACAAATAATCAACAAATTGGCATAGTTCAGGATCTGCTCCCTGAAGATGGGAGTCAAGAGGAGCAACCTAAATAGGCGACTGAGATGCATACAACCTTGTGGTCTCATAAAATGAGTCCACCATATTCACCTCATTTAAGACATCAACATTGTACCTGGACTCCATTATCTGAGTTGATGTCAACCATATTTCATAAAATGCAAGACACAAAGACAATCGTCTTACCAAACATACCCCTGTTCAATCCAAATAGGCCCAAATCTAAACAATACAGGGAGTATCATTCTTACCTCTATCATCGAATGAGAGGGCATGACATTCGATTGTCATATTTTTAGACACAAGGTCCAAGATATTATTGATAAGGAAGATTTGTCCATGAATGGGACACTCATTCTACCCCATCAAGACATGGGTATTACCCAGAATTCCTTGCCACAACAGGAGGGGTCAATTTCTATTGCTCCTCCTAGCCAAGCCAATAACATTGCATCAATTACAGTACATACTGGGGGTATCCAAGGTGTCACACCTTCCCCACTATTTACATCATAGAAATGAAGCACATTGGAGATCCTAAAGGTAGCACACCTTCCTAGCTTCCTTTGACCACCATAAATGCTGGGGGTACACAAGGTACCACACTTTTCCCTTAAAATCATAAAATGATCAAAGTTAGAAAAATCTCCAAGGGTATCTAAGAACCGCTTGGTCAACCCAAAATGCTCCTAGGCAATCTACGATCATCTAGGTCACCCCAAAATGCTCCAAGGGTATCTAAAAACCGCTTGGTCAACCCAAAATGCTCCTAGACGGTCTACGATTGTCTAGGTCACCCCAAAATGCTCCAAGGGTATCTACATACCACTTGGTCAACCCAAAACCCTCCTAGGCAATCTAGTACTGTCTAGATCACCCCAAAATGCTCCAAGAGTATCTACAAACCGCTTGGTTAACCCAAAATGCTCTTAGGTGATCTATGACCATCTAGGTCACCCCAAAATGATCCAAGGGTATGTATGTACCACTTGGTCAACCCAAAACCCTCCTAGGTAGTCTACGATTTTCTAGGTCACCCTAAAATGCTCCAAGGGTTTCTACAAACCACTTGGTCAACCTAAAAAACTCCTAGGTGATCTATGACCATCTAGGTCACCCCAAAATGTTCCAAGGATTTCTACAAACCGCTTGGTCAACCTAAACACTCCTAGGTAGTCTACGACCGTCTAAGTCACCCCAAAATTCTCCAAGGGTATCTACGTACTGCTTGGTCAACCCAAAAAATTCCTAGGTGTTCTACGACCAGCTAGGCCACCCCAAAATTCTCCAAGGGTTCCTACAAACTGCTTGGTCAATCCAAAATATCCCAAAGGTATATATAAATCCTTTGGTCACCGAAAAATCCCCAATGGCATCTAGTAAGCCCATTGGTCAACCTTTATATACATATATCAATCAAAAAATCAAAAACATCATCAAAAAATAAAAAATACAAAAATACTGCATTGCATCACATTGCAAACCATTGCATGATATCATCACTTGCCTTAGGCATACTAATCGTGACACTTTGCATCTTAGAGTTGCTCATATGTGTGTAGCACTGAGACTGTACACTAGTCATCATTCAAAATCAATGTCGTTCAAGTCATTATTCACACCATTTCATATTCCACTTATCATTTTCATCTAAATTTTCCACTTTTCATATTTGTGTTTATTCCATTTACGTAGCCATTTGTTCTAGAATGTCATTAGGGTTTTCGGTCACTCAGCCATATTTTGTTTTCTTTTCAAAATTTGTAGAAATCTATCCTAATTTTTAGGAGGTAGATTCTTGCTTAGATTGTATCTTGTATATTTCAAAATCCCATCATATTTTCACACTAATAAATCCAAGTTTTGCACCCAGGTGTTGTAGGTGAGTTGGAGAGGAGAGGGCAATCCTCCAAGGGAGATCCCAGGTTCAAATATCCACCCTACCAAAAGATGAATTGGGTATCCAAAATCCAATTGATAATGTTAGTGCAGGGAGGGTCGAGTGCGACTCCTGGGTGACTTTGACAGTGTAGAACCCCCTGTTTGTGGTCTCTCAGACCAAGGCGGCTTCGCAAGGGGGTTTTTCGCTTAAAAAAACTCCAAGTTTTGCACAAGGAAAGATGAAACCTATGAAGTGTCCTAGGTTACCTTAAGTGAAAAGTTTATCCTGCTCATCCCCCTATGCAGATGGTTCAAGAATGTTGATAATTGGCAAAAGGACAAGCTCATCCTTACCCAATTCTCCAAAATAAATAGTGGATTTCACCACTATCAAAATCACAATTTTGAAAATCAAAAATCAAAAGCAAAATAAACAATGGTTATCACCACTCCCAAAATCCCTTGCTCAAAGAAAAAAAAATACAAAAATAAACAATGATTATCATCACTAAGTATGAGCAAACATCCCTAAAATCAACTAAAAGAAAAAAAGGGAGTCTTGAACTTGAATCCCTAGAATTCTCAGCATTTGACAAACCATTAGATGATTCTCATTATAGGTTTTGTGGCATCAAGCCTTCCTGGCAATGGCGGTATCCTTACGCATGATGATATGTCTGTCACATTAGCTTTTTGCATGTGTGCATACGGATATTTGCATGTGGATGAGCTAGCTTTTGGTAGCCTATACTACCTAGTAGTCTAATCCAACTAAGTACAAAAACTAGGATCATGCTACTCATAGGGTGATATTCAGTATAGATGGGCTGAGTCAATCCTGTTTGGCAATGGGATAATCTTATGTGTAGCACAAAAAAATGAACTCACTTGTACACATAGGGATATCGAGTATCTTGGTCATCCTAGTGGATTCATACCTTATCAAAAAGTCTTGCATGGTTAGTATACAACTTTTGACCAGTTGACTAGAGTGTTTGAGTCTCATGAAAACCTCATAGACATTCTATAACATTCATTTCATTCATTCCATTATTACCACATTCCATTTCATAACATTATTCACAAATACATTACATAGTCTCATGACAACATTACACATGAATTTTATATAGTCCATGGTGCTAACATAGTATGTCATATAGTATACAAATTTCATCATCTAAATAAATCAATCATCCACCTCAATATGCATCCATGCAAATACATATCATCAAATCAAATCAAATCCCCACATATGCATACATGATAAACATCCATCATCATATCATAAAGTAAATAAATACATTGCATACATCTCATAAAGCAATAAACACATGATGATAAAATATAAAAGCTCATATATATATATATATATATATATATATATATATATATATATATATATATATATATATATATATATATATATATATATCCGTATATGTATGGGGTAAAAAGATACATCATAGTTTTTGAACTGCCCATAGGCTACAATAAAGTGGGTCCTCCGACCTCACAATACCAAAAAGAACCATTAGAGTCTCAATAACCATGGTCATGCATGATCGGTACTACGAATCTCACTCCTACCCTTGGGTCGATCTCGCCAAGAAGTCCTAGAACTACTACCTCCTGACCTGTCCATCCATTATGCAAAGCTAGGTGTCCCCATACTAGCCAAATATTGTCAGATATTACTATGTCGGCTCTGGTGTGATTCACTAGAAGATGGGCGATCTGGTATGCGCCCCCTAAGGCACACTATCTCATCCTCCAACTCATCAATAAAAGCTTGATCTTGTCGATATCTCACCTGGTATATCTCCACTATGACCTGGAGCTGTACCACATCCTCCTGTAGCCTAGTTTTCTCTCCACTGCTAGGTCCCTCCCACCTAGGGCTCCAAGATCACAACTATGCTCATAGAGTTGCTATATCTGCATAAGCATATTGTACCTATGTTTGAAGGAGATCTCTCTCCTGCCTGACCCTGACTAGCTCATCCCGTAGCTCAACCCTCATGTCATCCTGTGCCACCTGCTACACCTGCACCCCTTGCATTGGTTAGCGTTGGCAGAATGGTGGTACAACACTTCTTACCATTACTCAATTAAGATGTCTCCATTTGAAGCATTGTATGGCACCAAACCTCCAAAAGTCACAGATTACGTACATGGATCATCCAAAGTAGCCAAAGTGGATGATTGGTTCCAACAAAGGCAGCCTACACTCACCATCCTCAAAGAGAATTTAGTCCAAGCACAAAATCGTATGAAACAACAACAAGACTTGCACCGATCAGAGAGAACTTTTAATATAGGTGATTGGGTGTTCCTAAAGTTGCAACCTTACAAACAATCCTCGTTAAAGATAAAGTCTAGCCAGAAGTTGGCCCCACGATTCTATGGTCCCTACAAAATTGTGCGCCGCATTGGAGAAGTAGCCTATCAATTAGAGCTACCTACATCTTCAGGAATACACCCGGTATTTCATGTTTCATGTCTTAAAAAAGTAATTGGTCAGAAAGTACAAAGTCAATCAGAATTACCAGTGCTCGATGAGGAAGGACGCATACATCTCCAACCAGAAGATATACTACAACATAGAATCCAAAAATTGAGATCACGTCAGATTCACGAATTTCTCATTAAATGGCAAGATTTATCAGAGGAGGATGCAACATGGGAACCTGAAAGTATCTTCCAGACATTTCCAGCTTTGAGGACAAAGCTTTCCGAGGAGGGGAGTCATGTTGCATTCCAAACATAGCCTGCGTCGGCTATGTTTTCCAAGCGTTTAACATTTAATATATATATTGATTCACAATAGTTTATTTGAGCTATCATCTTTTTTTTCTAATTTTCATTGGCATTAATCGCAACTGCCTATAAGGCGAGGGTGTGCCCACCTTGAGTGGCGTTGGTTTATTTTATTCATTCACTGCATTTTTCTTATTCGATATTTACGTTCGTCAATTTGTCTGGCATTATAATTATCTCTATAAGTTCTTTGAGCAGAAGGATAGAAATATCCTTCCACCCAATGTCATCATCCTTAAGATCACCCCAATCTCCCAAGTCCAAGAGGTCTACCTGCTCACCTGCACCTACCTTGATCTGGTCCTCATAAGGAACCTCCTGATGAGCCTCCTATGGTCCCTGTTGACAATATTGTCACATTCCACCAAGGGGCAGAAAAATTAAAACTTTGTATGATATTTGTTTTGTTGAAAGTTCTCTTTTGTTTATAAGTTATAGCAATTTTGGTTTTCCCTATCGCCCCCTGGTGGACAAAATGAAAAAGAAAAGAACTTCGGGCCCGAAGCGCTTCAAATCATCACTTCGGGCGAGAACTTTGCCAAAAAAAGTATGAAGGAAACGCTTCGCACCCGAAGCATTCCCAGCGGCTACTTCGGGCGAAGAATTTTGCGAAGCGGCATCCAAGCAACTTCGTCGAAGAAGAAAAGATGGCCCAAATCAGCTAAGGCAAAGAAATTACTTCGGGCCCGAAGTATTTCTAAAATCCACTTCGGCCAGTTTTCACCCGAAGCAGTAGAGGTTGAGAAAGTGCTTCGGCCAAAACTCCCCCGAACCACCGTTTCAAAAGAAGATCGGCCCGAAGCATTTTTCCCGAACCATCAGCGAAGCAGTTTTTCCAGCAAAGCAGCGAAGGATAGAGGGAGATCGGCTTTGGCACTCCATGCCCCCGAAGTAGTTTTGCAAAGCAGAAATCGGCGAGGCGCTTCCCAGGAACGTTTCCCAAGTGGGGCATTTTCTCGAGGCGATCAGAGAGCCTCATAAATGCATATTTTCTTGCCCGGTAAGCCCGCTGCTCATTTTTGGCAATTGGATGCGAAGTATCAGTCCGTGAAGAAGAGCCCGACAAGCATGGCCGCCACTCGAGCACCGCACCTACAATCCAAGGACACCCAGGTGGCTCATTTAATGCGACTTTCCTCGGCTGACTCGGTCACCATTACCAGTTTTGGTAGCCGATTTGAGAGATCATCCGCAGCAGCAACGAGGAGCCGATTTCTCAGGGCTCGAGGGTGTACTCCGCCGTTTTTGTAATAATGATTCAGAGGGTCGGGTCCTCTATAAAAACCCAGGCTTTGCAATGTAAAAGGGGGGGAACTTTTTGCTAGAAAGTTGTTGTAACTTGATGTCCTGCGTCTAATACTAAAGATTTTTGTACTCCATTTCTCTCTTTTATGCTGCCTTCTGTGCTTAATTCTTTTGTCTTGTCTGCACTCGTATACTGAGACTCTGAATCTTGAATCCGATGTGCGATTGGGGACTGTACCCTAAAATTTGCCCTGAAGGATACATAGGAGAGGAAAAACGTCGTATAAGCTTTCTTTTATGCTGCCTGGTGGGTCGTGGTTTTTGTTATTCCCTTGTCTTAATCGTTGTTACTCTGAACCCCGAATTCCAGCGAGAGAGAAAGGAGAACCCTGTGAACTCGTCCAGAGGATACATAGGAAAGCGAGTATCACGTTTCTTTCATCTATTCTTGGTGTTCTTTGCTGCTATTCGAGTTATTAGCGAGTGATCGTGCTTCCTGTTCTCTCCCACCTTAAATCATCATCTTCTAACCCTTACTCTTTTTATTTCTTTCTCTAACCCTTACCCCTTTTTATTTCTTTTCCTAACCCTTACTCTGTTTATTTCTTTCCTGCACTCTTGTCTTAAACCCCAAAAGTAGATTAGTATAGGAGCCGGCCTTTCTCCGAAGATCGGCACGAGGGGCATCTCTTCCCCTCGGCCTTTCAATGTTGGTCGTAGGTCCAGGGCGCGCAAACCCACCGAAAGTCCTTTCCTGTGTGGATTTGATGACCAACAGTTTTTGGCACGCCCGGTGGGACCCAAGGTCCCATATTTGAGAAAATTTCTAGCCCGTCTTCACCGGAGCCAGTAGTTCTAACAAGTTCCTAGTGAGATCCGATCAGTCTCATCTCTTGAGTAGTAGTGAGAATCGATGCTCTCATTACTAAGAGACTCTTAGCATCTGGCGACTCTGTTTTACCCGAGAATCTTCAAGTCGTAAAGACCAATACTAAAGCCTGTGCCTTCATGCAAACAAGATGGAGAGTTAGGAATAGAGGAGAGGAAACCGAGTTCTTTGAGCTTGATATTGATGCCTTTGGGGAACGCTCTAGGTTAGTTACCCCCGAATATCTCTTACGCGGGACATCCTCGCAAGAGGCTGCTGTTGACGAGCAAGGCATAACTTTCGATAGCACAACAGCTAGTTTTCCTCCGAATCCTCCCAACTCATCGAAGCATCCTAGTGCCTCCGTTCCCATTGGCCTTCCGACAAGCAACCCAAGAGGGACTTCGGGGATCTCTGTTCCACAGAACCAAGGCACAAATATGGCCCAACAACAACAACAACAACAACAATAACAACAACAATAGCAAATGCAACAGAAACCACCGCCCAGACTATTTCTAGCATGGAATTCTTCGTCACCGTTGAATCTCGCAGGCCAAGGGCAAGTTCCACCCACTGCAATAAAAAATCTTTCGACGTTCGACGAAACTGGAAAGACTGCTCTAGAGCATATCCAGGACATCATTTCCCTGGCGGCAATCCATGATATCACAGAAGAGCGAGTGATGGTGAAGCTCCTGGTTCTCTCCCTTAGAGGAAAACTCCTCTATTGGTACAGATCTCTGCCATCCGGCACTATTACGGGATGGGACCAGTTAGCCGGTAGTTGATGCAAGGCTTCAATGAGTCCGTCGATCCAACTTCTCTTCTATAGCAATTCACTTCAATCCAAAGACATCCACAAGAAGAGATTGCAGACTTCAATGTTAGGTTCGCTCGAACCTGGCAAAGAGTCCCAGTTGGACTTCGCCCAACCGACGAAGCCATGGCGTACTACTTCCTTCGGGCTTTCAACCCTGATATCGGTCTTATGATAAGGTACTCAAATGTCAATACTTTTCCGGAGTTGTATGGGTTAGCCAAGAAAGCAAAAATGGACCTCATAGCCATGGGTAAACTCCCTCAAAGAATGCCAATGCCCATACTCCCCGAGTTCCTTCAAGCCCAGTATGCGAGCGCAGTCGCTCCATAGATTTTTGCAATCCCTGCATACCCGATCTCATCCTGGAACCCGAATCCCGTTGTGTCGCAGATCACCGCTCCACAGATACATTTCCCAACACTTTCAACTATGCCCCCCACCATCACTCCAACATTTCCAATGTTGCCAGCACCCCTCCAACATCCTGCCCTGCCTCCGATATCGACTATGGCTTCTTTACCATCAGTTCCCAAGGCCGATGATATGCAGGCCAAGATACTGCAAGAAATGCAATCGTTAAATGCCACAGTGCAGACCTTGTCCAACGACATGACCGTTGTCAAGAAGAAGCAAGTGCAACAAGAGTTTCTACCAAGAAGGTCTTATCCCACACCTGCGCTTACCAGAGATCAAGCGGTCCATCAAGGAAAAGCTTCGGCAAGAAATGCTGTGATAGATGAAGCCCCAAGCACTTTCGATCATGTATATTGGTGCTCTACATGTAATGATCCTCATGAGGAGAATACATGCATGTTGCATCAACACTACGTGCAGACACTAGCTAGCAGCGGTCAAGGCGGTCAAGTCAACGTCATCAGACAATTGGATCAAAACTTGTCAATCGACGAGGAAGAGCCGACCGCGGTCCTTACCAGGGGAGGTAAAAGGTCGATAGAGGTGGATGCTACTCAGATGGCTCCTTTGAAGGTACACGCTCGATTTGAGAAAGGACAATCCTCCTCTTCGGCCCCGAGCGAAGCTCCTCCGCCAGCTCCAGTCAAAGAAAAGGCCCAAAAGGCCACTGCCGAACCACCTCAGGTGGAGACCAAAGAACATGCTAAGGAGAAGCTCAAGTTTCCCTCGCTCACCAAGCGACAAAGGGTCGAAGCGACAGAGCAATATCGCACCAAGTACGAACCAAGAAAGGAACCTGAGGTGCATAGCTCCCCAGCCTACAACATTGTAGAAGAGTTGAAGAGGATTCCAGCCAAAATTAGTTTGTATGATGCTCTGCAACTTCCTGGACAAGTGGACCTGCTACAAGAATCATTGAAGAGGATTAATACAAAGAAGGCAGAGCCGCTCGCCCTAGTGCAAACCCTGTCCACGTCCATCACAGGAAAAAATAGACCACCACCGTTCTACTTATCCTTACAAATGGAAGGGTATATCGTGCATAACTGTATGATAGATTCTGGAGCCACGACGACAGTCATGCCGAAGGCAGTATGCGAAGAAATAGGCATGGAATACACATGAAGCAGTCACGGAGTCCTCCAGTTGGACGGTACCCCAGTGAAGACTGTAGGTGTCATCAAAGACATTCCCATTCGACTACATAAGACACCTCAAATCACAGTCATACAAGAGGTGGTAGTCGTGGACCTTGAGCCCTACTTCAACATGTGCCTATCGAGGGAATTCACGACGAAGCTGGGCGGATATCTGTCCATGGACTACACTCATCTGGAGATCCCCTTCAAAGGGAAGAAGGTGAAGATCTATAATGAAAAGCCTTCTACGTTCCTGGTTCAGAAGATGTCCGAGGAAGAGAGCAGTGACCCTATGCATACGATTGCGGAGGAACTAGAGCAAGTGGATCTGGTCCAGGAATCCCTCGCACAGTTGTGTTGCGAAGATGAATTTTCATTGGCAGATTTCAATGCCATGATAGAGACCGAGGTGGGATGCTACACCATCGCCAAGTCCGAGAAACCAGCCAAAATGGAGGGGAAGGTTTCTGCTCAAGAAGGACTATGGAAATTGTTCTTCGATGGTGCCCGATGCAAAAATGACGTCGGGGTAGGAATCCTTCTGATTTCGTCGTCCGATGAGCAAAAGGAATATTGCTACCGATTGACATGGAGCTGCACCAACAATGCAACAGAGTATGAAGCCTTGTGCTTAGGACTCAAGAAAGTTGACAAGTTAGGCATAAGGCATCTTCAAATCTTCGGAGATTCTGAACTAGTTTGCAACCAGGTCACCAACAGATGCTCTTCAAAGAAGCACTATCTTAAATCATACCGCAATAGGGTATGGGACCTGTTCGACCAATTTGAATCCCTCAATCTGCAGTCTATTCCATGAGAAAAGAATCGACATGCAGATGTCTTAGCATCCATCGCAGCCCGATATTCTCCAGTAGACGATATGGTGCATAAGCCGAAGGCTGTAAGGATGATCTATAGACCCTCTATCCCGGACAAAGATTTACACTGGCAAGTTTTTGACAACGATGAGCAGATTGTTAATTTCATGATCCAAGAAGCCGCTACAGTCGAAGACCGAAGCCCTGATGAGGAAGAATACGAAGGATTGGTCCAGTTGAAGAACAATCACGTTCCCAAGGGATTGATCATGCTTGAGAGCCTTTTCGATCAAAATGATCGATCACTCTCCCACAGGATCCAGATCAGCGCGCAACAATATCAAGATTTAGAACTGGAACCTGGGAAAGTAATAAAGGTCGGGACCGATTGTACTTCGAAAGAAATAGAGCGAATCCGATGTTTGTGTAAGAGGTACCCAGATATCGTGGCTTGGTCTTATCATGACCTCAAGGGATATGATCGACAGCTGATCCAACATACAATCAAATTACAAGAAGGGGCCAAACCTTTTCGACAGAAGCAAAGGCCGGTTAATCCAAAGATCGAGGTCCTGATGAAGGCCGAACTGCTGAAAATGCTCAAAGCAAAGATCATTTATCCCATCAAGCATTCTTCCTGGGTAGCGAACTTGGTCCCTATCAGAAAAAAGAATGGAGACATCCGGTTATGCGTGGACTTTCACAACCTGAATCATGCTTCCCTCAAGGACCACTATCCTCTCCCGCAGATCGATCAGATCTTGCATTCGATAGCTGGAGCTCAACGATTCTCCCTGCTTGATGGTTTCTTCAGATATAATCAAATCTGGGTCAGGGACGAAGACCAGCATAAGACCGCGTTCACAACCAAGTGGGGCACATTCGCCTACCAGCGAATGCCTTTTGGCCTCTCGAACGCGGGAGCTACTTTCCAGAGGGCGATGGACCTAGCTTTTGGTGAGCTTCTGAACAAGGTTATCGTTATCTATTTAGATGACATGACCGTCTTCTCCCGAAGGAGAGAGAACCACCCAGAACATCTTCAACAAATTTTCAAAAAATGTCGAGAATTTGGCATCTCAATCAATCCAAAAAAGTCTATCTTCGCAGTCAGCGAAGGAAAGCTGTTGGGACACGCAATTTCAGAAAAGGGTCTCACCGTGGATCCTGACAGAGCCGAAGCTCTGATGAAGCTCCCAATCCCAGCGGATAAAAAGGGCCTTCAATATTTCTTCGGACAGATTAACTTCGTAAGGAAGTTTGTCCCAGACTTCACCCAGGTCGTTAAGCCGATGTCTGATCTTTTAAAAAAGGGCACAAAATTCATCTGGACAGAAGAGAGGAGAAAAGCATTCAAAGAAATCAAGGCCCAAATTGTTCAGGCACCGGTCTTGATCAACCCCGACTACAGTCGAGATTTTATCCTGTATGCAATAGGAGAACTTGAAAGTTACGTCGCGGTCTTGACGCAAAAGGGGGAAGACGGGGAGGAACGCCCCATCGCGTTCCTCAGTCAGATAATCAATCCCCATGAAGAAAAGTACAATTTCATCGAGCGTCAAGTGCATGCAGTAATGAAGTCTCTCAGGAAATTCAAACAGTTCATTTCTCAGAGTCGAACCACAGTCTTCGTCATTCACCCCGATGTGCGTAGTTTCATTATTCAAGGGGAACTAGGAAGCAAGAGAGCTGGTTGGGTAAGCAAAATCCAAGAGTTTGATATTGAGATCAAGCCCACCAAACTAGTTCGTGGTCACGCATTATGTCAAGAGCTGGCGAAGAGCGCAACGGCCGAAATAATAGACTGTCAGTCGGATGACTCGCCAATAGGAGAATGCCTCGCTAATCAGGAAGAGGCCGAGAAAGATTGGGTCGGTGAAATAGTGGAATATTTCAACACCGGTAGATGCCCCTCACATCTGAATGCTTCACAGCGAAGACATTTCAGGATGCGGTCCGCCCGATACACTATGCGCCCAGAAGGCCTATTTTTTAGGAACATCGACGACGTCCTCCTCAGATGCATAAAAGATGATGATAAGAGGAGAATCTTGGGCGAATTTCATTCAGGGCTATCTGGAGGACACTTTGTTGGAAGAGCGACGACACTAAAGATAATCAAGGTGGGTTACTATTGGCCCACACTCTTTGTCGATGCCTTCTCTTTTTGCCGCAGGTGCGAGCAATGCCAGAGATTCGTCGGTCGAAGCAGAAAATGCTCCGATGCCCCTCCGACCGATACAGGTGGAAACGCCCTTTCAGCAATGGGGACTAGATTTCGTAGGGGCCATATCGCCAAACTCCTCTGCTGGGCACAAATTCATTCTGACTATGACTGATTACTTCACCAGATGGGCCGAGGCAGTCCCCACAAAACACGTAGATCAAGATACTGTCGTCACCTTCCTGGAAGGTTTGATTACCCGCTTCGGCATCCCCGAAGCAATTATTATAGATAACGGTCCTGGTTTCACGGGCGCAAAGATCAATGAGTTCCTATACAAGTATGGGATATATCACAAAGTGTCTTCCAACTATTACCCCCAGGGCAATGGACTGGCGAAATCCACCAACAAAACCCTGTTGAGGATACTGAGAAAGTTGATCGATCAAAACAAAAGAACTTGGCACCTCCTTCTGGATCGGGCCTTGTGGGCCGATCGGGTTTTTGTCAAAAGGTCAATCAAGACTTCGCCTTATGCTCTGGTCTACGGCAAGGAGGCCATCCTGCCCACTCACATCGAGATCCCTGCATTACAGTTGCTAGAAGAAGATGAAGCTAACCCGATGGAGAGACGCCTGGTTCAGCTACTACAACTAGAAGAGGAACGTGAAAAGGCCTACCAAAACTTTGCACGACACGCTGAGGTCACCCGAGAATGGTTCAAAAGGAAATCATCCGATCGCACATTCAAAGCAGGAGACCTGGTATGGAGGTGGGATTCATGGAAGGCCAAGCCTGGGAATCATGACAAAATGGATGCGTTCTGGGACGGACCGTTTGAAATAGTAAAAGTGAATTCGACCAATTCCTTCATCCTCAAAGATGCGAATGGCCAAGTTTTACCAATCTCTGTCAATGGTCTCCACCTGAAGACCTTCAATCGCTGAGGTATGTAAAAAAAAAAAAAAAAATTGTATATACTTTTGTATATAGGGTTTCAGTTCTTTGTTTGTACTCTGTTCAAAAGACCACGGAGAGCAAGTGCCACTTCAACCGCAAAGGCTAGATTCCTGGCTTCGGCTTCACAAAGCATGATCAGAATCGCCTTCGGAGGAGTTTCGGTCCGAAGTAGCCGATGAAGGGAAGTTCATCGCGAAGCAGTTCATCCTCGTAGAACCAAACCACATGCAAATCAAGGACGTGGAAAATGCTTCGCTAAAGAAATGTGCCGAAGGCGTCATCCGAAGTAATTCTTGGCGAGGCCCTCCTCGATGAAATGGGTTTCGGTCGACGGCATTCATGAACCGAAGCAACAGCATGGCAAAGGGGAACTTCGGGCCCGAAATGAAGGAAATCAGCCCGAAGAAGAACTTCGCGACGAAGTATTTTCTATGCCAACTCCATATCGTCGAACCCCGCATACGAGGCAGACACATTTAGGATGTGCCTCGAGAAACATGTCGATAGCAGCCTCAAAAGGGGGCCAAAGCAGATGAACTCAATACGAAAGAAATGACACTCATCCCAAGGTAGTTCGTTAACCAAAAAGCCATGCTAAAGTACCAGATGGCAGCGATTCACGTTCCCAATGCAAAATCCAATCACCAAATTGCATGGCCCCACGTACGACGCCGCCATATGGCCAATCAGATGCCACAGCGATACTTTCAGGATAGGCCCACGAAGTAATTATGGTAGTTGCCATAAATGCAGGAAGTTGCCCTTCGAAGCTATAAAATGCAGATGCCCGTTAGGAACAAACCATTTGCAAGCGTGA
This sequence comes from Wollemia nobilis, assembly GCA_028583015.1. Taxonomy (NCBI): domain Eukaryota; kingdom Viridiplantae; phylum Streptophyta; class Pinopsida; order Araucariales; family Araucariaceae; genus Wollemia; species Wollemia nobilis. The sequence goes on along the minus strand of JAQPPZ010000523.1, from coordinate 4,871,603 downwards.
GAGTCGAGTCTGCATTCTGTCTCTTCGAAAGAACTTCTGCATCTAAGATTCCGTTGTTCGTCGTGATTATCCCATCCCTTGTTTTGAGGTGCTGAACCCTTCTACATCACAAGTTATTCTACTACGATCGTTCACAATGGGAAAGAAGAACCCCACTCAGAAGGGAAAAGAACCAGAGACGACGGTTCCAGAGAAGGCGAGAGCCACGAAAGAAAAGAAACAGAGACCTAGGAGGGTCAATCCTCCCCCACGCCCAGGAAAACAAGTAATGGAAGGAAGGGAAGAGTCCGATGACGAGCCCAACATAGAACCACCTGTCGATAAGTGGGTGAAAATCAGAGACCCAGAGCTCTCAAAAACCATGGCCGAGCTTCGGCATACCGTCGACTTCATGCGAAGCAGGCTCTCGATGGAGAACAAGAGGGCCGCGACGTATTATTCCCACATCTACTGGTATCTAGTCCCTCCTACACATCACTGCCCCGAGCTCATATGCGCCATCGCTCAGAACTACCAACCACAAACCAGACAGGTGTTGGATGCCTCGGGTCAAAAGTTGTTTTCCATTCTGAAGGAGGATGTGCAGGCAGCGTTCGCACCACAACAAAGGCCACCAAAAGGCTATACCATTCGCAATGTCAGCCTGAGCGAACAAACAGAGAAGTTCACCTCTAATCCCTTCATCCTAAGCTTTTTGCATGAAAACCTCAAGAGCGGACTTCCTTCCGGCAAGCGACCCCAAATGCCCCTGCCCTTGGAGGCCTTCAAGAACACGGATATATTCTCTATCATTGCATGGGTGGCAGGCTTGTCAGGTGATACTTTGGTATACCCATGGCAGGTGTCTCTAGCCGAATGCATTTCCAGAGGAGAGTTCTACGCCCCCGACGCTTCGTGGCCGAACACCAACCCAGTTTTCTTCGATTGGGCAGAATGGGTGGCCCAAAATCTGCATATACGGTTAGCATCCATGAAGGATGCTAGCAAGGAGCCACACTTCCAGCCTTGTTCCTTCTTGGTTTGGCTCTTCTTCTTTCATGTACATAAAGCCCTTCACCATTGTGATGTTTCACCAGTCGGCGAGGATGGGATCCCTTTGCCTGTATATCAGTGGACCCGTCTCCTACTGAAGTCGGAGTCCTATTACCCTTTCAATCAACAGTTTTTGGGACCTGCGATGCACGTTCTGACAAAGTCTAGCCCCCGGGTGCCTCTCTGCCTTAGAGATAAAGTGGTACTGGAGAAAAGGGGAGATGTGTTTCAATTGACACAAGGGCTTGTGATCCACCTTTTTGGCTTCACGGGGAAACCCTTCCTGCTGCCTTTTTTCCCTTCAGAGTACCAATTTGCCCTGGAAGTTGCTCGACAAAGCGACGCAACCGACGAAGCCTACGGCCACGGGCGAAAGTGGGCACACACCTGCGAATTCCCCTTCAAGATGGGAGTGATCAAAGTCTTTGCCCTGAAGCAGAACATATACCTGGAGGAGAAGCTCATCGATTTTGGTCTGCTTCAAATACCACAGAGGTGGCTCTACGACCCGATTGGGGTGATGAGAGATCACTTGAAAAGCAAAAACTTCCATGTCTGTCCTCGCCCCAAAATTTTGGAGCAGAGGAATAACCCCAATGGTACGGACCTAGAGTGGCACTTAGAGGAGATGAGGACGCTGCCTCCTTGGCATGACTTCTATCCTATGGAGGTCGAATTCGATCCAGACCAGTACCCATTCCCAACTCCCGACTCCACTTTCTGGAGAAAAGCAAAGGATGATTTAAAAGAGGAGTTGAAAGACTGGGACGAGGAGCAGTTAAGAGAATGGTGGATTATGAGAGTCCATCACCGAAAGATGAATTCTTATGGGCTTCTAACAATGGACAGGGAATTCGCAATTGTATATCAGACCAATATTGGGTCTTGGGAACCCTTGTCCTTCGTCGACTTCATTCCACCGGCCACCCCAAGTTCGGGCGAAAGCCCCGGAAGGACCGATAATGTCCCTAGGGAAAAAGTAGCCAGGGCCGCGCCAAAAGCTTTACTACAGAGGCCATCCGAAGATCTCGAGACAGCAATAGAGGAATCGGAGCAACCCCTCGAGAGGAGGAAAAGAAAGGAGCGGGAACCTACGCAGGCACCCCCAAACTTCCCAAAGCGACCACATACAGGCACTCCGAGTGCCCCTGCCAAAATATCAGCATCAGGCTCGACCAAAGCAAATGACAGAGGAACTCCACCAAGTGCCGAAATGATCCCAAACAAAGATGTCATTAACGCGAAGGAGCTCATGGAAGTCATGGAAGCCAAAAGTACCAAGGCCCAGGAGGAACAAGGGCCAATCACTCAGGAGATCACCATGGCCGCTCTGCCAGGAGGGCACGCAGGTACATTTTCTTCACCTTATGCTCTAGTTGCTCGTAAGTCTACCCCGGCCCTGGCCGAAAGCTCTCACCTGTCCACCCTACCTCCACAAGGTCAGTCGCCTTCTTACGCCATGTCCCTAACTACTCCCCCCGAGTCTTTCGGCCAGGACAAACCTATCGAAGTTACTTCGCCCAGCCACACCGCCAATCCTTCAGTCATCAACCAGGGCGAAGCTAATAGTCCAATGCCGAACCCCGAGGCTCATTCCTCCATTGTACACAACGTGCTCCCACTCGCCGAAGCCCCCGTCACCCCTATTGTCGAACCTTCGGGTGAGGCTATCCCCTTCAACTCTTTGTATTTGTTCAATCCCTCGGTTGGAGATCTAGCCGCATTCGACTCCGAGCTGTCCTCAATACGGGAATCCCCCTTGGCCAAAAAGCTCCTCCAAGCCCGACAGAACATAGAAAGAATGTTAAAAGAGGCAAGAAAGAAGAAAGGGCGCTCGCTCGCTCAAGTTGAGAGGTGCGCCATCTTCGATTTGGAGGCGGGAAAATTGCATAAAGTAAAGAAGATACCCAAAGTCCAAAAGCCCCTGGATGAAATGACTCCAGCGGACTATGAATATCAGGATAAAGAAAAGGACTTGGAACATCTGAACGTGGACAAGGAGTCCGCCTCTATGCACACTGGAATCGAGACCTTCAAGGCGCATGCCAACATTGCCAACAAGCGCAGGTTCGAAGCCGAGAGTGCTAACATCAAGCTGGAGGAGGAGCTAGCAAGGGCTCGCTCCAAATTGGCAGAGGCCGAGGAGCAGTGCAAGCTGATGCAGAAAGAAGCACACGCCCTAAAGCTACGGATAGCACAGCTGGAGTGCACAGCTGAGAATCAAGCACAAAGGCAGGCCGAAAATGATTTGAGGGCCAAGGAGCTTGAAAGTAAGATCTTGCAAGCTCAGATCTAGCTACACGAGAAGGAAGGCCTAGGGCTACTTGACAGGAGCAAAATCAAGGAGATTCGCTCACATCTGCTCAAGAATTTTAGGTCTCGGGCCGTCAGTGCCCTTTCGGTTCTAGCTTACACCATAGAAGCCCAGGTTGCCACCGTCGAAGGAGGGCCAATCGTCGAAGTGGTCATTCAAAATGTCAGAGCCTGACTCAAGCTGGCCCTCAAGGTCCAAGATGCAAGGTATCAAGATTTGAAGCTCACAACGATGAGTCGGACAACAAGGGATTGGTCAACAGCCCAGACCACAGTTCGTGCCTTTTTCTCCATAGCCAAGAAAGCGCAAAAGGCAAAAATCCTACTGGACGCATTCGAGAGCGAGAGGCACACGTCAATGGGCTACTTCGAGGACCTTTCCTCCTTAGGCTTCCCGAGCTTCACGGATAATGATGGGAAGCCCTTAGCCAAGGAAGAAATCATGCCGAAGTGGCAGCAGTTTGAAGGTGACGTCTCGGAGATAGACGAGTGGGCCAAACCAATAACAGAGAAGCAGGTTGCCGATTACATATTGAAATACTGTAGAATCGCCGCCTCCCTAAATGATCTGTACACCAGGTCCCAGCATGCAAAAATCGGGCAGATCGATAAGTTCCGTGCATTGGTCAAATCCCTGGAGGATCAGGAGCTGTTCACGAAAAGCATCTGGTCTCAGGTTCGTCGAACCTTAAGAGACATCCGTGCCCGCCTAGCCCCATTGCCAATGGCCGAAGACGTAGCAGAAGCGATGGTGATAAGAGGAGAAGAAGCAGTAGCGAAAGAAGAGAAAGAGGAAGGACAAGCTGTGGAAGCACCCCCAAAAAAGGAACAAAGAGAAGGGTCTGGAGGTAACTCTGGCCCAATGGATAAAAGCTGAGGGTTCTACCACCGAGACGAGCTCGTTGCCCCACGAGCCACCAAGAATGTTGACAATATTGTCACATTCCACCAAGGGGCAGAAAAATTAAAACTTTGTATGATATTTGTTTTGTTGAAAGTTCTCTTTTGTTTATAAGTTATAGCAATTTTGGTTTTCCCTATCGCCCCCTGGTGGACAAAATGAAAAAGAAAAGAACTTCGGGCCCGAAGCGCTTCAAATCATCACTTCGGGTGAGAACTTTGCCAAAAAAGTATGAAGGAAACGCTTCGCACCCGAAGCATTCCCAGCGGCTACTTCGGGCGAAGAATTTTGCGAAGCGGCATCCAAGCAACTTCGCCGAAGAAGAAAAGATGGCCCAAATCAGCTAAGGCAAAGAAATTACTTCGGGCCCGAAGTATTTCTAAAATCCACTTCGGCCAGTTTTCACCCGAAGCAGTAGAGGTTGAGAAAGTGCTTCGGCCAAAACTCCCCCGAACCGCCGTTTCAAAAGAAGATCGGCCCGAAGCATTTTTCCCGAACCATCAGCGAAGCAGTTTTTCCAGCAAAGCAGCGAAGGATAGAGGGAGATCGGCTTCGGCACTCCACGCCCCCGAAGTAGTTTTGCGAAGCGAAAATCGGTGAGGCGCTTCCCAGGAACGTTTCCCAAGTGGGGCATTTTCTCGAGGCGATCAGAGAGCCTCATAAATGCATATTTTCTTGCCCGGTAAGCCCGCTGCTCATTTTTGGCAATTGGATGCGAAGTATCAGTCCATGAAGAAGAGCCCGACAAGCATGGCCGCCACTCGAGCACCGCACCTACAATCCAAGGACACCCAGGTGGCTCATTTAATGCGACTTTCCCTGGCTGACTCGGTCACCATTACCAGTTTTGGTAGCCGATTTGAGAGATCATCCGCAGCAGCAGCGAGGAGCCGATTTCTCAGGGCTCGAGGGTGTACTCCATCGTTTTTGTAATAATGATTCAGAGGGCCGGGTCCTCTATAAAAACCCAGGCTTTGCAATGTAAAAGGGGGGGAACTTTTTGCTAGAAAGTTGCTGTAACTTGATGTCCTGCGTCTAATACTAAAGATTTTTGTACTCCATTTCTCTCTTTTATGTTGCCTTCTATGCTTAATTCTTTTGTCTGTCTGCACTCGTATACTGAGACTCTGAATCCTGAATCCGATGTGCGATTGGGGATCGTACCCTAAAATTCGCCCCGAAGGATACATAGGAGAGGAAAAACAGTCGTATAAGCTTTCTTTTATGTTGCCTGGTGGGTCGTGGTTTCTGTTATTCCCTTGTCTTAATCGTTGTTACTCTGAACCCTGAATTCCAGCGAGAGAGAAAGGAGAACCCTGTGAACTCGTCTAGAGGATACATAGGAAAGCGAGTATCACGTTTCTTTCGTCTATTCTTGGTGTTCTTTGCTGCTATTCGAGTTATTAGCGAGTGATCGTGCTTCCTGTTCTCTCCCACCTTAAATCATCATCTTCTAACCCTTACTCTTTTTATTTCTTTCTCTAACCCTTACCCCTTTTTATTTCTTTTCCTAACCCTTACTCTGTTTATTTCTTTCCTGCACTCTTGTCTTAAACCCCAAAAGTAGATTAGTATAGGAGCCGGCCTTTCTTCGGAGATCGGCACGAGGGGCATCTCTTCCCTTCGGCCTTTCAATGTTGGTCATAGGTCCAGGGTGCGCAAACCCACCGAAAGTCCTTTCCTGTGCGGATTTGATGACCAACAAGTACCCCTACTACACCACCTCCCAGTGGCCCCTCTCCTCACCACTGGTGGATCACCCACTACGATTCATACTCCTCTATAGTCCTAACATCATCCAAATATGGAATGTATTCTACAAGATCCACATCCCCTCCAACTGCCTCCACCACCGACCACCTCAATGTCCTCTCATCCCCATGATGTCGATAAGCCACTGGCTCACTGGGCAAATGCCATCGTAGCTCGAACTGCTGCATAAATCAAGCATACAAAAATAACTCCTGCTCTGTCCTGTGTCAGAAAACCAACCATCTCCCTCACCTCACCCGATGGAGCTGTGCCTCAGCATTAGCCCATGATGGGTAATCCCTATAGGGTCTCCATAGTACATCCACTTCTCTTAGTTCTACAAAATACTGGGTATAATGACCCATGTTGCCTACCTAGCATTGGCTCTGTCCTACCTCCTAATCCCGCTGCCATAAGATCTCATAGCCAATTTCCTGGTCTACTAGTTGTGCCTGTTTTGTCCATGGTAGTCCCTGTAGCCTATCCACCACTATATGTTGCCATTTCCAAACTTGCAGTAAAAAGCTACACCCTAAGACCTTCTACCCATGGGAGTGGATCTCGTACAACTCATCATACAACTATGCTAGGAGTGTTATCCCTCACACCATCACTAGTGGCTGCTCCACAGTGCACCCTACCAGAGTAAACACTAGCTCTAGAAGGTTCCAGGGAAACCTGACACCCGATGATTCTGGTAGTAACATATTAGAGATCAATATCATCAGTAGAATGTGCCTCATGCCCAATAACCTAGCCTCATACCAATACACCACCAATATGCCTTCACTGGAAAAGTCCCCTATCACCTCCTTTGCAGCCCTACAAAAGTATCTCTCCATGACTGCCTCTTTCGATCAGGGTGAGTAGACACAATCAACCTTTTCTCTATCAAAATGCATAATATCTGGTAGACATCCTCCAACATCAACATCATATCCCCTATCGGTAGGTGGAAGGTGTTGGTGTGTGGGTCCCATAGATCAATAACAACCATCAAGTAAGCGCGGTTGCCCACCACATGTTCTAACTGCATCACCTGCTTGAGGCCAATGGAATAAAGCCACTCCCAGTTAGTATCAGTCAATAAGTCTCTCATGGTATCAAAGAGGGTCAGAACTTGACATTGACTCTTCACCACCTGGCAGAGACAAGTTGGTCAATAACAAACTCCAAATAGGCTTCAAAATGCCTCAAAATCACTCAAAAAAGACAAAAAATATACCCTTTTCAGGTCAGTTTGTGGTCGTCCCAGCTAGGGACGGCCACCAAACCTATGACCATCCTGTTGTGGCTGATCCACAACACACCCCAAAATTGGGGACCCACCTTTTTTGCATGCTTTCAAAGAAAAATGCAATAGCCCAGATGCTAAAAAATCAAGAAAAAAACAAAAAATTCACTAAGGAGAAAAAGTGTCGCGATATCGCGACATGTCGCTCTGTCGCTGGCAGAAATGAAAAAGTGTCACGATATCACGACATGTTGCTCTATCGCTGGCAGAAATGAAAAAGTGTCGCGATATCGCGACATGTTGCTCCGTCGCTGGCAAAAATGAAAAAGTGTCGCGATATTGCGACATATTGCTCCGTCGCTGGCAAAAATGAAAAAGTGTCGCGATATCGCGACACGTCGCGTTTTCACGGTCCAGGCCAGTAGGAAGAGGCATTGATAAAAAATTGTCGCGATTTCGTGACGTGTTGTGAAATCGCGGTCAAACAAGTCAAACAGGGCAAGGTGCTAAAAGCGTCGTGATTTTGCGACAAAAAGCAGTAAAGGGGCACGAAGCAGAAAAGCGTAGCGATTTTGCAACAAAAAGCAGCAAAGGGGCACGAAGCGAAAAAGCGTCACGATTTTGTGACAAAAAGCAGCAAAGGGCCCAAAACGGAGAATCTTAGCGATTTCGCGATGGAAATCCGGAAAAGTGTACGAAACAGAAAAGGGTCACGATTTCGTGACATGTCACGTTTTCGCGGCTAAGTGCAGCAAAGCCTAGCGAGAGAGAAAAGCGTCGCGATTTCACGACAGGTTGCAACCACACGGCCCGAAGCAGAAAAATGTCGCGATATCGTGACATGTATCATTTTCGCGATGCATGATGAGAAACAAAGCTGCTAACAGAAAAACGTCGCGATATCGTGACATGTCTCATTTTCGCTGTGCATGAAGGCGGACAAGGCTGTTGATAGGAAAATGTCGCGATATCGCGACATGTCGCGTTTTCACGATGACAGTAAAGGAGCAAAGCTACATGCTATTTTTGGTCACGATTTACATGGGGCCATTACAGAACATGCAGAAAAGTGCGAAACACGTGGCATACATGTGTAAGGGCTGCAGAGGCGTTACAGTTCATAGAGAAGATCTCGAGCATAAAATCAAAAGCAATGGAAATGCAGGGAAGGTGAAATGAAGCAATCTAGAAGACAAAACGATACAATCTGGGAGGTGAAACGAAGCATCGTAGAATGAAGCAGAGAACCGTACCAACAAGTATAAAACGCAGAGGCACAGATTGATACGGGGGTCAAAAACCGCTGTGAGCAGTATTGTAGAGTTGATGGTGATTAGCCATTCTGGGCCTGCTATGGAGTGCTTTTCTTCCACCTTTTGCTAGTTTTGAGAAAAACCAGAGATTCTGCTATTGTAACAGGACATATTTTTTTAATGCAGAATTGTTCAAAAATTTGCATTTTATGGGCAAGAAAGGATGAGAAATTTTCTGCATGCTTCATTTTAATTGTTCTATTTTTCTCCTTTCAGATTTTAGATTTATAAATGAAATACATGCCATTATTTTGGGTTATTTCATGTGAATGTCTGCAATCTAAAAATTATTTTAAACCCTTGGAGCTAGCACCTAGTTTACTTTGATTGTGTTTGTTTTGCAAGTCAAATAGGCTAGGTTGCATGTACGAAACTCTCACATATTCGGTTTTGTTGGAATAGGATAGCATCAGACTGAACGTGTTCAATTTTTTAATTTTCTACATTTCTTTTCATTTTATTTTATTTTTCAGAAGGTTCAACTTAGTTAAAATAAATACATAAAAATTACAAAATCTAAAAAAATTAGAATAATGAACAATCACTAAAATTTCATGGTGAAATAAACCAACATTGCCCCTTGTTTACAGTTACTTGCAATCACTAAGGTGTTCCAAGCATTTTAATTGAATATCTTTATTTGAGATTACTAATACATAGTTGCAAATGCTAATACAGTGGAGACCTTGGAGAAGTTGGTTGTTTAACTTCTTTGCAAGAGGGGATTTGGAACCCAAATCCTAAAGAAGAGTGCACTTTCACAAATGTGTGAAAATACCACTCAACATTTTGGCACTAGAAGGAGGGCCTGAACCGGTTTATTTCAGATTGATTTAAATGCTATAGGGGTTTAAATTTTGAATATTTCATGCCCTATTGATTATTATCTTTAGCCCTCTTTTAATATTACAACTTTGTACTGTTAAAAGGAGGACATGAATTGCTATGCACTGGTCTAACGCTTTGATTGTTCATACAGGAATAATGTGATTTGATTTGTTTAAAAAAAAAAAAAAAAAATTAATTAAAAAAAAAGTAATAAAAAAAAAAAAAAAGAATTGTTTTTTGGGTATTAAAGTTATATTCTTTAAGATTCACTAATGGCTATGTTTTCACCGTGGATGACAAGTAGCCCATTGAACATACCAGGAGTTCAACATTATTTTTCCGTTGGTTTTGAGAGATGTCTTCCTCGATTTTTGTCTAACGGGACAAATACTGGAGGAGAACACATTCAAGCATTCAAATTTGTTGTGAATCACTTAACAATTTGGCATGATGATGTGGTTTGTAAAATGTTCCCTTACACCTTGGACAAAGTGGCATTTGATTGGTTTACAAGTCTGCCCTTAGGGTCTATCACTTCTTAGGCTCAGCTAGAGGCAGCAAATCTTAATCAATTCAACAAAAAACAAGTTGACCCAATTCGCATGTATGAGCAGTTTTTCACTATTAAAAAAGGACCAAGTGAAAATATGAAGTCATTTTCTGAAAGGTTCTTTGGATTATATGCTCACTTAGTGACATTTTATGTTTTTCAAGAAGAAATGGCTCTCCAAATATATGTAAATGCTCTTGAAACGCTCATTTTCACATATTTGCGAGGGATGCCTCAAATCAAATCTTTGTCACAAGCCTATACTCAAGCAATGGAAATTGAGCAACAATTGAGTTGTCAAAATTATGGTGGGGGTTTTGGATCGTATAATCTTCAATCATTTAATACATCCTTTACCCATCCAATGATTTATCCACCTCAACCAAATTCAAGTGTAAATCAATTTCAGAATCAATAATCATTCCCAGGCTTCAATCAATTTCAAAATCCTCAACCTACTATGCAAGATCAACCATCTTTCTTAAGTATGAATCAACTTCAAAATACTCATCTTGAATCAAAGGACATTTCTAAAATCAATTTTAATGATTTTCATAAGAATATGATTTTAGGCAAGGGAGGAGTACTAGATCCAACTCGTATTGAAACATGTGACAAATTGGAAACCCTTGACTCACCAAAAGATGAATTTTATGAGGATGAATCTGTTTTGGATGACATTGTTGAAAATGATGAAATTACAAAGCCTAAGTGGTGTAGGTTTGATACTATTGATGATCCTAATGAAAATATGGATTTTGAGTCAACTCAAGCCATTGATCATGGAAAGGTGTCACGTGACACATATCTTGAAGAATTAGGCTCTTGTTTTGAAAAATATGGATGCATGTTTGATTGGGTGCCTAACTTTGGTGTGTTTGAACAGGTGTTGGATGATGAAGAAGACAATAAAAAAAAGAAAAAGCTACTAACACTCATCAAGTTGTGATAAATTCTAATCATGATGGGTTGAGTATGGGTGACAAGGTGAAATCTTTACCTTTGGTAGCAGCCACAAAAATTTTAAGTGATGGGTTGCATGATGTCCCTTTGAATGCTAATGTCATTGATGATGAAATGCCAAATCTTGGTAAGGTTTGCCAAGCTTTGATTGATTTTGATGGTTTTAAAATATTGAAAAATAATTTGAATTCAAGACTGTTAGAAATAGGCTCTTGTTTGCAACATCTCACATTTAAAAAGGAAAGCCTACTTCTAAATCATGAATGGAATGATGAAATTTGCACTTTAAAGAATAGACAAAATAAAATTGAATACCAACTATTGTCTAATCAATGTGGTTTGAATCTCACCTATGATGTTGGTAATAGAACTAAATCAAATTGGTATGGTGAGCATGGCAAGTTGAAATTTGCTACATTGCTTGGTGTAATCTTATTGTTGTTGGATTCCTACAACATTTGGCATGTGTATTGTGACATATGTCTTTTGAAATGTTCTAATCATGTTTGGGATCCAGGAAAGTAATAGTCCAAGCTTGACATCATCTTGTACTATATTGTATATAAATTTTGGTTTTGGTTTGGGTTTGTGTTTTCAAGTTTTATTTTGGGATTGTTATTTGGATTAGGATTTAAGTTGTGTGGTTGATTTTATTTGACATGTTTAGTTTGTTTTGATTAAAAAAAAAAAAGAGAAGAAAATTTGAGATATCAACTTATGCCTAAAATTAGGAGAATATGAAACATTGGAATTATGTTGTAGAAAGCTCAAGTAACACAAACATTTAAATATTATCGTTTGGATCTTGTGATGCATGAAGTTGTCAGTTTTGCACATTTTGGTAAAATAGATGATATACTCCAAAAGAAGTAGTGCATTCATATCTCATGTCATATTCCACATTGCATATACATGTCATCTCAGTTACATTTTCATTCAATGGGCAATTATTGAGAAGGTGTTGAATCCTCTTAGGATTATTACATAACATATATTAAAAGGATTCTAAGGTTGGGAACTGCCGTCCAAGCTATTTTAAACCAAGCACATTCCATGCACATAAAAAAAGAGTCTCGAGCAAAATGGTTAAAACCATACTTGGATGAAAAGGTGAGGTGAAAAGAATATTTCATGTTTGTCCTATCATGCAACATAATCCTTAAAATAGTGGTTTTTACCATTTTCATCAAGCTTAAAGCCTAAAACCGGAGTAGTAAGGATAGGGTTAAATCCTCATAGAACTTAGGTTGAGGATCCAACTCCCCAAAGCTATGATTTGACCTACATGGAGTAGTAAGGATAGGACTTAATTCTCATCTCGCTTAGGTTGAGAATCCAATTCCCCAAAGCTTCCATTTTTCCCATTTCATCATAAAGATTGGATTGGAAGGATCGTACTACATGTCCTCTGCAAAGGATGGGTAGTCATCCCAAAGGTCCAAGCAATAAAAGTAAAACTAATGTTTTCCATTTCATCTCAATCTTGGATTGGAAGGATTGTACTACGTGTCCTCTGCAAAGGATGGGTAGTCATCCCCAAGGTCCAAGAGATAAGAGATGATATTTTTCATTTCATGTTAATATTGGATTGGAGGGATCGTACTACATGTCCCTAGCAAGGATGGGTAGTCATTCCAAAGGTCCAAAGAAAAAAGAGAGAGAAAAGAATGAATGAAAGCCAAGTCATGGATTATGGGGTTAAGTATGCTCATGCGTGGCAACATGTCTTGCCTAAAAGCAAGACCACTGATTGCTCATATGGATAGACTAGCCTAACAATTTCATCCATAACAAGTTAAATTATTTTATTCAAGATGAGGTAATGAACTCCAAATCAAAATAGTAAGGATAGGGTTAAATTACCATCTCGCTTAGGTTGGGAATCCTATTCCCCAAAGTTCTGATTTCACTCACACTTGCACATGGGTTCAAGATGGTAGTGACACATAACCAACTTTGGGATCTAGTAAAATTAATTCAGTATACATATATTTGGTCCTAAGAGGGTTTGACATTTTTAATATGTTTGTCCATGATATTAGAAGGTTTGAGCATTTATAAAGCAGGTTGTTACATCCTTAGCATCTTCATCATACATCAAATCCTACATAATTCATTCATAGCCTTGTATACAAATCATAAGTGAAACTGACAATGGAATGTTGAACAAGTTCAAATGATAGGTGATGAAACACATTGCACACACTGAGCTGATACTTGATGTTTCATGTAGTTCTGATTTGTCGGTATTTGTTTATCTTCTATGTGCTGACGCCTGTATCTAAGCTTGTATGTTTCAGGTTGGGTTCTCACCAAAATGCTCAAGAGCTTTTGATAACATAGAGTCACCATTTGTTGTGGTTGATCCACAACACACCCCAAAATTGGGGACCCACCTTTTTTGCATGCTTTCAAAGAAAACTGCAGTAGCCCAGATGCTAAAAAATCAAGAAAAAAACAAAAAAATCACTAAAGAGAAAAAGTGTCGCGATATCGCAACATGTCGCTCCGTCGCTGGCAAAAATGAAAAAGTGTCACGATATCGCGACATGTTGCTCCATCGCTGGCAGAAATGAAAAAGTGTCGCGATATCGCGACATGTTGCTTCGTCGCTGGCAAAAATGAAAAAGTGTCGCGATATAATGACATATTGCTCCGTTGCTGGAAGAAATGAAAAAGTGTCACGATATCGCGACATGTCACGTTTTTGCGGCCTAGGCCAGCAAGAAGAGGCATTGATAAAAAATTGTCGTGATTTCGCGACGTGTTGTGAAATCGTGGTCAAACAAGTCAAACCGGGCAAGGCGCTAAAAGCGTCATGATTTCGTGACAAAAAGTAGCAAAGGGGCATGAAGTGGAAAAGCGTCGTGATTTCGCAACAAAAAGCAGCAAAGGGGCATGAAGCGAAAAAGCATCGCGATTTCACGACAAAAAGTAGCAAAGGGGCATAAAGCGAAAAAGCATCACGATTTCGCGATAGGAAATAGCAAAGGGGCCCAAAACGGAGAAGCGCAGCGATTTTGCGATGGAAAGCCAAAAAAGTGTATGAAACAGAAAAGTGTCATGATTTCGTGACATGTCATGATTTTGTGACATGTCGCGTTTTCGCGGCTAAGTGCAGCAAAGCCCAGCGAGAGAGAAAAGCGTCATGATTTTGCGACAGGTTGCATCCACGCGGCCCGAAGCAAAAAAATGTCGCGATATCGTGACATGTATCATTTTTGCGATGCATGATGAGAAACAAAGCTGCTGACAGAAAAACGTCGCGATATCACGACATGTCTCATTTTCGCTGTGCATGAAGGCGGACAAGGCTGTTGACAGGAAAATGTCGCGATATCGCGACATGTCGCATTTTTGCGATGACAGTAAAGGAGCAAAGCTACATGCTATTTTTGGTCACGATTTACATGGGGCCGTTACAGAACATGCAGAAAAGTGTGAAACACGTGGCATACATGTGTAAGGGCTGCAGAGGCGTTACAGTTCACAGAGAAGGTCTCGAGCATAAAATCAAAAGCAATGGAAATGCAGGGAAGGTGAAATGAAGAAATCTGGAAGACAAAATGATACAATCTGAGAGGTGAAACGAAGCATCGTAGAATGAAGCAGAGAACCATACCAGCAAGTATAAAACGCAGAGGCACAGATTGATACGGGGGTCGAAAACCACTACGAGCAGTGTTGCAAAGTTGATGGTGATTAGCCATTCTGGGCCTGCTATGGAGTGCTTTTCTTCCACCTTTTGTTGGTTTTGAGAAAAACCAAAGATTCTGCTATTGTAATAGGACATATTTTTTTAATGCAGAATTGTTCAAAAATTTGCATTTTATGGGCAAGAAAGGATGAGAAATTTTTTGCATGCTTCATTTTAATTGTTCTATTTTTCTCCTTTCAGATTTCAGATTTATAAATGAAATACATGCCATTGTTTTGGGTTATTTCATGTGAATGTCTGCAATCTAAAAATTATTTTAAACCCTTGGAGCTAGCACCTAGTTTACTTTGATTGTGTTTTTTTTGCAGGTCAAATAGGCTAGGTTGCATGTACGAAACTCTCACATATTCGGTTTTGTCGGAATCGGATAGCATCAAACTGAACGTGTTCAATTTTTTAATTTTTTGCATTTCTTTTCATTTTATTTTATTTTTCAGAAGGTTCAACTTACTTAAAATAAATACATAAAAATTACAAAATCTAAAAAAATTAGAATAAATAACAATCACTAAAATTTCATGGTGAAATAAACCAACATTGCCCCTTGTTTATAGTTACTTGCAATCACTAAGGTTTTCCAAGCATTTTAATTGAATATCTTTATTTGAGATTACTAATACACAGTTGCAAATGCTAATACAGCGGAGAGCTTGGAGAAGTTGGTTGTTTAACTTCTTTGCAAGAGGGGATTTGGAACCCAAATCCTAAATAAGAGTGCACTTTCACAAATGTGTGAAAATACCACTCAACACATCCCACCTAGGGATGACCCCTAAATAGCCCAGGCTGGTTGTCCCACCCAGGGACGACCCCCAAATTGGGAAACATTGGGCCTTCCAAGCCACCAAAAATAGTAAAAAAATGGTAAAATAAAGTAAGACAATTGCATAAAAACACAAAAATAAGCATAAAAAATTATAGGGCATCCTTAATTAGGTTCAATTACCAAGAATTTAGTGTGCTCTGTCGAAAAGCAAAAACAAACAAAAATTCCACATTTCATCCTAAGCATAGTATAGTAAGAAATTCAATTCTTACCCGTCTTGCACTGGCTCTGTCGCTGGATGAGTCTGCACGCTAGCTCATGGTGACTAAAGGATGATTTCGATAGTGCTATTCTGCTTAGAATTTTTCTTCTCCTCCTCACCTCTCAATCTACAAAATTCCAAATGCAAGAATGAGCCAAAATGACCCATTTTTGGCTTAAAAAACCCTCCCAGGGCCATGACCATCCCAAGGTGGGATGAGCACACATTTGGCTGAATGTACCACCCTAGAACAACCATAAAATATTCCACCATACCACCTTGGTATGGACATAAAAAAATTGCACAAAAACAACTTTAAATGCATCAAAAATGATTCAAAACCCACCAAAAATAGCTCAAATTTGGTCAAAATTTCAACAGGCATCTAGATGCACCTAACTTGATCATGGAGAAATGGAAAGTATTTAATTCCATCCCCAAGAAGGCCATTGTAGCTGGATCTCCCGACAAGAATGAAGTTTTCAGCTCCTTTCTTCCATACAACATCAAAAAAATTACCAAAATCCTCTCAAATTACTCCAGGTTTCACTGGATAAAATTGAAGGAAACCCTATCTAAGTCATATGTGTCAAGAAAATCATTGCTCTGATCCCTGTTCATTCCCTCATCAACTTCGCTTGAGGGGGTAGTCATACTTAATGATTTCATAATCAAAATCAACAATCAGACACTCAATCATGCAAATTGCGTTTGTTCAACGAATCATTGACAAAGACAATCACGCCCCTGCTTGGGGTAGAAAAAAACACAAATTTAAATAAAAAAAATGCTTGGCATTATGAAGCATGAAGGATAATAGGCCCTACCTCCTTATGAAATGAATAATGTCCAAGGTCAAGCCAACCTAAAATACAAGGTTGCACTTGAAGCAAGTTCCTTAGCTCGTTAGAAGCAAGGATTCAAGAACACATGCTCTTTCCATGATTGGGGCATCTAAATTTGGTTAGGTTATTGAATAACCCTAATAATTTAGCATTTTTAGTCATATAACACAACGCATCTCAAAAAGGGGCATTTGTAGACACTAAAATCTAGTCAATTCGATTAGGCAACCAAGACAAGGTCTAAGTGATACCATACGACCCCCTTGGGCAACACTTAGAGGTTTTAAAATGGTACTAACCACTCTTGGAAGGCTCTACCCCAATTTTAGGAGCTTTTGGGACACATAGTTATGACCGTCCCACCATAGGACGGTCATAGTTTGTGGCCATCCCACCCAAGGACGATGGCAAAGAGACCATCCCTAGGTGGGATGACCACAAGGTTTGACTCCCAAAAAATCAAATTGGGACAAATGACACCCAAAAACTACCATTTATCCCATCTATGAGAGAATCCATGACCTAAGGGCACATAATCCTTATGAAATGCTATAGAATGGAGGCCAAAATGGGAGATTATCTTCCCCCTCCAATGCATGCTCGATTTTAGACAAGTGGCACCTCCTGCCATGCATGCCCTCGCATGCCCATTTGCCCAAAGGCCTCATTTGGCTATAAAGTGGATTCATTTTACACACAAATCTTGGAGAGGAGTTTTGAGACATAGCAATGAAGTGTTGCCAATATTTCCCCTCACCTTTTGTGCCATTTTCCCTTGAAATCTCTACTTAGTGAAGGAGGTTTGCGAGTGATCTAAGAGACGCAATATGATCACAAAACTGAATCATTTGAGTGAATTTATTTACCAAATTTTATGATAACACTATTTAGGAGGTCCCTAACCAATTCATAGAGGAATTGGTGGTAAAATAAAGGCAGAATTTGTGGCCATCCCAACCCAGGACAATCCCCATTCTATGATAGTCACCATCATCCTTGCAAGGTATGGCAGAAAATGTGTGCATTATTTCTTTACTATTATTTTTAGGCATATTCTATAGTAGCATATGAGTCTCGTACCCAAATTTCATGCATTTTGGAGTCATATTGAGCGAGATATTGTATTTTTAGTGTTTTACAGGCTTCCAGGGACCATCTGAAGATGCACATGAAATTGTTATCGATGTTGCAAATATGACAATATGGATTCTCTTAAAATAATTTTTTATGCATACTATCCAAGTTTCATTTTATTTGGATGTGTTTTGGTCCAGAATTTGCTTGTTTTAGATTTTGTATATTTTGTAGGTAAATTGCAAATACACCATGCCATCATATGCAATTTTTGTTATATTTGTGATTAGATCTTCCAAATATCATCTATTTTACATATCCCTACAATTTCAGATTATTTGGAGTTGTTTTAGATAGGCGCATTGCAAATTTACATTTTCTAGTCTTTTCATGCATGTGGGGTTTTTGCATATTTCACATTATGCACTTGCTATTTAACAAATCTGGTTTCCTTGTGTGCAAGTGCAGGTATTACAATGTAGGAGGAAGAAATACAAGATCATAATAATGAAGAAAAAATTGGTGGCATCATAGGTTTGCCCACCTCAATTGTGGGTACAAGGAAGAACATTGGAAGTGCACGCGAGTTACTTTGAGGATTCGATCCTTGGGCACCATTTTGTAACAATTGTATCAATCCAGAGCCCTCAAGGGGAAATTTATGTAACCATGGTTTTGATAAATCAAAATAATATAAGAAAGCTTCATTTCACTTCATTTTGTGTGTTTTGGTTATCTTTCCATGCTTACTTGAATGCTTCCATTTTGATGCTCATAACTCATTAGCGATAAATGCATATTTTTTAGCTGCATTAGGTGCACCATTTTTCCCCTAATTCAATGAGACTATGAAAGGTCGATTTTGCTCCCCTCAAGGGATTTTAGCTAGTATTCTTAGCACCATAGAAGTAAAACAGAGGCGCCCCCTTTCCTTGACACTTTTGGGATCTTCATCAATGAGCTTGAGACTTTTATTAGGAAGAACACTCATGCCGAGGATGGTTGCCTTCTAAACTATGTGCTAATTTCTATTCTCCTAATTTTTTATGATGTTGTTCTTTTGTCCTCATATCCTAAGGGGCTTTAGCATCATCTGGACACACTTGCCCCTTTTTGTGATTTGACACAGTTGACGGTGAATATTTCTAAGACCAAGGTTATGGTATTCAATACTACCAAAGAGGCTCTATCCCATATCCACTTATTTTTACAAGGTTGAGAGGTCAATATCACCACCTTTTATGTGTACTTGGGGGTTATTTCATTGATTCTATTTTTTTCTGAAACTCACCGTGCTGGCCCAGGTGTGTAAGGGGTATACAACTCTGGAATTGCTTCAAAGCATATTTTTAGGATTTACTTGTGAAGATGAGGATATTTGATGCCTTGGTCAAGCCAACTATTATTTATTAATTAGTTTTTTGTGGTCCTAGTTTTGGCCCGACTAAGTGGTCACGGGTTGAACATGTCCAGACACTCTTTCATTGATGATTCATTTTTTGTAAGGGCACAATCCCCTGCTCTATTATTTTGGTATATTTTGGGGCTTCTCTTGTCCAACTTGAGGTTATCTTCATAGGATCCATAATTTAGGAGATACCCCTACTAGTTGCAGGTGGTACCCTTACCCCACCCTTTGCTCCTTAATGGATCTATCATTGAGTTATCAAGGAGGTTGGAGAAGCTGGTATTTTTAGGTTTCTACCCGCTTAGATAGTATTCAGATATAGATAGATAGGCTTCCCCCTTATGCTTTAGGTGTACTCCCCCTCTCTCGACTTAGTGAGGATAAGATGCTCCAGGAGAACCGAAAGGATGTTAGTCTCTAGTACATGAGATGCACATGGATCTATCCTATTTTTCCTCTTTCCCCCAAGCTGGCTTTCTACCATGAGCACTTATTACAAATATATGAGGGTAGAATAGTTCCTCCACAATACCTTCAGTAGCACACAATGCATAGTATTTAGATCACTATTGGGCAACTCAAGATGTGTTATCACCAACTTTGGATTGAGTCAGATCACCATCTTCCAACAGAGGAGCGGATTTGCTTGTTTTTCTCCTTGGGTGAAGTTGAAACCCTAAATCACTTTATTTTTATTGTCCCATTTATTATGATATCTAAGGTAGATTCCATTGCATTTTTAGGAATAACTCTCGATCTGTTTCTACCTTCTTCAAAATAAATGGACCAGCGATGTCTCACACTATTTCTTAGGGAGATAAATCAACTTCGATATAAAAGTTCTCTACATGGATCTCACCCTCCTCAACATTGTCTCATCACAACATACTTCACTAGCTCCAACGACCAGGTAAATTTGAATGGAAATGCTCCACATCATCGAGTTTGGATAGAAGCAGGGTCACTAGATAGCGCACCCACAGTTTGTCAAGGTTCTAAACTAGCAATGGTCATAGACATCATGGACTTCTTTAGCTTTGGTACTTCGACCTCGACTGTTAGGAGAGATTAATTTGTGGGGGTTTCTTGGAGCTTGTCCCTTATGGGCGACTCCCTCCTCCTCATATCTCTCTGTTATTCTTGGCGTGCACTCCTATCTTCTCGACTACAACCCTCCCTCTCTGCTCTCCCTTTTCTTTTCCCTTTCTCTTTGGCTCGATTGGTGGGTTTCATCTTGTATTTATCTTAGTTATTTTCTTTGTTAGGATTTTTATCCTGTTAGAGTAATATTCCATTACTTGGGATATTTACCATTTACTCCACTAGGTAAAAGAGTATTTACATTTATCTTTTACTATCTAGATATTTATTTTTCTATCCTAGGTTAATATCTAAATATCCTAGGTTAGTGGTTAAGTTAGAACTCTCTCCTAGGTTAGTAGTTAATCACACGCAACTCCCTATTCTATTGTTAGAGGGTAGTTAGCGTTATTTGCTACCGTCCTGTTAATGTTCTATTTTATCTCCTATTTAAACCTAGACTCTCTATAGTCTAAGGTAATGATAAATCAATTTATTTTTGCGACTCCATTTGTCATCATTGGTACCAGAGCTTTTGGCGGGTAGGTGAGGCGATGGGATTATTCTTTCCTGGTTCCACCTACCCAGGTTAAGATCCAATTTTTTTTTGCTCGCTCGAAGGCAGAGCTCCTGGCCCACTGAATATGCTATTGTATAGGACCCGTAGGCCATAGGCCATAGGCCCCCTCACCCAGATCGATAGCCTATAGCTGTTGACCTAGCGCGGCGATCGACAGGTCTCAACTATCGACCGAGCCAACAATCTGCGGTCGACTAGGCTCAAGGTCAAAAACCTATCAACTGTGCACCCATGGATAGTAGGAGCCTTGCATGGCTCCCGCCATAGGGCCCGCACCCCCACCAACCCACCTCCTCGAGTGGAGGCAAGTAGTAAGCGACAGGCTTGCATAAGCCTGCTGATGCGTCTATCGATAGCCGACCAACACGAGAGGGTAGGAGCACCCTCCATGCGGTGGTAGACCTCCACATGAGTGTAGGAGCGCACTTCATGGTAGGAAACATGGACACCACACGGGACCCTAGAGACACCTATCGGATGCACATGGAAACCTAGACAAGGATGAATCTAGAGCAGGCACGTGGCACTACCACTCTAACCCGATCGGACTATCCCATCGTCGACGACTAGAAAGTGAGGGCAGGTGCACCCTCCTTATTCGATGACTGGATCGATGACATATTGTAGGCTAACGCGACCTTGAGCACAGATCCCAAGGTACTAACATGGCTTTGTTGGATTGGGCAGACTCGGTTGATGTGGCAGACTAGACACATGGACTGACCCTGATGTGGTGGACTAGACATTAGCGACAAGTGGTGGGCAAGCCACGTATCGTGACCCTGATAGTCCATGTGGCTGGCAGCAAAACCAGTCATGCGGGGATTGAATTCCCGTAGGCAATCATAGCGCTATACACACTTTTGCTCTTTTAAAGAGCAAATACATTGCCTTCTAGGCAATGTGGGACTAAAAGTCCCGAAGGAATTTCATTTCCTTCTATTAAAGCCTAACGAAGGCTTTAAAAGGCACCACCTGTGCCTTTCTTCCCATCGGGCCCTCTAGCCCGACCGGTTGATCGGGTCGAGCTAAGGCCCTAGGCGGGGAGTCAAGGGTTCGACTCCCACCGGGTATAAAAAGGCATTTTTTTGCCTAATACAAAGCCCAAGCTAAGGTAATTTTTTTTTTTGCATTTTTTTTAATTATTTTTTAGTATTTTTTTATTAATAATTTAATTGTTTTTATATAAAAATCATTTTTTTTATATATTAAGTGATTTTTTTTTATAAAATAATTTTATTATTGATTTCAATATGCTAAACCTAATTAGAAAATTGCATTAAAATAGCAATCTTAAGGCCATTTTTTTTGTTGTTTTGCAACTATAAACATTACATATTTTCTTGTTTTCTCCACACTTGGGGATAAATAGACAAGAAATAATAGCTGAATTTTGTTGTAAATTATGAGACTTCTAAACATCCAAAGCTTTGTCTCATAAAGAAAAAGACCTTCAAACCCATCTTCTCAAAACATTTTTTTTGCAAAAACAAAACATACAAAGTTCAAAGAGTGCATTTGTTTTCTCCAAGGAGATATAATACATAAAATTGCACATCTATTTTTTTTTTTTTTGTGAATTTGAGAACTTGTAACCTTGGGCCCATAAAAACTAAGTCGTGTGTCGACTAGTTCTGGAAGCCTTCCAAATGCGGGTCGTGTGTCGAATTGTCTTGGAAGGAGTGCTCAAATTATTCATTTTGCAAAATTCAAGGGGGAAGACAACATTGTACTTCTTTGGTCCTCTTTGTGTTTGATATGAATTCTATAATCGTTGATCAAATAGCCTGAATCTTTAGTTGTAGCTTTCCTCGGACCACGTGCCAACCATTTTACTGTGTCAAAGTCGTTATCATTATGTTGCATTCCATTTCCATGAAATCAAAATAAAGAACAATAGTTTAAAGATGGTTGTAGAACATTAAATTATGTTCAATACATGATAATCAGTATAAATGTCAAATATCATATTCAAGAGAGCGGACAATAACCTGATATTGTAGCCAAGTGATGAATGTTTGATTGTGTATTTTTTGCAACATCCCTTCATATCTCTCTACACGGAGGTTGGTTTCCTTGATACTCTTCAGGTGCTTCCTGATTTGGCTCAAATTTTTTCAAGCTTAGTTGGATCTAATTAGTATTCTATCATATATGTAACAACAACAAATAAACATCTACTTACTCTACCTAGGGTTGAACTTCATCCTTTTTAAAGAGAACACATCGATGGGCTTGCTCGTAAGAAGTTTCATCCAAATAAAAATATTCCTCACTAGAAAAATGCCTCCCATCGATTATAGTTTCTTCATCCTCATCACTCCATACCTCATTGCGACCAAGGTGATCACTAGTTGCTTTCATACCTCTCATGTAGTCCGCATAGAATGAGACAGATTCCTTGACAAGATAATGCTTGATAATACAACCTTCGAGCCTATCTTGGTTCTTTACATAACCCTTAAAAATATTCATAATACTAAGAAAGGAAACAAATAATTTTGATTAGATGAGACACTAAAAAAATTAAAAAAATAGTGGTTTATGAAACTGATGAATGCATAAAAACCTCTCGAAAGGGTACATCCATCGATATTATATAGGTCCACATAGAAATACCTCCCTCACCAAGTGAACAATTAGGTGCACCCTGATATCAAAAAATGAAGGGGGAGTACTTATTGAGCAAACATAACGTCTCCATGACCTCTATTCATAATTTCTCTATTTTTATGTGATCCACTACTTTAGCGCATATATCCCTATAGAACATGCACAACTAACAAATGGTTTGTCACACTGGATTATCAAGCAAATATCATAGCACTATCAAAAGAAACTATTGCATGATAAAATGGCAACCATGTGATTTCAGGCCCTGGATCTTAAGTTCTTTCATAGAGACACATTTTCTAATATTCAAACTATATCCATTCTTATACTTTCATATTGTATAGTGTATGAAAAAACATTTCTTTCTCAACATTCGATAGATTATAGGATGTTGGTGGAAGATATGTCTTGTTTCCATACATTACTGGCCACAATGTGTTCTTGATACCCATATTTTTTAAATCCTCAGAGGATATTTTTCCATCCTTTGACTTTTCATTGATACCTAGCAATGTTCTGAATAGGCTTTCGTAAAAAATTTTATTCAAATGCATCACATCCAAGTTATGATGAACTAGAATATGTTCATAGACAGCAACATCAAACAAAAATTACTTGACTTTGAGATGCATAACAATAGATACAAAAAGAAAGTTGCATGTCGTACCTCTCAATACAATATATTGAAGAATATAGATTTCTTCTTCCATCCTACTACAGGAACAATCATGATATATGTAACACAGTGGTGGAGTATTCCTGATGGGGAGGTGTTCTCCAGAGGTAAGAATGATACCTAGGTTGAATCTACCAAATCGAACAGTCTTCTAACTCCCGAATGACCCTTGTACGATCTATCAATTGCTTGTACGAACCTCAATTACATACATTGTACGATCTCAGATCATACAGTGACCAAGATGGTATGATATTGCACTCAAAAAAACTGACAGATGCTATTTTGGAGGCTACCATACATAATTTGGTAATCATTCAAGCCGATTTACCAAAACTACCAAATCAGGTAAGTTCTTGTCAATCGCCTGTTTTACCAAATCGGGTAATAACTCTTTGTACGATTTGTACGATGTATGATGTACG
Source organism: Wollemia nobilis (assembly GCA_028583015.1). Classification (NCBI taxonomy): domain Eukaryota; kingdom Viridiplantae; phylum Streptophyta; class Pinopsida; order Araucariales; family Araucariaceae; genus Wollemia; species Wollemia nobilis. The sequence continues at coordinate 4,847,270 of JAQPPZ010000523.1, read as the reverse complement.
ATATGTATGATCCAAAGGTACAACAAGATATTAATTAATATACTCTTCTGCTCCAATCTCTCTCCGGGATGTTTTGTAAAGGTTTAACAACCTAAACAAGATAGTTTCATTCACAAGCAAAACATCCAATCTGGACTAGTGAGAGATTCCATCCAATCAATTACGCCCAAAAATCATACAATCAACTTTAGTACATCTTTTCCAACATCCTCATACTCCTAGATCATTCTCCATGATTCCACCAGTAACAATCTGCTCACAATCTGCAACAAAGCCTACAACTAACATATAACAGTAAGGAAGAAACTCAATTACACAATAATCATCCACAATGCATCAACCATACACAACAGGATCGTACACTATCATCCACAATGTCTGTTATTCTCATTAATGGTTATCAACTCAGTTACAATGTGGAAAACTCTCTCATAGTAATTGCAATAACTCAGAAATATGTCTATCTCTCTACTCTAGCAACTAATAACCAGTAAACTAGTAGCCAGACCTACAAATTCAAAAATGGGGCCTTATATAACGTTGCCTAGGCCATTCCAAAGTGGTTCCTAAGACAATCCATTATTCACAACTACCCATCTACAACTGAATACATTATTTTGGCAATTTCCTAAGTTTACACCTTAGGTTAGCAAATCCATGCGACATTTCATCCCAAAATTACATTTCCTTTGCATCTGAGTGAATTTCGGTGCGCCCTATATGATTTGCTACTGCTCTATACGGTTTGCCACTTCAGTTGTATGATCCCCTGTATGATTTTCTCCCACTGTACGGTTTCCCAAAACTTGAGCAAATCATCCCAAAACTATCAAAATTTAGCAAATCACCTTTTCTTCTTCTGGGAGGTGGATTTGCTGCCTACATCTACCCTCCCCTTTATTTTAGTCGGCATCCTCGATGACTCATTCTGCTTCTTTTGTTGGGCTTCCAGTTGAGCTACCTCAGCCTCCAAGTCCTTGACTTGGGTCTTGTACATTTCTCATTCATTCTTCAGCTTGGCTGCATAGCTCCCCATCTCGACGACTTTGGCTCCGTGAAGGTTAGCCTTTTCCTCGATAGCTTTCATGAAGTCCATCATCTACTTTTCTCATTCGGAGGCACTCTTTGTCAACTTTTCCTTCCAATGAGCTTTTTCTCGAGCCACCGCTTGGAGTTCCTCATTCTTCTCGTCAATGGTCTCCAAGTGGTGTTGGATGTCAGCTTCTAGAGCTCGAACCTGGTCTTCTTTGGTCCTGACTTGAGCTTGCTTCTCAATGACCATCTCGTTGAGCTTCTTGTTGTCTCTTGTCAGCTCCTCTATCTACTTGGCCTATGTAGCCATTTGCTCATTCTTTTCGGTCAACTGAGCTGTCATCTGCTCATCCTTCACTTTGAGTTGTGCCTCCAACTCCTTAATCCTTTCTTCTACCGTCTATAAAATATGCTGCTTCTCTTCTTCAAGCATTGCAATCTTGGCTTCAGACTCTACTCTGAGTCCTGACAGATCCTCCTCCAACTTCTTTATTTTCTCCTCTACCATAGTTCTACTTTTTTGCAGTTCATCTTCCATTGCGGCCAATTCCTTTTGAGTGGCTGTGGTCTCTTCTACCTATGCCTCCTTGAGCCGATGGATTTCTGCCAACCCAATGCTCAACCACTCTATCCAGTGTGTTAGGAAGTTCAACTTCCGTAGGGTAATGGACACTCCTGTAGCGACCCTTCTATATTCCACTTCTATCATATTGGTTGGGCAGGTTGGATGACTCACTCGGTCCAAATAAATCCTTGGGTCCTTCCTGTAGTTTGTGACCATCCCTTCTGGCAAGTCTTCTCTTCCCAACATCATTGTTACCTCTTCCCTGGGTAACCTCCATGGATGTTGTGCATGGATATCTGCTATCTTCTTTGTTCGCTCCACACTATTCACCCATTCTGTTATCCGCTCCAACTCGAGAGACACTTGTTGCTCCCATAGCTTCAGTTCTCCTACGTGGCCAATACAAAATTCCAATCTGGCACTATTTATCATGTGGCCTAACTGAGCGAAGAAGTGTTCCACCTTATCCTCTATTCCACGTGCCTCCTCTTCCATTGTGATTCTCTCGAACCATGGTATCTCCAAGAGATAACTGGATTGCAATCCCCATCGTTCTTCTGTGGGAGACCTGAATTCTTCTTCTTCTCTAAGGTGGCTAGAGCTTCCTCCAAGCTCTCTAAGTGCTCTCTCGGTATCTATATTTTCTTGAGGTGGAGATTATTTCTCTCTTTTCTCCTCCTCATTATCCATAATATTTATGATCTCTTCCTGAGATCGCTGCTCAACTTGTTCCTGAGCCTTTCCTACTTTGGTTGAGCCTCCCTATGGCTCCTCTATGTTTTCTCGAGCTACTTCCTTGTCCCTACCATCCACTTGTTGTTCCTCTATCACCCTTTCCTCTTGAGTTTGTTGTGCATCCCCAACTATGACCTGCTGAGCAACAAGTGCTTCTCCTTCTTGTGACACTTCTATATCTTTCGGGACTTCTTGCTTGCTAGAGCCTCCTGATACAATTATGTATCGAGTCTTCTTCTTGGGCTCTGTTGCTGCGGTACTCGGTCCAACTCCCGCTTCTTCCTGGGTAGTGGCTACTCCATCATGCCCTACCACAATTCCTCCAAAGAATTTAGAGGCATCCATCCTCTCAAAATGATCAAAAATATCTAGAGAGCGTACTATTTTCTCTGCCTCCACCCAACACAACTCATCCAACTCCGTCGCTTCTGAATCTGACTGTTCCATTCTCTGTACGTCTGGAGCTGGTCTCCCTACCATTCTTTCTCGCTACCTCCTCGTCCTTATCTGTATAGGACTACTCTCCCTTTCTTGCTCGAGAGGCTGCTCCTGCTGCCTTTGTGTAGGTACTTGTTGTTCTAGTTCCGGCTCCAACCATCTAGAATGCTTTCTTCGATGATGTACATCGGCATCCTCTTTCGGAGAAGTATCTTCCTGAGCTTCACTCCTGTGTCACTCACTCCTTGTGCGTGGTTTCTCTGGAGTAATCTTAGCTATGGGTACAACCTTTACCCATATCAATATTGTTGGTTGGCCTGACCTGATTTCTCTAGGCGGCGTCAACCCTAGGAACTGCATTCCCACTTCTGAGACTGCATTCAGAAGTAATCCTATAGCCTGAAAGGCCATCCCAAAATTCTTTGGTCTCTTCATCAATGCTTCATGCATTCTTCTTTCTAGATAGGTACCCCAATCATATGGAATCCCCTGGGTAATACCTTCTGCATATTGGGCCATCCACATTGGCATCTCTGTTGTCCTTATATCGCCTGACAGTCGAGCCATGATTGTATTCATTGCACATGCCCAATGGTCATTTCGCAACTGGCTCTATTTTATTCCACGTGTTCCTGCACCAAAAATATTTGCCTCTATCAGTGATTTAACAGTGGTCATGGTGGTCACCAGGCGGTGTGCTTCAATTGGGTCTACCAATTTCTTAACTATCTCCATGCCCTCCGTCGGTAGCCCAAATGTTCTTCTAAATGCTTCCACCGAAACTTCCACCTTCACTGACCTCTTGCCCACATTGACGTAGGCTGTCCTCGTCACTGCATTATATGCTTGAACTATCTGTAGAAGATAGTTCTGGAAGAATGTTCGATGAAATAGTGGAATCTATGCAATGACTGACACTTGCGCATTCTCAAATGTTTTCTTCCAGGGATGAGACTTATTCTTCTCATCATTCCACCATTTCCTGCATGCTTCCGCTCCATGTTGTACGAATGTAATATTTGACAATTCCACCTGGCATTCCTCCTGCCCACTACTCAGGTGTTCTTCCTGCTATTGTACATGCACTTCACTCCTCAATTCCCTCCGTGAGGTAGTGTCTTGGGCCATTCTTGCCTCTCTGTGCCTCGGTGGTGTTCTATCTAGGTGTGCCCACCAATGGCTCTATCTCCTCCATGGCCTATATCCTCCTCTCCTCCATGGATGATTACCACGCCTTTCATAGGACTAAAACTGATGCCCGGAGTGCTACCATGAGTATGCCTCTCTCTCGTGTAGCGGACCTGGTGATCTCTCCACCCTATGTGTTGCAATCCACCTCAATCGACGTCCAAACTCTTCTGTTGAGATCATTCCTCCAACATCTCGCCGATTACTCAACTTCCTCCTTCACAATTAAAAATATACCAAAAATCATACAAGCTCAGTAAAAGCGTACAATGTATGGTTCTAAGTCCTGTGTATGGTTTTATCGTCCTTCGTCTCTTTCCAGATCGTACACACTTTTGACAGTTCTCCTTTTTACCCCGTCAATTCTTCCAACGGTCAATTTTTTTTCAAATCATACAATGACGATCTGAAATCGTACTGGCTACCCTCCCCTTTAAAATTTGTACGATTCCATACACTTTCGTATGATCTCTTAAAAACTACCAAAAATGGCAAAAAACCCCTTCAACTTGCACCCTTTTGCCTGGAAATCGTACAATCTGCCCTCAAATCATACAATACATCTTTGCTAACCCTCACTACTAAAAAATCTTGGATTTTTGGTCTCCTTTCCCAATTCTGCCATCGACCCAGTTGTCGGATTGGCCCGATCTATCCTTCCGTGCTTTTTCTCAACAAATCTTCCACTCTTTCACTCCTGGCACAATTTTCTTTACTTTGACGAAATTTTGGCTGCACTGTACGACTGTACGATCTAGATTTTTCCCTCCTCACATCTCCCAGCTCACCTTTTCTAGATTTCTCAGCTTTTTAGGGTTTCAATCCTCCATTTCCTTGCACTTTCTCCAATTTCCACCGCCAATCTCTGCTTCCTCCGACTTTAATCAGCAATTTCTCCATTCAAAATCCGTACGATGACGTATTCTGACGTCTTTGGCTATAATATCTTGAAAATTTTTGAATTTCCCCCTTTCTGTGGAGAAAAACCCTTCAATTTCCCTCTCTCGGGTTAATTCTTCGAAGTGGAAAAGAACTCCCTGGTACAAATTTAGTAATGGGTCTGCAATCTTTAGAGTACCGGTGAAAAATTCTCGCCCATGTAGTCTTTTGTTACGTATGTATGCTTTTCCCCTTCAATCTCCTAAAAAAAATTGATTTTTCCTGCTTGGTGAAAAAATGGTTAAGTCCCTTTCCTTTTAAAGCAAGTTTTCAAAAAAACCCTAATAAAACCCTAAATTTTTAAAAAATAGGCGCCATGTTGCATGCTTTTTCCATCTCCACTGCTAGATGATTGACAACTCAGTAGTTGGTTTCAAAATTTTGTCTTTTCCCCCTTCTTTTCCTCCAACCGCTACTTTTTCGCATGCCGCATTAAATGGGTTAGTTGGCAAATCGTACATCGTATGATCTAAATCGTACCGTACGACCTCTTGTACGATTTGCATGTCAGTCTTACTTTGTACGATTCTCTCTTTTCATTGTACGATTTCATTACTTAGAGGAATTTTTGCTTTCTTTCCTCTGGAAAGGTCGTCGTTTCCGGTTTTCAACCTCGCCCTTCTTAATTGCGTCCCAAGGGATTTTCACAACTAAGGCACAATTTTTTTTTCTCTTTTTCTTTATCTCTTTTTTTTTCAATCCTAGTCTAATTATACTTACCTCCTGGGTAATCGTACAGTGACATTCACCTGTACGACCCCATCCCACTCTTGGCCTCGAGGTTCGACCATAACGTTTTGATTAGTGGTATCCTCTTGTACCTCTGCTTGACTGGTCCTTGCCTGTGATGTTGTTGCCCGTTCATTTGCCCTCCTACAATGTGTACAGTTCGGTATTGTACATCGACAAATTGGAGTCTCGTCCCCTGGTAGGCTTTCTTCTCGTCGTCCAGGTAGTTGATCCTGTGGTGGTGGTGTCCTCACCACTCTACTATTGTTTGAGCGACTTCTTCGCCTATCTCCATGGATCATTTTTGGCTCCAAACTTGGTGATCGGGTCCTTTGTTGGCCTAGGTTTCCCCCATCTATGAAGTGTACCCTTCCTCTACCAGCAAGGTTTCGACCATGTGGGTATCTCCCCCTTCCACTTCTTCTAGGCATGAAACCTCCCCGTACTATTGATGACTCTTCTCTTACTTGGGGTAACCACCAATTACCTGCTTCCCGTTGGGGTCCTTGTCGGTTCAGGGGTGGTCGCCCCCCATGCGTCTTCCAACCACATTTTGTAACATACCTCTTAGTCGTAGTATGTGTTGTGGGTTCCTTGTCCAATTCAAACATGCTAGCGGGTTATCTCCTGGCCATCTAGGAGTAGGGGGTCAAAATCTTCCTCATCCTCTACCTCCTCTAATTGCAACATCACTCAGATTCCCATCATGTTCTGGTCATCTACCTCTTCCTCTTCCTCTTAGAGGTCCTTGTCCAATTCTTCCTCTTATTCTTCGGTCATCAGGAGTAATATCTACCAACTCGATATTAGCTAGTGGACTCCAGTTTGGTGATAATTATCGTAAGGTTCTAACTCTTCTATCAGCTCGTACCAAGCGATGCCTCCATATTCTTTCCTCAAAGGATCTCTAGGGGGATGAAGATGCCAATACTTCTCTATAATGTTCATTCAAAATTTTCTTTTCAGAGCTAGAGTCAGTCCGACCCTCTCCTCTCTATTCTGCCTAGTCGATTGGTAAATTCATCAATCTCTCCAATCGATGAACTTCCCTCCTTTGTCTTCTCAGCTGCTGGTGAGCTATTGCATATGCCTGTGTATCATTCTCGGGTCTGTCCTGTTGAACTCCCTCGACTTGCCTTGGTCTCAATGCTCTAAGTGGAATACTTCGATCCCTCTGAGGATTATGAGGATTCTCCGATTCATCCTCATCTGTACTAGGCTCTCTTACCAACCATGACATTCCTTCATCACTAGAATCTGTCATACCTACTATATTGTGGTGTAATTCAGGTGATGTGGTGGTCTCCTCTATATCTCGCCAAAGTACTCCTACGCCCTCATTTATCATAGGTTGCTTGCTTGGTGGAGGTGTCGAACTTGTGCTTGCACCTTCGTTTCCTCCACCATTTCTTGGAGTTAAGTCTTCAACCTCCTCAGGTTCACTTCCAATCTCTTGTAATCTAACTTCCCTCTGTTCATCCAATATTTGTATGGTACCATCCAATTCTTGGATTACTTGCACTCTCAATCTCACATTGTGACCTCGTAGTGTTTGATACTCTTCCTACAATTGTTGGGTTTGCATTCTCATCCTCTGCTGTAATAGCCCTATCTGAGCTAATGGGGAAAGTTTCACTAGTTCTTCTTCTATTATTTCCTCCCTAGCATCCTCTAGAATTTCCATCTCAAATGTGTCCACTCTATCTTCGTTGCGCACTGCTAGCCTTACCCTTCTTCGTCCTTCCAACTGTTGAGGTAGTTCCCTATGCTCTATCTGTGGGTACCTCCTATTCGAAGCTCTTGGTAATAGTGCTCTCTCCTGATAGCCTTCTGTGGCTGGAGGGATCCACTCTTCTCCCTCTCTTACGGTCCCGTCAACCCATCTGATATGTACTCGCACCCTTCTTCTTTCATCGGGTCCAGGTGCCAACTCTTGTTGTTCAATTATTGGCTGCCTCTCCTCCATTTCGAAAAATAGTCTTGTGAGTCCCATATCCGGCTCCTCCTATGGTAGACCTGGCTCACGATGAGCCTCATTTTGAGCATCTGCTCTTCTTCTTCATTCAATCTCTTTTGAAGCAATGAATAAACATTGTACTTTGTAAGGCTTCAACTTTGAGCCATTTACAGTGTTGGGTACCTCCGTCCCATTCAGGTTCTGCAACCTGACCGCTCCATTATCCAATACTTCAATCACTTTATAAGGGCCAAGCCATAACATCTTCAGTTTACCTGGCTTGATCTCCCGCTTCCCATTAAATTTGAGAACCAAGTCCCCTGGACTAAGTTCCAACTTCCTCAAATGCTTGTCATGCCATAATTTTCATCTCTTCTGGGCTATCTCAATCGCCCACTGTGCCATGACTCTTCTTTCATCTAGTTTGATCAGCGTCATCAGTCATTCCTCCAAAATTTCTTGATCTCCCAAGTGATGCTCTACTACAACTCTCAAACTTGGTATCAAAAACTCGACTGGCACCATCGCTTCTTGACCATACATCAATTGGAAAGGGGTATGTTCCGTTGTTGGTTTAAAAGTTGTTCTATATGCCCACAAAATGGATGGTAACCTTTCCTCCCAGTCTACTCCTTCTATCCCATAGGTCTTATACAAAGTTGATACTAAGACTTTATTAGTCGCTTCCGCCTGCCCATTCGCTCTCGGGTAGTATGGACTGGACAGGGAGTGTAAAATCTTAAACTCTGTCATCAGCGTCTTGATAATCTCATTAACGAAGTGTCCTCCATGATCACTCATTATACGTAGTGAGATACCGAATCTTGTGATTACCTGCTCGTACAAAAATCGTGTTGTACTTTTGGTAGAATTATCAGGTAATGCTCTTGCTTCTACCCATTTTGTGAGGTATTCCGTTGCCACTATGATATATCTGCATTTCCATCTTTGAGATGTCTTAAATGGTCCTACGAAGTCTAAGCCCCAACGTTCGAACAACTCCTATGGCTATGATGGGTGTAAGGGCATAAAGTCCTTCTTGACCGGTTTACCTGCTCTTTGGCAAGTATCACAAGCTTTCACGTGTTCTTTTGCATCATTGTACAATGTGGGCCACCATAGACCTACTAACAATATTTTTTGTGCAGTCGCATCTGGTCCCATGTGTCCCCCTGCTAAGCCTGCATGGGCTTCCTTCAATGTCGTCTTAACTTCTTCCTCCATTACACATCTCCTCAAGATACCATCACTTCCTATCTTGTATAGCAATCTTGCTATTATCTGGAAAGGTGCTGACTTCATGATTATTCTCTTCTTTTTGGTTGTCGTCATCTCTTGTGGCAACTCCCCTGTGGATAGGTACTGGCCAACCAACTTGTACCATGATGGCACAACATTGATGGCAAATAACTGTGCATCTAGAAATTCATCAGGAACTCTTGTTCCTGCTGGCTCCCCTGATCGTATTCGAGACAACTAGTCTGCAATCACATGCTTCTTGCTAGGTCTCACCACAACGCGAAATACGAACTCTTGGAGCGTAACGAGCCACCTACTAACTCGTCCTTGTATTACTGGTTTGTTTATTAAGTACAACAATACCTAATGATCGACATAAAATGCAAAGGGGTTTGCCAATAGGTAATGCCTAAAATTTTGAACTACATATACCATCCCCAAGGCTTCCCTTTCTGTTGTACTATAATTTCTTTTTGGCCTTGACAAAAGGCAACTAGCAAAGAAAATCGGCTGATCCAACTTAAATTGTCCTTCTTGTGCCAACGCACATCCAATTGCAAAGTTTGAGGCATCGACGTGGACATGGAATTCCTTATCCCAACTTGGAAACACCAAAATCGGACTGCTTACCAACTTAGCCTTCAACTCCTCAAAGGCTCCCTGGTGCTCCTCTGTCCATATGAAAGGAATATTATTTTTCATCAAAGAATCTAATGGGTAGGCTACATGTGCATAATTTTTGATAAACCTTCGGTAATATCCTGTTGACCCAAGGAAGGTTTTGAGTGAACTCACGTCAAAGGGTTCTTCCATGTATAATATTACCCAAATTTTATCCGGATCTGTCTTCAATCCTTCACTGCACACAATGTGTCCTAACAATTTTCCATATGGTACCAACAAAAAACACTTTGTTGGGTTCAATGATATCTGTGCATTTCTGCACCTGCTCATACATTCACTAAGAGCTGGAAGATGCTCCTTGATCTTCCCATAAATGGACCAATCATCCAAAAATGCTTTGAAATTCCCCATTGCCAATTGGTCAAATATATATAGTATGATGCGCTGAAATGTAGTTGGGGCATTACAAAGCCCAAATGGCATTCGATTATATGCGTAGATGCCATTCTCCACAATAAATGTGGTCTTCAACTTATCCTCCTCAGTGATGCTTATCTGATTGTATCCTGAGAATCCATCCAAAAATGAATAGATCTCATGTCCTGCAACTTCTTCCAAGATAGAATCTGTGAATGGAATAGGAAAGGGATCCTTAATAGTTACTACGTTTAGACTCCTGAAGTCTACGCATATCCTTATCTTATCGACTTCCTTTTTCAAGGTGATTACTATAGGTGAAACCCATTCACTGTTCGTCACCCTGAATATAATTCCTACTTCCAACATCTTTTCTATCTCCGTATTCACCAATGCCGCATACTTGGGATTCATTCTATATGGCCTCCTCCTAACAGGTTGAGTGCCAGGCATTAGTGTAATCTTATGGACACATAACTCGGGTGGGATTCCTTTCAAATCCTTATACGTCCATGCGAAGACATCCTTGTACTCCAAGAATATCTTGAAAGCTGCTACTTTCAATACGAGATTCCAATCATCGCCACAATGGACTATCCTAGGTTCTTCCTCCGTTCCTAGATTGATATCCACTATCTTAGGTCCTTCATATTTGATATTTTTTGGCTCACTCGTAGCTTTCATTACGTTCTCTGGATGTGTCGGTCTTGTATCAATATCTGCATCTCCTACTGTATACTCCGCAAAGCTTTTTGGAAACGTCCACTTCTCTTTTGTTTCCTTCTTAGTTTCTTTACTGAATTTCAATTTGTCTTGCTTTTCCTTGATCTCTTCTGACTCAATACAAAGGCAATTGGGTTGAAACATCTCGTAATCCTCCATTTGCCAATGAAGAAGTCCACTATCAGATCGAGCTTCATCCTCGCTACATTCATCTATGTACAACATTCCCTCTCCATCAGGTTTGTGTCCTTCATCCTCTGATGAGTTTTTTGATTCGTTAGTTGTAGCTACATCCTCACTAACTCTTTGATTAGCTAAATTGATCATGTATTTATGCTATCCTTTCTTTAAGGTGATCTGATTCTTTCCCCAATTATGATTAACTTTGGCCACTCATAGCCATCCTCTCCCTAAGAGAGCATCGTATGCAGGTTTCTGCATTGAAATCACAACAAAGTCCAAGACAAATTCTTGCTCAGCTATCATAACTTGTTGTGCAGTCAAAACTCCTTTGATGTTAATATCATTCTGGTCAGCCCCATACAGTTGGAAGCTCGGTGCCCATAGGGATGGAGTGCCTAGTTCTAGCCAAGTTCTTTCTGGTAGCACATTAACACTAGAACCTCCATCCATGATCACTTGTGTCAATTTGTGCCCCAAAATCTCCATATGCATTAATGCAGGCTTCTTTCCCACATCAATAATTAATATAGTAGGATCCATAAATTGGTCTTTTTGTCCTCCCTCTAAAATTGGTTGGCTCTCTACTTCCATCACCTTCTGTGGTTGCATTTCCTCCACAATTGCTTTCTGCAATTCTGGGATAGCTTCGAATAAGTCAGATACTTTAAGTTCCACTGTGGTATCTAACATCTGTGCTGCCAGGCTCTGCACAACTGTCTCCTGTTATGATGGTTTTCGTAATTCCCTTCGAATGCTCGACTCTCCTTGCTTAGTTTTCTCAGTTTCTTCTTGTAATATTTTCTTTGTTGCTTGCCAGCATTGCTTCTCTTTTGCTGGCTCTGGATACTTATCCTTTTTATCTTGATTCCTCATCATGGCTAACACTTCCTGAGTTTCCTCTTTAACTTGAGGAATTTTGATGTCCAAATAACTCACATTCTACGGGTTGCTCGAACTCGCCTACTTTGGATAATTCTCTTCCTTGTGGTTCCCCGGACCACACCATCTACACATGTGTGTAGTGCTTGTTTGTGGTGCTCCTTGCATCGGAGGTGCAGGACAATTCTTTGCAAAATGCCCCCACTCTTGGCAATTGCGATATTGTATGATCGGTCTACCTTCCGAGTCATATTGTAAGTGACTTTGTCCTCCTTGTCGATTACCTTGATTCTGTCTACCACCTCTTCTGCTATTTTTGTAACCACCACTTGTTGCTTGTTGGCCACTCCCTTGGGCCTGTGGTTTTTGTTCCTGCTCCTAGATTGATAGTACCTGTGGATGGGTTCTTGCATTGTAGGGACAAAGCATTACCTCATGCCCCATCACATTACAAATATGGCAATAGTCATTCTTTGGACACTTCATATTTGTATGTCCCTCGCTCTTGCATTCAGTGCACCACAACTCATTCCTATCCGGTTTGATCTTTTGCTCCTTAACTATTTTATCAAACTCCTTGCGAAACGATGCGATTGTCCTTTGGATAGTGTCTTCTTCTTCACTATCTCAATATTTCAACTTGGGATGAGACAAGATTCCCGTGTACGTCTATTTTGATTCACTTTAGAAGGTCTTTGCATGTTTTAATGCTTCTTCATATGTGTCAAATGGTACTCCCTTCATATTTTTCTTATATTTTAGTAGTAACCCATCTACAAACCATCGTTTTATCAACACATCTACCAAGGGCATTTGCATCTTATCGACTAACTGCTTTAGTCGATGGTTGTAGGATTTTATATCCTCATCTGCTTTCTATTTTTTTACACAAATCTTGAAGACTATGTCTTCATCATATTTCAAAGGTTGAAATTCCTCAATGAATTTATCCTTTATCTGATTCCAAGTTTGAAAATCAACATTATTTTCTCTTTAGGTACCAATCTATTTCCAATCCCCTCAAGGTGGTAGGAAATAGGACTACCCAATCCTTCGATCTGTCTACACCATTTTCTCTCCAAATGGTTATGCAAGTTCCTATGTGTCATGTGGGGTCTTCCTTACCCTCACCTAAAAATGATGGACATATTTGTTTGGTTGCTCTATTAGCCATCTTAGGAGAGTCGTCGCTCTCACTTGAGGTGTCCCATGGAATCTCTCTCAGATTCCTCCTTGGGGGTGTCCTACTTCCATTGTCATCAGAAGTATCAATTTGAGGTATCTTATTCTATCCCGTCACTCGATGACCAAATTCTTATGCGTCCTCACTCTACGACCTTCTTCGCTGGTGTGATGGAGATTGTCTTGGTCTATCCTCCTGAGTCCCCATGTCTTGTTGCCTTGGTGTCTGAATCCCATCCTCTACACCCTCTCACAACCTCGTTGTCACTTCCTCAGGTCTTACCATCCACTCTCCATCATCGTGCACTTTCTCTTTGTCACCCATCTCCTCTACGATCGGTGGGTCTTCCTCGTCTTCTGTCTCAATCAACAATGTCTCGAAGTCTCTCTCTTCGGATGCCCAAACTTGCTCTATCTCTAGTTCATGCGTAATTTGATCTGAGTTACTCATATTTTTTATTTGAGCAATCCTTATGCTCCTTCTTACCATAATGTTCTCTTGTGATTCTCTTCTCCCATGGCTTCATATCTATCATAAAAAGCACCTCCAATTTTTGTAGTCAAATTTGATCCGTTTTAACAAAAATGCTAGATTCGATAAGGCAATAGTGCCAAATGTAACACAACGATGGAGTATTCCCAGTGGGGAGGTGTTCTCCAGAGGTAAGAATGATACCTAGGTTGAATCTACCAAATTGAACAGTCTTCTGATCTCCTGAATGACCCTCATACGATCTATCAATTGCTTGTACGAACATCAATTACATACACTGTATGATCTCAGATTGTACAGTGACCAATATGGTACAATTTTGCACTCAAAAAAACTGATAGATGCTATTTTGGAGGCTGTCGTACATGGTTTTGTAATCATTCAAGCCGACTTACCAAAACTACCAAATCGGGTAAGTTCTTGTCAATCGCGTATGTTACCAAATCGAGTAATAACTATTTGTACAATTTGTACGATCCAAAGGTACATAAAGATATTAATTAATATACTCTTCTACTCCAATATCTCTCTAGGATGTTTTGTAAAGGTTTAACAACCTATACAAGATAGTTTAATTCACAAGCAAAACATCCAATCTTGAACTAGTGAGAGATTCCATCCAATCAATTACACCTAAAAATCGTACAGTCAGCTTCATTACATATTTTCCAACATCCTCATACTCCTAGATAATTCTCCATGATTCCACAAGTAACAATCTGCTCACAATATGCAACAAAGCCTACAACTAACATATAACAGTAAGGAAGAAACTCAATTACACAATAATCATCCATAATACATCAACCATACACAACATGATCATACACTGTCATCCATAACATCTGTTATTCTCATTAATGATTATCAACTCAATTAAAATGTGGAAAACTCTCTCATAGTAATTCACAACTGCCCATATACAGTTGAATACATTATTTTGACATTTTCCTAAGTTTACACCTTAGTTTAGCAAATCCATGTGATATTTCATCCCGAAATTACATTTCCTTTGCATCTGAGTGAATTTCAGTGTGCCATGTATGATTTACTACTACTCTGTATAGTTTGCCACTTCAGTTGTACGATCCCCTGTACAATTTTCTCCCACTGTACGATTTCCTAAAACTTGAGCAAATCATCTCAAAACTGTCAAAATTTAGCAAATCACCTTTTCTTCTTTTGGGAGGTGGATTTGTTGCCTACACTATCCTCATCCATGTTGTGTTTCTTTTATTTGAGTTGCTCTTTTTGCAATTTGGTGGAATTCTATCCCATTTAAATATTTGGGTGGTTTATCAAGCTCTTATTTGACATTGAAATATGTCCTTTGATAATGAAATAGTTAATCTAGAGGAAGGAATCTCTTATGGCACATGTAAGGGATCTTTCTACTGCATTTAAAATATTTTGCATAGGTGTTCTCCTCGCATATTGGAAATGCAACCTTTTCCTTTGTCATACATCCTAATATGATTCCATAATAAGGAAAATCATGGATGGCCCACATCATTATTGCTCTCATATTAAATGTAGTATTGGAAAATGCATCATACATTTCTACTCCTTTAGTCCATAGTTCATGCAACTCATCAATCAACAACTGTAGATAAACATAAATATCATTGCCTAGTTGCTTGGGGCTAAGTATTAATAAGGTGAGCATTGAATGTTTCCTCTTTATCCACATCCATGGTGGGAGGTTATAAGTGACTAATACAACGGGCCAAAAATTTTAAGCAATACAAGTTAGCAAAAATGTTGAACCCATAGGTTGCCATTGCACATTGTACACTACATGGATCGTGTGCAAAATATTTCCACTTAACATCTATAGTTTTCCACATTGGGGAGTTGACTAGATGTCAAAGATTACCATATGAACTCCTATGTTGGGAATACCACCTCATATTCTTCATAACCTTTGTAGAGCTACATGAAGAAAGCAACTCACTTCAGTTGCATCTAACAATGTTGAAAGAAACAAACACAACAAAGCTAATGATATAATAAATATTAGCTTTTGATGAATAATCACTCAATAATATGGCCACTAAATAAATAATACTCAACTCAATATGAAGGAAATAATAATGCTAAGCAAATAAGCTTATATTCAAAATATGAAATAACTCAACATTGCTAATGGCAAATGCTAAAAAATACAATAAACTCTTATTAAGTAAAATATCTCAAATACATCATATTACATCACCTTACATTGCTCCATGGGTGATGTCCCATCTCCTGATCTTCCCTTTGTGATACTATTCTATTATAATTGCAAATCCATATATAGGACGAAATGTGACTTCATATGGTGTTTTTTGGCCCTTACTCTTCATGTGACTCTTCATATTCCTATTCTAATGACACATGTACATAGGGATAACTATGCACATTTACATTGCCAAAATATCATTGCACACTTGTGCATTTATTACATTGCATAAAGTAAATACTTTCATCCTAATATAAGACACTCTTTCCTAATCTATAGATGTACCCATGGTGGTACATTGTCATGTACCAAATAATGTAATATATTCCAACACCCCCCTGTATTACATTATTTGGTTCTTGAGAACTTTGGTCTTCAATATGGTCTTCATCAATCTATCTCAATGAGATTGATCTTTGGATTTGCATAGAATGATTCTAGTTTGACTTTTCTTGTGTGACCTCTTTTTTTCTTCTTTTCATGCTTTGATCTCCCTTCTTGATATTGTGCTAGTGTATCATAATGATACAATTATGGTTCTTGGCTTGAATGCTTTAGATAATCATGTTCTTCAATCTGTGTGTGACTTCTTTCTTTGTTTCTTCTCTTTCTTAGCTCCTGCACTTCTTCTTGTGATACGTCTTCAGAGAGATGAGTTAGTAAATCATCACAATAATATTGATTTGAATCTAATGATTCTTCTTCAAGATAGCCATATGACTTGTTTTGGTTATTTTGTACCTTTTCTTGAAAGAGTTCAAAGATAACTAATGATAGGTACATTATTAGACATTCTTTTATAGTAATGATAATATCTTGAGATTCCCATGATGATCTAAAAAGTTTTCCATGAAGAAATTCCATAAATGTAGTAAATTTTCCTTCCTTAGCTTCCTTGAAAAACATGATCAATTTATCCTTTAGTGAATCTAGTACTTGATCTCCATCAATGTTTGATATTAAGTTATGAGAGTAGAACTTGAGTGCTTGTAATATTTCATCACTCTTTTCATTGAACACTTCCTTTAGAATATTATCCATATTACTTTTGAAGTAGACTTCCTTATGACTCCCAAATTTAGTTTATCAAGCAACTATTAATTCCAAAGAGGTACTTCCTTAGTTGTGAGAGATAGACTAAGGATGATATTTTTTCAAGTTTCAAATATTGTTCTTTCAATTGTATGTTGTGTAGAAACCCTTGTATCTCCCTAAGGTTTGAAAGATAATATTTAATATTATTAATCAACAATCCTTTACAAATATTCAAATAAATTATCAAATGCAATCCTAGGTAGAATTCCTTTTATCTCCCAAATTTAGAAATTTAGAAACTCTAGAAATAATATTTGCAATATTTTGTAATCCTAATTTGAAGTAGAATCCTTATTTCTCCAACCTTAATAATTTTACAAATATTTAATTGGTTTTGTAAACTACAATATGTAATTTTTACAAAACTCAAATATAAACTTCAAATTCTAGAAAATGCTCTTCAATATATATATATATATATATATAGTCTTCAAAATAATAGTCTGGTTTTCTAAGGTTATAAAAATTCTTATCACTCCACTTTTATTTTTAATAAACTTTGACCTTAGAATGTATTTCCTTCTTATTCCTCCTATCAATATAAAACTTTAATATATAGTGAAATGCTATAATAAATACCTCAAATATTCAAGCTCTTCCTTGCTGGTCTTATTGGGTGCTTATATCTTTGGTCAAACTTGCTTGGAATGCTTCATATGACTCTTCAAAGATGCTTTGACCTTCTTTAATGCTTCTCCTCTTGTATTTTCTATGTAAGGCATTGGAAAAATTGCTATATTAATACCTTTATGGCTATATGAGTGCTTTACCTTTCTTTGAATGTGTGCCACATGGTGTAGACGTTATTTGACTCCTTGTTTTCCTTTCTTGGTGGTGCTAACGTTCATGAATAGAATAAAGTGGATACTTTTCACCTTTTTCCTTGCAACTTGGGAGTTACACAGTCTTCTTGGGTGTTTGGATAATAATGAAGAATATTTAAATGTTTGAGTGCTCTTTTCTCATGTATATTTACGTTCAAACTTATGCACCAACTTTTGTATTTAGTGACAAGTGGATATATCCCCTTCTTTTTGAAGAGACAAGTGTAATCAACTCTTTGTCCATGCACTATTTTTTCAAACGTATGGATTGTAAGGCTTTTGAATTCCTTTGCTCTTCCTAAACTTATTCTTGCTGGAGTTTCTCCTCCCTTTGGATGATGATGGAATTGTAGATACCCAAAAGTCACACATTGTTACTTTTGCGTATCTATAGGTGATTCCAGATATACCTAGGCTATTGTAGGCTATCATATTCATGCATAGTCATGCGTAGTCAGGCGTAGTAATACATAGATTGCCATAGTTCACCATAGCAGTATGTAGACTTCCATATACTACTTCATCGAATTTTAGGTCCAAAACCCTAATAAGCCTTCCAAATCACATCCCATGCATTGGGATATCATCCAACAACCTATTTGCACTCAATTGAGGCCCCCACGGGGTATTAGTTGACCAAAACAATTAACAAGTCAATACCTAAAATCTAATTTAATGTTGACTTCACTTAAGTCACCTTTTTAGGGCAAAATTGATTAAAATAACCTTTAATCTTGATTAACACTAATTACATCCTCCCACATGTGTGTAATTAGGGTTTTTTAGGATATTTCTTTAATCATGTTCTAAATTGACTTAAAGAACTCCTAACCAGGATTAGCCCTAATCTCTGTAAGGATGAGATATTTCTCATAAGGAATGTGATGTTGCCACATTGCATTTCCTAACCTAACCCTAGTTAGAATTCAACCTAGGTTTAGTCCATCTAACTCCCCCCTACACCTTGCTATTTCCTATAAATAGTGGGTCCTAAACCCCTAATTAGAGATCTCTCCAAAAATTCAACAAAGCACAAAAACTTTGCAAAAATAGAAAGTGAACATTGAAAAGTCAATTTTGGTGCACATAATCAGATTTCAACAGCATATAGAGACACCCAAATTGCCTAAGAATCGATCCATTAGAGGAATTTTACAAAAGAGACCTCACATATCAGATCGCCCCTTACCCTGCAAATCTGGCCTTAGTTCGCCTCCTCAGGTTGCGAATTGGGTCTATAGGCCCCAAATCACCTCAAATTTGGGAGGTAAGCTCTATTTTACCATATTATCAGCTTTTGCATATTTTATTTTAGTTTTTATCATGTTTTTACAGTTGTTTCTTCTTCCTAAATATGGGGCATGACTAAGGCAAGCCCCCCATCACACTAACCCCATTTTGTAGGTTCTTCATAGGTTATTTAGCAGATCTAAATAGGAACAACAACATCAAATGAATAACAAGTCGACGGTGGCTCACATACAAAGAAGCCCACCTACACTGAGGGACGATTGAAGATGACATAAATTTGATTGTAAAATTGTTAGGAAAATAAATGGATAAAGGGCATCATTTCCCTATTGTAACTTGTATCTCTTAATATCAATGGAATTACAATTTCTTTGTTTAATGCATCATTGTGTTTTGTGTTAATATATCAAATGTCGATTTCTACCCATTTCATTTTGGCATGCCCGGTGGGACCCCCACAATGGAAAATGCTAGGTGAACTATTTCAAGTGAATCTAAATTTGTTCTCTATTTTCTATGTTTTCAGGTACTACATATGTTTTTCACAAAGATCTCCGAAGCCCTAGGAATCATCCTAGGCCATCAGATTTCAGATTTGGAGCTTCTAAACTGGATTCGCCCCTTGCCCCGCAAACTAGTTACCAATTCACCCCTCGAGTCGTGATATGCATCTAAGAGCCACAAAACCTCATAATTTTGGTTTCTCAGACCTCCCTGCAACCTCTAGAGGCCTTTTGAACTGTTAGATATCATATTTGAACCTTTAAAACCGAATTTGCCCCTCGGGTGGTGATTTGAGCATAGAAGCCTCAAAAAACCCCAAATCCATAGGGGTGACTCTTTCAGAGGCAAATAACACCTCCATAGCATTAGAATGAAATTATACCTCATTTTAAACCTCTGTTCTATAATATTTGGAAAGAACAAAGCATGCACTAGTCGAATAATAATTTCTAGGTGTAGATTTGCTTTCATTTCGAGTTCGTAGGATTGTTAAATTTCTTTGAAGTTTCAAGACTTGCAACTTTCTAGCAACTTCTTTAAGTTTATTTTACAAATAAATTTACATTTTCTTTTGTTTTTTGCATGTAGTACAAGTCTATGTTGCTTCCCCATTGTTTGTTTATAATATCTATAGCTTAAATAAAGGTTTCCTAATCCCCTTTTACTTCACAGAATTGGATTGCATGTTTCCACGTTTTGCAAAGTAGATTGATTTATTTTATAAAAGCATTTAAGACTAGACCATTTCCTTGCAAAGAATACAAGCTATCTAAACATTTGCTTTCGAAAAGGCATTAGGATTAGTTTTCTTTTGAAAAGGCAACTAGCTAGTTTCTTACCTTGCATACATCATTAGAAAAACACAAACCCACACACATTCACATGGTATTTAAACAAGTTATGATATTGGACTTCATCCCCAACCCATAAATCGAGATTGGTGTGGATCGAGTTGCACTCTCCATTAGCTCACCCCCTAGACACCTAGTAGCCCCACAGGAGAGATTTTTTGGATTTCATCACCAAAAAATCCCCCATTTTTGTGACTGGGCCTTGGATTTCATCACCAACAGTTACCTGCAGAGTGGGACATGATTAGTGCCTTTATCCACAAGGCTAGTATAATTTGTGGAATTGGTAACTATCGTTCTTGACTAAGCCTGCTCAAGGGTGAAGCGAAAGCATGGGTATGTCAGTAGCAGGTCTTAGACAGTGCCACCTCTCTTCATGAGAGGAATTTGTGAACTCACTTTAGCATAGTGATTTCTACCCCCTTTAGGATATCATTCTACTTCACCTTCCATACAAGTCACCATTTGCACATTGCAATACCATTCTATTATATGAATATTTGGATGTTGCAGGAGGTTTGATATTCATGACATTAATGATTTGCTAGAGTACTCACTCCATTATCCATGATTCTACCTAGGGAGTATCAACATCACAACACAAAAAAAATAAAACACTTTTACTTTCTCAGCATTTAGAATTGATTTCGGTCTATCGTTGTTGGCATGATCACAAACCAATATCAACACATTACACTATATTATTTTTCTACACACATGTCACTTACATTACACTCACATTAGACACAATTGAGTCTATATCATAAAGGATTTATTCCTAAAACCCCTTTTACACATGCTACTATGCCTGTGGTCACCCATAGTAGAGCACGTGAGCAAGCACTCTCTATGGAGGAATGGCCTCCTCCTTCCTCTAGTCAGCCCACTCTTACTCCTTCGATCATGAAGGGGAATATCATAGACACATATGATTCACACATAGAATTTGATGCACAACTCACACACATGATGCCTCATGATGAGGCGTCAACCTTGAGTTTAGCCCTTGCTACGTCACTCATAGAGGATTACCCGCTCCTTTCAACCCCATACTCACCTAATCCACTGACCACATTCTATGACCATGTAATATACACAACACTAGGACAACCTCCTCCATTCTTTACCATAGACAAGTAGGTCATGCCTACTTCACCGACCTTTGTGCATCCTTTCGTCCAAAATCTATCTCAATCCCTTTTTGAGAATGATTCTTCCCTCCTAAACCGTACCCATCCTGAGGTCGCATCATTCACCCCTATCATAGGAATGGTATCTTACCCATCCTCGTTCACTATAGGAAGCCGAAAATCATCCTTTCAAACTGCACAATAGATCCATATCCAGTAGGAACCGTAAGTGTTCCCTCAAACTTCACACCCATACTATTCACAAGAGTACCAACCATCCTATTCCCAAGAGCCATTATTCACCATATCTAAAGGTCCCTCTCAGCAGCCCCTTCAAACATAAGATGCATAAACCCAAGTAGGAGTATACACATATACTTTCCCCTCAACCCAAGCTCCTACTTCGACAACTTATCCTACATTTTCAACAACTTTTCCATCAATCTCCTAGGTATTCGGAGTGTATTATACCCAACCTTTGGATCCCCCTTTGCCTATTATGACCTTTAGGATACCACCACCTCCTCCATTTCAGGCTCCTACTACCAATATCCATCCTACCTATGGATAGATACTGACAACTTATCCACACACTCAACCAAGCTATTCTACACAATTTGGTTTCCCTACCTCTTACCCTCCAGGGTAGAGACATATCCTATCCTTTGATACCTCATCTCGACCACCCCTAGTACTGGTAGTTTTGAAACCTACACTACCACCAGCTACACCTAGATTATCTACGCCTCCTCCACCTTGGTTATCATCACCTACGACCCTACCTTTATAGTAGGATCCAACCCAACAAGTACCTGTACCACAACTGCACGTTTCCTAGTCATAATACTATTATCCTCAATAGACACCTACCCCACAAACTAGTGTACCAGTGGCTAGGAAAGCACATGTTGCCGAGTACCTACCTTATAATGATTAGGCACAACAGTATTCCCTATAGTATTGTGAAGAACAAAAATACCAATATCCGCCACATCCATAGGGTCAACCTACCCTAGCTCAATCCCCTATGGCTATGACACCCAAACTTCAAATCTTATGAGATGAAGTTAAGATTTTGAACCTACACACCTCTAGCTATGGGCCATAAAAGCCTTGTTATGATGAAATATGCAATGAGCTAGTTCACCCCTTAGTTCTTATTCCTCCCTATCCCTATCGCTTCGAAATACCAAAATTTGACAAGTATAGAGGTAAGGAAGACCCTAGAGAGAATGTGAGCAATTACCACTCCTACTACTAGCTTCACAGTAGTAACCCTCTTATGTTGCGTACCTTATCCCTTTCCCTCACTGGTCCAGCATTGGATTGGTACAACATGCTCCCATGCCATAGCTTGTATACCTTTGAGCAACTGGCCAACTCCTTCCTAGAGCACTTTTCCATCAACATCAAGAAAAATACCACATTTTTTGATGTCTATGCCTTATGACAGGTGGATGATGAACCTATTATTGAGTTCATTTCCAGATGGAGAGCGATTATCCATGACCTATCCCATAGCCTCCCCACTTCGGAGCTTGTGATACTCTTTTCTAAGAGTTGCCACAAACACATTTCCACATCCCTCCAACTTCACCAAAGTTGTACTTTTGAAGATGCCATATCACAAGCAAAAGTAATCAAAGACATTAAGGTTCATTTTGGGAAGATTAAGTTAAGATCCAAATCCAACTATAACTCCAACTTCCACTTTAATAGACCTACACCAAATCAACCTTACCCACGGCCACCGCATGCCAACCAAGTTGCAGCTACTACCCTAGCACTAGCATCGAATCCTCCACCCTATACACCGTAGTCGCAAGCATTCCAAGCTAATGATCCTGCCCCACCTTGACCATAGCAATACTAAGGCATACACCCATAGGATTCGTTGTGCAAGTTTACACCCTTATCCAAACCATTACCAGCCCTATTACACATATTGTACGAGGGCAACCATCTTGTTCTACCTGAGATCCGCCCATTGGATCCAAATTCACCCAAGCCTTGTGAGTATAACAAGTAACTCTTCTATCCTTTCCATAGGTAGCATGGTCATAATATCAATTCGTGTCGCTCCTTCCATGAGAAAGTTCAAGATATAATCGATAGGGGCACTATTCAAGTAGCAAACCCTCTAGCCCTGCAGAACCAAAACTTAGGGATCTTTCAAAACCCCTTATCAGATCACAGAGGACCCAACCCTCCTAGACCTCTAAAAAATCACCTAGTTCAACCTCACCAACTAAACAATGTATAGCGTGATCCTCCACCACACGGTGTAGTAGGCATGATCAACCTTACTACGAGGAACCAACGGTACCCATCATGTTAGACAACACCTATTGTTTATCCCCCTATTCAGTTCACATCAAACATCTCAAACACTTAATACTGTACCTCCACCACCTCAAAACATGATTACCATCCATGGTAGCCTAACCCATCAGTTACGTAACGCCCCCGCAAGGCTATCCATCTTTGATCTCCTACAATAGTCTCAACCCCATCGTAAGGCGTTGAATGACATCTTACGTTCAATTGACCTAGAGACATATGACACAAATGCCTTTGTCAATTTTTTTGGAAATATCCTATACTACCTATAGTCCTTGATTAGTTTCCATGACCACGAGATAAAAGAACTCATAGGAGAAGGAGCAGACCCCCCTCCACATACAAGCCAATATCAACGATATCACCTACAAGCGGGTACTCGTTGACACAAGCTCATCCATTAGAATTATATG
The DNA here is from genome assembly GCA_028583015.1 of Wollemia nobilis. Classification (NCBI taxonomy): domain Eukaryota; kingdom Viridiplantae; phylum Streptophyta; class Pinopsida; order Araucariales; family Araucariaceae; genus Wollemia; species Wollemia nobilis. The sequence goes on along the minus strand of JAQPPZ010000523.1, from coordinate 4,823,318 downwards.
TGCAAAAACCTTGTATCACCTACACCTCCCTCCAACCCATTTCGCCACACCTTCCCTAGAGCTACGTGCTTTTGATGGCTCCATGAGATATACCGTAGGATCCATAGTCTTACTCATCCGTGTAGGCATCCGTACAATCCCCATCCTCTTTCATATCATCCAAGGAGAAATGCAATACAACATTATCCTTGATCACCCATGGATTAGAGACATGCAATGTGTCCCATCCACCCTACATCATTGCCTCAAGTACATCCACAATGTACTCATTCACTGTGTCCCAACCGACGGAGACCCCTTTAAGTTTTGTAATATCACAGACCTTCCCCCTACACCTTCATTTTCATCCTCCCAACTGTTACCTATATCTTCTCACCAGTCAGTAGGAGCATCGGTATCCTCCCCAACTTCCACCTCAACATCCCAATGTTCATCAAGAGCACAAGCCTTGATGTCTGCACCATTAGCACCATATTTTGGGGGATCCAAAATTGCTACCATACCTTTTTCACTGCCATCCTTATGGCCTCCATAATCATCCCAAAATCTAAAATTTCAATTTCCACCTACGGTATCCCAATCATCATCATCACCCATTACACAACCTATTACCGTACCTTCCCCACCTTTGCATATGGAAGCCCCTATCCTTATTACATTGCAAACACCCCCTCTGCCCTTCCAAATAAAACCTAATACATTCACGTCTCTGTGCATCCTAGCACTTGCATCGATGTCATCCCCTACGTAGAATAAACATCCTATTAAAGCCACAACAACCAAACATCATGAACCAGAACAACCAACATCAAATTTAGAGGAACAACTCCCACACCCTTCAACTGCGACCATCAGGGAACCTTAACTTTCTCCTTCCTCAAATGATTCTGATACTCCACCTCAGTCACCAGAGCATACCACACCACTCATATCCATATTCATGATAAATTTAGGCCTAGGAGACTATAATGTATGCAACACTCATGTATGTGACCCTTTGATCCAATCCACCTATGATTTCGATCGCTCTACAACTTCGATCCTTACCATTGGAACTGTTATACAGTTAGGAAGTCCCAAAACCACACCAAATTTGTGTATGCAGGACTCGACTCTTTGATTCCTCCACCAAATGCTCCAATACCACAATCTAGATTTGATAATGTAATTATGCATCTAGTCAACCTTCAATTTGCCTTGCACAACTTACATCGCTTTCATTGGCATGGGTTCGAGCTAGGTCGTTATGATCAAGGGCTACGCACACTCATCAATCCGCTTGTCTGATCACCCACCGACAAAACCAGCCTAGGTTATCGCCCAAATACCATCTGTACACTAGAAGATGAGATCCAAGATTTATCCCTACATCCTCTTCCATGCCCAACACACACCTTGGAAGAATATATCGATATGGACATATTAGAAGACACACCTTTGCCCACTTCCACTGTCACAGTCCCCTGCGACTTCTTCAAAGAATCTCCTACAACCAATACCTATTTATTCTATGATGTTGAGAGATTGGTAGAACACTTTGCTACCTTATCCTTGACTGCCCCACCAATAGATCCTGATCCAATCCCACATGATCCACCATCGACGTGGATAGTCATGTTCCAGCCTATACACAGGCAACTCCAGAGAGCAGTCTCTCGTCCATGTTCACTACTAGTTATCCTACAACCTCCATTGAGCCTCGTAAGACATGCAAAAATCATTGAACCTCCCTCACTAGAGTCTTCCCCACCTACTTCACCTACATCATCGATAAACATGGTCAAATTAGACTTACGCTCTCCTCTCTGCTATAGCCACTAGAGAATCTGAGATGATATCTCAAACTCAAACTTTATCGATCTTGCACATATATCGCACATACCAGTACCTGAAGACTTCCTTCTTTCTCCTCACATATTGTGGGTGGAAAATACCCCTTCCTCATCCACATCATCCCAATCCCCTCAGGTCCATCACACAGGTATTTACATAGATGATGAATACGGGTTTAGCGAGGCCATTGATGACTTCAATCTCATTCCTATCCCTAAAAAATTGCATGATGGACCTCGCATGCTCATCGAGGACACAATAGACATTGACATTGATGATGATATACAAAATCCACACATCCTAAAATTAGCTACTAGCATCTCACCCGAGGAGCGTATCACCTTCATGACCTTCCTGTGCAAGTACATAAAAGTTTTTGCATGGTCATACAAAGACATGCCAAGACTCGACCCTGCTATGGTGGTTCATAATATTATACTAGATTCCAATACCAAATCAGTAAGACAAAATCTATGATGCATACATCTAAATGTCACATTGATTGTGAAATCTAAGCTCCAAAAGCTCCTAGATGTTGGTTTCATAGTACCCATCGACTATCCTGAGTGGGTATACAACATGGTCCCTATACCCAAGCCATTTGGTGATGTTCGCGTTTGCACATATTTTTGCAACCTAAAAAAAGCTTGTCCCAAAGACAACTTCCCTCTACCCAACATTGATTCCCTTGTTGACTCCATCGTAGGTCACAATTTGATCTCCCTCATGGATAGATTTTTAGGATACAATCAAATCAGAATCAACCTAGCCGATCAACACAAAACCTCCTTCACAACACTTTGGGGGACATTTTGCTACAAGGTCATGCCCTTTGGCCTCAAAGACATTGGGGTAACCTATGAATGAGCCATGACCTACATATTTCATGATTTAATGCACAAAAATTTTGAGGACTATGTGGACAATCTTATCTCTAAGTCCAAGAAATGTGCTGACCATCTTGAAGATCTCTGTTAGATTTTTGATCGATTATTAGAACACAACATGCGCCTAAACCCTAAGAAGTGTGTGTTTGGTTTTACATCAAGCAAAATAATAGGGTTCATTGTCTCCTAATGAGGCATTGAGGTAGATCCTTGTAAGGTGAAATCCATCATCGATATGCCTCCTCTTACCACACTAAAGCAATTGCACAGCCTCCAAGACAAGATTACTTCTATTCGTAGATTTATAGCATAATTATTAGACAAATGGCAACCATTCAATCATCTCCTACAAAAATGAGTACACTTAAAATGGGATGATAATTGTCAAGGAGAATTCAACGCTATCCAAACTTACCTTACATCATCGTCGATTATGTCACCACCGCACCCAATGTTACCACTAACTCTATACATTTTAGCTACAAAACTGGCGATAGGTACACTCTTAGCTCAAAATAATGCACTCGATAAAGAGCAATCTATCTACTACATTAGTCACACACTATTTAGTTATGAGATAAGATATATATACATGGAAAAACTATGCTTGGCAGTCGTATTCGCTACTCAAAAATTATGCCACTACATGTTAAATCACACAACTTTTGTCATCACCTGAGACAATCCCCTACGGTACATGATGAACAAGAGTTATCACAATTCATGTGCAACCAAATGGATCATGCTCCTAACTAAATTCGACCTAGAATTCGTATTTCAAAAGTTTATCAAAGGATAAGTCATCATCGACCAACTGGCTGAAGCCCCTCTAAGTGACAATCAACCCCTACTCATTCAACTCCTCGACGATTCCATATTCCACATAATCGAAGAGGAAGAATATGTCAAACCCAAATTTATGGCTGATATCACCATGTTATTTGATGGTTCCAAGTGTCTCCATGCTGGGGGTGCAGGCATTGTCTTCTTTACACCAGAAGGAGAACCGCTACCCTTTTCATTCAAACTCGATTTCCCTTGTACCAACAAAAACGCATAATATGAAGCCCTAATCCTAGGACTGAAATAAGCACACTCCATGCACATAAAATGCCTCCACATCATAGGTGATTCACTTATTATAGTCAATAAAGTGTGAGAACTCTGGCTATGCAATTGCCCAGTTCTCCAGTAGTACAAGAAAATCGTACAACTCTTATCCCAATTCAAGTGGTACGACCTCGAAGCCACTCTGTGATCATCAAACTATTTTGCAGACACTATGGCCTCCTTAGGATCCCTAATTTTGCAAAACCCAGTATCTGACACAACATATTTATCTATTCATACACTTACGCAATTTGATATATCACCCACACCTCCCACAGACGATGGTGGCATGTATGTGGTAAACAACGAACCTCATGATCCATGGTTCTCACAAATTAAAGACTATATCAAACTAGGTTTCCTACCATGTGATCTATCCCACACTCAATGTCAAACCTTCAAACAAAGAGCAATCTGTTATACCTTGCTGGGGGACATCCTTTACCACTGTTAGCATATCCTACTTATTTAGCATATGCTTTATTACATTATTAGTTGGGATGTTAGCGTGTCATGTTGTTCGAACGACCTATTCATAATAGCTTGTATTGTTCGAACAACCTATGCATATTAGTATGTTGCAGTTGATTAGCTCTGGCTGTTACGGACTAATCCTGGCATCACATGTGTTATTTAAATCTCTTTGATTAATGCAAACTTGTTGTTCGCTTGACATGGTATTAGAGCTATAGCTCGAGACCCACTATGTCCTGTATTCTGCAACAACGTAGATTTTGATCAACGTGCAAATTGTTACAGATGCCACAAATCAAGACATCCACTTTGCTGACAAAGATCCAAGATTCCTAATGGAAATTAGATCAGAGTTCATGGACATCGTGGAGACAATGCAGTGAGAAGGACTATTTCGGGAGTACTTTGTTGAGAGAAAACTATGTTGAGTGGTGACTGTTCCTTGTGGAATTGTATTTGTTGACAGTTTTTTAGCCAAATTGTGGCAATATCTGTCCCTTGGAGACTGTGACAAGAATGCACAACTGCATGTTAGAAAGCAGAGTGGCCCGTGTTGTTTTGCATAACGATCTATGACTGGAGAGGATATTTGTGTAACTGGCGTGAGAAGAAATCAATCACGTTATTTTCGTGAAATGTGAGTGTGCTGATTAGAAGGCACTGCGATAAAAATCCATGCTAGCGTGAAGAGAAATTCCGATCATGGAGAGAAACCGTAGTTTGACTACGTGATGGGCGTCATGTATATTTTTTTGCAACGAGATCTTCAAGCTACCATTGCGATGGCTCTCCGCTTTGTAACACTGATATTCCTTCATAAAATCACTAAGCGCATCAGATTGGGCATCGGAGTTGCTGGTGGCATGGAGACGTTGTGGCGAACACAAAAGATGGGCATGTGGAGAAGGTTGCGTAACCCAAAGGAGACACCCAGTAGTTGAAATAAGGGGTTTTGCTCCTATGGTTTCAACCAGCCGGTAGCTGGTGTGGTTGCTACGTCGAGCGTCAAGGCGCTACTTACCGCGAGGTCGGGGGGTCCATTCGGGGGTTCCATTCCCTTCAACCTGACCCGAAGGTGCTCTATTTTTTTTTAAGTTTTTGATTATTAATTTCAAAAGAAATATTTTTTTTCTAATGTTTTAAATTTTTTTAGTTTAATTAAATATCTTCATTTTTTTCTTAAAGTTTTTTTTTGAAAAATCTTTTTGAGAGAAAACTTGTATTTGATTAAACTTTAATTTTTTTAAAAACCATTAGAAATTAATTTATTTTTATTCAAAACTTGAAAATTCCAAAAGGGGGGGCAATTTTTTTTCTTCATTGAAAATTTCTTCAAACTGAAAAAGGGGGGGAGAGTGAGAAATTTTTTTAGCATATTTGACAAATTGGCATTTTGTAAAAGGTGCATTTTCGATAGCGCCCGACACCTAGTGGTTTATTTTCTGTGGGCACTTTTATGTTGTATGTTGCATTTTTTCTTGCTTTGCACTACATCATTAAAAGTTAAAATCAAATTCACTCCATAAGTCCCCAAAATAATTAAAACCCATCCATACAATTTATTGCACTATAGTGTTCGGTATTTGTGATACCTCTGGCAACACTTATATGTAAAGCTGTCGTGATTGCGCTACTGTATCCACCACCTAATATAGCTATGACATCTGAGCTTGTTCTCTATAAATCGTTGGGGAGAGATAAGTTTGCCATTTTTTTTGCATTTTTACTCCATCAATTACCCTAATAGTTCTTGTGTTTAGGTGTAAATCTTGACAAAATTTCTGAAATCCACAGTGTAGGGGAACTTACGCCCCACGCATGAGGATTGCAGACTTTATATGGTAGGTGCCATCAAAAATACTATTCCCTTTCAGTACTGCTTAAGTACCACGTATCGTATGATCTCTAAAAATTACCTATAGTTTCCCTCATGTAAGGGCGGGTGATTTTTTTTTATCTTTCTAAATACCTATAGTATCCCTCATGTAAGGGTAGGTATTTTGTATGGTATAACGGCCTAGAAAAAGGTATATCGAAAGGGGGACCAATTGGTGTTATAAGGAACCTTCATCATGTCTGCAAAATTAATGACTGATTCTCATCAGTTGTTGAAAGGTCCTAATTACACACCATGGAAAAACAAGATGAAGGCAATCCTAGCAATGGATGACTTATGGGATGTTGTATCTAGAGCAACAACAAGACCTTCATCTGCTACTGGTGCTACAACTCCATCTGCTGTTCAGAAAGACTTTGACAAGAAAGACAACAAAGCAAAAGTGCTCATTTTGCTTGCTGTGTCTGATGAAGTTCAACCCTATATTGCTGACTATGAACATAGTAAAGAGGCATGGGATGCCCTTAATACTATATATGTGTGAAAGAATGATTCCACTATTCTATTTTTTCAATATAAATTACACAATATAAGCATGAAGTAGGGGGAGACAGTTGAATTTTTTCTTTGCAGAGTGTCTGAATTGAAGGCAAAGTTGAATTCTTTGGGAGAACCAGTTGATGACAAGCTCCTTACCTCAATTGGATTGAGATATTTACCTGATTATTATAGGGTGTTGATCACTTCCATTTAGGTGTCACAACGAAAAGTTACTTTTGTAGAATTGGTTAATATACTTCAAGAAGAGGAGGCACGCCAACTACAGCGAGATGATTCTTCTAACATTGCCCTCTACACCAATAGAAAGGGGCCAAACAAGAACAAGGGTAATTTTCTGAAAAGAGGTGGTTCTCAAAAGGATTCAAAAGGAAAACAACCTCAACAACCAAAAAGATATTGCAAGATCTATGACAAAGAGGGTCATGATACAAACAGATGTTGGCATAAGAATAAACAACCTAAACAGAAATGCTAGAACAAACCACCCAAAAAGAACAAGCTATCCAAGGTGAATGTTGCTGTTGCAGAATTTGACTCAGATTTTGAGTGGGCACACAAGGTGCTCATGACTACCACAACTTCCAAGCAGACGGATCCTGTATGGTATGTCAATTCTGGCGCTAGTAAGCACATGACTGGTGACAAATCATGGTTTGAGTATTTTGAGGCCAAAGAGGGCAAACCTATCACTATTGCTAATGATAAAACCTACAAGGTTTAGGGAGAAGGTACTATTTTAGTTACTCTTTATGATGGCAAGTTTCAGATTGAAAAAGTCCTATATGTTCCAGGATTGGCGAACAATTTGTTGTTAGTCACAAAAATTTTGGACAAAGATATGGTTGTGAAGTTTAGTGTTGAGGGGGGCAAGAAGTGTTGTTCTATTACCCAGAGTGATAAGCAGATTGTAACCCCTTCATTTAAGCATGACTTATTTGCCTTAGATGCTATCTCTACTCCACATGTCACCATGATAGTCTCTACAAAGGAGGCAACTTCCTTATGGCACAAGAGATATGGGCATCTTAGTTTTGGTTACTTACTTGAGCTAAGTATGAAATGGTAAAGGGTCTTCCTTCCCTTTCTACCACTTTGCAAATGTGCTCTGACTGTTTGGCAGGAAAGCAACATAGAGTTTCTTTTGAGAAAAGCTCTACAAGAGCAAAGAAACCTTTGGAGTTGATTCACACCGATATGTGCGGTCCTTTCACATCCATCAGTTATGGGGGGAAGAGGTATTTTTAGTTAATTGTAGATGATTACTCATGGAAAATGTGGGTGTTATTTCTTACTCTGAAATCTAAGGCATTTGGTTTCTTTCAACACTTCAAGAAATCTATTGAGAAGGAGTCAAGGGCTTCTATAAAGACTCTCCGCTCAGATCGAGGGGGGGAGTTTACCTCTAAAGAATTTTCTACATTCTTAGCTGCACATGGGATCATGAGACAGTTAACTACTGCTTATACTCCTTAGCAAAATGGAGTTGCTGAAAGGAGGAATCGTTCCATCATGGAAATGGTTCGTTGTATGCTCACAGGAGCTAGTCATGGGCAACTATATTGGGTAGAAGCTGTCACCATAATAGTATATCTATTGAATAGGGCACCCACAAAGGCCCTACAAGGAATGACTCCATAGGAAGCATGGAGTGGTAGGAAACCCTCCATTTCTCATCTACGCATTTTTGGGTGTAAAGATTTCATGCACATACCAAAAGAGAAAAGGAAGAAGCTAGATGAGAAGACATTGAAGTGTATTCTTCTTGGCTATGATGAGAACTCTAAGGGTTATCGTTTGATTTATCCCTTGACCAAGAAGATTCATGTCAGTACAGATGTTATTTTTGATGAGGCTTTCACATCACAAAGCACATCAGATGTATACCTAGATCTTATGGAATCTAAAGTTGAGAAGTCTCCTTCATCAAAGGTTGGAGGTCCTTCTTCATCTTCTTCAACACTTCAAGAGAAGAATCCAAAGTGGTATAAAAATAAAATCAAAGATTCTAAGCTATCCACAACACCAGATTTGACATTGGATAGGCCTCGTACTCGTAGCATCGCTCGACAGGAGAAAGCTGCAATAGAGAATACTGGGGTTGATGATTTGTGTCAATATTTTGAGGAAATTTTTGTAGATCCAGAGAGATACAGAAGATATGGATATTGATGATGACAGGGTGTTTATGTCCTCAATAGACGATCTTGAACCTGCATCAATGCAAGATGCTCTTGGTGAGCCTAAGTGGAATGCCGCTATGGATGCAGAGTATAAGTATTTGATGAAAAACAAAACTTGGAATTTTGTCGATCTACCATACGAAAAGAAGCCCATAGGCTGCAAATGGGTGTATAAAGTTAAGTATAAGGTATATGGGACAATGGATAAGCATAAAGCCTGACTTGTTGCAAAAGGCTATGCTCAAAGAGAAGGCATTGACTACGAGAAAACTTTTGCACCTACTACTCGGATGACAACCATTCGAGTTCTTTGTGCTATGGCAGTACAATATGGGTGGAAAGTACACCAAATGGATGTCAAGAGTCCTTTTCTAAATGGTGATCTCCAAGAAAAAGTCTACATGAATCAACCAAAAGGATTTGAAGTGGAAGGCCAACAACATAAATTTTGCAAATTGGTCAAATCCTTATATGGTTTGAAACAGGCCCCTCGGGATTGGTACATAAAAATGGATAATCATCTACTACAACATGGATTTAAGAGATGTCCATCAGATGCAAACCTTTATTTCAAGAATTAAGGCTTTGAAATAGTGTTGCTTGTACTCTATGTTGATGATCTACTCATAACAAGGAGTTTAGAAACAATGATCTCTACTGTCAAATAGGAATTGAGAAAATCTTTTGAAATGATAGATCTCGGACTTCTCCATTACTATCTTGGTTTGGAAGTGAACCAGAAGGAACACTACATCAAAGTATCTTAGAAAAAATATGCCAAGACACTACTAGAAAAATATCGCATGACTGACTGCAAGCCGATGGCAACACCAATGGAAATAGGTCTTTAGTTATCGTGATATGACAAATCACCTCAGGTAGATGCTACTCTCTATCATCAGTTTATTGAGAGTCTCATATATCTGACCAAAACTAGGCCAGATATCGTATTTTCTATCAACTATATTTCGAGGTTCATGCAGGAACCTAAGACTACACACTGGAAAGCAACAAAGCGAGTTCTTCACTATGTCTGCGACACAATGGAATATGGCCTAGAATACAAGAGGAACAACAAATTATTCTTACAGGGATACACAGACTCTGACTATGCCAGATCATATGATGATCATAAATAAACTTCATGATATTTATTTCATCTTAGATCTGGTCCTGTCTCTTGGCACAACAAGAAGCAACAGGTGGTTGCTATTTCATCAATAGAGGCAGAGTATCACACCGCACATGAAGCTGTGTGCGAAGTGGTATGGTTTCATCGCATCCTAATAAGTATGGGTCTTCCATAAAAATATCCAATACACTTGTTCTACGACAACATGGGCATTTTGAATCTTGTCAAGAATCTAGTACATCATGAAAGAACCAAGCACATTGACACACAATGTCACTTCATTTGAGACAAAGTTCCAAGGCATCGAATTCAACTTCAGTACATTCCCACCAATGCTCAAGTTGTAGACATTTTCACTAAGGCACTTGCACGTGTCAAATTTGAATTGTTTCGCAACTCTCTTTGTATTGCACAATGATGTAATCAGGGGGGATGTTAGTATAGCTAGTAGTTCTTCAAATTACCTAAATAATGTAATAAGGGGGGATGTTAGCATATCCTACTTAGTTAGCATATGCTTTATTACATTATTAGTTGGGATGTTAGCGTGTCATGTTGTTCGAATGACCTATTCATAATAGCTTGTATTGTTCGAACAACCTATGCATATTAGTATGTTGCAATTGATTAGCTCTGGCTATTACGAACTAATATTGGCATCACATGTGTTATTTATATCTCTTTGATTAATGTAAACTTGTTGTTCGCTTGACAACCATCGTAGCTATGATGACATGATCCCGTGTTGCCTAGAATTGCAAGAATCACAACAGGTTGTACAAGAAACTGATGACGGTACTTATGGTGGACATTTTAGTGGCATGGTGATTACCAAACACATACTTCATATGGGATACTACTGGTCCAAAATGGAGCATGACTACTACGAGTATGTCAAGCATTGCATCAAATGCCAATAACATGCCAACCTAACACATTTACCCTCCCAAGCACTTCAACCAATCCAGTCCATGTGGCCCTTTTCCAAATGGGGCCTAGATCTAATTGGAAAAATTACACCTAACTCCTCTAGCAATCACAAATTTATCATCATGGCAACAAAATATTTTACCAAGTGGGTTGAACCCATCCCATTGGTTCAAACTACAGGAGCCAAAATTACAGCATTCATCATAGATCATATCATATGCTGCTTTGGAATTACCTCTCAAATAATTTTTGATAATGGGAAATCCTTTAAAAACAAGACTTTTCGAGCCTTGTGTAATATATTTCACATACACCTACCCCATATTACCCTTAGGGTAATGGCTAGGCAGAAGCCACGAACAAAACTATATGTTCCATTCTTCGTAAAATCGTAGCAGAATCTCACTGGGATTGGCATAATAAAATTCCCCTGGCCTTGTGGGCATATAGTACGAGCATTTGTACCCCTATTGGGGCAACACATTTTTCATTTTTATATGGGGTAGAAGCTATCATGCCTCTTAAGCTTGAGATACCCTCCTTAAGGTTATCTATGAAATATTTTATTGATGACGACACCGCTCGCCAAGCTCGTCTGGATAAATTAACACTCCTTGATGAACGTCGTATCCATGCCATCGAGTACATGCAAGTTTATCAAGATCAACTTAGTCATGCCTACAATAGTAAGGTGCATCAGTGTGGGTTCAAAATTGGCGACCTGGTTCTCAAAGAGAACCAACAAATCACAAGTCAACCTCACCAGCAACACGATAAATTCACCCCAAACTGGTTGGGCCCATTCATTGTTACACACAAATATGGTTAAGGAGAATATAGTCTAGCCAATATTGAAGGCCTTAACAATATTGAAACCATCATTGCTTGCACCTTCGTGCATTCAATGCATGATGTACAAACACATTCACCATCACGAGTGCAACACAATACTAGTAATAAATAACTAAGCACATCACCATGTAGATCTATTACTTTGCTTTGTTATTTCACTATACATATACTTTCATATTTATGTCATTTTTATGCTATGGGTATTTATATTTCCTTTTGCAGGATCCACATCATCAGTAGGAGAGTACTATAGCATCCTTGTGCATCACCATGCAAGACCATCCACAACCACAACAAGTACCCATCACACCGACTGATCTAGCTCGACCACCAATTACCCTTCACACTTGGTGCTCTTTGCATTCATCCCATTCAAGCCATCATACTTCACCTCAACACCATTCCCCTTGCCACCGAGGCTCATCCTACTCACCTCACTCCAGAGATAGCTAGGTCACCCTATCCTCTTTCAATGAAAAAGAGGAATCCACCCAACCCCAAGAACAAGTGTCACCCTCCCATCTGTCTGACAATCTCAGACATCATTATTCATCAAAAAATCATCCCCATAACCCCATAGGAGATTATCATCCTCCTAATAGAGGATACACCCATCATTCGACTCATAAATCATGCCTACCTACCTCGCTGCCCAATGGCGAGTCAACCTACGCCTAGGCTTTGCAAGCCTGTGTGGCTCAAGCTTCTCAAGAAAACATGCCCCCTTCCCATTTGTGTTGCCACTTAGATCCATTGCCTATGTCACCGATCCTCAAGATGCCACCTTCAACACTATGAGGTATACCATCCCAGCAACTTTTTCACTAACCACAATCATTTCACTCCGCTACTTCTTCATCCTAGCCGCATCCATTTTTTACCATGCATTGGGTTATTCCATTCGCATTGGAATCTAGATCACCTCCTTCCCCAATACCATCACTGCCACACCATGAGATACAAAATATCATCTCCCACATCAAGACTCTCGAGTTGCAGATGAGCCACTACCATTACCATGTACACCCACACCAGTCTCCCACAACCCGTACATCCTCACCACCACATAGATTCCTCCTTCGACCCTAAACTCGACCCATGCCAGATCCCAAACCCATGCCTCCATTATTGATCATCCTTCATCCAGGTCTCTCTCACCTCCAATATTATTATACCTTTATCCTATGCTTGTTCTACACACACTGCTATCCAAAATGTTTTACTATATCATGCATCAGGGCCTCATTGACCTACCTAAGATTTGTCCTGTTGATCCCTCACATCCTAATCATGAAACTACAATGAGAATAAATTTTGCATTTACCATTGCCAACCAGATCAGGATATTAAAGAGTGCAGATCATTCGAAACCCTGGTGCACAACATGTTGCACGGTGATTGAACCCCATCACTGAAATGTTTCCTTACGTTTAGCCAACTTATAAGTCCTCCATGTTGCATTACCTCTAGAATATTTCCACCTCACAACACTCTGACAGTGCCATCCCATTACATCCACAACATATCCAACTATAGTAGCAACCACAATCCCAACAACATCATCACTTCACAATCCCATTCCCAATCGGACCCATGCCACTTCGCTCGACATTAGTTCAAATTACTTCCCTTCTTCTGTATTATTTCTTCTACTTCTTACCTACATTGACTCACTTCTTCTTTTCTATCTCTATTGAATTTTGGTAATCCCCTTATCTTTTTGGTTACCAAAGTCTATTTCTTCTCACTTCTTCCATTTGTATATTCCACCCTTACATATTTCTTCTCTAGACAACTATTACATACATCTATACAACTCACAACTTATACACCTACTACATATACACATCCCACATGCTGGGGTAACCATGAACATAACATCGCCATTTTTTTCATCATTATACATTCTACTCATTTGTAAATAGGTTCTTCTAAACTTCTCTTCCTAAAACATCATAACTTTCCTCTTGTAGATATTACATTCATTCCACTTGCATCATTTACATTTGCACTTGCATAATTTACAGTTGCATCCATTGCACATATCCATATGTTTTTCAGTTAAACTTTTAATTCATGTTTGTATATTCTCCCCCAAAATGTGCCTTAGCAGGAGTAATAACTGCACTTGTTAGCATCACCACCTAGATGTCCACTTCCCATTTTTAGGATCAAGGTATACATAGGTGTCGTGTTTGAATTTGACTACTCTTTAGTTCAGTCAATCAAGTGTCACCCTTACCTAATGAGTTCTTGTACATTCTTATTATGGTCCTTTAGGCTGGTTCAAATTCTCTCATGAACCGATCACAACAGGTTATGCATTAAACAATTTTGAGTCTAGGGAAGAAAAAATCTGGAGTAGATATCACCATCTAGCAAATGGTATCCCCTGCTCATCCTATTGCTTGCATGGTCAACATACGACCTGAGGATAAACAAAGGGATTAAGCATCAACAAAAGACAATGCCTCTTGATATCACCAATATTATGCTTATCGTCTTTGGTACTTAGGTTCAACATAACATCGTGGGATGATTTCCATCGCTAGCAATAGGCTCCAAGAGTCTGCCTACCAGTGGAATAGTCTTATAGGTGGCAACATATCTGTCATATTAGCACCTCACTTTTGTATAGATTACTATTGTGGATGGATGAGCTAGCTAGTCTAGTAGCGTCTACAATGGGTTAATCCTACCTCCCTCAAAATGGATAAATGAACCTTACACCTACACACACATAGGTCCAAGATAAATTTTGAACCATCCTGATTATGCTATATGTTGCCACAAACACTTGTATAGCTGAGAGTTTGAGATTTGAATGAACAACTATGTTGTTCAAAGCCATTACACATGCCTTACATTATCCAACATCCTTGAAATCATGGAATGGATCACATTCATACCGGTATATGCTAGGATACAAGTGCTTCCTTGGTGCATTTCAGTATGTTCATACATGCATCCATGCATCTATGTCATATACATTTAATACACACTATAGCATTGCATTCATACTACATGCATCTCACAAATCACATTATAGCATTGCATTCATCCTATATGCATTTCAAAATCGCATTACATTATTCCATCCATGCTACATGCATTTCAAAAATTGAATCACATGAAGGTATTCATACTATACGCATTTCCATATTAAAATTACATTATTGCATTCATACTACATGCATTCACTACAAAATCACATCCGATATGACATCATACTACATTCAAAACACAATCATCATACTATTCTACAATTAATTCATACCACAGAATGATAATAGATCTAAACCATTCACATATGTATATATATTTATTATACACACTTGCAAACTATGCTACGCTATCTATAAAAACATAACAAGAACACATTTTAAACCATCAAAATGACACATGTATATATAATAGCCAAAATTGTAATATATATATATATACATACATACATATATATATATATATATATATATATATATATATATATATATATATATATATATATATATATATATATATATATATATATATATATATATATTATAATGCTTGAAGGATACAATCTGGGACCATGCCTATCATCATCTAGCAATAAAAAATGCCCACAGGCTACAATCAACATAAGAATATCCTAACTCCCACCAGGAGTCTCCTCACGACCCTCACGGCTCACTCGCATATCTGCAGCTCGGCTCAACTCTACCTCGAACTCCAAAATTAGATCCATAGTAGGCTGATCTTGCACCTCAGTCCTAGCACCAACCTGTCCCACCGTAGCAACACTATGCTGGCTATGATGTGATGGTGCCCGCACTCGTGATTGTGACCCACACTACAACACCACTCGATCATAGTCAGGGAGAGGAATCCCGTGCATCGATAGAGCAGTCTCACACATCATCTTCTTGGTAGACTCAACCGCCAATTGACTAGTCACATTGTCAATCATCTACTCCTGCCTTGCCATAGCAGCCCTCATCTCCACCATCTCAACCTCTAACTACTAAACTCTATCGTGGTCCTCGTGCCTCCTCGTCTATAGCCTGCCTCTCTACGATATCAATAGGAATCTATTGTACCATCCTAGAAAATGCACCAATATCCAAGGTATCATCAATACCACCTATACCAACCGCCTTGCCTCCCTCAGCCTTAGCTCTAACAACCTATCCCATACCCATGTCTACATCCATACACACCTCCTCCACCCTCACACATTAGGTGCTCACCATACTGCCCAATTGACACTGCAACCATCATAGAGGAACCTCCATCCACATCACCAACCACATCCTCTGCCCTCACTTGAGTTCTCCTTCTAGCTCTCCCCTCTGGTGGAGGTGCCCCAGTAGCAGGTGCCATCTAGCGATCAACTACACCTCTCCCAGACTCCCAACTCTACAGTGCCCACCATGCATCAAACACTAGAGTCATCCCAGCATCCCCTACAACCAGGATATCCATAGGAGGATCCCTCTCCCCAACCTAAGGCAAAACCATAGGCTGATCCCCTATGTCCCATCATTGCCTGAAATAAATCACAGGAGCCCTTGGAACATCCTGCTGTAACCCAAACTGTTGCATCACTCTATCAAACTAAAAATACTTAGTTTGTTAAGTGTATTGCCCTATAAACCATCTACCATGTTGGATGACCCACAACTGCTCATCATCCTCACCCCAAATCATCCCACCCAACCAGGGTCTCCATATGATATCACAAGGAGTCAAGCCTCCAAACTTACCCCTCCACAACAATGGGTCACCCTCATGTGGTCTCTTAATACCTTGCTCTACCGTCGTACTCCAATGTAAAGCATAGGTCAAATACTCTTTGCCCTCCATGTGTACAAGGTGAGGCAATAAAGATGGCCTCTTGATCGCTATGTGCTCCCATGCCATACATGCAGCAAGGGAATCTCACTCAGTCCTATCCTCCTACCCTGAACAACATTGTGCAACTCTCAATAAACTTGGGCCAATAGTGCAGGTACCCATACAAATACAACCTTCCACTCCACCAGGTCACTCACTACATCCAACATATTCTAGGTGAACAATACCTCAGAACTGTCAGGTAGAGCGTACATAGAGATCATCATCATAGCCACGTACTACCGATCTGATATCTTATCTTATACCCACAACCACTTATAATCAATATTAGAGACATCAATATATCTCCAATCTACCCCAAAGAATCTCTCCAACACAACGTCCTTACTCTCATCTACGACTGCTATCATAGGAACACCCTCAATTGACAGTCGATAAATCTGATACATATCTTCTAATGTCATGATCATTTCTCTAGTACAAAAATGAAAGGTGTTCCTGTCTGCGTCCCATCGCTCACACAACACAAACATGTATGCTCTATTAGTATGGATACTCTTACATTCCCACACACCTCAAAAATGTATGTCATCCAACCAAGATAACTCCTCTTCCATCTTCATCAGCTCCTCCAAACCCTCCTTAAATTTCCTCACCCAATGATGGGGTTCAAGCATCTTCACCTACCTAAAACACAATAAAACACACATCGGTAACTCACATAACGATGCAATCAAATAAAACTGCATCAATCACAATTTTCAAATTAAACCTATTTAATTTGACACACAATTTAAAGCAAAAAAATGGACAAAACACATGACAAAACACATCAACATAACAGTCACACATTTGGATACCTATTTTGTCATTTCATGGCAAAAGTGTAAACTGACATGACAAACAACATAATTTGGACTCCCAAAAGCTCAGTTCAAATTTAACACTACCTATTAATTGACACACAAATCAAACATAAGCCAAACAAAAATATCTACAAAAATAAATATTATTTTTGGATACCCATTTGCCCACTTAGCGGTAAATATGTTGACAAAATTCAAAAACAACATACCAATCTACACAGATCTAAAAGTCAACTCTATCATAAATACACCAAAACTGCACACACATTAGAAAACATAATTAAGAAATAAAAGTCATATTTTTGGATACCCATTTGCTCACTAACGGTGAAAGTTCAAACAAATGCTAAATACAGTCTAAATTAGGCTCCCTACAACTCATTTTCAGTTTAACATCATTTACACCTTGGTACGTAAATCAAAGGTAGGAAAAATGAAGTCATTCACCAAAACAAACATTATTTTTGGACACCCATTTTGGCTTTCTATTGTGAAAGTTTCATCGATTTCCAAAAATTTTACCTCTAACATGGCAAATCTAATGTCTAGGTTTAATAAATTACACCTAAAAGCGACATATTCAGAAATCATACCAAATGAAAACAAAAAAATATAACAGTCACATAACGGGATACCCATTTCCTACTTTAGCAAACAAAATACAATAACATGTCAATGTCAGTTGACCATTACTTCAAAAAATGATGGTCAAACATCACACCTACTCTACCCATTACTCGATCAAATTGGCGATAAAACAAGTCCAATTCAAAAAATTGATCGCATTTTTGGATACCCATTTTGGCTCGTTTATCACTACGTGTTCAAATTTTAATTAAAAATTACAGAAATTTTTTAATCGGGATGAAAACCTCCCCCCCTCAATCACATTTCTTCAAAAAAATAAAATAAAATTAAAACAAAGTAAAAGAACACTTACCGGTGGGTCCCCGCGCTTGCTGCCAACCGCCCTACATCCCCTCGTCATCGTCACTCTCAAAGTCATCACCCGCACTCTTCTCGTGCCATCGAATGCCTCTACAAGTCACTTTCCAATGTTGTGCACTATCAAAATGAGCCCATTCCATGCAAATCAGGGCTTAAATATACCTTAATCACCGATTCGCCCCTTGAGGGGTGAACTGAAACCCAATTCGCCCCTTGGGTGGTGATTTAGATCAAAATCACCCCCAGGTAGTGAAATCAACCAAAACACCCAAAATGCACCCAAAACCCTAGGAAAGTAGGCACATGTCCCCTAAAACCTAGGAACCTTCCAAAATTATCTTTTAACTTCATTTGCAATCATATTCATCATGCATTGGTATCTTATCAATCACTACACCAAATCACCACACTTCATTTGCCTCATTGTTGATTCCTTGTTTGATGGGGAATTCATATCTAAAGTCAGTTTTGCATGCAACCACAACATCAAAAATCCAAAAGTACAATTAGCACATTGGTCTACGAAAGTTTTTGTTGAAGATTATCATACGATTATAATATTAATCCCAAAAAGACATGGGTTACATCATGAGAGTTATGCGTTTCAATGGAGAAGACAATCTAGCATTCATGTATGTCGAGTACATAAAATATGATACGTTTGACATAATCCTAGTGCAAAATTTGGAAAAGGATTTCATGACCATGCTGATCTAGTCACAATTTAATAATCCAAATGTCAACTAACTCGAGTGGTTTGACACTTGTTGCCATGTTTCCATCAATCAATCAACAACAAAAATTTAGATAGGATTTTGTCCTATTCATACTTTTGGACCACGCTGATCTGGTCGTAAAAGCAAAATAGTCAAAAGTTACCATTCTCAAGCAACTAGTATGGCATTGAAAATGTCATATGGACTCAACAACATCACATCATTGCATCCACAATCAGTCATTTTCATTCACCAACATTGTTATTTATTTCTTTCCTCTTCTCCTTCTTTCCTTCCTCTCTCCTTTCCCCTGGATATTCGATCAATGTTGTATGGTCATGCTTCGAGAAGCTACATACCTTTGATTGGACTCCATTATTTCTCTTCTTTCCCTAGGACATCCAGTTAATGTTGTATGGTCATGCTTCGAGCGACTACATACCTTCTATTGGATTCCATTCCCCTTCTATCCCTTTTCATTCTGCACAAACCCTTCACTTTTTTGTATTAAACTGTGTTCCACACAATATAGTACAAAAGGGGAAAATGTAGACACCCAAAATTCACACATTTCTACTTCCGCATATCCATAGGTGAATCCAGACATCCCTAGGCTATTGTAGGCTATCATAGTCATGCGTAGTAATACGTAGATTACCATAGTTCACCATAGAAATATGTAGACTTCCATATACTACTTCATTGTATTTCAGGTCCATAACCCTAATAAGCCTTCCAATCACATCCAGTGCATTGGAGTATCATCCGACAACCTATTTGCACTCAATTGAGGCCCCCACGACGTATTAGTTGACAACAACAATTAACAAGTCAATACCTAAAATCTAATTTAATGTTGACTTCACTTAAGTCATATTTTTAGGGTAAAATTGATTAAAAGAACCCTTAATCTTGATTAACACTAATTAAATCCTCCCACATGTGTGTAATTATGGTTTGTTAGGATATTTATTTAATCATGTCCTAAATTGACTTAAAGACCTCCTAATCAAGATTAGCCCTAATCCATCCTCACACAAATGTGAGGATGAGATATTTCCCATAAGAAATGTGATGTTGCCACATTGCATTTCCTAACCTAACCCTAGTCAGAATTCAACCTAGGTTTAGTCCATCTAACTCCCCCCCTGCACCTTGCTATTTCCTATAAATAGTGGGTCCTAAACCCCTAATTAGATATCTCTCCCAAAATTCAACAAAGCACATAAACTCTACAAAAATGGAAAGTGAACATTGAACAGTCAGTTCTCAGTGCACATAGTCATATTTCGACAACATACAGAGGCATCCAAGCTGCCTAAGAATTGATCCACCGGAGGAATTTTGCAAAAGAGAACTCATAGCTCAAATCACTCCTTACCCCACGAATTTGGCCTCAGTTCACCCCCTGGGTGGAGAATTGGGTCTACAGGCCCAAAATCACCTCAAATTTGGGATGTAAGCTCTATTTTACCATATTATCAGCTTTTGCATATTTTATTTCAATTTTTATCATCTTTTTACAGTCATTTCGTCTTCCTAAACATGGGGCTTGACTAAGGCAAGCCCCCCATAACACTAACCTCCTTTTGTAGGTTCTTTACAGGTTATTTAGCATATCTAAAGAGGAAGAACAACATCAAACGAATAACAACCCGACGATGGCCCACATACAAAGAAGCCCACCTACACTAGGGATGATTGAAGATGACATCAAATTGATTGTAACATTGTTAGGAAAAGAAATGGATAAAGGGCATCATGTCCCTATTGTAACTCGTATCTCTTAATATCAATGGAATTACAATTTCTTTGTTTAATGCATCATTGTGTTTTGTGTTAATATATCAAATGTCGATTTCTACCTGTTTCAAGAATTTCTCATGGATGGCTTCAACAAAGACCTTATTGTATGCTTCAATGGTGGCCTTGTGGTAATCACTATGGTAATTTCTTTTTCTTCTTTGATAATGCACCCTGTATTTTCTTTCTCTTGTAATCTACCCTATTTTGAATGGTTGTAATAGTACTTTTGCAGGTTGTGATTGACGTTCTCTACCTTCTTAGGGCTAGCCAAAACTTGAGCCTAATGACTCCTCTTTCTTATGCTCTTTTGTTGGTGCTTTCCTTACAAGTGGGTGTACGTATGATGAAGTATTTTCCTCCTATAATCTACTACCGAATGGTGCTTTGTGTAGTGGTGGTTTTCACAACTTTCTTAGTGGTTTTCTATACCACTCCCAACTCTAAATCCAATATTTTTTAACACCTAAAATGTGCCCAAATTTGGAGCTCTTTTCCTTTTCAAAATTTGGAGGGTTATTCTCCCTCACAAATGTAGAATATTTTTTTCTTCTTCTTTCACTTTAAAATCTAGCATAAACTAACACTTATAACTTCTTTAATAAATCAATATAATGCTACTATAATATTTCAACTTTATTAGATAATAAAGTGGTTCTACCCCACCAATCAATGTTAAATAACTATGAATTTCTCTTATTAAAAAACAACATATAATCAACTTCTTATCACTCCAATTAAAATTATAATTTTGTTGTTATAATATGCAATTTTTCTATAAAATCAATGGTGTGAAATAGTGTCCTTTCCTAGCTTAATGACTCCTTAAAATCTTCTTCTTGGCTAGCTCTAAATGGCTCCAAAATCTGATGCTTCAAAAATCTTAATAAACTCCTTTAAAAATTCTGTGATAGTAATCTATATGACATTAATTTTACACATCTTTTGTAGCTTATTACTTCGTAACTTACTGTCTTGTATTTTCTGGATTTGCACCCTTCAATTTGCTATGAGTAGATCCTTCAATTTGCAGCAACAATGGCTGCCTCAAATATTGCTTTCTTTTCTTCTAAACAGGTGCTTTCTTCTCCTTCAAATAGGTGCTTTCTACCTTTGATTTTTATAGCTTTAAATACTGTCCAAATGCACTCCAAATATACAATCAACCTCCTTCGTAGGTGCTGCTACTAACCCTTATGCTTTGCTATCCAAAGCTATCTCAAATCTTTCCCAAAACTTATTCAAAATGCAACTTCAAATTTGTTGCTCTCTTTGCTATCAAGCCTACTCTTAGTTGGCTATCCAAATCTTCCTTGAAAGCTTCTCCAAAGCTTTTCAATCTGTAACTTTATGCTTCTTCTTTTTTGTAGTCCTCTTGCTTTATTTTGACTTCTTGATAAATTATATCTTCAAATTTTACCTCTATCTCTGTCTTATCTCTCAAGAATCTGAATGTCTTGAGTTCTTAAAAATCTTCTTCAAATTTGAAAAACTTCTTGCCAAATCCTTTTTCCTTGTGGGTTTGTTTTCGTATGGCAACAATTATCTCAATTTATTTTGGTCAGGTATTTTTTTTGCTTGTAATCTTCTGCCATGAACTCTACTTCAAATCTCCTTTAATGATAGTTTCTTTAGTTTCTACAATAAGACTTTTCTGTAGCCTTTTTTTCTTCTTCAAAATATTATTTAGACCTCTATTCTTGGGTCTTCTAATTCTACAACATTCAAATCTATTTTCAATGAAACCTTACCTTCGTTTATTCAAATTTTCACTATGAAAAATTCTTTAATGATATATCTTTCTAGATGTCCAAAATTTGCAATAGGACTTTCAGTAGTCCTTCAATTTTCAATCTCCAATCTTCAATCTACTACTTCAATCTACAATAGGACTTTCAATAGTCCTTCTATCTTCAATATTCAATCTACTGATTCAATCTATAATAGGACTTTCAATATTCCTTCAATATTCAATCTTCAATCTACTACTTCAATATGCAATGGAACTTTCAATAGTCCTTCAATCTTCAAATCTTGGAAGTTCTTCAATATGACCTCTCTTAGGGTATTTTCAATCGGTAGTCTTGTAATAAGAACCTCTCCTTGGTTCTTCTCAATATTCAATTGGGGCCTTCTTCTTGGACTTCCTTCAATGTCTATTTTTATAATAGAACTTGAGTAGCAATAATATATTCAAAGTTAGATGTGCGATATATGATGATAGATGCATATGAATGCAATATTTATTTAAATGCATATTTGATTTTGTTTTATTGCATACATTTAATTTATGGCGATGTCGTGATATGCTAATGCAATGTATGTAGTGCATTATTTACATGATGGTAATCTAATGTAAATGAATCTGTATACTTTAATCACTTAAAACATAAGGAATGAATGCAATTTTGTTTATCAATCTAATGGATGACACCATAGAATGTATGAAAATCATGAATGTAATTGAAAATCCTCAAGATAAGAATTTGATCAATTAATCACCCATATATGAAATGCAATGGTATGCAGTTTGTGATGCGAATGATATAATGTGTCATTCTATTTTCCTTTGCAGATTTGAAAAATATGCACTATATAGTTAGTGGCTGTCTAAATATTATTTCTAATATCCATCTGGTATCTATCCTATATCTTGATTGTGCTTTATATGATGATGTATCATGGACTCGATACTTTGTAGTTTGATGATTTGTAATGACTTTTACCATTTTATGGTTTATGCTTTTAGCATTTGTTGCTTTTTAGAGAGATTTTGAGGTTTTCCATGAGACTCAAACACCCTAATAGACTTATCAAGAGTTGCATACTGACCATACTAGGCTTCTAAAATGCAAGGTTTTCCCTAGGATAGGCCCTAACTGTTCATTATCCTTGTGTGTGCACATGAGTATATTAAGATAAGACATGAGCATTCCCTGATGTCAGGCGGGATTATTTCAGGCCATTGCTAAGATAGGGGTTCCACAAATGTCTTATCCAATCCCAAGTTTAGATTTTAGTTGGACTAAGCCACTAGGCAATGCGGGACACCTGAAGCTAGCTCTTTCACATTCAAACATTGGTCTTCCCATGAGTGAGATGTAAGTGTATCAAACATATCATCATGTGTAAGGTACAGTAATGCTGGCAATTCCAAGGATTCAGACTCATTCATTTCTATCCTTTAATTTTTTGGATACTTGCTCATATGTGGTGAAGCAAGGGAGTCAATTCCATCTTCATTCTGAACTATCTATGGATCTTCATTTGATCTCTCTTCGAATTGTATTTCTGATATTCATTTGATCTCCACTCGAACTTTTGATTTATGATCTTCATTTGATCTTCACTTTGAACTTGATTTTGAGCCTGTTTTTTTTTATCTTCATTTGATCTTCACTTTTTGGCATTCACATGTGATAATTTTCTTTAGAAACTTCCCTTTGGGAGCTGTTTCTAGTATATCAATTGAAGATATCGATCTTATGATATCAATATGGGATATCAATATGGGATTTTGATCTATGATATTGATCTAGGGTATCAATATTGAGTATTTATGTGGGATATCACTCTGGGATATTGCTCATTTTATCATAAGCAAGGGATTATGAATAGGGAACTAACCTATCCTTTTGTCAACTACCAACATTTACCATACCGTCCGCACATAGGGATAAGTAAGAATAACTCTTTTCACCTTAGGATACCCACTCCTGCTTCACGACTTTCAACTTCCCCTAGTCCTTGTTAGGATTGTTTAATTTGTTGATTAGTGATAGGATTTTGATATGCTAAGGGCTATACTAACTAAAACTTAGCTACAAAAGCAAAGCAAGCTTTCTACCAAATCTTGATAAGACCTCTAGGTATGGTTGAATGACCGAAAAACCATAGTATATCTCCATAGCAACAAAATAGGTTGTGTTGGAAAATACAATTACTAACATGAATGATGGATCATGGAAAATGCAGAGATGCATGATTTAAAAACAAACATGGTGTCATTTGTAAGACTCACAAACATAATCCCTCTTACTATGGAATGCAATGGATGACGAATACCTATATGCAATGCAATAATGCAGTGGATGCATGAATAAATGCAAAATGAAAATGCAAATGCAAATGTTTTTGTATTTTATGCTTTATCAATTTTTTTTGGATTATATTGATTTTATAATTTTTATGACTTTTTGAGCCTCATATTTGACCAAACGGTGAGTACATGCCTTCGGAGCCTTTATATTGACCAAGCGATCCTTAGGAAACCTTGGATCTTTAGGATTGACCAAAGGGATTATGAGAACCTTTGGGGCCTTTTGGGATGACCAAGCAATTTTTGAGAATCCTTGGAGCTTTTGGGTTGACCAAGCAGTTTTTCAGATTCTCTTGGTGTCTTTTGGTTGACAAAACTACTCATAGACAAGATTGGATATTTTTAGGATGACCAACCGGTGTTTAGCAACCCTCGGGACCTTTGGGATGACCAAATGACTTATAGATGCCTTTTGAGCTTTTAGATCGACCAAAATGCTCATAGACAAGCTTGGAGCTTTTTAGGATGATCGAGCAATTTTTAGCAACCCTCGAGCCTTTGGGATGACCAAAGGGCTTACAGATGCCTTTGGAGCTTTTTATTGACCAAACTACTCATGAAAGATCTTGGAGCCTTTTAGGATGATCGAGCAATTTTTAGCAACCCTTGGAGCCTTTGAGATTGACCGAGCGGTTTTAAGCAAACCCTTGGAGCATTTTACTATGATCTCAAGCATAAATCGCCTTAAGATGGATGATGTTGTGAGGTTTAGTCTCTTCAAAACCCCCTAGCGACGTTAGGAGATAGGTACCTGGACCAATATTTTTAGATATGATGTAAGGTCCTAGCCAATTAGCCGTGAATTTATCTCGCATATTTGGCAGTAAATTAGAGTTCTGTTGGTTGTCTTTTGAGATAAGATCCACAAATTCAAAGTCTCTTTGGTGGACTTTGATATCATAAGCTCATTTTAGTTGCTCTTGATAAACACGAAGATGCTCCAACATTCATGCGATGTTCATCAAGCAGTGTAAGTTGATCCAGTTGAGCTTATCACACGGCGTCATCATCGATGAAATTTTTCAATGCGATGCACAATTTTGGAATTTCCAATTCCAAGGGCATAATGGCCTTAGTGCCATATACTAGTGAGAACGACGTTGCCTTAGTGGGCATCTAAATACTAGACCTGTAAGCCCATAATGCAAAGGGCAGCTGGATATGCCATTCCTTCTAGTTTTATTGGACCATATTTTTCAAGATGGCCATCATTGTCTGTTAGGATCCCATCCTAACCCCTAATGTAATAACTTCCATGATGTAATAATTTCTAAATAACGTGGGTAGTACCCATGATTAATATTTTGTAATGTTCTAAGTTTTAGCTTATATAGTGCCTATGAAAAATGACACCCTTTTTATGTAACACATGGTAGATAGGTTATGTAAGGTGGCCTTGTGCATGTAATTCAAGTGGCATTGTGTATGTAATTCGAGTGGCACTATGCATGTAATTCGGGTGGCATTATGCATGTAATCCAGGTGGTATTTTGCATGTAAGCCAACCATGGAAGGGAAATATTTAAATACCCAAGAAGGCACCAATGTATTCATCTTTTTGCAAATTAATCAAGTGTTGAAGGAGGTTGCCCCCTCGAAGAGGCCTGCGATTCTATCTTATTGTGAGATTGTCCCTTTATGCAAATTTCTATTATAATGTGTATTTTCTTATGAATATTAATATGATGTTTATGTGAGTTTATTTCCAAGCAATTGTGTGAGAGTGTGTTTATTTGAGTTTATTTTATAGTAGGATCCTAACAAGTGGTATCAAAGCACTTTCCAGGGCCAAGTTTTGCTACAACAGTAATGATTCTTGCCTGTTAGGTATAATCCTCTGTTATTTTCGTGTATTTTTTTACTATTATAAAAAAAAAGAAGACAAATACCAATAAAAAAAATAGTCCTTTTTAGTTGAGTAGGTAGAAACCTTGTGCCGGGGGTTTTAAAATATCGTGAAGGATCTGTCATTATTGGCTAATCTAGATAGCCCATACAACGTCTAGTGAAGTGAGGGGCGATCAAGCTCCAATACCCAGGCCTTAGACAGAACTCACACACGGACTTGAGATCCCACGCATCTTTAGGTGTATCAGGAGACCATTCTAGGGTTAATAAAATTTTATCCAGTATGAAGCTTATCAGCCTTGTATCATCCATAGTCCACGGTACACAACATCCCGGATGATTACCCTCCCATATTGTCAAAGAGGCATATAATGTGCTCAAGGATATGTGTGGAATCCTCCTTGGGTAGTGGCTTGAAATATTGGTCCGAGCACTATTATTTGTCATTGCATTATAACAGAGGGCCTATGGGTGTTACATAATCCTTTACTTAGCATACTCTGGTTCTATTAAAATTTCAACCTGCAACAAAATCGCAAACTAAAACTCCCTGTTGTAAACCTGCATTCCAAATTCCCAAAAGTGAGCATATAAGAAAAGAATCCTCTACCAAAAAATAACATACATTGCATGGATTTGGGATAGAATATGAGCGTGATAGTTAAGTTGACATTCTAAAGAATAACAGTCAAATTTATAGTGGCAGTAACAGTGAGGTCAGTTAGGTCAGCACAGTTAGGTCAAAGACTGCAATTTTCAGTGTCAGAACAGAATTGTCATAACAGTAACCTACATAATATAGAGAATCTTCAGAATAGTGAGGTAAGTAGTGTCAGAGAGACTGTCTAGGCTGAGAAAAATAGTGAGTGAGTGACCAGAGACCAATTATAGATAGTGCTCCAGTACCCAACTTTTGCACTGTAGCTCAAAATCAAAAAATGTAAACATCGTTAGACTCGACAAAACAAGAGATACAAAAAAAAAATTTGGGGTGCCCAAAAGTAGTGTTGTGGGATATAGCTCATTGTGACCACCTCTTCGAATTGATAATTTTGATATATAGCACCCAAGCACTTTTTTGGACACTTACTAAAAATAGTAAGTCCTGAAACCTAATTCTAATTTTAGTAACTGCTCACAAAAGGTTCCAAAATGGCCCAGGGTACCCATGGACATCAAAAAGAGCTAGAATATATGGACTCCTTAACCAAAGCCATTGAGAATTTGAACTTGGTAATTTTCTCCATAAGGGAAGAGGTCCAAGGTCTTCGTATAGATCATGAGGCCACTAGTGCTCACTTAGAAGAAACACTGATAAATATGGGTAGCAAGTTACATAAGGGACCACTCAAAATAGAACACCAGGCTAAAAACTCTACAAGGAATGACCATGACCCATATTTTAAAATGCCAAAATTGGACTTCCCTTGATTTAATGGGAAGGATGTTGATGGGTGGTTATGTAGGGTTGATCAATTCTTTAGACTTCATAATGTTCCCATATATCATTAAGTTCAGATGGCTTCCTTCAATTTGGAATTTGAGGCTCTACATTGGTTCTAGTGGTTACATAATTCCAACCCAAATATCTCTTGGGAGGAATTTGAGTCCCAACTATTGACCCAATTTGGGCCTAGTGAGTATGAGGACTTCACAGGGGCCTTGACCAAACTACAACAAACATCCTCAGTCCATGATTACCAAACTCAATTTGAAAAATTGGCCAATAATACAAGAGGATTGACGAAAGGGTTCTTCACGAGTTGTTTTATCAGTGGGTTAAAAGGGGATCTCCAAGCTGAAGTAAATATGTTGAAACCACATTCCATGATGGAAGCTATCAGTTTGGCCCGTCTGGTTGAATCTAAACTCTCAAATCAAAGGCGCCCCCACGGTTTTCTCCAAATCGACCTTCATTTCCTTTTTGAACCCAAAATTTAGTGGATAGTAAACCTACTACACCCAAGCGACTGACTACAAAGGAGATGGATGCACGTCGTGCCCAAGGCTTATGTTATAATTATGATGAATTTTTTTTTAAAGGACATAAGTGTGCAAACAAAAGACTGTTCTTGATAGATGTTGAGGAACCTGCTAACACTGACCAGAGTGATGAGGATGAGGACCCCCCTGAAACACCTTCTCCACAGGAAGAAGATACATAGGGGTCTAAGGCAGAGATTTCAGTCCATGCTCTTGCAGGAATTACCACTCCATAAACCATGAAAGTTGTGGGATTTTTCAAGGGCCAACGTCTTACCATCCTTATTGATTCATGCAGCACACACAACTTAATTGATCCTAGAGTTGCTAAGTAGGCAAATTGCTATAGCCACACTTGTAATTCATTCGAGGTCATGGTAGCCAATGGGGGAACATTACCTTGTAAAGGAAAATGCCATAATGTCAAGTTCAAGATAGGGGACTATGAACTCAAGCAGGACATGTTTTCCCTCCAGTTGGGAGGATGTGATATGGTTTTGGGATCTCAATGGTTGAGTACGTTGGGCACTATCAGTTGGAACTTTGCAGAACTCTGGATGCAATTCTCCCAAAATGGACAAACACACTTACTCAAGGGCTCCCCTATAGGAACACCTCACCTCATTAGTTCCAATTGTATGGAGAAAATGCTAAAGAAATCAAAATGTAGGGTCATTGCACAACTCTTCTCCATCAAACCAACCACTTCACTAATGGCTAAAATTCCATCAGACCTACAACTAGTTCTACACAAACATGATGTTGTCTTTGCAGAACCAACTACACTACCACCGTGTCGCTCTCATGACCATGATATCCCATTGCTCCTGGGTAGTGCACCACCAAATATTAGGCCATACATGTACCCTCATGCCATGAAATCAAAACTAGAAAAATTGGTATAGGAATTACTCAAGGCTAGTGTCATCCGGCCTAGTACTAGCCCCTACTCCTTGTCTATCCTACTTGTTCCCAAGAAAGATGGCTCATGGTGCCTATGTATTGACTACCAAGAACTCAACAAGACTACGATCAAGGATAAATTTCCTATTCTAGTGGTTGATAAATTACTCGATGAACTACACGGGACCATGTATTTCACAAAGCTTGATATCTGCTCTGGCTACCATCAGATCTAGCTCAAGGATGAGGACATCCCCAAAATTGCCTTTCACACTCATGAAGGTCATTATGAATTCTTGGTAATGCCATTTGGTCTCACAAATGCTTCTTCTACATTCCAATGTCTTATGAACAACATCTTCCAGCCCTTTATACGAAAGTTCATCCTTGTGTTGTTTGATGACATCTTGATTTACAACTACACATGGGAAGAGTACCTCAATCATGTGGATCAAAATTTATAGTTGTTGGTCACCCATCACCTTTTTGTAAAAAGGTCCAAGTGTTCCTTTGGTATTATTGAAGTAGAGTATCTGGGACACATTGTCTCACAGGATGTCATCAAGGTTGACCCTAAGAAGATTCAAGCAGTTCAAGAGTGGCCGAAACCTTGCACCCTCAAGGGACTTCAAGGATTTTTAGGGATTACAGGCTATTATCCCAAATTTTTCTGCAATTATGGGAAGATAGCTACCCCCCTCACCTCCATGTCGAAAAAATATTCCTTCACTTGGACAAGGCCTGCTGACCAAGCCTTCATTGAACTCAAGCATGCTATGACCACCACTCCCGTTTTAGCCATGATAAATTTCTCTAAACCATTTGTCATTGAAAGTGATGCTTTTGGCCATGGTATTAGGGCAATATTAATGCAAGAAGGACGACCTATGGATTTTACTCACAAGGCACTCTGATCATAATCTAGGGAAATCCACATATGCTAAGGAAATGTTAGCCATATCGCATGTAGTCACACATTGGCGACCTTAACTCATTAGGCGTCACTTCTCCATAAAAACCGACCATCAAAGTCTCAAATATTTTTTGGAACAAAGAGTTGCCATGCTTGACCAACAAAAGTGGGTATCTAAACTCATGGGCTATGATTATGATATCACCTACAAAAAGGGAAAGGAGAATATTATGGCTGATGCTCTTTCTCGCCAAATGGAGATCGTAAGTATGTTGTGTGCCATCTCAGCACCTCTCCCCCAATGGATTGATTCCTTGCATCAAGAAGCATGTCAGGATATAGATTTGTAAGCTTTGATAGCCTCACTAATGGATGATCTAGATTCTACACCAGGATATAATTGGAATGGCCATGATCTGTGCTACCATAAACGCCTGGTTCTACCTCATAAGTCCCCAATTCGAGAGCTCCTCATGAAGGAATTGCATGCCACTCACTCTGCAGGCCATTCAGGGTTCCTTAAAACATATGAGCGACTCAAGCGCACCTTCTTTTGGAAAGGTATGAAACAAGACATCTGCTCTTTTGTTGCTACCTGTGACACATGTCAAAGGATGATGATGATGCCTGAAAATGCCTCATTTTTACACTATGTTTGACATATAAAAAACTGTCATATTATTAAGTTAAATGCCAAATAGTTGATTAGAATATATATTTGTTAAGTGTTTGCATGATTTTATGTTAGGATCATTATATCTCTGTTTTTGACTATTTTCAGCATTTTGTGACTGCTTTTGCTTGATTAAGTAGCAAATAAAAATATGCATTTCAAACGGACAAATGTGGTATGCTGATATCCATTAAATTCACAATGGTTTATGAATGTTTTCCTGCCCTTCAACTTGTTTGAAGTCCACATTGAAGCCAAATTATTAGGACTGTCATAAATCTAAAAATCTGAAAAAAACAGCCATATAAAAATCAACAAGTTGTCACTTTATAGGAACACCTTGAAGTTGTCAAGAAAAGCATGAGGATATGGATGGAATGAGTTTATAAGGACTACATAAGACATCTGACCTATTTAGAAGCATTCCCACATGGTCTAAATAGGCAAAAACAGGGTATAATAGAGCAGGGACAATTGTGCAACACTATTGCACTATTTCAGCATGGTTACTTGGTGAATGAAGTGTATAAATCCAGTAGCAACTTGATGTACTCCTTCATGTTGATATTTGAATAATTTTTCCATGTTATAATTTGTTTGAATTTGCAAGAAATACCAATATATTACAACTGTGCAGCAAATTTGGAAAATGCAGTAATTTACCATGTAAATTCCAGCAAGCTACCAATGAATGACAAGGCATGGAATTCACACATGGAGAGAGATGAAGGCTATTGCAATATGATCCTAAGAGCTAACCCACCTAAGAAATGCAGATGAAATAACTTGAATAACACATAGTTGTTCATTATGAAGATATTAGGAATGAGTAGACATCTTCGGAATGAGAAATATAGTCTCTTCGAAATGAGCGGACATCTTCGGAATGAGAAATGCACTCTTTGGAATGAGCCACTTATCTTCGGAATGAGAACAGAAAGTGTTTTTTGACTTGTTGAATAATTTTTGATGATGGAAAAAGGGAAAGAAGGTTGAAAAGGTTAAAGGAAAATATATCCCATCTGACTTTGCCGTCCTTGTCGTCCAAAGCCACCATTCATGGAAAAGATCAATTTTGATCCTCTTCTAGGATAAACCAAAAAAAAATTGCAGCATAATAGAAAGTTGTTTGCAAGATAGAAATGACATATTATGAAGTGGAGAAATATGTGTGAGATATTTCTAGACTCCTCCCACGTACTCCCACCACTGAATATGCTTTCTAAGGGCCAATAACTACTACTGCAACACAAACTGTCTAGATTTACATTTATTTCAGATCCAGAATTATTGGCAAATAACTGTAAAGTAGCACATAGGCTGATTTGAGCATGGGATATGTTGTAAATATTTATATAAATAACACATCTCCCTCCTTGGTTGAGCCAGTTAGGAATTAGAATAGAGGAGAGTTTTCAATTGCAGCAATTAGGATTGTACAGTAATTTTCTATAACAGTTTTCAACATGTTTTGTCATCAATAAAAGTGTAGTTATTTTATCATTTTTTGTTCTGAGTGTTAATTAGTTAAGGAGTGCTTTTCACCTCCTTATAGATCAGGAAGTATGGGCCCACTTTCAAATCTAGAAGGAGGATTTTTATGACAGGTTTTAATCTATAATTTTGCTACAGTAGAATTAATAGATTACTTGTCAAGTTTACTTTTCTTGTTTTAAGTTTGTATAATGTTCTTTATGTTTTCTATTATGTTTGTGTAAAGTATTTGTGTGTGTGTCAGCTGATAAATTATATTAAGCATTTTTCCTTTACTTTCCATGTTCTGTTATTTTTATGTTTCAGTAGCTTTCAATTTCTAGCAAATTTCATTTTGCTATCAATTCCTATAGCAGAAGCTTGACGACCTTTTATGGTAGGGCATTGACAGGTGTTTCATTTCCAAGTATCACTTCCATTCTGCAAGAGTAAACTAGGTTTCAATTTTGCAAGTGTAATTTAGGATTTCATTTTAGCAACATTTCAATTTAGCAATTTCAATTATGTTATTTCAATTCTGCAAAAGTAGATTATATTTTAATTCAGCCATTTCCAATTCTTGCAATTGTAGTTAATTGTTAAATTTTGCAATTTAGATTTAGTTTTCAATTCCTATAATTTATTTTAGTTTCCATTCTGTAGACTAGGTTTAGTGTGACACCAAAAGGCTAAACCAAAATTTGCTTCACTAATAAATGCTTGAAATATGAATGCCTGAATTGCACTCTGCCCTAACTTTCTATCGTAGATAGCCTTGGACACCACCCCGAATTGATAAGATCTTTGAGATTTAATGATGTGCATAATGATAATGCATCAGATGAAAGGTGAAACAATGTGCTCTTTGGGCACTCTTCAGCCATTGCCTATCCCAGATCAAGTTTGGAACAACATTTCCATGGACTTTATAGAAGGGCTCCCTAAATCTAGAGGCAAGTCAGTTATTTTTGTGGTAGTGGACCACCTTTCAAAATATGCTCACTTTTGTGCCCTTGCCCATCCTTATACAACATCCATCGTTGCACAAATTTTCTTGACTCCATCTTTCGCCTTCATGGCATGCCCACCTACATTGTATCTGATCGTGATCCCACCTTCACTAGTCATTTCTGGTAAGAGTTGTTTAAGTTGCAGGGGACTTAGCTCAAAATGAGTTCAGCCTACCATCCGCAAATGAATGGTCAAACAGAAGTTGTTAATAAATGCTTGGAAACCTACCTTCGCTGCTTTGTCTTAGATCATCCCACTCAATGGGCCAAATGGCTATCCTTGGCCGAATGGTGGTACAAAACTTCCTATCATATCGCAACCAAACTCACACCATTTGAAGTAGTCTATGGGTGCCTTCCACCTACGACTTCTTCTTACATTCCCAATAGCTCCAAGGTCCAGGCTATCGATAAAAATTTGAGTCAACACACCGAGGTCCTTTGCCAACTTAAGCAGAATTTGAACATGGCTCAGAATCAGATGCGCCAACAAGCTGATCAACATCATTCTGAGCGTAGTTTTGATGTCAGTGATATGGTCTTCCTTTGCTTGCAGTTGTATAAAAAATCATCCCTAAAAATTTTTAGGTGCCATAAGCTTGCTAAAAAATTCTATGGTCCTTACCAGGTTCTACAAAGGATTGGCCCCACAACTTACAAATTGGTGCTCCCACCAACTTCCAAGCTTCATCCTATTTTTCATGTTTTTTATCTCAAGAAAGTTGTGGGCACACAGGTACAGGTTCAATCCACACTTCCTGAATTGGATGAAGAAGGATCCATATTACTTGAACCTGAGTAGTTGTTGGATCGTCGGACTCACACTCTTTGCAACCGTACAATTACAGAGATCCTGGTTCAGTGGCATGGGCTTCAACCTGAAGATGCTACATGGGAATCTCTCCACCAACTCCAACAACAGTTTTCTCATTTCAGCTTTGAGGACAAAGCTTATTCAAGGGGAAGGACATGTTAAGATCCCATCATAACCCTTAATGTAATAACTTCCATGATGTAATAATTCCTAAATAACGTGGGTAGTACCCATGATTAATATTTTGTAATGTTCTAAGTTTTAGCTTATATAGTGCCTATGAAAAATGGCACCCTTTTTATGTAACACATGGTAGATAGGTTATGTAAGGTGGCCTTGTGCATGTAATTCGAGTGGCATTGTGCATGTAATTCGAGTGGCACTATGCATGTAATTTGGGTGGCATTATGCATGTAATCCAGGTGGCATTTTAAATGTAAGCCAACCATAGAAGGGAACTCTTTAAATACTCGAGAAGGCACCAATGTATTCATATTTTTGCAAATTAATCAAGTGTTGAAGGAGGTTGCCCCCTCAAAGAGGCCTGCGATTCTATCTTATTATGAGATTGTTCCTTTATACAAATTTTTGTTATAATGTGTATTTTGTTTTGAATATTAATATGATGTTTATGTGAGTTTATTTCCAAGAAATTGTGTGAGAGTTTTTTATTTGAGTTTATTTTATAGTAGGATCCTAACATTTTCTTATTTGAAGCTTCAGCTTGCTCGTTTGCTTGCGGATAGTATGGAGTCAAAAAATAGTGTTTGATTCTATATTTAGATGTCAAAGCCCTCACAGTTTTGTTCTTGAATGATGTTCCATTATCCGATATTATTTTGGATGGAATCCCAAAATGACTTATGATATGCTCTAGTATAAAATCTGCTATACAAGCTCTAGTTGTCGTTGTTAAGGGTATTGCTTCCACCCACTTTGTGAAATACTCAGTAGCTGTGATTATGAATGTATGTCGGCCTGATGATGGGGGAGAGATATTGCCTATAAGATCTAATCCCCACTAAGAAAATGGCCAAGCCGCTTGAATGGGCTGTAAGGCCTGTGATGGCAAGTGCATAAGATTAGCATGATGCTGACATTTGATGCATTTCTTGACATACACATTGCACTCCTTCTCCATAGTGGGCCAATAGTAGCCCATTCGAAGGATGCGCTTGATGATGGCCATGCCACTGAAATGGCCACCGCATGTACCATCATGAGCTTGCAAAATTACCCATGATGCCTCTTGGGGCTCTAAGCAATGAAGGAGAACTCCATCATAACTTCGTCGGTACAAGATGTCTCCTATTAAGACATATTTTGTCACTTTTTGTTTAAATGTGTGTCTTGTGACACATGACAGTCCCTCTGGGATCATACTAAGTTTTAGGAAGTCTTTAATTTGTGACATCCAGTTTTGATAAATCTCAGCTTCGACTGCTAAGATGACTTGCTCCCCCTGCGTATTTACTTTTGCAAATGCAGACTAGGAAACAACCTTATGGTGAATGGTAGTACCACTCCCCATCAGACTATGAGAGGTTAATGACCCCCAGGGTGCCTTCTTCAAGAAGTCTTTAGCTCTGCAGAACCATTCAGATTTTGGTTCTACGCTAATCATATTGACTGACATTTTATTGTCAAAGGCTTCTCATTTTGCTACGGGATGCGAGAGCATTTTAACATGAATGGTAGTGAAATCAGCAGACGGATTCTAAGGGATTAAGGATCCCAAATATGCCATGGTGTCTGCAAACCTGTTTGATGAACGAGGGATTGCCTCAATGTCATACCATTCCAATTTAGCTAAATACGTGATTACAAGATCTTTATAGGCTTTCAGTATGGGACATCGACACTGAAAGAGCCCCTTGACTTGATTTACTATGAGCAAGGAGTCACCAAAGATGTTTAATATTTTAATATTCATGGCGATGGCTGTGTGGAGCCCTAGCAGCAGGGCTTCATACTTAGCGTTATTGTTGGTGCACAAAAAATCTAATTTAAATGACAAGGGCATTGGAGCTCCTTGTGATATGAAAAACACTATTTTGGCACCACCCCCTTGCTCACACTTCAAACCGTCAAAGAACAGAGTCATATCAACATTGTTCTCTAGTTCTTCGGGTTTGGGAGCTTCAGACACGATGAAGACTGCATCGTCCAAAAGCTCTATGGTTAGAGGCCTACTGTTTGACAACGGTGCCTCAGCTAATTGATCAGCTATGACCTATCCCTTAATGGACTTCTGGCTTATGAATTCTAGATCAAATTTTATCAATAGCATGATCCACTTCATAGTACGCGTATTGTGATACGTCTTACTCATCATGTATTGTAAAGGGTTTTGTTTTGATATAACATATGTTGTATGACTCAACATATAGTGCCACAATTTCTTTGTAGCGAACACTACTGCTAAACATAGTTTTTCCACATATGCATACCCTAGCTCGTAACTCACCAAGGTTCGGCTAATATAATATATGGCTTGCTCCTTATCTTGCACATTCTTTTGGGCTAACATGGTCCCTAATGCAAAGTCGATCATCGATATATATAGCAGAAAAGACACATCTGGCCTTGGTGGAGCTAGCACTAGCGGCATCGCCAGGTATTGCTTTATTTCAATGAAAGTTGCTTGACAATCCTCATCCCAATTGAATGGGACCCCCTTGTGTAGCAGTCAATTCATGGGTTGACATTTATCCGATAACTGAGCAATGAATCGCTTTATCAATGCTACTCTACCCTGAAGGCTTCTTAACTATTTAATATTGGAGGGAGGACGCATTTCTAAGATAGCCTTGACCTTCACTGGGTCAACTTCGATGCCTCTCTTTGAGATGATGAATCCTAATAGCTTACCAAAAGTTACGCCAAATACACACTTCTTAGGATTCAACCTAACATTATATTCTATTAGGCGATCGAAGACCTTCCTTAAGACCTCCACATGCTCAATACGTAGCAATGACTTGGCTAACAAGTCATCCATGTAATATTCTAGGATTTTATGCATATAGTCATGAAAAATGTATGTCATGGCCCACTGGTATGTTGCACTAGCATTTTTGAGGCCGAATGGCATAACTTTGTAGCAAAATGTTCCCCATGGTATTATAAATGTGGTTTTGTGCTGGTCTTTGGGTTTAATACGAATTTGATTGTAACCAAAAAAACCATCCATTAAGGAGAGCATTTCGTGACCTGCAGTTGCGTCCACAAGAGCATCGATATTAGGCAACAAAAATGAATCTTTGGGTGTTGCCTTATTGAGGTCTCTAAAATCCATGCAAATACGGATTCTTCCATCAGGTTTTCCCATGGGTACCATATTGGACACCCATTCTGGATAGTCGATGGAGATTACAAATTCTACATCCAACAACTTTTGTAGCTCATCTTTCACCATTAAGGCTACTGTCGGATGCATCTTTCTAAGCTTTTGCTTGATCGACTTCTTCGTCAGATCTAGCGAAAGGTTATGCGTAACCAATTTTGGGTCTAGACCTGGCATATCCTTGTACGTCCAAGCAAATAGATTTGGTCTCTCTTTTAGTAGAGGGATGAGGGTGGCCCACTCATCTGGAGTGAGACTCTCTCCAAGTTTAACCTTCTTTGCATTGGTGGGATCATTGCTGATATCCACCTCAAAGGTTTCCTCTATTGACATATGTGATCCCTCCTCAAGCTGATGAGGCGTAGGAATCAAATGGATGTCATCATCTAGGTTGATAGGTTCCATGTTGGAAGCATTTTTGGCATGATAGACATCGTATGCACAACCTAGCACAAAATGGAAAGGTTGCAACATTTCTTTGTTAGGGAAGAAATATTCAGGCTCTATAGGTGAATCAATGTGATCCCAGTTGATAGCATCTTTGTTAAGATACAATGGTTTAGATGGATCTACTGGATTGCAGAGTGGAGTGGTCAAATCAATGGAGACCATATTGATGGAATGGTATTGGCCTCCAGAACCACATGGACAAACTTCTATACAATCGATGCAGTCCTCATACCCATGATCTGGCTCTAATGGCACAGGCACAAAGGGGTCTTCTCTGTGAGGACTACGGACAACTGGATCCTCCCTATGCACTAATTGCAAAATAGGATCATTTGGCTCATGAAGCTCCATGTAGGTCGATGGAAGAGGATTAACCAACCGATAAATTTGCTCCAGGTTTAACTATCTTGCTCTCAGATGAGGACCAACACGTAACTGATGATAGACCTCATCTATGTCGATGGGTTGATGATGGTGATGCAAATAAGGAGGACCAAGGTAGGCCCTCTCTAACTCATCTTATTCATCACTGTATTACAACCAAAACCCATCATTCTCTCCTACTCCTATGGGGTGCTCTGGCAAGTGCGGCCCCATGAATCTGACCTCTTGATTGTTATCATCACTATCTAGATAAATCGGATAATTATACCGTAAGTGTGACATCACCAAGAAATCTAGCTCTGCTTCTTCCCCTGAATGATCAATGTTGGGAAGGATCTCTTCGGTAACATGTACCAACTCTGTAGGCAGTAGGTGATGCGCATACATAGGCCTTAAGTAGCCCCCCTCAGCTTCCTCCTCAGATTGATCATTGTTTGAGGATTCACTGTTGGCATCATAACTCGGTCCACTCATCTCGGAGGTGGACTCCTCTCCATCATCACTGTACAGATCTCCTAACTCGAGATCACCCAAAATTGTGGGGCTATGCCCCTACACACCTGTGTCATTGGTAGCACTACGGATTTGGTGACCCAGGTTGTCTCTAGGGTTCCACTCTGTATCAGTATGCTCTAGGAGCTCTTCATGATTTCCTTCAAGTGGCTCAACGGTGATGATAGATACCATTGGGTAAGTCCTCTAGAATCTGGATGGATTAGGATGATATGGGTTAAAATCCATGTCATCCCCTAGGCTAAGGTACAAGCGATCTAAGGATGCTACGAGCAAGTCATCTTGTCCTTGTATCTGTAATCCTAGGCTAAACCTATCAGTTGCTAACTGATAACGTGGTTCGAGCGGAGTCCTACATCCTTGTTCGAAGAGACCAAGGCCATACCCATGCCAATGATATAACTCAAAAATATGTTTGGCATAGTTAGGGTTTGATAGATAATGAACATTCACCATGAATGGTTCATCATCATCTTCGTCCATGGGCGTACGCGTGGGAAGCTGATCTAGCCCCGCATAGATGAAGTTTGTCTGGTTGGGTGGTTCTCCCAATGGAACCATGGATCCAACCAAAAATCAGTGAGCATGGGGGCGACCCATCTCTTGTGCTATCTCTAGAATTGGTCTGAAGGTAATATTTTGCACAATGTACTCTCCAAGCCCTATAGTGGCTAGATGAATAGTCACCCATGGTGCGGATGACCCTGCTGATGATGCAGGTGAGGTAGGCTGAGGTACCTCCTCGGCTATGTCTTGGGCTTCCTCCACTTCCATAGGGGTGGGAGCCTCCTCGATGACTGGCTTGGGCATATGCTTTTCTTCTCTCTTGCCCATTTTCACCTTTTTCTTCCTCTCATCTCGAAGCATCACTGATGCAGTCGGTCTTAAGGAAGTAGCAGTAGTATGCTCAGATCTGTGTGACATAGATATCGATGGTTGAGCATCTACCCTTTGCTTTCTTTCTGGAATCTTAGTCGATGATGCTGGTCGAACATCTAGGTGCATTGACGAGAGTATGAAACCCCCTGGTAGATCTTCCATGTTCACAAATTTGAATGGTTCTTCATCTGACGGTACCACGTGAACTTGTCCCTCATGAATGTACTTCATGCACTGATGTAATATCGAGGGAATGCAATGCATCTCATGAATCTAGGGCCTCCCTAGTAGGATGTTGTACTGCATGGCTCCTTCTATCACATGACACATCATAGAGATGGTCTTTAGGCCTACTTGGATGGGTAGGACAATCGTGCCAACCGTCGAACATAACGCATCGTTAAACGCTCTCAACGTGAATGCAGTTGGTACGATGTGTGATTTTGGCAGCTTCAAGGGACTCAAAGCCTTGGTCGTTATGATGTTGATCGATGAACCAGTGTCAACCAAAACCCTTTTAAATGGCACGTGGTTGACACATGCAATTATATGCAATGATGGGTCAGCCATCTCAGTGGGAACCATCCTGATCTCGTGATCGTAAAATTGGATCGTTGGTTCCTGGCACTGCTGTACATGTCCCACAAAATTTGTGAATGCTTGAGCATCCTAGGATTGTACTTCAATAGACCTCAAAATGTCCATAAGAGTCTCCTTGTGCCTAGGGGACTGCTGTATCAATTCATATATGGACAGCTTCGTAGGAGCTGTCTATAGGTTTTGGACTAGCCTGCTCCGTATGGTCACCACCGGTCTCGTTGGTGGGCTTGGAATATTCTGCATCGGTTGTTGATTCGGCATGGCTTGTATTCTTATGGGAGCATGCAGTTGATTCGGTTGCTCATACCTCCCATGCCTTGTGACAACATTAACCATACCAATGAACCCCTAGGTAGGTGGTTTGACGTGCACCTGGTTGACGTGACCAACGTTGTTGCACGACGCCTCATGGTTTGGAAGTGGATTTTTGTAAATCCCCATGTTCTGGTTGTCAGGCACTAGTGGATTACTTGGCACTACAAGCTCTCCTTTCTCAATCATGTTTTGCATGATATGCTTGAAGGACCAACATACTTTGATGTCATGACCCTTCGCTCGGTGAAAGATGCAAAACAAGTCATCCTGGTACCCCTTTGCCTTGGGTTGATTTGGATCGACCATCTTGATTTTGGGTAATCTTATTGCCTTGGCCTCACACAATTGGTGGAATATCGATGTTAGCAATTTTGTCAAAGGTGTGAATTGGTGAGGTGGGCATTGTTCTTTGTTCTTGCCCTTATAGTTATTGTTGCACTTTTCATATTGCGTAGGAGGAGGTTGGGCCTAATAATTTTGCTTTTGCTGCCCTTTGTCCTCTCTCTGGAGGTTCAACACCACTTGGTTGACGTGGGCCTGCTTGCCCTTATGCTTTGTGGAGCTCTTATTTGGCCCCTCTTTCCTGCTCTTAAGCTTCAAGTTGCCTTCCTACAACTTGATGTCTTCAATCACCTTGGCTTGCACCAAAGCCTCCTCGAATGTTGAATATTGTTGCAGCTGCAACAATAGCAAGATGTGCTTGGCACAACTCTTAGTGAACATTCGGGTTAATTCCATGGTAGGAATAGGGAATGGTAGCTTCACCATTAACCTCCTCCATATATTTTTGTATTGCTCAATTGGCTCGTCATCGCACTGAGCTAGCGCAGCCAAATCGGAAAGGTTTACCTATTTCTTGATGCCGAAAGAAAAGCATTCAAGGAAAGCATCTACCAGTTGCTCAAAACTGGTAATACTATACCTCTTCTACTGGTTGAACCACTCTCGGGCTAGGCCTAAGAGCATCATGACAAACATGTGCAGAAGTAAGGTGTTATTGCTAGCTATTTGGAAACAGGCATCCAAAAAGCCCGTGACGTGCTCCTATGCATCTTTGTCACCTTTAAAATTGTCTAGCCTGGGCATAACAAAATGCTCAGGATAGGTAGGAGCAAGTATCAAGGGGTCTAGAGGCTCATTGTGAATATTTCTTAAGGTCAGTTTTTGAAGTTCCATGCCTTACCTCTCGATCACCTTCACTTTAGCCGCTAGGGCTTTATAGGCCTCTGAGGATAAGAAGTCCTCCTCCCTAAGCTGATGTGAGGGTGGTCTCGGAGGTACATTCTTCCTCTATCAAGGTGGAGGTCGTTGCTCCTCCTCCTCCTCGACTAGGGATTCTTTAGGATATTCTTGATTGTTTCTCGCTCCCTCTTCTTCCTCATATTGTTGTTGCCCCTCATGTTCGAATGGTGGTGGTCGTTCTCTTTGTTGGGCACTAATATGAGTATGAGCATCTCTGCGCTCCTGTTGCGCATCGACTTACGAGAAATCCTTTCTCTGGATGCACTCTCTATTCTCGACATGAGTATATAGACCAGCCCTGGCTAGCCTATCTTCTTGCTCTACGTGCTCCTTTTGGGTAAGGATGCGTTCTTCACGCATGCGCTGCTCATATAGTCTCTGTCGAATGAGCCTCTGTGATTGAAGATTCTCATCTTCAATGCACTGTATTTCCAAGCGAGCATCCTCCAATTGATCTTGGAGAAGCTGTCACCGCTACTCAGATACCAGCCTATGCGATCTATCAAGGTCATTGGCCATGACAGGCCTCTGGTATGTATGCTCTGTGCGAGCGACCTTATGGGTTATGTACCCATCTAACTGATCTGTGATGCTTTTGCCTTTGTCTGTAAAGATGACATTGGCGTCCTACTGAACTCTATGCTCTATGCCACCATGCATGGATGGTGGATGGATCACATGAGGGTGCTTAGAAGCCTCTCCATGTTCTCTAGTAGTTCTTATAGAACCCCTACTGTGCTCACTCGAGGCACGAGTGGGCGAAGCTGAAGGCTTATAGCCTAGCTGCTCGAGGATGCTACCCAAGCTATCCAACTATTTGGATCTCCACCGCTCGTGCGGTGGTGTGCCATTGGCTCCCACCTTAGCCATGTCAATGGTGATATTTCTATGTTCTTTACATGTGGGAGTCTACACAGGCCTATGCTTAGCAGTGGCCCTATCTGAATGCCCCTGAATGGGTAGATCTCGATCCCGTCTATACTCCGAAGGTGGAGCCATGGATCCTCCTGTAGACCTATGTCATAGGGGTACTAGCTTAGACCCCTGTATAATGTACTCTTCAATCGATCCCATAGATGCGCATGCAATGCGGTCTCGGTAATGGCTTTCGAGTGGAACACTCTCATGCTGAGAGGCTCCTTGATCTATCCTGTGCCTAGAAGAATGCATAGAAACTCCTCTAGTAGGGGTATGCTCAGTAAGTTCCCCTCGTGTCGAGTTATCTCCTCTAATGCTTGTCAAATGACGTTCGAGAAGCACACGTGGGCGAGGACTCGACATGTGCTACTGATGTGAATCAGTTGGGGCTTGGTCATTGGCTTTAGGCTTATGCCTTTGTCGACCGCCCCGTGTCTCCACCATAGTGTACCTAGTGTCTAAATTTATTCTTTATTACACAAACAAGGTATACAATAGTGT
Source organism: Wollemia nobilis (assembly GCA_028583015.1). Classification (NCBI taxonomy): domain Eukaryota; kingdom Viridiplantae; phylum Streptophyta; class Pinopsida; order Araucariales; family Araucariaceae; genus Wollemia; species Wollemia nobilis. The sequence continues at coordinate 4,779,486 of JAQPPZ010000523.1, read as the reverse complement.
TTATCTCATATTAATTTTTGAAAGTGAGCCCTAAACTATTTGATGTTGTTTCAATGATTTGTTGTATCAGTATAGAACTCCTTATCATGTTTTGAAAAGTGTTGGATGATATTCTCAGTTAAATTGGCTTTCACCTGTATACTCGTAGCTCGACAACTTGGCTATGAACTCCAAGTCATGTAATCCAACCTATAATGTGTGGTAATGAAGCCCACACATGGTCAGGGAGCATAGGTCCTCCCAGATCCTCACCCATTTTCCCCTAATCAGTGTTATACCCTCCGAAGAGAATACATGCAAATTTTCTAGGGTACGAAAGGTTCTTGGATCCGGTATTGGTCTAATAACAAAGGGTACGTAGGATTTGGGCCAGCGGATGGAAATGATGCCCACCATCGTTGAACCCTACTAGTGGTTGGATGTCAAGCCCAACTCACTAGCGTTTAAGTGCCAAGTGGTGTGTGTGGTTCATTTTAATATACATAAAAGAAATGCATCATATAGCACTCATGCTCATTTTCTATATGCTATGCAAATGAAAGAACGTTTCAAATTCAGAAAATGCAAGCTATTCTAGATGCTCCTTTAGACAATGCATATTACGATGGTAACAACCACTACTTGGGCCTCACACATGCAAACCAAACACACAAATTCTATCAAGCACGCTGGATTCTAGGGCGGATTGCAATCAGAGATCCGTTGTTCCTAGCAGCGCCTTTCTACAAATGCAAATTGAAATGAACTAGGACATGATTAATTTCCTTTTTCTTAGTTTGCTTTTCCTAATTTCATTTCACTTTAATGCATTCTATAAAAACACAGAGAAGTAAAAAAAAACAGAGAGTGGAAAATAGGGCCTACCTCAGGTCCTGAGTTGATCTGCACTCTACTTTTTGTTGTCTGTGTTGTCAGGTGTAAACCGTAGGTCTGGTCTACGGTCTACACTATAAACCGCATGTTGAACCTATGGTTCAGTTGTTGGCCCATAGCTGATAGCTGCGGTCTGTACCTACAATTCCAAAAATCAAGAAATAACAGTCAGATGTCTATTTGTGGGGGTGCCACCGTGATCGCCTTCTGTAACCACCAAAAAGGCTCACACCTAATGTATCCTATTGCAAGAATTGATAAACAAAATACAAGATGCATACAAGAACAAGAAATTGACAATGAAATGATCAATAAAAGATGCTTTATTCCATTATATTTCAATGCCAAGCTCAAATTACAAGTACATCCCTCTTAGGGATAATCATCTTGATACAATTGTTACAATAGGAGGTGTTTTGTTTCCCTCTCAAGGGTAGGTGTGATTTCAAAGTGCCCTTCGGGATGACACGAACTGCTCTAGGGTGGAGTAGACCCTCTTCTTCATGTTGAGGAAGGAATTGAATGATTGTAGCTCCTTTAAAACCTATTTCCTATGATCAAGAAACAACACAAGAATGTCAAAAGCATAGGAAACCTCTCATGATGAGGCCCTTTAAAGACAAATAGCATGAAAATAGCATAATGACATGAATTCAAGAAAATGCGTAAACTATGCTAAACATGCACAAATCCTATCAAGATTGATGGAAATATATGAACAAGAAATACAACTATCAATCTATGGCATCAATTACTTGAAATGAAGCATTATAACATGAAAAGAAGCCATTAATGTCTAAACTACCATAATGAAAACAAGTTAGTAAAAACACTAATTATGCCGGTCAGAAGTCTCTAAATTCCTAACTAAACCATTAAAATGCTAAATGTAATCTAATTAAGCATACTGGAAGTGAAACAGTAAGGAGAAGTCACCTCTGTTGCAAACCGTAGCTCTGATTAGCGGTCTGCACTATAAACCATGGCTGAAAGCCGCGGTGAGCAACCAAGTGGTTTGCCCTCCAAATTCAAGGGTTGTGGGCTTGACCTCCTTGTCCAATTGATGTTCAAGGGTCACCTTCGGTGTCCTCTGACAGGTTTGGCGGTTGAATCGTTGAATTGGGCCTCCGTATGCCCGAATTAGCGTTTCTTGGCTCTCTAGCTCCTTAGGGCATCCATGGCACAATTGTCATGATGGTTGACGAATTAGCAAAGGGGTTGGCAAAAAATCTCTCTCAGTACTCTCAAGTGAGTGTACAATTTGATAGGGCTTCGCTGCTCAAGTGTGCTATCTCATCTCTCTATATTTTGCCCTATTTTTGAGGGGTACTTATAGGATTACCCAAGGGCTAGGGGTGGCTTCATGGAGAAGCCAAGATCAAGAAGGGGTGGTTAGGATAGTTGGATTGGAAGCTTCCATCCTTTAACCACCTTCTTCTAGAACAAATGGCCATTCAAACTGATTTGGCTCGGATGAAGGCCAACTGAACTTCAGTTAAGACCACAGGTTACAATTGCGGTCCAGACTATAAACCATAGGTGTCAACCATGGTTCAGACTATAGACCACAGGTCTGGGCTACGGTTCAGACTGATTAGGCCAAGGAGCCCAAATTGAGTGGTTAGAACCACTGCTCTATCTTGGAGTCTATCCAAGATCTTCCATATGGTCTTGTAGCATGTCCATATGAGTAGTCGCCATCGACATAACTCAACCTTAGAATATGAGTAGTTGCCATCAAAATAAGCTTATATTTAGAATATAAAATAACTCAATATTGCTAATGGAAAGTGCTAAAAAATATAATAAACTCTTATTGAGTAAAAGACCTCAAATACATCATATTAAATCACCTTCCATTGCTCCATGGGTGATGTCCCATCTCTTGATCTTCCCTTTGTGATACTATTCTATTACAATTGCACATCCATAAATAGGATGGAATGTGACTCTTCATATGGTGTTTCTTGGCCCTTACTCTTCCTATGACTCTTCATATTCATATTCTAATGACACATATACAAAGGGATAACTATGCACATTTACATTTCCAAAATATCATTCCACACTTGTGCATTTATTACTTTACATAAAGTAAATACTTTCAACCTAATCTAAGACACTCTTTCCTAATCTATAGATGTACCCATGGTGGTACATTGTCATGTACCAAGTAATGTAATATATTACAACAAAAAATCCCTCACCTATAAATTCTCTTCAACTTTAGTATAATAGGGAAATACCTCAACACCTTCGTAGGAATATTAATGCATACCTTTTGTGAATGAGGGTCAACTTTCCATCGAGATGCACCACATGTTGGGCAAGCTTGCTTCTTTTCATGATATTTCCAATATAAAATATAGTCATTGATGCATGCATGTATCATTACATAATCTAATCCCAATGGCCTTATCATTTTCTTCACCACATATGTGGACTTTGGAATTGTATTATCGATTAGGAGCATATATTTCAGCAACTCCAGTAAGTCACCAAAGCTTTTATTTGACCAACCATGCTTTGCTTTGAGATTATACAATTTAGCATACACTAATAGCTTTGTGTACTTTGTACAACATGGGTATAATGTTCATTTGGCATCTTCAAGCAAGCTACAATATTCATCAATAAGAACTGCTCCATAAGATAATTGAAACTCAACATCATCTCGCAGTTCTTGTCCACTCTTTGGGTAATTGACATTGAATAATCCGTATGCATCATTGACCATTCCAATGATGTCATCTTGTACATATTTGGTAATTGGACCCTCATAAGTGGTAGGGCACGTGCTTAATGCATATTTATCAAAACTAGAGGGTTGTTCTCCATGTAAAACAAACTTGGTATATGTCTTATCAATCTTGTACCAAATCAGGTGGTCACAAACCTCCAAAAAACCAAGAGTTTCCATATTTGAGAACTTTTGACATGGAAATCTAGTTATTTCATGGTCCATTGAATTCTTTCTTGAAAATATAGGAATTGGTGAACCCCACGATAATAGTCCTCACTATTTCTATAAATAGACCCCCCCAAAAAATAAAATAAAAAGTATAGTTATACGGGTAGATCTGATCGAAAGAACAATTTTTTTTTGTTAATGGAGATAACATAATTGAAATACCTTGGCTACTCCTAGCCAAGCTTTATCCATGATACTTGATGGATAGAAAATATTGACCCAATTGACCTAGCTAGAGTTGGTGCTTCGAGTCTTGAGGATGATCCAACTATTGAAAGTAAAGATAATAATCTTGTTTCCCAAGCACAACCTACACAAGGTAAGTGGAGTTTCTTATGCAACTTATTACTACATAGTACACTCCAGGGATAAAACTAAAATACCTGATAAAACTAAAACAAAACTATACCTAAATGAGGTAGTAAAAAAAAATGAGAGAATTTAAACAACAAATTCTAAGATAAAAAACATAAGAAGTTGATACAAAAAAAAAGAAAGAACCCTTAGCTAAACAAAAACTAGAAGAGTCAGTTGAAAGAAAAGAATTGGTTTCAAAATAAAAGAAAGAGCCATGGTTGAATCTATCTCCATTAGCATTATTTTTTTTTACATCAATGCTTTCAACTACAAAAAGTTTTAGAGCACCACAAATGAAGACTGCTTCTTCATCAAACAACACATACATAGTCCAACATGCACACATGGACATAGACATAGATGACACACCTTTAGGGTCATACACTGTTTATTGCAGATCCAAAAGGAGTCATCTCAAAAGAAACCAAAAAATAATAATTAGAAGAATATGACATAAGAGTCATAGAGTTAGTTGATCTGTCATTACCAAGATCAGGAACAAGACCAACTACTAAAAAGAAGCCTTCAGGAACAGAAATGTGTCTTATACCATTACCATGGAGATGGCCTAACAATGTGTTAGAATATATAGGCCTAAATAAGGAAGAATATGGAAAAGAAAATATTATTCCATTTCTACCAAGAGAAGAAATAGATGATGAAAAGAAACTCAAAGATATTCCTACAATGCAAAAATAGTTAAATCACTTAAGCCAGTACATGAACTGTTTAGCAAGGAATTTTGATGGCTTTGAAAGATTGTGCAGAAATGAATTCATGAAAATTGAAAAAGGCATATGTAAATATGTGAATTAAATAAATATTAAATACACCTAAATCCTTTTTATAAAGAGTATGTGGCATAGTTAAAAACTATAAAAATAGAAATATTGGATAACAATCATGACATATAAACTATTTAAGGTATATACTAGCTTATTTTAAAACCTCATGATCAAGTATTTTTGTGTATGAGGATACCCTAGAATATCTATGGAGGAGTCAAGTTGTCAAGATTTCCACAATTTTTGTGATTACTTGGCTGTTTTGCAACATTGATGTAATTGTACCTCATTGGCTCCTTTGGTCTCTTTCAAAATTTAGAGGCAAATGTAGGATGTCTATATGATATTATATTTTTATGCACTTCATGGAACTTAATCATATTTTTCATATATTTTTAGCTATTTTGGGGCATTATCACTATGGAACTTAATCATGTTTTTCATATATTTTTAGCTATTTAGAAGCATTATTGCTAGTCCTAGCTATTAGAAAATAAACAACTTCAGTTACAATATCTATAGTTACCATGACTTACTATTAAGGTACATTAAAAGGATTGTGATGGGGATTATTGTACATTGTTATGAAGAAGAAAGGAGGCATGAAGACAATAAATTGCAATCTATGTTGGTTGGAGCAATAGGGAAGCTCTTTTAAGGATATCCGGGTTTAAATGTTTTGCAGAGGTCAGAAGTTCCTAAGTTCATTTGGAAATGGTCTTACTTTTGCGTGTTTTGTTTGTGACTATCATATCCTATGCATGGTTGGGATGAATAATTTGCACTATATAGCATATTATTTATAATCAGATATTTTTGTAACAAGTTTGGAAGTCAAAAATGCAATGGCCTCAATGTGGTGCGTGAGTCTCTCCTATAGGATCTGGTTCATGGTATGGATTTTACTAGAACTAAATATAAATATATAAAATAGAAGGGTTGGAAATATTTATATGTTTTGTAGCTAATGCCTTTGTTGTCAAAATTTATCCATGTTTGTATGTTGGTGGGGATGTTTTGACATAGCTCTAATAATGATGATATGGAGTCTCTCTATCTCTCTCTCACATACACACACATATGGGGGGTGAAGGATTTTTCTTGTATCATCTGTATGTGATGAAATTCTACTCAATCACTAGGGGATATTGGTGATTAATCATCCTCATGAACCCCTATTGTGAGGACAAGAGTATGGTAATCCTCAAGCCCATAAAGGACTATTCTCAGTATGTGCCATTATATGTTCATTGTTGCTATCACATTGAAAATTTTATTCATAATTCATGGCTTCAACAACTTTGCCATATCCTTCTTACCAATATTTTATACTAGAAACCAACATGCCCTATAAAGAGAGTTTCAATAAACAACCAAATCATCTATAGTGGAGAGATATATTGACATGCTAAGTGTCAATTTTGGGACATCCACGTTCTCTTTATGGGCTTGGAAGGTCCATAGACCTTGACAATGAGCATAACCAAGAACAAAGCAACCAAATATGTTCTCCAAGTATGTAAGAACAACTCTAATTTCCATTTCCCAAAATAACCATCATTTAAAAAAATATTACAAGCCAAATAAGGAAATACATTGCATCCTCCCTTAATTTCAAATCAACATATCTGAAATAATTCTATTAAGTTTAAACTTAATATTGATGTCTTACTAGAACTTTATAACTTTTGATAAAGTTTTAGGAGTCTTAACTCCTCCTAGTGAGGTCTTTCATTTGTATGCATGGTCAATATCTGACCTATAGTTATCTTCAATATCTCCCATGGATATTTGAAGTAACATCATCATTCCTTACATATGTCCTTTCTCTCTAGGACCAAAATGATGTTTTCCCTCAAGTTTCATTTTGGTTTAAAATAAAGACTAATTGTATTCCAATGCTATAACTTTGTTGTGGTCGTACTTATAGTTAAGGCTCTATTTTAGCACAATGTTGCAATTAGTTTTGCAATGTAAGGGTTGCTCTGTGTGGGTCTTAATCAAATTTCAACTACATTATTTTAAGAAATTCCATTCGGATGTTAAAAAACATAGTGGTATTTACTACTATCATTTTTACTACAAACCATGAAGTAATAATGTACCCTAACCATTTCTTTTTATTACCAAAATGGACCATCTCAATAAGTTCATCAACATATGACATTGGATTATCATTATGTTAAAGCAACATATGAAAATATGGAAAGTAATTATAAAGTGGCATAATATGCATTGCTTCATGAAATTGGAGCAATAAGTTAAACCATCATACATAAGTAAAGCCTATATTTGACTCATAGTAGGGTAACTTACATTAAGCATCATAGATCAGAATACAAAAGTAAAGTTTATCTTTCCCTATTATACCATTATAATGAAAAGGTACAACAATAAAGTCTATCTTTCTCTAGTGTACCATCATAAAATTTGACTCATAGTAGGGTAAATTACGTTAAGCATCATAGAGCAGAATACAATAGTAAATTTTATCTTTCCCTATTATACCATTATAATGGCAAGGTACAATAATAAAGTCTATCTTTCTCTAGTATACCATCATAATGATAAATTACAGGAGTAACGTTTACTAACCCACTTTATACCATAATAGCAAATGCAATAGTACATAGCAGAATTAAATCAATTTAGTAGTAAATCTTAACCATCACTGTAAAGAAGAAAACAAAATAACTTGAATCTTTATGATAGCATATTACAGCAGTAGTGAAACTCCTTAGTACATTAGGAGTTTTGAAGCTTTTCAACAATACATAGCAATATGGAGCAGATTCTAACTCATAGATATAATTTGACATAGCACATCATTAATTAATTGGTTATAGTAGCATCCCCAAACCCTAAACCCTTTGCATCCCCAAACCCTAAACCCATAAAGGACTATTCTTAGTATGTACAATTATATGTTCATTGTTGTTGTCACATTGAAAATTTTGTTCATAATTCATGGCTTCAAAAACTTTGCCATATCCTTCTTACCAATATTTTATACTAGAAACCAACATGCCCTATAAAGAGAGTTTCAAAAAACAACCAAATCATCTATAGTGGAGAGATAGATTGACATGCTAAGTGTCAAGTTTGGGACATCCACGTTCTCTTTATGGGCTTGGCAGGTCCATAGACCTTGACAATGAGCATAACCAAGAACAAAGCAACCAAATATGTTCTCCAAGTATGTAAGAACAACTCTAATTTCCATTTCCCAAAATAACCATCATTTAAAAAAAAAAATCTTAACCATCACTGTAAAGAAGAAAACCCTAAATTTTGAACACAATTTCCCTCTACATCCCCAAACCTTGAGTAGTGCGTACCACTTAAAAGCTCAAGATCTTTGTCAAGCCCTAGCTCGAGCTCTATGTCTAGCCCTAGCTTGAGCTCTCTATCTAGCCTCCATCTAAGTGAAAATCCTAGCTTGAGCTCTCTGTCCAGCCTTCATCTGAGAAAACACCCTAGCTTGAGCTCTCTGTCCAACCTTTGTCTAAGCGAACGCCCTAGCTTGAGCTCTCTATCCAACCTCCATTTGAGTGAATGCCCTAGCTCGAGCTCTTTGTCTAGCCTATATATGAGAAAATTACCTAGCTTGAGCTCTTTTTCCAACGTCCATCTGAGTGAACACCCTAGCTTGAACTCTCTATCTAGTGGGAAAAGTGAAAGAAAATGCTCATTTCGCTTTTCCCTCGATCTTTATATTTTTTTTTTGTTGAGACCCTAAGAGGGTAGTTTTAAAATACCCTAATAGTATTACCTAAAACACCCTCTTAAGCTAAACTTAAGAGGGTGGTTATACTAAGAGGCCAATTATAAACCACCCTCTTAGGATCTATTAGAGTGATTTTTTACCGTCGTAAAAAAATTGCCTTATTTTAGCGACTGTTAAAGCCCTTTTTTGGTGTAGTGATTTACATGACATTATTTTGAGAAGCTGAGTCTAGACATGCAACAATGAACAATTTGAAAAATTAGTTGATTTTTTATAGACTTTATGCCATTCCAAGCATGGACAAAGTCTCCAAAATCTAAATTTAGGGAAAAAATAAAGCTATGGAATCTATGGGCTAGAAGAGAATTGTAGAAGAATTTCATGTTTCAATCTCCTTATTTGAGCCATTGGATCCTAGATTTATGCTTCCATAAGAGCTCTTCTCTTTTTTCCCATTCCTCCAACTGTGTTGTGAGTCTAATTTTATTAATACTTATACTCTTAGTGAGGCCATCTAAATGGATTTGATCATTCAACTCTTCAAGTTGAGCAATCACTTCTTGTTTCTTTTGCATGATTTTTCTAAACTCCTTCCAATTCCAAATATTAATTTTGGATTTGATGTATTGTAACATTTTGGCAAAATAAAACATCTTAGTTTCATACCTTGGTTTACCTTCTTTCCACCATTGCTGCACTTTGGGTTTGAAGGAACTATCTTTGAGCCACATTAACTAAAATTGGAAGGGCAACAAACTGACCTTGGTTTTCCATATTTCAACCATGACTGGCCAATGATCCTAACCAACATTGTTAAGAGTTTTTATATTAGGAATGTGACCATGGATTAAAAAATTGTTAGAGAACAATAACCTATCTAATATTTCCATGATACAAGCATAGCCTTGCCTTATGTTAGACCAAGTCATGAGGCCATTATCTAGTTGGATGTCCACAAGGTGAAGGTTTGCAATATATTCACTCATGAGGTCTGAGCTCCTATATAGATTCCTATTCCCCCCCTCTTCTCTTCTAAAGAGAGGATGGTATTGAAGTATCCTCCGATCAAGACCCAAGCTTCAGGAAATTGGGAGATAATATAAGTTATATCCTTCCATTATATCTACTTTTCCTCCAAAGTAATTGGAGCATAAATAGTCAAGTAGAGCATAATTTGGTTAGATTGTCTACTTTGTGTAGCCACAACCAAGAGATCCTAGCTACAAACCATATGGTGAATAATGATCTCTTTTGGTCCCATAGGCAAGCAATGTTGCCAAAAGTCCCATGGAGTTGAGTGAAACCACTTTTTCTACCAACCAGATTTTACTTGCAATAGACTCCATTTCCCTTATAGACATCTTTGTTTCTTGAAGGAAAACCAGATGTGGTTGGTTTGTTTGAATCATTCTTCTAATTTTGTTTTGTTTTGAAAGACTTGAGCCCTCTAATATTCCAAGTGATGATATTCATTAATAATAGGGCTAATATGTTGGTAAGGGAATTAATATTACCTTCATCTACAAGCTTTTCACCTTCTTTTACCATATGACATTGATTAGTCTCATGGACTAGCTTTTGGTTAGTGTCCATCTACATTTATTTACTTTTGTTTCTTGTCTTACCCCAACTGAATCTAGGATAGATTCTAACCCTAAATTATGTGTATACACAACCAAAGAGTTATTGGAAGGATGAACAAAGTCTATCTTGGAGTATAAATTATTTGAAGTTTTAGAATTTAAAATATTGTTCTTTTTGTTTATGTTTTCTCCCTTATTTTTATGTTGAAAACCTTTGATTTTCTAGTTTGTCTTCGAGTCCTTCCCCGCATCTTTAAATTTTTTTCTAAGATTTTTCTGTTGAAAACCTTTTATTTTCTAGTTTGTCTTTGAGTCCTTCCCCACATCTTTAATTTTTTTTTCTAAGATTTTTGTCTCGATTATGTCCTCTTCCTCACTTGTGAGGTTATTCGTGAAAATAATTCCAAACATATTAGTTGACAACATTGATTGATCCTTCATAATTGGTTTTTTTATTATTTTCTTCTTAGGCATTTGGAAACCTTCTAAGTTTGTGTATTCTTTTTTTTTTATCTAGAATATTTTTGGACAAATACTAGAAAAATGACCATATTCATGGCATATTTTGCAATGAAAATGAATATTCTCATAGTCCACCACCTACTTCTAAGTGTCCTCCCCAAATTGTAATGAGATTTGTTGTGGAAGGGGTTTCTTGAAATCCATAAAGATACAAATTTGAGCATAAATAATGTGTTCAAATTTGTGTATATATTTAGTAGTCATAATGAAAGTTCCAAGGGAGTTTCCAATATTAGAAAAAACTGTAGGATTCCAAAATTCAATTGGGAGGCCAAAGAGTCTAACCCACACAGGTCCTATAGAAGGTATCTCTTCTTTAGCTTTAAATTTAGTGTGCCAAGGCTTCATGAAAATCCATGCCCTTCCAAAGAACCAAGGACCCCCTTGAAATATTTTCTCTCTATCTTCATCATTAGCAAAAATAACAAGAAAATAACCATTGGGATAAATAGATATTTGTAACTCACATTGTATTTTCTAATATTTTATAGCCCACACTTTGAAAGCACATAGGCTCGAATGAAAACCTAGAAAATGACAAATCAATTCTCTTCTTTCTAGATATTCTATGCCATATTGAATGTCACCCATTTTTAGCTTAACAATTGGGGTTCCATCAACTGCTCTTAGACATCCCGACTCAGTTTTTATAGAATCAATCTTAGGCATTCTTAGAGATCTACGAGCTACCTTAAGATTAATATTAGTATTATTCTGGGATTATCTACCATGAAGGACATCTCTAAAATTTAATTTTGAGGCTGAATCCTCAAAATCCTTACCCTTGAAAGGGGTTTCCATAGTGGATTTGTTTTGGGGACGTTCCTTACCAACGAGATTGCTTGAGTTATGAACTATTTTTTCTTTTCCTAAGGAGGCTTCTCTTATTTGATCTGCAACCTGCAACTTGTTTCGAGGTCTCTTTAATCCATGTCTCAAACATCGAGGAAAGGTGTGATTTTTGCTTTTTTCCTGGGCAGCAAATTGAAAGCATTTTTCAATCAAGTCTATAGCATGAAGATTTGCTGAATGAAAAATTTCTAATCCATTGTGGGTCTCCTCCAACACATATTATGTTTATATAGGGCAAAATAACAAAAACATAAACTTACCCCTAGGGCCCGGAGGCCTCAAAAAATAGCCTCTGTCACCGCATGCGCTCGACCCAAAGATGAAATCCTCACACAACTACCTTTGAAACCCTCATGCGCTCGACCCAAAGACGAAACCCTCATTGCTCTTCCAACATTTTTCGGTATTACAAAAAAGCTTGAATATTATCCATGTATCATTTGGCAAGATTTGAACCTTGGTCTCTTCTTTAAATATCGAGGAATCTAACCAGTTGAGCTAATACCACTTGATTAAAATTTTAATTTACACAGGTTTTTATGAGGGGTCCTGGTCCCTTTGTATTGAGTTGGGTTTGAACTTGGGTCTCTTGAATGAAAACCCAAGAACTTTACCATTGTGGTAAGCTTACAACTTAAATGATGTTAATATTATTATATGATTATAATGTTAATATCATTGTTATGATGTAATACAGGTGGATTTTGTTTAATTTTATATAATCAGATTTTAAAAAATTATAAATTTAAATAAATTTTTTGTGGACCTATTTTAATTGCATATAATTAATTTTTAAAACATTCAAATTTAAATTAATTTATTGCATTCTTACAACAATGTTTATTATTGGTATCAAGTGGTATTAGCTCAACTGGTTAGATTCCTCAACATTTCAAGGAGGAGATCTAGGTTTGAATCTTTCCAAACAATACATGGATAATATCCAAGCTTTGTTGTAATAACAATATGTGGTGTTGATGTAATACAGGTGGGGCCTATTTCAATCCCATATAACCCATTGAAAAAACAATTTTTATTATTGAAGAGAGTAGACCATCTCTTCGATATTGCTTAATAGTTTGGAAACAGTGGCAATGGATTCTTAGTATGTTTGGTAAATGCATGGTGATGAATAGTAGAATTTAAGATTGGTTAAAGCAATGCACTTATAAAAATGAGGTTTTACAGACAATATGGGAGATATCAAAAGATAAAATACTTTAGATTGTATGACTAGAAAGGAATAAAAGAATATTTAAAGGAAAGAAAAGTATTTTAGAGGTAATGAAAAGAAAGATATTTTTAGCCATAGAGGAGTCTAAACCAACCCTATCAACTCACCTAGTCCCTAATCTGTAAGCAAAGATCCTTGATAGATGGAGTCAAGTCATTAAATGGAATTATGATGTTACGTACAAGAGAAGAAAAAATAAGGGAAAGAATATAAAATGGAAACCACTAGATGTGGAGTGGGTTAAATTGAATTTTTATGGAGCATCTAAAGGAAATCCAAGACCAATAGGAGGAGGAATAATTATAATAGAGGAGAAATTGTATCTCATTATGCTTTCAATAGTGTATTTAAGATAAATAATGAAACTGAAGCTTGGGAAACTTTAGAAGGGTTAAAAATATACAAACAAATGAAATGAAACAAAGTATGGATGGAAGGTGATTCTCTCATAGTAATAAATGTGTTTTCAAGAAAAGCAAAGGCTCCATGGAACATACAAGATATAATTGTGGACATTCAATATCTTGCTAAAGAGTTTGAAGAAATCAGGTTTACACATACATTAAGGGAAGGAAACAAATTTAAACCAATGAAAGCTAAATAGTAAGGGTTGAACATATAAAAATAGATAAACTTAAGTTTAAGTAGAATATTATTATACAATTTCGGTTGTGTGTCACTTCGCGAAGTATTAGGGCCTTTTTTTTCTAAAAAATATCTCATCTTTTAGGAGTCATATCTTCGTGAAGGGTTATCCGATTTAGCTAATTCTTGGACCAAATTGTATAGAATTTGAATAGCTATAAAATGAGTGGTCATATGCAGGAATATGAGTAATATTGAGGGAGATACGATCTTGTAAAATCAACCATCTAGAACAAGGGTAATGATGATTTTCAAGTCACGATAAATGAAATTGCAAATATTTATTAGCTAGGGTTCGAATTATGGGAAGAGCAATGAAGGGCTAGGACTTCAGTGAGGCAAGATATTCTATCTGGATATAATTTTTTAGCTAAGTTTTTTTCCCCTTCTTTATCTTAGAAATTTTGCATGCAAATTCTTATAAATTATTATAATTATTTATCAATTATTATATTTACTATAGGACATTATGATATATTTCAATAGATTTTGAGTTTTATGTTCCTTTCCATGGACTGATTTATAGTTAAATACTTATAATCATCTCTAGTGGTATAGGTTAGTGAGCGCACCTCAAAGAGATCCTTGTTACTTCAAGATAGGGCAATTTTTGGTAAATTTAATGGGTATTGGCTAGGGGCTTCAACCTTGAGAAAATGGATTGATAGGAGTTGGAAGTCTCCAGGAGTGATTCTATCCTTTCTTCTCAAAGGTTTCTTCCTAACTATTTTTTGTTCTAGGGAAGAAAGAGAAAAAATCCTAAAATGGGGTTCCTAGTTTTTGGGAAGAGCAGGACTCTTCCTTACCCACTGGTATGAAGGTTTTTCACCTAAAAATATAAATCTATCCCTAGTACCAGTCTAGGTTGGATGTTTGGATTACCCATTTAATTTTGGGAAATAGATACCTTCAATGAAATAGGCAACACTCTAGGAGAATTTCTTGAGATTTTAGATACTACGAAAGATGGATTCTTGGATATTTATGCTCGGATATTGGTCATGATTGATATAAGTAAATCTTTACCATAATAAATCATTCTTAAGTATGGGGATAATATGTGGAGCCAAACCATATATTATGAAAATATATATTTTAGATGTCATGAGGTGGGGCATACTGAGAGATCATGCCCTAAGAAGATCCCAACATAATCATATGTAGAAAACCTTAAGAGAAACTTACAAATGGATAAGGATGAAGATGGTTTTCAACTTCAAAAAAATAGTTCTAGAAAAATGAAAGAAAATAAATAGTGGATATCAATAAGGAAGGATATTAGAAAAAATACCAACTCTTTTAAGGCTTTATCCTATGAAGAAAAAGTAGATCAAAACTTAGAGGATACAATACAACAGGTTCACCATATTAACATGAAATCATCTATTTAGTATGATCCTCATATAGGAAAGAAAAATCTCGATGAACTTAAGGAATGTGTCTCATCAAATTTTAAAGACTCTCTTGAAGTACCATGCACCATTTGAGAGAAAAAATTGGTAAAGAAAATACAATTTTAGAAGTTAATACCTCTACCATTAATAAGAAAATACCAAAAAATGAGCAAGACAAGTCAAAAGCTTTTGTAGTAGAGCCAAGAGAGGATAAATATGATGAAAAATAAAATTGTGAAAGAATATTGAGGAATAGAATAATAAGACCTACTTCTGATATATATGTCAAAAATAGGAAAACCCTAAAATTATAAAGCAAGATCCAGGGAAGCAAGGACAAACATAGAGAAAGGAACAAAAACTAAGTTTGTTGAACTTCTCTTTATGAAACAACAAAATGATATTAGTAATATGCAAATGGGATCAATAGCCCCTAATGAGACATGATTATCATCTCATGAAATATAAGGGATGCTAATGTCCCCTCAAAGAAGAGGTGTATTAGGGACCTCTGTTTAAGTAATAATCTTGATATTATTTGTATCCAAGTTACTAAAGTGGCAAAAAAAAGAAGTTTCAAAAACTATGAAAGTAGTATGGGCAAGATGTGAATGGGATGCTATGGATTTTGAAGAATCGGCAGGGGGAATTATAACTTGTTGGAATCCTTCTAGAACCTCTTATGTAACCATTCATAAAACTTGGAATTGGATAGCCCCTTTAGTTACTTGTTACTTTGTAGATATTTATTTCATCCTTATCAATGTCTATGAACCTACAACTTAGTTAGGTAGATTAAAACTTTAGAGTGGGATTGAAGCCTTTATAATAAGTAAATACCAAAAAACTTGATTCATGATCATAGAATATTTTAATTCCATAACCAAGCTGGATGAAAAATTTAGGGGAATTATGAAATTAACCTAAAGTATGATAGATTTCTCAGCTTTTATTCAAAACAATAATCTATGGGAGTTTGAGTGTGAAGAAGACAACTATACATGGACAAACAATAGGAGAGGCCAAAACCTAATAGCTAAAACATGGAATTCTTTAGGAAATGGCAGGTTGTATGCTCTAGCAAAAAAAATTAAATCTATGACATCTAGATTAAAAGAATGGACAATAACACTTTTGAAAATATTTTTGAGAAGAAATAAGAACTAAAAGATAAACTTTCAAAATTCCAAAAAAGTGATCATAATAGTTCAAGCTTAGAGGAAAAGGATTTGATTAGTGAATATCATAATATTTTAAGGAAGAGAAGTTTTGGAGATTAAAATCAAGATAGGATTGGTTAAAAGGAGATAAAAATATAAAGTTTTTCATAAGATGGCTATAGTATAGATATCAACATCCAAAATTAGTAGAATTAAATCAATAGAAGGGGTTTGTATTGAAGATCAGAGTGAAATTAGAAAAGAGGCTAAGTCTTTTATCAAAATATTCTAGGATCAATGGAGACTGAAGTTCTTAATGATAAACATCTTCAAGATGTACCTTTAGTTATAACAAATGAATACAATGGGAAAAATATGGAGCCCATTACTCTAGAAGAAGTTCATTTAGCTCTTTTATCTTTTAATAAGGATAAATACCTTGGTCTAGATGGGATATCTACAAATTTTTATCAAAATAATTGGGATATAGTGAAGGATTATTTATTGGTGGCAGTGGAACAGTCTAGGGTAAAACAATACATACCTTATAAAATAAATGCAACATATCTTACCTCAATTCCAAAAAAGAAGGATGTTGAATTGTTTGATTCTTTGAGACTCACAAGCCTATGTAATATGGAATATAGGATTATATCCAAAGTAATGACAAATCAATTAAGACCATTGTTAGACAAAATTATTTCAGAAGAGCAAGGAGGATTTGTGAAAGAGAGATAAATTCTGGATGAGATCATAGTAGCTCATGAAGTTATAAATTCAACAATTTCAAGAAAAGAGAAAGAAATGATATTAAAATTTGATATGAGTAAAGCCTATAATAGGGTTAAATGGGATTTTATTTTTTGCATTTTTAGAAAATTTTGGATTTGGGAAGAAATAGGTTAGATGGATTAAAGCTTGTGTCTCTACAATTTCTTATTTAGTATTGGTAAATGGGTTAGTAACATAATATTTTAAAGCCAAGAGAGGCCTTATACAAGGAGATCCTCTATCTCCTTATTTGTTCATTATTATGGTAGATGTTTTGAATAGGAACTTAAAGAAGGCTTATAAATATGGGCTTATAAGTGGAATTAAGGTTAGTAATAACATCGACAACATCACCCATCAACAGTTTGTAGATGACACAACCCTTTTTGGAAGGAGGCTAGAGATTTGAATAAATTTTTAAAGGAATAAAACAAAGCATCAAGGCAAAAAGTTAATAGAAAAAAAGCTAAAATTTACTTCTTAACACTCCAACTAATATCAAAGCAAGAATTTGCAAGTTAATTCAAATGGAGGAGGAAAATATACCAACAACTTATCTAGGGATACCTTTATTTGAGGGGAGAATGAGGATAGAATTATGGAATTCAGTTATTAGTAAAGATCAGAATAAACTACCAGCTTAGAAAGGTAGATGGTTATCGTTAGAAGAAAGAGTGCAGTTAACTAAGTCAATATTACAGGCCATTCCAACATATTATATGTCTTTATATACTATGCCAAAATCAATTGAATTTTTTTTAATATGTATTATGCGATCCTTTTTATGGTCAAGTTTACATGATAAAAGGAAATTTATTTTGGTGAAATGGAGCAAGGTGTTTGATGATAAAACTAGGGGAGGTCTTGGTTTAAGATTTCTTACATATGTAAACTTAGCTCTTAGGGGAAAAGTAATATAGAGATTGTACAAAGAGATTCAAAGACAATGGACAAGAATTATTCTAAGTATGTTGAGCCCAATGACCCAAGTTTAATATTTACTGCATTCTCTCTACCAAATGGTTATGCTCTTTGGAATGGTTTAAAAAAATTGATTGATCTAATGATTAAAGGTTTAATATGGGTGGTGGGAACTGGAGAAATTTTTTCTATTTGGATGAATACTTGGTGTGATAAAAAACCACTCAATTTAGATCCAATTTTGAAACCTTGGATGAGATTGCTTCAAGATAAATATGGTGATAGAGTTTTAAACATTTTGTACAAGGATCAGAAAGGAAGATACAAATGAAAATAACATTTTTTTACATGTATACAAGATATTTATGCTAGGAGGCAATTGAGTAGAAAGATAACAACTATGATTATTTGGAGGGGAGCCAGGGATAAATTGATTTGGGAGTTGAATAGCTCAAGAGAATACACAACAAGAAGTGGATATAATGTAAAGTACCAACAAAATAGTAATATCACTAATATATGGAGAGATATATGGGATCGCCCAAGCATTCCTAAAGTCAAAATATTTGTTTGGCTAGTAGGCCATAGAAGAATTTTATCTTGGGATAACCTTATGAAAAGGGTTTTTCATGGTCCCTCTCAATGTGTTCTTTGTAAAAAGGAGGAGAGTATAGACCATATCTTGGGACATTGCTCAATAGTTTAGAAACTATGGTAATGGATTCTTAATATGTTTTGTAAATGCATGGTGATGAATAACATAATTGAAGAATGGTTAAAGCAATGGCAGAGCACTTATAAAAGTGAGGTTTTATAGACAATATGGGATATATCAAAAGATACAATACTTTGGATTGTATAGCTAGAAAGGAATGGAAAAAAATATTTAAATGAAAGGAAAAATTTTTAGAGGTAATGAAAAATAAGATATGTTTAGCCATAGAGGAGTCTAAACTAACCCTATCAACTCACCTAGTCCCTAATTTGGAAGTAGAGAGCCTTGATATATGGAGTTAAGTCATTAAATAGAATTATGATATTGGGTACAAGAGAAGCAAAAAGAAAGCAAATAATATAAAGTGGAAACCACCAAATGTGGAGTTGGTTAAATTAAATTTTGGTGGAGCATCTAAAGGAAAATAAGACCAGGAGGAGGAGGAATAATTAGAAATAATAGAGGAGAGATTTTATATCATTACACTTTCAATAGTGGATTTAAGACAAATAATGAAACTGAAGCTTGGACGACTTTAGAAGGGTTAAAAATATGTAAACAAATGAAATGGAACAAAGTATGGATGGAAGGTGATTCTATCATAGTAATAAATGCAATTTTGAATAAAGCAAAGGCTCCATGGAACATACAAGATATAATTATGGAAATTCAAGATCTTGCTAAAGAGTTTGAAGAAATCAGGTTTACAAATACATTAAGGGAAGAAAATAAATGTGAAGATAGGCTAGCCAATAAAGGGGTTTTGATTGAGGATCATAAAGTTAAATTCTCCTTTCCATGGTTAGAGGAAGTAGTAAGTTTAGTTGAAGTTAACAAGAAAATGTTGACTGCTTGAATCAAATAATGATTAGGATTTACTTTAATATTTTCCATTGGTAATATTTGCTTTATTTTATAACAATAATGTATTTTCATATAAACTATTTATTATAATTTTTGTGGTTGCACTTGTGTTTTAGAAAGGAAACTAGCAATCCAGATTTGGTAAAGCAAACTATGATATTGCGATGTTTTGGAAATATTACTCTACTAAGATGTAATGCATAGATAGTAGAGGTGAAGTTTTAGTATTGTGAAGGTTGCTATAGAAAAATGTCAAGAAAGATGCTGAATTTTGGAATATGTGTATTCATACAAAAAATTGAAAAGATCCAAAAAATAAAAATCGAGAATTCAAATATTTTATGTAAAATGATGTAGGTTTCTAGCTATATGACGAGTGTTAAAACAGTACGTATTTTGTGCAAGTTTAATCTATTTTCTATCTATAAATCTACAAAAACAAATGTATTTTGATGATTATTTTATTTTATCCATATAATTTATAAATGAATTTGATTTATAATGATGAAAATGATTTGTGCTTGTATTTTATGCAAAAGTGTGCAAGTTTCTATGTGTTTTCGATAGGAGAACATTGCAGGAGCTTTGCAAGAAATGATGTAGTAAGACACAAACAGATGATAAGCATGGATAGACCAACCATGAGAATGATGTGCTAAGGAGACTTGTGGATGAACGCTACAGAAAGGTGCTACAAAATATAGCTACAGAATGCTGCTACAAAAAGTTCCTACATATTGGTGTTACAAAAAGAATATTGACCAAGTCAAACTATCTAATACATTTTTATGCCACGTCCAGTGACAACGTAGTATCATTACTTAGCATATATAGTCAGCACAATTAACTAACATGTTGGCATTATACACGAGATTTTATATTTATTAAGTTGTTATATAAAGTTGTTATTAGAAAGTTGTAAGATCATTATGTTGTTAAGATGTTTAGATTTAGACGCAAGCCTATTTTGTCTCTTCCTAAAATGAAGGACAAATAGTTGTACTGGCTACATCATTAGATTATTCAAATTAAGAAATTTTTGTAGACACCAAATCCTAGCCACTTGTCCTTCATCCTAGTCACCCCACTACCCACTGGTCCACCACATTCCTTTCCTACCATTCAATTGGCCATTCCATGCCTTTCCCACCATCCAATGACCCACTTTAGCCCTTTCCTACCATTTTTTGACCCTTATTTGACTTATTTATATCCATTTTATATTATTTATATTTAAATATAATATTTTATATAATATTTTAATATATTTATTATAAAATATATATTTATAAGCCAAATTAACCTCAGCCATCCGATCCAATCTAATATTAGTTGTTCATCTTCCTTAATCCATGCCACAAGCAATTTTCATTATTAGCCCTTGGATTTGCTTTTATTCTAGCCACACAATTTGGTGAAACCCTAAAAGTAAACCCTAAGTCTAATTATAAATAAGAGTATATTTGATACTCAACCCTTGGATTTTTGGTTAGTCAATTTTTGGATTTTCCCTTAGCTAGTTCCTTAGTGGATTTTGGAATCCTAGCTTCTTTAGTCCTCAAGAGTCTCTTATATCTCTTGTGCCCTAGAATCCTTAGTGTTTCCATTAGAGTCCAAACCCTAGCCCATCCAAAACTTCGTCCATACATTCCACCTTGCCATCATTTTGCAACAAAGCAATGACTGCAACAGATCCATCCATCAACAAACAACAAGCAAGTAAGAGTAAGGTAAATCAATATTATTTTGTTACATTTCATATTGTTTAATTTTATTTGCATTTTATATTGTTATAGCTAGGGTTTTAGCTATGATTTTTGAGGGCTCACACAGTGGAGCCCTCATTATTATTACTAAATATATAGTGTTTCTTTGTGTACATATTGGATAATATATTAGAAGCATTGGACAACTAATCAAGTTGGACTAGACCAGCATCAGATACGCAGAAGCCCACTCACACCTATTGGGAGCAGAACACAATTGAAGACACCACCATTTGTTGTAGCTAGGGTTTTGGATAACCCTAGAAATATTTGTAATAATTGTATTAAAAGGGATTCCTACATCCACTATTGTAACAATGGAGTTTTTAAGCTCCCCCCTTGTTTAATATAAATCTCATGTGTTGTGCAATATATGGTCATTTGAATTCTGTTTATTCAACATTTGTTTGGTGTTGTGTTTTGTCTTCACAAATGGTGATCATGGTGGGACACCACAAGGGTTCTACTTTCTAATTTAATTTTTTGTACTAATTTCATTTTGTTGTTCCATTTTATAGGGTTTTATAGAGTGAAAAATTAGTCAAAATCATCAGATAGAATTTTTGTAAGGTCATGTGATAGTTTGCAGGAGGTGCACAGGTGCTCTGTGGCACCCGTTGATCCCACAGGTGCCCCGTTGCACCTATAGAGGTGCCCTAATACAACTACAGAGGTACTCATCTACACCTAGCAATGATTTGGAGTAGAGCTTAGGCTTTTGGGTAAGCCCTACAACCATTATGTTTCAATTTTTGTTTTTATGTATTTCATTATTTCATTATTTATTTTCATATTTTAAGCTTAAAATGAACACATTAAGAAATATAGAAAAGAGATCATTTTAGATTGCATCTAGGGCATCTATGCATTCATTCATCACATATTTTGAGTTTTCTATTTTGAAAAGAATTGCAAATTCAAATAATTCCTGCATCTTTATGTTTGCATTTGAAAGTAAAGAGCATTCATTATAATTTACATCTTAGGAGTTAAGGGTTGCTTATTTTAATTATCTAAGTAGGAACAATACTTAAATGCAAAAAATATTCCTACCCTTGGGTGACTCCTTTGGCAGAGAGGTGGACGAACCCTCCGGTTGTTATCTAGGTAGGGGGTTTTAAGCAGTGTACTTCACACTTTTTTTGAAGAAATTTGCATTTATGTGTTGGATTCTAATTTAGATTTGTGAAATATATTACCTTTAACATTGTTTGTCCACATTAGAAAACATAAATTTTTAAATTAATCACACACAAGTACGATTCATTCTAAAAAGTAGTAATTAGATTTCATCACTGGTTGCTGCTTGAGGTTTGGTGACAGTGGCATTCATCTCAATCCACCAAATATCTGCCCTTAGACATATTAGGAACAACCCTAAGCAAAATTATTGGATTTCATCACCAAAAAGAATATAATTGGCCCATCCAACCATAGTTTTGTTACATTTATTTTTTATTAAGCAAGATTAGGATACATGAAACACACAAAACTATCATTTTAAAAAGGAATTTACAATAAAAAGAGATAATCAATGAACAAGATAAGCCACACAAAGTGAAACTTAGGATTGATTGTTTTTGTTGTTTTTAAATTCTTTATCTTTATTTTTAGTTATGGAGATTTAACTTGTCAGTCCTAAAATTGCATTTTGATTTAATTACTTTATGGTTCTAACTTGAAATCAAACAAAGTTATTAAGTCAAAATAATTTAATGGAAAATACAACAAACATACCCGCTACTTTAGTAGCCAACCCTTCCAATTCTATCCAACCTAGTCCATCTAGGTCCATTTACCCATCTCTCCTACAAGAGGGATTCCTTCCCCAAAAACATTGAGCAACCATCCATCCAAATTGACATGGACTACGTAGAGGCTCTCTATAGGTCTTCTAACTATGTCCCTGAACCCATTAGCCAAGACTATGTTGCACAACCAGAATTGGCTACATCTTGTCCATCCAACCCCACCCGAGGATATCCTAATTATGCCTATGAATATGGTATACCCTCTTCTCCTAGTCCATCCAAACAAAACCCAAGTATTTTTAACACTCATCCTCCATCTGGATATACCTAAATCTGTTCCAATAATTTGTAAGAGGAGTATGTTAATGCTACCTCACAGGTACCAACCTCCTAAGTTGTCACATCAAGTGCAACTTGCTCCATGCCCATTTCCTCCAATCCATCCACATCCATACCTGCATCTTCTAATCTATCTACAACCTTGTCAATTTCTTCTATGTTCGAATAAGAACTTCATGACACGTTGGGTCTCATGAACAGATTGCTTCTACAACATCAAAATGCTAGACAACAAGTTCATGTAAATATTACACTTCCTGTAGTTTCAATACAACCAACCATGGCCAGCTAAAATTCCACTTGGATACCCCAATATTCGATGGTGTCCATCCCCAATCCACCTCCAATTCAAAATCCAACCCCTCTAATCATAATTTCTTTTGTCCAACCCAACCAATTCTTCCAAAGTATTCCTCCTCATAAATCTTCTCCCTCTCTCAACCATCAATCTTCCCCCTATAAATTTCAAACCAATCAATTCCATCAAAACCATCTAATCACTCCCCAATATTTTTCTTCTAGTCTATATTCAAATCATCAGGTTATCCAAGGCTTCCACATTCTTGGGGAAGATCTTAGGATTTAGGCCATGCAAAAAAAAATAGATCAGTTGATGCAAAACACTCTTGGCATGTCAAGCCAAAAAATAAATTTAATCTAACTGATCCATCAACCAATCCATACTTTGGTACCATCCCCGCCATATTCGACAAACTTTACATTACCAAAATTTGACAAATTTAGGGGAATTGAGGACCCTAAGGAGCATGTTAGCTCATTTGTTCATGAATGCTTTTAGATTCAAACCGACGATGCTCTCATGATCTAAAAATTTCCTCAAACATTAGGAGGATACGCCATAGAGTGGTTTAATCAGCTACCAACTCATAGTATTTATTCTTTTGAACAACTAATTGACCTTTTCTTTGAGTGTTTTATCCTAAACATCAAAAACAAGGTTTCATTATCAGATGTATACACCTTAAGACAATGGGATGATGAACCTATCTATGAATTTGGAAATCGTTGGAGGGTTGTCGTTACCAAATTTCCATTCTCCCTTCCAATGGATGAAATCATCAAATTATTTACTAAGAGTTGCTTAAAACCCATATATTGGATGGTTCAGCTTCATACCTATCATTCATTTAAATAAGCCTTAGCATAGGCTAGCATCATTGAGGAGATAAAAATCCAAGAGGGCGTAATTAAGCCTAAAAAGAAAGAATGGAAGAACAAGGGACAATTTAAAAGCAATCAATCAGGCCAAAATAAGTCATCACAAGCCTCTTTGGCTAGTCCTTCTAATCAAGTAAATCAAGTAGTGATGAGCCAACACGTAATGGCTCAACAACCCATGTAAAAACTGCAAAAAATTGCTTATCATGTGATTCCCTCGGTAACTCAAGCACCCACAGTGTAAAACACAACATCAAATGTGGAAAATCTCTCTCGTTGGTAATACGCTCGACCCCAACACCAATACAATTCTTTAACAGAGTCATATTTTTTCCTCTTCCAAAGGTTGTATGCCACAAACAAGTTGGATTTTCCTGAAATCAATCTCGATGACCCTACCAAACATAGAAAAAATTATAAAGAACATCTATTTTACCCATACCATAGGCAAAATGGTCATGATATCAACACTTGCAATATTTTTAAGAACATCATTCAAGATCTCATAGACTTGGGGGCCACTGGTGGATAACCTCTAGCTCCACAAAATCAAAACTTGGGGATTTTTTCAAGAACCTCTTCCCAATCGTGAAGAGGCCCAAACTAATGTAGGAGGTAATAATTATCACACACCTCCTAACCAAGTTAATCATGTCCAACATTACCAAAATTTTGTAGGAGCAGTCCATGTGGTCACAAGAATTCAAAGGTAAAATAAATAAAATGCCTAACAACCAACAGTGTCACAGCCTTCAAATCCACCACCCATTCAAACCTCTCCAAATCCATCCCCACAAATCCATTTTCTAGTTCACCCAATCAGCCCATCCATCATCCTCTAAGGCCAACGATATCCCTAAGTAGTCGGTTAACTACAAGTTTGAAAATGGCTTCAGCCAAATTGTCCATATATGAGCTCATCCAAAAATCACCTAGGCATAGAGAAGCCCTAATGGAAATTCTTAAATCTATTTAGTTTAAATCTCAAGAATCTAATGCCTTCAACAATTTTGTAGGGAGCATTAGAACATGCATGGAGCCATCCATAACCTTCTATGACTTTGAAATAAAGTCAATGACCTCAGAATCCGTAGATCCTTCATTGCATATCATGGCCCTGATAGACAAAAAGCCATTTAAGAGAGTCCTAATTGATACCGGCTCATCCATAAACATTATCACTACCATTGCCCTTAGACACCTCAACCTTCTGCCTTCCCATATTTCCAAATCCTCATTCACCCTCAAAGCATTTAATGATGCTTTGTGTACCATAATTGGCACTATTGTTTTACCCATTGAAGTAGGGGTCAGAATGTTGCATACTATGTTTCATATCTTGTATGGGGCCATGAAATACAATGTACTCCTTGGTAGACCTTGGATGCGGGATATGAAACGTGTTCCATAAATTTTGCACCAATGCTTGAAATACGTTCATGATGGTCAAGTCCATTGCATCCTCACAGATGTAGAACCTTTCAAGTATTGTAATTTCATTTTAAACCCCTATGAATCCATGTTACCTTCCACACACCTATTTTTATCCCCATCATCTTCAAATCCATCCACTTCATCTTCTAATCCATCCACATCTTCTTCCAAAGCTCCTATTTTTGAGGAGTTACCCATCACCAAACCCCCTCAATCATCCATTTCTTCTTGTACATGTGGTCAAGGTCAACCCACTTTCACCACATCATCCACTTCAACCACTCCTTCTACAACCATTTCTTCTTCATCATAATTTTTTTTGAAAAAATTGAAAAAAAACTTGTATTAAAACAAATAACAGTTACAAGTGGGAGAGAAGACATCCCAACCGAAAGCAAAGAAGCCAGAAGACAACAGGCCATGAAAACGCGACATGTCACAAAATCGCGACACCAAACCTAACAACGGCCGCACCCCGACAACAAGTCGCGAAAACGTGACATGTCGCGAAATCACGACATGTCGCGAAATCACGAGAAAACAACGCCGAGGCCGCAAAACCCAAAAGGAGTCGCGAGATCGCGATGGCACAACACCAAAGCTCCCAGACGCCAGAATTGTCATGAAATCACGACGAGAAAGCCAGAAGGCACCTGATCTCCAGAATTATCGCGAAATCGCGACAAGGTCTCCCTTTGACACCAACATTGCAAAAGTGTCGCGATATCGTGACATTTTTTCCTCATGGCTCCAGTTGGCCGGAAGTGTCACGATTTCGCGACGAGAAGACCTTTGGGCGACCCTTCAACAAAGGTGTCACGAAATCGCGACGTGTTCTCCCCGCGGCGCCCTTTTCTCAAACGAGTCGCGATATCGCGACGATTTTCCCTCCTGAAGCTTGTTCTCCAAAACTGTCGTGAAAACGCGACGAGTTTTCCCTTGAGCATCCTTTCCTCAAAAATGTCGCGAAATCATGACAGATTCTCACCTTGAAGCCCGCACTTCAAAAGTGTCGCGATATCGCGACGAATTTGCCTCTTAGTGCTATTGCTGCCAAACTGTCGCGAATCGCGATGGTTTTTTCCCCCGAGAGCCCATTCGGCAGAAGTGTCGCAAAATAGCGACGAATTTTCCCTTGGGCACCTTTTCACCAAAAGTGTCGCGATATCGCGACAGATTCTTTCCTTGGGCATCCTTTCCTCAAAAAGGTCGCGAAATCGTGACAGATTCTCACCTTGATGCCTGAACTTCAAAAGTGTCGCGATATCGTGACGAATTTTCCTCTTAGTGCCATTGCTGCAAAAATGTCGCGAAATTGCGACGGTTTCTACCCCGAGAGCCCAATCAGCAGAAATGTCACGACATCGCGACGAACTTTTCCTTGGGCATCTTATCACCAAAAATGTCGCGATATCGCGACAATTTTTCCCCTTAACGCACTTTTTCCAAAAACGTCGCGAAATCGCGACGACTTCCATCCAACGACTACAGCAGCAAAACAGGTCGCGAAATCGTGACACCTGCTCATCAGGGGCCGCGACGACGCAAAAAGTCGCGATATCATGAAAAAAACCAACCTTAGCCATTTTTGTGCTCATTGATGCAGGGATCGTTCCAGACCACGCCAAATCTCTTCATCAATCAGGGGCATATCACTGTGCAGCTGTACCCCTGCCTCTTTCTCAGCCCCCATCTTCGCAAGGAAGTCAGCAACCGTGTTCAAATTTTTGCTGACATAAACAGGGATCACATCATCTAATTCCTTCCATAACTCCTTGATTTGGGATAACAAAATCCGCAGTCTCCAAGCTTTCAAAGAGAAATTCTGCAAGCAATCAAGAGCGCCGATCAAGACTTGAGAGTCTGATTCGAGAATTACCCTCCGGTAACCCTGCTTAACAGCCCATATAGAAGCTAATTTGATGGCTATGGCTTCAGCTTCATTATTTGTGGCTCGACCCAAGCCCTGCAGCTCCCAGTATAGCATCGTACCAGAATGATCTCGGCAGACAACACCAATACCCGCACTGCCCGGGTTGCCTTTTGCAGCTCCATCAGTATTGATCTTTACCCAGCCTACTGGGGGAGGTATCCAACATACTCTGCCATGCCCCTCTTGTCCCTCAACCCCCTCTTCTAGATGCCCAAGATCAGCTTGAATCTCTTCTTTAACATTGATGGCAACAGTTTCAGTGACTTTACTCCAAATGACCTGCCAAACACCGTCTATCGAGGAGAAAGTATCTCTGAAGATCCGGGCATTTCTCTCCAGCCAAACTTGCCACCAAATGAAGAGAAAGCCTAACTCCCAGCCAATTCGGAGGGCTGTAGATTTGAATCTGCCCCTTTTCCACTTTTCCAAAATATTGGCACGATTTAAAACACCATTATCCTGGAGTTTAAATTGGGAGAACCAGCGCTCCCAAATCTGATGAGTAAAAGGACACTCAAACATCAGGTGATCAGAAGATTCCTCATGTTTTTTGCATAATGCACATTGAGAGGGGCCACTGATTTCCCTACTTATTAGATTGTCAAAAGTAAGAATTCCATTGTGCATAAGCTGCCAGGCAAAGAAATTCACTTTCGGCCAGCCCTTAGAATGCCAAATCCTTCTCCAATCCTGAATCGAAAATGAGTGCAGGGGAGGCTCAGGGAGGATCTTTTCATACCCAGCCTTCACTGAATAGACCCCAAGGCTCCCACAGCCCCAAGCTAATTCATCATCCTCATCCCTCCCTGTGAGGAACCTTTCTGACAAGATTTTGTGCAATATGGGCGCCAGCTCCGGAGGGATAGTAATTGGCCACTCCTGCCACCTCTTAAAATTTTTGAATTTATACTCCCCCAATTGGCTGGTGTGAAAATAGTTATCAATATGTATCCAGCCCTGGGCTTCTAAGGTAGCCTTGATTGGTTGAAGCTCAGGAAACATGGCAATGATGGGCGGATGCTGGTCCCAAGAATCAGTCCAAAAATGTGCCTTATCCCCTCTCCCCACTTTCCAAAATAATTGGTCTTTGACAATCTGAGATCCAAGCTTAAGAGT
This sequence comes from Wollemia nobilis, assembly GCA_028583015.1. Lineage (NCBI taxonomy): Eukaryota > Viridiplantae > Streptophyta > Pinopsida > Araucariales > Araucariaceae > Wollemia > Wollemia nobilis. The sequence continues at coordinate 4,750,594 of JAQPPZ010000523.1, read as the reverse complement.
CTGCCACACTAAGGAACCAGTGCCTTCCAGGGGAAAGCGGCCCACCTCATTGGGAAGAACATGCCCCAAATATTTGCTATAAAGGATTCTACTGAAGAGGGAGGTTGGATGGGAAATCCACCTCCAGTACAGTTTTCCAGCCAAGGCTCTGTTATTAAGCTTGGAACTTCTCAGGCCCAGCCCTCCGTTGTCCTTAGGCTGGGAAACTTTATCCCACCCAACCAAAGCCCATTTTTTCTTCCCTTTTGCACCTTCCCATAAAAATATTCTAGCCATTTTTTCCAACTCTTTCCAGATGGTATGAGGGGCAGCCAGGATAGAGAATTTATAGATTGGCAAAGCCTGTATAACTGACTGTAGGAAGGTTAACCTACCCCCATAGCTTAACCATTTATGTGACCAGTGATTCATTCGGTCTTTGATGCCTTCCAACAGATTCTTCCAGATATCTATTTTTAATTTTTTGAAATGCAGGGGAACGCCCAGGTAAACTATTGGAAGAGAAGTTCTAGTGAAACCCAGGATCTCAATAGCCCTCTCCTGCAGCCGTTGATCAAGATTGAAAAAGACAACTTTGGACTTCCTGTCATTGAGGACCTGATTTGAAGCCCTAAGGTAGAAATTCAGAGTATCTTTGATTCCTCTAGCTTCCCTAAGACTGGCCACACCAACCAGTCCAGTATCGTCCACAAAATGCAAGTGAGTAAAAGTTTCCTCCCCAACCTTGATACCAGTTAGCAGGCCTTGTTGTCTTCTCCTCAAGAACAGTCTGCCTAATCCCTCAACCAAAATGAGAAAAAGATATGGAGAGCAAGGGTCTCCTTGGCGAAGACCACGAGTGGCACCAAAAGGATGCGAGGGTAGACCCTTAATGAGAACAGAATAAGAGGGTGTAGAAACACAGCTCATAACCCAATCAATCCAATCCTGGGAGAAGCCAAAAGCTGCCATCATTTTCGACAAGAAGCTCCACTCCACCCGGTCATAAGCCTTGGACATATCCAGTTTAATGAACATTCCTTTATTGCCCAAAGTTTGCATTGAGTGGATAGCCTCCTAAGCAAGAACCACCCCATCCAAGATTTGTCTTCCCTCAACGAAGCCTCCTTGTTGTGAAGAAATGATATTATGAAGAAGGGGTTTGAGCCGCTCAGCCATTATCTTAGTGATGATTTTATAAATCACATTGCATAAAGCTATAGGCCTGAAATCAGAGATATGAGTCCCCTCCTCCCCTTTTGGAATTAAAGAGATGAAGGTGTGATTGATCGCCCTGAGCATTCTTCTATTGGATTTGGATTCCTCTGTGACAGCCAAAACATCCTCCCCCAAAGTGTCCCAAAATGCCTAAAAAAACTCAATAGGAAAGCCATCTAGACCAGGAGATTTTCCAGTATTCATACCAAAGACCACGTTTCTCAATTCATCACTTTCAATGGGTCTAAGCAGGGCCTGATTGTCTTCTTCAGAGATAATAGAAGGAATAACATTAAGAACTTCATTCTGAGCCTCAACATCCTACTCCATACTTTCCTTAAAAAGTTTAGAAAAGTAATCAATTGAGTGGGAGTGCATATCGGGAAGAGTATCGAAGGCATGTCCATTCTCATATTTAAGGACTTCCATGCTATTCATCTGACGCCTAGCGCAAGCTGACCGATGGAAAAATTTGGTATTTCTGTCCCCTTCTAATAACCAAGTATTTCTTGCCCTTTGTTTCCAGTATATCTCCTCTTGGTTGTCAATGGCCTCAACCGCTTTACGTAGTGTATCATCTTCAGATTTGAGTTGCTCAGTAATTGATCCTTCCCTAAAGAGTTTCTGTACCTCCTCCCATCTGGCCACCAAGGGGGCCCTTTGGGTCTGGAAATCCGACTTATTTTCTTTCCTCCATTGTTTCAGTTGAAGTTTGACAAAGTGGAGCTGTTTATGCAATTTGAACATTGCTGTCCCAAAAGGTGGATGGCCTTCTGCCCACCATTGTGGAATTTTCTGTCGAAGGTCCTCCTTTTGTAACCAAAAATTCTCAAATTTAAAAGGCCTATGATGCTGCCCTACCGAAGTCCCTCCCTCCAGCAAAATGGGAAAATGATCAGAAATAGGGCCCTCCAAAATCTGGAACTTAGAAGTCCATTTTACAAAAGCCTCCTCCGAGACCAGAAAGCGATCTAACTTGACCTTCCTGCTGTGTGGCTCCTTCCTCTTATTTGTCCAAGTAAAAAAGGGTCCAGGGCCTTGAACGTCCACTAATTGAAAGGCCTGAACTTGGGCAATCAGAAGCCGGTCCCCAGGATCCAAAATTGGGGTGCCACCTTCCTGGTCACAAGCAGATAATTTTGCGTTAAAATCCCATGCAATAATCCAGTCAAAACATTCCCTGGATGACCTCATGTTTTGAACAGCTCTCCATTGGAGCCTCTGGCCATCAAGGTCTTGGGCCCCATAAAAGTTGGTGATTAAAACATGTTCTGCTGTGAAGTTATTTTTGAAATGAGATGTGAGAACACCTCTCCAATCTATATGTTCTAATGCAGTCCATTCCAGAGGGTTCCAAAGAGTAACAATCCCCCCTGAAGCACCTTGGGCAGCCATAGCCATATGACCAGCACCCCGCCAGATTCTATTAACTGTTTTACTCATAATATCTAAAGACATTTTTGTCTCCTGAATAAGCAAAAAGTCTGTTTTACGTTTTTCTAAGAGTCTTTGAACAGCAGATTGATGGGTTCTACTGTTTAAACCCCTAACGTTCCAAGATTGAATGATCATTGAAAACCTTGAGAGCAGTAAGAATCAATAGTCCTCACCGATCCTCCATTGATCAGTTTATCTCCTTGAGCTGCAATCAAGTCCTTGTTTGAATTTCTGCCCGCTCCTTGAGTGTTGCTATTTTTGGATCTCTTTTCTACCTGAGAGATACCCAGGGCTGGCCTTTCTCGATTTTTTTCAGCAATTCCCATGCTAACATCTTTAATTACTGGCGACTCTGGGGGTTGCACTGTCATTGCCCCTGCAATTTTTGGTGGCAATACCTCAATTGGCTCAAGCACCTGGTCTAAGACAGGAGAAAATGAAGGAGAAACATGAGTTTGAGGGTTAAGGGCCTCAATATTCCCATCCACACCTTCCATATCCTGTTCCTCCTGATCTACTAGAGACTTAAAAATTTTGTATCTGTTGGCTGGCTTGGATTGAAATTGCTCCTTACCAGTTTTCTTCTGCTTTCTCCTTCTCTTGACTTGTTCAAAGCCATCTTTCTGACCCTCATTAGCTTGAGGCGAATTGGATGTTTCTTTGGCAGAGCTGGATTTATTCTCTTTGGAGCGGTTTGGCATACTATGCTGGGATTCCATTTTGGAGTCCACGAGAGTTGGGCAGAACCGGGCCAAATGCCCATGCTTATGGTAGACTCTGCATCGAAAAGGCAAAGCCTCATAGTCTAACTGTTGGATCCAGGAAACTCCGGCCAGTTCCAGTTCCACCTCTACTGATAGAGGCTGGCTGATATCCATTTCCACACAGATTCTAGCATAGACACCCAAGTTACCTTCAATAGTATCCTTGGAGACACCCAGGTATCTACCCAGAGAGTTACCTATCATTTCCAAGACCTGCTCCCCCCAAAAATCCATTGGGAGAGCGTACAGCCGAATCCAGACCGGGACAGCCGTGGGTTCAATGCGGGGATCGAAACCCACTCTCCAGGGTTGAACAAATAGCCCCGCCGGACCGTGGTTTCTTTTTTTGGATTCAAACGCTCTATTCCTATCAGCTAAAGAAGAAAAGCTAACGATGAAATACCCATTGCTAATAAACCATAGGGAGTACTCACCATGGGGCTCCCAGTTCTGTCGGACCCAAGTGTGCAAGAAATTCAGGGTAGGTCGGATACCCATGAATTTGTAAATCAAATCATGATCGGCTTTGTATAGAATTGTATCTTCCACCAGATTTGGTTCGATAACAATCTTAGGCCTCGAAGCGGATTGAGGGAGACATTCATTGACACGATGTGCTGTGGAACCCCTACCAACATTCTTAAGCATCATATTCAGGTTGTTTCTCTGCACTTCACCATTAGAAGACGAGGGAGTGTCTTTGAGCATTTCTGCATAAAGAGCCCTTTCTCCCAGAGAGAGGGATTGGAGGGGACCCCATTGGGCCCACCTGGAACTGCACACGATCCTTCAGATCTGCAAAGACAAAATAGAGCAGGAAGCCACCTGATGTCCTGGATTAATCTTCACCCCACCGATCCAAGAGCATCGCCCGTAGCCTACGCAGAGAGTTTCCCGCCAAAACGCCAAATCGCCAGAGCTAAAAAAAAACCCTCCTATCCGAGGAATTGTTAAGAGCTTATGCCTCTTCTTCATCATAATTACCTCATCCACCTTCTTCTAATTCCAAACCATCACCCAATATTTCTCCATCAACTAATGTTTCACAAGTTAAACTTTCAAATTGTGAAATATTCAAATCCCTGCCACCTTCCATGGCCCCCTCCAATTCTGATCCATCCATTTCCACATCATTTACCACCTCATCCCAATTCGAGGTCCACATCACTAGTCCTAGTATTGGTGAATACGTGGTCCAAGTTGTTACCATTACCCCTCTTACCATTCCCACAACCAAGGATTTTGGTCACCCACATGACCATCCTTTAACCATAGGTGCTATCTACAATATGAGCTCCACACCTAATAGTATTAAATTTGTCTATGGAGGGATTGATTCCTCAATTGAGGCAAATCTACTCGAAGAACCAAAAGAGCCAAGACGTGCCAACATACAAAATATGACAGGATTTCCATCTCATTACTTCCACATAGTCAATTGGCAAGGTCAAGGTCTAGGTTCCCATGAAAAAGGGATACATGACATAATTTATTTCCCATATCGAGGAGCACATGATCATTTAGGCTTGGGATATACCCCACTTTCCTCAACCGCTTCCCTTAATCAAGACTTCCAAAGGCTTAGTCTCAATGAAAAAGACAAAGCCCCCTTTCATTTTCCTCAACCAATTCACTTTAACAAGCTCTTCAAGAGCTTGGCTTCAATGACTTTGATTTGTTCTATTGTGAAGCTAGTAGCATAGATAAAATTGACAGTTTGGGTTTTATAGTTGATGTTTGATAAACTTCTCTTTCTGCCCTACCCTACCCTCTCTTTTTTTTTGATGAATGATCCATTTTTATTTTCTTTATTTGCCTTTTATTTGAATCTGCTGACCCATGAGAGCTAGATCAAGAATCAAGTTAAATCTGATTGTTAACAAGTAAAAACTTCTGCAACTATCGAACAAGTTCGAGAACCCCCTGTAAGGTAACAGACAGTCCATATTGAAATCTATTCCAGAAGCGGAAAAGAGTGAATAGACATTCGACCCGACTCTGTAACTCGCACCTTGGATAACTAGCTAGATCCTAAAGTGAGTGGGATCCGTCCCATGGGTGTCTTCGGAGCTTCCTGCCCATCCTTCGCGGGGTGCATATGAAACCCGGACCAACACCTAATTGGTGCTAGAAGGAGGGCGAGAACATCTCAGTTCAAGTTCAGTAGTCTGTTAAGAACTGTAAAGTTGTACGTGCTGAGTCTGGTATTTTATCTTTTGAATCATTTTCCCTCCTCCTCAGCTCTTTTAAATTTTATTGTTAGAGTTTTTGCCTGAACAGCGGGACTTAACACCAACATCTAATTGGCGCTAGAAGGAGGGCCTATTGAACTCAGTTCAAGTATTGTAAGTTTGTGAGTGCTGATTTAAAATTGCCAGAGAAGACCTCAAGTTAAGAACAATTTTATCTCCACTGGCAGTTATCCAATTACAACTCAGAATATCACTATCAGCCAGCTGGTAATTAATGGAAAATTGGTTGGTCCCCACTGCTTTGAACATCCCGGGTATAGCCCATGACCTGCCCGAAGCCCGAAAAGGTATCTCCCCGGATATAAACATGATGGGACAAGAACCTGAGAAGAACACTCGCTAGCTTTCAAAAATGCTTTAAAATTGTTAAATATACAGCATGAAGATGTTGCCTGCAGATTGTTCCCGTTCACTCTCCAGGAGGGAGCTTATGATTGGTTTTTAAACCTCACCAACAATTCCATTACTAGCTAGGATGACCTAGAGAAAGCTTTTATATCACAATTTGGGGAAGTGATAGACCCCAGTGTGTTATACCAACAATTTTCCAGCATCAGGAGAGAGTCGGGAGAAACTGTCAGGTCTTTCAATATGAGGTTCCAAAGAGCTTACGATAGAATGACTAGCCATTACATACCAAATGCAAATTTGGCCTTAGAAATCTACAAGAATGCATTGGATTCAGTGACCTCTATTTTTCTCAAGAGAGACATCAATATCACAACCCTGACAGGGGCTTATAAAGAAGCCTTAATTCTTGAGAGACAGTTAGGGCCTCAAATTCTGAGTAGTCCTTTGAAATCTTATGTTACACAGAACATGTCTATTTTGAATCCCATTCCACATCATGAGTTAGTGCCAACATGTCATGCTCTACCCAAGGAAACTCCATTAACTATCACATCCACTCAGCATGTGCAAAATATAGAGAAAAGTTCTGACAAGTTCAAAGTGGAAGTGCTTGAAGTAAACAGTTGTGATCTGGCATTACCCAAATCTAAAGTTTTTCCTGGTGAGTTAAATTTTCCTAGAGATCAAAGAAATATTGATATTTTTGATTTATCCAAAAACAGTACAACCAGGGTTTCAGATTCTTTCACTTTTCCTGAAGAGACAGAAAGTCTTGTACAGACTCCTGTGGATGAAATGCAAGATTTTCAACAGTTAAAAAGAGACAGTTATGACTTGAGATGTCAGAGTCCAGAATCTAACAATGATCCTTCCTCATCAGAGGATGATGAAAGTGAGATTCAATATCACTATGCAGAAGTAACTGAGGAGGATAACATCATTGAGGATATGAGGGAACTTAAAGCTGACATCACCCTCCATGAACTGCCCCAGATTGTTGAACAAAAGGTTAACTTGATTGAGGCTTACTATGGACCACTTTTTGGATTTCAAGAAAAGGAGAAAAAGATAGTAAATATGAATTTGGTCACCCAACTTGGAATTGATGAACTGTCTCAACATAAGCCTGCAACTTCTGAACATAATATCAAAGAAAAGGTTATAAACTGTGTTGATGCAGATATTGGATTTTATAAGTTGGCAACTGAGAAGGTGAGAATAGTTACAGCTCTAATCCATCACAACAGTGACAGTTGGATATTACACATTGATGAGGTTAAATCTAAGCAAGGCTCAGGTGAAAAGGAAAATTGTAAACATTCTCGCTAGAGGGATAAAAATTGAAGTCCTGGATATTGAAGCGATGACAGACAACCACAAAATGTTCAAGTTGTTAAGAACCAGGGCATACGGATAAAACATGATTTCTTTCGGTTGTCACATAATTTTGAAGATGTGGTGGTCGCGGGTCCGTCAAGATTTTAAGGTATTTTATCCTAGGGGTTTTTACATTCGAGTCCTTTTGAAAGAATTCTGCAAACCCTTCAAGTAGAAGCATAAACATGTTATCATATGATTTGTTATTATATGATTTGTTTAATTTGAAGGAGTTGCAGATTTGTTTTTCAAATGGGACAGGGAGGACAGTAAACACAATTCTTTCCCAGATAGCAAATTTTTGAAGCATAGTCTGGAGTGCATTTCGTCAACAGGACCCGAAAGGTAATTTTTCTAAATTACTTGCACATGGTCAAAAAAATTTTAAGGCACCATTTCTCTGCTTTCCCAACTGCTGCATTTTTTGAGTATGAAGGGAAGTTGTAACATATGTATACATTGTAAGTAAGCTTTGAAGTTTTTTAGTTTTTATTTCTTTGTCAGTGCAGTTTTATCTTTAATTGTTTGTACAGTTTTAATCTGTTTCAGTTTAATTTTAATGCCCTGCAACTCTTTTAGTTGCTTCATCTTATTTTTTAATCTTTAATTGTCTGTACAGTTTTAGCTTGTGCAGTTTATTTCTTTTGTCAGTGCTTTTTATTTCCTTTCTTTGTCTTTTTATGTCAGCTTGCTGTTTAAGTCTGTACAGTCTTTTGTTTCAGTTTTATTTGCTTTAGTTCTTTATTGCAGTTCTTTTTCTTTGCTGTCTATACAGTTGCTTTAGTTTATTTCAGTGCTGTTGCAGTTTCCCTTTGTCAATTTTTGGTTGCTATGTTTTTAGTTAATCCTTGCTGTCTGTATAGTGTCTTTTGTTTTAGCTTGCTTTTATTTTAGTCTGTGCATTCTTTGTTTCAATTTTATTTGTAGTCTGTGCAGTTTTGATTCTGTTTTGCTTTAGAAGCCTGTGTCTGTCCTTGAAAGCCTGTACAAAGTCCTTCAGCTCTTAATATTCTGTCCTTTAACCTCTGCCTGAGCAATCAATGAAAAGTCAGCCTGCTAAAAATTGTTTTATTCCTAGCTGATCAATCCAGTCTCCACCCATTGCTCATTATTCTAATTCAGATAGTCTGCTTAAACTGAATAGTAGAACTATTTTGTTATTCAGGACAAAGGTAGAGAGATGATGGGATCTTGTGTCTTACTTGCCACAGTTGTTTTAATAATAGAAAAACTGCTATGTTGTTTTGTTGGAGGAACTCCCGAGGAATCCAAGAAAAGCTGGTTATAAGAGGGGACTATGGTTCATGCAATTATTTGGGTATCCACAGAGGCTATCAGTGCCTAGACTGAGACAGTTCCAGATTGATCAAATGATAAAAGAAGATTGTGATTTCTTTAAAGCCTTTCAGATATTGATGCATTTCAAAAATAAGAGAGATAAAAAAAAGAGAAAAGAAAAAAAGAAAAAAGAAAAGAATTACATAATGAAGAGGCAACCAATATTAGATTCTGCCCTACAGTTGTAAATTTGGGTCGTGTAAATCTAAAGGGTAACTCTGTCTAGGCTGTAAAAGGCTAAACTAGTAAACAGAGCTCTACTCGGTTTCCCCTTTTACAATCTAGAAAAGTTGATTAATCCAAGTTTATCATTCAATCCAGTCATTCTTGAAGAAAGTTCTATACCCTTGTAATTGCACATCAGAAATCTTCCTTGAAGTAATTCAGCCTAGTATGTCCTTGGGAAATTTTAACAGCTAGCAGTTAGTAGTCAATTTATTATGAAGAATGTCTGTGGCAGGGCATGATGCATGGTCTTTTTGTTTTGAAACCAGAGTCTTGGGTTCTAAAATAGTGCTACTATTTTACCTGCAGATATCGCCATTTGTTGAGAAGCAACACACCCCCACTGAAAAATGCATTCCAATCCTCTTGAAAACTTTGAAATTCCATTTTGCAGCAGGGACCCTCTAGATCCTTTCCAGTCTTAGTCCAGTTTTGCTTGTTTCCTTTTTAAGTTGTGCCTTTTTCCAAGTCTTTCTAGCATTGTTATTTCAAGCTTAACTTTCTACATGCTAGAATCATTCATGCTTAAGCCAAATCCTGCACCGGCACCAAGAAAATCCTGAAAACAGTCAGATAAATACATGAAAAATCAAAACTTTCCTTTTTTGGTAATGTCGCGAAATCGCGACACTTCCATTTATGGAAATGTCACGAAATCGTGACAGGTTTTCAGAAAATCAGCTAAGTCGCAAATGTGTAGTGAAATCGTGACACTTTCCATTTTTGGAAGTGTCACGATATCGCGACATTTCCATTTTTGGAAAGTGTCGCAAAATCGCTGTCGACCGGAGGAGAGAGAAGAAAGTTGTACGGAGGGGCACGATTTGGCGACATGTCGCGATATCGCGACATGTCGCATTTTCGTTGAGAAAAGGAAAAAAGTGGCTAAGTCCAAAAGTCGCAGCGATTCGCTGACATGTCGCGAAATCGTGATCAACGCGGTCAACGCATGCAGCTTTGGCGAAACCGTCACGATTTCGCGACGTGTTCCATTTTCGCGGGTTTGAGGAAGCAAAGGAGGAACAGTAGAAAATGTCAGCGAATCGTGACCAGAAGCTCAGTCGACGACTTAACCCAAAAATATGCAGCGATGCGCTGCACATCTCAGAATCGCGGTTGTTAACGAAGAAGAGAGTCCGAAATGAAAGTGCAGCGATTCGCTGCACACTCGTTGAGAAGGGGGGTCTAAAGAGGAAGTTGCAGTGATGCGCTGCAAGTTCCAAAGTTGCAAAGGCACTAAGGAACAAAACTTGCAGCGATTCACTGCGTATTGGTTGAGAGGAGAGTTCTAAGCAAGGGTTGCAGCGATGCGCTGCATATTTTCCGAGCATGATGCCAATAGTTGCAAGGAGTTTGGTAGCAAAGGGTCCAAAGTGTAAAATTTGTAGCGACGCGCTGCACGTTTCAAAGGCGAAGGGTGAAAATGGCAGCGATGCGCTGCACCTTTTGAGGAAGTCTTGCAAGACAAGCATGTCACGAAATCGCGACATGCTGGAGCAAAGTTGTACGGCGGCCAGTGAGAGGCACAATTTTGCGACATGTCACGAAATCGTGACATGTCGCGTTTTCGTGGCTGTTGGAATAGGAAGCGCAGTTGGCAGGAAGGATGTCGCGATTTTGCGACATGTCACGAAATCGTGACATGTCGCATTTTCGCGACCAAGTTGAGAAAAGTTGTACGGCCGCTAGCAGGAGGCACGATTTCGTGACATGTCGCGAAATCGCGACATGTCGTGTTTTCACGGCCGACAAGGAAAGAAGCAGCGCAGCGCTGGGGATGTCGCGATTTCGCGACATGTCACGAAATCGCGGCATGTCGCAGAATCACGGTAGGAGAGAGAAAGTTGCACAATGAGCCTGAAGTGCATTCCAGCGGGAAACAGAAGGCATCCTGGGGTAGCGACACGTGTCAAAGCGTGAGGCAGACAAAAAGAAGCCGACATGCAAGCTTGCTTTAGAGCTTTTTAGCTAATTTTAATTTGTTTTTAATGTTTAAATGCTTCTGATTTAATGATTTTAAAGTACTAATATAATATTTTTGTCTTTCATGCAGGATTCCATCTGGCACTTGCGGGACAACCGGGAAAGGCCATAAAGTCAAAGTTAAAGTGCAGATTTGATCGAGGACCACCATGCTAGAGGAGAAGATGTCGGTGAAAGCATTCAATGGAGATTTATTGCAGAATTAATAGCATGAAGACAATTTCAACTTAGGGATGGCCTTACGGGGATGAATTGATGGAGAAGTGGTGACTCACCCTGCTCACCAACAGAATTAATGAAGGCATTTACTTTCAGCTGCGAATGAATACAAGTTGCATTTGATTCTGTCTTCTCCATTTATAACAGCGGACTGCACTAATTTGCAGAAGGGTTAAGTTCTATCCAGAACTTGATTTTAAAGGACTTTATATTGTAAAACCCGGGTCCTAGGGTTTAGTAAGATAAGATTTGCAGTTTTGAGAGGAAGATATTTCTGAAAAGATCAGGGTCTGTCCTGAGTCTATAAATACTTCTTCTCAATGTAATTGCAAAGAGGCAGAGACTTAGAAATAAAAGGCTTATAAGCAATTTCTTGCAAATCTTGTGAAATCCTTTGTTTTTGGACTTGGAGTTGATGTGCTTTAGCTTTTCTATGATAGCATGGCTAGGAGCCTAATATTTTGCAGAGTGTGATAAGTGTATCTTCTTTTGTTATCCGTTCCATTAAAGTTTGTTAGATATATGCTGTGAATCTGTATTATCAAGTTTAAATATGCTATTAGGCTTCAGTTGTTCCATTGTCTGCTAGGGGAAATTATAGATTTGAGGTTAAGTTTGTTCTAATTACTCTGTCTTCACTGTGTGAGCTAGGCTGCCGATGAAAGATACCAGTTTTAACCAGCTGCCCTTGGATTTATGTTTTTTTGCTAGATCTGTTTCACTCTGCCTTGTGCTCTTAGTTAAAAGTGATCTTAGACTGACTGGACACTTTCTTCTTTGATTTGTTCTGTTGTGAAGCTAGTAGCATAGATAAAATTGATAGTTTGGGTTTTACAGTTGATGTTTGATAAACTTCTCTTTCTGCCCTACCCTACCCTCTCTTTGTTTTCGGTGAATGATCCATTTTTATTTTCTTTATTTGCCTTTTATTTGAATCTGTTGACCCATGAGAGCTAGATCAAGAATCAAGTTAAATCTGATTGTTAACAAGTAACAACTTCTGCAACTACTAAACAAGTTCAGGAACCCCCTGTAAGGTAATAGACAGTCCATATTGAAATCTATTCCAAAAGCGAAAAAGAGTGAATAGACATTCGACCCGACTCTGTAACTCGCACCTTGGATAACCAGCTAGATCCTAAAGTGAGTGGGATCCATCCCGTGGGTGTCTCCAGAGCTTCCTGCCCATCCTTCGCGGGGTGCGTATGAAACCCGGACCAACAGATCTCTGTCCAAAGGAGATGCCAATACCCTAATCAATTTTATGGATCTCTATCCATAGGATAAATCCTTTCTCCTTAGCTCTGATTGGTGATCTTCTATAAGAATTATTACCCCCACTACTCTGGCTAATGGATCTCTATCCACTAAAGACACCTATCCTCACTACCTTGGCTAATGGATATCTATCCACTGGAGACTATCATTATCTATACTCTCTCACATTCAAATATCTATCTCAAATCTACACTAAAAATAGTCCTTCGGTCTAGCACAAATCTACTCAATCTCTATCTCTAGTCTGGAACAAACCTATCCTCAAGTATGCACCAAACTCTGTCCTCAAATATGCACTAAACACAGTCCTTCGGTCTAGCAAAAAATTGTCCTCAATTTATATCCTCTGATATGCACTAAACATAGTCTTTCAGTCTAGCACAAATCTATCCTTAATCTTTATCCTCAAGCCTTAACACAAAGCTTGACTCAATCACAAATCAAATCTGTTGGATATGCCCAAAAACTTAACTCAAGGTTTGCACAAATAAATCAATCAAATCTGGTCTCAAGTCTTCTCAAAGACTTGTCCCAAATATGCCTTTTAAGCTTCCACAAAATCTCACACTAATCTATCCACAAGTCCTCTCTAGAACTTATCCAAATCTGTTCAAAAATTCCTCTCTAGAACTTGTCCAAATTTGCTCTACAAGTCCTCACTAAAACTTGTCCAAATCTTCTCAACAAGACCTTACTAGAACTTGTCCAATATCATATAAACATAAAGATAATTGTTAAAGAATCAATATGCTTCACATTCACCACAATGCTAAATCACTTCCAATCACTCTTTTTACAACAGAAACATATAGAGAATTGCTAGAGACTCAATATGCTTCACACTCATCACAATTCTTAATCACTTTCAATCAATATTTTACCACATAAACATATAGAGAATTTTTAGAGACTCAATATGCTTCACACTCACAAAATTATAAATCACTTTCAATCTCTCTTTTCTTACAGAAACATATATAATTGTTAGAGACTCAATATGTTTCACATTCATCAACACTCAACCTCTTTCTCAAATCAATTCAAAATATAGAATAATTTTTTTTATAGAACTTGAACCATCACATCAACACATCAACTTGACTAGGCTCAACCAAATCTTCTCAACCAATTAATATTTTCTTACAAAACCTAGTCCAATTATATGAACACTCACTCAAATTTTTCCAACAATGCTTATAAAACAATCTTCACATAATAATGATACTCATGATCTTTGCAAACCCTAGTTCAAGTTATTCACTCAACTAGTCACTTCAACAACAATGCTTATAAAAAAATCTTCACATAACAATGATACTCATGATCTTTGCAAACCCTAGTTCAAGTTCTTCACTCAACCAATCACTTCAACAACAATGCTTATAAAACAAGGTTTTATCAACAACTCTCAATTACAGAAAACCTTGAAACATTAATTCAAAACACACTCAACAAAGATTACCAATCAATCCTTTTCACTCCAACTTTGCATTCACAACATTCAATAATCATTCACTAGGAATAATCTACCCATACCTTTTATTTGATTTGGAAGTGACCTTAGAAAACCTGTATCAATCACAATTTTCACTTTTTCCAATCTCAATAGTTAGATGATAAAATATCACACTAACTTCTTCACAAAATAATTCTCACTTACAAAAATAATCAAACTTAATTACACCTTATTACTCCTTAAAATGATATCCAACACCACAAATATTTAATCAAAACACTTCTTCCAAAATTCTAACTTATCAAAAGAATATTTGTTTCATCACAACCCTTTTCAGAAATATCTCAAAAATAATCCAAACTCTACTTATGACTCCCTAATTAATATTGCATTAATTAAATAAATCACTTTATAAAATAATGCAATAAATTAATTTCCCACTTTACTAAGGTAAAACAATATTACCCTAGATTTTACTTTAACAAAAATCAATCCTTCATACACAAGTTCTTTCCTCAACAGTTAGGTTAGTTTCATAACCTAACTTCCACCTTATTTCTTCTAAACCTTAGCAAATGCAAATAAAAATACTTTCAAAATTTTATTACCCTTTTCGCAATCTGTGGGGCTCGAACTTGCACCAAACTCTCCACAATGCCTTGGCCATGGCTTCCATGTTGTGTGAGCCATGTGCTCCACTTGGAGCCTCAAAGCGCAATACATGCTTTGACTTCCTCTCAAACCTTAAGAGCCCTTGGCTCTTCCTTCGACGTGATGGTAACCAAACTTTGTTGGAGGCACTTAATTCAAATTTCACACGAGCTCTTTGTATAATGTGGATGCTATTATTTCGGATACCAATATTTGGAATGGCTAAGGTATTAATACCTAATGCCTTCTTTGTCATGCACGTCGGTGGAGGAAAATGCGTTGGGGAGTCGGTGCTAACATTTGCCTTCAAATTATTTTAAATTATAATTATTTAAATTCCAAATAATTTAAATATTATAATTTTAATATTTTAAATCTTATTTGGGCTTTATTAAAAATTAAAGCCTCCTTAGGTTTTAGAAAACCTTTTTAATTTGCCCACCTAAGGTTTTAATAAAAACCTTTTATTTTGCCCAACCATGGTTTTAATAAAAACCTTTTATTTTGCCCAACCATGGTTTTAATAAAAACCTTTTACATAATATTTAAAAATAAATATTATGAAGCTCTTTTGCCATCAACCTTTTGCATTGCTCCTTTTGACCTTTTGACATCAACGATAGTTCATTCCTTGACATCAATGACAACTTCATTAACTCAAAATGTCCAAAAAAAGTAGTCATTGATGTCCTTTTCCATGGGGCAAGAAAACATGGATAATTAATATCACAATCACTCATTCATTTGACCATAGTCACAAGATAGGCAAGCCCGGTAGGTTGATTGGTTCCATGGTGGAATTATGCGAAGAATTTTCCATAGTCACTACCCGACCCCTACATTGACTCTGTCATCCTGCATCTTCATAACTTGCATACTCAATGATGCCAATAAGGCATTTTATTCAACAACATTGAATCACCCCAAATTTGGGGTAACCACATTTGATTTTGATCCTCCCACAATGGGATACATCTTACATGATCATGACATCTACATTTGACACAACCCCCTTCCCACCGTTGGGGCAAAAACGGTATCATATTTTACATCATTCATATCGTCCACATCACATCACATTTGCACAAAAACCTTCACCCGTTAAGGCAAAAATAGACACATCATATCACATTTTACACCAACCCCCTTCGTAATTTTGGGGTAAAAATGGTATCACATCATTCATAATTTGCATAAATATTTCAATTGGCTCTTGAGATTCATCTACAACTTGCTCGTCAATTGAGGGGGCAAGCTACGCAAAAACTCTAAAATTATTTATTCTTTTGTCTTCAACATTGTTGCTCAAAAATTCAACGAGAGAGAGAAGCTACTTCTGCGCCCAAAGGCCAACCAGGTGTCTCGTATTTTTGCACCATATTGTTTTTCACACAACATGGTACAAAAAGGGGCATCTATAAACACCAAATCCTAGCCACTTATCCTTCATCCTGGTCACCCCACTACCCACTGGTCCACTACATTTATTTTTTTCCATTCAATTAACCTTTCCATGCCTTTCCCGCCATCCAATTTCCCACTTTAGCCCTTTCCCGCCATTTTTTGACCCTTATTTGAATCATTTATATTCATTTTATATTATCTATACTTAAATATAATATTTTATATTATATTTTAATATATTTAATATAAAATATATTTAATATAAAATATATTTCTAAGCCAAATTAACCTCAGTCATTCGATCCAATATAATCTTTGTTGTTCATCTTCCTTAATCCATGCCATAAGCAACTTTCATTATCAACCCTTGGATTTGATTTTATTCTAGCCATACGATTTGGTGAAACCCTAAAAGTAAACCCTAAGTCTGATTATAAATAAGAGTATCTTTGATACTCAACCCCTGGATTTTTGGTTAGTGGATTTTTGGATTGTCCCTTAGCTAGTTCCTTAGTGGATTTTGGAATCCTAGCTTCTTTAGTCCTCAAGAGTCTCTTAGATCTCTTGTGCCCTAGAATCCTTAGTGTTTTCATTAGAGTCCAAACACTAGCCCATATAGCACTTCATCCATTCATTCCACCTCACCATCATTCTGCAATAGAGCAACGATTGCAATAGATCCATCCATAAACAAAAAACAAGAAAGTAAGAGTAAGGTAAATCAATATTATTTTATTACATTTCATATTGTTTAATTTTATTCGCATTTTATATTGCTATAACTAGGGTTTTAGCTATGATTTTTGAGGGCTCACGCAGTGGAGCCCTCATTATTATTACTAACTCTCTGGTGTTTCTTTGTGTGTATATTGGACAATATATTAGAAGCATTGGACAACTAATCAAGTTGGAGTACCCCGGTATCGAATACGTAGAATCCCACTCACACCTGTTGGGAGCAAAACACAACTGAAGACACCACCATTTGCTATAGCTAGGGTTTTGGAGAACCCTAGCAATATTTATAATAATTGTATTAAAAGGGATTCCTACATCCACTATTGTAACAACGGAGTTTTTAAGCTTCCCCCTTGTTTAATATAAATCTCACATGTTGTGCAATATATGGTCATTTGAATTTTGTTTATTCAACATTTGTTTGGTATTGTGTTTTGTCTTCACACTTTTGTTATGTTAGTTCGTCAATTTACCACTTGGATCATTGTGATTGTGACAAAGTACAAGGTGGTTACAAAATAGTATTATTTTATATTATTATTATTGTAAGGTTAGTATTCGAATCATCAAGCTGATAAGAAACATGACAAAATACGTGGAGGAATTCCATTGAAAATGTCCAAGTGACATTATAAAATATAGGAGAGAGACCTTTGAAAAGGTCTAATGTCTAATACCTAATGTTTTAATGCTCTAATAATTTTATATACAATTTTTTCTATTCTGAAGGCTTGATGTTCGAGATCCTGTACATTTTAATTTCATCAATAAAACAACAACACTTTTCTTCATGAATTTGGTAACTGTGTCATTGATTTTCATTATGATTTATTCGCTTATGTAATATTTACTATGTTTTTTTGCATCTATGAATTAAAATAGTGTTAGTAGTTTTAATGCACATTAGTTACTGAAGTAAAATAAATTAGGGGAGAAAGATTTACACTACCCTTTAGGAGGCAGGGCCTACTCCTATAGCCAGTCCCTATTCTCTTGCCCCTGGAATAGGTTAGGATTAGTTAATACATAGAATTCATTTTAATTTATCAATAAAATTAAAATGCATCATTGTAGACTATAAGGTAAAAACAAATAGTTAAATTAATAGGTTACACGTGGATCCACACCAATAAATATACACAACATTTAATTAGTATAAATCATAAAATTACATTTTTTAATCCAGCACAATTTATTTTCTTGTAACTTTTATTATTTTTTGCAAACCTGAAACTAAGAAAAATAGAATTAAGTACGGTATAATCTATATTGGATTTCTTCTCTTTAAATAATTCACCCTGGATTGGTAATTAAGTGTAGAGTTTACAACTAGACACTATAACATTTCAATTGATATGAGAAGTGTATCTATGTTTAAAATCTCAAGCTCTAAAGAACAAAATTATATTTTTTCAAGGGTGGAGGACCTGAGTACAAACCCTTATTATCCAGCAAAAAAAAAAGGAAGGAACAAACGTGCAAATAGGCTAGCCAATAGAGGGGTTTTGGTTGAGGATTGTAAAGTTAAATTCTCCTTTCCATGGTTAAAGGCAGTAGTAAGTTTAGCTAAAGCTAATAAGAAAATGTTTACTGCCTGAATCAAATAATGATTAAGGTTTAGTTTAATGCTTTCCATTCGTAATTTATGCTTTATTTTATAACAATAATGTATTTTTTTTTTTGGTAATTATTTTAATAGATTAACAGTGGGTTTTTATAGAGGATCCCAAAACCTTATGTACAAAATCAGCCTGGCTGGAATGTGCATCATGCCTTGTGGCTAGAGGAATAAACCTGATGACGAAACCAAAAGCGCTAATTGCCCGAAGGCTATAAGTAGGGCCCTTATGTCTGAATATCCCGGAAACAAACCACATTTTACCAAGGAAAACAAAAATACTAGCTGGAGAAATTTGACCATCGAAAGCAAAACAGCCAAACCAAATGAATGACCTTCTGAAGCGAGGAGAACATCATGAGAGGATATCCGCATTGGCCAAACTCACCACCTCAGACGGGAAGCATGAGTGCCACACAACAGGACACATGGTCACAAGCCCTTTGTTGGCCATGTGGTCTACCATGCGATTTCCTTCCCTGAAAATATGGCATGCCTTCCACCTGTCACGTTGAGAGAGGAGCATCCTAGCCTCAAGAATGATGTTGTAGACCCTCCAAGATGGGTCTTTAGAGCCTAGCAGATAGTTGACTATATTGAGCGAATCACCTTCGACTATCAAAGGTCGAGGATCCTCGGAGAGGATCTGGATACCTTTCAAAACACTTCAGCTTCAGACATAGTGATTAGTCTAGGCACCCAAATCTTCACAATAAGCCAACACGAGATTCCCATTATGATCTCTAACCACACCACCAGAACCAGCAGGGCCAGGATTGCCTTTGGCCGCACCGTCAAAGTTTAATTTAATCCAGCCCACAGGGGGTTTGGTCCAAATAACATCCCGACGCTGAGACTTAGGGAAAAAGCCCAAACTTTGGAATATCGCTGCTTCACCAGGAAGGCGGGGACGGGAACTAGGAACAACTTTAGAATTCTCAATGGCAAAGGATAAGGCTCTCTGAGCGACACAGGGAGGTACTCTAGGGACCTTGCCGAAGACTCTGGAATTTCTCTCTAGCCAAATCTGCCAAATGGAGTGGTGGAAAGAGGCCTCAAGAAGGAAGCAAAGTTTAGGATTCTTGAAAGGATTGGGCCATTGGTGGAAGGCATCTTTGAGGGAGCGGGGAGTGCACCAAAGGATTTGAAAGGAAGACAGGACAGTGCCGAGGACAGAATGGGAAAAAGGACAGTGCAAAAATAAGTGGTCTATCGTCTCACAATCAGCAAAGCACAAGAAGCACCTATTGGGAATAGCAAAACCCCTCTTATGGAGGTTGTCGATGGTTAAGGCTTTATTATGAAAGGAAATCCACGCAAAGTAATTAACTTTAGGAATAATACCCTTCCTCCAAATCACTTTCCATCGGTGATCCATGGAAATATCGCAAGTAATAAGGTCATAGGTAGTCTTGACAGAGAACAGACCATCCTCTGTGCCACGCCAGATGATTCTATCATCTCTTCTAACAGATGGAATTAAAACAGACCGAAGAATATTAGAAAAAAAAGTCATTTCATTGTTAAAGCCGTCCGGGATCGGCAAATTCCACCGAGGGGGAAGAGAGCTCCGATCAATGAAGTTCGCAACCTTGAGTTGGGAATTTGGATCCACCAGGCTTTCGAGCCAGCAAGGTCCGCTCTCAACTCGAGAGCTCCATCAGTAACCCACCTGTCCTTCTAGAAGATAATGGAGTTGCCATCACCCAAAATCCAGCGAGCACCAGAGTTGATCAGAGAGCGGGCTTGAAGCACAGATTTCCAAAAGGCAGACGCTTCAGGAGGAATCCCGACATCAAAAAGAGAACTCGATCCAAGATACTTCCTCTTAACCAGCTTGACCCACTCTGCTGGGTCATTAGTCAGGATATTCCAAGCGTGCTTAGTGATCAAAGCAGTGTTCATGAGTCTTGATCTCCTCATTCCCATGCCACCTTGGTCCTTTCGCAAGCAAACCTTATCCCATGCCACAAGAAGAATTCTAGATTTTTCTTCATTTCCAGACCACAGAAAGGTCCTCTGAATCTTTTCAATCTTGGAATGGACAGAAACAGGCAGCATGAAAACAGACATGAAGTAAGTTGGGATTCCTTGGAGACAAGCTTTGGTAAGGGTGGCTTTCCCAGCTTACGACAGGAATTTGCCTTTCCAAGTGCTCAGCTTTTTGTGAAGACGTTCCAAGATCATGTCCCACAAGCTTCCATTGGCCCAACCATTACAAGCCAGAGGCAAACCCAGATAAGACGTAGGCAGGGAATCAATAGTGCATTCCAAAATTTTGGCTATGCGGAGCTGCCTTCACATAGGAGTGTTAATAAAATAAATTTTGCTTTTGATGTAATTGACTTTCTGTCCGGCAGCCTTTTCATAATGGGAGAGGATTCGCTTGATGGATTTGGCTTGAGTGACGGACGCCCCAGTGGAGATGAGGGTGTCATACACAAATTGCTGATGAGAGACAGGATTGACTCTGGAGGTGGGAAAAATGCCAGAGATCTTATTCTGATGAAGAGCCTCTTTCAAAGACCAACTCAGAACCTCAGCCAGAAGGATGAATAGAATAGGAGACAGAGGGTCACCTTGTCTGAGGCCTCTGGCACTTTGGAAATACCCAGCAGGGGATCCGTTGATTAGAATAGAAAAGGAGGGAGTGGATATGCAACTACTGACAAGGTCAATCCATTGAGGGTGAAAACCAAACTTGAAGAGGACAGCACAGAGGAACCTCCTGTCAACTCTGTCAAAAGCTTTATTCATGTCCAGCTTGAGGAAAAGAGCAGCATTTTTGGAGCGGTGAGCAGAATGGAGGTTTCATGGATGGTGATGACACCATCGAGAATGTTTTTGCCTTTCACGGTGCTTCCTTGAGAAGGACCAACCAAGGAGGGAAGAAGGGACCTCAGACGGTTGGCTATGGACTTGGTTAAGATTTTATAAAAAACATTGCACAGGCTAATGGGACGATAATTAGAGAAACTTTTGCAGGCGGAAGACTTAGGGATGAGAGCAAGAAAGGTAGAATTTAGTTTTGGATGGATGGATCTGGAGGCTTGAATCTCCTGAATTGCTTCGCACACATCCAAACCCACAACATCCCACATAACTTGAAAAAAATGGGGGGGAAAACCGTTAGGCCTAGGGGCCTTGTCTGGTTGCATGGAGAACAAAGCTTCTTTAATCTCAGACATAGAAAAATGCTCCAGAAGCTTAGAGCTTACCTCGGGAGGAACTTTGACTGGGAAGTTATCCAACAGAGATTTCGAACTCGGAGATCACTGTCGGGAGGAACACCGAGCAGATCCTGGAAGAAGTCAACCGCTTCACTTCGGATTTCCTCAATATCCTTGGTAACGCGTCCATCCTTGCATACCACTTCCCTAATTTTTTTAGCCCCTCTGTGCCGCAAAGTTGACACATGAAAAAACTTCGTATTGGAGTCTCCATTTCTCAACCAGAGGTCCCTAGATTTCTGGCGCCAGAAAGTTTCTTCCCTTGCAAGAATAGAATGATAATCCACCAAGAGCCTCCTTTCCTCCTCCCTGAGGCAATCGGTGTAACCTTCGAGCTCCATTCTCTCCTCCACCAATTTTAGGTTTGTAGAAATGGACCTTTTGGACTCAAAAATGTTGCCGAACACCTCCTTGTTCCATGTTTTCAAATTCCTTTTGATTAACTTGAGTTTTAAGGCCACTCTATTGGAAGCGAAACCTGCTACCTTCTGCCACCACGGTCCGTAACCAACCCTCTAAAGTCCTTGTGAGAAATCCACATGGACTCAAATATGAAGGGGGTTTTAAAAACAGGCCCATCAACTGTCTCCAGGACAATAGGATTGTGATCAGACCCAATCCTCGATAAGGCCGAGAGAGTTGCCGCACCGAGTATGGGAATAGCCTCTTGGGATATGAAGAATCTATCAATCTTGACTTGAATAAGATTACTCCCAATCCTCCTGTTGCTCCAAGTGAAGGATGCCCCCTTGAGGTCAATGTCAAGCAAGTTATTGGTAGAAACAAAATCTCAAAATTCTTCCAGACTGTGGCTAGAGTGGTCTGATCCTCCTTTCTTTTCGGATGGGTGAAGAGGACAGGTTGAAATCTCCCCCTAGAACCCAAGGGAAATTACAGAACGTTTTCCTCATCTGGGAAATAGCCTTCCACATTTCTGCTCTCTCCGAGATAGAGTTTGGGGCATACACATTAGACAGGATCCAAGAAAAGTTAATGGCTTTGGAATGAAACAAAACATTGATAATCCTGCTGGAAGTTGAGAGAAGGCTGCCCTCAAAAATCTTCGGATCCCAAAGAATCATGAGACGACCTGCCATTCCCACTCGCGAGATCGGAGAGGAATTTTTCCTTAGCCCAAATGACCTTAGCAACTCTGGCAGAAGAGATAGCATTGGTCTTAGTCTCTTGCAAAATTAGGATGGACGGATTCGTCCTCTTTCTGAGATCAGCTACCAATCTCCATTTGGAAGCTACATTAAGCCCTCTCACATTCCATGAGAGGACTTTCATCTCAACAGTTTGATATTCTTCTTACCTCCATTTCCTTGCTGGAGGGGAGGTTTTGGGACAGACGAGTCACCCATCTGGGAATCAGAATCATCCTGAAAAATTAGTTGTTGAGTACCATTTGCAACATCTGTCGTCGTCTCCTTGTCCCGCCTGTCTTTGTTGGGGGGATGACCTTGCTTCCTTTCGCTACCAAAATCAACACCTTGCTTTCGGCTTCTCATATTACGAGGGCTGATATTACCAGACTACTCACCCCTTCTTCCTAGTAGGTAATCTTCCAGCACATTTTGGGACTCGGGGTGGTTATGGTCCAAGATTTTGGGTGAATCTGCCTGTGCGGTGATTGGTGGAAGGGACTGGTCCTTCTCCTCTTGTGGTCCAAGGTGAGGGCTTGCACCACATGGCTCAAAGACCATTTGGGGGGAGACTGCTTCCACCGGGTGGGAGGATTTGGGATGGTCCCTAGACGGGCCTGGAGAATCATGCCCTTTTGCAGCAGGGTGCTTTGTCTGACCTTCACCGTGTTCCAAGGGGTTGCTGGAATCCCGTTTCTTCATCCCTAGATTTTGAAGAGGACATTTGGACTGGAGGTGCCCTTGAGAACTGCATAGGGGGAAAAAATCCGGTCTGTTCTCATACACAATGGTTTGCTTGTGAAGAATGATATCTCCAGACCGGAGAGTGATGGATGATGGAAGGTCAGCCTCCAAATCTACCAGAATGTAGAACCAAGCTTGAACAAATCTGGTTCAAGCTTTGGTGGGAGGGTCAATGGTAACCAACTCACCAATGGAGCGTGCAATTCCTCTGATTACATTTTCATGCCAACATAAGAGGGGGAGACTCGGGAGTCTAACCCATATTGGAGCAATGTTGATATTTTGGGTCTCGGGGTTGAAGTCCATACCCCACTTCCTTAGAAAGAGACTTCTGCGACCTAGGAACCAGGGACCACCAGCCAATATTTTATAGTAGTCCTCCTTGTTATTCAGTCTAATCACGAAAAAACCCCGGGATAAGGCCACCAACTCCATGTGACCAGAGGTTCGCCATTTACCTATCGCCCACTTGCGAATGGTCTCCATGTCGGGACGACCGCCAATAAACTTACCGATGAGGGTAAATTTTTTGAATTCCACAAAGCTTGAAAGAATTTTTGTCGGGATGTCCAACTCGTCCTCGACAGGAAACAACTCCTTGGAGAGCAGACCGCTAAGGGTTTCTGAAGCCGCTGCCTGAGCGTACGACTTCTGAGGTCCACCTCCCCATTTGTCTGGTGGATCCTTGTCATGACCTACATCCTCTTTAGTTGGAGAGGACTCCTTAGCGCCCCGATCTCTCGATCGCCCTCCCTTCGCCCTGCTGTGCCCTTGGTTCAGTCTGTTGGCGTTCCCATGCTCTCCCGCAGAAGCTTTCCCGCCCGCTGTCATCTTGGCCATCAAAACCCTAGCTCTCAGTAGACAAGATCATAACAATAATGTATTTTCATATAAACTATTTATTATAATTTTTGTGGTTGCACTTGTGTTTCAGGAAGAAAACAAGTAATCCAGATGTAGTAAAGCAGACTATGATAGTGCGATGTTTTGGAAATATTACTCTACTAAGATGCAATGCATAGATAGTAGAGGTGAAGTTTTGGCATTGTGAAGGTTGCTATAGAAAAATGTCAAGAAGGATGCTAAATTTTGAGGTATTTGTATTCATACAAAAATTTAAAAAGATCTGGAAACTAAAAATCAAGAATTAAGACATTTTATGTAAAACGATGTAGGTTTCTAGCTATAACATCTCAACTGAGATGATAAGTGTATCTATTTGTAAAATCTCAAGCTCTAAAGAGAGTTATAATTTTTCAAGGGTGGGGGACCCGAGTACAACCCCTTATTATCCAACCAAGAAAATTTTAATGTTTATTATTGAACCAAACTTGTGTGAAATTTGAAGAGCTTTAAAATGAGTGGTCATATGAAGGAGCCTAATCAATATTGAGGGAGATACAACCCTATGAAGTCAGCCATCCAAGACAAGAATAGTGAGGATTTTTTCAAAACATAAACAATAAAATTACAGATATTTCTATAGTTAAAGTAATCAAATCAATTCTAGTTTAATTGATTTTGAACAAAATCTATAGATTTATTTGTTAATAGCAAGGAATAGAGGAGATTTGAATTTTTTTTTAAAAACTCCAGGTTTTTTTCCAAAATCCTTAGTACTTTAGGAAATTGTTTGGGTTGAGATTATGGAGTTACCAGTTTTCATTGGAAAGGATGACATTGATGCTCTAGAATGGTGGATGAAGTATAGATCTTTATAGTTTGTTGACCATTTTTGGAAAAATCAAATTATGATAATTTTAAGAGAGGAAGCTTATGTTTAGTGGGAAAGTTTAAAAAGGAAAGGAATTATAAATTACACTTGGGATGAAATAGAGCATTTATTCTTGAGTCAGTGGGACCCATAAAAAATATAGTCGGTTTGAAGGTCACCATCAAAATATTGGAAGAAAAAATAAAAAGGCTTTAGAGGGAACTAAAAGAAATAAATAAAAATTATATAATAGAAGGAAAAAATACAAATTATAATATGCAAGTTTATGATTGAATTCAAAAGGAAAAGCTTAAAAACCAAGGATCTAAGGAGAATTAAGACGAAGTTATGATAGGGGAACAAGTTGAAGAACCAATAGAAGACTCAAAGTTTAATTTATAATAGTAGTAGCAATAGAGTCCATGGAAGAAGCACCATAAAAGTCTATGAAATCCTTGTCATAAGTGCACAAGGACACACTAAAAGAAGGACATAAAATATTATGAAGAATAATTTAAATCAAAGCAACAAATTTTTGAAGAATCAAAGAAAACATAATGTCAAGTTAAGGTTGAAGTATATTACCACCCACACCACCTTGAGCAACAACAATCTTGGAGGTATGGCTTAAGTAATCGATATAATAGATCCACTTGGAGTAAAAAATGCATCAAGTATAGCAGTGATCAATAGAAAATGCATAGGGGTTCTAGATTTCAAAGGGGTGTAGTAGCATCAGGGAACAATATGGCCCACCATTCAAAATACCATAGCAGAATAGTGGGATCATGGAGCCAACAGAGCAATTATGGATATTCAAGTGGGACAATGGTAGTTTAGCATCATCAAATACCACCACTAATCAATATTTCACTTGGATGAATGGATGAACAAGATTGGAAATTTCAAGAAGAAGGATGTCAAATATTTGTATTTACAAAGAAAATTAAAGAAGACCCTAAAATTAAATATAAAGAATTAAAACTTTTTTTGAAAAAAGATGTAGTTATCTAGCTATAACCTCTCAATTGAGATGAGAATTGATATGTATGTAAACTCTCAAGCTCTAAAGGAAATATTTGTGATTTATCAAGGGTGGGGGACCCGAGTACAACCCCTTTTTATCAAGCAAAAAAAAAAACAATGTTCATTATAATATAAATAACTCATGTCTTGTAAAATATTTTATTATGGTAATAAATATATATATTTTTAAAAAGGATTAATAAATAAAATTAGCTAAAAATCATATTACATATCTTGCCTTTCTAGGATTGAAGGCTTTTAAGCCAATTTTTAACATAGGATATGTGACTATTCTCCCTCATATCTAATCTGCTACAACTATCTATGTAAAAAATGAGTAACCATGTAAATCAAGGGTATATAAATCTATATACAACAAACAATACTATAATCAATGGTAATAATGGAAAAAAGAGCTTCCCTAGTATGTTGAGACCACCATTTTTGAAGTGAACACTATTGGATTTCTAGTCTAGATATTATTTGAATCCACTTTTGGTTAGGATTTTTGAGATCTTTTAATAGGTATTGGATTTACTCCCTCATATTGGTTGTGATACTTTGCTAAACAAAGTGGTTGCCTCTATATTCCTAGTTGAAGATACAATTATTTCTCTCCTTCCATAATTTCCACAATAGGAGAGTCATCCTTACCCAAAACATTTGTTGAGTGGGTTGGTCCATTTCCTCCTATTTAGGCCAATCTCTCTAAAGTTGTTCTATAGAAGATATATCAAAACAATGGATGCCTAACAAAGTTGCCATTTATTTCCATAGTTTTATTTTGATGAGACATTCTATAAAAATGTGAGAGATTGTTTCCTCATTCTCTCAACACGTATCACATTTGAAAGGCCCATGCATCCCTCTTTTCATAAATGATTTTCTTGTTAGCACCCTTCTATGAAGTAGAAGTCAAATGGAGAATCTAACTTTGGTCCAAAGATTATGTGCCCACAATTGCATGAGTATATCACTTAACAGGCTCAAGGTACTTTGATAAAGGGCTAAGTATCCAAAGGCAATTGTATATTCACTGACTTTTCCTGCTCCAACCAAGAGTATCATCCTCTTGAGACCACAAGAGTGATCTCATTTGGATGATCCTATAGATTTATTTTCTATGATCCTATAGGATTTGGATTGGTCACTCCTCTATTAAGATCCATTGCCTTCCTACCTCCCAAATATTTCTTTGAGGCTTACAATATTTGTTTCTATGAATATTCTCCATGAATGGTCTCCAAGTCAGAAATTGAGTTATTAGAGGAGGATGACGATCCCACAAATTAATCCATAATTTGGCCTTCTATCTATTATGGATAATCTAGAACAATATTTTCTTGATCCTATCATCTCCTATTATAAGTCCCATTACGATGGGAGATCCTCCGCCAGGAAGAAAAATTTGAATAAGCTTTGTTGACCCTCAAAATTTGAACCCATAATTCCTCAAGGGCTTTTAGCAATCTTTAATATAACTTAACCACTAGTGTCTTGTTATTCTTGACAACTGATATGATTACTAGTCCTCCCTCTTTTTTTGTAAGCATAAAGTATCCCATTTAACCAGGGCCTATTTTTGTTCTTCCTTAACTCCATTTCAAAGGAATCTATAACTTATTTTATCCAATTATTTAAGATCTAACTTTGGGATAGCTACCACTAATGAGACATAAATAGGTATGGCATTGAGGAGTTTTTTTATCAAGATCATTTTTCCTCATATAAAAATCCACCTAATAGTCCATTTTTCTAATTTGGCTTTCATTCTCTTTGATAGCCAAGTCCATTCCTCATGTTTTTTCCTCCCAACTGTAAGTGGAATTCATAGGTAGGTGATTGGAAGAGATGTCTTCTTGTATCTCAATTTATCCAACAACATTATCTCCTACCTAGGTGAGCAATGGAAAAATATGACCTTGGAATTTTATTCATTTATAAGTTGTCCATTTGCTTTTGTAAACCATCCTAAAATCATTTTAAATTTGGAGGTCTCCCTTATTGTTGAATTTCTTAATAATGTAGAGATCAATAAATTTTAGGTGAGTAATTAGTTTAGCTTCATTTGTTATTATTATTATTCCCTCTAAAGCTCTAGTTTTCCCATCCTTAGCTAATGTTCTACCCAAACATTCAACCAATATGAATAACAAGTATGGGGATAAGGGGTCTCCCTGCCTTATACTTTTGGAAGCTATAAATAGTTTGGTAGGAGCTCCATTTACTAGAATTGAATAGGATACTAAGGAAATACATACCTTGATCCATTCTACCTAATCACCCAAGAATCCAAATTATCTCATCATATTTAAGAGGAAGTGCCAATCAACTCTATCATATGCTTTGGATAGGTCTAACCTAATAAACATGGAGGGTATTTTTTCTACCTACATAGAGTGGATGGCCTCCTAAGCTAAGCCAATATCATCCAAGATCTATCTTGATTCCACAAAAATACCTTGTTATCGAGAAATAATTTTGTGAATAAGAGGTTTAACTTTTTTTGCCATGATCGTAGTGATCATTTTATATAGAACATTACAAAGGGTAATTGGTTGATAGCCAAAGATGTGTTCAAACTCCTCAATTTTTGGAACCAACACTATTTATATCTTATTCACCTCTTTGAGCACCACTTTGGCTATCCTAGCATCTTATACCACTTCCAACAGTTCTTCCTTAAGGATATCCCAATTTTTTTGGTTGAATTCTATGGGAAATCCATCTAGGCCTAGAGATTTATCTTTCTACATCTTGAAATTTACCTATTGTAGTTATTTGGTAGTAATTAAGGTAGTCAAAGTTACATTATCTTACTTTGGGATGAGAGAAGGAATTTCTTAGAGTACTTTCTACTGTGCCTTTTGGTTTAATGATTTTGCCTTAAATATTTGGGTAAAGTATTATCTTTCTATATCTTCCATTCCATCCCATGTGTGTATTGAATCACCCACAATTATTTTTAGGGAATAGATAAAATTATGTATTTGCCTTGCTAGGAGATATTTATGGAAGAAGCTAGTGTTCCTATCTCCCTACTAAAGCCATTAGATCCTAGATTTTTTTTTCCACTGGATCTCTTCTATTTTGTCCTATTCCTCTAGCCAACCAATAATCCTAGCCTCCTCCTTACTTCAGATCTCAATGGTGCCATCTATTTGTATTTGCTCATTTAGGTCCTCAAGTTTGGTTAAGGTATATCATTTATTTTCCTTTATATCACCAAACTCCTCTAATTCCATGTTCTTAATTTGGACTTGAGGTGCTAAATCCTCTTAACAAAATTATACATACTTGTACCATGTTTGGGTTTACCCTACTGCCACCATTTTGGAAACTTATCTTGGAAACTACTATCTCAAAACTACATTAACTAGAATCTAAAAGGAGCACGACTAGGGTCTAGTTTTCTATACATCCACCGACACCAACCAATGATTTGATCCTTCATTATTCAATGTTTGTGCTCTTAGAATATGCACATTTTTCAGAAACTCATATAATAACAAAACCATGTCTAGTCTTTCTAAAATGCATGCTTGGCCCTACATTTTATTAGATTAGGTCACTTTACCATTGTTTGGTTTGATATCTACCAGGTGAAGAGATCTAATATGCTTTGTCATGAGGTCCGAGGTGTAGACCAATTGGTTCATCCAAACCCCATAAGGGGGCGGATGTCCAAGGTTCAAATCTTGGGCCTCATCGGACTGAACGCTTGTCCCTTTCCTGGTGCTTTCAGCGGTGTAAAAGGTTTAAAATGATTGTGGCATGGTGGTTATAGGGGCGGACTACGCAAAGATCTATGTGGCGGCTTCCGGGGTGGACAACGCAGAATACTGTGGCAGCCATAAAAGTCGGAAAGCCTGCCCGGTTTCATGGCGGCTACCGATTCCACCATGTAAATACAAAAAAAAAAAAATTGCTTTGCCATGAGTTTAGTACTATTGTCTATAGTGTGATTTTCCCTATCTTCTCTTCCAATGATAGGATGGTGCTAAAATCACCACATATAAGCAGCTAAGCTTCATGAAAATGACTAATAATATAAGCTACATTCCTCCATTGTTTTCATTTTACATCTAGGCTGATATAAGAGTATACATTAAGACATAACTAATGATGAGAAGAATGTCTACTCTAGGCCAATAAAGCCAATATCCCCCAATGTCTCATTATTTGGTGTATCACTATCTCTTTTAGATCCCAAAGAGAAGCCACTCCTTTAGAAGCTCCTTAGGGGCTTAGGGAGTCCACCCTATGTGTAGGCCAAATATTTTTGGCAAAAATCTTCATCTATTGTTTTGATATTTTTGTTTCTTGGATGAAAACCATTTGTGGATGATGTTGAATCATTAATTTTACTTCATTATGTTTTATCAAGCTACCCTTAAGACCTTGAATATTCTAGGTGATGCACTTCATCAAGCACAAGGACTGAAAATGTGGGTGAGATCTCTTTTTTCACTTGCACAACATGCCCTAGTTTGGACTGGGGACCCACTAAAATTTTTGGTTTTAATCTCAATTTTTTTTGTTTGCATTAGGATTTTAAATTTTTCTCACATCATTTTTGAAAGTTGCTTGCATCAAGGTGTTGAAATTGCTTACATAGAGCATTTTGAAATGGATTGCATTGAAAATTTTGAATTTTGGCTCTTCAAGGACATTATTTTGGATTAATATTTTAGAATCTTGATTTTGAATATTTATACTAAAGTTTAAAAAAAATTAAATCCAATTTTAGGGTCCTTTGATTTTTGTCATCTTGACCTATTTTCGATGTAGATTTAAAAATATCATATATTTTGAATTAAAAATCCGTTTTAGGTGATTTGAATCCTGGTGGGACTATCTAAAACTCATATTTGCAATAGTACCAAAGTTGCAGATTTTCAGATGTGAAATATTTTCCAGAAATAGCAGTTTACATTTGCAGCCCTAGAACTCCTAAGCACAATATCTTGTGATTCATAATACATTTTTAAGTTCTGTCAATGGTTCTGAGTACCCATATGGCTCATTTAGACTTATGGAAAGTTTTTTTTTTAATTCCAAGAACTTTTATTTTTTGTCATATTTTTGCATCTCGCAAAAATTACTTCCAAGCATTTTCGAATTTGTTTTTCAGTGTTGAAAATATTTTTCGGGCAACAAGAATCCTTCACAAGCCTTTAAAGTGTAAAGTATAAAGGGGCAGAATCTTTGGAACCAATGTATAATACCAAATGAAAAAATTGCTAAGTGTTAGAGGAGGGCAAAAAAATGGGATGTCACCACACCCCAATGGAGTCCCAAAGTTCCGCCCACCTTGAAGAAAATAAAATAAAAAATTTCCAAGTATGGAAGGTTGGGTGGAGAAATGGGACATTGAAAAAATAATAGCTTTCCCAAAACCCCACCCACACTCAACAAAGAAATAAAATCCACCGACTAAGAAATAAAATTACTAAGTGAGCAAGGGCAAAAAAATGGGTCACTTATACACTTCAAATGGATCTTAAAAGTTTGCCTGTCAAGCATTGCACTGGGTGAAGAAATTCAATGTTGAAAGTTTGGGCAGAAAAATGGGATATCATTGTGCAAAAAATTTGGCTAAGTAAGAAGGATGGCAAAATGGGACATGGACGGGAGTAAGAGAAATCCCAAAATCCCACCTTGCTACAATGTTTTAAAAGAAGGGTAGAGAAATGGGATGTCACCACATTCCAATCGAATCTCGTAACCCCACCCATACTCAACAAGGAAGAAAGAAAGAGGGCAAAAAAATGGGATGTCATCGCACCCCAATGGAGTCCCAAAGTTTCGCCCACCTTGAGGAAAATAAAAAAATTGCCTAAGTATGTTTGGGCGGAGAAAAGAGATGTCATCGCATCCCGATTGAGTCCCAAAGTTTTGCCTGCCTTGAAGAAATTAAAAAAAGTACTAAGTGAGATTGGACAGAGAAATGAGACTCCATTACACTCCCATAACATCCCAAAGTTCTGCCCATGCACATTGTCGGAGAAGGTGAATTCCCAAAGGTTCACCCTCACTCCTAAGGCTACAAAATGGGATTCCATAAAAAAGTGAGATCCCAAAACTCCACCCATGGATTTAAAGCTTGACAAATTTGAAAATAAAGTCCATCAATGAAAAATGAAACTTTGGCATTCGAAAATGAATTATCGACAATCTAAAAAGGAAGCCTTGCAATGAGTAGAGTTTTAATCCTTGGAAAGCATGATTCTTAACCTAGAAAATATTTTTTTTGCAACCTTAGAAAATAATAAAAAAAAAATTAACTATGGTTTTGAAACCTTAGAAAAAATATAAAAAATAAAAATTTGAAATTTTAAAAATTAAAACCTTAGAAAAATTAAAATAATTAAATTAATAATATTGTTAATGTTCTAATATTCATTTTTTTTTTGCAAAATTTTTTGTCAGTGGCTGCATTAAAATGCAGACATGATGGTGGACATGAAACTTCAGGGTGAACTGGGCAAAGTATGATTGTGCAAAATGGAAGATAACAATTTAATGACCAACCTAGATTTTGTGAAGTCATGGAGAATTAATGCGACGTGGCTATTCCAAAGTTCCTGAGCATCGTACAAGTTGGAAATTAATGAAGCCTGATAGTTGCAAGGCTCACTGCAAATGAATATTATGAGGTACGGTCAAAGTAATTCCCATTTAATGAGACATGATTGCAATATGGAGGGAAACTTAATTTCAAAAGGTCCATCCTAGAAGTATATGGGAATTAATTACGAAATGTAATGCTAAGTGAAGGCCAAAAAATTATATAAATAGTGGCTCACTAACCGGTTACAGGGGTCGAAAACCATCTATTAGCAGTGCACCTTTTAGCTTTTCTTTTCTTATTTTCCCTTTGTAGTCAGATGGTTTTTGAACCAATTTTGTTATTGTTTTGAGCTCTACTTTTGTAATCCACCGAAGTGGACAAACCTGAAACATTGTACTCAATGACTTATCTTTTAATATAAAGGCTTTGGAATTTGTTGTGTTCAATCTGCACATGCTGATGGTGGTTGCACTTAGTTCATTTCACAGTTTGTTGCTCCTTTGAAGATTGCACCATCTCGAACCTCAGGTTGTGTGAATACTAGTCGGGTTGAGATTGGTTTAAATTTGGATTTGTTGCTTTATTGGATTGGGGCTAGAGTTCAAGGTAGTATCACCTGTTTTCTTTTATTTTCCCCTTCAACCTTTGACTTTTATTTGAGACTTGTTTATATTAGGAGTAGATTAGTTCTCATTTGAATAATTGGAGTTATTTTCTATAGTACTTTCCACATTTTCATATAGCTTCAACAGAATCATTGCTGGTATATATATGTATGTATGTATGTATATGTGTGTGTCATATTTTAATTGCAATGAACAATATATAAGAAGGGAAATTATTTGCTAATTTTCTAAGTCCTCCAGGTCCTTAACGTTCCCAATAGAACTGGATTTCATATAGTCAAGCATTTTATTTTCAAGCGTTGTACCAAGAAATTTATTATTTTCTCAAAACCAGCAAAGGCCCCTTAAAAGGAATAATTATCAATGACCTCTAAGTCTATCCACACTAGCCAAGACCTGGTATACCCGAACCTTGGGGGAAAGAGATTTTCCTTTCAAGAGGGAACAAATCTCTGTTCCAAGTACATTGACATGCCCTTGATAATGTGTCATTTGCACACTCAATAGAACTAGCGCTAGAAGGAGGGTCTGTATTGTTTTGTTTTACTATGAATATTTTAAATCTTGAGCTTGATTATTATCTTTAGCCTCCTTAGAGGTCAACATAATTGGTGTGAGAAGGAGGGCAGAGATTGTACAACTTAAGATTTCCTACCATAGTGTTTGTAGATCCTCAACGCTCAACATAATTAGTGCTAGAAGGAGGGCATAAATTCTAAGAGTCAAGTTTTTTCCTAGAATATATAGTGTTTGTATTACACATCTTGACTGTCTAAGTTAGTACCAAAGGTCTATTAATGACAACTCTTGCTCCATGGATGGTAGGAAGCAACCCCCTAAATATACCTAGGCCTGCACATGATATACCTATAGATGTTGAAAGATATCTTCCCTAGTATAGGCATGATGGAATGAGGTTAGTTGAAGAACATATTCAGGCATTCAAGGACACCTTAATTCGTTTACAAATTATGCATGAGGATGTTTCCTATAGAATATTTCCACACACATTAGATGAATTTTCTTATGTTTGGTATATCAGTTTACTTTCCATAACTTCTTGGTATCAGCTAGAAGAAACATTTCTTAGCCACTTTAGAAAACCTATTGATCCAGCTGTGATATACCATCAGTTTGCCTTTTCCCGTAGAGAGTCTAATGAATCCTTGAGACTATTTAGTGATAGGTTCTATAAGTTATACACTATACTGGTGACACCTTACATCCTTATAAAGGAAGTAATTATCCAAATGTATTTTAGAGCCCTATATCCATTATCCATGTTTTTTATAGGAGTTTCTCAAATTACATATTTACCCAAGGTATACAGTGAGGTAGTAATATTTGAACAATAATTGATTCCTCAAGGTTTTGGTATGGGTTAGTTACCATCACTTGCACAACTTGGAGCCTACAATCAGTTACCACAAATGAACCACACTCTTGCACAATACCTTCCATGGTGAACCCTTTTCTACGAGTTATGTATCTTAACCAATACCAACATTTCAATATGACACTCTTGAATCAAATGATGTCTAGTGTGGGCAATCAACATGGTGAAACTAATTGTCCAAAACTTAAAACTAATTTAAATATTATCCAAAATGAGGTGTTTGAAGTCAGTACCTGCCAACAAGGATTGTAAGAGTTAAGCTAATCAAAATCTAGGGACAACCTTAGAAACATATGAACCCTCAGAAGTGGATGAATATGAACATGAAGAATGCTTGGAAGAAGAGGTGCAAGCTCACCAATAGCTTCAAAGAGATAATAATCATATTCTTTAGAGTAAATAGAAAGACCCATTGAATTTTTTGCACCTCTTCAAGAAACTTCCATTCCACTTGATGTGCAAGAAACTAAAAGCCCTGTTCTACATTGTTAGAGTTAAAGTGCACTATGCCTTCACCTTGACACTTGTCAGTTTCTCTTGACAAGTGTCATGTGTTGAATATAGGCTTATGCCTATATATTGTAACCTATTTTTATCAATAATATTAATCTCATTAGTTTTCCCTCCTATCATTTGGTATCAGAGCTCCAGGCGGTCTCCTGAGCTTGTGAGTTTGAGGGGGGATTTCCCTCATGGAAATCCCCCCCTCCCCCTCATTTTTTTCCCTTTGGCCATTT
Organism: Wollemia nobilis; assembly: GCA_028583015.1. Classification (NCBI taxonomy): domain Eukaryota; kingdom Viridiplantae; phylum Streptophyta; class Pinopsida; order Araucariales; family Araucariaceae; genus Wollemia; species Wollemia nobilis. The sequence goes on along the minus strand of JAQPPZ010000523.1, from coordinate 4,715,114 downwards.
TTTAAAACTGAGGGAGTATGCTCTCCATCTTTGATGGATCAGAAACCAAAAGTTTTCATGGCTGCCAATTTTTTTATGGGATTTTTTTTTTAGTTTAAGTTTGCCTCTACAGTATGCTCAGCGGGGGTGTGCCAATGGCGTCGGGCTGATGGCCTTGAGAAACAATTTTTTTCCAAGCAGTAATATTGTCATCCGCTCTGCTGTTGAAATACTCATAGCAGACAATATATTGTGTTCAATTGATGCTGTGAAGGTTTCGTGGAGACCAGAGAAACGTTTTTGCCTCTACGGAGTTTGTGGCTGGAACCTGACTGCCTATGCTCGGGAAATGACTAAAAGCTGCTTTGGAGCTATAAAAATGGAATCGCTCGGCCAGGTCCCACAGCATTGTGACTCCATCCTTGCCGTCGCTGGTGCAGATTGAACCGTCAGGCGAGACGGTGATAGTGTTGACATAGCCACCATGGCCGACAAGCGTGTTGTGTAGATTGCAGTTGGTGAGGTTCTAGACCTTGACGGTGCAGTCCCAAGAGCATGATATGATGGTTGGGTTGGTGGCAGAATTCGATGCCAAAAAAAAAAATATTTTTAGTAGCCTCTGTACCGACACAGCCTTTGTGGCGTATCTGCTGGAGTTAGACAGGCAAGAGAAGAGGGACGGAGAGGCAGCGCTGGTGCCCAAGTGGTGGTTATGCTTCAAGTACAAAGTGGTAGACATTCTGATCGACAAGCGTGACGACTTCGTCTTCATGGCCACACTGGAGTGGTATGGAGTGTTTTTTGGATGAGACCCTCAACAGGCTTGATCCAGCCTTAGCTTATGCTCTTTTTTTCCCGTGCTAAAGCATCCAAACCCATAATAGATTTGCATGATAAAGTGGGCCCATTGCCCTCAACAGAATTTAGGGAAGAAGAAAGTGTTGGTGAAGACAAAGAAGGACGTCGAAGCTAGAAGACAACAGAGTTTGGAGATTTGGAGACCTACAAAATGAGGATGAAACGTCAAGATGTGCATTCGAAGAAGCTACATTTGGATGATGGGAGCTCCTCCACCGATTATAATCCAATAGAAACAAAACGTCCTCCCCAGAGAAGAATCACAACATCCATTTCACTGCGTGCACGAGGATGATGTGAGAAGTCGACGGTGATCATGACGACCATGCTGATGGAGGTTGCAACATTAATTCCTAGATACTACTATTATGTGCCTCTCTACTTTGAGTTTGTATCCTGATTGTGAAGGAGAAGGTCGAAGACATTCATCGATGGTGCCATGCCAGTAAATTCGAATCTCGAACCACTTATTTATTCCTAAGCGTGCGCTGTATTTCATGCAGATCTGATCTTCGATGCCTGGGTTAGCTGGCAAGAGATGCTAAACTGGTGTTTTACTACCAGTTTTTAATTTTATTTTTTGCCTAGACAGAGGAGCAAGAGGCATTTGTATTATGGAGGCATCATTCTGCTGTTGCGGTAGTGGTAGTAGCAGTGGGCCAATTTTTTTTTAGCGGAGGTGGATGTCGAAGCATAACCCCTCCACCTCGGGGAATTGCCACCTATAAGATTTAGAAGGCCGTGACTCTTTGTCACAACACGAGTATTGAAAGCCACGAAGGATTTTTTAATTTCATAAAAGGCATTGAATGCCTTCGATCTCCTCCCGTGTGGTGGAAGTTTTCTAGTTTGGTGCCACTGCTACTTTGAGACTTGTAGTGTGTTGCTGCCAACCGTGATCTAGCAAGGGCAATTTTTTTTTTAATTTACATCGTTGTTGTTTTGATGATTTTACCTATGCTCAAGCCAGTTAGCGCCATGAGGTAATTTCCGCCGAGTATGCCACTGAATTCGTTTTTCCTTATTGTCTGTCATTTGTCAAAGTGCAAGTGCGCAACATCATTACGGAAGGTGATGTAGGTGTGGCCCTCTGGTCATCCCAGAACTCCACGTGGAATGCCTTTTTCTTGTTTGATTGAAGTTAGATCCTGCTCTAGTGGCCCAAATTTCTCCACAGTCAGATCCGGAGTGTGCTATCATCGTTGATAAATGGTGATGAATTTTTTGCACACCCTCATGAACTCTAACGTGGTGGCGACACATGGCAGCACATCAGTGGCGTGAGGGCTCCGCATGGGAGCCATTGTTTTTCTGGAATATTGTGCAATACTCTTGCTGAGCAATACATCACTGTTACCATTACCAATTTCTATATTCAAGCGAGCGCGCGATCGACTACGTGGCTATATTTTAGTTTAGCTTCTAGTCTTAAGTGCACATGTATGGAGAGGAAAATTATAGTACCAGTGAGCAAATGGCCGACATATTTTTGGCCTATGTAATTCCCCTGCGAGGGAAAATTTGATGATGTTTTTTATTCCGCCAGAGAGCGATGCCACCACAGTGCGAGGTTTTAGTTGTTGTCTTGGAGAGGCATGTTGTTTTTCATTATGATGAAGGCCCCTTTGATAATGGAATATAGGGGTATTTATAGTCGTTGGAAACATTTTTCCGTGACGGACACCATGGAGGTGTCATATTGTAATTTTGAGGCTGTTTCAGTTCATTTTTTTTAGCCTCAAAATTTTTCTACCTTGGAGTGCACTTTCGGTTGTACCCGACACTCCCAAGGTACTTTTATATGTGATCCTTGTACCTAGTGACTTTTTCTATACACTTGGCGAATGCAGCGGTTGGTTACCCATGCATTTCGGTGGGATGACATGGTCACCATAAGGACACTTATACTAGGGACTACAGACAAAGACACCCTAGACTCTATCCGAGGTTTTTTCATATCTACTTCTGAAGACTATAGACGAAGACACTTCAAAAGATTCTCTTCTTTTCTTCTTCTCTCCTCCTATTTGGATCTATGGCTCATTTTATTGTATTGAGTGCATTTTTGACAGAGACCGACACTCTTATATGGCTCATTTTTCCTTTAATTAGGTGCATTTTCGGCAGAGACCGACACCTTATAGATTGAGTTCACCATGAGGAGGGATTTCATACTCATGGTGAATCTAGTCAGTGACCTACAAGAGGCAACATCCTCTAAGGATGACCTACAGAGGCAACAGACCCAGAAGTGGTTGACCCTAAGGCACCCATGATGACCCTGAGGCACTTAGAAAGCTGACCCAGTGGCAATAGACCCGTGGAAGTGTCTGACCCTGAGGCAACAGACCGAGATGTATACATAGTGAATCTAGCATTATTCACAGTTGGAGAGCCAAGAGCACAGAGCACGAGCCTAGACCAAATCAGCAATAAGTGAGGATGATAGATTGTTTTTCGAGAAGTCAACATTAAGGGGGAATGTTACCTAATGTTGACTTGTTTTTTTCTTTAGTTAGGATAGTGCACTTTAAGGGGGAATGTTAGAGTTAAAGTGCACTATGCCTTCACCTTGACACTTGTCAGTTTCTCTTGACAAGTGTCATGTGTTGAATATAGGCTTATGCCTATATATTGTAACCTATTTTTATTAATAATATTAATCCCATTAGTTTTCCCTCCTATCATACATAAGTATCCTACAATGCCTCTGCAATATGAAGTCAATGTGACATTAACACAGATAGAGAAAACTCCAAAATAAAGCAATCTGGGATATAACATTATTGAAGACCTTAATAAAACCTAGGAAAATAGTCCTTTGATTGAGGCAGTTTAGTTAACTAACCACAAGGATTTATTGCTTGAGAAATAAGAAACCACAAAGGTTATCAATACTCAGGTGGCCATACACAAAGAAAGGGTAGAATATCTACCTCCACTGTTGACTACCAGAATTGCTGGTAAAAGTTTTTATAACTGCATTTTGGATTGAAGTGCTTTTGGTAATGGGATGACATATGTTGGTAAAATATTAGGGTTGACACTTGTTTTCTAAAACAATAAGGTTGCTACATTGGATAATATAGACATAAATATGGTTGGATTATTACATAAAACTCACATATAGTTGGATGATAAACCCAAAATGCAAAAATACATTGATTTTCAGGGTATGGATATCTTAGATGCCTATGGGATATTGCTCAGTCATGATTGGTCAAAAATGCTAAATGAAACTAATTTTTTAGAAAGAGAGCCAATGTTGAAGAAACTCATCATTGAGTACAACAACATCAATGAGGTTTTGTGCATAGAGTCAGAATGGAGAGTTTACATTATGGCAACTGAAACCATAACTGAAGGTAATTATTTGATATCAGAGACCCCACACAATAAGCAAAAAATGATTCAAGACCAATTGTGGACCCTCAATTTTAATGGATCAAAGTCCATATATGATGGTAATGATGGGATTAAATTGAGTTGGTGGGGTGAGAGAGGTAAAATAAAGGCCTTTAATATTTTAGATCTTGTGTTGCTATAGGATGATGCCTATAAAAATTGGTATGCTTGTCATGATAGGCATATTTCAAATTGTGGTAATTGTGTTTGGGATCTTGGAAAAATTAATTATGAAAAATTTGTCTGCTTTGGCTAAGGACCCTTTAAAATGTTAAAATTCCAAGTCCTGCCTTGTAAATAAACTTTGTACATAGTTTTTTTGTTTTCTATTTTTGGTGTGTTGATTTTGCTGCATTTTATTTTTTTTGTGCTAAGTTTTGTATTATCTGTTGTTTTTCAGTTGTGGTTAGTTTTGTGTTGTTTGTTAGTTTGGCTTGAATCATCCGAGTGCAGCAATCTTGTGGTTGCTCTAAGCTAGAGGGTTTCTATGCAATTAGTTCAATCAACTATTTTATGTTCATTCATTGTTTGGGACAAAGCGAATGAATTTGGAAGTGATACAAAATGATGTTGTACCTTCACATTGAAGACACACTCTAAGGAAAGTTCCAGGTCAGAAGAAGTGAAATCATTATGGTTTGGTATTTTATTATGAAGTCCATTCAAGTGTTTTCCCTCTTATTTGCCATGGTATCCCCAACCCAAAAGCAATACTGAGTGCTTATTGAAATTTTTGGTATAAAAAAAAAGAATCTATGTTCAAACAAAAAATAAAAGAAAAATTTCAAGTGCTTGGGTGATTTAGACATCCTCTACCGAGGATATGAACACCCAGCTGGAAGTAGATCAAGGTCTAGAGTGGCATTAGAGATAATTCCATCTGGGCTATAGACGTTCGGCTGGCAATGGAGCAATATCCAAGTAAATTGGTGACATGTCTACCTATGTGACAAAACTCATCATAAGTAGACCAATGTTCGCTCAAGGGTAAACTAGACTAATTTCCAAACTATGGTGGCAAATTTTAATTGATTTTGGAAAAAAATGAACTCACCTTCACATAATTTTTCTAAGACAAAATGGAGTATTGCTTTTAGGTAAAATTGTCGAACCCCAGCCTTGGGTGGATACCAAATTTTTGGTTTTGGTGGTTTCGAGGTTTCATTGTTTTTAGAGGGGGGTTCTTTCTATTCCCAAAATGCTCAGAAGAATTTTTCAATAGAGTCATAATTTGTTGTTGCACTTGCAAAACACACCCCAGTCTGGACTGGGGATCCACATAATTTTTTTTTTATAATATCAATTTGTTTGGTTTGCATTACGATTTTAAATTTTTCTCACGTCATTTTTGAAAGTTGCTTGCATCAAGGTGGTGAAATTGCTTACATAGAGAATTTGAAATGGATTGCATTGAAAATTTTGAATTTTGGCTCTTCAAGGACATTATTTTGGATTAATATTTTAGAATCTTGATTTTCAAAGGTTTATCCTAAAGTTAAAAAAAATTAAATCTAATTTTAGGGTCCTTTGATTTTCATCATCTTGACCTATTTTTGATGCAGAATTAAAAATGCCATATCTTTTGAATGAAAAATCTATTTTAGATGATTCAAAGCCTGGTGGGACTATTTCAAACTCATATTTACAATAGTACCAGAGTTGCAAATTTTTAGATGTGAAATGTTTTCCATAAATAATAGTTTCTATTTGCAGCCCTGGAACTTCTAAGCGCAATATATTGTGATTCATATTGAATTTTTGAGTTATGTCAGTGGTTCTGAGTACCCATTTGGTTCATTTAGACTTATGGAAAATTGTGTTAAATTCCAAGCACTTTTATTTTTTTTCATATTTTTGCTTCTCACGAAAATTACTTTCGAGCATTTTCAAATTTGTTTTCCAATGTTGAAAATATTTTTTGAGCAACAAGAATCCTTCACAAGCCTTTAAAGTGCAAAATATAAAGGGGCAGAATATTTGAAACCAATGTATAATTCCAAATAAAAAAATTGCTAAGTGTTAGAGGAGGGCGATAAAATGGGATGTCACTACACCCCAATGGAGTCCCAAAGTTTCACCCACATTGAATAAACTAAAAAAAAGAATTGCCAAGTATGGAAGGTTTGATGAAGAAATAGGACATTGAAAAAAAAAAGCTTTTCCAAAACCCCGCCCACACTCAACAAAGAAATAAAACCCGTCGACTAAGAAAGAAAATTTCTAAGTGAGCGATGGGGGGGGCTACAGGGGACTTCCCTAGAAAGTTTTTCTCTGCTTCCCTGCAACCTATTCTTGGCCCTATACCAAATTCTTGGTCCTATCCCAACTCCCTAGAACCTCCTTTGTCCTATCCCAACTCCCTGGAACCTCCTTTGTCCTTCCTCCTTGGATGATAGGTGTTGTAGATGATCTTCTTGGTTTGGAGGTCACTTACTCTCTTATCTGCCCCTTTCCATGCCTTTAGGTGGGTTTTACTTTTGGTGCCTATGATCTGGTATGTCCCTAGGGTTTTCCAAGGCATCCCTGGGTTTGTCCTAGTTTATTTTTTTATTTTTAGGGAATCCTTTTCCCTTCTACCTTTTGGGACGTCCCTTGGTCCGTTCCAGTATTTTATTTTTGTGCTTTAGGGATTTTCCCTTCAACTCTTTTGGTTGTTCCAAATTTTTGTAGGTGTCCTTCTTGATGTGGCTTAGTTTCATGTTCATTGGTGCTTCTTGGATCCTTCTCTTGGCTATATTTGGTTGCATATGATCTCCTTAGGGTGGGAGATCACTTCTCTGCTTGTCTTCCCTTTTCTTAGTTGTTTCGAGCGTGTCCTTCCTGCACCTTTATTCAAGGATGCCCCCGGGTCCCTCCTTGGATTTGCTGCATTGCTTTTGGGATGACTTTTATTGTAGGGTTCTATTTGGAGCCTATTTTTAGTGGTTTCCAATTGGGGCATACCTCTTCTCATGGTTGCTATTGTTTGCTTTGTTGCATGAGGATTCTGTAGCCTGTGGAGATCCTCAGTTTGTTGATCCTCTTTCCAAGCCTGTGTGGGATGTTGTTACGAAAATTTTCTAGCATTACTTTTTTTTTTCTGCCCTTCCCTAGGTGGGATATTCCTCCTCTGGTGATTCCTTTGCTCCATCCTTCTGTTTAGGGTGGTTTTTGAAAATTTTCTCTGGGTTTTCGATGTTTACCTGTCGGATTCTGGTTTTGGTCTACAACTGCATTTTTGGACCTCCTTAGGCGGGATTACCTTTTGTCCCACTTTTTTCAAAATTTTAAATTTTAGTTGTGGGTGGGATGGACCTGTATCCTTCTAGGAAGGAATGTTTTGTTTATTTTCCTGCTTTTTGTATTTTTAAATTGCAATGGGCGGGATGGTCGTGTTTCAATTTTGAGCTATGCAGGTTTATCTTGTTTTAAATCCTCTTTGCACGTGCTGTTTGGGTGGGATGGCCTTGTTCCTCTTCTCCATATTTTTTGAATGTGTTTTTTAGATGATTTGGGTGGGGTAGCCCTAGTTAATATTAAAAAAAAAATTAATTATCTCCTGTAAGGCTTTCCTTTAGCCTGTTATGTAAGGCTATCCTTAGCCTATCTTGTTTGGTTCTTTTAGCTTGTACTGAATGCCAATCCTTTTGTCTATCCTCTAGGTTTTTAGTTTCCATTTCCTGTGACCTTTATGTGGCCTTGTTTATTTGGTCTTTTGTATTGTTGTAATCAGGTTTTGGGTCTCTTGATAAAAACCCACTTTTAATTTAATCGATCAAAAAAAAGAAAATTGCTAAGTGAGCAAGGGCAAAAAAGTGGGTCACTTCTATACTTCAAATGGATCTTGAAAGTCCGTCCGCCAAATATTGCACTGGGTGAATATATTCAAGGTTGAAATCTTGGGCAAAAAAATGGACATCATTGTACTTCGATGAAAACCTAAAATCTCGTCGCTTAAAATAGTGCAAAAAAATTGGTTAAGTAAGAAGGATGAAAAATGGGACATGAAAAAGAGTAATAGAAATACCAAAATCTCGCTATGCTACAATGTTTTGAAATAAGGGCAAAAAATTGGGATGTCACCACATTCCAATCGAATCCTAAAACCTTGTCCACACTCAACAAGGAAGAAAGAAAGAAGGCAGGAAAATGGGATGTCACCGCACCCTGATGGAGTCCCAAAGTTCCACCCACCTTGAGAAAAATAAAAAAATTGCCTAAGTGTGCTTGGGTGGAGAAATGAGATGTCATTGCATCCCGATGGAGTCTCAAATTTTCATCTGCCTTGAAAAAAAATAAAGAAAAAGAAAGTACTAAGTGAGATTGGGCAAAGAAATGAGACTCCATTGCACTCCCATAGCATACCAAAGTTCTGCCCATGCAAATTGTTAGAGAAGGTGAATTCCCAAAGGACCTGTTGACACTTTGGTCACATTATACAAGGGGTAGGAGAATAGCAAAAATTTTGTATGATATTAATTATTACCTTTTAAAATGTATGCAAGTTATAGCAATTTTGGTTTTCTTAGCCATTCCCCTTATATACCAAAGAAGATAGAAAGAGCTTCGCAGCTGGGATAGCTTTGCTGAGGGGAGGAAGAATAGAATGAAAAGAAATTCAGGCCTGAGGCATTTCCCAGAAAATTAGTGAAGTAGTTTTGTCGAAGAAAAACACGAGGAAGGTGCCAGAAAAAGCTTCGCACCCGAAGCATTCCCAAAAGCGTTTCGGGCGAAAGTTTTGCGAAGCGACTCTCCTGCCAAAAATAGAAAATCCAAGACACAAGGCGAATTGGCTAAGGCAAGAAAAGGACTTTGGGCCCGAAACATTTCCAGTGATCACTTCGCCCCCAAATTTTGTGAAACAGTTTTTCCGAAGAAAAATACAAGGAAAGCACCAAGAAAATATTCGCACCCGAAGCATTTCCAAAACTACTTCAGGTGGGAACATAGAGAAGAGATATTCAAATGACAACTCCGCCCAAAGAAGGAAGGCCCAAAAAGGAAACAAAAAGGAAAAACTAAACAAAATTGCATTAAAAGGAAAGAACACAAATGAATGAACACAAGATATAAAAGCAATATAAACTATAGCCCTTTTTATTGATATTCTTTTCAATTCGTGTTACAATACGTCTCCTTCCTTTTTAGGGGATAGGAGCGTTAGATATTGGTCTTTGTTACAATTTGTGACTTAGACTTCCTCCTTCCGCATGCCCACGTTTGGAATGGGCGGGCCAAATGTTGCCGCCGCTTGCGTTGGTAAGGTAGACTCCTCGCCGCTCCTCTAATGCCGCAACTCGCACTCAAAGAAACAAACAAGAAAGTCGGTAGCACCTGTGTATGAAAAATAAAAGATGAATCTAACGATGGTTGAAATGAATCTAAATGAAATGAAAGACTTGACAAAAGCATAAACATGAAACTAAAAGAAATACCACGATTATGAAAGCACAAATCGCCAATAAGTGAACTAGCAGCACTTCGTCGCTCAAAATGCTCCTTCTCTGTATATCTTTTTGGGTGAGGAAACTCACCGATTTTATAGACCCAAGGGGTCTTTTTGAATTAACATGCAAAAGTGTTTCTTTGCATGAATGCTTTTGTTTGTGAATAGAAGACTTCTTCTTGATCAAGGGCTTCTTAACTGCCTCTGTGCATGTCTTTGCATGTTTTAGCAAAGCTCACTTGCACTCCCATGCAATGAAGGGATAGCTAAGTGGCAAATCCGAGTTGTCTTAAAAAGCTTACTCTCCTTCCCATGCAGTGAAGGGAAAGTCAATTGGCAGATGTGTGTTGTCAAAAGAACTCACTCGCACTCCTATGTCATGCATGAAAAGCTGAGTGGTAGTTCTGAGTTGTCATGCGCTGAGGTCTGACTTTTTGCTGGTCAAACCTGGCATTCGTCCCACCCCGGAGCGAGCGCTAATAATCGTCCCTGGGTGAAACGAGTACAAATCCATACTCGTCCTTGGGTAGGACGAGTACAAATTCGCACTCGTCCCTGGGTGGGACGAATAAGAAATAAAGTGTCTAAAAGGTGCCAAACTGATTTTTGACTTGCAAAACTGCTGTGTAAGTGGTTAGAACCACTGTTTAACCTCTGGGGGCTACCCTTGGGGCTGTGTGTGTTAATGTGATCAGTGTTTGTAGTCACATAATCGGATTGGTGCTGTTTTGGTGTCTACAGATGCCCCTTTTTGGGAAGCGTTGTGCATGGCACAGCGTCGAGCAAAAATAGATAACCAAAGCACTAATGATTAGGGTTTCTCAGTAACCTAACCAACTCTTGATGCCCCAAGCATGGAAAGGGCATGCATTCTTGAATCCTTGCTTCTGACGAGCTAAGGAATTTGATTTCAAGTATTAACCTATTTTGGTGAGGTGTGACTTGAGCTTGGACATTGATCAGTCATGAATAGGCAAAGGGCGCAACCTTTTATCCACGGGGGAACCTTGTGTTCATGCTTCGGGAATGCCAAGTGTTTGATCAATTTTGTGATAATTGCTTGTTTGCTGCCCCAAGCGGGAGCGTGATTGTCTTTGTCAATGATTCTTTGAATGCATGCCATTGCCTTGATTGGGTGTGTTGTTGTTGATTGGTGACTTAAGTGTGACTACCCCCTCAAGCGACGAATCGATGAAGGAATGACTGACATGAGAAAAGCGACGAGTCGCTTGACCCAAGATGACTTAAGTGAGGGTGCCTTTAGATGTTGTCCGTTGAATGCTCGAGCAGTTTCTCGATTCTTTTGACCTATTTTTGGTGGGTGTGAACCCATTTTGGGATGCCATTTGGGGGTAACATTGGCAAAAATCCGTCTTCCCGTGGAGCGGTCCGGCTATGGTAGCCTTCTTGGGGAGTAGGATAACGACAAGGTAGACCCCGACATCAATTTTCTAATGCGAAGAGGTTAAGTGCAAGAGCACTTTTGTCCGGCAATTTTTAGTGGTTTTGTTGGCATTTGTCATTTTTATATTTTGGTTGTTTTGTTGTGTTTGTTTTTTTTTTTTTTTTTTTTGTGGCGTGTTTTTATGTATGTGTTTGATGTATGCAGAGGCGATTATGAATGTGATGTTTCTAATTTGTATGATGTATAGATATGGAATGAATGAAATGAGTTGTTGATGATGTGTCGATGCACCATAGACTCGTACAAGATTTGACTCGACTTGCTATACTAATGGGATGACTTTGTGGAATGACTTTGCATGTGAAAACTTTGTTTTTGTATTTTGCATATATTTTGATGGTGATGTACTGGAATAAAATGTGACAGCTTGTTTTTAAAATGTAGTTAAGCTTTTCTTAGATTCAGATATTTTAACTAACTAGCCAAGACTTGTGCATTTATCTCGCAAGACTTTTGAACAAGGTATAAATTCGACTTGAATTTAACCAAGTTATTTCACATCCCTGTGTGTGCAATTGAGTTCGTTTATGTGGTATTCATCGGGGATACCGCCGATGCCGGATGGGCTTTCAACCGAACCTCGTACCGAGGATCACCTAATTAGCTCCACTAACTCCTTGATTGTGTTTGGTTAGATTAATCTGCGATGCTATCTAGGATACCATAAGCTAGCTCATCCACATGCAAACATTGATCTATACACAAGTTAATGTGACAGATATATCGTCATGCGGGAGGTTTACTATCAGTGATTGATAGGCTATCAACCAAACCGGTATCGAAGCTTGCCTCATGACCCCGTCGAAATGCTTGAGAATTCCAGGGATTCAAGTTCGACTCCCTTCTTTTCTTCAATTGTATTGGGATACTTGCTCTTTATAGTGATAAGATCACTTGTTTATTTTGTTTTATTGATGTTTTTTTTTTTTTTTTTTGAGCAAGGGATAGGGAGTGACGAGAATCACTATTGTACGTGCCTTTTGATGTGTGCATCGTAGGATGTCAATTTTGAATGTTTTGACGTTTTGCAAATTTTTGATGTTTTTGCAACTTTTGAGAACTTGGGATTCATGGGGAATTGGGTAGGGAGGAAGCTTGTCCTTTTGCCAACTCTCAGCATTTCTAGGGTCAATTGCACGGGGGATAAGCAAGATAGCCGTTTCGCTTATGGTAACCGGGATTACGGTGCAGGTTTCATCTTTCGTTCACACAACTTAGGAATTTTTTATGTGTGTTAATTTGTGTTGGGATGCTACGTAACAAGGTGTGATCCAAGTAAAACTTTCCCGTGTAAAATTTGTTTAACTGTGTACAGTTTTTGGCTAGAAATTTAAAGACATCTGAATGACGAAAACCCTATATACATTAGGAAACAATCGACTATGCTAAAATAAAAAGGTGATATGCTTGGATGTATGCGTTTATGGAAATGGATTTGAGGTGGAAATGATGGAATTGCCAAGTAATGACAGCCTATGGTGCTTTTGACTTGTATGACCTATCGAAGTATGCAAGGGATGGATGCAATGTTTAATGCAACCTATATTTTTGTATTTTGATTTTTATGAAAATGCATGCAAATGTTTTGGTGATTTCATTTTTTTTTTTTTTTATGAGAATGTATGGAAAATGCAAATGTTTTTGTGATTTTGTTTTTTTATTGTTATGCATGGAATTGAAATGCAATTGTTTTTGTAATTTTTGATTTTTTTTTTTTTTGAGAATGTATGGAAAAGAATTGTTTTTGTAATTTTATGTGTTATGAGAATGCATGGAATTGAAATGCAAATGTTTTTGTGATTTTGATTTTTGTGTTGTTTTTGTTGATTTTTGAATACTTATGTTGACCAAGCAGGTTATGGTAACTCTTGGAGCTTTTGGGTTGACCAAGCGATTGTGGTAATCCTTGGAGCTTTTGGGGTTGTTTGGGTGAAGGTAATTGAGTGATAATACCTTGGAGCTTTTGGGATGACCAAGAGATTGCGATAATCCTTGGAGCTTTTTGGGGTGACCAAGAGATTGTGATAATCCTTGGAGCTTTTTGGGATGACCAAGAGATTGCGATAATCCTTGGAGCTTTTGGGATGACCAAGCGATTGCGATAATCCTTGGAGCTTTTGGGATGACCAAGAGATTGCGATAATCCTTGGAGCTTTTGGGATGACCAAGAGATTGTGATAATCCTTGGAGCTTTTGGGATGACCAAGAGATTGCGATAATCCTTGGAGCTTTTGGGATGACCAAGAGATTGCGATAATCCTTGGAGCTTTTGGGATGACCAAGAGATTGCGATAATCCTTGGAGCTTTTGGGGTGACCAAGAGATTGCGATAATCCTTGGAGCTTTTGGTTTGACCAAAGGGTTTATGGACACCTTTGGAGTGTTTGGTGTAACCCATTGGCTCTTCAGGGAATAGAGGTACCCCCAGCGTGATGATCTTTGGTGCACCGGATCTGGCTCTGGAGGTATGGGCATGAATGGATCGGCCCTATGCACGGAGATGAGGACAGGGTCCGCCCGCGGTACTGATGTTGTTATGGGATCTCTGGGCGGAAGTTGATCTTTATGTACCCAAAGTTGTGGATGTAACGCTTGGTCCCACTGCGGTGGGTTAACACGCCACTCATGCCCTAGTATTATGTTTATTTGTTGACATGCTTCATCGATGTTTATGGGATGTCGATGCTGTCGCATGTGATTACTATGGGCTATGCCTGTTTCATCCTCACCTTCGGACAATGTGTATAGCTCATCGGAATCTGGAGATTCCGAGACATGGAGGACTCGCATCATCAGGTAGCCCTATGGTTAAAGGTTGATCCTCTTCGAAAGGAGCCTTATGTAAGTTGGGCCTTGGGAGCTCCAAAATCTTGGCCTCTACCAACTCTAAGTGCTCTAGTGCTTTGCATGTATTGGGAGATTTGAACTCCTCCTCTTTGGTTGGTTCTTGTTGAGGAACTTGGGGCTTATGGAGGGGTGGCCTGATGGCACCCCCCATGCCTTGGTAGGGCGGTTCATCCTGCTCTTCTTCGCGCTCTGATTCCTTAGAGGCTTCTTGATGAATTTCTAAGGGTGGCTCATAAGCCTGGGTGGATGTCTGAGGAAGGCACCCGTCATTGGTTATAGGAGCGGCCTCCCATTCATGTCTAGGAGGCGTCGGGGGTGGTGCTTCAGGAATCGAGAGAGTAGCTTCCCGCTCTTGTCTAGGAGGTGTTGGGGGTAGCTTTTGATGAGGTCGCGATGACCTATCTTCCCCCCATGGGTTGTGCCACTCAAAATATTTTGTCTTATGCATGTGAGGGGTTGGAGTCCTTTCTTGCATAGTGTGTTGGAATAGCTCATCCTTCTGGCGCTGAAGGTGCTCTTCGTTAATATGGTACGGTTCCTCTAACGGTAGTCGTTCGAGCTCAAGTTGCGTGAGTTGCTTGAGATGTGTGATATATTCGGCAGATTCTACGATAGTTGGTCCCATCGCCTCATGTCTAGAAGGCCTAGATGCCTCTCTTAGATAAAAATCTCGGTCGTAGTGATCCAAGATCTCTATAGGACACATCCCTCTGTTAGGGGTAGCAACATTCTCTCGGGGCTTTGGCCTCAGTGAGTGGTCCTGATAGATAGCAGGTGCGAAGGCGTATTGCTCCCGCACGGTATATTGCTCTCGAGGAAGGTAGATGTCTTCCTCGTGCTCTCTTTCATAAGTGAAAAGGGGGTGGACGGAGCTATCTCGCCCTGCCCGAAGAGCCTTGTGCTCTGGATTTGTCTTTGTAGTCCTGACAACTAGTGGGGGTGAAGGAGGGATAATGTAATCATGTGGTTCCTCCCATCGAACCCTATGTTGACCTAGCACTTCATCGTGTGATGACCACTCATAGCGAGCATCTAAGGGAGCTCTCTTACGACTATACCCCTCATGGAAGGGTGTGTGTTGAATGCTATGCTGAATAGGAGTGCTCCTCGAAGAGGTGTCCCTGTAGTCCCTTTCCTTTAAGGTGTGGAGGGGACTGCATTGTGTGTTAGGTCGCCAAGGTGGTATGACCAAATCCTTGGGATTGTAATGGAGGTGACTCGTGCCTCCTGGGACATCCCCCATAGCCTTCGCCCGTGATTGGGCTTGGCTACGGGTGAGCACCATGACGATGTCTCTCTAAAAACCTTAAAAATTGAAATGAGTTAGATGGGGCCCAAAATTGGTGTGCGCATCCCTCTTATAGTAGATAAGACAAAAATGAAGTTTCAAGTCCTAGCTCTAAATACATTAGGAGATATTGACATCCGAACAGCTCAAAAAGTGCATAGAATTGCGTGCCCAATTTTAAAACCTAATTTCGGGGCACTAGATGATGGAATTTGGCCCCGAAAACTGACTTTTCTGGGCAAATAGGATTCTAGGGAATCATATTTGTTTAAAATTATCCCAACTAACTCCCTGTAAAATTTCAAGTCAATCGGAGCTACGGTTGAGAAGTTATGGCCCCGACAAGATGCACTAAAATTTAGGGAAAAATATAAGATTTCCCATACTTTTGTTGGATGGTCTTGCATCACTTATGGGCACATTTGGGGTGCTTTTGGGTTCACCAAAGGGTTCATGGACACCTTTGGGGCATTTTTGAGTGACCAAGCGATTATGGGAATCCTTGGAGCTTTTTGGAGAAAATGACAAAATGCGTAGATTTTTTTTATCTTTGTTTTTAATGATTTTTTTTGTCTACACTAAACAACATTAAACACACACATTCACAAAACCGTGATTATCTCTTTTAAGGATTCTTGGTGTGCCCTAGACTGGTTTAGTGCATTTTGGTGTTTTGTTTTTGTTTTTGTAGGTTTTGTAGAACGTTTAAATGCATTATGTAGGCTCTTATAACTCCCAAAAGGTCGCCCCTTCAATATACCAACCAGGCCGATATACCAACCTCTCTATATACCCGCCCTTACGAGAGGGAGACTATAGGTACGTGAGAGCAGAAGGTACGTGGTACGTAGGCAGTACGGAAGGGGGATTGTCCTGTTAATGGCACCTACCATAGAAAACTTATCCTCGCGCGCATGGGAATCACCCCAGCTACGCTCGGTCTGTCTTCGTCAGGATTTACGCCTAACAACAGTTGACAATCAGGAAATGTATGCAAATCAAGCCAAGGTGGTGATTAAATCCACCAATGGTCTTGATCAAGGGCTGGGGTCTTACGACCAGCTCCTTGGTTTAAAATTGTTTCGTGGAGTGTGTGAGGTTCATTTTATCCAACGAAAATGAAACATGCATGAATGACTTTTCCTAAGCAATGCAAGCTAAAAATGAAAACAGTCAAAGAAACAGAAACAGAAACAGAAAATTTCAACAAAGATGATGAAAATCCCTACCTCTTCTCTGCCTGCTCCAGTTGCCTCTGAAATTTTGCTCTGAAAAGTTGCAGACAGAAAATCGTCCCTTGGTGAGACGATTAACAGAACAGAAATCGTCCCTCGCAGAGACGATTTTACAATCGTCCCAGGGTGAGACGATTGTCAGAACAGAAATCGTCCCTCGCAGAGACGATTTTACAATCGTCCCAGGGTGAGACGATTTCCAGAACAGAAATCGTCCCTTGCAGAGACGATTAACAGTCTGCAAGAAAAAAATGTACCTGTCAAGCACAAACACAAAAAATTCAATCAGTTTCTGTGATTTTAAAAACATGGGGACAGTGTCCCACCGTGATCGCCATTGAAAGCACGAGATTCCGGAAACAAAAAGGAAAAACTATAACAAAATTGCATTAAAAGGAAAGAACACAAATGAATGAACACAAGATATAAAAGCAATATAAACTATAGCCCTTTTTATTGATATTTCTTTTCAATTCGTGTTACAATACGTCTCCTCCCTTTTTAGGGGATAGGAGCGTTAGATATTGATCTCTGTTACAATTTGTGCTTCAGACTTCCTCCTTCCGCATGCCCACGTTTGGAATGGGCGGGCCAAATGTTGCCGCCGCTTGCGTTGGTAAGGTAGACTCCTCGCCGCTCCTCTAATGTCGCAACTCGCACTCAAAGAAACAAACAAGAAAGTCGGTAGCACTCGTGTATGAAAAATAAAAGATGAATCTAACGATGGTTGAAATGAATCTAAATGAAATGAAAGACTTGACAAAAGCATAAACATGAAACTAAAAGAAATACCACGATTATGAAAGCACAAATCGCCCGTAAGTGAACTAGCAGCACTTCGTCGCTCAAAATGCTCCTTCTCTGTATATCTTTTTGGGTGAGAAAACTCACCATTTTTATAGACCCAAGGGGTCTTTTTGAATTAACATGCAAAAGTGTTTCTTTGCATGAATGCTTTTGTTTGTGAAGAGAAGACTTCTTCTTGATCAAGGGCTTCTTAACTGCCTCTGTGCATGTCTTTGCATGTTTTAGCAAAGCTCACTTGCACTCCCATGCAATGAAGGGATAGCTAAGTGGCAAATCTGAGTTGTCTTAAAAAGCTTACTCTCCTTCCCATGCAGGGAAGGGAAAGTCAATTGGCAGATGTGTGTTGTCAAAAGAACTCACTCGCACTCCTATGTCATGCATGAAAAGTTGAGTGGTAGTTCTGAGTTGTCATGCGCTGAGGTCTGACTTTTTGTTGGTCAAACCTGGCATTCGTCCCACCCCGGAGCGAGCGCTAGTAATCGTCCCTGGGTGAAACGAGTACAAATCCATACTCGTCCTTGGGTAGGACGAGTACAAATTCGCACTCGTCCCTGGGTGGGACGAATAAGAAATAAAGTGTCTAAAAGGTGCCAAACTGATTTTTGACTTGCAAAACTATTGTGTAAGTGGTTAGAACCACTGTTTAACCTCTGAGGGCTACCCTAGGGGCTGTGTGTGTTAATGTGATCAGTGTTTGTAGTCACATAATCGGATTGGTGTTGTTTTGGTGTCTACAGGAAGAATAGAATGAAAAGAAATTCAGGCCTGAGGCATTTCAAAAGGTTACTTCGGGTAGAAAATTAGCGAAGTAGTTTTGTCGAAGAAAAACACGAGGAAGGTTCCAGAAAAAGCTTCGCACCCGAAGCATTCCCAAAAGCGTTTCGGGCGAAAGTTTTGCGAAGCGACTCTCCTGTCGAAAATAGAAAATCCAAGACACAAGGCGAATTGGCTAAGGCAAGAAAAGGACTTTGGGCCCGAAACATTTCCAGTGATCACTTTGCCCCCAAATTTTGCGAAACAGTTTTGCCGAAGAAAAATACGAGGAAAGCACCAAGAAAATATTCGCACCCGAAGCATTTCCAAAACTACTTCAGGTGGGAACATAGCGAAGAGATATTCAAATGACAACTCTGCCCAAAGAAGGAAGGCCCAAAAATCAAATTCCAAAGTCACTAAGGCAGAAAAACTACTTCAGACCCGAAGCATTTCCAAAGGCTACTTTGACTCAAAAACTTGCGAAGCAGATCTCGAAGCAAACATTGAAAAATGCTTTGCCAGAAAGTCACTGAAATACCCACCTCGGGCCCCTCCACCTGCGAACCATTTTTACTTTGGCCACAAGCCCCCTGAACCATAGTTTCAAAGAAATATTGCGGTGAAGCATTTCCTTGAGGCATAGGCAAAGTAATTCAACCAGTGAAGTAGTAGAGCATGAAGAGCCCCACCAAAAGAGATCTACTTCGGCACTCAAACCTCTCAAAGTTGTGTCGCGAAGCTCAACTATCCAAAGCACCAAACTTAGAGGAAGGATTTGCTTCGGCCCAAACCCACCATGAAGTAGAATTGCAAGAAGAGATCCAGCGAAGCACTTCCAAGGCACGCATTTCAAGCCGGGTATTTTCCCGAGGTGGTCAGTTGCTTCATAAATACATTTTTCCTTTCCCGGCAAGTTCACCGATCATTTTGGCCAATTGGACCCGAAGTACCAGTCCAAGAAGGAAAAACCATCAAGCACGGTGTCTACTCGAGTATTGCACCCAAAAACTAAGGACAGTTAAGGCAGCCCATTGAATGCCTATTTCCCTGATAGACCCGGTTGTAGTTGCTATTCTTAGTAGCTGATTTGAGAGATCAGTCACAGCAACTGTGAGGAGCCGACTTCTTGAAGCCCGAAGATGCACTTCACCGATTTTGTGATAATGACTCAAAGGGTCGGGTCCTCTATAAAAACCCAAGTATTGTAATGTAAAAAGGGGGGAACTATCTACTAGAAAGTTGTTGTAACTTGATGTCCTGCAACTAATACTAAGAGACTTTAAGCTCCATTATTCTCTTTTATTCTACCTTCTGTGCTTGATTCTTCTATCTCTCCTCGTTTGTATGCTGGATGTTGAACTCTGCGTCCGGTGTGTGATTTGGGACAGTGTCCTGAAACTCGTTCGGAAGGATACATAGGAGTAGAAAATTGTTGTATTGGCTTTCTTTTATGCTGTCTGCCTTGCTTGATTCTTTTATCTCTCCTCGCTTGTAGACTGAGATGTTGAACTCTGCGTCCGGTGTGCAATCGGGGACAGTGTCCTGAAACTCGTTCGAGAGGATACATAGGAAAGTTGATATTATGTTTCTTTCGTCTTACTCTTGGTGTTCTTTGCTACTATTCAAGTTGTCTATTGGTGATCGTGCTTCCTGTTCTCTCCCACCTGAAATCACCAATCTCTCTTCCCTTAACCCTTTTTATTTTATTTCTCTAACCCTTACCCCTTTTATCTCTTTCCTGCACTCTTGTCTTCAAAACACCCAAGTAGTTTAGCATAGGATCCGGCCTTTCTCCGGAGATTGGCACGAGGGGCATCTCTTCCCTTCGACATTTCAATGTTGGTCCAGGTCTAGGGCACATACACTTACCGAAAACCCTTACCTAGGTGAATTTGATGACCAACAGTTTTTGGCATGCCCGGTGGGACCGACTGTGTATGTCTTAGAAAAATCCATAACCAGTCAAGATCCCATGTTTTTAATGCAAACCCGTCTTCACCGGGGCCACTAGTTCTAATCAGTTCTCGGTGTGACCCGGTCAGTCTCACCTGACTAGTGGTAGTGAGGACTGATGCCCTCATTACTAAAAGACTCTTAGCATCTGGTGACTCTGTTTACCCAAAAATATCTAAGTCGTAAAGACCAGTATCCAAATCCATGCCTTCATGGCAAAAATCCCCATGTTTTAAGGAAGCCCGAGTTGGTGAATCTCTGGCTTGCCTCCATCTGACAAAATCACCTGGCAACTCTGAATGAGCTGAAGATCCAAATTTATTGATTGTAGGTGCCTTTTTAAATCTAAAAAAGATATCCCAAAGGAATCAAGGTTCGGTGAGTAGCCTTGACCTCACAAGCGGAGAAAAGTATGTTCACCTGGCGACTCTAACTTAGTGGCGAAGACCGTGATCTCTGCAGGCCACTGCTATAATGGAGCCCATGCTATCCTAGCTGGGATGATCATGGCCCTCTGAATCTCTCAAGTTACCATGAAATTCCTAAAAGTGCCTTGAAGATAGTGACAAAATACGATGGCACTAAGGGAATGGCCTTAGAGCACCTTGAATATCTTATTGATTTAAGGTCCATATTTGACATAATCCATGAAGATGTCATGGTTAGGCTCCTGTTCCTGTCTTTGGAAGGAAATGCACTGCAGTGGTACAGACTACTCAGGCATGGAAGCATCTATTCATGGGATGACTTAGCGGGAGTGCTAATCAAAGCATTTGATGGTTCCTAAGATCCCTTCTAGCTTTTGACGTACCTCTACACCATCAGGAAAGCCCCTCTGGAGAGCATTACAGACTTTAATGTTCGATTCTGTAGAAGTTGGAAGAGAATTTCAGAATGGGTCCAACCTACGCCCACCCAAGCCCACATCTTCTATGTTCGGGCCTTTCACCCGGACATGGGCCTCCTCCTACTGTAATCAAGAGAACGAAGGTTTCCTCAAATTTTTGAGGAAGCAGTACGAGCAGAGTAGCTCCTGCTCCTATCTGGAAAGTGGTAGTGGGGGGAAACTCCATCACTTCCTCCATTAATTGCTGCTCCTATCTATCCTGCATAGTATTCATCATGGCAGACCCTTCATACTAAGTAGATGCCTGAGTTGCAGTCGTTTGTAGCTCAAGAGGTAGGTTCCATCCAAGCCCAACAATGGCAATATGCAAGCTTTGCTCCGGCAATGAGCAACATGGTTGCTTGTAGTCTCCATCAAGAGGTGGGCCGAGGAGAAGAGCAGACTCAAGTGGTGGAACCTGAGAACAAAGAGGGCACATTTTTGCACCCTTTTTGTGTCCCAGTGGATGGCACACAGGTATTCAGCCAGAGCCCATTAAGCATGCCTCATCAGGAGGTTGAACCTGAAGAGATCTTGGAAGATTACTCCTTGTCGAAGGAGCCCTGTTACCACATCGAGAGGATGGAAGAACCTATACCTAGCCCATATTTAATGGATTTATTTGAATTTTGGTATTGGTTCCAGCCATCACAATAATTGGTACCCACAAAAGACCCCCATGCGACGAACTTCTTTGCCACATCATTCATCACCAGTATGGGTACCAGCAAGAGTGACAACCTGCCTTGTTGCACTCTATTCGCAGCATGGACAACTTTAGAAGGAAGTGATCCGAACCTCAAAAATCAACTAAAGTTCAATCGGATCTGGTCTGGACATTGCAGGTTTGTCGGATAACCACCCGAAGTTGAATTTATGGTGGCGGCATGTCGATTATGTCGTAAATTTTTTTGTAAATACTGTAAATAGTTCAGCTGGTAAATAAGGTGTTGCTCAAAGACTCAGGTCAAGTTTTACTTTGACAGCTAATAAAAAAAAAAAAAAAAAGAGAAGCTCGGGGACTAGGCGTATGAATTAGCTGACAAAAAATAGCTCACAACAAATTTTGTTGGCCGAGCAAGACTCAGACCAAGGTACGAAGGGTGCTTCGCCAAGAAGAGTCCAAGCAAAACAGTTTTCGAAGGAGGATCGGCGAACCACCTTCTACGAAGAGAACTACTTCGGGCCTAAAGCGTAGAAAACCGGCTCGCACCAAAGGTTCACTGCGAAGCATTTCAACCCTGACCCCGACTTCACCAACCCAACAACGAAAAAGGTAGGGGCATTTAAAACGTGCCTAGGGGAACATGTCGATAGCCACCTTCAAAAGCATTCGAAGCGGGTGAGTTAAATGAAAAGGTGGTGGGTACGTCCTCTAGGGATTCAGTTAGGGGAAAAGTTCATGTTCGGGTACAAAGTGGTAGAAGGTCACACTTCCAAAGCAAGCCGCAATCATCATAACACACAGCCCTATGTACCACTCCACCATGCGACAAATTAAATGAAGTGACACAAATTTAATTATGGCAAGTGCCATAAATACTGGTGGTTGCCTTCTAAGGCTATATAACGTAGGCTCCAACAGTTGAGAAGCTACTTGCCTAGTGATTCATGCAAACTTCATTGTCAACTTACGAGCTCTTCCATCCTATGCTTTCAAGCCTCCGAACCCTAGCACATTGCAAACTTTGCCGCCCTAAGAATCAACCATGGGAAAGAAGAACTCCAAGGAAAATGGAAAGGAACTAGAAGTGGTGGCCCCCAAACAGCCAAAGGCAAAGGGCCATGACAAAGGGCCAAAGAAAGTTGACTTTAGCCATCGCCTTGAGAAACAAGTCATGGGAGAAAGAGAGGATTTTGGGTATGAGCAACCTGAAGAATCACTAGTTGACGCGTGGGATAGGATCAGAGACACCAAGCTATCAAGGAGCATAACTAAACTCAGAAACACCATTGAGTTCATGAAAAGTAGGCTCTCGGTAGACAACAAAAGAGTTGTCGCTTACTACTCCCAGATATACTGGTATCTGATGCCTCCCACACATCACTGCCCTAAGATGATTGATGCCATCATGCAGAACTATCAGCCTACCTCTAGGCAAGTGGTAGACGCCTCCGGCAACAAGTTGTTCTCCATTCTGAAGGAAGATGTCCAGGCAGCCTTTGCGCCACAACAGGGCCCTCCTAAGGGGTACACAGTTTGCAATGTTATTCTTAGCGAACAAATGGAGATGTTCGTGTCCTCCAACTACATGATAAATTTCTTACAGTAGAGCCTCAAAAGCGGGCTCCCTTCGGGAAAATTGCCCCAAATGCCCCTACCCTTGGAGGCCTTCAAAAACACCGACATCTTCTCCATCATTGCATGGGTGGCAGGCCTATCTACCGACGCTTCGGTGCACCCGTGGTAGGTGTCTTTGGTTGAGTGTATTTCTAGAGGGGAATTTTATGCCCCTGATGCTTCGAGGTCGAGCACTAACCCAGTATTTTTTGACTGGGTAGAATGGGTAGCTAGGACCCTACATACGTGGCTCACCAGCATGAAGAATGCTAGGAAAAATAAGTACTTCTTGCCCTGTTCTCTTCTTGTTTGGTTATTTTTCTTTCATGTACATAAAATTTTCCCTCATGTGGCTATTACGGCAAGTGGCAAGGATGGAAACCCTCTGCTTGTATACTAGTGGACCCTTCTCCTATTGAAGATAGAGTCCTATTATTCTTTTAACCAACAATTTTTGGGACCCGTAATGCACCTGCTAACAGGGTCTTCCCCTCGGGTTCCCCTCCTCCTAAGGGACAAGGTGGTACAAGATAATAGGGGAGACATTTTTTAGCTGATGCAGGGGCTCGTAATTTGCATATTCAACTTCATAGGGAAGCCTTTCCTACTGCCAGTCTATCCCTCCAAATATCAGTTCGCATTGGAATTCGCTCGACAGAGCGATGCAACAAACGCCATTTATGGCCATGGATGAAAATGGGCTCACACCTATGATTTCCCTTTCAAAATGGGAGTTATTGAGGTGTTTGCCCTCAACCAAAATGTTTTCTTGGAGGAGAAGCTCACCAATTTTGGCCTAGTCCAACTTCCTCAGCAATGGCTCTATGACCCCTTGGGGGTAATGAGGGACCATCTTTGATTCAAGAACTTCCACGCCTGCCCCTATCCAAAAATTATGGAGCAAAGGAACAATCCTAATGGGAAGGATCTGGAGTGGCACTTGGAGAAAATGGAAACGCTACCTCCCTGGCATGATTTCTACCCGATGGAGGTCGCATATGACCCAGTTCAGCACCCTCTCTCGAGCCCCAACTCCACCTTCTGGAAGAAGGCAAAAGATGATTTGAAGGAGGCAGTGAAAGATTGGGACGTGGTCTAGATAAGAGAGTGGTGGATAATGAGGGTCCATCATCGGAATATGAATTCTTATGGTTTTTTTTCATCTGAAAAGGACTTCATGATGGCCTATGAGGCCAATGCCAAGACATGGAAGCCCCTGTCCTTCATCGACCTCATTCCTCTAGCTATCCTCGGTTTGGGCGAAAGCCCAAAAAGATAAAATAAGACTTTGAGGATGAAGAAGGAGAAGAATGCCAAAGCCACACCACGTAAATCACCTCAGGTACCCATGGGAGGCCAAGACACGAGTTTCAAAGAGTCAAAACAACCGCTGGGGAGAACAAAAAGAAAGAAGCCAGAACAAGGCCCAGTGCCCCCGAACTATCCGAAGTGACCCCGTACAGGTTTTTAGAGTGCCTCCACTGGACGACCTACACCAGGTCCATCCAAAACAAATGTTGAAGGCGTAGCGCCACCAAGCACTGAAACTATCCTAGACATCAACGTCATCAATGTGGAGGAACTCCTCCAATCCGAAGGGGATGTCGAGGCAAAAACCATGGAGGATGAAAATGTTGAGGCAGAGAAAGAATAGGAGATGGTTGCACCTAAAGTCACTACAGCCGCTTTGCCAAGAGGGTACTTAGGTACACATTCTCCACCCTTTGCTCAGGACTCACCCATGTCCACTATGGCCACGACCGAAGGTTCCCATCAGTCTCCCTTGCAGGGCCACTCATCCCCTCATGCGTCACCCGTGGCTAGTCCAAGTCCATCCCACGATCCCGACCAGGATAAGTCCATTGATATCACTTCACCCACCCACGCTTCCACTCTCTTGGTCTCTAGTAGATGCGGAGATACTACTTCAACATTGAACCCCAGTCTTCGATCCCCCATCTCACATGAAGTGGCCCCCATTGTCAAAATGCCCGCTACACCCACCACCGGACCTTCTGGTGAGACATCCCCCATCCACTCCCTGTATTTGTTCACTCCTTCGGTTGGTGACCCAGCCTTATTTGAGTCTAAAATGTCCTTGATCAAGGAGAACCCCCTTACTGAGAAGCTACTCCAATCCTGGTAGAATACTGACAGAATCCTGAAGGAGGCAAGAAAGAAAAGGGGGCGAGCGACGGCTCAGGTTGAAAAATGTGTTGTATTTTATTTGAAAGCTGGAAAAATGCATAAAATCAAGAAATTCCCTAAGGTTCAAAAGCCTCTGGATGAAATGACTCCAACAGACTATGACTACCAAGAAACACCTAAGGACCTGGTGAATCTAAATGTTGACAACGAATGGGCATCCATGCATGTTCTAATCGAGACCTTTAGGGCGCATGCAATCATCGCCAACCAGCACAGGATTGAAGCCAAGGCCACCAATGTCAAACTAGAGGATGATCTAGCAAGGGTTCGCTCCAAGTTGGCAGAAGCTGAGGAGCAGTGCAAAACAATGAAAAAGGAAGCACATGCTCTAAAGCAGCAAATTCTACAACTCTAGTGTACAGAGGAGAATCAAGCGCAGAGACAGGCCAAAAATGATTTAAAGGCCAAAGATCTTGAAGGCAAAGTCGCACAAATGCAAGCTCAGATGTATGAGAAGGAAGACCTATCAATGTTTGATAGGAGTAGAATCAAAGAGATTCGTGCACATTTGCTCAAAAATTTTAGGTCTCGATGTTCCAGCACCCTTTCCATATTGACCTACGTCATCGAAGCCCAGCATGCTATTGTCGAGGGAGGGCCGATTATTGATGAAGTCACGCAGAAAGCCAAGAGCCGGCTCAAGTTGGCCTTTGACATCCATAATGCTAGATATCAGGACCTGCAGGTCACTGCAATGACCCGGACAGCTAGGGACTGGTCCACGGCCCAGGCCACGGTTCGCGCCTTCTTCTCCAAGGTGTGAAAATCTCAGAAAGCTAGAAGCCTCCAGGACATTTTTGACAATGAGCAGCGTTCCTCAATGAATTATTTTTAGGACCTTTCTTCCTTGGGTTTCCCGAGTTTCATAGACGATGACGAAATTCTTCTGACTAAAGACGAGCTCAAACCAGTCTGGCTTCAGTTTGAGAGTGATGTCTCAAAAATGGACGGGTGGGTGGAGCCGATCTCAGAGGGGCAGAAAATTGAGTTCATCTTGAGACACTGCAAGATGGTAGCATGCCTAAACAATCTATTCATCAAGGCCAAACATGCTGACATCGAGAAAATTGATCGGTTTCGCGTTCTAGTAAAAGCATTGCAAGATCAGGAGCCTTTTTAGAAGGGTTCTTGGGCTCATGTCCGACGAATGATGAAACGTATCCGGGATCGCCTTGAACCATCATCGCAGTGAGAGGCCGCGCTAGAGGAAGCCACGCAGGAAGAAGAGGAAGAGGAATCAGAAGGAAGAGTAGAGGCATAGGAAGGGAAAATCGTAGAAGCGCCCCAGGAGACAAGAAAAGGAGAAGGTTCTGAGGGGGATCAGTGACTCAGCAGCCTAATGGATCAGGGCTAAAGGGTTCTTTTGCCGAGGCAAACTCATCACCCCGTGAGCCACAAAGAATTTTGACACTTTTGTCACATTATACAATGGGTAGGAGAATAGCAAAAAATTTGTATGATATTAATTATTACCTTTTAAAATGTATGCAAGTTATAGCAATTTTGGTTTTCTTAGCCATTCCCCTTGTATACCAAAGAAGATAGAAAGAGCTTCACAACTGGGATAGCTTCGCTGAGGGGAGGAAGAATAGAATGAAAAGAAATTCAAGCCCGAGGCATTTCAAAAGGTTACTTCGGGTAGAAAATCAGCGAAGCAGTTTTGCCGAAGAAAAACACAAGGCACCAGAAAAAGCTTCGCACCTGAAGCATTCCCAAAAGTGTTTTAGGCAAAAGTTTTGCAAAGCGACTCTCCTGCCGAAAAGAGAAAATCCAAGATGCAATGTGAATTGGCTAAGGCAAGAAAAGGACTTCGGGCCCAAAACATTTCCAGTGATCGCTTCGCCCCCAAATTTTGTGAAACAGTTTTGCCGAAGAAAAATACGAGGAAAGCACCAAGAAAATCTTCGCACTCGAAGCATTTCCAAAACTACTTCAGGTGGGAACCTAGTGAAGAGATATTCAAATGACAACTCCGCCCGAAGAAGGAAGGCCCAAAAATCAAATTCCAAAGTCGCTAAGGCAGAAAAACTACTTCGGACCCGAAGCATTTCCAAAGGCTACTTCGGCCCAAAAACTTACGAAGCAGATCTCGAACCAAACATTGAAAAATGCTTCGCAAAAAAGTCACCGAAATACCCACCTCCGGCCCCTCCACCTGCGAACCATTTCTGCTTCAGCCGTAAGCCCCTCGAACCATAGTTTCAAAGAAATATCGCGGTGAAGCATTTCCTTGAGGCATAGGCGAAGTAATTCAACCAGCGACATAGTAGAGCATGAAGAGCCCCACCAAAAGAGATCTACTTCGGCACTCAAACCTCCCAAAGTTGTGCCACAAAGCTCAACTATCCAAAGTACCAAACTTAGAGGAAGGATATGCTTCAGCCCAAACCCACCATGAAGCAGAATTGCAAGAAGAGATCCAGTGAAGTGCTTCCAAGGCACGCATTTCAAGCCGGGTATGTTCCCGAGGTGGTCAGTTGCTACATAAATACATTTTTCCTTGCCCGAAAAGTTTGCCGATCATTTTGGGCAATTGGACCTGAAGTACCAGTCCAAGAAGGAGAAACCGTCAAGCATGGTGGCTACTCGAGTATTGCACCCAAAAACTAAGGACAGTTTAGGCAGCCCATTGAATGCCTATTTCCTCGATAGACCCGGTTGTAGTTGCTATTCTTAGTAGCCGATTTGAGAGATCAGTCACAGTAACCACGAGGAGCTGACTTCTCGAAGCCCGAAGATGCACTTCGCCAATTTTGTGATAATGACTCAGAGGGTCGGGTCCTCTATAAACCCAAGTATTGTAATGTAAAAATGGGGGGAACTATCTGCTAGAAATCTACTGTAACTTGATGTCCTGTGACTAATACTAAGAGACTTTGAGCTCCATTCTTCTCTTTTATGCTACCTTCTGTGCTTGATTCTTCTATCTCTCCTCGTTTGTATGTTGGATGCTGAACTCTACGTTTGATGTGAGATTGGGGACAGTGTCCTAAAACTCGTTCGAAAGGATACATAGGAGTAGAAAATTGTTGTATTGGCTTTCTTTTATGCTGCTTGCCTTGCTTGATTCTTTTATCTCTCCTCGCTTGTAGACTGAGATGCTGAACTCTGTATCCGGTGTGCAATCGGGGACAGTGTCCTGAAACTCATTTGGGAGGATACATAGGAAAGTCAATATTATGTTCCCTTCGTATTACTCTTGGTGTTCTTTGCTGCTATTCAAGTTGTCTTTTGGCGATCGTGCTTCCTGTTCTCTCCCACCTAAAATCACCAATCTCTCTTCCCTTAACCCTTTTTATTTTATTTCTCTAACCCTTACCCCTTTTATCTCTTTCCTACACTCTTGTCTTCAAAACACCCAAGTATTTTAGCATAGGAGCCGGCCTTTCTCTAGAGATTGGCATGAGGGGCATCTCTTCCCTTTGGCCTTTCAATGTTGGTCTAGGTCTAGGGCGCATACACTTACCGAAAACCCTTACCTAGGCGGATTTGATGACCAACAGGACCACCCTCACTCCTAAGGCGACAAAATGGGATTCCATAAAAAAAGTAAGATGCCAAAACTTTACCCATGGATTTAAAGCCCGAAAAATTTGAAATGAAGTTCATCAATGGAAAATGAAGCTCTGGCATTAGAAAATGAATTCTTGACAATTTGAAAATGGAAGCATGACAATGAGCAGATTTTTAATCCTCGAAAAACATGATTCTTAACCTAGAAAATATTTTTGTTGCGACATTAGAAAAATAATAAAAAATAAAGGTTTTTTTTATTTGGTTAGTGTGAGAAACCCCTACGACCAATGGACAAGGCTGGGTAGGATCCCCTCAACCATGACCCCTCCTAAATATGAGAGTTATGCTTATCAATAGGAATTTAACACACAACCACCACACACCCACCCCCTCACACACTCGCCCACATCACGGTTTTGAAACCTTAGAAAAAAATTAAAACCTTATGAAAATTAAATAATACTATTAATGTTCTAACCTTAATTTTTTTGGATTTTTGCAGAAATTTTTGCCTATGGTTGCATTATATGGTGGACATGAAACTTTAGGGCAAACTGGGCAAAGTACGACTGTGTAAAATGGAAGATAAAAAATTAATGACCAACCCAAATTCTATGAAGTCATGGATAATTAATGCGACATGGCTATTCTAGAGTTCCTAAGTGTCATACAAGTTGGAAATTAATGAAACCTGGTAGTTGCAGGGCTCATTGCAAATGAAGACATTATAAGGTATGATTGGAGTACTTACCAATTAATGAGACATGACTGCAATATGGAGGGAAACTTAATTTCAAAATGTCCATCCTAGAAGTAGATGGAAATTAATTGTGAAATGTAATGCTAAGTAAAGGCCAAAAAATTGTATAAATAGTGGCTCACTAGCTGATTACAAGGGTCAAAAACCATTTATTAGAAGTTCACCTTTTAGCTTTTATTTTCTTCTTTTTCCTTTGTAGTCGGATGGTTTTTTAATCAAGTTTGTTATTGTTTTGATCTCTACTTTTGTAATCCACCAGAGTGGAAAAACCTAAAACATTGTAATCAATGACTTATATTTTAATTTATAAGATTTGGAATTTATTGTGTTCAATATGCACATGTTTATGGTGATTGCACTCAATTCGTGTCACAGTATATTGCTCCTCTGAAGATTGCACCATCTCGAACCTAAGGCTACGTGAATATTGGTTAGGTCGAGATTGGTTTAAATTTGGATTTGTTGCTTTATCGGATTGGAGCTGGAGTTTAGGGTAATATCACTTGTTTTATTTTATTTTCTCTTACCCTTCAACCTTTGACTTTTATTTGAGACTTGTTTAGATTAGGAGTAGATTAGTTCTCATTTGAATAATTGAAGCTATTTTCTATAGCACTTTCCACATTTTCATATAGCTTCAACAAAATCATTGTTGGTATATATATATATATATATATATATATATATATATATATATATATATATATATCAGATTTTAATTGCAATGAACAATATATAAAAAGGGTAATTATTTGCTGATTTTCTAAGTCCTTCAAGCCCTTAGTGCTCCCAACAGAATTGGCTTTCATATAGTCAAGCATTTTGTTTTCAAGCATTGTACCAAGAAATTTATTCTTTTCTCAGAATTGACAAAGGCCTCTTAAAAGGAATAGTTATCAACGACCTCTGAGTCTATCCACACTAGCCAAGACTTGGCATACCCGAACCTTGGGGGAAAGAGATTTCCCTTTCAAGAGGGAACATATCTCTGTTCCAAGTATGTTGACATGCCCTTGATAATGTGTCATTTGTATGTTCAACAAGATCCTTGACCTTACCCATTCCTATCAATTTTACACCTTTCCCTATTTTATGTTGAGTAGTTTTCTTATTGGTATGTATCTAGCTTCATCTTTTTAGTAGACTCCTAACTCACTCCTGTTAGTTCTAGTATGGACTCCAAGCTTGGTTTAGGTGAGAATACTACCTTATCCCTATCAGAAGATTCTTGGGTGTCACCTCTTCTATATTTTTCTTTATGAGTTCCTCCATTTGATTGGTTAGAGTCACTATATTTCTCTTGAATTATATTTTTCATTGGGATATCTTCAACTTTTGGGGTGGGTTCTCTTATGGGTTACTTAGTAGATCTAAAATTGGATTAGTGCTATAATCTATTTCTTAAATTATTGGTTCCTTTATTAGGGCTTGAAGAGGATTTTATGGGATATTTGTCTCCATGATGTTATCCTCATATCCATTGGGAGGTTAGAAAACTTATTGGTGGATATGACTACATGCTCTTTAGATGTTTTTTTTCTCTATATGTTCTTCTATTTAGGAAATTTAAAACCTCCATAGGCCATTTCCTCTTGTACCTGCTCTAGGATCCAATGTTTACAATCCCTATCTAGATGACCATATTCATGACAAATCTTACACTTGAAGGGGATGTTATCATAGTACACATCTTGTTCCCAAGTATCCTCCCCAAACTACAAAGTAATATTATTCAGTAAGGGCTTATCTCAAATCCTCCCCAAACTACAAAGTAATATTATTCAGTAAGGGCTTATCAAGTTTGATGAGAACACAAATTTTGGCATAGATAATTTGTTCAAATTGGCTTATACTATTTTTTGTCATCATATACGATCCTAGAGTATTTTCTATGGCCATGAAGACAACTTGGTTTCAAAACTCTACTGGCAATCCAAAAAGTCTCACCTAGACTGGGCTTACTAAGGGCATTTTCTCTTTTCCTTGAACTTGGTATGACAGGGCTTCGTGAAAAGTCCTACCTTGCATAAAAACCAAGGACCCCATGAAAAAATTATTCTCTATTCTCCTCATTAGCAAAAATAACTAAAAAGTAATCATTGGGGTGAGCAAAAATATTTAACTCACCTCTAGTTCTCCAATGTCTAGCAACCCACATCTTGAAAGTAGAGAGACCTAGATGAAGACCTAAAAATCAACAAATTAATTCTTTATGTTCCATATCATTGACCCCAATTTGTATTTTTGACAAATGAAGTTGGACTATAGGAGATTCATCCATCGCTTTCATGCACCTCAAGGTTGTTTTCTTAAGGTTTGTTTTGGGCATTCTCAAAGGTCTACAAGAAATCCTAATGTTATTGACTATAGTTGTTTTATTGTTCTCCTCTCAAGGTATCTTGAAAGGTCATTTTTGGAATTTTTTTACAAGAATCTCTTCCCATACTGGGAATCAACACATTTTTCTTACTATGATCAACAACATTGACCTAATTTCCACCAATCCAAGGTTATTTCCATTTTTAGACATTTCCACTAGTTGCGCTATAACCCTACTTGTTGTTTTAAAGTTGGTCCTTTACCTCTTATGCATTTGTGCCCTTAGTTTCACCCTTGTTTAAGATTGGCTACTGTGAACTCAAATAAATCTTCAAATTTCTCTTGTTGGAATGATATTTTATCACTGGTTTGTATTATCTATTCCACCTACATGTACTCATGGTTATTTTGGTCCTTCTTGGAGTACACATCCTCTAGTTTATGTTGCATATCAATCATGTTCCCATGGAATCCTCCTTCAACCATTTAGAGTTTTATTGTTTTGTTATCCACTTATCTCTATAAACCCTCAGCTAAGGGTCTCTAAAATCCCTTTGTCAAGGATCTCTATAAACCTCCCTTTGATGTTTTACCTTGTGTTCTACACCTGCACCTGCACTTGTGTTCTTCAAAATCTCTTGATACCTCTGTATTTTATGGATGACTACTTCACCATTTCGATAGTGTACCAAACACCCTATGCATTTTTAAATTGCATACTTCGTACTTCCTTATGGTAAAATATATTATAATAAAAAATTTATAATTTTTATGAAATGGTATTTGCGCAACCAATTAAATTCTTCAACTTTAATGGAGAGGTCTAGGCTAGGATCTTACCTAGCTATTAATGCAAAATTGCCAAATTATTGTAATACTACTATAAGATCATTGATTTATACTTTTTAAATAGATATTGTCAGCCAACTTTTGTAAGAATGTGTATATATCTTAATAGAAATATTTGAACTTATCATATGGGCTCATTCTCACAAAAGTATTCATTATATGAATTTTGGCTCCATTTTAAGTATATTGTCATAAGAATATATATAAAAAGATAAATCACTTTTAAATTTTACACCTCGTTTCATAATATAATGATTGTTTATATATATAATTTTAAACAATTGATGTAAACTTCATATTAACATCAAAATAAAAAAATATAGAGGAGGATTTTGATGATGGCAAGAGCAGGAGTGGGAGCAGGCACAAGAGCAGGAATAGGAGCGAGAGCAGGAGCAGGTGCAGGGTTGGGGGTAGGTTCAGTGCTTGGTGTAGGTCCTCGATCGGGATCAGGCTTAGGGTTGGGGACAGGCACGTCAGGGCCCGGTCCTAGGCCTGCAGGACCCCCGATGGGCCTAGAGGATAGGTCTACACTTGATCCATTTGGGGGCCAGGGTGTCTTGGGCCCTGGACCACAAGCCAGCCTCGATGTGAGCACAGGGCTGGGGAATAAGTTCACCGCTCCTGAGAGGGGCTTTGTCTCGGGTGGGCCCAAACCCTCCTATCAGCAGATCTTGGCAGGCACCAGGGCCCCTTCCTAGGCCTTAGGGCTAGGTCTTTCCCTCGAGGGCACTCACATTTATATCCAGGAGGAGGTCTACTCCTCCCTGGTAGCTGGTTCTTCTACCTCCTTGGTAGGGAAATTCCTAGGAGGGCGTCCTGACATGGAAACCATCCGTAGGTGGGCAGCTACCAAATGGAAGGTTTTCGGGCACATCCAACTGGTTGCCCTAACCAAGGGTTTCTTCATAATCAAATTAAAAAATAGTGAGGATGCCAAAAATATCCTATCAGGTGGGCCTTGGTTTTTGGGGTGCAAGAGCCTCTTCCTCAGGCGATATGGAGCTGATTTCCACCCCAGCACCCAAAGCATCAACTTTGCTCCAGTTTGGGTTTGGCTTCTAGACCTTCCCTTCCATATGTGGCACGAAGATGTCCTTAGACTCATTGCTCAGTTGGTCGGGGACCTGGTGGCCTTTGATCTTGCTACCAAGGCAGGATCCCAGATGGTGCATTCCTGGTTTTGTGTCAATGCCAATCTCGAATCTGTTCTCCCCTCCTCGATGACCATATCCTCTGGGTTCTACTTCTAGAGTCAGCCCCTGATCTACGAAAACAAACCTGCCTTCTGCCCCACCTATAGCACTCAAGGCCACCTCTCCCACCAATGCTCGATTTCCAAAAAGGTGGAAGGCCCTTCCTCCAAACCCCCTTCTCAATCAGGCTGGGCCTCGTCTCGAGGGCCCTCCCATGATGACCCCATATCCCAAGCCTGGACAACCAAGGGCCCCCCCATCCCTAAAGGATTCTCATCTAGACCTCGGTCTGGAGGGTGACCTCCCCTAGGTTTCCCCTTCTGCTACTCCCTCCCTTGGGTCGTCTTCCATGGTTGTGATCACAGGCTCTCCTACCCACCCCGCTTTGAACCCCTCCCCATAGGGCCCTGCTTGCACCCAGGCAGGTGAGCCACCCAGGCTCTCTTCCCCACTGGCTCCCTTGGCTAGGGCCCCCTTCCCCCCATCCCTAATCCTCCCTTAACCCCATCTCAGCTCTCTCGATGATCCCTACTAGGCTTCCTCCTTTGGAGTACGGATCTAAGAAGTTTGATGACAATATCGAAGCTAGTTCTTCATTCAGGCTCAATGAAGTCAGTCCTAAGATGACTCAGAGTAGGTATTTTGCCATAGACTTTGGCAACAAACTCAAAAGAGGGTGCCCCAACCTAGGTGATCAGCGCACTAGGATCACTGAAGATGACATAGCTAATGGATCCTAGGAAACTCTTTCTGACGTGGGGGAAAGCTTCTCCAAGATGTATGCCAATCGATCCAAACCCCCCGCTCATTCTAGGAAGGGGGGCAAGCGACCCCTCAAGGGTGTCAAATGAAGCTCATCACCTAGAATATTAAGGGCCTCAATGGGGCCCCCAAGAAAAGGATCCTTGACCAACTCTGCAAGGATCACTGTCTGTCCTTCCTCCTCCTCTAGGAGACCAAAATAGATGAGGTTGCTGCCCAGCATGTAGCCCAAGCTACCTGGCGCAACTGCGAGTCCCTGTCCACCCCTGTGGCTGGCTCAACCGGGGGTCTATTGTGCATGTGGGACCCCTAGTGCTTTGAAGGAAGACTCATATCTTTGTCCCCCATAATCATCAACATGCTGTTCCATTGCATAAAGTCAAGGCGCTCATGGATTTTGTCCAACGTTTACACTCCTAATAGTCCCATCGAGAAAGCGGCCTTATGGAGGGAAATTAGCTCGATGAGAGAAGTCTTCGCCCCCCTACCCTAGATCTTGGTCGAGGACTTCAAAAGCCCCCTGTTCCTCTCTAATAAAAGTGGAGGCTCAGCAGCTCAGGGCAAGAGCATGGAGGACTTTGGTGCCTTCATTGCCCTCAACGAGCTCATGGACGTCAGCCTGAAAGGAGCCAGGTTCACTTGGACCAATAGAAGAGCAGAAGAAAATCATATCCAGGTCAAACTAGATAGATTTTTCTTGTCCAAGGAAGCCCTGCCCATGTTTGCTGACACCACCCTACTGGCCCTCCCAAAAATTGGGTCTGATCACAACCCTCTCCTCGAAACGGATCACAGGCCCTCCCCCAAGAGGCATTTCTGATTTGAGTCCATGTGGCTGCATCACCCTGAATTTTAGGCCCAAGTTGGGCACTGGTGGGCTCCCCCAATCCCTAGATGCCCTGCTGAGCAAATACTCCATAAGCTGAGACACCTTAAGGACCAACTCAAGGCATGGAACAAGGAGGTGTTTGGCAATATCTTCGAAAACAAAGCAATTATCAAAGAAAAACTCGAAGCCCTCGAGGCCAGATTTCAAGCTGGCTCCTAAGACCTGGGGTTCAGGGATGAGGAGCACCTTGTTCTTAGTGAGTATCATAACATCCTGGCCTAGGAGGAAATATTTTTGAGATAGAAGTCGAGAGCCCTATGGCTCCAAGATGGCAATGCAAACACTAAGTTCTTTCATGCTTCGACTCTCAAGAACAGGGGCTCTAATAGAATTGTTGAGTTGGTGGGTAGTGATGGCAGAACCATCAAGGAAGAAGAGGACATCCGGGCTGAAACCACTCGCTTCTTCCAGGAGCTCCTAGGTGACAACTCCCCCATGTCCCCAGATGCGGTTGACTCCCTTCTAGAGCACATACCATATTCTGTCATGGCCATTGAAAATCAGATGCTGTTGCAGCCTCTGTCTGACTCCGAAATCTATGTTGCCACATTTTCCATGAATGTTGAGGTGGCCCCAGGCCCGGATGGTTTCCCCCCTGATTCTTCTAATCATTTTGGGACATTGTTAGGCCAGAAGTGTGTGCTACAATTCGGGACCTACAGACTGCCCGATCCATCCTGAGAGGTATCAATTCCACCTTCAAAGCTCTGATCCCCAAGACCCATGCAGCCTGATCCCTCTCGAATTTTTTCCCCATTAGCCTATGCAACATCCTATACAAAATCTTGACTAAATCCATGGATTCCCATCTCAAGGACATCCTCCCCCTGATTATTTCCCCCTGTCAGGGCAGTTCGGTCAAAGGCATATTGATCACTGACGGGGTCATTATCATGCATGAGGCCATTCATTCGGTTGCCCTATACAAAAAGGCTTCCTTTCTGCTCAAGTTGGATATGAACAAGGCCTTTGATAGAGTTAACTGGGATTTCCTATCCAAGTTTTTCCTCAAGTTCAGGTTCCACCCTTCCTGGGTTAGGCTCATTAGTAACTGTGTGTCCTCCCCGTGGTTCTTTATCCTCATCAATGGGTCTCCTGCCAGTTTTTTCCCCAACTCTAGAGGCCTCCGCCAAGGTGATCCCCTATCCCTGATCCTCTTCATCATCCTGGGTGCTGTGAACCATGGTCTCATTTCAGGCATCAAGCCTGCATCGGGCCTACCCCCTATGTCCCACCACATTTCATGGATGATACCATCCTTGCCACCTCTGCCTCAATTACCCAAGCCAAAACTCTTAAGCACATTTTGACCCTATACGAGGAGGCAGCTGGCCAAAAAATCAACCTCTAGAAAAGCACAATTTTCTTCATCCACACCCCCTTGGCTAGACAGATCAAAATCGGGCAGATTTTGGGCTGCACCCCTGGTTCCCTCCCCTCCTCGTATCTTGGGCTCCCCCTATTCACAGGTGCATCCTCTAGGGCCCTGTGGGGTGGGGTGATTGAGCGAATTCAAAGGAAGTTGGCCCCCTATAAAGGTCACCTCATTTTGTAGGCTGGCAGAGCCACCCTCTTGACGACAGTCTTGCAAAGCATCCTGATATACTTCATGTCGGTCTTTAGAATCCTAGCCTCCATTGTAGCACACATTGAAAAAATTTAGAAATGCTTTCTCTAGTCGAGAAGTGAAGACAAGAAGAGGATTCCCCTGGTCTCCTGGCCCCTGGTCTGTCACCCCAAAGCTGAGGGAGGGATCGAGCTCAGGCAGGTGGTTCCCATGAACAAGGCTCCCATGGCCAAGCATGCCTGGAAGGTGCACTCCAACACCCCTGATGAGTGGGTTAGCATTGTGCATAGAAAATACTTCCATAGCCACCCCTTCCTTAGTGATTCTTAGCCTTGATATGGATCAACCTTTTGGAAGTCCCTGATATCCACAGACATAATCCAAAAAGGGAGCAGATGGATCCTCGAGGATGGAGCCAAGATCGATGAGGCCCTGTCTTTCGATAGAGAGCTCCTTGTTCTCAAACCAGGATTGGTGGACAGAGGTCCTAGGGTTGCGGCTTATCTCTCTCAAAACCTGGGGCATGCTACCTGGAAGCCCATCCTGGACCCCATACACCTGATTCAAGCTGCCAGACTCCAAGGCCTCCTCAATGTGACTGTCATCCCGTCCTTTAGAGGAAATGATAGATGCATTTGGCATGGGACTCCCAGTGAAGTATTTTCTATCAAATCTACATATAATTTTCAGAGAGTCCCTGATGAGTCTCCCTTCCCAACCCGACCAGTGTGGGCCAAGAAGCTGATCCCCAAAATTAGTTACTTCATTTGGGTGACCGTCCAAAATAAGATTCTGATGATCGAGAATCTAATTAATAGGGGCTTCTAGATCCTAAATTATTGCTACCTTTGCTATGATGCCTGGGAATCCACCAACCACCTATTTATCAATTGTCCCTTTTCATCTGAAGTCTTGGGCTTCATCCTCTCCCAATTCTCCATCCAGTGGGTGGGCCCCAAATCCATTTTTGACCTCCTATTGCAATGGCCCAACCCCTTTGCTCATCCCTTCACCCACTTCCTCTGGATTTCTTGCCTTCCCCATATGCTTTGGTAACTCTGGCTAGAGCACAACAGCAGAGCCTTTTCCTCCCCGGCCCATTCCCTCCTATGGATTATGACCAAGGCTATGACCTTTGCCCTTGAGAATTCCTAATCCATCCCCTTGACCGAGGCACCCCGATGGCTGGGCGAAGCCACTCTCTTATCCTCTCTCGGCATTCAGCTCCCCCCCGGATCCCCCCTGCTCCCTCCTATCAATCTTTGACTAGGTGGACTGCCCCCCCAGATGGGTCAAGCTCAACTTCGATGGTGCGTCTAAAGGCAATCATGGGCCCTCTGGGGCAAGTGGGGCCATCCATTATTTCCACAAGGCCCTGATCATGGCATTTGCTGCTCTACTCAGCTTCTAGACTAACAACTTTATCGAAGCAATAGCTCTGCTAAGGGGACTGACCGCCCTCAGGGAGTCTCCCTCACGAGTTATCATTGAGGGTGACTCCCAAGTCATCATCAAAGCTGCCCACAGTCCGGGCAATTTCTTCTGGTGCATCCACAACTTCATCCAAGAGGACCTCTCTATCCTTCAGGGATTCCCCGATCATAGCTTTCAGAATGTGTACAGGGAAGACAACAGGGCGACCGACTTCATGGCGAACCAAGCCATCTCTGCTGACGCCTTCACTACCTGGACCACAAACTTTCTCGAAGCTCTGGTTCACATTACCATGCAAGATCAGGCTAGCAATGTGGAGGACCCTGGTGTCTAACTTGCCCCATGCAGGGGGCCCCAACTTTCCACTGGCATGGTTTCCAAAGGACAAAAGTCTTCCTCCCCTGTGGCACCATGTCGCCTATTCCAGACCCGTCTCCTGCCAACCTGTTGGTCTCCTAGATCTCCCTCATGGTGGCAGGTGTGCTCGACCATGCTAGAAGCTTGGCTATTTTTGATGTGGACCTGCTTTGCTTCGTTGGCACCTCTGGCAGTCCCAAGACTATCTCCTTGTCAGCCCTCCCCGATTGTTCTACCATGATCACTTCACAGATGGATCCCCATGCCGCGTCAGTCTGCCCATGGCATTATCCCGTGTTGTACCCTCAAGTCACTCTTTTGATCAGGTTGCACCACCTGGTGCACTGGCAGTGGCCCCTCCCCCTTGCCTTGCATGGCAACCTACAGTCGCACCCCCTCATCCCCTTCCCCCTCGTGTCGCACCCAACCTTGAGTGCCCATTCTCGATGGTGGTGGCTCCCCCCTTCTTTGGCCCCCTGCGTGGTTTTAATTACGCCGTGCGCTGAGTCTTCCTGCTATGTCTGTTTCCCCCGTTCCCTACCCCAGAGCTTATAGTAAGTTTTCCCCTCCCTCCCCTGTCCCATGGCTACCAAAAGTGTTTTCATCGAGCCTTCCATACTCACTCTGAGTGAGTCAGCCAAGCTATTTTCCAACACAAAGCATTTCACTCATTTCTTCAGCAAATTTGCTAGAGCTAATGACGAGATCACCCAATGCTTCCTGGAATCGTGGAACGACGATGAGGTTACGGTCAAGGGGCTTCATTTCAAAGTTAACAAGGAATTTTTAACAGAGGTTACAGGCCTCCACCATGAGGAAAAGGGGCAAGTAGTTAGGCGGGACAAGCATAATTGGGAGGAGGAGTTGTCTCGCTTCTTGGAGCAGCAATGGGACAAGGCAAACCTATTCTGCTCCAACCTCCCAGCCCCTTTGATAAGGCCATCTTACTGGTAATGCAATAGATTACCTGTGATGACCTGAACTAGAGGCTCTTCAGCTTCCACCTGAGCTACTTCAACCACCTTCGAGGGGCCACGGTGGTGAGCACTCCCCATTTTTTGTTGTATTCCCTAGGTCTTTCCATTGACCGTGCCCGCAAAAGCCATTCTCGACCCTCCCACCAAGGCCTCATGGTTGTGTTGTACAGGCATGCTCTGGCCAACCAGCTATAGCTCCATCACATTCCTCCCCTATCTGTTGTCCCCCCTCGAGGTGGCTAATTCCCCAGTTGGCTCCCCTGCTGCTTCCATTTCTAATGAGTCCCCCTCTCCTGAAGGCTCCCCTACCCTGAAGCATCACAGGCCAACCCAAAAGTGCAGGACTCTAGCCCAGGGCACATGTGGGGCCCTGACTCCTGGGGGCACCCACAAAGGCCCCTTCCTTGGCAATAATAGGGCTGCAAAAAGTGCCAAGAGGACCAAGCAGGAAGACTTGGAGCCCATCGATGTTAGGTTTGAGACAGGCAGCAGAATGCAGAATCTTGTTATCAGAGCCCTCCTTGACATAGCTATTAGCTCTCTGAATGTGGCTGCCCAAGCAGCCTCCTCCGCTACCACTGCCCTGGCTGAGCTTCGACATAGGCTAGGAGACGACCCCGATAGGGAGTAATTTTGACTGACATGGGGCCCCGTCCTGGCCTGGGACGACCGTTGGGTCCATCGGTTTACTAGCGTCCAGCTTCTGCATGTTTGGCAATGGTGTTTTCTGGATTTGGTGGGTTCTAGCCAAGGTTTTGTTGCTATTTGTTCTAGGCCTTTTTGTAGGAATCAGGGCCCAGGGCCTCGGGCCCCGGATTACTGCCTTTGGGCGCAACCCCATTTTTTGTTCATTTTTTAGCCTAGGCTTCTGATGTAACTAAGGTTTTGGGATCCTGTTCAAAAAACCCACTGTAAATATTCTGTTACGTACCAAAAAAAAATAATGTTAAACAATTATAACATATAATCAAATCTATCATATATAATTTTAAAAAATTAAAATTTTTAAATATGTAAAAAGTAAAGAAGTGAATCAAATATTCACCAATATTATATTCATACTAAAGAGAATGAAGATGCTAACACGTTAATCGAAGGACTCTTGCCATAATACCTACTTTTAGATTGGCAAATTTTTTAGCACATGTAATGTCTTATAAGCCCGTCATAACTTAAGAGCATTATTTTATTTTATTTTTTGTTACATAGGGGAATTGGTAGCACCTTTGCCTGACCTATGAGAATTATTAATGTAGGACAACCAATTAGTATATATCGTAGAAAAATGAGGATTAAATTTTTTTGGACAACCAATTATAAGAAAGGGAGTTATGAAAATTTTATTTGTTAATGTTAATTGTTTTTAAAATTATTTTGTTTGGTCATTAGTGTTTATAACCTTTTGTAAATCTCATTTAGTTTTAATCATAATTATAGTTTACAAGAATCCATGAAGAACATTAGAGCTTCATGTTGAAAGTGTAATCTAACTTATGATTAAGGCTGACATTGTATGGTGTATTTTCTATAGGTGTAAAGACACTCATTACCCAATGTATTTAATTATTCATTTATGTAAGCTCTATGGATTGTGGTTAACCTTGTTATGGCTAAATTCATATTTTTTTTGTAATTAATATAAAGGCCTCTTGTTATGTCAACTTAGGTTAATTATGTACTTTAGGTTTTTTTATATTGGTACAAATACCCCCATCGATTTATCCATTATATCAAAGTATTATGATATTTATTAACATATAATACAATGATTATTTATGGTGCTCAAGGGCACCTACAATTTTTGTCTCTCTTGCTTTCTTTTTTTATCCTTTCATATTTTTTGTATAAGATTTGAATGAATGGATTTGCTTCTATTCGTTTTTAGAAATAAGTGTGAATTCCAACATAATATCAGAGCAAGTATGGAGTTACCTCACTTGGTCATGGAGAAAATTCATTTGAAACCTCTAATATTTCTTTTAATTTTTAGGATAATTTCCTCCTTGAATTTCATAAGCCATTTTTGCATAAGAGACAAAAAGGAATTTTTACCCTATTTTTTATCATTTTTTTTTAAGGTATTAGAGAAAATATGCCTTGTTTATTCCAAAAAAAGCTTTAAAATTTTAAAATGGAGGGATTACAATTCCACATTGTTGAAGATCCTCAAGAAAAGCATGTTTTCAAATTCAAAAATGCTACTAAATCTCAAAATTGTCATGCACACGAATTTGAATTTGAATTTAAAAAAGGATATATTCATGTATTTTTTTGGATTTTGCTTAGTGCTCTATCAAACTAAAGAGTGTGATGCCATTCTTGAAGGAGGAGTATGCATTTGCTCAGTAGAAAAGGGGTCTATTGTGGTTGTAAGAGTGTTGTTGAAGATGTTTGTTCACCAAAGGTTTGAATTTGAATTTCTTCTAACACTTTTTAAGATAGATAATAAACACATATGTGAAGCAATTGGTTCCACCTCAATTATTATTACACACAACAGTTCAATTTGTGTATGAGGAATAGGACGACACGTGTTCAAGTAATTTTTTATTTATTTTTTGAATTAGTCAAACAAATTATTGGTCTTCTATGAAGGCACTGGAACCTTCATCATCAATGTGTGCAAAGATAGATTGGTCAATGGAAAGCACTTTGAAAGGGGAGGTTAGATGTTTGAACCATGTGTTAGTTTTTTTTGTTGGTTGGATATGGTTTGTGTAGAAGGGAGTTAGCTTCACATACCAATAGTCTACTTGCTGAGATAGTTAGCATAAAGTGCTTAGAATCTAGGAGACACCAATTCAAATCTTATTGATGTTGTTCACTTGCTTTGTGAGGAAAGGTGGATTTTTGATCGATGTGGTAGTATCTAAGATCCATAGAAGCCCATTTTATCTATTTATACACTTCCATCCAATCATAAATAATTAGGTGTTAAACCAATAGTGAATGACAACTATATGGTGCATAATTAGTGTAAAATCCAACGAATCAACGAATGCCATGATAATTGGATACTGTATTTCTAAGGTTTGGGGTGTTAATTTTTTAAATTTTTAGGTCCATTAGGGTGAAATTTTTAGATTTGAGCCATTTTTCTCAAATCATACATTTTTTTGAGCTCTTCACATTGGTGACATCAATTCAAGGACTTGTTACAAAGCTAGGGATCAAGTTTTATAAGATGTTTCCTCAAGGGTATGTTACTCATATTAATAGAAAAAATTATAGTGTATGGTTAGCTCAACTTATTGGTTTATAGCATAGTAAGAACCTATGGTGCATATTTCAAGAGGAGAAAATAACCACCCTTAATTAATAATCTTGCCAACATAAACAAGAAGAAGCTCTTGGACTATTCTCCTCATTGATTGAGCCATAATTGTTTTTCCATATTAAAGAAAATAATGAACCTATAAACATATGGTTGAAATTGCGTGAGTTATTTGGAAAAGTAACTCTTCTCTCAAGTCGTTTGAGTTTTATAATATTGAGGACTATATTTCAAGACTCAAGGCATTAACAATAGATATTATCTTCTAGCGATAAAAAGAAAGATGGTGTAGAATGCATAAAAATCATTCTTTCTAATCTCTCTACTCCTTTTCAAATGTCAAACCTCATGGTTCATGTGGTTCCTATGCTCATGAAAAAAATATTGTATCTCTTGATCAGATTTCTTCTCTCTTGGTTTATTTTCAAGTAGCAATAAGAAATTGTGGTGGCATAAGTATAAGCTAATGCAAAGGAATTTAAAACCTAAGAAGGCTAAGACCCATGGGTCCAAAGGCTAGGATTATTTAAATAATTTGAAGACCATTTGTAGATATTATAATAAGGAAGGTGTAATACCTCGACACTACCTTGAGATTTATAAATTTTGAAAGAGCATGAAATAGGGAAATTAGACAGTAGATGCCTTATAAAACCCTCCAAAAATTTTCTAACTATAGCACAAGTGCCAATTCACTTGCAAAAGAAATTTATTGGATCCAAGGAGAATTCTACTAACAAAATTGGTCAATGGTCTCCAAGGAGAAATAAAATCAAAGGTAGCTAGTGATTTGCT
Organism: Wollemia nobilis; assembly: GCA_028583015.1. NCBI lineage: Eukaryota > Viridiplantae > Streptophyta > Pinopsida > Araucariales > Araucariaceae > Wollemia > Wollemia nobilis. Next base: position 4,671,026 of record JAQPPZ010000523.1, on the reverse strand, counting down.
CACTAATTGGAATAAATCACTCAACAGGTCATTAGGAGGTAAATTTCAAGGCACATATCTAAAGGTGAATATTTTAAAAGTGATATTTTGGCATGTAGTGGTATACTAAGTCATTTTGAAATACTTTTAAACTTGTTTAAGGTATAATTAGAGGTATGTAACATTTGGGAATGTATCATTTTTCTAAAAATACCCCCAAATATTTCCTTTTACTAGGATTAATTATTTATCACCCCAGGTAACTTAGGGGTAAATTATTACTATAGTATAGGGGCCTAGGGCTTCATTATATTTATATTTTTGCCATGAGAATTAAGAGTTGCACTCTATAAAACCAACATTATGCTTTTATATTATGAGATTGTAAGAAATTAGCATATCCTTATGCATTCCATCAGTGGCATCGCCCTCCTAGTTTTCTAAGTACATGGCAATTATGTCATTGCCCTTTAAACCCATATTGTCATTTTCTTATCATTTTTATATCTAATGAATGGGTGGACATTGATGTTATTATAATTTTCATATTTTGATTGATCACACATGTTACTTTGCTATGATATAAATTCGTATTTGTTTTGAAACACTTGTAACCTTAAACTTTCTTGCATTTTCTTTGTACTTTATTTTTGAACTTTACTTTTCATGAAATTAGTGTAGGTTAGCATAGGAGTATTCTGCAAAGACAATGAGGCTCTAAACTAAATTTGGAGGTTGGAATAGGCCACTAAAAATCCCTTCCAACTTTGTCAAAACTAGAATTGGGGCACAAATACTAAATTAGAAGCTAGGACAAGTCCCTTATTCAACATAGTTTTTGACCTGTCCAATGAGACAAACTCTTGTTATCCTCAAATTTCACTTGATTTGGCTAAAATTCCTTGATTTTAATACGAAATTTACCTTCATCATGGATGAAGTTATTGGCTTAAAATCGATAAAAATTTCACCAAGTCCAATCTTAGGAAGCAATTCACTCCAAAATCTGGAGCAAATCGTTTAAAATTTCCTCCAAGTCAATTTTACAAGCAATTTGATCTAATTTTACTACACTTACACAAGCTCAATCCAGAGTGGTTCTCTAAGGCTGGGGACTTTATTTATCAATCCCATTCTCAAATTGAATTTTAAAATTCATCATTTTAAATATTATGATCATTTTTTATAGGTACGTTGCAAATGATGACTTCAATACATACTTAAAAAAATGAATTTCACAAATAAAATGACTCAAATAAAATTAGAGCATCATAAAACCTTGAACCTGACATTTTATACACACCTATCATGGACATAAAGTATTTAAAGAATATTTTGGGCCATTTTGCCAAAACACAAATGTATAAGTAATTCACTCAATCTAGCGAGTGATTTGCTCCAAAATAGTAAAATTTCTAAAAGTCGCATCCAATGAGTGATTCACTAGGAAAGAAAATATTATTCCTCCCTCCCTCATGGTAAGATGGTTCATTTCAATTTTAAAAAAATTCACTTTGAGCAATTTTCTTAGACCCCTCTTCATCATAATTTTTAAGCTCACACTTTAGAATGAATCTTCCATAATTGTAAGTGAGTCACACCATTACATAGGAAAAGTGCTCTACAAGAAAATATTCTAAGTTAATTTTTGCTAATGATATGCTCCAAATTGCAAGTTAATGACTTGATTTTGTAAGTAAATTGCTTTATAGATAAATTTTACAAATTTAACCTTGAAACTCTGCTCATGTAGGTTCGTACATGCAAGAATATGAATAGCACTCAATGACTTAAAAATTTGAGGAAACGGAGTTTTATAGAAGGTGATGAAATTAGGGTTTCTTGGGAGGGTGGGGATGATGGTGGGCGAGAAGGCTGTTCTGGGAGAGCACAGGAGCGTCGGCAGGTCGAACCAGGGGCTCGGCAGGGTGGAGGGAGGGCAAACAGAGTCTGGGGACACCGAGGAGTCCTTGCCAAGTCGCGGCAAGGATCCGCCAGACAAACAGGGAGATGGACCTCGAAAGTCATATGCTTTGGCAGCGACCTCTAAAACCCTAAGCGGGCTCTTCTCCAAGGATTTATTTCCGTTCGGGGACGATTTAGACATCCCGACGAAAATTCTCTCAAGCTTTGTGGATTTCAAAAAATTTACCCTCATCGGTAAGTTTATTGGTGGTCGTCCCGACATGGAGACCATTCGCAAGTGGGCATCTGGCAAATGGCGGACCTCTGGTCACTTAGAGCTGGCTGTCCTAACCCGAGGTTTTTTCGCGATTAGGCTGAGTAACAAGGAGGACTACTATAAAATCCTGGCTGGAGGGCCTTGGTTCTTGGGCCGTAGGAGTCTCTTTCTAATGAAGTGGGGTTTGGACTTTAACCCCGATACCCAGAATATCAACATTGCTCCAATATGGGTTAGGCTCCCGAGTCTTCCCCTTTTTGCTTGGCATGAAAATGTAATCGAGGTATTGCTCGGTCCATCGGGTAGCCGATCACTTTAGACCCTCCCACCAGAGCTCGAACTAGATTTGTCCAAGCCCGGTTCTGTGTTTTGGCGGACTTGGAGACGGACCTCCCATCCTCCATTACTCTACGGTCTGGGGGTACTTTTCTACACAAGCAAGCTATTGTTTATGAGAACAAGCCAACTTTCTGCCCTCAGTGTAGTTCTCAAGGGCATCTTCAGTCCAATTGTCCTCTACAAAAGCTAAGGAAGAAGGAGCGGGATCCCTGCAACCCTCTGGAGCACGGTGAAGGTCAGACGAAGCACCCTTTTACGAAAGGCCATGAATCTCCAGGTCCATCTAGGGACCATCTCGAATCCTCCTTACCAGAAGAGGAAATCACCACCCATCCGGACTCCGAGCAGTGTGGTGGGCGCCCCCAACTAGGACCACAGGAGGAAAAGGAACAGGGCCCCCCCCTTATCACCACACAGGCAGATTCACCCAAAATTTATGACCGAAACTCTCCCGAGGCACAAAATTTATTGGAAGACTACCTGTTGGGAAGAAGAGGTTACCATCCTGGTAATATTAGCCCTCGAATTACGAGGATTCAAAAGCGAGGGGTGGATTTTGGTAATGAAAGGAAGCAGGGCCGTCCCCCCAACAAGGAAAAGAGAGACAAAGAAACTACGGCTGATGTTGCAAATGGAACCCAACGGTTGCTGTTTCAGGATGACTTCGATTCTCTGATGGGTGACGCGCTTATCCCAAAACCTCCCTTCCAGAAGGGAAAGGGAAGTAAGAAGAACCTCAAACCGTACGGATGAAATCCTGGATGTGAGAAGACTAAACGGAGTGGCCATTTGGGCCAGGGCAAAAATTTTCCAGTAGGATTTTCAACGGTTTGTTTTAGTCCAGTCATTTTTCTTGGATCCTATCCAACATGTATGCTTCGAATTCTGCCTCCGGGGAAGCAGAAATGTGGAAAGTTATTTCCCAGGTATGGGAGAATTTTTTGTAGTTTTCTTGGCCGTCTTCTTCTGCTTTCCGATGGTCCAGCTTCTCCGGATATTTTTTGTTTTCCCAGTTATAATGGCCATGGTTTCCAGGATAATCAAGCAAAAATGCCTTACTTGTAGCCCTCGGGCAATTAGCTGTTTTTTGTTTTTTTCTGCATACAGGTTTATTCTTCCAACCAAGAGGCATGAAGCACTATTTAGCAAGGCTGATTTTGTATATAAGGTTTTGGGATCCTCTATAAAAACCCACTGTTAATCTATTATAATAATTACCAAAAAAAAAAAAAAATTTGAGGAAATAAAATCAATCAATGGATATCATTATAGTTTCAATGGATGGGGGGTTGCCCCCTAAGAGGCTTGGAAAATGGTCTGGTGCTTTAATGATCAACAAATCTAAAGTCTGAAGGAGCATGGAATACTGGAGGCTGAAGAAGTGTGGAAGGCTAGAGGTTGAAGGAGTGTGGAAGGTTGGAGGTTGAAGGAGCGTGGAAGGTTGAATGATGAGTTGATAGTTAGAGTGTTAAGGCTAAAGAAGCCTAGAATATTGGGTTGGTTGAAGGAGTGTGGAAGGTTGAGATGGTTGAAGGACCTAAAATGAAAGACTGGTATGTTGGGTGGAAGGCTGGGATGGCTGAAGGAACGTGGAAGGTTGATAAGGTTGAAGGAGCATGGAAGACTAGGTTGGTTAAAGGAGTTGCAATGAAAGGATGAGATATTGAGTGGAAGGTTGGGAAGGCTGAAGGGTTATGGAAGGCTTCTCACAATGAGAAAAACAAAATTGCAAAGTGCGAAGGATTAGGGTTTTTATTTCTAAAAAATATCTCATATTTTAGAAGCCATATCTTCACGAAGCATTATCCAATTTAGCTAATTTCTGGACCAACTTGTGTATGATTTAAATAGCTTCAAAATGAGTGGTCATATATAAAAATCTAGGTAATATTGAGGGATATATGACCCTATGAAGTTAACCATTTGAAACAAGAACAGTGACGATTTTTTAAGTCACAAAAAATGAAATTGCAAAGTGAGAAGAATTAGGGTTTTTTCCTGAAAATATATCATATTTTAGGAGCCATATCTTCATAAAGAGTTATCCAATTTAGGTGATTCTTGGACCAACTTGTACAAAATTTTAATAGCTTTAAAATGAGTGGTCATATGCAAAAAATTGAGCAATATTGAGGGAAATACAAACCTATGAAGTCAACCATTTGAAACAAGGGCATTGATGATTTTTCAAGTCGTGGAAAATGAAATTGCAAATATTTTCCAACTAGGGTTCGAACAATGGGAAGAGAAATGAAGGGCTATGAATTTAGTGAGGAAGGAAATTAGCAATTCAGATTTGGTAAAGCGAACTATGATAGTGCGATGTTTTGAAAATATTACTCTACTAAGATGCAAGGCATAAATAGTAGAGGTGAATTTTTGGCATTGTGAAGGCTGCTATAGGAAAATGTCAAAAAAGATGCTAAATTATAGAGTAATTATATTTATACAAAAGTTTGAAAATATCTAAAAAATGAAAATCAAGAATTCAAACATTTCATGTAAAATGATGTAGGTTTCTAGCTATAGCATCTCAATTGAGATGAGAAGTGTATCTATTTGTAAACTCTCAAGCTCTAAATAAGAGATATGCAATATTTCAAGGAAAGGGGACCCAAGTACAACCCTTTATTATTCAGAAAAAAAAAATGGATATCATTGCATACATTGAAGAAATGTGAAGCAAAAAATAAAAAATAGGCCATCGCATGTTGCATCCAAATAACGAGTTCAAGGATATTTTAGAATCTAAATCCACTCCCTTAAAAGGCAAATAACCCATATCCAACCTTATTAATCAATGCTTTACAACCTCATACATTCATTCCTTAGGTCAATAATTGAGTTTCTCATCCATTGTAGCAAACCAAACTTGGTCCAATATAGGTTTGACCTTAACACATACAAATCCCCTTTATGGTATACCCGTCAATGTAAATAATATCATAACTAACCCATATTTTAGAATCCAATACAATATTGGTAACATAAATCCACAATCGACCTCTAATACCCAAACATCACCCTACAAGCACTTCTTTGACATAAATCCCACCTAAATCTAGTTTTCTAAAAATTTCTAACATTTCACCAAGTCAATTTGTGACTCCCAATGTAGGATCTCATGACTAAATTAAAACCAAATACTTACTCAAAATTCTCAAACATTAATTGGATAAACATGGTCATAGATATCCCAAGAAAATGCCTAGGGCATAACATTACCTCTAGCTAGTTAGGCACAACAATATGTACAAGGGCTACCTCCTCTAAATCAATAAGTCTGACAAGGTTTACATTACCCTTCTTGACATTATAATATGTAGTCATCTCCAAATAAATAGTGGGGTTATCAAAATCCTCCACCTCTATATCCTTAGCTTTAATGTACTCCACTCCTATATTCTTCATACCCTTCATATCCATATCATGGTTATGCAATGTATCCTTATTTGCCTCCACACTAGCAATATGATCAACCTCCTCAACAAAATAATCTAGGGGTGTCTCCTAGGCCATAAAATTGACTTCATGATTGGACCTACCAAGGACATTAAATTTAGTGGCCTATTTGGAGATTCCCCTAGTAGCTATGAAAGTATTGTCTACCTTTTATGGGAACAAGAACAAGACAACAATGGATCACCTCAATGAACTATTAAGACTCAAGTCGATCCACTGCATATAGAAGGGAGATAAATAGATGCTTTCTAATTTAATTCCTTTGTGATAAGGCTAATTATGGTATAGAGGATTATGTTGAGAAATAACTTTGAGAATTATAGCAATAGCCACAATAATTAAAAAATACGCAAATAACATTACCCAAATGATAATAATATTTTAGATCCAATTGGCAAAAGATCAAATATACAATAATCAAATTCTAAATTAAAATCAATGTAAATCCTTAGCTACATAGAGAGGGTAAAGTCTAATATTTAGTAGATGTGACTAAGATTCAAATATGAAAGATAATTTCAACTACTACATAAATCTTCCTATTTATAGATTAAATAAATCATTAACACTAACCTTAATGCTTAAGGGCTAACTATCTAAACCTAGGGCCTAAGATAATAAAAATCAAAATATCTGACATGGCTATAGTGGCATCATTACATGGATTCATCCTCAGAATATTTGTCCTCAAAGCTAGAAAAAATCAAAAAATGCTCTTAGGATCCCATGTAGCATCTTCTTTTGGAAGGTCATACCACTTTATGAGGAACTCCTAAATTTATCGAGACCAAAGATGAAAAACTTTGTATTGTAACATTGCTTTAGATTGGAGAGTGATTCAACCTTCTTCATCAAGTATTAGAATCTTCATCTAGGATCGCACCTTCTATCCAATAACCTATTTGAGAAAAGATACATGAAAAAAATATGGATGTAGAAAGATGGTGGAAGCTCCAACTAATATGCCACTTCACCAATGCAATGAACCACCTTGTAGGGCCCATAAAATTGAGGAGCTAACTTTTGACTAGACTTGATATTCAAGGACAATTTCTTGTAGGATTGTGGGCATAAAATGACCATATCTTCTATTGTAAAATATCATTCAAAATAGTGTGAATCTTGATGTTACTTCATGTGATTCTCATCCTAGGTCATTTTTATCCTTAATAAGTTGAAGCACAAGTCATCATTGTTTTAACAAATCATCAACTTTGGCAACCTTGGATGATCCTAGAATATAGTCTACCATTGATGGATATTTTTGACCATACAATGCTTTAAATGAGGATATCATGAAGGATGAATGACAAGAATTATTGCACCACCATTCAACTAATCAAAGCCATTGAACCTAGTTACACTACTTATCTTAAGAATAACAATGAAGGTAAGTACCCAAACATTTATTAACAATATTTATTTTTCATCCAACTGAGGGTGATAAGAAGAGGACATACTCAACTTAGTACCACTAAGACAACAATTATTTATAAAAATTACTCGTGAAGACATGGTTATGACCACTCATAATGGTTTTGGGCATACCATGTAATTTATAAACATAGTCAATAAATACCGTGGACACCTCACTTGCTAAATAGGGATGTTGTAATGCACAAAAATGAGCATACTTGAAAGGCAATCTACTACCAAAAATATCATCATTTTGCCCTCATATTTGGGAAGGCCCTCAATGAACCATAGATATGTGCTCTTTGGTGGTCATGGATATGTAAGGGTTCTAATATTCCAGGAGATTTAATTATTTCTCCTTTGACACATTCATACATCTCACACTCGACCATAAATATCTTGACATCTACTTCTAATCCTTACCAAGAAAAATATTGCTTCACCCATTATTTTCAAGAATATTGAAGGTCAAACCAAAGGAGATGCATGTAATTCTTAGAAAATATTTAACTTAATAGCCAAATACCAAGGAAGATAAATGCAATATTTTTTATGAATCACCCCATTAGTATATGAAAAATAAGAATGTAATGAGGTGTCCACATCTATTTCATGAATGATCCACATAGTATCTATTTCAAAATGCCAATCTTCTTGAAATTGTGTAAGAGGACTAGATATGGAATTGATAGCAACAACATCCTCATATTTATGAGACATGATATCATCCACCATATTCTTCTTTCCTTTCTTGTATTCAATGACAAAATCATAACCCAAGAGTTTGATCATCCATTTATTCTATTCAGTGCATGAGAGACACAACTCTAAGAAATGCTTAAGGTTACTATGGTCGATCTTGATGATGAAATGACCCCCCAAAAATAATACCTCCATTTTTATATAACATGCAAAAAAACTAACATTTCCATCTCATAAGTGGATTGTCCAATATTCTTGCCTGAAATTAGATTACTTTAAAAGACTAAGGGGTGTTCATATTACATCAAAATAGCTCCAATACCTTTATTGGAAGAATCATACTCAATGATAAAAGTTTTACTAAAATTAGGAGTGACCAAATTAGGAGTGGTACACCTAGCTTCTTTGAGATCTTGCAAGGGTTGGAAAGCAACTTTAGACCAAACAAAGGCATCCTTTTTACTAAGAGTAGTGAGAGGAGAGGTGATCTTGCCATAGTTGCAAATAAATTTTCTATAATAGCATGAGTCCTAAAATTCTGCTAAGTTGTTTAAGGGATTTGGGCAAGGGCCAATATTACATAGCTTTGATATTGTTATGATCTACCTTGAATCCTTTGTAAATTACTATATGTCCTAAGTATTCTACTTCCTAAATTTCAAAGGAACATTTGGATATTTTGACAAATAGTTTTTCCCCTTGTAATAGGTGAAGAATTTTGTCAACATGAACTAGATGATCCTCCCAGGACTTGTTATAAATTAAAATATCATCAAAGAAAACTAGGACAAACTTGTGAAGAAGAGGAGAAAAGGAAGATTTCATGAGACTCTAAAAAGTGGAAGGAACATTAGTGAGACCAAAAGGCATGACTAGGAACTCATAAAGATCTTCATGTGTATGAAAACAATCTTAGGGATTGTTAGGAATTATTATATCATAGCCCATGTGACATGAATGTGGTATAACCACCCATCACAAGGACTATGCATGCACTATAGGATAAGGATAGTTGTAGATAAGTTAGAAGTTTGTTATGCCAAAAATGGGCATCCAATGTATTTAAATATCTATCATTTCATAATGGAAATCATCAAAGCATTGAGTTCTAACATGTGGTACCAAAGTAGGTAGAAGGAAGAGTAATATCTCCTAATACTTCTCAAGCTTCGACATAGATAAGCCTTAAAAGTGATCTCTATTAAATAAAAATATGTCATAGGGCAAATAACCTTGCAAAAGATAAAGTAAGGTTTAAATTCAAGATAAAGAGGTAATGATTCTATGCATGAATAATTTCCATGATTTTTTTCTATTATAAGATCAACTTAAGAAAAAATCAATTTTTGCTAAGAAGAGTCTCAAGATAGACCATAACAAAATAAGCAATCTTGGATAATAAATTCTAAATAATATTAGCTTAAAGTAAAAAAATTTCATATAAATCTATAATTACAAGATTAAATGTGTTCAAGATATCAAGACAAACATTACCAAGTAAAATAAAAGTACCAAGTAGAATAAAATCATCTAAACATTAGCAGTATTGGGTGTTCAGCAAAGGAAGGCACCAAGGTGCTACAAAGTAGAGAATGTAAGCACTCAACACAAGGTTTACACATTTCTTTCCAAAAGGAGTATAAATTAATTACCATGAAGTGCATGTGAGCATAAAGAAACAAGGCATATGCGAATTCAAAGTAACATTATCTTAATCCGAAATAGCTTGGTACAAATGTCTTTACATTAATATTGTTCATGGGAAATATATTTCTCAAAATATTGAGCAACAATTTGTGTGTGGGTAAAGATCTCAAAGAAACTTCAAAACCTCTGGAACAACTAGACAAAGCAAAAATTACATAGGGGAAAGATCCCAAAGAAACTTCAAAATATTTGGACCAACTAGACAAAGCAAAGAATAACAGGTCTGAGTGAAAGGAGTTGTAGTTGCATTGAAGGGATTAATTGTCTTCATCCAAAATTTGAGAAGATAAAGAAGAGCCCATAATTAATTGAGTAGCAGGTCATGAAGGTTCCCATATCAGATAGTATCTCTTTTATAGTGAATTTCAAGAATTAAAAATGAGTTTGCTTAGAGAGCACGAGTGCTCAGAACCACACATGATGTAGAGCACCCAAAAAAATAAGGGACATCCAGTGATCAAAAGTACATGGACAACGAGTGTCGAGGGGTATCCAATTTTTAGAAGAAAATAAAAAGAGCATGCCAAAGCATCCAATAAAAATAAGAAGGATGCTTACAAATCTAGACGGTGTTTGTAAAAGACACATAGTGTACACTATTTCAAATCAAAAATTCTTAGAAGAATGTAAAAAATATGGGCAACATCTAATTAAAAAAAACTACAAAAAGAATCATAGGTCCATTGAAATAAAGCTCACTAACCTTGAAATATTTTAACCATAAGTGATTTATAAGCAACTGAATTTGTCTAGGAGATTTTTATAAAGCATTAGGAGGAGCGCTAAAACATTTTCGTCAAAAATTAAAATATTTTACTCGAAAAAGCATAAAGCAACACGTGGATAAAACAAATTTAAAAACTTTGAATTACCCTCAATTCTTAGTGGAAAAGCAATATAATGTATTAAAATTATTGCACTTTCCTTGTTTTAAATTGCAAGTGAAAAGGAAATATATTCTTTTAAAAGAAAAGAAAAATATTAGAATATTCCTAGAGGAAGAATATTCGCTCTATTTTTTATTTTGTTTGGTGAGACACTACATTTCTTGTAAATTTGGGGTTTCATTTAAATTAAGAGTATAGGCTTATATATCTTATCAAAAAACATTTTTTGAGGTTGATTAAGTGAAAGAAAAATATTAAAATTTGTAAAAGTTTGATATGGCTAGTGGTGCATTGAATTTCTTATTGCCTGATTTCCAAATATTAAGGGGGAATAATTATGTTGTCTAGATGATCAAACTCAAAATGCAATTCGAGTTTGAATAAGTTTGACAAGTTGTAGATGAAACCATTACTTGTCCTACCATAGAAGGTGAAGATCAAACAAAGTTTGACAAGGCAGACAAAAAGGCACAATTAATAATCATTTTTCTAGTAATAGATGAAGTAGAAGAATACATTCAATATTCAACAATTGTCAAAGATACATGGGAGAAACTATAGACAATTTTTGAAGCAAAAAATCAAAATCAAATTCTATTTCTCTAGAGCCAACTCCATGGCTTGAAAATGAAGTGGATAAAATATCGAATCTTTCATGAGGAGAATTGCAAAATTAGGAGAATCACTACAAGAATTGGGGAATAGGTATTTGACAAAACACTAGTTCCAATTAATTTAAGATCTCTTCCTTCTCAATAAAATATATTTGTGACAACATTAAATATCATTGAGCAAACACCAAGCTTTGAAATGTTGATAAACCTAGTTCAAAAAGTAGAAGCATCACATTTAAGACATTAAGAAGAATAAGCATTTATTACAAATAAAAAATGGAATCAACAATTTAGAAGAGGTATAAGACCTCAACAATGCTTCCAATAGATATATAGTCCTCAAGGATATTATCAATAGAGAAATGATTCTCTAGAATATCAACAACAAAGAAATATTTTTCACACACAAAATATGTATAAACTTTGTTGTAGAAATGACTACACAATGAAGGAATGTTGACATAATGTATTTACAAATGAACTCCTTCATGAGAGATGAACTAGTAGCAAGACAAGTCATCATCAGAAAAGCAAAACCAAATTTGAATAAAGGCACAACAAAATAATATAGTTGAAGAGAACCAAGTTAAAAAATAAGAATAAAAATATCATGCAGAAGAAAAATAATATGTATTTGTTGCGTAAATCCAACTAAGTTAGCTAGATCAAGCTTTGTACAATTCAAAAAAAACCAAACAAACCTTTTATCCAATTTTTTTCAATCATACAGGATATAACACAACCAAGGAGATCAAGATCCTAGTTGATAACTCCAAGAAACTATAGAGGCAATAGGAGAAGAAGACAAATGATCAAATTATGCAACTTCAATTGAAGAGAATTCAAGCAACTAAGATTAAAGATGTGCATTCTGAATGTGATTCTTCTCCATCCATAGAATAACTTAAAGCAAAATCTAACAAAGAGAATGAGAAAATAATGCATCAAATATTTACTATTTAACCTTTGATAGCACACCAAAGAAATAATAAATACATCACTTACCACAAACGTCTTCTTTAGGTGAATAATGTCAAGATAAAGAAGCAAAAAACAATTAATTTTACTATATTAAGTGATGATCAAAACATGAAATGAAGGCAATTCAATTCAAAGGAAGCATAAGAACAATAGAAGCTATCATGAGAAAATGTTGAGATATAATCAAATAATTAAATTCAAAACAAAGCAAAAGAAATATTGTAGAACTTACAAAAGGAATCTTAGTAGAAGATTCAAGACATCAAGCAAAGCCACAAAGAGCTAAAGACTATAGAAAATCAGACACTTTAGCTAGAAGAAAACAATTGAAGACTATAGAGATGATGCCACTCCAATAGATAGATAAACTGAAGACATCCAAGAATATAGATAAGAAGAAACGAAGAGCATAAATACCTTAAGGACTCAAATCCTTGAAATGCTTCAATAAAGTAAATCAAGAAAGAAAATAAGTACTTTAACTTCTAAAACATATCCAACCATAGTCTATACAAACAACCCAATCCATATCAACAAAAGGACAATGGTGCAAAGTATTAAGAAGCATTAAGGATGAACTGTGATATCCTTCATGCATTGAATCTATAAGTATTAGATATTGACTAAGTATTTGTAATAATTGCATTTTTGGAGTGCATGATCAATGGAACTCAACACTCCTAAGTGTTATAGTACAAATTATACATTGAGAGGATTTCTCTCTCAAATTCAAACATCACCCTAAAAATTTCATCAAATCATAAGCCAATAGGCAGAGTTAGAAGCCAAGAGCCAGAGTGAAATCCAAGAGCAACAATCTAAGCAAGATCTAAGATTATGATGTAATAAGGACATATATTAGGAGTTATTACATCATAGCTCATATGACATAAGTGTGGTATAACCACCCATCACAAGGACTATGCATGCAATATTGGACAAGGATAGTTGTAAATAAGTTATAAGCTTATACAAAAAATGGTCATCTAACATGTTTAAATAACTTTCATTTCATAATGGAAATCATAAAAGCAATGAGTTCTAACAAGAATATCCTTTTCCTTAACCCTAATTTGATGAAACCTAGAACATAAGTCTATTTTGTAAAGTATCTAGCACCATATAAATCATCCAATAAATAATCTATAATAGGGATAGGAAACTTATCTTTGATAGTGATCTTGTTGAGAGGAAAAAAATTAGGACACATGTGCCATGAATTATCCTTGAATCATACCATCACTACTAGATAGGTGTATGAACTGGTGCTTGGACGAATGATTTCTTGATCTAACATTTCTTGAACCAACTTCTAAATTTTTAAATTTTGGGGTTGGAATAGTAGTAAGGGCACACATTAGGAGGTTGATTGCTTGGAAGAAGGTGGATGGCATGATCATGTGTGTGCTTAGGAGGAAGAACCATGGGCTCATTAAAGACATTTTCAGAGTGTTCCAAAATGTTCTATAAATTTAAAGGAAGATTTGGAAGAAGAGGTTTCAAAGACTAAACCTCCATACATTTGACTTGGGAAAAGAATTCACAACCACTTTTCTTCTATATATTTTTACTGCTATGTGAACTAGCCACCTTGGAAGGAAGGGGTTGGATTACTTAGAGATAAATGACTTTCCCTTCATCCACTTGGCATATAATATTTATATATTATTAGTAAAATCACCTAGTTGAGATAGACACTGTACTCCCAAGATGACATTTGACCTACCTAGGTTCATGGCAAAGAGATTGTCCAACCAAGTATAATCCCCTATTTGGATGGTAACTTTAGTTGTTCAACCCACACATTGAGTGTGTTGGTAATTTTGGGTACTTTGGGTACATTGCCTTTGCTCAAGTGTATAAGTTGTCATTGATGTCAAGAAGCTTTTGAAGGAATTTGATTTGATGTAAAATAATTTGTTTTGATGAAGGTTACGGCATGTCAGGTTCAAAAGAAAGTAAGTTAGAAAAGTGTCGCGATATCGCGACATGTCGCATTTTCATGACTTAAGAAGAAGAGAGAAAGCAAGTTATAAAAGTGTCGCGATATCGCGACATGTCGCAGTTTTGCGACTCAAAGAGGAGAGAGAATGTACGGAGTCAGAAATGTCACGCTTTCGTGACATATTGCAAGGAAGGTTGTTCGGATGAAAAAGTGTCACGATTTCGCGACATGTTGCAGGAGAGAGATTCCAAAAGAAAAAGTGTCATGATTTTACGACATAATGCAGAAGAGAGAGTCCGTAGTGTGAATTGTCACAATTTCATGACAAGTTCGAAGAAAGAGAAAGTAACATGAAAAGTGTCACGATTTCATGACATGCTACAGAGTTCGAAATGGGAACTGTCATGATTTCACAACATGCAGCAAAGGAAAGTGTTCCAAGTGAGAATTGTCACGATTTCATGACATGCAGCAGAGGAAAGATTTTGAAGTGAGAACTATCACGATTTCGTGACAGGTTGAAGAGAAAGCTTACGGTTGTAGAATGTGTCACAATTTTGTGACAAAAATAGAAAGCAGGTCTTCAACAGGGAGAAGTGTCATGATTTCATGAAAAAAGTAGAGAGGAAGGCTATGAAGACATAAGTGTCATGATTTTGTGACAGAAGTGAAGACGAAGTTTGCAGAGGCAAAAGTGTCACGATTTCACGACAAAAGTAGAAAGGAGGTCGACGAAGGAAGAAGTGTCGCAATATCACGATAAAAGCAAAGTTGATGCTGACAAAGATAGAAGTGTCGTGATATCACGACAAGAGCTTAGTTGAATTCAAAAAATGCTGAAGTGTCATGATATCGCGACAAAAGCTAAAAGAAAGTGTACAATTGCAAAAGTGTCGGCGCAGAGTGAGCAGAGGACTTGTGAATCTGAGTTTGATAGTTCTATCAGAGAACTTAAGGACAGAGATGTATTGGTTCTATGAGAAGAACCTGAGGACATATTTGGTTGTTGAGCTGCTATGGACGTGATCATAGAAGGCAGAGGTCTCTTAGGCTAAGCATTGAAGACAGGAGGTCTTTGGTGGAAAGGAGTTCCACGTGCTGGCAAGAGGTAGAGGTAGTTGATCTTCTGAGGGATCATTTCTAGAGTAGAGGGGAAGGTATCTCCTTTGAGCAGAGGCTCATAAATCCTGATTGGGGGAAGGTATCTCCTTTGGGCCGAGGCTCATAAACATTGTATTTGGGAAGGATTCCCAAAGAACTTTGAGAGTAACTTTTAGAGAATTTTTTTTGTGGATGTAGCCCAACATTTTTGGGTGAACCACATTAAAAATGGGTCTTCAATATGTGATGCTTTATGTCTTGATTAATGTTGTGTTGATGCCACTGCTATCTAAAGTTAAATTTATTAATTGGTTAAGTCTTATATTGTTCACCCCCCTCTCAATATAAGCTTGTGTTCTTCAATTGGTATCAGAGTAGGTCTCTCCAGAAAGAGCCTAAAATCTTGGAGAAGGATCTATCAGAGGAACATATAGATTTAGAAAGAGATGAAGAGGTTGAGTTTGATCTCAAAGATGAATTCTTCTTGGCTTTAAGAAAGCTTGAGAAAATCAGGGAAGAGAATTATGTTCTCAAGCATCAATGTTAGGAAGAAGAGATAGCAAGATTAGAATTGTCTCAAAATGTTATAGACTTCAAAATTCTAGCTGAAGAAGGGAAGAAGGTTGAACAGGTTCTGACAGAGGCTCTAAAAGGAAAGGAAGCTGATTACGAGAAACTAGAAGAAGAGGTTATGTCTCTTAGAGTGAAGTTGGAACAGTTGGCTCTCAGACAGAATACTCCATGTGAAAAGCAAAAGAAGGATGGTATCACCATTCATGAAATAGGGTCTTTGAGCAAGATCAATCTTCATCTCGAAGAGCGGTGGATTCCGATTGGTCACAAGAAGAACAATCATCTGAGGCATCAAAACAGGTTACATAATACTTTCCATGGCTATTGTTTTTCCTGTAAGATATTTGGTCACAAAGCTATGCATTGCAATAAGTCTTTGAATAGCCATAGTAAGGAAAATGTTACCTCTTTTGCACCTCTTATGAATAAAAATGTCATGTGTTACAAGTGTAAGAATTTTGGGCATATAGCAAGGATGTGCAGTTTGGATAGATCTAGCCTTGTGTTCACTAAAAAGAGAAATGAGATCAAATCTAAGTCAATGATAGTTCAAACTGCTTTTCATGCTCAAGACAAAGTAGAAAAATGGTATCTTTATAGTGGTTGTTCAAAACATATGACTGGTGAAAAGGAAAATTTTTTGGTCTTAAAAGAAACAAACAGAGGAACAGTCAGTTTTGGAGATAACAGGTCAGCTAAAGTCTATGGTAAAGGGACTCTTAGTTTGGATGGGAAATCCAAAATAAAAAATGTGCTTTATGTAGAAGGCCTAAGACATAATCTTCTAAGTGTGAGTCAACTTTGTGATCAAGGGCACATAGTATCTTTCTTTTCAGATAGATGTGAGATAAGTAAAGAAAAAAATAGAAAACTCATTGCTAGTGCTACAAGGACTCCAAACAATCTTTACATGCTAAGTGAGATAAAAAATGAAAAGTGTTTTCTAACTCAAGAAGATGAGAGTTGTGTTGTGGCTAATCCACAACACACCCCAAAATTGGGGACCCACATTTTTTGCAGGTTTTCAGAGAAAATCTCAGTGACCCAAATGCTAAAAATGAAGAAAAGGGGCAAAATGCACAAGTGTAGAAAGTGTCGCGAAATCGCGACATGTTGCGAAATCGCGACACGTTGCGCCGTCGCGGCCAAAAATAGAAAAGTGTCACGATATCACGACATGTTGCTCCGTCACTGCTGAAGAAGGAAAAATTGTAGCGAAATCGCGACATGTTGCTTCATCACGGCCCAGAGAGGAGAGAGAAAGGTAGAAGGAAAAACTGTAGCGAAATCGTGACATGTTGCTCCGTCGCGGCCCAGAGAGGAGAGAGAAAGGTAGAAGGAAAAATTGTAGCGAAATCGTGACATGTTGCTCCATCGCGGCCCAGAGAGGAGAGAGAAAGGCAGAAGGAAAAACTGTAGCGAAATCGCGACGTGTCGCAAAATCGTGGTCAACGTGGTCAACGGCAGCAGGTGGGCGGAAATGTCATGAAATCGTGACGTGTTTGATTTTCGCGGCATGAAAGCGGGTAGGAGCCACAAGGTAGAAAATGGTCACGATTTCGTGACGTGTTTTGGCAAAGTGTACGGATGATGAAAATGGTCACGATTTCGCGACGTGTTTTGGCAAAGTGTACGGATGATGAAAATGGTCACGATTTCACGACGTGTTTCGGCAAAGTGTACGGATGATGAAAATGGTCGCGATTTCGTGACATGTTTTGGCAAAGTGTATGGATGATGAAAATGGTCACGATTTCGTGACGTGTTTTGGAAAAGTGTACGGATGATGAAAATGGTCGCGACATGTCGCGTTTTCGCTGTGAAACCAAAGGAGCAAGGCTGCATGCTATTTTTGGTCACGATTTTCGAGGAACCGTTACAAAACTGTAGGAAACACTGAACACGTGGCACAAAGGCAGGAGGATCATTGTAACGCTACGGATCGACTGTTACATTTAGCAGAGAAAGTCAAACGTTTTAGATAGAAGGTCAAAAGCATCAAAGAAGCGGGAAGATGAAACGAAGCGTTAAGGGAAGGAAACGAAGCGTCGCAGAGGGGAACCAAGAGCCACAGCAAAAAGTTTAAAAGCCGAAGCAAGTTGTGGATACAGAGGCTGGAAATTGTAACAAAAAAAAAAGCATTATTTTAAAATAAAGGAGTTATTTGGCAGGAGCAACTTTTGTGTGCAAAACCAAAAGGAGATCGAAGCTATTACTACTGTTTTCTCTGTTAATCTTTATTTTGCATTATTTTCTCTTGTATCTATCCGTTTACGCCATGAGATGGGTTACGATAGGTGAATGGCAGAATGATGCAATCATTTTCTTCCCTTAGAGTCTTGCATCTGATCTGATTTGGCTATGTGTGAGTACAGGTCTATTAGGTCGGGTTGTTTTAGAACTTCGTCTCACAACTTGGGGTTTTGCAGGGAGGAGATTGCTAACCGAATTAATGTCCTGTTACTAATTTTCATAGGCAATGTTGTGGTTCTAGGTTCTGATGTTATTTTTTTTACTGTTCATTCGAAGATTAGCATCTCGGATTCTGGTACATTCCAGGATACGCTTTATATTTCTTTACTAACTCCAAATGTTAACGTAAAAATAGCAAAACATTTAAATGAAAGATAAAATGAACCAGTTAACCATAAAATGAACCTCATGCCAAAGGCACGGAATTAAAAATGAAGTGGCCTATACCATGCATTTTTTTCAAAGATAAAAGAGGTTACTAATTCATTCTAGGGAGGGTTCATTAATTTCAAACACATAAAAGAAGAAAGGGTTTCTATTCTTTCTTTTGCTTCATGTCGTTAGATTGTTTTAACAGATTAGGGTTACAAAGTTTGCTGGGAATCATCAAAGGCCCCTTGTTAACAGTTACTTGCAGAAATAAGTTGTTCTAGATTAAATTCATTTATTTACATTTTGTCTTCATTGGCTATATGCATATGAATATTTGTTCACAGGAAACTTGGAGAAATTAAAAATAATAAATTTTCTTTGCAAGAAAGAGTCTGCAGGTTTGAGACTCCAGTTGCGTGTTCATTTTGTAATAGGACAAAATATTCACTCAACATTTTGGCGCTAGAAGGAGGGCCTTCTTTATTGCTTTGTGATTTTTGATTTGTTCTAACAATTAATGTGGGTAGTTTTGTTTCCACTTATTGTGCTTGCAAGTATAACAGTTGGATACTGTATTTTGCAAGCAAGTTGAGAGAAGTCTTTTGGGTTCTAGAGTTTCCAAGCTGGCCCAACCTGAGTACATTGCTACTAGGTCTAAAACCATAGGGGAAACTATTTTCCAAAGCCTTTCTCCCACTGCTAGGAGGCCAAAAAACAAAACATTAGAAATCGAAATACCACCCAGTATACTTGAGTTAGGGATTTCTTTAGACTCAAGTACATCCAGCGGGCCTGAACCTTTAAGTTCAAGTGTGACAGTAACACCCGTGATATCTGTCTCCACAATTCCAAGCGTTCCAATTGTTCCCACAGGGTTAACACCTTTGAATAATATGGCCCAACAACAACAACAACAGCTACCTGCCCTTTGGTACGGTGCGCAAAGTTCCCCTTTAGATATTCCAGGGGCAGTCCATGACTTGCCTAGAAACATTGAAAGGGGATTACCCAAATTCTTGCACGATGGTCCCACAACAACGAGAAGATCATGTCCAAATCTACAAATATTACATGTTTAGGCAAGGGGTTACTCACGAGGATGTTGCTTGCCGAGTTTTCCTCGCTAGTCTAGACCCCACAGCCAATGAATGGTATCAAAATCTTCCAGTAGGGTCCATCACTTCATGGGCCCAATTAGAAACCGCATTCATAAGCCAATTTAGAATGTTATTGGATCCCTCCATAATCTACAATTTGTTCGTATCATGCAAAATATTACCCAATGAACCCATACGAACATTCAACCAGAGGTTCCAAAAACTATACACGAATAAGACTCGTCACTTTGCGGTAGATCCTACGGTCGCTTTGCAATTATATTTCGGAGCCTTAGATCCTTTAACGTCTTTGTTGACTAGAAGGAATCCTCAGGTTACGACGCTTCCTTTGGCCTATGTAGAGACAATGACTCTCGAGCAGCAGATGAACTTTCCAGGAGCAGGATTGTCTCGGTTGACTGGGATGGGATAATATGGCCCATACAGTCAATTTGCCATGATGAACCAGTTAATGGCACCACAGGTTCCTATGATGAACAATTTCCAAACACCCACCCAAGTGGCGCCATTTCCAAGTTATCCGAATGCCTCCGTGCAAACGCAGGGATTAATTCAAAATAGCCCGATGGGTTTTCCTGGGTTCGGCATGGGCAGTAATTTGTTGACCTTGCCGGGGTTTGCTCCGATTAGCACGCCAAGCCCAACGACTTATCCAAAAATCACTCCCATTCAAAGTGTGAATCCAGGGTGGAATCCACCTGCCCAGACCCAAGCTATTCAAAATCTGAATCCAGGATGGAATCCACTTGCCCAAACCCAAGCCATTGTACCTATTCCAGAGGTGGCTAATGCAAGCAAACACAAGCTGGACCCGAATTACAGTGCCTCAACCACAAGGGTCCGAATCCGCCATAGAAAACATGAAGGAAACCTTGGCCAAAGTTTTGGTCACGGTGGGAAATTTCAATAAAAAAGTGGACCAAGCCATGGGTCATAACCGACCTCATAACCATAGAGGAAAAGGAACATACAACACGCAGCCGAATAATGGGCGAGTACCCAACCCCGTAGCCAATCAAGCAGATGTCTCGAAAGATTTTGGAGAATCGGGACCTTGTGACAATGATTGTATGCACTGTGGCCACGGGAAGCATGAGTCTATATTGATCGAGGTTATACATTCCCAAGAAAGTGAAGAAGAGGAGGATGTGGAATTTTTTGGAAACGAAGATGAAGAAACATTGGAAGCTCATGCCAACAAACGTTTTGGGAAAGGAAATCACAAGTATTACACTAGGAGTTCTAAGGAGCCCAAAACTTCCTCCACTCCTCCAAACAACCAATTACTTCCTCCTGATTTCAAAGGAGATGTCAATCCCCCTCCTCCATCCATGGTGGAAAAGTCTAAGATGGTGCAAAATATGGCAAATTCAGAAAAACCCACTTATGACTTGGTGGAAGACATGAAGAAAACTAAGGCCAATATCTCAATGTATGACATGTCCCGATTATTAGGCCAAGAAGTAAGTCCACCAAAAGGATTGGATCCATCTGCCCAAGTTCATGAAGCTAAAAGTGCTAAGTCCCGATTGGTTTTACAAAAGGAAAAATGAGATATACCTCCTTTTCTGATAACCATTAGAATTGCAGGTAAAAACCTGCACAATTGTTTAATAGATTCAGGGGCCTCGGCTACCATCATGCCCCTAGAAATCAGAAAAAATTGGGATTTACACCAAAACCTTCTAGAAGCAGGGTGGTGCAGCTGGATAGATCAACCATGGAGGAAGTGGGAGAATTGGGTGATGTTCTTATTCAAGTCAATTCAGAACCCAGAGTTCAACATCACATAGACATATTGGTGCTCGACATTCCTATCAAATATGGCATGGTTCTGGGAAGAGATTGGAGTAAGAACCTGAATGGTTACATTGTGACAGATTCTTCACACATGTGGTTGCCGTGGAGGGGAGTGGCCAATCAGATTCGGATTGATAGTGAACCTAGGCTCAAGGAGATGATCACGGAGTACAACAAACCGAATGAGATCCAATACATTGAAGCAGAGATGGGAGCATATTGTTTGGACATATAAACACCTGAAAGTTCCCAAAATGAAAAGATTGGGTGCAACGGTATCGAAGGACATCAGGACATTTGGACTTTAAGATTTGATGGATCCAGGTCTAGACAAGGAGCAGGAGCCGGTGTTGAATTGTCATGTTTGGATAAGGAGCCTATGTTCGCTGCATACAGACTGTAGTTCCCTACCACCAACAACATGGCAGAATACGAGGCCTTGATTCTCGGACTTCAATTGGCCCTTCAAAAGAAAGTTAAGTGTATCAAGGTCCTTGGTGATTCGGAACTGGTGGTAAAACAAGTGAAGGGACAATACGTATGCAAAGATAAACGGCTCAGACTTTACAGAACCAGGGTTAGAGATTTAATGGATGAGTTTGACGCCTTTAACATATCTTTGATCTCTAGAAAGGGCAATCATCTGGCAGATTCTCTAGTCGTAGCTGTGAGTATGTTGAAACCAGTGGACCATAAGAAATGCAAGAAATTCTCCATAGAACTGGTCCCTTGCCCCTCGATACCAGATAATGTCACGAATTTCCAAGTGTTTGATAGTGACAGGCACATATTCAATTTTGTCACTAATTCTGGTATATTTGAAAAGCAAGTTATAGATGAAGATGAAAGGGATCTAGAGGAGGAATATTTGGAAGAAAAAGCTATTGGAAAATGCAATAAGATGCCCAATGAGATGGCTTCATTAGAAAAAACTTTCGATATCGGATATCAACCAAGAGAGGGTAAAAAGGTTCCACCTCCCGAGAAGCCTCGTGATTTGGTTAACATTGGAAGTGCGAGAAAGCCCTCAAGAAGTATTTATAGCAAAAGCATGTACCAAGCAGGAGAAGGATTCCATCGCCAATGCATTAAAAGAATACATAGACTCGCATAGCTTGGAGTTATAAGGAGTTGAAAATCTATGATCAGAATGTCATAATGCACACGATTCCATTGAAGCTAGATTCCAAACCCTTCGAGCAAAGACAGAGGCGAGTTAATCCATTATTAGAACCCTTGATAGAGAAAGAGGTGAAGCGACTGTTAGAAGCTAAGATCATCTTTCCTGTTAGGCATTCCACATGGGTTGCTAACCTGGTCCCTGTGAGGAAAAAGAGTGGAGAAATAAGGTTGTGTATCGATTTTAGAAATCTTAATAAAGCCTCCCAAAAGGACAACTACCCGTTACCCACCATTGATGAAATACTCCAAAAGGTAAACGGGTCGGAGATGATGTCATTCCTGGATGGTTATTCGGGATATAATCAGGTTCTTATCCATCCTAGTGATAGGATGAAAACTGCTTTTACCACAAAGTGGGGCACCTTTGCATATAGGAGAATGCCCTTCGGACTATTGAACGTAGGTGCCACTTTCCAACGAGCTATGGACTTTGCTTTTAAAGGGCTCATAGGTAAGTGCATCATTGTCTATGTAGATGACATTCTTGTCTTTTCTAAGAATAGGGAAAACCACGTCAGGGATCTTAAGAAAGTCTTTCAAAGATGCAGGGAACATGGCATTTCTCTCAACCCAAAGAAGTGCATTTTTGGGGTGACGAAAGGAAAGCTGTTGGGGCATATAATATCTAAGGATGGAATTTCCATTGACCCTGAGAGAATAGAAGCCATACAACAGATTCCTTGTCCCAACAACAAGAAGGGGTTGAGATCATTCTTCGGGAAGATCAATTTCGTTAGAAAATTTATTGCAGATTTTGCAGAAATAGCAAAACCTTTGAACGACATGCTAAAGAAAGAGGTCCAGATCAAGTGGACAGATGAAAATATAGATGCTTTTAAAAATATCAAGGACGCGATTTCTAAAGCCCCGGTTTTAGTGAGTCCCGATTATACGAAACCTTTCTATATCTACACATTTGCTTCAGATCACTCCTTTGCGAGTGTTTTAACTCAGAAGAGTGAAAGCAACATTGAAAATCCCATTGCCTTCCTGAGTAGTCCTCTCAAAGATGCAAAACTGAGATACTCTATCTTGGACAAGCAAATGTATGCTCTGGTTAAGACTGTAAAAAAATTCAGGCATTACATAGTCCACAGTAGGGTCTTTGCTATCATCCCAGATCCTGTAGTCAAAGCCATGTTCATACAGAATGAATTAGGTGAGAGACGTGGTAAGTGGGTTTCAACTTTGCAGGAGTTTGATCTTGAGATTCAGTCGATGAAGATAGTGCGGGGGCAAGGGTTGGTTAAGGCAATAGCAGAACAGGATCTCGCAATTTCATGTCAACATTATGAAGTCGTAGATATAACCAAAGATGAGTGGTATACAGATGTGGTGTACTATCTACTAAATGGTAAATGTCCACCGCATCTGAATTCTACTCAACGAAGAGCCTTGCATTTGAAGTCTGCTAATTTCCTAATTAGATCCGGCACATTATACAGAAAAAACCATGAAGACATTTACCTTCGTTGCGTGGATCAAAAGGAGGCAGTGCAAATACTCGAGGAGTTTCATGGTAAACATGGGACAGGGCATGGGTCCGCTAATGCCACAACCCATCAAATCCTCAGAGTCGGTTATTATTGGCCTCAACTATTCAAATATTCCCATACTCATGTGATGTCATGTCATACGTGTCAGACTGCAGCCAATAGAGACAGGAACACTTCCATGCCTTTACAGTCCGTAATTGAATCTAGACCTTTTGCGCAATGGGGCCTATATTTCGTTGGGATTATCAGTCCCAATTCATCTGATTCCCACAAATACATTCTGATAGCTACGGATTATTGCACAAGGTGGACCGAAGCTATCCCCACAAAGAATGCTACTTCGGAGGTTGTTATTAAATTTTTAGAGGATAACATTGTCACTCGGTTCGGGATGCCTAACTCCATTGTAAGTGATAATGGTTCAGCTTTTTCCTCTCTAGAATTTGCTAATTGGGCCTTTGATAACAGCGTGAGTCTAAAATTCTCTTCTAATTATTATCCGCAAGGCAATGGATTGGCCGAATCATCTAACAAGAATTTGTTAAATGTCATAAAAAAGTTGTTGGAAAGAAATCCGCGGGACTGGCATAACAAGCTTAGATTGGCTCTTTGGGCCGACAGAATCAGAGTCAAAGAAGCAATGGGAACATCTCCTTACCATCTATTTTATGGACAAGATCCCATTTTTCCTACAAATCTCAGGTTACAAACACTGCATTTCATGAAAGATTATTTCGGAACTAATGATAAACTTGAGTCTAGACTAACACAATTAATGCATCTGGATGAGAAAAGGGATGAAGCTATGCTTCATTTTAGTAAACATCAGGATGTAGTAAAAATATGGTTTGACAAAAATTCTAGAGCCAAGGCTTTTAAAATATCAGATCTAGTGCTGTTATGGGACAAAAGACATGAGAAGAAAGGGGATCATGATAAGTTTGACTACTTATGGTTGGGTCCGTACCAAGTTTCAGAAGTCCTAGGGGAAAATAGTTTTAGACTAAGAACCTTGGATGGAAAGGATTTGGCATTACCTGTCAATGGGTTGTACTTGAAACACTACTTTCAGGCTTGAGGCAGCTGGGTTTTGTATTATATGTAATTATGCCATGCTTTGTTTCTTTTGTGTGCAGATTTGATATTTAAGTTGTGTGTTCTTGACATGTTTAGGTTTGTATTAATGTTGTGCTTTGTTTCTTTTGTGTGTGCAGGTTGGACGTTTAGGTGGTGTGTTTGTTTGACATGTTTCATTGTCTTATACAGAATAAAAAAAAAAAAAATGGAATAAAGGTTTGAAATGGTAACACATGCCTAAGATCGGGAGAAGATGAAGCATTGGAATTATGTTGTAAAAGCTCCACATATAACACAAACAGTTAAATAATATCGTTTGGGGCTTGTGATGCATGAAGTAGTCAGTTTTACAAATTATGGTAATACTTCATCTCGCAATTCAAAGGGCAATGCATTCATAGTACATCTCACTTTGCATATTCATGCCATCTTAGTTACATATGCATTTCAGATACAAATCAGTAAAGTGTGTTAAATCCTCTTAGGGTTATACTATAACATAAATAAAGAAAAAATCCTAAGGTTGGAAACTGAGCCCCGAGATATCTAGAACCAAGCACAGTTTGTACACATTAAAAGATCTTGGGCAAAATGATCAAAACCTTGCTTGGAGGAAAAGGGTCAAGCGAAAGGAATATTTCATGTCTATCCTATTATGCAACATGATCCTTAAAACAATGGTTTTTACCACTTCCATTAAGCTTAAAGCCTAAAATCAGAGTAGTAAGGATAGGGTTAAGTCCTCATCAAACTTAGGTTGAGGATCCAATTCCCCAAAGCTTTGATTTGACCTACATGGAGTAGTAAGGATAGGGCATAATTCTCATCTCGCCTAGGTTGAGAATCTGATTCCCCAAAGCTCCTATGTCTCATTTCAAGATAAAAATTGGATTGAAAGGATCGTACTACTTGTCCTCTACAAAGGATGGGTAGTCATCCCCAAGGTTCAAGTAATAAAATTAATATTCTCCATTTTTCATCTAAGACTTGGATTGAAAGGATCGTACTACATATCCCTGCAAAGGATGGGTAGTCATCCCCAAGATCCAAGAAGTAAAATTAACTTTTTCCCATCTCATATTTATATTGGATTGAAAGGATCATACTACTTGTCCTCTGCAAAGGATGGGTAGTCATCCCCAAGGTCTAAAGAAATGAAGTTAAGTCATGGATTATGGGGTTAGGTATGCCCATGCATGACAGCATGTCTTGTCTAAAAACAAGACCACTGACTGTTCAGAGGGTTAGACTAGCATGACCGGTTCTTCCATAATTGGTTAAATCATTTTGCTCAAGGTGAGGTAATGAATTCCAAATCAGAGTAGTAAGAATAGGGTTAAACTCTCATCTCGATTAAGTTGAGAGTCTGATTTCTCAATTTGATTTCACTTTCACTTACACATGGGTTCAAGATAGTAGTGACTCATAACCAACTTTGGGATCTAATAAAACAATTCATTATATACATGGTTGATCCTAAGAGGGTTTGACAATCTTGAGAGTCTGCTGAAGAATGAAAAATTATAGTGAAATCGTGACATGTTGCTCCGTCGCGGCCCAAAGAGGAGAGAGAAAGGCAGAAGGAAAAATTGTAGCGAAATTGCGACATGTTGCTCCGTCGCGGCCCAGAGAGGAGAGAGAAAGGCAGAAGGAAAAATTGTAGCGAAATCGCGACATGTTGCTCCGTCGCGGCCCAGAGAGGAGAGAGAAAGGCAGAAGGAAAAACTGTAGCGATATCGCGACATGTTGCTCCGTCGCGACCCAGAGAGGAGAGAGAAAGGTAGAAGGAAAAACTGTAGCGAAATCGTGACGTGTCGCAAAATCGCGGTCAACGTGGTCAACGGCAGCAGGTGGGCGAAAATGTCGCGAAATCGTGACGTGTTTGATTTTCGCGGCATGAAAGCGGGCAGGAGCCACAAGGTAGAAAATGGTCGCGATTTCGCGACGTGTTTCGGCAAAGTGTATGGATGATGAAAATGGTTGCGATTTTGCAACGTGTTTCGGCAAAGTGTACAGATGATGAAAATGGTCGCGATTTCGTGACGTGTTTCTACAAAGTGTATGGATGATGAAAATGGTCACGATTTCACGATGTGTTTCGGCAAAGTGTACGGATGATGAAAATGGTCGCGATTTCACGACGTGTTTTGGCAAAGTGTACGGATGATGAAAATGGTCGCGACATGTCGCGATTTCACGACATGTCACGTTTTCGCGACATGTCGCGTTTTCATTGTGAAACCAAAGGAGCAAGGCTGCATGCTATTTTGGGTCACGATTTTCAAGGAATCGTTACAAAACTGTAAGAAACACTGAACACGTGGCACAAATGCAGGAGGATCATTGTAACGTTGTAGATCGACTGTTACATTTAGCAGATAAAGTCAAACGTTTCAGATAGAAGGTCAAAAGCATCAAAGAAGCGGGAAGATGAAACGAAGCGTTAAGGGAAGGAAATGAAGCATCGCAGAGGGGAACCAAGAGCCGCAGTAGAAAGTTTAAAAGCCGAAGCAAGTTGTGGATACAGAGGCTAGAAATTGTAACAAAAAAAAAGCATTATTTTAAAATAAAGGAGTTATTTGGCAGGAGCAACTTTTGTGTGCAAAACCAAAAGGAGATCGAAGCTATTACTACTGTTTTCTCTGTTAATCTTTATTTTGCATTATTTTCTCTTGTATCTATTCGTTTACGCCATGAGATGGGTTACGATAGATGAATGGTAGAATGATGCAATCATTTTCTTCCCTTAGAGTCTTGCATCTGATCTGATTTGGCTGTGTGTGAGTACAGGTCTATTATGTCGGGTTGTTTTAGAACTTTGTCTCACAACTTGGGGTTTTGTAGGGAGGAGATTGCTAACCGAATTAATGTCCTGTTAGTTTTCCAGCTGATTTTCATAGGCAATGTTGCGGTTCTAGGTTCTGATGTTATTTTTTTTACTGTTCATTCGAAGATTAGCATCTCGGATTCTGGTACATTCCAGGATACGCTTTATATTTCTTTACTAACTCCAAATGTTAACGTAAAAATAGCAAAACATTTAAATGAAAGATAAAATGAACCAGTTAACCATAAAATGAACCTCATGCCAAAGGCACGGAATTAAAAATGAAGTGGCCTATACCATGCATTTTTTTCAAAGATAAAAGAGGTTACTAATTCATTCTAGGGAGGGTTCCTTAATTTCAAACACATAAAAGAAGAAAGGGTTTCTATTCTTTTTTTTGCTTAATGTCGTTAGATTGTTTTAACAGATTAGGGTTACAAAGTTTGTTGGGAATCATCAAAGGCCCCTTGTTAACAGTTACTTGTAGAAATAAGTTGTTCTAGATTAAATTCATTTATTTACATTTTGTCTTCATTGGCTATATGCATATGAATGTTTGTTCACAAGAAACTTGGAGAAATTAAAATAATAAATTTTCTTTGCAAGAAAGAGTCTGCAGGTTTTAGACTCTAGTTGCGTGTTCATTTTGTAATAGGACAAAATATTCTCTCAACAAGTTGGTTATGGCATAAAATATTGGGGCATTTGAGCTTTGATAATCTTGTCAATATTAGCAACAAGGAAGCAGTTAGAGACTTGCCCAAAATAAAAAGGCCCCATAACATCATTTGCGGTCTGTGTCAACATGGAAAATAGACCAAAACTAGTTTCAAATCAAAAGGGTATACTTCTTCAAAACCATTGGATCTTATTCATACTAATTTATGTGGCCCTACCAGAACTCAGAGCATTCAGGGAGAAAGCTACTTCATGTTGTTTATAGATGATTATTCTAGAATGACTTGGGTTACTTTTCTCAAAGAAAAATCTAAAGCTTTTGAAAAATTTAAAGCTTTCAAAGAAATGATTGAAAATGAGACTGACAAGAGAATCAAATTCTTAAGATCAGATAGAGGAGGAGAGTTCACTTCAAATGAATTTGTGGAATACTGTGAGCAACAAGGAATCAAAAGAGAATATTCAGCAACAAGAACTCCTCAACAAAATGGAGTAGTTGAAAGAAAAAACAGAACTATTAAAAATATGGCTAGAGCTATGTTAAATGAGTCAAAACTTTCAAATGGTTTTTGGAAAGAGGCATTCAGTACAGTAGTTTACATTATCACCAGGGCCCAACTTAGAGTCAATCATCATAAAACTCCTTATGAGTTGTAGAAAGGAAGACCAGCTATAGTAAAATACTTTAAAGTGTTTGGAAGTAAGTGCTTCATCAGAAGGGAAGATCAAAATTTGGGTAAGTTTGATCCTAGGTGTGATGAGGGAATATTTCTTGGATATTCTAGCAGAAGCAAGGCCTACAGATGCTTCAAAAAAAGAACTCATACAGTTGTAGAGAGCATAAATGTAATAGTTGATGAAAAGACAAGGATAAGAGAACCAGTCAAGGAACTCAGTGATGAAATTTTTCAAGAAGAATTCAAAGAGGTTTCAGATGAAGAAGAGGAAAGACAAAAATTGCTTCCCAAAACTCCTTCACGATATGTTTAGAAACATCATACCAAAAATTTGATAATTGGTGATCCAAATAGCAAGCAAACAAGAAGAAGAGTCATTCCTTCACATGATTCTACAAATGTTTCATTATTATCTCAGATCAAGCCAAAAGATTTCAGTGAAGCATGTGTAGATAAGTTTTGGGTAAAAGCAATGAATGAAGAGCTAAATCAAATAGAGAAAAGTGAAACTTGGGAATTGGTTCCAAGACCTAAGGACAAAAATGTCATTGGCACAAAATGGATATTCAAAAATAAACTCAATGAGGATGGAAATATTGTCAAAAAAAAAGCTAGGTTAGTCTACAAAGGTTATGCTCAAGTAGAAGGTGTTGATTTCGAAGAGACGTTTGCTCCTGTTGCTCGTCTTGAAGCTATCAAAATTTTTTTGGCCCTTTCAAGCTTCAAATCATTCAAGGTATATCAAATGGATGTAAAGTCAGCTTTTCTAAATGGGGTGTTGGTAGAAGAAGTCTACATAGAACAGCTAGAAGGAGTGTCTCTCTCAGAACAGTCAGACTATGTGTGTAAACTGAAAAAGGCCTTGTATGGGTTAAAGCAAGCACCGAGGGCTTGGTAATCAAGACTTGACAGTTATCTTCATGAGAAATGCTTCAATAAAAGCGTGGCAAATAGCAATTTGTATATTAAGAATGAAGATGATGATATGTTGATTATGGTTGTCTATGTTGATGATATTATTTTTGGGGGAAATAATACTCAGATGTGCAAAGATTTTGCTAACACCATGTAGAAGGAATTTGAGATGTCTATGATTGGAGAGCTGTCATTCTTTTTAGGTCTTCAGATTGCTCAATCAAAATATGGTGTATTTCTCTCTCAAGGAAAGTATATCAAAGAAATGTTGAAGAAATTTGGGATGATGGACAACAAACTAGTATGTACTCCAATGATTATAGGGTGCAATATGAGTAAAGATGATGAATCTCCAGTGGTAGATCAGAGGTTGTACAGATCAATGATTGGCAGTTTATTATATGTTATAGCTACCAAAATAGATATCATGTAGGCAGTTGGGTTAGTAGCAAGATTTCAGGCAGCTCCAAAAGATTCTCATGTTATAGCAGTTAAAAGGATATTCAGATATCTGAAGGGCACTATGGACTTTGGGCTTTGGTATCCCAAAGGTGATGATTTCACCCTCACAGCTTATACAGATGCAGATTGGGCAAGCAGTATTAATGACAGGAAAAGCACTAGTGGTGGAGCATTCTTTCTGGGAAAGAGTTTGGTTTCTTGGCTATGTAAGAAACAACCTTCAATTTCCTTATCTACAGCAGAGGTTGAATACATAGCAACAGTGGCTGGGTGTACATAGGTTTTATGGATGAAAACCACCTTGGAGGATTTCAAAGTCAGGAATGAACAACCCATCTCCATATTTTGTGATAATACAAGTTCTATAAGTATTTCCAAAAATCTGGTAATGCACTCAAGGACAAAGCATATTTCCATAAAGTATCACTTTCTAAGGGAGAAAGTGCAAGACAAGCAGGTCAAGTTAGAGTATGTGTCTACTAAAGAACAGATTGCAGATATCTTCACTAAACCTCTTCCAAGAGATACGTTTGAGTATCTAATGGAGAAATTGGGAGTTGTACTCCCACCCTAGAATTAATCACCTCATCAGGAGGTGGGGGAGGGACCAAGCTAAGAGGCTCATTCTTAGTCCCGAGCCCCAAATGTGGCCCTTTGCCATTGATGACAAATGTGGAGAGATATAAGTAAGGGGGAGAGCTTCAAGTGAAGAGGAAAGCTTCAAGTCAGGGGGAGCAAAACTTCAAAGGAAGATTCTCAATTGTGGGCACAGTTTCTCAGTTGTTAGCACAGTTGGTTTCAGTTTTGGCTCTTGAGACATGTTTTCAATAAAGGTTTGCCATCAATGACAAAGGGGGAGATTGTTGGCAATTTTGGGTACTTTGTGTACATTGCCTTTGCTCAAGTGTATAAGTTGTCATTGATGTCAAGAAGCTTTTGAAGGAATTTGATTTGATGTAAAATAATTTGTTTTGATGAAGGTTACAGCATGTCAGGTTCGAAAGAAAGTAAGTTAGAAAAGTGTCACGATATCGTGACATGTCACATTTTCGCGACTTAAGTAGGAGAGAGAAAGCAAGTTAGAAAAGTGTCGTGATATCGTGACATGTCATAGTTTCACGACTCAAAGAGGAGAGAGAATGTACGGAGTCAAAAATGTCACGATTTCGTGACATATTGCAAGGAAGGTTGTTCGGACGAAAAAGTGTCACGATTTCGCGACATGTTGCAGGAGAGAGAGTCCAAAAGAAAAAGTGTCATGATTTTGTGACATAATGCAGAAGAGAGAGTCCGTAGTGTGAATTGTTGCGATTTCACGACAAGTTCAAAGAGAGAGAAAGTAACACAAAAAGTGTCACGATTTTGTGACATGCTGCAGAGTTCAAAATGGGAACTGTCACGATTTCGTGACATGCAACAAAGGAAAGTGTTCCAAGTGAGAACTATCATGATTTTGTGACATGCAGTAGAGGAAAGAGTTCGAAGTGAGAACTATCATGATTTTGCGACAGGTTGAAGAGAAAGCTTACGGTTGCAGAATGTGTCACGATTTTATGATAGAAATAGAAAGCAGGTCTTCAACAGGGAGAAGTGTCACGATTTCATTACAAAAGTAGAGAGGAAGGCTATGAAGACAGAAGTGAAGATGAAGTTTGCAGAGGTAGAAGTGTCACGGTTTCATGACAAAAGTAGAAAGGAGGTCGACGAAGGAAGAAGTGTCGTGATATCGTGACAAAAGCAAAGTTGATGTTGACAAAGATAGAAGTGTCACGATATCATGACAAGAGCTTAGTTGAAGTCGACAAAGGCTGAAATATTGCGCTATCATGACAAAAGCCAAAATAAAGTGTATAGTTGCAAAAGTATCACGATATCACGACATGTTGTAGTTTCACGGCAGAAGCTACAAAAGAGTTACAGAGGCAGTGAAGCTGACAAAGTTATTTTTAGTCAACGAAGATTAAGGCTTGCAGCCGACGAAGATTAGGGTTTGCATTTGTTATAACATCCGACTAAGATTAAAGTTTTCATTATGAAAATTTTGTTATATAAGGAGGGTTTTTTGGAGAATTTGGTGTGAGGATAATGTGTCGAACGTTACGACATTCGCAGATAGAGCACAGAGTGAGAAGTTCGATCATCGAGAGTAGAGTGCAAAATTCGATCGAAGTGTGCAGAGTGAGCAAAAAGTCATGGTGACTTTTTGTAAGTATCGTTGTGTTTGCACAGACAGTGCAAAGGTTGAAGTTCAACCAAAATGCGATTGTGATTACGCAGAGTGAGCAGAGGACTTGTGAAGCTAAGTTTGATAGTTCTATCAAAGAACTTAAGGATAGAGATGTATTGGTTCTATGAGAAGAACCTAAGGACATATTTGGTTGCTAAGATTCTGTGGACGTGATCATAGAAGGCAGAGGTCTCTTAGGCTAAGCATTGAAGATAGGAGGTCTTTAGTGGAAAGGAGTTCCACATGCTGGAAAGAGGTAGAGGTAGTTGATCTTCTGAGGGATCATTTCTAGAGCAGAGGGGAAGGTATCTCCTTTGAGAAGAGGCTCATAAATTCTGATTGGGGGAAGGCATCTCCTTTGGGCCAAGGCTCATAAACATTGTATTTGGGAAGGATTCCCAAAGAACTTTGAGAGTAACTTTTAGAGAAAAAAAAAATTGGATGTAGCCCAACCTTTTTGGGTGAACCACATTAAAAATGGATCTTCAATATGTGATGCTTTCTGTCTTGATTAATGTTGTGTTGATGCCACTGCTATCTAAAGTTAAATTTATTAATTGGTTAAGTCTTATACTGTTCACCCCCCCCTCTCAGTATAAGCTTGTGTTCTTCTGAGTGGTACCCCAATTTACAATTAAGACTTGAAATTTATCTTAATTTGAAGTATTAATATACAAGCCCAAGGACTTCATTGTCTTACTATCTATAAATTTATGTGTGCTACCTGAATTCATCAACATATTGACACATTATCGTTTAATAAATCCTTATACCTTGATAGTATAGTGAGCTTATATCCCCATAAGATCATGAGAAGAGATATCCATGGTATCATACTCATGTTCTACTTCATCTACTTCTATCATTGCTCCTTCTATAATGAATATTCATCTTAATATATTCTTGTATCTTTACCTTCTAGTTGAAAGTTATAAAATCCTTCATAGGCCTGATATTAGGTATGGTGAGAATGCCATTTGAAATAGAAGAATCCTTGCCAATGCTCATTATTTCAATAAGTAATATGAGAGTTGAAATCACATCTATGTTTGAGAATAGAATCTTGGATCTTATGTTATGTCGCTAAAGCTATACTTTGAGTATTATCAAGAGTATAGGGATATAGCATGCTGAATTCCCATAAAATTTATTCTTAAGACCATAGAAAAAGGCTAAGACCACCATCACTAGATTCAATTGGAAGGTGTAGGCGATAAGACTAGTTAACTTGGAGCAATACTCCACTATTCTTGTTTTATTTATTTGGATAAGACAAACCATATATGATGTGGAATATCCTTTTTCAAACATTCAAATAATAAATTCTTTGGAGTTAGGCCACAAAAGAAACCCCCATGTTGGTGAAGCTACCCTAAAAACCATTGATAAGCTTGGGTTCCCAAATTAGGAGTTGCTAATGCACCATGACCTACTTTAGGAACATGGTGCAAGTAAATAAGGCTA
Organism: Wollemia nobilis; assembly: GCA_028583015.1. Classification (NCBI taxonomy): domain Eukaryota; kingdom Viridiplantae; phylum Streptophyta; class Pinopsida; order Araucariales; family Araucariaceae; genus Wollemia; species Wollemia nobilis. The sequence goes on along the minus strand of JAQPPZ010000523.1, from coordinate 4,636,590 downwards.
TCCATCTTGGCCATCCACCCTCATGGATCAAAAACTTAAAATGTGGGCATGTTTATGTGAGGAATAGAAACATAATAAGATAAATCAAAGAAATTAGAAGCACATTCTATCATGAAATCCAAATAAAAAGCAAATACTAGGTCATAAGCACCCATAACTAGAGGATAATCTTAGGTGGCATAAGGGGTTGAGTGAATTCCATAGGAATATGGAGGACTATAACTAGGTGGAATTTGTGTAAGAACTCCAATATTTGGTGTATGATGAATTATTAGTGGTTGTTGTCCCATAATTGTTTATGACCCTTTGATAAGAGGAGGCATAGAATTGGATATTTATAAGACTCTTTATATGTTATCCAAGGACTTGGAGATGGAAGTAATTTTTTGGTCTTGATTACTCAAGGACTTGATAATGAAAGTAATCATTTGTTCGCAATTCAAAAGATATGCAGGAAAGTCAAGTTTAATAGTATTAGGAAGAGGATTACCAATTATAGGGGTAGTGGGAGGAGTAATCATGGGAGGAGTAATCATGGGAGGGTTATTGGCAGGAAGGAAGAACCTAAGATGTTGGGAGGAGGCAAAACCATGGTGTTTAAGGAAGAAATAATACATTGGTCAAAATTGTTAATATTTGGGGAAGTGTTGTGATGCTTACCACTATTTCTAGGTTGGTACTTCTTTCTACTCATACACATCCTTTGAATGAAATATATACCATAATTGACAATTGATTCTCATCCAACCAATAGTGGTAACAAGTTCATTCATACACCAGGGGCAATTGAAAAATCCAAAAAATTACTTGGAATGCTACTAAAAAAGTGTTATAAAAATTCCTCTTACTTTGATCAACTTAAAGAGATGATCATAAGGAGACAGGTATCCCACAAGGATCCTAGAACACTTACCTTCTAAAAAAAGTGTTGTTGGAGATACCCCTTATTTTTGTCTATCTTGAAGAGATGATCACAATAGTATAGGTCTATCACAAGGGTTTGATGAAACCCAATACTTTTTTTAATCGGGTATGGGAAAAGGAAGTAACGAAAACAAACTCACAATATTCTAGAAGATAATTACACCAATATGGACACAAAAAATTACAAAATAATTACCAAGAAACAGACAATAATAATGTTCAAAAAAGGTTCTAGAATGGTTTATGTGCCCTTTTGTTACAAATTCATACCCCATAGGAAGCCAAGATAGAAGCTCTAATACCACTAGCTAATAAACAACTTAAAAATTTATAGTAATAGTAGTAGTAATCCAATAATGTACAAAAAAAATTATCTAAATGATAATAATAATTCAAATCCAATTGCCAAAAAATCAAATATGCAAAAATCAAATAGTAGGTTCAAATCAATGGAAATCCTTAGCTACTTAGAGAGGGCAAAGTCTTATAGCCACTTGAAGAGAAAAAAGTCTCATATGCAATAGATGTAACTAAGATTCAAATATGTAAGATAATCTCAACTACCACCAAATCATCCTATTTATAGATTAAATCAATCACTAACCCTAACCCTAATGCTCAAGGTTTGACTATCTAAACTTAGGGCTTGAGCTAATAAAATAAATATGGTTTTCATGGCTATATTGGAGCCATTACAAATTACCAAACAATTCAATTACAAGTTGTGTATTAATTGTAGAACCTTTCATGCATATATTTGGTAACATGGGAAATGATTACTCTATATTATTTCAATTGAACACAATTCAAAAGTACCCTCAATAAAATATAAATGATCTCAATACTAAATTCTTGAGAACCCCATATTTAAACTCACAAAATATTAGGTCAAATGAATAACAAGCATTACTATACTACATCAAGGGTTTACAGTTTGATCTAGCTCTAATGGTATGTAATGCTAACCATTGTCCGCTAGTTATAGCTTTTGAAGAGGCAACTAGGGGAGAAAACATTCTACTTAGAGTAATAAAATCACCTCTTAATTTTCCAATAGACTATGTAATCCATATTAACCAAAACACATCCACACCTAGTTCTATACGCACCATTTTAGCCATTCCTAATCAGCAACTATATGTTGATAATAATCCTTCTCTATCACCAGGTATCATTATTCATCCTGGCTATAACACATCATCCAATGTATCCTTTCAACTATAACTTCCATCCCTCTTTGCTCCATGCAATTTAAATAATGTGTCAAGAAATTTTACAATGAGTGAGATGGTAGAAGTGATCAAAAATTTGATAAATTAGAACAATGCTAAAAGGAAATAGTAATAATGACCATAAAATTGACAACCACAAAAGATCACATATCTCACAAAATATTAGGTGCCTTGACAAGGCACTAATGAAGGAACAAATCATACTCATAATCATATGATAAATTCTAATTTAGAGGTAGAGTCAATATGGTGTCTTCCATGTAGTGATAGGCATGATCCTATAAGAATGTGTTGCAACCATATAGCATTTACAAATTGTCCAATATAATAAATAAGGCCTAGTCTCAACAAGCTACCATCTTAGGTAAATTGAAATTTGTAAATAATCAACCCATGTTCCAACAACCACAAAATTCAATGGTCCACACTTGCCTTACCCAACCCCAATAATACCATCTTTTTTAATTTTAATGCTATAGAAATGGATGAAGAGTCAACATTTGAAGATGATACCTATGCTAATAAAAAAGGAGTTTAGGAGTTAAAAGAAAAGCTTATGAAGAACAATAAACTAAAAAGCAAACATAAACTAGTAAAGGTACAATGGTGCCTAGGATAGGAAGGCCACCATTATATTTAAAGGATAAAGGGCCAATAACAACACAATAGGAGAAACAAAAGGAAAATAAAATGATAGAAAAAAAGGCCACAAGTATACCTCTGAAGGAAAGAGGAGAATCATAAACCAATAGGGATATATGAATAGATAAATAAAAATACCCCAATATAGATAGAGGGGACTAAAGAGGAACATATAAACCTACAAAAAGTAAAAGTAAAAGAGAAAGAGATCAACTTCAGAAAGACATTAGACAATGATTGAAATACTTCTCTCTCATCAATTAAGGTCATGCAAAAACTATAAGGAAATATAAAAGAATTGCAACATAAAGTGAAAGTACCTCTATGGATTTCAAATTTAACATAAAAAAGGAAATAAAAAGATACCTACTAAAGTGTATGTTAGAGGAATAGGATTTACCCGAATAATGGGATTTACTTTAGGAGGCTATAAGAGCAAGAAAGAAGTTATGTTAGGGGTAAATTGTTAGAATATACTCAGGTCATAACCAATTAATGTAATTTTATGGTAAAATATTTAATAAATATTCAATTTAATGCAATTGATATATTACATGCCCAAATACTAAGATGCTAAAATCACATCCATTTTATACGAACCTCAAAATTGAAAACTACATACTAAATAATTGCATAGTTGATTTAGGGGCAACAATTATAATATTACCTAAAGTTATTTGTGAAGATATGGGTTTACCTTATACCAAAATGGTTGGTCACCATATATAAATGGATGGCACTAGTGATAATGCAATGGGGATCCTAAAAGACTTTGTCATGAATATCATACAAATCAACACAATAAGGCCACAACTAAGAGCATGAGGTTCAACTCAATCGAGGGCCTTCAATAAATTTTTACAAGGCCAACTCCTTGTTAGGTTGTGCTTTTTAGACTACAATGGAGTCACTAGGTGAATATGGGTTATGCTTCTTAAAATAAAATTAGACTAAGGCCTTCATCAAAACCTCAATATAATATCTTCAATAACAACTATATTCACCTAGCGACTGTATTACAATCTAAAGATCACATATTAACAAGGATCCAGCCTTGTAAAGACTCCTAGAGGCCCCAAATTGAACCAAACTCCATGCTCTCAATTGTGGCCCAATTGTATCGCTCCACACAAGGCACAATTGTTCCAACGAGAATAATCAAAGACAACAATACATCAATGGCATACCCAATGGGACCCTAGTGACATATCATTGGTATCGTAATTGCAACAACAAGTTAGGCTTAGACTTGGTGAGGCTCTATGTTTACTCTTACTTGTTGAAGCACCTCTTACTCATCTGGCGACTCCTCTCCATAATGAATATCTAAAGAATCCACTACTAAAGTTACCAAAATAAGGACATGATGAAGGCCTTGATCTATCTACTTCTAGAGCACAAGTCATATTCACCTAGCCAAATAAGCCTAGAGCTATGTAAACAAACCCATTATTGGAACTTTTGTTGATATATTTATTGTGCCAAATTCAAGATATGGTCATTACCTTAGCCAACATTTTATTGAGATGGGATCCAAGTCCATTATTCCCTCCACGACCACCTGTTATATGAAGAAAGTTTCCAAAGTTAGTACTTGCATATTACCAAAATATACTAGCATGGGATCGACCAATATGCTATAGCACTTTTAGTAGCTAGTATTTACATACTAGATACACAACATACAAAGCAATATGTGGCTTTGAGGTTATTAGCGACATCATTTGATGGAGAGGCACATCAAAAATATGAATCTCTTTCCCCTTATTCAATCGTAAAATGGGACTAGCTGACTATCTTACTCATGGAATATTTCAAAAAAAATATGGAGAAAGAAGAGATGAAAATCATTAATGACTCAACCTTGGAACACGATGCCCCCATATTCCTTGTCAAAATCAAAACAATCAAATAAAATCAGGAACCAAGGACAACCAACAATGTATGGGCTATCACAAAGTAGATTAACCAAGATAGCCTACTAAAGAATTGACTAATGGAGAGTTATCTACACAACACCATTTCATCTAAAGCCAACCCATGCTAATATGGGAAGAAAAGGACATGAGACTTGAAAGAAAGAACAAAGACAATATATTAGAATGAAGCCAATTGGAGGTACCTCTTTCCTTTCCATAAATAATATCTATATACATGATGACCTTGCGAATAGATACCTTTGATTTGGACAAAAGCATAATCTTAAAGGTATTACATGATTAGAATTTCATGAGCAAAAAGAGGTTAACCAAGCCAAAAATTTTGGTGACTAGAAATCGCTATGCTTTAGAGGGGTAAAAGCATCGATGGAAAATTATGGTATGGGATATTGGTTGGAATAAATCTCAAAGTTAGAGGCATACGTTGAAGAGTAGCCATGTCTCAAAAAAAATGGCATCGCACATGAACCAATGGTCACTAATTAAAATAACCAATGACCAAAATTCAAAATCATAGTTATAAGGTTGAAATTAAAATTAGTTGGAAAACCCAACAAACAGTCAAGCCAAGTAAAATTAAATGATGAAGCCTCAATGTTAAAGGTTTCTTGGGAATTGGAGTTGATAGCCATTTGTAGGGATTCATGTTAAATGTCGATTTTGATACCCACTTTCAAGGATGATAAGAAGATCATAAGGAAAATTGTGTCTTGAAAAATGGGAATATTTATGAGGTCACTAGTGGTATAATATAAACATTCCTTATAGAATTGGTAAGGATAATAAATGCATAGCAGGCGAAAAAGATAAAAAGTGTGTTGAACAAGGAAGAAAACTAACATTTAAGTTCAATTATTTCCAAAATGAGGAAGATATTTGAATCCTCTACAATATAATCTTGGGATAGTGATAAAGGAAGGCCAAAGGTCTATAGAATTATAGAATCCAATCAAATGGAAAAGAAAAGGGGATCCAATCAAGAAGAAACTTCTGGGTCCAATATGACCCGACTAGAAGGCTCCCATGTAACAAAAATTCTATAAGTACATGTGTTGGCTTACTCCAAGATTAAAATATTGAGTGGTGCAATATATGACTATTCAAACCCAACAACCTTAAAAAGAACAACAAATCTAAGTGTGGGAGCTTTAAAGAATTATAAAGTCAACAAATCCATGAGTTTTGGGGGAAAATTTTGGATCAACTTCCTGGCACAATACATGGTATTTGAGGCACATAGTTGTTTTGAGTTGGTGGTAATCTGTGTAGAGTTTTGTAAGCCTACTACCCAGGAGATAAACTCTCAAAGCAAAGAATTTACAATAAATATTGATGGATCCATTATCAAAAAAAAATTATTGCTATATGAAGAAGTGCATATCAACAAGAAAAAATAAAAGGAAAGTTTTGAAAGACTCATGAACAATGAAAAGATGGCCTTACTAAGGTCAGAGTGCAAAGTCATATGCAAAAATGACCCAATCCTCAAGGTTTTGTACCCTTTAATATGTTTGGAGAAAGTTTGAGAGATACCCTGAGTATGATGGCCTTCCTCTTAGGCATGGAATATGACAAGAATATAAACATGACCTAGTTAGAAATTCTGTACAAAATAAGACAGGAGTGAAAAAATAACCAAAAATCCAAGTTATCAAGTTATCAGGAGAATGGTTACCTTTCTCATGGATTATACCCATATAAACATACCTAAAGACGATAAGATAACTAGGATTGAAAATTAGCTATCTTGCAACTACTTACTGCATAAGTTGGATGAAGAGGGCATTATAAATTGGAATGAACTCCTATAATTCATGGAAGATGATGAGTACCTCGAAGATGACAAAAACTTAGAATTCAACATGTTAATTAGTTGACTACAAGATGACGAGGAAGAGGTTGACTACAAGGATACTAAACTATGCAACTATCTCATCATAGAAGCATCATCTAATCCCTTGGCCTTAACAAGATGAGGAGAAAATAAAACTTAGACAATGTATATTTATGGTGCCAAAACCAAGAATGGGGTAGATGCTCATGTTCAATTCATTGATCCATAGGGTACATAGACTTATTTCTCATGTAGATTGGTCTTCAATTGTACCAAAAATATGGTAAAGTATGAAGTAATTTGTATCAGATTGATAAAGGCCAAGAAGTTGAAAATGAAAGATATGAGAATATATGAAAATTCTAAATTAATTATGAAGTAGGTCAATTCTCAATTTTCTACAAAGAACAATATTCTAAAGTTATATAAGCATAAGGTCTAGAATTTGTTAAAAAGTTTTAAAATTAAAGAAAATCCTATGGAATTGAAGGCCAAGGGGATGATTTAGTAGGAATGGAGACTTGTTTCAACCCTAAAAATATGAAAGCAAGAAATTTGCACCATACAATGATAAATAAAGGAAACAAAAACACGATGCAAAGAAATCAAATGATAATAAATCTGGTTGTATTAATATGTATTAATTCCTTAAAGTGTTACATAGAGTCTCCTTTAGGAATTTTACCAATGATACAATATTACAATGAGGGCCATGATGCCCCTTTTCATTGGCAAGATCTCTCTTAGGTGAAATCTAGAATATTTCCTTTCTCATGTAGTGCTTTGAAGAATGGGTTTCCTATGACTACCGCACGAGAGGGGGATCCGAAATCATTTACAATCTCTAAATCTTGTAACCTGCACATTATGAAATAGAAGCATATCAATAGCACATGCAATGTCCATTAAAGTTGGACCCATATTTGATCAAGAGATACAAAGCAAAATGAAAAGGGGATGCATGCATGCAATAATGGAAATCCATACTACTACAGTAAAATAAAATGCATGAAAATGAAATATGTAGTGCTATAATGAAACATGCAAATGAGATCTATGCTAAAATATAGAAAAGCAATAAAAATTGGTCACCTAATCGAGACCATCTTGAGTTGAGATGGTCTTGTCTATGAATGATCTGATCCTAGGCCTGTAACTCTATGAAACCAGATCCAGGTAATGTTGGATGATGTAGTTTGGTTTTTTTGATGAATTATGACATGATTCTGTAGGCAAATGAGCATCTCGAGCAATTTGAAACTAGGATATGGATCAAACAAGGATGAAGAAAGCAACTTCAAAAACCATGTGGTAATTTGATAGCATGAATTCAAGTAATGATAAAGTATGGCGAGGTTTAGGTAGTACTTTGTTGGTCTAAAAAATCAAATTTGGGGTCTCTTTTGTAGAGGGGGAAGAACCTCTGATGCAGGAGCATCCGAGGGCAGCAGAGCAATCCTGCACCAACCAAATTTGTCTAAGTGTTTTTGCAAAGAAAAAAAAAAAAGAAGCCACGATCGACGGAGGGTCGCGAAATCGTGACATGTCGCGATTTCGCGACATGTCGCGAAATTGCGACCAAATCAAGAAGCAGGTCTACGGCGGATGAAGGGTCGCGAAATCATGGCCAAAACCAAGGCAGAGGCTACGGCGGACGGAGGGTCACGAAATCATGACCAAAACCAGAGGCAGAGGCTACGACGGACGGAGGGTCGCGAAATCGTGACATGTCGTGAAATCGTGACCGCAACGAAAGCAGAGGCTACGACAGTGCGGAGGGTCACGAAATCGCGACCGCAACGAAAGCAGAGGCTACGACAGTGTGGAGGGTCGTGAAATCGTGACCAAAAAGAAAGCAGGGGCTACGACAGTACGGAGGTCACGATTTCGTGACATGTCACGAAATCATGACCGCAACTTAAGAACGAAGGCGCGGTAGAAAGACGTCACGATATCGCGACATGTCGCGATATCGTGACCAAAGTAGAAGAAAGGGGACGCGATGGAAATTTGCTGTGCGACATGTCGCGATATCGCGACCAAAGCAGAAGAAAGGGGGACGCGATGGAAATACGTCGCGATATCACGACCGGTCATATTTTCACGCCGAAAGATGAGCCGAAGACGAAGAGGCAAAAAGTGACACGTGTCGAATACCTGGACAACGAAGCGACACGGGGAGGCGAAACGAAAGGTTCTGGAAGAGGAAACGAAGGGCCGCCAGCTGGAAATGGAGCGCCACCTAAGAACCTTTAAAAAGGGAAACAAAGGCATGCACAAAGGATGAAAAAAATTGCTAAAACAATAAGATAATCTCGTGGTATTTCCAGATTGGAGAAGCTCGAAAAAGTCGCAATTCCTTTGCGACTTATGGATAATCAGCTGTGACTATAATTTTTGGTTGTGACTGTAATATTCGGTTGCATGTGAATAAAATAAAATTGTTCTCTTTTTTTCTGTGAATATGGTGATGTGACTGTAATATTCGGCTGCATGAGAATAAAATAAAACTGTTTTCTTTTTCTCTGTGATACTGGCTCTCGATCAAGTGGTATCAGAGCGAGTGATTCTGAGTGTGCAAACAGAACGCCGAACGTGAGGCAGTTTGCACCAGGATCTATGGAAGGATTCTGAGAAGAGAGAACGGGAGTGCCTGAGTAGTGTAACAGAGAAATCGTGAGCAGGATGCCTCCAAAAAGAAATCATGGTCGTGGGAGAAATGTGGCGCAGGATGAAGATTTCAGAGCGTTGCAGAGACAAGTGCAAGCCCTACAGGAAGAATTGCGAAAAAGGACCGAACCTAAGGGAGAAGAACAGAGTGACGATGAAGCCTAGGAAACTGAGGGTCCATCAGATGATGAAGATGCATTGGATCCTTCTGAAGCTAGACTGTTGAAAGCTCTATCTCAGGCTGGGAAGAGACCAAAGTTTGATGTCTCTACATATTCTAGGCACCTCAACCCAGAAGAGTTGATTGACTGGATCAACGATATGGAGGAATACTTTGAGTATGAGGAGGTGGCGGATCCAGACCGGATAAAATTTGCAAAAACAAAATTAAAAGGCCATGCTAGTTTATGGTGGAAAGGAATACAACTCGAAAGAAATAAAAATGGAAAGGAGAAAATAACTAGATGGGACCGAATGGTGGAGAAGCTGAAGAGACAATTTATTCCCATAGATTACGAGTTGGACCTATTGAGGAGAATGCAGAGTCTGAGGCAAGCAGGCAAGTCTGTCCAAGAATACACAGAAGAATTCTACAAGATCTCCATCAGAACTGGCCATTCAGGGGCTAATAAGGAGAAAGTAGCTAGATACATCAACGGGTTGAGAATGAACATTCAGGAAGAGCTCAGCTTGATCAGAATAGCCACCATAGAAGATGCATACCAGTTGGCCTTGAAGGTAGAAGAGAAACTAAACAGAAGATTCGAAGGCAACCAGAGAGGAAGGGATCATGGTGGAAGAACCGATGGAGGAAATTACCGAGACCAGAAGAAGACTTGGGAAACAAGCAAACCCCAGGAACAGAAAAAGGAGAATACCTACCGCCACGTGATCAGAACAATGACTACCAGAGAGGAAGAGGTAGACCTGGACGTGGGTATGGAAGAGGGGTATTCCATGGAACCTGTTTCCAGTGTGGAGAAGAAGGACACCGGTCATACGAATGTCCTCAACACCAAGAAAGGATGGACAAGAGACCTGAGGGTCATGCCAGAGCTGCTGTGGCAGATGAAGGTGCAGAGTCGGAACACTCTGAAGAGGCAGAAGGAGGAGAAGTGTTGATGATGAGAAGAACACTGTTGAATGAGGAAAAAGAACCAGAACAGAGGAAGAGCCTATTTCGCACGAGGTGCAAATGTGCAGGGAAGGTCTGTAATGTTATCATTGATAATGGTAGCACAGACAACCTAGTTTCAGAAGAGATGGTTAATAAGTTGAATTTGGGGAAGAGGAAGCACCCGCATCCATATCGGATTGCATGGTTGCAGAAAGACCACAGAGCACTTGTCAGTGAACAGTGCTTGGTCAAATTTCACATTGGGAATTATCAAGATGAGGTCCTATGTGATGTATTGCCGATGGATGCTTGCCATTTGTTGTTGGGAAGACCATGGCAATTTGACAGACGTGCAGTGCATGATGGGCATGCAAATACGTACTCTCTAACGAAGGATGGAGTACGTCACAAATTGAAGCCACTGAAGGAAGTGGATGAGAAAGTGTGTAGTAGTGCCAGAATCTGCCTGGTGGAAGGAAGACAGTTTTTGGATGGTCTAAAGAGGGATTCAATGTGTTATGCATTAATCCCTACTGTTAAGAAAGAACAGTACACAGATGTTCCAGCAGAGGCCGAACACCTGTTAGAAGAATTTCCAGACATCATATCAGATAATGTGCCTGAGGGTTTACCACCGATGAGGAAGATCAGTCACCATATTGATTTGGTACCTGGATCTAGTTTACCCAACAAGGCAGCCCACAGAATGACTCCTGTGGAAAGTGAGGAGGCTGAGGAGGCAAGTCCATGAGTTGTTGAAAAAGGGACTGATTCGAGAAAGCTTGAGTCCATGTGCGGTACCTGCAGTACTAGCACCAAAGAAGGATGGGGAGTGGAGGATGTGTACGGACTCCCGAGCTATAAACAAGATCACCATAAAATACAGATTTCCATTACCAAGGATGGATGATATTATGGACTGTTTGAGTGGAGCCAAGTACTTCACCAAGATTGACTTGAAGAGTGGCTACCATCAGATTCGGATCAGAGAAGGAGATGAGTGGAAAACTGCTTTCAAAACCGAGAGAAGGTTTGTATGAGTGGTTGGTCATGCCATTTGGGCTAACCAATGCACCAAGCACATTCATGCGGTTGATGAATGAAGTGCTGAAGGAGTTCTTAGGCAAGTTTGTTATTGTCTATTTGGATGACATTTTGATATTCAGCAGAACCCTGGAAGAGCACTTGATGCATATCAGGAGGGTTTTTGAGAAGCTGAGGGAAGAACAGTTGTTGATCAACTTGAAGAAGTGCAATTTTGTGAAGAAGGAGTTGGTATACCTGGGATTTGTCATCTCAGTTGAAGGTCTGAAAATGGACCCAGAAAAGGTGAGGGCTATCATTGAATGGCCTACTCCAAGAAGCACTTTTGAAGTGAGATCATTTCATGGTTTAGCCAGTTTTTACAAGAAATTCATCAAAAATTTCAGCAGTATTTGTGCACCCCTTACAGAAACAATGAGAGGGGATAGGAAAGACTTTAAGTGGACCTTGGGAGCTGACAAAAGCTTTGATATGTTGAAGAAGAAGGTCACTGAGCAACCTATTTTAGCACTTCCAGATTTTAATAAGGTATTTCAGGTAGACTGTGATGCCAGTGGTAGTGCCATTGGAGCTGTCTTTGAGTCAAGAAGGTAAGCTTGTTGCTTACTTCAGTGAGAAACTCAATGATGCCAGGAAAAAGTATTCAGTGTATGATCAAGAATTCTATGCCATAGTTCAGTCCCTGAAGAAGTGGAGACATTATTTGCTGCCAAAAGAGTTTGTGTTATATACTGATCATCAGGCCTTACAGTATATAAACAGCCAGGGAAAACTGAACCAGAGGCACTTGAAGTGGGTTGAGTTTCTCCAAAGCTATACCTTTGTGTTAAAGCACAGAAGCAGAAAATCAAACAGAGTTGCAGATGCCTTAAGTAGAAGGCAGAATTTGCTGATGGAAATGACAGTGGAAGTGGTAGGATTCGAAGAACTGAAGGGCCTGTACCCTGAAGATCCTGATTTTGCAGAAGCCTGGACGGCTTGCTCGGCACCTGTTACTGTGGACAGGACAAAATGGTTGGATTTTCTAATCCAAGATGGAATGTTGTTCAGAGGAAGTAAATTATGCATTCCAAGGAGTTCCATGCGGGAAAACTTAGTCAAAGAGAAACACAGCGGAGGACTGGCTGGACATTTTGGTCGGGATAAGACCATTGCCCTGGTGAGTGAGAACTATTACTGGCCGCAACTACAGCAGGATGTGAACAAGTTTGTGCAAAGTTGCAGAATATGCCAGATGGCAAAAGGAGTGAGGCAGAACACAGGATTATATCAGCCGTTACCGTACACGAGAGGCCATGGGAGGACATCGGCATGGATTTCATTCTTGGGTTGCCGAGAACACAGAGGGGAAATGACTCCGTATTTGTGGTGGTTGACAGATTCTCCAAGATGGCACATTTTATTCCCTACCAGAAAACAAGTGACGCGGTTCACATTGCAGGGTTATTTTTCAAGGAAGTGGTACGACTTCACGGTCTACCAAAAAGCATAGTTTCTGACAGAGATACAAAGTTTGTTGGGTATTTTTGGAGAACATTGTGGAAGAAGTTGAAGACAGATCTGAAGTTCAGTTCTGCATACCACCCATAGACTGATGGACAGACAGAGGTGGTAAATAGAAGTCTGGGTAATTTATTAAGATGCTTGATAGCAGATAAACCCAAGGGATGGGATTTGGTTTTGCCGCAAGCGGAATTTGCATACAACAATTCTATCAACAAGAGTACAAACAAATCTCCATTCCAAGTCATATATGGAAACAGCCCAAGAAATGTTTTTGAGCTGAGGAAATTAGATAAAGGAGAAAAGTGCAGTGTCGAGGCTGAGGAATTTGCGAAACAGATGAAAAGCCTGCATGAAGAAGTAAAGAAACAAATTACAAAAATGAATACTCAGTACAAGACAAGAGCAGACCAAAAGAGGCGGTTCAAAGAGTTCGAAGTGGGAGATGAAGTCATGGTCCATCTCAGAAAAGAAAGGTTTCCAGCCAAAACTTATAACAAATTGAAGATGAAGAAATTTGGGCCATGCAGAATCTTGGAAAAACGGGAGTCAGGCAATGCATATAAAGTGGAATTGCCAAGTGGGCTTGACATTTCACCTATTTTTAACATATCAAATTTAGTGAAATACCATGAAGGGGATAGTAGTGAGGCACCATGTGCAGAGTTGTGGAGTATTCCAGCATCTACTCCAACCACAGATGAGATAGAGGAAATATTGGACACAAGAGAAGGCAGAAGTACCAGAAACAGATAGTATTTTGAATATTTGGTCAAGTGGAAGGGCAGACCGGTAGAAGATGCAACTTGGTTGTCTAAAATGGAGGTTGACCGCCTGGGTCTCCCTCCAACAGTTCAAAAGTGAGGATCACTTCTCAATCTACCCCGGGTGTCTGATGTAGGAGCATCCGAGGGCAGTAGAGCAATCTTGCACCAACCAAATTTGTCTAAGTGTTTTTGCAAAGAAAAAAAAAAGGCTACGGCCGACGGAGGGTCGTGAAATCGTGACATGTCGTGATTTCTGACATGTCACGAAATCGTGACCAAATCAAGAAGCAGGTCTACGATGGACGGAGGGTCGTGAAATCGTGACATGTCATGATTTCGTGACATGTCACGAAATCGTGGCCAAAACCAAGGCAGAGGCTACAGCGGACGGAGGGTCACGAAATCGTGACATGTCACGTGACCAAAACCAGAGGCAGAGGCTATGGCGGACGGAGGGTCGTGAAATCATGACCGCAACGAAAGCAGAGGCTACGACAGTGCGGAGGGTCGCGAAATCATGACCGCAATGAAAGCAGAGGCTACGACAGTGTGGAGGGTCACGAAATCGTGACATGTCACAAAATAGACCAAAAATAAAGCAAGGGCTACGATAGTACGGAGGTCACGATTTCATGACATGTCATGAAATCGTGACCACAGCTTAAGAACGAAGGCGCAGTAGAAAGACGTCGCGATATCGCGACATGTCACGATATCGCGACCAAAGCAGAAGAAAGGGGGACGCGATGGAAATACGTCGTGATATCGTGACCAAAGCAGAAGAAAGGGGGACACGATGGAAATACGTCACGATATCACGACAGGGCGTATTTTTGCGTCGAAAGACGAGCCGAAGACGAAGAGGCAGAAAGTGACATGTGTCGAATACCTGGACGACGAAGCGACACGGGGAGGCGAAATGAAAGGTTCTGGAAGAGGAAACGAAGGGCCGCCAGCTGGAAATGGAGCGCCACCTAAGAACCTTTAAAAAGGGAAACAAAGGCATGCACAAAGGATGAAAAAAATTGCTAAAACAATAAGATAATCTCGTGGTATTTCCAGATTGGAGAAGCTCAAAAAAGTCGCAATTCCTTTGCGACTTATGGATAATCAGCTGTGACCATAACTTTCGGCTGTGACTGTAATATTCGGCTGCATGTGAATAAAATAAAACTGTTCTCTTTTTTTCGTGAATATGGTGATGTGACTGTAATATTCGGCTGCATGAAAATAAAATAAAACTGTTTTCTTTTTCTCTGTGATACTGGCTCTCGATCAACCTCATTTTATAGCCCTCTTGGCATGCAATCAAAATGGATAAGTGATAATAATGGACTACATGATTTCCTATTTGTAGTAGTATATAGGTGGTAAGGAAATATTTTCTTATCTGCAGGTCACCTAACACTGATAGAAAATCAATCACCATATTGACGGGTAATTTACTACCTATTTTAATTTTTTATTTTTGCATGCACGTGATCATCTCAGGTCAAGATGGTCCCAACTCTGAGACTATATCTGGTTGAGATAGTCCTGAATCTAAGACCATCTCAGGTCGATATGGTCATGCTTTGAGACCGTCTCGGGTCAAGATGGTCATGCTTCCCATAGGGGAAAAGTATCTTTTGCTGGTAAAAGACACTGAATTATCCCTGAGGCTGCCCAAATGGGTTGTTAGTGTTAAAGAGAGGTCTCTTTTGGAGTCTCCTTATGATGATGCATTTTAGGTGTCTAAAAATGCCCCTTTTTGGAACACTTTATGCCTAAGCAACATGCAAATAAAAAATAGATGACCTAAAATGGTTGAGTTGATGATGAATGATGTTAGTTGATGAAAATGACCTTGAAGGGGAGTGATCTAATATGGTCAAAAATAAAAGCCAATGTGGATGCCCCAATCATGCAAAATATACACACTATTGAATCACTACTTTTGATAAATTGAAGAACTTAATTTTGGTATACCTTTCAATCGTGGGTAGACTAGCGCAAGTGACAAGCTCGGATTCTACAAGCAACGACTTTAGGTATACCAAATAGGAAGTTTCAGCTACTCTTTATTTGTTTGGTTTAATTTTTTTCTTGTTATTTGTCCCAACAAAAAGATCTTATGATAGTCTTTGCTAATGATTAGTGGATGAGATCAATTTCCAATATTAAGTGTTTGAGTACTAGCTTGATTTAAAATGAGAAATTTATGGTTATTGACTACCCCATCAAGTGATGAGTCGATGGAGAGATGGTGAAATAATGAGAGAAATGAAGTGCTTGACAAATATGAAGTGGTTAGCATGAAAATTAGTGTGGTTTTTTTAGTTATTTTTTAGTTTTTTTTTACGAGTGGCCTTATGGTAATCTATTCATCCAACCAGATTGCATGGATAACCAATCGCTACAATTGCCAAGTGGTTAGAGTAGATCACTAGATACAAGGTTCACTCGAGAAACTAGGCTAGCTAATCTATGACCAAAAAACAAATCCTAAGCTATTGTAGGAAAGAAAAAGCTATTCTAAATATTGACCAAAGGGGTTTGGTGCCTCTGGAGCTTTTTGAATTGGATTGACCAAAGGGGTGAGGTGCCTTTGGAGCATTTTGAACTGATTTGACCAAAGGGGTTAGGTGCCTTTGGAGCATTTTGAGTTGATTGACCAAAGGGATGCCTCCTTTGGAGCATTTTGAGTTAAATTTGACCAAAGGGATGCCTCCTTTGGAGCATTTTGAGTTAAATTTGACCAAAGGGATGCCTCCTTTGGAGCATTTTGAGCTACATTGACTAAATATGAATGATGATCTAAATAAATGTGCTTATGGTAATCTACACATCCTATCGAATTGCATGGATAACCAGTCACTACATCTGCCAAGTGACTAGAGTAGATCACAAGAAATAAAATTCACTTGAGAACCTTTTGACCAAAGGGGTTTGGTTCCTTTGAAGCTTTTGAATTGAAAACAAACCAAAGGGATTTTGGTTCCTTTGGAGCTTTTTGAACTGATAGTGACCAAAGGGGATTAGGTGTCTTTGGAGCCTTTTGAGTTAAATTGACCAAAGGGGTTAGGTGTATTTGTATCTTTTTAAACCGATAATGACCAAAGGGGTTAGATGCATTTGGAGCATTTCAAACTAATTTTACAAAATGAATGACTCATTTGGAGCATTTTGAATTGATTGACCAAAGGGGTTTGGGTACCTTTGGAGCCTTTGAACTAAATTACATGGATCTACTCAAGTATTCTTATGGTTATCTATCCATCCTACTGAATTGCATGGATAACCAATATCTGCAATCATCAGGTGACTAGAGTATATCACGAGATACAAAGTTCACTTGAGAACCTTTTGACTAAAGGGGTTTGGTTCCTTTGGAGTTTTTGAATTGAAAATGACCAAAGGGGTTTTGGTTCCTTTGGAGCCTTTTGAATTGAAAATGACCAAAAGGGGTTGGGTAATTTTGGAGCCTTTGAATTAGATTGGACCAAAGGGGTTAGGTACCTTTGGAGCCTTTGAACTAATTTTACCAAAGGGTTAGGTGCCTTTGGATCCTTTTGGATTGATTTTACCAAAGGGTTAGGTGCCTTTGGAGCCTTTTGGATTGATTTGACCAAATGGTTAGGTGCCTTTGGAACCTTTTGGATTGAAAGTGACCAAACAATTGTTCTTATGGTAATCTAACCCTCTTATCAGATTGTATGGATAACCAATTACTACAACCGCCAAGTGACTAGAGTAGATTACTAGATACAAGGTTCACTTGAGAATCTATGCTAGTGAATCTAGTATATGAATGCGAGAAAGAAAAAGTGAGAAAGCAAATGGAATCAAATGTGCTATGTTTGTGAAGGTGAGGCAAAGGGCACAACTTTTTTGAACCTAGAAATTGACTTATTGATTGATGTGAATGCAAGGCAAAGGGTGCAACCTTTGATAAAAGAACACAACCTTTTCAACCTAGTAATTGATGACTTGATTGAATTTTTGCATTGATAAAACCATGCCAAATACTTTATGGTGAGGCAAAAGCACTTGATTGAGTGATTGATGGATTTGATAGGGAAGGTACAATACCTTGAGCATTCCCAAGATGTTGATAATTGTTTGATGTGACTGACAAGAAAGGTGTGAGATCTTGAATCCCCTAGTTGGCTAATGATTATTGATTTATGTGATTGATGGGGAAGATGTGAGACCTTGAACCCCCCAGTTGGTTGATGATTTTTGTTGATGCCTATTGTGTCTTTATTGTGCATGAATATGTGTAATGATGGATGAATGAATGTAATGGTAGATGACCCTAGATGTATGCTTATACTTGTAGATATGATAATATTTGTGATATGATAGAGCTATTATGTATGCATTGAACTAGGTATGTATGTGATGGATTGATGGCATATGATAATTTGAATGATGTAAAATGTGAATTTTTGTGTAAATAATGGTATGATAATGAAATGAATATGTGATGTAATAACAAATTAAGTGTAAGCACCACAAAATGTATGAAAATCATGAATCAAGATTGAAATAATTTCATCTAAGGCATACACTAAAACATTTACCAAATAAAATAAAATATGTACTGACAATATGTGAATGGAATGTATGGTGATCAGTGAGAAGTCACAAGGGAACAATAAGAGTTTTAAGAGACTCAAACACCCTATTTGACCAATCAAAATTTGCATATTGATCATGTAATAATCTGAAAGATAAAAATATGCTAGAAAGACCAAGATATTCAATATCCTTGTGTGTGAATAGTGAAGTTCATTACTTTGACTTTGAACTTGGTTGGACTTAACTACTTTGTAATTCAAGCCATCAAAATCTAGCTCATACATAAACTGATATTGATCTGTACAAAAGAATGTCGCTAATGTGACAAAATTGTAACCACACGTAAGGCTACTCCACTGCCAGACCGATGTCTATAGCCCATTACTAGCGATGGAGATTACCCCATGGTTTTCAAAAACTAATAATTCTAGGTATTCAAGCTCTTTTTCTTCTCTTTTTTTGGGGGGGGGATACTTGCTCAATTTGAAGGAGAGCAAGGGATTTTATTGCTTTTTTTTTAGGGTTTTGCTCATTTTTATATGAGAGTAGAAGGGATTTTATTGCTTTTTGAGGGTTTTTCTCATTTTATATGAGAGTAAAAGGGATTTTTTTAGGGGAGGGGGGGCTTTCTCATTTTGAAGGAAAGAAAGGGATTGATTGCTTTTTGTGGAAACTTACTCATTTTGGAGAGGAGCAAGAGAATTTTTTTTTTTGGGGGTAGGAGGGAGAGCTTATCCTTTTGTTAATTCTCAGATTTCTAGACCATGCACATGATAGGATATCAAGGGAAATTTTTTGCTTTTGAGGCAAGACTTACTTTGCAGTTTCATATTTCCTTGTTCAAAAATCATATTTAAGAGTGTGAAAATGTATTGAGATTTTGATATAAACAAGGTACAATCAAAGTAAGACCCTACCACCAAAAATCAAGATGACATTCTAAAAAATCTAAAAGAAAATTAAGAATGATTGAATGATCCAAAGAACTTATTGGAAATCCTATGACAACTACTAAGAGGAAAATTAGGAGAGAGTGCAATAAACATCAAGAAATGGGAATGAACAATGAGATAGAGTGTTTTCCTTATGAACTTTAAAAATTAAGTAGTGTGCGTAAGATAGTTAGGGGTCGTATGAACATCATTATTGATGGTCATACGTTATCTATCCCATATTACACAGATCACTTAATAATCAAAAGACCACAAGGAAAAGTGTAAGCGATAACAAAATAAAAATCTTGATCAAGACAAATGACAATCATAGAAATGTGGTGCTATTCTTAGTGCTTATAAGAAAAGACTAATGCAAGTGTAGTGATATAAATGCCTAATGCAATATGATGACAAGTGCAACTAAACACTGTGGAATGTAAAAATGAAGACATCGAAATGCATGGTGCAATAAATGGTAATATGCAATGCAATGGTAATGTGAAGTGATATGTGATGCATGGTGAAATGAGAAGATGTGTTTTTGTGCTTTTGTGATTTTTCTTTTTCTCTTTTGTTTATGGGGAAGGTACGATACCTTGAGCATCCCCAACTTGTTTTATGTCTGTGATGTGGTTGACAAGGAAGGTGTGATACCTTGAGCATCCCCACTATGGTTTTGGTGGCAATCAAGATTCTGATTGGATGGAGTGAGCGGATCATCTATGGAAAAGACCCCCTTATCGATAAGATCTTGGACCATATTTTTAAATATATAGCAATTGTTGATGTCATGGCCCACTTATCGATGATAAAAGTAAAAGTGATCTTCCCTATAAAACCTAAGTTTAGGTCTGTTAGGGTTTGTGAGGTGTATGTTAGGTAAATCAATTTTTTTTACCTCTTGCAACTTGTGAAAGATTGTCAACATGGAATTGAATAGAGGGATCCAGGTACGATACTAGTTATTTGAATGAGGTGGAAAAGGTGGATGAGTTTGATGAGGTGGATGAAGTTGAAAATTTTGATGAGGTTGATGATGTCTTAGTTGTAGCTCAATGTTTTTGAGTCTATTCAAGATTTGTTGTAGAATTAGAGGAGTGTTTTGGTGACTCCATTGTAGCTCATCTTCACCTTTGAACTTGTCAAACTTAGGTATCTCAAAATGGTATGGATATGGGGGTGAGGAAAATTATGGATGAATGGATTGATGGTTGAGTTGTGATAAGGTGGATTTTTGATAACTCGTGCCAAAGAATTATATTTTAAGGAAGTTGATATAAGCAGTTAATGATTGGTAAGCTTCTGGTAACCTCATGTTGGTTGTCCACCTTGAATTTTGAATATGTTGAGGTGGAGGATTATGATGTTGATGAGGTAATAAATGGTGATGTTGTATTGGATGTTTTTGATGATGTTGTGCACCAGCCCTAGAGTGGTTAGCAATTTATTTTCCAAGACCATGCATAACCTTAGTATCTTGATGTTGGAGGTAATTGATAGGTTTTGCATAGGTGGGTGGTGCCAAAGTGCAATAAACTTAAGCCAATCTATTAAAACCTTGAAGGTTTTATTATAAATTGAATAAATTATATTAAATTTAAACTCAGAATAACTGGCCACTTTGAGGGGGCTTCCTCCTTAGAATCAAAGGCCACTTTGAGGGGGATTCCTCCTTAGAATCGCAGGCCACTTCGAGGGGGCTTTCTCATTTAACTTTAGAACTATATATTTTCCCCTCTCCCCTTTATAAATATTGCTCGTACACGTATTTATAACTATCCTAACCCTAACCCACCGTCGGTTCATATATGATGGTTCAATATAATAATTAATTCTATTTAATAATTAATTAAATATTGTTCGTACACTATATTTATACTATTTATAGTTAATAAATAAATGTTAGGATGTGGGATCCTAACATGCCACCCATCCTAGAAAAAAAACTATCCTCAAAGTTGGAACTAAGGAAATTGTTACAAAAAACGTTGTCACAAAAAAGGTTGCAAAAAAGGTTGTAAAAACTCGTTGCAAAAATTGATGCAAAATTCATCGCAAAAATTGCTGCAAAAATAATTGCAAAAATTGTAGTAAAAAATCATTGCAAAAGTCATTACCCAAAATTGGTTTTCGCTTGGTCAACACAAGGGTCAAATATTTTTGAACACCTTCCAACGATCAATTTAACCAATGACTAGTATGCGACACGATTGGGATGTTGCAACGGTCATGAGAGGCAATTTGATCCAGTTTGCAATGGTCATGAATTTTCAAAAGCTTTGTCCAACGGTCAAATATTTTTGAATATCTTATAACAATAAATTTAACCAATGGCTAGTATGTGACATGATTGGGAGGTTGCAATGGTCACGAGCGATAATTTGATCTAGTTTGCAATGGTCACGATAGTTGGATGGATAGGGTGAGAATCGTCAATGGGTCAGTGGGGTTTTAGAAGTTAGAGGACATTGTCAAGTGGTAGTGGATTTGACAAGGGATATAGATGCACATAGAAGTGTAGGCGACCATCACAAGGTGGTTATATTTTATGTGGATGGTTGTAGTTTTAAACCTTTGTTGGATGGCTGCACACCCAATGTGGGTTTAAAAAAAATACCCACAAAAATGATCAGTATTTTCTTAACGATGCATGATCAAAATATTTCCATGGTGATAAAATAAATTTTGTGCTACGACTGGTTCTTCTAGACACCTCATACCTGAGAGTAAAGAGCCCATGACATGGACCATTAATTACTATAACGTACATTGATTTGAATTTGATTCTCTTAAAATACCTGTACTATCTTTTTTTAGAAAATTTCAAATTGTATCAACAGTGCGGACCAACTCCGTGCATGCAGGATCACATACGTACCGATCATATATAAGAGTTGGTGCATGGGATTCCCATATAGGACAAATATGTAGCCATAATTTTTTTTAATGAAAATAATAAATCTTGAACTTGGAACGGTAACAATGAGTTTGATGGTGACTGAGATTAAGGTTTGAATCTTATAATTGAAGACTAAAATAAACAAACAGTCTTAGAGACATGAAATACATGATGGAAATTTTATTTCTTGTTAACACTTGTCTATTTATCTCACTCTCCTCTTTTGGTTTTAAATTTATTAGCTATTACTAACTTGCAAAAGTGCACCAAGGCATGCTTATCTTGCTTACATTAGATCGTAGATGTAGTTGAATAAAATATATGAAGTATTATTTTTATGGACTTCTCCTGCACGGATCGATGTTTGAATTTTGCAAGCTATATGAGATGCTTATGGTGCCCACAAAAGAAATGTTTCTCGGTATGATTGATTATGTAGATGATGGTGATGTTTGATCGTGTAGACATATAAAATATGGTACGTATAGTTGCTAAGCAATAAGGAACTGTTTCTCTGTGAATCAATGCACTTTAGAAAATATTTATCTCGTGGTTGAAAAGTTTAATATGCCATGAAGAAAAACTTAGTTTTGAGCAAAATTATAAATATTTATAGTCACGAAAGTATGTAACGACCAGTTCCATAGTTCGTAATTTGTGTAAAGTTGAATTAGCTATTACACCTTAGGGATGAAAATCAACTGCGTCCGTCGAAAGAAAAAATACAATACGCCTATACGCACAATAAGTTTTTTTGTGTCGACGAGAGGATGTCACATGGTATTTAATGATAAGGAGTAAATTTGTTAGGGTTTGTAGGTAACCTTATAACCTATCTGAGCCTAATAAATTTATTTTAACCTTAAGGAAGTTGGTTTTATTTTTTTCTCGGTGATCTTGTGGTTATCGCGAACGTCTTCATTACAAATAAAATGGAATGGTTGTAGCTAAGGATGAAGTGGGAACTAGAGATAAAGTTTGATAAATATCATGGTTATCATGAATGTCTTCATCATAGGTAGATCAGAGTGGTTATAGCTGGGGATGAAGTGGGAACCAGAGATAAATTTTGAGCCAAATCGAAGCCAAACTCTGGTGCCTATTATTGAGCACGAATTTTATTTTATTTTTTAAACTATGATGTTTCATGTTTTAATTAGGTGATCAAGAATGTTTAATTCCTATGAGCTTTGTGGCTTGAGGTAAAATCAGATGATCGAATAATTGTCTTATGGTAGCTAATATATTTTACAACAGAGTTTAAGTAATTTATTTTTTTATGTTTGTGTAGAGGGGGAAAAATTACCCTACCGTGTACAATTCCCAAAAAGGTTGGATCCGCAAAGATAGAAAGCCTTATGGGGTGAACCATGGGGGTATGTTGTTCTCTACACTCAGTGCTAGGGGGAAGGGTTCACCAGGAATGGTTTAAGGACTCGCTCCAAGTCCTCAGGAATTTTAGGATAGTTTGATGTATTCAGTTTCAAGACAATCACCTAAGTTTGGCCTTTCTAGATCTATGCTATAAAAGATAAAGGACAATGCAGAAATACAAAATGCAAGAATACAAGAGCTAACCCTAGTATGATTCTTTCTTTGAATGCTTTCTAACCTAGGGTTTTAAATAGAAAACCTTTTAAGCAAGGGCTCAAAGATAAATGCACAAACATAATTAACCCTAAGTGCACACTATATGTTGTTTATCTTTCAATACCTAGAAATTAATTAAATATATTTCTTTTAAATTAGATCTAGGGTTTACAATAGAAATATAAAGCACTCAACAAATAACCTAAAGATTAATTAGAACACTTAGCTTATCCGGTGGTTGATCCTTGCTTTTATCCTTTGATCCAATGCTATCAATAATTCCTGTTCCTACAAGATAACTTAACAAACACTTGAAAAATATGATTAGCATTAGGGGGCCTACTTAGGCCATTGTACAATAATGCTTGGAGGTGCAACATTCAAGCCCCCTAGGTCCTTTTAGCTGACCTTTGAAAATAGAAGCAAAAATTGACCTTTGGAAGATGAATAAGCATAATAGAATATAGTAGAATAGAATAGAAAAATAGAGTATAAAATACCCTAATATGGCCTAAATGTAGTCTATAACATATATCTAGGGTTTGGGGGTAGCATATTACCCCCAAATGTGGTCTATGTAAAATCACACCCCGTATGGAGCGACCATGATATCGCACGATGAAATCGCACCCCATAGAACCCGAGCACGATTTCGTAGAAGCTAGGAGAAAACTTAGAAAATGTGAATTAATAGATGCGTAATAAAAAATATAATTAATATGCAAAGTATAGAAGAGCGAAAACAACCTAGTGGTAGTGAAGAAGCAAGCAAAAGGGATGGAGACCTCCAAGTAGTAGATTCCTCCTTAGGGCTTCAACACTTGTCCACCAAGAGTAGCAACACACAATCCAATGTAGTAGAAAACAAAGCTTCAATAGATCACACTTCACACTTGTGAGTTAGCTTGCTTGTGGAAGAAGAAGAAGAAGACCTCAAGAAAATAGAACTTGAATAATAATTGTTATTATTGCTTGGTTGGAAACTTGGTTGATAAAAACTTGATGGGAAGAAATGAATTTCAAACCCTCCTTATATAGTGGATTTGAAACAAGAATGGGTGGGAAAAACTAAGCACAATCAACCTTAAAAATATCAACTTTGAAAATTAGGGTTTTCTTAAGAGAAAACCCTAAAATGCAAAATCATGCTCCATAAAATATGGGTCGTGACCTCGCACCAACTAGACCCCTATGTGGTTTTAATGCATTTTGGAGGGTCAAATAGAGTCAAAATGGGTCATATCATATATCATTGGAAATCTATTTTTGAGCCTGATCTAATGGTATAGGATTTAGGAGGAATGGATAAGATTTGGTAGGGGAAAATTAGCTCAAATATGACCCTACTTTTCCAAGGAGAAAATAAGGGATCTAGGGAAAATTACTCACCTTAGTGGGTCAATTTTTTGTGTCTACATTTTGCCCCCTCTTTGATGTATTTAAGGCTAAGTAAATGCATCAAATAAATATGTAGACTCCTATGGGAAAGAAGACAACAAACACATAAAATGGGTGGCCAGGTTTGGGCAAAAAGGGTGAGACATTACTACCATTAATGCCTCTATGGCTAGGGTGCCCCCTCAAGTTTCAAAAGGAATGAAAATTCCTTAAGAAACTCAAAAAAGGTAAAGAAATAAAAAGCAAAACATAGAAACATAGAGAACAAAGCAAGCAAACAAACAATAGAGCAATGATCATTGGGTACAATATGAATCTAATGCAGCTAGCATGAAATGCATGGATGAATAGAAGAAAGGGAAATAAAGAAGAAGGAAGAGAAGAGAAGAAGAAGAAGAATAAGAAAAAACATCTCCAAAAAGGTCAACCATAGAAATTGAGAGAAGTTGATCAAGAACCCTGAATGAAGGGTGTTATGTCCAAAGATATGGTCTAGATGTGGAGTGAAAACCTACTATGGGTGTAGTACTCACTAAGATGGATAGATGGGAAAAATATGGAGTGTAACCCGCTATGGGTGATTGCTCAAATGATCAAATGATGGAGCGTAACCCGCTATGGATGATTGCTCGCTAGTGACTACTATGGGGTGATTACCCACTAGGATGTATGTCGAGGCCTACTAAAATGGCCAAGGAGCTTATCCTATAATGGGGTGTTGAGCCCATTGAGTCAAAAGAAGCATAACCTAATAGGGGTGATATATTATTGTTGATGTGAATGATGTATTAGCAAGTACTACCCGATAGGGGTGTGTAAGAATATGTATATAGACCAATCAATATGAGCATAACACAATGTGAGTGTGTGCATGTGCTAGAAGAAAAGAGAGGAAGAAAATGAGAAGCAATGAATTGTGCGTGTGTGCCCCAACTTGAAGTTTCAGCTATTGAAAAGTCAAGAGGGAGGAAATGTGCAATCAAAGGAGAGAAGAATGTATATCCTTATCTGAACAAAGAAGACAAAGGAGAAATAAGAATCATGCAAAATACAAGGACATACCAAAAGAGGATTGCATTCCTTGACTTTGGAGAGAAATGATGATCATTGTAAAAACTTTCAAAGTCAAGGGACACAAGAAGAAGAGAGAAGAGAAGAAAAGAACAAAGGAAGACAAGAAGAGAAGAAGGGATGAGAATGCATGGGCCCTAGGTTGGGGCTTCGCTAGGCATCAGAACCCTAGTGAAAAGTGCAATGCATGTGAGCTATGACCTAACTAGGTATCATCACATGCCATTGTCGTGAATCCCCAAAAGCTATATGAACAAGCAATCATGAGCAAGCAACAATGCAATTATGACAAGCAAAAGTGCAAGAAAATAGAATGTCAGGAAACCATGCAAAGTATGATAGGAAATCATGCAGTATGAGCAAGCAAACAGGTATGATGGAATGAGAATGCAAATGCATACCTAATTAATGATTGATTTTATTTTATTTTATGTTTTATTAAACAAGCAATCAAAATGATAGTCAACACATATTCTAATTGTGCCTCCTATCTTAACAAAAAGAACAGGCATTCAAGGGACTACTTCATCAAAGAAAAATCTAGAAGGTAAGCCATATCGATGATTATAATCATGGAGAGGCTCCTTCATAGCTCTTTCTTTGGCAGCCATAACATGATAATCTATACATTCTTGAACAAAACCATCATTCTTAACATAGGGAGGAGCAATCCCTAACTTTGCAAGATATCTATGAGAAGCAGAATATTTACCATTAGAACACACAAAATTTATCATATTACAAAACAAAATGTTAGAGGGATAAGGGGGATCCTCATCCTCATTACTCTGCTCCAAACCTTGATGAGATATATCCAGAAGAGGTTCTTGAAGAAACTGATTGTCTTGATCCCATGATGAAACTTTGATTAGAGGTTCCTCACTCACTTCTAGATTGTTGGATTGCTTAGATTTTTGAGATGAGGAACTTGGAGAAATAGATGATGAAACTGAAGGACAAACATTGAGACCAAACTGAGCTTGTTCAACCATTGAACAATATTCGAATGGATGAAGGTCACCTAGAATGGTGACAAGTTGATCCTTAAATTTAAACTTCAAACATTGATGAAGAGTAGAAGGGACGACCTTCATTGCATGGATCCAAGGACGTCCAAGAAGTAGATTAAAATATGCAAGGCAAGGTACCACATAGAACAATGTATCTAAAATCTTAGGTCCAACTTTAAGGGGGAGAGATATAATGCCACAAGCTTCTTGGGACTCATTGTTGAATGTTTTGATGATTGCATCGGATTTAGTTAAATCTTCCTCTTTTAATCCAAACTTTTGGATAAATTGATATGTGCATAAATTGAGGGAAGAACCATTATCAATCATAACCCTTTTGATAAAGGTTTCCCCAATAAATGCAGTAATGTAGAGAGAAGAATCCCTACGTAGGTCTGAGGAAGAAATATCATCATCCGAGAATGTGATGTGATGTGTCCCAAGAGAGCTTACAACATTGGCCATATCACTAGGGGAAATATCTGGAGGGACAAATTGTTGTTTTAGAACATTTATTAAGGCTTCTCCATGAGTAGGAGAATTTTGCAAAAGTTCTAAGAGGGAAATATTTGCTGAAAAACTCATCTCCTATTGAGACCGTTGGATCTATCGATTCTGCACCTATTGTTCTGAAGTAGTTGTTACCATACCAACCATTTGGTTATCATAATGATGTGGTACATTTTTACAAGATACTTGATTAACTACTTGTTGTCCTTGCTTAGGTATATTCTAGTTGGTAGTGGACTTTTGTTGACTATTTGAAGATTGAGAATTTCTTACATCAAGACGTCCTGCATCAATTAAATCTTGAACCACATGTTTCAACTTCTTACAAGAATTTGTCCAATGTCCTTCTACTCTATGATATGCACAATGTTGTCCTACCTTGTACCAACTAGCTGTAGTATCTAGTTGCCTTATAGGAGGTAACTCAATTGCATTGGCTTCTAAAAGTTGCTTTAGGACTTCTTCCATAGGTATGCCAAGTCTTGTAAAATTCCTTTGTGGAGGTTTTTGAAGTATTATCTTTTGTAGGTTGTTAACAACATTATTAACAGGCCTACTATCCATTACACCATCACCTACCACATCCTTATTCTTATACTATGACTGAATGGTTTTATCTTCTTTCACTTTGAGTTGTCCTCTTCTGATAAGAGCTTGTTCTACTTTCCTTGCTAACTCAATTGCTTGATCAAAAGATGTGATAATAGTAGTTTCTAATGCATAAGATAATTGTTCTTGTAAATTGCTAATAAATATCTCAAGCATATATTTTTGAGGTATAGGATGTCTTAACCGACCCACTAAACTTCTCCAACGAGCTAAAAATTCTGAAAAACTTTCTTCTTTATTCTGTTTTAAATTATAAATATCTTTCATCGACACTTCTTTTTCAATATATGCACTAAATTGATGAACAAATAATTCTGTTGTTTCCTCAAAATTCCTCAAAGAATAATTAGGTAACTGATAATACCATTCTAATGCCATGCCAGCAAGACTCTTAGGAAACATCTTTAGTAATAACATATCATCATAGATGAGATCATGACAAGTTGTTCTAAATCTTCTTAGATGCTCAATCAGATCTTTTGTTCCCTTATATATAGGCAAAATCGGCATGGAAAAATGCTTAGGATAAGGTCTAGAAGCAACAATAGGATCCAATGGTTGATTACACATTTCCTTATAACTGTAAGTGAAACCTGAAGGCTGAATCATATCCATTTTTGAAGCCAATTGTTTTACCATATTTGTCAATTTTTGAACTTTTGGATTACTATTGTGCAATACCCCCAGATTCCCTAAGGGAGGGGTATAGGTAGGTTGTTGAAAAGGCACTTGGCTTAAGTTGGAGGTATTGATACTATTGTGATATGTGATACCTTGCTAGAGAGGATAACTAACATTTGGTGGAATAGAGGCAAAAGTGTTGAGATTAGCAGATTGAGGAGGAAATTGAAAATAATTTTGAGTGACACTACTGGTTGGAGGAACTTGTGGACTTCTTCCAACATTGGTGGTTACAGTAGTGGCATAGGTTGGATGATGAACATGATTCAAATATTCAGTCAAGGAGTTATCATGAACCTTGGCCATTACCCTGAGGATAATAGGGAGTGGACCAATGATGTTGAATTTTATATTTTTGACATAATTTTTTGACATCTTTATTTTTGAAACAAGTTCCATTATCTGAGATGAGATTTGCAGGAATTCTGAACCTACAAATAATTTGATTAAAAATAAACTTGGAAACTTGGGTTCTAGTGCAAGAAGCTAAGGGCATAGCTTCAACCCATTTCATGAAATACTCAGTGGCGGTTATGATGAATTTGTGTCCATCAGATGACACAGGGTTGATTTTTCCAATGATGTCTAAGCCCCATTTTGAAAAGGGCCAAGGAGATGAAATAGCATGCAGTTCTTGTGCAAGCGCATGGACAAGGTCAGCATGTTTCTGGCACTTGTCGCAATGGTGCACATAATCATGTGCATCATTCTCCATGGTAGGCCAAAAATATCCTATCCTAAGGAGTTTCTTAGCAATGGCGCTACCACTAAAATGCCCCCCCAAGATCCATTGTGGGCTTCACTCAAAGTTGATCTAGATTCTGCTAGATTCAAACATCTCAGTAAGATGCCTTCAAAAGATATCCTATACAAGGTATTACCAATAATTACGAAGCAACTTGCTCGTCTACGTAATAACCGATGCTGGTTGCTATTACAACCTTCAAGGAAGGTCCCATTTTACAAAAAATTAAATATATCAGTGTACCATGGTTTAGGAGTAGTTTCGTTGATTATAAACACATCCAAAGGTTCTAAGCATGATTTGCTTGAAGCAAGTTCCTGGAGTCAACGAATAATGATGGTAGCATATTCATCATCTAACTCCAAGGGCAAAAGAGATGCAGTTGTAGCCATAGCGTCAGTCGTACGGTTGCTAGTTCGAGGAATAGCTTCCAAGGTAACTTGATAAAATAAAGATAATAATTGTAATACATATGTTTTATATGGGCGTAATTTATCATCTCTGGTCTGATAAACATCATTGATTTGATTAATGACAAGTTGAGAATCACTGAAAACCAATAAATTTTTAGTGCCAATGCAGCTCGTAATCCAAGGACTAGAGCCTCATATTCAGCAGTATTATTAGTGCAAGCAAATGTTAGTTTGAAGGATAGAGGTATAAGATGTTTCTACAGAGATATTAAAATAATACCTACACCATCCCCACTCATGCATAGGGCTCCGTCAAAGTATAGGGACCATTGCTCAGGATGGTCTGCCTCTAATTTAAGGCATTCATCAGGAAACTCAATGATGAGGGGATGGGTAGACTCTAAGGGTGCAACAGCTAATTGATCTGCTATGATTTGAACTTTAATAGACTTTTGTCCTATAGACATGATTTCAGAATTGCTTAGCACAATAACCCACTTGGTTGTGCAACCAGATAAGTATGGTCGACTCATGAGATATCGTAAAGGATCAAATTTAGCAATAACATGCATTTTCTGACTGAGCATATAATGGTGTAGTTTCTATGTAGAAAATATGACTGTGAGACATAACTTCTCTAACACTGTATAGAGAGTTTCATAACTGATTAACGTTCTACTGATGTAATAATTAGCACGTTCTTTCTTATCATCGTCAAGTTGAGCTAACATAGCTCCTAAGGCAAAATCTGAAGCAAAAATGTACAAGATAAATGGATGATCAGATCTAGGTGGTGAAAGCACCGGTGGTTTAAGGAGATATTATTTAAGGAGTTCAAATGCTTCCTAGCATTCATTTTCCCAATGAAAAGAGACATCTTTCTTAAGAAGCTTAAGAAAGGGTCCGGTTTTGTCTGCTAACTTACCGATGAAGCGAAGAATAGCTTGAAGCTTACCTTGTAAACTTTGTAATTCAGATATATTTGTGGGTGTGGGCATATATGTGATAGCTGCGATCTTGAGAGGGTCAATTTCAATTCCACGTAAAGAAACTATAACCCCCAATAATTTATCGGACTTAACTCTGAATATACATTTGGTTGGATTTAGTCGGATAAGATATTCCCTTAATCGATCAAATACTTTTCTCAAGTCATCTAAATGATCTTCTTTGATGGAACGAGCTATAATATCATCTATATAATCATGTAGAATATCATGCATCATATCATGAAAGATATAAATTATGGCTCGTTGATATGTTGCACTTGCATTCTTTAAACTGAATGGCATCACTTTCCAACAAAAGGTGCCCGAAGGGGTAATAAAGGTTGTTTTAGCCTGATCTTCAAGAGCTATCTTGATCTAATTATAACCATAAAATCCATCCATTAGGGATATCATTCCGCTCCCAGCAGTAAAATCAATGATCTGATCCATGTTGGGAAGAGGAAAATCATCTTTAGGGCACACAACATTAATATCTCTAAAGTCTATGCAAACCCTAACTTTGGTAGCTTCTTTCTTAGTTATTTGGAACTACATTTGAGATCCATTCAGCATAATCAATGGCTTGTATAAAAATAACCTTCAAGAGTTTTTCTAATTCTCCTTTAACTAGTAAGGCCACTTTAGGATACATTTTTCTAAGTTTCTGTTTAACAGGTTTAGCATCCGAATGGACTACTAGGTGATGCATAACTACAGAAGTGCCTAATCCTGGCATATCTTCATATGTCCAAGCAAAAACGTCTTCATATTCTTTAAGGAATGAAATGTATTTATCTTGTTTTTCTTGACCAATTTTGATCCAATGTTGATTATGTGAGGGTTATCTTTGGTTTCAATGTTAATTTTTATAACGTTTTCAACTTCCATATGTAGATCTCTCTCAAAATTAGATGGGGTAGGTGAAACGCCTAATTCTTGTAATTCTTCCAAGGTTAGCTTGGATAATTCGTCTTGAGGAGTCGTGGCCTCAAGCTGGGCTATACTAGGTATAGAGCCATCAAAATAAAATTTGTTATGTAAAAATTCCTCAATGGAGACATCATGGAAGATATCCTCCTCCAACTCATCGTCAGATTCAGCAATCATCTCAGGGTAAGCTATGGATAGCATATTGCATGTAAATGGATTATCCCTTAAATGCAAAGCATCATGTTTATCCAAATAATCTTGGTAACATATAAGATGGTCATCATCCTCAAATGGGAAGGGCTAACCTTTACTAGGAAATAGGCCCACACCACATTGGGCAGGCCATGGTTCTACCTCAAAAGGTTCTTTCATACCATTTTGGGAAGGTCCCAAACCTTTCCCTTTATATCCCAATCTAAGCATTATAGGTTTAGCTTTAACATACTCATTAGCAAAATAACAATGAGCATACCCATCATAATGAGTCTTGATGTTTCTAGGTATTCTTCCCAGTCATATCCCTTATAAATAAAAGCATAGCTCTCGACTTGGTAGATACTTCCCATAGGCTGTGGGAGGCCCAAGGTACGAGGAGAGGGTGGCAATTGATTTAAAATATGGGAATATTGCATAGCAACATTTGTTTTCTCTGATATAAGAATTTTAGATAGATCAGGTAAGATTTCATCAATAAGAGCGTAAGAGGTAGAAGGATCATTTCCTATGTTTTTGGATGCGGAAAACATGCCTTTCATAGGCGTAGACGTTGTAGAGATGTCAATGGACATATCTATAGGTATGGAAGTTATAGGAGTAAAACAAGAAGCATTGATTGTGGGTTTAGGATCTTTTTGAGGTCCTAATGTGGTTTGTTCGAAATATGGTTGAACTATATGCAGAGGTGTGGTTGGTGGGGAAAAAGTAGATGATGTTATGAGTGTGTGTTTCACACGTTTAGGCGGATGATGAGAATTAGGATGTGTGGATGATAGAGCAGGGTAAAATTGAACTCCAAAAGGTTCTGCCAAAGCACACCTATCAAAGGTTCTAGGATCACCATGAATGGTAACCAACTAATTTTTAAATTCAAATTTAACACACTGATGTAAATTTGAGGGAACAACTCACATCGCGTTGATCCAAGGGCGACCCAAGAGTATATTGTACGATGTAGGGCAATGTACAATAAACATGGTCGTGTCTAAGGTTCTAGGACCAACTTGTAATGGAATAGTAATAACTCCACACATTTCTTGTGTTTCATCATTGAATGCTTTTATAATCATATCAGTTCTTTTCATTTCGTCACTTCTAAACCCAAATATTTGGTAGAAGTCAAAAGTGCATATGTTTAAATATGAACCATTATCAATCAAGACTCGTTTAACTGCTACATATCCAATTAGGGCAGTAATATATAAGGGGTTATCCTTATGTAGACTATGTTGTGGTATATATTTATCCCGAAAGTCAATACAATCGACTTCTTGAGTTATGATAGTATTGGACATGGCTTCAGGTTGAATATTTTGTGGTACCATCATTTGGATTAATGTGAGCATTAATTCATCCCTATGGGTAGGAGAAGATCTTAAAAGGTCCAAAAGGGAAATTCTAGTTGTAGTATTTGATAATTGTTCATTAATATTATAAGGAGGTTTAGGTTGAACATTAGGTGCATGATTCCCTTTATTGGGATTTTTCAAAACAAATGGAGCTGATCCATCGTTCTGAGTTTGATCTTGTTGAGAATTTTGAACCTATTGTCGAGTAACAACTCCAATGGTACCTACAATATTATTTTGTGTATGATGAATGGGTATTGGTCTAGCGTTTATGGCTTGTTCATTAGAAAGTAATTGGTGAGAAGATGGTCGAGTAGTGACTCTTCTAGGAAATGGTTCTTCTGGAATCATAGAACTTGTGATAGGTTGAATAGGATCTGATTCATCTTCAGAACTATTCAATTGATTTGAGGTGATTTCCATGTCACTTTTAGTATCATATTCGATATCACTAAGATCAGGTGTCCGAATATTATGTAGAGGTCTGGCCATAACCATGGATAAAATTGTGTCAAATATTTGCGGATCATGAACAGGTAAATGTCCACTAATAGTTCCTACATATCGGGTAGGAGGGGGAACATTATGATGCTCAATTTTATTAGCCACCTCTTTACCATGCTTTGGTAAAGGATGTTGAAATATATCCAATGATTGATTGGCATTTTGATTCTGATTTTGAGGGATGTTCTTTTGAGCATTATTAGGAGGATTTTGTTTAGGTTGAAAGGCTTGCACCTCCATCTCATTGTTATCAATCAGGTCTTGTATTTTATGTTTTAATATTTTACAAGAGTTGGTAGTGTGTCTAGGTCCTCTATGGAAATCACAGTGTAAATGAGCTTTGTATCCAGGTATAGTTGGATCAGGTTCCCGGATATTTGGTAATTGGATCAATCCTCATGCTAGTAATTGCAGGAGAATGGTTGATAAAGGTTGATTTAACCTAGTAAATTCTCGGGGTGGTTTATCATGAGGTTTCAATATAAATTTCTCTGTTGTTTTCGCAACATTAACAGTAGCGATATTTCTACTATCAGTGACTCCATCGCCCACAAATTATTTATTTTTATATTTATTTTTGGATATTTTCTCATCATCTTCCTTTTTAAATTGACCTCTCCTAACAAGAGCATCTTCCACTCTTCGAGCTAAATATATAGCTTGATCGAAGGTGGTCAAGGTAGCAATTGATAACTCATAGGATAGTTGTTCTTGTAAATTATTGATAAAGATATCCATAATTTCTCGATAAGGTAACACAAAGTGCAATTTTCCTATCAATTGTCTCCATCGAGCTAGGAAATCAGCAAAACATTCATCTTTTTCTTGTTTTAGATTGTACAAATATTTAATGGTTACATGTCTTTCAATGTAGGCACTAAATTGATGCACAAAAGACTCGATGTTTTCTTCAAAATTTCTCAAGGAATGAGTGGGTAGTTGATAATACCATTCTAATGCCATCCCTCCTAAACTTTTTGGGAACATTTTTAGTAATAACAAATCATCATGTGATATATCATGACATGCTATCCTAAACATACGAAGATACTCTATGGGATCTTCAGTTCCTTTGTATATAGGTAGGGTAGGCATAGGAAAGTGTTTAGGATATGGTTGTGCTACAACTATAGGATCTAGAGGCTGACTACACATCTCTTGATAATTGTACGAGGGACGGTAGGGATCTATCCTGGTCCATGCTTGGAGACTAACTGCTTTCACCATGGCTTCCAGGATTACCAGATTGTCCACCATATTGGTTTGGTGGTACATGAGTATGGGATTTGTGAGCGTAGGATGGCATGACATAAGGATTAGATGCTATATTGTTGTTATGCAAATGGTTGGTAGGAAGAGTATTATGAAGAAGATTTTTTGTAGCATTATGTTGTACCCTAGATTGTTGGAAATTGGTATTTGGTTTTGTTTTAGGATTTTTTTGATTTGAGGTATGTTGATCAATAACTTGGGGAAATAGAGCAGTGAATGATGGTTTCTTTTGTGTGGGAATAACCCTAGGCTTGGTAACAGGCACTCTAGATGGTTGGGTAACCTGTTGTTGTTGCATGTTCTGGATTATAGTGCCATATCCAAATTGGATGGTCCAGCTTGATCACTTTCTTGATCAATGAAGGACAAGGGATTAGTGTGTGTGTGATATATGTCTTCTAGGGTTGCTTGAGTGTCACTAATTTGATCCTTGTCCATATGGACTGCTCTATTAAGAGTGCCAATATTAGTATTGAGGAACTTCCAAAAATGTTCCATGTTTTCAAAAGTAACAGCTCCTTCCAGAGATATTTTAGGAGATGAGGATCCTTCCTCTCTAACAGTTTCTCTTTGTTCATTTGTGTCAACAAACTCTTATTCTTGTTGGTCTAGGGTTCCTTCTTCCTCAATTGGGTCTTTAGGAAGGACATCTAGTTTATTTACTGGTCTTCCTAACCAATCTTCTTCTACTTCAGTCTATTTTCCATTCCTAAGTCTAGTCATTATGTTTAAATTTAGATTTTAGCAAATATATATTAATATATTTGCAACAAATTTGGGAGGTATATATTTTAATTATATACCTACTATAATACTTAAAATAAAATGTTTTGATTTTTGTTATGATTTTGTTTTGTTTTTATTTTTTTGTTTTTATGATTATAAATACAACAAACAACACACTAAATGCAAGAAATAATAATAATAAAATAACGGCTTAGTTTTCTATAAATAGTTTATAGATGTCATTGATAGGATCAAGGTCATCAGGAGTCATGAAATGCTCCTCTTCAAATTGGAAATGGTTTTTCAAGAACTTAACAAAGTGTGCTATGGTGATGTTATCTACTTCTGACTCTGACTTGTAAAAATAGAGCTCATGGCAATACTCTCGATATAACATAGCTCTAGGAACTCTATTCCATATCTTTCTATTCGTAAGGACGACCTCTTGATCCTCTATACAAGATAAAAATTTATGTACTACAACTGCATTGTCGAGGTATTCCTCAAAGGTGTACAATTCAAAAGACACAAGGGCTCTTTTATCTGCTAACCACCTATGGCAAGCTCTCTGAAGCTCATGATACAAGGTCACTTTATCAGGATCCAGGATTCTATCTAGGACAAACCTCTTGATTTGCCTAAGTTCGGTTGATCTAGACTCAATGATATTCAATCTCCTATTAAGTGTGTCCCATAAAGTTTGAACCCTATTTTTTTGAGGTACTCTAAGTACAGAAGTAATATCTATAGCTGCTAATTGATTCTCAACATTAATGGTGACAGCTCGTCTTTTATTATAATCTACCATCTAAATATGATATGCAATCTTTGATTCTAAATGCATTTATGTTTTGTTGTTTTTTTTTTATTGATTGTTTTCAAAAAGTTTTTAGTTTTCACGTCGGGTTCACCAAAATGTATCGCTCTAAATTTTTTGCATCCTTACCTTTAGGCTATAGGATCCGTGCCTGGAAGGGGGATGCGAGAAGGATGGGACAATACCTCGGACTGAGAGGCCCTTTGAAGGTCTTGCCTCTCGGGGAAGGGGTATAAGGGTGAATTTTCGATGGATGGTGGGTTCACCAGGAAATTTTTGAGTGGCAGTTTCCATGCCTAGGTTGATAATAGGTTTGATGTGTTCATTTTGTGCTTTTATCATTCAATTCCCAGGTTTGACCAAGATGAATCTAAACTATTATATATGCCAATGCTGATTTTTATGGATACAAAAAACATGAATAAATGCTAAACACAGAGAATATGCTAGATGGGACAGAATATACCTGATTTTGGATGTCTGATGAATATTCTAAGGATTGTAGAAGTCCAAATCATCTCAAATCATACGTAATCATTTGGAATTGCACAAAATCATCTCAGATCACAGTCAATCGTTTGAGATCAGACGAGATTATCATCGATTTGACGAATTCGTCAGACGAATTCGTCAGAAACCTACAATCATAGAAATAGATACAAAATACCAAAAATGCAACTGCTAAAGCAAGGTAAAATGATGGAAATAATAGTAAAATTGCCTAAATGATGAATCCAGATAGCAATTAAAAGGAAATGCATCAATTTGACAATTTATTTTGACTTTATCATGCATTTATATTAAATGAGGTGAACTCCAAGATGAATAAATATAACAACTAAGATAATGCATAAAGAAATGCAGAAAAATGATAAGGAAATGCAAACTCTGGGCTCTGATTGCCCCCAATCTAGACTACAGTCAAGATCACCTCCAATCATACGAGATCATCGTCGATCTATGACAGGATCATCCGAAATCGTTTGGAATCGCCTGCAACGATCCAAGCTTGCTCCAGCTGAAGAACAGTAATATTCCTGCAAGAAAACTTGAAAATATGCAATGCAAATGAAAGTATGAAGGTGTCCTAAGGAGCAAGAAACTAAATTTGTAGGGAAATCCATCATCTAGGGGGTTTGAGAGGATAAACTAAGAAAATCCCAGTTTATATAGGATTAGGTAGAGGTTAGGAGGTTGGAGATCATCCCAATTTGGGAGATCTCCAATGGGGGAGACTCTAACTACGCATACACGTTTTTTGCCCAAGTTAGAGAAGCTATTGAAACATAAGCTAATTATGAAAATTTGGTTTTGGGATGAAATCGTTAGGATGTTCTATTCCAGATGAATTTGTCAGATCTGGGACAATTTCATCTGATCTACGACGATATCGTCCAACGGTCAAAACAACTCCTAAAAATGGCACAAAAAATGAGGGGAGTGGGTAACGGGCGGTTAACAGGGGGTTTAGGGTTAAAATTCAAATTTTTATCTTTTTACTAAGCTTTAACTGTGCCAATTTTAGGGTGCTACAGATAGTCTATCCTTTTATAAAGCAATATTGTAGAAAAATAGTGAGAGCACAAATATCATCTTGACCTAATACGATCATAGATAGGGGTCATCTTGACCTGAGATGGTCATATTCTAATAGACTTAAAATTAAAAATGCATGCAAACTATGTTATTATTTTTTAATTTCAAAACATGAAATATAATGTAGATGATAAGGATGAAAACCTAACCTACAATCCTTTTGTTCAATGTTATAATGTAGATGTGTAGCTATTTTAGGCCTTTGATCAGTGATGTGTATGGTGGTGTAGTTTAGTAATATGTCTGGAAGTGTTGTTTGTATGCATCAAGCACATCGAGGGGGGTCACAGAGGGAACCGACCATGTTCCCCTCTGTCTAGGGGTTTGATGGCTTCAACCCTGATGCAGGAGCATCCAAGGCAGCACAACAATCTTGCATCACCGAAAAAAAGCCAAACAAAAGAAACAAGCAAAAAAAGTTCTAAGTTTGAGAAAAAATATATAAGGTTCAAAGGTGTCATGATATCTCGACATAAAAGTTGTCACAATATCGCGACACCATCAGCATAACGACGGGCGCAAAATAAGTTGTCGCGATATCGCGACATAAAAGTTTTCGCGATATCACGACACCAATAGCATAACGGTGGGCGCAAAATAAGTTGTCGTGATATTGCGACATAAAATTTGTCACGATATCGCAACACCATTAGCACAACGGCGGGTGCAAACTTAATTGTCATGATATCACGACATAACAGTTGTCGCGATATCATGACACAATCAGCGCTATGGTGGGCATAAACCCAAGTGTTGCAATATCACGACACAAAGGTTGTCGCGATATCATGACACCTCCGATCAAGGGCTGAAGCAAAACTCAAGTGTCATGATATCGCGACATAAATGCTGTCGCGATATCACAACACCTCAAAACAAAGCAAGAGCAAAAATGCAGATGTCACGATATTGCGACACCTCGACAAAGAAGGTCGAAGGGCGAAAATGTGTTGCGATATTGCGACACATTGGCGAAAAAGAACCAAAGGCAGAAAAGTTCGCGAAATCATGACATGTCGCATTTTCATGACCTGGCTAAGAAAGAGAAGGCAGATTTTCATGGACTGTTGTAGAACGACAGTTAGCAGTTCCAGAAGCCATTAAGGCAGTTCCAGGAAACCGTTGCAGCGGTTACAGGGACGGTTGCGAATGACGTTTACAGCAAGAATCAGTGATGTTAAAAAAGGGATTTTATTTGAAGGATTGGCAAGTGGGAGAGACGAAGGCTGCGGCTTCTTTTGGCATTTTTGTTGTACTGTGTAATCTTCCATAGTTACAAACTTTTCTAGGAAGTCACGCAATACTTCATTCATCAGCCTCATAAACGTACTCGGTGCATTAGTCAATACTGATGGATAGACCGAAGTAGTCAATAGAAGTTTGGGTAATCTTCTACAATGTCTGGTAGGAGATAAACCCAAGGGATTGGATCTGATGTTACCACAAGCAGAGTTTGCTTACAATAATTCTGTCAATCGCAGTATTGATAAATCCCCATTCCAGATAGTGCATGGGAACAGCCCGAGAAACACTTCTAAGTTAAGGCCAATGGAAAAGGGTGACAAGTGTAGTGCTGAAGCTGAAGACTTTGTAGCACACATGAAGAATTTACATGAGGAGGTACAGCAGCATATCAATAACATGAATGCTACTTACAAAGCCCGAGTAGATCAGAAGCGGCATTTCAAGGAATTCCAAATAGGAGATGAATTCATGGTTCATTTGTGCAAGGAACGTTTTCCTACCAAAACCTACAATAAGTTGAAAATGAAGAAGTTTGGACCTTGTTGGATCATAGGTAAACGAGATTCAGGCAATGCCTATGAAGTAGATCTATCGAGTGAGATGAATATTTAACCCATCTTCAATATTTTAGACTTGGTTGAATATCATGCAGGCAGTTGTAGCGAACCACCCAGTCTGGATCTGTGGAACATTCCTGCATCCACTCCAGACAAAGAAGAAATTGAAGACATACTCGACACTCACGAAGGTAGAAGTACCCAAAACAGGAAATATTCATAGTATTTGGTCAAGTGGAAGAACTGACCTATTGAAGATGCCACATGGTTGTCCAAATTAGAGGTTGATCGTCTAGGTTTTCCTCTGACTGTCCAAAAGTGAGGATCACTTCTAAAAAAAATCTACCCTTGGTGTCTGATGTAGGAGCATCCAGGGCAGCACAGCAATCTTGCATCACCGAAAAAAGCCAAACAAAAGAAACAAGCAAAAAAAGTTCTAAGTTTGAGAAAAAATATATAAGGTTCAAAGGTTTTGCGATATCGTGACACCATCAACATAACAGCGGGCACAAAATAAGTTGTCGCGATATCGCGACATAAAAGTTGTCGCGATATCGTGACACCAACAGCATAACGGTGGGTGCAAAATAAGTTGTCGCAATATTGCGACATAAAATTTGTTGTGATATCGTGACACCATCAGCACAATGGCGGGTGCAAACTTAATTGTCGCGATATTGTGACATAACATTTGTCGCGATATTGCGACACAATCAGCACTACGACGGGCGCAAACCCAAGTGTTGTGATATCGCGACACAAAGGTTGTCGCGATATCATGACACCTCCAATCAAGGGCGGAAGCAAAACTCAAGTGTCGCGATATCACGACATAAAGGCTATCGTGATATCGTGACACCTCAGAACAAAGCAAGAGAAAAAATGCAGATGTCACGATATCGTGACACCTCGACAAAGAAGGTCGAAGGGCAGAAAAGTGTCGCGATATCGTGACACATTGGCAAAAAAGAACCAAAGGCAGAAAAGTGTCACGAAATCGTGACATGTCACATTTTCACGACCTGGATAAGAAAGAGAAGGTGGATTTTCTTGGACTGTTGCAGAATGATAGTTGGCAGTTCCAGAAGCCATTAAGGCAGTTCCAAGAAACCGTTGCAGCGGTTACAGGGACGGTTGCGAATGGCATTTACAGCAAGAATCAGTGATGTTAAAAAGGGATTTTTTTTGAAGGATTGGCAGGCGGGAGAGACAAAGGTTGCAGCTTCTTTTGGCATTTTTGTTGTACTGTGTAATCTTCCATAGTTACGAATTGTAATCTTTCCATGCTTCAAAATAAAATTGCATCTTTTCTTTGTCATTAAAATTGGCTCCCCATCAAACCCCAAGAAAAATATTTTGGCCATCCATACAACCATACAAGAAGTTACCTCTACTTAGTGATCATCTTGGGCTAAGATGGTTTCAAAACATGGACCATATCAGGTCAAGGTTTCAAAATAGATATCATCTCAGGTCAAGATGATTTCAAAACAAATACCATATTGAGTCAAGATGGTTTCAAAATAAATATCATCTTGGATTGATATGGTTAATATTGTAACCTGCAATCACAAAATAAACAATAATTAGTAATATTTTGAAAAATAGGGACTAGGTTCCACTGTGATCACCATTTGAAAGCACAAAAACTTGCACCATACAAAAAGCAAATGTATAACCGAAAGACAAGTGATCAATAAAACAAACATTTTATTAATTGATAGTTTCAAGGTGTTGCAATAGAATCTCCTCGAGGGATTTATTTCAGTGATACAATCAATACAATGAAAGGGTGTTATCTCCTTTTCATACAAAAAGGATCTTGATGCAACATGGAAGATTCGTGTGCCAGTAATAGTGTTTTGGGGAGCAAGTGTCTAAGACCACTACCTGAGGGTTGGATCTAGAGTTTTACACTATCTTTGACGCTTGTAACTA
This sequence comes from Wollemia nobilis, assembly GCA_028583015.1. NCBI lineage: Eukaryota > Viridiplantae > Streptophyta > Pinopsida > Araucariales > Araucariaceae > Wollemia > Wollemia nobilis. Next base: position 4,594,354 of record JAQPPZ010000523.1, on the reverse strand, counting down.
GAAAAAAATGAAATAGAAGTATATCAATAGCATATGTGGGGTCCACCAAGGTTGGACCCATATTTTATCAAAAAATGCAAAGCAAAATGAAAAGCAAACACGTGTATAATAATAGAAATATCTAGTGCTAGACTGAACATGCAAATGAGAATCTATGCTAAAATGTAGAAAAATAGTAAATAATGATCACCTAATCGAGATCATCTTGGGTTGAGATGGTATTGTCTGTGAACAGTCTCAGGGTGAGACAATCGTAATTGAAGACCTGCAACTCTGTGAAACCAGATTCGGGTGATGTTGGGTAGCATAGTTTGGTTTTGTTGATAAATTATGAGGTGATTCTGTAAGGGAATGGGAAAAATAAAATGATCCAAAGCTACAATAATGATCAAAAAAGGATGAATAAAGCAACTTCAAAATTCATGTGGTAATCCAACATCATGAACATGAGTAGCAGTAATGCATGGTGAGGTTTTGATAATACTTCATTGCTCTAAAAATTGAATTCAGGATCCCTTTTGCAGAGGGGGGAGCACCTCATTTTATAGCCCTCTTGGCATGTAGCCAATAGGGAAAAGTGGTAATCATGGACTATATGATTACCTACTACAACAATCTACAGGTGGTAGGAAAATTTTTTGTTGTCTTCATATCACCTAGAATCGGTAAAAAATCAACCATTGTATGACAAGTAGTTATTGCCTATTTTATTTTTTATTTTTGTGCACCCACAACCATCTCAAGTCGATATGATCCCGACTCTGAGATCATCTTGGGTTTATATGATCATGATTTGAGACCATCTTGGGTTGATACGATCATGCTTCCCATGGTGAAAAAGTGCCTTTTGCTGGTGAAAGACACTGAATTAGACCTGAGGCTACCCAAGATGGGTTGTTAGTGTTAGAGTGAGGTCTCTTTGTGAGTCTCCTTATGATGACACATTTTAGGTTTCTACACAATGATATATATAATAAACCTAAAGAACCAAAGATAATCTTCAAACTATCCATCCCTAACAATTTTAATCATTGGAAGGCCTTTGAAAATGATGAATCGATCATATAATTCTGACTAGAGAAGCCCAATACAGTAAAGAGAATAGTGATTATGAGGAATACATCAAATATGGAATCAAATAGCTAAATATAAATCACTTTCCCAAGAGTTTTATCACTCTAGAAATCCTATTTAATATAGATGATAATACAAGAAAAATGAGTCTCAAAGTAAAATCCTCCTTATATCCTCTTGAAGCGGATGAATGATAAAACATCATGCTTGGAAAGGATTGCACTTAGGAAGAAATGGGAATTTTCAAATTTCTTTATGACAAGTATGGAGACATCATTACATGGTCATATGAATATCTCAAGGTCTATGACAAAAAATATGGAGTACACCATTGAGTTAGAACTAAGTGCTAGGCCATTCAAACAAAAGTAGCAAACAATGAACCCTAAGATCAAGGCAATAATGAACAAGGAACTTTTGAAGCTCCTATAAGAACAAATATTATTCTCAATTAAACACTCCACCTTTGTTGCCAATTTGATTCTTTTTCACAAGAAAAATGGTGACATAAAGCTATGCATTGATTTTAGAAACCTGGACCAAGATTCATTAAAAGACCACTATTTTTTGCCTATAATAGATTAGATTCTACAAAAAGGTAGTTGGGTCGTAAATTTTGTCTCTCCTTGATGTTTTCTTTGGGTATAGTCAGATCTTAGTCAAATATTATGAGTAACATAATACCACCTTCACCACCAAATGGGATACCTTCACATATCAAAGGATGTTATTTGGTCTATAAAACATGGGGGTGACCTTCTAAAAGGCTATGGGAATAGCATTTTCTAGACTTGTATGTGAGACGATTCTCATATATCTTGATGACCTAACTGTATATTCTAAATATAGGAGTAAGCACATTAAACATCTCATGTCAATTGTATAAAGGCATAAAGAGTTCAGTATCTCACTTAATCCTAGAAAGTCTATTTGTATGGTCGAGGAAGGCAAATTTCTATGCCATTTAGTATCAAAATAAGGTTTAACCATATACCCTAAGTAGAAAAAATCCATCCAAGAACTCCCATTACCATCTTCCATCAAAGGAATCTAGTTGTTCCTAGTTCAAATCCAATTTATCACTAAATTCATTATGAAAAATAATATTCACTATCATTGGAAAAGGATTATAAGAAAAAATATAGAGGCTAGAAAATAAAGAAAACGTAGATTTTCAGACCTATTACCAAATTTTTTAAAAATGTTCACTCTATAATGGACATTTGAGAGATAAATATTTTCAAGATGTTAAAGATACCATTTCTAGAGCCCTAGTCTTGATCAACCCATATTTATCTAAAGACTTCAGGCTATATGTGTTTGGTATGGATGAAAGCATTACCATTGTCTTAGCCCAAAATAATGATAAATATTAAGAGCATCCCATCTCATTCATGAGCCAAGCCATCCATAACTACAAAGAGAGATACACCTTATTAAAAAATAGGTTTTCTCCATCATGAAAGTTCTTAAGAATTTTAGGTACTATATGTCATAGAGTAAAAGCATTTTCCTTGTGATACACCCTAATGTCTGACTGCTATGTTGCATGGTGAGTTAGGAGAAAATATGGTTAGGTGGATCAATAAAATTCAAGAATTTGACAAAGATATCAAACCCACAAAGCTCATAAAGGAAAGGGCCTTATGTGAAAGTCTGGTAATGACATGTCCCTAAACATAATATTGCTATAGTAGAAAAAATAGATATGGATGACAAAACTACTTAAATAGGTGACAAATATGGATATATGACCATAGGAAATTTACCAGAAGGGTTGATGGCAAAGGAGAGAGCCTGATTAAGGAAGTAAGCAACACCTTATTATTATCTTGATGGCATCTTATTTAAGAAAGGAAATGGTAATGTCTTCTTGTGCTATTATAAATAATAAATAACATAGGCCCTAAGTAAGAAATACCATGATGAATGGGCATTACTTTATGCCCATAACTCACATAATATTGAGGTTGGATATTCCTAGACTACTATATTTATTAATTGCCACTAGTGGGTCAAATATTGTAGATATTATTACATGTTTAGAGGAAGGAAGAGAAGAGTTTAAATGCCCCTAAAACCCATCATTGTGACTAATCCATTCCAAAAAAAGGGCCTAGAAATCATTGGTAAAATAAATCCATTGTCAAGTGTAGGGCATGGATGGATCCTCGCTACTATATATTACTTCACTAAATGGGTTCAAGCAATCCTAGTTAAATTGGATAATAAAGAGGTAATGTTTTAATTATTAAAAGACATCACCATCAAATTTAGGGCTTTGACTACCATGGTCATAGATAATGCCACCTATTTCAAGGGAGGAAAGGTGGTGAATTTTACCTTGGACAACAAGTTCTTATTTGAGACATCGTCCAATTACTATCCTAGACCAATAGGTTGGTTAAATTGACTAATATGAATATCATGAGGATCCTAAATAAAAACCTCTCTAAATCACAAAGGGATGGCACACCAAACTATGTAAAGCACTATGTATAGATTGAGTGATTCCAAAAGCATCCATCGATTCATGATCCTACAAGTTAGTCTATGAAAATAAGGTTGTATTACCAATCAATTTAGAGCTCTCTTCCATCAAAATGTTGCACTAGCTTGAATTGGAAGACAATGACATCAAGTTTATGAAAGAAAAATTGAATGCATCACTGAACCTAAATGAAGAAAGAGAAAAGACTTTCAAAATAATAGTGCACTACCAGGAGACTGTCAAACGGGAAGGACTATAAATAAGATCTTATATTCAAATGGGATGAAGTCTAGGAAAAACTAGGCTTATACCAAATATTTTACTCCTTGCATAGGAGGCCCTATAAAATTATGAATATTGTAGGCTTAAATTCCTATAAACTTGCTATCTTGGATGGGAGAACATTACCTAAATTTATGAATGGGTAGCACCTTCCATAATTTAGCAACAAGATTCCATCCAAAAGGGTGTGTAAATATGTACATATATTTCTAGTGACTATTATTCTGATAATTATTCCCCTTTCAATTCTCTCTCTTCTTTCATCATAATATCATTTATTTATGCTAAAAAATGAATGATAAAACCACTTACATAAGCAATTGAAGCACTTGCCTCAATGCCTATCCCATTCCAACTAATAATGAGGATGAATCAATCCTTAACAAGTAGATTATCCCATCGAATAGGCATATGCCAAGGCATAGATAGGCATGTGTAGCCTTCTAAGGTCTATAATCCATGCCAAGGCATAGATAGGCATGTGTAGCCTTCTAAGGTCTATAATACTAGGAGGGTCCAAGGGACCCTCACCTTTGAATGCCCATTATGCTAAGCATCCAATCTCCACTATGAAGTTCTCACTACCCTTTGCACATGAGAAATAACTCATGATTGTTTGAGTGAATTACTCAAACTAGTTAGGTTGATTGGGTAGAGCTTGAGTGAGGCTCCCCATTATGCCTACCCCAAAGTGAAATTCTTTGAATTATAAGGGATCCTTTCCCCTCAAGTAGTATGCTCAAATTTATAGAAAAATTAACCCCTTATCAAATTGTTGCCTCCAAAAGACTATGTCTTTTTTCCATAAACCTCACGTGAGTGAATTTATTGCAATTATGAGCAAATTTCTCCATTTTTCCAAAGCCATATAAATGCCTCAAAAGTGATCAAATAACTCCATTTGCCAAGACTTATTTCTAAAATTTCACCTTGTCTAAATTTCTCCACAAGTCATCATGGATATCACTTTTGCATTCGCTAGCTCTTATTTGCTTAAAGAAGACCACATCTCAATTTATTCCAATATAGTCTCTTCTCCCACATCTACTCCATATTTTCCCATTTCAATCCTACTTGGGGAAGTAGAATTGTCAAGAAAAAGTAGAGAAACAAGAGAGGTAAGATAAAGAGATAGATATACCCTCCTCCAAAGAGACGTGAATAATTTTTTGATGATCCCTGCCAAAGTATCAAAAAGGGGAATTATATGCATCTAATTAGATAAGTCAAGAAATAATCCTTGAGGAGGTTCAATCTAGGACCCCAAATCAATTCATAGAGCATAAATCACATCTAGACATTGGGGCTTACAATAAACTTAGTGTCACAAGTATGGAGCTACCCCAAACTAGTGGAAATAATTGGGAAAATATGTGATCCTTTGGGAAGAAGTTTTACACTCCTTCAAAGACACCTTTTATATAAGGGAGGGAGACATAAGAAAAATGCTCAAGGCTATAGATGACCTAAAAATATGGGTATATTGCAACCCCAAAACTCAAAAGGACTTCTACTACCATTGCACAAGCACCTATTGGCAAGATTTCTTAATCCATCATCTAAAAAATACCAATATACCTATAAAATTTAGCCTTCTATTGAAGCTAGATATCTTTAAGGATTATGTGTAGATGGTACTATCTATAATAGCCATGGCTCTAGGATAAAGGAGCAATTTGAACCTCTATGAAGAGCATATTGCCCTACTTGACACTGTGCAAACCTACCCTGGGAATTCATTATTGACTAACTGTGACAAATACACAACATACCAAATGGACCACTAGTTGAAGGTATTTGTAGAAGAAAGAAGATTCAACTACACCTCTTACTTGGTATAGCTTATTATACAACAGAAGAAACATTGGTTTCCAACCCTCCATCTAGACAAGGTAGGATCAAGTGTCAAGCTACTTTTAGTGGTTGAGTGCATTGATATAGATTGTTGAGAAATATGAAAGATCTCCTACTACTTCTATGATGAGGTGTACAAGGTAATCATAGAAAACTTTAAGGGTAAGGCACAAAGGTTATAATCTGATGTATGCCAACTCACAATGTCATGGAATGGCCAAGTGAATATTTCTACCTAGGGAGAACTTCATCCTTCACATACCTCTATGGCTTTTCAGTCATACCTTTTGAGTTACACACATGAGTGTCTTACTACATCTTCAATATATAGTACATACAACAACTTAATTATAAGTGCCTTAAGTATTTTAATAGGTATAAGAAAATCAAATTCTACCCACTTAAGTAGTTGATCACGAATATTGCACCAAAGTTATATTTGTTCTACCAAGTGGTAGAGGTGAGATTGAGAGGAGTGGATATGCTAATATTTCATTGGTACTATGATCCACAAGGTATATTTAAGAATAAACTAAGCAACAAGAAACTAGATGCCTTATTCATGCATAAAAAAACTATTACATATAAAAGGAGGTAAATCCCTATAAAGAATTGGTCATTGCTACTTTAGGGAGTAATTATGGGTATGAATATGGAATCCTAAGTTGGTATAATAACCCACTAGAGTGGAACATCTTCTACACCAAAGGGAAGGATAAACTTGACCTAGACATAAATATGAACCATCAAAAGCTATGGGTACTAAAAAAATTAAGACATATGGATAGGAAAACCCTAGCATGGTAGAGGATGAGATATAAAATAGGTAGAATCATAAAGCCTACAAGGGATGGCCCATTCAATGGTAAAATATTTGCCATATGGGATTGAAGGCACCTTAAAAGTGCAAAAATACCTAATATCATTAGTGAAGCAATGACCAAACCCTCAAACTCCTAGAGACCAAATAAGAGGTCAGTGCTTGAAATCAACATCTCTACTACACCTTTGATATTGTTTGTGGGTTTTTTCAATAGTAAGGAAGACTGTAATGAAGGGGCTAAGGGGTTTTGAGAGATGAATCAATGTTCAATGAGGTTACAATGGTAAAAGAGCAATAATAGTAGACAACCTAGCTTGAGGGAAAATACCTTAAGGAGGCTCCCTCCCACATTGGAAACAACCATCATTAAGCCAATACTCTTACCATATTCACTTTCCTACCACCATTAATTGTTATCCTTACTTTAGAAATTTGTTTTTCTTCTCCCCCTTTCCATTATTTTGTTGCACTTCTCTCACCCTCCACCAATGCAAATCATAGTTCTCCAAAGGGTACCCTCCTCCCAATAGTTTTTTCATGACTAGGACCATGCCTATGATCTCATTCCCATAACCTGTAATATAGGTTTCCACTACATAAACCTTTTTCCCATATACCATATCACCACCATTAGTTGATCAGTTGTAGTAGCTTACATTTAATTATGTCAATCTAGGTTAATATAGGTTGGATTTAAAGAGTAGAAATCTAGTATAGATTGTACCGTAGTAATTAATACTAAGCTTAGTTCAGATCTCTTTTTGGTTTCATATGTTGCATAAATTAAAGTTTATGAACAATAAAATAAAATATGCAATTTATGAATTATTCTATATGAGTATATGTGGATCCACGAATGATTTAATGATGCATAATATAATTTATAATTATTTTTTTTATGCAATTTAATTAAGTTTATGCTTTAGAATTTATTCTACATTCTAACTCTATTTACCAAGGGCAAGATATTAGGGACTCACATTTCGAAGTGGGCCCTACCTCTGGAAGGTTAGTGTCAACCCCTTCCTCTATTTTCTATTTAGTAATAGACACTCATTTAATTAATCTAATTCTTAATTATTTCATAATTACAAGAGAATAAAAGAAATAAAAATTACCAAAGCAAGTAAAATATAAAATAATTATAAAACATAGTTTACCATATCCTAAAGAAAATATTGTTGTTGCTTTTATTATTGAAAATCAAACGTACATGGTTGCGCATCCAACTTTCAAAATTACATACAAAATATTACATGAGGAATAATCACCGATTATAGATATTTCTTTTTCGCTCACCATCCAACCAGACCTTTTCAAAGGCCTCATATGAAAATATATATTGTCACTCAGATAATTTCGAACATAACTCCCCGTATTTCTCCCATATGGTTTGGACTTGATCACACACCAACTTTACTCTAACAAGAATAATCTAAATTAACACATCTCCTAAAATACTTGGACTCAATAAATATTCTAATTGGTCCAAGTGGCATCTAATTATAACATAATACTAACTTTGAATTGGTGGTATGCCCCTTGTTTAGACTTGATACATTGATTTTTAGGGAAGGATGTTTTACCAAATTCACGTATTGTTATAGAAAATCTCATAATAAATCATGTGTTGGCAATTTGAGTTATTTTATGTTGTCATTGATGTCACATGGATCATTGATGTCACATGGATCACATTTGAGTTTTGGTGGCAAAAGCACTTCATAAAATATCATTTATGATATTTTGGAGAGCATGGATATATACAGGGTTTTTGTGAAAACCAAGGCAGGAAAAATAAAAGGTTTTATTTAAAACCATGGATGGCAGATTTGAAATGGGTTTTTCTTAAAACCCAGGTTGGCTTTTCGTTTCATCGAAAAAGGTGCCCCGTGATGGAGATATTTAATTTTAAATATTTAGTTTAAATTTTAAATTATTTAAAATTTAAATTTTAATTTTAAAATTAAAAATAAAATTATAGCACCGACGTCTAAAGAAAGGAGGAAAGGCATATATTAAAAATAATAGCGCCGACGTCTAAAGAAAGGAGGAAAGGCATATATATATATATATATGCCACCAAAAGTTTCGATAAATTCTTGTCCTCGATTTTTGAATGCATTCGAATTGATAATGTAATGCGAGAAGAGCCTGTGTGTTGAAGCGTGTGTAAAGAGGCGTGTGAAGGGTTTACGAAATTTGGGTCCATTGAAGAATCGTTCACGGAGGATAACCAAACGCATAGGCACCTTTGGCCTAGTGGTTCGTGCGTTGTGTAAGAAGCAGGAGGTCCTGCGATCGAGTCTCGCCGGGGATGCTTGCTGTGTTGAAACGCTCGAAGCATTTTTGAGTTTTTGAAGGGCGCAGAATATTGAGGTATTTGTTTTGGTTCGTGCCCCTTTGAACACGTGAGGGCATGTGGCCCAACGGCGGCTTGGCCACGGTTAAGGCGCTGAGCGAGGAGGCGTCAAGGGATCGAATCCCATCAGGGACAGAGGCAAGTTAATATTTTTTAATATTTTATTTTTCTAAAGTTGCCCTAGGAGAAATAAGGGTTATGATGCACCTTAAGAAAAAGAGAGATTTCTGGTGATTTTCTTTTTGGAAGTATATCATATTATATATCATTGGAAAGCTTATTTCGAGGGCTATTTGATTAACTTGCTTAGAGGGAGAAATAAGGTGTGTGTAAAGAGATATTTCTGATTTTGTAAAGAGGTTCAAAAGTGAAGGTTGCTTTGTTCTTTTTCAAAGAGGATTAATTCTTTCATGAGGGGACATGATGTATTTTATTGAGTAGGAGTAATAAGGTGTTATTTGGATATTATTGTTGTGTTATTAATCATGATCCCTAACCCTTATTGAAAGTTGAAAAAGAAAGTTTGTTGAGTGTGGCAGATTTAGTGGACAACTAATAAGGCATCAAAAAGGTATGAGCAATATTCTCCATTGACTTTGTTTATGGTGGTTGATTTCTGAAATATCATTGGAGAGAAAAGGATTGATTGTGGTTTCCTTTTCGAAAGTGGTTGGTTGAATGCTTCAAGGTTTTCTGGTTTGAGAGTTGTGTTTAAACCTTGTTTTATAAGCATTGTTGTTGAAGCCATTAGTTGTGTGAAAAACCTGAGATAGGGTTTGAGAAGAACATGAGTATCATTGTTATGTGAAGAATGTTTTATAAGCATTGTTGTTGAAGCCCATTGATTGTACAAAGAACTTGAACTTGAGTTAGAGGAGAACATGAGTATCATTGTTATGTGAGATTTGTGGTTAAGCATTGTTGGAAACATTTTGAGTTGGTTGATACATGCTTGGACTAGGGATTGTGAGAAAGAGTTGTTCCTTGTTGTGATTGGTTGAGTAGAGTTGTTTGAGCCTAGTCAAGTGAATGAGTGAAGTGGTTGTTCAAGTTCCATGAAACAAACTATTCTATATTCTGATTTGAGTTGAGATCATTGTGGATCATTGTTGTCATCCATTGTAGAGTGCATTGCCATTCATTATTGAGTTCATCATTGAGCCTTGCCTTCATAGATTTGTGGATGAGATTTGAGTGCTACTTGAGCATGATTGATTGAGCCTTTGAGAAGGCTTTTGGGATAGATTTCTGGATAGATTTGTGGCAACTTTTGTGCATGATTGATTGAGCCTTTGAGAAGGCTTTTGGATAGATTTATGGATAGATTTTGAGCAAGTTCTTGGTGAGCTTGCTAGAGTAGATTTGAGCAAGTTCTTGGTGAGCTTGCTAGAGCATATTTTGAGCAAGTTCTTGGTGAGCTTGTTAAGAGATCAGTGAGATTGTTAGAAGTATATTAGAGATTGCTTGAGCAAGATCAATGGGATTGCCTACCTAAGTAGATCAAGATTTCCTAGCTGAGTAGATTAGTGGATTGCCTAGCTAATAAGATTGGTGAATTGCCTTGCTAAGCAGATCAGTGGATTGCCTACTTGAGCAGATCAGGATTGCCTACTTAAGAAGATCAATGGATTGCCTACCTGAGTAGATCAGTGGATTGCCTAACTGAGCAGATCAGTGAATTGCCTTGCTGAGCAGATTAGTGGATAGCCTAGCTTTGAGTAGATCAAAGTAATCATTTGTATTGGGATAAGGATCCCTATTTCTTTGTGAAATATTATAAGGAGATTATCTTGTGGAGTACCCCACATTGGGGGAACCACGTTAAATCTTGTGTCTCAATTGTGTGTGGTGATTTGTGCTCTTGCTTACTATTGCTATCTATGTCATTAATGCACATTGCTATATTTGGATATTGCAATTAAGGACACTAATTGATATTGGTTTGGAAAGAAAGTAAAAAGTGGGCGCTATACTGTTCACCCCCTCTCAATATAAGCTTGTGTTCTTCAATTGGTATCAGAGCGGGTTCCTTCAGAAAGGCTAACAACTTGAGGGCAGATTCTACAAGAACATAGATGGCTTCATAGAATGGATCATCTACAAATAAGGCTCCACTATTTGACGGTAACAATTATGCTTTCTGGAGCATGAGAATGAAGAACTACTTGATATCACAAGGATATGAGGTATGGCAGATGGTTGAAAAAGAGTATAAGGTTGAAGGTGATCCCGAGGTAGATAAGACTATCAAAAAATTGGTTGAGATCAATGCAAGGGCAATGAATTGTATTTTGAGTGGGCTACGTGAGATAGATTTTGCAAAGGTAATGGTATGTAATTCAGCTAATGAAATGTGGACCAAGTTGCGGAATACCTATGAAGGAGATTCCAAGGTAAAGTTGGCAAAACTACAAACTCATAGAAAAATATTTGAGGAATTGAAAATGGAAGATTCTAAAGATATAGCAAAGTTTTTACTTCGAGTTGATGAGATTACTAACACCATGAGAGGTCTAGGATTTGAGATGAAAGAATCAGAAGTTACTCAAAAGGTTTTGAGATCACTTCCCATGAAGTATGATGCAAAGGTTTTAGCAATAGAAGAAACAATGGATATCAACAAGCTAACAATGGAAGAACTACAAGGAACTCTCACAACTTATGAGATGAGGATAAGTAAGCATCAAGTTCCAATAAAAGAAATTGCATTCAAGGCTTCAAAGAAAAAGAAAGGGAAAATTCTAGAGACAGATAGAGATTCAGATAATGATGAGGAAGCTAACTTCATCAAAAGGAAAAAGGACTTAAGGAATTACAGAGATATGAAGAAAGTCAAATGCTACAAGTGTGGTGATTTTGGTCACTATGCAAACAAGTGTCCACATGAAGAAAATAGTGATGATGAAAAATAGGGTCATAGAAGAAAAGAAGATGGAAAGCATAAGCATGACAAAGATGATAGATACAAGCAAAGCAAGTATGAGAAGAAGAAAATTTTTGTAAGACAAAGAAAACTTTCTACATTGAAGAAGCAAGTGATAGCTCAGATCACAGTGATAGAGACAAGTCGGATGATGAAAAGGAAGAACATCTATTCCTAGGAATAGAAGGTGAAAGAGAACAGTGCTTTGTGTGTGGTCAAAGAGATCACAGATCAGGATATTGCAATGGATTCAGTGATAGTGAAGATGAGATGACACATCAAGGAAACATGCATGGTCAAAGAAATCATGAAAGTTTGTTTGCTATAGAAGATTATAATGATCTTAGTGACAGTGAAGATGAAGAAGGGTTTTTCTATGGGATAAAAGAAGTAGAAGAAGAACATTCACTCCAAACAGAAGAAGTTAAACAAGAGAATATTGTAAGAAAGATAGATGTCTCAGTTGATCTAAAGGAAGACTTCAATGATATCCATGAGCAACTACAAGAGGTTAAGGAGAATCTAAAAGAATTGAGATGTTCCATACTTGAGAAGTTTGATCCATCACATGACTCAAAAGGTCAAGATATTTTCACTAAGAAGGAAACATGTATTTCAGAGACAATAAATATGGATGCCAATTTGCTATTTGACACAAATGAAGAGAAAGAAGAGGAAGGTTCCAAAGCACCAAAGGTCTCATATTTCAGGTTTGGGGAATCACACTCAAAAGGAAAGGAAGTTCTAAAATATGAAAGCAAGGAAGCACCTAAGTGTTATGAAGAAAGTTCCAAAGTTCCTATGGCTTCAAACATCCAGTTTGGATCTTGTTTTGAGATAGGTGAATCAAGTTCAAAAGGAAAAGAAATTCTTGAAAAGGAAAGCAAGGAAGAAATTAAGGAAGAGGATTTAGATACTACAAAGAAGGTTCAAGGATACAATGCACAAGTCAAAAATGATCACAAGGATAATGGTCAAGAAAGGTATGAGGAACCAAGGCATGAACAAAGGGCTTTTCAAGGACATTGTTTTTCTTGTAATGGATTTGGACACAGGGCTATACACTTCAGGGTCTATGGATCAAAGAAGTTTGATTTTGCTAGAAGGAACTTCAAAGGAAGAAGGTATGGTTTTCAGGGACATTGCTTCTCATGCAACAGGATTGGTCATAGAGCTTCTCAGTGCAAAGAAAATGAGCAACATGGTTTTGGATTTAGAGCTACACAATTTAGAAGTCATGGTCATAATGATTATGAAAACAAAACTTCACAATACAGGGTTCAGGAAAGGAATGGATATGGAAATTATTTCAAGAAAGAATTCAGGATATGGGCACCATCCAAAGGCTACAATATCAAGTGTTTTAATTGCAATAACTTTGGACATATTGCAAAATGGTGTAGGACTCAATTCCAAACAAGTTTAAGACAAGAAGGTCAAGCAGTTTCAAGGCAAGAAGGTCAAACAGGTTCAAGACAAGAAGATCAAGTAATTCATCAAGAGAAGGATATCAAAAAAATATGGAAGGAAGTTGACAGAGGAAAGAAACAATGTAATATGGGAGTAAAAGTACTCCCACCCCAAAATTAATCACCTCAAGAGAGAAGGTGGTGAGGGGGCTATGCTTAAGAGTCATATCTTTTAGCCCCATAGGTGTCCCTTTTGCCATTGATGTCAAAGGGGGAGAGATTTGAGTTAGGGGGAGCAACCTCCAAAGAGAGCATTGAGTTAGGGGGAGCAGCCTCCAAAGAGAGTATTGAGTTAGGGGGAGCAGCCTCCATAGAGAGTATTGAGTCAGGGGAGCAACTTTGATTCTCAGAGATGGTTTTTGCAGTGATTGTGGTGATTTGCATTAGAGGTGTTGCCATCAATGACAAAGGGGGAGATTGTTGGAAATTTGAGTTATTTTATGTTGTCATTGATGTCACATGGATCATTGATGTCACATGGATCACATTTGAGTTTTGGTGGCAAAAGCACTTCATAAAATATCATTTATGATATTTTGGAGAGCATGGATATATACAAGGTTTTTGTGAAAACCAAGGCAGGAAAAATAAAAGGTTTTATTTAAAACCATGGATGGCAGATTTGAAATGGGTTTTTCTTAAAACCCAGGTTGGCTTTTTGTTTCATCGAAAAAGGTGCCCCGGTGATGGAGATATTTAATTTTAAATATTTAGTTTAAATTTTAAATTATTTAAAATTTAATTTTAAAATTAAAAATAAAATTATAGCGCCGACGTCTAAAGAAAGGAGGAAAGGCATATATTAAAAATAATAGCGCCGATGTCTAAAGAAAGGAGGAAAGATATATATATATATATATATGCCACCAAAAGTTTCGATAAATTCTTGTCCTCGATTTTCGAATGCATTCGAATTGATAACGTAATGCGAGAAGAGCCTGTGTGTTGAAGCGTGTGTAAAGAGGCGTGTGAAGGGTTTACGAAATTTGGGTCCATTGAAGAATCATTCATGGAGGATAACCAAACGCATAGGCACCTTTGGCCTAGTGGTTCGTGCACTGTGTAAGAAGCAGGAGGTCCTGCGATCGAGTCTCATCGGGGATGCTTGTTGTGTTGAAACGCTCGAAGCATTTTTGAGTTTTCGAAGGGCGCAGAATATTGAGGTATTTGTTTTGGTTCGTGCCCCTTTGAACACGTGAGGGCATGTGGCCCAATGATGGCTTGGCCATGGTTAAGGCATTGAGCGAGGAGGCGTCAAGGGATCGAATCCCGTCAGGGACAGAGGCAAGTTAATATTTTTTAATATTTTATTTTTCTAAAGTTGCCCTAGGAGAAATAAGGGTTATGATGCACCTTAAGAAAAAGAGAGATTTCTGGTGATTTTCTTTTTGGAAGTATATCATATTATATATCGTTGGAAAGCTTATTTCGAGGGCTATTTGATTAACTTGCTTAGAGGGAGAAATAAGGTGTGTGTAAAGAGATATTTCTGATTTTGTAAAGAGGTTCAAAAGTGAAGGTTGCTTTGTTCTTTTTCAAAGAGGATTAATTCTTTCATGAGGGGACATGATGTATTTTATTGAGTAGGAGTAATAAGGTGTTATTTGGATATTATTGTTGTGTTATTAATCATGATCCCTAACCCTTATTGAAAGTTGAAAAAGAAAGTTTGTTGAGTGTGGTTAGTGGACAACTAATAAGGCATCAAAAAGGTATGAGCAATATTCTCCATTGACTTTGTTTATGGTGGTTGATTTCTGAAATATCATTGGAGAGAAAAGGATTGATTGTGGTTTCCTTTTCGAAAGTGGTTGGTTGAATGCTTCAAGGTTTTCTGGTTTGAGAGTTGTGTTTAAACCTTGTTTTATAAGCATTGTTGTTGAAGCCATTAGTTGTGTGAAAAACCTGAGATAGGGTTTGAGAAGAACATGAGTATCATTGTTATGTGAAGAATGTTTTATAAGCATTGTTGTTGAAGCCCATTGATTGTACAAAGAACTTGAACTTGAGTTAGAGGAGAACATGAGTATCATTGTTATGTGAGATTTGTGGTTAAGCATTGTTGGAAACATTTTGAGTTGGTTGATACATGCTTGGACTAGGGATTGTGAGAAAGAGTTGTTCCTTGTTGTGATTGGTTGAGTAGAGTTGTTTGAGCCTAGTCAAGTGAATGAGTGAAGTGGTTGTTCAAGTTCCATGAAACAAACTATTCTATATTCTGATTTGAGTTGAGATCATTATTGTCATCCATTGTAGAGTGCATTGCCATTCATTGTTGAGTTCATCATTGAGCCTTGCCTTCATAGATTTGTGGATGAGATTTGAGTGCTACTTGAGCATGATTGATTGAGCCTTTGAGAAGGCTTTTGGGATAGATTTTTGGATAGATTTGTGGTAGATTTTGTGCATGATTTATTGAGCCTTTGAGAAGGCTTTTGGATAGATTTGTGGATAAATTTTGAGCAAGTTCTTGGTGAGCTTGCTAGAGTAGATTTTGAGCAAGTTCTTGGTGAGCTTGCTAGAGCATATTTGAGCAAGTTCTTGGTGAGCTTGCTAGAGCATATTTTGAGCAAGTTCTTGGTGAGCTTACTAGAGCAGATTTGTGAGTTCTTGAGTAGATCAGATTGCTTGTTGAGTAGATCTGTGGATTGCCTACATGAGCAGATCAGGATTGCCTAAGCAGATCAGTGGATTGCCTACTTGAGCAGATCAAGATTGCCTTGTTGAGCAGATTAGTGGATTGCCTACCTGAGTAGATCAGGATTGCCTACTTGAGCAGATCAGTGGATTGCCTACTTGAGCAGATCAATGGATTGCCTAGCTGAGTAGATCAGTGAATTGCCTTGCTGAGCAGATCAGTGGATAGCCTAGCTTTGAGCATATCAAAGTAATCATTTGTATTGGGATAAGGATCCTTATTTCTTTGTGAAATATTATAAGGAGATTATCTTGTGGAGTACCCCACATTGGGGGAACCACGTTAAATCTTGTGTCTCAATTGTGTGTGGTGATTTGTGCTCTTGCTTACTATTGCTATCTATGTCATTAATGCACATTGCTATATTTGGATATTGCAATTAAGGACACTAATTGATATTGGTTTGGAAAGAAAGTAAAAAGTGGGTGCTATACTGTTCACCCCCCTCTCAAGTATAAGCTTGTGTTCTTCACTGGGACCTCCTAAAAAATCACCCCTTATTTTTAGATTTTTCTACCCCTTTGATCCTTTATTTTATGGAATGAAGCATTTATTATAAATATTCATGTATTGTTATAGAAAATCTCATAAAAACATGCCTCAAATAAATGATGAGTCACCCATGTTTGATTCTTTTGACTGCCCATGTGGAATTTGAACCCTCTCGTGCTTTCAATCTTGTCCACGTGGTGTTTGACCAAGCCATAGCATAGGTGCCATTTTCGAAATAGATTTTTCCACAAAATTTTTTAGGCTTTTGTAACACCCTTTCGTAGCATCCTTCCGTAGCGTGCATCCACGTGTCTCCACTAAATTTTCACGATATTTTTTCATCCTTTCATTCAATATATGACCTGTATTTTGTTGTAATATTACCTGCCAAAAACATACAAAAACTTCACACAATTTGTGTAAAATATGATCATTTATCATTTAAACCTCATTCATCAAATTAACTAATAAATCACATAAATAAGGTAAAATAATCATTAAAACACATTTACTTTCATGATTTTGTAGATAGAAAAAAGATAATATTTGCATAAAATATGTGTCAATTTGGCACTCATCATTCCCCCAAACTGAAGGAAGTGCATGTCCTCATGCACACAAGATTAATACAACAATCTCAATGGATAAACTGTATAGTTATAACAGTTGCATAAATCCAAAATTTGGTCTATAATATATGATTGATGCCTTGTTCATGTAAATCCAAATATTTACCTTGATACTCCATTTTAAACAATATTTCTTTTGGAATGTGATATACATTTGATAAGAAGCACAATGCAAATTGTCATTTGGCTAAATTGGGATTACCATCATTTTTTTTTTCAAATTAAATAAGTTGAAACAAGAAGGTACTATAACTCATACAATGAATATGTGTTTTATTTTAGTCTAATCACTTCCTATAGCAGCAATATTTCAACTTCTATCTATCTAAACCCACTTTCCAATGCAAAAGTCAATAGTGCTCCTTGGACTTATTTAGGTGTATGTCAAAACTATGCATAAATAAGACTTATAACTTCTATAATAATGTTATGTACAAACCCATACTAACAATAAGAACATCATTATATATGTAACATATAAAATTAAAATTAACTATAAAAGTTTATTTATTTATTTATATTATTATTATTATTATTATTTTATTATATATATTATTATTTTTTATTTTTTCAAGAAGAATGATCAAAGTAAAGATATAGTAATTAAAAATAGTAAATTAATATAATATATATTCATTTTATTATTATTATTATTATTATTATTAATAACTATAAAATATTATATTACCTATACTATACCTCTAAATTATATTATAAATTCTATTGTATTAAGTATTATAAACTATATTACTAAAGATTATTACAGAAGTTGTCTACATAAGATATCTACAAAACTGTAGTTGTTAGAGTTTAAGAAAATACTTTACCTGATTCTTCTCCCCCAAACTGAATTGTGAACTTTGTATACCTTATTTACTTCCCCCCAAACTGTAATTTTAGCCAAAAAAAGATGAAGGGTGTTTTATTTATATTGGTGGATAATATAATAATAAGTTTTATTTATAGGGGTTTATTATAATTTTTGTGATTGTGCTTCATGTATGTCATTAAGAAGTTTTTGAGATAGAAAGGTAATGAATATAAAATTTGATTTCAGCCTTCTAGGATATCTTCAATCATAGGAAAAACTGAAATAGATATTAAGATGGTTTTTTTTTCTAAAGGATGAAAATGTGATGGACAGAAGTCATGTTTTTGTAGAAAAAAAAAATTGAAACCATAGGACTTTCATGAGGGTTTGCTTTTGAGTTTTGCCTGCATGTGATGTTTCTAGGATTATTCTTCAAGGACTTCAAACATTCTAGCAATTTTGAAACAACTTCATTTAATCCTTTCACAAATCAATATAGTGTCAAAGTTGTCATAGTATTCTCAATCTTCTTTCAAGACCAACTGTGTGTGCAGTGAGGATTCATTTCCCATTATGAGCAAGGATTGAAAAACAACAAGGGTTATGTATGCCAAAAAGCTAGCTTATCTTATGAGCATCTAGAGGTCTTATCTAGACTTAGTGTTAATACGTAAGGATACCTTAATAAAGAGTACCCCATGGTGTTTGAGATACTGAGAATTCTAGGGATTCAAGCTCTTTTGCCCTTGTTTTTTTTACTTTTGTTTTATTTGGGGTACTTGCTCATTTTGGGAGGAGCAAGGGATTTTTAGTGCTTTTTGAGGTTCTTGCTTATTTTGAAGAGAAGCAAGAGAATTTTCATTACTTTTTGGGGATCTTTCTTATTTTGAGGAGAAGAAAGAATTTATTAGGATACTTGCTCGATTAGATGATGAGAAAGGGAATTTTTTTTTTTTTCAGGGAGAAGGGCGAGCTTCTCCTTTTGCCAATTCATTAGTCCTCTAGACCACGCATAAAAATAGATAAGAAAGGGAAATTTTTTACTTTATGGCAAAAATAACACGAGTTAATTTTTCCAAAACTTCGGCGAGGTTGGGGGGTTTAAAAAAAAAATTCCAAAACTTCACAATGTTTTTAGATATGTATTTGTGCGTGGTCAAAAGAGAAAAACTTGATCATCTAGGAGTCACTTACAACATTTTAAAAGATTTGCGTTATTTCCAATTAAAATTTTTCTCAAAATATTAGATATAGTTTGAGTATTTGAAAAACATCTAGACTTCATCTAGCAAACAAGGTACTATGCATCATGTGGTAATCATCTTCCTACGAGGTTTTTAGAGAAAACATCTTCTTAAGCTATCTTTGAAACATTAAGACTGAAAATGGAAGGAAATACATATACTTCATGATGAAATAAAGGAAGCATAATCATTTTTATTTTTAATTTTTTTCAATATATATATATATATATATATATATATATATTTATATTATTATATTATTATTATTTTTCTTTTCAAAGAGAAATTATTGGATAGTAGCTGGTTGCAGTTCAAAAATGCACTGCAAATAAGTTTGTTGTTTAAGGTGGTGTATGATTTTTTTTTTTTTTGATAGTGGCTCTTTGTATAGTTAAAACCTATGCCCATTAATTAGTGATTTTCTAGTTGAGTTACCAATAGGATTTGAGTTTTACTACACCCTTTCAAATATTTTCTTAATTGAAATTTTCATGATACAATATGTTTGTCCTGCCACTTTATAGTTACATTGATTCAGTCCTCTATAATACCTCTATTTTATTTCATTATTATTATTATTTTTTTATATATATATATATATATATATATATATATATATATATATATATATATATATATATATATATATATATATATATATATATATATATATATTATTATCATTTCTAATAATAATATTTATTTATTTATATATATTTTTATTTTTATTTTTATTTTATTATATATTATATATTATTATTATTATTATTATTATTATTATTTTTTAATATTTTCTAGAGGTTTATTGGATTGTTTTTCTCCACCTAGAAATTTTTTTTTATTTATTTTCTCTCTTTGATTTTATATTATAATTATTTTATTTTATTTTATTTTATATATATATATATATATATATTTAATTTTCTATTTGGGTTTTGATTTTTCTGTTTCAATCCTACTATCTACCAAGTTTAAATATAAATTTCAGAACTTATAAATACTCTTAACGTATTGTCTACTAAGTTCTAAATATAAATTTCAAAACTTATAAATACTCTTAACACAGTAGAAAAGAAATAAATTTAAAATTACTAAACAGTCCTAATGCTACTAAATTTAGATGTGTTTATATAGCTAATTTCAGCATAATTAGGAAAAAAGTAAAAGTACTTGGAAAGCAAATTTTTATTGGAAGTAAAATTGCTGAAGTAAAAGGTAACTTTCTACTATTCTTTTGATTATTAGGAGGGGTTTCATTACAGTTGTGTCACTCAATCTAACTACTTCCTATAAAACAAAAATAGGGTCCTAAAACAATATTAGGTTGTTTTCAATATTCACCTACTTCCTATTCTTTTTCATAGGTCCTAAATAAAATTAACAATAGTAATTACCCAAAGCAAGGAAATTGCAAAAAATAAAATTTGCTGAAATTGAAATTTGCGAAAAATAAATTTGCAGGAAATAAATTTACAGGAAATAAAGTTTTAATCTATAAAAGCGGTAAAAATGAAACCTTTATGAAAAATGAACCTGGCAAAGTCGAAATGTGGGGCTTTTTGGAACCATATACAAGCCACTCTAACTCGTATGCACACCAAGGTCTCCTACGTACCCATTTTCACATAAAAGTAAGTCCTCTCGCTTTGCATTGTCAAACAACTTTTCTGACTAACCACTACGACACTACTCTCCATGGCAATGACACCAAAATGATCAGCTATAGTATCTTACATTTAATTTTGTCAATCCGGGTTAATCCAGGTTAGATTTAAAGAGTAGCAATATAATATAGATTATATCGTAGTAATTAATACTAAGCTTAGTTCAGATCTCTTTCTGGTTTCATGTGTTGCAGAAATTAAAGTTTACGGAAAATAAAATAAAATAAAATATGCAATTTATGAATTATTCTATATGAGTATATGTGGATCCACGAATGATTTAATGATACATAATATAATTTATAATTATTTTTTTATGCAATTTAATTAAGTTTATGCTTTAAAATTTATTCTACATTCTAACTCTATTTACCGGGGGGAAGAGATTAGGGACTAACCTTTCGGAGTGGGCCCTGCCTCCAAAATATTAGTGTGAACCCCTTCCTCTATTTTCTATTTAGTAATCGACTCTCATTTAATTAATATAATTCTTAATTATTTTATAATTACAAGAGAATAAAAGAAATAAAAAGTACCAAAGCAAGCAAAATATAAAATATTATAAAACACAGTTACCATATCCTAAAGAAAATATTGTTGTTGCTTTATTATTGAAAATCAAATGTACATGGTTGCGGATCCAACTTTTAGAATTGCATACAAAAGATTACATTGGGAATAATCACAGATTACAGATATTTCTTCATTCGCTCGCCATCCAACCAGGCCTTTTCAAAGGCCTCGTATGCAAATATATATTGTCACTCAAACAATTTCGAACATAACTCCTTGTATTTCTCCCATATGGTTTGGACTTGATCACACAACAACTTTATTCTAACAAGAATAATCTAAATTAACACATCTCCTAAAATACTTGGACTCAATAAATATTCTAATTGGTCCAAGTGCCAACTAATTATAACATAATACTAACTTTGACTTGGTGGGATAGCTACGTAACAATACAACCCTTGATTTATAACTTTTCTACAGCTTTAATCCATTCTTTTATGGAATGAAGCATTTATTATAAATATTCACGTATTGTTATAGAAAATTTCATAACAAATTCATGCCCCGAATAAATGATGAGTCACCCACGTTTGATTCTTCTAACCGCCCATGTGGAATTTGAACCCTATTTTGATTGTTTCAACTGCCCACATGGTGTTTGGCCAAGCCATAGCTTATGTGGCATTTTTATTATGCGAAATAGGTATTTTCGTATATTTTTCCAGGTTTTCGTAACACCCTTTCATAGCGTCCTTCTGTAGCACCCTTCTATAGTGCGTCAACGTGTCTCTAATATATTTTCATGATATTGGTTCATTCTTTCTTCAATATATGACCTGTATTTTGCTGTAATATTACCAGACAAAAATATACAAAAACTTTGCACAATTTGTGTAAAATATGATCATTTATCATTTAAACCTCATTCATCAAATTAACTAATAAATCACATAAATAAGCTAAAATAATCATTAAAACACATTTACTTTCATTATTTTGCAGATAGAAAACATATAATATTTGCATAAAATATGTGTCAATTTGGTACTCATCATTAGCTATGCCCTTGCCAACACTGTCACTGCTAGCTAATACACTAGTACAACTAGCATAACAACCCACTCCCACCGTTTCCACTTTATTTCCCTACATCACTACATAGTTCTATCAACGTGCTTCAACTTCCACTTCCATACTTTGCCTCATCCACTATCTTAGGACAAATAAATCCTCTTGCAAGAAATGATGCCCACCTTCCTAGCTCAAAGAATTGAGTCTATAAGAGCACTCCCTCAAACAAGCACAACTACTAGTCCAAGTATGGTATTTTCATGGAAATAGTATGTGAGCCTGATGACATAGATGTCATCAAGGAATCTTATGTATTTGGTGTTTAATAAAATAAATGGAAGAAAGAAAACTAGAAATAAAATACCTTAAAGGATTTTATCCTAATACAATCACAACTTGTAAGAAATGGAACATAATATATATAATCGAGGCCACAAAATTTGATCCTTCCAAATGGTGATAGTTATTACCAACTTGACCACCAAAGTGTTTAAGCTAGAGCTATATATAATGGACCCATACCAAATGGTCCAACTTCCAAATGAGCTCACTTTTGGTGCGATAATGAAATTTATCCACTTGGTAGTTGAGGATGAAGTAACCCAAAAGAAAAACCAAGAACTCAAAGTAGAAGTGGTACATCTGCAAGAGCAAAGAGACTAGCTCTGGTAAGATAACGAGGCTCTAAGAGAAGATAATTCATAGAAATGCTAGTTGAAGAAGCAAGTTAAGGATCTTATATCCCAACTTGCTAAGGCTAAAAATAATCAACAACAAATAGAAGACCTCATAGAACAACTTATGCAAGGATAGAGTCAGATAAGACAACTATAAGAAGCCCTAAAAGCAAGATTTTAATAAATTGTGGAGTTAATAGCATCAAGACATATGGATATAACTATAGATCCCAAGGAAATGCATGTCATCCAATGAATCAAGGTGCTTTGGGACAAGATCAAGAGAGAAGTGAAGAATACTTATGAGTACTTCTGGTTGACCTCCTTTATATAACAAAGCATAGAAAAGGTAGCAAACATGGTTGAGTAAGTGGAAGAACAACTATCTACAAGGGGTTAATATTAGGATATCCTTAAATTCCTCTCCTTCATGATAGCATAATAGGCACAAAAACTTGGTATGGATAGAAAGGATCTAGTCAAAAAATTAAGAAAGATCCCAAACATTTAGAGAAACCTTGAAGCTTGGAAAGATAACTTGGCATTTTTGAAGGCCCAAGCACACAGAATGAGCAAATAAAGTTAGGGGGTAGTTGCTACCAAAATATTTTATCTATTGAATCCATATATGAAGGTTTTGGATGATGACATCATTGATTCTATGTTTGAAGAAAAATAGACTAAGCCAATTAGGGATATGTAGTTGAAATCTTCAAAATGTTGGAGCTAATATACACCAAGTTCTAAGATCTAAGTGGAAAATAGGAGGAACTATCAAAATATTTATTTGAATATCTAATAGGGGAACCATAGGACCTTGCCTTAATCTATATACAATGTGATTAATAACGAAAAATTATTCAAAAAATTGGCTCAAAATACTAGATAATAAGAACCAAAGTTTTAACAATTTTATTGTAGATGTCCCACATTTGTAGGCTTTATTCCCAAGGATAAAGACAATATTTGGGATATCATTCCAATAAAGCATGGTTTCCCATGAATTCATTAGAAATTTAGTACCTTAGCACTACCTTGAGATTCACAAATTTTGAAGTAACACAAAATAGAAAAATCAAACAACAAACACCTCATAAAAGCCTCCAAAATTTTCTAAGTCTAGCACAAGTGTTGATTCACTTGCAAAATGGATTTATTTTCTCCAATGAGTGATCTAATAATAAAATTAATTGATTGGATCTAGATAGAAATTCTATCAAAGGAAGTTAGCAAATTTCTTACTAACTAGAGCAAATCACTTGACAGGCAATGAGGAGGTAAATTTGAAGGTGTGAATCCCAAGGTGAGTCTTTTAAAAGCAACATTTTAGCATATAGTGGTTCTCTAAGTTATTTTAGAAACCTTCTAAGCATATTAGAGGCTTGTAACATTCTAGCAACCTAGATCAATGAAAAACAAATGGAATGGAATGGAAAAAACAATAAAATATATAGAATCACTTTTGTATTTGAATCATTGTTTCACTGGAGGTAAACCTACCAATGGATATATAAATATATCTTCTTATTATTTGATGGATGAGTGTTTACACCCAATTGAAGGAAGCTATATACCTATGCAATAGTTATGAGTGAAAGGACACAATGGTCCATATAAGGTTATGCATGGTTAGTAGTGATAATGGTTAGGACTAAGAAATCCTAACATGCCACCTTTCTTAAAAAGAGCTTTGTCCTCAAATCTCAAAGTGAGAAGCTTCATCCCTTGTTTTCCAAGTAGTATTTGCTCATGTTCTTGCACTATTTTAATATCATCATTCCATAAGCAGGGATAATATGAAGGTTTAAGTGTTGGTGGGGGATAGGTAGGAAGAATAGGAGGATCAGAATGACACCTTTATGTGCCTTCTTGGTGGCTTGGAGAGAAAATAAGTGGGCAACCATTTTTTTGCCTCCTCAAAGATTAATTTTCTCCATTCGTTGAGAGCTTACTAGTGGACAAGGGCCTGATCTTAATCATTTAAGAGTGTATATTTGATTCTTTATTGTGAATTTCATCCATAATTCCTCAAAATCCCATTGGATTATCCCGAGTGTTTGTAACCATTGCACTCCTAAGACAATATCACATCCTCCTAATGGAATTGCATACATGTCATGTTTCATGGTGTAATCGTCCAAGGTGATCTTAATATTTTGCAATTTCCCTTTATAGGTGATCTGTCCACCATTGCCAATCATGACTTCAAAATTATT
Organism: Wollemia nobilis; assembly: GCA_028583015.1. Lineage (NCBI taxonomy): Eukaryota > Viridiplantae > Streptophyta > Pinopsida > Araucariales > Araucariaceae > Wollemia > Wollemia nobilis. Next base: position 4,569,058 of record JAQPPZ010000523.1, on the reverse strand, counting down.
GCAAGGATGTATAAATCAATTAGCTTATTTTACCACACATGGATCAATGAAATTATGGGTACTATCGGAGTCAATAAGCACAATAAGGTTTTGTCATTTGAAGGATCCTAGGACTTTCATAGTTTGGGGAGAAGAATTACCGACAAGGGCATTGAAGGAATTTTATAGTGGACCTTGAGTGCTATCATCGGGTGTATCCATCACTACTTCTACCTCGATCTCATCTTCATCATTGGTTGATCGACAAGGAATAGTTGCATCCAAAATATATAATTTGGGTGTAATACATTTATGATTGGGTACAAATTTCTCATCACAATAAAAACAAAGGTATTTTTCTCTTGTTCTTTCATTTCCTTTGGGCTAATACATTTAATTGGTAGGATTTGGTTAATTTTTTGGGTGGTGTAAGTATTTTGTGATTCTGCGTTAGATGTGTTTCCTAGTCGATGTTGGTTATTGAATTTTTCTTCCACCATCTGGGCTAACATAATAGTCTGCATCATGTAAGTGGGATTGAGCATTTGTACTTCTAATAGAATGTCTTCCTTTAATCCATTGATGAAGCAACTTTGGAGAATGAGGTATTTAGCCCTAATGTAATATTTTCCAATTTTTCAAATTGAGCTTGGTATTCTCACACTGTAGTGGTTTGGTGGAGTTTGGTAAGGGCTCCTATGAAATATTTGAATTTAGTAGGGTCAAATCATACCATTAGGTTTTTGTAAATTCTAGCCATGTAGGGGTGTCATTCATATTTTTGTACCATTGGTACCATTAGGTGGTGGTACTTTCAAGGTGGAAGGATGTAATTCGAACCTTCTGTGCCTTAGGAACTTGGTGGAGGGAGAAGTATTGGTTAGCCTGATAGATTCAATTAGTGGGGTTGTCTTCTTCAAATTTTGGAAAATCCAATTTAGTAGTTCGATGTAGGATGGATGTTTGTGGTCCCCCAAGTAGTGCTTGGTGTGTTGGTCCCCCTGGTAGATTGGCTAGCTTGGATTAGTGCCATATTTTGTTGTATCATATTGATAGAGTGGTTATAGTCATCAATTTTTAAATCAATTTCTTGTATTTTATTTTAATATTCCATATTTGGTATAGTATTGTTTGTAATATTGTCCTTCCATTGGTGGAACTCCTCCTTTGTTATAGTCTTATTTGTAAGCTCTTCCTTCCACTATCGGACCTCCTACATGAAATCCTTGAGAGGGTACTGCGATTGTGATCTCCTACCATCGACCATCTTAGGTTTGATTTGCAATTTGCAAGTCTTTCTTGGTAGAGGAAATTAAGTTTTGAAAAAAATGCAAAAAATTATGTATTTTAATTATAATTTTTTGCAAAAAATAGGTAATTTTTTTCAAAAATTGGGTTTGTCAACTTAATTGGACCTTAAAGGTTAATATTTTTAAATTTAGCATGGCAAGAAGTGATGTTAGTAGTGTTATGGTAGAGTGATTTCATCTAAGCATGAGGGAAGGCAAATCAAAAAGTGAGGAGGAGGCAGAGTAGAAAGTGAAGGCTAAGCATGAGGGGAGGCAGAGGGAAAGCGAGGAAGGGGTAGAGCAGAAGGCGAGTAGGGGGTGGCATGAAGAGCAAGGGCTATGAGAGGTGGAGCGAAGGTCATGCACATGTGTGACTACCAGGTGGTAGTCACAACCACCTAAATGTGCCTTCATGATTTTAAATATTAACGAACCCACAATATAACCAATGTAGAATTTTGTATCCCAATTTTTTTAAAACTCTTCTCACACGATGATTTTTGGTATCAAAAAGTTTAACTGACAATCAAAGGATTGTTTTTAAACTTTAGGTTAAAATTATGATTTTATAATTTTTTTGCCAGATTCTTGTAACTTTGTTAGAAAACGTTATTTTTTAGTGATTTAACGTTTTTTTCCATGTTTGTGCTTCGTCGTTTGATCAAATTAATCTGGAAAGTTTTGCAAGGTCTAATAAGGATCGAAAGAGGTGTTTTAAAGCCCAAATTCTGTATACCTTATCACCTACAATTTGCATCATTGTTTAGTGTATGGTCACCGATGAGTTTTTGATATGCTTGAAATATGTCCAGTCTTTTGATTGCTTTAAAATTTGTGAGTTTTGAATGCAGATTTTAGTGGGTGGTGGATGTGTAGTTATTTTTTTGTGGGCAGCAATAATAAGAATGCACAGTGATAAATTTAGTGCACATGTGACTTACTAATGATGTCGAATAGAGATGAATTTGAAAATCCTATGCTTGGGTGGATATGCAATGGAGTACGAGGTGAGCGAAAAGTGAATTTGGAATGGCATAGGATTACAAAGGCTCTAATACCATATGGTAGGAATGTAGTTCCTAGCAGCCTGGACCAATGAAAAACAAATGTAATGGAATTGCAAAATTAATAATATGTATTGAATCACTTTTGTATTTGAATAACTATTTTACTGGAGGTAAACCTACCAATGGATTTATAAATATATCTTTTTATTATTCTATGGATGAGTGTTTACACTCAATTTAAGGAAGTTATATACCTATGCAATAGTTATGAGTGAAAGGACACAATGATGCATATAATATTATGCATGATTAATAGTTATAATGGTTAGGATTAAGGAATACTAACACACTTCTCATACACAAATTTTCCCTCATGATCCACCTCCACCCATATATCACCAATATTTTGATATAATATGCCACTCTGCTCATCTTTTCTCATCGTTGCCTTTACTGTCACTCCCTCTATCGAAACTCAATATATCCAATACACATCCTCCAATGTGATCATCATTTCCACTGTTGTAAAATGAAAAGTATTCCTATCAGGATCCCATCACTCGCATAATGCTAACATAGGATCGATTGGAATGCACACTCATCATCTCTTCGAGCCAATACATTCCCACTATTTGCAACCATGTACCATCATTAGGTAGCCATATGCCTCTCACATTATCTTGAAACGTGCAAATCCAATTTCATGATTACACCTTTTTCACCTTCATCCACCCATCAATACATAATAATTCATCATCAATATGATATATAGCATAGATATCTACACACAAAAAAAATTGCATACGCACAGACACGTGTGAATCCATACAGTTTCGTACATTAGCACGCTCCTATGCGAATCTCAAACTGAGGGTATATTTGGATACCCCTTTGGCTAAAAATCACACTCATGTAAAAAAACAACAAAAAGCAATGCAAGTATACCAAACGCCCACATGCATACATTTATGTATATCGATAAATGTAGTCAAATTGCAAAAAAGAGGTAGATTTAGATATCCATTTGGACAAAATAGTACCCTATCCTAAAATAATTCGGTAAAACTCCACACAAACATGCTAAAATGCACATATGCATACACTCATGCACATCAAAACACATAGTCAACATTATTCAAACACATTTCAACATGTTCAAATTCACACACTTCAATACACTTGTTTCATTTCCATCACACAAATGCTAGTTCTGCTATGCATTTTGTATGGTTTCATTTCACTATAAATTTATTCCCTAGGGTTCATTTTTAATTACCTAATACATGCACATCAAGGCAATAAAAATCCACTTACCAAAACTACACTCCCTCCAACGCTAGTGCTCGCCTCCCCTCCCATAATTTTCCACCCTCACCTCTATAATTTGGCAGTGCTTCACTTCACAAATTCTCCCTCATATCTCTCTCTTCCTCTCTCTTGCAAATCTAATTTTTTAAGTGACATTTGTGCTCTTATGTCCAACTCTTGCTATATGTGCTAAAAATTCACACTTTCTTCACATATTAACCTTTTATTTTCATCTTTTCAATCGACTCATCATTTCTTGTCTTCTTCATTGTCAACTCATCGCTTGAGGAGGTAGACATGTAACAATCATAATCAGTCTTGCACATGATCAAACAACCAAACATCCAATCAAGGATACCACATTTGTCTAATAAAATAATTACCAAAAATCATCTCAAGTCCTCCTTTGCTAGGGTAAATAAAAGAGCAAAATTTCTCTTCTCAATAAAACACCAAATCAAACAAATATTTAAGAGGCCTAATACCTATGACTTTAGATAGCTCATGGATTAACTTCTTCAAAGTACTAGTCGTAAGACCACTTTTGAATGAAGCACCTAATAAAAATCTATCTTATGACATTATTGGCCTTTCAAATAAATGTCAATAACTCATCATTCTATTAAAAGCAAAAAAATTTAAATGCATTTGTTCCTTCCACAATTGAGATATCTTATATTGATCATGCAGTAAGACGATCTTACATCTCCTCTCAAAGCAATCATTACAACACTACAAAGAGTTGTAATCAATCACAAATCATTTGAAGAACATGTGCTTATACTGAGAGGGGGGTGAACAATATAATATAAAACTTTTCCCAAAATAGTAACATCAGTATTAATAAAGCAGTAAACATCACACAAAGCATCACACACATGAGAGACATCATTTTAACGTGGTTCACCCAATGTGGGCTACGTCCACAGAAAATATTTCTTCTAAATATTTCTCAAATAATCTCTTGGGAATCCTTCCCAATTACAATGTTTATGGACCTCTATCCAAAGGAGATGTTGATCCCCTAATCTCAAGTTCATGGATCTCTTCCATAGGAGAACTCTTTCCCCTTCTGCTCTAGCTAGTGATCTTCTAGAAGACTCTGTCTCTCTATTGCTTTACTTGTGGATCTCTCTCCACTTGAAGACTCCTCACTCAGATCTATCTTCAATTGTCTTGGCTATTGGATCTCTATCCACTGAGACTCTATCCTCTGTACTCTATCACCTCCAAATCTCTATCAATAGGTTCACTCAGAACCTCCTCAAATCTTCTCAATAGGTTCACTCAGAACCTGCTCAAATCTTCTCAATAGGTTCACTCTATAAATTTCTCAATAGGTTCACTTAGAACCTGCTCAAATCTTCTCAATAAGTCCTCTCTAGGACTTGCTCAAATCTGCATAGCAAGCTTTCACAAAAGCTTACTCAAAATCAGTCCACAAGCCTTCTCAAAGACTTGCCTCAAATCAGCTTAACAAGCTCACATATAACTTGTCCAATCTCATAGAATCATAAAGAGAATTGTTAGAGACTCAATATGTTCTAAACTCAATGCTCAATCAATATCTCAATTCAATATCATAGAAGCATAAAGAGAATTGTTAGAGACTCAATATGTTCTATACTCAAATCCCAATCTCAACTCAACTCAAATCAATCTCAACTCAAATCAACTCAAAATGTTTCCAACAATGCTCAACCACAAATCTCACATAACAATGATACTCATGTTCTTTTCTAACTCAAGTTCAAGTTCTTTGCTCAACCAATGGGCTTCAACAACAATGCTTATAAAACAAGGTTTAATCACAACACTCAAACCAGAAAACCTTGAAGCATTTAAACCAACACTTTCGAAAAGGAAACCACAATCAATCCTTTTCTCTCCAATGATATTTCATAAATCAACCACCATAAACAATCAATAGAAGAATGTGCCCATACCTTATTGATGCCAAGAAGTTGTCCATAAAATCTGCCACACTCAACACAACTTTCCTTTCCAATCTCAATGAGGGTTAGTGGACTTCAAATAATAATCACAAAATAAAGCATAACTCAATTTACACCTTTTTACTCCAACTCAATAATCACATCCACCAAAGATATATTCAATAACCCTCAAGCAAAATATTTTTCTCAAGAATGTTTCAATAATTAAAAACACTCTCCAAATAACATCTCAACAATGTGCCAAATAAGTAGTAATCCTTATTACTCCTCAAACCACTTATACCCTAAAGAAATTAAAATCTATGCCTACTTACTTATCTCTCCAAAAACCACTTTTACTATAAAATTTATGCACATATTTTAAACTAACTTTTAGCACCCAATAAAACAAAAATTTGTTTTAATTTTCTTTTACAACTTTAATGCATACCTTGGCATGAATTTCGGAATATCAAACACAACATATAAACCTTGGCAGCATGCGCACGAAAAACCACAACCAACGCACTATTTCCCTTTTACACAACAAAAGGGAGTTCACAGGATTCGAACCTGAGTCCTGCGGCTCCTGCGTCCTAACAGACGCTTGCGCACCATGTGAGCTAGCGCTCCACACAAGACCAAAAGCGCCTCACTCTCCTTTATCCTCCATGCAATAACCAATGCAAAATAGATTCCTCCTTTCTCAAGAAAAATGAAGTGCACATGATTCGAACACTCAACCACTTGCCTCCCAATACCTTTGCGCTGCTCGAGTTGCCAACAGGCCACACTGCCCATGATGTCTTTGGATTCGACCACACCTCAACTTATTCGCTGCCTCTACCTTTAAACATTTTTCACACGAGCTCTTTTTGACTTTCTAATAATCACATTAACCACAAGAGCAAGGATGAGGAATAATAAACCTTAGTCATCCTTTTATAGTCTTCTCCCTCATATTCGATGACGTCGATGGATTACTTTTATTTTAATTTTAAAATTTAAATTTAAATTTTAAATAATTTAAAATTTAAACTAAATATTTAAAATTAAATATCTCCATCACCGGGGCACCTTTTTCGATGAAACGAAAATCCAACTTGGGTTTTAAGAAAAACCCATTTCAAATCTGCCATCCATGGTTTTAAATAAAACCTTTTATTTTTCCTACCTTGGTTTTCACAAAAAGACTTTCCTTGCACTTTTCACAAAACATAGTGCATGCCATCATAGATCCTTTTGACATCAAATAACCTTTTGACATCAATGACAACATTTTATCTTAGGGACTCAAAATGTCCAACAATCTCCCCCTTTGTCATTGATGGCAACCCATATTCATTTACTAAAATCTGACCTTCTTTTCTGCTCCCCTGGGACTTTGCTCCCCCGGCTCAATGCTCTCTCAAAAATCAAATCTCTCCCCATATCAAAACTTTCCTTAATATACACAAATCTCTCCCCCTTTGTCATCAATGGCAAAGGGTCACCTTTGGGGCTCGGGGCTAAGAATGAGCCTCTTAGCTTAGCCCCTCCCTCACCTCCTCATGAGGTGGTTAATTCTGGGGTGGGAGTCTCACTCCCAATTTTCCTCGAAGATACTCAAAAGTGTCTTTTGAGAGTGGCTTAGTGAAAATATCTGCTATTTGTTCCTTTGTAGTGACATACTCCAATCTGACCTATTTATCTGACACTTGTTCTCTCATAAAATGATACTTAATCGGAATGTGCTTCATCCTGGAGTGCATTACTAGATTTTTTGAGATACATATGGCATTGGTATTATCACATAGTATAGGAATAGGTTGATCATGTTTTATCTTGAAGTCTTCTAAAGTCCTCTTCATCCATAACACCTGTGTACAACTAGCTACTACTGCAATATATTCTACCTCTATTGTGGATAGTGATACTGAAACCTGCTTCTTACTTAACCAGGATACTAGTCTTTCTCCAAGAAAGAAAGCTCCCCCACTTGTGCTTTTTCTATCATCAATACTGTCGGCCCAATCTGCATCTGTATATGTTGTGAGTGTGAAACTATCACTTTTAGGATACCAAAGTCCAAAATCCATAGTCCCTTTTAGATACCTAAAAATTCTTTTTACTGTTGCCACATGTGTTTCCTTAGGTGTTGCCTGAAATCTTGCCACTAATCCCATTGATTGTACTATGTCTGGTCTTGTAGCTATGACATACAATAAGCTGCCAATCATAGATCTGTATAGTCTCTGATCTACCTCTAGAGATTCATCATCCTTACTTAACTTACACCCTGTGACCATAGGAGTACTCACTGGTTTACAATATTCTAATCTAAATTTCTTTAACATCTCCTTGATGTATTTGGCTTGAGAAAGAAACACTCCCTTTTCTGATTGTGAAATATGAAGACCAAGAAAGAATGATAATTCACCAAGCATAGACATCTCAAATTCACTTTGCATATTCTTAGCAAACTCTTTGCACATTTTGTCATTGTTTCCCCCAAAAATTATGTCATCAACATAAACAACCACTATTAGAAGATCATTTCCTTCATTTTTGATATACAAATTACTGTCTGCTATTCCTTTCCTGAATCCTTGTTCCTGTAGGTACCTATCCAATCTTGAATACCATGCTCTAGGAGCCTATTTTAAGCCATACAATGCCTTTTTCAATCTGCATACCTGATCTGGTGTATCTGATAGTATAAATCCCTCTGGTTGTTCAATGTAGACCTCTTCTTCTAGAATCCCATTTAGAAAAGCTGACTTAACATCCATTTGATATACCTTGAAGTTCTTGAAACTTGAAAAATCTAAAAACATCCTTATAGCTTCAAGTCTTGCAACTGGAGCAAAGGTTTCATCAAAATCAATTCCTTCTACTTGTGCATAACCTTTGCAAACTAACCTTGCTTTATTTCTGACAACTTGTCCATCTTCATTCAACTTATTTTTGAAGACCCATTTTGTGCCAATCACATTTTTGTCCTTTGGTCTTGGAACAAGTTCCCAAGTTTTGCTCTTCTCAATATGATCTAATTCTTCATTCATTGCTTTAACCCAAAATTCATCTTCACTAGCCTGAGAGAAATATTTTGGCTCAATCTTAGATAGCAAAGAAAAATTTGCTTGTTGAGATGGTTTTATTATTCTTCTCCTTGTCTGTCTTTCATCTGGATTTCCAATAATCTGATATTTTGGGTGATGTTTCTATACATACCTAGAAGGAGTCTTAGGAAGAAGCCTTTGTGTTTCTTCTTCATCATTATCTGATTCCTCACAAAATTCTTCTTGACAACATCCATCTTCTTGATATATTGCTTGCTGAATTGGCTCCCTGGAATCTATCTTTTCATCAACTGTTACATTCATACTTTCCACCATAGTGCGTGTTCTTTTGTTGTAACATCTGTAAGCCTTGCTTTTGGTGGAATATCCAAGAAAAATTCCCTCATCGCATCTTGGATCAAATTTACCCAAATTTTGATCTTCCCGTCTTATGTAACATTTGCTTCCAAAAATCTTGAAATGTTTTACAGTAGCAGGTCTTCCTTTCCAAAGCTCATAAGGAGTCTTGTGATGATTTACCCTTAATTGAGCCCTAGTAATTATGTACATAGCTGTAGATACTGCTTCTTTCCAAAAACCATCTGACAACTTAGATTCATTTAACATAGCTCTAGCCATGTTTTCAATAGTCTTGTTCTTCCTTTCAACTACTCCATTTTGTTGGGGAGTTCTTGTTGTTGAGTACTCTCTCTTGATTCCATGTTGTTCACAAAATTCTACAAACTCATCTGAAGTAAACTCTCCTCCTCTATCAGATCTTAGACACTTAATCCTTTTGCCTATTTCATTTTCAACCAATTCCTTGAATGCTCTAAATTTTTTGAAGGCTTCTGACTTCTCTTTTAGGAAAGTTACCCAAACCATTCTGGAATAATCATCTACAAACAACATGAAGTAACTCTCACCCTGAATACTTTGTGTTCTAGTAGGACCACACAAATCAGTATGTATTAAACTTAAAGGCTCAGAAGACATATAGCCTTTTGGTTTGTATGTTGTCCTAGTTTGCTTTCCATGTTGACAAGGTGCACAAATCATATTTTGAGGTCTCCTTATTTTGGGTAAATATTTGACTGCCTATTTGTTGCTTATGCTGACTATGTTGTCAAAATTCAAATGACCTAATATTCTATGCCATAACCAGCTCTCATCTTCTTGTGATAGAAAACACTTTTCTCCTTTGATTTCATTGAGCATGTATAAGTTGTTTGGAGTCCTTGCATTTGCAATAATTCTTCCTATTTTAGTTTTCATTATCTCACATCTATCTGGATGAAAGGTAACCATATATCCTTGATCACAAAGTTGACTTATACTCAGAATATTGTGCTTTAACCCTTTGACATACAAAACATTCTCTATTTTTGTTTTTCCATTGTCTAGACTTAGAGTACCTCTCCCAACAATCCTAGTTGATCCATTATCACCAAAACTTACTGATCCTCTATTTGTTTCCTTTAGAACAATGAATTTGTCTTTGTCTCCTGTCATGTGACTAGAGCAACCACTATCCAGATACCATTGTTCTTCTTTATTTTGAGCATGTAGGGTTGTTTGAACTAACATAGATCTGGCCCTATCATTCCTTTTTTCATTCTTCCTAGATGTTGGAATTGTTTTTCTAGACTCAGGAAATATCATTTTACACCATCTAGCCTTATGCCCAAAATTATTGCATTTGTAACATATAACATCATCATCCATGAGAGGTGCAAAGGAATTGAAATTTCTATTGTATCTTGCATGATGAGTACAATGTGCAACTATATGACCATATTTATTGCAAGAAAAACAATGACCATGAAAGAGATTATGTAACCTATTTGGAGATCTTGGATATTGTGAAGAAGTCATCCTCTTCTTGTGATTAACTCTTATCCATGGTTCCTCTTTGCTCTCTTCCTTTGCTTGCTTTTCTTTGTTTGAAGTTTCTACTTTTTGGAAGCTTGATTCCTCCTTTTGTTTCACATATTCTGTATTTTGTAGTATCTTGATCCCTTCCAGTTTATTCCTTAGGAGAACAATTTCTGCTTCCAATATTCCACATTCTATTTCCTTAGCTCTCAATAGATCTGTCATATCTTGCTCAATATTCTTTCCTTCTTCTACCTTAATCTTGACTTCTGTAAGGTTTTGTATAAGTTCCATTCTTGCTTCTTCATCTTCCTGAATTTGTTCCTTCAAGTTTGAATTTTTCTCTCTAAGTCTTTCCAATTTTTGAGAGCAGCAAATAATTCTTCTTTTATATCAAACCCACTCTCTTCTTCACTTTTCTGATATCATGCGAAGGATCTTCTTCTGAGTTGTTAGACTCTTCACGGAGAGACCCGCTCTGATACCAATTGAAGAACATGTGCTTATACTGAGAGGGGGTGAACAGTATAATATAAAACTTTTCCCCAAATAGTAACATCAGTATTAATAAAGTAGTAAACATCACACAAAGCATCACACACATGAGAGACATCATTTTAACGTGGTTCACCCAATGTGGGCTACGTCCACAGAAAATATTTCTTCTAAATATTTCTCAAATAATCTCTTGGGAATCCTTCCCAATTACAATGTTTATGGACCTCTGTCCAAAGGAGATGTTGATCCCCTAATCTCAAGTTCATGGATCTCTTCCATAGGAGAACTCTTTCCCCTTCTGCTCTGGCTAGTGATCTTCTAGAAGACTTTGTCTCTCTACTGCTCTAACTTGTGGATCTCTCTCCACTTGAAGACTCCTCACTCAGATCTATCTTCAATTGTCCTGGCTACTGGATCTCTATCCATTGAGACTCTTTCCTCTATACTCTATCACCTCCAAATCTCTATCAATAGGTTCACTCAGAACCTCCTCAAATCTTCTCAATAGGTTCACTCAGAACCTGCTCAAATATTCTCAATAGGTTCACTCAAAACCTACTCAAATCTGCTCAATAAGTCCTCTCTAGGACTTGCTCAAATCTACATAGCAAGATTTCACAAAAGCTTACTCAAAATTAGTCCACAAGCCTTCTCAAAGACTTACCTCAAATCAGCTTAACAAGCTCACAGAACTTGTCCAATCTCATAGAATCATAAAGAGAATTGTTAGAGACTCAATATGTTCTAAACTCAATGCTCAATCAATATCTCAATTCAATCTCATAGAAGCATAAAGATAATTGTTAGAGACTCAATATGTTCTATACTCAAATCCCAATCTTAACTCAAATCAATCTCAACTCAACTCAAATCAATCTCAACTCAAATCAACTCAAAATATTTCCAACAATGCTCAACCACAAATCTCACATAACAATGATACTCATGTTCTTTTCTAACTCAAGTTCAAGTTCTTTGCTCAACCAATGGGCTTCAACAACAATGCTTATAAAACAAGGTTTAATCACAACACTCAAACCAGAAAACCTTGAAGCATTTAAACCAACACTTTCGAAAAGGAAACCACAATCAATCCTTTTCTCTCCAATGATATTTCAGAAATCAACCACCATAAACAATCAATAGAAGAATGTGCCCATACCTTATTGATGCCAAGAAGTTGTCCACAAAATCTGCCACACTCAACACAACTTTCCTTTCCAATCTCAATGAGGGTTAGTGGACTTCAAATAATAATCACAAAATAAAGCATAACTCAATTTACACCTTTTTACTCCAACTCAATAATCACATCCACCAAAGATATATTCAATAACCCTCAAGCAAAATATTTTTCTCAAGAATGTTTCAATAATTAAAAACACTCTCCAAATAACATCTCAACAATGTGCCAAATAAGTAGTAATCCTTATTACTCCTCAAACCACTTATACCCTAAAAGAAATTAAAATCTATGCCTACTTACTTATCTCTCCAAAAACCACTTTTACTATAAAATTTATGCACAGATTTTAAACTAACTTTTAGCACCCAATAAAACAAAAATTTGTTTTAATTTTCTTTTACAACTTTAATGCATACCTTGGCATGAATTTCGGAATATCAAACACAACATATAAACCTTGGCAGCATGCGCACGAAAAACCACAACCAACACACTATTTCCCTTTTACATAGCAAAAGGGAGTTCACAGGATTCGAACCTGAGTCCTGCGGCTCCTGCGTCCTAACAGACGCTTGCGCACCACGTGAGCTAGCGCTCCACACAAGACCAAAAGTGCCTCACTCTCCTTTATCCTCCACGCAATAGCCAACGCAAAATAGATTCCTCCTTTCTCAAGAAAAATGAAGTGCACGTGATTCGAACACTCAACCACTTGCCTCCCAACACCTTTGCGTTGCTCGAGTTGCCAACAGGCCACACTGCCCATGATGTCTTTGGATTCGACCACACCTCAACTTATTCGTTGCCTCTGCCTTTAAACATTTTTCACACGAGCTCTTTTCGCTTTCTAATAATCGCATTAACCACAAGAGCAAGGATGAGGAATAATAAACCTTAGTCATCCTTTTATAGTCTTCTCCCTCATATTCGACGACGTCGATGGATTACTTTTATTTTAATTTTAAAATTTAAATTTAAATTTTAAATAATTTAAAATTTAAACTAAATATTTAAAATTAAATATCTCCATCACCGGGGCACCTTTTTCGATGAAACGAAAAGCCAACTTGGGTTTTAAGAAAAACCCATTTCAAATCTGCCATCCATGGTTTTAAATAAAACCTTTTATTTTGCCTGCCTTGGTTTTCACAAAAAGACTTTCCTTGCACTTTTCACAAAACATAGTGCATGCCATCATAGATCCTTTTGACATCAAATAACCTTTTGACATCAATGACAACATTTTAGCTTAGGGACTCAAAATGTCCAACATCATTCACTACCAATGCATCTCTATTATTCACAATCATCCATTACAAATTCATGTTCTTCAAAGTCAAACCACCAATATGGTATCATCAGTTTTTGCACTGCACTATGTCTTTACACAACGCAGTACAAAAAGAGGTAAATGTAGACACCCAAAAATCATGCATTATGACTTCCCTTACCATCATGGCTGATTAGTTTGTAAAGCTCATGAATTAAGTCATGATGGTGGTCACATGAGGACCTAGAGTTAAGCATAGGAAGGGGCTTAAGTAGCCCAAGGGGGCTTATGGAGATGAATAGTAATTTTGATAAATGAATAGTGTTTTGAGGCTAATTTATGCAAATTTTATGACCTTTAAAAATAGATCAGTTGTGATGGTGAGGGAAGTCGCAATGTGTAACTTTTGGGTGTCTACACTTTGTTTGAGATATTACATTATTTGGTCATATAATAGTTTAGAAATTGTGATGATTAGTTAAGGAAGTATTTAATAGTTGAGTGGGTGTGTTTAATATTTACTTTATAGTATGTGTCAAGGTGTGAAGTGTGTGAGTTTTCAAGAGTGCAAGTATGAGTTGTGTGAGTTAGTGAAGAGTCATGTAAGGTGTCATGTGTGAGTTATGTAATTATGAGGGAATTTATCATTATGAGAGACGAGGGATGATCAAGATACATGCATGTGAAGATTCACATGTAATTATATATTAATGATAAAGCATTACCAAAATCACCAAAATAACATAGCTTCATGCATGCTATAGTAGAATTTATTAATGATATTTTTAATATTTTATTGTGTAATACTTGTGTTACTTGTGAATGTGATTTTATCATGGAGAAATTTGCCTATGGGATAATTAGACATATTTTCCAATAGTAGTATTAGAGCCATCTTGGCATTAGCTATCTTGGTTCATAGCTATGGTTGAGAGATTGTATAATTTGGAAGAGATAATATTAAGAAGTTTGTGTATTTTGAAGAAGTCAGAACTCGTACCATATTTTTGGAAGACAAGCAATGTACTTGTAAGAAGTCAAGACTTAAAAAAGGAAGACTCATAGTGAGAAAACTATAAGTTTAAGAAGCCATCCCTTGAAGAAGGAAAATTCACTGTTACACTGAAATTATCTATGATAATTCAAATATACAACTAAAAATATTGAAGATTGGAGCTTGAAGAAGAAGAGAAAGAAATTTGCAAAAGAGAAGAAATAATTGCTAGGTAAGGTAAGATAGATTTAATTTGAATAAATATTTATTTTTTATTAAAGTCATTTGAAGGAAGAATAATTATTGGAGAGATAAGAAGAATTAAAGAAGTTATGGATTTGATGAATGATTGATTTGATTGAAATAAATTAAATTTAGAGTAAAATATAATTGAATTGATGATTGATTTTTTGAGTTGATTTGAAGAACTAAGAAGTATTTTTAGAGTTTTTTTGAATATAGATAAGAATAATATGTTTTTGGATGACAGACACAATGTTTTATTTAAAAGTATTATGAAAAAATTCAATTGAAGGTGTTGAGATCTTTGTAAATATAAGAGCAATTAGAATATATTGCAATGAGAATATGAGACTCTTGTCAATCCTAGCTTGTGCAGTAGCTATTAAAATTAGCCTTGAAAATGGTGGAGAAATAGAAATAGAAATTGTACCTATTGACGTGAATGGCTATGATATATCTAGTGCTCAAGATTTGTTTGAAACTTTGATTGTTGATAAATAAATACTTGAAAACCATTTGTGTATTTTAAAAACTAGCAAATTTGATGATAGAGAGGCTACAAAATGTGTTTCGTCACCAAGATTTGTTATTTTTTTATGGATTTAAAAAAATAATGGAGGTGTTTTTGAATTGTCAATAGTGCAAGAAACTAGAGGTTGCTAGAGAAAAATATTACAAAATTGAATGACGTAATCACAATAGTTTTTTTGGTAAGAGACGTTATATTATGGAACATTAAATGGAATAATGGTGTTGTTATATTCACCACAAAAATAATGGCTACTATAAAAAAAGGAAATCAACCTATTCTAGAGAGTGTCAGAGGATCATCACCACAAAATCATATGAAAAATAATGGGCAAAAATGGAATACCAATACCATTTTGGGGGAATTATAAAATTGACCCAAAGTATGAAATATTTCTCAGCTTTTATTCAAAAAAACAATCTATGGGAAGTTGAGTTTGAAGAAGACAACTATACTTAGACCAACAATAGGAGAGGCCATAACCTAATAGCAAAAAAATTAGATAGATGTATTCTCTCAAATCATTGGCTAGATGAAGGAACTTGTGCTAAAATTAATACCTTAACAAGGATTGGTTTAGATCACTGGCCAATAAGAGTTAAAATGGTGATTAGTGAATTCAAAAAATATCATATTTTAAACATGAGTAGATGTGGAAATACCATCCTCAATTTGTTGATATGATAGCTCAAAATTGGAATTATTTAGGTAATGGTGGGTTGTATGCTCTTCCAAACCAAATTAAAGCTATGACATATAGATTAAAAGAAGAGAAATTCTGGAGATTAAAATCAAGACAGACTTGGTTAAAATAAGGATATAAAAATACAAAGTTTTTTCATAGGATTGTTAAAGTACAGAAATATTCTTCTAGAACTGGTAGAATTAAATCAATAGAAGTGGTTTGGATTGAAGATCAAAGTGAAATTAGAAAAGAGGATAAGTCATTTTATCATAATATTCTAGTTTCAGAGGAGTCCAAAGTTCTTAATGATAAACTTCTTCAAGATGTTCCTTTAGTTATAACAAATGAAGATAATAGGAAACTGATGGAGCCTGTTACTCTAGAAGAAGTTCATTTAGCTCTTTTCTCTTTTAATAAGGATAAATTCCCTGGTCCAGATGGGCTCTCTAAAAAAAATTACCAATATAATTGATAAAAATAATTATATTGGTGGTAGTGGAACAATCTAGGGTAAAATAATACATTCCTTATAAAATAAATGGAACTTATCTTACCCTAATTCCAAAAAAGAAGGATGTTGAATTGTTTGATTATTTTAGACCCATAAGCCTATGTAATATGGCTTATAAGATTATTTCCAAAATGATGCCAAATATATTAAGGCCATTATTAGATAAAATTATTTCAGAAGAGCAAGAAGTTTTTGTGAAAGGGAGACAAATTTTGGATGGGATCATAGTAGCTCATGAAGTTATACATTCAACAACTTCAAGAAAAGAGAAAGTTACGATCTTAAAACTTGATATGAGTAAAGCCTATGATAGGGTTAAATAGAATTGTCTTTTTATAGTTTTAGATAAGTTTAGTTTTGGGAAGAAATGAGTTAGATGGATTAAAGCTTGTGTCTCTACAGTTTCTTATTCAATGTTTGTCAATGGGTTAGTGACAAAATATTTTAAAGCCAAGAGAGGCCTTAGACAAGGAGATCCTCTATCTCCTTATTTGTTCATTATTATGGCCGAAGTTTTGAGTAGGAACTTAAAGAAGGCTTACAAATATGGGTCTATAAGTGGACTTAAGGTTATTAATAACATCGATAACATCACCCATCAAAAATTTGTAGATGATACAACCCTTTTTGGAAGGGCAAGGATAAATGAGGCCAGAGCTTTGTTAAAAGAGTATGAAAGAGCTTCAGGGCAAAAAATTAATAGGACTAAATTTAAATTTTACTTTCTTAACACTCCTACTAATATCAAAGCAATAATTTATAGGTTGATTCAAATGGAGGAGGTAAATTTACCAACAACTTATCTAGGGATGCATTTATTTGAGGGGAGAATGAGGATAGATTTATGGAATCCAGTTATTAGTAAGGTTCAAAATAAACTTCTAGCTTGGAAATGTATATGGTTATCTTTAGCAGGATGAGTGCAATTAATTAATTTAGTCTTACAAGCCATTCCAATATGTTATATATCTTTGTATTCTATGCTAAAATCAGTTGAAAAAAAATTAATCTTTAGTATGAGATCCTTTATATGGTCAGTTTTACATGATAAAAGGAAATATTCTTTGGTGAAATGGATCAAGTTGTGTGATGACAAAACTATGGGAGGTCTTGGTTTAAGAGCTCTTATAGTTGCAAACTTAGCTCTTAGGGGAGAAGTTATCTAGAGATTGTACAAAGAGATTCAAAGACAATGAGCAAGAATTCTTCTAAGTATGTTGATCCCAATGACCCAAGTTTAATATTTACTGCATTCTCTCTTCCAAATGGTTTCACTCTTTGGAATGGTTTAAAAAAATCTATTGATCTTATGATTAAAGGTTTAAGATGGACGATGGAAACTGGAGAAAAAATTTCTATTTGGATGGATACTTGGTGTGATAAAAAACCACTCAATTTAGATCCAATTTTGAAACCTTGGATGAGATTACTTCAAGACAAATACGGTGATAGGGTTTCAAACATTTTGTACAAGGATCGAGAAGGAAGATACAAATGGAAAGAAAAAATATTTACAAGTATACAAGACATTGATGCTAGGAGGCAATTGAGTAGAAAGATAATAACTGTGATTATTTTGAGGGGTGCCAAGGATAAATTGATTTGGGAGTTGAATAGCTCAGGAGAATACACAACAAGAAGTGGATATAATGTTCAATACCAAAATAATAATAATATAACTAGAATATGGAGAGATATTTGGGATAGCCCAAGTATTCCTAAAGTCAAAATATTTGTTTGGTTAGTAGGTCATAGAAGAATTTTATCCTGGGATAACCTTATGAAAAGGGGTTTTCATGGCCCCTCTCAATGTATTTTTTGTAATAAGGAGGAGAGTATTGACCATATCTTGGGACATTGCTCAATAGTCTGGAATATATGGCAATGGTATCTTAATATGTTTGGTAAATGCATGGTGATGAATAGTAGAATTGAAGATTGGTTAAAGCAATGGTAGAGCACTTATAAAAGTGAGGCTTTACAAATAATATGGGATATATCAAAAGATACAATACTTTGGACTATATGGCTAGAAAGAAATAGAATAATATTTAAAGGAAATGAAAGCAATTTAGAGGTAATGAAAAAAGAAGATATGTTTAGCCATAGAGGATTCTAAACCAACCCTATCAACTTACCCAATCCCTAATTTGGAAGCAGAGAGTCTTGATAGATGGAGTCAAGTCATTAAATGGAATTATTATGTTGGGTACAAGAAAATAAAAAATAAGGTAAAGAATATAAAGTGAAAACCAATATATGTGGAGTGGGTTAAGTTGAATTTTGATGGAGCATATAAAGGAAACCCAGGACCAGGAGGAGGAGGAGGAATAATTAGAAATAATAGAGGAGATATTTTATCTCATTATGCTTTCAATTATGGATTTAAGATAAATAGTGAATTTATAAGGGTTAAAAATATGTAAAAAAATGAAATGGAATAGAGTTTGGATGGAAGGTGATTCTCTCATAGTAATAAATGCAAATTTAAGGAAAGCAAAGACTCCATGGAACATACAGGAGATAATTTTGGAAATTCAATATCTTGCTAAAGAGTTTGAAGAAATTAGGTTTACACATATATTAAGAGAAGGAAACAAATGTGTAGATAAGCTAGCCAATAGAGGGGTTTTGGTTGAGGATCGTGAAGTTAACATCTCCTTTCCATGGTTAGAGGAAGTAGAAAGTTTAGTTGAAGCTAACAAAAATTGTTGATTACCTAAATTAATTAATGATTAAGATTTACTTTAATGTTTTCCATTGGTAATATCTATTCTATTTTGTAACAATAATGTGTTTTCATTCAGACTAATTATTATAATTTTTGTGGTTGCACTTGTGTTTCATGAAGGAAACTAGCAATCCAGGTTTGGTAAAGTGGACTATGTTAGTGCGATGTTTTGGATATATTACTCTACTAAGATGCAAGGCAGAGATAGTAGAGGTGAATTTTGGGCATTGTGAAGGCTACAATAGGAATCTATCAAGAAATATTGATAGGGAACCAAATTAACCACAAATAAAATGACACAATTTTATTTGAAAGACGCAGTTTTATTAATTCGAAGCATGGAAGCTTTTACAATAAATCACCATGAAAATAAATACACAGTGCTTTAAATGCAAAATACAGCCGTAGCCTTCCTCTCTTCCTCCAGCCTCCCGAATCCTTCAAATAAATCCCTTTTATGCTCTATGCTTCGTGCTGCATCGTCGTTCGTAACCGCCTTAATGGCTTCTGGAACAGTCATATGGAACGGCCTTAACGGCCTTTGAAACTGCCGCTTGGAACGACCTTCACGATCTCAAGCACTGCCACTCGGAACTGCCACTTGGAACTGCCACTTGGAATGCCACCTGGAACTGCCACTTTGCTTTGTCTGCTAAGGTGTCGCGATATCGCGACCCTTCTTTGCATTTTGGCTTTGGCGGCCAAGGTGTCGCGATATCGCGACACTTCTTTGTGTTTTGGATTTGCCGACCAAGGTGTCGCGATATTGTGACACTTCTTTGTGTTTTGGCTTTGTCAGCTAAGGTGTCGCGATATCACGACACTTCTTTGTGTTTTGGCTTTGTCGGTCAAGGTGTCGCGATATCGTGACACTTCTTTGTGCTTTGGCTTTGTCGGCCAAGGTGTCGCGATATCGCGACACTTCTTTGTGCTTTGGCTTTGCCGACCAAGGTGTCACGATATCGCGACACTTCTTTGTGCTTTGGCTTTGGCGGCCAAGGTGTCGCGATATCGCGACAACTTTGGTGTCGCGATATCGTGACCATTAGTTGCATTTGCCATGGTGCTCGAAATACGTCGCGATATCGCGACGATATTTGCGTCGCGATATCGCGACCAATAGTTGCTTTTGCCATGGTGCTCGAAATACGTCGCGATATCGCGACGATATTTGCGTCGCGATATCGCGACCAATAGTTGCTTTTGCCACGGTGCTCGAAATACGTCGCGATATCGCGACGATATTTGCGTCGCGATATCGCGACCAATTTTATACTTAGTCAAATTTTGCAAATTGTGAACTTTTTCAAACTTTGAATTTTTTTGGTGATGCAAGATTGCTGTGTTGCCCGAGATGCTCCTGCATCAGAATACTGCAAAGCTTGATGGTCAGTTATATAAAACAAACTCTTTGGTTAGCAAATAATGTCTCCATTTCTTAAGAGCCTAAATTATAGCATAGAATTCTTGATCATAAACAGAGTATTTCTTTCTAGCATCATTCAATTTTTCACTAAAATATGCAACAGGTTTACCTTCTTGACTCAACACAGCTCCAATGGCACTGCCACTGGCATCACAGTCAACCTGAAACACTATTAAAATCTGGAAGTGCCAGAATGGGCTGTTCTGTCACTTTCTTCTTCAATATATTCATGCTGGTATCTGCTTTGGTAGTCCACCTAAATTCTGCTTTGGTAGTCCACCTAAATTCTCTCTTATCCCCTCTCATAGTTTATGTTAGGGGTGCACAAATACTGCTAAAGTCTCTAATAAACTTTCTATAGAAACTTGCAAGACCGTGAAATGATCTTACCTCTGTCACATTCCTTGGAGCAAGCCATTCAAGGATAGCCTTCACTTTCTCAGGATCCATTTTCAGACCCTCCTCCGAGATGACAAATCCCGAGTAAATCAACTCTTTCTGTACAAAACTGCACTTCTATATATTTATCAATAACTGCTCCTCACGCAGTTTTTCAAAAACTGTCCGAACATGCAACAAATGTTCATCCAATGTTTTACTAAAAATCAGAATATCATCTAGGTACACTATTACGAACTTTTCCAGGAAGTCACGCAATACTTCATTCATCAACCTCATAAATGTACTGGGTGCATTAGTCAATCCAAATGGCATAACTAACCACTCATACAAACCCTCTCTGGTTTTAAAGGCTGTCTTCCATTCATCACCCTCTCTAACACATATCTGATGATATCCGCTCTTCAAATCAATCTTAGTGAAGTATTTAGCTCCATTCAAGCAATCCATTATATCGTCCATTCTGGGTAATGGAAAGCGATATTTAATAGTAATTTTATTAATGGCTCGGGAATCAGTGCACATTCACCATTCGCCATTCTTCTTTGGTGCAAGTACTGCTGGCACTGCACAAGGGCTCAAACTTGCCCGAATCAAACCCTTCCTCAACAATTCCTGAACTTGTCGATTCAATTCTTCATTCTCAATAGGAGACATTCTATGACCTGCCTTGTTGGGTAAGCTAGATCCTGGCATTAAGTCAATTTGATGACTAATCTTCCTCATTGGTGGAAAACCCTCAGGCACATTTTTTGATATAATATCAGGAAATTCTGCTAACAGATGTTCAACTTCTGCTGGAATGTTAGTAGTATCTTCTCTTTTTACATGAGGAATTAATGCATAACACATTGAATCCCTCTTTATACCATCCAAAAATTTTCTGCCATCTACTAAACAAATTCTAGCATTATTGCATACCTTTTCCTCAACCTCCTTTAATGGCTTCAGTTTGTGGCGTACTCCATCTTTTGTCAGGGAATAGGTATTTGCATGTCCATCATGCGCTGCACGTCTATCAAATTGCCATGGTCTTCCAAGCAACAAATGGCAAGCATCCATCGGCAAAATATCACACAGGACCTCATCCTGGTATCTTCCAATTTTGAACTTGACCAAGCATTGTTCACTGACCAATGCTCTATGATCCTTCTGCAACCATGCAATCCGGTATGGATGCGGGTGTTGTTTTCTTTCTAGCTTTAATTTAGCTACCATTTCCTCATAAACCAAATTATCTGTACTACCATTATCAATAATAATATTACAGATTTTACCTGAACATTTGCACCTCATGCAAAACGGGCTTTTCTCGCGATCTGGTTCCTTCTCTTCATTCAACAAAGTTCTTCTTGTGATCATCACTTCTCCGTGCTCTGCTTCTTCAGAATGCTCGGATTCAACACCATCCTCAGCAACTGCAGCTCTGGAATTTCCTTTAGGCCTTCTGTTTGGTGCTTCTTGGTGTTTGGGACACTCATATGATCAATGCCCTTCTTCTTCGCAATTAAAACAGGTTCCACAGAATCTACCTCTGCCATATCTGCGTCCACATCTACCTCTGCCCCTTTGATAATCATTGTTCTAGTTACGGGGTCGATAAACATTCTCCTCCTTCTGTTCCTGGCGATTGCTGGTTTCACCATTCTATTTTTTATCATCATATTTGATTCCACTGGTTCTTCCACCAGTTCTTCCACCATGACCTCTTCCTCTTTGCTTGCTGTCAAATTTGCGATTCAGTTTCTCTTCTACTTTCAGAGCAAACTGATAAGCATCTTCAATGCTGTGCATTCGAACCAGACTCAATTCCTCTTGCACGCTGGTCCTCAACCCATTAATGTAACGGGCTACTCTTTCCTTATTTGCTTCCGTATGACCGGTTCTAATAGAAATTTTAAAAAATTCCTCGGTATACTCTTTAACAGTTTTGCTGGACTGTCGCAAACTCTGCATTTTTCTCAGCAGATCTAATTCGTAATCTGCTGGGATAAACTGCCGTTTTAATTTTTCCACCATTCGATCCCACCTGGAGATCTTTTCTTTTCCTCTCTGGTTTCTTTCTAACTGCACTCCTTTCCACCAAATGCCAGCATGCCCTTTTAATTTTGTTCTGGCAAATTTTATTCGATTTGGATCTTCAACGTCCTCATAATCGAAATATTCTTCCATATCATTAATCCAGTCAATTAATTCTTCTGGATTTAAATTTCCAGAATACGTAGAAACGTCAATCTTTGGCCTTTTCCCAATCTGCAAAATGGCTTTTATCATTCGCGACTCTACGGCACTCATTTCTTCTTCTTCCTCTTCAGACGGGTCTTCAACGCCGTCATCATCGCTGCGATCTTCTCCTCTTGGCTCTATTCCCCTACGCAATTCTTCCTGCAATGCCAACACTTGTCTCTGCAATGCATGAAAATCTCCTTCAGGAACCACGTTCCTTCCAGCACCACGATTTCTTCGCGACGGCATTCTGTCTCACAGTTTCTCAAAACCCGTAACCCCAGATCCTGGTGTGAGCTGCCTCACGTTCGGCATTCTGCTCAACACGCTCAGAATCTTACTGCTCTGATACCACTTGATGGGGAACCAAATTAACCACAAATAAAATGACGCAATTTTATTTGAAAGACGTAGTTTTATTAATTCGAAGCATGGAAGCTTTTACAATAAATCACCATGAAAATAAATACACAGTGCTTTAAATGCAAAATACAGCCGCAACCTTCCTCTCTTCCTCCAGCCTCTCGAATCCTTCAAATAAATCCCTTTTATGCTCTATGCTTCGTGCTGCATCGTCGTTCGTAACCGCCTTAACGGCTTCTGGAACGGTCATATGGAACGGCCTTAACGGCCTTTGAAACTACCGCTTGGAATGGCCTTCATGATCTCAGGCACTGCCACTCGAAACTGCCACTTGGAACTGCCACCTAGAACTGCCACTTGGAACGCCACCTGGAACTGCCACTTTGCTTTGTCTGCTAAGGTGTCACGATATCGCGACCCTTCTTTGCGTTTTGGCTTTGGCAGCCAAGGTGTCGCGATATCGCGACACTTCTTTGTGTTTTGGCTTTGTCGACCAAGGTGTCACGATATCGCGACACTTCTTTGTGTTTTGGCTTTGTCGGCCAAGGTGTCGCGATATCGCGACACTTCTTTGTGCTTTGGCTTTGCCGGCCAAGGTGTCGCGATATCGCGACACTTCTTTGTGCTTTGGCTTTGGCGGCCAAGGTGTCGCGATATCACGACACTTCTTTGTGCTTTGGCTTTGGCGGCCAAGGTGTCACGATATCGTGACAACTTTGGTGTCACGATATCGCGACCATTAGTTGCATTTGCCATGGTGCTCGAAATACGTCGCGATATCGCGACGATATTTGCGTCGCAATATCACGACCAATAGTTGCTTTTGCCACGGTGCTCGAAATACGTCGCGATATCGCGACGATATTTGCGTCGCGATATCGTGACCAATAGTTGCTTTTGCCACGGTGCTCGAAATACGTCGCGATATCGCGACGATATTTGCGTCGTGATATCACGACCAATTTTATACTTAGTCAAATTTTGCAAATTGTGAACTTTTTCAAACTTTGAATTTTTTTGGTGATGCAAGATTGTTGTGTTGCCCGAGATGCTCCTGCATCAAAGATGCTAAATTCTAGAGTAATTGTATTCATACAGAGATTTGAAAAGGTCCAAAAAATAAAAATCAAGAATTCAGACATTTTATGTAAAATGATGTAGGTTTCTATCTATAGCATCTCAAATGAGATGAGAAGTGTATCTATTTATAAACTCTCAAGCTCTAAAGAAGAGAGATTTAATTTTTTAAGGGTGGGGGACCTAAGTACAACCCCTTTTTATCAAGCAAAAAATAAATACATGGAACACCATGGAAGTGAATGACATCACAAAAATATTAAACAATGAAGCAAATTTTATAAGGTATAAAATTGAAGTATATACGTATTTTGGAAAGGTTGAAAGGAATTCATTATCGGAGAAATCATTACCATTACCAAGGAAGAAAGATATTAAAATAATTTTTAAAGACATTTGACTTTGTTTAGATGAATGACATTGAGTTTGGCAAGAGTGTTATAAAGGCATATAAAGAAAGTGGAGAGCTATATGTTGGAAATTTTATTGATAAAATAAATGGGGAAACATGATCAAATTCAATATATGGAAATCCAAGTCATAGGCCAACGATAAACTAGTGGTGGGTTACTTTACTACAGCTTGAAGTGGTTCTTATTAGATGAATAGTATGGTGCATGATGAGTTCTTGAAGACCTACAAATATGTTGTGAAGATTGATGTGGACTACATAAGTGAAGTAGAAAGAGATAAAAAAATAATGTTGACAACTTTACATGTTCCAAGCATCAACAAATTTGTACTTAAGTATGATGAAAAGTCAAAGTGTGTAATGAGAATGACATCTCTATTGCTCTCATTGTCGGGCTTAAATGTTATCTATTCTCCTTTACAAGGAGTTTTAGGATCTAATATTTTTGGTCTAAGTCTTGGGATACAAGGATATGGCCATAGAAGAACATTAGGGGCTCTTATAAATGCAACAACTGTAACAACATTTACTAACTTTAAGATTTTTAGTTTTTACATACATTATTTCCATCGTAGTCTAGTACATATAGATTACATCCTAATGCTGGTAATTTAGAGCATAAACCAAGCTCTGTTGCAATGGAGAAGGAATATGATTATGCAATGTAAGTTCCAAAAAAAAGAAGAAATGATGATGCCAAGTCAAGCATAAAATTTATGGCATGCACAAGTATAAATATCAAAAGTGCAAATTATTTTATCATTTATGTTTTAGGAGACAAACTACCAAATAATGCAATATGGGGGGGTGTTGGAGATATTACATTATTTGGTCATATAATAGTTTAGGAAGTGTGATTATTAGTTTAGAAAGTATTTAATATTTGAGTGAGTGTGTTTAATATTTAGTTTATAGTATGTGTCAAGGTGTGAAGTGTGTGAGGTGTCAAGAGTGCAAGTGTGAGTTAGTGAAGAGTCATGTAAGGTGTCATGTGTGATTTATGTAATTATGAGAGAAGAGGGAAGGTCGAGATATATGCATGTGAAGAGTCACATGTAATTATATATTAATGACAAAGCATTATAAAAAGCATCGAACTAGAATAGCTTCATACATTATAATAGACATTATTAATAATATTGCTTAGTATTTTGTTGTGCAAGACTTGTATTTTTGAATGCGATTTTATGTTAGTGATATTTGATCCTCAAGAAATTTACATATGATATAATCAGACATATTTTCCAACACACTTTCATTCAATTTAATTTTTATGTTTACTTTCCACATTTAATTTTACACAATTATATTAGATTAGTCTAGATGTTAGCAAGGATAGTGGGGATCTAACTTATATATAAAAGTTGGAAGAGGCCCTAAAACCTTCCATCCAACTTTTTTGAAACTAAAATTAAGGGTGGTGCATAAGAAGTCTGATAATTTTTCAATTCAAGATAGTTTCTGGCATGCCTAGTGGGATGATTACTTTGCTAGCAACAAAATCGTATTTGATTCATCATTTAACAAAAATTATTGATTTTAGTGTAAAATTTACATTTTGCAATAGGTGGGAAGCATTTGGTCTGATTTTAAGGAATTTTTGCAAAGTCCCTATTTGAGTAGCTATTTTCTCTAACCTTGGAGTGACTTGCTCCATTTGGGGGCAAATTTCAAAAATCACCCAAAAAAATTCTAAATCCAAATTTGGGATCGATTTGTTAGTCTTACAATGACACTGAGAGGGGGGGTGAATCAGTGTAGCTCTTTAAACTTAACTTTATAGCTCTTAATATCGTAGCAATTAAAACTTATTACTAGATACAACAAGTATAACAAAAGAGCATCACACAACACAAGATTTAACGAGGTTCACCAATGTGGCTACTCAAAAATTGGCTGCTTGTACTACCATCCAAATCTAGCCTTTGCAAAGCACCAACTTTACAATCAATTTATCTGCACCAACTGTAAGGAGCACCAACCCCTTATTTATCTGCACCAACAGAAAGGAGCACCAACCCCTTATTTATCTACACCAACAGAAAGGAGCACCAATCCCTTATTTATCTACACCAACAGAAAGGAGCACCAACCCCTTATTTATCTTTGCTTTTGCAAGACCCTGACTAGTCTTCTTCATCTTTGTGTTCTCTGCACACTCTGCTCTCTCTGCGCAATCACTTCGCACACTCTACTATGTTATAGTCGAACTTCACGATCGTCTTCTCCCTTTTGCGCACTCTACTCTCTTTGCAAATTTTGCACTTAGCATGATTCGACATGACTTGCTCTCTGTGCACAATGATCGCATTTCACCCACTTTAACTCCCCTTCAATTCTCCCAATAGCCCTCCTTTTATAACAATATTTTTTATGATGAAAACCCTAATCTTAGTCGACTGTAAATCCTAATCTTAGTCGGATTTCATAACAACTGTAAACCCTAATTTTAGTCGGCTATCATCGATCTTCGTCGACTTCAACTCAAGAAGATGTTCGGTTTATCCATCGCTTGATGATTTCATTCTAGACAGACCCTGTAACCGCCATACAAACTTTTGATCACTCTTCATATTTTAGCAATATGAAATCACTTTGTAACTGCCCTGTAAATGCCGTAGTGATATCGGTCCACTGTCATACTTCTCATTTCATTTGGGTTCTCCTTCTTGACTTGCGCATTTACGACCTATCATGAAATCATGACATTTCTACCTCTATAGCTTCTTTTGTTGTTGTTGCCATGAAAATACATGTCGTGATATCGTGACACTTTCGTGTTCGTACGTTTTCTCTATTCTTTTATCGTGATATCGCAACATTTCTGCCTTTGCAGACTTCATATTTTCTTTTGTCGTGATATCATGACATTTTTGCCTTCGTATACTTCGTCTTTGCTTTTGTCGCGATATCGCGATACTTCTGCTTCCATAGACTTTGACTTTGCTTTTGTCGCGATATCACAACACTTATGCCTCCATAGTCTACTTCTTTGCTTTTGTCATGAAATTGTGACACTTCTGCTTCTGTACTTTACTTCTTTGCTTTTGTTGTGAAATCATGACACTTCTGCTTTTGAAGTCTTGCTTTCTACTTTTGTCATGAAATCGCGACAGTTCTGCTTTCGTATGCTTCCTCTCTTTCTTTTGTCACAAAAATGTGACATGTCTCGATATCGCAAAACTTTTCAAACTTACTTTCTCTCTCCTATTTTAGTTGCGAAAATGCGACATGTCGCGAAATAGCGACACTTTTCTTACTTGTTCTCTTTCTTCAAACTTGTCGCAAAATCATGACACTTTTTCCTGCTTTCTCTTTCTCTTCCAACATGTCATGAAATCGTGACAGTTTTTCCACTTGCCTTTTTCTCTTCCAACATGTCATGAAATCGTGATAGTTTTTCCTGCTTTTTCTCTCTCTTCCAACATGTCACAAAATCACGACAGTTTTTCCACTTGCCTTTTTCTCTTCCAACATGTCACGAAATCGCGACAATTTTTCCTGCTTTTTCTCTCTCTTCCAACATGTTGCGAAATCGCGACAGTTTTTCCTGCTTTTTCTCTCTTCCAACATGTCGCGAAATCGCAAAAGTTTTTCCTTCTTTTTCTCTCTCTTCCAACATGTCACAAAATTGCGATAATTTTTCTTGCTTTTTCTCTCTCTTCCAACATGTCGCGAAATCGTGACAATTTTTCTTGCCTGATGTATATGTTGCGATATCGCGGCACTTTCCTTGTTTGTCTTTTTTCTTTGATCTTTTGCATATGGGCCACTTCGGTCTTCTTGGAAAATCATTGTACATATTTTGAATAACCTTTGAACTTCCTATCCACTGCATCAACAGATCTATCTGACTGTGTTGACAACAATGACAATATTGTTGCTGCACCTTGCTCAACAATCTCCCCCTTTGGAATTTTTGGCAACACGTGCAATTTCTTGTAACTCTTCTCCCCCTTTGATAATAATACCAAAGGGCTACTGCAAACTCCCCCTGAGTCCATGCACAATATTCTCAGGAAAAATTTATTACACTTAGCAAAAATCATGAACATGAGCAAAAAGATAATCAAATACTTAAATGCTCCCCCTAAGAATGTGATCCCTGTAGCTAGTCAATTCTTGGGAAGTGTGACCACTCCCAATTTATTGCGAAGGTACTCAAAAACTTCCTTGGGAAATGGTTTTGTGAAGATATCTGCTACTTGCTCTATAGTTGGAACAAAATCCAACTTAACCTCACCTTCCGCAACTTTCTCCTTCAAAAATTGATACCTGATAGCAATGTGTTTTGTGTGTGAATGCATAATCGGATTCTTGGAGATGTTAATGGCACTAGTGTTATCACACTTAACTGATATTGGCTCACTGAAGATAATACCAATATCTTTCAGGGTTTGTTTCATCCAAAATACCTGCGTACAACATGTTGTCGCTACAATATATTCTCTCTGCTATCGATAAAGAAACTGACTGTTGTTTCTTACTGTGCCATGCGACCAATCTATCTCCAAGATAAAATGCACCTCCACTGGTACTCTTTCTGTCATCGACACCTCCTGCCCAATCTGCATCTGAATATGAAATAAGGGTGAAGTCTTTACCTTTCGGATACCATAACCCATACTCCATAGTACCCTTGAGGTACCGAAGAATCCTCTTCACTATTGTCACATGAGTCTCCTTGGGATTAGCCTGAAATCGTGCTACCATGCATACTGCCTATAAAATATCTAGTCTGGTAGTTGTCAGGTACAGTAAGCTCCCAATCATAGATCTATACATGGTTTGATCAACAGGTGGAGATTTGTCATCCTTGCTCAACTTGCAACCTGTCGTCATGGGAGTGCTAACTGGATTACAATCCTCCATTGTGAACTTTTTTAACATCTCTTTCACATATTTAACTTGAGAAATAAATATGCCCTTCTTATTTTTATTAACTTGCAACCCGAGAAAATACGAAAGTTCACCAATCATTAACATTTCAAATTCTTTCTACATCTTATTTGCTAAATCTTTACACAACTCATCTTTGCTGCTGCCAAATATGATATCATCTACGTATACAACAAGAACAATAAGATGCCCATTTTCTATTTTGACATACAAATTACTATCCACCATACCTTTCTTAAACCCTTGTTGAGTGAGATAGTTGTCTAGCCTTGCATACCATGCTCTGGGTGCCTGTTTTAAGCCATGTAATGCTTTCTTCAACTTGTAAACCAAGTTGGGATCATCACCAAGTTGGAAACCATCTGGTTGCTCAATATAAACCTCTTCTTCAAGTTACCCATTCAAAAACGTTGATTTCACATCCATTTGATAAACTTTGAAATTCTTGTAGACTGCTAAATCCAGAAACATTCTAATTACCTCTAGTCTAGCTACTGGTGCAAAATTTTCCTCAAAGTCAATGCCTTCAACTTGTGCATAACCCTTACATACCAATCTTGCTTTATTTTTGACTACCTGTCCATCTTCATTCAATTTGTTTCGAAAAAACCATTTAGTCCCGATTATATTTTTATTTGCTGGTCTAGGTACTAACTCCCAAGTTTCATTTTTCTCGATCTGATCTAATTCTTCATTTATTGCCTTCATCCAACTTTCATCTTTGCTTGCGTCAACAACATTTTTGGGCTCAATGTTGGATAATAGAGAGTAGTTACTTACTACTCTTCTTCTTGTCTAAACACCAACTTTGGGGTCTCCAATTATTTGCTCTCTAGGATGATTTTTCTGACAGTTGCCTGTTTTGAATTTCTTATTTTCTTCCACTTCTGAATCACAACTTAAATCATCTGAGTCAATTTTTTGTATCTTTTCCATTTTTTTTTTCTCATCTCCTTCAATAACATCTTCATAAATTGGGTAGTTCTTTTCATAGCTAATTACTCGTTCTCTACCTTCATCAAATTTAACATCGGCACTGTCCACATTTTTCTTTAGCCTCTTGTTGTAGCATTTGTAAGCTTTGCTTTTTGATGAATAACCAACAAAAATACCTTCATCCGCTCTATCTTCAAACTTACCAAGATTATCTTCAGTTCTTTTGATGTAGAACTTGCTGCCAAAAACTTTGAGGTATTTTGTTGTTGCCCTTTTACCAAACCACAACTCATAAGGAGTTTTGCTTTCATGTGTTCTCAGCATGTACCTATTTTTGATATATACCGTAGTATGGACTACTTCTTTCCAAAATATTTCTACTACTCTGCTTTCAGCCAACATAGTCCGTGCCATTTCCTGCACTGTCCTATTCTTTATTTCTACCACTCCATTCTGTTGAGGTGTCCTTGCTGCTGAAAATTGTCTCCTAATACCGTATTTTTCACAGTACTACGTAAACTCCTCTGAAATGAATTCTCCTCCTCTATCTGATCTTAAACATTTGATCCTCTTTCCTGTTTCATTCTCAACTTGTTTTTTGAAAGTCTTGAACATTTCAAAAGCTTTTGATTTAAGAAAAATATCCATGTCATTTTGGAAAAGTCATCAATGCACAACATAAAATATTTGTCACCATTTATGCTTTGTGTTCTCATGGGTCCACATAAATCAGTGTGTATTAGTTCCAAAGGTTTGCTTGTGTAGTACTCTTTTGT
This sequence comes from Wollemia nobilis, assembly GCA_028583015.1. Taxonomy (NCBI): domain Eukaryota; kingdom Viridiplantae; phylum Streptophyta; class Pinopsida; order Araucariales; family Araucariaceae; genus Wollemia; species Wollemia nobilis. Next base: position 4,537,464 of record JAQPPZ010000523.1, on the reverse strand, counting down.
TTTGAATGTGACTCTAGTTTGCTTCCCCTTTTGGCATGAAACACAAATGTTGTTTGCAGGTTTGTTGAGGGTGGGAATATCTCTCACTGCCATTTTTGAGTTGATTTTTACTAGATTATCAAAACTGATATGACCAAGTCTCTTGTGCCACAACCAATTTTCTTCTTCCTTTCCAATAAAACAAGCTCCTTTTAAAGTCTCTGAGAGCGTGTACAGGTTGCTAGATGTCCTTGATCCAGTTGCTATCAATTTTCCACTGTTTTTTTTTCTGACTTCACAACCCTGCTTCTTAAAAACTAATTCATGACCTTTATCACAAATCTGACTTACGCTCAACAAGTTATGTTTCAAACCATCCACAAACAAGACTTCTTCTGACTTAATTTTTTTGTCACTAATTTTAACTAAACCTTTGCCAACTATCTTAGCTCCATCATTATTTCCAAATTTTACTGAACCACCTTCATATTTCTGTAACTTCTCAAATTTTTGTTTGTCACCTGTCATATGACTGGAGCATCCACTATCAAGTATCCATGGTACATATTTATTTTGTGCTTTAAATGTTGTTTGTACGATTAAGGATTCATTTTCTTCCTTAAATCGTTCTTTTTCTTTCCACTCCATTTTGATAGTAGTTTTGGGCTCTTGTTTTGCCTTTCCCTTATCAATAGCTTGTGCATGTTTTTCGAGAAGTTTTTATATTTTGTCTCATCCTATTTGGTTGAAATTTTCTTCCCTGAAACTAATTTGATGCAAATGTACTTCTACAGTTTCTTGCAATGTGCCCAAAATTATGATAGTTATAACATTCTACTGTATAATTCATCAGAGGAGAAAAAGCATTTCTACTGGTGAAATTCCTTGGTCTTACATTATATTTGCAGTCTGAGATTTTATGTCCATAGCCATTGCATTTAAAACAAAAACCAAAAAAGGGATAATTTAACCTGGGTGATGGTCTTTGCCATGTTGTCGTAGGAGACATAGGTCTTCTTCTTCTTTGATGTGTGACATTGGTGAATCCATCATTGTCAATTCTTCTTTCATGCTTGGCATTAGTGCTTTATTTTGCATGAGATGTTTTTCCTTGATCAACTTGTTTCTTACCTTCATTATTTATGTATTCTACATTTTTGGCCTTTGATCCATTTGATGATTCTCCTTCGATGAAACCCAGACCAAATTTGATGCTTGCAGGCCTTTGGTCATTTATAATCTTATCCAGCTTCATAGAACTTTCTTCGTTTTTGTGATAGCAACTAATTTTGTGATTCATCTCTTCTATCTACGTCCGTAAACCAACATTCTCTTCTTCTAGTTTGTAGCAATAATCTATTTTCATGGTAATTTGTACTTTGATATCTTCATATATTTTCTTGTATTCTTTTGTCTGTACTTTCATACTGGTTATGATTTCATTTGCATCCTCAAGCTTTTTTGAAATTTTCTTATTCTTGTTCCTCTCTATTTTCCACTCTTCAAGTGTAGAGATCAACTCACCTTCTAGATCTACTTCAGCCTCAGGGTTTTCACCACATACTTCAAAGTTCACTCCTTCCTTTTCTGATTTTACTTCTTCAAATGCCATGAAAAGAGCTTCACCTGTTTCCTCTTCAGAATCCTCACCGAAGATGTCTTCTGATGAACTAGCATTCCTAGAGATGAAACTTTTCTTCTTGAAGTTGCCTTTTTTGAAATTCATTTTCTTCTTCCAATCACTTCTTTCTTGGTGCGATCCTTCATCATTTTTGTTCTTCTCATTAAGTGGACATTTAGTCACAAAATTCCCAACGCCTCCACAGTTGAAACATTTAAACGGTAGCTTTCCTTTGTATTTTCCTTTTCCCCTTTTTAGTTTTCTAATAAATTTTGCTTCCATTTCATCTGATGTCTCTTCTTCCTCGAACTCTTGTTTTGCGTTTTTATTTTTAAGGGCTTTAAAAGCCGCTTCTCTGTCTATGGGTTTAGATATTCCTATCCTCATCTCATATGCAATCAAAGAACCATACATCTCATCTATACTAAAATAATTTAGATTTTTAGCTTCTTCTATCACTGAGACTTTAGAATCAAACCTTTGAGAAAGAGATCTTAATACCTTTTTCACGATGACAGAGTCTTCGATATCCTCACCGAGTCCTCTGATCGCATTAATGATTCCATTAACTCTCAGCATATATGCCTCAATGTTTTCATCGTCATTCATCTTTAATGCTTCGAACTAAGCTCGATGTGTCTGTAACTTGGCCTCCTTGATCTTATCGTCTCCTTCATGAATACTCTTCAGTTTGTCCCATATTTCTTTTTTTGTTTTACAGCTCATGATCTTTACTAGTTCACTATCTGCTAATCCGCACATGATAGCATTCTTTGCTTTTGAATTATTTTCAAATAGTTTCTTTTCGTTAGCCTCTTTTGGAGGAGTGATGGGTATTGTGTATCCACTAACTACTGAATCCCAGATGTTGTATCCCAAAGCACAGAGATATGTCTGCATCCTAATTCTCCAGAATGCGTAATTAGATCTGTCAAACAATGGTGCCTTGTTTGATAAGAAGCCTTCACCACCTGGCATTGTGTTACTTCCAAGATCACCCTTGCCGATTAAGCTTGTACAATAACTTAGCTCTGATACCAATTGTTAGTCTTATAATGACACTGAGAGGGGGGGTGAATCAGTGTAGCTCTTTAAACTTAACTTTACAGCTCTTAATACCGTAGCAATTAAAACTTATTACTAGATACAACAAGTATAACAAAAAAGCATCACACAACACAAGATTTAACAAAGTTCACCAATGTGGCTACTCCTCAAAAATTAACTGCTTGGACTACCATCCAAATCTAGCCTTTGTAAAGCACCAACTTTAAAATCAATTTACCAGCACCCATTGTAAGGGGCACCAACCCCTTATTTATCTGCACCAACAGAAAAGAGCACCAACCCCTTATTTATCTACACCAATAGAAAGGAGCACCAACCCCTTATTTATCTGCACCAACAGAAAGGAGCACCAACCCCTTATTTATTTACACCAACAGAAAGGAGCACCAACCCCTTATTTATCTACACCAACAGAAAGGAGCACCAACCCCTTATTTATCTTTGCTTTTGCAAGACCCTGACTGGTCTTCTTCACCTTTGTGTTCTCTGCGCACTCTGCTCTCTCTGCGTAATCACTTCGCACACTCTGCTTCATTACAGTCAAACTTCACGATCGTCTTCTCCCTTTTGTGCACTCTGCTCTCTTTGTGAATTTTGCACTTAGCATGATTCAACACGACTTGCTCTCTGTGCACAATGACCATATTTCACCCACTTCAACTCCCCTTCAATTATCCCAATAGCCCTCCTTTTATAACAATATTTTTTATGATGAAAACCCTAATCTTAGTTGATTGTAAATCCTAATCTTAGTCGGCTTTCATAACAACTGTAAACCCTAATTTTAGTCGGTTGTCATCGGTCTTTGTCGGCTTCAACTCAAGAAGATGTTCGGTTTATCCATCGCTTGATGATTTCATTCTGGACAAACCTCAGTAACCGCCATACTGACTTTTGATCACTCTTCGTATTTCAGCAGTATGAAATCACTCTGTAACTACCCCTATAAATGTCGTAGTGATGTCGGTCCACTGTCATACTTCTCATTTCAGTCGAGTTCTCCTTCTTGACTTACGCATTTACGACCTGTCATGAAATCATGACATTTTTGCCTTTGTAGCTTCTTTTGTTGTTGTTGCCATGAAAATACATGTCACGATATCGTGACACTTTTGCCTCCATATGCTTTCTCTATTCTTTTGTCATGATATCATGACATTTTTGCCTTCGTAGACTTCGTCTTTTCTTTTGTCACGATATCGTGACATTTTTGCCTCCATATACTTCATTTTTGCTTTTGTCACGATATCATGACACTTCTGCTTCCATAGACTTTGAATTTGCTTTTGTCATGATATCGCGACACTTCTGCCTCCGTAGTCTACTTCTTTGCTTTTGTTGTGAAATCACGACACTTTTACTTCTGTACTTTACTTCTTTGCTTTTGTCGCAAAATCATGACACTTCTGCTTTCGAAGTCTTGCTTTCTGCTTTTGTCACGAAATCATGACAGTTCTACTTTCGTACGCTTCCTCTCTTTCTTTTGTCGTGAAAATGCGACATGTCACGATATCGCGACACTTTTCAAACTTACTTTCTCTCTCCTATTTTAGTCACAAAAATGTGACATGTCACGAAATCATGACACTTTTCTTACTTGTTCTCTTTCTTCGAACTTATCATGAAATTGCGACACTTTTTCTTGCTTTCTCTTTCTCTTCCAACATATCACGAAATCGTGACAATTTTTCCACTTGCCTTTTTCTCTTCCAACATGTCACAAAATCGCGATAGTTTTTCTTGCTTTTTCTCTCTTCAAACATGTCGCGAAATCGTGACAGTTTTTCCACTTGCCTTTTTCTCTTCCAACATGTCACGAAATCGCAACAGTTTTTCCTGCTTTTTCTCTCTCTTCCAACATGTCGCGAAATCGCGATAGTTTTTCCTACTTTTTCTCTCTCTTCCAAGATGTCGCGAAATCACGATAATTTTTCTTGCCTGTTGTATATGTCGCGACATTGCGACACTTTTCTTACTTGTCTTTTTTCTTTGATATTTTGCATATGGGCCACTTCGGTCTTCTTGGAAAATCATTGCACATATTCTGAATAACCTTTGAACTTCCTGTCCACTACATCAACAGATCTATCTGACTGTGTTGACAACAATGACAATATTGTTGCTGCACCTTGCTCAACACGATTTGCTCTGAATTTAAAGATTTATAAAACTTGAATCTAGATCAAAATGTTAGGACCATGAACTTCATTTATCAAGTTTAGTCCCATACCAACCTTGAATTTCACATATTTTTTTATTTTATCTGATTTTTTTAGTTGCTTTTTGAATGATGTCCCCCTTACAAACTTCAAATTCATTAAATTTTTATGAAGCAAGAAAGAGAAGTGACATCACATCAAAAAAATCCTTCACTTTTGGATTCAAATTGCATCTACCATAGGCAAAAGGAATTTAGGACAAATTTTGCCGAACTTTTAAACCAACTATTTCTTCGCTCATAAACAGTCAAATTTCTCCAAGTAGAATTCAAAGAGGGTTTCACCTAGGTTCTAAGGAACAATTTACTTGGAAATTCTAACTCTTCCAAGGAGTGTTATTCACCCCAAAATCAAAGAAACTCACTTTTATCACTTCGCCCTTTATTTGTCAAAATTTTCCAAGTGTAAGTTTTGCTAGTGATTCTCTAAATAGCTAGCAATTTTTGCTATAGATCAAATTTTGTAAAACTTTAGGTTTTGACCTCAAAATTTTATTCATATAGGTATATAAGTGTGTGATATCAATATTATGAATAAAATATCAAAATCATAATAATTAGGTTAATAACATCAATCATTGGAGTTAATTACCTATCAATAGAGAAACGCGAAAAGAAAAAAAAAGTAGTGAAAGCTCACTACAATCTAGGAAAGGTGTAAGTGCTAATTTGGAGCTAGGTGCAAAATGGAAAGCTATTGAATTTTTACTACTTACTAGTAAAATTGTTCTAAGAAATCACCAAGGAGCCATAACCAAAGGTTGAGAGTGGATGCAAAACCATTGGGGCTATGGGGCCATGCTAATTTTCAAATCTTAACAATTATCGACCCATAGTAATAACTCACAACATTTTCAATGATAACTAAATAAAACTTCACCATTGGTAGTAGCTTATGATCCATTTTAGTGATAACTAAGATGATTCTACAATTGGTGAAGGTTCCACCTAGACATCAACTGAGAGCAAGCTCATGGATTGAATTAACTTCCATATTTGTTTGGGTTCATGGCTCCTGACCACCCATCCATCATCTCTCCACCATAATCATAGGATAAATTTATTGGGAGATCCAGGTGGGAAGAAATCAATAACTATGAAAGATAGATAGGGACTCAAAGTATCTCATCATGTAGATATCGTATGAAACATCTATTCAATGCACTTGATGGCTCTAGTTATCCCTATCATAGATAGTCCTTTTGCATTTGGTCAGGGGTACAACTAGATTATTTTTTTTGCACCCATGAATCCACCAAAATAAAACTAGCACTAAGTGATGGTAGAGTTGCAAGAGGAATATTGAAGCACTTTAAATCAAAAGTGTCATGACTATCAAAATATCATGACCAATGGTTTGTACCACTCTAAGAGAAGTTTTGGCAAAATGGAGTATTGGAAACCTTTTGATTGCCATCAAAGCTATGGTGATTGATCATTATACTTAGAAGATTTTGACTTAAAATAACTTGGAAGGAAGACTAAATCCAAAGCAAAGTAAGTGTAAGGTAGATAAAGAAGTATCAAACAAATGTAGATATAATTTTTGACCAAGATGCTAGAATCACTTTACAAAAGTTTTGATATAGGCAAAAATTCCAATAGCCCATTCGACGTAAAAAGTTCTAAATGTTTAGAAGGCTATGAAAATTTTAGAAATAAGTAATATGAGAAAAAATATCAAATATCAAATATTAAAAAGTTTAGAGAAAGGGAAGAGAAAAAAAGTTTTGATTGTTAGTTCACGAGTTTTGAATCCCAAAGATGGATGAAGTAAAATTTTTGATAGTTAGACCATCCAAGAGGAGTCTGGAAAAAAAAATTATGGACCTTCAGACCGAGGTCTAGCTATGCCACAAAATTTTTCTAAATGTCTAATAAGAAAATACATGAAAAAATTTTGACAATCATCAAAGTTCAAGGTTGATGGCTTGCATATCTTTAGAGATGGTAGGAAGCTAAGGACAAGACAAAAGTGCTCGGAGAAAAAGGTATAGCATAAAAATGGCCAACAAAGAAAGAGTAGTTAGATATGATGGATTGATGGAGGAAGAAATACCATATTACAAAGTTTTATGGCTAATGCACAAGCTTCCAAAGAGGTATTGAGTTGGACCAATGAGCACTTACTGAAAGTAGTTAAGGATCAACTACTAGAACCACTTGGGCTTAGTAATCCAAGGGAAGTGGTTGGCCTATTGAAAGAAAAAATATGGTAGCCACAATATCAGTAACCCCAATCTAAAAAAATTAATTATAGAGGGTGTTTGTACATGTATTTTAGGATCCCTATGGTGCAAATTGAGCATCCAACAACTCAAAATTGATGATTTCAAATCAAATACCTCGAAGGTCTAAAAGTGACATAATGAGGATAAAATTAAGGGAGTAGCAAAGAAGCATTGTCAAAGACTCGTATGCAAGTTTTAGAGGGAAAATCTCCCCATTTTGTCTATAAATAGTAGAATTTTAGGCATTGTGAAGCAACAATCAATTGCTATTTGTAATTCTTCCTTTATTTTTATTTGTATAACAGTCTAGACCTAAACCCCAAGTGGTTCTATGAGCATGCTTTTGAGCCCTAACTACTAGCATTATTTGTAATATACATAATCATATATATATATATATATATATATATATATATATATATATATATATATATATACTAGAGTTCATGACTACTAATAGTTTTGTCCTATTTCTTGTGTGTATGTATGTTTATGCACATGTATAAGAGGTTGTGACTACTTTATTTTTATCTTGTTTCTTATATGTGCAATTTGTGTTTAACTGTGCTTATCGAGAAGAGAAGGTGATCACTTTTAGTTGTTAGTGTAAAATATTTACAAATTCATTTATCCCATTGTTATGTAGAAGAATATTATGATCTTAGCACATCGCCCCTGCTTAGCTTAGGATTTTTAATTTTCTTTGTTTCTTATGGTTTTTATTTCTCTTTTCCTCTATTCACCAATATCTAGGTAGGTTATATTATAATAGAGTGTGTTGAAGATCACATTTTAAAAGGAGCTAACCTTGTAAAATATCTTAGAGGTAATTTGATCGAGACACTTCCTATACTCTCGGAGCTACCCTATTGTATCGCTCTATATGAGGTACAATCAAGTCATCTAGTCCTCGCATTAGGTGACTACGATAATAGAAGAGGATGATAGTTGTGGCACACATAGTGGGACCCAATTGATTTATTTTAATTAGTCCCACTATTAAGAAGAACTATAATAGGCTATGACCCTAGTGAAGGTCCTTGTCTATCTGCTTGATTGAAGCATTTGAAAGTCTCACATAACGACTTTGCTCAAAGATGAATACCTAAAAGAAGCCACTTAAAAAATCACCAAATTGAGATTTTGATAAAGATCTTAGTTTGCTTGCTTAAAGAGAAAATACAGTATTCACTTGGCAACTCCACTCAAAGCAAATAATACAAAAGTTTATGAACGAAAGACCTATAATCATATCCTCTATTGTATCTAATATTCAAGCATTGCTCCCACCACTTACACTATTCCAAGAAGTATAGGTTGATGTCATATCATTGCTACTCAACCACCTAGAATATTCCTTACTTGAAATGATAGATATCCATTGCGACCTCCTACTCTACCTTCTATATGGGATGACATTCCAATGTTTGCACTAAAATATCTCCCATACTACACTAGGGATAAAATGATAACTTTGATTGAGAACCTATAGAACATGGTTAGCTTATGTGCACTTCATAATGTAATAGAGAAAAATATTACTATGAGATTTTTGGTGGTGTCATTCAAAGGCAAGGCTCACAAATGGTACATATCACTTCAACCAGACTCAATTGCTGACTAGGACCAACTTGCTATCTTGTTTGTAGAAAGATTCAAAGAGAAGGTAGATGAAGTGTCTCTTGGAGCAATTTTAAACCATAAAGAAATAATCGATGAAGGATATATATGACTTGAGCATCCAATTTTACAAAGCATACCATATAATATCTTATGATATTTATACCCTCCAAGAAGAAGATATTGAAACCTACGACCATACAAAAGTTCCAAAAAAGTGAAGGGTATGAGTTATGCTACAACGAGAAAAAGGAGCATTACAAAAATCAAAGGAAAATATCATATAAAATCCAATGATGTAAGTTGTTGTATTATAAGATATGGGAAGGCACAAGTAAGCCATAGTCACACAAGTGAGTAGCTCTCCAAAGGAGGATGCAAATTACCTGGGTGCATTGGGAAGTATGGCCCTTAGGGATTTCTGCTACATAATTAGAAGCCTTCTGATCAATGACAACATCAGAGTTACATAATATGGAGTTAAATTTATCAATATCCCTCCCTTTTCTTTACCTTAACATGAAGAAGTAATTTCTATCACACGAATCAAGTACTTAAGCAAAGGAGGAGGATGTTCTTGTGTCACCCTAATGAAAATGAAAAAAATCCAAGTCGAGTGAGAAGATGTCGAGTAGAGGGGGCATCAATTGACATGAGGGATATTTAATGCAATTAAGTGCTTCCATCATAAGAGAAAATTCTATAAAAGGAACAAACTTACAATCATTTTTCATAGATCAAAGTTGTTGCATTAGTTGAGTTGGTCATTTGTTCATCACCAAAACTACCTTTGAATGACTTTGTGCCCAATATATAAGGCCTTATTTTTTGGGTTTTTTACCTTTTGCAAGTAGAAGACTACTATGAGCCATAAAATTTGTGGTGAAATCTCACTACAATCCATCCATGAAAGGGTAAACACTTATTTGAAGGTAGGTTCAAAGTGGAAATTCATAAGGAAAATTGTGTTGAGAAATCACCAAAGAGCTATAACCAAAGGTTTAAAGTGGGTGTAAAATCCATGGGGCTATGGGATATGCTAATTATCAAATATTAACAACTAGGAACCTATAGTAATGCCTTGTATCCTTTTTAATGATATCTAAATTAATCCCCACCATCAGTAGTAGCTCTTGAGCCATTTTAATGATAACTAAAATGACTAACATTGGCAGAGGTTCCACCTAGACAACAACTATGAGCAAGCTCATGGACCAAGTTAGCATCCACATCTATTTCATTTGTATCTCTTAACCACCAATCTATCACATCTCTACCACAAGCATATGATATATGCATTGGGATTGGGTGGGAAGAATTCAATGACTATAAAAAATAGATAGGGACTCATAAGAGCTCATCATGTAGAGATATTAAAAAATATCTAGTCAATGCACTTGACGGCTCTAGCTATCCCTACCATAGATATTCCTTCTACATCCAATACGGGATACAATTTTATTAAGCTTATCTCCATTAATTACTCCACCAAGAGGAGACCAACACTTAGCGATGGTGGAGTTGTGAGAGGAATACTGAAGCACTTCAAATTGGAATCCATGTGCACTATCAAAATATCATGACCAATGGTTCACACCACTTTGAGAGAATTTTTAATAGAACATAGTCTTGTAAAGCTTTTGATTACCATAAAATCTATGGTCAATGATCATTATACTTAGAATATTTTGCCTTAAAATAAGTTGGAAGGAATATTGAATCCAAGGCAAAGTAGTTGGAAGGTGAATAAAGAAGTGTGAGACGAATGTGAATAAAAGTTTTGACCAAAAGGCTAGCATCACTTTGCAAAAATTTTCAACATAAAGAAGGCAAATGTTTCAATAGCCTGTGTGATATAAAAAGTTCTAAAAGGTTAGAAGGTCAATAAAAGTTTAGAAGGAAGCAAGATGAGCAAAGTTTTTGAAGATCAAAAGTCAAAAACTTTTTGAGAAAGGGAAGAGAAAAAATGTTTCGTGAGTTGTGAATCACAAAGACAAATGAAGTATAAATTTGAAGAGTTAGACTATCCAAGATGAGTTTGATGAAATATTTTTATAGAACTTTAGATAGAGTTCTAGCTAGGCCACAAATATTTTATTTCAATAAAATAACCTTTGGTTTATCATTTAGCAAAAATAATTGATTTTATTGTAAAAATTACATTCTGCAATAGGTGGGAAGCATTTGGTCTCGTTTTAAGGAATTTTTGCAAAGTCCTTGTTTGAGTAGCGATTTGCTCTAAACTTGGAGTAACTCACTCCATTTTGGGACAAACGCCTAAAATCATCAAAAAAAAATTAAATCCAATTTAGTGAGTGATTTTCTCTGAATTTAAATATTTATTAGAACTTGAATCTAGAGAAAAAATTTAGGGCCATGAACTTCTTTTATCAAGTATAATCCCATATCAACCTTGAATTCCACATCTTTTTTTTATTATTTTTGTCCGATTTATTTAGGTTCTTTGTGAATGATATCTCCCTTACAAACTTCAAATTCATTAAATTTTTATAAAAGAAAGTAAGAGAAGCAACATCACATCAACAAAATCCTTCACTTTTGGATCCAAATTGCATATACCATAGGCAAAAGGAATTTACGATAAATTTTAGATTTTTTTTGCCAAATTTTAAACCAACTAGTTTTTCACTCATAAATAGTCAAATTTCTCTAAGTAGAATTCAAAGAGTGATTCATCCTAGTTATAAGGAACGATTTTCTTGAAAATTCTAACTCTTCCAAGGAGAGTGATTCACCCCAAAATCAAAGAAAATTATTCTGATTCAGTTAGCCCTTTATTTGTCAAAATTTTCCAAGTGTAATTTTTGCTAGTGATTCTCTAGATAGCTAGCAATTTTTGCTATAGGTCAAATTTTGCAAAACTTTAGGTTTTGACATCAAAATTCTATTCATGTAGGTATATAAGTGTGTGAGATCAATATTATGAATACAATATCAAAATATTAACAATCATGTTAAGAACATCAATCGTTGGAGTTAATTGCCTATCAATAGAGGAACACGAAAGAAAAAAAAAGTGTAGTGAAAGCTCACAACAATCTAGCCAAGAAGAGTTAAGTGCTAATTTGGAGCTAGGTGCAAAATTGGAAAACTATTGAAGTTTTACTACCTGCTATGAAAATTTTTTTGAAAAATCACCAAGGAGCCATCACCAAAGGCTAAGATGGGATGTAAAACCCCTAGGTCTGAGGGGCCATGCTAATTATCAAATCTTAACAATTAGTGGGTCATAGTAATACCTTACAACCTTTTCAATGATAAAAAAATCAAACTTCACTATTGACAATAGCTCATTATCCATTTTAGTGATAGATAATATGAATCTACCATTGGTGGATGTTCCACCCAAACATCAACTGTGGGCATGCTTATGGATTGAGTTAACTTCCACATCTATTTGGGTTCATGGCTCTTGACCACCCAACCATCATCTCTCCACCATAATCATAGGATAAATTCATTGGGAGATCTAGGTGGGAAGAATTCAATATCTATGAAATATATATAGGGACTCATAGGAGCTCATCACATAGAGATCCTATGAAACATCTAGTCAGTGCACTTGATGGCTCTAGCTATCCTTACCGTAGATTTTCATTTTGCATTTGGTCAGGGGTACAACTAGATTAATTTATTTTACACCAAGAGAATACAATAACTTAGTGATGGTAGAGTTGAAAGAGGATATTGAAGCACTTTAAATCAAAAGCCCCGTGAACTATCAAAGTATCATGACCAATGGTTTGTGCCACTCCGAGAGAATTTTGGACAAAATGGAGTCTTGGAAACCTTTTTATTGCCATAAAAGCTATGGTGATTGATCATTATACTTAGAAGATTTTTAATTAAAATAACTTGGAAGGAAGACTAAATCCAAAGTAAAGTAAGTGGAAGGTAGATAAAGAAGTGTCAAACAAATGCAGATAAAAATTTTGATCAAACTTTACAAAAGTTTTGATATATAAAAGAAGGCAAAAGTTTCAATAGCTCACTCGACATGAAAAGTTCTAAATATTTATAAGGATATGGAAAGTTTTAAAGAAAGTAAGATGAGCAAAAATTTGAAAGATCGAATATTAAAAAAGTTTAGAGAAAGGAAAGAGAAGAAAAGTTTTGATTTTCAATTCACAAGTTTTGAATCCCAAATATGGATGAAGTAAAAATTTTGATAGTTAGACCATCCAAGAGGAGTCTGAAAAAATATTTTTATGGACCTTCATACTGAGGTCTAGCTAGGCCACAAAATTTTTATAAAGGTCTAATAATAAAATACTCGCACAAGTTTTGACAATCATTGAAGTTCAAGATTGATGGTTTGCATCTCTTTAGAGATGGTAGGAAGCTAAGGAGAAGATAAAAAGTGCTCTAAGAAATATGGTATAACATAAAAATGGCCAACAAATAAAGAGTATTTAGATATGATGGAATGATGGAGGAAGAAAGATCAAATTACAAAGTTTTATGGATGATGCACAAGCTTCCAAAGAGGTAGAGAGTTTGACCAATAAGCAATTACTAAAAGTAGTTAAGGATCAACTACTAGAACCACTTGGGCTTAGTAATCGAAGGGAAGTGGTTGGCATATTGAAAGAAAAAATATGGTAGCCACAATATCAGCAACCCCAATCTAAAAACATTAATTATAGAGGGTGTTTGTACTTATATTTTAGGATCCCTATGGTGGAAATTAAGCATCCAACAACTCAAAATTTATGTTTTCAAATCAAATACCTTGACATTCTAAAAGTGACATAATGAGGATCAAATTAAGGGAGTAGCAGAGAAGAATTGTCAAAGACTCGTATGCAAGTTTTGGAGGGAAAAAAACCCCATTTTGTCTATAAATAGTATACGTTTAGGCATTGAGAATCAACAGTCAGTTTCTATTTGTAACTCTCCCTTTATTTTTATTTGTATAACAGTCTAGACCTAAACTCTAAGTGGTTCTATGAGCATGCTTTTGAGCCCTCACTTCTAGCATGATTTGAAATATACATAATCACATATATATTGAAAGTCATGACAGCTATTATTTTATCCTATTTCTTGTGTGTATGTATGTTTATGCACATGTATAAGAGATCATAACTACTTAATTTATGTCTTGTTTCTTGTTTGTGCAATTTTTACTTAATTGTGCTTATCAAGAAGATAAGGTGATCACTTTTAGTTGTCAGTGTAAAATATTCACACATTCATTTATTCCACTATTATGTAGAAGAATATTATAATCTTAGCACATCACCCCTGGTTAGCTTAGGATTTTTATTTTTCTCTATTTCTTATGATTTTTATTTCCCTTTTCCTTTGTGCATCAATATCTAGGTAGGTTATATTATAATATAGTATACTGAAGATCACATCTTAAAAGGAGCCAACCTTGTAAAAGACCTTGGAGGTAATTTGATCGAGTCACTTCCTATTCTCTCGGAGGTACCCTATTGTGTCACTCCATACGAGGAACGATCATCAAGTCATTTGGTCCTCGCATTAGGTGACTACGATAATAGAAGAGGATGATAATTTAATGGCACACATAGTGGGATCCAATTTATTTAGTTTAATTAGTCCCACTATCAATATGAACTATAATAGGCTATGATCCTAGTGAAGGTTCTTATCTATCTGCTTTATCAAAGCATTTGAAAGTCTCACCTAAGGACTTTGCTCAAAGATGAATACCTAGAAGAAACCACTTAGAAAGTTACCAAATTGAGATTTTTATGAAGAACTTAGTTTGCTTGCTTGAAGAGAAAATGCAATATTCACTTGGCAACTCTGCTCAAAGCAAAGAATCCAAAATTTTATGAACGAAAGACCTATAATCATATCCTCTGTTGTAGCTAATCCTCAAGCATTGCTTCCACCACTTACACCATTCCAAGAAGTAGAGGTTGATGCCAGATCATGGCTACTCAACCACCTAAAATATTCCTTACTTGGAATGATAGATATCCATTGTGACCTCCTACTCTACCTACTATATGGGATGACATTCCAATAGTTGTACTAAAATATCTCTCATACTACACTAGGGTACAATGACAACTTTGATTGAGCACCTATAGAACATGGTTATCTTGTGTGCACTTCATAATATAACATATCAATATATGACTATGATATTTTTGGTGGTGTCATTAAAATGCAAGTCTCGCAAATGGTACATATCACTTCAACCACACTCAATTTTTGACTAGGACCAACTTGCTACCTTGTTTGTAGAAATATTCAAAGAGAAGGTAGAAGAATATCTCTTGGAGCAATTGTCAGCCATAAATATAGAACAAATGAAGCCTATGTATGACTTAAGCCTCCATTTTCATAAAGCATACCATATAATATCTGATGAGATTTATACCCTCCAAGAAGAAGATATTGAAACCTATTACCATACAAAAGTTGCAAAAAAGTGAAGGATATGAGTTATGCTATAACGAGAAAAAATAGCATTACTAAAAGCAAAGGAAAATATCATATCAAATCCAATGATGTAATTTATTGTATTATGAGCTACGGGAGGGCACAAGTAAGTCGTAATCACACAAGTGAGTAGCTCTCTAAAGAAGAATGCAAATTACCTAGGCGCATTAGGAAGTATGACCCTTAGGGATTGTTGCTACATAATTAGAAGCCTTCTGATCAATGACAACATCAGAGTTACATAATATGGAGTATATGTCAAATTATCAATATCCCTCCTTTTTCTTTACCTGAGCATGAAGAAGAAGTAATTTATATCACACGAATCAAGTACTTAAGGAAAGGAGGAGGATGTTCTTGCATCATTGTCATGAAAATGAAAAAAAATCCAAGTCTAGTTAGAATATGTCGAGTAGATGGGGCATCAATTGACATGAGGGAAATTTAATGCAAGTGGGTGCTTCCATATTAAGAGAAAATTCTATAAAAAGAACTATCTTACATTCATTTTCTCATAGATCAAAGTTGTTGCATTAGTTGAGTTGGTCATTTGTTCATCACTAGAGCTTCATTTGAATAACTTTGTGTCTAATAGATAAGGCCTTATTTTTTGGGTTCATTACCTTTTGTAAGTAGAATACTCTTGTGATCCATCAAATTTGTGGTGAAATCTTACTACAATCCATCCACGAAAGGGTAAGCACTAATTTTGAGCTAGGTGCAAAATGGAAATCCATAAGGAAAATTGTGTTGAGAAATCACCAAAGAGCCATAACCAAAGGTTGAGAGTGGGTGTAAAATCCATGGGGCTATGGGCTATGCTAATGATCAAATATTAACAATTATCAGCCTATAGTAATACCTCATGGCCTTTTTAATGATAACTAAATCAATCCCCACCATTAGTGGTAGCTCATGAGCCATTTTAATGATAACTAAAATGACTACCATTGGCGGAGGTTCCACCTAGACAACAACTATGGGTAAGCTCATGGACCAAGTTAGCATCCACATATATTTAATTTGTATCTCCTAACCACCCATCTATCATATCTCTACCACAAGCATATGATGTATGCATTGGGAGATTTGGATGGGAAGAATTAAATAACTATGAAAAATAGATAGGGACTCATAGGAGCTCATCATGTAGAGATTTTAAAAATATCTAGTCAGTTCACTTGACGACTCTAGCTATCCCTACCATAGATAGTCCTTCTGCATCCAGTCAAGGGTACAACTATATTAAGCTTCTCTGCATTAATGACTCCACCAAGAAGATACCAACACTTAACAATGGTAGAGTTGCAAGAAAAATATTGGAGCACTTCAAATTGGAATCCCTCTGCACTATCAAAATATCATGACCAATGGTTCACACCACTTTGAAAGCAATTTTAATAGAACATAGTCTTGGAAAGCTTTTTATTGCCATCAAAGATATGGTGAATGATCATTATACTTAGCATATTTTTCCTTAAAATAAGTTGGAAGGAAGATTGAATCCAAGGCAAAGTAGCTAGAAGGTGAATAAATAAGTGTGAGACAAATACAAATAAAATTTTTGACCAAAAGGCTAGCATCACTTTACAAAAAGTTTCAACATAAAGAAGGCAAATGTTTCAATAGTCTATGTGACATCAAAAGTTCTGAAAGGTCAGAAGGCCAATAAAATTTTAGAAGGAAATAATATGAGTAAAGTTTTTGAAGATCAAAAGTCAAAAACATTTTGAGAAATGGAAGAGAAGAAAAATTTTGACTGTTAATTCATGAGTTATGAATCACAAAGATAAATGAAGTAAAATTTGAAGATTCAGACTATCCAAGAGGAGTTTGATAAAATATTTTTATAGAACTTTAGATAGAGGTATAGCTAGGCCACAAAAGTTTTCTTTCAAGAAAATAACCTTTGGTTCATCATTTAGCAAAAATTCTTGATTTTATTGTAAAAATTACATTCTGCAATAGGTGGGAAGCACTTGGTCTGATTTTTAGGAATTTTTGCAAAGACCTTGTTTGAGTAGATATTTGCTCTAAACTTGGAGTGACTCGCTTCATTTTGGGGTAAACGCCTAAAATCATAAAAAAAATCTAAATCCTATTTTGAGAGCGATTTGCTCTAAATTTAAGAATTTATTAAAACTTGAATTTAGAGCAAAATGTTAGGGCCATAAACTTATTTTATCAAGTATACTCCCATATCAACCTTGAATTTCACATCTTTTTTATTTTTATATGATTTATTTAGGTGCTTTGTGAATGATGTCTCCCTTACAAACTTCAAATTCATTAAATTTTCCAATTTAATGAATTTGAAGTTTGTAAGGGAGACACTGTGGCACTTTCCCGTCCTTTCCTTCAGAAGTGTTGTTTTGTTGTTGTTGCTTCCTTTGCTGGGTAGGTGTTATCGAAGGCTTCCTTTTCTGCTAAAGGACCCTATGGTCTGGGGTGTTCCTTTGCTACTGAACCACTATAATTCCATTTTACAGGATTTTGTTCCTTCTTTGTTTCTGCTAGGGCTCCCCTACATGGGATGCTTGTTTTCCTTCAGTTCTATGTTTCCCAAGGGTGGTTTCTGGTTTTCCCGCCCTTGGGTTGTTTCAATTTTTAAATTTATGGCTTTGTTTCTTTTCCCGCCTTTGGGAAAGGTTCAAATTGTCATTTAGTGGTTGGGGCGGTCTAGCACTTTCTCCTGCCCTTTGTGAGCTTCAAAATATTTTTTGGTGCCTTTTGATTCAAATTTGGTTTCTGGCGGGCCTTCCCTTCCTACCCATTTTTCCTTTGGTGCAATGGAAGACGTTTTCCTCTGGCGCAAAGGAAAGCGCCTTCCTCTGGTGCAAAGGATGGCACCTTCCTTTTTGGTCCTATTGCATGCTCCTTATTTTTTCCTTTTGGTTGTCCTTGCCTTGATTTAATCTGATGTACTTTGATGCAATCTGTTCCATTGTAATCAGGTTTTGGGATCCTTGACAAAAACCCACTTTTAATCTAACAAAAAAAATAATTAAATTTTTATGAAGCAAGTAAGAGAAGCGACATCACATCAACAAAATCCTTTACTTTTGGATCCAAATTGCATATACCATAGGCAAAAGGAATTTACGATAAATTTTAGATTTTTTAATAAAATTTTAAACTAACTAGTTGTTCACTCATAAACAGTCAAATTTCTCCAAGTAGAATTCAAAGAACGATTCACCCAAGTTATAAGGAATGATTTTCTTGGAAATTCTAACTCTTCCAAGAGGTGGGATTCACCCCAAAATAAAATAAACTCACTCTGATTCACTTAGCCCTTTATTTGTCAAAATTTTTTGAGTGTAATTTTTGCTAGTGATTTTCTAGATAGCTAGCAATTTTTGTTATAGATCAAATTTTGCAAAAATTTAATTTTTTACCTCAAAATTCTATTCATGTAGGTATATAAGTGTGTGAGATCAAGATTATGAATACAATATCAAAAGCTTAACAATCAGGTTAAGAAAATCAATCATTGGATTTAATTGCCTATCAATAGAGAAACACAAAAGAAAAAAAGAAAGTGTAGTGAAAGCTCACTACAATCTAGCCAATAAGGGTTAAGTGATATTTTTGGAGCTAGGTGCAAAATAGAAAGCTATTGGATTTTTACTACTTTCTAGGAAAAGTATTTTGAGAAATCACCAAGGAGCCATCACCAAAGGCTAAGAGTGGATGTAAAACCCTAGGGCTATGGGGCCATGCTAATTATCAAATCTTAACAATTAACGGGTCATAGTAACGCCTCACAACCTTTTCAATGATAACTAAATCAAAATTCACTATTGGAAATATCTCATGATCCTTTTTAGTTATAGATAAAATGACTCTACCATTGGTGTAGGTTCCACCCAGATATCAACTGTGGGCACGCTCGTGGATTGATCCAATTTCCACATTTGTTTGGGTCATGGTTCCTAACCACCCATCCATCATCTCTCCACCATAATAATAGGATAAATTCATTGTGAGATCCAGGTGAGAATAATTCAATATCTATGAAAGATAGATAGTGACTCATAGGATCTCATCACATAGAGATCCTATGAAACATCTAGTTAGTGCACTTGATGGCTGTAGCTATCCTTGTTGTAGATAGTCCTTTTGCATTTAGTCAGGGGTACAACTAGATTAATTTTTTTTGTACCAATGAATCCACCAAGAGAAGACTAGAACTTAGTGATGGTAGAGTTGCAAGAGGAATATTGAAGCACTTTAAATCAGAAGCCCCATGAATTATCAAAATATCATGACCAATGGTTTGTGCTACTCTGAGATAAGTTTTGATAAAATGGAGTCTTTGAAACCTTTTGATTGCCATCAAAGCTATGGTGACTGATCATTTACTTCGAAGATTTTAATTGAAAATAACTTGGAAGGAAGAGTAAATCCAAAGTAAAGTAAGTGGAATGTAGATAAAGAAGTCTCAAAAAAATGGAGATAAAAGTTTTGACCAAAAGGCTAGAATCACTTTACAAAAATTTTGATATATGAAAGAAGGAAAAAGTTCCAATAGCCCACTCGAAATGAAAATTTCTAAATATTTATAAGGACATGGAAAGTTTTTAAGGAAGTAAAATGAGCAAAAATTTCAAAGATCGAAGGTCAAATAATTTTAGAGAAAGGGAAGAGAATAAAAGTTTTGGTTGTTAGTTCACAAGTTTTGAATCCCAAATATGGATGAAGTAAAACTTTTGATAGTTAGACCATCCAAGAGGAGTTTGACAAAAATGTTTATGGACCTTCAAACTAAGATCTAGCTAGGCCATAAAATTTTTATAAAGTTCTAATAAGAAAATACACGCACAAGTTTTCACGATCATTGAAGTTCAAGATTGATGGCTTACATCTCTTTAGAGATGGTAGGAAGCTAATGAGAAGACAAAAAGTGCTCTAAGAAATATGGTATAGCATAAAAATGGCCAACAAATAAAGAGCAGTTAGATATGATGGATTGATGGAGGAAGAAATACCAGATTATAAATTTTTATGGCTAAAGCACAAGCTTCCAAAGAGGTTGAGAGTTAGACTAATGAACAATTACTAAAAGTAGTTAAGACTCAAATACTAGCACCACTTGGGCTTAGTAATCCAAGGGAAGTGGTTGGCCTGTTGAAAGCAGAAACATGGCAGTCACAATATCAAAAACCCTAATATAAAAATATTAATTATAGAGGGTGCTTGTACTTAGATTTTAGGATCTCTAGGGTTGAAATTGAGCATCCAACAACTCAAAATTGATGATTTCAGATAAAATACCTCAAAGGGCTAAAAGTGACATGATGAGGATGAAATAAAGGGACTAGTAGAGAAGCATTGTCAAATACTTATATGTAAGTTTTGGGGGGAAAATTTCCCCAATTTGTCTATAAATAGTAGAAGTTTAGGCATTGTTAATCAACAATCAGTTGTTATTTATAACTCTCCATTTATTTTTATTTGTATAATAGTCTAGACCTAAACCCTAAGTGGTTCTACAAGCATGCTTTTGAGCCCTCACTTCTAGTATGATTTGAAATATACATAATTATATATATATATATTGAAAGTCGTGATAATTATTTTTTATTCCATTTCTTGTGTGTATGTATGTTTATGCACATGTATAAGAGGTCATGACTACTTCATTTCTATCTTGTTTCTTGTTTGTGCAATTTATGCTTAATTGTGATTATCGAGAAGAGAAGGTTATCACTTCTAGTTCTTGATGTAAAATATTCACACATTCATTTATCCCACTATTATGCAGAAGAATATTATGATCTTAGCACATCACCCCTGGTTAGCTTAGAATTTTTAATTTTCTTTGTTTCTTATGGTTTTTCTTTCCTTTTCCTCTATGCACCAATATCTAGGTAGGTTACATTAGAATAGAGTGTGTTGAATATCACATCATAAAAGGATCCAACCTTGTAAAAGACCTTGGAGCAGTTTGATCGATTTGCTTCCTATGCTCTCAGAGCTACCCTATTGTGTCGCTCCACATGAGGCATGATCATCAAGTCATCTGGTTCCCACATTAGGTGACTACGATAATAGAAGAGGATGATAATTTAATGGCACACATAGTGGGACCCAATTGATTTAGTTTAATTAGTCCCACTATCAAGAAGAACTATAAAGGCTATGACTCTAGTGAAGGTCCTTGTCTATTTGCTTGATTGAACCATTTGAAAGTCTCACCTAACAACTTTGCTCAAAGATGAATACCTAGAAGAAGCCACTTAGAAAGTTACCAAATTGAGATTTTTATGAAGATCTTAGTTTGCTTGCTTAAAGAGAAAATGTAGTATTCACGTGACAACTCCGCTCAAAGCAAATAATCCAAAATTTTATGAATGAAAGACCTATAATCATATCCTCCATTGTAGCTAATCTTAAGCATTTATCCCACCACTTACACCTTATCAAGAAGAAGTAGAGGTTGATTCTAGATCGTGGCTACTCAACCACCTAGAATATTCCTTGCTTGGAATGATAAATATCCATTGTGTCCTCCTACTCTACATGTTATATGGGATGACATTCCAATGTTTGCACTAAAATATCTCCCATACTACACTAGGGACAAAATGACAACTTTGATTGAGCACCTTTAAAACATGGATAGCTTGTGTGCACTTCATAATATAATAGAGTGAAATATGACTATGATATTGTTGGTGGTGTCATTCAAAGGTAAGGCTCACAAATGGTACATATCACTTTAACCACACTCAATTGATGACTAGGACCAACTTGCTACCTTTTTTGTAGAAATATTCAAAGAGAAGGTAGATGAAGTGTCTCTTGGAGAATTGTCATGAGCATAACTAAATCAATCCCCACCATTAGTAGTAGCTCATAAGCCATTTTAATGTTAACTAAAATGAATACCATTGGCGAAGGTTCCACCTAGACAACAATTGTGGGTAAGTTAGAATCCACATCTATTTGGTTTTTATATCCTAACCACCCATCTATCATCTCTCTACCACAATCATATGATGTATGTATTAGGAGATCTCTATGGAAAGAATTCAATAATAATGAAAGATAGCTAGGGATTGTTAGAATAATAAATTATATCCTAAGTTGTTACTAGGATAATTTGTGTTCTCAAGATTAGCTCAGTTAGTTATGATCCAGTGGATCATATTGTAAGCACTTGCTATTTAAGCAAGGTCTTTGTCATTCAATAAAATCAAGTATTTTTCTAACATGGTATCAGAGCGGGCTTTCCCTGCCCTGTGAGCCTGAGGAGCTTTTCCTCATGGGGGGATTTCCCTCATGGAAATCCCCCCTCTATTTTTTTCCCCTAAATTTTTTAACCGAGGGAGTATGCTCTCCATATTTTTATGGATCAGAAACCAGATGGTTTTAAAATTTTAGTTTGGGAGGTTAATATTTTTTAGTTTTTTTAGGGTTTGCACAACGGTGCCATCATTGTCGGTGATCCAACATTTCAGCAAATTGGAGAGTTTGAGATGAAGGGTTTTTCTGTAGTTTCTAGCGTCTAAATGGAGCGTCGGTGGCTTGTTTTCTATGGAGAAGTTTTTTATGTGCGATAAACCTGAGATATTCTTTCAATCATCCACATCGCAGAATAGGAGATTCTTTCTTTATTAGACGTGTGTGGGCAACGAAGGCGATGACTATTTTTTAACTGGAACTTCTGGTTGATGTTGCTACTTTTTTAGGCTTCATAGGGAAAAGCGTCGATGGTGATGGCCCTCTTTTCTCAAACTAGTAGCTGGTGCTTCCTTTTTTGAAGATGACGACCTTTATCCTCTAGTGATTGGCTGCGACGAAGTTTTTTATAGTCTCTTCTATTTTGTTTGCCATCGTAAAACTTGTTCGAGAAGGAGGGCAGCCATTTTTTTAAATGATGTCTATAGTTTTGTGCCATGTACCATTTTCCTGGTCAAAGGAAGGGTCCTGTTGAAAACAAATGAAACTGACACGATCTACATCGCAGGACATAGACATAAATTGAGTATATTTTTGTACACTTTTCATTGTCAATGACGATTGATTTGAAGTTGTTTTTTAATGGTAGGCGAATGGAGTTTTGGGCTCCCAACACCGTGAGGCAGAATGAGGCTTGGTTTTAAAGTTTTTTGGGAAGGTTTCAAACCTATGATGCAGCAGAAGAAAACCTATTTTTTGCCCCCAAATATTTGCTTTGTGATCTGATTAGTCATGCGGGATTCACATATGTTTTGAAGGTGAGATTTGCGAGTTTGATCCCATGCTGCATTTCGACTATTCAACGTCGATGATTTGATTTATGTGATATTGTGACCTTCATCAGTTGTGCATCTAATTTGGTGGATATAGAGGTAAATGTTGTGGCATGATAATGGCATCCCTGTGTGACTTAGTGATTAATTGGAACTTTATTCTTTATCAGTGATGGATTTTGTTGGCACCGGACTGTTTCCAAACCAAACGTGATGGGCCATGTGATAGGATAACTAAGAATATGCAGTTTAATTTGTAGTAGATCTAACTGATACACATTCTATAGTGCCACATCATCGATTCCCCCACCCATTTTTTATGGTGTAATGGAGCAGCTTGTTTATCGGCCTTCTCTCCCTCTCTGCCATCGTTATTTTTCTCTATTCTTCAAGCAAAAATATTCTAATCATGGTAGCACAAATAAATAGGTTGTGTGTACTTGTTTTGGCTCTCAATGATCATCATTTGGTACAAGGGAAAGTGATGTCACCTGTAGCTCAATGTGTGGTGTCGTGATTGTCTGTAAAACAAATATTGATATCTTGACTATTTTTTTTGGAGCATTATTGCATGCAGGTTTCTCCAAGATCATGTTCAACATTCAGGTAGCATTTTTGCATGCAGATTGTTTTATATGGCACCACCTATTTTATGGTATCCACCGTGACGATTCTTAGAAATATTTCAACTTTGGACGTTGGATGCATTGTGAGGGATGAAAATTTGGTTGATTGTCTCGTCAATGGCCGCTTTGAAGATATCAGCTTCACAAGACTACTGATTTATTTGACTATTTTTTTTGGAGCACAAATTTTATGAATAATTTTGTAACATCCCTCTGGACTCCTATAACTCATATCCACAATGACAGTTTTCATCCCATGAATTTTTTTTTAGCCTCAAATATATTGTATCATGGAGTGCACTCTTGGTTGAACCCGACACTCCCATAACATTTTTTACAGTGATTCTAGTATCTAGTCATCTCCTCTATATCACCTAATGGTTGCAGAGGCTGGTTACCCATGCATTCTGATAGGATGAGAAGTCACCATAAGGACACATTTGACAGCTACATTGGTGCCCTTTCTTTTTTAGATTCCCTTGAAGTAAGTTGTTTGTCCACTTTTTTTGGACCTTGTTATCAGCCCATTATGTTCATATAGGTGGAAACCACTACTTATGCTTGTGGAGTCAATTTGGACATCCCTTGCAATTCTTGTGGTTCTTTCCACACTATCTTCACAATCTTCTTTTTGTGAGACACTTTGGTTTCAGGAGGATTTTCCTTTAGTGACCTTTTTTTCATGGCTCAAAGCCTTGATCTGTGTCACAAGCACCAATCTGGGAGTATGGTTTCATTCATTTTGGTGATGAGTCTCTACTTTTTTGAGACATATGATGGATCCTTTGCAGGCTTCTTGATGGAAGTTGTCCTAGGGGGGTTGAAGAGGACATCTTCCTTCCTCTCCATCCTCCATGCACATCTTCCTTCTTCTTCTTCTTCTTCTTCTATTCTGGCAGGTGGTTTTCTCACCTATGGTTTTTTCTTCATCTCTCCAACAAAGTTTTCTTATGCATATATTGTACATGAGTACCTTATCAGGCCTTGTTGTCGGGACTCATACTTGTGGATATGCCACTTGTTTAGTTTTGTTATTTTTTGCTACCTCCTAGTATCACTTAAGGGGGGGTGTTAGTATATCCTAGTACCACTTAAGGGGGGTGTTAGTATATCCTAGTACCACTTAAGGGGGTGTTAGTATATCCTAGTACCACTTAATGGGGGGTGTTAGAATAATAAATTATATCTTAAGTTACTAGGATAATTTGTGTGACTAATATTAGCTTAGTTAGTTATGATCCAATGGATCAAATTGTAATAACTTGCTATTTAAGCAAGGTCTTTTTCATTCAATAAAATCAAGTTTTTTCTTTTCTAACAGGGATTCATAGGAGATCATCATGTAGAGACCTTAAAAAATATCTAGTCAGTACACTTGACGACTCTAGCTATCCCTACCATAAATAGTCATTTTGCATCCAGTCAGGGGTACAACTGTATTAAGCTTCACTACACTAATGACTCCACCAAGAGGAGACCAAAACTTAGCGATGGCAGAGTTGCAAGAGAAATATTGGAGCACTTCAAATTGGAATCCCTGTGCACTATCAAAATATGATGTCCAATGGTTCACACCACTTTGAGAGAATTTTTAACAAAACATAGTCTTGGAAATATTTTGATTGTCATCAAAGCTATGGTGAATGATCATTATACTTAGAAGATTTTTCCATAAAATAAGTTGGAAGGAAGATTGAAACCAAAGCAAAGTAGGTGGAATATGAATAAAGAAGTGTGAGACAAATGCAAATAAAAGTTTTGACCAAAATGCTAGCATCACTTTACAAAATTTTTAGCATAAAGAAGACAAAAGTTTCAATAGCTTGTGTGATATCAATAGTTCTAAAAGGTTAGAAGGCCAAAAAACTTTTAAAAGGAAACAATATGAGCAAATTTTTTGAAGATCAAAAGTCAAAAAAAATTTGAGAAAGGGAAGAGAAGAAAAGTTTTGACTGTTAGTTCATGAGTTGTGAATCATAAAGACAAATGAAGTAAAAATTTGAAGAGTTGGACTATTTAAGAGGATTTTGACAAAATATTTTTATAGAAATTTATATAAAGGTCTAGCTAGGCCAAAAAAAATTTATAAAGGTCCAATAAGAAAAGACAAACAAAATTTTTGACAATCATCCAAGTTCAATATCGATGACTCACATTGCTTTGAAGATTGGGAGAATCTGAGAAGAAGACAAAAACACTCCGAGAAGCAAGGTATAGTGTCGGAATGGCGAACAAAGAAAGAGTGGAAAAATCTGGTATATTGATAAAGGAAGAAAGATAAAATTACAAGATTTCATGGCTAATGCATAAGCTTCCAAAGAGGTAGTTGAGCTAGACCAATAAGCAATTACTAAAAATATTTTAGGATCAACTACTAGCATCACTTGGGCTCAATAATCCAAGTTAAGTGGTTGGCCTATTGAAAGTAAAAATGTGGTTGCTAAAATATCAACAACCTTAAATTTGATTGTATTAATCAGAGAGGGTGCTTGTACTCAGTTTTCAAGATCCCTAGGGTGGCAATTGAGAATCCAAGAGCTCATAATTGATGATTCAAGATCCAGAGACCTTGAATGGCTAAAAGTGATATGATGAGGATCAAATAAAGGTAGTTGTAGGGAAGCATTATCAAATACTTTTATGCATATTTTGAGGAAAAATATCTCCATTTTTATCTATAGATAGTAGAATTTTAGGCATTATGAAGCATTGATCAGTTGCTATTTGTAAATATACCTTCATTTTATTTTGTATAACAATTTGGATCCAAACCTTGAGTGTTTATGTGGGTAAGCTTTCAAGGCCTCACTTTTGGTATGATTTGTAATATCCATAATCATATATATTTATTGTAAGGTGCGACTACTGGGATTTTTATTTCTCATTTCTTGTATGTATGTTTATGCATATATATAATATTTTGTGACTACTTCATTCTTGTGTCATTTCTTCAATGTGCAATTTATGCTTAACCATGCTTGTTGAGAAGATAAACTATTCACTTTGAGCTATCAACATAGAAAATTCATGTATTCATTTATCCCACTATTATGTAGAATAATATTATGATCTTGGTGCATCACCCTTGGTTAGCTTAGGATATTTTTTCCTTTGTTTCTTGTGGTTTTTCCTTCCCTTTTTCTATGTGCACCAATATTAAAGTAGGTTAGATTAGAATAGAGGGCATTGAAGATCACGTATTAAAATGATATAGCCTTGAAAAAACCTTAGAGGTAGTCCAATCAAGAAACTTCCCATGCTCTTGGAGCTACCCAATTGTGTTGCTTCATGTGAGATGTGATTGTTGGGTCATTTGATCCCCACATGTAGTGATAGAGATAATCGAAGAGGAAAACATAAAGAAAAAAATAGCACATGGGTACATGAAGATAATGAGGTCAAGTAAACCCCTATATTTAGTCCTACTATATCAAAAGGAGAAAGCCCCATGGTTGATCAAGTTAGACTATTAGGACCCTCTCCCTAACATATTAATTAACTTATAAATTACATTTAATTAAGGACCGACATGTCCTTTCACTGATCACACCTATTGATAGATTTAAATAGGCAATGAGAGAGATGTCTAAAGGCATCCAAGAACATTTATTTATTTTACTTGTGGGTTTCTACCTTCAATCAACTGTGATTCATTATAACAATGATTTCCTTCTTTATATTCTATATTTTAATCCATAAATTCCCTATTGGTTTCATAACATTTGGTACAGAGCCATTACAACCAAGCCTCTTATCAAATAATTTTTTTTCCTCCTCTAGGATACCAAGCTTGGCTATTTATTTCACTGCCCTTCGGTGAATCATCAGTTCTGATGATCCGATATGCCCTCCGTTGTCTTCACTTCCCTACAACAAACAACACGTCTTATTTGATGATTATGCATCATCGATGAGGACATCCCTGTAGCAAAAAAGATAGCAAAACTTAAACCCTATGTTAGCAAATTCTGCTCATCGATGAAAATAGCAAGAGAAGATAGTTGTATCTGAGTTTTCGATGAACACTCATCGATGAAAATAGTTGAAATCGTATGACCAAAATCCCAAAACAATGAAGGAAATTCTACATACTATAATTTAAGGACCATCCACCAGCTAAAAATATAAATTCATAGTATAAACATGCATTAAAATTGAGGTTGAGGACCTTTGTAGCGTTTTTTGATGACTCGATTCATGGTAGACAGAAAATTAAAAGAATTTATAAGGTTTTGGCTAAAGTCACGTGAAATATCCGACCTCCAAAGCAAGTTTATGATGTCGAAAGACAAAGGTAGTGAAAGTAATCCTATATATTTATCCCACATTGCTATGAAAAGCAACTTTTAGGGGTTTAAAAGTGATAACACTCATTAAGTGAAGTGCCTAGCATTCTAGGCATAAGCACCTGCATGCGTAGGCAGTGCTACTGGTGGGCACGTGGGTCATCGTGGATGTCTTGACTGTCTTGAAGCTTGTTCTATGTTGACTTTCCTAAACACTCATCAAAAACCTTACCTCCACCTTCGTCGCACTCAACCCTACGCTCAGCCACTCCGCTCCGCCCACCACCGTCGCTCGTGCTCAGCCACTCTTCCCTTACTACCGCCTCCACCCCCCGCTCAGCCACTCTACCCTTACCACCACCTCCACCCCGCGCTCAGCTCCACTCTGCCCTATAGTCACTACCACTCTGCCCTGTTGAAAACAAAACAAATTTTGCAAAATAAAATTGACAAGAAAAATAATTTTTTACAAATTTTTGCAACAATATTGACAAGAATCAATTTTTTTTGCACAATTTACTAATTCGATGGACAATAGCACCTTTTAAAAAAGTTATTTGCAAAAATCTTGGCAAAAATATAATTTTTCAAAACTAACTCTTGAAATCTAAAACCTCGTGTAAATCACAATCATTCCCTAAATGGCCTACGAAAGGCGATCTCAAGATACGACAAAGGAGATTACAAAATAAGTCTCAAAATAAGTGGCAAAGGATATTACGAAAGAAGTCTCGAAAGAGGTTTCAAAGAAACTAAAAGACGTGATGCAAGGAATGGCATTTTGGAAGGATAACCTAGAGGATAATGTCATTGCCAAAATAGCAGACCTAACTATGAGCATCAACAACTCTAATACAGAGATATCCACTAAGTTGGATGCTACAACCCACTCCATGGACTTGGTACAACAAAATTTGATGTTAATGCATAGCGGACAACAAAACACAACGCCACCACAACGATCGTTAATAGAGGGACCGCATACATCAATCCTTCCTCGTTACACAAAGATAGATTTTCTAAAATTTTATGGAGGTGATCCCACAAATTTGATATATAGGGTAGATCAATATTTCATCTTATATCAAATTCCAGAGATTTAGAAAGTTTGTATTGCATCATTTCACTTAGAACAAATTGCTACACAATGGTACCAATGGTATGAAAAAATAAAAGGTCCTCCCACATGGACCGAATTCACAAAGAACCTAATATTATGATTTGGACCTACCAAATTTGAAGACTTCATAGGATCCCTCACCAAACTTCGCCAAACATCCACCGTAATGGAATACCAAGCACAATTTGAGAAGTTGGTGAACCTCACATCAGGACTCAATGCATCATTTTTCCAAAGTTGCTTCATTAGTGGCCTAAAAGAAGACATTCAAATGGAAGTACAAATACAAAATCCTATCAATATGATGCATACCATGGTATTAGCACAAATGATAGAAGAGAAGAACAATAACCAAAGGTGAATAGGAAGAGTTTTCACAGGAAAACCACCAAACACCTACACCAGCTAAAAACTGAATAAAGTCATGCCGATAAAACGAATTAGCCAAGAGGAAATGAAAGAAAGACGAGAAAAGGACCTTTTTTTCCATTGCAACAAAAAATTTACACCCAACCACAAATGCATTTCACCAAAATTATATATTTTGGATACAATTGATTGCACACCCAAAGAAGAGGATGACATCGAAGTTGAAGTAATAACAGATGTTGCAAAAGAAAATCAAGAGGATAAAACAGAAATATCCTTTAAAGCACTAGCAGGGTATCCGACCCCACAAACGATGAAGGTAAAAGGGTATTTTAAGAAACAAAACCCTATTGTGCTCTTAGACTTTGGTAGCACTCACAATTTTACAGACCCCAGTTTGGCCAAACAAGCTAATTGCTTTATATATCCCTGCAATAACTTCAAATTCATGATTGGTAATGGTGAAAACAAATTATGCAAAGGTAAATGTAGGAATATCAAACTCATTATGGGAGAGTATAACATGAAAGCAAATATGTATGTACTACCATTAGGAGGATGTGACATTGTTTTGGGAGTACAGTGGCTACGAACGCTCGATAAAATTCAATGGGACTTTGAATAATTATGGATGCAATACAAAACAACCAAAATTACACAATTCAAGGTTTAAAAATGGGTCCTACACAAATCGTAAGCTCCCATAGAATGGAAAATATTCTTCGCAAAGGAGGAAGAGGTATGGTTTCCCGACTATTTTCCTTGCAACCCACTAATGAAGAACAACCAAAGGCACCAGAATTAATAAAACTCCTAGAGAAACATGATAAAATATTTAAATAATGGATAGGAACAAGCTTCACTTTTAATAATAATAATCGGACACTCTGAAACTTAATGTAAATACTAGATAATTGATAAACATACACAGCAAAAAACCAATATCATAAATTAAATCAATAATGCAAATAAATGGTTTACCACTCAGGGAGGGCACATCCCCACCTTAAAGGCACAATGCCAATACGTAAATGATTGGAATATAAAGATGAAAAGAGATAATTAATTAAATCAAAACCATATGATATTTATAATAAATTTCTTCACTTGGAAATACATAGTCGACTTGCTATGTTTGGTGCGTAGCATGACTCCCCTCCTTGGAAAGCTTTGTCCTCAAAGCTGGAAATTTTTAGAAAATACTCTCAGGTTGCCATGTAGCATCTTCTTCTTGTAGGCCTTGCCATTTGATGAGAAATTCTTGAATGTGATGCGACCTCAGGATGTGTATTCTGCTTTGTAGAATGGCTTCCGGTTGGAGATATATACACCCTTTTGTATCTAGTATTGGTAATTCTGACTGAGATTTCAC
Source organism: Wollemia nobilis (assembly GCA_028583015.1). NCBI lineage: Eukaryota > Viridiplantae > Streptophyta > Pinopsida > Araucariales > Araucariaceae > Wollemia > Wollemia nobilis. The sequence goes on along the minus strand of JAQPPZ010000523.1, from coordinate 4,506,270 downwards.
TTTTCGATCAATCACCTTCGTGAGACATTGTCTAGCATGGTCATGGGATCGTTTGGGTGGTAGTCCTTTTGGTTCATGAAAAACCTCCTCAATTTTGGCCACAATGTTTTGTAGATCTTCTGCTTGGATTTCTGGCACCTCTTGTACTACTTTTTCCATGCAATTAATTTGGCCTATGAATCCGTAGCCACCTTTTCTTGACATCTTTTCCATGCTATGTGAGCTTACTATTTTTTATGGAGGTGTTGGCATTCCTTGGAGGTGAATGGTCTTCCCATTTTCTTTCCATTCAACAAAGCATTGTTTGTAATTAAAACCGATTGTGGTTTCCATTTGTTCCATCCATGCAACGCCTAAAATAACTTTTGAATTCCCTAATTCCATGACAAAAATATGACCCTTCCAATTATAACTTCCCATTTGTAATGAAATTGAATGTCTTACCTAGGCATTGAAAAGTTTCCCTGCCTGTAGTTCTAACTTGAAATTTGTCTTGACTGGAAGAATAAATGGGTAAATTTAATGTCCTGGCAAGTTTTGTATCAACAAAGTTGTGAGTACTTCCTAAATAAATTAATATTATTACCTTTCTTTTTCGAATGAATCTTGCTACCTTGATTTTATGGTGAGAGGATAACCCCATAAGAGCATGTACTGAAATAGTCATGGTATCTTCTCCATCGACAACCACCTTGTGTTCACTTTAGTCATCATTAGGTGAGTTGTTCTCCTCTACTTTGTCATCTTCTTTGTCAGCATAATCTATTTGAAAGTTGTCTTAATACACATGCCTAATATTTTGGATGGTGAGTGCGATATTTGTAGCAAAAATATCCTGATGGTTGATCATTTCTATGAAAAGAGTTGTGATATTGAGGTTGACCATATGAATCACATCGTGTGGATGTTTCTAGTTGCACCTTCATCTCTACCAAATTGGCAATCCTTATACATTCATCTAACCGGGATGGATTTTGTAGGTCCACTTCAACTTTAATATTTGCTTTCAATCCATTTTTAAAAGCTGATACCACCACGTCCTATTGTAGGTCTTGTGCATAGTGAAGCATCTTGGTGAATTTTGAGATATAGTCTGCTACTGATCCTCTATGCTTAAGTGACAACAACCTTATTATGTATGAAAATGTGGGACCTTTGTCAAATCTATGAAGAAAGGATTCCTTGAAATTAGACCAAAATAAGGCCCGATGGACGTTCTCACATTTATACCATGTAAACCATTGATAGGCTTCAGTGCCTAATTTGGTTGTTGTAAAAGGGACTTTTTCATCCTCCTTGAATTTGTAGAACTCTAAGATGCCTTCCATTTTGGCTATCCACCCATGTGGATCCTGACCCTCAAAGGTAGGCATGTCAATGCATGGATAATTGAATCCAGTAGGACCTCTTGGTTGGTAGTGAACATTGTTTCTATCTTGTTCATCGTTATTCCTCTATCATTGGTTGTTATTTTGGTAAGGTCTGTTAGAACCCCTTTGTTGCTCAAAGACTTCTTCATTACCTCTATCCTCATTATTTCTATAATTGTTGTGAATTGGGGACTGACTATTATGATCTTTTTGGTGTGTATAGTCGTCATAGTGAACGTCAGTACTCCAGTTATTTGGTTATTATTTTTTGCTAAGTGTTTGTTTGAAGCTGGTAGTCATAAGCCTAATGTTGTCTATTAATTCACTTAGCAATTCATCATTGATCTTGGGATGACCATTTTATGCTTGAGTGAGGTTCTCTTGTGAGGATTTTTAAGAGGTATTGGATGTCATCGTGTTGATCAATGGATGACCTGGATTATAACTATCGATTCTTAAAGGAGAAGGATAATGTTTTGTACCTTTGTTTCGACGAGGTCTTCTTTGTGATTCTGAATTCTCTTTATTGGGAGTCTTCGAACTTGATAGTCTACCTTTAGATCCTTTGGTCCACCTTTTGTTCATGAACTTTCCTGAATATCTTGTTTATGAGCCTTTGAGCTTCAATTTTTTGCAAAAATTTTGTTAAATTGCCCAAAAAATTGGTTTATATTCTGCCTAATTGTCACTCCAACTGTGATGCAGATTTGAATTTTGAATTCCCACTTGAAGCTACAATGGCTACTTTCAATTTTGAATCAGCGAACTCACTTGGGACAACACTTTGATGATATTGCATTACCAATTTGACACAACACCACCAAGACAGTGAACTCACTTGGGACACCACATTGACACTGAATTGCCAAATATGACACAACACCACCAACATAGGAACGTGAGGACTAACACAACACACCAATATTGGCACATCTAGATACAGTAACTAACATAGCAACACCAAAACTGGTATAGTCGAACATGGGGACTGACACAGCAACACCAAGACTAGGAGAAATATGACATGAATTTTAGAGGGAACGTAATACGACGCAGACACAAGAGAGACATGTGAAACTTGATGATTGATTGATGAAGACCCCTAACTCGAAAGGGACCGAACACAGAATGTAGAGACACGTGATACTTATAATTACTCGAATGACTAAGACTACTGACCATACAATAATACATCACACGAGGATGGCTAGGAAGGAATATGTGATCGTAGTCACATTAGATTATGGAAGGTAATGTGCCTTTAAACCCTTACTATATTGTCCCCTATTCAATGTGGGATATTTTCCCAATATTAAAAAGAAAAAATAAAATTGACGACGGTGCTCAACCTTATAAAAAACAAATTAATTATTTGTACCTGACCTTCTGATTGGTTGCGCTCAAGGTTAGAATTTTTCACTATGCATCACTCAGTTTGCGTTGTTTTTTGTCGGATCTGGACGGACTTCCCTCGACGGTGTTACAATACCTTTAGTTTTATTTTTCCACCAGGTGTTATGCGTTGTGTTGAAAAAACTCTTCCAACCATCCTCGTCAGAATGACAATGATGTTTTCCACACGATGTTGGTTTATAAGCGGGGTCCTATATTTTAGGGTTGAGATTAATTATTCTTACATTAACTCGAATTGCCTTATGTTCATCGAAACCTATTGTTACCATAGACTACACTACGAGTGCGTATACGAATAATCCATGTGGTTTCCTTTTTTATTTATCTGGATGGAATAGCTGGTAATACATGTTCATTACAGGAACTTCCATATTTATACTCTTCAAACTTAAGAACACAAAAATTTTGCGCACAAGAACGATGAATCTGATACCACTTGGAGAGGAACAAGCTTCACTTTTAATAATAATAATCGAACACTCTGAAACTTAATTTAAATACCAGATAATTGATAAACATACGCAACAAAAAATTGATATCATAAATTAAATCAATAATGCAAAGAAATGGTTTGCCACTCAGGGAGGTCACGTCCCCACCTTAAAGGCACAGTGCGAATACGCAAATGATTGGAATATAAATATGAAAAGAGATAATTAATTAAATCAAAACCATATGATATTTATAATAAATTTCTTCACGTGGAAATACACATCCGACTTGCTATGTTTGGTGCGTAGCAAAGAACAAGAGGGATTACATCCATAGCAAAGCCATGATCATGCCATCCAATTACTTCTAAGATACCAACCTCCTAATACTATACCCTACTGATATCCATACTTACAGAAGATAGAAATAGAAAAATTAGTACAATACCTACTAAAGGTAGGGGTCATTCGACCTAGTAGAAGCCCCTACTCTTCGCCAGTCATACTAGTAAGAAAAAAGGATGATCATGGCACCTATGTGTGGAGTTTTGTGCCCTCAACAAAATAACGATCAAAGACAAATTTCCTATTCAAGTCATCAACGAATTACTCGATGAACTTAATGGAGCCTCATATTTTTCTAAACTTGATTTAAGATTCGACTACCACCAAATTTGAGTTAAGGAAAGTGATATACCCAAAATGGATTTTTGCACTCATGAGGGGAATTATGAATTTTTGGTGATGTCATTTGGTCTCACCAATGCTCCGTCCACATTTCAAAATCTTATGAACAAGGTATTTTTTCCTTTCCTTCGAAAATGTTTTTTAGTTTTCTTTGACGATATTTTGATTTACAGCAAGACTTGGGAAGAGCACTTAAATTATATAGCATATTAGAGGAAAATATATTATACGCAAAGAGATCAAACTGTTCATTTGTCCAGCAATAAATTGAATACCTCAGACATATTGTCTCCAAGGAAGGAGTTACAGTAGATCCTCATAAAATTGAAGATGTGGAAAATTGGTCGATTCCAAAAACATTAAAAGGGTTGCATGGGTTCTTAGGATTAATTGGATATTATTGCAAATTTGTCAAGGATTATGGCAAAATAGTAGCACCCTTAATGACACGACTTAATAAGAATGCCTTCTTATGGTTTCCAAAATCTAATGAAGCATTCATGACCTTAAAAAAGGCCATGTGTACCACTCTTGTCCTAGCCATACCAATTTTTTCCAACCATTTATTATTGAAAGTGATGCCTCAGGAGTAGGAATGGGAGTCGTGCTCATGCAAAATGAAAGACCCTTAGCCTTCACTTGTAAGGCATTTTCAAAAAATAATTTAGCACTTTCCACATACGAAAAATAAATGTTAGCTATTGTCCATGTTATCCAACATTGGAGACCATACCTTATTGAAAAACATTTCATTATCTGCACCAATCACCACAGCCTAAAATACCTTCTAGAATAATGGATAACCACCCCATAACAACAAAATTGGGTGACAAAACTATTAGGCTATGATTATGAAATCATATACAAAAAAGGGAAAGATAACATGGCTGCAGATGCACTTTCCAAAAGTTCAAGGAAAATCCCCAATTACATTCTCTTTCTTGTCCTATCCCTAAATGGATCGAACAAGTCAAGGAAGAATGGTATGCGAACCCTACCACACATACCATAATTCAACACCTCCAACAAAACCCCTTGAGCAAACCTCACTATTCTTGGAAAGATAACATACTCCATTATAAAGAATGTTTTGTCCTCTCACCCACATTCGTTTATCGTACAAAGCTTCTACATGAGCTAAACACTACACCTACTATAGGATACTCTGTATTCCTAAAAACCTACAAAAGAGTGACTAAATCCTTTTATTGGATAGGGATAAAAAATGATATCAAGATATTCATCAAAGAGTGTGAAACATGCCAAAGAAATAAAGGCGAAATAGTGGCAACACCAGGTCTTCTTCAACCCCTTCCCATAACAACAAAAACTTGGGTGGATATTTTAATGGATTTCATTGAAGGCCTTCCAAAATTGATAGGAAAAACAACCATCCTAGTGTTGGTCGATCGTTTGTCAAAATACACCCATTTTTTCCAGTATCTCACCCCTATACCACTAGTACTATTGCCCAAATTTTCTTGTACAATATCTAAAAGTACATGGCATGCCTTCAACTATAGTTAGTGATTGTGATCCCACTTTCATTAGTAATTTTTTGAAATAATTATTTAAACTCCAAGGTACTCAACTTCGAATGAGCTCCTCTTACCATCACCAGACTGATGGCCAAACTGAAATTATTAATAAATGCTTAGAAACTTATCTCCGATGTTTCATTTCCACAAAACCCCTCCACTAGGTTAAATGGCTTTCACTAACTGAATGGTGGTATAATACTACATTTCACACAACCATAAAGATTGCACCTTTCAAAGCACTATATGGCCAATCACCTCCATCCCTAACCACTTATATTTCTAGAAATACAAAGATTCCCATTGTAGAGAGGGAGCTTGTTACTCAAGAAAATATAATTGGAACTCTAAAAGACAATCTACACATCGCCCAACACCGCATGAAGCAACAGGCGGACCAACATCAAATCGTGAATTTTTTTCAAGAAGAGGATATGGTATTTCTTCGCCTTCAACCATATCGTCATACTTCTTTAAAAATCAAAGGGTCTCAAAAGTTAGCACCAAAATTTTATGGCCCCTATAAAGTTCTATAGCATATTGGACCAGTCGCATATAAGTTGGAGTTACCTGAATCCTCCAAAATCCATCCAGTATTCCATGTTTCTTGTCTTAAAGTCATAGTAGGCACTCACATCACTACTCAAACTCAACTTCCAGAGTTTAAAGACAATGGGGCCCTCATGGTTGAACCAGAAGCTATATTAGATCGTCGCATGCGCCACCTTCACAATCTCACCATCATCGAAGTATTGATTCAATGGAAAGGTTTGCCTTCAAAATATGATACATGGGAGACCCTCCATCACATTCAACAATAATTTTTGCAATTTCAACTTTGAGGATAAAGTTTTTTTTAAGGAGGGTGGCATGTTAGGACCCTCTCCCTAACATATTAATTAACTTTAAATTACATTTAATTAAGGACCGGCATGTCCTTTCACTGATCACACCTGTTGATAGATTTAAATAGGCAATGAGAGAGATGTCTATAGGTATCCAAGAACATTTTATTTATTTTACTTATGGATTTCTCCCTTCAATCAACTGTGATTCATTATAACAACAATTTCCTTCTTTATATTCTACATTTTAATCTGTATTTTCCCTATTGGTTTCATAACACTGAATTTAACATCCCAATAAATTGGCTTATTTAGATTCTAGTATAGTTATTTGTCTGCTCTTGTAAACCAAACTTGGGAAAGTACTAGTCCTACTTTTATCCACACTAATCCTTTCTATGGAATGAATTTTGATGTTAACAATCATGTGAATAACCCATCCTTTGCAACCTTTCATAATACAAATAATGCAAGTCAACCTCCAACATCTAATGCTTAGATTACCTCTCCTTATACAACTTCATCTCAAAGTATACTTGGATATAGCATGTCCAACATAACAAACCTTTTATCTATATAAATATTGTCACCAAATGTAGATTTTTCAAAAATTATTTTTTACTCCTAACCAAAAAAAAGGTTTTGTTCATAATTTATAAGTGTTAGTCAATAAAATGGGAGCACAAAGTACATAGGGAAAATCCTTGGATCAAAAGTCACCTTCAACTAGCCAAATATTACAATATTTGTAACAATGCTTATCTTTTCATAATAAATAAATCCTTCCACAAGGCTTGAAGTATCCTCCTCCATTCCAAAACATTCAAGCTCCCTTGAATTAGTAATGGGATTATCCCAATCCACCACTTCCTCATTTTCATATATTAGATCATCCTTTTTTGCCACTTTACTATATCCTATATCAATATCCTCATATGTCTTCATACCCACCTCAAGGTTATGTAGTATCCAATACAATGTGATCAACATTTGTAAAATAATTCAGTGCCTCAACCTCCTAGACCCCAAATCCAACCTCTCAGTTAGACATATCAAGGACCACTAAATCTAGGGGTATGCTACCCTATCCTACCTAATGCTATGAAAGTGTTACCCACCTTTGATAAGAGTAAGAATAAGATAATATTGGATCATCTCAATGAACTATCGACATCCAAGTTGATTCATCACATCTCGAAGGAATACATCATGGTATGCTTACTAATCCATTATTTGCATGATAAAGTTACTTTATGATATGAAGGTTTACCTGATAATTATATTACAAATAGAGAATTGATTATAAAAACTTTCATGTGTGGATGTGATAGTATGTGTTGTATAATGCTTAGAGTATAATGGCCATTCATTGCATTGGTTGGATGTGCCTGATGCTCGTGCCTCATAAAGCGTGCACAGTTTTGGAAGTCCTATGATAATAAATTGGAACTCATAAAACAACCTTTAGGATTTTTGTAAGTTTGGTTCTTTGTTTGGGTGTGATATTTATGCTCAAATTTCTAAGCTAATCCTAATCTATCAGGTTCTTTCGATAAAAAAGAAAGAGAAGGAACATAAAGGAAAATAATCCTAAGCTATAGGTGGTGATGCACCAAGAATCACAAAGATCTTCTATGTATTTATGGGATGAATGAACACATGCATCAATCATGTTAGTAATAATGAACACGGTTTCAAAATGACGTGATCTTTTACTCATAAAAACCTATAAAAGATCAAGATAAATACTAGTTACAACTCCTTATACAAAGTTGTGTACATACAAAGACTAGGATAGAAAGCAAGTAGCCACAACTCTTTTATATATATTTGAAATCATTCACATACATATACTAGAAATAAAGAGGCTCGAAGACCCTACATAAATTGACTTAAGGCTCAAGCCTATATTAATACACAAAAGAATATGAGTGAATAATTCTACCTAAGGCTAGATAGTAGGCAAAAAAGTATAATTCTTCCCACTTTTATTAGGCTCAAAACTGGATATTTATAAAACTTAACTCAAAACTTAAAATTCCCTCCATATTGTTGTGGGTGGGAGAGGTATGTGTCCTTCCTATTGTTGGGCTTGATAAGACATATTGCATTTAAGTCTAGTAGGTATGTAGTTGGTTTATGGTCTTGTTGCAATAAATGCCTTATAGGTAGGGTAACTCCCTTCCTTTGGAAATAGGGGCTTAGGTGGCACCTACAAAAATAATAATTGCTTATAGTAGAAGTTTTTTTTCAGTACCAAGACAAGTTTTACTTGTGTGTGGCCCCATTTCTTCACTAGTCATGTCCATGGACTATCACTTCCTCAAGTTCTCTATCGAATCCGGTTTGTGCTTGCTGACCCTTGGAATCTTTGAGACTACTTTATGGGTGATGCAGTCTTCAATATGCTAATAAAATTTTTGTCATCACCATCCTATTTTTTGTCTCTTAATTTTTCTAATCTAGTTACTAGACTTTCATAGAGGCCTTCCCATCGGATCACAAGGTATCTCTAACATGCTTGTTATAAAGGACCTAGAATATGACAACCTTATTTATTAGGAACAAAGTTAGGATTGAAGGTTGTTTATTGCATTTATAACTTCTCCCCACTCCTATGTGTAAGGTAGTCTCACTTAGGTAAGCTACAAGTGATACTTTTCAAGCTCTCAAGGCTCTTCTAGGATGAAATGGGTGAATTCACATATGGATTTCTAGATGTGCATTTTGAGGTTAACTATGGATTTCATGGCTTGGGTAACCTTGTCATCAATAGAATAATCCTATGGTAATTTGATATCTACACCTTGGTTTAGCCATTACTATAATTCTTTCTCAGGGAGGAGATCACTGTTAGGAGCCTAAGAGAAAGGGAAACCTACCAGTATCGAAGAGGAGATGCATTCTCTCCAATCCCTTACTTTCTAGTCCAAATATTTTATCTCATCTTCACATCACTAGACAACCTATTGCATCACCAAGACCTTATTCATTCTATGGGTTATTATGTCCTAGTTAGATATTCTTGTTGTTGCCTATTCTTGATGGTTGGTTCAGGCTACGAAAGCCTTGAACGCTTATGACTCCTAGAACAATGGGCCTAAAGTCCTTGAAATATGATTGAGCTTCTTATTGACCTCAATATTCCAAGATATGACTAACTAGATATACTCAAGCACTAAAAATAGGTCTTTGGCAACCTGGATGGCCCCATCCCATAGCGCCCGACTAATTTTGGATATTTGTTTGACACCACTTACCCCTTGTTCTAGCTCTAAGACATTTTGCTCTTTCAACACTACTTTTACCCTTTCAACTAAGTCATGAGAGAGACTATTTGGTCTTATTTCACTTTAATATTGACTTGGGAGGATTTGAGTGCATTTTTGGTCTTCTCTAGATCTTTCTCCTTTCTTAATAGATTTCTTGTCTATCACATATTCGTGACTTACTAGTTTGTTTGCTTACATAAAAAATTCAACCCTATCCTCCAACGTAGCATCTTTGAAACTAAGCTCAATGGGAGACACCTGGTAATACTAGGCTAGCATCTCATATTCTACCTTAGAGATGGTAGACAAAGGATAGACTATGTCCAATGTGGCATTTTGTTGGAAGTAGACAAATATTAATTGGGTGTTGGCAAGTTGTTGTTAGAGTTAGAGCATATTACATCATTTGGGTCATGTAAATGTACCACCTTTGGTACATAGTTAGAGTAGGATATTACTTTAGGGGTAAGTTAGCTACTTACTTCAAGCAATGTAATAAATGCACAAGTGTCAATGTGCAAGTTGTAATGTGCAAGTTGTCCCCTTGTACAACTAGGTAGAATGTTGGCCAAGGAATCTCTCTTCCTATATAAAGGGCCAAGTGATATAATAGAAGAGCAAGAGACATATCAAGCATATCAATTGTATTATAGTAGATAGTGGTAGAAATCATGTATGGAGTACAATGTAGTTCTTTAGCTTGTATTAATGGAGTGACCATTACCTCCATATTGTATTGTATTTTTACCACTTTCTATTTATAGTATATTTCAGTCATATTGCATAATTACTTTCTTTCATATTTTTTACATCTTATTAGGACCTATGATATATCTCTCCCAGAATAGATATCCTCTAATATAACAGTGGTATCAAAGCCATGGTGAATTGAGAATAGGAGGGCCTACATCCGTCATAAGAGAATTCTAGTAGGTTAATAGGAATAGGGAGAGTTACCATTGCTACTATTGGCCTGCATATTTGTAAACCAGATCTGCCTTTGTACGCTGATGCATGCAAATGTTGCCATTAGGAATCAATTGATAGAAAAACCATAATAGTCAATAGGATTAAAGAGAATCACAAGTGAGGATTAAATATCAGTTACAAAAATTTTGAGATTACATTTGGCTAGAGTCTTTCCACAGAGTTGTAAAATAAACTCGTGAAGACTAGGACTCAACATTCATTCCACTAGTTTGATGGATAAACTAGTGAATATTATTTCATTCTAGTTTCTAACAACTTATTACAGGAAAAATGAGATTAAAAAAAAAATCAAGAAGTTTCCTATAAGAGATTTAAGAAGAATATCTTCTTAGAATCGTTCCAGCACTTATAGAAACAAGGAGAATACTGGATATTTCAAAGACCTAAAAAAATGTTCCATTACAAGAGCTACAATCCTACAGACTATAGAAGTGAATAAAAGGCCATAGTTGCCTTATAGCAGACTCTAGGAAGAAGAGACTCCAGAAGATGAGTCAAGGAGAATATAGGAGATTGGTGATCTCCATAAATACCTGTAGAGTGCAAAAGTTGAAAAGGCCATAAAAGCCTTGATCAATAAGAAAAGGCCAAATAAGCCTTGATCCAAAAGAATAAAATGCCGGAGAAGCTTTGATCTAGAAAAGAAGGCCATAGAAGCCTTAATTCCTGAAGAAAAATTTTGATAATAATTCCTGACTCAGAAGAAAAGTTCTTGATTTAGAAGAAGACTCTAGAAGAGTTTGTGAAATAGGATATTGGTGATCTCCATTAAAGCTTACAAATTATAGAATAAAACAAGGACCAGCAAAGGTCCAAATCCAAAAGTAGCAAATTTTAGAGATTCGAGAAGATCTCATCATCAACACTTCCATGAGTAGAAGGTTGAATAAAAGGTCTCGGTTGGAAGACCAGAGAAGTTGCAAGATAGAAGACCTTGGAGAGGTCTCAAGGAAGATAAGAAGAAGGCTTGGAGAGACTTGTTGTAGAGCTTGTAGAAGCATTATCAAAAGAGTTGCAGAACTCGTTGGAGAAATCCACTACCAAGGAGAATTTCTTGATAGTGAAGAACTTGGAAAAATTGTTGCCATATGAGAAGCCCAAGAGAAGAAGAATTTGGAAAGGAGTGCCAAATATAGAAGAAGAATCCAGTGAAGACCTCAAGATATTTAGAATCTTGAGAAGAATAAGATCCTATTTGAAGTCAAAATTTGACAAGAATATTGAAGGAAGATTCAAACAGAAGAAGCCTACCAAATTCAAAATATTTGGATATTGCCTCTCATTGCAAGAAGGTACAATTCAAAGATAATATTTTTTTGAATGTACAATAGAAAATAGAAGATCATAGGAAATATTAAGCCATCAAACCCAAGACTCAAGATAGAAAGTTCAAGACCACAGTTTGGTGAAGCAAGAAGTTGTTCTAAATAGCCAACAAGAACTTGGGAATTCATCCATTAGAAGGCAGCAACATGGTGAATTAAAACATCAAGATCTACATCTACTACAAAAGCCATTAAATTTAATCAACTAGGGTGTAATTAGTTGAACTTAAAATTAGGGTTCATTATCAAATTTCATTAAGCACCATATTTGTATTAAAGTTACAAGAAGAAGGGCTCATATTATAGTCTTCAAGAAAGTGCAAAAAGAAGATTTCATTTAAAGGATATATTTGCACATTAAATAGGAGTTGGATATTTTTTGAAAGAAAGAAAGTTATCACCTACCTATTAATCTATCTAGAAAGCAAGAAGAATATATCGTACAATATTTATTGTAGTAAAAAATGCAAAATATTCATTAAGAGTTCTTTACAGATCACTCTTAGAAGTTGTAGAGATTATTAAGTGCATTTGAATTCATTTTGAGAGTTATTTATAGGAGCAATAAGGAGATATTATTATTACCAATAAAGTCCTTGAAGGAAGCATCAAATTGAGACTTAGTGAGTCTCAATATTCAAGGAAAATATAAGGGTTTCATTTAAGTGCAAAGTGCAAAAATCCTTACTTTAAAATATACATTAGCTTGGATTTGTAAGAAATAGTTTACTCCAATATGAAAAATCAAATAATATTGCTATGCAGACATTAGGTTCGAAAATGAATAATCAAACCTAATATATATGTTACAAAATAGTAAAACTAACAAGGTTAGCGTAGGATGTGCTAACCACCTAGAAAATAGAATATGCCAAATAACCAACTAAAATATCTCAGGACATTTTAGCTATTAACCTAAGTTAATCTAGGAGGTAATTTATACAATGATAAATATCTCCTATGGTAGAAAATTAAATGTAATAATCTATGTAGTGTAATGCAATACACTACCTATTTTACCCTAACATCCCCCTTTATTACATTACTTTGATATACAAAGTTTACTCCAAAACAGTTGAAATTTGACACGTCCAAGTGCCTTTGTAAAAATGTCAACAACCTGTTCATCGGTGGGAATGTGTTGGAGCTTGATTATGTGCTTAGGAACTTCATCACAAATAAAATGACAATTTGTGTCAATATGCTTTGTTCATTCATGATGTATTGGATTCTTGACCAAGTTCAAAACACTTGAGTTGTCGCAAAACATGTGAATAGGAAGTTTCTTTGGTAGGCCCATGGTAGCCAAGATGTGACTTAGCCATATCGCTTCACACACAGCTCCACGTGCAATGCGATATTCTACCTCAGTTGAAGATAAAGCAACCACCTATTACTTTTTACTATGCCATGAGACAGGACTAGATCCAAGATGAAATACATACCATGATGTTGATTTTATGTCATCTATGGATCCAACGTAATCAGAGTCAGTGTAACTCTGTAAGAAGAATGAGTTATTCTTATTATACTCTAGACCATAATATACACTACCCTGAATGTAGTGAAGAACCCTCTTAGTTGTTTTCCAATGAGAGACCTTTGGTTCTTGCATGAACCGTGAAAGATAGTTTACAACATAAGTAATATCTGGTCTAGTATTAGTTAGATAGATGAGGCTTCCAATCATCTATCTATAATGTGTGCCATCTACTTATGGTGAGTCATCATATCATGATAACTAAAGCCCTGATTCCATTGGTGTTGCTTTGGGCTTACAATTAGTCATACGATATTTTTCTACTAAAGTCTTGGCATATTTTTTCTGAGTCACCCTAAGATGATTCTTCTTCATTTCTATCTCAAGGCCAAGACAGTAGTGGAGAATTCTTAGATCTATCATATCAAATAACTCTTTCAAGTCATCTTTCATGATGTTAATCAAGTTCTTTGAATTACCAGTAATGATCAGATCATCTATATATAACACAAGAATCACTATTTCAGAACCTGTGTTCTTGATATAGAGATTTGAGTCAGATGGACTTATCTTAAATCCATGCTGCAGTAGGGTGACTATCCATTTTTATGTACCATGCTCTTGGGGCTTGTTTTAGCCCGTATAATGATTTGACCAATTTGCAAACTTGTTGCTCATGGCCTTCCTTAGCATATCTAGGAGGTTGAGTCATGTACACCTCTTATTTTAAGTCACCATTTAGAAATGCGCTTTTTACATCCATCTGATGTAATTTCCATCCAAACTGTGCTCCCATAGCACAAAGCACTCGAATGGTGGTCATCCTTGCTGTAGGAGTAAAGGTTTCCTCATAGTCAAGTCCTTCCTTTTGAGCATAGCCCTTCGCCACAAGACGGGCCTTATGCTTATCTATGGTGTCATATGCCTTATATTTTACTTTGTAAACCCATTTGCAGCCTATGGGTTTCTTTCCTTTAGGCAAATCCACCAACTTCCTTATTTTATTCTTTATGAGAGAGTTATGTTCTGCATCCATAGTTGCCTTCCACTGAGGCAGTCTAAGTGTTTCATCAACTATATAAGGTTTATTTCCATCATATGTTGACAAGTAAACCCTCTCCTCATCTATTTCCATATCATCTTCCCTTGGTAACTTTCTATCAACAAAAAACTCTTGAAAATCTGCACAAAGATCATCAACTAAAGTGGATGCTTCATTCTTTTATTTCTGAGTCATGCTTCATGTCTTTGTACGATTGAGAGTAAGATCGGGTGGTGAAGTGAGTTTGGAATCTTTCATTGTACTTGTATACCATTTGGGAGGCTTTTTCTAGTTGTGGAGGAGGAAGTGGTTGTTGCTCCTCATCATCTAGGTATATTGATGTAGTGTTGGGTGTGAAAGCTTCATCAAACACTACATCTCTACTGACATGTATTTTCTTGGTAAGTGGGTCTATCAATCGATAACATTTTGAGAATTCATCATATCCAAGAAAAACACATGGTAGGGACTTCTCATCTAATTTTTTTCTTTTCTCCTTGGGTATATGCATAAAAGCCTTACACCCAAATACCCATAGATGAGATATGGAGGGTTTCCTTCCACTCCATGCTTCCTGAGGAGTCATACCTTCAAAATCCCTTGTGGGTGCCCTATTCAGAAGATATACTACAGTTTGAACAGCTTCAAACCAGTAAATTTGCTCAATATTGGCTCCCTTAAGCATACATTGAACCATTTCCATAATGGACTGATTTCTTCTCTCAACAACTCCATTTGACTGAGGAGAGTAGGTTGTTTTCAACTGTCTCTTTATCCCATGTGTTTGTAAAAATGAGGAAAATTCCTTTGATGTGTATTCCCCCCCTTGATCTTAACCGAGGGTCTTGATGAAGCATCTTGATTCTTTCTCAACTAGCTTTTTGAATTGTTGAAAATAGGTAAATGCTTCAGACTTTGATTATAATAAGCAGACCCACATCTTTCATGAGTGATCGTTGACAAACAATTGAAAATGCCTTTTCCCTCCACAACTAGTAGACATGGGACCACACAAATCTGTGTGAACCAACTCCAAAGGTACCTTAGCTCGAAAGGAGCTAGGCTCAAAGGGTACTCTATGTTGCTTTCCTGACAAGCAATCAGAGCACACTGGCAAAGTAGATGAAATAGTAGGCAATCCTTTCACCATTTGATATTTACTCAATTCTAGTAAATATCCTGAACTTAAATGCCCAAATCTCTTATTCCATAGAGAAGTGACCTTTTTGTGGTTACTACCATTGCAGTATGTATTGAGGTAATTGCATCTAAGACAAACATACCATGTTTGTATGAACCTATTGCTATATGTTTTCCCTTCTGAGTGATAAAGCAACGTTTCTTTTCTTTGTCCACTTTGAAATTGACATTCATGTTATTGTCCAGGATTTGTGGAACTGACAAGAGATTATTTTTCAATCCTGGTACATAAATAACTTTTTGAATTTTACATTCTCCATATGGAAGGGAGACAAAAACACTTCCTTCTCCTTGAACTCGATAGGTTTAATCATTAGCAATGGTGATCGGTCTACCTTCTCGAGCCTCAAATATTGCAAAATAGGACTTATCACCAGTATATGCTTACTAGCGCCTAAATATATGTACCACATAGAGTCCTTGTGAGGGGAATCTATATGTGTCATGAGCACCTTGTGTGCTCTTTCAGAGTTTGAACTAGAATCTTCAACTGCAATGTGTCCCTTTTGCTATTTATTCTTGTTCTTTGGTTTACCTTTGCCCTTCTTGTTTCCTTGCTCATTGGGCGGTTTGTTCTTAAACCAACATCTTTTGGTTTCATGAGTGTCCTTATCGCAAATCTTACAATACTGCTTCTTCTTATTAATCTCTTTGCCTTTACCCTTGTATTTATTATAAGAAGAACCTTTCTATTGATTCCACTTTTTCTTACCACCTTGTCTGTTTGAAAAAAGAGCATTTTTGGATGCCTCATCTCTTTGGAGTTGATTAGCTTCTTCTGTTTGAAGCATATTTACCAACTCGACAAAAGTTATTGTCCTGCTAGAAACTTGTAGTGAAGTAATCAACATTCTATAGGATTCAGGAAGAGCCCTCAAAACAATAGAGTTCAAGACTTGGTCTTCCACTTTTTCTCCTAAGGATTACAGTTTTGTTTTCAATTATGCCACTCTGCAGAGGAATAGCTCTATTGTTTCTCCTGATTTCATATGAAGAGTATGAAGCTATGTTTGGAGGTTAAGAATTGTTGATTGATTCTTACCCTCAAATATGGTTCTCAAGGCATCCCAAGCATCCTTACCATTCTTAGCTTCACTCATATGAGGTTGGATATCATCAGTAATAGCTAGCAAGATCATTAAGGATAGTTTCTTATCCTTCTTATCAAAATTTGTTTGATCTGCTCTAGGTAATGTAGGTCTAGTTTCACTTCCATACACTATAGACCACAAATCCTCTACAGTTAATATAGCTTTCATCTTAGTCTTCCATGCTAAATAATTTGAATCTTTGAGCAGTTGGCTCTCAGTGAGATACTTGTGTATCATGGCCATGGTTAAGGTTTCAAATTTGATATGACTAAGATGGTTGTATCTTGCACTATACTCTCAAAAGAGTATATGGAAGATGTTTAATTTACCTCTATAAGATATTTAATGGAACCTGCCTTAACACCCTTAACAAGGGATGAGAAGTTTGAGGAAATTATGCTAAACAAAATAGAGCAAATTAAAGGGGTTTGGTTGACAGACTTATGATTGTGCTCTCTATGATATTTAATGGCACCTGCCTTAACACCCTTCAAGAAGGATGAGAATTTGGAGGAAATTAAGCCAAACAAAGAGAGGTAATCAAGGTGTTTTGGATTTTGACCTTTTGAGGGGGTAAAAAAAAAATTGACTTATGTTCAACCTATGCAAAGTGTAGCATGTTTTGGAGTGAAATATGGGTTTTGTGAAATGCTTCTGCCAATGTTGTATCTGATTGTTTAATTGCACACAAAAAACATGATTTTTAGTACAATAATCAAAACATGAGAGCAACCCACATTATTATCACTCTAGGCATCGGGTTCAACCAAAAATGCACCTAGTATTAGTCAATTTTTGAGAAAGGTGTCGAGTACAATCGAGATTGCACCTTTCTTGCTTTTGGAAAATCCCCCCTTTTTCTTTACAATTTTGCAAATAATAGAATAAAAAAATGATTTCTATCCCCCTTAATGTTTACAAAATTGAGAAATTTTCGAGCACTCCTTTCAATACAAGTCAACACATGACCCGTGTTTGAAAGGCTTCCAAACCAGTCAACACACAACCCGCATTTGAAAAGCTTCCAGACCAGTCAACACATGACTTTGGTTTTTGTCTTCAACAGTTTAGCATGAGGAGAAAAAAAATTGGTTTTATGGATCTCAAGTTTACAAAAAAAAAATTCTATTTTATGTTTTTATGTCTCCTTTCTTGAAGGAGAGAACAAAAGCAAAATTTATGGTTTTGCGAAAAATTGAGATGACCTTTTATGCTTCTTGAATCATGGCATGCTATGTGTTTTGCAATAGAAATTTTGAGTTTCTATGTCTTAATCTCCAAAAATTAATGAAGAAAACTATAGAACTTCTGAGGAGTTTATTGCAAAAAAAAATTGTTGAAGCAGGTTTTTAAAATTTGCCAAAAAGAGGTTCATATGTTCCTTTTGTCTTCAGTTGAGAGAAAAACATATTTTGATTTTGGGAACTTTGAGGGCTAAATTTTGTTTGGATTTCCAATTTTCTAAGTTTGAGAAAGCATAAAAATATATTTTTAAGATTAAAGTTCTATAATTTTGGAAAATTTGGAAAAAAAATTGTCCAAATTGACTAAACAATTAACATTTTATGCCAATTTTAAAGAAAATTATAAAAAAAAATCAAAAAAATAATATTTAATATGCTTAAAAACTTTAGAATAATTGAAAATTTTGAAAAAAAAATGGTATTCCGAATAAAACCTGTTTTGTTTGGATGTGTGGGGGTTCGATCCGAGGTCTGTGCTGGCCTAAGGCATCTGCCTTGGCCAACTAACCAAGTGCAAGGCTTGGTTCTCAAGCTACAGGACCTGAATCTTAAAGAAGCCTGTGGGCTTCTTTTGGGATGTTGTGGGAATTATCCCACATGCATCATGTTTTGGATGCAAAGGCCTTTACGAGCTAGGTAGCTCGTGATTGCCCTCAAGAAATCAAGTATGGACCCTCTTTTTTTATTTGTCGATGTCCACATGGTGTGGCAAGGGGATTCACGTTAGGTCCAGTCGGTCAGTGGTTATCTGCCACATCAGGTCTAGTCGATCCAGTGGTTGTCCACCATGTCAGGTCCAAGTGGTCCAGTGGTTTTCCAGTCAGCATCCAGGTGGCGTGTGGCCTCTATGCCACGTGTCTTCGAGTCAGTGTCTAGGTGGCACATGGCTGTGTGCCATGTGTCACCTCATTATTGGTCCAGGTGGCACCTTGAGGTGCATATTGAGAGCAGATCATGACAGGTGTCAGGTTTGATTTTTGAGGTCATCCACGTGTTAGATCGTCCGCATATCAAGCTGGGAGGGGAGGGCACTTCTGCCCTCTCTGCTCTCTTAAGTGTGGGCCACGCAGCTCCTGGACCCATGTGGCTCTACGAGCCTTGGCATGCGTGGGAGCCAAGGTGTCGACCATGGGCCAGTCAACAGTGATCCACTATCGATTGTTGGCCTTAGCCAACGAATCACGTCAGCCTTGGTCGGTCGATCGCATCGACATGGTTGGTTGATCGTGTCATGCTAATTAGGTCAGTTCTAGTTGGCCGATCGGTCAGCTCACATCGGTCATGTTGGCTGACAGTGTGGTCAGCCAGTGACTGAGCATGTTGGCTGATTAACTAATCACATGGGTAGTCGATTGAGTCTGTGGGCCAGTCGGCTGTGCTTCAGGTGATCCTTCCTTAGGCTAGTTGACTGTGCTTCAGGCCTTCCAATTTAGCAACCAAAAACTAACCAACAAATAGTAGCCAATAAGAAAAATGCATGACCAAGTCTGCAGTCTAGGGGAACGAGCATTGCTCGCATTACCCACCTAGCGAATGATACCAATGTAAGCAATAGTTTACTCCAATATGAAAAATCAAATAATATTGCTATGCAGACATTAGGTTCGAAAATGAATAATCAAACCTAATATATAGGTTACAAAATAGTAAACCTAACAAGGTTAGCGTAGGATGTGTTAACCACCAAGAAAATAGAATATGCCAAATAACCAACTAAAATATCTCAGGATATTTTAGCTATTAACCTAAGTTAATCTAGGAGGTAATTTATACAATGGTAAATATCTCCTATGGTAGAAAAATAAATGTAATAATCTATGTAGTGTAATGCAATACACTACCTATTTTACCCTAATAGGATTAACTCTCATTAAATTATCCAAGGAAGAAAGGAGCTACCTCATCAAAAAAAAAAATTCAAAAAGGTCCTTTATATTGGTGCAAATCTAACTATTACAAAGCACCTCTTTTGTTTCTTCAAAAGTACAAAACTATTTCTCTTTATAGGTAGCAGCTCGACCATCATATTCAGAAGGTATTAGGGCAAAGTTCAAGCAATAAGAAAAATCCATAGAAGAGCACATACTTCACAAAAACTAAGGTGTTTAAAAACACCATTTCTCCATGTCCAATCCAGCCCCATAATCAAGCATATCACCTAAAACATTAGAGTCATTACAAGAGGTTATTATCATTCAAATTTACGTAGAGAAAGGATGACATACAAAAGGAGATTATCTATGTCGAATAGCACTATCGAGCTAAGCACAAGGGGTTGTTACAAAAGCTACAAAATAGCACCATCAATTGGTTGTTAAAAAGGATACACAAACAACATACTACAAGCATCAAGGTACAAAGGGAAAAGTACTATACCCAAGGGCATTTCTTTAAGAGAATGACCACCAAAAGGAAACACAAGAACCTACGACAGGACCACCATAAAACCATGGAGTATTACAGCTGGATCCACCCATTATCCTCTTCAAGAAAATGTGTGAATAGAAGAGAAGATGCTTGTGTTTCAAGAAACATAGCGAGCCAATGTACAATACAAATATATAGGGCTACAACACTCATCTTTGGAGCATTAGAAGAAATGCTACATGCACAAGCCATGAGTACCACTTGGCATAAGAATTCTAAGCACCCCAATGTTCATGAATAATCCAGTGCTCACCTAAAAAGGAGTTACAATTCTTTGGGAGGTTACCACCAAACTTATCATTGCATAGAGGAAAGTTGGAATATCAACGTCTATTCAATAATATGCTCAAATGACATTTATCCGTAATCAGCAAGGAAACAATCCTATTCAAGATGTTGATTTTGGAAGAAGGAGAAAGCATGAAGTCAAGGGAAGTCAAGCATTGAATGGTGTGAAGCACGTTCATAGGAGAAGGCTAATTCAAGCCTGTGCACCATTCGAAGGTGTAAGCCTACATTTAAGAAGTTGTCATAGACCAACAACACCAACACCCCATTCATGGAGGATATTCATCATAGACTAGCAACACCAGCATCCCATTCATGGAGGATATTCATCATAAACCAACAACACCAACATCCCATTCACAAATCAATAATATAAACATCCCATTCATAGAATATATTCATCATAAGATCGAGCAGATATCAACGTCATTTACGAAGAATAGAGGCACTACTCAAGGGAGTAACCAACACTGGTCAAAGAAGACATTGACTACCCATTCCAAAAGGTTTCAAATTTTCCACCTCACAACATCAAGGTAAGATAATTTGGAAGGGCTATTAAGGTAAAATCTCATATTATTTATTGCTTGCTATAAACTAAAGATATATTGGAGTTATAAAGGTACATTATATTTACTATTGCAAATCATTCACTTAAGCATTAGTAACATATTAAGAAATCATATTTCAATAACTTTTATAATTGCAAATAATATAGTAGGAGGAATAAGTATTTCAACTTGGAAATTAGATATCCATTATTGCATATATTATTGTTTTCTAATATTCCAAATTAGGGGGTTATAAGGAATACTACACCAAATAAAAAATTGGAATTTAGAAAAATTAAAAATCAAATATCAAAGGCTATAAAAGGAGGTTCATTAAGGAATATCAAGAGTTGGAAATTAATTGGTATGCTTGTCTCAAAAACAAATTAAAGGGACAAAAGAAATCCAACCATTAGAACCTCATCAAATTAGAAAGTGCTTAAGTTCAATAAGAGTAATAAGGTGTAACAAAAGTTGATTTTGGTATTTACAAAACTTTACAAAATCAACCCAAAATTGAACTACTATTCTCAAAAAGCACTTCATCACTCATATAGCATATCCAAAAACACTAGGGAGTCATAAGGTATTCTACAAAACTTGATAATAATAGCATTCATCAAAGTTTATCAAGTACTCAATCCATTTGGGAGTCATAAGTTTCTACAAGGATTTTATTAAATCAAATTCACTAGGGAGACATAAGGAAGCCTACAAAACCTAAGCTCTATAAAGGTTTTATCAAATAAAATTCACATACTCTAAACTAGGGAGTCATAATGTAGACCACTACAAAGGTTCTATTATACCACAATGGAAAGAAGAACATATTTTCACACAAAGACACAAGAACAAGGCACACACACTACATCATGCCACAAATACAAAAATAATCCTAGCACGAAAAAATCAACAAAGCATAAGAATGCATGGCACATTGACTCAGGAGCTAGTCATCACATGATTGGAAATCTACAATGGTTTGACTGTCTTGAAATTACTAATGGTTATAAACTAAGAATTGCAGATAGCCAAACTTATCCTATACATGGATAGGGATGTGTAACACCAAGCAAATCATTTCCAAAATTTTACCACATCAAGTATTGTATGTTCTTGGATTAACATTCAATCTCATTTCAATAAGCAAGCTAGTAGAAAACAAATGGACAATTAATTTCAGATATATGAATGATATCAATACATGCCTTATCATGAACCAAAATAAGATAGAAGCAACAAGATCAATCCATGGAAATACATATATTCTATATTCAACGGAAATCTCACAAGACATTGTTGTATTTAACTCATTTCTTGAGGAACAGGCTAAAGAAAATGAAGAACAAATACACCATAAAGGTAAGCATATAAGAATCAAGATCAAAAATATGAGAGGTCAACAACTCTATGCTCTACTCAGCCAACTGCAATTTGAAGAATCAACAAATGTAGATACTCACAAAGAAGAAAACAAAGGAAGATGGATAGAAGAAATCGAAGAACTGGAAGAATCTACAGATGGTTATGGATTCAAAGCTCTTACAACAAGAATAATGGGTTATGAAGACACTAACTACTTGCTTGAACAAGTTACGAAGAATAGAGAAGAAGAATACAAACTCCAAGACTAAGAAGAAGATCCATATTGAAGATTAAAATATTTAATACCTAGATAATGTAATACAGGGATGTTAGAGTTAGAGCATATTACATCATTTGGATCATGTAAATGTACCACATTTGGTGCATAGTTAGAGTAGGAGATTCCTTTAGGGGGAAGTTAGCTACTTACTTCAAGCAATGTAATAAATGCACAAGTGTCAATGTGCAAGTTGTAATGTGCAAGGTGTCCCCTTGTACAACTAGGTAGAGTGTTGGTCATGGAATCTCTCTTCCTATATAAAGGGCCTCATATTGATAGAATAGAAGAGTAAGAGACATATCAAGCATATCAATTGTATTATAGTAGATAGTGGTAGAACTCCTATATGGAGTACAATGTAGTTCTTTCACTTGTATTAATAGAGTGACCATTACCTCCATACTGCATTGTATTTTTGTCAGTTTCTATTTATAGTATATTTTAGTCATATTATAAAATTACTTTCTTTCTTATTTTTTGCATCTTATTAGGACCTGTGATAGATCTCTCCCATAATAGATATCCTCAAAAGCTAATAGTTGTCTTGTCTTCCAGGCCACTTATTTTTGCTCGTGTTGCTTAATATGCACTTGAGCTTGCTGGTATTATGGTAGTAGCTCAATAATAAATGTGATGGCTTTGGAACTAAATGCTAGTAGTTGGCTCTTCATAGGAAGACGTAAGGGATTTAGAAAGGGTAGGGAGCCTAGTTGGATTATATGAGCAAGGGTGGCAGAGGTGGATTCAACATTGGAGGATGGGATGAAGACTACAAATTGAGTAGGTTTAGAGGTAACAAATGGTGGAGTAGCCAAGACTGCAAATATAGGAAGAATAATAGAAGAGGCACTCAAAGGTAGATTTTATGGAATAAAAGTGGAAGGAGATAAAGGGGATACTACTTTGGTTCTTAGGGGGGCCCATTCTGGTTTTGATGGAATTTGGTAGCTCCCTCGAGAAGTGGTGGTAGCATATCCTTGGATCAAATTTTGCTTCTCTTATACTTTATGGGTATTTCGATGTCTTGGGATGACTTCCACTTCTTTTTTAATACTTTTCCCTTGCTTTTTTCCTCCCATGACTACTTTGATGGGGGTGAAGGTTGGGTTGAAACAGTCAAATTCAGGGATTCTACGGTAGCAACTTCTACAAGGGGAACCTCGGGTTTTGATGGAATCTCAAGGAGAACTTAGATATCCTCTTAGAGGAGTCATTTCATTTGATATTATTGTACACTAGGAATATTTTATGTCCTTCTTCCCATGCATCATAAGTGTAACATCATGTCTTGGTAGAACTTTTAAAAAGAACAATGAGCTATGTATTGGTGTGAATGATTAATGGCATAGTTTCTTTATGATGTATAAATGATAGAATGACTACATTATTTTAAGTGTAGAATATGGTATTTCTAATGTAATTATGGGTGCAGGAATAGGTACTACCTCTCGGGTGGAAAACCATGTGGGAAAAAGCCACGTACAATGAGGGATATTTTGGGAAATGATGAGGATGACTTGTTCATAAATAACTCATGGTAACATCGATAAATACCTTTCACATAGTTGCAATTTGTATTTTGTTTATCTTCTTGTTCTCACCATTGGGCCAGGATGTTGCTTACACAATGAGTCTCCTTATTAGGTTGGTGATAGCATTGGACTATATTAAAAGAAACCACCTATTTAGGGATAAAACAATGGTGTAGGACTTTATGGATGCAAATATATGTTGTCTATGTTGTGCATAGTTTGATAAAGTTGATAAGTTTGATTTATAATACTTTTGAATATTGCTTAAGTGATGGCTTAAATACTTTAATTAAATAAAGTATTAAATGGATCTTTGATATTTAAAGTCTTAAGAAAAATTAATTAATATCAAAGTAATAATGGATGTCACCTTCTTAGAGGATTAAGGTAGACATCGGTTTCAATAAATATTGGGATGTGTTGTGAGTGCTCTTGCGAGGGTGGCAAGTAATACCATCTTGGGTGTTTCATTCATGTTCACCCCATGCAAGGTCGTGCCCTTGCTAAAATTTGGTGAGAAGAGAGTGAGGGCAGGGTGATTTTGGACTCTAGAGGAAGCTAGAGAAGAAAGGAACATTTGGTTAGATAGTGGCAATTCAAATACAACACAATGTCAAGATAAAAAAAATATAAGAGGAGCAAAGCAAGTGGTCTCCTTATTGTTTTAATACCATTGCTTTTCTTAGTCTTTTTGCTTGGTTGTATGTTTGTTCGAAGGGCTTGGTTGGGTTGTTGTGTTTTACCCAAACCATTGGATTGTGTGGGTAGATTATAACCCTCCTTTCACCCTTGTTTAGTGGTTTATTTTATTGATTTTGAAGCCTTTTTTGGTTGGTGTGCTTCACCTTAGACATTTGTTGGCTAGGACTTTGTATTTATCCCATTCTACATGTAATTATCCTTGTGCTTTGTCTATGTGTTGTACCTCATAGTTCACATAGTGCACTATGCTATAGGTTTTTTTTTTGCCTTGATATTTTAGATCACCTTCGCGCTTGTTTTGTAAGGGATTAGTTGTCCTAAGTTTGGTGTGCTCCCTAGCATGTGGTTTGCCCTTGCTTCATATGTAAACTTGTGTAGCGAATCCTTGGCAATGTCATTGCATCGTTGCATTGGATTCTTAGGTTTTGGTTCAAACCTTAGAAGTTGATGGTTTATGTTTTTAAGTATTTTTGGGTTTGGAACCTCTTGTGTTTGATTTAATTAAATTGCTTTTTAGTTGATTAAACTTGTTAAGGAAATAATATGAGGTTCTTTATTTTTTTGATTAAATTTCTTGATTGATGATTAAAGCTTATTAATAAAAATAATATGAGGTTATTTATTGCAATGAGTTAATTGCTTAATAGATTATTAGATTAATATTGTGAAGAATACTATATTTTGTATTGTGTTGTTTTAGTTGCTTAGTAAGAAAAAGTTTAATAGATATATGTTGTATTAGATTTATTAGGTGTTTAATAAATGGTTGTTTATTAAGAAAAATTAAATGGATCTTTAGATTGTTAGTTGGCCTAAGATGAAGGATAATATATCCTTGCCTTATGATTTTTGGTTTATGTATGCTTTAGATTTATTGAAATTGGAAAGATATATTGATTTCCTAAGATCTATGTGGGTTAAGGAATCATCATAAGAGTAGTATGAGATGCTCTTGGATTTTAAATGGAATTCTATTATAAGGGATTGTTTGGTTTTGAAAGAGAAACCTATCATAATGAAGTCTTGGGATCTTGGGTAGATTAAGGATTCATTATAAAAGAGAAGTATGGGATTCTCTTGCATAAGATTGTTATGTTGATTGTTGGAAAAGATAGTATTATTTTGGTTCCTAAGATCCTTGTGGATTAAGGGATCATTATAAAAGAATAGTATGATGTTTTTATTTTATCATGTTATTGTTGAAGGTGAGTTTCAAGGATTAAGGGATCATTATAAAATAATAGTATGATGTTTTTATTTTATCATGTTATTGTTGAAGGTGAGCTTCAACGATCATCTATTGTTGTGCATGTGGGATTGCATAATAGAATAGGCATGTTGGATGCATTGCATGAAGAACTATCTTATTCCTAAGTAAACCTCCTTAGCTATGGGTGGTTTTCCCATCAAAGAAGTTGTGAAGGCTTAGTTGGCTAGAGATCCTTGGCAGTTATTTCTTATTATTGATATGTAAAAGAAAATACTTGTATTTGCTTGAAAGAATTGTAAAACTTGACTATTGTTTGAAAGAAGGATTATGTTGTTTTAATGTGACTTTTTTTACGAGAAAATGTGTATTTTATTTAGGCAATCCTTTGATCCTAGTTAGCATGGAATTGTAGTAATTAAGTAGATGGAGTTGTTGTAGTTCTTTGTAGCTATTTCATTTAATGGATATAATGTTTATTTGAAACCATTTGATAAGTAATACGGTTTAATTCTATCTTGGTTTAAGTAGCTTTTGTTGTATATTTATATCAAAATTTATATAATGCTTAAATGTGGCTATTGATTAAGAGGAACTCCAGGAGATTATTCTTTCTAGCATTTCATATTTGATGGTATATGTTATGCTTTCTATTATTGTTTGATATGTCTATCTATCCTGGGATGAGTAGGAAGGTTACTCTAGTAAGCCATAAATCCCAATCCTTGGTGGAGTTGCGTGAATGTAATAACTAGGTAGATATGAGTCTAGGAAGGATTTGCATGAATGTAATAACTAGGAACTCATTAACCTGGAAGGAGTTGTGTGGATACAATATCTTGGGTACTTATGATTTGTCACACCTTGAACATGTAGGATCAGGGGCATCCCATCTAAATATTGGGAAAAATATTCACAAAATAGTAGTGGTGATCTCTCAATCATGTAGGATCAGGGATCATGTTAGTTTTCATTGAGGTGTCAATGACCTTAGTTAGCTTGTGGAGGCACAATAACTAAGCACCAAGGCTCTACACTGATTAACCTGCCTAGATGGACTGAGTCAGGTTAGGGAATAAGCATCCCCTTTAAATGTGTAGGTTTAAAGGATAACCCTACATCGTGGTCACATTATTCTGTCATAGAGGGTATACGAAAGGTGGGGAGACCACTTATTGGCATCCTCCTAAACTTGAAAAAGGTTTGGGTATTTCAAAAATAAGAGAGACTATCTTGCTAGAAGCTTGCTCCATCGAGAGATAATTAATATTATATTATTTTATTAATAAACTATGTGTGGCTTCGATTGGGGGTCACTCCCATTAAATAACAAAACATTAGATTGCTCTCATTACATTGGTATCAGGTTAATAAACCACATCCAACTTGCCTTTTTATCAAAGAATTTTTTTACTTGCCTTTCTTTCAAAGATATTTATCATTTTTATCAAACTACCATGTTTCCACAATCAACTTTTTAATATAATTTTTATTAAGAGATAAAATCTCACTTGTATAGTTACCTTCTAAAATTTAAAATTTTCCAAGATAAAATTCAACATTGGGAATGGCTAAAATAATTGCTACCGGATTTCAATATTTATAAATATGTTGTCTATAGAAACCCATCAATCCCCTAACACTTCTTTATTTTGGGGTCTTGTCCATACCCCTTATATTCCAAGATATTATTTTCATAACTTTTTATTTTATTCATGGGTTTAACCTCACTTCTTGCTAACACTTGTGATATTTGCTTTTGTTTTCCCATATCAATATCCCTCCGAGTTTCTTTTTCTCTTTTTTTTTGCTTCTTGGGTCTTTTTTTTTTAATTTCCACCAATAGTTTCATCTTCATTGGTCTCTTCAAATTTTCATACTACTCATACTAAGAGTTATCATCTATAGGTTTATATTGCTTTGAAGGATCCCAAGTGCAAGGAATAACCTCAAAAACACTTTCTTCTATATTTTATATTTAAAACCCTAAAGTGCAAGGATGCTCCTTCGTAACATTTACCTTCTTATGCTACCTTATAATCCCTAAATTGCTATGAATTTTCTCCATATTATATTTGAACTAGTTGAGTTCATGCCATTTGATTAAAAATAAGGTTCACCCATATTAGATTTGAACCTTAGTTTAGGGTGTGAGAATCCTCATTCCCCACCAATTGCTCTAAACCCATGGGCTATTCCTTGCTCAAAACTATTCCAATGGCAGAAATGTAGATTTTATGTTAAAATATTTGTTGAATTTAAGTTTAAATGAAAATATTGGTTTTGGACGATGGATAGATGTTCATTGTGACTTGGATATCCACAATAAAAGCCACCATATCATACTTGTTGTGACTTGAATGCTCATATGATTAAAAAATAATAATATTGAACTCATTTTTGCATTTTGTCTCCATAGTTTCCTCTAATTGTTGCAATTTAGTGCCTGACCATCTCCATATTTTCCTCCATATATAGCATTTAGGGCCCTTAGCATCTATTTGTTCTTTTGGGATTCATGGACCATCTCCAGAAGATTAAATTTGATTAACTCCCAAAACTCTTGATAAAACTCAATCGGGAATCCATCCAGGCTCGGGGCTTTCCCTTTTTCATCTTGAAGATAACATTTTCCAACTCCTCAAGGGAAATTGGACCCATAAAATGCTCATTCATTTCTCTAGAAACAATCAAGGGAATACAATTTAGAATAAGCTTTTTAGCCTCTTCATCTGAGAGGGAGTCCTCCTTAAAGAGAGGAAAAATACCTCCCAGTCTCTTCTGAAATATCCCTGAAAGAAGAGAGAAGGGCACCTTGAGAATTCACAAGAGAGAAAATCAGGTTACCATTATGATGAGCCTTAACTGAGTTAAAAAAAAGGTCATGTTCATATCCCCTTCTTGAAGCCATTCAACTCGAGCTTTTTATTTCCAAAAAATTCTTCCCTCAACTCCCATTCAGCAAGGTCTTTCGCAACTTTAGATTCCTCAATGAGAAGATCCTCTGTGAGTCCATGATATCTGGTATTCCTTGAAGCTTCTTCCACTTTCCTAAGAGTTGCCAACTTAGCCAAGGAAAGGTTACAAAAATTTAGACTATTCCACCTCTTCAATTTATGCTTAACGAATTACAATCATTTCATAAAGGAATACATAGCGGTGCATGAGAAGGTTTGCCATTGGTCCACCATCCTCCCATGAAATCATGAATCTTAGAATCTCGAAGACACATAAGTTGAAACTCAAAGGAAGGATTTTTATTTATCCCAAACTCAAGAGCAGAGGGTTTGATAGGCCAATGATCATATCCCCTACCCTCTAGAATCACAGAACTAGCTCTTATGTTATTACCAGTACAAAATTCGAAGATCATAAACCTATCTAGTCTCTCTGAGATGGAATCTTCCCCACATATCCTATTGTGCCAGGTAAAGATCCCATTATCTGGCTTGATGTCAACCAAGTTCAAGGCCCATATATGAGCACTGAAGATAGAAGAAAAAGGCTCGAGACGATCAATCCCACCATGTTTCTCCTCTAAACAAGTGATAGAGTTGAAATCTCTAGCCAAAATCCATGGGTACAAGGGAGCTAGACTTATCACAAAGCCAATGTGCTCCCACAAATTCACTTTACCATTGTAATCAATTGGAGCATTTACATTTGTAAGTAGGATAGTTTCACCAGATTTATTATCAATCCCGATCATTGAAATAGACCATCTGCTAGAAATCCAAGTAAGAGAAGAGATCTTAACTGGATTTCATAAACAAGAAACACCACCAGCATATCCACATACACCGATACACTGGCATTGACCCCTTCTCCACAATTTGGGAGCAATATTGAACATAATATCAGTAGCCAATTTAGTCTTCTGGTAAACATATGTTTTAGAGGCCAACTTAACAACAATGTTGGGAATAATTCTTGAAGATTTAAGAGTTGCAAATTGAAAAAAATGAATTTCATACAACCAAGAACATGTGGATAAAATTTGGTATACATTGGAGTTACCAGGCACAAGTTATGAGCACTCCAAAAGGGCACCTGGGCATGTTTTGACAGTTGGAAAAATTGTGTAGCATACAAAAAACAACAAGCTATTACATTAAAGGAGCACCTTGAATATGTCAAGAAAAGCATGAGGAAATGGATGGAATAATTTCATAAGGACTACAAAAGACATTTTACCTATTTATAAGCATTCACACATGGTCTAAATAGGCAGCAATAGGGTATAATAGAGCAAGGACAATTGTGCAGCATTGTTGCATTATTTCAACATGGTTACTTGGTGAATAAAGTGTATAAATTCGATAGCAACTTGATGTACTTATTCATTTTGATATTTGAATTATTTTCCCATGTTCTAATTTTTTGAACTTGCAAGAAATGCCAATATTTTACAACTGTGTAGAAGATCTGGAAAATGCAGCAATTTACCATGTAAATTACAGCCAGCTACCAATGAATGGCAGGGCATGGAATTTACATATGGAGAATATTGAAAGCAATTTTTTTTTTTGGTAGATAAGATACTATAGCATTAATACCGGGTTTTACAGGTTGACCCAATACCTTTTACAAAAATCAGCCCAGGGGTTGTTGATGAACATGTCCTTACTAAGGATCCTATATATGTAAAATCTACATGCCACCAAAGCCATTACATCCGGTAAGGCACATAGCCTGTTATCAAAAAGAAACTTCCCATAAAAAATTTTGGGTATACCCCGATAAAACACACCTGCATCATAATTACAAAAAAATAAACAGACACAAATCCCTTCCTTGAAACAGTGGAGAAACAAAAAGTTGCAGACACACATAGCAGA
This sequence comes from Wollemia nobilis, assembly GCA_028583015.1. NCBI lineage: Eukaryota > Viridiplantae > Streptophyta > Pinopsida > Araucariales > Araucariaceae > Wollemia > Wollemia nobilis. The sequence continues at coordinate 4,475,152 of JAQPPZ010000523.1, read as the reverse complement.
GTACTAAAAAAAACTCCCACAAGATTTGTATTGACAGTTACTCTTAATAATTCTTTGGTAATTTCTTTCTTTCGTATATGACATGCTTTAGGACCACATCTCGTCTTGGCCAATCAGCCTTGAAGAAGTGAACCTACTGGATATATTTATGTCGATGGCTATCTGGTGGTCCACGTGGCTTTGGTTCGAAGTCTTATATTGTTGTTTCTTTCCTGCCCTGTGATTATCAACCAACCTCAAATTACTAAGACTACTAGGAGCCATGTTATCTGACATGTGACTGTCTCCATTAGCCTTTGTGGTATTTCCAAGCAGCATCCACCAAGACTGACAGCTCGGATAATTTTTATTATGAGTCCATTTGAAAAAAGAGACGGGAATACTCATAGCCTTCGAACTTATAGTGCCTTCCCTGTTGGTAAATTCGACTATAATTCTTGGAATTCTTGTTGAATAAGCTCCTCTACTTCGCTCAAGATACCGTGTTCCCATTTGAAAGGTCCATCACCATTGACACCCAAATTGGCCAGCTTATCAGCAACTTTGTTAGCTTCTCGAAAGATATGTTGGGTTTTTCTGTCTTGTCTTCCCTGGAAAAGGATCCTAGCCTCTTCAACAATTGTTTTAATCCTCCAAGGAGGTTTTTTCCAATTATTGAGGAGATTTATAACATGCATAGAGTCTCCTTCTATGATAAAATTGCCTTCTAAGTCTTGAGTCATTTGAAGGCCTCTCCACATAGCTCTAGCTTCAACTTCGTTGTTCATCCTTATTCCCAAACATTCAAAACATACAAGCATCATATTCCCATTATGATCTCACATAATTCCATCAGTGCCTGCTCTGCCAGGATTTTTCTTAGCTGCTCCATCAAAATTAAGCTTAAACCAACCTGTAGGAGGTGGGTACCACTTAACATTGGCTCTGGGGTTGACTACCCTAGGCACAGACTCATCTAACAAGGTTAAGCTTAAATATTGAGCAATCATGGTCTCCTGCAAATGAGGTTTACAACTATCAAAAGGGATAAGGTTCACATTCTCGTTGACAAAGGATAGGATCCTGGCAATGATATTTTGATGATCATGGATAGACTGATTAAAGACTCTATGGTTCCTTTCTAACCACACCTGCCAAAGATAGTGATTGAGATAAATTTTCCACATGTATTTAAGTCTTTGGCTTGAAAAGGGGCAAGGCCACTAGACAAAAAAATCAAGTACGATGGCTGGTTTAACCCAAGAAATATTGAAGGCAGTCAAGGAAAAATGGCACTCAAGTAAAATATGATAAATGGTCTCCCAATTAGCCTTGCACAGATAACAACAATTAGTGATACAAATACCTTTACGCATCATATTATCAATGGTTATAATTCTTCCTTGGATAATTATAACCACTTCCTAAGAGCTGAAATAGATGATCTACCTGAAGGAAGTAGCCAAAAAAACCTGAAGAGCACCTACAGATAGTTATTCCAAAGATCTTCGAAATGAGCAGAATTTGCTTATCTTCATAATGACAAGGGAATTTACTCCATTTGACTTTTTGTGGTTTTTTAATGGTGGAAAAATGTGAAATAAGGTTGAGAGGATGTAGGGAAAGTATCCTACAGTTGTCCCTATCGTCCTTGCCAACCAAAAGCTACAACTCATGAAAAAGATCAATTGAAGCAATTAATCCTCTCCTAGAATAAACCCAAAAATAACTACAACATAATAGGAGTTGATTTGCAAGAATATTTTTGTGTGTAAATAGATTTTAGATGATTATAAAACATAGCTCCCATGTCGGTTGAGCTTAGGGAGAGAATAAGTAGTAGAAAAATAAGTGTAGTTTTTATCTTTGTAACAGTTGCAGCAACAGAACTGTAATGTTATTTTTAGAGTAATAAAAGTGCAGTTCTTTTTCAGATTCTGTTCTGATTTTTAATTAGTTAGGGAGTGTTTTTCACCTCCTTCCAGATTAGGAAGTATGGGCCCACTTTCATATATAGAATGAGGGATTTTATGGCAGGTTTTAATCTATAATTTTGGTGCAGCAGAATTAACAGATTGCTTGCCAAATTTCATTTTCTTGTTTTAATTTTGTATTATGTTATTTATGTTTTCTTCATTATGTTTTTGTACAGTCAATATGTGTATCAGCTAATAAATTAGATTAGACATTTATTTTCTTATTTTCCCTACTTTCCATATTTTTATTTTTCAGCAACTTTCAATTTCAGTAGATTTCATTTTGTTGTCAATTCCTATAGCAGAAGATTGACGACCTTTTGTGGCAAGACATTAACAGGTGTTTGTAGTATAAGTTTCATTTACAATCATCATTTCAATTTTGCAAGAGTAAACTAGATTTCAATTCTACAAATGTAATTTAGGATTTCATTTTAGCAATATTTCAATTCAACAATTTCAATTCTGCAAAAGTAGATTAGCAATTTCAATTCCTGCACTTGTAGTTAACTTTCAATTTCTACAAATTAGAATTAGTTTTTATTCCTTACAAATTTTCATTTTGTAGACTAGGTTTAATGTGACACCAAAAGGCTAAACCAAAATCTAATTCACCCAATAAATGCTTGAAATTTGAATGTCTAAATTGTACTCTGCCCTAACCTTTTATCGTAGACAACCTTGGACACCACCCCATATTGATAAATCATTGAGATTAAATGATGGAATTAATGACACTCATCATTTTGGCACCGTTTCTAGGGATCATGGTGTTGTTAAAAGGTAAAAGCAATCAAATAATTATTATTGTGCTAAGTTATGAAGTTCAGAGTAAAATCTGAATGTAATAGCTGGTTTAAATAATAATTATTGATAGTTGCATTTTAGTCCATTTATAAAACAAGCAACCACAAGGAGGTGATCTTCACACTTAGGGGTTAAATTGCCTATGTTTGAAATTCCTGATAAAAATTTAAAGAACTCATCATACTCATTATCAGGAAACATAAGGTCTCTTATAAAAATTAGAAAAGCCATCTGCTAGTACTTCCCTTTTTATATCCATATCATCAGGGTAGTATAAACAAATTAGGTATTAGGAAGATATCATGGTAGATATACAAGACTATCCCTTGAACAAAACATTCATATCAGCTACCTATAGCATTTGTTCATAGGGACATATCACTAATTAATGTCATTTACTTCCACAACTCAAAAATGCAAAATTTGTTGCCTAGTCTGAATTCTTCTCAAAGAGAGATCCCAACAAAAACAAACCGAGCAAGTAAATCAACCACCACCTCCAACCCAACCTATGGCCAATATGAATAATACAGGGCAAGAAACCCCTGTCTATGCAAGCTAAGTCTGTTAAAAAAAATAAAAATCATCACAAAACTTTTGCACAATCAAAATAGAAGTTTACAGCTCAACGGTGATCCTAGAGTTTTGTCATTATTGCTTAAATATTGTTAGGGTTTTACCGTGCTAAACTGTAACCTAGAAATTATTAGCCTACAAAGACAATAGTTGATCTCATTAGAGGTGATCCTACCTAACAAGTAGTTGATCTGCTAAGTTGTACACTTTCTATCTTGTTGTGCAAACCAAAAACATGTTTAGTTAAATTATTTTTTTTGCTTTTTGAAGTTTGATCAAGATGTATGAATATACCTTATGACAGGAGGTAGATTCATAAGTACCACTAGTAGAGGAAGAACCACCACTTCCAACCCAACTTGTGGTCAATCTGAATAATATAGGACAAGCATCCCTTGTCTATGTCGCTGAATCTAGTAAAAAAACTGCAGGAAATGTTATTAACTACAACAACATCCAACTGTGCTCAAACAAGAACTTGAGCTTGAAGAGATAAAAGTCAATGGAGATACACAAAAATCCTTTAGTCCAGACACACAAAAATCAGACTTGGATAAAGGAGAAAAACTGGAAAATCTGCACATAGAAAATTTACTTCCATTAAGGGTAAATTTTGTCCTTCTAGAAATGAAACAAATTGAAGTACAACCAAGAAAAATATTGAACATTATTAGTTGGCTCACTTACGAACAAAAAATAAAATTGTTTGCTATTTTGAAACAATATTTCAATCCTTTTACATTGAATTACAAGGGTATGTCAAGGTTTCATCTTGATGTATGCACTTAACATCTTTGGGAATTGGTAATGAATTGTTTCAAGTACAAATTGACAATATTTTGCAGATTAGGAGGCATGGACAACACTTGATTGAAGAAATTTTTAGATATGGAGTAGTGTTTCTTTATTCCATTGGTGATTCACAAAGGAATTTAGTGGTAAATGGATATTTCCTTCGGTTATACCATGCACCATTAACGAAGGAAGAGTTCTTGAGGTGAACAATTGGATGTGCACAGGATGGAGGAGAGTTTCTCTTACATGTCAGATTTAGAGTCATGATAAAAGTTTGACAAAAAAGTACAAGAAAAACAAAAGAGAATAATCTTGTTTGTGAATTTCATGGGCACAAGCAAGACAAGATAAAATTTTGAAAAAAAAAAAAGATAAAGAAAAAAAGGAAAAAGAGAAGAAAAAAATTGCAGCAAAAGGCATGTCCCACAAAATGAGGATACATGAGGACAAGCATCAATTTCAGCATGAAGGAGGAACAATAAATTTAGCACTTCATTTCCAGCAATAAAGAGTTAAATTATGACATAAGCATATTCTTACTACTCATCTAGAAAGTAAGGTTGCATCATTGTTACAGATTTTAGCAGAAAAAGATGGTGTTTTCATACAAAGATTGACATGTTTTTGTAGAATAAGGATTGTTCTTATCCAAATAAGAGTGAGATACATTATCTCATTGGAGCCTCATGAGAAACATTCTCTTTTATTGAGGCACTTAAAAAAAATAGAAGTTGGTTGAAAACCAGAAATGGCAGCCTCTTCTAATGAAAAAAAAAATGAAAAAATGATGAAAAATGAATAATTCAGTAGTGAAAACCTCCTTGAGGCTCTACTGAGTTGGCTTGCATGAAAACCAGTTTTTCAACGTGCATTGCCTTGTTGATCCACCCATCCTTGTTTCACCATTGTACAAATATCACACTGCACATGTGTATATTTATGTTTTCAGATAGCTTGCTAACAATCATCAGAAGCAGCTTGTAAGGTGCATGATCAATTTTCAGGACAGTAAGGTATGTGTTTCTTACATTTAGGTCATAGTAATCATTTAGCATTTAATATATGATAATCGGTATTTGACATAAAAATATTCATACAATATTGGCAAATTAAAAATGGAACATGTTTTAAGATGTCAAGAAACACCCTCTTCTGCCCTTAGTTGCATTAGAGCATTTGAAGATTTTGTTTTACTACTACTGCAATAAAATAGCAATATACAAAATGAAGAATATCATCTACACAAAAATATAGAGAGAGGATTTTTAATGTTACGGAAGGCTTATACAAACTAAATATGGGCCCACAACAGAATCTGTAGCTAAATTTTGCATATGAGGTTATTTCTGCATTTTCTGATGCATATTTGGAATAAGCAGGATATCTTCGAAATAAGCAGAAACTCTATCATAATTGCTAAAAATGTTGCATAATAGCAAAAATAGTAGGGCACATCAAATATTAAGGTTCCTAAATCTCATAATCATCCCACCAAAAGTAGTACATCCCTCCAAAAAGATTCAAATTCAATTTTTTTGTCAATTTTGTTTCAAAAGTGTAAAAATAGCAAAATAGACATGGAGTAAACAAAACGATGGAGAAGGAATTTTTGATATTACAGAATGCTTACACACCCTATAATATGGTTCCATAACATAATTTGTCGCAAACTTTTGAAAAATATGCCATTTCTACATTTTTTGATACATCTTCAGAATAAACAGGCATATCTTTGGAATAAGCGAAAATTGTATCAAAATTGCTGAAAATGCTACAAAATAGCAAAAATAGTAGGTTACATCAAATATTGAGGTTCCTAAGGCTACATGTAAGTACATCCCTCAAGCATTTCAAAATCAAAATTTTATCAATTTTGTTCGAAAGGTGCAAACAATAGAAATAGGCATTCAGGCTAAAATGTTGTTAAGAACAAAAAATTCTACTAGTAGTAGTGCATCTGCCAAATATGGTTCTACAATAAGGCTAATGAAAGATGAATCACATGATACCAAGCCTTTAAGAGGTACCTTGCAACACTAAAACTTGTAGAAGGACAGAAAAATAGTTAAAATTGCAGTAATTACAGAAATTGCAATATTGAAGGATGAAAGTGCAAAAGTCAAAAAATTGCAAGTTGCAAATGAAAAAAATAAATATGCAAGAAAAAAAAAGAATAGAATAAAAAAAAAAATGAAAAAAATTGATTGAAAAAATTTGCAAGGTTGTAGAAAAGTGAAATACATGTGCTTAAATTGCAAAATGTTTGGTGTAGTGCAACAAGGAGAAATTTCTCAGGTAGTAGGTGGCAAAGGATGTTTTTCACAAGGATAAAACCAACATATTACTATGGCCTACTAGGATGCATGAGGGCATGCATCAGTTCAAGATGGGGGGATGATGAGATCTGAAAATGCCTCATTTGTGCACTATGTTTGATTGTCATATTACTAAACATGACAAAGTTAATTTCCAAATAGTTGATTAGAATATATATGTGTTACGTGTTTGCATGATTTTATATTAGGAACACTATATCTCTATTTTGACTATTTTCAGCATTTTGTGATTGTTTGTTAAATAGCAAATAAAATATGTGTTTCAATTAGCCAAATGTTGTATGTTGAGTAAAGGAGGCCCTGTGATAAATATGAAGCAAGGAGAAGTTCATTTGCATTAGATCATCCTCAGAAGGGAGACGTTTTTCGTAGGACTGCCCAAACTACCGAACTCGTTTTGGTCATATCTCACTCATCCGGACTCGGATTGAGCTAAAATTTTGAGGGTAGATGCCTGAAAAACCCTAGAACGTCTCCACCAATTTTCATATCATTTGGAGCAACACAGATCCTAGCGCATCCCTATGTGTGAACGACATATTTGGCAAGCGGCTATGCGAGGGTTTCATCTGGGTTGAGTGCAAGCAGCTCCAGAGGTTGGTTTTTAGGGCCTTCGGGCCCTAGCGGCCAATATTTTTGTGGTTTATTCTCAATATTTTAGCAGGAAATGTTGCAGGGGATACAAGATGGGTTAGAAATTTGTCTTTCAACAGATCATACTATGAACTTGAGTGACAACGGCTTCCAATTTGTCTGCACAAAAGAAAAGTGAAAACCATACCTTTCCACGGCGTCTAGGGCAAGGATTAAAGAGATCACGAAACAAGTTTCAAGCAGTTGATCAAAAAATGGCTCATATCTCAAGTGAATCTGGTGCTAAGGTGCACCCACAAAATAATTCTACTCGTGAAAACCCCTATCAAGGGTAAGAATTTTGAAGACTCGATCCCAAAAATGAATTTTAGGGATGCCCTTCATGGTGGACAGCCTCAGCCCAATGCTAATATCAATATTAGGGCTTCCCATAAACCTCTAAGAATGCCTAAGATTGATCCCAGGAAAACGGAGTCAGGATGTCTTAAAGCAATCGATGGAACTCCTATTGTTAAGCTTGATATGGATAACATTCAGACTGGCATTGAAGATTTGGAAAAAAGAGGACTAATTTGTCGGTTCGTGGGTTTTCGTCCGAGTCTATCTGCTTTCAAAGTCTGGGCTGCAAAAAGCTGGAAAACTAAAGGTGAGTTACAAATCTCTATTTATCCAAATGGTTATTTTCTTGTTTTATTTGCTAATAATGAAGATAGAGAGAAAACTTTTCAAGGGGGTCCTTGGTTTTTTGGAAGGGCAGGGCTTTTCATGAAGCCCCGGCATACTAAATTTAAAGCCGAAGAAGAGATGCCTTCTATTGCTCCCGTGTGGGTTAGACTCTTTGGCCTCCCTATTGAATTTTGGAATCCTACTATTTTTTCTTCAATTGGAAACTCTTTAGGAACTTTTATGATGACTCGCTGATTGTACTCAAAATTTTGAACATATTATTTATGCTCGGATTTGTGTTTTAATGGATTTTGACAAACCCCTACCTAAAAATATCACATTACAATTTGGGGAAGACACTTGGGAGCAAGTAGTGGACTATGAGAACATTCCTTTTCGTTGTAGAATTTGCCATGAATATGGTCATTTGGCCAATGCTTGCCCAAATAAAATTCCTGATCAAAAGAAAGAAGATATAAACTTAGCAGGTTTCCAAATACCTAAGAAGAAGAACACTTAGAAAAAACCAGTTATGAAGGATCAATCAAAGTCATCTGCTAATATGTTTGAAATCCTTTCCACAAATGATGTCCCAAGTGAGGAAGAGGAAATAATGGAAACTGAAATCTTAGAAACACAATTTAAATATGAAGGGAAGAACTCGGAGACAAACCAACAAATCAAAGGTTTTCAACAGAAAAAAAAGGAGAAAATTTACACAAGAAAAACAATATTTCAAATGTCAAAACTTCAAATAATGCAGGTCCCAATATAGACTCTATTGAACCATCTAGTAAAATTTTGGCTGTGTACGAGCATTCTTCAAGGTTAGAAGCCATCTCAGATTCAATTGGAATAAGTCAAGAAACAGGGAAAAAAAAATTGAAGATGGATTCTAATCAAAAAGTAGGTCGCAAGACCAATCAATATCATATGGTAAAAGAAGGTGAAAAGCTTGTAGAGGAAGGTAAGATTAATGCCCTTCCCAACTTTTTTAGCCCTGGTATTAATGAAGATCATCACTTGGAATATTAGAGGACTCAAAGGGAGTCTTTCAAAACAAAATGAAATTAGAAGAATGATTCAGGTAAATCATCCACATCTTGTTTTCCTTCAAGAAACTAAGATGTCAATGGAGGATATGGACTTAATTGCCAATGAAATTTGGCCAGCTGGAAAAGTGGTTTCCCTCAGCTCCCAAGGGACTTCGGGTGGCATTGCTTGTCTTTGGGATCCAAAAGAGGTAGTTATTCACCATATGGTTGGCATTTGGGGTTTGTTGGCTATAGCTATTCAAAGTAGACATTCCAACCAGATTATGCTCTGCATTACTGTTTATGCTCCGACTTCTTTGGAGGAAAAAAGAAGACAAGTGGAAGGATATTACTCATATTATCTCTCATTTTCCTAAAGCTTGGATCTTGATCGGAGGAGATTTCAATACCATCCTCTCTCTGGATGAGAAAAGGGGGGGAAATAGAAATTTGGACAAAAGCACCGACCTCATGAGCGAATATATTGCAAACCTCCATCTTGTGGATATCCAACCAGATAATGGCCTTATGACTTGGTCTAACAGAAGGCAAGGCTTAGCTTGTATAATGGAGAGATTGGATAGGTTTTTGCTCTCTGAAAATTTCTTAATCCATGGTCACATTCCTAAAGTGAAGACTCTTAATAATGTTGGTTCGGATCATTGGCCACCATGGTGGAAATGTGGAAAACCAATGTGAGTTTCTCTCCTTTTCGTTTTCAATTAATGTGGCTTAGAGACATTTCCTTCAGACCTCATGTGCAACAATGGTGGAAGGAAGGTAAACCTAGGCATGGGACTAAGATGTTCTGTTTTGTCAAAAGACTGCAATACATTAAATCCAAAATCAAGACTTGGAACCGGAAAGAGTTTGGGGATGTTCATAAAAAAAAACATGAAGTTATTGCTCATCTTGAAAATTTGAATAAGAAAATCCGTTTAGATGGCCTCACAGAGAAGAGAAGTGCAGATGAAATTAAACTCACAACTCGGCTTAGAGGAATGGGAAAAAAGAGAAGAAATCTTATGGAAGCAAAAATCTAGAATTCAATGGCTCAAAGAAGGAGATCGAAACACAAATTTTTTCCACAAATCTCTTCTAGCTCGAAGATCTCACAACTTTATTTCTTCCTTAAAATCAGATTCTGGAGATGTTGTTTATACTTGGGATGGCATGAACTCTATTGTTGTTGATTACTTTTCCAATATTTTTGCTCGCTACTCCCCTTGACTCAGCCTTCACAATATAATGTTCTTCAAGCAATCCCTTCTCTTATCACTTCCGAGGAGAACTCTATTTTGACTCGCTCCTGTTACTATCAATGAGCTTCAACAAGTAGTTTTTAAAATGTAAAAAGGGAAAACCCAGGTCCCGATGGTTTTCCTATTGAGTTCTACCAAGAGTTCTGGGATATCCTTCATGTTGATTTATTAGAGGTGGTGGAAGAAGCCAAGAAAGCCAAAGAAATTTTGAAGGTTATCAATAAAACTTATATTACTCTTGTTCCAAAAGCTCAAGAGGTTGATCATATCTCAGCTTTTAGACCTATTGCTTTATGTAATGTTCTTCTCAAAATCATTACTAAAATCATGGCATAAAGGTTGAAGCCTCTTTTGCATAAGATTATTTCCCTAGAGCAAGGGGGTTATGTGGAAGGACGTCAAATAGTAGATGAGATAGTTCTTGCTCAGGAAGCCATCCATTCCATGGATATGCAAAATTCTCCTTCCATGTTCATTCGGTTAGACTTATCCAAAGCTTATGACAGAGTGGATTGGCACTTCCTTATCAAAGTTTTGAGGCAATTTGGTTTCTCTAAGGATTGGATGGATTGGATTATGGGATGTATCTCTTCAGTTTCCTACTTAGTTCTTATCAATGGCAGGCCTTCTCAGTCTTTCCCAGCTTCTAGAGGTATTAGGCAAGGTGACCCGCTATCCCCTTATTTATTCATCATTCTTGTTGAATGCTTGGGTAGGACTATAACCAAAAAGAGGGAAAACAAAACCCTTGAGGGAGTTACCATTGCTCATGGAGCTAGACCTATCTCTCATCTTCAATTTGTGGATGACTCTACTATTTTAGGTAAAGCTACAGTTAAGGAAGCTTCTAATATTAAGCAAATCATTAGCTGTTTTTCTAAGGCTATTGGGCAGCTTGATCAATGAAGACAAATCTAAAGTTATTTTCTTTCACTGCTTGCTAGACAGGAATCCATGGTCTTGGATAAGCTAAGATATAAGAAGACCTCTCTTCCAATCACTTATTTAGGTATTCCCATAAATATTCAAAGGCAGAAAAATAAATATTGGAATTGGTTGTTGGACAAAGTCAAGAAGAAAATTGGAAAGTGGACCAACAAGTGGCTTTCTTATGGGGGTAGAATCACCTTGGTAAAATCAGTCCTTCAAGCTATTCCTATTTATGTTTCTTCCATTTTGAATATTCCAAAGGTTGTTCTTCGAGAATTGGATCAAATCAGTCATCGTTTCCTTTGGAGTGGTACTAAGGAGAAAAGAAAATGGGCCTTGGTGAAATGGGATACTTTATGTCTTCCTAAGAGTGAAGGGGGGTTAGGTTTATGGTCTTCAATTAATAACAACAAAGCTTTAGCTGCTAAATTATATTGGAGGATGTTGCATAACCCCAATGCTCTTTGGGCCAATAATCTCCGTGCTAAATATGCTGAGAACAAAAGTCCTCGAAGACCTTGTTCGCTATCAACTTCCTACCAAAGGTTCTCCCATTTTAGCAGCTTCTTAAGACTGGTGAGGATTTGATAAAGAAAAAATTATTTTGGATCATTCATAATGGTCAACATGCAAATTTTTGGACAGATTCTTGGGATGGTCACAAGCCTTTGATAACTCAATTTCCCGATTGGAGGCCTTGGATGGAGGAGCTTCACCGAGCTAATTGGATAAAGGTGGCTAATTATTGTCGGTACCATACCGGTAATTCAAAGGTTGGTAGATATTGGATCCCTATTGAGGATCGGCCTATTCAAATCCCAGAAAGGCAAAGACAAGATATCCAAGGCATCCTTCATATGAGATCCCTCTCTTGGTCCCATGAAAAAGATTGTTTTGGATGGAACAACACTACTAAGGGTGAGTATTCAGTTGCTCAAGGTTATTTGACCTTATGCCATAATAATCCCAACCATTCTTTCGACATATTTTCTCAATTGTGGGCTCAAAAGCTCTGGCCTAAGGTGAGGTTCTTTAATTGGCTTTTATTGCATCGTAGGGTGCTTACCGGTGAGCAACTTATGAAGCGTGGTTTTCATGGCCCTTTTAGATGTGAAATGTGTGAAGAGAATGTAGAAAATATCAACCATATTTTTATTGAGTGTACTTTAGCCTCCGAGCTATGGAGGAGAATGGCCACTTTACTTGGCTTACAAGTGGTCCAATTTTTTTACTTTTGAACAACTTTGGAGGGATTGGCCTAATCAAGAGGGTGTTGATCATTTTATTAGGCAGCTAGTTTGGATGGGTTCTACCATTCTTCTTTGGAATATTTGGAATGAAAGGAACAACCAAATTTTTAATCAAGATAGGAAGGATATTCACTATATTTGGCAAAAGACCATAGCCAACTTAGTTGAATCAGTCCATCATCTCCTTAATCACCCCCAAAACTCCCACCAAATATGGGATCAAGTGATGCAAAGATTGAAGATTAAACCTTCTAAGGGCAACCATCTTAAAGGGAATGTGAGTATTAGTAAATTGGATAGGAATAGAAATTGGCAACCTCCTCCTAAGGATTTTGGAAAAGTCAATACCGATGGAGCCTCTAGAGGGAACCCCGGAAAAGCCAGTGTGGGAGGAATTGGTAGACTTTCGGATGGCTCCCTGGTTTTTACTTTTGCCGAGAATTTGGGTATTCTTTCCAATAACCTTGCTCGAGGGGTATGGTATCCTCGGAGGTCTTCAGGAGGCTACTAAGGTTGGATGGGAAAAGGTGTTAGTTGAGTCCGACTCTCAACTTATGATTAATCTCTTGAAGAATCCTTCTAAGAATCATAAGGTGGATTGGAGAATAAAAAGAATTATTGAGAAGATTCAGTTAATCCGGATGGGATTTTTGAAAGTTGATTACAATCATGTGGTCGGAGATCAAAACAAGAGTGTTGATGCTTTAGCTAATTGGGCTTTGGACAAAGGTGATCTTACTTGTTATGGCCACCCTCCTATATGGTGGGCTTCTCAAATTAGGGAAGCTCTTCTTTCTATCATTTCTTTGGATGGCTCCAGCTTCAAGGTACCTAGTTTCTTCTTGTTTTTTTTTTTTTGCTTCTCTTTGGTTCATTCAGTTTTTTTTAGTTCCCTAGCTCATTCTATTCTTTATTTTGTTTCCTCTCGTTGATTCTTGCCTTAATAGTCTTCTCGGTCTAGATAGGTCTTTGTTTTGTTCATTTTTTATTTCTTTTTTCCTTTTTGTTTTTTTTGTTTAGTTTTTTAAGGTGGGTGGGTTTTTTTATTTTGTTTTGTTTTTGTGTTCTTTGTGTTGTTTTTTGTTGTTCTTGTGTTTTTGTTGTTTTGTTTTTTTTTTTTATGTTTTTTGTTATTGTTCTTGTGTTTTTTTTTGTTCTTGTTCTTGGGTTTCTCTTTGTTTGTGTTATTTCGTGTTTTTATGGGTGAGTGTTTTCTATATTTTTTGTTTTTTTTTTATTGTCTGTTGTTGGTTGTTTTTTATTTTTATTTTTGTTTTATTTTTTAATTTTTTAGGTTTTGGTTGTGTTTATTTTTCTTGTTTTTTTTTGGGTTATGTCTTTGTAGTGTTCTGTTGTTTTTGTCTTGTTTGTGTTTTGTTATGTGTTTCTTGTGTTTTTCTATGTGGTTTGTGTTGTGGTTTCTTTTATCTTATTGTGCGTGTTTGGTTGTGCTTTTGTTTTTGACACACTCAAGGAGCATGTTTTTTATTTTATTTTATTATTTTTGTTGTTATTTGCTTATTTTTAATTGGGTTTGTGTGTTTGTTTGCTCCTTGAGTGTGTCAAAGGTGGTAGGCCAGGTCCGAGTCCCGGGCATTTTTGGCGGAATGGATACCCCTGCCTCCTTGGGTCTTACCCGAAAGTGGCATCCCTTTTGGGATGTTTTCCACAAATAAAAAAAAGGAGGCCCTATGATGTTTTGTCATTGTTGTCAACACAATCTAGGTATACTTGTAAAAGGTCAAAAATGAGTATCATGTCAATTTAGGTATCATACTATAATAAAATTACATTTTGATGGCATGAACAACTTCCTCTCATCAAGAGCTACAACTTTGCATTTTGAAGCAAGTCAATCCGAGTTGTAGATAAAAAGTTATGAAGGTTACATCATGTTCATGCCTTAGTTTTTTTTGGAGCTATTAACAGGTGCAAATATGCATTAAGAGGAACATTGGCGGATCTATTGGGAATGATCCAAAGTGATTTAAGGTACCAAATTCATACCAGTAGTACTCCATAGTAGATATAACACATGACCCAAATTTTAGTTCATATGGACAGGTAATCTAGAAGTTATGGGGCCTGCAAAATGGCAGTTTCACACTTTTTGATAGCTAGAAATTTTGGTAAACATATGTTTTAGAGGCCAACTTAACAACAATGCTGGGAACAATTCCTGAAGATTTAAGAGTTACAAATTAAAAAAAATAAATTTCATACAACCAAGAACATGTGGATAAAATTTGGTATACATTGGAGTTATCAAGCACAAGTTATCAGCACTCTAAAAGGGCACCTAGGCATGTTTTGACAGTTGGAAAAATTGTGCAGCATACAAAAAATAGCAAGCTATTACATTAAAGGAGCACCTTGAATATGTCAAACAAAGCATTAGGAAATGGATGGAATAATTTTATAAGTACTACATAAGACATTTGACCTATTTAGAAGCATTCTCACATGGTCTAAATAGGCAACAATAGGGTATAATAGAGCAAGGACAATTGTGCAGCATTGTTGCATTATTTCAGCATGGTTACTTGGTGAATAAAGTGTATAAATTTGGTAGCAACTTGATGTACTTCTTCATGTTGATATTTTAATTATTTTTCATGTTCTAATTTGTTGAAATTGTAAGAAATGCCAACATTTTACAACTGTGCAGCAGATCTGGAAAATGCAGCAGTTTACCATGTAAATTCCAACCAACTACCAATGGATGGCAGGGCATTGAATTTACAAATAGAGAAGATTGAAGTTAATTGTAACCACTTCTTGAGAGCTAAAATAGATGATCTACCTAAAGGAAGTAGCCAAAATAACCTGAAAAGCACCTATAGATAGTTATTTTGAAGATCTTCAGAATGAGCAGAATTTGCTTATCTTCGAAATGACAGGGGAATTTACTCCATTTGACTTTTTACGATTTTCTAACAATGGAAAAAGGTGAAAGAAGGTTGAGAGGATGTAGGGAAATTATCTTGTAGTTGTCCATGTCGTCCTTGCCAACCAAAAGCTACAACTCATAGAAAAGATCAATTGATGCAGTTAATCTTCTCCTATAATAAACCCAAAAATAACTGTAGCATAATAGGAGTTTATTTGCAAGAATATTTTTGTGTTTAAATAGGTTTTATATGATTGTAAAATATAGATCCCATGTCGGTTGAGCTTAGGGAGAGAATAAGTAGTAGAAAAATAAGTGTAGTTTTTAGCTTTGTAACAGTCTACAGTAGCAAAACTGTAATGTTATTTTCAGAGTAATAAAAGTGCAGTTCTTTTGTCAAATTTTGTTCTGATTTTTAATTAGTTAAGGAGTTTTTCACCTCCTTCTATATTAGGAAGTATGGGCCCACTTTTAGATCTATAATGAGGGCTTTTATGGCAAGTTTTAATATATAATTTTGCTGCAGAAAAATTAACAGATTGCTTGCCAGATTTCATTTTCTTGTTTTAATTTTGTATTATGTTATTTATGTTTTCTTCATTATGTTTTTGTACAGCCAATATGTGTGTCAGCTGAAAAATTATATTAGACATTTATTTTATTGTTTTCCCTACTTTCCATGTTTTTATGTTTTAGCAACTTTCAATTTCAGCAGATTTCATTTTGCTGTCAATTCCTGTAGTAGAAGATTGACGACCTTTTGTGGCAATACATTGACAGGTGTTTGTAGTATAAGTTTCATTTACAAACATCATTTCAATTTTGCAAGAGTAAACTATATTTCAATTATGCAAATGTAATTTAGGATTTCATTTTAGCAAATATTTCAATTCAGCAATTTCAATTCTACAAAAGTATATTAGCAATTTCAATTCCTGCACTTGTAGTTAACTTTCAATATTTGCAAATTAGAATTAGTTTTTATTCCTTGCAATTTTTCATTCTATAAACTAGGTTTAGTGTGACACCGAAAGACTAAACCAAAATCTGCTTCACCTAATAAATGCTTAAAATTTGAATACCTAAATTGTACTCTGCCCTAACCTTCTATCGTAGACAACCTTGGACACCACCTCGAATTGATAAACTATTGAGATTAAATGATGGGATTAACGACACTCATCATTCGCACTCAGCATCACCTCCACGTCACCTTTAGGGTTCCAAGTCTTCCTAACCCAAGCATCCACAAAGGGAAGAGAAATTTGGATACCCCTAAATTTACCAATAAGCGCATGCTTGGTTAAATAATCCACATATTTCACCATCGAGTCTGGTTGAACCACTAGAACCGACCTGGCTTCACATCGTTCCAAACATCCATTGTTCTTTAACAAATGATTCTCGACATGCAATGGGAAATCTTGTTCCTACCAATCATTTTTAGATGAAAAAACATCACTAGCATGCACGCTTTATGACAGGCCCGAGGCCATCACAACATTCCTCCAATTGTTCAAACCTCCTCTAGAAACTTTTTTCATCTCCTCCAGGGTTTTCTTTTTCTTCGTATTTCCACCAATATTTTCATATTCATTGGTCTCTTCAAATTTTCATACTACTCATACTAAGAGTTATCATCTATAGTTTTATGTTAGTCTAAAAAGACTACCCTCAAAGACGGCAAAGATGGCAAGAGTTTTGTAGCATGATGCTTTTTGCTTATTCCCTTTTTGAATATGCGGTTTATTTATTTTGAAGACACAGTCGAAGCAAAATTGACTAAGGCATGAAGATTTCGTGAAATCGTGACGTGTCAGGTTTTCATCGAAAAGAAGATAAGAAAAGACCAAGAAAAGGGGAATGTCATGATTTTGCGACATGTCACATTTTCATCGGGAAAGAGGAAATAGAAATATTGTAGCGCCAAAAGTATCGCGATTTCGTGACATGTTGCATTTTCGCTAGCAAGTAGCCTAAAGAAGACGAAGTGTTTGGAGATGTCACAATTTCAGGACATGACAATTTTTCACTGGCAGATATATATATAACAACTAAAACATGCCTTCAACAAGATTATATTTACATATGATAACAAATAATGGAAGAGGCATTGAATCTAAAAGTTTCTAGTTATTAGATTTTGTTTATTATTAGAAGCTATATGATTTAGATTGAAATTCTAAAATAGCTTGATTGCTTGTAATTGATTTGAAGTCAGAATGTATTAGCTGTAAAGATACCTATTATCGGGTATATATAATAGTGAACACATCTTAAAAAAAGGTTGGCTCTTAGGCGTTTACAAGACTGGATGTACATTTTCAGAATACAAGCAATAAAGTTGCTCTTCCATATGGCTTCTGATTTTTAGTGTGGATGTGTATGTATTCATATTCTCGACTTCTATTTATATTATCGAGTTATATTTTGTATTTGTTCTAAAATTTGGACTATAGATGTATGAATCATATTGCTAGAGTCAGGATTGAATATATATATATATATATTTGTGTGTGTGTTAGATGAAATATCTAACTCACATTTTAAAGATCAAGATTTTTGCGTCAAGACATAATAAAAGCTTGTAATAGAAGTATATGTGCTTTTATCTTAGTTTTTTTCTAATTTGTACCGTGAGAAATGTTTTTAGCCTCGGCTATATTTCCCTTAAAAGCATCTCTCTTTTTCCCTTTTCTAATAAAACATTAAGGAACCAGCCTCCTCTGGAGATTAGATGGAAGATCCCAAAGCTAAGTCTATCTATGCAATGTTGGCAAGGTCGTAGGTGCAAACAAATCAACTATAGATCAATTTTATTCCAACAATTTTTGGCATGCCCGATGGGACCCTAAATTAGGAAGAGATCGCAGATTTCAATATCTGTTTTACTCGCACTTGGGAAAGAGTACCTACTATATTGAAATCCACTACTGAACAGGCAATATATTATTGTTTAAGAGCTTTTCATTTTGATCTCAGTATGATCATACGGTAATCACAGGTTTTAATTTTTTTTGCTATCTACTTAGAAGCTTCTAAGGTAGAAGCGGATCTAATTGCTATTGGGACATATCCATCGAAGACAATAATGTCGATTTTTCTAGATATTTTATCAGCTCCTCCTAGCACAAACCCTTCTAATTATTCTCATCCGTCAAGCACAAATCCTCTCAAATAGAATGAACAACCATATGTTCCTACAATACAAATGCCTCAAAATCTCCCAACATTACCTCCTTTTACCACCATTCTCGCATTACATGCCCCACCTCTTCAGTCGAACCAAGATAACCAGCTCTCTACCATGTTAAATACGGTAAAAATTTTGGCAAATGATATGACGTCCATGAAAAGGAGGGAAGCTGAGAGAAATTTTTAGCCAATGAGGTTTCCTCAAGTAACTAGAGATGCAGCTCAATCGAGTGGTAGAGAACAAGAAATACAAAATGTTGTTTATGCGAACGGACCTGTTGACACTTTTTGTCACATTATACAAGGGGTAGAAGAATAGTAGAATTTTTGTATAATATTTCTTTGTTGAAAGTTTTTCTTTTATTTTAAGTTACAGCAATTTTGACCCTATCGCCCCTTTTATAAAATGAAGAAGAAAGAGCTTCGCTACCAAACAAGCCAAGGAAAACAGCTTCATCGAAAGAAAAGAAGGAGAATGTGAAAAGAGCTTTGGGCCCGAAACACTTCAAATCACTACTTCGGGCGAAAACCTTGCGAAGTAATTTTGTCGAAGAAAGTACAAAGATAACGCTTTGCACCTGAAGCATTTTCAGCAGCCGCTTTGGGTGGAAGTTTTGCGAAGCAGCATCCAAATGACTTCGTCGAAGAAGAAGAGCATAATCCAAAATCAACTAAGGTAAGGAAACTACTTCGGGCCCGAAGTATTTCCAACACCTACTTCGGCCAGTTTTCACCCGAAGCAGTGGTGCCCAAAGCAAAATGACAATGTGTCGAAACAGAAGAGTGCTTCAGGAGGATATTCCCTGAACCATAGTTTTGAGGAGTTGGGCCGAAACATTTTCCAGCCGAAGCAGTTTTGCTAGCAAAGGACAAAAGGCCCCATTTCAAAGATGGAATTCACTCGGCACTCGACATCCTCGAAGTAGTTTTTGCGAAGCATTATTTTGCGAAGAACAAATCAAGGAAGATCTACTTAGGCCTAAGGCTTCGACAAGGCGAAGATGTAGCGAAGCACTTTTTGGGCCCATGTTCCAAGGCGGGCAGCTTCCCAAGGTGATCGAAGGCCCCTTATAAATACCTCCTTTCTTGCCCGATAAGCCCGTTGACCATTTTTGGCAAACGAAAGGGACATAACAATCCTCGAAGTAAAACACGGCAAGCGTAACGATCACTCAAGCACAGCATTCAAAATCCAAGGACACTCCAGCGATGCATTAAATGAACATTTCCATGGTTGACCTAGTCGCAGTTGCCAGTTTCGGCAACCGATTTGAAATCTCAGTTGCAGCACCAACGAGGCGCCAATTTCTCAGGGCCCGAGGGTGTACTTTGTCATTTTTTGTAATAATGATTCAGAAGGTCGGGTCCTCTATAAAAACCCAGGCTTTGCAATGTAAAAATGGGGGGAACTTTCTGCTAGAAAGCTGTTGTAACTTGATGTCCTGCGTCTAATACTAAAGATTTTTGTACTCCATTTCTCTCTTTTATGTTGCCTTCTATGCTTAATTCTTTTGTCTGTCTACACTCGTATACTGAGACTCTGAATCCTGAATTCGATGTGCGATTGGGGACTGTACCCTAAAATTCACCCTAAAGGATACATAGGAGAGGAAAAATGTCCCTGTTGCTTTCTTTTATGTTGCCTGGTGGATCGAGGTTTCTGTTATTCCCTCATCTTAATCGCTATTACTCTGAACCCTGAATTCCAGTGAGAGAGAGAGAGGAGAACCCTACGAACCCATCCAGAGGATACATAGGAAGGTCGACACTGCGTTTCCTTCATCTATTATTGGTGTTCTTTGCTGCTATTCAAGTTATTAGTGAGTGATCGTGCTTCCTGTCCTTCCCCACCTTGAATCATCAATCTCCGAACCCTTACTCTTTTTATTTATTTTTCTAACCCTCACTCCTTTTTATTTCTTTTCCTAACCCGAACTCCTTTTATCTCTTTCTTGCACTTTTGTCTCAAACCCCAAAAGTAGATTAGTATAGGAGCCAGCCTTTCTTTAGAGATCGGCACAAGGGGCATCTCTTCCCTTCGGCCTTTCAATGTTGGTCGTAGGTCCAGGGCGAGCAAACCCATCGAAATTCCTTTCCTATGCGGATTTGATGACCAATAGTTTTTGGCACGCCTGGTGGGACCCGACTGTGTCTATCTCAGTAAGATCTGTAATCAGTCAAGGTCCCATATTTTACCGCACAATCCCATTTCACCGAGGCCACTAGTTCTAACCAGTTCCTGATGCGACCCGGTCGGTCTCACCTGACTAGTGGTAGTGAGATCTGATGCTCTCATTACCATAAGACTAATAGCATCTGGCGACTCTATTTTACCTAAAAATCTCTAAGTCGTAGAGACCAGTACCCAAATATGTGCCTTCATGGAAAATGTCCCCATGTTTTAAGGAAGCCCGAGTTGGTGAATCTCTGGCTTGCCTCCATCTGGTAAAATCACCTGACAACTCTGACTGAGCTGAAGATCCAGATTTCTTGATCATAGGCGCATTTTTTAAGCTAAAAGAAGACATCCTGGAGGAATCAAGGTTCGATGAGCAGCCTTGACCTCACAAGCGAATAAAGTATGCTCACCTGGCGACTCCAACTTAGTGGCGAAGACCGTGATCTCTGTAGGCCATTGCTATAATGGAGAGGGAATATCCCAGCTGGGATGATCGTGGCCCTCTAAATCTCTCAAGTTACCACAAGATTCCCGAAGGCACCTTGAAGACGTTGACAACATACGATGGCACCGCAGGAATGGCCCAAGAGCACCTTGAAGCTGTTGTTGATTTAGCGACCCTCTATGACATAATCCATGATGATGTCATGGTCAGACTTCTGGTTGCGTCTCTGGAAGGAAAGGCGCGGTAGTGGTACAGACTGCTTGGGTCTAAAAGTATCGATTCATGGAACGACTTGGGGGAAGCGCTCATCAGAAAATTTGATGACTCTCAAGATCTCTATCAACTTTTGACGTGCTTCTCCACCATCAAGAGAACACCCTTGGAGAGCATCACGGACTTCAATGTCCGATTCTGCAAAACTTGGAAGAAAGTTCCAATAGAGGTCCAACCGACGCCCGCCCAAGCCCACCTCTACTATGTTCGGGCCTTTCACCCGGACATAGGCCTCCTCTTGCTGTGATCAAGTGAAAAGAGATTCCCTCAGGTATTCAAGGAAGCAGTACGAGCATAACAGCTTCTGATCCTAACTAGAAGGTGGCAATGGAGGGAAACTCCATCACTTCCTCCAATAATTGTTGCTCCTGTCTACCCTGTACAGTATCCATCATGGCAGACCCTTCATACTTGGCAGATGCCTGAGTTGCAGTCATTTATTGCTCAAGATGCGGGTTCCATCCAAGCCCAACAATGGGAGTATGCAAGCTTTGCCCCGACAATGAGCAATATGGTTGCTTGCAGTCTTCATCAGGAGGTGGGCCGAAGAGAGGAGCAGGCTCAAGTGGTAGAGCCTGAGAACAAATAGGACGCATCTTTGCACTCTCTTTGTATTCCCGAGCATAGCGCGCAACTGTTTAGCCAGAGCCCATCAAGCATGATTCATCAAGAGGCTGAACCTGCAGAGATCCTAGAAAATTACTCCTTGTCGGAGGAGCCCTGTTACCACATCGGGAGGATGGAGGAACCTGTACCCAACCCACAGTTAATGGATTCATTTGAATTCTAGTATTGGTTCTAGCCATCACCACAACTGATACCCATAAAAGACCCCCATGCGAAGAACTTCTTCACCACATCATTCATCACCAGTATGGGTACTGGCAGGAGTGACAAACTGCTGCATTGCTCCATGTTTGCAACATGTACAACTTTGGGAAGAGGCCAGCCGGATTTCAAAGATCAACTGAAGTTCAATCTGATCTAGTCCGGACATTGCAAGTTCACTGGATAGGCACCCGAAGCTGAGCTGGTGGTGACGGTATGTCTGTCATGCCGCAAATTTTGTATAAATTGTAAATAGCTCGGCTAGTAAATAAGTGCCGAAAGTGCTAAGTGTTACTTGGGAGCTTAGGCACAAACAAAAAATATATGCTGTCAGTGGATGATCAGAGAAGAAGATAATGAAAATGACTCTGTTGCCCAATGGATAAAGGCCTGGGATCTCTGCATTCAGACAAGCTAAATGCCCCGCGAGCCGCCAAGAATGTTGACACTTTTTGTCACATTATACAAGGGGTAGAAGAATAGTAGAATTTTTGTATAATATTTCTTTGTTGAAATTTTTTCTTTTATTTTAAGTTAATAGCAATTTTGACCCTATCGTCCCTTTTATAAAATGAAGAAGAAAGAGCTTCGCTACCAAACAAGCCAAGGAAAACAACTTCGCCAAAAAAAAAGGAGAATGTGAAAAGAGCTTCGGGCCTGAAACACTTCAAATCACTACTTCGGGTGAAAACCTTGTGAAGTAATTTCGTCGAAGAAAGTACAAAGATAACGCTTCACACCCGAAGCATTTTCAGTAGCCGCTTCAGGCGGAAGTTTTGCGAAGTCATCCAAACGACTTCGTCTGAAGGAGGAGAGCATAATCCAAAATCAACTAAGGTAAGGAAACTACTTCGGGCCCGAAGTATTTCCAACACCTACTTCGACCAATTTTCACCCGAAGCAGTGGTGCCCGAAGCAAAATGACAATGTGTCGAAAACAAAAGAGTGCTTCGGGAGGATATTCCCCGAACCATAGTTTTGAGAAGGAGTCGGGCCGAAACATTTTCCAGCCGAAGCAGTTTCGCCAGCAAAGGACAAAATGCCCCATTTCAAAGATGGAATTCACTCAGCACTCGACATCCCCGAAGTAGTTTTCGCAAAGCATTATTTTGCGAAGAACAAATAAAGGAAGATCTACTTTGGCCTAAGGCTTCGGCGAGGCGAAGATGTAGCAAAGCACTTTTTGGGCCCATGTTCCAAGGTGGGTAGCTTCCCAAGGTGATAGAAGGCCCCTTATAAATACCTCCTTTCTTGCCCGATAAGCCCGCTGACCATTTATGGCAAACGAAAGGGACATAACAGTCCTCGAAGTAAAACATGGTAGGCGTAACGATCACTTAAGCATAGCATCCAGAAGCCAGGGACACTTGGGCGACGCATTAAATGAACATTTCCATGGTTGACCCAGTCGCAGTTGCCAATTTCGACAACCGATTTGAAAGCTTAGTTGCAGCAGCAGCGAGGCACCGATTTCTCAGGGCCCGAGGGTGTACTTCATCGTTTTTTGTAATAATGATTCAAAGGGTCGGGTCCTCTATAAAAACCCAGGCTTTGCAATGTAAAAATGGGGGGAACTTTCTGCTAGAAAGTTGTTGTAACTTGATGTCCTGCGTCTAATACTAAAGATTTTTGTACTCCATTTCTCTCTTTTATGTTGCCTTCTGTGCTTAATTCTTTTGTCTTTCTGCACTCGTATACTGAGACTCTGAATCCTGAATTCGGTGTGCGATTGGGGATTGTACCCTGAAATTCGCCCTGAAGGATACATAGGAGAGGAAAAACGTCTCTGTTGCTTTCTTTTATGCTGCCTAGCGGATCGAGGTTTCTGTTATTCCCTCATCTTAATCACTATTACTTTGAACCCTGAATTCCAATAAGAGAGAGAGGAGAACCCTGCGAACCCATCCAAAGGATACATAGGAAGGTCGACACTACGTTTCCTTCATCTATTCTTGGTGTTCTTTGCTGCTATTCGAGTTATTAGTGAGTCATCCTGCTTCCTGTCCTTCCCCACCTTGAATCATCAATCTCCTAACCCTTACTCTTTTTATTTCTTTTCCTAACCCAAACTCATTTTATCTCTTTCTTGCACTCTTGTCTCAAACCCCAAAAGTAGATTAGTATAGGAGTCGGCCTTTCTCTGGAGATCGACACGAGGGGCATCTCTTCCCTTCGACCTTTCAATGTTGGTCGCAGGTCCAGGGCGCGCAAACCCATCGAAAGTCCTTTCCTGTGTAGATTTGATGACCAATAGGACCTAAATAAGTTGAATACCCCCCTAATATAGATTATTGGTGCTCCATATGTAATGATCCACATGGGGAAGATTCATGTATGCTTCACCAACATCATGTGCAGAATATAACTAATGAGAAGACAGAGAAGAAAATGAAGGGTCATGTAAATATGATTAGAGAAATTGATCATAATTTTATGATGCCCTCAGTAGAACATGTTTCAGTTTTGACAAGGTCAGGCAAAAAACCTATACAAGCAGATCCTCAAGAACATCGACCCCTAATTTTTCCTCCAACTCCTCAAAAGGATCCTCCTAGTGAGAAAATATTTCTTAATCCTACTCAAAATTTTGGCCTGGAGGCACGAAAAGACTTCGCTCCGCGAAAAGAAAATGAGACTCAAGATCAAGTGAAAGAGAAGTTAAGATTCCCTTCATTGACGAAGAGGCAAAGAACATAAGCAACTCAAGGGTACATAAATAGGTATGACACTTTTTCCAAAGAAAGGGAAAAAATATTAAATCATCTCCATTCAATATTATAGAGGATATGAAAAAGACTCCTTCAAAGGCAAGCATGTATGACACCCTTTAGTTTACTGGACAGTTTGATCTTCTACATGAATCCCTAATAACGATGAAAAATAAGAGCAAAAATACATTGTACCCAAATGTCGTGTAGGCGAATGTAACATCTGCTACTGGGAAAAATAGACCACCTCCTTTTTATTTGTCTCTTCAGATGGAAGGTTGGGTTGTACATAATTGTATGATAGATTCAGGGGTTGCTACCACAATGATACCCAAAGTAGTATGTGACATCATAGGAATGGAATATACTATGAGCCATCCAGGAGTTCTATAGCTAGATGGTACTCCCATTAAGAACATAGGGGTGATGAAAGACATCCCTATCCAACTCCATAGGATGCCTCAAATAATGGTCATACAACAAGTAGTAGTCGTAGATTTAGCACCATACTTTGGTATGTGTCTATCTAGATAATTCACAACAAAAATGGGAGGATATCTATCTCTCGACTACTCACATTTAGAAATACCTTTCAAAGGTAAAAGAGTCAAGATTTTTAATGAAATACAATCCATTTTTCATGTGGAAAAAATAGAAGAAGTAGGTACCGTGAATATGATGACTGGAGAAATAGAGGAAGTAGATCTAATGGATCTTATCAACTTTTATCTTTCACCCTATCATTCTCCAATATCTTAAAGGACTATTCTCAACCATAGAGCTTGAGTACTAGCATATGTTATTGCTATATACTCAGCCTCAATAGATGACAATGCTACA
The DNA here is from genome assembly GCA_028583015.1 of Wollemia nobilis. NCBI lineage: Eukaryota > Viridiplantae > Streptophyta > Pinopsida > Araucariales > Araucariaceae > Wollemia > Wollemia nobilis. The sequence continues at coordinate 4,449,589 of JAQPPZ010000523.1, read as the reverse complement.
ATAGTCTACTTTTTGGAACTCCATGTAATTAGTCTTGACCCTAGACTAAAACAGTTCCCTGATGTAGATTTTCTATCATCTATATTGCTGCCCCAATCACTATCACTGAAGCCAACTAACTTGACAGAATTACATTTGTGGTAATGGATTCTAAAATCCAATGTACCTTTTACATATCTTAGAATTATTTTAGTTGCTTGAAAATGTAGCTCGGATGGATCAGCCATGAACCTTGAAATAAGAGAAATAACATACTGAATATCAGGTCCTGTGTTGGTGAGAAACATCAAACTCCCAACCATGCTTTTGTAAGTGGTCATGTCAACCTTTGGTGCTCCACCATATTTTCTCAATTGGATCCCATGACCCGTTGGAGTTGCAACTGATTTGTAATGCTCCATGGTAAATTTCTTGATCATATCTTGAGCATACTTGTGTTGACATATGAAGATCCCTCTGTTTGTTTGATGAACTTCCATGCCTAGGAAGTAATGCATTAAGCCCAGATATTTCATCTCAAATTGTTTCATCATGGAGTGTTTGAACTCCATATTCATTTTATCATTACTACCCATAAATATGAGATCATCCACATATAAACAAACTATGAGAATGTCTTTACCTTGCTTTACGTAGTAGAGAGTATATTTACTTTTGCTCCGAGTGAATCCATACTCCTTGAAATATCCATCAATGTGAGAGTATCATGCTCTTTGTGCTTGCTTGAGGCCATAAAGTGCTTTTTTTAGTTTATAAATAAGGTTCTCCTTACCTTGTTCTTGAAAACCTTGACGTTGTTGAACATAAACCTCCTCAGTTAAGTACCCATTGAGAAAGGCACTTTTTACATCCATGTGCTGAATTTTCCACCCTTTGTGGGCAGCCAAGGAAAGTATTGATCTGATTGTTTCCTGTCTAGCTACAGGAGCAAAGGTCTCCTCATAGTCAATGCCATACTTCTGAGTGAAACCTTTTGCTACAAGTCTTGACTTGTGCCTTTCAATGCTTCCATAAGCATTGAATTTGGTCTTGTAGACCCATTTACATCCAACACATTTTTTTCCTTTTGGAAGCTTCACTAGCTCCCAAGTATCATTCTTTTTTATAGAGGTGATTTCCTCTTCCATGGCTTGTTGCCATACATTATGAGTGCATGCTTTCTCATAGCTAGATGGCTCTAGTTGTGCACTAGACATTAAAGCATAATTTACTACATCTCCCTTAGGCTCTTGGGAGTCATCATCCCCATACATATGCAGATTTTCAAGTTTTTGTAAAACTGCATTCATTTCACTAGCTTGACTCCTAGTGTATCTTTTCTAGAAATTTTTATCCAACATTTGAAAATATGGATGATTTTGTAGTGTTATTTTACCTCTTGATGGAGAATCAATATCCATAGGTGAAGAACTTACTGATCTCTGTGGAGAAGGACTTGGAGTAGTTGTTGATGTACTCAAAGTAGTACTCATGCTTGGGCTTGGAGGAGGTGTGCCTTTGCTCTTCTTAGGTGTCACCTGCTGTATTTGAGAAGAACTTGCATCAACAATTTTTTTGATGACCCCATTCTCCCCCTTCATCAAAAATCACATCCCTTGAAAGTACAATTTTATGCGTTTTTGGATTGTAGAGCCTATATGCTTTGGTAGACTCACAATATCCTACAAAAATACATGCTTGACTCTTTGGGTCAAGCTTCTTTCTTTTTTCATCAGGAATGTGTGTGTATGCTAAAGAACCAAAAACTTTGAAATGTTTTACATTTGGCTTCTTTCCATACCACCCTTCGTAAGGAGTGATCCCATCCAAACTAGAAGTAGGACTCCTATTTAGAATGTAAACACTGGTTCTAACAACATCGACCCAATACATGTTACTGAGATGCTTAGTTTGAAGCATCGATCTGGCCATTTCTACTATGGTGTGGTTCTTTCTTTCTGCCACCCCATTCTGTTGTGGAGTATAGGCAGTGGTGAATTACCTCTTTATCCCACATTCTTTACAATATTTTAGAAATGCCTTTGAAGAGTACTCTCCTCCTCGATCTGTCCTTAGATATTTTACAATGAACTCACTTTGTTTCTCTACATTATTCTTGAAATCTATGAAGCAATCAAAAGCTTCATCTTTGGTTTTCAAGAAATAGATCCAACACATTCTAGAGAAATCATCTATAAAAGTGAGAAAATAGGAATTATTACCTATGCTTTTTATCTGCATTGGACCACAGATGTCCGAATGCACTAATTGAAGTGGATGATTGGCCCTCCACGCTTGTCCTTTTGGAAATTTGGACTTGGAGTGCTTTCCCAAAGCACACCCTTCACAGACCTCCTTGTGTTCATTAATTTTAGGAAGTCCTGTCACCATAGCTTGAGAAGTTAACAATTTCAAGCTAGCAGAATTCAGGTGACCATATCTCAAGTTCCAAAGCACACTTGGATTTGCTATAGCAATATTTGCAAGTTGAGCACCCCCTGGTTCTCCAAACTTAAGGGGAAATAACCTATTTTTGGTCATAGGTACTTGTGTGATGACTCTATTACAATTGTTCTTGTCAAAAATTACACATTTGCCTTCATCAAAAACAAATTTGTAATTTTTCTCCATCATTTGTCCAACACTTAGCAAATTATGTTGGAGTTTAGGGGTGTAGTAGATGTCATTCACCTTTTTTATGCCTTCTTTCGTTGGAACCTCCATGGCTCCAATGCCTTCAAATTGCAAAGTTTTATCATCTCCCAACTTGATTCGGTATTTATAGGTGGAATCCATTATAGCAAAGAGTTCTTCTTTACCACTCATATGGTTGGAACAACCAGTATCCAAAATCCAAGTGTCATTCAAATTTTGATCTGATTGCCCATAAGAAAGAAACAGATTAGATGTTCCATATTCTTCACCATAATTGCCATATTGACTGTTGCTTCCCTGAGAAGACTTGGACCAACAGTCTCGAGCAAAGTGACCTGGCTTGCCACAATTGAAACAAGCTTTTTTGGATTTTTCACCTCCTCTTCCTTGATTCCCATTTCGCCCTTGATTTCCACCTCTATTTTGATTACTACCTCTGCTTTGATTTCCACCTCTGCTTGGATTTCCTCCTCTTTGGCTGCTTCTGCCTCTGCCTCTTCTTTGTCCTCTGCCTTGGCCTCTTCCTTGTCCTCTTCCTACACCTTCATTGGATGAGAATGCTTTATCATCGCCTCCATAGCTCGTTGAAGGAGATCCTTGTAATCTCTCTTCATGAGACATTAATGAACCGATTAATGCATCAAAAGATAGTGTAGAAAGGTCCTTTGATTCTTCGATGATGATGGCTATGTGATTCCATTTTTGAAGAAGTGTTCTCAACACTTTCTTCACAACTGCTTCTGGTTTGACTTCTTCACCAAGTTTTACCATCTTGTTGACAACTTCTTTGAATCTTATGTAGTACTCACCAACTTTCTCATCTTCATTCATTTTGAGATTCTCAAAATCTCCTTTCAGGGTCTGAAACCTTACTTGCTTCACCTGATCGCTTCCTTGGAAACCTTCTTTCAAGGCTTTCCATGCATCTTGGGCAGTTAAACAAGAGGTAATTCTGGGAAAAATACTTTTCTCCAATGCTGCTTGGAGATGATAGAGAGTAGAGGAATTGCTCTTTTGTGCTTATTTCTTTGTTTTCTTATCGGCTACACTCAACGTAGTCCAATTTGTAGGTTTTGTGTAACCTTCTTCTACTATGTCCCATAGTCCCTTGCCTATGAGTAAGGTCCTCATATTGATGGACCAATACTCATAATCGAACCCATTAAATTTTGGAATAGGTAGATTATTATTGGAGGCCATAGCTACTAGAAATAAACTAGAAACACACTTTTATTTCTCAATTACAATCAAAGCACTCTGCTTTTCAAAAGAAAAAAATTACAGATTTAAATCAAATCTAGCTTGATTTACTCTCTCGCTTATGGCATGTTCTACTTGCTGAGGTTCTTCTATCACTGGATTCACAAAGTTGTCTGCAACTAAATCTTCATCCTCACTTATAAGAATTATTTTCAATGAATATGGTTCTGGCTCCAGTATTTCAACTGAGTCACTGTTACTGAGATGTGGATTCTCTGACTCCTGTGGTGTAACTCCTACAGATTATGACTCCTCAAATCTGCTTCCAAAGGAATTGTCTAATGAATCAGTGTCATATCATGCATCTGGTGCTCTTTTATGGGCTATTACTGCATTTTGTAGTTTATTGAATACAGTATTCAATCCATACATTTGAACTTTTTCATCAAAGGATTTGGGGTTTTCTCTTACTAAAAGAGAACAAAGGGCATGATAGCATCCGGTTGACCTTATCATGAATGATTGCAGAAATATTCCCCTTAGATGCAAAAATTATCCCCTTCTCAACACAGACCTCCAATCAACAATCAAATTTAGGCCCCTGAACGGGGTTCCAAGGGGCAACGCCGAGGCGTGATGGGGAGTCAAAAAAAAAATTAAGTGTTAAACGGGCGTTTCGGAAGGCTTCCACAGAAAGAAAACCAACACTTGTTACAAAGATTGCCTCTCAGGCAATTGTGTAAATCACTTACAAAAATTTGCCTCTTAGGAAATGGTGAAAATTTCCCACAAAAACAAATTTCCCCCTTAGTGTTTAAATATTATGATTTCCTAAAGGTATGTAAAAATATTTAAGTTTTTTTTTTGAAATCAAGTAAATAAATTTTAATGAAAAAATTTAAGTTTAACAAAAAAAAAAACAATTCCTTAATAAATAAAATTAGGAAATGATTTAAACCAGGTGTTGTAGGTGAGTTGGAGAGGAGATGGCAATCCTCCAAGGGAGGTCCCAAGTTCAAATCTCCACCCTACCAAAAAAGTTGAACTGGGTATCCAAAATCCAATTGATAATGTTGGTGCAGGCAGGGTCGGATGCGACTCCCGGGTGACTTTGACGGTGTAGAACCCCCTGTTCGTGGTCTCTCAGACCAAGGCGGCTCCGCAAGGGGTTTTTCGCTTAAAAAAAAATTAGGAAATGATTTTTTTAATTAAAAAATTAAATTAAATCATTAAAGTAAATTATGCTTTAACAAAAAAACTTTGTTTTTTTTTTTATTTTATACCTTTTCAATCGTGGATGAGCTCCTCTCCTGTTTGCATTCGATCCTCACTTCAAAGAGTACTTCTTTGTTTTTTTTTTAAATAAGCCCTGACGGGACTTGATCCACGCTCGATCGTGGATGAGCGCCATAAGATTGGCTAGCACAACCAGTCGGGCTATGGTGCCTTTGGGTACCAAAGGGAAGGATCTTCCCTTTAGCTTGTTGTCCACAACAAGCTAACAAAAAATAATTGGGACGATTAGTCTCACATTGCCCCTATGACAATGTTTGGAGGCTTTAAAAACAAAAGCCCTCCACTATTAACGTGATTACCTTCGAGAAATCACCACGCCACTTTTTGTCGCTTGATCTGCCAATGGAAATACGTCAACTCACCAACCAATAGCAATCTGCCATGTGTGTGTCTCAATTTCTGTGCCCAGGTGTCTGCCACATCAGTTGCCTCAGAAATCATGTTGTTTGCCACCAGCTCTGCCACATCAGTTTCGAGAACCGTGTCATCTACCACCAACTCTGCCACATCAGCTTTTAGGTGTCTGTCATGTCCACCTCGAGATTTGTGTCATCTTTTTTCCAGGTCAGCTCTTGAGCCTGCCACATCTACCTCGGGATACGTGTCAACTACCGCCAAGTCAACTCCTACCTCAGGATTTGCATCCTACTATCTAGTTTGCTTCGCTCCTCAAGATACGTGTCTGCGGGCCCTCCTCGACTCCTCAAGATGCGTGCCTGCAACCCTCCTCGATCTATGTGCCAGTGGGATACCAACAAACCCTAACCCTAACCATGCTCTAATACCAATTATGAAATGTGGAATTTCATTAACTTAAAATGAAGTTACATAATGCTTAAATAGATAGGAAATAAACCAAATAACTAATAAGCGAGAAATAGGGAGATAGGAGAGAAAATAGGGATAGAAGGAAGGAAAGAAAATTGGAAAAGAATTTCTCTTCCACCTGTCGTCCACTCCCTTGCCGTCCACCTCGATGACGTCATCAACTGTCATCCACCAAGGTAAGTTAAATACTAACAAATATGATGTGGAAATACATCCAACAAAGATAGTAAGGGGTAGAGCTCTATGCCAAGAATTGGCCAAGCAAGCTACAAATGGACACATGGAATACCAAGATGTAATGGTAAACACAGAATCATACCAAGCTAGGGAAAGTTCTGATTGGATTGATGATCTTGTAAAAAAAATTTAGACTGGAATGTGTCTTGATAATCTGAATACTTCTTCAAGAAGAAGATTTAGAATGCAAGCATTGAAATATACCCTTCGATCAGAAGGATTGTACAGGATAAATATTGATGGTATTTCGCTGAAGTGTATAGGGGAAGATCATAAATGAAAAGTGTTAGAGGAATTTCATTGAGGCCTCTCTGGTGGACATTATTCAGGCAGGTCAACTACTTTGAAGATACTAAGAGCAGGTTGTTATTGGTCATCCATCTTTTCAGACACTTACAAGGTAACCAAAAGTTACGAGCAATGCTAGAGGTATGTAGGGAGGAACAGGAATGCTCCTATGCCTTAAAAATATATCTAGGTTGAAGAACCTTTCCAGCAATGGGTTTATATTTTTTTGGAATAATTAAACCTAATTCATCATCTAGCCACAAGTATATACTTACCACTACAGACTATTTCACAAAGTGGGCAGAAGCCATTCCTACTAAGAAAGTCGATTCAGAGGTTGTGGTAGAGTTTATAGAAAGCTTAATTACAAGATTTGGAATACCTGATTCTTTGGTTACAGACAATGGAACTGCTTTTACTAGAGCCAAAATGATTGAGTTCGCTAGCAATTATGGTATATATTTGAAAAATTATTCTAATTATTATCCACAGGGCAATGGCCTAGCTGAATCTACAAATAAAAATATACTCATAATCCTAAAGAGAACATTAGAAGATAATAAGAGAAGCTGGCATTCTTTACTCAACCAAGCACTATGGGCTGATAGAATTTCGATCAAAAAATCTATTAATACATCTCCATATTCTCTAGTCTATGGTAAGGAAGTTGTTCTACCTATACACATGGAGATACCAACGCTTAAGTTACTCAATCATATAGATGAAGAGGGAGGCCAACCAATGGATGCTCGTTTGATGCAGCTTTTACAACTAGAAGAATCAAGAGAACAAGCTTATGATCACCACCAAAAATATATGATCGACATATCAGGATGGTTTGATAAAAAAACCACTTTCAAAAAATTTAAAGTGGGAGACTTGGTTTTAAAATGGAACATGAAAAAAGCTAAACCAGGTAACCATGATAAGTTTGATGCTTTTTGGGAGGGTCCTTTCGAAATAGTTACTGAGAAGCAGTTTAACTCATTTTAGTTGAAAACAGGGGTGGATTCTACCTATCACAATGAACGCGTTTCACTTGAAGCTCTACTTCAAGTAATGAGCAAAAGGATTTTCTATATATAGTATATATATTATAAAGTCTGTAAATATTTTTCCATTCTAGGCTTATTAAAAATTTTGTCCCTTTCCCATAGCCAACCAATTTTCACCAACATGATAAAACAGGGAGCGAAAAGTGCTATATCATCAGATGTGAGGTTTTAAATTTGAAAATGTCACGTAGTCTTTAAATATTGGCGAGGTGGAACCATCTTCAAGAATAAAAAAATGCCTCGAGAGGCGTTATATTTTCACTTATGAAAGTTAATCGATCACTGTAAAGAATTTTGGAAAGGACACATGGTTTTTAATAATGAGTTAATGGTAACCGTCTGCACTAGCAATGAGGAGCTTTTGGTAAGCGCAATTTTTATTCCCCATGCAGTTAAAACCTCAATGATGGTTATTGGCTAGATTTTCAAAAAACGTTCAAAAATGTGGTAGAAGCAAATCATAGAGAGATCCGAGGAGATCTCATCCACCAACCACAATTAATGCAAATCATGCATGCTTTTTCTGAACAATGTGAGAAACCCTAATTTTTTGCCTGAGTAAGAGATTATTGTGCCACTTTCTATTCTCGAATTTTCAAGTTTGAGTTTGCTTCAAACCAGTTGAAGATAATTTTCTTTATGGCTTCAAAGAAGAACAAACGATAGCAGACAATGGAGGATTCATATTCGACACCATCAGTTGTAAGAAAAAGGGGAGAAATGAGTGACCAGTTTACTGATAAAGACGCTAAGATTGGTAACATGATTATGACATGGAAGGACCCAAGGAAATTTAGAGTAACATAGCGGACATAATGGCTACTGGTGTTTCTGTGTCCTCTCCCGCCACTTTCGCTTTTTACTCATTTTTGTACTAGTATGTTTACATTCATGTGCACCCTTATCCCGAGTTAGTGAAAGCAATTGCAAATTTCTATGACGAGAAAAGAAAAATTGTTAGGGATTTCAGTGGGAGGGTGCTTTTTACTTTAAGCGCAGACGCTTTTATTATTGCTTTTGCTACTGGTTATGTGCCTACCCTCGAGCCTAAAAATTTTGAACCCAAGGAGCAAGCAAAATATTTTGGTCCATCTGAGAAAATGAAGAATTTCCTCGTTTCATAGTTGAAAAATCCACCTGTTGGAGGAAACCTACCTAAAATACCTATTAGCCTAGCAGAATTCAAAAATCCAGAGTTATATTCCATATTGGCCATGGTGGCTAGGCTCAAATCCGATGAAAAGGTCCAAGGGTGGCATATGGCTTTGGTCAAATGCTTGTCAAACCCAAAGAATTATGATTATTCAGTTATGGAAAAAATCGTGAGACCTATATTTTTTGACTAGTCAGGATATATGTTTTCAAAAATTCATGAAGGGTTATCTGCAATTAAAAAAGGGTCTCAATTCTCTTTTCATTTTTCGTCATACTTGATATGGTTGTTTTTCTATTTTATGGCAAAAGAGTTTGCTTTTATTTATGTGAAAGACAAATATGAAAAGGGGAGAGTGTTACCTGTATATGAATGGACCAATGTCTTGTATAGGACATAATAATATTATGATTTTAATAGAGAATTTCTAGGACCCGCCCTGAAAATAATGTATGGAGATATAAGAAGGTTAACCCCCAAAGCAAAAAAAATCTTGTAGACAAAATTTGCTAAAGGTGATTGGTTTATCCTCATCCAAGGGGTTGTTATCATATTATATGGTTTTATCGAGAAACCCTTCTTACTTCCCCATTATGTTACAAATAGATTGTTCGTTTTGGAATATGTGAGGTAAATCGAGCAGATTAATGTAAAATACTGTATCGATATCGAAAAAACTAGCACCTGTAACATACCTTTTCATTTTTAAGGGATTATTGTCTCTAAGAGAGGGCAAAATGAGCAGATTGCTCAATATTTAAGGGGACTAGGGTTAGTTGAGGTACCTCAAATGTGGAGATATGATCCTCTAAACAGATTTATATAAAGGCAAGCCATTTTGAATAAGAACTCAATAAAATAATATCATGCCTCCGTCAGGCCAGATATTGATACTTGTAGAAATAACAAAGAAAATGATGCCCTAGAATGGCATATAGAAAGGATGCAGTCTTTGCCTCCTTGGCATGATTTCTATGAGCAAGTCGTCAATTATGACACTTTGAAAAACCAGAAACATGTGTTGACTGATGCTAACATCGATAAAATGCATAAGAAGGGGGCGGACTGGATAGTAGGAAAGATTCACGAGTGGTGGGTGATGAGAGTACAAACTGATATGATTACCTCGAGGTATCTTGTGAAGAATTATCATGAATTTTAATTTTGTTACGATCATTACCAAGATTCTTGGGTAGGAGTGTTCCCTGTGAAGGTACCTCCTAGCATTGTGGGCAGAAAAGAAACGAGCCCTGAAGTTTAACAGAAGCAAGGTATTAGTAAAGATAAAGGAAAAGAAATGGTAGTTGAACAAAAATTACCCCCAGCTTAGACTAAACTTAGGACTTCTAGGAAGAGTTCCATTGAAGATGTTTTTACAAAAGAACAAGGGGAGACATATGGAAAAGTTTCTTAGATGATGCTTAAAATAGGATATGAAGGAAAAGGACTCAGAAAGAGAGGGCAAGGTATTACTGAGCCTTTACAAGCAGAGATGAGAGAAAGACGCTTAGCACTGGGTGTCGATTCATCAAAAGGTAATGTTGTTTCTTCCAAGACTATGAAATTTGTTCCTCCTTCGAGCCTTACTACCGAATCAGATGAAGAAACTTTTTCAACAAAAATGAAGAAGTTAAAGTCTATAGAAGAGGGCCATAAGAGGGAAAAAGTTATTGAAAAAACACCCATCGATGAGCAAAAGGCTCAAAATAATGAAACTAATATAGTTGAAAATTCTCCAAAAAAATAGACAAGTTGTGAGGAGTGAAGAAGGTAATACTTTAAACACTCTAAATGTTGAACAAGAAAATTCTCAGATTGAGAATACAGGTGATCCGAAAGACCTGGCTCAAGCGAGCCAAGATATGAATGTTGAAAATAACTTGTGGTAAAAAAGGAAGTTGTTGAACATAAAAGGAGACAACACGAGGGATTTTCTCAGAATGTTCAGGTAGTAAATCTTGAAGATGATGAAGATGAAGATGACCAAAGAGAAAGTACAAAGGTATATACAAATAATGAGGTCCGAAATTTGGATGCAAAGATCCTAAATAACAACAAAAAGGATGAAGAGGAAGAAGAAAGAGGTCAACAAATGCTCCAAACAGGATCAGGTATGATTCCTTTCCCTTCTCCTTCTTTTCTTTCTACTTATTCCTATTATAATCCTCCCTCCTTTTATAGTTCAAATAAAGATGTAATTTTTTCCTTTGAATACATGGTTTTTCTTCCCCAAAACCAGTAGTATTTTCCCATTCCCAATTTGATGTTAATGTTGCACTGGTTCTAATTCCTTTCCTCTCGAATATATTTATCCCAGATGTTGAATCAACGTCTACTCAGAATGATGAGAGTCATTTGACTCTTTCAAAATTGAAAAATCTGAAAAGAGCCAGCAAAAATGCTTTGGACTGGTGGACATCTCATTCTGCTGAAGATCCTAAAGCACCAAAAAGCACTCAAGAGATAATTACTCTTGATCCTATCACCATGCAGAGGAAGAAAGTGAATTTGATGCTTGTAACCAAGAAATATAAAGGAGAAATGACTGTTGAAGATTATCAGGCTAAAGAAATCAACGAAGATATTTCCCAGCTACACATACAGGATGAATGGGGAAAGGCTCAAGCTCATTTCGAAACCATCTATTTGCATGGAGGACTCTACAGAGAAATATTTATAAAAGAACATGATGCAAGGAAAGAATTGGAGTCGGTTATACAAGAACAAAAGCTGGTGGAAAAGACCCTGAAGCTGGACGTGGTCAAATGGGAAGATAAATTCAGCATTGCTGCTAATGAAGAATCTAAGTATAAAGAAAAATTGGAACAGGCTGAGGCACATGTTCAATCCCTGAATATGCAAGTACAACAACTCCAACAACAGTTGGTGGAAAAAAAGAATACCCCATCGGGCCTCTCCAAAGAAAGGGTTAGGATATTGAGAACAAAGTTACTCAGTGATGTTTTAACCCTAGGTCTTAAAGCACGACCCTTGTTGTATTTATCTAAAGTAAAAGAGTTAATCGAAGTAGTTGGCGAGGAAGTCGAAGCTGTAGTCAATTTTTTGCAAGAAAGGTCCGACACGACTACAAAGATTCAAATATTATTTGAAAAGATGCTAGAGAGTATAGCTGCTAAAGTGTGGAGTGAAGCCTGATATCAGGCTAAGATTGCAGCTAAAAATTTCTTCAGAAGATTTAAGTTAGTAACCCAAGGTAATAAACTCCTTCAGGAGTTGGAGACTGAAGCAAAGGGGTTAGTGAAACATTTGAATCTGGCCATCCAATGTGGGCTCCCATACTTATGGGATGATAATTCAAAAGTTTTGAGTGAAAATGCACTAACTATGTCTTTAAAAACTTTTTTCGAAGATGAATCAGAGATAGAAAGTTGGAATGAACTTGTTGAATAAACACAAGTGTTGAATATGGTGCAAAAGCTTACACATGTTAAGTCTTGTTTATAGGAATTAATTTCAATACATAAAGTAATTTCTCGTGACAAAGTGGAAGAACTGCAATATGTGTACCAGTTGTTTATGGATTCCTCATATTTGAAAGATGAATATTGAAAAAAGATTTGTCTCACCTATGATGAAGTAATTGTTGCAGTAGACAAGATAAGGAAGTCAAGACACGCTCATCAGAAGTAGCCAACGAAAGCTAGGACCAATGCCCAGCCCTGAAAATAGTTTTAAAAATTTTCCTTGAAAGTGTTAATGTATTTTTAGTAATAAGTTTTTAAGCTATAAAAAGAGGTTTGAAGAGGTAATGCTTACTTGTTTAAAGTGCATTTTTCCTTACTCTTTTCTTTTGTAAAATTCTCTTTTTATGTGTTTTTGACTTCGTTTCCCAATGGATGAAGGTCCTGGATTCTAATGTTTTTGCTAGCAAAAAATCCCTGGAAGGCACCAAGAATGTTAGTCTAAAAATACTATCCTGGAACATGACAAATATGGCAAGAATTTTACATCATGATGCTTTTTGCGTATTCCTTTTTTGAAGATGTGGCTTATTTATTTTGAAGACACGATCGAAGCAAAATTGACTAAGGCATGAAGATGTCGTGAAATCGCAACGTGTCAGGTTTTCGTCAAAAAGAAGAGAAGAAAAGACCAAGGAAAGGGGAATGTCGCAATTTCACGACATGTTACATTTTCGTTGGGAAAGAGAAAAGAGAAAGACTGTAGTGCCAAAAGTGTCACGATTTCGCGACATGTCACATTTTCTCTAGCAAGCAGCTTGAAGAAGACTAAGTGTTTGGAGATGTCACGATTTCGCAACATGACAATTTTCACTGAAATATATATATAGCAACTAAAACATGTCTTCAATAGGCTTATATTTACAAATGATAACAGATAATGGAAGAAGCATCAAATCTAAAAGTTTATAGTTATTAGATTTTGTTTATTATTAGAAGCTGTATGATTTAGATTAAAATTCTAAAATAGATTGATTTCTTGTAATTGATTTGAAGTCAGAATGTATTAGCTATAAATATACCTATTTTCGGGTATATATAATAGTGAACACATCCTAAAAGGAGGTCGACTCTTAGGCGTTTACAAGACTGGATGTACATTTTTTGAATACAAGCAATAAAGTTGCTCTTCCATCTGGCTTATGATCTTTAGTGTGCATGTGTATGTATTCAAATTCTCGACTTCTATTTACATTATCGAGTTATATTTTGTATCTGTTCTAAAATATGGACTATACATGTATGAATCATATTGCTGGAGTTAGGATTGTATATATATATTGATGAGTGTCATTTAGTTCATCATTTAATCATTATTTATCAATCCGGGCAGGTGTCCTAAGGCTATTTACGATAGTCAGTTCAAGCAGATGTAAGACATTCTATTCAGAAAATGGCTTTATTGGCAGAACAATTAGTGTTTGTTGGGGGTTCTTCTGTCACTCTAAACCCTATGAACTGAAAGGAAACTAGATTACGCTTGCTGAAATAAAATTGCAGAAATAAAATAACTGTCAAAGAAACCTATTTACTTTTGCTAAATCTGAAAATGCATTCAAAAACTGAATTAAACTTGCTAAAATGAAAGTTGCAGGAAATTCAGAATTATAGAAAGTAAACTAACTAACTTTGCAAAATAAAAGAACAGAACTAAAAATAAACTTAGAAATGATAACTCAAAAATAATAATGAAACTACAAACTCTGAAACTAGAAATGATTTCAGCAAAATAAAGAAATGCAAGAAAAATGACAGGTTTCCTATTTATTCTGCTACAGACAAATTTAAACAAGAAAACCTGGTGAAAAACCTTCTTCTGCTCCTGGAAGTGGCCCTTGCTCCCTGGTTCAGAAGAAGGTGAAGAAGTAGCTATGGTTTACTACTTAATCACTCCTTCAATCATAAAGCAAAACTGATAAAAACTGCACTTTTTATTGAATCAAAAACATGCAAAAAAAATTTGCATGTTACTGCTACAAAAATCTGATTTCTCACAATATTCAAAATTATCCTAATTGCAATCCTAATTCTCCTTAGCTCAACCCAGATGGGAGCTGGTTATTTATCTTACAAACATGCTAAATCGGGTGTGGAATGATTCTAATTTTAGGCATTTTAGGAATGTTGTTGAAATTGCATTCCTAAAATGCAGAATATGGTTACATGAATGAAATCTGTTTGTTGCACATTTGCTGGAGGTCTTTTGCATTGAAAAAGGTGCACAACAGATTCACATAACTGTCCTTAACACTCTCCTGCAATTTTTCCGCCTTTCCTGAGCTGTTCTGGTCAAAACTGTGCTTTTTCGATTATTTTGGAGCAGTCCTGTTATTTCGAAGCAGTATCTCTGTTGTTTCAGAGCAGTGCCAAAATGCCTGTTTTCAACACAGTTTGCGGTTCTTTTGCCGAGCATTTGGTGGATCAGACTTGGAAGTCTTTCAACAACCTATTCACACGCTCTTTTAAGTTGAATTTGACCAAATTCCAAGCCATGCACATCTGGCTGGAATTTGTCCAAGTTAAAATGGTCAAAATACGATTTTGCACGACTTGCAGTTTTGTCCTATTTTTAGTGCTATTTTTTGCATTTGACAACTTCAGAGAGCATGATATGAATGTTATATGTCCCACACGTGATTGCACTAACACATTTCACAATAAATCATTATTTATCAACAAAACTTATGCAAAAAATTAGTAAAAACAGAATATTATGCTTCTAAATAGTCAAACATGTAAATAGTAGTAAATATTGTATTTCATCAGTAGAATTAACATCAAAACATGTCAAAAAGGTCTATTAAGGATGTCTAAAATAATCAATAATGAGGCAATTTTTGGCCTCATCATTCCCCCCAACTTATTCGATGCATGTCCTCATGCATTATGTGAGGCTACAATAGAGCGAGAGATCTTTGTCCAAGACTCTCTCTTGGTAGCTGAACTTTGGACCAGGAATCTTGTAAAAACCTCCGATTTCCTTTATCTGCTTGAGCCATGCACGAAACCGATCATCCGGCTGAGGGTCATCATCAAAAAACCATGGAACAGGGGTGATTACAATGGGCAATTTGTATCTTAATCCTATCCACTGATGTTGCAGCTGTTGAATAACTTGCATGATACCTTCAGCTCTTCTTCTTGACCACTGTAAGTTATTGGGGGAGATAGGTTCTTTCTTCCGCAAAGAAATAGATAACTCTCCCCAACGATTTTTACTGAGTTGCTAAAGCACTATTAAAATGCTGGTGAGTAAAATTCTGAAAATTGACTAAGCATTCCTGAAGATTGGTTTCATAAATTTTTCTCACCTTTTCTTCCCTCATCATAGTAAAATATTGATTGGTTGTAGTCCTGTAATTACAGTGAATTGGCCTCAGATATAGTGCTGCATTTGCCTCATTTTCCTTAGTCATCTGCTTCTGCTGTTCCCAATATTCCTGATTTTGCAGAGTGGACATGAAGGCTCTCAACTGAATATCCCCTATAAAAATGTGAGGTAGGAATGTGTCATCACCAGGCACAAAGAAGTTATGTAAGAATAACTCACATAGCAGATTTTTTTGTTCTGTTGGGCTGTGCAGGTAGGCATCCAAAAATTCTTTAGGGTCTTCCAATTTGTATGGCAAATTAGAGTGGATTCTCATAATTTGCCAACGGATAAACCTTTCTCTGAGGATTAAGGTATAAAACCTTGCAGGTCTTCTGCATTGGACTAAACACTCTGCATTCTGACAGAGATCCTGCACCTGGTTCTTCAATTTGGTTATTTCTGCCTCTTTAGCCTCACATTTTTCTTCCAAAGGTTTCAAAGCTAAAACCTTTTCTTCCAACCTTTGGCATTTCATCATCCACTTTGATAAATCTGTATTATACTCCTCAAGTGGAACCATAAGGGGATTACGGACAGGTTGCTGCATTTGAGGAACAATATTAACTTGCACCTCTTTTTCAGTCATGTCAACCTTGATAGAATCTGTTTGTGTCTCCTTTTCTTCTATTTTTGCCAAAGGCAAGTTGACCTGTACTCCTTGTTCCTCTGTTTCTGTCATAGGTAATTCAGTTTGAATTCCTATGTCCTGTGTTACTATGAGGGGTACATATGGTTCAATAGCTGTAGCAGGAATTGAGGAGATATGAAATTGTTCTTGTCCCTGTTCTCCTTCAATATCAATTACAGGTTCCTCCCTGATTGGTGAGTCTACTGCATGTGCAGCTGTTGCTAATTCTAACAAAATGTCAGCCGTTTGAGTGTCATGCATAGTTTCATCAGGTTGTGGCTCTAAAGATGCAATTTTAGCTTTTAAACTTGCCACTTCCTGCTGCAAAATTGCAATCATTTGATCTTTTTCTAAAATAGAAGCTTGACACTTTTCTATCCAACCTTTTTGTGTTTTCACCACACTTCTTGCCGCAAATAGTTGTAGTTGGATATCTTCTTTTTCCTCTTCCTCTTCTTCTGCCTCTGACTCCTCCTTAGAATCAGAATCTGTATAATCCACTAAGGCTACTTCATGGCTGGATGTTGGTTTTATGTTTGTGGTCGTAGGTTCTACTGATTCTGCTAGGTCTGTCTCTGCTGCTACTGCTTCTTGACCTCCTTGGTCAGATGATGTTTCACCCAATTGAAGTCTTGCAGACCTTCATAATATTTGAACAGGAGTCTTTCTTTTTCCTATTTTGGGCATTTCTTGAGCAGATTCTCCTGGTTCTACTTCATCAGAGCTATTGGACTGCACAATAGTCACATCTGCTAAAAATGACACCCTTCTACGTTTTTCAACAGAGTCTATTCCAGCATGCCTTTCTTTTTGTCTTCTAGTCCTAGAAGAGGGAGGTCCCTATGGAGAGGATGGACCCTCTTCTTGGACAGACTCTGTCTCAACCACTGGCTCAGGTATTTCTATTTCCTCCTCTTCAATGCCAGGGTTTCCAATTTGTTCTGCAGATCTAGGGCTTTCAATATCTTCTTCTGCTCCAGCTGCAACTGCAGGGTTTCTAGTTTCATCCCACTGAGCAAAGAATCTGCCAAAGCTCTGCAAATTACCCCTAAAGTGATGTTTACAGATTATTTTAATCAAACCATGATGCCTAGGGGTTCCTTTTCCTTCCTGATATTTCTTGGCCATAGATTTTAAATTTTCATAAAAGTACAGGGGAAAATTAACTTTGAATTCAGGGTTTGTGTGGCCATATCTCAAATGAGTTAGAATTCTCATATGGTGCCCTGACAAAACAACATACTGGCCTTCACAAGTAATAAACCTAATCATCCATTCGGCTACTATATCCCAAGGAGATTCCAGACTTGCCCTTTTAACTCCTTTACAAATATTTTTATTCATGACATACTCAATAGGTTTATCATTTTCTGCCCTAAATTGGTTGGCCAATTCATTTAGGGTATTCCTAGCTATTTTTCCAAGATTAATTCCTTGCAAAGGAAATTCAGTAATTTGGCTCAAAACATCTGGAGTTACCTGGATTATCATGCCGTTGATGTTGACCTTGTTATGTCTGAAGGTCCGTGCAAATTCTGCGGCCAATCCCTCGGAGTTCCCATCAAATTTCTACAAAAATGGCATAAACCCTCCATCGGTGAAAATTTGCAGCAGCACAGGATTTTCCAGTATGAAGTTGGCATTTTTTGGTTCACTTTTGTTCTTCCTGTCGCCCATTTTCTTCTGCTCTACTCGCGAATATTTTTCTGAAGTGCTGGAATGACAGTTCTAGGGCACATGCGCTGGAATGACGGTTCTTGCGCCGGAACAAAACATGTCAAATAAACTTATTGATTCATTTTTTTTTTCAAAATCGATGGAATATGCTGAAAACGAGGAAAAATTAGTTCCAATGCAAATTACACGATCACGATTTGCTGAGTTGGCATCAATTAATTTGCTGTGAATTTTTCAAGACACAAAAAAACAAAATCTGTTTTCAATGTTCTTTGATGCGTGTGCCGTGATTACGCGAATCGCGAAATCATGATATCTAAATATCCATGGATTTCGGAAATCACGTGTTCCATAATCACTTGCCACGTGTTCCTGCCTGAATTTTTTCAAGAAACGTCAACATATTCCGAAGCCCTGATATTCCGGAGCAAATGTCGTTATTTATTCATTTCGGAGCATATCTGTCAATACCTATTCCGGAGCACAACTGTTACTCAAGCTTTTGATGTTCCGGAGCATTTGATGTTTCGGAGCATTTGATGTTCCGGAGCTCCAGCGCTTCTGTTTCAAGCAGTGGTTATTCGGAAGCAAATTTCATTCCGAAGCATATGTCATTCCGGAGCATATGTCATTCCCCCTTCCGTTGACTAATTTAGACATCCCCAATTTTAACCTTATGAATGCTTTAAATGCTAATCAAGTGAATCTATACACTACATACCTTAACTATTTACAATATTTAAAATGTAAAGAAACACATACCTGTCTTGACTACCTTTCTACATTTTGTACAATTGATTAGCTTTGCTGATATTTTTCTTCTGATAAGTGCAGTATTGTAATTCTAAAAAACACAAACAATGTGGGTGATGGCAATGACAATGGTGGTGAATGACAATGGCGAAAAAATGATAATGCTAAGGAATGGATGGTGATGGAATGAATGGCGATGGAATGGATGGTGATGGAATGGATGGTGATGGAATGAATGGCGATGGAATGGATGGTGATGGAATGAATGTTGATGGAATGGAACTCAGTAAACATGCCAGATAACTGGTTTTCATGTAAGCCAATTTAAAAAAAAAAAAAAAAAACTATACTGCTGCTGCTTCAGTGGAAGAAGGGAATTCTTCCATTATGTGCACATCCAAGTGCTCTATTTGTTTTAAAAATTCATTTTTAGTTAGTGGCTTATGGTAAATCCGGAGACGATGTCCATTAACCACTAACTTCCTTCGCGAATCATCAATTGGTGAGAGACGAACTGCTCCATTCGAGAAAACCTCTTCAATCTGATATGGTCCAAGCCATCTTGTCTGCAACTTCCCAGGAAAATATTCATAGCGGGAGTCAAACAGTAATGCCCAATCCCCTTGCTGGAATTTTTGTTCTTGGATATGGCTATCATGCCAGACTTTACGTTGTGCTTGGATCATCTCGTTCTGATGCAAAGCGTCTCTCCGTATTTCATCCAGTGCATTGAGTTGCAGGATCCGGTCCGTTTGTGCCTGTGACAAATCAATACCAACTTCCAAAGTAGTTCGAAGAGTTAGTAATTCAAATTCAATGGGTAAAAGGGGTTTTTTACCATAAACCAATTCAAAAGGGGTAAATCCCGTAGTGGATTTCCAAGTAGTGTTATAAGCCCAAATTGCTTCAGGTAACTTTTCTACCCAATTCCTTCTATGAATTGCTACAGTTTTGGTTAATATTTTCTCTAATTCCCTATTTGTCACTTCAACTTGACCATTGGCCCGTGGATGATAAGGAGAGGACTTCCTGTGCTTGATTTCATATAATTTTACAAAGGCTTCAACAACCTTTGAAATAAACTGAGGTCCTTGATCAGAAGTAATAGACTGTGGGGCTCCAAATCGCAAAAAAATCTGTGAATACAGAAAATCAGCAACTTTGTCTTCTCGGGCATGCTTAAAGGCACGGGCTTCTGCCCATTTGGTTACATAGTCAACACATACCAGGATGTGCACCTTCCCTTGGGAGGGTGGATCAACAGGTCCTACAAAATCTAACCCCCACCTCTCAAATGGTTCTACACCTAATTGAGGCTGTAAAGGCATTTCATTTATGAAAGTAGGCTTACCCATTCTTTGACATGCATCACAATTTCTGATATACCTTTTTACATCTTTATGCAATGATGGCCAGTAGTAACCAGCACCCAAAATATTTCGAATGGTATGTTTTACTGAATAATGCCCTCCTGAAGGTTCATCATGACAGGCTCTCAAGATGTCATATATCTCATCCTTACGAACACACCTGCGTAAAACATGATCAGGACTGCATTTAAACAATATTCCTTTTATCCATTCAAAAGAAGAACTTTGCTTGATTAACTGTTTTTTTTGTTTTGAGGTAAAATGAAGAGGAATCTTCCCTGTAGCTAAATAATTAGCTATATCTGCAAACCATGGAGTTTGAACAGAGACAACAAACAGTTTTTCATCAGGGAATGCGTCTTCAACTAGTTCTTCAGTTTCTGCATTTGGCAATCTTGACAAAAAATCTGCCACTACATTAGCCTTTCCTGGTTTATTTACTATAGTAATATCAAATTCCTGCAGTAAAATCAACCAACGAATAATTCGTGCACTAACCAAAGGCTTATTCATCAAATATTTGATAGCAGCATGATCTGTATGGATGAATACAGGATAACTTGTGATATAGTGTCGAAACTTGTTAATGGCATATACTATAGCTAAGAATTCCTTCTCAGTTGTAGTGTAATTCTTTTCAGCTCTTGTCAAGTTTTTGCTAATATAATAAATGGCATAGTGTTGTCCATTTTCAATCTGCCCTAATGCGGCTCCAATAGCAGTATTGGAGGCATCAGTATGAATATGAAAGGGCAGCTCCCAGTTAGGGCCTCTCAGTACTGGCGACTGGTTAGCTTTTCTTTCAAAGCTTCGAAGGACTTGTGGCAATCATCAGACCATACAAATTCAGAATCTTTCATTAACAATGCAAACATTGGATTAGCAATGGTACTAAAATCAGTAATAAATCTGCGATAAAAGCCAATATGTCCTAAGAAACTATGGACATCAGTTTGAGATTTCGGAGGAGGAAGACTCTTGATGACCTCTACTTTCTTAGGATCAACCTTAATACCTTGAGCAAAGATATGATGTCCTAAAACAATTCCTTCCTCCATCATCAAGAAACATTTTTCAGGATTAAGAGATAAATGATATGCTTCACAAGCGTATTAGAACCTTTTCAAGTTGCTCTAATGTATATTCAAATGTGTCACCAAACACTGTGAAATCATCCATGTAAATCTCTACACTCTCGTTGGTTAAATCAGAAAAAATGGCCAAGACAGCTCTTTGAAATGTTGCTGGTGCATTACATAATCCAAAGGGTAATACTCTATAAGAAAATGTCCCCCAAGGACATGTGAAGGTTGTTTTTTCCTGGTCTTCTGGTGCCACTTGGATCTGGTTATACCCACTAAAACCATCCAGAAAACAGAAAAATTTCTTACCAGCAAGAGTGTCCAACACTTGGTCTATAAATGGTAATGGAAAGTGGTCCTTGTGTGTGACTTTGTTTAATTCCCTGTAATCCACACACACTCTCATATTTCCATTCTTCTTAGGCACAATAACTAATGGGGAAACCCATTGACTGTCTAAAATCGGATAAATGAATCCTACTTCCAACAATTTTTCAATTTCTTCTTTAACAATGTCTTTCAAAGCGGGATTCAGACGTCTCTGTGGTTGTCTAACTGGTTTGACATCCTCAGTGTATATCCTATGTGTGCATACATCAGGGTGGATTCCAACCATATCCGTATAATTCCAAGCAAAAGCTTGAACATGTTTCTACAAAACAGCAAATAGTTTGGCTTCTTGATCGTCAGTCAACCAGCTGTTAATATTTACAGGTTTTCCTGGCTGAATTTCAATTTGCTTGACTCCGGGATAAACAGAGTCAACATGTTCATATTTTTTGATCAAAGCATTTAAAGGACAATGATGTGGTTGCAGATTATGAAATACTCTTGATTATGTATTAAATGCAATACCTGATGGAAGCATTGGCATAGGACAAGTGAAAGAAGTCAAAAGATGATGATGCCATCCATGTGGCAATGTAAAGGAACTTTCTTGAAGTGGAATAGATGGTAAATGTTCAGCAATTTGTTCATCATATTTCCATAATAGGCGATTGACCAGAACTTGATCATCCCTGAGGCCTTCTTCATGCGATGTATTCACCAAGACTGTTTCATGTTCAAAAATTTCTCTTTCTGGTGAATTCAGTTCTTCAATGTGTTCCTGTACTACAATGGTGGCAAGGGTAACAAGAGGCTCCTGTTCTTCATCAGACTCAGGATACCATAACTGTCCAAAAAATTTAGATGATGGTTGAGCAGGTGGATACAAAGAAATTTTCTTAAGATCTACTCCATTTGAAATAGTCATTTCCCCTGATCTAGAATCTATGAAAGCAGCTGTAGTGGCAAGCCAGGGTCGTCCTAGGATGATAGGATAGCCATTAGCTGTACTCCTAGGTTGCAACACTAGGAAATCTATAGGGTATTCCCAAGAAGATACTTTAATGGGAACATCCTCCAAAAGTCCTTCTGGTTTGGCAACTGACCTATCTGCCATTTCCAAAACTGTAGCTGTAGGACTCAAATCAGTGAGCTATAATTTTTGCATAATATCTTTGGTCATGACATTAATTGCAGCTCCTAAATCAATAAGCACATTGGGAATTTGAACCAATCCTACAGTAATGGTGATTATTGGACTTCTTGGATCACCATATTTGGGAGGTACTAATTTCCCAGAGAGAAGATCAACCAACTTTCCATCTACTTGTACAGTTTGTGGAAAGGCTTTCTTCTTCCTGCCAGGTTTCCTTATGCATAAATCCTGAATGGTTTTCTTAATCAATGGTACATCCTTGATTGCCTGCAACAGAGGAAGTGAAATTGACATTTTCTTCAATTCTGTGATTAACTCTGATTCAGGGGTAGTGATGGTGCGATCAAACCTTTCAAGAAATGGTAAATCTGATGTGACACGTTCAGATTTTCTTTGTAAGTTTTCTGCGTTTTCTTCCTTTTGCTCTGATTGTATTTTTTTTGGACTTGAAATTTCTGGAATTTCTTCAATTGTAGGTGGAGCAGGGTCAGGTAAGACCTTCCCTGAGCGTAATTGGATGTTACCACAGTCAAGTACATGAACTGCAGCAGTATCTTCAGACTCAGCCTCATAAACAGGGGCTATTTGTCTGGCATTATTGGGGTTAGTCATAGGATGAGCTGGGAGTGGAGGTTGTTTTACTGGTTGTGCTTGTTGATGTTGTATTCTTCCCTAAAAATTTGAATTAGGGGCAGGCAACAAGTTTTGAGCTTGCCCCTGATACCTTTGTTGTCCTTGATATGATGGATATTGTTGTGGTGGAAATGGTTGTCCCTGATATTGTTGTCCCCATATTTGTCCTTGTTGTGTCCATTATGGAGGCATGGTATGCCAAGGTGGGTTCATCCATCCATATTGTGACCAATATGGAGGAGCTATCCAAGGTTGGTTCCAAGGTTGTGCAGAAACTTCTGCTTGTCCCCATGGCATATTCATATTCCAAGGAGATTGTCCCCAGTTTGGAAATCTAGGAGCATTGGGATATTGTGCATAACCACCACCAGATCTCTGCCCAATAGCATTGAGTTCTTCTGTTTGGGTGCCCAAAACAGATTTTAGATGAGGCAACAAAGGGCATTTATCTGTTGAATGTTCCTTGGAACAAATTCCACAAATAGAAGTTTTGTTTAGGGGGCAATCCTGCAAGGCATGCTTACTCCTACACCTTGGGCAATAAATTGCTAAAGGTGGTGTAGAATTAGATCTTGTGTTTTTCTCACCTAATGCAGTATTAAGTTGAACAAGGATATCAGTTTTTAAATTGGCCATTTCCTCCATCAACTCTTTTATACCATTATTTCCAGAATTCCTTTTCTTTCTCCGGTGGTGAGTGCGGGAATAGTTTTTACATAACTCCACAATATCTTCAAGGTCAAGTTGATCTATGTCTCCTTTTCCCATTAAATCTAACACTTCCCTAGATTCATCCTGTAATCCTCTTAAGAAGATAGGCTTTAAGAAATTGGGTTCTACAACACCACACCTCTTTTGGACAAAGGCAAAGCGATCAAGATAATCTTCTAGACTCTCATCTTCTTCTTGCTTGATCCTAAACAACTCATCTTTCCTGTTTCTTACTCTACAATAATCCTGATATTTATTTAAGAATGCTGTCTCCATTTCATCCCGTGTATCGATTGAGTTAGGTTCAAGATTGCTCATGAACCATCGGAGAGCAACGATCCTTAAGTGTGGAAGGAAACAATTTCAATTTTTGATTATCATTTATGTAGTCATAATTCTGACATAACACTTTGAATTCAAACAAAAATTGATCAGGATCTTCTGAAACAGTTCCCCTAAAAATTGGCAATATGGATGGGGAGATTGTTTTCATGGGGGCATCTAGAAGTGGATCCAACCGAATGGGATATTCAAAAGTTTTAGGAGGATCATCAAGATTATCATATCCACCTGGAGGTGCTGCTGCTGCAGCCATAGTTGTTTTCCTTCTAAAGGATGATGGGAATAGTCTAGTCAGAGGGGAGTGTTTAGCAGCTAGTGCTTCAAAAAGCTCTTTTTCTAATTTTTCCAAAAATGCATCTGATGAAGAAGGTATGTCTGGCTTATCTTCCCCAGGGATTTCAAATTCTTCATCTGACCGAGCAGGTCGCTTTGGTGGTTCAAAACCACTTTGGATAAACCTCCCTCTTTCGTCTCTCAGCCTATGCATTCATGCACATTTACTAAACAGATTGTAAAATTTGCAAGAACTATTTTCTGTATCCAGCCTACAGTTCTTGACCTACTTAAATTTGACTAACAACACCATTGTTCCCCAGCAACGGCGCCAAAAATGATGAGTGTCATTTAGTTCATCATTTAATCATTATTTATCAATCCGGGCAAGTGTCCTAAGGCTGTTTACGATAGTCAGTTCAAGCAGATGTAAGACATTCTATTCAAAAAATGGCTTTATTGGCGGAACAATTAGTGTTTGTTGGGGGTTCTTCTGTCACTCTAAACCCTATGAACTGAAAGGAAACTAGATTACGCTTGTTGAAATAAAATTGCAGAAATAAAATAACTCATCAAAGAAACCTATTTACTTTTGCTAAATCTGAAAATGCATTCAAAAACTGAATTAAACTTACTAAAATGAAAATTGCAGGAAATTCAGAATTGTAGAAAGTAAACTAACTAACTTTGCAAAATAAAAGAACAGAACTGAAAATAAACTTAGAAATGATAACTCGAAATAATAATGAAACTACAAACTCGAAACTGGAAATGATTTCAGCAAAATAAAAAAATACAGGAAAAATGACAGGTTTCCTATTTATTCTTCTACGTGACAGATTTAAACAAGAAAACCTGGTGAAAAACCTTCTTCCGCTCCTGGAAGTGGCCCTTGCTCCCTGGTTCGGAAGAAGGTGAAGAAGTAGCTCCGGTTTACTACTTAATCACTCCTTCAATCATAAAGCAAAACTGACAAAAACTACACTTTTTATTGAATTAAAAACATGCGAGAAAAATTTTGCATGTTACTGCTACAAAAATTTGATTTCTCACAATATTCAGAATTATCCTAATTGCAATCCTAATTCTCCTTAGCTCAACCCAGATGGGAGCTGGTTATTTATCTTACAAACATGCTAAATCAGGTGTGGAATGATTCTAATTTTAGGCATTTTAGGAATGTTGTTGAAACTGCATTCCTAAAATGCAGAATATGGTTACATGAATGAAATCTGTTTGTTGCACATTTGTTGGAGGTCTTTTGCGTTGAAAAAGGTGCACAATAGATTCACATAACTGTCCTTAACACTCTCCTACAATTTTTCCGCCTTTCCTGAGCTGTTCTAGTCAAAACTGTGCTTTTTCGGTTATTTCGGAGCAGTCCTGTTATCTCGGAGCAGTATCTCTGTTGTTCCGGAGCAGCGCCAGAATGCTTATTTTCAACACAGTTTGCGGTTCTTTTGTCGAGAATTTGGTGGATCAGACTTGGAAGTCTTTCAACAACCTATTCACACGCTCTTTTAAGTTGAATTTGACCAAATTCCAAGCCATGCACATCTGGCTGGAATTTGTCCAAGTTAAAATGGTCAAAATACAGTTTTGCACAGCTTGCAGTTTTGTCCTATTTTTAGTGCTATTTTTTGCATTTGACAACTTCAGAGAGCATGATATGAATGTTATATGTCCCACACGTGATTGCACTAACACATTTCACAATAAATCATTATTTATCAACAAAACTTATGTAGAAAATACAGAAAATTAGTAAAAACAGAATATTATGCTTCTAAATAGTCAAACATGTAAATAGTAGTAAATATTGTATTTCATCAGCAGAATTAATATCAAAACATGTCAAAAAGGTCTATTAAGGATGTCTAAAATAATCAATAATGAGGCAATTTTTGGCCTCATCATATATATCTGTGTGTGTGTGTGTGTGTGTGTGTGTGTGTGTGTTAGATGAAATAAATGAATCGTATTTTAAAGGTCAAGATTTCTGCGTGAAGACATAATAAAATCTTGTAATAGAAGTATATGTGCTTTTATTTTAGTTTTTGTCTAATATGTATCGTGAGAAAAGTTTCTAGCCTCAGTTTTATTTCCCTTAAAAGCATCTCTCTTTTTCCCCTTTCTCATAAAACATTAAGGAACCAACCTCTTCTGGAGATTAGACGGAAGATCCCAAAGTGAATTCCGTCTATTCAATGTTGGCAAGGTCGTAGGCGCAAACAAATAAACCATAGGCCGATTTTGTTCCAACAATTTATATTGCTTTGAAGGATCCAAAGTGCAAGGAATAACCTCAAAAACACTTTCTTCTATATGTTACCTTGGAAACACTAAAGTGCAAGGATGCTCCTCCATAACATTTACCTTCTTCTATTGCCTTAAAATCCCTAATTGCTATCAATTTCCTCCATCCTCGTTTCTTTATTATGCTACTCTTAAAACCCTAAAGTGCAAGGGATAACCTCTACAAAACTTTCATTTATATTATCATAAGAGGAATCTTTACTACTTGCGAAAACGAAGATGATTTACTTGGAATAAAATTGACCTCTTCTATCATCTTTCTTTTAAAATTTCCCTCTACATCTTTCTTTGCACCTTTAATTCGTTCTAAATTCGAACTTGCACATTGCACTTTCTTATCCCTTGTATCCTTCTTTGTTTTTTCTAACGGTTGATTTGAGTTAACTATGATGACATGTCGTAGATCGTCTTTTTTCCTCTTCTTTTTGAGTGGAATATCCTTGATCTAAACCAACTTATATTACAATATGATTTTTTTTTTGGTAAGTGTTTGTATTTATAACGGGTTTTAACAAGGATCCCAAAACCTGATTACATAAGCAATGGACCTAGGGCATCAATCCCTTGAAACTGGACACCAAAACAGAAATCCCGCCCAGCGGTAACAGTAAGCATGAAACAATCCCCCTTAGCGGGAAACAAACAAATAAGAAAGAAAGTAGTTTTGGAGATCCCGCCCAGCGGGGAGTAGCCAAAAACCACCATCGAGAAGATCCCGCCCAGCAGGAAGAAAAAAAAAACCGTTACAATAAAATCTCGCCTCGTGGGAAGCAGTCAAAACCACCACAAACAGTCCCGCCTAGCGGGAAGCAACAAGGAAATCCCACCATCCGGGAAACCAGTAGAAAAGAAAGGATCCCGCCTCGCGAGAAAATCGGCGGATTTGGTTGATCCCGCCCTGTGGAGAAACCATCCCACCCACCGAGAAAACATTCAGTTCAGCGAGAGCCATCCTGCAGGAAGCCGACGACCGGCACGAGAGAGGATCCAGCCCATCAAGAAGTGACCAGAGAGTTGCACCACAAGGAACCCGCCCCGGGAAAACAGAAGAGGATCCCAGCAGCAGGGACCAAGAATCCCGTCCAAGCACAGAGTCCGCCGAGAATTCACAAGAAAAAGGGGGAAGTTGTCCAAACCCTAAACCGTCACCTCCACCACACCGAGAAACGCAGGGGACCAGATCCACGCGAAAAACCTACAAAAAACCCCAGGGGGAAGCCTGAGGGAAAAAGGGAAGGGATCCCCAACCAAACAGGGATCCCTGGGAAGCACCAGTCCGAAAAAACAACCAAGGAAACCCTAGCCGGCCGGGAGGGGCGCAGATAGTGGAGAAGGATCTCCCCCTAGGAGATCATCTGCAAACAACCACTCCCCAGGAGGGATGACTTAGGTTGAGCCAGGGACTGGGCAGGAACCAAGAGCCATGGGAGGGGGAGCAGGGGAGGGACCAGAGCCCTCCCCTCTCTACTCCCAATATTTATAACTTCATTGTTGTTCATATTACAATATGATTTCCTTGCTTCACTTTGAAGTTTATTTCATGACCATAATTTTCTCTCTTTCTTCATAGTTTAAACTTTGGAATCTCTTGTCATGTGTCCAGTCTCACAACAATTGTGGTATCAAAACACAATATTTTCATAATCTACTTTTTGATAATATTTTATCTATTGTGGCAAAGATTTTGAAATATCCAACAACACATATTTGAGTATATATATCATGCTTTTGCTCCTTAGTAGTTAGTCCCTCCTTGATGAATTTTCATAGTATATTTTCAATATTCTTCAAAACATTATTATTGATAAGCTGATATAAAAGTCCAAAAAGTCTAACCCACACTGAAGCTTTTTATCATTTTTTATTTTGATAAAAAAATTCTCAAACCATGGTCTTAAAAAGGACATCTCTCCTCCTAAACCAAGGACCACCACTTATTATTTTATCTTTGATTTCCAATTAAAAAAAATAACGAAGAAAGAAACCTTTAGAAAAAAAATCACAAAGTAATTTAAATTCAATCCTCACTTCCACTTGATTCAATTTTGAATCTTTGAAAACCTTGACCAATATCATGGAACTTATATATTAATCCTCTACTTTTAAAAACCATTGTATTATGCTCAATCATCTCATCCTTGATCCTTGATATTGGCTTTTGATACAAAATCTACTCCTTGGATCGAACTTGTCATATGTTTACTCTTCCTCTTATCTCCAACTTGGGCATTTGCACTTCTAACCAAGGCATCTTGATTTTTCATCAAAGATTTCAAATATAACTTTTATTCTATACTACCCACTATAACTTGCTCCTCCTTCACACTTACTTTTAACTCACTATTAATATTATATGGTATTGCTATTCTCAATTTTTTTTTTGATAATTTATAAATACCATAAACATTATCTATAACAATGCTAACTTTAATAACCCTAACCATAAAACTTCAAAAATCTAAATAAAGAATAAAATAATACATCATTGATTAAATAAATAATATCCTCTATATAAATTATCCCGTTTTCCTGTCCTCCAGAAAACAAAGTTTCCTGATATGGTGACATTTCCTTTAGAGAACAAAGTATCCTTATATGTTGACAAACTCCACGTAGTCGATGGAGATGGCACACAACAAAATCTGTATATGATATTTATTTAAAAACGCCAAGCATGACTCATGTTCCTTGAAAACGATCCAACCTCTTTTTTTAGCTTTTCATGAGTGAAAACTTATGACCTCGCGTGGCTGAGAATGCTTTGTTTTGAGTTCAACGTTCACAAATTACAGGAGACATTCCAAGCCATATGCCCCACCCATTATTATCCCTTCATCCCCCTCCAAAAACCATACACATTAATTAACAAAAATAGAACTTCATAAAAAAATTATGCCCAAGTCAACTTTGCCACTTAAATCTAGCCACACGAGAACCCAACAAAAAAACACATTTGTATATCTCAAAATAAAAAAAAATTTATATAGAAATTGGTGACGGTTGAGTTTTATGGAAGACTTTACAAAGATAAATGTTTTTGTTGACTTAGTCTTTATTCAATTATAAAGGTTTCCTATGTTAAATTAAAAAAAAACCTATAACATTAGAGCAAACTTAAGGTATTGAATAGGCAACACAAATCAAAGTTTTTTTATTTTAGAGAAATATAACAAATTATTCACACCTATTTTGTGGTTTAAGGTTTGAACATTTTTATGATGTTTGATAGTGGTCGAGTGCTTGTTAATGGACATTTTCAGTTTTTTTTTTTTTTCTTTCAGAGTTGGTCACACCTATTTTGTGGTTTCAGGTTTGAACATTTTTATGATGGTTGATAGCGGTCGAGTGCTTGTTAATGAACATTTTTAGTTTTTTTTTTTTCTTCTTTCTATTACATAAGAGAGTTGGTCACAACTACACTATTTTTAGTAACTCACAAGTGCAGAGTTCAAACCATAGGGGTTGCTTTCAGCAAACTTATTCCGTTTCGTTATTGTTGACCTAACGTGAAGGGGACCACCGGTCGTTCGATTTTCGTATCGTCATCATTGGTTTGGTGCGCATTCAGAGGATTCAAATCAGACTACTACCTTTGCAAACAGGCTACCCTGCGTAAAGGGGACCACTGATCATTAGGGTTTCATATTGCCATCATTGATCTAGTGCGCATTTAAAGGATTCAAATCAGACTACTACCTTTGCAAACAGGCTACCTTCGATATTTGAACTTGGTTGTCTTCTTGATAAATGCTTGACCAGACAAACACTTATCAATCCACCTAGCCTCGGTTACACTTCCACTTAAATTCATTATATGATTAAGGTCCCCTTAACTTCTTTTTGAATTTATATAAATTTTCTTTATGAAATGAAAGATTTTAATTACGTCAGCCAGACCCAAATATGGTCTATGGGACCTCAAATATGGAAGTACAATTACTCAAATCATATCATATGATCTTTAATATCTTTGAGAAGGTTGTTCCTTCTCTTGCTGATTTGTGTTAGCAATTCTCCAACTTATTTTATTTTACTGTCTTCAAATAAATCTGTCATAAACTCGTTCCCAAGTGTTTCTTTGTATTTGTCACGGATATCTGAAAAAATTGGGCATTTATAGATGAAGTGTTCCTCTATCTCTACTCGCCTCTGTGCTGCATAGAGTACATATCCTTTCTTCCCATTGTTCTTTGGGCGTTGTCCATCTCCCTGTTTCACATCTAAGCCTATGAGAGCTAGTCCTTATCTGAGCAATGAGTATTTTTTCCTTCCACTTGATTTCAGCGCCTATATACGCTTTTTCCTTGTGGTCATACGTTAGTTAAAATTTGCAATATAATATTGTCTTTTCCTCCGCTTCTGAACTTGTCATTCCACTTGCATTTTAACAACCAGACAAATCTAAAGACATATCCATTCCTAAGAAGAGATTAGGAAAAAAACAAAAAAAGCGAAGTTCAAAGCAAACTAGGCAAAGATATGATGTCTTGTCATTGCACATTAGGCTTTCCCCGTCTTACTAACTGTAGGTAGTGGGCACTTGCTTCCGTGATGAACAAGCTACGAAATTAATAAAATAAATATCTCGATGGACAGCAGGGCACGATTGGCGGAGGACAGCCAATCACAGCATGGTGTTGGCGTTAAGGAGCCAATCGGATCTCAATATAACCAGGCTGTCTTAATAAGAAAGAGCATCCAACGGGAGAGCGCCACGTGAGCGGGGCTCTATTCTGGTGCACACGCACGCTAATCGGAGGCGCTAACGCGGGACTTTTAAACAAACGGATAAAATGATGTAATAAGACGGAGGGATGTGACCTATGCAGGTGGTAAAATACGAGTCAAACACTCGCCCTTGCCCGCATTTCCAGGACGAGAAAAGATAGGCTCGATCGAGGTGGAAGAGAAATTTCCTAATTGAAGGCCTTCTCCATGTGACCGACCGCCTCCACGGGATCGCCGGTTCGGGGAAAGATCCTGGCAAGTCTGTCCCCGCCCGTTAGCGAGCTGCGGAGGTTTATTCATGGCCAGGGAGGCAAGAGCGACGAGAATAAGGAGGATGTCTTTTTGAAGAGATGGGCGGATCCCTGGATTTTGAGTGCAATTGCTGAAGGCGACAAAGCGGAAAGCCCTGGCGAGGGTTTGGGGGTTTGTGTCCAGATCAGGATGAAGCATATACTCAGGAAATTGCACATTGGATCCAACGTGGACGGCGGGGGCAGGGCCCTAGATGCCAGATCATCGACCTCCGCCGAAATTAGACACGCTGGAGGGCTGTTGCCCTCGCCGTCCTCCGCCGGAGGGGGGGCCAGGTTGGAAGCGGGAGCTCCAGCGGCACCACCGGCGGGTACAGCAGTGGTAGGGGCAGGGACAGGCGGAGGAGTGGGGATTGAGGAGGAGTTGTTCAGGGACTTTAATTATTTTGAAGAGGAGTATCAGGTCCAATTGGCGCTTGCAATCAGCGCTTCTTCAACGAATACGGAGAATAGCAGGAACGATCCGGAGTCGTTGCAGATTAAGGCCGCGAAGAGGATCAGCCTTGGCCATTCTCCCTCGCCTTCGCCTGCCAACACGCCCGCTGAATTCCTCGCTCATCGCTACTGGGTAAGCGAAGCAGCCCTCCCGCGCATTTTCCCCTTTCTTGATTCTCAATCAGGGTTTACAAAGCATTTCGTTTCCTCTTGTTAATTAGATAATGGCAAATCTAGACTCTGGATTCTTTGGTTAGGAGATTATTTTTTGTTTTTAAAATTCATTGTATGGGATTAAAATGATCCACCCGTATTAGATCGGGACCACATAGTGGTATAATAACATAATTTTTTTTTTTTTTTTTTGACAATTATACATTTATGGTCTTCTCCTTCAAAGTCGAGGTATTCAACTGATTGAGCTCATGCCATTTAATTCTTGGTAGGAATTTTTAATTGGCCAAATTGCCAACATTTCTTGGGGCAAATTTTCCATAGAACTGAGGCCAAGGCGAATGTTAGGATTATTCTCACAAGGCCGAGGGCATTATGATATTGGTAATGGAAAATTTTATGATTAGACAGGAGAAGGCAGGCTTCGTGTTCCAGAGAGGATCCTCTTTTTATTATCAGTTTAGATCCTCTCAAAAGGCTTTACAAGGAAGACAGTTACTATTGACTAAATTAGAGTTCAATGAAGTATAGGCGCTGGAGCTTTTGCTGCCAACGGACATTTTGAACCACATTGTAACTCACCAAACTTCACGGAATTTCCAACATGGAGCCCCTTGAAATTGCATTGAGTGCTCCGTAATAAGGCTGAGCTCCATATCTGTGAATTGGGGTCTAAATAGGGTTCTATATGGCTCTCTGTGGCCATCACTGTGGAGGGGATTGGAATGAAAAAATGAACTGTTGTCTCTCTATATGTTGATCTGTAGAGACTTCATGCATTTACGAAAGTGCCAAATTCATATATGTTGAATTGTGTATGGTATGATGCAATTGTATCTGTTGCATCCTATTACCCTGGATATATATACTTATATTTGGTTATATGGGATTGACATAGGCCCCACCCATTTTACATCGTGACCACATAGCGGTATTATAACAGCTTGGCAATTATGCATATATCACCGGGCAAAATTTGAACCTGGG
This sequence comes from Wollemia nobilis, assembly GCA_028583015.1. NCBI lineage: Eukaryota > Viridiplantae > Streptophyta > Pinopsida > Araucariales > Araucariaceae > Wollemia > Wollemia nobilis. The sequence goes on along the minus strand of JAQPPZ010000523.1, from coordinate 4,416,140 downwards.
TCTTCTTCTTGAAAGTCAAGCAATTTAACTAGTTGAGTTCATTCCATTTGATTAGAAATAAGGTTCCTCCATATTACATTTGAACCTTAGTTTAGGGTGTGAGAATCCTCACTCCCCACCAATTGCTCTAAAACCCATGGGCTATTTCTTGCTCAAAACTATTCCAATGGCAGAAATGTGGATTTTATGTTAAAATATTTGTTGAATTTAAATTTAAATGAAAATATTGGTTTTGGAGGAGGTATAGATGTTCATTTTGACTTGGATGTCCACAATCAAAGCTACCATCTCATACTTGCTGTGACTTGAATGCCTATATGATTGCAAAATAATAAGATTGGACTCGTTGTTGCATTTTGTCTCCGTATTTTCCTCCAATTGTTGCAAGTCAGTGCCTGACCATGTCTAGTTTTTGTCCAGCATACCTGCTGTTATCCTACTGACATTCGGTGTATTATTGTGTCTTGTCCTGCTGCGTCTGTCTACTGTCACCTCTTTTTTTTCCTGCCTAAATCCATTGACTATCATACAGCATCTCTTTGTTGCTTCTCTGTGAGTCTCATGTGTCTCATTATCGTGACTCTCTATATCTTGCCTCTTGCCTGTTGCCTCTTGCTTCATTTTATAACATTATCTTATAAAATTCTTTCTTTCAAGAAAATTGTTACATCATAATATTTGGAGGAAAGAAAAAAGGATATTTGTATACTTCAATATGCTGGTAAGATTCTTAGTGCTTCGAATATCATACACTTGTATTTACAAGGGCAAAACATAAAAGAAAAGGTATCATCCTCACAACCACATGGATCATGTCTTTTACATTGCAACAAAATGTTTTCGGTTCAGATGCAAGTATTGAAGGCCAAAATTGAGGTTCATCTAGCAACTTTGGTATACTTGGGGAGAAAGCAATGGCCAAATCAAAATTATGTGCAGAATTTTTCCGTTTTACATAGACTCTTTGCCTACTCCTGTGGCATCTGTCTCTAGCCTAATTTTCAGAGGTCACTATCTATTCAAGGTCCATCTGGACCTAGATATCCTACTTTCTATGGAAGAGATTAATGCAAGAAATTTGGACCAATGGCTCTCATAGCCAGAAACATAATACATGGTCAGCCACTTCTACGATGAAACCCAAATTGCATTTATCATCTGAAAATTATTCTAAAAGCCCTGTTTCTGGGGCAATCTTTATGTCAGTAGTTTAAAGAAGAATGTAAAATGTAATGGAATGAATATAAAGGTATCCCTTGGCAGTTGTTTGACATGGTAGCCTGCTTTGAAGATAAATAATTCCAATGAAAACGCAAAAAACTATATATAAGTTTGAAAAATCAATCTACAATGGCGCTATTGAACTTGATTTTATGTTGATACGTTTAGTCATTTAGGATTCTTAGCTGAACTACGAAGTTAGTCTACATCATACTGAGAAAAAAAAAGTGGACCTCTTAAAGGTTCTTACCATTGGGGATGCCAATTACATTGTAGCCAAGATTGAAGAATTCCATGCAAAGATAACTAAAATGAACAACTTTACCATTGTTGATGGGTGCATGATGAAAGCCCCAGTTACGTCTTGCAACTCTACAAAGGGCACTTTGCTGACAGAAAAGAATCCACAAGTTAACCTCGAGAAATGACACGCTTCATATCAAATGCTAACGAATGAAAGTTGAAGACCAAACACTCTTCATGAAAAAGGGTGCATTTAACACTGATTCTCGAAGTAACTGGATGGTAATTGCCTTGTAAAACCAATTAGGCCCTTGGTGCAACTAATCTGAATGAAGGAAAACAAAAAATATTGACATTGATACCTTCCTAGCATAGTTTATTGAAGGAAAACAAAAAGATTGACATTGATCTTGAAAAATTAATAGTTCTACAGTGAACAGACGAGGAATTCCAAAGAGAACAGGAGAATATATATCGTTCCAAGATTTCGGTCAATGGCAAGCCAGATGTGAATATGGGGAGCTAAAAAATGGATAATGAGAAATAAGGTGTAGTGCCTTTACCTACCATTTTTACCACATCCCAAGCCTTGTAATATTTCATGTTTGTAGTTAGGGCAGAGTTTCAACCAGTGCGCTATTGCAGATCCAATTTTACCATTTCGTTAAGTAACAAAGTCATTTGTCGTTAATCTTCAATGAGTTGAGAGTTTATCTTACTATGTATATTGTATTTTTTACTTCGACACTTTAACTGCATAGGTATATAATGGATGGGGCACAATTGGGATATAAATGCATGTAAACATACATAAATATGCTTCTAACGAGCTATTGATTAGATGCATGCATTAGGAATTTTACTTGCTTAGCATGTTGTTGACTTTCAGCAAGCTTATCAGTGAGGTGTTCTTTGGCATTCGTATTGTTTTTCTGTTAGAACATTTACTATTTTAAATTTCCAATGAACTTTGTTGTTTCTGACCATTGTGAATAATGTAGAAAATCATTGAATAGTAATGGGACATTTGTGTAGGGTGAAGGGTCAATGGCCTCAAACCTGCAGGGGACATACAACCGAATGCTTGTATGCCTATTATTATATGTATGCATATTGAAGTTCTTTGATATAGGTAGTATTTCATCAAAGGGATTTGATGTAGATAGTAAATATTCCTGAAAGGGATTATACATAGGCATGAACATTTTTACGAATGGCTTAAGCAGTGGAAAATAAAAGATTAATGCAGGACTAAGGTGTGTCAACGCATGCACATATCCCCATTATTCACTTAATCGTAATTTCTGGGTAAAAAAATTGATGCGATAACTTATATTGGGTATAGCTTTCATTTCAGATACTGCCAATGATCAGAAACTGATTACATATCTGATAATGAACCAACAAAAACTATGTAGAGGTCAAATTTGGACCATGGTGCTCAAATCAGATCTTGGAAGTGGCTTCAAGTCTGCAACCAATACTTAGTATATGCTAAAGAGACAAAAGTGTACCATAAAATGATGAAGGCAGCCCATAGAGGTTTGAGAAGCTCTTTGGAATGTTTACACTTCTTTCTGAAAATGCTTGCCTATTAGTGAAAATCAAAGACAATCGACCAGTCACTGCTAAAACTTTGAAAAGTCAACTATAGAATTTAAAAAGATAACTGTTAGCGAAAATTTGATTATAAAATTTATTAATAACAGCTCATAATCAATGTTATTGATTGTTAAACCTTGTCTTTATTCTGAAGAATGACTTTAGGAGACAAATCAGTGTAAGAAAGCTTTAAGAGAGTTGAGCCTCTCTAGTATCCACCACTTGTCTGACAGTTTCATGGGCTGCTGCACTCCTAACCTCTGCTGACTCCTTACTGAGCCAAGAGATCATTGTCATGGATGCTGCTATCACATTATCATCACATCTATCCTTGTGACCTTCCAGAGTCGTTTAAAGTTGTGCACACAGAGGACTGTGTTCCTCTGATGAAATTTCTGTAGTGTCTTCTGATGGCAAGACAGCAGATGTGCACACATAGTTGTTCCTCCATGCTTCCCCTGGCTTTATTTTCTTCCAGAGAATGGTCTAGATAACGCTTACATTGCACTCTAATCCATAGGCTTCTTGGGGTATATTCTTCTTCACCCAAGGCTTGATGAGATGCTCGAGTGTCCTTAGAGCTGCCCGTTTCTCCTTGCTGAGGACCATGACTGATACAAAGCACATGAACAGGAATTCTGCGGTCTCAGATGATTACTTATAAAGTAACACTCCCACCACTCTTTGGCACTGGGGCACAACATACTGTATTTCGTTTTAAGCCAGCTGCTAATTTCCTTTTTGAAACTTCTGACATTGGCAAATCTGCTAAGCCTTTCACATGCTGAAACTCCTCTGCCACAAGCTGGAAATGATATCTATTCAATGCTTAACAAAAGAGCTTAAACTAGAAGCATTTAAGTGCCTTTTGAAAAGGAGTCCCTAGCTCATCATTTTCAACTGAAGAGGTTGCATGGTAGGCCTAAACAGCTTCCTATGCATCCCCTTTTTCTCTTCCCTCTTTTCTCTGTCTCCGTGCTTGCTAGCAGATAGTGGGGGGAATAAATTTAAGTAGTGCTGCCCTGTCCATTAATCTCCAAGCTTCCACCTGCTACCAGTGCTTTCATCAGCTGTATTGGGGAGAGTGGAATTAATGTGTATCACATTGTGGTTGCCAATCCTGAGTCTGGTGCTGGCAAAAGAGTCCTCAGATCGAATCTCCTTACCTGTACATCCACCTGATAAACCTAAGAGATTAGCACAATAGTGAATTGTAAAAGCTATCAATCTGGACAAGGATAGTTCAACATTAGAGTGGATCATTGCAGTACAGGAGTTAACATCTAGAGATGAGGACTGGACTGGGCTTGGACAGGCAGAGAGAAATTTGGAGCAGGACCATGAGCCATGATTTACTGCAACTTTCATTCGAAGGATATCATAATCCATTGAAATTGCACTCTGCAGATGTAAATTTTAAATCTTTTAATGTCAACAGCTATTTGAAATTCCATCTCTAATTTATTACTTGATGCGCTTTAAGTTGTTTAGTGCTTAATTTGACATGAATATATTTTTCTTGAGCATAAACAATCCTTGAATTTACCTCTTGTCAAGTTTCTTGTTAAATTTTTGTGCCAAGTTTTCCGTGGTGTCAGGCCAATTCTGACTCTTCATACTTTCGAGGCACTCTTGACTCCAAATATGGCATGGGTGAGTCAAGACTAGTCAAAACCACATAGATCAGAAAAACTATAATTGTTAACCAAAATTGCTTGTCGTGCTTGGAAAAGTAATAGGAAAAAGTTACCTAGCTATATAGGAAATTAACATATCATACATTAATTTGCACTGCTAAGAATGCTTGAGAACTTAAGAGAATATGGTGTCAAATATCTCTGAGTTCTTTATATTTCTAGATCAGTGACTCCTATTTATTTATTTATTTATATGAATGGTTTCCATGGCTTATATCAAATTTGTGACTGTTTTGTTAGATATTATAATGCTGCATCAATTAAAATAATGCCATGTTTTTATAGAAATGATAAGTCTTTTGGGTTGTTCTGATCTGCAAGTACAGTTATATTGTTTTTGGTGTTTTCATAATTTTTCACATTCACAATTTGTTACATTTTAAAATGTTCATAAGTGTTTTCTACATATTCTGATGTGGCAATGTGTACCACATGGTTGTGGATTGCAGAGCTATAATGTTGTTGATTATGATGAAAAAGTGATGGATGGATTCTATGATGTCTATGGCATTTTATCGGACCCCAGCTCACAAGGGACAATGCCCTCTCTTATTGACCTTCAAGAAACACCTATTTCAGATAATATCGGATATGAAGTTGTTTTAGTTAATAGATTCGTAGACCCTGCAATAGAACAACTAGAACAAAAGGCACGTGGTATTGTGCTAGAGCTTAAATCAGCTGGCCTTGGCCCATTAGATAGTAGCTTAGTACAGAGGATAGCTGATCTTGTTGCAGATCACATGGGTGGCCCTGTCAATGATGTGTATGATATGCTTTCAAGATGGACTGTAAGAAGTTACGAGTTGCGCACATCACTGAATAGTATTGTTCTACCTCTTGGTTGCTTACAGATTGGGCTGCCACGCCATCGTGCCCTCCTTTTCAAGGTAGATTATTTAATCGGTCTTCTGTTGCATGCATATTACCTCACCAATTATGTAAATTTTGCGAATGCACACTCGCACAAGCTTGTCCACTTTTTATTTTTATTTTTATATAGGTTATATGCTTGTTTGTGCTTCCAATTCCCATATTATCCAGGATTTCTCTTGCAGTAAAGTGGGTTTGTTTCTGCATTCTTATCCAGGATTTTTCAAGCAGTGAGCAATGGATAGATGACCAATAGTTGAAAATCTTAATTTTGGCATGAGTTAGTTCAATTCAAGATAGCTTCATTGTCTATCATAATATCAGTGCAGTGTTAAAATTTTCTGGATTGGTAAAACTAAATACTATCCTCATTTGAACTGCAGGTATTAGCAGATTTTGTGGGAATCCCCTGCAAGCTAGTCAAGGGGAGTCACTATACTGGGACTGATGATGGAGCAGTTAATATTGTTAAGCTAGAACATGAAAGGTGATATCAGGGTTTATTTTTATGCCATTCTTGTCTTTGACTTGTTGAATTTGGCAGTAGATTTTTTTCAATATTTTGACCCTCCAAACTTTATTTCTGGAGCTGCACCTTGCATTATTAAAAAACTTATTCTTTGTACAGATTGAGCTTTCTAATCCTATTTCATTGAGAAACAAATAGTGAGCTTATCTATATTCTAAATATAACAGCTCACTTCTTAGTGTAGAGAAATTATATGAGACAACTTTCTGCTGTATTAAGTCGTCTGTCATATACCTACCAGTTAAAATCATATGAATTTTACATTTAAAAAAGTATTAAAGTAATGAGAAGTGTCTAGGGATATAACTATGTACACAATGGCAGGAAGAGGGTGTAATCCGTCATATTAGACATGACTACTAATAATTATGGTTCATTACATCTTCCCCATAAGTCATTCTTATATGTAATATGCTCAATTATTAACCGTTATGTACCATGAGATGTACAGGAACACATATTTATGTGCATGTTCTAGTACTCTATTTATAGTCAATCTCATTCTTTGCTACCTGCCCCCTATCCATGTATTGTATTCTTCCCTACTCGAATATATAAATATTGACATTCCACTGTGTATGTACCCTTTTGTATATAGTGATTGGCACTAAAAACTACAAGGGCTTTAGTGTCCTTGACTTTGGACTTGTGATTAAAGTTCTCAAGTGCCCATGAAATTTTAGATGTATAGTTATACTCTTGGCTTATAGCCATATACTATGTTCCATGATTTTTGAGACGGGGATGGCAAGAGATGATGGGACGTGTTTCCGGGATGGTGGGGCATGTTTTTGGGATGATGGAACAACTTTTTGGGACGTTGAGATACATCTCTAAGACGGCCCGAATCTTCAGACGCGCCTTCGTGGAACATAGCATATACATAAAATCAAATTATACATATAAACAAAGATGCATAAAAGGGTAGATAGAGAAGGATTATATGAATGTCCACAACTGAGCAAAGCAGGTCAATTGGACTAGAGAAAATGTACATAATTACAGTAGCATCGGAGGGGTCAAAAGAAATACCCCAAAGTCAAAGACACAAGATTATAAGTAAATTAATAAACCGTTAAAATATATTTATATTTATATTTAACAAAAAAGTGAAGACTTTTGTGACTTACAAATATCATATTTAATAGATGAATAGATAAAAAACAGTTTTACAGATATTTCTATACTTAAAAAATAAACATTTATATGTATTATTAAATTGCATGAGCGTAAGGGGTTAAAAATGTGTATTTCCAAGGTGGAGGCTCAGTTTCAAATCTTGCCAAGCGATACATGCACAAGTGCCAAATACCACTATTTGGTTTGTAGAAATACCATGACGTGGTACAGGTGCAGTCCATTTCAATCCCATAAAAACATTTAAAATAAAATTATTTATTTTCAATTTTTATTTTTTTAACTTTTTTGGGCAACCATTTCCTAGATGCCATTTCTACCATGCACTACCATTCTTCCTCTTTTTCTTCTTCCTCACCTTTGTTTTCCCCTCTAATTGGCATTCATTAGGCGTTTTCTCAACTCCTCACACCTCAACCCTTCATACTCATCTCTCATATCTCTAATCCTTCACATTGCTCTTTGTGGCTTGTGCACCTTCCACCCTCCTTAAACTCATTTTTCAACTTTTCATCACCTTTGGCTTCCCCTCTCCATCCAACACCATTCATTATTGCTATATTGGATCAATTTATAGGCTGCAAACAAATTCCAATGGAACAAACGGAAAAAAAAAATTCTAAAGACAATGTGAGGATACCCCTTATACATAGCATTGGTATCTCACCTTTGCATGATTACTTGTCTTTCTTGTACATGCCACAACTGGAACTACCCACATAGGATTGTGGAAGATAGTTTGCAAATTCCAACAAGCGCTTTAGCATGGAAGGCTTGTAGAACCTCTGCTTGCTTGAAGAGAGTCCATCATTTTTCTACCCTCTAGCAAGCCATTACCTATTGGAAAAATAGACCATATCTAATAACAAGGGCTGCATGTATAAGTTAGCACACACTTTGGAACAATAATACTATATGTGGGCAATTAGTTACAACTTTTCGAGTTGAACAACTTGTACTGCAATTTGGGATTGTTGCCAGGGTTTACAACTCCAGATTATCATCAAGGGCCAAGCCTATCTTGTTCGAACCTGGTCTTCCGGGAATAAGTAACTGTTTGTCACAAGACAAAAAAACCTGATGAACAAAAACTAAGAATTTATTCTAAATTTAGTTAACAATAATAATATATTATAAGTCACAATGTTAACAAAAGTGAAGTCCTACAATTAAAAACTAAAAACAAATTAGATCAAATGTAAGGTGGTAAAAGCATAATAATAATAAAATCTTATTTCAGATACATGATACATTATAATATTAATATATAATTTAAAAAAAAAAATTTAAAAGAGTTATTTCAAAGAATGAAATTGTCATACATAAGGAAAAAAAAGAAAAAGAAAAAGAAAATATGATGAGAAGTCATGCCACTTTAAGGGCATTTAATGCCTTAAGTTATTAAAAAATATTTAAGGGTATTTGAGAAGATAAGAGTACTTTGAAAAAGAAAAAGAAACAAAGAGAAGTGTATTAAAAAAAGTGCAATACCCTAGGGATTGATTCATTTTAATTTAAGACACCTGCAAAGACAGAAATTATCAAGAACATTTGCACTGAAACATGCCCTTGGATACATGTCTGTTTTACCTTGTTTATACTAATTTTCAATCTTATCTACCTGCCACATATCCTTATGTTATATTGTTGCTTACTTGAATATGTAAGCATTCATACTCCTTTATGTTATATAACCCTCAAGCATGTATCATTATCAAAGGAAGTTGAAGTAACACATTGGTTCTAGGACTACTGTAGCTTGTGGGAGTCTGACAGTGACACAAACAAACATACAGGGCAACATACTGCAGTGCGCTTCCATATTATACAAGGACAAACAATAAAATGTAAATAACAACCCATATACACAGACAAGTGTGTGACACTCAGTAGATAGAAATCAGAACATGGATCATTGTTATTCCAATCATCTACAGCATCTGCAGTACATCTTTAGAATATAACCTGGCCAACCATACAACACACACCAATGCTCTATGATGACTGTACTTTGATGATGCTTTAGGCTAGACAATAGTGTGTACACAATGAAATGCAATGCAGTGGGAGTGTGATGGATGATAACTGCCATGTCTGCCCCACTACCCCTCTATCTGCATACTAACAAAACATATTTATACGTCTAATATGCAACACATGCTTTTATTAGAAAATTTATTCTCAACACATGTAATAACAAAGCATAACACGTGTATTTGTCTATGGACACAACTCATACAGTCTTGTTTGGCTCATTTGGACCAACTTGTCCTACATATATTGTATTCAAGATTAATAGCCTACGATTCTGCTAGACATTCCCATTAAATCCTCTGCATTTAAAATCTGGAATATGCAGGCAAATTAATTGGCTCATGAATGTCACATCTGCATGACTGCATGATTGTAAGAATGCATGCACTATGTTGCGTGAACGTATATAGTAGTAATATGTCTTGTTCATAGAGTTGGTCCCATGTGTTGTCACATAGTATTGTCGCATGTGTAGTCGTGTTGACATAAGTGCTTGTAAGAATTATTGTGTAACGTGTTATGTTTAATGTTTCACGTATATGGGTAGTTCAGTGGTAGTTTGGCAGTTGCCAGTTGCCTACCAGTTCTTGAGACCTATATGTATGCCGTCTGCCTTGGTCAACAGAGGATGGTTGAGGATGTTGGTTGTCTATATTTGTTGCTTGTATGGTCTGTATGTTGTGCACTCGACCACACAATAATTTGTTGCATTTGATTGGAATATGGAGGATACATCTTGGGTATTTATATGTATCTGTAAGTTCTTCCTACACATATTGCATTCAAGATTAATATATTATGATTCTGCTAGACATTCCCATTAAATCCTCTACATATTAAATCTGGAATATGTAGGCAGATTAATTGGCTCATGAATGTCACATCTGCATGAACGCATGATTGTATGAATGCATGCACGTATATAGTAGTATCATATGTCTTGTTCATAGAGTATTGTCGTATGTGTTATTGTCACATAGTATTGTCGTATGTGTAGTCGTGTTGACATAAGTGTTTTTGTAAGAAATATTATGTAATGTGTTATGTGGTATGTTTAATTTTTCATGTATACGGGTAGTTCAGTGGTAGTTGGGCAGTTGCCAGCTGTCTATCAGTTATTGAGACCTATATGTATGCTGTCTGCCTAGGTCAACAGAGGATGGTTAAGGATGTTGGTCATCTATGTTTGTTGCTTGTTTGGTCCGTATGTTGTGCACTCAACCGCACAATAATGTGTTGCATTTGATTGGAATATGAAGGATACATCTTGGGTATTTATATGTATATGTAAGTTTGTCCTACACAGATTGCATTCAAGACTAATATCCTATGATTCTGCTAGACACTCTCATTAAGGCTCTGCATATAAAATCTGGAATGTGCAGGCAGATTAATTGGCTCATGAATGTCACATCTGCACGAGGGCATGATTGCATGAATGTATATACTAGTATCATATGCGTCGTTCAAAGAGTTTGTCGTATGTGTTGTTGCACGTGTAGTTGTGTTGACATAAGTGTTTGTAAGAAATATTTTGTAATGTGTTATGTGTTATGTTTAATGTTTCATGTATACGGGGTAGTTCAGTGGTAGTTGGGCAGTTGCCAGCTGCCTACCAGTTCTTGAGACCTATATGTATGCCGGCTAGCTTGGTCAAGGGAGGATGGTTGAGGATGTTGGTCTTCTATGTTTGTTGCTTGTATGGTCCGTATGTTGTGCACTCAACCACACAAGGATGTGTTGCATTTGATTGGAATATGAAGGATTCATCTTGGGTATTTATATGTAGCTGTAAGTTCTTCCCATTGTGTCTCTTTATTTATATATAATGGAAATATATTGTAAGGTGTTACATTCTCTATCTTCGTGCGTGAGTTATACAATATAAAATGTAATTATATTGTAAGGTGTTACATTCTCTATCTTTGTGCGTGAGTTATACAATATATAATGTAATTATTCTAAGATAATAGCATATGGAAATTTAACTAGATAATTTCCAAATTACAGAGGATTGTGTTGCATAAGAACCATACAATAATGGTTGATGAGACAAATTGCAACATATGGTAGCTTGGATGATTGAGCTGCAATGAATGTGACAGTTTATTTGATATGCAGTTGGATTTAAGTGAGATGGTGAAGACAAGTTGGTTGGGGTCACTGATGTTGTATGAGTCATCCATTCTATAAGGGATAAGTGTCTTATGAAGTATTTGGATGAAGATCTTGATCAGTTACAAAACTATTCATATTTGATTGCTATCATTGTGAGGTTTACGTTCAAGTACCAATCTAACTGCTTATTTGTCATATATTTTGATATAATAAGTGGATGTCTTGATGCAATTACCTATAACATATTGAGAGACCTAATGAAATTGGGTGAAGGAATATTGTCTAGTATAGGAGAAAATTGAAATAAGTAAAGTCAGTACACAAATTTTAAATAATTGAATGACCAGGAAAATTAGAAGGAATGGGATATATCTTTCATACACTCGTAAGAATTTAGAACTTTACATATTCTGGTACAATATCTTTGAATGTCTTAGCTTCAAATTTTAATGTACAAAAGAACATTTTTCAAGAATTAGAAATAAAGTTTAGACATACATGCCTGGCCATTTTTGGCTCTCACTTGAAATACACCCATATTAAGTACATCGCTATGGGGTGAAATGCACCCCTCCTTGCACCCATGGGACACGTTGTGCATTGATGCTTGTTAGGGCAAATAACCTAATCAAATCTTGCAATAAGGAAATTGCAAAAAGTGAGAAAGAGAAAGGAGAAAGGGGAACCCACCATTCACTCATCTCATACTCGTTTTAAAGTTTTCTCACTCATCCTCAATGACTCTGCAGCTCTCATTTTTAAATTCAATTACTATTTACTAAGTTTTGTATATGTTTCAATTTTACAGTTTTTCACAATATACCCAATATTCTGAGGTCTGAACTTGGCATGCCCTCATTCCCTTTCACCTTGCATAACCTTGCACCCTTGCATTCAAGTACCCTAGTCTTGTGTTTTACATTGGGTGATCCCTATGCATGCATACGACCTTGATGCCTAACTAAGGGGATATTTAATTAATTAAATCTTGTAGGTAATGTGCAAATAATAAGAAATGTTATCACATAAATTTTTTTTTTTTTTGTAAAAGTAATAAACAATATTATGAGATTTTTTTTCCAATGAATATGTTATATGTATCTGCACAGTTCAAATTGGGCTTCTTCATTAACCTGATTACCATTGTATCTATTTTATGCTCATCAGCTCTAAGTTATTGACAACATGTTGGATTCTATGAGTCTTCCAATTTTGCTCTTCCTTTTGTTTTAACTACAAATTGTTTAAATTTTCAAGTGGATCACAAGAAAACATGTACGAACATGTTGGTCAATTTGCTATTATTAAGGAAAAAGATTAGTCACCAAAGGAATTTCCTCTTGGTGACCTTGGCTTTTGCATGGGTATTCTAATATATATATATATATATATATGTTTGTTTGTATGTATATTCTTGTTTTATTGGATGTAGTAGATAGAACATGGGTAAAAAATAGTGGGTTTGGAAGGTGGACAAGAAAAATGATTTGATAGTCATGAAGACTTTTTTTTGTTGCATTGGGAACCTCTATAAACCCTAGCTAGTTGGGTAAATACGAAGTCAGCGGGAACCCCGGCCTTCCAGGGAATCGAACCTAGGCAGCCCATCGAGTAGCACTTGGCTGATACCAACTGACCTATCTCCTTCGGGTAAAAAATTTAGGTTAAAGCACGGGATTTTGAAAGGGTTCTGGTCCCTTACGCAGTGGTTTGAACCTGGGTCTCTTGGATGAGAACCGAAAGACGTACCACTACGATGTCCCATCCCAACAAGGATTAAAAAATGTTAGGGTAAATCATGGGTTTTTGAAACGGTCCCGGTCCCCTTGATCGGGGTTTGAACATGGGTCTTCTAAATGAAAACCCAAGGATATACCACTACGGTATCCCTCATGGGACAATTTTTTAGGGTAAAGTGCAGGTTTTTCAAAGGGTCTTGGTCCCTTGTGCAGTGGTTTGAACTTGGGTCTCCTAGATGAGAACCCCAAGACATACCATTGCTGTATCCACTGGGTCTCCTGGGTCATGAAGACATGTTGCTCACATCCATTGGCCTCTCATGGATGGTATAAGAGGTGGTATGGTGTAATTAGTTTGGGTTGACAGTCTGGTAGACAATTGAGTTGGTTCGCATGAATGCATGAACGTCTGCATGAGCCACCTAAGTGATGAATCCATGATAATTCATGTATGTTTTACATAATGTGTTGTACATAGTGTGTCAAATGATGTTATTGTTTCATGTACTAAATGTCGGCAATTGTTGACCATTTATTGCTATGTGTATGTGAATCTACCCTAGTCAAGAGGTGTGGTTTGTACCATGTAGTAGCATGGAGTAAGGAGTTGGTTGTCAGATGATGGTTGTGAAATGCATATCATTTGTATCTTGTACACTTGACCAGACCATGATGTATTGCAAATACTTGGAATGCGAAGGATAAATGCTTTCCGTTGGATATCTACGAATTGTTTCCATTTTGTCTTTGTTTATATAATATGGAATAATATTATACTGTGTTGCATTGTATAGAGATATTTGAATGACTAGAGTATTCTCACATGCTAAAGTTTAGTTAAACTTGGGTGCAAAAGGGTATGGTAAACATAAAGAGAATCTACTCAAATGAGAACGAGTAAATGACAAATGGCATGAGCTTATTGATTATAGCAAAAAGAGACGAAGGATAAATCATAGAGTAGTTGTTTGATAATTCTGCAACCATGGCCTTGATTTCAGCCAGGCCTTAAAGACTATGGTGGAGGATAATTCACTAGTGTCTAATGAGGTAATACCGCATGTGATTGACCCATGGCTATTTGATAACAAGAGAATTGTAGATACCCTTATGGCCTGTCCAATCAAAGCTGATCAATAGATTGCCCGTTACTCTTAAAAATTGAAATAGGTTGAAAGAGCGTATAATTTCTAGGACCCAATAAGATGAAACATGTGGCAAGTGAGTATTTGCCCTTGAAAAGAAGCATGTGTCCCTAAACCATATGATCAAGATGAATGGATGATTCTTGTTTTTCCATATTTTGAAAGACTGGAGGGAATGTTAGAGTCTATATTTTCAAACACGTGGCAAGTGAGTATTTGCCCTTGAAAAGAAGCATGTGTCCCTAAACCATATGATCAAGATGAATGGATGATTCTTGTTTTTCCATATTTTGAAAGACTGGAGGGAATGTTAGAGCCTATATCCAACTAGGGGTCAATCCTTGTACAACACATGGCATAATCAATCGGGCCCTTGTTGTATAAAAGAGATTTTAAAAGCTCCTACGAGGCATTTGATCAAGAGTCAATTGTCTTAGTCAAAGTTGAGTCCTGGGAGGTATAATGAAGGAAAATAGAAGAACTATTTCTCAATTTAATGGAAACATGATGGTAGAATAAATGTTGTTACGACAGGCTAGTACTATTGCTAAGTGGTTAGGATTTGTTGGTTACCAACAATAGCCTAATTTCAGTATGTAAGTTTCTATATAAGTTTCTGAATGTGTAATACATAATGCAGCTTGTGTTTCGTTCTTTTATATTATTAGAGCCACTAAAGGCAATAAAGAGGAGTTTATCTCACACCATTCACTCAGCTAAGTCATTTGTTTTGTCTTTGGTAGGCAATGCCTTTGTTGATTGTTACTCTGTTGTCGGCTTTGGTGTTGCTGCATTATCAACAGAGGTTTTCTCCTTCATTGTTTTTAGATTTGTTGGATCTTACAAATGACAATTGGTGTTTGGTGGTTTTCTCCTCACTTGTACTGTTTGAAATTCAGTATGAAGTCTGAAGTTCAATCCAGCTTGTGGTTCACACAGTTTAGAGTTTGATCGAGACTTTGGTTGAGCTTGCTCAAGTTCTCAATTTGGGTGATGTTTGTCACTTGGATGCTTCGGAGTTCAATGCTTAGGCATTGTGCAATCCAGAGTTTGGTTAAACTTATGCCTCACCAATTTGGCTTTCAATCCAGGTAGTGTTTCAGTTCAGTGATGTATGAAGTTCGGAGTTCATCTCACGCATGTTTGTGTGTGAGTTAATGACTAAACCTTATGTTGTATACGATTTAGTCATTGAAGGGGGGTGTTAGAATAAATGTTGTTACGATCAGCTGGTATTGCTGGTAAGTGGTTAGGTTGTTAGGATTTTTTGGTTACCAGCAGTAGCCTAATTTCATATGTAAGTTTCTATATAAGTTTTTGAATGTGTAATATGTGACACAACATGTGTTTCATTCTTTTACATGATAGGTGGCATCTTCTCATTGGCAGTTGAAGGAGGTACTGTCAAGATTGTTGGATTTTTCTTAAATGACATTCTTGGTTTTACCTAGGTCTAAAAGTATGAGCATTAGTCATAAGAAGCAAAATTGCTAGTGACAAATAAGGGTTTGATATGCGGAGTTGTATGTTGTGCCTATAGAGTGGGCCCTATCCTAAATGAAGGCAGGGAATGTTCAACCATCACATTTAATGATCAAGTGGTCCTAATATTTTTGGGAGAGAAAGAGCAAAGTACACTCAAGAGAAATTTTATTGGGGATAAATTGTGACTAGGACATGTGGTGTGATCACATTTGAGCATGGTGTAGAGGCAAGTTTTTGGAGAACATTTGGGGTTTCTGGGCAAGTTCAAGTTGAAAATTTAAATTCAGAAAATATCTCTTTCAATTGCAATAAAATTTGATTCATAAGTGGTTTTGTATTCGACAATTGATGTATCTAGGGGTATATCGTATGCTTCCATGTGAATTGTACTGAAGATATACATGGTATTCTAAAGTGTTTTTGAAGGAAAATGAGGAGATGTCCCAACCATTAATTTGAACGGTAATGGCTTTTGTTGTTCTTGGCTCCATAAGGGGAATGCAAGAAGTAAAGCTTGATTTTATTATTAGGGTCCAGTAAAATGGAAACACATGGCATTGACCCATTGGACCTTGGTCAATGAACAAAATACAAGGTTGCCCATGTGCCATCTAATTGAAATTGATCAATTGGTCTGATTATCCCTTGATCCTAAAGAATGAAATAGATCGGTGACAAGATGTAATTAGTAGGGCCTAATGGGAAGGGAATGTGTGGTAAATTTCTATTTGTCCTTGGTTCATAAATGAAATGAACCATGCTTTGTGAATCATTAGATTATTCTTGATTGATGTTCCATGGGTCCTAAGAGGTAGAAGGGAATGATGAAACCAAAATTCACCCAAGGGCTAATCATAATATGGCACATGGTATGATCTTGGTCCATGTTTTGTAAAAAAAACATTGAACAATGCCCATGATTTGTTTGATCAAAATTGATTAATGGTCTTGGTTGGACCTGGAGTTCAAAAGGGTGTGATGAACCAAGGACTAAAATTTGTAGGAGCCAATGTTGATTGTGATATGAATTTAATCAAATAGGACATGTAATGCCTAAGAATGGAATGGGTGCATCATATTTGTGATATACAATGGCTTCTAGATAATGTGTCTAAGCCACACATATAATTCGTATTTACTTTGGGTCAAAGAAGTAAATAGATGAACAGGGCCAATTATAACAAGGGCCAATCAAGAGTAGACAAAGGTGGCAACGGGCTTTGCTTGTCATGTTGGACATGTTGATTATACGACTAATTATAAAAAATGGAGTGAGCTATTGCAAAACAAAATATTGTTGGAAGTAGTTTGAAATGTTCAACCTCTCTCAAACGGCTCTACATGATCTCCAAACGGCCTGACATCATCTTCCTCCCAAACTTGGGCTGTAGATGGCCCTACATGACTACCGTATGGTTGTGATCTGTCTTTGGTTGACTTTGGGTGTTTGTTTGACAACTCGAGGGCAGTCTGAGGCTCAAACGACTTCCCCAGATAGCCTAGTGAGGGTCCAAACAACTATCCCCTTGGCATAGATAGCTCGAGGGTTGCCTGGGGACTTGTTGTCCCTGCTAAACATTTAGGGTCCCAACTCAGACGACCTAGGCTTAGACAATCTAAGCTTTGATAATCAAGGCTTGGGTCTAGATGACCCAAGACCTGATGGCTAGATAGCTCTAACAGACGACCAACTCTTGCTTTGCCATCTAGATCATTCACTCCGTCTGCATCTCTCACTTCGCCATCTACATCAGCTACTTGTGCAACATCCTCTTCCTATGCAACTTCAATAGTCTACTTGGTCTCTGTTTCTGCGATTGTAATCAAGTTGAGCTCCTCTATTGCAATCAGATTCATCAAGTTCATCTCCTCTACTTCTCGGCTAAGGTTCTGACTCTTCTCCGGTGCTTGAACTCTCTACACATCATTGGTTCATCTCGACTTGTAGCACTTTGACATTCACATGTGAAGTGCCCCCACAAATGGCATTGCCAACATTGCACAATGGGTCTGCCCTCAATATCATACTCAATTTGACGTCTTCTAGTTCTCTGGTGGTTGTCATAGATCGCATTACCAATGGCATCCCCCCTTGGTACAATCTCCCTTTATGCTGCATATTCCTGTAGCAATGATATTGCGTTCCTTGAGTCACACTCATCCTCAGAGACATTCTCTTCAGAGTCGCATCCTTCACTAACTTCTTGACCCTAACACTTGGACGATGAAGTACTCTCATTCTCAAAATCATCACTCTCATTGTCAGAGTCACTCTCAACATCAAAATCACTTTCATCTTTAGGGTCACTCTCGTCCGCATTAACATGACCCCAACACTTTAATGATGTCTTTGCATCACTTTCCAAGTTCAAGGCTCGCTCCAAGGCCTCTTGATATGACATCGGAGGGACCACCTTGATCTTCTTTCGGTACATAGGAAGAAGTCCCTCTACAAACCACGTCCTCTTCAATACATCTGATGGATCTTCCTCCAGATGGGTAAAGTTAAACAACCACTCAACCTTTGGTTGTACAAACGAACAAACTCTTCCTCACCTTGCTCCATTCTATAAATTTCAGCAATTCCCTCATCGTCATTGTGGAACAACCGAAATTCCTTTACAAATGCTTCACGCAATTCATCCCACGTTTGGTACTTGCCCTTTGGCAATCTCATGTACCTGTCTATTGCGATTCCACGAAATGTCACAAGGAATAACCTTCTCCAATTGGTATCTTCATTCTACCCATTTACTTTCCACATCAAGAGGCAGATTTTTAAATGCATGACTGGGTCTTTTGTTTCCCCTTTATGAAACATTGGACACTTCCACAAAATGCTAAAATTGGTCTTTGTTTTGATAGGATGACTTGACATTGGCAACAAGTGTTCACATGGCTTTCCTTCATGCATATCATCAAGCACACCACACCGTAATTGCTGTTGTGCCAAACTCTTGCCCTGTGCACCATGAAATGTGCCAACTTGCAGTTGTTGTAGTGTCGAACACCTGTCTTGTGTACAATTGGACACACCATCTTGCATTTGCATCGATGTTGGACTCTCGTCCCGCTCACCATTGGGCACATCAAATTGCAATTACTCCAATGCCATACATTCTTTGTCGCCATGCAATTCCTCACCATCATGTAACTTGCTATTGCGTGATTCTTTGCCGCTATTAGGTAATTTTGTCATCATGACATAATTCACCATTGTCGACATGTAACTCTCCATTGCTGGTAGGTAACTTTCGGTTGTTGACATGCAACTCTCCACTGCTGTCATGTAACACTTCGCCACTGACATGCAACTCACTACCTCCGTCATGTATCTCTTTGTCGTCGACATGCAACTTTGTGCTATTGATATGTATCTCTCCACTGACAAACCCTTGCTCGTGTCCTCCATGCATGTTCGCTTGCATGTTTGGTTGCGCATTTACTTGCACATCTGCTTCATGCACTGGCCCTTTGTCAGTGTCAACAAACAAGTCTGCATCTTCATCTGCTTCATTGGCTGCATTGTAATCTTTCCATTGTTGTCATTGTGCACCTTCTCGAGTGATTTGCTCGTCACAATTCCATGTCACCAAAGTTTGACCCAACTTTGAATAGGCAACGATGCCAGAATGGAGAAATGGAATACAACATATTGCAACGTAATTCCATTACCACTTAAACGAACAAAATATACAATGTGAATAACTTACAATTACAAGGCATATACTGTGCACAACATATATCAGACTACCCAACAAAGCAATTTGGACGACTCGACACAACTTTCAGACGACTCGACACAACAATTCAGACGACCTAACACAACATCTTAGACTGCTTAGCACAACAGTTTAGATGGTTCGACACAACATCTTAGATTGCTTAGCACAACAGTTCATACGACCTACAACATTTAGCTTGCTTGGCACAACAGTTCAGACAACTTGGCGCAACGGTTCAGACGACCTGCAACAACATTTAGACAACTTGATACAACACTTCAATACCATGCCAACATTTCCTTCCATGCCAACAACATGAATGAATGAGGGAAGGGTCTTATTTATACAATTGAGGTAGTTGCATCCTCCAACTTACTAACTACCCGACACCTCATCATTTTCATAAATTACATTTTACATGCATGTGACTTACATTTACATTTTATTTCATGACTCACTTTATGACTTACATTTACATTTTATTTCATGACTCACTTTATGACTAATGACTTATCCGTACATAACTAATACTTCATTTAACATTACACATTGTCACATACAATATTACATCACGACTTTAAAATATCAAATATATCAAAACTCTTAATGTGCGCATACTTGCCTTCCAACACACTTATTCAATTTACCTGCCTACATGCTTCTCCAATGGGAATCAGAGCTAGGGTTTTCTGGGTTTGCTTCTCCAGATGGAACCAGAGCTAGGGTTTTCTGTGTTTGCTTCTCTAGTCAGAACCTGGTAGGATTTTCTGGGTTTGTTTCTCCAACGGGAACCAAAGCCAAGTTTTTTTGGTTTGTTTCTCTAGTGAAATCGGAGCCAGGGTTTTTAGGGTTTTCTTCTCTAGTGGGAATCGAGTAGGGTTTTCTAGGTTTACTTCTCCAGTGGGAACCAAAGCTAGGGTTTTTTGGGTTTCCTTCTCAAGTGGGAACCGAAGCTAGGGTTTTCTAGGTTTGCTTCTCCAAAGGAACTAGAGCCAAGGTTTTCTGGGTTTACTTCTCCAATGAGAATTGGAGCCAGAGTCTTATGGGTTTGCTTCTCCAACGAGAATTGGAACTGGGGGTTTTTCAGTTTGCTTCTCTAGCAAAAATCAGATCCAAAGTTTTTTTGGGTTTGCTTCTCTAGCAGAAATTGGAGCTAGAATTTTTTGGGTTTGCTTCTCCAGCGGAAATCAGAGCCATGGTTTTTTGGGTTTGCTTTTGTAGTGGGTTTTTTGGGTTTGCTTTTGCAGTGGAAATCAGAGCCAGGGTTTAGGGTTTTCTGGGTTTGCTTCTCCAATGAAAATTGGAGCTAAGGTTTAACTAGAGTTAGGTCTCTAATCTAACATGGAAACTCCAACTTCACACGCTCTCCGACTAGTGTTGACTTCCAAACTCAAGTACGATCACCTCACCAAATGGATTGCAAAAGTCGATCATTTTGACATCGAGCTTCAACGACAAATGTCACAACTCCAAAACCAATTTCGCATGAAGGACACTATCATTGAGGCCCTACAATGTCAGGTCCAGGATCAAGGTGAAAAGATTGTCAAAATAGGAAAATCTGAATGAACTCATGCATTTCCACCTAATGATCTTAACCATCTTTGAGAGGTCATTCACGATATACAATATAAGGAAACAAATATCCTTGTTCAATATGAAAATCTCAAAAACGAGACATGCTCATCAATTGTCTCTTCAAAAACAAGTTGAAGAACATAATTCATGGGTTCAAGTGGTTAAGGGGAAAAGGACTTCTTCCATTGTGGAGTTAGTAGTGCAAGCCGAATTTGATGAGGAAAGGGCATGTCAAGCTAAAGAACACAACCTTCGAGTTCGAGGTCTTCCAAAGCCTATTGATCCCTTAAAGGCCGGCCAATGTTTTTTTGCATAACACATTAGATATCAAGGATGCTATCCTTGATTGGGCTTGGGTAGCCCCTAAGGGCACTCTTCTAGTCCGATTTCACTCATCCGAGGAATGTTTGAGGGCTTTATGAGCCAAGAAGAAACTTTTACTTTATCCACAAATATTTACTTGTATGAGGACCTCCCACATCTTCAAATGGAGGAGCTACAAAAAGCACGTGCTGTGATAGTTGTTGGAAAGGACAAGTGGACAATTATTTGTGACTCCCCTCCATGGTGGTCATGTCCTTGGCTTGTAAAAAGGTGTTCTCGGGTCCCAGTAGGTAATAGTAGCCTCTGTGTTGTTTGTTGGAATTGTAATGGGGTGATATGGTCTTTCGTAGGTACATTCCAAGATGTTATTTCTTCACAAGCTTTTTTTTTTTTTATCATAGACCCATGAGAGCCCAAAATAATCTCTTCCATCCATCAATGGTCACTTTTGTGTTTTGGCTTTTAGGCACGTGACACGGTGATCAAGTGGCGTTCACAGTTCAAGTGGTCTGGCATGCCTCATTTGGGACTGCCTTCATCAACATTTGTCATTGGTTGTGTCTGATGAGCTCTCTAGATATATGTGGTTTCAAATCTTCATAGTAGTATGTTATTTTCCTCCAGTGTTGTCAACTTTTGCCATCACTTTGATGGTGACTCATACTTGGATCTCTACCTGGAGATGTCTACATATTCATTAGTGGTCGATGTCATTCATTTAGGTGACTTCAATGCCCTCATTGGGACCCACCAAACACCTTTTCATGATCTTATAGAGGACAAGTTTTGTCTCTTTGAACTCAACCCCAAGGACCTTGCATTCACTAGGACCTTTGTAGATGAGAAGCATCCTGTTACAACTTATGGAAAACACTCGATTCAGTTGTCTGAGTCACATGGCCTCTTGGTTCTCAATGGGATTCCTTAGTTTTTAAACTCTTTAGCTCCAGTACTTCGGCCTCGACTGTAAGGAGAGATTAGTTTTTGGGGGGTTCTTGGAGCTTGTCCCTCCTAGGTTGCTCCCTCCCCCCTCCTCTCTCTCTGTTCTTCTTGGCGTGCACTCATCTCTTTTGGACTGCAGCTCTCCCCCCTCTGCTCTCTTTTCTTTTCCCTTTCTCTTTGGCCCAGTAGTTGGGTTTCTTCTTGTATTTATCTTAGTTCTTTTCTTTTTTGGGCTTTTTAGCCTGCTAGCTGGTAGTCATTATTGTCCTTCTTATAGTCCCTTGGGTCTTATTTTGGCCCACCGCAGACATTAATAATATTTCATTTCATTTTTCTAGGTTCACTTGTTTTCCACATGTGGGAGGTGCGGTGTGGTTGAGTATGTCATCACCAATAGGACTTTGCTCTTTGATATTCATGACTTTCAAGTATCTAGTCTGCTTCTCTTGGTTGATCATGCAATGTTAACTCTCTCTCTAAGTTCCTCCTCTTTTACCTCTCCATCTTTTCCTCCATTGCCCAATCCTACCTACCATCCCTTGATTCATTTTTATTCGTGTTTGGCCAATGATTATGCTGCTTGCGTCTCCTAATTTATCTCCCAATACTACTCTCTTAATTCCACCACCACAACAACCGAATATGAATTTTTGTCTCATATGTTATGGGATGCAGCCCTTGACTCCTTTCCTCACAGTTTTCTTCAATCTAAGCTTGTTAGTCACATTGGTGCATGCACCATGAATCGTTGGTATGATGAGGAATGCAAGTCCATGCATCGGAAGCTCTGTTTTGCTCTTATCCATGGGCCTACAACTATATCTTCTACTTGAAGGGAAGTT
Source organism: Wollemia nobilis (assembly GCA_028583015.1). Lineage (NCBI taxonomy): Eukaryota > Viridiplantae > Streptophyta > Pinopsida > Araucariales > Araucariaceae > Wollemia > Wollemia nobilis. Next base: position 4,392,906 of record JAQPPZ010000523.1, on the reverse strand, counting down.
GCTATGCGTTGTGAGCTTCTAAATGCTCTTCATCACTCTTCCAAAGCCTTTTGGCGCACACTTCTTCCTAGGAAATCCCCATCCCATATGCATTATTGACAAGTCCTGGGTCTCTCATGCTAATTCATTATATGATATCCCTAGGCAGGCCAGCATTCATATCTCTTACCGCTCAACATCATGTCACCTCTTTTATTCAGGGGACATGAAAGGAGCTATACATATATTAAGCACTAGCAATGCTGTTAATTTTGAGGGATTTCAGGCTGTGTTCTTGAAGTATGGTGTTAAAGCTCTTTCCTATCCCAATGGAGAATTATTCAATGAGGTTGTTTGTTCTGGGATCCCTGCCACCTTGTCACAACACATTATCCACGCCATCCACAAATCTGGGGACTTTTCAGATCCAAATAACTACAGAACTATCATGATTTGGCACAAATTTGCCAAGCTTTATGCAACAATTTTGAATATTAAACTGTCAGAATTGTTGGATTAAGGTAAGCTTAGAGTGAGAGTGCAGGCTAGTTTTTGAAGGGATCATCAAACTATTGAGTATCTTTTCACTCACAGGGCTACTATTGAGGAGGCTCGCTATTGGTCCTCTAAAGTGTTATGTTGTTTTGTGGACTTTAGAAAAGCCTTTGACACCATTCCCAGGCATCTTTTATTTCAAAGACTACATGACATCGGCATGTCGAAGCTCTTTATCACTTACATCAAGAGACCATATGAGGTAGTTGTTGGCTGTTTTTGGACAGCTTTTTGTTTCTTAAGAGGATGTCCAGAGCACCATTGGCATTAAACAAGGCTGTCCTCTTTGTTCTTCACTCTTTTGGGATTTGTGTTTATGAGCTTGAAGAATTTATACGTCAATAAACATATGTTGATGATGGTTGTCTCCTACATCATGTCTTGATAGCAATATTTCTTTTTGCAGATGATGTTCTTCTTCTTTCTCATACTCCTAAGGGCCTACAAAGACAGTTGGATGTTGTTGCTTGCTTTTGTGACTTAAAACAATTGGCAGTCAATCTTAGCAAGACTAAGGTGATATGATGCAGGAGCATCCAACTGGCAAGAGCCAACTCAAAAAAAAGCAAAAAGGAAAAACTGTTGGAGTTTTTATGAAGGACTAGATAAGTGATAAGCATGCAACTGACAGTTCCACCGTTTGAGATAGCTAGATGATTTGTGTTTTTAGAAAAAAAGCTAGATTTTTAGAAAAAGATGTGTTTTTAGAAAAAAAGCTAGAAACTTCATGCAAAGAGAAAAGCTTAATGCATAGTTGGAAAAAGGATGGATAAGAATGCTTAGCTGTCATTGACAGTTTAACTAGCATGCATAGCTAGGAAGTCATTGCTTTTTATGCTTATAAATAAGAAGTTGATGTAGAGCATGAGAGGGGAGCAAGGGGCTCCAAAGAAATTGGCACTCTGTGCAGTGCTTGCAGGAGGTTTCTTATATGAAGCCTCAAAGGAAGGAAATTGGCAACCATGTGCAGTGCTTGCATGAGGTTTGTTATGTAAAGCCTCAAAAAAAGAAATTTGCACTTTGCACAGTGCTTGCAGGAGGTTTGCTATGTAAAACTTCGAAGGAAGAAATTGGCACTATGTGTAGTGCTTGCAGGAAGTTTGAGATGTAAAACCTCGGAAGGAGACTGGTACTCTGAGGAGTGCTTGCAGATGTGTGGTGCTCTATGGAGAGCAATTATGTAATGTTTGATGTAGTTGTTGAAATATAATAAAAACAATATTCTGTATTTTTTTTGTCTTTTAAAGTGGCTTTTCTATTACTGCTTTCCTGTGCGGTGGCATGAAGATGTTTTAGCAGCTAGGAGAGGTTGTTGTTTAATTGACCCCCTCTCCGTCGTTGCATCAACGATGATCTTTAACACATTAAAGAGTATCCTATTTAAGTTTCAGTTCTTCTATAAGGGCAAGTCCATTGGGATCACCACTGCTTACACCTACTTGGGGGTTTAGTTTGCAAGTCCCCTTAATCTTCAGCCAACTTCATAGTCACATCTTTGCAAGGGATATGCATCTCTCTCAGTCTTGGAACGCCAATGCTTCCAACAACACTTTCAAGACATACCTATAAAGATGCACCTCTTTGATTGCATCAGTTGTAGGCAGCAAAACGACAAAAACAGCAGCTTCCTAGAAGAAGAAAAAGTAGAAGATGCATTGTAAATGGAGTGCAATTTTGTATTAGACTTAGATAATGAAATGAAATGTAAATGAAAGCCAAATGTAAATGTAAATGTAATGAAATGCAAATGCAAATGTAGGTGAAATGATGATGTAATGTAATTTAGGACCAAGTTTGATTAATTGTAAAAGTTATAAAGTTTCCTAAAGTTATATGTAAATGTACGTCCGAATGGGCTGGCGGTTGGGATGTGCTGTCCTGGAAACCATCGAATGCAACAGCCAAGGAAGTTGATAAGTAGAACCCCCGCTCTTTCATTCAAGACAATGGGAGACACTCCTATGACAATTTCCTTGACAATCAATGCACGTTGTGAGAGCTGCATGCCTATTGTGGAGTGTGTTGAGGAGAGAAAACCCTATGTATGAGTTATTTGCAGACATTGCTGCCTGCCATGAATGTGAAATGCAATTTTTCTTTGAATGCCAATACATTGCTTCCATTTGCATTCTATTTGCATTGTGTTTGTTGGTGTGATTGTATATTGTGTTGCAGTATATTTTTATCCAAGTTGCAGGTTGTAGGGAATGACCGCCATGGAAGTAGGATTGTAGGTTGGATTGTTGTAGGACCGTACAAAGCCTATGACATAGTCTTAGGACAACTTTGTCTCATTGCTTGGTGAAGACTTAAGCATTGTACATGTGATTATCGTACAGTTGTTGTCGTAAAATCATCAGGATTGGATTGCCACGTACTATAGTGTCTCATGCAATAAACCGTCTTGTACAAGATTGCACCGTACAAGTGAGACTGTACCATCTCATGACTATGATATTGTGTGACTGTGAGGATATTCTTATGATTGTAGTCTTGATCGAATCATAAATCTGTCATTCTACTTCCCCTGTGTTGAGAATCTCACCACTCGTGCTACATTTGGCGCCATTGCTGTTGTCGGAGCGAGGAGGGTCAACTTAGTGGAAGAGTAGTGCGTGAAAGGAGAGAAGTGAATGACAGATATAGTACCACAAGGATGTGATGACGAGGTTGCATATAGAGCCAAGTGCCAGTGAGAAGAAGCATAAGGATTGCTCAAAGAAAAGATCAAACCGTAAACAATCAAGGAATACAATTTTGTGAAACGGAAGAACCAATACTTGAAAGAGTTTGGAGTCCTCAACAGGAGGATAACGAAAGGTGGCAAAAGTTGCTGTTAACGATGTACAAGGAGAAATTCGTCAAATAGCTGAAGACAACGTTCGCGTAAGTGAAGACGCCAACATGGAACGTGCACAAGGTGACAAAGGGTGGATGGTAATGCTTGAGCAAGTGGGGAGGAGTTTGCTAAGGAGTGCAGAGGACGGGAGTCATGCACCAGTGCAACCGCATGTGAGTGTTTGGGCAAGTAGGCCATATCCACCTATCGTGTATTGTGAAGAAGGTTGTGAAGTGAAGGTGCACTAGAGTTCAAAAGGAGGCTATTTGAAAGTAATATGGAAGGTCAAGAAAGACCACGAGTTGATGAGATGCCTAGGACCGAAGCACCTGGAACAAAACAACAAGTAGAATCACCTCATAGGGAAACACATTGGGCTGAAATACCATACGAGCCATCATCAAGTGATAGTGAATTGGGAGAGGAAAATCATTCACCAATGGCTAATATTGCAAATAGAGTAGGAAAACAAAAATGCCCACCCTTCATAGGAGAAGGGAAGGAGGATCCTGCGAGGCATATAGGGACCTGCACCACAATATGGAAAGCAAATGGGGTAAGACAACCCGAAGAATGGTTACAATTGTTTCCAGCCACATTGCAAATCTTAAAAGAGAATCTACAAAACCCTTTACTTCATGGGAAAGTTTAGTAGATGAGTTCAAGAAGGAATTTCGTCCATTAAGAGATGACACAAAAATTATAACAAAAATATATTCTACTAAACAAAAGAAAGACAAAGATATCAAGACTTACAACCAATGACTAAAACAACTCATGGACAAAATGGAGTTGAAACCAACGGATGGGATGGTTAAGCAATGGTTTATTGATGGGCTATTGCCCCGATATAAGAAAAAGATGAAGATTATACCTTGCTCGACATATGAAGAAGCATATGAGAGGGCAAGGAATTTTGAAAGTGAAGCCAAACAAACAACAACCGGAATAGGAAGTCATGTCAAAAGTGATGACTCTGACAATGACAAGGAGGAATTGCATAATGCAATTCAGTCCATGAAAAAGGAATTCAATAGAATGATTAAGGAGGTAAAGGGTGAAGGAAGAAAAGATAAGAAAGATATATGGTGTTCAGACTGCAAGTTTGAAGGACACACCAATGTTAATTGTTCAAAAAGTGCATATTGTAATATATGTGATGTGTTGGGGCATGCTATAAGTGAATGTCCATTTAATTTAAGAAGTACAAGGCACCAGACAATGACGGTGCAAGGCGAGGAAGAGGAAAAGCCAAACACCTCAAGAAATGGACAAGGCACAACAAGCGATGGGTATAGAAACAACCGACGAGGAGGAAGACCCCAACAAGGAAATCGACAACAAGGACAAAGCCGATTACAATATGATTTGGATGGAAGACCGATTATACAATGTCGGAATTGTCAAGAGTGGGGGCACTTTGCAAAGAATTGCTCCAATCCTTAGACAGGAGGAATGACTGGAAGCAATGTAACACATGTGTAGATGGTGTGGACCGGGCAATCACAAGGAGGCGAATTGCTCGAAGAAAGCTAGTACAAGCAATTCACAAAATGTCAATTTTCTTGACATTGAAGAGCCTCCCATAGACTTGTAGCAAAAAGAGAACAACATGCTTGTTGTTAGAAGAGGACAAGCTAAGAAAGATTAGTATCCAGACCCTTTCGTGGAAAAGGAAAGATGGCAAGAGGCACAAGAAGTGATTAGGGAAGAAATAAAGAGAGCCAAATAAGAATGGTTAATGGAACAAAAGAAATTAAAGATACCATTAGCCTCAGAGGAGAAGTCGCCAACTCATAAGTGTTAACTATGACGGTAGAAGTAAAAGTTCCAGGTTTACTTAGCGCCATACCGACGCTATATGCAACAATAGGAGAGGAATTGCAGCCAAGGAAAGTAATGGAGCTGCACAACCAGCCAAAAGAGATAGAGAGGAGAAAGGATCAGTTTATTGATCCAACTGTGTTAATGATTGATGTTGGCAAGAAGCCAACATTGATTCACATTGAGATATTAGACCATAAGTTGATGCAAGTAATTATTGATGGAGGATCAAGTGTGAATGTGTTACCGGAAAAAACTTGGAAGGAGATTGGAGCTCCATTTCTATGGTCTCCAATTTTATGTTATATGGTGCAGATCAATATGGAATTGAGATTAAAGGAGTTTTAACAACTCAAAAGGTAAATGTAGTAGATTAGGAATTTATCAGAAACTTCGTTGTGATAACGATGCAAAAACCAACATATGATGCATTGCTGAGAAGAGGTTGGTTGCAAACGACTAAAGTTAATCACAATAAAGAAAAAGATCGAACGACATTCAAGAGGGGTTAGCACAAATATATGATCAGTTTGAAGAATCAAACGGTAATTGAAGATCTTGCGACAACTGATGAGTCGAGTAGTTCTTTAGATGAAGATAACACACATGAACCAAATGAGGAAGGAGTGCTGCACCTAGAGGAATGTAGTGAAGATGAAGTTTGATCAGATAGTGGACTCTTCCATTGGAAAATGGAAGAATATGAAATATTTCCACCCATATGTTTGTTGATTCATATAGATGAAGCAACAAGACAAGAAAGAATGCGACAAAGGGTGATCTACGAGAGAGGCAAATCAAGTCAAAATCAGGAATGTCAAACGAAATAAAAAGATATAGGACTAAGAAGACTATTTGCACAAGAGGGGGAAGTGCAACCAATAGTGGAACAACAAGAATTAATATCTTACCCTAATGAACAACGAAGAGTACGGGTACATGTTCGATTTCCAAAGGAAGTGGAGGAGCAAGAACAACACTTGCTGGCTACCGAAAATAGAGAACAAAGGGAACTGCAAAATAATGAGTTTGAGGAGTTGAGTCCATTAGCTCAAATAGGGTTCCTACAACAAAGAATGAGTGAGGAGGCGCAACGGTTGCACAAAGAATATGAAACTTTGCATATGTATAATGCAAGAATGAGAGCACAGATCATCCAAGAGTTGGATGATACAATGCAAAGGTTAAATGAAAGAGAAGCAAGAAGGCAAGAAGTCAATGAACTTGAACAACAAGCAATAGTTGAAGAAGGGATAAGGCAAAATCAAGATGAAAGGCAACAAGAGGAATCTAATGATTCTGAGCAATATTATTTAAGTTGGGAAGAGGTTGCTAAAATACTATGGAGAGATGTTATGGAAGCACCTACATCCCCAAAAGAACCATGAAGAAACTGGGAAACAAATACAAGTAGTAGTACAAGTCCTTATGAAACTAATATTATTGTGGAAATTTCAAGTTTTGAACCCCCCCTTACAAGACGATATAGAAGAGATGCACCAATTAGTCCCGTAGTGCAAAATTGTCTGGAGGAAGACAGACAATTGAGAAGATGTTTGGAGGAAGTGCCAACAAGGATTTAAGAAGGAGAATCCAGTGGATTGCAACAATTAATGCAAAGACAAAATAGGGGTAATTTAGACAACTTGGGGAGATAGTCAAGTCTTCTTGGGGGCCTCAGATCACCCAACCAAGGGAGGAGTTTGGTTGGCCTCTCGCCTGGTGGCTCGAGGGGAAGAAATTTTCCTCTTGCTACTGTTGCCACATTTTGCACGGGGTGCAATGTTTTCAATTTTGTAACAGTGTTGCTCTTCTTTTTCCCTCTTCCTCTATTTTCCTTCCTTCTTCTCTCCCTTTCTTTTTCTTTCCCACATTCTCTTTCTTCCCCCCTTTCTTGGAGCCCCTCAGTTGAATTTTAAACTTGGCAGCAGTTACCTGAAAAATGGCTAAGTGTTGGTGCAAAGTTCGCACTTCGCCCAGTTTTGGTGTGAAGTCCGACTTCGCCCAGTTTTGGTGCGAAGTCCGCACTTCGCCCAGTTTTGGTGCGAAGTCCGCACTTCGCCCAGTTTTGGTGCGAAGTCCGACTTCGCCCCGCTTTCTGGGTGCACCTTGTAACTGGCAGGTTGGCAGGTGACAAAAGAGTGATAAGTGCTGGGGCAAAGTCCGTACGGCGGCAGATACCAGTTTTCACCTGTGCGCAGTCCGACTTCGCAGCGAAGCCGGAGTGCGCCCTTGACAGGTGCGCAGTAGGGAAACAAACTCGGAAATACACCTAAGGCATGAAGGCCTCCCCGACTGTGCTGTTTTCTGCCCGCGCAACCCGAGACGCTCTGATCCCAAGCGAAGTTGGACAAACTGCCTTTCAAGGCCGACACGTGTCAAACAACATCATCCATCATCTGACAAGTGTCCAGCTTCGGGATTCGAGCCAAGACGTGCCGAGCAAAAGGACGAGCATGGGCTACACTACCTGTGCCAGTGGCCTCATTTAAAGCCGATTGGAGGTTCTACCTGCTCTAGCTACCCGCATACCTGCCGAGAAGAAGTTCTGCCCAACACACCGCCAGCTAGCTGTCCAGCTTCCAGGAAGACCATGCTACGGGTACAGATCCGGTCCGACAAAAGGTCAGCATTTGCAGCTCTTTCGCCGCTTTTGTCAGCTATTGTTTGACTGGGACCTTGTGCCCATTAATGTAACGAGAGGGACTCGGGCTATAAAAACCCCACCATGAATTCATTGTAAAGGGTGGAAGGGGAATGTCTGTTAGGGAACCAATGTAACCATGCTTCTGCTTATAAATATAATTTGTATGCCTGGTTCTGTTTTGCTACTTTTATTTCTTTACGCTTTATGCTTTACGCTTCCTTGTGTCATGGCTCGTTGATTCGTTTCAGCATTTGATGATCAGGCGCCTTTAGCATTGTTTGTGCCATGGCTTGTTAATTTTAGCATTTGATGGTCAAGCACTTCTGAACTTCATAGACTAGATGTGGTAGCAGTTCCATCAGTTGTGTGTTACGTTGTTGTCCGTAGTGGTGATTGATGCGTCGTCGTGCTGTTAGTTCTCCTTGTAGGGAGAATGTTTGCTAGGGAGCCATTGTAGCTGTGCGGTTAAAATCTCTGCATGACACATATACCTGGTTCTGACATCTCTTAGTTACTTTCTGTTTTAAGTTTCCGTACGTAGTGGTGATTGATGCATTGCCGTGCTGTTAGTTCTCCTTGTAGGGAGAATGTTTGCTAGGGGACCATTGTAGCTGTGCGTATATTGCTTAGTACAGAAAGTATCTTTAGATTTTGCAGTTCTCAGTCATGCTTTGTATTTATAATGCGATAAGTATTGGTGATTGCTGGTTGCCGTACTGTTAGTTCCCCCCACCAACTTCAAGTATATTTGTATATTCTTTCTGTTCATTTATCTCTTTCCTGCACTCTTAGCTTGAACATAAAACCCCCCCCAAAAGGAGCCGGCCTTCTCCGGAGATTGGCACGGAAGGCATCTCTTCCTTCCGGCCTTTCATGCTGGTGGGCGAATCTGGGCGCGTTAACCCAAAATCCTTTCCTCATGGCAGATTCGTAACGAACAGCTACCCTTAGGTTGCAGGGTCGATGAGGTGGGCCACAAGGACCATCCGTTGACCAGGATCAGAACAACCAATTAGTATGTGACCACTAGGTTGGCCCATCAAGACCATATCGGGGGCTGCATGAAAGCCGAAGAAGTTGTCATGAACTGGATGGATTTGGGACAGCTAGGAGTTGGTAGAAGGCAATCCCAAGCTATGGAGATTCGCCCTACAGGGAGAGGAAGAGCCGCAAAATTATTTCACAGTAGAGGAAGACACTAAAGCCAAAATGCAGAAGAAAGAAACTGCATAAGACAAGAAAGAGTACGACAAGTTAGAGAAAATGTAAGAAGACAAGATCAATCATCATGTCTGGAATTGGGTTGTACAAATGAGGGCCATGCAAGTCGTAATCATGTAAGCTGTACAAAGGAAGAAAAATGTATGACAAACTATTGTATGGAGGATCGCCAAAAGCATGGTACGACAAGAGGTTGTACAAAGGACAGTCGTACAAATGAAGCACAAAAAAATTGTTGGCAAAGTGTTGTATAAGTCAAACACAAGGGGTAGGTACAAAAGGATGCCGTATAGATGAAGTTCACTTGGGTTGTATGATAGGGAACCGTACAAATGGGCAATTGGATGTTGATAGTACAAACCAAACAGACCGTACGACAGAAGAAATAGAACAACAATAGGGTGAAGGAGAAAATGACACGTTAGTAGCAAACATTTTCGAAGTGCAAGTCTGTGTGATTGTAATGTCCCAAAATAATTCCAGCATTGTAAATATTGTCTTTTGTGTCTTAAGTGTGTTTGGGCGTCATTGAGAGTATTTTGTAATATTTTGTGGTTAAAATAGGAGTTATAGGGGTTAATCAGTGTGTTTTGACAAGTTTGAATGTTGGTATATGGGTTAGTAGAGTTAATTATGGTATTAGGAATATTTTTGTGTCAAAAACAAAGCTATATTATAGGCATTTGACAAAGTGACGTTTCAAAAGTTATTATTATAATTATTTCTTTTATTTCTTTGTTGTGTGGGGTCCAATATAACTTAAGTGACTTTAAGTGATCTCAACATGAGATTATATCATAGCCATTGGATCTTATGAGATTGAGATCTAATCTCAGCCCTCCATGGTTAAATCTAAGGTTGGGACTTAATCTCACTTTAGGGTTTGAGAATAAAAGGGACTTTAGGGTTTCATTTGTGGGCATTGTGAATTTGGAGAATTTGGAATTTGGGAGAGCTTTGCTCTTTTGGGATCTTGCATTCGGTTGCAGGAGATTATTGGGGTTCCCTTTGGAGAGATCCATTGGAGGCTTGAAGGGGTAAAACCCTAGGGCTATCTACCCATTGAAGAGGCAAATCCATTCAGGGTTTGCATTGTCCATCCATTGTTGAGATCAGAGGTTTCAAACACTGTTTTTGGCATAAGATTTGAGAGGGTTTGGAACCCTAGGTGGAGCGCTCAGCTTGGGAAGTGATTCATTGGCCAAATATTGCTCCAGGAAGTGAACGTCCAACCTTGGAGAGGTTGTTATTGTAGTTTTGGAGGTAGTTTTGTGTTTGACAAGAGCATATCAGATTTATAAGGGTGTCTTAGTCTATTTCTGTTGCGGAAAATATAAATAAAAAAATCAAAATATTTTGCTGTATTTTCCAGTTTTCTACAACTTAGGTTTTGAGCAATATTTTGTTGTAAAATTCTGCAAGTGTTTTGTTTTTCCTGAGGTGGTATATTTCAATGATCGTATGGTTGTACGATGATCTTAGATGACAAAGGGAAAAGCTTTGTAAATATATAAATAATTTAATTAATTTAAAAGAAATAGATAAGGTGAAAAAAAACGCTTGCAAAAAGGATAACATGGCAAATGAAGAGAAGTTATAACCGTTCCCCCCAAATCAAAATTAAAAATAGAGGCTTATAGGTAGAGGAAAGACAAATCAAATAAGAATAGGAGCCATTTGGGAACATGGCAAGCAAAAGAGAGGACGTCGAAGAAGGTGAAATTACAATAGGGTAGCAAAATGTACCTTGATTGTTAACAAGAAATTGTAGGCATAGTTGAGAAAATCAGAATCGACATGGAAAGGCATGAGAAAAATTGGGAATCGGTAAAAAAATGGGGAAAAATCGTTAAGTTTCATTTGAAAAAAAACTTTTTCATGCATATCACAATTTTTTTGAAAAAAAGTCGGTAAAAATCGGCAAACATCGGCTCAAATTGGGATGTTTTGCAGATTTTCTGAACTATTGCAGGCTTATAGATGGCCATACAGCCGTACAAACACAAAGAAGTAGTTTGGAAACAAAAGCTAGGGTAGAGGTGCTCATGCAGTAAGTGGAAAGACTAACAACTTAGATGGAAGAAGGGAATGCCGTACAAAGTTTAGAAATGACGACTAAAATTTTCAGAACCCCGTATAGAGTCAAGCACGGAAAGGCAACCGTCGTTTGAACAATCTTAAAACAAAGTGTAGTCTAGGGTATATGGAGTCTGTGCACATAAGGGTAGAGAAAGTTGTCGTACGGATGATGGAGCCGAGGTGGATGATGGCTCAAGGAAGACCTATCGCTGTACAAGTGCATAGAAATGAAAATGAAATGAAATATTATTAATGTCTGCGGTGGGCCAAAATAAGAGCCAAGGGACTATAAGGACAATAATGACTACTAGCTAGCAGGCTAAAAAGCCCAACAAAGAAAAGAACTAAGATAAATACAAGATGAAACCCGACTAACGGGCCAAAGAGAAAGGGAAAAGAAAAGAAAAGGGAGAGCAGAGGGGGGAGGGCTGCAATCCAACAGAGAGGAGTGCACGCTAAGAAGAACGGAGAGAGAGGAGGAGGGGGGAGGGAGCAACCCAAGGGGGGCAAGCTCCAAGAACCCTCCAGAAACTAATCTCTCCTAATAGTCGAGGCCGAAGTACCGGAGCTGAAGAAGTCCATGATATGTCTTTGCCCATTGCTAGTTCGGAACCCTGACAAACTATTGGTGCATTGTCTAGTGACCTTGCTTCTGTCCAAACTGGATGATGTGGGGCGTTTCCGATTGAAGTCACCTGGTCCGTCGGAGTTGGTGAAGTATGTTGTGATGAGCCGATGTTGAGGAGGGTGAGATCCATTTGGAGAACTTTTATGTCGTCGAAGCTAAGTTATCTCCCTAAGAAAGAGTGCGAGACAACGCTGGTCCGGGTATATCAAGAAGGTAGAAACAGATCGAGAGTTGTCCTTGAAAAGGCAATGGAACCTACCTCGGATCTCATAATAAATGGGACAACAAAAAATAAAGTGATGAAGGGTTTCAACTTCACCCAAGGAGCAAAACAAGCAAATCCGCTCCTTCGTCGGAAGATGGTGATCTGACTCAATCCGAAGTTGGTGAGAACACACTCTGTTGCCCAATAGTGATTCGAAGACTATGCATTGTGTGCTGTTGAAGGTATTGTGGAGGAACTATTTTGCCCTCTTGAATCTGTAAGAAGTGCTCATGGTAGAAAGACAGCTTGGGGGAAAGAGGGGCAACATGAGAGATCCATGTGCATCTGGTGTACTGGAGACTAACATCCTTTCGAATCTTGTGGAGCATCTTCTCCTTACTAAGCTGAGAGGGGGAAAGAAACCCCAAAGAATAAGGCGGGAGCCTGTCTATCCGTATCTGAATGCTAGCCAAGAGAGTAGAAACCTGAAAATACTAGCTCCTCCGACCTCCCCGAGAACTCGAAGAGAGTTCCATCGAGGAGTGAAGGACGAGGTAAGGGTACCGCCTGCAACCCTCAGGGGTATCTCTGAAAGTACGGATCCTGTGAAAAATATCTGCAAGAAAAATGTTTGCAACCAACGAAGAGAAATTGCCATTCAAGTCCAATCAGTTGTTGTGCAAGCCGTCGTACAAGTTAAAGGGGTGGTCGTACAAATGACGATAGGATTACTGTACAAATATAGTCATTGTACAACAAAAGATGTAGAAACGTGAATGAAGAAGGTTTGAGAATATATAGCAAGATAGAAACAAAAAGGAGTAGATGCTCGCCTGGCCCACTACATAGAAGACAACAAGAAAGAGAAGAGGAGATAAGACTCAGTGGGAGTCAAGGACAAACAAAATACACTAGGGGAAGAAGACACAATCATAGGATGGGAGAAGAAAGTCATCCTCAAAGAAGGCATCAAAATCCGAGAAGAGAAGACTCACCTAAAAAAGGGGAGGAGAGTAGAGGAAGGAAAATACCTCTAAATGAAATAACTTGGATTCAATCAGGCAGGGAATTTTTGCAGAAAATGGTGGCAAGAAAACTTGCCAATCCATCCATTTAAAGCTGCATTGACTAAAGCAAGGGTAAGCTGCATAGCACAAGTTCTGAAGTTTGATAAGGAATTTTTTAAAGATAATTTGCAGCAAATTTTAGAAACCTACTACACATAGTAGAATGTGAGTCTATTAAGATTTGGTAATTGGGAAGTAAGAGTTATGTTTTCAGCAAATAATTTCTGACGAACATTTGGATTGCCAACAAGTGGTATTAGTAAGGAAGGAACCAATAGATGTAGAGGAAGGGAACAAGAAAGTTCATGAAGTCATTGATATTACTCTTGTAGAAGTAGCTAAGACTTTGGTCATGGAAGTCGGGGAATAAAGAAGAGTCAGTTGAAGACGAAATAGTTGAGATGTGCCATGAATATAGTGTGATATCCAAACTGTCACAAGAAACAAGATCGTTAAAAATGCCTATTTGGATGATCCAATATGTATAGGGCATTATGAAAGGAGTTACAGTATGATTGGGCATCCTACCTTTCATGTCACATTACGAATTTCTTGAGGTGGGCATACCAAGAATTTTTTGATAACTTTTCATGCCATTGGACTAATGTTGAATGCATTGTCATTTGCCAAGATGGAAATTCCAGGACCGATTGCTCCCAAGAAATTGCCAAAAGAAGAACCAACAATACTTAGGTGGATACATGCAGTGCTAGTAACTAAGTCCACTCCAATAAAAACAAGAACCAAGAAATTTTTGTGAAGAATGGACTTAGTAGAAGAGGATGATAGTGAAGAGTTGGAGGAAGAGCTGGCACCACGAAGGAAGAAAAGGCAAAGAAGACTAGAGCATGACCTATAGTAGCAGCAAATTGAAGAATTTTTCCAAGAACAATAGGTTGAAGAAAGGATGGAAAGAAGAGAAAGCACGTGTGAAGAAGGGCAGCAAGAAAACCTTGCAAGGACAAGAATACAAAAGGACTAGGAAAGACTCTTGCTGCAGGAACAACAACATGTAGCTGAGACTGTGCAGTAGGAAGAGGAAGCATTAACACAACTAGTTGAAGAGGCAATGGAGATGGTTCAAGAGGATGAAGAACCAATCGTTATGGTGCCACCATATAATGTAGAAGTTGAATTACCAAGAATTGCTGAGCGGATGCAACAATTAGATCTAGGATGACGGAAGTAAAAGAGCTACTAGAGGGTACACAAACAATTTATAGGTTATCACAAAGAGTATAGATAAATGCAGGTAAATTGGATGCGTGCCCAACAGAGATACAACAAAAGTGGAATACAAGAAAATTCCACTAGAGTTGGCACCATTGTATGCAAAGATTAACTTCTTGGCACATTGGATAGATTAATTAGAAGAGGGTTGGAAAAGACTTACCAATCCAAGGAGGAGCAGGTTAATCGTTAAACAATACCAAGAAGAGTTGTAGAAGATGAAAGGGGAAGTAGAGATGGAAATTGCTAGCCTAAGACAAAGTTTTGAAGAGCAAATGAAAGCAAAAGAGGACAAACTTGCTACAACAAGAAAGGATATGGAGAAGTGTAATGAAATAATTACACAATTGAGAGCTGAATTAGCAGTCCGAGAACAGGTGTATGAAGCCCAAGACAAGGAGTTGGTGCATAAGAGCCAATTGATTGAAGAGAAAAATGAGCAACTGGCTATTGCAGCTAGAGTTGAAGCTGAGTTCAAACAGAAAGCACAAATGACTCCTAATCAAAGGGAGAAAAAATTGATTATAAAATTGGTAGAAATGGAGAAAAAGGTCAATCATTTCGGGTTGGAATATGTTCATTACTACAATTATGCATGAAAGTTGAAGGATGAACGAACAACCCTAAGCCTACAAGTCATAGAAATGGGTAGCGCCCTTGTTCATGGCTCTCGGAAAAAGCAGCCAAGTCCTCAGGAGCAACAACAAGCATCGGTTGGGACGCCAACCAGGTTAAAGGGGAGGATAGATGTAGGCAGCAAAACAACAAAAACAATAGTTTCCTAGAAGAAGAAAAAGTAGATGTGTTGTAAATGATTGCAATTTTGTATTAGACCTGGATAATGGAATGGAATGAAATGAAATGAAAGATTTTAATTACGTCCACGAGACCCAAATATGGTATATGGGACCTAAAATATGGAAGTACAATTACTCAAATCATATCATATGATCTTTAACATCTTTGAGAAGGTTGTTCCTTCTCCTGCTGATTTGGGTTAGCAATTCTCCAACTTTTTTTATTTTATTGTCTTCAAATAAATATGCCATAAACCCATTCCCAAGTGTTTCTTTGTATTTGTCACGGATATCTGAAAAACTCGAGCATTTATAGATGAAGTGTTCCTCTGTCTCTCATCGCTCCCGCATTGCATAGAGTACATATCCTTTCTTCCCATTGTTCTTTGGGCGTTGTCCATCTCAATGTTTCACATCTAAGCCTATGAGAGCTAGTCCTTATCTGAGCAATGAGGATTTTTTCCTTACACTTGATTTCAGCGCCTATATACGCTTTTTCCTTGTGGTCATATGTTGGGTTAAAAGCCAAATGTAAATGAAAGCCAAATGTAAATGTAATGAAATACATGAGAAATGCAAATGCAAATGCAAATGTGGGCGAAATGATGATGTAATGCAATTTAGGACCAAGTTTGATTTATTGTAAACGTTATAAAGTTTCCTAAAGTTATATGTAAATGTACGTCCGAATGGGGTGGTGGGTGGGATGTGTTGTCCTTGAAACTGTCGAATGCAACGACCAGGGCAGTTGATAAATAGAATCCCTCTCCTTCATTCGAGACAATGGGAGACAATCCTAGGACAATTTCCACGACAATCAATGCACGTTGTGAGAGCTGCACTCCTATTGTGGAGAGTGTTGAGCAGAGAGAACCTTGCGTATGAGTTATTTGCAGACATTGTTGTCTGCTATGACTGTGTAATGCAATTATCCTTTAAATGCCAATACATTGCTTCCATTTGCATTTTATTTGCATTGTGTTTGTTGGTGTTTTTATCCAAGTTGCAGGTTGTAGGGAATGACCGCCATGGAAGTAGGATTGTAGTTTGGTTTTCTGTAGGATCATACAAGAGCATTGTTGTATGAAGTCTATAACGCAGTCTTAGGATAGCACCGTCTCATTGCTTGGTGAAGAATTAAGCATTGTACGTGCGCTTATCGTACAATTGTTGTTGTACAACCATCAAGATTGGATTGCCAAGTACTGCAGTGTCTCATGAAGTAAATCGTCTTGTACAAGATTGCACCATACAAGTGAGATTGTACCGTCTCACGTCTATGATATTGTGTGACTATGAGGATAGTCTTATGACAACAATCCTGATTGATTCATAAGTTTGTCATTCTACTTCCCCAATGTTGGGAATCTCACCACTTGTTGTACATCAACAAACCCACAATCCTTTATGGATATGAGATTTGGGGTCCAAGTCTAGGATGTGCTGATTGGGCTTGCATTGAGAGGGTCCAGACTATTTTGCTTCAATGATTTATCCGATGTAAAAGAATAATTCCTTAATGTATTGTTCAAGCCGAGTTTAGCATTTCATCCTCTTCCTCTTGAGAGCATCTTTAGAATTATTTTTCAGCTTCTTTAGCTTTGATCCATGGGTGATTGCTCTTCCGGCCAAGAGAAATACCCATATTTGGCGGTTTGCTCCTTCAAATGCATTACCTCTATGGGCTATTTTGGTCCTCATTGTGGATGGCACTCAGAAGTAATTTCTCTTCTTTAGTCAGTTGGCATCTCCATAGATCAGTTACCCCCTTTCAAATACTCTTTAAGTGCTCCTCCCCCTCTTCTTCCTAATAAGAGGGTAATCAAGTAGTTAGAGATGATGTTATCGACAATAAATTCAGATCACTTGGGTCAATCCATCTCAACCGCTTAGTCCTAAGTTGGCCTTCTATACTAAGCATTTCACGAGGATTAAGAATGACATTATTACTTGTCCTAATTATGTCAAGCAACATTGGACACAACCTTCGTATTCCTCTTGGTCAACTCAGAGGATCCTCACAACAGTTGCGGATGGAGATGGACCACCATATTCCTTGAGAAGATAGGGTATGTTGTCTTGGCTCTATTCGAAATGTGGAGACTGGAGAACATTTCATCTTCAGGTGTCTTGTTTATTATGAGATTTGAGGGAGATACTATTGCTTGTATAGAGACTCAAGTGGATTGCTTGCCACTTTTTTCAGTTATCTTGACCAAATATGCTTGGCTCTTTACCTTAGGGAAGCTATGATTCTTTGGCGTAAGTTATTATAGGGGAGACAAACTACTACGTGATTGACCACCTCAGTCTTTCACGCTATCTTTGCAGTCGAAAGTAATAAGCGCTCATTGGAAGCTACAACTATCCAAAATATTCTTGACAAATCTATGCACCCTTGTCTACATACAAGAGTTGTAGACGACCCCGGACCCATACAAGAGTTATATGCCCTTGTTTGCATACAAGAGCGGTTATGATAAGGATATCATATGAATGGTAGACTTGTGTGCCCTTGTCTGCATACAAGAGTGGTTACTAGGGCTTCAGTTCTTTCTTCTTGCTTGTGATAGGACAAGATTATAGTTCTTTGGTGTTAGGTTTTGGCCACTCCTCACACATTGAGGACTCTGATATATTCATAAAGGCTTCATGCATTGTGTCTTTTTTCCTTGACCCTAGTTATTGAGTCTATATGAATAAAGGTTGTAACACTGCAAAACTAAATTGAAGATTTCTTAGGGTTAAGTTTGTCACTTAAAATTTTGTAGAAGTCATCCAGGACCTCCATTTTCCCCGCTACCTATTATTTCTGCTCCCCTAGATAGCCATATCATCTTTGACTTGTTATGAGGGTGCTTCTAGATCCATTCAAGAATTTGATTACTCTGAGGAAGTTCAAAGTGACAATCCAATTGTAGAAGCTTTTGGTTTATGATTAAATTATACTTGGGCAATAACACTGTGCAGGGCAGGAACAGCATATTTACAAACCTTCAATTGACTTGACAGTTACAGTTCTGGCAACAACTAGGGTGTCTTTGGGGAAACTACACAGTTCCTTGGGCAAGTAGTCTATCCATATACAAATTACTATAAAGTAAGATATTTAATTAGTTGTACAGTATTTACCAGGGAAAGACATGATGCTTAAGTTTAGTGTCACAGATAAAGCAGTCATTATGGGAGAGCTACGTACGAAAACTCTTAGGTTCTTGAGGGTGAGAGACTTATACACTTCTACCTAATATAATAAATGATTAAGTCAAATGGTTGTGTAATTGACATTTATCTATCTTAGCCATGGGTGTACAAAATGAATGCTAAGTGGGAGGTGACCAGGCCTGTAAACAATTTACATTCTTGTTTTGTCTGTAATAGCTAATTTGAATGAAATTATTGTTTTAATGCCTTCTATATTCTGTTGTTGTATTCTTTATTACTAAATCATTGTTTTGGAATTCCTTTGTAGATGCTCTAAATTTTCTTTCAAGTTTCAAGTTCTAGGACATTTCTAGTCATGTTTATCCCCCATTCTTATGCAATTGCCTTTTATGCCTCTTAACTTTCTAGTTCTTTTCATTTCTATAAGTAGCATGTGTGCATACATGCACGTATGTGTGTGTGTGTGTGTGTGTGAGAGAGAGAGAGATGCTGATTTTAATTTGATTTATCACAGGGAATTCATTATTGATCTAATGGGAGCTCCTGGTGCCTTAATTCCCACTGAGACACCTAGAACAGTTTCTGCTCAGAATTCTGGTATAGATAACTCGAGTGCCGGCCAGGTTATCCTTGCACAAGCAGTACAGGATTTGTGCTCAACTCTTGAAGAGAAGGATATTAGCCAGTATGCAGACAGAAAAGAGGCAGCACTTGTCTCTAAAAGTGATTCGGGAGAGAGGTGTGGATGGAAAGATAATAAATTAAATCTGGATGCAGCAGCATGTGGGAGTCTTGAATCAGATATGGAAGATATAAAACACATTGAAACACATCATATTCAGCCTATTGAACCAGGACTTGGAAAATTTAATCCACCATTCAACAGGGCGAGGAGATCTCCATCTTGGACAGAAGGAGCACCTTCACCTGCTGAGCAAATAAAAGTAAAACATGTTTCACAATGTGTGATGAATGCAGCCAGCGAAAATCCCGATTTTGCACAAAGATTACATGCTGTACTTTTGGAGAGTGGAGTTCCAGCTCCCCCTCATTTATTTGCTGACATTGGTGCACAAGAATTTGCTGGGGAACAGAAAGTTTCCCAACAGAAAGGACTTATTCCGGAGAGAAGAGTGCATGAGTTTCAAAGACGAAGGGAGAAAGATCCTTCAGGCACTGGACGACCACCACAACCGGTATTGCGGAAGAATTCTGTATCACTTAATGGTGCAGGTGAAAAAACCCAGCTGGACTTCGCAGAGAGAATGGAATTGAGGAGTGTACCAGATGCAAATCCTGCGCCTGGTTTTTCAAGCATTGGCAATTCTCATGCATCATCAGTTCCTTCTTCTTCAGAGGTGGCAGTCTCAATACAACATACAAAGATGCACAAATTTTATCCAGTTCCTGCTACAGCAGCTGCTGATGCTTCACCTCCACTTGTGGCAGCAAGCAAATGCAATCAACCTTCTGCAAAAGTTCCCAATGATGTTGATATGTCTATGGTCACATCTGCAGCTCTTGCAAATCAGAGGCATAATGGAGTTGATGATATTTCACCAAAAAATAGAGGGAGAAGGGAACTTGTGGAATACGAAAGCAAAACTCATGGAGTGTTGAGGGACAATTTAGATGAACTAGGCCTTCCAGTCAGTACCTGCACTCCTAAGAGCACTATACTGGACGATGTAATGGAATGTGAAATCCCATGGGAAAATCTTTTAATTGGTGAACGAATTGGATTAGGTAAGTGTTCATCATTTTACTTTCATACTTCATATTTGTCATATAAATTTCAGAGCTGAATCTTAAAATTGTATTCAGTTTTTAAAAAAATTGACACACATGATTATAAAAGAATACATATTTATATACTGCAATTTTAGTGTTTTTTATTTTTTATATAAAAAAAATAGGGTTTTGAAAGGGTTGTCCTTTCCCTTTTACGTCAACTTAGTCACATTAAGCTATATAGCCTATTCGGTGCCGTTGAGATTTGAACCTTGGTGTGGGCTAGATCATCCATAAGTCCCAGCCATTGAACCAAAGGCCTCATTGACTGCAATTTTAGTTTATTAAATATTATGAACTAACAGTAATACATATGAATTTACTATTTTGCTTGTTAATTTGTAGCCTAGTACGGCCCTTATATATAAGGGCATTCCTTTTCTCTACATGTTCAGTGGTTATTTAATTTTGAAATCATGGATAGATTATAGGCAGAATGGCGTTAGACTTGCAATTACCTTAACAGAATGGAATTTCTTGTTTTTATTTTTTATATTATTTTATTTTTGTGATAAAAGAATGCATCATATGTTCATCGTTGAGGAAGAATTGCATCCATTGAACATTAGGATTACATGGAATTTCTCCTCCTAAATAAGCAAGGGAAGAAAGCAGTCTTTTTGCATGCATTGGTAAGGAATCAATATTTTTTAATATACATCAATCTTGTGCTTTGGCTAAAATTGGTCAATCTTGCTTAGATAGCCTAAATGTATGTATCCATCTGAAACGTGGCTTGGCAGTGTATCCTCTATTGGAATATGTAAACATGCTTATTGGACCCTCTGGCAATTTTCTGTAATATTCCACAATTAGATCAATGGTTGACTTAGTTGACATTGCAAAGATTTTATTATTATCTTTTAATGTGTGGTTGAGGCCAACTATTATCTATCCCATCACTTTGGGCCTATATAAGGGCATCTATTTGTTCATTTCTAACCATAATCACAGCATGGATCCTCCAACATGGTACCAGAGCTTATGGTGATGACCCTGGGGATGTGGAG
Source organism: Wollemia nobilis (assembly GCA_028583015.1). Taxonomy (NCBI): domain Eukaryota; kingdom Viridiplantae; phylum Streptophyta; class Pinopsida; order Araucariales; family Araucariaceae; genus Wollemia; species Wollemia nobilis. The sequence continues at coordinate 4,371,869 of JAQPPZ010000523.1, read as the reverse complement.
TTCATCTACCTTTCCAAGCAGCTAGCCATAACTCTTAGCAAATCAAGAAGACTGTGGGATCGCACTTTGCCTCTTGAAGGCTTGGAGAATTTTTGCAGTGGCTTATTGAATCAGAGTGATAAGAACCTGAGGATTTATCTATTTAATTTTAAACAGATCTGATGGATCTGCTAAAGCTAATCATTGCTCAAGATTTAAGGAAATAACTCTTTATGGATTAGGAGATACTACAATGTCTTCTGGTTTCCTTGTTGCATCCCCCTCTGGAGAATCCTGCCATTTTGATTAGCAAGTCATGCACCTGCCGCTTTTGCAGACTCTTCTCTTGCATATGCAACCCCTCTTTAAGCTCCATCTCCACTCATCCTCCTTCATCTACCACTAGAAGCTTTGTCCAGAATTGCACTTTCTGCCACAGCACGTTGTTAAGACAAGAAACAGAAAAAACAAGGCCTATTTTGGATGTAGGTGGAAGCTCCAATTGGTATGCCACTTCTCCAATCCGACAAGTGACTTTGTATAGCTCCATAAATTTTGGGGCCAGCTTCTGTTGAGTGTTTGCCTTGAGAGATGCTTGGTTTTATGGCTGAAGCCTCAAGAAAACCATGTCTTCCAATTCCATGTCTCTCTGACCTATGCTGAACTTCTTGTTGCTTCATTTTATTTTGTGCCTAACAAAAACTGTCCTTGAGTATTCCAAAGATTGCTCTTCTCTGGTGAAGGAAAATATCCACCTCAATGACCTTGGCCAACTCTAGAAGGTAATCAGTCAATAATGGGGGTTTAGAACAATGTATTGCCTTGAATGGAAATATATTGACAAAGAGGTGATATGAAGTGTTGTACCATTATTCGACCAGAGGAAACCACTTGATATTGTTTGTTTTGTGCAAAACACTGCAGATAACTCCCCAATCACTTATTCACAATCTCTATTAGGCCGTTTGTTTGAGGATGATATGTGAGCTCATGTTGAGTTGGGTTCCACTCAATGCAAAGAGCTCCTTACAAAAGTTGCTAGTGAAGATGGGGTTCTGTAGTAGCCCACACCTACCATCACGCTCTGAATGAAGATTTGTCGTTCAAATTGAGGCAGAAGACAAAGTAGTGAATAAATCAACAAAAATTGTGCCTTGCTTGGTGCAAGTGCACCCTGCCCGGGGAAAGTGTGTCCCATTTGGTGCAAGTGTGCCCTGTTTAAAACAATGCACCTTGATACCTTCTTATACCTTTTTTGCTGATTTTTCTAGGTTTTGAAAATGCGTCCTGTTTGATGCAAGTGCGCTTCATTTGCTAGAAGTGCACCTCAATACCTTAGCTCCATCTTGCTAATTTTTCTAAGTTTAGAAACAGTGTGCCCCATTTGGAAGCAGTGTATCCTGATTTAGTCCAGTGTGCCGTGTTTGCTAGAAATGCATCCTGATCGTCATAGCGGTATTTTTTGTCTTTTAAGTGCTAGACTTCATTTATAATAAGTGCCATGGGTTCATTGTAAAGAGGTCCTTTGACAATTTCAAGACAGCTACTCTTTGTAATCAGCTATGATTTGTACTCTATTTTTGCAGTCAAGTGTGCCCAATTTGGAAGCAGTGTATCCTGATTTAGTCCAGTGTGCTGCGTTTGCTAGAAATGCATCCTTGTCGTCATAGTGGTATTTTTTGTCTTTAAGTGCTAGACTTCATTTATAAATAAGTGCCATGGGTTCATTTGTGAAAAAGTCCTTTGACAATTTCAAGACAGTTAGAGCTACTCTTTGTAATCAGCTATGATTTGTACTATATTTTTGCAGCCAATGTTCAAATGAACACAGTGTTCATGGATCAACTATTTTACGCAACCTCTTTATTCATAAGTGTGTGGTGTTAGTGGCTTTGCTCCCCACCTTCTGCTAGTCCCTCTTCTCATTTATTGTAGGTATTCTAAGGCTGCGTAATTGAAATTATTTGGCCAAAACTTGGGATTATCATTGGACCAACATGACTTCAACCGTATTTATTTTCTTGCTTTTGCTTGTTTTCTCACACCATTTACCTCAACAAGTGTAGTTCAGATTTAATTTGTTTGCTTAGCTTAGATTCTTTTTATTGTGTCAATTAGATTTGTGGGGAACTGACTTGAATTTGGAGGTTGGAAAGAGGAACCTCTTCGCTTCCATTTGTTGAACCGCAGTGATAGGCACAAATCTCATTTGACCATTTCTGTGTTCAATACTTTTGGCATGTTTGGTGTGACAATCCATGTTTTTCAACAAAGACATTTAATTGATCCCACAAAGAAATAGCCACTGTGCATGCTTCAACACTTCTGACACGCCTTTGTCCCTTTCCTGGTGCTTTCAGCGGCGTAAAAGGTTTAAAATGATTGTGGCATGGTGGTTATAGGGGCGGACTGCGCGAAAAACTATGTGGCGGCTTTTGGGGCGGACAACGCAGAATATTGTGGCGGCCATAAAAGCCGGACAACCTGCCCGGATTCGTGGCGGTTATCGATTCCACCATATAAATTAAAAAAAAAACGCCCGATGGGACAATCTACATTTTTTCTTTTAATATTTATTTTTCTAGGAGAGACATTTGATTGGTCCCACAAAGAAATTGCCATTGTGCATGCTTCAATAGTTCTAGACTGCTCGATGGGACAATCCATGTTTTTTCATCCAAGACATTTGATTGATCCCACAAGGAAATATCCAATGTGCATGCTTCAACAGTTCTTGGCACACCCGATGGGACTCACAAGCATGATTTATACACGGAAGTGATCTTATCCCACTCACATCAAAATTTTCAGATCTACAAAAAATTATTTTGAATTTCTTCAGATCTATAAGAGGGTTTGTTTATCACATCGAAACACACAAAACCCACATATCATTTGATCAAGTTGTCTGTTTGGCTTTGTATTTTATTGATTTATGCCGAACTTTACGAATTGTGATTTTTTCTTACCTTTAAGATCTTTTTTGATTCGTAATGTTCAACGGTGACCTTGTTTTTCAAGCTAACTTAGAATTTTGCCTAACTTGATCTAAAGATTGAAATAGTTGTTCGATAGATCTGTTTTACCTTTCAAAACCTATGTTTTTAGGAATGATTGAGACTGAGACTTCGCGGTGGAAATTTGCTAAGTGTTCAGTGCACCCAACTCCATAGTAGTGTGCTCATTTTTCTAGCTAAGTCTCGAAGTGCTCATCATTAGCCATGAGTACACCCTCTTCTGCGAAATTGGAGATGGAAAATTTGTCTAAAGTAGGAGTGCGTCCCATCCACCAAGCAGTGTGCCATGTTTTGAGGGAGGTGTGCCTTGTCGTAAAAGCCCTAATTTCAATTCATTTTTGAAAATCTCTTGTTTTCATCAATGGGTCCGAGGTAAAACCTTTGACCGATACAAGGTTTTGCCAACGATGTCGGGTATGTCTTGGGTACCAAATCACCAAATCCTCCAACAACTAGCTTTTACCCTTGTAAATTTTGCTTGTATACTAATGTTACATGAGTAGATGTAGTATGGCCAACCCATATAGTACAAGTACCTTAGCCGTCTCAATTCATTCACCAACAAAACCTTGTAATCTTCACTTAGCATGAATACATGACACATATAGCCTAAATGCCCATTCCACATTTTCAACACCTTGCCACACAACATTTGCTTCCGTATCCATAGTTTTTTCAAGCTCCACAGTGTCAACAAGTTCCTCAGAACTAACAAAACATCTAGACACAATTGGACAAACTCAAGTACATAGTTTCAATTCTTCAATCACTCTATACATAAGAGTATGAATATGACGAGGGAACCTAGCAGGTGCCTCGACAAGGAAACTTTCATACGACTGATTAGGCATAGAGCTATACAATGAATCAACCCACCATAATTTGTCAACCAATGGCGGATCAACTAATGATGAACCATCTGACGATGAGTCAAGTGAGTGTGCCTCACGCCATATGATTGAAGTCTATGCGATGCTTGAAATTTCCTCAATGGATGAAAATTGTTCAACATCCCAAGGTGTTGCCATATATAGTAGTCATTCTAATGGGTTGATAATTCCTTTAAGGAATCTTCGATCCCCTTGCCAAGAGTAGATTTTCCCTCAACCAATGATAGAACTCGAGGTAGTAAATGAAGACTCTGAAGGTGAAGGGTCAAAACTCATAGGGGAATGTGAGGTATTTGTTTTCCAAGATAGGGAAGGAGAAACTATAAAGGGGATAGAGACTATGGTTGGGGCATGAGGCGCTTATATTGGATCTTGTGGAATCAATGCGGGAGGAAAGGAAGTTAACAAAGATTGGAAGAGTTATTAGACGGCCCCCATTTGTGGAGGTGTTTCACTTTCTTGAAGAACTTCCAGAATAAGACTACCAAATTTGTAAAACACCTTGTGAACTAGAGAAGGAACTTGAAGTGGAAAGTGAAGATTTGGAGGATGAAGATTTAGAGGTCGAAGTAGACCTACAGGAGTGATAGAGCCAAATTTACACCCAAAATAAGAAATATTCAGCTTTGTCATGGAAGGAAGAGAATCCACAAGTTTTGAAGAATTCACAACGGAAGGACCTCTTATGGAAGCGTTCTACCTCCCTAAAGAGGAAATTTTGGAAGTAGACATCGTCCAACTAATGGAGAAGGATTTACTTACAAATCCCAAGGTTGTTCAGGCGAGTTTAGATGAAGGGACCACACTAAGCAATAGAGAGGTCATTATTCTAAAAATGATGCGGTTTCCTACAATTACGGGGGTTAAGCCAAGGTAGGGCTTACATTCCAACAATTTGGTGTTGTGGAGGATGATAATAGGTTTGCTGATGGGCAACAATAGGAGGAATCATCATTGTTAAGTAATGGCCTGTCATTCATCACACGAGGATAGAAGTCCGAATTAGTTGTCGATATCAAAGTTCACCATGGGATGAGATAAAAGGTGAGGAAGCTATCACAGTTGCGAAAATCCTAGCACCCACCCATGCTCCTGTCCACTTTTTGGCTAAAGAGGAGTGTCTTTCCCAAGGTGGTTTGCATCAAGAGTCAAATAAAAAAGGAATAATGAGAGAGAAAGTTGTTCCAATGGCTCATACTTCGACATTTGCCGACAGTTCTCCTTACTCATTTGATCTAGAAACGTATTACCTTACAAAGTGCATCTATGAAGCTCTAGTATGGGAAAGACCCCTTGGTAAGGACCCTCCTTATTCACAGTTGATGCTATTTGACTTGTTGTGTTTCCACTAGTGTTGGAAGATCTTGAGTTGGAATGTCAACATTAAGAGGAAAGGCAACATAAAAGGTTAGGAAGCTATTATAGTTGCAAAAGTCCTAGCATCCACCTAATGCTATTGTCCACTTTTTGTCTAAAGAGGAGTGTCTTTCCCAAGGTGTTTTGCATCAAGAGTCAGATTGGAAAGGAATAATGAGAGAGAAAGTTGTTCCAATAGTTCAGACTTAGACATTCACCCATAGTTCTCCTTAATATTTTGATGTGGAAACATATTACCTTCCAAAGTGCATCTATGAAGCTCAAGAATGGGAGACCCCTTGGCAAGGATCCTCCTTATTCACCATTGATGCTATTTGACTTGCTATTTTTCCATCAGTGTTGGAAGATCTTGAGTTGGAATGTTGACATTAAGAGGAAAGGCAACATAAAAGGTTAGGAAGCTATTACAGTTGCGAAAATCCTAGCACCCACCTATGTTCTTGTCCACTTTTTGTCTAAAGAGGAGTGTCTTTCCCAATGTGTTTTGCATCAAGAGTCAGATAAAAAAGGAATAATGAGAGAGAAAGTTGTTCCAATGGCTCAGATTTCAACATTCACCCATAATTCTCCTTACTCTTTTGATGTAGAAGCATATTATCTTCCAAAGTGCATCTATGAAGCTCTAGAATGGGAAAGACCCCTTGGCAAGGACCCTCCTTATGCACCATTGATGTTATTTGACTTGCTGCGTTTGCATCGGTGTTGGAAGATCTTGAGTTGGAACGTTGACATTAAGAGGAAAGACAACTACTTTTCAGAACCTATCAACAAAATTGACCCGCTCATTGAGATAGTTGCCAATGAATCCACAAGGAATGATTCGTGATGTGCCCCATTCCACTTTGCAAATCGAATTAAAAGAAAAGAAGCTACATTTGATTGAGCGAAAATCCCCATAGGGATGTTTGACTTTGCCTATTTTCTCTCTTCCCTTTTTTGTGTTTTCTCTTACAGTTCTTTTTTGGACCAATTGTTTAAAAAAGAAAAAAATGTCGTGCCTAAGCAAAAATCTCGCAAGAGATACTTATGCCCCCATTTCTTCTCATCCTTTTCTTTCCAAGATTGGTTGAAGATCTCCGAAACCAACGGTTTCTTTTTTGAGATCGATAAGATGATGCACCAATCTACGAAAATAATATGTCATAAAAACACTACACATGAGAGATGGTGAATGCGACTCATTCCTAGATACCATGGTGGCAAATAAAAAGGAGAATGAGGCCGTGAGACCTTTAATGACCAAGGGAAAGGGATAAAAGGAAGATAGAGAAATAATGGACAGCCTTGAAGAGAAGGGCTTTTGGAGAAAAGGATCACCAGCCAGGAAAAGAACAACAAAGATGGAATTCGTTGATTTAGAAGTACAAATTACTTACACCATCTGGCACACAATCATATCACATCCACCTCCTTTGTTTGTTCTTTCGTCACTATTCCCTTTGCCCTTTGATTTTTTTTTGTTCCCTCTTCTTAAATCCCTCACTTCTTTTATTGCATCCATCTCATCAATAAACACAACCTTTGTTGAAAGGTCACCAGCAGGATCACCTGTTCTAATTTCAGGGTTATCCCTTTCACCATTACCAGATTACGATATCCCATCTCAATTTGCCACGTCATCATTGATGCCGCCATCATCAATTATTCCACCACCATCCATGCTTCCTTTGGCCCCCCATACCGCAAGCATTGTTGTGTCGCTGCATGTGTCCTTATCTCAACCTTTTTGATCACCCAGTTTGTACCATTGTCGATGTCATCACATCAAACTAGTATCCTCACCCTTATCGGTCCAACAACATCAGGTGTGTCCAAAACAATCTATACTCCAAATCCACCTTCTGATGCAGATTGGCAAGTACTTTTGAACCTGTTGCCTTAAATCTAAACAAAGGTGAACCATGATTTTGTAGTTTTGCTATGACATGGTCTCAATTTTGACTCCATGCCCAAGAGTAAGGTACAATTAGGGATCTTCCATCAATTGGGATTGATGTCCCTATGGGCAGCCAAAATTGTAGTAGCTGCTACTACCACCATGCTCTGAACAGAGATCAATCACACAAATTGAGGCAGAAGATAGATCAGTCCATAATTCAACAAAAATTGGCTAAGTGAAACAGTGCACCTTGCCCAATGCAACTGCGCCCTGTTTGGAAACAGTGCACCCCATTTGGTGCAAGTGCGCCCTGTTTAGTGCAAGTGTGCCCCGTTTGCTAGAAATGGGCCTTGTTGCAAAGCAGTGCCGCCTGTTACCTCTTTCGGACTTTTTTTATTAATTTTTCGAAGTTTGGAAATACTGTGCCTCGTTTGGCAAGTGCGCCTTGTTCAAAAACAGTGTGCCCTGTTTGGAAGCAATGCACCTAGATACCTTCTTAGCCCCTTTTTGCTGATTCTTCTAAGTTTGGAAATAGTGTGCCCCGTTCGGTGCAAGTGCACCCTGTTCCAAAGCAGTGCACCCTGATCCAGTCTAGTGTGCCCCGTTCACAAGAAATGTGGCCTGATTGCTATAAAGGTGTTTTTTGTCTTTTAATGTAGACTTGATCTATCAAAACGAGCCATGGGCTCATACGTAAAAAGGTATTTTGGCAATTTCAAGAGAACTATAACTACTCTTTGTAATGTTCTCCATTTTTGCAATCAATAAGCAACTGAACATGATGTTCATGAATGAACTGTGTTACGCAATCTCCTTATTCTTGAGTGTGTGGTGCTAGTGGGTTTGCTCTTCCACCTTCTGCTAGTCCCTTTTCTCATTTATTGCGGGTATTCTAAGGCTGATTCACTGAAGTTATTTGGCCAACACATGGGATCATCATGGGACCAAGGTGACTTCTGTCGTATTTATGTTCTTGCATTTGCTTATTTTTTCACACCATTTACCTCAACAAGAGTAGATTAAATTTAATTTGTTTGCTTAGCTTAGATTCTTTTGTTGTTTCCGTTATATTAGTGGGGAACCAACCCGAATCTGGAAGTTGGGAAGAGGAACCCCTTCCCTTTCATTTGTTGAACTGCTGTCCCATGAGCAAATCTCACCCTACAATTTCCATGTTGAAGAGGTCTCTATCACCAACAATAGTCTTAGTCATGTCATGTAGTTCGAAGATCTGACCCAAAAAGACCTTATCCACCTTGCTTGCTGTAAACAAACGTTGCAATACACATAAATGAGCATACTTGTAAAGGTGGTTTACCTCCACAAAAATCATTGTTATTTCCATTTGATTTATGAAGATCTTCAATAAAATCCATAAAATATTCCCATTGCTTTTCTAGAATTGGGGAGTCTTATAACAATCCGAGGGATTGGACAATTTCCCCTTTATTCCTTTGGCACACTTAACATTCTTCAAAAAACTTCTCTATGACTGCTTTCCTTTCCTTCCATGAGAATCACTGTTTCAGCCTTTGCTATGTTTTTCAAAAACCTTGAAGCAGACTCTATTCTTTTTCCTCAAAGCAAATTTTGTCTATGAGTAATCTTTTTCCAATGATTCTCTAGCTTCAAGCCTTTGAATAATTTGAGAAGCCTTCCATTCCTCCCTAACCTGCTCAATCCACTTTGGAGTAGTGCAAGAGATGTAGTGAATGTTAGGAGGTGAAGTGAATATCCAGATCTTCAATGTTCTTCAGCAGAGCGGTGCATGGTGGTGTAGAGGGGCTGGTTCCCCCTTGCTTGGGGGTTTGGGGGCAGAGCCCCCGACCCTAAATTTTGGCCGTCCGTACAACCGTACTTTGGGAGAGGAAACAAACAGTTTTTTGGAGTCTTCCTTTGGGAGAGGAAACAAACAGTTTTTGGAGTCTTCCTTTGTTTTTCTATAAAAGGAGAATGACCCCTTGCATGTAGCATTTTAGTGAATGTAAAAGTTTGCCGAAATCAATAAAATAACGAAGCTGCGATTGCCCGTGGTTTTACCTGCACACTGCAGGGTTTCCACGTAAAATTCTGTTTTACTGTTTTGTTTCTGCGTTATTGTTTTGCTTTCTCGTAATATTTGTTTTCTAACAGTGAATACTGGGTGAATCTTCATATTTTTCTTGAAAGAGCATTCGCTACTAAATTTTCTTTTCAATTTTTATATTCAATCTCAAGATTATAACTCAAAAGTTTTGTCAACCCCTTGTTTTGTTTTAGACAAGATAGTTGTTGCTTCAAATAGTATTTGAGACCGCTCCGATCGGTTTAGTTTTGAAATGTCTACACGTCAACTAAGGCTTTTGTTTCTTAATTGCATGTAAGATTGCCATTATTTCCTTTGCATAAGTTGACTTGCCCAAATCCTTCCTAGACCATTGCTTGCTCTCAAATGCCATAGAGTGATCATCTTGCATCAACGTAGCTGATGAATTGCACTCCATGAGAATTGGTTTGCGGAAATCTGGAGTAGCTAAAATTGGAGTTGAGCACATGATCTATTTTAAGGCATTGAAAGACTTCATAGCTTCTTTTATCCAAGTAAATGCATCCTTCTTAAGAGGTGTCTATGATGCTGCAATTTTCTCATAAGTTTTCACAAACTTCCTGTGGTAACCCATTAGACACAGAAATCTCATAGGATTTTTAAGGGTTCTTGGAAGAGGCCAATCCTGCATTGCCTGAATTTTCTCGAGATCCACTTTTACATCTTCTGTAGTCATAATGCGATGTAATTATTCTACTTAAGAATCTTTAAAGGAGCATTTGGATCTCTTGACTAACAGTTGCTCCTTGTGCAGTATATTAAGCACCTATTCCGCATGATGCAAATGCTCTTCCTAGGCTTTTTTTGTAGATCAAAATGTCAGCACAAAATACCAATACAAATATCCTTAAAAGTGGCATGAATACTGAATTCATGAGGCTTTGAAATATGGATGGGGCATTAGTAAGACCAAATGGCATAACCAAAAGCTCTTAATGACTTTCATGAGTTCAGAAACCTATTTTATGCATGTCTTCCTCATTGACCCTTATTTGATGAAATCTGATCTCAAATCTAACTTGGTGAAAAATTGAGTCCCATACAATTCATCCAACAATTCATCAATAACAAGAATAGAAAACTTGTCTTGGATTGTGAGCTTATTGAGGGGACAAAAATATTGACACATCCTCCATAATCATCCTTCCTCTTGACCATTACCACCACTGATGAATGAAGGCTGATGCACGATTGAATGATAACTTGTTGGAACATGTCATGTACCAACTTCTCTATTTCAGTCTTCTATGGCTTTGGATACGTACAAGACCTGATGGTGGATGGCTACATAGAACTAAATGTTTAGCATGATTAAGCATTCTCTTAGAGGGAGTTCCTTGGGTTCTTCAAAAACCCTCACATACTGCTTGAGGATATTCTACATATCTGGAGGCATATACAAAGGTTCTTGTGTGTCTACGTTGACCTCCAAAGAGAAAAGTTGCGCTACTATGCCTGTACCATCTTTACACAAAATCTTTTCCATTTGATGTGGAGTTTAACTAGCCTCCCATTGTACATTAACTTTTGGACATTCAATAGCCTCCCATTGTACATATAACTTTTGGACATTCATGGTAATAGCCTCCCATTGTACATATAACTTTTGGACATTCATGGTAATGTTTACCACTTCAGCCATTCATGGGGAACCAAGAGCTAGGACACATACAATGTTTCGGTCCATGTATAGCTACCCTTAGTGAGTCTGATATGGGACGCTTTTTCCCACACAAGCAAGAAAATATTTCATCCTTGGCAATCAGTAGATTCAAATTTTCCAAAGTTTATACGTATAATCGCAATCTCTTTGCAACGTCTCTGCTAAAGACATTATAAGTGCATAACCAATACAATCAAGACAACATCTCTTTGATCTTTTTAATAGAACCTTGTACCTTGATTGTTTGGTGAGTTTGCATACCCATGAGTGCAAAAATTGAAAAGCCTAGTTGGTCATCCTCATGTGTGTCCTTAGCTGGGTTTGGATCTTCATCTTTACTCTTTGCTTTTGGAATGAACCCTTTGGCTTGTTCTTCCTCTTTCATGTCCATGTCAAAAAGTTTTCTCTCTTCACATGCCTCGGCTTGTCCTTCACTTGAAATAGAAAAATTCCACTATCGTTTCTACCCCTATTGGGATGAATTAGAGTTACTAGGTTTGGTCTTCTTTGGACTTTTTTGGCTGGACCCAACCTGTTTGGTTCAGTTTGGTTAGCTGTTTGTTTTTTTGGTTAAATTGCATTTTTTTTAAATTAGAAAAAAGTACAAGATTCAATGTTAAATTCACCTAACCCTAAATTAAATTGATAAAGTTTGGTGATAAAAATTTGGCTTTGACTGTATACTCTATCGTTTTTATCATTTTTCTCCTTTACCATAAACAATGTGTGCCTTTACTGCTTGCAAAGGTGACATGATGAATTTCTGTGAAGTGTGATTCTTGCTTCATCACTAAAGATGAGGCCAGCGCTTCTACTCCTGTGCTTTCTTCCCTATAGCTGCATCAATCTCTCTCACCATGGGAATAGCATCATAATCCATATTGACAATATTGTAAAATCATCATCTCATTGCACTTCGTCATTTGAAATTCTCTTTGTAAAAAATTCCTGCTGTCAATGGAATGGATGACCAGATGATATTGCGGAAGAATACCTCACTTATCTGCAATAGACAGAACTCAACAACATCTCCAAAAATGTTTTAATGCGGGCTTCAAAATTGAAGGAAACCCCTTAAGAAATGAGGGGTGTGTTTTCTGGCAGACATCTGGAGCACTGTCACAGAGAACCTGTGCATAGACGCCATTGTTTTAGTTTAATAAATAAAAATATTTTTCACTAATTCAATTTAATGTTTGAAGTTCTAATAAATTTAATTGAGGAATATGGCCCCCTTAAAAAATTGAATATGGATATGTTATTTATCTTTTTTAATTATTTTTTATATCTTTATCTATCTATCTATCTATCTATAAAAGTTTTCTAACTTTTCCAAACCAAACTGACCCCTCCTGAAAAAATCGAAACTCCAAACTTTTCGCCTTGGTTTGTAGTTTCTCCATGATGGAAGCTTTAATACATTGATTTTGTTTCATGACTTCGTTGTAGTGTTCGTTGATGGATCCTTTTGAAGGTGAGGAGGTCTTATTGATCTTTATTAAGAACATCCTCTTGAATTCTGTCCGTGAAGTTCGTTGACTGTTATGCCTCATATCCAATATAATCTAGTTTAATGTTTGATAGTTATGCCTCATATCCAATATAATCTAGTTTAATGCTTGATCATCAAGGAAAGATATCGCCAAATATACTTCCTCATTATCAGGAAAAGAGATTGCCAAATATGCTTGCCCATTGTCAGGAACCTTGTGCAACCTCAATAAACATTCCATTGTGGAAATCCAACCTCTAGTGTTTTCACCCATGAAAACATGATGATTAAGTTTTGCACTTAAAAATGAGGGGGCCATTAAAGGAGTTCAAATGCTCTGGCAATGTCCACATCCATAACAATAGTCACAAGCGAGAGACAGCAGGGTGAGAATTGAATCTCTCGCATTGTCTTTGCTAGTGTTTTGACATATTGGTTTAACCAATTAGCCCAAAAGCTTAAGCTGTTAGGAGTGAGCCTCCCTATAGAGGTCAAGCTTGATGGAGATGTTGCGGATCTCACCTTGTAACTAGAGATGGATCGACAATGATTTATAGCTGCTGAACACAGGATCATCCTGACAAGGTATTCAAAATGGGATAGCTCTCCCAATGTGGTCTTGACATGCCCAATATTTACAATTTCTGCTGGATAACAATATTATGAAAGAAAATTGTATCGGAAGTTGGAAGCAGAAAATATTGACAGAAATTACTTGTACCACAAATGCTGATTTGCTAAATTGCTGGATGGAGGATCTTGCTCTTTTTCTTCCAAATTTTGCCTTCCATATGTAGCCAAAACCGTTGCTTTGATACCACTTGTAATGAACCAACTTACAATTTAAGCAAATTCAATCCGCAACATTCCATAATTCACAAGAATAATTACAACAAGAGATATCCACAAGATGAAAATGACAAATAAAATACATAATGCGGAAATCAAATATCCAGATCCAGATCCAAATGCTAGTCTAAATGCCTTTTAGAGAAGGTAAAGTCTCATAGGCTGCATAGATAAGGCAAAGTCTCCTGAAGTGCATAGATGGTGACTAAGAAGAAATATAATTAATCATATCTCACCCTATTTACAGTCCTTTAAACTAACCCTAACCCTAATGCTCAAGGGTCAACACAATCCTAACTTACAGTCAATCAAATAAAAAATAGCCAACGTATCTAGGGCCATTACATTAAGTCATTTCAATCATAAAAGCTAACCCTTTTACGATTCATTAATAAGGTGTTTTTAAGAGGTGTATTCTTATAAAAATCATTATGAAAAAATTACTAAGGGGAAGTTATGGCATGTGAAAACCGAGTTAAGATTTTTTCACAAGGATTTATGTTGTCCAACATAGCAACCTTCCCTAGAAGATGCAAAGTATATTTTAATCTTCAATGACAATTTTCCTAGGCATACTTGAATTTAAGTTTTGAAGCAAAGGAATAAAGTTCTAGATAGATTTATGGAGTTCAGGTCTTTTGTTGGAAATCAATGTGGTCAATCTTCCAAAATTTTGAGAACTAATAGAGGTAGTAAATATATAAGCATTGGTTTTGATGATTTTTGCACCAAACATGGTATTGTGGCTTGTAGCAAACGACCAACTGGAGGTGTCAAAGGAAGAATTGTAGTCTTATTAAGGTGCCTTGGTGCCTGCTACAAGCAAAAGTGTTAGGGAACATGTTTTGGGCTTAAGTTCTGGTTTGTGCAAATTAGATCTTGAATTGGGTCCCTACTTAAGATGTAAGAAACTGTGACACTTGAAGAGATTTGGGGAGGTTAGAAGTGCATGAATACATACATCAGGATTTTTGGATGTGATTCTTGGGGTCATTTTAAATGAGAAATAAGTAAGTCATCCCACGAGCCACAAATGTGTTTTTATGGGCTGGAGCAAGGATTCCAAAGGCTTTTGATCTTATGAATGTTTTTCTCATGATGCTATCATTTTAAGAGGCAGAAGGCTCAATTGGTCATTGAAGTTATATATATATATATATATATATATATATATATATAGATATTGAGTTTTTTTCTTATATTCCCCTTTTCTAGAAAAGGAAGGTATAAACTACTAGATTGCCAAGGTGGATGCAATTTAGATGATTCTTTAACTTGCTGCATTTTCATTGGAAGGATCACAAAATGAATGTGAACTGTCTAACTTCTTTAGGGTAATCTTCATGAGAAAATTTATATGGAGTAGATCCTTTATTTTGTTAAGAATGGCAATTCCCAACTTGTGTATAAGTTGAAGAAATCATTTTTATAGGTTGGATCATGCATATTGGTTATTGTATAAGAAAACCGTTCATGTTTTTGTAGATTATGGTTTTATTCATGCTATTCTAACTGCAACCTCTACATCATGCATGTCATAGATGATTTTCTATTGTTTGTACTTTTTGTTGGTGATTCTTGCCATAAAGGCATTTTAGATGACTAATTTTGGCTTGTAGCATTAGTTTCTTTGCATTTAAGTTTTAGAATGAGATGATGTGTCTCTAGTATTTTAGCTAGTCTGATTCCTTCTGGCATGCATGTCTGTTTTGATATGGCCTTGTAAAAGGATTATTTTTCAATGATTTTAGTCATAATAGCTTTTTAAAAATGGATGCAAAATACATTGATGCACAGTACATCTACAATGTTCACAACTTTGGACTTTTATTCTTTTTATTTGTTGTATACGAAGTGGAAAGCAAGCAAATTAATAGCTTAATTTTAAACTGCATCTGTATTTTAGGTTCTTATGGAGAAGTCTATCATGCAGACTGGAATGGCACGGTAAGTTCCATTACTTAAGGAATGGAAGTCTATATTGTTTTATCTTGGTTCATTTTCTGATTTTTTTTGCATTTTAGTTCAGCCTTGTAAATGGAATATAAGTTTTTTCCTCTGAGTGTCTCATGCCTCTTTTCATGTAGTTCATAATATGTGTTTGCCAATGTAATTTGTTTTTAACAACCTGCATAAGCAAATATGTGAGTGCAAAAAACTATTTTGTGCTTTAAAACGTAGTAGCAAAATTTGCTGAAAATGCTTGCTAGTCACCAATAAAAATTTATATCAGAAATGTGTGCTTTACGTTTTGTGCTGAAAAGGACTCAACAAATTAGCCTTGGGGTTTTCTGTAAGAGAACTGTTTTAGAATGAAAGCTAGAATATAAGTTACACATATGACTCCAATAAAGAACAAAGGATGAACCAACTGATGCCTCGAATTAGAAATCTACTCCCTATTTATAGAAATATTTGGGTAGGGGTTACTCTTGCCCTAGATAGTCAACATTTAATAAAATTTAACTCCATAACTGACCATCGTGCATGCCAAGAGTCAGCAACGGCCTAACCAATGGCCCATGCCGGGGGAATAATAAAGTTTCCTCCTTTAACAAGTGTTCTTCTTAATACTTTCCAATCTTGGATGCTTCTGCACAAAAATTTCATTTTCCCATGCTGCATCTTCCAATGGCAACTTCTTTGATTTGTTCAAGTACTTTGTGATGCTTTGTGTCAGCAACTAGTACTATGTGATTCTTCAGTTTCACAGTTGCTGATATGCTTGTTGGCGATATTCTTTGGAATGGTGCACCGCTTGTCAAGATCTGGTAGCTTCGTTTGGACTGGAACATTTTAAGCTCTCACTTTCTTCAAACAAGATACATGGAAGGCTACGTGAATTATGAAATAAGGTAGAAGCCCTAATTTGTCGGCCATGCTGCCTATTTTGGATAATGCCTTGTAGGACCTATAGAACCTGAGAGTATGTTTGTGATAGATCTGTGCACCCTTTTTTGCTTACAAAAGTGGCTACTAGGGCTTCAGTTTTTTCTTTTTCTCACATGCAAGAGGACAGGACTTTGATGATGGGTTTCGGCCACCCCTCATGTACCAATGAGTTGCAGGCAGATGCAACTTACTGCTTTCCTATCTTCTATTGATTTCACGACCATTGATGCTAGAAGAATTTTGAGGGGTCAAACTCCATGTCCTTCTAGGATTATCCAACCAAGCCCCCTTAGTCCTGGCCATTCTCTTGGGAGCATCACTAGATCATGTGTTGGCCCATTTGGGATAGTTAGGGATGACAACGATTGTGCTTCTACTCTACATCCCACTACAAATCAGTGTTGGCACTCATATCTGTTGGGTGATAACCAAATTTTATTGATCTTGTTGTACATATTTAAATACATGCTTGGAGGTTATAGCCATACAATATGGTTACGAGGACGGGTTTCGGGGACGGCGGGGGACGACAAGCCGATTTTAGGAAATGGCTAGGGGATGGCTAGGGGACACAATAAGTATAATAGTATCTGATGGGCTGCCCTCATCATATTTAGAATAATTTACACAACAAAAATAGTCTCATTTACAACAAAAATATTTAGAAGCCATTAGAATAATTTACAACAAAAATAGTCTCATTTACAACAAAAGACACAATGTACCTACAAGAAATTAAACTTTTATACTTTTGGTGATGTGTATTCACCATGTACTCGCTTGTGCTTGATAAGAATGAATAGAAGCTGAACAAATGTAGGCGCTTTGCATGTTATTGAGAAAGTGATTCTTAAACAATATGAGTAATGCATGAAAAAGGCATTGGTGTGTGGTAGATTTGGAGGTAAAATAGAATGAGACAGGTTGATAGATGGGTATAAACAACTATGAATATGGTGAGTAAAATACTAAAACCCCAAGCAACATGTGACCGAAACAAATGGATAGCGCATGAATGACATGACAATCAAGGGACAAGATAGAGTATGTGATCTAGGAAAAACATGGTAAAGAGGTAAGGAAATAATATTTGATACAAAATATATATAATATTCATCATTTTGTAGATTGCAACTAAAGACATAAATGACTGTACTACAAATCAACATCAGTTACAAAATATTCTCAAGGTAAGACAAAACTACATAAAGCATTATGAATGCAGAATGCAAATTAAAATGATAAAGGTGACATACAAGAACATGGCATAATGTACCTTTTGTTCCAACCTAGAGATGCATATCTTTATTTTTTCTCAATGCACAACTGATCTGCAGCAATCTATACACTCCAGAATAATAAATTATCATGTTTAATTTTTAAAATAAAAAAAAAAAAAAAACTGAGTTTTTTTTTTTAAATCTTAAGTGACGCCTTGCTGTGAGGGGATGCCATGGGGGACGATTGGGCGTCCTCAATGACGACCGGGGATGCCCAACCGTCCCCCACGATGTCCCCTCACAACAGGGGTACGGGGGGTGGTCCCCTGTTGCTTGGCGGTGCCTGAGGATGGCTTGCTTGTCCCTCCCAAAAGGAAAATGACAAAAAAAACGTCCCCTTTACCATCCTATTGTTCTGGGGACGACAGGGACGGGGGGGGAACTTCCTCGTGTATCCCTAGTTAAAAACATATTCAAGTATTAGCCTAGTAATTATAACCATATCTAGTGGTTATAACAAATATTCCAACTAATACACGCTTGTAATAATTTATAATAAGAAAAATACTAATAATGTAATAAATGCCTAACATCCTCCCCTTATTACATTATTTGGTATACAAAGAGAACTGCGAAACAATTCAAATTTGACACGTGCAAGTGCCTTTGTAAAAATATCCGCAAGTTGTTCTTCGGTGGGAATGTACTGGAGCTGAATCTGGTTATTCTAAACTTGTTCTCGAATGAAATGACATTGAACTTCAATGTGCTTTGTTCTTTCATGAAAAATTGGATTCTTGACCAATTTCAGAACACCTTGATTGTCGCAATTCAATATTGTCGGTTGATTTTCAGGAACACCCATATCTGATAATATGCGACGTAACCATATCGCTTCGCACACAGCTCCTCGTGCAACATGATACTCTGCCTCTGTGGATGACAATGCCACTATTCTGTTGTTTCTTGCTGTGCCATGAGATAGGTCCAGATCCTAGATGAAACACATATCCAGATGTTGACCTCTTGTCATCTATAGATCCGGCATAGTCTGAGTCCGTGTATCCTTGTAAGAAAAATTTATCATTCTTCTTATACTCCAGGCCATATTCCATTGTACCACGGACATAATGCAAAATCCTCTTTGCTGCCTTCCAATGACTCTCCTTAGGTTCCTGCATGAACCTCGAAAGATAACTCATAGCAAAGCTGATATCAGGCCTGGTATTTGTCAGGTATATGAGACTCCCAATCAGCTGACGATAAAGAGTACCAGATACCTATGGTGACTTATCATATCAGGACAGTTGTAAACCTTGCTCCATTGGTGTTGCCTTTGGTTTACAGTCTGTCATCTGGTATTTTTCAAGTAATGTCTTGGCATACTTCGTCTGTGAGACCACAATGTGATTCTTCCTTTGCCATACCTCCAAGCCAAGACAATAGTGCAGAAGTCCCAGATCTGTCATGTCAAATGACTTTTTCAAGTCATTCTTCACACCATTCACCAAATCATCTGAACTGCCAGTGATGACCAGATCATCAACATACAACACAAGTATCACTATCTCAGATCCAACTTTCTTAAGATAGAGATTTGCATCAGAGGGACTTTTGGTGAAACCATGCTGCAATAGGTGATCATCAATTTTTATGTACCAAGCTCTAGGAGCCTGCTTCAATCCATACAATGACTTGATCAATCTGTAGACCTTTTGATGTTGCCCATCGACAACAAAGCCTTCAGGTTGTGTCATGTACACCTCTTCTTTGAGATCACCATTAAGGAAGGCACTCTTGACATCCATCTGCTGAAGTTTCCAACCAAATTGTGCTGCCAATGCACATATTACATAGATGGTTTTAATCTTCGTTGTGGGGGCGAATGTCTCTTCATAATCTATTCCTTCCTTCTGTGCATAGCCCTTTGCAACAAGTCGTGCCTTATACTTGTCAATGGATCCATCTGCCTTGTATTTGATTTTGAAGACCCACTTGCAGCCTATGGGCTTCTTTCCTTTTGGCAGATCAACAAGTTCCCATGTTTTGTTCTTCATCAAAGATTCATACTCTGCATCCATAGCTGCCTTCCACTATGGCGAACTAAGTGCTTCCTTCACTGATTCTGGTTCTGAATTCTCCATCATTGAAGTCATCAAGCCCAGATTTACTTCTTGACGTGTACTACTGCGAGTACATGGTCGTGTGGAAGTGATGTCAGGAGCTGCATCAAGTTTAGCATCTCTGATGGTACTAGTGAGCCATTTTGGAGTCTTTCTTCGTTGTGATGGAGTTGTAGGTACAATATCTTCCTGTTCATCAACTGCTACAGGTTCATCAACAACTTCTGGAACTTCTTCATGAACTTCCTCATCTAACTCCATATCATCATTTATGCTCACAATTGGAGATGTGGCATCTTCAGACTCCTTAGAATCCTTAGTATTTGACTTAGTTTCACAATCTTCATCAAACACCACATCTCTACTTATATGCAATTTCTTGGTGATTGGATCCATCAGTCGATAAGCTTTTGACTCATCATCATACCCAAGAAATATGCATGGCAGGGTCTTAGCATCCAACTTGGTCCTCTGCCGCTTTGGCACATGCATGTATGCCTTGCTTCCAAAGACTTTGAGATGTGCAATTGAAGGCTTCCTCCCAGACCAAGCTTCTTCAGGTGTAACTCCTTGTAGTGCCTTTGTGGGCACTCTATTTAGAAGATACACGACAGTGGCAACAACTTCAGCCCAATACTACTGCTCCAGATTTGCTCCTGTGAGCATGTAATGAACCATTTCCATGATGGAATGGTTCCTTCTTTTAGCAACCCCATTCTATTGTGGAGTGTATGCTATAGTGAGCTGTCGCTTGATCCCATTTTGCTTGAGAAACTTTGAAAAGTCGTTGGATGTATATTCCCCCCTCGATCTGAGTGGAGAACTTGAATAGAACACCCAGTTTCTGTCTCTACACGCTTCTTGAAGCATTGGAAATACTTGAGTGCTTCTGACTTCAATTGCAAGAAATACACCCACATCTTTCATGAGTAGTCATCCACAAACAACTAAAAGTACTTATATCCATCAAAATTGGCTGGCATGGGTCCGCACAGATCGGTGTGAATCACATCCAACTATCCTTTTGCTCTGTGAGTGCTCAACTCAAAAGGTACTCGGTGTTGCTTCCCTGCCAAACAACCCAAGCATACTGGCAATGTTGGTGAAAGGCTAGGCAGACCTAACACCATTTGATGCTTACTCAACTATAGTAAGTATCCTAAACTATGACCATATCTCCTATGCCATAGGGAGGTAGCATCTATCATTGCAACTGACAATGTGACATTAGGAGATGATATGACATCGAGTGCAAACAAGCCATTCTTGTAGGAACCTGTTGCCACAATCTTGCCATGTCTCTTGATAAAACACTTCTTGTTGCCATCAACAACGCAGAATTCCACCACCATGTTTCGATCCATAACTTGTGGTACTGACAACAAATTGTTTGCCAATCTAGGTACATATAGCACCTTTTGGATCGTGCAACTGCCTTCGGGAAGATTGAGAGAAACATCTCCCACTCCTTTGACATGATATGTTTTATCATCGGCAATGGTTATTGGTTTCCCATTTTCTTTGGCTTGTAATGAATCAAACCACGCTTTGTCCCCAGTCATGTGCTTGCTAGCACTTGAATCAATATACCAAACTTCATCCTTCGGTCTTTTGATCGCCTTGGACATTAGCACCTTGTGTGCTTGTTTGGATTCTGAATCTGATTCTTCATGCGCAACATGCCCTTGTTGTTGCTTCTGCTTAGGACATGGTTTGTACTGTCTTTTTTGTGAGGTTTGCGGACTTGATCTCCTTGAGTCATAGGGTTATACCAACAACTCTTTGTATCATGTCCATCTTTATCATAGATGTGGCAATACCTCTTTTGTTTCTGAGGTTGTTTCTGTGATGATGATGATGATGATGGGAAGGACCTGTTTGTGGCTTCTTTGTATCCTGCCCCATGTTGTTGTTGAGCAAAGGTGACTCAGCCTGCATTGGATTGTTACTCCAAAGTTTAATTTTGGTCAATAATCCTTATGTAATTTATCTCCCCTTTTATTGAATGCTCGTTTTTGCTTTTTATTTCCTCCTAAATTAATAAAACACATTTGTGTATATATATATATAAATAAAACATATAAAAACATAAAATACTTCATTTCTGTACCTATATATAAGTTCTCCTCACCTGCCCCCCACACATCCCCCCCTCCTCTTTTCTTTATTTTTTTCAGTTCAAGTTCAACTTTTTTTCAAATAAAAACTTTAGAGTGGTGTTTTAAAAGCCTTGAAGTATGGGATGTAGCCCTTCCCTCAGCTTGTGAGAGTCTTACTATATACCCAAATCAAATTCTAACAATACCCAACAAAAAATTCAGACTTATGGGAAGAGAATGCGGCTTAACTTAAAAGGGCATAGCGAGGGTGACACAGTCCATTGGAACCAGTTAGGGCAGACAACCTTGCTACCTTGAATGGCTGATTTTGGCGATATCCCCTTGTCAGGAAAACAATGTTCCTCGGTATGGTCCAAGAATTTGTGCCTCATCCTTACCTGGCCAATAAGCCAGATGGCAGATTGATTTGGCACAAATGACTCTTACTTCCTAAGCAGAACAAAACATGCATTATGCTACTTGGAAAATTTCTTTGTATTTTCTTGCAGGTGAGTCAATTTGCAGAAATTCTAGTTTGTAACTGCCGATAACACTTCTGGTCAATGGGCATAACAGGGTTTTTTTTCAAGGGCCGTATTACTGTTGGAACTCACATGGAAACCAATTTCACAAATGCCTGATTCTCTTTCATGGATCAACCCAAACCTGAATAAGCTTTCAGATGACTTTTATTTTGAACTAGTTACTTTTAGATGAGCGTCCCCCTAGCAACAACGTAGGTTCTTTAAAGTCACACTCCTTCATATCTTGACTAATTAAGTCGTTAGGGTTATAACAAACACACCCATATTGGCAATGGCCACATGCCTCATATTGGCAATGGTTGCATGCTATGTCATGTCTTCATTGTCTCATGACTTTTTGCTGATGACATGGTACTTTTCTCTTATTATCCTGATATACTCCAGAAGCAATTAGATGCCCTTGCACATTTTGTAGTCTTAAACAACTTGTGGTTAGCCTTAGTAAGACCAAGGGCTAATAGTTTTCAACACATCAAATGTTGTCCTTTTTAAATTTCAATTCTTCTATAAAGGGAAGCCTATGGAGGTCATCACTGTCAATACTTATTTGGCTGTATGGTTGATTGAATTTTCTCAAGCTTAAGTCTGTTGCCAAATCACATCTTTGAAAGTGGGATGCCTTACTGTTGTCCTTGAGTGGTAGTGTGGCCAAGCATATTTGCAGG
Organism: Wollemia nobilis; assembly: GCA_028583015.1. Lineage (NCBI taxonomy): Eukaryota > Viridiplantae > Streptophyta > Pinopsida > Araucariales > Araucariaceae > Wollemia > Wollemia nobilis. The sequence continues at coordinate 4,349,093 of JAQPPZ010000523.1, read as the reverse complement.
ATAACCCTTCAAAGAGGCATGTCTTCAATGCCATTATCAAACCTACTGCTTTGTATGACTAGTAGGTTTGGGGCCCCAATTTGGTACTTGTGTACTGGCCTTGTTGAGAGGAATCAAGCTCTCATATTTTAGCATAAGATGTGCTGCAAATGTATGGTTCCATAGAGTATTGTTTAGGCTGTGTTTCAGCACATCCTCTTCAGCTTGAGTATTTTATCATTATCGATAGATGGCGGATTTTGCATTTAAGCATGAGAGATTCTTGTACTTGGCACTTTGTCAAAATTAATTGGTTCCTGGCGATCCATTGGGTGCTGCTTTTGGTACTTTGAGGCTACCAGAATCATTTAGTCCGTTGACAGTCCTATTGAATAGCTTCCCTTTTTTATTCTTTGAATGCTTTTTCTTGTCTCCTTCCTTCAATAGGAGTAATTAATAGAGTTATTTTAGAGGTCATATATTGATAGTACATCTAGGTTACTTGTACATCCCCTTCACAATCCATTGGCCTAAAGATGGCCTTTTAAAATGGCACTTATTGTAGGTTACAAATGGTATCATGACTTGAATAGAATATCATCATTCTTCACATTTCTTGACGATTTTCCCTGGCTAAATGAGAGTCTGCTTTTATCAAATTCTTGTTGAGCTCAATCAAAATATTCCTTGCAATGACAGGATTAGTCAATGTTCTGTTTGTGATTTTGGAGATGAAAAACACTTCATCTTTAGATGCCTTGCCTATTATGAACTATGACAAAGGTATTAATATATGACTATATTAATAGACTCTGATGGGTCATCGTTTGCTGTCCTCTGCTACCCCAACCAAAGGTGTGTTTGGTGTCCTTCTTTTGAAAGGTGATTACTTTGATGTGAAACTATCCAAGGCACTTTTTGTTACATGAAGCTGATAAACTTCTTTCTTCTACACACATTGCTTCTTTCTTAGTTCTTTTCTTTTTTGGGCTTTTTAGCCTGCTAGCTGGCAGTCATTATTGTCCTTCTTATAGTCCCTTGGGTCTTATTTTGGCCCACCGCGGACATTAATAATATTTCATTTCATTTTTGTTGCTGGAGACTCAACCTAGGATGGTAGGAGGGTGCTCGAAAGGAGTACCTTGTTCCCTTGCATATATTTTAGCTTGGTCCTCTTAGCCATGGGCACTCTTTAATATCTATCATTCTCTTCTACATTGATTCCTTGGACATGGTGGATGATGATATCATGGACCCTTGGGCACATGATGCTACTACAAATGTATGACAACACGACCTCATTACTTTGACTTGGGCTTTTGCTCTTCATTGACACTTTGCTTGTTCAAGGCTCTGTCTAATGGTTATTCGTACTTGTACTTGGTTTGCATCTAGATTTTACTTCCTTTAGGATCATCCTTATCTTCTTCGGATTAGCCTCATATTGTTTACTTTGTCACTTATATTTTCAAGTCCCATCAGTCCACTTTGCACATTTGTAGACATTAATATAAGTTCATTTTATGTCTGAACGGAGTAATATCTTCCCTTGATATGCATCAAGAAATTATGATTATGCAATCCTTCTTCATGGAGAGATTCCATAATTTTAAGATTAAGAGTATGTTATCTTAGCATATCACTAGTTTAGCCATACCCATTTCATTCAAGTTGAACAATTAAAAACAAGAACACTATTTCAAGCATGGAGAAGATAGATAAAACAAAATTTTCAAGTACTTTTTGCGTAGTTATAATGTTACGAAACAACTTAAGAACAATAGCAACATCAACAATAAATTTCCAAAAAATATGCAAGTAACAACCAGTAGATGAAAATAATAATTAAGATCCAACGAATTATGCAATAATCAAATCCAGATTCAAATCAATGCAGATACTTAGCCACTTAGAGAGGATGAAGTCTCATAGCTATTTGGAGAGGGAAAAGTCTCATATGCACATCAAGCGACGTAAATCCAAAATATCCATTGATCCCAACTAATACAAGATTCTTCCTATTTATAGATGAAATCAATATTAGCCTAACCCTAATGCTCAAGGGCTAACTAAACCTATGGCCTGAGCTAATAAAAAATAATGATAGCCAACATGGCTATATTGCCGTTACATGGCTCCCCTCAGGAAGCTTGGTCCTCAAAGTTGGAAAATGCTCTCATGCTCCCATGCAACATCGTCTTTTGAAAGGTCCTACCACTTGATGAGGAACTTTTGAATTTGTCGATATGGAATATTACAAACTGTAGACTGCAATATTGCTTCAGGCTGAATAATCATTCGATCTTCTTCATTGAGTATTGGAAGAGGCGCATTTGAGGACTAAACCTTCATGCAATTGACTTGGGCAAGGAATTCCATGCAATATGAGCTGGCCACCTTGGAGGGAGGGGGTTGGATTCCTTGGAGACAAATGACCCTTCCATTCTCTGTCCATTTGACATATAATTTTTGCGCATTAATAGTAACATCATCGAGCTGAGATAGCCATTGTGCTCCCAAAATGACATTTGAGCTTCCTAGGATCATGGCAAAGAGATTGCCCATCCAAGTATAAATTCCCATTTGGATGTTAACTTTAGCCGTTCGACCCAAACATTGAGCAATACTCCCATTTGCAATTAAGACTTGAAATTTATCTTGATTTGAAGTATTGATATACAAGCCCAAGGACTTGGCTATCCTACTATCTATAAAATTGTGAGCGCTACATAAATCAGTTAGCACATTGACATGTCCTTTAATAAATCCTTGTATTGTGATAGTGTCAAGAGCTTGAAGCCCCATAAGCACGTGAGTCGAGAAAACCATGGTATCATCCTCTTGTTCTGCTTCATCTACTTCTGCTGGTTGCTCCTACTGCAATGAATCTTAATCTTCACATATTGTTGTGTCGTTACCTTCCAATAGAAAGTCACGACATTCTTTACAAGCCTAATCTTGAGGATAATAAGAATTACATTTGAAACAGAAGAATCCTTGAGAATGCTCAATATTGCGGAAAGGGCAACAAGAGTTGAAGTCACTTCTATTTGAGGAACTAGAATCTTGGAGCTTTTGTTTTGTTGCGAAAGCTACATGTTGTGCATCGAGTATAGGGATCATGCATGTTGACTTCCTTCCGAATTTTGTTTTTAAGACCATAGTGAAAGGTTGAGGCCACAATTGCTTGACTCAATTGATGGGTATAGGTGAGAAGACTTGTGAACTCGAAGCAATACTATTCCACTATTCCTGTTTGCTTAGTTTGCATAAGACGAATCATATATGATGTGGAAGATCCCTTGTCAAATGTTCGAAGGAATTGTTCCTTGAAGTCAAGCCACAAAAGAGGGCCACCATGGTGGCCGAGATGCCACAACAACCATTGATAAGCTTGGGTACCCAATTCAAAAGCTACTAATGTGACACAACTTGCTTTAGGAACATGGTATAGACGTGTAAGGCCTTCCATTTTGGCCAGCCATCCTCGAGGATCGATACTTTCAAATGTAGGCATGTTGATGCGAGGAACTTTAATGTCAGAGGCACCTCCTACCGAGGAATCCAAATTAGAAGTGAAACCTAGGTTGTAAGGGCCGAAATCTAAAGGATTAGGACAAGGTGGTGCTTGATGAATGGTCAAAGGTTGTTGCCCAATGGTTTGTTGAGCTCCTTGGAGTAGAGGAGGTGTAGTATTGGATAAGTGCAGGAGTTTTTTGATGTTATTCAGGGACTTGGGTTGATTATACAAAGCGTTGACAATGGAATTAATTGATTGGCTTTTCTCACTCAAGGCGATGTTAATGGAAGCAATTGTTTGTTCTTAATGTGAAAGATATTTATACAAACCAGGGTCAATAGTACTAGGAAGTATAATATCACTTTTGGGGGGGGGGGGGGGGGGGGTAGCGGAAGGAGCGCTAAAGGTTATGAGGAGGAGCAATTGGGTTATTGGGAGGAAGAGAGGTAAAGACCTGACGTGTTGGATGGGGGCAAACCCATGGCGCTTTAAGGAAGAAGGGAGACAATGGTCAAAACTAATGGTCACTCCTACACAAGGGGCAAATGAAGAACTCAACAAATACTTGGAATACTACTAAAAATTAAGTGTGAAAAATACCTCTTATTGATCAGCTTGAAGAAACAAACACCAAGAGTTAGGTCTCTTGCAAAGATCCGGTGACACCTGATACTTTATTTCTTCTTCCTTTTTTTTTAATTAATTAACTAATTAATTATTATTATTATTATTATTAGATATTTTTAAATTTCCTCCTTTTATTTATTTATTTAAATTTAAATGTTTCCTTTTTTTTAATAAATAAATAAATTTATTTAAATATTTTTAACACGGGGAAGAAATTGAGGGAACGCATGGAGGGGGAAGGAAACAGAGGAACACGTGGAGGGGAAGGAAACGGAGGGGACGCGTGGGTTTTTTTCCCTTTATTTATATTAATATATAAATGAATTTATTTTTATATTTTTATTCAAATCGAAACGGGAGGGGAAATGGAAAATTAATTAAAATGTGACGGGTGACAGAGAATTAGGGAAAACATGAGTGAGGGAAAGGAAGTTAAATGGATGATATAGAACTCTAAGCAGATTTGGGAAATGTGAAGGCAAAATGGAGGCTACGGGTAGGGAGCTAAAGGGAAAAAATTCACTGTGTTGCTGCTGGTGAAATTATCAAGAAAAAAAATGGAGACATGCAGTGTCCAACTTTCGCAGATTTTTTTTTGCCAATATTTTACAATCAAACAACAATTTCCCACTTTGCCCTAATCGCGCTTTGTTACCACTTGTTATGAAACAACTTAAGAACAATAGCAGTAGTAGCCGTAAATTTCCAAAAAAATGTGCAACAATAAGTAGATGAAAATAATAATTCAGATCCAACGAAAAATGCAATAATAAAATCCAGATTCAAACCAGTGTAGATACTTAACCACTTAGAGAGGGCGAAGTCTCATAGCCACTTGGAGAGGGCAAAGTCTCATATGCTCATCAAGCGACTTACATTCAAAATATCCGATGATCCCAACTCATACAAGATTCTTCCTATTTATAGATGAAATCAACATTAACCTAACCCTAATGCTCAAAGGCCGACTAACTAAACCTATGGCTCAAGCCAATAAAAAATAATGATAGCTGACATGGATATATTGGAACCGTTACATATAAAAGGGGCTTATGTCCTTTGTAAGATAGAAAATTTGGTGAAGGCATAGTCAACAAGAAGGGCAGACTATTGATGGTACATAATATAGAATAGGGTATGGCCAGTTGTCACCTTGTGGGTTGTTTTATAGGCCCCTGACACAGTCTAATGACTTCCTTCCAATCAATAACGTTGGTACCACAAATTGCTGATATTAAAATCTTGCCTTTTACCTCCAAGAAAATAGGGGCCTGAGAAAGAATGAAATATATTTAATTCACTTATAAGATGTTTGGTTATCTTGTTCAAGAAATGACTGTCTTTGTCACTGGTAATATGTTGCAGAATACCAAAATACACAATAATTTGCTTGTACAAATAATTGGCAATGTTTATGGTAAAACCTTCTAGCATAGCCTCGACTGCTGCCCACTTGGTCAAATACTTGATAGCATCTACGTACCTGCACCAATGAATTTGACTAGGCTTGACATTGGCCCAATGAAATCCAAGCCTCATCTCTCAAACAAATCTTGGGCTGATTTGAATGCAGAGGCATGAAGCCATCTCAATGGCTTGTGAGTACACTGCCAAGTCTTTTGTGCGATGCACCATTCCTTGGCATGTTGGGACATGTGAGCCACTAGAGCCCTTCTAAAATCATATACCTTGTTGCATTAGGCCTCATATGACATCTTCCTAGTCCTTTGTAGACTTCTTGTGGGATACTTTGTACTTCCTCCTTTGCTACGTAACTCTAGAGTATCTGGTCTACTCTGAACTTGTTTATGATTTTTATTCTTTTTGCTTGAGACATGTTCTTAGGGAAGTTTGCTATTGAGATTTATTTATTTCAATTTTCAAGAAGACCAAACTGCAAAGTGGAAAAACCTTGTATCAAGAAAACCATCAACTGTAGAAGCATCTCTTCTGACTTGATTGTTGATAATTGGTTGGTAATAACATTAGTCTTCCCTACATGAACAACAATTTTGAATGTAAAATCTTGCAGTAAAAATAGCTGCCTACTTATATGACCGTGAATCGCTGCCTTGTTCATGAGGTACAGCAAAGCTTGTTGGTCAGCATAGAACAACAATGGCTTGGGCAACAAATATCGAATTCCTGAACGGAATGGATCATCCCCAAAGCCTCACTTTTTCTTGCATTGTGATATGGCATGGAAAGATGTTTACTGGAAAAGTAGATCAAGTAGTAAAGACCAAGGCTATCCTTTTGTGCGCATCCAATGATGAAATTCAGGACATCCATGCATATGTGAATACTAATTTCACTTAAGATATGCAATGATTGGTTCACTGAGCAAATGAAACTTTAATTCATCCGTAGCTTTTTGGTGTTGCTTAGTCCATGTAGGCACATTGTTTTTGTTTAGAATGTCAAACAGGTGTGAGAGTTGGATAGAGAATTTGATAAACGATTTGTAATAACCAATATCACCCAAGAAAGGTATGGTGGGTTCCATGTGTTGAGCAGCTTCCACCTATTCTACAATCCAAATTTTACACAGGTAATTTCTCAACCTTGCTTGACATAAATTGTGACCCAATAGACTTCAACCTTTAGGGCATGTGCATTTAATGGCAATATCTAGGGCATCCATGCATATGTTAATTTATGTACTTTAATCAGGATATGCTAGGATTGGTGCACAGATCAAATGAAACTTTAGCTCATTAGTGGTTTTCTGTTATTGGTTGGTCCATATAAGAAAACCCTTCTTAGTTATTGTGTCCAACATACAGGAGACTTGGACAAAGTTCTTGATAGATTGTCTACTAACCAACATAACCCAAGAAATATATCTTCTGTCTTGAGGAGCTTCCATCTGTTTCATAACCCAAATTTTATCAAGTTTATTCTACAATCTTGCTCAACACACCATGTGGCCCAACAATTTACTATATTGGACCGTGAAAGCATCTCTTTGTGTTCAATTCTAGCTTGGCCTCCTTGCATGGTTTCATATATTTGGTTAAAGTCTCTAGGGGTTAGACTGGGATCTGAGTTATCAACTATGTTAATAGAAACAGTTAATATCTTGTGATAGAAAGCCAAGTGAAGTTGTGCACAACACGTCTCTAATGTTAATTCTATAACGTCAGAATTCTAACAAGCAATATAATGAGCATTTTGTGGGGTAATGTACAAGGCAGTTGATAAAGCATTTGAGTTTCAGCTTCTAGTATTGTGACTAGTATTTGATGACAAGAACGACCTCAAGAAAACCCAATGAGGAAACCTACCAATGGAATGAAACAAAGAAACACAGGGAGCAATATTGTCTCATCTTGTTTTTAATTTGGTAAATTGGTTTGTATGTCTATGTAGAATTACGAGGCAGAGAGATATAATTATAAAGAGAACATATTGCAAGGAATCATTTCAATTATACGTGTTCAGTTTTTTTAATGGTGACCACTTGTTGCTTTATGTGTCTGCATTGCAGAATTAGTATAAGATAGGCAAGATATGACTTGACAATGACTTTATGCTGTATTGTCTTTTGACTATCATATTTTCTTGTGGATCAAAACACTTTTGAAACCACATGACAGGAAGTTGCGGTGAAAAAGTTCCTTGATCAGGATTTCTCAGGAGATGCACTAGAGCAGTTTCGTAGTGAAGTAAGACTCAAATATTTTGAAATGCTTCTTGTTTTTGAACTTGCTCCTACATGCATTTGCACTTGCATGTACTTGTCTTTTACTGCCATTGTTTACTTTTTTTGTCATATGATTTGAGAAAGGAGCATTAGCAAGCTCTTGATTGTTTAGATCTTGCAAACTTTGATTGATCTCAGATTTGATCTTTGGATTTCAGGTGCGAATCATGCAAAGATTACGCCACCCAAATATTGTCCTTTTTATGGGAGCTGTTACTCGGCCTCCAAATCTCTCTATTTTAACTGAATTTCTTCCCAGGTATGTTGTTAGTTGTTACCATCCTGATGAGACCCAATTTGTGAAAAAATATCATGAATCTTTAACTCAATGTAGCTCCATTTTTGTGTGCAAAGAATCTTGTAGTCTTGTAGTCATGTCTCTTTAATGCAAAATTGGCCATCTAATATATTGTTATCGCTTTCTGACAACTGTTGTGTTTGAGGTTGTTATCTAAGTAGTTTCTTGTGCGCATGTTTTCTATGACTAACATTATGAATTATGGGGAAGCTCTTATAGTTATTTCCAACTTGTAATTACACTGATTCTGTTATTGTTCAGATTTTCAAATAAATATACAAGGTCTATATAGCTATTTTAAAAAAAAAATTATCGTGGAAATATTTTTACTATAAAATAGGTGGAAAATCATTTGTTTTGAGAAAGAAATATACATCAAGTTTAAGAGAATCTTCCATTAATTATGTTATACCAGTTTATTATGAATTTTTTAGTATCCTAATTTTAATAAAAAAGATTTCATAATTGAATTTAAAAAAACAAATGTAGAATTATTTTCTTGGTTCTTGTCCTTTTTACAATTGATTGTTGGTCATACCTTGGTAACATTACTATAAACATTATGTCTAATGGGTTTGGGATAAGCAGTGGGGAACAAGCAGTTTCACATTGTATGCCAAGATTCCAGTCCCATGGGTGCACCTTAACATTTAAATATATTTCAATTGAGGAGATTCATGGATTATTATTAATGCTGTCAAGAAAAATGGATGTGGAGATTGGATTAATAATAACATTATTCTTGATAAATATCAATGATGACGGAGGCAGAATTTTGGAAATGTCAACATATTTATAGAGAAGGAAGTAAGGTGCAAGAAGTGCTGGTATTCATTTTGTTGAAATTCAAATTTTGAAAGGCATTTGGATGAGGGAGGTTCTATTTCCTAATGAAGATGATATCAAGGATTTAACAGAGGAAAAAGAGGGGTTTGATGGAGCTGGAAACTATCTTTCATATAAAGGCAAGCTGGGAATGATTCATAGAAATGTTGCTTGTATATATGGTCTAATTGATCTAATAGCAGATGTAATATGTTGATATTTTGATAGAGCTAAAAAATTAGTTCAACCGGTTAGATTCCTCAACTTTCAAGGAAGAGACCAAGGTTCTAATCTTGCCAAGCAATACATGCATAATTGCCAAACATCTTGTAATACTACCATGTGGTCATGATTTAGTATGGGTGCGGCCTGTTTTAATTCCATATAACCGATTAAAAAAAAAGAACATTGATATAAACATCGTAGAGTATTAATGGATAGAAGGCAGGGAAGTTGCAACTTAAATTTTGGCAACCATAGTCAATCTAGATAAATTGTATCCAAAACCTTGGCTAATGTTTCATTGGAAAAGTTACCAGATAAATCCTTTCAAAAAATATAAAAAATTAGCCAAACAACAAATATTGGCCTACAAAAAGGTTTTTCACTTAAGCCACTATATCCCTCTCTCATTTTTGTCCAAGGAAACATTCCATGGCTCTGGCTATTGTACGGCAATCGAGTGTTTCCCAATGCCTATTTATATAAAAGATGAAATCTTTACTTTGGTATCTTGAATGCCATTATTTGGACTGTTATTAAGTCACTCATTCTTCAAAGCTGCAATTGAGAACTTGCTTTATGATTCTTTTTTTAACCTTTTGGAACTGGAATGGGAGTAATTCTAGCCATTTTGTTTCTTTTTCTGAAAGTGAAAAAGACAACCATGCAATTGTCCTGTCAGAATATAACAGTGTTTCAGGAGCATCTATACAATTAAAAGATTCTGCCATTACCCTATACATAATTTCGATTGGTATGCTGTGGAGTCTATAGAGACAGATATTGGAACATACTTTGGCTAGCCCAACCAAAAGGAAAGTAGAGGCAACATGCGTAAATTGTTAATTTTTAATTTTTGCAAAAGATACATGGGTATTTGATTGGTAGTTTTCCAGAAAGAAAGATGGCACAGAGTCGAATACCCAGCCCTATGAGATATGATGAGCAACAGAAGACTGGGAGTGAGAAATTTTGAGCTGCAACTTGTTTTCAATGGAATGGTTGCCCCTGATTGTAAAGTGCAGAGATACAGCTACTGTCTTAACACAGAGAGACTACATACTGAGTTAAGATATAGAATTAGATGTGTACTTTTGCAGCTTTTGTTACGCTTATAATCGGATACAGATCTTGGAAAACTTTGTTTTTTAATGCAAATCCAAAACACCGGTTTGTCTCATGAACGTTACTTCAATCTATTGGATTCGGTTTTCTTTTCTATGTCCACAATCTTCTCTAACTTGAGTGTTTCTTGTGGGTTTGTCTGTAACTTTCAACTTTTTACTTTGATCTAACATGAAGGCTTATGTTGTCACACTGCAGAGGAAGCTTATACAAGCTGATTCACCGTCCTAGTATCCTGATAGATGAAAAGCGACGTTTACGGATGGCTCTTGATGTGGTAAGATGTTCATTTTTCTTAATTCGACTATACAATTTCATGATACCATGCATTATTTTGTCAAACATTGCTAGAGTTATTTAATCACACTATATTCAAATATTGAGTATTAAATTAAATGTGCAGGCTAAGGGGATGAATTATTTGCACACTAGCAATCCTACCATAGTTCATCGGGATCTGAAATCTCCAAATCTTCTTGTTGATAAAAACTGGGTTGTCAAGGTAAGTGATCTTTCAAAGGATTCAATATTAAGAGGTCATTATGTAGTTATGTTTCTTTTCATGTCTTCTAATATTATATTAAATTTGAATATTTCTGGAAAGAGCTCCATAATGCCACATATAATATTTATGTTCCAGATTTCTGTTTATTCCTCCCCTTTTCCCCATTGAAACCATTCAGTATCGAGAATGAAGTAGCAATATTCACTTTGTACACTACAAATCTAGACTTTGAGTTTGGAATACAAATATTGTCGTTTAAATGCATTAAACATGTTCACAGTTATTTAAAGAATCCAGAGAAGATTCCATAGCTTCACAAGAAAAGAGCTTTGGTTCATTTTGCAATTTTGTTATAGAGACAGTTTTTTGTGCTTCTCAGATATCTTCTTGTAAATGGATACAGAGTCAACTTGTTTTGACGAATTAAATAATTTATCTGCAGCCAAACCAAATGTGAAGAATCATAGTCAACAACAATTTGAAGATTACAGTAACTTACGCTTTCCTTTATATGGGTTTTGAGACAAATCAAGAACGTTATTATCACATTTTTCTTTCTTGGAAAGTGCAACTGGAGCCATGGATAGCAATCTACTTTTATATTCATTTTGAACACACAAGGAAACCTTATTCATTGTATTTCAAGACATTGAATGGATTCACCATCTTGAGCCAAGATTCTTATTTATTTATAGGTAATTTTTTATCGTATTCAATATGGTAACCTTTCTGTTTAGCTTACCCTCAGTTCAACCCTACTAGGGTCTTTTCAAAAGTTAGAACAACTGCCAAATCATGTTTAGATATGGATGTAAATGTTAAAATGTTTCCAACCTCAGCTTTTTGAGCAACACTAGAGAGATAAATTTTCTTTACATTCTTGAGTTGGTAAGTATCGATGCCAAACCTGAATCTTGACATGAGAAAACTTTTCTGATTGTCAGTCATCTGGTTTTGGCCTTAGCTAGCTTCACAGACTTGTTTGGTGCTACTGGCTTAAGTGCCGCTTCGGTTCTATTGTATTTGGTGTCTTTGTTGATGCCACAAATATGATCATCTCATCTACCTAACCTCCAATGATTTCTTGCTTAATGCTTGGTGCATGTCATGACATTAGAAATGTCCTGTCAGCCTTATTCTCAAGAATAGACTCTAGGTGGAATGCTCACATGCATTCTTCCCAAACTGGCCATCAAGTTTATTTTCTGTCATATTTACTGATTTCTTTCTCCAAAATTTCATTTTTGAATTCTGTCTTGTGTTCAAATGCCATAAACAATCCACAAGATTGTTGCCCTTGGCATCAATATACACATCTTTCTTGCAGGAAAGCAACCACCAACAAGAATTCTTTGCAAATATATCAAATTATTTTAGATTTTGTCAATGCCAATCATAGCAGAATTGTTCATTATGTAATTTTAAGTGTATTGTTCTGCACATTTTTTCCCATATTTTCTTGCAATATTGCCACCAAATTGAGATTATACTCCCTTATGGTCAATTGGATTGAATTGTGTCCTAATGTCAGTCAGGAGCCTGGTTCTGTTTCTGCAAGCTATAGGTGCCTGTTTCTGCTTCTTGAAGGTCTGCACATAGCTATTCAGATTTTGGCATCAACTTTGTCATCAAAAGGAATTGTCTAGTTTAGCCTCGAATCAAAACGACAAATTAGAGGCTGTTTTGGTACTGGGCTATTTGACATCGCTAATAGATCTAAATGGATCAACTTTAAGAGCTTTCTGGGTCTTTGGTTTCTTCTACTACTCTCTCTCCTCCCTGATGATGGACATGGCAAACTTTTCTGTCAGGGAAGAGATCTTGTTCTCCATTCAGGTAAAATACACCTATATGTCTTATTCTTCCAACTTTTGCATTGTAGCTTATTGAATCTGCTATGTACTTCATTGTAGTTTGTCTCATTAGCCTATCAAACTTTAGTCTCTAACTCTTTGCCAATGGGGTAGCAGGCTTAGAGTGCAAGCCCTTGGTTCTGCTTACACGGGACTTCCTCATGCCTATTAACATCAAGTCGTGGCATGGATGTGGGGGGAAGTTGGCCCTATTGCTTCCTAACTGGTGCATTGTGATGCTCTTCTTATCTAGTGGCATATCCTATAATGGAATTTCATTCCATTCTAATACCTGGTTCTCCACAGAGGGTTGTCTGTTTTTTATGACTTGTCAATGGCTCCATGTCATGCAGTCTTTATTATGGGTCTGAAATTCATAAGAACATTCTGTGTAAAGACACAATCTACATTAATATCAATTGATCTATTTTTTAGATCTAGAATTCAAGATGAACAAGGTTGGCAAAATCCTTGAAACCAAACAGAAACAAACTGGAACAAAATGTGGCCTTAGTTGTGTGTTGGGACAAGGTTACTAGACTTCCCAAAGAGTTGTTTTAATTTTTTTTTATCTAGTCAAATTTAATGAAACTGATTTATTCTTTATTACGTGTGGAATCAAACAATATGAAATAATGAAAATATTTGTCTATAAGGATAGGTAAGAGACAATCTGTGAAGGAATTCTTGGAGGAGGCGGGAGGATGTCGATGGGCGGGAAGTCTGCAGGGGAGATCGGGAGCGGCGGTGGTTCGGTTCTTGGACGCAGCGGAGCAATCGGAGGGCATCATGATTCCGGGGGAGCGGAAACGCTCGGGCCCATTGAAGATGACCGGGCTGGCAATGGTTTTGGTCAAGGTAAGGACCCACCAGACAAAGGGGGTGGTGGGGCTCAAAAGTCTTATGCCCAGGCAGCGGCCTCAGAAACCCTAAACGGGTTTTTTACCAAAGAGTTGTTTCCGGTTGGGGATGAGCTGGACATCCCGACGGAAGTTCTTTCAAGCTTCATGGAGTTTGAGAAATTTACCCTAATAGGGAAATTCATTGGAGGTCGTCCCGACATGGAATCTATCCGAAAAATGGGCAGCAAGCAAATGGAGGACTTCTGGGCATTTGGAGCTGGCGGCCCTATCCCGGGGTTTTTTTGCCATTAGATTGAACAATAAGGAGGATTACTGTAAAATTTTGGCTGGCGGGCCATGGTTTCTGGGCCGCAAAAGTTTATTTCTCAGGAAGTGGGACATGGATTTCAGTCCTGAGACCTAGAACATCAACATTGCCCCAATATGGGTTAGGCTCCCAAATCTTCCCCTCTTTGGCTGGCATGAAAATGTCATAAGAGGTATTGCGCGTTCCATTGGGGAGTTGGTCACCATTGACCCTCCCACCCGAGCTCGAACAAGGTTTGTCCAGGCCCGATTTTGCGTTCTGGCAGATTTGGAGGCAGAACTCCCAACTTCCATCACTCTTCGGTCTGGAGGCACCATTCTTCATAAACAAGCTATTGTCTATGAAAATAGACAAGCTTTCTGCACCCAGTGTCGGTCCTGTTGTCACATTTTGCACGGGGTGCAATGTCTTCAGTGTTGTAAAATGTGTTGCTCTTCTTTTTCCCTCTTCCCCTATTTTCTTTCCTTCTCCTCTCCCTTTCCTTTTCTTTCCCGCATTCTCTTTCTTTCCCCCCTTTCTTGGAGTCCCCAGTTGATTTTTCAACTTTCCAGCAAGTTACCTGAAAAATGGCTAAGTGTTGGTGCGAAGTTCGCACTTCGCCCAGTCTGGGTGCGAAGTTTGCACTTCGCCCAGTTTTGGTGCGAAGTGCGCACTTCGCCCAGTTTTGGTGCGAAGTCTGACTTCGCCCCACTTTCTGGGCGCACCTTGCAACTGGCAGATTGACAGGTTGGCAGGCTGACAGAAGACGACAAAAGGCCGGAGCAGAGTCCGTACGGCGGCAGACACCAGTTTCCACCTGTGCGCAGCCCGACTTCGCAGTGAAGTCGAAGTGCGCCCTTGACAGGTGCGCAGTAGGGGAACAAACCCAGAATTTGATCAAGGCATGAAGCCCTTCCCGACTGCACTGTTTTTTGCCTGCGCAACCCGAGACGCTCTGATCCCAAGCGAAGTTGGACGGGCTGCCTTCCAAGGCAGACACGTGTCACACATCATCCATCATCTGACAAGTGTCCAGCTTCGGGATTAGAGCCGAAACGTGCCGAGCAAAAGGACAAGCATGGGCTGCATTACCTATGCCAGTAGCCTCATTCAAAGCTGATCTGAGGTTTCACCTGCTCCAGCTACCCGCATCACTGCCAGATTGAAGTTCTGCCCAACACACCGCCATGTAGCTGTCCAGCTTCCAGGAAGACCATGCTGCGGGTACAGTCCGGTCCAACAAAAGGTCAGCATTTGCAGCTCTTTCGCCGCTTTTGTCAGCTTATGTTTGACTGGAACTTTGTACCCATTAATGTAACGGGAGGGACTCGGGATATAAAAGCCCAACGTGAATTCATTGTAAAGGGTGGAAGGGGAATGTCTGTTAGGGAACCACTGTGCCCATTGTAACCGTGCTTCTGCTTATAAATATAATCTGTATGCTTGGTTCTGTTCTGTTGCTTCTGTTTTGTATGTTGCCTTTCTTTATATTCATGCCTTAGGCTAACCTGTGTCATGGCTCGTTGATTCATTTCAGCATTTGATGATCAGGTGCCTCTAGCATTGCTTGTTTAAAGCACCCCCTGTACTTCATGAATTAAAAGGATACATAGAATAGTTGTAGCAGCAGTTCCATCAGTTGTGTGTTTTGTTGCTGGTCCGTATCTGGTGATCGGTGCGCTGCCGTACTGTTAGGTCCTTGTAGGGAATGTCTGTTAGGGGGCCATTGAAGTTGTGCGGTTAAATTCTCTACATAAACACATATACCTGGCTCTGATATCTCTATGATTGCTTTCTACCCATGTCAGTGTCCGTAGGTGGTGATTGACGTGTTGCCGTACTGTTAGTTCCTTGTAGGGAATGTCTGTTAGGGAGTTGTTGTAGCCGTGCGTACACTGCTTGGGTATCGGAAGTATACGTTAGATTTTGCAGTTCTTCGTCATGCTTGGTGTTTATATGCAGTAAGTAGTGGTGATTGGTGTGTTCCCGTACTGTTAGTTCCCCCCACCAACCTTTGAATATATTTGTAAATCTCTTTCTGTACATTTATTTCTTTCCTGTACTCTTAGCTTAAATCAGAAAAACCCCCAAAAAGGAGCCGGCCTTCTCCGGAGATTGGCGCGGAAGGCATCTCTTCCTTCCGGCCTTTCATGCTGGTGGGCGAATCTGGGCGCATTAACCCAAATCCTTTCCTCATGGCAGATTCGTAACCAACATGTCCCAAGGGCACCTCCAGTCCCAGTGTCCTCTTCAAAAACCGGGAAAACAGAAACATGAAAACGGCAACCCCCTGGAGCACAAGGAATATCAGGCAAAGCAACCAAATCTTCCAGACACGAAGGGCCATGTATCCCCAGGCCCCTCTAGAGACTGTGGCGGACTCTCTCAGCCAGAAGAGAATCCCTCTCTCCAATCGGACCCCGAGCATCTTGAGGCTAACAACCAACAAGGAGCAGACTCCCACTTGGAAAGCGAATCACGGGAAGAGATGGAACGGACCCCTTCCCAAGTTTTGACTCTAGCTGTTCCTCTGCTCCAAGATATAGGTCATCCCAATTTCAGTCAATCGCAGACGCTGCTAGAAGATTACCTCTTAGGAAGGAGGGGTGATCCGGTCACATTAGCCCCCGAAATACGAGGAGCCGAAAGCAAAGTGTGGATTTTGGTAGTGAGAGGAAGCAGGGCCGTCCTCCTAACAAGGAAAGGCGAGACAAAGAGATTGCAACTGACGTTGCAAATGGAACCCAACATTTGCTGGTTCCGGATGATCGTGACACACAGTCGGATGAAGCTCATGCATCAAAACCTCCCCCTCAACAAGGAAGGGGAGGCAAGAAAAACTTCAAACTGTCCAGATGAAAGTCCTCTCATGGAATGTGAGAGGACTAAACGGTGCAGCCAAGCGAAGGTTAGTGGTTGATCTCCGTAGGAGGATTAACCCTTCTATCCTTATTTTGGAAGAGACCAAGCTTGATGCTATCTCCTCTGACAAAGTGGTGAAGGCCATTTGGGCTAGGGCAAATTGTCATCGTCGGCACTGCAGGTGGGAACGGCGGGAGGACTCATGGTTCCGTGGGACCCTTCGAGGTTTGAGGGCAGCTCGCTGTCAACTTCCAACAGAATCATCATTGTACTGTTCCAGTCCAAAACCTCCAATTTATCCTGGATTCTATCCAACGTTTATGCTTTCAATTTTGCCACAGAGAGCAGAAATGTGGAAAGCTATCTCTCTGATGAGGGAAAATTTTAGCAACTTTCCTTGGGTTTGAGGGGGTGACTTCAATTGTCCCCTTCATCCTTCGGAGAAAAAAGGAGGGTCTGACCACTCCGACTAGCAGCTTGGAAGATTTCAAAGATTTTGTCTCTGCTAATGGCCTCGCTTGACATTGAACTCAAAGGGGCTTCCTTCACATGGAGTAACAGAAGGATTGGGGGCGGTTTGATTCAAGTCAAACTTGACAGATTCTTCATTTTCCCAGAAGCCATTCCCATCCTTGGCGGGGCTATCCTTTCGGCTCTTCCAAGGATTGGGTCTGACCATAACCCTATTTTCTTGGAGGCGAACGATGGGCTCGTTTTTATGACCCCTTTCAGATTCGAATCCATGTGGATTTCCCACAAAGACTTCAAAGGATTGGTTTCAGTGTGGTGGCAATCGAAGGTGGAAGGAAGCGCTCCTAAGAGGGTGGCTTTAAAGCTCAAAATGGTCAAAGAAAAACCGAAGATTTGGAACAAAGTGGTTTTCGGCAACATTTTTGAGTTCAAAAAATCCATCGCTGAGAACCTGAAGGCTAAGGAGGAAAGGATGGCTACCGAAGGCTACATTGAGGGTCTTGTTGTCACATTTTGCACGGGGTGCAATGTCTTCAATATTGTTTTGTAACAGTGCTGCTCTTCTTTTCCTCCTTCCGTTTTTCTTCCTTCTCTCCCTTTCCTTTTCTTTCCCATTCTCT
Organism: Wollemia nobilis; assembly: GCA_028583015.1. Classification (NCBI taxonomy): domain Eukaryota; kingdom Viridiplantae; phylum Streptophyta; class Pinopsida; order Araucariales; family Araucariaceae; genus Wollemia; species Wollemia nobilis. Next base: position 4,331,331 of record JAQPPZ010000523.1, on the reverse strand, counting down.
TTCTCTCCCCCCTTTTTCCTTGGAGTTCCCCAGTTGATTTTCCAGCTTTCCAGCAGGTCTATCTGAAATTGGCTAAGTCCTGGTGCGAAGTTCGCACTTCGCCCAGTTTTGGTGCGAAGTGCGTACTTCGCCCGCTTTTGGTGCGAAGTCCGACTTCGCCCCACTTTCTCGGGCGCACCTTGCACTGGCAGACTGGCAGGTCAACGCATAAGAAAGATAAAATGCCGGAGCAAGTCCATATGGCGGCAGACACCGGTGTTCGCTCGTGCGCGCTTCGACTTCTCAACAGTAGCCGGAATGCGCCCTTGACAGGTGTACAATAGGGGAACAAACCCGGAATTTGACCAAGGCTTGAAGGCCTTCCCCGACTGCACTGATTTCTGCACGCATCCCAAGGAGCCCCGATCCCAAGCAAAGATGGATAGACTGCCCTCTAAGGCAGGCATGTGTCACACAACATAACCCATCATCAGACAAGTGTCCGACTTCGGGATTTGAACCAAGACCGCCGACCAAAAGGGATAAGCATGGGCTGCCCGCACCGCTCGCGTTAATAGCCTCATTCAAAGCTGATCCGAGGTTTCACCCGCTCCAGCCTACTAGCAAGCCTCGCCGACTTGAAGATTTACCCAAGGACTCCGCCACGTAGCTGTCCAGCCTTCCGGAAAGACCATGCCGCGGGTACGACCGATCCGACAAAAGGTCGGCATTTGCAGCTCTTTCGCCGCTTCGTCGACTTATGTTTGATCGGGACTCGTGCCCATTAATGTAACGGGTGGGACTCGGGCTATAAAAGCCCATCTGAAATACATTGTAAAGGGTGGAAGGGGAATGTTTGTTAGGGAACTACTGTGCTTATCGTAACCGTGCTTCGCTTATGAATACAATCCGTATGCCCGGTTCTCGTTCTCTACTGTCTTTATTCTTTTATGCCGTCTTTCATTATATGCCTTAGGCCCACCCGTGTCGCCGCTCGTTGATTCACTTTGGCATTTGGCGATCGGGTTCCTCTAGCATTGCTTGCTTAAAGCACCTTCCGTACTTCATTATTTAAAGCATTCATAATAAATTTGGTAGCAGTTCCATCGCTTATGTGTGACGTTGCTGGCCCGTATCCGGTGATTGATGCGATCCCCCGCTCGTTAGTTCCTTGTAGGGAATGTTTGCTAGGGAGCCATTGAAGTCGTGCGGTTAAACTCTCTCGCTAATACATATACCGGCTCGACATCTCTAAGTTTACTTTCTACCCCCGTCGCTGTACGTATCCGGTGATTGATACGATCCCTCGCCGTTAGTTCCTTGTAGGGAATGTTTGCTAGGGAGCTATTGAAGCCGTGCATACGCTGCTGGTGTATCGGAAGTACGCCTAGGTTTTGCAGTTCCTTGTCATGCTCTGTGTTTGTATGCAGTAAGTAGCGGTGATTGGTATGTTCCCGTACTGTTAGTTCCCCCCCACCAACTTTTGGACATATTTGTATTTCTTTCTGTACATTTGTCTCTTTCCGTTCCTTTATTTCTTTCTTGTTCCCTTTAGCTTAAATCAAGCCCCCCAAAAGGAGCCGGCCTTCTCCGGAGATTGGCTCGGAAGGCATCTCTTCCTCCCGGCCTTTCATGCTGGTGGGCGAATCTGGGCGCATTAACCAAAAATCCTTTCCTCATGGCAGATTCGTAACCAACAGTTTCTCTGGCACGCCCGGTGGGACACTTGTCCCACGATTTAAAGAAAGAGTACCCGTCCAGTTTCCACCTAGCGCAACGGTTCTTCTGACCCGCTCGGCGGAACACGGGTCCCACATCTGACGAGAGATTTTCCGATCGCCTCCACCGGCGCCGACAGCTTCCCGAGCTCTTGGTGAGACAAGGAAGTTTCTCACCCCCGACGAAATCGAAGCACCGGTGTTCGCTTCATTGCTGTTCCAAATCCGAACACCGGCGACTCGCACGAACAAATCCTCCGAGTCTAGAAGACCGGTCCCGTCACCTTCATGCACACGAGAAGGTGGCGAACAAGAAATCCGAGAAGCCCGCCCGAGTTCTACGAACTAGACATCCACGCCGAGGCGAGATACCCAGCCGGGCTGATCCGCGAGCTCGTTTCGACGAAGCCGAGGCCGAGATCCAAGAAGAGGCCGAAGCCGAGGCTCGGAAGAGCCGAGTACGAAGTAGAAGAGGCCGAGGAAGAGGAAAATCCCCGCATCCTCGGAAAGTACCGACACCGAGTACACAACCGACGGCGGAGAAGAAGAAGAAATGGCCGATCAACGACCGAATGACGATGATCTCTTCCCGGCGGTGGACTCTCACAGGGCCTTTGGCCCCGATCGGTCGCCAAGCCGTGCCCCCGCCGCTTTAAAGTCTATTCCCACATACGACGGCTACGGTAAGACGGCGTACGAGCACATCCAGGACATCCTTGCCCTGGCCGCACCGCATACCATCACCGATGAAAGTGTGAAGACCCGTCTCGCCGGCCCTTTCCCCGAGGGGAAAGCTTCTCTACCGGTGGAGATCGCCGCCGTAGGGATCCATCACCGGGTGGCCCCGACTTGCCAGGAGGCTCGTAAAAGGATGCAACGAGTCCGCTGATCCTACCTCTCTACCGCATCGGTCCCAAGCAATCCGGAGGCATCCTCAAGAGGAGGTGTCCGATTTTAACATTAGGTTTGCGAGATCCCGGAAACGGGTACCTCGCGAACTTCGGCCTTCGACCGGCATGGCCGCTCACTATTATCCGAGATCTTTCAACTCGTACATATGCTCGTCGCCGAAGATCGCCCGAATTGACGATTTCCCCGCACCGTACTGAAGCCGCCCAGCAAGTCGAAGCCGACATTATCTCCATCGGCAAGCTTCCGTCCGCAGTGCAGGAGCCGATCCATCCCGACTTTCCCGCATCGCGTTCCAGTATCCTTCCGCTTCCGGTGGTGTGCCGTCTACTTCGTGGCAGCAACCCCGACCGCAGTGGAATCCGGCCCCGGTCGTAACTCAATACGGCCCGCCTCACTTGCATTACCCTCATCCGCCTCCTCCCGCTCCGCATTTTCCAGCGCTTCCCGCTCCCCGCGGTATGCGTCTTATTCTAACCCTCCTCCATTGGCCGCTTTGCCTCCACCGGCACGGTTGCCGCCTCCCGACGACAGAGATCCGTAACACGATTCTACAAGAAGTGCGGGCTTTGGCCTCCGGATATCATGCCATGTCCAATGACATGACTCGCTATGAAAAAGAAGCGAGCCCAAATGGACTTTGCTCCTAGAAGGCCGTATGCGCCACCGGCGCCGACAAAAGATAAAGCCCCAGAGAGCCAACCGCAGAGGCGTCCGCCTCCGAGAAATGCTGCTATAGATGACCCACCTGGTCCTCCTGACCAGGTCAACTGGTGCACTACGTGCAATGACCCGCATTCGGAGGAAGACTGCACTTTGCACCAAGGACTACATCCAAACCTTGGCCGGCAAGGACTATAGAAGATGATGAGTCGTACATGATCTTGGACGGCGAGGCCAATTTTGCCCTGCCATAAGAGAATCCAGTGACGCCCGCCAAGGAAGAAAAGAAAGCTGCGGACGCGGCTAAACCTTTGCAGGTATATACGAGAAGAGAAAAACCGCAGCCCAATGGGCTGCCACCGTACAAGCGGCTGTGGCCTTACACAGCCCAGGAGAAGGCATCCAAAGATAAAGCTCCCGCTAAGCCTTCTCCAGCAAAGGCCGCTGCTGTTCCAGCTAAGCCTCCAAGGAAAGGCCCCAACTCCCGCTAAGCTTCCTGTACTTCAGCCCCCAGCCGAAACCAAAGAACAAGCCCAGGAGAAGCTGAAGTACCCGTCTTTGACCAAGAGACAACGAGTTGAGGCCACCCAACAGTACCGGACCAAGTATGAGCCGGTTAAACCAGCAGAAGGAGCTAGTACCTCGGGCTACGACATTGTAGACGAGCTAAAGAAGACTCCCGCCGGAATCGGCATGTACGATGCTCTTCTCGCTTCCGTGCCGTAGATCCGCTCGCAAGAATCATCGAAGAACATGAAGAACGGCAAGCGGATGCAGCCTGCTGTCCCGGTTCAACCTTTGACAGCTCTCCGCCACCGGGAAGAACAGACCGCCACCCTTTTATCTCGTCTTTGCGGATGCAAGGGCACATAGTTCACAACTCGCATGGTGGATTCCGGTGCTTCCTCGACCGTGATGCCGAAGGCCGTCCGCGATGAGATCGGGATGGAATACACACGGAGCAGCCAAGGTGTGCTCGCAATTAGACGGCACCCCCGTCAAGACAGCTTGGTGTCATAAAGGACATCCCTATCCGGCCGCACAAAGCTCTCGACATTGTGGTCATCCAAGAGGTTGTGATTGTTGACCTGGAGCCTTACTTCGGCATGTGTCTCTCTCGGGAGTTCACCGCGAGTTGGGCGGGTACTGTCTCTAGACTACTCGCACATGGAAGTGCCCTTCAAAGGAAGGAGACCGAAAATTTTCAATGAGAAGCCTTCCCCTTTTCTAGTAGACAAGATACCCGGAGGAGAGATGGACTGCATGGTCCAGTTGTCAAAGGAAGAACTGGTGACAGTAGAACTGACCGAGCAAGCTCTCGAAGTGCTACAGCTTGAAGACGAGTTCTCGTTGCAAGACTTCAATGCTGTAATCGGGACAGAGCAGGGCTGTTACTCCATTAAGCAGCCCGAGGAGCTTGACGTGTCCGTTGCGAAGGAAGTGGGACCTGCACCCGAAGAGCTGTGGAAGCTTTTCTTTGACGGCGCGCGTTGCAAGAATGGCGCCGGTGCAGGGGTCCTCCTGGTTTCTCCAACCGGAGTCCAGAGGGACTATGCCTACAGGCTGGCCTGGAGCTGTACCAACAATTCGGCGGAATACGAAGCCCTGTGCTTGGGTCTGCGAAAGGCGGAAAGACTCGGAATCAAGCATCTCCAAATTTTCGGAGATTCAGAGTTAGTGTGTCATCAAGTTACGAATAAATGCGCGTCTAAGCATCACTATCTTAGAGCGTACCGCAATCGGGTCTGGGACCTGATGGAATCGTTCGACTCATTGAACGTTAAGGCAATATCGCGTGAGAGAAACAAGCACGCTGATATTCTGGCGTCTGTTGGAGCCAGTGCACGTTCCGGTCGAAGACGTCGTCCGTAAACCGAAGCCGGTCCGCACCATTTACAGTGCCTTCCGTGCTCGATAGGGATACCTTCCGCGTGTATTCAGCCGTGACGAGGAGATCGTCACATTCCCCGGTTAACGAAGTGTGTGTAATCGAAGGTAGAGACCCCGATGACGAGCAATATGAGGGGTTGATACAGCTACGGAATAATCACGTCCCAAAAGGACTCGATTACATTAGAGAGTCTCTTTGATCGAAATGACAGAGCAATATCCCACAGATCAAAGTAGACCCGAGGCAGATGCCGACTCGGAGCTCGAACCCGGTAAAACCATCAAGGTCGGAACAGATCGCACGTCGGAGGAGCCGGTGCAGATTAGATCACCGTGCCAGGAGTTCCCCCGACATCGTGGCCTGGTGCTACGAGGATTTGAGGGGGTATGACAGATCTGTCATCCAAGATACCATCGAGCTAGAGGATGGCGCCAAGCCGTTCCGACAAAAGCAAAGGGCCGTAAATCCAAAGATTGAGGCCATGATGAAGACCGAGCTCTTGAAGATGCTGGAAGCCAAGATCATCTACCCCATCAAACATTCATCCCGGGTCGCGAATCCGGTGCCCGTGAGGAAAAAGAATGGCGACATACGTCTCCGTGTCGACTTCAGAAACCTAAATCAGGTTTCCCTCCGGGACCACTATCCGCTTCCCCAAATTGACCAAATTTTGCATATCGTTGTCGGAGCCCGGAGATTTTCACTTTTAGATGGATTTTCCGGCTACAACCGGATTTGGGTCAAAGACGAAGACCAAGGATAAGACGGCGTTTACCACGAAGTGGGGGACGTTCGCCTATCACCGCATGCCTTTTGGCTTATCCAATGCCGGTGCCACGTTCCAAAGGGCCATGGACCTCGGCCTTCCGAGAGCCGCTCAACAAGATTATTGTCATCTACCTTGATGACATGACCGTTTTCTCTCACCAACGAGAAGATCATGTTTCGCACCTGCGGCGGATATTTGAAAGTTGTCGAGAATTCGGCATCTCTATAAACCCGAAGAAGTCCGTCTTCGCGGTAAAGGAAGGAAAGCCGCTGGGACATGTCATCTCCGAGGAAGGCCTCGCCATTGACCCCGACAGAGCGTAAGCCCTCGTTCGCTTGCCGCCCCCACCGATAAAAAAGGGCTGCAGTACTTCTTCGGTCGATTAACTTCGTGCGGAAGTTCATTCCGGACTTCGCACAGTGATCAAGCCTATGGCCGAACCGTTGAAGAAAGATACACCTTACGAATGGACCGATGAGAGAGAACAAGCTTTCGAGGAAATCAAGGCTCGAATTGCGCAAGCTCCCGTGTTGACAAACCCGGACTACTCCAAGGACTTCATCCCGTATGCAAGTGGGAGAACCCGAAAGTTACGCCGCAGTCCCGACTCGAAGGGAGACGACGGTGAGGAGCGCCCCATTGCGTTCCTAAGCCAAGTGATTTTGCCGCACGAAGAGAAGTACAATTTTATAGAGCGGCGAGTCCATGCGGTCATGAAGTCCCTTCGAAAGTTCGGGCACTTTGTCTCCCGTAGTAAGACCACCGTCTTTGTGATTCACCCCGATGTTCGCAGCTTCATCTTGCAAGGAGAACCGGGTCACAAGAGAGCGGGATGGATTGCCAAGATCCAGGAGTTTGACATCGAAGTACGGCCCACCAAGCTTATCGTAGGCCGAGCCTTGTGTCGTGAATTGGCCCGAAGCGCCGTAGCCGGCATCTCCGCCTCGTAAGTGGGAGGACACAGCGACACGCGTCTACCTAGCCAACTCCTTATCGGGGGGGAGTGATTGGACAGATGAACCGGTGAGATACTTCGCACCGGAAGATGTCCCGATCACCCGAACGCCTCACAACGAAGGAGATTTCGGTTAGGTGCATTAAGGTACACTCTTCGCCCCGAGGGGCTTTACTTCAAAAACATTGACGGCATCCTGTTGCGGTGCGTCATAAAATCAGACCAGCCTAGGATCCTCGGAGATTTTCATTCCGGGATGCCTGGGGGTCACCATTCTTCAAGGCCAACGGCCTTAAAAATAATAAGGGCTGGGTACTATTGGCCCACTCTATTCGCAGACGCGCATGCGGTCCGCGCTAAATGTGATCAATGCCAGAGGTATGCTGGCCGAAAAGTAAAGGCACCCCCGCCCCTTCAACCGATTCAAGCCGAAGCTCCGCTCCAAAGAATGGGGTCTAGACTTCATTGGGGTGATTTCTCCTAACTCCTCCGCCGGCCACAAGTTTATTCTCACAGCCTATCGACTATTTCACACGGTGGACGGAGGCGATCCCGACCAAGAACGCCGACCAAGAAACGGTCATCGTGTTCATTGAGAGCCCGATTACCCGCTTCGGGGTTCCGTAGTCGATTGTGACGGATAACGGTCCGGGATTTGTAGGCGCCGTACTCACGGAGTACACCAGCAGACTTGGCATCTATCACAAGATGTCTTCTAATTACTACCCGCAGGGGAATGGCCTTGCCGAGTCTACTAACAAGAACCTCCTGAAAATTCTCCTGAGGACCATTGAAAAGAATAAGCGGACTTGGCACTTGCTCCTGAACCGGGCGCTGTGGGCGGACAGAGTTGCGTTCAAGAAATCCCTCAAGACGTCCCCCTACGCGCTCGTCTATGGCAAGCAAGCTGTTATGCCATCACACATTGAAATCCCCGCCCTGTGGATGATTGACGAAGACAGGAGCAGCGGAGACCCGGTAGACGACAGATTGTGCCAACTCCTGCACTTGGAAGAAGACAGAGAAAGTGCATACCGGGCCTTCGCGGATCACATTGCAGCCACTAAAGGCTGGTTTGCCAAAGGCACCACCGCCCGAGTTTTCGAAGTCGGGGACCCGGTGCCGAAGTGGGACTCATACAAGGCAAAACCGGGTAATCACGGAAAATTTGACGCTCTCTCGGGAGGGCCCTTATCGGATTGCCCGGTGAATCAGTTCAATGCCTACATACTTTCGGATATGGAGGGTCAGCTCCTCCCCATCCCCGTCAACGGGTTCCACTTGAAGCTTTATCGCTGTTGAAGGCGCCCGAGTGGCCCTTCCTTGTAAAAATTTTGCCTTGTGCTTTTATTTTTCCCCGCATGTATAGTTTCCAGTTTTAGCTTTCAGCTTATTTTTCCTTCTTTGAGCTTAAATGCGGCATGGGAGAGAAAGACAGACTTCGCAGCGAAGTCTGTCGTTGCCCCGCAGGAGGGGCGAAGTTCGGCTATGCAGAGAAAGAAAGGAGAAAAAAAAGCGCAAAAAATCGACTAAGTGTTGGCCGAAGCCCGACTTCGCAGCGAAGCCTGACTTCGGCCCAGCCGAATTGCGAAGTTTGTCCGAGAAAACACTGAAGCAGACCGAAGTCCGCACTGCGCAACCCTTCGTGCGAAGTACGCACTGCGCGCAAAGTTTGCGCGAAGTGCGAACTTCGCAGCGAAGTCCGACTTCGGCCAGCGCCCGTGCGAAGTGCGCGCTGCGCTCAACGCTTGTGCGAAGTGCGAACTTCGCGCGAAGTTCGTACTTCGCCCCAAGCTTCGGCCGAAGTCCGAACCCGCCCCAGCGTCGCACAGCGCAGTTTATTCAAAGTCCAAAGGTCGCAGGGTATGTTAAGTGCGTTCGAAGGCCCCAATGCGGCAAGGACCCAGACCGCGCCCAAACCTTGGGCGCAGCAAAAAGGCAGAAATGGAACGGTTCCAACGCGCGCTTCGCGCGAAGTTCGAACTTCGCCCGAAATTCGGGCGAAGTCCGACTTCGCCGGCGAGGTCGGGCCGCGCCCAACTTCGGGCGAAGCCCGGCCGCGCCTAGTTTTCCGGGCTAGTTTTGGGCAGCATTCAATAAAATGAATAAAAACTCAAAAAGTCCCAGCTGGGCCCAAGGCGCGTTTGTAACTGTTTTAATCTGGGTTTCCGCGCCAAAGGTTTTGTCTTGAGCAGTGTGCCCAAATGGTGGCAGCAACGTCACCCATGGTGCAGTCCCCAACGCTGAATTAATGATTGCGCGTTTTTCAAGCAAAAACGCAACTAAAAAGCAAGGCACGGCTGCCGGGGCGCGTCTTTTCCTAAACGTTCTCCTGCGCGGCCACCAAGGGTTTTAACTCAGCCGACCTACCCCTCCCCGCGTTGCATTAATGGCGCTGTTTTTATCTAGAAAAGGGGGTCGAATCATGCCAACATTCCGGATTGCGGAGATTATTCCTCTGACAAGTGCTAATTATTCCTCTGATAGCGAAATTTGTTGCAGACAGCCTGAACCTGTCATTATTGCCGACTCGGAGAGATGGACAAGGGAAAAATGCCCGTGTCAGCGCAGTCCAAGTGAAGCAGCGAACCAGGGGATTTGCCGCGGCCAGGAGTTTTCAAAGGCGATCCTCCGCCAGAGAAAAAGTCAAAGGCCCGGACGAAGAAGGTACAACGTGGGCAATCCCCACCACCTCCGGTGAATTACCTGGCAGGATATGTGGACGGCTCGTTTTCCATGAGCCTAACTCAGCTGCGAGCGAATGTGGAGAGCTGGGCTGACAAAGTTTCGCCCTCCCATCATTTTGGAGCGGCGTACAAATCAAATCTCTTCATATTCATGTGCCCTCCTGTCCACCAATGCCCGGAGCTGATAGACCTAATTGTTAGACATTATAAACCAGCTTCCCGGAAAATCTGCAGCTCCGTTGGCAAACCCTTGTTCGCACCTGCGCAGGAGACCGTGCAGCCGCCTTTCGCCCTGTGGCCGGAGTATGACTCCGGCACCATCCTCAGAAAAATCAGTTTGGGCGAACAAGCGGGACGTTTCACGCACACCAAGCGAATGAGGGATTTCCTCAATTCAGAGCTGAACGCCCCGCTTCCAGCCGGACAATGGCCGACTGGCCCCATGCCTTTGGCGAAATTTCAGAACAAATATCTATATACCATCTTGGCATGGATCCTCGGCTGCGACTCCGATGAGCTGGTGCACCCGTACCAGCTGGCCCCGGCAGAATGCCTCCTGTGTGGAGAATCTTACGAACCAGCGGCGCAGCGGAGTGGAAAGCGCCCCATCTCTTTCGACTGGGCAGACTGGCTGGCTTACGCCATTCATTCCAGTCTGCTGAAAATTCAGAAGCGCCAGTCAACCAATTTTCGTTTCAGTTCCGTTCTGGTCTGGCTTTGTTTGTACCATCTGCACCCCCAAATGCCGATCCCGAACTCGAAGAAGGTTAACGAGAAGGGAGAACCCCGACCCGTCTATAACTCGGACGGATGACTTATACCGGAAAGGGTCCTACTACAAGTTCAACTTCAACTTTCTGGGATTCGTCATGTCAGTCTTCACCGAAAGTGAAATCCCCCGTCCCCCGAGAGAAATGACGAGTGCTTTGATAAATCAGAAGCTCGGGGACGTTTTTAGACTGACGCAGGGGATTGTGATCAGAATCTACGGATTCAAGGGCAAACCCTATTTGCTGCCCTATTGGTGCTCAGAGCATCTGTTCGGGATGGAGGTTGCCCGACATATGGACTATGTGGAAGAAGAGTTTGGCCTAGGGAAGAAAAGAGGACAGATTTTTCAATACCCTCTTTCCCGGGCCAACGTTGAGATTACTGAGGTAGGACGGCACGTCTACCTGCCGCAGCGCTGTCCCGGATTGGCTCTGGTTTTGCTGCCGCAGCACTGGAAGTACGACCCCTATGGGATAAGGGGAAAGTTTGCACATTTGTGCCCCCGGACATAACCGAAGATAGATGCGACGTGGTCCATGTGGACCTTGACTCGGGAGATTGAATTAATGGAAGCTTCTCCCCCTTGGCAGGATTTCTACTGCGAGGAGGTGACATATGACCCCAAGAGAAACCCGGACCATCACTTCTCATCTCCAGGGTTCAAAAAATTTCTGTCCAAGATTGCAGGCCTTAACTGGTCTAAAGAAAAGATTATTGAATGCTGGAAAATGAGATGCCGCACGCAAAGACGATAAATCCACAAGGAGAAACCCGGCCGTAGATGACGACTTCTCGCTTCTCTATGACCAAGGATCATGACAGCTGGCGGCCGTTCGCATATCAAGGTTACGTTCCCCGAGGCCCCTTTGAGGATTATAAAAGTGGGTCTCCTCCCAAACAGTTGTACACTTCGGCAACTGCCAGCGCCGGCCCAGCAAGTACCCAGGCCGATCCAATGCAGTTCGTGGCTCCTAAGGCGGCGCCTGAAAAGGCGAAAAAGTTAGCCAAGGCAGCGCCCGAGGCACTTCCTCAGGCAAGAAAAGCGCCGCCGCGCCAGAAAGCAGACCGGTCGCGCGGACCTTCCGCAAGTCAAACCCCGGTACAAGTTTACCGTGGGAGCATCAGTGCCTGCTGCACCTGCTTCGTCTCCTTCCCCTGATCCGACAGTTGTTCCATAAGAGAAGAAGCGGAGGAGAGTTGAGAAAATCAGGCGACCTAGCCTGATAGTGCAGCAGCCAGTCGCAGAGCCACAGCCGCGCCCTGCCGCCGCAAAGGCGATTCCTTTGGGCAGTCCCAAGCCAGCCGCCGAGACAAGAAGCGAAGACATTCACCCGGCATCGGCTCAGGCGGAGCCCGCAGTACGTTTGCTGTCCCCGTCTCTCTAGTCTCACCCGGCTCTACTTCCACTCGGCTCCCCGCCTCAACTGGGCGAGCCATGACCACATCCTCCCCCCCGTCTCCGCGTCCTTCTAGCGGTCCCCATTCTTTCGACTCGCCTTGCTCGTAACCCTAACGTCTCTCTTTCTCCGAGCACAACTCCAAACCCTTCGCCCGAGGTCGCGCCGAGGCTGTCCGTTCACCATCACATCCTCCGCCTCAGCCGCTTCAAACCCTCACAGTGTCAGCCGCTCCCATCTCCATTTCCCGGTCGCCCCCACAAGCGACCGATTCTTCCAAAGTCTGTCCGGTTCCTCCTGATCCCATTCCCGCAGGAGAGACGTCTCAGCAGATCCCTAGGCTGGAGGAACCAGATTTTATGGACGACCTTCAGAACTCAGATGACTTGCCCCTGGCAACGAGAGCCGTAGAGTATTCTCGTCTCTTTCCGCCAAGACCTGAAGCGGAGGAGACATGAAGAGATAGCCGCCCCGGCAAAACGCGCAAAGTATGATTTCGGAAGGAGAGTGATTACAACGGAGAAAATAATCCCAATAGTGAAGAAGCCTCTCCGAGAAATGACTAAGGCGGACTACGTGCTCCAGACAAAGGAGAAAAGCTTTGACGACATTGATAAACAAGATGAGATTCGTACGATCATGCGCAAAGTCGACAATCTCTTTGTCAAGAGTCCGGAGGAGCAGGAAGAACTTTTCGCGCTGCAGGACAAAGTAAGGCAACTTGAAGAGGACCTATCTAGGTCCACCGAGCACCGGAAGCGGCGCGGCGAGAAACAGATGAATTCAAAGCCCACCTGGCCGCTTCTCGAACAACAGGCCGCAACCGAAAAGAAAGCAGCCTCTGAGCAGATTTCTCAGCTCCAGGAGTCTTTGAAGCAGTGCGATCGCAACTTGCGGAGAAAACATCTCAAGCGGCCGTCCTTTCAAAGACAAAAGTTAAGGAAATGAGGGCTGGTTTGCCGAGGGAATGCAAGCCCCATACCTTTAAGGCGATGGCAGTCCCGGACTTCGCATCCAGGATTCAAGAAGTTTCCGCCTGTGGAAAGCCCGTGGTAGAGGAGGCCGAGCGCCGTGCAAAGCAATGGCCGGACTCGGCGATAAACCTTCGGAGAGCGAGCGCGACGGCGTCCTTTTTTCCCCCGTGTCCTCATTCGCTGCAGAATGGGCAGGTGCAAGGGTGACCTTGCACAAATATTTCAGAAAAGTTGAAGAGGTGAGAGTGGCTAGACGAATGCTTGACGCATTCGGACATGAAAGAGATATCTGTCTGGCCCCCTTTCACGCTCTTTCAGAACTTGGTTGTCCAGGTTTTGTTGAGAATGGCGAGCTCCTCACCCTAGATCGGGTAAAGAAGAATTGGCAGTCCTTTGAAGCAGATACAGCTGAAATTGATAGCTGGACTGAGCCAATTCAAGACAGTCAGGTCACTCAGATGGTGTCCGGATATTCCAGGATCCGCTCCTATTTTCAGGAGTTAGAGAAAAGATACCTCACCATCGACCCGCACGCGGTCGCCGCTTTCACGGAGCATTAGAAGACATAGCCGACCGCAAGCCATTCGAAGCGGAAGCCCGGCGCTCAGCCCAAGAGGCGTACACTCGCATGTGCGAGGCGTACAGTGAAATGGAGACCTTCGTAAGGAGATACCGATGAGGCAATCGACAAGGATGAATCTGAAGAACAGTTGCCGCAAGGAGAACAGCTAGAGCAACAAAAGGCAGGGGAGGCAAGTTCCTCTGCACCCAAAGGATGAAGGCATGGATTCTTTGCGCCGAGGCGAGCTCGACACCCCGCGAGCCGCCAGAAATGTTGTCACATTTTGCACGGGGTGCAATGTCTTCAATATCGTTTTGTAACAGTTGTGCTATTCTTTTCCTCCTTCCGTTTTTTCTTCCTTCTCTCCCTTTCCTTTTCTTTCCCATTCTCTTTCTCTCCCCCCTTTTTCCTTGGAGTTCCCCACTTGATTTTCCAGCTTTCCAGCAGGTCTGTCTGAAATTGGCTAAGTCTGGGTGCGAAGTTCGCACTTCGCCCGCTTTTGGTGCGAAGTCCGGCTTCGCCCCACTTTCTGGGCGCACCTTGCACTCGCGGCACCGGCAGTCAATGCAGAAGAAAGATAAAATGCCGGAGCAGGTCCATATGGCGGCAGACACCAGTGTTCGCCTGTGCGCAGTTCGACTTCTCAACAGAGCCGGAATGCGCCCTTGACAGGTGTACAGTAGGGGAACAAACCCGGAATTTGACCAAGGCTTGAAGGCCTTCCCCGACTGCACTGATTTCTGCACGCATCCCAAGGAGCCCCGATCCCAAGCAAAGATGGATAGATCGCCCTCTAAGGCGTGCATGTGTCACACAAAGATAACCCATCATCGACAAGTGTCCAGCCTTCGGGATTTGAACCAAGACCGCCGACCAAAAGGGATAAGCATGGGCTGCCCGCACCGCTCGCGTTAATAGCCTCATTCAAAGCTGATCCGAGGTTTCACCTGCTCCAGCTACTAGCAAGCCTCGCCGACTTGAAGATTTACCCAAAGACTCCGCCACGTAGCCGTCCAGCCTTCCGGAAAGACCATGTCGCGGGTACAGCTCGACCCGACAAAAGGTCAGCATTTGCAGCTCTTTCGCCGCTTCGTCACCTTATGTTTGATCGGGACTCGTGCCCATTAATGTAACGGGTGGGACTCGGGCTATAAAAGCCCATCTGAAATACATTGTAAAGGGTGGAAGGGGAATGTTTGTTAGGGAACTACCGTGCTTACCGTAACCGTGCTTCCGCTTATGAATACAATCGTATGCCCGGTTCTCGTTCTACCGTCTTTATTCTTTTATGTCTGTCTTTCATTATATGCCTTAGGCCCACCCGTGTCGCCGCTCGTTGATTCACTTTGGCATTTGGCGATCATGTTCCTCTAGCATTGCTTGCTTAAAGCACCTTCCGTACTTCATTATTTAAAGCATTCATAATAAATTTGGTAGCAGTTCCATCGGCTATGTGTGACGTTGTTGGCCCGTATCCGGTGATTGATGCGATCCCTCGCCGTTAGTTCCTTGTAGGGAATGTTTGCTAGGGAGCCATTGAAGTCGTGCGGTTAAACTCTCTCGCTTAATACATATACCCGGCTCGACATCTCTAAGTTTACTTTCTACCCCCGTCGTTGTACGTATCCGGTGATTGATACGATCCCCTCGCCGTTAGTTCCTTGTAGGGAATGTTTGCTAGGGAGCTATTGAAGTCGTGCATACGCCGCTGGTGTATCGGAAGTACGCCTAGGTTTTGCGCTCCTTGTCATGCTCGTGTTTGTATGCAGTAAGTAGCGGTGATTGGTATGTTCCCGTACTGTTAGTTCCCCCCCACCAACTTTTGGACATATTTGTATTTCTTTCTGTACATTTGTCTCTTTCCGTTCCTTTATTTCTTTCCTGTTCCCTTTAGCTTAAATCAAGCCCCCCAAAAGGAGCCGGCCTTCTCCGGAGATTGGCTCGGAAGGCATCTCTTCCTCTCGGCCTTTCATGCTGGTGGGCGAATCTGGGCGCATTAACCAAAAATCCTTTCCTCATGGCAGATTCGTAACCAACAGGTCTCAAGGAGGAAGAGCGGAGCCTTTTGGTGGACTTTCATTCTATTCTCGCTAGGGAGGAAACGTTCTGGCGCCAGAAATCTCGTGACCTGTGGTTGAAGAATGGAGACTCCAACACGAGATTTTTTCATGCGTCTACTATGAGGCACAAAGGGGTCAACAAGATCAAAGAAGTGACTTGTAAGGATGGGCACATTACCAGGGAAATTGAGGAAATCGAGAGCGAAGCGGTTAATTTCTTTCAAGATTTGCTTGGCACTCCTCCAGATAGCAACCTCCAGGTCCAGAAATCTATGCTCGCCAATTTTCCTACTAAAGTTCCCCATGAGGTAAGCATGAAACTTCTGGAACCTTTTTCCTCGTCTGAGATTAAGGAAGCATTGTTCTCCATGCAACCAGATAAGGCCCCTAGGCCCGATGGTTTCCCTCCCCGATTCTTCCAAGTCATGTGGGAGGTCATGGGCCTGGATGTGTGTGATGCTATTCGGGTTATCCAAGCGTCCAGATCTATCCACCCGAAACTCAATTCCACCTTTCTTGCCCTCATTCCTAAGTCTCCTTGCAAAAGTTTCTCTGACTATCAACCCATTAGCCTGTGCAATGTTTTTTACAAGATCCTTACCAAGTCTATAGCTAATAGACTCAAAACAGTCCTCCCCCTCCTGATTGATCCTTGTCAGGGAAGCACTGTCAAAGGCAGAAACATTCTTGATGGTGTTATCACTGTCCATGAGACCCTTCATTCCGCTTACCGCTCTAAGAATCCTGCTCTTTTTCTTAAGCTCGACATGAACAAAGCCTTCGACCGTGTCGACCGGAAATTTTTGTGTGCAGTCCTCCTCAAGTTCGACTTTCATCCCCACTGGATTGACCTTGTCTACAGCTGTATATCCACTCCCTTTTTTTCTGTCTTGGTCAATGGGTCCCCAGCTGGGTATTTCCAAAGCTCCAAAGGCCTCAGACAGGGCAATCCTCTTTCTCCCATCCTGTTCATTCTTCTGGCAGAGGTTCTGAGTTGGTCCATGAAAGAGGCTCTTCGGCAGAACAAGATTCCGGGCATCTTGCCGACTTCTAGAATTAATCTTGTCACTCATCAGCAATTTGTGGACGACACCCTCATTTCCACTGGGGCGTCCGTTGCTCAAGCCAAGTCGCTCAAGAGGATCCTGTCCCGTTATGAGCAAGCTGCTGGACAAAAGGTCAATTACATTAAGAGCAAAATTTACTTTATTAACACTCCTCTGAGCAGACAAATTCGGATTGCTAGAATTCTTGAATGCACTATTGATTCCCTGTCTACGTCCTATCTGGGGTTGCCTCTATCTTATAGCGGGCGGGCCAGTGGGGACATGTGGAACACGATTCTTGAGCGCCTTCACAGGAAACTCGGCACTTGGAAGGGCAAACTCCTATCACAAGTTGGGAAAGCCACCCTTACCAAAGCCTGTCTTCAGGGGATCCCGACCTACTTCATGTCGGTGTTCATGCTTCCGAGTGCAGTCCACTCCAAGATTGAGAAGATTCAGAGGACCTTTCTTTGGTTTGGTAACGAAGAGAAATCTAGACTTCCCCTTGTAGCCTGGGACAAGGTGTGTTCGAGGATAGATCAAGGCGGCCTGGGGTTGAGAAGATCAAGACTTATGAATCGCTCGATCGCGAAGCACGCTTGGAGGATTATGTCTAGCGACCCGGTGGAGTGGGTTACCTCGGTTAAAATGAAGTATCTTGGCCCCACCCCCTTCTTGGATGCTTTGAAACATCCTCCGTGGCATCGATATTTTGGAAATCTGTGCTCCAAACCCGGCATCTGATCAGTCTGGGAGCCCGTTGGATTTTGGGTGATGGCAACTGCATTTCCTTTTGGAATGACAGGTGGGCGACTGAAGAAGCCCTTGGGTCAAGGGAGGACCTCGCTGGACTGAGAAGCTTGACCGACCCTAACGCCCAACTCAGGGTGGCGGATCTCATTGATCGGAGCACCTGTTTCCCTCG
Organism: Wollemia nobilis; assembly: GCA_028583015.1. Lineage (NCBI taxonomy): Eukaryota > Viridiplantae > Streptophyta > Pinopsida > Araucariales > Araucariaceae > Wollemia > Wollemia nobilis. Next base: position 4,314,025 of record JAQPPZ010000523.1, on the reverse strand, counting down.
GTGGAAGCTTCCTGTTGTGGAGGGGTTTAATAATGAGATTACCTTCCTTGATAATATCCTTCAGTCGGTTTTAATTCCTTCTGCCAGGAGGAATGATAGGATCATCTGGAGTGGTACGGAGGATGGGTGTTTCTCTCGTTAAATCAGCTTATGAGCTTCTCACCACCAAGACTGCTCTGGACTACGGGTGGAATATTGTTTGGAGGAAAGGAGTTGTTCCTAAAATCAACTTCTTTGCGTGGATTGCTTTCCACAATAAAGCCTTAACTATTGACAACCTTCACAAGAGAGGTTTTGCCTTCCCCAACAGGTGTTACTTGTGTTTAGCAGATTGTGAGACGAGGGATCATTTATTCTTGCATTGCCCATTTTCCCACTCTATTCTGAGCATTGTCCTATCCTCCTTCCAGATCCTTTGGTGCTCTCCCCGATCCCTTAGAGATGCTTTTTCACCAATGGCCTAATCCTTTCAAGAATCCCAAGCTCCGCTTCCTCCTCGAGACCTCCTTCCACCATTTAATTTGGCAAATTTGGTTAGAGAGGAATGCCAGAATCTTTGGCAGAGCTCCTAGAGGGCCCCCTTATGTCGCTCAAAGGGCGTTATCTTACGCCATTGAGAATTCTATTGCGGTTCCCGGTCCCCGTCCCCATCTTCCGAGCGAAGAAGCTATTCTCAAAATGATGAATCTCTGGCCGTTTCTGGAGGTTGTTAAAGGGCCCTGTCGAAGGAATGTTGTGTGGACCAAACCCCCCGTGGGGTGGATTAAATTAAACTTTGATGGAGCGGCTAAGGGGAATCCTGGGCCCGCTGGTGCTGGTGGGGTTGTCCGTGATCATGACGAGAATATTGTGATGGCCTATTGTGAAGATTTGGGCTCCCAGACGAATCACTATGTTGAAGCCCGAGGCACTCTGAATGGTATTCGGATTCTCTCTGAGGATCCCTAGCCTCTTATCATTGAGGGTGACTTGCTCAACATCGTGAATTACCTTCTTGGTACCAAAAATCCGTCTTGGACAGTCTACAACATCATCCTCAAAGCTAGATCTCTTCTCTCCTATCGCCGTAGATGGGAAGCAAACCATATTTTGAGAGAAGGAAATCGCGTGGCTGACCACATGGCCAATATAGGGCTCGCGACCACGTGCCCGGTTGTGTGGCGGTCTCGCTTCCCATTCGAGGTGGAAAGGTTGGCCAGGGCAGACATCCCTTCCTGATGTTTTCCTTGCGCAGTTTTTGGAAGGCCCATTCCGACGTGTTTTGGGGTGACGTGGCAAAGAAGCTACTGTCCGTTCCTGGCAGATCTTCCCCGCGCCTGCGGAAAGTCATAAAGGTGGAGAAGGATGTCCGTCCGCAGCACATCCCGTCGGACACGGAGAGCGACAAGGAGAGTCGCGATAATTCTCTCCTAGACTTGGCTGCTTCCATTCTTACTTCTGTCAACTCCATGATTTCTATCCTGAAGCAGAACCAGAAGCGCCCAAATTCGGGAGGACAGGAGGATCGTGATTAGCAGTCCATGGTGTCTGTCTCCTTGTTTTCGGCCTCTTTTTGGGTTTCTCTCGGGTCTGTCCTGTTTTCTTTGTTGTTGGGTCTCCAGGCCTAAAAGCCCTTTTTGTTGTTTTCAAGTCTGCAACATTAGGATGGTTTTATTTTCATTTAGGTTTATTGTTACAGCCAAGAGGTATGATGCATCATTAGAAAGTTGGCTAATTTTGTACATAAGGTTTTGGGATCCTCTATAAAAACCCACTGTTAATTTATTATAATAATTACCAAAAAAAAAAAAACAATATGAAATAATATATTATTATTTTAGTGGAGGACTGCATGGAAAGATCTCATTCAGAGGTTGTTGCTGCTGATCTTTTATTTTCTTGTGGACTCTGGCATAGGGTGAAACAACTCTTTCTATTTTTCTTCCGGTACAGTCATGGAACATTTAATACATAATTCTCTTTCATGACCAAGTATTCTTGAGCAATATTCAGCAAACCGTATGTGATTGGAGTTTCCAGTAGACAGAGTTCCACTTATTAACATGATTTGGATTAAAATACTACACTTATCTTTGGGTTAAGAGGGAAATCCCTTGAGCAAACTTTCACCACTTCCATCTTATCCCTTTGTACAATCTTTTTGTTTTCTTGCTTCTGTTTCCTCTCATTTGTTTTTCCCCTATAAACTACTTGTTAAAGAAAAAGAAAAATTGTTTTGACAAGAGAACCACCACACACTCAAGCAGAGAAAAAGCCTCACAAGTTTTCCCTCATTATTGTTACTTTGCATCCAAATTGATTGGGTAAAAGTTCAAGGTGCAAGAATATATGAGAACAGGTTGGTGTGAAGCTTGAGGCATCACTGTGTTTGGAAAAAGGGTGATTAGAATTGAAAGTCACCTGACTTTTGAGAAATCAAAACTAAATGGAAGTTGGCCAAGTTTGGAGCTTATAATAACGTCATATCAACCTTGATCATTTGTTTCATATGGAAAAATTACAACCACAATCACTTATCCATTTCTGCGTCAGCCATTTTGCCTAAGGACACATTTGATATCCGGTGGTTGCCAGTGTTTTATACCAAATGAATTGTCTTTTATCAAAGATAGGACCTATGTTGAAAGTGGCTAATTACATTGTTAAGGCCAACAAATATCATCATAAAACTTGCATATAGCTATGGTAAAAGGTATTGGAGGCATTGTCAATCGGTTAAGCGTGTGCTAAGTAGAAAATGTGTCATAAAACCAATTTGGATTTCTTTGTAGATTAATCTACATAATTTTGTGCAGGTGTGCGATTTTGGCTTGTCACGCTTGAAGCACCATACATTTTTGTCTTCCAAGTCGACTGCAGGAACGGTGTGTGAAATTTATGATCCTTGGCCATCAAACAATTAAATTCATATTATTGTATGCCAATTGGATGTCACAAATAAAATATTTCATGTTTGGTGGGAGTTGGGGTGTGTTTGTTTTGCAAGGGTATGATGGTAGGCATTATGTTTGGTGGGTTTTCTTAATTTCTTAATAAATTGAAGGTAGTTGTTAATTGACTCATAAGCAAACTAGCAAATGGCATTCTTCTTGAGATTGTGCATGTCTGTTCTTCATTTTCACGTCTTTGTTTTATAAAAATATTTCATAGCTTACGCATATTCATTTGTATTATAGCCAGAATGGATGGCACCAGAAGTTTTACGGAATGAGCCATCAAATGAAAAGTGAGTGGAAAAACTCAACATTCATTTTATATGATATGTTTCCATGTATATGCAGTGCTTTATTGGCAAGCTATTACCCATTGGACTAACCCAATTAGGAACAAGAACAGATTATCTTTGACCTTTAACATTTAATAAAGTACCATAATTATTTTGCAGGTGTGATGTTTATAGCTTTGGTGTGATCTTATGGGAATTGGCTACGCTCCGTATGCCATGGAGTGGAATGAATCCCATGCAGGTGGTTGGGGCTGTTGGTTTCCAAGACCGTCGCCTTGATATTCCTAGAGAGGTGGATCCTGTGGTTGCAAGGATCATTAGTTCATGTTGGCAGAAGTATGCACATTTTACATTTGTGTTTTAATCATTTAGTTGTTGTCAAGAAAAAAATTATATTGATGTTTATGAATAGCCAGAGATGGTTATGGAGACTGAAGAGACATAGATGTTTGATATGCCTTCTTTCTGTTCTAACAAAACTTTCTTTTGGTTATTTTTGCAGTGATCCAAGTTTAAGACCCTCATTTGCACAACTTATGGCTTATCTCAAACCATTGCAGAGGCTTCTTGTTTCACCTCAGGCAGAGCTATAAACTCTTTGCCCACTAGAAAATTTATGTCATGAAACTTAAATAAATGAATACTAACACAAAGAAAATGATATGCTCTTGAAAGTATGAGAGCTATCATTTGCTCCTCAAGAACAGGCGAAAGAAACAAGTGTGGAAAGTTCTTTAGTGACTAGTCTATAACGTTGTTGAGGTCTTTCAAAAACTTGATCTGTGGTTCATTAGTTATTCATATGCCACAATCCAAAAATTGGTAGTATAGTAAAGAGGATGTCAAGTATCACGAGTCTGAAATTCTTGAAGAGGAATGATTCTTCAAGAATTGTCAAGTTCCAAAGCAACTTTCATTCTATGCAATAGCTGTGAAAAGTGCATAGAAAGCCACTTTTCATATTGATCTGTAAATGTAAACATTAGTTGTGCAAAGCACATACAGAAACATTTTATGATTGATTTGTAAATGTTGTGTTAGCCATGTCCATGCAAATAAGATGGACAGGCAGAAAATTTTTGGTGGTCTTATAGTTTTCCTGATGGTCTTTGAAGTTTGGCAGTCTGCAAATATTGGCTGTGTATACAGGCTGCTAAACTAAACATCTTTTGTGAAAGTTTATCAATGTGGAAATCATATTTTACCATGCTGAAACTCGTGTCAATCAATATTGTGATGCAATTTGATTCTTATGAATAGTATAGTACTAAATGAAACCTTACAGCATTTGTAAAGAATAAAACCTTTACCAATAAATGCTTCTAATATGATTTAATTGAAATAAATCAATTTTTACCCATGCAAGTGGGTATCAGTAGCATTCCATTTTCAAAATGAGGTGCATCATCATATGGAGGTCTATATTTGATGTTCTATAGATCCTGGTTCAAGGCCACCTGAGTTGCTAACATATGTGTTGGTAAAGCTTGCAAAATATGCCAGAGTAATATGGAAACTGAAAAACCATAAATTAGTATAGTACATCTATAACCAAAGGCAGCAAAGAAGAAAGACCTCTTGCATGTCCTATGGATTCACAATATGCAAATCATATTGGAAATTTTGAATGACAAGGGTTAGCATTCACAACATTATGACATTATTTACTTGTAAAATATCTGAATTCATTACCATCAGCATTTATGTTTGAGCACCACGCTTACATGAAAAGCAGTGCCTGTGTCATCACCAGAAAGAAGGAAAAACAACTATCAGAATTTAAGCATCTTTCTAAAAGAATCTCTCTCTCTCTCTCTCCTAAAAAATATTCATGCAATAGTATAAGCTTCAATGTATTACACTTGAACAATAACAAATCTGTCACACTTGGTAAATCTCAGATTTTTCAGTGAACTTTGAAATGTTTAATGATAAGACATTTTGTTTTTAATTCTACGAGTGTATGCCTTCAAGACCATACAATAAAACAAATTGCATGCTTAAGACAAACTTGTGGCTCTATGTATGCCAATTGACATCCACACTTGTGGAAATGCTGTTATCAATACATATAATCAGGCACATATCATTCCTCATTAATTGGGTGCCCACAACACCAATGTGGACCTAAATGGCACCTGTTGTTCTTTGATTTGTAAGCTTTGTTCATCTCTCTCAGAATGGGATGTCCTCTAACCTGTTGTGCCCCCCCTTGCATATCCTTATTTTGATGTGTAGGTTTTTAAGCTTTATGTAGGGTATTTTCTTCCTTTTCTTTTACAACTTCTAGGAATTCTGAGATGTAATTACACTTTCAAGACCACAGAACCATCTTTCACCAATCCATAAGAAATGTATGAATTTATTTACAAAATGTTATTTACAATAAATAACTTACATTTTAATATTAAAATTCCATACTAATCTATTGTTGACATTATTGTAACCCACAATTAAATGAAATCAGTCTTGAAGTTATTATATCCAAAGTTGTTTATTAAGGCCCATGTAGTCAAATTAGCACGTCGAGGCAATTTGTTTGGACACATACTTTGTTGGATTTTAAGTTTGAAAGATTTGGCAACGGAATCATCAATCACTTGTTGCCGGTAGGAATTATGTCAACAAAATTAAAAACCAGTCATCAACATGGAAGGATCTTATTGTATGGGGGATTAAGGCCAAGATGAAGGTCCTAGATGAGGGATGAAAGCATCTCAAATACTATCATGATGAACTCCAAAGATGTCAAGGCATATGAGATGACTAACATAGCTGGTAATTAGAATCATTGTAGCTTTGTTGTTAGAACTTAGCAAAAAGATGTAGAGTTGCACCAAACATGCTATAACATGAAAACTTTAAAAGAGGGGCCCAAGATTCTTTCTTACTCTACAGGTGGATATATGTACTTGTAGACACTAGTTTTGGCCATAAGCAAAAACAAAAGTAATATTGTTTGCGGAAGTGTCTTAGCGTTTATGCACTAAGTTTAGATCTAAGTGAAATGTAATGAAATTATTAGTTAATGCCAATGAAATGTAATTGAAATGAAATGCAAGAGTTATATTTTAGTTGTCCTAAGTATAGCACATAATGTAAAGTTGGCGTTGTCTCATGTAGGTAGGAAGGGGAAGTTAGCTATTTGCCACTTGTCTTGCAAATCGTTGCCAACGACGTCCAGGATTGCACTATAAAAAATCTGCCCTTCATTGTTGGATATGCTATGTTGTGATATAAGAGGATATGAGAGCATACGTTAGATAGACGGATCATATACAAATATGTGCAAGTGCAGAGCATATTGTAAGTTTGTGTGCAATTGTTGTAATGTGTAAATGCCTTGCAAGCAAGTTGTCAATAGAAATCCATTGTCTATTGATGTGTTGGATGTTTGTGTGTTGATATCAATATGCTACATTACTAGACTTGTGCATTGTTAAGGTATTGTGGTTGTAGGTTGGAAGACAAATTTTGCTATTTGTAGGTTGCAATCGAGGGTGCAAACGTCGTCAAACAAAACCAACGACCATTGTCGAGGATAATTGTCCTCTTGTTGAGCGCAGTCGCCATTTGGAGAGGTTATCGTCTGAGGATCATGTGGTCATGAAGTCACGTGGGTATTGTCATGCCGTCATATTGATGTTGACTTATTGATGTCGTTTGGAGGATTTCGTCAGGTGAAATGTCGTAGTGACTGAAGACTAAAGTCCAATCTGTTGTGTAAGTTGTCATCTAAGCAAATGATGGAGGTAGTTTTGTTCCAGAGTGTTGATTGCAGACGTGTTGGCCCCTAAACCTTGTCAATCTATCTCGTTGTTGGGAACCTCACTATTGTGCTACATTTGGCACCATTGCCTAATCGAAGTACGGGTCAACTTGTTCATTGACGTGGTTATTTGAAAGTTTGAACTTAGCGCATGTAAAGATTAGAGAGGTAGATGAAGGATTCTTGGTTGCACGAACAGAGGAGACGAAACTGTGGGAGAATTCCAGAGCAACTTGTAAGAAGTCTACGAATTGCCAATCGTGGACTATAATCGAGAGGAATGGAACTTGAACAACCAAAAGTTGAACATGTTCGGAATCCTCAGGAGGAGGATAGCTCTAGTGATGAGAACAAAAGTTGGTAAATGTTGTTATTAACAACAGAAGACGAAGTACAAAGTGAGTTGCAACAAACAAATGAAGAAGCTCACGTAAATCAAGACACTAACATGGCAAGAGGAGGCGAGTGGATGCTAACACTAGAGCAAGCGATAAGGAGTTTGCCAAAAGGTATAGAGGGCAAGAGTTAGGCACCAAAGCAAACACATGTGAATGCTTGGGTGAATAGGCCAGATCCAATGTACATATATTCTCGAAGGAGGTCGTCGAAGGTTGTTTGAAGGCAACATAGAAGGTGAAGAAGCATTGAGATTTGAAGAAGTGTCAAGAATAGAGGCACCAAGAGAACTATCAAGAACAAACGCACACAAAGAAGAGCTATTTGAGAAATCAATGAGTGGGGAAGAATCATGAGAGGATAATTGACCCCCAAATACATTGCAAATATAACAGGTAAGCAGTACCCACCTTTTTTAGGAGAGGGAAAAGAATACCCTAAACGTCACATAGGGATGTGTCCTACGATATGGAAAGCCAAGGCAGTATAAGACCTAGATGCATGGTTACAATTGTTTCCAACAACATTGCGAGGAATCGCAATCGATTGGCATTTGAAGAGAGAAGCAATGAAACCTTTCACAACATGGGAAGACTTAGTGGATGAATTTAAGAAGGAATTTAGACTGCTGAGGGACGATACATAAATCATAACAAAAATTTATTTCACTAAACAAAAGAAGAATGAAAACATAAAGTCCCATAACAAACAATTAAAGTGTTACGACCCTGTCTTAACATTATTATGTAATGACCCCTTTCCAACATTGGGACCCCATTCTAACGAATGTAACCATTTCATGTAACCATTATAAAGAATGTAATTATTTGTTTGGTAGAAGATTATAGCTTGGGTGACACTTTGCATGTAAGCCAACTCTTGAGCGTTAGGTTAGGGTTGCATGAAATGTATCTTTAAAAGACAAGGGGGCATAAACAAATGTATCTTTTTGCATATTGAATCAAAATATTGAAGGAGGTTGCCCCCTCGAAGAGGCTAACGATTATGTATTGTGCTTTTGTGAGATTAATATAGATTTATGCATTTCCAATTCGTATTACAATATTTTGTTTTTCATTCATTACAATTTTATTGCAATATTTGTGTGGATGTGCTTATTTTAATTAGAAGATTCCTAACAAGTGGTATAAGAGCACTTTTTAGGGTTGTGTTTTGCTACAATTGCAATAGTTCTTGCCTTGCCATTTCAACTGTTAGGTGTAATTTTTCAATGTTTTCATTTTTTTACTTATCCTATTTTAAAAAAAGCCTTTTTTGTTTTGTTTTAGTTTAATAGGTTACAAACTTTGTGTCGACGATTTTAAATATCATAGAGGAGCTGTCGTTATTGACTAAAGCTAGATTGCTCGTAAAGCGTCTAGTGAAGTGAGGGGCAATCAAGCTCCAATACCTAGGCCTTAGACAACACTTGTATATGAAATTGGGCTCCCACATATTTTTGGGTATAGTGGGAAACTCTCATAGTATTAGAAGAAACCTTTAGCCCCGTGAAGCTTTTTGACTGTGTATCTATCCATAGTGCATCAAGCACATCACTCGAGAAGATCACCCTACTGTATTGTGAGAGAGGCGGGTAGTGTGCTTAAGGGTATGCATGGAATCCTCCTTAAGTAGTGGCCTAAATTATTGATACAAGCACTATTGTTTTTCACTATGGTATAATTGAGGGCTATGGATAGTACATACTCCTTGGCCTAGAGTACCCTATTTTCATAACTGTTTTTCTTACACACAAATAACCCTACCATAGAAAGTGAGCATAGTAAAGAGACTATATTATCACAAAATTGACTAAACCAAAATAGACAAAAGAACTAGTGGTGAAAGTAACAATCTAGACAGGGTCTATCACTAACAGTCAGATATCATTTTATTCAAGGCCATAATCAGTATAGTCAAGACAAAATATGTTCATGTAGTTGTCAATCACATAGTAATTGTTAAGATAGAGTTTGACCGCATAGTTGTCAGTCATATAGTCACTAACATTTAACACAAAGTCTGACCATATAGTTGTCAATTACATTTGGGAGTCATAACAGTCAGGTTATTTGTAAAAAATAGAGTCTGCAGGATAGTTGTCAAAAATAGTGAGTTACAAAGTCAGATAGAACAGTTGTCAGTAACGAACATTGCAGAGCTTATTAAGAGATTTTTGGACAAAAGTTGGTCTTCTGAATGAACAGAGACTCTAGGAGAAAAATAGATGACACTTGAAGACAATGATTCTCTATATTAAACAAAAACGTTTGGGGTGCCGAAAAACATGGTTGTGGGATATAACCCATTGTGATCGTCTCACAAAGTATGCTCATTTGTGTTCCTTGCCCCATCCCTACACAACCTCCATAGTTTGCACAAATATTTTTAGATTCCATTTTCGCCTTCATGGAATACCCAAATCCATTGTCAAATAGGGACCCTACTTTTACTAGTCATTTTTGACAAGAATTGTTTAAGTTGTAGGGCACTTGGCTTAATGAGTTTTGCCTATCATCCTCAAACTTATGGCTAAATCAAAATTGTTAACAAATTCTTGGAAACTTATCTTCGTTGCTTTATATCCAAACATCTTGCATAATGGGCTAAATGGCTTCCTTTGATTGAGTGGTGGTATAAAATTTCATATCACACAATGACCAAGGTTATACCCTTTGAATTCGTCTATGGTCTTCCTCCACCAACACCCTCTTCATACATTCTAGGGAGCCCCAAGGTTCACACTGTTGACACCACTCTCAACCAACATGCCATCATCCTCCAAAAACTTAAGATAAATCTTGAATTGGCCCAAAACTATATGCATCAACAAGTTAATCAACATTGTTTTGAGCGCAACTTTAAAGTGGGGGATATGATTTTTCTCTGCTTGCAACCCTACAAACAATCATCACTCTCGCTCCATCGATGCCAAAACCAGTTGCCAAGTACTATGGACCTTACCAAAAATTACAATGGATTGGTGCAACAAGCTATAAATTGGCTCTTCTGGCTACGTCCAAGATCCATCCAATCTTTAACGTCTCTTCTCTCAAGAAGGTTATGGGCAATAAGGTATAGGTTCAATCCACTTTACCATAACTAGATCAAGAAGGTTCCATCATGCTCGAGCTTGAATATATTTTAGACCAAATATTATGCACCCTTCACAATCGTGTCATCATTTAGTTTCTTGTTTAATGGTGTGGATTACAATTTGAAAATGCCACCTGGGAGTCTTTCCAGCAACTACAATATCAGTTTCCTCATCCAGCTTTGAGGACACAAAATTTTGAAGGAGAAGGACATATTAGGACCCCATCCTAACATTATTATGTAATTCTATATTATTATGTAATGACCCATTTCCAATGTGGGGACCCCATTCTAATGATATTTTGTAATGGTATGTAAATTTTGAGGCACCTAAACAAGTGGGATTGTTTCATGTAACCATTATAAAGAATGTAATTGTTTGTTTGGTAGAATATTATAGATCGGGTGGCACTTTACATGTAAGCCAACTCTTGAGCGTTAGGTTAGGGTTGTATGAATGTATCTTTAAAAGACAAGGGAGCATAAACGAATGTATCCTTTTGCATATTGAATCAAAATATTGAAGGAGGTTGCCCCCTCGAAGAGGCTAACAATTATGTATTGTGCTTTTGTGATATTAATATAGATTTATGCATTTCCAATTCATATTACAATATTTTGTTCTTCATACATTACAATTTTATTGTAATATTTGTGTGGATGTGCTTATATTAATTAGAAGATTCCTAACAAGTGGTATAAGAGCACTTTTTAGGGTTGTGTTCTACTGCAACTGCAATAGTTTTTGCCTTGCCATTTCAACTGTTAGGTGTAATTTTTCAATGTTATCATTTTTGTTATCCTATTAAAAAAAACCAGCCTTTTTTTGTTTTAGTTTAATAGGTTACAAACTTTGTGTCGACGGTTTTAAAATACAATAGATGAGTTGTTGTTATTGACTAAAGCTAGATTGCTCGTAAAGCGTCTAGTGAAGTGAAGGGCAATCAAGCTCCAATACCTAGGCCTTAGACAACACTCGTATATGAAATTGGGCTCCCACGTATTTTTGGGTATAGTGGAAGACTCCCATAGGATTAAAAGAAACCTTTAGCCCTGTGAAGATTTTTGACTGTGTATCTATCCATAGTGCATCAAACAAATCACTCGATAAGATCACCCTCCTGTATTGTTAGAGAGGTGGGTAGTGTGCTCAAGGGTATGCATGGAATCCTCATTAAGTAGTGGCCTAAAATATTGGTACAAGCACTATTGTTTGTTGCTACGATATAATAGAGGGCTATGGATAGTACATACTCTTTGGCCTAGAGTATCCTATTTTCATAAATGTTTTTCTTACATGCCAAAAACCCTACCATAGAAAGTGAGCATACTAAAGAGAGTATACTATCACAAAATTGACTAAACCAAAATAGACGAAAGAACTAATGGTGAAAGTAACAGTTTAGATATGGTCTACCAATAACATTCAGGTATCATTTCATTCAAGGCCATAATTAGTATAGTCAAGACAAAATATATTCATGTAGACAAAATATATTCATGTAGTTGTCAATCACATAGTAACTATTAAGATAGAGTCTAACCGTGTAGTTGTCAGTCACGTAGTCACTAACATTTAACACAAAGTCTGACCATATAGTTGTCAATTACATCTAGGAATCATAACAGTTAGGGTATTTGTCAAAAATAGAGTTTGCAAGATAGTTGTCGAAAATAGTGAGTTACAAAGTCATATAGAACAATTGTGAGTAATGAACATTGCAGAGCCTATTAAGGGATTTTTGGACAAAAGTTAGTTTTCTGAATGAACAGAGACTTTAGGAGAAAAATAGATGACACTTGAAGACAATGATTCCCTATATTAAACAAAAAAAAAGCTTGAGGTTTTGAAAAACATGGTTGTGGGATATCACCCATTGTGATCATATCATAAAGTATGCTCATTTGTGTTCCTTGCCCCATCCCTACACAACCTCCATAGTTTGCACAAATATTTTTAGACTCCATTTTCGCTTTCATGGAATGCTCAAATCCATTGTCAAATAGGGACCCTACTTTTACTAGTCATTTTTGGCAATAATTGTTTAAGTTGTAGGGCACTTGGCTCAATGAGTTTGGCCTATCATCCTCAAACTTATGGCTAAATCAAAATTGTTAACAAGTCTTTGTTTGTTGCTTTATATCCAAACATCCTGCATAAGAGGCTAAATGGCTTTCTTTGATTGAGTGGTGGTACAATACTTTGTACCACACCACGACCAATATTACACCCTTTGATTGAGTGGTGGTACAATACTTTGTACCACACCACGACCAATATTACACCCTTTGAATTCGTCTATGGTCTTCCTGTTAGAGTAATATTCCATCATTTGGGATAATTACCTATTTCCTACGTTAGGTAGATTTTATATTACCACATGGTAAAAAGTTATTTCTTGCTTTTTACACAATATTTACTATTTGCTACTTACCATGTAGATATTTACTGTTTCAAATATCTAATGGTAAACTATGGTTAATTCCTAAATATCCTAAGTTAACAAACCTAAACCAAACTCTCTACCTCCTATGGCGCGTTGGTTGGAGTGGATAGTGGGAATATAGTTTGGTATACTATTTTGTAACATATATATATTGCTTAGTATTTTCTAAGCTAATGTTAATGAATATTTAATTAATCAATTGTCTTACCTTTTCGTTTTGATCACATTGGCATCAGAGCCAACTATGTTGGGGCTGGATCGGGATCGAAGTTTTCTTCACCACCAGACTCCAAGCAAGCATGGCGATTGCGGACACGGAGTATAATCCCTGGCCAGGTCCAAGCGACCTGCCAGGGCCTAGGCGTGCCCGATTCAACTGGCTAGGTCAGATCGACTTGCCAGTTGCAAGCGGGCCTACGGGCCACCATGGCAATCGCTGTCGAGGCCATGCCGATCGTCCTAAGCCTGCCCAAGCTAGGCGATTGATCGTCCTAGCGATCGATCGATCGAGTCCGTAGTCGACAGCCATGTGCTGTCAACCGTCCATGCAGGAGCAGCAGTCTGCAGTCGACAGCCACGTGCTATCGATCGTCCATGCAAGTGATCAGCCCCGCGGGCGAAGGCCTTGAGGCACATTCGCCTCGGCCCCCACATAGGAAGCCACGGCCCACAGAGCCACGTGGGCCCAAGAGCCACATGGCTTCCTAACTGCTTGGGAGAGCCAAGAGGGCAGGAGCACCCTCCCCCTCCCAGGTGGACAACTGCATGGGACCAGACCACCTCAGGATCCATGAGGGTAGGAGGCCCTTCGATCCCTGAGATCCGATGAACGGAGGCCTCATGCGACCTCGGGCACAGATCTTGAGGCGCTGACATGGCACGCCTAGCGAGACTCCTGAGATAAGGAGCTAACGTGGATAGGGGCGACCGACACATGGACTGGACACGCACAGACGCTGACGTGGCGACGCTGACTTCGACCAACCTAGACTGGACACATGGACTAACCCTGGCATGCACCCCGAGGTGCTGACTAGAGGTGACATGTGGCGGACAACCACTAGACTCGACCTGGACCGAACACCCTAACTAGGAATTAAGATAAATCTTCAAAAACTTAGGGTGTCCGGATCACATTTCCTCCACCAACACCCTCTTCATATATTCCAGGGAGCCCCAAGGTTCACACCGTTGACACCACTCTCAACCAACATGCCATCATCCTCCAACAACTTAAGATAAATCTTGAATTGGCCTAGAACTATATGCATCAACAAGTTAATCAACATTATTTTAAGCACAAATTTAAAATAGGGGATATGGTTTTTCTTTGCTTGCAACCCTACAAACAATTGTCACTCTAGCTCCATCGATGCCAAAACCAGTTGCCAAGGACTATGGACCTTACCAGGAATTACAATGGATTGGTGCAACAAACTACAAATTGGCTCTTCTAGCTATGTCCAAGATCCATCCAATATTTAATGTCTATTCTCTCAAGAAGGTTAAAGGCAATAAGGTATAGGTTTAATCCACTTTACCATAACTAGATCAAGAAGGTTCCATCATGCTCGAGCCTGAATAGATTTTAGACCAAAGATCGTGCACCCTTCACAACTAAGTCATCATTAAGGATCTTGTTTAATGGTGTCGATTACAATTTAAAAATACCACCTGGGAGTCTCTCCAGCAACTACAGTAGCAGTTTCCTTATCTCCAGCTTTGAGGACACAAATTTTTGAAGGGGAAGGACATGTTAGGACCCAATCCTAACATTATTATGTAATTCTATATTATTATGTAATGACCCCTTTCCAATTTGGGGACCCATTCTAATGATATTTTGTAATGGTATTTGGATTTTGAGACACCTAGACAAGTGGGACCATTTCATGTAATCATTATAAAGAATGTAATTGTTTGTTTGGTACAAGATTATAGCTCGGGTGGCACTTTGCATGTAAGCCAACTCTTGAGTGTTAGGTTAGGATTGCATGAAATGTATCTTTAAAAGACAAATGTATCTTTTTGCATATGGAATCAAAATATTGAAGGAGGTTGCCCCCTCAAAGAGGCCAACGATTTTATATTGTGCTTTTGTGAGATTAATATAGATTTATGCATTTCCATTTCATATTGCAATATTTTGTTTTTCATGAATTATTTATAATATTGCAATATTTGTGTGGATATGTGTATTCTAATTAGAAGATTCCTAACATGAAGCCACTCACTGACAAGATGGAGATGCAACCAAAAAATGGAATACTAAATAGATGGCCATTGATGGACTATTGCCACAATATAAGAAGAAAATGAAGATAATGTCATCCTCGACATATGAAGAAGCTTATGAAAGGGCAAGAAAATTTGAAAGTGAAGCCAAACAAACTATAGTCGGGTTAAGTCCCTTTAGAGGTGATAATTTTGACAATGACAAAAAATATTTGATAATTGAGATCACGCATCCTTTGTAATTGTCATCACTGAGGTTCTTGTTTAATGGTGTGGATTACAATTTGAAAATGCCACTTGGGAGTCTCTCCAACAACTAGAGTAGCAGTTTCCTCATCTCCAACTTTGAGGATAAAGATTTTTTAAGGGTAAGGGCATGTTAGGAATCCATGCTAACATTATTATCTAATTCTCATATTATTATGTAATGACCCCTTTCCAATGTGGGGACGCCATTTTAATGATATTTTGTAATGGTATGTGGATTTTGAGGCACCTAAACAAGTGGGATTGTTTCATGTAACCATTATAAAGAATGTAATTATTTGTTTGGTAGAATATTATAGATCGGGTGGCACTTTGCATGTAAGCTAACTCTTGAGCGATAGATTAGGGTTGCATGAAATGTATCTTTAAAATACAAATGTATCTTTTTGTATATGGAATCAAAATATTGAAGGAGGTTGCCCCCTCAAAGAAGCTAGCGATTTTTTATTGTGCTTTTATGAGATTAATATAGATTTATGCATTTCCATTTCATATTGCAATATTTTATTTTCATGAATTATTATTTTATTGCAATATTTGTGTGGATATGTGTATTCTAATTAGAATATTCCTAACATGAAGCCACTCACTGACAATATGGAGATGCAACCAATAAATGGAATGCTAAAGATATGGTCCATTGATGGACTATTGCCACAATATAATAAGAAAATGAAGATAATGTCATCTCGACATATAAAGAAACTTATGAAAGGGCAAGAAACTTTGAAAGTGAAACCAAACAAACTATAGTCGGGTTAAGTCCCTTTAGAGGCGATAATATTGACAATGACAAAGAAGATTTGATAATTAAGATCGTGCACCCTTTGCAACTATGTCATCATTTTAAGTTCTTGTTTAATGGTGTGGATTACAATTTGAAAATGCCACCTAGGAGTCTCTCCAGCAACTACAATAGCAGTTTCCTCATCTACAGCTTTGACGAAAAAGATTTTTGAAGGGGAAGGGCATGTTAGGACCCCATCCTAACATTATTATGTAGTTCTCATATTATTATGTAATGACCCCTTTCGAATGTGGGGACCCTATTCTAATGATATTTTGTAATGGTATGTGGATTTTGAGGCACCTAAACAAGCGAGACCATTTATGTAACCATTATAAATAATGTAATTGTTTATTTGATAGAAGATTATATCTCGGGTGGCACTTTGCATGTAAGCCAACTCTTGAGCATTAGGTTAGGGTTGCATGAAATGTATCTTTAAAATACAAATGTATATTTTTGCATATGGAATCAAAATATTGAAGGAGGTTGCCCCCTCAAAGAGCCAGTGGTTTTGTATTGTGCTTTTGTGAGATTAATATAGATTTATGCATTTCCATTTCATATTGCAATAGTTTATTTTTCATGAATTATTTTTTTATTACAATATGTGTGTGGATATGTGTATTTTAATTAGAATATTCCTAACATGAAGCCACTCATTAACAAGATGGAGATGCAACCAATAAATGGAATGCTAAAGAGATGATCCATAAGATGGAGATGCAACCAATAAATGGAATGCTAAAGAGATGATCCATTAATGGACTATTGCCACAGTATAAGAAGAAAATGAAGATAATTTCATCCTCGACATATGAAGAAGCTTATGAAAGGGCAATAAAATTTGAAAGTGAAGCCAAACAAACTATAGTCGGGTTAAGTCCCTTTAGAGATGATAATTTTGACAATGACAAAGAAGATTTGCATGTAGTGATTCAGTCGATTCGAGAGAGTGATTAATGAATAAAGAAAGATATGTGGTGCTCAGATTGTAAATCGAAAGGGCACACAAATATAAAATATTTGAAGAATACATATTGTAATATATGTGATGTGTTGGGACATGCAATAGGAGATTGTCCATTCAATTTGAGGAGTGCAAGACATCAAAGAATGATAATGCAAAAAAAGAAAATGATGAGAAACCAAATATTTTGGGAATGGACAAAAGGCGACCAATGGAGGCTATAGAAATAATCCTCATAGAAAAAGACAACTTCAACAAGGTAATTGAAAAGGTGGCCAAAGTCAATTATAATATGACTCGGATGGTAGGGGACATTTTGAAAGAAGAGGTAAATGAAAACAATAATATACACACGTAGATGGTGTGGTCCATGCAATCACAAGGAGGTGAATTGCCCAAAGAAAGTGAGTTCCATCAAAACTTTGAATGTTAATCTGATTGACATAGAAGAACTTTTGATAAGGTAATAGGAGAAAGATAAAATGTGCTCGTAGTGACAAGAGCTCAAGTGAAGAAGACCAAGCAATACCCAAACCTCGCCAAGGAGGAGCATATTAGAGTTTGAAGCATTAACCATAGCATTGTTGTGACGATGATTAAATATGTTACAAAACAATTTAGGTAGGTGCTTAACCACCTTATACCCAACTTCCCAACCAACTGAAGTGCTCAATATAGAATGCACTTAATCAAAATAAATAATGTAATAATAATGCATGCCTAAGTACTATGCTAACATCCCCCTTATTACATTATTGGGAAATACAAAGAGCATTGCGAAACAATTCAAATTTGACACGTGCAAGTGCCTTAGTAAAAATATTTGCAACTTGCTCATGAGTGGGAATGTACTAGAGTTGTATGTGATGCTTTGGAACTTCATCGCGAATGGAATGACATTGAGTGCCAATGTTTTTGGTACACTCATAAAAGACTAGATTCTTGACAAGGTTCAAAACACCTTGGTTGTTGTAAAACAAGTGAAGTGGAAGATTCTTTGGAAGACCCATGTTTATAAGAATGCGATTTAACCATATCATCTTGTAGACTGCTCCACGTGTTGCGCAATATTTTGTATTTATAGAAGATAAAGCAACCACTTACTATTTCTTACTGTGCCAAGAGACAAGTCCAGATCCAATATGGAAAATGTATCCAGAAGTTAAATTTCGATCATCAATGGATCCAACATAGTCTGAGTCCGTGTATCCTTGTAAGAAGAAATTATCATTCTTCTTGTACTCTAAGCCATAGTTTGTACTACCATGGACATAATGTATAACTCATTTTTCTACTTTCCAATGACTCACCTTAGGTTCATGCATGAACCTTGAAAGATAACCCACAACAAAATTGAGATCTGGCCTGGTATTTGTCAGATATATGAGACACCCAATCAGATGGTGATAGGGAGTACCATATACCTATGGAGATTTATCATATCGTGATAATTTAAGTCCCGAATCCATTGGAGTCGCTTTAGGCTTGCAATCCGTCATACGATATTTTTCTATCTCGAAAATAAAATTGAAAATGAGTCTTAGTGTCAAAATTTTCATGAAAAAGATTAAATAGTTATAAAATTTGATAAAAGATAAGTTTTTTAAGATGTAGATTTTTTAATTAAATTAAAGAATGCAATTTAATATTCTTAAAATCTTGATAGGGACATTATAATGATAAAAGTATTGGGTTTTCCTACTGGAGATCTAAGTTCAATTCACCTAAAAGATGCCTTGATATGCCTCCAACTTTTCAACTTATTAAAAAAAAAATTAATACCCTTAATAATAGTATAAATATCTTTTCTATTGGGTCTGAGGACTTGGTTCAACGGTTAAAACACTTCTTTAAAAGCGCGGAGACCAGGGTTCCAATCCCTCGGGCCCCGTAGTACTGGTGGGCATGTCGCGTTAGTGTAGCCAACTATGTAAAAGGTTTACTCGATGCAACTGGAAGTCATAGTGACGACAAAGAGCGAGATTCGAATCCACGAAGAGGCATAGAAGATTGTACAAGTTACCGATTCCTTTACTATAATACAAAAAAATAAATAAATATCTTTTCTATATTTTCGTTTCATTTTATTTATCTTTTTTTTTTTTGTTAGGTTATTGTGAGAAACCCCTATGACCAACGTACAAGGTGAGCTATACTTATCAATAGGAAATTTAACACAAACCCCTATGACCGACGTACAAGGTGAGCTATACTTATCAATAGGGAATTTAACACAAAGCCATCACACACCCACCCCCTCACACACTCGCCCACGCCACGGTTTGAACCTTGGACCTCCCAAAGAAAAGCCAAAACCCGAACCGTTGCGTTGCACCCCCAAGTGCCATTTTATTTATCTTATTATTACATATACTTTATTGAAATGAAAATATATTAATTATGTTCATGAGACCATAACAACTTATGAGACCAAGAGCTTTAATAAGAGATGGGGTATGGTGTATAACTCTACTCTTTTTTTGGATTCAAATCTAGGAACTCTTATTCAATGTTCCAAAGTTTAACAACATCCAAGAGAAAAAACTGTTCAATAAAGCCAAAAAGCTCAACATTCTCTTATCATATTTTGAAGCGTGTTTCTTTTATCATTGATTTTGATGAGAAGTTTCCCTGTATTTTTTATTCTCAATTGTTCAAAATGTTCCATTAATGAGTTTACTTTTAAAGCGTCCTCATATGCAATCCTAATGTCCTTAAGCTTCACGTTCCATAATAAAATGTTTTTCGGTCTCCACTATTCCTGTTGTACTAAAGATACATATTTGTTTTGGCCATGCCTATTGAGGAATTGTTCATCTCCCAGTTTCGCATCTAAGATGGTGTGAACTGGATCTTAGTTGGGCTATAAAAATTTTTTCCTTCCATTTGATCTTTGTATCTATGTACTTCTTTTGCCCATGTTCATAGCTTGGGTTGAACTCGATGTATAACTATTTTCGCCTTCCTAAATTTTTAGTTTACATGACAAGTCCGATTTTTTTCCTCACATATTGTTTAATTTTTTTGTTGAAGTTTGAGACCTCATAAAATTTTAAGGCTCCATATCCATTTGTTGTTTTGTTTCATCGATATGTCTTTTCTTCTATTCAGTGTTTCTTTCATTACCTATTTTGGCAACCTACTATTTTCCACTCTTTATATTTTCTTTAGGTACTCCAATAGCCTGATCATTATGTCTTTTCTTCTATTCAGTGTTTTTTTCATTACCTAATTTGGCAACCTACTATCTTCCACTCTTTCTATTTTTTTTAGGTACTCCAATAGTCTGGTCATTCTACTTCTAGCAAAAAAAAAACCATGTTTTAACAAGTAAAATCTCATATCGAATTGATGTTTTAATTTTGAAATTATTTGTAATCAATCACTTTTGAATTCTTTCTATTTGTTTCCATTGAAATTTTGATGTATTGCTAGTCCACACATCACACCCATATAACACCACCATAATAACTATTAACCCAAAAATGATCTAATGATTTTTCAATCCCACAACTTTGCTTTTATGCTTCTAACTAGCAATGAGTAGAGTACCCTTCATTCTACTTGTATTCATTCCATCCTACGTAATCTCCAATTGAATTTGCTTTAAAAATCTAACCCAAGGTATGTGTATTCTATTGCTACATTTAAATGATTTCCTTCAAATAAAATATATGTCTACTTTTGCTCTCTTTGAATAGAGAAGACCGTAATTTTAGTCTTTCTAGTGTTTACCAACGCCCGACTTCTTTATGAAATATTCTAAAACTTTTAGATGTTCTTTTAAACTTTCAAGTGTCTTGCCAATCAAGATAAGCTCATCATCCTAAGTCAAATAATGATTAAGATTTACTTTAATGTTTTCCATTGGTAATAATTTCCTTATTTTATAACATTAATGTGCTATTATATAAACTATGTATTACAATTTTTGTGGCTACACTTATGCTTCAAAAAGGAAACTAACAATCCAAATCCGGTAAAGCGGGCTATGATAGTGTGATGTTATGAAAATATTACTCTACTAAGATGCAATGCATATATAGTAGAGGTGAAGTTTTGGTATTGTGAAGGTTAATGTAGGAAAATGTCAGGGATGCTGAATTTTGAAATATTTGTATTCACATAGAAAATTGAAAAAGTTCCAGAAAATGAAAATTAAAAATTCAAACATTTTATGTAAAATGATGTAGGTTTCTAGCTATAACAACTTAATTGAGATGAGAATTGAATTTGTTTGTAAACTCTCATGCTCTAAAAAAGAGAAATATGATTTGTCAAGGGTGGGGAACACAAGTACAACCCCTTGTTCTCTAGCAAAAGAAAAAAAAAAGGTCACATAAAAAAAAGTTTTACTACATAATTAACCAATTGTATTCCCTTTTCTCTCATCTTTTTACCCATTTTTTCAATTTGTCAATTTAAAGGCCAAATAAATTAGGTGACAATGGACAACCCTAGTTCATTTCTAAAACATTTATAGTCTTTTTGGAGTTTTGATTATTGCCACGACCTATTCATAAAGTTTGTGTACAACTACTTAATAGCTGGTTGATACATCAATTTCTTTCATTATTTTCCATAATTACCTTTAGCTATGTGTCAAAAGCATTTCTAAAGTCTAGAAAACAACAATAAACTTCTTATTTTTCATTTCATATCCTCTTTATTCGGTATCTTAAAGTAATACAACTGTCTATCATTAAGTACTTTGGTTTAAACCCTGCTTGCCTTATTATCCCTTTTCCTTACTTTTCTACCCATAGACTAATTTTGCTTCCTATTATGCTCACAATCATTTTTGTTAAAAAAAAAAAGATTAATCGTGATAATGTTGTAATGCAAAGGATTGTTGGGGTCTCTACTTTTATTTATATTCAAATATTTACTTTATAGTCAGTAAATATAAATCTATATTTTTAAGTAGCACATGATATGTTGTTTAATGTTTCATCTCTATAACCTCGGTTCAAATCATGAGGGAAACCCCTTGTTAAGTGTGGCCCCATTTATACCACACATTATACTTCACATTACTTTAAAAAAATTACAATATAAAAATAAAAATTCTTAAAATTATTGTTAAAATTTTCAAACTATTATAAATTCGTAAGATAATAAATAAAAAAATTTAACTAAATCCTAACCTTACCTCTATATATATATATAAATTTAACTAAATCCTAACCTTACCTCTCTATATATATATATAGATAGAGTGTGAAAAACCCAATGATGGACCCTTAGGGTTGAGCATCCCCATTTGACCATGTCCTCTTATGTGAGGAGAGCTAAGCTTATCAATAAAGAATATAACATACAACCACACACCACGTTTAAATTTTAGACTTCTCTTACAGAAGAGCCAAAGTTCAGACCGTTGCGCTGCCACAAAGGATAAAATATTTTTTTTTCAATGAGTTTACACAAACTTTTATGAGGAGTCTTGATCCCCTCATACCGAGTGAGGTTTGAACCTTGGACCTTCCAAAGAAGGGCCAAAGTAAGGAATAAGAATATATGTTGCTTTAAAATATAAGGTCAAAAGACCTAACAAAATATGTTTTCTAATGTCTCGGGAGGACAATGCAACGATTTAAGCTTTGACTCTTTTTGGGGAGGTTCGAAGTTCAAACTGCGATGTGTATGTGGTTATGTGTTTTTGGTTACAACCACACTATTTTTAGTAGCTGGAAAACATAGTGTTCAAACTACAGGGGTTGCATCCACTAAACCTCTTCCACATCATTGTTTTATAGCCCGATATAAAATGGACCATCGGATGCTCGAAATTTGTATCGTCGTTATCGATCTAGCATGCACTTAAAGGATTCATATTAGACTAGATTACAACCACACTATTTTTAGTAGCTGGAAAACACAGTGTTCAAACTACAGGGGTTGCATCCACTAAACCTCTTCCACCTCATTGTTTTATAGCCCGATATAAAATGGACCATCGGATGCTCGAAATTTGTACTGTCGTTATCAGTCTAGCGTGCACTTAAAGGATTCAGATTAGACTACTACATTTGCAATAGGCTTCCCCAAGGTTTGAATCTGGGTCTCTTTTTGGTAAGTGCCCAACCAGACTAACACTTACCAATCCACCTAGCCATTGAAGGTTTTTTTTGTTTTTTGTTTTTTAATTCTTGATAGGAGAGTTGGTTACAACCACAATATTTTTAGTAGCTTGCAAGCGCAATGTTCAAACCACAGGGGTTGCATCCACCAAACATATTCCACCTCGTTGTTCCATAGCCCAAACCACACGGGTTGTATCCACCAAACCTATTCCACCTCGTTGTTCCATAGCCCAAACCACACGGGTTGCATCCACCAAACCTATTTCACCTCGTTGTTCTATAGCCCGACATGAAATGGACCACCGGTACTCGAGATTTGTACAGTTGTCATCAGTCTGATGTGCACTCAAAGGATTTAGATCACTAAGAGGATTTAGATTAGACTACTACCTTTACAACAAGCTTCCCCTAAGGTTTGAACCAAACCTATTTCACCTCGTTGTTCTATAGCCCGACATGAAATGAACCACCGGTACTCGAGATTTGTACAGTTGTCATCAGTCTGATGTGCACTCAAAGGATTTAGATCACTAAGAAGATTCAGATTAGACTACTACCTTTACAACAAGCTTCCCCTAAGGTTTGAACCTGAGTTTCTTCTTCGTAAGTTCCCAACCAAACTAACACTTACCAATCTACCTAGCCCTTGGAGGTTATGTGGATAAATTTCTTATTGATAAGCTTAAGCTTAACTTCTTTTAAGAAGCTTAATTTCATATATAAAAAAGTCATAGTAAGATAAAAGATATCTAACCCTAAACATTGATGGTAAAAATTTCTAACACAAAAAAACTAAGGAAAATCCTCAAAATAAATCCTATAGTCACTAGTCACGAAAATCCTCAAAATAAATCCTATAGTCACTAGTCACGAAATGTAAAGCACGTCAACCTCTTTCTCCTTGGTTAGTAGGGATTTAAAACGCATCATAAATCTAGCATTGAAAATATCTCCGGGACGATGGATGCAATTAATTCCACAGATTCGAGGTCGTGGCAATAGCAAAACCTTGAAATTAATGCTAGATACTAAATACGAGTAAGGTAAACCATCTGCACTTTCGACTGCCATTAAACAAAAATCGACAACCAAGCTACTTCGCTGACGAATTGTTAATTGGTATTGAAGTGCAAATCTACCTTATCTCTAGATTCGTATTTGCGACACTCTCGGCCGCAACTATATATATTATTGGATTAACTGGAAATCTTGTCCGATTGTCCATGATCTCCTTCGAGATATCTGGCGGTTTCAGTCACATTAGACTATCTACGATCTCACTTCGTGGGAGGAGAGAAGTAGTTTGGTCCTCACATGACCATGGCTGCCATTGGAGCACAGTTTTCAGCAATTCCCATAAGGACCCGCCTCTCAAAATGCTCCAGGAGGGCAGTCATTGCAGGGAAATTTGGACACCCATCGAGTCCTGGAGGCACAAGAGGGCAAATTTTGAAGAATTTCAATGGTTGGCGAAGTGGGTCTGAGGTTTCAGTGGATCTCCAATCCATTTTCTCAAGTGGTTCATTTTGGAGAGGGCCAATGGTGGGGGGAAGAGGGCCAAATTTGGAGGCAAAAAGAGGGGTTACTGTGGTTGTATATGCGGGAATGAGGGGTAGAAAGCTGGAAGGGAGGAAGTTGAGGGTGGCTGTTGTTGGAGGAGGGCCAGCAGGCGGCTCTGCTGCTGAAACTCTTGCCAAAGGTGGGGTCGAAACGTTTCTGATAGAGAGAAAGCTGGACAACGCCAAGCCTTGTGGTGGTGCAATCCCTCTCTGCATGGTAGGTGAGTTTGATCTTCCCTTGGATATAATTGATAGAAGGGTCACTAAAATGAAGATGATCTCCCCATCGAATGTTGCAGTTGACGTGGGTAGGACCCTCAAAGAGAATGAGTATATTGGAATGGTTAGGAGGGAAGTTTTGGATAACTATCTTAGGGAAAGAGCAGCTGAAAATGGTGCCACTGTGATTAATGGCTTGTTTTTGAAAATGGACATTCCCAAGGACAGTGAGAGCCCTTATGTACTGCATTACAATTCGTATGATGGAAAGTCATCCCAGGGAACCCCTGGCATTCTGGAAGTTGATGCAGTGGTGGGTGCAGATGGGGCTAATAGTAGAGTGGCGAAGAGCATCGATGCAGGGGACTATGATTATGCTATTGCCTTCCAGGAGAGGATTAGGATTCCTGAGGAAAAGATGGCTTACTATGAGAATTTGGCAGAGATGTATGTTGGGGATGATGTATCTCCTGATTTCTATGGGTGGGTCTTCCCCAAGTGTGATCATGTGGCGGTGGGCACAGGCACTGTGATTGACAAGCCTGCCATAAAGAAATACCAGCTGGCTACTAGGAACAGGGCCAAGGAGAAGATTGAAGGAGGGAAAATTATAAGGGTAGAAGCGCATCCTATTCCTGAGCATCCCAGGCCTAGGAGGGCTAATGGCAGGGTTGCTTTGGTTGGAGATGCTGCTGGATACGTGACCAAGTGTTCTGGTGAGGGTATATATTTCGCTGCCAAGTCTGGAAGAATGTGTGCAGAGGCCATAGTTGAAGGCTCTGCAAATGGGACTAAGATGATTGATGAATCAGATTTGAGGAAGTATCTTCAGATATGGGATAAGAAGTATTGGCCCACGTACAAAGTTTTGGACATTCTTCAGAAGGTGTTCTATAGATCAAATCCTGCAAGAGAAGCCTTCGTTGAGATGTGTGCCGATGAGTATGTGCAGAAGATGACCTTTGACAGTTATCTGTATAAAACTGTTGTGCCTGGTAATCCAATTGATGACCTGAAACTTGCAATCAATACAATTGGAAGCCTAATCAGAGCTAATGCTCTGACAAAAGAAATGAAGAAGATTTCTGTCTAGGAAATTCTAAGTTTTCAGTTGTCCAGCATTTTCCGTTTGAAAAAGTTTCTTATCTTGTTAGTTATTCCGCATCTATTTCATTTTTAGGCCTTGAGGCATTGCAAGTTTATTGTATATCCTTATTAAATTAACAGTACACATATATGAATTTTCTGCTAAATTGGTGCTACTTTTCTGTACTTCTGTCTAGTTGATACTTCTTTCCGTTACATTCAAAGAAAAATAACATTGGGCATTAAACAAAACATTGAAATTTCAAGCTTAGAAGATGTATGTATCTTGAGCTGCATTTCAAGGATAGTCCTCAGAACCAAGGAGAATCATTACTGTAGAAAAAAAAAAAAGAAGAAGGCAAATCACTGCTCCTTGCAGGCACAAAATAGTCATATTAATAACGAGTCTCTCATGGCAACTAACCCATCCCAACACATGCATTACATCACTGAACGTAACACCGTTTTAATGGGAGATGTATTTTTATGATACAGAGAGAAGTAGACCTCCAAAAAGTTTAACAAATAACATAGCATCTCAAGTGGACATTACTTACATTCAATATTGACGGACATGTCAAGAGCAAGAAACTTGAACACCAGTATTTTGTTCCTGCTACTTTAAGGTATTCCTAAGCTTTGTGGCTTGTTCCTTTCAGCTTTCTTCAAGCTTAAATTCTGTTAATAATAGGATTTAATGGTTTCACCTATATTACAAAATTTACAGGGAATCAACTTTCATTCTATAAATTCAGAATTCAGATCATAGAGGGGGACTGATTTCAGCAACCAAAGGGCTGTGGTGCTTCCAGTTTGTAGAATTCTTCCGCCTTGTCCCTTATGACATGAAGCAAATGAGGTGGCGGTCGGGTGTTTAATTTGAGTCTTCCTTGCTTGGAGGAAACTATACAGCAGAGATGTCCCTAGTTTCATTGATTTTTAGATTGTTTTAGGTGAAAATAAAAAGAAAAAGGGGCGTTTGGTCGTCTGTTTAGTTTGCTTCTTTGCAGGAGTAAACTAAACAGTAGCAAAAATGCTTCTATTACATTGATTTTTAGAAAGTTATAGTCGAAAATAAAAAAGGGGGCATTTTTAGAAAGCATTAGCTGAAAATAGGAAAGGAGGGGATTTTTAGAAAGTTTTAGTTGAAAATAGAAGAAAAGGGGCATTAGTAGGCCGTTTAGTTGGCTTTTTTTACCCTAAGTGTGTGTTGAAAATAAAAAGAAAAGGGAGCGTTTAGTTTGCTCGCTTCCTCCCCTTGAATCTTGGTGAAATTAAAGTAGAGCCCATTGTACGTAAGTGTGTAGTTGCTCCCTTATGACCAGTTGTATATCAGAGTTAACAGTCAGTTCTTGATGCAGTCAGTAAGGTCAAGTTTAATTGACTTAGAATGCATGCAGTCAGTCATAGTCGTGTAATCAGTAACAGTAGGCAATATCTGCATGCAGCCTTTAAAGTAGGGACATCCTGTCCCATGCAAATTTTGTGCAAAACCAGTTGGACACCCTTATAGAGTTTTGGTGATCTTGTTTTATCTTTGAAGTGCATAGCTCACTGATGTTCGGAGTTGGTAAACTTAGTTTTTCACAATCAAAGTTATTTTTGGAAATTATTTGGACCCTGATCCTCACTAAGGCTCTGTCACATCTTTCCCTCTTGTGCTATCATTCTTTTTTGAAGGTGCTGCTATTTACATTAAACTGAATTTGTTTTCATCATAGATGCATTATTGGTTAGTTTGTTTTGGTGTTCCTTGGCATACTGCATTTCCAACTTTCAACAGTCATTTTGTATGCAAATGGAACATTAATTGCATCTTCTGAAGGCATTATCTTTGAAAAGTTTTCAGGTGAGCTCGCATCTCCCTAAGGGTAAGAAAAACTTTAGCACCCACCACACTAGTTTCTATGTTTTCTTTATTCGTTTGAGGCATTTAGTGGGAGAACTTACTTTTAACAAAGTTGGAACAATTTAAGTTACTATCAAATTATAAAAATAGCATAAAAATATACATTTTATTTTAACTGGTTATATGGGATTGAAACTGGCCCCACCTGTATTACATCATGACCATATTATCACAGTATTACGACGTCTTGACAGTTATGCATATATCACTTGGCAACATTTTGAACCCTGCTTTCTGCCTTTCTAACCAGTTGAGTTCCTGCCATTTGATAAATAAAAATATATGTTTATTATATAAAAATGAATTAATTTAATTTCTTTATACACATGACCCTTTTGATATAAAGACATTCAAATAAAGATCATTCTGTTTTATAATATTTATAACTTCGTTTTTTAAATTGATCATCATCATAATGTGTTTATTTAAAATCCATTCTTTACCTAAATAGACTATGAATTTATGTTTTTCTCATAATGCCTTTATTTCTTGGGTATGAAGGGCATGACTTCATGCATTTTTTTATGCTTTTTGGTCTTGGGTATGAGGCTATGGATGCCTTTGTATCTATTTCAACGATATTTTCCTCTGTTCATGTGATTCGTTCCTTTTCCTCTGCCCCTTCTTTCCATGTCAATAACTTTGCTTGTCTGATTCATTTATTTTTCTGTAACTTACTCCTTGGTGTTGTCATTGGTGATCTTGAGGAAAAAAGAATATAATCATATTTCAAGTGGTTAGTTATAGTTATGAGGACTGGGAAAAATCACATTGGTTGACTCTCTGCATGTGAACCTTCTCAAAGCAAGTCTACCTCTCACAGTTTCCAGTTTAATCAAATGGCTGAAAGTGCTTGCATGATTTTAATCATCCATCTGTCTAGGGAGACAGGTTTTAGGGCTATGATTGTTAGGAAATTAAAAAACAAGCAAGCTAAAACAACAATAAACAGTACACGAGATTTTACGTGGAAACCCTGTAGTGTGCAGGTAAAACCACGGGGCAATGGCAGCTTTTCTCTTTTATTATTCTCAGCAAGCTTTCATACATTCACCCTATCAAATGCAAGGGGCATTCCCTTTTTTTATAGAAATACAAAGAAAGATTCCAAAAAACCGTGGCACATTCCAGATAAAAGCGCTTTATTAAAAACGCGATTTATTAACTGCGTTTTATAACAAACGCGCTTTACTGCGTTTTAGTAACTGCATGGGTCCTGCATCTTACAAATGTATGGACGTAAATTTTTGGGTTGGGGGCGGAGCCCCCAAACCCTCGGCCAGGGTCCCCCCTGGCCGGTTCCCCCTAGCGACCCCCCTTAACGTGCCCAATGCACACGAGCAACTCATGGGGTTAGGTTACTATAAGCTGCACCACCATGCTCCACGTTGTTGAAGAACATTGGAGATCTGGATATTGACTTCACCTCCTAACAATGATACTCTCCCAAGTTGCGAAGTATTCTCTACTTCAACTTCTTAGTTGCTCATCCTCATTAATGTTGGCTCATTGATGGTTCCACAACTTGGTTTTCCCATCTCTACCAATTTAAACTCTTGTTGCCGTTGTCGGTAATACCTATCTATAGTACCTACATCTGTTAGTTGGGCCAGAAGTCTTGTGTATTCAGGCCATTACCCCTCCTGTGCAAACATCATCTTGTTAGAGAATATTATATTATTTGGTACATGATAATGTACCCCCATGGTACCTTTATGGTACAAATGTAAATATGTAATAGATTAGTGCGAGTCTTTAGTTTATGAAAGATTTATATTTGCCTTTATGTAAGTGTCTATGTGTAGGATATGCGCAAGTGTCATGTAAGTAAGAGTGCAAGTGTGTAATGTGAGAATGTGCACAAGTGTCATATATTAGGTGTGCATGTAAGTAGAGAGTCAAGAGTCATGTATACAAGTGGCAAGATGAGAAGCCAAAGGACATGAGAGTTGTCATATGGAGAGCAATAGTCAAGTACTTGAAGAGTCATCTTGTATAGCTATATTATGGAGACAAAGCTCCATGAAATGTATTTGAATGTAGAGCAAATCTCAAGATTGTATATTTGACTCATGAATAATATTATGAGTATTTTCTTTCAATAATATTGCTATATGGAACTGGGGATTAGATCACAAACCTTATCTCTTGAGATGTGATTTACTCAATAATGGTCATCTAATGCCATTTTGATTTTAGTCTGTGTTCCAAAACCATGATTTATTCCAGATGGTTATGTTATAGTAGGATGAAGTGAATTTTGAAGGATCATGAAAGATATTCGCCATATGAAGGATTAGGGCATTTTTTTTTCTTGAAAAACATCTCATATTTTAGGAGCCATATCTCTGCAAAGGGTTATCCAATTCAGCTGATTCTTGGACCAACTTGTGCGGAATTTGCATAGCTTTAAAATGAGCGGTCATATGAAGGAATAAGAACAATATTGAGGGAGATACGAAAAATGGTAGTCAAGGATCCGGAACAAGGGTAGTGACGATTTTTCTAGTCGCGAAAAATGAAATTGCAAATATTTGTCAGCTAGGGTTCGATAATGGGAAGAGCAATGAAGGGTTAGGACTTTAGTGAGGTAAGACATTCTATTTGGACATAGAATTTTTTAGCTAAGTTTTTTTTTCCTTCTTTATATTAGAAATTTTGCATGCAAATTATTATAATTTTTTTTTATCAAATATTATATTTGCTATAGGACATTCTGATAAATTTCAATAGATTTTGAGTTTTAGTTTCCTTTCCATGGATTGATTTATAGTTAAATCCTTAGAATCATCTCTGATGGTAGAGGTTAGTGAGCGCACCTTTGAGAAATCCTCGTTGCTTCGAGATAGGGCGGTTTTTGGTAAATTTAATGGGTATTGGCCAAGGTTTTCAGCCTTGACAAAATTGATTGATAGGAGTTGGAAGTCTCCAAGGAGTGATTCTATCCTTTCTACCCAAAGGTTTTTTCTTAGTCATTTTTTGTTCTAGGGAAGAAAGAGAAAAAAATCCTAAAAGGGTGTCCTTGGTTTATGGGAAGAGCAGGACTCTTCCTTACTTGCTAGTATGAAGGCTTTTCACCTGAAAATGTAAATTTATCTCTAGTACTAGTCTGAGTTAGGATATTTGGGTTTCCCATTGAATTTTGGGAAATAGATACCTCCAAAGCAATAGGCAACACTCTGGGAGAATTCCTTGAGATTTCAAATACTACGAAAGATGGATTCTTGGCTATTTATGCTTAGATATTGGTCATGATTGATATAAGTAAAGCTTTACCAAAATCAATCATTCTTAAGTATGGGGATAAGATGTGGACCCAAACCATAGATTATGAAAACATATATTTTAGATGTAGAAGATGTCATGAGGTAGGGCATATTGAAAGATCATGCTCTAAGAAGAGCCCAACATAATCATATATAGAAAACCGCAAGAGAAACTTACAAATGGTTATGGATGAGATAGTTTTCAACTTCCAAAAAATAGATCTAGAAAAATTGAAAGAAAATAAACAATGGAGACCAGTAAGGAAGGATATTGGAAGAAATACCTTGAAGAAAAAGTAGATCAAAACTTAGAGGACACAGTACAACAGGTTCAACATAATAACAAGGAACCGTCTATTCAATATGATCCTGATTTAAGGAAGAACATTTTCGATGAACCTAAGGAATGTGTCTCATCAGATTTTAAAGACTCTCTTGAAGTAACATGCACCATTTAGGAGAAAAAAAATGGTAAAGAAAATGCAGTTTTAGAAGTTAATACCTTTGCCATTAATAAGGAAATACCAAAAAATGAATAGGACAAGTCAAAAGCTTCTGTAATAGAGCCAAGAGAGGATAAATATGATGAAAAACAAAATTGTGAAAGAATATTGAGGAATAGAATAATATGACCCATTCCTGATATAGGCAAGGCAAAATGAGGAAAACCCTCAAATTATCAAGCAAGATCCAAGGAAGCAAGAGCAAACATAGAGAAAGGAACACAAACTAAATTGGTTGAACTTCTCTTTACCAAACAACAAAATGATATTGGTAATACGTAGGCGGGGCCAATAGCCCCTAATGAGACATGATTATCATCTCATGGAATATAAGGGGTGCTAATGCCTCCTCAAAGCAGAGGTGTATCAGGGACCTATGTTTAAGTAATAAGCCTGATATTCTTTGTATCTAGGAAACTGAAATAACAAAAGAAGTCTCAAAAACTATGAAAGCAGTATGGGCAAGATGTGAATGGGATGCTACGGATTCTGAAGGAGAATTCTAACTTGTTGGAATCCTTCTAAAACCTCCTGTGTAACCATTCATAAAACTAGGCATTGGATAGCCTCTTTAGTCACTTGCTACTTTGCAAATATTTGTTTCATCCTTATCAATGTTTATGGACCTACAACTCAGTCAGATAGATTAGAAGTTTGGAGTGGGATTGAAGCCTTTATGAGAAGTAAAGACCAAGAAACCCGATTCATGATCATAAGAGATATTAATGCCATAACCATGCTGAATGAAAAATTTCGGGAAATTAGGAAATTAACCCAAAGTATGAGAGATTTCTTAGCTTTTATTCAAAATAATTATCTATGGGAGGTTGAGTTTGAAGAAGACAACTATACATAGACCAATAACAGGAGAGGCCAGAACCTAATAGCAATAAAATTAGATAGATGCATACTCTCAAATCTTGGCTAGATGAAGGAACTTGTGCTAAAATTAATACCTTAATAAGGATTGGTTCATATCACTGGCCAATAAGAGTTAAAATGGTGGTAAGTTGATGCAGGAGCATCCGGCGGCAGCAAATCTATCTTGCATCCTCAGAAATTTTCTAAGTTTTCTAAACACTTTGAATATTGATTTATTTCTCTCTTTTCTCAAGGCAGAAAAGCAAGTGGGAGGTCTAAGTTTTGGAAAGCATGTTGTTGAGAGGGGAGTCGCGAAATCGCGACTCCTAAGGCTGCGGCCAGAAGAAGGCGGGTTTTGTCGCGATACCGCGACGTCGCGATATCGCGACTTGCGAAGGTAAGTCAGTGGCAAAGGCGAGTGGTGTCGCGATATCGCATCATTTCGAAGACGGTGGCATGGGAATGTTGCGTCGCGATATCGCGACGTCGCGATATCGCGGCATCATTTCGAAGACGGTGGCATGGGAATGTTGCGTCGCGATATCGCGACGATTTTTAAAATTAGAAGTAAGGTGGCAGTTGGGTCGGCGACATGTCACGATATCGCGGCCAGTTAGAGGCCGACACGTGGCTTGGGTTTCGAGACATCAGAATGTTGAAGAATGCAGTCAAGATCAAAGAGGTTGGACCAACGGCCGGGCAAGGTCAATTTAGACACGTGGACTGCCACGTGTATCCTGGGGGTGTGAAGGGCACGTGTAACAGGTATGTTACGACAAGGAGGAGACATGGCAAGTTTTGCAAGCGGAAACATACGTGTACCAAAATGGAGATAAAGACCACGTATAGTGAATTAAAATTTACAGCCGCGTGCATTAAAGGAAGAGAACCACCTCATGAAGGTCTTTTCGGAAAACAGCTGTTTCAGAGCATGGCCGGTATGGAGAAGACGTCAGTGCAGAGTACGACGGTGGTTGCAGGTCGAGGGAGACCACGAATGCAAACAACAGTGTAGATCGGGCAGAGATTGCCATTAATGACAATTTTGAAAACCCGGGAAGGAGGGAAATTCAAAATGGGAGATCTTGTTTGGTGGAGCATTGATTGCTGGGAGGACCGGGGGACCTCGTTAAAAAGACCGAATTTTTGTTTTCAGAGGACGGCGGACCGGAGAACAGAGAAGTAGAACAGAGAAAGAAGAGAGCCGAACTCGGCCTTTGTAAAGCCTGCGGGCTGTTGCTTTCAAGCTTGTAATTATTTTTTTTTAAATTTTAATGAAAAGGCAAGTTTGTTGAAGTGTTCCGTTCCCGGTGCCCCGTCAGTGGTATCAGAGCGGGAGTTCCTGAGTGCGTAAACAGACCGCCGGCCATGAGGCAGTTTGCGCCAGGACCTACGGGAGGGTTTTGAGAAAGAGAGAAAGAGAGAGTTTAGCATCCCCGAGCGTGTTAGCAGACCGCCGGACGTGAGGCAGCTACACCGGGATCAGTTAAGTTTGTGAGAAAAGCAAGCAAAAAGAATGCATTCCCGAAGAAGACGGGATAACCAGGAGGATGTGGTTTCAGAAGAAGAGTATTTAGCCTTGAAGCGGCAATTAAAATCATTGCAAAAGGAGTGGCTTGCAATGAAGTTACGGGAGAAGGAAGAACGACAGAAAATGCGGGAAGAGAGACGGAGAAAGAAAGAAGAGAAGATGAAAGAGGTTGTAGAGGAGTATAGCAGTACCGGGACCTGCCCGGAAGAAAGCATAGATTTTTCTATGCAAGAAGAGGAAATACCGCAGGCTGCAGCAGAAGTTTGCAGCAATGAGAAAATTAGTCGGGAAGAAGACAGAGGTTGTATGGACCAGGAGCCGGGGTTAGAACAGTCTGCAGAGGATGAGAAGATGTGCAGTAATGCCAGAATTTGTCTGGTAGAGGGCAAAAAATTTTCTTGCCAAGACGCAGAAGTTGAACAAGTTGCAGAGGCAGGTGAAGGTTGGGAAGGGTTGCCGAAGGCGGTGACCGAACAACACCGAAGTGAAGATCACTTCTCTATTTACCCCGGGTGTCTGATGCAGGAGCATCCGGTGGCAGCAAATCTATCTTGCATCCTCAGAAATTTTCTAAGTTTTCTAAACACTTTGAATATTGATTTATTTCTCTCTTTTCTCAAGGCAGAAAAGCAAGTGGGAGGTCTAAGTTTTGGAAAGCAGGTTGTTGAGAGGGGAGTCGCGAAATCGCGACATGTCGCGATATCACGACATGTCGCGAAATCGCGACTCCTAAGGCTGCGGCCAGAAGAAGGCGGGTTTTGTCGCGATACCGCGACGTCGCGATATCGCGACTTGCGAAGGTAAGTCAGTGGCAAAGGCGAGTGGTGTCGCGATATCGCGACGTCGCGATATCGCGGCATCATTTCGAAGACGGTGGCATGGGAATGTTGCGTCGCGATATCGCGACGTCGCGATATCGCGACATCATTTCGAAGACGGTGGCATGGGAATGTTGCGTCGCGATATCGCGACGTCGCGATATCGCGACGATTTTTAAAATTAGAAGCAAGGTGGCAGTTGGGTCGTGACATGTCGCGATATCGCGACGTCGCGATATCGCGACGATTTTTAAAATTAGAAGCAAGGTGGCAGTTGGGTCGCGATATCGCGACATGTCACGATATCGCGGCCAGTTAGAGGCCGACACGTGGCTTGGGTTTCGAGACATCAGAATGTTGAAGAATGCAGTCAAGATCAAAGAGGTTGGACCGACGGCCGGGCAAGGTCAATTTAGACACGTGGACTGCCACGTGTATCCTGGGGGTGTGAAGGGCACGTGTAACAGGTATGTTACGACAAGGAGGAGACATGGCAAGTTTTGCAAGCGGAAACATACGTGTACCAAAATGGAGATAAAGACCACGTATAGTGAATTAAAATTTACAGGCGCGTGCATTAAAGGAAGAGAACCACCTCATGAAGGTCTTTTCGGAAAACAGCTGTTTCAGAGCATGGCCGGTATGGAGAAGACGACAGTGCAGAGTACGGCGGTGGTTGCAGGTCGAGGGAGACCACGAATGCAAACAGCAGTGTAGATCGGGCAGAGATTGCCATTAATGACAATTTTGAAAACCCGAGAAGGAGGGAAATTCAAAATGGGAGATCTTGTTTGGTGGATCATTGATTGCTGGGAGGACCGGGGGACCTCGTTAAAAAGACCGAATTTTTGTTTTCAGGGGACGGCGGACCGGAGAACAGGGAAGTAGAACAGAGAAAGAAGAGAGCCGAACTCGGCCTTTGTAAAGCCTGCGGGCTGTTGCTTTCAAGCTTGTAATTTTTTTTTTTTAAATTTTAATGAAAAGGCAAGATATTTGAAGTGTTCCGTTCCCGGTGCCCCGTCATAAGTGAATTAAAAAAAAGATCATATTTTAAATATGAGCAAATGTGGAAGACCATCTTCAATTTGTTGATATCATAGCACAAATGTGAAATTCTTTAAGAAATGGTGGGTTGTATGCTCTTCCAAAACAAAGTAAATCTATGACATCTAGATTAAAAGAATGGAACAAGAACAGTTTTGGAAACATTTTTGAGAAGAAAGAAGAACTAAAAGATGAACTTTGAAAATTCAAAAAAGGTGATCATAATAATCCAAGCTTAGAGGAAACAGAGTTGCGTAGTGAATATCATAATATTTTGAGTAAGGAAGAGAAATTCTGGAGATTAAAATCAAGACAGACTTGGTTAAAAGGAGATAAAAATACAAAGTTTTTTCATAGGATGGCTATAGTACAAAGTTCAACATAAAAAAATAGTAGAATTAAATCAATAGAAGGGGTTTGGATTGAAGATCGGAGTGAAATTAGAAAAGAGGCAAAGTCTTTTTATCAAAATATTCTAGGATCAGAGGAGACTGAAGTTTTTAATGATAAACTTCTTCAAGATGTACCTTCATTTATAACGAATGAAGACAATAGGAAATTGATGGAGCCTATTACTCTAGAAGAAGTTCATTTAGCTCTTTTTTATTTTAATAAGGATAAATCCCCAGGTCTTGATGGGCTCTTTGTAGCTTTTTACCAACATAATTGTGATATAGTGAAGGATTCTTTATTGGTGGCAGTGGAACAGTCTAGGATAAAACAATACATACCTTATAAAATAAATGCAACATATCTTACCCGTATTCCAAAAAAGAAGGATGCTAAATTGTTTAATTCTTTTAGACCCATAAGCCTATGTAATATGGCATATAATATTATCTCCAAAGTGATGGCGAATCAATTAAGCCCATTGTTAGACAAAATTATTTCAGAAGAGCAAGGAGGATTTGTGAAAGGGAGACATTTTGGATGGGATCATAGTAGCTCATGAAGTTATACATTCAACAACTTCAAGAAAAGAGAAAGCAATGATCTTAAATCTTGATATGAGTAAAGCCTATGATAGGGTTAAATGGGAATTTATTTTTGCTGTTTTAAAAAAGTTTGGATTCGGGAAGAAATGGGTTAGATGGATTAAATCTTGTGTCTCTACAGTTTCTTATTCAGTGTTGGTCAATGGATTAGTAACAAAATCTTTTAAAGCCAAGAGAGACCTTAGACAAGGAGATCCTCTCTCTCCTTGTTTGTTGATTATTATGGCAGAGGTTTTGAGTAGAAACTTAAAGAAGGCTTACAAATATGGGCTTATAAGTGGACTTAAGGTTAGTAATAACATTGACAACATCACCCATCAACAGTTTGTAGATGATACAACCCTTTTTGGAAGGGCAAGGATAAATGAGGCCAGAGCTTTGAATAATTTTTTAAAGGAATATGAAAGAGCATTAGGGCAAAAAGTTAATAGGACAAAATCCAAAATTTACTTTCTTAACACTCCAGCTAATATCAAAGCAAGAATTTGCAGGTTACTTCAAATGGAGGAGGCAAATTTGCCAACAACTTATCTAGGGATGCCTTTATTTGAGGGGAGAATGAGGATAGAATTATGGAATCCAGTTATTAGTAAAGATCATAATAAACTACCAGCTTGGAAAGGTAGATGGTTATCGTTAGCAGGAAGAGTGCAATTAATTAGTCTTACAAGCCATTCCAACATATTATATGTCATTGTATACTATGCCAAAACCAGTTGAAAAAAGTGTGATCCTTTTTATGGTCAAGTTTACATGATAAAAGGAAATTTTCTTTGGTGAAATGAAGCAAGGTGTGTGATGATAAAACTAGGGGAGGTCTTGGTTTAAGAGTTCTTATAAATGCAAACTTAGCTCTTAGGGGAAAAGTAATCTGGAGATTGTACAAAGAGAGTCAAAGACAATGGGCAAGAATTCTTCTAAGTATGTTGAGCCCAATGACCCAAGTTTAATATTTACTGCATTCTCTCTACCAAATGGTTTTGTTCTTTGCAATGGTTTAAAAAAATCTATTGATGTAATGATTAAAGATTTAAGATGGGTGGTAGGAACTGGAGAAAACATTTCGATTTGGATGGATACTTGGTGTGATAAAAAACCACTCAATTTAGATCCAATTTTGAAACCTTGGATGAGATTGCTTCAAGACAAATATGGTGATAGGGTTTCAAACATTTTGTACAAGGATCAGGAAGGAAGATACAAATGAAAAGAAGATACAAGACATTGATGCTAGGAGGCAATTGAGTAGAAAAATAACAACTGTGATTATTTTGAGGGGAGCCAAGGATAAATTGATTTGGGAGTTGTTGAATAGCTCATTAGAATTCACAACAAGAAGTGGATATAATGTAAAGCACCAACAAAATAGTAATATCATTAGAATATGGAGAGATATTTGGGATAGCCCAAGCATTCCTAAAGTCAAAATGTTTTTTTGGCTAGTAGGTCATAGAAGAATTTTATCTTGGGATAACCTTATGAAAAGGGGTTTTCATGGCCCCTCTCAATGTGTTCTTTGTAAAAAGGAGGAGGAGAGTATAGACCATCTCTTGGGACATTGCTCAATAGTTTGGAAACTATGGCAATGGATTTTGAATATTTTTGGTAAATGCATGGTGATGAATATAGCATAATTAAAGATTGGTTAAAGCAATGGCAGAGCACTTATAAAAATGAGGCTTTATAGACAATATGGGATATATCAAAAGATTCTATACTTTGAACTGTATAGCTAGAAAGGAATAGAAGAATATTTAAAGGAAAGGAAAGCAGTTTAGAGGTAATGAAAAATAAGATATGTTTAGCCATAGAGGAGTCTAAACCAACCCTATCAACTCACTTAGTCCCTAATTTGGAAGTAGAGAGCCTTGATAGATGGAGTAAAGTCATTAAATGGAATTATGATGTTGGGTATAAGAAAAGCAAAAAGAAGGCAATAGAGGGGTTTTCATTGAGGATTGTGAAGTTAAATTCTCCTTTCCATGGTTAGAGGAAGTAGTAAGTTTAGCTGAAGTTGACAAGAAAATGTTGACTGCATGAATCAAATAATGATTAAGATTTATTTTAATGTTTTCCATTGGTAATATATGCTTTATTTTATAACAATAATGTGTTTTCATATAAACTTATTTATTATAATTTTTGTGGTTGCACTTGTGTTTCAGGAAGGAAACTAGCAATCTAGATTTGGTAAAGTGGACTATGATAGTGCGATGTTTTGGAAATATTACTCTACTAAAATGCAATGCATAGATAGTAGAGGTGAAGTTTTGGTATTGTAGGCTGCCTGCTATAGAAAAATGTCAAGAACGATGCTGAATTTTGGAACAGTTGTATTCATATAGAAAATTGAAAAGATCAAGAAAATGAAAATCAAGAATTCAAACATTTTATGTAAAATGATGTAGGTTTCTAGCTATAGCATCTCAATTGAAATGAGAAGTGTATCTATTTGTAAACTCTCAAGTTCTAAAGAAGAGAGTTGTAATTTGTCAAGGGTGGGGAACCTGAGTACAACCTTTTATTATCCAGCAAAAAAAAAATATTGTTATATTGTTTTTTTTTTTTTTAAACATGGTGGAATCGGTAGCCGCCACGAATCCGGGCAGGCTGTCCAGCTTTTATGGCCGCCACACAGATCTTCGTGCTGTCCACCTCGAAAGCCGCCACACAGATCTTCGCGTAGTCCGCCCCTATAACCGCCATGCCACAATCATTTTAAACCTTTTACGCCACTGAAAGCACCTTGGACCTCCGCCCCCTTATGGGGTTTGGATGAACCAATTGGTCTACACCTCGGACCTAAATATTGTTATATTATTGAATATTATGTTGATTCATATTATATGAGATTTGTTTGCATTGATATTATTTTGTAATTAAGTCTTCATATAAATTTTATATGATCTTGGTTATCTAGCACTCAAGTTAGTTTGTCTTAAAAGCCAATACATCCAATCCAATGAACTTCATATTGAATGATCAACCATACCCATCGTTGTGGGCCCAGTCAGTGTTTGAAATAGAATACCATGGAAATCCAACCAATCTTATTGCTAAACCTATCCTTACCCCTATTTCAAACCCTAGTTTGGTGCAGTTGCCAAGTGAAAGGTTGGTCCTCCAACTATTGTTCCCTATTGCCACGTTGAGTGGAAGGAGCTTGGAGAATGCCACATCTTGAAATTTGGACAAAGAGGAGGAACCTGATAGAAGAATCTGAAATGGAGTCATGCATGTAGGGCCAACCGATAATGGGATCATTGATCAGGGACATGCAATGCTAGATAATACTGGCAAATTCCTTCAACCAAGTGAGATTTTGAGTATAATAATTGCGCGAAAGAAGACTTTTATCCTTTTATTTCTTAGGGGAGTCCTTGTAGAAAAGGAGTTTTAAAGTGGGTTATGGCTAATTGGGAAACCAGGGGCTAGGTTGTTGATGGTATGAGGAGCTTAGGAAAAGGGTTCTTGGCAGTTTAGTTTGCGTCATAAGACGCTGCCCAAGTTGTCCTCCAGTATGACACTTGGGTGATTTGTGTCGAGGGCTGTTATCTATAGGCCTAGTCATTTGATTTTCAACCTATCTGCACATTTGTTTCCTTCCCTTAATGTATGTGTAAACCTGATTTCTTCAAACTCTTTAGCAAGATCTTGAATTTCCACAATTATCTCTTGTTTGTTCCATGGAGCCTTTGCTTTCCTCATCCATACTCTGTTCCATTTCATTTGTTTGCATATTTTTAACCCTTTTAAAGCCGCCCAAGCTTTAGCTTCATTATTTGTCTTAAATACACTATTGAAAGCGTAATGAGACAAAATCTCTCCTCTATTATTTCTAATAATTCCTCCTCATGCTGGTCTTGGATTTCCTTTAGATGCTCCATAAAAATTCAATTTAACCAACTCCACATCTAGTGGTTTCCACTTTATATTCTTTATTTTCATCGAGAGGGCCTTACTAAGGCAAAATACCCCCTTTGAGTTGAATTATACTTTCTAAACTTGTCATTTTGTCTCTATTGTAAGGAAGTTGCAAGCATGCTTGGAAAAGTGATTTGGTGTTAAAAATGAGAGGGATAAGTTTTGAGTTTCAAAATCCATCTCAAGGCATGTGTTAAATTGGATATTGAAGTTGAAATTCTCGAGAAAATCTGTTTGGTAGGGCCAATGTTTGAATATATGTAGAGTGGTGTATCTTAACCTCCCAAATGCCTGCTTCTGCTATAGGGAGGTTGTCCACATGATCAAGGATTGCTTGAAAAGGAGAGAGAGAGAGAGAGAGAGAGAGAGAGAATAATTCTATTAATGTCCACAAATGGCCAAAGTAGGCCAATGGGACTCATTGAAAAGAGCTGTTACAAATTACAATGCATTGTAGTAACCACAAAGTACTACAAAAATAAGCTAAACTAGAGTAAAGAATCTAGTGTAAACTACTCTAAAGTGGAACAACTGTATGGCATAAAATTACAGCCTCGAGGGTTACCCAAAATGGATAAACCCTAACATGCTAAAAGTAATGATTAAGAGAGATCTAGAAGTTGAGGTACAACAGAGATAGAAAGGAGCTCCAATGGATCCAAGCGCCAACATTAATCTATAGTGGGATGTAAAGTAGAAGCACAGTCATTGTCACCAACTATCCCAAAAGGGCCAACATAGGATCTAATGATGCTCCCAAGAGAATGGCCAAGACTAAGAGGGCCTGGTTGGATAATCTTGGGAGGACATGGAGTTCGACCCCTCAAGACTCTTCTAGCATCCATGGCTATGGAACCAATAGAAGAGGACAAGAAACTAGTAAGTTGTGCCTGTCTACAACTCCTTAGTATGTGAGGGGTGGCCGAAACCCGACGTCGAAGAACTGCAGTCTTGTCTTGTCGCAAGCAAGAAGAAAGAACTGAAGCCCTAGTAGCCACTCTTGTATGCAAACAAGGGTGCACATATCTGTCATTAATATTTTGGATAGTTGTAGCTTCCAATGAGCGCTTATTACTCTCGATTATAGAGATAGGGTGAAAGAATGAGGTGATTAGTCGAGTAGTAGTTTGTCTCCCCTATAATAACTGACGCCGAAGAGTGATAGCTTCCCTGAGGTAAAGAGCCAAGCATCTTTGGTTAGGATAGCTGGAAAAAGTGGCAAGTGATCCACCTGAGTCTCTATACAAGCAATAGTACCTCCCTCGAATCTCATAATAAACAAGACACCTAAAGATGAAATGTTCTTTAGTCTCCACCTCTCGAATAGAGCAAAGACGACATACCCTATCCTCTTGAGGAATATGGTGTGGTCCGTCTCCACATTGAGTTGACCAAGAGGAATCCTAAGGTTGTGTGTCCAATGTCGCTCGACATAATTAGGATGAGTAATAATGCCATTCTTAATCCTCATGAAATGCTTAGTGTAGAAGGCCAACTTAGGACTAAGAGGTTGAGATGGAGCAACCCAAGTGATCTGAATATATTGTCAATAAACATCATCTCTGATTGCTTGATTAATTACCCTCTTATCAGGAAGAAGGTAGGGAGGAGCATTTAAAGAGTATTTGAAAGGAGGTAATTGATCTATGGAGATGCCAACTGATTGAAGAAGAGAAATAACTTCCGAGTACCATCCACGATGAGGACCAAAAGAGCCCCTAGAGGGCAAGGTTTAGTGTAGATCACCCATGGATCTAAGGCGATGAAGCTGAAAAATAATTTTGAAGATGCTCTCAAGACGAAGAGGATGAACACCAAACTCAGCCTGAACAATACATTGGGGAATTGTTCTTTTACATCGGATAAATCGTTGAAGCAAAATAGTTTGGACCCTCTCAATGCGAGCCCAATCAACACACCCTAGACTTGGACCCCAAATCTCAGATCCATAAAGGATTGTGGGTTTGATGATGCAATCAAAGAGGTGCATCTTTGTAGGTATGTCTTGAAAGTGTTGTTGGAAGCATTGGCGTTCCAAGACTGAGAGAGATGCATATCCCTTGCAAAGACGTGATTGTGAAGCTGGCCGAAGATTAAGGGAAGGACCTGTAAACTGAACCCCCAAGTAGGTGTAAGC
Source organism: Wollemia nobilis (assembly GCA_028583015.1). Lineage (NCBI taxonomy): Eukaryota > Viridiplantae > Streptophyta > Pinopsida > Araucariales > Araucariaceae > Wollemia > Wollemia nobilis. The sequence goes on along the minus strand of JAQPPZ010000523.1, from coordinate 4,270,894 downwards.
AATGGTGATCTCAATGGACTCGCCCTTATAGAAGAACTGAAACTTAGATAGGGTACTCTTTGATGTGTTAAAGATCATCACCTTAGTCTTGCTAAGATTGATTGCTAGTTGTTTTAAGTCACAAAAGTGAGCAAGAGCATCCAATTGTCTTTGTAGGCCCTCAGGAGTATGAGCAAGAAGAACAACATCATCTGCAAAAAGCAATATAGCTATCAAGACATGATGTAGAAGGCAACCATCGTCAACATGTGTGTTTTGACGAATAAATTCTTCAAGCTCATCAATGTAGATCCCAAAGAGTGAAGGAGAAAGAGGACAACCTTGTTTGACGCCAATGGTGCTCTGGACATCCTCTGAGAAACCAAAAGTTGTCCAAAAATGACCAACAACTACCTCATATAGTCTCTTGATGGCAGTGATAAAGAGCTCCAAGATGCCGATGTCATGTAGTCTTTGAAATAAAAGATGCTTAGGAATGGTGTCAAAGGCCTTTCTAAAGTCCACAAAACAACAGAACACTTTAGAGGACTGTTGGCGAGCCTCCTCAATAATAGCCTTGAGAGTGAAAACATGATCAATAGTCTGATGATCCCTTCTAAAACCAGCCTGCCCTCTCGCTCTAAGCTTGCCTTGATCCAACAATTCTGAGAGTTTCATATTCAAAATTGTTGCATAAAGCTTAGCAAATGTGTGCCCAATCATGATAGTTCTATAGTTATTTGGATCTGAATAGTCCCCAGATTTGTGGATGGGGTGGATAATATGTTGTGACCAGGAGGCAAGGAACCCAGAACAAACAACCTCATTGAATAATTCTGCAATGGGATAGCCAAGAGCTTCAACACCATACTTCAAGAACTCAGCCTGAAATCCCTCAAAATCAACAACCTTGCTAGTGCTTAATTTATGTATAGCTCTTTTGATGTCCCCTGAAGAGAAGAGGTGACATGATGTTGGGGAGGAAGAGATATGAATGGTGGGCTGCCTTGGGATATCATATAAGGAATTAGCATGGGAGACCTAGGACTTGTCATTGATGCATATGGGATGGGGCTTCCTAGGAAGAAGAGTGCACCAAAAGGCTTTGGGAGAGTGATGAAGAGCATCTAGAAGCTCACAACGCATAGCGACAAGAAACTTTCGCTTCTTATGTCGAATGAGGCATTTATATTCCCTTCGAGTGGAAGATATAGTTGTAGGCTCATGGATAAGAGCAAAACAGAGCTTTCGATGCATGGACTTACATTCCTCATCATACCAACGATTCATGGGGCAAGCACCAATGTGATGAACAGGCTTTGGCTGAGGAAAAGTGTGGGGAAAGGAGTCAAGGGCTGCATCCCATAATGTACAAGACAAAAATTCATATTTGGTTGTTGTTGTGGTGGAATTAAGAGAGTAGTATTGGGACATCAATTGGGAGAGACGAGCAGCATAATCATTGGCCAAACACGGATCAAAATGAATCATGGGATGGTTGGTAGGATTGGGCGATGGAGGAGGAAAATATGGAGAGGTGAAAGAGGAGGAACTCAAGGAGAAAGTCAACATTGCATGATCAGCCAAGGGAAGTTGACTAGATACCTGAAAGCCATGAATATCAGAAAGCAAAGTCTTGTTGGTGATGACATAGTCAACCACACTTGCACCTCCCGCATGTGGAAAACAAGTGAACCTGGAGGAGTTAGGAAACTAAGGAATCCCATTGAGAACCAAGAGGCCATGTGACTCGCACAATTGAATCAAGTGTTTTCCATAAGCTGTAACAGGATGCTTCTCATCTGCAGAGGTCCTAGTGAATGCAAGATCCTTGGGGTTGAGTTCGAAGAGACAAAACTCGTCCTCTGTAAGATCATGAAAAGGTGCTTGGTGGGTCCTAGTGCGGGCATTGAAGTCACCTAAAAGAATGACATCACCCATTGATGAATATGTAGAAATCTCTAGGTAGAGATCCAAGTATGGGTCACCATCAAAGTGGATGGCAAAAGTTGATGATGTTGGAGGAAAATAACATATTGCTATGAAGATGTCTCTAAGAGGGGGTGGGCCCCTCTTGATCTGAAACCACATATATTTGGAGTGCTCATTTGACGCGACCAATGACACATGTTGATGAAGGCAGTCCCGAATGAGGCATGCCACACCACTTGAACCACGAACGCCACCTGATCGACGTGTCTCGTGCTTGAAAGCAGAAACCCAAAAGTAACCATTGATTGGTGGAAGAGATTGTTTCGGGCTCTCATGGGTCTCTGTGATAAAAACAAGATCTTGTGAAGAAATAACATCTTGGAATGTACCTAGGGAAGACCATATCGCCCCATTACAGTTCCAACAAGCAACAAAGAGGCTATTGTTACCTATTGGGACCCGAGAACACCTTCATTTTATAGGCCAAGGATGTGACCACCATGAAGGAGGGGAGTCATGAATCACAACTTTTTGGTCACGAATAACTGCCCACTTGTCCTTTCGAGCAACTATCACTTGTGCACGTGCTTTTTGTAGTTCCTCCATTTGAAGATGTGTGAGGTCCTCATCCAAGTAAATTTTTGTGGACAAAGTAAAAAGTTTCTTCTTGGCTCTTAAAGCCCTCAAATGTTCCTTAGATGAGTGGAATTGGATCAAAAGAGTGCCATCAGGGGCTACCCAAGCCCGATCAAGGATAATATCCTTGATATCCAATGTGTTATGCAAAAAATCATGGCCTGCCTTTAAGGGATCAATAGGCTTTGGAAGACCTCGAACTCGAAGGTTGAGTTCTTTGGCTTGACGTGCCCTTTCCTCATCAAATTTGGCTTGCACTGCTAACTCCACAATGGGAGAAGTCTTTTTCCCCTTAACCACTTGAACCCATGAATTATGTTCTTCAACTTGTTTTTGAAGAGACTGTTGATGAGCATTTGTCTTGTTTTTGAGATTCTCATGTTGGACAAGGATCTTTGTTTGCTTATGTTGTATATCATGAACGACCTCTTGAAGATGGTGAAGATCATCAGTTGGAGATGCATGAGTTCATTCAGATTTTTCTATTTTGACAATCTTTTCACCTTGTTCCTGGACTTGATGTTGTAGGGCCTCAATGGTAGTGTCCTTCACGCGAAGTTGGTTTTGGAGTTGTGATATTTGTCGTTGAAGCTCAATGCCAAAATGCTTGACTTCTGCAATCCATTTGGTGAGGTGATTGTACTTGAGTTTGGGAGTTAACACTATTTGGAGAGCATGCGAAGGTGGAGTTTCCATGTTAGATCAGAAACCCCAACTCTAGTTAAACCTTGGCTCCAATTTTTGTTGGAGAAGCAAACCTAGAAAACCCTAGCTTCGGTTTCCACTAGAGAAGCAAACCTAGAAAACCCTAGCTTCGATTTCCACTAGAGAAGCAAACCCAAAAAACCTTAGCTCTAGTTTTTGCTAGAGACGTAAACTCAAAAAACCTTGTCTTTGGTTTTTACTAGAGAAGCAAACTTAGAAAACCTTGGATTCAGTTCCCACTAGATAAGCAAACCCAAAAACCCTTGGCTTTGAATCTCGTGGAGAAACAAACTTAGAATATCCTAATGGAGAAGCAAACCCGAAAAACCCTAGCTGCATTTTTTGTTGGAGAAGCAAACCCAAAAAACCTTGGCTCCGGTTCCTGTTGGAGAAGCAAACCCATAAAACCTTGGCTTTGGTTCCTGCTGGAGAAGCAATCCCAAATAATCTTGGATCTAGTTCCCACTAGTGAAGCAAAATAATCTCATTGGAAAAGCAAATCCAGAAAACCTTGGCTCCAGTTCCCATTGTAGAAGCAAACAGAGAGAGAGAGAGAGAGAGAGCGAGAGAGAGAGAGAGAGAGAGAGAGAGAGAGAATTTCTTAGACTTTTGTTAAGTCGTCTCATTTTGAGCATGATTTTGACTCCCCTTTGAGAGTGAATTGACTTTCACAAAGTTTTGGACAAAGAAATCCTAGAGCTAAACATGCAAAAATGATGGGTAACAACATGGTGCTAGATTCTCACACAGTTGACCTAGGGAACTCAAAAAAAGGGAGAGGGCAAAGTTTGGCTCACCTTTATTCACAAGGAAGCAATTGTGAATAAGGGTGTAGAAAAGTTAAAAGGACAAGGAAAGAGAGTAAGTCTGTTTCACTCTAAAAGGGCAAAAACAAGATTAGGAACTACAAGGATGCTAGCAGTGATGAGGAGTCATTTTTTGGAGCTACTATTCAATTTTCAACAAGCTCCAAAAGCGCCAAAACTGATCTAGATCCCATATTAAGGAGGCAAGAGATATAGCCTCTTTTTCACAACAAGTGAATAAATGCAACATTTATGAGGCCTTAGCCATAGTAACTTAGTCGGGAAGAATGAATTGGCCAATCTTGTCTTGGAATACCAGAGGATTCACTCTATCAAATGCAAACATAGTCCAAGAAATAGTTGAACAGTTGAAACTAAATGTTCTTATGCTGAAAGAGATTAAATGCGATGGTATAAGATTAGACTTGTTGCTGAAATTGATATAGAAAAATGGACCTATTTTTACTACTTCTCACCCTAATTGTAAGGGGGTTCCTCTTGGGCTTCCTTACTGGATGGGGCACAATTTGTGAGCACATGGTGAGGACCCGGATTGCTGTTGCATGTGGGTCACAATCCCCTTGAATAATAAAGTGATAGGATTGTGTGCAATTTATGGAACAAATGATGTGTGTAGCATAGCTACGAAAATCCGAATTTAATCCCAATCCAATCTGATTTTTTTTTTATTCAGCAGGGTTGTCGATTCAAATCGCATTAGAATCCCGATTTTTGAAATCCAAAAAATTGTGATATGCATGAAAACAACTTTTTTCAATGAAAAATTGCATTTTTCTTCCCTTTTTTTTGGCCGATTTTCCCCCCTTTTTTGTCGATTCCCGATTTTTCTCGATTTGTTTTCCATGCTGATTCTGATCCAATTCTAATCCAATTCCGGTTTTCTCAACTATGGTGTGTAGTAGAGTGCAACTATGGAATTTCCTAGGCAGTAATCTCCCTACTGTCGACTAGGTGATAGGAGGTGATTCCAATATATTGGAATTGGAATATAAACATGATAAGAGTTGGCACATGTCAAGCCCCTCACAATTGAGGAATTTAGAGTTTGGATAGAGTGTCAAAAAAATTATTAGAAATTTTAATGTTTTAACTCCAATGAGAGAAAGAATGTTGTTGGTCCACAAGGTTAAATCATAGGAAAGGAAACAATTAGAGGTTGACTAGACGTGAATGTTTATGAGAGTCAAAAGAATTGGAGGTATCCCCCTCAATCAAAGTTTTTGAGTCCCTTGTGACTGGATCTTTGGTCATTGATCACACCTTGATAATGGTTAAAGTTGTTGTCAATAGGGGCCAACAAAGATTCAAGGATCTTCCTTACAAATTTAATGTGTCTCTTGTGGATGGACTTGAGTGTCCTAGACCTGTGGGTAATGAAGGATGGATCGAGTGGTGGTTTGATTCTATCACCAAGTACCTTACCTTCTTTCGATCCCACGATAAAACACTTGTGAGAGATAGAAGGCGTAGAAATGAAATGAAATATGAAATGAAATATTATTAATGTCCACGGGGGGCCAAAGATGACCCAAGGGACTGTGAAAAGGACAGCCATAACGACAAGTGAGTGGGCCAATGCGCCCAACAAAAAGAACAAAGATAAGTACAAAGTCACGACCCGAGGGGCGGGCCGAGGGGAATGGGAAGGAAGAAGAGAGGAGAGGAGAGAAGAAAGCTGCAAACCATGGGGAGCACGCTGAGTGGAGTGAACACTATGAGGAACGCAGAGAGAAAAGGGGGAGGGGCTGCCCAAAAGGGCATCCGCCCACAACCACGGGCCCTAGTCTCTCCTAGCAGTCAAGGTCGAGGAATCACCACTGAAAAAATTGGTGATCTGTCTCTGTCTATCCCTGATTCGGAGTCCCAAAGAATCACGGGTGCGTTGTCTAGTATCCCTGCCTCTATTTGAACAGTCTGTAATGTGAAGTTCCTGATCGATATCCTCCTACTGTCCATCTGACCTAGTAAAGTAGGTTGTGATGGGTCGAGATTGTGGTGAATGAGAGCCGCTGGGATGAGGGCTTCTCTGTCGATCAAACTGGGTGGTCTCCCTACAGTAGAGTGTGATACACCGTTGGTTCGGGTACTTGAAGAAGGTGAAGAGGGATTGAGAGTTGTCCCTGAAAAGGTAGTGAAATCTGCCTCGGATCTTGTAGTAGATGGACATTTGAAGATAAAGTGGTGCAGGGTTTCTACTACTCCCAAGGAGCAAAATAAACAGACCCCCTCCCCCCTAGGGAGATGATGATCTGACTCAACCTGAAGCTGGTGGGAGCACACTCTAAGTTGTCCAAGCGGGATCCGTATGTTATGCATCATATGTTGCTGAAGGTACTGGGGGGGATAATCCGACCGTCCTGTATTTGAAGGAAGTGCTCGTGATAAAAAGACAGCTTGGGGGAGAGAGGGGTGGCGGGAGAGATCCATGTGCAACTGGTATACTGGAGGTTGATGTCCTTTCGGATCTCGTGGTGTATCTCCTCCTTATGCCAAGGGAGGGAGGAAGCATCTAGGGAATAAGAGTCTATCAATCTGAATATGAATGCTGGCCAGAAGTGTCGAGACCTGAGAGTACCAGCACCTCCGACCCCCCCGGGGGCTCGAGGAGAGGTCCATCGATGAGCAAAGGGCAAGGTAAGGATACCGTCTACCACCCGAGGGGGTCTCCCCCAAGGTACGGACCTTGTGAAGGTAGGTGATAATCAAGAAGATGATCTCAAGCCGAAGAGGAGATGCCCCAAGCTCTGCTAGGATAATGGAACGGGGGACCGTGCCCTTGCAGCGAACGAATCTCCGGAGAAAAAGTGTCTGCACTCGTTCAACACGAGACCAATCAGTTGGGCCTAGACTAGGGCCCCAAATCACTGACCCATAGGTTACAATTGGTTTAACCAAGGTGTCAAAGATTCTCATCTTCACCGAAATATCCTGGAAATGTGCCCTGAAGCAGCTCCTCTCGAGCAAAGAAAGAGCTGCATACCCCTTGCAAACCCGAGCCTGGGCGGCGGGTTTCAACCCAAAGGTGGGTCCAGTGAAGAGAACCCCCAACTACGTGTAAGAGGTGGTGATCTCCACCTCCCTCCCCTGAAGATAGAAGTGGAGATGGGATAGAGCCGCCTTGGTGGTATTGAACACCATGACCTTGGTCTTCGTGAGGTTCACTGTCAAATGTCTCGAGGTGCAAAAGGCGGCTAACGTATCCAGGTGACGCTGAAGCCCCTCGGGGGTTGAGGATAGGAGGACCACGTCATCGACGAAGAGAAGGATAGAGATCAACACATGGTGGAGTAGGCAACCATCCTCTACCTGTGAGTGTTCTCTGATAAACGACTCCAACTCATCGATGAAGATCCCAAAGAGTGTAGGAGAGAGGGGGCAACCTTGTTTCACTCCTATGGTGCTAAGAATGCTATCTGAGAGTCCCTGTGGAGAGCGAAACCGTCCTATCATTGTCTCATACAATTGCGTGACTGCAGTCAAAAGCTGTCCAGAGATGCCCACCAACCGCAGTCTCTCGAGAAGCAAATGTTGAGGCACTATGTCAAAGGCTTTCTTGAAGTCGAAAAAGTAGCAATAGACTCTCAAGGATCTGGACCGTGCCTCCTCGATAATAGCCCTCAGGACCAAGATGTGATCTGTGGTCTGGTGGTCTTGTCGAAAACCAGCTTGGCCAGTGGCCCTGTGTCCCTCCTCCTCCAACCTACAAGAAAGGCGCATGTCTAAAGCTGTGGCATAGAGCTTGGCGAAGACGTGCCCAATCATGATGGTCCGATAATTGTTGGTGTCGTGGGGATCACCCGCCTTATGAATGGGGTGGATGATATGTTGGGTCCAAGAGTCAAGGAAACCCGAACAAACAACGAGGTTGAAGAGATTGGTGATGGGCCCAATAAGAGAGTCAATGCCATGCTTCAAAATTTCTGCCTGTAACCCATCCATATCTGCTGCTTTGCCCGTGCAGAGCTTTTGAATAGCCTGCCTGATAAGCCCAGTGGAGAAGAGGTGGCAGGTAGCAGGGGGGAAGTGACCCTAATAGGAGGTTGATTTGGGATGGTGTAGAGGGAAGAGGCGTGAGTAGACCAAGCAAAAATATTGATCCCATGGTTGACCTGGTCTCGGGGGAGGATAAGGTGCCAGAAGGATTTGGGGGAGTGGTGTAGGGAGTGAATGAGATCCAGACGACGCTGAGAGAGGAAGAGATGTTTCTTCTTCCGGAGGAGTGACCTGTAGGCTTTGTGGGAGGTGGCTGTGAGCTGGGGAGAGTAAAATACGTTAGATTATGCTTAGAAGCTACTAAAAAGGGCCCTAATAACAAGCTATCATCTAAACAGTGACAAAATCAATTGGCTATCTGCGATCTATAGTTTCATGAATTTGAACTTGTTAAAGGTAGGTGCATGAGTCAAATCGATTAGACAATGTTATAATAAAATTTGTTAATAGTTATGATAGGGATTTCTAGTATAATTTTTAGGGATAAGTTGTTAGGATTTGTAGAGATAACTTAGAAATTTTAGGATTAGGTTTCATCAACATCAACCAATTACTAGATTGTAAATCATTATTTTATTTCATTTTTAAGCGAAAAACCCCTTGTGGGGCCACCTTGGTCTAAGAGACCATGAACGGGGGGTTCTACATCGTCAAAGTCACCCGGGAGTTGCACCCAGCCTTGCCCGCACCAACATTATCAATTGGATTTTGGGTACCCAATTCAGCTTTTTGGTAGGGTGGATATTCGAACCTGGGACCTCCCTTGGAGGATTGCCCTCTCCTCTCCAACTCACCTACAACACCTGTAGATTGTAAATCATTATAAATTGGAGCTTTGAGATGCAAATAGAGCGACCAGTATTATATTCTTTTATGGTATCAGAACTACAAAAAGGAGAAAGGAGGAGTTTGTCTCAAACTGTTTGTTTTAGCCAAGTTTATTTTGTCTTTGGCAGTTAGTGTCTCTGTAGATCGTTACTCTGTAGTCACTTTTGGTGTTGCAACATTGTCAATGAAGGTTTTCTCCTGCATTGTGTTTAAATTTGTTGGATTTGACAAATGACATTTAGTGTTTTGATATTTGGCGTTCGAGGGTTTTCTCCTCACTTGATAAAGTTGTCACGTGCGACAGTTGAAGTTTGGCTAGGTTGTGGTAAAGTGCAACTTGGAGCTTGCCCATGTTTCCAACTTGGGCAAAGCGCTGGTTGGAGGTTGATCACATTTCCAACTTGGGCAAATTATAGCTTGGAGTTTGCCCAAGTTTTGAGCTTGGGTTGAGTAGAGTGCAATGTTTGACATTCATTGCTCCGAGTTTGGTGTTCAAGGCTTGTTTGGTGTTTGGTGTTTTGCATTTGTTGTTTGGGGTTTTCATTAGTGGAAGAATGGCAAATAATCAGACTTATATTCTTCCAAATTCATAGAAACTAACTAGAAGAAATTATAGTGTATGGAGCCATAAGAAATACTTACAATTTATGAGTGCTAAGATTTGGTGAATGTAGTTACAGCCAAGTTGATTTTGTCTTTGGCAGTTAGTGTCTGTGTAGATCGTTATTGTATAGTTACTTTTGGTGTTGCAACATTGTTAATGAAGGTTTTCTCCTGCTTTGTGTTTAGATTTGTTGGATTTGACAAATGACATTTAGTGTTTTGATATTTTGCTTTCGAGGGTTTTCTCCTCACTTGATAAAGTTGTCGCTTGCGACATTTGGAGTTTGGCCAGGTTGTGGTAAAGTGCAGTTTGGAGCTTGCCCATGTTTCCAATTTGGGCAAAGTGCTAGTTTGAGGTTGCTCACATTTCCAACTTGGGCAAATTGTAGCTTGGAGTTTGCCCAAGTTTTGAGCTTGGGTGGAGTAGAGTGCAGTGTTTGACATTCATTGCTTTGAGTTTGGTGTTCAAGGATTGTTTGGCGTTCGGTGTTTTGCGTTTGCTATTTGGGTTGTCATTAGTGGAAGAATGGCAAATAATCAGATTTTTATTCTTCCAAATTCATAGAAATTAACTAGAAGAAATTATAGTGTGTGGAGCCATAAGAAATACTTACAATTTGTGAGGGTCGAGATTTGGCGAATATAGTTTAAGCCAAGTTGATTTTGTCTTTGACAGTTAGTGTCTTTGGAGATCGTTACTCTATAGTCACTTTTGGTGTTGCAACATTGTCAACGAAGGTTTTCTCCTGCATTGTGTTTAGATTTGTTGGATTTGACAAATGATATTTTGTGTTTTGATATTTGGCGTTCGAGGGTTTTCTCCTCACTTGATAAAGTTGTCGCTTGTGACATTCGGAGTTTGGGTAGGTTGTGGTAAAGTGCAGCTTGGAGCTTGCCCACGTTTCCAACTTCGGCAAAGCGTTGGTTGGAGGTTGCTCACATTTCCAGCTTGGGCAAATTGTAGCTTGAATTTGACAAATGACATTTAGTGTTTTGATATTTGGCATTCGAGGGTTCTTTCCTCACTTGATAAAGTTGTCGATTGCGACATTTGGAGTTTGGCCAGGTTGTGGTAAAGTGTAGGTTGGAGCTTGCCCACATTTCCAACTTAGGCAAAGCATTGGTTGGAGGTTGCTCACATTTCCAACTTGGGCAAATTGTAGCTTGGAGTTTTCCCTAGTTTTGAGCTTGGATGGAGCAGAGTGTAGTGTTTGACATTCATTGCTCCAAGTCTAGTGTTCAAGGCTTGTTGGGCATTTGGTGTTTTGCGTTTGCTGTTTGGGGTTGTCATTAGTGGAAGAATGGCAAATAATCAGACTTTCTTCCAAATTCATAGAAACTAACTAGAAAAAATTAAAGTGTGTGGTGCCATAAGAAATACTTACAATTGGCGAATATAGTTTCAGCCAAGTTGATTTTGTCTTTGGTAGTTAGTGTCTCTGTAGATCGTTATTCTACAGTCACTTCTGATGTTGCAACATTGTCAACGAAGGTTTTCTCCTGTATTGTGTTTAGATTTGCTGGATTTGACAAATGACATTTAGTGTTTTGATATTTGGCTTTCGAGGGTTTTCTCCTCACTTGATAAAGTTATCGCTTGCAACACTTGGAGTTTGGCCAGGTTGTGGTAAAGTGCAGCTTGGAGCTTGCCCACGTTTCCAACTTGGGCAAAGCGCTGGTTGGAGGTTGCTCACATTTCCAACTTGGGCAAATTGTAGCTTGGAGTTTGCCCAAGTTTTGAGCTTGGGTGGAGTAGAGTGCAATGTTTGACATTCATTGCTCCGAGTTTGGTGTTCAAGGCTTGTTTGGTGTTCGGTGTTCTGCAGTTGCTGTTTGGGGTTGTCATTAATGAAGAACAGAAAATAATCAAACTTTTATTCTTCCAAATTCATAGAAACTAACTAGAAGAAATTATAGTTTGTGGAGCCATAAGAAATACTTACAATTTGTGAGTGTCAAGATTTTACAAATATAGTTTCATCCAAGTTGATTTTGTCTTTGGCAGTTAGTGTCTTTGTAGATCGTTACTCTATAGTCACTTTTGGTGTTGCAACATTGTCAACAAAGGTTTTCTCCTGCATTGTTTTTAGATTTGTTGGATTTGACAAATGACATTTAGTGTTTTGATATTTGGCGTTCGAGAGTTTTCTCCTCACTTGATAAAGTTGTCATTTGCGACATTTGAAGTTTGGCTAAGTTGTGGTAAAGCACAACTTGGAGCTTGCCCACGTTTTCAACTTGGACAAAGCGTTGGTTGGAGGTTGCTCACATTTCCAACTTGAGCAAATTGTAGCTTCGAGTTTGCCCAAGTTTTGAGCTTGGGTGGAGTAGAGTGCAATGTTTGACATTCATTGCTCTGAGTTTGGTGTTCAAGGCTTTTTTGGTGTTTGCTGTTTGGGGTTGTCATTAGTGGAAGAATGGAAAATATTCAGACTTTTATTCTTCCAAATTTATAGAAACAAACTAGAAGAAATTATAGTGTGTGGAGCCATAAGAAATACTTACAATTTGTGAGTGTCGAGATTTGGCGAATATAGTTCTCAAGAAAGAAACCAGACCAGAAGATGATGTTGATGACTTCAATGAGCAACATAGAGAAGCTTTGATGCTTCTCAAGTTGTTTGTTGTAGATGATTTAATTCATGAAGTTCATAATGAGGATAATGTTGCAACATTGTGGACAAACATGGAGATGGCCAGATGCATGGTGGATAGCCAAAATGTACCATATTGTTATTGGGAAAAAGTAGTAAATACTATAGTCTTCATTCTCAATAGGTGTCCATGTAAAGCTCTATAGAATGTTACTCTAGAAGAAGCTTGGTCTAGAAGAAAACCTTTAGTTAGTCATTTTCGTATTTTTGGTTGTGTTGCTTTTGTATTAATTCCTAAGGAGAAAAGAAGTAAGTTAGATGCAAAATACAAAAAGTTCATGTTTGTTGGGTATGGTAAATAGTCCAAGGCATACCAATTGTTTGATGTCTCTTCTAACAAGATTTTAGTTAACAAAGGTATTATTGTACATGAGAAGGCTTCTTTCTTCTCAGATGACAGTAAACCTTTTGAGAATCCTATATGTTTTAGGATTGTTGATAGTACTACAAGAGGTAGTTATTTTCACTTGGATTTATATACATTAGAGATTGATGATGAAAAGAAAGATGTGAATACTCAGCCACATTGGTGTATTGAAAACACACTTTGGGATGACCTTGGAGAACAAAGCTTGATTGATGAGGATTGATGTTTGATCACTCATATGACCCCTCTAGTAATTTCTAGTTAGTTTTGCATAGTTTATTTCTTGCAAATTAATATTGTAAGTGAGTATCTTTCTCACATGCACTTGTGGGCACTAGTTATCTTCTAGTTGTCACTTAGGAGTGTTAGTTAGGAAGTGTGAACTCAAACTAGGAAGTGTGTACTTCAAGATAGCTAAAAAGGATCTTATAGTTAGCATTATTCCTTTCTCCTAGATTAGAAAGTTACGTGCATTCTCCTTTGCACTTTTGTAGCTTATGGTTAAGCATATTAGATCAAATCCATGATTTGATGGGTTTGGTTATGTATTTTGGGCCATTAGAGCCTATAAATTGAATTGTAAATAATAGAACACTTAGTTGGATTTTCAATCATTTTCATTGGTATCAGAGCCTAGTTCATGTTTGCACTAGGGCTTGTGAGGTGAGAGGATAGGAGATAATTTTTTTATGAGAAATATTTTCTCATTGAGGACTCGGTTCAAGCTCAAGGGGAGCTTAAAAACCATACGCAGAAGGAAGTTCCTTAGGCGTCAAAATCCTCATTCCAACTTTCTCCATATGCTCAAGGAGTATAGGAGAAGTTTACCCCGTTTCCTTTCTTACAAAAATCCCTTGGCAGGTTTGGACTACTCCTATGGAGAGATGCGTATTAGGGAGCCATTTGTTCTTGCCATCGAGGAGTCTTGAAGCTGGAGGAGTTCTATACCAGGTCGTGTGTCAACTTGGGTCTGGTTGCCTTTCAAACGCTGGTCGTGTGTCGACCTGATCTTGAAAGGAGAGCTACTGAAGGGATCTGGTTGCTAATATTTTTATAGTTTAAGTTTTCATTGTATTTTTTTTAATTAGCCTCCCGTGGTTAATTTTTAAAAAAATTTCATTGTTTTAGAAAAACTTAAATTTGAAATTAATATATATTTCTTTAAAATATATTAATTTAAAATTTTTATTGTAAAAAAAAAAAAATATATATATATATATTTTAGCCCTTGGGCTCATTGACCAGGTGTGCAGAGTAACGGCAGACGGCCGGCCAACACCACCTGACGGTGCAGAATAACGGCAGGTGGCCGGCCAGCACCACCCGATAGCACCCGGCACGCAGGCTTGCGGCAAGCGGCAGGCGGCAGGCGGCAGCTGACGGCCTGCGGCTGTCAATCTCGACGCTGTCAGGCACGACAACGTCTGGGCTACGACCATTGCTGTTAGGGCTGACAGCGTTAGGCCTGACGCCTGACACTTCTGTCAGGCGTGACAACGCTGGTCAGGCGCTTCGGCCTGACCGCCAGCGTTGTCTGTTGACAGCGCCAGGGCGTTCGCCCGTTTGGCGTCTGGCCTAACGCCTGACGTTGTAGTCAGGCGTGACATCACTGCTGTCATACGCCTCGGCCAGACCGCCAACGCTATCCATTGATAGCATCAGGGCGGTGCTCGTCGCTCGGGCGTCAGGCCACACGCCTGACCCTGCTGTCAGGCATGACAACACTGCTGTCACGGGCCTGGACAGCGTCCAGCCTGACGGCGCTGACGGATTGCCAGTGTCAGGGCTCAGAAACAGTTGCTGCACGCCTGGCCTGGAATTTTGCGTCGTGATTACGCTACCCCCAAGGAGGAATAGGCACTGAAATTCATGCCTTGGGAAGCATGCATTGGGGAATCTGGTAGTTTTTGAGTTGCATGCGGGTAAAAGTTTATTGTAAATTTTCAATTTAAATTTTTTTTCTATTCTAAAGGTTGCATGTTAATTTTATTTTTATTAATTTAATTTTTAATAACTTAATTAAAATTAATTAATCTTTGATTAATTAAATTTAGTTTTTACTTAAGTTATTTTTAAATTAATAAATTATAAATTGCAACCTTAGGCCAGTTAAAATTTTTCAAATTTGAGCCTTAGGAGTAATTTTCAAAATTCAGAGGCACTCCATTGTAACAAGGAAAATTTCCATTTTTCCCTTGATTTAGTGCTTTCTCATTTTTTTACTCCTGGCTTATACCCGGTTGAACATGGCTTCTGACTTGGCTGCCCAAGTGGCAGAACTTGCCCATGTTGTAAATGCCTTATTAGATAAAGCTAATGATACTCCCATGGCAGAAGTCCTTGGTAATCTTGCCATGAAGGTAAATGACATTTCTGTGCACAATGCTTCAACTTCTGCTCATGATTCTCGCTTGAAAGTTCGTTGTGAAGTTCCATTTTATGATGGATCCAGGAACCCTGATGTCTTGAATAGTTGGATTCTTGACATGAGTTCTCGGTTTTCTTACTCTCAGCTTTCAGATGAAGATGTGGTTCCTTATGTTAAGCTAAAACTTTCTGGTTTAGCTAAAGTCCTTGTAGAAAGAAAAAGAGGTCATGATGAACTCACTACTTGGGATGAACTTGTAGACTGTCTGAAAACCAATTTTTATCCTTCCAATTATTCTAAGGATTTGGTAATTAGGTGGTTTCGGTTTAGGCAAGGAACTAATATGACTGTACAGGAATATATTTTTCAGTTCAACAGGTACAGGATACTTGTGAATGTGGAGGATGATGTTCTAGCTTTGATTATCAAATTTCAAAGTGGCTTGTTAGAGCACTTGTACAGAGAAATTATGTTTGTTTCTATGGAAACTTTGGATTTAGTTTTCAACCAGGCGCAACTTGCGGAGGACAAGTTCAAAGCGCACTCGCAGGCATTCCGCGCACCTGCTCCTCAAGTGGTTGCAAACTCATCAAAAGGGAATAATTCTTTCTCACAAAAGAAGAATTTTGCTCAAAAGAAGAATGTTTCTTCTCCTTCTCCTTCCGCTTCTACTCCTTCTTCTTCTTCTTCTTCTAAACCTTCTTCTTATAAAAAGTTTTGTAACTATTGTAAGAAAAAGGGTCATGAAAAAGCTGATTGTTTCAAGCTTAAGAAGAAAAGTTTAGTCATTACTACTCAAGAGGAGGATGCTTCTAAAGGTCCCCTTGAGTCAGTAGGAGAGAGTAAAGTATACACAGAATTATGAGGTAAGCTCAATGAGGTTACCTTGGTAAATGTAAGTTCATCAGAGGGCGCTCATGATGCTTTGTTCATCACTCGAGATCATTTGCTCCATAATTTTGCAACAGATTGTATAGTGGATAATGGCTCGCAGAAAAATCTAATTGCGAGGTCCATTGTCAAGCGTTTGAAGTTACCTATGGAGCCTCATCCTCAACCTTATTCTTTGGGTTGGAAGGATAGTGGAAGAGGCTCAGAAATCACTCACACTTGCACATTAAAATTTGCACTTGGCCCACATTTCATAGATCAAGTCACTTGTGATGTGACTCCTATGGATTGTTGTGGGATTTTTCTTGGACAACCTTTTCAGTATGATAGGAGAGCTGTTTATGATGCTTTCAAAAGAACCTACACACTTCAAAAAGATGGTAAGGTTTTTCTCATTAAAAGCATCAACACTCCTAACATCATTCTAAGTTCCAAGCAAACAAAAAGAGTAATTAAAAAAGGTGGTGATGTTGCTCTAATTTTCATTCGCTCTCAAAACACTTCTACATCCACATCCATTCCAAAGCAACACTCTTCAATGGATAAAATATTGCAAAGTTATTCACACATATTTCAGGAGCCAAAGTCTCTTCCTCCAATTCGCACAATTAATCACAACATTGAAATCATTCTTGGTTCTTCACTACCTAATGCACCTATGTATAGACAATCTATTTTGCAAAATGAAGAAATAAAAAGGCAAATAGAAGATTTGTTGTCTAAGGGTTTCATTAAGGAAAGTACTTCTGCTTGTGCCTCACCTATTTTGTTGGTTCTTAAAAAAGATGGCACTTGGAGATTGTGCATTGATTTTCGTGCTTTGAACAAAATTTCTGTAAAGAATAGATATCCATTACTACGCATTGATTATTTATTAGATCAGCTTCAAGGAGCTAAGTTTTTTTCAAAAATAGATCTCAAAAGTGGATATCATCAAGTGCGTATCCAAGTTGAGGATACATGGAAGACAACTTTTAAGACGAAGATGGGCCTTTTTGAATGGTTGGTCATGCCCTTCGGTCTTACTAATGCTCCTGCAACCTTCATGAGGTTGATGAATGATGTATTTCGTGATGTGCTTGACAAATTTGTAATAATATATCTTGATGATATATTGATATTCTCAAAGACTTGGGAGGAACACCTTAGGCATATCCATCATACACTTGATCTTCTTGCGAAGAATCAATTATATGCCAATTCTTCCAAGTGTTCTTTTGGCAATACTTCGGTTTCTTACCTTGGTTATGTGATTAGTGAAAGTGGAATTCAGGTAGATCCCACAAAAGTTGATGTTTTACTTAAGTGGTCCCCTCCTACAACTCTCACTAAGTTAAGGAGTTTTCTAGGACTTGCGAATTTTTATCGCAAGTTCATTCCTCAATATTCCACCCTTGCAACTCCATTGCATTATCTCACTAAGTCTAAAGTTCCATTTCATTGGGAGAAAAGCCAAGAGATTGCATTTGAGAAACTCAAAAAGAAACTTTGTACAACACCTATGTTAACTTTACCCGACCTCTCTCAACCTTTTGAGATTGAAACGGATGCCTCTAAAGTTGCCTTAGGAGCTGTGCTCAAACAGAATGGTCATCCAGTTGCTTATCATTTAGAAACTTTTTCTGTTGCTAAGTTGAACTATTCTACATATGACAAGGAGTTGTATGCATTAGTTCAAGCTATTAAGTACTGGAGACATTATCTTTTGGGAAAAGATACAGTAGTACACATTGATCATATGCCTCTCAAGTTTTTACAATCTCAAAGTAAAATTGAAGAATCAAGACATATGAAGTGGGCCTCTTACCTCCAACAATTTCACTTGGTGATCAAGTACAAAAAGGGGAAGAGTAATACTGTTGCTGATTGTTTGAGTAGGCCTCCTGCCGCTCTTGCCTTAACAGTTATGTCCACTTCACACTTGGGATTTCAGACTTGGCCTAATCGGTATTCACAGGATCCTGATTTTGGGAAAATATTTGAGCAAGTGAGTAAGCCTTCTTCTTCCAATTTGCGTCCTTTCCAAGATTTCTACATCAAAGAAGGACTTCTTTACAAATTGGACAAGGTTTGTGTTCCTTGTGAGCCTAGAGTGTCACTTCTTAAGGAAGCTCATTCTACACTTTATGGTGGTCACTTTGGGAAGCACAAAACACTTCATCACTTGCAAAGATTTTTCTGTTGGCCTAAAATGCAGCGGGATGTGTTTAGATTTCTCAAACAGTGTGCAGTTTGTTGTCGCTCAAAACCAGCTAACAGGAAGTTTGGCTTAGGCACGCCTTTGCCCATTCCTTCCCGTCCTTGGGAAAGCATTTCCATGGGACAGGGACAAACTGCAATGGCTTCCATCTAAACAAAAGCAAATTTAGTATGGCAAGGTTATTTGGTATCTCGAGGTTCCTTTTGACTGCTGTGTTTCTGCTAGAGTTTTATTGGGAATGGGTTATGGTAAATTTTGCGAAAAAAAACTAGAGAATTGGACTTATGACTATTTGTCACTAGCTGGTAGACTCCAGGTTATAGTTAAAATATTGTCGGCTACTCATCTTTTACTTTTCTTGCTAACTTCTGGGTAAGTCTCATTATAACCAGCTTATGAGAACAATTCGTAGATTTATGTGGTCTAACTAGGATAATTCTCCTTTTATGGATGCCATATCCTAGAGTCAATGTACCCAACATAGAAACAAAGGGGGACTTTGGCTCATTGACCTATGGTGTCAAGGCATTTATCTCATGTTGAAATGCTTCATGAGAGCTCTTTCAAGACTCGACAGACTCGCCAGGGGTCTACCACCTCATATCTTGTGGCTCTGCGAGGACAGCTACCGCATCAGGCTCATTGGATTTCTTTTCATCAGATGTCCCATGACTTTCCTACTCTTCTGAAAGCATTGGAGTCCAATGCTTCTATTGTGGGGAGGCATGATGAGGATTGATGTTTGATCACTCATATGACCCCTCTAGTAATTTCTAGTTAGTTTTGCATAGTTTATTTCTTGCAAATTAATATTGTAAGTGAGTATCTTTCTCACATGCACTTGTGGGCACTAGTTATCTTCTAGTTGTCACTTAGGAGTGTTAGTTAGGAAGTGTGAACTCAAACTAGGAAGTGTGTACTTCAAGATAGCTAAAAAGGATCTTATAGTTAGCATTATTCCTTTCTCCTAGCTTATAAAGTTACGTGCATTCTCCTTTGCACTTTTGTAGCTTATGGTTAAGCATATTAGATCAAATCCATGATTTGATGGGTTTGGTTATGTATTTTGGGCCATTAGAGCCTATAAATTGAATTGTAAATAATAGAACACAGTTGGATTTTCAATCCTTTTCATTGATAGAGGTGTACCAAAGTGAAGTTCATCAACAACAAAAGCCACGTCAATGACCAAAATGATATACACAAACAATGAAAGATGTCAAGGAAGATGAGAATGTGATAGCTAGGCAATCTGGAAAATAGCCTAGACAAGTGAATAAGTAGGCAAATTTTGCTTTAGTTTCAGTGTTTTGAACCTAGCAAATATGAAGAGGCCAGAGGTAAACCAGATTGGGAAGCTTCCATGAAGGCAAAATTTGACTCTTTGATGAAGAATAAAACATGGGAACTGTGTGAATTACCCCATGCAAAGAAACCCATTGGCTATAAATGGGTTTACAAGGTAAAATGTAAATCAGATGGCTCAATTGACAAATTCAAAGCCTGTCTTGTTGCTAAAGGGTATGCATAGCAGGAAGGTATAGACTATGGAGAGACATTTGCTCCAACTGCAAAGATGGTGGTTTTTTCGATTAGTTCTTTCCATTGCAAGACAATTTGGTTGGCGAGTATATCAGATGGATGTTAAGAGTGCCTTCCTGAGTAGAGATTTGGAAGAGGGGGTCCACATGGTGCAGCCACAAAGGTTTCAGGTACCTGGAAAAGAGCACTTGGGTTGCAACATAGTTGAGAAAATTGGAATAGGCAAAAAATCGGCAAGGCAAAAGAATTGGAAAAAATGAGGATTCGGCAAAAAAAAAAACCCGAAGAAAATGCAAAATGAGGCAAAATAAAAAAAACAAGCTATTTATGCCATTTCCTCTACCCATGCTGTAGCGGCAGATTTGTTTGGCAAAAAAATGAGATTTTATCAACAATGTCAGCAATTGGCAAAAATTGGGATTTTTTCAGATTTTCTCAACTATGGTTTGCAGATCGACTACGTCACTATATGGACTTAAGCAGGCTCCTCAAGCTTGGTATCAACATCTTAGTGATTTAGGCTTTAGTCAGAGCTTTTCTGATCTTAATCTCTATTTCAAAACAAGTGATGACATTGTCATTCTAATTCTGTATGTTGATGACCTTGTTATTATTGGTAGTGGAACCCGCCTGATTAATTAAATTAAAATCCGATTTGTGTTTAGTTTTTGATATGATGGATTTCGGGCTCCTCCTTTGCTACCTAGGTGTAGAATTTTGGCAACTCGATCATACTATTTTTATATCACAACAAAGTATGCCAAAGCACCTATGGAAAGATTTCAGATAGTAGATTGTAATCCGATATCTACACTATGCAATTTGGGCTGAAGCTGTCAGCCACTGTGATTCATCTCTGGTCAATGAGTCGGTATATCGTCAGTTGGTGGGCAGCTTGGTTTATCTTACAACCACTCAACTGGATTTATGTTTTGTAATAAGTTATTTGTCTCATTTCATGTCAAATCCCCTAAGAGAGCATTGGCAAGCCGCAAAATGCATTCTCAGATATATCAAAGGCACCCTTGACATTGGTATTACTATACTAACCATCTAATGATTTATAGTTGGTTGGATATACTATGCAGATTGGGCAAGATCGATTGATGATCGGAAATCTACTACTGGCTATATGTTTGCTCTTGGATCAGGGGCCATTTCTTGTAGAGCAAACTTCAGCATACAGTTCCTTTGTCATCAAATGAAGTAGAATATAAGGCAGCATGCAGTGTAGGTTGTGAAGCTGTTGGTTGTGGTGCATATTGTACGATCTTCAGATAGATCAAATAGCTTCAACACCGCTCTATTGTGATAATCAAAGTGTGCTCAAATTGGTGAAGAATCCAGTATATCATGCCAAAACAAAACATATTGAAGTTCATTATCACTATATTCGGCAGCTGGTGGAGCATGGAGAAATCTGTCTACATTATTGTCCAACTTCTGAACGGATTGCTGATGTAATGACTAAACCCTTAGGTAGAATTGTTTTTGTAAAATTTAGGGATAAGCCTGGAATTTTATCCGGGTTATTGATTAAGGGGGTTGTTATTATAAAGTATGATAATACATATGATAGGATTTCTATTATTGAATTGTTACAAGTAGTTTTTTGGGATAAATTGTTAGGATTTGTAGGATAACTTTCTAGGAATTTTAGGGATAACTTTTTAGGATTTTCATGATAACTTGCTAAGATTTGTAGGCAGAACTTATTAGAGTTTTTAGGATTTGGTTTTATCAACACCATCCAATCTTAGATTGTAAATCATTATAGATTGGAGCTCAGAAATGCAAATAGAGCCATCAATGTTACATTTTTTAGACAAGCGGATAAAGGTACAATTGTTTTTTTTTAATTTGATCAATTATAAGCGTAAGAGGGAGAAAAATGCCTGCACTGATCTCCTTGTTGCTGAAAATTTCGATTGCCCTCTCTCTCAAAGAGCTGGAACGTACCCTGTTCATTATTCCTGTAGAAAAGGTTCCTGACATGCATGTTCTTCCTACAGAATTCTTTAAAACAATGTGGCCAGTGTTGGGGAAGAATCTCCTCATGGTTTACAAAGAGGCAGAAAGAAGGGTAACCTTAGGGAAGTTCATCAATCAGGGCATGATTAAGCTGATATCAAAGGGATCAAACAGAGACTCTGTCTCTGGTTGGCGCCCATTTCCTATCGTTCTTCTTAATATAACATATAAGATCATTGCAAAAGCACTGGCCATGAGAATCAGCCTAGTAGCTCAACAGATAGTTAGACCCAAGAAAATGAGCTTTCATAAAGGGCGATTCATTTTAGATAATCTGGTTTTGGCTAGCTTGGATGGGTCGATCCTCTCAGGACGTTCTATTTCTGAAGTTGGATGTTGACAAAGCAAATAATTGAGTCAAATGGTCATTCATTTTGCAAATGATGAAATGATTAGGGTTTGGGCCAACATTCATTGACAAAGTCGCAATCCTTTTCTGGGATGCCTCTGCTAGGATAGCAGTCAATAGCTGCCTTGCAGTTCCTGTCCATTTGCGAAGGTCTATCAGGTAGAGGCTCCGACCTACTATTTTTATGTTAAATGGTAGATGCCCTTGATTACCTGGTTGATAGGGCCTTTCAGACTTGCTGCATTAAAGGAAGTGCACTCCCTTATTCTAGAATAGTGGCTAACTCTCAATTTGCAGATGATACTGTGGTTTTCCTAAGGAATGATCAAAATGAAATTGAAAATGCACTATCAGTCTTGAATGAATTTTGCAAAGCCTCGGGAGCTAAGATTTTCCAAAATAAGTAAGAGTTTCTATTGGTCAGGGACAGGGACAAACTGCAATGGCTTCCATCTAAACAAAAGCAAATTTAGTATGGCAAGGTTATTTGGTATCTCGAGGTTCCTTTTGACTGCTGTGTTTCAGCTAGAGTTTTATTGGGAATGGGTTATGGTAAATTTTGCGAAAAAAAACTAGAGAATTGGACTTATGAGTATTTGTCACTAGCTGGTAGACTCCAGGTTATAGTTAAAATATTGTCAGCTACTCATATTTTACTTTTCTTGCTAACTTCTGGTCAAGTCTCATTATAACCAGCTTATGAGAACAATTCGTAGATTTATGTGGTCTAACTAGGATAATTCTCCTTTTATGGATGCCATATCCTAGAGTCAATGTACCCAACCTAGAAACAAAGGGGGACTTTGGCTCATTGACCTATGGTGTCAAGGCATTTATCTCATGTTGAAATGCTTCATGAGAGCTCTTTCAAGTTGAGAACCCCAAAAACAACTTTTTAGGTTCAGGATAGAGACCGGAGGGATTGGTTTGCAATGGTTGAGTGTCCCCCAAGATAAACATCTCTATGCTAAATATATCTTGGTAAAGGCTTCCATCACTGTTATAGGCACATGGGAAGTGTAGTGATTTCTCACTACACAAGGGTTTTGGCCTCAGATAAAAGACAAGATAAAGCGAGCTGGCAGGAGGTGCAAAAGTTTTTATCAAAGGTGGTCGTTGTTTCGTAGAAGTCTCGAGTGGAAAAGAAAGGCAAAAGTTCTTCACACTAATGCGGAACTTTTCTCAAAAGGGTGGAAAGCAAAAAAGAAGGCTGACCGGCACAAAGAAAGAAAAACCCCGATAGTTGGAGGTTTTGAAAAGTTATGGAGGAATAAAAATGATAAAGTTTTGAGAGGCAGACTATATGAAATAAGAGCTCTCGAAAAGCAGCACACTAAAAAGTCCGATGGAAGGACAAAAGAAGAAACTTTTGCAAAACACTTCTAACGAAGATTTTAGTTTGATCGTGGAAGTCTTGAAAAGTCCCGACATGGTCCAACAAGGGAAAGTTTCAACAAACAACCGTTATCTTGCATCGAGATCTGAGAAGACTAGGAGCACACTAGAATTTAAAACATAACGTAGAAAGCCACCAACTCTGAAGAAGGATCAGATTAAGTTGCAAAGCAACAATAATGGTGCACAAGCTCCTAGGGAAAGTAGGTAAGATGGATTGATGAGCCATTATTAAGAAAAGTAAGGATCACCTACTAATGTCATTTTAGCTTAGCAATCCAAGAAAGTGGGTGATCTCTTGAAGACAAAGGCATGGTGATTATAGTCCTCTCCCTGACAACATTGATTGCAAAAGGTGCTCTCATTTAATCCCTAGGAAAAGTAGTTGAGGTTGTCACACTTTCCTACAAATTTTGGAGGGAAATTCTCCCTGTTTTGTAATCTATATATAGTAGAAGTTTTAGCATTGTAAGGGATCGACAAGTTATTTGCAAGTCATATAACTTTCCTTTCATTTTCTTCTATATAGCAATACTTGCATCTCTAGGTGGTCTTGTGGACAATTCAAACCCCCACTTTTGGCATAATTCTTTGTAATATTTTCATATATATATATATATATGTTGGAGGCCTGTGACTATTTGGTTCCAATTGCTTGGTTCTCCCTATCTAGTTTCCTTTGTGTATGTGTGCTTATGTTTCAGTCTATGTTTATATATGCTTAGAGGAGGAAGTGTTCATTGTCAGTGCATTACAGTTAGAGCTATTGTGCAAGAGAATCTTATTTGATCTTGGTGCATCACTTGTTAGCTTAGGTTTTTTCCTTTCCACTATCTTTGTTTTTCTTCTTTTCTCTAACCCCTCACCTGCTCGCCCCCAAAAAAACGTTGGTAGACTAGGCTAGAGTAGGAAAAGAGAGTTCAAGATCACATTATAAAAGGAGCTGACCTTGTAAACAATCTTGGATGCCCCCGATCGAACCGAACCCTGTGTTCTCGGGACTGGCCCTTGTGTGTCGCTCTACCTGAGGTGTGATAGTCCCGACCATCTGGTCCAACTCGTCTGTTGTCCAGGAAAATTGGAGAGGACAACAATTTAATGGCATGCTCGGAGGGATCCCATTTACTCATCATTGGTCCCACAATCAAAAGAACAATTAGGCTTTGACTCTAGTGAGGGTCTATATCTATCTGCTTGTTGAAGCACCTCAAAACTCACCTGGTGAGTCCGCTCAAGAAAGAAGATCCAGAAGAAGCCACATTGAAGGATATTAGATTGAGATTCGGGTGAAGATCTTATTCTATTTGCTCTTAGAGCACATGTTTCATTCGCCTGGTGACTTCACTCCAACCAAAGGACCTAGGAGTGTATGAACAACACTACTGAAAATATTCAAGAGTTGCTTTTTCCACATGATGCTAATCCTCGAAAAAGAAAAGCTTAAGGCCAAAACATGGCCGCTTCGCCACTTAGATTGTTCTATGCTTGGAACAATAGGAGTCCTCTACGACCTCTAGAGCCACCATATGGGGGAACCTGCCAGAGTCAGCATTGGAATCCCTTCTAGACTACACCGATGAATGTCCAACAGCCCCGTTGGAGCATCTGCAGGAGATGGTCTTCTTATATCAGCTACATAATATTACAAAGCAAAATGTGGCTCTTAGACTGCTAGTGGTGGCACTCAAAAGCGAGGCTCATTGAAGATATGAATCTCTTCCCCTGTACTCAATTATTGACTGGAACCAACTTGCTGCTCTGCTCATGGAAATATTTGAAGAAAAGGTAGAGGAAGAAGATATCCAAGCCAAAATGACCCAATGGAGATAGAAAAATCACCTCTCGAGCCCCCCACACCTTAGTCTCCAAGAAACCAGCCAACACAAGTCAACTAACTTGTCTCTCCCAAGCCAGTTTTTACTCATCTGCCCATTACTTCCCTCAAGGAGAACCCACAATTTCATCACCCTCCTCTTCGAGTTGAGACAAAGGGAACCTCTTCGGGGACAAGTTCCACAACTCTCAACCAAATCCAGCTAATCTGGAATGGAGAAGATGTACTGAAATGGAGGAAGCAAATATTTTAATGCTTATCGAGCTTGAAACTCTTTCTTTTTCTCTACCTCTGACCTGCAAAGATGGATTTACCTTCAAGAGTAAGAGATATTTGGGAACAAGCACTGCAGTCATACCAAAAGAAGTAGTGGATGACTTAAATTTGGACTACCGGCCCATACACAAGGAAGTGATGCAATTTGAAGGCGCTATTGATAAAATCCTGGGATTGATAGAGGATAGTTTGCCCGCATTATATACCTATCCCAAAGCGATTGACACACTGGACATGGTGATGATTGATATCCCTACATCTTTTGGTATCTACCGATCCAGAATCTATGGCTAATATGAGGGAATATTTGTATCTAAAATGGCCCTTGATGGTCTGCGGGGATGGTTATAGAACCAAAGAAAAAATTCCTTTTAAATTGCTTTGCCTAAATCACATTGAATATTTACAGATGTACAGGCTTTCTAAGCAAACTTTTATAAAAAGGGACAAGTGCTCCGAGTTGGAAGATATGATAGACAAGCGCTCTCTTATTCCAAATGATTAGATGGACCTATGGGAGACTAAGGTATGGGACCCTGGTCCTCCGAAAACATGCAAGGTTATTGTTGTAGGAGCGTAAAGCGAAGTCACGCCTTGACCCTCTTAGGGTCATCCCAATATATATATATATATATATATATAGTTTTGTATTTGTGCAGGGTTGAAGTATCTAGGAATTGCGTCAGATGCTGGAACTAACCCTGTTGCGCCTGGAAAAAACTGTATCAAAGATCCAAGAGTCGCCTTGCTCGAACAGGAGGGCCTCGTCGGAAAGGAGCAATAAAGATTTAAATCTCAACAATCTAGACATGGCAAGAAGCCCCACCAAAAGAAGGCCAAAGCCTTCCAAAAGCAAGATTTTCGCAAGACCCAAAGGAAAGTGGCAATTGCAGATGGTTGAGTTGGCTCAAAGTTTGGTGTAATTATGAGGGGTGTTAGAACGGTGAGTTGCATGGATCATAACTGACTAATCAAAGCAACCGGCAGATGAATGCTTAAATCCATGACAAGGAGAGCCAACGATAAAAAGCCAATCCGAAAATTTTGCAAGTGGACAACTATGAAGGCAAACGGTAAATTTTGTCGCTGGAAATTTCTTGAGAAGTAGAATTAACACTTCCTATGCAATAGGGTTCATCAAATAACAGAGTAGACTTCCACCTCAGCCTTGATTAAAGATTGACATGGAAGATTGAGCGGGAATGAATCTGTCTTGGGAGACATGGAAATTATGAAGGTGTTTCATAAGGTGGAGGATTGGTCCTGTGAGGTGGCGGACCTTCTGCTACGAATTTAATAAGCAAAGGGTGATAAATGCATGGCATGCAAATGAAATGCAGTGAGCGTACTAAGCAAGGAGGGAATTTTCTATAACCAATTCTTTACTTATGCAACAATGTCTAGAGCACAAGTCATTTGGAATCTTCTAAGGCAAAATCTGCAAGGAGTGTAGTCACAAAGGGAAAGCAGAAGAAAGCGAAGGTTCGAAATCCTTGACCGCCAGCGAGATGGAGAAAAGAACTTCCATCTGCGCAACATATTCTAAGGCTAGTGCTTCCATGCTAGAAGTATCCCATTCATCAGAGGCTCAAGAAGTATCTGTTTCGACCTCTTCCTCCAAAATAAAAATATTGAGCCACCCAACTAAGAAATTCTCATAGTCGAAGATTGCGAAAAAGACCAAGAATGTAAGAATAGGTGCATGGGAACGTTTCAAGGTTAGTAGACCAGCAAGCTTTGGGGCAAGAAATTGGACTAGCTACTTGGCACAATACCAGGTGCTTGAGGTTCATTTTTTTTATGAGTTAGATGCAGCATGTGCAGAATTTATGAGCCTCTACTCAAGAAATCAGGTCCATGGATGTGAGTTTAGAAATAAAGATTGATGGACCTATTATCCGAAAAATGTTACTTTTACCAAAAGGCAAAACACACATTGACAAAGAAGATGGAAAGGCTTTCAAGGTACTCCTAGACTAGGACAAAATGGACTTCCTAAGCACAGAGTGTAAGGAACTAAGTTTAGATGACCCAGTCCCACAAGGTGACCTGCCCATCAATATGTTTGGGGGGAGCTTGAAGGATGCTTTGAGCATGATAGCCTTCCTTTTCGGTATGGAGCACGGCAAAAATGTCAGCCTTGCCCAACTGGGGGTTCTATACAAAATGAAATAGGAACCAAAGACGTTGGACTTCCTTGAACTGATTGCTTAGCGGATAAGAGAAGGTTTGAGCCATTTTGCGACTACCCAAATATTTAGGTATTCTTCATTCCTAGCATATCTAATTCTATTTCAAAACCCAAAAGCTTTTTCGGGTTTGAATTTGAGGTGGACAAATCATAAAGGAAAAGAGGTACCAATTTATTCTTGGAAAGAGGGCTTGATGAAAAGCTCTTCTTATTATTCTTTTGTTGAGCATTTTTTCGCTCCAACTATTGCATTATTAAGAAACTCCCAACTAGAGTGCATTTCACCAGGTTGCCAATCCTTTATGGAAGGAACACTTTTCGGGGATTGGTATTTTGCTGAGGGGACCACTATCAGAATGCATTGTTTTAGCTTTCCCCTATATTTTCTTCCTAAGTACTTTCCAGACTGAGTTTTTGCCCTAGAAGTGTTCAGGCAATTGGACCTACTAGATTACAAATATGGAAGCGGGATGGCAAAAGCATCATATTACAAGCCGCCAATTAGCTTTGGAGGAATGACCCTACATGGAAAGAAAGTGGCTTCTATTGCAGAAAATAAGCTAAAAGAGCTAGGGCTCAAACAGATAGAGGATCGATGGAGTTATGATATTGAAAATAAGTTTGCCTCATATTTGAAAGACATTAAAGGACCAAAGTTCATCCATGAATCTAGTGGATGAAATAGCAACATGCCCCCTCAACATGCTCATCAAGCCCCCACCAAGGCTCAGGTCATATGAGTCTTTTTATAAGGTAATAGGCACATTTGACTTGCAAAATAAGGTAAGCAAGAAGAAAAGATACGAGCTAAGGGGAATGCATTGGAAGATGCCCAAAATTGAAGCATGGTGGATAATGAGACAATATATTGGAAAGAAGAAAGAAGAACCCGACTTGATACTTGAAGACATGACATTCAACGAGCTTTACAATGAGGAACATCTAGATGCGGAAAGCTCAGGATCAAAGTAGTGGAGTGAGGGGGAAGGGAGTGCTGACATGCCTCACAAGATAATAGTAGCTAGAGCAACAAAATAAAGGATTCAGGAATCACCATATGAGGTTCCAAAAGAAGGCTTGGCTACCGCCAACCCTTTCGGTACTGTGGCATCACCACTAGTATAATGCATCTCCTGGCAAGAAACACCACGCTAGGAAATACACGGGAAAGAAATGCAGAGGGCAGAATCAACAACCAGCCCTAGTAAAATGAAAAAAACAAAAAAGGATGCGGCCGGGACAAAACTAAGTGCTAGCGGAGTTTCCATCCCAAGTCTATCATCCCCTCCTATAGACAGGGAAGCAACCGTGGGATTGATGGGGTCCTTAGTAATCGAAGCTCACAATCTTTCTTCCACCCAAACTGTCCCATCCCCTACTAACCTAGCAACTTTCCCTAGTCAGGAGGCGATGCAAATAATGCACTCTTCCAGAGTTACTCCACTAGGTACAACCCCCGCCTCTCCATCTCCCCCTCATGCAACACTTCCATTGTTTTAGCCATTGTTGGCATTCGTGTCACCCCCAAGGCAACAGGAAAGAGCACAAGGAGCCCCACCAGGTTTAAGTCCAGGGCAAAAGTTCCAAATGATTCAGTAACAAATGATTTAGCATAATCAAGAGAGGTAGGCCAAGCTAGCACAACAATTAGCCACAACTTAGGTAATTAGCCATTTTGCCCCTCAAAAGAGAGCGTTATTGTTTACAAAAAGGGACCCGCTGGTATCAAAACTAGAAAAGGAAAGGACAGACCAATATTGTGGAGTGGCAACAATTGGGCTTGACTTGAAAGATGCATAGCATTAGGATATCTTGCAACTCACGTGGGAGACCAATAAAATAGTTGCGCATGAATGAGTCGTGGAGTCAAAGTCTGGCGAAAAGAGGAAGGGAGCTAGAACAGGTTAAAAATGTTCTAAGAGATTCACAAGCAAAGGTTAAGGCACTCCAAAATCAAATAAATGCACTAACTATGCGTCTGTAGAATTAGAAATTGGAATCTCTTTTGAGGGAAAAGGATGAACAAATAAAAAGCCTTTTAGATAGGCTTAGCAGTTAGGAGGCTCAACTTACCTGAGAGAGAGACACTTTGCAGAAGGAAATGGAGGAGTTTAAGTAGAAGAGAGAAAGGGAACAGTGGCTAAAGATCAAAAGCCTCACCAAAGAGGGTAAAAATCAAAAGCCTCACCAAAGAGGCTAAAGATGCCTACTGGGATGAGATTGGTAACATTGCGATAATGTTATTTCAGCCATTCAAATTCATAGATTCAGCTGCAGAGTTGGGTATTCAGGTAAGCGGTGAAGTTGATCGAAGCCTCAATGAGATCAACACAAGATTGGAAGAGACTAAAGTCTATCAGGTGAAACTGGCCACAATGTTAGATTCTGAGATAGAATTTGCAGGGATTCAAGATAGAGAGGCAACAACACAGAAAATAGATAGCCTCCTCCGAAAGGAACAAGTAGCGCAACAATGTATGGATCAAGTAAACGCCTTGTACGCTACCGTCGGGAGACTCAAAGGGCAAATTGACTATTTAGTACAAGGACTTCCATCCCCTTGGAACCAAGTTAGCCAGCTTTATTCGGAGCCAGAATATTTGGAGTTGATCAAGCACCACAAAGAATCTCCCTCTATTTTTGAAAGGTTAGGTTCCCCTACTGCAATAGACATAGCCTGGGCTATAGGACCATTGAGGGAATTGAGAATGCAGATGCATGAGGTCGTGGGCCAGACAAAAAATTTCTCTCGTGATGATAAATTTGAATTAAAAGCAGTCTATGAAGAATTTCAGCAAATGCAATGCCCATTAGAGGAGGAATGGGCAACAATAAAGCAAGGGCTGGACAAGTTGTCAACCTTGTAATTTTGCTTTTGTTTTGTGTGTTTTCCTTTTGCAGGACTTATAAAATTTAGACCTTGCGCCCAAGGATAAAGGTGACATTTCTGAATTCTCCTTCAACAAGCAGGAAGGCCCCTGTGAGTCGCTAGAACTGTAGTGATTTCTCATTACACTTGAGGGTTTTGGCCTCAGATAAAAGACAAGATAAAGGTGAGCTGGTGGGAGGCGCAAAAGTTCTGAATAAAAGTGGTTGTTTTGCAGGAGTCCCTAGTGAAAAAGAAAGGCAATAGTTCTAAGCACCCATGTGAAACTTTCTCAAAAGGGTGGAAAGCGGAAAAGAAGGCCGACGGTCACAAATAAAGAACAACTTTGATAGTCGGAGGTTTTGAAAAGTTACAGAGGAATAAAAATGATAAACTTCCGAGAGGCAGACTATATAAAATAAGAGCTCTTGAAAAGCGGCACACTAAAAAGTCCGATGGAAGGACAAAAGAAGAAACTTCCGCAAAACACTTCCAATGAAGATTTTAGTCTGATTGTGAAAGTCAAAAATTTTGACATGGGCCAACAAGGGAAGTTTTGACAAATAGTTGGTATCTTGCATTGGGATGCGCTAGAATTTAAAGCATAATGGAGAATGCCACCAACTTTGAAAAAGGATCAAATTAAGTTGCAAAGCAACAGTAATGTTACACAAGCTCCCAAGGAGAGTAGGTAAGATGGATTGATGAGCATTAAGAAAAGTAAGGATCACCTGCTAATGTCATTTCAGCTTAGCAATCCAAGAAAGTGGGTGATCTCTTGAAGACAAAGGCATGGCGATTATAGTCCTCTACCTAGCAACATTGATTATAGAAGGTATTTAAATTTAATCCCTAGGAAAAGCAGTTGAGGTTGTCAAACCTTCCTACAAATTTTGGAGGTCAATTCACCTTGTTTTGTAATCTATATATAGTAGAAGTTTGGGCATTGCAAGGGATCGACAAGTTATCTTCAAGTCATATAGCTTTCCCTTCATTTTCTTCTGTATAGCAATACTCATATCTCTGGATGGTCTTGCAGACAATCTGAACCCCCACTTCTGGCATAATCCTTTGTAATATTTTTGTATATATATATATATATATATATATATTTTGGAGGCTTGTGACTATTTGGTTCCAATTGCTTGGTTCTCCTTGTCCCGTTTCCTTTGTGTATGTATGCTTATGTTTTAGTCTGTGCTTATACATGCTTAGAGGATGTTCAGAAGTGTTCACCGTCGGCGCATTAAGGTCGGAGCTGTTGCGTAGGAGGGCGCATCGCTTGTTAGCTTAGGTTTTTTTAACTTCCAACTATCTTTGTTTTTTTGCTTGTCTCTAACCATTCTCCCCCCCCCTCGAAGCTGGTAGACTAGGCTAGAGTATGAAAAGAGCACTCAATATTATATCATAAAAGGAGCTGGCCTTGTAAAAAATCCTAGAGGCCCCCGATCGAGCCAAAGCCCATGCTCTCGTGATTGGCCATGCTATGTTGCTCCGCGTGAGGCACGATGGTCTCGACCATCTGGAACAAACCATTCAACGGTCAGGACAATCGGAGAGGACAACAGGAAGCATGGTAGTTGACGGCCCCCAAACTCCTTTGGGATGGCACCTCTCTTAGTCAGGGACTTAGCATTGGATCTTCCTTTCTGCGGTGGAATAGATTCGGGATTAGTAATGGTATGTCCTTGGCCTTTGAAATGTCCTTAAAGCCTAAGTTTCTATTCAAAAGAGGATTATGTCGATTCTCAGACCTTTGGAAATTGGGAGAGAGATGGAAGATGTGGAATGAGTTACAGGCCCAACATGGACTGTCCCAGGTTTTCATAGATAACATTTCGCATGTCCAAACTATGGTTAATGAAGATCTGCAAATTAAACTCTTAACGACTTTAGCTTGTAATTTTAAAAAGGACTAGCAGTGGCCAAATAGACAGTGTGTGTGAGTTTTTTGTCAGGGCTGTGATACATCCATGTTCTTCTGTATTTCGTGATTGTTCATAGGCTAAATGAATTGTGGCTTTGTAATTTTAAAGAGCTCACCTGGCATCACCCGAGTGTCAAAGTGTACAAGTCAAGAGTGTTAGTGATGGCCAAGATTCTGGCATGGTGTATCATGTATCACAAGTTGCTTGTTAAAGTTTTCTTGAGTCATTTGGGGATAGGTTCTCCGTCTTACCCAATTTGCAATAGACAAGAAACTATTAAACATGTGTTCTGGTCATATCTCTACCAACTGTCCAGCCATCTTCAGGGGCAAATTGTCTTGGAAGGCTGCACTCTTGGGTCTATCAGTTTTGTCCTCATAGATTATAGAATCATTTAGACTGTGTTTTGCATCAAACTTGGTTTGTTAAGCTCAAAAAATGTTTTGGGTTTGTTCAATTATCATTTGGAGGCATTCGCAGTTATCTGCCTTGACGAAGGAAGTGAGAGGAAACTAAGAAGAATATAGAAGCAAAAGAGTACTAAGAAGAATATAGTAGCCACATGCATTTGTTAGTAGTTGGTGCTCACTTTGCAATCAATGTGGTTGATGGAAAGGTGGATGATCTAAGGAATTCCCCCAAAAAGCATCTCTCATAGCTTACTAAAATCTGTGAGCAAGGACAGGCAATTGCCGGAAAATTTGGGCTCCCAAAGGATGGTTAGTAGGCCTTAAGTTTTAGTCATGTTAGTTTTTTAGGAATAGCTTTTGCTGTAACAAAGTTACCAGTTTACCTTTTTTGGCAGTAAGAAAGATGATATTGTTGTAATTTTTATTTTGTTTTTACAATTAAAAAAAGTGGTTAGGTGGTCTTCATCTTGCTTCTTGACATTGAAATGAATATTTTTTATTAATGAAATGATCTGACACATAATTGGATCCCCTTTACATGGGTGTTCTTCGTCGTGCTCCTAGACACAGAAAGCTACTCACCTAGTGACAACACTTTGGAGGTTGTGGTTTGAGAAGTTATTTATTTATTTAAATAAAATATAAATCTGGCAAAATATTGCTAGCCCCTTTTATCCATGACACAGGAAGCTATTCACCTAGTGACAACATAATTGGATCCCCTTTACATGGATCCATTGACAAGTTAAGTAATTTTTAGCTTTTTTGAAACTTAAGATAATTTTCTCATTTTTTTTCTTTGTTAAGACCTGCAAGGATATTTACAAATTTTCTAATATTAAAAAAATTGTTTTTAAATTTAGTATCAGAAGTTGGTGATCTTCCTCCGCCAATCAAATACAGGTATTTACGGTTGAACAACAATCTTCCAATAATTATAGTGGACATCTTATTATTGGCGATAGATGAACAAGATATGGGATCATTTGACATTATGGTATACATGTCATGTACATGTCCGACGAGTAAATATGTATGTCTGATTTGGAAGTCAAGTAGAGGTGTCCATATTTACTTCTCTTAGGTGCGTGTTAATCTTTCACGTTTTCCTTCCTTGCAATTCGTATATAGTCTGATTAACAAAGACAGTTATAGAATTCTTGAGAATTTTTGTACATCAACATTTGACATATTGTTTGCATCAGGTAACTTTCTCAAATTTCATCCAATGTTAATATGCAGAACTTAATCTCTGATTGAGGCCCTCACTCCCCTTGCCATAATGGGACAATGATTGCATTAGCATGATATTGGTAGGAAAGTACACTTTTTTTCGGGTTTTGGATGTAGGACCTATGAACACTGGAGTGGGCCAATAATGATGCCTTCCAGAGATTGATAGAAAATGTAGCTTTACAGGTTGCAGATGCAAAACAGGTGAGTGGCTTGAATTGATAGTGTATACAGTAAATTTTCCTTGATATGTGACACTTGAAATGTAGATCATCGTCGAACAAGCTGTTTTTGAGTCGAAATTTTGCGATGTTGTCCATGTGAGATGATTAATTGTCATTTTTCCTTCAAAGATTTTGAGCATATTGTTATGTGCCAACTGTGTAAGAGATGTAATAAGAAATTCATTGGACATAGCAAGTCCAAAGCATTTGTAAAACCAAATTTTCTTTTGAATTTATGACAGCCTATGTCTCTTTGCACAAAAGGTAAGGTAAAGGTAAAGCAGTTTTTAATGTCCATGAGACCATAGGCTATATGAGATGATCCTCATAGAGGGTGTTGTTTACCCATTATGTGTTTATCCAACCAAACTTTGGTTACCGAAGTATGGTGTACAACTCTACTCCCTATTGGATTTGAACCTTGGATCTGCTATTCGGAGTTCCAAAGTCTTATCGTTAGTCCCAAACAAGTAGTACAATATCAAAGGCCCACACAAGTAGTACAATATCAAAGTCTTATCGTAAGGAGTAGAAAGGACAATATCAAAGAGAGAATGGTTTCTAGAGAATGATTAGGAGGAAAAAATTAAGACAAAGTTTAAAACTGTAAAACTTTGATAGATGTAGATAAGGAATGCTGAATATTTTATTTATAGAATTGGCGATAGCTGTTTTAAAGTTCTAATGATAACTTTAATAGCAAAAATCTCGAGGGAGGGAGGGTTGCGGGGGAAGCCAAATAAATTGAAGCAATGACAACCAAGAAACCAATTTAGATCTTTGAAGATGGAAAGTGGAGGAGAATTAACAAAGCTTTTGAGTTTTTAAAAGGTGCTTGCACCTCATGGAAGAACATGGTTTGATTTCCACGATGAAATGCTCGTTTTAGAATAATTCCTTCTACGAATCGAGATTTTGGTTGCTTTTGCATGCTGTAATAATCTCCAAAATTTGCACAAGGGCCTTCATTTCGACAAATAGATAGGGGCTATTAAGATTTAGAGAACCATTCAAGATTGAGCGAGTACTTAGCTGGTTGGAATGTAGAAAATTGCAACTAATGGATGGGAATATCTTGTGAATGTCAATTTGGAAGTTGAATTTGAATTTGACGGAGTTAGACATTGATTTGTGGGAAATTCAGTGTCATGATGCTTTAGACTTTGGACTCGAACAAAAACAATTGTAGTGGCATTATTCCTCGAGTGAGTTATCAATGTTATGAACTCTAGCTTTTCGAAAAAGAAGATTTGGGTTTGATTCCCATGTCATTCAAAACTTTTAGCCATTGTGCACTCTAAATATCCGGAAAAGTTGTTTTGTGGGCCACATTTTTGGTTGCTATGTTGATTCTTGCAAAACTTCAATACTTTTCTTTAGCAGCAAACTAAAATTTGGGCCTAGATGTTATCTTGAATCACTTAACTTGCTAAGCTCACATAATTATATCTCCATGCAAATAGCTTTGTGGGTAAAATACCACTTTACTTTTCAAAATGCTTAATCTTATCGTGAGTGCATGGTTGATAACAACTAGAGGGCAAAATATTGACTTAAATTAGCAATTTAGTTAATCTTTGCACCTTGGGAACCTTCAATTCTTCTATTTAACAGGATACTACAATTTGATACTGGCTTGGATAAGTAACCTATAATATTCTATACTTTATTTCTTTGCTAACAACTTCACAAGTAAAATAACACTTTCTTTTGTGAAACGACTCTACTTCATCTTTTGCAACATGATCAATGTCAATGTGAAGGGCAAAATAATGCCATGGATTAGCAATCTAGTAAATCTGCATCATATGCACCTCCAAAGAAATTATGTCGCTATAAAGATGTTCACCTTAGGAGGAAAACTCCCCAACATTGTAGAGCTTGTCTTTTTGAGCAATAATTTGCACGAACTGAAAATAGAATGAGACTTTTCTATTGCTATATTAAAGTTATGTTCCATATAACACATAATTCCATTTCAAAGATGTTATAGTTAACAAGCTTGAAGAACTAAAGCCCTAAATGAAATAATTGATTATTGAAGATGTTATAATTGGTAAGCTTGAAAAACTAGAGCCCTAGATAAAATAACAAATAATAGTTAGTTTTTAATGAAAGTGTTCTATTCTTTACAACTCTACAAATATTATAGACAACTTTTGGATTTTTTTAATTATAAATAAGCTAACCAATGACATTAATCTTGAAACTAAATCCAATGCATCAGTCCAAAGGAAAGCCATTATGCAAACCCTTATTATAAAACAAAAGGAATTCTGATGTGTTATCATTGTTTATGTGATATTTCTGTAATGCATTCATAAATTTAACATTTATATGTCCAAATTTTATAATGCATAATAAAAAGTATTACATCATTAAATCTGATGCAAAGCTCCAACAATTAGTTGGTATGCAACCCTTGTTTTTTAAGATTGAAGAGGTTTATCTTATACAATATCATATACTAGATAATATGTAACAAATCAAAATTGAAGAGTTATTTTAAAATTTATTTTAAAAGATGTCAAGATAATGCAATTGTATTAATAAGTATTTTGAGATATATACAAACAACTCATGGGGTTTGGGGTAAGTGGTGAGAGACAAGGAATTGTATACTACAGACCAAGGTTCTAATCACATAGGTGAACTTTAAAATTGCAATCAAATGGCAAGAGTTGAACTGGTCAAATATATCACCATTTAAGGTGGAAATTTGGGTTCAAATCTCTTCAAGTGATATATGCATAATTGCCAAAGTGATATGGTAATACCACTTTATGGTTTGTTAACCCACTCAATAAATACATGGTTTTTTGAACCAGGTTTAAATATTGTCAAGTGATATATGAATAATTGTAAAAATGATATTGTAATACCATTATGTGGTTTGTTGTAATGTTGTTATAATGTAATATTGGTGGTCCTGTTTTAATAAATTGAAAAAGGAAAAAGATAGATAATTGTAAAAATGATTCTGTAATACCACTATGTGGTTTGCTGAAATATCATGGTAATGTTTTTTTTTTTTGATGAAAAAAACAAATTTATATTAAATTAAGATAAAAGCATTTACAATAAAAAATAAAGTGGGTGGGTTAACACACCCCATGGGGAATCAAACTAACCCTCATTGACAAGGGTTAGTAAACAAAGCCACCAACAAAACACAAGTTTATCAATCATGATCATTGATGATCATTACATCAAAGAAAACATATCATAATGTGCCTTGGCATGTTGTCTTGCATAAACTACTAGTGATTATGGGATGGGAATCCACCCCTCTGCATCGCGATTAAGGCCTTCAGAACTCGCGTCGTTCCAACCAACAACTGGCCTAGATGAAACTGGTTGAACATCATCCCACCCCCTAACCTGGTGGGATTAACAAACAATGTCAACATTAGGTTGCTTCCTGACTTGTGAGGGATGGGACCAGTGCCTATCTGCGAGAGCACTTCTTGCATATGACAGAGGGTGGTGGTGAGAGCGGGATCGAAAATGCTCTTGAGAAGAGCACTTTGGGGGATTTGGTTGACTGTACACGGAGCATTGGTCCAGTGCGCCAGAAGAACTTGCAGATGATCCAACTCCATAGCAACTTTGTTGGCTTGAGTACATATCTGTAGCCACATGTCATTAAAAATTTCTAATTTATTAGCATGAGTAAATGTGATAGAAGGTGTATATTGTTTAAAAACATTTTTGTTACAAGCCTTCCAAATATGAAAGAGCAGGCTAATCCTGAAAACCTACCACACTTCAAAAAGCAGGAGAGACAAAGTAAAAGAGTCCCCAAGAAGAGCTTGGGGCCAAGAAACTCTTGCAGCTGTAAATGAGGAAAAAAAGGAAAGAACCCATTCCCAAGCTTGCCTAGATCTTCTACAATTCCAAAAGAGGTGAGTACAAGACTCGGGTACACCACAAAAAGGACATTTAGGATTAGGAATTCCAAGGTGCTTCAAACGTTCCCCCAAGGGAAGACCTTGACACAACAAGCTCCACGCAAAAAAAGATTTCTTGGGCTTAACAGAAGTAGCCCAAACATTTTGAAATCTAGAATTCCATCTAGTCCTTGTAGAAAAGTCCCAACACTGATTGAGCTTAGGCACCAGAGGAGGAAGATGAGGAGATAACCATATATACCTGAAACGAGCCTTATAATTAAGCAAAGGAGTGTCAACATGCCATCTCCAGTCTAACCACCAAGGACGCTGCGAGCGCACACCAATCTTGTGCAACATAAAAAAAGAGGTGAGAGCAATAACATCATACATATCTTTGTCCGCACCATTCAGCTTGAAGGTGCATTTGAACTCATTCCATTGGATCCAATCCCTGGTTTGACGAGAAAAGAAATAAGCTATTGTAACAATATCCTTTTTGAAAAACCGCTTAGCATGAATCCATTGCACTCGAGCTAAGGGAGAACCTTGATGAAGAAATACGGGGGACCACCAAATATTCATAGAATTGATGGATAAGCCTTTACGAAAGCCATCTCCTCCCCAACAGATCCAATGAATGAGTTGCTGCCAGGCTTTCCATATACTTTTAATAACAAAGGAGCCAAAAATCTTAACAAAAACTGGAGCAACAATGAGAGAGGAAAAATCCTTCATAGGTATTGCTTTGTGTGAGTGGTTAGGGCTCTCAGAATATCATGGTAATGTTATCATAATGTAATATTGGTGGGGCATGTTTCAATCCCATATAACTAATTTGAAAAGGAAAATAGATAGATACACAACCTATATTCAAAATATAATTCAAGGTATTTTAAATTTAGCATTTGTTTAAAAATTACATTTTTTTTTAATTGGTTGTATACAACTAAAAGGAGTCCTACCCATTACCACCATGTTATTATGGTATTTCAATGAATCATATAGTACCATTATATAACATTGGGCCATATTTTTAATTACCAAAACTTATGCCATTTAATTATATTTATAATTGTTTTAATATTTTAACTAAAGTAACAAATTCATAATTAATTAGTTTTAAAAACATTGAACTTATACATCCAAAAAAATAAAAATAAAAATAAAAATATATCATTAATGGCTAAATAAAAATTATATATTATCACATAATAAATGACCATACAATGGTATTATAACTTGACAATTGTGAATATATCACTTGGCAAGATTCGAACCTTGTTCTCCTATTTGAAAATTAAGGAATTTAATTGGTTGAGCTCATGCCATTTGATAATAATATTATTAATGTTTAATTAATTGTTACATAGCATTACTTTAGTTGGAGATGCTTTTATATACCCAATTTAAAATTAGTTTGTTATATGAAAAAACTTCCATAAGAGTTTAAAGAAGACAATCATTTCAAATTTTGAACCTTTTTTATGGGAAAAAAGGGATATCTCATTAAATTACCATAATAATTACAAGATAATAATAAAGCAATGAGTGGCTCCTCCAAGCCATCTAGCCACACTCAACAGAGAGCTTGTGTGCCATTCATAACCGGGAAAACCTACTTCCAAGAGCTCGGTGACCTGATGAGTGCCCTGACCAGAGCAACAAAAATGAACCTCTCTACTCCAACAGGCCACATTCATTTTGGATGAGTACAACAACCAGTTTGATGAGGACAATTTGGCAGACCGTGTGACTCCCCCTGCTCCTGGCGATGGTGAATGAAGAACCTCCTTCCTTTTCTCTTTCTATTTTGTGCCTTTGTTTTTCCTTTCTTTGTTTGGTTGGTGGGCTTCCTAAGCTCTAGAGATCTTATTCTTAGTTGTTTTGCTCCCTATTCCCTGGAGACTCCCTCTTTTGTTATTCCCCTAGGCTTGTCCTCTGGAGACAGTCTCTCATGACCTCTTAGTGAGGTCCTCTCTTTGTCTTGCAGAGACTATCTCTCTTGTTTCCTTTGGTTGATCCTCTTCTTTGTTTCTCCTTGGTGTAAAAGGTCCGGGGACCCTTTCAAAACCCTTCCTTAAATCAATAAAAAAAAATAGTAAAGCAATGAGTATGCAATTAAAGTTGAAACTATTATGATCTAAGCAAAAATTAAGAGAGAACATTCAAAACATACTACACTAAGATAATCCAAAAAACATAAGCTAGGGTAAATCCTAATGCAGTAAAAATGAAATACTTGACACCTAGGGCATCAAGGAATTGTAGTGAAAATTTCACTTAATGGGGGTAGGCCTTTGCCCCAAAATAAATATAAATAAGACCATCGTCAAAAATGAGAAAATGAGAGGCCCTAAAGCTCCATCCACATATCAAGTAGTTGATTTGAGGAAGACACCAGCTGAAAACAATCTATGCCAAGAAATGTTAACATGATTGAAGCTCTCAATGCCATGAGGCAAAGTCATTCACTTGGATTAATCCAACAAAGGATTACTGTATTTTTGTTGGTGACCACATACCAGCATCAATAGGAACCTCAGAACCCTTCTAATGAAAACTAAAAGGGTTCCATTGATGGTAGGGCCTCTAATAGCTTGGTTTATTAGGACCTATTTTCCT
The DNA here is from genome assembly GCA_028583015.1 of Wollemia nobilis. NCBI lineage: Eukaryota > Viridiplantae > Streptophyta > Pinopsida > Araucariales > Araucariaceae > Wollemia > Wollemia nobilis. Next base: position 4,230,117 of record JAQPPZ010000523.1, on the reverse strand, counting down.
CTCTAGCAGATAGGCACCAAAATTGAACTACCCTCCCTCGGTCATTGGGTTGCAACATTCCATATACCTAGGGAAAATTGCTCTATGACATGAGCAACACAGCCATAAGGAGAAGCCCAAAGACCTTGGAGGAAAAGAAAATGGGGGACAAGACGAGTTAAGTAAGGACTCAATGAGACCACCAAGTCTTGTTGGTCCACTTGCGGGTCCCTTAGAGGCACAATGGCAAGAGGGGTGATAAGAGCATGGAAAAGCCACACAGGGTCGAAAGCATGCCCATTGAATGAGGTTCGGTGGAATCCAACACAAAGGAGTCAAAAAATCAACAATAAAAAAGGATAGGGAAACATCAAAAGTGACATTGACTAGGGTTGAGGCTAATTGAAGGTGCAAGAATGGGAACTATCGAAGCAACCAAATTATTGGAGAAAATGTTCAAGATACAATCATTATCGAATTCTAGTGGACCGACATGAGAAGGGGGGAAAGCGTTGAGACAAGTGTTAGAAATCAAGAAGGGACTAGGTTGCAACCACCAAAGCAGACTCTCAACAGTAAAAGCCATCACTCGAGCTTGAGTTTCCATGAAGGGAGGTGAACTTATAAATGACACTTCCATATGGAAGTTACATCATATGTGGAGGTATTTATGGTGACTTGAATCCCCAATTAGAGCCAAATATCCCATAAATAAATGCGATGCAATCCCTTTGATTTAGTAGCCAAATATGACGTACAATTGAGTGAAGAAAGGGAACTAAAACTATTGGCCAACATGGCTTGCTGTCATCCTACCCAAGGATTGAAAAAGTTAGTCCATTCTTGTCCTATATATATGAGGGCGAGACTCTCCATCACTTGCAAAGTTAGTTGTTAGTGCTCCATTTTCAAATATTATGGGCAATTATCCTAACCAATTTTATTTTTGGCATGGGACTTATGACCATTATAATACTACTTGTGTAGAATTGCATAAATTTTGCTTTAGATAAACTTTTGGTCCTAATTTTAACATTGATAAAATCAACATTGATAGGATCAATATATATATAATGAAAAGAAAGTCCCTAGAAAAAGTACAAGAATCCTCAAAATCAAAGATTAGGCATCTATAATACCCCATTCCCTAACCATGAACAACAAGATCCCAACCAACAAGGAGTAAATCAAAATCAAGGTCAAGGGTTTAATCAAGGAGACAATTCAAACTATCAGAATCAAGGATGCAATCCCATTAAGGGCAACCAAGGATATAATCAAGGAGGGATCAAAATAACAAAATATAGGATGCCAACTACTTCCAAAATCAAAATATAGGAGCTAGCATATCTCAAAATGCCTTTTAAGTTAACCAAATATTTGTCTAACCTGGCCCAAATAGAGAATACATTTATAGTCAACCAAATATGGCTCATTGTGTCAACATTTTTAAGGTGCAAAGAGAAACCGTTGCTTCATTGGAAGAACTTATTGCTATTATTAGGAGTGCATCTGAAATAAAAAGAAGCAACCTACTAAAGAGGAAAAGGAAAAGAAGGATAAGGGTAAGGAACCTATTCAAGCAACATTCAATATAGCCATAGTTGATAAAATTTCAAACCCTCCTTTGGTCATATGAAAACCTACTATCAATATAGAGACATCAAAAAGCATAAAAACATTCCTAATAATGCCTCAACCAACTCTACAGATCCTATTGCTTTTGAAAATATTGAAAGACCATGATCGTCACTTAAAGCAACAATCACAACACCCATGATAGAAAAGCATCAAGATCTTACTTAGCCCAAGGAATTATTACTTAAAAAAATCATAAGAAAAACTAAAGCATAGTATATAGTTGAAGAGTTGAATATAACCCCTTGTAAGGTCACACACTTGGAATTACTTAGGATATATCCTTATTAATGACAATGGTTAAAAGTTTTACTAGATGAGATCAAGATGTTTGGACCAAGGGTTGCAAATATTATGTCATCTTTAATAAAGCCAACATCAAGGAGTTTATGAATATTCTCTTTGACTAGAAGTATGACTTTTGGGTGCATTTTTTGTAATTTTTGTTTTACAAATTTTGTTCTAGGGGTGACAACTAGATGATGGGCAACTAGGCAAGGGTCTAAGCTTGGCATTCTAGTTTAAGACCAAGTAAATATTTTCTTGAACACTTTTAAAATCTTGGTAAATTCCTCGCATTTGTCATGGTCAAGAATTTTTCTATTTTAAGGATCTTGGGATCATACAATGTCCTAATATTGACATATATGCTTTTCTCAATTAGAATACAAGATTAGTCCTCTAGTTGAGGGGGAGCTAGAAGTACTCCTAGATTCTTTATATTAGTGGGATATATGGTCAACTGATTGCTATTTAACTTCTATGATATGGCCACATTTACAATTTGGGAAAAGGATCCACCAAAATAAAAGTGGTTCTTAAGATAATATGAAGGACCATGTTGGGGAGGATTGTTTATGACATCCTCCTATTCATAGATGTTTTCATCTCCAATCAAATTTAGGTAGTCTATGGTTAAGTAATATACACTAACATATTGGGTAAATTGGGAAAGACTAGTGTCTAAGAGAAATGATGATCTACAATCATCGTTATCACCACAATCAAGCCCATTTAAATAAATGGAACTAGCTAGGGCTGCTCTATCACAATGATTGATATGATTAACTTACTCTTCACCATTTGAAGAGGAAGTGGGATAGAGATCACTATTACTCGATATATAACCTATACCACATTGTCTTGTCTAGTCTTCAGTCTATACGGGTTATTGAATACTATTGATATAGGCCTAGTTCTTTGTCTCAATATCTCATATTGGCTAACATCTACTTAGGGATAGGATACGAGTTTAATAGAAAGAATGAAGTGTACTTCTATTTAGCTAGGTAAGAGGTACTTCCATGAATTTTCTCATCATTAGTAGTTCCAATATAAATGAAGAAGTAACCTTCTATTTTAAGCTCTTGTACCCTTACTACTAGGAGGTAAACTTAGGGTTCAAGGAGACAAACAAAGCTTGAATAGGTCTAGGAATGATAATTATTATCTAGATTGGGTTTTTTCATTAATGATGGTTGGATTTTAATTACTTTTTGTTATTTCCTAATTAGGTTGATTATCTAGATTAACTAATCTCAATGCATAAGTGATGGAAGGATAAGAACAAGACTCAAGATATTGGTTCAAAGAAGGGAAAATATGGGCCTTTGTGTTGAGCAAGGTGCAGCAAAAGAATTGCAAAAGTATTGTCATTGTTGTCAACACAGACAGATTGATGCAGTTGATGCAGTTCAGAGGTCAGTCAGATCAAGTGCAGTGAATTTCAAGAAAAACAGATGAGAGAGAAAATGCAAGAAAAATTGTCGCGATATCGCGACAAAACAGAGGAGAGAGAAAATGCAAGAAAAATTGTCGCGATTTCGCGACATTGCCGAGGAGAGAGAAAATGCAGGAAAAATTGTCACGATTTCGCGACATTGCCGAGGAGAGAGAAAGTGCATGAAAAATTGTCACGATTTCACGACATGGCCGAGGAGAGAGAAAGTGAAAGGCAAACTGTCACGATTTCGTGACATGGCCGAGGAGAGAGAAAGTGAAAGGCAAACTGTCACGATTTCGCGACATGCTGGCAGAAGGAAGCAAGGTGAAAAGATGTCATGATTTCATGACATAAATGGAGGAAAGGAGCTTGCAACGAAAAGTGTCACGATATCACGACACGTCGGGTTTTCACGACCCGAAGAGGAGAGAGAATGCTCAGCAACAAAGGTGTAGCGATTTCGCTGCATGTTGAAATGAATGGAAACAAAGGTGTAGCGATTTCGCTGCATGATGGAAATACATGGCACAAAGGTGTAGCGATTTCGCTACAAATAGGAAGTGCAGAAAACAAAGGTGTAGCGATTTCGCTACATGAATAATGACAAAGGTGTAGCATTTCTACAAAGAAAGAGAGTGAAAAGGCACAAACAAGAAGATGTAGCGATTTCGCTGCATGACAAAATGTATGGAAACAAAGGTGTAGCGATTTCGCTACTAGTCAAAATTGCAAAACTGAAAGATGTAGCAAGTCGAAAGCACAAGGCACAAAGTTGTCACGATTTCGCTACTGCATAAAGCAAAGATTGTACGGAAGCAGAGAACGTCACGATTTCGCGACATGTTCCATTTTCGCGGTTGCTGGCAAAGAAGATTGTACGGAAGCAGAGAACGTCACGATTTCGCGACATGTTCCATTTTCACGGTTGCTGGCAAAGAAGAGTGTACGAAAGCGAAAAGCATCACGATTTCGTGACAAATCTGAGGATGACGTCGAAAAATTGAAAATGTCACGATTTCATGACAGAGTGCGAGGAAAGTCGTGAAGTCGAAAGTGTCACGATTTCACGACAAGAATGATGATGACATCGAAAAGTGAAAGTGTCACGATATCGCGACAAGGTGCAAGGAAAGCGACTAGAAGCCGAAAGCGTCACGATTTCATGACATGCTTAAGGATGACGTCAACAAATGTTGAAAGTGTCGCGATATCGTGACAAGGTGCAAGGAAAGTGGAAGGAAGTGTTTTGTGACATGCTTAAGGATGACGTCAAGAATGTTGAAAGTGTCACGATATCACGACAAGGTGCAGGGAAAGCTTTCAAGAGCCAAAATGGTCACGATTTCACGACAGCAAGGGCATGAATGGTACGGCTACAGAAAGTGTCACGATATCGCGACAGGTAACAGTTTGGCGGGTAAAAGCCAAAAATGCATGCAAGGTGACACGTGTCAGAAAAAGTAGACAGGAAAATCATGCAGCCAGTTACGTAAAAAGTAACTGATGTCAGATCTGCAGTTACAGATTGACAAGTGTTAGTCATGCACTAGAACAATCGTATATTCTTGATTGAAAAAGCATTCGATGCATCACATATGCAGCTTTCAAAAAGCATTCGAAAAGTCGTATTTGAAGAAATTGAACAACCGAATATGAAGGATCAGAAAAGCTTTCGAAAAGACATATTTGCAGCATTCAAAACAGTCGTATTGCAAGGAATCGAACCGCCGTATTGTAGGGTTTTGAATAGTCGTATTGCATGGATTCAATAGCCATTGAGGTTTAACAGGATTGCATGGATTCAAAAATAGGGTTTGAATAGGTATTCATGGATTCAACAACAGTATTGAGGTTTTGAATAGTAAGTGCATGGAATCGAATAACCGTATTGCATGGATTCGAACAGTCAGAGTATGTGATTCGACTGCATGCAGGATTGAAAGGTTATAAAAGAATAGTCGTACAGAGAAGATGTTGTTGCTGTAAGAGGGAAATTGCTGTAAAAAGAGGGTTAGAAAAGAGTCAAGAGAAAAATTAGCAGAGCCGTGAGAGTGTGCAGAGTTGGGTTAATTGCAGACCAGTCAGGGTCGTGCATGAAGTGAAGACATTCTTATGTCATTTTAAATTGAACAGAATTGCAGTCCAAGTTGGTGCTTGGTACTAGGGGTTGGTGCTCCTTCCAGTAGATGCTGGTAAAGTATTTGTAAAATTGGTATTTTGCAAAGACTGGATTTGGATTGGAGTCCAAGCAGTCATTTTTGAGGAGTAGCCAAATTGGTGAACCTCGGTATATTGAGTGTTGTGGTGTGCTCTCTTGTTCAATCTATTTTTCTAGTTTTCAAGTTCTCTTTATTTCATATTAAATGTTGTAGATATAAAAATTAATAGCTACACTGATTCACCCCCCCTCTCAGTGTCATTGTGTGAATATCAATTGGTATCAGAGCAAGGTGCCTTGTTCAAGCTTAATCAGCTAAGGAGATCTTGGAAGAAACAATGGCAAAGCGGTGAAGGATTCTCATCCAACAAAGCTCCCTTATTTGATGGAACAAATTACACTTTCTGAAACTCGGGATGCAAACATATCCGAGTGCATTGGGATATGATATTTGGGATTCTCGTAGATAATGGATACACAAGCACCCATTACTCCTCCAACAGACATCGCTCGAGAAGAAAAAATTTGAGAACAACTCCAAAGCTAAGAATGCCATAATGTGTGGGCTTGTTGACAAGTGAACCGATAAGAGTCATGAGTCGTAAATCAGCAAAAGACATGTGGGATAAACTCGAAGAGCATCCATGAAGGAGACAGCAAGATCAAGGAAGCCAAGCTGCAAACTCATCGAGCATAGTTCAAAGCACTGCAAATGAATGAAGATGAGAACATAGAGGCTTATATGCTAAGAGTCAACGAAATCATTAATGCAATCAGAGGACTCGATGAAGAAATTGATGATGCAGCTTGTTGTGAAAAAGGTTCTCATAACACTGCACAAAAGATTTAACTCCAAAGTTTCTGCAATAGAAGAGGCAAAAGATCTAAACAACTTCAGCTTGGATGAGATGCATGGTTCCCTGACAACCATATGAAATGAGAATAGGACAAATCAAGTCTATAGACAGAGAAGCAGCTTTTAAAGCACACAAGAATATAAAAGCTGAACATGAATCTGAGGATGAAGAGACACTGGATGAAACAGAAGCTAATTTTGTTCGAAAACTCACAAAGGGAAAAGGAAAATATAGAGGAAAGCTACCTTTTAAGTGCTTCAATTGTGGAGGAGTCGGTCATTTTGCAGCCAAATGTCCAATGCAGGAGAAAACCAAAAATGGTGAAGGCTCACACCAAGAAAAAGGTGACTGGAAGAAGAAACAAAATTTCAGAAAGAACAACTTCAAGAAGAAAAGCTTCATATCCAAGAATGTCAAGACTTCTGAAGAAAGCTCAGATGAGGATTCTGAAGAAGAAAAAGGTGAAGCTCTGTTCATGGCACTTGAAGAGGAAAGAACAGAAGAAAATCAGGAAGGTGATGAAAACTTTAAAGATGAAGCTGAAGTTTATCTGGAAGGAGAATTGGTTGCTGCACTTGAAGAGTTGAGTGTTGAAAGGAAAAAGAACAAAAAGTTTTCAAGAAAACTAGAAGATGCCACTGACATAATAAACAATTTAAAAATACAGACAGAGGAATTCAAGAAAATGTCTGAAGTTCTTGATGAACAATTAACTGTAAAGACAGTTGAATGCAGCAAGCTAGAGGAAGACATGGTTAAGTTAAGAATGCAGTTAGAGGAGATGAATAGAAAATTAAACTATTTTCATAAGTTTGAAGAAAGTACTGTAAAGCTGGATAAAATGTTAAATAACCAAAGGCCTTCCGGCATCAAATTTGGTTTAGGCTTCGATGAAGGAGAATCATCAAAGGGTTCAAAGGCCTTGAATGTAGAACCCATAAAGAAAGAAGAAAAGATCAGGGTTGATCTAGAAAAAACAAAACATGCCCAAGAAAGCAATAATGCCAGACTCAAGAAGAGTACTGACAAAGATGGCTTCATAAAAGTCACACATCCAAGAAGGAAAAGATTTATGGCTCCTACTTCAAACTGGCAAAGACCGGCACCCAGGTTTAATCATTCCTTTTCTGGTTACTGTTTTAAATGCAATGCTTATGGCCATAAGATTTCAGATTGCAGGCATAATGTATCTCAAAGGAATTTCACAAGCAGAAATGTTTTTTCTCCTTTAATGAATTATGCAGTTGAATGTTATAATTGTCATAATTTTGGACATATTGCTAGAAACTGTAGAAGCACTTTTGCAGAAAATAATTATCAGGGTAGAAAATCTCAACCAAGTGAGTTGAAACAAAACAAGAAATTTCTTGAAAAACAAGCACATGCTAATGAGAAGACAAAGGCAAAACAAGTAGCCAAATCTGTCATCAAACCGAAATGGAAAGAAAAGGAATCTTTAATTGTTCGGATCGCCTTTAAAGCTCGTAACAAATCTGCACCTTGGATACTTGACAGGTGGTTGTTCCAATCACATGACAGTGACAAGCAAAAATTTGAGAATTTGCAGAATTATGAAGGTGGTTCTGTGAAATTTGGAAATAATGATGGAGCAAAGATTGTTGGAAAGGGATCAGCCAAGATCAGTGATGGCAATATAAAATCAAAAGAAGTCTTGTTTGTGATTGGTCTGAAGCATAACTTACTGAGTGTAAGTCAAATCTGTGACAGAGGTCATGATGTAATCTTCAAGAAGGAGGGCTGTGAAGTAAGAAAGACAAAAAATGGAAAGATAATAGCCACTGGACTGAGAACTTCTGGAAATCTATATACACTTTCAGAGACTTCGAAGGAGCTTGCTTGGTTGGTCGTGAAGAAGAAAACTCGGTCGTGGCACAAGAGACTCGGTCACATAAGCTTTGATAATCTGGTAAAAATCAGCTCAAAAGGGGCAGTAAGAGACATACCAACTATTGGTAAACCTTCAAACAATATTTGTGAGTCATGCCAAAAGGGAAAACAAACCAGAGCCACTTTCAAAGCAAAAGAATATTTCACGAGCAAGCCATTAGAACTAATTCACACTGATTTATGTGGACCCATGAGAACTGAAAGCATAAATGGACACAAATATTTTATGCCGTGTATAGATGACTACTCAAGAATGACATGGGTACTATTTCTGAAACTTAAATCGAAGCCTTTGAGATGTTTAAAACCTTCAAAAATCTTGTTGAGAATCAATCAAGACAAAGAATTAAATGCCTAAGATCGTACAGAGGAGGAGAGTTTATTTCAGAATAATTTGCAGAATACTGTCAAAAATATGGGATAAGAAGACAGTTTTTAGCATCTAGAACACCTCAGCAGAATGGTGTTGTAGAAAGGAAGAATAGGACAGTGCAGGAAATGGCACGGACAATGTCGGACCGAGAACAAAATAGCCGACAGATTTTGGAAAGAGGCAAGACATACTGCAGCTTACATTCAAAACAGGTGCATGCTAAGACCACATGAAAGCAAAACACCTTATGAGCCGTGGTTTGGCGTAAAGGCAACAACAAGACATTTCAAAGTATTTGGCAGCAAGTGCTACATCAAACGGATCGAAGATAATCTCGATAAATTTGAAAATAGAGTTGATGAAGGTATCTTTCTTGGTTACTCAACAAAAAGCAAAGCCTACACATGTTACAACAAAAGGCTAAAGAAAATTGTTGAGAGTGCTGATGTGAAAGTTGATGAAGGTAGAGAACAAGAAATTACTTATCAAGAAAACTACCCCATCTATGAAGAAGTCATTGAAGGTGATGATGAAAAGGAAACAGATAAGAATCAGAAAATTGATCCAGATGGTGTAAAAACTGAATCAGAAGAAGAAGAAAATAGGAAATTTAAAACAGGCAACTGGCAAAAAAATCATCCAAGTGAACAGATTATTGGGGATCCCAAAGATGGTATTCAGACAAGAAGAGCAAGAAGTGTGGAACTATTCTCTCGTTATCTAGCATTGAACCTAAAAATGTTGTCGAAGCAAGCACTGATGAAAGTTGGTTGAAGGCAATTAATGAAGAACTAGATCTGATTGAGAAAAACAATACCTGGGAATTAGTACCTAGACCAACAAATAAAAACATAATTGGCACTAAATGGGTTTTTCGAAATAAATTAAATGAAGATGGACAAAGTTGTCATAAATAAGGCAAGATTGGTCTCAGTAAAGGCTATGCTCATGTTGAAGGCATTGATTTTGAGGAAACTTTTGCACCGATAGCCGACTAGAGGCAATCGAATGTTTCTGCATTAGCAGCTCATAAAAACTTCAAAGTATATCAAATGGATGTAAAATCAGCATTTTTGAATGGAAAACTGGAAGAAGAGGTTTACATTGAACAGCCAGATGGCTTCCAACTTGGTGAAAATCCGGATTTTGTTTGCAGGTTAAAGAAAGCATTATATGGTTTGAAACAGGCACCTAGAGCATGGTATGCAAGGCTGGATAACTATCTAATTAAACAAGGGTTCAAGAAAGGTTTGGTGGACAACAACTTATATGTCAAAACAGAGAAGGGCCATCTTATTGTTCTTGTTGTTTATGTAGATGATATAATATTTGGCAGAAGCATGGATGAATACCGCAAAGACATATCAACTAAAATGAAGAAAGAATTTGAGATGTCTATGATTGGTGAACTTTCTTATTTCCTAGGTCTGCAGGTCAATCAAAATGAAAAAGGCATTTTTATTTCTCAAGTTAAATATGTAAAAGAAATGCTGAAAAAGTTCACAATGGAAGACAGGAAACCGGTTAGCACTCCCATGACAACAGGTTGCAAGTTGAGCAAGGATGATAAATCCCCAGATGTAGATCAAACAATGTACAGGTCTATGATTGGAAGCCTGCTGTATTTAACAGCCACTAGACCAGATATATTACAAGCAAGTATGCATGGTTGCAAGATTTCAGGCCAATCCCAAAGAAACTCATGTAACAGCTGTAAAGAGGATCTTCAGATATCTCAAGGGCACTATGGATTATGGGTTGTGGTACCCAAAAGGTAAAGATTTCACTTTGATTGCATATTCTGATGCAGATTGGGCAGGATGTATTGATGACATAAAGAGCACAAGTGGAGGAGCATTTTATCTTGGAGACAGGTCGGTAGCATGGCACAACGAAGAAACAAGAATCAAGATCTCTATCCACCTGCAGAGGCAGAATACATTGCAAGCAACAACATGTCGTACTCGGATATTATGGATGAGACAAACATTGAAAGATCTTGGTATTCATTTCAAAGAGCCAATTTCAATTAAATGTGATAACACTAGTGCTATCAACATATCCAAGAATCAAGTAATGCATTCAAGAACCAAACATATTGCAATCCGATATCATTTCTTGAAGGATAAAGTTGCAGAAGGAGAGGTCAAATTGGATTTTGTTCCAACTACAGAGCAAGTAGCTGATATATTCACAAAACCTTTGCCAAAGGAAGTATTTGAATACCTTCGGAAGAAGTTGGGAGTAGTCACACCACCCAAGCACTGACTAGCTATGGGAAACACATTCTCAGGGGGAGCATTCAAACTTTTTAAGTCTCGAGAATGTTGTGCATAGACTCAGGGGGAGTCTGCAGCAGCCCTTTGGTATTATTGGCAAAGGGGGAGAAGAAATTGAGCAAGGTTGCAGTGTGTTGCCAACAATTCCAAAGGGGGAGATTGTTGAGCAAGGTGCAGCAAAAGAATTGCAAAAGTATTGTCATTGTTGTCAACACAGACATGCATTGATGTAGTTGATGCAAGAGGTCACAGATCAAGTGCAATGAATTTCAAGGAAAACAGAGGTGACCCAGATTCAAAAATTGGCAGAAAAAGACAAGGAAGAAAACTGTCGCGATATCGCGACATGTTTTCTGTCGCGATATCGCGACAAAACAGAGGAGAGAGAAAATGCAAGAAAAATTGTCGCGATTTCGCGACATTGCCGAGGAGAGAGAAAATGCAAGAAAAATTGTCGCGATTTCGCGACATTGCCGAGGAGAGAGAAAGTGCATGAAAAATTGTCGCGATTTCGCGACATGGCCGAGGAGAGAGAAAGTGAAAGGCAAACTGTCACGATTTCGCGACATGGCCGAGGAGAGAGAAAGTGAAAGGCAAACTGTCGCGATTTCGTGACATGCTGGCAGAGAAGGAAGCAAGGTGAAAAGATGTCACGATTTCATGACATAAATGGAGGAAAGGAGCTTGCAACGAAAAGTGTCACGATATCGCGACACGTCGGGTTTTCGCGACCCGAAGAGGAGAGAGAATGCTCAAGCAACAAAGGTGTAGCGATTTCGCTGCATGTTGAAATGAATGGAAACAAAGGTGTAGCGATTGCATGATGGAAATACATGGCACAAAGGTGTAGCGATTTCGCTACAAATAGGAAGTGCAGAAAACAAAGGTGTAGCGATTTCGCTGCATGATGGAAATACATGGCACAAAGGTGTAGCGATTTCGCTACAAATAGGAAGTGCAGAAAACAAAGGTGTAGCGATTTCGCTACAAGTGAAAAGGCACAAACAAGAAGATGTAGCGATTTCGCTGCATGACAAAATGTATGGAAACAAAGGTGTAGCGATTTCGCTACCAGTCAAAATTGCAAAACTGAAAGATGTAGCAAGTCGAAAGCACAAGGCACAAAGTTGTCACGATTTCGCTACTGCATAAAGCAAAGATTGTACGGAAGTAGAGAACGTCACGATTTCGTGACATGTTCCATTTTCGCGGTTGCTGGCAAAGAAGATTGTACGGAAGCAGAGAACGTCATGATTTCGTGACATGTTCCATTTTCGCGGTTGCTGGCAAAGAAGAGTGTACGGAAGCAGAAAGCGTCACGATTTCGTGACAAAGCTGAGGATGACGTCAGTAAAATTGAAAATGTCACGATTTCACAACAGAGTGCGAGGAAAGCTGCTGGAAGTCGAAAGTGTCACGATTTCGCGACAAGAATGATGATGACGTCAGCAAAGTCAGAAAGTGTCACGATATCGCGACAAGGTGCAAGGAAAGTTGCTGGAAGCCGAAAGCGTCACGATTTTGCGACATGCTTAAGGATGACGTCAGCAAATGTTGAAAGTGTCGCGATATCACAAGTATTTATGCTTAAGGATGACATCAGCAAATGTTGAAAGTGTCACGATATCGCGACAAGGTGCAGGGAAAGCTTTCAAGAGCCAAAATGGTCATGATTTCGTGATAGCAAGGGCATGAATGGTACGGCTATAGAAAGTGTCACGATATCACGACAGGTAACAGTTTGGCGGGTAAAAGCCGAAAAAGCATGCAAGGTGACACGTGTCAGAAAAAGTAGATAGGAAAATCATGCAGCCAGTTATGTAAAAAGTAACTGATGTCAGATCTGCAGTTACAGATTGACAAGTGTTAGTCATGCACTAGAACAGCTGTATATTCTTGATTGAAAAAGCATTCGATGCATCACATATGCAGTTTTGAAAAAGCATTCGAAAAGCCGTATTTGAAGAAATTGAACAGCCAAATATGAAGGATCGTAAAAGCTTTCAAAAGACGTATTTGCAGCATTCAAAATAGTCGTATTGCAAGGAATCGAACCGTCGTATTGTAGGGTTTTGAATAGTCGTATTGCATGGATTCAATAGGATTGAGGGTTTCGAATAGTCGATTGCATGGATTCAATGTATTGCATGGATTCAACAGCGATTGGGGTTTCGAATAGTAAGTGCATGGAATCGAACAATCGTATTGCATGGATTCGAACAATCGAGTATGTGATTCGATCGCATGCAGGATTGAAAGGTTATAAAAGAATAGTCGTACAGAGAAGAAGGTTGTCGCAGTAAGAGGGAAATTGCTGTGAAAAGAGGGTTAGAAAAGAGTCAAGAGAAAAATTAGCAGAGCCGTGAGAGTGTGCGTAGTTGGGTTAATTGCGGCACTACCAGTGGTCGTGCATGAAGTGAAGACATTCTTATGTCATTTTAAATTGAACAGAATTGCAGTCCAAGTTGGTGCTTGGTACTAGGGGTTGGTGCTCCATCTCATTGCAGCAAAAATTAAGGGGTTGGTGCTCCTTCCAGTAGATGCTCGGTAAAGTATTTGTAAAATTGGTATTTTGCAAAGACTCGGATTTGGATTGGAGTCCAAGCAGTCATTTTTGAGGAGTAGCCAAATTGGTGAACCTCGGTATATTGAGTGTTGTGGTGTGCTCTCTTGTTCAATCTGTTTTTCTAGTTTTCAAGTTCTCTTTATTTCATATTAAATGTTGTAGATATAAAAATTAATAGCTACACTGATTCACCCCCCCCTCTCAGTGTCATTGTGTGAATATCACTTTGTATTCTCAACCTCAATTACCTTACAATATATTAAAGTTTTAGGGTTAGTATGAATGTGATGGAATGCCTCACATCATAGGGATCGATGGTATTTGAGAAGAATGTTTTAAGATAAGTCACATGGTATGATATACAAGGGAGTGTTGAGGATATGAGGCCTAACTTTGAGGGTTAAAACTATTGTGTCATTAGCCTCACATTCCCCATTGTTGAAAGACTAATCCCAAGATCATATTTCTTAAAATCTTACTTGGAAAGACTAAACTTACTAACAAAATTTAGAATACATACATTCAAAATAGAATACTTATCAACTAAAATCCTTTTAATGAATTAATGGTTGATGTGGCCTATAATGTATAGTGACAAATATTTATATTTATGTGGCCTATAATGTATAGTGACAAATATTTATATAAAAGGAAGTGGAGAATATCATCCTTATGAAATGATATGGTTGTTTTATTAAATCCTAATTGACCCTAAAATGGAAGTGAAGTCAATAGAATTAAGATAGTGAGGAAGGATTTGTTTACTCAAAATTTAAATAGTATGTGTCTATGAACCAAAGAAGATCTAAGAAGTTAAGAAAGGGAGATATTAGCTAGTGTTCTCTCAAGTTACCATATAAAATCAAATGCACCTTTGGCTTTGTTCATATATTATATGATAAAAGGTCTTTCAAATGGAGGAGTTCATTTTGAATGAAGGACCAAAGGGGGTCTTGGTAGTTGACTTGTTGAGGTTTGTTAAGATTTATTTTTGTATTATTGCCTTGTCATAACATAGATGTGAAAGATATGATTAATATGATGAGAAAAATCTAGGGTTCCCACCATCCCTTGGTTTAGAGGTGGCACATTTCTATAGTTGACATTATTTGTTGCACTTTGATTTTGATTAATGACTTGGTCATGGATTTTGGAAAATTCCTAGACCTTGATTTGAAGTTGGCTAAAAATTAGAACATTAAGAATAATTTATCCATTATCAATAAGGTATTGGACCAAATTATTGAGTTCTATGCATTTATTGGTTGCATGACCATTGATATGATGGAAGGCACATTGCTCATTTGGTCAAAACCAAGAGGTTTTTTTCCTACTAGGCTCTATAAACTTGACAGGTGGGATTTATATCATATTGACTCTAAGAAGATGATTTGGGATGATATAAAGATACTCATCTAGTTAGGAGTACCTCTTCTTGATATTTTTTTGGTTGGAATTTCATAGGATGAGCCTTTGAAGGTTCTTAGTAGCATTAACATAATTGGTGTGGTAAGAGTTTATTACTCCATCACCAACATGTTTATTCTTGTACTATCCCTTTGGGTTTGGGAAAGACTTATCTTCCTTTTTGGTTGTCTTAAATTTTATTTTCTCTAATTTAGCGAGGGTGATATTTACTCTCTTACCATTTTAGAGGTGTCTACAATGAAAGACATATTAGTTGTCTCTAAATAGAAGCCTAAATACTCATTAAGATTATCTATAAAAATGTCAAATATCTAGGAGGGAGAACATATTATAGTCTCTCAACTAGAGCTCACAACCTTACCTAAAAGTTGACAACATTTTTATTTATATTGCTTGAGTTGGTATAGGTCGCTTATGGTGACCTCCTCAATGTAGACTAAGAATTGCTTATCAAATATTTCTACAAGATATCTAAATATTTATAGGGGCTATGATGGTATTTGGTAGTACCATTCCAAGGTGGGACCACTAAGGCTCTTAGAAATATTCTTTAGGAGTAATATTTCATCATATGAAATGTCACTACAAGTAGTCCTAAACAACCTAAGGTGGTTGATAGGATTCTCATTCTCTTTATACATTTGAAACTTGGGGGTTTCAAAGTTGGGAGGAAAGTGGCAGATTTCTACAAATGTATATAAAGGTTGGATAAATATGCCATCATAAGAGTACTTGTGATTGAAAGATAATCCTTGGATAATAACCATTTGCTACTTCAATTGCTGTAATTAGGTAGTCAAATTTTTAAGTATAGAAGATATGGCATTAGACAATGATGATCGGATGAAAGGTATATGTTTAGAGATAATAGGAATTTGATAATTTAAGTTAGATGATATTTTGGATACTTGGGAATATGATATCAAAGCTAACATTGTAAATTTATTTTTAATATGCCTAAAACTAGACAATTGTCTTGATTGGAATATAGATGATGAAATATGGGTGGGTTAGGATTTGGCATTAACCCTAACCCAATTTTTTTTGGGTTAGAATGAGTGATATGAGATAGATTTGGATGAATATCAGTATTAGCTATTTTTATGTTTGGAGAGACACTTGGGTTGAGCTTATAGATAGCTTCTACTTACTAAGATATAGGGTAGTTTGAACTACCTTGCAATAGTTATACAATGATAGGAAAATATGAATTATGCACCAATGGAGGGGAAATAACTTAATTTACAACATCCATTAATGTTGTGATGGAAGGTGGGTTAAGTCAATAATATAGAGCCTGATTTATTAAGATTTACATTAATGGACCTAAAGAATATTTTCAATTAATGTAGTTACAAAGGATTAAAAATAGGTTATTGGGGTTAATACAATAAAACATTATCCTCTATATAGTCTCCTTAAGTTGCATTAGGATTTTTCAAAAATCCTCCATAATTTTCATGCTTTTATAAGAAGCGGTCAATGTGGGATGTAGATTGGAAGACTAGTATTCCATCCTCTTCATGGGTTGGCCTTAAGAAACTTTGAGGCGATGAGGCTTCCTCTTCTTGGTCAAAGGTAGGGTTATCAACGCTAAGGTGTTCATCTTGGTACTCAATGGTAGGGTTATGATTATTGGCCAATTGATGAATGAAAATATGGGTCATGCATATTTTCTTAGACATGGGATTTAGGAGAGAAAATAAGATTATTGAATATTTCAATTGATTACAAAATTGTTTAAAAGAAGAAGATACAAATGTTTTATATCCTTATATCACCTTACCTTGATATACCTATTCTATTATATATACCTCAAAGTACTCCCTAAATACCAAAGGCTATGATATAGCTAAATCCTCTCTATATACCCATTGGTATGTGAGATAAATTTAATACATGAATATCCAACAATATGTGGAATTGTTGATCTAGATATGTGGATGAGATGGTATATGAGGGGTAATAATTTCCTCCTTATGAATCCCACTAGTCCACTATGATATGCTCCTTACATGCATAAGTGCACATGAGATCCTATGTGGGTGATTAGTGGCCTAGGCTCACAATGTACCCAATATAGCATGGTAATTTGTATTACAATTAGAAAATCAAGAAGATCATCAATAGGAATAGCAATTGGTTATGTTCTTATTAACTTTGATTAATGTGATCTAGCTAAGCAAACATGATTAGAGTGGTTTTGACTAAAGTTTGATAGCTTTAAAGTTTATTAAGATTTGACTTGGTCAAAGGAAGATCTTGGGACCCACTATGGTGTTCCTGTTGGGTTCACCAAAATGTGAGACAAGTAATAGCAAATGGATTCTAATTTATAGATGGAAATGGTGTACTATATCCCTTGTTCCCCTTCAATGTTAGGTCCATGGTATATCACTTTGAAGATAGGGGACGTTTCATGCCTAGCCTATTGTTTTATGATTAAATTTGAGAACACCTAGGTTTCTTTAAGATATCCCTATTGACTACTTTACCTTAGTCTAACAATAACTACAAATGAAGTCAAAAAAAATGTAGTAGATAAGACTAAGTCTATATTCCTTTTACTCTTCAAATGATAAGACAAAGATGTTTCTTGATTTTAAGCAAGGCTCTAAGAAGGGATGCGACAAATATGCATAATTTCTACATGCAATTTGATTTTAGATGATGATGCAAAATTGATCTATGACTTATCTAAGAAAACAACAAATGTAAAATTATTTTTTCTCTAAGACAATATGGTTATGCTTTTTATTCCTTTCCTCTTTTCTTTAATAACTAATGAAAGAATAGAAAATAGAAGAAAATGAGCAACAAATATATTGATATAAACCAAAATGTTAAGTTTAAAACAAATAAAAGTGGTAGAAAGGAACAAATTGATCTAATTATACCTTATAATAGTAGTTCCACCTATCATAGAAGTGTTATCAATGCTTCTAATAGTTGATGGCATTTTTATCTATGTCCTATTCCCATAGATAGCTACAAAATAGACATGATGAGAAAGATGTCAAATGAAGAGGGTCTACATAAGTTAGTGGAGGGATGTTACTTCCTTGGATACCATCAAATCCTTATTCACAAGGAAATATTTTAAAATCAAAGCTAAAAATGTTGTCTATGAGATAAAGGGCAAACACACCATAGTCAAGCAGTAGCACTAACACTTTCAATCATGGTTAGTGCTTTTTCTATCTATGAAGAGAGGGATTTATGATAAGATTTATAGTATGTACTAAAGTATATTAGAGTGTAGTAGTGCTTTTGGTACTATAATTCTATGGTCCTTCTACCTTTAAATGTAGCAAAATAGATTTTGAGACTTAGAACCCATGATGAAATAATAAAAGTCAATATCCTAACCAGTAAGGTATAGGAATTTAATCAAATATGTTCTACTAATTAACATTAATATAAAATATGAAATTAAAATACGACATTAAATGCTAATGGGGTAAGAAGCAAATCTAGTAGCCTTCAAAGGAGATGCTAAAATGGTCATACAAATGTAGCTATGGTTGACCTAGAACTAGGATCTCCACCTTTCACATAGACTCTAATAGCCTCCACACAAGCTCTCTAATCATGTCCTTAGGAGAATATTGACAAGATTCACATGCAAATATCAAAATCCAAATGAGAAGCAGTTTGTTATGCAAGGTTAAGTACAATTTTTTAGATAATTATTACATTATTTGCATGATAATTAAAGAGATAGGAAGATAAAGAAATATGTTGACCTCTAAAGCACCAAGAGTCTCTTGAGACACCAAGAGATATATCAATCTATATATTTGTACAACCTATATGTATTGTTTGATGTATGAATAAATGCTCTCTTATCTTGTTACTCGATCCATTATTGGTATTAGAGTAGGTGTCCACGGTCTTTGTAATGTGTATTTGGTGCATTGGTCAGTCATTCTGTCTAATTTGAAAGTCAACATTAGAGACCTCCCTGAAGGTCCACAAAATCAACATACCCTTACCCTTTTATAGTTGTGATACCATTCTTTGTTTCTACATCATACGCCTCAACCAACTCACCTCCCTTGACTACCTTATCGTATTATAGAATTACAATGTTGTAGATCCCACCACGATCGTCAAATGGGATATTTTAAAATAGAAATATGTTGGTCAAATGTTAGAATGACATCTTGATATTCACATAACTGCACATCATTATATAGCTTGAGAAGTCAATACCCATGAGCTCTAAGTCTCCCTATAATTCCCATAAAAAAAAATTTGCATGGAAATTAGAATATTTTTCAACCATTCCATTTTCCCATTCTTTTTTACCTCTTCTTCAACTTACTGCTATGGGTTCTAATAGAAAAAAATAAAATTCCTATCCCACCTCTACTTGAGACAAATGAAGCGCTCTAGCATGATAGATGAGTTAAAAATTCTAATAAGTAGACCCCACCTACTTTAGACAAGAGTGACCTCTTCCATAAAAGGACACTACTGATAACACTAGATGATATCTACCAAACCTTGTCCATAAATCTTGCACTTATCCATGGATTCCTTGTCCTATTTTTTCCTACTAAGAAGATTAGCCATTAAATTTAAATAAATATTCAAATCTTGCACTTATCACCTTTCTTGCCAAAAACCTAGATACACGGATCTATTTCTTGCAAGCATCCATCGTGTTGTAGGTGGTAGTACTAGAAATTATAATGTGTGGGGCAACATTGAAGGTGGCCATTTTTTTGGATTCCATGATGGTGAAGTTGATATAAACAACAAGAGCATAATCCTCATATTTCAACTATAAGTTCATGAATGTGAGTTTAATCACCTGCTTCTTTGAAGTAAGCTTCCCCATTGATTTATTTTTTAAAATAAATAAATTAATTAAAAAAAGAAAAAAATAAAGACATGAAAAAGAGAAAATAAGAATGAAGAGAAAAAAGAGAAGAAATAAGAAAGAAATAAAAAAGAGAGGAAAAAGGTCATTTTTTTTTTCAATTTTTTTTACTATATTTTCTTTATTTTTGCAATTTCCTATAGTTATAAATTATGGTAAAATTTTCAAATTATTAACTATAAATAAATATCTTGCAAAATTAAAAATGGGGAAGTACATTTTTTTTAAAAGGTGCATTTTCAGTGGTGATTAACACCTTCAAATTTCTTATGCAATTTGCTTCAAAAAATTTTCATACTTTTTAAACATGTGCTTAAGCACACTCACAACATTTGGTATTAATGAAACCTTTGACTTGCATTTACAGGTAAAGTTGTTGCATTAAGCTACTATGTCTATAGCCTAATAAAGCTACCATAATGATGTCTAGGTAGTGACCCTTTAAATCATTGGGAAAAACTAAGGATATATATTTTTTGTGATTATTCACTCCATTTTCTACCCTATTTATCACTATCGCTAGATGTAAATCCTAAAATTAAGAAATTTTAAGTATATAGAAAAGTTACACCCATGTACAAGGATTTCTCTTTAAGTAGGTGTCATTGATAGGGTGAATCCCTTTTCATACTACCTTGGTACCATGTATCATTCTCTTTCATGTACCTTAAGGTCTCTCTCATGTGTGGTTTTGTATGTTGAGAGGACTAATTTCTTTCACATTCCAACAAGTATATAAGAAGGGCAAGGTATATACAAAAGGTTTTCTATATTTGACTAGTGGTATATTGAAAGGGGGATCATTTGGGAGACATAAGGAACCCTCACAATAGCCACATAAAATTATTTTCTTATATAACCATAATTACTCAAAGGTCCAAACTTTAAAAAATGGTAGAACAAGGTCAAGACCATTCTAGTGGTTGAGAAACTCTAGGACATTATCATCAAAAATATCCCTCAACCAAAAGAGAATGAAGAGTCTAAATAATAGTTTTATGAGGTAGACACTAAGGCACTAATGATTATCACCCTTGCTACATAAAATTTCATTCAACCCCATGTTGGTGAAGCAAAAATATCCAAGGAGGCATGGGATACACTTTCTACCATGTTTGAATGGAAAAATGAAACCACAATTCTTCACCTTCAATCTCAACTCCACACACTAAGAGTTTAAGATGGGGAAAGCATTGAAGAATTTCTTCATAGAGTTGCTAAATTTAAGGCTATATTGAATACCATGGGGAAAATAGTAGAATATAGGCTCTTAGTACCCATCATACTTAGAGCCTTACTAAATTCTTTTTAAGTGTTGATTACTTCATTGCAAGTATTAAATAGGAAGGTGTCTTTTGATGAATTGGGGAATATTCTTTAACAAAATGAAGAAACCAATAAGTTGGGGAACCAACTGATAAATAACACACTCATTTCCACAAAGAAGCCATAGAAGATTTCTTTCTCATCTTCATATTCATCACAAAAGCAATCTCAAAAATAGAGGTACTACTATATCAGTAAAAGAGGACATGATACAAAGTATTGTTAATATAACTCTTTGACTTAAAAAATATATACTCTAAACCATATCCCAAGCAAAAACAAGGGCATGCTACATATAAATAACTAGAATCCCATTTTGAATAGGATTTTGAACTAGTGCACAAGGTCTTGATGTCCAAGGTAGTAAAAAAAAACAAAGGATGAAATTTGGTATATTGCTTTAGGTGATAGAAGTACATGACTAGAGAAAATGTGTGGTTTGACTATTTGTAAACCAAGATAAAAAACCAATCACTATTGTTGATGATAAGATATATAATGTTAAAAGAGTAGGAAATGTTCCTCTCAATCTGACTGATGGCAAATGAACGATTGAAAATGTGCTATATGTCCCAGGATTAGCAAACAAATTTCTATCTATATAAAATATTCTAGATTTAGATATGGTAGTTGAATTTCATGTTGTTAATGGAAAAAGAGGTATTTCATCACCAAAACTGGTAAGTTTGTAGCAACTAGTTCCTATAAGAATGGCTTATTTTCCCTCAATGTTATATCATCTTCTAATGTTGCACTATCTACTACCATAACATATGCTATATCAATCTAGCACAAGAGATATGGAAATATAAGTTTTGGATACTTCAACTAGTAAGCATAATATGGTGATAGGTCTATTCAACCTTTCACCCATAATGTTAGTATGCTCGAGTTTTTTTGCAAGAAAGCAACACTGAGTACCTTTTAAGATCACTTACATATTAAAAGGATAGTTGGATGTTTTACATACTAATATATGTGGACCAATTCCAATAAGTTATGGTGGACAGGTACTTTTAGTTTTTTATTTATTACTATTCACTAAATATGTGGATATAATGCTTTCCACTCAATTTAGATGCCCTCATGAATTTACAAAACTTCAAGAAGTTTGTTGAAATAGAAACTAGGCATCATATTTGAGTCTTCTGCTTAGATCAAGGGGGAATATACATCCAATATTTTTTCTATATTTCTCACATAAAATGGGATCAAGTGACAACTTACTACTACCTAATCCCCACACCATAATGGGGTTTCTAAGAGAAGGAACCATTCCATCATGGAAATGGTTTGTTGCATGCTCACAAGAGTTGGTCTAAAGTAGCAATATTGGAATGAAGCTAATTCTACTATAGTGTATCTTCAAAATAAAGAAACAATAAAGGAACTTCAAGGAATTACACCTAAAGAAGCTTGGTCTGGGATAAATCCATTAGTTGTGCATCTTAGAGTTTTTGGAAGGCATACATGCATATACCAAAATAAAAGAGGACCAATTTGGATGTAAAAAATTTATCTTGCATATTTATTGGGTATGATGAAGCATCAAAATATTATTGATTAATTGATCTAGTCACCAAGTATATACATATAAGTAGGGATGTGATGTTTGGAAAAGAATTTAGAAGTAATACATGCTAAAGATCCCGAGGAGTCTAATGATGCCACATATCCTATTATGAACATTGAGTTAAATGAGAAAGTTCATGAAGTTTTAAAATATGAGTTAGATTTAGAAGTGGTTTATGAACTAGTAATAAAACTAATAGTGACTACTCCACCACAACAAAGAAAGACTCCAAAATGGATCACAATGCTAAGATTGATGTGCCACCTGATATAACTTCCATGTGATCATGTACTTGTTGGCATTTTTGCCACATTTTTTTTATTGTTGCTTATTCATGCATAAATTGTTGAAGTTCTCACTCCTCTGTGTTTCTCTACGGGTTTTGTGCCAAAATAGCTAAGTCCAAAAATTGTCGCGATATCGTGACATGTCGTGCTATCACGGTTTTTAGAGGAGAGAGAAGCCTAAGTCAGAGAATGTCACGATATCGCGACGTGTTCCAAAATCACGGTCAAAACAGTCAACGACAGCAAGGGAGTAAAACCGTCACAATATCATGACATGTTGGATATTTGCAATCAACGCAGTCAACGGAAGCACTAAAATGAAATTTGTTGCGATATCGCGACATGTTGCAAAATCGCGACTTGCGGTGGCCATGGAGCAGAGTGATAGAAAATGTCATGAAATCGTGACATAATTGAGCAAAGAGCAATGTCAATGAAACTCGTCGTGATATCGCGATAGAATAGCAGAGGGAGCAAATGGAGAAAAACGTTGCGATATCACGACATGAAGTGATAATGATGAAGAAGGCAAGAAAATGTCATGATTTCGTGACATATTTGACAGGAAGGGCAAAGAGCGGAGAATTGTTGCGATTTCGTGACATGTCGCGTTTTCGCGAGGCGAAAGCAAGGAGGCAGCCAAATTGTACGAAATGTCACGATTTTGCGACATGTTCCATTTTTTGTGAGGCGAAAGGAAAAAATAAGGAGAACATAGAAACCTGTCGCAATTTCACGACATGTTGAAGATGAAAGAACCAAATGAAAAAAAAAGTCGCGATATCGTGACATGTCGCATTTTTGTGCCCTGTTGCATTTTCTCGGGTTGAAAGCCAAACTGTACAAGACAACGAGAACGTGTCATGATTTTGTGACATGTCGCATTTTCGTGACCTGTCACGTTTTCGCAGGTAAGAAGGAGGCCAAGACAGCATAAGAGAAACATGTCGCGATATCGCGACATGTTGCATTTTCGCGACCTGTCTCATTTTTGCGACAGAATCAACGACAAAAGGCCCGATACAATTTTGTTGCATTTTTCTTTAGGATTGCATAGGAGAACGTGCAGAGGAGATAAGGATCAATTAAAGGCTCTCCAATAGTTTTTAGATCATGGTCAAAGAAGCGGTTCCAAGATTAAATGTTGCTGATTACCGAGGTGTGCAAGATGGAAGAACTTGAAGCAGTTTTTGATGCCGCCAGAATTAAATATGCCTCCAATATTCAAAGCGCCTATTCATGATCTCTTACAGCTTTTAGCTTCCCTTGATAATGGTCATTTGATGAAGAGATATGGGCCCTCGTTTTCCTCAGTTGTAATCCATTGAAAGCGGAGACTGTCATTTCTCTGAGGTGGATTAAGGGGATTGTTCTTCGAAATATGCTTCATGTATTAAATGCTGTAATATGAAAGGAAGAGGACGAACCTCTATAAATACCAATGTAAAACTCAAGCAAAAGGAGGAGGATCTTGTTGCAGAAATTGAAATAGAAATCCTAGATGCAATTGCTTCCATTCTTAGTGTCTTCTAGAGTTGGTGATCTAATTTTTTGTGTATGTTTGGCTTTCTGTTGTGATTTACTTCTGTGTAGTCTAGTATAATATCGCTTGAATTCTCATTGTCTTGAATTTGGCTATATTGGCATCTGAATGTTTGAAGTTTATTTGGAAGCAAACTCATGGCTAATGTGTGATCTAATTTTTGTGTTCTAAGAGTCAGTTGCTGCTGAGATTTAGGATCTAGTTGAAGTTATTGTTGTTTGAGATTATTATCCCCATTAATGATCGGCTTCGGCTATATTTACATCCCTTTTAGTTTATTTCCCATTTATTTCTACATTTTCCTATTTCTTTCCTGTATCTCTAGTCTTGAAACCATTTTAGATTAGTGTGGGAACCAGCCCTCTCTAGATATTGGTCCGAGAGACATTTCTTTCTCTTGACCTTTTAATGTTGGCCGGGTCTAGGGCACATAAATGTAGAAAATCCTTTCCTGTGGCAGATTCGTGACCAACAGTACTCTGGTATAAACCTCCTTGATCACCCATAGAAATTATTACAATTTACAAAAACAACCAAAATGAATAATAAAATAATACAATCAATGCAAATTACTCAAATATTCTCAATTTATATTTCAAACCCTTGAGTTAGGGCAACACTGTACAATGCTCCTTATTGGAAGGAAGCCACTTCTTACAATATCTCAATATGAGATCCTAACAAAACAATATTCTTCTCTTCATATCCTCTCTATGAGTCTTTGCCCATATTTATAATTCCCAACTACCTACCACTCCCACTTATCCATACATGTGGGATAATTACATCTAATATAATATTATAATATTAATACAATATTATAATATTAAATACTTATCTTGGGTACCTAACATACTCACAGTAGCACAAGGTAAAAAGTAAATATAGGTTTGATGACTTTAATGATAGAAGGTTCAAAATCAACATTAGTGATCGATGATAGGTGGACTAAGTGCAATATTGCATTGTTGGGTGCCACCCACATCTAACCTTTCGATCAATTTATGGGTTCTCAAGGTGAAGTACTTACTTATACTAGTGATTTGGTATTTTCATAGCCCAATACTTATTCATAGTACTAGAGATATCCCTATCCTCCATTCAAGTGTGTCTTAAGGTATCCAACATATCTACTAGAGTTCAATTTTATCCATGGATTGTATAATCCGTATGCAACACCTTAGTTTTTACAAATGCTAGACTAGCAACAATAATGTATCCTCATGCACAAGTAACAAAAATTATCTGGCTATCCTACCCCACTTGGATATACTATGTAAGGACCACATAATATTCAATATAACAATCTTATATTGGTGACAACAAATACTGTTGGATTTTAAGACATTATATTAGGTCCCAATATTCTTGATCTAGAGTAGAATAAAATATAAAAGCAATCAATATATAAGATGTACAATATAATTAATAATAATATTCATAAAAGTTACAAATATCAATATAAATGGCCAAGATCATTCATGCAATAACATGAAGAACACTCACAATAGAATTGCTCAAAATATTCATACAAGCTTCAATATTCATTTTTTTTAATGTTTTATATATTTTATAGATAATATTCATGGACCTTTTTCTCCATTATATAACCTTAGAAAGGTGACTCTTCAATACTTGACTATTGCACTCCTTACATATCTAGGAGTTACAACCTTTTCTATTCTTTACATAAGACAACTCTCACATGTCCTTTGGCTTCTCATCTTGCCAATTGTATACATGAATCTTGACTCTCTACTTACATTCTACTTAGCTCTATGACACTTTCACTTTTCTATATGACACTTATAATTCTACATGCACACCTAATACATGACACTTGTACACTTTCTCATATTACATATTTGCACACTTAATTACATGAAACTTGTGCACTTTCTCTCATTATACACTTGCACTCTTACTTACATGACACTTGTGTATATCCTGCACATAGAAACTTATATAAAAATAAAAATATAAATCACTCTCCTAAACTATAGACTAAAACTCTATTCTAATAAGTACATCGTACCATAGGTACCATGGGGTACATTAGCATGTACCCAATAATGCAATATTCTCCAACACCTCCTTGTATTATATTATTTGGTTATTAAAGACTTTAGTTTTCAATCTTTGATTCTTGATTTTGTCCTTTCACTCTTGTTTTGACATTGCTCTAGATTCTGGCACTTATTTTTTTTCTTTTAAATGTATATTCTTTAACTATATTTATTTTACCTTTCTTGATCATTTTATTATGTTTCTTTATTTTGTTCTGTTCTATCCTAGTCTTGATCCTGCTTCGTTGGTCCTCTAAATTCTTTCATGTTCCTGTAGTCTGCTTTCCTATAGCATTTGTAAGATCAGTGCCTTATAAAATATTTGATTTTTTTTCAATTTTATTCTTTTTATAATTGTCTTCATTGATTAAGATTCTTGTTGTAAGAGCTTTGAATTCATTTTCTTCTATTGATTCTTCTATTTCTTGAATTTATTGAACTAAATTCCCTTTTTGATTTTCTTCTCTTGATTGTAATTGATGTTGTTGTTGAACATATCGATATTGAGGCTAGTATTGCCTTGGATGAAAATTCTGAAAAGATCTATTCATTTAATTTTCTTGATTCATATTCATTTGATTTACTTGCTTCAAAGAATTATATCTACAAAAAATTGTACAATGACATATTTTCTACATATGTGATAGCATCTCATTATCCATCTAGATTGTGACTTTGACAATGTTGCAATATTATTTGATACATTTTTCTTAGATACTAAAGCATTATTAGTATTTTTATTTTTGACTAAATTTTCAGCTTCATATTCTTGAAGATTATTAACCAAATCATTAAATTTTGTTTTCTTATTTAGTACGTGTAGAGAAATAACTAGATGTTTATAACTCTCTAGAAGTGCTCTTAGTGTAACTTGAACAAGCAATTTATTTTCTACCTGTTCTCCCAGAGTCAATGGTTTAGCCTTTATATCTACTACTTTTTGAAGAAAGAGTTCTATACTCTCTCCACTATTAACCTTTAAGGAATACAATTGAGATTGTAAATTCAAAATGGTTGCTTTATTTTTATATTTTACATAATTTTTCCCAAGCATCTGTAGAAGTTTTTGCTTCACTTAAATACAGTTGAATTTCATCCATTATTCCAAATGTAATTAGCATAAGAGCTTTTGTTTTTCCCTTTCATGTTCACTAGGTTTTTTCATCAAGAGGTTTTTTATTCAAATTTACTATTTCCAAAGTTTTCTATAATAAGATTTGGTTTCATTTTATTTTTCCATGAGCTAAAATTTGGTCCTTTCAAGAGTTGAGATTCAGAAAGAAAAAATTTGTTGTTTGACAAAATAGAACTCCAAATTTTTAACCAAATTTATAAATTTGACTTTTTCAAATTTCTTGTAGTAAAGCTTTTATCTCCCTACTTTATTAAATTTGTAAATTCTCTAAATTCTTCTAATTTCAATTTTTCTAAATCTTCAAATTTCTAATTTTTTTGTTATTTGGAGTAGAAAGCCTTCTCTCCAAAATCAAATAAATATTAAAATTTTCAAAAATCAAAAATTTGAAAGAAGTTGCAAAAATTAATTGCAAATATAAAATATAAAAGATATTTAATCCTTTAAAAAAGGTTTAAGTCCTTATAAATCCCACCTACATTATTATTTTCTATGAATTCGGATTCCTTTTAGCTTCCACTTAAATAAAGTTTCTAAGTTTTCGATTCTTTAAAATAAAAAAACTTGACTTAGGACTTTAGCACCAAATGTTTAAAATTTAATATATCAAAAATATAGTATTGCTAACGTTATTTTCTCTTGGTGGATTAGGTCAAGTTGATCATAAACTTAAACCTTCTTATCTTTGAAATGTGCACTCTGATTACCATACCTACAATGTGTTGATTATCTGCTACTAAAGGCATTACTACAATGCTCATAAAGGTATTATAGATTGCATTAACTGGAATACAACATTACAAAGTGTAACGTATGCAAATATTTTTAAAAAATTACTTATTCTACCTTTTCAATACCTATTTTTTGTAGATGGTTCTTTGATTGAACCTTTTTATAGGAATATGAGCATTACGATTGTATTCAATATAATGACAATATATAGTACATTGTGTATGGTTGAATAACCACCTAGTAACAAACTTCCCTAACCATAACCACTAACCACCTATGCAATATATATGCGCTTAATAAACAAATGAATTTAAGCGCAATATAATGTAATAGGAGTTAATATCCCAAATTAGGGAATATTACTCTAACACCCCCCCTTATTCCATTATTTGGGATAACATAGATAACTCCCCCCTTAATGTGAAGGAGATAAAAATGAAAGATACTTTTGTGTTGGTTCTATCTTTGGCTTTGGATCTGGCTCTAGATCTAAGGTTACCTATGTAATAGGACCTCTGGAACTGCAACTGGATCTACCTATGTATTTGCCTCTAGATTTGCCTTTAGGTCTACCTCTGGATAATTGTCGCTGGGTCTATATTTAGGTCTGTCACTGGGTCATTACCTCTGGGACTGCCACTTGGTTAGTCACTAGATCTACCCATTTTTTTAAAGTGTCGATCTTTGCCTAAAAAACACCTTTTACAATGGAATTTTTTAAGAAGTTTGACTAAGGTGTCGGTCTTTGCCAAAAATGCACCCTTACAAGTCTTCCCCCCTTTTTGCAAAATATTCTTGGATGGAGCAAGATAATTATCCCCTTTTTGTTTGTAAAATAAACAAGGTGTGAAGAAATGTTGAGACCCCTTTCAGTTTGCAAAATAAACAATGTGCAAGTCTTGTTTTTGTATCCCTCCTTGTGGAAAAAAATGCACTAATGTTATCTTGAGATTTTGTAAATATTCCCCTTTTTCTTTGGTTTGATGTGAAAAAATATGATTTGGAAAAGTATTTTTAAAAAAATACCTTTGAGGCCCTTCGTTTTCTTCAAAAATTGATGCACGCAGGATTGGAACCCCTGACCACCGACTAAGAGTATTATCATAGGCCTACCAATCGTCTCAGCTATAACATCGACAGGAAAAGAAGGTACTCACCTTATATTTATTTTTTTCAAAGGAAAATGATCAGAAAAATATCTGTAGCAAAAGTTTAGCTTTATGCATGTGTAGGATTCAATCCTTTGTATTATGCACCTGAGCGCCTTAGCAGTGGCCAACCAACTATCCCAACTACTGCTCGGGATGAGAGCAAAGGGGCAACACGTTTACTTTATTTCCTTCTCTGTCGTAAAGTGAAAGAAAAAAATATTTCTTGGGACTTTAGTCCCACATGCATCTAGAGGATGCAATTTCATCGATATAAAATCAAGGTTGCTCCCCCTTTTTTTTGATTGCCTGAGGATAATTAGGAGTTATGATTTCCCCTTTTATCGTGGAGAAACACAGACTGAAATGCATCACATAGATCAAATGAATAACGCCACATCACCACCACTAGCTAGATCACCATGTCAGCCCTTGGAGTTTGCATTGCCACATTAGCTGTCCAGGTGAATTTTCTACCATGTGTCCAGTCCACATTAGTGTTGGTGTAGGTGGTTTGTTTGCCATGTGTCCACTCCACATCACCATTCCATGTCAGCATCAGTCTAGGTGGCTTGTCTACCATGTGTATGCCTCGATATGCATATCATCTGGTCGAGTCAGTCTAGGGATTCCACTTCTCAAGATTTGTGACCTAGCTCATCGGTGGTCCTTGATTTACATCCATCAGGTGGTGTCAGGGTCAGTGCACAGTCAGACTCAGATGGATTGCTAGAGAGTCTTGTGGTCCACTAGGTCACCAATTTCTATACACTCAGATGGTCAGATAGTCCATAGAGGGATCAGTTCAGGGGGGTCCCATATAAGGATTTATGCCCCCTTGGAATCTGTTCTAGTCGCCTCAAAAAATGTGAAATGAATAATACACCCCCTCACCCGCTCTGATACCATATAAGAATATGAGCATTAGGATTGTATTAAATATGGTGAAAATATATATTACATTGCATATGGTTGAATAACCACCTAGTAACCAACTTCCCTAACCATAACCACTAACCACCTATGTAATATATACACACTTAATAAACAAATGAATTTAAGTGCAATATAATGTAATAGGAGTTAATATCCCAAATTAGAGAATATTACTCTAACACTTTTGATGTATGATACTTTAAGAGTTAATGATATCTTGATTGAGCCTCTTGATATTCCCTATATGGTTCAATTTGTTGCTTTATGAGTTAATGCATTGATTTGATGTTCCTTGGCTAGACTAAGTGCTTTAGAAGATAGCGCATTCTCTCTAAATCTTGTGGTTGGCTTGAGTGCTTCAAAGGATAGCACACTCCCTCTACGTCCATTGGCTGGCCTGAGTGCTTCAGAGGAATATCACACTCTATGTTCGCTGACTGGCTTGAGTGCTTCAAGGGAATAACACACTCTATCTACATCCTCTAGTTGGCCTAAGTACTTTAATAAATAGTGCTCTCTCTACGTCCATTGGCTAGCTTGAGTGCTTTAGGGAATAACACTCTTTCAATGTTCATTGGTTGGATAGTGCTCTTTCAATGTCCACTAGAATGAATCTTATAGATGTTCTTCAAATAAAATGATTTGTCTCATAGGAAATGGTACCTAAATAGATTACTTTAATTATCTTTCACCGCTCTTTCTTTTATTTTCTTCTTAAATTTTTCCTAAGATCTAATATTTTTTCTTGAGATCTTTTGAGATTTAATTTTTCTTTATTTTCTTAGGTACTTGCCTAAGTTCTTCAAATATCTTTCTTCTTAGGTACTTGCTTGAGTTATTTCAATATATTTTTTCTTTGGTACTTGCTTGAGTTCTTCCAAATACTTTCTTCTTAGGTACTTGCATAAGTTATTCAAATATATTTTTAGCCTTCTTGAGACTGAAACTCAATAAGTGTGCTATCTAGTCAAGGTCAAAATATGTCCAATATTTAAAGCACTAAAATATCTCAGGTGGCTTTTGGCCACTTAATAAGTGGTTCTCTATCTTTGAAGAGAAATTAGGGTGACTATTGATTTATCCCCTCAATCAATTATTCATGCCTTTGAATGGAGTATTCACTTCCTTTAAAGTGGAAAGACTCTAGCATAGGATCTTTATCAATCTGCAAATTCAAAATTTACAACCTGAGTCTACATTTTCTGCATGTAACTCTTGAATATAAATCCACACCAAATATTTACTCTGATGCTATCCACAGAGTCTACTCAAATTAGCTCTAATACCACTATTGGTTTTTAAGCTAGATTATATTAAGTCCCAATAATATTGATCTAGAGTAGACTCAAATATAAGAGCAATCAATATATAATATGGCCAACATAATTAATAATAATATTCATAAAAATGACAAATATAAATATAAATGACCAAAATAATTCATGTAATAACATGAAGAACACTTATAGTAGAATTGCTCAAAATATGCATACAATATTCAATATTCATGCTTGAATATTTCATACATTTTCTAGATACATTTCATGGAGCTTTGTCTCCATTATATAACCTTAGAAAGGTGACTCTTCAATACTTGACTATTGCACTCCTCACATATCCAAGAGTTGCAACCTTTCCTATTATTTACATAAGACAACTCTCACATGTCCTTTGGCTTCTCATATTGCCACTTGTATACATGAATCTTGAATCTCTGCTTACATGTATACTTAGCTCTATGATACTTGAACTCTTCTACATGATACTGGTACTTCTACATGCACACCTAATACATGATACTTGTGCACTTTCTCATATTACATATTTGCACACTTAATTACATGACACTTGTGCACTTTATCTCATTACACACTTGCACTCTTACTTACATAACACTTGTGCATATCCTATAAATAAAAACTTACATAAAAGAGAAAATATAAATCACTCTCCTAAACTATAGACTCAAACTCTATTCTAATATTTACATTGTACCATAGGTACCATGGGGGTACATTAGCATGTACCAAATAATATAATATTATCCAATAAATACATCATCATAATATGTAGATGGAGCATTAGTCCTAAATGCTACTCAAACTTTAGAAGTAGCACCTAAGATCTAGAGCTAGATCTAGAGAGTTATGAGTCAAAGCTAGAACCAAGAGCTAGAGCTAATCTAGTTGACATATGGATATCGAACATTAATGGAAAAAATAATGTAATAAGGTAGATATTAGATAACTATTACATTATTTGCATGATAATAGAAGAAATAGAAAGACAAAGAGACATGCTAGTTTTTGAAGCACCAAGATCCTCTTGAGATACCAAGAGATATATCAATCTATATATTTTTATAGCCTAGATGTATTATTTAATATATGAATACATGCTATATTTTATTATTGCTCAATCCATTAGATTTGGGTAGAGTTTTCTTACTTGTAAAGCAAATTTCAATTGGGTAGGGCTTCACTAGTCAAAAGATTTATTATTTTAGGTTGTCCTAGGGGCTGACTTTATAAAAGCCATGGCTTCACTTGGAGGATACTTAGGAGGATCTACTTGACTTGGTAGGTTGAAGTGGTAGTAAGGTACATGGTGAAAGCACGAGATTCCGGAAACAAAAAGGATAAACTAAAATTGCAATGTAAATGAAACTAAAATAACGCTTAAACCCTATGTTATTGAAAATTGCATAAAAAGAAAGAACATGAACACAAGATATTAAAGCAATATAAAAATCGGCCCTTTTATTGATATGCTTTGCGAATTCGTGTTACAATGCGTCTCCTTCATTTTTATGGGATAGGAGCGTTAAATATTGCTCTTTTACAACTTATTCTAGAATTCCTTCTTTCGCGTGCCCACATATAAGATGGGCGAACCAAAACGTCATCGTCGCTTGCGTTGATAAAGGTCGATTCCTCGCTGCTCCTCCAATGCTGCAAATCTGCGTTCAAAGAAACAAACAAAGAATCAGTAGCACCTGTGTATGACAAATAAAAGATAAATCTAACTATGATTGAAATGAATCTAAATGAAATGAAGACTTGACAAAAGCATAAACATGAAACTAGCTAAATACTATAAAAGAAATAAAGTGGGGGGGTGCCCGAAGGCAAACCACCCATAGGTGAAACTTTGCTTCGACACCAATCCGCTTAGGATGGATCCGAAACCTGATGTGATGTGTTGTCGGCAAATTGGTAGAATATTGTGGTCAGAAAATCGGTGTTGGTTCTTGATTCGTGCTTTCAAAAGTCACCCAATAACCTCTCTTTCGATTAAGAGATTATGGATATTGAAAACACAAATCGCAAGTAAATGAATTAGCAGCACTTCGTCGCTCAAAATGCTCCTGCTCGGTATCCCTTTTGGGTGAGGAAGCTCACCATTTTATAGACCCAAGGGGTCTCTTTGAATTAATCATGCAAAAGTGTTTCTTTGCATGAATGCTTTTGTTTGTGAATAGAAGACTTCTTAATAAAGGGCTTCTTAACTGCCTCTATGCATGTCTTTGTATGCTTAGAAAATCTCACTTGCACTCCCATGCAATGAAGGGATAGCTAAGTGGCAAATCTGAGTTGTCTTAAAAAGCTCACTCCCATTCCCATGTAGTGAAGGGAGAGTCAATTGGTAGATAAGAGTTGTCAAAAGAACTCACTAGCACTCCTATGCCATGCAAGAAAAGCTAAGTGGCAGTTCTGAGTTGTCATGCATCGAGGTCTGAATTTTTGTCGATCAAACCTGGCGTTCGTCCCACCCAGAAGCGAGTGCTAATAATCGTCCCTGGGTGAAACGAGTATAAATCCATACTCGTCCCTGGGTGAAACGAGTATAAATCCATACTCATCCTTGGGTAGGACGAGTACAAATTTGCACTCGTCCCTGGGTGGGACAAAATAAGAAATAAAGTGTCTAAAAGGTGCCAAATTGATTTTTGACTTGCAAAACTGCTCTGTAAGTGGTTAGAACCACTGTTTAACCTCTGGGGGCTACCCTGGGGGCTGTGTGTGTTAATGTGATCAGTGTTTGTAGTCACATAATTGGATTGGTGATGTTTTGGTGTCTATAGATGCCCCTTTTTAGGAAGCGTTGTGCAAGGCACAACGTCGAGCAAAAATAGATAACCAAAGCACTAATGATTAGGGTTTCTCAGTAACCTAACCAACTCTTGATGCCCCAAGTATGAAAAGGGTATGCATTCTTGAATCCTTGCTTCTGACGAGCTAAGGAATTTGATTTCAAGTATTAACCTGTTTTGGTGAGGTTTGACTTGAGCTTGGTCATTGATCAGTCATGAATAGGCAAAGGGCGCAACCTTTTATCCACGGGGGAACCTTGTGTTCATGATTCACAAATGCCAAGCGTTTAATCAGTTTGTGATAATTGCTTGTTTGCTGCCCCAAGCAGGAGCGTGATTGTCTTTGTCAATGATTCTTTGAATGCATGCTATTGCCGTGATTGGGTGTATTGTTGTTGATTGGTGACTTAAGTGTGACTACCCCCTCAAGCGACGAATCGATGAAGGAATGATTGCCATGAGAAAAGTAACGAGTCGCTTGACCCAAGATGACTTAAGTGAGGGTGCCTTCAGATGTTTTCTGTTTAATGTGAAAGCAGTTGCCAAACATTCTGACCTATTTTTGGTGGGTGTGAACCCATTTTGGGATGCCATTTGGGGTTAACATTGGTGAAAATATGTCTTCCCGTGGAGCGGTCTGGCTATGGTAGCCTTCTTGGGGAGTAGGATAGCAACAAGGTAGACCCCGACATCAGTTTTATTATGCCAGGAGGTTAAGTACAAGAGCACTTTTGTTCGATAATTTTTAGTGGTTTTGTTGGCATTTGTCATTTTTATATTTTGGTTGTTTTGTTGTGTTTTTTTTTTTTTTTGTGGCATGTTTTTTATGTATGTGTTTGATGTATGCAGAGGTGATTATGAATGTGATGTTTCTAATTTGTATGATGTATAGATATTGAATGAATGAAATGAGTTGTTGATGATGTGTCGATGCACCATAGACTGTACAAGATTTGACTGACTTGCTATACTAATGGGATGACTTTGTGGAATGACTTTGCATGTGATAACTGTGTGTTTTTGTATTTTGCATATATTTTGATGGTGATGTACGAAATGAAATATACCAGTTGTTTTAAAATGTAGTTAAGCTTTTCTGAGATTCAGATATTTTAACTAACTAGCCAAGACTGTACATTTATCTCGCAAGACTTCTTAAACAAGGTCTAAATCCGACTTGAATGTAACCAAGTTATTTCACATCCCTGTGTGTGCAATTGAGTTTGTTTATGTGTTATTCATCAGGATACCGCCAGTTCCAGATGGGCTCTCAACCGAACCTGTACTGAGGATCACCTAATTAGCTCCACTAACTCTTTTATTGTATTTAGTCAGATTAATCTGCGATGCTTTCTAAGATACCATAAGCTAGCTCATCCACATGCAAACATTGATCTGCACACAAGTTAATGTGATAGATATATCGTCATGCGGGAGGTTTACCGCCAGTTACCGATAGGCTATCAACCAAACCGGTACTGAAGCTTGCCTCATGACCTGTCGAAATGCTGAGAGTTCCAGGGATTCAAGTTCGACTCCCTTCTTTTCTTCAATTGGGTTGGGATACTTGCTCTTTATAGTGATAAAATCACTGTTTATTTTTGTTTGATTATGATTTGATGTTTTTTTTTTTGAGCAAGGGATTTGGATTTCGAGTGATGAGAATCACTATTGTATGTGCCTTTTGATGTGTGCACTGCAGGATGTCAAATTTTAGTGTTTTGACGGTTTGCAAATTTTTGATGTTTTGCAACTTATGAGAACTTGGGATTCATGGGGAATTGGGTAGGGAGGATGCTTGTCCTTTTGCCAACTCTCAGCATTCTTGGGGTCATTCGCACAGGGGGATGAGCAAGATAGCCGTTTCGCGTATGGTGACCTAGATTACTTTGCAGGTTTCATATTTCGTTCACACAACTTAGGAATTATTATATGTATGTGTTAATTTGTGTTGGGATGCTACGTAACAAGGCGTGATCCAAGTAAAACTTTCCCGTGTAAAATTTGCTTAACTGTGTACAGTTTTTGGCTAGAAATTTAAAGACAGCTGAATGACGAAAACCCTATATATATTAGGAGACAACTGACTATGCTAAAATAAAAAGGGTAACATACTGGATGTATGCGTTTATGAAAATGGATTGGATGGGGAAATGATGGAATTGCCAAGTAATGACAGCCTATGGTGCTTTTGACTTGTATGACCTAGCGAAGTATGCAATGTATGGAAGCAATGCTGGATGCAACCTATTTTTTTTTTATTTTTTTTTGAGAATGCATGGAATTGGAATGCAATTGGTTTTGGGATTTTGATTTTTATGAGAATGCATGGAATTGAAATGCAATTGTTTTTGTAATTTTGATTATTTTTTGTGTTCTTTTTTGTTGATTTTGAATTTTTTTTTGAGAATGCATGGAATTGGAATGCAATTGTTTTTGTGATTTTTTTTTTTTTTTTGTGATTTTGATTTTTGTATTGTTTTTGTTTATTTTTGAATATTTATATTGACCAAGCAGTTATGGTAACGCTTGGAGCTTTTGGTGTTGACCAAAGGGTTTATAGATACCTTTGGGGCATTTAGGGATGACCAAGCGATTATGAAAATCCTTGGAGCTTTTGTCTTGACCAAAGGATTTATAGATACCTTTGGGGCATTTAAGGTTGACCAAGTGATTATGATAATCCTTGGAGCTTTTAGGGTTGACCAAGAGATTGCAATAATCCTTGGAGCTTTTTGGGATGACCAA
The DNA here is from genome assembly GCA_028583015.1 of Wollemia nobilis. Taxonomy (NCBI): domain Eukaryota; kingdom Viridiplantae; phylum Streptophyta; class Pinopsida; order Araucariales; family Araucariaceae; genus Wollemia; species Wollemia nobilis. Next base: position 4,192,733 of record JAQPPZ010000523.1, on the reverse strand, counting down.
GTGATTGTGATAATCCTTGGAGATTTTAGGGTTGACCAAGAGATTGTGATAATCCTTGGAGCTTTTTGGGATGACCAAGAGATTGCGATAATCCTTGGAGCTTTTTGGGATGACCAAGCGATTTCGATAATACTTGGAGCTTTTGGTTTGACCAAAGGGTTTATGGACACCTTTAGAGCATTTGGTGTAACCCACTGGCTCTTCAGGGAATAGAGGTACCCCCAGCTTGATGATCTATGTGCACTAGATCTGGCTCTGTAGGAATTGGCATGAATGGATCGGCCTTATGCACGGATAGGAGGACAGGGTCTGCCTTCGACACTGATGGTGCTATGATATATCTAGGTGGAAGTTGCTCACAATCTTCCCAAAGGAGCGGGATCAACATGTGATGCCAGTGGGCCGGGTCTATGCACCACTCATGCCCTAGTCTTATGCCTAGTTGTGCCATCAATTCATCATGGGTTACAGGGTGATTGTGTCGTTGTGCATGATTGAGCTATGCCATCTCAGTTTCATCTTCGTAATCATTTTGGATGATCCAAAGGCCTTCGTTGGCCCCGACAACTATCTGTGACATGCTAGGCTCTTCTTGTTTGAGCAGATTGATGTGGTCCTCATGGGGTTGTTCCGCTCGTTGCGGGGGGACCTGATTTTCCTATAATGGCACGGGCTCGATGGGAGCCTCCAAAGGGAATAAGGTTAAGATAATTTTGTGATGATCACCCATGGAGACCACCTGTGAAGTAATGCTGTCAGACTTGAACGAGTCCCATGGTGCTATTGCATATGCTGACTCGTCTTTGGCGAGAGAGTCAGGATCATCAGAATCTGGTGATTTTGAGATATAGAAGACCTCGTCATCAGGTAGCTCTAAAACTAGGAGTTGATCCTTTGTGAGAGGAGTTTCATGTAAGTTGGGCTTTTGGGGCCCCAAAATCTTGGTCTCTATCGATGCTAAGCGCTCTGGCAGCGCATTGCTTGTATCAGGGGATTTTCTTGTATCTTGGTCCCACCGTGATCGCCATTGAAAGCATGAGATTCCGGAAACAAAAAGGATAAACTAAAATTGCAATGTAAATGAAACTAAAATAACGCTTAAACCCTATGTTATTGAAAATTGCATAAAAAGAAAGAACATGAACACAAGATATTAAAACAATATAAAAATCGGCCCTTTTATTGATATGCTTTGCGAATTCGTGTTACAATGCGTCTCCTTCATTTTTATGGGATAGGAGCGTTAAATATTGCTCTTTTACAACTTATTCTAGAATTCCTTCTTCCGCGTGCCCACATATAATATGGGCGAACCAAAACGTCGTCACCGCTTGCATTGATAAAGGTCGATTCCTCGCTGCTCCTCCAATGCTGCAAATCTATGTTCAAAGAAACAAACAAAGAATCAGTAGCACCTATGTATGAAAAATAAAAGATAAATCTAACTATGATTGAAATGAATCTAAATGAAATGAAGACTTGACAAAAGCATAAACATGAAACTAGCTAAATACTATAAAAGAAATAAAGCGGGGGGTGCTCGAAGGCAAACCACCCGCAGGTGAAACTTTGCTTCGACACTAATCCGCTTAGGATGGATCCGAAACCTGATGTGATGTGTTGTCGACAAATTGGTAGAATATTGTGGTTAGAAAATCGATGTTGGTTCTTGATTCGTGCTTTCAAAAGTCACCCAATAACCTCTCTTTCGATTAAGATATTATGGATGTTGAAAACACAAATCACAAGTAAATGAATTAGCAGCACTTCGTTGCTCAAAATGCTCCTGCTCGGTATCCCTTTTGGGTGAGGAAGCTCACCATTTTATAGACCCAAGGGGTCTCTTTGAATTAATCATGCAAAAGTGTTTCTTTGCATGAATGCTTTTGTTTGTGAATAGAAGACTTCTTCTTAATCAAGGGCTTCTTAACTGCCTCTATGCATGTCTTTGTATGCTTAGAAAAGCTCACTTGCACTCCCATGCAATGAAGGGATAGCTAAGTGGCAAATCTGAGTTGTCTTAAAAGCTCACTCCCATTCCCATGTAGTGAAGGGAGAGTCAATTGGTAGATAAGAGTTGTCAAAAGAACTCACTAGCACTCCTATGCCATGCAAGAAAAGCTAAGTGGTAGTTCTGAGTTGTCATGCATCGAGGTCTGACTTTTTGCCGATCAAACCTGACGTTCGTCCCACCCAGAGGCAAGTGCTAATAATCATCCCTGGGTGAAACGAGTATAAATCCATACTCGTCCCTGGGTGAAATGAGTATAAATCCATACTCGTCCCTGGGTAGGACGAGTACAAATTTGCACTCGTCCCTGGGTGGGACGAAATAAGAAATAAAGTGTCTAAAAGGTGCAAAATTGATTTCTGACTTGCAAAACTGCTGTGTAAGTGGTTAGAACCACTGTTTAACCTCTGGGGGCTACCCTGGGGGCTGTGTGTATTAATGTGATCAGTGTTTGTAGTCACATAATCGGATTGGTGCTGTTTTGGTGTCTACACATGGAGAGGAAAATCTTGATTGAAAGGTAATTGATGAAATATTATTTCGTATATGAGGATGGTAGATTGGATGGGAGTTAAAAGGGAAATATTTTGAAGAGGTACTATGAGATGGTAGGCATGATTGAAAATTTTGGATCTATATTTAATGGGTAACTGGCATCTATTCATTTTTTGCCTTTCATTTATGATATTTTGATAGTCAATAACATTAGAATCATGATCACTATTGGTGCTAAGTATACATTTGCTAATACCAAAAAAATCGTTGTTGAGCTAACTAGAAAGGAAAAGATGAAATTTGATAATTTAGAAAAAGAATTGCCAACTTGTTAATAGTGTCATTAGTACTATCATATCAGGTATGACACTTTTGATCTAGGGTACTAAAAATACCTAATTTTTATCCTTATATGCTTGTTTAAATTAATATGTTTGATTGGATAGATGAAGCAGATGTTGACAACTTTTGACAATTTTATGACATGCTCAAAATTGGATGTCTACACATGTAGATATTTTGACAATGTATTTTACATGTATAAAATTTAAAAATTTTAGAAATTTTATCATTTGTACTTTGATTAATAATTTATATAATAAGGGACATGTTATGAATATTTGATGAAGTAACCACCACCACAGTGCCCCAGAAGACTAATTACAGGTCAATAGAAAATCATATTTTGCATAATTCAATGAATAATCCTTTGATCTAGCTACTTGTTCAATACAAAAATCGTACAACCAAGAAACTATTCACTTTGAGCATATCGTACAACCTAACAATGAATTCATACAACCCAACAACAAATCATACACCCCAATGGCAAATTGTACAAATATGAAAAATTGTACAAATATGGTAAATCGTACGATCCAACAATAAACCATTCAATCAAGTAGAAATCGTAAAATATTCAATCCAGGAAGGTGTTCTAATTAGGTAGGAAACATACAACTAAGCAATCATTCAACCCTAATAATCATACAATCATCAAGTAATTGATCATTCCAAATTATGCAAACCAAATAAACAATCGTACAACTCAAACAACTACTTGTATGATCATTTCTTCATCAGCATAGTTTCTATAGGATGCTTGTACGATTCTAACCCTAACCATAATTTATCCTTCATGCAATTGGGTGGATTTTGATTCTATGAGGTAGGTTTTACTACACTTCAAATACAATTCTATACATAGTTCTCGATGACCTTATTCAATACAGTTCTCGAAGACCATCAATCTTAATTTTTTTTTTTTACACACTGTATTAATTGGAATGACACTTTGGTATTTCAATGATCCCACTATCCTGTATTGCTGGTGTTTGTTTTTATAGAAATTTTCCTTCTACACATTCAAATGGCTTCTTAGAATCTAACTACAACACCATAGTTCTTCTTCCTTGGATTGTAACTCACTGGAGGCTTCTTTGTAACTTGTGCAAGAAGGAAATAATAGACACCAACAATCCCAAATACACAGTTCAAAACAACAAGCCTCACAAGGCTTAATGGAGAAAAAAATAGTTTTTATTTATTTGTTGGAATTACAAAGTCTATATGAGACCTCTCCTTCCTATCCTTGCCAACCTACTTTTAGAAAAAAACAAACAATTTATAGCTGTATTTGCACAAGAGATGAACAGTTGGACTTTCAACTCCACAGTTGTTCATTTTTCAGGTATTTTTGAGATGCTCCTGCATCATACTCATTGGGTAAAGAAAATGGTTCATGAACATTCAACAATTTTTTCAATATGAATCCCATATTTGGAAATCTTAGATGCATTCATCCATGTAGCATCCTCAATTTCTTGATTCTTCCACTTGAATAGAATGGACTTTTACTTGTGCTTCGATTCACTAAGTTATTATATGCAAACTCTACTTGTTCCAAAATAGTATCCCAAAGCTTCACCTTCTTGCCAACCAAGCATCTCAATAAACTTTCAAGACTCATATTCATAACATCAGTTTATCCATCGGTTTGTGGATGATAAGCCAAACTGAATGCCAAATTAGTACCCAACTTCTTCCACAATATCCTCCAAAAATAACCCACAAATTTGCTATCCCAATTTGAAACAATACTCTTTGATAAACCATGCAATCTCACCACTTCTATAAAGAATAAATTAGCAATATGTGTTGAATCATTCGTCTTCTTGCAAGGTATAAATAATACCATTTTTGTGAATCTATCAACCACAACAAAAATAGAGTCACTCCCCCTTTGTGTCCTTGGCAATCCAAGGATAAAATCTATGCTTATATCTTCCCATGGTCTCTATAATGGATAATGGCTAATATAATCTAGTATTTTGGCTCCTTTCTTTTGCATGTTGGCATATCTGGTAACCTTGCAAAAAATTTCTTACATCCTTAGTCATTCTAGGCCAATAGTAACCTTCTTCAAGTTGTTTCATGGTTTTATCCATCCCAAAATGTCCTACAAGTCCCCCACAATATTTTTCCCTTATTAGATTTTCTCTCATTGAACTTCATGGTATGCATAGTTGATACCCCTTGAATAACATCCCTTATTGGATAAAATATTCAATCCATGGAGTCATATTTACTATAGTAGGATAACTACATGCTACCCAAGATTCCTTGAAATATTCATCATCCTTATAAAGCTCTTTCATGGCATTGAAACCCACAACTTCTACTCTCATCATATTCACCAGTAAATTTCACCTACTCAAGGCATCAACTACTTTATTTGATTTCCCACTTCTATGTTTTAAGACAAATGAGTACCCTTGTAAGAATTCTATCCACTTCATATTCCTTTTATTCAACTTTCTTTGATTGTGAATAAACTTCAAAGCATGATTATTTGTGAACAAGACAAATTCCTATTGCAAAAAATAGTGCCTCCACTTTTTTAGGGCTTGGATGATAGCATAAAACTCCTGGACATAGACTAAGAATTTCCTCTTTGCTTCATTTAGCTTCTCACTGAGATAAGCAATGGGCTTACTCTCCTATATTATAACTCCTATTTCTGTCCCACTTTCATCACAATCCACTTGAAAAACCTTATTAAAATCTAGTAAGGATATAATTGGTTGCTCTATTATATTTTCCTTTATGACTCAAAAAATTCTTTCCACTGCACTTGTCCACTTAAATTCATGCCTTCCTCCTTTTAGGGTTTTTGTAATCGATATTCAAATCCCACTATTTTTTTTGATAAACTTCCTATAGAAACTTGCTAGCCCATGGAAGATCCTTGCCTCAAATTTACTTCTTGGTGATGGCCAATTCACAATGACCTTAACCTTCTTGGGATCCCTTTGCAATCCTTCTGGAGAAATCACAAAACCCAAGTACACCAATTCTTCCTTCATGAAACTACACTTCTTCAAGTTGACCAACAACTTCTCTTCCTTCAATCTCTGTAAGACCTATCTCAAATGTGTCAAATGCTCTTCCTTGCTCTTAATGAATATCAAAATATCATCTAAATAGACAACTACAAATTTACCAAGAAAAGTCTTCAACACTTCATTCATTAACAACATAAAAGTATTGGGTGCATTTGTCAATCCGAATGGCATAACCAACCACTCATACAATCCATATTTTATTTTGAATGCAGTTTTCCACTCATCCACTTCCTTGATTCGGGTCTGATGATAACCTCTCTTCAAATCTATCTCTATGAAGTACTTTACCCCACTCAAGCAATCCATTAAATTATCCATGCATGGAAATGAAGATCTATAATTTATTGTTATATTATTGATGGTCCTTGAATCTATACACATTCATCATTCTCCACATTTCTTTGGTGCAAGTACAATTGGTATTGCACATGGGCTCAAACTCTCTTTAATCAGTCCCTTGTCTAATAGCTCTCAGACTTGTCTATTTATTTCCTCATTCTCCATTGGTGCCAATCTATATGCTGCCATATTCGACAAACTCAATCTTGGAATCAAATCAATATGATGGCTAATACTCCTAATCGGGGGTAATCCATTTGGAAATTTTTCTGACAAAACTTCTACATACTCTTCTAAGAACTCCTTGACTTCACCTAGAACCTTATCCTCTTGGTTTACTATACCACCCTTTGTGGGTTTGTCAATAAATGCTAAACACACTTTATTCCTTGCTATTTATTTTAAAAATTGCTTTCTAGAAATCAAACATACCTTCGGACCATTATTCTCTCTTTCATCCTTGTCCTTCAAGGAACCCAACACATACTTCTTACCATCCTTCATAATGGTGTAGGTATTTTCCTTACCATCATGTATAGCCTTTCTGTCAAATTATCAAGGTATTCCCAATAACACATGGCAAGCATCCATAGGCATAATATCACACATGACCTCATCTTTGTAAGATCCAATTTAGAATTTCACCCGATATTGTTCACTGACTAAAATTTGGTGTCCCTTTTGTAGCCAAGAGACCTTGTACAGATTGGGGTGCTCTATTTTGACTCAAACCTAGTTTCTCTACCATTTCATTGGATACAATATTATTTGTATTTCCATTGTCTATAATAACCTTGCAAAATTTACCTCTTAATTTTTACATTGTTCTAAAAGGACTTCTCCTTTGAGCAGGTTCACATTCTCTCTTTTCTAATTTTAGAATAACACTCTTCATCATGAGGGATTCTCCTTTTTCTGGCTCTTCCATGTATCTGGGGGAAGCAACACTTTCCTCATCTACTACTGCAACATGATTCCTAATCTCCTTTCCTTTACTATCACTTTCTTGTGCATTTGGACATTCAAATGCTCGATGACCATATTCACTACACCTATAACACCTTCCAGAGAATCATCTATATCTTCCCCTATAAAAAATACCTCTTCCCCTTGAGAAATCCCCTTCTATGGAATTTTGGCTAAAGTCATTATGATAAGTACTAGCTTCTTCATTTTTTTGTTGTCCTCTTCCACTGCTTGCTTACCCTTGCCCTCGTGAAGACCACCCTCTTCCTCTTTGATTATTTTATTGTCATTACAACTTCTCTTAAACCTTCAAGGCATATTGGTAGGCTTCCTCTACCATCCTTATATTTATCATGTTGACTTCATATTGTATGGACAACCATAGTCCATTGATATACTTCAAAATTCTCTTCTCGTCACCTTCCACATGGTTGGCCTGAATGGCGAGCTTATAGAATTCCTATGTGTAATCTTTCACAATCATTTCTTTTTACCTCAAATTTTGCAACTTCTTAAAAAGGCCCAATTGGTAATCTGACAGGAGGAATTTGGTCTTCAACCTGGTGACCATTTTCTCCCATGTCTTTACCTTCTCCCTTCCTTTTCTTTGCCTTTAAATTTGGACATGGTCCCACCACAAGGATGCGTACCCTTTCAACTTTGTACAAGAAATTTAACTCTCTTGGGGTCTACAATTGATTCAAAATTAAAGTATTTTTCCATATATGCAATCCAATCGATGAGTTCCTCAAGGTTTAATTTTCCATCATATGATGGGGTTTCTAACTTTGGCTTTCTACCCATGTTAGCAATCACCCGAATAAAATTCTCCCGAGGATTTCCTTCTTCTTATTCATTGTGAAATCCTGCTTGGTCCACTCCCTCTTCTTCCTCTTCTTCACTATCTCTCACATCTTCAACTTGGGTGCCACTACTTTGGGTAGTTTCTAATGCATCTAACCAAGCAATGATTCCTCTCATCTTCTCCACCAAATCTACAGTTTGAGGCTCTTGTGGTCTCCCTCTTCTTCATTATGCCATCTCTCCTTGGACACATATCACCCCTTACTCCTCAGAGATATTATGGATTTGATATTAAATGATGCAATAACTACCACCAGAGCACCCTAAAAGACTAATTACAGTTCAATAAAAAAATCACATTTTGCATAATTCAATGGATAATCCTTAAATCCAATTACTTGTTCAATACAACAATTGTACAATTAGGAAACTGTTCACTCTAAGTAGATTGTCCAACCTAGCAATGAATTTGTACAACCCATCAACAACTCGTACACCCCAATGGAAAATCATAAAAATATGAAAAATTGTATGATCCAACAACAAACCATTCATTCAGGTAGAAATTGTACAATTGTTCAATCCAAGGTGTTCCATTCAGGTAGGAAATGTAAAACTGAGCAAGCGTTCAACCCTAATAACTGTACAATCATTGGGTAATTGCTTAATCAAAATCATACAAATCAAATAATCAATCGTACAACTCAAAAAACTACTTGTATGATCATTTCTTCATCAACATAGTTTCTATGAGATGCTTGTATGATTATAACCCTAACCATACTTTATACTTTATACAATTGGGTAGAATTTGATTCTATGAGGTAGATTCTATTACACTTCGAATACAGTTCTTAATTTGTAGAGAGCGTACAATAGTAGCATAAGAAAATACTTTAGAGCCGACCCATTAAAATGAGGGTTTGACCTACATTTATAGTTTTTGTAGTAAATTTGAAAGTATTAGGAACATTTACAGTAAATTTGAAAGTATTAGGAGTATTTGATGTTGCTTCTTCACCATAGATCTAAAACTAAAAGAGCTCTTGGATCTTGTATTTCATCGCTTCATCTTCTTGAATCATCCACATAAGCTTAGAACTAACTCAGATAGAAATGTGCAACCTTACACCACGTTGTATCTTACACCATGCTAATTCATACCACGTTGAATCTTACACCACGTTGATTCATACCAAAATCAATGTGGATTGTTGATCTAATTTTGGACGGTTAAGATTAGAGCCTTACTAAGATTGGTATACTTTTAATGGTGTGTAACATATCGTGACCTAGAGCATATAATGACCTATGATATATTTATCTTTAGCTCTTTTCACCTCTCATGGTGTAGAACATGCTTTGATCTGGCATTTGAATTCCCAACTTCAAGTCATTTTACCACTTTGACCATGATCTAGGACAAGAGTATGCTAATCTATGGTTGTGCTTATGAAATTATACTCTAAATTTAATGGTGTAAAACCATGCTCTAGGTCAGGATTTGAAGTGTCGAGACTTTGATTGTGTTGGTCGTGGCATAGAATCTTGCACTGGGTTGTGTAATATAAAAGCATGTTATGGGCCATGTAGAATAAAACCTTATTCTAAGTCATGCTTTATATTTATCTTTATGCAATTCAACAAATTTTGACCATGGTGTAAATCCAAGTGCTAAGCTATGTGGTGGGGAACCATGTTTGGAGTTATGATTTGAAATGTTGCAATGCCATATTTGACAACACTAACCATGGCGTAGAGCCATGTTCTCAACCACACGGTATAAATTTTTTATCCTAAGCCAAGACCTCAAATTATATTCTTAGACACAACTTGAAATGAGCAAAAAGCACTTTTGACCAAGTTTACTGTGGTGTAGGGCATGTTGCATTCAGCCACTATCATGGTCTAAAGCACATATCTACACTTAAAGAAATTTTTGGAAATTTTGCAAAAAATTATGTGGCCTTTTAGACCTACATTATGGTACCTCTCGAGGAAATTTACTATCAAAGTTTGAGAACTCAAAGTCTTATCCTTTAGGTATATGGAGTAAAAATTCAAATTGATAGGTATCATATAATGATTATGTACACAAATAGAGATAGTGAAAGGAAATGGGAGGATGAAATGGGATAAATAAAAAATGGATGAATGAATGAAACAAGGGGATAAGGAAGTGAAAATGAATTATGAATGGGAAATGCAAGGAGGGAAATGAAATGGTAGCATTGATGAAGGGGAATAGGGAGATAGGATAGACTCCAATCAGCTATAGAGTATGTCTTAAGATATTGCTTCCATATGACTATTACCCGCTTAGATGTTAGAAAAGCATATTCATCAGATAATGGTTCATATAGAAATAATGTAGGAGGTAAAAATGTGTATCTCATCAACAAGGCTACTCCTCTTTTGAATTCTTGGCTTAATAGTTTCCTCATGATGACTACATGATCATGCTTTTCTTGTTGTATCTGGCACTTGTTAGGCTCAAAACATTTACAAAGCATATTTTCAAGACCTCTTCAATAGCTATGGTACTCCAAATATTTTCATCTTCCTTTGTAGGAGATATTTATTATTTTTGTATTTCTTCTTGCTAAATTTGTTCTTCTTCTTTCCCTTGCACCTTTTCATTATCTTTAATTTTATTTTCCTTCTCACCTTCTTCTTCCTCACTCTCTTCATCTTCACCAACTTATTCCTCTATTTTTGCCCTATAAAATTGAATCATATGATCTAATATTTTTAAATATTGATCCCAAGCTGTTTGAGTGGGATTAATTATCTCCATTAGTTGTTGATGAAAAATTCAAGCTTGGTTGTCTTTTCATAGGATATAGTGTATCCCCTATCTACTAGATCTTCCATTAAATATCTAAGCCTGGTCAAATATTTTACCAATTGAGTGACTTGATCTTGATTAATAGGGTCCTACCAAGCATCTATTTTAGACTCATCCTACATTATTGATGTCAAGCTAGTCTAAAGGTCTTCATATATTAGAAGGATATTCTCCTCATTCCAAAATCCTTGGAAACCATATTGCATCATTTTCTTGTTGGAATCTACAATATTCTAGAGCTTGCCTTCAATTTTATCCATTAATAGCCACCCCTTTTAGATCAACTTGTTCTTCCTAAGGATGTTTTGAGCTATTAATCTTGCAATTGTCCATTATTTACTTGGTATGGGTTTAGCAGTAGTATTGAATCTATTTTTAGACACATTATATATTTCTTTTTCTTGCGACAACATTGGTTGTAGCTCTTTAGTAGCCTTTTCAAAATATTCTTTAGTTTCTTGGAATAAATGGCTAGCCTTATGCATAAAATCAATTACAGGCTAGACCCTTAAACATTTATCTATAATATTAGGCCATTTTTCTTTTTTGATCTGCTTAACTTTGTCTTTGGAGAAACCTACAGCTCTAGTCTTCTCAATTTGAAGTTATTGTTGTAGAGTTTGTATTTGTTTGGCATAGGCCTCATTATGCTTATTTAGCTCTTCAACCTACTCTTTGAATTTGACCATATCTTGGTACTTTTTCTACCACTTATTAACTTTATTTCTTACAACCTTCTCCATATTCTTCTGGTCACTGATTGTTATTTCTAGCTTTTCAACCTTTTCCTCCAAATTCTCATATTTCTCCCTACAAATATCACTTTGCACATAAATAGTCTCAAGATGAGCCTTAGCTACAACCAATTCATCTTCTAGGGGCAATTGAGAAATAACTTTAGTGTGCTTCTCTAGTTGATAATATTCCATGATCATGTTCTCCTCTAGTTTATTAATCAGAGGGGTAAAGGATATTATGGTTATTTTTCTAGCTACAAGATCAAAAATCATGGTATTTCTTAGTCAAGTAACTTTATTTGAAGGTTGACCTAATTTCTTGCTCCAAAATTTTGAGTTTTCAATAAAATTTTCTTGACCTTCTACAAAGAAGTTGTTGTAGGGTGGTTTGCAAGCATGGAGGCAGTGATGAGTGAGGGTAAAAATAGAATTGGCATGGATGGAAGAGGTGTAGCCATAATTATGGTGGATTGTGTGCATATAGGAGGGGTTGTAATAGATGTCAACATGACAACATATGTTACAACTATAGAAGATGGTGGGGAATATGCGAGTGTTTGTTCTCCTACTAGTTGTTGATATGAGTGGTGATGATATTGGAGGTGAAGGGATGTGAATTGGAGATGATGATATTAGAATTTCTACTAAATGAGGTGGATATGGAATGGAATGAGATGATGGAGAAATTGGTGGAGATGAAATATTATGAGATGGTGATGATAACTCTTGTTCCTTATGCTCTTTAGAATGGAAAGGGGAATTCCTTGGGGAAGAATGTTAGAGTATATTACATCATTTGGGTCATGTAAATGTACCACCTTTGGTACATAGTTAGAGTAGGAGATTACTTTAGGGGGATTTAGCTAGTTACTTCAAGCAATGTAATAAATGCACAAGTGTCAATGTGCAAGTTGTAATATGTAAGGTGTCCCCTTGTACAAATATATTGAGTGAAGGTCAAGGAATCTATCTTCCTATATAAAATACCTCATAGTGAGTCATTATATAGAATAGATACAAAGATCACAAAGATTAAGTATATCAAGTTCATTATAGTAGTAGATAGTGGTAGATCTCCTTGATGAAGTACAATGTAGTTATTTAGCTTATATTAATGGAGTGACCATCACCTCCATACTGTATTGTATTTTTACCACTTTCTATTTATATTATATTTCAATCATATTACAAAATTTTGTTCTTTCATATTTTTTGCATCTTATTAGGACCTATGATAGATATCTCCCACTGAATATATCCCAAAAAGCTAACAGTGGTATTAGAGCCATAGTGCATCCATATAGGATTAGGAAGAGTCACAACTAAGGACTGAAATAAATCTCAGTTATAGAAATTCTAAAATTACATCTGGCTAGAGTATTTCCATAAAGTTACAAGAAAACTCATAAATACTAGGACTTAGCTTCATTCCACTAGTTTGACAAATCAACTAGTGAAGACTATTGATCTTAAGAGATCTAGAATTTCTTCATGCTAAAGTTTCTTTGTTGTAGAAAATTAACTCTCAGAAGTTGGGATACTTCCTACAACATATAGAGAAGGATTTCACCTTCATTACCTAAAAGTCTACGTGCTTTCCTCATGTAGAAATTAGTTTTTTGTTGCAATAAAATAGATACCACAGGTTAGTGTAGGATAGATTCAAGAAGAAGAGTCATGGTTAAGTTTGGATATTGAAGATCTTGATTGCTATATTGAAAAACTTCACATTACAAAAGAAAAGGCCATATAAGTCTTGCACGTAAAGTAAAAGCCATAGAATCCTTGTACCAAAAGAAAAAGGCCATAGAAGTCTTGATCCAGAAGAAAGGGCCATAGAAGCCTTAATTCTAAAGAAAACTCCAAAGAAGAGTTTCTGATACAGAAGAAGACTCCAGATAAGAGTTCTAGAAGAAGACTCCAGAGAAGTGTCCCAGAAGAAAAATCTAGAGAAGAGTTCCAAAAGAAGAATCCAAATAAGAGTCCATGAAATAAGAGATTGGTGATATCCTTTACTAATTAAAAATTTCTTTCAAAATAAGTTGAAGAGATCCATAGAATATCTCATTGAAAACCTTCCATTTGTGGAAGAGATAAATAAGGAATAGTAAAGTCCTATTTATTATCAAATAAGTAGCAAATTTTAGAGATCCAAGAAGAATATCTCATTACCAATACTTCCACAAGTATAAGTTTGAAGGAAAGGTCTCATTTGGAAGACCAAAAAAGCTACAAGATCGAAGACCTTGGGGAGGTCTCAAGGAGGAACAAGAAGGCTTGGAGAGCCTCGTTGTAGAATTTATAGAAGCTAAAATATTGAATATATTTGAAAGGTATCAAGGAATAATAAGAAGAATGCTTGGAGAGCCTTGTTGTAGAGCTCATTAAAGCATCATCAAAAGAGTTCCTAGAAAAACTCATTGGAGAAATCCACTATCAAGGAGAAGCTCCTTATAGTGAAGGACTTGGGATAATTATTTCCATCCAACAAGAAGTACAAGAGGAGAAGAATTTGGTAAAGAGTTCTAAATCCTAAAGAAGAATCCAGTGAATACCTCAAGACATTCAAAATATTGAGAAGAAGATCATGTTTGAAGTCAAGAAGAAGATTAAAGGACTTAGACAAAAGAAGCCTACCAAATCCAAGAGATTAGAAAATTGCCTGTCACAGTAGAAGGCACATTTTAGAAGCAAGGACTTTTTGAATCTACTACAGAAAATAGAAGACCATTGGAAGGATTAAGCCACCAAAACCTAGGCTCAAGATAGAAGGTTCGAGACCACAGTTTGGTGAAGCAAGAAGCTATTTTGGACAACCAACAAGAAGCTACAGAATTTATTCATCTCAGGGCAACAACTTGGTGAATCTAAACACCAAGATATACATCTATAGAAGCCATTAAAAGGTAAGCAACTTGGGTGCAATTAGTTGAACTTCAAATTAGGGTTCATTATCAAATTCCATTAAGCACCATATTGGGATTAAATTTGTAAAGAAAAAGGGCTTATATTATAGTCTTCAAGAAAGTGCAAAAAAGAGAGTTCATTTTAAGATATATTTACACATTAAAATAGGAGTTGGATATTTTTTTAAAGAAAGAAAATTATCATCTATCTATTATCTATCTAGAAAGCAATAACTACATCCCACAACATTGATTGTAGTGAAAATTGTAGATTATTCATTAAGGGTTTATTATAATTACTCTTAAGAATTGTAGAGATTATTAAGTACATTAGAAACTACTTTGACAGCTTATTTATAGGAGCAATAAGGTGATATTATTTTTACCATTAAAGTGCATTAAGTTGGAGGTATTATTAATCCATTTACCATATACTAGTTGTTCTTTAACTAATTACTTTAAAAAAGGGTTAGTTTATGTTTTTTGGTTGTTAAGATCAAGGACACAAAACCAGTAGATTATCAAAGTGTCTAGAGACACTATTTTGTGCATAAAACCTACAAAATTTTGTGGCTTAAAGAAACCACCAAAATTAGATCAGATTCCTCCAAGGAGTAGGGGAAAAATCCACTATAAAAATCATTAAAATAAGCTACAAATTGAGACTTGGTGAGTCTCATATTCAACGTGCACTAAGGATTTTTTACAAGTGAAAATTAGTGCAAAAATTGCTTCTACAAAAGCTTCTATCTATGTGGTTATTAGATTGGATTTATTACCATATTAACCAAGCAAAAGGAGAGAGTTGTCTAGAAAAGGAGACAACATCAAATCAACCCTTGCCTATAAGAAATCCACCACTAAGATCAGTAGAAAAAGCTTACAAAAGGAGGTGCAAAAAATAAGGTATT
Organism: Wollemia nobilis; assembly: GCA_028583015.1. Lineage (NCBI taxonomy): Eukaryota > Viridiplantae > Streptophyta > Pinopsida > Araucariales > Araucariaceae > Wollemia > Wollemia nobilis. The sequence continues at coordinate 4,177,312 of JAQPPZ010000523.1, read as the reverse complement.
CTATTAATTAGTTTATTTACATTATCTTGCACCATAATATTTTTTTCTACATCAAAAAAGGACAAGGTCTAAGTGTCATAAAGACACATTCTGTACAAGCAAGGAATATCTCAAAGAAACCATAGAAAAACATCATCCAAAAAAGGTAAAAATGGCCTTCAAAGAGCTTACACACCCATGGTTTGGACAACCATTATAAGCAACCTACGAAGCATACATAGCATAGCACAAGGAGAAGCTATCATTCACAAATATAGAAATACAGTAGCTTGAAAGTAGGAGAAAATCAAAGCACAAAGAGCTAGACGTACATCCACAAAGAGCATTCAAGATACCATTGTAGTATCATAAAAATCCACTGTAGTGTTGCTCATAATCATAGCTCAAAGCCATTAAAGTGTTGCTCATTATCCCAGCTAGAACCATCTCACATACCAAGTGTCATCAAAGCATTGAGGAGAAAACATAGCAAATAAAGATTTAGAGATAATACATTGAGGAAGCTATAAGACAAGTTCATGCAAAAGAGAAAAGGTGCCACTTGTCACCTTTGAAGAAACCCTAACGCCTTCCATATGAGCGCTCAAAATAATGCTCAAATTCTACACGCTTGAAAGGAATAGTCCAAATAAGCGTTACACAAAAGAGTGTTACTCATGTTATGAAGGGGTGACCAAGCTATATAAGTGCTCACATAAAGACTCTAGCGTCTATATTCCTTCCTAAAACAAGTTTAGCAAGTGTCAAATAATATCTACCTTCTCCAAGCGTTGAAAGAAACTGCCATGACACTTGTCATTTTCTAAAAGATCCTATTCCTATTTGAGGTGCCAAAGACCAACGATGGAAGTGCATTCATAGCAGCAGAGGTGTGTAGTGTGTAAGAGAAGAAAAGAGCATTCAAATCTCTTGGTCAAAGTATTTAAAGTGGAGTAAGAATTGAGGTGCCCATTGTTCAAATATAGCAGTCAAAAGAGAGTCTGCTACCATCTACCATAGAAAGGATTCAATATCATCATTAAAGAGTGTTGCCATCCACATCCAAATTTTATGCCGAATACTTAAGGTTTGCAACATTATAGAGGTAAGAAATTACTTTATTAAATCTACTTTCATTAAAGGAGTTATAAGGGTTATGATAAAAGGTTAAAACTATAGGGAAATCAACCACATTTGAAAGCAAAAATTAAAGGGGAACCATACACAAAAAATAGCTTAATATTTGCAATTTAAAACTTAGGAGAAATAAGGATTGCTACTTGGAAATTAAATTTCTATTATTGCAAATATTATTGTTTTCTAATATTCCAAATTAGGGAGTTATAAGGAATACTACACCAAAATTAGTTTATTGGAATTTAGAAACATTAAAATGCTATAAAAGTGTAGGGAGGAGAAACCACCATCAACAAAAGAAATGCCAAGACAAAGAGAGCAGTATATGAAATTTTTTATTACAAATATAGGCTTTTACAACACAAAATATAACTATTTATCTTTTATAAATTATAAAGAAGCCTCCAAGGACTTTTACAATAAATATGGTGTTAATGCTTCTCCTACAATCAAATGTGATCAGGAGATATTGAAGGTGTGTGTGTGTGTGTGTGAAGGCTTGCAAGGGATGTTGTTGAGGAATAAAGTACCTGCACACATCCAAAAAAAGACACATTAGTAGACAAGATGGGCCCACCTAGGTTGGGCCTTAATCAAAATAAGGTGCAAAGTAAATCAACCACAAAAATAAATGAAATATGAATATTATTGTATGAAATAAAATACAGGGAAAAAAAAATGTATACCTGTTATGTACATAGGACTATCACCGAGAGATCTACTGGAAGATGTGCTTTCTATCATCGGTATAACCATTTGAGCCAATCTCCCAACCATTTGAGCCAGTCTTAGGACCGTCTTAGGGGAGGCGATTTCGAGATTGTTGTTGCTCAAAGATTAATAGACTTGAAATCTCAAAAATGCGTTAATGGAGTTATGGGGGTCTCACAACGATGTTTGAAGCTACGAACAAGGGTTAAAGTAGGCTAAAGAAAGCAAGTAGGAATTTTGGTAGCATAACTTTAGCTCAGCTTGGGATCTCTCCCTTTGGCCATGGACAAGGGTTTTTATAGGATTTTGGGGGCTTGGTGAGTGGGATGCCACATGGGATCCACTTGGTCTCCACATGTGCAAGGTAGGCAGGGAAGGGTCTAGATAATGGTGAGGTGGAAGGGAGATGGGTGGGGATATTAAATTGCCTTGGGAGAGGTAATCCTAGGGGGAGGGAAATTAATTTTACATTAGTTTCCCAAGGATCATGGGGGAGTGTGACAAGAATTAATAATTACAAGAAATTCATGAGAGGGGGGTACCATTTTAATGTGGAGGGATTTTTAAGAGATTTGAGGGGGTATATTTTCTAGGCTTCTAGAGAATTTTCATTAAATGCATTTTCCTCGAATATTGTTTAATATTAATTAGTGCAAAAAAAGGGGCTTTAATGGTATATTTAATTAGTGTTAATTAGAATTGCTATTTTTTTAATTATTTTTGTCATTTTCTATGTGGGAGGGGTCATAAATAGGGCTTATGATAGTGATGTTAATTATAATTAATTAGCCTAATTTAGGTTTATTACCTATTTAATGGCATATGGGGATGAGTAGGAGATTATTATTATTTATGTATTTATATTTTATTATTTTTATTATTTTTGTGGATGTAGAGAATGTATTCAAAATTTGATTGATTTATTTATTTTTTAATATTTATGGGGTGTTGCTAAGGTTTTGGTGGTAAATTTTTAAATTAATTTAATTTAATTATGATTTATAAAGTGCCAAAAAGATGTATTTAGGTATATTAATTTGTAATTATTATGTTATCAAGAATTTTTAAATTTTGATGTCTATAGATGCCCCTTTTTGCAATGTGTTTGTAAAAATAACATAGTGCAAAATTGTTTGTCAAAGTTTTGTTGTTTATTGCCCCAATGAGATGATTATCTCCATGGGAGTATATTTGATAACCCCCTCAAGTGGTGAGTGTACATGTGAGAGAACGAGGCCAAGGATGAGCCACTTGACAAAATGGGTCAATGGTAGGAAAAGGAGGGGTGAATTAGGATTGGGGTATAAGGAAATGGGGGGTGGGAGAATTAATGTTTGGAATCTTGGAAAGAGAGGAATAATGAGCGTATATGCAACCGCAAAAAAATGGTAGACCTAGACAGTAAGGGACCCCATGTGCATTGCGTAAAAAATATAAAAAGTAAAAAAAGTGTGTAGCCTAAGGAGGTGAGCTAAAAGTGCATATACCAAGGGGAAAAGTGTAAAAGAGGTGCCTAAGGAGGCAATGTGAAAATGGGTGCCCAAGGAGGCATTGTAAAAAAAAATTCCCAAGCAGGTAAGGAAAATGTAAAACAATGTCATGGGGATATAGAACTTGGTCTAAAAGGATGTGATGGTGCATCTGGTGAGGTCACGAAGGAAAGAGAGCGGCTTGGAAGAGGGTTAAGTGAGACCACCTCAAAAGAGATGATCGCATAGTGGTAAACCACCTTAGATGGGTGCATGACCGCTTAGGACGAGCTCACATGATCACCTAGATCAATTGTGTGACCGCCTTGAGTGGTCTAGCACATAGGCTATAAATAGAAAAATCATGATCGTGAGAGTTATTTTTGTAGTCACGAGGGATGAAAGTGAGTGGGGAGAGAAGCGAGATGGCTTTCACAAGTGAGGTGGGCATGGGTGAGGGTGTGAGTGTTGTTGCAGGTGGTGTGGTGGTGGTTGCGAGGATGGGTAAGAGACAATTGGTAAGTGATATATGCATTGTGGTGACTTTATTCTATTGTTTTGTAATTTTAGATGGGAGGGGGTTAGAAAAAGGGGAGGGATAGAAAATTTCATTAATTAATTAGTTAATAAATTTATAATAATCAATTAATGAAATGGGGTGGGAGGGGGTAAGGAGGGGAAAAACTAATGATTTTCTAATTAATTAAGAGTTGAAATTGGGATGGATTTTGAAGGGAAGATGTGTGAGAGGGTAGGGTGGTTTGGGGTTTGGGTAGGTTAGGGTTGGTGTAAGTAGATTGTGGGAAAGGGTGAGGGTTTAGGAAAAAAGGAGAGTGAGTTGGCCATCATCGTGGAGTGGAGGGTAGGTGAGATTGTCTTCGCCAAGATAGTTGCTAGTGGGACTATTTCTCTATAGACAGTTTCAACAAAGATTGTCTCTACAAAGATGGTCCAACCAAGAGGGAGTAAAGGTGAACCATCTCATCACAGGTGATCATGTTCGGGACCATATCATAAGAGGTGATCAAATTTAGGACCATCTATGTGCTGGAAATTTTGAGTCAAAGTTGTCATTGATGTCAAGGAACGAAGTTGTCATTGATGTCAAGGAATAAGCTACCGTTGAGCTCAAAAGGTCAAGAGGAACAATGCAAAGGTTAAAAGTAAAAGAGCTTCATAATATTTTTAATATTATGTGGAAGCATAAGTTAAAAGGATTTTCATTAAAACAATGGTTGAGCAAAAATAAAAGGTTTTTAATAAAAACCCAAGGAAGCCCAAGGAGGTTTTAATATTTATTTTATAAAATATTTAAATTCAAATTGAATTTAAATTTTATAAATAAATATTATTTATACAAAGTGGTAAAATCAAAGAAGGCTTTGATAAAGCCAAAAGGATTTAAAAGTTAAAATATAAAATTTTAAATTCTAAAGAATTTAAATAATTTATAAATTAATTATTTAAATTTCAAAGGCACCGACGTTCAAAATTAGAGGAAATTAGTATATATTCTATATGCCTTAGTGGAATTTAGATTATACTTCGTTCGAAATAATAAAAGGTGCAATTATTATTGTGAAAATTTGTGCGAGGAAGAAGATAAGCACCTTGTCTTAAGTGCCAATGAAAGGGTTAATATTATCGTGGGCTAAACTGTCATATCCACTAAGGCAACGTGGCCTAGTGGCAAGTGGACGAAGTGCTAAGGCATTTGTGGGCGAAGTGATCCGTGATCAATTCACGATGGCAACATTTGGTGTGTGTTTTGAAGCGTCGAGGAAGCGATGCATGATTTTCTATTTTGGTGCATGTGGAGAGGAATATAGAGCACGTTGTGCTCTTGCTCTCCAAATGAGCGCTTAGCTCGTGCGACGGTTGGAGCCACGACTAGGGTGATGGTAGAGGCGGTATCGTGAGTTCGAGTACCACCAAGGCAAAGGTAGTAAAATTTTTAATATGTGTTGTGATGCCTAAGGTTTTGACATAAGGTCCTAGGGAGTTAAAAGGGTTAGTTAAAAAGGTTTTTAATTAATCATTATTTTTGGTTAATTGGGAGAACAAGGAGTTGGCTTTATTTTTAAATAAAGTACTTTTGACATGTTGGTTTATTGAAGATTTATAGTTTTGAGAGGACTTCTTGCCATTGAGTTATTTTGAAAAGGAGATTGTATTGACATTATTTATGGTATTAAATATTATTTTAATTGGGGGATTATAAGGTGTATTTGGTCAATCATTTTTGTATATGTTGATGGATGCTTTCTTTAATATGGAGTGATAAGGTGTATGCGTGCTTTGATATTTGCATTGTATCTTTGAGATAGTTTATCATTCTCTAAATCCTTTGAGCTTGGAAAAGAAGTATTTGTGGTTGTGGCAGATATTTGAGGTTCCCTCATCATCAAGAAAAATGTATGAGCATATTCTTCCATAGTTGAGTTGATTGGTTGGTTTTTTTGGAAAATAAGTTTGGAGTGAAAATGAATTGATTAGGGTTTCCTTATTAAATGTGTTGAGTTAATGCTTCAAGGTTTTATGGGATAAAGAGTTGTAGTTAATACCTTATGTTATAAGCATTGTTGTTGAAGCCATTGGTTGTGTGAAGAACTTGAACTAGAGTTTGAAAAGAACATGAGAATCACTGTTATGTGAGATTGTTTTATAAGCATTGTTGTTGAAGCCATTGGTTGAGTAAAGAACTTGAACTAGGGTTTGAAAAGAACATGAGTATCATTGTTATGTGAGAGTGGTTGATAAGTATTTTTGGAAACATTTTGAGTAAAGGATCATATGCTTGGACTAGGGTTTGTAAGCAAGGATTGTTTCATTGAGTGATTGGTTGAGTAGAGTTGGTTGAGCCTAGCCAAGTGAATGTGTGAAGTGATTGTTCAAGTTCCATAAAACAAACTATTATATATTCTGAATTAATTTGAGAAAGTGATTGAGTATTGAGTTGAAGCATATTGAGTCTCTAACAATTCTCTATATGTTTCTAAAAGAGTAATTGGAAGTGATTGAGTATTGAGGTGAATGTGAAGCATATTTAGTCTCTAAAAATTCTATGTATGTTTCTAAAAGAGTGATTGAAAGTGATTGAGCATTGTGATGAGTATAGAGTATATTGAATATTTAACAATTCTCTTTATGTTTCTATGAGATTGAACAAGTTCTAGTGTGGACTTGTTAAGCAAATTTGAGGTAAGTCTTTGAGAAGACTTGTGAACAGATTTGGGTAAGCTATTGTGAAAACTTACAATACATATTAAGAGTAGATTTGGATAAGTTCTTGTGAGAAATTATTGAGCAGATTGGACAAGTTCTAGAGAGGACTTGAGGACAGATTGGTGTGAGCTTTTGTGGAAGCTTACAAAGTATATTTGAGACAAGTCTTTGAGAATACTTGAGAGCAGAGTTGATTGATTGATTTGTTCAAACCTTGAGTTAAGGTTTGGGACAGATCTAGTAGAGTTGATTTGAGATTGAGTCAAGCTTTAAGTTAAGGCTTGAGGATAGAGATTGAGGATATATTTGTGCTAGACTGAAGGACTGTGTTTAGTGCAGATTTGAGGATAGAGTTTATTGCATATTTGAGTACAAATTTGTACCAGATCAGAGATAGAGATTGAGGACATATTTGTGCTAGACCGAAGGATTGTGTTTAATGTAAATTTGGGATAAAGCTTTGGAGGTGACACAGTTGAGGATAAAGATCTCCAGCCAAAGTAGGTAAGACATGTGTCTTCTATGGATAGAGTTCCATTTGCTAAGGGCAATGGAGGCAAAGGTCTTCTAAAGGATCACCAGCCAGAGTAGATATTAGGAAATTGGTGTATCTTGTGGATAGAGATCCATGAACTTGATTTAGGGGATTTGTATCTCCTTTGGACAGAGGTCCATAAATATTGTAATAGGGAAAGGATTCCCAAGAGATTGATTGAGAAAATTTTAGTGAAATATTTTCTCCGTGGATTAGCCCACACTGGGTGAACCACGTAAATTGTGGTATCTCTATTATGTGTGGTAATTTATGCATTGCTTTGATTACTGCTATTGATATTGCCATATATACATTACATCATATTGATTGGGAAAGATAAGTAAAAAGTGGTCTTATATTGTTCACCCCCTCTTAGTATAAGCTTGCATTATTCACTCTGAGGAGACGATCACAAGCGTGGTCATATCTAAGAAGATGGTTAGGGGTAGGGCTAAAATGGATGAGGGAGAATAGGATTAGAGGGGAGTAAAATAAGGTGGGGGTAAAAGGAAGAGAAGCAAAAAAGGAAATAATGGGATGGGCTAAGGGTAAAGGTTGGGTATGGGGTGAAATAAAAGGGTAAGGGTTATTTAGATAGGGGTAATAGTAAGTGAGGTGAAATATAGGGTTGAGAGGGTTAAGATATGGTGGGATGGGTTAAGGTTAAGTGTAGGTGAGTGGAGGGGAGAATTTTTGAATGCTTTGTTATTAGGTATAATTTGGATATTTATGGTTATGATGAAATATGGGGAATGTGGACTGATAATTTTTGATATTTTTACTTTTGCAAGGGAGTTTCTATGAGCGAGACATCACTTTAGCAACCTATACAAGGATGTGTAGAAGAACAGTTTGGGTGGTGAGGATTGGGATTGGCTCCAGAGGATTGGATTGTGGGATGAGGTACGGTTGGAAAGTGTGCACTCCAAATAGGCATATTTGACCACATTGGCTGAGCAGTGGGATTGTGAGAGTAACACATTTTTGTTGCCTATAGGGGAGATTACTATTACTTTGGAGGATATCTACTGGTTATTTCACCTATCGATAGAAGGTGAGGAGATAGTGGTGGTAGAGACTAGGGAGTTTGATAGAGTGCTGAGAAGAGTGTATAGGGATTGAATAGCGGAGGTGGCAAGGGATGTAGGTTATGGAGGGGCATTCATGGAGTTCCACTTTTTAGGCTGCATGCTTAGTGTATGCCATTTGATCATGATGAGTAAAATGTCTAAAATTATACTTCCAGACTCTTCAGGTACATAATTCCCATGGAACATGTTAGATGTAGTTATGGATATAATTGAGTATGATATGGTATTTGCATGGGTTCCAAAATTACTAATACAAAACTATAGGGAGTTGTATGAGGTGTAGAGGAGAGGTAGATCTATGTTAGGAGTGATCTTCCTCCTTCAGGTGTGGGGATGGAAGCATTTTACAGTAGAGATGCCATCAGGGCTACCATTGAAGGCACATGTAGAGCTAGATAGAGAGATAGGGTATGCTATGTAATGGGAGCATGATAAGGAGTAAGGTCAAAGTTGTAATAGACCAAGAAATTTGGAGTATTATTAGGATAGGTTTTGATGATTACAACCAAGATAGGTAGTATGAAGGCCTTGGATAGTGGGTCCACAATGGGATACAAAATAGGATCTACTTGAGGAGGGTGGAAAGGAGGAGATGGTGCTATAGGCATCCTAGGGGAGAGCATGAGCTCTTTCAGTATGAGAGGGTGTTGAGAAATTTTAACCTACAATAGGGAGTTCCTCTAGCACTTGTAGTAGACTAGAGGAAGGATTCAGAGAGGCACTTGCCTCATGGGAGGTGATGAACATAGGAGATGATGATGATATGGTGGTGGATGTGGATGGAGTGGAGGATGCAGACATGACAATAGATTACGAGGCTTGGTGGTAGTCTTGTAATATCCTAATGGAGGGTGGAGGAGGGGATGCAAATGATTTTGCTTTAGAGTAGTTGAGGAGATAGGTGTATGTGTTGGAGGATAGACAACAAGCCCTCGAGGAGAGGAATAGTTCCCTAGGTCAATTGCATACAAAAAATATAGAGAGGTTGAGAGGACAACATGCAATGGATATGGTTGACCTTCATCATATTTATGAGGGTGGGTTGACCAATGTATAGAGGGTGGTGGAGAGGGAGAGAGAGCAACGAGTGATGCAACTATGAGAGTGGGAGGCTACAAGGGAGAGGATGGCAGGATAGCTTGAGGCTGTAGGGTGAGACTGGGATAGGCTTATAGTGGAGTGGTGTGGTTTCCAATCCTAGGTGGGGAGGTTGCAATTGGGGCATATGCAAGAGAGTGAGGATTGAGAGTGCTTGAGGAGGGATCACTTAGAGTTACACGATCATATCCAAAAACTTTAGGTAGAGATAGTGTTGGAAAATATGTCTATTACATCATTTGGTTATTTCCTAAAGTACCCTGATGGGTGCATATTTAGTTTAGGATTATATTAGGAGTTATTACTTTATTAGTGTAATAGAATAAATGCACAAATTTTAGAATGTGCAATGATGTAAATGTGCATGTAGTCCACATGTACATAAGTCTTAGGGTTGAGTGAGAGGCAAGTAACCTATAGTTTTATATAAAGGTCTCATTGCGAGTGATTTAATGAGAGCAAGAGTAGTGCATAAGTGAGAGTAGTAGTACGCACAAGTAGCTCGATTTTGTTGTCACGGAGGAGTTGCAAACTCCATGAGAGAAGCATTGTAATTTTTGTGAGATTTCTATATGAGCATTTCTAGAGCATTGTATCAAGTTTTCTATCATATTTTAATGCATGGTTTTTTTCTATTATCATAGTTGTATCATTGCATGTTTATTTCTATACTTGTGAATACATTTCCTTTATGTTTAAGACTCCAAAAGCTAATAGTGGTATCTGAGTCATGGTGAATCAAAGGAAAGCCACAAGTACTATTATTGAGTATTTGCAAACCGGATCAGCCATAGTGCACCGCTACATGCAAATACCATCACAATAGATTTTTTGATAGAAGTAGCTCTAGATAGAAGAATAGAAAATAGAGAAAGCCACATGATATATTTAGCTAGAGTTTTTCCACAAGAGTTGTAACACTTGTGAAGACTAGAACTCAACATTGTTCCACTAGATTGGCAATACAACTAGTGAAGTTTATTTCTCATAGAGTCATAGAAATTTTATTATCTCTAATATTTTATTGCAAGAGAGAAAATGAGTTTTTAGGAGAACCATTTGGTTACTATCATCTAAGTTTTTATTGTTGTAAAAAATTAACTCTTAGAAGGTGGGAAGCTTCCTACAATAGATAGAGAAGAACTTCATCTTCGTTGCCTAAAAGTCGAAGTTACTTTCCTCGTACAAGGATTGATTCTTTGTTGTAGAAAAATGAGGATTGAATATTTGGAGGCCTAAGGAGAAAGATCCCATTAAAAAATTTGTAGATTGAAGGCTCCTAGTTGAAATATAGAGGAGAGATCTAGTGGCCAAGGAAGCCACATTGAAGATTGTAAATCTAATATAGGTCCTAGAAAGAAGACCCCATTGAAGATCAAAGAGAATAAAGGAGAAGATTCCTATTAAAATATTGGAGATTGGTGATCTCCATTGAAGACTAAAAACTTCCTATTGAATAAGAGGTCAATTGAAAGCCCTATTAAAGAAGAGATTCATTGAAGACTGTATTGAAGAAGATGTTTATTGAAGACCTATTGAATAACTTCCATTATGGAATATTGAGCATTAAAAATAACTAACAAAATGTTCTATTACAGATTATAGATAGCAGTTCTTAACCCTAGGACTAGCTGGAACATCGTGTCCATCAATTTTGAATTGTACATAGCAATTTTGGTATGTTAATGCTTTGATTTAATTGGAAAAATAGCAAATGAAATGAAGGCTGAAATGTAAATGCATTTGGCATAACAAGAAAAAAATAGCCATCATTGTTATTTTTTTGATTAAATATGTAGACACCTAGTTAGAAATCTAAGGGTAGACGTCAAGTAGTTAGATGTCTTAAGAAAAAATTAGTTAACAGATGGTTGGGGTGGTTTTAGGAAGTGGTTGGGGAACTACTTTACCCCTCCTATTTAAGTCCCTCTTTCAAAAATTGTATGATCTATAATTATACCATAATGCCAATGATGTTATGTTATTTACGTATTCTGCATGTATGGTGATCTTGTGGTTGTGCTATTGAGTACATGTGATGCATTAATGGATGAGTTGCAGGTTGTGTTGTACTAACTTACATTACAGGTTTTTCCATTTGAGGAGTTTTGAAGACCAGTTTTTGTAGCAAGAAATAAAAGTGTGTTGTTATTACAGGTTTATAAAAGGAAAATGAAGGCAATCCTAGATGTCTAGCCCCTGACATCTGGTAGCCGTTAGATGTCTAGTCATCCAACCTAAAACCTGACATCTAGTTATACCCTTGCAACGTCTAAGGACCTAACATCTAGTTCTATCCCTATGACATCTAGAGCCCTGAATTCTAGTTTTGTTGTGACGAGTAGCTCCCTGACGTCTAATCCTAAGGCTGTGACATCTAGAACTGTGACATCTAGACATTCTCACCTGATTTCTAGTCCCCTGATGTCTAATCTTGGATGTCTACTTGCCCTATTAGATAAATGATATTGTAGATGATATAATCATTGCTGATAGCCTTAAATTACCTTGTCATCACCCCATCCCATTAATGTACTCACCCATGTCTACACAAATTTTAGTAACAGTAGATTGATGAGATCGTAGAAGAAGATCTCATTCCCATAGTTGAATATTGAAGATGCCAAGGAAGGTCTCATTGAATATTTAGAAGCTGCAATATTGAAAACCTTAGAGAGGTCTCAATAAGAAGGCATGGTGAGACTCATTAAAGGATATCATAGAAGGACTCATTGAAGAAATTACTACCAAAGAATAATCTAAGGAATTGGGAAAATCATCACCATCCGATGACAAGCCCAAAGGAGAAAGTTTGACAAGAAGATTGTCAAATAAAAAAGGTAGTATTGAATAGATTTCAATATTGATAGACTGTTTAAGGAGGAGATCTACTTTGAAGTTAAATTATGCAAGTGAAAAGAGCTAGAAGAACCACAAAATCTATGATATTTGGGGGCCATCATTGAAGGAGGTTCTTGAGAAATATCTTAGTTGCAATTTGGGGAGAATCCTACCAAATTTTTGAGATTCAAAGACAAAATTTTAGTGATGGTATTGACTGCCTTACAATCTAGAAAAGTTTTAGATTTGAAGACAAAGAAAATGGTAGCATATTAAAAACATTAAATATAGAGTTTTTAGACAACAAAAAAGGTAGCAAATCAAAGAAATTAAAAAAACAGTGAAGATTGCTAAGTGCTGAAAATTTCAAAAATTATGGGCAGCATTAGTAACTACTAAAAATCAAATTCTAGAAGCACATTCTAAAGAAGTTTTGAATCCACCAAATCAGAGTTTAGAGTAGCAAGTTGATAAAGTATTGAAGCTACAGAAAGGTGAGCAACGAGCTATTTATGGACATCATAGAAGAGCTGCAAAATCATCCAAAAAAGGTAGCCATTGAGGTGACTTGAATCACCACTATATCCATCATCTAAAAGAGAAAAAGGTATGCAACAATAAGGTGCAAAAATTTCATGAGTTGAGATTTCATATTTGGTTTTATATTAAATTTTATTAAGCACCATTTTTCAAAGGATCAAAAGTTGCATAGAATAGTTTTCATTACAAGTATTCAAAATAGTGTAGAAGTTATTGTTTACAAGGAGCAAACCAGCACATGAAAAAAAATAGAAGTTAGGAAGACTATATTTTCATCAGAAAGAATACAAAATATTACATTAAATAGCTTGGAGTTATAAGTGAAATAAGAGCCAAGAAAAAGAGGGCTTTGCCAAGGATTGAAGGCAGCCATAACATCACCCTAATTCAGCCAAAACAAGTGGATAGAAGGCATAAATTAGTGATAAAAAATCAACCATCAAAAGGGTGACACTACATCCAAAATTAGAGAAGAAAATCAGCACATTATCATAAGAAAAGAACTTGACAAAAATGCATAACTTCGAGATTAAAATTCTGGTTGAGTTTACAGTTACAAGAGGTATTTGTGGATAGATTTGGAGAAGTGCAAAACATGTTTTGAAGACACTCTTGGATAGAAAAAAAAGGGCCAAAACAACCAATTAAAGCCCACATTTTGAGCAGGGTAAAAGTAGGTTTTCAAAGCATAGGGGGCAGTCATAGTGTACATTTGTGAGTCATCCAAAGGACTCCAAAAGTGCTAGAAAAAGAGTAGGTTTCATAGAAATAAAAGGTGTAAGAACTCCACAAAAAGAGCACTCAATAAAACCCTACAAAAGAATCTCCAAAAAGCAATAGAAGGTCCCATTCAAAGAGGTTAAAATTCTGGATTGTTTGAGGTGTCAAAAGACACCAAAAGGAGTGCCATAAACCACCAAAGTTGCTACCCATATATCAGACCTGCAAAAGAAATAAAATAAGAAAGAAAACAAGGGTGGAGTTGAAGTCATAGAAGAGGTGCCATCCCCATTGAAGCAAGTTGTAAAATAGGTTCTCTCTCATCCAAAAGTGCCATTGAAGGAAGAACCAACATTTTGTCAAAAGAAATGTATTCACAAAGAAGAGTTTGCAGAAATAATATGTTGGAAAGTGCTAGAAAGCTTCAAGGGAGGTTAAAAAGAAAGTTAGAGATCTTTTGCCACATGGAGGAGTTGTTCTAAGAAGAGTGCCACATTTCAAAACAAGTCTAAGCACCCAAAAGTATATAGTAACGTATCACACTCTACATCCAGCAAAGATACAAAGAAAAGTGCCCAACATAGGTGGAAAAGAGTTACAACCAGTTTCAACCACCAAGACATTAGGAATCAAGCAACACTTGTCATAGGCATTAAATAAGGGTCCAAGACAAACATTTTTTAAGAAGAGAGCTGAAGATAAGAACCACACATCATAGGTGCTACATGAAATATTAAAAGGAATATTTTCAAGATGAGAGGAAAAGACAAATTACTACATTGTAACTCCAGCTCATATTGCATTAGTTAAAAAGGCACCCAATGTATGTAAATGAAGAATAAGTGAGCTAAAGAAACATTGAAGAGGTGAAAGGTTGATGTTTTAAGGATACGTAGAAACCAACAAGTGATAGACGACTATGTACCAATAGCATATTATATTTAAAGAGAGAGTTTAAGCCCAAAATAGTGCATATCTTAGCCAAGTTGAAGTGTGAAGAGTAGAACGCGTATCCAACCAACATTCAGTTGAAGAGAGGAAGGAAAATCAGTTCATCCACAAGGAGGAGAACATTGACAAGCAAGGTGAAGAGAAACAAGGAAATCAGCCCTTGCAAACCGCATTCAAACAACTTGTAATCATAATTAAAAAAGATGAGAAATATTTATTATATTGCAAGTTTGATATCAAAGCTTATTGCATATTCTAGAGATATTAGTAGGAGTAATAAGGTGATGAAAAGATCTCTAGAATAGAATATTGATTATATAGAATACATAGAGTAAAACTAGAAGCATTTATATAATTTCCATTGCTTCTAAAAAATAGTTGCAAACTCTTAACATAGGGAGATATAAGGAGTAGTAAACAAAATTTAGTTTGCAAACAATTTAATATTTCTAAAACTTCTAATTATGGAGATATAAAGAATCCTACTTGAAATTAAATTTTAAGAAGTTTAGAACCTATTATTTCATCAAAATTATAGTTGGAATATTGATTTTGAAGGACATATCCAACTAATATTGCATTTCTAATAGCTTTCTACAAGTAATTGATTGCAAGTGATAGAGATGAATCATATTTATAGCATATCTCATTACTAGGGAGTTATAAGGAATACTACTACAAAGGTTAATACTACAAGATCCAAACAAAAAGAGGGAAAATAAATATGTCAACCTCAAAGAATGAAATAAACAATAGCATGAACAACACCATTAGAAGGGAAAATATTAATGTTATTAAATCAGGAATCAAGAATCTTCTGAATAAAACCAAGAACTTAGATCTTGGTTCAAGATTGATCTATAATGAGGTGCTAAAAGAAGATTTCACTACTATGAAATTTTACCTTCATGCTAGACTTACTGAAGCAATTGAGAATGAAAAGAAATATATTCCAATACCCTTAGTATTTGGGAGAATTCTTTACATGGTATTACTCTCACTTCAAATTCACAAAGAAGTGGTTGCAAAGCAAAAAGAACTGATTGAGCTACTCAAAGTAAAAAAAAAGCTAGATGAATCGTTCCTAGAGAAAATGTTTCAATAATCGTGTAGTACTAATACTTAAAGTTCTACTAACATAAAATTTTATCATGATTTTTATTCAAAATTTTCTATACTCAGCAAGGATGGTAGCAGAAAATCCAAAGGTAAAAATAAAATTTTGTTTCCAAAATCAGGTGATAGTGCAACCACATATGAAAGTTCAATAACTGGAACCAACAACAAGAAAGAAGAAGAAGAAGAGGAGGCATCAGATCAAGGAGGAATACAATGCAAGGTAAACTAAAAATAACAACAAGGAACCACATCAAGATGAAGACTACTCAAGAGTCAAAGATCCATATTGAAGACTAATATCTTCAAACCAAATAATGTAATACAAGGGGGTGTTGGAAAATATGGCTATTACATCATTTGGTTATTTACTAATATACCCTCATGGGTGCATATTTAGTTTAGGATTATATTAGGAGTTATTTCTTTATTAGTGTAATAGAATAAATGCCCAAGTGTTAGAATGTGCAATGATATAAATGTGCATGTAGTCCACATGTACATGAGTCTTAGGGTTGAGTGAGAAGTAAGTAACCTATATTTCTATATAAAGGCCTCATTGTGAGTGATTGAGTGAGAGCAAGATTAGTTCATAAGTGAGAGCAGTAGTAGGCACAATGTAGCTCCATTTTTTTTATCATGGAGGAGTTGCAAACTCCATGAGAGGAACATTGTACTTTTTGTGAGATTTCTATATGACCATTTCTAGAGCATTGTATCAAGTTTTATATCATATTTTCATGCATGGTTTTTTGCTATTATCATAGTTGTATCATTGCATGTTTATTTCTATACTTGTGAATGCATTTCATTTATGTTTAAGGTTGCAAAAGCTAATAGATAGAGCAGATGAGAAGGGATCAAAACCAGGGGATGGATCCATTGATGTTGAGGGCTCTTGAGGAGTCATAATATTGGGTTCAAGTATTAGAGGATGAGCTCTTGATTTGTCACATCCCACTACCCGAATGCTCCTCATGATCATGATCTTGTAGTAGGAGTAGAAGTACAACTTTAAGAGCATCATTTGTTAGTTCACGGGTACCCCAATTTCATGAGGGTATGGGGTCATAGGTCATTGGTAGGGATAGGAGTGATTGAGAGAGATGAGGACCCCAGAAGAGCAGAGGTAGAGATGGAGACAAGCAGTTGTAAATGAGTGGTGGTGGAAATTTATGGTGCCTATGGGCTCGATTATATTTTTGACATATCTATATATGTATTTTTAACACTCATGGATGGCCTACGGGCATGATGTATTTTTGGAGTATATATATATACATATATGATTTTATGCTTCATTATGTATATGTGCATGAGTGTGTGTATGCCTTTTGTGTGAATGATTAGTAGAGAGATAATAAATGATATTATGGGCTAACGTAAATGAATAAGTCTAAACATAAATAGTTAATGGATGATATGTAATGCTAAAAGATAATGAACATAAGTAAATATATGATGGATAATAATGATGTTAAAAGGATAATATGTAACAAGGAAAATGGATCAATAATGGATAAGGGATATGATCATAGGAGTAAATGGATAATGGATAATGATGATCATGAGGGTAATGAAAAACACTTACCTCATTAATCAAAAATATTTCTTGAAATACATAAGGGTATATAATATCCACAATGAAAGAGGGAGAGAATAAATGAGCAGAAAAGAGGACAAAATAAGAATAAGAGAGGATAATATCCCAAGGAGATTTCATGAGGCTGAAACACCCTTGTGATCCTCTTAAGTGGTGTGGTTACCATGCAAAGGCTATTAGGATTTAAAGATACCTTGAGACATATCAAAACGCCCAAGAACCGATGTGTGTGTAGTGAATTCATTAACCAAATTTTGAATAGGTTTAGACTTAACCAATCATAGCCCTAATGAGAAAGAGTAAGCTCATCATGAAGGCATACTCCACTGCTAGTTAGGAATCTATAGCCCTAGTGGATATAGTACACTATCCATCAACATTGCTCCACTATCGACCAAGTGTCTATAGCCTTGGTGGAGTCATATAATACACCCAAGAATTCAGGTTATATAATTATTTCATTCATTTTTTTAGCATGAACCCTTGGGTTTTGGATCGCTAAAGGAGACACGATGAGCTAATATAGGTATTAGGACTAATCATGATGTCATCCTTGCCTAGTCAAAAATAATATTAATTATGTGTGTAATGTGTGGATTCTAGGATGTCTCAATAGGTCATGAAGGGAGGCTCCAAATCGTCATGGCTTTGAATGGGATATATGCGCACTTGAGAAGAATACTAGGTATGGCTAAGTGATGGAAATATTCATTTGATACAAAGAAATGGATAAGAAGAAGAAAATGGATGAAAGAAGAAATGGATTGTGAAAGATATACATACACCCTTGAATATGAAAGAAAAGGTGAATGGTAATGATATAAGCACCTTCCTTTAGGGATAAAAGGTTGTGGTGTGGATAAAGGTGAATTTGGATAACATAGTTAAGAGACATGGTAAATATAAAGATAAAAAAAAGGTGACAATAGGAATATGTGGTACAAATTTCCTCCCTATTCAATCTTATATAGGAAACTCCAACTCTAGCTCCACCAGACCTACAATAAATCTTGGATAGACTCACAAACAGGGCGCTATTGTTAAGTCGCCAGGATAATATTGAATATTGGAGAAATTGGATTATAAGAAAGGTGATGAGGATAAGGACAAGAATATGGGGGAGATGGAGGAAAGAGATAGGCTGAATGGCAGAGTTGTGAGCATTGGGCTATGTTAAGGACATGAGATAGTGAATAGGGTGTTGGAAGAAGGGGTTGTAGAGATTGTGTTGGAAGAAGGTGATAGAGAGAGTCAATTATTATCCCTCCTTATATGAATAGTGACTATGATATACTATCCTCACATGCAAAGGATATTATAAAGTAACATGGTGAAGATAAATATAAAAAAAATGAGATGATAATAAAAATATCTATAGTAAGGATAAGGTAAAAGGAGTAGAAAAAATGTGGGGTACAAAAGTGTGTAAAAAGGGGAGGCAAAATGTGTAAATGGTGATATATATATCGTTAGTAGGTAATAAGAAAATGTATGTACAAGGATTATAGTGGATATATATATATATATATATATATATATATATATATATATATATATATATATATATATATATTATGCATAAAAAACCAGTAAGGGTGGAGGAGGGTGTGGTGGCGAACAAGGGTTAGGAGAGATGGAATTTTTTTAAATTTTGCTTTGAATTCATCCCTTGAGGTATCAGATGGGCTAGTATGAATGGTGGTGGTTTGGACAAAGTCATCAAACCAAAGCGGTACCCATTCAGGTTCTATGTATTCATCATCTTCATCATCCTCCTCAAGGTCTAGAGTGAGGGATGTGAAATTAACATAAGTGTCAAGTCCCCTAGACACAAAATTGGTATGGATAGATATAGGACCCAAAGGAACAATGGCATCAATGGTTAAAGGGAAGTCATGTGGTTGACCAAAATCATGGGCTAATTCAGATTGGGGAGAGGGTGACAAAGAGTCAACAAGATTATGGGAGGATGTTAACATGGGGTGGTTTGTAATGTGAGGTAGTGGTGAAGGTGAGGTATTAGAGTGGTCTATCTCCTCCTCATTCTCTTCATGGATAGTAAGGGCTTTGTTAAGGAGGTAAGGGAAGGCGTGAATAGAAGGATGTGGTGGGGGAAAAGGGATATAATGCAACCATGGAAAAAGAGCAGACCCAGATAGGAAGGGACCACATGTGCATTGTATAAAAAAGGGAAACAAAAGATGTGTAGCCTAAGGAGGCTAGTGAAAAGTGCATAGCCCAAGGGGCCGAGTGTAAAAAGGGTGCCCAAAGAAGCAATGTGAAAAAGAAATTCCTAATAAGGGAATGTGAAAAATGGTGCCTAAGGAGGTGATGTGAAAAAAGAAATTCCCTAGGAGGTGAGGAAATCACAAAACAATGCAATGTGGGGTTGTAGCCAAGTCTGAAAGGTATCATGGTGCATTGAGCCAAAGCGTAAGAGGAAATGTGGTTGGATGAGGCCAATAGAGTGAGAGACCAAATAAATCTTTCCAAGACTACTCAGGTGTTGGGTAATTGATATGGAAGTTCTATAGGGGTGCAGATGCCTTGCTCATAAGATCCTAAGCAAAAACCCTGCCAATGACATTTTTGAAAATAACGCATGATAAAAGATGACTTGGAGGGACAATCAATGTTAGCACAAAAATATTCTTGAGAAGGGATGGAGGTAGATGATGATGTGGGTGTGGTGAGTCCCCCATAAACAAAATTTGTATGGTTAGATGATGAACCTAAAGATACAATAGCACCTATGGCTAAAGGTATATCTCAGGATCTACTAAAATATTTAAAAGAATCTACATGTGGTAGGTTTTTAATAGTTCCATTATGTATAATATACTCACCTATGGATGGGGTAGTCATATGTGCCTTAACATGTGGGATTGTGGTGGAAGGTGAGGAAGGAATTATGGGGGTGGTAGGAGTGTCTTTGGATAAGGGGATTAGAGTAGGATCAGAGGAGACTAATGGGGGATATTGTTTGGGGAAATTTCTTGTGATGAGGATGAATAGTTAATTGAGATGTGGGGTAAGATATGGTGATCCTCTTCTTGAGAGGTAAGAGTGGTAGGATTAAGGATAGGGTTGGAAATAGGATTGGCATGATGTTCTATGGTTTTGGGTAATGGAAGATATATTTGGGTAGGGGTATGATCCTGGGATTGATCCAATATCGGTGCCAAGACATGGGAAATAATGTGGGGTGTGGGTGAAGGGGTAGAGGTATTGGTATTAGGTGTAAGAGAAAAATGTGTAGTGGGGAGTGAAGGCTATGAGGGATCAATGATAAAATTGTAGTATTTAAATGGTTCATCATCTATCGGTATGCAATGGATAAGGACATCATGCACATACTTTAGACAATGATGTAGGGTAGATGGAACACATTGCATCTCTTAGATCCATGGTCATACCAAGATAATATTATATTACATCTCTCACTCAAGAATGTACAACAAGGTGTGGATGGTTTTGGGACCAACTTGGATGGGCAAGATGATGGTACCTAGGGTTGGGCAAAGGGCATCATTAAAGGCTCAAAGGGTGAAATAAAAATAGACTATATAAGATGAGGTAATATCGAGGTGCTTAAGGGCCACTAATGTAATGATACTAATGAAAGATCTTGTATCAACCAAGATCCTCTTAAGGCTAGGTCATTAATGTAAGCAATAATATGCATGGGGGGATTGGGTACCCCCATAGGTATTTTCTCAATATCATAGTCATAGAAAGCAAGGCTTTTAGAATCTCCATCAAGGCCTCTTGATAGGCGGGGGATTGTTGAATAATGTCATAAACTAGCAATTTTGTGGGGGTAAGTTTAAGAGAATTAGTTAGTTTTTGGGTGAGAGTGATGACAGGTTTAGGTGGGAATGGTTTGGGGGACATGGTGATAATGGGGATTGGTATTTGTGAGACCCGCTCTGATACCAATTGAAGAACATGTGCTTATACTGAGAGGGGGGTGAACAGTATAAGATACAAATTTTTACTTCTCAATCCATATGATAATATCAATAGTAATAAAGTAGCAATCATTACACAAAGCATCACACACATGAGAGACATGATTTAATGTGGTTCACCCAATGTGGGCTATGTCCATAGAGAAAATATTTCACTTAAATTTTCTCAACAAATTTCTTGGGAATCCTTCCCTATTACAATGTTTATGGACCTCTGTCCAAAGGAGACACCAATCCCCTAATAAATTTTGTGGATCTCTATCCATAGGAGAAATCCTTATCCCTTGATATGGTTGGTGATCCTCTAGAAGACTACTGCCTCCACTGCACTAGATTGTGGATCTCTCCCCACTAAAGACCCCTGTCCTCACTTAGAAGATCTCTATCCTCATTGTCCTAGCTAATGTATATATATCACTAGAGACTACTATCCTCTATTATATCACCTCCAAAGCCTGCTCTTACTCTGTATCTATCTCAGATCTATACTAAACACTATCCTTTTCCCTACACAAATCTTTTTAATATTTGTATTTGATCTATACTAAACATAGTCCTTCGATCTAGCATAAATCTGCTCAATCTCTATCTTTAGTCTGGCACAAACCTGTCCTCAAATTTGCACCAAAATCTATCTTCAAATCTATCCTCAAGCCTTAACACAAAGCTTGAATCAATCACAAATCAACTCTGCTAGATATTCCCCAAACCTTAACTCAGTATTTGAACAAATCAATCAACTCTACTCACAAGTCTTCTCAAAGACATACCTTAAGTATGCATTGTAAGCTTCCATAAAATCTTACTCAAATATGTCCTTAAGTCCTCTCTAGGACTTACTCAAATCTGCTCACAAGCTCTCTCAAAAACTTGTTTATCTCAACTCAACCAAATACTCAATGAAAATTATTCAACAATGCTTATCAAATAAACTTCACATAACAATGATACTCATGATATTTCACAAAACTTAAACATGCATATGAAGGATCACTCAATATTTCCAACAATGCTTATCAAACAAGGTTTCTATCATCGACCTTTATTCCAGAAAAACCTTCATCAATTAATATTGGATATCTCAAAACCAAACTAAACAATGCTTATCAAACTATCATTTTCACTCTAACTTAGCATTCACAACATCAAATCCAACAAAATTTTACTCACAAGGAAGATGTACCCATACCTTTTATTTTTATGTAGATATGTATTCAAAACTTGTCTTAACCACAATCAAATTTTCTTTGCCAACACTAGGGTTAGGTTACCACAACCTATATCAACATCTCCACAAAATAATTTTATCAAAAATTATTTTTCATACAAAATATCAAATCCTTTTGTACACATTATAATCTCCAAACTCACAATATTTAACTCAATAATTTCACCATAACAAAACACTTACCAATTTCTCTTGCACTCCTTATAATCTCCAAACTCACAATATCTAACTCAAAATTTTCTTTAAAACAACATGCATAGCAAACTCCCTTATACACCTTATAATCTCCACTCCTTATAAATTTCAAACACCAAAAATTAAAATAAAATATTTTAATTTTTCTTTACCTTATAACTCCCCCAAGCACTCACGACAATCTTAAAACAATTTAATTTTCAACACCTTGGAAAATAAAATTGAATGGCATACCTTTAGTTTGTTCTACCCATAAAAAGTTGACTTCGGCGAATTCGACCATGTGACCTTGCACTCCCAACACCCTAGCTCTAAGCTAGGCCACCAAGTGGGCTACATACCCACATGAGACACATGGCACACATTGTCGCAAAAAGCCACCTCATGAAAATGCTGAACATGTCAAACGAAGGCCTCTTCCTCCAAAACGTTGATCGCGTGGTGTTGAGTGAATATTTTGCCCTATTGCAAAATGATCACCACAAATAGAGTATTAAGTTGAAAACTCTCTCTTGCAAATAAATTAGGTGAAATGACCCATTTCTCCAAGGTTCTGGTAAGAAAACATTTGTGATTATATATAATCAATGTAAATTGAAATAGAAACAAATGTATACCCGAATGAACTCAAAATTGCAAGTGATAGTTAACAAGGGGCCTTGAATAGTTCAAACAATGCTTAGCAATTATGATATTTAAAACCTTAAAAATGTAAAATATTGATTCCTTTTTAGTGCTCTTGATATTAGTATGATCTACCCTGAATCCCAATCAATAAACTACTTTTATCTTCAAATTAAAAAAAGATTCCAAATGCAAAAGTGCATGGAATAGTCCACTTTATTTTAAGATTCGTGTCTTTAATGTGTGGTTCATTTTAAAGTTAGTGGATTCATTTTATCTTCATTGTAAGTGTTCCACTATCCCTATGTTAGAATTTGGTGTTAGTAAAAGTTAGCAAGTTAGCATGTCAGTGTTCATTTGCTTTAAGTGTGAATTTGACGTTAGTAGCCCCTCCTAGAAAAATATTTTATCTGAAGATTACATTAATGTAATCTGGAGGTGCAAAAATTCTGGATAAGGACCAAAATAAAAGTAAATGAACAATAAATGTAAAAAATAAAATTCTAGAAAATGGACCAGAATAAAAGCTAAAGTTAAGTGCATAAATTCTGGAAGGACTAGAATATAACAAACTAAAAACAGAAATTCTAGAAATGACCTGTTGAGTGGTATTTTCACCCGATTGTGAAAACACACTCTCCAATAGGATTTGGGTTCCAAATCCCCTCTTGCAAAGAAATTAAATAAATAATTTCTCCAAGGTCTCCACTATATTAGCATTTGGCATAAATAGTAATATTCAATTTGAATGCTCGGAATACCTTAGTGGTTGCAAGTAACTGTTAACAAGGGGCATTGTGGTTTATTTTATTCTAAAATTGTAATGATTGTTCATTTAATCAGAATGAACTCAATGTGAATTAATCTTAAGGATGAAATTATTTCGATTTCGGTAGATTTTCAAGTATTTTATTTTAATGACTGTAAATTAAACTAAGGTTAAACTTTTGGGAAAATAAAAATGCAGAGAATTAAAGAAATGAAAATAAAATGCAAATAAATTAAAACTAAAATACATTCAGAGTGTTACGATTCCTATTTTGACAAAATTGAAGATAATGAGGTTTTTTGCATACAACCTAACCTATTGAACCTGCAAACTCGCACAATCCAGATAAGCTAGGTGCTGGTTTCTGGGGTTTTGACTATGGTTTTCAGATTTAGACATTTGCATGAAGCAACCAAGAGAACTTGCATTAAAATTCACCTATAAGCCTAAAAGTCTGAAGGGGAAAAATAAACATTAAATATTGCATGCGAAAAATAACTCCTTCTTTCTTGTCAATGAGATGCAACTCTCTGTGATTCTGTATTAAAGATAATGTGTCAGTTTACAAGAACAGAATGTTTCCAGTTTTAACAAAACCAGACAAAGTGGAGGAAAATGCTTCAAAAGTAGGCCCAAAATGGCCTGTCGCCTTCAGCTCTACAACTTTGCTCGTAGCGGTTTCCCTTTTTTGTACCTATCTTTGGCTTCTACTTTTAAACCCTCTGGTGTGGCTCTCTGTTTTGCTCTGTGACACTTCGTTTCATTTCCAAGATCTTTTCATTTTGTCTTCCCCGACTCTTCATTATTTTTGGTTGCTGTTCGAGCGTTGAAATGTTTGATCTTCTTTTCTAACTGTAGCTGTACTGTAACCCTTACACCTTTATGCCACGTGTTCAGTGCTTCCCTACATTTTTTGTAACGGCCCGTCATGAATCGCGACAAAAAATAGCATGTCACGATATCGTGACGTTTTTATATTTGCAGCTTTGCTCCTCTACATGTATCGCGAAAACAAGACATGTCACGATATCACGAAATTTTTTTGTCAATAACATTTTTTGCCTTCATGCATCACGAAAATGAGACATGTCACGATATCGCGACATTTTTTTGTCAACGGGCCACGCAAATGCAACCTGTCACGAAATCGTGACGTTTTTCTGTTTCAGGCTGTGTAGATGCAACTTGTCATGAAATCGTGACATTTTTCTATTTCGGGCTGTCTCGCTGTACTTAGAAGCGAAAACACATGTCACAAAATCGTGACACTTTTTCATTCTGTGCCATCTCGCTGCACTTAGCCATGAAAATGCGACATGTCGCGAAATCGTGACGCTTTTCCTCTATGTTCATTTTGGTTGCTCTCGGTCATGAAAACACATGTCGCGATATCGCGACACATTCTTTCATTTGCTCCTTCCTCGCTTTCCAGCTGTGAAAACCTGACATGTCACGATATCGCAACATTTTTTTCTCCTTGCGCTTCATTTCGTCTTCAGGTCACGAAAACGTGACATGTCGCGATATCGCGACAACTTTTGCATTGACTTTTTCTTGCTGCCTTTGACCGTGATTTTATGACATGTCATGATATCACGACATTTTTCCACTTCGTCTTTCTCTCTCCTCTATGAACCGCGATTTCATGACATGTCGCGATATCGCGACATTTTTCCACTTCGTCTTTCTCTCTCCTCTATGAGCTTCAATTTCATGACATGTCGCGATATCGTGACATTTTTGGCATCCTGTTCTGTTTGACCACTTTGACCATGATTTCACGACATGTCACGATATCGTGACACTTTTTATTTTTGCTGTCTTTTGCCGATGTAGGCCGCAAAAATGCGACATGTCGCGATATCGCGACATTTTTTCATCCTTAGCCGCGACAGAGCAACATGTCACGATATCGTGACACTTTCTTTTTCTTAGCCGTGACAGAGCAACATGTCGCGATTTCGTGACATTTTTATTTTTCTTTGATTTTAGCATCTGGGCCACTGTAGTCTTCTTGGAAAGTAAGTAAAAAAGAGGGGGTCCCCAATTTTGGGATGTGTTGTGGATTAGTCACAACAAATGGCGACTCTGCTGTCAAATGCTCCTGAGCATTTTGGTGAGAACCTACCCTGAAATATACAAGCTTAGATACAGGCGTCAGCATATAAAAGATAGCATAAATACCGATAGATCAGAAATACATGAAACATTAGAATCATCAAGTATCAGCTCGGTGTGTGCAGTGTGTTCCATTTTCTATCGTTTGAAATCGATCCACATTCCATTGTCAGTTTTACATGAATGCATATGTGAGGTTATGAATGATTTGAGCCTGATAAATATACTTAGAGATATAACAATTTGCTTTATAAAGGCTTACTTTCTGGTATCATATACAAACATTTAAAATTATCAAACCCTCTTAGGATCAACTATATGTATAATGAATTGATTTATTAGATCCCAAAGTTGGTTATGAGTCACTACTATCTTGAACCCATGTGCAAGTGAAAGTGAAATCAGAGTTTTGGGGAATCGAATTCCCAACCTAAGCGATATGGGAATTTAACCCTATCCTTACTACTCTGATCTGGAATTCATTACCTCACTTTGAACAAAATAATTTAACCAGTCATGGATGAAATGATCAGGCTAGTCTATCCGTTTGAACAGTCAGTGGTCTTGTTTCAGACAAGACATGCTGCCGCGCATGGGCATACTTAACCCCATAATCCATGATTTGGCTTCATTCATTCTCTTCTCTTTTTTTATTTCTTGGACCTTTGGGATGACTACCCATCCTTGCGAGGGACATGTAGTACGATCCTTCCAATCCAATATTAAGATGAAATGGGAAATATTAATTTTTATTCCTTGGACCTTTGGGATGACTACCCATCCTTGCTAGGGACATGTAGTACGATCCTTCCAATCCAAGATTTATGAAATGGGAAATATTAATTTTTATCTCTTGGACCTTGGGGATGACTACCCATCCTTACTAGGGACATGTAGTACGATCCTTCCAATCCAATATTAAAATGAAATGGAGAAAAAAAATGAAGCTTTGGGGAATCAGATTCTCAACCTAAGCGAGATGAGAATTATGCCCTATCCTTACTACTCCATTTAGGTCAAATCAGAGCTTTGGGGAATTGGATCCTCAACCTAAGTTCGATGAGGATTTAATCCTATCCTTACTACTCTGGTTTTAGACTTTAGGCTTGATGGAAGTGGTAAAAACCACTGTTTTAAGGATTATGTTGCATGATAGGATAGACACGGAATGTTCCTTTCGCCTGACCTTTTCTTCCAAGTACGGTTTTGATCATTTTGCTCAAGATATTTTTTAATGTGCATAGAATGTGCTTGGTTTGAGATAGTTCGGGCATCAGTTCCCAACCTTAGGATTTTTCTCTTTTTATTTTATTTTATTTTATAGAATAACCCTAAGAGGACTTGACATGCTTTAATGATTTGTATCTGACATGCATATGCAACTAAGATGGCATGTATATGCAAAGTGGGATGTAATATGAATGCATTGCCTTTTGAATTGTAGATGGAATATTGCCAAACACTGACTACTTCATGCATCATAGATTTCAAACGATATTATTTAAACTATTTGTGTTTCTGCGGAGCTTTCTACCACACAATTCCAATGTTTCATATTTCCTTGATCTAAAGCATAAGTTAACATCTCAAAAAAAAAAATTTCATCATTTTTTTTTTATAAACAAACCAAACATGTCAAATGAAATCAGACACTCAACTTAAATCCTAACTAAACTAGTAATATTAAAACAAACAAAACAAAATTTGAAAATCCATACCAAAAACGAAAAATATAATATCAATATCCTACGACTTAAGGGCTAAAATAGTGCTTTAAAACATGCCCATTAACTGGTAACGTCATATCCTTCCCTTCTAAAGTTCTTAACTTGAAGGTATTTTTCTCTAGAATTTCCGAAATTTGATAAGGGCCTAACCAAAGACAATCAAATTTTTGATGATTCCCCTTTTCTTCATGTCTTTTTTCCCACAATAAGACTAAATCTGAAATTCTGAAGGACTTAATTTTAGCTCTTCTGTCAAACCATATTTTAACAACCTCTTGGTGTTTACTCATGTGAATCATAGATTCCTCCCTTTTTTCATCGAGGTGCAGTAAATGACTTAGTCTGGCTTCGGTGTGATTATCTGTTCCCAAGTATTCTTGCATGAAATCCAGGGTTTGCAGCTTCAAGTTTGCTAGAAAAATTGGAACTTGTCCATAAACCAAATGATAGGGAGTATTCCCTATTGATTCTTTTACTCTGGTTCTATCTGCCCATAGAGCAAAATTTAACTGGCTGTGCCAATCTCGAGGGTTCTTTTCCAGTAATTTCTTAATGATATTCAACAAGTTTTTGTTTGAGGATTCTGCCAAACCATTTCCTTGCAGGTAATAGTTAGATGCAAATTTTAAACTTACCCTATTGTCATATGCCCAATTTGCAAATTGAGTAGAGAAAAAAGCTTTACCATTATCACTAACAATAGAATCAGGCATTCCAAATCTTGTTATGATGTGATCCTCGAGGAATTTTATTACATCTGTAGTGGCATGTTTTGTAGGAACTGCTTCGTCCACCTTGTACAATAATCTATAGTTGTTAGTATGAATTTATGGGAATCTAAAGAATTTGGGTTAATAACCCCAATGAAATCTAATCCCCATTGTGCGAATGGTCTCATTTGAACTACAGGTTGTAATGGTACGACTGCGTTTCTTTCTCTGTTGGTAGCTACTTGACAAATGTGGCAAGATCGTACATGAGCGTGTGCATATTTAAAAATGTGAGGCCAATAGTATCCTGCTCTCAGGATTTGATGCACTATAGCATTTGCCACACCATGGCCAGTTCCATATTTCCCATGAAATTCCTGCAGAACCTTGGTAGCTTCTTCTTTATTCAGGCATCTCAAGTAAATCCCCTTGTGGTTTTTTCTGTAAAGAACACCAGATCTAATCAGATAATTAATAGATTTAAGTCTTAAAGCCCTTATTTGAGTGGAATTCAAATTGGATGGGCACTTACCGTTTAATAGAAAATGTACAATGTCAACATACCAGTCATCTTTAGAAATGTATTCTGCATTTGAATATTGGCATGTCGTTTGCGGATTATTCTTAGCAATCGTCTTCACAAGTCCCTGTCCTCGAACTAGTTTCATGGGTTGGATTTCAAGATCAAATTATTGGATAGTAGAAATCCATTTACCTCTTTTCTCACCTAGCTCGTTCTGTAAAAACATAGTTTTGATAGCAGGGTCAGGCACAATGGCAAAAACTCTGTTGTGCACAATGTAATGTCAGAATTTTTTTATCGTTTTAAAGAGTGCGTACATCTACTTATCGAGGATAGAATACCTCAATTGAGCATCTTTTAAAGGAGCACTTAAAAATGCTATGGGATTTTTTGCGCTATCCTCACCTTTTTGGGTCAAGACACTCGCAAAAGAGTGTTCCGATGCGAAAGCATAAATATAGAAAGGTTTAGCATAGTTTAGACTTATGAGGGCAGGGGCTCTGGAAATGGCATCCTTAATTTTTTGAAAGGACACCCTACTTTCCTCGTTCCATCTAACATCTACATCCTTCTTGAGCATCTTGTTCAACGGTTTGGCTATCTCAATGAAGCTTGAAATAAACTTCCTCACAAAATTAATTTGCCCGAAGAAAGATCTCAACTCCTTTTTACTACCCGAGAGAGGCAAGTTTTGGATAGCTTCTATCCTTTCTGGGTCAATGGATATACCTTCTTTTGAAATGATGTGACAAATTAGTCTTCCTTATGTTACTCCAAAGATGCATTTTTTGGGATTTAAAGAAATTCCATGCTCTCTGCAATATTTGAAGAACCTTTTTCAAATCCTTGACATGGTCTTCTCTTTTCTTTGAAAATACTGGAATATCATCCACATACACAATGATACACTTGCCTATAAGCCCTTTGAATGCATAGTCCATGGCGCGTTGAAATGTTGCACCAACGTTTAACAGTCCAAACGACATTCTTCTGTAGGCAAATGTCCCCCATTTGGTTGTGAATTTTGTTTTCATCCTATCATTGGGATGAATAAGAATTTGGTTATATCCAGAATATCCATCAAGAAAATACATCATTTTAGATCCATTCACTGTTTGTAAAATTTCATCAACGGATGGCAATGGATAGTTATCCTTTTGAGAGGCCTTGTTAAGATTTCAAAAATCTATACATAGCCTAATATCTCCGCTCTTCTTTCTTACTGGAATGAGGTTAGCAACCCAGGTTGAGTGCCTAACAGGAAAAATAATCTTTGCTTCCAATAATCTCTTGACCTCCTTTTCTATTAAGGGCTCCAATAGCGGGTTAACAACTCGCTGTCTTTGTCTGAAAGGCTTGGAGTCCGGCTTTAGAGGGATGGTATGTGTAATGACGTTTTGGTTATATGTTTTCAATTCGTTATTATTCCAAGCAATGCAATCCACGTAGTGTTTTAGTGCATGTATTATATTTTCTCTTTCTTCAGCTGTACATGCCTTTATGATGTACACTTCCCGTTTTAGAAAATTGAACCAATAGTTTATTGAATATTGTGCAGTTTAAATAAGACTGCAATAACAAGAATTGCCGGATACATTAGCATATTGTTATAACAAAATAACAAATGCATATAATAGGACAAATAATGAAATAACAGTATAACTACGCTAACATCCCCCCTTATTACATTATTTGGGTAATAGGATAACTACTAGCTATACTAACATCCCCCCTGATTACATCATTTTGCAATACAAAGAGAGCTGCGAAACAATTCAAATTTGACACGTGCAAGTGCCTTAGTGAAAATGTCTACAACTTGAGCATCGGTGGGAATGTGCTGAAGCTGAATTCGGTGCTTTGGAACTTCATCTCGAATGAAATGACATTGTGTGTCAATGTGCTTTGTTCTTTCATGATGGACTGGATTCTTGACGAGGTTCAGAACACCCCGATTGTTGCAAAACAAGTGTATTGGAGATTTTGATGGATGGCCCATACTTGTCAGAATGCGACACAACCATATCACTTCGCACACAGCTTCACGTGCGGTGCGATACTCTGCCTCTGTTGATGAAATAGCAACCACGTGTTGCTTCTTGTCGTGCCAAGAGACAGGACCGGATCCCAGATGAAAAATGTATCCAGAAGTTGACTTGCGATCATCAAATGATCCGGCATAGTTGGAGTCCGTGTATCCTTGCAAGAAGAATTTGTTGTTCCTCTTGTATTCTAGGCCATATTCCATAGTACCACGGACATAGTGAAGAACACGTTTTGCTGCTTTCCAATGAGTGGTCTTAGGCTCCTGCATGAACCTCGAAAGATAGTTGATAGCAAATACGAGATCTGGCCTAGTATTGGTCAGATATATGAGACTCCCAATCAACTGTCGATAGAGAGTACCATCTACCTGAGGTGAATCATCATATCGCGATAACTGAAGTCCCGTCTCCATCGGAGTTGCCATTGGCTTGCAATCAGTCATGCGATATTTTTCTAGCAATGTCTTGGCATATTTTTTTCGAGACACTTTGATGGAGTGCTCCTTCCGGCTGAATTCCGGACCAAGACAGTAATGGAGAAGTCCGAGATCTGTCATCTCAAAATATTTACACAAGTTTCTTTTGACAGTAGAGATCATAGTTTTTGAACTCCCTGTAATGAGCAGATCATCAACATAGAGTACAAGCAACACTATCTCAGAACCCTATTTCTTGAAATAGAGGTTTGCATCTGACGGACATCTCTTAAATCCATGCTGCATAAGGTGATTGTCCATTTTTATATACCAAGCTCGAGGAGCTTGTTTCAGACCATATAAGGATTTGACCAATTTGCAAACCTTCTGCTCTTGGCCTTCCACTTCAAATCCTTCTGGTCGAGTCATGTAGACTTCTTCTTGGAGATCACCATTTAGAAAGGCACTTTTGACATCCATCTGGTGAACTTTCCACCCATATTGTGCTGCCATAGCACACATAACTCGAATTGTGGTCATCCGAGCAGTAGGTGCAAAATTTTCCTCGTAGTCAATGCCTTCCTTTTGAGCATAGCCCTTTGCAACAAGACGGGCCTTATGCTTATCAATTGTTCCATCTGCCTTGTACTTGACTTTATATACCCATTTGCAGCCAATGGGTTTCTTTCCATGCGGCAGATCAACAAGCTTCCAAGTTTTATTTTTCATCAAAGACTCATACTCCGTATCCATAGCGGCCTTCCACCGAGGCTCACTAAGAGCATCTTGCACTCGATGCGGGTTCAAGATCGTCTATGGTAGACATGAACGCCCTGTCATCATCAATATCCATATCCTCTACTTACGTACGTGGAGTTACGGAAAGTTCCTCAAAATATTGACAAAGATCATCAACCTCACCAGTTTCTTTGGCTTCTTTTTCCTTTTGAGCCATACTGCGTGTACGAGGTCTATCCAAGTTCAAATTGGGAGGAGTGGATAAATTTGCGTCTCTGATTGTATTTGTACACCATTTTGGATTCTTCTTCGATGGTGTTGAAGAAGATGTAGAAGGACCTCCTGTCTGTGTTGACGAAGGAATCTTCTCTTCCTTAGATTCCACAAGATCTAGGTGTACTTTAGATGTGCTCTGTGATGTGAAAGCTTCATCAAAGACAACATCTCTGTCGACATGAATTTTCTTGGTCAAAGGATCTATCAAACGATATCCTTTAGAGTGCTCATCATAACCAAGAAAAATACATCTCAGTGTTTTCTCATCTAGCTTCTTCCTTTTCTCTTTTGGTATGTGCATGAAAGCGTGACATCCGAAAATACGTAGATGAGATATGGAGGGTTTTCGACCACTCCATGCTTCCTGTGGAGTCATTCCTTTTAGGGCCTTTGTGGGTGCCCTATTCAACAGATATACTGTAGTGGTGACAGCTTCTGCCCAATATTGTTGCCCAAGAGTAGCTCCTGTGAGCATACAACGAACCATTTCCATGATAGAACGGTTCCTTCTCTCAGCAACTCCATTTTTCTGAGGAGTATAGGCAGTTGTTAACTGTCTCTTGATTCCATGCTTATCTAAGAATGCAAAAAATTCTTTAGAGGTAAACTCCCCCCCTCGATCTGAGCGGAGGGTTTTAATAGAAGCTCTTGACTCCTTCTCAATGGATTTCTTGAACTGCTTGGAAGAATGCGAAAGCTTCGGATTTCAGTTGGAGAAAGAAAACCCACATCTTTCGTGAGTAGTCATCTACGAATAACTGAAAGTACCTCTTCCCTCCACAACTGTTGGGTGTGAAAGGACCGCACAGATCGGTGTGAATTAACTCCAGAGGTTTTTGTGCTCTTGTTGAGCTCTTCTCAAATGGTACTCTATGTTGCTTTCTTGCTAGCGGTCGAGCACACCGGCAATGTGGCGGAAAGGGAAGGAAGACCCTTTACCATCTCATACTTACTTAGCTCAAGTAAGTAGCCAGAACTAAGATGCCCATATCTCTTGTGCCATAGGGAAGTTGCCTCCTTGGTAGAGAAAGTCATGGCAACATGTGGAGTAGAGATAGCATCTAGGGCAAATAAGCCGTGCTTATATGAAGCTGTTGCAATCTGCTTACCCTTCCTGGTAATAGTACAACACTTCTTGCCATTCTCAACATGAAAGTTGACAACCATATTTCTATCCAGGATTTGTGTGACTGACAACAAATTGTTAGCCAATCCCGGAACATAGAGGACTTTTTCAATCTGACACTTGCCATCAGGAAGAGTGACTGAAACTGTACCCTCTCCCTGAACCCTGTAGGTTTTATCATCAGCAATGGTGACAGGTTTGCCCTCTTTGGCCACAAATGATTCAAACCACGATCTGTCGCCAGTCATATGTTTGCTAGCTCCAAAATCGACATACCAAACAGGATCCCTCCGTGTGGAATCTGATGGTAGTCATGAGCACCTTGTGTGCCCATTCAAAATCTGAGTCAGATTCTTCAACGAGCAACATTCACCTGGGGTTGCTTGTTTTTATTTTGTGGTTTGTTTTGGCCTCTCTGCTTGTTCTTATGCCAACACTCGTTGGTGTCATGGTTGTCTTTCTCATGGATCTTGCACCACCTCTTCTTCTGTTGAGGTTGTTTTCCTTTTCCTTTCATATCCTGTTGAGAATTTCCTCCAATCTAAAATTTGCCTCCTTTTTGCCCATTACCTTTCTTCCTATAACCCTGCCTGTTGGTGTATAGGGCTATATTGGAAGAATCATCCTTGTGAAGTTGGCGTGCCTCCTATTGTTGAAGCAGATTGACCAACTCGATGTAGGTAATTTGTCGTTGAGACACCTGGATGGAGGTGATCAACATATCAAATGAAGAAGGCAAAGCTCTCATCACAATTGAAATGAGAAGCTTTTCGTCCACAGAATCTCCCAAAGAATTCAATTTCTCTTTCAATTCAGACACTCTGCACAAAAAGAGTTCAAACTGTTTCACCCTGTCTCAAACTCAGGTTATGAAGTTGTTGTTGAAGATGAAGAATGGTGGAATCATTCTTTCCCTCATAGATGGTTTTAAGGGCATCCCATGCCTCTTTACCACTTGCTTTGTCAGCTATATGAGGTTGCACTTCATCTGAAACAACAAACAAAATGAGCACCTTTGCTCGACTGTCTTTCTTGTCAAAAGCTATCTGATCAGCAGTAGGAGCTATGGATCCTGATGCTGGTGAAGGCCTAGGTGTTACTCCAGTAACAATATCCCATAAATCTTCCATTTGGAGAATTGCCTTCATCTTATGTTTCCATGGTGTATAATTTGGACCTTTCAATAACTGATGAGGATCAGTCATCAACTTTGCAACAGTGGCCATAGTGAAGGTTCCTTATATCACCAATTGGTCCCCCTTTCGATATACCTTTTGCTAGGCCGTTATACCGTACAAAATACCCGCCCTTACGTGAGGGAAACTATAGGTATTTAGAAAGATCAACAAAAATCACCCGCCCCTACGTGAGGGAAACTATAGGTGAGTTTTAGAGATCATACGATACGTGGAACATAAGCAAGATGCGAAAGGGAATCGCCTTGTTGATGGCACCTACCATAGAAGATTCTTCTCATGCGTGGGGCATAACTTCCCCTAAACACTATGAAGAATACTTCGTCAGGATTTATGCCTAAACACAAGAGCGATTAAGGGTAGTGGATGGAGTAAAAAAATGCAAAAATGGCAAACTTATCTCTCCCCGACGATTTA
Organism: Wollemia nobilis; assembly: GCA_028583015.1. Classification (NCBI taxonomy): domain Eukaryota; kingdom Viridiplantae; phylum Streptophyta; class Pinopsida; order Araucariales; family Araucariaceae; genus Wollemia; species Wollemia nobilis. The sequence goes on along the minus strand of JAQPPZ010000523.1, from coordinate 4,142,217 downwards.
TAGAGAACAAGCTCAGACGTCGTTGTAGCAGCTATATTAGGCGACGGATACAGTAGCGCAATCACGACAGCTTTACCTGTAAGTGCTGGCCAGAGGTATCACAAATACCGAACGCTGTAGTGCAATAAATTGCACGGATGGGTTTTAATTATTCCGGGGACTTAGGGAGTGAATTTGATTTTAATTTTTAATGTTATAGTGCAAAAGACAAATATGCAACATACAACAAAAAAAATGCCCACAGGAATAACCCACAAGGTGTCGGGCGCAGCCGAAAATGCACCTTTTACAATTCGCCAAATTGCTATTTTAAAAAAAAACTCTCACTATCCCCCCTTTTTTTTTTATGGTATTTTAGCAATTTATAAATTTTGAAAAAAGTAAAATTTAAACTTTTAATAAAAATATTTCAAAATTAATTAAATACGTTTCTAATTAAATAAAAAAATAATTAGAAAACAATTTAATTAATATAAAATATTAATTATTAAAAGAAATAAAACTTTAATCAAAAAAAATAAAAAACTTATACCTGGCAGGATTTGAACCTGCAACCTCAGGACTCCCCGAGCCCTACCGCACAGCTCACTGCCAAGTGAGCTAGCGGGCTGATCCGCTTGGAACAGTGGCCCCCTCGTATTTGAGGAGGATTCCCAGTCTGCTACCCGAGCGCGGCCTCTGCTGCTGGTCCCCAGTCCGCTCCTTGGTCGCTGGTAAAAAAAAAACTTTTCCCCTTTTTTTTTAAAAAAATCCGCTGCGGGGGGAGGGGGTGGCGGACGGACGTCTGCATCGCAGCGCAGGTCCACTGCCTGCTGCGTCCGCAGCGATTCCAGTCGGGGGGGTCCGCGTGGCGCTGGACGACGCTGCATCCAGCGGGGGGGCGCGCGCGCGGCTTCCAGCGGGGATGCCTACGCTGCGTCCAGAATTTGGTCGTGCGCGCTGCGTCCTGTGAGGATGCCTGCGTTGCATCCAGAATTTGGGCGCACGCGCTGCGTCCTACTGGGATGCCTGCGCTGCGTCCAGAATTTGGGCGCGTGCGCTGCGTCCAAAGCAGGGAGGGAGCAGGCTGCGTCCCGCAAAATTATTATTATTATTATTATTTTTTAAATTAATCACGCGATGGCGTGATTAAAAAAAATCACGTCGCAGAAAAAATAAAAAAAAAATACTCGCACTGCTCGGGGGAAAAAAAATGCGTTCAAAAAAAAAATGCACAGCAACTTTCTCCAAGCGAGCAGCGTCCGCCTCCAGCCTCTCTTCTCATGCCACTGGCTCACTGCAAAAAAAAAATTACCGTAGCAATCTGGCTCTGATGCCATGTAGAAAATCGAACCAATAGTTTATTGAATATTGTGCAGTTTAAATAAGACTGCAATAACAAGAATTGCCGGATACATTAGCATATTGTTATAACAAAATAACAAATGCATATAATAGGACAAATAATGAAATAATAGTATAACTACGCTAACACCTGTGGATTGTCTGCACTCCCTAGATTAATTAGATCACATGCATCTTTGGGGAGTGGAACCTTTTTTTCTTTTCTAGCCTTGTATCCCATATCGAACATTTTCTCCAATGAAACTATGTCTTTAGGTATTTTGTTGGATTGACATGTAGTTTTACTTTATTTTTCTGCTTCTTCTTGCCATCTTTGCTCCTCATCAATCACCTGGTTTTCAAAAATACCTGAGTTCGTGACAAATTTGAATGTGTCTGTCATTTTCAAAAACTTGGAAATTCTTGACATTATCAGGTATCGATGGACAAGGAACTAATTTGATGGAGAAATTTTTACACCTTTTTATATCAACTAGATTTAACATGCCTGCGGCGACTACAAGAGAATCTGCTATGCGATTTCCTTTTCTAGAAATAAGGGCTATATTGAAAGCGTCGAATTCCTCAATGAGGTCCATTACCCTAGTTCTATAAAGGCTCAATATCTTATCGTGGCATGTATATTGTCCTTTAATATGTTTGACTACCAGTTTAGAATCTCCCAATACTTTCAAGCATTTAACCTTTTTGCTCAATGCCAGTTGTAAACCAAAGATCAGTGCTTCATATTCTGCCATGTTGTTCATGCAAGGAAATTGCAATCTATAGGCAGCCAATAATGGTTTACTTCTTGGGCAAGTGAGCTCGACTCCGGCTCCTGCTCCCTATTTGGATTTAGATCCATCAAACCTGAGCAACCATATGAAATTATTTCCCTCAAGAGAGCTACCATGAAATATTTCTCTTTTAGGCTCTTCGGTAGCTTCTTCAACATCAAATGCATAAACCCCCAACTCTGGTTCCAAAAATTGAACTTCATTTGGCTTATTAAATTCTGTTATGATTTCTTTAAGCCTCGGTTCATTTTCTACTCTGATTTGATTTGCGATTCCTTTCTAGGGTAGCCACATATGTGAGCAATCGGTTGAACAATAGCCGTTCAAAGTTTTCATCCAATCCCTTGCAAGTAGCATTCCATATCTACTTGGGATATTAACAACCAGAATGTCGACCACCTGTTGAACCCTGGGTTTATAATTTAGTTGAATTTTGATATCATATAGGGTCCCTACCACATTTACCTCAGATCGGTCCAATTGCAAAACCTTGCATTTGGATGAAACAGGCCGTATACCTAGCATTTGACATATCTCTGAAGGCATGAGATTTCTCGTGGCACCCGTGTCCACCAAAAAATTATGCAAATTCTTACCAGCAATTCTCAGAGTCATAAGAATGATGGGACATCCCGTCTCTCCTTTCGTAAAATCAAATGAGACTCAACTTCCTTTCCCTTCCATACTTGATTAGGTGAGTTTAGAGCCTTTATCAATGCTTCTTTTTGGCCAGGAAACCTGGCTGCTTCTAAGAACGAAAGGCTTGATTTGGACTTCTTTAGATCCTCCACTATGTCATAGTTTGATTTTTCAAGTTTGATTGTCTTCTGCGTGTCATTAGACGTTTCTCTTCTAAGTGGAGGAGGAGGATTATTATCTACCTTAGTATTCGAAGGAAGGATAGAGTTGTTGGGTGGAGTTGATGATGTTTTAGGGGCTTTGAATTTACTTCTCAAATGATATTCATGATTCCCCTTTCTAAACTCTCAAAAAGCTTGCACCTCCTATTCCAAAATTTCATCTTCCTCTTCCTCACTCTCACCTTCTTGATGGTAAATGGTTTATACCACCATAATGTTGTCATCTTGATGTTGGGGAAGACCATCATTTGGCACAAGTTCTAGGTCATCTACTTGGGCTTGGAGACAATGAGTGTATCTAGCGATTTTAGGACAATTCCTCTCATTGTGCTCTTTTGTATTATGCAATCTGCACCCCTTTTCCCATGCAAAATCGAAAAGATTCAAAAGGGAACTAGATTGACTGGGTCTTGCAGAAGTATCTAGTTGATTGGAAATAGGGGCAGGTACTCCTCCATTGTTTGGCTTTGTATTCCAATGTCTCCCTCTATTGTTAAAATTTTGATTTGAGTGAGGGGCATGGGACTCATCCTTCTATTTTTGAACCATGTCATTACTCAGTTTATGAACTATATTCTTGAGCTCTTCAACATCCGAATAAATCTCTTTCGGTGGAGCTAAATTATTATTAGTTCCCGTTGGGTTTGCATAATTCGTGGGATATTGATTTAACATTTGAGTTAGATTTTGAGGAATTTGATTCATATATGGATTTACACTTTGGATTGGATTTGGATTTGGGAAAGGAACTATAGCCTGAGAATTAACCTGGCTGGTTCCTTGCATAGTCGATTGACTATTTTGCAAAAATGCGAGAATGGGTGGAATGGATGTGATTGGTTGGATCGGAATGGGTGCATAGGCGAGTCTTGGTGGATATGGTTGTTGATATGGGAAAGCATTCATGTTTGGCATTTGCGGTGCCATGATTTGATTTACCATGGGAGCTTGACCATATGGAGCGTATTGTCCCATCATAGGCATCTGGGGAAACCCATAGCCTTGTGGTGTCATTTGCTGCTCAATGGTCATAGCTTCATTGTAAGCTAAGGTGAGCATGGTGACTTGAGGATTTTGCCTAGAAAACATCACTGTCATCGGATCCAATGCCCTAAAATAGATTTGTAAAGCTACTGCGGGGTCTATGGCAAAATGTCGAACTGCTCTATTATAACATTTTTGGAATTTTTGATTAAATGTTTTGATTGGTTCACCCTGGCCCTTTTTGCATGTAATAAATTGATTGTAGATGGTTGCGGGATCCAACGGTGACCTAAACTGATCGACAAAGGCATTCTCCATTTGCGTCCATGAAGTGATTGAACCAGTAGGAAAGCATATATACCATTCATAGGCTACTGGATCTAGGCTCATGGGAAAAATTTTGCAAGCCACATCTTCATGTTGGACTTGCAACCTTATCAAAACATCCCTATAGGCCTGGATATGCTCCTCTGCAGTCCTTGGGCCATCTGGTTTATATTTGGGCAAGAATATTTCTATGTTCTTAGGGATTTCATGAATATCCCCTGCAATATTCAAAGGGATATTATTAGCTCCGTACCAAGGAGCTGCCGGAGGTTGGGCCATATGATTTAAGATTGATGAGGATAACCCTACAAGCACGGTGGAAATGGTACTGATAATAGGTACACTGGTGGCAATTGATACCACCGGTGTAGGTCCGCTCGATGCTTCTAAAACAAAGAGGTCTTCTGTGACAAGGCTGTTTGATGCGTTCACAGCTTGCTTGGTTTTATTTCTTGGAGTATTACAAGTGAGTGTAAGGTCATGAAATATGGTTTCCCCAGTTTTTCTGGACCTAGTTGCGATCTGACACGATGGGTCCAACTTGCCTGACGAAACTCCCGATACCTCCAAGAGAATCTACAACACAACAAAAACGCTGCAGTTATAACCGTTACTGAGATTGAAAGAATAACATTAAATCAAAACACATTATTTTTGTATGAACAATCAAACAGTGTTAGAACGATGTATATGAATTTCTTAACAAAATCGAATACAGTAAACTAGTTCAGGCCCTCCTTCTAGTGCCAATCTGTTGAGTGGTATTTTCACCCGATTGTGAAAACACACTCTCCAATAGGATTTGGGTTCCAAATCCCCTCTTGCAAAGAAATTAAATAAAAAATTTCTCCAAGGTCTTTGCTATATTAGCATTTGGCATAAATAGTAATATTCAATTTGAATGCTCGAAATACCTTAGTGGTTGCAAGTAACTGTTAACAAGGGGCATTGTGGTTTATTTTATTCTAAAATTGTAATGATTATTCATTTAATCAAAATGAACTCAATGTGAATTAATCTTAAGGATGAAATTATTTCGATTTCGATAGATTTTCAAGTATTTTATTTTAATGACTGTAAATTAAACTAAGGTTAAACTTTAAAGAAAATAAAAATGCAGAGAATTAAAGAAATGAAAATAAAATGCAAATAAATTAAAACTAAAATACATTCAGAGTGTTACGATTCCTATTTTGACAAAACTGAAGATAATGAGGTTTTCTGCATACAACCTAACGTATTGAACCTGCAAACTCGCACAATCCAGATAAGCTAGGTGCTGGTTTCTAGGGTTTTGACTATGGTTTTCAGATTTAGACATTCGCATGAAGCAACCAAGAGAACTTGCATTAAACTTCACCTATAAGCCTAAAAGTCTGAAGGGGAAAAATAAACATTAAATCTTGTATGCAGAAAATAACTCCTTCTTTCTTGTCAATGAGATGCAACTCTCTGTGATTCTGTATTAAAGATAATGTATCAATTTACAAGAATAGAATGTTTCTAGTTTTAACAAAACCAGACAAAGTGGAGGAAAACGCTCCGAAAGCAGCCCCAAAATGTCCTGTCGCATTCAGCTTTGCAACTCTGCTCGCATCGGTTTCCATTTTTTGTACATGTCTTTGGCTTCTGCTTTTAAAACCTCTGGTGCAATTCTTTGTTTCACTCTGTGACGCTTTGTTTCATTTTCAAGATCTTTTCGTTTTGTCTTCCCCGACTCTTCATTATTTTTGGTTGCTGTTTGAGCGTCAAAATGTTTGATCTTCTTTGCTAACTGTAGCCGTCCTGTAACCCTTACACCTTTATGCCACGTGTTCAGCGCTTCCCTGCATGTTCTGTAACGGCCCATCATGAATCACGACAAAAAATAGCATGTCGCGATATCATGACATTTTTATATCTATAGCTTTGCTCCTCTACCTGTATTGCAAAAACAAGACATGTCGCGAAATTGCGACATTTTTTTGTTTCAGGCTATGCAGATGCAACTTGTCGCGAAATTACGACATTTTTCTGTTTCGGGCTGTCTCGTTGGACTTAGAAGCGAAAACGCGGCATGTCACGAAATCGTGACACTTTTTCATTCTGCGCCATCTCACTGCACTTAGCCGCGAAAACGCGACATGTCGGGAAATCGCGACGCTTTTTCTCTATGTTCATTTTGGTTGCTCTTGGTCGTGAAAATGCGACATGTCGCGATATCATGACACATTCTTTCATTTGCTCCTTCCTCACTTTCCAACTGTGAAAACCTGACATGTCACGATATCGCGACATTTTTTTTCCTTGCGCTTCATTTCGTCTTCGGGTCGCGAAAATGCAACATGTCGCGATATCGCGACAACTTTTGCATTGACTTTTTCTTGCTGCCTTTGACTACGATTTTATGACATGTCATGATATCACGACATTTTTCCACTTCGTCTTTCTCTCTCCTCTATGAACTGCGATTTCATGACATGTCGCGATATCGCGACATTTTTCCACTTCGTCTTTTTCTCTCTATGAGCCACGATTTCATGAGATGTCACGATATCGGGACATCTTTGGCATCCTATTCTGTTTGACCACTTTGACCGTGATTTCACGACATGTCGCGATATCACGAAACTTTTTATTTTTGCTGTCTTTTATCGATTTAGGCCGCGAAAACGCGACATGTCGTGATATCGCGACATTTTTTCATCCTTAGCCGTGACAGAGCAACATGTCGCGATATCGTGACACTTTCTTTTTCTTAGCCGCGACAGAGCAACATGTCGCGATTTCGTGACATTTTTCTTTTTCTTTGATTTTAGCATCTGGGCCACTGCAGTCTTCTTGGAAAGCATGTAAAAAAGAGGGGGTCCCCAATTTTGGGGTGTGTTGTGGATTAGTCACAACATGACCAAAATGGAAAATAAAACTTATGTTCAAAAATTCTAGAGATGACCAGAATGAAAAAAAACAAAAATTCTGGAGATGACTAGAATTAGAAAATTAGAAGTTGAAATGAAAACCCAAAATTAACCTAAGTGCAAGAAAAGAAAAACATAAACATTATCTACAAGGTTAGTTGGAAAACAAAATGTCATCAAATTTTGGTTAGCAATCCCCTCCCTGCAAAATCCCAAGTTATGAGATAAATCTAAGACGACTTGACCTAACAGAACTGCAAAACAAGCACAATCAGATTAGACCAAGTGCAAAACTCAAAGGATAAAACGTATTTGCATTATATTAGATATTCACCTATTGTAATCCATTTAATGGCATAAACAAATAGATACAAGCCAAAAATAATGCAAAAAAGACACACAATAAAAGCAGTAGTCCTAGACGTATTCTCCTTTTAGTTTTGCTCACAATAGTTGCTCTTGCCAAAATTGAAGCATTGTATTTAAAAAATTATTCTTGTTTACACAAATTTCTAACCTATTTTACAATGATCTCCTTGGGCTTTTAAAGTATGCAAACATCCCTCCGTTTCAACTTTCTTTCTTTGAATGATGTTAAAATAAATACAAATAAAACTATAAAACAATTGGCTTTGTTTCATCTTTTCCTATTTCTCCCATTTTAACATCATTAAAAAAAAAAAAAAAAAACTTTATGTATCCCTTCATATATGTTATATAAACCGATAATATAAAATACAACCTTTTAGACTTACTCCTTATAAATCCCTTGTCTTACTATAAGATATATAAAAAAAAAAATTAAATAAACAGCCAGTTGCCTCGACATCCTTTTTCCTTTATGAGACAAAACTCAAGAAAACCCTACTCACCTTATACCTCCCCTATTATAATAAATATTAATAAAACTTTAAAGATTTACTAAAACCCCTTATGACTCCTCTTAATGGCCATATAATGTAAAAGTTAAAAACAAAGTTTTAACTTTACATTATAATTAGGATTCCCTCTAAATTTCATTTATTCAGGCCATACGTAATATCCTTATAACCAGCATGGTGATAATCAAAACCATCATACCATCTTATGCCTCTTGTGCGGCCATGTCTATCACAATCACCTTCCTTTTATGTTTGCCGAAACCGTTCCCGCAACGACGATGGCCATCCTCCAGCACAAGACACTTCACTGCAACCCCTGCGTTAATGCTTCATGGTAAAAAACGGAATCGTCTTCTGCAATGCAATTTTATGGTACAGATATTAGGGTTAGGGTTTTTTCAACACATTTTGAGGTACCCTATCACACCTGTATGACCTGTCAATGCCCTGAGTCACCATGTCATTCTTGCACCAATGAGGGGTGGGCAATTCTTGCACCAATGAGGGGTGGGCAATTCCTTGTCTTACTGTCGAATCGGTTATGCGTTGTGTTGCCATCGTCGAGCTTCACCCGCGTGCTCGAGCAAGCCATATTGCTCTGCTATTCTCTGACGTGTGAGTTTTCACATATTCCTTGGCATGAATACCCCCATCTACGTGGATATCTCTGGCGATATTGAGCACGTTTGTCATTTATCCATGTGGTTCCGTAGCACCTTCAACTTAGCCAAAATCAATTTGGTTGTCTTCTCCCAGACACACTGTCAGTTGCGTAGCCTATGATATTCCACTGTTCAAGTGTCAATAATTCTGGTTTCAGTTACCACACGAGTCCAACCGGGTCTTTCGCGTCATCATTCACCTTGACGTCCTGTAATTTCAACATCGCCCCAAAATCGTCCATAGATGCGATTCGTTGGCCCAATCCGTGATTTAAGCCTCCAGGTCATCTGCACGTTGACAACCATATTGCATTTGGAGGCAAATAGAAAGGATTCAAAAATATCTAATCACAAACTTTCTCAAAATTAAGGCCACAACCCCTTATGAAATTATTCTAGCTGAAACTGGAATGTTCCCTTTAGAAGCAATTGCTATGACCAAGCTGTTAAGTTACTTGAAAAAAATAGAAAACATGACAAATGATAGATGGCCTAGAGCAGTTAGGGGACGAAGAGTTGCATAGGCGAAAGAATACGTGGATGAAACAAAATCAGAAATGGATGAAACGTTGGGAAATCAACATAAATGAATGCCCAAATGTCAACAAAGACATTAAAAATTATGTGAATGAAAAGTTCAGAAGTGGAATGTGGAAAAATGCAAGCAGAAAAAGACAATATTATATTGCAAATTTTAACCCAACGTATGACCACAAGGAAAAAGCGTATATAGGCGCTGAAATCAAGTGGAAGGAAAAAATACTCATTGCTTAGATAAGGACTAGCTCTCATAGGCTTAGATGTGAAACAAGGAGATGGACAACGCCCAAAGAACAATGGGAAGAAAGGATATGTACTCTATGCAGCACAGGGGCAGTAGAGACAGAGGAACACTTCATCTATAAATGCCCGAGTTTTTCAGATATCCGTGACAAATACAAAGAAACACTTGGGAATGAGTTTATTACAGATTTATTTGAAGACAGGAAAATAAAAAAAGTTGGAGAATTACTAACACAAATCAGCAGGAGAAGGAACAACCTTCTCAAAGATATTAAAGATCATATGATATGATTTGAGTAGTTGTACTTCTATATTTGAGGTCCCATAGACCATATTTGGGTCTCACGGACGTAATTAAAATCTTTCATTCATTCATATCCATTTGCTACCTTGTTGGATCCGCCAAATGTCGCTCCACGCCCACTCTGCCCATTGTGCATTTACATCTGGCGTGCTCATCTAATGTGGAACCCCGTCACTGTTTGATGTTCATCGATGCCTTCTCAAACATTGCGTGATTGATCTCATACTCACTGTGTTCGTCGGATGTATCTGAGGCGTCTCACTGGACTTCAGTATTGCGTTCATCTTTATCACGTTACCTTGATGTTGCCTGTGTTATATCCTTGATGCAAAGCCCTAAATCTACGTTGGCACCATTTTGCCATTCGTGAATTTTTTGCCACGGAATTCTACGACCTCTATCTGCTGCTTTTTGCGTTTTGTGAAACCTCGCATGTTGTACACTCACCATGCTGCCTTGATTACGTGGACGTCGTGTTGATTCGTCCACATCGTCCAGCATCCAACCCGTGGATTCCATGTCGACAGTCTTCTATGCGTCGATGACTTCGTCTCCCTTCATGTTGCCGCCTAAATTCGTGTAAGTATCGCGGGCGTCCCAAACCTAGGCTACCTGCATGACATAAACATTAGCTTTAATTTGCCCATATGAATATGGAATGCCCTTCTACTACATTAAATACAAGACAACATTACCTTTATAAAATGGATTATATATATAGTCCTCAATGTAAAGATATTTTATAACTTCATTTATTTTTATATTTTTAATATATATGTTATTATTATTATAAAATATAATAATAATAACTATATATTATTTTAATTTTTATTATTATTTTTTGTATATTATTATTATTATTATAATATATAAAATATATTATAATAATAATACTACATATATTTTAATGTATTATTATTATCTTTTATTATTATTAATTTTTTTTTTTTTTTTATTTCGAACCCTTAAAGGTTTGAACAAAAGACACTCAAAGTAAGAGGGAGAACATTAAAACTAGAAAAAAATCAACAAACCTAACTAATGAATCAGACACTTTAGAAAGAGACAAGGAGGCACTATCCCACAAGAAAATGACATTACACCCTTCATGGGGAAGGGCCTACCAAAAACCACCACTCCAAGACAACAAAAACTACATAAATCAAAATTTAAAAGGTGGGTCCCCAATTTTGGGGCTAGTTGTGGAGCAGCCACAACAAATGGCGACTCTGCTAGGAAATGCTCCTGAGCATTTCGGTAAGAACCCAACCTGAAAACACACAAAACCCAAATATTAGAATTACAAGCATCAACAAGTATCCAAAGAATGAGAATAGACCAAAAAAACATGAACCATCAGAATCATTCAACATCAGCTCAATGTGTGCAAAGTGATTCATTCCTTATCGTCTGAAACCATTCAACATTCCATCGTCAGTTTCACATGGATGCATATGATATGTTATGGATGATTTATGCAGGATTGGATGTATTGAAAGGATGCTATAATATGAATGACCTATTTTGTAGAGACTCAAACATTCTAGTACCATAAACAAACACACTAAAACTGTCTAACCCTCTTAGGACCAAATGTGTGTGTGGTGAATTCATTTACCAGATCAAGAGCTCAGTTATGAACCGCTACAATCCAGAACCAGTGTGTGTGCAAGTGGACTCAGAGCTTTGGGGAATCGGATTCTCAACCTAAGTATGATGAGAATTTGACCCTATCCTTACTACTCTGATATTTGAGTTTATTACCTCATCTTGACCAAAATGGTTAAACCTGTTATGGATGAAACCACAAGGCTAGCCTATCCGTTTGAGCGGTCAGAGGTCTCACTTTTAAATGAGACATGTCACCACGCATGAGCATACTCCACTATCAGTCAAGCATCTATAGCCCCGATGGAGGTTAGCCCCATAGTCCATGATTTTGCTTTTGATTTCTTGAATCTTAGGGATGACTACCCATCCTTCTGAGGGGACATGTAGTACGATCCTTACAATCCAATAGTCAGTGGTGTGATGGAGTGGTGGTTTTTCTTTTTTTTTTTGTGTCCCTCTTCTGGGGTGTGTCTTCTTACAACTCAATGGTCAACGGTATGATGGAAACGAATTCAGAGCTTTGGGGAATCGGATTCTCAACCTAAGTATGATGAGAATTTGACCCTATCCTTACTACTCTAATTTTGAGTTTCAAGTATTGTGGAAGTGGTGAAAACCACTGTTTTATGGACTATGTTGCATGATAGGACCGACAAGGATGACCCTTTTCACCTCACATTTTCTCCCAAGGATGGTTTTGACCATTTTACCCAAGATGTTTTTAATATGTGCAAATTGTGTTTGGTTCAAGATAGTTTCGACATCAGTTCCCAATCTCAAGATCTTCTTAGTGTATATTGTGCAATGATCCTAAGAGAATTTGACATGTTTTTTGATGATTGTCTTTGAAATGTAGATGCAAGTGAGATGCAATGTTTATGCAATGTGAAATATACCATGAAATATGGATGAATGAGATGGAGTATACAAAATATTTCACCCTAATTTGCAAAACTGACAACTTCACGCATCCCAAGTTTCAAACAATATTCTTTAATGTGTTTGTGGTACTCGTGGAGCCTTCTGCAATACAATTCCAATGTTTCATATTCTCCTTATCTTAGTTAACATTCATGAGGACATAAACTGACATCTCACTTTTTTTTTTTTCAAAATAAACCAAAATGGTCCAAAATACCAACACCCAATGCTAAAGAAAAATCCAACACCAAAATATCTGAAACACACTCTACAATTCTAGAAATCAATGAAATCTTGGAAGCGAATGAATACAAAACACACAAATCAAACTTGCAAACATCAAAACATGACATATTTACATATAATACAGGACTTTGCCTTTTTTAGGCCTAGAAGTAGTGCTTTAAATGCAGCCTGTTAATGGGAAAGCCAAATCGTTCCCATCCAAGGTTTTTAGTCTAAAACTATTCTCACCTAGGACTTCAAAAATTTGATATGGACCCAACCACAAATAATCAAATTTTTCATGATCTCCTTTCTTTTCATGTCTTTTATCCCACAATAATACTAGGTCTGAAACTTTAAATGTTTTGATTTTAGACCTCTTATCAAACCATATTTTCACTACATCTTGATGTTTTCTGAAATGAAGCATAGCCTCATCCCTTTTCTCATCAAGATGCATTAACTGTGTTAACCTAGTTTCAAGTTTATCATTAGTTCCAATATATTCCTTCATGAAATGCAATGTTTGTAATCTTAAATTTGTGGGAAAAATGGGATCCTACCCATAAACTAAATGATACGGAGATGTTCCTATTGATTCTTTGGTTCTGATCCTATCAGCCCAAAGGGCAAATTTTAGTTTGCTATGCCAATCCCTAGGGTTTTTTTCAAGTAATTTTTTGATTACACATAGCAAGTTCTTATTAGAGGATTCCGCTAAACCATTACCTTGTGGGTAATAATTTGAGGAGAATTTCAAGCTTACCATATTATCATATGCCCAAGTTGCAAATTCCAAAGAAGAAAAGGTAGAGCCATTATCACTTACAATCGCGTTGGGCATTCCGAAATGAGTCACAATATTATCCTCTAAAAACTTAATAACAACCTCTGAAGTGGCGTGCTTAGTGGGAATGGCTTCGGTCCACCTTGTGCAGTAATCTATGGTAGTAAGGATATATTTATGAGAATCATATGAGTTAGGATTGATGATCCCAACAAAATCCAATCCCCATTGTGCAAAAGGCCTTGCCTCTACCACAGACTGTAATGGCATTGCAACATTTCTTTCTCTATTGGCCGCCACTTGACATGTGTGGCATGATCTCACATGAGCATGTGCATCTTTGAACAAATGGGGCCAATAGTATCCAGCCCTAAGGATTTGATGAGCCATAGCATTGGCTGACCCGTGTCCAGTTCCATACTTACCATGGAAATCCTTAAGTACTTGGGTCACCTCTTCTTGATCAACACAATGAAGGTAAATCCCTTCGTGGTTCCTCCTGTACAAAACACCAGACTTAATTAGAAAATTTGCAGATTTCAAATGCAAAGCTCTTCATTGAGTGGAATTGAGATGCGATGGGCACTTACCATTCAACAAGAAATATACAATATCAACATACCACTCATCTTTGGTTATGTCATCTACCTCATAATGTTGACATGATATCAACGGATCGATTTCTGCGATTGACTTGACCAAACCTTGTCCATGAACTATTTTCATAGGTTGGATTTCCAGATCAAATTCTTGGAGGGTCGAAATCCATTTTCCCCTTCTTTCACCTAGTTCATTTTGCAAAAACATAGACTTGACAACAGGGTCAAGAACTACAACAAAGACCTTACTATGAACTATGTAATGTCTGAATTTCTTGATGGTCTTGAACAATGCATACATTTGTTTATCCAGAATAGAATATCTCAATTTTGCATCCTTCAAAGGGGAACTCAAGAAAGCTATGGGATTTTCAATGTTACCTTCGCTCTTCTGAGTTAGGACGCTCGCAAAAGAATGATCTGAAGAAAATGTATAGACATAAAAAGGCTTTGAATAATCTGGACTAATTAAAATAGGGGCCCTAGAGATAGCATCCTTGATGCTTTTGAAAGCTTCCCTATTTTCATTTGTCCATTTGATCTGAACATCCTTCTTTAACATGTCATTCAAGGGCTTGGCAATCTCGACAAATCCTGAAATAAATTTCCTTACAAAGTTGATTTTACCAAAAAAATATCTTAACTCTTTCTTGCTATTGGGTGGAGGAATGGCTAGTATAGCTGCTATTCTTTCTGGATCAATAGCAATCCCATCCTTTGAAATGACATGGCCCAATAGCTTACCTTCCGTTACTCCAAAAATGCATTTTTTTGGATTGAGGGAGATCCCATGTTCCCTACATCTCTGGAGTACTTTCCTCAAATCCTTGACATGATCTTCCCTTTTCTTAGAGAAAATAGGAATGTCATCAACGTAAACAATGATACACTTACCAATGAGCCCTTTGAATGTGAAATCCATGGCTCGTTGGAAGGTGGCACCCGCATTCAATAATCCAAATGGCATTCTCCTATATGCGAATGTACCCCATTTCGTTGTGAAGGTCATCTTCATTCTATCATTTGGATGAATAAGAATCTGATTATACCCCGAATAACCATCCAAGAATGACATCATTTCTGACCCATTAACCTTTTGAAGAATCTCATCAATAGTAGGCAATGGGTAATTATCCTTTTGGCAAGCCTTGTTTAAATTCTTGAAGTCAATACACAACCTTATCTCTCCATTCTTCTTTCTCACCGGGACAAGATTGGCAACCCATGTGGAATGTCTAACAAGAAAGATGATTTTTGCTTCTAGAAATCTCTTCACCTCTTTCTCTATTAGGGGTTCTAAAATCGGGTTGACCATTCTTTGTCTCTATCTGAAAGGCTTGGAGTCAGGTTTTAATGGAATCATATGCATTATCACATTTTGATCATAAGTTTTCAAATCCTTATAACTCCATGCTATGCAATCAACATATTCCTTTAATGCATGAGCGATAGACTCCCTTTCTTGTCTTGTACATGCCTTAGCAATGAATACCTCTCATGGATTTTTTGCACTCCCTAAATTGATTAGATCACATGCTTCTTTAGGGGGTGGTACCTTTTTACCTCTTTTTTCTTGATATCCAATATCAAATATATTTTCTAGAGAAGCCATATCATTTGGCATATTATTCCTCATTTGGGTTGCTTCACATTGCAACTCTGTTTCTTCTTGCCCCCTCTTATCTTCATCTATCACCTGATTTTCAAAAATACCAGAATTAGTGACGAAGTTGAAAACGTATCACTATCGAATACTTGGAAATTGGTAACATTGTCTGGTATCGAGGGGCAAGGCACTAATTCGATTGAAAATTTCTTGCATTTTTTATGGTCCATAGGTTTGAGCATGCTTGCGGCTACAACTAAAGAATATGCCATTCGATTGTTTTTCCTAGAGATAAGGGATATATTGAAGGCATCAAACTCATCTACCAAATCCCTAACTCTAGTTTTGTAAAGGCTTAATATTTTATCTCGACAAGTATATTGCCCTTTAACTTGTTTAACCACCAACTCTAAATCTCCCAACACTTTGAGACACTTAACTTTCTTCCTTAGGGCCAATTGAAGTCCAAAAATAAGTGCTTCATATTCTGCCACATTATTGGTGGCTAGAAACTGTAATCTATAGGCAGCAAGCATAGGCTTACTACCAAGACATGTAAGTTCGATACCAGCTCCAACACCTTGTTTTGACTTAGATCCATCGAATCTTAGAGTCCAAACCAAATTATCCTCTTCTGAAGTGTTACAAGAATGGCTTTCCTTTTGAGGTTCTTCGGTAGCTTCTTCTATGTCAAATGTGTAGGCTCCTAACTCAGTTTCAGCAAATTGAATCTCATTGGGCCTATTATATTCTGTTATCATCTCTTTGAGTCTTGGCTCACTATCCACCCGAATTTGATTTGCTACTCCTCTCCAAGGCAACCACATATGGGAAGAATCTGTTACGATATACCCATTCAGGTTTTTACTCCAATCTCTTCCCAATACCATGCCATATTTGGTGGGGATATTAAGTACCAATATGTCCACGTGATGTTGAACCCTAGGTTCTGAGTTAATATGAATAAGGACATCATTTAGACTTCCAACCGCATCCATCACCGATCTATCCAATTGTACCACCTTACTCTTAGAAGGGATTGGTGTGAATCCTAACTTTTGGTAAATCTCAAGGGGCATGATGTTAGTCGAAGCACCCGAATCTATCAAACAATTGTGTAAGTTTTTGCCTGCAATTCTAATGGTTATGAGAAAAGGAGGTACTTCTCATTTTTTCCTTCTCAAAACTAATTGAGACTCGACACCCTTAACTTCATGGATTTGACTAGGTGGATTCAACCCTTTCCATGAAAGTTTCTCTTGACCCAAAATTTTAGCGACCTCAAACATCGAGATATTAGCCTTAGTTCTCTTCATATCCTCTTCTAAGTCATAAGTGGACTTTTTTGAATTTGACATCTTTTGTATTGGTTTGGATACTTCAACAACAGGAGGAGGAGGTGGATTAACATCACCTTTTGCATCAGGAGGAAGTAAGGGGTTGTTTGGAGGAGTAGAGGAAGTTTTGGGATCCTTAGAACTTCTTGTGTAATACCCATGATTTCCTTTCCCAAAATGTCTAATGGCTTGGACTTCCAAAGTTTCATCATCTTCTTCTCCTAAGACCTCAATGTCCTCCTCTTCCTCACTCTCTTGAATGTGGACAACTTCAGTCACCAAAGCATCTTGTTTTCCTTGACAACAATGGGGTAATTCCTCATCACAAGGCTCCAATTCACCAAAATATTCCAAAGTTTCTGCCTGATTGGCTACAGGGTTGGGTACGCACCCATTATTGGGTTGAGTATTATATGGTCCTGTCCTCCTATGGTTATGATTGTTATGTCTAGAGGATTGGGCAACTATTTTTATTCATGTGTCCCATGTCAGTTGCCTCGCTTGATAGCTATTCTCTCTAATTCTTCCAATCCTAGACTTAGGTCCTTATGGTTGGGGCACTGTAGTTCCAGATCCAAATGCATTTCCTGCATTAGCCACCTCTAGAATGGGTACGATGGCTTGGTTCTGAGTATTTTGGTTCCACCCAGGATTCACGCTTTGAAGAGGCATGATCGACGGATAAGTCATTGGGCTTTGGGTATTGATCACATTGAATCTAGGCATGGTCAACTGATTATTGATCGTACTAAACCCAGGCATGGTCATCTGATTGTTTGGCAACATGGTTGGTGGTGGAATGGATGCGTTAGGATAAGAGGAAAATGGTGAATATGCGGGCATGAATGGGTATGGTTGTTGATATGGTAAGTTGTTCATCATTGGCACTTGTGATGCCATCACCTGATTCATCATGGTGAACTGACTGTATGGACCATATTGTCCCATCCCAACCAATTGAGACAACCCCCCGCCTGGCGATGTCATTTGTTGTTCAAGGGTCATTGTCTCTGCGTAAGCTAGGGCAAGGGTTGTAACCTGAGGATTTCTTCTAGAAAATAAGGATGTTAAATTGTCTAGGGCTCCAAAATATAATTGAAGGGCCACAACGGCATCTACCACAAAGTGGCGAGTTACATTCGCGTAAAGCTTTTGGAACCTAGCATTGAACGTCCTAATAGGCTCATTGGGTAACCGTTTACAGGACACAAACAGATTATAGATGATGGAAGGATCTAACAACAACCAAAATTGGCTAATGAAGGTAGCTTCCAATTGGGCCCACGAAGTAATGGACCCTACGGGAAGATTCCTATACCATTCCTGAGCCATATGGTCCAAACTGCTAGGAAAGACTCGACACACAACATCTTCGTGAGTAACCCCTTGTCTAAACATATAATCCTTGTAAATTTGGACATGCTCCTCAGCTGTAATGGGACCATCATGTATGAACTTGGGTAGCGACCTTTCAATATGCCTAGGTATGTCATGGACATCCCCAGGTATATTCAAGGGAGAGCTTTGCGCACCACACCAAAGAGCGGGTTGTTGTTGTTGTTGTTGTTGGGCCATGTTATTCAATGGTGATGACCCTACGGGAATAATATAAAAAATCACAGTAATAGGGACATATACACTTGATGTAGCTACCACAATGGAAATAGTGGGTGCAGGCCCACTAGATGTACTTGAGTCTAATGATGACCCTAGCTCAAGTATACTGGGTGGGATTTCGATCTGTTGAGTTTTGTTTCTTGGTCTTCTAGAATTGGGAGAAAGACTTTGGAAAATAGTTTCCCCAATGGTTTTAGACCTAGTAGCTATGTACTCAGGTTGATCCAGCTTGGGAACCCTAACTCTCTAAAAGACTTCTCACAAATCACTCATAATAAAACTTGAATAAATATTGTACCTGCAAGCACAATAAGGTGGAAACAAAACTACCCACATTAATCGTTAGAAAATAAAGATCTAAATCACAAAGCTATGAAAGAAGGCCCTCCTTCTAGCACCAAAATGTTGAGTGAATATTTTTCCCTATTGCAAAATGATCACCACAAATAGAGTATTAAGTTGAAAACTCTCTCTTGCAAAGAAATTAGATGAAATCACCCATTTCTCCAAGGTTCTGGTAAGCAAACATTCGTGCATATATATAATCAATGAAGATTGAAATAGAAACAAATGTATACCAGAATAAACTCAAACATGCAAGTGACAGTTAACAAGGGGTCTTGATAGTTCAAATAATGCTTAGCAATCATGATCCTTAAACCTTCAAAAATGCAAAATATTGATTCCTTTTAGTGCTCTTGATATTAGTATGATCTACCCTAAATCCCAGTCAGTAAGCTCCTTTTATCTTCAAATTAAAAGGTTCCAAATGCAAAAGTGCGTGGAATAGTCCACTTCATTTTAAGTTCCATGCCTTTAATGTGAGGTTCATTTTACAGTTAGTGGATTCATTTTATCTTCATTATAGGTGTTCCACTATCACTACGTTAGAATTTGGTGTTAGTAAAGGTTAGCAAGTTAGCATGTTAGTGTTCATTTGCTTTATCTGCCATTAGTGTGAATTTGGCGTTAGTAACCCCTCCTAAAATGGATTTTATCTGAAGATTAGATTAATGCAGTTTGGAGGTGCAAAAATTCTGGATAAGGACCAGAATAGAAGTAAATGAACAAGAAATGCAAAAAATGAAATTCTGGAAAATGGACCAGAATAAAAACTAAAATTAAATGCAGAAATTCTGGAGGGACCAGAATAGAAAGAACTAAAAACAAAAATTCTGGAAATGACCAGAATGGAAAGCCAAAACTTATGTGCAGAAATTCTGGAAATGACCAAAATGAAAAAACAAAAATTTTGGAGATGACCAAAATCAGAAAATCAGAGGCTAGAAATTTGTGTAAACAAGAACATTTTTCGAAATATAATGCTTCCATTTTTGCAAGAGCAACCTTTGTGAGCAAAACTAAAAGGAGAATACTCCTAGGACTACTACTTTTACTGTGTACCTTTTCTGCATTATTTTTGGCTTGTAAAATTTTTTTTATGCCATTAAATGGGCTACAATAGGTGAATGTCTAATATAATACAAATACATTTTATCCTTTGAGTCTCGCACTTGGTCTAATCTGATTGTGCTTATTTTGCAGGTCTATTAGGTCAGGTTGTCTTAGATTTATCTCATAACTTGGGGTTTTGCAGGGAGGGGGTTGTTAACCAAAATTTGATGACATTTTTTTTTCTTGCTAACCTTCTAGATAATGTTTTTGTTTTTCTTTTTTGGCACTTAGGTTAAATTTGGGTTTTTATTTTAGCTTATGATTTTTTGATTCTGGTCATCTCCACAATTTTTGTTTTTTTTTTCATTCTGGTCATCTCCAAAATTTTTGCACATAAGTTTTATTTTCCATTCTGGTCATTTCCAAAATTTCTATTTTTAGTTTGTTATATTTGGGTCCCTCCAGAATTTTTGCACTTAACTTTATATTTTATTCTGGTCCTTATCCAGAATTTCTGCATCTCCATGTTACATTAATCTAATTTTTAGATTAAAAAAATTTCTAGGAGGGGCTACTAACGCCAAATTCACACTAAGGCAGATAAAGCAAATGAACACTGACATGCTAACTTGCTAACTTTTACTAACACCAAATTCTAACATAGGGATAGTGGAACACTTACAATGAAGATAAAATGAATCCACTAACTTTAAAATGAACCACACATTAAAGGCACGAATCTTAAAATGAAGTGGACTATTCCACGCACTTTTGCATTTGGAATATTTTTTTAATTTGAAGATAAAAGTAGCTTACTGACTGGGATTCAGGGTAGATCATACTAATATCAAGAGCACTAAAAAGGAATCAATCTTTTGCATTTTGAAGGTTTTAAAGATCATAATTGCTAAGCATTGTTTGAACTATTCAAGGCCCCTTGTTAACTGTCACTTGCAGGTTTGAGTTCATTCTGGTATACATTTGTTTCTATTTCAATTTTCATTGATTATATATACTCACAAATGTTTGCTTACCAGAGCCTTGGAGAAATGGGTGATTTCACCTAATTTCTTTGCAAGAGAGAGTTTTCAACTCAATACTCTATTTGTGGTGATCATTTTGCAATAGGGAAAAATATTCACTCAACATGTGGATCAAACCATGATCTCCTCCATGCAAGCCTTAACACTCTCCCAACTACCGCCTGCACTACCACCATCGATGGGATGTCAAACCACTATGCGGCCTTTATTGCCTCATTTCCCTCCAAGCTCTTTGAAATGCAAATTATCTTCTTCTTAGATGCAGTGCTCGATATTCTCTTTTCTCGCATTCGAAGGTGTGTTATGAACTTTAGGAAATGGAAATCATTTCCTATATAAATGCACATTATCTTTTGACTTCTCACATCGGCCCATTTTCGAATTTAAAAATTTTAATTTAGTTTTTAAATATTAAATTTAAAAACCTTTGCCTCCATTATTAATTTAAATTAAAATTTTAATCAAAGATTAAAATATTTTAATTTAAATTAAACCTTTTGAAAATTGCTCATGGGTCTTTTCAATTTGAACTTCATTTTTCTTCACCTTGTTATTTGGCCCGAAATATTATAATAATAGAATATTATTATTTAATTTAAACTTGCTTCTCCTTCCTCGGGTCTTCATCCTTTGGGCCCTTTTTAGGCATATAATATTAAAAATAAATATTATATCCTATTCCTTTCCAAGACCTTCTTGCTTTTGGAAAAACCACTTGATGTCCTTAATGACGATGAAATTAAACCAATATTCTTTTGACATCAATGACAACAAAACTACTCAAAATTTCCAACAATCTCCCCCTTTGTCATTGATGGCAACCCCTTTATTTTTACCATTCCTTTTTCTTTTTTCAAAAGCTGCTTTCCCTGAGAAACTGCTCCCCCTGACTGAATGCTCTCCCCCTAACTCAAATCTCTCCCCCTTTGTCATCAATGGCAAAGGGCCACCTTTGGGGCTTGGGGCTAAGAATGAGACTCTTAGCTTTAGCCCCTCCCCCACCTCCTCTTGAGGTGGTTAATTCTGGGGTGGGAGTAGAACTACTCCCAAATTTTCTCGAAGGTACTCAAAAGTCTCTTTCGAAAGTGGCTTAGTGAAAATATCTGCAATCTGCTCCTTTGTAGTAACATATTCCAACCTGACCTGCTTGTCTATCACCTATTCTCTCAGAAAGTGATACTTGATCGGAATGTGCTTTGTCCTAGAGTGCATCACTGGATTCTTTGAAATATTTATAGCACTTGTATTATCACACAATATGGGAATAGGATGATCATGTTTTATCTTGAAATCCTCTAGAGTTCACTTCATCCATAATACCTATGTACAACTAGCAACTATTGCAATATACTCTACCTCTACTATGGATAGGGATACTGATGCCTATTTCTTACTTAGCCAAGAGACTAAACAATCTCCAAGAAAGAATGCTCCACCACTTGTACTTTTTCTATCATCAATACTGCCAGCCCAATCTGCATCTGTATAAGTTGTGAGAGTGAAACTGTCACTTTTGGGATACCAGAGCCCAAAATCCATAGTCCCTTTTAAATACCTGAGAATCCTTTTTACTGTTGCTACATGTGTTTCCTTGGGTGCTACTTGAAACCTTACCACTAATCCCACTGCCTGCATGATATCTGGTCTAGTAGTTGTGACATACAATAAGCTGCCAATCATAGATCTGTATAATTTCTGATTTACCTCTGGAGATTCATCATCTTTACTTAACTTACATCCTGTAACCATGGGAGTACTTACTGGCTTGCAATATTCTAACTTGAATTTCTTTAGCATCTCTTTTATATACTTGGTTTGTGAAAGGAACACCCCTTTCTTTGATTGTGAAATCTGAAGTCCAAGAAAGAAGGACAACTCACCAAGCATAGACATCTCAAATTCATTCTGCATGCTCTTTGCAAATTTTTGACACATCTTATCATTGTTTCCTCCAAAAATGATATCATCAACATAAACAACCACAATTAGTAAGTCATTCCCTTCATTTTTGATGTATAAGTTACTATCCACTATTCCTTTCTTGAAACCCTATTCTTGTAGGTACTTATCCAATCTTGAATACCAAGCTCTAGGAGCTTGCTTTAGTCCATAAAGTGCTTTTTTCAATCTGCATACATAGTCTAATTTATCAGTCAAGTTGAAACCTTCTGGCTACTCAATGTAGACCTCTTCTTCTAAAACACCATTTAGAAAGGTTGATTTAACATCCATCTGATATACTTTGAAGTTTTTGAAGCTTGAAAAGGCTAAGAACATTCTGATAGCTTCAAGTCATGCAACTGGAGAAAATGTCTCATCAAAGTCAATTCCCTCTACTTGTGCATAACCTTTGCACACTAATCTTGCTTTATTTCTGACCACCTGACCATCTTCATTTAACTTGTTTCTGAATACCCATTTAGTGCCAATCACATTTTTATCTTTTGGTCATGGAACAAGTTCCCAAGTCTTGCTTTTCTCTATCTGATCTAATTCCTCATCCATTGCCTTAATCCGAAACTTATCTTCACTTGCCTCATTGAAGTCTTTTGGCTCAATTTTAGATAACAAGGAAAAATTTGCTTGTTGAGATGGTGTTATTATCCTTCTCCTTGTCTGTCTCTCATCTGGATTCCCAATTATTAGCTCTTTTGGATGATGTTTCTGTACATACTTGGATGGAGTCTTAGGAAGAAGTCTTTGTGTTTCTTCCTCTTCTTCATCTGATTCCTCATGAAACTCTTCTTGACAACTTCCATCTTCTTGATACACAATTTACTGAACTGGTTCTCTTGAATCTATCTTCTCATCAACTGTTACATTTATACTTTCTACAATAGTGTGTGTCCTTTTGTTGTAGCATCTATAAGCTTTACTCTTAGTAGAATAACCAAGAAAAATTCCCTCATCACATCTTGGGTCAAACTTGCCCAAGTTTTGCTCTTCCCGTCTTATGTAACACTTGCTTCCAAAAACCTTGAAGTGTTTTACAATGGTCGGTCTTCCTTTCCAAAGCTCATATGGAGTCTTGTGATGGTTTACCCTCATTTGAGCCCTAGTGATTATATATATTGTTATGTTGACTACTTCCCTCCAAAATCCATCTGAAATCTTGGACTCATTTAACATAGCTCTAGCCATATTCTCAATAGTCCTATTTTTCCTTTCAACTACTCCATTTTGTTGAGGAGTTCTTGCAGCTGAGTATTCTCTCTTGATTCCATGTTGTTCACAAAAATCTACAAATTCATTTGAGGTAAACTCTCCTCCTCTGTCAGATCTCAAACACTTAATCCTTTTACCGATTTCATTTTCAACCCATTCTTTAAATACCTTGAATTTATCAAATGCTTCTGACTTATCTTTTAGGAAAGCTACCCAAGTCATTCTGGAGTAATCATCTATGAACAATATGAAGTAACTTTCACCTTGAATACTCTGTGTTCTGGTAGGACCACATAGATCAGTATGTATTAGTTTTAATGGCTCTGATGACATATATCCCTTTGATTTGAAACTTGTTCTAGTTTGCTTTCCATGTTGACAAGGTGCACAGATTGTGTTTTGTGGCCTTTTTAGCTTGGGTAAATCTCTGATAGCCTGTTTATTGCTTATGTTGACTATATTGTCAAAATTCAAATGACCCATTCTTCTATGCCACAACCAACTCTCATCTTCTTGTGATAGAAAACACTTTTCTCCTTTAATCTCACTAAGCATATAGAGGTTGTTTGGAGTTCTACTTGCATTTGCAATGACTTTTCTAGTTTCTGACTTTCTTATCTCACATCTATCTGGGTGAAATGTAACCATATGACCTTGATCACAAAGTTGGCTTACACTTAGCAGATTGTGTCTTAACCCTTTGACATATAGTACATTTTCTATTCTTGTTTTCCCATTATCTAAACTCAGAGTTCCTTTTCCACCAATTTTTGTTGATCCATTATCACCAAAACTTACTGATCCTCTATTAGTTTCTTTGAGTACAAGAAATTTGTCTTTGTCTCCTGTCATGTGTCTAGAGCAACCACTATCAAGAAACCATTGTTCTTCTTTATCCTGAGCATGAAGAGCTATTTGAACTAACATTGATCTAGCCTTTTCATTTCCCTTTTTCTCTTTCCTAGTTGTTGAAGTTGTATTCTTTTTACTAGACTCAGGAAGTACCATTTTGCACCATCTAGCCTTGTGCCCAAAATTATTGCATTTGTAACATATGATATCATTATTCATAAGAGGTGCAAAAGAGTTGAAATTTCTATTGACATCATTTTTCACATAACCAATGTAGTGTACAACTCTATGACCATATTTGTTACAAGAAAAGCAATAGCCATGGAAGAAATTATGTAACCTATTTGGATGCCTTTGAAAATGTGGTTGAGTGCTTCTCCTTTTGTGATTAACTCTCGTCCATGGTTCTTCTTTGCTTTCTTCTTTCCTGATATCTTTTCCTTTTGGGGTATGAGTAGTGAGCTTATCTCTGTTTGATGTCTCTATTTCTTGAAAGTTGGATTCCTCTTTCTATTTCCCTAACTTTATATCTTGTTGAAGCTTGGTATTTTCAACTTCATGCCTTAGAGATACAATTTTTGCTTCTAATATTTCACACTCTGTTTCCCTTGCTCTTAATAGATCTATCATATCCTATTCAATTTTCTTTCCTTCTTCTACCTTTATCTTGAGTTCTGTGAAACTCTGTAGAAGTTCCATTTTTGCTTCCTCATCTTCTTGAATTTTTTCCTTCAAGCTTGAGTTCTTCTTTCTAATCCTTTCCAAATTCTTGAGAGTAGTGAAGAATTCCTCTTTTATATCAAACATGGTCTCTTCTTCATTTTTTGAAGTCATGTGTGTTTCTGATGGATCCTTCTCCAAGTTGTTAGTCTTTTCATGGAGAGACCCACTCTGATACCAATTGAAGAACATGTGCTTATATTGAGAGGGGGGTGAATAGTATAAGATAAAAAAATTTACTTCTCAATCCATATGATAATATCAACAATAATAAAGTAGCAATCATTACACAAAGCATCACACACATGAGAGACATGATTTAACATGGTTCACCCAATGTGGGCTACGTCCACGGAGAAAATATTTCACTTAAATTTTCTCAATAAATTCTCTTGGGAATCCTTCCCTATTACAATGTTTATGGACCTCTGTCCAAAGGAGACACCAATCCCCTAATCAAGTTTATGGATCTCTATCCATAGGAGAACTCCTTCTCCCTTGCTCTAGCTGGTGATCCTCTTAGAAGACTACTACCTCCACTACACTGGCTTGTGGATCTCTCTCCACTGAAGACCCCTATCCTCACTCAAAAGATCTCTATCCTCACTACCCTAGCTAATGGATCTCTATCCACTAGAGACTACTATCCTCTACTCTATCACCTCCAAAGCCTACTCTTACTCTATCTCTGTCTTAGATCTATATTGAACACTATCCTCTACACAAATTTAATCTCTATCTCTGATCTGTACTAAACATTGTCCTTTGGTCTAGCATAAATCTGCTCAATATCTATCTCTTTGCATAAACCTATCCTCAAATCTACACCAAATTCTATCCTCAAATCTATCCTCAAGCCTTAACACAAAGCTTGACTCAATCACAAATCAACTCTGCTAGATCTGCCCCAAACCTTAACTCAAGGTTTGAACAAATCAATCAATCAACTCTGCTCACAAGTCTTCTCAAAGACTTACCTCAAATATGCATTGTAAGCTTCCACAAAAGCTTACTCAAATTTCCTTAAGTCCTCTCTAGGACTTACTCAAATCTGCTCACAAGCTCTCACAAAAGCTTGTTTATCTCAACTCAACCAAATACTCAATGAAAATTATTCAACAATGCTTATCAAACAAACTTCACATAACAATGATACTCATGATATTTCACAAACCCTAATCATGCATATGAAGGCTCACTCAATATTTCCAACAATGCTTATCAAACAAGGTTTCTATCATCAACCTTTATTCCAGAAAAACCTTCATCAATCAATATTGGATATCTCAAAACCAAACTCAACAATGCTTATCAAACAATCCTTTTCACTCCAACTTAGCATTCACAATATCCAATCCAACAATATTTTACTCACAAGGAAGATGTACCCATACCTTTTATTTTTATGGAGATATATCTTCAAAACCTGTCTTAACCACAATCAAATTTTCTTTGCCAACACTAGGGTTAGGTTACCACAACCTATCTCAAGATCTCCACAAAATAATTTTCTCAAAAATTATTTTTCATACAAAATATCAAATCCTTTTGTACACCTTATAATCTCCAAACTCACAATATTTAACTCAATAATTTCACCATAACAAAACACTTAACAATTTCCCTTGTACACCTTATAATCTCCAAACTCACAATATTTAACTCAATAATTTCATAAAAAAATGCATAGCAAACTCCCTTATACACCTTATAATCTCCACACCTTATAAATTTCAATCACCAAAAATCAAAATAAAATATTTTAATTTTTCTTTACCTTATAACTCCCCAAGCACTTAGCACTCACGACAATCTCAAAGCAATTTCAATTTTCAACACCTTGGAGAATAAAATTGAATGGCATACCTTTAATTTGTTCTGCCCACTAAAAATTGACTTCGATGAATTCGACCATGTGACCTTGCACTCCCAACACCCTAGCTCCAAGCTAGGCCACCAAGTGGGCTGCGTGCCCACATGAGACACAAGGTGCACGCTGTCCCAAAAAGTCACCTCACAAAAATACCGAGCAAGTCAAACGAAGGCCTCTTCCTCCAAAATGTCGATCACGTGGATCGAACCACGATCTCCTCCATGCAAGCCTTAACACTCTCCCAACTACCACCTGCGCTACCACCATCGATGGGATGTCAAACCACTACGCGGCCTTTATTGCCTCATTTCCCTCCAAGCTCTTTGAAAATGCAAATTATCTTCTTCTTAGATGCAGCGCTCGATATTCTCTTTTCTCGCATTCGAAGGTGTAAGTTCATCAACTTTAGGAAATGGAAATCATTTCCTATATAAATGCACATTATCTTTTGACTTCTCACGTCGGCCCATTTTCGAATTTAAAAATTCGAATTTAGTTTTTAAATATTAAATTTAAAAACCTTTGCCTCCATTATTAATTTAAATTAAAATTTTAATCAAAGATTAAAATATTTTAATTTAAATTAAACCTTTTGAAAATTGCTCATGGGTCTTTTCAATTTGAACTTCGTTTTTCTTCACCTTGTTATTTGGCCCGAAATATTATAATAATAGAATATTATTATTTAATTTAAACTTGCTTCTCCTTCCTCGGGTCTTCATCCTTTGGGCCCTTTTTAGGCATATAATATTAAAAATAAATATTATATCCTATTCCTTTCCAAGACCTTCTTGCTTTTGGAAAAACCACTTGATGTCCTTAATGACGGCGAAATTAAACCAATATTCTTTTGACATCAATGACAACAAAACTACTCAAAATTTCCAATAGAATTTGAGGGTTGGGTTTGGGATTGAGCTTGGGATTGATGTTGGTAGTTGGTTTAGCGTTGACCTCTAGTAGTTACGTGCACCATCCCAACAAATACGGGTTTGTTATCAATATGATTTACTTGGTTAGGTGGTGTGGAGGTTGTGGTGTGTTAGGGTAAGGGGTTTTGGTAGATCCCAAGATTCTGATTAGGGGGAGTCGCAGGATTATCAACACCAATGTCCCCCATTAGATCATGTCCTAGACCACATTTTTAAATTGCATACAATGTTCAATATCATGGCCCAATTGACAATGATAGACACAATAAAGATGTGGTTTGTATGATTGTGGTAAAGGTCTATTGATATCATAGAGGGGCTTAATCTCGGGGAGGGTAATGGCTTTGGATTTAGTTAAGCAGTGAAAAATATTGGTTAAGGGCTTGGGTAGGGGAGTGAAGTCACATATTGGTGCTCGATGGGGCTTATTTAAAGGTTGGGATGCAGAAGAGGAGGTTAGGGGTTGGGTCAATAATGACTGAGTTGTTGGTTGGGGTTGGAATTGGGTAAGAGATTATGTAGTGATAGTAGCAGGGGATGTGGTGAGGATGATTTGGTTAACTTGAGGTGATTTAGAAGAAGTGGCATTACTCTTTTGATTCTTATTGGTCCACTCTTTCTTCTTGGGTTTTATGACACCCTCTTGAATTTTGATGTCCTCAATGACCTTGGCTTGGGCTAATGCCTCTTCAAAGGTCCTATATTATTGTAATTGGAGGAGTAAGGAGATGTGTTTATTATAGCTATGGGTGAAGAGGTAGGTTAACTCAATGATGGACAAGGAAAAGAGTAATTCATTGATGATTGCTTGCCATAAGGCTCCATAATATAAAACAAATTCATCTTCAAATTTTTTAAGGTCATAAAAATCAATGAGGTTGGCTTTCTTTTTAACCAAGAGGGCAAACCTCTCAAGAAAGAGGTTAGCTAATTGCTCAAAGGTATAAATACTATGTTGTGGGAGAGCATTATACCACTCAAGAGCGATGCCACTTAGGTAAATGCCAAAGGTGCGAAGAAGGAGGTGGTCACTACCACTAATTAAGAAGCAAGCATTAAGATATTTACTCAAGAAGTCTTTTGGATCCCCATGTTCGGTGAAGGGCTCAAGTTTGGGTAACTCAAATTTATAAGGGTAAATTAGGGTAGGTACAAATGGATGGATGGGTTGGGTGTAAATTTGGCTAAGGGTTGGGTTTTGGTAGTCTATACCCATAGTTTGAAGTTCAAGTGCATTAATACGACTGATAATTCGTTATATCTCATCATGTGAAGATGACTACGACATAGAGAGGGAAGATGTTGGAGTGAGGGTGGCATTGGGAGGTTGGGAGGTATAAATTTGGGTATTGGGTTGGAGTGGTAATGATTGTGAAGGGTAAGGGGTGTAGGATGGGTATTGGGGATAATATTGAAGTAAATCAAGAGGCGGTTGGAAAGAGGGAATTGGATGAGAAGGGTTTGGCTGTAGTTGGGGGGAAGGTTGAGGAACTTGTGGAAGAGTGGATTGAGGGGTTTAGGATGGTGTAGGTTGAGGTTGAGGGACTTGGGGGTTAGGTTGAGGTTGTTTTTGAGGCAATTGATAAAGTTGAGGTGGTTGTTGAAGGAGAGTTTGGTATTGGGGGTAAGAAGGTTGGATGAGAGGATTTGGAGGGAATTGTTGAGGTGGAAGAGATGATTGGTTTTGGGATTGGGGTGAAGCTATGTATTCTTGGGTAAAGGGAGTGGTTTGAGGAGGAATAGGGGGATTAGATGGTGATTGAATTTGGGGTGGTGGTTGGACATTGAAAACATTATATTGAGGTGGGAGATTGGTGCTAGTAGGTTGTGGCGAGGCTAAAGTTAAAATGGGGTGTGTTGTAGGTGGAAGAGATGATTGGTTTTGGGATTGGGGTAAACCTATGTATTCTTGGGTAAAAGGAGTGGTTTGAGGAGGAATAAGAGGATTAGATGGTGATTGAATTTGGGATGGTGGTTGGACATTGAAAACATTATATTGAGGTGAGGGATTGGTGCTAGTAGGATGTTTTAAGGATAAAGTTAAAATGGGATTGGTTGTAGGTGGAATGATAGTCATAAAATTACTAGAGTCATGAATTGGTCTATGATATACCGAAGTATAGGGTGGAGTAGTGGTGACATTAGATTGGGGAGGGATTGGCGAAGAAGACGGTTGGGAGGGTTTGAAATTTGTGGCTAGAAAGGAGGTAGAGGGTGGGGTAATGAAATGGGTGACTACATTGATTTGGGGTTGGGCCATTAATTGTTGGAGTGGATATGGTATAGAAGTAGAGAGTTGGATAAGGTTTTGGGTAGTAGAATAATCAATGAGGGGTTGAGATAAGAGGTTGGAAGTGGTGGTAAAGGTGGGTGAAGGTTGTGGCACAGTGATCAAGGATAAGGTGGATGTTGAAAGATCAGAAGATGATGGAGTTTGTTGGGTTCAGGTTGGACTAGCCTGACTAGAGATCTTGGTAGCGGTAGTGGAGTTAATAATGTTGTGATATTTATAATGGTGGTGAGTATCTTCAGGAAATGGGGTGTGTTGTGGAAAAGGGGTATATTGAGTTAATAAGTCTCCACTCAAAGGTGGTAGGTTAGGTGTGATAGAGGATGGTTGGGTAGAGTCCATAATGGGTTGGCTTAGAGCTTAGGCTTGGCTTCACATCAAAACCATAGAACAAACAAAATGGTCAAAGGTTAGTCACACAAAAAGTTAGATTAATATGTCATGACTCTAAGGGGTAATACTAATCGCACAAAAAGAGAAATTATATATAGATAAATACAAAATTGGTGATCAATAATATAAACCCAACCAAGTATCTATATAGTCACACAAATATATATAAATAAGGGTTTTTTGTGTGTTTTATGTGAAACCTACCCTAGAATACAAAAGGTGGTGGCGAAGTGCTATCTATAAAAGATGTGTTGGCATCCTACCACTCAGTCGAATGGAAAAATACCAATGGCTAAAATGGCTTCCTAGGATGGAGGGTAGGTGCAAGATAGCCTACGGGTACAAAAAATACCTCTACGAGAGAGGCCATGCTATCTAGGTCCTGCTACTTGCTTAATACCTGGGAATAGTCCCACAAGCTTTTGCTTCACTCTTAGGCGAGCTTGGACAAGAATGACAGCTACAATTCCACTAATTATCAAGCCCCGTGGTCAAAGGACATCTAACCTAAATATTACCCCAAGCTAACCCTAAGGGTAACCAATTTCTCGATGATGAAGTCCAGGAAATTATGCTTACTAAACTATGACGACTAAGGGCAACCGATGGTTGGTGATGAAATCCAACTCACCGATTGGTTATCCTCGCAATGATTATTGCGGGAAATGATATGCAAAGTGTGTATGCAATGGTTTGTTGGTTTTAATTCCTAGAAAAACAAAAGCTAAAAATACCTTGTTTTTGTTGTGAAAATGACAAATGCAAAATAAAAGCACTCCAAAAGATGCAAAATGCAAAATGTGCTTATACAAAATATGATGAATGCAACAATTAAATCTAAGGATTTTTTTTTGTATAAGGCTTATTTACAATGTAAAATTATGACGGATAAGTTAACTCAATGGTAAAGCTTATTGTTGAAAAGGCTATGAATTCAAGCCCATAATGCAACTTGCGAATCGAAAAACCGACTCTCGAAGACAAAGTTATAAAAAAAAAAAAAAAGTGTTTATATATGTTTGTGTTATTTTGTAATGTATTGTTTTTTTTATTATTTATTTTGTTTTTTTATTTGCTTAGGTTCTTTTGTTATGTGGGGGTTGAAGGGGCAGTGTTTATATATGTTTGTGTTATTTTGTAATGTATTGTTTTTTCTTATTATTTATTTTATTTTTTTATTTGCCTAGGTTCTTTTGTTATGTGGGGGTTGAAGGGGCACACGTGACGTGTTTTATTATTTATTCATTTATTATATCGATAGGCATCCTACAATGACAGCAGGAAGGTCAGCCATCGTAAACAATACTAATATTTTATTAAAAAAGCCGACATTAAGGGTTACGATGGATTTAAAATATTTAAATTATTTAAACTAAAATATTTTTATAATGGGATATTATATTGTACCCAAAAAAATGAGATAGAAGCCTTGAGATTGATAACTCTCGACGTTTATAAATATATATATTTTATATATCTAATTTAGTTATTATTATTTTTAAAATATTTTTTTTAATTTTTATTTTTTGAGTTTTTTTAATATTTTTTTTGCTATGCGGGTTTAAGGTTTAAGGGGTGCACATGACCCTCTTTGATTTATATTTTTATTTATTTGTTTGTTTTTTTATTTTATTTTGAATGATTTTTTTATTGTTTTTTGTTTTTATGCGGGGTTGAAGTGGCGCACGTGGTCCTCGTTTATGCAAATAATCATTTAATTTAATTTTTTTTAAATGAATTTGTTTTTTATTTGGTTAGTGTGAAAAAACTCTACGATCAATGTATAGGGTTGAGCAGTCTCCTCCCAACCATGACCCTTCGTAAAGTTGAGAGCTATGCTTATTAATATGGAATTTAATACATAGCACCACACACCCACCCCCTCACACACTCACCTATGTCACGGTCTGAACTTTGGATCTCTCTCGAAGAGCTAAAGTTTGAACCGTTGTACTCTAAATTTTTTTGAAGTTTGAACCGTTGTACTTCAAAATTTTTGAAGTTTGAACCATTATGACCCTTCGTAAAGTTGAGAGCTATGCTTATTAATATGAAATTTAATACATAGCCACCACACACCCACCCCCTCACACACTCACCTATGTCACGGTTTGAATTTTGGATCTCTTTCGAAGAGCTAAACTTTGAACCGTTGTACTCTAAAATTTTTGAAGTTCGAACCATTGTACTCTAAATTTTTTGTGGTTAATGTGACAGACCTCTAAACCTACGCATAGGGCTGAGCAGTCTCCTTCCAACATGACTCCTCATAAGATCGAGAGCTACACTTGTCAGTAAGGGAATAACACACAACCATTTGGGTATCAATAGCGTAGGTACACGGGAACGGAGCCTTGTCGGCCTCTACGAGTACATAGGACATTCCCAACTACATCTTGTATCTGCAGGGTGGGCACAGGGAGAATGAAACCTATGTTGGCCTCTACCAGCATCCAAGACTTCCATTTGGGTATCAATAGGGTAGGTACACGGGAACGAAGCCTCGTCGGCCTCTACGAATACATAGGACATTCCCAACTGCATCTTGTATCTGCAGGGTGGGCACAGGGAGAATGAAACCTATGTTGGCCTCTACCAGCATCCAAGACTTTCACCAACTACGCTACACAAGCAGATACTTATAAATTCTGTGGTTAGTGTGATAAACCCCTATGATCAACGCATAGGGCTGAGCATTCCCCTCCCAACCATGACCCTGATAAGGTGAGAGCTACACTTGTCAATAGGAGAATAACACACAACCATTTAAGTATCAACATGGTGGGTATAAGGGGATGGAGCCTTGTCAACCTCTACCAACATATAAAACATTTTCAGGTACACCTTGTATCTACAAGGTGAACACAAGAGAAATGGAACTTGGGTAGCAGCAGGGTTGCAGGGAGTGTGGCTAAGGGAACGCGGGTTGCGGGGAGTGTCGCGTGGCTAAGGTAGCGCGTAGGGTTTGGGAAAGAGTGCACTACGACCGTAGAGTCATGAGGGAGAGGAGAGTGGGGGGCACTGGGCTGTACAGCGATGGGGGAGTGGTGGCCTGGGAGGGCCACACTAGGATAGAGGGGGTCTGCCAAGGGCGAAAGCCTGCGTGCTGATGCAGGAAGAATAGCGAAAGGAGGTTACGCTGTCCCAAGGCCACGGGGTAGGAGTTGGGTTACGCCGTTTTTTTTTTTTTTTAATATATTTTTTAAATTAGCGAAAGTAAAATAAGGATTTTTTTTAAATTTTTATTTTTTTATTAACAAAAATAAATATAGAAACGAATGAATGATGATTTTTGTTTTTATTATTATTATTTCTTTAAAATAAATGAAATGAAATGAAAGATTTTAATTACGTCTGGAGACCCAAATATGGTTTATGGGACTTTAAATATGGAAGTACAATTACTCAAATCATATCATATGATCTTTAATATCTTTGAGAAGGTTGTTCCTTCTCCTGCTGATTTGTGTTAGCAATTCTCCAACTTTTTTTATTTTACTGTCTTCAAATAAATCTGTAATAAACTCGTTTTCAAGTGTTTATTTGTATTTGTCACGAATATCTGAAAAACTTGGGCATTTATAGATGAAAGAAAACATAGGATAATATTTTTTAAAGAAAACATGGTAAAAAGAGAAAGGATGGAAATTTGTAACAAAACAATTTTTTTTAAAACTAATTTATTTAATTTATTTTTTTTAATAAGAAAAGGAAATAAAGGAAAATTTTAGTTTCTTTTCCACCAAACAACTAAGAACAATAACAATAAAGGAAAACCATTTTTGTGGGAAAAGCAAAAATTAAAAGACAATAGAAAAGAAGTTTTGTTCTGTTTTTTTTTTGGTTATATTTAAGAGAAAGAAAACTAAAAGTAATAACAAAGGCTTATGCTGTTTTTTTTTTTTGGCTCAAGAAGGGGCTGTCACTACGAAATTCAAACCAAATAACAAAGAAAAATGAATCTTTTATTGTTTAATTTTTGTTTTTACAATGTGCTCACTAAATAGGGGGCTTATAACCAAAATGTCTTTTAGACATATTTAAACATGGAATTCATGTTGTCTCAAGCTTCGTCTTGCTACAATCAAGTGTTGGCGGGCTGTAGTGACCACCAATTCGAATTTATTTGAATATTTAGCAACCTACACACAAGCAAACACACAATTGATTAGTAGCATTTGTCAATAAACTAAAAAAAAATAACAATAATCAAAAGTGAAAACTAAAATGTGCATACTCAAGCCTAGGGAAATTTTGGCAACACCAGGGTATACAAATATTCAATTCTTTCTCTCTCCAAAAATCCCTTCCTTTAATGAAAGGATAATGAGAGGTATTTATAGATATTTGGACAAAGGGAGGAGGGATGACGAGGCATGATGTGGCATTAGGTGGAATTTGAGTGGTAGGGACGAGAGAAATCTAGAACATTCCATGTGGAGGGAAAAATCTAGAACATTCCATGTGCATCCTCCTTTGGAACTTGGGATGAGTATTAAGGCATAATTAAGGGTTTAATAAGGTATTTGATTAGGGAAATGGGGGATTAAGTAAGGTTGTGGCAATTTCAAAAAAAATTCTAATTCTCATAAGTGCCATGTGGACGATTGGGAGGGCAAATGAATTTATGAGGGGAGTTGACTTGGTATTTTAGGGGAATTTTTAATTCACCCAAAAGTGGAGGGAAAAGGTTAAGGGGATGAGGGAATTTAATGATGGAAGTTTCTAGGGAATCTCATAGGAATTGTGGGGTCTTTGTAGTGGGAAGGTGGAATTTTACTGAATTTAAAGGATTTAATGCATATGCTTAGGATTGGGTTGGGATTATAAGGTGGTTAATGAGTTTAATCAAGGGGATTAATTAAGAAAATGGAGACTAAGTGAGGTTAAGGAAATTTAGGGAGAATCAAGGGGAATTGAAGAAATTATTAACTAGGAATTAGAATGATTTTGGGGGAATTTAAAAGGAAATTGGAAAAATTGGAAGGAATTGAAGAATTGACTATTTGTTCATCATTGTCAAATACTTTCCAATAAATATTCTTATATAGAATTGAAGGTCTATAGATCACTCTAACAGTCTTGGGTTTCCTGACTACTTGCTCCATGGGAGAATAATTTACGCCAAGAGAGGCTAGAATATCTGCATGCTTGTTTTGCTCTCAGGAAATTGCCTGAATGTTCAAAATGGTGAAGGTTTCAAACAAATACCAAACTCTGTTGTGATAGGCTTTCAGGTAATGATACTTTGACACACACCTATTGGTGGTCTGATTGATAATAAGCTCAAATTCACTAAAAATATGCAACTTTTTAATGCCCAATTTTTTAGCTTTCTTCAACCTAAGGCACAACGCTTCATATTCAACTGAATTATTTGTGCAACTCCACATCAACCTGTAAGAATAAGTCTTTTGCATTCCCTTAAGAGATATCAATACAACGCCAACTCCTGTGCCATTCTTACATCTAGCATCATCAAAATACAACTTTCATAACTGATCTGTGTTAGGTTCCTAAGAATTGGGGAATTCTTCTTCGGTTTGCTCGGGCTTAGTTATTGCATAACAACCAATTTTTGTTCCAATAATTACATTAAAATATATGAGCAAAAACTCATATTCATTGCGAAGCTCACCCAAAACTTCTTACATCAAGTCAACCTCTTCTAGTTCTTCAGTCATCATAGTAATTGCACCTGGAGATTTTTCTTCCTCTTCCAACTTTTCAATGTGAAAAGGCGAGGACTTTTCATTGTGAATGTGAATCCTCTTTTTTTTGAATGGTATCTCTAAATGTGAGTAGTCTAAGGAAATATATCCTTCCAGCTTAGCCATAAAGTCCCTTGAGAGGAACATGCTAAAGTATGGTTCCAGGTCAACTACTATGATTTATGGCATACTGTGAAGGACAATGGGAATGTATTTAATCACTTCCACTATCTTGATCGGAGTCCCATATAGCTACAACACTCCTTGAATACTTCTTGTATATTCCATCCCCATCACTTCACATACTGCCTTTGGCATAACAGTAGTTGTAGCTCCAGATTCGATCATACAGTTATGTACAATCCACCCCTCCATTCTGAGTGACAAATAAAATGGGGGTGGTCTATTATTTCCTGTCACTGAAGTTGGTAGCGCTTGCACTAGGATTGTTTGAGAAGGATATTTCTTTTGATCTTTAGCAGTCTTCAAATATTCTTGTAATAGGTCAACTTTCCCTAGCAACTGTAGTGCATCATACAAGCTAACTTTTGCAGGTATCTTCTTCATTTCCTCCACAATATTGTAACTTGAGATGGTCGAAGCCTGCTCTTCTGTAACCTGTTTGTACTTTTCTCTATATTGATGAGTAGCTTCTACTCTTTTTCTCTTTGTCAATGATGGGTACTTGAGTCACTCCTTGGCCTGCTCTTTTATCTCTTTCGGTGTTTGAGTGGTTGTTACGGGTTGCAAAGTTGATGCCTTAATTTTCACATTTTCTTGAGCTTGCTTAGGCAATAAATCTCTTAACTTTATGGGCACCAACTCCTTAGTACTTATCCCAGGTGCTTTCGTTGGAGGTTATTGTTTTTCATCCTACACCTTAGGCTCTATAGGCACCTTCAAAGGTTCGAGCTCAACTAGGTCTACAGTTACTGGCCTTTTCATGGATCTCGTAAGAACCAAAACTTGCTCTAAAGAAGGCATCATAATTTTATGATCAGCCTCTCTGATCATATTGACTTTTCCACTAGTCAAAATTTTTGCTATCATTTGCACATAATTCATATGCATCATGCAAGTTTCTTCCCCATGAGGATCATTGCATGTTGAACACTAGTACGCTTTTTCTATCATGCTAGTCTCCTCGTTTGCTAGCATTATGGTGCTTTTCTCAAGGCCTCTACTGGAAGACGCTTGCTCTCGAGTAATCAGTGGGGTTTAAAATCTTCATGACCAAAAATCAACTTTGACTTGCTTTTTTCTTACTATTGTAAGCTCATTTGATATAGTTCTTAAGGCTGAGTTATTAGATTTTACTTCTTGCAATAATGTCATAAGAGGACCAAGATTATAAGGTGTGGTTGGTGCTAGCAAGTGTAAAGCGCTTGCGGTGTAGGCAATGGCAACGGGGTCAGAGGTGCTGGAAATATTAGAAAAGGAACAGGTGCTAGCAGCTGGGGTACTGATTAAATGGGCAACTATGGAAAACTTGGAGTTGAATGTTGTGGGATAGGGATCGAAGCCATATGAGGTGGGCTTGAACTCCATGAGGGAACTGGGTATATGGAAGACATGGGTTACACAAATGCACTTGTATACAAATACTACAGGAGATCAGGAAGAATGGGCATATTCATTTTCGGGGGAAGCCTACCTACTATAATCAAATCAGATTCAGCTTTTTGGGCTTGTGTGTACAAATTTGGAAATGTAGTCACATTGGTTTGTCTAACGGCCATACCAATATTAGTGCTAAATACCTTGAGATAGTAGAATGCATCT
Source organism: Wollemia nobilis (assembly GCA_028583015.1). Taxonomy (NCBI): domain Eukaryota; kingdom Viridiplantae; phylum Streptophyta; class Pinopsida; order Araucariales; family Araucariaceae; genus Wollemia; species Wollemia nobilis. The sequence continues at coordinate 4,103,540 of JAQPPZ010000523.1, read as the reverse complement.
TGCTCATGTGTAGGATGCAAACCATCAGGAATTATCTACAAGCTTCATGTGAACCTGACATTAAATTCAACTATTTCCTCTTGTGGATGCCTTTGAATTGTTGTAAACTGATGCATCAAGGAGTATGAATAGGTTTGTTCATGAAAATTCTTAATCAATAACTCCACCAACTGATCCCATGAGGTAATAGTGCCTAGTTGTAGTGATCAACACCAATACAACAATTTTCCTCTCAACGACAATACGAACAACTTTATCATTACATCTTCGTCTGTTATGTCATGGATGGTTGCCAAAGAAGCCACATATTGAATATGCTCATATGCAATTTTTTTAGTACCATCATAAGTCGGTAAAGCCTTCAAAGCATCTTGGGGCACTGAATTTTGTGCTTGCAATTTCAAAGCCCTTGAGCTATTCCATGCTAGAAACTGCCTGGGTGGTGGATTCTGAGCCATGTAGACTAGTATATGAGGTGGATCTTGAGGAACACCAATGGTCGTGTGAGGCGAGGGTTGAGGCAGACTAGTGGTAGTACTACCTAGGCTTGCGAGAGCAAAAAATACACCAGCTAGTCATGATGATGTGACCGACGGTATATGGGATATATGAGGTAATGAATATGTATGGCATAAGGTGGTTAATTGAGGATCCCCTAACCTTTGGACATTTATTTCATAGAAATCAATTTGATGATCTGGATTTTTGACCTTCGATCTTCTATTCATGAGACATAGCTCTCTTTGTACTCATGTTTAGAGATTTATGGGTGTAATCGAGTCACCAGATGTTCTAATTCTATAGCACAAAGGTGAACATCAAAAATTAATACTGTTGGAAGTGGAACTTTTGAGGTCCCACCGGGCATGCCAAAAGTTGTTGGTCAAATATCTACCTAATCATACAAAACTACATTTGTGCACCCTAGATACGACCAAAATTGAAATGTCGAAGGAAATAAATGTCCTCCATGCCAATATCTAGAGAGGGTTGGCTCCCAAACTAAATCCTACACTGGTTGAAGACTAGAGATGTAGGAAAGAAATTAGAAAATGCAAAAAAATGAGAAATATGGCCACAGGATGAAAGTGTAGTATTTGGGATAGACTAACAGCAAGAAATTCACCCAAGCATGAAATAGCATGTAATATAAGAAAATCAGCATAATTCACTTGTAAAATTACATAAACAACCTTCAGAACAATACTCCAACACTCACTCTATTACCAACAATATTTAAATTCAAATGCAGAATTTAAATTCAACAACAAATAAAGAGCATAAGCGTAAAATAGAAGTGTATAAAGTATAAGGAAATCATATAATATCACTCACAAATTCAGAATCTTGGTGTCTTCTATTGATGCAGAGAACTTGGAGAGTTTTCTCGCGAAATGCCTAACCTCCTTTACACTAGAAATTTGATTAGTATTTATAGAGGATTTCAAATCTTTCATTAAATACACATGAGAACAAAATGATCGCAGATCAGGAACAAGAATGAGAAAATTCCTCCTTGTAATCATTAAAAATCCATCCTTTTGGGGCAGCAATCCATCTTTCAGGGGAACATTCCCAAGAAATCAGCAACTTGGGTGTCGGTGCATAGAGAATTAGGAGACATTCAATATCTTGGAAACACACTCCCACCTTGGAAATCATGAAAAACACCCCCTGTGCTTCTATACGACTTTGTCCTTCACTTGGGATTCACTATTTGAGTTACTCGACCACCATTATTTAATGCTTGTAAAATCTCCCCAGGGTGCTATTGAAATCTTTGACTATATTTCTCATAGAATGTGGTGAAACTATACAATTGGATGGCTATATTATCATAATCGCTTTGCCCCCTTTTACCCTTTTGCTCAAAAACTGAATTTGTCATTGAAACAAAAATTAGCTTCGCTCGATATTTTATTGCCCAACATGCTCGCATGCTTCTCTTTCAAGAACACGTTCACCCATGGGAAGGGAAAACAGGATTTTTGCCCCTCAACCGAGGTGAACGCGATTGTGTTTTGTTCCTGAAATACATTCATCCATGGGAAGGGCAAACGGGACGTTCACCCCTCAACCAGGGTGAACGCAACTTTGACTCATCGTGATCCTTTTAAAATTTTGAACCTTTTTTCGACTGCCTTTTACTATTATGTTCGTCCCAACATGGGGCGAACAAGACGTTCACCCCATATTTGGGTTGAACGTGCCTCCATGTTCCTCTAATTTTTTGGTGTTTTTAGAATTTTTCTAAGTTCTTTGTCTTGACTTCTCTTTCCATTTTGTAGGTGTTGGTCATCAAATCTGCCCAGGAAAGGATTTGGGTAAGTGTATGCGCCCTAGACCTGGACCAACATTGAAAGGCCGAAGGGAAGAGATGCCCCTCGTGCCAATCTCCGGAGAAAGGCCGACTCCTATACTAAACTACTTTGGTGTTTTAAGATAAGGGTGCAGGAAAGAAATAAAAGAGTAAGGGAAGAGATTTCAGTAGTTTAATGGTGGGAAAGAACCAGAAGCACGATTGCTAGCCAATAGCTTGAAACAACAACAAGAAACACCAAGAATATAACAAAATGAACACAATATTAACTTTCCTATGTATCCTCTGGACGAGTTCCAGGATTCCCCTTCCCCTTTCGCCGAAATTCAGAGTTCAGAGTAACGACGATTAGGAAAAGTGAATATAACAGAAACACTATCCACAGGCAGCATAAAAGAAAGCCTCTACAGCGTTTTCCTCCCCTATGTATCCTTCGGGAAAATTTCAGGGTTCAGTCCCCAATCGCATACCTAAATCCAGGATTCAGAATTACAGTATACAAATGAAGAAAGATGAAAGAAATAAACGTAGAAGGCAGCATACAAGAGAGAAATAGAGTCCAAAGCTCTTTAGTATTAATCGCAGAAATGCAAGTTACAACAACTTTCTAGCAGAAAGTTCCCCCCCCTTTTACATTACAATGCCTAGGTTTTTATAGAGGACCCGACCCTCTGAGCCATAATTGCACAAAATGGAGGAGTACACCCTCGAAACCTGAGAAGTCGGCTCCTCGTGGCCCTCGTGACTGAGCTCTCAAATATGTTACCAAAACTGGAAACTGCGATCGGGTCAACCATGGAAACTTGCATTAATGAGCCATCTGAGCGTCCTTGGCTTCTGGGTGCAATACTCGAGTGGCCGCCATGCTTGTCGGGCTCTTCTTCAGAGACTGATACTTCGTTTCCAATTGCCAAAAATGCGCAGCTAGTTTTTTGGGCACGTAAAAATGTATTTATGAGGCACTTGATCACCTCGAGAAAATACCCGGCTTGGAGCGCGTGCCCTTGAAGTGCTTCGCTAGTTCTTTGTTCGCAACTTCGCTTCGCAATGGACTTGTGCCGAAGTAGATTCTCCTTGATTTGCACTTCGCATGGTGGAGCTTCGCAAAACAGCTTCGGGGGTGATGAGGGCCGAAGCAGATCTCCTTCGCAAGATGGGCTCTTCATTACTGCTTCGCTGGAAGATGTGCCAAAACTACTTCGTCGATGAACTATTAAAATGCTTCGCCGTGATCTTCCTTCAAAATTGTGGTTCGGGAGGATTTTGGCCGAAGCGCATTCTTACCTTCAAAAATGCTTTGACTGCTTCCACTTCGGGGGAAAGTACTTCGCACGAAGGTTTGCCAAAGCAGATGCTTCGCAATGACTTTCAGCGAAGTAGAAATGGTTCACTGGCGGGGAGGCCCGAAGTGGGTGCTTCGATGGTTTTTCGACGAAGTGTTTTCAACGTTGCGCTCCTTCAAATCCCGCTTCGCAAGTTTCTTGCCCGAAGTAGCCTTTTGAAGTGCTTCGGGCCCGAAGTAGTTTTCATTCTTCTTCCTTTGCATTTTTCTTCAGCAACACCGCTTCGCAAAACTTTCGCCTAAAGTAACTGTTTGAGGGACTTCGGGCCCGAAGTAGTTTTCTTGCCTTAGCCAATTCGGACCACGATTTTCCTTCGATGAAGCTATTCTTTTGAAATGTCGCTTGAATGCCGCTTTGCAAAACTTTTGCCCGAAGTAGCTGCTGGAAATGCTTTGGGTGCGAAGCTCTTTTTTATGCCTTCTTTGAATTCCTTCTTCGGCAACGCCGCTTCGCAAGGTTTTCGCTAGTAGTTGTTTGAGGGACTTCGGGCCCGAAGTAGTTTTCATCCTTAGCGATTTCTTTCGGCGAAGCTATCTTCCTTAGCTTGTTCGGCAGCGAAGCTCTTTCTTCTTCATTTTATGTACAAGGGGGTGGCAGGGAAAGCCAAAATTGCTACAATGCTTGAAAATGTTGTTTCTAAAAAAAACAAGGGAACAAATTCATGAAATTAAAAGAAATACTTTACAAAAAATTCAATTTTTCTACCCCATTGTGCAATGTGACAAAATTGTCAACATTCTTGGTGGCTCGCGGGGCAACGAGCTCATCTCGGTGGGAGAACCCTCAGCCTTGATCCATTGGGCCAGAGTTACCTCCAGACCCTTCTCCCTTTTCAATCTCCTGGGGCGCTTCCACGACTTGTTCTTCTTCTTCTTCTTCTTCTGCTTCCTCTGGTGCGGCTTCCTGCTATGGCGATGGGGCAAGGCGATCATGGATGCGCTTCATGGTTCGGCGGACATGAGCCCAGGCACCCTTCGAGAAAGACTCTTGATCTTGCAATGCCTTCACCAAAACACGGAACCGATCAATCTGCCCGATATCAGCATGTTTGGCCCTGGTGTACAGATCGTTCAGGTAGGCTACAATCTTGCAGTGTCTCAGAATGAAATCTGTGACCTGCCCCTCTGTTATAGGCTCTGCCCATTCGTCTATCTCCGAGACGTCACCTTCAAACTGAAGCCATGCCGGCTTAAGCTCTTCCTTGGTCAAAAGGTTCCCATCATCATCCGTGAAGCTCGAGAAACCTAAGGAAGAGAGATCCTAGAAATAGCCTAGCGATGCGCGCTGCTCATTCTCAAACATGTCCAGGAGGTCTTTCGCCTTTTGTGCCTTCCTCACCTTGGAAAAGAAGGCGCGAACTGTGGCTTGGGCCGTGGACCAATCCCTAGCCGTCCGACTCATTGCAGCAACCTGCAAGTCCTGATATTTCGTGCTTTGGACATCAAAGGCTAATTTGAGTCGGCCTCTAGCTTTTTGAGTGACCTCATCTATGATTGGCCCTCCTTCGACAGTGGCACGCTGTGCTTCAGTAATATAGGTCAAAATTGATAGGGCACTGGAGGCCCGGGATCTAAAATTTTTGAGCAAGTGTGAGCGGATTTCTTTGATCCTGCCTCTATCAAATAGCTCCAAGCTTTCTTTTTCGTGCAACTACTGCTGCAACTGCAAGATCTTGCTTTCAACTTCCTTGGCCTTTAGATCATTCTCGGCCTGTCTCTGTGCTTGGTGCTCAGCTATGCCCTGCAGTTGTAGTATTTGTTGTTTCAGGGCATGTGCTTCCTTTTTCATCAACTTACATTGCTTCTCTGAATCCTCCAGCTTGGAGCGGATTCTAGCTAGCTCTTCTTCCAACTTTATGTTGGCATTTTTTGCTTCAAATCTACGCTGATTAGCGATGTTTGCATGCGCACGAAAAGTTTCAATCCTGACGTGCATGGATTTAGATTCATTATCAACATTCAAATGCTCCAGGTCCTTGGATTTGTCTTGGTAGTCATAGTCCGCTAGAGTCATTTCATCCAGGGGCTTCTGGACCTTGGGGATATTTTTTACTTTATGCAACTTCCCAGCCTTCAAATCGAAGACAACACATTTTTCAACCTGGGCCAGAGAGCGCCCTCTCTTCTTCCTCGCCTCCTTCAACATTTTTTTTGTATTTTGTCGAGCTAGGAGTAGCTTCTCGGCTAGAGGGCGTTCCTTAATTAAGGACATCTCTGATTCAAATGAGGCTGGATCTCCAGCCAAAGGGGTGAACAGATACAAAGAATGAATGGGGGATGCCTCACCAGAAGGTTCGACGATAGGTGTACTAGGAGTCCCAGCGAGTGCAACAATGCCATGTGAGGCAGGGGAATGAAGAACGGGGTTCGGCGTTGGGGCACTGCCTTCGCCCCGGCTAAGGTCCAAAGGATCGGTGGCGTGGGAAGGCGAAGTGGTAGCAACAGACTTGTCCCGGCCTGATGACTCGAGTGGAGTGGGGCTAACGGGATCGGTGGCAAGAGGCAACGCGCGAGGAGGTGACTGACTTTGTGAGGGAGGGAGAGACTGATGAGAATCTTTGGTCGGGACCACAGTGGACATGTGAGAGACCAAGGCAAAGGGTGGAGAGTGCGTACCTACGTGCCCTTCTGGCAGAGCGGCCGTGGTGACTTCTTGTGTGATAGGCTCCTGCTCCTTTTGGGCTTTGGCACTCTCGACCTCCATGACTTCTACTTCGGGGTCTCCCTCTTGTTGGAGGAGTTCCTCCACATCAATGATGTCTATATCTGGGACTGTATCTGCACTTGGTGGCACCGCATCTTCAACATTTGCTTCGGTCGGGCCTGATGCAGGTTGTCCGGCATGAGCACTTGGGAGCTTCGTGCGGGGTCGCTTTGGGTGGCTCGGAGGCACTTGAATTTGCTCTTGCCTCTTTCTTTTCTTCCTCTCCAATGGTTGCTCCAACTCTTCGGCACTTGTGTCATGGATTTTCGATGGTCCCTGTGGTAGTGCCTCTGGTGTAGCTTCGACTTCTTCCTCTTCTTCTTGCTCCGAAGCATCGTCAGCTCCTCTTGGGCTTTCGCCCGATCCTAGGGTAGCTGGAGGAACAAAGTCAGCGAAGGATATGGACTTCCAAGTTTCAACATTGGCTTCATAAAGAATTGTGAAGTCTTTATCCGTTGTCAAGAGTCCGTAGGAATTCATCTTTTGGCGATGGACTCTCATTATCCACCACTCCCGAAGTTTTTCTTCGCCCCAATTCTTCAATTCTTCTTTCAAATCATCCTTCGCCTTTCTCCAAAATGTGGAGTCTGGAGTTGGGAAGGGATGCTGGTCCGGGTCAAACTCAATCTCCATGGGGTAAAATTCATGCCAGGGAGGCAATGTCCTCATCCTTTCTACATGCCACTCTAGATCCTTCCCATTGGGATTATTTCTTTGCTCCACAATTTCAGGGTGGGGGCAAACATGAAAGTTCTTGAATTTTAAGTGATCCCTCATCACTCCCAAGGGATCATAGAGCCATTGTTGAGGAATCTGGAGCAGGCCAAAATTGGCAAGCTTTTCCTCCAGGAATGCATTTTGCTTTAAGGCAAATACTTCAATTACCCCCATCTTGAAGGGGAAGTCACAGGTATGTGCCCATTTTCGACCGTGGCCGTAGATGGCGTTTGTTACATCGCTCTGTCGAGCGACCTCCAATGCAAATTGGTACTCGAAGGGGAAAACAGGGAGCAGGAAGGGCTTTCCTATAAAGCCAAACAGGCGAATCACCAGTCCTTGTGTTAACTGAAAAACATCTCCCTTCTTCTCCATTACCACTCTATCTCTCAAACTGAGGGGCACCCGAGGGCAAGAACCCCTCAACAAATGCATAGCAGGTCCCAAGAATTGTTGATTGAAAGAATAATAAGACTCTGTCCTCAATAGGAGGGGAGTCCACTGGTACACAGGCAGAGGATTTCCATCCTTGCCGCTCGAAGAAATGGCAATGTGGGGGAATTGCTTATGTACGTGGTAGAAAAATAACCAGACAAGGAAAGAACAGGGTGCGAAGTACTGGCCCGTCGCCGAATTCTTCATGCTGGTGAGCCGCGTATGCAAGGTTCGGGCCACCCATTCTGCCCAATCGAAGAAAACTAGGTTGGTATTTGGTCTTGAAGCATCAGGGGCATAGAATTCCCCTCTCGAAATACATTCTGCTAAAGACACCTGCCAGGGTTGCACCGAAGCATCTGTCGATAGGCCCGCCACCCATGCAATGATAGAAAAAATATCGATGTTCTTGAAGGCCGCCAAGGGTAAGGGCATTTGGGGCAGCTTGCCTGAAGGGAGCCCACTTTTGAGGTTCTCACGCAAAAATTTCAATATGAAGTTGTTGGAGGTGAACCTCTCCATCTGTTCGCTCAGAATGACGTTGCGAATGGAATAGCCCTTGGGCGGACCTTGTTGTGGCGCGAAGGCTGCTTGTACATCTTCCTTTAGAATGGAAAACAATTTATGACCCGAAGCGTCCAACACTTGCCTGGATGCAGCCTGGTAGTTCCGCATGATAGCATAGATTAACTCTGGACAGTGGTGAGCAGGCGGGGTCAAATACCAATAAATCTGAGAATAATATGCAGCAACCCTCTTATTCTCTGGGGTGAGTCTGCTCGTCATAAACTCAATAGTGCGTCGGAGGTCGGACACACCCTTAGAGAGCTCTGTGTCTCTAATTTTCTCCCACCCATCAATTGGTGGTTCTTCAAGTTGTTCCTCTTCAGAGTCGTCTCCTTCTTCCATCGGCTGCTTTTCTGGGCGAGGGGTGAGATTGATCTTCTTAGGTGTATGCTTTTTCTCTTCCTTGCCCTTCTTTGTTTTTTTGGGGCCTGCTACTTCTGGTTCCTTTCCTTTCTCCTTAGAGTTTTTCTTCCCCATTGTGAAAATGGCTGCGATGGTAGAGTCCTTGATACAGAGGGCTTCGATGCAAAGGGCAAGAGAATTGCAGAGTAACTGAAGGCTCTTAGTCTTGCATGAACTGATGGATGAATAACCTTCTCTCTGCTAGGGCCTCGCGTTTTATAGCCTTAAAAGGCAACCACCTAAATTTATGGCACCTACCAAAATTAAATTTACACCTCGGATGGAGGAAGTTGCCGTGCTCTTTGATTGGCTCTACAACGACGTAGTACGCGGGGCCACATGCTTTGATGATTATGCCTTGCATTGGAGATGCAACCTGCTACCACCTCGTACTTGGGCATGAGCTTTTCTCTTAACCGAATCGCCTCGGGATGTGCTCCGCCACCTTTGCCTTAAATTCATCCGCTTCGAACTCTTTTCAAGGTTGTTGTCAGCACGTTCTCCGAGACACGTTTTAAATGCTTCCACTTCGGCGAAGTTGAAATCAACATTGAAAATGCTTCACGGTGAACTTTTGGTGTGGGCTGTTTTTCAACGCTTCGGGCCCGAAGTAGTCCTTCCTCGCCGTGCCACTTTTTTGCTTCATGGAATACTGAACCCCCCGAAGCTCGTCTTCTTGGAAAATACTTCACAAAATTTCTGCCCGAAGTAGCTGCTTGAAATGCTTCGGGCGCGAAGCTCTTTTCATTCCTACCTTTCCCTTTGGTAACGCCTTCGGTCTTCCGAGGACCTTTTGAAAGCCAAAGTGCTTCGCTGCGAACCTCCTTGCAACCGCTACTTCACATCAAAAGTCCTCGAAGGAGATTCTGGAGTATAACACTTAGCTTTTGCAATCTCGAAACAGGATGTATATACACAAATGAAAAATTATATACAAAAGTACATACACACATTTTTTTTTTTTAGTGTTTCACCTCAGCGATGAAAAGTCTTCAGATGAAGACCATTAACAAAAATTGGTAATACCTGGCCATCTGCATCTTTGAGGATGAAAGAGTTGGCCGAATTCACCTTCATGATTTCGAACGGTCCATCCCAGAAAGCATCCAGCTTGTCATGATTTCCAGGCTTGGCCTTCCAGGAGTCCCACTTCCATACCAGATCTCCCACTTTGAATGTGCGATCGGATGATTTTTTCTTGAACCAATCTCGGGTGACCTGAGCATGTTTAGCGAAGCTCTGGTAAGCCTTCTCGCGATCTTCCTCCAACTGTAGCAGCTGAGCCAACCAGTTTTCCATTGAATTAACTCCTTCTAACAACTACAATGCAGGGATCTCTATGTGGGTAGGTAAGATGGCCTCCTTACCATAGACCAGGGCGTAAGGTGAAGTCTTGATCGACTTCTTGACAGAAATTCGATCGGCCCACAAGGCCCGATCTAGAAGAAGATGCCAAGTTCTTTTGTTCGTCTCTATGAGCTTTCTTAACACCTTCAACAAGGTCTTGTTGGTGGATTCCGCCAATCCGTTGCCCTGTGGATAGTAATTGGAGGATACTTTATGATATATCCCATATCGGTAGAAGAACTCATTGATTTTGGCACCTACGAAGCCAGGACCATTGTCCATGATGATTGCTTCTGGAATGCCGAACCGTGTAATCAATCCCTTTAGGAAAGCGATGACGGTCTCCTGATCTGCATTCTTCGTGGGAACTGCTTCGGCCCATCTGGTAAAGTAATCAGTCGCGGTCAAGATGAACTTATGCCCAACGGAGGAGTTCGACGATATGACCCCTATGAAATCCAACCCCCATTGTTGAAAGGGAGTTTCTACTTGTATCGGTCGGAGAGGCATCGAAGCATTTCTGCTTCGACCGATGAACTTCTGACACTGCTCGCATTTGCGACAAACTGTGAAGGCATCAATGAAGAGTGTAGGCCAATAATAACCTGCTTTGATGATCTTTAATGCCATTGTTCTCCCTACGAAGTGACCTCCAGATAATCCTGAATGGAATTCTCCCAGGATTCTCCTTTTATCATCATCTTTTATGCACCTGAGAAGGATGCCATCAATGTTTCTAAAAAATAGGCCTTCGGGGCGCAAGGTATATCGAGAGGACCGCATCCTGAAATGCCTTCGTTGTGAAGCATTTAGATGTGAAGGACATCTTCCAGTGTTGAAGTATTCGACCATTTCACTGACCCAGTATTTCTCGTCCTCTTCCTGGTTTGCGAAGCATTCTTCTGCTAGCGAGTCATCCCACTGAGATTCTGTAGCTTCGGCCGCTACGCTCTTCGCCAGTTCTTGACACAATGCACGACCACGAACCAGTTTTGTGGGTTTGATCTCGATGTCGAACTCTTGTATCTTGCTGACCCAACCGGCTCTTTTACTACCCAATTCTCCTTGGATGATGAAATTGCGCACATCAGGGTGAATGACAAAGACTGTAACCCGACTTTGGGAGATGAATTGCTTGAATTTCCTAAGAGACTTCATTACTGCATGCACTTGCCTTTCTATGAAATTATATTTTTCTTCATGAGGGTTTATCACTTGGCTTAGAAACGCGATGGGGCGCTCTTCGCCATCTTCCCCTTTTTGTGTTAGGACCGCAACATAGCTCTCAGGTTCTCCTATAGCATATAGGATGAAGTCCCGATTGTAGTCAGGGTTGGTCAGGACCGGTGCTTGAGCAATTCGGGCTTTTATTTCTTCGAATGCTTCTTTTCTCTCCTTCGTCCAGATGAATTCTGCACCTTTCTTCAAAAGTTCGGACATCGGCTTGATGACCTGGGCAAAATCTGGGACAAACTTCCTCACGAAGTTGATCTAGCCGAAGAAAGATTGAAGACCTTTCTTGTCTACTGGGAGTGGGAGCTTCATTAGAGCCTCAGCTCTATCAGGATCTACAATAAGACCCTTCTCTGATATCGTATGTCCCAACAACTTCCCTTCATTGACTGTGAATATGGACTTCTTCGGATTGATTGAAATGCCAAATTCTTGACATTTTTCAAAAATCTGTTGTAAGTGTAATGGGTGATCCTCCCTTCTTCGGGAGAAGACGGTCATGTCATCTAGATAGATAACAATAACCTTATTCAAGAGCTCACCAAAATCTAGATCCATTGCCCTCTAAAAAGTGGCTCCCGCATTCGAAAGGCCGAATGGCATTCGCTGGTAAGCAAATGTGCCCCACTTGGTAGTGAATGCGGTTTTATGTTGGTCTTCGTCCCTGACCCAGATTTGATTGTATCCAGAGAAACCATCGAGTAGGGAGAAGCGTTGAGCCCCAACCATCGAATGCAAGATCTGATCGATCTACGGGAGAGGGTAGTGATCTCTAAGAGAAGCCTAGTTCAGGTTGCAAAAATCCATGCACAATCGTATATCTCCATTCTTCTTTCTAACTGGGACTAGATTCATGACCCAAGAAGAATGTTTGATGGGATAAATTATCTTCACCTCGAGCATTTTTAGGAGTTCGGCCTTCATCAAGACTTCGATCTTCGGATTGATAGGCCTTTGCTTCTATCGAAAAGGTTTGATCCCTTCCTGCAACTCAATTGTATGCTGGATCAGTTGTCGATCATATCCCTTTAGATCTTGATAAGACCAAGCCACTGTGTCGGGATACTTTCTGCATAGAGATCGGATCTGCTCTAGCTCTTCCGAAGTGCAATCTGTTCCAACTTTTATTGCTTTCCCAGGTTCAAGTTCTAAATCTTGATATTGCTTTGCATTAACTTTGATCCTGTGAGAAACTTCTCGATCATTCTGATCAAAGAGGCTTTCAAGAGTAATTAATCCCTTGGGAATGTGATTATTCTTCAATTGAACTAGCCCTTCATATTCTTCTTCATCAGGGCTTCTGCTTTCAACCGTGGTTACTTCTTGAATCATAAAATTCACAATCTGCTCATCACTGTCAAAAACCTGCCAATGTAGATCTCTGTCAGGGACAGAGGGCCTATAAATCATCCTCATAGCTTTAGGCTTATGCACCATGTCTTCTACTAGAGAATACTTGGTTGCGATGGATGCTAGAACATCGGCATGTCGATTCTTTTCTCTTGGAATAGACTGTAGATTGAGAGATTCGAACTGGTCGAGCAAGTCCCATACCCTATTTCGGTATGACTTGAGATAGTGCTTCTTTGAAGTGCACTTGTTTGTGACTTGATTGCATACCAATTCAGAATCTCCAAAGATTTGGAGATGCTTTATGCCTAACTTTTTTGCTTTCTTGAGTCCTAGGCATAATGCTTCATATTCTGTTGCATTGTTGGTGCAACTCCACACCAACCGGTAACAATATTCCTTCTGCTCTCCAGAAGGTGATACTAGAAGAATCCCCACCCCGATGCCATTTTTGCATCGGGCGCCATCGAAGAATAATTTCCATAGTCCTTCGGCGAAGACCTTATCTTCTGACTTGATGTGTTTCTCAGGCTTGGCGATGGCATAACATCCCATCTCGGTTTCTATCATGGCATTAAAGTCTGCCAATGAAAACTCATCTTCACAACTTAACTGTGCGAGGGACTCCTCGACCAAGTCCACCTGCTCTATCCCTTCCACTATCGCATGCACAGGATCGCTGCTTTCTCCTTCGGACATCTTCTCTACGAGGAAGGTAGAAGGCTTCTCATTGTAAATTTTAATCTTCTTCCCTTTGAATGGAATCTCCAAGTGCGAGTAATCCATAGATAGATATCCGCCCAGCTTCATCGTAAATTCTCTCGACAAGCACATGCTGAAGTAGGGCTCAAGGTCAATGACTACCACCTCTTGTATAACTGTGATTTGAGGCATCTTGTGTAGTCGAATAGGGATGTCCTTGATCACCCCTACAGTCTTCATGGGGGTACCATCCAACTGGAGTACACCATGACTGCTTCACGTATATTCCATCCCTATCTCTTCGCACACCGCCTTCGGCATGACTGTCGTCACGGCCCCGGAGTCAATCATACAGTTATGTACAACATACCCTTCCATCTATAGAGACATGTAGAATGGCGATGGCCTATTCTTCCCCGTAATGGATGTGGATAGGGTCTATACTAGGGCAAGCGGTGCTGCCTTTCTTGCTTTGGTTATCTTCAATGATTCTTGCAATAGGTCCACTTGTCCGGGTAGTTGCAGTGCATCGTACAGACTGATTTTGGCTGGAATCCTCTTCAGCTCATCTACAATGTTGTACGCCAGGGAATTGGGCACCTCGGGTTCCTTTCTTCGGCTCATATCTAGTGCGATACTATTCCGTAGCTTCGACCCTTTGTCGCTTAGTCAGCGAAGGAAGCTTGAGCTTCTCTCTAGCCTGTTCCTTAGTTTCCACCTACGATGGATTTGTAGGGGCCTGTTGGGCCTTCTCTTTGACTGGTGTAGGCTGTCGAGCTTCGTTCGAGGCCGAAGGAGGTTGTTGTCCTTTCTCATGATGAGCATGCACCTTTAAAGGAGCCATTTGAGTAGCATCCACCTCTATCGACCTCTTTCCTCCTCTGGTAAGGACCGCAACTGGCTCTTCTTCACCAATCACCAAGTTGTGATTCATCTGTCTGATGACATTGACTTGACCGCCATGACTACTGCTCGCCAACGTTTGTACATAGTGTTGGTGCAGCATGCAGGTATTCTCTTCATGAGGGTCATTACACGTGGAGCACCAATGTATATAATCGAAAGTGCTCGGGGCTTCGTCTATTGCAACATTTCTTGCCGAAGCTCTTCCTTGTTGGGCCGCTTGATCTTTAGTAAGTGCAGGTGTAGGATAAGATCTTCTTGGTAGAAACTCTTGTTGCGCTTGCTTCTTCTTCATAATGGTCATGTCGTTGGATAGGGTCTGCACTATGGAGTTCAGGGATTGAACTTCTTGCAGTATTTTGGCTTGCATGTCATCGATTTTGGGAATAGGTGGCAATGGAGCCATTGTTGGTATTGGAGGTAGGGCAGGGTGTTGAAGTGGTGTTGGCAGTACAGGGAATGTCGAAGTGACCGTGGGCTGCGGAGTCAAAAAAGTGGGAAAATGAATTTGTGGAGCAGTGATTTGGGATACAATGGGATTCGGGTTCCAAGATGAGATCGGGAGTGCAGGGGTTGCAGAGATCTACGAAGCGACTGCGCTTGCATACTGGGATTGATAGAAATCGGGAAGTATGGGCATCGACATCCTTTGGGGAAGCTTACCCACAACTATTAGATCCATCTCCGCTTTCTGGGCCAACTCATATAACTCTGGGAAGGTATTGATATTCGAATACCTCACCATCACACTGATATCAGGATTGAAAGCCCAAAGGAAATAGTATGCTACAGCTTCATCAGATGGCCGAAGTCCAATTGGTATTCTTTTCCAGGTTCGAGCGAACCTAACATTGAAGTCTACGATCTCTTCTTGTGGATGTCTCTGGATCGTTGTGAACTGGTGCAGGAGAGAGGTCGGATCGACGGACTCATTGAAGCTTCGCATCAATTTCTCGGCTAACTGGTCCCATCCCGTAATAGTACCGGGTGGTAAAGATCTATACCAATAGAGGAGTTTTCCTCTAAGAGATAGAACCAGAAGCTTTACCATAACGCGCTCTTCTATGATGTCATGGATCGCCGCTAGAGAAACTATGTCCTGGATGTGCTCCAGAGCAGTCTTCCTAGTTCCATCGAATGTTGGGATCTTCTTTATAGCAGCAGGCGACACTTGCCCTTGTCCCGCTAGATTTAGCGGTCCCAAAGAGTTCCATGCTGGAAATAATCTGGGTGGTGGTTGTTGCTACATTTGTTGTTGTTGTTGTTGTTGCTGTGCCATATTTACTCTTGGATTTTGAGAAATAGGAATTCTCGAAGCTCCTCCTTGATTGCTAACAGGATGACCAATAGGAATGGAGGCTCTAGGATGCTTCGGTGAGTTGGGAGGATTAGGAGGAAAGCTAGTCATTGTGCTATCAGAAGTTAGGCCTTGTTCATCAATAGCGGCCTCTTGCAAGGATATTCCACGTAACAGAGACTCGGGGGTGACCAACCTAGATCGTTCCCCAAAGGCTTCAATATCAAGCTCAAAGAACTCAGTTTCCTCTCCTCTATTCCTAACTCTCCATCTTGTTTGCATGAAGGCATAGACTTCGGTACCGGTATTTATGACTAAAAGATTCTTAGGTAAGACAAAGTCACCAGATGCTAAGAGTCTTTTGGTAATGAGAGCATCGGTTCTCACTACTACTCACAAGGTGAGACTGACCGGGTCCCACCGGGCATGCCAAAAACTATTGGTCATCAAATCTGCCCAGGAAAGGATTTGGGTAAGTGTATGCACCCTAGACCTGGACCAACATTGAAAGGCCAAAGAGAAGAGATGCCCCTCATGCCAATCTCCGGAGAAAGGTCGGCTCCTATTCTAAACTACTTTGGTGTTTTAAGATAAGGGTGCAGGAAAGAAATAAAAGAGTAAGGGAAGAGATTTTAGTAGTTTAATGGTGGGAAAGAACCAAAAGCACGATTTCTAGCCAATAGCTTGAAACAATAGCAAGAAACACCAAGAATATAACAAAATGAACACAATATTAACTTTCCTATGTATCCTCTAGACGAGTTCTAGGATTCCCCTTCCCCTTTCACCGAAATTCAGAGTTCAGAGTAACGGCGATTAGGAAAAGTGAATATAATAGAAACACTATCCACAGGCAGCATAAAAGAAAGCCTCTACAACGTTTTCCTCCCCTATGTATCCTTCAAGAAAATTTTAGGGTTCAGTCCCCAATCGCATACCTAAATCCAGGATTCAGAATTACAGTATACAAATGAAGAAAGATGAAAGAAATAAACGCAGAAGGCAGCATATAAGAGAGAAATAGAGTCCAAAGCTCTTTAGTATTAATCATAGGAATGCAAGTTACAACAGCTTTCTAGCAGAAAGTTCCCCCCCTTTTACATTACAATGCCTGGGTTTTTATAGAGGACCCGACCCTCTGAGCCATAATTACACAAAATGGAGGAGTACACCCTCGAAACCTGAGAATTCGGCTCCTCACGGCCCTCGTGACTGAGCTCTCAAATCTATTACCAAAACTGGAAACTGCGACCGGGTCAGCCATGGAAACTTGCATTAATGAGCCGTCTGAGCGTCCTTGGCTTCTGGGTGCAATACTCGAGTGGCCGCCATGCTTGTCGGGCTCTTCTTCAGAGACTGATACTTCGTTTCCAATTGCCAAAAATGCGCAGCTAGTTTTTTGGGCACGTAAAAATGCATTTATGAGGCACTTGATCACCTCAGGAAAATACTCGGCTTGGAGCGCGTGCCCTTGAAGTGCTTCGCTAGTTCTTCGTTCGCAACTTCACTTCGCAATGGACTTGTGCCGAAGCAGATTCTCCTTGATTTGCACTTCGCATGGTGGAGCTTCACAAAATAGCTTTGAGGGTGATGAGGGCCGAAGCAGATCTCCTTCGCAAGATGGGCTCTTCATTATCGCTTCACTGGAAGATGTGCCAAAACTACTTCACCGATGAACTGTTAAAATGCTTCGTCGTGATCTTCCTTCAAAATTGTGGTTCAGGAGGATTTTGGCCGAAGCACATTCTTACCTTCAAAAATGCTTTGACTACTTCCACTTCGGGGAAAGTACTTCGCACGAAGGTTTGCCGAAGCAGATGCTTCGCAACGACTTTCAGCGAAGTAGAAATGGTTCGTTGGTGAGGAGGCCCGAAGTGGGTGCTTCGATGGTTTTTCGGTGAAGTGTTTTCAACGTTGCGCTCCTTCAAATCCCGCTTCGCAAGTTTCTTGCCCGAAGTAGCCTTTTGAAGTGCTTCGGGCCCGAAGTAGTTTTCATTCTTCTTCCTTTGCATTTTGCTTCAGCAACACCACTTCGCAAAACTTTCACCCGAAGTAACTATTTGAGGGACTTCGGGCCCGAAGTAGTTTTCTTGCCTTAGCCAATTCGGACCGTGATTTTCCTTCGATGAAGCTATTCTTTTGAAATGCCACTTGAATGCCGCTTCGCAAAACTTTTGCCCGAAGTAGCTGCTGGAAATGCTTCGGGTGCGAAGCTCTTTTTTACGCCTTCTTTGAATTCCTTCTTCGGCAACGCCGCTTCGCAAGGTTTTCGCCCGAAGTAGTTGTTTGAGGGACTTCGGGCCCAAAGTAGTTTTCATCCTTAGCGATTTCTTTCGACGAAGCTATCTTCCTTAGCTTGTTCGGCAACGAAGCTCTTTCTTCTTCATTTTATGTACAAGGGGGTGGCAGGGAAAGCCAAAATTGCTGCAATGCTTGAAAATGTTGTTTCTAAAAAAACAAGGGAACAAATTCATGAAATTAAAAGAAATACTTTACAAAAAATTCAATTTTTCTACCCCATTGTGCAATGTGACAAAATTGTCAACAGTAGGCACGAAAACACCCTGATTTTACAGTGCACTTTGAATATAGCAGATTTGAATCCGAAATGAAATTTGCATTTAGTTTTTATAAATAAATATTTTCTATTACAATAAAAAATATTCTAGCAAAATTCTCAATGTGGCATAGTGTGAAATTACCAATAGCTATCAAGCTTGCAAATCTGAACTAGAAAGAAGAATAAAACTAGCTTGATGATGAGCAAGTTTCTACAATAGATGGGTCGAGTTATAATTGTAGAATAGAATTTTAGAAAGTATACACTTATATTCATGAAAAGCCTTATTGGGGGAATGTCCTGCAAGAATGGAAGAACTGACCAAGGAGATAAACAATAAAAGAAAACAATAAGGTGTCCTCCTCGAGGAACTCATCACAAGAGATAACCTAGATGATCTCATAATAAAGAGGATAGAGGAATTTGGGTGTAATGAGGAATATGAGCAAAAGTTGGCACACCAGCTAAAAGAATTGACTCAAGTAGTCTAAAACATAATTAAATTTACTAATGAGAATGAGTCATTATTCAAAAATCATATAAATCACATAAGACCACCAAAGATGTCACTAACATGCAAATTTTTCCCCTTTCACAAATGTTAAGTGCCTAATATACATTTTCCCCATTTGAAAAATCATACACACCTCTGTTACCATCTTATTGGTCATCTATGTCACTCGATGACCTCCTATTGGTCGGCCCTCCTAGTCGGTGATACCCCATTGGATGAAGGTTATAAAATAAAATGGTTTTAACAATGCCTAAGTATTTTAAGGGTTGTCACCATATGAAATATTTTCCCTAATGTTGAGTACTTGACGTACGTTTTCTCCCTTTCTTCCTAGAGAGGTATACTTGAGTGTCTTGTCTTTAGGTTGATTGTATTCCCTTAGTCTATCTCTTCTTTGTTCTAGTCTTATTCTTACCCTATCTATGCAGGAATTCTAGAGGATGTATCCAACCAGTTGAGATCATTTCCAGTGACTGGATCAAAAATTGGAAGCTCTTTATCACTTCATTAGGATGAAGAGTAATTAGTTTTTCTATTACATCATTTGAATAGAGAGGATATTTGTATTAAATTTCATGGGATCTTGACACCTTGCCAGATCCATATTATAAAATTTATCTAAAATTTAATACAAATTCCAATTTCTTCCTTCTTGTATTTTATTGTACAATGTGTGTGTTGCCCATTTATGTATTGCATTATTTGAATTCATGAATGGTGTTTTCCTTCTCTAGTTAATCATTTGTATTCATTACATAATTTGAATGGTTATAATTGAACCATTTTCTTCTTGATTTTTCAATATTTCTCATGATGATTTTAATTCCTGATACAATTACCCAATAGATTAAGCATCGATCTACACTCTTAAAACTAAAGCTAGAAATTCTAAAAAGCTTAGTCAATATAAAAATTCTTATAATTCACTAAATCTAGTTGAGCTTAGGAAATTAGAGGTAAAACTACTAACTAGGCTCTTTTGGGGTATCCTAACCTAACTTGATCTCCTTAGAATTTATAATTTTTAGGTTAAAGAGGTAAGTCTACCAGAGCTTGCATATCTAATTGTGATACAGGATATTAGACAATGTGACTACAATATTTTAAGGATGTCTAAATTTTACACAACACACTTTAAACCAATTTACAACTGCAAAAACATCCATAAGAGTTAGTCTTTGACTTTAACTTGAGGTTTAATAGGATGTGGAAAATAATTCCCCCTAAATATAGACTAGTTGCTCCCCTTGCATTTATGTATTATATTAGAACCCTTGGGTTAGACCTAGGGTTAAAAACTCAACATTTAGGTAGAAAAACCTTCCCACAAGTTTACCATGTAGTTGTGCATGCAAAGAATGTCTTGATCACTATAGGAAGGATTCCACCAAAAATAGTCATGCCTTATTGCTTTGAGATTCCTTAGTTACCTCAATACAAGACATCCATAACCTCATACATGGATACTCCATCCCTGTCATCCTCATTTCCCTAAATATATTTGGTTCCTCATCCTAAAGCATCATATACTTTGTTAATTTTCATTCTCTACCATCTTATAATCCCAAAGAATCAACTATGTTGCTTGATATTCAAATTACTTTAAAAAAAATCAATAAAAAGGTGAATGCAATAGAAAAAAGAGGAATAGGGAGGTCTCAACAAGGGAAATTCCCATATGTTAATAAAGATAAGAAGCCTAGTACTAGTAGCAATACAAGCCCCGAGGTTAATGCAAATCATGACTATCAATAATTAGCTCCTAAAACCAGCTTGGTCAAAATTTGGTGTCTAGTCAGTAATGAACCCCACGATTCTAATACTTGTGTAATGTACCAATGTAATGTACAAAAAGCAATAGAAAAATTTGAGAGAACCTAAAAGGGTATATTTAATATGTTGTAGTAGCCTAAACAAGTTATGTTTGGAATATAATCATTAGAGAAAGAATCAGTTTTAGTCCTAACCATATCTAGAAAGAAATCATTACAAGTAGACCCACAAAAAATGGGTTAACTCTAGGTTCCTTCTTAGAAGAAAAGGGAACAACCCTTACCAAGCAATGATAGATTCCCAATTCCATAGACTATTGAGAAGAGATATCCAACTCCCAAATAACAAGAAAAGGATAAAAACTATCCAAAGCATGGAGAAAAGAAGAAGAATAAATAACAAGTAGGTTCTAAAAATAGGTAAAAGAGAAATTCCCTTCCATCACCAATAGGTAAAGGATCGAAGCTACTCAGTAGTATAAGAGAAAATTTAGTGAAACTAAGAAAATATATGAAAATAGCCCTTTAGGAAAGACTTATTAATACATAGTTGAGAAACTAAAAATAACTTCTAGAGCAAGTCTTTACGACACTATCTTCATAATTGGTCAAATTGATTTACTAAAGGCCTCTTTGAATAAGAATTCTCAAGAAAATGAAACCAATACAATGTTTAACCTGTCACATGGCCAAGAAAAAATGACTCCAACAACCCTAAAAAATAAACCCCCACCCTTTTACATATCTCTAAGAATGGAAGGGTGGATTGTTCATAATTGCATGATAGATTCAAGGGCTTCCACAATAGTCATGCCCAATGTGGTCTATGACAAAATGGAAATGGAGTACACTAGATCTTTTCTAGGAGTGTTGCAATTGGATGGGATACCATTCAAGACCATTGGAGTTGTAAAAGATGTGTTGATGAGATTACACAGGGCCTCAAAGGTCACTATTGAGCAAGAAATTATAGTAGTAGACCTAGAGCCTTATTTTGGTTTATGCCTTTCTAGGAAATTCACAATGAATCTAGGAGTTTACATGTATCTGGATTAATCTAGCATGATGATTCCACATAAAGGTAAGAGAATAAGGATAACCCTAAAAATCCTAAGGCTTATCATATTGAAAAATTAAATAATACGTGTATTCACTAAGTGTTGTAAGAGCCTAAACTGGTAGAGAACCTTGAGGATTTAGAAGTGGAATATGAGTTGCCATTTAGAGAATATTACAGTATGTTTGGTATAGGAATAGGAACAACCAAATTTGATTAATCATGTCAAGTTTATATAGTACATTGCAGCTCTAAATAGGCCCGGAGGGTGTGGAACCACCCGAGGCCAAAATAGGGTTTGTTAGGAAAATAACAATACGCCCTAAAAATAAATAATGAAATATAATGCTAATTAGGATACGCTAACATCCCCCCTTATTACATTATTTAGATAATTTGAAGAACTACTAGCTATACTAACATCCCCCCCTGATTACATCATTTGGCAATACAGAGTGAGCTACGAAACAATTCAAATTTGACACGTGCAAGTGCCTTAGTGAAAATATCTGCAACTTGAGCATCGATGGGAATGTACTGAAGCTGAATTCGGTGCTTTGGAACTTCGTCTCGAATGAAGTGACATTGTGTGTCAATGTGCTTGGTTTTCTCATGATGTACTGGATTCTTAACAAGATTCAAAACACCCTGGTTGTCGCAAAACAAGTGAATTGGAGATTTTGATGGATGACCCATATTTGTCAGAATGCGACGCAACCATATCACTTCGCACATAGCTTCACGTGCGATGCGATATTCTGCCTCTGTTGATGAAAGAGCAACCACCTGTTGCTTCTTGCTATGCCAAGAGATAGGACCGGATCCAAGATGAAAAATATATCCTGAAGTTGACTTGCGATCATCATATGACCCGGCATAGTCGGAGTCCGTGTATCCTTGCAAGAAGAATTTGTTGTTCTTCTTGTATTCTAGGCCATATTCCATAGTACCATGGACATAGTGAAGAACACGCTTTGTTGCTTTCCAATGAGTGGTCTTAGGCTCCTGCATGAACCTCGAAAGATAGTTGACAGCAAATACGATATCTGGCCTAGTATTGGTCAGATATATGAGACTCCCAATCAACTGTCGATAGAGAGTACCATCTACCTGAGGTGAATCATCATATCATGATAACTGAATTCCTGTTTCCATCGGTGTTGCCATTGGCTTACAATCAGTCATGTGATATTTTTCCAATAGTGTCTTGGCATACTTTTTCTGAGACACTTTGATGTAGTGCTCCTTCTGGCTGACTTCCAGACCAAGACAATAATGAAGAAGTCCGAGATCTGACATCTCAAAATATTGACACAAGTCTCTTTTGACAGCGGAGATCATAGTTTCTGAACTCCCTGTAATGAGCAGATCATCAACATAGAGTACAAGCAACACTATTTCAGAACCTTGATTCTTAAAATAGAGGTTTGCATCTGATGGACATCTTTTAAATCCATGTTGCAGGAGGTGATTATCCATTTTTATGTACCAAGCTCGAGGAGCTTGTTTCAAGCCATATAAGGATTTAACCAGTTTGCACACTTTTTGCTTTTGGCCATCTTTTACAAATCCTTCAGGCTGAGTCATATAGACTTCTTCTTGAAGATCACCATTAAGAAAAGCACTTTTGACATCCATTTGGTGAACTTTCCACCCATACTGTGCTGCCATAGCACAAATAACTCGAATAGTGGTCATCCGAGCAGTAGGTGCAAAAGTTTCCTCATAGTCAATACCTTCCTTTTGCGCATAGCCCTTTGCAACAAGGCGGGCCTTATGCTTATCAATTGTCCCATCTGCTTTGTACTTGACTTTGTACACCCATTTGCAACCAATGGGCTTCTTTCCTTGAGGCAGATCGACAAGCTTCCAAGTTTTGTTTTTCATCAAAGACTTATACTCTGCATCCATAGCGGCCTTCCACTGAGGCTCACCAAGAGCATCTTGCACTGATGCAGGTTCAAGATCATCTATTGAAGACATAAACACCCTATCATTATCAATATCCATATCTTCTGTATCTCTCTCTGGATCTACAGAAAGTTCCTCAAAATATTGACACAGATCATCAACCCCAGTATTCTTTGTTGCAGCTTTCTCCTGTCGAGCCATGCTGCGAGTACGAGGCCTATCCAATGTCAAATCTGGTGGAGTGGATAGCTTAGAGTCTTTGATTGTATTTGTATACCACTTTGGATTCTTCTTCTGAGGTGTTGAAGAAGATGAAGAAGGACCTCCAACCTTTGATGAAGGAGATTTATCAACCTTAGTTTCCACAAGGTCTAGGTATACATCTGATGTGTTTTCTGATGTGAAAGCCTCATCAAAAACTACATCTCTACTAATGTGTATCTTCTTGGTCAAGGGATCAATCAAATGATAACCCTTAGAGTGCTCATCATAGCCAAGAAGAATACACTTCAATGTCTTCTCATCTAGCTTCTTCCTTTTCTCTTTTGGTATGTGCATGAAAGCTTTACATCCAAAAATGCGTAGATGAGAAATGGAGGGTTTCCCACCACTCCATGCTTCCTGTGGAGTCATTCCTTGTAGGGCCTTTGTGGGTGCCCTATTCAATAGATATACTACTGTGGTGACAGCTTCTGCCCAATATAGTTGCTCAAGACTAGCTCCTGTGAGCATGCAACGAACCATTTCCATGATGGAACGATTCCTCCTTTCAACAACTCCATTTTGCTGAGGAGTATAAGTAGTAGTTAACTGTCATGTGATCCCATTTTCTTTCAAGAACTCAGAGAATTATTTAGAGGTGAACTCCCCCCCTCGATCTGAGCGGAGGGTCTTTATAGAAGTCCCTGACTCCTTTTCAACAGATTTCTTGAATTGCTGAAAAAAGCCAAATGCTTCAGATTTCAGTTGAAGAAAGAATACCCACATCTTTCGTGAGTAATCATCCATGAATAACTAAAAATACCTCTTACCCCCACAACTTTTGGGAGTGAAGGGACCGCACAGATCGGTGTGAACCAACTCCAGAGGTTTCTTTGCTCTTGTAGAGCTCTTTTCAAAAGGCACTCTATGTTGCTTTCCTGCCAAGCAGTCAGAGCAAACTGGTAAAGTGGTAGAAAGGGAAGGAAGACCCTTTACCATTTCATACTTACTTAACTCAAGTAAGTAACCAGAACTCAAATGTCCATATCTCTTGTGCCATAGGGAAGTTGCCTCCTTTGTAGAGACTATCATGGCTACATGTGGAGTAGAGATAGCATCTAAGGCAAATAAGCCATGCTTATATGAAGCAGTTGCAATGTTCTTACCCCTCCTGGTAATAGAACAACACTTCTTGCCTCCTTCAACACTAAATTTCACAACCATATCTTTGTCCAGAATTTGTGTGACTGACAACAAATTGTTTGCCAATCCTGGAACATAGAGGACTTTGTCAATCTGACACTTGCCATCAGGAAGAGTGACTGAAATAGTACCTTCTCCCTGAACCTTGTAGGTTTTATCATCAGCAATAGTGACAGGTTTGCCCTCTTTGGCCTCAAAAGACTCAAACCATGATTTGTCACCAGTCATGTGCTTACTGGCTCCAGAATCAACATACCATATAGGATCCGTCTGCTTGGACACTATGGTAGTCATGAGAACTTTGTGGGCTCTCTCAGAATCCGTGTCAGATTCTTCAACAACAACATTCACTTGTTGTTTGTTCTTTTGTGGTTTGTTCTGGCCTTTCTATTTTGATTGTTTATTCTTATGCCAACATCTGTTTGTATCATGACCTTCTTTGTCAGAGATCTTGCAATATCTCTTTTTCTATTGAGGTTGTTGAGTTTGTTTCCCTTTTGAATCCTTTTGTGAATTCCCTCCCTTCTGAAAATTACCCTTCTTCTGGTTCTGCCCTTTCTTGTTGATGTAGAGGGTAGTGTTAGAAGAATCATCTCGTTGTAGTTGGCGTGCCTCCTCCTCTTGAAGCATATTAACCAATTCTACAAAAGTAACTTTTCATTGTGATACCTGAAGGGAAGTGATCAACACCCGATAAGAATCAGGTAAAGCTCTCAATACAATTGAGGTAAGGAGCTTGTCATCAACTGGTTCACCCAAAGAATTCAACTTTGCTTTCAATTCAGACACTCTACAAAGAAAAAATTCAACTGTCTCCCCCTACTTCATGCTTAGACTGTGTAATTGAGATTGAAGAAATAGAATAGTGGAATCATTCTTTCCCTCATATATAGTATTAAGGGCATCCCATGCCTCTTTACTATGTTCACAGTCAGCAATATGGGGTTGAACTTCATCAGACACAACAAGCAAAATGAGCACTTTTGCTTTGTTGTCTTTCTTGTCAAAGTATTTTTGAGCAGTAGATGGAGCTGTAGCACCAACAATAGATGAAGGTCTTGTTGTTGCTCTAGATACAACATCCCATAAGTCATCCATTGCTAGGATTGCCTTCATCTTGTTTTTCCATGGTGTGTAATTAGGACCTTTCAACAACTGATGAGAATCAGTCATTAATTTTGTAGACATGGTGAAGGTTCCTTATAACACCAATTGGTCCCCCTTTCGATATACCTTTTTCTAGGCCGTTATACCATACAAAATACCCGCCCTTACGTGAGGGAAACTATAGGTATTTAGAAAGATAAAAAAAATCACCCGCCCTTACGTGAGGGAAACTATAGGTAATTTTTAGAGATCATACGATACGTGGTACTTAAGCAGTATTGAAAGGGAATAGTCTTGTTGATGGCACCTACCATAGAAAGTCTGCAATCCTCATGCGTGGGGCGTAACTTCCCCTAAACACTTTGGATTTCAGAACTTTCGTCAGGATTTACGCCTAAACACAAGAACTATTAGGGTAATGGATGGAGTAAAAAAAATGCAAAATGGCAAACTTATCTCTCCCCGATGATTTATAGAGAACAAGCTCAGACGTCATTTTGGCAGCTATATTAGGTGGCAGATACAGTAGCGCAATCACGACAACTTTACCTGTAAGTGTTGGCCAGAGGTATCACAAATACCGAACGTTGCAGTGCAATAAATTGCACGGATGGGTTTTAATTATTCCGGGGACTTAGGGAGTGAATTTGATTTTAACTTTTAATGTTATAGTGCAAAAAATCAAATATGCAACATACAACATAAAAAGTGCCCACAGAAATAAACCACTAGGTGTCGGGCGCTGCCGAAAATGCACCTTTACAATAAGCCAATTTGCCTTAAAAACGTACTCATCATCCCCCCCTTTTTCTTCAAGTTTTGAAAAAAAATGGTGCTTTAGAAAAAAAACACCTCCCCTTTTACTTTGGCAAATATTCTAATTTAATGTAAGTTTCTAAATAATTTTAGTAATAATCTAATTAATAATAAAAATACTTTTGTTTTAAAAAAATCATAATTTAAAGAATATGAGTAATTTAAAAAAAAATGATTTTTTTAAAAAACAAAGAATATTAATATATTAATTAAAAAAAATACTAAAATTAATAAAGAAAAACTTAACAAAAAAATTAAAATAAAAAAATTACCTCATTGGGGTCGATTCGAAGGGGTTTGAACCCCTGACCTCACGGGCGCTAGCCTGGCGCTCCTGCCAGCTGGGCTAGCGCGCCCGATGAGAGGGAGAAGGGAAGATTTTCCCTTTCGTCCCTTGCGACCCTCGCGGGGAGCAAAAAAAAATTGTGGGACTTTAGTCCCACATTGCTCCCACGGGGTGCATGAGGGGGGAATAAAAGGGAAGATTCCCCCCTTTATACGTGATTGCCTTCGGGCAATCACGACACCCCTTTTGCCGTGCCACGCGACAGGGGTCAGGTCCGCGTCGGGTCACGTGGCGGCCACGTCAGTCCACGTGGCGATCCAGTCCAGTCTAGCGTCCAGTCAGCGTCTGTCCAGTCAGCTGCCACGCGTCAGTCCAGGTGTCGGTCTAACCTCAAGAAATGTGCCAAGTCAGAACCAGTCCGGATCGACCTCGAGATCCATGCCCATGTCCAGTCAGGTCCAGCATCGGTCCAGTGTCAGTCGATCTGACCTCGAGAAATGTGTCGAGTCGGATCCAGTCCGGATCGACCTCGGGATCCGTGTCCAGTCAACCGCAGTCATCAGATCTCAGGATCTATGCCCGATCAAGCCAGTCCAGCCGCCCTCGTTTCGAGTGTAGGTCTAGTTCTGATGCCTCGGGATGCGTGCCCGAGCAGGTCCAACCCTACCTCGAGAAACGTGCCCACGTCTACGTCGGTCTCCTATCAGATCTTGAAAAGCGTGATGTCGAGGTCAAGGAATGCTACTAGCTCTGATACCATGATAGCGGAACAACCAAATTTGATTAATCATGTCAAGTTTATATAGTACATTGCAGCTCTAAATAGGCCCGGAGGGTGTGGAACCACCCGAGGCCAAAATAGGGTTTGTTAGGAAAATAACAATATGCCCTAAAAATAAATAATGAAATATAATGCTAATTAGGATACGCTAACAATTTTCAGGTGGATTTCCCTCAAGAAATGGATCAACAAGATATCATACAGTCAAAAAATAATCATATTCCTAAGGGGTTGATTACACTAGAAAGTATTTTTGTTAATGAAGATGGAATTAAATCAAGAGCCATGAAAATTGATGTTGAAATTTGTAAAGAGATCAAAATAGAAAAGGATAAAAAGCTTAAGGTTGGCATTCAGTGTTATCCAAGAGAAGTGCAGGAACTTAAGGATCTATACCTTTAATACCAAGATATTATAGCTTGGTCATATGAAGATCTTAAGGCGTATGATACAAATATTATTCAATGCACTATTGAGCTAGAATATGATGTAAAACCTTTTAGACAAAAGTAGAGACCTTTGAATCCTAATATTGAATCTATAATGAGATAGGAATTACTCAAACTACTGAAAGAAAATATTATCTACCCTACCAAACATTCTACATGGGTAGCCAATTTGGTACTTATTAGAAAAAATAATGGGAACATCCGCCTATGTGTTGATTTTAGAAACCTAAATAAGGCATCACTAAAAGATCACTATCTTCTCTCTTATATTGACCAAATTTTATAGATTTTTATAGGGGCTGAGAGGTTCTGTCTATTAGATGGCTTATCTATATATAATTAGATTTGGGTGAAGGATGAAGATCAATTCAAAATAACCTTTACTATCAAATGGGATACCTTTGTTGATCAGAGAATACCTTTTGATTTATCTAATACAAGGGCTACTTTTTAGAGAGCTA
Source organism: Wollemia nobilis (assembly GCA_028583015.1). NCBI lineage: Eukaryota > Viridiplantae > Streptophyta > Pinopsida > Araucariales > Araucariaceae > Wollemia > Wollemia nobilis. The sequence goes on along the minus strand of JAQPPZ010000523.1, from coordinate 4,075,103 downwards.
TGGACTAGGATTTTGGGGAGTTGATTAATAGAGTCATTCTTATCTATCTTGATGATATGACTATATTTTTCCATGAAAAACAAACACACTTGGAAAAATTAGAGCAAGTTTTTCAAAAATATAGGGAGTTTGGCATTTCTCTAAATCCAAAGAAATCATTTTTTGCAGTCCATGAGGAAAAATTATTAGGGCATGTAGTCTCTAAAGAGGGAATGTCGATTGATCCTGATAGAGTAAATTCAATATTGGCTCTTCCTCTCCCATTGAATAAGAAATATCTACAATCCTTCTTTGGGTAGATCAATTTTGTAAGGAAGTTTATTTTATATTTTCCTCAAATTGTTAAACCTATTTTAGAGTTGCTTAAGAGAACATTGAGTTCAAGTGGACTAAAAAAGAAAGAAAGTCTTCAAAGAAATTAAGCAAGCCATTGTTATTTCCCCAGTATTGGTAAACCCTTATTTTAGTAAAGATTTCATTTTATATACCTATGAAGCTAAAGATATTTATGCAGCAATATTGACACAAAAAAATGATGCTAAAGAGGAACACCCTATGTTGTTTTGGAGTCAAACTCTCCATGAGTACCATACTAAATATAATTTCATTGAGAGATAAGTATTTACAATCATGAAATCATTAAATAAATTCATATAGTACTTGGCTCAAAGTAAGACTCTAGTTTATGTGATACATCCAAATGTTAGGAATTTTATCTTACAAGGAGAGTTGGGTGATAAAAGAGCTTGTTGGATTACCAAAATTTAATAATATGATGTATAAATTCACCCTATAAAGTTTTTCAGAGGTAGAGCACTATATCAAGAACTGATAGTAAAAGTAGGCTCAAATCAGATATCGGTTTGTTAGCCATCAGGATATGGATATAAGGAAAATAGTTCTTTAGAAGAACCAGATTGGGTTGATTAGTTAACAAGTTATTTTCAAATAGGAGTATGCTCTCAAGAGCTTAACACTTCACAAAGAAGAAGTTATAGACTTCAAGATTTGAAAAATGTCCTTTTACCTAAGGTAATATATAAAAATAACCTTGATGGAGTTCTAAAATGTTTAAAAAATGATTAGAAATAGGTCATTAAAGAATTCCATGAGGGATTGTCAAGGGAACATTTTTAGGGAGAGTAACCACTATGAAAATAATAATAGTAGGTTACTATTGGACTACTATCTTTTTCGACACTTTAAAAATAACAAGAACATGTGCTAGAGATATGTAGGGAGTAATAGGAATGCTTCATTCCACCTCAAGCCTATTCAAGTAGAAGAGCCTTTCTAGCAGTGGGGACTAGATTTTATTGGAGTAATAAATCCCAACTCCTTAGTAGGTCACAAATACATTCTAACTACCATCGACTATTTCACTAGATGGGTTGAGGCAATTCCAACCAAGAGGTCATATCAGGATGTAGTGATCAAATCTATTGAAAGCTTGATGACAAGGTTTGGCCTCCCTAAAGCTTTAGTAAGTGATAATGGTACATATTTCATAGGTGCAAGGAACATAAAATTTATGAGTCAATATAGCATATGTTTATAGAGTTCTTCTAACTATTACCCTCAAGGGAATGGATTAGCAGAGTCCACCAACAAAAATCTACTTAGAATTCTGAAAAGAGCACTAAAAGACAACAAAAGAAGTTGGCATATTCTCTTAGAATAGGCCTTATGAGAAGATATGATTGTCACAACCCGTCACGATTCTACTAATCCTTAAAAAGTTGAGAGAGTTTTTTTTTTTAAATATAAATTAACTCTAAGCAAGTCTAAGCCTAATACTTGCCCCTCAACTAGATGATAGTGAAACCAAGAAGACCATTTTTAAAAGGTCGACTACAACACTATCATAAAAAATTATGGAAAAAATCTCAAGGACCCTATCCTTATCTTTCTACAAGGATTCCCTAGTCACCAGTCCTAAGGAGATACTCGACTCAAGCTAACTTTCATTAGTAACTATTCTACTCCTTTTAGTCTATCGAAAGGATTGTCCCTCTTCGGTCCATCGAGAAGGTCACTCTTTTCATTCCTTCGAAAGGGAATTCTATTACGGTCCTTCGAAAGGTTACTCTCTTTTCATTCCATCAAAAAGGAAAATGTCAATCCTCATACAACCACACAAGTCCATATGTGTGGGTGCATTTAGAACCAAGTCTTTCTTTAACATCCCCAATTGCCCATCCTTTTGTAAAGTTAACACGATAAACCTCCTATGCCCTAGAAACACTGACCACACTATAGCTTCTAAGAAGGTAACACTTTCCTTCCTTTAAGAAGGTCAAAAAGGTGTCAACCCAAAAGGTGCAAGAGTCATTAAAATGGAACTCCTCTAATGTTATGCAAAGCCTTTACTATCACAATAGTAATACAACAAATTAGCTTACTCCTAAATTTGTCTCGGTCAACAATAATTGTGGAGCTATGCACTCTAAGTTAATTCCTAGGCATGGTAAGTCCATTACATTACCCGAATTTCCAAGCCAATATGGAGGTCCTTTCGGTAATGACACTTCAGTTTAACACATCGAGACTTATTTGAACTAATGTTTTATTCTCGAGTGAAAATATTCCATAGAATCCCACTCACAAATGAATGAAAACCATAAATATTAATTCATCATAATCTCACACGGATAAAAAAACTAGCAGACAAAGACCTAGTTATTAATAAGATGATAACAAGGTATTAACTCAAGAGAACTACCATAACTATCATAGATATTAGAATTTATACACCTTCATCATTTACAAATCTCAATATATAATTCAAGAGTCACTACTTTGTCAAATAGGTGATCATTCACATATACCGCAGTCTCACTTCTCCAACACATTTTTATAGAGAAGGGAATCATAGTTACACAATTGAATATAGAGATTAATTATTACAATAGACTGATTCACAATATGATATCTAGTCATAATTCTTGGACAATCCCAGCTTCTTTAGCATCATAGTTGCAATGTCAAGCAGTCTTCTGAAGCTCCCAACAACCAGGTACAACATCCATCATTCACAGTTTCAATTTTAAGTAGTCTTTCATTAACACCTAGCTACTAGATTATACTTACATATATCCAAGATCTTATCCTTAACATTTCAATCATAATGCAAATATCATAAAATCATGCAAGCAATCATAAGTCTGGAATTTCTTTATCATGTGCAAACTATGAAAAGCATCATCATCAAGGGTGAAGCATTCATCCATGTTGCTTCCCCAAATATTCTGACAACATAACCCATCACATCATTTCCCCCAGGCATTCCTGTTCTCGGTGGCTTATTCTTTCTCCACCCACAAGAAACCTATTTTTCTACACAAGCACACAATCTATTAGCAACATCGTATTCTTTCATAAAAATACTTCCTTGAAGCAATGATCCATTAATTGTCAAGCATTTCTTCATTAAAATATTTTATTTCCTACAAACCATCCATACTTGCAGAAATAAAGCATAGCATGTCAATTGTTCCTTGAAACAAAACATCTTAGCTAAACAAAATCCATCAAGTTCAAAGTCTTCCAAGGGTGGGTCATGACATCCTCCCCCCTTAGGCTTAACATAGTCCTCTGTGTTCATACAAGTATCTTCTTTTAAAAATAATCAAAGCAAACATTACAATGCATTTTTAAAGAGAAAAGGAAAATGCTTTTGCATATCGACTACTTTCTCCCAAGTAGTGTTTCTTTCAGAGTATTGGTCCCACTAGACCTTACACTACTCCAAAGTTCCTTTCCTCATCGATTTAGATCAAAACTCAAGGATTCTGACTGGTCAAACCTCTATAGCCTCTGGATTCACCATCTACAATTTAGAAAAATCCCATACATGCTCAGGGTTAGCAACATACTTTTTAAGCAAAGAAACATGAAAGGTGTTGTGAATATTGGATAGATTGGGTGGTAAGGCAAGTCGGTATGCCATAGGATTGATCCTTTCTATGATTTCAAAGGGTCCTACAAAATGAGGATCAAGCTTTGTGGACTTGATAGCACTCTTCTTTGGTCTCACCCTCAAGAACACTCTATCTCCAACAACAAACTCTCTGGGTGATCTCTTAAGATCAACATAACTTTTCTGATGGTCTACAACTTCCTTCAATATTTCTCTGATCACCTTTAATTGTTGCTCCATTTATTTAACCATGTCGGGTCCAAGCGCAATCCGATCCTCTAGATTATCCCATGACAATGGTGTCCTACACTTTCTGCCATACAAAGCTTCAAATGGAGCCATACCCAATGTTGAATGATGACCATTATTGTAGGTAAATTCTACTAGATGCAAGTAATCCTCCCAATGGGTTTTTGATCCATACAGTACATGCAAAGCATGTCCTCTAACACTTGGTTCACCCTTTCAGTTTATCCATCAATTTTTGGGTGATAAGCTAAATTGATGTTCAACCTAGTGCCAATGGCTCGGTGTAAGGCTTGCCAAAACTTAGATGTGAACCTTGAGTCCCTATCCGATATAATTACCTCTAGAAAACCATGAAGCCAAAATATTTCCTTGGCAAATCTGTTAGCCATAATTACGACATCATCCTTGGTGCTCCTGGGTATAAAGTGTGCAACCTTGGTCAGTCTATCGACCACTACTAGGATTACGTCATGCTGGAACTTGGTCTTAGGTAGCCCTACTATGAAATCCATCGAAATCACTTGCCATTTTTGCATAGGCACATCATGAGGGTATAACAAACCAGTAGGATGTCTATGTTCCACTTTTACCTTTTGGCACTCGAGGCATTGAGCAACAAATTCAGTTATGTCCCTCTTCATTCCTGGCCAAAAGAATATCTTTTTCATATTCTCCCTCATTTTTGCTCCTCCTGGATGAGCAGAGTAGGGGGATCTATGAGCTTCATTCATGATCATCTTCCTCAGATCACTACTCTTAGGAATTACTACCCTATCCTTAAAGCATAGGAATCCATCCTTGATGCTAAAATATTTATTTTCATCTGGTTTCCTTTCCATATTTTCTCGGATTTGACTACAGTAAGCATCTTGACTTTGCATTTCCTTGACTTGGTCCATCAAGTCAACATGAATATGAGATAAGACTGCAATGTGTCTCCTTCTACTCAGAGCATCAACGACCTTATTCTCCTTTCCCTTAATGTATTCAATACCAAAATCATATTCCATGAGAAATTCCATCCATATTCTCTATCTAGCATTGAGCAAGGGTTGGGTGAACACATATTGTAGACTCTGATGATCTATCTTTAGCTCAAAGGGTCTACCAACTAGATAGTGTCACCAAATCTTGAGAGCAAATACCACAACTACTAACTCTAAATCATGAGTTGCATAATTAACCTCATGCTTTTTCAGCTTCCTTGATCCATAGGCTACTACCACTTCTTCTTGTGAGAGCACTCCTCCCAGTCCTTCTAGTGATGCATCTATACACACAAAAAAACTTCCCTATGGATCAGGTATCTTTAATATAGGAGGTGTAGTAAGCTTCTGCTTAAGTAAATCAAAGGTTATCTCACATTTTTCTATCCACTTGAATTCCCTCCCTTTCCTTTGAAGGTTGGTTATCGGTGAGGTGATCTTGGCGTAGTCCTTCACATATCGCCTATAGTACCCAGTTAAGCCCATGAAACTTCGGACCTCAGTCACATTTGTTGGCAATGACCAATTCATGATGGCTTCTATTTTCTTAGGATCTACAATGATTCCTTCAGCCGAAACAATGTGTCCTAAATATTGCACCTCTGTCACATAGAATTCACACTTGGACAAGTTCCCATACAACTGATTTTTCCTTAACAATTCCAACACTATTATGAGGTGTTTATCATGCTCTATCTTATTTTGGGAATATATCAAAATGTCATCCAAAAACACTAGAACAAATCTATCCAAATACTTCCTAAAGATACTATTCATCAGGTTCATGAATGTTGTTGGAGCATTCGTCAGACCAAAAGGTAAGACAGTAAACTCATAATGTCCATATCTAGTTTTAAAAGTTGTCTTATGAGTATCCTCCTCTCGGATTCTCAATTGGTGATATCCTGACTTCAAATCGATCTTTGAAAATATTGTGGCATCCTTGAGTTGATCGAAGAGGTCTTCGATTCTAGGTAAAGGATATCTATTTTTGATAGTTGCCTTATTTAACATCTGGTAGTCAATACACAATCTTAAGGATCCATCCTTCTTCTTTACAAATAAAACTGGTGCACCCCATGGTGACACACTTGGTCTAATTAGTCCTTTTTCCAACAATCCTTGCAGTTGTACCTTTAGTTCCTACATTTCTATGGGATTCATTCTATAAGGAGCCCTATGGATAGGCTCTGTTCCAGGTTCAAGTTTGATAGAGAAGTCAAATTCCCTTTTAGGTGGTAATCTGGGTAAATTTTTTGGAAATACATCTCTAAACTCCTGAAGAACAGGGTGTTTCCCAAACACCTCTTCCTTTTTTCCTTCCTCTATCTCATTTATCTTAACAATATATACCATTCCTCTTTTTCTGATGGCTTTCTTGAGTTGCATAGCCAAAAGGATTTGAGGTTGGAAAGCTCCTTGTAGGCTATTCACTCTATGAACAAGCCCTTCAACATCTGTATATTCAACCCATCGATCCTGGAAATTAATCACTACTTTATGCTCTTGTAGCCAATCCATTCCTATTACTATGTCAAAGGCATGCAATGGTGCAACATATAAATATCCTAAGGTCATTCCACTAGGTAAGGCAATTTTTGCCATAGGATAACACTAGTTCACAGAGTAGGTTTATCCTGAACCATACTCAACCTTCCACCCATGTGCCAAGATTCTTGGCCTTTCTATTATATCTTTAACTAAACTAGTGGAAATAAAATTATCTGTAGCTCCACTATCAAATAAGATTTTAACACTTTTACCAAAAATCTTACCTTTTATCACTAGTGGTATAGCTTGACCCTCTAGATTCTGGTTTCCTATTGCTACATAAATCTTGTGCACTGGTTCCTTAGGTGCAGTTTCCTTGTACATTGGTTCCTTTCCTTTTGAACCCATCCCTATTTTCTATGGATAATTGGTCGCGTAATGTGATCCCTTACAAATATAACATCCTTCTTTTGGTCCTGGATGTTCTTTTCATCTCAGCTCTCTTGTTGCTCCTTCTTTTGGTAGGTTAGTCTATCTTTATGGTGATCTATTACCACTATTACCATGATTATAGCATTTATGATTCCTTCCTTAAAATCTTCTTCTAAATTTTCCTTGTTTTCTATCTTCTTTCTCATCCTATCTTGTAATACTTTTAACTGATTGTTCATATTCCCACTTCATGAAACCTGAACTATTTCTCTTCCTTAGTGCCTCCTTGCCTTGTTCATCTAACCCCTCATAGTCAAAATAAGGTTTGAGATATGTTTCAGCTTTCCTTGCTAACTCATAGGCCTTTTGCAATGTTTCAGGTTCTCGCATGTCCACTTCCTATCCTATCCTAGGATCTACTCCAAGTATGAACTTATGGACCTTCATTTTCTCAGTGTAAGCGGGTACATACTTCACCAACTTAACAAATTTCTGATAATATTTCTCCACTATTCTAATTCCCTAATGAAGTTTAGTAAATTCATCAAATTTCTGGGAATAGAAGTATTCCATGAGAAATATTTCTTTGAAATCTTTTACAAACTCTTCCCATTTTAAGTCAACTACAGCCGCTAGATTTCGCTCTTCACTAAGGGCTTCCCACCAAGCTATACCATCTCCTTGCAAATGTAATGTAGCATAAGATGTTCGAGTGCTTGAGGAGAAGTTCTTCATGTTACAATATGTCTCTATCTCCTTCAACCAAGCCTTAGCCTTATCCCCATATTCCTCTCCATTAAACTTAGAAGATTTTAGATATTTCATCTCCTTGCCCAGCTCAGCCTCTAGTCGAACTCTTGCTAGTTGCACCTCTGTAAGAGGTTCATTCACTCGTTCCCCTCTCAGGTTACCAGATTGCGTTTCTTGACTTAACACAACATCCAACAACTATTTTTGGGTCTCCACCTACTCACGAAGTAGAGCCACTATTTTAGTAAGATTTTCTCTTTCATTGGGGTTTTCTGAACCAACATCAGGTGCTCTATTCTCTGCATTGGTTCCTCGTGTCTACCTTGTTGTTGGGGCAACACTTCCTCTTCTTATTTTTGGTGGTATTTTCCCTAGCCACACACCAAAAGAGATAGTAGGAATTCATTAGCATTTAGCCTTTCAAATTGCTCCTCCTACTAGTTATTGTTTACCCATAACATCCAAATCAGTTCAAGTAGATTTGCTTCTATTAGTTTCCTCTATTCACTAATGTCTAGTATGTTTCCCATCACATACTGAAAACTAATTCTTGTGTAGTGAACCTATTCCACTATGAACCATGCTCTGATACCAGATGTCACAACCCATCATGATTCTACTATCCTTAAAAAGTTGAGAGAGTTTTTTTTAAATATAAATTAACTCTAAGCAAGCCTAAGCCTAATACTTGCCCCTCAACTAGATGATAGTGAAACCAAGAAGACCCTTTTTAAAAAGTTCAACTACAACACTATCATAAACAATTATGAGAATAGATATCAAGGATCCTATCCTTATATTTCTACAAGGATTCCCTAGTCACCAGTCCTAAGGAGATACTCGACTCAAGTTAACTTTCATTAGTAACTATTCTACTCCTTTCAGTCTATCAAAAGGATTGTCCCTCTTCGGTCCATCGAGAAGGTCACTCCTTTCATTCCTTCGAAAGGGCATTCCTTTATGGTCCTTCGAAAGGTTACTCTCTTTTTAATCTATCAAAAAGGAAAATGCCAATCCTCGCATAACCACACAAGTCCATCTATGTGGGTGCGTTTAGCACCAAGTATTTCTTTAACATCCCCAATCACTCATCCTTTGATGAAGTTAACATGATAAACCTCCTATGCCCTAGACACGCTGACCACACTTTGACTTCTAAGAAGGTAACACTTTTCTTCCTTTAAGAAGGTCAATAGGATGTCAACCTAAAAGGTGCAAGAGTCATAAAAAGAAACTCCCCTACTATTATGTAGAGCCTTTGCTATCACAATAGTAGAATACAACTGATTAGCTTACTCCTAAATTTGCCTCGATCGATAATAATTATGGAGTTATGCATTCTGAGTTAACTCCTAGGGATGGTAAGTCCATTACATTACCCGACTCCCCAAGCCAATCTGGAGGTCCTTCCGATAATGACACTTCAGTTTAACACACTGAGACTTATCTGAACTAATGTTTATCCTCGAGTGAAAATATTCCATCGAATCCCACTCACAACTGAATGAAAACCATACATTAATTTATCGTAATCTCACACGGATTAAACAACTAGTAGATAGAGAGCTAGATATTAATAAGATGATAATAAGGCATTAACTCAAGAGAACTACCATAACTATCATAGATATTGGAATTTATACACCTTCATCATTTACAAATCTCAATATAAAATTCAAGAGTCACTACTCTATCTGATAGGCGATCATTCACATATACAACAGTCTCACTTCTCCAACACATCTTTATAGAGAAGGAATTCATAATTACACAATCGAATATAAAGATTCATTATTACAATAGACTGATTCACAATATGGTATCTAGTCATAATACTTGGACAAGCCCAACTTCTTCAACATCATAGTTGCAATGTCAAGTAGTCTTCTGAAGCTCCCAACAACTAGGTACAACATTCATCGTTCACTTCCTCCATGATCTCCACAGATAAACCAATCGAGAACAGAGATTGCCATCTAGTGGGGATCAGAGATGGCTCCAAGAAAATTCATATGCGACATTCAAATGTGCACTTTTCCCTCTTTGATGCTTTCCAATTGCACACAACAACATTTCCATGAAGCAAGATATTTTGCACACTTACAATGTAAATCTATTCACATGCAAGAGAATTCCAAAACATGTTCATTTATGTTTTACCCATTCCAAAGTCATTCCATAAAATAGAGACTCAACAATACTTTAAAACTCATCTAGTTTAAGCAATCACACTAATCACACTTGATATAAGTATTTCATCAGGTTCACACATCAATCCATAGACTTCCAATGAACTCTACGGATCTCCAAGATGAAATACAAACAACAATCAAAACCATGAAATAACATCAATTATCCATAATCGTTCCATCGATTTCTCATAGCAATTTCAGGTTTATTCCTTCATTTATCAATTCATATATCAAAAGCTCCATATAATATGTAAAAACACATTTCAACCAAACATTACAAGTAACCCATATACCATGAAATGCTACTCCAATAAAATAGAAATGAAGATCCAACACAAACATGCTTAATCTATTCATAACTAAACTTCCCAACATTCTCTACATCTCGAAAAGGTTACCCGCAAGTATTTCTAGGATTCACACTATCCTTAACTAAGTATCCCACAAGAGGTATGTTTGAAGTGTAATTCTAGTTAGCAACTGACAGGAAATCAACCATCATTCTCATCCAAAGAAAGGTGGTTTATTCATCCAAGGTACACCTGGTGAACCTACGTTCATCTCTAACAAGACTCTTAATAAACTCTACCTCAAGTCATTCTACACTCCAAGAGTTTCTACGGTATTCATCAACTGAACTATGGCTTCACAAACCAGAACCATAGAGAACCTATCAAATGAAATGGATTACACCATGCAACAATACTTCAACTACACATATCAAAAGATAAAAACAATAGCTTTAGATTTTGCATAGCAGATACAAGACGTACTTACCTTTACAACCACGAATGAGCTCACTACTCCATACAGGTTCTCAAGTCTTCATTGTCTCCTTCCAGTCAAGCGCTCTGCCCACTATTTCCTTTGTTCTCTTCCAACCAAAACACACAACAACACTCTCCATTCTCTCACACGTAAAAATGTTCTCATCCTCCATCAACCGTCCTAGACTTTTTGGAAAGCCTTTTTGCCATGTAGTCTCCAACGATCGTTACTTCATAAATTCCACATCGTTCTACTATAACCATGATGGGTTTATTTATCATCCAAGTCCAATATGCAAGCCATTATCACAAGAGCACTTCCATTCCATTAACACCTAGCTACTAGATTATACTTACACATCATTCACTTTCAAGGTGGTATTACCAAATAAAAATAGATCTTTTATAAACTATTTATTTCTTTAGGGAAAGCAATGAAATCATGCATATAACATATATCCAAGATCTTATCCTTAACATTTCAATCATAATGCAAATATCATAAAATCATGCAAGCAATCATAAGTCTAGAATTTCTTTATCATGTGCAAACTATGAAAAGCATCATCATCAAGGGTGAAGCATTCATCCATGTTGCTTCCCCAAATATTTCGACAACATAACCCATCACATCATTTCCCCTAGGCATTCTTGTTCTCGGTGGCTTATTCTTTCTCCACCCACAAGAAACCTATTTTTCTACACAAGCACACAGTCTATTAGCAACATCATATTCTTTCATAAAAACACTTCCTTGAAGCAATGATCCATTAATTGTCAAGCATTTCTTCATTAAAATATTTTATTTCCTACAAACCATCCATACTTGCAGAAATAAAGCATAGCATGTCAATTGTTCCTTGAAACAAAACATCTTAGCTAAACAAAATCCATCAAGTTCAAAGTCTACCAAGGGTGGGTCATGACAATGATTACTATCAAGAAGTCAATTAAAAAAATATTCTTATGCATTACCATATGGGAAATAAGTTATTCTACCCACTCATATTGAAATATCAGCTCTAAGGTTGGTAGGCCAAGATTATGAATCATATCAAAATCTAGTAGAGGTCAGATTGATGCATATTTTGCAATTGGAAGAATAGAGGACCAAAGCATATGAGATTTTTTAGAAGAAATCCATGGATACTAAAGGATGGTTTGATAAGAAGATTAGATTCAAAAAATTTAAGGTTGGTGAATTAGTCCTAAGATGGAATTAAGAAAACTCCAAACCAGCCAATCACAAAAAAAATGATTCCTTCTAATATGGTCATTAAAGATATTTGAAGTGAAGGAGAACAATGCTTTTCAATTCCAAGATTACAATTGGAATTTACACCAACAAAAATCTACTTAGAATTCTAAAAAGAGCACTAAAAGACAACAAAAGAATTTGGCATCTTATATTAGAATAGGCCTTATGGGAATATATGATTGTCACAACCCATCACGATTCTACTAATCCTTAAAATTTTTAGAGAGTTTATTTTAATATAAATTAACTCTAAGAAAGCTTGAGTCTAATAATTTCCCCTCAACTAAATGATAGTGAAACCAACAAGACCCATTTTTTAAAAGGTTGACTACAACACTATCATAAACAATTACAAAATAGATCTCAAGGACCCTATCCTTATATTTCTACAAGGATTCCCTAGTCACCAGTCCTAAGGAGATACTCGACTCAAGTTAACTTTCATTAGTAACTATTCTACTCCTTTCAATCTATCGAAAGGATTGTCCCTCTTCGGTCCATCAAGAAGGTCACTCCTTTCATTCCTTCGAAAGGGTATTCCTTTACAATCCTTCAAAATGTTACTTTATATTCAGTCCATCAAAAAAGGAAAATTCCAATCCCTGCACAACCACACAAGTCCATCTATGTGGGTGCGTTTAGCACCAAGTCTTTATTTAACATCCCCAATCACCCATCCTTTGAAGAAGTTAACACGACAAACCTCTTACACCTAGACACGATGACCACACTACAGTTTCTAATAAGGTAACACTTTCCTTCCTTTAAGAAGTTCAAAAGGACATTGACCCAAAAGGTGCAAGAGTCATAAAAAGGGAACTCCCCTATTGTTATGCAGAGCCTTTACTATCACAACAGTAATACAACCGATTAGCTTACTCCTAAATTTACCTCGGTTAAAAATAATTATGGAGATATGCACTCTGAGTTAACTCCTAGGGATGGTAAGTCCGTTACATTACCTGACTCCCCAAGCCAATCTAGAGGTCCTTTCAGTAACAAAACTTTAGTTTTACACACAGAGACTTATCTAAACTAATGTTTTATTCTCGAGTTAAAATATTCCATTGAATCCCACTCACAACTGAATGATAACCATATATATTAATTCATCATAATATCACACGGATAAAACAACTAGCAGACAAAAAGCTAGTTATTAATAAGATGATAACAAGATATTAACTCAAGAGAACTATCATAACTATCATAGATATTGGAATTTATACACCTTCATAATTTATAAATCTCAATATATAATTTAATATTCACTACTTTGTGAGATAGGTGATCATTCATATATACCGCAATCTCACTTCTCCAACACATTTTTACAAAGAAGGAAATCATAGTTACACAATTGAATATAGAGATTCATTATTACAATAGACTGATTCACAATATGGTATTCAATCATAATTCTTGGATAAGCCCAGCTTCTTCAACATCACATTTTCAATGTCAAGTAGTATTATGAAGCTCCCAACAACCAGGTATAGCATCCATAGTTCACTTCTACCATGATCTCTGCAGATAAACCAGCTGATAACAGTGATTTTCATCTAGTGGGGATCAGAGACGGCTCCAAGAATATTTATATGTGACATTCAAATGCATAATTTTCCCTCTTTGATGCTTTCCAATTGCACACAACAACATTTCCAGGAAGCAAGATATTTTGCACACTTACAATGTAAATCTATTCACACACAAGATAATTCTAAAACATGTTCATTTATGTTTTACCCATTCCAAAGTCATTTCATAAATAGAGACTCAGAAATACCATAAAATCCTATAGTTTAGGCAATCACGCTAATCACAATTGATATAAGTATTTCAATAGGTTAACACATTAATACGTAGACTTCCAATAAACTCTACGGATCTCCATGATGAAATACAAATAATAATCAAAACCATGAAATAACATCAATTATCCAAAGTCGTTCCGTCGATTTCTCATAGCAGTTTTAGGTGTATTCCTTAATTTATCAATTTGTATATCAAAGGCTCCATATAATACGTAAAAATATATTTTAACCAAACATTACAAGTAACCCATATACCATTAAATGCTACTCTAATAAAATATAAATGAAGATCCAACATAAACACACTTAATATATTCATAACTAAACTTCCTAGAATTATTTGTCTCAGAAAGGTTATCGCAAGTATTTCTAGGATTTACACTATCCTTAATTAAGTATCCCATAAGAGGTATGTTTGAAGTGTAATTTTACTTTAGCAATTGACAGGAAATCGATCGTCATTCTCATCCAAAGAAAGGTGGTTTATTCATCCAAGGTACACCTGGTGAACCTACGTTCATCTCTAATGAGACTACTAATAAACTCTACCTCAAATAATTCTACATTCTAAGAGTTCTACAATTTTTATCAATGAACTATGGCTTCACAGACTGGAACCAAAAATATCTACCAAATGAAATGGATTACCCCATGTAGCAATGCTTCAACTATACATATCAAAAGATAAAAACAATATATTTAGATTTTGCGTAGCAGATACAAGACATCCTTACCTTTACAACCACGAATGAGCTCACTACTTCATACAGGTTCTCAACTCTTCATTTTTTTTCCTTCCTATCAAGCGCTCTGCCATATTTTATTTTATTCTCTTCCAACCAAAACACACCAATCATTCCCCATTCTCTCACACGTAGAATGTTCTTGTCCTCCATCAACCGTCCTAGCTTTTCTATAAGTCTTTTTTCCATGTATTCTCCAACGACCGTTACTTCCTAAATTCCACATCACTCTACTATAACCACAATGAGTTTATTTATCATCCAAGTCCAATATGTAAGTCATTATCGCAAGAGCACTTTCGTTCCATTAATGCCTACCTACTAGATTATACTTACACATCATTCACTTCAAGGTGGTATTACCGAATAAAAATAGATCTTTTATAAACCATATAAATCTTTAGAGAAAGCAATTAAATCATGCATATAACATATATCCAATATCTTATCCTTAATATTTTAGTCATAATGCAAATATCATAAAATCATGCAAGTAATCATAAGTCTGGAATTTCTTTATCATGTGCAAACTATGAAAAGAATTATCATCAAGGGTGAAGAATTCATCCATGTTGTTTCCCCAAATTTTTTGACAACATAACCCATCACATCATTTTCCCTAGGCATTCTTGTTCTCGGTGGCTTTTTCTTTCTCCACACACAAGAAACCTATTTTTCTACACAAGCACACATTTTATTAGCAGCATCGTATTATTTCATAAAAACACTTCTTTGAAGCAATAATCCATTAATTATCAAGGATTTATTCATTAAAATATTGTATTTCCTACAAACCACCATACTTGTAGAAATAAAGCATAGCATATCAATTGTTCCTTGAAACAAAACATCTTAGCTAAACAAAATCCATCAAGTTCAAAGTGTGCCAAGAGTGGGTCATGACAATGATTACTATCAAGAAGTCAATTAAAAAAATCTCCTTATGCATTACCATATGGAAAAGAAGTTATTCTACCCACTCATCTTGAACTATCAGCTCTAAGGTTGGCAGACCAAGATTATGAATCATATCAAAATCCAGTAGAGGTCAGATTGATGCATATTTTGCAATTGGAAGAATAGAGGACCAAAGCATATGAGAGTTTTTAGAAGCACTCCATGGATACTAAAGGATGGTTTGATAAGATGACCAAATTCAAAAAATTTAAGGTTGGTGAATGAGTCCTAATATGGAATGAGGAAAACTCCAAAACAGGCAATCACAAAAAAATTGATTCCTTCTAAGATGGTCCATTAAATATATTTGAAGTGAAGGAGAAGAATGCTTTTCAATTCCAAGATTAGAATGGGAATTTACACCAACAAAAATCAATTTAAAATTCTAAAAATAACACTAAAAGACAACAAAATAATTTGGCATCTTCTCTTAGAATAGGCCTTATGGGAATATATGATTGTCACAACCCGTCACGATTCTACTAATCCTTAAAAAGTTTAGAGAGTTTTTTTCTAATATAAATTAACTCTAAGCAAGCTTAAGCCTAATACTTGTCCCTCAACTAAATGATAGTGAAACCAACAAGGACCCTATCTTTATATTTCTACAAGGATTCCCTAGTCACCAGTGCTAAGGAGATACTCAACTCAATATAACTTTCATTAGTAACTATTCTAATCCTTTCAGTCTATCGAAAGGATTGTCCATCTTTGGTCCATCGAGAAGGTCGCTCCTTTCATTCCTTAGAAAGGGCATTCCTTTACGGTCCTTTGAAAGGTTACTTTCTTTTCAATCCATCAAAAAGGAAAATGCCAATCCTTGCACAACCACACAATTCCATCTATGTGGGTACGTTTAGCACCAAGTCTTTCTTTAACATCCCCAATAACCCATCCTTCGATGAAGTTAACATGACAAACCTCTTATACCTAGACACGTTGACCACACTACAATTTCTAAGAAGGTAACACTTTCCTTCCTTTAAGGTCAAAAGGACATCAACCAAAAAGGTGCAAGAGTCATAAAAAGGAAACTCCCCTATTGTTATGCAGAGCATTTACTATCACAACAGTAATACAACCGATTAGCTTACTCCTAAATTTACCTCGGTTAAAAATAATTATGGAGATATGCACCCTAAGTTAACTCCTAGGGATGGTAAGTCCATTACATTACCCAACTCCCCAAGCCAATCTGGAGGTCATTTCGGTAATGACACTTCAGTTTTACACATCGAGACTTATCTAAACTAATGTTTTATTCTCGAGTTAAAATATTCCAATGAATCCCACTCACAACTGAATGATAACCATATATTAATTCATCTTAATCTCACACAAATAAAACAACTAGTAGACAGAGAGCTAATTATTAATAAGATGATAACAAGACATTAACTCAAGAGAACTATCATAACTATCGTAGATATTGGAATTTATACACCTTCATCATTTGTAAATCTCAATATATAATTTAAGATTCACTACTTTGTGAGATAGGTGATCATTCACATATACCGCATTCTCACTTCTCCAACACATTTTTATAGAGCAAGAAATCATAGTTACACAATTGAATATAAAGATTCATTATTACAATAGACTGATTCACAATATGGTATTCAATCATAATTCTTGGATAAGCCCTAATTCTTCAACATCACATTTGCAATGTCAAGTAGTATTATGAAGCTCCCAACAACCAGGTACAACATCCATCGTTCACTTCTACCACGATCTTTGTAGATAAACCAGCTGAGAACAGTGATTTCCATCTAGCGAGGATTAAAGATGGCTCCAAGAAAATTTATATGTGACATTCAAATGCATATTTTTCCCTCTTTGATGCTTTCCAATTGCACACAACAACATTTACAGGAAGCAAGATATTTTGCACACTTACAATGTAAATCTATTCACACACAAGAGAATTCTAAAACATGTTCATTTATGTTTTACCCATTCCAAAGTCATTTCATAAATAGAGACTCAGAAATACCATAAACTCCTCTAGTTTAGGAAATCACGCTAATCATAATCAATATAAGTATTTCAATAGGTTCACACATCAATACATAGAATTCCAATGAACTCTACGGATCTCCAAGATGAAATACAAATAATAATCAAACCATGAAATAACATCAATTATCCATAATCGTTCCATCGATTTCTCATAGAAGTTTCAGGTGTATTCCTTCATTTATCAATTTGTATATCAAAGGATCCATGTAATACGTAAAAATACATTTCAACCAAACATTACAAGTAACTCATATACCATTAAATGCTACTCTAATAAAATAGAAATGAAGATCCAGCATAAACACACTTAATCTATTCATAACTAAACTTACTAGCATTCTTTATGTCTCAGAAAGGTTACTCGCAAGTATTTCTAGGATTTACATTATCCTTAACTAAGTATCCCATAATATGTATGTTTGAAGTGTAATTCTAGTTCAGAAACCGACAAGAAATCATTCATCATTCTCATCCAAAGAAAGGTGGTTTATTCATCCAAGGTACACCTGGTGAACCTACGTTCATCTCTAACAAGATTCCTAATAAAATCTACCTCAAATTATTCTACATTCTAAGAGTTCTACAATTTTTATTAATGAACTATGGATTCACAAACCAGAACCAAAAAGATCTACCAAATGAAATGGATTACCCCATGCAGCAATGCTTCAACTATACATATCAAAAGATAAAAACAATAGATTTAGATTTTGCATAGCAGATACAAGACATGCTTACCTTTACAACCACAAATGAGCTCACTACTTCATACAGGTTCTCAACTCTTCATTTTTTTTCCTTCTTGTCAAGCTCTCTGCCATCGTTTATTTTATTCTCTTCCAACCAAAACACACCAATCATTCCCCATTCTCTCACACGTAAAATGTTCTCATCCTCCATCAACCGTCCTAGCTTTTTTGTAAGTCTTTTTTCCATGTAGTCTCCAACGACCGTTACTTCCTAAATTCCACATCACTCTACTATAACCACAATGATTTTATTTATCATCCAAGTCCAATATGTAAGTCATTATCGCAAGAGCACTTTTGTTCCATTAATGCCTAGCTACTAGATTATACTTACACATCATTCACTTCAATGTGGTATTACCGAATAAAAATAGATCTTTTATAAACCATATAAATATTTAGAGAAAGCAATTAAAACATGCATATAACATATATCCAATATCTTATCCTTAATATTTCAGTCATAATACAAATATCATAAAATAATGCAAGTAATAATAAGTTTGGAATTTCTTTATCATGTGCAAAATATGAAAAGCATCATCATAAAGGGTGAAGCATTCATCCATGTTGCTTTCCCAAATATTCTGATAACATAACCCATCACATCATTTCCCCTGGGTATTCCTGTTCTCAATGTATTTTTCTTTCTCCACCCACAAGAAACCTATTTTTCTACACAAGCACACAGTATATTAGCAACATCGTATTCTTTCATAAAAACACTTCTTTGAAGTAATTATCCATTAATTGTCAAGCATTTATTCATAAAAATATTTTATTTCCTACAAACCATCCATAATTGCATAAATAAATCATAGCATGTCAATTGTTCTTTGAAACAAAACATCTTAGCTAAACAAAATCCATCAAGTTCAAAGTCTACCAAGGATGGGTCATGACAATAATTACTATCAATAAGTCAACTAAAACATCCCCTTATGCATTATAATATTAGAAAAAAGCTATTCTAAGGTTGGCAGACCAAGATTATGAATCATATCAAAATCTAGTAGAGGCCAGATTGATGCATATTTTACAATTGGAAGAACAAAAGACCAAAGTATATGAGAGTTTTTAGAAGCACTCCTTGGATACTAAAGGATGGTTTGATAAGAAGACCACATTCAAAAAATTTAAGGTTGATGAATTAGTCCTAATATGGAATGAAGAAAAATCCAAACCAAACAATCACCAAAAATTTGATTCCTTCTAGGATGGTCCATTAAATATATTTGAAGTCAAGAAGAACAATGCTTTTCAATTCCAAGATTAGAATGGGAATTTACAATTGATCTTGGTTAATTGATATCATCTTAATTTTAAATTTGAGTAAAAATCCTTTACTATGTAAAATATGTACATATTTGTATTATATCATCTTTTCTTTTAACTTTTTAGTAAAATAAAAATATAGGTAGTAGCCCACAACATGTTCCCAATCGAAAGTCAAAGCAGTCAAAATCTCAAAAAAATGTGCTATTTTTCTTTGTGCTTTGTTCCACAACCAAAAGAAAAGAAGAACAAAATTTTGGTTGTGAGCTATGACAGGTTCTAGGTCATAACCAATCAACAAATGAGACTTCACTTACAAGTTGTGCCATATTATCGCCAATACAAAATTTTGAAGCATTCGAAAAAGTGGTAGCTCATATACTACATTAATTATGGAAGGCATACATGCATAAATATTTTTAAGCTAAAATTTAGCTGAATTTCATATTGCAAGTAGTGCTAAGTTTTTGAGAGCATTGACAACAAGGTTAAGCGAATTTGCAGAGCATCATAAGAGCAAATTTAGAAGTTTTTCCAGAAAGTTACCACCAGTTACAAGGAAGGCTATTGAGCTAGAAATCATTGAGGTTATATGCTACATTGACAAAGCACTAGTAGTAGCTGATACAAGAACGACATGGATAATGAGAAATAAGCTTAGGAGAGAGATTGATTATAGATTTTTTGTAGTATTACCAATTTCTATTCAAGGTACTTGTGCTATCTTCTCTCTTTTGTCCTTTATATTTATGATTATGTTGATCCATGTCCAAAGTTATTTTTTTTACAGTAAAATTTTATGACCCTAAGGCAAAGGTAGTTAAAACAGCCCAAGGTAAAACCCTTTTTAATATAACTACACAAGCTTGTTGCGACCTTTTTTCCATGGATAGAATATCACACGTAAATCCTAAGCCCTATGACCTAAAAGAACAAGTTGGGTATTACTCATTGAAAGGGTATACAAATAATGATGACCATTTTAGGGAATGGGTGTATAGCCAATTTAAAACCATTAGGTCTAGGAATACTTTACCCAATACCCCAATTTCCATCGAGCATTTTTGCAAACAAAAAATATTTTCTATGCTAGCAACATTGGCTAGGCTAGATTCTAATAAATATGTGAGATATTGGTAGATAACCATAGTTTATTGCATTTATAATAAAAATGTATAGCATGGTTATGGGTGATGGCAATACCATACCAAATTACTTTCCTTACCAAAAGAATGCATGATCAGTTGATGACAATGAAGAGAGGTTTTGAAGCTCCCTCTTTCAAACACTGCTCTAATTTGGCTTGGACGTTTTTTAGAGTTACAAGGTA
The DNA here is from genome assembly GCA_028583015.1 of Wollemia nobilis. Taxonomy (NCBI): domain Eukaryota; kingdom Viridiplantae; phylum Streptophyta; class Pinopsida; order Araucariales; family Araucariaceae; genus Wollemia; species Wollemia nobilis. Next base: position 4,054,166 of record JAQPPZ010000523.1, on the reverse strand, counting down.
AGATATGCCTTGGATAATAGTAACAGATAAATATGATAATGGAAATCCTATACTATTCTATACATAGACTAGGGTTTTGAGCAATACTGAATCCTATTATGACTTCAATAGAGAAATTTTAAGGCCAACCTTGAAAATTATGTATGGGTAGTGTCCCAGAATTCCTCCTCTAGCTAAATAATTGTTCCAAACAAAGCAAGTTTAGGAAGGAGACTGGTACATTTTGACTAAGGGTATAGTCATTATACTTTATGGCTTCACTAGAAAACCATTCTTACTACCACATTTTATCAGTAGCAGAATATTGGCATTGGAGTATTGCAGATAAGCTGACTATATCAACTTCACTTTTGGTACTAGGATAAAGAGGAAAGGGACTATCATTATTCTTGCAATGTGGAAGATATTACAATAACAAGAAAGGGCCAGTATAAGAAGATTACTCAAACCTTGGAAAAACTAAGTCTTAGTTAGCTTCCTTAGAGATGGAGGTATGACCCAACCAATATATTTTTTCAAAAACTAACAACTCCCAATGGTGATAAGGATCCCAAGTTTGAAAGGACTTTGAGGCCACAAATTGAAAAATCTAGAAATAATAGGGAGAAATATCCATTAGAATGGAATGTTGTAAAAATGGAACCACTTACCCCTTTGAGAGAATTTTATGAGCAAATGGTTGATTATGAGCCTAAGCATAAGAAATCCCACTAGCTAAAAGAAGCAAAAATTTAATCAATTTAGGAGAAAGCTGGTTGTGATGAGGTCAATATTTTGGAATTATGGAAAATAGGAGTTGATACAAATACAATAGCTCTTAGGTTTGAATACCAATTTGATATTGATTTCTATGAGAGATATGATAAACATCTTAAGACTTGGATGGCCAAGAATAGTAAAAGCTTAGCATTCAACTTCAGAAATGCTAAAACAAGAAAAAAAGAGAAAGGTAATACTAAAGGGAAAATTTCAGAGGTAAAAAAGTAGAAGAAAGAACAATACCTCTAGCTTCTCCCTCCTCACCACCTCAGTAGTAGGATGACATTACAAAAAATTCATCATTAGTGACTAAGGAAGCATAGTTTGTTTTTGAACCTTCACAAGAACAATTATAGAAATACATTGTGGTAGTTGTACTAATAAAAAAGATGGGATATTCTGGTGATAATATAAGGAAAGATGAATAAAGAAATGTAGAAAATATTCAATTAGAACAAAGGCCAAAACATTTGGTCTTGGGGGCAGAAATTATTTCACTAGGTCTAATTAGAGATAAAACAAGTGATAGTTTAGCCTTTTCTCCTATTAAATTTACTACCATAGCCCCCTCTAAGCCCTTAAGTTCCCCTATTTGAGAGGTTGCACTACCAACTTCACAACAACAATATGATACTCAAATGGTTAAACCTTCAATTTCTATTGTATTCAAAAGAAAGGCAAAAGATCCAGTAGGGGAGACTGATAAGGAAATTAGTGAAAAAAATTGGATCAGACACAAGCAGTTGAATAGACATAGGTCACAACTATAGAGCAATCAATTCAACAAGTGCAACAACAAAGTGTTGATGATATTTTTCAACAGTCTACTTTAATAGACATAGGTATGATACCTATATCTTATTCTCTTTCTACTTCTTCTTTGTTAGCTTTTGAGGATATATCAAGTGGGAGAGATCTATCACATGTACTAATAAAATGCAAAAAATATGAAAGAATAGAATTCTGCACTATGACCAAAATATACTATAAATAGAAAGTGGAAAAAATACAATGTAGTATGGAGGTGATGGTCACTCCATTAATATAAGCTAAAGAACTACATTGTGCTCCATCAAGGAGCTCTACCACTATCTACTACTATAATAAACTTGATATACTTGATATTTATGATCTCTTTATCTATTCTATATAATCACTCACTATAAGGCCCTTTATATAGGAAGATAGATTCCTTGGCCAACACTCAACCTAGTTGTACAAGGGGACACCTTGCATATTACAACTTGCACATTGACACTTGTGAATTTATTACATTGCTTGAAGTAACTAGCTAACTTCCCCCTAAAGTAATATCCTACTCTAACTATGTACCAAAGGTGGTGCATTTACATGATCCAAATAATGTAATATACTCTAACACCCCCCTCTATTACATTATTTTGGTATTTGAATATTTTAATCTTCAATATGGATCTTCTTCTTACGATTGGTCTTCAACTTGATCTGGTTCTTTCATCTATTAACTTTGCATTGTAATCCTCCTTCATCTAGTTCTGGTTCTTCTTCTTCTTTAGTTGTGGCTTTGAATCCGATCTCTATGCTCTTACAGGTGGTAGTACTATTGCTTGATTCTTGTAAATATGTTTCTCCTTCTCTATCCTTAATCTATACATAAGCTTCCAAAAAACACTCAAAGCATCATGATAAGATCTTGAATTAGTAGAACTTGAAGTACCAATGCTACATGAGGATTGAAAAAGCTTTTCTAAATATGATTCAGTCAGCTCTATCTTCTTTTTAAGTAATTCTATCAATCCTTTTTGTTCTACTTTTTCATCATTGTAATGTTTATATGTGAGTAATACCATGTACAATGTTCTCACAAAGTCTAAAGAAAGTGAGATGTCACTTTTCTCATTAACGATTACTTCATTGAGACTGGCTTGAAGATAGCATTCCATAGTATCAAAATTATCTTCTAAGGCTTCACAATGAATTACTTTTGATGTTAGGTCTAATGTTCCTTATTTCATGAGTAGATTCATGATCCTGATTTTTATGGCACTTGTTTTTCTTTTCTGAAGGAATTGTTCCTATTAGTGTTAGTTGTATTTTTAGTGGTGGACATCCTTATAGCTCCCTAATCAAGTGCTAATGTGCTTTGATAGTTTCTGTATTAACTCAACAAAAAATGGGCGTAAATTCTATGAAATTGTATTATATTCAAAAAAGGATTACAAGTGTTCCTTTTCACAAATCTACCTTAAAAGGCTACAAAATAGGGTTTCAATATGGTGAATGTCCCCTTTTCTTGAAGTTAACTATTGACTATGTCCTATATTGATGCTCCAATGATCATCAAGGGGGTGAGGGCCTTTTGCATGCATACCACAGTTCTGTTATGTTGAATGATATGAATCCATTTGTGAGGAAAAGTACTCATATTTATAGTTTTAGGAGAGCTTAGGGGGGTGAGGTGTCCCTTTTTAGGTGGCTTGAACCCTAGGTTAAATCCCACCCATGGTAAGGTTAGAGGGGTGAAGTGGAATGTGAGTCATCCCATCACATACCTTGAAGAGGAATCTTTTAAATATCTAGAAATATCCTAGGTGCACACATGTGTGAGTAAGGGTTAAGGTTAACCCTAATTAGGTGGATCCTAGGTTAGGTTAGTATTAAGTTAAGCATCTTTTAAATATCTTAACTAAGTGGTGGGTGCACACATGTGTGAGGATAAGATTAGTGTTAATATTTATTAATCCTAACTAATAATGTGTTTAAGTCATAAAGTGCACTTTATCATAAAGTAACTTTAAGTCAAGGTTAGAGTTACCTTAGGTTTTTTGAAGGTGGTCACATGAGAACCATGATTAGGCATAGGAAAGGGCTTAGATGGCCTAAAGGGGCTTATGGAGAGCCCTTTTGTAAATGTAGGGTGTTTTGAGATTAATTGATGTAATTTGATAGGTTTTACAACCTAATCAATCATGAAGAATAATTTTGTGACCATGTGCAACTTTTAGGTGTCTACATTTGCCCCTTTTTGTACTATAATATGTGGAGACACATGGTAGTGCAAAAATCTGATGACACCAGAAGATGATTTGGTTTTGAAAGAGAATAATGGACAATGGATAATTGTGGGTGGTGGTGGCTTTCATCATGCCATGATGATTATTGAGAGAGTAGACATACGATTGCCTTACTATCATGATCAATGTGAGATGTCCCAATTGTGGAAGGAGTGAATGTATTTGAAACTTTGCCTTTGATACTTCATTGAGCTCGATTTTGATTTGATGAAATTTCTAGTCATAGATAGGTTTTTTTTAGGTGCTTCATCCATGAGTGGTATTACAACTGCCAATCATGGAGAAGGAAATCCATGATCAATCTAAAGACTGCAATGTTTTGGTTCATCAAATCTTCATTTGGGTTAGAATTTTGATGAGAAGAGAAATTTTTCTTTTCAGTTACTACTACAAAGAAGGGTGTAATATGCTCTTTGGCAAATGTTCTTGGACAAACACTATTTCCAATATTGGGTTTTTGGTTGTTGATCATGCGTAAAGCAACTTTTGTAATGATATCTACCCCCTCAAGTGGTGAGGCGATGAGAGGTGAAAATGAGATGGTGATAAAATGCTTGATAAAATTATTGATAAGATGAGATAAGCAATGAGATGGTATAAATATGAAATAATTGTGAGGCAAGGGTATGTTATACAATTGAATATGCACATGGGTAACCTTGGGGCTGATTTTGGTGTAGTTTGGGATCGGTTTCTAGGAAGGGTGCGATTAGATTGGGTCTCTAGGTACCTAGCGACTTAACTTTTGATATCATAATATAGGTAAGCTATATATCATCAGAAAGCTCTTTTGAAGCCTGATCTAATGGTGGTAGTTTTGTGAAATTTGGAGAATCTTTGATAGGCAAAATGTGGGATTGAGGTTGACCTAAATTTTGAAGCTAAGAAATGCAAAAAATATTATGATATCTGATGATGCTTTGATTTCGAGGAAGAATAATTGATGATGGATGATTGTGAATTATGGTGGCTTTCGTCATGCCACAGTGATTGTTGAGAGAGTAGACATAAGATTTCCTTATGGTCATGATCAATGTAGAATGCCCCAATTATGGAAGGAGTGAATATCTTTGAAACTTTACTTTGGATACGTCCTTAAGCTTGAGTTGAGGTGATAAACTAGTTGATCCTAGGTAGGTTTTTGTCAGGTGCTTCATCTCAGAATGGTCTTATGACTGCTATTATTGGAGAATGAAATCTATAATTAACCTAAATACTAAGGTATTTTGGTCCATCAACTATGCAATCAAGGGTGCAATATGATCTTTTGATAAAGGTTTTTATACAAACACCTTTTTTAGTATTGAGTGTTAGAGTATTGATCATGCGTAAAGCGGATTTGATGGGATGTCTACCCTCTCGAGCGATGATGCGATGAGAGAAAAAAATGAGGTAGCGATGAAATGCTTGATAGATTGATTAATGAAGTGAGAAAAGTGATGAAATGGGATGAAAATGGAAGAATTTTGTAGCAAGGGTATGCTAGGAAAGTGAAAAAACATTTGGGGAACCCTGGAAGAGATTTGGGTGCATTTTGGTTTCAATCGTGGGGTACCTAACGACTGGATTGGATTAGTAGGTACTTACCAACCAAAATTTTTGGTATAAAATGCGTAATCGCTAAGTGGGGCGCATAATTTGTGCACCTGAGAATTGCTAGAGAGAAGTGTGAGTGGAGGGAAATTAGTAGAAAGTGATATGGATTGCTATCGGAATCATGATGTGAGGGGCGGGATGGCTGGTCGAGTTGGATATGGTGATGAGTGGGCAGTAGAGGTAAGATGATTTCGAGACCTGCACAACTTATATTTTGGTAATTTGTTTTTTTAAAAGAACCCTAGGGCCCTTTTATAGATGCACAAACCAAAATAAAAATATAAACATAGGATTGTCTACATATGAATGGGAAATTGCATCAATGTCTATGCATGTGTGCAATGTTTGTTGTATGTTTCTCTTTTTTATGAATGAAAACTACACGTTTTTTGATAAGCCTGCATATAAATACATTTTTGCATTTTTTGTGCATTTGCGAGTTGTTTTGTGAAAAAGTGTTGTGGTATGTAAGTAAATTGGCCAAATGGGTATCCAAAAATACCATTTGTTATTGTTTGCGTGGAGTGGCATGTTTTTCAAGGTGCATCATGCATGGGAGTTTTTTTGAGTTGTTTTGCATGAAATTTTATTACGTATGGACATATGAGCCAAATGGGTATCCAAAAATACCATTTGTTTGTTGTTATGTGACTTATACCAAAAAGCGTACACCTAACTATTGCATTAATGAAATCAACATAAAAGCATGACAACATAACAAGATTGCATGTAACAATGAAAATGCGTGTTTATTTTATTAATATTGTCAATGAAAATTGGTTACAATATTGCCCTTCTTAAGGTCACCAGAATTTTGATACTCTTAATACAATTGCCAAAGCCCCAAACGGGGTAAGCGCACTATAAATGATTTTTCAAATAGTCGCAAACTACCCTAGGGTGAAGTAGACCCTCTTCTTTGCATTGAGGAAGGATTTGAATATAGGATCCTTTGAATATAGATCCTTGTGGTCAAGAAACAACAGAAGATAGTTAAAAACATAGGCAGCCTCTCATGATGAGGCCCATTGAAGGTAATAAACATGTATATGCCATTATAACTAAAATCAAGAAAACTAATAAAAGGTGTTAGACATATGCAAGATTCATCAAGATTTCTTGAAAGATGTAAAAAAGAACTACAACTATCAATCTAATGGATCAATTATGCAAAATGAAGCATGAAAGCATGAAAAGAAGCCATTAATGCATATTCTACACTAATATGACAAAATCACTCTAAACACTAAATTTATCGGTCAAAGATATCTAAAACAACAATTGATCAGCTAAAATGCTAATTCTAACTTAACTAATCAGATTGTAATGAAAACAATAAAGATATTTTACCCCTGTTGCAAACCACAGCTCTAATTAGCGATATAAACTGTAAACCATGGCTGAAATCTGCGGTGAGCAACCAAGTGGTTTGCCCTCCAAATTCAAGGGTTATGGGATTGATCTCCTTGTCCAACTGATGTTCAAGGGTTGCCTTCAGTGTCCTCTAAAAATTTTGGTGGTTGAATCATTGAATGGGGCCTCTGTTTGCCCAAATTAGCATTTCTTGGCTCTCCTAGGTCCTTAGGGCATCCATGGCCTAATTCATCATGATGCTTGACAAATTGGCAATGGGTATGGCAACAAGGCTCTCTCTATACACTCAAATGAGTCCACAATTTGATAGGGCTTCTTTGATTTGATGTCCAAAATGTACTCTCTCTCAATATTTCGATAATGCTTCATTTTCAAAATTATCTATATGATTACCCTAATTCGAAGGGGTACTTATAGGATGTCCCAGAGGTAGGGGTGGCTTCATGGAGAAGCCAAGATCAAGAAGGGGTGGTTAAGATAGTTGGATTGGAAGTTTCCATCCTCTAACCACCGTCTTCTAGAACAAATTGCCGTTCAAACCGATTTGGCTCGGATGAAGGCCAACTAAACTTTAGTTAAGACCGTAGGTTGCAGCTTTGGTTTAGACTATAAACTGTAGGCCTTAGCCGTGGTTCAGACTGTAGACCATAGATATGGGCTATGGTTTAGAATGATTAGGCCAAGGAGCCCAAATTGAGTGGTTATAACCACTACTCTATCTTGGAGTCTGTCCAAGATATTCCATATGGTCTTGTAGCATGTCTATATGAGTAGTCGCTCTCGACATGATGTGTTTTAGGTGTCTAGAGATGCCCCTTTTGAGATGCTTTGTGAGATCAAAAAATGCTAAGAAAAAATATATCTCCTAAAATGATGTCAAATATTATATGGTGATCATTAGTTGGATCAACATTAGATGCCCTAGGTCCTGCAAAAGGAAGCACATCTTGGAATCATTGCTTCCAACTCTTTGGAGGCTTAAACTTGAAAGAGTTTGCACTCATCATCAAACATTTGAGTAGCTTTGGCACTACAATAGGATTTAGGCCTATATAATCGAAAGGATGAGAGTTACAAATAAATTATCATATTTGCTATTTTCCCCAAGCAAAGGGGTAAGCTTATGATAGTTGTTGACAATGATTCACAAGGACGAATGTAATTTTGACAAGATCAAGGGATCTATGATCTCCGAGATCTTCTACTAATTTTGATTATGATTTGATATTATGACTACCCCCTCAAGTGACAAGTCGATGAGGGTAATGACAATGTATGAAGTGACGAGGTCGCTTGACCATAATGAATGATCTGAAAAAATTTAGATTTGAGCACTTTAATGCCTTGGCTAGGCGTAGTTCAACGTATGATTCCAACTGTTAATAGTATTTGCACATTTCTATCCCATGAAGTAGTCAAGATACAATAGCTTTCTTAGGGAATCAAATTGATACAAGTCCAATTAGATTTGTGTTGAATCAAATTATCGATGATTTGCTGAAAATATGTCAGGAGAAATGGCATGCAACGCCTTGTTCCCATGGAGCAGTCCGGCCTAGAAGGCCTTCTTAGGGATTGAAAAGAAGCATTTCAGATCAATGATGATAATTTTTCCCCAAATTTCCTTATGGTAATTTACTCATTTTGTCGAATTGCATGGATCACAAGTCGCTCCAACCGCCAAGTGTATAGGGTAAATTACTGAATACAAGGCGCATTTGGTTTTTTAATTATTTGATTTTTTTGTTAATTTTGATTTATTGATCAATCCTGGTGCTTTGGATATCACCAAATTTTGTAATATTAATTGTTCTTTTTGAAATTTGATCTGTTAGGAGTCATTAATTTACCATTTTAGACCTTCCCATTGTGGGGTTTGAGTGTATTTAATGCTAGTTGTAAACTGTAGGTACTGTCTACAGTTGAAAATTTCCAATTTTGGAACCGCAAGTTCGGGCTGTAGTCCATCAAAATTAGGGAAACTATAAATAATTTTTCCACTTTGAAAATTTCATTATTCTCATTCAAATAACTACATTTCAGAGAGCTCTAAGAGGTGAGAGACATTCCTTGATCTAGAACGCTGCCAAACTTGACCTCAAATTTCACTCGTACCTCGATGGTGGACTCGGGACAGCCATCCACTAGCAAAGGCCTCGGTGCAGACAAGGTAACTCAAAATCGAGTCCTCGCACTCATTACCAACTAAAAATAAAATAAACCGCATTAAGTAATGGGTTAATGAACTTTACTAAATTGTTGGCAATGAACCTCACCGTAGACTAGGCTAGGTTAGATTTTATTATTTTTTTTGGCTAGCTAGGCTAGGAAGGGACCTAAAATGGGTCTCATTCCTAGACCGCAGTTGGCACCTACGACTCCCAATTATCAGTTTGGGAACCGCAGTTATCAACTGCGGTTAGATTTTAATTTTCCAACGATCAAATTTGACCACAGTCGAACTGCAAGGTTGACTCACAATTCGATGACTTTGGAAAAAGTTTCTAATTTTTCTCACTTTTCTAAGGTTTTCTAGAAATTAATGCCAGTCATTGCATGTTTGAGATGCTTTTTGAATTTTCTTGATATTTTTGACGTTTTTAGAGTCGTTTTGTATCTATTTTTGCTGTTTTTTAGTTAGATTTTTCTCTTATGCATTTTTTATTTCCAAAAATTAACTTCTAGGGCCCGAGAGCCAGATATACTTCACACCCTCTGTTGATAGCTCACTGCAGGGGAGTAGTGTTGGAGTTTGATTGATTTCTATTATTAGTGTGTTTTTCTATTTTCATGGGGCAATATTCCCTGTGAATATCTCCAATTGTAATAGGTAATATTTAGGTGGTTTGGTGTGATGTTGAGAAAATTTGATTCTCATATATTTGTTTTCTTTACCCACTTAGAAGATTCATTTTGTCTTTTACTAACTTGGGAGATTCGTCAATTACATTACCAAGCTATATATTGTAATGGATTATCATGAATTAATCAGTTCAGACAAATTTTTCTCACATGTGGTATTAGATTCAGGTTTGATAGAAACCTTTTTAGTTATTTTTGTTTAAGATTTTTTTTTTGTGTTGTTTCAAGACGACAACGACACCGTTCTTCACTCCCTCCACTATTATTTCCACCATCACCTCCATTATCGATAATTTTGAGTCTTCCTAATTTCAATTTAAGTGCCAGGACCTGCATCCGGTTAGTCGAAGTCGAAGCCACTAGAAGCTTGTATCGGAACTCCTGTAGCTGCTCCTTCCCCATACAGAGCATCCCCTGTTTGTCGGCATTCATGAGCACAAGGCTTTGAAGTGTTGGATGATCTGAAATGATATGCCGTAACAAATAATGTCTCGCAAGGCCGCAATCAACGAGTTTATGGTCTAAAAAACTCTCAATTTTAGGCCGCCATTTGTGTAGAATGACTCCGGGATGCTATCCCGTTCTTAACACCTCCACCACCATGAAAGTAAATGCTTCTCACCTATGGGATATTTTTATTTAGCCATTCATATGTTGGTATTTATCTTATATTAAGAAGGATTTGCTTGGAGCGATGTATAATACCTATAGTCATTTGAGTTTAATTTGTATGGATTATGATGTTCTTTTTCACATTAGTTTAAGCATCAATTTAGTAGATATGGATATTATTTTTGGAATTTGTAACACTTGGTAAAGTAATTATTTTTTTTCAAAAAAAATAGAGTAAAAAAAATAAAAAAATTGATGTGCACATTAGCATGTGCTTCTGTAATCATTGGAATTTAGCACTGTTTGCTGCATTTGAAGAACAATCATTGGGATTGAAAGTCCACCAGCATGTAAGAAAGGAGTTGCACCATTGATTTGTAAAAATGGAAAATGGCAACATTAATGTCCCAGTACCATAATTTAGAGGATCCAACTATGACTACTGGTCAATCAAGATGAAGCACTTGCTCATTAGCAAACGTGCTTGGGAGATTGTGGAGGATAGCTACATAGAGCCAACCGATTGGAGTACTATTCTAGCTACCTATAGACAAGCAACAAGAGAGGCACAAAAGAAGAATAGTCTTGCAATATTCTACTTGCAAACAACCTTGGATGAGAGCATTTTCCCAAGGATTGCAAGTTGTGCATCATCCAAATATGCATGGCAAGCTCTAAAAGAGAGTTATGAAGGTAACACTCAAGTCAAGCAGGTGAGATTGCAAAATCTAAAAATTGAGTTTGAAAATCTCAGGATGAAGGAAAATGAAAATTTTGGAGACTATTGCATGAGAGCCAAAGCATGTGTTGATAAAATGAAGACTCTTGGTGAAGAAGTGAATAATGAAGTCATTGTAAAGAAAGTTTTGAGGACATTTTTATCCAAATGGATCCATGTATCCATTGTAATTGAGGTGAGTAAGGACTTGAATAATCTCACATATGATCAGCTCATGGGTTCCTTAATGTCCCATGAGGAGAGATTCTCTTCAACTCCAAATGTTGTGGGAATGGAAAAAAAAAACATTTTCATCCAAAGAAGGTGAATCTAGTTCAAGAGGAAGAGGCCAAGGAAGAGGCCAATGGAGAGAAATAGGTAGATCTTCTTCAAGAGGTAGAGGTAGTTTTTATCCAAGAGGAGGAAGAGGTGGCTTCCAAGAAAGAGGAAGAGGTGGCTCTCATGAAATAGGAAGAGGTAGCTATCAAGGAAGAAGTAACAAGCAATGTTACTATTGTAACAAGTATGGGCACTTTGAAAAATATTGTAGATTAAAAGCATCACATGGAGGAAGAAGCAATAATGCACACTGGTGAGGAGGAGGACTCATCAATTTTGTTTTTGTCATATGGCAAATCTGATGAAAATATGAATGAGACATGGATTCTTGATACCGGATGTTCCAATCACATGACCAGGAAGGAGGAGTTGCTATCTACAATTGACAATTCCTACAAGTCCAAGATCAAGCTTGGAGATGACAAAGCACTGCAAGTTGAAGGAAAAGGAACCATGGAAGTACCCACTAATGAAGGTAAGAAGAAAGTGACTGATATTTACTACACTCCAAATTTAAAACATAATTTGTTGAGTGTTGGGCAAATCATGGAAAAGAATTTTAAGCTTGTGTTTGAAAACAATAAGTGTGATATTTTTTATAATAATCATGGGCATAGGCACGTCACTACTATTCCCATGACCAAGAATATATTGTTTCATCTAAAATTTGGAGAAGAAAATAATGATTTTGCATGTGTAGCCATTGATAGCAAAAGTTGGCTATGGCACTTAATATTTGGCCATGTAAATTTTCCTAGTTTGAGGAAAATGGTTTCTCAAGAGATGGTATATGGGCTACCTAAAATTGATGATAAAAAATGTGTGTGTGAAGGATGTGCTTTGGGCAAGCACTCAAGGATTAATTTTCCAAAAGGCAAAGCATGGAGAGCAACTCATCCCCTTCAATTGGTGCATTATGATATTTGTGGGCCAATGCAGATTTAAAGTATTGGTAAGAATTCATACTTCCTCACCTTCCTAGATGATTTTTTAAGAATGTGTTGGGTTTATCTTTTGAAGACAAAGGATGAGCTATTTGATTGTTTTAAATATTTTAAAAATCATGTTGAAAATCAAAGTGGGCACTATGTAAAATGTTTAAGGACTGATAGGGGAGGATAATTTTGTTCAAATGAATTTCTTCAATTTTGTAAAGATTGTGGTGTTAGAAGGCAACTCACAGCTTCTTACACACCACAAAAAAATGGTGTGGCTGAGCATAAAAATAGAATAGTGGTAAATATGACAAGAAACATGCTAAAAACAAAGCGATTAACTAATATGTATTGGGCTGATGCGGTAAGGAATTACATTTATATTTTGAATAGGAGTCCTACTTCTAGATTGGATGGCATCACTCCATATGAGACATGGTATGGAAGGAAACCAACTGTAAGTCATTTCAAAGTTTTTGGTTGCTTGGCTTATGCATATGTTCCTGATGAAAAAAGGAATAAGTTAGATCCCAAAAGTGAAGCATGCATATTCCTTGGGTATTGTGAAAATACAAAAGCATATAGGCTCTTTAATCCAAAGACACACAAGGTTGTCATGTCTCGAGATGTGATTTTTGATAAGGGGGAGTTTATGGTCATAAAAAAGGCCATATTGAGAAGTCAAAATCTCTTTTGACTGGTGGTATTATTGATGATGATGAGCAGTCCACTAATGTTTTAATTCCAAGTGCTACTAATCCACCAAGCAGCCCCTCATATAGCTCTCCAACAATAAGCCCTTCATCTAGTTCTCCACAAAGTAGCCCCTCATCTAGTTCTTCAGTTTCAAGTGCAAGTTCAAGTCCACCAAGGAAGGTAAGAAGCTTAAGTGACATTTATCGAAGGAGTACTATTCAAACAAATGAATATTTCATACTATTGAGTGAATATTCTCCAATTAATGTGTTGAAAATTAAAAATCTCCAACAAAACCATCCATACTCTCAAATTTTAGATACAAATTTTCAAAGAAGAGTTACAAGAAGTCAAGCACAAGAGGTAGATCAAGTGGTGAAAAGACTTGAAAACTTGCATATGTATGGTGATGAAAATGATGGTAAGCCCAAAGGTGATGTTGTGAATTATGCCTTAATTTCTCTTGTTGATTTAGAACCATATTGTTATGAACAAGCATGTACTAATGATGTATGGATGAAGGCAATGAAAGAAGAAATGAACTCCATCAAGAAGAATGATACTTGGGAGCTAGTTGAGCTTCCAAAAGGCAAGAAAGTTGTGGGCTCTAAATGGGTCTACAAAACAACATATAATTCTGATGGAAGTGTGGAGAGACACAAATAAAGACTTGTGGCCAAGGGGTTCACACAAAGGTATGGCATTTATTATGAGGAGACTTTTGCTCCAGTTGCAATACAAGAAACAGTGAGGATGGTTCTTTCTATTGCTGCTCATAAAAGCTGGAATGTACATCACTTGGATGTAAAAAGTGCTTTTTTGAATGGATTCTTGGATGAGGAGGTTTATGTGCAACAACCTCAAGGATTTATAGTTCAAGGTAAGGATAATATTGTGTACAGGTTGAAGAAGGCCTTGTATGGTCTTAAGTAAGATCCAAGAGCTTGGTATTCAAGATTTGATGGGTACTTCCGTCAATATGGTTTTGTGAGAAGCAAGAGTGAGCCAAAATTATACTATAAGAAACAAGGTAATGACATTCTCATTGTTTGTTTATATGTGGATGACTTGATTTACTTATGTAGTAATCCTAAATTGAATGATGACTTCAAGAATGCCATGATGCATGAATATGATATGAAAGATCTAGGCTTGATGCACTATTTTATTGGTATGGAGGTGTATCAAAGTGATAGTGAAATTTTCATTTGTCAAAACAAATATGCCAATGATATGTTAAAAAAATTTGGGATAGAAAATTGTAAACCTGTTGCAACACCAATAGCTCATGGTGAGTTGTTGGGTAAGTATGATGGAACTAAAAAAATTGATGTGACCACATATAGAAGTATGGTTGGGAGTTTGATGTTTCTCACCAACACTAGACTAGACATTGCATGTGTTGTATCACTTGTATCAAGGTATATGAGTGACCCTTTTGAATTACACATGAAATATGCAAAAATAATAATGAGATATGTAAAAGGTACAATGGATTTTGGCATCCATTATTGTAAAAATGAAGATGTAAAATTGTTTAGTTTTAGTGATTCAGATTGGGGGAGTAATATGGATGATAGGAAGTCTACATCAGGTCATTGTTTCAGCCTTGGATCTGGTTTAATCACATGGAGCTCAAAGAAACAAACTATAGTTGCTCTCTCTTCCACCGAAGTAGAATACATTGCAATCACAAGTGCTAGTGCTCAAGCATTGTGGTTGAGGAAAGTCCTTGAAGAAATTGGAGAACAACAATATGGTCCTACTACATTGTATTGTGATAACATGAGTGCTATTCATCTAGCATATAATCCGAGACATGGTCGAGAAGAAGGTGATTGAATTGCATCATTGCAGCACTAAAGACAACATTGTAGATTTTTTCACCAAGGGAGTTGTCAAAGATCAATTTTTGAAGTCGAGGAACTTCCTTGTCAGTCCCCTCAACTTCAAGGGGGAGTATGTTGGAGTTTGATTGATTTCTATTATTAGTGTATTTTTATATTTTCATGGGGCAATATTCCCTATGAATATATCTAGTTGTAATAGGTAATATTTAGGTGGTTTGGTGTGATGTTGAGAACATTTGATTCTCATATATTTGTTTTCTTTACCCACTTGTAAGATTTGTTCTATCTTTTACTAACTTGGGAAATTCGTCAGTTACATTCCCAAGCTATATATTGTAATAGATTATCATGAATTAATAAGTTCAGATTAATTATGGCTCACAAATCGGAGTGGTTCAGAGCCTTTAGATTTGGTTATGTCTTGGATCTACCCACGATTAGGGTAGATACAATATATATGACCATGTTGGCCCTTCATGAAGTTCTTCAAGTGGCTCAGTAGTGACGATAAATACCATTAGGTTGAAATGACCTTCACCTTGGAGGATGTCTAGAAATATTAGGATCCCTATTGATGGCAAGGCCATGACCTCCTCTTCCTCTCAGAGGATGAAGGTTGTTTGCAATGCTATCTTTGATGATCAAAGCAACGAGGTCCAGTGACAGATGGATCATGAAGGTGTACACATCGACTATTGGTAGGGGGAGCATATCTTCTCTATAATAGAGGCAATATTCATGCACCCGGTCATGTAGATAGTCCTTCCAGACTCCTCAGACATGAGAATCCCTTGGAACCTTCTTGCCAGTGTTAGAAGGGTTGTTCAGAGCACCATTCGTCGGCCACTACTCCTAGCCTTGGGGAGTGCTTTGTTATGCCAGCTCTAGTGGGAGCTATATCAGGTGACCTGTAGGATCTAGGTAGGCATCAGTTGTAGCCTACTACTATAGATCTGGGGTTGTCAGCACATTCACATTGAGTGTCCTATAGAACTACCACTTAACATTACTACCATTGATGATCACCATTAGTGCTACGCATCTTGATGGCCTTGCGAGGAGGAGGGATTCCAAAGTAGCTCCCATGAAGGGGACATCAAAAATTACCTTAGCCCATATAGAGTGGTGCCCATACATGGGGTGCCTTGCATGATCGAAGGATGACAAGCGACTACATCACTCATCGGGACAGGTGGCTCCTGGGCCGCAAGGACAAGATCAGGGAGTATAATTTTTACTCTTGTGTCTTATGATAGTTTGGCTTAGTGCATGATTTACCAGAGTTGTCTATCATCTATAGATGACTGGATCTAGAGACATGCTTACAATGGGTACAACTAACAACACTTGGTGATTCAGCTGATGATTTCTAGGAGTCAGGGGTTTCTATGGCTGGGACTACTCCTACATACAATGCTTGATGGTCGCTACTAGAGTGGTAGGGATCTGGGTCCCTAGATCAGGTTGATGACAAGGCTAAGGTTGATCCATAGGGGCACAATGTGTGCCCACAGACTGAGGGTGGCTGGGGGGCATAGGTTGTAGCAGGAGATGACCCCCTATGTATATCGAAGAGGAGGCACTAGATGAGGGTGAGGTACCTCCAAACAACAAGGTAGGCCAGCTACTAGCCCAAGTAGCAGATATATAGAGACAATTTAGGCGGTTCCACACTTAAATGATACAGAAGGACACTAGCATCACCATATTAGAGGCAAATCTAGCTCATAGTGAGATACAAAAATAGTAGATCTAGGAGGAGCTCATAGGTGCCATAGTTCATGCCATAATAATAGAGGTTTAGATTCAGGAGCTGACTAGCTCACTACAGGTATTAGAGGTATGGTGAGCTATGGCTATAGTAGAGAGGGACTTGGCTTAGTTCCAAGCTCATAGAGGAGACCCCTCCTCATCTTAGGATATCATGGCACCACCAATAGCACCATCATCTATAATTCTAGGAGGTGGTGATCCCATGGCAGAGATTAGATGGCTAACTTCCCTCATAGAGGAGGGAAATGACCTTTGCGATGTGAGGGTAGCTCACATCTCCCAGCTAGAGGGCTTTATAATATTGTAGTGCTTATAGGTACTAGAGGATAGACATACTACGATGTCTTAGAGGACCAGGTCAAGGACTACAAGACAATCCATAATGAGCTCCAACTAGTAGACTCATAGGACAAAGAGGACACATAGGTCCTCTAGCACACATGGATGCAGCTCTCATAGGGGTCACAGGGAGACAGGTGTGACTTCTAGTCATAGGTCTAGCCACATAGACATACCAATATCCCGTGTGCTAGGCCTCTTTGGGTTAGGTGGCACATAGGGCCCTCAGTAGGGTACACAACAGGCACCAAAGCCGACTACAGAGCAGGCTCTAGAGCACAGGGCTGAGGGAGGTGGCAAGAGATCTAGTTTAGAAGGAGCAAGCCAGAGCTAGGGCTCTACTAGATCTAGGCTACATTTTTGCATATGTATCATTTTTTGGCGTAAGGTCTAGGACCTACAGGATTGTATCCTATGGGAATTTTGTACTCCTGATGTACTCTGTTGGACACACACACACACACACACATATATATATATATAAGATTAATAATTTATGACTCATTATGTGTACTTGTGCATTTTTAATTTTATGTTTATTTGATGCACATGGATGCAATGCTTATGTTAATTTGATGCTATATGATGTGATGTATGGAATGAATTATTTACATGATGGTAATCTAATGTAAATGAACCTGTATGCTTTAATCACTTAAAACATAAGGAATGAATACAATAATGTTTATCAATCTAATGGATGACACCATAGAATGTATAAAAATCATGAATGTAATTGAAAATTCTTAAGATAATAATTTGATCAATTAATCACCCATATATGAAATGCAATGGTATGCGATGTTATGATGCAAATGATATAATATGTTATTCTATTTTCCTTTGCAAATTTGAAAAATATGCATGATATAGTCAATGTCCATATAAATATTATTTCTAATATCCATTTGGTATCTATCCTATATCTTTGATTGTGCTTTATATGATGATGTATCATGGACTCGATACTTTGCAATTTGATGATTTTATATGGTTTGTGATAGTTGGTGCTTTGTTGCTATTAGAGAAATTTTTGAGGTTTTCCATGAGACTCAAACACCCTAGTAAACTTATCAAAAGTTGCATACTAACCACACTAGACTTCTGAAGTGCAAGGCTTTTGCTAGGATAGGCCCTAACTGTTCATTATCCCTGTTTGTACACATGAATATTTTAAGATAATACACAAGCGTTCCCCAATGTCAAGCGGGATTATTTCAGCCCATTGAGAAGATAGGGGTTCCACAAATGTCTTATCCAATCCCAAGTTTAGATTTTAGTTGGACTAAGCCACTAGGCAATGTAGGACACCTGAAGCTAGCTCTTCCATATTCAAACATGGTTCTGCCCACAAGTGAGATACAAGTGTATCAGATATATCATCATGCATAAGGTACAATAGTACCGACAATTCTAGGGATTCATGCTCATTCCTTTCTATCCTTCAATTTTTGGGATACTTGCTCATATGTGGTGAAGCAAGGGAGTTGATTCCATCTTCATTCTGAACTATCTCTGGATCTTCATTTGATCTCTCTTTGAACTAGATTTATGATCTTCATTTTATCTCCACTCGAACTTTGATTTATGATATTCATTTGATCTTCACTTTGAACTTGATTTGAGCTTATTTTCTGATCTTCATTTGATCTTCACTTTTCAGCATTTACATGTGATAATTTTCTTCAAAAAATTTCCTTTGGGATTTACTTGGGAAAACTATTTCTAGTATATCGATTGAGGATATCGATCTTATTATATCAATGTGGGATATCAATCTAAGAATTCGATCTATGATATCAATATTGAGGATTGATGTGGGATATCACTCTAGGATATTTCTCTTTTTATCGTAAGCAAGGGATTCTAAATAGGGAACTAACCTATCCTTTTGCCAACTGCCAACATTTCCCATACTATCTGCATATATGGATAAGCAATAATAACTCTTTTCACCTCAAGATACTCCGTACTGCTTTGCAACTTTCATCTTCCCCTAGTCCTTGTTAGGATTGTTTAATTTGTTGATTAGTGATAGGATTATGATATGCTAAGGGCTATACTAACTGAACCTCATCTACAAAAGCAAAGTAAGGTTTCTACCAACTCTTGATAAGACCTCTAGGCATGGTTGAATGAATGAAAAACCCTAGTATATCTCCATAGCAACAAAATAGGTTGTGTTGAAAAATACCATTACTCACATGAATGATGGATTATGATAAATGCAGAGATGCATGATTTAGACACAAACATGGTGTCATTTGTAAGATTAACAAACATAATCCCTCCTACTACGGAATGCAATGAATGACAAATGCCTATATGCAATGTAATGATGCAGCAGATGCATGTGTGAATGTAAAATGAAAATGCAAAATTCAAATGCAAATGCAAATATTTTTGGATTTTATGCTTTACCATTTTTTTTGGATTTTATTGATTTTATAATTTTTATGAGTTTTGAGCCTCATATCTGACCAAATGGTGAGTACATGCCTATGGAGCCTTTAGGAGTGACCAAACAGCAAGGAAATATCGTTGAAGCCTTTAGATTGACCAAGCGATTTTTTAACAAAATCCTTGGAGCTTTTTAGGATGACCGAGCGGTTTTAAGCAAACCCTCAGAGTCTTTTGGGTTTGACCAAAGGGATTATGAGCACCTTTGGGACTTTTTGGGATGACCAAGCGATCTTTTAAGAATCCTTGCAACTTTTAGGTTGACCAAGCAATTGTTTTAGAAACTCTCGGTGCCTTTTGATTGACCAAACTACTCACAGATGAGCTTGGAGCCTTTTAGGATGACTAAGCGATTATAAAAAAACCCTCGGGGCCTTTGAATAACATGACCAAGCGGTTTTAGGAACCATTAGAGCCTTTTGGAATTTTACCAAAGTCCTTTAAGACGCCTTTGGAGCTTTTTGATTAACCAAACTACTTATGAGAGTGTTTTGATCCTTTTGGGATGACCAAGTGGTTCCAAGAAACCCTCAAAGCCTTTTACTATTCTCTTAAGCATAAAACACATTAACATGGATGATGTTGAGAGGTTCACGCTCTTCAACATATCCTAGTTATGTTAGGTGATAGGTACCCGGACCAATATTTTTAGATATGATATAGGGTCCTAGCCAATTAGCCATGAATTTGTCTCGCATATTTGGTGGTAAATTAGAGTTCTATTGGTTCTCTTTCAAGACAACATCCCCAACTTCAAATTCTCTCTGGTGGACTTTGATATTGTAAGCTCATTTTAGTTTCTCCTGATAAATGTTGAGATTCTCAAGGGCATTCATGCAACATTCATCAAGCAATGTTAATTGATCCATTTGAGCTTATTGCACGGTGTCATCATCGATGAACTCTTTCAATGCAATGCACAACATTGGAATTTCCAATTCCAAGGGCATAATGGCCTCAATGCCATATACTAGTGAGAATGATGTTACCCCAATGGGTGTTCGAATACTAGTCCTGTAAGCCCATAATGCAAGGGGCAATTGGATATGCTAGTCTTTGTGGTTTTCTTAGACTGTCCTTTTCAAGATGGCCACCATTGTCTTATTTGAAGCTTCAACCTGCCAGTTTGCTTACGGATAGTATGGAGTCACAAAATTGTATTTGATTCTATATTTAGATGTCAAAGCTCTCATAGTTTTGTTCTTGAAGGATGTCCCATTATTCGATATTATTTTGGATGGAATCCCAAAACAACTTATGATATGCTCTAGTATAAACTTTGCTATACGAGCTCCTATTTTCGTTGTTAAGGGTATTGTTTCTGATGAGGCCTTAAAATACCTCCATCATAGCATGTTTTGAACAACTAAAACTTGCCTAAAACTTTGTGATTTACTTTATATACTAGCTAAGTTGATCTAATATGTTGTGTATTAATTGTTTGTATGATTGATGTGTTTGGAATATTATATGCTGATTTTTATAGTTTTTGTGTAGTTTTATGTCACTTTGCCATGACTTGTTACATAAGAGATATGCTTGGGCTGATAGCAAAACTTTACTATTCTTATTTTGATGTTTCTAAAGCATTAATTTCTTTGAATTTAGCAAATAGTGCAAAGAACTGTTACTATGCAGCAAAAACTGGTTTTTCTATGTAAATTCCAGCCAACTACCAATGAATGGTAAGGCATGGAATTCACACATGAAGAGAAATGAAGGCTATTGAAATCTAATCCTGAGGACTAATACACCTAAGAAATGTAGCTGAAATCACTTTAATATTACATAGTTGGTCATTCCAAAGATCTTCAGATTGAGAAAAATAGTCTCTTCATATTGAGCGAATATCTTTGGATTGAGCCACTTAGCTCCAGATTGAGAACATAAAGCACTTTTTGACCTATTGACTAATTTCTAATGATGGAAAAAGGAAAAGAAGGCTGAGGAGGTTAAAGGAAAATATCTCCCATCTAACTTTACCATCCTTGCCGGCAAAATCCACAATTTATGAAAAAGATCCTCTTCTAGGATAAACCCAAGGAATACTGCAAAATAACAAGAATTGATTTGTAGAGCATATTTTATATTGTAATTAAATTTTAGGCATATGTAAAATATAGCTGTCTTCTAGGTTGAGCTAATAATAATAATAACAGTATAAATAGTAGTAGAGAAAATATAGATAGAGAATAAACAAGAAAACTGAGATTGTTACAATTCTGTAACAGGTTTTAGCAACAGATTTGTAATCATGTTCTGAATCAATAAAGTACAAGTTTTTCTATTCATTCTGTTATGTTTGAGTGTGATTAAGATTTAGAGAGAGAGGAACTCATACCTTCTTCTTGAAAAATGAGGTTGGCCACTTCCAAACCTAGTAGGAGGACTAACAGACAGGTTTTGTTCTGATTTTGCTGCTGCAGAATAAGTTATGAAACTTGTAAATTTCATTCTTTTGTAATAGTTAACATCCATTTCAGTCCTAATAATTTATTTTATGTTCAAGATACTTTTGTTATGTGATTAGTAGTAGATCTAATTAGTCTTTTTGCTTTCCAACATCTTTCCAATTTACTGTAATTTCTATTTCCAGCAATTTACAATTTTCTGCAATTTTCCTACATTATTATTTTTGTTTTCAAACCCTACACATAATATTGACAACCTTCTATTACAGAGTATTGACAACACTTAATTCTATTTTTCATTATTGCAATAGTAAATAGACTTTCATTTTGCAACTGTAATTAGGTTTCAAATTTTGTAACTGTAACTAGGGTTTTAATTCTGTAATTTAATCAGATTTCATTCTTGCAACTGTAACTAAGGTTTTATTTTTGTAATCAGTAATTAGTTTTCATTCTTGCAATTATATTAAAGTTTAATTTATGCAATTTGGAGGTAGAAAAGACCTAAAAATCCCCACACAATCAGTTCCACCAATAATAGTTGCTGCTCCCAATTAACCTTAAATTATAGCCCTGTTCACTCCTTTCGCAGATAGCCTTGTACACTACCCTAGATTGACAAATTCATTGAGAATTAATGATTTGATTAACAACAACACATAATTTTGGTGTCGTTTTTGGGGAGAGTGTTGTTAGAAGGTGTCAAAAGTTCAATAGCTATTAATTAGACCGAGTTATGAAAATTTAGGGTAAAATTTGAATATAACAGCTGGTTAAGTAACAATTATTGACTTATAATTTATGTCATTAAGGAGTAGGCATGAATGAGTAGGCCTAGGGATGAAGAAGGCAAAATTATCCAAAGATATCCCTTGCTTATTCCATTAAGAAGATCTTCATGCCTAAGGGTTGAATCAACTATGTTTGAACTACCAGAAAAACTAAAACAAAAACCACCAGCTTCATCATCATTAGAATATCCTGAGCAAGAAAAATTATCAGACTCATTATCAATAGAAGTTTTTGGACCTCTTGAGAAAGAAATTTGGATAGGTTTAACTATTTTTGAAGAATAGGAAATTATGAAAAAAAGAGGTAATCCATATGGGTATGATCAGCATGGTCATTTCCATAATGAAAATGATCAAGATGATCAAGATGTGCTCCAACATCCTAGAAAATTTGAATATCCTATTCTTCTAAATCCCACACAGAACTCTCCCATGAAAAAAATATCACCTTCAGTGCTTCCAACCTTCCAGGGTGTTGCATCTGAAGATCCTGATTAGTTCTTGTTTGAGTTCAAAGTAGTGTGTCAAACCTATGACTATATAAATGATAATCATAAACTTAAGGTTTTTCCTTCAACACTCAAGGACTCAGCATTACACTGGTTCATGAGATTACAGCCAGATTCCATCCAAACCTAGGATCAAATGGAGACTATTTTTTTAGATAAGTATCAAGAGTATTTTCGAGTAAGGAACAAGAAATATGAGTTGTTCAAAATTAAACAAGAAGATGATGAAACATTAGAATATTACCTTGATAGATTTGTGTTTGTTCAAAGAAGGTGTGGACTAGGAGAACCAGAATTATGCAAAACCATTTTTTCTAAGAGGATTACAAGATGAATCCAAAGAGGTATTAGATTTGATGGGAAATGGGGATGTAAGTACTCGTAATATGGATGAGATTGTGGATCTTTGTAGAAATTACTCTTGCACTAGGCAAAAAATAAAGAAAAAGAGTACAAATGGCACTGATGTGAAGGACCTAATAGAGAAACTTGTAAATTTTAAGAATGATATCTTAGTAAAATTAAACACATCTCTGGGAGAAATGTCTGCTAAAGAAAAAACCACATAACCTTTAGCAATTTATTGCCCAAGATACAGGAATAAACATGCCTTTTAGGAATGTCCTCTAAACAAAACATTCATTTTAGTCACTTGTAGTATCTACTCAAAAGGACATTTGACTAACAAATGTCATCTGCTACCACAACTAAAAACTATCCTAGAAACTCAAATAGAAGAACTCAATTATGTGGGACAAAGATAAGGGGGAAACTTTCAACAGTATCAAAATAGCCCTCATTTTCCTACAAATTTGGGAAACAACCATGGAAAAATGTCTTGGGGACAGTTAGAACAATCCCAACGTCCTTGGAATTATTCTCAATGGACAAATTCTCAAGAATGGCCACAGACAGGTTGGAATAATCCATCCTGGAATCAAAATCAAAATAACCCACCATGGACTCAGAATCAAAGTAATCCATATTGGATGCAAAATCAACAGCATTGGGGTCAACAATACCAGTCCTATCTAAGGCAGCAAAGAAATCAAGGTCAAACTCAAAATTTGCTGCCTGCACCAAATCCAAATTTTCAAGGAAAACTAAATCAACAAATGCAACAGGTGAAACAACCTCAATTACCAACTCAACCTGTAATAAATCCAAATAACATAAGGTAGGCAACTCCTGCCTATATGGCTGATTTTGAAGGAAATTTAGATATGCAAATTCTGGATTGTAGCAACATTCAACTAAGTTCAAGGAAAGTTTTACCTAAACCTATCATAATTGAAGAAGAAGAAGAAGAAATAGAACCATAGGTAGAACAGTTACCTTCATCAGGGATAATTCCATACCCTGAGAGACTTAACACTACAACAAAAAATTTTGAATTAGAGTTAGTGAAAGAACTTAGAAAATTAACCATATCACTACCCTTATTGCAAGCCATTAAGGATATACTTGTGATTAAAATAATTTTTTGATATTTGTGCAATAGAAGAGCAGGAAGAAAAAATAAAGCATTTCCTAAAACTATTCATGTTGAAGGAAATATAGCTGATCTCTTGTCAGGAAAACTAGTACCTCCAAAGTATAGTGACCCAAGAAGTCTAGTTATCACAGTGATCATAAGATCAGTACCAATATCAAATGTCTTAGTTGATCTAGGAGCTACAATAAATATCATGACCAAGGATACAATGGAACAATTACAGCTCAAACATCTCATTCTCACATTCATAGTTTTAGAAATGGCTGATAGGTCAGTTGCAAAACTTGAAGGTATCATTGAATATGTCCCTATAGAAGTTTTTTCTTGGGAATACCCTACATATTTTTTGGTTTTACAGCCAAGAAAATCAGCACATGGCTATCCCATTATCCTAGGAAGACCTTGGCTTACAACTGCAACAACCTTTATAGACTGCAGATTTGGAAAAATGACAATTTCAAATGGTATTGACCTAAAACAGATTTCTCTAAATCCTCTTGCAAGAAATTTAAGCAATTTCATAGGTCAGTTATGGTTTCCTGACTCAGATGAAGAACCATAAAAGGTTATTTCCACACTAGCCACTTTGGTAGTAAGGGAACACATAGAAGACCTCCATGACACAAAAATTTCAAAAAATGAAACAGTCCTAATGAATGTTCTACATGAACAAGGGTTAGAAGAGGAAGCAACCAATATCAATCAATTGCTAGTGATAGAAGAAGGTCAAATATCTGAAGAAAGGCCATATATACCATCACATGAAACATCTGTTTCACTACCACATGGGTGGCACCATCACTTGATCTTCCATTCTCATTGTTCCATAAAGGATATGCTTCCATCAAAAATCAATGAGACATAAACTTCTTATGTCCTCCCATCTCATCATTGTCCTCTTAATTCCCTAGTCAACAATTGTGAAGAAGCAAATTCAATCCTTCTAAATACAAAACAAATAGAAGTCCAACTAGGAAAATTTTGAACATAAATATCTAGCTTAGTAGGGAAGAGGAAGAAAAATTAATAGCTATTTTGCAGAAGCATATCCATGCTTTTGCTTGGGATTACAAAGATATGTCAAGGATTCACCTTGATGTATGTACTCATAGAATTTATACTGAAGATATCAAGCCTATAAGATAGCCTCAGAGAAGACTAAATCCTGCCTTGAGGGATATTGTGAAAGAAAAAATTGAAAAACTTCTGGAAGTAGGATTCATTTACCCAATTTCTGATAGCCGGTGGATCTCTCCATTGGTTATAGTGCTTAAGAAAAATGGAAAAATGAGAGTATGTATAGACTATAGAGAACTGAACAAAGTGACATACAAAGATCATTTTCCATTGCCATTCATAGATCAGGTGTTAGATTCTCTTGCTGGAAAGAAATATTTTTATTTTCTTGATGGATTTAGTGGATATAATCAAATTCAGGTTGCACCTGAAGATCAAGAGAAAACAACCTTTACCTATCCATGGGGAACATTTGCCTATAGGTTCTTACCTTTTGGTTTGTGTAATGCCCTAGCAACATTTTAGTGAGTAATGTTAGCCATATTTTTTGATATGACTACCAACAGTGTTGAAGTATACATGGATGATTTCACAGTCTATGGACAGACTTTTGACTTTACATTGGAACACCTTGATAAAGTTTTAAATCACAGTGAAACCTACCAGTTATCCTTAAATACAGACAAATATTTTATGATGATGGAGGAAGGAATAGTTCTTGGTCATCACATTTCTCCTCAAGGGATCTAGTTTGATCCAAAGAAGGTGGAAATTATTAAGAGCCTTCTCCCTCCTAAAATTCAGATTGATGTCAGAAGCTTCCTAGGACACATTGGTTTTTATCGTAGGTTTATTCCTAGCTTTAGCACAATAGGTCATCCTATGTTTGCCTTATTGACTAAAGATTCTAAATTCTCTTGGACTGTAAAGTGTCAGGAATCATTTGAAGCTCTAAAAGAAAAATTAGTAACTCCACCTGTGTTAAGAGGACCTAACTAGACATTACCATTCCAAATTCAGATTGATGCTTCCAATACTACAATTGGAGCAGCATTGGGACAAATCGACAATGGTAAACACTATGCTATCTACTACATTAGCAAGAACTTGACAAGAGCTAAAAAAAATTATACCACAACTAAGAAATAATTCTTGGTAGTAATCTATGCCATCAATAAATTCAGGCATTACATCACAGGTTATCAAATATTCATTCAAACAGATCACACAACCATGAAATATTTGATGAATAAGCCTATGGTGAGTGCAAGGATTATCTGTTGGTTATTGTTGCTGTAGGAATTTGATATCACAATAATCAATAAACTAGGAAAAGCTAATGTTGTAGCAGATTTTTTGTCTAGGTTGCAGAACATAGAGGAAGGGAAATTAGTGGAGGACACTTTTCCTGATGAAAAATTATTTGCTATATCTATCTAATCACCTTGGTTTGCAGATATAGCCAACTATTTTGTCACAAGGAAATTTCCCCCACATTTTACTTCCAAACAAAGAAAATAATTGATCAAATAGAGCTCTTCTTTTGAATGGATTCAAGGTATACTTTTCAAGAGTATTCCTGACCATGTGTTACGTAGGTGCATCTAAAAGAATGAGGTATATGATATCCTTAGGGCTTGTCATGATGAACCCTCCGGTGGACACTATTATGTAAAAAGCACAATTAGGAAAATTTTAGGAACATGATATTATTGGCCATCTCTTCACAAGGATGTGAAAAAGTACATCAAGCATTGTGATGCATGCCAAATAATGGGGAAACCCACTCACACAAATTAAATGCCACTGCAAACTCAAGTGGTTTTAGAACCATTTGAGAGGTGGGGGTTTGATTTTGTGGGACCCATTAATCCACCTTCTCAAGGAAATGTGCATATTCTAGTATACACTAATTACCTGACAAAGTGGGTAGAGGTGCGTGCTTTCAAACATACTCATGAAGAGAAGGTCGCCGATTTTTGGTATAACCAAAATTTTCAAATATTTGGAGCTCCACGGTCTATCACCAAAGACCAAGGACCCCAATTTGCATCTAAAGTTATTAAGGCTTTTACAAAGTTGTATGAAATCAAACATAGGAAATCATCACCTTACCACCCACAAGCAAATGGCCAAGTTGAGGTAACAAATAGAGAATTGGAAAGGATCTTGACGAAAATAGTAGTTGTTCATAAGAGAAATTGGCTAGATAAATTACCTGAAGCAGTTTGGGCTTACAATACTACTTGGAAATCCACTTCTGGATTCACACCTTATGAACTGGTTTTTGGTAAAAAGCCCCTCCTACCTATTGAATTTGAGCTACTAACATTACGCACAATATTGGAAATTGGAATTAAATTGTCAAAGGCATAGGTGAATAGGATTCTACAGCTGAATGCATTGGATGAACTTCGGTTGGATGCTCTGCACCAAACTAAAGTAATTCAGGAGCAAAGGAAGTTGTGGCATGATGGGCACCTGTAATAGATAAAATTTCAACAAGGAGATTGGGCTTTGTTTTTTTATTCTCGCTATGTGGACTTCCTTGGAAAACTAAGGACTATATGGCTTGGACCATACCATATTGAAGAAGTATTTGAAAATGAAGTAGCTCGCCTCTCTCCCATTGATGATTCATAGAGAAAGTTGGTAGTGAATGGACATCGCCTTTGAGTGTACCATACACCTCTGACTAAGGAGGATTTCTTGCAACAACTTGATAGCTTGGATGCACAACAGGTAGAAGAGATTCCCTCTTCCACCACAATTGCCACATATTGAGCATAATCATTGATTTCAAGAAAATAGAAAAATACAAAAAAAAAATCAAAAAAATCGAAAAACAAAAAGATGAATAAATTCTAGTTGTGAATTCCTTCATGGGCATAATTAGAATAAAAAAAAAGAGAGACAGAAAAGGAGAGGTAAAAAAAAAGAGAAAAATGAATAACTCAGCAGTGAAAACCTTTTTCTAAGGCACTACTGAGTTGGTATGCATGAAAACCAGTTTTTTGGCATGCATAACCTTGAAAATTTTTGAGTCACCATTGTACAAATTGACCAACTACATTTGTTTTTGAAGTATTGCAGTAAGCCTCAGCATAGCATCAAAAAATGCAGTCATCTTTCAAAATCTTGCATTAACTTGTTTTAACCAGGCATATGTTTCTTGCACTTTTCTCATTGTAAATATTTGATATATAGTATATGAAAATTAACCATTACTATAAAAGTTTTCATAAGAGTTGGCATAAGCAAAACATGTTTTAAAAGAAGAATGTTGGTTTCTACTGTATCTTTGGAATGACTACTGCATTGTATCTATGGAATGACTGTTGCATTGTATCTTCAGAATGAAGCTTTGTCTTCGGATTAAAAATTGTCTTCGGAATGACAAGTCTAGCCTTGTCTTCAGATTGAAAATTATATTTGAAATGATAAGTCCAGCCTTGTCTTCGGATTGAAAATTGTCTTCAGATTGAAAATTGTCTTTGGAATGACAAGTCTAGCCTTGTCTTCAGATTGAAAATAGTCTTCGAAATGACAAGTACTACTTTGTATTCAGAGTGAACCTTTGTATTCGGAATAAAAATTATCTTCGAAATGAAATTTAATCTTCAAAATGAGCACTTAATGTTATGTTTCCATGTGGCATCCAAGGAGGGAGAAAAGACACGATCAACAAAATTTTTGACTCCATGTGATCATTGACACATGTCAGCTGGTTTGTGGTGATATTTGTCTCATCTTGAGGAAGTATGAAATCATGGGGAAAATAACTAATAACGTGCCACCACCGTTCATTGTTGATAACCACACATGTGGGAAAATCATGTGTAGATCATATGAGCTAAGGAGATTTGACAGTAGGGACGTATGTCCAATGATTGATCGACAGGTGTCCAAGTTAGAAATAGGAAAGCATGCCACTCTTCATTCCGAAGACGTAATCCCTAATGCAACATGATTACAAGAATTTATTTCCAAATTAGAATAGAACATTGCAAATCCAAAGAGAAAACCCTGTAATTTTGTAGAAACCAGAAACTAGTGACCTAGCAGATGACTGTAGCAGCAGAGGTGAGCAATATTTTTAGCACAGTAAGAACAAAAAAATGGGACGAAAGATAAAAATGGAACCAACAGATACTACCATCCTTCGAGATATTCTAGAAGTGTTGCAAATTTTTGAAGATGGAGGGTTTATGCCATTTTTAGACAAATTTGATGGAAGCTCTAAAGATTTGGCTATTGAATTTGCCCGCACATTCAGAAACAATAGGGTGCACATCAACGACATGAGAATTAAGGTAACCCCTGAAGTTCTTAGTCAAATTAGGGAACTTCCATTAAAGGGTCTTCAAATTTCTATAACTAGCAAGAATACACTAGCAAACATAGTTAGTCAATTTCTAGAAGAATATGATTAAGAACCAGAATACTTGATAAATAACATGTGTAAGGGTGTAAAGAGGACCAGCTTGCAAAAACCCTAGGATGAAGTAGCCACATGGGTAATAAAGTTTTTAACCTGTGAAGGGTAGTATGTAGTTTTATTAGGTTATCATTTTAAAATTTTGAACCACCTTAGACATGGTAGGCAACAACCTGAGGTTAGGGTAAATCTTCCCCTATATCTGCACCAGAAGCTGAAAAACATGGCAAAACGCTATCCATAGGGAAAAAGGAGCCTCGCCACCATGGTCTTATCAAATTGTTTTGCAAGCATCATTTCAGAGGAAACCTAAGAAGCTTTGATAGGTTTTACTCTGCTCTGACTGATGTAGTATTCAAAAAAGAGGATGAGGAGGAAGAAGACATAAATGCTACTACAGAGGAGGAAACAGATGCTGCTACAAAAGAAACAGAGTATATTTCCCTAGAATCTTCAACCTCATAAACTAAGAGAGGGTCTGGAACTGGTAACAAAAAAGGAAAATATAAGAGGGTCCATTTTTTTGAGAATATTGTTAATCTAATAGAACAGGGGAGTGAAGTTCCCAGCAAAACTAGAGAAGATATAGAAGTGGATGTAGAGGAAATTCCACCAGAACCTGATACAATTCCTACAGCCCCTGTTGACACAAGAAAAAAAAGTAAGAAGAAAACGTATATGCCAGGAACCAGGAGGTCTATAAGACTCCACCTGAAAGAAATAGAAAAATAGACGATTGAAGAGGAAAACAACCAAGGCAGTCCTGATGTCACAGAAATACAACTAGCCACTGTAAATACCACCTTGGAGGATTTTTCAAATTTTCTTAAACAGTTGGTTGAGGAATATTTTGGACAAGACAATTTTGAAATTGATGCAAACTTGGATGCAATCATAGATAACCTTATGGAACCTTCTGAACAAGACCGAACAGTTGAAACGAAAAGTGAGATAATGGTTGAGCAATAAACTACAGATTATTTGTCTATATTAGATTCTAAATCGAAATAAGAGGAGGTGGACATTGTAGAACAGTTGAGAGCAGCCAAGAGTGTGATTAAAACACAAACCAGATGGGTTGAGGAGAAGGAAAATATCATTGAAAAACATGAAAAAATAATTGTAGAGTTGTAGCAGGAAGTGGAGGAACTAAAGAGCAGACTGTTACAATTTGAAAAATAGTCAACTACAATAGATAATGAGGAAGATTTAGATCAATTACTGTTTGGGTTATCTAGGGCAGATAATTTTTCCCCCTTGATAGAGGTATATTTAGATGAAAACATAAGATCTCATTTCGAAGCAGTGCCCTTCCATTTAAAAGAAACACCTTCTCAATATGGAGATGCTCTAGAATCGATCAGGAGCCTAGAAAAGAATATCTGTGGAGAGTCACAACAGTTATGTCTACAAGAAACACCAACACAAGAGCATTTTGAATAGCAAAATGTAAATAATCAAGTAAGTGCTCCTCTGAATAAGATTTTTGTAGAAGTAGGGATACAAGTAGAATTGTTGTTAGATGTCCAACCAGTGGAAGTAGCATAAAAAGGGATACAAGTAGAATTTCTATCAGATGTCCAACCAGTAGAAGTGGTAGAAAAAGGGGTACAGGTGGAAAAATTGCCTAAGTTTCAACCTGTAATTAGACCACCCAATACTATATTCTTGGAGCAGTATAATACAAATATTACTAACTGGATCATCAAATATGAAAAGCTTGCCACACAGGTTGAGAAATTGAAATAGGTAGGAAAATAGTTGGAGACAAATGACACATAAATTAGTCCATTGAATGAAAAAGTAACTAACCTATGTCAAATTGCTAAATTTTTGGTTCAATTCAGAAGACCTACCAGGTTTTACAGTCTCATTCTGAAGGAGGAGATATCTGAGATGGTAGGTTATGAGAATTAGCTCAGATCTCCCCTATAAACTGGAAAAATTTGAAGAGTTTTTGGAAGCTTACTTCAACAGTCCTAGAGAGCAAAAAAACTTGCTATGTGAGTTATTTATGCATAGCATTTTCATTCCAGAGGATGTATATTTCCACCCCTATATTTACATAGAAGATGTGCAATTGAGAGCTTTTATGTCTAACTTACAAAATCAGTTTTAATGGGACCCAAAAAAAAGTTAAAATAAGGAAATTGAATTAAAAGCTGAATTGTTAGTCAGAGCAATTCAGCCAAATAATTTGATTATCACTAGACAACATTTTATCATGATGAACAGGGATGATATCAAAAGGATGTATTTGAGAAATTTGAGGGACTGTGTAACTAAATTCCAAAAATTTTGTAATGACAATTTTGTTCCAGCATTATCACATTGTAGAAATAGACGGGTAGAACTTTCCATGTCTTTATAGAAAATGGAGCCTATCTCCCCCATTAATCTGGAATGGTCCAGAAGAAGAGAAGAAGGGGTGATACAACTTATTGAAATTATGCAGCTTAACTAGGTAGGTCTCAGATTTAGGCCTCCAACCATCATTACTCAAGTTCCCTACTATTTTGAAGAGGATCCTCAACCAGATGAGCAGTTTTAAAATTGGCTCAGAAACCTCCAAGAGAACATAGGATACTATATAGGCAAAAATTTGTTATACAGATCATGGAACTTGAATATGGATATCTGTGATTCTATAGCCCAACATAATGCATGAGGACATGCATTAATATAAGTTGGGGAGAAAATGATGAGGCCTGAAAATGCCTCCATCATAACATGTTTTGAACAACTAAAACTTACCTAAAAATTTGTGATTTACTTTATATACTAGTTAAGTTGATCTAATATATTATGTATTAATTGTTTGCATGATTGATGTGTTTGAAATATTATATGCTGATTTTTACAGTTTTTGTGTAGTTTTATGTCACTTTGCCATGACCTGTTACATAAGGGATATGCTTAGGCTGATAGCAACACTTTACTATTATTATTTTGATGTTTCTCAAGTATTAATTTCTTTGAATTTAGAAAATGGTGCAAAGAACTATAACTGTGCAGCAGAAACTGGTTTTCTTGTGTAAATTCCAACCAACTACCAATGAATGTCAAGGCATGGAATTCACACATGAAGAGGAATGAAGACTATTGCAATATGATCCTGAGAACTAATCCACCTAATAAATGCAGCTAAAATAAATTGAAGAGTACATAATTGGTCATTCTGAAGATCTTCAGATTGAGAAATACAGTCTCTTCGGATTGAGTGAATATCTTCGGATTGAGCCACTTAGCTCCTGATTGAGAACATAAAGCACTTTTTTACCTGTTGACTAATTTCTAATGGTGAAAAAAGGGAAAAAAGGCTGAGGAGGTTAAAGTAAAATATCTCCCATCTAACTTTACCGTCCTTTCCGTCCAAAGCCACAATTTATGGAAAAGATCCTCTTCTAGGATAAACCTAGGGAATACTGCAAAATAATAGGAATTGATTTGCAGAGTATATTTTCTATTATAATTAGATTTTAGGCATCTATAAAAGATAGCTCCCGTCCAGGTTGAGCTAATAATAATAATAATAGTAGAAATAGTAGTAGATAAAATATAGATAGAGAATAGGCAAGAAAACTAAGATTGTTACAGTTCTATAACAGGTTTTAGCAATAGATTTGTAATCATATTCTGAATCAATAAAGTACAAGTTTTTATATCCATTCTAGTATTTTTGAGTGTGAGTAAGATTTATAGAGAGAGGAACTCATACCTTCTTTTGGAAAATGAGGTTGGCCACTTCCAAACCTAGGAGGAGGACTAACAGATAGGTTTTGTTCTGATTTTGCTACAATAGAATAAGCTGTGAAACTTGTCAATTTCATTCTTTTGTAGTAGTTAACATCCATTTCAGTCCTAATAATTTATTTTATGTTC
The DNA here is from genome assembly GCA_028583015.1 of Wollemia nobilis. Taxonomy (NCBI): domain Eukaryota; kingdom Viridiplantae; phylum Streptophyta; class Pinopsida; order Araucariales; family Araucariaceae; genus Wollemia; species Wollemia nobilis. The sequence goes on along the minus strand of JAQPPZ010000523.1, from coordinate 4,020,257 downwards.
AAGATAATTTTATGATGTGATTAGTAGTAGATCTGATTAGTCTTTTTGCTTTCCAACAACTTTCCAATTTATTGCAATTTCCATTTCCAACAATTTACAATTTTCTGCAATTTTCCTGCATTATTGTTTTTGTTGTCAACCCCTGCACATAAGATTGACAACCTTCTGTTATAGAGTATTGATAGGACTTAATTTTAGTTTTCATTATTGCAATATTAAATAGACTTTCATTTTGTAATTGTAATTAGGTTTCTAATTCTGCAACCGGTAACTAGGGTTTTAATTCTACAATTTAATCAGATTTCATTCTTGTAACTATAACTAAGGTTTTATTTTTGTAATAAACAATTAGTTTTCATTCTTGCAATTATATTAAAGTTAAATTTATGCAATTTAGATGTATAAGAGACCTAAAAACCCCCACATAATTAGTTCCACCAATAAGACTTGTTACTCCTAATTGACCTTAAATTATAGCCCTATTCACTCCTTTCATAGATAGCCTTCTACACTGCATTGGATTGACAAATTCATTGAGAATTAATGATGTGCTTAACGACAGTGCATCAGATTCCACCCACTTTGTGAAATACTCAATAGCCATGATTATAAATGTATGTCAGCCTGATGATAGAGGAGAGATCTTGCCTATAATATCTAGTCCCCACTAAGCAAATGGCCAAGCTTCTTGGATGGGCTATAAGGCCTATGATGGAAAGTGCGTAAGATTAGCATGATGTTGACATTTGACACATTTCTTGACATACACATTGCACTCGTTCTCCATAGTGTGCCAATAGTAGCCCATTCGAAGGATGCACTTTATGATGGCCATGTTGCTGAAATGGCCATCACACGTACCTTCATGAGTGCAAAATTTCCCATGATGTCTCTTGGGGCTCTAAGCAATTAAGAAGAAATCCATCGTAGCCTCATTAGTACAATATCTCCTATTAAGACATATTTAGCCACTTTCTATTTAAATGTACACTTCACGGTACATGGCAATACCTCTAGGATTACACCAAGATTCAGGAGTTGTGGATTTGCAACATCCAATTTTGATAAGCCTTAGCTTTGACTGCTAAAACGAATTGCTCCCCTTGCATATTAAATTTTATAAATGTAGAATAAGAAACAACATTATGGTGAATGGTGGTACCACTCCCCGTCAAACTCTGAGAGGTCAATGACCCCTAGGGTTCCCTCTTTAGAAAGTCCTTAGCTTTGTAGAACCATTCGGATTTTGGTTCTATGCTAATCATGTTGGCTGACATTCTATTATCAAAGGCATCACATTCTGTAGCTGGGTGCAAAAGTGTTTTAACATGAATGGTAGTGAAATCAGTAGATGGATTCTAAGGGATTAATGATCCCAAAGAAGCCATGGTGTCTGCGAACCTATTTGATGATTGAGGGATTGCCTCGATGTCGTATCATTCCAATTAAGCCAAATATATTACAACAAGATCCTTGTAAGCTTTCAATATGGGACATCAATACTAGAAGAGTCCCTTAACTTGATTTACTATGAGCAAGGATTTTCCAAAGATGTATAATATTTTAATATTCATGGCGACGACTATGTGGAGGCCCAGTAGTAGAGCTTCATACTCAACATTGTTTTTGGTGCATGGAAAGTCTAGTTTAAACAACAAGGGCATAGGATCTCCTTATGGCATGAAAAACACTATTCTACACCACCCCCTTGCTTGCACTTCAAACCATCGAATAATAGAGTCATATAAGCATTTTTCTTTGGTTCTTTGGGTTCAAGAGCTTCAGATATGACAAATACTACATCATCCAAAAGCTCTATGGTTAGAGGCCTACTATTTTACAGTGGTGCCTCAGCTAATTGATCCGCTATGACTTATCCCTTAATGGACTTCTGGCTTATGAATTCTAGATTGAATTATGTCAGTAGCATGATCCACTTTGCAGTACGTGTATTATGATACGTCTTACTCATCATGTACTGCAAAGGATTTTGTTTGGATATCACATATGTCGTATGACTTAACATATAGTGTCACAATTTCTTTGTAGCGAACACTACTACTAAACATAATTTTTCCACATATGCATACCCAAGCTCATAGCTCACCAAGGTTCGACTACTATAATATATGGCCTATTCTTTGCCTTGCACGTTATTTTGGGCTAACATGGTTCCCAGTGCAAATTCAATTACCGATATATATAGTAGAAAAGGCACCTCTAGCCTTGGTGAAACTAGCATTGGTAGCATCACTAGGTATTGCTTTATTTCAGCGAAGGCTTCTTGATAGTACTCATCCCAGTTGAATAAGAAATGATGGGTTGTATTTAAGCACATCATTAATTCTCAATGAATTTGTCAATCCAGGGTGGTGTCCAAGGCTATTTACGAGAGAAAATTCAAATAGGGTTGTAGTTCAGTTCATTTGGAAGCAAAAGGTCTTATTTGTGGAATTGATTGTGTGGGGGTTTTGTGTCACTTCTACCCCTAAATTGCATAAATTGAACTTTAATATATTTGCAAGAATGAAAACTAATTGCTAATTACAGAAATGAAACCCTAGTTACAGTTGCAAGAATGAAATCTAATTAAATTACAGAATTGAAACTCTAGTTATAATTGCAAAATTGAAAGTCTATTTAATCTTGCAATAATTGAAATGAAGCATAAAAACTAGATCCTATCAATGCTCTGTAACAAAAGGTCGTCAATCTTCTGTGCAGGGTTTTGACAAAGAAAAACAAGAATGTAGGGAAATTAGAAAAAACTTGTAAATTTCTAGAAATGGAAATTTGTAGTGAATTGGAAAGTTGCTGGGAATGAAAAGAATAACCAGATATACCACTAATCATATCACAAAAATATTATGAACAATAATTAAACAACTAGGAATGTTAGTTGTGCAAAAAAATGAAAATGACAAGTTCACAACTTATTTTGCTGCAGCAAAATCAGAATAAAACTTGTCTGTCAGTCATCCTCCTAGATCTGGAAGTGGCCAACCTCCTTTCTCAGAATAAGGTTTGAAATATTCTTTAAGTATTAATCACACTCAGACATAACAAAATAAATGGAATGAAACTGCACTTTTATTGCTTCAGAAACATAATTACAATTCTGCTAAAATCTGTTACAGGTCTAAAATCACTATTCTATTATCTCCCTATTTATTTTATATCTCCTCTATGTAATATAATATAATATATTCTAATATAATAATAATATAATAGCTCAACCAGGATGGGAGCTATATTTTATAGATGCCTAAAATCAAATTACAAACAAAAAATATGCTGTTCTTGATATCCTGCAAAATTTCTTGGGTTTATCCTAGAAGAGGATCAATTTGATCTTTTCTATAAATTGTGGCTTTGGATGGCAAGGATGGCAAATTTATATGGGAGATATTTTCCTTTAACTTTATCAACCTTCTTATCTCCTTTTCCACCGCCAAAATTCAGTCAACAAGTCAAAATGTACATTCTATTTTCATTCCGAAGATAAGTGGCTCATTTCGAAGATACTACAATTCTCATTCCAAAGATCCGTGCATTTTGAAGATACTACCATTCTCATTCCAAAGATCTTCTCATTATGAAGACATTGTGTTTTCTCATTTCAAAGATATCTGTTCATTCTGAAGACATTGTGTTCATTCCAGAGACACTGTGTTCATTTCGAAGACACCGTGTTCATTTCGAAGATCTTTAGAATGACCAACTATGTTGACTCAAAATGGTTTTGGCTGCATTTCTTAGGTGTATTATACCTTAGGATCAGATTGCAATAGTCTTCATTCTTCCTTGGATGTGAATTCCATGCCTTGCCATTCATTGGCAGCTGGCTAGAATTTATATGGAAAAACTAGTTTTCTGCTGCATAGTAATAAGTCTTTGTACTATTTGCTGAATTTAGAGAAACTAATGCTTAATGATCATCAAAATAAGACTACTAAAGTGTTGCTGTCAACCTAAGCATGACAAGATAACATAAAAATATACAAGAACTGTTAAAAATCAAAATATAATGTACTTAACACTTCAATCATGTAAACAGTTAATACACAACATATTAAATCAACTTAACTAGCATATAAGATAATTCACAAGAGTTTTAGGCGGTTTTAACTATTTAAAACATGCTATAAATGAGGCTTATCCAGGCCTCATCATCCCCCCCCAACTTATATTAATGCATGCCCTCATGCATTGCAGTGGGCTATGGAGTCACAGATGTCCATACTCATATTCCATGTTTCATAGAACAATTTAATGCCTGTATAATTTCTCATGAATATTTTTGATTCATTATTAAAACTGATCATCTGGTTGGGAATCCTCTTCAAAATAGGAGTGAACCAGAGTAATTATGGTTGGAGGCCTGAATCTGAGACCTATCCAATGATTTTTCATAAAGATATTTCTCTGGATTGAGAAGGCAATGCCTCAGAATGGAAGGGCACTGCTTCAAAGTGGAGGGGCACTACTTCAGAATGAGCACCTATGTCTTCATCTTCCCTAGATAATCCAAGTAGTAACTAAAAAAAATCCTCCTCTTTATCTGATGTAGTGGATTGTTCGTCAACTTGTGACAGCCTGCTTTTTAGTTTCTCCACTTTCTGCTATAATTCTCTAATTTTCTTTTCATGTTTTTCAATAACATATTTTCTTTCCTCAATCCATCTCATTTGTATTTTTATAACACTCTTGGCTTCTCTTAGTTTTTTTGTGATGTCCACCTCCTCTTATTTGTTCAAATAAGAACCTAATACTGACAAATCAACTACAGCGTGCTACTCAACAACGATCTCATCCTCTACTTCAGACCCCTACTCCTGTACAGGAGGTTCCATGAAATTATATATGATTACATCCAAATTTTCAATGGCTTGTTGCACTTATATGACATCAAGGCTATCCTGTCTGGTCCTCTCTTCAGTCATTTGTTATTTTATCTCTTTTTTTGGAGTCTTGCAGACCTCCTAGTCCTTAATGTATATTTTCTCTTGCCCTGTTTTCTTGTGGTAACAGGGGCTGTAGGGATAACTTTAGGCTCTTCACTAGAAAATTCACTCTCATATTCTGACATATAAATAACATCTTTAGAAAAATGAACCCTCTTCTATTTTATTTTTTTGCTGTCAGTTTTAGCCCTTCTCTTCTTAGTCTATGAGGTTGATGGTTCTTAGAGAAAATTGCTTTGTTGCTTTGGCTTGGTGTGTTTCCTTCTCTGCAATAGCATTTTTTTAGCCTTTTCTTCTTTCTTAGTAGCATATTTTTTATAGCAACATCTATATCCTCTTCTTCTTCATATTCTTCTTCAAAAACTACATTAGTTAGGGTAGAATAAAACCTATTAAAGCTTCTAGGGTTTCCCATAAAATGATGTTGGCACACCAGTTTAATAAGACCATGATGATGAGGGCTCCCTTTTTTTTTTTTTTCCTCTTGATGATGTTTTGCCATGCTCTGTAGTTCTTAGTGCAGGTATGCTGGAAAATTCACTCTAAATTTAGGTTGTTGCCTACCATGCCTAAGGTGGTTTAAAATTTTGAAATGATGCCCTGACAAAATTACATACTACCCTTCACAGGTTGAAAAATCTGGTAACCCATGTGGTTACGTTATTCCAGGGTTCTTGTAGGCTGGCCCTCTTTTAATTTTTCACTTCATTTTTTTGTTCTAATGCTGATAAGACTGCTCTCTTCTGCTGCTAGGTCATTGATTTTTGGTTTCTACAGAATTACAGGGTTTGCTCTTGTTCTTCTTCAGAAAGAACTTTTAATTTTTTTTTTACTTTCCTTGTAATCATTAGCAAATATGTCTTCAAAAATAAAATATGGCACACTTCCTTATTCTATGCTCTGAAAATCTGGCCATCAATCATTGGACATCCTTGCCATCAAATTTTCTTTACTACTTTTAGCTCGTCCATTCTGCATGCAAATTTTCCCACATGAGTGGTTATTAGCAATGAATGGTGGTGGCATGTTTGTTGGTTATTTTTCCTGTGATTCTAGTTCTTCCTCGATGGGTGCAAAAGATGATATGAATCTAACCGCAAGCCATCTGACATGTGTCAATGATCACATGGAGTAAAACAATTCTGCTGACTATGTATTTTTCTCCCTCCTTGGATGCCACATGGAAACAGACTGTTAAATCTTCATTCTAAAGATTATGTTTCATTCTGAAGACTAAGCTGGGCATTTAATTTGAAGATAACCTCCCTTCCGAAGAAACACCTTCATTCTAAATATACAACTTCATTTCAAAGACAAACCTTCATTCCAAAGACAAACCTTCATTTTGAAGACACACCTTCATTCCGAAGACAAAGGCTTCATTTCGAAGATACTATGGTTATTGAAGATACAACAATCATTCTGAAAACATAGTAGAAACCAACATTTTTCTCTTTCTCCAAGAATTTTTTTTTTATACCAAATCTTATGAACACTTTTATAGTTAATTTTCATATACTATATATCAAAGATTTACAATGAGAAAAGTACAAGAAACATATATACCTGGTTAAAGCAAGTTAATGCAAGTTTTGAAAGATGACTGCTTCTGTTGATATTTTGCTGAGGCTTCTGCAACACTTCAAAAACAAGTGTAGTTGGTGAATTTGTACAATGGTGACTCAGAAATTTCAAGGTTATGCATGCCATAAAACTGGTTTTCATGCATACCAACTCAGTAGCGTCTTAGAAAAAGGTTTTCACTACTGAGTTATTCATTTTTACCTTTTTTTTTTTCTTGGTTTCATTTTTTTTTCCTCTCCTTTTCTCTCTCTTTTTTCTTGATTCTGATTATGCCCATGAAGGATTTCATGATTTCCTTGAAATCATGCTCATGAAGGAATTCATAATCAGAATTTATTCATATTTTTGTTTTCTACTTTTTCTATTTTTTTTTTAATTTTTCTTTTAAGATTCAAAGATATGATCATTTGGAATCTTCATCAGAAGAAGAAGCCTCTTCTGTCAAATGTAACTGTGTGAAATACCGAGCAAATTTCACCTTTGTTAGTGGTTTATGGTACAATTGTAAAAGATGTCCATTTACCACTAATATCCTCCTTAAATCATCAATTAAATAAAGTTGAACAACTTCATTCTCAAACTCCCCTGGTTCATCCTTGCTGCTCTTAATGTGATCATCATGCCACATTTTCCATTTTTGTTGAGTGAACTCTATTTGGTCAAGTGCTTCCAACCAAAGTTCATCAAATGCATTCAATCGCAAAATTTGTTTTTTTTGTACCTGCAAAAACTCAATGCCAACTGCTAAAGATGCATAAAATGTTAGTAAAGCATTAGGATGTTGCACCAATATATCAAACAAATTTGCTCCCTGGTTTTTAGTCAACCAACTATTGTTTTTCAAAGGTTTTTTTGGCTGTAATTCAGTTTGTCTTGTACCAGGCTGATTTGAATTGGTTCTTGGAGAAACATTTTTATTTACAACAATGGAGGCCAAAACTAAAGTATTCTTTTCATTTTCCTTATGTCTTCTAAGAAACTGTGGGCTTTTTGTACAATCATACTTAGGTGTAATAAGTTTACCTGAAAGCAAGTTAACTACTTTTCCACATTTTTGTATGGTTTTAATATATACTTTCTTCTTTTTTCTTGGTTTGCTAAAACACATTTCTTGAACAAATCTATTAATGATTGGTACAACTTGAGGTAAAGGGATTGTAACAGTTAAATGTTCTAATTCCTTTATCAAATATGATTGTGAAGATGTTATTTTTGATATCTCAGACTGTTCAAAATATGATACTTTATTTGATGAGGTATCTTGTTCTTCTTGATGTTGTTTTAGTGTGGATATTTTTTCATGTTCATTCTTTTTAACTTCACTTTTTACACTGATAAGTGGAATAGGTTCAAGTAGTGGTTCACCTGAAAACAACTGAGATTTAACACAATCACTAACATTTATTAGAGCTGTATTTTTTGATTCAACCACAGAGACAAGGGTTACCTATTTAACATGATTTGGACTGACCACAGGTTGAGTTGAAAATAGAGGTTGTTTTAATTTTTGTTGTTGTTGTCCATTATAGAAATTATGGATATAATTAGGCAACAAATTTGATTTTTGTTTTTAACAATATTGTTGCCCTTTGTATAGATTTTGATGTTGTACCCATTGATATCCCTGTAATTTTGGCTGCAACCATGGTGGATGTTGTTGATTCCATTGTTGTTGCATCCATCCATGTTGAGACCATGCTTGGGAGTATGCCCATGGTGGTTGACTCCAACATTATTGAAGTGGACCTGGAGCAGACCATGGCATATACCAAGGATTATTTCCCCAATGTGTAGGAAATTGAGAAGCATTATGATATGGAAATTTATGAAAATTATTCCCTTGTCCTTGTCCTACAAAATTGGTTTTTTTCATAGGTTGAGACTATTTTTCAAAGACACTTGTAAGTTCTGGAAATAAACTACACTGATTTGTGGGGTGTCCTAATTGACAAATGCTACATGTAGCAGGTATATATATTTTGTTCAAAGGACAATAATGAAGAGAGTGTTGCTTTTTACATTCTGAACAATAGATGGCCGAAGATTTAGTAGATTCATTTTTTTCATCTAATGTTCTATCATGTACTAAAATATCAGCCTCTTTCATGCATTCTTTCAAATCATGTTTTTCATTACCAATTTTGTGTTTTCTATGCCTTGAATGAGAGTAATTTTTACAGATTTTAATAATTTTCTGAAATTTAAGTGCATTTGCATCTTCTCTTCCCAAGATATCCAATGAATCCCTAGATTCATCCTGTAGTCCCCTTAAGAATATGACTTTGCAAATTTTAGGTTCAACACTTCCACATCTCTTATGAAAAAAAGAAAATCTATCTAGATAATCTTCTAAGATTTCATTTTCCTCTTGTTTCATTGTAAGAATTTCATCAATTTGATTCTTGACTTGACAATATTCTTGGTATCTCTCCAAGAATATGTTTTCCATATCATCCCAAGTTCTAATTGAGTCAGGTGCTAAGGCGATAAACCATCGTAGAGCTAACTCTTTAAGAGTGGAAGGAAATAGTTTGAGCTTTTGATTGTCATTAGTGTAATCATGAGCTTGACATACAATTTTAAACTCAAACAAAAACATATCAAGATCTTCGGATGTAATTCCCTTGAAATTTGGTAATACTGCAGGTGAAATGACCTTCATGGGAGCATTTTGATTAAGATCTAGTTGGATGGGATTTTGAAAAGTTTTGGCAAGTGTACTAGTTGCACTAGGGTGGAGCACATTGTTGGCTCTACCTTGATTCTCTTGTGAGCCTTCCATTGTAGGTTCCCAAAAATAATTATAAATCCTATCAAATTTTCCTGATTGTATGGATTTGTCAAGAGAAAATGGTGTTGAACTACTTAATTTTTCTTCTTGTAATGATTTCTCAAAGGATCTTACAGTGCTGGAAGTGGATGATTGGGATTCTTTGAAAATTCCAAAATTTTTGGAAATAAAAAATTTAGACATTTTTGACATAATTTCAACCTCTTGTGAATTTTTTCTTCTTGTGGTTTCTTGCTTATTTCCTAAATGGACTGAAATACAATTTACCAATAACAATTACTTATACCAGTCATTACATTCAAATTTTACTCTAAAATTCACAACTTAGCATATTTAATAATTATTGGACTGCTTTTCACCTTCTAACAACACCGTGTTCCCTGGCAATGATGCCAAAATGATGGGCTGTCGTTAAGCACATCATTAATTCTCAATGAATTTGTCAATCCAGGGTGGTGTCCAAGGCTATTTACGAGAGAAAGTTCAAACAAGGTTGTAGTTCAGTTCATTTGGAAGTAGCAGGTCTTATTGGTGGAATTTATTGTGTGGGGGTTTTGTGTCACTTCTATCCCTAAATTGCATAAATTGAACTTTAATCTATTTGCAAGAATGAAAACTAATTGCTAATTACATAAATGAAACCCTAGTTCCGGTTACAAGAATGAAATCTAATTAAATTACAGAATTGAAACTCTAGTTATAGTTGCAGAATTGAAAGTCTATTTAATCTTGCAATAATTGAAATTAAGTATAAAAACTAGATCCTATCAATGCTCTGTAACAGAAGGTCATCAATCTTCTGTGCAGGGTTTTGACAACAAAAACAAGAATGCAAGGAAATTACAAAAAACTTGTAAATTGCTGGAAATGGATATTTGCAATGAATTGGAAAGTTGCTGGGAATGAAAAGAATAACCAGATCTACCACTAATCATATCACAAAAAAATTATGAACAATAATTAAACAACTAGGAATGTTAGCTGTGCAAAAGAATGAAAATGACAAGTTCACAACTTATTCTACTGCAGCAAAATCAGAATAAAACCTGTCTGTCAGTCCTCCTCCTAGATATGGAAGTGGCCAGCCTCCTTTCTCAGAATAAGGTTTGAAATATTCTTTAAGTATTAATCACACTCAAACATAACAAAATAAATGGAATGAAACTACACTTTTATTGCTTCAGAAACATAATTACAATTCTGCTGAAATCTCTTATAGGTCTAAAATCACTATTCTATTATCTCCCTATTTATTTTCTATCTCTTCTATGTAATCTAATATAATATATTCTAATATAATAATAATATAATAGCTCAACCTGGATGGGAGCTATCTTTTATAGATGCCTAAAATCTAATTACAAATAGAAAATATGCTGTTCCTGATATCCTGCAGAATTTCCTGGGATTATCCTAGAAGAGGATCAATTTGATATTTTCCATAAATGGTGGCTTTGGATGGCAAGGACGACAAAGTTAGATGGGAGATATTTTCACTTAACTTTATCAACCTTCTTATCCCATTTTCCACCACCAAAAGTCAGTCAACAAGTCAAAAAGTACATTTTGTTTTCATTCCAAAGATAAGTGGCTCATTCCGAAGTTTCTGCAATTCTCATTCCGAAGATCCACTCATTTCGAAGATACTACAATTCTCATTCTAAATATATTCTCATTATGAAGACACTGTGTTTTCTCATTTTGAAGATATCTGTTCATTCTAAAGACATTGTGTTCATTTCGAAGACACTGTGTTCATTCCGAAGACACTGTGTTCATTTCGAAGATCTTTAGAATGACCAACTATGTTGACTCCAAATGGTTTTGGATGCATTTCTTAGGTGTATTAGATCTTAGGATCAGATTGCAATAGTCTTCATTCTTCCTTGGATGTGAATTCCATGCCTTGCCATTCATTGGCAGCTGGCTAGAATTTATATGGAAAAACCAGTTTTTTGCTGCACAGTAATAAGTCTTTGTACTATTTGCTAAATTTAGAGAAACTAATGCTTAATGATCATCAAAATAAGACTACTGAAGTGCTGCTATCAACCTAAGTATGACAAGATAACATAAAACTATACAATAACTATTAAAAATCAGAATATAATGTACTTAACACTTCAATCATGCAAACAATTAATACATAGCATATTAAATCAACTTAACAAGCATATAAGATAATTCACAAGAGTTTTAGGAAGTTTTAGCTATTTAAAACATGCTATAAATGAGGCTTATCCAGGCCTCATTAGGAACCCCTTATGTAGCAGTTGATTCATGGGTCAAAATTTATTTGATAACTGAGCTATGAATCACTTTATCGATGCTACCTTGCCCTAAAGGCTCCTTAACTCTTTAATATTAGTGGGAGGATGCATTTCCAAGATACCCTTGACCTTTGCTGGGTTAACTTCGATGCCTCACTTAGAGATGATGAATCCTAGTAGTTTTCTAGAAGTTATACCAAAAATGCACTTCTTAGGATTCAGCCTAACATTATGCTCTATCAGGAAATCGAAGACCTTCCTTAAGACCTCTGCATGCTCTTCTCATATCAATGACTTGGCCAACAAGTCATTGATATAATATTCTAGAATTTTGTGCATATAGTCATGAAAAATGTGTCATGGCCTGCTGATATGTGGCACCAACGTTTTTGAGGCCAAATGGCATAAATTTATAGCAAAATTTTCTCCATGGTGTTATAAACACGATTTTGTGTTGGTATTCGGGTTTAATATGAATTTGATTATAACCAGAAAAACTATCCATTAAGGAGAGCATTTCGTGACCTATAGTTGCATCTACGAGAGCATCAATATTGGGAAATATAAATGAATATTTTGGTGTTGCCTTATTTAGGTCTATAAAATCCATGCAAATATGGATTCTCCCATAGGGTTTTCCCACGGGTACCATATTGGACACTCATTATTTATAGTCGATGGAGACTACAAATTCTACATCCAACAACTTTTGTAGCTCATATTTCACCATTAAGGCTACTATTGGGTGCATATTTCTAAGCTTTTGCTTGACCAGCTTCTTTGTCAGATCTAGTGAAAGGTTATGCGTAACCAATTTTGGGTCTAAACCTGGCATATCCTTGTATGTCCAAGCAAACAAATTTGGTCTCTCTTTCAACAGAGGGATGAGGGTGGCCCACTCATCTGGAGTGAGACTCTCTCCAAATTTAAACTTCTTTGTATTGGTGGGATCATTACTGATATCCACCTCAAAGGTTTCCTCTACTAGCATATGCGATCCCTCCTCAAGCTTATGAGGTGTAGGAATCAAATGGATGTCATCAGTTTGGTTGATCGGTTCCATATTGGAAGAATTTTTGGCATGATAGACATCATATGCACAACCTGGTACAAAATGAAATAGTTGCAACATTTCTTCATTAGGGAAGAAATATTTAGGATCAACGGGTGAATCAATGCGATCCCAGTTGATAGCATCTTTGTTAAGATACAACGGTTTGGACAGATATGCTGGATTGCGGAGTGGAGTGGTCAAATCAATGGATACCATGTTTATGGAATAGAATTGATCTCCAGGACCACACGGACCAACTTCTACATAATTGATGTATTCCTCATACCCACAATCTGGCTCTAATGGCATAGGCACAAAGGGGTATTATCTATGAGGACTACAAACAATTGGATCCTCCTTATGAATTGACTACAAAATATGATCATTTGGCTCATAAAGATCCATGTAGGTCAATGGAAGCGGATTAACCAACCGATAAATTTGATCTAGGTTTAACCGTATTGCTCTTAGATGAGGACCAACACATAACTACCGATAGACCTCATCTATGTGGATGAGTTGATGATGATAACACAAATAATTGGGACCAAGGTAGGCCCTCTCTAACTCATCTTCTTCCTCACTATCAGACAACTAGAACCCATAATTCGCTCCTACTCCTGTGGGGTGCTCTGGCATGTGCAACCCCATGAATCTGACTTCTTGGTTGTTGTCATCACTATCTAGAAAAACCAAATAATTATACCTCAAGTGCAACATTTCCAAGAAATATATCTCTTCTTCTTCCCCTGAATGATCAATTTTGGGAAAGATCTCTTTGGTAACATGTACCAACTCTTTAGGCAACAGGTGATGCACATACACAGGACTTAAATATCCCCCCTCAGCTTCCTCCTTAGATTGATCGTTGTTTGAGGATGTGTTGTCAGCATCATAACTTGGTCCACTTACATCTGAGGTGGACTCCTCTCCATCATCACTGTAAATATCTCCTGACTCGAGATCACCTAAAACTATGGGGTTATGCCCCTGCACACCTGTGTTGTTGACTAAACTACAGATTTGATTACCACATCATCCCCTAGACTCAGGTACAAGTGATCTAAGGATGCTGCAAGCAAATCATATTGTCCTTGTATCTGTAACCCCAATCCAAACCTATCAGTTGATAGCTGATAATGTGGCTCGAACAGAGTTCTACACCCTTTTTCAAATAGATCAAGTCCATACCCATGCTAATGATACAACTCAAAAATACGCATGGAGTACTCCAGGTTGGATAAATAATGAAAATTTACTATAAAATGTTCATCACTATCTTCATCCATGGGCTCTCGTGTTGGAAGATGATCTAGCCCAGCGTAGATGAAATTAGTCTGATTAGGTGGCTCTCCCAATGGAACCACCGATCCAACTAGGTAACGATGAGCGGACAATCGACCCATCTCTTGCACAGTCTCTAGAATAGGTCTGAAGATTACATTTTGCATAAGGTACTCACCTAATCTGATGTTTGCGAGATGTACTATTACCCGCAGTGCGGATGACCCTATTGACGATGCAGGCGAGGTAGGTTGAGGTACCTCCTTGGCTATGTCTTGGGCTTCCTCCACTTCCATGGATATGGGAACCTCCTTAGCGATTGGTTCGGGCATTTGCTTCTTCTCTTTTCTGCCCATCTTCACATTTAAATTCCTATCATCCCGAAGCATCACTGATGCAGTCAGTTTCAGTGAAGTAGCAGTAGTGTGCTCAGATTTATGAGACATAGCTATTGATGGTTGAGCATGTACTATTGGTTTACCTCCTAGATTTTTAACCAACGATGCGGGTCGGATGTCCAGGTGCATTTATGAGAGTATGAAACACCCAATAAAATCTGCTAGTTTCATGAAATTAAAAGGTTATTCGTCTGATGACACTACATGAACTCGTCCCTCATGCAGATATTTTACACATTGGTGTAATAAAGAGGGAACACAATGCATTTCAAGAAACCAAGGCCTCCTTAGTAGGATGTTGAATTGGATGGCCCTCTCAATCACATGAAATATCACAAAGATGGTCTTTATGCCTACCTACATACGCAAGACAATCATGCCAACCATCGAGCATAGGGCATCGTTAAATGCTCTCAAATGAAGGTGGTGGGCACAATGTGCAAATTTGGTAGCTTCAAATGATTCAATGCCTTGGTCGTTATTATGTTGATCGATGAACTAGTGTCGATCAAGACCCTATTAAATGGTACATTATTAATGCATACAATGATATGCAATGGTGGGTCAGCCATATCTGTAGGAACCATCTTAATTTCATGATCATAAAACTGAATCATGGGCTCCTGGCACTATTGTACATGTCCCATTAAATTGGTAAATGCCTATGCATCTTAATACTGTACTTCGATGGACCTTAGAATGTCCATAAGTGTCTCCTTGTGCCTAGTGAAATGTTGTATTAGTTCATATATATGCATCTTTGTAGGAGTTGTCTGTAGGTTTTAGACTAACCTACTCTGTATGGTCACCACCAGTCTTGTTGGTGGGCCTAGAATATTCTATTTCGGCCGATGATTCAGAATGGCTTGTATTCTTATGGGAGTCTATGGTTGATTCAGCTACTCATATATCCTATGTCTTGTAACAACATTGGCCATGCATACGAACCCTTGGGTAGGCAGTTCGACTCATACTTGGTTGACCTGGCCAACGTTGTTGTGCGGTGTCTCATGGTTTGGTAGAAGGTTTTTGGAAATACCCATGTTCTATTTTTTGGGTGCCTATGGATTACTTGGTATTACAAGATCACCCTTTTCAATCATGTTTTGCACAATATGCTTGAAGGACCGACATACCTCAATGTCGTAGCCCTTTGCTTGGTGGTATATGCAAAACAAGTCATCCTGATATCCCTTCGACTTGGGCTGATTTGGATCAACTAGCTTAACCTCGAGTAGTCTAATCACCTTAGCCTTGCATAACTAGTGGAATATTGAAATCAATGATTCGATTAGAGGCATGAATTGGCGAGGTGGGCATTGTTCCTTGTTTTTGCCCTTATAGTTAGTGCATTTTTCATACTACGTAGGAGGAGGTTGGGCCTAATAATTCTATTGTTTCTGCCCTTTATCCTCTCTCTGGAGGTTTAGCACTACCTAGTTGATGTGGGCCTGCTTGCCCTTTTTCTTTGTGGAGCTTTTCTTAGGCTCCTCTTTCCTGTTCTTAAGCTTCAAATTGCCTTCCTGCAACTTGATGTCTTCAATCACCTTGGCTTGAGCCAAAGCCTCCTCGAACATCAAATACTATTGTAGTTGCAACAGTAGCGAGATGTGCTTGGAATAACTCCTGGTGAACATCCGGGTTAATTCCATAGCAGGAATAGGGAATGGTAGTTTTGCCATAAATCTTCTTCATCTCTTTTTGTATTTTTCAATCAGCTCATCATCGCGTTGAGCTAGCACAGCCAAGTTGAAAAGGTTTACTTATTTCTTGACACTAAAATAAAAGCATTCAAGAAAAGGGTCAACCAGTTGCTCAAAACTGGTAATGTTGTGCCTATTTTGCTGATTAAACCACTCTCAAGCTGGGCCTATAAGGATCATAATAAATGTGTGCAAAAGCAAGGCATTATTGCTAGCAATTTGAAAATAGGCATCCAAAAATCCTATGACATGCTCATGTGCATATTCATCACCTTTAAATTTGTCTAACCTAGGCATAACGAAATGCTCAGGGTAAGCTAGAGTAGGTATCAAGGGGTCCAAATGCTCATTATGAATCTTTCTTAATGTCAGCTTTTGAAGTGTCGTGCCTTAAATCTCAATCATTTTTACCTTCTTAGCCAGGGCTTTATAAGTCTCTGAGGATAAGAAGTCCTCCTCCCTAAGATGATGCGAGGGTGGTTTTGAAGGTACATTCTTCCATTGTTGAGGTGGAGGTCGTTGCTCCTCCTCCTCCTCGACTAGGGATTCTTCAGGATATTCTTGGTTGTTTCCCGCTCCCTCTTCTTCCTCATATTTTTTTTGCCCCTCATGTTTGAACGGTGGTGGTCGTTCCTTTTGTTGGGTGCTAATATGAGTTTGAGCGTCTCTGCGCTCCTACTGCGCATCAGCTTGTGAAAAGTCTTTCTTTGAGTGCACTCTCTATTTTCAACATGATTCTATAGACCAACCCTGGCTATCCTATCCTCTTGCTCTACATGCTTCTTTTGGGTAAGGATGCATTCTTCATGCAAGCGTTGCTCGTATAGTCTTTGTCTGATGAGCCTCTATGATTGAAGATTCTCCTCTTTAATGTGTTGCCTTTCTAGGTGAGCATCCTCTAATTGGTCTTGGAGGAGTTGTTGCCACTGCTCAGATACCAGTCTATGTGATCCATCAAGGTCATTGGTCATGATAGACCTCTGGTATGCATGCTCTATGTGAGCGACCTTATGGGTTCTATACCCATATGACTGATTTGTGATGCTTTTGCCCTTGTTTGTAAAGACAACATGGGCATCCTGCTATTCTCTGTGGTCTGTGCCACCATGCATGGATGGTGGATGTATCAAATGAGGGTGCTTAGAAGCCTCTCCATATTCTTGAACAGTCCTAATAGAACCTCCACTACGCTCACTCGAAGCACGGGTGGGTGGAGCCGAAGGCTTATAGCCTAGCTTCTCAAGGATGCTACATAATCCATCTAACTATATGGATCTCCATCGCTCATGCGGTGGAATGCCATTGGCTCCCACCTTAGTCATATCAATAGTGATCTTTTGATGTTCACCATGTGTGGAAGTTTGCATAGGACCATGCTCAGCGGTGGCCCTGTTTGCATGCCCCTGAATAGGTGGGTCTCGATCATGTCTATACTTCGAAGGTGGAGCCACGGATCCTCCTACAGACCTATGATGTAGGGGTACCAATTTGGATCCCTATATAACATACTCTTCAGTTGATCCTATGGATGCACATGCAATGTGATCCTAGTAATGGTTTTTGAGTGGAACACCCTCATGCTAAGAGGCTTCATGATCTATTCTGCATCTAGATGAATGCACAGAAGCTCCTCTATTGGGGGTATGCTCAATAGGTTCCCTCCTTGTTGAATTATCTCCTCTAATGCTTGTTGAATGACATTTGGGGAGCACATGTGGGCGAGGATTCGACATGTGCTTATGTGAATCTATTGTGGCTTGGTCATGGGATTCAGACTTGTGCCTTTGTTGACCACCCTGTATCTCCACCATGGTGCACCTAATGTCTAGATTTATTCTTTATTAAGCAAAAAAGGTATACAATGGTGTTTATCTTGTATTAAGTTTTAAAAGTGAGCCCTGTATTATTTGATGTTGTTTAAATAATTTGTTGTATCAGTATAGAACTCCTTATCATGTTTTGAAAAGTATTGAATGATATTATTAGTTTAAATTGGCTTTCACCTGTATACTCGCAGCTCGACAACTTTGCTATGAACTCCAAGTCACGTAATCCAACCTATAATGTGTGGTAATGAATCCCACATATGGTCAGGGAGCACAGGTCCTCCTAGATCCTCACCCATTTTCCCCTAGTCAAAATTATACCCTTCGAAGAGAATACATGCAAATTTTCCAGGGTACAAAAGGTTCTTGGATACGATATTGGTCTAGTAACAAAGGGTGCGTAGGATTTGGGCCAGCAGATGGAAATTATGCCCATCATCGCTAAACCCTACTAGTGGTTGGATGTCAAGCCCAACTCACTAGCGTTTAAGTGCCAAGTGGTGTGTGTGGTTTGTTTTATTGTACATAAAAGAAATGCATCATAGAGCACTCATGCTCATTTTCTATATGCTATACAAATGAAAGAATGTTTTACATTCAAAAAATGTAAACTAATCTAGATGCTCTTTGAGACAATGCACATTACGATGACAATGGCCACTAATTGGACCTCACACATGAAAACCAAACAGATACTTATATCAAGCACGTTGTAGCCTAGGGTGGATTGCAATCATAGGTTTGTTGTTCCCAGCAGCGTCTTTCTATAGATGCAAATGCTAAATGAACTAGGACATGATTAATTTTCCTTTTCTAATTTGTTTTTTCTAATTTCATTCACTTTTATGCATTCTATAAAAACATAGAGAATAAAAAAAGAACAGAGAGTGGAAAATAGGGCCTACCTCAGGTCCTAAGTTGATCTGCACTCTACTTTTTGTTATCTATGTTGTCAGGTGTAAACTACAGGTTTGGTCTATGGTTCAGACTGTAAACCACATGTTGAACCTGTGGTTCAATTGTTGGCCCACAACTAATAGCTACGGTCTATACTTGCAATTTCAAAAATCAATAAATAGTAGTTAGATCACATGAATTGCAGAGTTTCGTTGTGATCTCCTTCTGACCTATCCCAAAAAGCATACACCTAGCTATTGCATTAATAAAATCAACATAAGAGCATGACAACATAACAATATTGCATGTAAAAATAAAAATACATGTTTCTTTTATTAATATTGTCAATGAAACTCGGTTACAATATTGCCCCTCTTAGGGTCACCAAAATGTTGATACTCTTAATACAATTTCCAAAGCCCCCAACGGGGTAGGTGCACTATAAATGCTTTTTCAAATAGTCACAAACTGCCCTAGGGTGGAGTAGACCTTCTTATTCACATTGAGGAAGGATTTGAATATAGGCTCCTTTGAATATAGATCCTTGCAGTCAAGAAACAACATAAGATAGTTAAAAACATAGGCAACCTCTCGTGATGAGGCCCATTGAAGGTAATAAACATGTATATGCCATTATAACTAAAATCAAGAAAGCTAATAAAAGGTGTTAGACATATGCAAGATTCATCAAGATTGCTTGAAATATGTAAACAAGAACTACAACTATCAATATAATGGATCAATTATGCGAAATGAAGCATGAAAGCGTGAAAAGAAGCCATTAATGCATATTCTACACTAATATGACAAAATCACTCTAAACACTAAATATGTCGGTTAGAGATCTCTAAAACAACAATTGATCAACTAAAATGCTAATTCTAACTTAACTAATCAGATTGTAATGAAAATAGTAAAGAGATTTTATCCCTGTTGCAAACCGTAGCTCTGATTAGCGGTCTGCACTATAAACCGCGGATGAAATCCATGGTGAGCAACCAAGTGGTTTGCCCTCCAAATTCAAATATTGTGGGCTTGATCTCCTTGTCCAATTGATGTTCAAGGGTCACCTTCAGTGTCCTATGACAAGTTTGGTGGTTGAATCATTTAAAGGGGCCTTCGTTTACCCGAATTAGCGTTTCTTGGCTCTCCTAGGTCCTTAGGGCATCCATGGCCTAATTCGTCATGATTCTTGACAAATTGGCAATAGGGATGGCAACAAGGCTCTATCTATGCACTCAAGTGAGTCCATAATTTGATAGGGATTTACTTATTTGATCTCCAAAATGCACTCTCTCTCAATATTTTGACAGTGCTTCACTATCAAAATGCTCTATATGATTGCCCTAATTCGAAGAGGTACTTATAGGATGTACCAGGGCTAGGGGTGGCTTCATGGAGAAGCCAAGATCAAGAAGATGTGGTTAGGACATTTGGATTGGAATTTTCCATCCTCTAACCACCGTATTCTAGAACAAATGGTCGTTCAAACCAATTTGTCTCGGATGAAGGCCAACTGAACTTCAGTTAAGACCGTAGGTTGCAACTGCGGTTCAGACTGTAAACCATAGGCCTTAGTCACGGTTCATATTTTAGACTATAGGTCTGGGATGTGATTAAGAATGATTAGGCCAAGGAGCCCAACTTGAGTGGTTAGAACCATTGCTCTATCTTGGAGTCTGTTCAAGATATTCCATATGGTCTTGTAGCATGTCCACATGAGTAGTCACTCTTGACATGACGCGTTTTAGGTGTCTACATTATGTGATGTGGCACATTTTATGGTGTGGATGTATGATAGTGTGTTTGAGGCATGTGTGGGAGTGTTGTTTTTGAAATATTTTGCTATGAGAGGGTAAAATAAGCAAATGGGAATCCAGGAATACTCTTAATTCTCTAGTTGCTAGGTACCTTGTGACCTGGTTCGATCGCATAGTACCCTACAATCGGGATATTGTACTAAAATTTTTGTGTTTTTGAGATGCCACTAGGATGAGGGCATAGAGTGCATGATTGTATGCATGAATTGAGTGTTTATTTGATTCTGATTTTTGTGATTTTGATTAATGAAAATATGTGTGTGTGAAATAGGTACCAATGGAGATTGATCTGAGGCACCAATTTCATCCAGTGTTGGAGGGCCTATGGGATGACATTGGGGATGTAGAACTACAGTGGGTGCGAAATGTGGGATTACATGGAGTGTATCAGATGAAGGTGATACACTGTGATCATGCCTATGTGGAGGTATTGTGTGAGTTTTGGGATCCTGATCGTAACACCTTCCATCTCCCAACAGGGGAGATGATGATTACATTGAAGGATGTGTACAAGATATATATGTTACCTATGGAGGGCTTGACTATGATTATCATGAGGTATAGATAATGGGAGATGATATTACAGTGGTTGTTGGGTGATAGGTGGTAGGAGGTGAGAGTATCAAGTGATAAAGTGTACTATGAGCAGTGTTGGTAGGAGAGGAGGATCACTTTGAGGCACTTGGTGGCTATGATCTTGATAGCCAACCATGTGATGCCAGATGTGTCAGGATGTTGATTCCCATGGAGGCTGATGGGTTTATTGTGTGATATGGTAGACCATGGGCATCGATATGCATGGGCACCAACTTTGTTGGCACAAACCTATGGAGAGTTGCACAGAGTGAGGTAGGTGGGTTGATAGACTATGGGAGTGGTTGTGCTCCTCCAGGTGTGGGGATGAGAGCACATTATGGTAGAACAACCTGAGATATTTCTTTATAGAGCACATAAATTGATGGGTACATATGTGCCCTATGCACTATGATGGCAGATGGATATGGAGGAGAGACTACATAAGCCACATGAGGGATAATGTTTACATTATAGAGAGGCATTTAGCTAGTTGAGGCTAGAGAAGATTTATTGGTGACCATGGAGGGGAGTGCCAAATTGATATGGGGTAGGTCATGAGTTAATATGGGTGAGATGGATCTGATGGGTTATTGGATGGGAAGCAACTCAAGCGAAGTGGTTCTCATTCAATCGTGTGTTGCAATAGTTTGGTTTACGACAAGAAGTATCAAAGGAACTTATCATGATTAGGTAGGTGAAGGGGGATCCTAGATGAGCAACAATAGTGATACTCCTTGATATGGCTATGGATTTGGACATAGATATCCCTGATGTAGATGATGCAAGGACCACCCTAGGGTATGAGGCATGGTGGGTGACTCAGAGTTAGGAGCTAGGGGTAGGTGTGATAGATATGTATGTAGAGGCTATAGCAGCTAGGCCAAGTGGTAGCTTAGGATGGATTGGAGGGGATACTAAGAGTGGGGGAGGTAGCCCTAGAGGATCTCCTATGGTAGGGGTGAGTAGTCCATAGTAGGACACAATGGGACTAAATAGTGTAGGAGGTGTAGGATTGAGTAGTACTCATTAGGAAGCGATGGAGCTTGATGATGGAGAGGATGGAGAGAGTGAGGAGGAATAATATGGGAATATGCTACGATGGGTAAAGAAACACATGGATAGAGGTGATGTCCCTATAGGGATATAGTAGGATCCGATCATTGGCCTAGAGGGGTGTGGTGCACTCCCCCTAGGTGATATAAACCTATCTATCTATATATGCAACATAATGCATACCTATGTGGATAATGATATGTTGTGAGATAGGGTGTGATAGGTGGAGAGTGATATGACCCATCATGACATGGCCTTATCATAGGAGTAGGCCACACTAATAAAGGAGAGGGATGATGTAGTGATGGGATGCCTAGAGGCTAAGGGGGAGGTGACCCACGTGAGAGGGTAGATAGAGAATATGGAGGATCACGTGGGGCTTTTGTAGGAGGAGGTCACATAGGAGTGAGCTCATAGGGAGGCCATGGTGGCTAGTGTAGCATGACTATAGGAGATAACCACACAAAGAGAGACTCTAGCAGTAGAGCTAGAGCATTTAAGAGAGGAGGCTTCTTGAGAGAAGGTGTAGCAAGAGGTCTTAACGATCGAGATGGATGTGATGTATCACACTAAGAAGCATATGGAGGTTTTATTTATTTGAGAGGGGAGGAGGGTGCATCTATTGGAGGAATACTTGGTGGCCCATGTGATTAGCATCCGAGAGATTTTAGAGTCAGGATCATGATCTCATTGAAGTAGGAGTGGGTGATGAGAGAGATAACCACAAGCGAGCGGTGTCGATCCCAACCACTATAGCCAAGGTAGATAAAGGAGAGTAGAGGAGCCTTCTACCCCATGAGATGGGAGTGGGGAGACACATGATGAGGTATAAATCTGAGGTAGCCTACGATATTGTATCATTTAATGTTTTGTTGATGTGGTGAGAGTGCCACTAATTTTATAGATGATAGCCCAATGTGGTGATGTATGATTGATGTAGCCTACGAGCAATGAGATTATGTACCATGTACACATATTTTTGATATATATAATGATGATTTTGTTATGATTATATATTGTGTGTGTAATGTGTATGATGTGATGAATACGAATGATGTATGCATTTGATTTGATTGACATGAATGATGCAAATGATGTATGTATGTGATGTGAAACACAAATTATTGAGTATGTATGATGTGATTTGATTCAGGATAAATGTTAGGTAAGATGAACCCAATGATTTCATGAAGATGCATAGATGAATGTGTGCCAATAGAAGATAGCAAAATGTGTGCATATGTGAAATATGAGAATGTATCAGGTGATTAGTTATCCATGTTGCATTTGACTTGTCTCACTTTGTGTTGCAAGGCCAAAAACAAATGAATGGGGTTGTGAACTAATGACCCAGATATGCAATGGGTAGGTATGAAGTGTATGAACTGACTAATGTGTATGTATAAGAAATGCATGAATGAAATGTATCTGAGGATGATGTGTAACCATAATGAAGAGACACTTGCTATAAGTAGAGGCAATGGTGATGTTGTTCACCCCTAATTTTGAAGCATGATGGATTTTTAAAAGAGTTTCTAGACACTCAAACAACATAGTGTGAACAATCAAACTCATCTAATAGTCATGCAATATCCTATAGATATCTGGACTAGCCTAACTGAATCTAAGTCTATCATGGACCTATGTGTGCACATGATGTTCATTTATCCATTTTGAGGGAGGTTGGACTAACCCATTGCAAACTTAGCCAAAGTAGCTAGCTCATCCACAAGTGCACATTGATCTGTACAAGAGAAGGTCACTAATGTGAGAGATGTGTCACCACTTGTAAGACTATTCCACTACTAGGTAGACTCTTGGAGCCTATTTCTGGTGATGAAAATCACCCCATGATGTTATTTTGGACCTAAGGACCAAAGGGATTCAAGCATTTTGATAGTACTCTTGGAGGCTTTTCATTTTGTTTTCTACCCCTCTTCCTTTTGATTCTCTTTTTGTGGTGCTCTTTTTTCTCTCTTTTTTTGTGGGCATTGGCTTTTATTTTCTGCCTATTTTCTATGTTGCTTATGCTTGTCCCTTTTTTTATCCCCAGGTTTATTTTGATCACATAAATGATAGGATGAGCAGGAGAAACCATTCACTAAATGGAAAAGCCTATTCAAGGTGTTGTCTTCCCTAGACTCAAAATTTTCTTAAGATGTGAATGTGTGAGTGGTTCATGAATAACCTCAATCCAATTAAGGGTAGCCTTAAAATCTTGTAGAACTTGATGAAGTTTGATATAAATTTATTAGATTGACTATGAATGGTTGAGCAATAGAAAAGCTTCCCATTATCATGCAACTAAGAATAGGATCGAACACCACGACAATCATGCTAGAAAATGTAATTTTAACTCCTCAAAGTAGTACTATATGTAAACAATGGGTGGTCAATGCACAAAAGGGATGTGGACATGATGACGAATAATGTTGATATTATGATATGTACAAGAGGACCTAACATAACAAAATGCCTAAAATACATGGTGGTAGATGACTGACATATGTGTGAGAGATCCAATGCAAGTGAGATAGGCAAATGCAAGGTGGTGTATCCTGATATGATGTTTGATGTGTTGGACATGATCATGTAGGCATATGTAGAAATGTAGTAAAGAGAATTTCAATGTGTGGTAGTAGCAACCATGAGTGATATGTGTGAATATGTATGAAAGAGTGATGTGAGTAAGCCAAATGTAGTAGATGCCTTTGGAATGGAGATAATGGTGAAGTGACACCAAAGGGATTTGGTGCCTTTGGAATAAGTGGAGAAATCAAGCAAGTGTATGAGATGAATGCAAAGTGGTATATCCCCATATGATATCCAATGTACTGGACCAAAGTGAATAGATGGGGAAGAATATACAAGCAAAGTAAAAGAATGCCAATGTAAGGCTGTAGCAAGTGTGAGTGATACATATGAATGTGCATGACAGAGTATCATGATGATGAGTAGGTAAATACAAAATGTGACTAGGAGGCCCTGATTATCGGGAAAGTAAAAGAAGGAAGAAGATGGTGAAATGAAAAGAAAAGAGAGATAAAGGAGAGAAGGTGAAAGAGAAATGGGGAAAGAAGAAAAGAAGCTCAAACTAAATTAAAAGTATGTAGCCGCTCATAGCATGACCATACAATAATGACATAGGATGAGAAAAATAATAAATGAAGAGAAGAAAAGAATATCTAACTAAGTCAAAGGTATGTAGCCGCTTGAAGTATGACCATACAACATTGATATAATTCTAGAAGAAAGGGTTAGGAATGGAAGAAAGAAGAAAGAAAATAAAAATAAATGTTAAACATAATATGTGCAGTGTGAAAGAGGTGGTGCATTAAGTGTAAAATGCATGAATATGAATGATATTGAGAGGATTAGGTTCTACCATGCCATCGAGAGTGGCTAAGGAATAGGCACAAGAACCGAATTTATGGGTGATGACATAAGGTCCTAACTAGTTTGGAGAAAATTTATCATGAAGATGTGGTGGTTGACTAGTGTTTTGTTGGTTTTATTTAAGGACCAAGTCTCCAATTTGAAATTCACATGGGTGAACCTTATTGTGGTAGGCTCATCGAAGATGATATTGATATACGTGTGTGTGCTCGATGGTATGAATACAACGTTCATCAAGCAGATTGAGTTGATTGAATCATGCTTGGTGATTTGTATCATTGTCGATGAATTCTTACAAAGAAATTCGTAATGAAGGGATATCGAGCTCTAAAGGCATGATGGCTTTCACACCATAAACTAAGGAGAATGTCATTGCCCTAATTAGGGTTCGTATGCTTTTCCTATAAGACCATAGAGTGAGAGGTATTTGATTATGCCAATCATGATGTGATTCTGCGATAGTCTTACGAAGAATGGTGCAGATTATTTTATCTGTAGCTACATCTTGGCCATTGCCCTAGGGGTAGTATGGCATGGAGAAGCTATGATGGATGTTGTATTTGGTGCACAATGCATGCATGTTCTTATTTTTGAATGGTGTACCATTGTCAAAAATAAGTTTGGAAGGAATACCAAAATGGCGTATGATGTGTTGGGTAATGAACTCAACAATTTTTGGCCCAGTGGTTTGGACAAGAGGAATAGATTTGACCCACTTTATGAAGTACTCAGTGGTAGTAATAATAAATTTGTGGTTATCTAAGGAAGCATGGGTGATTTTCCTGATAAGATCCAAGCCCCATTGAGAAAATGGCCAAGAAGATTGAATAGGTTGAAGGGCTTGCGATGGCAGGTGTGTGAGGTTGGCATTTTGTTGGCATTTGATGCACTTTTTCACATATGTACAACAATCATGCTCCATGGTGGGCCAATAGTAACCCATGTGAAGGATGCACTTAGTAATAGTGATACCACTAAAGTGGCCACCATAGGTGCTATCATGGGTAGCCATAATGACCTGGTGTGCTTCATGAGCTTCGAGGCATCGTAAGAGAATGCCCTCATAGTCATGTTTATATAAGATGTCTCCTAACAAGGTGAAGTGTATTGCTCATTTTTTGAAAGTATGCTTGGCTAGTTTGGGATAGATCATGTGGAAGTAAACCTAATTTGATGTAATCCTTGACTTGAGAAAACCAAGGATTTAGAGGCTCAATTTGAATGAGGTTAATAGTAGTGCTAGAAGGTGGTGTCTATGGAACGATGGAGGATTGAGAAAGAACTTGGACAAGCACACAAGTGGTTTCATTGTGTGGATATTCGAGTATCAGAGATCTAAGCGAAGCCATAGTATCAGTGAAGTGATTAGTAGAGCATGGGGTGGCCTCAATTTCATACCACTCAAATTGATCAAGTAGTTGAGTGGCCACGTCTTTATATTGTTTGAGCATAAGGTATCAACATTGAAAAATACCTTTGACTTGATTCACAATGAGGAGGGAATCACCCTATATTTGTATTTTTTGAATGCGTATGGCGAGTGCCATTTTGAGATCAAGAATGAGTGCTTCATATTTAATATTATTTTTGGTGCATGGACAGTTTAATTTGAAAGAGAATGGGAGTGGTACCCCTTGTGATGTAATGAAGACAACTCCTGCACCAACTCCTCATTTACATCAAGAGCCATCGAAAAAGAGTGTCATGTCTATGGTAGACTTAGATTAAGCTTATTGTTTGATTTTAGAAGTGTGAAATATTGCATCATCTAGAAGGTCAAGGACAAGTGGGTGAGTAGTGGGCAGAGAAGATTCAACAAGATGGTTGATGATGACTTACCCTTTGATGGATTTTTGGCTAATGAATTCAAGCTAAAATTTAGTTAGGAGCATGATCCATTTAGTTGTGCGACTATTGTTATAGCTCCTACCCATCATGTACTTAAGGGGGTTATCGTGTGCAACCACAAAGGTTGTATGGTTGAGCATGTAGTGACACAATTTTTTGGTAGTGAAAACTAATGCGAGGCAAAGATTTTCCATATAGGCATATCGCATCTCATAACTGATGAGTGTGTGGATGATATAGTAGATGATTTGTTCCTTGGATACCTCATTTTTTTGGGCCAACAATGTGCCCAATGCAAAATATGTGGTAGATATATACAAATGAAATGGAATTCTAGGACGAGATGACGATAAAACAAGTGGTGAAGTGAGATAGGTTTTTATGTCATCAAAGGCATGTTGACATTCACTATCCTAGTGAAATGAGTCTCCTTTCTATAGGAGGTGATTGAATGGCTTACATTTATCTGATAATTAGGAAATAAATTGATGAATCGATTGAATTTTGCCTTATGAGTTATGTAGTTATTTGATGTTGGTAGGAGGTGGCATATCAATGATAGCTCATACCTTTTTAGGGTCAACTTCAATGCCATGTAAATAAATGATGAATCCAAGAAGTTTACCTGAGGTGACACCAAAGACACACTTCTTGGGATTGAGATGAACATTGTGCTCTATGAGGTGATAGAAAATTTTGTGCAAGTCATGAATATGATCTTGACACTTCTTCGACTTAGCTAACAAGTCATGTATGTAATCCTCCATAGTTTTATGTATGTAATCATGGAATATGTAGGTCATGGCATGCTAGTAAGTGGCACCAACGTTCTTAAGGCTGAAGGGCATGAACTTATAGCAAAAGTACCCTAAGGTTTAGTGAAAGATGTTTTGTGTTGGTCTTCTGGATTAATCAGGATTTGGTTGTATCCTAAAAACCCATCCATGAGAGATAGCATCTCGTGACCCAATGTGGAGTCAACCAATGTATCGATGTTTGTAAGGGGAAAATTATCTTTGGGACATGCTTTGTTCAGATATTTGAAGTTAGTGCAAATATGGACTCCCCCTTTGGGTTTTACCATGGGAACCATATTAGACACCTAGTCAGGGTAATCAATTGGTACTATGAATCCCATATCTAGGAGCTTTTGTAACTCCTACTTGACCATTAAAACAATGGTAGGATGCATTTTATGTAGTTTTTGTTTAAATGGCTTAGCATTTTCATCAAGTGTTAGGCTATGAACAACCAAAGTAGGTTCTAGGCCTGGCATATCAGTATAGGACCATGCAAATATGTGCTTGTATTCTTTGAGTAATGTAGTGAAACTAGCATGCTCTTTGAGGGAGAGACCTTTGCCAAGTTTAACAATATGGAGATTTTATGCATCATCCCCAATGTTGACATTGATAGTATCTTCTATGAGGATGTGTGACCCATATTCAAGTTGAGAAAGAATGGGAATGAGATGTAAGTCATATGTAGAATCGGGGAGAAGTATCTCATCCTCATGTGTGATGTCGGTGTTGTGGATGTTATGAGCCTGTGAATGAGTGGCAGAATAAGGAGAGTTAGCATAATATATAAAACACTTGGAGAGAAGGAACTCCTATGGGGAAGTTTTAGAGGAAATATGATCTAAATCAATGTAATCTAAATTGGTATAGATGATTTGCTCGGGTTGATCCTCCTGATGAAGGGGGCAAAAAGATCAACATAAATCATGTTCATTGATATGATAATGGTAGGGGATGATTTTTTTGTAGATGTAGATGTGTCTAAAAAATAAGAAGGAATGGATTTATTGAGGTTAGCTTGTAGCATGATGGGGGGAGAGTGTGATCATTGAATAAAGAATTGAACTCAATGTCTATTATGTAATAGAACAGATGGTGGAAGTGAAGATAAGTGTGGTGGCATGGGGGTAGCCTCCATGATGGGTGATGTAAGAGATAATGTAGTAAATTTCTAGATAAGATCCTCGAGGTCATTAGTAGGAAGGAGTTCATGTGGAGATGAATCAAGAAAGAAATAATCCAGAATGTCGATGGAGGAATGAGAAGATGAGGTATTACTTTGAACATCAAATTCGAGCTCCATGGAACATTCTTCCTTGAGTGGATCATAAGATGGATATTGAGAGGTATCATCTAGAATGTGGGGAGTAGAATAGTGGTAGCCTAAGCCATATCTATCTCCATTTAGTCAATAATGAGGCTACAAGAAATTTTGATATCCTTGTTCATAACTCCCTAGATCGAACCCTTGCTAATGAAAGTGTTTGAGGTAACATTTTGTGAAAATTGAGTTTGATAAATAATCAAGGGCACCATGAAACTCATCTTCACATGGGTTTGGTTCTAGAGAAGATGGTGTATCCAAACCCCATAGATGAAGTTAGTAGAGTTTGTAGGTGGGCCGAAAGGGATGACAGCTCCAATGGTGAGAGGAACATTGTGGGGGCAACCAAAATCATGGATGGATTGAAGGTTGGGAGGAGAGATACAAGCATTTTGCATGTTATATTCTCCTAGACCTGAGGTGGTCATGAGTATGGACACATGGGGCACCCCATAGAAGTATTTTTTGGGTGTTGATTCACGTTGTAGTGGAATGGAGGATGATGATTATATCTTAGAGGGAAGGGAGATAGTAGGAGGAGATGTGGTAAGTGGTGTGGATTTTTAATGTGATGAAGGGCATGTGGATTGTGATTCGGGTGAAATTAAAATGGATGGAGAAGGTGAAGTGGAAAATGAGTTCTATTGTATTTGAACGACAAGGTCTATGACATGTTGCTCCCATGAATGACACTCTAGGAAGTATCTAGAATGGGATGAATATTATGAGGGGGTTGTGGCAAATATAAAGAAAATAGTCTACGTGGACATCGATGAATGCATGAAATATATGGAACCATAGGTGTATGAGTGGAAGAGATGATTGGAGGAATCAAAATGAGAGTGTTTGGTGTCATAGTGACTTTTAGAAGAGATTGTAACATAGGAAAAGTGGAGCATGAAGATGGAATTGAATGCTATTGAAATAATGGAAAAGTAGGTAATATTGATGGTGTACAAGATGTGACTAGCAGGAATGTCAAGGTCAAACTAAGAGAGGTGAAAGAAGGGGTAGGTAAAAATTGTGGTGCTGATTGGTTGAATGATGATGAGGATGAGTGGTTTGACTTAACAAGATGAATGGAAATAGGTGTGAATTGGGAAGACACAAATGGTGAGGTGGATGGTAGATTAACCATGTTGCAAAATTAAAAGGGGTTAGCATTTGGTTGAATGTGATGGACTTGACCCTTATGAAGATATTTCAAACAATGATGAAGTTTGGAAGGGACACATTGCATGTTCTTGATCCATGGTCATCCAAGGAGGATATTGTACTGCATATCACCTTCGATGACATGACATAGGGTTGGTATCATCTTAGCACCATCTTGGACTGGGAGGACAATAGACCCAAATATTTTGTGCATAGATCCATTAAATTCTCACAAATCGAAAGTGGGAGTAGCAAGGTGAGTATGGGGGATGTTGAGATGGCTGAGGGCCACAGTGGATATGATACTGATGGAAGATCTAGTGTCAATCAAGACATGCTTGTAAGTGATGTCATTGATACTAGTCATAATGTGAAGGGGAGGATCAGTGCCTTCTTCTTCAAGTTTAGTAATCTTGTAGTCATAGAAGATGATGGAGGGTTGCATTCATATTTCCACATTGCCCACAAACTATACGAAGGCATTGGTATCATGTACTTCCATGTCTATGTATCATAAATTCTCATTTAAAGCTTCATGATGAGGTTGTAATTACTACAAGAGATCATATATGGATATATTAGTAGGAGCTATGTAAAGTTGGTGAGTGAGACTACTTCAAATGGTGACCACATGAGGTGGTATTGGTGGTGGAGGGGTTTGTATGGGTATTATAACTAAAGCCTGGGTAATGGCAACACCTAATGTTCAATATGAGCAGGGTGAGCTGGGTATGCTTGATTTTACATGATGACATGAACCACACCTATAAGACCCTTTTTAGGAGAGTCTTTGTTAACCTGATTGACCTGGTGAGATGCAGGTTGAGAGGTAGAGGTATGTTGGGGAAATTGATGGTCTTGGAAAGGTGTCTTATAGATACCTAAATTTTTATTTGAAGGGGCCAATAGGTTTCAGTGTGGATGGTCCCATTATCTATAAGGTATTGTACCAAACCCCAAAATTGACAATAGTTTTGAATTTCATGACCATGTTGCATATGAAATTTGTAAAAAGTATTCTCATTGAAGTCCCTTGGCTTTTGACGCGTAGGATCTTCTGGCCTTACATCTGGTAAGAAAATTTTTCTAACATCATACAACCTTTGGAAGATATTTTGTAAAGGTTCTGACAAGGGAGTCCACTTTGTTGTGGGCATTGCAAATGTAAATATCGATTTTGATATTGATTTTGAGGGGTGGAGGGAGAAGCTCCTAATTGTTGGACCGCCTTGTGATAAGGTTGAGATTGTTGTATGGATAAGGTAGATATAGATTCTATGACCACCTAATTGGCCTAAGGGGGCCATGGAGGATTTAGATTAGAATTCCCTTTACCAAAGTGGGTGTTTGGGGTGTAATCCATAATTGTTGTGAAGGGTGACTTTGCCCTCCTACACTTTGATATCTTCAATGATTTTGGCTTAGGAAATGGCATCCTCGAAGGAGCGATGTTGTTGGATCTAGAGTGTGGTTGAGATGTGTTTGGTGCAACTCTTGGAAAACATCTTGACCAAATTTGTAGTTGGAATAGGAAACATGAGATCGTGGATGACTCCACACCACCTAGAAACGTATTCATTGACAGGCTTGTTTTTGAATTATTACAAACTATAGAGATCAAGAAGTGATGTCTTTCTCTTAATATTGATGGAAAATTGTTCCAAGAATTGATTAGCCAATTGTTCAAAAGTGTATAGGCTATGTTTGGGCAAATTGTTGAACCAGTCAAGAGCTTGACCACCAAGGGAGAGAGGAAATGTGTGAAGCATAAGTGCATCACTACCTTGAAGAAGGTGGTAAGTATATCGATATGTATGAAAATGCTCTTGAGGATCCTCCTTACCCCTAAATTTATTGAATTTGGGTATTTCATATTTTCGATGGTATTGATGAAGGGCCATAGATGGATGAATAGGATCATTGCAGATTTGACTATAAGTGGGCTTCTGTGGCCCATAGCCGCTAGTCCATAATTCGAGATATTTGAGTTGTTCCCTCATGAGCTACATTTTAGTGGGGGGTGTTTATGAGGTAGGTTTAGGAAGAGATACTTGTCCCCCAATGGGTTGCGTAGACAAGTAATTGTGAACACCTATGGAGTGGTTTGGGAATGGTGATAATTGGTACTCCATTGATGGTTGTGTAGAGATTGGGGTGAGGTTTTATTTTGTTGTGATAGATGTGAGAGGAGTTGATTGTTGTTGTTTTTTTTTTGTTGTTGAATTGTTATTGTTGTTGTTACTAATGGAGAAAATTTTGTTGAAGCTATTATGGATCAAGTTGTTCTTGCTAGAATAGTTATTGACCAGAGGGATGAGCTTGAGGTTGTTTTCAGTGAGGTGATTGTTGAGATGCAGTTTATTGTGAGTGCAAGGGAGTTTGTTGAGGTTGTTGTTCAGATTCATAGGTTGGAGGGTGATACGGATGTTGAGCATAGTCTTGAGTGACTTATGGACCAAGTGTGGGTATTGATGCTTGTTGATAAGTGGATGGCCACTCATACTAAGAAGTAAGAGTAGGATAGGAAGGGACTATAGTAGGAAAGGTAGAAGTCCATGTAGGTGATGATGTGAAGAAGATAGGTGGTGTCTCACCTAATATGGAAATAGAATTTGATGATAATGATGTAGGTGCTATTGCATGATTAACTTGTGTAGGTTTCAGAAGGTACTACTACCACATCTGTGTAAATGATTATGCCATAGGGGGAGATGTATGTGGGTATGAGAGACCTTGCAAACTTTGGAAAGATGCAATAATTTGAGTATCACCCTAGTAGAACAAAATTGTGCATGAGTATGGGGCAATTCTTGAATTGGGGTGTGAGAGGAGGGTTGGCCCATATGAAGCAAATCCGCTTTAGGAGGTAGATTTGTAAAATATAGTGAAGTAAGCAATATAGATATAATAGATATAGTAGGTAGGTGTAAGGAGGGGTCCATAAAGAATCCAAGAGTTTTGACCATAGGGTATGAAGTCGATATAGTCAATGCGAGGACATCCTTATCATCCGAAGGAGTAGGAGTAGTGAAGACTATAGCTCCCATTTGAACATGGGATTGAGTATCTAGATAGGTGGGTAGGAGGTTCCCTTCACCATATAATAGATGTTGAGATGACTATTGGAGAAATGGATGTAGAGAATGAGTGGAAGATGGAGAAGAATTTTCTTGGAAGGTGACTTTAGGTTGAAAGTCACCAGGTGTAAAATAGATAATTCCTGGAAAGGTGCCATCTGCTTCTCGCACTAACTCAATAGAAGATGAAGAGGATAAATTATCAAGAAAAGTTTGATTGATATCTGGAGTGATATTAGGTATATGAGATGGAGCATGAGGTAATTGAGATGAATCCTGAATGTAGGATCTAAAGTCTTGGGCCATGTTGGTGTTGAGTTCTGGAGTGGATGTCTCAGATTGAGAAGGATTGGCTTGAGCAACCTCCATAGCTAGGTGAGCTTGCTCCCTAGCTTGGCTATGAGTGACTACTACCATTGTAGAAGGAGAAAATAGGCTGAAAAACCTTAGTTTTTATCCAAATTTGAAGTGGAGGAATAACCAAGAAATTGTTCTAGAAGCAACCAGACCTTTCTATGAAATAAAAATTTGGATCGTTGGGTAGGGTGTGACTGAACTAGGTTGTTGGGTACCTAGCAACTATAACTAAAATAGATTATAGAGACTGAAAATTGTTGGAGCTATGTCCAGGGATGTGGGAAACCTATTTTTGTGGGTTTTGCAACCTATTTTTGTGTGTTTTGTGAGAGAAATCCAATCAATGACAAGAAACAAACATGTACAAGCTAAAATTTTGCAAAGTGTGTTTTGATGTTGGAATATCCCTAAAACTAAAATAAAAGAGGGTGTGATGGATGTATCCTAAAATAAGGTATGCTCGTAGCATATAACCTTTTTACAACACCTAAAAGTGCATAAAATAGAACTATGTGTCCAACAAGTGAATGGCATGTAAATGGAAGGTACAACAAAAAGATACCTAAAAATGGGAGAAACTCAAAATGCTCTAATGAGTCCAA
The DNA here is from genome assembly GCA_028583015.1 of Wollemia nobilis. Lineage (NCBI taxonomy): Eukaryota > Viridiplantae > Streptophyta > Pinopsida > Araucariales > Araucariaceae > Wollemia > Wollemia nobilis. Next base: position 3,985,478 of record JAQPPZ010000523.1, on the reverse strand, counting down.
AATCCTCTTACAAAAAGAGGTCGTGTTGTCTAATGTGTTGCTACTGGCCCATTCGAGCGATCACTTAACCCTCATGTTTAAGGCATGCACAGTAATGACAATCGTGTCCACTAATTATTTGTAAAGCCCTATGGTAAAGGGGCTTGCTAACCTACCCACTCTAAGGGTTTCTCAAGAGCAGGATATTTTCTAGTGATGAAGTCCAAAAAAACACTCGTAGGGGGCTACTAAGGTGTGTAGGGGGTGAGCTGGTGGAAGGAGATGAAAGCCAACATCACCAGTATCGAGTGGGGATTGGTGATGAAATCCAATATTACCACTGTTTAAGTTGAACGTGAAGTGTGTGTGTTCTAATATAAGAAAGCAAGAAATGCCTTTTCAAAAGTGAAATGCCCTTTTTGAGAAAGAAAAGCAATACAACAAAGAATGATGCAACCTTTTCCTTCAAATTTTCTTTTATTTTTTAAAATGAAATACGCTTTGAAAACTAAAAGCAAGTGTAATGAACTATGCATAGTGAGTTTTATAACACCAGATATATTCACAAAGTATAAACAAGATGATCTACAATCCCTTCAAATTTTGTTATTTTTGAACTAAACATAAAGTTTTTACAGAGTTTACCTATATCTCCAACTCTTGTAAGTCCTTTTGGATGGATTTCTATGATTTAATTACACTTTTGTTTGGGTCATTGGGTACCTAGCGATTGGATTGGGTCACACCCTACCTAGCGACTATGATAAAAATGCACTTTCAGATCGGATCTAAGTTTTGGGATAGTGAATCTTGTTGTAGACAGGTACCTACAACCACAAAAATTAGTAAATCACCTTCTATGGATAGAATAAGCATCTAAACAAGCTAAATATGAAGTAAAAACAATCTTGCAAAGGTGGTGTGATGCCAAATATTGCAAGAGTACAAGATATAGCAATTTTGCAAAGGTGGCACGATGCCAAATATTGCAAACAATCTTACAAGGTGGCATGGTGCCAAATTTTGTAAGAAGGCTAGAAACATCCAAGTGTTAGTAAAATAACATGATATCAAGTTATGCTAAACACAAAATGGTATCCATATTGCAAAGGTGGTGCGGTGTCAAATATTGCAATCACACTTACAAGGTGGTGCAGTGCCGAGTTTTGCAAGAGGCCAAGAGAATCAAGATGTTAGCAATGGTGGTGTAGTACTAAATATTACTAAAAATAATCTCACAAGGTGGCATGGTGCCAAATTTTGTAAGGGTTCTAGATTCACAAAGAAGGGTTGATTATACCTTTTGATGATGCCTAATCATTGTAGGTGGTTTGTAGTTATGGTATCTATATTTTGGTAAGGGGGATAGCAATCCCATACATGGGTAAATCAGTCCCCTAGACTTACCTACAACATTGTAGTTGTTATGGGTTGTATCAGAAGTGGCTTCTACACCATTTCCATGAGTTTTTGCTTGGATCACGGGGTACCTAGCAACTGGATTGGGTCACACCCTACCTAGCGACTAAAATTTTTAGACCAAAAAAATAGCTATCTCAGGTCTGAGCTGAGTTTTCAGGGTTTTGTAAGCTTCTAGGTGGTTTTTGGAGCTCTTGTAACACATAAAATAGTCAAAATTAGCTAACCAATAAGATGAGATAACTAACAAGAAATAAAGCAAGTGGGGGTCCCACCGGGCATGCTAGAATGAACTCAATGGAAAATGAGTGTAAAGTCTATGAAATTATATTATATTCAAAAAGGGATTACAAGTGTTCCTTTTCACAAATCTACCTTAGAAGGCTACAAAACAAGGGTTCAACATGGTGAATGTCCCTTTTCTTGAAGTTAACTATCGACTACATCCTGGATTGGTCTTCCAATGATCCTCAAGGGGTGTGGGCCTAGTGCATGTGTGCCATAGTTAGTCAAACCATCCTCTAAACCTATCTGACCTACAAAATGGGGTTAGTGTGTTTGGGGACCTATCATGGATCAGATCCCATAGTAATGAAGATAAATGACACTGAATAAAGTAGTAAAAAGCATGTAAGAAGTTGTTGTAAATGACTAAAAATGATAAAAAATAGTAAAGTATACCTGCAAGGAGGGTTTTGTAACTTTCTATCTGTTGAAAATGCACTCTGGTCAGAGTCGCACCCTACCTAGTGACCAGATTGGGTCACTGGGTACCTAGTGATTGGGATTGTAATAGTATTTTTTAGAATCTATCAGAAGATTATGCTGCCCTGAGGTCATAGCAGCTCTTGGTGGGCTCCAAATGTGCTCCTGTACCTGTCGGGACCTATCAAAAGGGGAGACAAGAGGGTACAAATGGTGTAGTTGTCATGGTGATTTGATGGTTGATGGATGATTGATTGATGGGTAGAATTCTGATGTAATTTTGGTAGAGTTTTGTTATGTTGAATGAGATGGATGGATTTAGGAGGAAAAGTACTCCTATTTATAGCTTTTGGAGAGCTTAGGGGGGTGAGGTGTCCCTTGTGAGGTGGCATGAACCCTGGGTTAGATCCCAACCATGGTGAGGTTAGAGGGGTGAGGTGGAAGGTGAGTCATCCCCTCACATACCTTGAAGAGGAATCTCCTAAATATCTAGAAATATCTAGGTGCACACATGTGTGAGCAAGGGTTAGGGTTAACCCTGGTTAGGTAGATCCTAGGTTAGGTTATGGTTAAGTTAAGCATATTTTAAATATCTTAACTAAGTGATGGGTGCACACATGTGTGAGGATAAGATTAGTGTTAATCTTAATTAATCCTAACTAATCATGTGTTTAAGTCATAAAGTGCACTTTATCATAAAGTAACTTTAAATCAAGGTTAGAGTTACCATGGTTAGACTTTTTGAAGGTGGTCACATGAGAACCATGATTAGGCATAGGAAAGGGCTTAGATGGCCTAAAGGGGCTTATGGAGAGCCCTTTTGATAAATGTAAAGTGTTTTGAGATTAATTAATGCAATTTGGTGGCTTTTGCAAATTAATTAATCATGAAGAATGAATTTGTGACCATGTGCAACTTTTAGGTGTCTACACTATCTCTTGAGACTCTTTAGTATTATGAATTAGAGGATAATATTCCTTATAACTCCCTAGTTTAGGATATATGAACCAATTTGATAGAACCTTAGTAGCAATCTGCCTTATGACTCCCTAGTAGATGAAGTGTAGTATTCTTTTGTTTCATTAATATCTGTAGAATATTATATCTTTCTCAAGTAAATTGAGTAAATGATCCAATTTGATAAACCTATCCAAGGCTTATATTTTGTAGAGTCCTTATATCTCCCTAGTTAAGAGATGTGAATTAATTTGATAAAACCTTTATAGAACTTAGGTTTTGTAGAAACCTTATGACTCCCAAATGAATTGAGTACTTGATAAATTTTGATAAATGCTATTATTATCAAGTTTTATAGAATACCTTATGTCTCCCTAGTGATTTTGGATATGCTATATGAGTGATAAAGTGATTTTGGGGATAGTATTTCACTTTTGGGTTGATTTTGTAAAGTTCTATTCTTGGGATGGTCACAAGTCTTTGCTAACTCAGTTTCCCAATTGGAGGCCTTGGATGAAGGAGCTTCACCAAGCTAACTGGATAAAGGTGGCTAATTACTATCGGTACCATAGTGGTAATTCAAAGGTTGGTAGATATTGGATCCCTATTGAGGACTAGCCTATTAAAATCCTAGAAAGGCAAAGACAAGATATCCAAGGCATACTTCGTATGAGATCTCTCTCTTGGTCCCATGATAAAGATTGTTTTGGATGGAACAACACTACTAAGGGTGAGTATTTAGTTGCTCAAGGTTATTTGACCTTATGCCATAATAATCCCAACCATTATTCTGACATATTTTCTCAATTATGGGCTCAAAAGCTCTGGCTTAAGGTGAGGTTCTTTAATTGGATTTTATTGCATCGTAGGGTGCTTACTGGTGAGCAACTTATGAAGCATGGTTTTCATGGCCCTTTTAGATGTGAGATGTGTGAAGAGAATGTGGAAACTCTCAACCATATTTTTATTGAGTGTACTTTAGCCTCTGAGCTATGGAGGAGAATGGACACTTTACTTGGCTTACAGTGGTCCAATTTTTTTACTTTTGAATAGCTTTGGAGGGATTGGCCTAATCAAGAGGGTGTTGATCATTTTATTAGGCAGTTAGTTTGGATGGGTTCTACCATTCTTCTTTGGAATATTTGGAATGAAAGGAACAACCAAATTTTTAATCAAGATAGAAAGTATATTCACTATATTTGGCAAAATACCATAGCCAACTTAGTTGAATCAGTCCATCAACTCCTTAATCACCCCTAAAACTCCCACCAAAGATGGGATCAAGTGATGCAAAGATTGAATATTAAATATTCTAAGGGAAACCAACTTAAATGGAATGTGAGTATTAGTAATATGGATAGGACAAGAAATTCGCAACCTCCTCCTAAGGATTTTTGAAAAGTCAATACTGATGGAGCCTCTAGATGGAACCCTGGAAAAGCCAGTGTGGGAGGAATTGGTAGACTTTTAGATGGCTCCCTGGTTTTTACTTTTGCTGAGAATTTGGGTATTCTTTCCAATAACCTTGCTGAGGGGTATGGTATCCTAAGAGGCCTTCAGGAGGATACTAAGGTTGGATGGAAAAAGGTGTTAGTTGATTCTGACTCTCAACTTATGATTAATATTTTGAAGACTCCTTCCAAGAATCATAAGGTTGATTGGAGAATAAAAAGAATTATTGAGAAGATTCAATTAATCCATATGGGATTTTTGAAAGTTGATTATAATCATGTGGTCAGAGATCAAAACAAGAGTGTTGATGCTTTAGCTAATTGGGCTTTGGACAAAGGTGATCTTACTTGTTATGGCCACCCTCCTAGATGGTGGGCTTCGCAAATTAGGGAAGCTCTTATTTCTATCATTTCTTTGGATGGCTCCAGTTTTGAAGGTACCTAGTTTCTTCTTGCTTTTTTTTTTTTTGCTTCTCTTTGGTTCATTCAAATTTTTTTAGTTCCCTAGCTCAATATATTCTTTATTTTGTTTCCTTTGTTGATTCTTGCCTTATTAGTCTTCTGGTCTAGATAGGTCATTGTTATGTTCAATTTTTTTTTCTTTTTTGTTTTTTTTGTTTAGTTTTTTAAGGTGTGTGTGTTCTTTTGTTTTGTTTTGTTTTTGTCTTCTTTGTGTTGTTTTTTATTGTTCTTGTGTTTTTGTTGTTTTGTATTTTTTTATGTTTTTTGTTATTGTTCTTTTTTTTTGTCGTTCTTGTTCTTGTGTTTCTCTTTGTTTGTGTTAATTCATATTTTTTTTGTGTGAGTGTTTTCTATGTTTTTTGTTTTTGTTTATTGTCTGTTGTTGGTTGTTTTTTATTTTATTTTTTATTATTTTAGGTTTTGGTTGTGTTTATTTTTCATGTTTTTTTTTGGTTATATCTTTGTAGTGTTCTATTGTTTTTGTCTTGTTTGTGTTTTGTTATGTGGTTCTTGTGTTTTTCTATGTGGTTCATGTTGTGGTTTCTTTTATCTTATTGTGTGTGTGTTTGGTTGTGATTTTGTTTTTGACACACTTAAGGAGCATGTTTTTTATTTTATTTTATTATGTTTTTTGTTATTTACTTATTTTTAAATTGTTTTTGTGTTTGTTTGCTCCTTGAGTATGTCAAAGGTGGTAGGCCAAGTCCGAGTCTTGGGCATTTTTGGCAGAATGGATACCCCTGCCTCCTTGGGTCTTACCCAAAAGTGGCATCCATTTTGGGATGTTTTCCACAAATAAAATAAATAAATAAACAAATTTTATTACTCATTTCTCCTATTGAACTAAGCTCTTTTTAATTTTATGAAGTTCTAATGGTTGGATTTATTTTGTCCCTTTAATGTGATTTTGAGACAAGTGTACCAATTAATTCCAACCCTTAATGTTCCTTGATGAACTTCCTTTTTGTAGACACCAAAAATATGTCATTTTCTACTTAGAGAAGATGCTAGTGCAGATGATAGATTACTTGTTGAGGAAGAAAGAGAAGGAATCATCCAATTGAAGAAAAATTATATCCCTAGAGATCTAATTTCACTGGAGAGTTTATTTGATCACAACAACAGGTTTGGAAAGCACAAGATTAAGGTAGACGTCAAGGAGTACAAGGAATTACAGTTGGAATCTAAAAAGATCATTAAAATCGAAACAGATTGTCCCTGAAGAGTTAGAATTTATTAAGAATTTATGCTATGGGTACCTGACATTGTGGCATGGAGCTATCAGGATTTAAAGGGATACGACAAGAACATGATCCAACATACCATAGAGCTGTAGGAGGGGGTAAAGCCTTTTTGGCAAAAGCAATGGACTGTCAACCCCAAGATAGAAGTGCTCATGAAAGTAGAATTGTTGAAGATGTTGGAGGTGAAAATAATTTATCCGATCAAGCACTCAACATGGATGGCAAACCTAGTCCCAGTGCAGAATAATAACGAAGACATTCGATTGTGCGTTGATTGTTGTAACTTGAACCAGGCCTCATTAAAATACCATTACCCTCTCCCACATATTGATCAAATTCTTCATGTGGTAGCTGATGCACAGAGATTCTCATTACTTGATGGTTTCTTTGGATATAATCAAATATGGGTGAAGGATGAGGATCAACATAAAACAACATTCACCACCAAGTGGGGAACTTTCGCCTACCAACGGATGCCATTTGGACTCTCAAATGTTGGTGCCACTTTTTAGAGGGCCATGGACATCGGTTTCGATGAGTTATTGAATAGAATTATTATAATATATCTTGATGATATGATTGTGTTTTTGCATCATAGAGAAGACCACATTACTCATTTGAGGCAAGTGTTCAAAAAATACTGGGATTTTAGAATCTTTATTAATCCAAAAAAGTCAATATTTATCGTTAAATAAGGGAATTTGTTGGGTCATGTAATTTCACAAGAAGGATTGAAAATTGACCCTGCAAGAGCTAAAGCACTCATGAAGTTGCCACTGCCTGCTAACAAAAAGGACCTAGAATATTTCTTTGGTTAAATAAATTTCATCCGCAAGTTTATTGTCGACTTTGCTCAGGTTGTGAAACCTATGATAGAGCTTTTAAAGAAGAATGCAGAGTTGAAATGGATGGAGGCTAGGAGACAAGATTTTCAAGAAATCAAAGAAAGAATCACACAAGATCCAGTTCTAATTAATCTAGACTATTCAAAATATTATATTTTCTATGTAGTGGGTGAGCGAGAAAGCTATGCTATAGTATTGACATAGAAGCAAGAATATGGAGAAGAGAAGCCAATTACTTTCTTGAGTCAAGTTATTGCACCACACCAGGAGAAGTATAAATTTATCAAGAAACAAGTCTATGCAGTAATGAAATCATTGAAAAAGTTTTGACACTTTGTTTCTTAGAGCAAGACTGTTGTTTATGTTATACACCTAGACGTCCAAAATTTCATACTCCAAGGAGAACTAGGTGATAAAAGAGTAGGTTGGGTCTCAAAAATTTAAGAATATGATGTCGATATCCGACCAACAAAGCTAGTTCATGGGCAATATTTATGTCAGGATTTAGCTAAAAGTGCTACCTTTGAGACATTAGATGTAGCACATGAGGAGGACACTGGCAAAAGAATTTGTGCAAATCATACTGTGAATGATTGGGTTTGGACATAATAGCTGGTTGATTATTTTACTTCTAAGATATATCCAACTCACCTTCATGCTTCACAGTGTCAGAGGTTTAGGCTGCAAGCGCTCAAATATGTTCTATTGCCTAACAGACTATATCACAAGAATATTGATGGAGTTCTTCTTAGGTGTGTGAAGGAGTCTAAGAGGGGGAGGATATTGGAGGAATTTCACTTTATATTATCTGGTGGTCATTATGTAGGTAGGCCTATGGCTCTAAATATTATCTAAGTAGGCTACTACTAGCCCACTCTATTCGCTGATGCTCATAGAGTGAGTCAGCATTGTGATAATTGTCAACGATACGCTGGTAGAATAATAAAATGAGCTCTACCCTTACGCCCAATTCAAGTGAAAGCACCTTTCCAATAGTGGGGTCTTGACTTCATCAGAGTCATTGATCCACACTCTTCTATAGAACACAAGTATATATTGACTGCAACTAATTATTTTACTAGATGGGCGGAGGCCATTCCTACCAAGAAGGCTGCTCAAGCAACTGTTATCTCTTTCTTGGAAGGGATCATTACTCATTTTGGCATCCCAAATTTGATCATAACTGATAATGACACTCCATTTATTATGGACAAAATCATAGAGTTCGCTAGCAAATATGACATTTATTTGAAGACATCGTCCAATTATTATCTGCAAGGAAATGGGTTGGCCAAATCTACTAATAACAATTTGCTATGAATTTTAAAAAGGACGATGGGCAGTAACAAAAGAAGCTGGTACTTGTTGTGGAACCAGGATATTTGGGCATATCATATCTCTGTGAAGAAATCTATCAAAACTTCCCCATATACCTTGGTCTATGTAAAAGAAGTTGTTCTTCCCACTCATATTGAGTTTCCAGTACTTCAAACATTGTAGTTATTCCAGGATGAATATGAAGAGCATGATCCTATGAGTGTAAGGTTGGCACATTTATTACAGTTAGAGGAGGATAAGGAGTAGTCTTAGCAAGTATTTGCTGAGTACACAAAAGAAATGCAAAAGTGGTTTGGAAAAAAAACAACTAAACATAGTTTCCAAGTGGGAGATTTAGTTTTAAAATGGAATGAAAAGAAGGCCAAGCCAGGAAAACACCATAAGTTTGATGTTATCTAAGAAGATCCTTTTAAAATTATTGTAGTAAATTCAGCAAATGCTTATCATCTTCATGATATGGAGGGTTGTGACCTTCCTATTCCAGTAAATGATCTTCATTCGAAGGCCTATATTCAATGACGATATTCTAAGGAGGTATCCACTTGTACATATATAAATATCATTTTCAGTGTGTTATTTGATTTTAGTTGTTGATGCTATTTTAACATATAAAAAAAAATAAGGGTAATGTTTAATGATTCCTAGAAAGTGCCCCTTTGAGAATTAAATTGGGCATTGAAAATCAAGGTTGCATTCTCTCTCAAAGATAAAACAAAGTGACATTCCCAAGAGTTTTCACCCGAAAGCAAAATCCAACACCTCAAGTGCCTACACAGGGGTAAATAAAATAAAAACAAGGAATTTTCAAAAGATATCAGTCACCCTTGGTGATGAGCATGATGACACTCGCCTTTGGTACAAAGCAAAATAGTTGGTGATATCACCTTCCAATTAAAGCAAAAGGAATGGACGTAAAGCAGTACGATATGTACAAGTCACGTTCGCCTAAAGGAGGGGCGACGTGACCGTTCACCACAAGTATGGGGTAAAGATGATTTGGATATCCTAAGGTGAAGACAAAATCAGACTCCATAGTGCGTTCACCCCAGAATATGGATGCGAAAGACCATTTGCCCTTGCTTTGGGTGAACGCTTCGGGCAGGGCGATGGAGATTTTTTTTTGTTTATGTTAAAAAATAAAAAAAAGAGGAAGAGAGAAGAAAATGGAGAAAGCTCATGCACTTTGTTTTCGAAGCCTTATTATTTATTTTAATGAGCACTTTTAGAAGGAAAAATTAAAAAGAAAAAACAAAGAAAAAAGAGAAAGAAAAGAGGACGTTGTTTTAGAAAAGCAATTTCGACTTTTTTCTAAATATGGGCAAAAAATTTGAAGAGGAAAATTTATTTAAGGAGGGCATTCACCATAAGGATTCCAAATAATTTGAAGGTGCCCTGGAATGAAGAAAAGGGAGACATGTGGCTCTGACTCTAAAGATGCCAAGAAAAGGGAAGATTAGTGAGCACCATAAAGTGTTTTTGCCAAATAATTAAGGAGCAAGTGCATCAATTTTGGGAGCACGTTGCAAAGCAAATCACGCCCTTGGAGACGTGGCAGTGATAGAAGAACTGCAGTGTAGGTAAAGCATTTTATTTAAAATGTGCACCGTGCCGAATTATTATTTTATCGAGGAGGAAAAAAATGATTTTTCATCGGCTGGTAAATGGCTGATTTATTTTTTTGAGCAAGCTTTGGGCGCTAGGGCACAACTTTCAATGAAGTTACACAACAAAAAGGGCACACTTTTCCAGGAATATTTGGTAGTCAATCAAAGAAAAAACTATTGGAATATTGGTAATGGTTTCGGGATAGCAGATCAATATCCACATTTTCTCGAAAGTGCCTAAAATTAATTCAACATTTATCATGGCAGTTGTGGGAGGGCTCTATATAAATGACGAGGTAAAAATCCTGTAGTTTATTTTTCTTTTAATTTTTTTTTTCTATGTTTCACATTGTAGCTGCAAAAGAGTCCAGAGTGCTCAAAATATTTGTCAAATTAAAAAGAGAATGGGAAAGCGAATCAAGGATCCCAAGGATGTTGTAGAAGCTACAGAGCCCAATAATTCAAAAAACTAAGGAAGGAGGCTCTAAAGCAAAAAGGGCTCGAAAAAATGACTATGTTGATTTGGATCCGTACGAGGACACTATAGAAGAAATTGTCGACTGCCTCATTACTCACAAAGGCATGGAAAGGTTGAGGCAGGATGTCGACATGGCGGTAAGCCAAGGAGTAACATCGCATAGCTGGCTGACAGTGCCCTATTATTCGTAGCTGTTTTGGTATTTATGTTTGCTAGTTTATCCTTACCATGAACTGGTGCAACTCATTGCCTAGTTCTATGATCCATTCACCAGAGCTGTCAAAAATTCCATAAGAGATATTTTGTTCACCATCACTCCAGATGAGGTTCGGGAAGCCTTTGCTTGTGGATTGAAGCCACCTTCTTATGTAGTTAATAAAAAATTGTATAATGATGAACAAGAAGATAGATATGTCTCCATAGTAACAATGCACCAATTTATGGAGACTCAGCTAATTAAAGAGCCATCGATGGGGTAGCTCCCCAATTTACCAAAGCCGCTATCATATTTTAAGAGCTTAGACATATATTCGATGTTGGCATCGATTGCTGGTTTACCTTCATATGAAACTATGAATAAATGGTAGATGGCCTTAGCACAATGTATTTGTAAAGTCAAATTTTATTCTCCTGCAACCATGAAGTAAGGCAACAACCCCAATTTATTTGATTGGGCCAAATTTATTTCTTGGAGGTTAAACTTTCAACTGGAGAAGATGCAAACCAGGGAGTTAAGATCATTTAAGCACATGTCATTTTTGGTATGGTTTTTCTTCTTTCAACTATATCCGTGCTTCCATTTTATTGTAGTAATGCAAGTGGACGAGAAAAATTAACCCCTGCCAGTTTATATGTGGACTCCCATTTTGTCAAGAAGGGAGTCATTTTATAGCTTTAATAGGTAGTTTTTGGGACCAAAAATAGAGTTTCTTTGCGGTACATGTGAAAGAGTGCCATGGAATTTAAGAGATGCAGTTGTTGCATAGGAAAAGGGTGATATTTTTTTGCTTACCCAGGGCATAGTTGTAAGAATTTTTGGTTTCACGGGTAAGCCATTCTTGTTGCCATATTTTACCATAGAGCATGTGTTCGTCATAGAAGTTATGCACCAATCAAATTATGTAAATGATGTATATGGAGCTGGGTGTGGGAAGAAGACAACGTGCAACATGCCATTCAAATTTGACAGTATAGAGGTAAGCCAAGTTGGACAGAATCGGCTCTTGATAGTGGCACTGCAAGATTTGGGCTTGATAAAACTACTGCAGCGCTGGAGATATGACCCTCTAGATAAATTTTTAACTATTGTGAAGGCTAAATATTTTTATTTTTGCCCTCATCTAGATATATAGAGGAATAAAAATAATTTTTATGGGCCAGAAATGAACTAGCACATTGAAAAGATGACAATGCTCTCGCCTTGGCACAATTATTATGAGCAGGAGGCAAAATATAATCTGGCCAAGTATAAAACCCAAATTCCTCCACTGGGTTTATTTAGTCAAGTTCAAGAGAGTGATCCCACCTGGACTAAATAGAATATAATTAATTTGTGGATAATGTGGATTCATCAAAGGAAGCCAACTACCCCTTACAGGCTGAAATTGGATGAGCAATTTTTGGAAAGTTACGACGATTATGTCGATTCATATCACCCTATCACCTTTGCCAATATTTTCCCACAAAGCTTCCAGCACTTTGACAGTAGTGAAGGTGAAATTGAACAAGAGCACCCCACAGTAAAAGAGGAGATTCCAGAGGAAGAGGAACAACAGTATGTGTTTAAATAGAGATCTTAGTAAACGAAGCGAAAGGTGGAAGAGGCGCCTGCACTAGAGAAACAAAATTTTCTAAAGGCACATCCCTTTCCAAAGCTATCCAAAAGACCAAGGACTAGTTCTATGGTTATTTCTACCACTGAGGTTTCGGTTGCCATAGTTTCTTGTGGTTTGTGAGAGAAAAATTAGGAGTGAATAGAAAATAATATATATTGAACCTTAGAAAATTGAGATTACAATGGTATTTATAATGGTAACTCCAAATGACTTTAGGGAATATAGGGAAGTTAGAAAAATAGGAGAAATAGGGAGGAAAAGAGAAAGGGAAATAGAATTGGTTTGCCTTGCCACCCTTGCCATCCAATCCACCCAGTCAGTTGTTGTCCAAGTCAACCTACCTACCCAGTCACCTACCGTCCTATTGTGACTATTTCACAACTAGCCCCTAAGCTTGGGGACCCACATTTTTTTGATAAATTTTTGGTGTGGTTTTTTTTTGTCTATTAATGTGTTTGTAATTCAAACATTAACTTTTGGGTTAATTCATGTTTAAAAAATAAATAAACTAAAAAAAAAAGGAATAAAAAAAAATAATAATAATAAATAAATTAATAGAACAAAAGAAAGAAAAAAGAAAAAGGGAATAAGTAAAAATTATATATATATATATAAACAAATGAACATAAAATAAAAACAAAAAAAAACAAAAAAATAATAATAAAAATAAAATAGGATTATTTTTAGCTTTTTTGTTTTTTGTTAGTTTTTAATTTTTTCATGTTGGTTTAAGTAAAGTTTAGTTTTTTGTTTTTTTTGCAAGGTATTGCATATGGAAGAAAGGAAGAGAGAAACGAAAAGTCATGGAGGAGAAAACGAAAAGCCATGGAGGAAAATCTTTAAATACCCATTGAAATGCATGCACAGGGGAGGAACTTTTGGCATGGCCAAATGTGGCAAAATTTGATGTGTAAAAGAGGAATATAATTTGAATGGGAAAGCTTCTTTTCAGAAATTTCAGGCCTTGTTAGCAAGAAATAATGAGAAATTTTTTGCATGCTCTATTTTAATTGTTTTATCTTTCCCCTTCCAAATTTCAGATTTGTATGTGAAATTTACGCCATGGGATGGGTTATTTCATGTGAATGTTTGCAATTTGGAAATTATTTTAAACCCTAGAAGTCAAGCACTTAGTTTACTTTGATTGTGTGTAGTACGAGATCAAATAGGCTAGGTTGCATGTATGAAACTCTCACGTATTCGGTTTTGCGGGACGGGGTGCTATCAAAGCTGAAGGAGCTTTTGCATTGCTGCATTTCCAGCAATTATCTTGATGCAAAATTTTAATTTTCTATTCTGAAAAATTTTAATTTTCAGAATTTTTTCCTATTTTCGGGCATTAAAATAAACATTAAAAAAATTTCAAAATCCAAAAATAATTTCACCATTGCGTAGATTATAATTCAGACTTCCATTACGCACCTTGAAATTTCATTTTCGGAGTTGTTTAGTATTTTTTAAAATTCACCGAAGTTGTTGTTTTGTCACAGATTTCAAAAATCCGAAAATAGAAATTTTCCATTTTAAGGTCAAATTTCATTTTTCCAGTTTTGTTTTGCATTCATGAGCCTATGATGACATTCCCTTCATGGAAATTCCAATTTCATTGAAGGAGTGATGTTTTATGGCATTTACATAAATTTCCATTTTTGGCCTAAAATTACCCTTTCTTCATAAAAACTCCAATTTTACGAAAGAGGGGTAATTTGAGCATCAAACTGAAGGAGCTTTTGCATTGCTGCATTTCCAGAAATTATTTTGATGCAAAATTTGAATTTTCTGTTTTCAGAAATTTTAATTTTAGAATTTTTTCCTATTTTCAGGCATTAAAATAAACATCAAAAAATTTTCAAAATCCAAAAATAATTTCACCATTGCGTAGATTATAATTCATACTTCCATTACGCACTTTGAAATTTCATTTTCGGAGTTGTTTAGTATTTTTAAAAATTTACCGAAGTTGCTGCTTTGTCACAGATTTTAAAAATCCGAAAATAGAAATTTTCCATTTTAAGGTCAAATTTCATTTTTCTAGTTTTGTTTTGCATTCATGAGCCTATGATGACATTCCCTTCATGAAAATTCCAATTTCATTGAAGGAGTTATGTTTTACGACATTTTCGCAAATTTCCATTTCGGGCCTAAAATTATCCTTTCTTCATAAAAATTTCAATTTTACGAAAGGGGGATAATTTGAGTATTATATTGAAGGTCTTTGCCTTAAAGCACTTAATTGTTCATATTGATGAAAATTTGATTTCATTTAAGAGGGATAAGTTAAAGTGACATTTTGAAGATTCTATTCATCATTGAGGATTTAATGCAAGATAAAATCCATTTTAAAACCATCAAGATAAAAGGAATTAAAGCACTACATCGTGGTCATATGAGGGCCAACTCACATTTGATTTATTTTGGTTCAATGAACAATCACTAAAGTTTCATGGTAAAATAAACCAACATTGCCCCTTGTTTATAGTTACTTGCAATCACTAAGGTGTTCCAAGCATTTAAATTGAATATCTTTATTTGAGATTACTAATGCACATATGCAAATGCTAATATAACGGAGACCTTGGAGAAGTTGTTTATTTAACTTCTTTGCAAGAGGGGATTTGGAATCCAAATCCTAAGGGAGAGTGTACTTTCACAATTGGGTGAAAATACCACTCAACATTTTGGTGCTAGAAGGAGGGCTTGAATTGGTTTATTTTAGTATGATTTAAATGCTATAGGGATTAAAATTTTGAATATTTCATGCCCTATTGATTATTATCTGTAGCCCTCTTTTAATATTACAAATTGGTACTGTTAAAAGGAGGACATGAATTGCTATGCATTGTTCTAACGCTTTGATTGTTCATACAAGAATAATGGGATTTGATTTGATGTTAAAAAAAAAATAAAAAACAAAAAATAAAAAACAAAAAAGAAAATTTTTGGGTATTAAAGTTATATTCTTTAAGATTCACTAATGGCTATGTTTTCACCATGGATGACAGGTAGCCCATTGAACACACCAGGAGTTCAACATTATTTGCCCGTCGGTTGGGAGAGTTGTCTTCCTCGATTTTGGTCTAATGGGACAATTACTGCAGGAGAACACATTCGAGCATTCAAATTTGTTGTGAATCAATTAATAATTTGGCATGATGATGTTGTTTGTAAAATGTTCCCTTACACCTTGGACAAAGTGGCATTTGATTGGTTTACAAGTCTACCTTTAGGGTCTATCACTTCTTGGGCTCAACTAGAGGCGACATTTCTTAATCAATTCAACAAAAAGCAAGTTGACCCAATCCGCATATATGAGAAATTTTTCACCATCGAGAAAAGGACCAAGTGAAAATGTGAAGTCATTTTCTGAAAGGTTCTTTGGATTATATGCTCAATTAGTGACATGTTATGTTTTGCAAGAAGAAGTGGCTCTCCAAATATATGTCAATGCTCTTGACCCACTTATTTCCACATATTTGCGAGGGATGCCCGGGATGCCCTTAATCACTTCTTTGTCTCAAGCCTATGCTCAAGCAATGGCAATTGAGCAACAATTGAGTTGTCAAAATTATGGTGTGGGTTTTGGATCATGTAATCTTCAATCATTTAATACTTCCTTTACCCACCCAATGATTTATCCACCTCAACCAAATTCGAATGTGAATCAATTTCAAAATCAACAATCATTCCCAAGCTTCAATCAATTTCAAAATCCTCAACTTACTATGCAAGATCAACCATCTTTCTTAAGTATGAATCAACTTCAAAGTACCCATCTTGATTCAAAAGATGGTTCTAAAATCGATTTTAATGATTTTCATAAGAAGATGATTTTAAGCAAGGGAGGAGTGCTAGATCCAACTAGTATTGAAACATGTGACAAATTGGAAACCCTTGACTCACCAAAAGATGAATTCTATGAGGATGAATTTGTTTCGGATGACATTGTTGAAAATGATGGCCAAGAAAATTCACACCTTCCAAATTGTGATAAAATTGAATCATGGGTTACAAATTTGGATTATGATAGCCTTATCAATTTGAATACAAGCAATAACCCAATTTTGGAAGTAATTGAACCATCTAAGGAAGGTGAAGATAAATTTGATGAGAAACATGTTGATGAATTAAAAGATGAAGAAGAAATAGTTGAGCATCACAATTTAATTTTGAAAGATGATCATTATGATTCTTGGGAAGAGTATGCTCACTCCAAAATTGCTAATGAAATTTGTATGCCTATTGATATGGAGGATGATACAATTGCCCTTTCACATGAGGATATTACAAGTCTTGTGCAATCTGAAAATGTTTTGGAAGAAGGATTGGAATCTCATCAAAGGTTTGAGAAGGATAATGTTGTTACTACCATGGATCAAGAAGGAGAATCAATTGTTTTTGTTCCCCTTGAGGGGCAAGAAATAGAAAATCTTGATCCACCTATTGTTTCTACAATGTCCATGCCATCTCAAAATCATGAAATTACAAAACCTAAGTGGTGTGGGTTTGATAATGTTGATGATCCTAATGAAAATATGAATTTTGAGGCAACTCAAGCCATTGATCATGGAAAGGTGTCACGTGACACATATCTTGAAAAATTAGGCTCTTGTTTTGAAAAGGATGGATGCATGTTTGATTGGGTGCCTAACTTTGGTGTTTTTGAACAGGTGTTGGATGATGAAGAAGACAATGAGGAAGAAGAAAAAGCTACTAACACTCATCAAGTTGTGGTAAATTCTAACCATGATGGGTTGAGTATGGATGACAAGGTGAAATCTTTACCTTTGGTAGTAGCTATAAAAATTTCAAGTGATAGATTACATGATGTCCCTTTGGATGCTAATGTCATTAATGATGAAATGTCAAATCTTGGTGATGTTTTGATGGATTTTGATGGCTTTAAATTCTTGAAGAATTTGAATGCAAGACTTTTAGAAATAGGCTCTTGTTTGCAATATCTCACATTTGAAAAGGAAAGCCTACTTCTAAATTATGAATGGAATGATGAAATTTGCACTTTAAAGAATAGACATGATAAAATTGAAAATCAATCATTGTCTGATCAATTTAAAATTTTGAATCTCACCTATATGAATACTAATTAAACTAAATTTAATTGGTGGGGTGAGAGAGGGAAGTTGAAGTTTGTTGCATTGCTTGGTATGATCTTATTGTTGTTGGATTCCTACAACATTTGGCATGTGTATTGTGACATATGCCTTTTGAAATGTTCTAATCATGTTTGGGATCCAGGAAAGTGATAATCCAAGCTTTGCATCATCTTGTACTATATTGTATATAAATTTTGATTTTGGTTTGAGTTTGTGTTTTCAAGTTTCATTTTGGGATTGCTATTTGGATTAGGATTTAAGTCGTGTGTTTGATTTTATTGAACGTGTTTCGATAAATTTGAGATGTCAACTTATGCCTAAGATCAGGAGAATATGAAACATTGGAATTGTGTTGTAAAAGCTCCACATGTAATACAAACGGTTAATTTATATCATTTGAAACTTGTGATGCATGAAAGAGTCAGTTTTGCATGACAAATCATTTCATTTGCAATTCAAGAAGTAATACATTCATTTTCCATCTCACTTTTCATACATTTCATCTTAGTGGCATATGCATATTAGGTGCAAATTATTTAAGTATGTCAAATCCTCTTAGGGTTATGTTATAACATAAATCTAAGTAAATCCTAAGGTTGGAAACCGAGTCTTGAAATGTCTAGAACCAAGCACGTCTCATACATTAAAAAGGATCTTGAGCAAAATGATCAAAACCTAACTTGGAGGAAAAGGTTGGGCGAAAGAAGTTTTTGTCTATCCTATTATGCAACATGATCCTTAAAACAGTGGTTGTCACCACTTCCATAGAGCTTAAATCCTAAAATCAAAGTAGTAAGGATAGGATTAAATCCTCATCAAACATAGGTTGAGGATCCAATTCCCCAAAGCTTTGATTTGACCCACATAGAGTAGTAAGGATAGGGTATAAATTCTCATCTCGGTTGGTTGAGAATCTGATTCCCCAAAGCTCTTATGTCTCATTTCATAATAAGTCTTGGATTGTAAGGATCGTACTATTTGTCCTCTTGCAAAGGATGGGTAGTCATCCCCAAGGTCTAAGTAACAAAATTAATATTTTCCATTTACATTTAAATCTTGGATTGTAAGGATCGTACTATTTGTCCCTAACCAGGATGGGTAGTTATCCCCAAGGTCCAAGAAGTAAAAATAAATTTTTTCCATCTCATATTTATATCGGATTGTAAGGATTGTACTACTTGTCCTCTACAAAAGATGGATAGTCATCCCCAAGGTCCAAAGAAATGAAGATAAGTTTTGGATTGTGGGGTTAGATATGCCCATGCATGGCATCATGTCTTGCCTAAAAACAAGACCATTGATTGTTTAGAGGGTTAGACTAGCATGACCATTTCTTCCATAATTGGTTTAATTATTTTGCTCAAAGTGAGGTAAAGAATTCTAAATCAGAATAGTAAGGATAGGGTTAAACTCTCATCTCGGTTGGTTGGGAGTCTGATTCCCCAAAGTTCTGATTTCACATCCACTCGCACATGGGTTCAAGATAGTAGGGACTCACAACCAACTTTGGGATATAATGAACCATTCACTAGTGGATCCTAAGAGGGTTTGACAGTCTTGAATGTTTGTATATAATACTAGAAGAGTGACTGCATTTTATAAAAGCAAAATATCATGGCATATTCATTAGGGTACACAAATCATTCACAATCTCGCATATGCATTCATGCAAAACTGACAATGGAATGTTGATCAATTTCAAACGATGAGAAAAGAAATTCATTGCACACATCGAGCTAATGCTTAGCGATTCTGATGTTTCATGTATTTTTGATCTATTGGCATTCTTTGGATATTTGTTGATGCTTGTGTTAAATTTTTGAAGTGTGTTTTCAGGTGTTCTTTTTGGGTTCTCATCGAAATGCTCAGGAGCATTTCCCAGCAGAGTCGCCATTTGTTGTGACTATTTCACAACTAGCCCCTAAGCTTGGGGACCCACATTTTTTTGATAAATTTTTGGTGTGGTTTTTTTTTGTCTATTAATGTGTTTGTAATTCAAACATTAACTTTTGGGTTAATTCATGTTTAAAAAAATAAATAAACTAAAAAAAAAAAGGAATAAAAAAAAAAATAATAATAAATAAATTAATAGAACAAAAGAAAGAAAAAAGAAAAAGGGAATAAGTAAAAATAATATATATATATATATATATATATATATATATATATAAACAAATGAACATAAAATAAAAACAAAAAAAACAAAAAAATAATAATAAAAATAAAATAGGATTATTTTTAGCTTTTTTGTTTTTTGTTAGTTTTTAATTTTTTCATGTTGGTTTAAGTAAAGTTTAGTTTTTTGTTTTTTTTGCAAGGTATTGCATATGGAAGAAAGGAAGAAAGAAACGAAAAGCCATGGAGGAGAAACAAAAAGTCATGGAGGAGAAAACGAAAAGCCTCCTGGAGGAGAAAACGAAAAGTCATGGAGGAGAAAACGAAAAGTCATGGAGGAGAAAACGAAAAGCCATGGAGGAAAATCTTTAAACACCCATTGAAATGCATGCACAGGGGAGGAACTTTTGGCATGGCCAAATGTGGCAAAATTTGATGTGTAAAAGAGGAATATAATTTGAATGGGAAAGTTTTTTTTCAGAAATTTCAGGCCTTGTTAGCAAGAAAGAATGAGAAATTTTCTGCATGCTCTATTTTAATTGTTTTATCTTTCCCCTTCCAAATTTCAGATTTGTATGTGAAATTTACGCCATGGGATGGGTTATTTCATGTGAATGTTTGCAATTTGGAAATTATTTTAAACCCTAGAAGTCAAGCACTTAGTTTACTTTGATTGTGTGTAGTACATATCAAATAGGCTAGGTTGCATGTATGAAACTCTCACGTATTCGGTTTTGCAGGACGGGGTGCTATCAAACTGAAGGAGCTTTTGCATTGCTGCATTTCCAGCAATTATCTTGATGCAAAATTTTAATTTTCTGTTCTAAAAAATTTTAATTTTCAGAATTTTTTCCTATTTTCGGGCATTAAAATAAACATTAAAAAAATTTCAAAATCCAAAAATAATTTCACCATTGCGTAGATTATAATTCAGACTTCCATTACGCACTTTGAAATTTCATTTTCGGAGTTGTTTAGTATTTTTTAAAATTCACCGAAGTTGTTGTTTTGTCACAGATTTCAAAAATCCGAAAATAGAAATTTTCCATTTTAAGGTCAAATTTCATTTTTCCAGTTTTGTTTTGCATTCATGAGCCTATGATGACATTCCCTTCATGGAAATTCCAATTTCATTGAAGGAGTGATGTTTTATGGCATTTACATAAATTTCCATTTTTGGCCTAAAATTACCCTTTCTTCATAAAAACTCCAATTTTACGAAAGAGGGGTAATTTGAGCATCAAACTGAAGGAGCTTTTGCATTGCTGCATTTCCAGAAATTATTTTGATGCAAAATTTGAATTTTCTGTTTTCAGAAATTTTAATTTTAGAATTTTTTCCTATTTTCAGGCATTAAAATAAACATAAAAAAAATTTCAAAATCCAAAAATAATTTCACCATTGCGTAGATTATAATTCATACTTCCATTACGCACTTTGAAATTTCATTTTCGGAGTTGTTTAGTATTTTTAAAAATTTACCGAAGTTGCTGCTTTGTCATAGATTTTAAAAATCCGAAAATAGAAATTTTCCATTTTAAGGTCAAATTTCATTTTTCCAGTTTTGTTTTGCATTCATGAGCCTATGATGACATTCCCTTCATGAAAATTCCAATTTCATTGAAGGAGTTATGTTTTATGGCATTTTCGCAAATTTCCATTTCGGGCCTAAAATTATCCTTTCTTCATAAAAATTTCAATTTTACGAAATGGGGATAATTTGAGTATTATATTGAAGGTCTTTGCCTTAAAGCACTTAATTGTTCATATTGATGAAAATTTGATTTCATTTAAGAGGGATAAGTTAAAGTGACATTTTGAAGATTCTATTCATCATTGAGGATTTAATGCAATATAAAATCCATTTTAAAACCATCAAGATAAAAGGAATTAAAGCACTACATCGTGGTCATATGAGGGCCAACTCACATTTGATTTATTTTGGTTCAATGAACAATCACTAAAGTTTCATGGTAAAATAAACCAACATTGCCCCTTGTTTACAGTTACTTGCAATCACTAAGGTGTTCCAAACATTTAAATTGAATATCTTTATTTGAGATTACTAATGCACATATGCAAATGCTAATATAACGGAGACCTTGGAGAAGTTGTTTGTTTAACTTCTTTGCAAGAGGGGATTTGGAATCCAAATCCTAAGGGAGAGTGTACTTTCACAATTGGGTGAAAATACCACTCAACACGTCCAAGGAGGTAAAAGGGGTAAGATCCAAAGCTTACTGTTAAAACAAATTTTTACACCTTTTTACTCCTACTAGCTTTATTTCCAAAATTCTCCCCCTTAAAGTTGAGATGACTGACTATATAGTATCTCAGCATTATATATTGAGCTTTAGATATACCTTTGGTGAAGATGTCTACAATATTATCCAAAGTGTTACAATATTGAAGCTCAACTATCTGTTGTTCCACCATATCTCGAATGAAGTGATACTTCATATCAAAATTCTTTTATTTACTATGGTGGACTGGATTGTATGCCAACTGAATGACACTTATGTTATCACAATACAGTTGAGTTGGACCACTCTGAATTTCTCCAATCTCTTCAAGAACTTTTCTTAACCATAGGGCCTGAGTACTAGCATGAGTGATGGCTATATACTTAGCCTCAATTGATGATAACGCTACAACATTTTATTTATTGGAACTCCATGTAATTAGTCCTGATCCTAGACTAAAATAATTCCCTGATGTAGATTTCCTGTCATCTATGTTGCTGCCCCAATCACTGTCATTGAAGCCAACTGATTTCATAGAATTACATTTTTGGTAATGGATTCCAAAATCCAATGCACCTTTTACATATCTTAAAATTCTTTTAGTTGCTTGTAAATGCAGCGCAGATGGACTAGTCATAAACCTTGAAACTAGAGAAATTGCATATTGAATATCGGGCCTGGTTTTTGTGAGAAACATCAGAATCCCAACCATGCTTCTGTAAGTGGTCATATAAAAATTTTATGCTCCATAGTCCTTGCTCAATTAGATCCCATGTCCAGTTTGAGTTGCAACCGATTTGCACTGCTCCATGGCAAATTTATTGATCATGTCTCGAGCATACTTGTGTTGACATATGAAGATCGCTTTATTTGATTGATGCACTTCCATTCCTAGGAAGTATCACATTAAACCAAGATATTTTATCTTGAACTATTTCATCATGGTGTTTTTGAACTCCATATTCATTTTATTGTTACTACCCATAAATATTAGATCATCCACATACAAACAAACTATAAGAATGTCTACTCCTTGATTTAGGTAGTACAGAGTTGGTTCACTTTTGCTTCTAGTGAATCCATACTTGCTAAAATAGCCATCAATGTGTGAGTACCAAGCTCTTTGTGCTTGCTTGAGGTCATAAAGTGCTTTCTTCAATTTGTAAACAAGGTTCTCTTTTCCTTGTTCTTGAAAACCTTGAGGTTGTTGAACATAAACCTCTTTTGTCAAGTATCCATTCAGAAAATCACTCTTCACATCCATGTGTTGTACATTCCATCCTTTATAGCCTGCTAAGGAAAGAACTGATATGTTTGTCTCTTGTCATGCAATAGGAGCAAATATTTCCTCATAGTCAATGCCAAATTTTTTGAGTAAAACCATTTGCTACTAGTCTCGCCTTATGCCTTTAAATGCTTCCATCAACATTGTACTTGGTATTGTAGATCCATTTACACCCAACACATTTTTTTCTTTGGGTAGCTTTACTAGCTCCCATGTATCATTATTGTTTATAGAGGTTATTTCCTCTTTCATGGCTTCTTGCCATACATTTTGAGTACATGCCTTCTCATAGCTAGCTGGTTCTAGCTATGTACTAGCCAATAAAGCATAATTGACTACATCTCCCATAGGATCATGGGAGTCATCATCTCCATACAATTGCAAATTTTCAAGTTGTTACAAAATTGTATTCATCTCACTAGCTTGACTTCTAGTGAATATTCTCTAGAAATTTTGATCCAACATTTGAAAGGATGGATGATTTTATAATATTCTTTTGCCTCTTGATGGAGAGTCTCTGTTGATGTCCATCGGTGAAGAACTTACTGATATCTATGGAGAAGGACTTGGAGTGTTTTTTTAAGTACTTGATGTAGTACTCTTGTATGGTCTTGGAGGGGGTAGTGTGCATTTGATTTTATTTGGAGACACCTGTTGTACCTATGAAGAACTTACATCTCGGGACTCATCATCAACAAAAATTCTCTGATGACCCCATTATCGCCCTTCATAAAAAATTATATCCCTAGAGATGACAACTTTATGAGTCTTGGGATTGTAGAGTCTATATCCTTTTGTAGACTCACAATACCCTACAAATATACAAGCTTGACTTTTTGGATCAAGCTTCTTCCTTTTCTTGTCAGGAATGTGTACATATGCTAAAGAACCAAAAACTTTGAAATGCTTTACATTAGGTTTCTTTTCGTACCATGCCTCATAAGGAGTGACACCATCTAAACTAGAAGTTGGACTTCTATTTAGAATATATACATTGGTTCTTATAGCCTTTGCCCAATACATATGAGTTAGATGCTTAGACTGTAGCATCGATCTCACCATATCAACTATGGTGCAATTTTTCCTTTCTGCCACACCATTCTACTGTGGGGTATAGGTAGTGGTAAATTGCCTTTTGATCCCACTTGCTTTATAATATTTCAAAAAATATTTTGAGGAGTATTCACCTCCTCGATCTATCCTAAAATATTTTAGATAGTTCCTACTTTGATTCTCTACATTGTTTCTAAAATATATGAAGCAATCAAAAGCTTCATCTTTGTGTTTCAGAAAGTAAATCCAACACATTCTAGAGAAGTCATCTATGAAAGTGAGAAAATAAGAACTGTTTCTGAGACTATGTGTTTGCATTGGACCACATATGTTATAATGTACTAACTTTAGTGGATAGTTGGCTCTCCATGCTTGTCCTGTCAGAAACTTTGACCTTGAGTGCTTTCCCAAAGCACATCCTTCATAGACATCATTTTGTTCATTTATTTTGGGAAGTCCTGTCACCATAGCTTGAGAAGTTAGAAGTTTCAAGCTAGCAGAATTAAGGTGACCATATCACAAGTGCCAAAGGACACTTGGATTTGTTATAGCTACATTTGCAATTTGAGCTCCCCCTGGATCATAAAAATTGAGAGGAAATAACCTGTTCTTGGTCATGGGGACCTGTGTGATGACACGATTACAATTATTCTTATAAAAAATAATACATTGTCCTTCATCAAATACAAGCTTGTAATTGTTATCCATCATTTATGCAATGCTTAGCATATTGTGTTGGAGCTTTGGAGTGTAATAGATGTCATGCACTTTCTTTAGTCCTTCTTTGGTTGGAAACTCCATGGCTCCAATACCCTCTACTTGCAATGTATTATCATCCCCTAATTTGATTTAGGATTTATAAGTGGAATCGAGAGTAGCAAATAAATGTTCTTTACCACTCATATGGTTGGAACAACTAGTATCCAAAATCCATGTGTCATTTAGATTCTATTCTTATTGGCCATATGATAGAAAAAAATTATAAATATCATCTTCTTCTCCATAATTACCATATTGACTACTACTACCTTGTGAAGATTTTGACCAGCAATCGCAAGCGAAGTGACCCGACTTGCTACAATTGAAACATGCTGATTTGGACTTGTCACTTCCTTGCCCTTGATTGCCATTTTTTCCTTGATTTCCACCTTGATTTTGATTTTCGCCTCTTTGTTGGTTGCCTCCTCTGTATGAGTTGCATCCTCTATTGGAATTGCCTCCTCTGTTCTGGTTGCCTCCTTTGTTGGAATTGCCTCCTCTGTAGTTGCATCTGCCTCTACCTTGACCTCTTCCCCATCCTCTTCCATTATTTTCATTGGAAGTGAAGGCCTTATCATCGCCTCCATAGCTTATTGAAGGAGTTTCAGGAAACCTCTCTTCATGTGACATTAATGATCCGATCAATGCATCGAATGTTAAAAGGAAAAGATATTTGGATTCTTCTATTATTATGGCAATATGGTTCCATTTCTATGTAAGTGTTCTCAACATTTTTGTTACAATTATCTCAGGCTTGATTTATTCGCCTAGTGTAACCATTTTATCTACAATTGCTTTTACTCTAACACAATAATCACCGACTTTTTCATCATCTTTCATTCAAATATTTTCAAAATCTCACTTCAATGTTTGAAGCCTTACCTACTTCACTTGATTACTACCCTAGAATCCATCACTCAATGCTTTCCATGCAGCTTGTGCAGTCGTACAAGCAGTGATTCTAGGAAATATGCTTTTCTCCAATGCAGCTTGGAGATGAGAAAGAGCAGATGAGTTGCTATTTTTCTCTTCTTTTTATGTTTTCTTGTCTGCGACACTAAGTGTTGTCTAGTCTGAGGGTTCTATGTAGCCCTCTTCTATGATGTCCCACAAACCTCTACCTATGAGCAAGGTCTTCATATTTATAGACCAATACTCATAGTCATAACCATTAAATTATGGTATAGGTAATATATTGTGTGAGGCCATAGTTACCAAAAAACTTTCTTTATTTCATGGATACAATAAAGTACTTTTGCTATTTGAAAGAAGGAAACAAGAAGAAGAAAGAAGGAAGAGATTACAATTTTAAGTCAAATCTGACTTGTTCTACTCTATCATTGACTGCTTGTTCCTCTTGATGTGGGGATGCTATCTCTTGATTTACAAAGTTATCTACCACTTCTTCTTCATTGTCACTTATCTGTATGATTTCTAGTGATTATGGTTATAGGATTTCTACTGAAATATTGTAGTGTGTGTACTCTAATTCTTGTGGTGCAGCTTGTATGGATTCTGATTATTCAAATTGACTCCTAAATGAGTTATCTTCAAAATATGCTTTGTACCCTGAGTCAAGATGCCTTTGATGTGCGATTACTGCATTTTGGAGTTGACTAAACACAATGTTGAGTCCATAACCTCTTACCTTTTCATCAAAACTTTATGCACCTTCTCTTGCTAGAATTGCACATAAGGCATGATAACAACCATTTGGTCTTATCATCAATGCCCTTTACAAAAAAATTAAGCCTCTTAGGCTTATTACACACTCTTTCCTCTTAGGAAAGTTTTAACCTCTTTTACAATCTCTAAAATTTTCACAAAATGTGAAATTTACAAGGCTCCAATAATTGACAATATCAAGCCTTTAGGGCTTTTACAATAAAACAAATTAAAATTTAAAGTTAATAAAAAATTTAAATATTCATATTTAATAAAAAAATAACTTTATAATTATTAAAAACCTAAGTTTTAAAATAATTATAAATTAGTTTTAATTTTATTAAATTAATATTTAATAATTTTAAATATTCTAAAGTTTAAATGATAATTTTTTTTTTAATAAAATTTATCCTCTAGCCCATTCGAACCTATGACCTCTTGACTGTCACAAAAATTTTGACCAATGCGCCACAATGTCTATTTGAAACATAAAGGATCCGCGATCCTTTTCTAGCTTGTGCTTCCCGAATATTAAAAAAAAACTAACTAAAAACGTGCCTGGCGGTATTCAAACCCGAGACACCCTACTCACAAGCGCTCCTTCCTAGCCACTCGAGCTACGCCCACAGATGGGTATGAAGGAGGAATATTTTCTATTTGAAATGCAGTGGATGACGATTTTAATAAAAAAGTTTGAAATTATTTTGTCCCACATTGAGCAAGACGGGGGCAAAAATAGGGTTTATAACCCTATGCGGGCGAGTAATGAAGAGATTGCCTTCGGGCAATCAGTGATCGCCCCTTTTTCCTCCTTTTGACCAACCGCTCCTTGCCACATTGCTCCCTTTGCTACCATGTTTCTCCTCTTCCTCATGCCATGTGTTTGTCTGCGTTAGCTCCTGAGTCATCTTCCTATCGCCACATGTCGCTCTGTGATAGGTCCTCCTATGTCATTCCTATCTTCGCGTGCTTGTTGTGCTGGCCTGCTCTAGACTTCACCTCGATCTGCGTGCTTTGAGCTTCTCTTGCCTTGAGCTATGTGTTGCATGCTCCACCTCAACCTTGCTTTGGGCAATGTGCTACGGGCTTCTCTCACCTCGGTCCTTGGGCCTCCCTCGCCTTGATCCTCATGCCCTCTTGGCTTCGGCTCTGATACCAGATGTGGTTTGTGAGAGAAAAATTAGGAGCAAATAGAAAATAATATATATTGAACCTTAGAAAATTGATATTACAATGGTATTTATAATGGTAACTCCAAACGACTTTAGGGAATATAGGGAAGTTAGGAAAATAGGAGAAATAGGGAGGAAAAGAGAAAGGGAAATAGAATTGGTTTGCCTTACCGCCCTTGCCGTCCAATCTGCCTAGTCAGTTGTCATCCAAGTCAACCTACCTACCCAGTTAGCTGTCGTCCAAGGAGGTAAAAGGGGTAAGATCCAAAGCTTACAGTTGAAACAAATTTTTACATCGTTTTACTCCTTTTACTAGCTTTATTTCCAACATTTCTACAGTGCCAGTTGTAGCGGTTCCTACAGTTACTAATGTGTCAGTGACAATTGTAAATTCTTTGCCAGTGGAAGCGCTCCTGACTAAGGTTGCAAAAGTATTTTTGATGGTCCAAGAACAAGAGGAACATCAGTCAAATAGCTTTCACGTAGAATTCATGGATGGTGAAGGGAATGTGAACTTCGAGGAGATGATGGAAGCACAGTAAGAAGAAGTAATTTTGTAGCTACCCCCATCACCACAACACATGATGCCCATGTTCAAAGGTACATATTCTCTTCCCTATTTTTCTTCTCCATAGCATGCAATGATTTCTATTTTATTTCCTTATGTTTCACTTCCATCATCATCTGTCTTCGTTCCTCCACCATTCAATATGCCTTCCACATCTGTTTCACTTCCATATTCTTCTTCCTTTCCAAAAGTCACTACTGCTCCTTCTATTCTTGTTCCTTCATCCTCCATTTCTTTCAGTTCATACACATCAAAACTAAATCCCTTTTAGTACCCTTCTACTTTTGGTGCCACCACCACAACCATAGAGGTTGTAAGTACACAAGCTCCTCCCATAGTAAGTGTAACTACAGTCAAACCCAGTTCATCTATCAAGTCCACCATTTCCATTCCACCCCTTCTGACTGTATCATCCACTTCTGATGAGCCTAGTTGCTCAGATGCGTTAGTTCTATTCACCTCATTTTTGGAGCTGCAGACAGTTACAAATGTGCAGGTTGCCCGCAAGCAGCCTGACGTAGAGAAGATTAATCAGGCACACTTGAGCTCTTTACAGTGGTTGAATAGAATGAGGTGCAAGGAGGCCTTGGATCCCACTTGGCTGATTAAGAAATTTAACTTTGATCCTATTGCTATGGAAGCCCACACGACTAAGCTCACTCTCTTGGTCCAAAATCCGCAAGGAGAAATGTTGCCAAGTGACTACATCAATGAGACTATCACAGAAGATCTCACCAAGATAAATCTAGTAGAAAATATGGTCAATATTCAGGTAGATATGAGCTTAGTGTACTTGCATGGTGAGCATTTTAAAGAAAAATATTTTGAAAGTGACAAAAAAATTATTGATCTCGAAACTGCCCTGGCAAAAAGTAGAGTGTAGGAGGAGAAGATTGCCATTAAAAATGAGTATTTGTGCTGATAGGTTGGAGTGTACCTGAAGTAACATGATACTTCCAGGATTGAAATGTATAAGCTCCAACAATATATTGAGGATATGAATAAATAGTTAGTAGAGAAGGCTGCACAAGTTGTTGGTTTTTTTTTGTAGAGCACCAAGGAGGCCATATTTTCTCAGCTCAGAACTATGAGAAGTTAGCTACACAAATAGTCCAGGTGCTACATTATTTGTGGGAGGCACATATATAAATTCAGCCAGGGCAGCAGTTGATTGATAATATAGAGGAATGGTTTGAGTTGTATATGTATATGGTCATGAAGATCCAGGCCCTAGCTAATGCCAATTTACGTATTCACCCTCTAAGAGAAATGGACCATTCCTGGTCCAAGGCTAAGGTCATGATGCGTAGTTATTTCCAAAGAATAGACCTTGTAAGAGAAGGGTGGAAAATTCTCAACACTATTGAGCATGAGCATACCATTTCCATATCTCACTTTGAGACTATTTTTGAGTTGGGATTTCTGAACTTTACGCATGAGTGGGGTGAACCCTTGCCAATGGAACAACCAGAGGCACTTTGGAGGAAGTTTGTGGAAGATACCTCTAAGAATGACGCATGGGAAGAGCATCTCATAGAAGCACAGGTGTTGTCACTAATGCAAAAATATACATGCTTAGATCTATCATTGTATGAGTTGGCTCAACGAGCGAAGCACCTCATCTTGATAGATATTCAGAATTTTCACTTTGTTTACGAGTCCCTTAGTGTCCCATGCCTATTCACTACTCATGATTAGGAGGTAGTCCGAGCATATGAAGTCATCTCTGAGACTATCAAAGAGTATGAGGAATAGGCAACGATAGAGCGTGCTTCAGCAGAGAAAGTGGTGAAAGAAGTTGAGCGAGCTGAAGTGCTCAAAGTAGCGGCTGAAGTGGAAGAGAAGGAGTGTGCTAAGGAGGCACGTCGAAATGCATCTACGACATCAGCGAATGTGCCAGCCAAGGTAGCTAGAAATAAGACTCATTAATATCCCAATGGATAAAGGTCTGGGATCACTTGCATCCATGCAAGCTAGATACCCCGTGAGTCACCAGAAATATTGGCAATTTTGCACTATACTACATTGGGAATTTTGTTGGAATATTTTGATAGAATATTTTTTATTGTAATCGACAATATTTATGTCTAAAAGCTAAATGTAAATTTCATTTGGGATTCAAATATGCTATATTCAAAGTGCACTATAAAATCAAGGCATTTTCGTGCCTACAAAATGAAAGGAGAAATCAAGAAGAACTTAGAAAAATTCTAAAAGCACCAAAAAAGTAGAGGAACATGGAGGCATGTTCACCCCAAATATGGGGCGAATGCCCCGTTCATCTCATGTTGGGATGAACTTAATAGTAAAAGGTGACCGAAGAAAGGTTCAACAATTTAAAAGGATCACGATGAGTCAAAGTTGTGTTTGTCCCGGTTGAGGGGCAAATGTCCCGTTCATCCTTCCCATGGGTGAACACACCCCAACACTGAAACGTGATCGCGTTCGCCCTGGTTGAAAGGGCGAATGTACCATTCATCCTTCCCATAGGTGAATGTATTTTAGGAACAAAACATGATTGCCTTCACCTTGGTTGAAGGGTGAACATCCTATTCGCCCCTCCCATGGGCAAACACGTTCTTGAAAAGAGAAGTGCGCGAGCATGCTGGGCAATAAAAGATCAAGTGAAGTTAATTTTTGTTTCAATGACGAATTCAGTTTTTTTAGAAAAAGGGTAAAATGGGGCAAAGCGATTATGATAACAGATCCATCCAATTGTATAGTTTCACCACATTCTATGAGAAATATAGTCAAAGATTTCAATAGTGCCCTAGGGATATTTTACAAGCATTAAATAATGGTGGTCGAGTAACTCAAATAGTGAATCCCAAGTGAAGGACAAAGTCGTATAGAAGCACATGGAGGTGTTTTTCATGATTTCCAAGGCGTGAGTGTGTTTCCAAGATATTAAACTTCTCCTAATTCTCTGTACATTGACACCCAAGTTGCTGATTTCTTGGGAATGTTCCCCTGAAAGAAGGATCGCTGCCCAAAAAGGATGGATTTTTAATGATTCCCAAGAGGAATTTCCTCACTCTTGTTCCTGATATGCGATCATTGTGTTCTCATGTGTATTTAATGAAAGAGGCAAAATCCTCTATAAATACTAATAAAATTTCCATTGTAAAGGAGGTTAGGCATTTTGTGAGAAAACTCTCCAAGTTATCTGTATCAATAACAGACACCAAGCTTCTAAATTTGTGAGTGATATTATGTGATTTCATTCTACTTTATACACTTCTATTTTACGCTTATGCTCTTTATTTGTTGTGGAATTTAAATTTTGTATTTGGATTTAAATATTGCTAGTGAGAGAGTGAGTGCTGGAGTATTGTTCTGAAGGTTGTTTCTATAAGTTTGCAAGTGAATTCTGCTGCTTTTATTCTATTACATGCTATTTCATGCTTGGGTGAATTTCCTGATGTTAGTCTGCTCCAAATCCTACGCTCTCGACCTGTGGCCATATTTCCCATTCCTTTTCACATTTTCTAATTTCTTTCCTACATCTCTAGTCTTCAACCAGTGTAGGATTTAGTTTGGGAGCCAGCCCTCTCTAGATATTGGCATGGAGGACATTTATTTCCTCCGACATTTCAATGTTGGTCGTATCTAGGGTGCACAAACACAGTTTTGTATGATTAGATAGATATTTGACCAACAATAGCCAATTCTCTTTGATATGTATTCCATATCAAATTCATGGTAGATTGAGTTATATTTACTAACAAAACCTTTAGTTCTCCTTTTGTTTCCTTGATAAATTCTTGCTCGTATCCCTTGATAAAGTGAGCACTATCAAACTACTTCTTAGTATGTGATTGGAACATTTCACCTTGTAACTTGTTCACATCAGCCTACAAATTTTGGTTTGCAGCTTGCATCTGATATTTTTTAGACTAAATTTTTTCTAATTTAGCACTCAATACCCGATTTCTTTGGTATAAATTTTTAACTAATGCTACCTAAGCTTGTGCTTGAGTTTCAAAAAATGTTAAGGGATCTTTTTGATATTTTAAAATACCAATTGAGCAGTGGGGTCTATCTGCATTGATGTTATTTTTTGCATGGGGATTGTTGCTTCTATTTACATCAAGGGCTCGGTTGAAGCTTGATAATCAGTAGCTTCTAAATTTCTAATTATTTCATAGTGTATTTCATTTTATTGGGATATTTTCCTTGCTCCATTTCATGAATCTATTCTTCTTCATTGGCATCAAAAATCATAGCCTCTTACCTTATGGTAAGAGTGAAACTCTTAGATTGTGTAGAACCAGGACCCTCAATTCTGGGCCTTTTATGTTGTGGAGAGGAGGCTGGATCTCTCGATACTAATATATATTCTTGGAACATGTTTACCATTTCTCCACAAAACATAATTATTTTTTGCATGATTTTATAAATCAAAATTTCTTCTTGATTAACTATTATTAACTTGGGTCTTGCCTAGGATCCATTATTACTTGTACCATCTCTAAGATTTATGGTTGAATAGCTTTAGATGAGAAGGTGACTATTTTCTTACCTTTATTTGTATCCTCTGAACTGTCTATAGGTAGTTCTATTGTAGTTGTTTTCAAAAATACCATAACAGGTTGTACAACCTCCATGACTACCTCAATTTCATCTGGTTTTCTTTTATTGCCTTTAATATTGGATCCTACAACTCTTTGGAATGAATAGGAGGAATCAATGGTGTAGAAGCTTCTATTGAGTTTTACCTTAATGCGATCAATTATGCAGAGTAGGGGCCCACCATTCTAATATGAGTATGATCCATTTTATTTGCATATTTGCTCCACACATCAGCCAATGACTCTCTTTTTGCTATGACCAATAGTAATTAATCATTTAGATGTGTGACCATTTTAGTAGGTACCTTTTTAGTTACATTCTTATTATAATATTTGAAAGGATCATAGGGTCTCCAGGTGATTTTAGAAAAACCAAAAATATCCATCTTTTCCAAAGCATCAATCGAACTGAGTTGACCCTTGTAGGTGTAACGCCCCATTCTACAAGGGAAAGCTATCCAAGGGAGCTTTTTCTTGTGCCTGGCTACCCTCATCTTAGTTTCTTCGACTATCTGCCTTATAATTTCTAAGGCTACAATTGACATAGGGTAAAACTTCAAAAATGCTTCAGGAGGTATTTTAGCTCCATATATTCTAATGAAAGTAAATTTTTCAATAAGAAAATAGTCTTCTGCAAGATTTTTTGTTAAGAATTCAGCTATTCCTTTACCCATTCTATTCGGCTTATAACCATAAAATCTCTCATGGATTTCTGGAAGGAATTCACTGATAAAATAAGTGTGACTAGACCATCCTTCATGTATCTAGGGAAGTCTATCTTGTACCACTTCTTCAAAAGCCCCATCCCACTTATCAATTAATGGCTTGTTCATGTGTGCCATAATTAGGTTAATAAAAAAAGAATAGTTTGAAAATTAGAGTATTTTCTTTGGAGTAATGGCTTTCTATAATTCTACAAGCTCTCTATCCATTGTACCACTCAATTCTTGCTCCCATCTATACATGGTAGGATGATTTTTTTTATTACACTGACTGACCAAATACAACACTTCTCTAGCTACCCAACTTATATCCTATCCCTCCATTATTATGTTTATCATATTAGTGTAGTCCCTAACCCAGGGGTATAATTCTAACTTATGAATAGGAAACAAATACGATACTTGTACAATATTAAAAAAATTGGGATAGAAAGAAGTACCAATAAGATGGTGAGATTGAAATTCCAACACCTTTCTATCAAGGGGTAGCGTAGCTTTGTTTAGGACAAACAACTTCACAATATTCTTGGGAGTAAACCTGACATCTGATCAGTTGGTGAAGTCTTTCATTGCTCAAGAATTGGAATCATATGCTATGACGAGCCATGCCAAAAGGTATAAAGAGAAATAAACCCTAGGGTATATTAGTTTTGCTAGATTACAGGTCCACTGATTACAGTAAGGGCTATCTAAATCTTCATCCCTCCATGCTCTATCAAAAAAACTCATTAACAACCAAGGGTAGTGGTTGTAGGCGTATTTTGTTTCTTCATAAGAAAATATGGCTTGCTCCTCTATCTACCATTGCTATCGAGGAGTAATTTCTAGATTAGGTCCTGATTACTTATCAAACACTTCTATGTCGATAGTGGTCACTTTTATTTTGAGCAATTGGTAAAGAGAAATTTTAGTAAGCTCTTCAATCTTTATTACGATTGAAGGGAGGGGAGATTTTTGTGTTGGGTTAAAGGATGCTATGGTTATACTTTGTAATCTTCTTCTGCTACTGAGTGCACTATAATTATCTCACACCTTCACCATTTCATTGTAAGTGCTAATTATAGGTGAGCTTAGAATATTTTGGGAGGATATTAATGGTAATTCCATGTATATGTGCTTTTAATACTCTCCACAAAATTTTTTAAATTGTGTAATGGATTTTTTCCACCTTTCAGCTACGTCTTTGCTAGCAACTATCTTTAATAGTCATGATGGCTCCATTACTCTTAATGATTGGATAATGAGTTGTTTCTGTATGCAAAACTAAGCAAAATGTCATTTTTGTAGATTTCTTTCCAAACTAGTTTTCAGACTTTGGCATACGCACCATTGCAAATCTCAGCTTTTACCTCACCTACCATGGGTGTTAGTTTAAAAGAAAATAAAATTTCATTTTAAAATAACTTACAAAACCTCCCATGCAGTACAAATATGTGGTCTTTATCTTGGAGAAATCTGGGCCATTCAGTCATTTTAGTAAAGTCACTCGCACCATCCATTTCCAACAATGTTCCCCCTTTATATATTATTATTGCCTAAGGTCCTTTTATTTAAAATATAATATGCTAAGATTTTGATAGAATGACAAAGGAGGAAAATATATTGAAATGAACCTAGTATTTATATTAGGGTGGCTCTGATTAACATTAGACCTTAGGGTATTAAAACATATTGAATTTTACCCAATGGGATGAGCTCGGATGGAACAACCACTCCAATAGGATGTTGTTGGTTGAGACAATTGATCAATAGGATGTGATTGTGGGAAATGACCAACCAATAGGGTTTAATTGGGAAACGCAACTGATGCTAGGGTTTGCATGGGGGAAAGACACATTAAGGAATTAATGAAAAGGGGAATAACCTTCATGTGGTCCAACATTTGAGAATAAAAAATACCTATTTTAACCTCGAACCAATGGGATATCATTGGGTGAGATGGTTGACCAATGGAACATTATTAAGTGAGGCATCTGACCAATGAGAAATAACCAGGGTGAATTTGAATTTTCTAGGAAGAAAGGGGGAAAACGTGCATCAACTACTCAATATTAGGGAAAATATTTCATATGATGCCGATTCTTCAAAGACTTAGGAATTGTTAAAACCATTTTCTTTTATAACCTTCATTCAATGGGGTATCATTGACTAGGAGTCCGGCCAATAGAAGGTCATTGGGTGACATAGTTGACCAATAAGATGGTAACGAAGGTGTGTCTGACTTTTCAAAGGGGGAAAATGTATGTTAGGCACTTAAAATTTGTGAAGGATGAAAAAATTTCATGTTGGTGACATCTTTGTTTTATATGATTTATATGATTTTTGAATAATGAGTCATTCTCATTAGTAAATTTAATTTATGTTTTGGACTACTTGAGTCATTTATTTTAGCTATTGTGCCAACTTTTGCTCATCTTCCTCATTACACTTAAATTCCTCTATCCTTTTTTTTATGAGTTCATCTAGGCTATATTCTATGATGATTTCCCTGAGGAGGACACATTCTTTTTTTCTTTCTATCTATCTTATTGGTCAGTACTTCTATTTCTTGTAGGACATTCCCCCAATAAGACTTTTCATGGATATAAGTGCATACTTTCTAAAATTCTATTCTACAATTGTAACTCTGCCCATCTGTTGTAGAAACCTATGAATCACTGAGTTGGTTGTATTCTTATTTATACTTTAGGTATACAGGCTTGACAACCAATTCTATTTGATTTATATTCTATATCAAAGTCATGGTAAACTAAGTTATACTCATAATTTTTACTAACTCTTGGAGTATCTTGGGCAAAGCCTTTAGTTCCCCTTTTATTTCCTTGATCAATTATTGTTTGTATCCCTTGATAAAGCTAGCACTATCAAACTGCTTCTTAGTATGTGATTGGGACATTTCACCTTGTAACTTGTTTAGTTTAGCCTACAGATTTTGGTTTGCAGCTTGTATCTGATCTTCTTTAGACTAAATTTTTTCTATTTTAGTAATTAATGCCCATTTCATCTAGTGTAAATTTTTAATTGATGCTACCTAAGCTTGTGCTTGAGTTTCAACAAATATTAAGGGATCTTCTTGATATTTGACAGAGGCCAATTCAGCAGTGGGGTTTATCTGTATTGATGTTATTTTCTCCATGGAGTTTTTTGCTTCTATTGTCATCAAGGACTCAACTAAAGCTTGAGATTCATTGGATTATAATTCTTTCATAGTTTATTTCATTTTACTAGAATTTTTCCCCTGTTCCATTTCATGAATTTGTTCTTCTTCATTGGCATAAAAAATCATAGCCTTTTACCTTCTGGTAAGAGTGAAACTCTTGGATTATGTAGGACTAGGACCCTTAATTATGGGCTTTTTATGTTGTGAAGAGGAGGCTAGATCTCTCGATGCTAATATGTATTCTTGAAATATGTTTCTCATTCCTCTACCCAACATAATTCTTTTTTGTATGATTTTAGAAATAGAAATTTCTTCTTGATTAACTATTTTTGACTTGGGTCTGATCTTTGGTAAATTTGTAGTTGATTCAAGCTTTTGCCTAGGATCCATTATTACTTGTACCATCTCTGAGATTTTTGGTTGAAGATCTTCAAATGAGAAGGTGACTATTTTCTTACCTTTATCTATATCCTCTGAACTATCTGTAGGTAGTTTTGTTGTAGTTGTTTCCAACTGTGCCATAGTAGGCTTTACAACCTCCATGACTACCTTAATTTCATATAGTTTTTGTTTTATTGCCTTTAACATTGTATCTTGCAACTCTTCGAGATGAATAGGAGGAATCAATGGTGTAGAAGCTTCTACTGTGTTTTACCTTAATGCGATCAATTGTACAGAGTATTTGAGTATGATCCCTTTTATTTGCATATTTGCTCCACACATCAACCAATGACTCTTTTTTGCTATGGCCAATAGTAATTTATCTTCAAATTCATATTTTTGATGCATGACCATTGTATTAGGTACCTTTTCAACTACATTCTTATTATAATATTCAAAAGGATCATAGGGTCTCCAGGTGACTTTAGAAAAGCCAAATATATCCATATTTTCCAAAGCATCAATCAAACTGAGTTGAACCTTGTACGTGTAATACTCCATTATATAAGGGAAAGCTATCCAAGGGAGATTTTTTTTGTGCACAAATAACCTCATATTAGTTTCTTTGGCTATCTACCTTATAATTTATAAGGCTACAATTGACATAGGGTAAAACTTCAAAAATACTCTAGGAGGGATTTATCAAAAATATGAGCAAGGTTTGTTGTCATTTATGTCAAGAGTCAGTTTCAGTGAGCAGTACAAAATAAAAGATGTCAAGAGTTAGTTTTAGTAAGTAGTGCAAGATAAATATTGCTTCTAGACCTAATGGAAATAATATTATAATATCCCTTATTATAATATTCAAGGTGATCAGATAAGGTCTAAAGGAGCAATAGGAAGGCCCATGAAAAATAATATTATAATATTTTCTTATAATATTAAAGGTCTTGTTGAGTGGTAATTTTACCCAATTGTGAAATTACACTCTCCCTTAGGATTTTATTCTTAAAACCCTCTCTTGCAAAGAAGTTAAACAAAACAACTTCTCCAAGGTCTCCGCTATATTAGCATTTGCACATGTGTATTAGTAATCTCAATAAAGATATATCAATTAGTGCTAGGAACACCTTAATGATTGCAAGTAACTGTTAACAAGGGGCATGTGTTGGTTCATTTCACCATGCTACATTAATGATTGTTCATAAACCTTAAATAAAAGTAAATGTGAATTGACCCTCATATGACCACGATGTAGTGCCTTAATTATTTTTATCTTGAAATGTTTTAAGGTAGATTTTATCTTCCTTTATTAAGTAGATTTTAAACAAGTTTTATCTTGCATTAAATCCTACTTTAAAGCATGAAATAGAAGATCAAATCTATCTATGAAAGTGAATTTAAAACAATGAAAAGATCCATGAAATATAGCTTCGATCATGAATATGAAGAAATCCTTAAATGTAATTGATACATATCTCTTGGTTGATACCAACATGATGATTCATATGTTAAACATTTGATATTGGTTAGTCATTTCATGTTTCTTTGTAAGAAATCTTTATTTGACTAACAAATTGGGTTTGAAGTTATTCTTCGAGTTTCACTAATAGCATTGGTTTTTCCAAATAGGGCACAAATTTCATTGTGGATAGCTGGCTATTATCATCAATGGGATAGGCCTACTCATCAAATTACTCAAGGGGAAGAAAATAATTTACCTATGTTTAAGCATGATGTGACCTCAAATAAGGAACATATTCAAAGATATAAGGATACCTTAAGGTAATTGCAAATATGGAAATGAGATGTTCCTTGTAGATTATTTTCATGGATGAAGTTGCATATGAGTGGTACATACACCTACCTGTAGATTCTATCACTTCTTGGGCTCAACTAGAAGCAATGTTTACTAGCCATTTTGGAAAACAAGTTGACCATGTTCGGATGTTAAATCAATTTGTCTCTATCTCTAGCAAACCTAATGAGTCTATGAGTGAGTTTAATGATAGGTTCCATAAGGTGTATACCGAAGTGGTGCCCCATTTCATCATTTCAAAAGAGAAAGCTATTGAAATATACATGGGAGCTATACAACCCGTAGTGGCTACATTTGTAAAGGAAAATCTTGATGACCAATCTTTGCATAGAATCTATGAGGACATGAGAGAATTAGAACAATGGGCCATTTCAAAAAGAGAAAAGGTGGACCAACCATCATTGCTTAACCCTAGGGTGAACAATCAATGGGATGAATTTGAATTTCCAAATACAACAACCACTTAGATTGCAATTCTCAAATCCAAGGTCCATTAATGAGGATTGCAATGAACAAACCCATCAGGATATGTTTTGGTCATGTTTACTCAAAAAGGAAAATTGGGATGACTGTTGGGGGAAATACACAAGAGTTGATCCTATTGAACAAACCCTTGACGCAAAAAATGTGGTTGAGACTAAATTTGTGAAATAAATAGATGAATCAGAAGATACAATAGATATCTCCACTTGTTTTTGGAAGATAATATATGGTAAGGAACAAGAAAGCCAACATGAGTCAAGTAGTGATGAATCGAATTTGAGTGAATCAAATTTTTGGTTTACAAGTGAGGAGGGGTATGATCCCATTTTAGAAATCCCTAAGCCATCAAAAGTGGCTGAAGGTAATGTTGAAATAAAATCAATGAGTGAATTCGAAGACATAATAGAGTTTCACCACTTGTTCTTAGAAGATACTTTGGATGATATTGTTGAAATTTATGGCCAAGAAAATCCACACCTTCCAAATTGTGATAAAATTGAATCATGGGTTACCAATTTGTATTAAAATAGCCTTACAAATTTGAATACAAAAAATAACCCACTCTTGGAAATTATTGAACCATCTAAGGAATGTGAAGGTGAGTTGGAAGATCAACCCATTGATGAATTTGGAGAATGCAAAGGTATAGTTGAGCACCACACCCCAATTTTGGAAGATGATCATCGTCAATGGAATAAATGGGAGAACTTTACCACTCTTTCTAATTGAGCACTTGCTTCACCTGATATGCAAGACAAGTTGCAAAGGCTGGTTCTACAGCTTAAAGAAAACATCTCTCAACTGCAATAACAAGGGCCTAAAGATGCATATCTAGATTATGCTCCAAATCATCCTCATGATACAAAGATCAAAGATACTAAAAGTGATATTCTTTCAGACAATGGAGGAATCCTAGAGTGGTTTGGTTTTGAAACTTGTGAGGAATCAGGATCTTCGATAAATTTGGATGAGATGATTAAATTTGGTGATCAAAGCCTTCAACATGCTAGAGATGATGACCAAGGAAAATATGAAAAGGAATTTCTTGAATATTTTGAGGAAGAAATAGTATGGATGGTTAACAAGAAATGGGAAGAATATGCTCACTCCAAACCTTCTAATGAACTTTTTGTGTCAATTGAGACACAGGATAATAATTACTTCCTCACATGAGGACATTACAAATCCTGTACAATTTAAGGAAGTTTTGTAAGAAGAATCAGAATCTAATAAGGTTTTGAAAAATGATAATACCATGGATATAGTGGGAGAACCATTTTCTTTGGGTACCTTTGAGGGAAAATAAATTGAAAAACTTGATCCACTTAGTGGTTCTACAATGTCTATGCCACCTCAAAATGAGAAAATTTTAGAACCTGAATGGTTTGGGTTTGATATCATTGATGATCCAATTGAAAATATCACGTTATCTAAAACAACCCAAGTGATTAATCATGGAGATGTGTTATTTGACCTATACCTAGATAGACAAGACTCATGGTTTGAAAAATATGGACATGTTTTTAATTGGGTGCCTAATTTTGATGTCTTTGATAAACAGGTCATGGACAAAGAAGAAGTGCTACAAGAAGATAATGATAAAGACCATGAGGTAAAAGATGGAATTGCAAATCCTCACCAAGCTTTGGTAAATGAAAATGTGCAAAAGGTAAAATCTAATTATTTGTGTCCAAACATCCAAGCTTCAGGTGAAGATTTGTATAATTACTCATTGGATTCAAATGATGTTTATGATGAAATGCTATTGAAGGTGAATGAAGAACAAGGATTTATTTCTACTCACACCTTTAATAAGAATGCTTTGTTGAATGAAAAATAATTTGATGCACTTCAATGGTTAAATCAAATTCATCAACAACTAATAATAGAATCTAAGGTAAAAAATTATAATGATTCTCATTTATTAGATATCCTAGATACTTGCAAATTTTTGCATAAGTTTTATTGGCCTAAAAACATGAATAATGAATTGGTTTTGAAATTTGTAGAAATAGGCTCCTATTTACAAGATTGCATATTTGAAAAAGATAGCCTAATTCTAAATCAAAAATCGAATTGTGAATTTGACATCTTAAAGAATAGACAAGAAAGAATTGAAAATCAAATTTTGTCTAGTCAATTTAATAATTTGAAGCTCACCTATGGAATCACTAATAGAACTAATTGGTGGGGTGAGAGAGGCAAGTTGAAGATTGTTGTATTGTTTGGCTTAATCTTGTTTTTCTTGGATTTCTACAAAATTTGGTATGTGTATCATGCTACATGTCTTTTGAAATGCGTTAATCATGTTTGGGATCCAGGGAAGTAATAGTTCAAGCTTGGCACCATCTTGTACCATATTGTACATTTGTATATAGTTTTGGTTTGTGTTTTGAGTTTTGTGTTTTGGGTCGTTCTTGTTGTTTTGAGGTGATGTTTTGTGGTTTCTAACATATGGTCTCTGGATCACTTTTGAAGCTCCTTTATTTAACAAGTTAGAGTACCTGACCTAAAAATTGATGAACCCAAGAAAATGGGGATGAGTTATTTGGTGATCATGCTCAGATTTTGGGACCAAAATGGTGGAGAGTAGAACAATGAAACATTTCGCTAAAGCTCCACATGTAACTCACAAACATTGAATGGTATTTCTGGAATTATGAAGGATGAATTTATCTTGATTTGAAAATCTAGGCAAAAATCTAAAATGCTTCAATTGTAGGCTACCTAACCTCAGTGATGCTTGAAGCTTTACAAGGTTTTGCTTTTGAAAAAGAAAAAATTTTATATATGAAAAAAAAAGAACAAAAAAAAAAGAGAAAACAAGCATCGAAAAGCTTGATCAAATAAGTCACATGATCTAGATAAACTCTACCAAGGCTATGGATGCCTGATCGACAGTAGGGCTTTGTCTAATATGTAGCTCGGGTAAAAGTAAAGGCTTTGCAAAGCATTAATCAGACACAAGGGTTAGTTAGATAAACTCCATCAAGGCTATGGATGCCTGACTTACAGTGGGACTCTATCTATATCCACTTTGTTATGAGAAATACTTCATAGCCTAATGTAGAAAGTGATGATGAAATATGGAGGATTTTCAGAAATACAAGAATGAATCACTTTTGCACATACTGAGAAATGACAAATGTATTAGTTGTTTTCATTTTGAAGTTATTTACCCCTATCTTCTTGGGATATTGCTAAATAATATGTGTTTCATTGATCTTGTGTTTTTTCATTTCAAATTGGGTTCTTCACCCGAAATGCTCAGGAGTGTTTCCTCGTAGAGTCACCATTTTTTGTGGCTACTCCACAACATACCCCAAAATTGGGGACCCACCATTAATTTTTGATATTTCGAGGATTTCGTTGCCTTTTAGCTAACATGTTGATAAAACTTTAACCATGGGCTCGCCATGGAGACTCCAATATTCCTCAATTTTTAGGGGTTTTCTTGTCCACTTCTAAAAGTTAGCATTGTTTGGTGTTCATCGAAATATTTGGGTGGAATGTTTTAGTGACTTGGGATTTTTTTATAGTGATCTTGGTTTTTATTTTTAGTTTTGGTGTTGAGATTTAATTGTTGCATTTTATTTTTGGTGTCTTTTAGTAGTAGTCGTGATGGGTACTTACCCGTGAGTGTATTTTGTAAGTCTCAGAGTCATTGGTTGGGTAAGGTTTCCATGTGTTGTGTCTTCAGGTTTTGATGTTTGATTTCAAGCTTCAAGTTTTGGTTTTGATAAGGTTTTTGTTTATTTGGAGAGATAATAGTCCATACCTTTGGAACTGTTGAGTGGTGATTTTTCCCAGGTGCAAAACCACACTCACA
The DNA here is from genome assembly GCA_028583015.1 of Wollemia nobilis. NCBI lineage: Eukaryota > Viridiplantae > Streptophyta > Pinopsida > Araucariales > Araucariaceae > Wollemia > Wollemia nobilis. The sequence goes on along the minus strand of JAQPPZ010000523.1, from coordinate 3,942,225 downwards.
GTTAGGATTTGATTACAAACCCTCTCTTGCAAATAAGCCTAAACTTCTCCAAGGTTCCATTTACTTTAATGTGTGCATGTATGCTTATTAAATGGGTGCATGGGATACCTCAGTGCTCTGCAAAATAACTATTAACAAGGGGTCTGTGCTGGGGTTGTTTAATACAATATGCTAATATTATTCATGAAACTGAAACAAATATAATTGGTCCTCATATAACCACGATGTGGGAATGAAATTCCTTTTATCTTGATAGTTTTACGCAGATCTATCTTTGTTTATTTAGCAAGCTTCAACCAATTCTATCCTTTATTAACCTCTTCAACCAATTCTATCCTTTATTAACCTTGCTTTAAACCTGCAAAAAGAGGATGAAATCTGCTTCCAAAATGTGAAGCTGAAATGGTGCCTGAATTCCTTTTATGATGTTCCAAATGGAAAAGGAATACTCATGGATAGCTAACTTTGTAGCTGTATTAGCCTTTAATGTGTTTGATAAATGCCCTCTTTAATGAAATTTGATTTTTCATGAAGAAGATTAATTTACCGCTTTAAAATAATAGCCCTTTGAAATCTTCTCCCTCTCATGAAACTGTACTTTTCATGAAGGAAAATAGATTTATGGCTTTAAAGAACACAACCTTCAAGACACCTTATAATTGCTCCCCTTAAAATGAAATTTCTTTTATATTAAAGTGTTTAGATAGATTTTATCTTTCTAGTTAGGCAAGTTTTAATCAATTTTATCCTTCTTTGAACCTTGCTTAAAACCTAAGATAATAAGATCAACATCTAAAATATAACTCTGAAATAATGAAATGTTTCATTTTATATTTTACTTCAACCATGAAATGTAATGCCTTCAATGTGCCTTATTGCTAACTATCTTATGAATTATCTCCTTTCAATGAAACTGTGATTTTCATTAAGGAAGTCAACTCTTGCTTTGAATATAATGGCCTATGAAATGCCAAATCAATCACCTTCTTTCATGAAACTGTCATTTTTATGAAATAAAGAAAATCCATTTACTGCTTTAAAGAAATGGGCCTTTAGAGATGTCTCATAAATCAGTCCCCTTCAAATGAAATTGAGATTTTCATAGAGGGGAAATGATTCATGGCCTGCAATTAAGAACATAAGCTTGAAATCCCAAATTTATTTCAAAATTGTTAAACCTGCAGAATGGGTACTTATAAAACTTTCTTTGAAACTGAGAACTTTGAATAATAGTGAAGTTTTACATTTGCTTTAAAATAAATCAAACTTGCTTTAAATCTAAATTAATAAAGCTTATTCTCTGACTCCCGTGAATCTATTATTTTTTTTTAATTTTATAGTATATATATATATATATATATGTTTTTTTTATACTTTTTTTTTACTCAGATATTAAAAAATGGAAAAGGTAAGAGTTAAAAAAAATAAAAGAAAATTTAAACTGAAAATAAAAAAAGAAAAAAATGTTGCAACCAGGAAATCACCCAACAATGTTAATACCCTGCACGAAAAACCACCACTAAGGTGACCCGTAGTCACGCAATCAAACCTTTAATGGGGTGCCATATCCTAAGGAAATTTATGCAATACATCAAATATAACATGCAAGCAACCATACATATGCATAAACTCGCTGGATATCAATGTATAATGCAGAATACAACTTCAAATAGGCATCAATGGTGAGCCACAGTCCAATAGAATGGAAGAAAAAAAATCATGATAGATCCCATTTGACATGCAGTCCCTGCTTCCGAACTTTTCCCCCCCTCTCTCTTTCATCTATTACAATCATGTATTTAAAACTCCCCTTTTGGGTTCTCCATTTCTATCTCCAACGCCTCTGCCCATGTGTTTCATAATGCTTCACTTTCCTTTCTTTCCATAACGCTTCTTTTTGGCTTTCTAAACTTTGTTTTATTTTTTTTATTCCTTCATGCAACTTTACTCATGTGCTGGTGCCACAAGATTAGTCACCAATTAATCCTCTGAGCATGCATATCCATTGATTCGCTAGCTGCGCATTCACCTTCATGCAATTATTTCTTTTTCTGCTGCCTCATGACGCGTATCATGTCCACCCTGATTACCTTTAAAAGACTAATATAAAATAAAAGCCATTAAATTCTAAAACAATAACATGAAGCCTAATTTAGAAACTAAGTAAGATAAGACGAAACCAACCTCTAGCTTCTAAAACAAAGTGAAAACTAACCTAAGCTTTTTAAACATAAACTAAAATTTGGATTCTAAAAATAAAATCCAAACTAAGCAAAAAAAAAAAAAAAACAAAAAGGTAATTAAACCCACAGCTGCGACTTTAATTAATTTTCCTTTTTTATTATAATTATTTTTTTATTCATTTCTTTATTTATTTATTTATTTATTTTATTTTTTATTTTGATTTTATATGTTCCTGCTTTTTATTATATATAATTTTTTTATTAAATATATACATATAGATAACATTTGTTTAAATATATGTATATATTTATATTTTATTTTTTTATTTTTAATATTTATATTAAAAGTAAAATTATTTTAATTAGTTTCAAATGCTTTAAATTAATCTAATTGATAACCTTGAAACTAACTAAAATAAATAAATACTTTTTCAAACACCAAACACAAGAGAAAAGAACAAACACCCATGAAAAGGAACCTTGGCATCCACCTAGGAAAGGTGGAGGACGAAGACCAATCAAATCATCACTCAAGGAAAACCCAAAAAACATCAAAATTAAGGTGGGTCCCCGATTTTGGGGATAGTTGTGGTGAGGCCACAACAAATGGTGACTCTGCTGTGGAATGCTCCCAAGAATTCAGAAGAAAACCCAAAATCTTCGATTCTGAAACCCAACAAATCAAAATATTAGAAAAAAAACTTATGCAGCAACATCCAAAGATGGTGGGGATAGACAATATCAATTGAAAACACATGAACCATTGCTTTAGCTAAGTGTGTGAAAGTGCTTTCATTTTGGCATTCCAAAAAACTATTCAGAATCCATCATCCCTTTCTACATTAGGCTATGAAGTATAGCTCCTAAAGTGAAGACTTTTATAGACAGAGCCCCACTGCCAGTCAGGCATCTATAGCCCTGGTGAGGGTTATCTAGCTCACCTGTGTGTTTGCTTAATGCTTTGCAAAGTCCATCTATCCTAGGTGGAACTAGATTTTCACTACTAATTCTCTCTCTCTCTTTTTTGTCTTTCTAAGTATCAAGCTTTGCTTGGCCAAGGCCCCACAAATAGTCAAGCTTCTATAGCCCTGGTGGAGTTTTCCTGAACTAGATGACAGGTTTCGAAAATTTTGTTGCATCGCTTATACTAATGAACTCTTGCAAAAGCATCAAGTCACACTAGGTTAGATAGCCAAAGTGGAGTGTTTTAGATTTTTTGCCTAGGGCTACATAGTCAGGACAACTTCATATTTCAAGCTTCCAAGAATGCCCCTTAATATTATGTGTTCATGTGTAGCCTTAGAAAAATGATTCATGGCTTCCAAGATTTACTATTTTAATTCCCCAAATCTAGGAGTAATTACTAAATATTCTATCTCACAAGATATGTGATCCATCCTTCAAAAGTCCACAAATTAGTAGCTATCATGGACCACAACCATCAATAGAGGAACCACCTCGAGACTCAAAATTGCAAACCAAAACTTGAAAACACACCCAAAAACCTAATCTAACACAAACTTGCCAAGGAAAACATCACAAAACTCACAAATCCAAAATTAGAGACAAAATCCAAAACTGAAAAACCAAAGGAAAAACACAACACCAAAACTTATATACAATAATATACAAGATGATGCAAAAAAATTGAACCATCATTTCCCTGGGTCCCAAACCCAATTAGTATCCTTTAAAGCACACCAATCATGATATGTGAGCCAAGCCTTACAAGAATTCCACCAAAGCAAGATTGGACCAAATAATGTAATAACTCTCATCTTGCCTCTCTCATTTAACCACTTAAATTCAAGTTTATTTGTCATTCTATGTTTAGCTTTTAATTCCTTAAACTTGTCAGTGACTACTTGATTTTCAATAATCTTCTGCTTGTTCAATGAGGTGCAAATTTCAAAATCAGATTTATTTTCACAAGCATGTAGACTTTCTTCCAAACAATAGGCTATTTCTAAAAATTTTAAAGCAACATCATCATCCATGTCTTTAGGCCAATCATATTCACGCAACAATTTGCAATTATCTAGGATGCTTACTAAATGAAAATAATTATAATCTTGAATCCTAGGTTCAATTGTTAGTTGTTGATGAATCATTATGATTTATCATTAGTGGTATGATCAAGAATCCACTCTAAACCTTCATTCACTTCTAGTGGCATTTCATCATAAATAGCATTTGAATCCAATAAAATATTAGATAAATTTTCACTTGAATCTTGGATGCTCGGAAACAAAAGGTTAAATTCTACCTCATGTATATTTTCATTTACCAACCCTTGGCGAGCCATTATGATCTCTTCTTCATGGGCTTCCTCGTCTTCATCTAATAACATTTCCTGTGACATCACAATTTCAGCATCTTGCATATCAAATGACACAAAACCTTCATTAGTAGGAAAGTGAGAAACAAACAAGTCTTCATATCTTCCCCATCTATTATAATAATCATCTTCTATTAAGGATTTGGTATAATATTCAAATTTAACCATTGATTCACCCTATTCCACTTCAAAGAACTCATATTCCTCAAATTCATTCTCAACTTCAAATAATTCATCTTCCTTTGATTCATCTATTGGTGGATCAAGGGTTTCTTCCATGGGATCCATTATTGTATCCAATCTTCTGAAATTGTCCCAATCTTCCTTTGTAAAGAATGACCCTAAGCCAATCTCTAGGCTTTGATGAATTTTATCATCACCATCCTCATTAATGATATCTAAAGGGGTTGTAATAAGTGGACATTCAACTTCATCCTCTTGATTGCTCACATTAGGCATTGTTTGATTCAGGACTACAAGGCTTGATGGTTGGTATTGGTTGGAATCTATAGCTCCTAAAAAATAATCCATCATAGGATAAGGGTTTTCCTTGACTACATTCTTTGGTAGCATTTGATTAGAATATTTAGGGTTGAGCAATGATAATTGACCTACATCCAAACCTTTTGAAATGTATCGTTGCTCTATTGTTATTGCCTCACTATAGGCTATAGTCAAGGATGATTCTTTAAGACTTCTCCCTAAAAATGTAGAGGTAAAAGGGTCTAAGGCTTCTAGGTATACTTGGATGGCTTCTTCCTCTAAAATGATGTATTGACTCTCCATATCAATGTAAATACTATGAAAAATATCATTAAATTGGCTTGTGGATTCATTAGGTTCTTTACAAACAAAAATAAACTGATTTAAGATCCTATTTGGATCTATCAATTTTCCAAACTGTTTGAGGAATGCTACCTCTAATTGTTCCCAAGAGGTGATAGATCTTGGAGGTAAACCGATATACCAATCATAAGTAGATTCCTCTAATGTGGATGTAAACATCCTACAAACAACATCTTCATGTATGATTTGCAAATGAATTAAAATGCTCTTATATCCTTGAATATGCTCTTCAGCAGATTCCATCTCATCATGCCTAAACTTAGGTAGATTATTCAAAATATCTATGGGCATAGGATGGGAAGGCCCAAGTATATTTAAAGGACAATCTACCCTTAAAGAAGCAAGAAATGCCATTAGATAGCCTCAAAGAATATAACTTTAAAACCAGTTTTGTTAGTCAAATAAATATCTTGCAATAAGCAGAAAATGACTAACACACCATCAAAAGATATGCATCAATGAATCATGACATTAAAGAACATTCTCCAATTAGAAAAAAATTAGCATAAATGTCTCATTAATTGGAGAACTTTTAAATCGATGGATATAATCAATAAAACCACATTAATCAAAACAAATGATTTGAAATCACTCTTTCAAATAACGTGAACAAATTAACATCTATAATTAAAACAACCAAATATGGCCCTCCTTCTAGCGCCAAAATGTTGAGTGGTGATTTTTCCCAGGTGCAAAACCACAATCACAGTTAGGATTTGATTACAAACCCTCTCTTGCAAAGAAGCCTAAACTTTAATGTGTGCATGAATGCTTATTAAATGGGTGCATGAGATACCTCAGTGCTCTAAAAAATAATTGTTAACAAGGGGTCTGTGCTGGGGTTTTTTAATACAATATGCTAATATTATTCATGAAACTAAAACAAATATAATTGGTCCTCATATAACCATGATGTGGGAGTGAAACTCATTTTATCTTGATAGCTTTAGACAGATCTATCTTTTTTTATTTAGCAAACTTCAACCAATTCTATCCTTTATTAACCTCTTCAACCAATTCTATCCTTTATTAACCTTGCTTTAAACCTGCAAAAAGAGGATGAAATCTGCTTCCAAAATGTGAAGCTGAAATGGTGCCTGAATTCCTTTTATGATGTTCCAAATGGAAAAGGAATACTTATGGATAGCTAACTTTGTAGCTGTAGTAGCCTTTAATGTGTTTGATAAATGCCCTCTTTAATGAAATTTTATTTTTCATGAAGAAGATTAATTTACCGCTTTAAAATAATAGCCCTTTGAAATCTTCTCCCTCTCATGAAATTGTACTTTTCGTGAAGGAAAATAGATTTATGGCTTTAAAGAACACAACCTTCAAGACACCTTATAATTGCTCCCCTTAAAATGAAATTTCTTTTATATTAAAGTGTTTAGATAGATTTTATCTTTCTAGTTAGGCAAGTTTTAATCAATTTTATCCTTCTTTGAACCTTGCTTAAAACCTGAGATAATAAGATCAACATCTAAAATATAACTCTGAAATAATGAAATGCTTCATTTTATATTGCTTCAACCATGAAATGGAATGCCTTCAATGTGCCTTATTGCTAACTGTCTTATGAATTATCTCCTTTCAATGAAACTGTGATTTTCATTAAGGAAGTCAACTCTTGCTTTGAATATAATGGCCTATGAAATGCCAAATCAATCAGCTTCTTTCATGAAACTGTCATTTTTATGAAAGAAAATTCATTTACTGCTTTAAAGAAATGGGCCTTTAGAGATGTCTCATAAATCAGTCCCCTTCAAATGAAATTGAGATTTTCATAGAGGGGAAATGATTCATGGCCTGCAATTCATAAGCTTGAAATCCCAAATTTATTTCAAAATTGTTAAACCTGCAGAACGGGTACTTATAAAAATTTCTTTGAAACTGAGAACTTTGAATAATAGTGAAGTTTTACATTTGCTTTAAAATAAATCAAACTTGCTTTAAATCTAAATTAATAAAGCTTATTCTCTGACTCCCGTGAATATTTTTTTTTTTTGAATTTTATATTTTATATATATGTTTTTTTTTATACTTTTTTTTTACTCAGATATTAAAAAATGGAAAAGGTAAGAGTTAAAAAAAATAAAAGAAAATTTAAACTAAAAATAAAAAAAGAAAAAAAATGCTGCAACCAAGAAATCACCACAGACCCGACAATGTTAATACCCTGCATGAAAAACCACCACTAAGGTGACCCGTAGTCACGCAATCAAACCTTTAATGGGGTGCCATATCCTAAGGAAATTTATGCAATACATCAAATATAACATGCAAGCAACCATACATATGCATAAACTCGTTGGATATCAATGTATTGCAGAAACAACAAGATTTTCAATAAGCTTAAACATATAATGCAGAATACAACTTCAAATAGGCATCAATGGTGAGCCACAGTCCAGCAGAATGGAAGAAAAAAAATCATGACAGATCCCATTTGACATGTAGTCCCTGCTTCCGAACTTTCCCCCCTCTCTCTTTCATCTATTACAATCTTGTATTTAAAACTCCCCTTTCGGGTTCTCCGTTTCTATCTCCAACGTCTTTGCCCATGCGTTTCATAATGCTTCACTTTCCTTTCTTTCCATAATGCTTCTTTTTGGATTTCGAAACTTTGTTTTATTTATTTTTTATTCCTTCATGCAGCTTTACTCATGTGTCGGTGCCACGAGATTAGTCACCAATTAATCCTCTGAGCATGCATATCCATTGATTTGCTAGTTGCGCATTCGCCTTCATGCAATTATTTATTTTTTTGCTGCCTCATGACGTGTATCTTGTCCACACTGATTAACTCTTCACTTTCCTATCTTTCCATAATGCTTCTTTTTGGCTTTCGAAACTTTGTTTTATTTTTATTCCTTCATGCAACTTTACTCATGTGCTAGTGCCACAAGATTAGTAACCAATTAATCCTCTGAGCATCCTTCATGCAATTCTTTCTTTTTCTGCCTCATGACGCGTATCTTGTCCACCCTGATTACTTGCAGGTAAAATGATGTATTAGACCCCTTTAGATTTTGAAACGATTAAAAGTCTAATCTAAATTAAAAGCCATTAAATTCTTAAACAATAACATGAAGCCTAATTTAGAAACTAAGTAAGATAAGAGGAAACCAACCTCTAGCTTCTAAAACAAAGTTAAAACTAACCTAAACTTTTTAAACATAAACTAAAATTTGGATTCTAAAAATAAAATCCAAACTAAGCAAAATAAAAATAAAAAGGTAATTAAACCCACAACTGCGACTTTAATTAATTTTCCTTTTTCTTATTATTATTTTATTTATTTATTTATTTATTTTTTATTTTTCAAAAGATATATATATACAAATATGAAATATCCATATATATTTTGATTTTATATGTTCCTTCTACTTTTTATTATATATACTCTTTTTATTAAATATATACATATAGATAACATTTGTTTAAATATATGTATATGTTTATATTTTATTTTTTTTAATTTTTAATATTTATATTAAAAGTAAAATTATTTTAATTAGTTTCAAATGCTTTAAATTAATCTAATTGATAACCTTGAAACTAACTAAAATAAATAAATACTTTTTCAAACACCAAACACAAGAGAAAAGAACAAACACCCATGAAAAGGAACCTTGGCATCCACCTAGGAAAGGTGGAGGACGAAGACCAATCAAATCATCACTCAAGGAAAACCCAAAAAACATCAAAATTAAGGTGGGTTCCCAATTTTGGGGATAGTTGTGGTGAGGCCACAACGAGAATCAATAAAAAAATATTTAAAATAAAAATATGTATCTTATATATATATATATATATATATATATATATATATATATATATATATATATATATATATATATATATATATATATATATATATATATATATAGATATAAAAAAATAATAATAAAAATAAGTTTATATACATATACTTTATATATAAACTTAAGATAATAATAATAAATAAATAATAAATAATAAATAATAAAACTTTTTATATGTATACTTATATGTAGAAGTTTAAAACAAAAAATATATAAAATAATAAAATAAATATGAAGTACTTACATATACATATCTGTTAGTCTTACAATGACACTGAGAGGGGGGGTGAATCAGTGTAGCTCTTTAAACTTGAATTTATAGCTCTTAATATAGTAGCAATTAAAACTAATTACTAGATACAACAAGTATAACACAAGAGCATCACACAACACAAGATTTAACAAGGTTCACCAATGTGGCTACTCCTCAAAAATGACTGCTTGGACTACCATCCAAATCTAGCCTTTGCAAAGCACCAACTTTACAATCAATTTACTAGAACCTACTAGAAGGAGCACCGACCCGTTATTTATCTGCACCAACAGAAAGGAGAACCAACCCTTGATTTACCAGCACCTACTAGAAGGAGCAACAACCCTTGCTGCCAAGCTGCAACCTAGACTTCAATTTTGAATCTATAAGATTTGAGAAAAATATACCTTTGATTTTGTAGGATCCTGACTGGTCTTTCTTCACCTTTTTTGCTCTTTGCGCACTCTACTTTCTCTGTGCAATCACTTTGCACTCTCTGATTCGTTACAGTCGATCTTCATGATTGTCTTCTCCCTTTTGTGCACTCTGCTCTCTTCGCTCTATGACCAAAATTTGCACACTTCAACGATGCATTCATTCACCCTTCAAATATCCAAACAGCCCTCCTTTTATAACAAAATTTTGGTGGTGAAAACCCTAATCTTAGTCGGTTGTAAACCCTAATCTTAGTTGGCTTTCATGACAACTATAAACCCTAATTTTAGTCGGTTGTTCATCGGTCTTTGTCGGCTTCAACTCAACCGTGAAAATACAACATGTCGCGATATCACGACACTTTTTCTTTCTCTTTCTTTCTCCTTGCTTTGCACCGCAAAAATACATGTCGCGATATCGCGACACTTTCACCTCCTTGCATCTTTTCTTGGCTTGTACCCACGAAAACACAACATATCACGATATCGCAACACTTTTGCCTCCTTGCATCTTTTCTTGGCTTGTACCCATGAAAACACAACATATCACGATATCGTGACACTTTCGCCTCCTTGCATATTTTCTTGGCTTGTACCCGTGAAAACACAACATGTTGCGATATTGCGACACTTTCGCCTCCTTGCATCTTTTCTTGGCTTGTACCTATGAAAACACAGCATGTCATGAAATCACAACACTTTCACCTCCGTACTCCTCCTATTTACTTTTGTCACAATATCACGACACTTCTGCCTTCTTACTTTCTCTCTCCTCATTTAGTCGCAAAAATGCGACATGTCGCGATATCGTGACACTTTCTCTCCTTTGCTCTTTCTCTTGCCTTCGAGTCATGAAAATGTGACATGTCGCGATATCGCGATACTTTCTCTCCTTTTCTCTTTCTCTTGCCTTCGGGTCACGAAAACGCGACATGTCACAATATCGTGACACTTTCTCTCCTTTGCTCTTTCTCTTGCCTTCGGGTCACAAAAATGCGACATGTCGCGATATCGCGACACTTTCTCTCCTTTGCTCTTTCTCTTGCAATATGTCGTGAAATCGTGACACTTTTTCTTCCATACAATATCTCTTGCAATATGTCGTGAAATCGCGACACTTTTTCTTTCGGACTCTCTCTCTTGCAATATGTTGTGAAATCGTGATACTTTTTCTACTTGCCATTCTCTCTTCCAATCATGTCACGAAATCGTGACACTTTTTCTACTTGCCTTTCCTTCTTCCAACATGTCGTGAAATTGTGACAGTTTTGCTTGTTTGTGCTTTCTCTCCGAACATGTTACGAAAATGCGACAGTTTTGCTTGCTTGCGCTTTCTTTCCAAACATGTCGCGAAATCACGACAGTTTTGCTTGCTTACACTTTTTCTTCGAACATGTCACGAAATTGTGATAGTTTTTTCTGCTTTCTATTTCTCTTCCAACATGTCGTGAAATCGTGACAGTTTTTCCTACTTCTTCTCTCTCTTTCAACATGTCGCGAAATTACGACAGTTTTTCCTGCTTTTTCTCTCTTCCAATATGTCACGAAATCGCAACATTTTTTCTTGCCTGCTATATATGTCACGATATCGCGACACTTTTCTTACTTGTATTTTTATTTGATCTTTTGCAAATGGGGCACTTCGGTCTTCTTGGAAAATCACTGTACATACTCTGAATAACCTTTGAACTCTTGTCTTTTGCATTTGAGTAGCTTTTGAACTTCCTGTCCACTGCATCAACAGATCTATCTGACTGTTTTGACAACAATGACAATACTGTTGCTGCACCTTGCTCAACAATCTCCCCCTTTGGAATTGTTGGCAACACATGTACAATTTGTGTAGTTTCCTGTAACTCTTCTCCCCCTTTGACAATAATACCAAAGGGCTACTGCAGACTCCCCCTGAGTCCATGCACAAAATTCTTAGGCACACTTTATTGCATTTAGCAAATATCATGAGCATGAGCAAACAGATAATCAAATACTGACCTGAGAATGTGATCCCTGTAGCTAGTCAATTCTTGGGAAGTGTGACTACTCCCAATTTATTGTGAAGGTACTCAAAAACTTCCTTGAGCAATGGTTTTGTGAAGATATCTGCTACTTGCTCTATAGTTGGAACAAAATCCAACTTAACCTCACCTTCTGCAACTTTCTCCTTCAAAAAGTGATACCTAATAGCGATGTGTTTTGTGCGTGAATGCATAACTGGATTCTTGGAGATGTTAATGGCACTGGTGTTATCACACTTAACTGATATTGGCTCACTGAAGCTAATACCAAGATCTTTCAGGGTTTGTTTCATCCATAATACCTACGTACAACATGTTGTTGCTACAATATATTCTACCTCTGTTGTTGATAAAGAGATTGACTCTTATTTCTTACTGTGCCATGCGACCAATCTGTCTCCAAGATAGAATGCACCTCCACTTGCACTCTTTTTGTCATCTACACATCCTGCCCAATCTGCATCTGAGTACGAAATGAGGGTGAAGTATTTACCTTTTGGATACCATAACCCATACTCCATAGTACCCTTGAGGTACCGAAGAATCCTCTTTACTACTGTCACATGAGTCTCCTTGGGATTAGCCTGAAATCGTGCTACCATGCATACTGCCTGTAAAATATCTGGTCTGGTAGTCGTCAGGTACAGTAAGCTTCCAATCATAGATCTGTACATGGTTTGATCAACAGGTGGAGATTTGTCATCCTTGCTCAACTTGCAGCCTGTCGTCATGGGAGTGCTAACTAGCTTACAATCCTCCATTGTGAAATTTTTTAACATCTCTTTTACATATTTAACTTGAGAAATAAATATGCCCTTCTTACTTTGATTAACTTGCAACCCGAGGAAATACGACAGTTCACCAATCATTGACATTTCAAATTCTTTCTACATCTTATTTGCTAAATATTTGCACGACTCATCTTTGTTGCTGCCAAATATGATATCATCTACGTATACAACAAGAACAATAAGATGCCCATTTTTTGTTTTGACATACAAATTACTATCGACCATACATTTCTTAAACCTTTGTTGAGTGAGATAGTTGTCTAGCCTTGCATACCATGCTCGAGGTGCATGTTTTAAGCCATACAATGCTTTCTTCAACTTGCAAACCAAGTTTGGATCATCACCAAGTTGGAAACCATCTGGTTGCTCAATATAAACCTCTTCTTCAAGTTTCCCATTCAAAAATGTTGATTTCACATCCATTTGATAAACTTTGAAATTCTTGTAGACTACTAAAGCCAAAAACATTCTAATTGCCTCTAGTCTAGCTATTGGTGCAAAATTTTCCTCAAATTCAATGCCTTCAACTTGTGCATAACCCTTACATACCAATCTTGTTTTATTTCTGATTACTTGTCCGTCTTCATTCAATTTGTTTCAAAAAATCCATTTAGTCCTAATTATATTTTTATTTGCAGGTCTAGGTACTAACTCCCAAGTTTCGTTTTTCTCAATCTAATCTAATTATTCATTTATTGCCTTCATCCAACTTTCATATTTGCTTGCATCAGTAACATTTTTGGGCTCAATGCTGGATAATAGAGAGTAGTTACTTACTGCTCTTCTTCTTGTCTGAACACCAACTTTGGGGTCTCCAATTATTTGCTCTCTAGGATGATTTTTCTCGCCAACTCACTGTTTTGAATTTCTTATTTTCTTCCACTTCTGAATCACAACTTACATCATATGAGTCAATTTTTTGTATCTTTTCCATTTTGTTTTCTTCATCTCCTTCAATAACCTCTTCATAAATTGGGTAGTTCGTTTCATAGTTAATTACTTGTTCTTTACCTTCATCAAATTTAACATCGGCATTGTCCACAATTTTCTTTAGCCTCTTGTTGTAGCATTTGTAAGCTTTGCTTTTTGATGAATAACCAACAAAAATACCTTCATCTGCTCTATCTTCAAACTTACCAAGATTGTCTTCAGTTCTTTTGATATAGCACTTGCTACCAAAAACTTTGAGGTATTTTGTTGTTGCCCTTTTATCGAACCACAGTTCGTAAGGAGTTTTGCTTTCATGTGTTCTCAGCATGTACCTATTTTGGATATACACCGCAGTATGGACTGCTTCTTTCCAAAATTTGTTTGCTACTCTGCTTTCAGCCAACATAGTTTGTGCCATTTCCTGCACTGTCCTGTTCTTTCTTTCTACCACTCCATTTTCTTGAGGTGTCCTGGTCGTTGAGAACTCGTCTCCTAATACCGTATTTTTCATAGTATTCTCGCAAGCTCCTCCGAAATGAATTATCCTCCTCTATCTGATCTTAAACATTTGATCCTCTTTCCTATTTCATTCTCAACCTTGTTTTTGAAAATCTTGAACATATCAAAAGCTTCTGATTTATGCTTCAAGAAAAATATCCATGTCATTCTGGAATAGTCATCAATGCACAACATAAAATATTTATCACCATTTATGCTTTGTGTTCTCATGGTACCATATAAATCAGTGTGTATGAGTTCCAAAGGTTTGCTTATGTAGTATTATTTTGTTTTGAATGTGACTCTAGTTTGTTTCCCCTTTTGGCATGAAGCACAAATGTTGTTTGCAGGTTTGCTAATGGTGGGAATATCTCTCACTATCCTTTTTGAGATGATTTTTATCATATTATCAAAACTGATATGCCTTAGTCTCTTGTGCCACAACCAGTTTTCTTCTTCTTGTCCAATAAAACAAGCTCCTTTTGAATTCTTTGAGAGTGTGTATAGGTTTCCAGATGTCCTTGATCCAATTGCTATCAATTTTCCATTGTTTATTTTTTTGACTTCACAACCTTGCTTCATAAAAACTACTTCATGACCTTTATCACAAATCTGACTTACGCTCAACAAGTTATGTTTCAAACCATCCACAAACAAGACTTCTTATGACTTAATTTTTTAATCACTAATTCAGCTATTTTGAAGCCGATCAAAGCGAGAGCGACGATGACCCGAATTCAGAACCGGATAGATGACTCGGATGTCAGCTTGGACAGTGGATAGATAGTCAAAAACGTAGGAAGCCACAACAAAAAATGAGGATTAAAATATTGATTACGTGTGATTATTATTTCTCAACATCTCTAAAACAATAGAAGAGAGGTAGTGGGCGAATCATCTTATAGAGAGGGTATGCTAAGGTGAACAAGCTCATTCATAGTGTATGTGCTTTGTTGGATACATAGCTGATAACGTGTCTGTTTGTCACGAAAATATTACTGTTTGTTGCGTAATCAAATTCCTGGATGTAGGGCATTAATACAGTGTCGTGTTAGATAATGCAATGGACATAAGAGCCATGACATGGAAATGAGAGTGACAGGAGTTCCCTGGTGATGGGGAATTCGTAACCTGACTTCGTGGTAGAGTTCAATGGCTAGCTTGGCGGTCATATTTGAGGGACAGTTTCAAGCAGTGAATGAGAGACCACAACGGTGATGACAGCCCACCTGGTCACCATTTGACAATGCATATATGGCAGGAATGGATGATGTGGGCACCCAATCAGATACAACGGTCGCAAAAATTTGGTAGGATTTCACGTAACACAGGAGAAACAACGCACTAGGGTAGTTTGGTGTGAAGTATGGCAGTGACAGTGACAGTCAAGCATAATTTGAGGTAAATACAGATGCGACAACAGGTGTTCGAGTTGTTGATGAGCATATCATTCTGGATTAATCATAGAGGAATAATGGGAAAAGACAAGATTGAGCACACATAGCATTATGGGTACGGGAGCGTAGTCACATTGTGAAGAACACTAAAGGTTCACAAAGCAATGACTAGATTCTAGAGCATGTGGAGAATGGCTTCAGCCCATAGTTACAGCGATAATGGAGGTCCAAGTCAGTAAAATCTCAAGCAACTGAATACTACTTGTTTATGTTGTGGATAAGTGGAATCATCAATGTGGAGTCTAATATTTTTTGATTGGATTAAGCGAATCTATGATAGAAGGGTCCCTAAAACGAAAAGTCTCATGTGGCAGCCTGAGTCAATGGTATTGGATGACCAAGATGTTACATAGATAGACCACAATGTGGCAGTTCTAAAGTAGTGGTCAAAATAACTTAAATAGTTCCATTATTGAAGGATATCATACATTATAAAGGGATGATAATGTTGACAGTGCATTATCGAGGAAAATAGGATGATAATGGCCATGGGAAAAATGTTTGGTCAGACATAGTTGGACGTTATAATATGATTGAATGACTTCACCTATAAGAGTGAGCCACATACAAGGCATAATGGACCATTTCATTGGAGTTTTTTCATTAGCATTGAAAAGGATTTGGTTCCCGTGAGGGTCAACATAGCTTGAGAAATATTCATATAAAAAATAAATGCATATTAGTATTAACATGGCACTTATAAGATTAAATAAAAAAGAGGAAGCGTACATATTGAAGCATGGTCAATGTAATTAAAGGGCAAAAGACCTTCTTTTTAATATAAGAAGAGCCATCAGTTATAAAATAACGAAAACAAAACAAAAGGAAATAAATCAAAAGAAAATGAAACAAAGAGGGAGACGAAACATAAACTCTTGAGGTTAAATGAAGGGTTGTCATTGAAACTATAAAACGAAGAGCTTTGGAAAAGACCTTTAAATATGCCATAAAACGAAGGATACCGGGGTTGGATCTCTTGGAGACCGCATGTTGCTGAAATGTACAGGGTTGCTAGTTCTTTTGGAGAAGTCCAGATTTTGTTGAAAATGGTTTGTAAAAGAGAGACATCATTTTGAATGCAAAGCTTTTCAGAAATTTAGGTTTTGTTAGCAAAAAAGGAGGATAAATTTCTGCATGCTCGGTTTTAACTGTCTCATCTTTCCCCTTTTCAGATTTCGGATTTATAAGTGATGTTTATGCATTTTTATGGTTACATCAAGTGAATATTTGAAGTCTGAAATTTATTTTTGTGACCTTAGGAGCTAGCACTTAATTTATTTTAATTGTGCAAATGCAGGTTAAAATCGATTAGGTTGCATGTAAGAGTTTCTCACATCTTCGGTTTTGGGGTGCCATCATACTGAAAAGGCTTTGCATGTTTATGTTTTCAACATTCACTTTATTTCAGATTTATCATTTTTTATTTTTTACTTTTCCCAACTTTTATTTTACAGATTTTTATTTTTTATTTATAGGCATTAAAAAAATAATAAAAATAATTGATAAAAATAATTACATGGATCCCTAGAATGAACATCAATATTCCATACGCAATAGATTCGGACTCATTCCAAGGTCATTTTGATTTTATAATTATTTTCGAAAACTATTGTTTTTAAGGGTTTTTTATAATTTTGGAAATTTTATTTTTCTAAGTTTTGGAGGTAAATCAGATTTTTGAATTCTGCATTTTCATTCATAAGCATAAGATGACCTTTCCTTTATGAAAATCCAATTTCATAACAGGGGGAAATTTTCATGGCATTTCATGAGCCATCATTTTTGGAGCAATAAATGCACCTTTCTTCATGAAAATTCTGATTTCATTGAAGAGGGGTAATTTACCCTTACATCAAAGGTCTTGGTTTTAAAACATGAAATTATTTCTTTTTAATGAAAATTAATTTCATTAAAGAGGGATAATTCATCATGACATTATGAGGCTATTACTTTCAAGCAATAAATTGGTGTCTCTTTATGAAAATTAATTTCATTAAAGAGAAATAATTTATCAATTACATTTAAGGCTTTCTTCATCTTCATGATATAAGCTATATTTCATGGAACTTTTCATTGTTTTAAATTCATGTTCATAGATAGATTGATCTTCTATTTCATGCTTTAAAGTAGGATTTAATGCAAGATAAAACTTGTTTAAAATCTACTTAATAAAGGAAGATAAAATCTACCTTAAAACATTTCAAGATAAAAAAAATTAAGGCACTACATCGTGGTCATATGAGGGCCAATTCACATTTACTTTTATTTAAGGTTTATGAACAATCATTAATGTAGCATGGTGAAATGAACCAACACATGCCCCTTGTTAACAGTTACTTGCAATCATTAAGGTGTTCCTAGCATTAATTGATATATTTTTATTGAGATTACTAATACACATGTGCAAATGCCAATATAGCAAAGACCTTGGAGAACTTGTTTTGTTTAACTTCTTTGCAAGAGAGGGTTTTAAGAATAAAATCCTAAGGGAGAGTGTAATTTCACAATTGGGTAAAATTACCACTCAACGAGTCTAATGTTAAGACCTAAAGTTGTTAAATTAATTATAAATTAATTATAATAATTTCATTATAAATTAATTTATAATTTAATTTAATTAACCCTAAAGTTATTAAATTAATTATAATAATTTCATTATAAATTAATTTATAACTTAATTTAATTAACCCTAAGGTTAGGGTTATAAGGGCAAAGGTTTAATTAACGCCAACATCATATGTATTTTCCCCCTCCGCCGACGTCCAAAGGGAGATGGCACAATGGTATAAATACCATGTGCATTGGTTGACTAAGCTCTTACCTTCATTCGATTCACATTGCGAGTGCCTACGAATTTTTGCGATCTACGTGCAAAGAAAAAGGATAAATTTTTGTTTTATTCGATGGCCAACGAAGGGATAAAGGAAGGGAGGCTTAAAGCCTCATTGCCAACCTGGTGGTTGGGCTAGCGATAAGCGACTGTGTGTTGAGGTGTTGAAAGGCGGGAGGTCCCGCGATCGAATCCCGGTGGTAGTGTTTTGTGGTGGTCATTTTTGTTTTGGGCGCCCAACATAGGCTACAAAGTGCACAAGGTGCTTTTGCCTACCAAGGTGAGTGCCTAGCTCACACGGTAGTTGGGCCACGGCTAGGGCGCTAGTGGTAGCGCAGGATCGAATCCCATCGAGGGCAAAAGAGGTATTTAATTTTTTAATTAAATTTTATCCTAAGGTTTTATGTGGCATGAATTTTTGTGTTAGGAGGGAGATATAAGGTTTATAAAAATTAAAATATTATATTGTGATTTTGATGATTAGAATTTGGAAGGAGTAATAAGGTGGATAAAGAAAATTAATTGTTGAAGTGAGTTGTTTAATTTTTGCTAATCATTTTTAAGTGTGGAGATTATAAGGTGTAATTGAGATTTAATGTTTTGTATGGTGAAATATTTTGAGGGAATATTTGAATGAAATTTTGAGAAGGTTTTTTCTACCTAACTTGTGAGATTGGCAAAAAGGGTGATTGTGATTGAGACAGGTTTTGAGGTCAATTCTTCATCAAACAAAAGGTATGGGCACATCTTCCTTGTGAGTGAAATATTGTTGGGTTGGATGTTGTGAATGCTAAGTTGGAGTGAAAAGGTTTGTTTGATAAGCATTGTTGAGTAAGCTTTCATGTGCATGATTGGTGAATGTTTGTGAGAACATTTGAGTGAGAAATTGAGAACTATCTTGAACTAGGGTTTGTGAAAGATCATGAGTATCATTGTTATGTGAATTTGGAATCATCTTGAGTCAAGGTTTGAGTTCCATAGTGTGAGTTGTTGAAAGCATTGTGAAACACTTGTTTAGGGTTTGTAAGCAAGTTGTGTTTCATTGAGTGATTGGTTGAGTGGAGTTGATTGAGCTTAGTTGATTGGAAGTGTTGGAGTGATAGTTCAAGTTCTGTGAAATAAATTGTTCTTTATTCTAAATTGATTTGAAAGAGATTTAAAGTGATTGAGTGTGAAATATATTGAGTCTCTAACCATTCTCTATATGTTTTTGTGGTTAAACAAGAGAGTGTTAAAGTGATTAAGTGATTATTGTGAGTGTGAAACATATTGAGTCTCTAACCATTCTCTATATGTTTCTTGAGATTAAACAAGATTTTGTGTGAAACTTGTTTGTGTGATTGAAGAGGTTTTCTGATGGAGATTGAGTTGATTTTGTGTTGATTTGAATAAGCTTTGTGAAAGCTTGTGAGATGATTTGAGTAAGTCCTAGAGTGGACTTAAGGATAGAGTTGAGGAAGATTTTGTGAAAGCTTAAGGATAGATTTGTGTAGCTTTTGTGGAAGCTTACAATAATTGAGACAAGTTCTAGTGAGGACTTGTTGAGAAATTTGAGGTAAGTCTTGGTGAAGACTTGTTGAGATATTGAGCAAGTTCTAGTGAGAACTTGTTGAGAATTTGAGGTAAGTCTTGGTGAAGACTTGAGAGCAAATTGAGAAAGTTCTAGAGAGGACTTGTGGATAGATTTGAGGTAAGTCTTTGATAAGACTTGAGAGCAGAGTTGATTGATTGATTTGTTCAAGCTTTGTGTTAAGGCTTGGGGTAGATCTAGAAGAGTTGATTTGTGATTGGATCAAGCTTTGTGTTAAGGCTTGAGGACATATTTGAGGATAGAGTTTGGTGCATATTTGAGGATAGATTTGTGCTAGACCAGAGATAGAGATTGAGCATATTTGTGCTAGACCAAAGGACTATGTTTAGTGTATATTTGAGATAGATATTGAGTAGATTTGTGCTAGACCGAAGGACTGTGTTTAGTGCAGATTTGAGATAGAGTTGAGAGTAAGATTTGGAGGTGATAGAGTAGAGGATAGTAGTCTCTAGTGGATAGAGATCCATTAGCTAGGGTAGTGAGGACAGAGGTCTTCTGAGTGAGGATATGAGTCTTCAGTGGAGAGAGATCCACAAGCTAGTGTAGTGGAGGTAGTAGTCTTCTAGAGGATCACCAGCTAGAGTAGAGGAGGAGTTCTCCTGTGGATAGAGATCCATGAACCAGTTGAGGGGATTGGTGTCTCTTATGGATAGAGATCCATGAAATTGATTAGGGGATTGGTGTCTCCTTTGGATAGAGGTCCATAAACATTGTAATAGGGAAGGATTCCCAAGATATTTGTTGAGAAAATATTAGTGAAATATTTTCTCCGTGGAGTAGCCCACATTGGGTGAACCACGTTAAATTGGTGTCTCTATTGTGTGTGGTGATTTGTGCATTGCTTTGATTACTGTTATTGATATTGCCATTGATATATTGGATAATATTGTTTGAGAAAAGAAAAGTAAAAAGTGGTCTTATACTGTTCACCCCCTCTTAGTATAAGCTTGTGTTCTTCAATTGGTATCAGAGTGGGTTCCTTCGAAAGAGTTTAACAGCTTGAAGGAAAAGCTCACAAGAACATAGATGGATTCTCAGAATGGATCTTCAGGGAATTCGACACCATTGTTCGATGGGAACAATTATGTACTTTGGAGTATGAGAATGAAGATTCACCTAATGGCACTTGGAAATGAAATATGGGAAGCAGTTGAGAATGGATACATACCTCCAACTACTCCACCTATAGATAAAGATGGTAAGCTCCTACATCTGAATAATTCAAAGGCAATGAATGGAATTTTAAAGGGTTTGCATGAAACAGAGTTTATAAAGGTTATGCATTGCACATCAACAAAGGAAATTTGGGATAAGTTGAAAGGTATATATGAGGGAGACAAAAAGGTCAAAAGGGCAAAGTTGCAAAATTACAAGAGAACATTTGAAGACCTAAAGATGAAGGATGAGGAAAACATTGTTGCATACCTACTTCGTGTAGATGAGGTTGTTAACTCCATGCAAGGACTTGGGCTTAAAGTTGAAGAAACAGATGTTTGTGATAAGATTTTAAGGTCACTCCCAAAAAGGTATAGTGAAAATATTTCAGCTATAGAAGAGTCAAAAGATATTGAAATTTTGACAAGGGATGAATTACATGGAATTCTCATAGCTTTTGAGATGAGAATAAAAGAGGAACCTATTCCCCAAAAAGAAGCAACCTTCAAAGTTACTAAGAAGACAAAGGGTAAGAAGTCATATTCAAGCAATGAGTTATCCAGTGATGAAGAAGCAAATTATGGCAGAAGGAACAAGGACTCAAGAAAGTATAAAGGTACGAAATCAGTTAGATGTTTTAATTGTGGTAAATATGGTCACTATGCAACTGATTGTCCAGAAGCTAGAAATAGTAGTGAAGATGAAGAAACAGGATCATAAGAATAGGGAAACAGGAAAACATAGGTACCAAAAGAAAAATAGGGATGGACAAAGCAAGCAAGGAAAGAAGTTTTTCCAAAGGCATAAGAAGAGTTTTTATGCAGATAAGGCAAGTAAGAGTTCAAGTGATAGTGATGGAAGGTCCTCAAGTAATGAAGAAGATGAAATTCTATTTCTAGTAGAAGAAAAAGTTAATGTTAGAAAAAGGGCACCAATGATTCTCAAGTGTTTTAGATGTGGTAACTTTGGTCATCTTGAAGATAGTTGTACAAGGAATGGATTCAGTTTTAGTGATGATGAATATGAAGATGCTCTTGAAGGTCCAAAAGAAGAAAGTCTTCTTATGGCAATAAAAGAAGAAGGAAGTGCTTCTAGTGGAAATGAATCAGAAAGGAATAAATATGATCCCAAAGGCAAAGAAATAGAGGAAGAATTAGAGAAAGGAGAAGTTGATCTTGAGGGTGAGCTTATTTCTACCCTTGATGCATTAAGAAAGGTAAGAAAGTAGAACTCAAAACTCAAGCTTCAATTTCAAGAATGTGATGAAGAGAAAGGAAAGCTTATAGAAGATCTAACCAACTCAATAGCCAAGACAAGGAAATTTAAAGAAAGGTTAGAGGCTAAGGTTTTAGAATGTGAAAGGTTAGAGCATGAAGTAGATTTACTAAGGAAGTAAGTAAAAGAGTCTAAAGACAAGCTACACAGGTTTGGGAGAAGCTCAAAGAAATTGGATAAGATTATCAAGGTACAAAGATCTTCATCAAACAAGACAGGACTTGGTTTTGAACAGGAACAAAGAGAACAAGGAGAGGAGTCAATATCAAGCTCCAAAGAAGAAGAAGCTTCAGAAGAGGAGAGTGTAAGAGAAAGTGAGACTTCTAAGGATGAGTTGGACAATAGAAATTTCAATAAGAGAAGGAACAAT
The DNA here is from genome assembly GCA_028583015.1 of Wollemia nobilis. Lineage (NCBI taxonomy): Eukaryota > Viridiplantae > Streptophyta > Pinopsida > Araucariales > Araucariaceae > Wollemia > Wollemia nobilis. Next base: position 3,919,435 of record JAQPPZ010000523.1, on the reverse strand, counting down.
GCACAAATGAGGAACAGATGGAACATGAAACAACACAGGGTAGAAGAGACTAAGAGACCAATGGGGTCAAGGCAAGGTAGTTTCAATGGATGATGCTTCTCATGTCATAGGTTTGGGCACAAGGCTACATAGTGTAGGACACATGAAAGATAGGAATATGGAAATTTTAGAAATAGACATCTTTTTCAAGGGTATTGCTACTCTTGTAATCAGTTTGGTCACAAGGTAGTAAATTGTAGGGTTCATGATAGGAATGGATATGGCTTCACCAGGAGAAACCCCAAGATATTTGCACCTTTAAGGAATAACAACATTAAGTGTTATAAGTGCAATAATGTTGGGCATATAGCCAAGTGGTGTAGAGCAGAACTTCCAGAGACAAGCAGGAATAGGAATAGTCAGAGGAATCAGAAGGATCAGTTGAGGAAGAAGGTGGACAAAGGTAAAGATCAGTGTATGTTGGGAGTAGAGATACTCCCACCCCAAAATTAACCACCTCAAGAGAGGAGGTGGGGGAGGGGCTAAGCTAAGAGTCTCATTCTTAGCCCCAAGCCCCAAAGGTGACCCTTTGCCATTGATGTCAAAGGGGGAGAGATTTGAGTTAGGGGGAGAGCATTCAATCAGGGGAGCAGTTTCTCAAGGGGAGAAAAACAGAAAGAGGTAAAGGAAATGGTAAAAGGTAAATGGGTTGCCATCAATGACAAAGGGGGATATTGTTGGAAATATGAGCAAGGTTTGTTGTCATTGATGTCAAGAGTCAGTTTCAGTGAGCAATGCAAAAGGAAGGATGTCAAGAGTCAGTTTTAGTAAGCAATGCAAGAGAAAGATTGCTTCTAGGCCTAAGGGAAATAATATTATAATATCCCTTATTATAATATTCAAGGTGGTCAGATAAGGTCTAAAGGAGCAATAGGAAGGCCCAAGAAAAATAATATTATAATATTTTATTATAATATTAAAGGTCTAATGTCAAGACCTAAAGTTGTTAAATTAATTATAATAATTTCATTATAATTTAATTTAATTAAACCAAAATTTATTATATTAATTATAATAATTTCATTAATTTAATTAACCCTAAGGTTAGGGTTATAAGGGCAAAGGTTTAATTAACATTGACATCATATGTTTTTCCCCTCTATCGACGTCCAAAGGGAGATGGCACAATGGTATAAATACCATGTGCATTGGTTGACTAAGCTCTTACCTTCGTTCGATTCACATTGCGAGTGCCTACAAATTTCTGTGATCTGCGTGCAAAGAAAAAGGATAAATTTTTGTTTTATTCAATGGCCAATGAAGGGATAAAGGAAGGGAGGCTTAAAGCCTCATTGCCAACCTGGTGGTTGGGCTAGCGGCAAGTGGTTGTGTGTTGAGGCATTGAAATGCGGGAGGTCCCATGATCGAATCCTAGCGGTAGTGTTTTGTGGTGGTCATTTTTGTTTTGGGCACCCAACATAGGCTACAAAGCGCACAAGGTACTTTTGCCTACCAAGGTGAGCACCTAGCTCATGCGGTAGTTGGGCCACGACTAGGGCACTGGTGGCAGTGCAATGGGGGATCGAATCCCATCGAGGGCAAAAGAGGTATTTAATTTTTTAATTAAATTTTGTCCTAAGGTTTTATGTGGCATGAATTTTTGTGTTAGGAGGGAGATATAAGGTTTATAAAAATTAAATATTATATTGTGATTTTGATGATTAGAATTTGGAAGGAGTAATAAGGTGGATAAAGAAAATTAATTGTTGAAGTGAGTTGTTTAATTTTTGCTAATCATTTTTAAGTGTGGAGATTATAAGGTGTAATTGAGATTTAATGTTTTGTATGGTGAAATATTTTGAGGGAATATTTGAATGAAATTTTGAGAAGGTTTTTGCTACCTAACTTTTGAGATTGGCAAAGAGGGTGATTGTGATTGAGATAGGTTTTGAGGTCAATTCTTCATCAAACAAAAGGTATGGGCACATCTTCCTTGTGAGTGAAATATTGTTGGATTGGATGTTGTGAATGCTAAGTTGGAGTGAAAAGGTTTGTTTGATAAGCATTGTTGAGTAAGATTTCATGTGCATGATTGGTGAATGTTTGTGAGAATATTTGAGTGAGAAATTGAGAACTATCTTGAACTAGGGTTTTGTGAAAGATCATGAGTATCATTGTTATGTGAATTTGGAATCATCTTGAGTCAAGGTTTGAGTTCCATAGTGTGAGTTGTTGAAAGCATTGTGAAACACTTGTTTAGGGTTTGTAAGCAAGTTGTGTTTCATTGAGTGATTGGTTGAGTGGAGTTGATTGAGCTTAGTTGATTGGAAGTGTTGGAGTGATAGTTCAAGTTCTATGAAACAAATTGTTCTTTATTCTAAATTGATTTGAAGGAGATTTGAAAGTGATTGAGTGTGAAACATATTGAGTCTCTAACCATTCTCTATATGTTTCTGTGGTTAAACAAAAGAGTTTTAAAGTGATTAAGTATTTTTGTGAGTGTGAAACATATTGAGTCTCTAACAATTCTCTATATGTTTCTCTGAGGTTAAAACAAGATTATGTGTGAAACTTGTTTGTGTGATTGAAGAGGTTTTCTATGAGAGATTGAGTTGATTTTTGTATGCAATTTTTGCAAGTGGTTATTTGAATAAGCTTTTGTGAAAGCTTGTGAGATGATTTGAGTAAGTCCTAGAGTGGACTTAAGGATAGAGTTGAGTAAGCTTTTGTGAAAGCTTAAGTATAGATTTGTGTGAGCTTTTGTGGAAGCTTACAATAGATTGGACAAGTTCTAGTGAGAACTTGTTGAGAGATTTGAGGTAAGTCTTGGTGAAGACTTGTTGAGCAGATTGAGCAAGTTCTAGTGAGAACTTATTGAGCAGATTTGAGGTAAGTCTTGGTGAAGACTTGAGAGTAGTTTGAGCAAGTTCTAGAGAGGACTTGTGGATATATTTGAGATAAGTCTTTGAGAAGACTTGAGAGCAGAGTTGATTGATTGATTTGTTCAAGCTTTGTGTTAAGGCTTGGGGTAGATCTAGCAGAGTTGATTTGTGATTGGATCAAGCTTTGTGTTAAGGCTTGAGGAAAATTTGAGGATAGATTTTGGTGTAGATTTGAGGATATGTTTGTGCTAGACCAAAGATAGATATTGAGAAGATTTGTGCTAGACCTAAGGACTGTGTTTAGTGCATATTTGAGATAGATATTGAGCAGATTTGTGCTAGACCGAAGGACTATGTTTAGTGTAGATTTGAGATAGATATTGAGCATATTTGTGCTAGACCGAAGGACTATGTTTAGTGCAAATTTGAGATAGAGCTGAGAGCAAGCTTTGGAGGTGACAGAGCAGAGGACAGTAGTCTCTAGTGGATAGAGATCCATTAGCTAGGGTAGTGAGGATAGAGGTCTTCTGAGTGAGGACAAGAGTCTTCAGTGGAGAGAGATCCACAAGCCAGTGTAGTGGAGGCAGTAGTCTTCTAGAGGATCACCAGCCAGAGCAGAGGAGAAGGAGTTCTCCTATGGATAGAGATCCATGAACCAGCTGAGGGGATTGGTGTCTCCTATGGATAGAGATCCATGAACTTGATTAGGGGATTGGTGTCTCCTTTGGATAGAGGTCCATAAACATTGTAATAGGGAAGGATTCCCAAGATATTTGTTGAGAAAATATTAGTGAAATATTTTCTCCGTGGAGTAGCCCACATTGGGTGAACCACGTTAAATTGGTGTCTCTATTGTGTGTGGTGATTTGTGCATTGCTTTGATTACTGTTGTTGATATTGCCATTGATATATTGGATAATATTGTTTGGGAAAGAAAAGTAAAAAGTGGTCTTATACTGTTCACCCCCCCTCTCAGTATAAGTTTGTGTTCTTCAATATTTTAGCTCCATAGATTCTAATGAAAGTAAAATTTTCAATAATAAAATAATATTTTGCTAGGTTTTTTGTCAAGAATTTAGCTATTCCTTCACCCATTTTGTTTAGATTATAACCACAAAGTCTCTCATGTATTTCTAGGAGGAAGTCACTGATAAAATAAGTGTAACTAGACCATCCTTCATGTATCTAGGGAAGTCTATCTTGTACCACTTCTTCAAAATCCCCACCCCACTTATCAATTAATGGTTTGTTCATGTGTGCCATAATTAGGTGAATCAAAAAAGAATAGTTTGAAAATCAAATACTTTTCTCTCCCTTTTGAGTAATGGATTTCTATAATTCTATAAGCTCTCTATCCATTGTGTCACTCAATTATTGATCCCATCTATACAAGGTAGGCTAATTTCTTCTATTATACTAGTTGACCAAATACAATACTCCTCTAGCTATCCAATTTTTATTCCTTCGTTATTATGTTTATCATATCAGTGTAGTCCCTAATCTAGGGGTGTAGTTATGAATTATGAATAGGAAAAAAATACAATACTTGTGCACTATTAAAAAAATAGGATAGAAATAAGTACCAATAGGATGATGAGATTGAACTTCTAGTACCTTTCTATTGAGGGGTAGCGTAGCTTTGTTTAGCCCAAACAACTTCACAATATTCTCAAGAGTAAGCCTGAAAGCTGACCAGTTGGCAAAGTATTTAATTGCTTAAGACTTGAAATAATTTGCCATGGTGAGCCATGCTAGAAGGTCTAAATAGAAATACATCCTAGGGCATATTATTTTTGCTAGATTATAGGTCCACCAATTACAGTAAGGGCTATCTGAATCTTTATCCCTACATGCTTTATCAAATAAACTCATTAATGACCAAGGGTGGTGGTTGTAGGTGTCTCTTTGTTTCTTCATAATTAAATATGGCTTGCTCCTCTATCTGTCATTGCTATTGAGAAGTAATTTCTATATTAGACCCTGATTTCTTAGAAAACACTTCTATATTGATAGTGGTCACTTTTGTTTTGAGTTGTTGGTAAGGAGAACCATTAGTAAGATCTTCAATATTTGCTATGACTAGAGGGAAGGGAGCTTTCTATGTCGATCTAGAGGATACCATGGTTATACTTTGTACTCTTCTTCTGCTATCGAGTGTACTATAATTATCTCATGCCTTCACTCTTTCACTTTAAGTGCTAATTACAGGTGATCTTGGAATATTTTGGGTGGATATTAATAGTAATTCTAGGCATATGTGCTTTTAATACTCTTATCCAACTTTTTTAAATTGTAAAATGGATTTATACCACCTTTCAACCATGTCTTTGCTAGCAACTATCTTTAACGGTCATGATGGTTCCATTACTCTTCATGATTGGAGAATGAGTTGTGTTCATATGCAAAACTAAGCAAAAGGTCACTTTTGTAGATTTCCTTCTGAACTAGTTGTCAAAATTTGGCACATGCACTATTGCAAATCTCATATTTGGCCTCACCTGTTGTGGGTTTTAGTTTAAAAGAAACTAAATTTTTGTTTTAAAATAACTTACAAAACCTCCCGTTGGGTACAAATATGTTGTCTTTATCTTGGATAAATCTGGGTCATTCGATAATTTTAGTAAAGTCACCCGTGTCATCCATTTTAAAAAATATATCCCCTTTTTATATTATTGTTTCCTGAGGTCCTTTTCCAAAAAATATAATATGCTAAGGTTTTGATAGAATGACAAAGGAGGAAAATATACTGAAAGGAACCTAGGATTTATATTAGGGTGGCTCTGATTAACATTAGACCTTAGGATATTAAAATAAATTGAATTTTATCCAATGGAATGAGCTTGGATAGAACGACCACTCCAATAGGATATTGTCAAGCAAGATAGTTGACCAATAGGATGTGATGGGGGGAAACAACAAACTAATAGGGTTTAATCGAGAAATGTAATCGATGCTAGGGTTTGCATGGAGAAAAGATGCATTAAGGAATTAATGAAAGGGGAAATAATATTCACATGCACCTGACCTTTGAGAACTAAAAAAATACCTATTTTAACCTCAGACCAATGGGATATCATTTGGTGAGATGGCTGACCAATGGGACATTATAGAGTGAGGGATCAAACCAATGGAAAATAACCAAGGTAAATTTGAATTTTCTTGGAGGAAAAGGGGAAAACATGCATCAGGTACTCAACATTAGGAAAAATATTTTGCATGGTGTTGACCCTTCAAAGACTTAGGAATTGTTAAAACCATTTTATTTTATAGCCTTCATCCAATGGGGTATCATTGGATAGAAGGACAAATCAATAGGAGGTCATTGGGTGATATAGATGACCAATAAGATAGTAATGAAGGTGGATCTAACTTTTCAAAGGGGGAAATGTATGTTAGGTACTTAACATTTGTGAAGGGGGAAAATTTTGCATGTTGGTGACATCTTTGGAAGTCTTTAGGGCATGATAAAAAATTGTGACCAATAGGGGGTGAGTGATTAAGTCATCCAACCAATGGGATGCAATCAGCCAAGACATCCAACCAATGGGGTGCAATTTGTTGGTACGCCCAATTTAGACTAAATTTTCTATGGTAAAACAACTTTGGAATGAGAAAGGGGGAACACGTATTATATTTCTAAGACCCTTAAATTTTGGACTAAAAGAAAAACTTTCATGACCTTAGATTTTAGTTATTTTGAACAGACCAATGGGGCATTGTCGGGTGACACAACCAACCAATGGGATGAATTCAGGTAAGATAGTCAAGTGAATAAAAATGGGTTTACATAAGGTGCAATGCTTCCTAAGGTATAAACAATTTTTTTTATGACATGATGTACGTTGGAGGGGACCCTCAGGAACCTTAGGAATACAAAAATCAACTTGTTTTATCCTCCAACCAATCAGGTGTCATTGATTGGGATATCCGACCAATGGGAATTCATCAGGTGACTCGACTGACCACTGGGATAAGATCAAGAGTGTCATATATCCAATGGGATTTAATGGCTGAGCTTAGGCAAGATTTATTTTAATTTCAAGGGCAAAGGGAAAAATATTTTAAAGTGGGGGAGATCCTTAACAAACCTAAAGTTGGTCAACCAATAGGGTACGATAAGGTGATATAGCTGACCAATGGTGTGTGATTGGGTGAGGTGTTCAAGCCAATGGGATTTGAGTATAAGACTTTAGGGAACATTTCTTGAGGCTTAAGGACTTAGATGGGATTTTTTGCTTTAGGGGCCTAGAGACTTAGGAATTTTGCATACTATGGAACTTAAACCTAAATGGGGGTGTTTGAATAACACAGTTTATAGAATAATAATTGGGAAAATGACTTAGGTAAAGATAAATGACATTGAAAATATACTTAGGAGATTTTCATGCCAATGGGACGTAATTGGGTGATTCGATTGGCCAATGGGATGTTCTCGGGCATGATGATCAACCAATGAGATAATATTGAATGGTACATTTGATTTAATAACAAACTTTTGGAGACTATAAGACTCAGGGAAAAGTTTAGAATTTGGACTATGCAAATATTATAAGGGGATAACCATGGAATTTGCATTCGGGGGATGAGGACATGGATGCATTTAACTTTTGGACTTAGGCAAAAATGAATTTAGTAAAAATATTTGATGGGACTAAGGTGTGGAAAAATGGGTATAATGGAATAATAAAGGGGATTTTTAGTGATGGTTAATGCATGAAGCAAATGAAATTTTTATAACATAATGGGGAAAATGAGTGGATTTATGAAAAATGAAATGGATAGGTGAGGGGATGATATGGTTTTAGTGATTATGAATAGAGTTTGATAATTTTATGGAGTAATGGATATTATATGGATGGATTCATGAATGATATCCTTTGGACTTATAATTTTCCTATAGATCTAACATGACACTGACCTAAGCTTTTTAAAAACAATGAAATTCCTTTTGGATGACACATCTTCATGATAATATCCATTGTATCCTAGATCACCTAGACGTTAAACCTTTAAACCTTGATAATTTTGAAAAATTGAAGGTATGGACTATATATTCTAATAGAGTGAAAAGGATCAGATGACTCATTAAACTCTTCCAAAAAAGGGCCAACTAGTCCTAGCCAAGAATGGATGCTATTATCCTCTAGGGTCCTATACCAATGTAGAATTTTTCCTCTAAAGGATAGGGCTAAAATATTGACAATAACATATTCATTTCTAATATTGTGGATAGTGCTCATAAGTAGTTTTTCCTAAACCATCATATGTAGGTATGGTTTTAGATGTAGCTTGAGGGATATCATGCATCTAAAAGAGTCTTAAAGGACCAAAGGTATCCCAATCAGGGTAATTTTGTTGAGTTTGATTATGATTTATATTTTTTTTATGAGCTATTGTTACTAGGGTTTTTATTGGAGTTGACCTTAGGGAAACCTAGTGATCTGATGATATTCATACTTGTTCAAAAGGTGAATCTTGGGATAAGATTCTTGTATACCTAAATATTTTGGTGGGTAACTCAAAGAATGATACATATTCTTAACTATTCCTAGCAGATGACCTGGTAAACATGAAAATGAGCTACTAAAGGTCTTTCTAGGTTCTTGAATTCAAGGAGTCAGCAAGGAAATTTACTTTCATTGCTTGTTGAGGTCAAGACAATTCATGATTTTACTATTTGTGATTGTGGAACATCTCATGGCCTGGAGCATATCACGGTCTATGAAATTTATCTTCAGCTCTTTTCACCTCTCATGGTGTAGAACATACTTTTATCCAACATTTGAATCCCTAAATTCGAGTCATTTGACTACTTCAACCATGGCTTAGGATAAGAGAGTGCTAATCTAAGGCTGTGCTTGTGAAATTCAGCTTTGGAATGAGCAACATAAAACCATGCTCTAGGCCAAGATTTGAAATACTAAGATGAAAAATTTTATTGTGTTGACTATGATGTAGAACCTTCCGCTGAGTCATGTGGTATAAAAGTGTGTTTTGGTCCAAGCAAAATAAAACCTTGTTCTAAGTCATGCTTTAGATTTATCTTTATGCAATTTAGCAAAGTATAACCATGGAATAGAACCAAGTGGGGTACCAATTACCATATTTTGAGCCACAATTTGAAATGCCACAATGCCATCTTTGACCACATTGACCATGGCATAGAGCCATGTTCTTGACCGCATAGTATAAAAATTTTATCCTAAGCCAAGACGACAAATTTTATTTTGAGCTATGATTTGAAATGTGCAAAGACCCCTTTTGACCAAGTTGACTATGATGTTGGACATGTTACGATGATCCGCTATTGTGGTCTAGAGCACATATCTACACTTAGAGAAATTTTTGTAAAAAAAATTTATGTGGCTTTTTGGGCCTACAAGACACTTATTAGCATAATGAGGACCCCCACAGATGAAGAAACCTATCCTAGGTACCTAATATCTTTCCTGCATTTTCTCCCTTGTTCTCTATTTCTGTGTGGAATCATTTTTCTTCTATGGTTGAGGGTTGGAACTATCCTTTTTCTAAAATTTCTTCTTATATTGCCCTTGGTTCCCATTGTTCTTATTATAAAAATTTGGGTTCCCTTTGCTCTTTTTTTTTTTGCTCCTTATCCCATTTCATAAACCCTACACTCTTTATTTTCTTGAGCTCCTACCTCTATGCCTTTTTCCCCTGAATAGTTGAAGGACTTTATGGTTTGAAGACTGGTATCTTCTTTTTTTGCCAAATCATAGGCCTTTTTATAGAGTTTTGTATTTGATAAAATTGATTACTTTCCTAATCTTAGGATCCACCCCCATGATGAACTTATGCACCTTTAGTTGCTCATTGTTCTCATACTCTATAACATACTTCAAAATTTTAACGAATCTTTGAAAGTATACCTCTACTATTAGTAAACCCTATTAAAGTGTGGAGAATTCCTCAAACTTCTCTACATAAAATTGATAAAAAAATATTTTCTTAAATGCTCTGATGAAATTGTCCCATTTAAGATCTATAGCTTGGATATTTTTTCCTATCTTGAATATGTTCCACCTTTCTGAGGCTACATCTTGAAGATGAGGGTAGCCCACATAGTCTGGGTTTTAGGAGAATAATTCTTCAAAAAAGAAGATTTTCAACTCATTCAACCATGACTCTATTGCATCAACCCTTCCTAGCTCAACCTCTATTGCATCACGCATTAAATTTATCTACTTTAATATTTTTAAGGTCTTTAGCTAGCTCAACCTCTATCTAGGCTTTGCCCTCATGGCTTCTTCTAATAGGATTCTCTTCTTGTCTGCTCTCCAAATCCCTAGTACTAGTTTCCTTATTGATGAGGGTTTCTAAGAACTTCCAATATTATTCCATCTATTTTTGAAGCAACTTAACTATGGAATAAATATCTTCCACCCTATCACTAGAACCTAATGTTTCTATGGTTTTCTTGTTGGAGTATGTTGTCTTTCCATGCTTCCTACTAGGGTCCATTTATCTCCCAATTCACTTGTTGGAGTCCATTGTTTATTCAAACTTATTTTTGGGATGCACTATAGTTTCCTCTTGTGCAACCAACCTGATTTTATTGGATGATCCTCCTATTAAAATAGGTTCCATATCTTGTCCATACAAATGAGTTGGGTAAGTTACAACTTCCCTTGATTGTACTTACAATTAGTTAGTTTCATTTCTCCCATGAACTACTTAGACCATTATCACTCTCTTAATAATTATCATGGTCACACTTGCCTTGCTGAAAAGTGCCATCCCCAATAAGAAACTTTGTTCTCTAGGATTTTTACTCCATCTAACTAGTCTAGTCAATGTGTAATACTTGAATTATCCTAGATCATGTTAATGTCCCTAGAAGAGCAAGTCTCATCAAAGTAGTACATAAATTCAAGGATCATCCTCAGCACACTCCATGGAAAATTCTAGTCCTATGATCTAGAGCTTTGTTACCAAATGTAATAACCCAAAAAAACCAACCCAAGAGAGATACTTTTTTTTACACAAGTAGGGTTCACAAGGAGTCCCAATATTATTACTAGTATAATCAAGGCATCACCATATTTGAGTTTAATATCATTGTAGACAACACTCAAGTGGATATAAGTGGCCAATATATTTTATTTATAGGGTTCACATTACTAAACCTCACCATTTAGGATGCCAAAATTCTCCCCCACCTTTTCCATACCCTCACTAGTATAGGAAAATTTGATCATAGTGTAGATATTATCCTTAAGAGCCCATAAAACTTAAATGAAAATGCATATTCCCTAATATATACATATGTCTATCTATGAAGGTTATTTTTGTATAAGACTTGGTGCTTAGTTACCACACTTCTATAGGCTAACTAAGGTCATTACCACTCACCTAGAAATAATCATGGTCATATGAACCTCACTATTCAAGGTACCACCATTGTTGTTTCAAGAATGATTCCATTAATTACATAGTTATGGAACACATGATCCTCACCATTCAAGATGTATCAATCACAAAAATTTAGCTATTGCATCATCATAACTCCTTCCAGATTCATGATTACTTAGCTATTGCATCATCACAACTCTTCTTAGGACTCACATCTACCTAGTTATTGCATCACCTCAACTCCTTCTAGGATTGGGTTAATTATTTGGCTCAGGGATCCTAAAAAGGTTCTAAATCGACACCCAAGAACCCATCCCAAGATTCATGCATCAGAATAATAATTTAACATATCTCTTTTATTAAAGAAATTAAAGTGTTATAATAGAGCAAAATTCTTAGTTATAACACTATGCTAGATCTTGGGTTAAAGTAAAACATAATTCTCAATATAAGCTACCATAAAAGAAACATCTTGCCAAATTTAAAATCAATATTAAAGTTAACATAATGCTAGCATTAAAACATCTATTTAATTTAAACTAGTAATTCAACTTAAATAGATCATAAAGCTAACATATAATTCCTTTATTTTATTTCCATAATGAAAACATCTTCAAGATATCATAACCATCTCATTATTTTTTTTTCTCAAAACCAAGTACTCCATTCATTTACATGAAGGCTTCCAAGCCTTACAATTTTATAAATAAAAATAACCAAGTGCTACATCACAAAACTTCCATATACATAACCATATTTTATTCCCAAATATATTAGAGCACATCCACTTAAGTGGTTTCTACACCATCTTCTCTTCATGATCCTCTTCATGAAAAATATCTTCCATGAACTTTTAGAAAAACTTAGGGATTTGGACAACCCATAGATAACTTATGCAAGTCTACCATGCATTAAGTGATGATGCCCAAAAATACCTCATTATTGCACTATGTTTGACATATAAAAAACTGTCATATTACCAAACATGACAAAGTTACTTGCAAAATAGTTGATTAAAATATATTATTTGTTAATTATTTGCATCATTTCATGTTAGGAATATTATACCCCTGTTTTGACTATTTTGCTTGATTAAGTAGCAAGTAAAACATGCATTTCAATTAGCTAAATGTGGTATGCTAATGTCCATAAATTTCACAAAGTTGTTTGAATGTTTTCCCACCTTTTGAACTTGTTTGAAATCCACATTGGAGCCAAATTTCTAGGACTGTCATAAATCTAAAATTCTGCAGAGGACAACCATATAAAAACCAACAAGCTATCACTTTATAGGAGCACCTTGAAGTTTTCAAGCAAAGCATGAGGAAATGGATGGAATGAGGTCATAAGGATTAAAGAAAACATCTGACCTATTTAGAAGCATTCCCACATGGTCTAAATAGGCATCAATAGGGTATAACAGAGCAACACTATTGCATAGTTTCAGCATGGTTTCCTGATAAATGAAATGCATGATTTTGATAAGCAACATGATATATTTCTTTGTATTTATATTTAAATTATTTTCCACGTGCTAATTGGTCTAAAAACTTGTAATAGCACCAAAGTTGTAATTGTTGCAGCAAAAGCAAAAAAAACACATAATTACCATGTAAATTCCAGCCAGCTACCAATGAATGGCAAGGCCTGGAATTTACCAATGGAGAAGGATAAAATAAGTTGGAGTAACCTCTTGGGAGCTAGATTAAATGACCTACCTAAAAGAAACAACCAAAACAGACATTCTGAATGTGTTTGGAGCTTAAAGTGCACCTACAGCCAGTTGTTCCGAAGATCTTCAGAATAATAGGGGAACACGCTTCTTTTTTACTTTCTACGGTTTCCAAGCATTTGAAAAGGTAACTTACGATTGAGGGAATATAGTAAAATTCTTCTATAGTTGTCTCCACCATTCCTTTCCAACCAGAAGATGCAACTCACAAGAAATATCAACTAATACAACTGATATTGTCCTAAAATAGACCCATATTAGTTGCAGGATAATAGGCAAATAAGTTGTAGATAGAAATGGCATATTTTGTGCATGTAAATAGATATTAGATATTATAAATATCATATATCCTTTACTGGTTGAGCTAAGTAGCTATTAGGAAATAATATTTTTTAGCAGTAGATATCAGATTGCAACGGAGTGTAGTAGCATAATTGTAATGTTATTTCTAGAATAATAAAGTGTAGTTTTTTTCATCAGTTTTCATTGTGCATGAGTGTGTTAGAATTTAGCAAGTAGAAGATATTTTATACCTTCTTCTAGAAAATGAAGCAAGGGCCACTTCCAGGCCTAGGAGAATGACTGACTGACAAGTTATCCCCTGAACTTTGCTGCAGCAGAATTGAGGTGGATATTTATCAAATTTTTTACTTGTTTTACACTAACCATTGTTGTAGATTTAGGATTTATTTTCTATGTTTAAGAGTGAAATTTCATATTGCATAAATGTGTGAAAATTGATATATTAGTTAATATTTCATTCTTGATTTATGTTTCAGTAGTTAAAGCAATTTGCAACATTATATTTGTTTCTTTATTTCCACCAACTTTTCAAGTTTTCTTGCATTTTTCTTTTGCTGTCAACTACTATGACAAAATATTGACAACCTTCTGTAACAAACCACTAATAGGTGTTTGAATTATGTTTACTTCCAACAATTACTCTTCTATAAAAGTAATTAGGATTAAATTATGCAATTGTACTTAGATTTCAATTTCTGTAACTTAGGATCAGATTTCCATTTCTATAAGTAAACTAGTGTTTTTATGCAACATAAAAGTAGAAAGGTGATCTAAAAATCCCCACATAATCTATTCTACCAATAAAACCTGCTACTCCCAAATGAACTAAACTGCAACCCTGCTTAAGTCTTCTCTCATAAATAGCCTTGGACACCACCCTGGATTGACAAATCATTGATATTTAATGATGCTATTAATGACACACATTATTTTGGCACTGTTGCAAAGGACATGGTGTTGTTAGAAGGTGAAAAGCAGTCCAATAATTGTTAAATGTGCTAAGTTGTGAAATTTAGAGTGAAATCTGGATAAATGACTGGTATAAGTAACAATTTTTGGTAAAATTGCATTTCAGTCCATTTAGAAAATAAGCAGGAAACCACAGGAAGAAAAATTTCACAAGAGGTTGAAACTATGTCAAAGTTGTCTAAATTTTTTATTTCCAAAAATGTTGGAATTTTCAAAGAATCACAATCATCCACTTCAAGCACTGCAAGATCCCTTGAGAAATCATTACAAGATGGAAAAATCAGTAGTTCAACACCACTTTCTCTTGATAAATCCATACAATCAGGACAATTTGACAAGATTTATAATTGTTTTTGGGAACCTATAATGGAAGGTTCACTAGAGAATCCAAGGAGAGCCAACAATGTGCTCGACCCTAGTGCAACTAGTGCACCTGCAAAAAATTTTCAAAACCCAATTCAATTATATCCTAATAAAAATACTCCCATGAAGGTCATTTCACCTGTAGTATTACCAAATTTCATGTGAGTTACATCTGAAGACCCTAATATGTTTTTATTTGAGTTTAAAATTGTATGGCAAGCTCATGATTACACTAATGACAATCAAAAGCTCAAATTATTTCCTTCCACTCTTAAAGAGTTAGCTCTACGCTAGTTTATTACCTTAGAACCTAATTCAATTAGAACTTGGGATGATATGGAAAACATATTCTTGGAGAGATACCAAGAATATTGTCAAGTCAAGAATCAAAATGATGAATTTCTTACAATGAAACAAGAGGAAAATGAAATCTTAGAAGACTATATGGACAAATTTTCTTTTGTTCATAATAGATGTGGAAGTTTTGAACCTGAAATTTGCAAAGTCATATTCTTAAGAGAACTGCAAGATAAATCTAGGGATGCATTGGATATCATGGGAAGAGGAAATGCAAATGCACTTGAATTTCAGGAAATTATTAAACTCTATAAAAATTGCTCTCATTCAGGGCATAGAAAACATAGAATTGGCAATGATAAACATGATTTGAAAGAATGCATAAAAGAGGCTGATATTTTAGTACATCTTGATAAAATATTAGATGAAAAGAATGAATCTACTAAACCTTTAGTCATCTATTATTCAAAATTTAGTGAGAAACAACACTCTCTTCATGGCTGTCCTTTAAAAAAAAAAATTATACCTGCTACATGTAGCATTTGTCAAAAAGGACACCCCACATATTAGTTTAGTTTATTGCCAAAACTCAAAAGTATATTTGAAAAACAGTCTCAACCTATGAAAAAATTAATTTTGTAGGACAAGGACAAGGGAATAATTTTCATAAATTTTCATATTAGAATGCTTCTTAATTTCCTGCACATTGGAGGAATAATCCTTGGTATATGCCATGGTCTGCTTTAGGTCCACTTCAACAATGTTGGAGTCAACCACCATGGGTATATTCCCAAGAATGGTCTCAACATGGCTGAATGCAACAACAATGGAATCAACAACATCCACCATGGTTGCAACCAAAATTGCAGGGATATCAATGGGTACAACCACAAAAACTATACAAAGGGCAACAACATTATCAAAAACATAAATCAAATTTGTTGCCTACATATACCCATAATTTCTCTCATGGATAAAACAACAAAAATCAAAACAACCTTTGTTTTCAGCTCAACCTGTGGTTATTCCAAATCATGTTAAACAGGTAACCCCTGTTTCTATGGCTGAATCAAAAAATACAACCATGATAAATGCTAATAACTATGATAAAAATCAGTTGTGTTCAGGTAAACCACTGCTTGAACCTATTCCACTTATCAGTGTAGAAAGGGAAGTTAAAAATAATGAACATGAAAACAAATCCACACTGAAAAATCAAAAAGAAAAAGAAGACCTTTCACAAGATAACTCATCAAAGAAAGTACCATATTTTGAACAGTCTAAGATATCAAAAATAACATCTTCACAATCAAATTTGATAAAGGAATTAAAATATTTAACTATTAAAATCCCTTTACTTCAAGCTATTAAATATGTACCAATCATTAATAAGATTGTTCAAGAAATGTGTTTTAGGGAACCAAGAAAAAAGAAGAAAGTATATCCTGAAACCATAAAAAAAGATGGAAAAATAGTTGACTTGTTTGCAAAAAAAATTACTCCACCTAGGTAATGATTGTCTAGGAAGCTTAGGGTTTATTGAATCACATAAGGAAAATGAAAAGAACATTGTAACTTTGGCCTCCATAGTTGTAAAGGGTAATGTAGAAGATTTGGATTCATCCAAAAAGTTTATTTTTGCTGAAAATGTTCATATTTCAGATTTTAAATATGAACCAACTAATGTTCAAAAATTATTATGGAATGATGAAAAGTAGAATTTTGAACATTTGTCACTCATTCCAATACAAAACAATTTTCTTCATTTACCACATGGATGTCATCATTTTTTCTTATCTTTTCATTATCATTTATCAAAGTTAATTCTTTCAAGAATTGTTTTTGGTAAACATACACAAATTTTCCATTATTTTCCACCATATCATTACTCTCTTAATTAATTAATGCATCATTTTCTAAGAACTAATTCAAAATATTCTAGTACAAAACAAACTAAAATGCAGCCAAAACAACCTTTGAACAACTATAGTTGGTTGACTAAAAACCAAGAAGCAAATTTATCTAATGTATTGATCCAACATCCTAATGCTTTACTAACACTTTATGCATATTTAGTAGTTGGCATTGAGTTGTTGTAGGTACAAAAAAATAGATTTTGCAGTTGAATACATTTGATGAAATTTGGTTGGAAGCACTTCACCAAATAGAGTTCACTCAACAAAAATGGAAAATATGGCATGATGATCACATTAAGAGCGGAAAGGATGAACCGAAAGATTTTGAGAATGAAGTTGTTCAACTTTCTTCAAATGATGATTCAAGGAGGACATTAGTGGTAAATGGACATTTTTTATAGTTGTACCATAAACCACTAACAAATATGGAATTTGCTCGATATTTCACATAGTTACATTTGCATAAGATAGAAGAGGCTTCCTCTTCTGACAAAGATTCCAAATGATCATATCTTTGAATCTTGAAAAACAAAAGAAAATAAAAAGAGAGAAAAGAGAAGAGAAAAAAAAAGATAAAAAAAGAGAGAAAAGAAAAAAAAAATGAAAGAAAAAGAGAAAAAAAAAGAAGAGAAAAATTGCAGCATAAGGCATGTCCCACAAAATGAAGATACAAGAGGATATGCATCAATTTCAGCATAAAGAAGAACTAATGAGGTCAATACTTAACTTCCAGCAATATAGAGGTAATGATGACATCATAATATTCTTACTCATATGGAAGGAAGGTTGCATCATTGTTGCAACTTTCAACAGAAAAAGATGTTATTTTCAAACACAAATTGGTATGTTTTTGTAGAATAAGGATTGTTCTTATCAAAATAAGAATGAGAGACATTCTCTCTCATTGCAACCTCATGAGATACATTCAATCTCATTAAAGCCCCTAAAAAAAAAGAGAACTGAAGTTGGTTGAAAACCAGAAATGGCAGCCTCTTCTAATGAAAAAGAAAAAAAAAAGATGAAAGAAAAATAAAAGGAAAGAAAAAAAAATGAATAATTTAGTAGTGAAAACCTCCTTGGAGGCATTGCTGAGTTGGATTGCATGAAAACCAGTTTTTCGGTGTGCATTACCTTATTGATCCACCCATCATTTTTCCACCATTGTACAAATATCACACTGCACATGTGTTATGTTTATGTTTTCATATAGCTTGCTAACAATCATCAGAAGCAGCTTGTAAGGTGCATGATAAATATTTAGGATAGTAAGGTATGCGTTTCTTGCATTTAGTCATGGTAAGTATTGAGCATTTAGTTTATGATAATCGGTATTTGGCATAAACTATTCATACAATATTGGCAAGTTAAAAAAAAAATGGAACATGTTCAAAATGTCAAGAAACAACCCTTCTGCCCTTATTTGCATGGGGACTTCAAAACTATGCAAAAATATGATTTTGGGATAGACATGGCAACAATTCTATTTGAATTAGTAGGGCATATTTTAGAAGGAGAACTACAAGTTGATACCCCACAAATGCTTCATAAATATAAAGAGGATTATCTGGAAAATGCACCTGAAGATTTTGTTTTACTATTGTTGTAATAAAACAACATACAAAATGAAGAATAACATCTAAATAAAAGGATAGAGCAGGTATTTTTGATGTTATGGAAGGCTTGTACACTCTAGATATGGGCCCACAATAGAAACTACAACTAACTTTTGCATAGGAGGTTATTTTTGCATTTTTGGATGCATCTTCGGAATAAACAGGCATATCTTCGGAATAAAAAGGCACATTTTTGGAATAAACAGGAACATATTCGAAATAAGAAAAATTGTACCAGAATTCTTGAAAATGCTACAGAATAGCAAAATAATTAGGGCACATCAAATATTGAGGTTCCTAAAGCTCAAAATCATCCCACCACAAGTAGTACATCCCTCCAAAAGATTCAAATTCAAATTTTTGTCAAGTCATACATGTGCTTAGTTGTGAAATACTTGATATAGTGTAGCAAGTAGAAATTTCTCAGGTAGCAGGTGGCAAAGAATATGTTTTCACAAGAATAAAACTTGCATATTACTATGGCCTACTAGGATGCATGAGGGCATTCATTAGTTCAAGCTAGGGGGGATGATGAGACCCAAAAATACATCATTATTGCACTATGTTTGACATATAAAAAATTGCCATATTACTAAATATGACAAAGTTAATTGCCAAATAGTTGATTAAAATATTATATTTTTTAATTATCTGCATGATTTCATTTTGGAATATTATACCCCTGTTTTGACTATTTTCAATATTTTATGACTGATTTTGCTTGATTAAGTAGCAATTAAAACATGCATTTCAATTAGCTAAATGTGGTATGCTAATGTCCATAAATTTCACAAAGGTGTTTGAATGTTTTCCCACCTTTTGAACTTATTTAAAATCCACATTGGAGCCAAATTTCTAGGACTGTCATAAATCTGGAAATTCTGCAGAGGGCAACCATATAAAAACCAGCAAGCTCTCACTTTATAGGAGAACCTTGAAGTTGTCAAGAAAAGCATGAGGAAATGGATGGAATCAGTTCATATGGACTAAAGAAGATATCTAACCTATTTAGAAGCATTCCCACATGGTCTAAATAGGCAACAACAGGGTATAACAGAGAAACATTATTGTATAGTTTTAGCATGGTTTCCTAATAAATGAAATGCATTATTTTGATAAGCAACATGATATATTCCCTTGTATTTATATTTAAATTATTTTCCATGTGCTAATTGATCTAAAAACTTGTAATAGCACCAAAGTTGTAATTGTTGTAGCAAAAGTAGGAAAAACATAGATTTACCATGTAAATTCCAGCCAGCAAGAAAGATGAAATCAGTTGGAATCACCTCCTAGGACCTGGATTAAATGACCTACCTGAAAGAAACAACCAAAACATAAATTTTGAATGTGTTTGGAGCTTAAAGTGCACCTATATCCAGTTATTCCAAAGATATTCTGAATAACAAGGGAACATGCTTCTTTTTGACTTTCTGCGGTTTCCAAGCGATTGAAAAGGCAACTTAAGGTTGAGGGGATATAGGAAAATTCTTCTAAAACTGTACCCACTATTCCTTGCTGACCAGAAGATACAACTCATAAGAAATATCAACTGATGCAACTAACCCTGTCCTGAAATAGACCTAGATTAGTTATAGAATAATAGGAAAATAAGTTGTAGATAGAAATGGCATATTTTGTGCATGTAAATATATATTAGATATTATAAATATCATAGTTCCTGTACTGGTTGAGCTAAGTAGATATTAGGAAATAGGAGTTTTCAGCAGTAGATATCAGATTGCAACGAAGTGTAGTAGCAAAATTGTAATGTTATTTCTGGAATAATAAAGTGCAGTTGTTTTCTGATGTGTATGAGTGTGTTAGAATTTAGCAAGTAGAAGAGCTTTTATACCTTCTTCTAGAAAAGGAAGCAAGGGCCAATTCTAGGCCTAGGAGAAGGACTGACTGACAGGTTTTCCCTTGAGCTTTGCTGCAGCAAAATTGAGGTGGATATTTGTCAATTTATTTACTTGTTTTACACTAACCATTGCTATAGCTTTAGGATTTATTTTCTATGTTTAAGAGTGAACTTTCAGATTGCATAAATGTGTGACAATTGATAGATTAGTTAATCTGTGATTCTTGATTTATGTTTCAGTAGTTAAAGCAATTTGCAACATTGTATTTGTTTCTTTATTTCCAGCAACTTTTCAAGTTTTCTTGCATTTTTCTTTTGCTATCAACTACTGTGATAGAAGATTGACAACCTTCTGTAACAGACCACTGACAGGTGTTTGAATTATGTTTACTTCCAACAATTTCTCTTCTATAAAAGTAATTAGGATTAAATTCTACAATTGTACTTAGATTTCAATTTCTGTAACTTAGGATCAGATTTCCATTTTTGTAAGTAAACTAGTTTGTTTTATGCAACATAGAAGTAGAAAGGTGATCTAAAAACCCCCACATAATATTTTCTACCAATAAAACGTGCTGCTCCCAAATGAACTAATCTTCAACCCTGCTTAAGTCTTCTCTCATAAATAACCTTGGATACCACCCTAGATTGACAAATCATTGAGATTTAATGATGCTATTAACGACACGTATCACTAAGCTAAAACATAAAATATGCAAGTTTAATCAAAAGAAAACTCCCATTTGAGGTAATCCAATACTTCCCTCAATAATGATTCTCTTTATCTATATAAACCTTATAAAATCATCATTTACAAGGACTTTTTTCAAAACATCCTTCTCAATACAAACATCTTATCCACATAAAATTTATTTCTTCAACATAACCACTATTCTCAAGACATATTTAATTCATATTTAAACATTAAATTATGTCTAAGAATTCATTAATCCTTATCAAATCGTAAGCTTCTTTCTACATCTATCCATAACATATTTTAAGAGTTTAAATAACTTCTATGGTATTTAAAAAACTAAGAACATTTCCTCAGTACTTCATAGAAGAAAAAAAAAATTATAGCTACAATAGAAGTATATATCACTCTTATCTGAAGGATCCAACACTAAAAAAAACTCATGCAGTGTAACAACCCAAAACTACTAACCCAAATTTATTTGGAAAGGAATGGAGGTTTGCAAGAGAGAAACCCTTCTTTTATTTATTTCAGCATACAAGGCTTCACCACATTTGAGTTCCAAGTCACTATAGACAACACTCAGTGGATGGGATTTACCAACTTGCATATTTTGGGGTTCACCTTACTAAACCTACACATTTAAAAGTATGCCAAAAATGGTCCCCCACATTTACCATACCCTCATCGACATAGGACCATGTGACCATGATGTATGGATTATACTTTAAGGTGCATAACACTTAAAAGTGGATGCTTATTTCCTAACCTAACTCTAAGTCCATCTAGGTAGGTTAATAAAGTGTAAAGCCTTGGTGCTTAGTTACCACGTAAGGATATTTCCACTTTGTTGGCAACTAACATGGTCACCTGATGCTACACATTTAAAGGATCACCACTACTAACTTGTGAATGGTTTCAAAACTCCTAGTTGGCATGCACCCAATACTACTTATTTAAGGTGAAATGATTCACAAGAACCTTGGTTATTGTATTCACACAACTCCTTCCACTTTTTTGTGTTCCTAGCTATTGCATTCTCACAACTCCTAAGACTCATATCTACCTGGTTATTGCATTCATGCAACTCCTTCTAGGATTGGGATTTATGGTTTACCAAAGGAAATTCTAACCACCTTAAGGATTAAAAAACTTTGCAACATTTATCCTTAAAGTAATAAATGTACTTTACATAATATCAAACAAGATAATCCATCTAACTTGAAATGCTATATCACATACACAAGGATTCCTTTTAATTCTAAGTCCTAAATTATGCATATTTCAAATGCTTGACATAAAGCTTTAATTCAAATGCTTTCTAATAACAATGATGCATAACATAATAATCCAAGTAATTCATCAACAATTGATAACATTCAATACTAAATATCCAAAGATAAAATAGCTATAACCACTTTAATGTTGAAGCCCAAGATATCATAAAAGCGCATAAATTTTCATTTTGAACAAGAGTCAAGTTTACAAATTATTGAACAATACATATTTTTTTCTTTTTTAACATAACATTTTATTTTTCCACAACTATATAGTTAGGTACTAAGAAACCATCTGCCAAGGATCATCAAGTATTTCAAAAATTGGCTAGCTTTGATGATAGGTAAACCACCAATGGCTTATGAGGAATACTTAGGGATTTGGACAAATCTAAATACAATGCATCTTAAATATGTAATTTTATATTATGCAAAACATCCATGCATAACAACATAATGAAAAAACACCAACATGAAAATAATCCCACATTTCTTGTTATAATGATCCCTTAATATTACAAAAGTCTCAGGAATCTTTATACTAGTTTCTCTTTCAAAACCAACACATATTACTCCATACAAAGATAATTCTATAATTCTCTTTTATAATGATACATTAACCTACAAAAGTTTGAGGAATCATTATAATAGTTTCTCTTTCAAAACCAACACATATTAATCCATACAAAGAGAATCCCATACTTCTCTTTTATAATGATCCCTTAACCTACAAAAGTCTCAAGAATAATTATAATAGTTTCTCTTTCAAAACCAATACATATTAATTCATACAAAGATAATCCCACTTAAAAGAGCTTTCCAACATTCTAACTACAACATGATAAAAGAGAGTTCTTTTCCTATAATGTCAAGCTATAGTTTTGCAACAAAAAACACTTCTCCTTACTAATTTTAATAGAAAAGTAATGGATCTTTCTTCTCACTAATTTCCCAAGACAAGTTATAATAAGAAGTTTAAGTAGTGCATATACGTTTAAATAATATATCAATGTAGAAAAGCAATAAAAATGACTCTCCTTTCAACATAAACCATCTCAAAAACTACAAATATTACCATAAACATAATAAGCAATAAATTAAAGATCTCCACCATACTAGCGCTATGCTTTAAGAGGTTAAACCACACATAAATGTGACTAAACTGCCCATGATGGCACACAACTACCCACTATCCAACAACACATGTATACCAAATCAAGAGAGAACGTAACACAAGAAATGGTAGGTAAAAAACATAGGCTACACTCACACTGTATTTGAGGTCAATCCATGGCCAAAAAGGTAGCAATTGCTCACTAGTGTCTAATCAGCCATACATAATGGTTAAGGGCAATGTTCAAGTTGACAACTTACTCTAACCAATACAATAATAATGAGAGATGTCAAAGCTATAAATGAAAAGACAAAATCCATAATGCCAACCACCAAAACAAAAACTCACAAACATATCTATGACTTCCTTAAAAAATAACCAAAACTTAGCATGGAGGAAGGCAAAGTTGGGTAGCAATAGCTAGACTTGGACCAACTCAAGAAGTACAGAGAAATATAAGGAAATATATCACATATACCTATGAGGATCACCATTTAAAATAATATTTAAGCTAAAGTATGGTGTAAAGCAAACAATACAAAAAGGAAGCACATGAATCAAGCTCCCAAAAGATCTCTACATGACAACGTGTTGCCCTATGTTTTTCCTTTCCAAAGCAATGCCCTCCTCTCTCCTTCATCAAATAAAATGAGGTGCCCTTACTTGCATGGAGGAAGTGGCATTTTATCAAGAAGGTATTACTAGAATCCAATACCTCATTTTTCCATAAAGGTGTCATCTAAGCATGGCTATAATAAAAGGAGCTTGAACTAAACTTCACAAGCCAAATTAATTTTAATTAATTTTATTCCGAACATTAGAGGAATAATTTCATAATAAAAGTATCCCAAGAACTTATCAAATTTTCAAAGGCTAACATTAGCTTCAAATATCAATGCCATCAATCTAATTAATACTTTACTAGTCTAAAGTATTAAGGTCAACATTTTAATTAACTTAGTAATTTAGAAGTATTAATATCATCAACTAATTAATACTTAATAAAATCCAAATCTATGCATTACCATGAACAAACATAGATTCACATCAATAATATTTCACACCATTGTTTTATCCCTAAGTAGGTGGAATCCTTTAAGATAGTCTAATGCTATCACTAACCTATTAAGGATACTCATTGCATAAGGAATCTCCTAGCCCAATGGTATAAACAAAAAAACAAAAAAAATGGAAATGCATCTACATGAAGGGTATTTTGTTACCTTGAGCTATCGATGAACAAGTCATCACCATCATTTTCTAAAATATCTCTCTTTATAGGTGGTTCACCCATATGATCCCACCAGAGAGAGCACCTAGTCCTACACCCATAGATACATTAACATCACCATATTCCAAGCTTAAAATAATTCAATCATCCATAATTAAGACATCATAAAATGAAGCTATGTAATTAAACATTCACACCAATACATAGTTCATTTTCTATAAAGAGTTTTACCAAGGAGGGTTGTTACATACTCCCCCATTGGACTAAAAATAATCCTCTATGTTTCCTACAAGTGAGTAAACAATTGTTCATTCAAATAAATATGGAAATTGTTGCCTAATTTCTTTAGTATTTCCCATGTAGCACAATTATTTGAATATTAGTCCCATTGGATCTTACATTGATCTAGGGTCCATTTCCTAAACATCTTGGAATAAAACCCTAGAATCTTGATAGGTCTCACCTTAATGGTTGAGGGATATTGCATATACAATTATGAAACATTCCACACGTGAGTAGGATCAACAACATATTTTCTAAGTAGAGATATGTGGAAAGTATCATGGATATTTGATAGTTTGGGCAATAAAGTGAGCCTATAGGCTATTGGGATAATCTTATCAATGATATCAAAGGGCCCAACATAGTGAGGATCCAACTTGGTTGACTTGATGGAACTTTTCATGGATCTTACTTTCAATAAAACTTTGTCCCCCATAGAGAATCTCTTGATGATCTTTTCATATCAGCATAACTCTTTTAGTGATCGATCGCTTCCTTAAGCCTAAGCCAAATTACTCTGAGTTATTCCTCCATCTCTTGGATAGTGTTTGGTCTGATAATCACCTGATCCTCTAGGTTTTCCTACAATAGAAGTGTTCTAAATTTTCTACCAAGGCTTAAAACAAGACCATCCCCAATGATGCATGGTATCCATGGTTATATGCAAATTCCACAAGATGCATAAAGTATTACCATAATGAATTTTGGTCCATGCAATACATGTGTAGCATGTCTTCCAAAAATTAGTTTACCCTCTTGGTCTATCCATTTATTTTAGGATGATAAACAAAACTAATATTCATCTTTGTACCCATTGCATGGTGTAGAGCATGCCAAAATTCATATGTGAACCTAGAGTCCCTTTATAATATCCTCAAGAAATCCATGTAACCTAAATATTTATTTGGTAAAAATTTTCCACCATAGATGCATCATCTTTAATGTTACCAGTATGAAGTGTACAATCCTGGTCAACTTGTCAACCACTACCAAGATCACATCATGTTGGTACCTAGTGTTAGGTAAACATAAAAAAAATCCATAGAGATTACCTATAATTTTTGCATAGGTACATCATATAGGTATAATTTACCTGCTGGGTTTTGACGTTTTACCTTCACCTTTTGGCATTCTAAAAATATTGCAATAAAACTAGTTATATCTTGCTTCATTTCGTACCAATAGGTATTTTTCATGTTTTTACTCATGTTGACCTCTTGAATGGGCAAAATAGGGAGAATTATGTGCCTCTTTCATAATAAATCTCCTTATATCACTAGTTTTGGGTATAACTCCCCTATATTTAAAGAATAAAAGTCCATATTTTATGTTAAAAATTGTATTCTCTTTAGGATTTCCCTTGGGCTTGTCCTAGATTTCTATACAACATAGGTCTTGTAGTTGCTTTTCCTTGATCCTATCCATAAAATCTATATGGCTCTACATCAATGCAACTATGTGCCTTCTCCTACTCAAGGCATATACAACATTATTTTCCTTCCCTTTGATATACTCAATACCTAATTCATATTCAACTAAGAACTCTATCCATCTTCTTTGTCTTGCATTCAACATAAGTTGGGTAAAGACATATGTTAGACTTTGATGCTCTATCCTTTGTTTGTTAGCTTTTGATGGATATATAATAAAGAAAATGCAACCACAAGATGTAAGATAAGCAATCTAAGATGACTATATGATAATGGCACAATAATATGTAGGAAAATAAAGAGATAAAATTATGCAATAACTCAAAAATATGCCATTAATGAAAGCTCACAAAAATAGTACAATGCAATATAATGGAAAACATGAACACTCCATAAACTATTCTTAGGAGATATATTTTACTCCTCTAACTAATCTAACTAATCTATACTATGCACTCTCTATATTATCTAAACTCCCATTTCACTCACTATAAGGTCAATATATAGGAATATAAGTTCCTTGGCCCTTACTCTACCTTTGACTCTATTTTATGACTTATGTACATGTGGACTACATACACATTTACATCATTTTACATTCTAACACGTGCATTTATTACATTACTTGAAGTAACTACTTAAATTTACTCTAAATTAAACTCTTACTCTAGTAATGTACCAAAGGTGGTACATTGACATGTACCAAATAATGTAATATACTCTAATACAATTAAATTATTTAGGTATTGAAGACTTTAGTCTTCAATATGGATCTTCATTCTGGTTCTAGAGTTTGTATTCTCCCTCTCTGTTGTTTGTATCCTATTCAAGCAAGTAGTTAGTATCTTCATAAAATGCTATCTTTGTTGAGAGAGATTTAACTTCATGTTCATCTAGTTCAGTATTTGTGCTTTGTCTATTATACTCTCTATTTGTATCCATATTAGGATCTTTATCTTGTTCTCTTTTGCCATGTTTTATCTTCCTCCATTTTTGTATTGTTACTAGAGGAATATTTGCTTCATGATGAGTTAGTCTATCTTCACAATAAAATTGACTTGGATTCAAAGGTTCATTACTAGCATTTGATTTATTTTATTTCATTCCTCGAAAGAACTCAAAAGTGATTAATGACAAATAGAACATTAAACATTATTTTGAAGAAATAATAATCATATTTTGAGTATTCCACCAAGTCCTTAATAGAGTTTCATGAATATATCCAATTAATTTTGTAAAATTATCTTCCTTTGCTTCCTTCAAAAACAAAGAGAATATTTCTTTCAACTTTGTAGACAAGAGTTTGAATCCATCAAAGTTTTCTATTAGATTTTGTGAATAGAACCTAAGTTCATGAAATATCATTTCACTATTTTCATTGAATGCATTCTTAATTATTTCCTCCATCTTACTTTAAATAATAAACATTTTGATGTTTATATATTTTTTATTACCTTTGAAGTTGGATTCCTTATGTCTCACTAGTTTAGAGTAAGCTATAAACTTGATAAAGTTCTTAGCTATTATTAGTTCACCTTTTGAGTTGATTTTGTAATATTTTGAGAATGATGGTAATATACTAATCAACTCCTATTTTCACCTTATTTCTCCTATTGAACTATGCAATTTTCAATTTTATGGAGTTCTCTATGGTTGTATTTCTTTTATACCTTCAATGTGACTATGAGACAAGTAGAAGCAACAAATTCTAACTCTTTCAAGCAAACAATTATTTTGCTTCTCTATGCTTAAAGTTTCAATGGTTCAATTTTCTAAATTTCAATTAATTAAAGTTTGATGTAGCACTCCTTATATCTCCCTAACTTTGAATTTAGAAATTGATGATATTTGTAATATAATAATATTTTTTTCTAAGTAGAAACCCTTATATCTCCTATTATATTGATTGCAAATATTAATATATTTGTATTTCAACTAATGTGTTTTGAAATACTATTTAAGGATATAAAGTCCTATTGATTTGCTTTCAAGTTTACTAAGGTTGAGTTTGCAATATCTTCAATGCAAATGATAATGATTTCAATCTTATATACTATGCCTTATCACTCCTTAATGAAATTTTTTGGGCAAAACATTGGTTAGTTTTTCTATGGTTCAATTAATTGCCTCCATTTAATTGTCAACCCGGGGTAGCTCGTAGTCTTGTGAGCAACCGTGCAAAATCTATGCTTGTAATTTCTCCTTCAGAGATGAGTCCCTTAGATTATGGTTTGGGGGGTGTTTGGTGTTCATTGAAGTTTATGTTTAAACCAATAATCTCATGCTAAGTCTAAGAAACAGGACTGAAAACATTCAAAATCTAAATAACTATCTTGCTGGAAATTATAAAAAATAGGGAAAATAACTAGAAATAAATTAATCTATTAAAATAATTATAGAAAATAGGGGAAATAGGGAAGAACTCTATTGTAAGTGGGCCCACGCTTCCAGTAGGTTCTTCCCATGGTAGAATGATCACCGGACGCTTAGAAGATGTTTTTATAGGAACAATGCAAAATTTTTATTAACAGTTTGCAGTAGAGAAATTTACATAAAAATTTTGGGGGGTCTTCTTCAGGGGTGGCCTACATATTTATAAGATATATGACCATTTTCTCAATTAAAGGAGTCAGGCAAAATATCATGATATTTCAGCGTATTCTATTTCTAGAATACGTTGATATTTGATTTTCCCGACTTACAAAATTAATTTATATTTCAGTTGAAAAATAGGTGACGAGTCACCTTTGACATTATCCCATGTTCGGTTGTGATACTGGAAATCCCTTCACATTGGTTGCCGAAGTGTTCACTCTATTCTACCGACCACAGAGTCATGCTGAAGTTTGGCATTAACGGGAATCAGGCATCATGGTTGAAGAAGTCGGGAAGTAGGCACCTTCCATCGCATAACAGGAAGCAGGTGCCTTCCACCGTATAATGGGAAGTAGGCACCTTCCATCGCATAATGGGAAGCAGGCACCTTCCATCGTATAATGGGAAGCAGGCGCCTTCCATCGTACAATGGGAAGCAGGCACCTAACGAAAATTAGGTGCCTAATAGTTAGGTGTCGAATGAAAGTCAAGCACTTCAAAGGACTTGGGCGCCTGACTTCGTACCTCTTTATCGATATTCTGCAGATGTTTTTCCTTCATTAATTTGTAAGTGCCAGGTCCGAGTTGGACCTCGATGAAAACATGCCAAAATGCAATGATTTCCACTAAATCTACACACATTACACTTAAAGACAAATATTAGAGAACATGCAAAATAAACTATCAATTATATATATAATTTCCATAAAATATTTATATCTACAAGAATATATGTCGCACATTATGGGGAAAAGAGTACAAAAAATGAGCAATTCTGTGGCTCATCATCCCCCCATGCTTAAGGGGTGGCACGTCCCTGTGCCACTTTGAACTGGTAATTACCAGTTCTGTTCACCTCATCCCAATAGGCCCGGTTGGTCTGTGTCCTCTTTCTTTTAGCGGCCTTGGCTTTCTCTTTGTCCCAGGGCTTTCACCCCTTTGATGTTGTGGGAGCTGTTGTCTCCTATCCCTGCTTCTTTTGGCGTTTGCTATGCCGAAGTGGTTCACTAGGCCCTACCCTCTTCTTGGGTGGTTCTCTGGTCTAGGCCACCTTGCCCTTATCAACATTCAGATAAAAACTAGAGAAGTTGGTGGCATCCTTCTGGAATGTAGGCTCAACCATTTTCCAGTACTCATGGTGAAGTGGCAACTTCTCACCCATAGGCACTGATTCCTTATCTCCAAATGGGATGCTAGATTCCTTAGCAACCCTAGCTATGGGTAAATCTACCCCTATTGGGTCAAGCTCAGGTTCAACTTTGACCTCTATTTTTGACATAGGGGAGTTCTACTACTTGATGCCAGATCCTCCTTCTGCATAGGGCCTAAAAATCCCATCCACTTAAAATATGCCTGCATCCTTGAAGGCTTTCCATCCTCTGACCCATACAAATACTAGAACTACTCAGGTTGAGCAATTGGAATCTTCCTATGAGGTCTTCCAGATTATTTTCTGGCCTCTTTTTTTGCTTCCTTGAGGGCTTTCTTGGAGGTCTTCTTCTAGTTCTTCTTGTCTACCTTAATTTCCTCCTTGAGCTCCTCAAATTTCTATTTTTGGGTAGCAAATAGATTCTTTGCTACCTCTCATTCCTCATTGAAATCTAGCTCTGATTCCTTGTCATATTCAATGCCCAGGGCCTTCAACTCTACAACTCTTGCTCTAGTCCTGGGTCATCGCTGAGATGGCCTTATGGCTTTTTATTTTGATCTCAGCTTGATACTCTGTACCCCAGGGTGTGTTGGTGCCACTATTGTTTCCTGGTGTATAGGGGATGCAGGCTGTTGAGCCTCCTAAGCTACTTGCTGCACATCAGGGACTACTTCTTTTTCCTCTATAGCTTCTTGCTGCACATTAAGGACTCTGCTTCTTCTTGAGGCTGATCGACCCTTGTATTAATTGGAGAGTGCTCTGCCTCTCCCTCTCTACCTATAATTTGAGGCTCTTCGACCTCCATATCCTTTTCTCCATCTTCTCCCCCTTTGTAGGTTGCTCTACATTTTGAGGTTCTTCAACTTCAACCTCATCCTCCTGAATTACCTGATCTAAATAGGGGGTGTAGAGTAGGGCTGCTCTACTTCCATTGTAGTAGTGTCTCCCTATTCTATTTCCTTATCAGTAAGGGGTACTTCTATTGCCCCATCGGTCTATACTATTGCATCAACTCTAGTCGATTGCTCGCTCCTCTTGGTCCACCCTACAACTACAATTGTCTCTGTAGTTGTCAAATTGTTTGATATAATTCATGCATTTTTAAGGTGGCCTCCTTTCTGGACTCTTCAAACAGAGCCCGTTCCTCTTTAAATTTTGCTTCCTAGGTGGAAGCCTATTCTTTCAAAACCTACTGCTATAGATCCTCCACCTGGCCTTCTGGTGGTACATCTACCATGGATACCTCTTATTGAGGAGTTGGCCCATAGGAAATGTCCTATAAAATGTGGGTCAAATACTCCTCCTTGTTGAGCTCATCGATGGGTGTCTCCTCATCAGATGAGCTTGAAACCACCCTCGATGCCCTCATTCTTCTGCTTCACATCCTGGTGGAGATAGGCATGGAATCTTGCACTACCTCATCCTCAAATTGGGGTGCATAAGGGGATGGAGCCTGCCCTACTTCCTCCCCAAATTGGGGAAAATCAGGGAATGAGGTTTGTCCTGCTTCCCCTATATTTCCTATAGGCTGGGATGTAGGCACCATCATTTCTCATTCTATCACCTCTTGGGCCGACTGTTCATTTTGAATGGGCACCTCCTCCTCTACTTGTGCCTCTCCCCTGCACTAGTGCCCATAACTTCCTCAATTGTCACATTTCTATGTGACTCTACATATCTCACCAAGGTAAAAATTAGGCCATGGTGAGCCAGGGTAGAGGTGGTTCCTACCTGGTATCACCTGGCCTCATCTTTCAAGGCACATGCAAGGTAGTGGGGGATATTGATTTTATCCCCATGCAGAATATGATTGAGGAAATAGAAATGGTTGGCATTCAGGTGGGAGTACCTACTAGAGCATGTAAAGAAATGGGTGATCTATTCAAAAATGACCCTCCAGAGCTCGAGAATGTGTCATTTTGGCAAGCCAATGCATGTTAGGTACTCAATTGGTGCTCCAAAAAATCTTTGCATAGAGGGTAAGGTTATCCTCCTTGTACGTGCGCTCCCCTATAAGAGGGAGGCCCGTAACTCTAGCGATGTAGTCCTCAGTGATTGGGATCTCCAGCCCCTACATGCGCACGACCCCATCACTCATCGATGTCACAAATTCATTTGCTACTATCGCATCCTAGCCCTGACTGACCATTCAATAGTAGTCCATCCATTCTGTAGCATCCAACTATGTTTGGACATCTACAAAAATTCTTGAGCAATCGATCGACTCACTCTTCTTAAGGTCATGATTTTTTGACTTTCCCCCCATGCTTTACCTCTAGTTCACAATTCACTCAACAATATTACTGTCTCCCCTTTGAATTACCATTGTGCTTCACTGCTCTATGTTTTTCTTACTGAATTTGGCTGCACAATAGCTGGTAAATAACCTTTTAAAACAACTATGTTCATGCACACAGGTGGTTAATTACCGTAATCAATAGTGATTATGGTTATCCATAGTAAATTTCCTTCGAGCATGTGCCCGATTGTGCGGAGGTGATAACCATAAACTATCGACCAATCAGAGGTGTGCCATGCAACATCATGCCAAGTGGATTTTTTCAAGTGGTTAAGGTAATAATGGGGGGTTGTGCCAACACATTTCCATAGACACACATGTTCATGAAAATAATATAGACAAGAAATAAAAAATTTAAACATGCACCTAAATTTGTTTCGTGGGTGCATATGTACAGATGTCCATGGTGCATCGCTATTGGTTGGCATTTGATGATGGAGCAAACCACAATAGACAATGATGGCCATGGTTCCCATGCAATGAATTTCCTTTGACGTGATTGGTTCTTGGTAGCTGCACTATGGGTTATTCAAGAAAATCCTACAAAAATTAAAAATAAAAATTAGAAAAATGTATCACCTTGGGATGACAAATGTCCCCTCCTTGGAAATTGGTTGACATCAAATTTTAATTTTTTCCATGGTGGAGTTGACTTTGCACGTGTATGGGGTGCTGACGTGGCTCGAGCCACATCCCAAGGCTGACGTGTTATTCTGTCAAGGTAGAAAATGATCGTAATAGATGAAAATCAGGCACCTTTTTGTATGGAAATCAGGCACCTTCTTTTTAAATTATGGCATGTAGGTGCCTTGTAAACTAGAAATATGCATCATAGGAATCGGGTGCTTTGCTTACATGGTAAGTAGGTGCCTTAGCAGTCAGGTGCTCTACTTAACATGGGAAGTAGACACCTTAGCAATCAGGCGCTTATGTCTATCATGGGAAGTAGGCACCTTTTTTCTAACTATCGGGTGTCATACTTATAAAATAAACTTTATACAAACATTTTTTACATATATGCTAAGAATATTTGGTGTCAGTTTCCCAAAAATTGGCAGTCGGTCATTCTCCTAAAAATTGGGAGTCAGGCATTGAGCTACTAGAAAATGGGATGCAGGTGCCATCTTCGTAACATATTGGGAGTCAGGCACCATGAAGCATACAATGAGAAGTAGGCACCTTCTACCATACAATGGGAAGTAGGTGCCTTCTATCGTACAATGGGAAGTAGGCACCTTCCATCGTACAATGGGAAGTAGGTGCCTTCTATCGTACAATGGGAAGTAGGTGCCTCCCCATAAAATACAAAAACATGGTACTTTTATTTTATTCAATAGGTGTTGACTTGTCCTTGTATATGCGTTGTCAGGTTGATCAGGCCTTTCAGTGCTTCTGATTGAAAAATAGGTACAAAATCAACATCTGCCCCTAAACCAGTAGTTGAGTGTTTTATTGTCCAAAAAGACCAATCCAAACACTCTTGTGTAGGTTCAGGTTTAGTATTCCCCTCTCTGAATGGGGACTAACTACTCCTAAGAAAATTCTCCTAGAAATCTTGGAAAGTGCAGGTTCATGGATCTTGTGCTTGTTAGGCCTAGGTCTCCCAGTTGCCTAACAACTGCACAAAGGGCATTGTACCTACAAAACAAAAACACAACTAAAAAAAAAATTTTAAAAGAATAATTGTCTTTGGGACTATGTGGACTAGGTCCACATCTCATTGACTCAAGATAAAATCAGAATCAACTGGGGTCTCCCCCATGCCTAATCTAGACTCAATCATATATGCTTCAGACACATAGTATGGATGCAGGCGGTGGCCATTGACTATTAATGTAATGTTGCTGCCATCTATTGTTCTAACTCTTACAACCCCATTATTGATGATTTCAATTACTTCATATGGCCCCATCCAACATTGCATGAGCTTACCCTTTCTTTCCTGGAACCGAGAATCATAGAGTAATGCCCATTCTCCCACTTTAAGCTGCTTTGGCCTGGTGTGGCGGTCATGCCACTTGGCCCTTTGTTTTTGAATGATCTCCATTTTTGTAGAGCCTCAAGGTGGTATTCATCTAGCTGATTAAGCTACTGAATTCTATATTTTTGTGCATCATCCAGATTGATATTCAATTCTACAGTAGTCCTAAGTGTTTTAACTTCAAACTCTATAGGCATCATGGTTGTTTTCCCATAGACTAACTGAAATGGTGTGAAACCAGTAGTAGTCTTCCAGGTGGTCCTGTAGGCCCACACTGCTTCTGGTAATCTAGTAGCCCAGTCCTTCCTGTGTTGCTGCACTATCTTTGTCAGGATATTCTCCAATTCTCTATTAGTCACCTCAACTTGTCCATTTGCTTGTGGATGGTAGGGAGTGGTTTTGTTATGCCTGATTTTGTATTGTTGCATGAGTTCTTGGATCATCCTTGAAGTAAACTGAGGTCCTTGATCTGTTGTGATCTCTCTTGGGACTCCAAATCTTGTAAAAATTGTTGAATACAAGAAATATGCTATAGTTTTCTCCTTTGAATCATGCAAAGCCTGTACTTCAACCCACTTTGTCACATAGTCAGTACAAACTAGGATATACCTCTTACCTCCTGACTATGGATTAATAGGTCCTATGAAGTCCATCCCCCATTTATCAAATGGTTCAATGTGAACATGTGGTTGGAGTGGCATCTCATCTCTGAGAGTAGGTCTACCCATCCTCTGACATTGATCACATTGGCTCACATGCTTGGTTGCATCTTTGAATAGTGAAGGCCAGTAATAACCAACCTACAACACTTTATATGCAGTCCTTTTTCCTACAAAATGGCCACCACAAGGTTCATCATGGCAAGCCTTTAGTATCTCAATTATTTCTTCTCCAGCAACACATCTTCTCATGATTTGATCAGGTCCTATTTTGAATAGGCACCCATCAATCCATGAGAAATCTACACTTTTCTCAATTAAAGTCTATTTTTCATGAGGTAAAAGTGTAGGGGATACTCTACCAGTGGCTAAATAATTAGCCATATCTGCATACCAAGGTATCTGATCATTTAGAGCAAACAAATGCTCATCTAGAAATTGGTCTTCTGTAGCTGCATAGTCTGGAGGTGTCAATCTGGATAGGAAATCAGCTACCACATTGTCCTTTCCTGGCTTGTCTACTATTGTCACATCAAATTCCTGCAAGAGCAACAACCATCTGATAATTCTACCACTAATCCTAGGTTTTTTTGTCAAGTATCTGATTTTTGAGTGGTCAGTGTGTACAAATACCTGATAACCTATAATATAATGATGAAATTTGTTAAGAGCATGTATTACTACAAGAAACTCTTTCTCTGTGATAGTATAATTTAGTTCAACACCTATAAGGTTTTTACTAACATAATAGATGGCATAAAAATCATCACCATATTTCTATCCCAATATTGAGCCTATTGCATTGTTAGATGCATCAACATATATGTGAAAAGGTATGGTCCAATTTGGACCTCTCAACACTGGTGTAGTAATCAGTTTTTCCTTCAAGGTGTTGAATGCTTGTTCACATTCTTCAGTCCAGATAAACTCTGCATCTTTTGTTAACAATGTGGTAAGAGGTTTAGCAGTTTTTCTAAAGTCTGATATAAACCTCCTATAATAATTAGTTGATCCTAGGAAACTATGAATGTCCTTTTGTGTTTTGGGAGTAGGCAGAGTTTGGATGACTTCAATTTTCTTTCTGTCTACTTTGATCCCTTCTGCAGAAAGGTGATGTCCTAAAACTATTCCTTCCTGCATCAACATATAACATTTCTCATTGCTTAAGGACAGGTTAGTTTCCTCACAATGTTTAAGTGTCTTTTCCAGATTCTCTATGGTAGTTTCAAAAGTCTCACCATATACAATGAAATCATCCATGTATACTTCCATAGTCTCTCCAATCATATCTAAAAAAATGCTAAGAACTACCCTCTAAAAGGTGGTAGGTGCATTGCATAGGCCAAATGGTAAGACTCTATAAGCAAATGTCCCCCATGGACAAGTGAAGGTAGTTTTATCTTGATCTTCCTCCCCTATTTGGATCTGATTGTATCCATTGAACCCATCTAGGAAATAAAAGTACTTCTTGCCTGCTAGGGTGTCAAGGACCTGATCTATAAATGGTAAGGGGAAGTGGTCCTTTTTAGTTGCTTTATTCAACAACCTGTAATCAACACAAATTCTCCATTTTCCATTTTTCTTGGGCACCACCACTAATGGTGATACCCACTCACTATCTAAAATGGGGTAGATGAATCCAACTGTGAGGAGTTTTTGTAACTCTATTTTAACAATTTCTTTCATGGTTGGGTTCATTCTCCTCTGTGGTTGTCTTACTGGTCTGACCTGGTCTTCCAGATATATTCTATGTGTACAGGTCTCAGGAGCTATTCCTCTCATGTCAGAATACTCCCAAGCAAAGGCATATTGATGTTTTTCCAATGTATGTTTTAGTTTGGTTTGTTGTTCAACTGTCAACTTGTTATCCACATTCAACATTCTACCAGGTGCAACTTCTATTTGCTGAATATGATGGTCTATTCCCCCTACCAATGGCAACTCAGGAGGAGGACAGGAAGGTTCTCCCTAAAAAAGTGGGAGATCATCTTATCCTCATCACTTTCATCTTCCAACTCCTCAAGTGTTATCATAGGTTGGATCTTTGATAGACCATCAACATTTTGATTTTCATCCTCAAGTTCTCCCAACAAATCTGTAGACTATGCAGGTGGATGTATGATTAGTTTCTTTATATTCTGACCATCTGAAATGGTCATTTTCCCATCTCTACAACTTATGTAGGCATCAACTATTGCCAGCCAAGGTCTACCTAAGATTAATGGGTATCCACCTAGTCCAGATTTAGATTGCAACACTAAAAAATCTGTTGGATACTCCCATGCATCTACTGTAATAGTGATATCTTCTAGTATTCCATCAGGAAGTATTGTAGACCTTTCCACCAATTACAACATAGTTTTAGTGGGCTTTAGGTTGGTCAATTTCAGTTTTTGCATGGTTTCCTAGGGCATGACATTGATGGCAGCCCCCAAATCTACTAGTGTGTTGGGTAAAATACAACCCTCTATTTTTACAGTCAACACAGGGCTTCCTGGATCTGAATACTTCTGGTTGTAGGTATTCCCTAACATAAGGTCAGCTAACTGACCTACCAAACTAATTGATTTAGCTGGTTTCCTCCCTGGTTTCTTGAGGCACAACTCTCTTATGGCCTTCCCATAGATAGGTATGTCTCTAATGGCCTGGAAGAGAGGAATTGTGACTGTTAAGTTCTTTAAACTGGAGAGGATATCAAACTCTATTTGTATTGGTTTCTTGGGTTCCTGCAACCTTTGTGGAAAATGTGGAACCTCCTCTTTGTTATGTACAGGTGTTGATTCTTCTTCTATCTCTTCTATAAGGGGTGATTCCCCTTTCTCTATTTCTATTGGTTCCTCTTCTTCTACAAGAGGAGTGACTTCTACACCTACTTGCTTTCCTGACCTTAACTGGATAGGATCACAATCTACCTTAATATTATACATAGGGTACATCTCATTTTCCATATGATAGGTTGGTTGCTTGTTGTTTGGGTTTGTTGTTGGTTGTGTTGGTAACTGAGGAGTCCTTGGAGCAGGTAAAGTTGGTAGACTTGGTTGTAGTGGAGTTGGAGTAGTATGTTGTGGATACTGATTCCAAGCATTCTGATTTCTCCACTACTACCTAGGCTACTGATATTGGTTCCAAGGATAAGGGTTGTAAGGATTTTCTCCTTGGGGAAATGGATTCCAAGGTTGTTGACCATACCAACCCATGTTGGGTGGCTGGTTTTGACCTTGATTCTGGTAATTGTTGCCCCCATAGGATGACATTCCTGATTGCATATTGTTACCCATAGGAGACTATTGCCAGTTCCTCCTATTACCCATGAAGTATGCCTCGGCTACTTCAGGTTCCTCTTTAGATTTCATTAATTGTGGACACAACTTCGTTTTATGATCCTTCTTACAAACAACACATACACAAACTTTGTTTTCTGGGCACTCATTTCTGGGGTGTTTGCCTCTGCATTTAGGATAGAAGTAGGCCAATGCTACCTCATTCTCCTGCTTCTTTCTCTGAAGTAGAAGAGTATCCATTTGAAGAGCCAGATATGATAACATCTCACTCTTAAGGTCTTCTAACATGTTGCCTATTTCTATTTTAGTGATAGTGGTTGACTGCTTAACATTTCTAGAGGTTAATTTACCCTTTCTTCTTGAGAAATTTTGACACAACTACCGAATATCATCCATTTGGTGTTGGTAAATGTCTCCCCCAGAGATCATGTTTAAAGCTTCCAAGGATTCATTTGTTAGTCCTTTCAGAAAAATACTTCTTAGGGACCTATCTCCTAGTTTTGAATGGGGTGATCTTTGTAAATTGAAGTTGAACCTATCCCAATATTCTTCCATGGATTCCCCTTCCTTTTGGGTCATATCTAGGACTTCCTCTCTTGCATCTCTTGCTCTACCAAAATCTTGATACTGATCTAGG
The DNA here is from genome assembly GCA_028583015.1 of Wollemia nobilis. NCBI lineage: Eukaryota > Viridiplantae > Streptophyta > Pinopsida > Araucariales > Araucariaceae > Wollemia > Wollemia nobilis. The sequence goes on along the minus strand of JAQPPZ010000523.1, from coordinate 3,880,517 downwards.
AAAAGTTTCTTCAACTATTCCCAGGTAGTTATCCATTTATCCCCCAAGTTGATGAACTAATGCAAAGTTGAATCATCAAGGGTGGAAGGGAATAATTTTAGTTTTTGAGGATCTATGGTGTAATCCATAGATCTACATAAAACATCAAATTTGAATAGAAATATGTCTGGATCTTCTATTGGTAGTCCTCTAAAATTTGGAAGGTGGGTAGGAGAGATGTGTTTCATCTTGTGATCTCCTCCTGCCTCTCCTATTGGAAAATTAAAACTAGTGGATGTTTCCTCTGGATTTTCTGCCATTCTGCCTACTACTGGTGTTTCTACCCCTGCTTCATTCAAAGTAGTTGTCAATGCTTCTATTTCATTTCTTTTATCCTTTAGAAGGATGGATAAGTCAATGTTTGAGATAGTTCCATCTAACACTACTTGCCAATATTCAAAATTTAGTAGATCCTCCTCAGATTGAACTCTACTTATCTCTGATCCTGCTCTAGGATTCTACTGGATTGTTTTAGAGGGATCTTGTGCAAATAGTGGGTGTTGCCACCAATGCACAGGTGGATATTGAGATGGTGAGAGTTCAGTCTCAGGTTGAGGTTCTACTGAAGTAGAAGGATTTTGAGAAACAACTTCTTTGTTTTTGACAAAATGACCATCTGGTCCCCTGTTCTTAGGTGGACTCATACAAAGTTTCAGATGAAGGTTTCTGAAGAAAACACTCTAGACTACTGTAACTATGCTTTCTTCAGAATAAGAAATTACAATGGCTACTCCTCAGAAATGACGCCAAAATGTTGGGCAAAATATTGGTTAGTTTTTCTATGATTCAATTAATTACCTCCATTTAATTGTCAACCTGGGGTAGCTCGTAGTCTTGTGAGCAGCCATGCAAAATCTATGCTTGTAATTTCTCCTTCAGATATGAGTCCCTTAGATTATGGTTTGGGGGTGTTTGGTGTTCATTGAAGTTTATGTTTAAACCAATAATCTCATGCTAAGTCTAAGAAATAGGACTAAAAACATTCAAAATCTAAATAACTATCTTGCTGGAAATTATAAAAAATAGGGAAAATAACTAGAAATAAATTAATCTATTAAAATAATTATAGAAAATAGGGGAAATAGGGAAGAAATCTATTGTAAGTGGGCCCACGCTTCTAGCAGGTTCTTCCCATGGTAGAATGATCATTGGATGCTTTAGAAGATGTTTTTATAGGAATAATGCAAAATTTTTATTAATAGTTTGTAGTAGAGAAATTTACATAAAAAGTTTAGGGGGTCTTCTTCAGGGGTGGCCTACATATTTATAAGATATGCGGCCAATCCTATTACAACCATTTTCTTAATTAAAGGATTCGAGAAAAATATCATGATATTTCAGTGTATTCTATTTCTAGAATACGTTGATATTTGATTTTCCCGACTTACAAAATTAATTTATGTTTCAGCTAAAAAATAGGTGATGAGTCACCTTTGACATTATCCCATGTTTGGTTGTGATACTGGAAATCCCTTCATGCTGGTTGTCGAAGTGTTCGCTCTGTTCTACTGACCATAGAGTCGTGCTGAAGTTTGGTATTAACGGGAATCAGGCATCATGGTTGAAGAAGTCGAGAAGCAGGTGCCTTCCATCGCATAATGGAAAGTAGGTGCCTTCTATCGTACAATGGGAAGTAGGTGCCTTCCATCACATAATGGGAAGTAGGCACCTTCCACCGTACAACGGGAAGCAGGCACCTAACGAAAATTAGGCGCCTAACAGTTAGGTGTCGAACGGAAGTCAGGCACTTCAAAGGACTTGGGCGCCTGACTTCGTACCTCTTTACCGATATTCTATAGATGTTTTTCCTTCATTAATTTGTAAGTGCCAGGTCCGAGTTGGACCTCGACGAAAACATGCCAAAATGCAATGATTTCCACTAAATCTACACACATTACACTTAAAGACAAATATTAGAGAACATGCAAAATAAACTGTCAATTATATATATAATTTCCATAAAACATTTATATCTACAAGAATATATGCCGCACATTATGGGGAAAAGAGTACAAAAAATGAGCAATTTTGTGGCTCATCAAAAGCAAATATTATAATGTGTATATTTCTACTAGGGAACTTTTGAAATATCATTCAAGGAAATAAACTTTTAAGTTTGCTTTCTAATCTCTAAGGTTGGAATTTGCCTATATCTTCAAGAAAATAATAAATAATATCAACCTTAAATAATAAACCACCTTATAACTCCTTAATATCAAAGAAAGAAAATATAAAACTATATAAAACTTTACCTTCTTGTGAATGTTTTATGTTGCACTATGATTGGCCCTTTGATTTGATTCTGTATCTGAACTTGAGCATGAAATTCGATGGTTTCCTACGTATGGCTGAAGAACACAAGCTTATACTAAGAGGGGGCTGAACAGTATAAAATAAAACCTCTCTCTTTTCTTTCCAAAGCAATAACCTCAAATTATATCAATGCAATAATGAAACAATGAAAAAATCACCATACACAAGAGATAAAGATTTTATGTGGAAACACCCTCTTGAGAGAAAACCACAAAAAAATATTGCTTATAAATTTCTTCAATAAATTTTGTGGGCACCAACCCACAGGAGACACCAATCCCCTATACAAGTTCATGGACACCAATCCACAGGAGACACCAATCCCATATACAAGTTTGTGGACACCAATACACAGGAGATACCAATCCCCTATACAAGTTCATGGACACAAATCCATAAGAGACACCAATCCCCTTGCTCAATTTTATGTACACCAATCCACAGGAGACACCAATCCCCTTGCTCAAGTTCATGGACACCAGTCCATAGAAGATACCAATCCCCTTTCTCAAGTTTATGGACACCAATCCATAGGAGACACCAATCCCCTTGCTCAAGTTCGTGGACACCAATACACAAGAGACACCAATCCCCTTGCTCAAGTTCATGGATACCAATCCATAGGAGACACCAATCCCCTTGTTCAATTTCATGGACACTAATTCACTTACTAAAATTTGCTCCAAAACCTTCTCAAATTTGTTCCAAAACCTGATCACAAAACCTGCTCAAGTCTGCTCCAAAACCTGCTCACAAACACTATTCAAATCTGCTCCAAAACTTGCTCAAATCTACTCCAAAACCTGCTCATAAATACTGCTTAAATCTGCTCCAAAACTTGCTTGATAATGACATCAAGTTCTTTACCTTTTCCTCAGTTTGCTTTCCTCAACTAAAATCAATTCAGACATATTCTACCCATAATTATTTTATCTTCATGAACATATAGAGAATGATATGCACTAATGTAGTAAGCTTCAAATGGCCAATATGTTCTTCACATTCATTAAGTCTGTTGCTTCCACATATCTCACATTTATTACATTTTAAAGGTAGCTCAAGTCTAACTTAGATAACTTACTTGTGTGTTGACTTGGAGATGCTAATACCTTGCTCTTCTTCTAATATCATGTGCATATTTTCTTCTTATTGAAATGGCTGAATTATACTTCCTTGTTAATTGAATTCTTGGGTGAATATGTGCACTTAATATTCTTTGACACCTTGACTTGTTCCAAATCTGTGCCCTCCAAATCTACCTCAAGAATGATGATCTTCCTCTTGCATGTGATTTTTCAAATCTGGTCAATATTTCTCTTTTTCCCTTCTTGATTTAAATATCAAACCAATCACTTTAAATCCTTATCACTTCTTTTAAAAACATACACGCTTAAAAGTAACTCCTTATATCTCCTTTTTAAAACTTACAAAATAAAGCTTTAAAAACACAACATTACACCTTATATCTCCCTTTTATCAAATTTGTAGAATGAAACTTTATAATAAAAATATGATCCTTATATCTCCCTTTTATTAATTTGCAAAAATAAAACTTTATACTAACACCATGACCCTTATATCTCTCTCTTATTAATTTGTAAAAATAAAAATAAAAAACTTTACCCTTACCTTGCACAGCTATGGATGAGATTTAATCTTCTGACCTCTATAAACGCAACACCCTAACATGCGCTCATGACTAACTGAGCTAGCACATCATATGAAACCAAAAGGTGCAACAAAATATTTAACTCCTTCATTGCACTGTCTCAAATTATTTATAAAAATGGGTGTCGAAGAGATTCGGCCCTCTAACCTTCTGCATCGTAACATCCTAGCTCAAGCTAGGAAACCAACTAGGCTAACCCAATGGATGAAACCAAAGGCACACCATAAACTATATAGCTCCTTCTTTGTGCTATTTTGAATAACAAAACATAGCAAAATAGGCACCAAGGGGATTTGACCTTCAAACATTTTGCATCACAGTGCTCTAATGTAATCTAGGCTATTGACTGGTCTAACCACTCAGTTGAGATAGAAGTGGCATGAAAAAATAATTAAAGTCTTCTTTCGATCACTACTACACCACAAAACTTTCACTCCTCTCCTCCCTTGTCTTCTACCCGTTTCTCGCTCCCCACACGAAGGATATATTAGAATTTCATACCATTGCCAAAGTGAATTAGTGGCCTTATATTAATATGTTTTTTCTCATTTTCACCCAAGAAGGTCAACCCATTATTTGAATATTTGAATTTTCAAACTCTCTTTTGTATGGTGCGCTCAAGGAGGTCGGCCCATGCAAATTTAATTTTCTAACCTTTTATATATTTAAATCTTTTGATTTAAATATAAACCTTCCACTTCATTTAAACTTTTATATATTTAAATATAAAGCTTCCACTTTAGTATTTAAATATTAAAGCATATGAAATCACATTTAAAGATATCTCTGCCTTTATTATCAATGACAACTCAACATTTCATCCTTGAAGATATTTCTGCGTTTGACATCTATGACAACTCAATATTTCTAACAATGGTAATGAACAATTAATGCTCAACGTTCGAGCACTTCTCGTAAGATGGTTTTCCTCCTTTATTTAGTTCACTTTGACCACTCTTGCTTGAATCACTCCTCTTCTATGCTTCTATGTGCCTTTCTAGTCTTCAACTATTAAATACCTTACACCTCCCTTGATGTGAATGCCAAGTGGCATGTTCTTGCTAGCAACGTATGCTTCATGGTATTTTGGAGGCTATATTATTGGAAGCATTATTTGGGTGGTACCAACCTTTACTTGAGCATTGAATAATGATTAAAGAAATGCTTCACCAACCTTGAGCACTCATCTACCTGAGCGTAAGTGTTATGAGAGAATGTAAATGCTCTCTCTTCCCTAGTGCCAAGTGGCACTCGATTCTTGGTAGTGTTAAGACAAATGGAAGCACCTTCTTTGCATGGAATAAAACAACTCAATGTTTATTTTAACCCTAGATCTTATCTTGGCTTCTTTGTTTCCTTTAGCACCTATTCTCTCTAACTCCATTCATAGGTTAGCTTGGCTTCTTGGCAATGGTTGTTCTCCAACATAGATGGATGGCCCTTCAAGTTCTTCTAGCACTTGGGTAACTCACCTTGTCTTTGCCAACTATCTTGAGTTATTTCCAACTTGCACTATCGATGCTTGGCTTACCTTGCTATTCTCTTTTTACTATAGGTTAGTTGTCCTACACAATGGTGCTATTCCCATGTTGTTGTATCACCAAGATATGACATTCTTTAATACCTTGATGAGGTGGATATCGAGCCCTTTGGATGGCTCTTCTCTTAAGCACATGCTTGTGCTTTTCCTTACTAATGGAATTCACTTGTAGACATACCAATGAGCTACGTGGTGTGTCCTTGATACACTTAAGAATTTATCTCCCTTTGATGTAGATAAATATGGTGCTTGTATAAAATGTAATAACCTGAAATAGGTTACTTAATTGCACCTTAATATGATGCTCTCCTAATCTCCTTTTATATCCCTTTTCTTTATTTTAGATGGTAGCTGAAACAATCAAAATATGCTAAGACATTCATTCAACATCAAAGAATCTACTACATTTTGTATTGAAATCATAAAAGGGTTACAAAGCTTGATATCCTTTTACAAATTTGCCCTGAAGGCTACAATGGGATCTTCCCTAAGGAAGCCCTTTCATATTTGGGACAAAAGCAACACAATTTGTCCTTCTGGGTTCCTTGATGTAGGTGGGCTTATTACTCGTGGGCCATCGCTTGTTGGATGTGTCCTTGTGATTTGTTGGACCTGTTAACTTGTAAAATATTGTTAGTGCATTGGGGGTCTGCCTCAGTCAAACCCCATGATTATGAAGATAAAAGACTCAATAAATAGGCTTCAAAAATGAAAATAACTATTGAAAACAACATAAAAACACTAAATTAAGGTATATTAAACTTTTCTAGTGATTCTGGTGCTTGAGGCAGAGGTTTGCATACCTAGTGTGCAAACCAGTTGGTTCGCATGAGTGGGGTGCGAACCTTTCCTTTTTCGACCGAATTTCTCATATGGCTTCCCTAGATGTCATGGAGTGGTTTCTACTTTGAATTTTGTTTGGTTCAGCTTCATAAAGTGTACTTTTGATGGAATTATTGATTTGTCTCTCACAAAACAGTGTTATGAAAGTGATAAATTTATTGTGATGTTCGTATGATGGTTGTGTGATGGATGTGTTATGGATGTGTGATGGATGCAATGGCTGTAGTGATTTCTAGTAGAGTTTCGGTATGTAAAAGTTGGTTGTTGTTAAAAGGTGAAAATGGCCTTCTATTTATAGAGTGGGCCAAGGTGAGAGAAAGGGGATGAGGTGTCCCTTGTGAGGTGGCAATGGTGAGGTGTCCCCTGAGGTGTCCTAGCTCATAAATGGGGTTGGGTGAGAGAATCCCTCACCCATCCATAAATAATGATGACTTTCTAAAAATATCAATTTTGCATTAATGATCACCTTTATTGAAATATCTTAGGATTAAAAATTGCTTTTTAGGTGCAAAAGTCTCCATCTTTCATTTATGACCCAGGGGGATGTGAGATGGAGAAATATCTGGGTGAGAGGTGGCAGGGCTAGGATAGGCTGGAATAGGTGAGGTGGAAGGCTAGGTTAGTCAAAGTAGACTAGGTGAGGTGTAGGGCCCAAATAAAATCAAGATTAGATTAAATTAAGCATATAATTAGCCATAAAGCATGTTTTGACCAAAAAGTTGACTTTTTGATCATAAAGTTCTTTTAACCATGGTAAATGTTTCAACCTTAGTTGAATTAGCATGAGGTTACATGAGGACATATGGTTAAGCATAGGGAGGGGCTTAGCTAGCCCAAAGGGGTTAAAGATTGTGAATAGTAATTTTAATAAATGAATAGTGTTTTTAGTCAATTTATACAATTTTTGCAATTTATGAAAAATCCTGACTTATATGGAAATTCTTGGGTTGTGCCACTCTTTGATTACAGCCACCTTTGCTGGATCCATCTTTGGATATCACAAATCCAAGATATGTCAATTATGACTTGAGAAATAAACATTTCTTCAAGTTTATCACCAATTTTTCATGCTATAGTTTTTTTAAGACATCCCTCAAATGTTGCAAGTGTTCTTCTTTTTTCTTGCTATAGACTAAGATATCATCAAGGTACACAACTACAAAATTACTGAGGAATGGTCTCAACACTTTCGTCATCAATCTCATGAGAGTGCTTGGTTCATTGGTCAGCCCAAATGGCATAACCAGCCACTCATAAAGACCATCCTTTATCCAAAATGCAGTCTTCCACTCATCCTCTTATCTAATTATAATTTTATGATACCCACTCTTTAAATCTATCTTAGAAAAGAAGTTAGAACCACACAAATTATCCAATAGATCATCCATTCTTGGAATAGAGAATCTATACCTGATAGTAATCTTGTTGATTGCTCTTGAATCCGTGCACATCCTCCACTCACCATATTTATTTGAATTATAAAAATAGGTACAACACATGGACTCAAACTCTCTCTTATCAACCCTCTTTCTAGCAAATCTTGGACTTGCTTATTCAAATCCACTATTCACATAGGATCCATTCTATGGGGTGCTTGATTTGACAAATTGGCTCCTGGAACCAGATCCATTTGATGAGAAGTCTGTCTCACTGGTGGTAAACCATCTGGTATATCTCCATCTACCACAATGCTCTCATAGTCCTTCAAGATTGTTGCAATCTCCTTAGGCACTTTCTCTTCTTTCTTTTGCTCTTTGGGAAAAATTGCATAGCACACATGTGCTCCTTTTGCCTCAGTAAGGAATTCATTTTCTCCCAATAATACTAATCCACTTCTAAGTTCAGCATGGGCAACCTTCAAAGGTTTGAACATCCACTTCTTCCCACCTTTGATCACTGTAACATGATTCTTACATCCATCATGTAGAGCACTCTGATCATACTGCCATGGCCTTCCTAGTAGTATATAACAAGCATCCATTGGAATGATATCATACTACACTTGATATGTGTATCCTATTATCTCAAAAGAGACTTTACAACATTGATTCATCAACACTTGGTGACCCTTGTTCAGCCATAAAATTCTGTATGGTTTTGCATGTGCAAAAGTAGGCAATGACAATTTTTACACCATGTATATGAAAACCAAATTATCCGTGCTACCACCATCTATAATAACATCACAAAATTTACCACCAGATTTTACCTTCATACAAAAAATTCTCTTCCTTTCCCATAGTTCAAAATTATTTTCATCTGTCATGAAGACTCTCTTTATCATTAGTTGTTCACCATCACCAAAAGCAGTCCCATAATCTGAGTTTGCTTCATCACTCTCTTCACCTTCAACCACATTAACTTTGTTTTTAGCTTCCTTATTGGCTTTATACTCAGGAGACTTGTGACCCTCCTTGCCACTATTGTAGCATGTGCCTCTGAACTTTGAAGACCTCTCTCCATCAAAATTTCTCTTACCTTTACCAACCTGGTACTTTCCTTTGGCTTGGCTTGCTTTAGAATCATTATTCTTTCCCTAATTCATATTATTACCTTTGCCTTCCTCTTTTCTTTAGAGGAATAGGTAAACTTTATGTTAAGTTTATTCAACCTTAACAACATATTGATAGACATCTTCCATTGTCTTAATACTCAACATACTCATTTCATCTTGAATAGAGAGCTTTAAACCATTAACATACCTTGACACAACCACTTCAGTAGGCTCAAAGTGTCTTGTTATGATGACTAGTCTTTGGAATTCTTTAGTGTAATCCTTTACACTATTTTCCCTTTGTCTCAAATTCTAAACTTTCTTCAACAACGAGAGCTCATAGTCCTTAGGCAAGAATTTTTTCTTCAATTGCTTTACCATTCTGTCCCAAGTCTTGATTTTGGTTATTCCTTCAGACACTTTGTTTTTGGACCTGCTCGAACCATAGAGAAGCGTGACCCTTTAGTTTGATCACCGCCAATTTCACCCTTCTAGTTTCCTCCACACTCTCAAGGTTGAAATATTTCTCCATTTTTGATATCCAATATATTAGTTCTTTGATAATAAGACTACCCTCATATGTTGGTAAATTAAACTTGGGCCTATTTGCAATCTTAGAAAAAGCATGAACAAACCTTCTATGAGCAACATCTCCTTCTTCATCAAAATATGATGAGCTCGATTCATCCTCAGTGGAGTCTTCATCTTCTACTGGGGTTCTCCCTCTTCTTGCAACACCTTCCATAGCTATCACACGAGCTTCAAGTACCTGCAATATCCTTAGTATTTATGCATTGGCAGTGACTCCTCATCCAAGGGCTCTATAACCTCTTCCTCCTCTCAGTCTACCTCTCCCTCGATCTCTTTCAACAACTTGATATTCTTCTTGCGATCCTGGTCCATACTGCTCCTGCTGAGCATCCAATATTGTTACTCAACAACAAATATCTCCCTTTGAGAATATTTCTTCAGCTAAGAATTTGAAGTAGCTCTATTGCAACCACAAACACACAGAAAAGACTCTAAGACAAACTCACTCCTAGATACTAGGTATATAACTGAGCTTGACACAACAAGAATGAACAACTCTGGATCTGATACCACCTGATGCAGTCAGGGAAATAGATTGGAACCCAATTAAGCAACCACACAGGAATTTAGAAGAGTTTTTTCAACAAATTTCAACAACCATTGATACCTTCCATTACATTACTACAACCTTCACAATTTTAACATACTGAACCCTTATTTATCTTGTCATTATTACAGATAAATCACAACAAAACTTTGTTTTCAATATGAAAAATCATAGAAAAAATATCCCATTACACATTGGGTGTCAATCAACGTCCAAAAGCCTATAGTTTAAAAAAAAATAACAGTATTGTTTTCCCAAAAATGAGAAACCCCCTCCCATTACAATTTTTTTGGTATCAATTAAAAATTCCCCCCCCCACTCCCCCTCAAAAAAAAAGGAAAAAAACCTTGTTCAACCAACCCAGGATATTTTTCCTTGCCCGAAAAAACCTTTTCTTTTTCTTTTTGCTTTTTAAATGAAAAATACCTCTTTGACCAACCTGCACCTGGGATTCCACTCCACTATATTTCTGAACATTCCTTTTTTTTACTGCTTGTGATGATAACTCATGATGAGGGAAACTGACACCTGTGCCTCATAAATGCAATTTTTCGTGCCCAACAAGCCCGCTGCTCATTTTTGGCAATCAAAAATGAAGTATCAAGCCATGATGGAGAGCCCGACGAGCATGGCGGCCACTCGAGCACCGCACCCGGAGACCAAGGACGTCCAGACGGCTCATCAATGCACCTTTCCATGGTTGACCCGGTCGCAGTTGCAAATTTTGGTAACAGATTTGAAAGCTCGGTCACGAGAGCCGAGGGAGGCCGAATTCTCAGGGCTCGAGGGCGTACTCTTCTTTGCTATGTAATTATGATTCAGAGGCCCGGGTCCTCTATAAAAACCCAGGCATTGTAATGGAAAAAGGGGGGAACTATCTGCTAGAAAGCTGTTGTAACTTGATGTCCTACGATTAATACTAAGAGACTTTGAGCTCAATTCTTCTCTTTTATGCTGCCTTCTGTGCTTGATTCTTCTATCTCTCCTTGTTTGTATGTTGGATGCTGAATCCTACGTCCGGTGTGTGATCGGGGACAGTGTCCTGAAACTCGTTCTGAAGGATACATAGGAGTTGAAAAACATCCTATTGACTTTCTTTTATGCTGCCTTCCTTGCTTGATTCTTTTGTCTCTCTTCGTTTGTAGACTGAGATGCTTGAACTCTACGTCCGATGTGCGATCGAGGATAGTACCCTAAAACTCGCTTCGGGAGGATACATAGGAAGGTTGATACTACGTTTCTTTCGTTTAACTCTTGGTGTTCCTTGCTTCTATTCAAGTTGTTAGTTAGTGATCGTGCTTCCTATTCTCTCCCACCTTAAATTACCCTTTTTATTTATTTTTCTCTAACCCTAACCCCTTTTATCTCTTTCCTGCACTCTTATCTTCAAAACACCCAAGTAGTTTAGCATAGGAGCCGGCCTTTCTCCGGAGATTGGCATGAGGGGCATCTCTTCCCTTCGGCCTTTCAATGTTGGTCCAGGTCTAGGGCGCATACATTTACCCAAAACCCTTACCTAGGCAGATTTGATGACCAACAGTTTCTGGCACGCCCGGTGGGACCGACTGTATTCATCTTAGAAAGATCCATAACCAGTCAAGGTCCCATATTTTAATGTCAAACCCGTCTTCACCGGGGCCAATAGTTCAAACTAGTTCCCGGTGTGACCCGGTCAGTCTCACCTGATTAGTGGTAGTGAGGACCGATGCCCTCATTACCGAAAGACTCTTAGCATCTGGCGACTCTGTTTACCCAAGAATATTTAAGTCGTAAAGACCAGTACCAAAAGTCTGTGCCTTCATGCAAACAAGATGGAGAGTTAAGAATAGAGGAGAGGAAACCGAGTTCTTTGAGCTAGATATTGACGCCTTTGGGGAACAATCAAGGTTGATCACCCCCGAATCACTGTTACAAGGAACATCCTCTATTGGCAGACAAGGCTCAACTTCTGATAGTACAACATCTAGCTTTCCTCCCAATCCTCCCAACTCTCCGAAGCGTCCTAGTCCCTCTATTCCTATTAGTTGTCCTATTAGCAGTCAAGGGGGAGCTTCGGGAATTCCAATTTCTCAAAATCTAGGAGCAAGTATGGCACAACAAAAACAACAACAACACAACAACAAATGCAATAGCCACGACCACCCAGATTGTGCCCAAGCATGGGATTCTTTGTCACCACTGAATCTAGCGGGGCAAGAACAAGTGCCACCTACTGCCATAAAGAAGATCCCAATGTTCGATGGAACTGGGAAGACCGCTCTGGAGCATATCCAGGACATAATATCTCTGGCGACGATCCATGACATTATAGAAGAACAAATTATGGTAAAGCTTCTGGTCCTTTCCCTTAGAGGAAAACTCCTCTATTGGTATAGATCTCTACCACCCGGTAGTATTACGGGATGGGACCAATTAGTTGGGAAAATGATGGGAAACTTTAATGAGTCTTTCGATCCTACTTCTCTTCTGCATCAGTTCACTTCGATCAAGAGACATCCGTAAGAAGAGATCATAGATTTCAATGTGAGGTTCACTCGAACCTGCAAGAGAGTGCCAGTTGGCCTTCGACCAACCGACGAAGCTGTAGCACTCTATTTCCTTCGGGCTTTCAATCCCGATATCAGTCTCATGGTAAGATATTCTAACGTTAATACTTTTCCCGAGTTGTATGAGTTAGCTAAGAGAGCAGAAATGGATTTGATAGTTATGGGCAAGCTCCCCCAAAGGATGCCGATGCCCATACTTCTTAAATTCTTACAATTCCAGTATGCAAGCGCAGCCGCTTCGCAAATCTCCACCACCCCTGCACTCTCGATTTCATCTTGGAATCCGAATCCTATCGTGTCTCAAATCACCGCCCCACAAATCCATTTCCCTACATTTTCAACTCCACAACCCATGGTCACTTCGGCTTTTCCTGTGCTGCCAGCACCACCTCAACTCCCCGCCCTTCCTCCAATACCGACGATGGCTCCATCACCACTCGCTCCAAAAGTCGATGATATACAAACCAAAATTTTGTAGGAGATGCAGTCCTTGAACTCTACAGTTCAGATGTTGTCTAATGACATGACCATTGTAAAGAAGAAGCAAGCACAGCAGGAATTCCTACCGAGAAGACCTTATCCTATGCCTGCACTTACCAAGGACCAAGCCATTCAGCAAGGGAAGGCTTCGACAAGAAATGCTGCAATTGATGAAGCTCCGAGCACTTTCGATTATGTATATTGGTGCTCTACGTGCAATGATCCGCATGAAGAGAATACCTGCACCCTACACCAACATTATGTACAAACACTGGCAAACAGTAGTCACAATGGTCAAGTGAATGTCATTAGGCAGATGAGTCAGAACCTGGTAATTGGCGAGGAGGAGCCCGTTGCAGTACTTACCAGAGGAGGAAGGAAGGCAATAGAAGCAGATGCTACTCAGATGGCTCCTTCAAAAGAGCAAGTTCAACCCGAGAAAGGACAATCATCTACTTCGGCCTCGAGCGAAGCTCCTTCGCCAACACCGATCAAAGAAAAGGCTCAAAAGGCCTCTGTCGAACCACCTCAGGTAGAAACTAAGGAACAGGCTAAGGAAAAGCTCAAGTTTCCTTCCCTCACCAAGCGGCAAAGAGTTGAAGCTACAGAGCAATATCGTACAAGATATGAACCCAGAAAGGAACCCGAAGTGCTCAAATCTCTGGCATACAGCATCGTAGAGGAATTGAAGAAGATCCCAGCCAAGATCAGCTTGTATGATGCACTGCAACTACCTGGACAGGTGGACTTGCTGCAAGAATCATTGAAGACAATTAAAGCAAAAAAGGTAGCACCGCTTGCTCTTGTGCAGACCCTATCCACATCTATCATGGGGAAGAATAGACCACCTCCGTTCTACCTAACCCTACAAATGGAAGGGTATATTGTACATAATTGCATGATCGACTCTAGGGCCGCTACAACAGTCATGCCAAGGGTAGTCTACGAAGAAATAGGAATGGAGTATACGCGAAGCAGCCAAGGTGTACTCCAATTGGATGGTACTCCAGTGAAGACCGTGGGAGTGATCAAGGACATTCCTATCCGGCTACATAAGATGCCTCAGATTACAGTCATACAAGAGGTAGTTGTAGTCGACTTGGAGCCATATTTCAGTATGTGCTTGTCAAGGGAATTCATGGCTAAACTGGGTGGGTATCTATCTATGGATTACTCTCACCTAGAGATTCCATTCAAAGGAAAGAAGGTGAAGATTTACAATGAGAAGCCTTCTTCCTTTCTTGTGCAGAAGATGTCCGAAGAAGAAAGTAGCGAACCAGTGAATGCACTAGTGGAGGAGATAGAGCAGGTGGACCTGATCGAGGAGTCTCTTGCGCAATTGAGCTATGAAGATGAGTTCTCATTGGCAGACTTCAACGCCATGGTGGAGACCGAAATAGGGTGTTATGCGATCGCCAAGCCTAATAATCACTCCCAACCAGGGAATAGAACAAGTGCCCAGGAAGAACTATGGAAGTTGTTCTTCGACGGTGCCCGATGTAAAAATGGCATTGGGGCAGGGATTCTTCTAGTTTCACCTTTCAGAGAGCAAAAAGAGTATTGCTACCGGTTGACATGGAGCTGCACTAACAATGCAGCGAAATACGAAGCATTATGCCTAGGACTTAAGAAAGCTGATAAGTTAGGCATAAAGCACCTCCAAATCTTTGGAGATTCTGAACTGGTTTGCAACCAGGTCACAAATAAGTGTACTTCAAAGAAGCATTATCTAAAATCATACCGCAACAGGGTATGGGACCTGTTCGATCGGTTCGAATCTCTCAATCTACAGTCAGTCCCACGAGAGAAGAACCGACATGCCGATGTTCTGGCATCCATCGCAGCCAAGTACTCTCCAGCAGAAGACATGGTGCACAAGCCCAGAGCTGTGAGGATGATCTATAGACCCTCTGTCCCAGACAAGGATTTTCATTGGCAAGTGTTTGATAACGATGAGCAGATTGTAAATTTCTTGATCCAAGAATCCGCCACGGTCGAAGACCGAAGCTCTGATGAAGGAGAGTATGAAGGGTTGATCCAATTGAAGAATAATCATGTTCCCAAGGGACTAATCACCCTTGAAAGCCTCTTTGATCGGAATGACCGAGCTCTCTCTCACATGATCAAAGTCCATGAGAGACAGTATCAGGATTTGGAGCTCGAACCTGGGAAAGCAATAAAGGTGGGAACCGACTGCACTTCGAAGGAGATAGAACAGATACAGAATCTATGCAGAAGGTTTTCTGATATAATTGCTTGGTCTTATCAAGATCTCTAGGGATACAATCGGTAGCTGGTTCAACACACAATCGAGTTGCAGGAAGGGGTCAAACCCTTTCGACAAAAGCAAAGGCCGATGAATCCCAAGATCGAGGTCTTAATGAAAGCCGAACTCTTGAAGATGCTCGAGGCAAAGATCATATATCCCATCAAGCACTCTTCATGGGTAGCAAACCTGGTCCCAATCAGAAAGAAAAACGGAGATATCAGGTTATGCGTAGACTTTCGCAATCTAAATCAGGCGTCCCTCAAGGACCACTATCCTCTCCCACAAATCGATCAAATTTTGCACTCGATGGCTGGAGCTCAACGCTTCTCTCTGCTCGATGGTTTTTTTGGATACAATCAGATTTGGGTCAGGGATGAAGACCAACACAAGACGACATTCACCACCAAGTGGGGGACATTCGCTTACCAGCGAATGCCGTTTGGCCTTTCGAATGCTGGGGCCACTTTCCAGAGAGCAATGGATCTTGCTTTTGGTGAGCTTCTAAATAAGGTTATCGTCATCTATCTGGATGACATGACCATTTTCTCCCGAAGAAGGGAAGATCACCCCACTACATATACAACAAGTTTTCAAAAAATGTCGAGAGTTCGGCATCTCAATTAATCCAAAGAAGTCCATATTCACAGTCAGCGAAGGAAAGTTGTTGGGACATGCGATATCAAAAAAAGGCCTCACTGTAGATCCTGACAGAGCCGAGGCTCTAATGAAGCTCCCACTTCCCGTAGACAAGAAAGGACTTCAATATTTCTTCGGCCAGATTAACTTCGTGAGGAAGTTTGTCCCCGACTTCGCCCAAGTCATCAAGCCGATGTCCCAACTCCTGAAGAAGGGCATCGAATTTAACTGGACCGAAGAAAGAAAAGAAGCTTTTGAAGAGATTAAGACTCGAATTGCTCAGGCGCCGGTCTTGATCAATCCAGACTACAATCGAGATTTCATCATGTATGTCATAGGAGAGCCCGAGAGCTATGTTGTTGTCCTGACGCAAAAGGGAGAAGATGGCGAGGAGCGTCCCATCGCGTTTCTGAGTCAGGTGATCAATTCCCATGAAGAAAGGTATAATTTCATTGAGCGTCAGGTGCATGCAGTAATGAAATCACTAAGGAAGTTCAAGCAGTTCATCTCTCAGAGCCGAGTCACAGTTTATGTCATTCACCCCGATGTGCGTAATTTCATTATCCAAGGAGAATTGGGAAGTAAAAGAGCTGGTTGGGTGAACAAAATATAGGAGTTTGACATTGAGATCAAGCCCACAAAATTGGTTCACGGCCGTGCATTGTGTCAAGAATTGGCAAAGAGCGCGGTGACCGAAGTGATAGAATCTCGGAGGGATGACTTACCAGTCGAAGAATGCTTCGCTAACTACGAAGAAGATGAGAAGGATTGGGTCGGTGAGATAATCTGCTATTTCAACACCGACAAGTGTCCTTCGCATCTAAATGCATCACAACGAAGACATTTCAGGATGCGGTCCTCCAGATACACTCTGCGCCCCGAAGGCCTATTTTTCAGGAACATTGATGGTGTCCTTCTTAAGTGCATCAAAGACGATGATAAAAGGAGAGTCCTGGGAGAATTCCATTTAGGACTATCGGGAGGTCACTTTGCAGGAAGAACAACAGCGTTAAAGATCATTAGGGCGGGTTATTATTGGCCCACACTCTTTGTCGATGCCTTCGTAGTTTGCCTTAAATGCGAGCAGTGTCAGAGGTTCACCGACCAAAACAAAAATGTTGCAATGCCCCTTCGTCCGATACAAGTAGAGACACCCTTTCAACAATGGGGGTTGGATTTTATAGGAGTCGTATCACCAAATTCCTCCGCAGGACATAGGTTCATCCTGACAGCAACAGACTACTTCACCAGGTGGGCCGAAGCGATTCCTACCAAACATGCAGATCAAGAGACTGTAGTCACCTTCTTGGAAGGATTGATCACCAGGTTCGGCATCCTCAAAGCAATCATCACAGACAATGGCCCTGGCTTCACAGGCACTAAAATCAATGATTTCCTCTACAGATATGGGATATATCATAAAGTATCCTCCAATTATTATCCACAAGGCAACGGCTTGGCAGAATCCACCAACAAGACTCTGTTGAGAATGCTAAGGAAGCTCATAGAGATGAACAAAAGGACTTGGCATCTCCTTCTAGATCGGGCCTTGTGGGCCGATCGGATTTCTGTCAAAAGGTCAATCAAAACTTTGCCTTATGCTCTGGTCTATGGCAAGGAGGCCATCTTACCCATCCATGTTGAGATCCTTGCACTACGGCTGTTAGAAGCAGAAGATGGAGTTAATCCGATGGAGAACAGGTTAGCTCAGCTGCTGCGACTGGAGGAGGATCACGAAGAAGCATACCAGGACTTCGCTAAGCATACTCAGGTTATCCGAGACTGGTTCAAGAAAAAGTCATCCGATCGCACATTCAATGTGGGAGACCTAGTATTGAAGTGGGATTCTTGGAAGGCCAAGCCTGGGAATCATGACAAGATGGACGCCTTTTGGGATGGGCCATTTGAAATTATGAAGGTAAACTCGGCCAATTCATTCATCCTCAAAGATGCAGATGGACAAGTTCTGCCGATCTCTGTCAATGGTCTTCACCTGAAGACTTTTCATCGCTAAAGACAATTTCTCCTTTTAAAAAAAAAATAAAAAAATAAAAAAAATATATGTGTATATATACTTCTGTATATAATTTGCATTTGTATATACATTCTCTTCCAAGATCACAAAGCCAAGTACCACTTCCAAATCTTCTTCGGAGACTTCTGATGTGAAGTAGCAAGTACAAAAGGTTCGCTGCAAAGAAGGTAACCAAAGGCAAAATTCTGCGAACCAGTTTTCAAAAGGAGAACTTCGCACCCGAAGTATTTTCAGCAGCTACTTCGGGCAGCATTCTTGTGAAGTAGATTATAAGAGGCTCCTTGCGAAGCATGTTACCCGAAAGGAAGCCGAACCAAAATCCGAACCAAAGGCACAAAAGAAGCTTCGCACCCGAAGCATTTCCAGCACTACTTCGGGTGAAAATTGTGCGAAGTCGTTTTGCCGAATAAAAATGCAAAGGGCCGATAAAGAGAGCTTCGGGCCCGAAACATTTCAAATTCCTACCTCGGGCGAAAATCATCCGAAGAGGCAACTTCACCGAAGAAGAAAAGTCTAGGCCACGATTCAAGTTTGACCAAGGTGGAAGGACTTCGGGCCCGAACCATTTTCGGTAAACACTTCGGCTAGGAAACCAGCGAAGCAAAATCCAAGAGAACATTGAAGATTACTTCGCCAGGAAGTTGCCGAAACATCTACTTCGGGCCTCCTCATACCCGAACCATTTCTACTTCGGCGGAAACCATAGCGAAGCATTCACTTCGGCTAGTTTTCGCCCGAAGCATTTTCGACCAAAGCGGCAACACGGCGAAGAAGAGGTACTTCGGGCCCGAAGCATCGAAAAATAGTCCGAACCAAAGGTTCGCCGCGAAGCATTTTCAGCATCAAGTTTCTCTTCGTCGAGCCAAACACGCGCGAGGTGGAGAATTCAAAATGTGCCTCGGAAAACGTGCCAACAACGGCCTTGAGAGGAGTACAAAGCGGACGAAATTAAGGAAAAGGGGTGGTGGAACACTGCCCGAGATGATCGAGTCAAAAAAAGAGAAGAAAAGCTCGCACCAAGGTACGAGGTGGCAGCGGGTGGCATCTCCAGTACGAAGTATAATCATCAAAGCATGCAGCCCTGTGTACCACGTCGCTGCAGAAGCGGTTTGAGAATACGGCAGCTTTCGTCGTCCGAGTACAAATTTAATTTTAGTAGGTGCCATAAATTCAGGTGGTTGCCTTTTTAGGCTATAAAAGCGAGTTCTTGGCAAGAGGGAAGTTATTTGTCCATCAGTTAGAATTACACTAAGAGCTTTCAGATACTCTGCAACTCTCCTGTCCTTTTGCATCTGGCCATTCGCATTTAAGCTCTTTGTATCAAGAACCCTGCCGCTATCACCAACATCATGGGAAAGAAAAACTCTAAGGAGAAGGGGAAAGAGCCCGAAGTTGCAGGCCCCGAGAAGACAAAAAAGGGGAAAGAAGAGAAAAAGCGTACCCCAAAGAAGCTAAATCCTCCCCTTCGACCCGAAAAATAGCCAATGGAAGAGGGGGACGACTCAGAAGAAGAACAGCTTGTGGAGCCACCAATTGATGGGTGGGAGAGAATCCGAGACACGCAGCTCTCGAAGGGTGTATCCGATCTTCGACACACCATAGAATTCATGACAAGCAGGCTCACGCCAGAAAACAAGAGAGCCACTGCATATTACTCCCAGATCTACTGGTTTCTAACCCCACCTGCTCACCATTGTCCCGAGCTGGTCTACGCCATTGCACAGAATTACCAACCTGCTACGAGGCAGGTGTTAGATGCTTCGGGACACAAACTATTTTCCATCTTGAAGGAAGATGTGCAAGCCGCCTTCGCACCACAGCAGGGCCCGCCCAAGGGCTATTCTGTTCGCAATGTCCTCCTAAATGAACAAATGGAGAGATTCACCTCCAACAGCCACATATTGAAGTTCCTACGGGAGAATCTCAAGAGCGGGCTGCCTTCAAACAAGTTGCCCCAGATGCCCTTACCCTTGGAGGCCTTCAAAAATATAGATATTTTTTCTATCATTGCATGGGTGGCGGGCTTGTCAAAGGATACTTCAGTACAGCCCTGGCAGGTGTCTCTGGCCGAATGCATTTCAAGAGGGGAGTTTTATGCCCCTGACGCTTCAAGGCCAAACACCAACCCAGTTTTCTTTGACTGGGCAGAATGGGTGGCCCGAACCCTGCATACAAGGCTCGCTAGCATGAAGAATTCAGCAGCAGGCCAGTACTTCTCACCCTGTTCCTTTCTTGTCTGGCTATTCTTCTACCAAGTTCATAAGCATTTTCCCCACATCGCCATCTCCCCAAGCGGCAAGGATGGAAATCCTCTGCCAGTGTACCAATGGACTCCCCTTTTATTGAAGGAGGAGTCTTATTATTCTTTTAATCAACAATTTTTGGGACCCGCCATGCATTTGTTGAAAGGTTCTTCTCCTCGGGTACCACTCAGTTTGAGAGATAGAGTGGTGCTGGGAAAAAAGGGAGATGTCTTCCAATTGACACAGGGACTGGTGATTCGCATATTCGGCTTCATTGGGAAGCCCTTCCTGTTACCAGTCTACCCCTCAGAATATCAGTTCGCATTGGAAGTCGCTCGACAGAGCGACTCTACAAATGCAATATACGGTCACGGTCGTAAGTGGGCACATACCTGTGACTTCCCCTTCAGGATGGGGGTAATCGAAGTCTTTGCCCTAAAATAGGGCACGTTCCTGGAAGAAAGGCTTGCCTATTTTGGCCTACTCCAGATTCCTCAGCAGTGGCTCTACGATCCTTTGGGCATGATGAAGGATCATTTAAAATTCAAGAGCTTCCACATCTGCCCTCACCCCGAAGTTGTGGAACAAAGGAACAACCCCAATGGAAAAGATCTAGAGTGGCATTTAGAAAGGATGAGGACATTGCCTCCATGGCATGAGTTCTATCCTATAGAGGTCAAGTACGACCCTGATCAGCATCCCCTCCCGACTCCAGGCTCCACCTTTTGGAAAAAGGCAAGGGACGATTTGAAGGAGGAGGTAAAAGACTGGAGCGAGGAAAAGCTTCGAGAATGGTGGACAATGAGAGTCCACCATCAAAAGACAAACTCCTATGGACTCTTAGCATCGGATAAAGACTTCACAATTCTTTATGACTCCAATGTCGAAACCTGGAAGTCGATATCCTTTGTAGATTTTATTCCCCCAGCTACCCCAGGATCGGGCGAAAGCCCAGGTGGGGCTAAGGATGCTTCGAAGGAAGATAAGGAAGCAAGCATCGAAGAAGCAGAACAACCATTGGAGAGGAAGAAAAGGAAAAGGCAGGAGCAGATTCAAGTACCTCCGAGCCACCCAAAGCGCCCTCGCACGAAACTTTTAGGTACTCCTGCTGGGTCCCCTGCATCAGGCCCGGTTGAGGCAAACATTGGAGATGAAGGGGCACCAAGTGCTGAAACGGTCCCCAAAATAGATATCATCGATGTGGAGGAACTCCTCCAACAAGAGAAGGACTCTGGAGCAGAAGTTGTAGAGGTCGGGGGTGATGAAGCCCAAGAGGGACAAGAGCCGGCCATGCAAGAAGTGACCACAACCGCTTTGCCAGGAGGGCACATAGGTACGCACTCTCTTCCCTTCGCTTCGGTCTCTGACACATCCATGGTAGTCCCGAGTGGAAGCCCTCATCAGTCTTTCCTTTCCCCATAGAGTCAATCCCCCACTCAGAAACCGCCCATCGCCAGCCCAATCCTGCATAGCCCCACTCGTCTCGAGTCGTCTGAACAGGATAAGCCCGCTGAAACCACTTCGCCCACACCAAGCCCCATAGCCCACTCTCCCATAGCTCAAAGCATAGTCCCACTCGCCAAAGCCCCTGCTACACCCGTCCCCGAGTCGTCGGGCGAACCTGCCCCTGTTAGTTCTTTATATTTGTTTACACCTTTGGTCGGAGATTCGGCTTTCTCTGAAATAGACCTATCTGCAATAAAGGAGCGCCCTCTGGCCGAAAAGCTACTCTTAGCTCGACAGAATACAGAGAAGATGTTAAAGGAGGCGAGAAAGAAAAGAGGGAAATCTCTGGCTCAAGTTGAAAAATGTGCAGTTTTTGACCTGAAGGGCGGAAAGTTGCATAAGGTGAGAAAGGTCCCTAAGGTCCAGAAGCCTCTGGATGAAATGACTCCAGCCGATTACGACTACCAGGAGAAAACCAAAGACCTGGAGCATTTAAATATAGATGACGAATCTGAATCCATGCATGTCAGGGTCGAAACTTTCAGAGCACATGCAAACATTGCCAACCAGCGCAGGTTTGAGGCAGAAAATGCCAACATCAAGTTGGAGGAAGAGCTGGCTAAGATTCGCTCTGAGCTGGAGGATTCATAGAAGCAGGGCAAATTGCTAAAAAAGGAAACACATGCCCTCAAACTGCAAGTTCTACAATTGCAGACTTCGACCGAACAACAAGCACAAAAATAGGCCAAAAATGAGCTAAAAGCCAAAGAGCTCGAGAGCAAGATCTTGCAGTCCCAACAGCAATTATACCAAAAGGCGAACCTGGAGCTGTTCGACAAAGGTAGGATCAAGGAGATCCGCTCTCACCTACTCAAGGGTTTCAGATCTCGGGCCTCCAGTGCCCTGTCAATTTTGATTTATGTCATCGAAGCTCAGCATGCCATCGCTAAGAAGGGACCAATGGTGGACGAGGTGATTCAAAAAATTAAGAAGTGACTCAAGCTTGCCTTTGAGGTCCAAAGCATCAGATATCAAGACCTACAGGTCACTGCTATGAGTCGAACGGCTAGGGATTGGTCTACTGCCCAAGCCATTGTTCGCGCTTTCTTCTCCAAGGTGAAGAAAGCGCAAAAGGTGAAAGACCTCCTTGATATATTTGAGCAGGAGCAGCGCACATCAATGAGTCACTTTGAAGACCTCTCTTCTTTGGGTTTCCCGAGTTTCACAGATGATGATGGAAACCTTCTCACCAGGGAAGAACTAAAGCCGGCGTGGCTCCTTTTTGAAAATGACGTCTCCAAAATTGATGAGTGGGAAGAACCGGTCATGGAGGGACAGGTCACAGACTTCATCCTGAGACACTGTAAAATCGTGACTTGCCTGAATGACCTAGGTGCGAGGATCAAACACGCCGACATAGGGCAGATTGACCGATTCCATGTTCTGGTCAAGGCGCTCGAAGACCAAGAAATATTTTAGAAAGGGGTCTGGGCTCATGTTCGCCGAACTATAAAGAAAATCCGCGATCGCATTATCCCATCTCCACAGCAGGAGGCCACGCCAACAGACGAAGGAGCAGAGGAGGAAGAAGAAGAAGAAGAAGAAGGAGAACCAGCTGCCGAGGCGCTCCCAGAAGAAGAAGAAGGTGCGAAAGAAGGAGGAGATGGATCGGGAAAAGACTCTGGCCCAATAGATCAAAGTTAAAGGGTCCTTCCATCGAGACGAGCTCGTTGCCCCGCGAGCCGCCAAGAATGTTGACAATTTTGTCACATTTCTCAAGGGGTAGAAAAGAAACAAGTTTTGTATAGTGTTGTGTAAAGTTTTTTACTTTGTTATTTTTATTTTGAAAAGTTGCAGCAATTTTGGCTTTCAATGCCACCCATTTGTACATAAAGTAGAAAGGAAAGAACTTCGCTGCCAAACAAGCTAGAAAAAAGAGCTTCATCGAAGGAAAATAAAACAGCTTCGCACCCGAAGCATTTCCCACACTACTTCGGGTAAAAGTTTTGTGAAGTAGTTTTCGTCGAAGTAAAACACAAGAAAAGGAGAATGAAATGACTTCGGGCCCGAAGCGCTTCCAGCAGCTACTTCGGGCGAAAGTTGAGCGAAGCGGCGTTCAGAAGGAAAGAGAGCTTCGCACCCGAAGCATTTTCAACACTGCTTTGGGTGGAGTTTTTGCGAAGTAGTATCACCGAAGTAGAATACAAAGGCAGCATTCGAAAGAACAATTTTGCCGAAAAGCAAAGGCAAGAAATCTACTTCGGGCCCGAAGCTTTTTCAGAAGCTACTTCGGGAAAGATTTCTGCGAAGCAATATGCCGAACCAAAATTCAAAAGAGAAGGCAAGAAAACTACTTCGCACCCGAAGTATTTCCATCAGTCACTTCGGCCAAAAAATCAGCGAAGCAAAAGGAGGAAGGAATGGGTGGTGTTGGGAAGGGAAGAGGATCGGAAGCATTTCTCCAAGGCATCAGCGAAGTAGCAAGGACGAAGAAGACCATTTTGCGAAGCAGATATGCTTCGGCACAAACCTTCCCCGAAGCAGTTTTGCGAAGCTCAATTGTGCGAAGTATAATTCAAGGAAGAGTTTTTGCTTCGGCCCAAAACCATTGCGAAGCGAAGTTGTGAACGAAGACCTAGCGAAGCGCTTCACGGGCACGCGTTCCAAGCCGGGTATCTTCCCGAGGCGATCAAGTGCCTCATAAATACAATTTTTCATGCCCAGCAAGCCCGCTGCTCATTTTTGGCAATCAGAAACGAAGTATCAAGCCATGATGGAGAGCCCGACGAGCATGGCGGCCACTCGAGCACCGCACCCGAAGACCAAGGACGTCCAGACGGCTCATCAATGCACCTTTCCATGGTTGACCCGGTCGCAGTTGCTAGTTTTTGTAACATATTTGAAAACTCAGTCACGAGAGCCTCGAGGAAGGCCGATTCTCAGGGCTCGAGGGCGTACTCTTCTCTTCTATGTAATTATGACTCAGAGGCCCGGGTCCTCTATAAAAACCCAGGCATTGTAATGGAAAAATGGGGGGAACTATCTGCTAGAAAGCTGTTGTAACTTGATGTCCTGCGATTAATACTAAGAGACTTTGAGCTCAATTCTTCTCTTTTATGCTGCCTTCTGTGCTTGATTCTTCTATCTCTCCTTGTTTGTATGTTGGATGCTGAACTCCTGCGTCCGGTGTGCGATCGGGGACAGTGTCCTGAAACTCGTTCTGAAGGATACATAGGAGTTGAAAAACATCCTATTGACTTTCTTTTATGTCTGCCTTCCTGCTTGATTCTTTTGTCTCTCTTCGTTTGTAGGCTCGAGATGCTTGAATCTCCGCGTCCGATGTGCGATCGGGGACTGTACCCTGAAACTCGTTTCGGGAGGATACATAGGAAGGTTGATACTACGTTCCTTCCGTTTATCTCTTGGTGTTCCTTGCTTCCTATTCAAGTTGTCTAGTTAGCGATCGTGCTTCCTGTTCTCTTCCACCTCAAATTACCCTTTTTTTTTATTTCTCTAACCCTAACCCCTTTTATCTCTTTCCTGCACTCTTATCTTCAAAACACCCAAGTAGTTTAGCATAGGAGCCGGCCTTTCTCCGGAGATTGGCACGAGGGGCATCTCTTCCCTTCGGCCTTTCAATGTTGGTCCAGGTCTAGGGCGCATACATTTACCCAAAACCCTTACCTAGGCAGATTTGATGACCAACAGGAACAATGCTAGACACTATGGTTTTACAAGTACAATCTACCCTACTTACATAAAAATAAATACTTGGTTTACACACAACCTAAAAACTACGCTAACCATACCTTGGGGATGGACATGTTGATTAGAATGGATACCTCTCCACCACCTTAGTTATCAAGTTCGAGTTCGTATTCGAATTCGACATTTCTAAAGTTTGAAAAAAAATTGACATGTTTAAAAATTTGGAATAAATTCGATATAAAATTTGATATATTATAAAATATAAACTTAGTATATACACAACATTTTTTCTGGATCCAATATAAAACCAACATTTTCCAATCACATT
Organism: Wollemia nobilis; assembly: GCA_028583015.1. Classification (NCBI taxonomy): domain Eukaryota; kingdom Viridiplantae; phylum Streptophyta; class Pinopsida; order Araucariales; family Araucariaceae; genus Wollemia; species Wollemia nobilis. The sequence goes on along the minus strand of JAQPPZ010000523.1, from coordinate 3,854,790 downwards.
GCCCCAAACCCTAATTGAAATTGGAAATAACAATAACAATAATAAAATCAAAAAATTGAGTACTCATCCAATCAAATTATATAGTTTAGTAAATAATTCAAAATAATAACACTGAATATGTCTTCTACGTGGCAGAGCACTGAATGGATTGACTTGATTCTTTGCATAGCTTTCACACCGTGTAGAAAAATTTTAGGTATAATGAGACATAATGAAATTAAAAAATTAATGTTGTTGATGAGATGAGCGCTTCAGGTAATTTTCCATCTATTCATTCTTGAATCTATTCTAAAAGGAAAACTTTTTTAGACAAGTTGCTGGCAATTTACACATTTGGACAACCCGGAGTCGGGGATGAACAGATGGAAAATTACCTGTCTGGCGATTTACACATTTGGACAATCCAGAGTCAGGGATGAATAGATGAGAAATTACTTAAATTGCACTTCGTAAAAAACAAAACCACACATTAGCATATCGAAAAAATAAATTATTGCAGGTGTTTTCCCTTCTACGTCACCAACTCAATTTTTTTGGGTAAAATTTAGGGTTTGTTTGCCAAATTTATGCGTTAAGATTTCAAATTCGACGAATTTCGAATTTCAACTAAAAAATTCGACGAATTTGATAACTAAGTCCATCACAACCTATTTCATCTCGTTGTTTATAGCCGAACGTGAAATGAACCACCAAATGCTCGAGATTTGTACCGTTGTCATCAATTTGACACACACTCAAAAGATTCGGATCAGACTGCTACCTTTGTAACATGTTTCTCCTAAAATTAAAACCTGAATTTCTTCTTAATAAGTGTCCAAATTAATCATAAAAATTATTATAAATATAAAAAATATATATATAAAAACTTAAAACCATAAATTTTTAATTTAAAAAAACCAAAACTAATTATTTAAATGTTAAAAAAAATCCTTTAAAAACTCAAACCCTTTAACCTTTTCATACCAAAATACCTCACTTACAAAAGAGTCGTTATTCATTGATATTGGAGGAATGTTATTCATTGGGATTGGAAGACTGACATGGGTAAGGACCTTTAGTGGTGAAACACTTTATACATATATTTATAAAAGTTTTCAATAATTTTAAGATATTGTAAAGTTAAATTCAAACTTTTAACCTTTTCACATTAAACAATAATAATAAAATCAAACTCAAATCCTTAACTTTTTACACAAACATTTCAAATCAAACTCAAACCCGGTCGCAACAAACATTCCAGTAGTTATTAAGATGAGGGGCATTGGCACGGGCAAGGATCTTTAGTGGTGAAACACTTGCATACGTGCGTATAAAGGTCTCCACTAACTTGATGTATAAAACACCGCCAAGCCGTGAGATTGATATGACTTGTGCTTTGTCCAATTCCATAATCCAATCTAGAAGACTTGTACAATGGTTTTTCAAGAAGGAGCATGCTGGCAGATAGTTTTGTTCCATTAAGAAACGAACCAAGCCCGGATGTGTGGATCACACAAAGGAAATAAACAAATTATAAATATAATATTAAAAAAAAAATTATATTTTTAAATAGTAATAGTTTGGGTTTTAGTTGTATGGTGGTTATGTGTTAAATTTTTTATTGATAAACATAACTCTCACATGAATTCAACCCTATACTTAATTATAAAAATTTCACATACTAAAAAATATATACTTAAATAATAATTATTTTAAAAATATTTTAAAAATAATTATTTAAAAATAATTATTTAAATATATTTAAAAAAATTATTTATAAGATAAAAAAATTGTTAGCATACATATTCATAATTTTGGTTGGATAGGTATTGCATGAGATATACAAGGCCTTACATATCCTTTAAACTTTAATTTTTAATATTTATTAAATATTTTATATTTTATATACTTATATAACTTTATTATTAATATTTTATATTATTGTTATTTTTTAATATATTATTTGATAATATATATCTTTCTTAAAATTGATATACAATATAGATAAGTATTTCAATGTCTATCACTTACGTGCAAATTATAAGCTCATTATTCATATCAACAATATTAAAATAATAATCTTATTAAAATCATCCTTTAAATATATTTCTTTAATTTAATATTAAATTAATATATTTGGAGATGTCTAATCTTATAAGCACTTAAATATTGATGTTAATTATCATCTAAATCATAATTATAATTACATTGTTTATCTGCTTGTGTAGCATAGTTGGTGAAAGTCTTGGGTGTTGGTAGAGACCGACCCAGGTTCCATTCTCCCTGTGTCCACCTTGCAGATACAAGGTGCAGTTGGAAATGTCCTATGTGTTAGTAGAGGTCGACAAGGCTCCATTCCCATGTACCCACCTTGTTGATACCTAAATGGTTGTGTGTTATTCCCCTATTGACAAGTGTAGCTCTCAACCTTACAAGGGGTCATGGTTGGGAGGGGACTGCTCAACCCTATGCATCGGTCGTAGGGGTTTATCACATTAACCACAAAAATTATTTGTCCCAGGGGGAATAGAGAAACGGTTCGGGCTTTGGATCTTCTTTGGAAGGTCCAAGGTTCAAAAATTATTTGTCCCAAGGGGGATATCACAACGGTTTGGGCTTTCGATCTTCTTTGAGAGGTCCAAGGTTCAAAAATTATTTGTCCCAGGGGGATAGCACAATGATGGTTAGAATAATAAGCCCTTATCTAGCCGAATCAAAAGAAGTTACAATAATAAATCCTTATCTAGACAAATCAAAAGAATGCATAATTAGCTTCTTTTTATAGGTAACTCAAAATACCGACCCACGTTCCATTCCATGTTTGTCCACCATGCAGATACAAGGTGTGGTTGGGAATGTCCTGTATGTTGTTAGAGGTCGACAAGGCTCCATTCCCCTTATACCCACCTTGTTGATACCTAAATGGTTGTGTGTTATTCTCTTGTTGACAAGTGTAGCTCTTAGCCTTATGAGGGATCATGGTTGGGAGGGGACTTGGAAGGGGACTGCTCAACCCTATGCACCGGTAGTAGGGATTTATCACATTAACCACAAAAATTATTTGTCCCAGAGGGGATAGCACAACTGTATGGGCTTTGGCTCTTCTTTGTGAGGTCCAAGGTTCAAAACTTATTTTTATAAGGGAGATAGCACAACGGTTTAGGCTTTGGATCTTCTTTGGAAGGTCCAAGGCTCAAACTGCGGTGTGGGTGAGTGTGTGAGGAGGTGGGTGTGTGGTGGCTGTGTGTTAAATTCCCTGTTGATAAGCATATCTATTGGCTTTATGACGGATCATGATTTGGAGGAGACTGCTCAGCCCTATGCATTGGTCATGGGGTTTATCGCACTAGCCAAATTTAAAAAAATAAAAAAAATATTACATTACCTAGAAATTTTTCTTAAAATATATATTCTTTTTCTATAGAAAAATTTTATCAACACTGCAAGTTACAATAATAAGTCCTTATCTAATCGAATCAAAAGAATTCATATTTAGCTTCTTTATATAGGTAACTCAATTTATGTATTTAGATTACCAGTAATAAATATGATAAAAGGAGTATTCTCATTATAAAATATAAAACAATGCGTTAACTAACATGACAATGACTATAGTGTGACAACAAAACACAAAGCAACAAATAAACCAACTATATTCTAAGTCTAAGTAGAGTTGTCTCCAAGTTTTACCTAAAATTAAACCCTCATCTCTAAGTAGGTTATTATGGTGTGTTTCAATCTAAATAACTTATAACTTATGTACATTATATGCAAAGTCTATGTTTGCATGTTTAATTTATTTACATGATGTATAATGAAATGCCAATAATTTAATAATTTTATTGTATAGTTGATTTAATCACTGATTATGAGATCATTTTTAATGGATAACTACAAACACAACAAATGATGTAGATTCAATTATTTTTATAAAGAGCAAGGTAATATTAAGACCAAGTAAGGTAATATTAAGATCAATGAAATGCTAATAATTTAAATTGTATAGTTAATTTAATCATTTGATTATGAGATCATTTTTAATGGATAACCACAAGCACAATAAATGATGTAGATTCAATTATTTCTATAAAGAGGGCTAGGTGGATTGGTAAGTGCTTGTCTACAACCATTTACCAAGAAGACACCCAAGTTCAAACCTCGGGGGCAACTTGTTTGCAAAGGTAGTAGTTTGATATGAACCCTCTAAGTGCATGCCAAACCGACAATGACGATACAAATCTCGAGCGACCAGTGTTCCTCTTCATGTCGGGTCAACAATAACGAAGCATAATAGGTTTGGTAGAAGCAAACCCTGTGGTTTGAAACCTATAGTTGTCAGTTATTAAAAATAGTGTGGTTGTGACCAACTCTCCTATGCAACTTAAAAAAAAATATTAAGATAAATCTTATCCTTCAATGAGTTTAAAACTTTATTAAAAATATTACCAATTGACTTGAATTGGATCTCTCTTATTTTTTTGATTGATAGTAGAAGGGTTTTAAAAGGGTCCCCAAACCTATTACAAGTAGGGTTTTGAAAGGCACCCCCAAAACTTAGATCTAGCAATAAGACATCAAGAAAGACTGAGTTGGATTCCATGAATCAAACCCGAAAATCCAATGAAACAACCTCCTAGCAAATAAGCCATAGATTTTTATCAAGCAAATACAAGATATTGTCCCATGGTCAAACCATCGTGTGCTTTGAATCTAAAGCAACGGAGAAAAACAACATAATAATGAAAATGCTACCAGTTAAAAATAAATTTACAAAAAAAATTGCCCAAACTAGAGCATTTGCCACCTAACATGAAATGAGAACAAAGGAATCTTGTCATCATAATAAAAAAAATGTATCCAAAAAAGCACATAACAGGAGAAACCCTCATGAGAATAACCGGTTTAAGAAAACAACACTAGAAATACCGGCCAACAAAATCCACAACATAAAAACCATAGAGGAAATATGCACAAGAAATTCCATGAAATTTGCAAATCCCGCTAGAGCCAACCAAAAAAGTTTCAAGAACTGCTCTTAGGTACAAGAAAAAGGAGATAGCAACATTCTACATTGCACTTGAGAGTGAGAAGGGTAAGATCTAAAAAAAAAAAGTCTTAGAACCCTAGAATCAAACACACCACTCTTGGAACTAGAGAAAGAGATCTCTGTAGATCATCGAAGATAAGAAACCCACTAGAGACATGGGGTCAAAAGCCAAAAACCATTGCAGCATAACAACCCACTTTCATCCCAATTGGTTTGGGTTGGTATTTGGCCCTGTCTCCTCGAAATATCCAAATACAGTAAGAAATTACCGAACCTAGAAGAAAGCAGTACAAACCAGCCATGAACACATTACTGGTACATAACCCTAGCAATAGAGCCATCCAAGCACCATCCAACCAGAGTAGCCAAGCCATCAGAGCCGAAGCCAACCAAGGAAACACCATCAAATTTTTACAACCAAACACTATACCAAGCTCACCCCAATAGGTTTAAGTTAGTAGATTGTCCTTTCCTCTCCTTAGAAATCCAAAAAAAATATGAAACTACCGAACCCAAAAGAAATACTGCACAATCCAACCAAGTCCTTGAAACTAGCAAACAACCCAAGAAACATAGCCACCCAACACACCCACCAACCAGAGTGAGAGCCAGCCAAGGGGTCAACAACCAAAATTTTCCACTACATTATAATAGCCCAAGATCACCCCTATAGGTTTGGGTCAGCATTCGGTCCTTTGCCCTAGATAAGAGTGATAATGTCAAACCCATAAGAGAGCATAACATACCAACAAGACCCCTAGTAAGCAAAACACCCTGATCATGAACCACAACAGAGAAACTAAGCATGACTATCAGCCAGATCTAGAATGAGAGAAAGGAGGCCTCCCACTCAAAGGGTTTCAAAGCGTTGAAGCCGAAGCGGGAGTGAAACCCTCACAGAGGAAGCCCTCAAGGGCCCTCTCTACCATGGTGAGGCTTAGGCCCTCTCTGCCATGGTGAGGCTCAGGCCATTTCTCCCATGGTGAGGAAGACCTCAGGGAGGAAACCCTCATGGGCCCTCTCTACCATGGTGAGGCCTGGATCTCTCTTATTTGTTCTATTATCTCTTTTAAAATTTATAAAAATTATTTTGGTTTATATCTCACTATAGCTATTCCTCTTTAAATCATTGAATGAATAACTCAACCAATGCTTAAGCCTTCATAGGATCCTTAAGATACGTCTAGCAATATCTAGTAATATTGCACCTTAAAATTAAACTAAGAAAATATTTTTCATCTAGACTATTTTTATGTAAACTATAAGATTATAACATTTCTTAAACATGACAAAAAAAAAAAAAAAACCAACCATATAATAAAATATATTCTAAATTAAAATTTTATAATATACCATGTCTTATTATGTTAATTGAATATGAATCTAATTTGATAGATCTTATAGAGATAATTAGATATAAAAAATATAAACAAAATTTATTTCAAGCAAGAAAACATTCATTAATAAGACAAAAAAAAATATTGCGCCTGAAAATTAAACTAAGAAAATATTTTTCATATAGGTTATTTTTATGGTTGTGAACTATAGGATTATAAAATTTCTTAAACATGACAAAAAAAAATCCAACCATATAATAAAATATATTCTAACTTAAAATTTTAAAATCAAATATAATATCCCATGTCTTATTATGTTAATGAATATGACTCTAATTTGATAGATCTTATAGAGAAAATTAGATATAAAAAAATATAAACAAAAATTATTTCAAGTACAAAAACATCCATTAATAAATATTAAGGGAAACCTTAACCCAACTTAAGGAGTTGAATGAACAAATTTATCTTGAGGGACTCACAGAAAATAAGATCAAGACATAAATTAATCTAGCTCAGGTGAAGGAATGGGAAATAAGAGAAGAACTGATGTGGAAGCAAAAGTCAAGGATCCAATGGCTGTAAGAAGGAGACGAGAACACAAGTTTATTTCATAAGTCTCTCCTAGCTCGAAGAACACATAACTTTATCCCCTCATTGAATAATGAATATGGAGATATAGTCTACACCTAGGAAGGCATGTCTTCTTTAGCCATGAATAAATTTTCAAACCTATTTATAGCCAAATTGTTTGACCCAAAAGCCCAACAAGAAATTCTACAGGAGATACTTGTTCTTATTTCTAATGAGGAGAATGTGGCCTTGACTACAATAGTAACTATGAGGAAACTACAAAAGGTAGTTTTCAAAATGCAAAAGGGGAAGATCCCAGGCCTGGATGGATTCCCTATTGAATTTTATCAGGAATTCTGGGATGTTTTGAAGGATGAAATTCTAGAGGTGGTAGAAGAGGTTAGAAAGGTAAAGTAAATCCTCAAATAAATCAACAAGACATACATAACACTTATCCCAAAATCTCAAGAAGTAGATAACATTACTAGATACAAACCAATTATTTTATGCAATGTTATACTAAAAATAATCTCAAAGATCATAACAAAAATGCTCAAACCACTACTACATAAGATCATATTCCCAAAACAAGGGGGATTTTGTAGCAACTCACTCTATGGAGATAGTGTTAGCCCAAGAAGCAACTCACTTTATGGAAGCTCATAAATTTCTTTCTATGTTCATTCGATTGGACTTGTCTAAAGCATATGATAAGGTGGATTGACATTTTCTTATGCAAGTAATAGAAAATTTTGTATTTTATCAAAAATGGATAAAGTGGATCAGAGGTTGTATGTCTTTAGTCTCTTATTTAGTTATTCTCAATGGTTGTCCCACTCAGTTATTCCCAACTTCTAGAGGCATCAAACAAGGAGACCCTCTCTCTCCATACCTATTTATCATTTTAGTAGAATGTTTAAGGAGGATATTTTATAAGAATTGAGATTGTCAAAGGTTAGGAGTCATACCTATATCTCATTTATAATTTGTTGATGATTTCACCATTTTGGGGAAGGCAACAATAAAGGAAGCAGCTTCAATAAAGCAAATTATTAACTGCTTCATTAGATCTTTAGGGAAAACAATTAATGAAGATAAATCAAAAGTACTCATTTTTCATTGTTCACCTAGAAAAGAGATTTTGATATTGGATAGATTAGGATTCAAAAAACCTCTCATCTAATAAAATATTTGGGTGTTCTAGTTAATCTTAGTAGCCAAAAGAAAGAGCAGTGGAGCTGGTTATTGGAGAAATTGAAGCATAAAATAGGCAATTGGACCAACAAATGGCTCTCTTCTAGAGGATGGATAACTCTTATCAAATCAATTCTTTAGTCTATCCCAATTTATGTTTCAACAATGTTGAACATCCCTAAATCAGTGCTTAAATAACTAGACAAAATTAGTCATAGATTTCTTTGGAGAGGATAAAAAATGGGAAGTGGGCCCTAGTAAGGTGGGAGACCCTATGTCTTCCTACTCATGAAGGGGATCTAGGTCTTCGATCAATAGTTAGGAATAACAAAACTTTGACAAAAAAGTTATACTGGAGGCTAATTAACCACCCTAGTGCCTTGTGGGTCAAAAATATGAGAGCCAAATAACCAGAAAACAAAGACCCCTATGATATAATTCAACACCAACTGCGTTCTAGAGGGTCATCAATTTAAATGTCTTAAAAAGTGGAGAGGAGTTTATAAAGAATAAGCTTTTTTGGATAATACAAAATGGTCAAAAGGTATATTTTTGGATAGACTCTTGGGATGGGCGCCTTTCATTATCAATTCAACATCCAAAATTAAGTTCTATAATGGAGGAAATGCACATGATGAACTAGATAAAAGTTGTCAAATACTATAAAATTTAAACAAAAAATGTAGAGGTGGGAAGATGTTGGATCCCAATGGAAGATTGGTCAATCCAATTCACTGAAGCTCAAAAAAAGGATATACATAGACTCCTCCAAATGTGGTCACCTTCATGGTCGCAATATGAAGATTGTATTGGTTGGAATAGCTTAGGGTATGGTGTGTACACTATAGCTCAAGGTTATTTAGCCTTAAACCATATTAATCCCCATCTGGATTAGGATCTGTTCAAACATTTATGGGCTCAAAAGTTATGGCCAAAAGTTAGGTTTTTCATCTGGTTGCTTCTTCATAAAAGAGTACTCATAGGAAATCAACTTATGAAGAAAATATTTGATGGACCCTTTCAATGTGTAATGTGTTGGGATAACACTGAAACACTAAACCATTTATTCATAGAATATCCCATAGCCTCTAAATTATGGAAGATGTTGGATTCTCTTCTTAATTTAAGATGGTCCAATGAACAATCCATAGAATAGAGATTGATATATTGGAGCAATCAAGAAGGAAAATACTGGTATGTGAACCAAGTATTTTGGAAAGGAATAACTATTCTTCCTTAGAACATTTGGAAGGAGAAAAACAAGTGAATATTTCAACAAGAGAGTAGGGATATCCACTATGTTTGGCTCAAGACCATAGAAAATCTGATAGAGACTATCCAACATTTATTAACTCATCCACAAAATTCAAAACTCATCCACAAAATTCAAATAAACTATAGGAACAAATGATGGCCCAATTAAATATTAGCCATGAATTAGCCCAACATAGAAGGAAGAAAGTGATAACTTAGATGATGGATATAATAAAGCAATGGTAGCCTCCCCCAAAGAATATTAAAAAAAATCAATATGGATGCAGCATCCAGAGGAAATCCTGGTAGAGCTAGTATAAAAGGGATAGGTAGGTTGGAGGATGGTACTCCAATTTTTACTTTTGCCAAAAATTTAGAAATTTTATACAATAAATTGACAAAAGTTTAAGGTATTTTGAGAGGTTTGCAGGAGGTACTGAAGGTAGGATGGATAAGGGTGATAGTACAGTTAGAATCTCAAATTATGATCAATTACCTAAATTCAAATTCAAGGTCTAAGAAGGTAGATTTATGTATTCAAAGGATCATAGATAAGATTATATTAATAACATCTAGTTTTCAAGAGGTTGTTTTCAATCATGTGCCCAGAGAATAAAATAGAGTGGGAGATGTTATGGAAAATTGAGCTCTTGAAAAAGGAGATATTAAATGATATGGTTTCCCTCATAGGTGATGGCTAGACCAAACTAGGACCGATATTCTTCTTGTTTAGTCTCTTTATGGTAATATCAAAAGCGATGACTAACCTGTTAAGCATTTTTTTAGGTAGTTCTTTAGGTTGTTCTTGTGCAGTTCTTAAGGTTGTTCTTGTGTAGTTCTTCAAGCAGTTTTTATGTAGTTCTTCAGTTCTTGTGTAGTTCTTAAAGTAGCTCTTATGTAGTTCTCTAGGTAGTTCTTGTACAGTTCTTCAAGCAATACTTGTGCAGTTCTTTAGGCACTTCTTGTGCAAGCCTTGGTGCAATCATTGTGTAAGCCTTAGTGTAGTCTATTCTTCTTCGATCTTCTCTATTCTTGTGCAGTTCTTCAATTCTAGCCATGATAGAGGATGTTAGAGGGTCTTGTTTCAATAGTCATAAGCTCCAATGGTAGGATAGTTGGTTTGCTAGGTAGGTAGATTATTTTGAATTTGTAGTTTTATTTGGACTACTACTTGACTAATAGCCAAAAGGCTAGATTATATGAGTTTTGTAATGTACTCTTGAGTTTCTCTTAATATATTATTTTTTTTAACATATATATATATATATATATATATATATATATATATATATATAGAAGATGTTTGGCTTTGAAAACTATTACTAGATGTTTAAAGTCCAAGAAGAAATGATTGAATTTAAGAAAACATAAATCTTTAATCATTATTTTGATATGAAGAACATCCATAAAAATTTTAGAGTCCAAAGAGTCTATGATCATAAGAATTGAGGACTTGACTTAAATATTGCTAACATATAATAAAAGTGACCAATATACCAATCTTAATATTATTAAATTGTAGAACCTATTAAAGTGCTAAAATACTATAATCATAATAAGTTTTATTAAAACAAGTTAATATTTTATAAATATATAATTCCCTAAAATTCTCATTTCGAATCACTCAAAAAAATTTAGAATAAAAAAAATATAAAATTGTCATATCAAGTATATTGAAAATTTCCTCGACTAATTTTTCTGTGTTGGTTAATGGTTCCCAGTAGGGTATTTCAATAGTAATAGGGGCATTCGGTAGGGAGATCCACTATCCCCCTTCCTCTTCATTTTGATGGTAAAAGTTTTGGGTCACTCTATTACTACAAATTCTAATATCATGGGTATTAAACCTGCTCTCGGGTCTAACCCCATATCTCACCATCAATTCACAGATGATACCTTGATATATTTTCTGGATTTTATCATTCAGATGTGCTATATTAAATCTATTCTCATCAAATTTGAAAAAGCGAAAGGCTAGTAGGTCAGTTTTAGAAAAAATAAATTATTCTTTCTGAATAATCCGACAACCAGACAGGAGGAAGATAGCCAATATTCTTGGTTGTGAAGTGGCCTCCCTACCCTCTATGTATCTTGGGTTACCTTTCTTCAAAGGCTACTATAAATCAGATCTTTGGGAACCCGTGGTTGAAAGGATCCAACGAAATCTTGCTAGCTAGAAGGGAGCTATTTTAAGCTAGGCTGGAAAAGTGCTCTTAGTTAAGACCTCCCTATAGAGCATTCCTATATACTTTATGTCACTCTTCCAAATGCCTGACAAGATCCTCCAAATAATTGAGAATATTCAAAGATATTTTTTAAGGTCTGGCTTTGAGATCAAGCATAGATTTCACTTGGTGGCCTGGGATCAAATCTGCAAAAAAAAAGAATGTGGAGGTCTGGGTTTGAGAAAAACTAGTCTCATGAATAAAGCCTTGATTGCAAAACAAGGTTGGAGGTTGGTCCAAAATGAAGATGTGGAATGGGTTAGAATTATTAAGGCCAAATATTTGGGTATGGAGAAAAATATTTTGACCTCACCATTGTCGCCCTCTAGGTCGACCTTTTGGTTGAATCTGTGTAAGTCCAAAGACCTGATCTATAAGGGAGGGAAATGGCTAGTGGGGAATGGTTGGGCTATCAACTTCTGGAATGATCCTTGGTTGATGGATGATCCCTTAGCTTCTCATCTTGATTTGGCTATGGTTGAAGCCTCATGTAGAAGGTTGTTCAACTCTAGAGTTTTTGATTTCATTGTTGCTCTTTCGAATTGTAAAATATGGAGATCCTTATCCCACCCTGATCTTTCTTTGACTAAAGCTCATGCCCTCAACCTCATCATTGATTTGTTAAATATTTATGTTTCCAGTCTAGAGCTAGATGATGATTCCTTTTATTGGAAGGCAAAACCCTCAGGTTCTTTCTTAGTTAAATCCGCTTTCTGCTTGCTTTAGGAATTGATTTCCCCTTGGCCCCTCCGCAACTTGGTTTGGTGCAAATATCTCATCCCTAAGATTAATATACTCCTTTGGCTATTGGTGCATCATAAAATCATCACCTTGGATAACCTTAGAATTCCCAATCCATCTCTTTAATCTCTACCCATTCACAAAGGAAGTTTTTGACTCCTTTTTTGGTCTTCTGGGAGTCTCTTGGGTCCTTCCCCTTTTCCTTTTTGATATTCTAGTCCAATAGTTGTCCTCATTCTCCTCAAAACACCTTAAAATGTGCTAGTCTTTTAGTTTGGCCCATCTTCTATGGGGAGTTTGGAAGGAGTGCAACAAGTGAGCCTTTAACAACACCTCTAATTCGGTTGGTTTTATCTTTTCCAGGTGTTTGGCGGTTATTGTGGATAATGTATCCTCATGTTGTGCAAAAGATAAACCCAAGGAGTTTGAGTGAATATTGGAGAATATGTTGGGTTTTAAACCAGCTAGGAGTCAACTTTATCTATTGCGGCTAATCAAAGATTATCCACTATTTGGATTCCTCCACCTCCTAATTGGTTCAAATTAAATTTTGATGGTACTTCAAAAGGTAACCCAAGAAGAGCAGGTGTTGGGGGTATTATTAGAGATCATAGGGGTGATATTTTGTTGGCCTATGTTGAAGGGCTTGGAGTCAAATCTAGTCAGTTTATGGAAGTCAGGGCCCTTTACCAAGGCATTCAAGTGGCCAGCTCATTGGGACTCCATAAAATTGTCATATAAGGGAAATCCCGTACTACCATCAATTATATGAAAATATGGCCCCCAAGAAATCTATCAATGAAAAATATGATTCTTAAAGATAAAAGAGTCGCCTTGCTTTGTGAGGATGTCACATTTCAGCATACTTTTCGGGAAGGTAATAAGTCTGCAGACTTTATGGTAAACTTGGATGTGGACCACCCTAGACTTCGTATTTTGCAAGAGGACTTCCTTGAGGGCTTGTGCTCTCTGGAGGCAACAAATTTCCCTGGTAGGGAATTGGAGCATGGTTAATTGTTGTTTTTGTTTACTGCTCAGTCATCCTACTTCCCTACGTGGAAGTCCTTTTCAGTTTTCTTTAATCTATTTTTGGCATTTCTCTCTATTCTCCCCTAGTGGTTGTGGAGCTAGGGCTTGGAAGCTCTGTTGGTTTCTTGTTTGTGTGCTGCTAGTTTGGTTGTGTTGGCTTTTTGATCCTCGACCAATCTATTTTTGGCCTTGGCTTGCCTTGTAAAAGGTTTGGGGATCCTTTCAAAACCCCTTCTACCTTTTATAAAAAAAAAATTAATACTATTTTTTCTTGTTTACTTTATTTTATCTTTGATAAACTTAAATATAACTTTTTAGTTCTATAATTACATTTACTTTTTTTAATAGGAACATAATTACTTTCTCATAAGTATTATTTAAAAAAATCAAATAGCATTGATACTTTTTATATATCCTTTATATATATATATATATATATATATATATATATGAAAATGCATCTTTATTATATTTTATTTTATATTGGACCAATCTTTGCAATCTTAAAAAACAATAAAATTATAATATTGAGATGTTCTTTTAAGAGATCTCGATTTAACAAGTGCAATAGTTGGGGAATGTGTATTAAATCTTATATGGAATCAATTAGTGTCTCTTTGCCTCATATAAGATTCATTATGATGTGCTTAATTAATAATAACAATTAGAAATATTTTAAATATTATAATATTAATATATTTTTTAAAACAATATTAATTTTATATGCAATTAATATTAAAAATAAATTTTTTTATATGTAATAAATTTATTATTTTTTTAATGGAACCAACAATTATATTCAATAAAAATAAGAGAGGTTACAATAAAAAGGAAGCTGGAAAAATCACAACTGAAGGCGTAAGGCCAACCAAACGGTCAATACTATAAAACATTTATTTATTATTATTTTTAATATTAATGCTTGACTAAATTATTTATATATAAAAGAGGAATAAAAAACATAAATATTATAAAATAGTCTTCTCCCATATTTATTAAATTATTCATTAATTAATAAAACTTATTTTACAATTATGAATCTAAATTTACCTTAATAAGATATTAAAGAATTCTATTATAAATTAACAAATATTCTAAAAATAGAAAATTGTATATAAACCTTTTTTTTTAGAAAAGATATGAAGTATTATCTTAAACTATAAATATATTATATTAATTGTGTTTTTTAATAGGTAAACTTTAACATTTTCTATAAGGGGATTTGTACCATTAATTAAATTGTGCCATTTGAGGTCCTCATCTATTAAAAGAAGATTTAAAAAAGGTTGAGATTATTCAAAAAGTTATTTTTGCTTGAAGAAATAGATTCCTTACCCCATGATATAGACAAACATAAATGCTAACATTAAAGGGAGAAGTATTATGTTGATTATATAATCAACATAAAGCAAATGGGTAATAGTAGACTACCACATCAAACAATGTAAAAATTTAAGGGAAAAGGTTGGTACCAAAAAATGAAAGTGTTTTATAACATAAAATAAATTGAAAATACATAACTAATGAAAGTGTTTTACCAAAAAAATGCATAAGGAATTCAAGTCTTCATATAAATAAAAATAATAGATATTATTTGATAAGATCCTAGTGAGAAATTTTAATTTTATAAAAGTGAGACAAATTCAATAGTCTCCTACAAAAAGCAAAATCACCTTTATGAGAAGATATCAATACGAAAAATATAATATCAACCAATTTAGACTAATTCTTAATCATATTGTAATTAAAATAGGAAGATGGCCCCGTCCCTTAGTGGGGTTTTTTGAGCTCACTCTGGTTTTTGTGCCCTTATTTTTTTCTACGCTTGCTCTCCTCCCTATTGTGTTCAAGTGGAGAAGCTTTGGCATTTCTGTTATTCCTGGTGCTCATGAGACTATGGTGGGAAGTCCTTTCATTTTTGACTTTGGAGGCTCTGCTTGGCCTGGTCTGGGAAATATGGGGTTTTTATATTCGAGTCGAGTCTGGGGCCTTTATGCTATGTTGTTTGTGTGGACGTACTTCTTCCTAGTATCCTTGTGTGGTCTGTAGAAGGTGTTTTTTCTTGGAGTCTTGTGTCCTCCTCAAAGATGGGAAAATCTAAAGTCTGTAATCATAAGTTAAAGCAATCTAAGTCGAGGGTGGAGCTTGCATATTTTATGGTGGATGAGGATGTTATGTCCATTCTGAATGTTGGGGGTTTGTTGGACTGTGTCCAAAAATCGATATAATTCACAGTTTTCATGCCATGTTCCTTAATCACCTTCAGCAAAAAATATGGATGAACATCCCTTTGTTCCTTTTCAATTTGATGCATAAATTTATGTTAGCTGTGCAAGGTGGGCAAGGTCAGTTTCCCCTGCATCAGAGCTTGTGCAAGGTGGGCAGGGCTAGTTTCCCTTGCATCAAGGCTTGGCTTTGTTGGTGTTTGAACGTGTTGCAGATGATATTTTAAATACTCTGAACTATTAGCGTAACTATAGGTTGCACTATATTATTTCATTATTTTAGTATGTTGTTATATTGTTATAACAACATCTATTCTATGCCTAGTCTGTTCCATCTTCATCGAAACTATTCTAAGGTGGAAAATGTATTATTTAAACAATTGCATCAATATTATTCCTATTCTTTCTTCCCACATGGTATCAGAGTTGTATGAGCTCTAGGCTCGAATTGTAGCCTGAGTGAACTCCTCGGATCTAGGGATGATCTGACCGCTACTACGGACAGACCTAGATGTAGGAGCTGACTGTTGTGATTTGCGATCCTAGACTGGACATGAGATGACTTGACAACCTATGTGGCCATGAGTGAGAACGAGACCCTAGAGGCTTTACCCTACACGGACCCCCTAGCAAGGTGGATTGACAAGCCTACATCCTAGGCTTGGCGGACGAGTAAGGAAGATAATCCTACATGGACTCCCTAAGCACTAAACTGGACATGACTCGATAGTGATAGTGGACAACACGTATTGACACCTAAGCATGGGACCCTAAGGACGCAATACAGTCGACTCTCTGACTGACAACTTAGCAAGGGGGTGACACAAGCGAATGTACAACTGGGTTTGGATGCCAAAATCCAAAAGGTGAGGGGGTCAACCACCAACAGGTGGTTATATAAAAACCAACGCATATTTGGTTTTATACCATCTATGGTTCCCCCAAGTTCCCGATGTGGGACTAAAGCCGAAGAGGATTTTTCAAAAGCCAATGGAAGCCAAGTCGATAAACCTTGATCGTTGTTTCCACACAACATTCAGGAGATCAATTTTTTGAAGGAGATGCAACATACAGGAAACTTTGTAGGTGATCGCACTAGTTGCAAGAGAAATTTGTGCTAAAATGACGTCTTCGATATGGTGTTGCAGTTTTTCATAGCACAATGTTGCAGAAATCTTCAATCATCGAAGATATTGACAACAAGTCCAAGATTTGTTGATGCATTCAATCCAATTTTCCATCAAAGCACACAACGCATTCCTGATGAGGACAATGCGTTACGCAACAAAGGACCCAAAGAGTTGATTGTAGACAAAGTCGAGCAGATCTCAAACTCAATGCAGATCTAAATCACTGTGAGATAGCCTATCAAAGGATATTAAAGTTTTTGAAGTCTCAAAATCACCCATAGTAGTCCGTGCAGGTGAAAGCCACATTTTTTTGACGTCGTCTTAGGTGACTAGAGTGTAGAAGATAGGTCGCACTTGCCATTGACAAATTGTAGTCAGATGGTGTGAAACCGTCGCCCAAGACAAGCTGCAGCTACTATGGGAGTTATCGCTGAGTGGAGGAGTGGCGGCCGAGCAGCGGACAGGCTCGAGATGCTCCTCAAATAGGAGGGGGTCCCCTGATCCAAACGGATCAGCCCGCTAGCCCACTTGGTCGTGGGCTGAGCGGTAGGGCTCCGGGAGCCCTGAGGTCGCGGGTTCGAGTCCCGTCGACCCCCCCAAAACAAAGGTATAAATTTTTTTTTATTTAAGTTTTTTTTTAATATTCTTTAATTAAAATTAAAATTAATAACATTTTAATTTATTTTATAATAGTTTAAAGTTATTATTTTTAAAAAAAATAATAATTTTTTACTATATAAGATAAAGTTATTTTTTTTAACTTTAGTTCTAAAAGAATGTTTTAAAATGCTTTATAAAGAAAAATTTTAAAGGGGGGAGTCCATTTTTTTTGGAAAAATCTAAGGGGGGAGTATTTTTTCAAAAATCAAGGGGGGATAGAGAGTATTTTTTTGAAAAAGCAATTTTTGGCATTATTGTAAAGGTGCATTTTCGGCAGCGCCCGACACCTAGTGGTTTATTTTCTGTGGGCACTTTTATGTTGTATGTTGCATTTTTTCTTGCTTTGCACTACATCATTAAAAGTTAAAATCAAATTCACTCCCTAAGTCCTCGAAATAATTAAAACCCATCCGTGCAATTTATTGCACTACAACGTTCGGTATTTGTGATACCTCTGGCCAGCACTTACAGGTAAAGTTGTCGTGATTGCGCTACTGTATCCGCCGCCTAATATAGCTGCCAAAATGACGTCTGAGCTTGTTCTCTATAAATCGTCGGGGAGAGATAAGTTTGCCATCTTTTGCATTTTTTTACTCCATCCATTACCCTAATAGTTCTTGTGTTTAGGCGTAAATCTTGATGAAAGTTCTGAAATCCAAAGTGTTTAGGGGAAGTTACGCCCCACGCATGAGGATTGAAGACTTTCTATGGTAGGTGCCATCAACGAGACTATTCCCTTTCAGTACTGCTTAAGTACCACGTATCGTATGATCTCTAAAAATTACCTATAGTTTCCCTCACGTAAGGGCGGGTGATTTTTTTTTGATCTTTCTAAATACCTATAGTCTCCCTCATGTAAGGGCGGGTATTTTGTATGGTATAACGGCCTAGCAAAAGGTATATCGAAAGGGGGACCAATTGGTGTTATAAGGAACCTTCACAATGTCTGCAAAATTAATGACTGATTCTCATCAGTTGTTGAAAGGTCCTAACTACACACCATGGAAAAACAAGATGAAGGTAATCCTAGCAATGGATGACTTATGGGATGTTGTATCTAGAGCAACAACAAGACCTTCATCTACTACTGGAGCTACAACTCCATCTACTGATCAGAAAGACTTTGACAAGAAAGACAACAAAGCAAAAGTGCTCATCTTGCTTGCTGTGTCTGATGAAGTTCAACCCCATATTGCTGATTATGAAAATAGTAAAGAGGCATGGGATGCCCTTAACACTATATATGAAGGAAAGAATGATTCCACTATTCTATTTCTTCAATCTCAATTACACAGTCTAAGCATGAAGCAGGGGGAGACAGTTGAACTCTTTCTTTGCAGAGTGTCTGAATTGAAAGCAAAGTTGAATTCTTTGGGAGAACCGATTGATGACAAGCTCCTTACCTCAATTGTATTGAGAGCTTTACCTGATTCTTATAGGGTGTTGATCACTTCCCTTCAGGTGTCCCAATGGAAAGTTACCTTTGTAGAGTTGGTTAATATGCTTCAAGAAGAGGAGGCACGCCAACTACAACGAGATGATTCTTCTAACACTGCCCTCTACACCAACAGGAAGGGGCCAAACAAGAAGAAGGGTAATTTTTAGAAAGGAGGTAGTTCTCAAAAGGATTCAAAAGGGAAACAACCTCAACAAACAAAAATATATTGCAAGATCTGTGACAAAGAGGGTCATGATACAAACAGATGTTGGCATAAGAATAAACAACCTAAACAGAAAGGCCAGAACAAACCACACAACAAGAACAAGCAACCCAAGGTGAATGTTGTTGTTGAAGAATCTGACTCGGATTCTGAGTGGGCACACAAGGTGCTCATGACTACCACAGCCTCCAAGCAGATGGATCCTGTATGGTATGTCGATTCTGGCGCTAGTAAGCATATGACTGGCGACAAATCATGGTTTGAGTCCTTTGAGGCCAAAGAGGGCAAACCTGTCACTATTGTTGATGATAAAACCTACAAGGTTCAGGGAGAAGGTACTATTTCAGTCACTCTTTCTGATGGCAAGTGTCAGATTGAAAAAGTCCTCTATGTTCCAGGATTGGCGAACAATTTGTTGTCAGTCACACAAATTCTGGACAAAGATATGGTTGTGAACTTTAGTGTTGAGGGAGGCAAGAAGTGTTGTTCTATTACCAGGAGGGGTAAGAACATTGCAACCGCTTCATTTAAGCATGGCTTATTTGCCTTAGATGCTATCTCTACTCCACATGTCGCCATGACAGTCTCTACAAAGGAGGCAACTTCCCTATGGCACAAGAGATATGGGCATCTTAGTTCTGGTTACTTACTTGAGCTAAGTAAGTATGAGATGGTAAAGGGTCTTCCTTCCCTTTCTACCACATTGCCAGTGTGCTCTGACTGCTTGGCAGGAAAGCAACATAGAGTACCTTTTGAGAAAAGCTCTACAAGAGCAAAGAAACCTCTGGAGTTGATTCACACCGATCTGTGCGGTCCTTTCACACCCATCAGTTGTGGGGGGAAGAGGTATTTTCAGTTATTTGTAGATGATTACTCACGAAAAATGTGGGTGTTCTTTCTTACTCTAAAATCTGAGGCATTTGGTTTCTTTCAGCAATTCAAGAAATCTGTTGAGAAGGAGTCAGGGGCTTCTATAAAGACTCTCCGCTCAGATCGAGGGGGGAGTTTACCTCTAAAGAATTTTTTGCATTCTTGGCTGCACATGGGATCACGAGACAGTTAACTACTGCTTATACTCCTCAGAAAAATGGAGTTGCTGAAAGGAGGAACCGTTCCATCATGGAAATGGTTCGTTGCATGCTCACAGGAGCTAGTCTTGGGCAACAATATTGGGCAGAAGCTGTCACCACAACAATATATCTGTTGAATAGGGCACCCACAAAGGCCCTACAAGGAATGACTCCACAGGAAGCATGGAGTGGTAGGAAACCCTCCATTTCTCATCTACGCATTTTTGGGTGTAAAGCTTTCATGCACATACCAAAAGAGAAAAGGAAGAAGCTAGATGAGAAGACATTGAAGTGTATTCTTCTTGGCTATGATGAGCACTCTAAGGGTTATCGTTTGATTGATCCCTTGACCAAGAAGATTCATGTCAGTAGAGATGTTGTTTTTGATGAGGCTTTCACATCACAAAGCACATCAGATGTATACCTAGATCTTGTGGAATCTAAAGTTGAGAAGTCTCCTTCATCATCAAATATTGGAGGTTCTTCTCCATCTTCTTCAAAATCATAGAATAAGAATCCAAAATGGTATACAAGTACAATCAGAGACTCCAAGCTATCTACTCCACCTGATTTGACTTTGGATAGGCCTCGTACTCGCAGCATGGCTCGACAGGAGAGAGCAGCAGCAGAGACTACTGGGGTTGATGATCTTTGTCAATATTTTGAGGGACTTTCTGTTGATCCAGAGAGACCAACAGAGGATATGGATATAGATGAGGACAGGGTGTTTATGTCTTCAATGAATGAACATGAACCTGTTTCGGTGCAAGATGCCCTTAGTGAGCCACAATGGAAGGCTGCTATGGATGCTGAGTATCAGTCTCTGATGAAAAACAAAACTTGGAAGCTTGTCAATCTGCCATACGAAAAGAAGCCCATAGGCTGCAAATGGGTGTACAAAGTCAAGTACAAGGCAGATGGGACAATTGATAAGCATAAGGCCCATCTTGTTGCAAAGGGCTATGCTCAAAAGGAAGGCATTGACTATGAGGAAACTTTTGCACCTACTGCTCGGATGACCACCATTCGAGTTCTTTGTGCTATGGCAGCACAATATGGGTGGAAAGTTCACCAAATGGATGTCAAGAGTGCTTTTCTGAATGGTGATCTCCAAGAGGAAGTCTACATGACTCAACCTGAAGGATTTGAAGTGGAAGGCCAAGAGCAGAAAGTTTGCAAGTTGGTCAAATCCTTGTATGGTTTGAAACAAGCTCCTCGAGCTTGGTATATAAAAATGGATAATCACCTCCTACAACATGGATTTAAGAGATGTCCGTCAGATGCAAACCTCTATTTCAAGAAAAAAGGTTCTGAGATAGTGTTGCTTGTACTCTATGTTGATGATCTGCTCATTACAGGGAGTTCAGAAACTATGATCTCTGCTGTCAAAAGTGACTTGTGTAAATATTTTGAGATGACAGATCTCGGACTTCTCCATTATTGTCTTGGTCTGGAAGTAAGCCAGAAGGAGCACTACATCAAGGTGTCTCAGAAAAAATATGCCAAGACATTGTTAGAAAAATATCGCATGATTGATTGCAAGCCAATGGCAACTCCGATGGAATCAGGGCTTCAGTTATCATGATATGATGATTCACCTCAGGTAGATGGTACTCTCTATCGACAGTTGATTGGGAGTCTCATATATCTGACAAACACTAGGCCAGATATCGTGTTTGTTGTTAACTATCTTTCGAGGTTCATGCAGGAACCTAAGACTACTCACTGGAAAGCAGCCAAACGTGTTCTTCACTATGTCCATGGTACTATGGAATATGGCCTAGAATACAAGAGGAATGGTAAATTCTTCTTGCAAGGATACACGGACTCCGACTATGTCGGGTCGTTTGATGATCGCAAGTCAACTTCAGGATATATTTTTCATCTTGGATCCGGTCCTGTCTCATGGCACAACAAGAAGCAACAGGTGGTTGCTATCTCATCTACAGAGGCAGAGTATCACGCCGCACGTGAAGCTGTGTGCGAAGTGATATGGTTGCATCGCATTTTGACAAGTATGGGTCTTCCATCCAAATCTCCAATTCACTTGTTTTGCGACAACCAGGGTGTTCTGAACCTTGTCAAGAATCCAGTACATCATGAAAGAACCAAGCACATTGACACACAATGTCACTTCATTCGAGACGAAGTTCCAAGGCACCGAATTCAGCTTCAATACATTCCCACAAATGCTCAAGTTGCAGACATTTTCACTAAGGCACTTGCACGTGTCAAATTTGAATTGTTTCGCAGCTCTCTTTGTATTGCTAAATGATGTAATCAGGGGGATGTTAGTATAGCTAGTAGTTATCTTATTACCCAAATAATGTAATAAGGGGGGATGTTAGCGTAACTATAGTTTGCACTATATTATTTCATTATTTTAGTATGTTGTTATATTGTTATAACAACATCTATTCTGCGCCTAGTCTGTTCCATCTTCACCGAAACTATTCTAAGGTGGCAAATGTATTATTTAAACAATTGCATCAATATTATTCCTGTTCGTTCTTCCTACATGAACTATATTTCTTTGCCTGTGCCTGGTGATCCCTTGTGTGTGTCAAAGAGTTCAAGTTAGAATCGGAAGATGTGTACTCCTCCATAGGGTCGGGTTCAGAAAAGTTGTCTCATAAAATTTTTATTTTTGCTAAAGGGGTGTGGGGTTAGACAGTGATAAATTATTCCCCAAAGTTTGTGTAGAACTCTCTGGCATCTCCTCCTGCCTCTCTAGCTGTGGAGCGTCTTTCTGCTAGTGTTAAGGTGGAGGGTGGCGGTACTCGTAAATCTGTTCGTCTGATTGGCAAGAGGAGAGACATGGTGAAATATTCCCCCCTATATAAGGTGGATTTTATGGAGGATTATGTTGAGGTTCTTCCTAGACCCTCCACCAAATATAGGTCGGTGGCTGATGTTTATTCTCCGGGTGAAGTTGCGGTGAAGAAAAGCATTATTCTCCATAGTCTTCGCTTGATGGAAATAAAGAAACGGACAATGTGAGCTTCGTTAAGATGGATTTAGATTATGCTGAGGAGGCTGCCCATATGCTTGGTAATATTATTAATGAATTTGATTATATGATGTAGAACCATCTTGGTTATCTCACTGGTCGATTCGTGTGGGCTCCTTCTTCTCTGTGTTTGTTTGTTGTGTCTATTCTATTTTTTTCTATATGTGTTGCAGCGTGCTTTGTAAAATATTGTAGGGTCCCTTTCAAAACCCTCTTTTATCTTAATAGTACAAAAACAAATAGGAAGATAGAAAAATATTAATAGAGACTGTTTACTCTACAAGCAAGGAGAAGTTGAGGATGAGAAACATATGATATTTTTTTTATTAGGTAAAGAAGGGGTTTTAAGGATCCCCGAACCTGAGGGTTTTGAGAGGATCCCACAACCATTACAACAAGATCCAAAAGGGTTACCCAACAACAAGCTCCAAAAGGAGAAATATAGTTTACACCCAAAAGGGTAACCCACCAACGAGGAGCAAAGGTCAAAAAAACCAACCACCAACCCTCCTACGTAAAGTACAACAATAAAGTCCTAGAGGATATGAACTGAATGCCCCATATGGATAACAACACCACACCCATCTAACGAGAGTAAACTAAAACCAGGAGCTAATCACTTCACCCAGTGAATAATCTGAGGCTTACACTTGTAACGGTTTAAAAGAGGAAGTAAAAAACTATGATCCGCCTAAACCGAAGCAAGAGCCACAAAATAAGAACAATTACTCTCAGGTACAAGAAAAATGAGATAGCAAAATTTCGCACTGCACCTAAGATGGAGAAGGGTAAGATAAAAAAAATAAGCCTTAGAACCTTGGGATCAAATACACCACCACTGCTGGAACTAGAGAAAGATATCTTTGCAGACCATCGAAGCTAGGAAACCCACTAGAGACATGGGACCAAAAGCTGAAAACCACCGCAACATAACAACCCACTTTCACCCCAACTAGTTTGGGTTGGTATTTGGCCCTGTCTCCCGAAACAACCAGATACAATAAGAAATTACCGAACCCAGAAGAAAGCAACACAAACTAGCCACGAACCCACTACTGGTAGAGAACCCTAGCAATAGAGCCATCCAAGCACCATCCAACTAGAGCAGCCAAGCCATCAGATTCAAATATAGCAAAGGGAACACTATTATATTTCCATAGCCAAAAACCATTCCAAGCTCACACCAATGGGTTTAGGTCAGTAGATGGCCATTTTCTCTCCCTAAAAATTTAGAAAAAACATGAAACTACCGAACCTAGAAGAAATTCTGCACAATCCAACCAATTCCCTGAAACTAGCAAACAACCCAAGAAATGTAGCCACCTAACACTCCCACAAACCAGAGCAAGAGCCAGCCAAGGGGTCAACAACCAAAATTTTCCACTACATTATAACGGTCCAGGATCATCCCTATAGGTTTGGGTTAGCATTCAACCCTCTACCCTAGATAAGAGTGATAATACCAAATCCACAAGAGAGCAGAACATATCAGCAAGACCCTCAATAAGAAAAACATCCTGATCACGAACCACAACAAAGAAACTAAGCATGACTAGTAGCCAGATTTAGAATGGTATAAAGGAGGACTCCCACTTAAAGGGTTTCAGAGTGTCGAAGTTGGAGTGGGGGTGAAACTCTCATGGAGGAAGCCCTCATAGAGGAAACCCTCACGGGCCCTCGACCTCTATATTTTTAGTGTATAATTTTATGTGCTATTATTAACATATGTTGTTATATTATCCTATATACTAAAATCTAAAATAGAAGCACTTGTTGCAACATGATGACATGAGAAGTTTATGAGTTATTAAATTTACCCTCTACAAGAGTGGATGGATTTCTTAAGGATTTTTTTAAACATTATTGAAAAAACATAGACAAGATCCTTGTGGATTAATGTAGAAATATTATTAATTCTAATTGCGACTGGTCTCTAAAAACACTTATTTATGTAATCTATTTTTTCTCCTCTTTTCTATCTCATAGATCTTATTTGGTTTGTATGAATAAAATAAAAAATATTTTATTTATTTATTCATAAAAAATATAAATATAAATACTAACTTAAAATATTGATATTCCCATTAATTTTAATAGATGTCATTTCCATAAGTAAAACCAACATAAAATAAAATATTATAGGGTATGGGAAATTCCATCCTATGCTAACAATCTATGATTAGAAAATCAAATTTAAACTACTATACCATAGGATAGGTGTAAGATCAAATCCCTTCATAGTATATCACCTCACCACATAATGGATAATCCAACTCACCTTTTAGCCTATCCTAGGAGATAAAGTGTGTGTTAAAGAAGCACCTCACTCTTGATGAAGAAAAATCCCATCTTGTATTCCTTTATAATAGACATATTTTTAAATAAATTTCTCTATACTTCTTAATTGTAGGAAGGATGGTTTATTTATGAGTACCCCATGCATTTAAAATATTCAAGAGATCGGTTGATTGTTATTTGGAATATAGTCAATAATGAGGACATAGTCGACATTATTTTATGATATTTACCTCTATCTTATAAGTATTTTGTTGAGTCTTTGTATTTTCTTGGTGGAACTCAAAATATTGACTTTGAAAAGATGTATTCTTCATTACAAAAATATAAATGACTATCACAAATGGGAGTATTAATCTCAAGGAGTATAGAGAGTGCATTTTTTGTTAAACACAATGCTACAAACACCTACAATAATATTTGATATGTTATTGAGATGAATAATTTTTTTCCATTAGTGAAATAATCAAGAATTCTCAACTTATTATGCATTTTTATAAAAATATATGTAAGGTGATGCAAGTGGGTAAAATCAAGTATCTTCCTTGAATAATCACTAATCATTAGCAAAAAATATTTTGTACCAAAAACCAAAGGCATATTCACTTGACCACATAAATTAATATGCATTAAATCCAAAACACCTTGCACACACTATGATTTACATATCTCAAATGGTTGGCAACTTTATTTTTCAAGTTACATCCTACACGTAAATCTTGCTGCTTTTAAATGGATAGCAACCCATAAATAATTTTAGTAATAATTAACAAATACTTATAATTGATGTGACCAAATATCTCGTGCCAAAGATAGAACTATTGTCTTTATTTCAATAGCCAAGGCAAATAAATTAATATACTTGGGATCAACTAATTTGTATAGTCCCTTCCCATCTATACTAAGAGCAATGAACTTGATTTTACCTACTTGCATCACCTTACATATATTTTTATAAAAATGCATAATATGGCTACATTTTCAACTTGTTATTTAAAATATTCAAAAGATCGGTTGATTGTTATTTTCAACTTGTGCATTTTTATAAAAACATATGTAAGGTGATGCATGTGGGTAAAAGCAAGCTCATTGCTCTTCGTATAGATGAGAAGGGACTATACAAATTAGTTGATACCAAGTATATTAATTTATTTGCCTTGGCTATTGAAATAAAGACAATAGTTCTATCTTTGGCATGAGATATTTGGTCACATCAATTATAAGTATTTGTTAATTATTACTAAAATTATTGATGGGTTGCTATCCATTTAAAAGCAGCAAGATTTACGTGTAGGATGTAACTTGAAAAAATAAAGTTGCCAACCATTTGAGATATGTAAATCATAGTGTGTGCAAGGTGTTTTGGATTTAATGCATATTAATTTATGTGGTCAAGTGAATATGCCTTTGGTTTTTGGTACAAAATATTTTTTGCTAATGATTAGTGATTATTCAAGGAAGATGTGGGTATACTTCTTTAAGTATAAGCCTACATTTTTTTATTGCTTTCAAAACTTTAATTCCCATGTAGAAAAATAATTTGGAAAGAAATTCATGGTCTTGAGGTTAGATAATGAAGGTGATTTTACCTCGAAATAATTTTAATATTTCTATAGGCATGAGGGTATACACAAGTAGTACACAACTCTTTACACTCCATAGAAAAATGGAGAAGTAAAGAGGACCAAAATTTAATCATGGATATGGACAAATGCATGGTGCATAGCCAAAATATACAATATTGTTACTAGGAAGAAGTAGTAGATATGTTAGTTTTTATTTTAAATAGGTGTCTATGTCAAGCTCTGAAGAATGTTATTCTTGAATACTTATGATCTAGGATAAAACCTTTGGCTAGTAATTTCTATATTTTGTTGTGTTGCTTTTGTATTTATTCCTAAGGAGAAAAGAACTAAGCTAGATGTAAAAAGCAATAAGTTTATGTTTGTTGGCTATAATGACCAATAGAAGGCATACATATTACTTGATATCTCTATCACCGAGATTCTAATTAGTAGAGATATTTGTACACATGAGAAGACTCCTCTATTCTTAGATGATGATAAACATATTGAGATTGTTTTGTCTTAAAACAACTAATACTACTGCAATAGGTAGTGAAGCTAACTTGGATTTAGATACATAAGAGACTAATACCAAAAGAAATATGTGAAGATTCAAGAATCAACCACATTGATATGTTGAAAAATTCACCTTGATAAAATATTAAAGAATAGAGCTTGACAAAGTTATACCCAAGTGAATTTTGCTAGCAACAAAGTCATGCTAACAACCAAAATGGAATATATAAATAATGAAATATTTAAAATATATGAGACAACTATAGCTAGGTAATCTATATTAGTTGGAATTGATTTGAGGAGTCAAATTTTACTTTAATATCATAGGTATTTGAACCTAAAAATATAAAGAGGCAAAAGGTAAAGTAGATTGAGAAGGTACTATGGAGGCATATTTTGACTTTTTGATAAAGAATAAAATATGGGAACCATATGAATTACTCAAGGAAATAAATCCATTGGCTATAAATGGGTTTAAAAGGTAAAATATAAATTAGAGACTTTAATCGAAAAAAAATATCTTACCTTTTTGCTAAAGGGTATGCATAGTAGGTAGGTAGAGACTATAGAGAGACATTTACTCCAATTTTAAAGATAATAATTTTTTGATAAGTTATCTCCATTACAATATATTTGAGTTGGTAGGTATATAAGATGGATGTTAAGAGTGCCTTTCTAAATGGATATCTAGAAGAATAATTCTATATGGTATATTTATAAGGGTTTTAGTTACCATGAAAAGAACATCTAGTTTGTAGATATATTAAGTCCCTATATAGACTTAAGTAGGATCCATGAGTTTATTTCAAAATTGATCAACATCTTAGAGATTCAAGATTAAATTAGAGTTTTTTTATTCTAATATCCATATCAAAACTAGAATTAATGATATTTTTATTCTCCTTATGTATGTTGATGATCTTATTAATATTGGACACATAAAAACTAATGTATCTTTAGTTTTTGATATGATAGGTTTATGTCACCTTTATTAGTACCTAGCTATAGAATTTTGGTAACGTAATCATACTATTTTTATATCACAAATAAAATATGCCAAAACAAATTTAGAATTATTTCATATGATATGTTATAATCCAATATCTACACTTATAAAAATGGGTTAAAATTGTCAGTCTACTCTAATTTATCTTTGATCCATGAGTTAGTATGTTGTCAATTGGTGGATAATTTGATTTATCTTACAATTGTTTGTCGAAATTTAATTTTTTTACAATAATTTGTTTATTTCAAATCCTCAAAATGAGCATTTGTAAGTTGTAAAGCATATTCTCAGATATATCAAAGGTACCCTTGACTTTGATATAATATACCAATAATTTAATGATATTTAGTTGGTTAGATACATTGATGTAGACTAGGTAGGATTAATTGATGATTGGAAATATACTATTGGCTATGTGTTTGCTCTTTGATCAAAGACTATTCATTGGCAAAAAAAACCTTAATATATAGTTACTTTACCGTCAACTTACGAAAAATATAAAAAATGCAATGCAGGTTGTAAATCTATTTGGTTGTAGTGCATATTGTATGATATTTAGATAGATAAGATACTATCAACACTAATTTATTATTATAATCAAAGTGTGTTCAAGTTAGTGAAAAATCTAGTATATCATGCTAAAACAAAACATATTGAAGTTCATCATCACTATTGAAGTATGAATAAATTTATCCAAATTATTATCTAACTTCAAAATAGATTTTTGATGTAATGACTAAACCCCTAAGTAGAGAAAATTACATAAATTTTAAGATTGTTGATATAATGACTAAATCCTTAAGTAAAGAATATTATATAAAATTTAGGGATAATATTGGGATTGTATCTATGTTAGTCATTAGGGGATATTAGAATAAAGTATACTAATAGATATTATAAGAATTTATATTAATGTATTGTTTGTTATAATAGATTTTTAGGGACAACTTATTAAGATTTGTCGGAATAACTTGTTAGGATTTTTTGAAGAACACAAGCTTATACTGAGAGGGGGGGGTGAACAGTATAAGACCACTTTTTACTTTTCTTATCCCAATCAATATTATACATTATATAAATGGCAATATCAATAGCAGAAACCAAAGCAATGTACAAATCGTCACACACACATGAGACACCAATTTACATGGTTCGCTCAATGTGAGCTACATCCACGGATAAAATATTTCACTAAATTTTATCAATCCAAAATTTGGGAATACCTTTCCCGATTACAATGTTTATGAGCACCAACCCAAAGGAGACACCAATCCCCTAATCTCGAGTTCGTGGGCACCAACCCACAGGAGACACCAATCCCCTATCTCTGCTCTGGCTGGTGATCCTCTAGAAGACCTCTGCCTTCGCTACCCTTAGCAAATGGAACTCTATCCATAGAAGACACCTGTCCTCCCTACTCTGGCTGGAGACATTTATCCTTAATTCTATCACCTCCAAAGCTAGTCCTCGAATTTGCACTAAACATAGTCCTTTGGTTTAGCACAAATGTCCTTGTTCTCTTTCTCTGATCTACACCAAACACAGTCCTTCGATCTGGAACAAATGTCCTTGTCCTCTTTCTCTGGTCTGGGTACAAATTTGTCCTCAAATCTACACCAATCTTTGCCCTCAACTGGTCCTCAAATCTAGTTCACAAAAGGGGTTCACAAGCTTTCACTAAAGCTTGCTTGATCTTCACCCAAGTCTTTATTGAGCAAGGTGTTGCAAGAAGTTTGTCATTGTTGTCAACACAGGCAGTTAGATCTAATGATGCAGTGGACAGACAGTTCAGGAGTCATTCAGATGCGAGAGGACAGAAGTTCAAAGGATAGTCAGATTATGTAAAGTGCAATTCCTGGAAAACAGAAGTGACCCAGTTTCAAAAATTCGAAGAAAAAGACAAGTTAGAAAACTATCGCGATATCGCGACATGTTTTCTATCGCGATTTCACGACAGGTCGGAGGAGAGAGAAGGCACAGCCAAAAATGTCACGATTTCATGACAAAAATGAGGAGAGAGAAGGCACAGTCAAAAATGTCACGATTTCATGACAAAAATGAGGAGAGAGAAGGCACAGTTGAAAATGTCATGATTTCATGACAAAAATGAGGAGAGAGAAGGCGCAAGGCAAACTGTCATGATTTCGCGACATGTTGGAGGCCAAGAAGCTAAGTCGAGAAACTATAGCGATTTCGCTACATGTTGGATTTTCTGGCGAAGCAAGGAGAAAGCGTTAAGTGGAAAAGTTGTAGCGATTTCACTACATGTTGAATTTTCGCTGGCGAAGCAAGGAGAAAGTGTTAAGTGGAAAAGTTGTAGCGATTTCGCTACAAGTCGAAACTGTAAGACACAAAGGTGTAGCGATTTCGCTACAAGTCAAAAGTGTAGAACACAAAAGTGTAGCGATTTTGCTACAAGTCAAAAGTGCAGAACACAAAAGTGTAGCGATTTTGCTACAAGTCAAAAGTGCAGAACACAAAGGTGTAGCGATTATGCTACAAGTCGAAAGTGCAAGGCACAAAGGTGTAGCGATTTCGCTACAAGTCAAAGTTTCACGGGTCGAAGCAAAGTTGGAAGCATAAGGCACAAAGTTGTAGCGATTTTGCTAGTGCATGAAGCGAGAAATGTACGGAAGTCGAAAGCGTCATGATTTCATGACAAGAATGAGGATGACGTCAGCAAAAGGAAAGTGTCACGATTTCACGACAGGTTGCAAGAAAAGCCTCTGGAAGCCGAAAGCGTCATGATTTCGTGACAAGAATGAGGATGACGTCAGCAAAAGTTTGAAGTGTCATGATTTCATGACAAGAATGGTGGCAAAGCTATCAAAGGCCAAAAGGGTCACGATTTCGTGACAGTAAGGACAAGAAGGCGTACGGCTACAAAAAGTGTCACGATATCGTGACATGTTTCTATTTCACGGCAATAGTTACAGGAAGGTGACAGAGGTGGCAGTAGTAGTTGAGGCCGACAAAGTTGAATCTGGGCCGATAGATTTTAGGGTTTGTAGCCGATAATTTCTAGGGTTTGCAACCATGTTCTAGGGTTAGATGAGGATTTTAGGGTTTTGTAGTTGACAATTTCTAGGGTTTTGCAATCGACGTTCTTAGGGTTACAACCGACTATTGTTTAAAATTTGATCATGAAATTTCATCTATAAAAGGAGGGTTGTTTCAAGTTTGAATGGTATGTGAGTATTGAGTTTGTGCAAGTGAAGTCCGTGTCGAGAGCAAGTCGTATCGAACTTGTGCGAATGAAGTGCACAGGGCACAGATGTTGAGTCATATCATTTTGAGCTGAGTGCGAAGTCGTAGTTCGAGTTGAAGCGAAGTGTGCATATCGTGATTGCATGAATTAAGAGCGTGATGTGCAGAGGTTGAGTTCTAAGTGCGAAGTGATAGCGCATAGACAGCAGAAGTGATCGATCATCTGATTGCAGTAGAGAGTGCGAAGAAGTTCACAGAAGCGGTCGGATAGTGCGAAGCATTTTGCGTAGAAGTAGCAGAATGCAGAGAAACAGCAGACTGTGAGAAATAAGGTGAAAGTTTTATTCTATAATTTTCATTATCATTATTGACTTCCAAGTTGTAGCTTGGCATAAGGGGTTGGTGCCTCTTTCCAGTAGGTGTTGGTAAATTAGGAGTTGGTGCTCCATTCTGTTTGAAACAGATAAAGCTGAGGGGTTGGTGCTCCTTCCGGTTGGTCTTGGTAAAAGATATTGTAAAGTTGTAGCTTTGCATTGGCTGGATTTGGATGGTAGTCCAAGCAGTCATTTTGAGGAGTAGCCACATTGGTGAACCTCGTTAAATTACTGTGTTGTGTGTCATGCTTTCTTGCTGCATTTGATATTTCTTTTATCAGTTTTAAATAGCTACTGGATTTAAAACTATATATATTAGAAATTTTAAAGATCACACTGATTCACCCCCCTCTCAGTGTCACTGTGATTACAACAATTGGTATCAGAGCTAGGTTCCTGAATAGGCTCAAACAGCTAGGGTGATCTTGGAAGTGACGCAATGGCAAGTGGTGAAGGGTTCTCCTCGAACAAAGCACCATTGTTTGATGGAACTAATTATGCGTTCTAGAAAATTAGAATGCGAGACATATCTCAGTGCTTTGGTTTTTGACATCTGGGGTGCAATAGTTAATGGTTACAAAGCTCCCGCCATCACTCCAACATACATCTGCTGGTAAAAAGGCATTTGAAAATGATTCAAAAGCAAAAAATGCCATCATGTGTGGACTAGTGGAGAGTGAGCTAGTCAAGATCATAAATTGTGAATCAGCAAAAGATGTATGGGATAAACTAGAGAACATTCATGAAGGAGATGATAGGATCAAGGAGGCCAAGCTTCAATCACATCGAGCTCAATTCGAATCTTTAAAGATGGACAATGATGAGAACATAGAGACTTTCATGCAAAGAGTCAATGGGATCACCAATTCAATCAGAGGTCTCGACGAAGATATAAACGATGCTACTATCGTGAAAAAGGTATTAAGATCGCTCCCTCCTAGATTTGATTCTAAAGTCTCTGCCATAGAAGAAGCCAAAGATCTAAATCATTTTAGTATGGATGAGATGCATGGTTCTTTGACTGCTTTTGAAATGAGAATAGGAAGGTCTAATCCCATAGATAGAGAAGCTGCTTTCAAAGCCCTAAAAGGCAAAGTCACAAAACCAGAGTCTGAAGAAGAGGATGTATCAGATGAAATGGAAGCAAATTTTGTCAAAAATCTGAGAAAGGGAAAAGGAAAGTACAGAGGAAAGCTACCATTTAAATGCTTTAACTGCGGAGGCAT
Organism: Wollemia nobilis; assembly: GCA_028583015.1. Taxonomy (NCBI): domain Eukaryota; kingdom Viridiplantae; phylum Streptophyta; class Pinopsida; order Araucariales; family Araucariaceae; genus Wollemia; species Wollemia nobilis. The sequence goes on along the minus strand of JAQPPZ010000523.1, from coordinate 3,821,466 downwards.
TGGGCACTTTGCGACAAAATGTCCTCTCAATGAAAAGAACCAGGGTGAGGAAACTTCGCACCAAGAAAGAAGTGATTGGAAGAAGAAATCAAACTTCAGGAAAGGCAATTTCAAAAAGAAAAGTTTTATCTCCCGAAATGCAAGATTCTTCAGAGGACAGCTCTAGTGAAGACTCTGAAGAAGGAACAGGTGAGGCTCTCTTTATGGCGTTTGAAGTAGAAAAATTAGAAGAGGCAGAAAACATAGAAAAGAGAGAAGGAATGAACTCTAAAGTGTCTATTGAAAAAGGTGAGGCTGAAGTTGATTTAGAAGGTGAGCTGGTTTCTGCTCTTATGGAATGGAAATCTGAGAAAAGAAAGAATAAAAAACTGTCAAGGAAGCTTGAGGATGCAAATGACATTATAACCAGTCTAAAAACACAGACAGAAGAGTACAAGAAAATGTCCGAAGATCTTGAAGTTCGGGTAACCATGAAGATAGATTACTGTTGCAAATTGGAAGAAGAAAATGTTGGTCTTCGAATACAGATACAAGAGCTGGATCAAAAAATTAGCTGCCATTTCAAACGTGAAGAAAGTTCGATGAAGCTGGACAAAATCCTAAGCGATCAAAGACCCGCAAGTATCAAATTCGGTCTGGGCTTTATTGAAGGAGAATCATCAAACGGACCAAAGGCAAGCAATGTTGAATGTGAAAAGAGTAAAGACAAGAAACAGGCTGTTGAAAGAAAAACAAATCAGGCAAAAGAAAGCAATAATGCCAGTCCTGAAATAGGAACTGACAATGATGGTTTTACCAAGGTCACACATCAAAAGAAAAGAAGATCTAAGGCTCCTGCAACATCTTGGCAAAAACCATCTTTCAGGTTCAATCATTACTTTTATGGTTTCTGTTTCAAATGTAATGGTTATGGGCATAAAATTGCTAACTGCAAGTATAATGTAGGTCCAAGAAGTTTCACTAGTAGAAATACCTTTGCTCCTCTAATGAGTTATGCAGTAGAATGCTTTAATTGTCACAACTTTGGGCACATTGCTAGAAACTGTCATAGTACTTCTGTTTCAAATCAATCTCAAAAAAGAAGAATTCAACCATATAGGGCAAAACAGAATAGAAATATTTCTGAAAGATATGTGCAAGATTCTGAAAAGGGGAAATCCAAGTTAGAACCCAATACCATAGTCAAAACAGAATGGAAACAGAAAGAACATCTCAGGGAAGAAAAGGAATCTTTAATAGTGCAGACGACTTTCAGGGCTCAGAATAAATGTGTATCGTGGATTCTTGACGGTGGTTGCTCAAGTCATATGACAGGTGATAAACAAAAATTTGAAAAACTACAGAAATATGAGGGTGGCTCTGTGAAGTTTGGAAATAATGATGGAGCCAAAATAATAGGAAAAGGATCTGTCAAAATTAGTGAAGGGAAAATCAAGTCGAAAGAAGTTTTATTTGTGGATGGTTTGAAACACAACTTTGTTAAGTGTCAGTCAAATCTGTGATAAAGGACATGAAGTAGTCTTCAAAAAGCAGGGTTGTGAAGTCAGAAAAATAAACAGTGGGAAATTGATAGCAACTGGTTCAAGGACGTCTGGAAATTTGTACACACTCTCAAAAACTTTAGAAGGTACGTGTTTCATTGGACAAGAAGAAGAGAACTGGTTGTGGCACAAGAGGCTTGGACACATAAGTTTTGATAATTTGGTGAAAATCAGCTCGAAACAAGCAGTGAGAGATATTCCAACCATTAAAAAACCTTCAAACAATGTTTGTGCTTCATGTCAGAAGGGAAAGCAAACCAGAGTCTCATTTAAAACAAAAGAATACCACACTAGGAGGCCCTTGGAACTTATTCATACGGACTTATGTGGACCCATGAGAACTCAAAGCATAAACGGCGACAAATACTTTATGCTTGTGTATCGATGATTATTCCAGAATGACATGGATATTTTTCCTAAAAGATAAAACAGAAGCTTTTGAAATGTTCGAGATCCTTCAAACAGACTAGTTGAGAATGAAACAGGAAAAAGGGTCAAATGTTTACGATCGGACGAGAGGAGGAGAATTCATTTCGAATGAATTTACAGAATACTATGAAAAACATGGTATCGGGAGACAATATTCAGCGGCTAGAACTCCACAGCGAGAATGGCGTAGTAGAAAGAAAGAACAGAACTATACAGGAAATGGCACGCACCATGTTGGCGAGAAAACAAAATAGCCAGATAGATTCTGGAAAGAAGCAGTTCACACTGCGAGTATACATCCAAAACAGATATATGTTAAGAACTCATGAATGCAAAACACCTTATGAGTTGTGGTTTGGTAGAAAAGCAACAACAAAACATCTCAAAGTATTTGGCTGTAGGTGCTACATCAGAAAAACTGATGACAACCTTGGGAAGTTTGAAGATAGAGCAGATGAAGGTGTTTTTGTTGGGTATTCATCAAAAAGCAAAGCTTACAAATGCTACAACAAGAGACTCAAGAAAATTGTGGACAGTGCAGATGTTAAATTCGATGAAGGTGGGAAACGATTAGCTGACTTTGAGGAAAACTACCCAATCTATGAAGAAGTCGTTGAAGGAGATGAGGTGAATGAAACAGAAAATAAATCTACGTTTGATTCGAGATGAATTAGTCGATGACTCAGAGGTGCAAGAAAACAAGAAATTCAAAACAGGCAATTGGTAGAAAAATCATCCAAGAGACCAAATAATTGGAGATCCCACAGTTGGTATTCAGACAAGAAGGAAAGTAATAAGTAATTACTCTCTTTTATCTAGCATTGAGCCCAAAAACATAGATGAAGCAAGCAAAGATGATAGTTGGATGAAGGCAATAAATGAAGAGTTAGATCAGATTGAAAAGAACAGAACTTGGGAATTAGTACCTAGACCTGCGAATAAGAATGTAATCGGCACCAAATGGATATTTCGAAACAAATTAAATGAAGACGGACAGGTCATTAGGAACAAAGCAAGACTGGTTTGTAAAGGATATGCACATGTCGAAGGCATTGATTTTGAAGAGACTTTTGCACCAGTGGCCAGATTAGAAGCAATTAGAATGTTTCTGGCCTTAGCAGTTCACAAGAACTTCAGAGTTTATCAGATGGATGTAAAATCTGCCTTTTTAAATGGGAAACTCGAAGAAGAGGTCTATATTGAACAACCGGATGGCTTTCAAATTAGTGAGGATCCTAACCTTGTCTGCAAATTAAAGAAAGCATTATATGGATTAAAACAAGCACCACGGGCATGGTATGCAAGGCTAGACAACTATCTCTCTCAACAGGGATTCAAGAAAGGTTTAGTGGACAGTAATCTGTATGTGAAAACAGAAGGTGGGCATCTCATTGTTCTTGTTGTCTATGTAGATGATATCATATTTGGCAACAACAAAGATGAATCTTGTAAAGACTTAGCAAATAAGATGCAGAATGAATTTGAAATGTCTATGATTGGTGAACTGTCTTACTTTCTTGGGCTACAAGTTAATCAAAATGAGAAAGGCATATTCATTTCCCAAATCAAATATGTGAAAGAAATGCTAAAGAGGTTCACTATGGAGGACTATAAGCCAGTTAGCACTCCCATGACAACAGGCTACAAATTGAGTAAAGAAGACAAATCTCCACCTGTAGACCAAACCATGTATAGATCTATGATTGGAAGTTTACTATATTTAACAGCTACTAGACTCGATATTCTGCAGGCGGTTTGCATGGTAGCTAGATTTCGAGGCCGGTCCCAAAGAGACTCATGTGACACGAGTTAAAAGGATTTTTCGGTATCTCAAGGGCACCATGGAGTATGGGTTGTGGTATCCAAAAGGCAAAGACTTCACTCTTATATCATATTCAGATGCAGATTGGGCTGGATGTGTTGATGACAGAAAGAGTACAAGTGGAGGTGCTTTTTATCTCGGTGACAGAGTTGGTTGCTTGGCACAACAAGAAACAAGAGTCAGTTTCTTTATCAACAGCTGAGGCAGAATATATTGCAGCAACAACTTGTTGTACTCAAGTTTTATGGATGAAACAAACTTTGAAAGATCTTGGAATTAATTTCAGTGAACCAATATCAGTTAAGTGTGATAACACCAGTGCAATTAACATCTCCAAGAATCCAGTTATGCACTCACGGACAAAACACATTGCTATAAGGTATCATTTCTTGAAGGAGAAAGTTGCAGAAGGAGAAGTTAAATTGGATTTTGTCCCAACTACAGAACAAGTAGCAGATATTTTTACAAAACCATTGCCCAAGGAAGTGTTTGAGTACCTTCGAAGCAAATTAGGAGTAGTCACACTTCCTAAGAAGTGACTAGCTACGGGGATCACTTTCTCGGGGGAGCATTTGAGTATTTGACTATTCTTTTGCTCATGATCATAATTTGTGCTAGATGCAACAAATTGTGCCCGAGAATTGTGAGGATGGACTCGGGGGAGTTCTGCAGCAGCCCTTTGGTATTATTGACAAAGGGGGAGAAGAGTTACGAGGAATGTACACAGGTGTTGCCAACAATTCCAAAGGGGGAGATTGTTGAGCAAGGTGTTGCAAGAAGTTTGTCATTGTTGTCAACACAGGCAGTTAGATCTAATGATGCAGTGGAGAGACAGTTCAGGAGTCATTCAGATGTAGAGGACAGAAGTTCAAAGGATAGTCAGATTATGTAAAGTGCAATTCCTGGAAAACAGAAGTGACCCAGTTTCAAAAATTCGAAGAAAAAGACAAGTTAGAAAACTGTCGCGATATCGCGACATGTTTTCTGTCACGATTTCACGACAGGTCGGAGGAGAGAGAAGGCACAAGAAAATGTCATGATTTCATGACAAAAATGAGGAGAGAGAAGGCATAGTCGAAAATGTCATGATTTCATGACAAAAATGAGGAGAGAGAAGGCATAGCCGAAAATGTCATGATTTCATGACAAAAATGAGGAGAGAGAAGGCGCAAGGCAAACTGTCATGATTTCGCGACATGTTGGAGGCCAAGAAGCTAAGTCGAGAAACTGTAGCGATTTTGCTACATGTTGGATTTTTGCTGGCCGAAGCAAGGAGAAAGCGTTAAGTGGAAAAGTTGTAGCGATTTCGCTACATGTTGAAATTTTTGGCGAAGCAAGGAGAAAGTGTTAAGTGGAAAAGTTGTAGCGATTTTGCTACAAGTCGAAACTGCAAGACACAAAGGTGTAGCGATTTTGCTACAAGTCAAAAGTGCAGAACACAAAAGTGTAGCGATTTCGCTACAAGTCAAAAGTGCAGAACACAAAAGTGTAGCGATTTCGCTACAAGTCAAAAGTGCAAAACACAAAGGTGTAGCGATTATGCTACAAGTCGAAAGTGCAAGGCACAAAGGTGTAGCGATTTCGCTACAAGTCAAAGTTTCGCGGGTCGAAGCAAAGTTGGAAGCATAAGGCACAAAGTTGTAGCGATTTCTCTACATGTCTTGATTTCGCTAGTGCATGAAGCGAGAAATGTACGGAAGCTGAAAGCGTCATGATTTCATGACAAGAATGAGGATGACATCAGCGAAAGCTGAAAGTGTCACGATTTCATGACAGGTTGCAAGAAAAGCCTTTGGAAGTCGAAAGCGTCATGATTTCATGACAAGAATGAGGATGACGTCAGCAAAAGTTTGAAGTGTCACGATTTCATGACAAGAACGGTGGCAAAGCTATCAAAGGCCAAAAGGGTCATGATTTCGCGACAGCAAGGACAAGAAGGCGTACGGCTACAAAAAGTGTCACGATATCGTGACATGTTTCTATTTCATGGCAATAGTTATAGGAAGGTGACAGAGGTGGCAGTAGCAGTTGAGGCCGACAAAGTTGAATCTAGGCCGAAAGATTTTAGGGTTTGTAGCCGACAATTTCTAGGGTTGTGGGGAAATTTCTAGGGTTTGGGGACAATTTCTAGGGTTTTGCAGCCGACGTTCTTAGGGTTACAGTCCGACTATTGTTTAAAATTTGATCGTGAAATTTCATCTATAAAAGGAGGGGTATTTCAAGTTTGAAGTAAGGCAAGTATTGAGTTTGTGCAAGTGAAGTTCATGTCGAGAGCAAGTCGTATCGAACTTGTGCGAATGAAGTGCGTGAGGTGGAGATGTTGAGTCATATCGAGTTGAGTGCGAAGTCGTAGTTCGAGTTGAAGCGAAGTGTGCATATCGTGATTGCATGAATTAAGAGCACGAGGTGCAGAGGTTGAGTTCTAAGTGCGAAGTGATAGCGCAGAGAAAGGAAGTGATCGATCATCTGATTGCAGCAGAGAGTGCGAAGAAGTTCACAGAAGCGGTCGGATAGTGCGAAGCATTTTGCATAGAAGTAGCAGAATGCAGAGAAACAACAGACTATGAGAAATAACGTGAAAGTTTTATTCTGTAATTTTCATTATCATTATTGACTTCCAAGTTGCAGCTTGGCATAAGGGGTTGGTGCCTCTTTCCAGTAGGTGCTGGTAAATTAGGAGTTGGTGCTCCATTCTGTTGTGAAACGAGAGTAAAGCTGAGGGGTTGGTGCTCCTTCCAGGTTGGTGCTGGTAAAAGATATTGTAAAGTTGTAGCTTTGCATTGGCTGGATTTGGATGGTAGTCCAAGCGGTCATTTTGAGGAGTAGCCACATTGGTGAACCTCGTTAAATTCTTGTGTTGTGTGTCATGCTTTCTTGCTGCATTTGATATTTCTTTTATCAGTTTTAAATAGCTACTGGATTTAAAACTATATATATTAGAAATTTTAAAGACCACACTGATTCACCCCCCCTCTCAGTGTCACTGTGATTACAATAGTCTTCACCAAGACTTGTCTTAGATATGCTTTGCAAATTATCACTAGAACCTGCCCAAACTGCTCCACAAGCTCAACAAAATCTTGCTCAAATCTGTCCAACAATCCCTCTCAATGACTTGTCCAAAACCTGCTCACAGGCTCTCACAAAGCTTGCCCATTATCTTCGAACGTCGCAAAAATGATGCACCCAACAACTTTGCACTTTTCTGCTCCCTGTGCGCTCTTGCTTCGCACTTAGCTCGATTCGACACGACTCGCTCTCTACGCACCGTGGACTTAACTTGCGCACTTTAAAAAAAAATGCCTTCAAATCTCGAAACAACCCTCCTTTTATAACAAAAATTTCAAGATCAAAAACTTAATCTTAGTCGGCTATAACCCTGATCTACGTCGGTTGCAAGCCCTAATTTTTGTCGGCTAAAATTTAACTTTGTCGGCTTCATTGCCTCTGAACTCTTCTGTAGCTTCTATCGCGAAACTACAACATGTCACAATATCGCAACACCTTTGCAACTGTACACTTTCTTTTGGATTTTTGGCGATATCGCAACACTTTAGCCTTTGACGACTTCATCTAAGCTCTTGTCATGATATCATGACACTTTTGTCTTTGTCAGCATCAACTTTGCTTTTGTCGCGATATCGTGACACTTCTCCCTTTGTCGACCTCCTTTCTGCTTTTGTTGTGAAATCGCGACACTTATGCCTTTGCAGACTTCGACTTCACTTCTATCATGAAATCGTGACACTTCTATCTTCATAGCCTTCCTCTCTACTTTTATCATGAAATCGTGACACTTTCTCCAATCGAATGCTACCAAATCGATCTGTCACGAAATTGTGACACTTTCTATATCTGTTTGCTTTCTCTTCAACCTATCATGAAATCGCAACGCTTTCAGCTTTCGTACGTCTTCTTTGCAACCTATCACGAAATCATGACACTTTCATCTTTCGTACGTCTTCTTTGCAATCTATCATGAAATCATGACGCTTCTCATTTCAGACTCTTCCCTTTGCTACATGTTGCAAAATCATGACAGTTCTCACTTCGAGTTTTGTAGCATATCACAAAATTGTGACACTTTATCTTGTTTCCACTTTGTCTTTTGACTTGTCATGAAATCGTGACACTTTTTCTCTCGAACTCTCTCTCCTGCATCATGTCGCAAAATCGTGACACTTTTTTGTTCATTCAACCTTCCTTGCAATATGTTGCAAAATTGTGACATTTCTGACTCGAACATTCTCTCTCCTCTTTGAGTCGCGAAACTACAACATGTCACGATATCGCGACACTTTTCTAACTTGCTTTCTCTCTCCTGATTAAGTCACAAAAATGCGACATGTCACGATATCGCGACACTTTTATAACTTGCTTTCTTTCGAACCTGTCAAGCCGTAACCTTCATCAAAATAAATTATTTTACATCAAATCAAATTCCTTCAAAAGCTTCTTGACATCAATGACAACTTATACACTTGAGCAAAGGCAATGCACCCAAGGTACCCAAAATTGCCAACAATCTTCCCCTTTGTCATTGATGGCAAACCTTTATTGAAAACACATCTCAAGAGCCAAAACTGAAACCAATTGTGCTAACAACTGAGAAACTATGCCCACAACTGAGAATCTTCCTTTGAATTTTTGCTCCCCCTGACTTGAAGCTTTTCTCTTCACTTGAAGCTCTCCCCCTTACTTATATCTCTCCCCCTTTGTCATCAATGGCAAAGGGTCACCTTTGGGTCTCGAGACTAAGAATGAGCCTCTTAGCTTAGTCCCTCCCCCACCTCCTGATGAGGTGATAAATTTTGGGGTGAGAGTAAAACTCCCATTAGGCACTGATCATCATAAGCATCTATCACTTCCTTGTCGGGCCTTCTCTTGAACTCTTTGTCCATATTCCTGTTCCTGTTCCTGTTCCTGTTATCATTCTTGTTCTTATCCATGCCTTGATCCTTGGACTTTTTCATACCACTGTTCCTGTTCCTATACCTTGAAATTTTAGCTCTACACTGTCTAGCTGTGTGACCTTCATTGTTGCACTTATAACAAGTAACAATGTTATTTCTTTTAGGCATACCTGTTCTTTGAATCTACCGGTTCTAACTAACCCTGTTCCTGTTATTAGCCTTGCAAAAAATTGTCTTATGCCCAAACTGTTTACAAGAGTAGCAATACCCTTAAAAGAAATTACCACCTTTGAAACTATCATTTACCTTCCTTACTTGAGTCATGCAATGCGAAGCCATGTGACCAAACCTGTGACACGCAAAACATCTACCGTGAAATTTTCCTTTATTCGATCTCTTGGGTCCTAAAAACTTCTTCTCATTCTAAATTTTGTTTTCTATTTTTGTGCATCTATCATTCAAGGACTCATGATATGAAATACTTTCCTCATCAGAACTCTCTTCCTTTTGGAGTCTCTTACTAGACTCTCAAACTTTTTCCTTGCGTGGCTTAACAAAACCAAGGTCTATTTTATCTGTTGTCTTTCTTTGACCTTTGATGAGTGACTTAACATTTTTGGAGCTATCTTAAAACCTGTAAAGCTTATCCTTGTACTCTTTAATTTTCTCTTTCAAAGAATCCATTTTTTGTTCTAACTCACTATACTCAAGAACCTTAGACTCTAACTCATCCTTGAGTTCTTGTGTCTTAGCTATAGAGAAATCAAGATTTTCTATAAGATCATCTCTCTCCATACAACATTCATCTAACTTATCCTTGAGTCTATCATTCTTCTTTCTTTCCTTTTTCAAAGCACTAAGAGCATTAATAAGTTCACTTTCAAGATCCTTTATTTGTTTGCTTTCCGAATCATCAAAGCCTTTTCCAGATTTCTTATCACTAGAGGTGCTACCTTTTTCAAAAACCATACAAACATCTTATAGTTTTCTGAAGCATCCTCATACATACTAAAAACCAAATCATTATTTGTACAATCATCCTCAAGGTGACCAAAATTTCCACATCTAAGACATTTCATGATAATGAATCTATGTTTTGGTTCTTCCTCTTTTTCTGATATGAACATCTCATTTTCATTATCACTTGACGAACTTTCACTATCACTACTAGAACACTTACTTGCTTTGTCTAGGTAAAAACTCTTCTTATGCTTGTGAGAATACCTCTTTCCTTGATTGTTGTGCTCATCTTTGTCCTTCCCGTGATGCTTGTGCTTTTCAGAATTCTTGCTCTTAGAATCCTGTTTATCTTCATCACTTTCATTCTTGAGAACAGTACAGTCAGTAGCATAATGACAAAACTTTCTACAATTGAAACATCTTATATTTTTCATGCTTTTTGTGCTTTCTAGAGAACTTGCATTTCTTGCTTTAATATGCCTCTTCATCACTAGAAGACTCATCGCTCTCTTGAAGCTGTTTACCTTTGGAATTCTTGGTAGCCTTGAAAGCTGCCTCTTTCTTGACTTCAACCTTCACTTGAGTTCTCAACTCAAATGCTGCAAGTATACTATGGAGCTCATCCTTTTTCAACTTATCCAAATCTTTAGCTTCCTCAATAGCAGAAATATTTTCACTAAATCTATTAGGAAGAGATCTTAAAATCTTATCACAAACATCATTTTTAGCAAGCTTAAGACCTAAGTCTTTCATGGAGTTAACAACCTCATCCATACGAAGCATGTAGTCACTAATATTTTCATCATAATTCATCTTGAGTTGTTCAAACATACCTTTGAAGTGTCTCAACTTGGCCTTTATGACATTTGTATCACCTGTATGAACCACCTACAATCTGTTTCCACATTTCACTGGTTGTCTTGCGGTGAATCACTTTGGTGAGATCTGCTTTCCGTAAGCCTTTCGGGATTGCATTCATTGCTTTTGAATTGCTGTGGATGTAGGAGCCTTTCTTCTTTAGTATTTGGACCATGTACAGGAATAGTGTACTCATCTTCAATTACTTCCCATACCTCATTACCAAGTGCCATTAGATGAACCTTCATCCTTGCACTCCAAAGACCAAAATTTGACCCATCAAGAATAGGTGCTGCATTACCGCTTGAATAATCCATTGTGTTCTTAACCAGCTCTTCCTTCAAGCTGTTAAACTTTTCGAAGGCACCCGCTCTGATACCACTTGAAGAACACAAGCTTATACTGAGAGGGGGGTGAACAGTATAAGACCACTTTTTACTTTTCTTATCCCAATCAATATTATACAATATATCAATGGCAATATCAATAGCAGAAACTAAAGCAATGTACAAATCGTCACACACACATGAGACACCAATTTACGTGGTTTGCTCAATGTGAGCTACATCCATGGATAAAATATTTCACTAAATTTTATCAATCCAAATTTTAGGAATACCTTTCTCGATTACAATGTTTATGGGCACCAACCCAAAGGAGACACCAATCCCCTAATCTCGAGTTCATGGGCACCAACCCACAGGAGACACCAATCCCCTAGCTCTGCTCTGGCTAGTGATCCTCTAGAAGACCTCTGCCTCCGCTTCCCTTAGCAAATGGAACTCTATCCACAGAAGACACCTGTCCTCCCTGCTTTGGCTGGAGACCTCTGTCCTCAACTCTATCACCTCCAAAGCTGGTCCTTGAATTTGCAGTAAACACAGTCCTTCGATTTAGCACAAATGTCCTCATTCTCTTTCTCTGATCTGCACCAAAAATAGTCCTTCGATCTGGCACAAATGTCCTCGTCCTCTTTCTCTGGTCTGGGTACAAATTTGTCCTCAAATCTGCACCAATCTTTGTCCTCAACTGGTCCTCAAATCTGGTTCACAAAAGTGGTTCACAAGCTTTCACTAAAGCTTGCTTGATCTTCACCCAAGTCTTCACCAAGACTTGTCTCAGATCTGCTTTGCAAGTTCTCACTAGAACCCGCCCAAACTGCTCCACAAGCTCAACAAAAGCTTGCTCAAATTTGTCCAACAATCCCTCTCAATGACTTGTCCAAAACCTGCTCACAGGCTCTCACAAAGCTTGCCCATTATCTCCGAATGTCGTAAAAATAATGCACCCAAAAAATTTGTGCTTTCTGCTCCCTATGTGCTCTTGCTTCGCACTTAGCTCGATTTAGCACGACTCGCTCTCTATGCACCTCAGACTTAACTTGCGCACTTTAAAAAAAATGCCTTCAAATCTCGAAACAACCCTCCTTTTATAACAAAAATTTCAAGATCAAAAAACTTAATCTTAGTTGGTTGTAACCCTAATCTACATCGGTTGCAAGCCCTAATTTTCATCGGCTAAAATTTAATTTTGTTGGCTTCACTGCCTCTGAACTCTTCTGTAGCTTTTGTCACGAAACTACATGTCACGATATCGCGAAACCTTTGCAACCGTACACTTTATTTTGGCTTTTGTGACGATATCGCGACACTTTAGCCTTTAACGACTTCATCTAAGCTCTTGTCATGATATCACGACACTTTTGTCTTTGTCAGCATCAACTTTGCTTTTGTCGTGATATCGCGACACATGTCCCTTCGTCGACCTCCTTTCTGCTTTTGTCACAAAATTGCAACACTTATGCCTCTACAGACTTCGACTTCACTTATGTCACAAAATCATGACACTTCTATCTTCATAGCCTTCCTCTCTGCTTTTGTCGCGAAATCGTGACACTTTCTCCAACCGAACACTGCCAACTCGATCTGTCGTGAAATCATGACACTTTCTGTATCTGTTTGCTTTCTCTTCAACTTGTCATGAAATCGTGATGCTTTTAGCTTTCGTACGTCTTCTTTGCAACCTGTCGCAAAATCACGACGCTTTCAGCTTCCGTACGTCTTCTTTGCAACCTGTCGCGAAATCGTGATGCTTCTCATTTCAGACTCTTCCCTTTGCTGCATGTTGCGAAATTATGACAGTTCTCACTTCGAGTTCTGCAGCATGTCACGAAATCGTGACACTTTATCTTGCTTCCACTTTGTCTTCTGACTTGTCATGAAATCGTGACACTTTTTCTCCCGGACTCTCTCTCTTGCATCATGTCGCGAAATCACAACACTTTTTTGTCCGTTCAACCTTCCTTGCAATATGTCACGAAATCACGACATTTCTGACTCGAACATTCTCTTTCCTCTTTGAGTCGCAAAACTGCAACATGTCACGATATCGCGAAACTTTTCTAACTTGCTTTCTCTCTCCTGCTTAAGTCATGAAAATGCGACATGTCGCGATATCATGACACTTTTCTAACTTGCTTTCTTTCGAACCTGTCAAGTCGTAACCTTCATCAAAACAAATTATTTTACATCAAATCAAATTCCTTCAAAAACTTCTTGACATCAATGACAACTTATACACTTGAGCAAAGGCAATGCACCCAAGGTACCCAAAATTGCCAACATTTTTAATATTTGGTTTTATCAAAACCACTCAAATACCAAATCATAAATCATCATAAGTAGAAGTTCAAAAATGCAAACAGAGCACCCAATATTATATTCTTTTATATTTGAGTCAATGAAGATAATACTTATATTTTTATTACTAATGTTTTTTTCACAATGAAAGAATGCCATAATTCAAAAAATGTAATAGGATTTTTATAAAAAAAGAAAAAAATTCAAATGCTATTTTTGTTTAGAGAAAGGTAAGATAAAACCATATTTAAAAAAATCAGTTTCAAATTTTCAACCTTTAAGTTGGGAGGAGGGAGTTCTTTTGACCCAAAAGGTAATTTAAAACTATACCTATCATACTAATAAATAAATATTATTAAATATTAATTTTAATAATCTTCAGGTACTTGTTCTTCATGTGGGTGGAGAGAGACTGTCAAACATATTTTTTGGGAGTGTCCGAAGTCTAGAAGGATCTGGAGGAATTTTTCCTGGCTTTATAGCGGTGTGTTTTCTAGCTTCATCAGCTGGAAGAGGGTTATTTTTGGGGATCAGTTGGACTGTGCTTCTTTTTGCATTGTGTTTTGGCATATCATTAGGATCTCTATCCTTTTCAGTATATGGAAAGGACGTTGTAATCAAGTCTTTAGAAAAGAGGAGGTCCCCGTTAATATATTAATAAGTAATGCTAGTGTTTTAGTTTTTTGTCAAGTGAAGGCCTTTAGGGAGGCTATTTTGAAGCAATGTCTTAAGTTGGATAAGAATGTTAGATCCGATTGCTTGTTGCTTTTGCACAAGCTGATGTAATTTTGATGTATTTTTTATTCGTTTATTAATGAGAAAGTATTATTTCAATAAAAAAATATTAATTTTATAAAGAACCATAGACTATTTAATCATTTGATTTCATTTTATTTTATTTTATTTTTATTATATATAATCACACACCTTCCATCGTGGTTTGACCTTGTTTTTTTTTTATAAAAACCCAAGGCTATACCTTGGGGAAGTCCCACAAGAATAATTAGAATTTTTTATTGTTGTTGAAGTAAGGTGAAGTACAATGAGTGGCACAACTGGGGCCACACTCCCTCGAGGCATAATGAGAGCCTCCCTCCTTCTGATTTAAACTTAGGTAATATGGATAATAGTCCAATGACATATCGCTAGGGTGTTCCAATAGGGACTAATTAGACATTTCCTTTATAATATAAAACTCTTTGCTTCATACCACTTATACCCAATCTCTTAAACCATGCATGAAGTATATGTTAAGATTTACCCATGGAATTCAAACCTTTATTTAAAGTAAGAAAATATTTTCATCACTTGTCATAATGAAATGGGATGTGGAGAGGTATTATAGAACAATTACTAATTAATTTTTTTGGTTGTGGATTGAATCTAATTTTATATAAAATAAAATTTTATATTTTACATAAAATAGAGATCCCATAATATGATGTAGAAATACACACATCTTTCAAATAAGTTAAAGTGAATGAGAATTTGAAGAAGTTCTTTAAAAAACAAATAAAGGTGAATTTGTGTAGAAATACACACATCTTTCATATAATTCAAATAATTAAAAATAATATTAAAATATAAAATTATTTTTAATTTTAAAATTAATAAACATAACTTAAATAATGTCTATTTAAAAGTAAATGTAAGGCTTTGAAGCTTAGAATAGAAAAATTAATATTTGAATTTAATAGGATAAAATTGTACATAAAGGATAGAGCTATACACCATATTTTATTTAGTTGAATAAATATACATTAGGTAAAACCACATTCCATATGAAAATAATGATGCCATTGATATTAAAAACAACTTTATATTTTTATAATTCATCAAAATAATTAAAAAAATTAAATATATTTTTTCAATTTGTGTTTACTGTTTTTTTTAATTTTTATTTACTAATTTTTTTAATATATTTTTTTTTTCAAAAGGCACCTACGAAACGATAAGAAAAGGAAAATAATCCATAATCTAACCGTTCCGAAGTTTCTTACTTGAATGTATGCTTACCCTAAATTCTCACTTAGCATGATCTAGCATTGACCGATATTAAGCGACCTTCACTTGTAAAAGAAGCCAAGA
Organism: Wollemia nobilis; assembly: GCA_028583015.1. Lineage (NCBI taxonomy): Eukaryota > Viridiplantae > Streptophyta > Pinopsida > Araucariales > Araucariaceae > Wollemia > Wollemia nobilis. The sequence continues at coordinate 3,806,216 of JAQPPZ010000523.1, read as the reverse complement.
AATATACGGCTCTAGATATATCTTTTCCATCTTCAAATTTGACCTTAATTGTGTCTTGTCTTTGCAACGTTTTTGTAGCGATTATGCCTTTGCGAATTTGAGGACCTCTTTAGGACAGCATAATATTATATTACTGCCATGGCATTTCATTATTTGGACCAATATATATTTGGCTCGACATCGGTACTTTGTTACTCTGTTACATTGTCTTCTTAGCATTGGACACTATAGAAATATTATATTGTGTCTTTTAAGCAATTGCATGGCATTTTCTGATGCTCCATGATGATTATTATTTTTTAACTGTACCTTCATCTCGCGAGTTTATATTATTTTTTATACATGATTAGAATCATCGTATCAGTTGAGGTACTGAAAGTCAAAGTCAAAGTCAAAGCGTACACGTTTCATAAAAGCTTGTATCTTAGAAGGAATTCGAAACCTGTATTGTTTAATGAGAAATTTGTTTTGATTCAATCGTTATTGGCTGCACTGTACTTGGAAATTTCATTGACTCAAAGCACAATGCAGACAAAAACATTGAATCTAACAATATGTATTAAGGCTCACTAATCTAATCGAGAACTTTGTTATTTAGTAGTGTAATGCATGGTGCTTGCAGTATGGCGGGCAGTGGATTGTTGTACGGCATTTAGTCTACTAATGTTGAGCTTAATACCCCTTACTTGCCTATAGTAAAGATTTTTATTTACATTATAACGTTGCAAAACTTGGAAAAGATAGAGGGAAAAAAAACATTAACACCTTGAATCACATACCAGGCTGATAGAACTAGCACAAAGAAGACAATGAAAATTACCCTTCAGAAAAAGGTTACAGCAGGTACTCAGCTAACATAAATATAATTTTAATATAGGAGACTATGTTGGATGCGAAAAAAGCAAGAGCCTACTAACCTTTCTTATTAAATTGGAACTTTGTAGGGATAGACTCAAAAGGAATATCATGATGAGTGAGAAATACTTTTGAGTATATTCTTACTAAAAAAAACATAAATATTATAAAATAGTCTTCTCTTATCTTTATTAAATTATACATTAATTTTAAATTTACTTTAAAAAGAGGTAAGTATGGCTATTGCTTTATGGTTATTGCTTTTTTCAGTTGGTTCTGGGTGACTGCAAGTGATGGTTAAGATTGTGTAACCGCCAATGGTAGTTGGCTTGGTATGGTATATAGGATCAAGTGCTTGTGTTAGAGGGTTTTTATGGCGGTTGGTGTCCTCTAGTGCAAATATAGTGATATAATGTTGATTGGTTTGGTTGCAGTTGCAGCTCAAAGTTAATTTGACTCCATGTGGACTCCATGGCTGCAATGGTTAGGCTTCTCAAGGTGGATGTCAAAGGTAGTTGGGATCTCCATGTTAGTTTTTGATATTATATATTTAAGGTATTGCAACCATAAAAACTAAAATGAGCCGACAGGCAGTTGCCTTAGTGGCTAAAAATGGTGGTTGTTTCTTAAGTGGTTTTGTGTTCAAACCCCTTGAGGGTGGTTGTTAATGTAATTTGTAAACGTTCTCCTTGATAAAAACTAAAATGACCAAGCAATATTAACTATATGATAATGACAATATAATAAGCAAGAAAAACTTATAAGATGCTTCAATAAATCATAAAACTGCCATTAATTAAATCTCATGAAAATAGTACAATGTTGTATAATGGAGGTCTCAAACACTCCATATTTCATACATGCTCTACATTGTATCTACTTTCTCTACTCCTCTCTCTTCTACCACTTTATCAAAGGCCTCTTTATAAAGAGATATGTATCTTGGCCTTTCACCAACTTATGACTCTTTATCTTCCTATTCTATGACTCATGTACATGTGGACTACATACACATTTACATCAGCAAGTACTAATTTGCACATTCTAACACTTATGTATTTATTACATTGCATAAATTAAATACTCAAACCTTAATCTAAGACAAACTCCTAATCTATAAATGTACCCAAGGTGGTACTTTGGCATGTACCAAATAATGTAATATATTCCAACGCCCCCCCTGTATTGCATTATTTTGTTATTGAAGACTTTAGTCTTCAAATTGGTCTTCGTCCTGGTTTTAGAACTTAAGCTCTTCTTTTCTGTATTCTTCATTGTGTCCTTTGTCTACATCCTAATCAAGTAAATAATTAGTATCTTCATCTTGTTACTTTAATTCATTTTGATCAGTATTTAGCTTGAAAGTATTTTCTTTCATCTCCATATTTTATTTTCAATTATACTTCCTCTTTCTTCTTCTTCATTTCTGCATTTTTACTAGTGATATATCTTCTTCATCGTAGTATATCATCACAATTGTATTGGCTAGGATTCAGTAGTTCGTTGCTAATATATTCATTTTTTTTATATGTTGATAAAAAATCAATAAAACCATACAAGAAACAGAGAATCCTAAAACAATAACCTTTACAAGAGCCAGAAGAAAGAGACCCTCAAAACCACCGAGCACCCGACCAAAAAAATTAATGATAGATATATCATCAAACATTCTTCTGATGTAAATATAACTATGTTTTGAGTATTCCACCAAGATTTGAAAAGTACTTCATGAAGATGACCAATTAATGTCATAAAATTTCCTTATTTTGCTTCCTTGAGAAATTAAGAGAATATTTTTTTTTAACTAGTGGACAAATACTTGTATCCATCAAAAGTATCTATTAAGTTTTGTATATAAAATTTCAATTCATGAAATAGTTCTTCATTATTGAATGCATTCTTCACTATTTCATCCATGCTTCTTTTATTTTAATCTCTGAAAGTAGAATTCCTTATAGCTCCCTAGTATTATGTATTGAGAACAATTTTGATAGAAATATTTTAACTTTCAAAAACCATCGAGGTTGATTACCTATGAATCCCTAGGTTAGAGATCAAATTCAATGAACTCTTTTTACTTCTCAGATTTGTAGGATATCCTAATTTATTAATGGTTTTGTCAAGTTTTTAATTTTTCAAATCTCCAAGTAAAATTTCTTTTAACTCCTTAGTATTTTATTATGAGATCAATTTTGAAAAAACATTTTTAATTCTCAAAATTTTTAGAACTCTTTATATCTCCCGAGTGTTTTGAATATATTATGGTCTTAATAAAGTGCTTAGCCTTCTTAATTTACATTTGAGTTGAATACCTTTTATCTCCCAAATGTTCAACTTCTATTCTTCACCTTATTTCTCCCTATTAGTGAATAAAAAGCTAAATATAATTTTGATGCACTTTTAATTGATGAAATTTTCTATCTTCAAGACTTTAGATTTGGATTCCTTATGTCTCATTAATTTGAGCAAGAGACTAATTCCAATGTAGTTTTCCAAATTTTTAATAACTTTATGTTTTGCTTTCTATATCCTTTAAATTTCAATGATATAGTTTCTAAATTTCAAGATATTTAGTTTGGTGTTGAACTCCTTATATCTCCCTAATTAGAAATTTAGAAAATAAAGGATATTTGAAAATTTAATGTTTCAATTTCAATGTAGAAAACTTTATTCCTCCTAGTTAAATTATTTGCAAATATTTCAATACTTGAACTTCAAATAATGCATTTTTCAAAAGGCTCTCAAGTTATATTCTCCTTACTTCAATAAATTTTCTAATCAATCAATAAATCATCTAAGGTTACCAATTTATTTCATTATATCTCCATGAATTTAATTAACTAAACTTAACCTTAGAATTAATAAACCTTATGCCTCCTTAACCTTAATAAATATGCAAATAATATTTTAATGGTAATATACCTCCTTTGAGATGAGGCACTACATATTGGTATGTTGCTCCTTTGATTACAACCTTCACGCTAATTCGGGCCTTGTTCTCCTCTCAGTATTCAATGATTGGCAAGGTCCTTTCACTACATTTATTGCTCTTCCTTTTATGGTGCTCTTTTCAACTTTTGATTGTCCTCCTCTTGCCTCTTCAAAATTCTCTAACATTGTATGCTTAGTATGCATGCTTTGTTTATGGTTTGGGCTCTTCATACCTGACTATATTCATTTTCTTATGTGCCATACGATACTTCAACGTAATATTTGAATATTACTACTTATTGCTCTTATCTGTTAGGTGGCATAGGTGTTACTTTAGATGTTACACAAATCTTCAAACATTGTAGTTATTACTTTACAACATGTGGTCTCCTTTCTCAGTGAGCACTGGTTTGGAATGTTATAAGCGGTCCTAACAGATGCTCCCTTTTCTTCTATGCCAAGTGGCCTATGAAGTCTTTAACTAACATGACACATGGTGGCTCGACTCATCTCTTGCATGTAACCTTTCTTTTGGCACTCACTATTCCTTTCATTTTCTTAACATTCTTTGCCAACTCTTCTCTCTTTCAACGTACATTGTTTGACCTTCCTTTTGTAACTATTGAGCACTTCTTAATTTCTAATGTTTTATAGTGGCTATTTTCCTTCAATGGATGCTCCTATTTAGTGGTGGTGGCTCCTCCTTTGGTGGTGCTTTAACACTTCTTCTTTGGTGGTTGTTTCACCACTGTTTTACCAGATATTCAAACCTCTTAACCTAGGTAAAAACTATGTTACTTTCTTTATTGTTATTCCTTAAGACTTGAACCTTTGTCCTTGTTTTGGCTTTGTCCTTATGTTATTTTTCTCTCATTTATTTTGTTGCAAGTTTTGATCCAATGTGAGTATTACCTTCTTGGATTTTTAGCACCCTATTTGGTGTCTTTAGACACCTTGAATATGTCAACTTTGAGCACTTATTTTGCTATTTCTTCTTCACTTTGTGGTTTCTCCTTTTTCACTTGATGATTCTACCACTAACGATTGCAACTTTTTGTGTCCCTTTGGTGTCTTTAGACACTTCAACTCATGCTTTTATTTTGCTACTTTAAAAAAACTAATATGGTGCTTTTAAAAACTAGAAATGAATATGTTTGAAACTTAGATAAAATACCTTTATTGCACAAAAATTTTAAGACCTTTTAAGTCTTCTTTTGTAGATTGCCTTCTTGAATTTATCAAATGGTCCTTATTTTTTTTAATATGGTGGCACCTCCTCTTCCTCTTGGTGGTTTTACTACAAATTTGGTGGATCCTCTTCACAAAGACTTGTTGTAGCTTTTACCTATGCTTTATGGTGTATTTGGACACTTTAACTCAACCTTTTTCTTGTGCACTATACATTCTCCCCTTGCTTAATAATATTGCACTTTGATAGCTCTAAAAAATAACATGCATTAAGCACCGTCTACTTCTTCTTATTACTCCTTTCAAACAACTTTTAACTCTATCTTGTGTTGATGTATTTTGTAGGTTTCAAGATGATAATGCTACCTCCTTTCTTGACTTGAAAATTTTAAACTTAAACTCCTTTTGCTACCTTTAATAACTTTAATATGGTTCTTTAAAAAACTTTATAATGAACTAATGTAAATTTTCAAATAATAAAATTTTATAGCACCAATTTTGAATACCTTTTGGCCTCCTTTATAGCTAGCATTATTGGTGATTTGGTTAGCATTATTGGTGATTTGGTTCACCTATTTGCTACCCCAAAATATGTAAACTTTGGAGCTATTTCTTCTACTCAATTCTTGCCTCAACCTTATCAATTTTGTAGTTTCAATTCCTTGAGATTTGCTACCCTAAACTTGTCAATCTTGTAGCTTCTAATGTTGCCCTATTTTATTGATTTTCTTCCTTCTTTTGATACCCTATTTAATTGATGATGTTTTGTGAATCACCTTCAATGATTAAGTTTTTTATGGGAAGGTCAGCCAACATGGATAAATCTTGGTATAAATATCTAGCTTCAGCCATGTGATTTTGTTGGAAATTTGAGGTATTTTATGTTGTCATTGATGTCACATGGATCACATTGAGTTTTGGTGGCCAAAGTATTTCATAAATAAGCATTTATGATATTTTGGAAAGCATGGATATATACAAGGTTTTTGTGAAAACCAAGGTAGGCAAAATAAAATGTTTTATTTAAAACTATGGATGGAAGATTTAAAATGGGTTTTTCTTAAAACCCAGGTTGGATTTTTGTTTCATCGAAAAAGGTGCCCCGGTGATGGAGATATTTAATTTTAAATATTTAGTTTAAATTTTAATTATTTAAAATTTAAATTTAAATTTTAAAATTAAAATTAAAGTCATCGCCGACATCATAAAAACCATGCGCCATCAAAATGAAATTAATAATTAAAGGTGCTAACGTATGTGAAATTAAAGGAAGGTTGAATATATATATGCCCCGAACGAAGAGAACAAAAAGCGAAAGCCCCGAAATCCTTCGATGTGATAGCATGGTCCAACGGTGATCTTGGGAAGCATGGAGTTTTTGGTTGCGACAGGGAATGTGTTTGATTCCCACCGGGTTTGATTTTCATAGAGCATGTAAGAAGAGTATTTGGTGCATGTTTTTGGCATGAGCAATGACAGCGAAATATAGGAAACATTTTTGCTCTCTATCCTATGTGAGCAGATAGCTCACATGGTCTTTGACACTGCGGCTGTGGTATTGAGTGGGCAGTGATGAGGGTTCGATTCCATCTAAGAGGTAAGTAAATGTTTTATTGAATATTTTTTATTATTGCCTAATGTTGGAGGGATAAGGTGATGCTAAGGGAATAATGTTTGATTAAATTTTTATTTACTTGGAAGGCAAGATATAAGGGTTGAAATGCATTTTTAGAAAAAGAGAATTTTTTGGTGTTTTCCTTTTTTATAAGTATACCATATTATATATCGTTGGAAAGCTTATTTCGAGGGCTATTTGATTAACTTAATTATATGGAGAAAAAAGGTGTATGTAAAGATATATTTCTATTATTGTAAAGGGGTTCAAAGTGAAGGTTGTTTTATTCTTTTTCAAAGTGTGTTGAGTGTGGCAGATTTCCAAAGGAGTTTTTTCATCTTCATAAAAGGTATGGGCGCATTCTCCTATTGATTGATTATGGTGGTTGATTTCTGAAATATCATTGGAGAGAAAATGATTGATTGTAGTTTCCTTTTTGAAAGTGGTTGGTTGAATGCTTCAAGGTTTTCTAGTTTGAGAGTTGTGGTTAAATCTTGTTTTATAAGCATAGTTGTTAAAGCCCATTGGTTATGCAAAGAAATTTAAAATAACATGAATATCATTTTTATATGAAGAATATTTTATTAGCATTGTTGTTGAAGCCCATTGGTTATGCAAAGAACTTGAACTTGAGAAGAACATGAGTATCATTGTTATGTGAGATTTGTGGTTGAGAATTGTTGGAAACATTTGAGTTGGTTGATACATGCTTGGACTAGGGTTTGTAAGAAAGAGTTTTTCCTTGTGGTAGTTGGTTGAGAAGAGTTGTTTGAGCCTAGTCAAGTGATTGTGTGAAGTGGTTGTTCAAGTTCCATGAAACAAACTATTCTATATTCTGGATTTGAGTTGAGATTGAGATTTGAGGATAGAACGTATTGAGTCTCTAACAATTCTCTTTATGCTTCTATGAGATTGCTTTGAGTTGAGAAAGATATTGGATTTGAATATAGAACATATTGAGTCTCTAACAATTCTCTTTATGCTTCTATGAGATTGACTTGAGTTGAGATCATTGTGGATCATAGTTATCATCCTTTGAAGAGTGTATTATCATTCATTGTTGAGTTCATATTTGAGCCTTGACTTCATAGATTTGTGGATAAGATTTGAATGTTACTTGAGCATGAATGGTTGAGCCTTCGAGAAGGTCTTTAAGATAGATTTTTGGATAAATTTGTGGCAGTTTTTACGAATGATTGATTGAGCCTTGAGAAGGCTTTTGGGACAGATTTGGACAAGTTCTGTGTGAGCTTTTTGAGCATATTTGGACAAGTTTTGTGTGAGCTTGTTGAGCAAATTTGGACAAGTTCTATGTGAGATTGTTGAGCATATTTGGACAAGTTTTGTGTGAGCTTGTTGAGAATATTTGGACAAGTTTTGTGTGAGCTTGTTGAGCAAATTTGGACAAGTTCCATGTGAGCTTGTTGAGCAAATTTGAGCAAGTTTTGTGTGAGCTTGTTGAGCAGATTTTTGACAAGTTCTATGTGAGCTTGTTGAGCATATTTGGACAAGTTCTATGTGAGATTGTTGAGCATATCAGTGGAGTGCCTACCTAAGCATATCAGTGGATTACCTACCTGAGTAGATAAGTGTGTTGCCTAGCTGAGTAGATCAATGGATTGCCTACCTAATCAGATAAGTGTGTTGCCTAGCTAAGAAGATCAATGGATTACCTACCTGAGCAGATCAATGTGTTTCCTACTTGATCAGATTAGTGTGTTGCCTAGTTGAGCAAATTATTGGATTTCTTACCTGAGTAGATCAGTGTGTTTCCTAGTTGATCAGATCAATGGATTGCCTATCTGAGCAGATCAATGTATTACCTAGCTTTGAGCAGATCAAAGTAATCATTGTATTGGATAAGGATACTTATTTTTGTGTGAAATATTATAAGGATATTACCTTGTGGAGTACCCCAAATTGGTAGAACCATGTTAAATCTTGTGTCTCAATTGTGTGTGGTGACTTGTGATATTTCTTACTATTGTTATCCGAGTTATTAATGCACACTTGCTATATTTGGTTATTGCAATTAAGGACATTAATTGATATTGGTTTGGAAAGAAAGTAAAAAGTGTGTGCTATACTGTTCACACCCCCCTCTCAGTATAAGCTTGTGTTCTTTAGATTTCTCTATATATCAATATTCTTAGAAAACACCAAGATGATCCTGACAAGGTCATATTTGATGATACTACCACAACCAGCCTTGTCGAGATTACCTTTTGAAGCTCCATAAAAATTAAATTTGAACCATACCATTGAGGGAGGTGTCCATATTTTGTAGGATCTATCAAGAGTAGACTTGGTTGAGTAATGAGGGACAAAAGAGAGACCAAAAAGAGCATAGAGTCTAGATTCCAAACTTGGATGAGGAGCATCCATGGTAGGGATCACAAGAGCATTCTCAATAGTAGTAGTCAGGAACATTAAGTTAATAGAGTGAAGATATCTTGAAGCACCACTAAAGGCTCTATTGTTACTTTTAATCTAGAATTACCACAAAAATGAGGTAGACAAAAATACCAAAGAGATTTAAGATGATGGTGAAAAAGGAGATTGGACCACTACTCACACAATTCGATGATGGAATTGGATTAAGCCCATGAAATGCAAAATGATGAAAGGAGAGAGAGTGCAACATCAAATAAGAGAAAAATAACTCAAGGAACAAGTTATGGACCGAATTCCACCCAAAAAGGTAAAGATAACAATAATTAGGAATAACTAAGCCTCTACTTAGAAGGTTGTCAATGGTCAAGATCTTATTTTAAGCAACCAACCACAAAAAGAATACAATCTTGGGAAGAAGGAGTTTATGCCAAATGATGTGAGTAGGGAGCCACTTGGTGGGGGGATCATACTAAAGGTAATAAGTAAACTTGAAAAATAAAATACCATTGTCACAAGCACACCAGAAGGGGGTATCCTGCGGGAAGACCTCTAGGAATGACATAGGTCCTAAGAAAATTGGAGAGGAATTTAAAATTAGTCAATTGATCATTATTTAGGCCAACTAGAGGTATGAAATTCTAGGTAGGATTGTGGGATGGCCATTTTGAGATGAAGTTGCAAATAGACTCACCAAAAATATGGTTCATGATGGGTTTTAAACCTACTAAAATGGGATCATTAATCAAATATTGATCCTTTAACCAAGGGTCCTCCCAAAAATGGATATTTCTCCCATCGCATAGGCACCATATGAGCCATTTCCTAAGGATGAATCTAGTTTTGGTAACATATTTCCAAAATGAGGATCCTTCTGGGAGAGGGCCATCATTAAGGAGGGAGTTTCTCTAAAGATTCTTGCTTTGAATAATATCCACCCAAGTAGTTTTGGTGTTGGTGAGGATTCTCCATCCCTGCTTGGATATAAGGGCCATATTCATTTTTATCACCTTCTTGAAACCTAAGCCACCATGAAATTTCTTAGAGAAAATTCTATCCCAGGTGACTAAAGGAAATATTCTTCTATTCTTGGCCTCTATCCAAAGGAATATTTTTTTGGATTTGTTCAATATTTTGGCACACAGAGTTTGGAGCTTTGAATATGGACATGAATAATATGAAAATAATCTAAATACATGCTTGGACTAAAGTGGATTTGGTAGCTTGAAAAAGAAGGGATTCCTTCCATCCAACAAGTTTTTCCATAAATATTTCAATAACATTATTCCACATATTTTTTCGATGGGCTACCCTAGAAGAGATGAAGAACTAGGTATGTGTAAGGTAAGCTATATATCATCCATCCCAAGATTCTAGCAATTTTGAGTTGTCTATGTATAGGGGTTTTGATGAAGAAGATTTTGCTTATCTCAAAATTAACTTTCTGATCGATAGCTTCCTTGTAATACATCAAAATAGGCTTAATATTTTTGGCTTCAAAAATTGAAGTGAGAGTTTCTAGGATGGTATCATCAATGAACCGTTGGTGGGTTATGGTATTGAGACTAGAAGATACCTTAATTCCAGAGATATCACCCAAAGAACAAGTAACCTTAAGAGATCTACCAAGGGCCTCTGCCAGAATAATGAAGAGAAAGGGAGACATAGGATCACCTTGTCTTAAGCCTCTATGACTTTTGAAGTACCCTACCACTTACCCATTGACAAGAATAGAGAACCAAGTAGATGAAAGGTATTCTTTTATGAGAATGATCCAATCGTTATGGAAGCTAAATTTAGAGAGAACATCAAAAAAAATTCCAAACAACCCTGTCAAATATTTTGTTCATATTTAGCTTGAGAAAGAGTCTAGATATTTTGCTTTTGGTTACCAAATGCATGATATCATGAATTATTATGGTGTCATCGATAATAAGTCTATATTGGATGAAGATTCCTTGATAGGGATAAATGATAGGTAATATTTATTTCAATTTGTTGGCTATCATTTTAGTAATAATATTATGAATGACATTACAAGGATTGATAGGCTGATAATGAGGATAGAGAGTGATAAATTTAAGACTTGGGAATAAGGATAAGGAAGGTTGTATTGACATATTTGGGCAAGACTTCAAATCTTTGGATATATTGGATGACAACTATAATATTAGGACCAATTATATCCTAGAAGCATTGAAAAAGCTTGGGTGGAAACTATAGACACCAAAATCAAGCACATTAAATACTAATTAATTAAGAAAAACTAATGAGTATATGTAATATTAATTAAATTAATTAATATTAAATCAAACATCCATTCAACTAATATTAATTAATTAATGCCTAGGCTACACATCCATTCACCCCTCCTCAATGGGACCACTCACCCTTCCATCCCCCATGGCCATATCATTCGTAGTTCACTTTAGTTCCACCTCACATATTTCATCCTGGTTATGCACAAGAAAATATTACATTATGCAAAAATAAAATACATGTTGACTCCACCTCTACCTTATCCTTATCTAGATGGGTGAGGATTGTCCTCACCCAAATCCAATCTGTAGTTAACTGCAATCACAACCTCATCACACCTCATGCAAGTTAACTAGCACTTAAAATATAAGGAGGTCAACATGGAGAAAATAATTAAAAATTCAAAGATAATACCCTTCACTTCAGTTTCACAAGTTAACTGAACTTAGTGGATAAAGAAATATTTATTTTAAAATAAATAAATAAGCATGCTTTTATTCAAATAAATTTAACTAATGATCAAGCATGTTAATATTGGTTGTTTACTTGAGTGGAGGAGATCCCAAGGTGTCTTCATCCTTGCATGCATATCATTTGCATGAGGCCACCCTCCTCCATCCTAAAAACTATAAATGCACCCCTATGCCCTCATTATGAAGAGGATGGTTCATGCATCAAAGCAATACTAAAATCTTGAGCACACTTCACACCCTAAGATGCCAAAATTAAATCCTATGTAACCATCCTTGTCCTATGTCAGACCCTGATTATAACACTTTGTATTGTTGAACATGAATTTTGGTAGCAATAGAACCTTGTAAATCATGATCATATGATCATGGATGGTATTTATTTATGGTCATCCAAACCTAGATGGTCGACATCCAACCCATGCAGAAACTTCCAAAAATAGCACAGGGTAACACAAAATAACATGACACACCATGACAATAATAATATAATACCGCAACAACAACAACGTTTGCAAGTAAGTTAATATCCATGTACATTAATTTTCATTTGATACACTCACACTTACTTTATGCATTTTGGTTATAGTTTATATTCTTGAATCTAGGTCTCATTTCAATAGGCCCGACATATGCTATTAACCATTTATATTTCACTTGTGTGCAGGCATATAGGTTTAGAGTGAGTAGACCCAAATATAGTAACCAGAGCCTGACCATTTATCCTAGACGGTCAAAGATCACAACCGTTTGGCTACCAGACAATCAAAGTACACGATCGTCAGACCCTTGATGGTCGATGTCCAAACACAGATCTGAGCGATTAGAAGTAGATCTAGTGAACACAAACACAAATGTAGTAACCTAGATCCAGTAGAAGTGACAGCCACGACAAACCCATCCTCTAGTGTTGTAGCGATAAAAATACTAAGGCAACATCATTATTTGTAAAAGGGAAACCAATCCCATAAATGCTTGTGTAACCCTTGTGAGGGTCATTATTGTAATCAGATAAAATAAAAAGTATACAAAATACAATACAATACATATTTTATTGCTTTTATTTTATTTTATTTATATAGTGCATATTTTTATTATCTACAAGATGGTGATCACAGTGGAACCATTCCCATAATTATATTGTTTGCATAAAACTTCTGATTTGTTCATTGTTTTTATGATTAATACAAATTTTATTGCTACATTTTAAAGATTTTTGATATTTTCCATTTCAAGTTTTTCATAGGTTGCAGACAAGCACACGTAGATGAAACCGTCCAACCTAGGACGTCTTCAACCTACAACAGTATGATCTAGGATGATCTCAAACAAAAATGGGCTGACCCTAGATAGTCACAGAACATAGTTTCCAAACACCTTCGATCTTTGAAACAATGCAGGATCATAGATATGGGGGAATATTATTCTTTTTTGTTCTAAGTTTTTAGTTAGTAGTAGTCTTAGATAAATAGATTTAGAATTATTTTATTTATGTTTTATTTTGTATTGTAAACAATAAGAGTTGTTTTTTATTAGGATGGAATAATCAGTGACTTATCCTTTCATGCAAGGTTTCAAATTTACATCACACACAACACATTTTGCATAAACATTGATGAGTTGGATTTCATCACCAACAATTGATCAGGACCAACGACATTGGAATTCATATCCTTCCATTGGCTCACCCCATAGATATCATAGTAGATCCCACAAGAAGTTTTTTGAACTTCGTCATTGTAAAATACCCCACTCTTGAGGATATCTTGAGTGAGTTAGGTTAGATACCCCTTTGTTCATAGGGTGTATTAATTAGTGGACCTGTAGCTATCATTATTATCCAAGTCCATCCAAGGGTGAAGCAAAATCCTACCTGGGAAAGTGGTAGGACTTAGATAACACGACTTCCTTTGGGAGGGTTATTTTGTCTCCTTAGGTTATAATAAGTCATAACCATCCTAGGAAGCCATTTCAGTCATTATTGTATCACTTTATCGTCAAATGAGTGGGCATAAAAACATCTAGTTAGATTACATTCTACCCCTACCATCCATAGTTTCTTGGATTAGGACTCAATAAAATACACAAAGCAAAACAAAATTCCAAAAAAAAATCAAAATACAAAAATAAAAAATAGTTTCAAAAATCTTGGAAACACATCAACTCAAACAACAACATACTAAAACAAATAAAATTAAAACTATTGCTTGTTTTATTGCTTGATTGTGTAGATAGAGAAATCCATTATCACACTACCAAGCCCACATTTTATCCATTACCCTGTCAGCTTATGGTTTTGAATTGAATTCAAGTCCAAGCCTAAGCTCGAGACCAAGCTACAATGAACCAATCTAGTTAGATCTCCCATCCATCCATCACTCCTTTGATGTAGTAGGAGGTAACCTTATAACCACCCCAAGGTAGCTTGTCCATATACACCCATAAAACCACCACCAAACTACTTGAGACACATATCTTGGGCACTACCGACTACCACATCCCCACCAACATCATTGAATTCACTGGTCTAGGGACACATGTGTACTCAGGCTACATCACCCACATTGACCTTGATACTATGCAATCTCTCCATGGAGGACTATTTCCCTTGTCATATTCACCACAACCATTCTTATCACCATTGACCATTTCACCCCATTTGGTATCTTCCATGTCCCAAGGGCAGGTGTATACTCATGCAACCCACCTTGCTGAGCCACATCTTGAGTATGGCATACCCACCAAATAATTCCCACTTGGGGGTTCTAATACCTAATCCAATGTAGGCCATATATCTGCATCAGTGGATCTGAACCAATACCACCGGGTCTATGTTAACATGACATCTCACTTGCTTGTGTCTACTCTACCTACCTCATCCCATCTTCCACAATTGCCACCCCAAGTGCCAAGCCACCCAACTTCCATAGCTATCCAAAAATTATTGTTTGCATAATCTCCATCATGGGCCACTCAACCACCAGCCATATAGGCTTTAATTCATTTACAAAAATACCAACAATAATCCACTCAACCACTAGAGCCCAGTACCTACGACTAGTCACCACCCCAACAATACCAATAAATTTTGTTATAATAGTACTACCAATAACAACCTCCACCAAGAAAACAATACCAGTAGCTTTCATTGTAATAGTACTACCAACAACAACTTCCACTTACGCAATAGTACTAGCAACTTCCACCACAATAGTACTACCAACAACAACCTCCACCCCTATAATAGTATCAGTAGCTTTTGCCACAATAGTACTACCAACAAAAACATCTACCCATGCCACAACATCAACAACAACCACCCATTCAATACAAATAATAATAGTTGTAGCAACAACCTCCAACCATGCCACAACATCAACAACAACCACTACCAACAACAAAAACTACAACAACAACCTCCACCCATATCACAACATCAACAAATAATACTACCATAAATAATACTATAAGACCCCAATAGGCCTAAGCCCACATCATACAAATAATATCACCATTGTGCTTACCATAGGTGACAAGGTCATGATATCAATAATTACATTTTATTTAAATATTTGGTACAAGACCTTATCAAAAAGGGGGTCATTTTCATAGATAATTCGCTCATGCCACCCAATAAAAACCTCAAAATTTATCAAGGCCCCTTGCCACAATACAAGAAAAACCAATAATTCCATTCACCACCATCCACCAACACTCCCCCAAACTAGGTCAACCACCTCAACATTGCCATGTAGAATCACAATTTTGTAGGGATGATCGACAAACACAATCAAGTACTATCCTACTATCCTGATCAACAGACCCAATCAAGTACTACCCCCAACATGTTGGAATCATCTACTATGCCATCCCCACCAGTGCAGGTCACACTATGCCCCCAACAATGAGTCATATTTCTCACAAATTGCCTTACACAGAGACTCAGAATGGGATTGGCCAAACTCTTAATTTATGAGCTCATACAATAGTCACCCTCGCATCGTGAGGCACTGATGAAAATCTTGAAATCCATTGACCTTCACACTCAAGATCCAAATACCTTCACAAATTTTATGGGTAACATTAAGACTTGCATGGAGCCCATAATAAATTTATATGATTATGAGATCAAAACTTTACCAATAAAAGTGCTAGATCCTCCACTGCATATTATAGCTCATATCAAACACAAGCCCTTTAAACAAGTTCTGGTCAACATAGATTTATTGATGAACATAACATCTGTGGCACTCCAACACCTCCACTTACCACCTTCACACATAGCTTCATCCACCTTCACTTTATGAGCCTTCAATGATGCATTGTTCTCAACACTTGTGACAATCATTTTACCTATTCAAGTAGGTGGAAAGCCTATTCATACTTTATATCTCATCCTTGAAGGAGAAATACAATACAATGTCCTACTTAGAAGACCATGGATTCAATATATGTGATGCATCCCTTTAACATTACATCATTGTCTCAAATATGTGCATAAGGGCCATGTACATTGTATCCCCACTCATGAGGAACCTTTCAAGTACTATAACTTGATATATAATTTGTACAAGCCTCCCCTACCATCCATACACTTGTACCATACCTCGACCTTGCCTTAACCAAATCCTCGACCAATATCATCACAACTTGACCTATATTTTCCATGACTAATTACCTATCTACCTACCCAATCTAAACCATCCAATTTCCATTTATCCCTCATTCCACCACACCTGACTCACTACATCATCTCAACTACTTTGCATAGTCCACAACCTTCACCATCATCATACCATCCACCTACCTCCACTTCCACCCAACCCCATACCATTAGGAAAAGCCAACCCCATCACCCTGCAAGTCAACATGGTCTCCATTGACATGTTTGTATCCCTTCACAATCCAATACACCCATCCAATCCCATCCATAGTGATCCAAGTCTTATTGAATTTGAGAACATTTCCACCTCATCATCCCCTATTTATTTCCTTCCATCCAACCAATTGATCCATCAAGCCAATACCTACATCTTGGATGCCTCATTACCTTCTTTGTCTACCATTCATCATGTTAACATGAGTGATTCTGAGTCACCCGTTTTATAAAATATAGTATATGACATCCAAATCATCCCCACTCCCCACCAATTGGAGGAAGGTTTCCACATGCTCATCAAGGACACTTCGACATAGACCTTAGCATTGATTTAGAACACTTGTAAATCATAAAAATTAGAATAAGAATCTCTTTTGAAGAGCATGAATAGTTCATTATACTACTTACCGAATACAAACAAGTGTTCTCATGGTTATACAAATATATGTCGAGCCTTAACCCTAACTTAGTGGTCCACAATATCATTTTGAGCCTTGATGCAAAACTAATAAAGCAAAAATTATGGAAGCTTCATCCTACCATAGCCCTAATGGTTAAAGAAGAGTTACAAAAACTTCTAGATGTGTGTTTCATTCAACCCATTGAATGCCCAAAATGGGTTTCTAATATGATACCCATTAGCAAACCTATCAGAGGGATATGCATTTGCACAGATTTTCATGATCTCAACAAAGCATGCTCTAAGGATAACTTCACGTTTTTGAACATGGATATGCTCGTGGATTCTACCACTGGACACAAAATGCTCTCTCTAGTGTATGGTTTCTTAGGGTATAACCAAATTTGAGTTAATCCTGAGGATCAACACAAATCAGTCTTCACAACACCTTGGGGGATATTTTGCTACAAAGTCATACCATTCGGTCTAAAAAATACAAGTGCTACATATCAACGTGCCTTGACTTATATATTCCATGACTAAATACATAAGATAGTGGAATATTATGTATATGATCTATTGGCCAAATTGAAAACATGTCATAATCACATTACCATTTTGCAAAATAAATTTATCGGCTACTCGAACACAAGGTACGACTTAACCCCAAGAAATGCTTTTTTGGTGTCACATCTAGAAAAATCTTAGGGCTTATTGTCTCCAAACAAGGCATAAAATTCAATCCATATAAAGTCAAAGAAATTATCGAGATGTTACCCCCTACAAACCTCAAAGAGAAATGTAGTTTATAAGAAAAATCCAAATGATCCATCGCTTTATTTCTCAATTATCAGATAAATTGAAATGTAAGCCTTTCAACCATATATTAAAAAAGAGGGTTATATTCACATGGAATCAAGAGTGTCAAGATGCTTTTGATGCCATAAAATAATATTTTGCATCCCCACCTGTCTTGACACGACCTCTACTTGGTGTTCCATTTCATTTGTATATATCCACCATGGACTTTGCCCTTGGTATCATGCTAGCCCAGAAGAATGAAGCAAATAGAGAGCAAGTTATTTATTATATCAATCAAAAATTGGTAAGCTACAAAAGTATGCATATTTCAAAAAACTATGCCTAGCAATTATCTTTGCAACTAAAAAACTTTCATGTTACATGATCGGCCATACCACATATGTCATAGCTAAAGAGAACTCTCTATTCTATATGATGGGCTACACCGATACGAATAGTAGAACTTCCAAATGGATAATGCTTTTAACAAAATTTGATCTTGAATTCTACCCAAAAATCCATCAAATGTTAGGTAATCGCAGATCAACTCGTTGAAGATCTGTTACCAGATGAGCACCCACTTATTATAAAGTTGCATGACGAAAATGTATTCAATATCACAGAGCAAGAGAAAAATGTTAAACTAGAGGAGGAGGTTGATGTTGTCATTTTATTTTATGGTTCCAAATGCGAATGAGGGGGAGGTGCTAGAATTATTTTCTTAATGCCTCAAGGAGATCCTATGCCCTTGTACTTCAAACTTGGCTTCCCTTGCACCAATAACAATGTGGAATATGAAGACTTGATCCTAGGCCTCCATATTGCTATAACCTTTAGGCATTAAACAAATTAATATTTTCAGTGACTCCCAACTCATTGTCTATCAAGTTAAGGAGATCGACCAATGCAAATGCCCAATTTTGAAGCAGTATAAGCAAATTGTTGATAAGTTTCTTAAGCACTTCGACTGGTATAAAATTGATAATACACTTAGACCAAGAAATTGATTTGTAGATACTATGGCCTCTCTTGGATCACTTATACTGTAGAATCACATTGATAGCACTACATACCTCAAAATAAAAACACTATCTCAATCAACTATTGAACGAGAATCTTCTTAGATAGAAGATATTGTAAACTTTATTCAAACAGAGCCATACAATGATAGCTTCTCACAAATAAAGGATTTTATAAAAAAATATTTCTTTACCTATAGATTTGTTCTCAATTTCTAAACACATGTTCAAACAAAAAGTGGTTTATTACACTCTTTTAGGTTATATCCTTTATCGTCATAGCTTCTATGGTGTCCTTCTACATTGTCTTGAACCACAAAATAAAAATTAGGTAATTTCTCAAGCACATGATGGAATGTGTGGGGATCATTTTAGTGGGATGGCCATCATAAAGCACATTTTACACATGGGTTATTATTGGCCCACCATGGAATCTGATTGTTGTACATATGTCAAGAAATGTCTAAAATATCAACATCATGCCAACTTAACCCATGTATCGTCACAATTATTGCAACCAATTCAAGCTCTTTGGATTTTTTCACAATGGGATCTCAATCTTGTAGGAAATATATCTCCCCCTTCCTCGAGACACCATACGTTCATCATCACTGTTACTGAGTACTTTACCAAATAGGTTGAGGCAATTCCTTGTACCCATACGATCGAAACTCACATCATAAAATTCATACTTCATGATATCATTTGTCATTTTGGTACCCCATAAAAAATCATCTTTGATAATGACACTCCATTCAAGAATAAGGATATTCAAGAACTTTATAACGAGTACAATATTCAATATAGCTTCTCAAATCCTTACTATCTGTAGAGTAATGTACAAGTTGAGGCAACCAACAAGACTATCATTACCATTCTAAAGAAAATAATCAAAGAAAATTACAAATATTGGCATCTCCAACTCCCCCTGGTATTATGGGCTTATCAAACAAGCATATGCACACCAACTAGGGTAATTTTGTTCTTACTAGTCTATGGTATCAAGGTTGTCATGCCTATTGAGCTTAAAATATCATCATTATGCATATCATTACAAGAATTCATCGATGATGATACTACACAGAAATCACGCCTCAATAAATTGACCTTACTTGATAAACAACAAATTAATGCACTTGAGCACCTTCATATCTATAAGGATAGGGTCAAACGTGCTTACAATAACAAAGTGCATCCTTGAGAATTTCAATTAGGGGATTTAGTTCTCAAAGTAAATCATCATAATTTGAGCCTTCCACTACAATTGCATGATACGTTTACCACCAACTAGCTTGGTCCATTCATCGTCACACAAATATTTGGCATAAGCATACAAACTTACCACCCTTGAGGGAATTGAGGAACCTGAACCCATCAATATCCTTAATTTATGTGCCTTCTATGCTTAGTTCATATCTAGCATTGTAAATACACAATATATATATATATATATATATATATATAACATCAAAATACAAAAACATTAAAAATCATCAAAAACACAAAAACATCAAAAAAATATCAAAATACAAAAACATCACAAAAATCATCAAAAATACCAAAACATTGCAAAGTAAAAAAAAAATAACCAAAAAATAATAAGCAATAAATTTTCACACTACCACACAACATGTTTCATTCACACAAATATCATTATTTCATCATTACCAATAAATCATTAGTCATCATTCGATCCATGCTTTACCTGTTTGCTAGGATTGATTTTGTCACATTAATCAAGGACATATTTCTTAGGGTATCTATCTTGTAACATCCCTCATTAAACATAATTTTGCTACATCCACTACAAACCCCCTTATTCATACATCCATAATACATAGATGTTATCCTTACTTTTGTAAGTCTCTGTTTTGTAAAATCTTTAGGATGTTTTGGTCGTTCAACCATCCCTAGTGTCTCATTCAGCCTCCATTAAACATCATTAGTTTTTGAAATGCTATAGGTCTCCTTGGTGACCTTAAGTTTTCTCTTAGATCATGCATAACTCACATATTAACAAAATTTTGGTACCTAGGAAAGATGAACTCATGATTCACTATCACCATATAGTGAATGGTTTCCCCTGATCATCCTATCATACACATGAGATAACCCTAAGAATTCTTAGATCCTAAAATATTCAATAAAAAAGAGAGATACTAAAAACTTGAATCCTTGGAATTATTAGGTCCTTATATCATGGGGTTAACCTCCATTGAGGCTATAGACACCTGACTAGTAGTGGAGTACACCTTGTGTGTTGAAATGTCTATCACATTAGCAACTTTCTTTTGTATAGACCTATGTAGGATCATGGATGAGCTAGCTTATTGGCATAAGTCACAAATGATTAGTCTTACTATCTTGAGTAACTTGAATAGGCACACACATCGATCTTTGAGTAGATTATAGGCACACACATCTATCTTTGAGTAACTTGCATAACCTGGTTGGTCTTAGTATCTTCAAATGTCCATATGATCAGTAGATGAATTTGATCAATGTCACTAGGGTGTTTGAACATCATGAAAGCATTTTCAGATTTTTCATCCCTAGGACATGAAAAAGTACAAATCATGTCATATTTACCTTCATAGTAGCACAGTTATTGCAAACCATCACATAACATTCCACAAAATCTATTTCACATAAAATTCAGTACCCTTGGGTTGACACCCTTGATTAATTGATTATGATCATGAATAATGATATAGGTTTACGTATTTTGAAAGGTAATAAACTTTTTTCTTTCTCTAGCACTTCTTCATATGTTGAGGATGGTACTACCTTCATATTCTTCCTATATATTTGCAGTAACCCATTGATAAACCATCACTTAACCAATCCATCTATTGGCGATACTTACATTTTATCTACCAATTTTTTTAATCGATGATTATATATTTTAATGTCCTCATACACTCTTTGCTTTGTGGTATATATTTCTATTATAATATCACTTTCATATATCAAAGGATGAAATTCCTCGATGAATACATCTTTCATCATGTTCCATAAAAATGTTGGTGTATTTTCTCACTTTAGATACCAATCTATTGCAAGTACTTGTATTGTGGCAGGGAATAGTTGCAACCATTCATCTTGTTGGTTTACACCATTTGATTTCTAGATGGTTATACATGTGCTAATATGTCTAACTAGGTCTTACTTCTCCCCTCCTATGAAAGGTGGACATCTCTGTTTTCTTGCTCGTGTGGCTATGTTAGCCATTAGTGGGGTTCCTCCATCATCGTCACTTGATGAAGTGTCCCTTGAAGTCCTTGATTGATTCCTCCTTTGTGTTGGTGATCCACTAAGCTGCTCTTCATCAAATGTTTCTATCCAAGGTACCTTATTTTCACAAAATAGTCATCTCTTAACTTCTTGTGCTTCCTCACTCTATAACCTCCTTCTCTGGTATCTTGTATATGGTCTTTGTATTTCTTCCTAATATGTTGTACATTGTTGCTCTAGTTCTTGAATCCTATCCTCTACACTTTTTGACAATCTATTCATCATTTTTTTAGGTGTTACCATCCACTCACCAAATCCTTGCATAGTCTCTATATCAAAATATTCTCTTACTTCAAAATTCTCCTCGACTCTTAGTGGTCCTTGTACCTGTTGACACTTTTTGTCACATTATACAAGGGGTAGAAGAATAGTAGAATTTTTGTATAATATTTCTTTGTTGAAAGTTTTTCTTTTATTTTAAGTAACAACAATTTTGACCCTCCCTATTGCCCCTTTTATAAAATGAAGAAGAAAGAGCTTCGCTACCAAAAAAGCCAAGGAAAATGGCTTCACCGAAAGAAAAGAAGGAGAATGTGAAAAGAGCTTCGGGCTCGAAACACTTCAAATCACTACTTCGGGAGAAAACCTTGCGAAGTAATTTTGTCGAAGAAAGTACAAAGATAACGCTTCGCACCCGAAGCATTTTCAGCAGTCGCTTTGGGCGGAAGTTTTGCGAAGCAACATCCAAACGACTTCGCCGAAGGAGGAGAGCATAATCCAAAATCAGCTACGGTAACGAAACTACTTCAGCCCGAAGTATTTCCAACATCTACTTCGCCAGTTTTCACCCGAAGCGAGTGGTGCCCGAAGCAAAATGACAATGTGTCAAAAATAGAAGAGTGCTTCGTGAGGATATTCCCCGAACCATAGTTTTGAAAAGGAGTCAGGCCAAAACATTTTTCATCCAAAGCGGTTCGCCAACAAAGGACAAAGAACCCCATTTCAAAGATGGAGCCCGCTCGGCACTCGACATCCCCATTTCAAAGTAGGCTCCCTTCAGGCAAATTGCCCCAGATGCCCTTACCCTTAGAGGCCTTCAAAAACACCGACATATTCTCCATCATTGCTTGGGTGCCAGGCCTATCTACTGATGCTTTGGTGCACCCATGGCAGGTGTCTTTGGCTGAGTGTATTTCCAGAGGGGAATTGTATGCCCCTGATGCTTTGAGGCCGAGCACCACCCCAGTATTTTTTTACTGGGCAGAATGGGTGGCCAGGACCCTACATATGTGGCTCGCCAGCATGAAGAATGTTGGGACAAATAAGTACTTTTTGCCCTGTTCTCTTCTTATTTGGTTATTTTTCTTTCATGTACATAAGAGTTTCCCTTATGTTGCTATTACGGCAAGCGGCGAGGATGGAAATCCTCTGCCTGTATACTAGTGGACCCCTCTCCTATTGAAGACGGAGTCCTATTATTCTTTTAATCAACAATTTTTGGGACCCACAATGCACATGCTAACGGGGTCTTCCCCTCGGGTTTCGCTCCTCCTAAGGGACAAAGTGGTACAAGAGAGGAGGGGAGACATTTTTCAGCTGGCATAGGGGCTTGTAATTTGCATATTCGGCTTCATAGGGAAGCATTTTCTACTACCAGTCTATCCCTCCGAATACTAGTTTGCATTGGAGGTCACTCGACAGAGCGATGCAACAAACGCCATTTATGGCCATGGACGAAAATGGGCTCACACCTGCGATTTCCCTTTCAAAATGGGAGTTATTGAGGTGTTTGCCCTCAAAAAAAATGTTTTCTTGGAGGAGAAACTTGCAAATTTTGGCCTAGTCCAGCTTCCTCAGCAATGGCTCTATGACCCCTTGGGGGTAATGAGGGACCATCTTTGATTTAAGAACTTCCACGCTTGCCCCTATCCAAAAATTGTGGAGCAGACGAACAATCCCAATGAGAGGGATCTGGAGTGGCACTTGGAGAAGATGGAAACGCTACCTCCCTGGCACGAGTTCTACCTGATGGA
This sequence comes from Wollemia nobilis, assembly GCA_028583015.1. Classification (NCBI taxonomy): domain Eukaryota; kingdom Viridiplantae; phylum Streptophyta; class Pinopsida; order Araucariales; family Araucariaceae; genus Wollemia; species Wollemia nobilis. The sequence goes on along the minus strand of JAQPPZ010000523.1, from coordinate 3,782,141 downwards.
GGTCGCATATGACCCAGTTCGGCACCCTCTCCCGAGCCCCAACTCCACCTTCTAGAAGAAGGCAAAGGACAACTTGAAGGAGGCGGTGAAAGATTGGGATGTGGCCCAGCTAAGAGAATGGTGGATAATGAGGGTCCACCGCCAAAAGATTAACTCTTATAGACTTTTGGCGACTGACAAGGACTTCATAGCGGTCTATGAGGCCAGTGTCAGGACATGGAAGCCCCTGTCCTTTGCCGACCTCATTCCTCCAGCTATCCCAGGTTCAGGCAAAAGCCTAAAGAGAAAGGAAACTACTTCAGAGCCAAAGAAGGGGAAGAGGGCCAAAGCCACACCACAAAGCCCACCTCCAATACCTGTGGGAGGCAAAGGCATGAGTTTTGAGGAGTCAGAACAACCACTGGTGAGGACAAAGAGAAAGAGGCCAGAATTAGTCCAAGTGCCTCCAAGCCATCCAAAGCGGCTTCGCACAGGTTTTCCAAGCCCTTCCACTAGGCGACCTACATTGGGTCCGTTCGAAGCAATTATTGAGAGTGCCATGCCGCCAAGCGCCGCGATCGTCCCGGATATCAATGTCATCAATGTGGAGGAATTCCTCCAATCTGAAGGGGATGTCGAGGCAAAAACCATGGAGGTTGAAGATGCCGAAGCAGAAGAAGAACAGGGGATAGCTACACCTAAAGTCACTACAACCGCTTTGCCAGGAGGGCACTCAGGTATGCATGCTTCACCCATACTCAAGACTCACGTCCACTACAACCACTATTGAAGGATCCCATCGAGTCTCCCCCTACGAGGCCACTCATCCCCTCACACATCACCCGCAGCTAGTCCAGGTCCATCCTAGGATCCCGGCTAGCATAAATCAATTGAAATCACTTTGCCCACTCACACAACCGCTCCATTGATTCTTAGCAGAAGCAAAGGTATCGCTTCAACACTGAGCCCCACCATCGAACCTCCTTATGAAGCATCCCCCATACACTCCCTATATTTGTTCACTCCTTCGACTGGTGATTCAACCTTTTTTGAGTCTGAGATGTCCTTGATTAAGGAATGCCCCCTTGTCGAGAAGCTGCTCCAAGCTCAGCAGAATACTGACAAAATCCTGAAGGAGGCAAGAAAGAAAAGAGGGCGAGCGACGGCTCAAGTTGAAAAATGTGCCGTGTTTGATCTAAAATTTGGGAAGATGCACAAGATCAATAAGGTCCCTAAGGTGCAGAAACCTCTGGATGAAATGACTCCAGCGGACTATGATTACCAGGAAACACCTAAAGACCTGGTGCATCTAAATGTAGACAATGAATCGGCATCCATGCATGTTCGAATTGAAACCTTTAGGGCTCATGCAGTTATCACCAACCAACGCAGGATTGAGGCTGAGGCCACCAATTTTAAGCTAGAAGAATATTTGGCGAGGGTCTGCTCCAAGTTGGCAGAGGCCGAGGAGCAGTGCAAGGCCATGAAAAGGGAAACACATGCCTTGAAGCTGCAAGTTCTACAACTCCAAAATATTGAAGAAAATCAGGTGTAGAGATAGGTAAAAAATGATCTAAAGGCCAAAGATCTAGAAGGAAGAGTTGCACAAATGCAGGCCCAACTATACGATAAGGAAGACCTAACGGTGTTTGACAGGAGTAGAATTAAGGAGATTCGTGCCCATTTGCTCAAAAATTTTAGGTCTCGGTGTTCCAGCGCCCTCACAATACTGACCTTCGTCATCGAAGTCCAGCTCGCTATTGCCAAAGGATGGCCAATCATTGATGAATTCATGTAGAAAGCTAGGAACCGGCTCAAGTTAGCCTTCGATGTCCAGAATGCAAAATATCAGGACTTGCAGGTCACTTCAATGACTCGGACGGCTAGAGATTGGTCCACAACCCAGGCCATGGTTCACGCATTTTTCTCCAAGGTGCAAAAAGCTTAGAAGGTGAGAAGGCTCCAAGACATCTTTGAAAATGAGCAGTGCGCCTCGATGAATTATTTTCAAGACCTCTCCTCCTTGGGTTTCCTGAGTTTCACAGACGATGACGGGAACCTTCTGACTAAAGATGACCTCAAACCAATTTGGCTCCAATTCGAGGGTGATGTATCAGAGATAGACGGATGGGTGGAGCCGATATCAGAAGGGTAGATAATAGACTTCATCTTGAGATACTGTAAGATGGTAGCATGCCTAAACGATTTATTCATCAGGGCCAAACATGCTGACATCGGGTAGATTGATCGGTTTCACATTTTGGTTAAGGCATTACAAGATCAAGAACCATTCCAAAAGAGTGCTCGGACTCATGTCCAAAGAACGATGAAGCACATATGTGATCGCCTCGAACCATCGCCACAGCCGGAAGCCACGCCGGAGGAAGAAGAAGAAGAAGGAGAAGAGGAACAAGAAGAAGGATAGACCGCGAAGCGGGGATCCGGGGAAGACCAGTTAACTCTGCAGCCCAATGGATCGGGGCTAAAGGGTTCTTTTGCCGAGATGAGCTCGTCACCCCACGAGCCGCCAAGAATGTTGACACTTTTTGTCACATTATACAAGGGGTAGAAGAATAGTAGAATTTTTGTATAATATTTCTTTGTTGAAAGTTTTTGTCACATTAGCCAAGGAAAATGGCTTCGTCGAAAGAAAAGAAGGAGAATGTGAAAAGAGTTTCGGGCCCAAAACACTTCAAATCACTACTTCGGGCGAAAACCTTGCGAAGTAATTTCGTCAAAGAAAGTACAAAGATAATGCTTCGCACCCGAAGCATTTTTAGCAACCGCTTTGGGTGGAAGTTTTGCAAAGCAACATCCAAACGACTTCGCCGAAGGAGGAGAGCATAATCCAAAATCAGCTAAGGTAACGAAACTACTTCGGGCCCAAAGTATTTCCAACACCTACTTCGGCCAATTTTCACCCGAAGCAGTGGTGCCCGAAGCAAAATGACAATATGTCGAAAACAAAAGAGTTCTTCATGAGGATATTCCCTGAACCATAGTTTTGAGAAGGAGTCGGGCCAAAACATTTTTCATCCGAAGCAATTTCACCAAAAAAGGACAAAGAACCCCATTTCAAAGATGGAGCCCACTCGGCACTCGACATCCCCGAAGTAGTTTCTGTGAAGCATTATTTTGTGAAGAACAAATCAAGGAAGATCTACTTTGGCCTAAGGCTTTGACGAGGTGGAGATGTAGCGAAGCACTTTCGGGCCCACATTCCAAGGTGGGCGGCTTCCCAAGGTGATCGAAGGCCCCTTATAAATACCTCCTTTCTTGATCGATAAGCCTGCTGACCATTTTTGGCAAATGAAAGGGACATAATAGTCCTCGAAGTAAAACACGACGGGCATACGATCACTCAAGCATAGCATCCAAAAGCCAAAGACACTCGAGCGATGCATTAAATGAACATTTCCATGGTTGACCTAGTCGTAGTTGCCAGTTTCAGCAACCGATTTGAAAGCTCAGTTGTAGCAGCAGCGAGGCACCAATTTCTCAGGGCCCGAGGGTGTACTTCACCATTTTTTAATAATGACTCAGAGGGCCGGGTCCTCTATAAAAACTCAGGCATGTAATGTAAAAAAGGGGGGGAATTTTCTACTAGAAAGCTGCTGTAACTTAATGTCCTACGTTTAATAGTAAAGACTTTTGTGCTCTATTTCTCTCTTTTATGCTTGCCTTCTGTGCTTAATTCTTTTGTCTTTTCTCGTTCACATAATGAGACTCTGAATCCTGAATCCGATGTGCGATCGGGGACTGAACCCCTAAAATTTGCCCTGAAGGATACATAAGAGAGGAAAAACGCCTTGTCGCTTTCTTTTATGCTGCCTGGTGGATTGAGGTTTTTGTTATTCCCTTATCTCAATCGTTGTTACTCTGAACCCTAAATTCTAGTGAGAGAGAAAGGAGAACCCTACGAGCCCGTCTAGAGGATACATAGGAAGTTCAGCATTTCGTTTCCTTTGTGCTATTCTTGGTATTTCCTGCTGCTCTTTGAGTTGTTAGCGAGTAATCGTGCTTCCTGTTCTCTCCCACCTTAAATCATCATCTTCTAACCCTTACCCTTTTTTTTATTTCTTTTCCTAATCCTTACCCTGTTTGTTTCTTTCCTACACTCTTGTATCAAACCCCAAAAGTAGATTAGTATAGGAACCAGACTTCTCTTCGGAGATCGACACGAGGGGCATCTCTTCCCCCTTGGCCTTTCAATGTTGGTCGCAGGTCCAGGGGCACGCAAACCCACTAAAAGTCCTTTCTTGTGCGGATTTTATGACCAACAGTACCCTATCTTCTATTTCTATCAACAATTTTTCCCACATTTCACCATATCCTTCATCTCTAGTCCATACTTGTTCTATTATTGGTTTATTTGTATCGTGTGATAAATTGTTCACGTTTTCTCTTTGAGAAATTTTAGCACTCATCCTTACTGGAATTTGTTCTTCTCTACGATCCCATCTCCCACATATTTGTAGACTTGTATTTATCATTCACCTCCAATTTTAATCCATTCATTCTCATAATTACCAATTGTAGGTTCTTCTTAACTACGATAATTTGACCTAATTTTGATAGGCAATGAGGCCAAATGTAGCACCATTTCAAATCCTTAGCATTATTTCACAACATCAATGGTGTCAAATGTAGCACGAGTAGTAGTATTCCTAATGAAAGAGGCAAAATGGAAGGCTTTAGTATGAATTCTAGTAATCTACACTTGATTTGGACCAATCTATATAGTTATACGATTTACAACTATACGATTTCCAAAACGTACAAAAATGACTATACGGTTCCAAAATATTAAGGTGTATGGTTGTAACCATACAAAAATATGAAATATATGATTTACAATTGTACAATATACCCAAAACTCAATTTACTAACAATAACTTAGTAGTTTTGTAATCATTCACTTGGAAATGCTAATTTCTCAATTTGATAAGTACAAACTATGTAATTGCAAGAAAAATACAAAGTAACTGTCCAACTATACGATTAGGGAGACTAACTATACAGTTATAGTAAACTATTTTTACAATAATATATCTCAAATTTGTAGTGAGATAGGGTAAAATCCAATATGGTAAGGATTGGATAGCCTTAATAGTGGAATTATCGATCTAGTAATCCAACATGCATACTCAAAATCCCAATCCTTAGTCTGAATCCAACAAGGGGCTCACTGGCCATTCCCAAAAATTGTACAATACCCTACAAACATCATAGTTGTAATATACAAAGAGACAAATGAAAAATTTCTACATCACACATGGTTGAGTATCAATTTGCACTTTATTCCCATTGTAGAATCATGCAATTACAATATCATTCTGGCTATAATTGCACAAAATGTGCAATTCATATTCCACCAGAAATATACATGAATAATATGCAATAATTATACATAGATCACAACCAACATTGCTATGATCATTCACATACATCAACCATCAATAGTCATGAATAACATTGAACAACTAGGATCAACAACAACACTGCACTGTAACAACCATCGATGAACAATATTCTACAAGTATGAACAACTATTGTGAACAATGATGAACAACCTCCAAAAATTGAATGGGGGCTTTATAATGTTTGCCTAGGTCATTCCAAAGTGGTTCATAAGACAAGGCATCATTCATAACTACCTTATCACAATATCTTAAAGCAATTAATGCACTAAGATTTTACTAAGTCTTAATTTGATTTTCATCCAATTACCTTTCATGTGCATTTCACTTTATTTCATTTAATTTCCAATTTTACGTTTATGACCAAGTTGTACAATTACACCCAATTGTACAATTACACAAACCCTACACTATACATTTTAGCAAAATTGAACATGTGCCAAAATTATGCAAATCCCTATTATTTCTCCTTCTTCTGGGATATGGATTTGTTGCCTACAGAAATTTTACCATACATTGTTTAATTCCCAAATTTTGGTGCCCATTTTATAACCATGACACTTTGTATGGGTTCAAATGCTCCATCCTCTTCAATCTAATTTTCTCTACTATCTCTATTTCCACTAGGTTTTTGGTGCTTCTGCTATCCACAATCACCTTACAACACTTCCTGATTTGTAAATCATCCTGAATAGGTTCCTCCTTTTCTCAAGTTCATGCACCTCATTTGCTGGTTTCAACAACTCCCTTTTCATCATAAGGGATTCTCCTTTTTATGGTTCCTCCATATGCTTTGGTGAAGATACACTTTCTTCATCTACTTGTGTAACATGACTATGGGCTTCCTTTTCACACCCACTGGTTTGCTATGCATGAGGGCATTCATATTCCCAATGGCTAGCTTCTCCACATTTGTAACAATTTTTAAGGAATTATCTACCATAACCTTCATGTCCTCTTGAGAAATATTTATTTTCTCTATTATTTTTAGAAGTACTAGCTTCTCCTTCCTACCTTTATTGTCCTTTTTTGCTATGGTTTTGTCTTCTTTCACAAGAGGAGCATCCTCTTCCTCTCGCATTATTTTATTGTTTTGTAACAACTTTTCCCTTACCTTGAGTGTATAGTGATATGCCTCTTCAAGGGTTCTAATTTGGATCATACCAATCTCATAATGTATGGATAATATTAGTCCATTTATGTATCTTCCCACTTTGTCTTCATCATATTCGATATGAATTGCTCTTCTAGTCAATTTATAAAACCCTTATGTATATTATTTTACTCCCAACTCCTTTTGCTTGAGATTTTAGAGTCTTATAAACAATCCAATTTGATAATCTACAAGTAGAAGTTTAGATTTCAACCTAGATATAAAATTATCCTATATTTGGATTCTATCCTTATCCTTTTACTATCTTTCAGTTTTAAAATTAAAACAACAACAACATACTAAAACAAATAAAATTAAAACTATTGCTTGTTTTATTGCTTGATTGTGTAGATAGAGAAATCCATTATCACACTACCAAGCCCACATTTTATCCATTACCCTGTCAGCTTATGGTTTTGAATTGAATTCAAGTCCAAGCCTAAGCTCGAGACCAAGCTACAATGAACCAATCTAGTTAGATCTCCCATCCATCCATCACTCCTTTGATGTAGTAGGAGGTAACCTTATAACCACCCCAAGGTAGCTTGTCCATATACACCCATAAAACCACCACCAAACTACTTGAGACACATATCTTGGGCACTACCGACTACCACATCCCCACCAACATCATTGAATTCACTGGTCTAGGGACACATGTGTACTCAGGCTACATCACCCACATTGACCTTGATACTATGCAATCTCTCCATGGAGGACTATTTCCCTTGTCATATTCACCACAACCATTCTTATCACCATTGACCATTTCACCCCATTTGGTATCTTCCATGTCCCAAGGGCAGGTGTATACTCATGCAACCCACCTTGCTGAGCCACATCTTGAGTATGGCATACCCACCAAATAATTCCCACTTGGGGGTTCTAATACCTAATCCAATGTAGGCCATATATCTGCATCAGTGGATCTGAACCAATACCACCGGGTCTATGTTAACATGAAATCTCACTTGCTTGTGTCTACTCTACCTACCTCATCCCATCTTCCACAATTGCCACCCCAAGTGCCAAGCCACCCAACTTCCATAGCTATCCAAAAATTATTGTTTGCATAATCTCCATCATGGGCCACTCAACCACCAGCCATATAGGCTTTAATTCATTTACAAAAATACCAACAATAATCCACTCAACCACTAGAGCCCAGTACCTACGACTAGTCACCACCCCAACAATACCAATAAATTTTGTTATAATAGTACTACCAATAACAACCTCCACCAAGAAAACAATACCAGTAGCTTTCATTGTAATAGTACTACCAACAACAACTTCCACTTACGCAATAGTACTAGCAACTTCCACCACAATAGTACTACCAACAACAACCTCCACCCCTATAATAGTATCAGTAGCTTTTGCCACAATAGTACTACCAACAAAAACATCTACCCATGCCACAACATCAACAACAACCACCCATTCAATACAAATAATAATAGTTGTAGCAACAACCTCCAACCATGCCACAACATCAACAACAACCACTACCAACAACAAAAACTACAACAACAACCTCCACCCATATCACAACATCAACAAATAATACTACCATAAATAATACTATAAGACCCCAATAGGCCTAAGCCCACATCATACAAATAATATCACCATTGTGCTTACCATAGGTGACAAGGTCATGATATCAATAATTACATTTTATTTAAATATTTGGTACAAGACCTTATCAAAAAGGGGGTCATTTTCATAGATAATTCGCTCATGCCACCCAATAAAAACCTCAAAATTTATCAAGGCCCCTTGCCACAATACAAGAAAAACCAATAATTCCATTCACCACCATCCACCAACACTCCCCCAAACTAGGTCAACCACCTCAACATTGCCATGTAGAATCACAATTTTGTAGGGATGATCGACAAACACAATCAAGTACTATCCTACTATCCTGATCAACAGACCCAATCAAGTACTACCCCCAACATGTTGGAATCATCTACTATGCCATCCCCACCAGTGCAGGTCACACTATGCCCCCAACAATGAGTCATATTTCTCACAAATTGCCTTACACAGAGACTCAGAATGGGATTGGCCAAACTCTTAATTTATGAGCTCATACAATAGTCACCCTCGCATCGTGAGGCACTGATGAAAATCTTGAAATCCATTGACCTTCACACTCAAGATCCAAATACCTTCACAAATTTTATGGGTAACATTAAGACTTGCATGGAGCCCATAATAAATTTATATGATTATGAGATCAAAACTTTACCAATAAAAGTGCTAGATCCTCCACTGCATATTATAGCTCATATCAAACACAAGCCCTTTAAACAAGTTCTGGTCAACATAGATTTATTGATGAACATAACATCTGTGGCACTCCAACACCTCCACTTACCACCTTCACACATAGCTTCATCCACCTTCACTTTATGAGCCTTCAATGATGCATTGTTCTCAACACTTGTGACAATCATTTTACCTATTCAAGTAGGTGGAAAGCCTATTCATACTTTATATCTCATCCTTGAAGGAGAAATACAATACAATGTCCTACTTAGAAGACCATGGATTCAATATATGTGATGCATCCCTTTAACATTACATCATTGTCTCAAATATGTGCATAAGGGCCATGTACATTGTATCCCCACTCATGAGGAACCTTTCAAGTACTATAACTTGATATATAATTTGTACAAGCCTCCCCTACCATCCATACACTTGTACCATACCTCGACCTTGCCTTAACCAAATCCTCGACCAATATCATCACAACTTGACCTATATTTTCCATGACTAATTACCTATCTACCTACCCAATCTAAACCATCCAATTTCCATTTATCCCTCATTCCACCACACCTGACTCACTACATCATCTCAACTACTTTGCATAGTCCAAAACCTTCACCATCATCATACCATCCACCTACCTCCACTTCCACCCAACCCCATACCATTAGGAAAAGCCAACCCCATCACCCTGCAAGTCAACATGGTCTCCATTGACATGTTTGTATCCCTTCACAATCCAATACACCCATCCAATCCCATCCATAGTGATCCAAGTCTTATTGAATTTGAGAACATTTCCACCTCATCATCCCCTATTTATTTCCTTCCATCCAACCAATTGATCCATCAAGCCAATACCTACATCTTGGATGCCTCATTACCTTCTTTGTCTACCATTCATCATGTTAACATGAGTGATTCTGAGTCACCCGTTTTATAAAATATAGTATATGACATCCAAATCATCCCCACTCCCCACCAATTGGAGGAAGGTTTCCACATGCTCATCAAGGACACTTCGACATAGACCTTAGCATTGATTTAGAACACTTGTAAATCATAAAAATTAGAATAAGAATCTCTTTTGAAGAGCATGAATAGTTCATTATACTACTTACCGAATACAAACAAGTGTTCTCATGGTTATACAAATATATGTCGAGCCTTAACCCTAACTTAGTGGTCCACAATATCATTTTGAGCCTTGATGCAAAACTAATAAAGCAAAAATTATGGAAGCTTCATCCTACCATAGCCCTAATGGTTAAAGAAGAGTTACAAAAACTTCTAGATGTGTGTTTCATTCAACCCATTGAATGCCCAAAATGGGTTTCTAATATGATACCCATTAGCAAACCTATCAGAGGGATATGCATTTGCACAGATTTTCATGATCTCAACAAAGCATGCTCTAAGGATAACTTCACGTTTTTGAACATGGATATGCTCGTGGATTCTACCACTGGACACAAAATGCTCTCTCTAGTGTATGGTTTCTTAGGGTATAACCAAATTTGAGTTAATCCTGAGGATCAACACAAATCAGTCTTCACAACACCTTGGGGGATATTTTGCTACAAAGTCATACCATTCGGTCTAAAAAATACAAGTGCTACATATCAACGTGCCTTGACTTATATATTCCATGACTAAATACATAAGATAGTGGAATATTATGTATATGATCTATTGGCCAAATTGAAAACATGTCATAATCACATTACCATTTTGCAAAATAAATTTATCGGCTACTCGAACACAAGGTACGACTTAACCCCAAGAAATGCTTTTTTGGTGTCACATCTAGAAAAATCTTAGGGCTTATTGTCTCCAAACAAGGCATAAAATTCAATCCATATAAAGTCAAAGAAATTATCGAGATGTTACCCCCTACAAACCTCAAAGAGAAATGTAGTTTATAAGAAAAATCCAAATGATCCATCGCTTTATTTCTCAATTATCAGATAAATTGAAATGTAAGCCTTTCAACCATATATTAAAAAAGAGGGTTATATTCACATGGAATCAAGAGTGTCAAGATGCTTTTGATGCCATAAAATAATATTTTGCATCCCCACCTGTCTTGACACGACCTCTACTTGGTGTTCCATTTCATTTGTATATATCCACCATGGACTTTGCCCTTGGTATCATGCTAGCCCAGAAGAATGAAGCAAATAGAGAGCAAGTTATTTATTATATCAATCAAAAATTGGTAAGCTACAAAAGTATGCATATTTCAAAAAACTATGCCTAGCAATTATCTTTGCAACTAAAAAACTTTCATATTACATGATCGGCCATACCACATATGTCATAGCTAAAGAGAACTCTCTATTCTATATGATGGGCTACACCGATACGAATAGTAGAACTTCCAAATGGATAATGCTTTTAACAAAATTTGATCTTGAATTCTACCCAAAAATCCATCAAATGTTAGGTAATCGCAGATCAACTCGTTGAAGATCTGTTACCAGATGAGCACCCACTTATTATAAAGTTGCATGACGAAAATGTATTCAATATCACAGAGCAAGAGAAAAATGTTAAACTAGAGGAGGAGGTTGATGTTGTCATTTTATTTTATGGTTCCAAATGCGAATGAGGGGGAGGTGCTAGAATTATTTTCTTAATGCCTCAAGGAGATCCTATGCCCTTGTACTTCAAACTTGGCTTCCCTTGCACCAATAACAATGTGGAATATGAAGACTTGATCCTAGGCCTCCATATTGCTATAACCTTTAGGCATTAAACAAATTAATATTTTCAGTGACTCCCAACTCATTGTCTATCAAGTTAAGGAGATCGACCAATGCAAATGCCCAATTTTGAAGCAGTATAAGCAAATTGTTGATAAGTTTCTTAAGCACTTCGACTGGTATAAAATTGATAATACACTTAGACCAAGAAATTGATTTGTAGATACTATGGCCTCTCTTGGATCACTTATACTGTAGAATCACATTGATAGCACTACATACCTCAAAATAAAAACACTATCTCAATCAACTATTGAACGAGAATCTTCTTAGATAGAAGATATTGTAAACTTTATTCAAACAGAGCCATACAATGATAGCTTCTCACAAATAAAGGATTTTATAAAAAAATATTTCTTTACCTATAGATTTGTTCTCAATTTCTAAACACATGTTCAAACAAAAAGTGGTTTATTACACTCTTTTAGGTTATATCCTTTATCGTCATAGCTTCTATGGTGTCCTTCTACATTGTCTTGAACCACAAAATAAAAATTAGGTAATTGCTCAAGCACATGATGGAATGTGTGGGGATCATTTTAGTGGGATGGCCATCATAAAGCACATTTTACACATGGGTTATTATTGGCCCACCATGGAATCTGATTGTTGTACATATGTCAAGAAATGTCTAAAATATCAACATCATGCCAACTTAACCCATGTATCGTCACAATTATTGCAACCAATTCAAGCTCTTTGGATTTTTTCACAATGGGATCTCAATCTTGTAGGAAATATATCTCCCCCTTCCTCGAGACACCATACGTTCATCATCACTGTTACTGAGTACTTTACCAAATAGGTTGAGGCAATTCCTTGTACCCATACGATCGAAACTCACATCATAAAATTCATACTTCATGATATCATTTGTCATTTTGGTACCCCATAAAAAATCATCTTTGATAATGACACTCCATTCAAGAATAAGGATATTCAAGAACTTTATAACGAGTACAATATTCAATATAGCTTCTCAAATCCTTACTATCTGTAGAGTAATGTACAAGTTGAGGCAACCAACAAGACTATCATTACCATTCTAAAGAAAATAATCAAAGAAAATTACAAATATTGGCATCTCCAACTCCCCCTGGTATTATGGGCTTATCAAACAAGCATATGCACACAAACTAGGGTAATTTTGTTCTTACTAGTCTATGGTATCAAGGTTGTCATGCCTATTGAGCTTAAAATATCATCATTATGCATATCATTACAAGAATTCATCGATGATGATACTACACGAAATCACGCCTCAATAAATTGACCTTACTTGATGAACAACAAATTAATGCACTTGAGCACCTTCATATCTATAAGGATAGGGTCAAACGTGCTTACAATAACAAAGTGCATCCTTGAGAATTTCAATTAGGGGATTTAGTTCTCAAAGTAAATCATCATAATTTGAGCCTTCCACTACAATTGCATGATACGTTTACCACCAACTAGCTTGGTCCATTCATCGTCACACAAATATTTGGCATAAGCATACAAACTTACCACCCTTGAGGGAATTGAGGAACCTGAACCCATCAATATCCTTAATTTATGTGCCTTCTATGCTTAGTTCATATCTAGCATTGTAAATACACAATATATATATATATATATATATATATATATATATATATATATATATATATATATATATATATATATATATAACATCAAATTACAAAAACATTAAAAATCATCAAAAACACAAAAACATCAAAAAAATATCAAAATACAAAAACATCACAAAAATCATCAAAAATACCAAAACATTGCAAAGTAAAAAAAAAATAACCAAAAAATAATAAGCAATAAATTTTCACACTACCACACAACATGTTTCATTCACACAAATATCATTATTTCATCATTACCAATAAATCATTAGTCATCATTCGATCCATGCTTTACCTGTTTGCTAGGATTGATTTTTTCACATTAATCAAGGACATATTTCTTAGGGTATCTATCTTGTAACATCCCTCATTAAACATAATTTTGCTACATCCACTACAAACCCCCTTATTCATACATCCATAATACATAGATGTTATCCTTACTTTTGTAAGTCTCTGTTTTGTAAAATCTTTAGGATGTTTTGGTCGTTCAACCATCCCTAGTGTCTCATTCAGCCTCCATTAAACATCATTAGTTTTTGAAATGCTATAGGTCTCCTTGGTGACCTTAAGTTTTCTCTTAGATCATGCATAACTCACATATTAACAAAATTTTGGTACCTAGGAAAGATGAACTCATGATTCACTATCACCATATAGTGAATGGTTTCCCCTGATCATCCTATCATACACATGAGATAACCCTAAGAATTCTTAGATCCTAAAATATTCAATAAAAAAGAGAGATACTAAAAACTTGAATCCTTGGAATTATTAGGTCCTTATATCATGGGGTTAACCTCCATTGAGGCTATAGACACCTGACTAGTAGTGGAGTACACCTTGTGTGTTGAAATGTCTATCACATTAGCAACTTTCTTTTGTATAGACCTATGTAGGATCATGGATGAGCTAGCTTATTGGCATAAGTCACAAATGATTAGTCTTACTATCTTGAGTAACTTGAATAGGCACACACATCGATCTTTGAGTAGATTATAGGCACACACATCTATCTTTGAGTAACTTGCATAACCTGGTTGGTCTTAGTATCTTCAAATGTCCATATGATCAGTAGATGAATTTGATCAATGTCACTAGGGTGTTTGAACATCATGAAAGCATTTTCAGATTTTTCATCCCTAGGACATGAAAAAGTACAAATCATGTCATATTTACCTTCATAGTAGCACAGTTATTGCAAACCATCACATAACATTCCACAAAATCTATTTCACATAAAATTCAGTACCCTTGGGTTGACACCCTTGATTAATTGATTATGATCATGAATAATGATATAGGTTTACGTATTTTGAAAGGTAATAAACTTTTTTCTTTCTCTAGCACTTCTTCATATGTTGAGGATGGTACTACCTTCATATTCTTCCTATATATTTGCAGTAACCCATTGATAAACCATCACTTAACCAATCCATCTATTGGCGATACTTACATTTTATCTACCAATTTTTTTAATCGATGATTATATATTTTAATGTCCTCATACACTCTTTGCTTTGTGGTATATATTTCTATTATAATATCACTTTCATATATCAAAGGATGAAATTCCTCGATGAATACATCTTTCATCATGTTCCATAAAAATGTTGGTGTATTTTCTCACTTTAGATACCAATCTATTGCAAGTACTTGTATTGTGGCAGGGAATAGTTGCAACCATTCATCTTGTTGGTTTACACCATTTGATTTCTAGATGGTTATACATGTGCTAATATGTCTAACTAGGTCTTACTTCTCCCCTCCTATGAAAGGTGGACATCTCTGTTTTCTTGCTCGTGTGGCTATGTTAGCCATTAGTGGGGTTCCTCCATCATCGTCACTTGATGAAGTGTCCCTTGAAGTCCTTGATTGATTCCTCCTTTGTGTTGGTGATCCACTAAGCTGCTCTTCATCAAATGTTTCTATCCAAGGTACCTTATTTTCACAAAATAGTCATCTCTTAACTTCTTGTGCTTCCTCACTCTATAACCTCCTTCTCTGGTATCTTGTATATGGTCTTTGTATTTCTTCCTAATATGTTGTACATTGTTGCTCTAGTTCTTGAATCCTATCCTCTACACTTTTTGACAATCTATTCATCATTTTTTTAGGTGTTACCATCCACTCACCAAATCCTTGCATAGTCTCTATATCAAAATATTCTCTTACTTCAAAATTCTCCTCGACTCTTAGTGGTACTTGTACTCGTTGACACTTTTTGTCACATTATACAAGGGGTAGAAGAATAGTAGAATTTTTGTATAATATTTCTTTGTTGAAAGTTTTTCTTTTATTTTAAGTAACAACAATTTTGACCCTCCCTATTGCCCCTTTTATAAAATGAAGAAGAAAGAGCTTCGCTACCAAAAAAGCCAAGGAAAATGGCTTCGCCGAAAGAAAAGAAGGAGAATGTGAAAAGAGCTTCGGGCCTGAAACACTTCAAATCACTACTTCGGGAGAAAACCTTGCGAAGTAATTTTGTCGAAGAAAGTACAAAGATAACGCTTCGCACCCGAAGCATTTTCAGCAGTCGCTTTGGGCGGAAGTTTTGCGAAGCAACATCCAAACGACTTCGCCGAAGGAGGAGAGCATAATCCAAAATCAGCTACGGTAACGAAACTACTTCAGGCCCGAAGTATTTCCAACACCTACTTCGGCCAGTTTTCACCCGAAGCAGTGGTGCCCGAAGCAAAATGACAATGTGTCAAAAATAGAAGAGTGCTTCGTGAGGATATTCCCCGAACCATAGTTTTGAGAAGGAGTTAGGACAAAACATTTTTCATCCAAAGCAGTTTCGCCAGCAAAGGACAAAGAACCCCATTTCAAAGATGGAGCCCGCTCGGCACTCGACATCCCCATTTCAAAGTAGGCTCCCTTCAGGCAAATTGCCCCAGATGCCCTTACCCTTAGAGGCCTTCAAAAACACCGACATATTCTCCATCATTGCTTGGGTGCCAGGCCTATCTACTGATGCTTTGGTGCACCCATGGCAGGTGTCTTTGGCTGAGTGTATTTCCGAGGGGAATTGTATGCCCCCGATGCTTTGAGGCCGAGCACCACCCCGGTATTTTTTATCGGGCGAGAATGGGTGGCCAGGACCCTACATATGTGGCTCGCCAGACATGAAGAATGTTGGGACAAATAAGTATTTTTCACCCTGTTCTCTTCTTATTTGGTTATTTTTCTTTCATGTACATAAGAGTTTCCCTTATGTTGCTATTACGGCAAGCGGCGAGGATGGAAATCCTCTCCCTATATACTAGTGGACCCCTCTCCTATTGAAGACGGAGTCCTATTATTCTTTTAATCAACAATTTTTGGGACCCACAATGCACATGCTAACGGGGTCTTCCCCTCGGGTTTCGCTCCTCCTAAGGGACAAAGTGGTACAAGAGAGGAGGGGAGACATTTTTCAGCTGGCATAGGGGCTTGTAATTTGCATATTCGGCTTCATAGGGAAGCATTTTCTACTACCAGTCTATCCCTCCGAATACTAGTTTGCATTGGAGGTCACTCGACAGAGCGATGCAACAAACGCCATTTATGGCCATGGACGAAAATGGGCTCACACCTGCGATTTCCCTTTTAAAATGGGAGTTATTGAGGTGTTTGCCCTCAAAAAAAATGTTTTCTTGGAGGAGAAACTTGCAAATTTTGGCCTAGTCCAGACTTCCTCAAGCAATGGCTCTATGACCCCTTGGGGGTAATGAGGGACCATCTTTGATTTAAGAACTTCCACGCTTGCCCCTATCCAAAAATTGTGGAGCAGACGAACAATCCCAATGAGAGGGATCTGGAGTGGCACTTGGAGAAGATGGAAACGCTACCTCCCTGGCACGAGTTCTACCCGATGGAGGTCGCATATGACCCAGTTCGGCACCCTCTCCCGAGCCCCAACTCCACCTTCTAGAAGAAGGCAAAGGACAACTTGAAGGAGGCGGTGAAAGATTGGGATGTGGCCCAGCTAAGAGAATGGTGGATAATGAGGGTCCACCGCCAAAATATGAACTCTTACAGACTTTTGGTGATTGATAAGGACTTCATAGCGGTCTATGAGGCCGGTGTCGGGACATGGAAGCCCCTGTCCTTTGCCGACCTCATTCCTCCGAGCTATCCCGAGTTCGGGCAAAAGCCCAAAGAGAAAGGAAACTACTTCGCAGCCAAAGAAGGGGAAGAGGGCCAAAGCCACACCACAAAGCCCACCTCCAATACCTGTGGGAGGCAAAGGCATGATTTTTGAGGAGTCAGAACAACCACTGGTGAGGACAAAGAGAAAGAGGCCAGAATTAGTCCAAGTGCCTCCAAGCCATCCAAAGCGGCTTCGCACAGGTTTTCCAAGCCCTTCCACTAGGCGACCTACATTGGGTCCGTTCGAAGCAATTATTGAGAGTGCCATGCCGCCAAGCGCCGCGATCGTCCCGGATATCAATGTCATCAATGTGGAGGAATTCCTCCAATCTGAAGGGGATGTCGAGGCAAAAACCATGGAGGTTGAAGATGCCGAAGCAGAAGAAGAACAGGGGATAGCTACACCTAAAGTCACTACAACCGCTTTGCCAGGAGGGCACTCAGGTATGCATGCTTCACCCATACTCAAGACTCACGTCCACTACAACCACTATTGAAGGATCCCATCAGTCTCCCCTACAGGTCCACTCATCCCCTCACACATCACCCGCAGCTAGTCCAGGTCCATCCTAGGATCCCGGCTAGGATAAATCAATTGAAATCACTTTGCCCACTCACACAACCGCTCCATTGATTCTTAGCAGAAGCAAAGGTATCGCTTCAACACTGAGCCCCACCATCGAACCTCCTTATGAAGCATCCCCCATACACTCCCTATATTTGTTCACTCCTTCGACTGGTGATTCAACCTTTTTTGAGTCTGAGATGTCCTTGATTAAGGAATGCCCCCTTGTCGAGAAGCTGCTCCAAGCTCAGCAGAATACTGACAAAATCCTGAAGGAGGCAAGAAAGAAAAGAGGGCGAGCGACGGCTCAAGTTGAAAAATGTGCCGTGTTTGATCTAAAATTTGGGAAGATGCACAAGATCAATAAGGTCCCTAAGGTGCAGAAACCTCTGGATGAAATGACTCCAGCGGACTATGATTACCAGGAAACACCTAAAGACCTGGTGCATCTAAATGTAGACAATGAATCGGCATCCATGCATGTTCGAATTGAAACCTTTAGGGCTCATGCAGTTATCACCAACCAACGCAGGATTGAGGCTGAGGCCACCAATTTTAAGCTAGAAGAATATTTGGCGAGGGTCTGCTCCAAGTTGGCAGAGGCCGAGGAGCAGAGCAAGGCCATGAAAAGGGAAACACATGCCTTGAAGCTGCAAGTTCTACAACTCCAAAATATTGAAGAAAATCAGGTGTAGAGATAGGTAAAAAATGATCTAAAGGCCAAAGATCTAGAAGGAAGAGTTGCACAAATGCAGGCCCAACTATACGATAAGGAAGACCTAACGGTGTTTGACAGGAGTAGAATTAAGGAGATTCGTGCCCATTTGCTCAAAAATTTTAGGTCTCGGTGTTCCAGCGCCCTCACAATACTGACCTTCGTCATCGAAGTCCAGCTCGCTATTGCCAAAGGATGGCCAATCATTGATGAATTCATGTAGAAAGCTAGGAACCGGCTCAAGTTAGCCTTCGATGTCCAGAATGCAAAATATCAGGACTTGCAGGTCACTTCAATGACTCGGACGACTAGAGATTGGTCCACAACCCAGGCCATGGTTCACGCATTTTTCTCCAAGGTGCAAAAAGCTTAGAAGGTGAGAAGGCTCCAAGACATCTTTGAAAATGAGCAGTGCGCCTCGATGAATTATTTTCAAGACCTCTCCTCCTTGGGTTTCCCGAGTTTCACAGACGATGACGGGAACCTTCTGACTAAAGATGACCTCAAACCAATTTGGCTCCAATTCGAGGGTGATGTATCAGAGATAGACGGATGGGTGGAGCCGATATCAGAAGGGTAGATAATAGACTTCATCTTGAGATACTGTAAGATGGTAGCATGCCTAAACGATTTATTCATCAGGGCCAAACATGCTGACATCGGGTAGATTGATCGGTTTCACATTTTGGTTAAGGCATTACAAGATCAAGAACCATTCCAAAAGAGTGCCTGGACTCATGTCCGAAGAACGATGAAGCACATATGTGATCGCCTCGAACCATCGCCACATCCAGAAGCCACGCCAGAGGAAGAAGAAGAAGAAGGAGAAGAGGAACAAGAAGAAGGATAGACCGCAGAAGCAGGATCTGGGGAAGACCAGTAACTCTGCAGCCCAATGGATCAGGGCTAAAGGGTTCTTTTGCCGAGATGAGCTCGTCACCCCACGAGCCGCCAAGAATGTTGACACTTTTTGTCACATTATACAAGGGGTAGAAGAATAGTAGAATTTTTGTATAATATTTCTTTGTTGAAAGTTTTTGTCACATTAGCCAAGGAAAATGGCTTCGTCGAAAGAAAAGAAGGAGAATGTGAAAAGAGTTTCGGGCCCAAAACACTTCAAATCACTACTTCGGGCGAAAACCTTGCGAAGTAATTTCGTCAAAGAAAGTACAAAGATAATGCTTCGCACCCGAAGCATTTTTAGCAGCCGCTTTGGGTGGAAGTTTTGCAAAGCAACATCCAAACGACTTCGCCGAAGGAGGAGAGCATAATCCAAAATCAGCTAAGGTAACGAAACTACTTCGGGCCAGAAGTATTTCCAACACCTACTTCGGCCAATTTTCACCCGAAGCAGTGGTGCCCGAAGCAAAATGACAATATGTCGAAAACAAAAGAGTTCTTCATGAGGATATTCCCTGAACCATAGTTTTGAGAAGGAGTCGGGCCAAAACATTTTTCATCCGAAGCAATTTCACCAAAAAAGGACAAAGAACCCCATTTCAAAGATGGA
The DNA here is from genome assembly GCA_028583015.1 of Wollemia nobilis. Classification (NCBI taxonomy): domain Eukaryota; kingdom Viridiplantae; phylum Streptophyta; class Pinopsida; order Araucariales; family Araucariaceae; genus Wollemia; species Wollemia nobilis. Next base: position 3,761,995 of record JAQPPZ010000523.1, on the reverse strand, counting down.
GCCCACTCGGCACTCGACATCCCCGAAGTAGTTTCGTGAAGCATTATTTTGTGAAGAACAAATCAAGGAAGATCTACTTTGGCCTAAGGCTTTGACGAGATGGAGATGTAGCGAAGCACTTTCTGGGCCCACATTCCAAGGTGGGCAGCTTCCCAAGGTGATCGAAGGCCCCTTATAAATACCTCCTTTCTTGATCGATAAGCCTGCTGACCATTTTTGGCAAATGAAAGGGACATAATAGTCCTCGAAGTAAAACACGACGGGCATACGATCACTCAAGCATAGCATCCAAAAGCCAAAGACACTCGAGCGATGCATTAAATGAACATTTCCATGGTTGACCTAGTCGTAGTTGCCGGTTCAGCAACCGATTTGAAAGCTCAGTCGTAGCAATAGCGAGGCACCAATTTCTCAGGGCCCGAGGGTGTACTTCACCATTTTTAAATAATGACTCAAAGGGCCAGGTCCTCTATAAAAACTCAGGCATGTAATGTAAAAAAGGGGGGGAATTTTCTACTAGAAAGCTGCTGTAACTTGATGTCCTACGTTTAATAGTAAAGACTTTTGTGCTCTATTTCTCTCTTTTATGCTGCCTTCTGTGCTTAATTCTTTTGTCTTTTCTCGTTCACATAATGAGACTCTGAATCCTGAATCCGATGTGCGATCGGGGACTGAACCCCTAAAATTTGCCCTGAAGGATACATAAGAGAGGAAAAACGCCTTGTCGCTTTCTTTTATGTTGCCTGGTGGATTGAGGTTTTTGTTATTCCCTTATCTCAATCGTTGTTACTCTGAACCCTAAATTCTAGTGAGAGAGAAAGGAGAACCCTACGAGCCCGTCTAGAGGATACATAGGAAGTTCAGCATTTCGTTTCCTTTGTGCTATTCTTGGTATTTCCTGCTGCTCTTTGAGTTGTTAGCGAGTAATCGTGCTTCCTGTTCTCTCCCACCTTAAATCATCATCTTCTAACCCTTACCCTTTTTTTTATTTCTTTTCCTAATCCTTACCCTGTTTGTTTCTTTCCTACACTCTTGTATCAAACCCCAAAAGTAGATTAGTATAGGAACCAGCCTCTCTCCGGAGATCGACACGAGGGGCATCTCTTCCCCTTGGCCTTTCAATGTTGGTCGCAGGTCCAGGGCACGCAAACCCACTAAAAGTCCTTTCTTGTGCGGATTTTATGACCAACAGTACCCTATCTTCTATTTCTATCAACAATTTTTCCCACATTTCACCATATCCTTCATCTCTAGTCCATACTTGTTCTATTATTGGTTTATTTGTATCGTGTGATAAATTGTTCACGTTTTCTCTTTGAGAAATTTTAGCACTCATCCTTACTGGAATTTGTTCTTCTCTACGATCCCATCTCCCACATATTTGTAGACTTGTATTTATCATTCACCTCCAATTTTAATCCATTCATTCTCATAATTACCAATTGTAGGTTCTTCTTAACTACGATAATTTGACCTAATTTTGATAGGCAATGAGGCCAAATGTAGCACCATTTCAAATCCTTAGCATTATTTCACAACATCAATGGTGTCAAATGTAGCACGAGTAGTAGTATTCCTAATGAAAGAGGCAAAATGGAAGGCTTTAGTATGAATTCTAGTAATCTACACTTGATTTGGACCAATCTATATAGTTATACGATTTACAACTATACGATTTCCAAAACGTACAAAAATGACTATACGGTTCCAAAATATTAAGGTGTATGGTTGTAACCATACAAAAATATGAAATATATGATTTACAATTGTACAATATACCCAAAACTCAATTTACTAACAATAACTTAGTAGTTTTGTAATCATTCACTTGGAAATGCTAATTTCTCAATTTGATAAGTACAAACTATGCAATTGCAAGCAAAATATAAAGTAACTTGTCCAACTATACGATTAGGGAGACTAACTATACGAGTTATAGTAAACTATTGCTACAATTATATATCTCAAATTTGTAGTGAGATAGGGTAAAATCCAATATGGCAAGGATTGGATAGCCTTAATGGTGGAATTATCGATCTAGTAATCCAACATGCATACTCAAAATCCCAATCCTTAGTCTGAATCCAACAAGGGGCTCACTGGCCATTCCCAAAAATTGTACAATACCCTACAAACATCATAGTTGTAATATACAAAGAGAAAAATGAAAAATTTCTACATCACACATGGTTGAGTATCAATTTGCACTTTATTCCCATTGTAGAATCATATAATTACAATATCATTCTGGTCATAATTGCACAAAATGTGCAATTCATATTCCACTGTAAATATACATGAATAATATGCAATAATTATACATAGATCACAACCAACATTGCTATGAACATTCACACCAGATCAACCATCAATAGTCATGAATAACATTGAACAACTAGGATCAACAACACTGTACTGTAACAACCATCGATGAACAATATTCTACAAGGATGAACAACTATTATGAACAATGATGAACAACCTCCAAAAATTGAATGGGGGGCTTTATAATGTTTGCCTAGGTCATTCCAAAGTGGTTCATAAGACAAGGCATCATTCATAACTACCTTATCACAATATCTTAAAACAATTAATGCACTAAGATTTTACTAAGTCTTAATTTGATTTTCATCAAATTACCTTTCATGTGCATTTCACTTTATTTCATTTAATTTCCAATTTTACGTTTATGACCAAGTTGTACAATTACACCCAATTGTACAATTACACAAACCCTACACTATACATTTTAGCAAAATTGAACATGTGCCAAAATTATGCAAATCCCTATTATTTCTCCTTCTTCTGGGATATGGATTTGTTGCCTACAGAAATTTTACCATACATTGTTTAATTCCCAAATTTTGGTGCCCATTTTATAACCATGACACTTTGTATGGGTTCAAATGCTCCATCCTCTTCAATCTAATTTTCTCTACTATCTCTATTTCCACTAGGTTTTTGGTGCTTCTGCTATCCACAATCACCTTACAACACTTCCTGATTTGTAAATCATCCTGAATAGGTTCCTCCTTTTCTCAAGTTCATGCACCTCATTTGCTGGTTTCAACAACTCCCTTTTCATCATAAGGGATTCTCCTTTTTATGGTTCCTCCATATGCTTTGGTGAAGATACACTTTCTTCATCTACTTGTGTAACATGACTATGGGCTTCCTTTTCACACCCACTGGTTTGCTATGCATGAGGGCATTCATATTCCCAATGGCTAGCTTCTCCACATTTGTAACAATTTTTAAGGAATTATCTACCATAACCTTCATGTCCTCTTGAGAAATATTTATTTTCTCTATTATTTTTAGAAGTACTAGCTTCTCCTTCCTACCTTTATTGTCCTTTTTTGCTATGGTTTTGTCTTCTTTCACAAGAGGAGCATCCTCTTCCTCTCGCATTATTTTATTGTTTTGTAACAACTTTTCCCTTACCTTGAGTGTATAGTGATATGCCTCTTCAAGGGTTCTAATTTGGATCATACCAATCTCATAATGTATGGATAATATTAGTCCATTTATGTATCTTCCCACTTTGTCTTCATCATATTCGATATGAATTGCTCTTCTAGTCAATTTATAAAACCCTTATGTATATTATTTTACTCCCAACTCCTTTTGCTTGAGATTTTAGAGTCTTATAAACAATCCAATTTGATAATCTACAAGTAGAAGTTTAGATTTCAACCTAGATATAAAATTATCCTATATTTGGATTCTATCCTTATCCTTTTACTATCTTTCAGTTTGAAAATAATCCCACAAAATCAAAGCATGTCCCTTTAGCTACATACACATAAATTTGACTACTTTGGATCCTTCATAGATTTATAATAAAAAATATCTCTATGTCCATTATCCAATCAATCAACTCTTCTAGGTTTATGTTCCATGTTTGAGATTGGTCAAATTAACTGTTGCTCTAGTTCTTCTCCTTGCTCTTCATCTCAAGCTTGTGTGTGACTAGTTTCATCCTCTTCACTATCATTAATATCCTCAAGATAAACACCTCTTCTTTGGGTAGAATCAATCACATCTAACTTGAAAATAATTCCTCTTAGCATTTCCACTATATTCCATAGATCAAGTGCCCATACAATGTGGTCTTTTTCTTCCTTGTTGTGACATATTCCTTCATTTTTTTGATTTGATACCAAATGATGCATATGAGAGAATGGAATCCTCCTATGGATGACCTTATCAAGTAGCACAATTTTCCTATCTATCCGGACCTTAAGACACACATTAATCACATGTGCTATACAATTTTTTTGATACAACACGATAAGTTTAAAGTCTTTTGTGAGACAATAGAGTCTAAGCTGACAATGTATTATGATAACTCTATTATCTTTGTACAACATCATTCAATAGCATGATAATATCTTCTTTAATGTACATTCATTTTTTGGCTTTAGTATGCAAATACTAGCCTTGCACTTAGGGTTCTTACCTTTCATTTTTTCCCTTGTCTCATGATTTTTCCTTCCTCATGCACAGTCTAGGCAATTACTCGTCATTTTCTTATCTCTCTTTTTAATTTTCCATCCACTCCTCCTTGTCATTTTTGCTTTATTTTTCATACAAGACTTGGGGTGTTTTAAAAACATGATTTGTAAACCATTTGTGTTATAAGAACAAAAGTTCAGTAAAAGGGGCTCTCACATCACACCTCCTTTGCAATTGCAACTACAAAAGATCCAAAATAAACTTTTAAATAGAGTAATGGTAGTGTAGTCTACACCTTCTTTGATACCAAGTAGAAATATGAAATAAAAATAAAAATGGATAAAATCAATTGTCTCATCTAGCAAAGAAAAATAAAGATATCAATTATATATAATAGTGAATACAATATATAAGAAGGTTTCATTAGACATCAATAATACCCTATAAAATTAATAAAATACTATCTAAGCAACGTACAAATAGTTGAATGAATCAAAATATAAATATTACTAATGATCCAACACATAGATCCTAATTTTTATTAAACTAATCTATCATTGGATCATGAGAATAATATAAGAATAACCTCCAAATATGAACATGAGACGATAGCATATATATATAAAAACAATCATAACAAAATGTCATTCATAAACTCAAATAAAAATTAATCACATCTTAATATTACAAATAATAACTACAAATAACATTTTTTAATGTATTCTTATATTTTTATAAGATACCACATATATAACATTTTGATGTAAAAAAAAATCATAATACACAATTAACTTCTAAAATTTACTAGTTATAATTAATTATAACTACCCACAATTGACTTATTTATTTAACATTAAATTTTAAACTATAATATACTTTAGATTGAAAAATCTTAATCTATCATCGAAATATTATCATTAGAACAAGCTCAAGAATCCATAAATTATAGGTAAATAAACTGTTTAAAAATTTTCTTGAATTTGACACTCACTTGCTAAAGAAATGATTAGTGAATGCTCTTTGAATATTATGAATAACCTATACATGTAAAGTACTAGTCCAATCTTTAAAATGTTTAAAAAATTTTAAATTTGAATGTGTCACTCTCTTGCTAAAGAAATGATTAGTGAATGCTCTTTGAATATTATGAATAACCTATATATGTAAAGTACCAATCCAATATTTTTCCTTCTATGTTTAAATAATACTCAATATGGCTAATCCTTTGTTAAAAAAAACTTCATCGAATTGAAGTCAGTAGAAGCCTATAAAATACCTCCTAGTAAGCCAATCTATCTCACCAACATAGATAAACCAAAACTATTTTATAATTGATTAAACCTAAATAACCTTATTTATTTTATTTTTTTAATTTAGTTATCATGAGGAATCTTATTGTCGATGTTTAGGGTTGAGCATTTTTTTCTCAGTCATAGCTTTTTATAAGATTGAGAACTAAAAGTCGGGAACTAAATTTATCAACACAATACGATTTAAACCTTAGACCTTCCAAAGAAAAACCAAACCCAAAACTATTACACTATCTGATAACATAGATTAACAAATTTAACAATGAGTTACTTTTATACATAGTAAGTAATACCCAATGTGTGTAGCATGTACAATTTAACCCATAATTTCTAAACGGGTATAAATAATAAAATTAAATGTATTTTTTCTGAATAACTATTTTTTTATTTGGTTAGTGTGAGAAACGTCTACGACCAACATACAGGGCTCGACAGGCTCCCCCAACCATGACCCGTCCAAGGTTCAAACCTTGGTGTGGGCAAGTGTAAGGGGTAGTGCGTTGTGGCTTTGTGTTAAATTCTCTCTTGATAAGTATAGCTCTCAGCTTTATGATCATGGTTTGAAACAAGCTCCTCGAGCTTGGTATATAAAAATGGATAATCACCTCCTGCAACATTGATTTAAGAGATGTCCATTAGATGCAAACCTCTATTTCAAGAAAAAAGGTTCTGAGATAGTGTTGCTTGTACTCTATGTTGATGATTTGCTCATTACGAGGAGTTCAGAAACTATGATCTCTGCTGTCAAAAGTGACTTGTGTAAATCTTTTGAGATGATAGATCTCGGACTTCTCCATTATTGTCTTGGTCTGGAAGTAAGCCAGAAGGTGCACTACATCAAGGTGTCTTAGAAAAAATAAGCTAAGACATTGTTAGAAAAATATCGCATGACTAATTGCAAGCCAATGGCAACTCTGATGGAATCAAGGCTTCAGTTATCACGATATGATGATTCACCTCAGGTAGATGGTACTCTCTATCGACAGTTGATTGGGAGTCTCATATATCTGACAAACACTAGGTCAGACATCGTGTTTTTTGTTAACTATCTTTCAAGGTTCATGCAGGAACCTAAGACTACTCATTGGAAATAAGCCAAATGTGTTCTTCACTATGTTCGTGGTACTATGGAATATGGCTTAGAATACAAGAGGAATGGTAAATTCTTCTTGCAAGGATACAAGGACTCCGACTATGTCGGGTTGTTTGATGATCGCAAGTCAACTTTAGATATATTTTTCATCTTGGATCCGGTCCTATCTCATGGCACAACAAGAATCAACAAGTGGTTACTATCTCATCTATAGAGGCAGAGTATCATGCTGCACGTGAAGCTGTGTGCGAAGTGATATGGTTGCATCGCATTTTGACAAGTATGGGTCTTCCATCCAAATCTCCAATTCACTTGTTTTGCGACAACCAGGGTGTTCTGAACCTTGTCAAGAATCCAATACATCATGAAAGAACCAAGCACATTGACACACAATGTCACTTCATTCGAGACGAAGTTCCAAGGCATCGAATTCAACTTCAATACATTCCCACAAATGCTCAAGTTACAGACATTTTCACTAAGGCACTTGCACGTGTCAAATTTGAATTGTTTCGCAGCTCCCTTTGTATTTCTAAATGATGTAATCAGGGGGATGTTAGTATAGCTAGTAGTTATCTTATTACCCAAATAATGTAATAAGGGGGGATGTTAGCATAACTATAGGTTGCACTATATTATTTCATTATTTTAGTATGTTGTTATATTGTTATAACAACATCTATTTCCGCCTAGTTAGTTCCATCTTCACCGAAACTATTCTAAGGTGGCAAATGTATTATTTAAACAATTGCATCAATATTATTCCTGTTCGTTCTTCCTACATGAACTATATTCCTTTGCCTATGTTTGGCGATCCCTTGCATGTGTCAGAGAGTTCAAGTTAGAATTGAAAGATGTGTAATCCTCCATGGGGTCGGGTTAAAAAAAGTTGTCTCATAAAATTTTTATTTCTGCTAAAGGGGTGTGGGGTTAGACAGTGATAAATTATTTCCTAGATTTTATGCAGAACTCTCTGGCATCTCCTCCTGCCTCTTCGGCTATGGAGCGTCTTTCTGCTGGTGTTAAGGTGGAGGGTGGCGGTACTCGTAAATCTGTTTGGATGATTGGCAAGAGGAGAGACTTGGTGAAATATTCCCCCTATCTAAGGTGGATGTTGTGGAGGATGATGTTGATGTTCTTCCTAGACCTTCCACCAAATATAGGTCGGTGGCTGATGTTTATTCTCCGGGTGAAGTTGCTATGAAGAAAAGCGTTATTCTCCATAGCCTTCGCTTGATGGAAATCAAGAAACGGACAGTGTGAGCTCCATTGATATGGCTTTAGATTATGTTGAGGAGGCTACCCATATGCTTGGTAATATTATTAATGAATTTGATTATATGATGTAGAACCATCTCGGTTATCTCACTGGTCGATTCGTGTGGGCTCCTTCTTCTATGTGTTTGTTTGTTGTGTTTGTTCTACTTTTTTCTATATGTGTTGCAGCGTGCTTTGTAAAATATTGTAGGGTCCCTTTCAAAACCATCTTTTATCTTAATAGTACAAAAACAAATAGGAATATGGAAAAATATTAATAGATATTGTTTACTCTATAAGAAAGAAGAAGTTGAGGATGAGAAACATATGATATTTTTTTTTATTAGGTAAAGAAGGGGTTTTAAGGATCCCAAAATCTGAGGGTTTTGAGAGAATCCCACAACCATTACAACAAGCTCCAAAATGAGAAATACAGTTTACACCCAAAAGTGTAACCCACCAATGAGGAGCAAAGATTAAAAAAACCAACCACCAACCCTCCTACATAAAGTACAACAATAAAGTCCTAGAGGATATGAACTGAATGCCCCATATGGGGAACAACACCACACCCATATAACAGGAGTAAACTAAAACCAGGAGCAAATCACTCCACCTAGTGAAGGATCTGAGGCTTACACTTGCAATGGTTCAAAAGAGAAAGTAAAAAACTATGAGCCACCTAAACCGAAGCAAGAGCCACAAAATAAGAACAACCACTCTTAGGTACAAGAAAAATGAGATAGCAACATTTCGCACTACACCTAAGAGGGAGAAGGGTAAGATCCCAAAAAAATAAGCCTTAGAACCTTGGGATCAAACACACCACCACTATTGGAACTGGAGAAAGAGATCTTTGCAGACCACCGAAGCTAGGAAACCCACTAGAGACATGGGACCAAAAGCCGAAAACCACTACAACATAACAACCCACTTTCACCCCAACTAGTTTGGGTCGGTATTTGGCCCTGTCTCCCGAAACAACCAGATACAACAAGAAATTATCAAACCCAGAAGAAAGCAACACAAACTAGCCATAGACCCACTACTGGTAGAGAACCCTAGCAATAGAGCCATCCAAGCACCATCCAACTAGAGCAGCCAAGCCATCGAGTCAAAGCTAGCCAAGGGAACACTATTATATTTCCATAGCCAAACACCATACCAAGCTCACACCAATGGGCTTAGGTCAATAGATGGCCATTTTATCTCCCTGGAAATTTAGAAAAAACATGAAACTACCGAACCTAGAAGAAATTCTGCACAATCCAACCAAGTCCCCGAAACTAGCAAACAACCCAAGAAATGCAGCCACCCAACACTCCCACCAACCAGAGCAAGAGCCAGCCAAGGGGTCAACAACCAAAATTTTCCACTACATTATAACAGTCCAGGATCATCCCTATAGGTTTGGGTTAGCATTCAACCCTCTGCCCCAGATAAGAGTGATAATCCCAAATCCACAAGAGAGCAGAACATATCAGCAAGACCCTCAATAAGCAAAACATCCTGATCATGAACCACAACAAAGAAACTAAGCATGACCAGTAGCTAGATTTAGAATGGGAGAAAAGATGCCTCTCGCTCAAAGGGTTTCAGAGTGTCGAAGTTGGAGTGGGGGTGAAACCCTCGTGGAGGAAGCCCTCATGGAGGAAACCCTCACGGGCCCTCGACCTCTATAGTTTTAGTGTATGATTTTATGTGCTATTATTAACATATGTTGTTATATTATCCTATACACTAAAATCTAAAATAGAAGCACTTTTTGCAACATGATGACATGAGAAGTTTATGAGTTATTAAATTTACCCTCTACAAGAGTGGATGGATTTTTTAAGGAAATTTTTAAACATTATTGAACAAACATAGACAAGATCCTTGTGGATTAATGTAGAAATATTATTAACTCTAATTATGACTGGTATCTAAAAACACTTATTTATGTAATCTATTTTTTCTCTTCTTTTCTATCTCATAGATCTTATTTGGTTTGTATGAATAAAATAAAAAATATTTTATTTATTTATTCATAAAAAAGATAAATATAAATACTAACTTAAAATATTGATACTCCCATAAATTTTAATAGATGTCATTTCCATAAGTAAAACCAACATAAAATAAAATATTATAGGGTATGGGAAATTCCATCCTATGCTAACAATCTATGATTAGAAAATCAAATTTAAACTACTATACCATAGGATAGGTGTAAGATCAAATCCCTTCATAGTATATCACCTCACCACATAATGGATAATCCAACTCACCTTTTAGCCTATCCTAGGAGATAAAGTGTGTGTTAAAGAAGCACCTCACTCTTGATGAAGAAAAATCCCATCTTGTATTCCTTTATAATAGCCATATTTTTAAATAAATTTCTCTATACTTCTTAATTGTAGGAAGGATGGTTTATTTATGAGTACCCCATGCATTTAAAATATTCAAGAGATCGGTTGATTGTTATTTGAAATATAGTCAATAATGAGGACATAGTCGACATTATTTTATGATATTTACCTCTATCTTATAAGTATTTTGTTGAGTCTTTGTATTTTCTTGGTGGAACTCAAAATCTTGACTTTGAAAAGACGTATTCTTCATTACAAAAATATAAATGACTATCACAAATGGTAGTATTCATCTCAAGGAGTATAGAGAGTGCATTTATTGTTAAACACAATGCTACAAACACCTACAATAATATTTGATATGTTATTGAGATGAATAATTTTTTTCCATTAGTGAAATAATAAAGAATTCTCAAATTATTATGCATTTTTATAAAAATATATGTAAGGCGATGCAAGTGGGTAAAAGCAAGTTCATTGCTCTTAGTATAGATGGGAAGGGACTATACAAATTAGTTGATCCCAAGTATATTAATTTATTTGCCTTGGCTATTGAAATAAAGACAATAGTTCTATCTTTGGCATGAGATATTTGGTCACATCAATTATAAGTATTTGTTAATTATTACTAAAATTATTTATGGGTTGCTATCCATTTAAAAGCAGCAAGATTTACGTGTAGGATGTAACTTGAAAAATAAAGTTTCCAACCATTTGAGATATGTAAATCATAGTGTGTGCAAGGTGTTTTGGATTTAATGCATATTAATTTATATGGTCAAGTGAATATGCCTTTGGTTTTTGGTACAAAATATTTTTTGCTAATGATTAGTGATTATTCAAGGAAGATGTGGGTATACTTCTTTAAGTATAAGCCTACATTTTTTTATTGCTTTCAAAACTTTAATTCCCATGTAGAAAATAATTTGGAAAGAAATTCATGGTCTTGAGGTTAGATAATGAAGGCTAGTTTACCTCAAAATAATTTTAATATTTCTATAGGCATGAGGGTATACACAAGTAGTACACAACTCTTTACACTCCATAGAAAAATGAAGTAAAGAGGACGAAAATATAATCATGGATATGGACAAATGCATGGTGCATAGCCAAAATATACCATATTGTTACTAGGAAGAAGTAGAAGATATGTTAGTTTTTATTTTAAATAGGTGTCTATGTCAAGCTCTAAAGAATTTTATTCTTGAATACTTATGATCTAGGATAAAACCTTTGGCTAGTAATTTCTATATTTTGTTGTGTTGCTTTTGAAAATTTTTCCTAAGGATAAAAGAACTAAGCTAGATGTAAAAAGCAATAAGTTTATGTTTGTTGGCTATAATGACCAACATAAGGCATACATATTACTTGATATCTCTATCACCGAGATTCTGATTAGTAGAGATATTTGTACACATGAGAAGACTTCTCTATTCTTAGATGATGATAAACATATTGAGATTGGTTTGTCTTAAAACAACTAATACTACTGCAATAGGTAGTGAAGCTAACTTGGATTTAGATACATGAGAGACTAATACCAAAAGAAATATGTGAAGATTCAAGAATCAACCACATTGGTATGTTGAAAAATTCACCTTGAGACAATATTAAAGAATAGAGCTTGACAAAGTTATACCCAAGTGAATTTTGCTAGCAACAAAGTCATGCTAACAACCAAAATAGAATATATAAATAATGAAATATTTAAAATATATGAGACAACTATAGCTAGGTAATCTATATCAGTTGGAATAGATTCGAGGAGTCAAATTTTACTTTGATATCATAGGTATTTGAACCTAAAAATATAAAGAGGCAAAAGGTAAAGTAGATTGAGAAGGTACCATGGAGGCACATTTTGACTTTTTGATAAAGAATAAAATATGGGAACCATATGAATTACTCAAGGAAATAAATCCATTGGCTATAAATGGGTTTACAAGGTAAAATATAAATTAGAGACTTTAATTGAAAAAATATATCTTACCTTTTTGCTAAAGGGTATGCATAGTAGGTAGGTAGAAACTATAGAGAGATATTTACTCCAATTTTAAAGATAATATTTTTTTGATAAGTTATCTCCATTACAATATATTTGAGTTGGTAGGTATATAAGATGGATGTTAAGAGGGCTACGACTATAGCAAAATACCTTCTCTTTTGAGCAACGATGAGCGGGAAGGTAGCGGCGGGAGGGCACGGGAGCGGGAGCGCCAACACTGTGAACCTGGGCACCAACAAGTTGGAGGGCCGAAGCAAGGCACAGGGAGGGCAGTTAGAGAATGGAGGCTCGACGGAGTTACCCGAAGATGGAGGCAGATGCGGGAAGGATCCACCTGACAAAGGGAGAGACTGCCAACATAAATTGTATGTAGAGGCAGTGGCTTCTGAAACCCCAAATGGTATTTTCACTAAGGACCTCTTTTCGTCCGGGGATGAACTAGACATCCTGGAGGAAATCCTATCAAGTTTCATCGAATTTGAAAAATTTACCCTAATCGAGAAGTTTATTGGAGGGCATCCCGATATGGAGACCATCCGTAGGTGGGCGATAGGAAAATGGCGGACCTCGGGTCATATGGAGCTGGCTGCCCTATCCTGGGGTTTTTTCGCAATTAAGCTGAATAATGCAGAGGATTACTGTAAAATTTTGGCTGGGGGCCCTTGGTTTCTGGGATGCAGGAGTCTCTTTCTTAGGAAGTGGGGGATAGATTTTAACCTCAAAACCCAGAGTATTAATATTGCCCCAATATGGGTTAGGCTACCGAACCTTCCCATTTTTTGCTAGCACAAAAATGTTATTAGGGGTATCGCCCGTTCCATTGGTGAGTTGGTCACCATTGACCCTCCCACTTGGGCCCGAACCAGATTTGTCCAAGCTCGCTTCTGTGTCCTGTCGAATTTGGAGGCGAACCTTCCATCCTCCATCACTCTTCGGTCTGGATGCTCCATTCTTCATAAGAAAGTCATTAACTACAAAAATAGACTGGCATTTTTCCCTCGGTGCAGTTCCCAGGGGCATCTTCAGTCAAATTGTCCTCCTCAAAATCCAGGGATGAAGGGTGGGGTTTCTGGAAACCCCCCGGAGCAAGAAGGAAAACAACCGAAACACCCTGTAGCGACAATGCCTGAGTCTCCAGATCCTTCTGGGGTTCTCCCCAAGTCAGATGTCATTTTGTGCAATGCAAGTTCCCAACCTGAACCTCAAGTGGAAAAGGATCAGTCTCCTTCCCGTATGTCTGCTCAGGCTGATTCCCCTATTTGTCAAAACCAGAAACCTCTCGAGTCCCTGTTGGAAGAGTATCTGCTAGGTAAGAGGGGCGAACAACATGGCAACATTAGTCTGCGAAACACTAGAAGTCGAAAGCAAGGGGTGGATTTCGGCTGTGAAATAAAATAGGGGCGACCTCCTAACAAAGAAAGAAGGGATAAGGAAACGGTAGCAGACATTGCAAATGGATCCCAGCGGTTGCTTTTTCAAGAAGATTCTGACTCCCTGGTGGGTGATTCGCCTGTCCCAAAACCTCCCATCCAGCAGGGAAAGGGAGGCAAGAAAGTCTTTAAAATGTCCAGATGAAAATCCTCTCATGGAATGTGAGAGGTCTTAACGAAGCGGCCAAACGTAGGGTGGTGGCCGATCTCCGAAAGAAGTCTAACCCATCCATCCTCATTTTGCAGGAGACTAAGTCTGATGCCTCTGCCTTTTTCAAGGTTTCCAAGGCCATTTGGGCCAAGGAAAAATTCCTTTCCAGTCATGCAATAGGTTCTGCATGCGGTCTCATGGTGTTGTGGGACTCTGACAAGGTCGAGGGTAGTCTTCTATTAGCTTCCAGCAGGACTATCAATGTCCTATTTCACTCCAAGGTTGATAATTTTTCATGGATTTTGACTAATGTTTACGCATCGAACTCTGCTTCGGAGGAGTTGAGTTGTGGAAAACCATCTCTCTAATGAGGGAAAGTTTTAGTTACTTCCCGTGGGTTGTGGGAGGGGATTTCAATTGCCCTATTCATCCCTCTGAAAAGAAGGGAGGCGCTGAGCTGGCTAGCCGTAGCATAGAGGATTTCAGAGATTTTGTTTCGTCCAATAATCTGCTAGACATCGAACTTAAGGGGGAATCCTTCACCTGGAGCAACAGGAGGATTGGGAGAAATCTCATCCAGGTCAAGCTTGACCGGTTCCTCATTTCCCACAAAGCTATTCCCTTCCTCGACACTACAACTCTCTCAGATTTGCCAAGAATTGGGTCGGACCATAATCCTATTCTTTTAGAGGCCATTGGTGGGCCTAGGTTTAAGATCCCTTTTAGATTGGAGTCCATGTGGATTTCCCACAAGGATTTCAAACAGTTGGTTTCAAAATGGTGGCAGGTGACAGTGGTTGGTTCAGCATCCAAAAGACTAGCCCTAAAACTTAATGTGATTAAAAAGAACTTAAAGGCATGGAATAAGGAGGTTTTTGGCAACATTTTTGAGTCTAAAAGGTCCATCTCTGAGCACTTGAAGAGTTTAGAGGAAAATATGGAGGTCGAAGGGTATTCTGAAGGCCTTAGAGAGGAGGAACGGAGCCTCCTGGTGGACTATCATTCCATTCTTGCCAGTGAGGAAACGTTTTGGCATTAGAAATCCAGGGATCTCTGGCTGAAGAGTGGTGATTCAAATTCATTTTTTTTCCACGCGTCTACCATGAGACACAGGGGGGGCAACAAGATCATACAGGTGCTGTGTAAGGATGGGTGCACTACTAGGGAGATTGAGGAAATTCGAAGTGAAGCAGTCGATTTCTTCTAGGATTTGTTGGGTGCTCCTCCTGATAGCGTCCTCCAAGTTCAAAAATCCTTGCTTGCTAATTTCCCTACCAAAGTCCCCCATGAGGCAAGTATTAAACTCCTGGAACCTTTTTCCCATTTCGAGATTAAGGATGCTCTTTTTTCTATGGAACCAAATAAGGCCCTCAGGCCTGATGGGTTCCCCCCTGATTCTTTCAAGTTATGTGGGATGTTGTGGGGCCTTATGTCTGTGAGGCTATCTTAGAAATCCAAGCATCAATATCCATCCATCCGAAGCTCAACTCTACCTTCCTAGCTCTCATTCCTAAGTCGCCCACCTACAAAAGTTTTTCTGACTATCGTCCCATAAGCCTCTACAATGTTTTCTACAAGATTCTTACCAAGACCATTGCCAATCGTCTGAGATCCCTCCTCCCCTCTTTGGTAGGTTCAGCTCAGGGGAGCACCGTTAAGGGTAGAAACATCCTTGACGATGTCATTACTATTCACGAAACCCTCCATACTGCCCAATTTCCAAGAATGTTGCGCTTTTCCTTAAAATAGACATGAATAAAGCTTTTGACAGAGTGGACAGGAGGTTCCTCTGTGCTGTCCTTTGCAAGTTGGGCTTCCATCATCACTAGATTGACCTTGTGAACAGTTGCATTTCCACTTCGTCCTTTTCTATGTTGATCAACGGGTCCCCCGTTGGATTCTTCCAGAGTGCTCGCGGCCTTAGACAAGGTGATCCACTGTCTCCTATTTTATTCATTCTTTTGGCAGAGGTCCTTAGCTGGTCTTTGAATGAAGCCCTCTACCGAAGCAAGATTTCTAGCATTCTACCTACTTCCAGAGTTGATCCTGTCACTCACCAATAGTTTGTGGATGACATGCTCATATCCACTGGAGTGTCTGTCACTCAAGCCAAATCTATCAAGCGCATTTTGTCCCGGTATGAGAAGGCTTCTGGCCAAAAAGTTAATTATCTGAAGAGCAAAATTTATTTTGTTAATACCCCTCTGCATAGGCAAATTCGCATTGCTAGAATCCTCAAATGCACTATTGACTCCTTGCCTGCAACTTATTTGGGGTTGCCACTAGTTTGTAATGGGCGAGGCGGTGGGAACATCTAGAATTCGATTTTGGAACGACTTCATAAGAAACTCAGCACTTGGAAAGGCAAATTGCTATCTCAATCTGGGAAGGCAACCCTCACCAAAGCCTGTATTCAATGAATTCCCACCTATTTCATGTCTATTTTCATGCTTCCTATGTTTATCCATTCCAAAATCAAGCAGATTCAAAGGAATTTTCTCTAGTCCGGCAGCGAAGAAAAATCCAAAATTCCTCTGGTGGCGTGGGATAAGTTTTGCCTTCGAAAGGATCAAGGGGGCATGGGATTGAGAAGATCCAGGCTCATGAACACTGCCTTAATTGCCAAACATGCTTGGAGAATTCTTATTAATGCACCGGCGAAATGGGTAAATATAGT
Organism: Wollemia nobilis; assembly: GCA_028583015.1. Classification (NCBI taxonomy): domain Eukaryota; kingdom Viridiplantae; phylum Streptophyta; class Pinopsida; order Araucariales; family Araucariaceae; genus Wollemia; species Wollemia nobilis. Next base: position 3,745,263 of record JAQPPZ010000523.1, on the reverse strand, counting down.
TAAAAGAAAGTATCTTGGGGAAAATTCTCTCCTGGAAGCTGAGTCTCCTCATGAAGCTTTGGCTTTCTGGAAGACGGTGCTTCAGGGCCGTTCGATGATTAACAAGGGTGCTCGTTGGATCTTGGGGGATGGATCCATGATCCTTTTTTGGAGATACAGGTGGGCTATAGATGAAGCTCTCGCTGTAAATCAGAACTTGGCTGGCTTGAGGGCCCAGATTGATCCAAACAGTCATCTCAAGGTTTCGGATTGCATTGACCGGAGTTCCCTTCCCCCTCGGTGGAAACTTTTGACGATGGATGGGTTTGATAATGAGGTGAATTTCTTGTATAGTGTCCTCCAATCGGTGTTAATTCCTTCGATCATAAGAGACGACAAAATTATTTGGAGCAACACGCAGGATGGGCGGTTTTCTGTTAAGTCCGCTTATGATCTTCTGTCGTGTGAGGCTGTTGTGGACCCCTGATGGAAAGCAATTTGGAGGAAAGGGATTATTCCTAAGATAAATTACTTTGCTTGGATTGCCTTTTATAACAAATCCCTTACCATAGACAATCTCCACAAGAGAGGCCTTGAAATTCCCAACAGGTGCTATCTTTGCTTAGCTGACTGTGAAACTTTCGATCACTTATTTTTGCATTGCCCCTTTTCCCATTCAGTCCTAAGCCGTGTGTTGTATTCCTTCCAAGTACTCTGGTGCTCCCATCGCTCCCTTAAAGATGCCTTCCTCCAATGGCCCAAGCCCTTTAAGAATTCTAAGCTCCGATTCCTTTGTGAGGCTGCCTTTCACCATTCCATCTGGCAAATTTGGCTGGAGTGTAATGCTAGAGTCTTTGGCAAGATCCCCATAATGGCTCCCTCTATTGCCCAGCAAGCCTTATCCTTTGCTGTTGAGAATTCAAAAAATATTCCTAGCTCCTGCCCTCACAATCCTTGGGAGGCAATTATTTTCAAAATACTGGACCTTGGCTCCTCTTCTAGAGTTGACTCAGTGAATGGTCGCAAGGAGGTCACTTGGACCAAACCTCCTTTGACGTGGATCAAACTTAATTTTGACGAGGCTGCTAAAGGCAACCCGGGGCCCGCTGGTTTCGGGGGGCTTGTCAAGGACCATAATGGGAAGCTGATCTTGGCCTACTATGAAAATCTGGGCCCTCAGACCAATCATTTTTTTGAAGCCCATGGTGTGTTGAAAGGGTTGCAGGTCATATCGAATGATCCTAGGCCTTTAATTATTGAAGGCGATTCTCTAAACATTATCAACTACCTTCATGGCTCCAAAGACCTGTCATGGCGGGTCCTGAATATCATCCTCGAGGCTAGGATGATCCTCTCTCGGTGCACCAGGTGGGAGGCGGGGCACATCTACAGAGAAGGTAATCGGGTGGCGGATCGCTTGGCCAACAAAGGACTGATGATCATGTGCTCGGTTGCTTGGCATTCTCATTTCCCAACCGAGGTGGACAGTTTGGCCAAGGCAGATATTCCCTCATGATGAAGAATTTGTATCATAGGTCTTCTCCCAAAGTTTGTTGATATATTGTCTTCGGCTATTATTCTGTTTTAATGTATTTCAAGATCAAGATTTCCAGGACTGTCCACGTCTTCTAGGGCCCTCGGGCATTTTGTATTTCCCTGTATTTTTTACGAACTGCTCTATTTACCCAGCCATCCGGCATGAAATATCTTTTAGCAAGGCTGATTTTGTACATAAGGTTTTGGGATCCTTTATAAAAACCCACAATTAATCTGTTATTATAATTACCAAAAAAAAAAGATGGATGTTAAGAGTGCCTTTCTAAATGGATATATAGAAGAATAATTCTATATGGTATATTTATAAGGGTTTTAGTTACCATGAAAAGAACATATAGTTTGTAGATATATTAAGTCCCTATATAGACTTAAGTAGGATCCATGAGTTTATTTCAAAATTGATCAACATCTTAGAGATTCAAGATTAAATTAGAGGTTTTTTATTCTAATATCCATATCAAAACTATAATTAATGATATTTTTATTCTCTTTATGTATGTTGATGATATTATTAATATTGGACACATAAAAACTAATGTATCTTTAGTTTTTGATATGATAGGTTTATGTCACCTTTATTATTACCTAGCTATAAAATTTTGGTAACTTAATCATACTATTTTTATATCACAAATAAAATATGCCAAAACAAATTTAGAATTATTTCATATGATATGTTATAATCCAATATCTACACTTATAAAAATGGGTTAAAATTGTCAGTCTACTCTAATTTATCTTTGATCCATGAGTTAGTATGTTGTCAATTGGTGGATAATTTGATTTATCTTACAATTGTTTTTCGAAATTTAATTTTTTTACAATAATTTGTTTATCTTGTTTTATTTCAAATCCTCAAAATGAGCATTTGTAAGTTGTAAAGCATATTCTCATATATATCAAAGGTACCCTTGACTTTGATATAATATACCAATAATTTAATGATATTTGGTTGGTTAGATACATTGATGTAGACTAGGTAGGATTAATTGATGATTAGAAATATACTATTGGCTATGTGTTTGCTCTTTGATCAAAGACTATTCATTGGCAAAAAAGCCTCAATATATAGTTGCTTTACCGTCAACTTACGAAAAATATAAAAAATGCAATGCAGGTTGTAAATCTATTTGGTTGTAGTGCATATTGTATGATCTTTAGATAGATAAGTTACTATCAACACTAATTTATTATTATAATCAAAGTGTGTTCACGTTAATGAAAAATCTAGTATATCATGCTAAAACAAAACATATTGAAGTTCATCATCACTATTGAAGTATGAATAAATTTATCCAAATTATTATCTAACTTCAAAATAGATTTTTGATGTAATGACTAAACCCCTAAGTAGAGAAAATTACATAAATTTTAATATTGTTGATATAATGACTAAATCCTTAGGTAAATAATATTATATAAACTTTAGAGATAATATTGGGATTGTATCTATGTTAGTCATTAGAGGATATTAGAATAAAGTATACTAACAGATATTATAAGAATTTATATTAATATATTGTTTGTTATAATAGATTTTTAGGGACAACTTATTAAGATTTGTAGGAATAACTTGTTAGGATTTTTAATATTTGGTTTTATCAAAACCACTCAAATACCAAATCATAAATCATCATAAGTAGAAGTTCAAAAATGCAAATAGAGCACCCAATATTATATTCTTTTATATTTGAGTCAATGAAGATAATACTTATATTTTTATTACTAATGTCTTTTTTCACAATGAAAGAATGCCATAATTCAAAAAATGTAATAGGATTTTTATAAAAAAAATAAAACAACTCAAATGCTATTTTTGTTTAGAGAAAGGTAAGATAAAACCATATTTAAAAAAATCAGTTTCAAGTTTTCAACCTTTAAGTTGGGAGGAGGGAGTTCTTTTGACCCAAAAGGTAATTTAAAATTATACCTATCATACTAATAAATAAATATTATTAAATATTAATTTTAATAATCTTCAGGTACTTTTTTTTCATGTGGGCGGAGAGAGACTATCAAACATATATTTTGGGAGTGCCCGAAGTCTAGACGGATCTGGAGGAATTTTTCCTGGCTTTATAGCGGTGTGTTTTCTAGCTTCATCAGCTGGAAGAGGGTTATTTTTGGGGATCAGTTGGACTATGCTTCTTTTCGCCTTGTGTTTTGGCATATCATCAGGATCTCTATCCTTTTCAGTATATGGAAAGGACGTTGTAATCAAGTCTTTAGAAAAGAGGAGGCCCCCGTTAATATATTAATAAGTAATGCTAGTGTTTTTAGTTTTTTGTCAAGTGAAGGCCTTTAGGGAGGCTATTTTGAAACAATGTCTTAAGTTGGATAAGAATGTTAGATCTAATTGCTTGTTGCTTTTGCACAAGCTGATGTAATTTTGATGTATTTTTTATTCGTTTATTAATGAGAAAGTATTATTTCAATAAAAAAAATATTAATTTTATAAAGAACCATAGACTATTTAATCATTTGATTTCATTTTATTTGATTTTATTTTTATTATATATAATCACACCGTCCATCGTGGTTTGACCGTGTTTTTTTTTTTTTTTTTTTTTTTGATAAAAACCCAAGGCTATACCTTGGGAAGTCCCACAAGAATAATTAGAATTTTATATTGTTGTTGAAGTAAGGCGAAGTACAATGAGTGGCACAACCGGGGCCACACTCCCTCGAGGCATAATGAGAGCCTCCCTCCTTCTGATTTAAACTTAGGTAATATGGATAATAGTCCAATGACATATCGCTAGGGTGTTCCAATAGGGACTAATTAGACATTTCATTTATAATATAAAATTCTTTGCTTCATACCACTTATACCCAATCTCTTAAACCATGCATGAAGTATATGTTAAGATTTACCCATGGAATTCAAACCTTTATTTAAAGTAAGAAAATATTTTCATCACTTGTCACAATCAAATGGGATGTGGAGAGGTATTATAGAACAATTACTAGTTAATTGTTTTGGTTGTGGATTGAATCTAATTTTATGTTAAATAAAATTTTATATTTTACATAAAATAAAGATCCCTATGATGTAAAAATACACACAACTTTCAAATACGTTAAAGTGAATGAGAATTTGAAGAAGTTCTTTAAAATACAAATAAAGGTGAATTTGTGTTAAACTCTATCCTAAAATATAATATTGATTGCTATACTAGATATAATCATATATGAACAATGTAGTAAAAACCACTGCAAAGAGAATGAGATGTAACATTAAAAATTAAACAAAATTAAGACATATACCTATTTCAAGGTTACTTTGAATCAATATAAATAAGTAATTGTTAATATCTAGGTGGATTGGTACGTTGAGGCACTTATTGAGAGAAGACCTAGGTTCCAATCCCACGAGCGTGCCCATGCATAGCCAGTAGCCCGATCCGACTCCTCTATGTGTTGCACCTGATTGATGATGATGATATATTCCTTGCTTGTCTGGCGGTTCCCCTTCATGCCATGTGTTTGAAACGGTGTGAATCCTTTGTGTTCGACGGTCCCCATATCACGTCGGGTTACCATTAATGATATGGTGGGTGTGTTGGAAGCCTTCACTGATAGTTTGAACCTTGCCAGCTGCTGACAGTTACTAAAAATTGTGATTGTAACCAATTCATCTATGTAACCAAAAAAAAGTAATTGTTAATATTATTATAAATTGTTGTATACTCAAACCAAGTGTTAATTTTATTATAAGTTGATATATACTAGGGCCATGCCCCCAAGGGCTAGGTGGATTGGTAAGTGTTTTTCTGGCCAGACACTTATGAAAAAGACACTCAGGTTCAAACTTCGAGGGTAGTTTGTTTGCAAAGGTAGTAGTCTGATCTGAATCATCTGAGTGCGTGTCAAACCAATGATGACGATACAAATCTCAAGTGACCAATGGTCCCTTTCACATCGGGTCAACAATAACGAGGTGGAATAGGTTTGGTGGGAGCAACCCGTATGGTTTGAATCCTCCACTTGCCAATTACTAAAAATAGTGGTTGTGACCAACTCTCCTATGTAACCAAAATATATATATATATATATATATATATATATATATATATATATATATATATATATATATATATATATACACTAGCGTCATGTGGTTTTATAAAAGACTTCTTCCATATAATTCAAATAATTAAAAATAATATTAAAATATAAAATTATTTTTAATTTTAAAATTAATAAACATAACTTAAATAATGTCTATTTAAAAGTAAATGTAAGGCTTTGAAGCTTAGAATAGAAAAATTAATATTTGAATTTAATAGGATAAAATTGTACATAAAGGATAGAGCTATACACCATATTTTATTTAGTTGAATAAATATACATTAGGTAAAACCACATCCCACATGAAAATAATGATGTCATTGATATTAAAAACAACTTTATATTTTTATAATTCATCAAAATAATTAAAAAAATTAAATATATTTTTTCAGTTTGTATTTACTATTTTTTTTTGTAATTTTTATTTACTAATTTTTAATTTTTAATTTTTTTTCAAGGCACCTACGAGACGATAAGAAGAAGGAAAATAATCCATAATCTAACCGTTCCGAAGTTTCTTACTTGAATGTATGCTTACCCTAAATTCTCACTTAGCATGATCTAGCATTGACCGATATTAAGCGACCTTCACTTGTAAAAGAAGCCAAGAAATATACGGCTCTAGATATATCTTTTCCATCTTCAAATTTGACCTTAATTGTGTCTTGTCTTTGCAACGTTTTTTAGCGATTATGCCTTTGCGAATTTGAGGACCTCTTTGGGACAGCATAATATTATATTACTGCCATGGCATTTCATTATTTGGACCAATATATATTTGGCTCGACATCGGTACTTTGTTACTCTGTTACATTGTCTTCTTACCATCGGACACTATAGAAATATTATATTGTGTCTTTTAAGCAATTGCATGGCATTTTCTGATGCTCCATGATGATTATTATTTTTTAACTGTACCTTCATCTCGCGAGTTTATATTATTTTTTATACATGATTAGAATCATCATATCAGTTGAGGTACTGAAAGTCAAAGTCAAAGCGTACACGTTTCATAAAAGCTTGTATCTTAGAAGGAATTCGAAACCTGTATTGTTTAATGAGAAATTTGTTTTGATTCAATCGTTTTTGGCTGCACTGTGCTTGGAAATTTCATTGACTCAAAGCACAATGCAGACAAAAACATTGAATCTAACAATATGTATTAAGGCTCACTAATCTAATCGAGAACTTTGTTATTTAGTAGTGTAATGCATGGTGCTTGCAGTATGGCGGGCAGTGGATTGCTGTACAGCATTTAGTCTACTAATGTTGAGCTTAATACTCCTTACTTGCCTATAGTAAAGATTTTTATTTACATTATAACGTTGCAAAACTTGGAAAAAATAGAGGGGTAAAAACATTAACACCTTGAATCACATACCAGGCTGATAGAACTAGCACAAAGAAGACAATGAAAATTACCCTTCAGAAAAAGGTTACAGCAGGTACTCAGCTAACATAAATATAATTTTAATATAGGATGCGAAAAAAAGCAAGAGCCATACTAACCTTTCTTATTAAATTGGAACTTTGTAGGGATAGACTCAAAAGGAATATCATGATGAGTGAGAAATACTTTTGAGTATATTCTTACTAAAAAAAACATAAATATTATAAAATAGTCTTCTCTTATCTTTATTAAATTATACATTAATTTTAAATTTACTTTAAAAAGATGTAAGTATGGCTATTGCTTTTTTCAGTTGGTTCTGGGTGACTGCAAGTGATGGTTAAGATTGTGTAACCGCCAATGGTAGTTGGCTTGGTATGGTATATAGGATCAAGTGCTTGTGTTAGAGGGTTTTTATGGCAGTTGGTGTCCTCTAGTACAAATATAGTGATATAATGTTGATTGGTTTGGTTGCAGTTGCAGCTCAAAGTTAATTTGACTCCATGTGGACTCCATGGCTGCAATGGTTAGGCTTCTCAAGGTGGATGCCAAAGGTAGTTGGGATCTCCATGTTAGCTTTTGATATTATATATTTAAGGTATTGTAACCATAAAAACTAAAATGAGCCGACAGGCAGTTGCCTTAGTGGCTAAAAATGGTGGTTGTTTCTTAAGTGGTTTTGTGTTCAAACCCCTTGAGGGTGGTTGTTAATGTAATTTGTAAACGTTCTCCTTGATAAAAACTAAAATGACCAAGCAATATTAACTATATGATAGTGACAATATAATAAGCAAGAAAAACTTATAAGATGCTTCAATAACTCATAAAACTGCCATTAATTAAATCTCATGAAAATAGTACAATGTTGTATAATGGAGGTCTCAAACACTCCATATTTCATACATGCTCTACATTGTATCTACTTTCTCTACTCCTCTCTCTTCTACCACTTTATCAAAGGCCTATTTATAAAGAGATATGTATCTTGGCCTTTCACCAACTTATGACTCTTTATCTTCCTATTCTATGACTCATGTACATGTGGACTACATACACATTTACATCAGCAAGTACTAATTTGCACATTCTAACACTTATGTATTTATTATATTGCATAAATTAAATACTCAAACCTTAATCTAAGACAAACTCCTAATCTATAAATGTACCCAAGGTGGTACTTTGGCATGTACCAAATAATGTAATATATTCCAACGCCCCCCTGTATTGCATTATTTGGTTATTGAAGACTTTAGTCTTCAATATGGTCTTCATCCCGGTTTTAGAACTTAAGCTCTTCTTTTATGTATTCTTCATTGTGTCCTTTGTATACATCCTAATCAAGTAAATAATTAGTATCTTCATCTTGTTACTTTAATTCATTTTGATCAGTATTTAGCTTGAAAGTATTTTCTTTCATCTCCATATTTTATTTTCAGTTATACTTCCTCTTTCTTCTTCTTCATTTCTGCATTTTTACTAGTGATATATCTTCTTCATCATAGTATATCATCACAATTGTATTGGCTAGGATTCAGTAGTTCGTTGCTAATATATTCATTTTTTTTATATGTTGATAAAAAATCAATAAAACCATACAAGAAACAGAGAATCCTAAAACAATAACCTTTACAAGAGCCAGAAGAAAGAGACCCTCAAAACCACCAAGCACCCGACCAAAAAAATTAATGATAGATATATCATCAAACATTCTTCTGATGTAAATATAACTATGTTTTGAGTATTCCACCAAGATTTGAAAAGTACTTCATGAAGATGACCAATTAATGTCATAAAATTTCCTTATTTTGCTTCCTTGAGAAATTAAGAGAATATTTCTTTTTTACTAGTAGACAAATACTTGTATCCATCAAAAGTATCTATTAAGTTTTGTATATTAAATTTCAATTCATGAAATAGTTCTTCATTATTGAATGCATTCTTCACTATTTCATCCATGCTTCTTTTATTTTAATCTCTGAAAGTAGAATTCCTTATAGCTCCCTAGTATTATGTATTGAGAACAATTTTGATAGAAATATTTTAACTTTCAAAAACCATCGAGGTTGATTACCTTATGAATCCCTAGGTTAGAGATCAAATTCAATGAACTCTTTTTACTTCTCAGATTTGTAGGATATCCTAATTTATTAATGGTTTTGTCAAGTTTTTAATTTTTCAAATCTCCAAGTAAAATTTCTTTTAACTCCTTAGTATTTTATTATGAGATCAATTTTGAAAAAACCTTTTTAATTCTCAAGTTTTTTAGAACTCTTTATATCTCCCGAGTGTTTTAAATATATTATGGTCTTAATAAAGTGCTTAGCCTTCTTAATTTACCTTTGATTTGAATACCTTTTATCTCCCAAATGTTCAACTTCTATTCTTCACCTTAATGGTAATATACCTCCTTTGAGATGAGGCACTACATATTGGTATGTTGCTCCTTTGATTACAACCTTCACGCTAATTCAGGCCTTGTTCTCCTCTCAATATTCAATGATTTGCAAGGTCCTTTCACTACATTTATTGATCTTCCTTTTATGGTGCTCTTTTCAACTTTTGATTGTCCTCCTCTTGCCTCTTCAAAATTCTCTAACATTGTATGCTTAGTATGCATGCTTTGTTTATGGTTTGGGCTCTTCATACATGACTATATTCATTTTCTTATGTGCCATACGATACTTCAACGTAATATTTGAATATTACTACTTATTGCTCTTATCTGTTAGGTGGCATAGGTGTTACTTTAGATGTTACACAAATCTTCAAACATTGTAGTTATTACTTTACAACATGTGGTCTCCTTTCTCAGTGAGCACTGGTTTGGAATGTTATAAGCGGTCCTAACAGATGCTCCATTTTCTTCTATGCCAAGTGGCCTATGAAGTCTTTAACTAACATGACACATGGTGGCTCGACTCATCTCTTGCATGTAACCTTTCTTTTGGCACTCACTATTCCTTTCATTTTCTTAACATTCTTTGCCAACTCTTCTCTCTTTCAACGTACATTGTTTGACCTTCCTTTTGTAACTATTGAGCGCTTCTTAATTTCTAATGTTTTATGGTGGCTATTTTCCTTCAATGAATGCTCCTATTTAGTGGTGGTGGCTCCTCCTTTGGTGGTGCTTTAACACTTCTTATTTGGTGGTTGTTTCACCGTTGTTTTACTAGATATTCAAACCTCTTTACCTAGGTAAAAACTATGTTACTTTCTTTATTGTTCTTCCTTAAGACTTGAAACTTTGTCCTTGTTTTGGCTTTGTCCTTATGTTATTTTTCTCTCATTTATTTTGTTGCAAGTTTCGATCCAATGTGAGCATTACCTTCTTGGATTTTTAGCACCCTATTTGGTGTCTTTAGACACCTTGAATATGTCAACTTTGAGCACTTATTTGGCTATTTCTTCTTCACTTCGTGGTTTCTCCTTTTTCACTTGATGATTCTACCACTAACGGTTGCAACTTTTTGTGTCCCTTTGGTGTCTTTAGACACTTCAACTCTTGCTTTTATTTTGCTACTTTAAAAAAACAAATATGGTACTTTTAAAAACTAGAAATGAATATGTTTTAAACTTAGATAAAATACCTTTATTGCACCAAAATTTTAAGACCTTTTAAGTCTCCTTTTGTAGCTTGCCTTCTTGAATTTATCAAATGGTCCTTATTTTTTTTAATATGGTGGTACCTCCTCTTCCTCTTGGTGGTTTTACCACAACTTTGGTGGATCCTCTTCACCAAGACTTGTTGTAGCTTTTACCTATGCTTTATGGTGTATTTGGACACTCTAACTCAACCTTTTTCTTGTGCACTATACATTCTCCCCTTGCTTAATAATATTGCACTTTGATATCTCTAAAAAATAACATGCATTAAGCACTATCTACTTCTTCTTATTACTCCTTTCAAGCAACTTTTAACTCTATCTTGTGTTGATGTATTTTGTAGGTTTCAATATGATAATGCTACCTCCTTTCTTGACTTGAAAATTTTAAACTTAAACTCCTTTTGCTACCTTTAATAACTTTAATATGGTGCTTTAAAAAACTTTATAATGAACTAATGTAAATTTTCAAATAATAAAATTTTATAGCATCAATTTTGAATACCTTTTGGCCTCCTTTATAGCTGGTATTCTTGGTGATTTGGTTCACCTATTTGCTACCCCAAAATATGTAAACTTTGGAGCTATTCCTTCTACTCAATTTCTGCCTCAACCTTATCAATTTTGTAGTTTCAATTCCTTGAGATTTGCTACCCTAAACTTGTCAATCTTGTAGCTTCTAATGTTGCCCTATTTTATTGATTAGCTTCCTTCTTTTGATAACCTATTTAATTGATGATGTTTTGTGAATCACCTTCAATGATTAAGTTTTTTATGGGAAGGTCAGCCAACATGGATAAATCTTGGTATAAATATCTAGCTTCAGCCATGTGATTTTGTTGGAAATTTGAGGTATTTTATGTTGTCATTGATGTCACATGGATCACATTGAGTTTTGGTGGCCAAAGTATTTCATAAATAAGCATTTATGATATTTTGGAAAGCATGGATATATACAAGGTTTTTGTGAAAACCAAGGTAGGCAAAATAAAATGTTTTATTTAAAACTATGGATGGAATATTTAAAATTGGTTTTTCTTAAAACCCAGGTTGGATTTTTGTTTCATCGAAAAAGGTGCCCCGGTGATGGAGATATTTAATTTTAAATATTTAGTTTAAATTTTAATTATTTAAAATTTAAATTTAAATTTTAAAATTAAAATTAAAGTCATCGCCAATGTCATAAAAACCATGCGCCATCAAAATGAAATTAATAATGAAAGGTGCTAACGTATGTGAAATTAAACGAAGGCTGCATATATATATGCAAAGGCTTTCGATTCAAAATTCTAAGTATTGAACGAAGAGAACAAAAAGCGGAAGCCTCGAAATCCTTCGATGTGATAGCATGGTCCAATGGTGAGCTTGGGAAGCATGGAGTTTTTGGTTGCGATAGGGAATGTGTTTGATTCCCACCGGGTTTGATTTTCATAGAGCATGTAAGAAGAGCATTTGGCACACGTTTTTGGCATGAGCAAGGGTAGCAAAATATAGGAAACATTTTTGCTCTCTATCCTATGTGAGCAGATAGCTCACGTGGTCTTTGGCACTGCAGTTGTGGTATTGAGTGGGCAGTGACGAGGGTTCAATTCCCTCTAAGAGGTAAGTAAACGTTTTATTGAATATTTTTTATTATTTCCTAATGTTGGAGGAATAAGGTGATGCTAAGGGAATAATGTTTGATTAAATTTTTATTTACTTGGAGGGCAAGATATAAGGGTTGAAATGCACTTTTAGAAAAAGAGAAATTTCTGGTGTTTTCCTTTTTTATAAGTATACCATATTATATATCGTTGGAAAGCTTATTTCGAGGGCTATTTGATTAACTTAATTATATGGAGAAAGAAGGTGTATGTAAAGAGATATATCTATTTTTGTAAAGGGGTTCAAAGTGAAGGTTGTTTTGTTCTTTTTCAAAGTGTGTTGAGTGTGGCAGATTTCCAAAGGAGTTTTTTCATCTTCATAAAAGGTATGGGCGCATTCTCCTATTGATTGATTATGGTGGTTGATTTCTAAAATATCATTGGAGAGAAAAGGATTGATTGTAGTTTCCTTTTTGAAAGTGGTTGGTTGAATGCTTCAAGGTTTTCTAGTTTGAGAGTTGTGGTTAAATCTTGTTTTATAAGAATAGTTGTTAAAGCCCATTGGTTATGCAAAGAAATTGGAAATAACATGAATATCATTTTTATATGAAGAATATTTTATTAGCATTGTTGTTGAAGCCCATTGGTTATGCAAAGAACTTGAACTTGAGAAGAACATGAGTATCATTGTTATGTGAGATTTGTGGTTGAGAATTGTTGGAAACGTTTGAGTTGGTTGATACATGCTTGGACTAGGATTTGTAAGAAAGAGTTTTTCCTTATGGTAGTTGGTTGAGAAGAGTTGTTTGAGCCTAGTCAAGTGATTGTGTGAAGTGGTTGTTCAAGTTCCATGAAACAAACTATTCTATATTCTGGATTTGAGTTGAGATTGAGATTTGAGGATAGAACGTATTGAGTCTCTAACAATTCTCTTTATGCTTCAATGAGATTGCTTTGAGTTGAGAAAGATATTGGATTTGAATATAGAACATATTGAGTCTCTAACAATTCTCTTTATACTTCTATGAGATTGACTTGAGTTGAGATCATTGTGGATCATAGTTATCATCCTTTGAAGAGTGTATTATCATTCATTGTTGAGTTCATATTTGAGCCTTGACTTCATAGATTTGTGGATAAGATTTGAATTTTACTTGAGCATGAATTGTTGAGCCTTTGAGAAGGTCTTTAAGATAGAGTTTTGGATAAATTTATGGCAGTTTTTACGCATGATTGATTGAGCCTTGAGAAGGCTTTTGGGACAGATTTGGACAAGTTCTGTGTGAGCTTTTTGAGCAGATTTGGACAAGTTCTGTGTGAGCTTGTTGAGAAGATTTGGACAAGTTCTATGTGAGCTTGTTGAGAAAATTTGGACAAGTTCCATGTGAGCTTGTTGAGCAAATTTGAACAAGTTCTGTGTGAGATTGTTGAGCAAATTTTTGACAAGTTCTATGTGAGCTTGTTGAGCATATTTGGACAAATTCTATGTGAGCTTGTTGAGCATATCAGTGGAGTTTCTAGCTGAGCAAATCAGTGGATTGCCTACCTAAGTAGATCAGTGTGTTGCCTAGCTGAGTAGATCAGTGGATTGCCTACCTAATCAGATCAGTGTGTTGCCTAGCTGATAAGATCAGTGGATTACCTACCTGAGCAGATCAATGTGTTTCCTACCTGACCAAATTAGTGTGTTGCCTAATTGAGCAAATTATTGGATTGCCTACCTGAGTAGATCAGTGTGTTGCCTAGTTGAGTAGATCAATGGATTGCCTATCTGAGGAGATCAATGTATTACCTAGCTTTGAGCAAATCAAAGTAATCATTGTATTGGATAAGGATACTTATTTTTGTGTGAAATATTATAAGGATATTACCTTGTGGAGTACCCCAAATTGGTAGAACCATGTTAAATCTTGTGTCTCAATTGTGTGTGGTGACTTGTGATATTTCTTACTATTGTTATCTGAGTTATTAATGCACACTGCTATATTTGGTTATTGCAATTAAGGACATTAATTGATATTGGTTTGGAAAGAAAGTAAAAAGTTTGTGCTATACTGTTCACACCCCCCTCTCAGTATAAGCTTGTGTTCTTTAGATTTCTCTATATATCAATATTCTTAGAAAACACCAAGATGATCCTTACAAGGTCATATTTGATGATACTACCACAACAAGCCTTGTCGAGATTACCTTTTGAAGCTCCATAAAAATTAAAGTTGAACCATACCATTGAGAGAAGTGTCCATATGTTGCAGGATCTATCAAGAGTAGACTTGGTTGAGTAATGAGGGACAAAAGAGAGACCAAAAAGAGCATAGAGTCTAGATTCCAAACTTGGATGAGGAGCATCCATGGTAGGGATCACAAGAGCATTCTCAATAGTAGTAGTCAGGACCATTAAGTTAATAGAGTGAGGATATATTGAAGCACCACTAAAGGCTCTATTGTTACTTTTAATCCAGAATTACCACAAAAATGAGGAAGACAAAAATAACAAAGAGATTTAAGATGATGGTGAAAAAGGAGATTGGACCACTACTCACACAAGTCAATGATGGAATTGGATTGAGCCCATGAAATGCAAAATGATGAAAGGAGAGAGTGCAACATCAAATAAGAGAAAAATAACTCAAGGAACAAGTTATGGACTGAATTCCACCCAAAAAGGTAAATATAACAATAATTAGGAATAACTAAGCCTCTACTTAGAAGGTTGTCAATGGTCAAGATCTTATTTTAAGCAACCAACCACAAAAAGAATACAATCTTGGGAAGAAGGAGTTTATACCAAATGATGTGAGTAGGGAGCCACTTGGTGGGGGGATCATAATAAAGGTAATAAGTAAACTTGAAAAATAAAATACCATTGTCACAAGCACACCAGAAGGGGGTATCCTACGGGAAGACCTCTAGGAATGACATAGGTCTTAAGAAAATTGGAGGGGAATTTAAAATTAGTCAATTGATCATTATTTAGGCCAACTAGAGGGATGAAATTCTAGGTAGGATTGTGGGATGACCATTTTGAGATGAAGTTGCAAATAGAATCACCAAAAATATGGTTCATGATGGGTTTTAAACCTACTAAAATGGGATCATCAATCAAATATTGATCCTTTAACCAAGGGTCCTCCCAAAAATGGATATTTCTACCATCGCCTAGGCACCATATGAGCCATTTCCTAAGGATGAATCTAGTTTTGGTAACAGATTTCCAAAAGGAGAAGCCTTCTGGGAGAGGGCCATCATTAAGGAGGGAGTTTATCTAAAGATTCTTGCTTTGAATAATATCCACCCAAGCAGTTTTGGTGTTGGTGAGGATTCTCCATCCCTGCTTGGCTATAAGGGCCATATTTATTTTTATCACCTTATTGAAACCTAAGCTACCATGAAATTTCTTAGAGAAAATTCTATCCCAGGTGACTAAAGGAAATCTTCTTCTATTCCTGGCCTCTATCCAAAGGAATATTTTTTTGGATTTGTTCAATATTTTGGCACACAGAGTTTGGAGCTTTGAATATGGACATGAATAATATGAAAATAATCTAAAGACATGCTTGGACTAAAGTGGATTTGGTAGCTTGACTAAGAAGGGATTCCTTCCATCCAACACGTTTTTCATAAATATTTCAATAACATTATTCCACATATTTTTTCAATGGGCTACCCTAGAAGAGAGGAATAACTAGGTATGTGTAATGTAAGCTATATATCATCCATCCCAAGATTCTAGCAATTTTTAGTTGTCTATGTATAGGGGTTTTGATGAAGAAGATTTTGCTTATCTCAAAATTAACTTTCTGATCGATAGCTTCCTTGTAATACATCAAAATAAGCTTAATATTTTTTGCTTCAAAAATTGAAGTGAGAGTGGCTAGGATGGTATCATCAATGAATCGTTGGTATCGCCAGAGTAATGAAGAGAAAGGGAGACATAGGATCACCTTGTCTTAAGCCTCTATGACTTTTGAAGTACCCTACCACTTGCCCATTGACAAGAATAGAGAACCAAGTAGATGAAATGTATTCCTTTATGTGAATGATCCAATCGTTATGGAAGCTAAATTTAGAGAGAACATCAAAAAAAAATTCCAAACAACCCTATCAAATATTTTGTTCATATTTAGCTTGAGAAAGAGTCTAGATATTTTGCTTTTGGTTACCAAATGCATGATCTCATGAATTATTATGGTGTCATCGATAATAAGTCTATCCTGGATGAAGATTCCTTGATAGGGATAAATGATGGGTAATATTTCTTTCAATTTGTTGACTATCATTTTAGTAATAATATTATGAATGACATTACAAGGATTGATAGGCTGATAATGAGGATAGAGAGTGATAAATTTAAGACTTGGGAATAAGGATAAGGAAGGTTGTATTGACATATTTGGGCAAAACTTCAAATCTTTGGATATATTGGATGGCAACTATAATATTAGGACCAATTATATCCTAGAAGCATTGAAAAAGCTTGGGTGGAAACTATAGACACCAAAATAAAGCACATTAAATACTAATTAATTAAGAAAAACTAATGAGTATATGTAATATTAATTAAATTAATTAATATTAAATCAAACATGCATTCAACTAATATTAATTAATTAATTTAATTAGTTAATTAATGCCTAGGCTACACATCCATTCACCCCTCCTCAATGGGACCACTCACCCTTCCATCCCCCATGGCCATATCATTCGTAGTTCACTTTAGTTCCACCTCACATATTTCATCCTGGTTATGAACAAGAAAATATTACATTATCCAAAAATAAATACAAGTTGACTCCACCTCTACCTTATCCTTATCTAGATGGGTGAGGATTGTCCTCACCCAAATTCAATCTCTAGTTAACTGCAATCACAACCTCATCACACCTCATGCAAGTTAACTGACACTTAAAATATAAGGAGGTCAACATGGAGAAAATAATTAAAAATTCAAAGATAATACCCTTCACTTCAGTTTCACAAGTTAACTAAACTTAGTGGATAAAGAAATATTTATTTAAAAATAAATAAATAAGCATGCTTCTATTCAAATGAATTTAACTGATGATCAAGCATGTTAATATTGGTTGTTTACTTGAGTGGAGGATATCCCAAGGTGTCTTCATCCTTGCGTGCATATCATTTGCATGAGGCCACCCTCCTCCATCCTAAAAACTATAAATGCACCCCTATGCCCTCATTATGAAGAGGATGGTTCATGCATCGAAGCAATACTAAAATATTGAGCACACTTCACACCCTAAGATGCCCAAATTAAATCCTATGTAACCATCCTTGTCCTATGCCAGACCCTGATTATAACACTTTGTAGTGTCAAACATGAATTTTGGTAGCAATAGAACCTCGTAAATCATGATCATATGATCCTGGATGGTATTTATTTATGGTCATCCAAACCTAGATGGTCGACATCCAACCCATGCAGAAACTTCCAAAAATAGCATGGGGTAACACAAAATAACATGACACACCACGACAATAATAATATAATACCGCAACAACAACAACGTTTGCAAGTAAGTTAATATCCATGTACATTAATTTTCATTTGATACACTCACACTTACTTTATGCATTTTGGTTATAGTTTATATTCTTGAATCTAGGTCTCATTTCAATAGGCCCGACATATACTATTAACCATTTATATTTCACTTGTGTGCAGGTATATAGGTTTAGAGTGAGTAGACCCAAATATAGTAACCAGAGCCTGACCATTTATCCTAGACGGTCAAAGATCACAACCGTTTGGCTACCAAAAAATCAAAGTACACAAATGTCAGACCCTTGATGGTCGATGTCCAAACATAGATCTGAGCGATTAGAAGTAGATCTAGTGAATACAAACACAGATGTAGTAACCTAGATCCAATATAAGTGACAGCCATGACAAACCCATCCTCTAGTGTTGTAGCAATAAAAATACTAAGGCAACATCATTATTTGTAAAAGGGAAACCAATCCCATAAATGCTTGTGTAACCCCTGTTAGGGTCGTTATTGTAATCAGATAAAATAAAAAGTATACAAAATACAATACAATACATATTTTATTGCTTTTATTTTATTTTATTTATATAGTGCATATTTTTATTATCTACAAGATGGTGATCATAGTGGAACCATTCCCCTAATTATATTGTTTGCATAACACTTCTGATTTGTTTGTTGTTTTTATGATTAATACAAATTTTATTGCTACATTTTAAAGATTTTTGATATTTTCCATTTCAAGCTTTTCATAGGTTGCAGACAAGCACACGTAGATGAAACCGTCCAACCTAGGACTTCTTCAACCTACAACCGTATGATCTAGGATGATCTCAAACAAAATTGGGCTGACCCTGGATAGTCATAGAACATAGTTTCCAAACACCATCAATCTTTGAAACAATGCAGGATCATAGATATGGGGGAATATTATTCTTTTTTGTTCTAAGTTTTTAGTTAGTAGTAGTATTAGATAAATAGATTTAGAATTATTTTCTTTATGTTTTATTTTGTATTGTACACAATAAGAGTTGTTTTTTCTAAGGATAGAATAGTCAGTGAATTATCCTTTCATGCAAGGTTTTAAATTTACATCACACACAACACATTTTGCATAAACATTGATGAGTTGGATTTCATCACCAACAATTGATCAGGACCAACGACATTGGAATTCATATCCTTCCATTGGCTCACCCCATAGATATCATAGTAGATCCCACAAGAAGTTTTTTGAACTTCATCATTGCAAAATACCCCACTCTTGAGGATATCTTGGGTGAGTTAGGTTAGATACCCCTTTGTTCATAGGGTGTAATAATCAGTGGACCTGTAGCTATCATTATTATCCAAGTCCATCCAAGGGTGAAGCAAAATCCTGGCTAGGAAAGTGGTAGGACTTAGATAACATGACCTCCTTTGGGAGGGTTATTTTGTCTCATTAGGTTACAATAAGTCATAACCATCCTAGGAAGCCATTTCAGTCATTATTGTATCACTTTATCGTCAAATAAGTGGGCATAAAAACATCTAGTTAGATTACATTCTACCCCTACCATCCATAGTTTCTTGGATTAGGACTCAATAAAATACACAAAACAAAACAAAATTCCAAAAAAAAATCAAAATACAAAAATAAAAAATAGTTTCAAAAATCTTGGAAACACATCAACTCAAACAACAACATACTAAAACAAAGAAAATTAAAACTATTGCTTGTTTGATTGCTTGATTTTGTAGATAGAGAAATCCACTATCACACTACCAAGCCCACATTTTATCCATTACACTATTAGCTTATGGTTTTGAATTGAATTCAAGTCCAAGCCTAAGCTTGAGCCCAAGCTACAATGAACCAATCTAGTTAGACCTCCCATCCATCCATCACTCCTTTGATGTAGTAGGAGGTAACATTATAACCATACCAAGGTAGCTTGTCCATATACACCCATAAAACCACCACCAAACTACTTGAGACACATATCTTGGGCACTACCGACTACCACATCCCCACCAACATCCTTGAATTCACTGGTCTAGGGACACATGTTTCCTCAGGCTACATCACCCACATTGACCTTGATACTATGCAATCTCTCCATGGGGTACTATTTCCCTTGTGATATTCACCACAACCATTCTTATCACCATTGACCATTTCACCCCATTTGGTATCTTCCATGTCCCAACAGCAGGTGTATACTCATGCAACCCACCTTGGTGAGCCACATATTGAGTATGGCATACCCACCAAATAATTCCCACTTGGGGGTTCTAATCCCTAATCCAATGTAGGCAATATATCTGCATAAGTGGATCTGAGCCAATACCACCGGGTCTATGTTAACATGACATCTCACTTTCTTGTGTCTACTCTACCTACCTCATCCCATCTTTCAAAACTACCACCCCATGTGCCAAGCCACCCAACTTCCATAGCTATCCAAAAATTATTCTTTGCATAATATCCATCATGGGCCACTCAACCACCAGCCATATAGGCTTTAACTCATTTACAAAAATACCAACAATAATCCACTCAACCACTAGAGCCCAATACCTACGACTAGTCACCACCCCAACAATACGAATAACTTTTGTTATAATAGTACTACCAACAACAACCTCCACCAAGAAAACAATACCAGTAGCTTTCATCGCAATAGTACTACCAACAACAACTTCCACTTACGCAATAGTACTAGCAACTTCCACCATAATAGTACTACCAACAACAACCTCCACCCCTGTAATAGTATCAGTAGCTTTTGCCACAATAGTACTACCAAAAAAAACCTCTGCCCATGCCACAACATCAACAACAACCACCCATTCAATACAAATAATAATAGTTGTAGCAACAACCTCCACACATGCCACAACATCAACAACAACCACTACCAACAACAAAAACTACAACAACAACCTCCACCCATATCACAACATCAACAAATAATACTACCATAAATAATACTAGAAGACCCCAACAAAACCTAAGACCACATCATAAAAATAATATCACCATTGTGCTTACCATAGGTGACAAGGTCATGATATCAATAATTACATTTTATTTAAATATTTGGTACAAGACCTTATCAAAAAGGGGGTCATTTTCGTAGAGAATTCGCTCATGCCACCCAATCAAAACCTCAACATTTATCAGGGCCCCTTGCCACAATACAAGAAAAACCAATAATTCCATTCACCACCATCCACCAACAGTCCCCCAAACTAGGTCAACCACCTCAACATTGCCATGTAGAATCACAATTTTGTAGGGATGATCGACAAACACAATCAAGTACTATCCTACTATCCTGATCAACAGACCCAATCAAGTACTACCCCCAACATGTTGGAATCCTCTACTATGCCACCCCTACCAATGCAGGTCACACTATGCCCCCAACAATGAGTCATATTCCTCACAAATTGCCTTACATAGAGACTCAGGATGGGATTGGCCAAACTCTCAATTTATGAGCTCATACAACAGTCACCCTCGCATCATGAGGCACTGATGGAAATCTTGAAATCCATTGACCTTCACAGTTAAGATCCAAATATCTTCACAAATTTTATGGGTAACATTAAGACTTGCATGGAGCCCAAAATAAATTTATATGATTATGAGATCAAAACTTTACCAATAGAAGTGCTAGATCCTCCACTGCATATTATAGCTCATATCAACCACAAGCCCTTTAAACAAGTTCTAGTCAACATAGATTTATTGATGAACATCATAACATTTGTGGCACTCCAACACCACCACCTACCACATTCACACATAGCTTCATCAACCTTCACTTTATGGGCCTTCAATGATGCATTGTTCTCAACACTTGTGACAATAATTCTACCTATTCAAGTAGGTGGAAAGCCTATTCATACTTTATATCTCATCCTTGAAGGAGAAATACAATACAATGTCCTACTTAGAAGACCATGGATTCAAGATATGTGATGCATCCCTTTAACATTACATCATTGTCTCAAATATGTGCATAAGGGCCATGTACATTGTATCCCCACTCATGAGGAACCTTTCAAGTACTATAATTTGATCTATAATTTGTACAAGCCTCCCCTACCATCCATACACTTGTACCGTACCTCGACCTTGCCTTAACCAACTCCTCAACCAATGTCATCACACCTTGACCTATATTTTCCACGACTAATTACCTATCCACCTACCCAATATAAACCATCCAATTTCCATTTATCCCTCATTCCACCACACCTGACTCACTACATCATCTCAACTACTTTGCATAGTCCACAACCTTCACCATCATCATACCATCCACCTACCTCCACTTCCACCCAACCCCATACCATTAGGAAAATCCAACCCCGTCACCCTGCAAGTCAACATGGTCTCCATTGACATGTTTGTATCCCTTCACAATCCAAGCCACCCATCCAATCCCATCCACATTGATCCAAGTATTATTGAATTTGAGAACATTTCCACCTCATCATCCCACATTTATTTCCTTCCATCCAACCAATTGATCCATCAAGCCAATACCTACATCTTGGATGCCTCATTACCTTCTTTGTCTACCATTCATCATTTTAACATGAGTGATTTTGAGTCACACATTTTATAAAATATAGTATATGACATCCAAATCATCCCCACTCCCCACCAATTGGAGGAAGGTTTCCACATGCTCATCAAGGACACTTCGACATAGACCTTAGCATCGATTTAGAACACTTGTAAATCATAAAAATTAGAATAAGAATCTCTTTTGAAGAGCATGAATAGTTCATTATACTACTTACCGAATACAAACAAGTGTTCTCATGGTTACACAAATATATGTCGAGCCTTAACCCTAACTTAGTGGTCCACAATCTCATTTTGAGCCTTGATGCAAAACTGATAAAGCAAAAATTATGGAAGCTTCATCCTACCATAGCCCTAATGGTTAAAGAAGAGTTACAAAAATTTCTAGATGTGGCTTTCATTCAACCCATTGAATGCCCAAAATGGGTTTCTAATATGATACCCATTAGCAAACCTATTAGAGGGATATGCATTTGCACAGATTTTCATGATCTCAACAAAGCATGCTCTAAGGATAACTTCATGTTTTTGAACATGGATATGCTCGTGGATTCTACCACTGGACACAAAATGCTCTCTCTAGTGTATGGTTTCTTAGGGTATAACCAAATTTGAGTTAATCCTGAGGATCAACACAAATCAGTCTTCACAACACCTTGGGGGATATTTTGCTACAAAGTCATACCATTCGGTCTAAAAAATACAAGTGCTACATATCAACGTGCCTTGACTTATATCTTCCATGACTAAATACATAAGATAGTGGAATATTATGTATATGATCTATTGGCCAAATTGAAAACATGTCATAATCACATTACCATTGTTGCAAAATAAATTTATCGGCTACTCGAACACAACGTATGACTTAACCCCAAGAAATGCTTTTTTGGTGTCACATCTAGAAAAATATTAGGGTTTATTGTCTCCAAACAAGGCATAAAATTCAATGCATATAAATTCAAAGAAATTATCGAGATGTTGCCCCCTAGAAACCTCAAAGAGAAATGTAGTTTACATGAAAAATCCAAATGATCCATCGCTTTATTTCTCAATTATCAGATAAATGCAAATGTAAGCCTTTCAACCATATATTAAAAAAGAGGGTTATATTCACATGGAATCAAGAGTGTCAAGATGCTTTTGATGCCATAAAATAATATTTGGCATCCCCACCTGTCTTGACATGACCTTGACTTGGTGTTCCATTTCATCTGTATATATCCACCATGGACTTTGCCCTTGGTATCATGCTAGCCCAAAAGAATGAAGCAAATAGAGAGCAAGTTATTTATTATATCGATCAAAATTTGGTAAGCTACAAAAGTATGCATATGTCCAAAAAATATGCCTAGCAATTGTCTTTGCAACTAAAAAACTTTCATATTACATGATCGGCTAAACCACATATGTCATAGCTAAAGAGAACTCTCTATTCTATATGATGGGCTACACCCATACGAAGAGTAGAACTTCCAAATGGATAATGCTTTTAACAAAATTTTATATTGAATTCTACCCAAAAATCCATCAAAGGCTAGGTAATTGCAGATCAACTCATTGAAGATCTGTTACCAGATGAGCACCCACTTATTATAAAGTTGCATCACGAAAATGTATTCAATATCACACAACAAAAGAAAATGTTAAACTAGAGGAGGAGGCTGATGTTGTCATTTTATTTTATGGTTCCAAATGTGAATGAGGGGGAGGTGCTAGAATTATTTTCTTAATGCCTCAAGGAGATCCTATGCCCTTGTACTTCAAACTTAGCTTCCCTTGCACCAATAACAATGCGGAATATGAAGACTTGATCCTAGGCCTCCATATTGCTATAACCTTAGGAATTAAACAAATTAATATTTTCAGTGACTCCCAAATCATTGTCTATCAAGTTAAGGAGATCGACCAATGCAAATGCCCAATTTTGAAGCAGTATAAGCAAATTGTTGATAAGTTTCTTAAGAACTTCGACTGGTATAAAATTAATAATACACCTAGACCAAGAAATTGATTTGTAGATACTATGGCCTCTCTTGGATCACTTATACTGTAGAATCACATTGATAGCACTACATACCTCAAAATAAAAACACTATCTCAATCAACTATTGAACGAGAATCTTCTTAGATAGAAGAGATTGTAAACTTTGTTCAAACAGAGCCATACAATGATAGCTTCTCACAAATAAAGGATTTTATAAAAAAATATTTCTTTACCTATAGATGTGTCCTCAATTTCTAAACACATGTTCAAACAAAAAGTGGTTTATTACACTCTCTTACGTTATATCCTTTATCATCATAGCTTCTATGGTGTCCTTCTACATTGTCTTGAACCACAAAATAAAAATTAGGTAATTGCTCAAGCACATGATGGAATGTGTGGGGATCATTTTAGTGGGATGGCCATCATAAAACACATTTTACACATGGGTTATTATTGGCCCACCATGGAATATTATTGTTGTACATATGTCAATAAATGTCTAAAATATCAACATCATGCCAACTTAACCCATGTACCATCACAATTATTGCAACCAATTCAAGCTCTTTGGATTTTTTCACAATGGGATCTCAATCTTGTAGGAAATATATCTCCCCCTTCCTCGAGACACCATACATTCATCATCACTGTTACTAAGTACTTTACCAAATAGGTTGAGGCAATTCCTTGTACTCGTACAATCGAAACTCAAATCATAAAATTCATACTTCATGATATCATTTGTCATTTTGGTATCCCATAAAAAAACATCTTTCATAATGACACTTCATTCAAGAATAAAGATATTCAAGCACTTTATAACGAGTACAATATTCAATATAGCTTCTCAAATCCTTACTATCTGTAGAGTAATGTACAAGTTGAGGCAACCAACAAGACTATCATTACCATTCTAAAGAAAATAATCAAATAAAATTACAAATATTGGCATCTCCAACTCCCCCTGGTATTATGGGCTTATCAAACAATCATATGCACACCAACTAGGGTAATATTGTTCTTACTAGTCTATGGTATCAAGGCCATCATGCCTATTGAGCTTAAAATATCATCATTATGCATATCATTACAAGAATTCATCGATGATGATACTACACAGAAATCACGCCTCGATTAATTGGCCTTGCTTGATAAACAACAAATTAATGCACTTGAGCACCTTCATATCTATAAGGATAGGGTCAAACGTGCTTACAATAACAAAGTGCATCCTTGAGAATTTCAAGTAGGGGATTTAGTTCTCAAATTAAATCATCATAATTCGAGCCTTCCACTGCAATTGCATGATACGTTTACCACCAACTAGCTTGGTCCATTCATCGTCACACAAATATTTGGCATAAGCATACAAAATTGTCACCCTTGAGGGAATTGAGGAACCTGAACCCATCAATATCCTTCATTTATGTGCCTTCTATGCTTAGTTCATATCTAGCATTGTAAATACACAAAAAAAAACAAAAATGTATAAAAAACATCAAAATACAAAAACATTAAAAATCATCAAAAACACAAAAACATCAAAAAAATATCAAAATACAAAAACATCACAAAAATCATCAAAAATACCAAAACATTGCAAAGTCAAAAAAATAACAAAAAAATAATAAGCAATAAATTTTCACACTACCACACAACATGTTTCATTCACACAAATATCATTATTTCATCATTACCAATAAATCATTAGTCATCATTCGATCCATGCTTTACCTGTTTGCTAGGATTGAATTTGTCACATTAATCAAGGACATATTTCTTAGGGTATCTATCTTGCAACATCCCTCATTAAACATAATTTTGCTACATCCACTACAAACCCCCTTATTCATACATCCATAATACATAGATGTTATCCTTACTTTTGTAAGTCTCTGGTTTGTAAAATCTTTAGGATGTTTTGGTCGTTCAACCATCCCTAGTGTCTCATTCAAGCTCCATTAAACATCATTAGTTTTTGAAATTCTATAGGTCTCCTTGGTGACCTTAAGTTTTCTCTTATATCATGCACAACTCACATATTAACAAAATTTTGGTACCTAGGAAAGATGAACTCATGATTCACTATCACCATATAGTGAATTGTTTCCCCTGCTCATCGTATCATACACATGAGCTAACCCTAAGAATTCTTAGACCCTAAAATATTCAATAAAAAAGAGAGATACTAAAATATTGAATCCTTGGAATTATTAGGTCCTTATATCATGGGGTTAACCTCCATCGAGGCTATAGACACCTGACTAGTAGTGGAGTACACCTTGTGTGTTGACATGTCTATCACATTAGCAACTTTATTTTGTACAGACCTATGTAGGATCATGGATGAGCTAGCTTATTGGCATAAGTCACAAATGATTAGTCTTACTATCTTGAGTAACTTGAATAGGCACACACATCGATATTTGAGTAGATTATAGGCACACACATCTATCTTTGAGTAACTTGCATAACCTGGTTGGTCTTAGTATCTTCAAATGTCCATATGATCAGTAGATGAATTTGATCAATGTCACTAGGGTGTTTGAACATCATGAAAGCATTTTCAGATTTTTCATCCCTAGGACATGAAAAAGTACAAATCATGTCATATTTACCTTCATAGTAGCACAGTTTTTGCAAACCATCACATAACATTCCATAAAATCTATTTCACATAAAATTTAGTACCCTTGGGTTGACACCCTTGATTAATTGATTATGATCATGAATAATGATATAGGTTTACATATTTTGAAAGGTAATAAATTTTTTTCTTTCTCTAGCACTTCTTCATATGTTGAGGATGGTACTACCTTCATATTCTTCCTACATATTTGCAGTAACCCATTGATAAACCATCACTTAACCAATCCATCTATTGGCGATACTTACATTTTATCTACCAATTTTTTTAATCAATGATTATATATTTTAATGTCCTCATACACTCTTTGCTTTGTGGTATATATTTCTATTGTAATATCACTATCATATATCAAAGGATGAAATTCTTCGATGAATACATCTTTCATCATGTTCCATAAAAATGTTGGTGTATTTTCTCACTTTAGATACCAATCTATTGCAAGTACTTGTATTGTGGTAGGGAATAGTTCCAACCATTCATCTTGTTGGTTTACACCATTTGATTTCTAGATGGTTATACATGTGCTAATATGTCTAACTAGGTCGTACTTCTCCCCTCCTATGAATGGTGGACATCTCTGTTTTCTTTCTCGTGTGGCTACGTTAGGCATTAGTGGGGTTCCTCCATCATCGTCACTTGATGAAGTGTCCCTTGGAGTCCTTGATTGATTCCTCCTTTGTGTTGGTGATCCACTAAGATGCTCTTCATCAAATGTTTCTATCCAAGGTACCTTATTTTCACAAAATAGTCATCTCTTAACTTCTTGTGCTTCCTCACTCTATAACCTCCTTCTCTGGTATCTTGTATATGGTCTTTGTATTTCTTCCTAATATGTTGTATGTTGTTGCTCTAGTGCTTGAATCCTATCCTCTACACTTTTTGACAACATATTCATCATTTTTTTAGGTGTTACTATCCACTCACCAAATCCTTGCACAGTCTCTATATCAACATATTCTCTTACTTCAAAATTCTCCTCGACTCTTAGTGGTCCTTGTACCCTATCTTCTATTTCTATCAATAATGTTTCCCACATTTTACCATATCCTTCATCTCAAGTCCATACTTGTTCTATTATTGGTTTATTTGTATCGTGTGATAAATTGTTCACGTTTTCTCTTTGAGAAATTTTAGCACTCCTCCTTTATGGAATTTGTTCTTCTCTACGATTCCATCTCCCACATATTTGTAGACTTGTATTTATCATTCACCTCCAATTTTAATACATTCATTCTCATAATTACCAATTGTAGGTTCTTCTTAACTACAATAATTTGATCTAATTTTTATAGGCACCGAGGCCAAATTTAGCACCATTTCAAATCCCCAGCATTCTTTCACAACATCAATGGTGTCAAATGTAGCATGAGTAGTAGTATTCCTAATGAAAGAGGTAAAATGGAAGGCTTTAGTATGAATTCCAGTAATCTACACTTGATTTGGACCAATCTATATAGTTATACGATTTACAACTATACAATTTCCAAAACGTACAAAAATGACTATACGGTTCCAAAATATTAAGTTGTATGGTTGTAACCATACAAAAATATGAAATATATGATTTACAATTGTACAATATACCCAAAACTCAATTTACTAACAACAACTTAGTAGTTTTGCAATCATTCACTTGGAAATGCTGATTTCTCTATTTGCTAAGTACAAACTATGTAATTGCAAGAAAAATACAAATTAACTGTTCAACTATACGATTAGTGAGACTAACTATATAGTTATTGTAAACTATTTTTACAATAATATATCTCAAATTTGTAGTGAGATAGGGTAAAATCCAATATGGTAAGGATTGGATAGCCTTAATAGTGGAATTATCGATCTAGTAATCCAACATGCATACTCAAAATCCCAATCCTTAGTCTGAATCCAACAAGGGGCTCACTGGCCATTCCCAAAAATTGTACAATACCCTACAAACATCATAGTTGTAATATACAAAGAGACAAATGAAAAATTTCTACATCACACATGGTTGGGTATCAATTTGCACTTTATTCCCATTGTAGAATCATGTAATTACAATATCATTTAGGCTATAATTGCACAAAATGTGCAATTCATATTCCACCAAAAATATACATGAATAATATGCAATAGTTATACATAGATCACAACCAACATTGCTATGATAATTCACATAGATCAACCATCAATAGTCATGAATAACATTGAACAACTAGGATCAACAACACTATACTGTAACAACCATCGATGAACAATCTTCTACAAGGATGAACAACTATTATGAACAATGATGAACAACCTCCAAAAATTGAATGGGGGGCTTTATAATGTTTGACTAGGTCATTCCAAAGTGGTTCATAAGACAAGGCATCATTCATAATTACCTTATCACAATATCTTAAAGCAATTAATGCACTAAGATTTTACTAAGTCTTAATTTGATTTTCATCCAATTACCTTTCATGTGTATTTCACTTTATTTCATTTAATTTCCAATTGTACGTTTATGACCAAGTTGTACAATTACATCCAATTTTACAATTACACAAACCCTACACTATACATTTTAGCAAAATTGAACATCTACCAAAATTATGCAAATCCCTATTATTTCTCCTTCTTCTGGGATATGGATTTGGTGCCTACAAAAATTTTACCATACATTGTTTAGTTTCCAAAGTTTGGTGCCCATTTTATAACCATGACACTTTGTATGGGTTCAAATGCTCCATCCTCTTCAATCTAAGTTTCTCTACTATCTCTATTTCCACTAGGTTTTTGGTGCTTTTGCTATCCACAATCACCTTACAACACTTCCTAATTTGTAAATCATCCTGAATAGGTTCCTCCTTTTCTCAAGTTCATGCACCTCATTTGCTGGTTTCAACAACTCCCTTTTCATCATAAGGGATTCTCCTTTTTATGGTTCCTCCATATGCTTTGGTGAAGATACACTTTCTTCATTTACTTGTGTAACATGACTATGGGCTTCCTTTTCACACCCACTGGTTTGCTATGCATGAGGGCATTCATATTCCCAATGGCTAGCTTCTCCACATCTGTAACAATTTTTAAGGAATCCTCTACCATAACCTCCATGTCCTCTTGAGAAATATTTATTTTCTCTATTATTTTTAGAAGTACTAGCTTCTCCTTCCTACCTTTATGAGCATCCTCTTCCTCTCGCATTATTTTATTGTTTTGTAATAACTCTTCCCCTACCTTGAGTGTATAGTGATATGCCTCTTCAAGGGTTCTAATTTGGATCATACCAATCTCAGAATGTATGGATAATATTAGTCCATTTATGTATCTTCCCACTTTGTCTTCATCATATTCGATATGACTTGCTCTTCTAGTCAATTTATAAAACCCTTATGTATATTATTTTATTCCCAACTCCTTTTGCTTGAGATTTTAGAGTCTTCTAAACAATCCAATTTGATAATCTACAGGTAGAAGTTTAGATTTCAACCTAGATATAAAATTATCCTATGTTTGGATTCTATCCTTATCCTTTTACTATCTTTCAGTTTGAAAATAATCCCACCAAATCAAAGCATGTCCCTTTAGCTACGTACACATAAATTTGACTACTTTGAATCCTTCATAGATTTATAATAAAAAAATATCTTTGTGTCCATTATCCAATCAATCAACTATTCTAGGTTTAAAATTCCATTAAAATTAGGAGTATCCATCTTTGGTTTATGTTCCATGTTTGAGATTGGTCAAATTAACTGTTGCTCCTTGCTCTTCATCTCAAGCTTGTGTGTGACTAGTTTCATCCTCTTCACTATCATTAATATCCTCCAGATAAACACCTCTTCTTTGGGTAGTATCAATCACATCTAACCTGACAATAATTTCTCTTAGCATTTCCACTATATTCCATAGATCAAGTGCCCATACCATGCGGTATTTTTCTTCCTTGTTGTGACATATTCCTTCAATGTTTTGATTTGATACCAAATGATGCATATGAGAGAAGGGAATCCTCCTATGGATGACCTTATCAAGTAGCACAATTTTCCTATCTATCCGCGACCTTAAGACACACATTAATCACATGTGCTATAAAAAAAGTTTGATACAACACGATAAGTTTAAAGTCTTTTGTGAGACAATAGAGTCTAAGCTGACAATGTATTATGATAACTCTATTATCTTTGTACAACATCATTCAATTGCATGATAATACCTTCTTTAATGTACATTCATTTTTTGAATTTAGTATGCAAATACTAGCCTTGCACTTAGGGTTCTTACCTTTCATTTTTTCCCTTGTCTCATGATTTTTCCTTCCTCATGCACAATCTAGGAAATTACTCATCATTTTCTTATCTCTCTTTTTAATTTTCCATCCACTCCTCGTCATTTTTGCTTTCTTTTTCATACAAGACTTGGGGTGTTTTAAAAACATGATTTGTAAACCATTTGTGTTATGAGAACAAAAGTTCAATAATAAGGGCTCTCACATCACACCTCCTTTGCATTTGCAACTACAAAAGATCCAAAATAAACTTCTAAATAGAGTAATGGTAGTGTAGTCTACACTTTCTTTGATACCAAGTAGAAATATGAAATAAAT
The DNA here is from genome assembly GCA_028583015.1 of Wollemia nobilis. Lineage (NCBI taxonomy): Eukaryota > Viridiplantae > Streptophyta > Pinopsida > Araucariales > Araucariaceae > Wollemia > Wollemia nobilis. The sequence goes on along the minus strand of JAQPPZ010000523.1, from coordinate 3,713,770 downwards.
ATAAAAATGGATAAAATCAATTGTCTCATCTAGCAAAGAAAAATAAAGATATCAATTATATATAATAGTGAATACAATATATAAGAAGGTTTCATTAGACATCAATAATACCCTATAAAATTAATAAAATATTATCTAAGCAACGTAGAAATAGTTGAATGAATCAGAATATAAATATTACTAATGATCCAACACATAGATCCTAATTTTTATTAAACTAACCTATCATTGGATCATGAGAATAATATAAGAATAACCTCCAAATATGGACATGAGACGATAGCATATATATAAAAACAATCATAACAAAATGTCATTCATAAACTCAAATAAAAATTAATTACATCTTAATATTACAAATAATAACTACAAATAACATTTTTTTAATGTATTCTTATATTTTTATAAGATACCACATATATAACATTTTGATGTAAAAAAAATTCATAATACACAATTAACTTCTAAAATTTACTAGTTATAATTAATTATAACTACCCACAATTGACTTATTTATTTAAGATTAAATTTTAAACTGTAATATACTTTAGATTGAAAAATCTTAATCTATCATCGAAATATTATCATTAGAACAAGCTCAAGAATCCATAAATTATAGGTAAATAAACTGTTTAAAAAATTTCTTGAATTTGACACTCACTTACTAAAGAAATGATTAGTGAATGCTCTTTGAATATTATGAATAACCTATAGTACTAGTCCAATCTTTAAAATGTTTAAAAATTTTCAAATTTGAATGTGTCACTCTCTTGCTAAAGAAATGATTAGTGAATGCTCTTTGAATATTATGAATAACCTATACATGTAAAGTACCAGTCCAATCTTTTTCCTTCTATGTTTAAATAATACTCAATATGGCCAATCCGTTAAAAAAAACTTCATCGAATTGAAGTCAGGAGAAGCCTATAAAATACCTCCTAGTAAGCCAATTTATCTCGCCAACATAGATAAACCAAAACTATTTTATAATTGATTAAACCTAAATAACCTTATTTATTTTATTTTTTTAATTTAGTTATAGTGAGGAATCTTATTGTCGATGTTTAGGGTTGAGCATTTTTGTCTCAGTCATATCTTTTTATAAGATTGAAAACTAAAGGTGGGGAACTAAATTTATCAACACAATACGATTTAAACCTTAGACCTTCCAAAGAAAAACCAAACCCAAAACTATTACACTATCCCATAACATAGATTAACAAATTTAACAATGACTTGCTTTTATACATAGTAAGTAATACCCAATGTGTATAGCATGTACAATTTAACCCATAATTTCTAAACGATTATAAATAATAAAATTAAATGTATTTTTTCTGAATAACTATTTTTTTATTTGGTTAGTGTGAGAAACCTCTACGACCAACATACAGGGCTCGACAGGCTCCCCCAACCATGACCCGTCCAAAGTTCAAACCATGGTGTGGGCAAGTGTAAGGGGTAGGTGCATGGTGGCTTTGTGTTAAATTCTCTCTTGATAAGTATAGCTCTCAGCTTTACGAGGGATCATGGTTGTAAGGAGACTGCTCAATGCGATGATCATAAAGGTTTTTTCACAATAACCAAATTAAAAAAAAATTAATTAATTTTCTTTTAAACTATCAGAGTGAACGCTTCCAACACACCCACCGTCTCGTTAATGGTAACCCGACGTGAGATGGGGACCGCAGGATGCACAGGGTTTGCTTTAAAATTTTAATTATAATATGTTTATTTATGTTTGAACTAATTGAATTTTTATTTAAAATTTAAAATATATTTTTTTTTTTGAAAAATTTAAAATTTAAAATATTGAAAGAAATTAACTTTTAATTATATATAAAATTAATGAAGTAATTTTTTTTAAATAATACTTCTTATGAACCTGGGTCACACTGGTGCAAGTGGTTAATAAATGAAGTAATTTTAATTAATTAGTTATATATATATATATATATATATTTACTATCAATTAAAAATAAATAAAAAATTATTACAGTTGAAAAATAAATATTATTATTAGTTACATGAGATTAAAACAAATTTTTCTTGTATCATATTATATTTTGATTATCATTTGGAGTGGGATTGGGTACACTTAAATTGTAAATGTTGAAGATAAACAATTATATTCAGGTGAGCAATAATTTTTTAATAGTGGAGTTTTATTAAAAACCTTGTTGAAGGAAAGGACCTTGCATAAATATAGATTCAAATTATACCTAAAGAATTTTATTTGTCCATTTTTACTTGGAAATATGAGTTAGTTTGGAATCTATCAAAATATGGTGGATATTTAGTCAAGGTGGGATATAAGGATTTGAAGCAATCAATTTTTTTTAAAGCAAAAATATTACAATTGGAAGTATGTGAAGAAAAGTACATTATGAACCTTTCATTGTACCTTGTGTAAGAAGGATCTAGAAATATTAGATCATTTACTTCCTTATTATCCTTTTACTTTATAGTTTATATCTACTTTAAAAAAAAATTGATCACATATTGAATAGCATTAACATTGGAAGCATTCAATAAATTTTGGATTAATTATTTCAAACCTAAAAAATATGCATTTAAGGAGGATTTGGTCTTCCATTATTTGTTATAATCTAAATTATTAAAGGAATAATAAAATTTCTAGAAATAAATCTCAAATAAGTTTGGAATCATAATATTGTCTATTTTGTACAATGTTTATAGGCATAGTCTTAATCATCCATTGTCTCAACTTGTTGGTTATTGGATTTGTATATACATAAAAAGAGTCGCTCAAGATAATGTAGCCAACAACAAAGAAATTGATGTATGATAAAATAGAACATTTCCAAAGTTGGATTCATTAAAGTTAATTTTGATGTTACTTCCAAAGGAAACTCATAAGAAGCTAGTGAAGGTGACATTTTTCCTTAATATTAAAGGAAATTTTATCCTCACTTACTCAAAATCATGTGGAACTTTAAATATGAACTATGTAGAGGCTAGGCCACTCTTAAAGGCATTAAGATTACCATGGAAAAAAATTATGTTATTGTTGATTTGATTCTCGCATATTGTTTATTTGATAACACTAATAAAATTTTATAAATTCCACTCAATTGAGAAGATAGCTCGATGTTTATCTTGGGAACATTAGCATATCTATAGAGAAGATAGCTCGATGTTTATCTTCATCTTAAAAGGATTTCAAATTTTAAAAAAGTAAATAACAAAAGGAGATATTTTATCTCTTAAATAAATGGATACTAGGGAGTGGATAGAGGAACATAGCTATGCCAGAAAAATAAAAAATATCTTTCAAATAAGGTAATATAGAGATAATCTAGTTCACCTAATAGAAAATGTAATGTTTTGATATTTTTATAGTAGTGACCCCAATATAAATAAAATATAACTTATTAAAAAATAAACAATATCATATTTCACTTGATTATATATAATATATTTTTAATATTAATACATGATTTACTACTTCGCCTTTGTAGTGCAAGTGGAGAAGGTGAGCCTGGTCCTGTTGAACAGGAGGTCCACAGTTCGAACCTCTATAATGTGAAGGAGGACAAAAAAATCTCTTGTGGCTTCCCTCTAGATAGTGGTATACCTAGATGGGATTACACTATCATCCACCTAAGAGCAGACTCTCGAGATTTTCTCTCTACCCTAAGAGTTTGATCCACCTTTGTAGCACAAGTGGAGAAGGTGAGCTTGGCCCCACTGAATGTGAGGTCCACGTTTCGAACCTATAGGATGCGAAGGGGATAAAAAAAATCTCTTTTGGCTTCCCTCTAAATAGTGGTATACCCAGATAGGATGACATTGCCAACCACCTAAGAGCAGCTCTCAAGGTTTCTTTCTAACCTAAAATTTTATGAGGGAACTAAGACCCCTCATAAAAACCTGTGTAAACTCATTGAAAAATGAAGCTGATAATATTTTTTGGAAGGCTGAAAGTTCAGGAGTATTTTCTATGAAATTGACATATTTCCTTCTAGAGGACCCTAGCCCGCCTTAGTTCCTGAGCAAACTGGTTTGGCAGAAGGGATTAACCCCTAAGGTAATTATTTTTCTATGGCTTGCTATACAAAATAAAATCTTGACCATAGATCACATGCAATCCCGAGGTATGATTATTCCAAACCAGTGTTACCTCTATGGCTTAAATATTGAGTCGGTATAACATGTCTTTATTTTGTGCCCATTCTCTAAGGATTTTTTCTCCTCTTTTTCAATTTGGTTGGTGTCTGTTGGGTATGCCCCTTTTAAATGTTTGATTTTTTATACTAGTGGTACCCTCCCTTCTTTTCTTCTCATCTTAGTTTGTTCTAGAGATTTAGCTTGGCTCACATCATGTGGTGTATCCGAAAGGAAATGAATTTGACGGCTTTTAAAAATGAAGCTAATTCAGCCCTCTCTATCTGCACCAAGAGCATTGTGGAAATAGTGGAGAATATATTTGCCATCTCTTTGGAATCAGGTTCCTCTGCTAGGGAATTAGCTCTAGAGTGTGATCTAGGGTTTAAAACTTTTCTAAGGTCTACTTACCATTTGGATTTGAGTGGGAGAAGAAAAATTTCCTAGAAACCACCCCCTGTAGGCTAGATTAAACTCAATTTCAATGGAGCTTCCAAGGGTAACCCAAGAGAGGCAGGTCCAAGTGGTTAAATTTGAAATAGCAACGGTGAAATACTTCTCACATTTATTGAGAAGTTGGGACCTCAATCAAGTCATTTTTCTAAATTTCATGCTCTCTTCCAAGAGATATCTTTTTTGAGTGGCTTCGAGTAAAGTAAGGTCATCATTGAGGGTGATTCCCTTAATATCATAAATCTAGTGAAAGGTTCTCAAACTTCTAGTCCTTTTATCACTAATATGATTTATGAGGCAAAAAGAATCCTTTAGGTCTTTGAGGATGTTGTTGTCAAGCATGTGTATAGGGAAGGTAATAAATTGGTTGGCTTCATAGCAAATTTGAAGTTGAGACAAGATGGTCTAACTATTTGAAGATGATTTTTCGTCAGGTATCAATGATTTAGAGACTTGAGGTATCTCTATTGAGTTGGGGATAGGCGAGTCATCTTTTGGAGGGTCCTAATAAGGACAAACCTGATATCAACAAACAGTAATGGTTGAGAGCCTATTTTTTTATGGGTATTTCTAAGTTTTTTTTGTTTTTGTTCCAGTTGTTTTCTGTGCATTGGTACCCCTGCATAGGTTGATCTATATGGGTTATGGAGGCTGGTTGTAGACCATCTGGTCTTCCTTTTGTCTGTATATTTTTTGTGTCTATCGGTGGTGGCTGTGCTGATTTTACCTACGTGGTATTTGGATGTTGGTATCTGTTTAGCTTGCTAAAATATCTCTCCCTAATAGGGTGTTAGTTGTTCCTTTTGTAATAAGGTTCAGGGATCCTTTAAAAACCCCTTCTTTCAACTAATAAAAAAAATATATGCTTTACTACCTTCAATAATAAATTTAACTAATATGCAAATTTATAATGAAATATTTTAAAGAAAGTTTGAATAAATTAATATCAAATAGGATTTCAAAATAAATTCTATAAAAAACACATACTTATATAAATTGTAAAGGTATAAGTTTACTAACCTATATAAAAAGTATGGTTAAAATTCAAATAATTTTACAAAAATAATTATGAATCTTTTTTATATAAATCTACTAGCTAACATATTTTTTATATAAAATTTGTTAATTATTATAAGGGTTTAAGAAAGATAAAATATTATAGATTAAAAATTAAATTTAATTATAAAGGATGATGTTAACTAGAATTATAGTCTCCAATGTTGGACATACTTTGGTATATATATATATGAAAATGCTTTGGCTATATATTTAGATCTTGTATGGGTTCAACTAGATTATGGTAACCATTATACAAGAAAATGAAACTAAAAACAAGTGAGATTAAATATTTACTTGGAATATTTGCAAGATTGAAAATGATATCCTATCATATTATAAATAAAACTATAGTTAGGATATTAAAAACTGTATTATTAAGCCTACTCAGATTGTAATATTGCCCTTGAAAGTCTTGACCAAACTAGAGTGGATTCAAAAATATTTCATGTGGGAGAGACATCAAAATCAAAAAAAAGTTTCATCTAGTCTCTTGGAACCAAGCTTGCTCCAGAAAGGAGGATGGGGGTTTAGGTCTCCGTAACCTCTGGCTAATGAATGAAGTCCTAATTTTAAAACAAGGTTAGAAAATTTTGAACCAAAAAGTAGATTGGATTAAAATCATTTCAACCAAATATATGGGCCAATCATAGGGACTGCTAGCAGATCCCCTTTGTCAAGAGGGGTCCAATTTTTCGTAAAGTGTGATTAAAGTTAGATCTCAGCTAACGCTTGGTTCCTGGTGGATAGTGAAAAATGGAAAATCTATAGAATTTTGTTGGGATACATGGCTCATTGATCGAACAATGCTTCAGGAGGCTAACATTACACCAATTGAACCTCTTACCTAAAGGTTGAGTTGGTCTAGGGTGGAATATTTTATTTCAATTGTAGAAGGTAGGAGAAGGGAAAAATCAATCCTCAATTCTATTTTCAACAAGGAAGAAGCTAATGTTTGGAACACCATCTTTGATTTGCTCAAACTCTAGGTCCTGAAGACGTAAGAGATTGAAGACTCCTTAAGTTGGAAAGGAGAAAGTGATGGTTCTTTCTCAGTCAAGTTAGCTTATTTTCTCATTAATTCTAATCCTAACCATTGGAATCTACTTGGAAAATTCTAGATGAAGAATTTGACTCCCAAAGTGAATATTTTTTATTGGCTAGTCATTCAAAACAAATATCTTACCATTGAGAACTTACTCAAGATGGGAATGATTTTAACTAACAGGTTTTATCCCTATGAGGCCTATGATGAGTCATATTTACATCTTTTCTTTCAATGTCCTTTTTCTACCAAGGTGTTGAACTATATTTTTCATCTCTTACGGGTTCATTGGGTTTTACTGAATTCAATTACTAAAGTCTATTTACAGTGGTTTCCACATTTTAACTCTCCTCATATGGTTAAGTTTTGATTTTTCCTTTTTCCCCACTTGTTCTGGAGCATTTGGTGGGAGCGAAACCATAGAGCCTTTAGGAATTCCAAGCAAGACCCAAAGCCTATTTTCTAGAAGGCAATCGGGGCAATTATAGAAAATATTTCTTCTTACTTCCCAGAATTGAATGGTGGTTTCCTAGATGAAGCATCAGTGGAGCTCAGTCTTGGTTTTTCACATTAGAATTATCCAGCGGATCTGCCACCATTCCTTGAGAGACTTGGCTAAATGGTCACCTCATCCTACTAGGTGAATTAATCTTAACTTAAAATTCCTTTCAATTCAAACTTCCTATGTGGAAGCCAAAGTGTTACTTCAAGGACTCATGTTGATTGAATCATTGGGTTTCCAAAAAAATTTAATGGAGAGGGATTCTCTAAATATTATTAATTTGGTTAAGTCTTCTAGCCCTCCAAATTGAAAGATAACAAATATTATTGATGAAGCCATCAGAATCCTTCGATATAGATCAGAGGTTCAAGTTCAATATATTTTTGAGAAGGGAAAAAAATAGCGTATTTGATAGTAAATATTGACATTTCTCATAAAATTATCACAATGTGGACGTCCAATTACCCTCAAAATATTCAAAATATGATTGTGGATGACCATGGGTAGTTGTTGGATTTTGGAATCCTAGGGATCGAGGAGGTGAATTCAATGGTCCAAATTTACTCCCTTCTTGTTTGATCATCCAATCATAGGGAGACCTCAGTGACATGTGATTTCCCACTATAAGGTTGCTTTCCATTTGGCTGGATGGCTTGCTATCTACGTATATGTGATCAGGTCAGTCGTTTTGGCTTGGACAAGGTGGTCCTATGAGTATGAGAGATTCTATTGGTGTGGAAGCCCAATCCCCATATTTTTGTGTGCTAGTAGGAGGGTTCAATGGACTAACATGGTTTTCCTACGATGTTTACTTTTGGGTATTTTCTCTTATGAGGGGTGAGTCGGGCTGCTCCCCCTTGGATCATGGGTCAGTACCAGTTTGTGCACTTGACAATGATTGGATACCTATTGAGTTCCAATGAAGCCCACGTCAAGTGATCATTCATGTTGTGTGGATGCTTTAATTTCATGTTGTGGGACAGGTGGAGTTTTGGGCGCCTTAATCTAACTTGGATAATGGGCCTTTTGTATTGGCAGCTTCTTGGAAATCCTAGTTGGTGTTTTGTCAACTTTGTTGGATAAAAAGTCCTCGTTTTCAATGGTTTCGAGTTTCCAAACTTTTCTTCAACACTTCATTGAAGTTTAGAACCTGGGAGTATGCAACCCATCGAAGGAGTTCCTCTATTTTAAGGGATCAATTGCCTAGTTTTTTTGTAGACAAGAGTGAAAGTTGGTGCCTCTGTCAATGTGTGCGGTGACTTACTGTGGCTCAAAAGAGTTGTGTATAAAAATATGAAAATCTCTGTTGAACCAAGTGTTTTGGAGGTCAAAAAATAAGTGAAGAAGATCCTATGTAAGTATGGCCTCCTACTCCCTTGGTGCCCTACCACTCTTGGATTTTCTTTATGAGAAGCATAGGCACTGGTAGGATCGATTCAGGTGGTAGTCGTGTTTTTCAATGATATTGAGAAGTAGTAGTTGGTTTCGTTGACCCCGTAGTGGTTGGGAGACTTGGATCTTCCCCATTAATCTGTGGGATTATTTTTGGATGGTTATCTCATCTTTTGTTCTCAGGATGGAGATATCGATGTTAGTGGTTGTTGACATTTCTTGGGTGTGCCCTGGTTTGAGTAGGATTCAACTATTTCTATTGATCCTTTTGTGTCCCGTATGTACTATGTACTAATATTTGGGGATCCCCCAACACTTGCCATAATATTTGCCAATGGGGTAGCAGGCTTAAAGGTGCAAGTCCTTGGTCCCACTTATGTGGGATTCCTCACCCCTATTAACATCGAATCACAACATGTGTGTGGGGGGTAGTTTGCCCTCTTGCTTTCTAACCGGTTCATGTGATGTTGTTCTTATACAAGTCGTTTATTTCCAAGTGGCATATTCCCATGAGGAATTTCGTTCCACATTAATACCTCCTCCTCCTCTCAAAACCCTTTATTTACCCTAAAAAAAACAATTGTAATATTAATATTTTAATTTGAACCGAGGAAAAGTTTCTTCCTTAGTTTTTCTATGAGCAAGTGAAAAATAGAATATTTTATAACATAAAGTACATTTACAGAGAACTAAATGTAAAAGCATATGGTCTTTCAAAATATGGTTTGAATCTTCGAGCAAGCACTTGGCAAGGGAAGATCCTCATAATCCTCCTCTTATTAAGGATCATAGCAAACCACTATTAATAGAAAAAAAAAAAGGTTTTGGAAAGGACCCTCACCTTTATTCTATAAAAATATAGGCTTTAGAATAACATTAGTCTTTAGAACTGAAACTTAGTCCTCAATTTTGAAAATCACCTAAGAGTAAGATGAAAACTATGATTCATCATAAAGTTGCTCTTACTTTCCACCTGCCAATCCTATTATTAAGATAATAAGTTGATTGTAGAATATTATAATAAATAGGTTAGTACTTATCTTAGTTTAGTTTAAACCATATTTAGATGGAATGCAACTAAAATTCTTAAGAGTATTTCAAACCTATAATATTGTAATGTTTTCCAAAGTTAGAAATAAAATTTACAATTTTTTTTCTTGAGGGAAAAATATATTAAAAAGAATTACACTTTAAATTTACATAACATTTCTTACTTTTAAGCTCTCCATATATATCTATAATTTTATTAGTTAACAATTATTTATTGAAAAATGCATATAATTAAATTTTTCTAATATCTATTTTAAAATTAAAATTTTATAATATCTATGTTAAAATAATAAAAAATAAAAAAAATAACACAAAGTACTATGTAGTAGTCCAAGAGAACAATGCAGAATACAATAAAAATAAAATAAAATAAAAACTAACTATAACACAATAATATTATATTGCTTGAAAATATTTGAATACAAGTTTACACATTGAAATCCTACCACTTGAACCCATATAATTTAATATATTAAATTACATTCATTTTTGAAAAAAAATTATATAATATTTCATTTTTAATATTTAAAATTTAATTAATTTATTATTAATAAATTTTTGAATGTAAAGGCCTAACTTTTAATTAATTTAAAAATACAAGTCTTTACAACAAAAAAAGGGTGGATAGGCACACCCCAATAGGTAGTTACATTAATTCATTTGAGTTAGGAAGAAGTTACTTAAAACAACAAAAATGAGGTTAAACCCGTCACCAACCACATCACCAAAACATATGCATTAAATCATGTCAATCATGGGGTTATGCTCACAAGGTGAATGTCCTTCACCCTCCATATACTACCAACCAGTATTAGAAGGAATGGAAATGAGCCACCCATCCTCCCTAGGCATGCGAACATTATCACCTGTATTAGAGCCATCAATGCCATCAGATTTACCCCAACCCATCACATTAGTTGGAGTGACTGGGCACATAGGAATGGGATCTTCCTAACCAACAACTAGGTCTAGCTCCACCTAGCAAACCTCCTAGCTGCTGTCGTAATGAGATGTATTATTGCCAATGTTACCTTGGGGTTGACGAACATGAGATGATTGAGACCAATGTCTTTCTATAGATCGGTAGGGAAGTCATCGACGAGAGTGTGATAAGGAAACTTTTCGAGACCGAGAAGGCTCTATAGAAGCATTCGACTGATCGTACATCGGGTATTACCCTAGTGCTGCATAAGAGTGTGAAGATGCTCCACCCCCATATGAAATTTATCCACTTGAACTAAAATTTGGAGCTAAAAATCAAAATAAACTGTGCACTTATCAACAATTGAAAATTCATCTAAACTATGTTGTTGAGAAAAGAGAACTTTGTTACGAGTTTTCCAAATATGAAAGAGCACATTAATGCGAAGAATGTTTTACACTTCCAATAAGGGTAAGGAAATTTTTGGTAGGTCGCTAAGAAAAGCATGATGCCATGTGAATGAACTGGTCATATGAGGCCGAAAGAAGTACTCAAGCCAATCCCAGGCCATTCGAGCTTTCTTGCACTACCAAAAAATATGAAGGGGATCCTCTGGAGCATTGCAAAATGGCAGAGATGATTCTCTATTCCAAGATATTTTAATCTTTGTCTAAGAGGAAGACCATACGATAATAAGCTCCAGGCAAAGAAAACATGTTTGGGTTCAATATATCTTGCCCAAGCCATTTTAAATCTTAGACTCCAACGAGTCTGAGTGGAAAGAAGATCCTATTGCTCATTGAGTCTTTGAACTATAGGGACATTGGGAGTAAGTCAAGCATATCCTAACTTAAGTTTGTAAGTAAGAAGTGGGGTTTTATTAAACCATCCCCAATCAGAACACCAAGGTTTTTGAGAATGTCTACAGATCATGGGCCAAAGAGAAAAATGATACAATCCAAAATAGTGTCATAAGTATTCTTATCATCTGGTCGCAGACCAAACAATCTCCTAAAATCATCCCATGGGATTCAATCCCTGGAATATCTTGAAAAAAATCTACCACTATTGAAATACCTTTTTTGAAGAACCGTTGAGCATGAATCCATTGCACGGAAGCAAGATAGGAACCTTAAAAAGTAATAAAAGGTGACCACCACACATTATAAGTTGAAATAGAAGCACTTTTTTGATGCCCATCCTTTTTTTTTTAAATAAAGGGGTAAAAATTTATTGGTAAAAAGTCTAGATTATAGAGTACAACTGAGCTTCCAACCAGGACTCAAATAAACAACCAAACAGGCTAAAACCACTAGACTAGAATGACACCCAGAAAAGACAACAATAAAAAACCACATTAAGTTTGTACATCCTTGTGGATCAACTCCCACAAGCGTTGAGAGTCCCCAGATGGGAGACTCTCCTAATTATCGATACTCCAAGGATCCAGCAACTCAAAGGCCCTTTTGGCCAGGTAATCAACAACCACATTCAATTCCCTTGGAATGTGCACAAAGGATATAAATTCGAACTCTTCACTCAATCTGAGAATCTGAGCGACTACAGAGGCCAACTGCCAATTAACTTCCTCCACCCTTTTACTATTTAAAATATTAACCACAATTTGAGAGTCAGACTCGTAGATAATCCTATGCCAGCCAAGAGAAAACCCCCTCCATAAGTCCTTAAGAATTGCAAGAGCTTCCATAAAATTATTGGAGTGAACACCTTTATAAATGGAAAAGAAAAAACTAACACCACCAGTAGAATCTCTCCCAACAACGCCAATGTCAGCGTGTCCAGGATTACCCCTGGACGATCCATCAGTATTAATTTTTAAAACTCCTTTAGGGGGTGGCCTCCACCTACCATCTCTCCTAACCTTCTTACTAAGCTGAGAAATCCTACTAGGGCTAGAAGAGTTCACACCATCCCCAAAGAGACCAAGGGCTTGTTGTACCTTCTCCTCCTTAGAATCCAAAAGAGGGTCCACATCACATTTGCTATGGATGGTTTCCTGAACCATATATAGGATCCTTTGCCAAATCTATTGAATAGCCAAATAACTACCCTGAAATATGTGTCGGTTCCATTCAAGCCAAATTTTCTAGATGATGCAAGAAGGGCCCAAATTCCAAGCCACCCAAAGGAAGGGGGTCTTTGCCAGAGGTCTGCCCAGACTACTCCAAAACTGCACTAGGGATAGCACATGTAAACATGGATGGTTCTAGGTGCTCCACCAATGGTGCCAAATGTCTCTAGCAAAGAAGCATTAGAAAAATAAATGAGAAGAGTCATCCTCATTCTTACTACAAAGGACACAAAAAGAGGGACCATGAAATCCCCTCTTCCTCACATTATTCCAAGTGAGGCATTTATTACGAGCTACCAACCAGAGAAAGAAGTTACATTTTGGCTAAGAAAATTTGTTCCACACATTTTCCCACCAAGTGACAGGAAGACTTCCATACTTTTGCTTATCAAGAACCTGATAACCATAGGCTATCGAGTAAGAAGTGAGGTTTTCTTAAACCATCCCCAGTCAGAACACCAAGGCTTTTGAGAATATCTACATATCATGGGCCAAAGAGAAAAAAGGATACAATCCAAAATAGTGTCATAAGTATTCTTATCATCTGGTCGTAGACCAAACAATCTCCTAAAATCATCCCATGGGATCCAATCCCTAGAATATCTTGAAAAAAATCTACCACTGTTGAAATCCCTTTTCTAAAGAACTGTTGAGCATGAATCCATTGCACGAAAGCAAGAGAGGAACCTTAAAAAGTAATAAAAGGTGACCACCAAACATTATAAGTTGAAATAGAAGCACTTTTTTGATGCCCATCCTTTTTTTTTAAATAAAGGGGTAAAAATTTATTGATAAAATGTCTAGATTATAGAGTACAACTGAGATTTCAACCAGGACTCAAATAAATAGCCAAACAGGCTAAAACCACTAGACTAGAATGACACCCAGAAAAGACAACAAGAACAAACCACATTAAGTTTGTACATCCTTGTGGATCAACTCCCACAAGCGTTGAGAGTCCCCAGATGGGAGACTCTCCCAATTATCGATACTCCAAGGATCCAACAACTCAAAAGCCCTTTTGGCCAGGTAATCAACAACCACATTCCATTCCATTGGAATGTGCACAAAGGATATAAATTTGAACTCTTCACTCAATTTGAGAATCTGAACGACTACAGAGGCCAACTACCAATTAACTTCCTCCACCATTTTACTATTTAAAATATTAACCACAATTTGAGATTCAGACTTGCAGATAATCCTATGCCATCCAAGAGAAAACCCCCTCCACAAGGCCTTAAGAATTGCAAGAGCTTCCATAAAATTATTGGAGTGAACACCTTTATAAATGGAAAAGAAAAAACTAACACCACCAGTAGAATCTCTCCCAACAACACGAATGCCAGCATGTCCAGGATTACCCCTAGATGATCCATCAGTATTAATTTTTAAAACTCCTCTAGGGGGTGGCCTCCACCTACCATCTCTCCTAACCTTCTTACTGAGCTGAGGAACCCTACTAGGGCTAGAAGAGTTCACACCATCCCCAAAGAGACCAAGGGCTTGTTGTACCTTCTCCTCCCTAGAATCCAAAAGAGGGTCCACATCACATTTGCTATGGATGGTTTCCTGAACCATATATAGGATCATTTGCCAAATCTGTTGAACAACCAAATAACTACCCTAAAATATGTGCCGGTTTTGTTCAAGCCAAATTTTCCAGATGATGCAAGAAGGGCCCAAATTCCAAGCCACCCGAAGGAAGGGGGTCTTGGCCGAAGGTCTGCCCAGACTACTCCAAAACTCCACCAGGGACAACACATGAAAACATGGATGGTTCCAAGCGCTCCACCAATGGTTCCAAATGTCTCTGGAAAAGGAGCATTAGAAAAATAAATGAGAAGAGTCACCCCCATTCTTATTGCAAAGGACACAAAAAGAGGGTCCATGAAATCCCCTCTTCCTCACATTATTCCAAGTGAGACATTTATTACGAGCTACCAACTAGAGAAAGAAGTTACATTTTGGCCAGGAAAATTTGTTCCACACATTTTTCCACCAAGTGATAGGAAGACTCCCATACTTTTGCTTATCAAGAACCTGATAACCATAGGCTACCGAGTAGGTTTCCTTAGGATCAGGGTTCCAAGCCAGAATATCTTTACACATCAATGAATAATAAGGCCTCCATGTAAGAATAAGAGCAAGCACCTCTTTGTCCTTGGCCTCCACCTATACATCTCCATATTTCCAAAATATTGGATTTTTTAAAGTCCTCCACATGATACCAGCCTACTTCCAAGAAAAAAATGCTTAGGGAACATAACATAGGATATTTATTCTAGATAGGAGGATGGCCATCCCAAGAATCCTCCCAAAAAAGACAATTTGATCCCTGATTGCAAATCCAGAACAACTCTGCTTGATTAAATTAGCTCCTCTTTTTTGGGTGTCCTAGATAACTGAACCTTTCCCAACCAAGCTGACTCTAGGGATCTCAGCCTCATAAATACCTCTCAAGTATTTACAAGATAATATTTTAGCCCAAATATAATCTTGAGAGCTACACCATCTCCAATAAATTTTTTCAGCAAAAGCCTGCCCAAAAAGAGTTGTCTGTCACAACCCAAGGCCTCCCTCTTGCACCGGCCTACATATAGAATCCCACCTAACCAAACTCAATTTATATTGATCAAGTTTTCTAGACCATAAAAACTGTCTTGACAAAGCATCCATGTACTTGATGAAGTGAGAGGGAGCTATTTGTACAAAACATCTATAAATGGGTAAAGCTTGAACAATAGTTTTTAAAAGCAACACTCTACCTACAGTGGATAGCCATCTAAAAGTCCAATGATTCACCGTCCTTCTAAACTTATCAAGCATAAACTGCCAAGAAGATCTAGGTAGAGGATGAGATAAAATTGGAATACCAAGATAAATGAAGGGGGGAGTCCCAACATGGAATCTTAGAATGTGAGCAATCCTGGCTTGAATAAGAGGAGGTGTATTGAAGAATAAAATAGAAGACTTGTCCTCATTAATCAACTGTCCAGAAGCACCAAGATATATGTCAAGATACTTTCTAATATTGCCAGCTTCCTTGATAGTGGCAACTCCCAACAAATCAGTATCATCAACAAATTGAAGGTGGGAAAGAGGTGGCAAAATACTATCCCACTTACACCCTTGAATGAGACCCTGCATGACTTGAGACTTGAGCAATCTTCCCAACCCTTCCGCCATAATGATAAACAAATAAGGAGATAAAGGATCTCCTTGCCTCAATCCCCTTGAGGCCTCAAATAGCTCTGATGGCTCATTATTAACAAGAACAGGGAATGAGGAAGAAGAAACATAGCTCATCACCCATATAATCCATTCCTCCTCAAATCCAAAAGCAACAAGAACTTTCTGAAGAAAGGACCATATGACCCGATCATAGGATTTGGCCATGTCCAACTTAATGAACATAGTTTTCTCCTTAGAAGTTTCCATCGAGTGAATAGCTTCTGTAGCAATAACAACCCCATCCAATATTTTTCAGCCAACAACAAACCCTCCTTGCTCCTCAGAGATGATTTTGCTCAACCATATCTTCAACCTCTCAGCAATAATTTTTGTGATGATCTTATACCCAACATTGTAGATAGCAATAAGCTTGAACATATCCAAAGAATTTTCTCCCTTTTTTTTTGGTATAAGCACCACAAAGGTCGAATTTAGGGACCTTAGCATCTGTTTGTTCTTTTGGGACTCATGGAACACCTCCAAAAGACCAAATTTGATTAAATCCCAAAACTCTTGATAAAACTCAATCGGGAATCCATCTAGGCCTGGGGCTTTTCCTTTTTTCATCTTGAATGCAATATTTTCCAACTCCTCAAGGGAATTTGGACCCATCAAGTGCTCATTCATCTCTCTAGAAACAATCACTAGAATATAGTTTAGAATAAGCTTTTCATTCTCATCATCTGATAGGGATTCCTCCTTGAAAAGAGAGGAAAAATACCTCTTAGTCTCTTCTGAAATATCGCTGAAAGAAGAGAGTAGCGTGCCCTGAAAATTAACAAGAGGGGTAATCAGGTTACCATTATGTCGAGCATTAACTAAGTTATAAAAGAAGGTTGTGTTCCTATCCCCTTACTGAAGCCAATCTACTCGAAATTTTTGTTTCCAAAAAAATTCTTCTCTTAGTTCCCATTCAGCAAGGTCTTTCGCAACCTCAGATTCCTCAATAAGAAGCTCCTTCGTGAATCATTGATCTCTAATATTCCTTGAAGCTTCTTCCATCCTCCTAAGAGCTGCCAGATTAGCCAAGGAAAGGTTACAAAAATTAATTCTATTCCATCTCTTCAATTTAAGTTTTACAAATTGTAGTCACTTCATAAAGGAATACATAGCAGTGCCATGAGGAGGTTTGCCAGTGGTCCACTAGCCTTGCATGAAATCATGAAGATTAGGATCATGAAGTCACATAAGTTGAAACTTAAAGGAGGGATTCATTTTTAGCCCTAACTCTAAAGAAGAGAGTTTGATAGGCCAATGATCAAATCCCCTACCCTCTAGAATCATAGAACTAGAACTTCTATTATTACCCATTCAATAACTAGATATCAAAAACCTATCCAGTTTCTATGAGATGGAAGCTTCCCTACACCTTCTATTGTGCCAAGTAAAGATCCCATTATCTGGTTTGATGTCAACCAAGTTTAGGGCTTGGATATGAGCATTGAATACAAAAGAAAAAGGCTCAAGACGGTCCACCCCACCACGTTTCTCCTCCAGACAAGTGGTAGAGTTGAAGTCTCCAACAAAAATCTATGGGTATAGGGGAACCAAAATTCTCACAAAGAAAATGTTCTTCGAAAAATTCACTTTAGCATTGTAATCAATAGGAGCATACACATTTGTAAGTAGGATGGTTTCACCAGATTCATTATCATGCCTGACCATCGAAATAGACCATCTGTTGGAAATCCAAGTAAAAGGGGATATCTTAAGCGGATCCTATAAACAAGAGACACCACCAGCATATCCACATGCACCAATACACTGGCATTGCCCCCTTCTCCACAAATTTTAAGCAATATTGAACATACTATCAATAGCCAATTTAGTCTCCTGAATAAACACCACATCCGAAGAATGCACACGAACCAAATCACGAATAACTTTTTGTCTGGGGATGTTGTTCAACACCCTTACATTCCATGAGAGGATAATAATTTTTGGGGGTTATAAAAATGGGATTCCAATGTTCTCACCAAGCCTGACTCCACCAAAGTCTCCCCATTAACCTAATTTTATCCTGGTCCTTCTTTCGACCCACCTTTATATTCTTATCCAATTTTTTTTTTAATTATTTTATGTTGCAATCCCAACACCGTAGGATTTTTGTAGTCCAAGGATGACTGTATTAGTGCTTGAGTAGGAGAGGGCATAAATAAATCTATACCACTTTCTAAAATAGTTTCCCTTATAGGGCTAGACCCAACCATGTCCCCTATACTCAAATCCAAAGCCCTTTGTTCTTCATTTAAACCCCCTAGATTTGATTCCTTATGTTCCCCCTCAAGAAGAGACATATGATTTGGCCTTGTTATATTTGCATCAGGTAGTGACGTTTCAGGTATCTCCATGCACTGATCAAGATCATCTAATATTTCAAAATGGTTGAGTAGAACATCTGGCTGGCTATCCTTAAGGTCTTTGTTTGCCCTTCGTCCTCTATTTCAAGATTTTACCAGAACAAATCCTTCCTTATCCCGTTACCCTTCCTTTATTGGGACTTTTTCTTTATCAAAACTTTATCCAGACTGAGAGGGCCTAGGGTTTGAACCCACATGTGGGATAAACTTAGGGAATTTTATTTGCAGGTGGCCATTTTCATGGTAAATTCGACAATGAAATGGAAAAGCTTCATAGTCAAGTTTTTGAACCCATGTAGTTGATCCAAATTGTATTTCAATTGGATCTGAAATAGGATTATTTAAAGTCAATTTCAACACAAATACGAGCAACAAAGATTACCTTTTTATCCATTGTCTGTTGTGACGGTCCAACCAACTTCCCAAGCAGAAGGGCAATCTTATGCAAGATATTAGTTCTCCAAAATTCCAACGAGAGCCATGGAAGTTGCACCCATACTGGAACCTACGACGGCCGCTCCTCTGATGGGTTGAAACCCACATGCAAAGATTTAAGAAAGAGTCCCACTTGGTTATAGAAATAAGGACCCCCTTTAACTGCTTTGTTACGATATGCAATACAAGAGAAAACCACCATAAAATTGTTGTTCGCACTCAGCATCACCTCCACATCACCTTCAGGATTCCAAGTCTTCCTGACCCAAGCCTCCACAAAGGGTAAAGAAATTTGGATGTCCAAAAATTTACCAATAAGGGCATGTTTGGTTAGATACTCCACATCTTCCACCACCGAGTCTGGTTGAACCACTAGAACTAGCCTAGCTTCACATCTTTCCAAACATCCATTGTTCTTTAACAAGCGGTTCTTGACATGCACTGGAAAATCTTGTTCCTTCTAGTCATTTTCAAATGAAAAAACATCATGAGCATGCACTCTCTGTGCCAGAATCGATGCCATCATGACATTCCTCCAATTTTTTATACCTCCTCCGAAAGCTGCTACCATCCTCGCAGAGCAGTTTTTCTTCATCAAACCCTAGCAGAGTAGTTTTTCCTCATCAAACCCTAATAGAGCTCCAAAGTCTACGTTTTTCTCTTTCAATGGAATATTGGATTGGAATTTTTTTTTATGCCCATCCCCTTGCCAACACAACCAGGGCTTAATGATTGACCACCTAGTTGCTCTCAAGACTATTGCTAATAAAATTCAAGGAAAATAATAGTATCACTTATCTTTACTTTGGATATTTTGAAAAGGCTTTTGGTAATCCAAATAATAAATTATAGAAAACAAAATTTAAAAATATAATAAATTTTCTAATTAAATAGAGAGAAGCAACACTATTTTTGTATGGTCCTCTATCAATTTCAATAAATGATGACCATGAAATCAAGAGGGTCACTATCAATAATAACATTGGTGTAAAGAAAGGTTGCCCTCTCTCACCCACATTGTTTGTCTTATTCATAGATAAATTAAAAGAGCTGATAAAAAAAGACTAGGGAGGATGTGCATTACGTGGTATACTTTACTATTGTTGATTTATGTAGATGAAGTTATGCTCTTGGAAAAAATAATAAACATAGCTTATAAAGAGATCTAACAACTTTAGACAAATTTTACACCTACTCTCGAATGAAAATTAATATAAGTAAAACAAAGGTAATAGCTATTAATTCTTAAAATAAAGACATAAGTATTACATTTAAAGGTGAGAAATTAGAGGTAGTACTTTTGATATGAATTTGATTCTAAGATACAATTGGAATGTCTATATAGAGAAACACTAGAAGGTTTGAAATCTCTCTATGCCATGCTAAAGAAATATGCATGAATTTGATAATAAAAATAAAAATTAAGAATTTTTTTTTTTTAAACATTGGTACAAACATGATCAAGTGACATTAGCTTAACCGGTTAGATTTATTAATATTTAAAGAGGAGATCAAAGTTCAAATCTTGCCAAGAAATACATGGATAATATCCAAGCTTTGTTGTAATACTACTATGTGGTGATGTTGTAATATGGGTGGAGCCATTTCAATCCCATATAATCAATATAATTAATTGAAGAAAAACAAACATTGGTACAAACATTAATTTTTTATGGTTATCTTGTTAGGGGTCCTAGCTTATTAGAAGAAGCTTGTAACAAAGTTGAGTGATGAGGCCTGGAAATGCCTTAATCATAACATGTTTTGAACATCGAAATTGCCTACAAAATCTTATGTTTAATCTGATATGCTAGTTAAGTTGATTCAATATGTTGTGTATTAACTATTAGCATGATAAATGTATCTGAAATACTATATTTTGATTTTTACAACTTTTTGCATAAGTTTTATGTTATTTTGTTATGACTTGCTAAATGAGATATGCTTAGGTTGATAGCAACATTTCACTAATCATGTTTTGATATGTCTTAAACATTTATTTTACCTAAATCTGGCAACAATGCAAGCAAACTGTTATTGTGCAAGAAAATTGGTTTTTTCCATGTAAATTCCAGCCAGCTGCCAATGAATGGCAAGGCATGGAATTCACATATGGAAAAAGATGAAGACCATTGAAATATGATCCTGAGAGATAACCCACCTGAGAAATGTAGAAGAAATCATTTAAAGAGAACACATTTGTTCATTTCGAAGTCTCTTCGGAATGAACAGATGTCTTCAAAATGAGAAAACACATTATCTTTGGAATGAGCGGATCTTCGGAATGAGAATTGCAGTCTCTTCAAAATGAGCCACTTATCTTCGAAATGAAAATAGAATGTGCTTTTTGACTTGTTGACCGATTTTTGATCCTGGAAAAAGGGAAATAAATATTGAAAAGGGTAAGGGAAAATATATCCCATCTGACTATGTCGTCCTTGCCGACCAAAGCCACCATTTATGGAAAGATCAAGTTTGATCTTCTTTTGGGATAAAACCAGGAATTGTTGCAGCATAATAGGATTAGATCTTTTGAGATATTCTTAGTTTCTCAGTCGATCTTAGGACATCTATAAATATGGCTCCCGTTCAGGTTGAGCTAGTAGGATATAGAGAAAGCAGAGAGTAGAGAAATATAGGAGAAAATAGGCAATAATCAGAAAAATGATCGTTATAGATCTCGTAACGAGTTTTCAGCAGAATTATTGTAATAATGTTCTTGAATCAATAAAGTGTACTATTTCTATTTCATATTGCTTGTAAATGAGTGTGAGTAAGATATATAGAGAGAGATACTCATACCTTCTTCTGGACAAGGAGGTTGGCAACTTCCAGACCTAGGAGGAGGACTAACAATAGGTTTTTATTCTGATTTTGTTGCAGCAGAATGAGTTGTAGAACTTGTCATTTCATTTCTTTGTAAACAACTAATAGTATTTGAAATCTTAGCTTATTTTATGTTTTGTGATTAATGGTTTGGTTGTAATCTCCACTTTCAGCAAAGCTTTCAATTTATTGTAGACTGTCATTTTTAGAATTTACTGTTTTCTGTAATTTCTTGCATTTTGTGTGTTGTTGTCAACCCCTACACAGAAGATTGACAACCTTCTATTACAGAGCCTTGACAAGGTTTCATTTCCATGCTATAATTAGGTTTCCATTGCTGCAAAAGTAAATACATTTTCTTTCTACAATTATAATCAGACTTCTAATTCTACAACTGTTATTTTTGCAACATAATTAGGTCTCATTCTGCAATTGTAATTAAGATTTCATTTCTATAGTTAATGATTATTTTCCATTTCTACAACTAGATTAAGGTTTAATTTATGCAATTTAGAGATAGGAATGTCCTAAATCCCCCACACAATCGGTTTCACCAATAAGACTTGTTGCTCCATATTGACCTATGTTATAACCTTGTTCACCCCTTCTTCCACAGATAGCCTTGTACAATGCCCTGGATTGACAAATTCATTGAGAATTAATGATGTGTATAACAACTACACATCATTTTGGCATCGTTGTCGAGGAATTGTGTTTCTAGAAGGTGACAATAGTCCAATAGCTGTTAATTAGACTGAGCTATGCAGATTCAGGATAAAATATGAATAGGTTAAAGTAACAACTATTGACCTATAATTTATGTCATTTAAGAGTAAACATGAATGAGTAAGTCTAGGGATGAAAAAGGTAAAATTACCCAAAAGGATACCTGGCTTGTTCCATTAAGAAGATCTTCACGCCTAAAGGGTGAATCACCTGTGTTTGAATTACCAAAAATATTTAAAGAAAAATCACCAGTCTCACCATCATTAGAACATTTTGAGAAAGAAAAATCACCAGTCTCACCATCATTAGAACATCCTAAGAAATAAAAATCATCAGACTCATCATCAACAGAGGATCTTGGACCTCTTGAGAGTGAAATTTGGATAGGTTTAACTGTTCCCAAGGAACAGGAAACTATGGTAGAGGGAGGCAATCTAGATAGAGATGGCCAACATGGCTATGTCCATAATGAAGGAGATGATCAGGATATGCCCCAACCTTCCAGAACATTTGAATATCCTATCCGTTTGAATCCAACACAAAACTCTCCCATGAAAACCATTTCACCTTTAGTACTTCCAACCTTTCGAGGTATTGTATCTGAAGATCCTGATTAGTTTTTGTTTGAATTTAAAGTAGTGTGTCAAACCTATGACTATGTAAATGACAATAAAAAATTTAAGGTTTTTCCCTCAATATTCAAAGACTCAACATTATGTTGGTTCATGAGCTTAGAGCCAAATTCCATCCAAACCTGGGATCAAATGGAAACTATGTTTTTAGACAAATATCAGGAGTATTGTCATGTAAGGAATAGTAAATATGAGTTATTCAGGATTAAATAGGAAGATGATGAAATATTAGAAGACTATCTTGATAGGTTCTCCCTTGTTCAAAGGAGATGTGGACTTGTAGAACCAAATTTATGCAAAACCATATTTTTGAGAGGATTACAAGATGAATCCAAAGAAGTATTAGATTTGATGGGAAAAGGGGATGTAAATACTCTTAGTAATGAGAAAATTATGGATCTTTGCAGGAATTACTCTCACACTAAGCAGGGAAGAAGAAAAAAAATACAAATGGCACTAATGTGAAGGACCTAATAGAGGAACTTGCAAATTTTAAAACTGATATTCTAGTGCAATTGAACACAACTTTGGGGGAAATGTCTGCAAAAGCAAAAACCACAAAACCTTTGGCAATTTATTACCCAAAGATGTAGAAATAAACATGCTTTGCAGGAATTTCCTTTGAATAAAACATCTATCTCAGCCATTTGTAGTATCTGTTCAAAAAAGCATTCAACTGATAAATGCCACCTGCTACCATAACTCAAAACTGTGTTAGAAGATCAGAATGAGGAACTCAACTATGTTGGACCAAAACAAGGGGGGAATTTCTCTTAATACCAAAATCTCCCTTGTTTTCCTACAAATTGGGGACATAATCCCTAGACTATGCCTTGGGGACAATCAGAACCACCCCAACGTCCTTGGAATTATCCTCAATGGACAAATTCCAAAGAATGGCCACAAAAAAATTGGAGTAATTCAGCTTGGAATCAGAATTAGAATAATCCATCATGGAATAAAAACAACCCATATTGGAATTAGAATTAGACTAATCCAAATTGGATGCAAATCAACCACAGTGGAGTCAGCAATACTAGTCCTATCCAAGGCAGCAAAGAAATCAAGGTCAAACTCAGCATTTGCTGCCTGCACCTAATCAAAATTTTCAAGAAAAACAGAACCAACCACAGCAAACACAATAAGTGAAACAACCTCAACTTCCAGCTCAATCAGTCACTAATCCAAACAATATGAGACAGACATCCCCTGTCTATGTTGCTAAAGCTGAAGAAAATGTTGAAATAAATGTTCTTGATTGTAGTAACATCCAAATTCATTCAGGAAAAGTTGTACCTAAACCTGTTTCAAATAAAATAAATGAAAATGAAGAGCAAGAACCTTTGGAACTAGTTAGAGTTAAACCAACAATGGAGAAAGAAGAAGAAAAAATAGACCCATAGGCAGAACAATTACCTTCGTCAAGGATGATTCCATATCCTGAAAGATTCAATACCATAGTAGAAAATTCTGAGTCAGACCTGGTCAAGGAACTTAGAAAGTTAACTATATCATTGCCCTTATTGCAAGCCATTAAGGATATACCAGTGATTAAAAGTATTGTTCGATATTTATGCATTAGAAGAGAAGGAAGAAAAAAGAAAGCATTTCTCAAGACTATTCAGGTTGAATGAAAGATAGCTGATCTCTTGTCTGGAAAACTAGTACCTCCAAAGTATAGTGACCCAGGAATTCAAGTTATCACAGTTACCATAGGTTCAGTACCAATATCAAATGTCTTAGTAGATCTAGGAGATGCAATAAATGTCATGACCAAGGATATAATGAAACAATTACAGCTCAAACATCTCAGCCCTACATTTACAGTTTTAGAAATGGCCGATAGGTCAGCTTGCAAAACCTCGAAGGTATCATTGAAGATGTTCCTATAGAAGTTTCTTCTTAGGAATTCCCTATAGATTTTTTGGTTTTACAGCCAAGAAATTCAGCACATGGATATCCCATCATTTTGGGAATACCTTGGCTTGCAACTACAATAGCCTTCATAGACTGCAGATCTGGAAAAATGACTATTTCAAATGGTATTGATCTAAAACAGATCTCTATGTATCCTCCTACAAAAACATCTAGCAAATTTTTAGGTCAGTTATGGTTTCCTAATTAAGATAAGGTTATTTCCACACTAGCCACCTTGGTAGTAAGGGAACACACAGAAGACCTCCATGACACAGAAACTTTAGAAAATGAAAATATCCTAAGGAATGTTCTGCATGAACAAGGGTTAGAAGAGGAAGCAATAAATATCCATCAGTTGTTAAGGAATGAGGAGAACCAAAATTTTGAAGGTGAACCATCTGTACTATCACAGGAAAACTCGGTTTCACTACCACATGGGTGGCACCATCACCTGATTTTTCCTTCTCACTGTTCCATACAGGATATGCTTCCATCAGGAAGTAATGAAAAAAAAACTTCTTATTTCCTCCCATCTCAGCAATGTCCTCTTAATTCCCTAATCACCAGGTATGAAGAAGTGAATTCAGTACTTCCAAATATGAAACAAATAGAATTCCATCCAGGGAAATTTTTGAACATTTACAATTGGCTTACTAGGGAAGAGGAAGAAAAATTGATAGTTGTATTGCAGAAGCATGTTCATGCTTTTGCTTGGGACTATAAAGATATGTCAGGAGTTCACCCTGATATATGCACCCACAAAATTTATACTTGAAGAAGTCAAGCCAAGTAAGACAACCCTAGAGAAGACCTGAATCCTTCTCTAAGGGATATTGTAAAGGAAGAAATTTAAAAACTTCTGGAGGTAGGATTCATTTACCCAATTTTTGATAGCCAGTGGGTCTCTCCATTGGTTATAGTTCCTAAGAAAAATGGAAAAATGAGAGTATGTGTAGAATATAGAGAGTTGAATAAAGTGACATACAAAGACCATTTTCCATTACCTTTCATAGATCAGGTGTTAGATACCCTTGCTGGAAAAAAATACTTTTGTTTTCTTGATGGATTTAGTGGATATAATCAAATTCATATTGCACTTGAAGATCAAGAGAAAACAACCTTTACATGTCCATGGGGAACATTTGCCTATAGGGTTTTACCTTTTGGTTTGTGTAATTCCCCAGCAACATTTCAGCGAGTAGTCTTAGCAATTTTTTCTGATCTGACTACCAATAGTGTTGAGATATACATGGATGATTTCACAGTATGTGGATAGACTTTTGACTTTACATTAGAAAACCTTGACAAAGTTTTAACTCGTTGTGAAACATACCAGTTATCCTTGAATCAAGAAAAATATTTTATGATGATGAAGGAAGGAATATTTCTTGGTCATCACATCTCTCTTCAAGGGATCCTGGTTGATCCGAAGAAGGTGGAAATTATCAAGAATCTTCTTCCTCATAAAACTCAGACTGATGTTAGAAGCTTCCTAGGACACATTAGTTTTTACCATAGGTTTATTCCCAGCTTTAGCACAATAGCCAATCCCATTTTTGCCCTATTGACTAAAGATTCTAAATTTTCTTGGACTGTAAGGTGTCAAGAATCATTTGAAGCTCTGAAAGAGAAAATAGTAACTCCACCTGTGTTAAGAGGACCTAATTGGACATTACCATTTCACATACAGGCTGATGCTTCCAATACAGAAATTGGAGCAGCATTAGGACAAATTGACAATGGTGAAAACTATGCCATCTACTACATTAGCAAGAATTTGACAGGAGCTAAGAAAAATTATACCACAACTGAAAAAGAATTCCTAGCAGTAATTTATGCCATCAACAAATTCAGGCATTACATCACAGGTTATCAAATATTTATTCGCACGGATCATACAACCATTAAGTATTTGATGAATAAGCCTATGGTAAGTGCAATAATTATTCGTTGGTTACTGTTGTTGCAAGAATTTGATATCACTATAATTAAAAAACCAAGAAAAGCTAATGTTGTAGCAGATTTCTTGTCCAGATTACAGAACACATATGAAGGGGAATTAGTTGAAGACACCTTTCCTGATGAAAAATTATTTTCTATATCAGTCCAATCACCTTGGTTTGTAGATATAGCCAATTATTTGGTCACAGGGAAAGTTTCTCCATATTTCACTTCAAAATTAAAAAAAAATAATAATAATTGATCAAACAAAGTTCTTCTTTTGAATGAATTAGAGGTATACTTTTTAAGTGCAGTCCTGACCATGTGTTACGTATGTGCATCCTAAAGGATGAGGTATATGATATCCTTAGGGCTTGTCATGATGAACCCTCAGGTGGACACTACTCTATGAAAAGCACAATTAGGAAAATCTTAGGGACAAGATATTATTGGCCATATCTTCACAAAGATGTGAAAAAGTACATCAGGCATGTGATGCATGCCAAAGAATGGGGAAACCCACTCATACAAATGAAATGCCACTACAGCCTCAATTGGTTTTAGAGCCATTTGAGAGGTGGGGGCTTGATTTTGTAGGACCTATTGATCCACCTTCTCAAGGAAAGGTGCATATTCTAGTATGCATTGATTACTTGACAAAGTGGGTAGAGGTGCATGCTTTCAAACATGCTCATGAAGAGAAGGTCGTTGATTTCTTGTATACTCAGATTTTTTAGAGATTTGGAGCTCTTCGGTCTATCACCACAGACCAAGGACCCCAATTTGCATCTAAAGTCATTGAGGCATTTACAGAATTATATGAAATCAAACATAGAAAATCATCACCTTATCACCCATAAGCAAATGGTCAGGTTGAGGTAACAAACAGGGAACTAGAACGAATCTTGACAAAAATAGTAGCTTTTCATAGGAGAAATTGGCTATATAAATTACCTGAAGTAGTGTGGGCTTACAATACTACTTGGAAATCCACTACTGGATTCATATCTTATGAACTAGTCTTTGGTAAAAAGCCCCTCTTACCTATTGAATTTGAGCTACTAACATTGTGCACAACATTGGAAGTTGGAATTGAATTGTCACAGGCACAGAAAGACATGATTCTGCAATTGAATGCATTGGATGAACTTAGGTTGGATGCTCTGCACCAAACTAAAGTAATTCAAGAGCAGAGAAAGTTGTGGCATGATAGTCACATTCAGCAGAGGAAACTTCAACAAGGAGATTGGGCTTTACTATTTGATTCTCGCTATGAGGACTTCCCTGGAAATCTGAGAACTAGATGGCTTGGAACTTACCATATTGAAGAGGTATTTGACAATGGAGCATCTTTTTTATCTCCTATTGATGGGTTGTAGAGAAAGTTGGTAGTGAATGGACATCTCCTCAGGGTGTACCATACACCTCTGACTAAAGAGAAATTCTTGTAGCAGCTTGACTAATAAATTTAGTCCTTCTAAATACAAAACAAATAGAAGTCCAACCAGGCAAATTTTTGAACATTTATAGCTGGCTTACTAGGGAAGAGGAAGAAAAATTGATAGTTTTCTTGCAGAAGCATGTTCATTCTTTTGCTTGGGACTATAAAGATATGTCAGGAGTTCACCCTGATATATGCACCCATAGAATTTATATTGAAGAAGTCAAGCCAGTAAGACAACCCCAGAGAAGACTGAATCCTGCCCTAAGGGATATTGTAAAGGAAGAAATTGAAAAGTTTCTGGAGGTAGGATTCACTTACCCAATTTTTGATAGCCAGTGGGTCTCTCCATTGGTTATAGTTCCTAAGAAAAATGGAAAAATGATAGTATGTGTAGACTATAAAGAGATGAATAAAGTGACATACAAAGACCATTTTCCATTACCTTTCATAGATCAGGTGTTAGATACCCTTGCTGGAAAAAAATACTTTTGTTTTCTTGATGGATTTAGTGGATTTAATCAAATTCAGATTGCACATGAAGATCAAGAGAAAACAACCTTTACCTATCCATGGGGAACATTTGCCTATAGGGTTTTACCTTTTGGTTTGTGTAATGCCCCAACAACATTTCAATGAGCGATCTTAGCAATTTTTTCTGATTTGACTACCAACAGTGTTGAGATATACATGGATGATTTCATAGTATGTGGACAGACTTTTGACTTTACATTAGAAAACCTTGACAAAGTTTTAAATCACTGTGAAACATACCAGTTATCCTTGAATCCAGAAAAATGTTTTATGATGATGAAGGAAGGAATAGTTCTTGGTCATCACATCTCTCTTCAAGGGATCCATGTTGATCCAAAGAAGGTGGAAATTATCAAGAATATTCTTCCTCCTAAAACTTAGACTGATGTCAGAAGCTTCCTAGGACACATTGGTTTTTATCGTAGGTTTATTCCTAGCTTTAGCACAATAGCCAATCCCATGTTTGCCCTATTGACTAAAGATTCTAAATTTTCCTGGACTGCAAGGTGTCAAGAATCATTTGAAGCTCTAAAAGAGAAATTAGTAACTCCACCCGTGTTAAGAGGACCTAATTGGACATTACCATTTCACATACAGGCTGATGCTTCCAATACTACAATTGGAGCAACATTAGGACAAATTGACAATGGTGAACACTATACCATCTACTACATTAGCAAGAATTTGATAGGAGCTGAGAAAAATTATACCACAACTAAAAAAGAATTCCTAGCAGTAATTTATGCCATCAACAAATTCAAGCATTACATCACAGGTTATAAAATATTT
The DNA here is from genome assembly GCA_028583015.1 of Wollemia nobilis. Taxonomy (NCBI): domain Eukaryota; kingdom Viridiplantae; phylum Streptophyta; class Pinopsida; order Araucariales; family Araucariaceae; genus Wollemia; species Wollemia nobilis. The sequence goes on along the minus strand of JAQPPZ010000523.1, from coordinate 3,684,295 downwards.
ATTCGTACAAATCATACAACCATTAAGTATTTTCCGAATAAGCCTATGGTAAGTGAAATAATTATTCGTTGGTTACTGTTGCTGCAAGAATTTGATATCACTATAATAAAAAAACTAGGAAAAGCTAATGTTGTAGCAGATTTCTTGTCCAGATTGCAGAACACATATGAAGGGGAATTAGTTGAAGACACATTTCCTGATGAAAAATTATTTGCTATATCAATCCAATCACCTTGGTTTGCAGATATAGACAATTATTTGGTCACAGGGAAAGTCCCTCCACATTTCCCTTTAAAACAAAAAAAATAATTGATCAAACAAAGTTCTTCTTTTGAATGGATTAAGGGTATACTTTTTAAGTGCAGTCCTGACCATGTGTTACGTATGTGCATCCGAAAGGATGAGGTATATGATATACTTAGGGCTTGTCATGATGAACCCTCAGGTGGACACTACTTTGTAAAAAGCACAATTAGGAAAATCTTAGGGACAAGATATTATTGGCCATCTCTTCACAAAGATGTGAAAAAGTACATCAGGCATTGTGATGCATGCCAAAGAATGGGGAAACCCACTCATACAAATGAAATGTCACTGCAGCCTCAATTGGTTTTAGAGCCATTTGAGAGGTGGGGGCTTGATTTTGTAGGACCTATTGATACACCTTCTAAAGGAAAGGTGCATATTCTAGTATGCATTGATTACTTGACAAAGTGGGTAGAGGTACGTGCTTTCAAACATGCTCATGAAGAGAAGGTCGCTGATTTCTTGTATACTCAGATTTTTCAAATATTTGGAGCTCTCCGGTCTATCACCACAGACCAAGGACCCCAATTTTCATTTAAATTCATTGAGGCATTTACAGAATTATATGAAATCAAACATAGAAAATCATCACCTTATCACCCATAAGCAAATGGCCAGGTTGAGATAACAAACAGGGAACTAGAATGAATCTTGAAAAAAATAGTAGCTTTTCATAGGAGAAACTGGCTAGATAAATTACCTGAAGCAATGTGGGCTTACAATACTACTTGGAAATCCACTATTGGATTCACACCTTATGAACTAGTCTTTGGTAAAAAGCCCCTCTTACCTATTGAATTTGAGCTACTAACATTACGCACAACATTGGAAATTGGAATTGAATTGTCACAGGCACAGACAAACAAGATTCTATAGTTGAATGCATTGGATGAACTTAGGTTGGATGCTCTACACCAAACTAAAGTAATTCAGGAGCAGAGAAAGTTGTGGCATGACAGTCACATTCAGCAGAGGAAACTTCAACAAGGAGATTGGGCTTTACTGTTTGATTCTTGCTATGAGGACTTCCCTGGAAAATTGAGAACTAGATGGCTTGGACCTTACCAGATTGAAGAGGTATTTGACAATGGAGCAGTTCATTTATCTCCTATTGATGGGTTATAGAGAAAGTTGGTAGTGAATGGACATCACCTCAGGGTGTACCATACACCTCTGACTAAAGAGAAATTCTTGCAGCAACTTGAAAAATAGTAGAGAAATTCTTGTTACACTTATAAAATATATTCTGGCCACTTCAGTCATGGCAGAATATATTTCTTACATTTCTTCATTGTAAATGATTGGTATATAGTATATAAAAATTAATCATTAGCATAAAAGGTATCTATAAGATTTGGCATACTTAAAACATGTTTTGAGAATGAGAATATTTATTTCTACCTAATCTTCGGAACAAGAATGCCAAAAATAGTGCTTGCAATCTTCTTCAGATTAATTTGTTGTATTGTCTTCGGATTGAAATTGTCTTTGGAATGACAACAAAATGAATATTGCACTTTGTCTTCGGAATGAAGCTTTGTCTTTAGAATGACAATTTGTCTTCAGAATGAAGCTTTGTCTTCAGAATGACGATTTACCTTCACAATGAAGTAGGATTTGTCTTCGAAATGAAGTTTTGTCGTCGGAATGACGATTTGCCTTCGCAATGTAGCCTGATCTTTGGAAAGAGGATTTGTCTTCGAAATGAGGATTTTACTTCGCAAAGAAGCATGATCCTCAAAATGAAGACTTGTATTCGAAATGAAATCATAATATTTGGAATGAGTTTTGTTTTTGCAATAGATCATAATCTTCGAAAAGAACATTCAATATAACATCTCCACATGGCATCCAAGGAAGAAAAAAAAATACGATCAAGTAAAATTCTTTTGGCTGCATATGATAAATGAACACGTGTTAGTTAGGATGTGGTTTGTTTTTGCACGCATTTAGAAATTACCAGAATCATGGGGGATGTGACCAACAGTATGCCACCATTTTTTGATACTAATAAACATGCACGTGAAAGTCTGCAGGCGAAACATAAAAACTAAAAATGAGTAAGGTGGATCTGATGGCAAGGACATTTGTGCAACCATTTATGGACATGTGTTCGGAGCAAAAAAATAGAAATGCATGCCATCCTTCTTTCCGAAGACATATTTGCTAATGCAAAATGATTACGAGGTACAGTGCTTAGATACAGTTCATTCCAAAGAAGAAAAATAGGGCAATTGAAAACTTGGAACCAAACCCTGCAAGTCTACAAACACCAAAAACTAGAGATCCAACAAAGGAATAGCAGCAGAAGTGAGCAATTTTTTTTTACATATAAAGACAGGAAAATGGGGCGAAAGACAAAAATGGAACTAGCGAATACCACCCACCTCCGGGAGAATCCAGAAGTACTACAGATTTTTGAAGATGGAGGGCTTATGCCATTTTTGGATAAGTTTAATGGGTCCTCTGAAGATTGGGTTGGCATGTTCGCCCAAACATTCAGAAACAACCAGACACACATTAATGGCATGACCATTGAGGTAGCCCCTGAAGTTTTGAGTCAAATTACTGAGCTACCATTATAAGGTCTTCCAATTTCTAGGTCTGGCAAAAATACATTGGTGAATATAGTTAATCAATTTTTGGAAGAAAATGATAGGGAGTCAAAATATTTAACACATAATAACACATGCAAGGGGGTAAAAAGGGCTAGCCTGCAGGAACCCTGGGATGAAGTGGCCACATGGGTAATCAAATTTCTAACCTGTGAAGGGCAGTATGTACTATTATCAGGACATCATCTAAAAGTTTTAAACCATCTCAGACATGGTAGGCAATAGCCAAAAGTTAGGGTAAATCTTCCCCTGTACCTACACCAAGAATTGAAAAACATGGCAAAATGATATCAGGAAGAAAAAGGAAGCCCTCACCACCATGGTCTCATAAAATTAGTTTGCGAGCACCATTTTAGAGGAAACCCTAGAAGCTTTGATAGGTTTTAATCTACCCTAAATGATATAATTTTTGGAGATTAGGATGAGGAGGAAGAAACAGATACTGCAGAGGTTGTTGCAAAAGAAGAAACAAAAAATATTGCAGAGGCTATTACAGAAAAAGAAACACACCCAACAGCAACAACAGAACACCTTGCTCCATAACCTTCAACCTCACGAGCCAAGAAATAAAAGAAAAGAGGGTTTGGAATTGGTAGCATAATAGAAAAATAGAAGAAGGTCCATTTTTTTGAAGTTGTTACTGATTTTTCAGAACAGGGAAGTGAAGCACCTAGCCCAACAGGGGAAGAAACAACAAGGGAAACAGAAGCATCTAAAACTATCCCCACAACCCCTGTTGTCACTAGAAAACAAAGCAAAAAGAAGAAGTTTGCATCTAGAACTAGGAGGTCTACAAGACTCCACTTGATGAAAATGGCAGAACATGTCATAGAAGAAGAAGGTGTACAAAGCAGTCCAGATGTCAAAAAAATACAACCAGCCCCTAAAAACTTTCCAGAATTCCTTGAATAGATAATTGAGGAAGAGGCTAGGTAGGATAGCTTGGAGGTGGCTATAGTTCAACAAGCCACATAAATGGTAGATACAATTATAGACAATTTCATAGAGCCTCCTGAACAAGAGCAGATAACTGTTGCAGAGGAAGAGATCATTGTTGAGCAGCCAACTCTAGCTGACTTGTCTACATCAGATTCTGAAGCAGAAACAAAGTAGGAAGACATCACAGAGTAGTTGAGAGCATCAAGAAGTGTTGTCAAAACATAAACCATATGGATTGAAGAGATAGAAAACATCATTGAGATGCAGGAAAGGAAAATTGCAGAATTACAGCAGGAAGTGGCAGAATTGAGAAAAAGGTTGTCACAATCTGAAAAATAGCCAACTGTATCCATTAATGAGGATGATTTGGCTCAATTGGTTATGAATTTATCTAGGGCAGATGACTCTATTGAGGTAGACATAGGTGCTCATTCTGAAGTAGCACCCTTTCATTCTAAATAAATGCCTTCTCATTCTAAAGCATTACCTTCTCATTCTGAAGATGCTTCAGAATTGGCAAAGAGCATAGAAAAATATATTGGAGACGAGTCACCAACACAAGAACAGTACAAGCAGCATCATAAAACTGTTCAAGTAAGTATTCCTTCTATTGATGTCCCTGTATTTCAAACTGTTACACCTTTAGTAGAAATAGTAGATAAGGGGGTACAAGTGGAATTACTGTCTGATGACCAACCAATAAAAATAGGAGATAAGGGGGTACAGGTAGAATTGTTGACAGATGATCAACCAGTAGAAGTGGTAGAAAAAAGGGTTCAGGTAGATCTGCTACCTAGAGTTCCACCTATAGTTAGACAACCTAATATTGTGTTCCTAGAACAATACAATGCAGACATAGCCAATTGGGTGATTAGATATGAGAAGCTTGCCACTAAGACTGAAAAATTCAAATTGGAAGGAAAACAGCTAGAAGCAAAGGAAACAAAGATTCAGGCATTAAAAGAAAAAGTGTTTGATTTATGTCAAATTGCTTAATTTTTAGTCCAATTTAGATGGCCAGCCAGATTTTACAGTACTATTCTGAAGGAGAAATACCTCAAATGGCAAGTCATGAGGATTAGCTCAGGTCTCCCATATAAATTGGACACAACTATAGATTTCTTGGAAGCATATTTTGACAGCCCTATAGAGCAGAAAAATCTTCTATGTGAACTGTTTTTACACAGCTTCTTTATTCCAGAAGAAGTAGAATTTCACTCTCAAATTTACATTGGAGATGTTCAATTGAGGGTATTCATGTCCACTTTGCAGAATCAATTTTATTAGGACCAGGAGAAAAGGTAGAATAAAAAAATTAAAACAAAATTTGAACTGTTAGTCAAAGCAATTCAGCCAAATCACCCAATTGTCACCAGACAACATTTCACCATGATGAACAGAGATGATGTAAAGAGGGTGTACTTGAAAAACTTGAGGCACTGTGTGACCAGATTCTAAAATTTTTGTAATGACAATTTTGTGCTAGCATTATCAGTCTATAGAAACAGATGGGCTGAACTTTCCATGTCTTTACAGAAAAGAGAACCTATCTCCCCCATCAACTTAGAATGATCCAGAAGAAGGGCAGAAGGAGTGATACAATTGATTTAAATCATGCAACATCATTGGATAGGTCTCATATTTAGGCCTCCAACCATCATCACTCCAGTTCTATTATACTTTGAAGAAGATGCCCAACCTGATGAACAATTTGAATATTGGCTTAGGAACCTTCAAGAGAACAAGAGATATTATATAGGCAATAAGTTGTTCTATAGGTCATGGAATTTGAACATGGACATATGTGATTCCATAGCCCAACAGAATGCATGAGGACATGCACTAATATAAGTTGGGGGGAAAATGATGAGGCCTAGAAATGCCTCAATCATAACATGTTTTGAACACTGAAATTGCCTACAAAATCTTATGTTTAATCAGATATGTTAGTTAAGTTGATTCAATATGCTGTGTATTAACTTTTTTCATGATAAATGTATTTGAAATACTATATTCTAATTTTTATAGCTTTTTGCATAAGTTTTATGTTATTTTGTTATGACTTGCTAAATGAGATATGCTTAGGTTGATAGCAGCATTTCACTAATCATGTTTTGATATGTCTCAAACATTTATTTTACCTAAATCCGGCAACAGATGCAAGCAAATTGTTACTCATGCAAGAAAAGCTGGTTTTTCCAGGTAAATTCCAACCAGCTGCCAATGAATGGCAAGGCATAGAATTCACATATGGAAAAAGATGAAGACCATTGAAATTTGATCCTGAGAGATAACACACCTGAGAAATGCAGAGGAAATAATTTAAAGAGCACACATTTGTTCATTTCGAAATCTGATTCAGGATAAAATATTAATAGAATAGTTGGTTAAAGTAATAATTATTGACCTATAATTTATGTCATTTAAGAGTAAACATGAATGAGTAAGTCTAGGGATGAAAAAGGTAGAATTATCCAAAAGGATACCTAGCTTGTTCCATTAAGAAGATATTCATGCCTAAGGGGTGAATCACCTGTGTTTGAATTACCAAAAATATTGAAAGAAAAATCACTAGTCTCACCATCATTAGAAAATTTTGAGAAAGAAAAATCACCAGTCTCACCATCATTAGAACATCCTAAGAAATAAAAATCATCAGACTCATCATCAACAGAGGATCTTGGACCTCTTGAGAGTGAAATTTGAGAGGTTTAATTGTTCCCAAGGAATAGTAAACTATGGCAAAGGGAGGCAATATAGATAGAGATGGCCAACATGGCTATGTCTATAATGAAGGAGATGATCAGGATATACCCCAAACTTCCAGAACATTTGAATATCCTATCTGTTTGAATCCAACACAAAACTCTCCCATGAAAACCTTTTCACATTTAGTACTTCCAAACTTTCGAGGTATTGTATCTGAAGATCCTGATCAGTTTTTGTTTGAATTCAAAGTAGTGTGTCAAACCTATGACTATGTAAATGACAATAAAAAGCTTAAGTTTTTTCCCTCAACACTAAAGGACTCAGCATTACGCTGGTTCATGAGCTTAAATCCAAATTCCATTCGAACCTGGGATCAAATGGAAACTATGTTTTTAGAAAAATATCAAGAGTATTGTCGTGTAAGGAATAGGAAATATGAGTTATTCAGGATTAAACAGGAAGATGATGAAACATTAGATGACTATCTTGATAGATTATCCTTTGTTCAAAGGAGATGTGGACTTGTAGAACCAGAGTTATGCAAAACCATATTTTTGAGAGGATTACAAGATGAATCCAGAGAAGCATTGTATTTGATGGGAAAAGGGGATGTAAATACTCTCAGTAATGAGGAAATTGTGGATATCTGTAGGAATTACTCTCGCACTAAGCAGAGAAGAAGAAAAAAATTACAAATGGCACTGATGTGAAGGACCTCATAGACGAACTTGCAAATTTTAAAACTGATATTCTAGTGCAATTGAACACAACTTTGGGGGAAATGTCTGCAAAAGCAAAAACCATAGAACCTTTGGTAATTTATTGCCCAAGATGTAGAAATAAACATGCTTTGTAGGAATTTCCTTTGAATAAAACATCTATCTCAGCCATTTGTAGTATCTGTTCAAAAAAGCATTCAACTGATAAATGCCACCTGCTACCACAACTCAAAACTGTGTTAGAAAATCAAAATGAGGAACTCAACTATGTTGGACCAAAACAAGGGGAAAATTTCTCTCAATACCAAAATCCCCCTCATTTTCCTACAAATTGGGGGCATAATCCCTGGACTATGCCTTGGGGATAATAAGAACCACCCCAATGTCCTTGGAATTATCCTCAATGGACAAATTCCAAAGAATAACCACAAAAAAATTGGAGTAATTTAGCCTGGAATCAGAATTAGAATAACCCATCATGGAATCAAAACAACCCATCTTGGAATCAAAATCAGACTAATCCACATTGGATGTAAATCAACCACAGTGGAGTCAGCAATACTAGTCCTATCCAAGGCAGCAAAGAAATCAAGGTCAAACTTAGCATTTGCTGCCTGCACCTAATCAAAATTTTCAAGAAAAATAGAACCAACCATAGCAAACACAATAAGTGAAACAACCTCAACTTCCAGTTCAATCAGTCACTAATCCAAACAACATGAGACAGACATCCCTTGTCTATGTGGTTGAAGCTGAAGAAAATGTTGAAATAAATGTTCTTGATTGTAGTAACATCCAACTTCGTTCAGAAAAAGTTGTACCTGAACCTGTTTCAAATAAAATCAAGGAAAATGAATAGCAAGAACCTTTGGAACCAGTTAGAGTTAAACCAACAATGGAGAAATAAGAAGAAAAAATAGACCCATAGGCAGAAAAATTACCTTCATCAAGGATAATTCCATATCCTGAAAGATTCAATACCATAGCAAAAAATTCTGAGTCAGACCTGATCAAGGAAATTAGAAAGTTAACTATATCATTGCCCTTATTGCAAGCCATTAAGGATATACCAGTGATTAAAAGTATTGTTTGAGATTTGTGTGTTAGAAGAGCAAGAAGAAAAAAAAAAGCATTTCCCAAGACTGTTTAGGTTGAAGGAAAGATAGCTAATCTCTTGTATGGAAAACTAGTACCTCCAAAGTATAGTGACCCAGGAAGTCCAGTTATCACAGTTACCATAGGTTCAGTACCAATATCAAATGTCTTAGTAGATTTAGGAGCTGCAATAAATGTCATGACCAAGGATATAATGAAACAATTACAGCTCAAACATCTCAGCCCTACATTTACAGTTTTAGAAATGGCTGATAGGTTAGTTGCAAAACTTGAAGGTATCATTGAAGATGTTCCTATAGAAGTTTCTTCTTGGGTATTCCCTGCAGATTTTTTGGTTTTACAGCCAAGAAATTTAGCACATGGATATAACATCATTTTGGGAAGACCTTGGCTTGCAACTGTAGGAGCCTTCATAGACTGCAGATCTGGAAAAATAACTATTTCAAATGGTATTGATCTAAAATAGATCTCTCTGTATCCTCTTGCAAAACCATCTAGCAAATTTTTAGGTCAGTTATGGTTTCCTGATTCAGATGAAGAATTAGAGGAGGTTATTTCCACACTAGCCACCTTGGTAGTAAGGGAACACACCAAAGACCTCCATGACATAGAAACTTTAGAAAATGAAAATATCCTAATGAATGTTCTACATGAACAAGGGTTAGAAGAGGAAGCAATAAATATCCATCAGTTGTTAAGGAATGAGGAGAACCAAAATTCTGAAGGTGAACCATCTATACTATCACAAGAAAACTCTGTTTCACTACAACATGCGTAGCACCATCACCTGATTTTTCCTTATCACTATTCCATACAGGATATGCTTCCATCAGGAAGTAATGAAACAAAAACTTCTTATTTCCTCCCATATCAACAGTGTCCTCTTAATTCCCTAATCACCAGGTATGAAGAAGTGAATTCAGTCCTTCCAAATACAAAACAAATAGAAGTCCAACCAGACAAATTTTTGAACATTTACAGTTGGCTTACTAGGGAAGAGGAAGAAAATTTGATAGCTATCTTGCAGAAGCATGTTCATGCTTTTTCTTGGGACTATAAATATATTTCAGGAGTTCACCCTGATATATGCACCCACAAAATTTATACTGAAGAAGTCAAGCCAGTAAGACAACCCTAGAGAATACTGAATCCTGCCCTAAGGGATATTGTAAAGGAAGAAATTGAAAAAATTCGGAGGTAGGATTCATTTACCCAATTTTTGATAGCCAGTGGGTCTCTCCATTGGTTATAGTTCCTAAGAAAAATGAAAAAATGAGAGTATGTGTAGACTATAGAGAGTTGAATAAAGTGACATACAAAGACCATTTTCCATACCTTTCATAAATCAGGTGTTAGATACCCTTGCTAGAAAAAAATACTTTTGTTTTCTTGATGGATTTAGTGGATATAATCAAATTTAGATTGCACTTGAAGATCAAGAGAAAAAAACCTTTACATGTCCATGGGGAACATTTGCCTATAGGGTTTTACCTTTTGGTTTGTGTAATGCCCCAACAACATTTCAACGAGCAGTCTTAGCAATTTTTTTTGATATGACTACCAACAGTGTTGAGATATACATGGATGATTTCATAGTATGTGGACAGACTTTTGAATTTACATTAGAAAACCTTGACAAAGTTTTAACTTGCTGTGAAACATACCAGTTATCCTTGAATCCAGAAAAATGTTTTAAGATGATGAAGGAAGGAATAGTTCTTGGTCATCACATCTCTCTTCAAGGGATCCAGGTTGATCCAAATAAGGTGGAAATTATCAAGAATCTTCTTCCTCCTAAAACTCAGACTGATTTTAGAAGCTTCCTAGGACACATTGGTTTTTATCGCAGGTTTATTCCCAGCTTTAGCACAATAGCCAATCCCATGTTTGCCCTATTGACTAAAGATTCTAAATTTTCCTGGACTGCAAGGTGTTAGGAATCATTTGAAGCTCTGAAAGAGAAATTAGTAACTCCACCTGTGTTAAGAGGACCTAATTGGACATTACCATTTCACATATAGGCTGATGCTTCCAATACAACAATTGGAGCAACATTAGGGCAAATTGACAATGGTGAACACTATGACATCTACTACATTAGCAAGAATTTGATAGGAGCTGAGAAAAATTATACCACAACTGAAAAAGAATTCCTAGCAGTAATTTATGCCATCAACAAATTCAGGCATTACATCACAGGTTATCAAATATTTATTCACACAGATCATACAACCATTAAATATTTGATGAATAATCCTACGGTAAGTGCAAGAATTATTCGTTGGTTACTGTTGCTGGAAGAATTTGATATCACTATAATCAACAAACCAGGAAAAGCTAATGTTGTAGAAGATATCTTGTCTAGATTGCAGAACACAGATGAAGGGGAATTAGTTGAAGACACCTTTCCTAATGAAAAATTATTTGCTATATCAGTCCAATCACCTTGGTTTGCAGATATAACCAATTATTTGGTCATAGGGAAAGTTCCTCCACATTTCACTTCAAAACAAAAAAAGCAATTGATCAAACAGAGTTCTTCTTTTGAATGGATTAAGGGTATACTTTTTAAGTGCAGTCCTGACCATGTGTTACGTAGGTGCATCCGAAAGGATGAGGTATATGATATCTTTAGGGCTTGTCATGATGAACCCTTAGGTGGACACTACTTTGTAAAAAGCACAATTAGGAAAATATTAGGGATAGGATATTATTGGCCATCTCTTCACAAGGATGTGAAAAAGTACATCAGGCATTGTGATGCATGCCAAAGAATGGGGAAACCCACTCATACAAATGAAATGCCACTGCAGCCTCAATTGGTTTTAGAGCCATTTTAGAGGTGGGGGCTTGATTTTGTAGGACCTATTAATCCACCTTCTCCAGGAAAGGTGCATATTCTAGTATGCACTGATTACTTGACAAAGTAGGTAGAGGTGTGTGCTTTCAAACATGCTCGTGAAGAGGTCATTGATTTCTTGTATACTCAGATTTTTCAAAGATTTTGAGCTCCCCGGTCTATCACCACAGACCAGGGACCCCAATTTGCATCTAAAGTCATTGAGGCATTTACAGAATTATATGAAATAAAACATAGAAAATCATCACCTTATCACCCACAAGCAAATGGCCAAGTTGAGGTAACAAACAGGGAACTAGAACAAATATTGACAAAAAAAATAGCTTTTCATAGGAGAAAATGGCTAGATAAATTACCTGAAGCAGTGTGGGCTTACAATAATACTTGGAAATCCACTACTGGATTCACACCTTATGAACTAGTCTTTGGTAAAAATCCCCTCTTACCTATTGAATTTGAGCTACTAACATTGTGCACAACATTGGAAATTGGAATTGAATTGTCACAGGCACAAACAAATAGGATTCTGCAGATGAATGCATTGGATTAACTTAGGTTGGATGCTCTACACCAAACTGAAGTAATTCAGGAGCAGAGGAAGTTATGGCATGACATTCACATTCAGCAGAGGAAACTTCAACAAGGAGATTGGGCTATACTATTTGATTCTTGCTATGAGGACTTCCCTAGAAAGTTGAGAACTAGATGGCTTGGACCTTACCAGATTGAAGAGGTATTTGACAATGGATCAACTTGTTTATCTCCTATTGATGGGTCACAGAGAAATTTGGTAGTGAATGGACATCGCCTCAGGGTGTACCATACACGTCTGACTAAAGAGAAATTCTTGCAGCAAATTTTCACAGATTTTCATGATCTCAACAAAGCGTGCTCTAAGGATAACTTCACATTTTTGAACATGGATATGCTCGTGGATTCTACCACTGGACACAAAATGCTCTCTCTAGTGTATGGTTTCTTAGGGTATAACCAAATTTGAGTTAATCTTGAGGATCAACACAAAGCAGTATTCACAACAGCTTGGGGGATATTTTGCTACAAAGTCATACCATTTGGTCTAAAAAATACAAGTGCTACATATCAACGTGCCTTGACTTATATCTTCCATGACTAAATGCATAATATAGTGGAATATTATGTATATGATCTATTGGCCAAATTGAAAACATGTCATAATCACATTACCATTGTTGCAAAATAAATTTATCGGCTACTCAAACACAAGGTACGACTTAACCCCAAGAAATGCTTTTTTGGTGTCACTCAAATCATAAATTTATCAGCTCCTCGTACCTGTACGATTGAAACTCAAATCATAAAATTCATACTTCATGATATCATTTGTCATTTTGGTATCCCATAAAAAATCATCTTTGATAATGACACTCCATCAAGAATAACGATATTCAAGCACTTTATAACGAGTACAATATTCAATATAGTGTCTCAAATCCTTACTATCTGTAGAGTAATGTACAAGTTGAGGCAACCAACAAGACTATCATTACCATTCTAAAGAAAATAATCAAAGAAAATTACAAATATTGGCATCTCCAACTCTCCTTGGCATTATGGGCTTATCAAACAAGAATATGCACACCAACTAGGGTAATGTTGTTCTTACTAGTCTATGGTATCAAGGTCGTTATGCCTATTGAGCTTAAAATCTCATCATTATGCATATCATTACAAGAATTCATCGATGATGATACTACACAGAAATCACACCTCGATCAATTGACCTTGCTTGATAAACAACAAATTAATGCACTTGAGCACCTTCATATCTATAAGGATAGGGTCAAACGTGCTTACAATAACAAAGTGCATCCTTGAGAATTTCAAGTAGGGGATTTAGTTCTCAAAGTAAATCATCATAATTCGAGCCTTCCACCGCGACTGCATGATATGTTTACCACAAACTAGCTTGGTCCATTCATCGTCACACAAATATTTAGCATAAGCATACAAACTTGCCACCCTTGAGGGAATTAAGGAACCTGAACCCATCAATATCCTTCATTTATGTGCCTTCTATGCTTAGTTCATATCTAGAATTTTAAATACACAAACAAAAACACAAAAGTCATCAAAAATCATCAAAAAATATATATAAAAAACATCAAAATACAAAAACATTAAAAATCATCAAAAACAAAAAAACATCAAAAAAATATCAAAATACAAAAACATCACAAAAATCATCAAAAATACCAAAACATTGCAAAGTCAAAAAAAAGTAACAAAAAAATAATAAGCAATAAATTTTCACACTACCACGCAACATTGTTTCATTCACACAAATATCATTATTTCATCATTACTAATAAATCATTAGCCATCATTTGATCCATGCTTTACCTGTTTGCTAGGATTGATTTTGTCACATTAATCAAGGACATCTTCCTTAGGGTATCTATCTTGCAACATCCCTCATTAAACATAATTTTGCTACATCCACTACACACCCATTCATACATCCATAATACATAGATGTTATCCTTACTTTTGTAAGTCTCTTGTTTGTAAACTCTTTAGGTTGTTTTGGTCGTTCAACCATCCCTAGTGTCTCATTCAGCCTCCATTAAACATCATTAGTTTTTGAAATGCTATAGGTCTCCTTGGTGACCTTAAGTTTTCTCTTAGATCATGCACAACTCACATATTAACAAAAATTTGGTACCTAGAAAATATGAACTCATGATTCACTATCACCATATAGTGAATGGTTTCCCCTGCTCATCCTATCATACACATGAGCTAACCCTAAGAATTCTTAGATCCTAAAATATTCAATAAAAAAGAGAGATACTAAAATATTGAATCCTTGGAATTATTAGGTCCTTAGATCATGGGGTTAACCTCCATCGAGGCTATAGACACCTAACTAGCAGTGGAGTACACCTTGTGTGTTGACATGTCTATCACATTAGCAACTTTATTTTGTACAGACCTATGTAGGATCATGGATGAGCTAGCTTATTGGCACAAGTCACAAATGATTAGTATTACTATCTTGAGAAACTTGAATAGGCACACACATCGATCTTTGAGTAGATTATAGGCACACACATCTATCTTTGAGTAACTTGCATAACCTAGTTGGTCTTAGTATATTCAAATGTCCATATGATCAGTAGATGAATTTGATCAATGTCACTAGGGTGTTTGAACATCATGAAGCATTTTTAGATTTTTCATCCCTAGGACATGAAAAAGTACAAATCATGTCATATTTACCTTCATAGTAGCATAGTTATTGCAAACCATCACATAACATTCCACAAAATCCATTTCACATAAAATTTAGTACCCTTGGGTTGACACCCTTGATTAATTGATTATGATCATGAATAATGATATAGGTTTACGTATTTTGAAAGGTAATAATTTTTTTCTTTCTCTAGCACTTCTTCATATGTTGAGGATGGTACTACCTTCATATTATTCCTATATATTTGCAGTAACCCATTGATAAACCATCACTTAACCAATCCATCTATTGGCGATACTTACATTTTATCTACCAATTTTTTTAATCGATGATTATATATTTTAATGTCATCATACACTATTTGATTTGTGGTATATATTTCTATTATAATATCACTATCATATCTCAAAGGATGAAATTCCTCGATGAATACATATTTCATCATGCTCCATAAAAATATTGGTGTATTTTCTCACTTTAGATACCAATCTATTGCAAGTACTTGTATTGTGGCAGGGAATAGTTGCAACCATTCATCTTGTTGGTTTACACCATTTGATTTCTAGATGGTTATACATGTGCTAATATGTCTAACTAGGTCTTAATTCTCCCCTCCTATGAATGGTGGACATCTCTGCTTTCTTACTCGTGTGGCTACGTTAGCCATTAGTGGAGTTCCTCCATCATTGTCACTTGATGAAGTGTCCCTTTGAGTCCTTGATTGATTCCTCCTTTGTGTTGGTGATCCACTAAGCTGCTCTTCATCAAATGTTTCTATCCAAGCTACCTTATTTTCACAAAATAGTCATCTCTTAACTTCTTATGCTTCCTCACTCTATAACCTCCTTCTCTGGTATCTTGTATATGGTCTTTGTATTTCTTCCTAATATGTTGTATGTTTTTGCTCTAGTGCTTGAATCCTATCCTATACACTTTTTGACAACCTATTCATCATTTGTTTAGGTGTTACCATCCACTCACCAAATCCTTGCACAGTCTCTATATCAACATATTATCTTACTTCAAAATTCTCCTCGACTCTTAGTGGTCCTTGTACCCTATCTCCTATTTCTATCAACAATGTTTCCCACCTTTCACTATATCCTTCATCTCAAGTCCATACTTGTTCTATTATTGGTTTATTTGTATCGTGTGATAAATTGTTCACATTTTCTCTTTGAGCAATTTTAGTACTCCTCCTTACTAGAATTTGTTCTTCTCTACGATCCCATCTCCCACATATTTGTAGACTTGTATTTATCATTCACCTCCAATTTTAATTCATTCATTCTCATAATTACCAATTGTAGGTTCTTATTAACTATGATAATTTGACCTAATTTTGATAGGCAACGAGGCCAAATATAACACCATTTCAAATCCTTAGCATTATTTCACAACATCAATGGTGTCAAATGTAGCACAAGTAGTAGTATTCCTAATGAAAGAGGTAAAATGGGAGGCTTTAGTATGAATTCCAGTAATCTACACTTGATTTGGATCAATCTATATAGTTATATGATTTACAACTATACGATTCCCAAAACGTACAAAAATGACTATACGGTTTCAAAATATTAAGTTGTATGGTTGTAACCGTACAAAAATATGAAACATATGATTTACAATTGTACAATATACCCAAAACTCAATTTACTAACAATAACTTAGTAATTTTGCAATCATTCACTTGGAAATGCTGATTTCTCAATTTGATAAGTACAAACTATGTAATTGCAAGAAAAATACAAAGTAACTATCCAACTATACGATTAGGGAGACTAACTATATAGTTATATTAAACTATTTTTACAATAATATATCTCAAATTTGTAGTGAGATAGGCTAAAATCCAATATGGTAAGGATTGGATAGCCTTAATAGTGGAATTATCGATCTAGTAATCCAACATGCATACTCAAAATCCCAATCCTTAGTATGAATCCAACAAGGGGCTCACTGGCCATTCCCAAAAATTGTACAATACCCTACAAACATCATAGTTGCAATATACAAAGAGACAAATGAAAAATTCCTACATCACACATGGTTGAGTATCAATTTGCACTTTATTCCCATTGTAGAATCATATAATTACAATATCATTCTAGCCATAATTGCACAAACCGTGCAATTCATATTCCACCAGAAATATACATGAATAATATGCAATAATTATACATAGATCACAACCAACATTGCTATGAGCATTCACATAGATCAACCATCAATAGTCATGAATCACATTGAACAACTAGGATCAACAACACTGTACTGTAACAACCATCGATGAACAATCTTCTACAAGGATGAACAACTATTATGAACAATGATAAACAACCTCCAAAAATTGAATGGGGGGCTTTATAATGTTTTCCTAGGTCATTCCAAAGTGGTTCATAAGACAAGGCATCATTCATAACTACCTTATCACAATATCTTAAAACAATTAATGCACTAAGGTTTTACTAAGTCTTAATTTGATTTTCATCAAATTACCTTTCATGTGCATTTCACTTTATTTCATTTAATTTCCAATTGTACGTTTATGACCAAGTTGTACAATTACACCCAATTGTACAATTACACAAACCCTACACTATACATTTTAGCAAAATTGAACATTTGCCAAAATTATGCAAATCCATATTATTTCTTCTTCTTCTGGGATATGGATTTGTTTCCTATAGAAATTTTACCATACATTTTTTAGTTCCCAAAGTTTGGTGCCCATTTTATAACCATGACACTTTGTATGGGTTCAAATGCTCCATCCTCTTCAATCTAAGTTTCTCTACTATCCCTATTTCCACTAGGTTGTTGGTGCTTCTGCTATCCACAATCACCTTACAAAACATCCTGATTTGTAAATCATCCTAAATAGGTTCCTCATTTGTTGGTTTCAACAATTCCCTTTTCATCATAAGAGATTCTCCTTTTTATGGTTCCTCCATATGCTTTGGTGAAGATACACTTTCTTAATCTACTTGTGTAACATGACTATGGGCTTCCTTTTCACAACCACTAGTTTGCTATGCATGAGGGCATTCATATTCCCAATGGCTAGCTTCTCCACATTTGTAACAATTTTTAAGGAATCATATACCATAACCTTCATGTCCTCTTGAGAAATATTTATTTTCTCTATTATTTTTAGAAGTACTAGCTTCTCCTTCCTACCTTTATTGTCCTTTTTTGCTATGGTTTTGTCTTCTTTCACAAGAGGAGCATCCTCTTCCTCTCGCATTATTTTATTGTTTTGTAACAACTTTTCCCCTACCTTGAGTGTATAGTGATATGCCTCTTCAAGGGTTCTAATTTGGATCATACCAATCTCATAATGTATGGATAATATTAGTCCATTTATGTATCTTCCCACTTTTTCATCATCATATTCGATATAACTTGCTCTTCTAGTCAATTTATAAAACCCTTATGTATATTATTTTACTCCCAACTCCTTTTGCTTGAGATTTTAGAGTCTTCTAAACAATCCAATTTGATAATCTACAGGTAGAAGTTTAGATTTCAACCTAGATATAAAATTATCCTATGTTTGGATTCTATCCTTATCCTTTTACTATCTTTCAGTTTGAAAATAATCACACCAAATCAAAGCATGTCCCTTTAGCTACGTACACATAAATTTGACTACTTTGGATCCTTCATATATTTATAATAAAAAAATATCTTTGTGTCCATTATCCAATCAATCAACTCTTCTAGGTTTAAAATTCTATTAAAATTAGGAGTATCCATCTTTGGTTTATGTTCCATGTTTGATATTGGTCAAATTAACTATTTCTCTAGTTCTTCTCCTTGCTCTTCATCTCAAGCTTGTGTGTGACTAGTTTCATCCTCTTCACTATCATTAATATCCTCAAGATAAACACCTCTTCTTTGGGTAGTATCAATCACATCTAACCTAACAATAATTCCTCTTAGCATTTCCACTATATTCCATAGATCAAGTGCCCATACCATGCGGTCTTTTTCTTCCTTGTGCCATATTCCTTCAATGTTTTGATTTGATACCAAATGATGCATATGAGAGAAGGGAATCCTCGTATGGATGACCTTATCAAGTAGCACAATTTTCCTATCTATCCGTGACCTTAAGACACACATTAATCACATGTGCTATAAAAAAAGTTTGATACAACAAGATAAGTTTAAAGTCTTTTGTGAGACAATAGAGTCTAAGTTGACAATGTCTTATGATAACTCTATTATCTTTGTACAACATAATTCAATTGCATGATAATATCTTCTTTAATGTACATTCATTTTTTGGCTTTAGTATGCAAATACTAGCCTTGCACTTAGGGTTCTTACCTTTCATTTTTTCCCTTGTCTCATAATTTTTCCTTCCTCATGCACAGTCTAGGCAATTACTTGTCATTTTCTTATCTCTCTTTTTAATTTTCCATCCACTCCTCAGTCATTTTTGCTTTCTTTTTCATACAAGACTTGGGGTGTTTTAAAAACATGATTTGTAAACCATTTGTGTTATGAGAACAAAAGTTCAGTAATAGGGGCTCTCACATCACACCTCCTTTGCAATTGCAACTACAAAAGATCCAAAATAAACTTCTAAATAGAGTAATGGTAGTGTAGTCTACACCTTATTTGATACCAAGTAGAAATATGAAATAAAAATAAAAATGGATAAAATCAATTGTCTCATCTAGCAAAGAAAAATAAAAATATCAATTATATATAATAGTGAATACAATATATAAGAAGGTTTCATTAGACATCAATAATACCCTATAAAATTAATAAAATATTATCTAAGCAACGTAGAAATAGTTGAATGAATCAGAATATAAATATTACTAATGATCCAACACATAGATCCTAATTTTTATTAAACTAACCTATCATTGGATCATAAGAATAATATAAGAATAACCTCCAAATATAAACATGAGACGATAGCATATATATATATATATATAAACAATCGTAACAAAATATCATTCATAAACTCAAATAAAAATTAATCACATCTTAATATTACAAATAATAACTACAAATAACATTTTTGTTAATGTATTTTTATATTTTTATAAATTACCACATATATAACATTTTGATGTAAAAAAATTCATAATACACAATTAACTTCTAAAATTTACTAGTTATAATTAATATAACTACCCACAGTTGACTTATTTATTTAACATTAAATTTTAAAGTCTAATATACTTTAGGTTGAAAAATCTTAATCTATCATCGAAATATTATCATTAGAACAAGCTCAAGAATCCATAAATTATAGGTAAATAAACTGTTTAAAAATTTTCTTGAATTTGACCTCACTTGCTAAAGAAATGATTAGTAAATGCTCTTTGAATATTATGAATAACCTATACATGTAAAGTACTAGTCCAATCTTTAAAATGTTTAAAAATTTTCAAATTTGAATGTGTCACTCTCTTGCTAAAGAAATGATTAGTGAATGCTCTTTGAATATTATGAATAACCTATACATGTAAAGTACCAGTCCAATCTTTTTCCTTCTATCTTTTTCCTTCTATGTTTAAATAATACTCAATATGGCTAATCCTTTGTTAAAAAAAACTTCATCGAATTGAAGTCAGTAGAAGCCTATAAAATACCTCCTAGTAAGCCAATCTATCTCACCAACATAGATAAACCAAAACTATTTTATAATTGATTAAACCTAAATAACCTTATTTAATTTTTTTTTTTAATTTAGTTATCGTGAGGAATCTTATTGTCGATGTTTAGGGTTGAACATTTTTGTCTCAGTCATACCTTTTTATAAGATTGAAAACTAAAAGTCGGGAACTAAATTTATCAACACAATACGATTTAAACCTTAGACCTTCCAAAGAAAAACCAAACCCAAAACTATTACACTATCCCATAACATAGATTAACAAATTTAACAATGACTTACTTTTATACATAGTAAGTAATACCCAATGTGTATAGCATGTACAATTTAACCCATAATTTCTAAACGGGTATAAATAATAAAATTAAATGTATTTTTTCTGAATAACTATTTTTTTATTTGGTTAGTGTGAGAAACCTCTACGACCAACATACAGGGCTCGACAGGCTCCCCCAACCATGACCCATCCAAGGTTCAAACCGTGGTGTGGGCAAGTGTAAGGGGTAGGTGTGTGGTGGCTTTGTGTTAAATTCTCTCTTGATAAGTATAGCTCTCAACTTTATGAGGGATCATGGTTGGAAGGAGACTGCTCAGCGTTATATGCGACGATCATAAAGGTTTTTCACAATAACCAAATAAAAAAAAATTAATTAATTTTTTTAATAATTATTTTATTTCATTATTATAGTGAAATTATATATATATATATATATATATATATATATATTTGTTTGTTTGTTTGGCATGTTTATTTTTTGTTTTAAATTTTTTTTTGCTTACATAGATGAACTAGTTACAATCACAATTTTTAGTGACTATCAACGCAATTGGTAGGGTTCAAACTATCAGTGAAGTGAAGGCTTCCAACACATCCACCGTCTCGTTAATGGTAACCCGAATGGTAACCCGACGTGAGGTGGGGACCACGATGCGCATGGTTTGCTTTAAAATTTTAATTATAATATGTTTATTTATGTTTGAACTAATTGAATTTTTATTTAAAATTTAAAATATTCAAAGAGATTAACTTTTAATTATATATAAAATTAATGAAGTAATTTTTTTTAATAATACTTCTTATACACATTGTCATGGGGATTGAACTCGAGTCACACTGGTGCAAGTGGTTAATAAATGAAGTAATTTTAATTAATTAGTTTTTTATATATATTTTTACTATCAATTAAAAATAAATAAAAATTTATTACAATTGAAAAAAAATATTATTATTAGTTATATGAGATTAAAACAAATTTTTCTTGTATCATATTATATTTTGATTATCATTTGGAGTGGGATTGGGTACACTTAAATTGTAAATGTTGAAGATAAAAAATTATATTAAGGTGAGCAACAATTTTTAATAGTGGAGTTTTATTAAAAACTTTGTTGAAGGAAAGGACCTTGCATAAATATGAATTCAAATTATACCTAAAGAATTTTATTTGTCCATTTTTACTTGGAAGTACGATTTAGTTTGGAATCTATCAAAATATGGTGGATATTTAGTCAAGGTGGGATACAAGGATTTGAAGCAATCAAATTTTTTTAAAGCAAAAATATTATAATTGGAAGTATGTGAAGAAAAGTACATTATGAACCGTTCATTGTACCTTGTGTAAGAAGCATCTAGAAATATTAGATCATTTACTTCTTTATTATCCTTTTACTTTATAGTTTATATCTACTTTAAAAAAAAATGATCACATATTGAATAGCATTAACATTGGAAGCATTCAATAAATTTTGGATTAATTATTTCAAACCTAAAAAATATGCATTTAAGGAGGATTTGGCCTTCCATTATTTGTTATAATCTAAATCATTAAAGGAATAATACAATTTCTAGAAATAAATCTCAAATAAGTTTGGAATCATAATATTGTCTATTTTGTACAATGTTTATAGGCATAGTCCTAATCATCCACTGTCTCAACTTGTTGGTTATAGGATTTGTATATACATAAAAAGAGTAGCTCAAGATAATGTAGCCAACAACAAAGAAATTGATGTATGATAAAATAAAACATTTCCAAATTTGGATTCATTAAAGTTAATTTTGATCTCACTTCCAAAGGAAACTCAGAAGAAGCTAGTGAAGGTGACATTTTTCCTTAATATTAAAGGAAAATTTCTCCTCACTTACTCAAAATCATGTGGAACTTCAACTATGAACTATGTAGAGGCTAGGTCACTCTTAAAGGCATTAAGATTACCATGGAAAAAAATTATGTTATTGTTGATTTGATTCTAACACTAATAAAATTTTATAAATTCCACTCAATTGAGAAGATAGCTCGATGTTTATCTTGGGAACATTAGCATATCTATAGAGAAGATAGCTCGATGTTTATCTTCATCTTAAAAAGATTTCAAATTTTAAAAAAGTAAATAACAAAAGGAGATATTTTATCTCTTAAATAAATGGATACTATGGAGTGGATAGAGGAACATAGCTATGCGAGAAAAATTAAAAATATCTTTCAAAGAAGGTAAGCTAGAGATAATCTAGTTCACCTAATAGAAAATGTAATGTTTTGATATTTTTATAGTAGTGACCCCAATATAAATAAAATATAACTTATTAAAAAATAAACAATATCATATTTCACTTATATATAATATATTTTTAATATTAATACATGATTTACTACTTCGCCTTTGTAGTGCAAGTGGAGAAGGTGAGCCTGGTCCCATTGAACAGGAGGTCCATAGTTCAAACCTCTATAATGTGAAGGAGGACAAAAAAATCTCTTGTGGCTTCCCTCTAGATAGTGGTATACCTAGATGGGATTACACTATCATCCACCTAGGAGCAGCTCTCAAGATTTTCTCTCTACCCTAAGAGTTTGATCCATCTTTGTAGCACAAGTGGAGAAGGTGAGCTTGGCCCCACTGAATGGGAGGTCCACAGTTCGAACCTCTAGGATGTGAAGGGGATAAAAAAATCTCTTTTGGCTTCCCTCTAAATAGTGGTATACCCATATGGGATGACATTGCCAACCACCTAAGAGCAGCTCTCAAGGTTTCTTTCTAACCTAAAATTTTATGAGGGAACTAAGACCCCTCATAGAAACCTATGTAAACTCATTGAAAAATGAAGCTGATAATATTTTTTGGAAGGCTGAAAGTTCAAGAGTATTTTCTATGAAATTGACATATTTCCTTCTAGAGGACCCTAGCCCGCCTTAGTTCCTGAGCAAACTGGTTTGGCAGAAGGGATTAACCCCTAAGGTAATTATTTTTCTATGGCTTGCTATACAAAATAAAATCTTGACCATAGATCACATGCAATCTCGAGGTATGATTATTCTAAACTGGTGTTACCTCTATGGCTTAAATATTGAGTCGGTATAACATGTCTTTATTTTGTGCCCATTCTCTAAGGATGTTTTCTCCTATTTTTCAATTTGGTTGGTGTCTGTTGGGTATGCCCATTTTAAATGTTTGATTTTTTATACCAGTGGTACCCTCCCTTCTTTTCTTCTCATCTTCATTTGTTCTAGAGATTTAGCTTGGCTCACATCATGTGGTGTATCCGAAAGGAAATGAATTTGACAACTTTTAAAAATTAAGCTAATTCAGTCCTCTCTATTTGCATTAAGAGCATTGTGGCAATAGTGGAGAATATATTTGCCATCTCTTTGGAATTAGGTTCCTCTGCTAGGAAATTAGCTCGAGTGTGATCTAGGGTTTAAAACTTTTCTAAGGTCTACTTACCATTTGGATTTGAGTGGGAGAAGAAAAATTTCCTAGAAACCACCCCCTGTAGGCTGGATTAAACTCAATTTCAATGAAGCTTCCAAGGGTAACCCAAGAGAGGCAGGTGCAAGTGGTTTAATTTGAAATAAAAACGGTGAAATACTTCTCACATTTATTGAGAAGTTGGGACCTCAATAAAGTCATTTTTCTAAATTTCATGCTCTCTTCCAAGAGATATATTTTTTGAGTGGCTTCGAGTAGAGTAAGGTCATCATTGAGGGTGATTCCCTTAATATCAGAAATATAGTGAAAGGTTCTCAAAATTCGAGTCCTTTTATCACTAATATGATTTATGAGGCAAAAATAATCCTTTAGGTCTTTGAGGATGTGGTTGTCAAGCACGTGTACAGGGAAGGTAATAAATTGGTTGGTTTCATAGCAAATTTGAGGTTGAGACAGGATGGTCTAACTATTTGAAGAGGATTTTTCATTAGGTATCAATGATTTAGAGAGTTGAGGTATATCTATTGAGTTGGGGATAGGCGAGTCATCTTTTGGAGGGTCCCAATAAGGACAAACCTGATATCAACAAACAATAATGGTTGAGGGCCTATTTTTTAATGGGTCTTTCTAAGTTTTTTTTTGTTTTTATTCCAGTTGTTTTCTGTGCATGGGTACCCCTACGTGGGTTGATCTGTATGGGTTATGGATGCTGGTTGTAGACCATATGGTCTTCCTTTTGTCTGTATATTTTTTGTGTCTATTGGTGGTAGTTGTGCTGATTTTACCTACGTGGTATTTGGATGTTGGTCTCTATTTAGCTTGCTAAAATATCTCTCCCTAATAGGGTGTTAGTTGTTCCTTTTGTAATAAGATTCAGGGATCCTTTAAAAACCCCTTCTTTCAACTAATAAAAAAAATATATGCTTTACTACCTTCAATAATAAATTTAACTAATATGCAAATTTAAAATGAAATATTTAAAAGAAAGTTTGAATAAATTAATATCAAATAGGATTTCAAAATAAATTCTATAAAAAACACATACTTATATAAATTGTAAAGGTATAAGTTTACTAACCTATATAAAAAGTATGGTTAAAATTCAAATAATTTTACAAAAATAATTATGAATCTTTTTTATATAAATCTACTAGCTAACATATTTTTTATATAAAATTTGTTAATTATTATAAGGGTTTATAAAAGAGAAATTATTATAGATTAAAAATTAAATTTAATTATAAAGGATGATGTTAACTAGAATTATAGTCTCCAATGTTGGACATACTTTGGTGTATATATATATGAAAATGCTTTGGCTATATATTTAGATCTTGTATGGGCTCAACTAGATTATGGTAACCATTATACAAGAAAATGAAACAAAAAACAAGTGAGATTAAATATTTACTTGGAATATTTGCAAGCTTGAAAATGATATCCTATCATATTATAAATAAAACTATAGTTAGGATATTAAAAACTGTATTATTAATCCTGCTCAGATTGTAATATTGCCCTTGAAAGTCT
Organism: Wollemia nobilis; assembly: GCA_028583015.1. NCBI lineage: Eukaryota > Viridiplantae > Streptophyta > Pinopsida > Araucariales > Araucariaceae > Wollemia > Wollemia nobilis. Next base: position 3,658,914 of record JAQPPZ010000523.1, on the reverse strand, counting down.
TGACCAAACTAGAGTGGATTCAAAAATATTTCATGTGGGAGAGACATCAAGATCAAAAAAAAGTTTCATCTGGTCTCTTGGAACCAAGCTTGCTCCAGAAAGGAGGATGGGGGTTTAGGTCTCCGTAACCTCTGGCTAATGAATGAAGTCCTAATTTTAAAACAAGGTTAGAAAATTTTGAACCAAAAAGTAGATTGGATTAAAATCATTTCAACCAAAGATATGGGCCAATCATAGGGACTGCTAGCTGATCCCCTTTCTCAAGAGGGGTCCAATTTTTTGTAAAGTGTGATTAAAGTTAGATCTTAGCTAACACTTGGTTCCTGGTGGATAGTGGAAAATGGAAAATCTATAGAATTTTGTTGGGATACGTGGCTCATTGATCGAACGATGCTTCAGGAGGCTAACCTTACACCAATTGAACCTCTTACCTAAAGGTTGAGTTGGTCTAAGGTGGAATATTTTATTTCAGTTGTAGAAGGTAGGAGAAGGTAAAAATCAATCCTCAATTCTATTTTCAACAAGGAAGAAGCTAATGTTTGGAATGCCATCTTTGATTTGCTCAAACTCTAGGTCCTGAAGACGTAAGATATTGAAGACTCCTTAAGTTGGAAATGAGAAAGTGATGGTTCTTTCTCAGTCAAGTTAGCTTATTTTCTCATTGACTCTAATCCTAACCATTGGAATCTACTTGAAAAAGTCTAGATGAAGAATCTGACTCCCAAAGTGAATATTTTTTATTGGTTGGCCATTCAAAACAAATATCTTACCATTGAGAACCTACGCAAGATGGGAATGATTTTAACTAATAGATGTTATCTCTATGAGGCCTTTGATGAGTCATATTTACATCTTTTCTTTCAATGTCATTTTTCTACCAAGGTGTTGAACCATACTTTTCATCTCTTACGGGTTCATTGGGTTTTACCAAATTCAATTACTAAAGTCTATTTATAGTGGTTTCCACCTTTTAAGTCTCCTCATCTGGTTAAGTTTTGATTTTTCCTTCTTTCCCACTTTTTTTGGAGCATTTTGTGGGAGCGAAACCAAAGAGCCTTTAGGAATTCCAAGCAAGACCCAAAGCCTATTTTCTAGAAGGCAATCGGGGCAATTGTAGAAAATATTTCTTCTTAATTCCCAGACTTGAATGGTGGTTTCCTAGATGAAGCATTAGTGGAGCTTAGTCTTGGTTTTTCACATTAGAATTATCCAGCGGATCTGCCACCATTCCTTGAGAGACATGGCTAAACGGTCACCTCCTCCTGCTAGGTGAATTAAGCTTAACTTAAAATTCCTTTCAATTCAAACCTCCCATTTTGTGGAATCCAAAGTGTTACTTCAAGGACTCATGTTGATTGAATCACTAGGTTTCCAAAAAGTTTTAATGGAGAGGGATTCTCTAAATATTATTAATTTGGTTAAGTCTTCTAGCCCTCCAAATTGGAAGATAACAAATATTATTGATGAAGCCATCAGAATCCTTCGATATAGATCAGAGGTTCAAGTTCAATATATTTTTTGAGAAGGGAAAAAAGCAGCATATTTGATAGTAAATATTGACATCAAATTACCCTCAAAATATTCAAAATATGATTGTGGATGACCATGGGTAGTTGTTGGATTTTGGAATCCTAGGGATCGAGGAGGTGAATTCAATGGTCCAACTTTACCCCCTTCTTGTTTGATCATCCAATCATAGGGAGACCTCAGTGACATGTGATTTCCCACTATAAGGTTGCTTTCCATTTGGCTGGATGGCTTGCTATCTATGTATATGTAATTGGGTTAGTCGTGTTGTCTTGGACAAGGTGGTCCTATGAGTATGAGAGATTCTATTGGTGTGGAAGCCCAATCCCCATATTTTTGTGTGCTAGTAGAATGGGTCAATGGACTAACATGGTTTTCCTACGATGGTTACTTTTGGGTATTTTCTCTTGTGAGGGGTGAGTCGGGCTGATCCCCCTTGGATCATGGGTCAGTACCAGTTTGTGCACTTGACAGTGATTGGATGCCTATTGAGTTCCAATGAAGCCACGTCAAGTGATCGTTCGTTTTTTGTGTGGATGCTTTCATTTCATGTTGTGGTACAGGTGGAGTTTTGGGCACCTTAATCTGACTTGGATAATGGAACTTTTGTCTTGGCAGCTTCTTGGAAATCCTAGTTGGTGTTTTGTCAACTTTGTTGGATAAAAAGTCCTCCTTTTCAATGGTTTCGAGTTTCCAAACTTTTCTTCAACACCTCGCTGAAGTTTAGAACCTAGGAGTATGCAACCCATCAAAGGAGTTCCTCTATTTTAAGGGATCAATTGCCTGGTTTTTTTGTAGGCAAGAGTGAAATTTGGTGCCTCTGTCAATGTGTGCGGTGACTTACTGTGGCTCAAAGAGTTGTGTATAAAAAGATGAAAATATTTGTTGAACCAAGTGTTTTGGAGGTCAAAAAATAAGTGAAGAAGATCCTATGTAAGGATGACCTCCTACTCCCTTGGTGCCCTATCGCTCTTGGATTTGCTTTATGAGAAGCATAGGCACTGGTAGGATCGATTCAGGTGGTAGTTGTGTTTTTCAATGATATTGAGAAGTAGTAGTTGGTTTCGTTGACCCCGTAGTGGTTGGGAGAATTGGATCTTCCCCATTAATCTGTGGGATTATTTTTGGATGGTTATCTCATCTTTTGTTCTCAAGATGGAGATATCGATGTTAGTGGTTGTTTACCTTTCTTGGGTGTGCCCTGTTTTGAGTAAGATTCAACTATTGCTATTAATACTTTTGTGTCCCGTATGTACTATGTACTAAGATTTGGGGATCCCCCCAACACTTGCCATACTCTTTGCCAATGGGGTAGCAGGCTTAAATGTGCAAGTCCTTGGTCCCACTTATGTGGGATTCCTCACCCTTATTAACATCGAGTCACAACATGTGTGTGGGGGGTAGTTGGCCCTCTTGCTTTCTAACTAGTTCATGTGATGTTGTATTTATACAAGCTATTTATTTCCCAGTGGCATATTCCCATGAGGAATTTCGTTCCACATTAATACCTCCTCCTCCTCTCAAAACCCTTACTTTTACCTTAAAAAAATAATTGTAATATTAATATTTTAATTTGAACCGAGGAAAAGTTTCTTCCTTAGTCTTTCTATGAGCAAGTGAAAAAAAGAATATTTTATAACATAAAGTACATTTACAGGGAACTAAATGTAAAACCATATGGTCTTTCAAAATATGGTTTGAATCTTCGAGCAAGCACTTGGCAAGGGAAGATCATCACAATCCTCCTCTTATTAAGGATCATAGCAAACCACTATTAATAGCAAAAAAAAAAAAGGTTTTGGAAAGGACCCTCACCTTTATTCTATAAAAATATAGGCTTTAGAATAACATTAGTCTTTAGAACTGAAACTTGAGTCCTCAATTTTGAAAGTCGCCTAAGAGTAAGATGAAAACTATGATTCATCATAAAGTTGATCTTACTTTCCACCTGTCAATCCTATTATTAAGATTAGAAGTTGATTGTAGAATATTATAATAAATAGGTTAGTACTTATCTTAGTTTAGTTTAAACCATATTTAGATGGAATGCAACTAAAATTCTTAAGAGTATTTCAGACCTATAATATTGTAATGTTTTTCAAAGTTAAAAATAAAATTTACAATTTTTTTTCTTGAGGGAAAAATATATTAAAAATAATTACACTTTAAATTTACGTAACATTTCTTACTTTTAAGCTCTCCATATATATATCTATAATTTTATTAGTTAACAATTATTTATTGAAAAATGCATATAATTAAATTTTTCTAATATCTATTTTAAAATTAAAATTTTATAATATCTATGTTAAAATAAATAAAAAATAAAAAAAATAACACAAAGTACTATGTAGTAGTCCAAGAGAACAATGCAGATTACAGTAAAAATAAAATAAAATAAAAACTAACTATAACACAATAATATTATATTGCTTGAAAATATTTGAATACAAGTTTACACATTGAAATCCTACCACTTGAACCCATATAATTTAATATATTAAATTACATTCATTTTTGAAAAAAAATTATTTAATATTTCATTTTTAATATTTAAAATTTAATTAATTTATTATTAATAAATTTTTAAATGTAAAGGCCTAACTTTTAATTAATTTAAAAATACAATTCTTTACAACAAAAAAAGGGTGGATAGGCACACCCCAATAGGCAGTCACATTAATTCATTTGAGTTAGGAAGAAGTTACTTAAAACAACAAAAATGGGGTTAAACCCGTCACCAACCACATCACCAAAAAATATGCATTAAATCATGGGGGTATGCTCACAAGGTGAATGTCCATCACCCTCCGTATACTACCAACCGATATTAGAAGGAATGAAAATGAGCCACCCATCCTCCCTACGCATGCGGACATTATCACCTGTATTAGAGCCACAATGCCATCAGATTTACCCCAACCCATCACATTAGTTGGAGTGACTGGGCACACGGGAATGGGATCTCCCCAACCAACAACTGGGTCTGGCACCTAGCAAACCTCTCAGCTACTGTCGTGATGAGATGTATTATTGCCAATGTTACCTTGGGGTTGACAAACATGAGATGATTGAGACCAATGTCTTTCTTTAGATCAGTAGATAAGTCATCGACGAGAGTGTGATCAGGAAACTTTATGAGATCGAGAAGGCTCTATAGAAGGCATTCGGCTGACCGTACATCGGGTATTACCTTAGTGTTGCATAAGAGTGTGAAGATGCTCCACCCCCATATGAAATTTATCCACTTGAACTAAAATATGGAGCTAAAAATCAAAATAAACTATGCACTTATCAACAATTGAAAATTCATCTAAACTATGTTTTTGAGAAAAGAGAACTTTGTTACGAGTTTTCCAAATATGAAAGAGCACATTAATGCGAAGAATGTTTTACACTTCCAATAAGGGTAAGGAAAATTTTGGTGGGTCGCTAAGAAAAACATGATGCCACGTGAATGAACTGGACATATGAGGCTGAAAGAAGGACTCAAGCCAATCCCAAGCCATTTGAGCTTTCTTGCACTACCAAAAAATATGAAGGGGATCCTCTGGAGCACTACAAAATGGCAGGGATGATTCTCTATTCCAAGATATTTTAATCTTTGTCCAAGAGGAAGACCATAGGATAATAAGCTCCAGGCAAAGAAAGCATGTTTGGGTTCAATATATCCTGCCCAAGCCATTTTAAATCTTAGACTCCAACGAGTCTGAGTGGAAAGAAGATCCTATTGCTCATTGAGTATTTGAACTATAGGGACATTGGGAGTAAGTCAAGCATATCCTAACTTAAGTTTGTAAGTAAGAAATGAGGTTTTCTTAAACCATCCCCAGTTAGAACACCAAGGCTTTTGAGAATGTCTATAGATCATGGGCCAAAGAGAAAAAAGGATACAATCCAAAATAGTGTCATAAGTATTCTTATCATCTGGTCGCAGACCAAACAATCTCCTAAAATCATCCCATGGGATTCAATCCCTGGAATATCTTGAAAAAAATCTACCACTATTGAAATCCCTTTTCTGAAGAACTGTTGAGCATGAATCCATTGCACGGAAGCAATAGAGGAACCTTAAAAATTAATAAAAGGTGACCACCAAACATTATAAGTTGAAATAGAAGCACTTTTTTGATGCCCATTTTTTTTTTTTAAATAAAGGGGTAAAAATTTATTGATAAAAAGTCTAGATTATAGAGTACAACTGAGCTTCCAACCAGGACTCAAATAAACAGCCAAACAGACTAAAACCACTAGACTAGAATGACACCCGAAAAAGACAACAAGAACAAACCACATTAAGTTTGTATAGCCTTGTGGATCAACTCCCACAAGCGTTGAGAGTCCCCAGATGGGAGACTCTCCCAATTATCAATACTCCAAGGATCTAGCAACTCAAAGGCCCTTTTGGCCAGGTAATCAGCAACCACATTCCATTACCTTGGAATGTGCACAAAGGATATAAATTTGAACTCTTCACTCAATATGAGAATCTGAACAACTACAAAGGCCAACTGCAAATTAACTTCCTCCACCCTTTTACTGTTTAAAATATTAACCACAATTTGAGATTCAAACTCACATATAATCCTATGCCAGCCAAGAGAAAACCCCCTCCATAAGGCCTTAAGAATTGCAAGAGCTTCCATAAAATTGTTGGAGTGAACACCTTTATAAATGGAATAGAAAAAACTAACACCACTAGTAGAATCTCTCCCAACAACGCCAATGCCAGCATGTCTAGGATTACCCCTAGACGATCCATAAGTATTAATTTTTAAAACTCCTCTAAGGGGTGGCCTCCACCTACCATCTCTCCTAACCTTCTTATTGAGCTGAGGAACCCTACTAGGGATAGAAGAGTTCACACCATCGCCAAAGAGACCAAGGGCTTGTTGTACCTTCTCCTCCCTAGAATCCAAAAGAGGGTCCACATCACATTTGCTATGGATGGTTTCCTGAACCATATATAGGATCATTTGCCAGATCTGTTGAACAACCAAATAACTACCCTAAAATATGTGCTAGTTCCGTTTGAGCCAAATTTTCTAGATGATGCAAGAAGGGCCCAAATTCCAAGCCACCCGAAGGAAGGGGGTCTTGGATGGAGGTCTACCCATACTACTCCAAAACTCCACCAGGGACAGCACATGAAAACATGGATGGTTCCAGGCGCTCCACCAATGGTTCCAAATGTCTTTGGCAAAGGAGCATTGGAAAAATAAATGAGAAGAGTCATCCTCATTCTTACTGCAAAGGACACAAAAAGAGGGACCATGAAATCCCCTCTTCCTCACATTATTCCAAGTGAGGCATTTATTACGAGCTACCAACCAGAGAAAGAAGTTACATTTTGGCCAGAAAAATTTGTTCCACACATTTTTCCACCAAGTGACAGGAAGAATCCATACTTTTGCTTATCAAGAACCTGATAACCATAGGCTATCGAGTAGGTTTCCTTAGGATCAGGGTTCCAAGCCTGAATATATTTACCCCTCAATGAATAATAAGGCCTCCCCATAAGAATAAGAGCAAGCACCTCTTTGTCCTTGGCCAGTCCCCCCTAGGGCCATTCTTGCGGATCTTTCCACTTGTACATCTCCATATTTCCAAAATATTGGATTTTTTAAAGTCCTCCACACGATACCAGTCTGTTTCCAATAAAAAAATGCTTAGGGAACGTAACATAGGATATTTATTCAAGATAGGAGGGTGGCCATCCCAAGAATCCTCCCAAAAAAGAGCATTTGATCCCTGATTGCAAATCCAAAACAAACTCTGCTTGATTAAATTAGCTCCTCTTTTTAGGGTGTCCTAGATAACTGAACCTTTCCCAACCAAGCTGACTTTAGGGATCTTAGCCTCATAAATACCTCTCAAGTATTTACAAGATAATATTTTATCCCAAATATAATCTTGATAGGTACACCATCTCCAATAAAGTTTTGCAGCAAAAGCCTACCCAAAAAGAGTTGTCTGTCACAACCCAAGGCCTCCCTCTTGCACTGGCCTACATATAGAATCTTGCCTAACCAAAATATTATCCAAAAAATCAGTATCACCAACCAAAAAATCAGTATCATCAACAAATTGAAGGTGGGAAAGAGGTCGCAAAATACTATCCCACTTACACCCCTGAATGAGACCTTGCATGACTTGAGACTTGACCAATCTTCCCAACCCTTCCACCATAATGATAAACAAATAAGGAGATAAAGGATCTCCTTGCCTCAATCCCCTTGAGGCCTCAAACAGCTCTGATGGCTCATTATTAACAAGAACAAAGAATGAGGAAGAAGAAACATAGCTCATCACCCATCTAATCCATTCCTCCTCAAATCCAAAAGCAACAAGAACTTTATGAAGAAAGGACCATCTGACCCAATCATAGGCTTTGGCCATGTCCAACTTAATGAACATAGTTTTCTCCTTAGAAGTTTCCATCGAGTGAATAGCTTTTGTAGCAATAACAACCCCATCCAAGATTTGTTGGCTAGTAACAAACCCTCCTTGCTCCTCAGAAATGATTTTTCTCAACCATATCTTCAGCCTCTCAGCAATAATTTTTGTGGTGATCTTATACACAACATTGTAGAGAGCAATAGGCCTAAACATATCCAAATAATTTTCTCCCTTTTTTTTGGTATAAGCACCACAAAGGTAGCATTTAGAGCCCTTAGCATCTGTTTGTTCTTTTGGGACTCATGGACCACCTCCAAAAGATCAAATTTGATTAAATCCCAAAACTCTTGATAAAACTCAATCGGGAATCCATCTAGGCTTGGGGCTTTTCATTTTTTCATCTTGAATACAATATTTTCCAACTCCTCAAGGGAAATTGGACCCATCAAGTGCTCATTCATCTCTCTAGAAACAATCATTGGAATATAGTTTATAATAAGCTTTTCATTCTCATCATCTGATAGGGATTCCTCCTTGAAGAGAGAGGAAAAATACCTCTTAGTATCTTCTGAAATATCCCTGAAATAAGAGAGCAAGGTGCCCTGAGAATTCACAAGAGGGGTAATCAGGTTACCATTATGGTGAGCCTTAACTGATTTATAAAAGAAGGTTGTGTTCCTATACCCTTCCTGAAGCCAATATACTCGAGATTTTTGTTTCCAAAAAAATTCTTCTCTTATTTCCCATTCAGCAAGGTCTTTCGTAGCCTCATATTCCTCAACAAGAAGCTCCTTCGTGAATCCATGATCTCTAATCTTCCTTGAAGCTTCTTCCATCCTCCTAAAATCTGCCAGCTTAGCCAAGGAAAGGTTCCCAAAATTAAGTCTATTCCATATCTTCAATTTATTTTTTACAAATTGTAGTTGTTTCATAAAGGAATACATAGCAGTGCCATGGGGAGGTTTACCAGTGGTCCACCAGCCTCGAATGAAATCATGAAGCTTAGGATCACGAAGTCACATAAGTTGAAACTTAAAGGAGGGATTCATTTTTAGCCCTAACTCTGAAGCAAAGAGTTTGATAGGCCAATGATAAGATCCCGTACCCTCCAAAATCATAGAACTAGCATTTCTGTTATTACCCATACAATAACTGGATATCAAAAAGCTATCCATTTTCTTTGAGATGGAAGCTTCCCTACACTTTCTATTGTGCCAAGTAAAGATCCCATTATCTAGTTTGATGTCAACCAAGTTTAGGGCTTGGATATGAGCACTGAATACAGAAGAAAAAGGCTCAAGACAGTCTACCCCACCACGTTTCTCCTGTTGGGACTTAAACTAAAGGGATTATATTTTATTGATAAATGGTTACAATATATAGACATAAGCCTATATGATGAACATGACACTTGTCAATGAAACTGACAAGTGTCAAACTGGCATAGTGCACATTACATTAACTCTAACATTCCCCCTTAATGTGCACTATCGTAACTAGAGAAAAAAAAAACAAGTCAACATTAGGTAACATTCCCCCTTAATGTTGACTTCTCTAAAAGTAACTTATCATCCTCTTTTTGGTCTAGGCTCGTGCTCTTTGCGCTTGGCTCTCCAACTATGAATAATGCTAGATTCACTGTGTATACATCTCGGTCTGTTGCCTCAGGGTCAGCCACTTCCACGGGTCTGTTGCCACTGGGTCAGCCATCTAAGTGCCTCAGGGTCATCATGGGTGCCTCAGGGTCAGCCACTTCTAGGTTTGTTGCCTCTATAGGTCATCCTCAAAGGATGTTGCCTCTCGTAGGTCACTGACTAGATTCACCATGAGTATGAAATCCCTCCTCATGGTGAACTCAATCTAGAAGGTGTCAGTCTTTGTCAAAAATGCACCCAATGAAAGGAAAAACGAGCTATATAAGAGTGTCGGTCTCTGTCGAAAATGCACTCAATACAATAAAATGAGCCATAGATCCAAATAGGAGGAGAGAAGAAGAAAAGAAGAGAATCTTTTGAAGTCTTCGTCTGTAGTCTTCAAAAGTAGATCCAAAAAAACCTCGGATAGAGTCTAGGGTGTCTATGTCTATAGTCCCTAGTATAAGTGTCCTTATGGTGACCATGTCATCCCATCGAAATGCATGGGTAACCAGTCGCTGCATTCACCAAGTGTATAGAAAAGATCACTAGTTACAAGGATCACATATGAAAGTACCTTGGGAGTGTCGAGTACAACCGAAAGTGCACTCCAAGGTAGAATAATTTTGAGGCTAAAAGAATGAATTGAAACAACCTCAAAATTACAATATGAAATCAATCGATCGCAAATTTTTGATCGCCCTCCAAAAAATTAGGGTTTGCTGATGAGTTATGTGCAACCTTGGCAATGCCATAGGTCTTCTTCCCAGTGTTTCGATCGAGATCGAGGCACTTTACAGCAACAACCTCGTTGAAAGGAAAATAAATCACCCTGTACATGGGGGCGCTCGCTTCATATCCGACCTCATCCAACAACTTGTAATCCAAATCTGATGCATTTGATTCACCTGAGAACAAAAATGACGACCACAGCATAGCCTTTGAATTCGATGCCGCCACAACCATCACGAAAAATTGCTCGCCAATGAAGACCTTCCTGTAATAGGAAAAAATAGGGCAAGACAGAGCAGGGTAGGGCAGAATGTCTGATCGATTCAAAACGTCTGATCGGGTACCTAATCAATTGTAGATTGTTACATCCTTCAAAGTGTTATTGATTATTGTAGCATGCTCCGTCTCCTCGCTACTCCTCCTTGCATAGCTTTGTTGAATCTGAGCTATGGCATATGATGCATTCGATGCCGTTGTTGGCGTAGCGACTGATTTCCATATTTTCCATCACAAAAATCACCGCAGCCCTAGCAATCACAGGCCATTTCCAGCACCAATTAGTAAAATTGTCACAAGCTAAAAAAACATCTTTTTTGCAGTTGAAATCACGATCCACGGACACCTTCGCACTTCATCGAGTTGTACGACTCTTATCTTCACACCCAAACCCATAACCGTTGTTGCTCCTTTATATAAACTATGATTTGTAGAAGAAAAAATGGATGCTCCAGATCATGGTCTTCTGCATTCTGAGATCTCATCTTCTTTAATACCATTGAGCACACTGAAGAGCCAATATGCATGAACCCACACCAACTCCATTTTTGCTCACTTGAATACCTTATAGGTCCAGACAGGTGTTTCAGGTACAAGGGATTTCTCGATTGTTCTCCCGCTATTCTGTGTTAGTTTCAACTCAAAGGTTTCGCCCACTAGTTCCTTCGTCGGGTTAACATTCACGGCCATTACAACTGTCGTTGGCGTCCCCCGTTTGCAGCGCTCTAGCATATCATCTATTGATTTTGTGTCCTCAGAGAAAATGATTTCCACGCTTCCTCCGATGAGTCCTCCATTTGATTGGCTGCCTCAGATCTCCCTACAGGTGCAACAACAGTGCCGAGAACTGCATCCATATTCTTTAATGGAGCCTAGTGATATTAGGCCAAGTGAACTGCATCCATATTTGATCCATATTCTTTCAGCGCTCACTCGACCACAGGCTCCAAGAAACGTTTTTGAAAAAAACATTAACCATGACGGCAAAAAACATAGATGACGATAAAAAACTTGTGGGAATCCTCATGATCTCATTCATTTGATCTGGATTCAAACACCCCAGTCCAAATATTAAAAATAACCACAAATAGCTGCAATACAAACTAAAAAAACCTCCATCTTCCCGAAACAGGCACAAACAACAACAGTAATGGATCTAAAAAAAATTGGGGGCAGCCATTAATTTTCAAAATTTTGGTTTCTGATTCATCCATCAAGGATGAAGAGCATACTCCCTATTTTGAAAAAAAATGGGGAAAAAAATGAAAAATTGAAAAATGGGGAAAAAAAGGATGAGGGGGGAGGGAGGATTTCCATGAGGGAAATCCCCCCTCAAGCTCACAAGGCCAGAGAAATCCTGGAGCTCTGATACCAAATGATGGGACTTAAACTGAAGGGATTATATTTTATTGATAAATGGTTACAATATATAGGCATAAGCCTATATGATGAACATGACACTTGTCAATGAAACTGACAAGTGTCAAACTGGCATAGTGCACATTACATCAACTCTAACATCTCCTCCAGACAAGTGATAGAGTTGAAGTCTCCAACAAAAATCTATGGATACAGGGGAACCAAACTTCTCACAAAGCAAATGTTCTCCCAAAAATTCACTTTACCATTGTAATCAATAGGAGCATACACATTTGTAAGTAGGATGGTTTCACCAGATTCATTATCATGCCCGACCATCGAAATAGACCATCTGTTGGAAATCCAAGTAAGAGGGGATATCTTAAGCAGATCCTATAAACAAGCGACGCCACCAGCATATCCACATGCACCAATACACTGGCATTGCCCCCTTCTCCACAACTTGGAAGCAATATTGAACATACTATCAATAGCCAATTTAGTCTCCTGAATAAACATCGTATTCAAAGAATGCACACGAACCAAATCATAAATAAATTTTTGTCTGGGGATGTTGTTCAACCCCCTTACATTCCATGAGAGGATAATAATTTTTGGGGGTTATAAAAATGGGAGTCCAATGTTCTCACCAAGCCTGACTCCACCAAAGTCTCCCCCATTAACTTAATTTTATCCTAGTCCTTCTTTCGACCCACCTTCATATTCTTATCCGAAAAACTTTTTTTAATTATTTTCTGCTGCAATCCCAACATCGTAGGAGTTTTGTAGTCCAAGGATGATTGCATTAGTGCTTGAGTAGGAGAGGGCATAACTAAATCTATACCACTTTCTAAAATAGTTTCCCTTATAGGGATATACCCAACCATGTCCCCTATACTCAGATCCAAAGCCCTTTGTTCTTCATTTAAACCCCCTAGATCTGATTCCTTAAGTTCCCCCTCAAGAAAAGACATCTGATTAGGCCTTGTTATATTTGCATCAGGTAGTGATGTTTCAGGTATCTCCATGCACTGATCAAGATCATCTAATATTTCAAAATAGTTGAGTAGAGCATCTGGCTGGCTATCCTTAAGGTATTTGTTTGCCCTTCATCCTCTATTTCAGGATTTTACCAGAAAGAATCCTTCCTTATCTCATTCCCCTTCCTTTATTGGGACTTTTTATTTATAAAAAATTTTTCCAGACCGAGAGGGCCCAGGATTTGAAGCCACAGGTAGGACAAACTTAGGGCATTTTATTTGCAGGTGGCCATATTCATGGTAAATCCGATAACGAAATGGAAGAGCTTCATAGTCAAGTTTTTGAACCCATGTAGTTGATCCAAATTGTATTTCAATAGAATCTGGAATAGGATTATTTAAGTCAATTTCAACATAAATACGAGCAATAGAGATTACCTTTTTATCCATTGTTTGTTGTGATAGTCCAACCGACTTCCCAAGTAGAAGGGCAATCTTATGCAAGATATCAGTTCTCCAAAATTCCAACGGGAACCATGGAAGTCGCACCCATATTGGAACCCATGACGATCGCTCCTCTGATGGGTTGAAACCCACATGCCAGGGCTTAATAAAGAGTCCCACTTGGTTATAGAAATAAGGATCCCCTTCAAATGCTTTGTTACAATATTCAATACAAGTGAAAACCACCATAAAATTATTGTTCGCACTCAGCATCGCCTTCAAGATTCCAAGTCTTCCTGACCCAAGCCTCCACAAATGGGAGAGAAATTTAGATGTCCAAAAATTGCCAATAAGGGCATGTTTGGTTAGATACTCCACATATTTCGCCACCGAGTCTGGTTGAACCACTAGAACTGGCCTAGCTTCACATCGTTCCAAACATCCATTGTTCTTTAACAAGTGGTTCCCGACATGCACTGGAAAATCCTGTTCCTTCCAGTCATTTTCAGATGAAAAAACATCACGAGCATGCACTCTCTTGTCGGACTCGATGCCATCATGACATTCCTCCAATTTTTTAGACCTCCTTCGAAAGTTGTTGCCATCCCCACAAAGCAGTTTTTCTTCATCAAACCCTACCAGAGTAGTTTTTCCTCATCAAACCCTAACAGAGCTCCAAAGTCTATGTTTTTCTCTTCAAATCGAATATTGGATTGGATTTTTTTTTTTATGCCCATCCCCTTGCCAACACAAACAGGGCTTAATGATTGACCATCTAGTTGCTCTCAAGACTATTGCTAATAAAATTCAAGGAAAATAATAGTATCACTTATCTTTACTTTGGATATTTTGAAAAGGCTTTTGGTAATCCAAATAATAAATTATAGAAAACAAAATTTAAAAATATAATAAATTTTCTAATTAAATAGAGAGAAGCAACACTATGTTTGTATGGTCCTCTATCAATTTCAATAAATTACGACCATGAAATCAAGAGGGTCACTATCAATAATAACATTGGTGTAAAGAAAGGTTGCCCTCTCTCACCCACATTGTTTGTCTTATTCATAGATAAATTAAAATAGTTGATAAAAAAAGACTAGGGAGGATGTGCATTACATGGTATACTTTACTATTGACTATTGTTGATTTATGTAGATTAAGTTATACTCTTGGAAAAAATAATAAACATAGCTTATAAAGAGATCTAACAACTTTAGACAAGTTTTAAACCTACTCTCGAATGAAAATTAATATAAGTAAAAAAAAGGTAATAGCTATTAATTCTCAAAATAAAGACATAAGTATTACATTTAAAGGTGAGAAATTAGAGGTAGTACTTTTGATTTGAATTTGATTCTAAGCTACAATTGGAATGTCTATATAGAGAAACACTAGAAGGTTTGAAATCTCTCTATGCCATGCTAAATAAATATGCATGAATTTGATAATAAAAATAAAAATTAAGAAAATTTGTGTTTTAAAACATTGGTACAAACATGATCAAGTGACATTAGCTTAACCGGTTAGATTTCTTAATATTTAAAGAGGAGATCAAAGTTCAAATCTTGCCAAGCAATACATGGATAATATCAAAGCTTTGTTGTAATACATGGACCATACAAACATAGTGTTGCTTCTCTCTAAAAAAACTAGGGGTTAAGATTCCAACTCCTTATCCATGAATTATTATTAACAATAGTGAATGCATGCTAGGTGTCCATAATATCTAAGCCATTGTTCTTATTATCATGAACAATAGTGCATGCATGACCACCATATTTGCATCTTGCTAAGATGATAAAGAAGTTTCAAAACATAAAAAACATCTTGATAGTAAAAGAATTTATAATAAAAAAACTTTATTATTGAAAAGAAAATGTATTGAATTAATAACATTACAATTAAATATATAAGAGTGTTATTATAAAAAAATAAAATTTATTTTATATATGATATAAAATTTTATATTATAAGATTTAGTTGTAAATTTTAAAGCCCTTATAATATTATTATAATCCATTTTATACATTTAAATAAAAATAAATTTAATACTCTTTTATATATTTATTTTACAAATATATCTTAATATGTATTTAACATTTAACTTTGATATATTCCATTCTTATATCATATAATTTTATTTTTACCTTATTTAAATAAATGTTCTTCCTTCCACTAAATTGAAATAAATATTTAAATTTTTTAATTGAAATAGATAAGGGTTCCAAATTACATAAACATATAAAAATTATATTATAAATATTTAAGTTTATTAAAAATTTATAAACCATGAAAATTATTTTATATATAAAAATATGTGAAAACTTAAAATCATAATTGTTTAATTTAAATAATTATTAAAAAATTATTTAAATATGAAAACCTTAAAAATTCAAAAACTTTATCCTTTTCCTAACAAAAATACATCACTTACAAAAGATTCGTTATTCATTGAGATTGGAGGAATGATATGGGTAAGGACCTTTAGTGGTAAAACACTTGCATACGTACTTATAAAAGTTTCCAATAATTTTATGTATAAGATATTGTAAAATCAAACTCAAATCCTTAACTTTCACAACAAACATTCCTGTAGTTATTAAGATGAGGGGCATTGGCACGGGCAAGGATCTTTAGTGGTGAAACACTTGCATACGTGCGTATAAAGGTCTCCACTAACTTGATGTATAAAACACCGCCAAGCCGTGAGATTGATATGACTTGTGCTTTGTCCAATTCCATAATCCAATCTAGAAGACTTGTACAATGGTTTTTCAAGGAGGAGCATGCTGGCAAATAGTTTTGTTCCATTAAGAAACGAATCAAGCCGGCCGTCCAACCATGTGCGGATCACACAGGAAACAAACAAATTATATATTATAAATATAATATTTAAAAAAAATTATATGATCAGGTTTAAATTTTGGGTTTTGTTGGATTGAATGCTTGTTTTATTTTTTCTTGGTGTTTTTACCAGTTTAAAAAGTTTAAAATAATCAGAATATAGTGGTTAAGGACATAGTGGTTATAGGTATGAACTTATACAATGGTTTTTCAAAGAAGAGCATGCTGGAAAATAATTTTGTTCCATTAAAAAACGATCAAAGTGCCGTCCAACTGTCCAACCATGTGTGGATCACACAAAAGAAACAAACAAATTATATATTATAAATATAATATTTAAAAAAATTATATTATCGGGTTTAAATTTTGGGTCTTGTTGGAATGCTTTCCTTTTTCTTTCTTGGTGCTTGAAGTGGTGTAAAAAAATATGATAGACAACCTGAAAAAATCATATTATTAAGGTCTTTATGATTAATTTATTTTTAAATAGTAATTATAATTATTTTTAAAATATTATTTAAATATATGTTTAAAAAAATTAATAAGATAAAAAAATTGTTAGCATACATATTCATAATTTTGGTTGATAGGCATTGTATGAGATATACAAGGCTTTAAATATCTTATAAACTTTATTTTTTAACATTTATATTGAATATCCGGTATTTTGTATCTTATCTACTTAAATAACCTTATTATTAATATTTTATATTATTGTTATTTTTTAATATATTAATTGATAATATGAATTCCTTCATTAAAATTGATATACAATATAGGTATATGTCTATTATTACTTATGTGTAAATTATAAGTTCATTAAGGTCAACAATATTAAAATAATAATCTTATTAAAATCATCTTTTTAAAAGAATTTTTTTTTAATTTAATTTTAAATTAACATATTTGGAGATGTCCAATCTTATAAGCACTTAAGAATTGATGTTAATTATCCTCCAAATCATAATTACATTGCTTAGAAACAAAAAATTTAAAAAACATTTTTTAATAAAAAACTTTATTAGCACTTAAAGTCACAATAATAAGTTCTTATTTAATGGAATGAAAAGAATACATAATTGGCTTCCTTATATAGGTAACTCAATCTATATATATAGATTATCAATAATAAATATGATAAAAGAGTATTCTCATTATAAAAGATAAAACAATGTGTTAACAGGACACATGACTATAGTGTGGATATCAAAACACAAAGCAACTAATAATAAGTCCTTATTTAGTGGAATGAAAAGAATACATAATTGGATTCCTTATATAGGTAACTCAATCTATGTATATAGATTATCAATAATAAATATGATAAAAGAGTATTATAAAAGATAAAACAATGTATTAACATGACACGTGACTATAGTGTGGACATCAAAACATAAAGCAACAAATAATCCAAATATATTCTAAATCTAAGTAGGAGTTGTCTCCAAGTTTGACTTAAAATTAAACCCTCATTTCTAAGTAGGTTATTATGGTGTGTCAATCTAAATAACTTATAACTTGTGTTCATTATATGCAAAGTCTATTTTTGCATGTTTAATTTATTTCCATGATGTATAATGAAATTTCAATAATTTAATAATTTTATTGTATAGTTGATTTAATCATATTTTTATGAGATCATTTTTAATGGATAACCACAATTCATTGTAGATTCAATTATTTTTATAAAGATTAAGGTAATATTAAGATCAATCTTATCTTTAAATGAGTTTAAAACCTTATTAAAAATATTACCAATTGAATTGAATTGGATCTCTCGTATTTGTTCTATGATCTCTTTTAAATATTATAAAAGTTATTTTGGTTTATATCTTACTATAAATTTTTTTCTTTAAATTATTGAATGAATAACTCAACCAATGCTTAAGCCTTCATATGATCCTTAAAATACATCTATTAATATTGGGCCTTAAAGTTAAACTAAGGAAATATTTTTCATCTAGGCTATTTTTATGGTTGTGTACTATAGGATTATAAAAAAATTTAAACATGACAAAAAAAGCCAACCATATAATAAAATATATTCTAACTTAAAATTTTAAAATCAAATATAATATCCCATGTCTTATCATGTTAATTGAAAATGACTCTAATTTGATAGATCTTATAGAGATAATTAGATATTAAAAAAATAAACAAAAAATATTTCAAGTAAGAAAACATCCATAATTAAATATTATATTGCATGTTCTATCATCTTGGTTGAAGATGTTTGGCTCTGAAAACTATTACTAGATGTTTAGAGTCCAATAAGAAATGATTTAATTTAAGAAAAGATAAATCTTTAATTATTATTTTGATATGAAGAACATCCATAAAAAGTTTAGAGTCCAAAGCGTCTATGATCATAAGAATTGAGGACTTGACTTAAACATTGCTAACATACAATAAAAGTGATAATATACCAATCTTAATACTATTAAATTGCACAACCCATTAAAGTGTTAAAATATTAAAAATAGTATTATTTTTATATGCAATCAATATTAAAAATCATATTTTTTATATGTAATGAATTTATTATTTTCTTTTCAATATATATTTTATTTTGACTCAATTGTTTATATATAAAAAGGGAATAAAGAACATAAATGTTATAAAATAGCCTTCTTTCGTATCTTTATTAAATTATACATTAATTAATAAAAATTATTTTACAATTATGAATCTAAATTTACCTTGATAGGATATAAAAGAATTCAATTATAAACTATGAATTAACATAGTAAACAAATATTCTTAAAAATATAAAATTGTATATAAATTTTTTAGAAAAGATATGAAGTAGCATATATTTTTTTTAATATGTTGGTAAAAATTTATTGAATCAATAAAACCATACAAGAAAGAGAGAATCCACAGTAACCCTTACAAGGGCCGGACAACATGAAATAAATTAAAAATGCATAAAAAAGAGAGTGTTTTATCAAAAAATGCATAAGGAATTCAAGTCTTCATACAAATGAAAATAATAGATATTATTTGATAGGATCCTAGTGAGAAAATTAGATTATATAAAAGTGAGAAAAATCCAATAGTTTTCTACAAAAAGCAAAATCACCTCCCAAAGAAGATATCAATACAAAAATATATACATTATCCACCAATTTAAACTAAGTCTTGATCAGTCTGTAATTAAAATAGGAGGATGAAAAATTATTAATAGAGACTCTTTACTCTACAAGCAAGGAAAAGTTGAGGATGAGAAACATATGATGTTATATTATCCTACATACTAACATCTAAAATAGAAGCACTTGTTGCAATATGATGACATGAGAAGTTTATAAGTTATTAACTTTACCATCTACAAGAGTGGATGAATTTATTAAGGAAAATTTTAAACATTATTGAACAAACATAGACAAGATTCTTGTGGATTAATGTAGCAATAGTATTAAATCTAATCGCAACTAGTCTCTAAAAAAAAAACTTATTTATGTAATCTATTTTTTCTCCTCTTTTCTATCTTATAGATCTTATTTGGTCTCGTATGGATTAAATTAAAAATATATATTTTTATTTATTCATAAAAAATATATATAAATACTAAATTAAAATATTGATCTTCCTATCAAATTTAAAAACAACCCTTTAATAGATGTCATTTCCATAAGTAAAATCAACATAAAATAAAATATTATAGGGTATGCAAAATTCCATCCCAAGCTAACAATCTATGATTAGAAAATCAAATATAAACTACTATACCATAGGATAGGTGTAAGATCAAATCCCTTCATAGTTTATCACCTCACCATAAAATGGATGATCCAACTCACCTTTTAGTCTATCCTAGGAGAAGTGTGTGTTAAAGGAGCACCCCATTCTTGATGAAGAAAAATCCCATCTTGTATTCCTTTATAATAGCCATATTTTTAAATAAATTTCTGTATTCTTCTTAATTGTAGAAAGGATGGTTTATTTGTGTATCCCATGCACTTAAAATATTTGAGAGATCAGTTGATTTTTATTTGAAATATAATCAATAATGAGGACATAGTCGACATTAATTAATGATATTTACCTCTATCTTATAATTATTTTATTGAGTCTTTGTATTTGCTTGGTGGAACTCAAAATATTGACTTTTAAAAGTCGTATTATTTATTACAAAAAGAGATGAGACTATCACAAATCGGAGTATCCATATCAAGGAGTATAGAGAGTGCATTTATTGTTAAAAACAATGTTACAAACACCTACAATGATATTTGATATGTTCTTGAGATAATAATTTTTTTTCCATTAGTGAAACAATCAAGAATTTTCAACTTATGCATTTTTATAAAAACATATGTAAGGTGATGCATGTGGGTAAAAGCAAGCTCATTGCTCTTAGTATAGATGAGAAGAGACTATACAAATTAGTTGATGCCAAGTATATTAATTTTTTTCCTTGGCTATTGAAATGAAGACAATAGTTCTATCTTTGGCATGAGAGATTTGGTCACATCAATTATAAGTATTTGTTAATTATTACCAAAATTGTTTATGGTTTGCTATCCTTTTAGAAGCAACAAGATTTGTGTGTAGGATGTAACTTGGAAAATAAAGTTGCCAACCATTTGAGATATGTAAGTCATAGTGTGTGCAAGGTGTTTTGGATTTAATGCATATTAATTTATGTGATCCAATGAATATACCTTTGTTTTCTGGTATAAAATATGTTTTGCTAATGATTGGTGATTATTCAAGGAAGATGTGGGTATACTTCTTTAAGTATAAGCCTAATTTTTTTTCTTGCTTTCAAAACTTTAATTCCCTTGTGAAAAATTAATTTGGAAAGAAAGTCATGGTCTTGAGGTTAGATAATGGAGGTTAGTTTACCATAAAATAGTTTTAATATTTCTATAGGCATGAGGGTATACATAAGTAGTACACAAATCCTTACACTCCATAGAAAAATAAAGAAGTAGAGAAGACCAAAATATAATCATGGTTACCGATAAATGCATGGTGCATAGCCAAAATATACCATATTGTTACCAGGGATAAGTAGTACATATGATAGTTTTTATTTTAAATAGGTGTTTGTGTCAAGCTTTGAAGAAATTTATTCTTGAATACTTGTGATCTAGGAGAAAACCTTTGGCTAGTCATTTCTATATTTCGTTGTGTTGCTTTTGTATTTATTCCTAAGGAGAAAAAAACTAAGCTAGATGCAAAAACCAATAATTTTATGTTTGTTGGCTATAGTGACCCACATAAGGCATACATATTACTTTATGTCTCTATCACCAAGATTGTAATTAGTAGAGATATTATTATTTTTTGATTGGTGAAAGATATTTTGAAAGGATCCCGTAACCTTTTACAAAAAGAGGAAGGCTAGGAGAAAATTTCCTAGTTGAAATGAAATAAAATCAAAGAAACCTCTTTGCGATAGCAAAGAGGAGCTACGGAAGCAAACAAAGAGCACAATTTGCCATAAATAAAATTGAAAGCAAAGAGAGAGCATAGTTTACCACAAACGAAAGGAGGAATGTCCTTTTCAAAAGCCAGCAAGCCCAAAAATGGAAACCAACAGCTAAACTAGTAAAGGGTCCTCATTTAGGTCTGCCTTGCCTTAGATTTTTATTCAAAGAAGAGAGCAGCTCATAACTTTCATTATCACTGCCAGCAATTTCAAAACTAGAAACAAGGTCCAAGTAGAAAATAATTGGGGTTTCCAATTGGGCCTTCTCCTTGCAAATCTACGTCTTGTTAAGGGCCATCTCCTTGTCCTTGGACTTCTCCTTTTTCTTCCCAATTTAGACCTTCTCTTTCATCTAGTACTTATCCTTACCATTCAAAAATTAGACCTCCTCATGGGCCTTCTCTTGGGTCTTCTCCATGCTAATAGAAATCAAGACCTTCTCCTTTCAATGAGTCCTCTTCTAGGCTTTCTCCTTACCATTAGATTGAGCCTCCCATTGG
Source organism: Wollemia nobilis (assembly GCA_028583015.1). NCBI lineage: Eukaryota > Viridiplantae > Streptophyta > Pinopsida > Araucariales > Araucariaceae > Wollemia > Wollemia nobilis. The sequence continues at coordinate 3,636,776 of JAQPPZ010000523.1, read as the reverse complement.
GATGCAACAACTAAAACCACTTCAAGGGAATGTGAGCACTTCTCAAATTGTTCATGCAATTTTGATTCTGTTGGGATACCCAAAGATTGAGTATAGAGTGTTGGCTTAATTTCATACTAAATAGATTGTACTTGGTTGCTAAAATCTTAAAAAATCTCAATAGAAGATGATAATTCTGATTCAAGGTTGGTATTTATGTACATTCTTGCATAAACCATTAAGGACTTGGCTTTAGTCATAGGATCAAAGGCTACGAGATCTTTGATAGCCCTAGCAATACCTCGAAGAACATCCTCATGCCAAAATTGAATTTGCAACCCAAGAAGTCTAACCTAAATTGGGGTAGATTTTATGCTCTATGACTTGGGGTTGAAGTTAGGAGACCATATTTGAAGAAAGAGACTTCATCTGCCAAAGAACCAAGGACCACCCGATAGGATTCACCTTGGATATTCAACATTGTTTCGCTTTATGAAGAAAAAACCTTTGGGGATGGCATTAATTTTCATATTCCCATAAGGCTTCCATTTATCAAAGGCCCACTTTTTGATAAAATCTATGTTGGGGTGAGGGTTACCCATAAATTTACCGATGAGAGAAAGGGAGTCTTGAGAAACTATCAACAAAGTAATTTCAGAATGGACTTGTAATTTACCTTAGCTGGGAAGTAATTTAAAATAGATACTACCTAAAGGGACATAAGAGGATTAGACTTTATCGATGAAATATGGGCAAATGGGAGGATCAATAAGACCCACCCCAATGCCCTCGTGATGTGGTGATGATGTGGCAACAGGTCCAACAACAAACCCAAGGTTGTCCAACCTTGGTAGAATAACCCTAGCAGTTGACCATCAATAATGCCATATCCATGAAGAGGGGTTCCACTGGCACATCCCTTGTAGGAGATCCCACCTAGCCTAGATATATCAATCAATAATGTAGGAGCATCAATCCTTAAAGTGATTGGAGAAGCACACATAGGGGCTTCGGTCCCTAGTGGGATTAGAGAAATAGACATAGGGGATTCAATTCCTAAAGGGTTTTGAGAAGCAGAAGTAGAGGCCATGATACTGGGAGAAACAGGGGCTACAAGCAGCCCATAATCCTACAAGAAGAAACTAAAGGAGAAAGGGTTTCCTCCATTTGCAATTTTGCTAAAAACAATTCTCCTACCACCCTTCCATGAGTATGGTCTTCGACCTAGGGGGAGCACCTCTCCTACCTAGGAATCTACATCTCCCTCTCCCATGTGAATTGCCATACCATCTTCCTCTCCTACCTTAGAGCATTTTCAAAACATTAATTCTATCCTTATATAAAAAAATTAGAATTTAGTGGTAAGCCTCTATATTTTTTCAAGATCATTGTATTCTTATTAGTAGAGATATTGTTACACATGAGAAGACTCCTATATTCTTAGTTTATGATAAACATATTGAGATTATTTTTTCTTAAAACAACTAATACTACTGCAATAGGTAGTGAAACTCACTTGGATTGAGATACATACAAGACTAATACAAAAATAAATATGTGAAGAATCAACTACATTGGTAAGTTGAAAATTTTACCTTGAGATAATCTTAAATAACAGAGCTTGACAGAGTTATACCCAAGTGAATTTTGCTAGCAACAAAGTCATGCTAACAACCAAAATAGTATACATAAATAATGAAATATTTCAAAGAGATGAGAAAGCTATAATTGGGTAATCTATATTAGTTGGAATAGAATTGAGGAGGCAAATTTTACTTTAATATCATAGGTATTTGAACCTAACAAAATGTAAAGTAAATTGGGAAGGTACCATGAAGGCAAACTTTGACTTTTTGATGAAGAATAAAATATGGGAACCATATGAATTACTCCAACGAAATAAACCCATTGGCTATAAATGAGTTTACAAGGTAAAATATAAATAAGAGACTTTAATTGAAAAATTTATCTTATATTTTTGCTAAAGGGTATGCATAGTAGGTAGGTAGAGACTATAGAGAGACATTTACTCCAATTTTAAATATAATAATTTTTTGATAAGTTATATCCATTACAAGATATTTGAGTTGGTAGGTATATAATATCGATGTTAAGACTACCTTTCTAAATGGATATCTAGAAGAATAATTCTATATGGTGTATCTATAAGGGTTTTAGTTACCATGAAAATAACATCTAGTTTGTAGACAGATTAAGTCCATATATAGACTTAAGTAGGACCCATGAGTTTGGTATTTCAAAATTGATCAACTTCTTAGAGATTCAATATTAAATTAGAGTTTTTTTATCCTAATACCCATATAAAAACTAGAAGTAATGATATTTTTATTCTCCTTATGTATGTTGATGATCTTATTAATATTAAACACATAAAAACTATTGTATCTTTGGTTTTTTATTTGATAGGTTTATGTCAACTTTATTATTACCAAGCTATAGAATTTTGGCAACCTAATAATATTATTTTTATATCACAAATAAAACATGCCAAAACAATTTTAGAAATAATTCATATAATTTGTTATAATCCAATATCTACACTTATCAAAATGGGTTGAAATTGTCAATCTCCTCTAATGTATCTTTGATCCATGGGTTAGTACGTGGTCAATTGGTGGATAATTTGATTTATCTTCCAATTGTTTGTCCAAATTTATATTTTTTACAATGATTTGTTTATCTTATTTTATTTCAAATTCTCAAAAAGAGCATTTATAAGTTGTAAATCATATTCTTAGATATATCAAAGGTATCCTTGACTTTGATATAATATACCAATAATTTAATGATATTTAGTTGGTTAGATACATTAATGTAGACTAGGTAGGATTAATTGATGATTGGAAATATACTATTGGCTATATGTTTGCTCTTTGATCAAAGGCTATTCATTGGCAAACAAACTTCAATATATAGTTTCTTTACCATCAACTTAAGAAAATATAAAAAATGCATATTGTAAATCTATTTGGTTGTAGTGCATATTGTATGATCTTTACATAAATAAGATAATATCAACACTATTTTATTATGATAATCAATGTGTGTTCAAGTTAGTGAAGAATCTAGTATATCATGCTAAAACAAAACATATTTAAGTTCATCATCACTATTGGAGCATGAATAAAATAGTCCAAATTATTATCCAACTTCAAAATAGATTGTTGATTTAATGACTAAACCCCTAAGTAGAGATAATTATATAAATTTTAAGATTGTTGATATAATGACTAAACCCCTAGGTAGAGAATATTATATAAAGTGTAGGGATAATATTGGGATTGTATCTATGTTAGTAATTAGAGGATATAAGAATAAAATCTATTACTAGATATTATAAGAATTTATATTTTTGTATTGTTTGTTACAATAGATTTTTAGGGACAACTTGTTAGGATTTGTAGCAGTAACTTATTAGGATTTTTAATATTTGGTTTTATCAAAACCACTCAAATACCAAATCATAAATCATAAGTAAAAATTCAAAAATACAAATAGAGCACCCAATATTATATTCTTTTATATTTGAATCAATGAAGACAATACTTATCTTTTTAATACTAATACTAATTATTTTTTCACAAAACATTAAAAAAAATTAGGTACCATGAAAGAATGACATAATTCAAAAATATAATAGGTATTTTATAAAAAAATAAAATAACTCAACTACTATTTGTGTTTAGAAAAAGGTAAGATAAAACCGTCTTTAAAAAAAACAATTTCAAATTTTCAACCTTTTAAGTTGGGAGGAGGGAGTTCTTTTGACCTAAAAGGTAATTTAAAACTAGACCTATCATACTAATAAATAAAGCTTACTAAATATTAATTTTATAAATAGCCATAGACTATTTTAAAATTTGATTTATTTTATCATTTGAGTTCATTTTATTTTATTATATATAGTCACACACCTTCCACAATGGTCTGAACTTGTTTTTTTATTTTTTTGGGTAAAAGCCCAAGGCTATACCTTGGGATGTCCCACAAGAATAATTAAAAAAAAAAATTGAAGTAAGGTAAAGTACAATGGGTGACACAACTGACACAACTGGGGCCACACTTCTTGAAGGTATAATAAGAACCTCTCTCCTCTTGAATTGAACTTAGGTAGCCTGGATAATAATCCAAGAAAATATTGCTAGGGTGTCCCAATAGGGACTACTTAAAAATTTGGTTTAGAATATAAAACTCTTTGCTTCCTACCACTTATATCTAATCTCTTAAGCCTTGCATGCATTATATGTTAAGATTCACCTGTGGAATTCAAAACTTTATATAAAGTAAGAAACTCTTTTCATTCCTACCACTTATATCTAATCTCTTAAGCCTTACATGCAATATATGTTAATATTCACCTATGGAATTCAAACCTTTATCTAAAGTAAGAAACTCTTTTCATTCCTACCACTTATATCCAATCTCTTAAGCCTGGCATGCATTATATGTTAAGATTCACCTATGGAATTCAAACATTTATCTAAAGTAAGAAACTCTTTTCATCACTTGTCGCAATCAAATGATGTGAGCCTTGCATGTATTATATGTTAAGATTCACCCTTGGAATTCAAACCTTTATCTAAAGTAAGAAACTCTTTTCATCACTTGTCGTAAGCAAATGGGATGTGGAGAGGTATAAGAACATGGTTTACTAGTTAATTTTGTTGGTTATGGATTGAATCTAATTTTATATTAAATTAAATTTTATTTTTTACATAAAATAAGGATCCCATAATATGATTTAAAAATACCCACAACTTTCAATTAAGTAAAAGTGAATGGTAATTTGAAATAAAAATAAAGGTGAATTTGTGTTAAAATCTATCATAATATATAATATTGATTGCTATACTAGATATAATCATACATGCACAATGTAGTAAAAGCCAGTGCAAAGAGAATGAGATGTAATATTAGAAATGAAACAAAATCAAGATATATACCTATCTTAAGGTTAATTTGAACCAATTGAAATAAGTAATTTTTAATATTATTATAATTTTTTTTTGAATTTACATAGATACAGTTCTTTGGGCAATTCGCCTCTTTAACAACCATGTCACAAACATTTTAAACTTTTGCCTCTATAACAACCATGCCATAATCATTTGAAACCTTTATTTTTCGCTTGAAAGCACCAGGAAAGGGACAAGTATTTAGTCCAACGACGAGGCCTGAGATTTGAACCTTGAACCTCCACCTCTAGGTTGCACCTCGGACCTAATATTATTATAAATTGTTGTATACTAGAACCTAAGTGTTAATTTTATCATAAGTTAATATATACTAGGGCCATGCGGTTTTATAAAAGACTTCTTCTATATAATACAAATAATTAAAAATAATATTAAAATATAAAATTAATTTTAATTTTATAATCAATAATGTTTAATTATATAACTTAAATGTCTATTTAAAAGTAAGTGTAAGGCTTTGAGCTTAGAATAGAAAAATTAAGATTTGAATCTAATAAGATAGAATTGTACATAGAAGGTAGAGTTATACACCATATTTTATTTAGTTGCATAAGCATACATTAGGTAAAACAACATCCCATCCCATATGAAAATAGTGTCATATAGTCTGATCCCATTAATATTAAAAACAAGTTTATATTTTTATAATTCATCAAAATAATTTAAAAATTAAATATATTTTTGCAGTTTGTATTTACTGATTTTTTTAAAGTTTTTTTTTTCTTTCAAAAGTTTCTTACATGAATGTATGCTTACCCTAGATTCTCACTTAGCATGATGACCGATATTAAGATACAAGAAACCTACGGCTCTAGATATATCTTTTCCATCTGCAAATTTCACCTTACTTGTATCTTTATCTTTGCAACGTTTTTGTAGCGATTATGCCTTTGCGAATTTGAGGACCTCTTTGGGGCAGCATAATATTACCGCCATGGCATTTCATCATTTGTACCAATATATCTTTGGCTCGACATCGGTACTTTGTTTCTCTGTTACATTGTCTTCTTACCATTGGACAATATAGAAATATTATATTATGTCTTTAAAGCAATTGCATAGCGTTTTCTGCATGATGGTTATTTGTTTTTAACTGTACCTTCATCTCGCGAGTTATATATTATTTTTGTATTCATGATTAGAAGCATCATATGAGTTGAGGTACCTGAAAGTCAAAGCGCGTACAAGTTTCATAAAAGCTTGTTTGTTGGAAGGAATTCAAAACCTGCATGGTTTAAGGACAAATTTGTTTTGATTCAATCGTTATTGGCTGCACTGTGCTTGGAAATTTCATTGACTTAAAGCACACTGCAGACAAATACATTGAATCTAACAATATGTATTAAGGTTCACTAATCTAATCGAGAACTTTTTTATTTAGTAGTGTGATGGATGGTGCTTGCAGTATGGCGGGCAGTGGATCGTTATAGCTTAATACCCTTCACTTGCCTATAGTAAAGGTTTTTATTTACATTATAACGTTGCAAAACTTGGAAAAGATAGAGGAAAAAAAAACATTAACACCTTGAATCACATGCCAGGCTGATAGAACTAGCACAAAGAAGACAATGAAAAATACCCTTTAGAAAAAGGTTAAAGCAGATACTCAGCTAACATAATTTCTTATTTGTAGCCATTAACATGAAAAATTGGTAGGGGACCAACGAGGGCTTAACCAGTGTAAAGCTGAAATTCAAGTGGTTGTGTCAGGGGCTGGCGGGATTTGATCTGATTTAAACCTAAACGAAAATATCACAAGACGAAAGCATTCGTCTCTATTCGTCGTAACGTGTAACGATTACGAGTTGTTACATAAAATGATAGTGCATTAAGCAAATGTGGTATCTAAGATTCAAGAAGCCGTGATAATCTGATATATATATATTTTTTATATATATATTTGCTGAGGATTGATCTGATCGCACTGTGGGTTTGCGGCAGATGCTTTCTGCAATGGAGAGTGAAATTCTCGAAGTAAATGCATTTCCAAAGAGGGATCGTTACAATCCAAATCTTAATTATGTGAGAGCGATCGCAGGTTTGTCGTTTGGAAGAGGAAATCTGAGCCGCAATGTCTCGTAGCGGCGGAGCAAAGGCCTTTTCGTATCCTGTCGTTGTAAGTAAATTTGTCTTTGACCTTTTGAGTTCACGTGAAGGCAAAATACATTACTGGCACTTCCTTTTTCTTAAATATTTTACCTGGCGTTCAATCTCTATTGCCCTGCTGGCTAATCCTTTGCCTTCCACATGATCCTGCCTTCTCCACCCTTCACATTTCCCCTTTATCTCTATCCCATCCTCTATTTAATCGTATTCATACTCTCTCCAGATTCTTAGATTTTTTTCCCTCCTAGGGCTCACCTCCAGCCGATCCTCACCCCACCCCCTTATCCTCGTTTTCTGCCACTGAAAATAATTTTCGTGATCAAGTCTTTCCTGAATGAGACGAGTCAGTCGGTTGTTCTCGTACCTTCCCTTTCCATCGTGATCATCCTATATAGATCTATGTGATCAAGGGCTTTTCCCCTCCCCTTTTCTGAAACATTCACGAGATTCGAACAGTATCAGCTCTGGAATTTAGATCGCTGGTTTTGATTACTATTATAATCTCTTTCCTTTGTTTTTTTTTTTTTTGGTTCCTTCTTCTATCTCTTTTCTTTTCATAGAGACTAGCAGTTAGCTGTAATTAGTTTGATCAGTTCAATAGTGATCGTTCATAATCATGATTCGCTCCCCATGGGAGGAGAGCTCTTGTACAGAGCACAACCAAGAAGGTGCCTGTTTAGAGTTAGCTCTCCCTTCAGAGAACTACACCTTTGGAGGCGACGGCGGAGGGGATTCGTGTTATCGCCATCAAGGGGAGAATAAGGTTCACATGATCTCTGTGGCCTGGGATTCCGCACATGGCAGCAGCACCTCCAGAAGCTGTTTGTCGCTTGGAAATGGTTTCAGGGACAAAATCAACGATATGTCCGCGGCGAATCATGCAGAAGAGGACATGAGTCTGAATTCGTCTCATCAAGCTGAATATGCTGGCGTTGCTGGTCAGTTCAATAATACCTATGCTTCTTTGGGTTCCGAGGAGGAGAGCACCTGGTCTCCCAAAGACGCCCTACCCAACACTGCCATGGCTTACTGTAATAATAACAGTACTGGCTCTCAGCCAGATGAGAGATCAGTTGGTCTGACGCTTAACTTGGGCAGAGAATTTCCAGTGGAGACCGCTGCAGCTGCAGAAAGCAGTTGGGTTTGTTCTACTTCTTCTAAATTTAGAAGCCCGGCTAATCGTCACCATGCTCTGGACTGGTCGCCGCCAAAGATAGAGGAAGCAAATGTGAAGGCCAAGGATGATCATCAAGCCCTAGATTATGGTGTAATTACTCCGGGCTCTCGCACTGCACCTAGAGTTTGTGTTGATTGCAAGACCACCAAGACTCCCCTCTGGAGAAGTGGCCCACATGGCCCCAAGGTAAATTGAAAGCAAAAAAAAAAAAAAGAATCTTATCCATAAAAAATCGATTTCACATCTTTCTTTTTTGTTTGTTTGTTTGTTATGCAATCTCCATGAGTTGAGTTAAGGTGTATTCTTCGTTGATGCAGTCGTTGTGCAACGCATGTGGAATACGGTACAGCAAGGCCAGAAGGGCTCTTTCTGCTTTGGGGAGCGTGGATCACATGGCAGTATATAATTCAAGGTTGCCCAAGCGGAAGCAGGTGGATCATGGAGAAGAAATAAGAGTGGACAAATTTGTGCACTCCAAGAAGAGGAGCAGACTATCTGTTCCCTCGTGTAAGAAGAACATCAATGTCAAATTTAGTGCAAACCCTACGGTCTTTGCAGAGGATGAAAAAGAAGCGGCAGTGTTGCTGATGGCTCTCTCTCGTGGACTTTTGCATCTATGACATCACATTACATCAGAGGATGTTTGTTTCTCTATTCTTAGTTTACTTTTGAACTTTCTTTCCTTTGCAATTTATAATGTGAAGTTGAACGTACGTGAGGTCAGCATTTAGGGTGTTCTTACTTTTACCTCGATGTCACATTTTTAGCTTAAGCTGGTTGCATAAAGGAACTAATACAGCCAGCTTAACATAGGGCAAATCCCTAATGCTTGTTGAGTTCATCTTACAGTAGTATTTTCAGTATCAATCATATACAACTTATTAGTGAATTTTTGAGTTTCTCAAATTCTCACAACATTGTTAATATGGTGATAGACATGTTTTAGCCAATTTCGGTTTTGCTTCTTACCCTATCTATCTTGTACGATTATATGGAAGTGGTGAAGCGTAAACAACCTTTTATCTCTTTTTTTCCGCTTATGGGAACAATAAAGGATTTTATTGAAAGTAAATGGAATGGATTGTATTGAAGATTTCGTTGCCAATTACATATATATATATAGCAAACCAATCAGCATGTATATTATCCCTGGTACCTTTTTGTTATGGTCAGATGATAAAAAGAGTTGTGCACATCAAATTTTCATGACATATGTAGTGAAGATTGATTAACAGATAAGACTCCTTCACTAATGGAGAACGAAGCTGCTTTGTTAGTGTTTAATTTCACCTTCCATGGGTGTCTGCAAGATTGTTTTTTTTCGTCTTTCATTTTACAATACAAATCTCTATTCGTAAAACATATCTCAATGCAGTTGAATGCATTAGCAATTTCAAATACTATCAGTATATGTAAACTGTTGGGGCTGTAAATTATCAAATATTACTAGCAAATCAAGCATCAATTTCCATGATCTAGATAGTTGCCTTGGTTATAAGCTATATTTGACACAAAAACTTGCCTAGAATATAAGATTTACCAGAAATAAGTGAAAGAAGCACAGTAAATCTTATGTACCTTCGTCCAAGGACATGTGAACTTATCTAAAGGCAGTCCATACTACAATCATATTACACAAGAATGGGAGGATGGTAATACTTTAATATATTTACTTGGGAGTAATAACAAGTACAATTGTATATTATTTGTTATTCTGGTCAATGATCATGTGATGCCTATATTTGTTGCAATAAAAAGGATGTTTACACATTTGATGTCTTTTAATTATCAGAAGCATTGCTGCAAATGCTATAATGTTATCGAATGTTATCAAGTGTTTTAAATTTTGAAATTTCAATACTTTAATATATTTGCTTGGAGTAATAACAAGTACAAATTTTAATAATATTCTGGTCAATGATCATGTGGTCCCTACATTTGTTTGCAATAAATGGAAAATTTTATCTAAGTGTTTTAAATTTTTTTTGGTAGGTAATAAAATTAAAAAAAAAAAACAGAACAACTTTCATAAACATATGTATTATTATATAAATACACAGGATAGGTAATATGTAGAATTATATCAATCTTACATAACTCATAAAAATATTATACTGTTAAAAATAATTATTACTTTGCTTTGAATTTGGATTATTTATAACTTTAAAATATATAATATATATTAAGCTGTGATGTAAATTTTCAAAGTTTGAAACTTTATGATAATATATATTTGTTATAATTTAATTGAACTTTATTTTTTAATTTAATTATGATACAACTTATAGAAAGTAAAATTTGAATTTTATAAAAACATATAATTATATAAAAAGTTATTTGATAGGTTCTCTTCTTTAAAATAGTAAAAAATAATAATTAATTAAAATTTAATAATATATTAATAAATTAAGAAGTTCTTATTTTTTAAGGTAAATGTGTTAAAGGATTTGGATTTGGCTTTCATTTTAGTTTTTGCAAGGTTTTTGTAATTTTTGGTGACAATGATTGAAGAAGGATAGGGGGCATATAGAAAATATTTTTTATAGAGGCAACAAAAATATTTGTTCATTTTTACTTTTTGGAAAACCTTAGTGTGGCATGATATTGAGGGAATGAAGAAAAATTAGCATGAAACTTGAAACAAAGTAGCAAAATAAGGGCTTTAATTTTCTAGAGATAGTGGGGTTCATGCCAGAATTCTAAGCCATAGGTGAGGGGTTCAAGTTTAGGATTTTTTGAGGTGAAGGTGTCAAAGGATTTAGATTCAACTTTGATTTTACTTTTTCTTTGCTGGAGTTTCTTGCAATTTCTAGTGATGATATTTAGAGAAGGGAAAGGAGCACAACAAATATATTTTATAGAGACACAACAAAAACATTTGTTCAATTTTATATTTTGACAAAATCCTTGTGTGGCATGATATGAAGGGATTAAAGAAAACAACAAAAAGCTTGGAACAAAATAGTAGAATAAGGGCTTTTATTTTCCAAGGATATGGTAGGATTATTGTTAAAATTTTGAGCCATGGATCAAGGGTTAGGGGTTTTTAAGGCAAATGTGTCAAAGGATTTGTATTTTACTTCGATTTTAGTTTTTTTCTTTTCTAGAGTTTCTTGCAATTTTTTGTGACGATGATCAAAGAAGGGTAGGGGAACAACAAATATATTTTCCATAGATATAACAAAAATATTTGTTCAATTTTATATTTTTGAAAACCCTAGTGTGGCATGATATAAAAGGATTGAAGAAAAATTAGCATGAAGCTTGGAATAAAATAGCAAATGAAGGACTTTTATTTTTCAAAGACACTATGGGATCCTTGCAAAAATTCAAAGCCATAGGTTAGGAATTCAATTTCAAGGTTTCTTAAGGTAGAGGTGTCAAAGGATTTGGATTTGACAATGATTGTGGATTGGAATAGAGTTTTTTATGATGAAGAAGAAGCAATAGAGATCAAGGAAGAATGGGCCAGATGGCATCATAGAATTGGTGGGGTCACTAATGGTGTCAATGATAGGTTTTCCATCATCATATAAGCACAATAGATGGTGACCACTAGGACCTGGAAAAAAACAACTATTGCTTGCACTCGATAAAATGAGGTTCTCATTGTTAGGCTTCAATCAGTAGGACAAAGAAGGAGAGAAAAGGATGAAAATTTCAAAAAACAATTTATCGAGAACTCTCAACCAATGCAAACTTGGCCCATTGATCATTGATAATGATAAGAAAACTAAATCAATTATGTATGAAGATGATGTAGTGGACTATAGTAAAGAGCCTAGGGAATATATGGATGCCTCATTTTTCTCCAAGGAATAATTTTTTGACATCTAGCATAAGGGGGATAGGGTACATAGAAGACTCAACTGAGACCCATGCTTGAAGGCCCAATCACTTTTAAACCCTAATATTAGGGTATACAAAGGAGAAATGAAGAAGGGAAATTGCCACCAAATGAACCAAAGGAAATAACAAAGGGTAGTTTGGCTAGATTGAGAAAAACAAATCCAATAATGGAGGAAAATAAAATAAAATAATTGTGTAAAATTATAGAATAAAATGGTTTGAATGGTTGTATGTGAGGATATGATGCTAGAGCAAGTTTTGTCACTAAAGGATAAGGCTTTAACAAGAATATTCATGGGCCACTCCATGAAACTAAAAACTATGCAAGAATGGATCAAGGTTACCTAGTTGAAGGTTATGGGCTATACTCTTATATTTCAAGTGATGACAAAGGATTGGATGGTTTTTATCTTCTAAAAGGTAGAAGATGCTATAAACATAAAAAAATAGAAGATGGAGTTGGAAGTTCAATGTTTTTAATCTAAAATTTTAGACTTTTGGGTTTGATCCATGCTCTAAGAAAACTAATACCCAATCTATTTGGGTCAAGCTACCCTCTTTACCCCTTGAATTCTAGAATGAAAGAATGTTGCATGAAATTAGGAACTCCTTGGGTATTTTCCTTGGATTAGACTTGGAAAACTTAAATAGTATCCAAAAAATGGTAGCTCGTATCTTAGTGGAGCATGATCTTAGTTTAGGGTTTCTAGATAACATGGAGTTTATATCATGAAATTCGATATATTTATAGAATTTTGACTACATCAGGGTGTCATTTTGATGTAGTAATTATTATCATTATGGTCATATTAAGATGAATTACAAAATAAAAGAGATAACATGGAAAGAGACTATACATAAGAAATTTGAAGGTTATTCTAGTATAAAAAATATATAGGAGGTAGCAATAGTTGAAGCACAGATAGAGGAGGATTCGATCAAGACTCCTAAATCACTTAAAATAAGGTTTTTTATCATCAATGTCTACGTGAAGGAGAAATAAGTGGCTCTCAATGAATGTAATAAGAAAATTTTAGATGAGGGAAGGGAGACCACATCCGTGACTAAAAAAGTGTATGGAAACATTCTTTTAAGTAACCTTAAAATCCCAAATCTCAATTTATATTTTTTTAAATATGGGGGATTGAATTCTAATAATGATAAACTTGATATATAATCATTTCCTAGGTTGAGTTTCTATATGAAGGTCTTGAAAGGCCATAGTTTAGATAGAACATTACAAGAGGGTGGTGCTATCAAGGGTTTATATAGGTATTAAATTTCTTGAGTTCTAACGTTCATTAGATAGAGATATTTTAGTCCAAGGAAGCAAGTAGGTCTTAAACAACATAGTACGATATTGTACCCACCAAGATCTCCAAATAACCATACTACAAGCACATATTTTGGTAGATATGCTCTAAGAGACTAGGAAAAAGGTAAAAGAGATACTAATTATGGTTAGGTATCAGGGGGATTGGATCTTAAGATAATTTAATCTTAGGAGATTATAATAGGAAGGAAATCCTAATTTAAAATTACATTAAAAAAAAGCTAAGAAGAAAATTTTACTCATAAACAAAAATCTATAGTTGGAGTTCTTAGAGCAAGACAACCCTAGGAGAAAGGGAATAAATGATCATCCTCTATTTAAATATTGGAGGACTTAGGGCCCCTCATAAATACATCCCTAAAGTATTTGTTTAAAATTCATAAGTTAGATATAATTTTAATCCAGGATACCATGTTGGATGCAAAAAAAGTAATAGCCATAATCACCTCTCTTATCAAATTGGAACTTTGTAGGGATAGACTCAAAAGGAAGATCACGGAAGAATGTAATGGTATGAAATTTCTCCTTCCAGCTAGTTGACAAGGTATATATTAAGTAAATTATGGTTATAGACTTCCATTCTATGGAGCTAGGTAAGCTTATTACTAGAATCAATTTATATGGCCCTTATGGTGGTAGAAGAGAGTTTTGGAAAGAATTCTTTATACATGATTTTTTTTTTTTTTTTAAATGTAGTGATGAGAGGGAACTTAAATTTTGTAACTAAAAGAGCAAAAATATGGGCATGTGAGGCCATAATGGATCCTCTAGCTAAATTTTTTCTATAAAAATCTAGAATATAGGGTTGTATGATGTAGAAACCATTAAATTAGTTCCCACTTAGAGGAATCAAAGAAGTGGAAGACAAGGTATTTCTAAAAGTTTGGACGAAATTTAGTGTCTAAAACCTCATAGCTAAAGCAAAACTACTGAGGTCTTGGATAGATCAAGGTAGGAGATCTGATCATTTACCAATTTTCTTATAGTTAGATAAAGATCAAGAAAAACCTATAGGACCTTTTTATTTCAATGCTATCTGGTTGGAAGATGAGAAATTTATAAATATAGTAAAATATGAGTGGAGACATATTGACCCAATAATAGAAGAGACAACTATGTTTTAGTTTTTTTAAATTCAAGGAGAATCAAATCTACTACAATTGCATGAGCCATTGGGACATAGAGGTCAATCTAGTAGACATAGAATCTAAATTGAATTGGTTATATAGTCATGATGGCAATGATGTTTTTTAGACAAGGATAAATTACATGTCAAGAAGTTGAAAAAAGAAGAAGGAATTATTAGAATAGAAAGATAAAAATTAGATCACTTTAGCTAAAGTAGGGAGATGAGAAAACAAGATTATTTCAAAAGTATGCTAAAAAAAGAAACATGATAAATACCATATGAGAAATGAAAGGAGAGGATGGAAGAAATATGAGAAGGTTTCAATAAATAGCTATAATAGGATTATCCTACTTTAAGAAAATTTATCAAGAATCCAATAGAGAAATATAGAAGAAATCATTAAGCTAGCATGTTATCTACCTAAGATGGTCAATGATGAAGTCAAAGAGGCTTTGATGACATAAGTCACTAAGGAGGATCTACAAATAATAGTTAAATATTTTTATAAAGGGAAGAGTCTAGGACAAGATGGTTGATCCATTGACTTTTATTTGGGTATTTATAAGCTATTGGAAGAAGACCTTTTAAAGGTGGTCCAGGAATCAAATACTTCTAGGAAGTTACTTGGGTCTATCAATACAAGTTTCTTGGCCTTGATTCCTAAGAAGGATAATCTAGAATTCTTTGGAGAGTATAGAACTATATCCTTGTGTAATACTCTCTATAAAATCATCTCCAAGATTATTTCTAGGAGGTTAAAATGGGATTTTCTAGATACCCTTTTAGAATAAAATTTTGGTTTCTTGAGTAAAAGATAAATCCATGAAACCATTGGTCTTTCTTAGGAAGCACTTCATTAAGTCAAATCAAGGAAGCAACAAGCAATGTTAGTTAAGCTTGATTTAGAAAAATCTTTTGATAGGGTAAGCTAGATATACATCTGACTTATATTAATTCATATTGGTTGCAGTGTGCCCTTTGTAAATTGGGTAATAGTATGCATTAATTTTTCTTCTTTTGTTGTATTACTTAATGGTTTAACTTCTAGCTTCTTTAATCCTTCTAGAGGGATGAGACAGGGATATCCCCTATCATCCTTATTATTCTTGATTGTGGCTAAAGGAATGAGTAAAATTATTAAGAAATAGAAAAAAATTGGTATGATGAGTGACATCAAATTAGAAAAGTCTCCAGTTGGGACTCTCTATTTGTAGATGATTTACTCTTATTTGAAAATGGAACCTTAAGAGAAGCACTAAAATATAAATCGTTGTTATATATATATATATATATATATATATTGTGTTGCTACATGAATGGAAATAAACCTCTAGAAGATAGATATAGCTTTTAATAGACTACACTTAGGATAAAAAGAAGTAGTGGTAAGGATATTTTATTTCAATCTAATTGAGTTTGGTAAAGGTCTAAAATATTTAGGGTTTAGACTAGAGCCAAATAATTATGGATTCCAATATTGAATTTGGTTGTACAATAAAATTGAAAAAATGGTAACTACATGATGCAATACATGGTTATTATTGGGAGGTCATTTAACGCTAGTGAAACTAGTTCTAGAGGTCATTATAGTATATTGAAACTTCATGGCTTATATTCCTATTAAATTAGTGTAAAAAATAAGGAATAAATGCTTTCTTTTACTTTGAAAAGGAAGAAGAGAGAAGGCTATAATGGATTTGGTTAAATGGAGTAAGACAACCAAATCTAAATCAGTAGGAGGATAGGGGATTAAAAATATACATACATTTGGGAAAGCACTAGCTACCAAGAGTCTTTGGAGATTGACAACTAGTAAAATATTATGACATGAGGATATCAAAGAGAAATATTTGGGTTCCATGTGCTTTGAAGAGTGAATTAAAATTCCTATAAAGTTAGTGCCCAATGCCACTATCATTTAGAAAGCATTAGTGAAGGTTTTTCCATCTATGGGGAATTTTTTGGTTTAGAAAATAGGAAAATGAAAGAAAGTAAGGATAGGGAAATACCCATGGCTAGAGAGTGGAGGAGATTACTAGTTTTGTAAAAATTTAATAGAACATCTAAATAGACAGGGGCTTAGGGTATTGGTAGATGAAATCTCTATGGATAAAACCAATTTGTGGAATAATGGGTGGCTTTTAGTAGAAGATTTTTTTTTGAAAGGAAATGAAGCTAAGAAATGGAGCAATTATACAAGGGGTTTGATAATGGATTTTATAAGATTGAGATAAGAAGAATATTGTTTAGTATGGTCAAAAAATCTAACTAGTGGATAATTTACAACTAAGGAAGGATACAAGACAATGTTTGAAGATAATAATGAGGAGTCTCTATTATGGTGGAGCAATATTTGGAAGGAGTTTCTTGATTAGCTTTAGCTAAGAAGGCATTGACATGGGATGTTCTATGAAAGAGGTCCTCGCAAGGTCCAACTCAATGCAGCCTATGTAGAAGAGAATAAGAAACAATGGATCACCCACTAGTTCATTGTGACTTATCAAGAGGAGTGTGGAGGTCTATTCTACCCATAACTAAGGCGAAATAACGATGGTCAACAAGGAATATATTGGAGAATATGCAATAATGATTCAAAGATAAAGGCTTAAAGGAATATAGGTGCATTCCATTAATAGTGGCATGGGGTCTATGATTGGCAAAAAAATCTATATTTTTTTAGAGCAAGGAAATTCCACCTATACAATTTCAAGCTCGAATAAGATATACTTATGAAGGTATAGAACAAGCTCTAAAATTAAATGTTTTTAGATAGGTTGGTATTTTCATTATGGATATTATGAAGTCTTGGAATTTTTTAATGGAACTTATCAATATAGTCTAGGTAGATGTGGGGTAGTAGGAGTGTCATTTTAGGATGAAAAAAAATCATTTTCAAAGTGAGCCTTGGTGAAGGCTCCAATAATGCGGTAGAGTGGAAGTTTTTATTCTTTTTGTTAAAAATGATAGTGGAACATGGAATAACAAAACTTTAAGTTTTTGGTGACTCAAAATTGGTGGTGGATTGGACTTTAGGATTAGTAGGGATGCAAAATTTAATACTTAGGTATTATTATGGGTAGGTGAAATTTTTAGAAGCATCATTTGTAGAGATTTGTTACAAACATATATGCAAAGAAATAAATGAGGAAGTGTATGGTCTATCAAAATCTATCTTGGATATTCTAATTGGTACTTGGTTAAAGGAAGTAGAGCATGAGACTATGATTCCACTATAGTCTACTCCCCTTTGATATAAGTTGTGGTTTAGAAAATATTTTGTGTTCGTTTTGACATATTTTTATAATTAAGGTTATATTTGTAATATGATTAATGGCTATAGGGCTAAATTACCAAAATGACACTCTATAATATGACTGAAGGCTTAGGTTGCTCAATTTTTATTATAATAGGTATGATAGACTTTTTAGAGAAATTTGAGTCATTGTTGGTATATGTGAGGGTAAAAATTACCCATCTCATTGTAATTATTTTCAAATATTTTTTTGAGTAAAATAATAATAATAACATATTATTAAGGTAAAGTATTTCAATATAACAATTAACATTGTGAAAAGTGAGGACTTTCACAATATAAATTATGGTTCTATCTTATAATTCAACCAACATATTGTATATTGGTTTTTGAGCAAGCTAAAATGGATTTTCACAACTCTATGGTGAGAAGCTTGGAGTTTTATCCTATAAACTAAAGTTTATAAACCAAAATTTTGATCCCAAAGTAAATCTTACCAAGTTTAAGATGTTTAATAAGAATATAAAGTTGGAGGATTACCTTATAAATCAAAGTTTATATATCAAATTCTTAATCCAAAAGGTTGAGGTTCCATTAGGGTTCATTTTATGTAGAGTGATAAAAATATATTTGTTTATCAATTCTTCTTAAATTCATTATTTTAATTAGATTAAACAAAATTAGCATACTAGCTTATATTAAAATTTATTTTTGTTAACAAAAATTATTAACAACAAATATTTTTAATATCATTATACAATCTTGTATAAAAAATAAGGAACCAAACAACAATGTGAAGTCCTTATGAAAGTAACTAAAAAAAAACTTTTTTTTTTTCATTTTTCATTTTTATTTCAATTTAAATAAGTCACACAACTTAAGATTAATAGTACATAAATAAAGGACCTAACTGACATAATAATTCAAGGAAGTTTCATAATTTAGAATATAAAAAATTAAAGTATTTATTATTATTTTCTTACTTAAATGTTATTTTTAAAACATAAAGATATAAAATTTAAAACTATGAATTATTTTATATTAAGTATTTAATTTCTTAATTTATACTATTATTATTAAATTGATTTTGGAATATTTGTAAAATATATTTAAAATATGGGTCTTGTAGTGTGATTTTAACATTTAGTTATTCTTATACAAACCAAATTAAATCTAGTTAATTTTCCTAAAAACTTTAAAGTTTTAAAACAATATTTTAACTCTAATCTATGCCAATTTTTTTTATAATGTTGATAAAATTCTTTCAAATTAGACTATACACTAATAGTTTTGAATTTATATTTTGAACTTGTAATGATATCATGTATAACCCTCTTAGTTTGCAAAATCTTATCATGAACACAATTTTAGGAAATTTAAAAGAAATTCCTTTTGTTAGTTTGGAAATGGAGCAACTCTCTTAGAATTTTTTTTGTGTGAAAAAGTGAACCTTAAATATTCATCCTAAACCCTAAAATAATGCTTGAACAAAAGTGAGTTTAAGGGTGTTGGGCCACCATAAATAACCTTAAGTTGGCATGCAAGAAAATAAATTATATATGCATTAATTATAGGGATTTTGGGACAGTTTACAATAAAAATAATAATAAAGAAACTAAAATTTAAACCTATATAAATCAATTGGTCATGAATAAAACTTAATATAATGATATGCTACTAAAATC
Source organism: Wollemia nobilis (assembly GCA_028583015.1). Taxonomy (NCBI): domain Eukaryota; kingdom Viridiplantae; phylum Streptophyta; class Pinopsida; order Araucariales; family Araucariaceae; genus Wollemia; species Wollemia nobilis. The sequence goes on along the minus strand of JAQPPZ010000523.1, from coordinate 3,617,268 downwards.
TCACATATCTTAATAGAATTTTTCATAGAAAATTTCTCGCATATAACATGCAAACTCAAAGAAAGATACATAATGAGAATTTAAGATTTTTTATTAAAATATAACTAAGGTTAAACTTCCTATAGAATTTTCACTAGGCTACTCAAAAGTTTTAAATTGGAAGTAAATATAATAGCATGCAAGGATAATATCCCAAATGCAAAATGTATGTTAGAATAGTTACAACACATTCTAATACAAACATTTACAAGAGCCTTAAAAATGAATTGTATTGAATAAAACTCTATAGTTTGAAATTCTCCTTCCACAAGCTTCATTATATTTTTCCTTATACAAATATAAAAAATAATGACCTTTTACATTTATTTTTTAGTTTAAAAATATGGGTAGAGGATGTATTTTTTTATGGTGTTATGATGACAATTAAGTTTATTGCTAATAGATTACTAATATGACTTTGAAGACCCTAAAATAATATTGAGTCATATCATTTTATAATAAAAATTTATGTAGTGGTAGATATTGGAATATAACTTCCAAATATATATTTTTTGTTTAGATTTATAATAATTATAAGTCTATATATTAATATTTATATTAAATTTTGTGCTAACACATTCATTAAGATAACTTTCAAGGCATTATCTAGATTAAATCATATCACTTACAATAAAATATTTATAAATATAGATATTGGATCAAAGCATAAAGCATATAAAATTAATTTACTTTTTTTCAATGAGTTTACACATGTTTTTGTTTTTATGAGGGGTCATGGTCCCTTCATATTAAGTGGGGTTTGAACCTTGAACCTCTTAAAGAGAAGCTAAACTCAAAGCCTTGAACCTTGAACCTCTTAAAGAGAAGCTAAAATCAAAGCCCTTAGCACTACAGTAAGCTTGCAGCTTCTATAAATTTAATTTAGTTTTATTATTGTTACATGCTTTTCATTTATAAATTGTTAAAGTATGTTTGAAACCAAATTTAAACTCTTATCAAAAGCAAGTATAAAATTTTAAAACACAAAAAAATTAAATCATATTGTTGCACTATATCTATTTGTACACATTCATTCTATATAATAATTACAAAAATTATTAATGTTTGTGCTTGAAACATTTCTACTCTCAATAAATTATGAGAAGTTTTATATTCCTTTAAATGAAAAATAAGTAAGAATTAAAATATTAAGAAGAATATTATAAAAATTATCTCTACTAATCAAATGGTATTAGCTCATTATATTCCTCAACTTTTTTTTTTTTTTTTTTTGGTAAGTAAGAGAATATTATAATTAACACCGGGTTTTAAATGGTTGACCCAAAACCATTTTACAAAATAGGGTCCACTGACCAACTGGACAAAGGCCAAGCCCTAAAAGTTTAAACTGACAACAAAAATGGCCAAGACCTACTCTTCCATTATAATACAACCAAACTAAACTATGGAAGCCTAATATTATGGCCATCATAAAAGAAAGACGCAAAAAATAACTAACAAAGACAAAAACTAATCATGCAAGCACCATGCAGAGTAGCTTGTGCCCATATAAAAATAATAGAATATGGTCAAAAAAAAAAAAAAAAAAAAACATCCCATAGAATGGACAACCAAGAGGCCAAGCAGTCTTCCTTGTAGTCCTCATCTAACTTCTTATCATCGTTCTTGCCATCATATTTAGATTTTGCCTTTGACTCCTTGTGCCCCTGGAACTGCTGGCTATAAAACGGAAGATTTAAGGAATCACACAAATCAACAATCTGCACCGATGAGGCCGGACGGACTCTTCAACCGGTTGATACCGTTGGAGGTTGATGAAATTGTCATCTTCTCCAAGACTATTATGGTGGGGTCTGGTGCCTCATTGTCATGGATCTCCAACACTTTGTTATTTCTTGCTAGGGCCTTTTTGCGACATCGAATCCAAACACACCTTGGGAAATACTTGAGGCCAAAGCAGATTTTTCCCATGCATGAATTTGTAGATAAAAAACCTATATCAGTGCCCCACCAGCTGCAAAAAACACTAGTCACATGAACAAAAAAAACAAATATGACAAAATCCATTATAAGGTTCAAAAATTTTTTTAAAAAAATGCCCCCATTTTCTGTCATTGATCCACTTTGAGCCTTCCAATCTAAATTTTTTCATTATCTATCACCATTGAGACTGCATGAGGAAGATTTTCAGTCCACGTGATCAAATTTGCTGCTACAATGCCTTCATTTGCCAGCCTATCAACTGCCATGTTTGCTTCCCGAAAGGTATGCAAAATTATGGCCTCAGGTTGGTCATGAATTAGAGCCCTTGCTTCATGGATGTAGTCATCAAATCTCCAAGGAGCTCTCTTAGTGTTCTTTAGAAGATTTATAATAATAAGAGAATCACCTTCCACCAACAGTTTCCCTGGATAATTCTCCGCCACCTTGAGGCTCCTCCAAACTGCCCTTGCTTGACCCACATTGTTAGTTTGAGCTCCAAGATGTTCCGCAAAAGCTACAAGCACCTCACCCTTGTGGTCTCTAAGTAAGCCACCGACCCGACTTCACTCGGGTTGCCCCTAGATGCCCCATCAAAATTTAACTTAATCCACCCTAGGGGGGGGTGGGGTCCATGTGATCATGGTTCTAGGACGGACTTGAGGATGATTGAGGCCATCGGTGAGAGGTAAGTTTAATGACTGGCCTAATGAAGCTTCAAAAGGATTTGGAGGTCTAGATGCTGCAGGCACTAAACAAGTATTCTCATTAGCATATGCTAAAATTTTTGACAAGACAGAGGATGACTGAGAAACCTTATCCAAGAAGGCCCGACGATTCCTTTCCAACCATATCTCGCCACAAGTAGTGATGAAGGCGGATCTTCCACATATACCTAAGACACCTATTCAAAAATGGAGAAGGCCACTGGACAAATAAGTCAAAAATGGACTGAGGATGGACCCAATAAATATGAAACACTTGTAACGGACCTAACAATATTGAGACAAAAAAATTACAATACGAAAACAAATGATCAATAGACTCCCACTCAGACATACAAAGATAACACCTATTAAAAACAATCACACCTCTTTTTATTAAGTTATCCATGGTGAGGATCTTATTTTGGATGGCCAACCATGCAAAAAACCCAACCTTCGGAACAATGCTTTTGGGCCAAACTTCCAAGTGAGGGAAAGTAGGTTCATCATTATCAATAAGCATCGGATAAGCGATCTTGACGAGAAAATTCCCCATTGTCCGAAGCTTCCCGAGATAAGTTGGTCCTCAAGAATGCCGAGAAGGGAGTAAAGACTTGTTTTAATTCATTCTCCAGTATTATTGATGCCCCCGGTAGATCATTATTCATTATTGGCTTCCATACCCTTCTATTGTTTGACAAAGTAATAAAATCTGCAACTTTGGTACCAAAAACTTCAATTGTCCAAGCTCTAAGGGTTGAAATGATGGGGTCTGCAGAGAGGGGATAGTCCTTTAACCATTTGTGGTCCCAAAAATCAATGTTTCTTCCATTTCCCGGTTTCCAACGTAGCCCTTTGCTTAGCAAGTTTTTAGTTTGAAGGATTGATTTCCAAAAAATTGATCCCCGGGAGGAAAGGAATAACTTAAGAATTCAATTTCTTGCAAATACTTTCTTCCGATTATAGTAATCCATTCTCGCATTTGCATTTGTCAAAAGACGCCATGCTTGTTTGGCCATGAGGGCCATGTTTAAATGTTGTATTCTCCTTAGCCCAATACCTCCAAACTCCCTTGGTTTGCAAACCCTATCCCAGGACACCAAGTGAAAGCGTTGCTTAGATTCAGAACCAGTCCATAGGAACCTCTTCTGGATCTGTTCAATTTTAGTGTAGACACTTGTAGGAGCTTTAAAAATAGAGAGAAAGTAGACAGGGATGCTTTGAATGGAAAACTTGGTGAGAACTGCCTTGCCAACTTGAGATAACAAATTCCCTTTCCATCCAGCCAACTTCCTCTGAATTCTTTCAATTACATTAGTCCACATGGAATCGGTAGCTCTGCTCGTAAATAAAGGAAGGCCTAGGTATGTGGATGGAAGAGTAGACACCGAGCATCCAAGAATCCTAGCAATCTTAATCGCCTCCGAATGGGAGTGTTAAAGAAATAAATTTTACTCTTTGAAAAATTTACCTTTTGCCCCATGACATCCTCATATAGCTCTAGAATATGTTTTATGACCTTAGCCTCAAAAACCGATGCAAGAGTTAACAACAAAGTATCATCCACAAATCTGTTCATGTGTAACTGCTCGTGTTTGTGATGATGCTTTAATTCCCGAAATAAGACCAATATTACAGGTAGCTTTGATTGTCCTCCCAAGGGCTTCAGCCACAATGATAAACAACATGGGAGAGATAGGGTCACCTTGCCTTAGGCCCCTTTTACTTTGAAAGTATCCAGCAGGAGCACCATTAACAAGGACTGAAAACCAAGGTTTCATAAAACATCCTTCCAAAAGCTTGATCCATTCATGATGAAAACCAAATTTCTGAAGAATGGCAGAGACAAAACTCCAGTTTATGCGGTCATAAGCCTTGTTCATATCCATCTTGAGAGCAAAAGCAGGTTTTTTAGTCTGGACTACCGAATGGAGGGCTTCATGAACTGTTATGACCCCATCAAGGATGGACCTTCCGAGGACTGAACTGCCTTGACAAACATCAATAAACATAGGAAGGATCTTCCTCATTCTATTTGCAATTGCCTTGGTCAAAATTTTATAAACAACATTACAAAGGCTAATAGGTCTAAAATCCATCATAGATCTAGGAGTAGGAATCTTTGGGATTAAAGCAATAAAAGTGGAGTTAAAACTTCTTGGAATATGCTTTGTGGACTGAAATTCCTTGATAGTAGCACATACATCAAAACCTACAATATCCCAAAAAGCTTGAAAAAACGAGGTGAAAACCCGTCTGGACCTGGAGATTTATCAGGGTTCATTGAGAAGAGGGCCTCTTTGATTTCTTCATCCGTGAAAGGCTTAATTAACTTCCCATTCAAGTCATCAAAAATTAAATGAGGAATATGGTAAAGCATTGATTCTCAAGCTAAGGCAGAACTGAAATGTTCTTCTCCTAAAAGATTCGAAAATAGGAAACCGCTTCATTTCTCGATTTCATTAGGACTAGAAAGTAGTGATCCATCATCTCTAACAAGTTCTTTAATTCTATTGTGGCTTCTGTTCCTTAAGGTAGATGCATGAAAAAATCTTGTATTGGCATCACCTTCTTTTAGCCAAGTAGCTCTAGACTTTTGCCGCCAAAAGTCTCCTCGCGAGCTAGAACATTATGGTACTCGACAAGGGATTTCTTTTCATCCGCTCTGTAGGGAAGGGTCTGGCAATCCCTCTTCAAGTTTTTTCTCAATGGTTGATAACCTTTCAGAGATGGCTTTCTTGTTTTCAAAAATATTTCCAAAAATTTCCTTATTCCAGATCCTTAGATTTTCTTTCACCACTTTAAGTTTCTGTGCTAATCTGAATGAAGGCCCCTTCCGACAAGAATCTCGCCACCACCGAGAAATTCCGTCTCCGAGATCGGGTGGTGCATCCACATAGATTCAAACCTAAAAGGCCTTTTGAATTTTGGAGTCTCTTCAATTTCAAGTAAAATCGGGTTGTGGTCAGACCCAATGCGAGGCAAGGACAACGGATTTGCATCCCCAAAAGATTGTATTGCTTCCTGTGACAAAAAAAACCTATCAAGCTTTTCCATTATAAGTTGATTTCCAAACCTCCTATTGCTCCAAGTAAATTTAGCATTTTTTAATTTGACATCCAATAAATTGTTGTTGTTGATGAAATCTTGAAAGTCCTCCATACTTCTTGCTGGAATTCCTACTCCCCCTTTTTTATCAGAGGGGTAAAGAGGGGTATTAAATTCCCCCGCCACTATCCATGGGATATCCTGAAAAGATTCCTTGAAATGACTGAGTAAATTCCATATATCAGCTCTCCCAGATATAGAATTAGGGGCGTACACATTTGTTAATATCCAAGAAAGGTCATTAACCTTATCCTTAAAAATAATGCTCATTACCCTTTCCCCCAATTGAATAACCTTGCCTTCCACCTTCCCTAGATTCCGTGATACAAAGAAGACCACCCGAGGTTCCATTGGCTTTGCAAAAAATTGCTTCTCCATTTTTCCAGGATATTGAGGGCAATTTTTCTAGACAAAACTTCATCGACTTTAGTTTCTTGCAAAATAAGAATAGTGGGATCAAAATCTCTTCTTAAATATTTGACTAACCGCTGTTTAGGAAGGCCATTGAGCCCCCTTACATTCCAGGATATGATCTTCATTTGGAACTTTTAAAGTTTTTTTCCTCTTCCCTCGCCTTGGACTTGAGGGGGCTTAAGAATTTTGTTTTCTTCAAAGGGAAGATTTCCAGTTGGTGGAAACAAAGTAGTCTGAATTCCATTAGCTATCTCATCTTGGACCTCTTCTTTCCATTGCTAGGCATTTGACTTTCTTCCCTTTTTTTTCTCACCTCCACAGTCAATCATGGGGGATTTCATTGAGCTTCTAGTCTGTTTCGGGCTAAATTTGGTTTGGGTGACTCGTTGGATAACAAGATCTGGAAACCCCTTCTCTGGATTGGGACAAAGACAAAGGTGAAAAATGTCGCTTGGAAGGGCTGATTAACTCTGAAAGCACTTTTTCTCTTTCTCGGACAGAAAAGGACTCATCATTAGGGCATTCTTTATGGCCAACAGGAGGAGGATTGGAAGGTCCAGATTTGGTTGGGGAGTCAAGGTAAGCAGGGAGACCAAGAATTGTATCCTCAACATTAGACCCTTCATTCTGATTTTCCTCTGTAATTATTTGGTTTTCAGCCAAAATGTTAAATTTATTTAGATTCTCGAAAGGAGAGCATACCTTTTGTTGGTCAGTTTGTGATGTAGCAATTTGCTTGTCCTTACCATTGTCCATGTGAAGCTCAGCCTCATTCTCCATTTGTCCCAAACCGAGAGGCCTTTGCCTTTTCAACATTTGGATCTTTAACCCCTGTACATCCCTGTGTATTTGCCATTATTTCTGAAAGACTGCCGCTTGGAATCATTATTCCTAGGAAGGGTTTCTTGGCTTCTCAAAAAAGAGCATTGTCCTTTGAGATGGCCTTGAATATTACAGTCATAGCAAAATGTTGGTCTATTTTCATATTCGATGACTCGTAATCTTGTTATATTTCCATATTCTAACTCCACATGAGTAGGAAGCTCGGATTCTAGGTTTGCATTTACACAAATCCTAGCATGCGTCATTCTGGTGCGTGCAAGGGTTGGATTATCAATGGCCACCAATTCCCCTATGGTCTTGGCAATACCCTGAAGAAAATACTCATGCCACCAATGAAACGGGAGATTTGGGAGACGGACCCAAATGGGGGCAAAGTTTATGCTCTGCTTTTCTAGGTCAAAATCCTCAGCCCATCTCCTAAGAAAAAGACTTCTTCGGCCCAAGAACCAAGGTCCTCCTGTTAGAATACGACTAGAATCTTCACTATTGTTAAGGCGTACCGCAAAAACCCCCTTGATAATGCAATAATCTCCATGTGTCCAGAAGTCTTCCACTTCAAGGATGCCCATCGTCGAATCGTTTCAATATTCGGCCTGCCCCCTATGAATTTGCCTACCGGAGAAAAATTTTCCATCGATATAAAGTCTGCCATTACGCTTTCAGGCACGGATACCTTCCGCCCATTGGGAGTGAGAGGTGGTAAAGAATGTAAGGAAACCCTATTGCCACCTTTAAGGGCCTGTGCAAAAGACTTATTTCCCTCAGAATTCTTGATGTGGGCATTCTTATCAAAAATAATATCAGGGGGTTCGTGTCCCTCTAATTTTTTAAAACCCTCAGTGTCCTTGTCACTGTCCACCTGCTCTTCCTCAGTTGCTTCAGAACCTTGCTTGTTCCCTCCTTGAGCCTCACAGCTTCCAGGGGTTTGGAAACCCTGTTTCCCACCTCCAACAGAATGAAAAACATGTTTGCAAAAATTGCACCTGCCTCTGCTCCCGCTTTGCTCCATTCCTGCCTCCGCTCCTGCCTGCTCCTCCTGTTCAAGAAAGAATCTCTATATTCCTCAACTTTCAACGAGGAGATCTAGGTTCAAATCTTGCCAAGAGATACATACATAATTACCAAGTTGTTGATATACCACTATGTGGTGATGATGTAATATGGGTGGGGCCTATTTCAATCCCATATAACCAATTTGAAAAAACAAAATCTACATATACCTATTGTATAGAAGGATGTTTATAGAATGTTTATAAAATACTCATATTATATGGGATTGTCCATCATTGTTACTTAGTCTATCCTAGCAAAAATTTAGAAAATAAGGATAACATATGCTAAATTACATAATTTAATATATTTATATACTTTTTGATAAACTATATTTCTATTTTATATTTTATTTACATTGTTTTATGAATTTATACCTTCATCTAATTCTCAACCAAAGTAACACTTATTCCTTGATGAAGATGATCATACTATTTTTTAAAAGAATTTGGCATCTCAAAATTGACTAAAACTATGTCAAAATATCATGCTTTTACTAAACTAACCAAACAATTACATTAACCGATTCGAGTTGAGAATGTGTGAACCGGTTCAAACCTAGGATTTCATGCGATGCAGACCTAGGGTTTTCCTTGTTTAGTTTACGATGGGATTTTATATGGCCACTGGTGTGAGGGTCCTGATTGAACAAAATTAGGGTTTGTTTTCTTGGATGAAAGTAGGGTTTATTTGATTTTGGATGGAGGGTTTCAACAAAGATGCATGCATTGAGCCAAAAATGAATTTTAAAGAAGTAATCCATGGAGGACCACCTCAAACAAGAGGGGAACACAATCAACGATTACCAAGGAAACCATTGAGGATGCCAAAGGTCAATTCAAGGAAAATAGAGATGGGTTGCATGAAATCAACTAATGGATCCCCAATAATGAAGTTGGAAATAACGGATGTCTAGGAAGGAATAGATGTGATAGAGAGGAAAGGCCTAATTTATCGATTCATGGGATTCTAATCGACTCTTGCTACCTTCAAGCAATGGGCTACAAAAAACTAGAGCACTAAAGGTGAGTTTCAATTTTTTACTTACCCTAATGGCTACTTTCTTGTTTGTTTTGTTAATGAAGAAGATAGGGAGAACATTTTCAATGAGGGCCATGGTTTTTTGGTAGGGCATGGTTCTTCATGAAGCCCTGGCATACCAAGTTCAAAGTTGAGGAAGAAATACCATCAACTGCCCCTGTTTGGATCTGTTTATTTGGTCTTTCGATATAATACTAGCATCCAAAGATATTTGCAACAATTGGAAATTATTTAGGAGTTTACATGATGAATTCTGATAGCACCCAACACTTAGAGCATATGATTTATGAAAGGATTTATGTTTTGATTGATTTTAACAAACCACTTCCAGAGAATATTACTTTACAATATGGTGAAGAAATATGGGAGAAAGTAGTAGATTATGAAAATATTCTATTTAGATGCAAAATTTATCATGAATATGGCCATCTAGACAAGGATTATCCACATAAGGTCCCTAAAAAAGAGAAAGAGGATGGGGACTTGGAAGGGTTTCAAATACCTAAACAAAAAACCACAAAGAAAAAAATAGCAACAAAAGAGAAAATAGTAATTTCACCTAACACCTTTGAAATTCTTTCCATGGATGAGCAAGCAGATGATGAGGATTATCAAATGGAAACAGTTATTATGAAAATACTGGTTGATGAAGAGAGGGAACAATAAGGATTGCATGATGATAAATAACTAAAATAGCTTGCCTTGATGCTAAGAAATAATAGTAAAGGGAAAAAAAGTACAATGTAGAAAACCAACCCAAGTGCAAAACAAAAGGGCAAATTCAAACTACAAACAAAATGGATCCTCAAAAAGACCATAAAAATTCCAATAGTAGTGTCATGGCTCCAAGTAACCAGCCTATAGTCCCAAATGGAATGAAGCAATATACGAATAAAAGGATAAGGATGCCATAATCCTAAGGTTTATAGTCAGTCTCTTTATGGCAATGTTGGAAGCTTTGGCTATTTTTCTAAGCAATTTATGATATTTTTGGTAATTTGTTAAGCTTTGGTTTATTTTTAGTGTTACCATTTTTTGTTTGATTTGTCATCCTTTGGCTTAGTTTTTGTTGTATTTATTTTTCTTGATTTAGTTTGTGGTGTTTTTGATTCAATTTGTTGTTTCTATTTTGGATCTGTCTTGTTTTGTTATATTGTGTTTGTGGTTTTTCTGTGTGTTTCATGTTTTGGTGTTGGTTTTTTTTTTGTGTGTGCTTTTTTTATTGTGTTTTTCTATGTTGTTTGTGTGTTTGTTCTATGTGGTTCGTGTTTTTTTTTATTCTTTTTGTGTGTGTTTGATTGTGCTTTTTCTTGTTGACACACTCAAGGAGTATGTTTTTTTTGTTTTAGATTTTTGTGTGTTTGTGTTCGTGTGTTCTTGTTTTGTGTTGTTTTAGGCATGCTCCTTGCATGTATCAAAGGTGATAGGCCAAGTACGATCCCTGGGCATTTTTGGTGGAAGAGATACCCCTACCTCCTTGGGTATTACCCAAAAGTGGCATCCCTTATGGGATGTTTTCCACACAAAAAAAAGAGTCATTACCATGCTTCTAAAAATATAAGCCATAATGTGACATTATAAAGTATTAGAATATTATAAATTTACATAATGTTCCACATGATGAGTCATTTAAATTAACCTTCTTTTGCCTTCTCAACTTTTTCAATCTTATTTTTTCTTTTCAATGTCTATAGCCCAAAATCAAAGCTACTCATTGATTTGTTCAATTTTTATAACTTTAACTTTATGTGCTTCAAGTAGGAGAAGCTATAAATCCTTTCTATTTAGGTCAAATACCTTTCATGCATTCTCCAAGTAGTCCTCTATAAAAGTAAGTTGATTGTACATTTGAATAATAGTTTCATACTTTCTTTATCATATTCTTTGAAATTAAGAATATCATTACCACAATGCTTTTTCATTTCTTCTACTTTTTCCTATTCAAGGTTTTTATCATATTTTTAGATACTTCAATCAAATCAACTCCAACAATGAGAAAGGAGTTTTCTATATTTATCTTTGCTTTGTCTATCTCCATGTGTGTTTCATCTCAAATATATTGAAATATATGGTGTTTAATCTTCACTTGAGGTCATGGCTGACTTTGTATTATATTTTATATATAAGCATTTTGGGATCTTATAAACCTTGTAAAGGAATTTTTTAAAATGTATTATTTAAGCTAAAGGTCAAATTCTTAGCCCTGACTTGAAGGTAAATTGTAATTGGGTATAAATACCCCATCCTGCCAACCATTTGATTATTGGTTGGAATGTATTATAATTTTCTTTAGTGATATAAATTGGTTTCTATGGGCACCCTCTTATATTATGTATATTACTTTTTGTGTTACTTTTCAATAATTTTGGGTAATGTGTTATTCCATTTGGTTCTAGAGAATACCATTAAATTGAGTATGGTATCATAGTGGGTATGAATTTCCATTACTCTATTACTTGTATTCAATAAATTAAATTTTATGGTGTCTCCTAAGGGAAATAGTGTTTGGGGTAGCTAGAAGAGTTTTTGTAATCCATAAACAATTTGTTAAAAAAAAACTCTAATAAAACCCTAGATAAACTTGGATCATAAGGATCTCACTAGATTCAGTAGATTTGTTGTAGGAGAATTTTTTCTAATAAACTCCTTTCTTCCTCTCTTGGCACTCAATCTATTCAATTATTATTTTTTTCTTTGACTAAATGCATGCACTAGTTTACAAATTGAGTTTTTTGAGGTTTTAAAAAAAAACCTCACTGGTTTTTTAAATTTTTTTAAATAAATTCATTTCCTTTTCTCTTTCAGTATTTTACATCAAATAACATCATAGATGAGAGGATAGTTTGCATGGCCACCATGAAAGAGGAAAATAAGAGGCTAAACATTCTTTTATAGACCATGGATGATGATGAAGTCATGGGTAGACTTCCATGTATGTTAAAGATCTATCATCTACTTGACAAAGTTGCTAAATTGGACCAACAACTTTTTTGTTGCATTAGCATGAGAGGATGTCCTGATTGGTTGTGATTGACAAAGGTTGTGTAGGGTAAATTGTGATAGATATAAATGAACTATTAATGTTGGCAATTTTGGGTACCTTGGGTACATTGCCTTTGCTCAAGTGTAGATGTTGTCATTGATGTCAAGAAGTTCTTGAAGCAATTTGATTTGATGTCAAGGAATTTGTTTTGTTGAAAGGTTATTCAGAGCATGATCAGTGAGTTTCCAAGAAGTTCTTAGTGGCCCATTTGCAAAAGATCAAGAAAAAGACAAGTAAGAAAAAGTATGCAGCCGGCTAGAAAAACTGTCACGATTTCACGACATGTTTGAGGAGAGAGAAAGTTTTGGCAAAACTGTCATGATTTCGTGACATACTGGAAGAAAGAGAAGAAGTTGGAAAAACTATCATGATTTCGCGACATGTTTGAGGAGAGAGAAAGTTTTGGCAAAACTGTCACGATTTCGCGACATGTTGGAAGAGAAAAAAGCAAGTGGAAAAATTGTCACGATTTCGCGACATGTTGGCAGAGAAGGAGAAGCAAGATGGAAAGTGTCACGATTTCATGACATGTCACATTTTCGCGACTCGAAAAGTGCAGGAAGGCAGAGAAGGAAAAGTGTCACGATTTCGCGACACATTGCCAAGAAAGTTGTACGGACGAAAAAGTGTCACGATTTCGTGACATAATGCAGAAAAGAGAGTCCACAGTGTGAACTGTCGTGATTTCATGACAAGTTCGAAGAGAGAGAAAGTAACATGAAATCTGTCATGATTTCGCGACATGCTACAGAGGTCGAGGTGAGGACTGTCATGATTTCGTGACATGCTGGAAAGCTCGAAGTGAGAACTGTCATGATTTCGCGACATGCAGCTAAGGGAAGAGTTTGAAATGAGAAGCGTCATGATTTCGCGACAGGCTACAAAGATAGCGTACGGATGCAGAAAGTGTCACGATTTCGTGACAAGCAGAAGTGAAGAAGCCAACGGATGAAGATGTAGCGATTTCATGACAGGATGAAAGAAAAGCGTACGGATGGAGAAAGTGTCACGATTTCACGACAAAAACTGGAAGCAGGTCTTCTATAGGAGAAGTGTCATGATTTCATGACAAAAGCAGAGAGGAAGGCTATGAAGACAAAAGCGTCATGATTTCGCGACATGTTCCAGTTTCACGAGTGTAAGACAGAAAGAAGCTCAAGGCAGCAGAAGGGTCACGATTTCATGACAGAATTGAAGATGACGTCAGTAGAAGCAGATGTGTCATGTTTTCATGACAAAAGCAGAGAAGAAGGCCATGAAGATAGAAGGGTCACGATTTCATGACAGAAGTGAAGATGACGTCAGCAGAAGCAGAAAGTGTCACGATATCACGACAAAAACAAAAAGGAAGTCAAAAGAAGCAAAAGTGTCACGATATCGCGACAACAGGCAAAAGAAGGTGTACGACAGGCAAAGGTGTCGCGATATCATGACATGTTGTAGTTTCATGGGAAAAGCTACAGAACCACAGAGGCGACAGAGGCGGTTGAAGCCGACAGAGTTAATTTTGAGCCGATGAAGATTAGGGTTTTGTAGCCGACGGAGTATAGGGTTACAGTCGACTAAGATTGAGTGTTTTGATCTTGAAATTTATTCTATAAAAGGAGGGCTATTTTGAGATTGATTGTATCGAATGTGTGTATCGAACTTGTGCAAGTTAAGTCCATGGTGCGAAAAGAGCGAGTCGAGTCGGATCGATCGAAGTGTGCGTTCGAAGTGCGATATTCGTAGATAGAGTGCGGGGGAGAAGTTTGATCATCGAGAAGCAGAGTGTGCAAAGATGGTGTTGTTGTGATTGCATAGAGGTGCATAAGTTGATGTTCGATCGAGTGCTGCTATTTTTGTGCACATAGTGCAAAAGTTGGTTTCGACCAAGTGCGACTGTGATAGAACAGAAAGAGATTTGAGGACAGACTTGTGCCAGACCAAAGAACTATGTTTGGTGTAGACCATAGAAAGAGGAAGAGGACAAACTTGTGCCAGATCGAAGGACTATGTTTGGTGCAGATCAGAGAAAAATATAGAGGACATTTGTGCTAGACCGAAGGACTATGTTTAGTGCAAATTCGAGGACCAAGCTTTGAGGTGACAAAGTTGAGGACAGAGGTCTCCAGCCAGAGCAGGGAAGACAGGTGTCTTCTGTGGATAGAGTTCCATTTGCTAAGGGCAACGGAGGCAGAGGTCTTCTAGAGGATCACCAGCTAGAGCAGAGTTAGGGGAAGGTATCTCCTTTGAGCAGAGGCTCATAAACATTGTAATCGGGAAAGGTATTCCCAGATTTGAGTTGATAAAATTAGTGAGAGATTTTATCCGTGGAGTAGCCCACATTGGGTGAACCACGTAAATTGTTGTGTCACTTTGTGGTTGGTGTTTTGTGCATTGCTTTGTTTACTGTTGTTGATACTGCTATCTATATTCTACATAATATTGAATTGAAAGCTGATTTGAAAGAAAAAGTTAAAAGTGGTCTTATATTGTTCACCCCCCCTCTCAGTATAAGCTTGTGTTCTTCAATTGGTATCAGAGCCGGTGCCTTCGAAAAGTTTAACAGCTTGAAGGAAAAGCTAGCAAAGAACACAATGGATTATTCAAGTGGCAATGCAGCACCTATTCTTGATGGATCAGATTTTGGTCTTTGGAGTGCAAGGATGAAGGTTCATCTAATGGCACTTGGGAATGAGGTTTGGGAAGTGATTGAAGATGGGTACACTATTCCTATAAATGGTCCATATACTAAAGAAGATAGGCTCCTACATCACAGCAATTCAAAAGCAATGAATGCAATCTTGAAAGGTTTACAGAAAGTAGATCTCACCAAAGTAATTCACTGCAAGACAACTAGTGAAATGTGGAAACAGTTGCAGGTGGTTCACACAGGTGATGTAAATGTCCAAAAGGCCAAGTTGAGACACTTCAAAGGTATGTTTGAACAACTCAAGATGAATGATGATGAAAATATTAGTGACTACATGCTTCGTATGGATGAGGTTGTTAACTCCATGAAAGACTTAGGTCTTGAGCTTGCTGAAAATGATGTTTGTGATAAGATTTTAAGATCTCTTCCTAATAGATTTAGTGAAAATATTTCTGCTATTGAGGAAGCTAAAGATTTGGATAAGTTGAAAAAGGATGAGCTCCATAGTATACTTGCGGCATTTGAGTTGAGAACTCAAGTGAAGGTTGATGTCAAGAAAGAGGCAGTGTTCAAGGCTACCAAGAAATCCAAGGGTAAACAAGATTCAAGAGAGTGATGAGTCTTCTAGTGATGAAGAGGCATATTACAACAAGAAAGGCAAGTTCTCTAGAAAGCACAAAAGCATGAAAAATATAAGATGTTTCAATTGTGGAAAGTTTGGTCATTATGCTACTGACTGTACTATTTCCAAGAATGAAAGTGATGAAGATAAACAGGATTCTAAGAGCAAGGATTCTGAAAAGCACAAGCATCACAGAAAGAACAAAGATGAGCACAACAATCAAGGAAAGAGGTATTCTCACAAGCACAAGAAGAGTTTCTACCTAGACAAAGCAAGTAAGTGTTCTAGCAGTGATAGTGAAAGTTCTTCAAGTGATGAGGAAAATGAGATGTTGTTCATATCAAAAAAGAGGAAGAACCGAAACATAGATTCATTATCATGAAATGTTTTAGATGTGGAAATTTTGGTCACCTTGAGGATGATTGCACAAATAATGAATTGGTTGCTAGTATGTATGAGGATGCTTCAAAAAATGATAAGGAAGATGCATGTATGGCTTTTGAAAAGGGTAGCACCTCTAGTGATAAGAAATCTGAAAAAGGCTTTGATGATTCAGAAAGCAAACAAATAAAGGATCTTGAAAGTGAACTTACTAATGCTCTTAGTGCTTTGAAAAAGGAAAGAAAGAAGAATGCCAGACTCAAGGATAAGTTAGATGAATGTTGTATGGAGAGAGATGATCTTACAGAAAGTCTTGACTTCTCTATGGCTAAGACACAAGAACTCAAGGACGAGTTAGAGTCTAAGATTCTTCAGTATAATGAGTTGGAAAAGAAAATGGCTTCTTTGGAAGTGGAAACTAAAGAGTACAAGGATAAGCTGTACAGGTTTCAAGATAGCTCCAAAAGGGTTAAGTCTCTCATCAAAGGTCAAAGAAAACCAACAGATAAAATAGGTCTTGGTTTTGTTGAGCCGCACAAGAAACAGGTTGGGGAATCTAGCAAGAGATTTCAAAAGGAAGAGAGTTCTGATGAAGAAAGTACTTCAGATCATGAGTCCATGAGTGATAGATGCGCAGAAATAGAAAACGAAATTCAGATTGCGAAGAAGAAGTTTTCGGGACCCAAGAGGTCGAATAAAAGAAAATTTCACGACAGATGTTTTGCATGTCACAGGTTTGGTCACATGGTTGTGCATTGCATGACTCAAGTAAGGAAGGTAAATGATAGTTTCAGAGGTAGCAATTTCTTTCAAGGGTATTGCTACTCTTGTAATCAGTTTGGGCATAAGGCATTTTTCTGCAAGGCTAATAATAGGAACACGGTTAGTCAAAACAGGTGGATTCAAAGAACAGGTATGCCTAAAAGAAATAACATTATTACTTGTTATAAGTGCAACAATGATGGTCACATAGCTAGACAATGTAGAGCTGATATTCCAAGGTACAAGAACAGGAATAGTGGTATGAACAGGTCCAAGGATCAAGCGTGGACAAGAAAGGATGAGAACAAGAACAAAAATAGTGACAAGAACAGAAATATTGACAAAGAATTCAAAAGAAGGCCCGACAAGGAAATTGTAGATGCTGATGATGATCAGTGCCTAATGGGAGTTTTACTCCCACCCCTATTTTAATCACCTCATTAGGAGGTGGGGGAGGGACTAAGCTAAGAGGCTCATTCTTAGTCCCAAGCCCCAAAGGTGACCCTTTGCCATTGATGACAAAGGG
Organism: Wollemia nobilis; assembly: GCA_028583015.1. Taxonomy (NCBI): domain Eukaryota; kingdom Viridiplantae; phylum Streptophyta; class Pinopsida; order Araucariales; family Araucariaceae; genus Wollemia; species Wollemia nobilis. Next base: position 3,600,159 of record JAQPPZ010000523.1, on the reverse strand, counting down.
GGAGAGATATGAGTAAGGGGGAGAGCTTCAAGTGAAGAGGAAAGCTTCAAGTCAGGGGGAGCAAAACTTCAAAGGCAGATTCTCAAGTTGTTGGCACAGTTGGTTTCAGTTTTGGCTCTTAAGATGTGTTTTAGTAAAGGTTTGCCATCAATGACAAAGGGGGAGATTGTTGGCAATTTTGGGTACCTTGGGTACATTGCCTTTGCTCAAGTGTAGATGTTGTCATTGATGTCAAGAAGTTCTTGAAGCAATTTGATTTGATGTCAAGGAATTTGTTTTGTTGAAGGTTATTCAGCATGGACAGGTGAGTTTCCAAGAAGTTCTTAGTGGCCCATTTGCAAAAGATCAAGAAAAAGACAAGTAAGAAAAAGTATGCAGCCGACTGGAAAAACTGTCACGATTTCACGACATGTTTGAGGAGAGAGAAAGTTCTAGCAAAACTGTCATGATTTCACGACATGCTAGAAGAAAGAGAAGAAGTTGGCAAAACTGTCATGATTTCGTGACATGTTTGAGGAGAGAGAAAGTTCTGGCAAAACTGTCATGATTTCGCGACATGTTGGCAGAGAAAAAGGCAAGTGGAAAAACTGTCGCGATTTCGCGACATGTTGGCAGAGAAGGAGAAGCAAGATGGAAAGTGTCACGATTTCATGACATGTCGCATTTTCGTGACTCAAAAAGTGCAGGAAGGCAGAGAAGGAAAAGTGTCACGATTTCATGACACATTGCCAAGAAAGTTGTACGGACGAAAAAGTGTCACGATTTCGTGACATAATGCAGAAAAGAGAGTCCGTAGTGTGAACTATCATGATTTCGTGACAAGTTCGAAGAGAGAGAAAGTAACATGAAATCTGTCATGATTTCGCGACATGCTACAGAGGTCGAGGTGAGGACTGTCACGATTTCGCGACATGCTGGAAAGCTTGAAGTGAGAACTATCACGATTTCGTGACATGCAGCTAAGGGAAGAGTTTGAAATGAGAAGCGTCACGATTTCGTGATAGGCTACAAAGATAGCGTACGGATGCAGAAAGTGTCACGATTTCATGACAGGCGAAGTGAAGAAGCCAGCGGATGAAGATGTAGCGATTTCACGACAGGATGAAAGAAAAGCGTACGGATGGAGAAAGTGTCACGATTTCATGACAGAAACTGGAAGCAGGTCTTCTATAGGAGAAGTGTCACGATTTCATGATAGAAGTAGAGAGGAAGGCTATGAAGACAAAAGCGTCACGATTTCGTGACATGTTCCAGTTTCACGGGTGTAAGATAGAAAGAAGCTCAAGGCAGCAGAAGGGTCATGATTTCATGACAGAATTGAAGATGACGTCAGCAGAAGCAGATGTGTCATGTTTTCATGACAAAAGCAGAGAAGAAGGCCATGAAGATAGAAGGGTCACGATTTCATGACAGAAGTGAAGATGACGTCAGCAGAAGCAGAAAGTGTCACGATATCATGACAAAAACAAAAAGGAAGTCAAAAGAAGCAAAAGTGTCACGATATCATGACAGTAGGCAAAAGAAGGTGTACGGCAGGCAAAGGTGTCACGATATCATGACATGTTGTAGTTTCATGGGAAAAGCTACAGAACCACAGAGGCGACAGAGGCGGTTGAAGCCGACAGAGTTAATTTTGAGCCGACGAAGATTAGGGTTTTGCAGTCGACGGAGTATAGGGTTACAACCGACTAAGATTGAGTGTTTTGATCTTGAAATTTATTCTATAAAAGGAGGGCTATTTCAAGATTGATTGTATCGAATGTGTGTATCGAACTTGCGCAAGTTAAGTCCACGATGCGAAAAGAGCGAGTCGAGTCGGATCGATCGAAGTGTGCGTTCGAAGTGCGATATTCGTAGATAGAGTGCAGGGGAGAAGTTCGATCGTCAAGAAGCAGAGTGTGCGAAGACGGTGCTGCTGTGATTGCGTAGAGGTGCATAAGTTGATGTTCGATCGAGTGCTGCTATTTTTGTGCACACAGTGCAAAAGTTGGTTTTGACCAAGTGCGACTGTGACAGAACAGAAAGAGATTTGAGGACAGACTTGTGCCAGACCAAAGAACTATGTTTGGTGCAGACCAGAGAAAGAGGAAGAGGACAGACTTGTGCCAGACCGAAGGACTGTGTTTGGTGCAGATCAGAGAAAAATATAGAGGACATTTGTGCTAGACCGAAGGACTATGTTTAGTGCAAATTCGAGGACCAAGCTTTGAGGTGACAGAGTTGAGGACAGAGGTCTCCAACCAGAGCAGGGAAGACAGGTGTCTTCTGTGGATAGAGTTCCATTTGCTAAGGGCAGCGGAGGCAGAGGTCTTCTAGAGGATCACCAGACAGAGCAGAGTTAGGGGAAGGTATCTCCTTTGAGCAGAGGCTCATAAACATTGTAATCGGGAAAGGTATTCCCAGATTTGAGTTGATAAAATTAGTGAGAGATTTTATCCGTGGAGTAGCCCACATTGGGTGAACCACGTAAATTGTTGTGTCACTTTGTGGTTGGTGTTTTGTGCATTGCTTTGTTTACTGCTGTTGATACTGCTATCTATATTCTGCATAATATTGAATTGAAAGCTGATTTGAAAGAAAAAGTTAAAAGTGGTCTTATACTGTTCACCCCCCCTCTCAGTATAAGCTTGTGTTCTTCAATTAATGTGTTTGGATTAGTTGTGAAATTTTATGGGGATCCTAGTTCAACACTTTTCTTTATTTTACCTCTAGGTACCTATTTTTCTACATTTGAAACGTTTGGTCATTTCCCTCCATTTTTCATTTTTTAGAATTGAAAATATGGAATATTCCATAAAATATTCCTTACATGGAGGTAAAATATGAACAAGGGAGGATACTATATAAATAAAATGTAATCATGCATTGTAATAGGGTGCACGTATGTAAGACAAAAGAGGTAAAAAATGGGTAATCCCCATTACTTATTACTTGTGCTTATATACTAGGGGGCATCTAGCTAATAAAGCTGCTCTTAAGGTGTTAGGCCTATGAGGTCATGGGTTTAAAGCTTACAAAACCTAATTTATTAAAAATTATTGATGTTAACACCTAAAATAATAATGTCAACATATCTAAGTTGGCAACATGTGAATATGATATGGAATTTTACCTCCCTTATTTTTTTCATGCTCGTGATGACATGGTACCCAATGATGTAGCATCGAATGACATGAAAGATGATAATATGGTAAGGGTCAACATGATAATACTGTAGTGGTAGATATTGGAATATAAATTCCATATATATATATATTGTTTATATTTATAATAATTATAAGTCTATATATTAATATTTATATTAAATTTTGTGCTAACACAGTCATTAAGATAACTTTCAAGGCCTTGTCTAGATTAAATCATATCACTTACAATATTATATGTATAAAGATAGATATTGGATCAAAGCATAAAGCATATAGAATTAATTTACTTTTTTATTCAATGAGTTTACACATGTTTTTGTTTTTATGACATGGTCCCTTCATATTGAGTGGGGTTTGAATTGAACCTCTTAAAGAGAAGCCAAACTCAAAGCCCTTACCACTACAGTAAGCTTGCAACTTCTATAAATTTAATTTAGTTTTATTATTGTTACATGCTTTTCATTTATAAATTGTTAAAGTATGTTTGAAATCAAATTTAAACTTCTATCAAAAGCAAGTATAAAATTTTAAAACACAAAAAAAATTAAACCATATTCTTGCACTATATCTATTTGTACACATTCATTCTATATAATAACTACAAAAATTATTAATGTTTGTGCTTGAAACATTTCTACTCTCAATAACTTATGAGAAGTTTTATATTCCTTTAAATGAAAAATAAATAAGAAATAAAATATTAAGAAGAAGATTATAAAAATTATATCTCTACTAATAAAATGGTATTAGCTCATTATATTCCTCAACTTTCAATGAGGAAATGTAGGTTCAAATCTTGCCAAGAGATACATACATAATTACCAAGTTGTTGATATACCACTATGTGGTGATGATGTAATATGGGTGGGGCCTATTTCAATCCCATATAACCAATTTGAAAAAAAAATCTACATATACCTATTTGTATAGAAGGCATATTTATAGAATGTTTATAAAATACTCATATTATATGGGATTGTCCATCATTGTTACTTAGTCTATCCTAGCAAAAATTTAGAAAATAAGGATAACATATGCTAAATTACATAATTTAATATATTTATATACTTTTTGATAAAACTATATTTTTATTTTATATTTTATTTACATTGTTTTATGAATTTATACTTTCATCTAATTCTCAACCAAAGTAGCACTTATTCCTTGATGAATATGATCATACTATTTTTAAAAGAATTTGGTATCTCAAAATTGGCTAAAACTATGTCAAAATATCATGCTTTTACTAAACGAACCAAACAATTACATTAACCGATTCGAGTTGAGAATGTGTGAACCGGTTCGAACCTAGGGTTTCATGCGATGTAGACCTAGGGTTTTCCTCGTTTAGTTTGGGATGGGGTTTCATATGGCCACAGTGTGAGGGTCCTGATTGAACAAAATTAGGGTTTGTTTGCTTGGATGAAAGTAGGGTTTATTTGATTCTAGATGGAGGGTTTCAAAAAATATGCATGCATTGAGCCAAAAACAAATTTTAAAGAAGTAATATATGGATTACCACCTCAAACAAGAGGGGAACACAATCAATGATTACCAAGGAAACCATTGAGAATGCCAAAAGTCGATTCAAGGAAAGTAGATATGGGTTGCATGAAATCAACTAATGGATCCCTAGTAATGAAGTTTGAAATAATGAATGTCTAGGAAGGAATAAATGTGATAGAGAGGAAAGGCCTAATTTGTCGAGTCATGGGATTCTGATCGACTCTTGCTACCTTTAAGCAATGGGCTGCAAAAAACTGGAGCACTAAAGGTAAATTCTAAATTTTTACTTACCCTAATGGCTACTTTCTTATTTGTTTTGTTAATGAATAAGATAGGGAGAACATTTTTCAAGGAGGGCCATGTTTTTTTGGTAGGGCAGGGCTCTTCATGAAGCCCTGGCATACTAAGTTCAAAGTTGAGGAAGAAATACCATCAACTGCCCTTGTTTGGATCTATTTATTTGGTCTTTCGATAGAATACTGGCATCCAAAGATATTTGCAACAATTGGAAATTCTTTAGGAGTTTACATGATGACTTCTGATAGCACCCAACACTTAGAGCATATGATTTATGCAAGGATTTATGTTTTGATTGATTTTGACAAACCACTTCCAGAGAATATTACTTTTCAATATGGTGAAGAAATATGGGAGAAAGTAATAGATTATGAAAATATTCCATTTAGATACAAAATTTGTCATGAATATGGCCATCTAGACAAGGATTGTCCACATAAGGTCCCTAACAAAGAGAAAGAGTATGAGGACTTGGCATGGTTTCAAAACCCTACACAAAAAAACACAAAAAAAAATAACAACAAAAGAGAAAATAGTAATTTCACCTAACACCTTTGAAACTCTCTCCACGGATGAGCAAGTAGATGATGAGGATTGTCAAATGGAAACAGTTATTATGAAAATACAGTTTGATGAAGAGATATAACAAGAAGGATTGCATTATAATAATTCACTAAAATAGCTTGCCTTGATGCTGAGAAATAACAGTTTAGGGAAAAAATTACAATGTAGAAAACCAACCCAAGTGCAAAACAAAAGGGCAAATTCAAACTAAAAACAAAATGGATCCTCAAAAAGACCATACAAATTCCAATAGTAGTGTCATGCTCCAAGTAACCAACCTATATTCCCAACTGGAATGAAGTAAGATACAAATTAAAGGATAAGGATGTCATAATCCTAAGGTTTATAGTTAGTCTCTTTATGGCAATGTTGGAAGCTTTGGCTATTTTTCTAAGAAATTTATGATATTTTTGGTAATTTGTTAAGCTTTGGTTTATTTTTAGTGTTACCATTTTTTGTATGATTTGTCATCCTTTGGCTTAGTTTTTGTTGTATTTATTTTTCTTGATTTTTTTTATGGTGTTTTTTATTCATTTTGTTATTTCTGTTTTGGATTTGTTTTGTTTTTTTATTTTTGTGGTTTTTTTTGTGTTCGTGTTTTGTGATTTTTTGTTTGTGGTGTATTTGTTTTTTTTTTTTTTTTTTTGTAGTGTTTTGTTATGTTGTGTTTGTGGTTTTTCTGTGTGTTTCATGTTTTGGTGTTGGATTTTTTTGTGTGTGCTTTTTTTATTGTGTTTTGTTATGTTGTTTGTGTGTTTGTTCTATGTGGTTCATGTTTTTTTTGTGTTCTTTTTGTGTTCTTTTTGTGTGTTTTTGGTTGTGCTTTTTCTTGTTTACACACTCAAGGAGTATGATTTTTTTTTTAGCTTTTTATATGTTTGTGTTTGTGTGTTCTTGTTTTGTGTTGTTTCAGGCATGCACCTTGCATGTGTCAAAGGTGGTAGGCCAGGTACAAGCCCTGGGCATTTTTTGTGGAAGAGATACCCCTATCTCCTTGGGTCTTACCCAAAAGTGGCATCCCTTATGGGATGTTTTCCACACAAAAAAAAAGAGTCATTACCATGCTTCTAAAAAATATAAGCCATAATGTGACATTATAAAGTAGTAGCATATTATAAATTTACATAATGTTCCACATGATGAGTTGTTTAATTAACCTTCTTTTGCCTTCTCAACTTTTTCAATCTTATTTTTTCTTTTCAATGTCTATAGCCAAAATCAAAGCTGCTCATTGATTTGTTCAATTTTTATAACTTTAACTTTATGTGCTTCAAGTGGGAGAAGCTATAAATCCTTCCTATTTAGGTCAAATAACTTTCATGCATTCTCCAAGTAGTCCTCTATAAAAGCAAGTTGATTGTACATTTGAATAATAGTTTCATACTTTCTTTATCATATTCTTTGAAATTAAGAATATCATTACCACAATGCTTTTTCATTTATTCTACTTTTTCCTATTCAAGTTTTTTATCATATTTTTAGATACTTCAATCAAATCAATTCCAACAATGAGCAAGTATTTTTCTATATTTCTCTTTGCTTTGTCTATCTCCATGTGTGTTCCATATCAAAGATATTGAAATATATGGTGTTTAATCTTCACTTGAGGTCATGGCTGACTTTGTATTATATTTTATATATAAGCCTTTGGGATCTTATAAACCTTGTAAAGGATTTTTTAAAATGTATTATTTAAGCTAAAGGTCAAATTCTTAGCCTTGACTTGAAGGTAAATTGTAATTGGGTATAAATACCCCATCCTACCAACCATTTGATTATTGGTTGGAATGTATTATAATTTTCTTTAGTGATATAAATTGGTTTCTATGGGAACCCTCTTATATTATGTCTATTACTTTTTGTGTTACTTTTCAATAATTTTGGGTAATGTGTTATTCCATTTGGTTCTAGAGAATACCATTAAATTGAGTATGGTATCATAGTGGGTATTAATTTCCATTACTCTATTACTTATCTTCAACAAATTAACTTTTGTGGTGTCTCCTAAGGGAAATAGTGTTTGGAGTAGCTATAAGAGTTTTTGTAATCCATAGAAAATTTGTAAAAAAAAAACTCTAATAAAACCCTAGATAAACTTGGATCATAAGGATCTCACTAGATTCAGTAGATTTGTTGTAGGAGATTTTTTTTCTAATAAACTTATTTCTTCCTCTCTTGGCACTCAATATATTCAATTATTTTTTTTGTTCTTTGACTAAATGCATGCACTAGTTTTCAAATTGAGTTTTTTGAGGTTTTAAAAAAAACTTCACTGGTATTTTAAATTTTTTAAATAAATTCATTTCCTTTTCTCTTTCAGTATTTTACATCCAATAACATCATAGATGAGAGGATAGTTTGCATGGCCACCATGAAAGAGAAAAATAAGAGACTAAACATTATTTTATAGACCATGGATGATTATGAATTCATGGGTAGACTTCCATGTATGTTAAAGATCTATCATCTACTTGACAAAGTTGCTAAATTTGCCCAACAATTTTTTTTTTTGCATTAGCATGAGAGGATTTCCTTATTGGTTGTGATTGACAAAGGTTGTGTAGGGTAAATTGTGATAGATATAATGTGTTTGGATTGTTTGTGAAATTTTATGGGGATCCTAGTTCAACACTTTTCTTTATTTTACCTCTAGGTACATATTTTTCTACATTTGAAATATTTGGTCATTTCCCTCCATTTTTCATTTTTTAGAATTGAAAATAGGGAATATTCCATAAAATATTCCTTACATGGAGGTAAAATATGAACAAGGGAGGATACTACATAAATATAATGTAATCATGCATTGTAATAGGGTGCATGTATGTAAGACAAAAGAGGTAAAAAAGAGGTAATCCCCATTATTTATTACTTGTGCTTATATACTAGGGGATATCTAGCTAATAAAGTTGTTCTTAAGGTGTTAGGCCTATGACGTCATGATTTTAAAGCTTACAAACCTAATTTGTTAAAAATTATTGATGTTAATACCTAAAATAATAATGTCAACATATCTAAGTTGGCAACATGTGAAGATGATATGGAATTTTACCTCCCTTATTTTTTGCATGCTCATGATGACATGGTACCCAATGATGTGGCACCAAATGACATGAGTGGTTATAATATGGTAAGGGTGAACATGGAAGTTTTAAAAGAGCTTGGGCCCTAGCTGGATCAATAGCTAGGCCATTTCTTGAAATTAGATGTCCTAGGAGCTTTCCCTCCTTTATAGAAAAAATTGACTTTTTTGGATTGATAGATATACCAAATTCTCGATATTTTTCAAATTGAATCTGGTCAATCTGAGGTAGAGGCTAATGATCTTTTAGCGAGGCTTGATTCAAATTTCAAAAATCAACACATAGGCGAATATCTCCATTCTTTTTCTGCATCGAAACTAGATTTGCCACCCAATTTGAATGCTTGATGGGGTAAATGATTTTAGAATCCAACATTTTAGGAAGCTTCGCCTTCATCAGTACTTCAATCTTGGAATTGACTAGTCTCTGCTTTTGTCTGAAGGGTTTCACCTCATCATGCAACTCAATAGTATGTTGGATTACATATTTGTTATATCCCTTCAAATCATGGTAACTCCAAGCAACTATATCAAGAAATTCATGACATAAATATCTGATTTGTTCTAACTCCTCGGGGGTGCAATCTGTTCCAACCTTTATCAATTTTTGAGGACCTATCTCTAGTTCAGTATACTCCTTCTCATCTACTTTGATCATGTGCTTCTCTGACCTATAATTTTGATCAAAAAGGATTTCAAGTGTAATCAATCCTTTGGGGATATGATTATTCCTTAATTGAATAATCCCTTTGGCTTCTTCCTCATCAAGCGTTCTCTCTTCCACAGTACTCGCTTCTCTTGTCAAAAAATCTACAATCTGTTCATCACTTTTGAATACTTTCCAATACATGTTCTTGTCTGGGATCGAATGTATGTAAACTAACCTTACAGTCTTAGGTTTCCTCACTACATGCTCAATCAAAGAGAAGTTTGCTCCAAGAGATGCTAGAATATCAGCATGTTTATTCATCTCTCGTGAAATGGATTGAATATTCAATGTTGTGAAAGCCTCAAACAGGTCCCAAAAATTGTTGTGATATGCCTTTAGATAATGCTGCTTGGAGATGCACTTGTTTGTTACTTGATTCACAATCAATTCAGAGTCACCAAAAATCTGCAATTGTTCAATTCCCAATTTTTTTGCCTTTTTCAAGCCTAGGCACAATGCTTCATACTTAGCAACATTGTTAGTACAACTCCAGGTCAGTCGATATGAATATGTTTTCTATATGCCAGAGGGAGAAATAAGAACAATCCCTACTCCCACACCATTTTTGCATTGTGCTCCATCAAAATACAACTTCCATAATTGATCGGGCACAAAGTCTTGACCAACTTGATCAGGATGCAGTTTTACTTCAACCTCTTTGGGCTTTGTAATAGAGTAACAACCAATTTTAGTTTCCACCATGGCATTAAAATTGAGCATTGAAAATTCATCCTCTAAGCGAGGCTCATCCAAGACTTCATCCATCAAATTAGAATCTTCCAATTCTTCAGTTATCATATGAACAGAATGTTTGGACTTTTCTTCTTCTCCCATATTCTCTATATGAAAAGTAGAAGGCTTCTCATTGGAGATCCGAATTCTTCTTCCTTTGAAAGGAATTTCCAAGTGAGAATAATCCAGAGAAAGATAACCTCCCATATTGGCATTAAACTCCCTCGACAAACACATACTAAAATATGGTTCCAAATCGACCACAACTATCTCCTGAATTACTATAATTTGAAGCATACTATGTAAAACAATAGGAACATCCTTGATTACACCCACTATTTTCATGGGAGTCCCGTCCAACTGCAAGACATTGGGGCTACTTCTTGTATACTCCATTCCCATGACTTCACAAACTACCTTTGGCATGACAATTGTTGCAGCACCAGAGTTAATCATGCAGTTGTGCACTATCCAACCCTCCATTCTGAGTGAAAAATAAAATGGGGGTGGTTTGTTTTTTCCAATGGCTGAAGTAGTTAATGTTTGAGAAAAAATCTTCTGGGTAGGATGCTTCCCCTTATCTTTCACAAACTTCAATGATTCTTGTAATAGATCAACTTGCCCAGGTAATTGTAAAGCATCATAGAGACTAACCTTGGTTGGAATCTTCTTCAATTCTTCAAAAATATTGTATGCAGATGCACCGGACTCCCTCTTTTCATTAATGTCATCATATTTTCTCCAATATTGCTGAGTGGCTTCTACCCTCAGTATTTTAGTCAAATATGGGTACTTGAGCTTTTCTCTGGCTTGATCCTCTATTTCAGCTCTTGCCTGCGAAGCTGAGGCTTTTTTCTTGTAATCTTTCCTTTGCTCGTGGTGGGAAAATATCTTTCAACAAAACAGGTGAATCTGTCTTTGGTACTGAAATAGGAGCTTTCACTTGTACTTGTCTTCTTTCATTTTGCATATTTGGATCAGCCAGTACCCTTAATGGTTCCATCTCTATTGGATCTATAGTTACTAGCTTCTTCCCAATTCTCGTGAGAACTGAGACTTGTTCTTCAGATGGAACCATAAAATTATGATCCACCTCAAAAATCATATTAACTTGTCCTCCAGAAGATCTTGAGTCCAAGGTTTGCACATAGTTCAGATGAACCATACAAGTGTCTTCGTTGTGTGGATCATTACATGTAGAGCACCAATATGTTCTTTCTACAGGGCCATCTTCCTCATTCGTCAACACAGTCAGGTTCTTTTCAGGTACCTTACTTGTTGAAGCCGCTTGTTCTCTAGTGATTTGCGGAGGTTGAAATCTCCTGGGTTAGAAATCTCTCTCAGCCTGCTTTCTTTCAAGAACTGTGATTTTATTTCCCATCGCTCTTATAGCTGAATTAGTCAATTGTACCTCTTGTAATAGGATTGTGAAAGGATCATGATTTGAGGGCGTAGGAGGTTCCGATAGAGGTAGAGGTGCTGGCAGTGCTGGCAATGCTGGGAATGAAGTGGGAGCTGGTAATTGCGAAATGATTAGTGCAGGAAACTATGGAATAGTTGGAGCAGGGAGCTGGGGAACTGGAATGGGTGCGATCTGAGGCGCACTTGAGCTCCATGATGGAATAGGATACATGGAATGCATAGGCTATGAAAATAAACTAGAATACAAATGCTTAGGAAGATCAGGTAAGATGGGCATTGTTACCTTTGGTGGAAGCCTACCTCTAGCAATCAAGTCAGCTTTTGCCTTTTGTGCTTGTTCGAACAGCTCTAGAAATATAGTCACGTTGGACTGCTGAACAACCAAGCCGATGTCTATGTTAAAGGATCTGAGATAATAAAATACAGCTAGTTCATGAGCGATCCGAAGACCATCAGGAATTCTCTGCCAGCTTCTGGTAAATCTGACATTGAAGTCGGCTATCTCCTCCTACGGGTGCCTTTGAATTGCATTAAATTGATGCAATAAGGAGTATGGATCAGCTTGTTCATGAAATTTTTTGACTAAAAATTCTCCTAATTGATCCCATGATGCAATGGTGCCTGGTTGCAACGTTCAGTACCAATACAACAATTTCCCTCTCGGTGATAACACCAACAATTTTACCATTACGTCTTTGTCGGTTATGTCATGGATAGCCGCCAAAGAGGCTACATCGTTAATATGCTCATAAGCAATTTTACCAATACCATCATAGGTTGGCAAAGCTTTCAAAGTAGCTTGAGGGACTTGATTCTGTGTCGGTAAATTCAAGGCTCCCGAATCATTCCATGCTAAGAACTTCCTTGGTGGAGGATGCTAGGCCATTTGGACTGGTGTGTATGGTTGTAGAGGTGGAAAACTAGTAGCAGTACTAGATGAATTTGAAGGAACAAAGAACACACCAGCAATTTGTGAGGATGTTACAGAGGATATAAGTGGTGGGGAGACCAACTTAGGGTGTTCGCTTAATTTGTGGTTGTCAAGTTCAAAAAACTCAACAGGATTTTTAAATTTTTTAGCCTTCGATCTTGTGATCATGAAGTACAGCTTTCACTGTATCCACATTCGGAGGCTTATGGGTAGTGCTAAGTCACCAAATGTTCTAATTATACAGCATGAAGGCGAACATTAAACCTTAATACTATTAGAAGTGGAACTTTCAGTGTCCCACCGAGTTTGCCAAAAACTGTTGGTCACAAATCTGCCACAGGAAAGGATTTTATACATATACGCACCCTAGACTTGGCCAACATTGAAAGGCCGAGAGAAAGTGAAGTCTCCCGGGCCAATCTCCAGAGAGGGCTGGCTCCCAAGCTAATCTAAACTGGTTTTGAAGATAAGGATGCAGGAAAGAAATGAGAAATAACAGAAAGAAAGGGAAAGAACAAGAAAGAGATGGAAATATGGCCATAGGCCGGAGTGTATAATTCGGGGCAAACTAACAGCAAGAATTCCACCAATTTTTATGACATCTAATAAAGATAAAGCAACAAAATTGAACTCACACCTTTGTCGAGATAACCTCCAGATCACATTTCAATATATACTCACTAACTAGCAACATTCAAATTCAGAATGCAGAATTCAAAATCCAACAGCAAGAGCATGAGCATGAACAGAAATGACTTTTAAAATAGAGGGACATCACACACATAATAATGCTTGCAAAGTTTAGAAGCCAAGTCTCTTTGATTGATGCAGAGAACTTAGAGAGTTTTCTCGCAAAATGTCCAACCTTCTTTGCTTTAGATATACATGAATATTTATAGAGGTCTTCCCTCTCTCTTTTGCATCACAGCATTTAAAACATACAATAGATTTCGAATAGGTGATACACAAAATGTGCACTTGAAAGGAGAAACAATCCCCCTTAATCTGCATCAGAGAAATCACACATTAAATGACCATTATCAGGGCAAGCCAAAAATTTTTAGGAGATCATGAACAGAACTTTTAATGCTGGAGGCCTCTTTAATTTTGGTGGCGTCGAAAACTGCCTCAGGTTCTTCTATCTTGCACACATCGGTAATCAGCAATATTTAATCTTTGAGCCTCTTTGACCACGATCTCACAATCCATTGGAGAGCCTTTATCCTTATCTTCTCTTCACGTTCTCCTATGCAATCTTGAAGGAAAATGCAAATAGAACTGTATCGGGCCTTTGTTATTGCTTCTGTCGCAAAAAAGAGACAGGTCACAAAAATGCGACATGTCGCAAAATCGTGACACTTTTACCTTGTTGCCTTCTCTCTTCGATACCAGTCACAAAAATGCGACATGTCGTGATATCACGACATCTTCTCTTAGTTTAGCTTTGTCTTCCTGACATGTCACGAAATCGTGACATTCTCCTTTGTTTGGGATTCTTTCCTCAACATGTCATGAAATCATGACATTTTCCTTTGCCTGCCTTCTTCGCTACTCCAAGTCATGAAAACTTCACCATGTCATGAAATCATGACATCTTCTTCCTTCTGTGTCCTTTTCTTCTGTATACCCGTGAAACTGCAACATGTCATGAAATCGTGACATCATTCTCTTCCGTGGTCTTCATCTTCCTGCAAGGAGCAAAAATGGGACATGTCATGAAATCATGACAGTTCGTACTTAGCATTGTCTTTCAAGATCCTTCATCGTGAAAACGTGACATGTCACGATATCGCTACAGTTTTTTTTTTTGTGTACTTGTCAAATTTTGTTCCGTGAAAATGTGACAGGTCATGAAAATGTGACATGTCGTGAAATCATGATGTTTTCTTCGTTTGATTCTTTCATCTGCAACAAGGCACGAAAATGGAACATGTCGTGAAAATGCGACAGTCCGTACCATTTGGCTACCTCCTTGCTTCCTCCTCATGAAAACATGACATGTCGTGAAATCGTGACATTTCTTTGCACTTGGTCCTTCCACCCCAATATGTCATGAAATCGTGACACTTTCCTGCCTTCGCCTTCGTTGCCACTTCCCGTCGCGATATCGCGACAAGTTTCTCCTGCTTAACTTCATCCTCAAAAATGTCACGATATCGCGACATCTTTCTTGCCTTGTGTTTTTCTTTCAGCCCTTTCCATGATAACGCGACATGTCGCGATATCGTGACAATTTTCTTTAGACTTGCATTTTTCTGCCTTCTACCCATGAAAACTCGACGTGTCGTGATATCATGACATGTGTCCTTGGCGCTCTTCCTTGCTGCTGTATGTCGTGATATCGTGACATTTTTCATTACTCTGCTCTGTGACCACTGCAAGTCGTGAAACTACGACACGTCGCGATATCATGACAACTTTTCATTTTGATGCTCCCAAACCGCAACAAGTCACGAAACTCCAACATGTCGCGATATCGTGATAATTTTTCTTCCCTGCTTCTGTTGACTGTTTTGACCGTGAAAACGTGATAGGTCGCAAAAATGCGACATGTCGCGATATCGTGACAATTTCTTTACTTAGCTCTTTTTTGCATTTGGTGCCGCAAAACTGCGACAGGTCGCGATATCGCGACAGTTTCACTTTTGCACAAACTTGGTTATTTTGCATGAACAGCAACAACAAAAAAAAACAATGTGGCAAAAATGCCAACACATTCAAATAACTTATACACAATCAATATCAAATATAGAGGTATAAGGATAATTCTTTCATTAGCCAAACTCAATCAAAATAAGCGATCAAAGATCAATCAACAAGAAGATAAGGTAGAATGATAAAAATCCCAATGATCCCTTCAAAAAACTAACTTGTAGATTTTACAATACGAAACGACACAAAATAAATTTTTGTTATATTTGTATCAAGAAGCTTGAGGAAGCATCCAAATAGGTTTTGTTGATCTTACTCTCTTCTATGCATACAATGAGAACAATCTCAATGGTGAGATTTCACAAGCTCATGTAGTTGTTCATTTAGTGTTGGAAATCCACTTATTATGAGTAGTTTATAGATTTAAGAGAAACAAGGCACATTCTAAGCACAAGAACCTTCAATGGGATAACAAAATATTATATTTGGAAGAGTGTTGTCATTGTGGATATCTATTCCTTATAGGTGGAAGGTTATAAATATGGTAGTATTGGATCTCTTTTGTGTTTTTAGTGTTGGTCCAATATTTTATCTATCTATTGAATCATTCATACAAACAAAATATAGAGTTTTGGCATGAGTGTTAGGTGATCAAGTATATTCATTATGGATTCAAAATTGTTTCCTCTAGATATTGTGATGAGTTAAATTAGATGTACAAACCAGGGGATTGACTAAATTCTTCTACTTCTCCCTCTCAAAATAAATACTTTTTGACCATGGTGGTAGAAGTAGATGAGGAGAGTCAATTATGACATCATATACTTAGGAATATTAGCTATGGGTTACCAAGGTACATGAGTCATCACAAGATGGCTATTGGACTTCCTCACATATTCCCTCCAAGTGGTGCATTTAAGGGATGTGTTTTGGGGAACAATGATGCATGCTACACAACCCTTGAAGATCATTAATAGTAATATATATGGACACCTGAAAACACCTTCAATTTCAAGGAATAATTACTTTCTCATTTTCATTGATATTTTATCTCAAAATTTTTAGTTTTATACTATTCATACTAAAGATGGGACTTTTGGGAAGTTCAAGGTATTCAAAAAACTAGTAGAAAATTAGCTAGAGAGAAATCATAAATATCTTATATCAAATAGGGGATATGGCCACATGAAAAATAAATATTTTACTCTTCATGGTACTACATTTAAAAGGATTTTTCACTATACTTGATAACATAATGGGATAGCTGAGAGGAAAACAAGGTAATCATAGAGATGGGACATTATATGATTTATGTCAAGGGGATGAAGCATAAATTTTTATGTGAGAGCATTACTTGTGTTTCATACATCATCAATATATTTTACACTAGAGCTATTTGGGATGTGAAACCCCTTAAGAGGTTAACAGATGATAATATTTATGTGTCCCAATTTTATATTTTTGGGTCTTTAGCATGGGATTACATACCTAAAGAAATTCAAAAGGAGACACAAAAGAGTCATACATGAATTTTTTGGGTATTTAAATACCTCTAAGTCATACTGTCTCTATGATCTTTAGAGTCTTAATATTCTTATTCATAGAGATGTGACTTTTGATGAGGTTCTTCTAGCAGTCCCATCTAGTCCTCACCTAAGTTTTTAGTAAAAAATCCTCCTATATCCCTAATCTCTCTAGCAGATTATTTAGATTTTCTTATGGTATAAATTCATATTGGTTCTTAATCTTCATATTCTAGTGGAAGACATGTATTTATAGATTTAACCCCTCCTTAAGTAACGCCACCTTTAATACCTTATGTCTTAGATTTTAGGAATGTTGATCTTGACATACTATTTCCTCATGCCATGGAATTGGATGATGATGTGGGTGATGATTTTTATTTGGATGCTTTAGTTTTATCTTATTATGTTACTTTACCACAAGATGTATTTACATCTTCTATAGTTCATCCACCATACAAGTGGATTTGGACTCTTCTATAGGATGCTCATCCCATTTTCCTATGGAGTGACATTAGAATGCTAGGTTGATTATTATAGAGATACTCTAACATATTCTCAATCTAAGGGTTGACAAAAGTGGGAAGATACCATGTTTTCCAAATATGATTCCTTGATGAAAAATAGACATTGAAGCTTGTTTTTCTTCTAGAAGAGAAAATGTTGTTTGGTGTGAATGGGTCTATAGGACCAAGTACACTTAGATGAAGATGTTGAAATATATGATGATTAATATTCACTTGTGTAACAACCATATAAACCAATACAAGAGAGAGATTTGTTTTAATAGATAAGGTTCACAAAGAAGCCCTAATAATATTTTCAATATTATCAAGGCATAACCACATTTGAGATCTTGTCGTTGTAGATGAATTTCAAGTGGACAGGATAGACCAACGTCCCAAAATTTATGGGGTTCACCTTTCTAAAACTCTATGGTTATAAAATATACCTTCAATGATCCCCCCATATTTCTTACACTCTCTTCAAGTATAATACAATCTGATCACAACATAGGGTTTATCTCTTTTACTTCCTTTCTATAGAAAAGAGGATACCATTTCCCTAACACTACATAATTTTATCTATGCATGATCATTTTGGCATAATATCTTAGTGCTTATTCCACACCTCCATAGTGGGTGTTAATCTTACCTCACCTCCACGATGGGTATTAAACATACCACACCTCCATGATGGGTATTAAACATGGCCACCAAACCTAAGGTGCCAACATTGCATTACTAGATGGATGGTTTCTAATCCCATGAAATACGTTCGAGCCTCACTTCTTGGAACTTCCTCAAAGACTCACCGCTTTGGGGTACATTTGAGCCTCACCACCTAGGGTGTATCATCCATAAAATACTCGAGTATTGCATCACCGCAACTCCTCTCAGGTTTTGGGAACAACTTGACTCTAGGATTTTCTTTAAGATTTTAGTTTCATACCCTTAACTCCAAACCTAGAGGTTAACTGTTAGGAACCAATATCTATCCATTAATAAATATAAGTGTTATATTAAATATCACATAAAGCACAATGATAAAACTATAAATATAAACACTTATCCATAAATATTACTAGCTCTAATATTTATTTTATTCCATAAATGAAAACATGAGAACAAAGAAACTTGTTTCTCACTCTAAAAGGGAAGATATAGTAGTATAGTAAAGCATTCTTATTCACTAACAATTGAATTCAAAAAATAAATTATCTACTAATTATATTACTAACTTCCTTTAAATTTATATTTACAAAGAAATAAAATATTAACTCTGAAATATAACTCTCTTTTTTGTTGGATAATAAGGGGTTGTACTTGGGTCCCCCTCCCTTGACAAATTATAACTCTCTTCTTTAGAGCTTGATATTTTATAGATAAATACACTTCCTATCTCAATTGAGATGTTATATATAGAAACCTACATCATTTTACATAAAATGTTTGAATTCTTGATTTTCATTTTCTGGATCTTTTCAATTTTCTGTATGAATATAACTATTCCATAATTTAGCATCTTTGTTGACATTTTCTATAGCAACCTTCACAATGTCAGAACTTCACCTCTACTATATATGTCTTGCATATTAGTAGAGTAATATTTCCAAAATATCGCACTATCATAGTCCACTTTATCAAATTTGGATTTCTAGTTTCCTTCCTCATTGAATTTCTAGCCCTTCATTACTCTTCCCATCATTCGAACCCTAGCTAACAAATATTTACAATTTCATTTTTCACAACTTGAAAAATCGTCACTACCCTTGTTTTGAATGGTTGAATTCATAGGGTTCAATCTCCCTCAATATTTCTCATATTATTGCAATATGACCACTCATTTTAAAGCTATTCAAATTCCATAAAATTTGGTCCAAAAATCAACTAAATCAAATAAGTTTTCATAAAGATATGGCTCCTAAAAATGAGATTTAAAAAAAAAAAACCCTAATCCTTCGTATATTCTTTTTTGTAAAGAGGGAGGAAAAAGCACCCCAATACCTATGGTTTCCAAACCCACAGGCACACCAAAGATAAAAATAAGGGGTTTTAGTTGACCCAACATTCCACCCAACAACCTAAACTATTAACAACTCAACTTGTTATTGTGGTTCCCTTAGCTGATATGATCTCAAAAAAGTCTTCCACCCAAAAAATGCCAACCTTCCATGCTCCTTCAACCTAATCAGTCTTCCATGCTCCTTCAACCTTCCTAGCCTTCCACTCAGCATCTCAACCTTTTGTTGTAGCTCCTTCAGTTGGCCCAGCCTTCCATGCTCCTTTAGCCTTATCAGCTTTCCACGTTCCTTCAGCCATCCCAGCCTTCCACCCAACATCCTAGCCTTTTGTTGTAACTCCTTCAGCCATCCCAACCTTTCCCACTCCTTCAACCTTGATATTCCAAAGATAAACTCACCATTCAACCTTCCATGCTCCTTTAGCCTCTAGCCTTCCACGCTCCTTCAACCTTCAGATTTGTTGATTGTTAAAGCACCAAACCATTTTTTTTTAAATATAACTTCATAAGCATCTTTTTACTTTTTTTCATTCTACAATATTACAAAACTAATTCGACATCACATCCATCATACATCGGATGCTCAAATCAATATTTACATTAAACTTTAGCTATTCACCAATAAATTTAATTAGGATATATGTAAACTTTCATCCCTTATTCCAATTCTTTATCTTTTTTACTCTTCTTCTTTATTCTTTGCTTGAAGATGAAGTTAGGGATCAGGACAACTCATAGATATGTATGCAAATATACATGCTCTTTCAAGGTATGCAAGTACATCACGCAAGTAAAATAAATAAACCATGCATGATAAATGAGAGAATCTCATACTTCTCTCTATATTACTTTTCCCTATCTACACAAGCCTTAGGAAAATTAATATACATGCATATCATGTTTTCTTCCATATTTTCCAATACATTGCAACATATGAGATAATCCCATACTTCTCTCTATAATAGGTTTCCTATCTACTTAAGCCTAAAAAAAAACCCATTATATACTCTTTAACTAAGGAAAACCAATATTATTTCCTTCTAAATTATAATCAAATATTATATCTTTAACTAAGGAAAACCTAGCATTATTTCCTTCTAAAAGAATATAAAATATTATTTCTTTAACTATGGGAAACCAACATTATTTCCTTCATAAAGAAATTCGAACATAATCACTTTAACTAGGAAAAACCTAGCATTATTCTCTTTTATAATAAAATAAATTATTAATTCTTCAACTAAGAAAAACCCAACATTATTTCCTTCTAAAATAATATAAAATATTATTTCTATAACTATGGGAAACCAACATTATTTCCTTCATAAAGAAATTCAAACATTATTATTTTAACTAAGGAAAACCCAACATTATTTCCTTTTAAAATAAAATCAATTATTAATTCTTTAACTAAGGAAAACCTAACATTATTTATTTTTTAATTAAAATAAATTATTAATTCTTTAACTAAGGAAAACCCAGCATTATTTCTTTCTTTTTTAATTTTTTTTTTAAATAAAATCAATTATTAATTCTTTAAATAAGGAAAACCCAACATTATTTTCTTCTAAAAGAATATAAAATATTATTTCAACAACTATGGAAAACCAATATAATTTCCTCCATAAAGAAATCATAGGCTTATTTTCTACAACCAACCATAGCCAAGTTTAAGAATTTAAAGAACTTCTATACTATTTACAAAGTAAAAATCCTTCCTCATGCAACATAGAAGGAGCATAAAAAATATAAATAAAAGCACAAGAACACTCTTATCTGAAATAAGCCAACACCAAATTAACTCACATAGAGTACAAGGATAAATAGCTAACATCAAACCTAGTGCTAGCTTAAACTAAAACAAAACCACACCCTAGCTTCACACAAAAGCTTAGACACCTAAATGTTCCTCAAGAAATCTATCCAAAAAGCTAATTAATAAAAAGGGTTCTCAATCCATAAAAGATATAAAAGGTTAACAACAACATGAAACTCTCTAAAACAAACCCGAATGTTATTGAGGCTCCTATAACCAAAGCAAAACTATAGCAACAAACAATATAACAATACAAGCATCCATTAAAAGAATATGGCACATACAGAAGAATAGAAAGCAGTTAACAATATCCAACATAAAGTAAAAATGACTCTTGAGGAAAATACCTCTTCAACGTCCACACACTATGATAAGGCCTCTATGGCTAATAATCCATAAACTTCCTCATGTTTTCTTTTTCCCTTCAAATCCTCCTTTCAACTAGCATTTCTAATCTCTTCCCCTACTAACCATTCACTTCTCCTTGATAAAAACAACTAGATATAAACCAAATAATATGCAATAATCAAATCTAGCAAACGCTCTTGGTTTCCTTCCATACCGGCATTTTATTCACCATAAATGCATCTGTTACCAAGAATATCATGTAACTCAAAAAAATAATGTTACCAAGTGCCACTATTCTACTAACTTTAGGGTTTTAATAATAAACATTGGAGAACATTTCACCTAGTTCCTCTAATATTAATTTTTAATTTTTTTAAATGTTAGTTCCACTTACTAACATTAATATAAAATAATTAATTACTCATAAAGCTTAATCAACATATTTCTTTCTTTTTATCCAAATGCATCCTCCTATGCATAAACAATATATATATATATATATATATATATATATATGTGTGTGTGTGTGTGTGTGTGTGTGTGTGTGTGTGTGTGTGGGTGTGTGTGTGTGTGTGTGTGTACGATGTAGATATCTCCTATTCAAGGTTATTGTGTAAGATCTGGACATGTGACAGCGTCAAATGCATACATGATACGGATTGATGTAGGGAGGAGGGACGTTTTTGGCATAACTTCCCAAACTGTCAAACTTGTTTCAGCCATATTTTAGTCATACGGACTTAGATTAAGCTAAAATATTGAGGGTAGATACCTAAAAAACCCTAGAACATCTCCATCAATTTTTAGATCATTTGGAGCAACACAAATTCTAGCACATCCCTATGTGTGAACGAGATTTTTGGCAAGCAATTGTGCAAGGGTTTCATCTAGGTTGAGTGCAAATAGATCCATAGGTTGATTTTCGGGGCCTTTAGGCCCTAGCGGCCAATATTTTGTGGTTTCTATTCAATATTTTAGCAAGATATGTTGTAGGGGATCCAATATGGGTTATAAATATATCTTTCAATAGATCATACCATGAACTTGAGTGACAATGGCTTCCAGATTGCTACACAAAATAAAATGGAAAACCATACCTTTCCACAGTATCTAGGGCAAGGATTAAAGATATCACGAATCAAATTTCAAAAAGTTGATCAAAAAATGGCTCAGATCTCAAGTGAATCTGGTGCTAATATGCATCCATAAAATAAATCTATCGTGAAAGAAGACTCAGCCCCAAAAATAAATTTTAGGGATACCCTCTGTGGTGGACAGCCTCATCCCAATGCTAATATTAATCTTAGGGCTTCTCATAAACCTCTAATAATACCTAATATTGATCCCAGGAAAACAGATTCAGGATGTCTTAAAGTAGCTGATGAAACTCCTATTGTTAAGCTTGATATGGGCAACATTCAGACTGGCATTGAAGATCTGGAAAAAAAGAGGACTAATTTATTGGTTCATGGGTTTTTGTCCGAGCCTATCTGCTTTCAAATTCTGGGCTACAAAAATCTGGGAAACTAAAGGTGAGTTACAAATATCTATTTATCCAAATGGTTATTTTCTTGTTTTATTTTCTAATAATGAAGATAGAGAGAAAACTTTTCAAGGATGTCCTTGGTTCTTTGGAAGGGTAGGGCTTTTCATGAAGCCCTAGCATACTAAATTTAAAGCTAAAGAAGAAATTCCTTCTACAGCTCCTGTGTGGGTTAGACTCTTTGGCCTCCCTATTGAATTTTGGAATCCTATTGTTTTTTATTCAATTGAAAACTCTTTAGGAACTTTTATGATGATTGTTGACTGTACTCAAAATTTTGAACATATTCTTCATGGTTGAATTTGTGTTTTAATGGATTTTGACAAACCCCTACCTAAAAAGATCACTTTACAATTTTGGGAATACACTTGAGAGCAAGTAGTGGACTATGAGAACATTCCTTTTCACTATAGAATTCACCATGAATATGTTCATTTGGCTAGTGCTTGTCCAAATAAAATTCCTGATCAAAAGAAAGAAGATATAAACTCAGCAGGTTTCTAAATGCCTAAGAAGAAGAACACTAAAAAACTAGTTATGAAGGATCAATCAAAGTCATTTGCTATCATGTTTGAAATACTTTCCACAAATGATGTCCCAAGAGAGGAAGAGGAAATAATGGAAATAGAAATCTTAGAAACACAATTTAAAGATAAATGGAAGAACTCATAGATAAACCAACAAATCAAAGGTTTTCAAAAGAAAAAAAAAGGGGGAGAAAATTTGCACAAGAAAAACAATATTTTAAATGTCAAAACTTCAAATAGTACAGGTCCCAATATAGACTCTATTGAACCCTCTAGTAAAATTTTGGCTATGTATGAGCATTCTTCAAGGTTAGAAGCCATATCAGATTTAATTGGAGTAAGTCAAGAAACGGGGAAAAAAAATGAATATGGATTCTAATCAAAATGGAGGTCGCAAGACCAATCAATATCATATGGTAAAAGAAGCTAAAAAGCTTGTAGAGGAAGGTAAGATTAATGCCCTTCCCAAATTTTTTAGCCCTAGTATTAATGAAGATCATCACTTGTAATATTAGAGGACTCAAAGGGAGTATTTCAAAAAAAATATGAAATTAGAAGAATGATTCAGATAAATCATCCACATCTTGTTTTCCTTCAAGAAACGAAGATGTCAATAGAGGATATGGACTCAATTGCTAGTAAAATTTTTCCAACTGGAAAAGTCATTTCCCTTAGTTCGCAAGGGAATTTTGGTGGTATTGCTTGTCTTTGGGACCCAAAAGAGGTAGTTATTCACCATATGGTTGGCAGTTGGGATCTTTTAGCTATAGTTATTCAAAGTAGACATTCCAACCAAATTATGCTATGCATTATTGTTTATGCTCCGACTACTTTGGAGGAAAAAAGAATACAATGGAAGGATATAACTTATATTATCTCTCATTTTCTTGAAACTTGGATCTTGATTGGAGGATATTTCAATACCATCCTTTGTATGGATGAGAAAATATGGGGAAATAGAAATTTTGTCAAAAGCACTGACCTCATGAGCAAATATATTACAAACCTCCATCTTGTGGACATCCAACCATATAATGGTCTTATGACTTAGTCTAAAAGAAGGTAAGGCTTAGCTTGTATAATGGAGATATTGGATAGGTTTTTGCTCTCTAAAAATTTCTTAATCCATGGTCACATTCCTAAAGTGAAGACTCTTAAAAATATTGGTTCGGATCACTGGCCAGTCATAGTGGAAATGTGGAAAACCAATGTGAGTTTCTCTCCTTTTTATTTTCAATTAATGTGGCTTAGAGATAGTTCCTTTAGACCTCGTGTGCAATAATGGTGGAAGGAAGGTAAGCCTAGGTATGGGACTAAGATGTTCTATTTTGCCAAAATACTACAATACATTAAATCCAAAATCAATACTTGGATCTGGAAGGAGTTTGGGGATGTTCATAAAAAATATATGAATTTATTGCTCAACTTGAAAATTTGAATAAGAAAATATATTTAGATGGCCTCACAGAGAGTAGAAGTGCAGATGAAATTAAATTCACAACTCAATTAGAGGAATGGGAAAAAATAACTCTTATGGAAGCAAAAATCTAGAATTCATTGGCTCAAAGAAGGAGATCGAAACACAAATTTCTTCCACAAATCTCTTCTAGCTCGAAGATCTCACAACTTTATTTCTTTTTTGAAATCAGATTCTGGAGATGTTGTCTACACTTGGGATGGCATGAACTATATTGTTGTCTATTACTTTTCCAATATTTTTGTTGCTACTCCTCTTGACTCAACTTCTCAACAAAATTTTCTTCAAGCGATCCCTTCTCTTATCACTTCTAAGGAGAACTCTATTTTGACTACTCCTGTTACTATCATTGATCTTCAACAAGTAGTTTTTAAAATACAAAAATGGAAAACCCCAAGTCCTGATGGTTTTACCATTGAGTTCTACCAAGAGTTTTGGGATATCCTTCATGATGATTTATTAGAGGTGGTGGAAGAAGCCAGGAAAGGTAAATAAATTTTGAAGGTTATCGATAAAACTTATATTACTCTTGTTTCAAAATCTCAAGAGGTTGATCATATCTCAACTTTTAGATCTATTTCTTTATGTAATGTTCTTCTCAAAATCATTACTTAGATCATGGTAGAAAGGTTGAAGCCTTTTTTACATAAGATTATTTTCCCTGAACAAGAGGGTTATGTGGAAGGGCATCAAATAGTAGATGAGATAGTTCTTTCTCAGGAAGTCATCCATTCCATGGATATGCAAAAATATCCTTCCATGTTCATTCGGTTAGACTTATCCAAAGCTTATGACAGAGTGTATTGGCACTTCCTTATCAAAGTTTTGAGGCAATTTGATTTCTCTTAGGATTGGATGGATTGGATGGATTGGATTATGGGATGTATCTCTTCAGTTTTCTACTTAGTTCTTATCAATGGCATATCTTCCCAGTTGTTCCCAGCTTCCAAAGGTATTAGGCAAGGTGACTCACTAGCCTCTTATTTATTCAGCATTCTTGTTGAATGCTTGGGTAGGAATATAACCAAGAAGAAAGAAAATAAAACCCTTGAGGGAGTTACCATTGCTCATGGAGCTAGACCTATCTCTCATCTTTAATTTGTTGATGACTCTACTATTTTAGGTAAAGCTATAGTTAAGGAAGCTTCTAATATTAAGCAAATCATTAGCTATTTTTCTAAGGCTACTGGGAAATTGATCAATGAAGACAAATCTAAAGTCATTTTATTTCACTACTCTACCATACAGGAATCCATGGTCTTGTATAAATTAAGATATAAGAAGACCTCCCTTCTGATCACTTATTTAGGTATGCCCACCAATATTCAAAGGTAAAAAAAATATTGGAATTGGTTGTTGGACAAAGTCAAGAAGAAAATTGGAAAATGGACAAATAGGTGGATTTCTTTTGGGGGTAGAATCACCTTGGTAAAATAAGTCCTGTTGTGGCTGATCCACAACGTACCCCAAAATTGGGGACCCACCTTTTTGCATGTGTTCCAAGAAGACCGAAGTGGCCCATAGGCTAAAGTTCAAAGAAAAAAAGCAAAACACCACAAGGAGAAAAAGTGTCGCGATATCGCGACATGTTGCACCATCGCGGCCCAAAAAGAAAAAGTGTCGCGATATCGCGACATGTTGCTCCATCGCGGCAAAAAATGAAAAAGTGTCACGATATCGCGACATGTTGCTCCATCGCGGCCAAAAATGAAAAAGTGTCACGATATCGCGACATGTTGCTCCATCGCGGCCAAAAATGAAAAAGTGTCGCGATATCGCGACATGTTGCTCCATCGCGGCCAAAAATGAAAAAGTGTCGCGATATCGCGACATGTTGCTCCATCACGGCCAAAAATGAAAAAGTGTCGCGATATCGCGACATGTTGCTCCATCGCGGCCAAAAATGAAAAAGTGTCGCGATATCGCGACATGTTGCTCCATCGCGGCAAAAATGAAAAGTGTCGCGATATCGCGACATGTTGCTCCATCGCGCAAAAGAAAAGTGTCGCGATATCGCGACATGTTGAATGGTACATGTTGAAAAAGTGTCGCGATATCGCGACATGTTGCTTTGTATCGCGACATGTTGCTTCCGACCAAACAAGACAAGAAAGAACAAGAAAAGAAAAGTGTCGTGATATCGCGACATGTTGCATTTTCACGGAGGAAAAAGTGTCACGATATCGCGACATGTTGCATTTTCACGATTCAAAAGCAAAGGAAAAGAGCAGAAAGAAAAAGTGTCGCGATATCGCGACATGTTGCATTTTCGTGGCTGAAAGCAACAAAAGACAGAAGGGGCCAAAAGTGTCGCGATATCGCGACATGTTGTATTTTCGCGGTTCAAAAGGGGTAGGCAGGCTGAGGAGCAAGAAGTGTCGCGATATCGCGACATGTCCCATTTTCGCCAAGGTAACAGACCTGCATAATGACGTGGACATAAGGACAAAATCCAGTAAATAAGACCAAGCGTTACATAAGAAATATTTAATGATTGGAAATCATTTAAGATGGTCGTTACACAGGGAAGGAAATGGACACAAGCCTATGTGGAGAAAACGCAGCAAAGGGCCACAAAATGGAAACCGAAGCACACGCATGCAGGGAAGGTGAAACGAACAGTCAGGGAAGGTGAAACGAATAGCCATCGAAAAATGAAAGCGAACCGTCATGGAAGGAGAAAACAATTCTTTCAGAAAGTTTAAATACACCATTCAAAGAGGCTAAGAGGGGAGGAGAATTGTTCAGAGAAGATTGCAGTAATGAAGGCAAGGCCTTAGCACTGGGTTTCTCTGGATACTTTCTTCCACATTGGACTGGTTTTTCTTCTTCATGGACATGGGTTGGAAATCCCGACGAGCAGAGTTGCAGAGCTGAAGGCGATAATGCCATTCTGGGCCTGTTTGAGTCGTTTTTCTTCCATGGACTGGTTCGGGAAAACCAGAAATTCTGCTATTGTAAAATGACACATTTTTAATGCAGAAGTGTTCAGAAATTTGCATCTTGTGGGCAAGAAAGAAGGAGATTTTCTTTGCATGCTATGGATTTAATGTTTATTCTTTCATCTTTTCAGATTTCGAATTTATAGATAATGTTGATGCCATTTCTTTGGG
This sequence comes from Wollemia nobilis, assembly GCA_028583015.1. Classification (NCBI taxonomy): domain Eukaryota; kingdom Viridiplantae; phylum Streptophyta; class Pinopsida; order Araucariales; family Araucariaceae; genus Wollemia; species Wollemia nobilis. The sequence goes on along the minus strand of JAQPPZ010000523.1, from coordinate 3,572,248 downwards.
TTACATTAGGCGAATATTTGAAATCTGAATTTTATTTCGTACCCTAGGAACCAACACTTAGCTTATCCGGATTGTGCTTGTTTGCAGGTCCAATAGGTTAGGTTGCATGCACGGAAACCTCACATCTTCGGTTTTGTCGAAATAGGATAGCATCATACTGAATGCATTTTAGTTTCAGTTTCTGCATTTCATTTTCATTTTTTTGCATTTTATATTTTTCCAAAAGTTTTAACTTTTCAAGGCATTAAAATAAACATCTAAAAAATATCAAAATCCAAAAAATAATGAACAATCACTAAAGTTTCATGGTGAAATAAATCAACATTGCCCCTTGTTTACAGTTACTTGCAATCACTAAGGTGTTCCAAGCATTTAAATTGAATATCTTTATTTGAGATTACTAATACACATATGCAAATGCTAAATACAGTGGAGACCTTGGAGAAGTCGTTTGTTTAACTTCTTTGCAAGAGGGGATTTGGAACCCAAATCCTAAAGGAGAGTGTACTTTCACAATCGGGTGAAAATACCACTCAACAGGATTGGCGCTAGAAGGAGGGCCTGAACCGGTTTATTTCAGTGTGATTTAAATGCTATAGGGATTTAAATTTTGAATAGTTCATGCCCTATTGATTATTATCTTTAGCCCTCTTTTAACAATACAACCTTGTAGTGTTAAAGGGAGGACATGAATTGCTATGCATTGTTCTAACGTTTTTTGATTGTTCATACAGGAATAATCTGTCTTGATTTGATTTAAAAAAAAAAAAAATTCTTGACTAGCGAGGTTGTCTCCACGCAATTACTTTCATTTGATTTTAATGGATACATCTCTTGGTTGATGCTAACATGATTATTCATACGTTACATGTTTGATATTTGCTAGTCATTTCAAGGTTTCTTTCATGCATGACTAACAAATTGGTTTTGAAGTTATTCTTTGAATTCCATTAATTGCAGATTTTTCTGTGTGTCGCAGGTCTTCTTCGAGGTATTTTCCACGGCCCTTGTAGGATTATCATCATCGATTTTAAATCAAATGGCCCAACCTCCACCAACTCCTTGGTACGGAGCCCATAACATTCCTTTGAATATTGCAGGGGATATTCATGAGATCCCTAGGAATATAGAGAGATTTTTGCCCAAATACAAATCGGATGGCCCAAGGACCGCAGAAGAACATATTCAGGCCTATAGGGATGTTTTGATAAGATTGCAAGTTCAACATGAAGATGTGGCTTGTAGACTCTTCCCCATGAGCCTAGCCCAAGTGGCCTACGAATGGTATATTTGCTTACCTTCTGGTTCCATTACGTCATGGACGCAAATGGAGAATGCTTTTGTCAACCAATTCAGGTCACCATTAGATCCCACAATCATCTATAATCAGTTCATTACATGCAAAAGAGGCCAGGGTGAGCCAATCCGAACTTTTAATCAGAGATTTTAGAAGTGCTATAATAGAGCAATTCGACATTTTGCCATTGATCCCGCAGTAGCTTTGCAAATATATTTTGGGGCATTGGATCCTATGACGACAATGTTTGCAAGGCAAAATCCTCAAGTTACTACGCTTGCTCTAGCCTACAATGAAGCTATGACCATTGAACAACAAATGACACCACAGTATTATGGGTTTTCCCAGATGCCTATGGTAGGACAATATGGTCCATATGGTCAAGCCCCTATGATGAACCAGATCATGGCACCACAGATATCAGACATAAATGCTTTGCCTTATCAACAACCATATTCATCAACACCCGCTTACGCACCCATTCCAATTCAACCAATCACATCCATCCCCCCCATTACTCCATTTTTGCAAAATAGTCAACAGACTATGCAAGGAGCTAGCCTGGTTAATTCTCAGGCTATAGTTCCTTTTCCCAATCCAATTCCGATTCAAAGTGTGAATCCTTACGCAAATCCTATTGGAACTAGCAATAATATAGCTCAACCAAAAGAGATTTATTCAGAGGTTGAAGAACTCAAAAATATGGTTCACAAATTGAGTAATGATTTGGTTCAAAAATAGAAGTATGAATCCCATGCCCCTCACCCAAATCAAAATTTCAACAATAGAGGGAGACAGTGGAATACGAAGCCAAACAATGGGGGTGTACCTTCCGCTATTGCTAATCAGATTGATACTTCTGCAGGACCAAGTCACTCTAGTTCCATTCTTAATATTTCTGATTTTGCATGGGAAAACGGGTGTAGATTGCATGATACAAAGGAGCATAATGAAAGGAATTGTCCCGAAATTGCTATGTATACTCATTGTCTCCAAGCTCAAGTGGATGGTTTGGAACTTGTGCCAAATAAGGGTCCACCCCAACATCAGCAAGGAGAAGACAACATTCTGGTGGTGGAAACTTTATATCATCAAGAGAGTGATGACCAAGAGGATCCACACCTTCCAAATTGTGATAAAATTGAATCATGGGTTACAAATTTGGATTATGATAGCTTTACCAATTTGAATTCAAGAAATAACCCACTTTTGGAAATAACTGGACCATCTATGGAAGGTGAAGGCGAATTGGATGAGAAATATGTTGATGAATCAGAAGATGAATTGGATGAGAAATATGTTGATGAATCAGAAGATGAATTGGATGAGAAACATGTTGATGAATCAGAAGATGAAGAAGAAGTGCTTGAGCGTCACGACCTGAACTTGGAAGATGATTACTATGATTCATGGAAGAAATGGGAAGAGTATTATCAATCTGAATCTTCTAACAAACTTATTGCATCAAATAATATGCAGGATAACTCAATTGCTTCCTCGCATGAGGATACTATGAATCCTGTACAATTTGAGAAAGTTTTGGAAGAGGAATTTGAATCTCATCAAATTTTGGAACATGATAAGGATTCTACAACCATGAACCAAGAAAGAGAGTCACTTGCTTTAGATCCCTTTGAAGGAAAAGAAATTGAAAATCTTGATCCACGTACTTGCGCTACGATGATTATGCCATTTCAGAATGAGAAAATTACAAAACCTGAATCATTTGGGTTTGATATCATTGATGATCCAATTGAAAATCTCACGTTACCCAAGACAACCCAAGTGACTGATCACGAAAAGGCGTTAGATAGACAAGACTTATGGTTTGAAAGGGATGGACATATTTTCAATTGGGTACCTAAGTTTGGTGCCTTTGATAAACAGGTCATTGAGAAAGAACAAGTGCTACGTGATGATGAAGGTCATGAGAGGGAAAAAGAATTTTCAAATCCTCTTCAGGTAAGGTCAAATGAAAGCATGCCAAAGGTAAAATCTCATCTTTTTGGTTTCACCATGCAGAATTCGAAGGGAGGTTTGCCTAATGAATGGTTTGATTCAAATATCATTAATGTTATGGCTTTATTGAAGGAAAACGAAAGCTTATTTCTACACCGTGAATCAAAGTGCGGAATGAACATCTTAAAGAATAGACATAAAGGAATTGAATATCAATCATTGTCTAATCAATTTGAAAATTTGAAACTCCACCATAGGATTATTAATGAAACTAAATCAAATTGGTATGGTGAGAGGGGCAAGTGGATATTTGTTTCTTTGTTTGGGTTGATCTTGTTTTTGTTGGATTCCTGCAAAACTGGATATGCGTATCACGTCATATATCTTTTAAAGAATTCTAATCAGGTTTGGGATCCGGGGAAATGATAATCCAAATTTGTTTTGTTTTTGTACATTTGTATATACTTTTGGTTTTCGTGTTTTAGTTTTAGATTAGATCTCATTTTGGTTTTAAGTTTTGTGTGTTGGTCCTTTGGACATTTTTGGTTTGTTAAGTTAGATCCTTATGAATGTTGACTAAGATTAGGATAATATGAAACATCGAAATTGTATTGCAGAAAGCTCCATGAATTTTGCAATCACATTAAAGAATATCGTTTGGAACTTATGATGCAGGAAGTTGTCAGTTTTATAAATTATGGCAAAGTAGGTGGTATACTCCATCCGCATTTCAAAGGGAGCAATGCATTCATATCTCATGTACATTCCGCATTGCATATACATTCCATCTCAGTTGCATCTTCATTTCATGTACAATCATTGAGAAGGTGTCGAATCCTCTTAGGATTATTACATAACATATATTAAAAGGATCCTAAGGTTGGGAACTGATGCCCGAACTATCTTGAGCCAAGCACGTTCTACGCATATTAAAGAGAATCTTGAGCAAAATGGTCAAAACCATACTTGGAAGAAAAGGTGAGGCGAAAGGAGTATTTTGTGCCTGTCCTATTATGCAACATAATCCTTAAAACAGTGGTTTTCACCACTCCCATAGTGCTTAAAGCCTAAAATCAGAGTAGTAAGGATAGGGTTAAATCCTCATCGAACTTAGGTTGAGGATCCAACTCCCCAAAGCTCTGATTTGACCTTCATGGAGTAGTAAGGATAGGGTCTAATTCTCATCTCGCTTAGGTTGAGAATCCGATTCCCCAAAGCTCTGATTTGACCTTCATGGAGTAGTAAGGATAGGGTCTAATTCTCATCTCGCTTAGGTTGAGAATCCGATTCCCCAAAGCTTCCATTTTGCCCACTCAAGAACTTGAAACTCAAAAGAAAATATTTTTTCATTTCTTTATTAATACTGGACTGGAAGGATCGTACTACATGTCCCTTGCAAGGATGGGTAGTCATCACCAAGGTCCAAGAAATCATAGTAAAGTCAAATCCTGGATTATGGGGTTAATCTCCACCGGGGCTATAGACGCCTGGCTGGCAGTGGAGTATGCTCATGCGTGGCAACATGTCTTGTCTAAAAGCAAGACCACTGATTGCTCAAACGGACAGGCTAGCCTGACAGTTTCATCCATAATAGGTTAAATCATTTTGTTCAAGATGAGATAATGAACTCCAGATCAGAGTAGTAAGGATAGGGTTAAATTCCCATCTCGCTTAGGTTGGGAATCCGATTCCCCAAAGCTCTGATTTCACTTACACTCGCACATGGGTTCAAGATGGTAGTGACACATAACCAACTTTGGGATCTAGTAAATTAATTCAGTATACATATATTTGGTCCTAAGAGGGTTTGACAGTTTTAATATGTTTGTTCATGATACTAGAAGGTCTGAGCCTTTGCAAAGCAGGTTGCTATATCTCTAGCATCTTCATCATACATCAAATCCTGCACAAATCATTCATAGCCTTGCATACGAATCATAAGTGAAACTGACAATGGAATGTGATCAATTTCAAATGATAGGGAATGAAGCACATTGCACACACCGAGCTGATGCTTAATAATTCTAATGTTTCATGTATTTCTCGTCTAGTTTCATTCTTGGGATATTTGCTAACGCTTGTATTTGAGTCTGTGTTTTCAGGTTGAGTTCTCACCGAAATGCTCAGGAGCATTTCCCAGCAGAGTCGCCATTTGTTGTGGCTGATCCACAACGTACCCCAAAATTGGGGACCCACCTTTTTGCATGTGTTCCAAGAAGACCGAAGTGGCCCATAGGCTAAAGTTCAAAGAAAAAAAGCAAAACACCACAAGGAGAAAAAGTGTCACGATATCGCGACATGTTGCACCATCGCGGCCCAAAAAGAAAAAGTGTCACGATATCGCGACATGTTGCTCCATCACGACAAAAAATGAAAAAGTGTCACGATATCGCGACATGTTGCTCCATCACGGCCAAAAATGAAAAAGTGTCATGATATCGCGACATGTTGCTCCATCACGGCCAAAAATGAAAAAGTGTCACGATATCGCGACATGTTGCTCCATCGCGGCCAAAAATGAAAAAGTGTCGCGATATCACGACATGTTGCTCCATCACGGCCAAAAATGAAAAAGTGTCGCGATATCGCGACATGTTGCTCCATCGCGCAAAAAGAAAAAGTGTCACGATATCGCGACATGTTGCTCCATCGTGGCCAAAAATGAAAAAGTGTCACGATATCGCGACATGTTGCTCCATCGTGATAGAGAAGGAAAAGTGTCGCGATATCGGACATGTTTTCCCGGAAGTGTCGGATATCGCGACATGTTGCTTCACGGCAAATGAAAAAGTGTCGCGATATCGCGACATGTTGCATTCGCGATCAAAAGCAAAGAAAGAAGAAAAAGTGTCGCGATATCGCGACATGTTGCATTTTCAGACCAAACAAGACAAGAAAGAACAAGAAAGAAAAGTGTCACGATATCGCGACATGTTGCATTTTCGTGAGAAAGAAAAAGTGTCGCGATATCGCGACATGTTGCATTTTCGTGATTCAAAAGCAAAGGAAAAGAGCAGAAAGAAAAAGTGTCACGATATCGCGACATGTTCCATTTTCATGATTCAAAGCAACAAAATACGAAAGGGGCCAAAAGTGTCACGATATCGCGACATGTTGTATTTTCGCGGTTCAAAAGGGGTAGGCAGGAAGGAGGCAAGAAGTGTCGCGATATCGCGACATGTCCCATTTTTGCCAAGGTAACAGACCTGCATAGTGACGCGGACATAAGGACAAAATCCAGTAAATAAGACCAAGCGTTACATAAGAAATATTTAATGATTGGAAATCATTTAAGATGGTCGTTACATAGGGAAGGAAATGGACGCAAGCCTATGTGGAGAAAACGCAGCAAAGGGCCACAAAATGGAAACCGAAGCACATGCAGGGAAGGTGAAACGAACAGTCAGGGAAGGTGAAACGAATAGCCATCGAAAAATGAAAGCGAACCGTCATGGAAGGAGAAAACAATTCTTTCGAAAAGTTTAAATACGCCATTCAAAGAGGCCAGGAGGGGAGGCGGAACTGTTCAGAGAAGATTGCAGTAATGAAGGCAAGGCCTTAGCACTGGGTTTCTCTGGATACTTTCTTCCACATTGGACTGGTTTTTCTTCTTCATGGACATGGGTTGGAAATCCCGACGAGCAGAGTTGCAGAGCTGAAGGCGATAATGCCATTCTGGGCCTGTTTGAGTCATTTTTCTTCCATGGACTGGTTTGGGAAAACCAAAAATTTTGCTATTGTAAAATGACACATTTTTAATGCAGAAGTGTTCAAAAATTTGCATCTTGTGGGCAAGAAAGAAGGAGATTTTCTTTGCATGCTATGGATTTAATGTTTATTCTTTCATCTTTTCAGATTTTGAATTTATAGATAATGTTGATGCCATTTCTTTGGGTTACATTAGGCGAATATTTGAAATCTGAATTTTATTTCGTACCCTAGGAACCAGCACTTTGTAGAATGAACAGGTAACTTTATTCTTGTGAACAAACAAATATATATTACAGTCGAGGCTCCAAATAGCCCGTAATAAAAGGATCTGAGAAACAATATAGATCCCTAATTCAAATGTAATAACCAACTATTATAATAATAGTGTATACACTAACAATGGTTGTTATTCTAACAATGAAATAAAGTAATAATAGAGAATTACTATGGTAATTCTAACATCCCCCCTTATTACATTATTTGGGTAATAATATAACTACTAGCTATACTAACATCCCCCATGATTACATCATTTTGCAATACAAAGAGAGCTGCGAAACAATTCAAATTTGACACGTGCAAGTGCCTTAGTGAAAATGTCTGCAACTTGAGCATCGGTGGGAATGTTTTGAAGCTGAATTCGGTGCCTCGAAACTTCATCTCGAATGAAATGACATTGTGTGTCAATGTGTTTTGTTCTTTCATGATGGACTGGATTCTTGACTAGGTTCAGAACACCACGATTGTCGCAAAACAAGTGTATTGGAGATTTGGATGGATGACCCATACTTGTGAGAATGCGACGCAACCATATCACTTCGCACACAGCTTCACGTGCGGCGCGATACTCTGCCTCTGTTGATGAAATAGCAACCACCTGTTGCTTCTTGCTGTGCCAAGAGACAGGACCGGATCCAAGATGAAAAATATATCCTGGAAGTTGACTTGCGATCATCAAATGATCCGGCATAGTCGGAGTCCGTGTATCCTTGCAAGAAGAATTTGTTGTTCCTCTTGTATTCTAGGCCATATTCCATTGTGCCACGGACATAGTGAAGAACACGTTTTTCTGCTTTCCAATGAGTGGTCTTAGGCTCCTGCATGAACCTCGAAAGATAGTTGACAGCAAATACGAGATCTAGCCTAGTATTGGTCAGATATATGAGACTCCCAATCAACTGTCGATAGAGAGTACCATCTACCTGAGGTGAATCATCATATCATGATAACTGAAGTCCGGTCTCCATCGGAGTTGCCATTGGCTTGCAATCGGTCATGCGATATTTTTCTAGCAATGTCTTGGCATATTTTTTACGAGACACTTTGATGGAGTGCTCCTTACGGCTGAATTCCAGGACCAAGACGGTAATGGAGAAGTCCGAGATCTGACATCTCAAAAGATTGACACAAGTCTCTTTTGAGAGTAGAGATCATAGTTTCTGAACTCCCTGTAATGAAGCGAGATCATCAACATAGAGTACAAGCAACACTATCTGAGAACCCTGTTTCTTGAAATAGAGGTTTGCATCTGACGGACATCTCTTAAAACCATGCTTGCAGGAGGTGATTGTCCATTTTTATATACCAAGCTCGAGGAGCTTGTTTCGAGGCCATATAAGGATTTGACCAATTTGCAAACTTTCTGCTGTTGGCCTTCCACTGCAAATCCTTATGGCTGAGTCATATAGACTTCTTCTTGGAGATCACCATTCAGAAAGGCACTTTTGACATCCATCTGATGAACTTTCCACCCAAACTGTGCTTGCCATAGCACAAATAACTCGAATTGTTGTCATCCGAGCAGTAGGTGCAAAAGTTTCCTCGTAGTCAATGCCTTCCTTTTGAGCATAGCCCTTTGCAACAAGACGGGCCTTATGCTTATCAATTGTCCCATCTACTTTGTACTTGACTTTATACACCCATTTGCAGCCAATGGGTTTCTTTCCGTGCGGCAGATCGACAAGCTTCCAAGTTTTGTTTTTCATCAAAGACTTATACTCTGCATCCATAGCGACCTTCCACTGAGGCTCACCGAGAGCAACTTGTCTTGATGCGGGTTCAAGATCGTCTATGGAAGACATAAACACCTTATCACTATCAATATCCATATCTTCTGTATCTCTTCTTTGGATCTACAGAAAGTTCTTCAAAATATTGACACAGATCATCAACCCCAGTATTCTTTGTTGCGGCTTTCTCCTGTCGAGCCATGCTTCGAGTACGAGGCCTATCCAAAGTCAAATCTGGTGGAGTAGATAGCTTAGAGTCTTTGATTGTATTTGTATACCACTTTGGATTCTTCTTCTTAGGTGTTGAAGAAGATGCGGAAGAACCTCCAACCTTTGATGAAGGAGATTTAACAACTTTGAGTTTCCACAAGGTCTAGGTATACATCTGATGTGTTTGCTTGATGTGAAAGCCTCATCAAAAACAACATCTCTACTTATGTGAATCTTCTTGGTTAAGGGATCAATCAAACGATAACCCTTAGAGTGCTCATCATACCCAAGAAGAATACACTTCAATGTCTTCTCATCTAGCTTCTTCCTTTTCTCTTTTGGTATGTGCATGAAAGCTTTACATCCAAAAATGCGTAGATGAGAAATGGAGGGTTTCCTACCACTCCATGCTTCTTGTGGAGTCATTCCTTGTAGGGCCTTTGTGGGTGCCCTATTCAATAGATATATTATTGTGGTGATAGCTTCTGCCCAATATAGTTGCTCAAGTCTAGCTCCTGTGAGCATGCAACGAACCATTTCCATGATGGAACGATTCCTCCTTTCGGCAACTCCATTTTTTTGAGGAGTATAAGCAGTAGTTAACTGTCTTGTGATCCCATTTTCTTTCAAGAATGCAGAAAATTCTTTAGAGGTGAACTCCCCCCCTCGATCTGAGCGGAGGGTCTTTATAGAAGTCCACGACTCCTTCTCAACAGATTTCTTGAATTGCTTGAAAGAAGACAAATGCTTCAGATTTCGGTTGAAGAAAGAATACCCACATCTTTCGTGAGTAATCATCCACAAATAACTAAAAATACCTCTTACCCCCACACTTGTTGGGAGTGAAGGGACCGCACGAGATCGGTATGAACCAACTCCAGAGGTTTCTTTGCTCTAGTAGAGCTCTTTTCAAAAGGCACTCTATCTTTGCTTTCTCGCCAAGCGGTCGAGCAAATTGGTAAAGTGGTAGAAAGGGAAGGAAGACCCTTAACCATCTCATACTTACTTAGCTCAAGTAAGTAACCAGAACTCAAATGTCCATATCTCTTGTGCCATAGGGAAGTTGCCTCCTTTGTAGAGACTGTCATGGCAACATGTGGAGTAGAGATAGTATCTAAGGCAAATAAGCCATGCTTATATGAAGCGGTTGCAATGTTCTTACCCCTCCTGGTAATAGAACAACACTTCTTGCCTCCCTCAACACTAAAGTTCACAACCATATCTTTGTCCAGAATTTGTGTGACTGACAACAAATTGTTTGCCAATCCTGGAACATAGAGAACTTTATCAATCTGACACTTGCCATCAGGAAGAGTGACTGAAACAGTGCCTTCTCCACTGAACCTTGTAGGTTTTATCATCGGCAATAGTGACGGGTTTGCCCTCTTTGGCCTCAAAAGACTCAAACCATGATTTGTCACCGAGTCATGTGCTTACTGCCTCCAGAATCAACATACCATATAGGATCCGTCTGCTTGGACACTGTGGTAGTCATGAGAACTTTGTGAGCTCTCTCAGAATCCATGTCAGATTCTTCAACGACAACATTCACTTGCTATTTGTTCTTTTGTGGTTTGTTTCGGCCTTTCTGTTTTGATTGCTTATTCTTATGCCAACATCTGTTTGTATCATGACCTTCTTTGTCACAGATCTTGCAATATCTCTTTTTCTGTTGTTGAGGTTGTTGAGTTTGTTTCCCTTTTGAATCCTTTTGTGAATTCCCTCCCTTCTAAAAATTACCCTTCTTATGGTTCTTCCCTTTCCTGTTGATGTAGAGAGCAGTGTTAGAAGAATCATCTCTCTGTAGTTGGCGTGCTTCCTCCTCTTGAAGCATATTAACCAATTCTACAAAAGTAACTTTTCGTTGTGATACATGAAGGGAAGTAATCAACACCCGATAAGAATCAGGTAAAGCTCTCAATACAACTGAAGTAAGGAGCTTGTCTTCAATTGGTTCTCCCAAAGAATTCAACTTTGCTTTCAATTCAGAAACTCTGCAAAGAAAGAATTCAACTGTCTCACCTCGCTTCATGCTCGGAATGTGTAATTGAGATTGAAGAAATAGAATGGTGGAATCATTCTTTCCCTCATATATAGTATTAAGGGCATCCCATGCCGCTTTACTAGTTGCACAGTCAGCAATATGGGGTTGGACTTCATCAGACACAACAAGCAAGATGAGCACTTTTGCTTTCTTGTCTAGCTTATCAAAGTCTCTTTGAGCATTAGATGGAGTTGTAGCACTAGCAATAGGTGAAGGTCTGGTTGTTGCTCCAGATACAACATCCCATAAATCATCCATTGCTAGGATGGCCTTCATCTTATTTTTCCATGGTGTGTAATTAGGACCTTTCAACAACTGATGAGAATGAGTCATTAGTTTTGCAGACATGATGAAGGTTCCTTATAACACCAATTGGTCCCCCTTTCGATATACCTTTTTCTAGGCCGTTATACCGTACAAAATACCCGCCCTTACGTGAGGGAAACTATAGGTATTTAGAAAGATCAACAAAAATCACCCGCCCTTACGTGAGGGAAACTATAGGTGAGCTTTAGAGATCATACGATACGTGGAACATAAGCGATACTGAAAGGGAATCGCCTTGTTGATGGCACCTACCATAGAAGATTCTTCTCATGCGTGGGGCGTAACTTCCCCTAAACACTATGAAGAATACTTCGTCAGGATTTACGCCTAAACACAAGAACGATTAAGGGTAGTGGATGGAGTAAAAAAAATGCAAAATGGCAAACTTATCTCTCCCCGACGATTTATAGAGAACAAGCTCAGACGTCGTTGTAGCAGCTATATTAGGCGGCGGATACAGTAGCGCAATCACGACAGCTTTACCTGTAAGTGCTGGCCAAAGGTATCACAAATACCGAACGTTGCAGTGCAATAAATTGCACGGATGGGTTTTAATTATTTCGGGGACTTAGGGAGTGAATTTGATTTTAACTTTTAATGTTATAGTGCAAGAAATCAAATATGCAACATACAACAAAAAAAGTGCCCACAGGAATAACCCACTAGGTGTCGGGCACAGCCGAAAATGCACCTTTTACAATTCGCCAAATTGCTATTTTTCAAAAAAATTACTCTCTCTATCCCCCCCTTTTTATGGTATTTTAACAATTTATAAATTTTGAAAAAAGTAAAATTTAATCTTTTAATAAAAAATATTTCATATTTAATTAAATAAGTTTCTAATTAAATTAAAAAAAATAATTAAGAAACAATTTAATTAATATAAAATATTAATTATTAAAAAATTAAAACTTTAATCAAAATTAAATAAAAAACTTATACCTGATTTTGTTGTCGGTGGGGTCGGCGGGATTGGAACCCGCGACCTCAGGGCTCCCCGAGCCCTACCGCGTAGCTCACTGCCAGGTGAGCTAGCGGGCTGATCCGCTTGGATCAGGGGGCGCCCTCCTCTTTCTAGAGAAGGCACGAGCCCGCAGCTCGTCCTGGCCGTGCCTCCACCTCTGCCTGGTGGCGTGTGAGGGGCGCGTTGGGCGGCGGCACTGAGTAGCGCATGGGCGGTGGCTCCTCCACAGCGGCCAGTCCACAGTAGTGACGATGCTCCTCCATGCGGGGCCTCCCAACGTCGCGCGGATGCGCGACGTGTCGCGTCTACGCGACGAGAGTGGGAGGGAGGTGGGGGGCCTCCCCAATGTCACGCGGACGCGCGACGTGTCGCGTCTGCATGACGGGAGTGGGGGGAGGTGGGGGGGCTCCCCAACAGTCGTGCGGATGCACGATGTGTCGCGTCTGTGCGACGGGAGTGGGGGGAGGGGGCAGCTCCCACAGTCACGCGAATGCGCGACGTGTCACGTCTATGCGACAGGAGTGGGGGGAGAGGGGGGGGCCTTCCCACAGTCGCGCGGATGCGCGACGTGTCGCGTCTGCACGACGGGAGTGGGGGGGGGCCGAACCTCCCAACGTCGCGCGTGGATGCGCAACGAGGATTATCCTCCCAATGTCGCGCGTCTGCGTGCGACGTTGAATAATTTTTTTTTTTTCTTAAATCTCGTTGTGACGCCACGCGATTGCGCGTGGCGTAAAAAAAATTTTTTTTTTTAAACTCTGCTACGAAACGTCACGCGATTGCGCGTGGCGTGAATTTTTTTAAAAAAAATCGCCTTCTCATAATAGAAAGAAAAAAATTGCATCCTCCCAGCAACCAGATACTGTCGCACATCCCAGCACGTCCTAGCAAGCGTCTGCAAAAAAAACTCTGCACAAGCTCAGATACCATGTAGAATGAACAGGTAAATTTATTCTTGTGAACGAACAAATATATATTACAGTCAAGGCTCCAAATAGCCCGTAATAAAAGGATCTGAGAAACAATATAGATCCCTAATTCAAATGTAATAACCAACTATTATAATAATAGTGTATACGCTAACAATGGTTGTTATTCTAACAATGAAATAAAGTAATAATAGAGAATTACTATGGTAATTCTAACACACTTAGCTTATCCGGATTGTTCTTGTTTGCAAGTCCAATAGGTTAGGTTGCATGCACGGAAACCTCACATCTTCAATTTTGTTGAAATAGGATAGCATCATATTGAATGCATTTTAGTTTCAGTTTCTACATTTCATTTTCATTTTTCTGCATTTTATATTTTTCCAGAAGTTTTAACTTTTCTAGGCATTAAAATAAACATCTAAAAAATATCAAAATTCAAAAAAATAGTGAACAATCACTAAAGTTTCATGGTGAAATAAATCAACATTGCCCCTTGTTTACAGTTACTTGCAATCACTAAGGTGTTCCAAGCATTTAAATTGAATTTCTTTAAATGAGATTACTAATACACATATACAAATGCTAAACACAGCGGAGACCTTGGAGAAGTCGTTTGTTTAACTTCTTTGCAAGAGGGGATTTGGAACTCCAATCCTAAAGGAGAGTGTACTTTCACAACTAGGTGAAAATACCACTCAACAAGTCCTTTAAGCTATTCCTATTTATGTTTATTCCGTGTTGAATATACCAAAGGTTATTCTTTGTGAACTGGATCAAATCAATCATCTGTTCCTCTGGAGTGGTACTAAGGAGAAAATAAAATGGGCCTTGGTGAAATGGGACACTTTATGTCTTCCTAAGAATGAAGGGGGGTTAGGATTCCGATCTTCTATTAATAACAACAAATCTTTAGCTGCTAAATTATATTGGAGGATTTTGCATAACCCTAATGCTCTTTGGTCCAATAATATTTGTGCTAAATATGTTGAGAACAAAAGTCCTGAAGACCTTGTTCGCTATCAATTGCCTATCAAAGGTTCTCCCATTTTAGTAGTTCTTAATACTGGTGAGGATTTGATAAAGAAAAAATTATTTTGGATCATTCATAATGGTCAACAGGCAAATTTTTGGACTGATTCGTGGGATGGTCACAAGCCTTTGATAACTCAATTTCTCGATTGGAGGCCTTGGATGGAGGAGCTTCACCTAGCTAACTAGATAAAGGTGGCTAATTACTATCGATACCATACTGGTAATTCAAGGGTTGGTAGATATTGGATATCTATTGAGGACTGGCCTATTCAAATCCTAGAAAGGCAAAGATAAGCTATCCAATCCTTCATATGAGATCTCTCTCTTGGTCCCATGAAAAAGATTATTTTGTATGGCAAAACACTACTAAGGGTGAGTATTCAGTTTCTCAAGGTTATTTGAACTTATGCCATAATAATCCCAACCAATCATCTGACATCTTTTCTTAGTTGTAGCCTAAGGTGAGGTTATTTACTTGGATTTTATTGCATTGTAGGGTTCTTACTGGTGAGCGACTTATGAAGCATGGTTTTAATGTCCCTTTTAGATGTGAGATGTGTGGAGAGAATATAGAAACTCTTAGCCATATTTTTATTGAGTGTACTTTAGCCTCTAAGTTATGGAGGAGAATGGCCACATTACTTGGCTTACAGTGGTCCAATTTTTTTACTTTTGAACAACTTTGGAGGGATTGGCCTAAACAAGAGGGTGTTGATCATTTTATTAGGCAACTAGTTTGGATGGGTTCTACCATTCTACTTTGGAATATCTAGAATGAAAGGAAAGCTGAATTTTTAATCAAAATAGGAAGGATATTCACTATATTTGGCAAAAGATCATTGCCAACTTAGTTGAATCGGTCCAACAACTCCTTAATCACCCCCAAAACTCCCACCAAATATGGGATCAAGTGATGCAAATATTGAAGGTTAAAATCTTCTAAAGGCAACCAACTTAAAGAGAATGTGAGTAATTGTAAGATGGATAGGACAAGAAATTGGCAACCTCCTCCTAAGAATTTTGGAAAAGTTAATACTGATGGAGCCTCTAGAGGGAACCCTAGAAAAGCTAGTGTAGTAGGCACTGGTAGACTTTCAGATGGCTCCCTGGTTTTTACTTTTGCTAATAATATGGATATTCTTTCCAATAACCTTGCTGAGGGGTATGGTATCCTCAGAGGCCTTCAAGAGGCTACTAAGGTTGGATGGGAAAAGGTGTTATTTGAGTCTGACTCTCAACTCATGATTAATATTTTGAAGACTCCTAAGAATCATAAGGTTTATTTGAGAATAAAAAGAATTATTGAGAAGATTCAATTAATCCATATGGCATTTTTGAAAGTTGATTACAATCATGTGGTCAGAGATCAAAACAAGAGTGTTGATGCTTTAGCTAATTGGACTTTGGACAAAGGTGATCTTACTTGCTATGGCCACCCTCCTAGATGTTGGTATTTGCAAATAAGGGAAGCTTTTCTTTCTATAATTTCTTTGGATGGCTCCAGTTCTGGAGGTACCTAGTTTCTTCTTGTTTTTTTGCTTCTCTTTGGTTCGGTCATGGTATTTTAGTTCCCTAGCTCAACTTTTATTTCTTTTGTTTCCTGTGTTGATTCTTGCCTTAAAAGTATTTTTGCCTAGAAAGGTCATTGTTGTGTTCAATTTTTTCTTTTTTTGTTTTTTGTTTAGTTTTTTGAGGTGTGTGTGTTTTTTTGTTTTATTTTGTTTTTGTGATTTTTGTGTTGTTTTTTGTTGTTCTTGTTCTTGTGTTTCTATATGTTTGTGTTAATTCATATTTTTGTGTGTGAGTGTTTTCTATATTTTTTATTTTTGTTTATTGTCTATTGTTGGTTGTTTTTTATTTTTTTATTCTTTTATTTTTTATTTTTAGGTTTTGGTTGTTTTTGTTTTTCATGTTTATTGTTGGTTATGTCTTTGTAGCGTTCTGTTGTTTTTGTCTTGTTTGTGTTTTGTTATGTTGTTCTCGTGTTTTTTCTATGTGGTTTGTGTTGTAATTTTTTATCTTATTGTGTGTGTGTGTGTTTGGTTGTGCTTT
The DNA here is from genome assembly GCA_028583015.1 of Wollemia nobilis. Classification (NCBI taxonomy): domain Eukaryota; kingdom Viridiplantae; phylum Streptophyta; class Pinopsida; order Araucariales; family Araucariaceae; genus Wollemia; species Wollemia nobilis. Next base: position 3,555,711 of record JAQPPZ010000523.1, on the reverse strand, counting down.
ATTTTTTTGACACACTCAAGGAGCATGTTTTTATTTTATTTTATTATTTTTATTTTTATTTTTATTTTTATTTATTTATTTATTTTTTAAATCTTATTGTGTGTTTGTTTGCTCCTTGAGTATGTCAAAGGTGGTAGGCCAAGTGCGAGCCCTGGGCAATTTTGGTGGAAAAGATACCCCTGCCTCCTTGGGTCTTACCCGAAAGTGGCATTCCTTTTGGAATGTTTTCCACACAATATATATATATATATATATATATATATATATATATATATATATATATATATATACACACACATATCTACATATCTATATATATGTGTATATATACATTTTATAAAAGAAATAAATGATTTTTGCATAGCTTAAGCAATTAAATCAATAAATCTCTTCAAGTTAAAATTAAAATATGACATAAATTTCTTGGGTCTTCATTTGAGAGACCCAATTTCAAAACTCACTCGATACGAGGGAGCTAGAACCCCTCATAAAAACCTATGTAAACTTAAATTTTGTGAAAGGGGTGTAAACCCTCGGTGCAATCAAGTGATGGAACAAAGTGAAAATTTTGGCTATAGTCTTCGTGAAAGGGATGTAAACCCTAGGTGCAGTCAAGCATTGAAGGAAAAGGGTTGTTCATAGACCATCTCTTTAGTTTGTGAGAAATCCTCTTCGATAAGAATAAATATCTCTCAAGGATATTTGGGTTAGTGGGTGGATGAACCTTTGCACTCTATTAGGATTTCAGAGGATGAATTTGGGTTGGATCTAATTGATCATGAAGCTCAAAAAATTATCTATAAACTCAAGGGCAAAATACCAGGCCTAGAGGAGCTCAAAGGATACATTAAATATTGGTGGACCAGTACAGAATTCTAAGTAACTCTCCTACCCAAAAATTATTTTTGGTTTCCTTTTCTAATTTAGTGTATGGAGATAGGGTAATGGATTATATATAATTAGTTTTTTAGACAAAGGGGTGTCTATATAAGACCTTGGACTCCTAGTTTAAACCCCTTTACAAAATAATTTAATGGCTTCCTAGTTTGGATGAATATTTATGCTATTCTTGTGGATTTTCAGGGAGAGAAGATATTCACCAAAATTAGTAATGTTATTAGTGCATTCCTGTATATGGATACCTAAACAAAGGAAAAAAATTCTAGTAAAATTAATATGAGTAAATAAATATTGGGTATTTGGATTAATGTATCAGTTATTGAGCCTCAATCCATTACTATGTCCTCAAGCAAAGGGGAATGGATACAAAATATTGAATATAAAAATTTCTCCCTAAGATGTTATGGTTGTCAGCAATATGGCCATCTAAAGAAGAAATATCGGGTCATCTAATCATTGCTCTAATTAATCCTTGGTATAGTAGAAGGTCATACATGTGAATGATTCAAAATCTTCAAATATCCCAATTCAAAAGAAAGAAGATCATCATCGAAATGCACCAATTATCTAGCAAGAATCATGCAAGCAATAAAAGACTCGACCCCAAAAGAAGAATTTGAATTATATCATTGATAAAATCTAAAAGGTTGTTAAAGACCATCCAAATGGTTCTATGGAAAATATTAGCACCTTAGATGGTATTATTGAAGCTAATTATGAAACAATCAGTGATAATCAACTTTTTGAAAATGAATATCCTACAAAATGTGTTACAACTAGATATTACCTCAGAGCTTGAAGTGCAAAAATGTATTCTTAGATCTTACTACTCTAAAGGAGGAAGAACCTCTGCTATAGAATAAAAATAATCGAACTGATTTCCTCTTTGATGGATGACTATTATGTTTATCTTCCTTTTATCTGTTTGAGTTATGATTTATGTAAGGGTTGTTCTTGTTGTTAGTTCTTGAAAAAAAAATAATAATAATAAAAAGAGTTGATTATGGAAACTTAACAGTTTGAGGAAGATCGAGAATATCTTTGATAAAAAGTCAAATATGGGTATGCTTTAATTAACTTGTTAGAAATGTAATGAGAGCAATGTAATGTTTTTTTTGTAATGAGAGTGACCCCTAATAGAAGCCACACATAGCTTATTAAAAAAAATTAAAATTAAAACATAACATTAAGAATTTATTTAATTAATTGCCTAATTAATTTAATTAATATCTAACGTTAACATTAACCATTAACATTGATATTAAAAGTGATATCAATAATACCCTCTATAATTATTGATATCCTCTTGAAGAAAATATTTACCAAAAATATTCCATGCATCAAACACAAGCATATAAACCATAAATGCTTATCAAACAAGTGTATTATACTGCTTTTATCCTTAAGTAGTAGGATTTATGACGACTACAATGTCATCACCTGACTACTAAGGATGACTCCTTTGCCCAAACAATCTCCTAGTCAATGGTGTAATTTAACCATGCATATAATTATGCAATGCCATGCAATGCATCTATATGAGGGTACTCTTACCCTGGAGTTCTTGATGAGAATGTCATCATCCACTATTTTCCCTTTTAGGTCTCTCATTTTTTTTGGTTATCCCATACCAATCCACCCATGAGATTACTTGGTCCTGCAACCATAAATTCCATCAATAATACCATATTCTAAACATAATATAATCAAAGCATAAATGCAATTAACCACTTATCTTGATAATATAAAGCAAGGTTAAGCATTAGATATCCACACATCAATACAAAATCAATTATCAAGAATAAGTCCTACCAAGAAGGGCCATGACATACTCCTTCCTTTGGACTAGACACAGCCCTCTGTGTTTCTTGAAATATAAAGCACATATTTTCTTCAAATAAAAATAGGAATTGCTTCCTCATTTCCTTAGCATTTTCTCAAGTAGCACAACTTTCAGAATAGTGGTCCCACTAGAACTTACATTGCTCTAGGGTTTATTTCTTCATGAACTTAGAATGAAATCCTAGGATATTCATCAATATCACCTTAATTATTGAGGGATTTACCATCTGTAATTCAGAGATATTCCAAATATGAGAAGAATCAATGACATATTTCTTAATAAGGGATATGTGGAAAGCATCATGGATCTTCAACAAGTTGGGTGTTAAGGCGAGTCTATAGGCTACTAGACTTATCCTATCAATGATCTCAAAAGGACCAATAAAATGGGATCCAACTTAGTTGACTTGATGGTATTTTCATGGGTCTATCTCCCACAAAGAATTATCTTGGTGATCTTTTCATATCAACATAGATCTTCTGGAAATTGGCTGCTTATTTAAGCCTATGTCAAATCACTCTAAGTTGCTCCTCCATCTCTCTAACAGTGTCTAGTTTGATCACCATTTGATCTTTTATATTATCCCATGATAGAGTTGTTCTATATATATATTACCATACAAGGCTTCAAATGGGACCATTTCCAAGGATGCATGATACCCATTATTATATATAAATTCCACTAGATGCAAAAATTCTTCCCACTTCAACTTTTTGTCCATGCAATACATGTGAATCATGTCCTCAAGAACTTGGTTCACCCTCTCTATTTTTCCATCTATTTTTGTATGGTATGTAGAACTAATATTCAGATCTATGCCCATTGCACGATGAAAATTCTTCCAAAATTTTGATGTAAACCTGAAATTTTTGTCTAAAATGATCACTTCAAGAAACCCATATAACCTGAATATTTCCTTGGATAAGCTATTTTCCAGAACTATACATAATTTCTTCCATGGTCATTGCTTTTCTTGTAATAAATATGGTCATAAAGCTATACACTGTATTGGTCATGCAAGAAACAATGTCAATAGAAATTTCAATTCTTTTGCACCTATTATGGATGATGATATTATATGTTACAAATATAATAATTTTTAGCACAAGGCTAGATGGTGTAAAATGATACTTCCTGAGTCTAGAAAAATAATTTCAACAACTAGGAAAAATGAAAGGGAAAATGTAAAGGCTAGATAAATGTTAGTTCAAACAGCCCTTCATGCTCAGGATAAAGAAGAACAATGGTATCTTTCTAGTGGTTGCACTAGTCACATGACAGGATACAAAGACAAATTCATTGCATTAAAAGAAACCAGTATAGGATCAGTAAGTTTTGGTGATAATGGATTAGCAATGATTGGTGGAAGAAGAACTCTAAGTTTAGATAATGGGAAAACAAGAAAAAAAAATGTGTTGTATGTTAAAGGGTTAAAACATAATCTGCTAAGTGTAAGTTAACTTTGTGATCAAGGAAATATGGTTACTTTCCATCCAGATAGATGTGAGATAAGAAAATCAAAAACTGGAAAAGTCATTGCCAATGTAAGAAGAACCCCAAACAATTTATACCTGCTTAGTGAGATAAAAGGGGGAAATTGCTTTCTATCACAAGAATATGAGAGTTGGTTATGGCATAGAATATTGGGTCACTTGAATTTAGACAATAAAATCAACATAAGCAATAAGCAGGTTGTCAAAGATCTACCCAAAATAAAAAGACCACAAAATATAATCTATGCACCTTGTCAACATGGAAAGCAAACTAGAACAAGCTTTAAGTCAAAAGGATATATATCATTTGAGCCATTAATTTGAATACTGACTGATCTATGTGATCCTACTAGAACATAGAGTATTCAGGGTGAGAGTTACTTTATATTGTTTATAGATGACTACTCCATAATGGTTTGGGTAGATTTCCTGAAAGAGAAGTTAGATGCTTTTGAAAAATTCAAAGCATTTAAATAATTGGTTGAAAATGAAACTCACAAGAGAATTAAGTGTTTGAGATCTGACAAAGGAGGAGAATTTACCTAAAATGAATTTGTAGAATTTTATGAATAACATGGGATCAAGAGAGAATACTCAGTAGCAAGAACTCCTCAACAAAATGGGGTAGTTGAAAGGAAAAATAGGATTGTTGAGAACATGGCTAGAGCTATGTTAAATGAGTCTAAGCTCTTAGATGTATTTTAGAGAGAAGCAGTCAACACAGCAGTATACATAATCACTAGGTCTTAAATTAGGGTAAACCATCAAAGACTCCATATGAGTTGTGGAAAGGAATACCGGCTACTAGGAAGCAAGTGCTACATAATACGAGAAGATCAAAACTTAGGTAAGTTTGACCCAAGATGTGATGAGGGAATTTTACTTGGTTATTACTCTAAGAGTAAAGCCTATAGATGCTTCAACAAGAGAACTCGCACAATTATAGAAAGTATAAATGTAAAAATTTATGAGAAGATAGATTCAAGAGAACTAGTTCAACAAACTGTAGATCAGGAAGATGGAAGTTGTCAAGAAGAGTTTCAAGAAGAATCAGATGAAGAAGAAGAAGAAACACAAAAAATTCTTCCTAAAACCCCATCTAAATATGTATAGAAGCATCATCTAAAATATCTAATCATTGGGAATCTAGATGAAATGCAGAAAAGGAGAAGGATAATAACACCATCTCAACAAGTAAACTGCTCTTTGTTATCTAATATTGAGCCAAAGTACTTCAATCATGCAAGTAGAGATGAGTTTTGGATCAAGGCAATGGATGAGGAATTAGATCAGATAGAGAAAAGTAAGACTTGGGAGTTTGTTCCATGACCAAAGGACAAGAATATGATTGGCACAAAATGGGTATTTAGAAATAAGCTAAATGAATATGGATAGGTAGTAAGGAATAAAGCAAGGTTAGTATGCAAAGGTTATTCACAGGTAGAGGGAATTGACTTTGATGAAATATTTTCTCTAGTTGCATGACTTGAAGCCATAAGAATGTTTTTAGCCTTCTCAAGTTTTAATAACTTCAAGGTATACCAGAGGGATGTTAACTTAGCATTTCTAAATGGTGTTCTAGAATAAGAATTCTACATTGAATAGGCAGAGTGATTCATATTAACAGATCAACCAGATCATGTATGCAGATTGAAAAATGCATTGTATGGTCTGAAGTAAGCTCCTATAGCATGGTACTCAAGATTGTATAAGTATATTCACGAACATGGATTCAAAAAAGTAATAGCAAACAACAACTTATATATCAAAAATGAAGGGAATAATCTACTAATTATGGTTGTTTATGTTTATGACATCATTTTTGGGGGAAACAATGATAAGATGTGTAAAAAAATTTCTAAGAACATGCAAAATAAATTTGAGATGTCAATGCTTGGTGAGTTGTATTTTTTTCTTGGACTTCAAATTTCACAATCAGAGAAAGGGGTACTTCTCTCACAAACCAAGTGTATAAAAGAAATGTTAAATAAATTCAGGTTAGAATATTGCAAACTGGTAAGTACCCCCATGGTCATAGGATGCAAGTTAAGGATGATGAATCTCTAGAGGTAGATCAGAGATTATACAAATCTATTATTGGTAGCTTATTGTATGTTACAGCTACAAGATCAGACATAGTACAGTCAGTGGGATTAGTGGCAAGTTTTCAAGCAACACCTAAAGAAACACATGTGGCAGCAGTAAAGATAATTCTCAAGTATCTAAAAGGGACTATAATTTTTAGGCTTTGGTATCCCAAAAGTGATAGTTTTACACTCACAACATATATAGATGCATATTTGGCTAGCAGTATTGATGACAGGAAAAGCACAAGTGGAGGAGCATTCTTTCTTGGAGACTATTTAGTCTCTTGGCTAAGTAAGAAGCAGGTTTCAGTATCCTTATCTACATCAGAAGTAGAATATATTATAGTAGTAGCCAGTTGTACACAGGTATTACGGATGAAATGAAATCTAGAATACTTCAAGATAAAACATGATCATCCTATTCCCATGCTATGTGATAATACAAGTGCTATAAGTGTCTAAAAAAATCCAGTGATGCACTCTAGGACAAATCACATTCCAATTAATTATCATTTTCTAAGAGAACATGTGATAGATAAATAGGTCATGTTGGAATATGTTACTACAAAGGAACATATAGCAGATATTTTCACTAAGTCACTTTTAAAGGAGACATTTGAGTATCTTCGAGGAAAACTAGGATTAAGACTCCCACCATAGAATTAACCACCTCAAGAGGAGGTGGGGAGGAGATAAGCTAAGAGACTCATTCTTAGCCCCGAGCCCCAAAGGTGACCCTTTGCCATTGATGTCAAATGCAGAGAGATTTGAGTAAGGGGGATATATTTGGTTTAAGGAGAGAGCATTGAGTCAGGGGGAGCAGTTTCCTAGGGGAGCAGAACAGGAAAAAGGTCAAGTTTTGGTAAAAAGAATTTGGGTTGCCATAAATGACAAAGGGGGATATTGTTGGAAATTTTGAGTGGATAAGTTGTCATTGATGTCAAGAGTGAGTGGTCATTGATGTCAAGATTTCTGCACCAATCAGTGGCAGTTTCAATGGGCAACATCAGTTTCAGGTTCTCCAGTTTCAGTTGATCAAGACCCGGTTTCAGGACGTCAGATATGGTCTAAAGTGCAAAAATCCCAAGTGAATAATATTATAATATTTTTTATAATATTATAAAGGGAAGTTTTAAATTAATTATAAATTAATTAATATAATTTTTATTATAAATTAATTTATAATTTAATTTACTTAAAGTTATTTAAATTAATTATTAATTAATTTTGATATTAATTATAAGATTAATTTATATTAATATTTAACTAACCCTAAGGAGGGTTATTAAAATTAATTTGAAATTTGAAATCGAATTTCTAAGCACCGACGTGGGAAGAACATTTACCATGTGTATAAAAGGAGGATTACCCACCTTACCATAAGTCCCCTCGAATGTTTTTGAATTAAATCTTATGCTATGTGTTTATGCGAATCATGGGTGCAACAAAGAGCTTTGTGTTTTGTTTAAAGTGCTAAGAGAAGGTGAGATCACATCATACACCAAGGAGGGAGCCTTGGTCACCAACTGTTGGTAGCACAGTTGGCAACCGCGGTAGTGGCAAGTCATTAGGGCAGTGATAGGCATAGGTTCGAATCCCCCGTGGAGGATCTTTCATTTTGCATTTTGGTTGGAAATCATGGTGGATATTGGTAGAAAGGGGAGGAAGCTTTGCTTCCTTCATGTGGGTGCCTCTAGCCCACGTGGTGGGCTCCAAGGCGCTAAGGCGCTTGGCGCTTGGGGAGACGGCGGATCGAATCATGTCGAAACCCTTTTTGAGGGATAATAAGGTATGCATTAAATTTTGAGCGCCGGATTTGTCGAAAAAGGTTGTTGAGGTATTAAAAATTAATTTTTGCATATTTCATGTGGTATATGAGGTTTTAGGGAGTTATAAGGATATTGCAAAATAAATTTTTGATATTATTTGTTTTAGGGTTTGAAAAAGAAATAAAGGTGTTTTAGAAAGATTGGTTGTGATTTTTGTGGTGTTGGATATTATTTTAAGTTGGAGTTGATAAGGTGTATCCAAGTAATTGTTTTTATGTATGGTTTGAGGAGTGTTAATTTTAAAAGGGAGAAATAAGGTATATTTGAGCATTGATTATTTTTGTGTCCAAGGAATATTTTTGAGAGAGTATTGGAGTAATATTTTGACATCTAACCTCCTTGAGTTTGGCAAAGAAGTGTTTATGATTGTGGCAGATTTGTGTGGTCTACTTCTCATCAAGCAAAAAGGTATGGGCACATTCTTCCTTGATTGAGTTGATTGGTTGGTTTTCTGAAAAACAACTTTGGAGTGAAAAGGACTTGATTAGGTTTCCTTATTGAGTTGTTGAGCTATTGTGAAGATTGTTTTATAAGCATTGTTGTTGAAGTGATTGAGTTGAGTGAAGAACTTGAACTAGGGTTTGCAAAGAACATGAGTATCATTGTTATGTGAGATTGGTTGATAAGCATTGTTGGAAATATTTTGAGTGAGTGTTCATATACTTGGACTAGGGTTTGTGAGCAAGGATTATTTCATTGAGTGATTGGTTGAGTAGAGTTGGTTGAGCCTAGTCAAGTGGATGTGTGAAGTGATAGTTCAAGTTCTATGAAACAAATTATTTTATATTCTGAATTGATTTGAGAAAGAGGTTGAGTATTGATGAGTGTGAAACATATTGAGTCTCTAACAATTCTCTGTATGTTTCTAAAAGAGTGATTGAAAGTGATTGAGCATTGTGATGAATGTGAAGCATATTGAGTCTCTAACAATTCTCTTTATGTTTCTATGAGATTGGACAAGTTCTAGTGTTGACTTGTTGAACATATTTGAGGCAAGTCTTAGAGAAGACTTGTGGACAGTTTTGGGTGAGCTTTTGGAAGCTTACAATACATATTAAAGATATATTTGAGGACAAATATTGAGGATAGATTTGAGGATAGATATTGAGGATAGATTTGAGGATAGATTTGAGGATATAATTTGGTATATATTTGAGGATAGGTTTGTGCTAGATCAGAGATAGAGATTGAGGATAGATTTGTGCTAGACCGAAGGATTGTGTTTAGTGCATATTTGAGATAGAGCTTTGGAGGTGATAGAGTATAGAGGATGACAGTCTCTAGTGGATAGAGATCCATTAGCTAGGGTAGTGAGGATAGGTGTCTTCAGTGGATAGAGATCCATTAGCCAGAGTAGTGGGGGCAATAGTTCTTCTAGAAGATCATCAGCTAGAGTAGAGGAGAAAGGAGTTCTCCTATGGATAGAGATCCATGAACTTGATTAGGGGATTGGTGTCTCCTTTGGACAGAGGTCCATAAACATTGTAGGGAAAGGATTCCCAAGAGAATTTATTTGAGAAAAATTTATAAGAAATATTTTCTCCATGGAGTAGCCCACATTGGGTGAACCACGTAAAATCATGTCTCTCATGTGTGTGATGCTTTGTGTGATGTTTACTACTTTAATATTGTTGATGTTATCATTTGGATTAAAAAGCAAAAATTTTTATCTTATACTATTCACCCCCCTCTCAGTATAAGCACATGTTCTTCAATTGGTATCAGAGCGGGTCACTCCATGAAAAGACTAACAACTTGGAGGAGGATCCATCAGAAACACACATGACTTCAGATAATGAAGAAGAGACCATGTTTGATATAAAAGAGGAATTCTTTGCTACTCTCAAAAAATTGGAAAGAATTAGAGAAAATAATTCAATCTTGAAGGAACAAATTCAAGAGGATGAAGAAGCAAGGATAGAACTTCTACAAAATCTCACAGAACTCAAGATAAAGGTAGAAGAAGGAAAGAAAATTGAGCAGGATATGACATATCTGTTAAGAACAAGAGAAATAGAATGTGAAATATTGGAAGCAAAAATTTTTTATCTAAGAAATGAGGTTGAAAGGACCAAGGTACTACAAGATGTAGAGTATGAGAAATAGAAAAAGGGATCAAGTCTTCAAGAAGCAGAAACTTCAAACAAAGATAGGCAAGCAAAGGATATCAGAAAGGAAGAAAGCAAAGAAGAACCTTGGATGAGAGTTAATCACAAGAGGAGAAGCACTCCACCACAATCTCAAAGGCATCAAAATAGGTTACATAATTTCTTCCATGGTCATTGCTTTTCTTGTAATAAATATGGTCATAAAGCTATACATTGTATTGGTCATGCAAGAAACAATGTCAATAGAAATTTCAATTCTTTTGCACCTCTTATGGATGATGATATTATATGTTACAAATGCAATAATTTTGGGCACAAGGCTAGATGGTGTAAAATGATACTTCCTGAGTCTAGAAAAACAATTTCAACAACTAGGAAAAATGAAAGGGAAAATGTAAAGGCTAGATCAATGTTAGTTCAAACAACCCTTCATGCTCAGGATAAAGAAGAACAATGGTATCTTGATAGTGGTTTCTCTAGTCACATGACAGGAGACAAAGACAAATTCATTGCATTAAAAGAAACCAATAGAGGATCAGTAAGTTTTGGTGATAATGGATCAGCAAGGATTGGTGGAAGAGGAACTCTAAGTTTAGATAATGGGAAAACAAGAACAGAAAATGTGTTGTATGTTAAAGGGTTAAAACATAATCTGCTAAGTGTAAGTCAACTTTGTGATCAAGGGCATATGGTTACTTTCCATCCAGATAGATGTGAGATAAGAAAATCAGAAACTGGAAAAGTCATTGCCAATGCAAGAAGAACCCCAAACAATCTATACATGCTTAGTGAGATCAAAGGGGAAAAGTGCTTTCTATCACAAGAAGATGAGAGTTGGTTGTGGCATAGAATATTGGGTCACTTGAATTTTGACAACATAGTCAACATAAGCAATAAGTAGGCTGTCAGAGATCTACCCAAAATAAAAAGACCACAAAACACAATTTGTGCACCTTGTCAACATGGAAAGCAAACTAGAACAAGCTTTAAGTCAAAAGGATATATGTCATCTGAGCCATTAAGTCTAATACATACTGATCTATGTGGTCCTACCAGAACACAGAGTATTCAGGGTGAGAGTTACTTTATATTGTTTATAGATGACTACTCCAGAATGGTTTGGGTAGCTTTCCTGAAAGAGAAGTCAGATGCTTTTGAAAAATTCAAAGCATTTAAAGAACTGGTTGAAAATGAAACCGACAAGAGAATTAAGTGTTTGAGATCTGATAGAGGAGGAGAATTTACCTCAAATGAATTTGTAGAATTTTGTGAACAACATGGGATCAAGAGAGAATACTCAGCAACAAGAACTCCTCAACAAAATGGAGTAGTTGAAAGGAAAAATAGGACTGTTGAGAACATGGCTAGAGCTATGTTAAATGAGTCTAAGCTCTCAGATGGATTTTGGAGAGAAGAAGTCAACACAATAGTATACATAATCACTAGGGCTCAAATGAGGGTAAACCATCACAAGACTCCATATGAGCTGTGGAAAGGAAGACCGACTACTATAAAACACTTCAAGGTTTTTGGAAGCAAGTGCTACATAAGATGAGAAGATCAAAACTTAGGCAAGTTTGACCCAAGATGTGATGAGGGAATTTTCCTTGGTTATTCCTCTAAGAGTAAAGCCTATAGATGCTTCAACAAGAGAACTCACACAATTGTAGAAAGTATAAATGTAACAATTGATGAGAAGATAGATTCAAGAGAACCAGTTCAACAAACTGTGTATCAGGAAGATGGAAGTTGTCAAGAAGAGTTTCGAGAGGAATCAGATGAAGAAGAAGAAACACAAAAACTTCTTCCTAAAACCCCATCCAGATATGTACAAAAGCATCATCCAAAATATCTAATCATTGGGAATCCAGATGAAAGGCAGACAAGGAGAAGGATAATAACACCATCTCAACAAGTAAACTTCTCTTTGTTATCTAAGATTGAGCCAAAGGACTTCAATCAGGCAAGTGGAGATGAGTTCTGGATCAAGGCAATGGATGAGGAATTAGATCAGATAGAGAAAAGCAAGACTTGGGAGCTTGTTCCATGACCAAAGGACAAGAATGTGATCGGCACAAAATGGGTATTCAAAAACAAGCTAAATGAAGATGGATAGGTAGTAAGGAATAAAGCAAGGCTAGTGTGCAAAGGTTATGCACAGGTAGAGGGAATTGACTTTGATGAAACATTTGCTCCAGTTGCACGACTTGAAGCCATAAGAATATTTTTAGCCTTCTCAAGTTTTAAGAACTTCAAGGTATACCAGATGGATGTTAAGTCAACATTTCTAAATGGTGTTCTAGAAGAAGAAGTCTACATTGAACAACTAGAGGGATTCATATTAATAGATCAACCAGATCATGTATGCAGATTGAAAAAGGCATTGTATGGTCTAAAGCAGGCTCCTAGAGCATGGTACTCAAGACTGGATAAGTATCTTCAGGAATAGGGATTCAGAAAAGGAATAGCATACAACAACTTATATATCAAAAATGAAGGGAATAATCTACTAATTGTGGTTGTTTATGTTGATGACATCATTTTTGGGGGAAACAATGATAAGATGTGTAAAGAATTTGCTAAGAACATGCAGAATGAATTTGAGATGTCAATGCTTGGTGAGTTGTCTTTCTTTCTTGGACTTCAGATTTCACAATCAGAGAAAGGGGTATTTCTCTCACAAACCAAGTATATAAAAGAAATGTTAAAGAAATTCAGGTTAGAAGATTGCAAACCGGTAAGTACCCCCATGGTCACAGGATGCAAGTTAAGTAAGGATGATGAATCTCTAGAGGCAGATCAGAGATTATACAGATCTATGATTGGCAGCTTGTTGTATGTTACAACTACAAGACCAGACATAGTACAATCAGTGGGATTAGTGGCAAGGTTTCAGGCAACACCTAAAGAAACACATGTGGCAACAGTAAAGAGAATTCTTAGGTATCTAAAAGGGACTATGGATTTTGGGCTTTGGTATCCCAAAAGTGATAGTTTTACACTCACAACATATACAGATGCAGATTGGGCTGGCAACATTGATGACAGGAAAAGCACAAGTGGAGGAGCATTCTTTCTTGGATATTGTTTAGTCTCTTGGCTAAGTAAGAAGCAGGTTTCAGTATCCTTATCTACAGCAGAAGCAGAATATATTGCAGTAGTAGCCAATTGTACATAGGTATTATGGATGAAGTGAACTCTAGAAGACTTCAAGATAAAACATGATCATCCTATTCCCATACTATGTGATAATACAAGTGCTATAAGTATCTCAAAAAATCCAGTGATGCACTCCAAGACAAAGCACATTTCGATTAAGTATCATTTTCTGAGAGAACAGGTGATAGATAAACAGGTCAGGTTGGAATATGTTACTACAAAGGAACAGATAGCAGATATTTTCACTAAGCCACTTTCAAAGGAGACCTTTGAGTATCTTCGAGGAAAACTAGGAGTAAGACTCCCACCCCAGAATTAACCACCTCAAGAGGAGGTGGGGGAGGGGCTAAGCTAAGAGACTCATTCTTAGCCCCGAGCCCCAAAGGTGACCCTTTGCCATTGATGTCAAAGGGGAGAGATTTGAGTAAGGGGGGAGATTTGGTTTAAGGAGAGAGCATTGAGTCAGGGGGAGCAGTTTCCCAAGGGGAGCAGAACAGGAAAAAGGTCAAGTTTTGGTAAAAATAATTTGGGTTGCCATCAATGACAAAGGGGGAGATTGTTGGACATTTTGAGTGGATAAGTTGTCATTGATGTCAAGAGTATTTCTACACCAGTCAGTGGCAGTTTCAGTGGGCAACATCGGTTTCAGGTTCTCCAGTTTCAGTTGATCAAGACCCGGTTTCAGGACATCAAATATGGTCTAAAGTGCAAAAATCCCAAGTGAATAATATTATAATATTTTTTATAATATTATAAAGGGAAGTTTTAAATTAATTAATATAATTTTTATTATAAATTAATTTATAATTTAATTTACTTAAAGTTATTTAAATTAATTATTAATTAATTTTGATATTAATTATAAGATTAATTTATATTAATTTTTAACTAACCCTAAGGAGGGTTATTAAAATTAATTTAAAATTTGAAATCAAATTTCTAAGCGTCGACGTGGGAAGAACATTTACCATGTGTATAAAAGGAGGATTACCCACCTTACCATAAGCCCCAAATGTTTTTGAATTAAATCTTATGCTATGTGTTTATGTGAATCGTGGGTGCAACAGAGAGCTTTGTGTTTTGTTTAAAGTGCTAAGAGAAGGTGAGATCACATCATCCACCAAGGAGGGAGCCTTGGTCACCAACTGTTGGTAGCATAGTTGGCAACCATGGTAGTGGCAAGTCATTAGGGCAGTGACAGGTGCAGGTTTGAATCCCCATGGAGGATATTTTATTTTGCATTTTGGTTGGAAATCATGGCGAATGTTGGTAGAAAGGGAAGGAAGGTTGACTTCCTTCACGTGGGTGCCTCTAGCCCACGCGGTGGGCTCCAAAGCGCTAAGGCACTTGGCGCTTGGGGAGACGGCGGATCGAATCATGCCGAAAACCCTTTTTGAGGGATAATAAGGTATGCATTAAAGTTTGAGTGCCAGATTTGTCGGAGAAGGTTGTTGAGGTATTAAAAATTAATTTTTGCATATTTCATGTGGTATATGAGGTTTTAGGGAGTTATAAGGATATTGCAAAATAAATTTTTGATATTATTTGTTTTAGGGTTTGAAAAAGAAATAAAGGTGTTTTAGAAATATTGGTTGTGATTTTTGTGGTGTTGGATATTATTTTAAGTTGGAGTTGATAAGGTGTATCCAAGTAATTATTTTTATGTATGGTTTGAGGAGTGTTAATTTTAAAAGGGAGAAATAAGGTATATTTGAGCATTGATTATTTTTGTGTCCAAGGAATATTTTTGAGAGAGTATTGGAGTAATATTTTGACATCTAACCTCCTTTTTTGAGTTTGGCAAAGAAGTGTTTATGATTGTGGCAGATTTGTGTGGTCTACTTCTCATCAAGCAAAAAGGTATGGGCACATTCTTCCTTGATTGAGTTGATTGGTTGGTTTTCTGAAAAACAACTTTGGAGTGAAAAGGACTTGATTAGGTTTCCTTATTGAGTTGTTGAGCTATTGTGAAGATTATTTTATAAGCATTGTTGTTGAAGTGATTAAGTTGAGTGAAGAACTTGAACTAGGGTTTGGAAAGAACATAAGTATCATTGTTATGTGAGATTGGTTGATAAGCATTGTTGGAAACATTTTGAGTGAGGGTTCATATACTTGGACTAGGGTTTGTGAGCAAGGATTATTTCATTGAGTGATTGGTTGAGTAGAGTTGGTTGAGCCTAGTCAAGTGGATGTGTGAAGTGATAGTTCAAGTTCTATGAAATAAATTATTCTATATTCTAAATTGATTTGAGAAAGAGGTTGAGTATTGATGAGTGTGAAACATATTGAGTCTCTAAAAATTCTCTGTATGTTTCTAAAAGAGTGATTGAAAGTGATTGAGCATTGTGATGAATGTGAAGCATATTGAGTCTCTAACAATTCTCTTTATGTTTCTATGAGATTGGACAAGTTCTAGTGTTGACTTGTTGAACAGATTTGAGGCAAGTCTTAGAGAAGACTTGTGGACAATTTTGGGTGAGCTTTTGGAAGCTTACAATACAGATTAAAGATAGATTTGAGGACAAAGATTGAGGATAGATTTGAGGATAGAGATTGAGGATATATTGAGGATAAATTTGAGGATAGAGATTGAGGACATATTTGAGGACAGAATTTGGTATAGATTTGAGGATAGGTTTGTGCCAGATCAGAGATAGATATTGAGGACATATTTGTGCTAGATCGAAGGATTGTGTTTAGTGCAGATTTGAGACAGAGATTTGGAGGTGACAGAGTATAGAGGATGATAGTCTCCAGTGGATAGAGATCCATTAGCCAGGGCAGTGAGGATAGGTGTCTTCAGTGGATAGAGATCCATTAGCCAGAGTAGTGGGGGCAACAGTTCTTCTAGAAGATCATCAGCCAGAGCAGAGGAGAAAGGAGTTCTCCTATGGATAGAGATCCACGAACTTGATTAGGGGATTGGTGTCTCCTTTGGACAGAGGTCCATAAACATTGTAGGGAAAGGATTCCCAAGAGAATTTATTTGAGAAAAATTTATAAGAAATATTTTCTCCGTGGAGTAGCCCACATTGGGTGAACCACGTAAAATCATGTCTCTCATGTGTGTGATGCTTTGTGTGATGTTTACTGCTTTAATATTGCTGATGTTATCATTTGGATTAAAAAGCAAAAAGTTTTATCTTATACTGTTCACCCCCTCCCTCCCAGTATAAGCACATGTTCTTCAAAACTATGAGAGTTGACCTCTCTTATCCACTAAGTGTCATTTGTAGCAACTTGGAACTCAAATGTGGTGAAGCCTTGTATGTTGAAATATTTATAACAAGGGTGTTTTCCCTTGAGAGCCTTTGTATTATAAGTGCTCTTTTTCAAATGAAAATTAGGTTGATTTTTTGGGTTGTTACAATTGGTATCAAAGCTCTAGGTCGTAGGGCTAGAATCTTCATTTGAGTGTGCTTAGGTTGAACCTTGACTTGATGTGCAACCATGGGTTATAATCCCTGTAGAAAAGTAGGTGTGAACCTAGAATAAAATTTGATATTGTTAGATTGAGGATAAAAAAAGTAAGTACAATTAGGGAAGAATTTGTAGCTTACTTGATTCCCTTGAATGATAGGAAATGGTACCTATTCAAAAGAGAGGTTTTTTGGAAAAAACAAAAATAGTTGTGCCACAGGGTAATATTGTACAGAGGGTAGGATGAACTTTAGACCCTGGTAAGAAGACTAGGAATTCAACAACTCCAAGTGAGGGACCAAAGACAACAAGGAACCTAGAAGGGAATGTTGGAGGAACATTAGATTTTAGTAGAAAAACAAAATATCTTTCCTTCTTGGTAAAATTACTCCAGGAGTTATTGGAAAAATAAGAAAATTTACTAGACTCTTTGGTCATTATAGATGCCAACATTAGAAACATAGAGGTTCAACAAGAAGTACTATAGAATCATCACTAAGAGATGGCCAAGCATAGTGTCACCAAACACAAGTAGAATTTAACTCTTTTTGGCATGATAAATTCAACTTAGAAAAGTATGGAACAAATAAATAGCGAAGATAACAAACTATTATAAGTAATTCATAATGTTCTTAAGTACCAAATGATGGTAAAATAGTATAACCATGGATCGATGTCCACATGCATAAATCTTAGAGTAGAATGTTTGTTTCCTTTTTACCTATCTTATTGATTGTTTAACTTGTTTGCATTTGCATTCCATTTGATATTTACCTTAATTTTTTGCTTGTGTTCAAAAGGATCCTTGACCTCCCTTTTTCATGGCTGGTGGTGTGGCATAGATGGTGAGTAAGAGTGGAGTTGACATGCCTCCCTTCATCAGACGTGAAAAACTATGTTGCAAATTCATTTACATTTTACTTTATTTTCTTTTTTAGTTAGGTTAATTTTTTATTTATTTTATTAACATTTTACTTCATGTTTAACCTCTATGTTGATTTTCAAAAATAATTTGGATAAGCATTTCACTTTCCATAGTGTCATAATATTTATCTTCAGAATTCCCTCTTCTTCTTTTTTGTTGGAGAACAAGGGGTTGTACTCAGGTCCCTCACCCTTGACAAATCATAACTCTCTTATTTAGAACTTGAGATTTTACAAATAGATTCAATTTATTAAACAACTATATTCTCATTAATAGAAATCATTCACCAATATGCAAAAATATCAAATAATTCATCCACAAATAATTATCCATAATAATAATCCACATAATGCAACTGAGATAGATAATACCCTTAAGTTAGGGCAATACCAAAAATACTTTTTAAGGAAGAAATAACTCCTCAAGATCTCCTAAGATGAGAATGGCACTTAGATAGGGGAAAACCCCATAAGCCACTTTGTGGGCAAATACGATTCCATATATTTGATCTCCATGATGATTACAATGACAAATATCCCTTATTTATATATGTGTCTTCTAATTCTACTGTGGGGAGTTGAATACTAATATTATATTATATTATAATATAATCAACCTTAGGTTATGTGTGGCCCATGCCAACCCTTGTATAATATATTTTCATATCCCCATATATCTATTCCTAGGTACCCTAACATTCCACCCTCCATACAAATGTTTTGTCCTAGAAATATATGAAGAAACAAGATAATATCATTTGCTAAGAAATGTTAGCAACTAGTACCAATCTCAATCATCCATCCATATTAATGAAACATTTATTGGTGGTGGTCTTCATTGATATTGGTATGTCATTGCTACTTTATTATGATAATTCAAATGATGGATCCACTTGTTCCTTGATGTTGATGAACCACTCTAAAAACTAGGATCACTATGCTTTCTCTTCCAAACACTACCATACTTGGTGCCCTTTTGATTTCATGTAGAACCATAATATTTTTACCTTGATCCATGCCTCCAAGATTGTTTTTGCTCATGGTAGTGTGGATGACAATATGCTACAACCTTAACTTGATGTTCTACCTTCTTTGACTCCTCAACATTTGGCTCCATTGTTATAAATTCTTCTACACATTGTTCTTTCATGTTCCCTTTGTTTGGTGTGTCCTTGTGCTCTTCTATCAAAGCTTCCTTCGACTCTACTGCTTCTTCTTCCATAGACTCTATTGCTACTACTTCCTTCTTGGATCCTGTTTTAGGTTCTTTTATTTGTTCTTTAATTTATTTTTTTCAATCACTTGTTCTCTTACCATATGTTTCTTATTTCTCTTTGGATCCTTACTTTATAAGCTAAGAAATATCTTGCCATATTATCATATTTTTCCTGTACCATAACTTCATAAACTTCTTTTGCACATTAATGTTAAAAGTACCCAAAGAATCCAACCAAAGATAACCTAGAATAATATTCACATCATCCATCTCAATTGCATGAAAATATGAATGTAAAACATATTTATCCATGGTGATCTTCAAATATTCAACTATCTAAACATTCTCACCCTCAAGATGTATGTCCTTTATTTTTGTTGCTTGAACCTACAACCTCTTAGCCAAAGCAATATTAATAAAATTATATCTACTACTAGGGTTAATGGAAATAATAACCTTTTCCTTTTGAATGCTTTCATGAACTAGCAAAATAGTATTTTTAGATGAGTTTAAACCTTTTTAATATTGCTTTTGTAAATCCAAAGATGTGGCTTCTAATTTATTTTCACTATCTTCCTTAAATTTTTCCTCTTTCTCTTCCATGAGTAATTTTATTGCTTTTTCATAGTCTTCATTTTGTTTCTTGAAAATTTTACACTTTTTTTTTTTTCATTTCTCTCATTTTGAATCCCTTGTAGTTTCTTTTCAAGGTCCTTGATGACACCCATAAATATATCTATCTTTTTATTCCTTCCCTCAAGAACTCTCTTACAAATATCTAAGTTTCTTTTTAATTGAATGGGTTCCCATTTACTCAAGAATGCTAGTTATGATTTTTCCCAAGTGCACAAGGGATTATCCCTAAAAATGCTTTTTACCCCTTGTGAAGCTTTCCCCCAAAAATATCATGAAATCCAAAGTGTATCATGTTTTCACCATATTTAGATTTTACTATTTTCAACCTCTCTCACATCAATATCATTTTCTCCAGAAAACCTTTGAAGTGCCATGAGTTCACATCCACAAAAATGAAAATGCAAACTAGGGTTTTACAAAATATATATCTCCCCATTGATTTGAAGCTAAAATTCCACATAAAAAATTAGATCTATATTTTTTCTTCAAAACAAAATAAATTGCAACTAATTTGCTTACCCCAACTAACAAATTATGTCTTCCAAAAAAATCATGATTTGAAAATTCATCACTGCCTTTGTTCTGAATGGTTGACTTCATAAGGTCGTATCTCCATCAGTACTATTTGTATTCCTTCATATGACCACTCATTTCAAGTCTCCTCAAATTTCACATAAAATGGTATAAGAATCATTTGAATTGGATAAAATTTCATAGAGATATGCCTCCTAAAAGATGAGATATTTTCTAGAAAAATAAATCTTCCCTAATTCTGTAATCCACAAGAAATGATCCCCACTTTGCTAGAATCGTTGCTTTAATACCACTTGTTTTGAAACTTTATTTTTATTAGAAGAAATCATTCACCTATATGCAAAAATATCAAATCATTCATCCTTAATAATAATCCACACAATGAGACAAAGATAGATAATACCCTTAAGGTAGGGCAACACCAATAATACTCCTTAAGGAAGGAATAACTCCACAATATATCCCAAGATGAGAACACCACTTAGAGAATAAAGTTCTATAAGCCACTTTGTGGGTAAATATGATTACATATATTTTATCTCCATGATGACTACAATGACAAATATCCCTTCCTTATATATCCATCTTCTAATTCTACTTTGGGGAGTCAACCTTGGGTTATGTGTGGCCCATGCCAACACTTATACAATATAATATCATATCCCGATAATTTAGAGCTTGAGATTTTACAAATAGTTATAATTATCTTATCAATTGAGTTATAGCTAAATACCTACATCATTTTTCATAGAATGTTTGAATTCTTGATTTTCATTTTTTAGATCTTCAAATTTTAGTGTGAATACAAATATTTCAAAATTCAACATCCTTCTTCTTGATATTTTCCTACAATAGCCTTTAAAATACCAAAACTCCATCTCTATTATCTATGCATTGCATCTTAGTAGAGTAATATTTTTGAAGCATCACACTATCATAGTCCGCTTTACTAGATCTGGATTGCTATTTTCCTTCCTGAAACATAAATTCAAGCACAAAAATTATAATTGTTGGAATATATTACATTATTTGGTACATGTTAATGTATAGCATTGGGTACATATTTATATTAGGAGTGTGTCTTAGATTAGGGTATGAGTATTTACTTTATGTAATAAATGCACAAGTATAATTAAAATGTGCAAAGTATTCAATAATGTGAATGTGCATAATAGTCCATGTGCACATGAACCCATAGAATAGGAATGTGAAGATTCACAAGAAGATGGAAGGTCAAGAGTCACATCCCATTATATAATAGCCTTTGTGTGATCATATGAAGTGACAATATAGAGAAGAAGTAGAGAATAAGGTAGAAATACAATGTATAACCATGTATGAAATATGGAGAGTTTGAGATCTCCACTCTATATCAAAATACTATTTTTATGAGATTTTGTTAATGGCAATTTTCTAAGTTATTGCAAATATATTTCATGAGTTTTATATGTTTTAAATATTACCATTATCTTATATTTAATATAGCATGCTTATTCTAGATTGTGTGGTTGCTTTTCATTAAATATTTAGCATCAAAGGCTAACAGTGGTATCAAAGCCACAAGAGAGTTTGATAGAAGATAGGGAGAGCCACGAGAGAGATTGAGAGGAAATAGGAAGATTTAATTTTCAAAAAAAATAAATTTATTTTTTGGCTAGAGTCTTTCCATAGGGTTGTAGGAAAACTCATGAAGACTATGATTTAGCATAGATCTCTTTCTACTATATTGAGAGATAACTAATGAAGTTTATTGATTTTTAGATATCTATAGATTTAGATGCATTTGCTTGTTGTTGTCTAAGTTTTGTGCAGAAAATTAGTTCTCAGAATTTGAGAAGGAGGTCCAAGAAAAAAGTCCCCATTGGATATTAAGGATAGAATATTGAGGAGACCTAAGAAGGAGGTCCCCATATAAGATTGAATATTGTAGATTATAGATTTAAGAAAGAAGAAAGAATATCTATTGAATATTGAGAAGGAGGAGACCCGAGAGAAGAGAACCCTATTGGAGATTTGAGAAATAAGATATAGGAGGACTAGGAAAAAGTCAAATTGAAGAGTTACATAATTTGAAGACCCAAGAGAAGAGGTCTCAAGCAAACTTGGAAGGAGAAAGAAGTATAGAGAATCCCTATTAAAAAAGTTGAAGTGGTCATTGGAGAAAATTTGAAGAAATATTGAGGTAGAAGATTGCAAGTAGGAGAGGCTCTTGAAAAGAAGAATTTGGGACAATTATCGCCATCTGACAACAAGCCCAAAAAGAAAAATGTTTTGGCAAGAAGTTGCCAAATTTTTGAAAAGAAATTTTGAAGGCCTCAATACATTTAGATTCTTGAGGAAGAGGCCAGCAAATAGGCCAAATTAGAAGTCATAATTTGACCAGAATATTGGAGGAGAAAGAAGATAGAAGAGGCCACCAAATTTAAAAATTTTGGATACAACCATAAAGGATTTGAAGGCTGATTTATGGATAATAAGATTGCTGATTTTTTGCTACAGAAGTTGAAGAGTCACAGGACAACAAGTTGAAGGTGGCATAATACTACAAATTGAAGAAGAATTAGGTAGATTTTGAAGTACCCTTGAACAGCCAATTGAAGGAAGGATTGACAGCAAAATAAGACAGCAATTTGGAGGTATTGAATGTTGTTTTTTGAATGGCAAGATAAAGGAGAAAAAGTCAGAATTTTAAGGCAACAATTTAAGAGATTTGGGCTGCAAAATTGGGAAGCATTAGAAGGAGAAAAAAGAGCAGTAATTTAGAGAATTTTGGGACAGATTTGGGAGAAGCATTAGATAGCATTTGGTCAAATAAAGGTGCTATAAATTTCATAATTTAAGGTAGCAAGATAAAAGAAGGTAAAGTTGCAAATTTACAGATACAAGACAACAAGTTTGAGTAGCAAGAAAGGAGAGGAGACAAGCTACAAAAGACAACCAAAGAGGTTTGACATTTGGTGCATAAAAGAGTATTTCATTTTTTATGAAATATTTAATTTTATTTGGCACCATAAGTTCAAATCATAAAAATATCTCTAAAACAATTATCTCCCAGTTAAAGGAGTTTTAGAAGCTTGAAAATTAGTGTGTTAATATAGCATAAAGGAGTTGGTTCATTTTAAGTTTGAAATTAGCAAAATAATATTTGTATGCTATTAAGAAATCAAGCATTAGCAAGCTAAGGAGATTCAAATACAAATAGAAGCACTCATAATATTATGCTCAATATGTGGTTTTAAAAAATAGCAAAATATAAATTTTCAAAGGTATTTTGATTATTTCAAAATCTGCAAAATACATCAACACAATATAGAGTTAAAATTTTCTCAAAAAGGATTAATTAGGAGAAAATAATAATGGTCACAGCGTGACTGACACACTATGATTGCCACTACGTGACTGGCACACCGTGATTTTCACAAGGTGACTGTCACAAGGTGACCATCTATCCACGACTATCACAAGGCGACCATCCCACTGCGACTATCACAGGGTGACTGACATACAGGGCCAACCATTTGTCGGTAAGTTTTTATTATCAATTTTGTTTCTTTTTTATACATTTTTGTTCATCGACGCTCAATAAGGAGGTTTGTGATGTGTCAGATATTGTGATGTCTTGAATAGTAGTTCTCTCTTTAACCAGTTATTTCCATTTTTCAAATGATTTTCTTGTTACTCTTCTTTTTATATAGGTAAAATGTCACCTGTTGGCAGTGGAAAGAAGGGAGGCCAGTCTTCCAGTTCCGATAAAAGGAGTATCCTCAAATACTTTCATAATATTTCGAATTCCAGTCAGCCACCAGCATCTGCACAAATTGAAGGTATGAACGCCTTTACTTACTAACCAGTTAATTTTTGTTCATTGTTCATTTCATATATAATGTCTTCATTCATTAAGAAGGGTGATTTTTGGTGTATGGCTTTGTCCATTGTTTATCTGAATTTTTTAAAAGAAGGTATGCTTTTAACAGAATGTATGCTTTTAAAAAGAATAATGATAATGACCCTGGTATTGAGTATTGACCCTAGTATTATCTCTACAGAAAATAGTGTTGACCCTCGTATGAATCCACTTCCACATAACTACGATATTGAAAAGTCCACAGATGAAAATTTTCTTAAAGAAATGGAACAACAACATGAAGATATTCCTAAAACAAACACGCCAAATGGAAAACAAAGTAATAGTTCTTATGCAGTACCCACTTTCGGAGAATCTTCTTCTAAAAAACATAAACGTGCCAGGTCATCTAGATGGACAATTAACAGATCATTTCAGCCTGATTGGGTTTCAGAATTTCCATTTGTTGAGCCAGTGCTTCCAGAGAATAGTAATGAGGTAATAACAGAATTGAGATGCATAATTTACAGCTGGAAACACGAAAAAGATCACAGATTGCAAGTTAAGAAAGATACAGTAGAAAAACATTGTGGAAAGGTTTATATAAAAAGAAAAGAAAGTGATGGACCAATACAAAAAAATTATAGGTGGAAGGATGCATCAGAGTGTGCCCATATCAGATATGCACAAGAATATGATAAAGCAATGAAAGAAAAACAAACTTTGGTTGAGAAAGGTGCAACGATTCAAGCCCAATTTCAAAAAATGGAAAAGTTCACTTTAGCTTCAAAAAGTTTACAGTTTGTTGTTGTACTCACTATTCTTAAAAAGGGTAGACCTATGTCAGATTTCATTGATTATAAATCTCTATTTCGACTAGTTGATGTGCAGAATTTACCCAACGTCCATTGGTCAGATCGAAGTGGTTGGGAAATTGCAAAATGTCTGTCATTGGTTGAGCAGGATGACCTCAAAGAGAAAATTAAAAAGGCCAAATTCATATCACTTTCAATTGATGAGGTGACTATTGTTGACAACACATCTTGGATTTGCATGCATGTTTACACATTGGAAAATCATTTAAGGCAACCTCATTTACTTGGACTATGCAAGATGGTGGAAAATTGCAATGCAAAAAACATCTACAATGTTGTTGTTTCTAGTTTAAAGGAAATAGCAGGAATGAATGAAATGGAAATAGCCACTAAGTTAATATGTGTCGGAGTCGATGGTGCTGCTACAATGCAAGGACATAGGAATGGTCTTTGTGTTAGACTACAAACATCTGTTACCCCATATTTGATCCCTATTCATTGCATGGCTCATAGAATTAATCTTGCATATAAAATTGTGGATACATTTACAAATGTAGCTAGAGTGGAAGACCTTGTCCATGAAATTCATGATTATTTTTTACGTAGTCCAAAAATATTTTTAGAGTTTCAACAGTTTGCACTTGGAGTTACTGATGGTAAAAAACTCTTAAAAGACGTGGATACTAGATGGATTTCAATGTATCAACCGACATATAGAGTTTTCAAAGAATATCAATCCTTGGCAGGGTTTATGTATGTAAACCGTAGGGCAGTTGATAAGGCTAAGGATTTGCTATTACGAATGACTGACTTTGAAACACTTCTCACATTGTGTGGTATTCTTCCAATGTTGGAAGAAATGAATACTTTGATCAAAATTGCACAAGAAAGATCGATTTATATTATGGATTTCATCAGGGTGAGAAAATGAATTTGCTTACATATTGATACGATGTACGCATCTGGTGAAAGTTTTATGGATCCCATGTTTGAGAGTTGGAGAGCATTGACAAACATCAATGATCCTCAAAACTTTTTGAAGTTCAATATAAATGATCATCTTTGTATTAATGTCCATGAAAAGGAAATTCCTTTATATTGTTTTTCTCAATGAATGGATATTGCTACAAATGAAGTTGAACAAATGCCCATAACACACAACAGATTTCATGTAGTTGTAATAGATACAAAAATTAAACTGAAACACATAGCAGAATCATTGACAAAAGAGATCAGAGACCATTTTCAAAGAGATGAATTGCTTGAGGCTATGGGTGTGGTTAACCCGATATTTTGGAATCCTTGTAATGAATACCAGAATATAATTGGTTTGTTTCAAAAATACATGGGCAATATTGCTAGCCATTTCACTAAACCTATGGTATTCAATGGTATTGAAATCAATGGCATTCTCAACAAAGATCTTTTGACAAACCAATCAAACTATTTTGGAACAACAATGTCTGCTCAAGTTTCACAATTTTCTAATCACCATGAAAGGGGTTCTATTTCACGTTTCTGGAAACATTTATATCCCAGTAGTATCCTGCAACATAGTATGAGTGAATATTTTAATTTGTATGAATTATGCCAAACGATGATTTTAGGATCTGTTGAGGATGAAAGGGTATTTAGTGCATTATCATATGTAAAATCTAAAGTTCGGAATAGATTGGACAAAAATTTGGAAAATTGTTTGAGAGTATATGTGTCGACCTATGAGGTTGAGAAGTTTCCTTATGAAAGAGCTTTGTCATATTGGAAATATTTGGCAGAGAGAAGAGGTGTCATGAATACTCTGGATGATGAGGATAATGGTAACACTGATGACACTGTGATGACAAATTTTTTTGGAATGAGTGCAAAAGAATTTGCACAATCTAAAAAGAGTTTGTTCTAAATTTCACCATTATGATGCAAAGATGCTTTCATTTCCCAATATTATATTGGGATTTAATTCATTTATTTGATTTGATTTCAAATATGGAGATTTGATTATATTTTGAGACATGTTTTCATGTATTTTGGAATAGAATATTGATTACTGCATCACAGATATTACTATTTTTTACATGTATTTTGATTTCATATATTATGCTATCAATTGTCAATAGAATATGTGTATATTATGATTTCATGTATATTGAAAAGTCCATGTATTGAAAAAACCATGTATTGAAAACTATGTATGGCAAACCATGTATTGAATAAACCATTTATGGCAAACAATGTATTGAATATACAATTTATTGAAAATAATGTATGGCAAACAATTTATTGAATATCAAATTGATTTTAAACCATGTATTGAAATCATGTATACAATACACCATGTATTGAAACCATGTATCAAATTGATTGAAACAATGTATTGAGTATACAATTTATTGAAAACAATGTATGACATTGAATAAAGTATAGACCATGTATTGAAAACCATGTATTAAATAAACCATGTATTGAATAAATCACGTATTGAATACCATGTATTGAAAACAATGAGGGCAAACCATGTATTGAATAAACCATTTATGGTAAACAATGTATTGAATAAACCATGTATGGCAAACAATGTATTGAATATCAAATTGATTGAAACCATGTGTTGAAATCATGTATACAATTTATTGAAAACAATGTATGACAAACCATGTATTGAAAATAATGTATGGCAAACAATGTATTGAATATCAAATTGACTGAAACCATGTATTGAAACCATGTATACAAACCATGTATTGAAAATAATGTATGGCAAAACATGTATTGAAATCATGTATACAATTTAGTGAAAACAATGTATGACAAACCATGTATTGAAAACAATGTATGGCAAACAATGTATTGAATATCAAATTGATTGAAACCATGTAAAAAAACCATGTATTGAAACCATGTATACAAAAACCATGTATTGAAACCATGTATACAAACCATGTATTGAAAATAATGTATGGCAAACAATGTAATGAAAACCATGTATAGCAAACTAGATATAGCAAACCATGTATAATTCAAAATTATTGCATCCACATAATTCAAAATTATTTATTGCATCCACACAACTGATCAAACCATTACAATATTGAAAGAAAAGCTAAAAAGTAATATAAAATTTGTATAATATAAAATATTATGTTTAAAAATATGTTAAAATAGGAGTCTTTGAAACCATGTTTTTCACCACAATGCCACATTCCAGAATCATCACATAAGGAAACAATAGTTCTACTTTTCTATGTTTTCTTGCTGTAAAGTGCCTGAAGTGTCAACTGCATCTACCTCAATATCCTTTGCTTCCAATGCACCAGATCGTACCAAACTATCACCTGTAGTGTTTATCCCCTTTAGCAATAAACCTTCTTCCTTCATGGGATCTTCTTTAAATGGTGCATTCAGCTCTTTCTCATTTTATTTTATTGCAACATCCACATCCAGGCCCTTTTCTTTGATAAGCTTCTTCAGCCAATTGTTTTCTCGAATAGTGTTTTGTAGTCTCTTCTTCAATTCAATAGCATTAGTCACACTGATTTTTGTAGTCTTGATCCAGGTTTTCATGGTTGACACCTGCTGCTTTAAATGCTGATAATTAGACTACAAAATACAAGAGAAAAATATTAATATTAATTAAAAAGTATATTAAAGAAAAAAATGATTTTTAGATATGTGTAGAACTTACATCTGTTGTAAGTCTTGTAGTTTTTGCCATTGCTACTTTCTTCTTGTCTAGTTCCCATTCATTGAAATATGCTTGGGCTTCGGCATTCAAGTTCTCTAATCGGTCAAGTATAATGGCTAGAACTTCATCACTGCTTGTAGCATCGGCCTTGACGGTGCCATATTGGGCTTTTAGTAATAGAGCATCGAGCTTTTGTGGCTCATTCTCTACCTTTGAAAATAACTCCTTTCTATGTCCGAAGTTCTTGTATCGACCATTTATTGCTTTGATCATAACCTTGGCCCGATATTCCCATTGTCTTAATGTATCAATGTCTACAAGAAGATTATTAGTAACATTAGCCCTACAACTATTTGCTAGTAAAATATTTTCAGAAAAGTTTATTTTATCATCATCGGTCGGATGATGATCGGTGTCGACATGCTGGTGGGGGGAAGAGGAAACATCGATGACATCTCCTTCAACATTCTCCTGTGCTTCATCACCTAACCCTAGACCATGAAGCAGATCACATGTTTTTAGTGGTAAATTCAAATTATTCATATCTTGATACATAAAATCATCTTCCAGATTGGTATCTGGAGGGGGCATCTGAGAAGCGCTCTCTACATTTGATAAATTATCAAGTGTTAAAATTGGGAATGATGTCCCTGAAACAACATATTGACCCATAGTGTGAGTTTGAGTCTAATTCTAAGTGAGTCTGAAGTGGCTGACATGGTGGTGTGAGGAACTATTTCCCATGCATGCGAGATTGGTTCCTCACCGGTGGTGCATGTTGTGGTGATTGTTGGACTTGTCGTAGATGAACTTGGGGTTGATGGACTTGTTGTAGGACTGGCTACTTTTCTTATTGTGCACCCGATGGAAGCATCTATTTTTTGAGTCTTGTAAATCGAGTCGGTCCCTCTACAAAATTTAACATGAAAATTATAAATTAAAACTAGTTTTAAAAACAATGCCATTAAAATATAATAATTTTAACTAAACATACCCGACTCAGACTCTGCAGCCATTGTCATTGTTGCTGCAACGGTTGTCCTTTGCTCTACCTCTAAAAATAGTTAAAAAATTTTCTCAAACTAAATATAATTGAATATTGTTAAAATACATTATTAAAATTAGAACTTTTGAAAAATATGTTTACCTTGTGAGGTGGAGGTTTCATCTTCAATGTTCACTATAGCAGATGCACGTCCAGAAGTTTGAGGAGCAGCACATGTATGTTGTCCATCAGGAGACCTCCTACGTTTACGGGTGGAAGGTACCGGTGATGATTGCGACTACGAGTTAGAATCACCAGACGCTTCTTGAATCTTGATGGCGGCATCCCTTTTACTGGACGAGTGAGCTGCTCTTCTCTGTTTTCAAAAGAAAATTAGAAAATAACAAGATTGATTGAAATTTGAAAAGATAGAAAAGAGAGACTATTCCAATATATAATTTTACCTGTATTTCATTCTCACTTAACCCAATACGCAACAAATCTGGGTGCAATGCAGTTGGAGGACTTTTTGTTTGAATATTGTAATAAGCTTCATAAAAAAGAGAAAGAATATAGTTGTTGGAGGTTACCGTATATGCAGATTGGATTTTTTGCACAGAAAGGAGGTCCTATTTTAGGCGGTTAGAAATGAAAGTGGACCAATCATATCTCCCTCCATCAATACAATGAATCAACAATGACAAAGCCCAAAAGGGTATTTCTGTAGGTCGGCCCTACAGAATAAGCCTTCCCAAGAACAATTCAATACAACCATAAAGAAATTTATCTGAAACGTTGGAAATGTTCAAACCCCTTTTCGATTTTGAAGAATTAACTAAAAAATAGAGAGAACATTATTAGAGAATGGACATTGGAAACAACAATACATCAAAATTAAGGATAAACAAAAATGAAATTTTAAAAAACTTACCTTTCAAATGGTCTGGATTCATGACATATTTGGATGCCAACGTTGATTTTTCAGAATCAATCAATGCGTACTGGTTGTTAACAAGGAGACCATCCAAAAATGGCAGTCCTATTAATCGTTGGACATCCGAGGGGTTCACAGTAAAAACAACTTCCTTGTTATCAACTTGGATCTGTACAGTGGACACATCATGGTCATAGCAACTAACAATACGTTGCATCAGGGAGACGTTGACGTCCAACTGTGGCATCTTCATGACTCCAACAAGTTCGAAGGTGTACAACCAGTTGGAATCTCTCCCAGGAATGTTAAAAATGTTCTTGATGTTCGGGCAATAGTAACTCTTGAATGATACCTTGGTTGGGAGAGGAGAGGAACCGCTAGCCATTTCTAAAAATGTTGGGAAAATGCCCTAAAAATGATCAAAAAATGCTTAAAAAACCGCTTGAAAAAGGTCTAAAAATACCTTGAAAATGGCCTAAAAATGATCAAAAAATGCTAAGAAAAATGCCTGGAAAAGGTCTAAAACTGTTGTAGAAAATGCACTAAAAATACTGGAAAAAGCTCTAAAATTGCTCTGGAAATCATCGTGCAAAAGGTGAAAATGATGTTGCTATTCTATTTATAGAAGTCTGCATGCCTAAAGTCGATGGATGCATGACACGTGGCAAATGAGAGGACACATGGCAACATCTTATTGATGGTATTTGGTGGTGGTATTCTTCTTGTCGTCATGTGACAATCACCTCCTGTCAGTCGCCACCTGACAGTCGTAGCATGGTGGTCATGTCATGACAACCGAGACATGCGAGTCACAATATGGTGGTCACCACTTGATAGTCACCCTTGATAGTCACCACTTGACAGTCGCATCTTGTCAATCACCTCTTGACAGTTGCATCTTGCCAATCATATTTTGGTAGTCGACACTTGATAGTCACCTCTTGATAGTCACCACTTGCCGCTCGCCACTTGCCAATCACTACCTACTAGTCATCTCTTGACAACCACCTCTTGCTAGTCGCCACTTGTCAGTCACCACTTGCATACCACTTGCCGAACAGTCGCCACTTGATAGTCACCTCTTGTCAATCACTTCTTGACAGTCGTGGTTGTTAGTCACTTCTTTCTTGCCTATCGCCACTTGACAATCACTTTTGTCAGTCGCATTTTTATTTGCCACTTGACAGTCGCCTTTGGCGGTCGCTCCTTGGTAGTCGCTCCTTGGCAGTCGCTCCTGTAATTTGCTCCTTGACAGTCGCTTCTGTCAATTGCCTTGTGTCAGTCACTATTTTTAAGGCTAAAAAATTTGCTGCATATTTTTCAAAAAATCGCCACTATTTGATAAATTTTTTGCAAAAAAATGAAATATTCGCCCCGATTTCTATACACCTTAGCACTAGATTCGCCCCGATTTTATATATACACTTTGGGGCCGACCCCTTATGCATAACCCTGATAATAGGAGATCGAATAAGGGATCAAGATAGAGCAAGATTTAAAATGTCAAAATACACTAAGGAGCATAACCAAATTTTAGAAATTTGGTAGTGAATAAGTTGTAGGAATGTTGCCTATGTGCAAGGAAGAACCACCATAAGGAACACTTGGAAAATATAGAAGCTCAAGCGTCACTATAAATGCACCAAGAGTCATTTACCTTCAATCCATTAGTCACTCAAGGGAACATGAAAAATAAAGGGACATAACTTCTACAGCCATGTAGTGCTAGGACAAGCAAAAATTTTGATTGGAAATTATTTTTCTAAGGCTTGAAATGCTTTGGAAGGAGTGCCATCATTGGAGCATTGGCAAGAGATGATTAATTTGTGAAGAAAATCAAGCCCATAACACCCAGTAGGAAGGAGTGCCACTTAGTAGCATGTGAATAATTTATATGCCACATGTCATCATAGAAGGAGGAGCACCAATCATTATACAAGCAAGGCATTGAGAAGGTAAAATGTTGAAGGAGTTGAGTTAGGGTAAGGTTGAATGAAATCTAAGCACCAAGGAATCAAGTGAGTGTTAGAATTGCTATTGAAGGAAGCCACATGTTAATGTCCAATATGAAATAACACCACCAAACAAAGTAGAGTAGCACTTTAGATTTAGCATTATCAAATATTGCACAATAAGGAAGGATGTTGGAAGAGATTGAAGTGCTAAAAGAAGACCAACAATCATGCAGTGTGTAAGTTGAAGAGATAAAGGCATTGCTTGTCATTTGGCACGATGGAGTCAAAAATCCAATAGGTTTGGAGGGAACTAAAATGGTTCCAAGTCTTTATTAAATGCATGGTCTGAATTAGCATATGAATAACACCTTGAAGAAGTCCATTTTGGAGCATAGAAGGAGCCCGTATGTGGAGAGTAAGAAAGGTGAAGTCATAGCCAACTTTGGAGAAGACCATTTTTTTAAGAGACCAATGCATTAGAGGATGCATAGGAGATTCAAACTCTTGAAGATCGAAATTAATGAGCATCATATACAAGAAGAAGCATTAAATACATTGCAAAGAAGGAAGATCATTTTTAGAATGTAGGTTGTAGAGTTGAGAAGACTCACAAGAAGCAAGTCAAAGTTTAGTACACCATATACAAGGAGGTATGAAATATTTGAATTGATTTAAAACCTTTGTAAACATTAAGGAGATATAAGACATAATATTATTGAGGTTAAGATTAATTAATCTATTATACTTAAGTTTATTTGAATAAAAGGAGAAACAAGGCAATGAATTATAACCTTAAAAGAATTATTTAATGCCTTGGAAGATATTTGAAGTAAGAATTATTTTGAAATATTTTGAATTTACTTTATTCTTTTTTGAAATTCAAATTACATAGAAATACTTGCAAATAACTTGACTCAGAGGAACAAGGATTTCTACATCAAAATAGGAATATTGAATTTGTAAATAGATTTGTTCTCTAAATTTCTAATTAAGGGGTCATAAGGAATTCAACACCAACTTAAGTTCTAGAAACTTAGAAACCATACTATTGAAAAACTAAAATATATAAGGAACACAACATGGAGTTGTTGGAAAGTTGGAAAATTACATTTGGTATTAGTCTCTTGCTCAAATTAATGAGACATAAGGAATCCAACTTAAAGTTCTTGTAAATAGAGAATCTTATCAAAATTGAAATTGCATCAAGATTGTCTATATCTTTCTATTCATAATTAGGGAGACAAAAAGGATTCAACTCAAAGGAAAACTTATAAAGCTAAGTATTTTATCAAAGCTATCTTATATTCAAAACACTAGGGAGCTAAAAGGAATTCTACCTAGAAATTTGAGAAATTAAATCTTTGTCAAAACCATTGTTTGATCATTAGAAATTACAAGGTATCCTACAAATTTGAGAATTGAAAAGAGTTTATCAAATTTGATTATATACTCAAAACTAGGGAGTCATAAGGTAGTCAACCTCAATAGTTTTGAAAGATAAAATATTCTATCAAAAACTATTCTTAATATTTAATACTAGGGAACTATAAGGAATTCTACTTCAAAGGTTAAATTAGAAGAAACATGGATGACATAGTGAGGAATGTATGAAATATGGAGATTTTGAGATCTCCATTCTATATCAAAATACTATTTTGATGAACTTTTGTTAATGGCAGTTTTCTGAGTTATTGTAAAAATATTTCATGAGTTTTATATGCTTTTAATATTGTCATTATCTTATATTTAGTATAGCATGCTTATTATAGATTTTGTGGTTGTTTTTCATTAAATATTTAGCATCAAAATCTAATAGTAATAAATAATTTATACGAAAACACATTAATATTATAAAATAAATCAAATATTACCAATGAAAAACATTAAATTAAATCTTAAGAATTATTTGATTCAAGCAATCAACATTTTCTTGCCAGCTTTAGCTAAACTTACTACTTCCTCTAACCATGAAAAAGAGAATTTAACTTCACAACCCTAAATTAAAACCCCTCTATTGGTTAGCCTATCTGCACATTAATTTTCTTTCCTTAATGTATGTGTAAACCTAATTTCTTAAAACTCTATAGCAAGGTCTTGTATATCTATAATTATCTCTTGTATGCTTCATGAAGCCTTTGCTTTCCTCAAAATTACATTTATTACTATTACTGAATCACCTTCCATCCATACTTTGTTTAAATTCATTTGTTTGCATATTTTTAACCCTTATAAAGTTGCCTAAGCTTCAACTTTATTATTTCTCTTAAATCCACTATTGAAAGCATAATGAGACAAAATATCTCCTATATTATTTCTAATTATTCCTCCTCCTACTCCTAGTCCTAGATTTCCTTTAGGTGCTCCATCCAAACTCAATTTGACCAACTCCACATCTGGAGGTTTCCACTTTATATTATTTTTCTTCTTTTTGTTTCTCTTGTACCCAACATCATAATTCCATTTTATGACTTGAATTCATCTATCAAGCCTCTCTACTTTTATATTAGGTATTGGGTGAATTGATAGAGTTGGTTTAGACTCCTCTATGGCTAAATAAATCTTCCTTTTCATTACCTCTAAATTGTTTTCCTTTCCTTTAAATATTCTTCTATTCCTTTCTATCTATATAGTCCAAAGTATTGTATCTTTTGATATATCCCAAATTTTCTATAAAACCTCACTTTTAAAAGTGCTCTTCCATTGCTTTAACCATTCTTCAATTCTACCATTCATCACCATGCATTTATCAAACATATTAAGAGTCCATTTCCAAAGCTTCTAAACTATTGATTAGTGTCCCAAGAGATGGTCTATACTTTCCTCCTCCTTTTTACACAGAACACATTGTCAAAAGCCATGAAAACCCCTTTTCATAAGGTCATCCCAGGATAAAATTCTTCTATGACCAACTAGAAAAAAATATATTTTAACTTTAGGAATGCTCAGACTATCCAAAATATATCTTCTTATTCTTATATATTCCTATTTTTTTGGTTCTTTACATTATATCCACTTTTTATTGTGTATTATCCTAAGCTATTCAACTCCTAAAGCATATTATCATTGGCTTACATCAAAATAATCATTGTTGTTATCTTTCTACTCAACCGCCTCCTAGCACCAATGTCTTGTATACTTGTAAAAAAATCTTATTTCTATTTGTATCTTCCTACCTAATCCTTATACATAATGTTTGAAATCCTATCACTATATTTATCTTGAAGTAATCTCATCCATGGTTTCCAAATTGGATATCAATTGAGTACTTATTTATCACACCAAGTGTCCATCTAAATAGAATATTTTGCTCCAATTCCTACCACTCATATTAGACCTTTAATCACTAAATCAATTGTTTTTTTCTTTAATATTCCATAGAGCAAAACCATTTGTAGTAAGATTACGGTAAATATTAAGCTTGGATCATTGGGCTCAACATATTTACTTAGAAAAAATTGGCCATTGTCTTTGACTCTCTTTGTACAATCTCCAAATTACTTTTCCCTTAACAGCTAAGTTTGCATCCATAATAACTCTTAAACCAAGACCTCCCCTAGTTTTATCATCACATACCTTGCTCTATTTCACAAAAAGATATTTTCTTTTATCATGTAATCCTAACCATAAAAATGATTGCATAATATAGCTTTTTTTTATCAATTTTGGCATAGTATACAAGGACATATAATATGTTGGAATGGCCTATAAGACTAATTCAATTAGCCACACTCTTCCTACAAATGATAACCATCTACTTTTCCATGCTATTATTTTATTTTGAACTCTACTTATAATTGGATTCCATAATTCTATCCTCATTCTCCCATCAAATAAGGGCATTCCTAGATAAGTAGTTAGCAATTTTTTCTCCTCCCTTTAAAGTAACCTACATATCCATAATTTAATTCTAGTTGCGATGTTTAAGAAGTAAAATTTATATTTTTTCTATTAACTTGTTGCCCTGATGTTCTTTCATATTCCTTTAATAAGTTATTCCAAGCTCTAGCCTTGTTTATCCTTGCCCTCCCAAAAAAGGTTGTATAATCTACAAACTATTGGTGAATGATGTTGTCAATGGTATTACTAGAATTAAGTCCACTTATTAACTTGTATTTTTTAGCCTTATTCAAGTTCCAACCCAATACTTCTACCATAATTATGAACATATATGGATATAGAGGATCCCCTAGTGTAAGACCTCTCTTGTATTTAAAATATTGTGTTACTAACCCGTTGACAAGCATTGAATATGAAACTGTAGAGACACAAGATTTAATCCATCTAACCCATTTCTTACCAAATTTAAATTTTTCTAAAAAAGCAAAAAGAAAATCCCATTTAACCCTATCATAGGCTTTACTCGTATCAAGTTTTAAGATCATTGCTATCTCTTGTCTTGAAGTTGTTGAATGCATAACTTCATGAGCTACTATGATACCATCCAGAATTTGTCTCCCTTTCACAATGAGCTAAATAAACTTCTTCCATAGTAATAGGCTCCATCAATTTTCTATTGTCTTTATCTGTTATAATTGAAGGTACTTCTTGTAGTAGTTTATCATTCAAAACTTCAAACTCCTATCCTAGAATATTCTGGTAAAATAACCTTACCTCTTTTTTTATTTTACTCTAGTCTTCAATCCAAACCTTTTCTACTAAAATAATTCTACTCATTTTGGATGCCAATCTCTACTATTGCCATCCTATAAAAAATGTCTGATATCAAATGTTATGAACGTCTCTTCTCATTAATAATAATCATTCACCAATGTTGAAAAATATCAAACATGCATCCATGAATAAATTCTACAATAACAATCCACATAATAAATAAATATTGATAATACCCTTGAGGTGGGAAAACACCATACAATGCTCCTTATTGGAAGGAATTCCACAATATCCCTAGCTCCATGAGCCAAGACTTCTACAAGAATACTTTATATATGACTTTTTTACAATGGGGGTACATCTCTCTTTATACAAGACTATGATTGTTCACCTTACATGAGTTATAAGGTCACCCATGTGGTGGTTCACCTTCCATGAGCTACAAAGTGCATAATACTATAATATGTCACTATGCTATATATTATTACAATTTTATGTGTGACCCATGCCATAATAAAATATTATATTATATCCCCCATATTATTATCCTTAGGTACCTAACATATCTCCTTTTAACCATGTGTATCTCAATTTTAATATCTAAAATTTATCTTCCTGACTAAAATATTATGATATTCACTAATCAACTCCCTTTTATCCGAGCTTGGATTATTATGCTCACCTTTTTAGAATTTTTAAAGTTTATATTTTAGTTCTTGTTTCTTCTCAAAAATATTTCCAAAAGTATTCTTGTTCCATTCTTTTAATCTAGATGTCATTGATTTAATTTGTTTTGGAAGTGTATACAACCCACTATTTCTTGAAGAATTTCATGTTTGTGCTATCATATCAACAAATTAAGGATGGTCTTCCCACATCTTCTCATATTTAAAATATGATAATTTTTAAATTCACTTACCACCATTTTAACTCTTATAGGCTAGTGATATGAACCAATCCTTGTCAAGGTATTAATTTTAACACAAGCTCCTTCATCTAACCAATGATCTCAAAGAATACACTTGTCTAATTATTTTACTATTAGGTTCTAGTCTCTCCTATTATTGGTCCATGTATAGTTGTCTAATTCAAACTCTACTTCTTATAGATTATTGTTTTGAATAAAAGCTAAGAAATATCTTATACTTTGGGTTAATTTCCTAATTCCTCCAAATTTTTCATCCAACTTAGTTATGGCATTAAAATATTCTATGAGCATGAATCAGGTTTGTTGGTCTTTACTTCTCATAAGGACTTCAATCCCACTCCATACTTCTAATATGCTTAATTGGGTTTTAGGTCCATAGACATTGATAAGGATAAAACGAATATCTACAAAGTAGCATGTGACTGAAGAGGCTATCCAATGCCTAGTTTTATGAATAGTTACATAGGATATTCTAATAGGATTTCAACATGTTAGAATCCCTCTATTGCTCCTTTAGAATCTACATCATCCCATTCATGTCTCTCCCATACTGATTTCATAGTTTTGGAAACTTCTTCCTTTGTCATTTTAGTTTCCTGTATACAAAGAATATCATGCGTATTACTTAAACATAGGTCCCTAATACACCTCTATTTTGAGGGGACATTAGCACCCCTTACATTCTATTATATGTTAATCATGTTTCATTAGGGGCTATAAGCCCCTCCTACAAATTACTAATATTATTTTATTTTTTGCTATAGAGAAGTTCAACCAACTTTTTTGTGTTTCTTTCTCTATGTTTGCTCTTGCTTCCTTGGATCTAACTTGATAATTTTAGGGTTTTTTCTCTTTTTGCCTTGCCTATACCAAGAGTAGGTCTTATTATTATATTCCTTGATACTCTTTCATAAAGTTTTTTCATTATATTTATCCCTCCATTGCTCTAATTTTGAAGCTTTTCACTTGTCCTGCTCATTTTCTGGTATTTCTTTATTAATGGGAGAGGTTTTAACATCTAACACTACATTTTCTCTATCTATTTACTTCTCCTAAAAGGCACATGATATTTCAATAGAGTCTTCAAAATATAATGAGACACATTCCTTAGGTTCATTAGGAATATTCTTCCCTAAATTAGGATCATACTAAATAGACATTCCTCTTAATATTCTAAACTTGTTATATTGTGTCCTCTAATCTTTGATCTTCTTTTTATTCATAGGCTAAAGCCTCAAAATAATTGGTATTTCTTCCAATATCCTTACTAGTATTCATCTTTTATTTACTTTCATTTTTCTAGACCTATTTTTTGGAAGTTGAAAACCATCCTCATTCATATCCATTTGTAAGTTTCTCTTGCGATTTTCTACATATGTTTCTATTGGACTTTTCTTAGGGCATGATCTCTCAATATACCCCACCTCATGACATCTTCTACATTTAAAATATATGTTTTCATAATCTATGATTTGGGTCCACAACTTACCCCCATACTTAAGTGTGATTAATTCTAGTAAAGGTTTACTTATATCAATCATGGTCAATATCCAAGCATAAATAGCCAAGACTCCATGTTTTGTAGTTTTTGAAATCTCAATGAATTCTCCCAGAGTGTTACCTATTGCCTTGAAGGAATTTATTTCCTAAAATTTAATGGGAAATCCATACATCCTAACCCAGACTAGTGCTAGGGATAGATTTACATTTTAGGTGTAATACCTTCATATCAACAAGTAAGGAAGAAACCTACTCTTCCCATAAACCAAGGACCCCCTTTTATGATTCTATCTCTTTCCTACCTAGAACAAAAAATGATTAGGATGAAACCTTTGGTAAAAAAGTATAGACTCACTCTTGGAGACTTCCAACTCCTATTAATCCATTTTATAAAGGTTGAAGCCCTTGGCCAAGACCCATTAAAATTATCAAAAATTATTGTATCTTGGAGCAACAAGAATTGCTTCTTTGTGAGCCTCTCACTAACCTCTACTACTAAGTATTATTCTAAGTATTTAGTTATAATTCGGTCCATGAAAAGGAAACTATAACTCAAA
This sequence comes from Wollemia nobilis, assembly GCA_028583015.1. Classification (NCBI taxonomy): domain Eukaryota; kingdom Viridiplantae; phylum Streptophyta; class Pinopsida; order Araucariales; family Araucariaceae; genus Wollemia; species Wollemia nobilis. The sequence goes on along the minus strand of JAQPPZ010000523.1, from coordinate 3,515,751 downwards.
ATCTACTAAAATTTACCATAATATCCTATAGTTATTATAATATTTGATAAAAAGAAACTTTAATAATTTATATGCAAAAAATTTAAGATAAAGTCCCCCAAACCCCGTAAGGGGGGCGGAGGTCCAAGGTTCAAATATCGGGCCTCTCCAGACTGAATTATTGTCCCTTTCCTGGTGATTTTAGTTGTGTAAAATATTTGAAATGATTGTGGCATGGTGGTTATGGGGGTGGACTGCATGAAGATCTGTGTGGTGTCTTTCAAGGTGGACAGCGTAGAATACTGGGTGGCCATAAAAAGCTAGACAACCTACCCAGATTCATGGCATCCATAAAAAACTAGATAGCCTGCTATGATTCGTGGTAGCCATAAAAAGCTAGACAGTCTGATCGGATTTTTGGTGGCTACTGATTCCACCATATAAATTTAAAAAAAAATAAGATAAAGAAGGAGAAATAGAAAATTAGCTAAAAAAATATATACCTAGATAGAATATCTAGTCGTACTAAATCCCTAGGCCTCTATTTCTCCTCCCATCATCCGAACCCTAGCTAACAAATATATGCAAAAAAAAATTGTGACTTGAAAAATTGTCACTACCCTCAACATGAGTGGATCGGGACCCCTCATAAAATCCTATATATACTTGTTGGAAAAAATATTTATTATTTGTATTTTTATATTATTTAATTTGAATTAATTTAGATTAGTCTGGATTGTTAATGTTAAACTATTTAATTTAAATTATTTTGAATTAATTTAGACTAATCTAGATTATTTTTTAGTGAGTTTACATATATTTTTATGAGGGGTCTCAATCCCCTCATACTAAGTGGGTTTTGAACCTTGGACCTCTCAAAGAGAGGCCAAAGCCCTTACCACTGTAGTAAGTTTGCAACTATTATTTTTTTCAAAAATTTTACATAGGTTTTTATGAGGGATCTAGGTCCCTACATACTGATTGAGGTTTGAACCTTGGACCTCCTAAAGAGAGGCCAAAGCCCTTATCACTGCAGTAAGCTTACAGATTATGTTAGATTAATATTAAATTTGAATTAATTTGGATTAATCCTATTTAGTTCAAATTAATTTTTAATGTTAAATTAATTTATTAATTATCTTGAATTAATCTTTAAGTGAATTGATTTAATTTTTAGCATGATGTAATTCATTTTAGTTTTCTTTTACCTTGAGGGATACCATAGTGGTATGTCTTTGGGTTTTCATCCAAGACACTCAAGTTCAAACCTCAATACAAGGGGACTAAGACCCTTTTCAAAAACTTGTGCTTTACCCTAAACTAGTGTTATAAGGGATACCATAGTGGTATATCTTTGGGTTTTAATTGAGGAGGCATAAGTTTAAACCAATACAATGGGACTAGAACCTTTCAAAACCCATATTTTACCCTAAAATTTTGTCTTGTGAGGGATACCTTAGTGGTATGTCTTTGGGTTTTCATCCAGGAGGCCCAAGTTCAAATTCTAGTACAAAGGAACTAGGACCCTTTCAAAAACATTTGCTTTACTTTAAAATCTTTAACCAAGGATATTAGATCAATTGGTTAGATTCCTCAACATTTAAGGAGACTAAGGTTAGAATGTTTCCAAGAAATACATGGATAATATTCAAGCTTTATTATAGTACCACTATGTTGTGATGATATAATATGACAATATGTGGATAATATCTTAGCTTTATTGTGATACCACTGTGTGGTGATGATGTAATACGAGTGGGGCTTATATCGATCTAGTATAACCAATTGAAAAAATAATAATTTTAGTTTTATTTTTAATTTGTTTGTTTAATTCTAAGGTTTAACTTTCTATTTTTGCTTTAGTTTAAATTGTGTTTTAGTAATTTTATAATTAATTAACTCAGCCTACATTGCATGCCAAGAAGAGAGATTAATTGAATTAATTGCTCAAAATCCTTGTAATTGAATTTCATAAAGGGTTAAGGTGCATCATTTTGGGGTGTCTACACCAAGATTCACTTGAAATTCCACTCACATATACCTTGAGCCATTATACTAGTTCACAAATGAAAAAAGGTTTGATCTATAAAATAATAAGGTCATCTCAGTCTCTCATTCAAACCACAAAGTGGTCTCTATGAGAGGAACATGATAGATAAGATCCTACGAGGATAACTGTCCTAGAAGAGAAGAAATCTTGGGAGATATGAGCAAAGTTTTCTCTCATATGAATGATAAATCCAAGTTGGAAAGAAGTTTCAACTCTACTTAAGAAAGAAGCATAGTCATTTCTCCTAATGGAACTGATAGTGATTAGTCTCCAATTAGGCATAGATAGGTATTTTTAAGGGTAGTCAATATAGAGACTTAAATATTGGCATAACCTTATTAGCTTAATAGTCTATATCTAGGACAAATGGAGACAAGATAAGCTTGATGTTAACTAATAATTTTTATAACATGTAATTAAGTTCTATAGTAGAAAGAATATTGGATTATGATAAATGGTAAATCATATAATATTGAGATTTTAATTAAAAGATATTGTTATTTTCAACCAACCAAAGTAAGAGGGTTGTGATACCATGTAAGGTGACCTATTTGGTATTATATTAACCAATAATATGTTAGTTTGACATTAATTAGGATTTATGCCTTACATTAAAAGGAGTATCTCTATTCCACACCTATCCATTTGTTGTATCAGTTGAACATCACTTTCATTGCTAATGAATAGGATAACTAGTGTTTAAGGTCACCTTCCCATATTTCACATATCCTTTTATATATTATTTATTTTATGTAGAAAATTAGGCATTATGTTTATTTATTCATTCCTCTCTAAGTATTGTGAATTTATTCATAGTTTCAAAGTAGATGTAAATCACCATTTCTTGATCCTATAGTCAGTGCTTGATCTCTTTTTTCAATGAGTTTACTCAAGTTTTTATGAGGAGTCTCGATCCCCTCATACTAAGTGGAGTTTGAGCCTTGGACGTCTCAAAGAGAGGCCAAATCCCTTACCACTTTAGTAAGTTTACAACTTAGTGCTTGATCTCTTTTATAGTAATCAATTTTTAGATTTTTCACAAAGGGTGTTTGCAATAGTTTTCAATTTTACCACTATGTTTTAGATTAATAATACCCTATTTTGTATCATCATTTGAGGCATAAATTAATTCATAATGAATTCATGTGCTAGAGTAGGTAGTGTTAGGTAAAGACGATCTTCACTCAATTTTTTGTTTTTGTAGTTCTTTTGTTCTTCATAAACATTCATTGTGGTAGTTCTATATTTAAAATACCATTTATAGTGTTGAAATATTATGAATAATTATAGTGCATAGTTGGTTTTTTTTTGGAAAAAAAAAATAGAGTCATAGATGATGACTGTCTAGCCTAGACTATAAAGAAATATCAAATGGACCACAAGTTTCATATTCATAGAGATTCATATAAAGAGAGGGAAACTTCAATACTAAAAGAAAATAAATGGTATTTATACATAAGTAGTAAGGATTTAGTTAGTAATGACATCATTTTTAGATTATTTTACAAAAAATAATGAGTATACCATTTTAGTGCTTTACTTCATTCCTCAATTTAGACTTTGAAAATCAGTTGTAAATGTGTGAGGGTTATTTTCAAATTTCAAATTTTAAATTACTCAAACTTAGGAATTTTTGTTTACAACTTAATGATCCTCTCATATGGTGATTGGGTGGTTCTTGTCACATGCATGCATCTTAGGAAACCATATTAAGTTATTTGGCCATAGGATGACATCTTCAAGAAGCAACCTTGTCTCCCTTCTTAGTAGTGCATTATTAAATAGCACCATAGAATTAAATTTTCAAAATCTAAGCCTCTTAAGATCTTAATATACGTGTGGTTGGCATGTTGGACATGTACCACCATTATGGTGAAAACTTTAATAGCCAACATGAACATGATCTTGGATACCCATCTAGTTTAGATAGCTTTTTAAACTTATAAACTAGATTCAAGGTTTCCAACCTCTATGCATCCTCATGATAGCCCTCATTGCACTAGCTTTACAAAAAATTTGACTCAAGATGGTCAATATAGCATTAAAAACTTATGTGGCATATTTGGGATGCAAGAATGATTTTTATGTACGGAGGTGCATTTTTTATGTACGAAGGTGCATATGTCCAATCAAAATAAAATAAGTGTCCTTATTCCATTCAATCCAATTAATAGGGGAAAATTTGTGATGGGTTATATAACAATTTCTAATCCAACCAATCACTACATACCATGAGGTAGATTTGGATTATTTTAAGTAACCATAATTATTAGATTTCTAAAATCTATGAAGTTCATAACTTTATCACACAAAATCAATTTGGACCATTTTTAAAATCCTATTGTTTTTTCATGGTTTACATAACAGTTCTCATATTTTCTAATATTTTCATGTATAAGAATAAATTTTTGGAGAATGGTGTGTTATATTTCACAACAATTTCCAAAAATAAATGGAACTAATAAATTACCTAGCATCATTAAACACAATATATGGGGTGTCCATTGACACCAAATAATTTCACTGTCAAGATTAGAATTACAATTTGATCAATAATGAAATAGTTGGTATGATGAGATATTTATACCGGCATACAAGTTACCTTTAGGTCAAGGTTGTGAGTTCAACCTTCAAGAATAAAAAAATAAATATTAAAAAATACCTTTTTCAAAATTTAAAAGTGCCCAAAGGGCTAATATGAATAATACAATACAAAAGTCGACCATGGCCTCAAGAGTATCTTAACCACCACATATTCTAACATCCTCCTTAAGCTAAATAGGGAAAACTAAGAGACCCTTACTTGTCATCCCCCATTAAGGGACTCTCACCAACCCCAAGTAGCTCTCATATGTGTGCAAAAGTGACATCAAGCATGATCCTAGTTAGGATGTGTGTTGCTTGATCTAATGAAGACATAAAATCTAGATCAAGTATCACACATATATGAAACCATTGTACAAATTGTATCCAAATATTTATGTGCTTTTTTATTGATGAGCATTTGTATTATGAACTCGGTAGATGGTGATCTAATTATCAAACCAAATAATGAGTGGAAAAATTTGAGCAATTATAATATTCTCCAAAATTATGAGCATCCACCTGATAGGATTATTGCTTCATTTGTAGCATAATATTCAACTTCCAAAGAAGATTGATATATAGTGGATTAGTGTATGGAACACCAATAAATAGGACCAGATCCTAAATAGAACGTAAATCTTGTGGTTGGCCATCACTCATCCAAATAATTAGTCTAATCAACATCTAAAAATCCTATCAAAACTCAAAGGAGAGCCAATAAAATAGTGAATATTCATTTGATAAGTTCCTTTCTTGTATCAAATATTCCTATTGATTGTTGTCCAATGAATCTCTTATGTTATATATACATCGTTGGATATACATGAAACAATAACTACGGTATATGTTATATGGGTTTAGTGTGGGTAAGATAGAGAAGACCTCCCATAAGATACTAATAGAACATAGCATACACCAAAGGAGTGGTGCTATCAAACCTAAGTTTCAAGCCTAAAATAAAAGTAATTTGAGTGGACTTGCAATCCTCCATACTAAATCATTGAAGAAGATCCAAAATATACTAAGGTTGTGAAATGTTGATGCCATAAATTGTCTGATCAATCCAAATCCCTAAAAATTAATGCAAATATCCTAAATTTATCATATCAAATATGGAACAAAATCATGACTTCATATCCTAGATCAAAGTAGGAGAGCTAGCACTAATGAGAAGATCACTGACATTCAAATTAATCACCAATGTTTTCTCACCCAAATGTTTGATGTAAACATCATTCTTAGACTCAACTTGCTAAAATATACAACTAAGAAAATGAATATATCTTCTCATAAAATGCATTAAGGACCTACTTTAGACCAAACAAGAACCTAGTTAGATGATAAAACAATGGAGTAGGGGGCTCAACCTCAAAGGTAGGAGGATGCTACATGTAGATCTCCTTATGAAGCTCTCCATATAGGAAGGCACTCTTCATATCCACTTGGGGAACCTTCTGTCCATATGAGGTAGTAATAGAGAGGATCATCCTAATGGAGTCTATCCTAGTCATAGGTGCAAATATCTTCAAATAGTCCACTCTCTTGGTAAGAGAATTCTTTAGCAACAAGAAATTTGTAGTATACTTGGTCTTCTCCACTCGACCATATGAAGTATACTTGGTCTTGTAGACCCATTTACATCCAACTACATGCTTTCCTTTTGGAAAAGAAACCAACTTCCAAGTCATTTCCTTCATCAAGGCCTTATATTCTACTAGCATAACATCTTTCCATTTTTGCCAACCCTTGTTAGGAAGTTTATTACCATCATAGTTTAGCATCATAATAAGTTGATTGGTTACAACCACTCAACACAAGATCCATGAGTTCACAAGTAGTTGCTATCTTATTATACTTTGTTATGATGTACTAGGCAAGAAATTTGTATTTAAATATTTTCATATCAATGAATCAAAACTAAATGCATTTGTGAGGAAGAGTAAAAAACCTTCCTCTTCATTCGAGACAAAGGAATTGCAAAGCACTCTAAAGGTTGTGAAAGAGAAAACTTTGTGGACCAAGGATGTTGCCCATGAACCAAATTAATTCTACAATTTTCATTCCAGCATACCTTGTGTAAATTGCTTACTCTAAAGTTGAGAGTTTTAATCATTGACATCATCTACGTTCAGACCGATCTGTCCTAACCATGAACAATATTCCACAGTCCTGCATGAACAAGTCGGTCTCGCTTATGCCTTCAAGATGCCTTAGAACTTCAAAATGATGTCTATCTTAGAATTTGATCCCGATGAGGATTTGTTAGCTGATTCAACCAATTGGTTTATAGAGTGGATCGAGGGTCTCCGATCAGTTCCTAAGCCTATGCAGGATCTTAGCATGTAGCCACCTCAACCAAAAAGGCACCATGGAGCAAGATTTCCCATTGTAAAATTCACAGTGAGATTCATACATGTACTTGGGATCTTCAAAGTCTCTGAGGGTTTTGATCCTTCACTTGGACCATGATTTTGACACAGTGGTATGTGGCCTCCATGGTGTGGACGTTGCACCAGTGGAGTACCTCACCTTGTTTCACAGCATTCTACTGTTGTGAGACATCTGGGATTTGTTCCCAAAAGCTCATGGCCCAGATCCTGTCCATTGGAGTCTGTTGCTGGATCCACCATCCTTGTCCCTTTAAGATCCATAGAGCAATGGTCTGCCATTTTTATAGACTCGTCAATAATGTCTTTCACTGCCTTGCACTTAATGGTTATGATACCGGCGTCTACTGCTATTCATCAATTTTGCACAAGACCCATCTGACCGACTGTGACAAAGCATCGTAGCAGAAGCTACTGGAAGAAAGTGCTTGTTCATTGTATTGTAGAAGCCATGAATTTGCAGAACAACATTTTGTGTATAATTATGAAAAGACTTTAAATGGATTTGCAGCTTTGCTCATCCCTACGGAAGCAAATCGTATTTCAAGAAAAGGAGGGCGTTATATTAGTCTTTGAAAAAAAAGTTTCAGCGATATGGCATATGTTCCAATTCCATTCAAATAGAATGGAAAGTGCCAGATCACAAACGATTTCCATGGCTGTAACAAGAAATTGGTCCGGGCAACAATTTGATCCATCCTGTGACTTCCTATCTCTAAGAGACAATTATATCCACGGATCACACACGTCATCCACAGTTGTTGGTAATGTTACACAGAATGCAAGCCTTTTAGAGTAGCCCAAAGAGATGCTCGAGGATGATGCCATCTATGATGGTGTTAATATCCTTTCTATTTCACTCAGAAGTGACTTAACTGAATATAAGACCTTAAACTACTTTGAGGATTTGGTTGCAATCGGAGCATTTCATGCAATGAAAAAGGGAATTTTGGTGTCAAATTCTGCTGGCAACTCTGGACCTTCAAGGGAAAGTGTTATTAACTATTCTCCATGGTCTTTGACAGTGGCTGCGAGCACAATTGATCGGCAATACATTACTCCACTTCTAGTAAACAATGGATTTTGAAGGGATACTCTATCAACAAGTTTTCAATGGAGAATGCATGGTATCCTTTAATATACACAGTGGACGCACCCCAGTATCTCTAATGGATACTCCTCTCAAGATTCACAGTATTTTCTATCAAATACTCTGAATCGTAATAAACTACATTCTCTTGCCTGTGGAAAATATAAGATCCTCAGCAATGAGCTCAAGGATGCCCCCACAGCATGCTTCCTCATTGCCAAGTTTGGGCAGGGCTATGGAATAACAAAGCGGAGCCAGTGTTGGCAATGAATTTGGCCTTTTCAAAGGAGCCCTTCCCTGTAAAGTCAACATTCTATGGAATGGCTGTTTGCAACACCCAAATAAAAATTATCGACACTGAGATAGGCGCATCTCTTCCCCAGTCTCTAAGTGAGTAGGAATAGTTTCTTAAAATTTTGTTGACATAAGTAACAACCTGGCCTGTTACGTGGCATCCAGCTGCATCTGCACCCTGTCAACTATTAGCTATCTGAAATGCTCATGCCCACTGCATGGGTCCATGTCCTCCGGGCCCTCGAATGTATTTTAATGTCATTTACACTTTTCAAGTTGTGATATTTTTCTATCTTTTCCATCTCAATAACTATAATTTTTTTTTTTTTTTGGTCGAGAAGGCTTCCAGTTTAAGTGGTGTTGTAAGTACATGTAAAGCGCCTCCCGGTAACTCATGGACATGAACGCCTTTCAATGTAAATTGTCTTGTTTCTTTTTTTGGAATGGTTTTAGTACACGTTCTTTTATATATATATATATATATCCAAGGGATCAAGCCATCGCCTTTTCATTACACTTATTTCCATATGATTAAAGAGGTGATATCTGCCCTTAAGGATAAAGGCGGGTCAAGTCCTTCGGTTATTACAAAACTCATGGAGGAGAAGCACAAGCATGTCCTCCTATCAAACTATAAGAAGATATCGATAGTCTAGTTTAAGCTCATGCTTGCCAGAAAGTTGGTTAATATTAAGGCCTTCTTTAACCTTTTTGAGAGCACCAAAAAGACTTTGATGAAGAAGTCGTCCAAGAAAATTATGAATCCTACATTAATATATATGTCTAAGCCAAAGAAGGCCATGGCTACTACCAAATCCACAAGATTGTGGCCAAACCAAAGACAAAAAGGAATGCTGCTATAAAAATCATGTTCTCCTTTTGAATCAAAAGGGGAAGCAGCCAGTAAAAAGAGGTATAGGATCTCAATAATTCTTGCATACAAAAGACATGTACACATATCCTATGACATCAAAAGCACAGGTGATGTTAATTTATAATTTTGGTCACACAAATGCAATATATCATAAGTCTTGTACATTCGAGGATTTACTAAGAAATGTTTTGGAGAGTATGATTAGTGATACCGACACTCCTAAATATTGTGCAAGTGCAGAGTTCACATTAAGAGGGGTGGAAGAAATATTAATTTCTCTCAATGTTCAATGTGTCCACAAGCTCTGTAATACTTCACTTAATATTCGGTAAGCACAAGGTCACTAAAGATTGATAAAGATTATGTGTGGTAGAAGCAAGGCCCCACACATGGGAGAAATGAAGGTTTGATGCAAAAACAATAGACTGAACCTAGTAACTAGTGATCTACTCTATTACATCTAGCAGTTGCAGCGATTGGTTATCCGTGCAATCTGGTAGGATGAGAAGATTACTATAAGAACACTCATGGTTGAAGAAACAAAGAATCCAACATTTGAGAGTTCACAATTATGTGGATAAGTGAAGGTCCATGCCACACCAAGTGAATGGTCATGTTTGTCTCCATTCACAAGAAGACAAAATTTAATCAAGATCAATCTGACTAATTAGCTATATTTTGGTGTATGAATCTTAATCATAATTGTTGGGACCATGGATAGAATAATGTTTATCTATCCTTGATTAAGTGTTCAATGAGGTAATTCTAATTGAATAAGCAAAGTGAGGTCAATCCCACTATTTCTTGTTGTGAATAGTTGAGTGTGTCCATATTCATACTCTAAGTGTACTTGATATAGTATCCCTACTCATGTTTGAATCATGATGTAATGGCAAGGGGAATTTCTCTCTACTCCAATCCCAAAGGATCGACTTCATGCCTTCATGTGGTCATGTTAGGATATAGTTCCATAAAGTATATAAAGTGCTTCCTCATTTCATAAAAGTACTTCATTATTGTATTCTTTCTCCTCCATCTCTCTTTCATATCATATTACTTTAAAGTGTTGGGGATGTCACAAATGTAATGAGTTCATTTAGTTAGAAGTATCCATTATACGATTACCTTAATGAATTATATGGAATTCTTCGTCATGGGACTCATATGAAAAACATTATATGCTTGTTTGTAAAAATACAATATATCAGAGCTTGACATTAAGAACAAGATTTTTCCATGTTTTACTTTGTTCCAACATGTGGTATTAGAGAAAATTATTTTTAAGCCAGTAGTAGAGTTGATTGATTTATTTTCACCAAAGATCGAGATTTGATTGCTTGATTTGCACCGGAGACCATTGAATGAATGAATGCTTCTAGTTGATTTTACTCCAAAGACCCATCATTTTATAGTAAAAGAAGTTTGATATCCCTAGTTGATTTTGCACCAAAGTTCCTGAGAAGAAGACGTTGCTTTCTAAGTCTTCATGCCATGCTTTGAAGGTATTCAACACACCCATTTCTTTGAATTTATTTCTTTTAACCTTTTAGTCTTTTTTGAAATAAAATAGTATATTATCATAATGGGTTGTCTAAGATAAGATAGAGAAAGAGCTATTGTATCTAGTTACCAAAAAATGCAATGTCGAATAGCATCAGTGAATAATCTAAGTTCCTAAGCATTTTACCTAATATAACATTAACAATGAAGAATATAAGTGCCTAAGCACTTTACCTAAGAGAACGTTAAGAGGTTTAGAAAAATTTTGAACATTGATTGTGAATGCATCAGTAAGAAGCTACAAGCAATTGCACTTGTTTCTTGATAAAAGTGAGAGGGTATTTGAGAAAAGTGTTTATAACCTAAGCGAGAGCATTTGAGATAAGTGTCTATAACCTGAGTGTATGAGAAAAGCACATGTAACCTAAGTGAAAGCAGTTGATAAAAGCGCATGTAACCTTAGAGAGTGTTTGAGAAATATGAGCCAAACAGCCGGGAAGTATGAGTAGAATTTAAAATGATCCAAATGTCTAAGAATTCCAAGTAGAATCTAAAAGTGAAACATGTGCCCCATTAGTGTGTCTAATTTTAGATCTTAGCACCAAAATATGAGCACCAAGGTGTCTGATCACCAAAATTTGAGTGCCAAGGTGCCTGATTTTTTAATCCAAGCATCAAGCTAAAGGCTTTCAAGTTCTTTTTATTTTTCTTAAAGTAATTTAATTTTATAATTTTTAATACTTTTGAAAACATAATTTTCTATAGTTAAACTAGAGAAATTCTTAAGTATCTTAAAATATATATTCAAATATTTTCTATAGTTAAAACTTAAAAAAAAAAAAACTATAGAAATATGTTGAAAGGATTTAAAAGGACCATATTTATATTTCACAAGGGAGTTATAAGGTAGTTGAAATAATTTTATACAATTTTTGAATACCATACAAGTTACAAATATTTTCAAAAATGACTACTACTAAACTATTTCTTTCATAATCACAACAATTAAAAGGTCCAAACTTTATTCCATGGAGACACAAAATGAGGACTAATCTTGTGGTAGAGAAACTTTGGGATATAGTGTCAAGAGATGAACCACATCCTGAAGAACCAATTGCACAAATGGATTTTGATAAAAAAGATAATAGGGCCAAATTAATAATTTTACTAGGCATAACAAATGAAATTCAGTGCCATGTTAGTGATGTTAATACATCAAAAGAGGCATGGGACATTCTATGGACAACTTTTGAAAGCATAAATCAAGTAACTATTCATCACTTACAATCTCAAATATACACTTTGAAACTTCTATATAATAGAAGTGTGGAACATTTTCTCTAAAAGATATCAAAATTAAAGGGAAAACTAGATACTTTGGGAGAAAGAGTTGATGATAGTCTATTAGTTTTAATTGTACTATGTGCACTACCTGATTTATATAATATTTTGGTAACTTCTTTGCAAGTCTGAAATTGTAGAGTATATTTTGAAGAACTAATCAATATTCTACAACAACATGAACTAGAAATACAATTAAAATATGATTCTTCAAACAATGCTTTGATCTCTAGAAGAAGATATCAAATAAATACCAGAGTTTCCACTAATCCATCCTCATCATCTTCACAAAATCAATTTGAATGGAGAAGAATATATTGTCACATATGTGAGAAAGAAGGAAGTCATGATACTAAATTTTGTAGATATAATGCTTTAAATAAGTGGAATCAATCACAAAATTCTTCTCAAACTAGGCCACAAGAACAATATCAATCTAGAAATCCAAACAAGTTACCTAGAAATAATTAGAGGTATGGACCAAACATGAAGAACTAGAAGTTCCATACAAATTCTTGATGGCATACACTAAAAAATAAAATAGAGATAATAATTGGTATGTTGATTTAGGAGCTAGTAATCATATGACTGGTAATATACAATGGTTTGACACTTTTCAAGAAATAGAGGGTTGGCCAATAACAATGGTAGATAACACAAGTTATCACATAAAAGGAATAGGAATTGTTTCTCTCAAACTACCTTTAATAGAATGTACCATTGTAAATGTGCTATATGTTCCAAGACTTACAAATAACTTACTTTTTGTTGCTCAAATGATGGATAGAGGAGTTTTTATTGATTTTCAAGTTGTTAATGGACATAAAAGATGTTTTATCCCAAGAAAAGAAAAATTATAGGGTACTACATCCTATAAAATGGATTGTTTATTTTATATGTCATTACACCTCCACCCCTACAAAGATCATCTCAAAGTCACAAAAAAAAAAGGATAGAGCTCTAATGGCCAAAAATTCCAAAAAGAAAATAACGAATCAAATTAGTTCAAATAATTATGGTTTTTTAAGCCTTAATGTTAATATGAAACTCACAGGATAAATTTCACAAGATCAAATATAACATAACCACAAGATAATAAGATCAAGATAATAATGTAAGTAGAATAATATGAGTAAACTAATATGTATATCAAGGCTTATAATATATCAAATAACATTCATTAATAAACAATAATATGAATGTAAATAGCCTAAATCATACATGTACAAAGCATGTAGCACAACTTACAATATTATTTGCTCGAAATGTATGCAATTTTTATTACTCCACTTTGTCTTACAAATATAACGCTTGTTGATGAATATATGATCTGATTATATATGATGATTATGATGGTGATCCATTCTAGCTTCTCTATGGAGTAATATATAGCCATAGTAGAATGACTCTTTGGATACTGGAGTATTATTTTCCATATGCCAAGTCTCATGACTCTTGGCTTCTCTTCTTGACACTTGCATACACAACTCTATCCTGTATGCGCACCTAGACATGACTCTTCACTATGCACACTCTAATCTAAAGATACTTGTGCACTCTTGCATATAAGACACGTGTGCACATAGACTCACATTACACTTGCATACATACCCACATGACACTCATGCATTTTATACACATACACACTTACATAACACTTGTGCATTTACTGCACCTTACAACATTACATAATATATTACTCACACGTTAAACTAAGACTCAATCCTAATCTAATATTTACAAGATGTAACATTAAGGTACCATGGGGGTACATTAGCATGTACTAAATAATGTAATATACTCCAACACCCCCCTGTATTACATTATTTCATTATTTAATACTTTAGTCTTCAATCATTGTCTTCAGTCTTCATCTTCAATCTACCTCCTTTATATCAATATCTAAATCTTTAACATGAGATTCTTCTTTGTCTTTGAATTTAAATTTTCTATTGTCCTTCTTGAACTTCTTGAAGTGATTTCTTCTATTCTTGTTTCTTCTTCTTCTTTTTTGCATCTTCATCTTAGATATATCTAATGAAATATCTTCTAAGCATTGAGTTAACAAATCATCACAATAAATTGTTTGATTTCAATGATTCCTCGTTGAAACTAACATAAGCTTCATTCAAGTTATATGTAACTTTTTCTTTTTCTTGTTTCTTCCCTTGAAAAAACTCAAAGCTAATTAATGATAAATACATCATTAAGCATTCTTCTAAAGAAAATATAATAGTGTTTTGAGAATTCCACCACGTTCTAAAGAGTTTTTCATGAAGATAACTTATAAGTGTTGTAAAATTTTCCTCTTTTGCCTCCTTAAGAAACAAAGATAATTTTCCTTTTAAATCATTAGGCATTTGTTTCTTTCCATCAAAGTCATCTATTAAGTTTTGAGAATAAAACTTAAGTGTGTGCATCATTTCTTCACCATCCTCATTGAATGCATTCTTAATAATTTATTCCATGATATGCAAACAATGTTAAGAATATATCTCCTTTAGTGTAGACAACCTTATAACTTCTAGGTTTTAAGAATTACAAAGTTTATAAACTAAATCCTATGAAGTAGTAATCCTTATATCTCCCTAATTGTTAGAAACTAAGAATAAGAATTTTGTAAATTAAATTTTTTCTAAGTTTGAAGTAGAACTCCTTTTGACTCCTAAATTAATTAATTTATAAATATTTAATAATCTTGTATTTCAAAAAACTTATCAAGTGTTTGTGATCAAGGTGCTATCTGAGATGAAGGTTATGTCACCTACTTCTACCATTGTCTAAGCTTTACAAAAATTCAAATGATATTAAAAAAAAAATGGATCCTATCTATTGTTTGGTGTTCAAGTGATGACTGAAGTCTAGGTGCTAACTGAAGTCCAAGCACTAACCTGATGTCTAAGTACTAACTGATATCCATGAATTATTTGAACATTATTGTTCAACATTACCTAAATTAACCATACAATGTTTATTTGGTGTTGCTTCAAAATTATAGTAGTATGCTACATAGGGAATTTTTCTCTCCGATTTGTGCTTCATAGCTTGAACTCTTTATGCTCCACCTTTAATATGGATAATTTTATTCCTCTTGGTATTGCTTTGATTCAAATGGCTCTGGCCTTATTACCTTGAGTCATATGGCTCCTTTCTTCCTTACATTACTTAGAGTTGAATATTTACTATTTCATTTGTTGTTCTACCTTTATATTCTTCACAAAGACATTCTTCTTCCCTCTGGCCTCTTTCTATTCTAAATTTGGTCACTTAGGTCCGATGCTTGTGTAGTCTTCTTAGTGTGTTGGTTGCTTTATATTTTCTTCCATATAAAACCTTTGAATGTTGGTCTTTTCTTCTTATTATCATTGCTTTGGTGCTTAACCTATTTAGCTTCTAGATTTGTTGCACTCATCTGGTTGTATCCTTTTATCCAATATCTTTATCATTTTTCAACCTTCTTGCTATTTGCACTTTAGAATCTTCTTCACTGAATCTTTATATGGTTGCCAATGTCAAGCCTATTGTCAAGGTTTATCTTCAAGACCTGAATCTTTCTATATATATCAAGGTTTGTCTTCAAGACTAGAATCCTTTTTATCAAGTTCAATTTCTTTGCAACCTAAAACTTCAATATCTTGCAACTTTAATTAATTTTTTCTTGATGAAAGCTTACTATAGGATAGATATATCAATCCTTGATATATCCCTCTTCTTTTCTACTTTTTCCTTGCACTTAGAAGATGAAATTATTTTCTATATATTGTAGGAAGATTCTCACTCTTCTAATGATCAATCTCTATTGCAACTTTATCTCAACAATGTATCAGGTCACACCTAAGAACTCAAAATATCTAATATCAAGGTAACTCAAATTTCCCTGATGTCACAATCAAATTCAAGTTGACTTGACTATCCCAAATTCTTCAACTTTTTTTTTATTATTATTTGTGGAAAACATCCCAAAAGGGATGCCACTTTCGAGTAAGACCCAAGGAGGCAGGGATTCTTCAACTTCTTTTTGAGTTGATATAAAATAGTACCAAATATTATCTAGGTTCTTAAAATATTTCTATTTCTAAAATCAATTTCAATGGTTGTCTATATCCCTGAAATGGTCAACTATATTAAATTTTATTTTCCTTCTAATATAGATGAGTCCTTGTATTCATTAGTTGTTCTCCAACCATGGAAAGACTCTATAGCTAATTCCTTGTCTTCACTAGTTATACTTCAACCATGGAAAGACTCTATAGCTGAGTCCTGGTCTTCACTAGTTGTTCCTCCAACCATGAAAAGACTCTGGCTTCTCTCCTTACTATAACCTTACGATAGATTCTAGGTCTAACTCCCTTTAAAGTAGACAGACTCAATCAATTTTATCAAACTAGACAAAAGTGATTTTTGTAGCTAAATAAATATAGTGTGTCCAAGAAACTACTCATAGTAGCTTTGATAGCACTGATGGATTAGTAAGCCATAATTATAATATAAAACTCATAAGATAAATTCTATAGGATCAAATATAATATAGCCACGATATAATAAGATCAAGATAATGATGTAAGTAGAATAATATGAGAAAACTAATATGTATATCAAGGCTTATAATATATCAAATAACATTTATTAATAAACAACAATATAAATGTAAATAGCCTAAATCATATATGTACAAAGCATGTAACACAACTTACAATATTATTTGCTCAAAATATATGCAATTTTTATTACTCCACTCTCTTACAAATATAACACTTACTAATGAATATATGATCTAATTATATATGGTGATGATGATGATGATGATTCATTGTAGCTTCTCTATGGAGTACTATATAGCCATATTAGAATGACTCTTTGGATACTTGACTATTCCTTTCCATATGCCAAGTCTCATGACTCTTGGCTTCTCTACTTGACACTTGCATACACATGACTCTATCTTATATGCACACATAGATATGACTCTTCACTATGCACACTCTAACCTAAATGCACTTGTGCACTCTTACATATAAGAAAACTTGTGCACATAGACTCACATTACACTGGCACACATACTCACATGACACTTGTGCATTTCCAGCACATATAAACTTACATAACACTTGTGCATTTCCTACACATTACAATATTACATAAAATATTACTCACACTCTAAACTAAGACTCAATCCTAATATAATATTTACAAGATGTACCATGAAGGTACCTTAGGGCTACATTAGCATGTACCAAATAATGTAATATCCAACAAATAAAACAATAGAAAAATAAAGTGAATATCTAATGTTTGATACACAAGAATATAATGAATATACAATACTTAAAACTTGGATACAAATAGTTTTCGAGAGAACTTATGGTCCAAAATATTTATAATCAATCTTCTAAGAGGCTAATATTGACACCTTCACTACTCTTAAGACTTATATAAGTCTTCATCTTGATAAATCAATTGATGATGGGGATAAATTTATTACACTTCCTACTAATTTAGTCAAGCTCATATGTGTGTCACTTATCACACTTGATATATATAAAGAGAAAAATACAAATCAAGAAGAAATAATTGCACATATAAAGAAGATGCCACTGAAGAAAATGTCATGTGTGATATAGGTGATCTCATAAAATATAAAGAAATTGGTTGTAATATAGGTGATCTTATTATAAATAAAGTAATTGCTTGTAATACAAGCAAAATTTATACAAAGGACTTCAATTGTGACACAAATGACTTGGATATTGTTAGAGAAAACAATACCGTTATAGAAAACAGTTGTATTATAGATAACAAGCATATTGCATAGATTGATGAACAAGCATAAAATGATACACTATAGGTTGATCTCACAATAAAATATGGCTTCCTCATAAAATAGTTGCACATATTATTATCATAAATTCATATATACTTATGAGAAATATTGGAACATTTCTCAAGGAAACTAACAAAAAATCAATTTAATTATGGATGGATGGATATCTTAGAATGAAATCAAATAAAATATATGTTTTATGTCCATTATAAAATATAACTAAGTACCTTTTTTATCCAAAATAAATAACATTGAGAGCACAAATATTTCAAGAACAAAGCTTGCTTATCTCCTAATTCAGGGAGGAAATGTTATTCCATTATTTGCTCTGTCAAATAATGTAATAAGGGGGAATGTTAGGATATAGTTCCATAAAGTTTATAAAGTACTTCCTCATTTCATAAAAGTACTTCATTATTGTATTATTTATCCTACAAATTGCTTTAATATCATATTACTTTAAAGTGTTGGGGATGTCACAAACGTAATAAGTTTATTTAGTTAGAATTACTTGTTAACTTGTTACCTTAACAATTTATATGGGATTCTTCCTTGCAAGACTCATATGAAAAATATTATATGCTTGTTTGTAAGAATGCAATGTATCAAAAATTGACATTAATAATAGGCTTTCCACATGTTTCACTATATTCCAACATGTCGTTTATCTGAGCAAATCCATTCCTCATCATCCAAAGCTAGAGCCATAGCCAAGTGCTAAATCTAGAGCCAAGAACAAGAGCCAAAGTTAGAGCCAAGAGCCAAAGCCAAATATAAGATCTAGAGCTAGAGCCAAGAGCAAGAACCAAATCTCAATTTTGTCCTACTTAAGAACAAATGCATAGACATCTTCACCAAGTCACTTGCACATGTTAAGTTTAAAATATTTCAAAATTTTCTCTCTAAGAAACTCTAAATTGTGATGTAATAATGGGGAATATAAGAAAACTTATTACCATAATAGTTTAGCATCATAATAAGTTGAGTGGTTGCAACCTCTCAACACAAGGTCCATGAGTTCAAATGTAGTTATAGGTAGTTGTTTTCTTATTATAGTTTGTTATGCTATCTAGGCAAGAAAATTGTCTTTAAATATTATCTAATAAATGAATTATTTTGTTTAGCCTTAGGTTGTTCCATCAACCCTTAGCATAGGAATATATAAGAAGATCCTAAAAATAATAAATCCACAAGAGAAAAGCTCAAGAATGTGCTTCTTGAAATTGCTCTTCAAAAAAAATAGGTTGAGCATCTCTTAGAAGCATATTAACCCACTTGAGTGTTGGAAAAATTGAATATTTATGTGCATTCTATGAAAAAGAAATATGAAAAACTAAATTTGAATAATCCAACTTAAAATCACCATTCACTTCATCATGCAAAGCTAAAGCACTCTGATATGATGTGTCCTACTCAACATGCCCTAAATCTAGAAAAGAAGATGCTACTTGTGGTGCTACCCTTGATAGGGTTAGATCAATAGGTAATGGACCTCCACTCAAATATGAAGATAAATAATATTCTCTAATAGAAACATATCCAACCAAAATATTTAAATAAATAGTTAAACCTAAAACAGTCATAAGACTAGAAGAGTCATCTACCAAAAGCTCTAGTGGTGAACTGGGAGGAGCACCTAGAAGAACCTCATAAAAAATAACATCTAAAAATAAAAACTTCATGCCTATGAGGGTCATAAATACAATATGCCTTTTGAGGTATTTGAATAATCCATAAATATATATTTGTGACTCTTTGGTGCTTCCTTCTAAAGATACTTGGGTATATGAGACCATGATGAAGATCCAAAGCTACAAACTTGAGAACACTTTAAGCTTATCTCTTTTCAACCTCTCAAAAGGTGTCATACCCTAAACATAAATGGTGGAAACCTTATTGATCATTTATACTTCACAAGTTATGACTTCATCTCAAAATGTATGCTCTTGCATGAATCGTACATTGTGTCATCTCCATGATCACCCTATTATTTTTCTCATCCAAACCATTCTACTCAGGTGTATAGTGAATAGTCCTATGAAATGCAATCCAATGAGAAGACAAATAATCATGAAAGATATGACAAATGTACTCACTTCCTCCATTTATCCTAAGATATTTTTTTTTACCCAACTGATTCTCAATAAGAGCCTTAAATATATTGAATTTGTTAAAGACCTCATCGTTAGTGTAAAAAGTACACAACCACATATATCTAAAAAATTCATAGATAAAAAGGATAAAGGGCCTATTTTCTAATATATATGGTATACCCATAGGTCCATGAATATCACTATGTATGATCTCCAAGGGATGAGAGGCCCTTCTCACAATCCCTTTTGGAAAATATTTTTTGTGATGTTTTTTTAGAATACACCCATCACATGCACTGCTTGGAGGGGATATGTTCAAAGGTCCAATGGCCATTTGATGATAACTCATGTATATCAATGACAAATAATTGATATACCCAAACCTATGATTTCGCTTTTGAATTTCATTATCTACATGTGCAACCATAGCAACAAAATTTTTCTTCCTAAAAAATAAAACATAGGAGGTTGACCTTTATCCCAACTTATACATTTGGTCAAACTCATCATAATTTCCAGAAGCAATAAATTTAAACCCATTTTCTATGTCCTTAATTACCCATCAATCAGGCCAGAATTCTACCTTCTTATTTGTATGAGTAATGTGATAAATAGATAAGAGGTTAGAACAAATATTAAGAACATGAAGTACCTCATCAAAATACGAATATCTAATGTTAATTTCTCCACATATTACAACCTATAATGAAGATTCACCTCTAATAACAACTTGCTCCCCTTAATATAATTTATTATAACCTTTTAGATTTATTTGTGCTTTATCATGTACCTAGTTGCCCCTGAATCTATAATCCACTCATCCGAAGAAGAGGGCATCCAATATGCTAAAATATCATCTACATGTGGTTGTAAGGTTTCTCCATTAAAGTTATCCTCACCTTATACATAGAAGAGAGCAAAATTAACACCTTCCTATCGTGTTGCTTCTTCAAGCTTCTTTATGTGAATCTACCAAAAAAAAAATTTGTGACCTTCCTTTTTGCAAAAATCACACATACAATTTTTGCAAGGCTTATTGGTATATTTCTCATTTTATTTTGGCTTATTGTCATTTTGATATTTATAAATTGCTTCCTTTAGGTGGGCCTGAATTGAAATAGAATTTTCCTTATATCTTTATCTTCTAGCCTATTGATACAAAAATTACTTGAATACCTCATCATTCGCTGGTGTAGGATAATTTGCAAAGTACATGTGAAGCATCTAAAAACAACCATAATTATTTCATGTCTTTGAAACATTATTGAAGATACTATTTAGTAGTTCAATAATATTTTCCTTCTCAAAAAAATTGTGCCCTTCTTATTACACCTTAGGTAGTCCTTTTATCGTCTTGATATCTTCTTATAGTTTTTTGAAGTGACTAATATATTCATCAGTAGTGTCAAATGAGTCCATGGACAAATTTTCAAGTGTAACCTCCAACCTATTGATTTTTATAGAATCAATATGATCACATAATCCTTGAAATTTGTTAAGGAGCGCTTTAGGTTCCATGGTGGTACTATCATATGTGTTATAGACATTGCCAAAATGAAGGTATATAACACCATGAACCTCAATATCAATATCATGAGGTTGTCCATTCATATACTTGAGTAACCCCTTCCTCTAAAGCATAGCTTCAGTCTTGATTTTCTAGGAAGCATAGTTTGGACCATGCAATAATGACACATGGTGATCCATGAATATCCTATCAAAATACAAATTCCTACATGTATTTGTGACCATAAACAACACCACAAATGCAAATATCTAAAAAAATCAAGAAATGCTTTTGTATACAAAAGTTATAGCTCCTAAAAGTTTGACCCTACAATCATACAAAATGCCTCCAAATCCTTTAAATTTTTTGAAAATATTTTTAATACCTATTGCAAATGAGAGGCCATCATGTGTCTTTAGATGACTTGTTGAGGGGCTACCAAGCATATGTTAACTATACAACATATTGATGAATCGTTTGATACCACTTGTCATGATCAAGGGACTACCACTTCTACATTGATTGTGTAGGTCATTGGGTAGTGCAACACTAAATGGAAAGTGCCACTTTTCATGCTTTAATTGGCTATTGGATCAACAAACCATACTATGTCACTCGCCACATCCTAATTCACTTTGATGAGATATAAAATTATACCAATTATGCAAACAAGTTGTCGAGTTTAATGATATAGTAAAATTTGATTGGTCAACGTCAATTTATACATGCCATGTGATGTACATCTTGCCATGTCAACCCTATCACAACTTTCCATGTTAGTTTTTATATTAGCACCTGCATTAGCTACCACGTGTCACATTATGATATGTATATATTACTACATCAATGCATTTGTTAGCTACCACATATGCCATGTCACATGTATAAACTACCATGATACCTATATGGTATACTTCATGTTGCATGTGTGCTTCTGGCATGTCACATACATGGACCACCATGTTAGTCATATAGACTACTATATTTTAAGCTTCTGGAACTACCACATCACCTACATGGATTACCATGTTAGCTTCATAGACTACCATGTGTTATTCATATGTTGTTTCCATGTCATCATTTACCTATAAAGGGGTGATATCATTGGGTGTCATGCCATCATGGTTTGCCATGTCATCAAAAGCTAAGGTAATGTTGATATCATCAATTTCAAAAGGTTCAATGTGTTGATAGGATTTAAACTCGAGATGTCCTAACTATAGCACCTTATAATAGGGTGAGCTAGCCACTATCCGTAAGGACCCCCTTGGAAAATAAATGAAACTTAAAAAAAAATCAATAATCAAGTCTCTTTCCCCCCCACATAACATAGTCATATTTCATGATGATGCAAATGTACACCCATGTATGTCCCTTTTCATGCCAAGCCAAGGAATATTCCTAGACATATTCCACTTTTCAAATTCAATTTTTTCTAATTTTGAAAGGAAAAATAGACTTTTTGAACTCAAATTTGAGGTACTTGAAAGCAGAATGAGTAAAAGTGCTAAACTAAGACCCTCTAAAATTTTACAAATAATTTAGAAATGTTGATGGCTCATTCATATCTATCACAATTTTCCTTATATAACATTTTTATCAAACACAACCAATCAGGAAATCCTCTCATACCTATGTAGCAAAGAAGTTGTTAGATCATTTTTCAACTTTGTCAAGTAGCTCAAAGGTCTTTGACAAGCACGAAAACCTACCCATGGCTTCTCTAGTACCAAGGATTTGTCTAAAGATGTTAAACCTCTTCTTTTCTTCTTTTATGGTAGCTACACAATTTGTCCTCTTACTTGAGCTACTATTGGACACAAAAAGATGAAAGTGAAAATAAAATAGATTTTTTAATTGTAAAATAAATTGAGGCTTTTAAAAAAAACTCAAAACATTCAATCCTAAAACCAAGGCATCCATCTAGTCAAATATTTAAATAAAAAATATTGAGTTCTAAAGAGAGGAACAAAGGAACATGGTGAATATTTTTCTTGGAGTAAATCTACTAATCTCAATGAGATCCTTGTAATCCAAGTTCAACTAGGGTTTTTATCAAAAAAATCCTTCTAATCCTGCCATCAGCATTCAAAAGAAATCTCTACTCCAAACACACCCTTGGGAGAATTTGTAGAAGGTGCACTACTGACATAAGCAATTGAGTAATAGAGTTTTACACCCACTTTGATACATGTTATGTTTCATAGTAGTTTCTATAAATGAATGGAATCAACACATTACCCAATATTGCTAAATTAAATATATAAATAAAAAGAAGATAATATTGGGGGTGTTTATCGACACTAAATAATCTCATTATCATGAATATAATTGCACTCCAAATGATGATCAAATGGTTGGTATGATAGATTATTTATACCTAAAATAAAAGTTGCATTTTGGTCAAGATTTTGAGGCTATCCTTAAAGAATAAGATAATAGAATATTACAAAATTATATTTTTCAATGTTTAGAAGGGTCCAAAGGGCTAATATGAACAATACAATGCAAAAGTCAATTATGGCCTCAAGAGAAGCTTAACCAGCACATATTCCAATATGATGATGGACCCCAAGTCCTATGTTTTTCTTAATTAGTTATATGGGATTAAAATTGATCCCACTTGTATTACATCATGTTATGATAGCTTGGTATTTCAACAAACCATATAATGATATTAGAATTGGCATTATGCTTATATTGCTTGACAATATTTGAACTTGGATTCAATATTTATAACCATATAATCTATATTCCATTTGATATAATGTTAAGTACTACCCATGGGATTGTAATAATGGCTTATGGTGTAAAAATCCTTGATATACAACACTTGCCCAAACCCAATGAGCAAAATGCTACTTCTCTAACCCCATGTCATATGTTACCTATCTAGATATACAAAATTGTAGAATCTAGTCTACCTATATGATTTGTTTACTGTGAAATGAATATGGTTTACTATGAAATAAATATTTGTGGAACATATTTGATATATTTTTGGCAGCATCTCTTGATAACAAAACCCTACTTGCTAATAAAGAAGAAGTCATAGTCCTCTTCCTCTATTAGTTGAACTAGATAAAAAAAACTTATACTAAGGATGAAATGGAATCTGCTTCTATGTGAACAAAGTTGAAGGATATATTTCAAATTGAATGCTATAAAATCAAATCCATTTATCTTAATTTGGAAAAAAATTGCTATATTTTAAGAGTATGCTTCTAGGTTTAATGCTTTAAGGATAGATGATGTGGATATCAAGAGAAAGGATAACAAAAATCTAAAATGTATCCATATTATTCTCACCAACCTCATTTTCCAATATGAGATGCTCAACTTTATATGTCATGATGTTTCTTTAGATTGTTAGGGATACAACCATATAAACCTTGATGATCGTTTTACACATATGGTGCATTTTTAGGTTACTCTTAGGAATTATGATGATCTTCCTATTGAGTAGAATCATGCAAAGGATATTTTCTAAACTATGGAGGTGAAAAAAATAAATCCCTAGTGTGAAAATTCCAAAACATCCAGGAAGAAGTGGATCATTTATGGATACTCTAAGAAATATAGTCACCCTTCCCAAGAATTGCCTTGTTATACTCTAGAAGATTGAGGAAGAACTTAACAAGGTAGTATTGAATAATACTCTTCTTTATACCTTTCACAATATCAAGGGTGTTCCTTCTAATAACATGTATGTTGTCATGAACTTAGCTCATTGGTTATCCTATTCCTTTCAAGAGTACTTTACATATTTGGAGCCACTAGGCATATGACTAAGCATTGACATATTCTCTCCAATTATTATACATTCATAGTGATGAGATATTTATTATTAAATATGATTCAACATAAAGTTTGGCACTTGTAGAAGAATATATTTAAAGAGTGGAGAAGATCTTCCTTTCATAATTTTAAAATAATTCCTTAACCAAAATTATCTTTAGAGATGCCTTTAAAATTTAGCTTAATAATTTCTCTTGATTGTGCTTTTATTTTTAATTTTAAATGCTTGATGGAATTTTCTTGATGCTATTATCAAAGATAATATAATTTTAATAATTTTTTTTTTTAATTGGTTATACAAGATTGAAACGAGCCCCACCCATATTACATCATGACCAAATAGTGGTATTACAACAACTTGGTAATTATGCATATATTACTTGGCAATATTTGAACCTGGGTCTCCTCCTTGAAAGTTGAGGAATTTAACCTATTGAACTCATGTCGTTTGATTATAATTTAATAATAGTTGTTATATAGTTACAATAAAACTTTTAATTAAACATACCATTAAATTGTAATTTAAAATTATAAATTGATTATAATAATCTTAGTCATATTTTAGTTCTATTAACTTTAACGTAAATTTAATTAAGTTTTAAAACATAACATTAAATACCATAAATTCAAGTGATTCAAGTCTCGCCATTGTATATAGCTGCTAAAGTGTTATAAAATAACTACGTGGTTTGTTGAAAAAACATGGTAACATTATCATGATGTAACATGAGTGGTGACCATTTAGTTCCATATAACTCATTTAAAATTTTTGACACATAAATAATGATAATAATAAAATGAATAAATAAAATAAAAAACATTCATCAGGCTTAGGGTTTATAGAGGCAGCCCATTCATGGCATTACCGATTCACCTAAGAATCTAAAAAAAAAATGAATAAATAAAATAGCATTCATCAATTTTTTTAGATGTATTAGAAAATAAGACTCCATCCACATTGTAAATAATATGGATCGATAATAATATATAAAGTTGTTTGGATCATTATAGATATAGTTGTGGATATGAAAGATATTTTGTAGTCCTGTCACAACCTTTAGCTGAAGCATGTTTATCGGGAGGGGAATGGAGCTGCAAATTTACTGGCAAACATGGGGGTGGAGGCTCAGAATTTTATATGTGTTGATAATTTTCCACTTCAACTTATTGAATTCATGGCTAAGGAGAATCCAAAGCAGCCCAACGATGTTCACTTTTCAGTTGGAAGAAGCTAAATTTTGGGGATCAGCTCTTGGGTGATCCAATCTATATGTAGTAGACTGTTATGTATGTAAAGTCAATTGTTGTCTAGTTATTTTTGTTATTGATGGTATAGTTTGTATGTTTCTTTATAATGTTCTTTAGGTTGGTTCTTTATGATTGTTAATAGTTCATATGGACTTGGCACCCTGATTTCTTTATCTTTTATGATCTGGTTTTAAGGAAGTTTATGTAAAAGGGACAAGGCCCTTTCAATCCCCTTATTAACCTATTATTAAAAAATATATGGAGGGATAAAATTAATAAAGACACTATGTGCCAACACTAAAACTAATGGAATACCCCATGGTCCATTTGATATGCATTATGTGCATGTTTGATATTTCACATTATGTTTGGTTTTTATATTGTGTTTAGGATTTTGTATTAGGTATTGTCTTTTTAAGGATGAATAGAATTTTAATTTTTTTATGCTTAAGTACTAAAATTTCATTGTGATTTTGATCAATATAATGATGTCTTATGTTAAAGAAGTGACATTTCGAATGGAACATGATCCTTATAAAAAAATATATATTAATAATAGAATTATCATGGCCTAGATTTGAAGGTTATTTATTGCATCCTCTTTTGATTAAAGTATGTTTTCTTCCCTAGTAAACATTAGAAATTGTAGGAGAATGTATTAATATGAGATAAAATGATTTCCTTAATAATGAGCAATGTATAATCTAAGTGGAATCAAATGTTGGCATGTACTAGAAATTAATAGAAATATTTTCAATAGTTGATTGTCTAAAGTTAGAAACAAAGAACAAGCATAGTAAAGTAGGTGAGAATTTTGGCAAGCATAAGAAAGTGTACCAATATGAGAATAATTATTTCCTTAATGATAAGCAATTGAGTGCTTAAGTGGATAAAATGTTTGACACATGCTAGGAAAACACCAAAGCAAGTTATATATCTTAAAAATTAGTAGTAGGTCTAGACCTAGGTTCCATATGTCAATTAAGGAATTCCATCATTACCAAAATAAGAGCTATGTTCTATATCTCAAAGCATTCATTTGTTATTAAAATAAGACCTAGGTTCTCACTAATGTGAAAAAATTTAGGACTAAATAGACCCTATGAAATAATCAACACCACTATCACATAGAGGCTTCTTTATCCAAAGTAAAATAGTATTTTTTCATCAAATACCAGTAGAATATTAGACATTTATGGGTACTTTAAATATTCTACATACATATCTCCTTTACAAAATATATATATGATTTTCCTTGAAATTATAAAAGGATCAAACTAGAGCATTCGATTGAATGCCACAAACAATCTTTATTCATGTTCAATTCAATATATTTGGAAATAAAACTTGATATTCTTAGACGATACTAGAATATCTAAGAGAAATAAAAAGATAATATAAATTATTACCTAATAATCTAATTACCCATATAAAAAATCTAAAATAATATCTAAATCCAATTTAAGGCTTGTTCCCATGTAAAACCTCTTCTATTGCATGTACAAAACTATATACACAAGATGGATTTACTTCAAGTTGTATTAGGCTAAACTTAAAATCAATAATACTAACATAAAAATTTTGAATTCAATTAGGAGTTACATATTTCCTATTTGAATGAATGTGAAATATCCTTATCCTAGGGTCCATGTTAGTCAAACCCACTACCATAGTTCTCTTAATGATTTTGGTAGAAATTATTTCTTGTACTTTTATCAAATGATTTTAATGATTATAAATTCGACATTATATTTGTACTAGATTCTTCAACATGCCACAATGATGCACTCTGATTTTATCTCTATTTTGGATTGAAAATGGCATTTTGACATTTCTATGATGAATTTTGGAATTGTAATTTGTATTCCATAAAATTAGACTTATCACAATAACTTTAAATGAATTCCATGTGTTATAGCATGTAGATAGAGTTGATTTTACTTAATAGGCTTTAATTTCATATAAATTATGTGTAGCATGCCAAAATGCAATAATGTATATGGAATACGATGGAAAAATAGCATATTAAAATCATACCAGAGAAATCGAAATCAAAGTGGAAAAAGAATGGGGAAATTTTGGGAAAAATTTTGATGAAAATAACCCAAAGTAAACACAATTTTTCATTGAGATTTTTTTCATGCAATCATAATGAATTAACATTATGAAAGTTCAAACCTCGGTAACAGGGGACCGGGACCCCTTATAAAAACTTGTATAAACTTAAATTTTTTAGTTGCAAGCTTACTATAGTGGTAAGGGCTTTGGCCTCTCTTTGAGAGGTCCAAGGTTCAAACCCCACTCAGTATGAGGGGACCAAGACCCCTCATAAAATCCTATGTAAACTCATTATATCAAGTAGCATTAGCTCAACCAGTTAGACTCCTCAATGTTTGAGGAGACCCATATTCGAATATTGCCAAGCGATACATGGATAATATCCAAGCTTTGTTATGATACCACTATGTGGTGATGATGTAATACGGGTGGGATCCATTTAAATCCCATATAACCAATTGAAAAATGAATTAAAATTATGTAAATAAAATACTAATAGTGTAATATTGTAAGGTTAAACTACACATGAAAGTAGCAAGTGATTCAATCTTAAACTACACATGAAAGTGATAAAACACATCTTGTGTTGCTTAAAATATAAAAAGGTACAAATTACAAAATATATCTCTAGTCATAACAATTGTCAAATACAATGCCTCATTATCTTAGAATGCCTTTGCCCTTTGCCCTAATAGAAGCTCTAGTCTCTATTTGTTGATATGACCTTACCTCTTCTTGTGCCTTGGTTGTTATCTCCTTTGCTAGGTCTTCAAAGTTTTGTAATTCATCCACGGAGAAGAGAGACTCTTCCTGCTACTCTTTTTGTGGATCTATGATCCATTCAAATGATGGATCAATCTCACTTAGGTCAATGGCCTCGATACTTGTATATGTAAATTTTGTATGGTGGAGATGAAGGTTGTAATGAACAAACACAAGATCATTCAACTTTTCTTGTGTAAGCCTATTGTGCTTCTTAGAGTGTATATGCTCAAAAAAATTTCAATTGTGCTCACAACCTAAAGTCTTGCATGGTTAAGATAATACTTTTATGGCCAAGAACTAAAGATATGACATAAATGCACTAAATCCCTCCCACCATAAATCCAAAAACAACAAAAATCATATGTAAAATAGTAAATTGAGATTATTTTTAAAACAGAATCAAAATATAAAATAAATAATAATTCGATGAGGGTTACTTGACCTAAAATTTGACCTTGACCCAACATTCCTTATAACTTTGTATCTCAGACTGTACCTTATCGCGCAATTCCTTATTAGGGTACATGCAGTCAAGACAAGCTCAAAGGCCCTCCATCACCTCATAATCAGCATCAAATTATCAAAATAAAAAATTTGAGGGTTGAAGTAGTACCCCATTGCATGAAAAGGGCTATGGATCTGAGATGTCCATAGTTTGTAAATTATATCCCAAATCAGACCGTATTTATTGTGAACATGTCCATATACCTGTTTTACCTTATCCATAGCCCCATATACATATGCTATTGTAGATTGTTCTCCATCAACAAGATGGATAACCCTCACCAAAGGCTCTAACATCTTGAAAAAGGTAAATTAAATTAAATTAAAATATTTTATAACAAAAAAATTACAAATTACAATACAAGATTCGTAAATGGAAAAATATTTTAAATTTAAAAAATAAATAATAAAATAAATTACTAAACCAATGGACTCATACTCTCATGGTGAAATCGATTAAAGGTGTTGCCAATATAGTGAATTCGAGAAGGAAGAATGAGATGGCCTCGATTTGTCTTCATTTGAGGTCTTTTTTTCCTATGTGTCAAAGAGGATGGCATCTACATGATTCCTAAATTTACTAGGCACTTGTGAGTATATCTTGACATTATATCCTAATTTCTGAGTATATCTTGACATTTTGTCCTAATTTTTGTGCTAAATGGAACTTGAGGTGGTATATGCATCCATGAATAAGAGATCCATAAAAATTGCAATAAAAATTCCTTTTCTTTTTCTTTTTCTTTGTACACTTCCATTTTGGATCTCTTTTTGACATTTTATTATGGCTACACATGGAAACAACAACAAAGTTATAAACAATTACCTTGAAAAAAAAAACCTAAACCCTAATTTAAAGTTTAAACTAGGGTTTAGGGTATAAACTTTAAAAATTGACAACTGAAAAATGGGCTTGCATAGTTATCAGGCAACAATATTTACTTAAGAGAAAAAAAATATAGTTAAAAGAGAAAAAAAAAAACAGCTCGCACTTTGACCTAGTTTTTCAAATTTTTAGTTCAAATGCAACATTTTTTTTTTCTTGATAATAAGAGGTTGTACTCGGGTCCCCTACCCTTGACAAATTACATCTCTCTTATTTAGAGATTGAGAGTTTACAAATAGAAACCCTTATCATCTCAATTGAGATGCTATAGCTAAAAACCTACATCATTTTACATAAAATGTCTGAATTCTTGATTTTCATTTTCTAGATCTTTTCAAATATCTATATGAATACAATTACTCTAGAATTTAGCATCTTTCTTGACATTTTCCTATAGCAGACTTCACAATGCCAAAAATTCACCTCTACTATCTATGTCTTGCATCTTAGTAGAGTAATATTTCCAAAACATCGCACTATCATAGTCCGCTTTACCAAATATGGATTGCTAGTTTCCTTCCTTAAACACAAGTGCAACCACAAAAATTATAATAAATAGTCTAAATAAATACACATTATTGTTACAAAATAAAACAAATATTACCAATGGAAAACATTAAAGTAAATCTTAATCATTAATTGATTTAGGCAATCAACATTTTTTATCAACTTCAACTAAACTTTCTACTTCCTCTAATCATAGAAAGGAGAACTTAACTTCATGATCCTCAATCAAAACCCCTCTATTGGCTATATTATCTACACATTTATTTCCTTCTCGTAATATGTGTGTAAACCTGATTTCTTCAAACTCTTTAGCAAGATCTTGAATTTCCATAATTATATCTTGAATGTTCTATGGAGCCTTTGCTTTCCTCAAAATTGCATTTATTACTATGAGAGAATCACCTTCCATACAAACTCTATTCCATTTCATTTGATTACATATTTTTAACCCTTCTAAAGTTGCCCAAGCTTCAACTTCATTATTTTTCTTAAATCCACAACTAAAAGCATAATGAGACAAAATACCTCCTTTATTATTTCTAATTACTCCTCCTCATGCTGGTCCTGGATTTCCTTTAGATGCTCCATAAAAATTCAATTTAACCCACTCCACATCTAGTGGTTTCCACTTTATATTATTTACCTTATTTTTGCTTCTCTTGTACCCAACATCATAATTCCATTTAATGACTTGACTCCATCTATCAAGACTCTCTGCTTCCAAATTAGGCATTGGATGAGTTGATAGGGTTGGAGTAGACTCCTCTATGGCTAAACGTATCTTCTTTTTCATTACCTCTAAACTGCTTTCCTTTCCTTTAAATATTCTTTTATTCCTTTCTATCCATATAGTCCAAAGTACTGTATCTTTTGATAAACCCCATATTGTCTGTAAAGCCTCACTTTTATAAGTGCTCTGCCATTGCTTTAACCAATCTTAAATTTTGCTATTCATCACCATGCATTTACCAAACATATTAAAAATTCATTGCCATAGATTCCAGACTATTGAGCAATGTCCCAAGAGATGGTCAATACTCTCCTCCTTCTTATTATAGAAAACACATTGAGAGGGGCGATGAAAACCCCTTTTCATAAGGTTATCCTAGGATAAACTTCTTCTATGACCTACAAGCCAAACAAATATTTTGATTTTAGGAATGCTTGGGCTATCCCAAATATCTCTCCATATTCTAGTGATATTATTATGTTGGTGTTGAACATTATATCCAATTCTTGTAGTGTATTCTCCCAAGTTATTCAACTCCCAAATCAATTTATCCTTGGCACCCCTCAAAATAATCACAGTTGTTATATTTCTACTCAATTGCCTCCTAGCATCAATGTCTTGAATACTTGTAGAAAAATATTCTTTCCATTTGTATCTTCCTTCTCGATCCTTGTACAAAATGTTTGAAACTCTATCACCATATTTGTCTTGAAGCAATCTCATCCAAGGTTTCAAAACTAGATCTAAATTGAGTGGTTTTTATCACACCAAGTATCCATCCAAATAGAAAAATTTTCTCCAGTTCCCACCATCCATCTTAAATATTTAATCATAAGATCAATAGATTTTTTAAACCATTCCAAAGAGCAAAACCATTTGGAAGAGAGAATGCAGTAAATATTAAACTTGGATCGTTGGGATCAACATACTTAGAATAATTCTTGTCTATTATCTTTGACTCTCTTTGTACAATCTCCAAATAACTTTTCCCCTAAGAGCTAAGTTTACATCTGTAAGAGCTCTTAAACCAAGACCTCCCCTAGTTTTATCACACAACTTGCTCCATTTCACTAAAGGAAATTTCCTTTTATCATGTAAACCTGACCATAAAAATGATATCATAATATAGATTAAACTTTTTCAACTCATTTTGGCATAGAATACAATGACATATAATATGTTGGAATGACTTGTAAGATTGACTTAATTAACTCCACTCTTCTTGCTAATGATAACCATCTACCTCTCCAATATGAAAGTTTATTTTAAACTTTACTAATAACTGGATTCCATATATCTATCCTCATTCTCCCCTCAAATAAAGGCATCCCTAGATAAGTTGTTGGTAAATTTACCTCCTCCATTTGAAGCAACCTGTAAATTCTTGCTTTGATATTAGCAAGAGTGTTTAAGGAAGTAAATTTTTTATTTAGTCCTATTAAATTTTTTCCCTGAAGCTCTTTCATACTATTTTAAAAAGTTATTCAAAGCTCTGGCCTCATTTATCCTTGCCTTTTCGAAAAGTGTTGTATCATCTATAAACTATTGATGGGTTATGTTATCGATGTTATTACTAACCTTAAGTCCACTTATAAGCCCATATTTGTAAACCTTATTTAAGTTCCTACTCAAAAATTCTGCCATAATAATGAACAAATAAGGAGATAGAGGATCTCCTTGTCTAAGACCTCTCTTGGATTTAAAATATTATATCACTAACCCATTGACCAACACTGAATAATAAATTGTAGAGACACAAGCTTTAATTCATCTAACCCATTTCTTTTCAAAATCCAACTTATCTAAAACTACAAAAATAAAATCCCATTTAACCCTATCATAGGCTTTACTCATATCAATTTTTAAGATCATTGCTTTATTTTTTCTTGAAGTTGTTGAATGTATAACTTCATGAGCTACTATGATCCCATACAAAATTCCCTTTCACAAATCCTCCTTGCTCTTCTAACATTATTTTTTCTAAAAATGGCCTTAATCTATTCGCCATCACTTTGGAAATAATCTTATAATTCATATTACATAGGTGTATGGGCCTAAAAGAATCAAACAATTCAACATCCTTCTTTTTTGGAATTAGGGTAAGAGAAGTTGCATTTATTTTTTAAGTAATATATTGTTTTACCCTAGATTGTTCCACTACCACCAATAAATAATCCTTCATTATATCCCAATTATGTTGGTAAAAAGCTACAAAGAGCCCATCTAGACCTGGGGATTTATCCTTATTAAAAGATAAAAGAGCTAAATTAACTTCTTCTAGAGTAATAGGCTCCATCAGTTTCCTATTATCTTAATTTGTTATAACTGAAGGAACATATTGAAGAAGTTTATCATTAAGAACTTTGGTCTCTTCTGAACTTAGAATATTCTGATAAAACGACTTTGCCTCTTTTCTAATTTTACTTTGATCTTCAATCTAAAACCCTTCTATTAATTTAATTCTACTAATTCTAGAAGATGATCTCTGTACTCTAGCCATCCTATGAAAACTTTGTTTTTATCTCCTTCTTCTAACCAAGTTTGTCTTGATTTTAATCT
Source organism: Wollemia nobilis (assembly GCA_028583015.1). NCBI lineage: Eukaryota > Viridiplantae > Streptophyta > Pinopsida > Araucariales > Araucariaceae > Wollemia > Wollemia nobilis. Next base: position 3,481,174 of record JAQPPZ010000523.1, on the reverse strand, counting down.
CTAGAATTTTTCTGCCTTAATCAAAATATTATGATATTCACTAAGCAACTCCCTTTCCTCTAAGCTTTTATTATTTTCATCACCTTTTTGGAGTTTTGAAAGTTTATCTTTTAGTTCTTTATTTTCAAAAATATTTCCAAAGGTGTTCTTGTTCCATTTTTTTAATCTAGATGTTATAGCTTTAATTTGGTTTGGAAGAGCATACAATCCACCATTGCCTAAAGAATTCCATGTTTGAGCTATCATATTGTTGGAAATTTGAGTTATTTTATGTTGTCATTGATGTCACATGGATCATTGATGTCACATTGAGTTTTGGTGGCAAAAGCACTTCATAGATAATCATTTATGATATTTTGGAAAGCATGGCTATTTACAGGGTTTTTATGAAAACCAAGGCAAGAAAAATAAAAGGTTTTATTTAAAACCATGGTGGGCTTATGTGGAAAGGACTTTTCTTAAAAGCCAAGGTGGAATTGTGTTTCATCGAAAAAAGACCTCTGGTGATGAAGATATTAAAGTTTAAATTTTAAGTTTAAATTAATGGATGGCCGACCTATATGCAATTAATGGAGGTTGGCATATATATATATATATATATATATATATATATATATATATATATATATATATATATATATATATATATATATATATATATATATATATATATATATATTGTAAAGGTTTCAATTTATTTTGGAAATGGAGCATATTATATATCATCAAAAAGCTTATTTCTAGGGCTATTTGACTAACTTATTTAGAAGGAGAAATAAGGTGTGTGTAAAGAGATATTTTTGATTTTGCAAAGGGGTTCCAAAAGTGAAGTTTACCTTGTTCTTTTTCAAAAGGATTAATTCTTTCATGAGGTGACAAGGTATGCAATATTGTGATTTATTTTATTTTATGGTATAAGTGGTTTTGGGAGTGAAAAGTTTATGCAATGTTTTGATTTATTTTATTTTATGGTACAAGTGGTTTTAGGAGAGATAAGGAAGTTGTGCAATTAAAGGCCTTGGTGATGATTATTGAAAAGTGGAGTAATGTTGATTATTTTGTGATATACTAACCCTTGTGAAGATTGGCAAAAGAATTTTGTGATTGTGGCAGATTTACAAAGAGGTTTTTTCATCTTCATAAAAGGTATGGGCACATTCTCCTATTGATTTTTTATGGTGGTTGATTTCTGAAATATCATTGGAGGGAAAAGGATTGTTTGTGGTTTCCTTTTCAAAAGTGGTTGATTGAATGCTTCAAGTTTTTTCTAAATTGAGAGTTGTGTTTAAACCTTGTGTTATAAGCATAGTTGTCGAAGCCCATTGATTGTGAAAGAGCTTGAGTTAGAAAAGAACATGAGTATCATTGTTATGTGAGATTTGTGGTTGAGCATTGTTGGAAAAATTTGAGTTGGTTGATACATACTTGGACTAGGATTGTGTGAGAGAGAGTTGTCCCTTGTGGTGATTGGTTGAGTTGAGTTGATTGAGCCTAGTCAAGTGATGTGTGAAGTGATTGTTCAAATCCTATGAAACAAACTATTCCATTATTCTGATTTGAGTTGAGAGTAATATTAGAACATATTGAGTCTCTAATAATTCTCTTTATGCTTCTATGATATTGACTTGAGGTGAGTTGAGATTGATTTTATTTGAGTTGAGTTGAGTTTGAGATTAGAACATATTGAGTCTCTAACAATTATCTTTATGCTTCTATGATTTTATTTGAGTTGAGTTGAGTTGATATTGATATTAGAACATATTGAGTCTCTAACAATTCTCTTTATGCTTCTATGAGTTGATTTGAGTTGAGATCATTGTGGATCATTGTTGTCATCCATTGAAGAGTGCATTGCCATTCATTGTTGAGTTCATCTTTGAGCTTTGCCTTGATATATTTGTGGATGAGATTTAAGTTCTACTTGAGCATGATTGATTAAGCCTTTGAGAAGGCATTTGTGGACAGTTTTGAGAAAGCTTTATGGACAGTTTTGGGACAGATTTGTGGACAATTTTGGGATAGTTTTGTGGATAAATTTGTGGACAGAGTTTAGAGCAGATTTGGGCAAGTTCTTGGTGAGCTTGCTAGAGCAGATTTGGGTAAGTTCTTGGTGATCTTGCTAGAGTAGAATTGGGCAAGTTATTGGTGAGCTTGCTAGAGAAAATTTGGGCAAGTTCTTGGTGAGCTTGCTTGAGCATATTTGGACAAGTTATGTGTGAGCTTGTTAAGCAGATTTGACAAGTTCTGTGTGAGCTTGTTAAGCAGGTTCTGTGTGAGCCTATTGAGCAGGTTCTTAGTGAGCCTATTGACAAAGATTTGGAGGTGATAGAGTACAGAGTATAGAGTCTCAGTGGATAGAGATCTAGTATACAACACAGTTGAAGAAATATCTGAGTGAGGAGTCTTCAAGTGGAGAGAGGTCCACCAGTCAGTGCAACAGAGAGACATAGTCTTCTAGAAGATCACATAACCAGAGCAGAAGGGGAAATATTTCTCCTATGTAAGAGATCCACAAACTTGAGATTATGGGATTAGCATCTCCTTTGGATAAAGATCCATAAATATTGTAATTGGGAGTGATTCCCAAAGAGATTGATTGAGCAAGTTTTAGTAAAATATTTTCTCCGTGGAGTAGCCCACATTGGGTGAACCACGTAAATTATGGTGTCTCTATGTGTATGGTTTTTGTGCATTACTTTGATTACTACTATTGATACTACTATCTTTACACAACATAATATTGAATTGGGAGAAAAAGTAAAAAGTGGTCTTATACTGTTCACCCCCTCTCTCAGTATAAGCTTGTGTTCTTCACATATCAACAATTTGAGGATGGTCTTCCCACATATGCTCATATTTAAAATATGATCTTGTTTTGAATTCACTTACCACCATTTTAACTCTAATGGGCCAGTGATTTGAACCAATCCTTGTTAAGGTATTAATTTTAGTACAAGTTCCTTCATCTAGCCAATGATCTGAGAGAATGCATCTATCAAATGTTTTTGCTATTAGGTTCTGGCCTCTCGTGTTGTTGGTCCAAGTATAGTTATCTTCTTCAAAATCAACTTCCCATAGATTGTTGTTTTGAATAAAAGCTGAGAAATATTTCATACTTTGGGTCAATTTCCTAATTCCCCCAAATTTTTCATTCAGCTTGGTTATGGCATTAAAATATCCAATGATCATGAATCAGGTTTCTTGGTCTTTACTTCTCATAAAGGCTTCAATCCCACTCCAAACTTCTAATCTACCTGACTGAGTTGTAATCTACCTGACTGAGTTGTAGGTCCATAGACTTTGATAAGGATGAAGTGAATATTTGTAAAGTAGTAAGTGACTAAATAGGCTATCCAATACCTATTTTTATGAATGGTAACACAAGATATTCTAGAAGGATTTCAACAAGTTAGAATTCCCTCTGCTACTCCTTTAGAATCCATAGATCTCATTCACATCTTGCCCAAACTGCTTTTATAGTTTTTAAAAATTCTTTTGTCATTTTAGTTTCCTAAATACAAAGAATATTAGTTTTACTACTTAAACATAGGTCCCTAATACACCTATGCTTTTATGGGGCATTAGCACCCCTTATATTTCATGAGATGATAATCATGTCTCATTAGGGGCTTTTGGCCCCTCTTGCATATTACCAATATCATTTTTTTGTTTGGTAAAGATAAGTTCAACCAGCTTAGTTTGTGTTCCTTTCTCTATGTTAGCTCTTGCTTCCCTGGATCTTATTGATAATTTGAGGGTTTCCTCTTTTTTCCTTACCTATATCAGGAGTAGGTCTTATTATTTTATTCCTCAATATTCTTTCACAATTTTGTTTTTCAACATATTTATACTCTCCTGGCTCTATCATAGAAGTTTTTAACTTGTTCTACGTATTTTCTAGTATTTTCTTATAAATGGTAGAGGTATTGACTTCTAAAACTGTATTTTCTTTACCAATTATTTTCTCCTGAATGGTGCATGGTACTTAAAGAGAGTCTTCAAAATATGATGACACATTCCTTATGTTCATCGATAATGTTCTTCCTTAAATTAGTATCATACCTGAATAGACGGTTCCTTGCTAATATGTTGAAATTATTGTACTTTGTCCTCTAAGTTTTGATCTACTTTTTCTTCATAGGCTAAAGCCTCAAAAGAATTGGAATTTCTTCCAATATCCTTCTTTATTGGTCTCCACTGTTAAATTTCTTTAATTTTTCTAAATCTATTTTATGGAAGTTGAAACCATCTTTATCTATAACCATTTGTAAATTTCTCTTACGATTTTCTACAAATGATTATATTGGGCTCTTCTTAGGGCATGATATCTCAATATGCCCCACATCATGACATCTTCTACATATAAAATATATGTTTTCATAATCTATAGTTTGGATCCACATATTATCCCCATACTTAAGAATGATTTATTCTGGTAAAGCTTTACTTATATCAATCATGACCAATATTTGAGCATAAATAGCCAAAAATCCATTTTTTTTTAATTTGAAATCTCAAGGAATTCTCCTAGAGTGTTGCCTATTGCCTTGAAGGTATCTATTTCCCAAAATATAATGGGTTACCCAAACATCCTAACCTAGACTGGTACTAGGGATAGATTTACATTTTTAGGTGAAAACCCTTCATACTAGTGGGTAAGGAAGAGCCCTGCTCTTCCCATAAACCAAGGACCACCTTTTAAGATTTTTTCTCTTTCTTCCCTAGAACAAAAATGGTCAGAAAGAAACCTTTTGGAAGAAATGTTAGAATCACTCCTGGAGACTTCCAATTCCTATTAATCCATTTTCTCAAGGTTGAAGCCCCTGGCCAATACCCATTAAATTTACCAAAAACTACCCTATCTTGGAGCAATAATGATCTAATTATTTAACTATAAATCGATCTATGGAAATGAAACTAAAACTCAAAATCTACTGAAATTTATCTGACAGTCCTATAGAAAATATAATATTTGATAAAAACTTTATAAATATTTCATGCACAATTTCTAAAATAAAGAAAGGGAAAAAAGAAGTTAGCTAAAAAATTATTTGTCCATATAGAATGTCTTACCTCACTGAAGTCCTAGCCCTTCATTGCTCTTCCCATTGTTCGAACCCTAGTTGTTCATTTTGTGCGACTTGAAAATTCGTCACTACCCTTGTTCCAAATGGTTGACTTCACAGGGTTGTATCTTCCTCAATATTGCTCTAATTTTTACATATGACCACTCATTGTAAAGCTATTAAAATTTTGCACAAGTTAGTCTAAGAATCAGCTAAATCATATAACTCTTCACAAATATATGGCTCCTAAAAGATGAAACATTTTTTAGGAAAAACCCTAATCCTTCATACTTTGCAATTTTGTTTTTTGCGGCTTGAAAAATTATCAATGCCCTTGTTCCAAATGGTTGACTTCACAGGGTCGTATCTCCCTCAATATTGCTCGGATTTTTGCATATACCAATCATTTTAAAGCTATTCAAATTATGTATAAGTTGGTCCTAGAATCAGCTGAATCGGATGCTCAAATGCAACAGTTGGGTGGTTGTTGTATGTGGTTTTAATCTTAAAAAAAAAACATGCTTGAAATAGAATAAGGAAAAAAAAAGAGTTTGTGAAAATTTCTTACCTTAGATGAATCCTTTGAGTCGCTATTGGTGGCTATCGAATTCCTTCAAACTATAAAAAAATTATTGCTAGGATGCCCTATTGTGTTTTGTTTGGTGTGGTAGCAAGTAGGTCGACCCCTTTCTCCAGTTTCTAACAGTTAAAAATGAAGCAAATTGAAAAAATAAATTTTATTGTGTTTTCTCTACCCGTGCAATTGGGGCCAATTTTTTGTCACGAGAATCGCGATTTTTTTTATTTTTCCAAAAAATCACACTTTCTCAATTTCAATGCAATTCAAATAAAAAATCTACTAGAATCGAGAAAAATCAAATAAATCATTATTTTTTTGGTGATATTTGTAACTATGCTAGAAATAATTGAATTGTAAAGTAGATAGGCTCACCATGTTTAGACCATTTCCCCTTATTTCTTTGCTAGCACTAAATGCATGAAAATGTAGCTCTATAAAACTTTATTTTTCCACTATATATAATCCTTTTGTTATTTATGATTTATTGCTAATGTATTGTGAATTTGGTTTAACAATAAATGATACAAAAAAGAACATAATAATCTTATATAGGCTAATACAACTTATGAAGAAAATATGACTTCAAAGTAAATTATAATTATACCTATGGAAAAAAAGTACATAACCAATAGTACACAAGGCCATTAGAATAATTATTATAACACATTTTCTACTTATTAGTGCACTACATAAACAATGCATACTTAACAAGGAAAACATTATACCCACAATTTATATTTCTATTCATTCATTCTCTTAGTGTTGAAGTTTAGTACTGTTGTATGTAAATTAGATATAAAAAAAGAATAATGACAAATCACTAATGACAAGTTTCCAACAACGATATCATTTTACATCCAATGGAATAAAGAACTATTATGCACTTTTGCATTGTAAAAGAGACTTGTGACTTTAATTCTTATATTCATTAGAGGTACTTATTTTATATTACAAACATGGCCTGAATTATATTGTGTGTTATATTATACAAGCCTACAAATCTCTTTTCGCACCTCCTATATGTGATATTGTATTAAATAATAATATGATAGATATTTATTGAGATATGTGTCTTTTATTGTTAATTTAGGTAATATGTTGATTTCATTCATTCTTTTCTAAGTACTATGAATCTCTTGGTGGTAGCAAAATGTATGTGAATCTCTATTACTTGATTTTATTTCTTTTTTTAATGAAATAAAATGAAATATTTTAATTACGTCCGCGAGACCCAAACATGGCCTATGGGACCTTCAAATATGGAAACACAGTTATTCAAATCATATGACCATTAATATCCTTGAGAAGGTTGTTCCTTCTCCTACTGATTTGGATTAGAAACTCCCCAACTTTTTTTATTTTATTGTCTTCAAATAATTCTATTATAGACCCTTTTCCAAGCGTTTTTTGTATTTGCCATGGATGTCTGAAAAACTCTAGAATTCATAGATGAAATGTTCCTCTCTATTGCCCTTGTGTTGCATAGAGTACATATCCTGTCTTCCTATTGTTCCTTGGGCATTGTCCATCTCCCTGTTTCACATCTAAGCCTATGAGAGCTAGTCCTTATCTGAGCAATGAGGATTTTTCCCTCCACTTGATTTCAATGTCTATATATGTTTTTCTTTGTGGTCATATGTTGGATTAAACTTTGCAATATAGTATTGTCTTTTCTTTCTTTCATTTTTCCACATTCCACTTCTAAAATTTTCGTTCACATAGTTTTTTATGTCTTTGTTGAAATTTGGGCATTCATTTATGTTGATTTCCCAATGTTTCATCCATTTCTGATTTTATTTCATCTCTGTGTTCTTCCACCTATGCAGCTCTTCATCCCTAACTGCCTTAAGCCATCTGTTGTTTTTCATGTTTTCTATTTTTTCAAGTAACATAACAACTTGGTCATAGCAATTGCCTCTAAAGGGAACATTTCAGTTTCAACTAGAACAATTTCATAAGGGATTGTGGCCTTAATTCTATGAAAATTTGTAATTAGATGTTTTTTTTTAAAGCGAAAAACCCCTTACGGGGCCGCCTTGGTCAAATAGACCACGAACAGGGGTTCTACACCGTCAAAGTCACCCGAGGGTCGCACCCGACCCTGCCCACACCAACATTATCAATTGGATTTTGGGTACCCAATTCAGCTTTTTGGTAGGGTGGATATTCGAACCTAGGACCTCCCTTGGAGGATTGCCCTCTCCTCTCCAACTCACCTACAACACCTGGGTGTAATTAGATGTTTTTGAATCCTTTCTATTTGCCTCTATTTTGTATTTGTCGTGCCACTGGCCCACACCTTGCAACCATACAACACAATCGGTGTGACAAGTAAGCCAAATAAGATCTTGGTGGTCTTCCAGTTCCACAACTCAGTATTCCTATACCAATATTGAAGTGCATATAGCGATCTCCAACCACTTAGAGTTATTTTCATCCTACATGTATTCCAATTGAGCTTGTCATGAAATTCTATGTCTGGGTATCTGTATTCTACCATTACCTCAAGAGGTTCTCCTACAAACTAAAATTTGAGATGTTGCTTCTTTTTTGTTAAAAAAAATCATGATTTTTGTTTTGCTCATGTTCACCTGCATCCCAACTTCCTTACAAAAGAGTTCTAGAGTCTCGAAGGTGATCTTCTAGATCTTTAGTTGTTTTGACCACAAGAATTACATCATCTGCATACATGAGGAGTTTTACCACATATTTGGCTAAGTGCACACCCTCTCCCCCAAATTTATTTATCCATTCTTCTAACTTATCAATGTACAACCCAAATGATGTCGTAGATAGAGGGCAACCTTGGTTGATGTCTATGTCACTCCTAAAACATTCAGATAACCCTTCCTGCATTCTGATTCTAGCCTTTACATGCTCATATAATTTGTGAACTGCTACCCTATAGTGAATTGGAACCTCTAAATCTTCCATTCAGCTCCATTATTTTTTCCTTGGCACTATGTCAAATACCTTTTTTAAGTCTACAAAACAACAGAAAGCCTCCTCTTCTTTGTCCCATATTTTTTCCACTGTGTCTAAACATGATACAGTGATCAATAGTTGAGTGCTTGGGCCTAAAACCCGCTTGCCCCTTTGCTCTCTTTCCCTTTTCTTCCACCCATCTGTTGATCCTACGCTCTATCATACTCCCAAACAGCTTTGCAAAGAGAGGGTTGATCATGATAGTTCAATAGTTTAAGGGATTTTTTACATATCCACTTTTAAACAAAGGAATGGTCAAGCTAGTTGTCCATTCTGTAGGCAAGCCATTTTGTATGACCTCATTGAAAATCTCATTTAATAATTGTTTGTAGTAATCCATCTAGAATTGTGCTTCTGTAGAGAAATTTTAGTGTTTCATTTCTAAACCTTCTTTTTTAGAAATTATATGTAGGAGTACATTCAAAGGTATGCTTCCAAAGGAGTGCCTATGATATTTTGTTTTTAGGTCAAATATATTTCTAAAAGTTTTATAGTCTTTGGTTTTTTTAGAAGGCTTATAAATCACTTTAATCTAGATTTATGATTTAGTATAATAAACATAAAAGTTGGGGTGATTATTAACTCGTGTTATCTTATAAAAATTACCCCAAAGCAGTAATAGTACGATGTTTTTTTGTTGGATCAACTTCATTATTTTTTAGGGTTTTCTAAAAATCCTTGGCTTCCTTTCAATAGTTTACACCATGCTTGGTACTACTTCAAAGGACTTTTCCAAAGGAATGGCTGCAAACAGAGGGTAATTAGATGAGACATTATTTTTAGGATTTTCCAAAAATCCTAGTTATTTTTTGGGTTCTTTTTATTTCATAGACTTCATATGATGTTTTATATTGAGTTTATTTTCCACAACAAGAAACTCGTTTAAGTTTTTTTTTTACAGTATTTTAAATACATCTTTTGGGTCTTCTTGTTCAAGAGTTGTGATAGTGTTTCTATCATGTAAATGGTCATGTTCTTCATAGTTTTTTATGGATGACCTCTATGCATTGACAAGTTCTTGAGTGGAACTTTTAGAATGTAGAAATTGATTTTTGAAATAATGTTTTGCAAGTTATATCTTCATAGAGATTCAATAGTGGGATGTAATTTTTAATACTAAAATCAAATAAGTATTATGTATACATAAACTATAAGGATATTTTATAGGTTTATCTTTAACTACTAAATAATTATTTTTAGACAAAATGATTTCTTTTATCAAGGCTTATAACATTTATTTTCACTTCATAATGAAAGACTTTACCTTATAATATGTGACTTTCTCATTAATTTATACTTTGTCTTTTCTCTTTTATATTTGCAATGTCTTATTTTTTATATAGCGAATAATTTTTCTTTTCTTTTTTTAAGTAGCACACCCACCCACACATCTCTTTGAGAGACATATGAGGCCCTTTTATGCCAACAAGTTCTCCATTTACTCTTTATGCTAGTTCAATTACAAATTTTCTTTGAATTTCCACTTCTCAACAATTAAGTCTTAGCAATCCATTTAAGACCAAGGTACTTTTTTTTTATTTGTAACTTTTTGTACATAGCATAGCTGCAGCATGTGAGGGGAGAGATTTGAACCTGGGGCCTCTCAATTTCAATTGGAGAGTTTTAACTACCCACTTGCTCTCCAACTCCTCTACATGAGCGGGTAGGTACTTATTTTTATTTTATTTTATTTTTGTGTGGGGTAGCAAGTACATCAATGGGCATCAAATTCTCCAAGAAAATAACTTCTATTATATATATATATATAAAAGATTATTTTATTTTATTTTTTGAAAAAACCATTTAACTAAAAGTAGCTCTCGTTTTCTCTAATCATATAGTAAAATGTTATTACTTTTAAACAAGGTTTTGAAAGGGTTACCCGTTCCCTTTTACATTAATTTAGTTATATTGGGCTATTTGGTGTCGTCGAGATTTGAACCTTGGTATGGGCTACATCAACTATTTGTCCCAATTGTTGAACCAATGATCCATTGACATAGTAAAATGTTATTTTAATTATAATAATTCATAATAATTATATAAATGAATCTATGAAATAATTGGTATCAAAGGCAAGCTATAAATGCTTTGGATGTGTTTCAACGTTTAAGCAATGTCTTTTTTTGAGTATTGTTTGTTGAAACGAACCCCACACGTATATCTTATTTTAATAAGCTATGTGTGGCTTCTATTGGGGGCCACTCCCATTACAAAAATAAAATATTACATTGCTCTCATTACATTTCTAACAAGTTAATTAAATCATATCCAAATTTATCTTTCTATCATAGATATTCTTCATTTTTCCTTCCATCAAAGATATTCTTCATCTTCCTCAAACTGCTAAGTTTCCACAAAACTCCTTTTATATCAAATGCCTTCAAAAATTTAAATTCTATCAAGATGAAATTCAACACTACGAATGGCTAAAATATTTGTTGCCCAAATTTTATATCTAAAAATATCTTTTCTATAACAACCTCACAATTTCTTAATACCCCTTTTTAGGGCTCTTATTCATTCCCCTAATATTCCAAGATATTATTCATTGTTATTTTTTATTTTATTTGTGGGTTCTGCCCCACTTCTTGTTAACACTTGTGATATTTGCTTATGTTTTCCCATATCAATATCTCTTTCTGCTTATTTTTCTCTTTGTTTTTGCTTCTTGGGTCTTCCTCTCTTTTTTCATTCCTAGCAATACTTTCATCTTCATAAATCTCTTCAATCTTCTCACACTACTCATAGTAAGACTTATCATCTTTAGATTTACCTTGTTTAGAAGGATCTGAAGTGCAAGGAATAACCTCAAAAGAAAAATTTTCTTTATGTTGCCCTAGAAACCCTAAAGTGCAAGGATGCTTTTCTGTAGCAATTACCTTCTTATTCTACCCTAAAAACCCTAAATTGTTATGAGTTTCCTCCAACCTCATTCCTTATTATTTTGCTCTTGAAACTTAAACTGCAAGGGATAACATCTTCACCACTTTCAATTTTTTTATTACTTGAAGAGGATTCTATACTACAGGAAAATGAAGATGATTTTTTTTTTAAGCGAAAAACCCCTTGTGGGGCCGCCTTGGTCTGAGAGACCACAAACAAGGGGTTCTACACCGTCAAAGTCATCCGGGAGTCGCACCCGACCCTGCCCGCACCAACATTATCAATTGGATTTTGGATACCCAATTCAACTTTTTGGTAGGGTGGAGATTTGAACCTGGGACCTCCCTTGAAGGATTGCCCTCTCCTCTCTAACTCACCTACAACACCTGGGTTAAATTCCCAGCAATACTTCCATCTTCATCAATCTCTTCAATCTTATCACACTGCTCATAGTAAGACTTATCATCTTTAGGTTTGTCATATTCTGAAGGATCTGAAGTGCAAGCAATAACCTCAACAGCACAATCTTCTTTGTGTTGCCCTAGAAACCCTAAAGTGCAAGGATGCTCTTCTGTAGCAATTACCTTTTTATCCTGCTCAAAGAAACCTAAATTGTTATGGGTTTCCTCCATCCTTAGTTCTTTATTATGTTGCTCATGAAACCTTGAAGTGCAAGGGATAACTTCTTCATCCCTTTCACTCTTATTACTTGGAAAGGATTCTATACTACTTGAGGAAAATGAAGATGATTTACCTGGAATAAAGTTGACCTCTTTTGCTATCTTTGTTTTAGGATTTATCTCCACATCTTCTTTTGCATATTTAATTCCTTTTGAACTTGCAAAATGATATTGTAGATAGGCTTTCTTTTCCTCTTCTTTTGGAGTGGAATATCCTTCATCTAATATGGCTTCTATTATTGTATGATTTTGTTGCTTCGTCTTGAAGATTATCTCATGGTTGAAATTATTTCTCTTTCTTCATAGTTTTCACTTTGTAAACTCTTGCCATGTGGCAAAGGTTTTGAAATATCCATAACAACACATATTCGAGTATATATAGCATGCTTTCGCTCCTTAGAAGTTGGTCCTTCCTTGATGAAGTCCCCTAGGGTATTTCAATTATTCTTCAAAACATCCTTATTTATAAGCTGATATAGAAGTTCAAAAGCCTAACCCACACTAGAAACTTCTTAATAGTTTGTCTCGACAAAAAAACATTTCATTCCATAGTCTCAAATAAAGTGCATCTCTTCCCCTAAATCATGGGCCACCAACCATTATTTTATCCCTAATTTCTGAATTGGAAAAGATGATGAGGAAAAAACCTTTAGGAAGAAAAGTTAAAGAATAATTTGAAATCAATCTCCACTTCCGCTTGATCCAATTTTGAATCTCCAAAAACCTTAACCATGATCTATGGAACTTACATATTAACCCTCTGATTTTAAGAACCATTATATCATGCTCAATCATCTCATCCTTGATACTTACTTCTGGTGTAACATCTGTACCTTAATCGAATTTGGCATGTATTCGCACTTTTTCTTATCTCCAACTTGGACCTCCATACTTCCAACTAGGGCATCTTGATTTCTCATTAGGGCTTTCAAATATGACTCTCCTGCCACAATAGCTAATGGGGCTCACTCTTGGTTCGCACTCCCTCTCAGTTTGCACTCCCTCTCGGTTCGCACTCGCTCCCAACTTGCACTCTCTCTTGCCTCAATCCCAGTTTTCACTCTTTGGCTCACAATTGCCCATGCCTCTTCTTTTTCTCGGTGTTCCTTCACTTCAGCAATTTTTTTAAACAATATTTCATGCATTTGTGGTAAGGGTTTGAAGCATTGATACACTATGGATGAACGTACCTCTCCTGGCACTCTCTATGACCTCACACTCACTCTTGACTTGCACTCCCTCCTGACTCACAATTGCTCGTCTCTTTTTTTCTCGACGTTCCTTTGCTTCAACAATTTTTTGGAAACAATGTTCCACACATTCGTGGTAAGGGTTTGAAGCATTGATGCACTCCAAATGAACATGTCGCTCTTCTACGATGACTGAATCTTGGCTAGCACTCCTTGGTTCACACTCCCTCTTGGATTGCATTCGCTCCAGGCTTGCACTCTCTTGAATTTTCTTCAATTGAATCCTTTAATTTCTCTCTAAGATCTGGAAAAAGAAGTGGCACTTGTTCCTTGATCCTCGCTCCTAACTCGCACTCGCTTCTAGTTGCACTCACTCGCACTCGCTTCCGGCCGCACTCACTCGCACTCGCTTCCGGCCACACTCACTCCCGACTCGCACTCACACTCAATGTTGCACTCACTTCCACTCGCTTTTGGTTGCACTCACTCCTTGCTCACTCTCGACACACGTTCGTACTCGCTGCTACACTCACTTCCACTCGCTTCTGGTTGCAATTATTCCTGGCTCGTGCTCACACTCACTGCTGCACTCACTTCCACTCACATTTGGCTACACTCACTCCCAGCTCGCTTTCAACTGCACTTACTCTTGGCGCGCGTTCACACTCGCTCCCGACTTGCACTCGCAATCACTTCCACTCGCTTTCGATTGCACTCACTCCCAAATCGCTTTTGGCTGCACTCACTCCCAACTAGCTTTTGGCTGCACTCACTCTCAACTCGCGTTCGCACTCGCTGCTACACTCACTTTCACTCGCTTCCGACTATACTTACTTTTGGTTGCACTGCCTCTCGGCTTGCGCTTGCACTCACTACTGCACTGCCTCTCAGCTCGTGCTCGCACTCACTGTTGCACTGCCTCTCAGCCCGTGCTTGCTCGTGCTCGCACTCACTGCTATGCTCCCTCCTGGCTCGCACTCGCTACTACGCTCCCTCCTGACTCGCACTTAGATCGCACACATATTACATCATAACCACATATTGATATTACAGGAGCTTGGCACATATGCAGGTATTGCTTGGAAATGTTTGAACCTAGATCTCCTTGAAAAACGAGGAATTTAATCAATTGAGTTAATTTATTTTAATATCTTCTTAAATATGTCACAAACTTGTAAAAGAGATAATTAGTGTTTATTACTTTTAGAAACAAAACATCCTATACATTACTTGTAAAAAGTTGAAACCCTCAACATATGATAGTCACATCCTTGTATGAGAAAGAATAAATACACATGAGCAATTATATATATAATTAGTAAAAATAAAAACATACAAACCCTACTCACTATATTGAAGGGTTTGTGCGCCAAGTGTTTTGGTTGATATTTAGTTAAATGCAAAAATATTAGCATATTTGTTGTTTCCAAGTATCATCTAGTCAACAATTAAATCTTCTAATTTACAATTATATTATATCATGACTTACTATTTATTAATATCCTTTAATTCATAAATTGCTTATATTAATCAATTACAATAAGCCAAGCAGGTTCCAAATTTTTTAGTATCTAACCACTTCTAATATTTTCATGACATGATTTGTTTAAGAGGATATTCTTATATGATTTTATTATTATAGATAATTTTCCATGAGTCAAATACCATAACATTTGTCTTGATACTCAAAACAAATTATTATTAAATTTGAATAAAATTAATCTTTCATAAATTTATATTAAAATAAATTATTCTATCTAAAGAACTAAGCTATAATAAATATTATATGAAATGGCACTAGCTCAACCATGTATATTCTTCAACTTTCATAAAGAAGACCCTATCTTGCCAAACTATATATACATAATTGTCAAACTATTATAATGCCATTATATAGTCATGATATAATACAAGTAGAGCACCAATATATAATAATAATAGTATTTTTTTGTGCATCTAGTGGCATTAACTCAAAAGGAGACAATATAAGTTTGAGTCTTGCCAAGAGATACATGCATAATTATCATACTATTGTAATACCACCACTTGGTCAAGATAGAATATAGTTGGGTCCATTTCAATCCTGTATAACCAAAAATATGTATACTAACATCTTTCTTTCTATCAAACAAAATACTAAATAAGTGTCAAACCTAACTTATAATAAAGTAAATTTGAATGAAAACATCAATTAAATTTATAAGTACAATATAAAATCCATAATATTATTTAGCAAATTATAATCAATATTGCAATATCCAGTTCACAACTTTGCCACAAGGACTAGCCTTTATGTGGTCCTTGGTATATCTTTTTTTCTTCTTAAGAAAGGGAACTGTGGTTGAACTAAAATTGGCAGCTTTACAGGGTCAACATATAAAAATTTATAAGTACCAAGTTTATAATGTTATCTTATTGCATCTTTAGTTTTGGACGTCCGTTAGTTTAGACTGTTTTGTTATTTTTTAATGTGCCGCATATTGCTTAAAAAATAACATTTTTTTTTTTAATACTCGTGTCCAAAAGTTGCACATCCATCTTCGAACAATACATATTTCATATAAATTATTTGTAACTGTACATTAACATTGAATCACAGGGAATATAACAACATTACATATAACATGCTACAATAGAATTTTTCATACAATAATATATATCGATATGTATGATTAGTGCATTTATTTGTTTAATTTATTTTTTTTTGCCTGAAAAAGTACTAAAAAGCCTTAAAAATTAAGGTTTAATACCCTGACATGCTATCACAACTATTGGTACCGGTAAATCTAGGTCCCTCTCCCCAATTCAATTTCAAGCATATAGTTCTCACCGTTCCATTTTTATTAAATGGTATGAAAGCTGTCTCCATTCAACTTTTCTATTTATATTCGAACTCTATCATGCATTGTTATTTATGACCTTTAGCCTGCTTTTGTTTCAAATTAAAATTGGATTAATTTTATTATTTAACCAAGAGCACTGACTACATCTATCATAATGGCCAGGATTTTGTCGTCCTCAGTAGAATGGGCAGCCCTCGGAGTAAGGCAAACACATACAAAAAAAGCTTCCCTCCAGGATTGAACAAAGGTCTGTAACTGAAATTCAAGCGTAAATTTTCCTATATTTTCCACTACCCTTGAAGACATGGAATTGAAATTCTCTCCAAATTCTAAGGAAAAAATAGCATCCAACAAATTGCTTAGTTCTGGATTGTATGAGGAACTTTGCTTTGGACATGTGGAGATTGAGGATTCTTGTCACCCAAATTAAGCAGTTGAGTGAATTGGTTGATGTGATCCCAACCTATGTGGGCAGAGCTCTATAAACAGTGGCAGACTTCCTGGCTTAAGACTGGTTTCAAAAAGGAGGTAGGGGTTCAATGGCACAGTGACATGGCTACTAAGGATGAGAGTATTGGGCAGGTTGACGAACAAATCCAGTGCTTGGCTGATTTGGACAGCCAACACAGACACGCGGTTTAGGAGGTTTGGCTCCTTTACAGGTCTCCTTTTGGTTTTATAACCAATAGTGGTTAGCTCTTAGATTCCTAGGCTTTGGAGCCATGGAGATTTTTTGGAAAGACAAAAAAAAGGAACGGGTGCTCTTGCTGGCTAAGACTGGGAGGAGTCCCATCCCAGCTTGTAAATAATCTTGCCCGAGTATAGTATTTTCAAATTTTTTCTAAGAAAAAAAAATAAATTGCCTAATTCAATTTTCCGTACTTTCAACTGTGACCAATAAGCTTGGTTAAGAATAGCCTCTTTAAAATGGCAGGTATTTATAATACAGTAAGAAGTATAAAAGCAGTGGTTGGCACTTTTAAGTGGTTGGTTGTTTCTTTCCCTTAAGAAATACTTGTGAAAACAAGTTTTCTGCATAAGAAATACTGCCAATTACTTGCTTCCCCATTATTGTTACAAGTCCACATCTCTAAAGAATATAATCACAATTATCGGGGCAATTTCCGGACATGAGCCCGAATACCATCCACAAGGAACCAAGCATTTAGGAAATACAAGACCTTAAGGAATTTGCCAACCCGATTATTGGCATCCAGAGGAATAAATATTTGCTGCCATAGTACTTTCTCATATCTAGCTGTACAGCAGAAGATTGATCTGACTGGTGTAGACCATCAACATCAGAACATATATTAAGGTAAATCGCTCTCAGAATTGATTCTTCACGTTGAACACATACTATTTAACTAAGTAATAATTCATTACGTAGATCAAGGAAACCTAGTAATCAATGATTAGAGTATGCAGTTTTATGTTACAAGGCAATTGCCCTGAAGTTAATGAAAGACCTTGTTCAAACCTCAAAGGCATCATACAAACTTGGCTCTGCACCTTCAATTGCAATGATAAGATTCTGACAAGTTGCCAAAGAAAATTGATCAATGCCCACCCATTTGCTGCTAAAGGATGGGCAAAGGTTCTATATGACCTCAAATGTACTGTAAGAGTAACAAATTTATAAATCATTGAC
Source organism: Wollemia nobilis (assembly GCA_028583015.1). Lineage (NCBI taxonomy): Eukaryota > Viridiplantae > Streptophyta > Pinopsida > Araucariales > Araucariaceae > Wollemia > Wollemia nobilis. Next base: position 3,463,293 of record JAQPPZ010000523.1, on the reverse strand, counting down.
TAAAAACTATTGCTTAATGCTTTAATGGTTCTCCGATCCCATGCTGCGGTCTCGGGATCAAAGGTGAGTTCCCATGTTGACCAATAGTGCAAATCTTGCTTCAGAGTAAAAACACGAGGTTTCCCATTCAAATGAACAGTCTTGACCCGAACAAAGTCACCATGCTCCAGTTCCTGCATCATAAAGTTCAGTCAATATTATGATGCACAAGGCTATAGAAATAGCATTGTCTTTTTAGCTTCAAATTTTGATTTCAATAGACCTGTTGGTTCTAACGAAATATGATGCCAAATGACGCCTTCAAATAATAATCCTTGATCAAGCGCCCAAATCCATGCCCCTATCCAAGTTTGATATATTTAAAAATAGAAGCAACCTCTCGGCATAATCATACCTTTGTTACATTAATAAATGTTTGTAGATCAGGAGTTGGTTTTCCATTCACTTCAACAATCCACTGCAAAGCATAGAGTCCATATCTATGCACAGGACTACCATGGCACCATCTGTACAACACCAATTTGCATTAGATCATTATACGTCACTGCATACAGTGCAAACACCATAGTGCATATGAAAGTCAACATTCAATATCTGTGGATCATTTCCTACCTTGCCACATACACCCCATGCCCCTCTTCAGGAAGAAATCCCAATGCACGAACAGCAGGGTGTGGATCCTGAACAACAGATCCACACCAATTCACCATATGCGACGTTCCAAACCCATCTCTTACATCAGTACCAACAAGAAGCTCCAACTCCAACCCCTGATGGACCAATTCAAATTTAGGTTCATCCAAGACCATAATAAATATCAACTCATCAAAAAACAAGCAAGTTTTTAAAATACAATGATTTAGTATTGATAGGTGCAAAGCAAAATCTAAGATGTGCACCTGACGGAAAACTGTCATTTTCAGGTATCCTTCTGGATCCTTGCACTCATCGAGACGTTGGCAAGCATCCTCAACATCACGGAAATTAGTTATCGGATCCCCGTCTATGGCTAAGAGCATGTCGCCTTGCTCCAACACACGCTCTGCTCGTGATCCAGCCAAGCAGCCTTTTACACGTAGAACTTGTCTCCTAATAGGGTCCTTCTTGATTAAAGCCTGTGGCAGACAAAAAACGGATGCAAGATTGATTATTCATTAAAAAAGAGGATCTGAATGATCATTCTAAAACAAAATGGTAATGGTTATCTGTGTAGCTTATGCATTCCTTTGAAAACATAAAATGCCAAAAGCATATTTAGTTAACCCTATCCAAGGAGACTTACTGTAACCCATTCATCACTCAACCCAAAGCCTCGGGCCTTTGAAAGTATAGTGGGATAAAGCTCAGCCTCTAAAATGCGGACAAGTGGCATAGGCCTTTTGATTCCATTGATAAGCAAAGGTGGCCCTTCAGTGCCATTTATTATCTTATCCAACACTTGACTGATAGCATATATTGGAATTCCCCGCACAAATTGATGATCATCTGGAGAGCTATCACCATATTTGACCTGTTGAATGCAAAAGTCAAATCCATTAGCTTTTGTAGTCTTTCCACTATCATGAGAAAAAGGGTACACTAACCAAAATGTTCTTGGCTGAATATGTAACACAAAACATTCAATTCTTAAGACTTCAAAAAAAAAAAAAAAAAAGTAAAAACCCATCTCTTTCTACTTCATCTTGGGAAACAATCATATTGTGTATCCCTTTTCACCCTATAACTAACAGATCCTGCTTCACTAAAGAATGAAAACTATTTTGTTCTCTTTGTACAGCATCATATCTGTAACTCAAGAGACAAAGAAAGAATCAAAAAAATGTAAACCTGAGTAGAAAAGCTGGCCCATAATGCCTGAACCCTTCCAAGTTCATCTGCAAGGACACCAGAAAAGGTATGCCCAAAATCTGCACAACGGATCAATTCCAGCAGCAATCTCAGTATCCAGTTGATATAAAGTTGATTAGGAAGAAATAACCAGATATTACCATTCATCTTTTTTTGTATCTTGGGTGCCTAATCAGACATCTTAAATCTTTGAATATCCAAAATTCAAGCAACGTTTGTTAATAGAGAATCACCTGTGTCCAATTCAATAACTTCCATGTTCATGGCTCTGTGTCGGGGACAATCAGCTGCACCAATATTCAACGCAGCTCCTGGGTTTGTGACAATGGATTTGCGTGATGTAGCTTGTAAGCTGCGACTCAAACCAACAAGATATACAGAATCCCCCCTACGCAAAGCAGGTTCTATAACACAACAATCACCACATCATAAGAATCCACCACTCCCTTAAAATCAACTCAAAAATTTCCTCCAAATATTTACAACACCAATCCCTGTATTAAATATAGTTTCTAGTTATCATCCATCTATTTCTATCTATCTTTATTTTTTATTCAATAACCATCCTTTATCCTTGTAATATATTATTTAACCTGAAGTAACAAAGAAATCTGTTTGTTTAAAGCAAAGATAGAAAGCCTCCAAAAGATTATAAAAGTTTTTTCATGTAGAATAGATTGAAGTTTCAGTCTCTAAGACAGAATTGACAACATTTGTGAAAGAGGATCTAACTCATAATTTTAAGGCTGGACTGATGATGTACCACTCATTTCATGGAACATACATTGCTTGTTATTTTTGGCTGAAGTCAGGCTATATCTTTTCTCAAGATTTCTGCTTTTCTTCCCTTTTTAATAAGGCAACTAAATATTGGTTGAGAACTCTAGTCTTGACATTTTAACAATTTGTGCAGCTGATGTGGATAAAAAAGAAGCCAAGGAAAATCATGACTAGAATGGAGTATAGAGGAAACTGTGGAGTTTATAAATGACAATATCTATTTTAACTACACCAACTGATATCCTGTGGCATATGTTATCCAGATATTGATAGCACAAAATTCACTCAAAGACTGAAGAATTTCAACTGCTTAAGGATTGCATTTTATACAAAAAGTTTTTAAGTCTGAATTCCATCCATGACAGTTCACGTCTTCCAATTTTTTTTTTTTTTTTTTAAAACCATCAGCAGACAACACCTCTGCAAAGCAGCATCTTAGTTCTTAAAAGCATAAATTGCTTTACACCTACACTGTAAGTTTCTTGGGATGTAATTATATAAAAGCAAACTGAAAACTAAAAACATAAAAAAATTCCAGCTATCTTCTGCAGCTAACTTTCATCCCAGCTTGAAGTTTCTGTGATTGCACTAACATGAGTCAACTATACACCAGATTAACTAAAATTTGCATTTTCAAGGCTATGTGATTAAAAACGTCTAAAGATGCATCTACCCAAAATGGGTTTTAAACTTAAAATGATCAACTTATGTTTGGTTAGTTTTCATTCCATCATAGAATCCTAAGTTACCACGTTTGAATTTGTGTTCAAGTTCAACAAGGATAAAATTCGGGGGAAAAAAATTACAACTAAATAATCCAGTTATAAAAGCAGCCATTAAATTTGAAAAAATATTTTTTCACCGAGTTAAACATGTAAATATAAAACAAAATTATTTTATATTTTTCTTTTTCCTTAATATTCCCTTAGAACCTTGACTAGAAATTAAAGTATAAACTGTTTTTTAAGTTAAAACATTTCTTAATTAAAAAATAATAATTTAATATTATTTTGTGTTTTCCTCTTAATTATCCCGCAAAGCCTTAACTAGACATCTAAACTGTTTTATACAATATCTCTAGGTAAAAATAATACAGTCTAACATTTCTCTTAAGATTCTACAAATTATTATTTAGGGTTACAAAATATTTTTACAAAGCATGCATCTCTCAGATCATTAAATGGCTGTGCTCTACTTCAGGCCCAATTAATTGTCTGCTGGCATTTGTAGCACAGTGGTGAGTATTCCAACAGTTGGAGGAACAATTTGATATGACAGATTCAAGAGCCAACCAAGGCTTCAATCAGCACTATCTCACACTGGTTCAACATCCCAATTGTACGGCAAGTCAAGTGATACTCCACTTATATGGCAGGTTGAATGTCTCCACTTGTATGGCAGTAGTCCAGTTGAATGACACTCCTCGCCTACACCTCCTTGTATGGCAATTCCCTTGTACAATACGTCTGGGCTGCAACTCCTGGTTACAACCTGCACACAGAACTTGACAAGCACAATCTACCAATCTACTTGCAGCAATAACATCACACAGAACACATACAACACATAGATGAAGGATGAATCATCATTGTATTACTTCTGCTTGTACAGCATTAGCATTACAGACCGTCTGCATTGGCAATATACAATGCTACAATGGATATACAGACACAGACTCTACATGCATAGATGCTCTCCTGGTACTCATTCATTATTTGAACAAATGAATGGGGGGTCCTTTTTATCCTTGAGGGCTGGCAGTTAACAACCACCACCCAAGACACCTCACCATAACTACCTTCCATTCATATATGCTTAACTACATACCTTAGCAGCAAATGATGAAGTGATCACCCTTGACGTCAAACTACAAAATTGCATTTCACTTTCATTTACATTTCATGTACATTTTCATTTTACTTACATGTGTGCACATTTGCACTTATTTACACTATTTTTTGAGGCTGGTCAAAACTAGCTCCTACATCTGCCCTCCCCTTTAGATTGGTCGACGTCCTCATTAACGATTGCCTTTGCTCTTGGGGACTCGGGTTCTGTTGGTGTTGAGGCGTGGGAACAAGTATACCTCCTAACTCCTAAATTTGCAGCTTCAATGCCTCCATCTCTACTTTTAATCTTTGGGCATAGACCTGATATCGAGCCCACTGCACACCATAGTGATTCGCCCTTTGCTCAACTTCTGCCAACTTTGTCAGCAATTCAGCTTCTCTTTTTGCAGCATCAGCTTCTCTTTGTTTCCTTGTTTCAACAGCTTCCCTCACTGCTTCAGCCTCTTGTCTCTCTGCAATTGCTAGCTGCTCAATTGTCTGATCAACTGATCTTGTTCCTCTTGAGCTTTTGTCTTCTCCTCAACCTCCTTCAACTTTGCTAGTTTTGCTTCGGCATCCTCCTATACCTGCCAAAGTCGTGCCTCCATTACCTATAGCTAGTTAGCCCGCTCCACATTCATCAATTGAAACTTTTCCAAACCCGTGGCTAACCATTGAATTAGATAAGCCAAGAACCTTATTTTGGTATATGAATTCACCCATGGTTCAGAAAATCAGTAGAAAATCACAATTTTCCCCGATTTCAATTCAAATTTGGCCTTGTTGAGTCAATTGAGACCAGGAATTGCCATTTTGCAAAAGTTGCTGATTTTTTGATCGGCTAAAATTGTGAAATCGTGATTCTCAACAGAAAAAATCACCTGCGGCAGCACAAGTTGGGGAAACGGCATAAATTGTTTGTTTTTTTTTATTTTGCTTGTTCCAAACTAGAGAGAGAGTTGAACCTACCTGCTACCACACCAAAAAAAACAGCCACCCAAAGGATTCATCAGAGGTAAGAAAAACTCTTGCAAACTACTTTTATTTTCCTCCTTTTTTTGTTTCAAGCATGTTTTTGTTTTTTCTTAAGATTAAAACCAAATGCAAGAACCACCCAATTGTTGCATTTGAGTTAGAAATTTCAAAAACTAGGTCAAAGTTTCAGATCTTTTTTTTTTCTCCAATTGTCTTGTTTTTTTCCTCCTTTTAAATATTGCTGCTTGATAACTATGTATGTCTCATAAATTTGCTCAAAAAGGGATAGGTCGGTTGGTAGCGGCTGAGTGCTTGCCGATGGGTTGCCGTTCTTTGATTCTTTGGTGGGTCGAGGGTCCTTTTGGCCACGGATCCGCCACCTGGGAAGGACTTGGTGTGTCAATGCGACCTAGACCCGCAAACCAACATTGAAAGGCCGAGAGGAAGGGATGCCTCCCATGCCGATCTCCGGAGAAGGCCGGCTCCTTTCCTAATCTAGTTTTGGGGGTTTAGATAAGAGTGCAGGAAAGAGATTAAAAAAGGTAAGGGGAACTGGAAAGAGATTGAAAAAGATAAGGGAACAGGAAAGAGATGTAAATCATGTGTTTCAGGTGGGGGAAGAACAAGCAGCACGATCGCAAATTTGCATCCGAACCAACAGCAATTAAAACAAAGCATGACCCAGGTGTTGTAGGTGAGTTGGAGAGGAGAGGGCAATCCTCCAAGGGAGGTCCCAGGTTCGAATCTCCACCCTACCAAAAAGCTGAATTGGGTACCCAAAATCCAATTGATAATGTTGGTGCGAGCAGGGCTGGGTGCAACCCCCGGGTGACTTTGACGGTGTAGAACCCCCTGTTCATGGTCTCTTAGACCAAGGTGGCCCCACAAGGGGTTTTTAGCTTTAAAAAAAAAAACAAAGCATGTAACAAAAACTGCAGCTGTTATTCTACCCTATGTATCCTTCTATTTAGTATTCTAGATCCAAATAATCATCAATGCTCAAATCTAGGATTCAGAATTCAAACGGACAGAAAAATAAATGGACATGAAGCAGTAATACTAGCAGAAGGCAGCATAAAAGACAAAGACAAGAAGCAAAGCCAAGGATGCTTTGAATTAAGTAGAAGGTGATCCGTCACAGCAGAGTCCTCTAGCAATATGTTCCCCCCCTTTTACAATGAAATAAACTGCCTTTTATAGCAGGAATTTCCCCCCAAAATACAATCATGCACGGATCCCAAGGACCGGCAAAAGCTGAAAAAAGTTGCCCTGACGAGACCCCTGTCGGCTGTACTTGTACTTTGGGTATGGCTGTTCTGAAAACTGCACATCTCCGGACAGGGTGGATGGGCGGGAAAGCCAGGTCCGGTTAAATGCGGTAGATGCGGTACAGTTTGTTCTTCAATGCTCATCTACCCCGTACCTTGACAACACATCTTCTGTCACATCTTGACACACATCCCAAAACTGCACACTTGTCCATGATCTGAAGTCCGCTGATGAAGGGGGAAATGACGGAAGGCGCTTAAGGAAGACAACGACGACGGACGGGTCTTGACTTGGAAACTTTCTGTCTTCCTTTTTCTTTGTCCGTCCGATGGCGCACAAAAATAGGCGCGACGTCGGGCGGCGCAGCGAAGTCGGGCGGCCAACACTTAGCCAAATATTGCACTTTTCTTCTTCCGAAGTCGGATAGCGCAGCAAAGTTGTACGGTGGCGCAGCGAAGTCAAGCGGCCAACACTTAGCCAAATATTGCACTTTTCTTCTTCCGAAGTCGGACGGCGCAGCGAAGTCGGGCAGCGGCACAGCGAAGTCGGGCAGCCAACACTTAGCCAAATATTGCACTTTTCTTCTTCCGAAGTCGGACGGCGCAGCGAAGTCGAGCGACGCAACGAAGTCGGGCGACCAACACTTAGCCAAATATTGCACTTTTCTTCTTCCGAAGTCGGACGGCGCAGCGAAGTCGGGCGGCCAACACTTAGCCAATTTTCTGGCCTGAAATTGAGCTTCCTGGTTCTGCTTCCCGGGGCCATAACTTTTGATCCGCTGACCCGATTGCCTATTATAATATATCGTCGAAAAGCTAGCAAAAATATCTGCAATGATAAAATATCCAAAGCTCATTTCATCCATTTTATCGCCTCCGTTTACGGCCCGCTTTAACCTAACACCTCCGCATGCTCTTTGCCGCTTTAAAGCTCCATACTTAGGCCAAAGTTTATCAAAAAATTTAATGTGGCAAAATTGCCAACATTCCTGGCGGCTCGCGGGACATTGAGCTCGCCTCAATGTGAGGACCCAGGCCTTTATCCATTGGGCAACGGAGTCATACTCGCTGTCCTCTTGATATTCACTGCCGACAACAACCTCTTTCTCAAACCCTTGGCACCCATGGCCCTCTTTGGCGCACTAAAAAAAACTGCACAAACTAAACTAAGAAAACAACTGAAACTTTACTTATTAGCCGGCCTATTTACATCATTTACACAAAATTTTATGACATGATTGGCATGCCGCCAACACAAATCTAGCTTTGGTTGCCTATCCAGTGAACCTGTAGTGTCCGGACCAGATCTGATTGTACTTCAGTTGATCTTTGAAGTCCGGCTGGCCTCCCAAAGTTTGCCAGGTCGCGAACATGGTGCAACGTGGCAGGTTATCATTCATACCGGTACCCATACAATTGATGAACAATGTGGCAAGGAGATTTGCCACACGGGAGCCCTCTTCGGGTACCGGTTGCGGTGATGGTTGGAGCCAATACCACCACTCTAGAGAGTCCACCACCTGTGGGCTCTTGAGCACGGGTTCCTCCAACTCCTTGATGCGATAGCAGGAGCTTTCCGACGATAGGCCTTTTGTCGGGGTCTCCTCAGGATCAGCCTCCTGGTGAGGCATGCTTATTGGGCTTTGGTTGAATGCTTGCGTGCTATGCCATGGGACACAAAAAGGGTGCAAAAATGTGCCCTCTTTGTACTCAGAATTTGCCACTGGATTTTGTTCCTCCTCTTGGCCCGTCTCCCGATAGAAACTGCAAGCAACCAAATTATTCATCGCTTGGGTGGTGTTTGCATATTCCCACCGTTGGCCTTGGACGAGATCTGCCTCTTGAGCTCCACACAGCTGCATTCTAGGTCTTTGCATAGTATGAGGGATTTTCCACGGTGATTTTGCCAGATGAAGGCAAGCCAAAGATTCACCAACTCGGGCTTCCATATTTCAGCTCAATCAGAGTCGCCAGGTTATTTTACCAGATGAAGGCAAGAGAGAGATTCACCAAACTCGGGCTTCCTTATTTCAGCTCAGTCAGAGTCACCAGGTGATTTTGCCAGATGAAGGCAAGCGAGAGATTCACCAAACTCGGGCTTCCTTATTTCAGCTCAGTCAGAGTCGCAAGGTGATTTTGCCAAATGAAGGCAAGCCAGAGATTCACCAAACTCGGGCTTCCTTATTTTAGCTCAGTCAGAGTCGCCAGGTGATTTTGCCAGATGAAGGCAAGCGAGAGATTCACCAAACTCGGGCTTCTTTAAAATATGGAGACTGTAGGTGAACATTCATTTCTCCGCTTGTGAGGTCAATGCTGCTCACCAAACCTTGATTCCTCCGGGGTGTCTTCTATTAGCTTAAAAAAGGCGCCTGCGATCAAGAAATTTGGATCTTCAGCTCAGTCAATGTCACCAGGTGATTTTGCCAAATAAAGGCAAGCCAAAGATTCACCAAACTCCGGCTTCCTTAAAATATGGAGACTGTTCGTCCCACCGGGCGTGCGAAACTGTTGGCCACGGATCCGCCACCTGGGAAGGACTTGGTGTGTCAATGCGACCTAGACCCGCAAACCAACATTGAAAGGCCGAGAGGAAGGGATGCCTCCCATGCCGATCTCCGAAGAAGGTCGGCTCCTTTCCTAATCTAGTTTTGGGGGTTTAGATAAGAGTGCAGGAAAGAGATTAAAAAAGGTAAGAGGAACTGGAAAGAGATTGAAAAAGATAAAGGAACAGGAAAGAGATGTAAATCATGTGTTTCAGGTGGGGGAAGAACAAGCAGCAAGATCGCAAATTTGCATCCGAACCAACAGCAATTAAAACAAAGCATGTAACAGAAACTGCAGCTGTTATTCTACCCTATGTATCCTTCTATTTAGTATTCCAGATCCAAATAATCACCAATGCTCAAATACAGGATTCAGAATTCAAACGGACAGAAAAATAAATGGACATGAAGCAGAAATACTTACAGAAGGCAGCATAAAAGACAGAGACAAGAAGCAGAGCCAAGGATGCTTTGAATTAAGTAGAAGGTGATCCGTCACAGCAGAGTCCTCTAGCAATATGTTTCCCCCCCTTTTACAATGAAATAAACTACCTTTTATAGCAGGAATTTCCCCCAAAAATACAATCATGCACGGATCCCAAGGACCGGCAAAAGCTGCAAAAAGTTGCCCTGACGAGACCCCTGTAGGCTGTACTTGTACTTTGGGTATGGTTGTTCTAAAAACTGCACATCTCCGGACAGGGTGGATGGGTGGGAAAGCCAAGTCCGGTTAAATGCGGTAGATGCGGTACAGTTTGTTCTTCAATGCTCATCTACCCCGTACCTTGACAACACATCTATCACATCTTTTGTCACATCTTGACACACATCCCAAAACTGCACACTTGCCCATGATCTGAAGTCCGCTGATGAAGGGGGAAATAACGGAAGGCGCTTAAGGAAGACAGCGACGACGGACGGGTCTTGACTTGGAAACTTTCCATCTTCCTTTTTCTTTTTCCATCAGATGGCGCACAAAAATAGGCACGATGTTGGGCGGCGCAACGAAGTCGGGCGGTCGGCGAAGTCGAGCGGCCCACACTTAGCCAAATATTGCACTTTCTTCTTCCGAAGTCAGGCTGCGCAGCCAAGTCGGGCGGCCAACATTTAGCCAAATCTTGCACTTTTCTTCTTCCGAAGTCGAACGGCACAATGAAGTCGAGCGGCGCAGCGAAGTCGGGTGGCCAACACTTAGCCAAATATTGCACTTTTCTGCTTCTAAAGTCGGGCGGCGCAGCGAAGTCGGGCGGCGTACACTTAGCCAAATATTGCACTTTTCTTCTTCCGTACTTTTCTTCTTTTGAAGTCGAACGACGCAGCGAAGTCGGACGGCCAACACTCAGCCAATTTTTTGGCCTGAAGAATTGAGCTTCCTGGTTCTGCTTCCCGGAGCCATAACTTTTGATCCACTAACCCAATCGCCTATTATAATATATCGCCGAAAAGCTAGCGAAAAGATCTGCAATGATAAAATATCCAAAGCTCAGTTCATCAATTTTATCACCTCCGTTTACGGCCCGCTTTAACCTAACACCCTCGCATGCTCTTTGCCGCTTTAAATCTCCATACTTAGGCCAAAGTTTATCAAAAAATTTAATGTGGCAATATTGCAAACAAGTCCTGTTGATTTTGTCTTTACCTAGCAGGCTAGGGATTATAGAGGTTCCCTATGCAAAAAAAAAAAAAACTATGTATGCAAGCCCATCTTTTCAACTGTCAATGTTTAAACTTTAAACTAGGTTATTGTTTGTTGTTATTGTTTCCATGTGCAACCACAAGAAAATGTCGAAAAGAGATCCAGCATGAAAGTATGTAAAGGAAGGGGAAAAGAAAGGGGAGGTTTATTAAACTTTTTGTGGGTCTCTCATTCATGGAGGTATATACCCCCTCAAATACCATTTGGCAAAAAAAAACAGGGCAAAATGTCAAGATATGCCCATAGGTGTCGATTGATGTTATGAGAGAATGCAATGCCATCCTTTCTATCAAAGGGGAGAAAAAAGAGCTCAAACAAAGACACAGCGAGGCCATGTCAACCCCCCCTTCTCGACCTCATACAGACTGTACCAATAGCACCTTTAGCCAAATTCACCACGAGGGTTTGAGTCCATCAATTGCACACCCATGGAGTGGGATGAATGAGTCCTATTGTACAAAATATTTTGTGCCAGGGGCACGACCCACGCTTCAAGGTATGGCCACGTGGAACCAGGAGAGGCAAGGTCTCCACTTTTTGGTATTTTTCCCTTCCCTTCAATATGGCAAGGTCTCCATACTGGCGGGGCATGGTAGATGCCATCGTAAGTTGCGGTGCAGGATTTAAGCCGCCAACATATGACGACCTTAGGGGCCATGTCCTTTGTGAATTGAGGACGTCATTCAGGTTTTGCTTCAAGACCAACGTAGGGTGTGGAGGAACAAAGGTTGCACTATCATATCTGATGGGTGGACCGATGGGAGGGGAAAAACCTTAATTAATATTTTGATTGATCCTATAAGAGGAATTGTATTCTTATAGTTAGTGGATGCATTGACACAAGTTGTTGGGGGAGGTTATGTTGGAGGTCAAGGAGGATGCATTTCGACATAAGAGTGTCGAAATGCTTACAAGGTTGTTGGGGGAGGTTATGTTGGAGGTCAAGGAGGAGGATGTTGTCCAGGTCATCATAAACAATGCAACAACGTATGTAGCAACTGGTAAGATTTTGGAGGAGATATTCCCCACCGTTTTTGGACCTCATGTAAAGCCCATTTTCTCAATTTGCTCCTCGAAGACATTGGGAAATTACCTTGGGTGTTACCTTGACTGTCAAAGGTTGTACATAAGTCCAAAGCTACTACAAAATTCATCTACAACCATACATCGGTCCTTAACCTCATAAGGCAATTTATTGGTGGGAGGGAGCTAGTGCAGGCTAGAGTTACACGCTTTGCCACAAACTTCATGACATTGCAGAGCCTCTTTGATGCAAGAGGGTTATTGAAGCAGATGTTTGTGAGCAATGAGTGGAATTTCGAAGATGCTACCAGATACCGACTCTCCCATGAGGCACAAAAGGTATATGACACTTTGTTTGAGAAGCCCTTCTATATACCCATGAATGAGGCCATCAAGGTACAAGACTAAGTTTTTTACTTTGTTTTAATATTTATTTTTTTACTTTAAATTATTTTTCCATTTGCGAATCTTGTATTGTAAAATTTTTTTATTTAAAATAATTTTCCTTTTTATCATGTGTCAGAGCCTTTGATGAGGGTTCTTTGTCTTGTTGACGAAGAACAATTGGCAAAGGCATATGTATATGAGGCTATGGATAGGGAAAAAGAGGCAATTGCCTCATTTTATGGACATTCCCACACCAAATACGGTCCCATTTATTAGAAAAGAAACCGAACACACAAAGAAACCAAGAACACAAAGAACTTGAAAGAGGGAATGCTTATTTCCTTATGAAATGAGGAGAGCACATGTCCTTTTAAAGTCAAGGAATGACATAAACCCTAAAATGACTTAAATGTACTTTAAGTCATTAATACAACACTAAAGCATAAATTAGACTAAGTCAACAAGTGACTTTATTAATATGCCTAAGTCTATAGTCTAGATGACCATTATGAACTAAATAACTCTAACATCCTCCCTTAATGGTCATTCTAGAAACCACACCAAGTTTGTCTCTGAATTTTACAAATTTATCTGGGCCAAGAGACTTGGTGAAAATGTCTGCAGTCTGGTCCTGAGTTGGGCAATATTTCAGCTCAACTTCTCCATCTTCTACAAGTTGTTGAATGAAGTGACAATGCACATCAATATGTTTTGTTCGCTCATGGAAGACGGGGTTCTTTGCCAGCTTGAGAACTCCCTGGTTATCACAAAGTAGTACCGTGGGCTCATCTTGATGGACTTGCAAATCTGCAAGCATTCTTCTAAGCCAAACTGCTTCACATGCCCCTTTTACTGCTGCTCTGTATTCTGCTTCTGTAGAGGAAAGTGAAACTGCATGTTGTTTCTTGCTGATCCAAGAAACTGCCCCTGTGCCAAGGCTGAATACATAACCCGTTGTAGACTTCCTGTCATCCATGGATCCTGCCCAATCCGAGTCAGAATAGCCACACAACTGAGGTTCCTTGCTTTTCCCATATAGAATGCCAAAGTCCAATGTTCCCTTTACATACCGTAGCACCCTCTTTGCTGCTGTCCAGTGTTCTGTTTTTGGAGCTTGCATAAATCGGGAGATATAGCTGACTGCATAGCTCAAGTCAGGTCTAGTGGCGGTAAGATAGATCAAGCTGCCCACTAGTTGCCTGTAGACTGATTCATTGACTGCCCTTGAATCAGTCTTGGCTGAAAGTTTCAGCCCTTTCTCCATAGGTGTAGATGAGATTTTACAATCTGCCATCCTGAACTTGTCTAACAAACTTTTGGCATATTTTGTTTGTGAAACAAAAATATGTTTATCTGTTTGCCAAACTTCTACACCTAAGCAGTAATGTAGAAGGCCTAAATCTGTCATGTCAAAGGCTAAACATAACTTTGATTTTACCTTTGCAATTGCTCCTGCCTTGCTACCGGTGATGATAATGTCATCAACATATATCACTAGAATCACCACATCACCATTCTCGCCTTTGATGTAGAGATTGGGGTCAGAAGGACACCTTCTGAATCCCTGTTCTCCCAAATACCTATCAATTTTGATGTACCATGCCCTGGGAGCTTGCTTCAGCCCATAAAGAGCTTTCTTCAATCTGCATACAAGATGTTCCTTCCTTGGAACCTGAAATCCCTGCGGTTGGTACATGTATACTTCTTCCTTCAAATCACCATTGAGGAAGGCACTCTTCACATCCATTTGATGTAGTTTCCAGCCAAACTGTGCTGCCATGGCTAGAACCAAGCGGATTGTGCCCATTTTTGCAGTAGGAGCAAATGTCTCCTCATAGTCAATCCCTTCCTTTTGAGCAAAGCCCTTTGCAACCAGCCTTGCTTTATGCTTGTCAAGCATCCCATCTGCCTTATACTTGACTTTATAGACCCATTTGCAGCCAATGGGTTTCTTCCCTGGAGGTAGCTCTGTGAGAACCCATGTTTGATTCTTTATCAAAGTCTCATGTTCAGCTTGCATAGCCGCTTCCCATTCTGGGCTGCCTTTGGCTTCTTCATAATCCTGAGGCTCAAAACAGTTTTGAAGATTAGCCATCAAAGCATAATTCACTGTACTAGATGCCTTACCTCTTTTTGGTCTACCTTCCTGAATTATACCAGCCAGCTCATCACAATGAGCATCATCATTATAATTCACTGAACCAGATGCCCTATCTCTTTTTGGTCTACCTTCCTGGCTCATACCAGCCAGCTCATCCCAATGAGCATCATTATAGGTGCTGTACCACCACTTTGGTCTTTTCTTGCTCTCCTGTGGCTGCAAAACATCGCTGGTTTCCTGCTGATTTGAACTATTTCTAGCATCTTCTTGGCTGGAAAATTCATGGGAGTCATGCTGAGAGGTGATTCCTACCTCTTGTTGACTTGCCCCATCCATTAAACCTGTTTTTCTAGCCATATCCTCTTCATTTTCAGCAACTTTCAGATCTGATTTTAGATCTGATTTCTTCTGAAACAGCCCTGCGTTTTCATCAACTACCACATCACGGCTAAGACATACTGTGTTAGTCTCTACATCAACCAACCTATAAGCTTTATGGTTGTCACTGTACCCTGTGAGCATCATTTTCTGGCATTTTGCATCAAGTTTGGTTCGTTTTTCTTTAGGAACCCATGCATATACTACTGAACCAAAAACTTTGAGATGACTTACTTGAGGTTTTTGTCCAGACCATGCTTCTTCTGGAGTCTTCTTGTGTACCGCTTTTGTTGGAGACCAGTTGAGAAGATACATTGATGTGTGTACTGCTTCTGCCCAATACTTGTAAGGAACAACCTTGTTTTCTAACATACACCTAGCCATCTCCACAATGGTACGATTTCGCCTCTCTACCACTCCATTTTGTTGTGGAGTGTAGGGTGTGGTATATTGCCTTTGAATGCCTTCTTGAGTACAAAAATAAAGAAAATCCTTAGAGCAGAATTCTCCACCATTATCAGATCGGAGGACTTTAATGCTCTTCCTGGATTGGTTTTCTACCAAAGCCTTGAACTTCTTGAACTCATTAAACACATCTGATTTCAACTTCAAAAAATACACCCACATCTTCCTGGAAAAGTCATCTACAAACAACAAAAAATACCTGGCACCAGAGAATGATGTTGTCTTCATAGGCCCACAAATGTCAGCATGGATCAACTGAAGAACTTCCTTAGCTCTCCAAGCTTGCCCTTCTTCAAATGGAGTCCTGTGCTGCTTACCAGCCTGACATGCTCCACAAATTTCTTGTTGATTCTGTATAACTAGAAGGCCATCAACCAAACTTTCTTTAGCCATATAAGAAAGAGATCTCAAATTCAAATGCCCATACCTTTGATGCCAAAGTTCACTGCTATTTTGACCACTCTTGGCCATCAAAGCATACTCTTTCGCCTCCCTTGCATCAACCAGCCTGAAAATCCCATGCTCTTCAATACCAAGAGCGATTGTCTTCTTACTGACCTTATCCACAAAGTAGCATTTGTGATTGCTGAAAATCACATGTAAGTGGGGGTTGTGCTTCATAATTTCACTAACAGAAAGTAGATTCTTATCCATTCCTAGAACATAGTGAACATTAAGAAATACCATCTCTTTACCTGACAGGATTATCTGCACATTACCTTTGCCTTCGACCCTGTATTCTTCCCCACCACCAAGCACTACAAAGTCATTAGAAGATTCATTAGCAACATAACTAATATACCAATCTCTCCTATTGGTAAAATGACGAGATGCACCTAAATCTATATACCAAGCAGATGTTTTCACATTGTCTGCTTTATCATGTGCCATAAACACAAAGAGGTCTTCCTCTTCCTTATGTTCTGCAACATTGGCCTGCTTCTTTGGCCCTTGGTTATTCTTCTCATCATATAACCTTTTCCTGCAAAACTTTTTCATATGGCCCATTTTTCCACAATAATGACACTTAAAAGTCTTGTGATTACCTGAAGCATCTGTCTTGCTGCCCTCGTGATTCTTAGCAAACTTGCCTTTGCCCTTGAAGTTGGCTGTCAAAGCCATTTTTGAACCCTCATTTCCACTGCTACTTCCAAATTGCTTTTTCCACCTGTCTTGCTGCAAGAGCTTGGTGCTCAAATCCTCAAACTTCAAGTCAACATCAGTAGAAGTAATATTTAGGGTTTCAATAAAATGCTCAAATGAAGCTGGTAAACTCTTCAGAGTGATTACCACCATGTCTTCTTCTTCCATTTTCCGCCCAATGGCATTCAACTGTTCTCTAAGGTCTTTTATCTTCAGCAAATGATCTTGTAAAGACTCACTTTCATCCATTTTGCTTGAAAACAGTAAATTTTTAAGGAAGAAGGCTCTACCTTTATTTGAAGTTTCATGTAAATCCTTCAGTCGCTTCCAAATAGTTGCAGCATCACCCCCAGTCTGCACTTCGGGAAGCATTTCATCAGTCACTGAAAGCTTTATTAGCATCATAGCTTCTCTATTTCACTCATCAAACTTGGTTTGATCATTTCCAGCTATTGTTGGTCGTGTTTCTTTGCCCAACACAAGCTGATCCAAACACCTGTACTCAAAAATGGCCAACATACGCTGTTTCCAGGTACTATAATTCTTCCCAGAAAATTTTGGTTACCCTCTAACATAATGTTAGACAAACTAGCCATTAGAGCACAAATATAAAATAAAATCTGCAACTGAAATAGAGACTTACAGCCAAGAAAGTTGTGTTTTTCCTCCCCCAAACTGAAGATTACGGAGAGAAAATAAAATATTCTTGCTGAAAGACTAATAGATCTGCTGGTAAACAACACAGATCTGCTGAGAAAACTAATAGATCTGCTGGAAAACAACACAGATCTGCTGGAAAACTCCCAGATCTGCTGAGAAATGCTCAGATCTGCTGGAAAACTCCCAGATCTGCTGAGAAATGCACAGATCTGCTGGAAAACTCCCAGATCTGCTGAGAAATGCACAGATCTGCTGAAAAACTCCCAAATCTGCTCTAGATCTGCTGAAAACTCCCAGATCTGCTGAGAAATGCACAGATCTGCTGGAAAACTCCCAAATCTGCTAAGAAATGCACAGATTTGCTGGAAAACTCCCAGATCTGCTAAGAAATGCACAGATCTGCTCTAGATCTGCTGGAAAACTCCCAGATCTGCTTTTGCCCAAAAGCACCTTCGATTTCTTGGTGTGTATCGAAAAGCGGTACCTTGTCCGTCACTGATCTATGCAGTCCCTAGGCCTTCACCCGCTTCGACTTCCCCTCACCGTGGCTCTGATACCATATTAGAAAAGAAACCGAACACACAAAGAAACCAAGAACACAAAGAACTTGAAAGAGGGAATGCTTATTTCCTTATGAAATGAGGAGAGCACATGTCCTTTTAAAGTCAAGGAATGACATAAACCCTAAAATGACTTAAATGTACTTTAAGTCATTAATACAACACTAAAGCATAAATTAGACTAAGTCAACAAGTGACTTTATTAATATGCCTAAGTCTATAGTCTAGATGACCATTATGAACTAAATAACTCTAACACCATTTGGGATATCATCGACAAGCGATGGACATCTAAGCTCCATAGCCCTCTTCATGTAGCAAGGTACTATATCAACCCCAATTTTTTATGTTGATACATTTGAAGTCGACTATGAGGTGATGACAGCCTTTGAAAATGCGTTGACCGCATATACCTTGATGACGAAATGCACAATAAGATACAGTCTAAGATGCAGTCTTATAACGAATGTTGAGGCGTCCTTTTCCCATCCTTGCAATGCATTTGATCAAGGTCAACTATGAGGCCAGATAACCCTCATCAATTTATTATTTATTTTGTCTTTTGCTTTTGTTTTAAAAAATAATCTCAGTTTATGGTTTTACATGTGAATTATTAAATTTCCTTTTTCTTGGTTGTTTCTAGATTTATGGTGGGATGACATTGTTGCATATACGCCTAATCTACAGCGCTTCACCATCAAAGTTTTATCTCACCCATGTAGCACTTCCAATTGTGAGTAAAATCGAAGTATGTTTGAGCACATACACTCCAAGAAGCGCAATAGGCTTGCACAAGATAAGTTGAATGATCTTGTGTTTGCTCATTACAACCTTTGCCTCCACCATCAAAAATTATAGTACCAAGGCTCATAGCAACAGCAGGAGCAACAACAAGAGCCTCTCTTCTCTCCATGGATGATTTTGGAAACTATAAAAACCTAGCAAAGATAGCAACCAAGGCACAATAAGAGGCACAGGTACATGAAGAGGCACAGTCGCAACGACAAAGAGAGACTAGAACTTCTTCTAGGGCAAAGGTAAAAGGCATTCGAAGATTTTGAGGCATTATATTTGTCACGACTCATGACACGATTTTGTAATTTATACCTTTTTTATATTATAAGCAATACAAGAATATTTGAATTTTGGGTGTATTAAATTTTTTTATTTAAGATGTGTTTTATCACTTCCATGTGTTGTTCAAGGCTTTAAGCTTGTATCACTTGCCACTTCCATGTGTAGTTTAAGCTTGTATCACTTATATCATTAATATTTGATTTGCTTAATGGTAATTCATTGCGATATGCATGAAAAAATCTTTTTTCCAATGAGAATTTGCATTTTCTTCTGATTTTGTTTTGGCCGAAATTTTTGTTGATTCTTGATTTTTTCCGATTGTTTTTCCATACCAATTTCGATCCGATTCCAATTTTCTCACCTATGATTTCACCAACTCAGGTGCAAATTTAACATACTTGACACATGTTTCATCCTCTAGATAGGCTACCAAACTCCCTTCATCTACATACATGCATGTTGGATGTCGATATAGTATATGAGTTCCTTTTAGTAGGTTCATTCCAATCATCGACTTGATACGACCAATTTCCAGCTCCCATTGCTGCATTTGATGAATTTCTACATTCTTCATGTGCTCATCGTCACAAGCGCAATGCACTAGTTTGCCCAATTCATTCTCCATTTTTAGCTGACACAATCGCCAATCTCCCACACATCCAACTTTGAACTCACTGCGAAATTTATCAAACAATCCAATCACCATCTCGAAGAACGTATCAACCTACTCATTGATGTTTCCTCCTAGAATTGGTGGTATCCTTAGATTTGGGACTTCGATGATGAAATGCTCACTTGTGTCTTCTGTCGGTTCTATATCAGTGTCATCTCCGATGGTAGTTTCCTCCACATCCTCCTCACCGTGACTTGTTAGGTTGATAAGTCATTTGGCCACCTTGCCCTCTTGAATCATCTGCCCTACATCAGGATTTGTTATATCTACCACCGTTTCCTATCCTTTTTCCAATTCCTTCCCCAACGTTTGACTTCTTTCACCTTTTTGCCACCAACTAAATTCTAATGCATTATGTTTTCCTTTCTCCCTCCTTTCATTTGGCACAACTGGACTTGGTGTTGCCACTAGTGTTGTAGATGTGATTTCAATGTGCATCCTCATCCAATAGGGATGATCCACATGGATCGACCAGCTGCACAAACTACACTGACATACTGTCAAAGTTGTTGAGTGAGTTGACATTCTCTACCCGTACGTTCCTCGCACATTCTTCCTCCTTAACTACATCCACTACAATTTGAATCTCATCCAAATCAACAATGACTAATTCCTACAGCTTTTGTGCAATTCTCTTCTTTGGCTTTTGTGCTCTCTTCTTCATTTCTTGTCTTGCCTGCACAACAAAGCCCCTTGGATGTTGTTCACCCACTACAGCCCTCTCCAAAGTCATCTGCCTGGTACCTACACCAATACATACAATGCCTTCTTGCATAGCCTTACTCCCAAGTTGTCCTAGGACTTCCTTTCGCACTGTTGCTTGTGGCATCCCACACGTTTTGCTCCGACCCTCCATTGTCCTTCGTGCACTGCCATCTATTTCTATTGTGGCCTACTGTGGGGGTTCTTCCTGTGACTGCTGCCCTTCTTGCTAATGTGGGGGTTGAGGTTGAGCTCTCGTCCATTGCTGCTCCACCCTCCTACACCGCTTCTCCCTTCACACCAACTCCTTCGTCCTTGGTTGTTCCTCAACTCCCTCTAAATCCTCATTTGCCTCGTCTTTTGAGGGTTTCCAAATTTTCCTCTTTAGGGTATTCTTCTTTATAGGAGTGCTCAACCTTGTTAGTGGCATCATATCGGTCCACCTATATATGGTTGGTGTATACTCCAAAATTACTTTAAGAGAATTCAATCCTAGAAACCACAGCTTCTCCTGCGTCACGACATCCATCATTAACACAATGGCATGGAAAGCGATCAAAAAATTCCTGGTATACCGCATCAAAAAATTCTTTATGCAGTGTGACAAGTTTGATGCCCAAGCATATGCTACGCTAGCCATTATTCCTTTCATATACATATGAGCCAAGTGGGCATCTCAGAGGCTCTTTGTTCTCCTAAGATTTTTGACATGATTGCTTTCATAGCATATTGCAGTTCCAATGTCTTCATCTACTACATTTTCAATCCGAGGGTCCCGTGCTTCAACAATTTCACCACCTCTTCCAGACTGAGATTAGTAACCTTATCCATCAATTCCTTCCACCAGTGCAAGTCAAATGCTTCTTCTCTTACAAATATCCTAGAACTCGACAATCTAAATGTTCTCCGAAAATTGCCAGGTGAAACAATATCTGCACCTTCCGGTCACCAATCATGACTACTCATACATATGTTGTTGATCATACGTTTACAGCATCTACAACAAACACTACTTGAAAAACATGGTCAAAATTCAAAATCTATAAAATATAATACACACCTACATTTTTTAATGCAGTCTTTAATGGGTTGTCTACCAAATGCTCCTGCCACCAATTTCTACAAAACTCTCCTGTTGGTTGTTGCCATGTCATATGTTGCAAGGGTATCACCATTTCTTTTCTTCCCTTGCCTTTCTCCTCTTGAGGCGAAGCCTCCATTTCTCTCTCCTCTAGAGTGCAGGTTCTCAGCCTCTCCCTTGGCTATCTATCACATTGCCTATTGTTGTCCCGCTCTATGTCTGAATCGTGTTCTCTCTCCCTACCATGCACACGTTTTGCAAAACCTCTCCTTGCAGGTACACTAACAACCTCTCCTTGTGAGCAAGGTTCCAATTGCAACACGAGGTTAGGTGGAACCTTTCTCCATTGTTGCTTCACCTAATGTATCTTCTCCACAAAACTTGGCCGCTTTTGCATTTTGTCAACTTCCAACAACTTCAACTGTAGCTAGTGTTTGTGCTCGTATAACCCTTGTCGTACGTGTCCTCTGCTTGTACGATAGCTTTTGTTTGCACTGGCTTGTACGACAATCTGCCATCAACCCTCAACTTGTATGGCACCTGGTTGCTCACTGACTTGTATGATGACGTTTTTTCTCTCCTTGTATAGCCTTGTCGTACTCTCACTTGTACAACGTCGCTACTTGAACGACAGTGTGCCATATAGGACGCCTTCTTGTACAACATTCTCCTTGCCTGACTTGTACACCATCCTCCTTTACAATTTACCTTTTTGTGTGCACACCTGCGCCATTTTGTCGTACTCCCTCAGCAATTTGTCTGCCTATTTGCAGTTTGTACGCCGCTCACTTCCTCCTTAATATACAACCTTAACAATTTGTCCATACGATGCTCTTTGCAACTCAACAAACTCTCATGTGTGTCTGCAACTACAATTCTTTGTTTCAATAACCATTTATACAACTATACAACCCGTTCAGTTACAATCTCTCACTTTCGTCTACAGTGTCCTCCAATGTTTTCTACTCTGGCACCAGAGCAACTTCCTCCTCAGGAAGTGTCCTTTCAATCTAAACTTCCCTCTGTCAGCAGCTCCATCTCCTGCGTCAACAACTCCATACATCTCACTCAGTTACTTCGCATTGCTTTACACATGTTGGTCTTCCTCTCCTCTCTGTCAAGCACTACAGGATGGAATGCTCATGCCTCCTTAGTGCATGTATGTATAAGATGGTGAAGGGGAAAAAACAGTTGGTGCCCATGCGTTGCCTACCTCCTAACAACCAGTCCGCCACCTCATCACCTTTGCATGCTAACTGAACATAGCACTTTTCATTTTTTTTCATAAGTCTGAGTTTCTTTATGCCATCTTATTCATACAACAACACAGACGTCCACTTGAACTTCGTCTCGACCCAACGATCCTCTTCATCCCAACGACATACTTCCTCCACCTGCCCAAGCTTTGTATGACAGTCTTGTTGTGCTACGCTACGTACCTGTACGAAAACATGTTGTATATGTCACGTTTGTACGATAGTCTTCCATACAAGCCCCATCTCTTCTATAAACGCTTGAACTTCTACAGCCGCCATGATCAGTATAGCAACTTGGACATGTACTACAATTATAATTTGTACAACCTATTCTCTTGTTTGTATGGCAATCTGTCATACAACCCTCACTTGTACATCAATGTCCTTCATTTGTATGAAGTTTGTCACACAAGTGTCTACCTTCCACTTGTTCAGTAGCTTGTCCTGCCTCCTCTTCTATTATTCTATCATCGTCTATGTTGCCTTGTGCAAATCGGGTGGTCTAGCTATGTACCACCTCTCCTCCTTGACCACCTTCGCCGTCACCTTATTTGTGACGGTCTTTCAAACTCAAACACGTTTATTTCTCTGTTCACTCTTCCTAGACAGCCTTTATTGACTTCGGACTATCTATTCCCTCCTTCTGACTGTCCAAGTCGATATCTCCTATTTCTTCACCTCCCAAGAGGTGGTCCTAATGGCCCAACCTGATGGTTGTGCAGCAATTGGTTGTTTCATAAGCACTTCGAAGGTAGTCATGATAGGACATCCCGCTAACTACACAACCTAGGGGCAACCGGAGGGAAACATCTTCCCCTCAGACTACGAAGAAAGAAGCCAACCAACCTCCCCCATGGTTGAGCAAACTCAGAAAGCCCATGGAACCTGACAATCCTCCTAGACTGACTAAGTTGCATATTCCTTGTACCTATCTTGGGGTTTCTACAGCCTAAGAATCATTCAGATTTGATCGTGGACATCCAATCCTCAAAGTTAGTTTATTGTTCTTCATTATTCATGTCTACAATTTCAGGAATTTGTTGTGATCTTGGTGTGTCCCTTCTCACTCGTCTTCTAAGTCCTTTGTTTGAACCATCATTGCTCGAATCTTCTTTGTTTCTATTAACACTCGTGAAGGACACACTACTGGTGTTTGTTCTCCAATACCTCACTTCTTCTGGTGTTATGGGTGTTTCAAATATATCTCTACATAGGATTTCACTTACTGCCAATCTTCTTTCCCATCGTACTTGAAGATCATCTCGCAACCTTACTATCTCTTGGTCAACTTGTTCCCTCAATTCTTTGTTTCTCCTTTGTAGTCGTTCACTCTCTTCTTGCAGTTGTTATGTCTCTCTACGCATTCTTTGTTGTGCAAGACCAACTCTTGCTAGCAAACACATGCCTTCATATTCACTTTTGTCACTCCAAGGCTCATAATCTGGTGACTCTTCTCCATTCTCTATTGCCACCATTTGTTGCATATCTTCTTGCTCCCTTGGTGTTCTCGACCTATTTGCTTCTGTCCAGAAATCTTACATGTACCCGCAGTCTTCTTCGTTCTATGGGGCAAGGTTCCAATTCCTCCTGCTCTATTACAGGTTGTTCTCCATTTGCATTCCCAAACAACCAAACTAGATGTAGGTCACTATCTTCTTGATTTACACCATCTAAATTGGTCCAACTTGACTCTCCTTCATGGACCAATATTCCTTCGAATAGTTCTAACAACTGATTTGGTGCTGCTATCAACCTTCTTATGTTCAAGATCAATCATGTTCAGCTAAACCTTCACAATGTATGGTTTTAATCATAGTTGAGAAAATCTACAAAAAATCCCGATTCAAGCCGATTTTTCCCGATTCACAGCATGGCCGATTTTTGCCACGTTTTTTTCAAAAAATTATGATGTGCATGAAAAAAGCCTTTTTTCAATGAAAATTTGCATTTTCTTCGATCTTTTCAATGGAAATTTGCCGTTTTTTGCCAATTTTTCTCAATTTTTTTGTGGATTCCCAATTTTTCTCAATTTTTTTGTCGATTCCCAATTTTTCCCAATTCTTTTTCCATGCCGACTTCGATTTTCTCAACTATGGTTTTAATCTTGAGCCATTAACTATCTTGGGACACAATTATCCAGTTTCTGCAATTTGACTGCATCATTATCAATTACCTCAGCCACCTAGAAGGATCCAAGCCACAAGGTCTTCAACCTCCATGACTCATCTCTCTTTTGCCATTGAATTTGAAGACCAAGTCACCTAGTTTCAACTTCATCTTCCTTAGGTGCTTGTCATGCCACAATTTTCTCCAACATTGGGCAATCTTTGTTACCCACTACGTGATCGCCCTCTTCTCATCAGTTTTACTAGTGCCACTAACCTCTCCTCTAGGCTCTCCTAGTCACCCATACAATTTTGCACCGCCACTCTCAGGCTTGGTACGAGGAACTCACGTCATGACCATACATCAACCAGAAAGGTGTATGGTTGGTTGTCGGCTTAGACATTGTTCTATACACACGCAGAGTTGTTGGCAATCGCTCCTCCTAGTCAGGGTTCACCCAACCGAACCCAGCCCAGTTTGGGCATTAACATAGGAAAAAAACGTTTTTTTTTATTATTATTTTTTTTAAGGTGGGCCCAGCCACACCCAGCCCATACGGGCTAAAAAAAATTATTAAAAAAAAATTAGAGAACCTCGTGTATGTCCATAGTACTCTTCGACTCATGTCTCGTAGGGACAAGGGTTATACAGAGGGGCCTTTTGCACGTTGGGATGCAGTTCCTGATGACACCAGAGATGACAGTAGGTGTGATGGCTTTTCAGATCTACCACCACCAAATCCACAGGAGGAGGGCCTAGAAGATGATGATGAGGAATATGACGAATGAGAGTCAAATATCAAATATTTGATGTTATATTTGTACATATCCACTACTATATAGTATATTGTTATCTCTTGACTCTTTATGACTTGACATCCTATCATTTTTTTACATGAATATGAAATATCATATATCAATATGCTTTTATGATGCCATATTTAAATATTTATTATTTTGCAATGTGTATGAATGATTTATTTTATTTCACAATGTGTATGATTTATCATTTATTTAATTATTTCGCAATGTGCATATTTATTTTATTTTTTAATTTTTTTGATAATATATATATATATATATATATATATATATATATATATATTTCAATTAAAAACTAGCCGCACCCTCACCCGTGATTCCCGCCGTACCCGCACCCCCGCACCTGGTAACCTTGTTTATTTGCCATAAAAAATGAACACTAAGCCACAACTAAGCCAGTTTCAAAAATATAATGTTTAAAATAATTGAAGCTTTCGCTTTAGCACTATTCTCATCTTTAGGCAATCCTTTGCTTGCATCACAATCCGTTTTGCACTATTATCTAATGTTTCTCATCTGCAGAACATTGACAATCATGTGTGCTTGTGGCTATCAGGTGTGTAAGAGTTTTGCTCTGGTAAGAATAGCTTAAATAAATATACAGTAATGGAATCTATTCCCCACTTTGTCCTGTATCTGAGAAGTTACCAGTGTCCTTATTATCAATATCTTACAACTTATCTTTTAAAACATGTTGTTGCAAGTTAAGAAATTTAAGGTCTATGCAATTTCAAGTAATTATTCTCAATTATTAGAAAACTCTAGTTTCTTGTAACCACACAGTGCATCCTCTTTTATGCCTAAATATGGATAAAATATTCATATACTGATAAACTTAGATTTAAAGCAATGCTTCAGATACAGCTAAAAGTGCATATCAGTATCCCAAATACTGAGAGAACTGCCAAAATAGACCAACCACATTTCCACCACGTAAGTTGCAAAAACATAGATAGATATTACAGGCAATGTAAATAGTGTAAATTAGCAGATATATAGCACAGATAATTTCTAAGCACAATCTGCGTAGTCAAACAATTTTGAAGCTGGTTACAATGCAAATTAGGCCGTGACTTTGATAATTGCACCGGCATTCAACTTTTAGTCACAAACAAAGAGCAGAGAAATCACCAGGAAGAAGTGTAGCTGCACGTACGGCTGAAGCCCCAACCGGACCTAGCGCAGCAGGATCATATGCCACCAACGCATAATTGTGCACTGGATGCAAAAATACAACCTACAGGAAATTTCCAATTTGATGACTGTCACAGAGTATTCATTTCCATTGGAAGAATAATGCCTAATATCATTGCAAAATTGAAAATGATCACCAGAAATTGTGGACTAGGAGCTAGAAAATTAGATTTGGAGACTCTTTAAAGAGGATGATCAACTTAATAGCCAATCAGTTACCTCCGCAGGAATTTCCATTGGGTATGCAGAAAATGCCAACATGACATCTGATACAGAAATTGCCACTGTATTCTTATCAACAGCAACTAATCCCATTGTTGCAGAATGATAAACCACCACCCCCGTTCCAAAAAAGTGTTGAGCATGCACACCATCAAGCATTGAAGATGGTGGAATATGGACCTGCATATTCATTATAGAATTACACATGTTATATACCATGATTTAATCTGTTTCAGTAAACAAGTATAATAAATGCAAAATTAAAATGTTCAAGAGTGCCAAAGTTTCTGCAATGTCAAGTCAGAATATACATGGAAAATTGAACTATTAAGCCTCCTCAACCTTCTAACAGATGAGCTTTAAGTACATGAAAACTTCAGGACTAGTTAGTTGGACCCAAAACAAGATCATAATTTTAAAATGCAAGTTCAAGGCCCTTTCAAGTAAAGATCAAAATCAAGGTCGAAGGCAATTTATCTACCCGACTAGTGATCTTTCTACTGTTTTCCAAAAGGTATAATAGTAGAAAATTGGAACTACAACTCAAAAGTTATGACCTCCAGAATTTGATCCATTGAAATTATCAAAGGTCTACATGTTCCACAACAGCAATAATTCAAGTGGTAGAATTATGATCCCAATCTTTAATAAGTGATAGAATATGAACAATTTCACCTCCAAATGGTGTCTTCTAATTTCTCTTTATACCAAGTATAAAAGTACATTGTTTGATTCTGAAAGACAATCTGCTTTAGGTTACATCTCTTCTTCGAGACCTATTTTATAGTGTTTGTATATGATTAAAACCACTGATTCTGTTTCATTAAATTCTGCAATCTAGCATGCTATCAACTGAATTTATCATAATATAATGTTTGTACAGGAATTATGAACTTGAGACTAGATTTGCTGAACAAGATCAATATTTGGTCTCTTATTCCTTTGACAATCCTTCTACTTCCTTCCATGACATGTTAAATTCTGAGATTTGGTGTGTTGTTATCCAGATTGCTCCTACATTTGGATTAGTATCACAGCAGCTCTTCCTATGTTTGTAAATCTTGTCAAATGAGTTCGTACAAGATGTATGCTCTCAAGATGCATGGTCCCTCACATTACCACCCTTACTGCTTCAAACAATCTCATATGGCAGAGAACATCTAAACGTCCTATTCTTTTTGAGCAATGCTCGATTAGGCACTCAAAAATAAGATGATGGATGTTGGACAAGTTTGCACAAATTCTTTGATGAGTCCTAGGAGTGGCTCAACCTCCTTTAAACACTCGACCCTTTCAAGGCTTAATTCCTCCCTCAAGACAATTTGATATCCCTCTTTTTGAAGCAAAATTTGATGCAGATCCTAGATTGGTTTGACCAATTCAATTCAATTCTCTATCAACAATTTCTCTATAATTTTTTCACTTTTTAAAGTTTGCTCACGGTAAAATTGGTGGGAAGGATATTGTCTTCTAGCATGGAGGAAAGCTCAACCAAAGGCTCTACAGAGTATACTTGGAAAGACTCCACGAGGAGTACTGCAATAAGAAATTTAAATGATCAATATATGACACGACAACCACACCAAGAAGAGTACACCGATGTATCCTATGCCCCATTCCACGAACCTTGCATTCGTAACATTAAAATGCATAGTTATTGTTGCCACATTTTGCACGGGGTGCTAAGTTTTGAAAAAACTGTAAGGTTGCTGCTTTGCCTCCCTCCTTTCTTCTCTCCCGTTCTTCTTCTTTCCATTTCTGCTCCTTATTCTTCCATTTTATCTCTTTCATCTTTAAATTCATGATTGTAAGCACCTCTTTCAAATGGGCAAAAAACGCTCAAGAAAAGTTCTAAGTGTTGGTCCCCGCCCGACTGCGCTGCGCAGTCGGGCTGCGCACGCTTCATCTTGCGCACCTGGGCAGAAGAGCAAGGACCGTCCGAAAAAATTCTAAGTGTGAGCCGCCCGACTTCGCGCGAAGTCGGACGGCGCACATGTTCTAGTGCGCACTCGGGCGGCATTGAGAGGAACAAAGCCCAAAAAATTTCTAAGTGTTGGCGCCGCCCGAGTTCGCGCGAAGTCGGACGGCGCCCAAGAGAGGAGTGCGCACTCGGACGTCGTTGTGAAGGAACATACAAAAATTGCTAAGTGTTGGGGCCGCCCAACTTCGCTGCGAAGTCGGGCGGCGCTGACCCATTTGTGCGCCATCGGGAGACCAAAGGAGAAGAGAGTGCTGAAAAATTTCTAAGGCATGGACCCGCCCAAGTGCGCCGCGCCGTCCGACTGCGCGCTCACCTTTATGCGCCCTCGGACGGAAGAAACAAGGAGAAGCCAAGAAGTGGCTAAGGCAAGGACCGCCCGACTGCGCCATTTCCAAGCTGCGCCGTCTGACTGCGCTTCATTTTTGCGCGCTGCCGGGCGGAATCAGAATCCAAAGAAAATGACTAAGTGTCTTCCCTCCCCCATCATTCACCAGCAGGCTTCAAATGCTGACAGGTGTCCTACCTCGGGATTCGGATCAAGGTGTGACAGAAGTTGTGCTACTCAAGTGCTATTTGGATGGGTATGAACTGACAAGTTCTATTTCATCTACTCCCATTCAAGCCAGATTTGGCTTCCCACCCACCGTATCATCGCAGAGCTGACACGTTTCCAAGTGGACCTCACTGCCATTACTTTCTTATCTGCAAGGGTCAAGCATCAGCCGCTTCTTGCCGCTTTTGTCGGCTTTTGTATGCTTTGTCAGGTCTGGGACACTGGGACCATAATGTAATCGGGGGGATTTTACACTATATATAGCAGTCTCTTTTCATTGTATAAGGGTGGAAGGAAGGTATACTGCTAAGAAACTTCTGTAGCTATGCATTTGCTTCCAAAATATAAAGTATACTTGGCTCTATTGGTTGTCTTTGTCTTGTATGCTGCCTTTGCTAAGTGTTTCTGCTTTATGTCGCTTATATTTCTGGTTATTGTTATTCTGCATCTGGATATCAATATTGGCAATTAAGTAACTCTGGAGCACTAAAGTAAAGGATACATAAGATAGAATAGCACCATTAGTTTCTGCTTTACCCATTATTTTGGTTGTTGCTAGTAGTAGTGATTGGTTCGTTATTGTGCTGCTTATCTTCCCCACCCGAAACAAGCATATTTATGTCTCTTTTCGTATTTGCTAAATCCCTTTCCTGCACTCTAAGCTAAACCACCCAAGTTGAGAAACCAAAGGTGTCGGCCTCCTCCGGAGATTGGCACGGAAGGCATTCCTTCCTCCCGGCCTTTCAATCTGCTGGGCGAATCTAGGGCGCAATTAGATTAAAATCCTATCCTAGTGGCAGATTCGTAACCAACAGTTTCTCTGGCACGCCCGGTGGGACACGGAGGTTTCCCACCCCAAAACAGAATCGAAGCATCGGTGTTCGCTTCATTGCTGTCAAATCAGAACACCTGGCGACTCTGCTGAACCTGAATATTTTCTGGGTCCGTGAGACTGATCCAATATCAAAAGCGCCTCCATGCATACAAGAAGGTGGAGAGCAAGGAACCCAGGACAGCAGCCTGATCTCTACGAAATCGACATCAACGCTCCGGGAGAGCGAGTAAGGCTGGCTGACTACCAAGCTCACCAAGACGAACCCGAAGCTGAAATAGAAGAAGCTGAGGTTGAAGAAGCTGAAGAAGTTGGAGAGGCCGAAATTGAAGAACAACCTACAACTTCGGACAACACTGATACTGATTATACCACTGATCAGCTTGAAGAAGAGGAAGAAGACATGGCTGCCCAACAAAATGATGATGACCTCTTCCCAGCAGTTGACTCCACAGGGCCCTTGGCTCTAGTGGGACAAGAAGTTGTTCCTCCTGCTGCCTTGAAATCCATTCCCACGTATGATGGCTCCGGGAAAACAGCATACGAGCACATCCAAGACATCCTGGCCTTGGCTGCACTGCACTCTATCACTAGTGAGAGTGTTAAGACCCGGCTGTTAGCTCTCTCTCTGAGAGGGAAGCTCCTCTATTGGTGGAGATCCTTACCAGAAGGAGTTATCACAGGATGGCCTCAGCTAGCCGGCAGACTAGTGAAAGGATGCAATGAGTCCGCTGATCCCTCCTCACTACTGCACCAGTTTCAAAGCATCCAGCGCCATCCGCAAGAGGAGATATCGGACTTCAACGTGAGGTTTGCGAGGTCCTGGAAAAGAGTACCTCCTGAGCTGCGTCCTCCTGCGGGACAAGCTGCTCACTATTACTTGAGATCTTTTAATTCAGACATTTGTCTACTTCTCAAGATAGCCCGGGTCAACACTTTTCCCGCCTTATATGAGGCTGCCCAGCAAGCAGAATTAGACATAATTTCTATAGGCAGACTTCCTCATAGAATGCAGCCTCCCATCTATCCTGATTTCCCTCAGTCACAGTATCCGCCCGCGTCTGGTGGAACGTCATCATCATCTAATCAGTCCCCCCAGCAGCCATGGAACCCGGCGCCGGCCATAAACCCGTACGGTCAGCCTCAGATCCATTATCCTAATCCGCCACCTCCGCAATATCCAGCACTCCCAGCTCCCCCTCAGTACGCAGCGTTGCCTGCGCCTCCGCCATTAGCCGCACTTCCTCCGCCAGCCCGGCCTGCGCAGGCGGATAATGATATCCAGAATAAAATCCTTCAAGAAGTACGGGCCCTTGCGTCCGGTTATCATACAATTTCCAATGACATGACGATCATGAAAAAGAAGCAAGCTCAGATGGAGTTTCTTCCTAGGAGGCCATATCCTCCTCCTGCGCTGACAAAAGATCAAGCTGCTCAAGCACCAAGGCCTCCGGCAAGGAATGCGGCCAACAATGCTCAACCGAGCACTTCTGACCATGTTAACTGGTGCTCCACTTGCAACGATCCACATGGAGAGGAGGGTTGCCCGTTGCATCGGCATTATATTCAGACCCTTGCGGGCAGCGCCGTGGAAGATGAAGCATACATGATCCTTGAAGATGAAGGTAACCTTGCAGTCCCAGAAGAAGATCCCGTGTCTCTCTTGACCAAGGAGGGAAAAAGGCCGATTGAGGCCACCCCGGCCCAGATGAAGCCGTTGAAGGTATATGCAAGAAGGGAGAGGACGCAGCCTGCTACGCCAGCTCCTGATAAGCCGCCTTTACCTCCTACAGCCAAAGAAAAGCTCCCAACGCTCAAGGCTCCCGTGGTAAAGACTCCGGCGGTCCAACCTCTAGCTGAGACAAAAGAACAAGCTCAAGAAAAGCTGAGGTACCCGTCCCTGACGAAGAGACAGAGGGTTGAAGCCACGCAACAGTACCGAACCAGGTATGAACCAGCGAAGGAAGCAGAAGGGGCCGACACTTCGACTTACAATATAGTCGATGAGCTCAAGAAGACTCCGGCGAAAATAAGCATGTATGATGCTCTTCTGCTCCCAGGACAAGTAGACCTGTTGCAAGAATCCTTGAAGAGTGTGAAATATGGAAAGCCAACGCAGCCCGCTGTGTTAGCTCAGCCCTTGACAGTTTCTGCTACCGGGAAAAACAGGCCGCCACCTTTCTATCTGTCTTTGCGAATGGAGGGCCATATAGTACATAATTGCATGGTGGACTCTGGTGCCTCCACTACTGTCATGCCGAGGGCTGTCTGCGAAGAGATTGGCATGGAATACACAAGGAGCAGCCAAGGTGTGCTACAGTTGGATGGCACTCCTGTCAAGACAGTTGGTGTCATCAAGGACATCCCAATCCGACTGCATAAAGCGCTTGACATAGTGGTCATCCAAGAGGTCGTGGTGGTTGACTTGGAACCCTACTTCGGCATGTGTCTCTCTAGGGAGTTCACTGCGAAGCTGGGCGGATATCTGTCGCTGGATTATTCGCATATGGAGGTGCCCTTCAAGGGAAGGAGATTGAAAATCTATAATGAGAAACCTTCCACTTTCCTGGTTGAAAAGATACCAGGGGAAGAGCAAAATGACATGGTCCAACTGACGACTGAAGAACTAATAGAGGTGGACTTAGCAGAGGAAACCTTGGAGCAATTGCGGATGGAGGACGAGTTCTCCTTGCTGGATTTCAACGCCATGGTTGAAACAGAACTCGGCTGCTACACTGTCACTCAGCCAGAGAGACACGACCAGACTGCTAAAAAGGACACAGGACCTACCCCCGATAAACTCTGGAAGCTCTATTTTGATGGCGCCCGATGCAAGAACGGCGCCGGGGCAGGTGTCCTCCTGGTCTCGCCATCTGGCATTCAGAAGGACTACTGTTATAGGCTGGCCTGGAGTTGCACCAATAATGCGGCGGAGTACGAAGCCCTATGCTTAGGTTTGAAGAAGGCGAAAAGGCTCGGGATCAAGCATTTACAAATTTTTGGCGACTCGAAGTTGGTGTGCCACCAGATTACCAACAAGTGCGCCTCCAAGAAGCACTATCTCAAGGCATATCGCAACCGTGTCTGGGATCTAATGGAGTCATTCGACTCCTTGAATGTCAAACCTATCTCTCGTGAGAAAAATAAGCACGCTGACATTCTGGCGTCTGTTGGAGCCAGGTACGTCCCGACTGATGACACTATGCAGAAGCCGAAGCCGGTTCGTACTATCTACAAGCCTTCTGTGCCTGATAAGGACACCCACTGGCAGGTGTTCGATTGTGACGAGGATATCGTCACCTTTATGATACATGAAGCTAGTTCAATCGAAAGTAGAGACCCTGATGACGA
Source organism: Wollemia nobilis (assembly GCA_028583015.1). Taxonomy (NCBI): domain Eukaryota; kingdom Viridiplantae; phylum Streptophyta; class Pinopsida; order Araucariales; family Araucariaceae; genus Wollemia; species Wollemia nobilis. The sequence continues at coordinate 3,429,788 of JAQPPZ010000523.1, read as the reverse complement.
GCGGTATGAGGGGTTGATACAGTTGAAGAATAATCACGTCCCAAAAGGACTGATTACCTTGGAAAGTCTCTTTGATCAAAATGACAGGGCCATATCCCACAGGATCAAAGTAGACCCTAAGCAGTACACTGACCTAGAGTTAGAACCTGGAAAGGTGATCAAGGTCGGGAGAGACTGCACCGATGAAGAGTTAAGGCAGATACGAGCTCTGTGTGAAGAGTACCCAGATATTGTAGCCTGGTGCTACCAAGACTTGAAGGGGTATGACAGGGAGATGATTCAGCACACCATAGAGCTAGAAGATAACGCTAAGCCCTTCAGGCAGAAGCAGAGGGCCGTAAATCCTAAGATTGAAGCCATGATGAAGACAGAGCTCTTGAAAATGCTAGAGGCAAAGATCATCTACCCCATCAAGCATTCTTCTTGGGTCGCAAATCTGGTCCCCGTGAGAAAAAAGAATGGAGACATCCGTCTCTGCGTAGATTTCAGAAACCTTAACCAGGCCTCATTGAAGGATCATTACCCACTCCCTCAAATTGATCAGATCCTGCACGTGGTTGCAGGAGCTCAGAGATTTTCTCTGTTAGATGGGTTTTCCGGCTACAACCAGATTTGGGTAAAGAATGAAGACCAGCACAAGACGGCGTTCACTACCAAATGGGGGACGTTCGCCTACCAACGCATGCCCTTCGGTCTTTCAAATGCCGGGGCTACATTCCAGAGAGCCATGGACTTGGCGTTCCGTGAATTGCTGAATAAGATCATTGTCATTTATCTGGATGACATGACTGTGTTTTCATACAGAAGAGAAGACCACGCCTCCCATTTGAGGCAAATATTCGAGAGATGTTGCGAGTTTGGCATATCCATCAACCCAAAGAAATCAGTCTTTGCGGTGAAGGAGGGCAAACTGCTTGGCCATGTTATTTCTGAAAAGGGCCTTGCAGTTGATCCAGATAGAGCAGAAGCTCTCCTTCGTTTACCCATCCCAGTCAACAAGAAAGGGCTGCAGTCATTTTTCGGCCGATTAACTTCGTGAGGAAGTTTGTACCGACTTTGCCCAAGTAATCAAGCCTATGGCCGAACTCCTAAAGAAAGATGCAGAATTCGTCTGGACCGATGAAAGGAAGAAAGCCTTTGAAGAGATCAAGGCCAGAATTGCTCAGGCGCCGGTATTGATAAATCCAGACTACTCAAAAGACTTCATACTTTATGCAGTAGGAGAGCCCGAAAGCTACGCTGCAGTCCTGACCCAGAAGGGAGACGATGGAGAAGAGCGTCCAATAGCATTCCTAAGTCAGGTAATCCAACCGCATGAAGAAAGGTATAATTTTATTGAGAGACAAGTCCATGCAGTTATGAGGTCCCTTCAAAAATTCAAGCATTTCGTCTCTCAGAGCCGGACCACTGTCTTCGTGATACACCCGGATGTCAGAAATTTCATGATCCAGGGTGAGCCCGGTCACAGGAGAGCAGGATGGATTGCCAAGATCCAGGAATTTGACATAGAAGTTCGACCCACGAAGTTGGTCCGAGGGCGGGCTCTATGCCAAGAATTGGCCCGAAGCGCTGCAGCCGAAGTCTCTGCTTGTCAGTGGGAGAATCCAGAGACAGAAATTAACCTTGCTAACTCCTTATCCGAGGAGAATGATTGGACAAATGATCTAGTGTGGTATTTCAACACAGGGAGATGTCCGGATCATCTCAATGCCTCACAAAGAAGGAGGTTCAGGCTTAACGCCTTGAGGTACGTTCTACGCCCCGAGGGGCTATATTTCAGAAATATTGACGGCATCCTGTTGCGATGCGTCAAAGAATCAGACCAGCCGAAGGTCCTCGGCGAATTCCATTCTGGGATGCCAGGAGGACATCATTCGGGAAGGCCGACGGCCTTGAAAATTATTAAAGCGGGCTACTATTGGCCCACCCTCTTTGCAGATGCGCACGCAGTCTGCCAAAAGTGTGAGAAATGTCAAAAGTTCGCTGGCAGAAATCGTAAGGCTCCCATGCCCCTCCATCCGATTCAAGCTGAGACTCCATTTCAGCAATGGGGCCTTGACTTTGTCGGGGTAATCACACCCAACTCTTCGGCAGGGCATAAGTTTATCCTGACGGCCACAGACTATTTCACCCGATGGGCCGAGGCAGTGCCTACAAAGCATGCAGACCAGGAAACAGTCATTGGATTTCTAGAAGGCCTTATTACCCGTTTCGGGATACCAGAGGCAATCGTCACGGACAATGGTCCAGGGTTTGCAGGTGTCGTGCTCACAGAATTCACTAGTAAGTATGGCATTTATCACAAGATGTCTTCAAACTACTATCCACAGGGAAACGGCCTAGCTGAGTCTACTAACAAGAATCTGTTGAAGATTATAAAGAAGACTGTGGAAAGGAATAAAAGGACATGGCATCTACTGTTGGACCGTGCGCTTTGGGCAGACCGTATTTCTTTCAAGAAGTCTATCAAAACGTCCCCATATGCACTTGTATACGGCAAGGAGGCTGTCCTGCCCACACACATAGAGATACCTGCACTCTGGCTGTTAGAAGATGAGAAAGGTCTCGGAGACCCCATTGATACCCGATTGGCTCAGCTACTGCAACTGGAGGAAGAAAGAGAGAAGGCGTATCAGGCCTTCACCAAGCACGCCGAGACAACGCAAAACTGGTTTTCAAAAGGAACCACTGCCCGAGTCTTCAAGATCGGGGATTTAGTGCTGAAATGGGACTCCCACAAAGCCAAACCAGGCAATCATGACAAACTAGATGCCTTCTGGGATGGTCCCTTCCAAATTGTTCGGGTGAATCAGTTCAATGCGTTTGTACTGAAGGACATGGAGGGCCAGGTCCTCCCAATTCCCGTCAATGGCTTTCACCTGAAAGCATACTACAGCTGAAGATACCCAAGGTTTTCCCCTTGTACATATGTTTGTTTTCTGCAGTCAGTTTTATTTCTGCATGTAAATATTGTTTTCAGTCCATAGTTTCCTGCTTTAAATTCAAAAAGGAGAGCCAACGTTTTGAAAAAAGAAAATGCACGAGAGCCCCAAAATTCTGACTAAGGCACAAGGTCTCCTCCCAAGGGCGCAGAAAATAGTCCCAAAGCCGGGCTTCGCCCGTTGGTTTTAGCGCTTCCGGGAGGAATGAGCCGTGGTGAGCAAAAGGAAAATCTCCAAAATTTGTCTAAGTGTTGGTGCGCCGCCCGACTTCGCTGCGAAGTCGGATTGCGCACCCTCTTTTGCGCGCCACCGGGCGGGACGAAGCAAGAAGTTTTGAAAAGTGGCCAAGTACTCCGCCCGACTGCGCGGATTTCTCGTGCGCCGTCCGACGGCGCACACCGAATCTAGCGCACTCCGACGGGCGCGTCCTGAAGGCGATGCCATGACGGATATTTTCTAAGTTTAAGACCGCCCGTCCGCGCGGATTTCATGGCCCGAGGCCCGACGGCGCTTACTTTTTGAGCGCACTTGGTCGAAAAGGAAGAAGAAACGGCAAGGTCTCGCCAAGGGTTGAGGAACTTTGAAATGTGTGCCCAGTTGGCGTCCATGGCGTCATTAATGGCACGAGCTTCTAAAAATCCTTGAGGATGATTGCGCGATCTTCTAAGCGGATTTCATAAATGAAAAGCGCACTTGGGGTCCAATCGAGTGCGATGCGCGACTTCCAAGGAGGGATCCCACGCGCGGCTGCCAAGAAATAGCGGCGCTAGACACCCACTCCGGGCAATAAAAGTTTAACTCCTCAAGACGCCATTAATGCTGTCCGCTCCCGCACTAGAAAAGGAGGTTTCACCACTCCAAATTACCAGCATTGTTAAGGTAAATCAAAGTTGCGCCGTGAAAAGGAGAAAGGAGCGAATTCTTACTAAGTTACAGCTGCATATTCTAGCAAAATTCGACGCCATGAGTGAAAGGTCGGGCGCTGCGAAAGGAAAGGCGCCTATGCAGGCGGAATCCAGCGCCTCAGAGCAGGAATCCGAAGGGCAGACTGTCTCAGCTGCTCAGGGCAGTGAAGCGTCGAAGGAAAAAACAGAAAAACCCAGGGCGCGACGCAGAAGACAGGGTCCTCTTCCGCCGCCGGTAAACCTCCTGGCCGAATACAGGGACGGCGACTACTCCCTCAGCATCACCAAGCTGCGCCCTAATATTTTGCAATGGGCGGGTAAAATCCCGTCTACACATCATGTCGGGGCCGCTTACACCTCGAACCTTCACTGGTTCTTGTGCCCTCCCGTTCACCAGTGCCCCGAGCTCATTCAGTCAATTGTGACATTCTACAAACCGGCCACCCGACAGGTTTGTGACTGGCAGGGCAGGCGACTATTCTCTCTCTTCGGAGAAGTGGTGCATCCCGCGTTCGCACCAGGGGTCGAGCCAGACAAGGACGCTATCATCAGAAAGGTTATTTTAGATGAGCAGGCGGGCAGGTTTGATGAGTCTCAAAAAAATAGGGATTTTCTCAATTCGGAGCTGAAGCATCCAATTCCAGCTTCAAGATGGCCATCGGGCCCTATTCCCTTAAAAAAATTTAAGAACACGCACCTTTACACGGTACTCGCATGGGTACTGGGCTGCGGCACCGACGAAGTGGTCCACCCTTACCAGTTGGCGCTCGCCGAATGCATTATGTATGGAGGAACCTACCAAAGTGGGAAGCGCCAGATTTACTTTGACTGGGCCGACTACGTGGCATACGCCATTCACTCTGCCCTTGTCAAGTTGCAGCAGAGGCAGTCGACAGAGTTCAGGCACTGCTCTTTTCTGGCGTGGTTATGCCTGTACTGCTTGCAATTCCGAATGCCGAGCATCGAAGTCAAGAAGGTGGATGAGAAGGGTGCGCCACTACCAGTGTATGAGTGGACCGAATTGCTGTATAGAAAGGGGTCTTTCTACGATTTTAATCTGAAATTTCAGGGCCTAGTCCTGGCTCTCATTAATGGCCCAGCAAGTCGCCCTCCCCTTGCCATGACGAAGCACTTGGCGAGAAATAAAATTGGCGATACTTTTCGGTTAACTCAGGGCGTTGTCATCAAAGTCTACGGATTCAAAGGGAAGCCCTTCTTGCTGCCATACTTTTGTACAGAAAACCATTTTGGCCTTGAAGCGGCACGACAAATGGACAGCGTCGAGGAGGAATATGGTCAAGGTAAAAAGAAAAGCCCCATCTTCACATATCCTTTTAACTGGGGAAACATCACGATCAATGAAGTCGGGCAACATATATATTTAGAGCAAACCCTCCTCAATCTTGGCCTAATACAGCTGCCGCAGCGTTGGAAATATGATCCACTTGGAGAAATGAGAAAATTCGTGCACAGTTGCCCGCGGGAGCAGATCATGGAGGAAAGGTGCAACAAAACAGGAGCGGATTTGGAATGGCATATTGAACGGATGCAGTCATGGCCGCCGTGGCACGACTTCTACTGTGTAGAAGCAGAATACGATCCTGAGCGCAATAAGGATCATAGATTGGATGCGCCTGGATTCAGGAGAGTGCTTGCAAAGGGGAAGCTGCTTGGCTGGACAGAAGACAAAATCCTAGAATGTTGGAAGATGAGGTGCCGCACAAAGCACGAGAAATCAGAAAAAAAGAACCTGTCAGTTGATGATGACTTTTCTGTCCTATATGACCGCTACTTCGGCAAATGGGAGCCTTTCGCATTTCGAGATGTCGTTCCCCGAGGCGCCCCAAAGAGGTATAAGAGGAAGCCTCCGCCCCAACATTTGATTGTACGAAGAGCACCCAGCGGCCAAACATCGAAGAGCACAAGAGAGGACCCAATGTTGTCCACGACATCTGAGAAGTCGCCCCAGGTGGAAAAGGAACCTGAAAAATCGGCCAGTGGGACAAAGACAGAAAGCGTGGACCCCACGAGGCAACAAGGAGAGGCTGCTATAAGCACCCCAGCTCCCGAAGTGCTACCTGCTCCCGCTCCACCTGAGCAAGCAGCCGTGCCGAAGGAGAAAAGAAAAAGAAAATCAGAAAAACATCACAAGGAAAAGCGGCAAGAGAAGGAGGCTAAGCGACAGGCGGCGGTGGCCTCACAGATTGGCGCTGCTACAGACAACGTGATTTCTATTGTGGACAGCCCTCAAAAGGACGCGGAGGCCTGGGTAAACGAAGTACTTCAAACGCCGGCTCAGGCGGAGCACGCAGGTACGTCCTCTTCCCCCCCGCAGCAAACCCTAGAAAACCTTGCTGTTACGCCCTCTTCCTCTGCATCCGGGCAAGTTCTGGCCACCTCATCACCTTTACCATTTACACAGCCCCAGAACAACCCACAATCCTTTGGCCGCTTCGCGCAGAAACCCGATGCTTTCCGGACCCTAGGCCAAACCCTAGGTCTATCCCCCTCCTCCAGCACCGAAGAAGCTTCTCTGTCCCCACGCCGCTCGCCCGCCGCCGTTACAAACTTCCATACCCCATCTTCACCTCCTAAGCAACCACCCGCTTCTCCTAGGCCCCGATCATCTTCAAAGGCGGTCACATTTTCTGGCCCACCGCCTGACTCACTATTTTCTGAGAAAATGCCGCAAAAGGATTTGTCCTCTACGCACCCCTTCCTGGCGGAATTGGACCTGGTTGGAAAGGAACTGCAAGTTTCAGAGGATCAGCCCTTGGCTGCAAGGGCTGCAAAAAACTCCGCCGCGTTCCTTCTAGGCGTAAAAAGGAGAAGGGCTGAGGAAATCGCAATGCCGGAGAAGCTCGCAAAGTTTGACCTAGACAGGAGGGTCATCCGTACAGAAAAGAGGATACCTAAGGTCAAAAAGCCCCTGCAAGAAATGACCGATGCTGACTATGAGCACGAGGTCAAGGAGAAGAGCTTCGATGACATTAGTGAAGAGTATGAGATAGGTGGGATTCGGCGGAAAACAAACAAGCTCCTAGTCAAACGGCTCGAAGACAAGGAGAAGTTGTTCCAGCTTCAAATTGAGAAAAGAGACCTTGAGGATGACATGGCCAAAACGAAAGTACAGCTGGAATCCGCCCAAGAAGAAGTAAAAAATTTAAGGGACCAGCTTGCAGTATTTCAGCAGGAGACAGCGGCCCAAAAGACGGTAGCTGCCCGGTTGGAGGAGGAAAAGAAGGCAGCCCTAACCCATGTTACTCAGCTGCAAGAACAACTGCAGCAAACTCAGGCGCTGCTAGAGGAAAAGTCATCCCAGGCCGCGACGTTTTCAAAGGACAGAATAAGGGAGATAAGGGCCGGCCTGCTAGAGGGGTGCAGGGCTAATGTTGTCAGATGTTTACCTATCCTCAGCTTTGTCTCCGCGATACATGAACTTTCTGCCCAGGGAAAGCCTGTGGTAGAGGAAGCCGAACGTCAAGCACGGCAATGGCTGGACTTGGCGATGAAACTTGAAGAATATGAGCACAAGGGCTTCCAATTTTCACCAATGTCACAGATTGCCCTAGACTGGGCAGATGCAAGGATCACCTTGCAGGATTATTTTGAAAAATTAGAGAAAGTCAGGGTGGCCAGGAAAAGGTTAGATGCCTTGCTACATGAAAAGAACATCTGCCTGGCCCCATTCCATTCCCTTTCTGCGCTCGGATCCCCGAGCTTTGTAAAAAATGAAGGATTCCCGCCTCTGGAGCAGATCAAGCAGGATTGGCAGACATACGAGGCAGATACCTCGGAGATTGACGGCTGGGTCGAGCCCATCCAAGAAGAACAGGTGACCCAGTTAATGTCTAGGCTCGGCAAGATCAGTGCCTGTTTCCTGGAAATCGGAGAGAGGTGCAATACTATTGACGAGCACATGGTTGCGGCATTCCGGAAAGCGCTGAAGGATATCAGCGACTTAGAGCCCTTCCAAGAGGCAGCCTGGGCCAAGGCAAAAACCGTTTATGAGCACGTCCGCGAACGGGTCGAACCTGCCAGGCAGGAAGAAGATAAGGAAGCTGAGCTGTCAAGCTCACAATCCGGAGAGGACACTACTGAGAGTGAAGAAGAAGAGCAGCTTCCCAAACAAGTGCGGCAGCAACAGCAACAGCAGCAGACAAGTACAGGGTCCGGGAGTGACTCTGTGCCCAAGGGATAAAGGCCAAAGGTTCGTTGCGCCGAGGCGAGCTCGACACCCCGCGAGCCGCCAGGAATGTTGCCACATTTTGCACGGGGTGCTAAGTTTTGAAAAAACTGTAAGGTTGTTGCTTTGCCTCCCTCCTTTCTTCTCTCCCGTTCTTCTTCTTTCCATTTCTGCTCCTTGTTCTTCCATTTTATCTCTTTCATCTTTAAATTCATGTTTGTAAGCATCTCTGTCAAGTGGGCAAAAAACGCCCAAGAAAAGTTCTAAGTGTTGGTTTCCGCCCGATCGTTGCGATGGGCTGGCACACTTCATCTTGCGCACATGGGCATAAGAGCAAGGACCGTCAAAAATTCTAAGTGTTGAGCCGCCCAACTTCGCGCGACGTCGGACGGCGCACATATTCTAGTGCGAAATCGGGGGCATTAGAGGATCATATTGCGCGCTCACCTTTATGCGCCCTCGGACGGGAGAACAGGGAGAAGCCAAGAAGTGGCTAAGGCAGGGACCGCCCAACTGCGCCATTTCCAGGCTGCGCCGCCGTCTGACTGCGCTTCATTTTTGCGCGCTGCCGGGCGGAATCAGATTTCAAGGAAAACGACTAAGTGTCTTCCCTCCCCCATCATTCACCAGCGGGCTTCAGATGCTGACAGGTGCCCTACCTCGGGATTCGGATCAAGGTGTGACAGAAGTTGTGCTACTCAAGTGCTATTTGGATGGGTATGAACTGACAAGTTCTATTTCATCTACTCCCATTCAAGCCAGATTTGGCTTCCCACCCACCGTATCATCGCAGAGCTGACACGTTTCCAAGTGGACCTTACTGCCATTACTTTCTTACCTGCAGGGGTCAAGCATCAGCCGCTTTTTGCCGCTTTTGTCAGCTTTTGTATGCTTTGTCAGGTCTGGGACACTGGGACCATAATGTAATCGGGGGGATTTTACACTATATATAGCAGTCTCTTTTCATTGTATAAGGGTGGAAGGAAGGTATACTGCTAAGAAACTTACGTAGCTATGCATTTGCTTCCAAAATATAAAGTATACTTGGCTCTATTGGTTGTCTTTGTCTTGTATGCTGCCTTTGCTAAGTGTTTCTGCTTTATGTCGCTTATATTTCTGATTATTGTTATTCTGCATCTGGATATCAATATTGGCAATTAAGTAACTCTGGAGCACTAAAGTAAAGGATACATAAGATAGAATAGCACCATTAGTTTCTGCTTTACGCATTGTTTTGGATTGCTGCTAGTAGTAGTGATTGGTTCGTTACTGTGCTGCTTATCTTCCCCACCCGAAACAAGCATATTTATGTCTCTTTTCGTATTTGCTAAATCCCTTTCCTGCACTCTAAGCTAAACCACCCAAGTTGAGAAACCAAAGGTGTCGGCCTCCTCCGGAGATTGGCTCGGAAGGCATTCCTTCCTCCCGGCCTTTCAATCTGTTGGGCGAATCTAGGGCGCAATTAGATTAAAATCCTATCCTAGTGGCAGATTCGTAACCAACAGTTATGAAATTCTGCAATGGCCAAGAATACATCCAAACATAAATAGAATTCACATAGGTCAAGAAAACGAGTGAAATCTATTAATATGCAATCCTTCCAAATCTCCTTCATCTAGGAGTTAAATTCACCCAAACCAAGACCAGCCAACTTCCAAATCTCCTTCATCAAGGAGTAAAATTCACCCATCATAACATTCTCCACACTTGCTAACTAAAAACCTCCTCACATATTTGGGGATTACTTGTAGAGGGGCAGATAGCAAAGTTGAGGTTCACTTGTAGACAAAGGACTAACAAGTGTAGATACACTATGCATAATAATAGGCTCTCTCTCTATGTCAGACTGCAATAAAACATCACCAAGGACCACAACAAGAACATCTAAATATGATTTAGTGGGAACAGACTTGGAGGACTCCTCAAATGGTGCTCAGTTCTCTTTGAACTATACGTTGCTTCAAGTGATAAATTATCGAGGCCATAGATCATACATAATGGATCTTCCTCTGAATCCTCATTATATCCCACAAAATTACATTTGTTGTTTTTGGACAACACCTTAATTTTCTTTTCATCTGGATGTGAAACCATGCATTACAACCAAAAATCCTAAAATGGGCAGCAATAGGGTTTTTTTCCACACCAAGTTTATTCAAGATTAATATTTCAAACAGCCCAATTAGGCATCCAATTCCAAATGTACACTAAACAGCTGACGACCTCTACCCAAAACGTGTAGTCCATGTTTCTGGAGTATACCATATATCAAGCCATCTCAATAACGGTTCAACTTTTCCATTCTGTCACCCTGATTTGTTAAGGTGTATATGGAATAGCATCCTCATGTTTAATGTCAAATTGGCTGCAGAAATTCTTAAAGGCATTGTTCACCTACTCCATTCCATTATCAATCCAAAGGAATTTTATGAACTTGTCACTTTGTATTTCAACAAAACATATAATCTCTTTTAACTTCCCAAGCACTTATCTTTTGAATTAAGAAAATAAACCACGATACGTCTAGATAAATCATCAACGAAAGCGAGCAAAAATTTCAACTTGACAGACATAGCTTATCCATCACTCCCATAAGGTTGTCATACACTATCTGTAAAGGTGTCTACGCCCTCCAAGTTTTGTCACAAACCTTTCTCAAGGTATAGATACAAACACCATATTTTTGAGAAATAGTGGGCAAGCCATGGACTGTGCCCAACCTAACCATCAACTGAAGACTCTTAAAATTTACATGGTCAAATCTATCATGCCATGAGTCTACTTTCTTCCCAGCTTCAGTAATCTCAACGTTGAAAGCAAGTTTACACTGAAAGTAGGTACATGATAGACATTTGAAATTTATCCATTTTCTAATTCAGCATCCACAGTTCCAATACCTATTGACCCCACATTTCTTATTTTTGTCAACATTTTTAAATATTGTGGGTATTGTCTATAATCTACTCACACTTTGCAAACTTTTGCGGGGTGGATGAAACAAAGGTAGTAGAGAAAGCATTAGCACAATGTTTTTCATCATAGTCAAGGTTGGAATTATTTATATCCTAATCGTCGCATTTTTAATTCGTGTTCAAATTTATCAAACATAAAATGTGAGAACCATTTGCCACTGAAAATATTTTAAAATTCAGATAGTCCAAGTTATTTTTAAAATGTAGACACTTCAGATTTCTAAGGCAAAGCATGCACTCACATAGGAGAATGACATTAAATGCACTCTTAAAGTCTAGATCCACTTACAGAAATCAAGTATAGCATTCATAGACAAAGAAATGATGAATTTTAAGCTATGTGTCCAGTTGAAATTCATCTATTGATTCATGATGTATTTATTTTCGACTTCCAATGGGTTTTATCTGAGTAGTTCCGAATTCAACAAATTCCAAATTTATCAATTAAATTGGTTGAATGTGGAAACTAAGATTATAGCTCCTTTGTGATTTCTTGAAGTCAGACTGCTTTTGATTCATTATGCTGGAAATTCGCCTTCTTCGGTGGTACCAGCTGCCTCTTTCTGGAAGTTTTGCTATCTACCAACAATGTAACCAAACCAGAACCAAGCTTATTTGTATTAATTAATTTTTCCTTTTCTACTTCTAGCATTAGAATATTTTCTAATGAACACCTATCAGTTTCAACGGAAATAGTATTTCCATATGAAAGCTAGAAACAACATCATACTCAAGAAAACACTTGCAAAACAAGATGGTTATAATATTTATCCAGGTTGACATATTGCGAACATGCTTCACACAACAAAGAGTTTAGTATGTTGAACTTTCCAAGGTAATCTTCAATCGAAATCAACAGGCTTCATTTTGCTCATTTTACAACTGATTTGAACAATGTTGACATCACCACTTTGGAAAAATTTGAATTAATATGTTCCCTCCCATGCCATCCTTATCATGGATGTAATCATTATAATGTAAACAATCTTCTACTACCAATGCAAAAAAGTCCTGTTGTCACATTTTGCACGGGGTGCAATGTTTTCAATTTTTGTAAGGGAGCTGCTCTTCTCTCTTCCCTACATTCTCATTTTTCCCTCTTTCTCTTGAGCCCCTCAGTCAAATCTCAAAAATGACAGCAGTTGCGCCCTCCAGTTGGAGCTTTCACACAGTAAAGAGCATGCTGAGGTGTTCGGGTTTTCGCGGGCCATAAACAAGGGCGATAAAATGGACAAAATGAGCTCTGGATATTTTATCATTGCAGATCTTCTCGCCAGCTTTCCGACGATATATTATAATAGACGATCGGGTTAGCGGATAAAAAGTTATGGTCCCGGGAAGCAGAACCAGGAAACCCAGTTTTGGTGCGAAGTCCGACTTCTCCCAGTTTTGGTGCGAAGTCCGACTTCTCCCAGTTTTGGTGCGAAGTCCGACTTCTCCCAGTCTTGGTGTGAAGTCCAACTGCGCCCTTCTTTCTGGGCTCACCTTGTAGCAGGCTGGCAGGATGGCAGGAAAAATGACTAAGTGCTGGGCGAAGTCCGACTTCGCAACGAAGTCGGACTGCTCCCCCTTTCCAGGGCGAAGTCCGTACGGCGGCAGAAATCAGCTTTCACCTGTGCGCAACCCGACTTCGCAGCGAAGTCGGAGTGCGCCCTCGACGAGTGCGCAATAGGGGAATAAACTCGAAATGCACCCAAGGCATGAAGGCCTTCCCGATCGCGTCGTTTCTGCCTGCGCAACCCGATGGCGCTCGATCCTCGGGCGAAGTTGGATAGACTGCCTTTCAAGGCAGACACGTGTCAAGCAGCATCATCCGACAAGTGTCCAACTTTGGGATCCGAGCCAAGACATGACCGAGGAAAGGACAAGCATGGGCTGCACTACTTATGCCAGTTGCCTCATTTAAGACTGATGTGAGTTTCCACCTGCCTCAGCTACCCGCATTCTTGTCAATGTGAAGTTCTACCTAACTCGCTGCCACGTGGTTGTTCAACCTTCAGGGAGACCATGCCGATAGTACAGTCCAGCCCGACAGAAGTCAGCATCAGCAGTTCCGCGGCTACTTTTGTCAGCTAATGATTGACTAGGACTTTGTGCCCATTAATGTAACGGGAGGGACTCGGGCTATAAATACCCACCATGTTTTCATTGTAAAGTGGTGGAAGGGGAATGTCTGTTAGGGAACCATTGTAGCTGTGCTTCTGCTTATCAATATAAAGTATATACCTGGCTCTGTTCTACTGCTTTTATTCTTTATGCTGCCTCTCCTTGATATTTTTGCCTTACGTTTTCCTGTGTCATGGCTTGTTGATTCACTTGAGCATTTGGTGGTCAGGTATTCCCGAGGTATTTCTTGTGTCATGGCTTGTTGATTCATTTCGGCATTTGGTGGCCAAGTACTCCTGGACTTCATAGATCAAAGGATACATAGGATAAATTTAGTAGCAGTTCCTTCAGTTGTGTGTTACGTTGTTGTCCGTAGTGGTGATTGATGCGCTGCCGTACTGTTAGTTCCTTGTAGGGAATGTCTGTTAGGGAGCCATTGTAGCTGTGCGTATAAATTCTCTGCATAACACATATACTTGGATCTGACATTTCTTGGTTACTTTTTGTATTTATGTACCGTCCGTAGTGGTGATTGATGCGCTGTCGTACTGTTAGTTCCTTGTAGGGAATGTCTGTTAGGGAGCCATTGTAGCTGTGCGTACACTTCTTTATATAAAAAGTATACTTAGGTTTTGCAGTTCCTGGTTATGCTTTGTATTTATGATGCGATAAGTAGTGGTGATTGATGTGTTGTCGTACTATTAGTTCCCCCCACCCAACTCCAATCACATCTGTAAATTCTTTCCGCATTTTTATCTCTTTCCTGCACTCTTATCTTACTAAACCCCGTAGGTAGCCGGCCTTCTCCGGAGATTGGCGCAGAAGGCATCCCTTCCTTCCGGCCTTTCAATGTTGGTTTGCGGGTCCGGGCGCAATAGCAACAAATCCTTTCCTCATGGCGGATTCGTAACCAACAGTTTATGGCACGCCCGATGGGACACTTTGAGTCCCACATTTGGAAGATCTCAAGCTCGTCCTCACTCGGGCTGACAGTTTCTTTCCGAATACTCGGTGGGACAAGGAAGTTTCTCACCCCCAAACAGAATCGAAGCACTCGTGCTCGCTTCATTGCTGTTCAAAATCAGAGCACCTGGCGACTTTGCACGTTCATATTCTCTGAGTCCGAAAGACCGGTCCTAACGCCTTCGTGCAAACGAGAAGGTGGCGAGCGAGGAACCCGGGAAACCAGCCTAACTTTACGAAATTAATACCAACGCTCCAGGCGAGCGCGTCAGGCTGGCTGATTACCAAGCTCGCATAGACGAATCCGTGAGGTGAGACGAATAGTCTCCATATTTTAAGGAAGCCCGAGTTGGTGAATCTTTGGCTTGCCTTCATCTGGCAAAATCACCTGGCGACTCCGACTGAGCTGAAGATCCAGATTTCTTGATCGCAAGCGCCCTTTTTTTAAGCTAATAGAAGACACCCCGGAGGAATCAAGGTTTGGTGAGCAGCCTCGACCTCACAAGCGGAGAAATGAATGTTCACCTACAGTCTCCACCGTGGTGGTATTGGCTCCAACCATCACCGCAACCGGTAACCGAAGACAGCTCCCATCTGAAAAATCTCCTTGCCACATCGTTCATCAATTGTACGGGTACCGGCATGAAGGACAATCTGCCACGTTGCACCATGTTCGCAACCTGGCAAACTTTGGGAGGCCAGTCGGACTTCAAAGATCATCTGAAGTACAATCAGATCTGGTCCGGACACTACAGGTTCACCGGATAGGCAATCAAAGCTAGATTTGTGTTGGCGGCATGCCAATAATGCCGCAAAATTTTGTATAAATAATCCGGCTAGTATTCAAAGTTTTAGTTGTTTTTCTTATTTTAGTTTGTGCGGTTCTTTTTTTTCAAGTGTTCTAAGAGGACAGCGAGGGTGACTCTGTTGCCCAATGGATGAAGGCATGGATTCTTTGCGCCGAGGCGAGCTCGACACCCCGCGAGCCGCCAGAAATGTTGTCACATTTTGCACGGGGTGCAATGTTTTCAATTTTTGTAAGAGAGCTGCTCTTCCCTCTCCCTCTTCCTCTCTTTCCTCTTCCTCTTCTTCCCCCTTTCTCTCTCTTCCCTACATTCTCATTCTTCCCTCTTTCTCTTGAGCCCCTCAATCAAATCTCAAAAATGACAGCAGTTGCGCCCTCCAGTTGGAGCTTTCACGCAGAAAAGAGCATGCTGAGGTGTTCGGGTTTTTCGCGGGACATAAACAGGGGCGATAAAATGGACAAAATGAGCTCTAGATATTTTATCATTGCAGATCTTCTCGCCAGCTTTCCGACGATATATTATAATAGGCGATCGGGTTAGCGGATAAAAAGTTATGGTCCCGGGAAGTAGAACCAGGAAACCCAGTTTTGGTGCGAAGTCCGACTCCTCCCAGTCTTGGTGCGAAGTCCGACTTCTCCCAGTCTTGGTGCGAAGTCCGACTTCGCCCTTCTTTTTGGGCGCACCTTGTAGCAGGCTGGCAGGATGGCAGGAAAAATGACTAAGTGTTGGGGCGAAGTCCAACTTCGCAGCGAAGTCGGACTGCTCCCCCTTTCCAGGGCGAAGTCCGTACGGCGGCAGAAATCAGCTTTCACCTGTGCGCAACCCGACTTCACAGCGAAGTCGGAGTGCGCCCTCTGACAGGTGCGCAGAAGGGGAATAAACTCAGAAATGAACCCAAGGCATGAAGGCATTCCCGACTGCGCTGTTTTCTGCCTGCGCAACCCGATGGCGCTCTGATCCTGGGCGAAGTTGGATAAACTGCCTTTCAAGGCAGACACGTGTCAAGCAACATCATCCGACAAGTGTCCAACTTTGGGATCCGAGCCAAGACATGACCGAGGAAAGGACAAGCATGGGCCGCACTACTTATGCCAGCTGCCTCATTTAAGACTGATGTGAGTTTCCACATGCCTCAGCTACCCGCATTCCTGTCAATGTGAAGTTCTACCTAACTCGCTGCCACGTGGTTGTTCAACCTTCAGGGAGACCATGCCGAGAGTACAGTCCAACCCGACAGAAGTCAGCATCAGCCAGTTCCGCGGCTGCTTTTGTCAGCTAATGTTTGACTGGGACTTTGTGCCCATTAATGTAACGGGAGGGACTCGGGCTATAAATACCCACCATGTTTTCATTGTAAAGTGGTGGAAGGGGAATGTCTGTTAGGGAACCATTGTAGCTGTGCTTCTGCTTATCAATATAAAGTATATACCTGGCTCTGTTCTACTGCTTTTATTCTTTATGCTGCCTCTCCTTGATATTTTTGCCTTACGTTTTCCTGTGTCATGGCTTGTTGATTCACTTGAGCATTTGGTGGTCAGGTATTCCCGAGGTATTTCTTGTGTCATGGCTTGTTGATTCGCTTCAGCATTTGGTGGCCAGGTACTCTGGACTTCATAGATCAGAGGATACATAGAATAAATTTGGTAACAGTTCCTTCAGTTGTGTGTTATGTTGATGTCCGTAGTGGTGATTGATGCGCTGCCGTACTGTTGGTTCCTTGTAGGGAATGTCTGTTAGGGAGCCATTGTAGCTGTGCGTATAAATTCTCTGCATAACACATACTTGGATCTGACATTTCTTGGTTACTTTTTGTATTTATGTACCGTCCGTAGTGGTGATTGATGCGCTGCCGTACTGTTAGTTCCTTGTAGGGAATGTCTGTTAGGGAGCCATTGTAGCTGTGCATACACTTCTTTATATAAAAAGTATACTTAGGTTTTGCAGTTTCTGGTTATGCTTTGTATTTATGATGCAGTAAGTAGTGGTGATTGATGTGTTGTCGTACTATTAGTTCCCCCCACCCAACTCCAATCACATCTATAAATTCTTTCCGCATTTTTATCTCTTTCCTGCACTCTTATCTTACTAACCCCCGTAGGTAGCCGGCCTTCTCCGGAGATTGGCGCGGAAGGCATCTCTTCCTATCGGCCTTTCAATGTTGGTTTGCGGGTCCAGGGCGCAATAGCAACAAATCCTTTCCTCATGGAGGATTCGTAACCAACAGTTTTTGGCACGCCCGGTGGGACACTTTGTCCCACATTTGGAAGATCTCAAGCTCGTCCTCACTCGGGATGACAGTTTCTTTTCGAATACTCGGTGGGACAAGGAAGTTTCTCACCCCCAAACAGAATCGAAGCACTGGTGCTCGCTTCATTGTTGTTCAAAATCAAAGCACTTGGCGACTCTGCACGTTCATATTCTCTGAGTCCGAAAGACCGGTCCTAACGCCTTCGTGCAAACGAGAAGGTGGCGAGCGAGGAACCCGGGAAACCAGCCTGACTTTACGAAATTAATACCAACGCTCCAGGCGAGCGCGTCAGGCTGGCTGATTACCAAGCTCGCATAGACGAATCCGTGAGGTGAGACGATCAGTCTCCATATTTTAAGGAAGCCCGAGTTGGTGAATCTTTGGCTTGCCTTCATCTGGAAAAATCACCTGGCGACTCTGACTGAGCTAAAGATCCAGATTTCTTGATCGCAAGCGCCCTTTTTTTAAGCTAATAGAAGACACCCCGGAGGAATCAAGGTTTGGTGAGCAGCCTTGACCTCACAAGCGGAGAAATGAATGTTCACCTACAGTCTCCACCGTGGTGGTATTGGCTCCAACCATCACCGCAACCGGTACCCAAAGAGGGCTCCCGTCTGAAAAATCTCCTTGCCACATCGTTCATCAATTGTACGAGTACCGGCATGAAGGACAATCTGCCACGTTGCACCATGTTCGCAACCTGGCAAACTTTGGGAGGCCATCCGGACTTCAAAGATCATCTGAAGTACAATCAGATCTGGTCCGGACACTGCAGGTTCACCGGATAGGCAACCAAAGCTAGATTTGTGTTGGCGGCATGCCGATAATGCCGCAAAATTTTGTATAAATAATCCGGCTAGTATTCAAAGTTTTAGTTGTTTTTCTTATTTTAGTTTGTGCGGTTCTTTTTTTTTCCAAGTGTTCTAAGAGGACAACGAGGGTGACTCTGTTGCCCAATGGATGAAGGCATGGACTCTTTGCGCCGAGGCGAGCTCGACACCCCGCGAGCCGCCAGAAATGTTGTCACATTTTGCACGGGGTGCAATGTTTTCAATTTTTGTAAGGGAGCTGCTCTTCCCTCTCTTTCTTTCCTCTTCCTCTTCTCCCTTTTCTCTCTCTTCCCTACATTCTCATTTTTCCCTCTTTCTCTTGAGCCCCTCAGTCAAATCTCAAAAATGACAGCAGTTGCGCCCTCCAGTTGGAGCTTTCACGCAGTAAAGAGCATGCTGAGGTGTTCGGGTTTTTCGCGGGCCATAAACAGGGGCGATATAATGGACAAAATGAGCTCTGGATATTTTATCATTGCAGATCTTCTCGCCAGCTTTCCGACGATATATTATAATAGGCGATCGGGTTAGCGGATAAAAAGTTATGGTCTCGGGAAGCAGAACCAGGAAACCCAGTTTTGGTGCGAAGTCCGACTTCTCCCAGTTTTGGTGCGAAGTCCGACTTCTCCCAGTTTTGGTGCGAAGTCCGACTGCGCCCTTCTTTCTGGGCGCACCTTGTAGCAGGCTGGCAGGATGGCAGGAAAAATTACTAAGTGCTGGGGCGAAGTCGGACTGCTCCCCCTTTCCAGGGGGAAGTCCGTACGGCGGCAGAAATCAGCTTTCACCTGTACGCAACCCGACTTCGCAGCGAAGTCGGAGTGCGCCCTCTGACAGGTGCGCAGTAGGGGAATAAACTCAGAAATGCACCCAAGGCATGAAGGCCTTCCCGACTGCGCTGTTTTCTGCCTACGCAACCCGATGGCGCTCTGATCCTGGGCGAAGTTGGATAAACTGCCTTTCAAGGCAGACACGTGTCAAGCAGCATCATCCGACAAGTGTCCAACTTTGGGATCCGAGCCAAGACATGACCGAGGAAAGGACAAGCATGGGCTGCACTACTTATGCCAGCTACCTCATTTAAGACTGATGTTAGTTTCCACCTGTCTCAGCTACCCGCATTCCTATCAATGTGAAGTTCTACCTAACTCGCTGCCATGTGGCTGTTCAACCTTCAGGGAGACCATGCCGAGAGTACAGTCCAGCCCGACAAAAGTCAGCATCAGCAGTTCCGCGGCTGCTTTTGTCAGCTAATGTTTGACTGGGACTTTGTGCCCATTAATGTAACGAGAGGGACTCGGGCTATAAATACCCACCATGTTTTCATTGTAAAGTGGTGGAAGGGGAATGTCTGTTAGGGAACCATTGTAGTTGTGCTTCTGCTTATCAATATAAAGTATATACCGGCTCGTTCTACTTGCTTTTATTTTTTATGCTGCCTCTCCTTGATATTTTTGCCTTACGTTTTCTGTGTCATGGCTTGTTGATTCACTTCAGCATTTGGTGGTCAGGTATTCCCGAGGTATTTCTTGTGTCATGGCTTGTTGATTCACTTCAGCATTTGGTGGCCAAGTACTCCTGGACTTCATAGATCAGAGGATACATAGAATAAATTTTGTAGCAGTTCCTTCAGTTGTGTGTTACGTTGTTGTCCGTAGTGGTGATTGATGCACTGTCGTACTGTTAGTTCCTTGTAGGGAATGTCTGTTAGGGAGCCATTGTAGCTGTGCGTATAAATTATCTGCATAACACATACTTGGATCTGACATTTCTTGGTTACTTTTTATATTTATGTACCGTCCGTAGTGGTGATTGATGCGCTGTCGTACTTGTTAGTTCCTTGTAGGGAATGTCTGTTAGGGAGCCATTGTAGCTGTGCGTACACTTCTTTATATAAAAAGTATACTTAGGTTTTGCAGTTTCTGGTTGTGCTTTGTATTTATGATGCAGTAAGTAGTGGTGATTGATGTGTTGCCGTACTGTTAGTTCCCCCCACCCAACTCCAATCACATCTGTAAATTCTTTCCGCATTTTTATCTCTTTCCTGCACTCTTATCTTTAACCATAAAACCCCATAGGTAGCCGGCCTTCTCCGGAGATTGGCACGGAAGGCATCCCTTCCTTCCGGCCTTTCAATGTTGGTTTGCGGGTCCAGGGCGCAATAGCAATAAATCCTTTCCTCATGGCGGATTCGTAACCAACAAGTCCTTGAGTCTTCATTTGACCTATGCAATATTTTTTTGTTTTTTCTAACCCCATTTCCTTTATGATGTTCAAAAGGCCCTTGCAATGAAATAAATCTTTTTTTTTTTCATTTTTCTTTTCTTTTCTCCAGCTTCCAAAGCTAAAAATTATGGCCATGCAACTTTTTGTTAAAAGAGATAACAAACTGATAGAAATGGAAAGAGTGAACACTACTAATATAAGGCTCTGAAGAAAAAACCCTCACCCTAAAACTTGGAATGATTCAAAAACAATAGAGAATCCAATTTAGCAACAGAAAAGAAAGATCCTTAGAATGATCACAAATTCCTATTTGCAAAATTCCAGCCCAACCCTAAAAAGGTAGACTTCTGGGCACAAATTACAAGGTCATCCAAAAATGTCATACAGATACATAATCATACCTTGAAGCAAATTCTATTTAAAAAAAAGGTACCTTGCTACAGAGGTCGTGATCTTCCTACCAGTCAAACTCTATTGAACTGAGATAATTGATTTGATTCAATTCCCAAGGTGGACCAAAAACGTCATAACATAGCAGAATTTCAGCTCGTAGAGAAACAACAAAAGGTTGTGCTCATCCCAAACCTTAACAGTAATAGACATTTGGGCATAACTTCCAAGGGCACCCAACCCATATGCCCTCCTTGAAAAATTTCATCCCAACCCATAACAGTAGTAGACTTTTGGGTGCAAATTCCAAGGTGACCAAAAAATATGATGTAGATGCAAAAGCATACCTTGTAGCAGAATATTAAAAAAATGATGTAGAGGTGGCCCAAGAAAGCCATAGTAAAGCAAACTTTTAGCTCATAGAGAAGGAACAAAAAGTTTCAACCAACATGCAAAAGATACAAAGTTTTAACAAAACTCCAACCAACCTTAGATCCAAGCATAAACTGCACCACTTATTGCTAAAGGGCCAAAAGCACAATTTATCTTCAACATGAACACTCCACACACAGACGCTACTATCCTATGGCATCAACAGCAGAAGGTGCACCACTTATTGGTAAAGGGCTAAAAGCACAATTTATCCTCAACATGAACACTCCACACACAGACGCTACTATCCTATGGCATCAACAGCATACCTTGTAGCAGAATATTAAAAAAATGATGTAGAGGTGGCCCAAGAAAGCCATAGTAAAGCAAACTTTTAGCTTATAGAGAAGGAACAAAAAGTTTCAACCAACATGCAAAAGATACAAAGTTTTAACAAAACTCCAACCAACCTTAGATCCAAGCATAATCTGCACCACTTATTGCTGAAGGGCCAAAAGCACAATTTACCCTCAAAAATGAACACTCCACACACAGACGCTACTATCCTTAGGCATCAACAGCAGGAGGTGACTCCGGTACCATGATAAAATATATTACTTAAAACAATAAAGTTACAGAGGGACTCAAGTAGAGAATATAGACTGAAGTAGTAGCCGCCATAAAGTAAAAAGAACTTGAGTAGAAAATAGCACATTTAAAAAAAGAGGACAGCCAAAAAATGGTGAATACCCAAGAGATAATTATTAGGAACTATGTATGTAAATATTAACACTGACAAATTCTTATAATATTGCAATGAGTAGATGCAATTGAGCTTGTATAGGGTCTTTGAGAAGAGATATCCATCCATTCCACATATTACATCCATATTTACTACGAGCATTTACTTTCGTCAAATCCAGAATGTCAAGCTATACAGAAATTGCTTAGCAGCATTTTAAATTTGAAAAAAATAAAAAATAAAATAAGGTATTTTTGTGATAAAAGTGCAGCCTTTGAAACCACCATTGAATCAAAATTTTTAAAGTAGATATTATCACATATATTTGGAATTTTTTTCCAGCCCTCAAGTCAATCTCTGTTAAAAAAGTGCAAATGTTTCCAAAAAAAATGGGAAAAGGTCACAATGTTTACCTATTTTTCGCCAATTAATTGCCAGTCCGATTTTTTCCACTCCTTGCCAATAAATTGCTGACCATGATATTTACAACTTTGTCTGAAACACCATATTCCTCATCATCCAGATCAGCTAGATTATCTAGATCAACATGTTAATTATTTTACTAATCATTTTAATTACCTGAACTTTCATCATCTAACAAATACTTTATTGCTCCACCTCTAGCATTCAGTTATATGTTTCTTCATGCATGGCTATGTCCCATACTTTAGGCACCTTTTAAATTCTCTCTGTAAACCTAGAATAAGTACTGTTGCTTTAGTTCATTGATCAAGGGTGGCTCTAACATTTATGGATTTAGAATTCTCCAATTATATTCTTATCTGCCTGTTTCTTATTTTGTTTAATATCACTAATTCATTAATGGCCTGCTTATCTGAATGCTATGCTCTGAATTTTGTTTTAAAATTATTTTAAGCAAAATAATTTTTTTAATCATCTTATGATTTGTTCATTCAGACTACAGCATATCCTTTCAAATTTTCTTGGAAACAGTCTTGCTTGTTTCTTAGTATCCAAAGTATTGTTATCCTCCCAATAATATTCCCAAGCGAAAGAGTGCATGATGGGGTCTTTGTTAGTCTCCTAAGAATTTGCAAAGTTTTGGCATATCAGATTGCTTGTGTTGTATATTTTACTTAAAATTCATCAGTCAATAATCAAAATTGCAGGTCTCTTTTCTAGTACTACTCCTACCACCAATGCACCTAAGGTTTCTTATTTTTTGGGTATAAACTATCAGCCCCTTTTCTCCCTTAGTGGGTAAAGTTGTTACATACCTTGCAAACAGTCTTTCCTTTATAGATAAGTGCCAAAGTTTGGCATAGACTCCTGCGATGCCCACCTTTAAATGAATATGACTGCCATTAACATCTTGTGGATGTTTTCTCCGCAACCAAACTGACCTTCTAACTTATCTTGAATTTGACACAGGCTTCCTCCAAGCATGAGATGCTAGGTTCACAAACATATACTTCACTTATCCTCTTTCTGTTGCTGCTATGTTGTGTTCACCAATATTTGCCTAATTAAGGGTCCATGTTCTTAGACAGCAAAGAGTACTAGTGAACCTAAAAACATACATTTGCATATGTGCATGCTATACAATTAAAGAAAAACTTTCACATGTAAGGATCCTGGGTTAATAAAAGGTAAGTTATATGATCAAGTGGCATTAGCTCAACTGGTTAGATTCCTCAATATTTAAAAGAGGAGACCAAGGTCCAAATCTTGCCAAGTGATGCATGGATAATATCCAATCTTTCTTGTAATACCACTATGTGGTGATGATGTAATACGGGTGGGGCCTGTTTCAATCCCATATAACCAATTGAAAAAAAAAAGGCAAGTTATATGAGTGAAAGGGTGTATGCGAGAGGGTTTTAACTCATAACCCTTCATCAAAGCCTGACAAAATTAATAAGTATAATCCAACTAAAGTCCATTACAAAAGATAAAAACCGCCGATTAAGGATATACACAATCCAAACAATGAATTGAACACAGCCCAACAATGGTACAAGTAAATTAATCCCATGATAGAACACTATAAGTGTAGGACTTTCAGAAATACGAAGTACACAAGCAATACACGACATGAGATACAAAACAATATTCTAACTTTACCAGCATTTGTTCCTCTGTAAGTGTCAACTGATCTAAACGTTTTCACTAGTAAAATTTCTAATATTCTTTATCTTTAGTAAATCTTGGATGACAAAATATCAGGAAAAGCATTGCAGATCTTGTAATAGATTGCAAATGGTTTTATAAGACCATCCACCTTGACATAATATCCAACCAAACAATTAATGTGACATCACAAACTAAGTGCTTGTGGCAGTAATAGTAAATCCGTATGACTATATTAAAGAATAATACACAGTGAATCCAAGAATTGGGAAAGCAAAGCTATGAACCTGCAACAAGATAAAAGGTTTGAACTAAATACATTTTTTTACCTCAAACATGACAAGAGTTGGCTCAATAACTTGCTCTGCCGCAGAGGCATTCATTGTTCCTGCTACTCCCGGTTCACCAAGTCCTGGAATATTACTCGAGGTTTTATTCTCACATAAACCAACCTCTATGTGCTCATCTGTACAGTCTGATGTTACAAGCCCATTATCTGCAACATCCTGTTGGAGTCGCCTTTTCTTTGACTCAGATCTGCCAACAGTTGCAGCATTTGAAAGACAATTTTGGGACTCAGAAAGATTCATATCACCATTTATGTTGGTACCGACATTTGTCAATTCCCCATCAGTTGCTTTTGATTCACTTTCCATTCCAACTTGTCCATCTGCTGATTCTTGTGCTTGTGCTGCTGTCTCTTTCTCATCATCATTAACAGCCGCAGGTGTTGGCAGAGATGCAAGTGAAGGTATGGCAAGATTTCTTTCCCATAATCCTGTCTGATCATTTCGAGTGTAGAGTTGAGGCTGTGCATACCATTCATGTCGATCAACAGTAACTAGCACAGACTGCCATCAAATACAGAATACAGAGAGTGTGAGTGGAACCGCAGAATCCTATGCAATCCCAAAATATGAGAATAGTAAGAATCTTCTATAAAACAAATCAGATTGATACAGATGCCATACGGTAATTACAAATATTAGAAAACAATAGTACAAGACATCATTCAAAAGACATCTGAAAAATGCATATACAAAATATCCCTACAACCCTACTCACCCTATATCAAAGTTTTTTATCTTTCCTCCCCCAACACACTCAACCCATTAAGTCTAGTAGAATTCAGAATGGTCCCTCGCAAATGACAATATAAATAAATTCAACATTGGTAAAAGCTGAAATGACAATGCAAATTTATGAATTCTATTTTCTAGACCACCTTTCAAAACCTAAGTTGGAGAATATTGATCACTTCTATTGAAGGAAAACATACATAAGTACGAATCAATTACTAAGTAAATATTCACGAACTAGTTTATATCAAGAGCAGTGGACATACAAAGGCTTTTCCAAACAAATTTGTTAAGAAGGTTATTTTCAGAAAACTTCCTTTGGAAGTTTGTTTGAAAAAAAAAAAATTAAAATAAAAAATAAAAATAAAAATGATATTAAACCAAAAAGAACAGAGCACAATAGTCTATCTAGATCTCAAAGCTAAAACATATACGAATAAATTTAGTTCCTAAATAGCAAGCTATTATGTTAATGATCTGTTTGTAAATTGCTTCCATGCAAAACAGGTACAAAGACAAGCAGACCTGAAAAGACACGAGCAGAAGGAGGAGAATGTTCCTAGCTAACTAGTTTTGATTGGTGCAGCTTATAGCGAAGCTTGATTGGTGCAGAGGGAGGAGAACGGTCAAGAGAGAGAAGTTTGATTGGTGCAAAACTTCTCTGGGCTTGCTGAAAATGTGATGAAGGCAGCATTGGGCAATTGGCACTTGGATGGAAAAAGAAGGAAAAGAATTCCTTCATATTGATTTCAAGTGGGAGAATGTTAAGAGGTGAAGTCAATATACAGATCTCCGATGATCTTCAGCAGAGTGGTGCATGGTGGTGTAGCTTATAGCCATCCTTTCTCACATCAAGAGGGGTTGCAGGGGTGAACCTGGTTCCCCCCTGCCCGGGAGTTTGGGGGCGGAGCCCCCAGAGGCGAAACAGACAGCCGTACAATTGTAAGATGCAGGACCCTCACAATTAATATAAGCAGCAATTAATTAACGCATTTTGGATGTATCTCGACTTTTCTGGAATCTTCTCTTGTTTTCCTATAAAAAAGGAATGACCCCTTGTATTTGTATATATAGAAGAAAGGGTGCAAATGTGAAATAGTTCCTTGAGATTAATAAAAGATTATAGCTGCCATTGCCCCGTGGTTTTACCTGCACACAGAAGGGTTTCCACGTAAATCTTGTGTATTGTTTTATTGTTGGTTTTTAGATTGCTTGCTTTTAATTTTCTAACAGACAGCCCACCTTTAAAAATCAAAAAGATGGCTGTAATTTTGACTTCTACTAAACATTCATACAGACAAATTCATGGTCAATACCTTAAGTTTGCACCACTTTGCAGCTCTTAATTGTGATCGAAATCCAACTATGTCAAATGTGATTGATGATTTCCAGATAAAAATATCCTACATACAGGAGTAACATGCATGGGCAAGATGTGAAGTGCACATTGACCGGGCATATGTTAACCTCACAGTATTTATGAAACTATTGTACATTAAAATGTTTACTTGAACGAATGCAACAAGTACATAAATTTAATGTCCTAATTAAATTAGTTCCCAGGATTAATTAAAGATCCTGCAGACTTAAATTATTTGTATGCTTAAAATGTTTTGTAGAAGCATGTAACTCCATAATCAATGATCAACATGCATTTCCGTGCATCGTTAGACCAATCAACCATGCGCTACCTAGGCATAGGGACCATCTACTTGTCATTTTCAGGTACCCATTTTACTTTTGTCTGTTTAGTTAGAATATGAGTAATATTAGCACTGGTATATTAACCTGCAGTGAGGCATACATTGCATGGAATTGTTGAACCAATTACAATAGACAAAAAGGAAAGAATATCATAGAAGAACATGCATAACTATTTTTTACAGAGTAACATAAAGACCATTGCAATTATCCTTCATAGGTGGAATAGTAAATATGTTCATACAAGACCATCAATAATCCATGCACAGCTATTTTGTTCTGAATAATATGTTCATTCAAGACAATAACCAATAATGAATAATCCAGTAATTACATTCATACAAGAACATTGCAAATATCCTTCTTGTAGGTGGAATAGTAATTATGTTCAGTGTGTGCAATGAGTGCATCATATAATCAAAATTATACGAGTTTTATCACACTATTCACAAAGTTTCAATATCTGCGCACAACAAAAACATAACTTTAATTTTATAAATACATATGACCATCTCAATGTTCTTCTACCTGATTCAATTTCCTCCACTTCCTCTGTGCTATTTTTGATTGATTAAATGTTGATTCCATTTACTTAGAGAATCAATTAACCTAATGGGATAACATCCTCAATTCATGAAAGTTTCTCTAAGTAGCAACCTATATCACCTCATATTTATTATGAAACTAATTCTTTGAACTTTATTAATTTGGTCAAGTAATGCCATCATATTAAAAATAAACATAAGAAATATTGGGATATATCAATCATTTCAACTGGGCATAGCATACTAGAAATTCTACTATAACTACAGAATTTGTATTTTAATATTTGGTATCATGTATATCTGTTTCATCCTGCCCCTTTACTATCATCATGAACATTAACATAATACACTTCATTCTATATATTTTTTTGAATTCTATGATACCTCAATAGATATGATCATTCTTATCAAATGGCATGAGCTCAACCTATTAAATTCCAAAAGTTTCAAGGAGATGACCCAAGCTTGAATCTTGTACACCGATACATGCATAATTGTCAGGCTGTTGTAATACCACTATGTGGTCATGATGTAATACAGGTGGGACCAATTTCAATCCCATATAATCAATTTAAAAAACTTAAAATATATATATATATATATATATATGATATATATATAATCATTCTTCTATTAAAAGCGATTGAATATTAAATCATTCGTTTGTTTTTCAAGGAATTTCTTTGCCATAAGAGTCAATAATTAAACATCCGCGAAGAAAATCATAAATAAATAAATATAGAAAAATAACAATTATACCTTGCTTCGATGGCGGTCAACATAGCTCACAAACTCCAAAGGTACTCGTGCCCCTCGAGATAGTTTAGACAAAACAGATATAAAATCTTCAACTCGTACAATTTCCTCCTCCGCAAATTTTTTAATGATAGCATGGCTAGGAACCCCAGCCCTTGACAACATATACCTATAATGTGCACAGGCATACTAACCAAAGTTATGCACATTTATTAAAGAAAACAACTTTAGAAATTTAAATTAAAATACTGATTTGATACACAATTAGATAATAATACACTAAATGAAAATGTTCATTATGTCATTCTTATATACCATTGATTTTTATCAATATTGTGTGTATATGGAAAACCCATCAAACTCATCGGTTTGCTCCAGACGGCACTACCAGTTCATAAAACTATGGGCTTAACTCCATGAGACAGTGTCACACTTGCTAAAATATGCTACGTTGTTGCAATTAAACATTGATTAATATCAGTGAACAATAGCTTAACCCCAATTCAAATCAATTCCATCCAGAAGGTGACATTATCCTACCCATGATGTCAATATAAGCAATAAGCTTCATGGTGCAAGCATTGATCTAAGCTTGAAAATCAGGGCTTACAGCAGCGACTTAGTTAACATATCAGCAATCTAGTCATCTGTTCAAATGAACTACATGGAGACAATGCCCTTCTGAATCAACTTGTGATCGTAATGACAATGGCTTTCAATATGCTTTTTCATATTCTTAGGAACTAGATTGTATGCCAAGTTGATAATACATTGATTATCACATAGAATGGTTGTGTTGTGCAAATCCAGGATCTTGAAGAAGGTTTCAGATCTATATGGCCTCTATAAATGCATTGAGCGCATCATGGTTCTCAGTTTTTGCAATGGATACACCCATTACATTTTATTTCTTCCAAGACCACACAATGGGTAACTAAAAAGGTAGCATGATGTCGATTTATGTTCATGTGCATCTCCGGCATAATCCAAGTCAATGTAGCCCTTCAACTCCAAGTTAACCCCATTCAAAATGTGATACCTTCGTTTAATCTCCCATGGATCTTGCATTGAATCTAGAAACAACGCTTATAGCAAAAGCAATATTAGGATTACTATAAGACAAATAAGTAACACTGCGAACAAGTTGAATGTATCAAGTGGCATCAATTTTGGTAAAAGCATAGAATTTGACAATTTTAATCTCTGATTGATCTAAAATTTGGCTTGAATTTCAATCCTTAATCTTAAACTTGTGCAAGAGGTCAAGAGCACATTTTGGCTGAGAAATGAATGTCTCAAATGTTTTGAAGCGCATTGATGCCCGAAACTATGTGTAGAAGCTCTAAGTTTATCATCTGAAAGATATCCTTTATCTTTGTATTGAGTTCATGAATCAACTTTGTCACTTCCAATGTCTATCAAGTCACCCACATATAAGGTAAACGTTATGATGACACTAAAATTGTGTGAAACCACTATTAATGAAGAAGCTATCAATTTTCTCACATCATTACCCCGGAGAATTTTTAAGCCCATCTGGATCACTTCCTTCAATAAGTCAGACTGCCTGATCTGTAAAGATTTCTCCATGCAAATCACCATTCAAAAGGCACTATTGACATCCATTTGAAGGGTTTCCCAACCATGCTTGGCAGCTAATAGTAGGACAGTTCTTATAGTGTTCAACTTGACCATTGACACAAAGTCTTCAATGTAGCCAACCTCGTCCTGTTAAGAAATTTTTTGACAACCACATCCCCTCCTAATGTATTTGCTCTCATAGATCCATTTACACTTGATGAAGGTTTTGCCCTGTCCTACACCAGGTGTCCCACTTTGAGCATTACTTCATGTTACAATAGATGTGCCCTTCATGTATTTGATCTTATACACCCATTTACAATTGATGATGCTTAGGCCCTTTAGATAACAAACCAAATCCCCAGTCTAGTTTTATACCAACTAACTGTGCTTCGAGGACATGGGCACCCTTAACCATAGTGCACAAGGACGTGAGCTTCAACTTCTTGCAAGGGTATCCCTGACTAACTAGGTTTGGGCACACGGTTGCTATTTGTTAACAACCTTAACATAATGTTTTTTGTCAAACCGTTGCTCTTTGCACCTCTTGACCATCCTATCTCTATGCTTCCCTCTAAATAGTCCAACCCAAACAGCCCTCTATTCCACCGAGTGTCCTACTTCAAGCAACCCTTCATGCTATATGATGGGTGTGCCCACTCCAAGCGACCTTCCATACTTCTTTGGGTGGCCCTTTTCACTCCGATGGATATATCACTTCAAGCAATCATTTGCATGTTGACAATCATCTTGTTAGCAATTCTAACAAGCCTCCCATTGATCGGCCCTCTGCACTTCAAAAAGCATCCCGCTCCAAGCAGGCCATCATCATATGTGTAATTAGGATGTACATGTAATTCAATGTTCAGGTAAGTGAATGCACAAGTAATTCAATAAGTCATGTAATGATGTGTCGAGGTAGTTAGTTGGAGGTTCAATAGGACGATGATGTGTCGAGGTAGTTGGAGGTTCGGTAGGATGATGATGTGTCGAGGTAGGTAGTTGGAGGTTCGGTAGGACGAATTTGGGGTTGCAACTACCTCCCTCTTCCTAGGTATAAAGAGACCCCCTCACAAATTCAAATCAGATGCATTCGGAGAGATACACATATATGCAGACCTGAAGATAAATAGAGAACATCCATTCAGCCATTGTTGTCTCCAAAGCTTATGGTGGTGTTGTGCATGTAATTGCATGAGTCTGTGAACCAATGATATGCTGTTGTAGATGATTGTGCATGGTTATCTAAGCATATTTCCAGTTATTTGTTCCTGTTCATTTCATTTCCAGATCTGAATATTTCTTTCCGAATGTTGTGAAATGTTGTGTGTTGCTCATATTTCCTGTCATTCATTATTCGTTGTTCCTTCAATTGTGGAATACCACTGATGTGCTACATGTATTGTAATATATAATTTCTGATGAGTCCCATTGGCCTACATTGGTCATCTATGAATGTTAATAGAATTGTCTTATCTTTTATGCATGCTGTCTATAATCTGTTTATAGAACTTATTTTCCAGATTTGATGCACTGTATAGATTATTTTCTTTAACTTTGCCTTGTTTGAGCAAATGAAGAATTAGTGCATATAGAGATTTTGAAATCAGATCAATTTGCTCTCACAATATCTATTTTATGAATATCCTTGAGTAATTTTAAATCATGTTGGTATCAGAGCTGTTAATTTCTTATCTTGTTGGATTGTACAGCCTTAACTCAAAAAGTATTAGGAATATAGGTTGTTAGGATAAATTTAAAAGTTTTAGCATCTGATTTACCAGCTGTAAGGAAAAAATTTGTTTGAAATTTTGGCATTTGATTCAGCAGCTGTTAGGATAAAGTTTGTTAGACATATTTAGCATTTGATTCAGCCTTTCAATAGTTTATATCAAGAGGTGTCACCCTTTAGTCTATTTTTAGAATAACTGTTAGCATTATATAGGATTCATGGTTATGAACTCAATTCACAGCATGTATTTTTTCTGTAAATTGCTTTAGAATACAAAGCCATTGGCATGGCCTGTGAATTTCTCCTACATCGGTATCAGACCTATTTAAGTTTGCAGCTCATTCTTAACCTCTCTTAAAAAATTCACTACATACTCCTCCAAACTGTCCTTGTTGTAGTCTGTTTGTTTGTTTGAATGCATTCTAACCATTGTGCCTTACCTGCTAGATGTTGTGCATCTATAGTGCTGAAGTTTTAAAAAAACAAAAAAATTAAATTAAAATTAAAATTAAAAAAACCTATAGCATATTCTACTTAATAAGCATCGGTAGCCATATGGTACAGAATTGAAGGCGCTTGTGAGGAGGTTATGGATTCAAATCCCAGCTAACTCATATTTCAGAAATGTAGTGGAGATCTGCTAGTGTGAGCTCAGCGTAAAGCATAGTTAACTGGTTCGTTCCAGTTCAGACTTTGCAAGATGGACCAAACCGGTTCGGTTTGGTTTAGTCCTTTTTTCTTTTCTTTCGCAAATATATTAATATACTCGAAAAATAATAACAAAAGACAAAATATGGCTTTTAAAATATTAGCTTATACATTTATAAAGTCTAAAATAAAGTTGAACGTAGAAAATATGAAACAATCTGAATTTCTCTATGTTTTATTTGCATATATTAATATCTTTTAATGAATATTTTGTATGGGTGTATATATATTAATTATACAAAAAATTTTGAAGCCAACCAAACCTTCTAAGTTCTAACTTTTCTGGCCTTCCGAACCTCCAAACCAAACAGTACCTGGGAACTATAGTGCAAATATTTTGCATGAACAAAAGACCAATCAGCGTAATATTGAAGGCTCGAAGGTCAAAGCATCAAGCACCAAAGCAGTTCAAACATAATGGAAGGTCAGGTTGCCCGATATTTCTAGTAGACGATAACCATTCAATGTTGATTGAAGGATCACTTGACCAAGCAAATCAGAGGTGGGGATCAATGCAGATCAAAGGTCCACCATCTGAAGGAAAAGAGTTATTTGATTCATAGCAGAGCCGAGGTGTAATGTCCCAAAATAATTCTAGCATTGTAAATATTGTCTTTTGTGTCTTAAGTGTGTTTGGGCGTCATTGAGAGTATTTCATCATATTTTGTGGTTAAAATAGGAGTTATAGGGGTTAATAAGTGTGGTTTGACAAGTTTGAATGTTGGTATATGGGTTAGTAGAGTTAATTATGGTATTAGGAGGGTTTTTGTGTCAAAAACAAAGCTATATTATAGGCTTTGACAAAGTGACGTTTCGAAAGTTATTATTATTATTATTTCTTTTATTTCTTTGTTGGGTGGGTCCAATATAACTTAAGTGACTTTAAGTGATCTCAACATGAGATTAAATCATAGCCATTGGATCTTATGAGATTGAGATCTAATCTCAGCCCTCCATGGTTAAATCTAAGGCAGAGACTTAATCTCACTTTAGGGTTTGAGAATAAAAGGGACTTTAGGGTTTCATTTGTGAGCATTGTGAATTTGGAGAATTTGGAATTTGGGAGAGCTTTGCTCTTTTGGGCTCTTGCATTCTGCTGCAGGAGATTATTGGGGTTCCCTTTGGAGAGATCAATGGGAGGCTTGAAGGGGTAAAACCCTAGGGCTATCTACCCATTGATGAGGCAAATCCATTCAGGGTTTGCATGTGTGCATCCATTGTTGAGATCAGAGGTTTCAAAGACTGTTTTTGGCATCAGATTTGAGAGGGTTTGGAACCCTAGGTGGAGCACTCAGCCTGGGAAGTGATTCATTGGCCAAATATTGCTCCAGGAAGTGAACGTCCAGCCTTGGAGAGGTTGTTATTGCAATTTTGGAGGCAGTTTTGTGTTTGACAAGTGCATATCATATTTGTAAGGGTTTCTTAGTCTATTTCTGTTGTGGCAAATATAAATAAAAAAATCAAACTATTCTGCTGTTATTTCTGTTGTATTTTCCACTTTTCTGCAACTTAGGTTTTGAGCAATATTTTGTTGTAAAATTCTGCAAGTGTTTTTTTTTTCCTGAGTTGGTATATTACACGAGGTTCCCTATTTGAGAGCATTATAGAGCAGAATTTCTCCATTGCCAGTCAGAATAGGCCATTCCAGAAAGCATGACAAATATTCGAACTTTCATTTTCACAAATTCTCAAAAATGAACCAGGAGAAATTACAATAAGTGCAGTTGTAAGATACTCAATAATTATGAGTATTATGATCTGGCTAACATTGTCCTTGAAAATAAGGCAAGAATAGCTGATAATAGGGATGATTATGACAAGAGACATAAGGAAGCTTTCTTGCTTCTAAAGTTATTTGTTGCAACATCAATTAGGTTCTCACACTCTAAAAGAGCTTAGAGGACAAGTATTAGATGTTTGAATCTCGACATGGTTTGTACATCAGAAAAACCTTTGATTTTCATCTCAGTTGTAAGAAGGCGGATCTATTTTAGAGGATCTCATGCATCTGAAGGATCTGTAAGATCAATTGACAGCCATTCAGAAAACAGTTCAAGATGAAGACATGGCTTCCTTTATATTGCGCCTTACATCCATCTTATGATTCTTTTCTATAGAATTTGCATTTGATTGCAGAGACCTAGACTCTAGAATTTCAGAAGATTTCTAAACTGTTTCTGCTAAAGAAGTAAAGATAGATCAACCTCGAGCACAAATAGTGCATTCACTAACAAGTCCTCAATGGCAAAGGCATCAAAGTTCCAAACAATCACCTAACAAGAAGCAAGGTGATGCCTCTAACAAATCTAGAACCATTTATTTTTACGGGAAGAAGCCTGGTCATTACAAAAGAGATTGCAGAAAGCGAAAAAGTAAAGCAAGTAAACAAATATCCAAGCAAGCCAGTGTTGCTGAGATAACAGGCAAAATGAAAAGTTTGCTTTTGTAACAACTTAGTGGCAGTCAGCTAAATCCACCATCTTGTACTTTGGATCAGGTGCACCCAGACATTACACATGCCAAAAAGAATAGTATGTATCTTTTGTGAATACAAAGTAGATATGAATCTGTTTCCTTAGGAGATGGTTGGACATTTTGTTGGACACGATAATGTTAGTATCATAGTAAATAATGACTTCGCCTACATCTTCAAAACTGTATGATATGTTCCAGATATGAACAAAAATCAACACTATGAATCTCTTTGAATGAAAAGAAATCATGATATTGGTCTAGAACATCTCATAAAGTCCTCTCAATCTCATTGTTACCATCTCAATTAGATGTTCTTTCTTGACAGTTTTCTCCACAAACTATGCAACTCCGGCCAAGACTCTGTAACTTCTCCAACATACAAAAATGCTCAAATTTCCTTTAAAATCCCTCCTTGTCTTATAGGGAGACAAGTTTGTCTCTGGATGAAAAGAGAAAACGATGAGGTCTCCCCAACCACTATACAAAGATATCCCCTCAAAAATTCACCACATACCAGACAAAGAACAATTGTAGACGGTGATCACTTGCCTCTTCTAATCAAACAAAAATCAAAAGCATAGAATCAACACCCTCACTTTCCTACCATGTTGAATTTGAGCATGATCTAAATTTATTTCCATAGCAAAGCAAGATAGTGACCACAAATAAATCTAAGACAATGTCAACAGACAACATGAAAATATGGATAACACAGCCTTGATCAAGGAGAATGAAAACTTTGCCATTGATGCATGCATGTTAACTGTTTAACGCTATCAGATTTACCCTGTCTTGCTTTTCTGTCTTATCTTATTTGTAAAGTTACTTGTTTGTTATTTTTCAGCTTGGAGGGTTTTTTTTACCTTAATCCTGTATATTGGAACTTATAATATCCTTGTGTTGAGAAATGTAGCTCGGACAAGAACTTCTTGCACAGGCTTCAGTATGAACATGCTAGAAGTGGTTCGATACATTTCGAATTCTATTTTGTTTTAAGTGATTCTATTTTGAAATTCATTTAAGTGATTTTCTATTTTGAATTCACTTAAGTGATTTTCTATTTTGTAATTCACTTAAGTGATTCTATTTTGTAATTCACTTAAGTGTTTTTCTATTTTTAACCATACATCTCAAGATGAGATGAGATCTAATCTTAGGGTTAGAGAGATTAGGGTTACCTTTTAAAGGATAAAAGGAGAAGGTCAAGAGTGTTTTACACACAGAAAGAAAAGAAGGTGAACAAATTGCGGAAGGAGAACTGCAAGGCTATTGTGCAGAGGTGAAGAGTGATTTGCTGGCCAGAAAGGCAGCAAGAGAGCAGGCTGTCCTGCTGTAACTGTAACCTCCTCCATTATATAAAATATGCAGGTTTTGTAGTATATTTTCTGCTGTTCATTCTGTTTATTTTTCCAGCCATTTGTGTGATTGTTGTATGTTTAAAATAAATTCATCTCAGATCTGATTTTATTTAGAAATATAGGGCAGCAATTATCTAGGGTTAGGAAAATTTACATGGTATCAAAGCTAGGTTCTGTGATTGAGATCCTCAAGGGTTTACAGCAATAGATCAATGCTGGATATTTAAAAAAAAAAAAAAACAGCAGTTTAAGGGTTTCATATTTGTGCTTGAAGGACTAAGCTTATTTGCAGGACAACTTTTTTGAGTCATTCATATCAGATCTGAAAGTTTGTACAGCAAATCTCAGAGATGGCAGCAGCTAGCCTCAGATTTGAGGATAGATTGGAAGGTGCCTCCAATTTCTTGCCCTGGAAAGTTAGGTAATGTTCTTATTGGAAGAGAATGATCTCTAGGATGTTGTCAAGTATATTGTGACTCTGCCTACAGATCCGCAGCAATTGGCAGCTCACAGAAAGAAGGAAGTGAAGGCCAAGCGGATGATCTTGGATGCAGTGACGGATCACCTGATTCCTTACATATCCGAGAAGACAACGCCAAAGGAGGTGTTCGATGCCCTGGTTA
Source organism: Wollemia nobilis (assembly GCA_028583015.1). Lineage (NCBI taxonomy): Eukaryota > Viridiplantae > Streptophyta > Pinopsida > Araucariales > Araucariaceae > Wollemia > Wollemia nobilis. The sequence goes on along the minus strand of JAQPPZ010000523.1, from coordinate 3,393,457 downwards.
GCTTCTACCAAAGCGAGAACATAAATAGAAAGATGATATTGCGGAACAAACTCAAATCTATGAAGATGACCAGATCTGACACCATTACCAATTACCTGATGAAGATCACGCAAATTCGTGATCAATTGGCAGCAGTTGGGGAGAAGGTTGAAGACACAGAGTTGGTGAACGTGGCACTTAATGGTTTCTCAATTTCATGGGAACCAATTGTCAAAGGCATCTGCGCTCGTGAGCACCTTCCCACCTTTAAGAAATTGTGGGATGATTTCATCCAAGAGGAGACTCGAATTGATCAAAGGCCAACAAGAAAGGTGGTGACGATAACCTAGTTCTCTTTGGGACAACCAAGAAGGGCAGACGTAAAGGACCCAACAAGGGTATGGTAAAGAGTGAGGAGTCAACCTCACAGTCAGGGAAGAAGGACTTGAGCAAGATCAAGTGCTTCATTTGTCATAAGCACGGCCATTATGCATCACAGTGTCCAAACAAGAAGGGCAAAGGGAAGCAACAACAAACACAGGTAGCAACCTCTGCAGAAATTCAGATGAGCGAGTTTGCTGCCAATCAAGAAGGATTTCTCATTGGTCTCTTGCCTTTCTACCAGCACGGTTCCGAGGGATGCTTGGTATGTGGACAGTGGGGCATCTTGGCACATGACATCAACCCAACAAGTGTTTTACCAGTCTACAAGAGCAAGACTCAGGGGTTCAGGTTGAGCTTGGTGATGATACCAAATATCCAATTGAAGGAATTGGTACCATTCATTTTCGACCTTGACACCATTCATTTTCGACTTTGTGTCAAGGAACTCTTTAGACTTTGATGATGTTTTGTTTGTTCCAGGTTTCAAGAAGAACTTGCTTTCAATTTTGGTTATGGAGGATAAGGGTTATGCAATGGAGTTCAAGAACCAGCATGTCCTTATTAGACCAAAAGGCACCTAAAGGTCGAGCTTTGATGAAGGGGCTGCCTCGGCCTCGCCCCTCTTAAAATAGAGAGATTGCCCAAACATTCATATTAGAGAGATATTTACCGAGACCCCCCAAGTTTTAAAGAGCTATCGAGATTTACCGAGAGTACTTTTATCCAACCTCTCCCCCACCGTTTAAAAGGGCCCTTTTTAAAACATGGGGGAGGGGCTATCGAAAAAGCTTTTTGGTAGTTCCTTGTCCGTACGATGCTGTCAAGATAGTAAGCTGAGTTCACTCATGATGCTTTCAAACGTTGCATGAATCGGAGCCTTGGATTAAAAAGGAGGGCCTATGTTCAGTACTTTAGGGAATCTGTTGTTCACCTTAGTGAACCTATGACCAGCAGTACTTCATGGCTTTACCCTACCTTTTCCATTAGTAGAATGATGCCTGCCTATGAGAGAGATAGAAGCTCATGAGATAGCTACACATTTCATACCCATATGTCTAGGCATCAAGGCATTTAATTTTGGGCCCCTCATTCCAAGAGTAGCACTGGCAGAGACTTCATATCTGGTAGCTTGGGCCAACTCTCTTAATTGGTTGAAACATCTACCTGTGAGTCTCATGCCCATTAAAATTGGTTGAAACATCTAATTGGTTGAAACATCTACCTGTGAGTCTCATCCGAAATATCAAACCGAAAGTTGGGATACCAAATGAGAAACAATGGTCTTCCATAAACATTGCTTCTCCATCAACATACCAACAATTTTGGTTGATCCTATTATCATCTTTATTCTCTCCCATGAGAATTTTAGGTGCATTATCCATAATACACTCTTCATTTATCTCCTCCATGAGATATTTTTTATCACTTTTTCTTCTATCAACAACAAATCCTCTTCTTCCTCCTCGTCCTCTTGAGGAATACACACCTCTTCTTATATTTTCATCACAAAATTCAGCAACATATGCTTCCTCCATGAAGCATTCTTCATCTTGTTGGTTTTCTACATACAGGCCTTCCTCTGCAAGAAATAATTCTCCATTACAAAGCATGACTTCATATGAGTCTTTACAAGACTCTTCAAAAACTCCTTCAAAAGGATCTAATTCAGAAACTGCTTCAAGGAAGCAAGGCTCCTCCTTGCTTAAACAATCTTCATGATTGTCACTCATGGCTTTATGGGTATCCTCATCAAACCCATAAGCATCCTTCAACACTTGCCATGCCATTGTAGCTGATCTACAATTGGCTATGAGAGGAAAAACATTCTTTTCCATTCCTCTCCTCAAATCCATAAGAGCTAAGCAATTTGCATATTGCTTCTCCTTCTTCTCTTTTCTCTCCTCACCTTGTAGCTTGCTCCAAGTGGGTTCCTCATAGCCTTCTTGAACTATATCCCATAAGTCTTGAGCCTTCAAGAAGGTCTTCATCATTATGCTCCAAATAGCATAATTATCTCCATTGAATTTGGGTACTTCCAATTCTTTATACATGGTGGCCATTCTGCAATCCACCATTCATCAATCTTCCACCTAGCTCTCAACCACTCCTTTCCTGTAGACTTCGATATACTTATCTGAAAATCCACTAAATTTCAGATCCAAATTCACACAAATGAGAAATATGTGATCAATTTACTTTTGCCCTTTCTAGATCTTAGAGTGTTTTTGAGACAACCTCAATGTTCTTCACATAAATCAATCCATACAACTCCAAAATTTCTGAAAATTAAACTCTGTATTCTTGAGACAATAATCTGAAAACCCTCTAAATTTCAGAAGAAAAATCATAAAGGTGAAAAATATGTGATCATTTACTTTTTCCCTTTTTATCACAATTCCGGATCTAGGATTGTTGAAGGAAAAAATAAATATTCACATAAATCAATCAATACAGATCCCAATGATCTGAAATTTTGTTTGAATTATTATTTTATCGAAATCATATTTCTCCCAAAATTTGAGAAGCAAATACCCTGTATTCCACCTTATACAACCATTTTATTGAAAAACTCAAAATGCTAATAAAATCCGTAAATTAGCTCCAAATCACCTAAAATTTTGACAGCATCCTCTTGATACAATTATATAACAACCCTCAAAATTTCATAATCAAATACCTCAGGATTCGTGAGATATTAATGATTTACTCGAGCTCTTGCAAATCTGCTGAGTGCTGGCCACTTGAGTTTCTCTGAAAAAGTGTGTGCTTCAGATCTCTTCACACCACTCTCCACAGGTTTTGATCCGTTTGAGCAAACCTGCTCTGATACCAAATGAGAAACAATGGTGAAATTGTTCTATTGATCAACAATGCATTACAAAGTTTTATAGTTCTTGAAAGAACTAAAAATAGACATGGTGGTTGAGAGAAATCCTCTTAAACTTATTACAACAAACTAACTTAAAGATAGCTCTTATCCTAACAACATGCTAATCTTGGACTATGGTCAAACATTAATCAACCAAGCCAAAACCTCAACGTATGCTAATCAAATTAACTAGAAATATGTAAATCAAAACATTAAACTAAAACTAAATACTAGGACTTAATACTTAGGACTAAGGAGGCAATGTTGAAAATATTCCAACAACAGCGTCGCAGGGGAAAATATGCCCTTCGAGATATGCCTGCTCTCCTTCTCTAAGGTTTTATTTTTTCATTGTATCGGATTCAACCCGATTCTAGTGTCTACATTCCTACTCCTAAAAGTAAAGTGTTTTTTGGTCGAGAAGAGAGTGAAAGCGCAGTGATGCCATTTAGAGGAGAAGCCACCCTTTGGGCCATCATATCATCCACGTTTAACATCTTGGCTATTAAAATAGAGATCGAGTGCCCTCTATCTTGGTTAGGTGGCCCTCTCCATTCTAAGCCCTTCTATGCATGCTAAGCCGGTGTTAGAAGGTATTGTAACTGATCCTATTTGATCCATTTCGTACACTCAGTAGGTAGCCATATCTGGTATTTCTGGCTTACAAAGGTAGAGCGGAACCAATCATTGTATCGGATGCCTTTGCCCAATTATTCCTTGCATTACAGCGGCCTCATGACCTGCTAATGATTCGTATTTCAATGCCTTTTTTTGGTTGAACAGAGAAACCAGAGTGATTGGTTGTCCGTTCATCCTATCTCGATGGCCAAATTCCTACTTCCGCATGTGGGATGACCCGGGATCCTTGGGCGGAATTATTGGAATTGCCCCGCTATTTTATTTTCCAATCTCCCTATGTCCTTTTGAAACAGAGGGGCCTTTCTCTCTGTTCTCCCAAAGAAATAAGAGATGATAAATAAATAATAAACCTTTAATGAGGTGATTGAGATTCAAGAGAATGAATTGGAGAAAGATTTTAAGGCCCGTCTCTCAGCAGCTTTCCTTTCTCACGTACGGTGCCTGCTATGATGAGACAGATAGGGGCTATAGTACGCGATGTTACCCGTAAACCTATGGGTCTCAAAGCTTTGATCGGCAATAAAAGCATCATTCCGCTCCTACGCAAAAACAGCACAAGTGATTGGGGTTAGAGAAGGCAATCTATACAGGTTGCAGGGTGAACCTATTCGAGCCCTAGTTCAGAGCGGTAACAACTTGTGTGAGTTGTGGCACAAGAGGATGGGGCACCTACATCATAGAGAGTTGCCTATTCTGAGGGAGATAGTCACAAGTCTTCCAAAGTTCAGCATTGAGCAACAGGGAGTATGCAGAGGGTGCACGCTTGGCAAGCATGCCAAGGCTGTTTTCCCAAACAGCGAGCATAGGTCTAAGGAGATACTAGATCTAGTACATTCGAATGTTTGTGGATCGATGTCAATAGCATCAATTTTAGGTAGCATGTACTATGTTTCCTTTATTGATGATTTCTCTCACAAGACATGGATCTACTTCTTAAATACCAAGGATGAAGTCTTTAGCAAGTTTCGGAGTTCAAAGCTCTAGTTGAGAACCAGACAGAGAAGAAGATCAAGGTCTTGATATCAGACAATGGGGGTGAATATACCTCCAAGGAGTTCGATGGTTTCTACAAGCAGGCAAGAATCAAGAGGGAGTTGATTGTTCCATACAACCCACAGTAGAATGGGGTTGCAGAGTGAAAGAATCGATCCATCATAGGGGCTGCTAGGGTCATGATTCATGACCAGGGCTTGCCGATGTTTCTTTGGGCAGAAGCATGCAACACAACAGTCTACATCCAAAATAGGTTTCCTCACAGGATCTTGGAGGACAAGACACCAAAGGAGGCATTCACTGGTGTGAAACCAGAGGTGAGTCATTTCCACATATTTGGATGTCCAGTTTATATCCATATTCCGGTAGAGAAGAGGACCAAGTTGAAGCCCTCCAGTAGGAAGGGTTTATTTGTAGGTTACAGTGATACTTCAAAAGCTTACAAGGTTTATATTCCAGAGAAGAGGAAGACAGTAGTGAGCAAGGATGTAAAGTTTGAGGAGGATGTTGCATCCAAGAAGTCCCATGAGCCTATTCCAATGATAGAGAATGAGGAGCAGGAAGCTCCAAAGGTTGAGCCAAGGTCACCAAAGACACCAGTGGTTTCCAGTTCAAGATAGCAACCTTCAGGTGAGGAGGAGGAGACATTAGCCCCTTCCAGTTCTATCAGGAGAACTCGATGGCTTATACAGACATTGAGGGATGCTCAGGAGTATGTTGAGGCTCCTAGCAGCATGATTAGGGAGAATAGACCTCCAAAGAAGTTTTCGAAATACATGGCATTGATTAGTAACATCATAAATTCAAAGCCTTCCAGTTTTCAGGAGGCAACAGACCAGCAAGTTTGGCAAGATGCCATGGTGGAGGAGTACACCATCATGAAGAATGATGTTTGGGACATAGTGCCAAGACCAAAGGGGAAGTCAGTTGTGAGTTCCAAGTGGCTCTACAAAATTAAGCATGCTACAGATGGTAGCATTGAGAAGTTCAAGGCAAGGTTTGTGGCAAGAGGGTTTTCCCAGAAAGAGGGAGTGGACTATAAGGAGAATTTTGCTCCAATCTCCAGATACACTTCCATTAGAGTAGTTATGTCTTTAGCTTCATCTATGGGATGGGGGATTCATCAAATGGATGTGAAGACAACTTTCCTTAATGGGATCATTAAGTAAGAAGAGTACATAGAGCAACCTCAAGGCTTTGATGTAAATGGGAAGGAGTCCTATGTTTGTAGGCTGAAGAAAGCCTTATATGGACTCAAACAGGAACCAAGAGCATGGTATTCCAGGATAGATGGATACTTGCAGAGTGTGGGCTTCGCCAAAGTGATGCAGATCCTTATCTATATTACATATTTGTTGGACTGATCTACTCATTTTGGTGCTATATGTAGATGACTTGTTTCTCACAGGTGCAAAGAAGCTCATTGCAGGGTGCAAAGCAAATATGGCAGCTGAGTTTGAGATGAAGGACATCGACAAGATGCATTACTTCTTGGGTTTGGAGGTTTGGCAGAGACCAGGGGAGATATTCCTTGGGCAGGGTAAGTATGCAGTTGAGATCCTGAAGAGGTTTCGGATGGAGGACTACAAACATATGGCCACACCCATGATCACTAATCTAAAGAAGGTGACAGCTTCAGATTCAAAATTGGTGGATTCTACGTTGTATAGGCAGCTGATAGGATCCTTGATGTATTTGGTCAACACTAGACCAGATATATGTTTTGCAGTGAACACTTTGAGTCAGTTCATGGTGGAGCCAAGGCAGGAACATTGGGTAGCAACAAAACATGTGCTCAGATACTTGAGGGGCACGGTGGAGTATGGTCTGAGATATCTTGGAGATGGTGAAGTGAGGTTGTAGGGGTATATAGACTCAGATTGGGCAAGCATTGTAGCAAACAGGAAGAGCACCTCAGGGTGCTGCTTTAGCTTGGGATCAGGCATGATATCCTGGTTCAATAGGAAGCATACTTCTGTGGCACTTAGCTCAACAGATGCCAAACACATGGCAGCCAGTATTGCTAGTTGTGAGGCCATTTGGTTTCGCAAGTTGCTTACAATATTGATTGATCAGGAGTTGGATCCCATGGTGATATACTATGATAATTAGAGTTGTATCAAACTCTCTGAGAATCCAGTATTTCATGACAAGTCCAAACACATAGACATCAAATATAACTTCATACGAGACAGGATTGAGAAGGGAGTCATAAAGCTCCAATATATTCCCACAGATCAATCAGTAGGTAGCTGATATTCTGACCAAGCCTTTAGTGAAAGGGAAGTTTGAAGCATTCAGAGACGAACTTGGATTGGTGCAGAATTCCTTCCTTGCTAAGAGGAAGTGTTGAGAAATGTAGCTCGGACAGGAACTTCTTGCACAGGCTTCAGTATGAACATGCTAGAAGTGGTTCGAGACATTTTGAATTCTATTTTGTTTTAAGTGATTCTATTTTGAAATTCACTTAGTGATTTTCTATTTTGTGATTCACTTAAGTGATTTTCTATTTTGAAAATTCACTTAAGTGATTCTATTTTGTAATTCACTTAAGTGATTTTCTATTTTTAACCATACATCTCAAGATGAGATGAGATGTAATCTTAGGGTTAGAGAGATTAGGGTTACCTTTTCAAGGATAAAAAGAGAAGGTCGAGTGTTTTACACACAAAAAGAAAAGAAGGTGAACAAATTGCGGAAGGAGAACTGCAAGGCTATAGTGCAAAGGTGAAGAGTGATTTGCTGGACAAAAAAGCAGCAAGAGAGCAGGCTGTCCTGCTGTAACTGTAACCTCCTCCATTATATAAAATATGCAGGTTCTATAGTATATTTTCCGCTGTTCATTCTGTTTATTTTTCCAGCCATCTGTGTGACTGTTGTATGTTTAAAATAAATTCATCTCAGATCTAATTTTATTTAGAAATATAGGCAGCAGGTATCTAAGGTTAGGAAAATTTACACCTTGAGTCCCATTGGCCTACTTTGGTAATCCATGGACATGAATATAATTTTACTTCATTTGTAAACATGTAAATGTGCAAGTTTATACAATTTTTTTACCTCAGCACTTTCTAGATTATCAGTTATTTGATAACAAAAAAGGCTGAATTGTTTATATTTAGTTTTAACAATAGACAAATAAATAAACAAAACTATTTCATTATTTTCTTCATCACTAAAATAGCTGAAAGAAAAATAAATATTTAGCATTGCATTGATAAAAAGACTCAAATTTTTCATGTAACGTGATGTTAAATTAATGCAATGATGAATATTGATTGTCCAATTCAGCGAAGCCTAGACACAGGTTTCCAGATCCAGCCTACAAATATTCAGAGAAACTCTAATGTGCATTCGCCTGTGGACATGCATAAATTTTATGTTTGATAAAATCTCATGCAAAACCAGAGCACTAAAGCCACTTGTAACCATCAATGAAAAAGGCCATCCTGGGGGAATGCAAGGATCTTAATCAACCAAAGGTTGCTCTAGCACCACTTGGGTAAACCAAGGCCATTCATAGACTCTCAAATTTCATCACACAGGTCTACTTAGATAAGATAATTCCATTAATGTCCACAGATGGCCAAAGTAAGCCAATGGGACTCATTCACAAGAGCTGTTACAAATTACAAAGCATTGTAGTAACCAAAAATTACTACAAAAAAAATAATAATAACTGTTACAAATTACAACGCATTGTAGTAACCAACAAGTACTATGAAAAAAAAAAAGGTAAACTAGAGTAAAGAAATTAGTGTAAACTATGGACCGATTGTATGGCATAAAAACACAGCCTCGAGGGTTACCGAAACATGATAAAAATAATGTTTAAGAGCGCTAGAAGTCCAGATACAAAAAATATAGAAAGGAGCTCCAACAAATCCAAGCGCCAACATTAATCTATAGTGGGATGTAAAGTAGAAACACAAACATCGTCGTCACCGACTATCCCAAAAGGACAAACACATGCTCCTAGGAGAATGGCTAGAACTAATAGGGCCTAGTTGATAATCAAGACTCTTCTAGCATTCATGGTTGTGGAACCAATAGAAGAGGACAAGAAACTAGTAAGTTGTGCCTGTCCACAACTCCTCGATATGTGAGGGTGGAAGAAACCCAATGTTGAAGAACTGCAGTCTTGTCCTGTCGCAAGCAATAAGAAAGAAATGGAGCCCTAGTAGCCACTCTTGTCTGCAAAGATGAGCACAAATATCTATCATTAAAATTTTGGATAGATGTAGCTTCAAATGAGCGCTTATTACTCTCGAGTACAACAAAGAAGTGATATAATAAGGTGATTAGTCAAGTAGTAGTTTGTCTCCCCTGTAATAAATGACGTCCAAGAGTGATAACTTCATTAAGGTAAAAAGCCAAGCATCTTTGGTCAAGATAGCTGAAAACAATGGCAAGCAATTCACCTCAATCTCTATATAAGCAATAGTACCTCCCTCAAATCTCTTAACAAACAGGCCATCTGAAATGTTCTTCAGTCTCCACCTTCAAAATAGAGCAAAGACAACATACCCTATCCTCTCAAGGAATATAGTGGTCCATCTCCACCTACAATTGTGTTGAAATTATAATCTGCTTCATGGCCAAGAGCCAACATTGTGCGATGTATTGGATAGGCCTAAGGGCATTTCATTGTGCAATGTATTTATTATTTTGTAATATTTTATTATGTAAGCCCAATGGGACATTGTTAACCTTGTTATGGTTAAACCTTATTAAATATTTGTAATTAACCTTAAGCCCACTTGTTATGTCATCTTAGGTTAAGCCTTATGAAGTAATTTGGAGTTTTTGGTATTGCTATCAATTACCCCCTCACACTCCTCATTTCTTATCGGAGTGTTGAGCAATATTATCTACAGAAAGTGATTATTTATGGTGCCTGCAGATACCCCAAATCTCTTTCGTCCTCCTTCGCTTTTTGTATAGATTTGAGTTAATGGTTTGCTTCTGTTCATTTCTGGAAAATAATGTGGATCCCATCAAACTGATGTGAACATAATCTGAGTTGACCAAGAGGAATCCTAAGGATGTGTCCAATGTTGCTCAACAGAATTAGGACAAGTAACAATGCCATTCTCACTCCTCATGAAATGCTTAGCATAGAAGGCCAACTTAGGACTAAGAGGTTGAGATGGAGCAACCCAATTGATCTAAATATATTGTCGATAAACATCATCTCTGACGGCTTGATTAATTACCCTCTTATCAAGAAGAAGGTGGGGAGGAGCGTTTAAAGAGTATTTCAAAGGAGGTAAATGATCTAAGGAGATGCCAACTGAAGAAGAGAAATAACTTCTAAGTATCATCCATGATGACGACCAAAAGATCCTCTAGAGGTAATGTATTTTGGGGAGCAAAGCACTAAATATGGGTCTCTCTCTCAGCCTAAGGTGCAATCACCCATGGATTTAAGACAACAAAGTTGAAAAATATTTCTGAAGATGCTCTCAAGGTGAAGAGGATGAGCACCAAAGTCGGCTTTAACAACACATTGGGGAATTGTTCTTTTACATCACATAAATCGATGAAGCAAAGATAGTTTGGACCCTCTCAATGCAAGCCCAATCAACACATCCTAGATTTGGACCCCCCAAATCTCAGATCCATAAAGGACTATGGGTTTGATGATGCAATCAAAGAGGTATATCTTTGTAGGTTTGTCTTGAAAGTGTTGTTGGGAGTTGGGGTTGCAAGCTTAGAGAAGGTTAAGAGTGGTGCCAAGTGGGCAAGTACAACAAAACTCTCCAAGTTTCAATAAGACTTGTATGCTATAAAATATCACCACATAAACACCAGAGCTGAGCTTTATCATCAAGACAACCTTAGAAAAGAAAACATTTCAAATTAGTGTAATGATGAATATTGAATGTAAAATTCAGATAAGCCTCCACTTTGGTTTTCTAAATGCAATAAACAAATATTCAAACAAGCTGTAAAGTGCATTGACCGAAGGCAATGCATAAACTTTGTACTTATAAAATCTCTTCCAGAACTACAGCACATTAGCCAGTTCTAACTTTCAACAAAAAAGGACTTCTTGCAATTCAGCATGGAGTTTCATCAACTAAGATTGCTTTGGCACCAATTGGAGTTGGGTCAACACACGCCATTTTTTACTCTGAATTTTCATCACACAAAAATGGTTACAAATGGTGCCAAGTGGACCAGTCTAAGAAAACTCTACAAGTTTCAACATGTACTTTTATGCTATAACATGTCTCACCAGGATTCTTGGTCTAACATGCATAAGTTCAAGATAGGTTGGTCCAGTTCATATAGATGCTTCATTGCATAGAACAAAATGTAATATACCTACTCAAGCATCTATGCATAACATACCACATAAGCACCAGAGCTAAGCTCTAACATCAAGATAACCTTATAAAAAAAAAAAGTTCACATCACAAGCTTACCCAGGTTCAGCAACATAGACTAGACCACAATTAAACCGAAAATTCCTGGCCTGTTGCACACAGAAAATCAAAAAAGCAAATTCAATAGTTTGACATAACTTGATTGTGCTACAATTTACTGAAAATTAGGAATAATATGATAATATGCCAAGGGAAAAACAATCATGTACTTAAAAAATGATCCCTTCTCTCCTAAAAGAGAAATTTTTAGTCTACCAAGAGCACATAAAATTCGGAACTTGTATCTCCTTCAAAAACAAGCGCATTCTTATACACAGATATTGAATTTGCTACATATTGCTCTAACTATTCAATGATCAAATATGACACTGAATTTGAAACTTACAAGACACATTTGTAAAAATAACTAACAAACACGAAAAGAATCCCCATTGACATGGGAATTAATACTACACACAAGAAAAAGACGCAATAATTGTAAAAGTCCCGTTGTCTACAAGAAGTCTGAATTGTAAGAACTAATTGACAAGTTAAAAGACAGCATAATATTTCTAGTTTTGCAGCTATAATGTAAAAAGTAAACAATAGCTCAAAAAGCAGCTTGATGCACCCCATTCCTACTTCCACACCTGCCTCCCGACTCTCCCACCCCATCCTACCTATCTAGTCACACAATATACCAAATAGGGAACAAATTAAATATGCTCAGAAAATAATAATTAAGAATGAACATGTGGTGCAACGTCTTTAAAGAATTGCAACTATGAAGACTCATACTTAAAATGCATAAAGATTCACAACTTCCACAGCAAGGAGCACATATAAGCAACTTAATCTCTTTTAGTTTGTATTTCTTCAGAATGGATGAATGTGATTAACTAACCTGCTGGTATGACAATCGTTGAATTACACCACCACTGACTTCCAAAAAATTATCTGGAGTTATAGAATGTAAGTCCTGGACCTGTACTAATAGTGATGTGAATCGTTTAGCACTATACAAGAAAATCAAACTTTGTGCTCATTTAGCTTATAAAAAACTAGAAACGGTATTTCTTTAGACAATTATCACAGGCTATGTTGAAATTACCTTCAACATAACCTTTATAGGAATACCGCCCCTCTCAAGCTCTAAATCAATTGTTTTCCCCACGCTATCATCAAGCAACGTCTCCAGATTTAAAAACTGTGTTACAACCTGCAGGCATACACACACCCATAAAATCCATGATCAAGCTACAAACTTTTTACATACCTATGGAATGTCATATAGAGAACTGCAACCAGGTCACTGTCACCAAATTAATCACAACAGATATTCTGCCTGTGGAACCACAATGGCACACACACATTTGACATTCAATATTTCTATATGGCCATAAGAGGGCCATAACATACTAGATTTGGTAGTATCATTTCTATCTTTAAAGTATTACAACTATAAGTGCACAAGCTTCCCACATATAGAAAAATAACGATATGACAATATGTCATTTTTGGAACCACGATGTATAATGAATAAAATGCAGAAACCAGTTCACAAATTAAATTTCTTACGAAAAAAATTGTAAATGAGATACCATTCCTCCAATACTAGTTAACGTTACTTCTGCTTAAAGCCATTTCATAAGATTTCCATATTTTACAGAAATTTACATTATTCACACAATGGTTAATCTGAAAACCACTATTCTCTACTACCAACATATTTGCTTATAACAAAGAGAAAGAATCCCACTCATGTTCAATTGTTGAGAGCTAGTAGAAGGACCTGTTTTCATAGAAGTAAGTCCTCAAAAATTCATACATACTACAAGAAGATTCCCTAGATATTTCCTAAGAAACAAGAAGTTGACTGACTTCCTTCCCTGTCCTAGGTGTTTCTAACATTCGAACATAGGCCACATGGGTTGATGGATCTCACAATATGCCCAATAATGATTAGAAATTAAAACAAAAATCAAAAAAAAAAAAAAAGACCCTGAAGACAGCAAAAACACGAAGTTAACACCAGAAGAACAACCGTTACATTTAAAATATTAAGCCTCAAGGAGAACTGTCCAAATAGTAAAAACACTATGTTAGAAATGTCAATCCTATTTATAAAGCCTATTGGTCATTTTGACTTTCCAACATGATCAGTTATCGCTTGTGTTATTTGTTCATATCTCGTATTTATTATATATATATATATATATATATATATATATATATATATAAAGGCAAAATTTACTTTGTCCTGCTCAAAGGGTTGAACTTGAAACCCAATAAGTATAATTTTGAAGAGCATATACAAGTGTAAAATTTCAATGAGATCCAAACAAGATTGTCTCATGCCAAGGCTAACCTAGAACTTCAAAAATAGTGGCAAGGCATAGTTTAACATGGCCTTGGTTAAAAGGCAGAAAAATCCAAACAGGTACAAAATTTGAACACTTTAATGTAAGGAAGTGTAAGTCAAAGTATTGATACGTGCATATCCATGAGCCAGGCAAGTATTTTTAGACAAGTTAGTAGACTTGCCAGACTCAAAAGTCCCTATGCAGAGACTAGTATCACTTTCAAAATATTAATAATAATAAAATCAAAACAAAAAATAAATATATTCAAAAGTCTAAAATACTAAAACTTAAAAGACTCTCATGTGATTAATATTAAAAAAGCACATCAACGAGTTAAATATATACATCATAATTTACAATCCAAGTGTGAGCAAGGACCAAAGCATTGTGAGCCAAGCAAGAGCAACGAGCGATGGCATGCAAGCCAAGCGCAAGCAAAGCATCAGGGAGTAAGCTTCACATTTGGACTTCTGTATTCTGCTTTAGATTTTTCTAAAAAAAATCAAATAATGGATGTCTCTCATGTGGGCAAAATCATGTATCAAAGGGCAATCTTTTAAAGAAACCCTAGTTGGAAGTCAGGATACCTAGTTAAGGAAAGTAATCTTTTGTTTTTTACGAATGAAGTGAAGAAGGAATCTATGCCAAACCATAGCAAGGTATGCATGTACCCTAGCATGGAAAGGAGAGGATATTAATAATACAATCAAATATACGATTCAATGTTTTTTAATTGATTGCCTTAATACTTTGGATAATTTTAATAATTATGCAAGCATAGAAAATCCCAAAATCATAAAAGAAAAATAACTTGGAACCATGGCAAACCAACACATTATCCGCCCACTTCTAATTTAACTTGTCATGTTCCTTGACACTTGTCATGTTTTTCATATAGGCTTATGCCTATATATTGTACTCTTTTCATGTGTAATATATCTCATTCCTTTCAATCCCAACAGAGATCTTCAAAAATTTGAAGAAGGTAGAAGTTCTTTATTTGAGAAAGTACAAGACTGGGCAGTACGAGAGGAGCGAAGAATGGACCCTAGAGCTAACATGGGGCCCACAAGGGAAATCAACCAACGGAAACCACACATGGGGAGAAATCCACACTCACCACCATCAAGCGATGCTCCCACGGGAGAGGATGGAGCATATAGCTTGGCCATGATTCGCTCTTTTGAGGGGCTAGGTCATTGTTGGCCTGCTTCCACCAGGGCATTTCACCCAAAAGCCTGCTTCCTGATTTGCAAAGCTCTATGTGAGTGTTGTGCTTTATATACCACCATGAGGGCCATCATGGGATACATGTGGGATAATGGCTCAAGACTCGCAACGTTGCTCAAGGTATTTTTAAAAAAATTTATTTGAGAAAGTACGAGACTGGGCAAGTACGAGAGGAGCGAAGAATGGACCCTAGAGCTAACATGGGGCCCACAAGGGAAATCAACCAACGAAAACCACACATGGGGAGAAATCCACACTCACCACCATCGAGCGATGCTCCCACAGGAGAGGATGGAGCATATAGCTTGGCCATGATTCGCTCGTTTGAGGGGTTGGGTCATGGTTGGCCTGCTTCCACTAGGGCATTTCACCCAAAAGTCTGCTTCTTGATTTGCAAAGCTCTATGTGGGTGTTGTGTTTTATATACCACCATGAGGGCCATCGTGGGATACATGTGGGATAATGGCTCAAGACTCTCGCAGCATTCCTCAAGGTATTTTTAGAAATTTTTATTTGAGAAAGTACGAGAACCAACTAAATTCTTAGGATCGGTTGATAGGAAACCAGTCAAGGACTGGCTTGTCAAGATGTAGCATTGTTTTTAGTTGGATACTTATACCATCAAGGAGAAGGCTAAAATATACAACTTTTAGCTGGCAAAATAAGCAGTCACATGGTAGCGTAATAATGAGTTATCATAAAATTGATGTAACTTGGGGACAGTTACAAAGAAATATTTAGAAACAAATACATATCCTAGGTGTACATTCAATGAAGGATTCAGGAGTTCCATGACCTTCCACAAGGGACTATGTCAACTATGAGATATGAGCAAAAGGTTTGTGGAACTCCTAAATGAAATACCTCCAATTGAAAATGACATTATGCAAGTGAACAAATTTTTGATGTTGTTGAAACCATCAATAGCACAAATTGTTTGGAGAAACAATCCACTGAGCTTATCAACAAGCCTTAGCCGTGGGAGATGACCATGGTGGTCCATTTGAAGCCAGAGAGCAAAATCGTTACCAAAGGTCTAACAAGTTCCAAGGGTCGTCTCAAAATCCTCCTAATTTTAATTGTAATACCCCTCAACAACAACAACAACATCAGGCAAACTCTAACACTTATCAATTTCAACATAGGCTAGGGAAAATTTAGGAAGGAAGGTCTCCATGGCAATTTAGAGGAGGAACTTTTAGAAGAGGATTTGCAGGGCGAGGTACGCCATCAAGACCTCCTACAACTCCTCATCGAGCCCTTGCTTTTCAATTCATGGCCCCATAACAGAATCAAAATAGACCTACTTCAAATGCTCATAGCATAGAACCATGAGGATGCTTCTTGTGTGGAGGTCCTTATCATGTTAAAGAATGTCCTCAAGCTTTATACCAAATCGTGATTCCTTATTCACGTCAAACTTTGGAAAACCTTCCAAAATGCATTGGGCATTCAACTAAATTTCAATACACCATATCCTCATGAGACAAATTGGCTATGGACCAGCCTAAGCAATGGGAGAAGCATCTAATTTTAATCATGTTTGCTTATAAGAATAGCACCTATAGTTCCCTTAGAAAGGCAACCTACTAGGCATTATATGGAACACCTTGAAAGACACCCCTAAGTTGGGATCAACTTGAGAATAGAGTTCACTAAGCCA
Organism: Wollemia nobilis; assembly: GCA_028583015.1. Taxonomy (NCBI): domain Eukaryota; kingdom Viridiplantae; phylum Streptophyta; class Pinopsida; order Araucariales; family Araucariaceae; genus Wollemia; species Wollemia nobilis. Next base: position 3,376,966 of record JAQPPZ010000523.1, on the reverse strand, counting down.
AAAACGATGCAAAATGTGGAGAATCAAGTGGCCTTAATCAAACAAAGAACTAAACAAGCCCAAGACAAGCAAAATATTTATTTGATGCACAAAGATCAGAAAGCAGTTTCCACCTAAGTGACAAGGTCTTTGTTAGAATTTGACCTCACAAAAGCTCTATCAAGTTTGGAAAAGGGGCAAAACTTGCACCTCAATTTGTGGGTCCTTTCGAATTCTTGAAATAATAGAGCAAGTAGCTTATCAACTTGCCCTATCGCCTAGTTTGTCTCACATACAAAATGTATTCCATGTCTCTATACTTAGAAAATATACGCTTGATACTTTTCTTGTGCTTGATTGGACTCAACTATAAGTGGCAAAGGAAAGAGACCTCATCGTTGAGCTTATTGGTATACTCTAAAGAAGAACCAAATTGTAGATCAAGTTTTGGTTCAACAAGATAGCTATAGTAAGAATTCGGCTAAATGGGAGGACTTGTCTAAAATGTTATAAACTTATCTACACCTTTTTGAATAACTTCCAAGAGGAAGTTCTTACTAGGAAAGGGGGATGTAATGCCTGCCTTTTTTACAATCAAATTTAGAATTGGAAAAAATATTATGATTACCTTAATACTTTGGATTATTTTAAAAATTATGAAGGCTAAGAAAATCCCAAAGTCATTAAGAAAAATAACTTCAAGCCATTCCCAATCAACCCATTATTCTTCCACTTCTAATTTAACTGTAGAAGTAAATATAAAACAAAATATTGAAACCTCTCTAATTCCATTTTTCTCACACAAATTAGAACTACGAGAAGTACTAGAAAAAGTGACATGATTACTATCCACATGAAGTAGTGGAAAACGTGACACGATCACTATCCACATGAAGTGACACAGTTACTCCCTTAGCCATTATACAAAAGAAGCGTAGGGAGAAAAGGAAAAGAGGTGAGGGGACACAAGAAGAGAGGGAGATGAAGGGAAAAACATGAGTAAAAAATTGAATTCCAGGGTGACAAAGGAAAACTTGTACCTACAAAGCTAAAAGGAAAGGTAAGCCTTCATAGTTTAAATTTGATAATCCTATAATAATACAAGTGGAATTAAGAATTGTTTAACAATAACCCTCTCTTTGACCAAGACTCTATATAGAATTTGAATGACTTAGCTTAAGTGGTCTATGTTTTGTTAACATATGCATGAGTGGAAAGGTCTTTGTCTTTGACATAAAGTTCTACTTGTTGTGCCAGCCAAATGTATCCTATGTGTTTACAATTGTTAAAAAAAAAAAAATTATGTGTTAAGTTTCAAACTTGGAGATAGGTTGAAGGGCAGTGCGGCAGCCAAAATGTTAGACAATGAGTAAAGCAATAGCTTCTTCATGTCAAACATTACAGGAGAGGATATGGATATAGCCTCCTGTTAAATTGATAGAATTATGTAGAAGCAAATTGGTATTCTCCGAGGTTTAGATGCAAGTGAGGAGGGGGAGGTGTGGGTGGAATTCTTTCAGAGCAAATGCAACTTCTCTGAAGATGGATGTGATCCACATATGCCAACCTTCCATTTAAGTTTGGCTTCAATTAGACGAGTTTCTCATTAATAAGTTTGGATTCCAACTTTGGTTGTTTTAGTTGATTTATGTACACAAGTTTTGGGTTTCAGAAGCACCCAAATGAACCTTTCCATAAATAAACTTTGGTCTCGAATGAATGCACCTTTCCATAAGGGAACTTCGCCCTCGTCCAAACAATCTACCCCATAGATATCTAAGATGCATTAAGAGTTTGGTTCCTCTGATGAGCAAAAGAATTACAGAAGACCTTGCCATAACAGTTGACTCTATAATATAGTATAATAAAATGTGGACCTTCCGGTAGTTTCAGATTTGAATCTTACCATTCTAAAAGCATAACCATCAAATGTTCTCTTTCAGTAATAAAAAGTTGTAACTACATTTTCGCTGTTCCTACCAGACATTACAAGTATAGTTACTTCTAAATAATCCTTAAGGATATGATCTCCTTGCAAACCTTGCTGACCTACTAAATTTATTCATTTTGAATGAAATTTTTATGTCGAGGTTTGTCTCCCAAAGGAAGGGCATCACAAGCCTGACTGAAAAATCAGGTTTTCTGAGTAAGATACTTGTCGAAGTCTGGAAACTATTTTGTATAAACTTCCCTTATAAATATCAAGGGATCTTATGCACCAAGCAATGCAGTCTAGGCTGCTACAAAAACCCCAGACTTTAACATGTATAGATAGATAAATATATGCATAAATATATATAGTTAATCGTTTCCATTTTTCCATAAAGGTAACTTGACTTGTTAGCCAATGCACAGTGTGGAATTTGCAAGCGAGGACTGTGAATACCTTCCAACAAACAACAAACATAGTGCTACAATCCAAGGTCCTTGGGATCATAGTAAGGATTTCCTGTTGGATCTGGACAAAATTAATAACAAACCAAAGTTTTCCAAGCTTTTGGATTGATCTGATCAAATCCAGAGGTTGTTTTAAATAACAGAAATTTTCAATATGATTTTGAGTTGATGTGTTCTTATTAAGTATAATCTTCAAATATATATTTCAATTTCCAAAATCAGATTCAAATTTTCTGAATTATTTTATCTTTTCGAAACATCCAACTATGCTTAAGATCAATGAGTAAACTCATAATGCTTGTGAAACAAAGTAGATTTGAGAAAATAAAAACATGCACCCAAACATTTGTGCATTAATCAAATAATACTTGCTTTCAATGTGTAAATATGCATTAGACTCCTAAAATGACACATAAAATTCACTTAACCACATGAGAGTAATTAGTAGTGCCATGGCATCAACAAATCCTGGAAATAACATTTTCAAAAGCTTAAAATCAAACAATGTTTCGATGCTGTATTATCCTAATTGTTAGGATGAATCTATAAACCAAATAACATCTTCTAAATACAGTAGTTCCAGGGCTAAAAAACTATCCAGGGCTAAAAAACTATCTATGACTAATTGAGAGGATTAACCATATACTTGTAAATATTTTACATATTATAAATAAGCACAAACTCATGATTACTTCATATATGAAGATATCAATGTCTCCATCAAACAGCATAAGCTCAACCAATTAAACTTCTCAACTTTCAAGGAGGAGACCCAGGTTCAAACCTTGCCAAGAGATATATGCATAATTGCCAAGTTGTTATAGTACAACCCATCTCAACCCCACATAACTGATTTAAAAGAGAAAAAAAAAAAGAATTCATTCCCTCTCTTCCTTACTTAAGGCAAATCTACGTGCCATGTTGCATATGGATTTTTCAAATGGACTGAAATCTAGAAGGCAAATCTAAGCACAAATCTGTGGAACTGGCATATGCAACTTTTAGATGGACAAAACATACACAGGATGGTACAATTATACATTACAATAGCTTTCAATGAAATTCAAAACTTCACTGCCCTCCATTTCTCATAAAATGAAGTAACACAATCATTTCCGTTCCTGTCATGAATTTTAGTCATAATGGAAAAGAACAACTTTGGCAAAGGATATGTTTGTTGTTGTTTTGAGGTAAATGTAAATAACAATTATGAATTCCTTTTATTCAGGGTAATTTTTTCTTATCAACCTAAAAGACATTTTGAACTTTTTACCAGCTGAACTTAAATTTATTTATTAAGTTCTCACTTCATAGTCACTGTTGCCACATTTTGCACGGGGTGCCAAATTTTGAAAATTTTGTAAGTTTGCTGCTTTACCTCCCCTCTTTCTTCTTCCCCATTCTTCTCCATGCCCTTTCTCCCCTTCAGCTGTCAGATTTCGTTTCCCCATCTTTCATTTCATGTTTTTAGTGTTTTCTGCAAGGAGGAAAAATCTGCCTAAATTTGTCTAAGTGTGGAGTCCGCCCAGCTGCGCAGCGCAGTCGGGCGGCGCTCATCATCTTGTGCGCACCTGGTCGGTCTTATGGAAAAAGCCCAAAAATTGGCTAAGTACTGGGGCCGCCCGACTTCGCAGCAAATTCGGACGGCGCCTAGGGTTCGATGCGCACCTTGGCGGTTGATATAATAAGAAGGCCCAAAAAAAATCTAACTACTGAGGTCGCCCGACTTCGCAACAAAGTCGGACGGCGCTCATCTTTTAGTGCGCCATAAGGAGGCCTTTCACGGAAGAGCGGAAAATATTCTAAGTATGAGCCCGCCCAACTTCGCAGCGAAGTCGGGCGGCGCTCATCCAGTTGTGCGCTACCGGGAGGACTCCTACGAAAAAACAGCAAAAATGACTAAGTGTTGGACTCCGTCCAACTGCGCGTCGTGTCGTCCGACTGCGTGTCCGTCTTGGTGCGCACTCAGGCAGAAAGAGAAGAGAATGTTCAAAATTTGACTAAAGCATGGAGGTCCGTCCGACTGCGCTGCGCCGCCCGACTTCGCGCCTACTTTGGTGCGCCATCAAACGAGAAAGAGATAAACTGCAGGAAAATTTCTAAGGCATGACCCGCCCAACTGCGCTGACAATGGATGAGCTCCTAAGTTTGGTTCTACCCCCTCTTTCATCAGCAATTTCAGATGCTAACAAGTGTGCAGTCTCGGGATAAGATTCAGGATGTGACAGAAGGTGTGCCACATAGAGTAGATGAGCGTGAAGTGCCAAATCGTGTCGCACCTACCACCATTTAATCAGACTCGACTTTTCACCTACCGGATTGCCACGGAGCTGCTACGTTTCTAGGTGGACCTTGCTGCAAGTACACTCCCTGCCCGCAGAGGTCGAACATCAGCCGCTTTTGTCAGCTTTTGCAGCTTTTGTCAGGTCTGGGATTTTGTGCCGAAAATGTAATCGGGGGGGTTATTTCTGTTATAAATAGCAGCTTCATTTGATTGTACAAGGGTGGAAGGGGGATATATTGCTAAGGAACTTTTGTAGTTGTGCACTTGCTTTTGAATGCAAAGTATATTTGGCTCTATTAGCTGTCTTTATCTTGTATGTCGCCTTTATTAAGTATTTTTGCCTCATGTTGCTTATATTTCTAATTACTGTTATTCTGCATTTCTGGATATCAGTATTGGTAATTAAGTATATCTGGAATACTGAAGTAAAGGATACATACGATAGAATAGCACTAATAGTTTATGCTGCATACATTGTTTTGATTGTTGTTGGTAATAGTGATTGGTTAGTTGTTGTGATGCTTATCTTCCCCACCCGAAACAAGCATATTTATGTTTCTTTCTGCATTTTAGAATTTCTTTCCTGCACTCTGAGCTAAAACCCCTATCAAGCAAACATAGGAGTCGGCCTTCTCCGAAGATTGGCGTGGAAGGCATCCCTTCCTTCCGGCCTTTCAATCTGCTGGGCGAATCTAGGGGGCAATAAGATTAAAATCCTATCCTAGTGGCAGATTCGTAACCACCAGTTACTTAACTCATTTTTGTTAGGAATGGGCAAGGTTCCACAAGCCTGGGGGCCAGGGGGACGGGGGAACAGGTTTTGGGGACGGCAGGGGACGACAAGCCAATTTGAGGAAACGGCTGGGGGACGGCAAGTATAATAGTATTAAAAAATTTAGAAATTTAGATGGAATTTTAACACACACAAAATCCTCCTTGGCTATTTTCTTTTTCATAGGAGTGGCTATTTTCAATGAGAACACTTTACTATGGATTTGCAGGTGCTTTTGCACAAGTTTTTTCATTATTAATAAATGGCATATCACAATCCCTTATCAAATCAACAATGAGACACGGAGGAGACCCAATACTGCCACATCTTTTCATTATTCTTCCATAAGGGTTAAGCACAACCCTTAACCATGTCAGATCCAAGTGTCAAATTCAGGGACTGAAAGCAGATACTCAAGGAAGCAGATAACACAGATTTACAATTAGTAGATGACCCATTGTTAGTATCTATTACTAAGCCTGATAAGGTTAAAAGGCTAGAACAATATATAAGTTTATATATGAAGGCATTTGCAAAGTAGGCAATCTCTGAAAAAATCCTACATGCTTTTCCAGAACACCTTGGCGAAAACACTCATTGATCACATCCATTGGATTTATAAAGTTACTCTGTCCACCACGTATTTGGGATTTCCACTAGTATGAAAATTTCACAAGAATATAGTCATTGATTTGTTCCAGATGACAAAGCATATATAATCTTTAGCTGTTAATTTATTCCTCTAATTTCTGCTCTTTACTTTCAATATTTGCAAGTATAAAGAACTTACCTAAAGACTCTGAATTAAAGAACTTATTCCTCTAATTTAGCTGTCATGGGTGCGTTTATATTTGTCAAGGATGCCCAGCCAACCCCAGGGACAGCCCCCTGTAGGCCCCTGGCATCCCGAGTACAGCCACCCCATCCCCCCTTGCTGGGGACGGAGGGCAGGGATGGCTGGGCATCCCTGGGGACGTTCCCTTACAGGAGACGTCCCGAGGACGGCCCATTGCAGGCCCCTGGTGTCTCAAGGAGAGCCCCCCACCATCCCCCAAAGGGGAACGACAGGGAGACATCCCCAATGTCATCCCCTATGCTAGGGACAGAGGGGGCAGGGGGGACGTGTCCCTCAGGATGGCGGACGCATCCCCATGGAACACTAGGAATAGGTGTGGCATCTCAAGGACAGCCCCCCACCATCCCCCAAAGGGGTACGACAGGGAGACATCCCCAATCATCCCCTGTGCTAAAAACAGAGGGGATGGGGGGACATGTCCCTCAGGGTGGGGGACGCATCCCCGTGGAACACTAGGAATAGGTGTCATACACCTTTCAACATTACCCGTCTCATGTCTTACGTTAAGAGTATATATAAAGAAGAAAAACTGGTGAACTAGACCATGGTTTTACTGCTGGACAGCTACACTACTACAGGTCTCTTTCCAGCATTGTACAATGTAGGACTGCAGGTCTATTTCTAGCACTGTGCACTACAGGACTGCAAGTCTATTTCCAGCACTGTGCACTACTGGACTGCAGGTCTATTTACAGCATTGTTGTCAGACCCGGGCCGAGGCTCGAGTACTCAGCCAAGTCCAAGTGGGCTCAATCGCATCGAGCCCGCTTGACCTCGGTTTTTTTCTAGACTTGGGAGAGTCCAATTGAGTCCGGGGCCAAGTCCGAGTACGACCGGGACTCACGAGCCCCGACTCAACCGATCCAGGAAAACTATAAGTGAGCCTGCAGCTTTTATTTTTTATTTTTTTCTCGCTAAGTGGTCTCTATGATCGTTTTTTTTTTAAATAGTTATTTTAATTTGGCTGAAAAGTTGTGACTGCAATTCACGCAGCTCCCTCTCCGTTTTCCTTCATCGTTGTAGCCATTCATATATTCATCGTAAAGCTTTACAGAAGCTAGATAGCTTCATAAAAACTGTGTGACACTCCTGAATTTTTACGGCTGGAGTAAATCCAATCAAGATTATAATGTATATGTTATTAAAAGATAAAATTGTAACGTGAGCTACTAGAGTTTATTAAATATGTTATTAAAAAATCATTAACCAACTGATGTATTGTGTATCTTATTTTACTGTGTAACTTATCATTTATATTGTAATGTTCACGTTGGGACTCGGTCGGCCCAGGAAAACTAAAAGTGAGCCTGCGGCTTTATTTTATTTTTTATTTTTTTCTCACTAAGTACTCTCTGTGATCGTAGGTTTTTTAAAATGGTTATTTTAATCTTGCTGAAATGGGTTTGCATCGGGACTTAACCGGCCCAAAAAAACTAAAAGTGACCTATGGGTTTCTTTTTATTTTTTATTTTTTTCTCACTAAGTGGTCTCTGTGATCGTAGGTTTTTTTAAGATGGTTATTTTAATCTGGCTGCAATGGGTCGTGGTTTCTTTCTCCAATGTTTTTGCCATGCCTGAAGTGGGTTCTTCCCTCATTATTTTTCCACCAATGGGCAAGTTGACTGTATGTTTTTTAATCTATTATTTTCAATTTTGTCACGGAGTTGGAATGGAATCAAATCAATTCTTGAGGGTTATTATTCTAAAATTAAAACAAGTGTTCCATAAAGACACCCTAATGGTGGTATGTCGTTGAATTGTTATCTAGGTTATCAGTTCAAATCATGGGGAGAGAGGCTCCAATTATACCCTGGGGAATGTAGCCCCCAATTGTGCATACTTCATCCACTCTAAAAAATATAATTTCTTAAGGGGAAAAATAAACACCACCTTAGCGTTTTGCCTTATATAGTAAATGGACTGCTAATTGTACCCTGGCTGGGAAAGACAACCAAAGTACAAGAGTGACTAACGTACAGTCTAATTGAAATCAAAGTTGGCTAACTTAAGGGGAAAGGGTTTTATGATTGTGCACCCTATTTTATAAGTTTATAAAAAATATATATGTACAATACAAGATAGGATTTTGAAATTTGAGCAGTATTTTTGTCATCTTATTATGTAATATATTTTGTTTTTTTGAAATTTGAGCAGTATTTTTGTCATCTTATTATGTAATATATTTAGTTTTTGTTTTTTGTCTTATTGGATTGGGTTATGTCAATTTTTAAAGATTTTTTATTTTTTATTTACATTTAAACAACATAGAAATTAATAGTTGACAATTATATCTTATATTTTTTTTTAACAAGTTATATGTGGTTTTTATTGAGTGTTACTTTTGTCAAATACCAAAGTTGTTAGATCAATTAAACATATTCAACATGTTCTTTTATTAAAAAATTTCATTTTTTTTTCAATTAAATATATTCTTCAACTTCCTCTTGGTGTTACATCTCCACAATCAGCTCCTTGACATTATTTTTTTTTTTAATTCGGATAGTGTGATAAACCCCTGCGACCGACGCATAGGGCTGAGCATTCTCATCCCAGCCATGACCCCTTGTAAGGCTGAGAGCTACACTTATCAATTAGGGATGAACACACAGCCATACACACACACCGCGGTTTGAACCATGGACCTTCCAAGGAAGAACAAAAGCCCGAAACGTTGCGCTGTCCCCCAGGTCCCTTGACATCATTTTGATTAAGAGATAAAATCCCACTTGGTCAATTGCCTTCTAAAATTTAAATTTCATCAAGATGAAGGTCAACACCATGATTGACTTAATTATTTATTGTCGGATTCCTACTCTATAAATATGCTTACATTTCTAAGAAATTTCCTCCAATAATAGGTGATAAACATCAACAATATTATTATTTTTATCCAATCCTTACATCTATTTTTGTTGATAGCATTGATGATAATTTGGGAATCCCCCTCAATTGAAATATATTTCCTATCATTTTTTTATTGCAATTTTAATCCTATAAGAATCTCCCTAGCCTCTGCATAGTTGTTAGTTGAAGTTCCATATGATTCTAAACAAGTGAGGAGAATTGTGCATTCATTATTTCTAGAAACACCACCTCCACCAACTTTTCCTAGATTTCCTTTAGAAGCACCATCAAAATTAATTTTGATAAACTCAATTTCTAAATATTTTCATTTTACCCTAATTTGGAGTAGATTCTTTGTTTTAATTCCATTATCGGAGATGACTCTTCCATGTATATTCAAGTCCTATAACCAAGTTGTTACCACATTTTTTTTCTATGTTTGAGACTTCCCATGTTAAGTGTGTTAGTATCTAAGTAATATGTATGAAAAAACTTATTTTTTCAATGAAAATTTGTTTTTTTTTTTCATTTTTTCTTTTTACCAAGTCCCAAGTCCGAGCCCCAAAGGAACCTCGCTGAGTCCGAAGTCCGAGCCCCAAAGGAACCTCGCCGAGTCCGAGTTTGACAACTATGATTTCCAGCACTGTGCACTGCAGGACTGCAGGTCTATTTCCAACACTGTGCACTGCAGGACTGCAGGTCTATTTCCAGCACTTTGCACTATAGGACTGCAAGTCTATTTCCAGCTGTGTTATTGTAGGTCTTTTTCCAGCTTTGTTTATAAATAGGACTGATGAAGTGGAAACTTGTGTGGAAATTGTATTGTAAAACGCAGATTGCTGATTACTGAATAATACAATTTTTTAGTGCTCCTTGATTGCTGGGTTTTTCCCAAAAGGGTTTCCCAAGGTATATGTTGCTTCCTGTGTGAGATATATGTGATGTTGCTTGTTGAATTGAAAGTCTAGGCCTATTTTGCACTACTTTCCTCTAAATATTAAGTAGGAAGTTGTTCCGCATTTGTCTAACTTCCTTTCAATTTTTCTCCTAGTTGTTTGTTGAAACTTTTCTTAATCGTTTTTCTTAGAAGATAATCAAATGATATTTATAGATTCTATTGAAGATTTTGTATGAAATGATATTATACTAATGTCCACAAATGACCAAAATAGGTCAATGGACTTTAAAAAAAAACATGTTACAATATGATGAGTTAGGGTTTGAAGAACACTGGGGGTACAAAAATTAATGATACAAAATTAAGTAAATATACTAAGAAAGCCATATTAAAAAAACTGGATGGGGTAAACACAAAAAGGTTGAACCTTGGAACATATAGAACACAAGCAAGTCGTGTAATCATACATCAGTAGCTAAAGCAAGATGGTAAAACTTGATGTGTTCATCCCCAGTCCCGTTATGCAAAATTTGATGGTGTTTTTCATGGAGTGACCAAGGCTAACAGAACCAGGCTATGTGATATCTTGCATGTTACTCTATGGAATTGTTCGCTTGCATTCAATCATACAGCATGACCAAAGCATAAGATTAGACTTTCTCGCTACTCAATATGACCTTCATTGAGCCCTTGAAGATCATGACATTGATTTTGATAAGGTTCACTTCAAGCTATCAATACTCACAAATGCAATCAAGAGCATCCAGTTTCCTCCAAAGGGAAGAGTATGCAAAAGAAGTACAAAATCATCCACAGAGAGCGATACGACGATCAAGACACAATGTAATGTGCAGTAGTCATCACCCTAAATACATTGGCAAAATAAAGTCCCCTAATTCATCAATATACATTCCAAAGAGGTATGACGAGGGAGCTCACTACTTGGCCCCAATGATGCTTTGGGCTAGGTTCAAGAAGCTATGGGGCATATGGAATCTTGTCACCTAGTTTTTACCTTCCAATTTGACTCCTAATAAGCAATTATCCTTTATAGTTGTTTGCTCGATTGACATTTTTACTTGTAAAGAGAACTGCCAAGAAAAAAATGAATAACAAAAATAACAGGCAAGGGCTCAAACTATAACAATTTCAAAGTAAATTTTGAAAATTATGAATTTAAATGTGAATAAAAGCCCCACAAATTTGGGGATATTGAAATGAATCGAACACAAGCCAAGGTTTCATTCCCACAAGTAGGCAAATATTCAATTAGCCTTTCATCGGTCAAAAGTTAAAATAATTTTCTATTCTTTGATTTTCCACCTTTCTCTGGAATTAGCTATGGGAGTAAGCTACACAGCTAAAAATGAGGTGTTCTTCATCATCCAACTCCCAAAAAGAACATAAGTGGTAGACATTGTCACTTGAGGGAATAAGGTGATTAGTCTGGACAACCACACATTTTGCAAAGGTAAATCCTCAATCCATGCAACCATTGATGCTAGAGATAGTTTGATCGAGTGATGATATCCTCTACAATATGCAAGAAGTGTTGTACATAGAAGAGATCCAAAGTGATAAGAGCAATCTTGGAGCCAGGGGGCTACAGTGGGGAAATTTAAGTGACCTGGATATAATATCAAATATAGATATTTCCTCTCAAGCAGATCTATGAATTAGTTCCAATAAGGGAAAATGAGGGAAAAAATTAAGAGAGATGCCATTAGACTGGAGGAGGTTAGCATAAAAGATGAATGTAACAGGAGTTGAAGGAGCCAAGATACATATTCAACCTAAACTATACACTGCAAAACTGTCCACTCACAATGGATCATATCCCAGAGCATAAGTGTCTAGGCCCTCTCAATCCAAGCCCAATCAACAATACCCAAGCTTGTGCCCCAAATCTTTGAGCCATATAGACTCATATAGTAGTCCACATGATACTTGTTTTTAAGAGGTGCATCTATAAAAGGATATCTTAAAACAAATTTTGCAAAAAGCTCTAAAAAATCATGATTATCACACATATTGCAAGATTTTCCAGCCCCTGCATTTATTCGTGAATAGCCAATTTTTCCCCAAGTAATTGTCAGTAAAATACCAATCCAATTTTTCTTGGGCCTTGTCAACACATTGCTGGTCATGATTTTTTTAACTTTGCATCAAAATATATCTGGAAGCACTGACACACAAAAATCAACAAAGTCGAAGGCCAAAATCCAGCCTATCTTTGCACCCCAATCTTCTCTTGCTCCAATCAGAAAAACATAATGTCTAGGGCAAGGCATTTGCTAAAAATAGATGCAACTAGGAAGCAAAAATAATTTGTGTGTTACGCCGGCGGCCAATTGACGTTAGTTTAATTTTCTTTTAAGCCGCAGATGCTCCAATGTTCCTTCGTTGCTTTTTCCGACGTCGGAGTTCGTCGCTGACGTGGAAATTTTTTAAAACTTTAATTTAAAATTTTAAACATTATAATCTTTCGCCGGAGTTCTTGTGCTGCGCCGGAAAACATCAGACGGTGTTCAGATTGGATTTTTTTCGCGATTTGGACTTGGTTTTTAAATCTGGTTCGTTTCACAAAGATTTGCAGGAGGTAAAAATAATTTTTGATAATCTTTGAACTTGTTAATTTCTCCGCTTGCTGGAATATTTTATAACCTCACCCAGACGTCGACGTCGTCAATCTGTTTTGCTGTTATCTCACAGTTTTTAAATTTTCTTCGGATCTGTAAAGTTTTTTTTTTTTTTTTTTTTTTAATGGCACCCAAACTGAGTTTTGATAGTTCCTTGGTGTCCAAGGCTTGTTTTTGACTTTGGAATGAATAATGCACTCTGTAGTGGTCGTTTGTGATATGGCTTACGGTGAGTAACAAGGTTGATTGAAGATGGCGCAGAGTTGAATGGATGAAACTTATGATGAACGACGGTGGAAAAAAAATTGTGAAAAAATGTGTATGAATGGCCTTATGGATCTTAGCTCTGATACCAGATGGTAGGACTCTATGTCCTAGCGGGTTTATCAATGACAAATGGAATTGGATCTAAACTAATAGAATCACATTTTGGATAGAATCACCTTTGCACTGGAGAGGAACCCTTCCAATGGATCAATTGATCAAATATATATTCTTATTCATGGATGATTGATTACACCTTAGTGACTTGTCTTATATACCTATTCTAGGGTTGTGAGTGAAAGGACATGATGCTAAGCCTAACCCTAATATTATAATATAATAATTAATTATTATATTATTTACTATGCTAACTTTAGTGTATGAAATGTATATTATATTATTATTAATAAATAGGGTTAGGATATAGGATCCTAACAAATTTGTTTCTAATTTAACATCTTCTAGTTCAAAAACCACTAGATAAAATAATTATTTACTAAAGTTTATTAAACTCTTCGTTACAACCATTATCGTTTGAGTAATGTGTGGATATAGACTGTTCTCAGCCTCACAAAACTATGACTGCAAACAAATCTCCACATACAAAAGAATAAAATTAATTAAATTATTATGCATGACCTTCCTTTTCTTCATTACCCTCCCCACTAAGGCCATTTGACAAGCAACAGTATTCTTACGTAAGATAACTGATTAAACTTAAAAACCCAGCACAACTTATTTAAGGAGACCTTTTGTTATCATTTCCTTTATATCTGCATATATTACAATTGCAAAGGATACAGCCATCACGACTGAGTGGAAGATGGTTCAAAAGTAACACGTAATACCTCATCATTAACACGGACAAGCACATCCCCTGGTTCTAAATGCTTATGAGCAGGGCCTCCAGGCACCTGAAACACAATTATCATGTTTTAAGATCCCTATCAGAAACAAGGAACTTTTAAAACTTTAGCATTCGTTAAGCATATTTTATGAAATACAAGACACAAGACTGATAATAACAAATTACTTACAACAGAATCTACAACAAGCATGCCTGTCTCGTCAGTGGAAGCAGCCTGTCTTACAATCTGTAATTCACATACATAGCAACATTTCAAAGGATAAAATAATTAATAAGACACTTCGAATAGCAACATTTCAAAGGATAAAATAATTAATAAGACACTTCGAATAGAATTAGACATACCAGACTTGTTGGAATTGAAATTACAAATGCATTACACACAACATCTCAACATTTTGCCATCTCAAGTAAATGTAGTTAATATAAGTAATAACTAATTACTGTTCCCGCTGAGACTTCAATCCTATATACAATATCAATGGTGAAAAAGCATTAAGCATCTAAAATGTTGGCATATTCAACTTACCTGTTCAGTATTGCGTTGAAGCCCTAGCCGACGTGTTTCATCAAATCCCTTGTGAAGAAGAGTCATCTAAACGCAATTAAAGGACAAAATATCACAAAAAAAATTGTAAACTGGAAGCACAAATCAAAAAAGTGAAAGCTAATCCAATTGAGGATATATGATATGAAAATATGTTTTTTTTCTTATACTGACCAAATTGTAACAAAATAATTTTATTTTTAGAGAAGTGGACATGAGGAAGTAACATAGGATTTACTATTTTTTATTTTTAAGATTGTAGGCGAACTATAGACAATGACAACAAAACATTCACAACAATTATTGAAGCAACAAATCATAGAGAAGCCTACACGCTACCAAACTATATCAGCTGGACCCCCTTTCAGCCTCTTTCAGCAGTAAAGTTGCAGCACTATTACTACAGAAGAACATATTATGAGCTTTCACTCGAAACTTCCTCAACCCCAGACTTACATCTTCATACAAACAAGTGTTATCTTCAATAATCCTCACTTAACCTTACTTCTCTAGCTCAAAACCCAGTCATATCCAAATACATCTTAAAATCTAAATGGCAGCTCTATATCTATATGGGTAGATAGATTTTTAGATTGATAGATTAATTACTTTGAAACTAAGTTGCACAAATCTAGGAAACGGGTAAAGTTTCCAAAATAGAAATGCCTTAGGAAATGTGAGTCCTCAAACCCTTTGGAAACACGGAAACGACACAGGCAACACCTAATTAAAAAAGTATGAAGTATTTTTAAAACTTGTAGACAAAATTGAATTATAGAGACTGAAAATGGAGGGAAATTTGAAACACATTTAATTATTAAGTCTTATATAGTAAACAACTGCTAATATTAAAGCTATAGCTGCAAGCTTACTGCAGTGGTAAGGGCTTTGGCCTCTCTTTGAGAGGTTCAAGGTTCAAACCCCGCTCAGTATGAGGGGACCGGGACCCCTCATTAAAACCTGTGTAAACTCATTGAAAAAAAATTGTTAATATCAAAGCTCAATCTTTATAGATCAGGCTATACAAGTCATGCAGAACCAAACTACATGAAATACACAATAAACTTAGCTCTTGATCTTCCAAGTCATCAAAATCAATACCAGAACTGAAAGAAGACCTAACACCTGTGGCTTCAACAGCAAGCGCATGAGGAGGACTTTCATCATCCTCAAGATCAAGTACAGCCATGGAAATATCTAGGTATGTTGACCACATAAGCATTTGTCTTGAATTTCAAGGCATGAATGGTTAATTTCAATGCATAAATGGAGAAGACTACAAAAACAATCTGCTAAACTGATGAATAATTCAGGACGGCTATATTATGCAAGATTGAAAAAACTACCATGAGACCACGGCTGCGGCAAAGGCAAGCTAAATCCTTTCAGGGTCTCTCTCTTTGTAGTCCCACTCATTTTGAGCATGGAAGAGATTTGCATAAAGATGCTATTCATTCCATGATCTTTGATATTTTGATTCCTCCAAGATTGTGAAGGAGCCTACGTTGCAGTTGTCCATTGTCATCTTCTAATACATGAGGGGTTTTCCTCCCACACAAAGGACCTCCCCCTTTATTAAATCCTGTCCCTAATTTTGTTGTATACTTACATTATTGGCATTATGTTGCATTTACCCTGTTAGGATTAAGCTTTATTTTTTGTTTTTTTCTGTCCTTTTTGCTTCTTAATAAGCTATGTGTGGCTTCTATTGGGGATCACTCCTATTAAACTAACAAAACATTACATTGCTATTAGGTTAATTAAACCATATCCAACTTGTTTTTATATCAAAGATATTTGTTATCTTCCTCAAACTGCTACGATTTTGCAATCAACTCGTTGATATCATTATTATTAAGAGATAAAATCTCACTTAGGCAGTTGTCTTCTAAAGTTCAAATTTTGCCAAGACGAAAATCAATACCATGAATGGCTAAAATAATGTTGGCTATAACAACCTGTCAAATCCCTAATACCTCTTTTCTTAGGGGGCTTATTCATGCCCCTAATATTCCAAGATATCATTTACATCATCAATTTTTGTTTTTATTTGTGGCCTTAGTCACAACTATTGTTAATATTTGAGATATTTGCTCTTGTTCTCCCACACTGATAAACCTGTAAGTTTTCCTTTATATTTACTTTTGCTTCTTGGGTCTTCCTCTCCTTTTTTAGATCCCACTAACAATATCTTATATTTTTTGTAATTCTCATAATGGGACTTATCATGCATGGGTTTATCTTTCTCTAAAGGGTCCGAGTTATAAGGAATAACTTTAAAGCCACTTGTATTTTGTTACCTAAAGACCCTAGAGTGCAAGGCAATTCCTCCTTTATAGTTTTTTTTTCATGCTATCCTAAAAACCCTACATTGCTATAGATATCCTCCATCCTCATTTCTTTATTATGTTGTTCTAAAAATCTTAAACTGCAAGAGATAACCTTTATACTAGTTTTATTTCTATTCCAAGGAGAGGATTTTTTGTTGCTTGAGGAAAATTAAGACGACTTTCCTTTAATAAAATCTTCCTCCTTTGTCCCCTTTGTTTTAGAATTTTATGTTGCATATTCCTTTACACTTTTCTTCTAAATATTGATTAGAGTGAATAATGATGGTCTTTATCATCTAGTGCTTCCATTATAGTATGATCTCCTTGCCTCATACTGAAGTTTGTCTCATGACAAAATTTTATTATCTCCTTTTCCATCATTTTCACTTTGTTATCTCTTGTTATATCTCCAATATCATAATTTGTGTAGCATCATAATGCTATGATTTCATTTACACTTCCTCATCGCTTTCTATTGATTGAGATTTAATATGAATCGATTGTAAAAAAGTTTTGAAATACCCATAACAACACAAATCGAGGTTATTAACTATGATTTCACTCCTTAATAATTGGTCCCTCCTAGATGAATTCCTCTAAGGTCCTTGTAATATTCTTCAAAACATTCTAAATGATAAGCTGATATGGAAGTCCATAAAGCCTAAACCCACACGGAAGCTTTTTAATAGTTTCTATGTCAATACAAAAATTCTCACTCAATAACCTTAAGTAAACTCTCTCCCTAAACCATGGGCTACCACCCATTATTTTATCCCTGATTTCTAAACTAGAAAAGATAATGAGAAAAAAATCTTATCCCCACTTCCACTTGATCCAATTTTGAAGTTTGGAAGTTTGGAACTTACATATTAACCCTCTGCTTTTAAGAACCATTATATCATACTCGATCATCTCATCCTTAATAATCACTTCCGGTGTAACATCTACTCCTTGGATAGGACTTGCCATACATTCGCTCTTCCTCTTACGTCCAACTTGGGTATCCATACTTCCAGCTAGGGCATCCTGAATTTCAATTAGGGCTTTCAAATATGGCTTTCCATCCATGCTACCTAGCTTTTCCTCATATAATCATTTCTTTTTTAATTTCCCCAAAATCCTTTCTTTTTTAATTTCCCCAAAATCCTTTCTTTTTTTAAATTCTCATATTTGGAGCAAGAAAATGTGAGGCTTGCTCCCCAATTCGCACTCGCCTTTTTTTTCCCTTTGTCGTCTCATACGATATGTTGTATCTCACTTTCAATAACAAATACTGTTGTTTTGCAAAACATTAAACACAATAAAATTGCAAAACATTGAACACAATAAAATCAATTGCATTAAAAATATTTCCATCAACAAGTAATATGCATAAATAACAAATATATGATATCATCATATTACCTCATGAAATGGGATACAATGTAATTTTGGTGGTGTTCAGTTAAGGTTTACAAAAGGTGGTGGGAAGACAAACCGCCAAGACAGCAAGGTAATCCTTCCCAAGATGACGCGACCACCTCGCGAATAAGGATGTCGATCAGCAACACTTAACCGCAAGAAGCAATGGGGAGAAACCTCGCGTATCAAGACTGCGAACAGTTGATTAAAGAACAATCAAAGGGCAAGATTTATCTGTCCTCATCGCATGAGAAAACTTAAACAAAAAAAAAACCCTAAAATTAAAAACTATATTTCCGTAGCATGCAAAATAGGTGACTCGGCTCTGCAACCGCGATCGAAACTCTGTAAACGATTGAAACGTTGTGCGGCGGAAGAAGATAATAGTGAGGGTTTCGGGTAGGACAACTGGGAAATTGCAGTTGGGCGTCGGAGAAGAAACAAGGTGGATGGTAAAAATTTGGAAACAAGGGCAGGTAATCAAAAATTAGATTATAGGTGATAGAATTTTTCGAAATTATAATAGGAAATGAATTTTTTTTTTTAAAAAGGTGCATAGAAACATCACAGAATTGCAGAGAAACATCTCGAATTTTCCTTTAAATGTTTTCCGTAGCAAAAATTTGATGGCTACTCCAAAATTACGATGCCGTAGAAATATGTGTAATAAACTATAACGAATTTTAGTGTCATGTTTTGTTGCAAGAGGATAAGATGTATTTCCGCTACAGAATTTTTAAATAACCCATGCATGCATCTATCTGTCAAATTTCTTTGCAAGCTTTCGCCATACAACAAGAAGTTCAAATCAGAACTACCCTACCTGCCTGTTTTCTAAACCCTACCCTTTGTTTACCATACCTCTACCACCATGCCAAGATCTACTTTTCACAAACGCACAGAACCCTTGTCTATCAACAACCAAAATCCTAGCGACTCCATCAAGAAATTGTTTTAAGAAGCACGTTGGTGGGAGGGCCTAACCAAGTTTCAAGGGCACGCAAGCGAAGCAATTCATTTTGAACTACAATCCCACGACCATGGTTACCCATGTGGGCGAGGTCAAAATCGAGATTACCCCCAGTTTAATTTTTGAAATCTTAAGTCTCACTGAAGTTGGCCAACGGTATTACAAATCCACCTACAAGGGAGTGAGCCAAATGGTTGATAGATTAGGGGATAAATGTGTAGTTACCAGAGACAGGGATGGGTGGATCAAGGGTGTAGCCACCTCTTCACTCCCTTTGAAATGGCAAGAGGCTGCCACTATTTTGATGAATTTTTTCACATTAGAAGGAAGGTTGTCTAATTGTGGAGGTTATCATTTAAAGATGATGTTGAACCTTACGTGCCCCAAACATGAAGACTGTGTTATCAATTTGCCTTACTTCCTGTATAGATCTTTTTACTAGGGTCCAACCTAGGAAATCCAGTGATGAGCCTAAACTTCATCTAATTGCCCATCATGGGTTGATAAAATTAATGGTCCTACATAAAGCATTTGAAAATGGAATTCCTTGGGACAAAGTGGTTGAGGAGGTAAACCAGTCCATTCAGTCTACCGAGCGAGTTAGAGTTTGTTCAGGATAGTGCGTCGGAAGAAAACTCCGAGTCCGAGAGTCAGGAGGAGGAGTCGTCTCCAGTGCCCAAACGTTCTACCCGTACCAAGCCATCTAAATCTTCTCCGCCTGCAAGAAAAACTAGGTATGAAAAATATAATACGGAAGACCAAGAAAAGGAAGAGACATCCAGTGCTAAGGAAAGCCCGCCTCCTACATAAAGCATTTGAAAATGGAATTCCTTGGGACAGAGTGATTGAGGAGGTAAACCAATCCGTTCAGTCTGAGCCGAGCGAATTAGAGTTTGCCGAGGATAGTGCGTCCGAAGAAAACTCCGAGTCCGAGAGTCGAGAGGAGGAGTTGTCTCCAGTGCGCAAACGTTCTACCCGTACCAAGCCATCTAAATCTTCTCCGCCTGCAAGAAAAACTAGGTATGAAAAATATAATCCGGAAGACCAAGGAAAGGAAGAGACATCCAATGCTAAGGAAAGCCCGCCTACCTCTAATTCAGCCACTGAAACCCTAGCCGAAATGCAAGCGCAACAAATCATGTTGGACAGCAAACTGGACAAGCTCAGGTGTGGGTTTTCAGAACATGCCGCCTTAGGAAAACGACCTCTCACTCTTCAGCTTGACATCCTCAAACAATTTTTTGCGGATAGGGTGGTAAAACCGGCTGACCCAATTATCCAACCGGTAAATGTCAGTGCATCCCCTAACAAAAGCTCCACATCCGGCAAAAAGATAAGGAAAACGATGAAGCATGAAAGAATGTTTGCCAGCAAAACCACTAGCTCCATCCCGGGTTTCATCCCGACTCAGATCTAAACAAATTTAGATCTTAAAACCTTTACTAAACTTTGTTTTAAACCTGTGTATTTGTTACTTATATATATTTGCAGCAGTGTAACTGTTAAATCTGCAATAGTTTATTTGTGATATTTAGTTATGTTTGCTATATTTTGTCACAATATTCTGTCAAGTTTTGATTGTTATATTTTATCTGTTATGTTACCATATTACCAATTATACTTGTAGTGCTTTTGTCTAATTACATTGACAGTATTAAATATTGTATTTACAGGATTTCATCTTTAAAAATTTGCAATGTTTTATTTATTGTCTGCAGTATTATATTTGTAGTATTTTGTTATGTTGTTACATTTAGTTGTGTAGGCATGAGGACATACATTCTTTCTAGTTTGGGGGAAATGATGAGTGCTAAATCATGTATATTTTATGCAAAGTTTAATCTATCTTTTATCTGCAAATATATGAAAATAAATGTGTTTCGATGATCGTTATATCTTATTTGCATGACTTATGAGTGAATTTGATTTATAAAATGGTAAGTGATATATGCCTATATTTTACAAAAAATTGTTAAAGTTTTATGTATGTTTTCAGCAGGTAAATGTTGAAGGTGTTTAACGGGAAAAGTTGCAGCGTTACACAGGCTAGATGTCAAGCATGGACGAACCAGTCGCATGGAAGTGCACTAACAAGCCGCTCAGAAGTGCGTTACGTAAAGGTGCTACAGAAAACATCTAGAGAAACGTGTTACGGAAAATACCTACAGAAAGGTGTTACAAAAAGTACTTGCTGAAAGGGTCTACCGAAAGAACCTTGACCGAACCATCTGATGTGCTGGAATTTCACGTCCGATGACAGCGTAGCAGCATCACATAGATTATACAATCAGCATGATTGTTTGATGCGGTGGAATTAATATTTGGCATATGATTTAATCCTTGTTGTGTAATTTGTAACTTGTCATTAAAAATATATTTTGTAAAGGTTGTTAAGATTTGAATGAAACCTTAATTTGTCTTTTCTTTGGAAATAGGACAAACAGTTGTCCTATCTTGTCAACAAGCTATTCACAAATTTTAGATATTCGTTATGCATACTTGGCAACTATGCCACTTGGATAATTCTGATTGTAATAAGTCGGAAGGTAGTTGTTAGCGTGTCTTAATTTTAAAATGTCTTTGTTATGAAAGATTAGAATTCAATTCTTCAAGCATTTGAAACGTAACAGATGGCAGAAGAAAATTTCATTGTAAATGTCTGACATTATAAAAAATACAATGTAGGGACCTTTGAAAAGGTCTACAGTCTGCTAGCTACCATCTAATGTGTAAGATCTATTATTTTATCATCTGTTGTCTGATCAATATACGTATGAGGAATTGAAGTTCATCAATAAAGCAGCAACATTTTTCTCCATGAATGGGTAGCTGTATTTTGTGTTTCTATATGATTTATTTGTTTCTGTAATCTTTATTTATTTGTCTTAATTTTTACCCATTTCATTGAGAAGAATACTGCTACTTTATTAATGAACTTCCATTCCTCATGCATACATTGATCAAACGACAGATGATAAAACAATAGATCCTACATTGTAGCTAGCAGACTGTAGACCTTTTCAAAGGTCCCTACATTGTATTTTTATAATGTCACTTAGACATTTACAATAAAATTTTCTTCTGTCATCTGTTACATTTCAAATGCTCAAAAAATTGAATTCCAAAGACATTCTAAAATTAAGACACTAACAACTACCCTTCGAATTATTACAATCAAAATTATCCAAATGGCATAGTTGTCAAGTATACATAATGAATATCCTCAATTTGAATAGCTTTCTGACAAGATAGGACAACTGTTTGTCCTATTCCCAAGGAAAATACAAATTAAGGTTTCGTTCAAATCTTAACTTAACAACCTTAACAAAATATATTTTGAATGACACGTTACAAATTACACAACAAGGATTAAATCATATGCCAAATATTAATGCCACCGTATTAAACAATCATGTTGACTGTATAATCTACATGATGCTGCTACATTGTTATCGGACGTGGAATTCCAGCGCATCAGATGGTTTGGTCAACATTCTTTCAGTAGACCCTTTTAGTAGGTACTTTCTGTAACACCTTTTTGTAGGTATTTTTAGTAACACCTTTATGTAGGTATTTTCCGTAACACCTTTCTGTAAGTATTTTTTGTAGCACCTTTCCGAAACGCTCTTCCACGCGACATCTCAGCGCACGTTCACGTGACTGGTTTGTCCATACTTGACATTTGGCCTGTGTTCTGCTGCAACATCTCCCGTAAAACACCTTCAACATTTACCTGCTGAAAACATACATAAAACTTGCACAATTTTTTGTAAAATACAGGCATATATCACTTAACATTTTATAAATCAAATTCACTCAGAAGTCATGCAAATAAGATATAACGATCATCGAAACACATTTATTTTCATATATTTGCAGATAAAACACAAATTTAACTTTGCATAAAATATACATTATTTAGCACTCGAAAGAATGCATGTCCTCATGCATACACAGTTAAATGTCATAACATAGCAAAATACTATAAATATACTACTGCAGACAGAATAAATAAAACACTGTAAAATTTTAAAGATGAAATTATGTAAATACAATATTTAATACTGTCAATGTAATGAGACAAAAGCACTGCAAGTATAACTGGTAATATGGTAACATAACTAATAAAATATAACAATCAAAACTTCACAGAATATTGCGACATAAAATATAGCAAACATAACTAAATATCACAAATAAACTACTGAACATGTAATAGTTAGACTGCTGCAAATATATATAAGGAACAAATACACAGGTTTAAAACAAAGTTTAAAAAATTTCTTAAGATCTAAATCTGTTTAGATCTGAGCCGCGATGAAACCCGGGATGGAGCTAGTGGTTTTGCTGGCAACATTCTTTCACGCTTCACCTTCTGAATCTGTGATTTGGCCTTCTCGGTATCGAGTGGAGGTTCAACAGCCACGTTCTTCATGTACACGACCTTCGCAGGCCCTTCATCTTTTTTTTTTTTTTTTTTTTTTTTAAATAAAGGGGTAAAAATTTATTGATAAAAAGTCTGGATTACAAAGTACAGTTGAGCCCCCACCCAGGACTCAAATAAGCAACAAGACAAAGCAAATCACCAGACAAGGTCAACTCCCAAAGAAAACCAAAAAAAAAAAACAAACCACATTAAGTCTGAACATCCTTATGGATCAACTCCCGTAGGTGTTGAGAATACCCGCACGGGAGACTCTCCCAGCTTATCAATACTCGTCCTGAATAAAAACCACATCCGGAGAATGAACACGAATCAAATCACGAACAACTTTTTGTCTGGGGATGCTGTTCAACCCCCTTACATTCCATGAAAGTATAATCATTTTTGGGGGTTATAAAAATGGGAGTCCAATGTTCTCACCAAACCCGACTCTACCAAAGTCTCCCCCATTAACTTAATTTTATCCCGGTCTTTCTTCCGACCCACCTTCATATTCTTATCTCAAGCATTTTTTTTAATTATTTTATGCTGCAATCCCAAAGACCGTAGGAGTTTTACAATCCATGGATGACTGCATCATTGCCTGGGTAGGAGAGGGCACATCTAAATCTGTGCCATTTTCTAAGATAACTTCACTTCCAGGGCTAGGGCCAACCATATCACCTATACTCGGAACCAAAGCCCTTTGTTCTTCATTTAAACCCCCTGTATCCGGTTCCCTTGGTTCCACCTCATGAAGAGACAATCGATTTGGTCCTCGTTATATCTATAACAGTAGCGATGTTTCGGTATCTCCACGCACCGATCAAGATTCTCTAGAATTTCAAAACGATTGAGCCGAGCATCTGGCTGGTTATCCTTAATGTCTCTTTTTGCCTTTCTTCCTTTGTTTCGAGGTTTTACCGTAACAAAGCCTTCCTTATCCTGATCCCCCTCCTTTATCGGGGCTTTTCCTTTATCCATATTTTGTACAGCTTGAGAGGGCCTAGGATTTGAAGCCACAGGTAGGACAAACTTAGGGCATTTTCTTTGTAAGTGGCCATATTCATGGCAAATCCGGCAACGAAATGGAAGAGCTTCATAGTCAAGTTTTTGAACCCATGTGGTTGATCCGAACTGTATTTCAATAGAATCTGGAATAGGATTGTTTAAATCAATTTCAACACAGATACGGGCAACAGAGATTACCTTTTTATCCAAATGCCTGTCCTGACGGCCCAACCGGCTTCCCAAGTAGAAGGGCAATCATATGCAAGATGTCATTTCTCCAAAATTCCAAGGGGAGCCACGAAAGCCGAACCCACACCGGAACCCGTGACGGCCGCTCCTCTGATGGGTTGAAACCCACATGCCAGGGTTTAAGAAAGAGTCCCGCTTGGTTACGTAAATAGGGACCTCCTTCAAATGCTTTGTTACGATCCGCAAGACAAGAAAAAACCACCATAAAATAGCTGTTTGCACTCAACATCACCTCCACATCACCTTCAGGGTTCCAAGTCTTCCTAACCCAAGCCTCCACAAAGGGAAGAGAAATTCGGATGCCCATAAATTTACCAATAAGCGCATGGTTGGTTAAATACTCCACATCTTCTGCCACCGAGTCCGGTTGAACCACTAGAACCGGCCTCGGCTTCACATCGTTCCAAACATCCATTGTTCTTTAACAAGCGATTCTCGGCATGCAATGGGAAATCCTATTCCTTCCAATCATTTTTAAAAGAAATACCAGCCCTAGCATGCACGCTCCGTGACGGACCTGATGCCATCACTACATTCCTCCAGTTGTTCATACCTCCTCCAGAAACTGCTGCCATCCCCGCAGAGCCCACCAGATAGGTCTCAAAAAAATTCCAGCAAAGCAGCTTTCCTCATCAAACCCTAGCAGAGCAAAAAACTTTTTTCCTCATTTCCATCGTAAAACAACCAACCCAAAACATACTCTCCTTATAAGAGGTATTACTTGGATCTATAAAATTTAACTAATTATTTTCAATTTTCGCAGGCCCTTCATCATTTGATTCATGCAGCACATCCTACTTTTCTGGTGATGGAAATGGTTTTGCAGCTTCGATGATGTTGTTAATCACCGTGTCGATTTCGCGAGGCATCCCAACGTCGCGAGGCATCCCTATCTCAATGGACGGTTCCGATCTTTGGGGGCTACGTGTATGCCTTTGATGTTGTTGCGACAAAAACTCGGATAGTGGGAGTGAGTTGTCGTCATCAAGTCTCAAGTCAAAATGCTTGCTAAAGTTCACCATTTTCCATATTTTTTTCCTGGACGTGGAGCTCTTGTTAGGGGATGCACTGACATTCACCGGTTGGATAACTGGGTCAACCGGTTTTACCACCCTATCCGCAGAAATTTGTTTGAGGATGTCAAGCTAAAGAGTGAGAGGTCGTTTTACTAAGGCAGCATGTTCTGAAAACTCACCCCTGAGCTTGTCCAGTTTGTTGTCCAACAGGATCTGTTGCGCTTGGATTTCGGCTAGGGTTTTAGTGGCAAAATTAGAGGTAGGCGGGCTTTCCTTAGCACTGGATGTCTCTTCCTTTCCTTGGTCTTCCGGATTATATTTTTCATACCTAGTTTTTACTACATGCGGAGAATATTTAGATGGCTTGGTACAGGTAGGACGTTTGCGCACTGGAGACGACTCCTCCTGACTCTCGATTTCGGAGTTTTCTTCAGACGCACTATCCTTAGCAAACTCTAACTCGCTCGGCTCAGACTGAACGGACTGGTTTGTCTCCTCAACCACTCTGTCCCAAGGAATTCCATTTTCATATGCTTTATGTAGGACCATAAATTTTATCAACCCGTGATGGGCAATTAGATGAAGTTTAGGCTCATCACTAGATTTCCTGGGTTGGACCCTAGTAACAATAGATTTTAAAGATCTATACAAGAAGTTAAGGCAAAATGATAACGCAGTCTTCACGTTTGGGGTACTTGAGGTTCAACATCATCTTTAAATGATAACCTCCACAATTAGACAACCTCCCTTCTAATGTGAAAAACTTCATCAAAATAGTGGCAGCCTCCTGCCATTTCAAAGGGAGTGAAGAGGTGGCTACACCCTTGATCCACCCATCCCTGTCTCTGGTAACTACACATTTCTCCCCTAATATATCAACCATTTGGCTCACTCCTTTGTAGGTGGATTTGTAATACCGCTGGCCAACCTCAATGAGACTTAAGACTTCAAAAATTAAACTAGGGGTAATCTCGATTTTGACCTCGCCCACATGGGTAACCATGGTCATGGGATCGCAGTTCAAAATGAATTGCTTCGCCACGCCTTGATCATGCCCTTGAAACTTGGTTAGGACCTCCCACCAGCGTGCTTCTTAAAACAATTTCTTGACGGAGTCACTAGGAATTTGGGTGGTGATAGACAGGGGTTCACTACATTTGTGAAAAGTAGATCTCGTCATGGTGGAAGAGGTATGGTAAACAAAGGGTAGGGTTTAGAAAACAGGCAAGTAGGGTGGTTCTGATTTTAACTTCTTGTTGTACGGCGAAAACCTGCAGAAAAATTTGACAAATAGATGAATGCATGGGTTATTAAAAAATTTTGTAGCGGAAATACATCTTATCCTCATGCAACAAAACATGACACTAAAATTCGTTATAGTTTATTACACATTTCTACGGCGTCGTAAATTTGGAGTAGCCATCATATTTTTGCTACAGAAACAACTACAGGAAAATTCGCGATGTTTCTCTACACCTTCTTCATTTCCTATTATAATTTCGAAAAATTCTATCACCTACAATCCTATTTTTGATTACCTGCCCTTGTTTCCAAATTTTTGTCGTCGTCCACCTTGTTGTTCCTTCTTCGATGTCCAACTACAATTTACCGGTTGTCCATCCCAAAACCCTCACTATTGTCTTCATCTGCCGCACAACGTTTCGGTCGTCTACAAAGTTTCGATTGCGGTTGCAAAACCGAGTCACATATTTTGCATGCTACAGAAAGATAGTTTTTAATTTCAGGTTTTTTTTTTTGTTTAAGTTTTCTCATGCGCTAAGGACAAATAAATCTTGCCCTTCGATTGTTCTTTAATCAACTGTTCGCAATCTTGATCCGCGAGGTTTCTTCCCATTGCTTCGTGCGGCCAAGTGTCATTGATTGGCGTCCTTATACGCGAGGTGGTCGCGTCTTCTTGAGAAGGATTACCTTGTTGTCTTGGCGGGCTGCCTTCCCACCACCTTTCCTAATATTATAAAAGTGCAGTTAAGGTTTACGAATATTAGCACCTAAAAATTGGCCAAAATCCATCCTACATTACATATTTATTTGTTGAAAAATCATAAGATGTTTGGTTGCAAATTTATAAAGTTCAGTTTTGAGAAATTCAATGAAGTACATTACACTGATGTCTATTTGCCAATGTAACTAGTTTTTGTTCTGGATGGCAAACCCTGTTAATTCAAATGTTTTGTTGGATGCACTAATTTTCGTATAGTATTCAGAGTCTTTCACTCCAAGTGGAAGATACAACAAAATGATGAATTCATTTCAAAAGGATTGTACCCAAATGGCAAAAGTAATAGGCAAGCAGAAGTGCAAAAAAATCAGAAATGACCGCAGAGTTGTTCTGACCCTTAAAGGTGACTATAAATACAACGTAGATGTTTTTCAGCTACCCTTTAGTGATCAACATCCTCGCTGGAGTTGCAATTAAAATGGCAACACAAATGATTAGAATAAATAAATGAATTAAATTTCAAATATCTAAACAAGAAACATGAGGACACTCTTTTACAAACTAACAGTAATTGACTCGGAAATAGTAGAAAAAGCAATGCTTGCAAACTAAACATTTAAAAACATAAAGGAGAAAATTTGTGTATGACCACTCAGCATAAATCTAGCAGCATGACTCTAAACATTTGCTTGCACTGTTACTTAGACCATTAAAGCATTGCTTAAATTTTATGGCACTTAATATTGTAGGAACTGTAGATGCTAGTTCTGACATAGCGCCATCAAACGCACCACCTCGTACTTACAAATAGAATAAGTGCGTCGGAAGTCAAGTACACACACATGCAGTTCTGATGCAATAATTTTCAATTCATTGTAATGTTTAGTGAAGTACTAGTTAATGTACAGATGATTAATGAGTCATGTCATTGTCATATAGTTAGAAATGAAATGTTATGCAAATGTATGACAGTGTAATGTAAAAGTGGTGAGGTGTCAGGTCGATAGTTGAAGGAATAACTACCTCCCACAAGTTTAAATAGGACCCTCCATTCATTTTAGAGGGTACATACACACTCTCACACATATATATGAAGGGATGTGCATCTAAAGGAGAATGAATAGGAGAGTACGAAGATAACGATTGCATACAAACATGAATTCTTGCCGATAATAATAATAATACCATTCAAACTTTGTCATGCATACTATTGAATTTTTATGTATGTGTTTGTATCTGATTTTCATTGTTGTAGATAGAATATCCAAACTATTTCTACTTGTATGTGTTTGTATCTGATTGTCATTGTTGTAGATAGAATATCCAAACTATTTCCACTTATATCTATTTGTTGTAGACAGCCATACTAGGTCGTTTGGATCTAGGACCCAGGCTGTCCCATAAAAGGTAGAGGTCGTTTGACTTGATAGGCAAGTCGTCTAGAGACGTGCAAGGCTGTCTAGACTGCAGACAAGGAAAGCTGATTTGTTGTGCTATGCAAGGCCATCAAGGGTGAAGAGCATTGTGTTGCAGATCATCTAGATTGAGACCACACACAATCTAAGTGTACTTAGACTGCATGTTGTTGAGTTACTTTGTCAACCAACTCTATCATTCATTCTTTGTTCCTTCAACTGCAGATCATCTAGGATGTGGAAGACATGAACGTGAAAGGACAAGAGAACCACCGACAAGACGAAGTTTGAGGATCACACAATAGCAACAACAAGGAGAAATGACGATGAGGAAAACTTGCATGTTGACGGTGGAGTGCTGGCAAAGATTGTTGGCGAGGAGATATGAGTGCCAAAGGTAGAGCGAGTGCCAAAGGTAGAGCAAGTGTGGAACCCACAGGACGAGGGAAGTTCGGACAAAGAACATGAAAGGTGGCAAACATTGTTTATGACAACGGAGGGCGATGTGCAAGTGGAGGCGCAACGTGCAAACGAAGATCGGACCAAGGAGAACATTCGCATGAGTGGTGAAGGAAGCGCCAACGTGGATCGTGCACAAGACGAGGAGCAACTAGTGACTCTAGCACAAGTGGGAAAGAGAGTGCCTAGACGTGTGAAGGACGGGATTCAAGCACAAAGGCAACCACAAGAGAGTGCTTGAAAGATTAGAATCGACGCTCTTGTACTCGTGAAGGATATCGTGGTGTGTAGGTGCACAAGGAAGCATGCGAATATTGCTTGCAAACGATCAGTCATCAACAATAGGTTTGTTGAGTGAAGACAAACAACCATCAATGGTAAACATTGTTATTGCTACAGGCAAGCAAAAGTGCCCAGGTTTACTGAAGACGGGAGAGAAGACCCTGAACGCCATATCGGATCATGTGAAATGATATGGAGGGCAAATGGAGTTATAGAAGAAGATACATGGATAAGATTGTTCTCGCCAACATTGCAAGCAGAAGTGATCGATTGGCAACTGAAAAGAGATGAACCCTTCACATACTAGGCAGAATTGAAGATTGAATTTAACAAGGAGTTCAGGTTGCTTCGTGATGATACAAAAATCGCTAGCTCGATTTATTCAATGAAGCAAAAGAAGGACGAAAATCTTAAGTCATCTAATCATTCTTTAAAGGAACTCATCAAAAATATGGAGGCCAAGCCAACAGATGGGATGCAAAAATGAAGGTTCCTAGACGAACTGCTACCATGAAGTAAGAAGAAGATGAATGTGGTTCCACCAACCACACTTAACAGGAAGCTTTTGACAGAGAGCTAGATTTGGAAAGTGAAATGAAGACACCAACAACCA
This sequence comes from Wollemia nobilis, assembly GCA_028583015.1. Lineage (NCBI taxonomy): Eukaryota > Viridiplantae > Streptophyta > Pinopsida > Araucariales > Araucariaceae > Wollemia > Wollemia nobilis. The sequence continues at coordinate 3,346,489 of JAQPPZ010000523.1, read as the reverse complement.
GAGGAGGAAGTATGAGTCACGACCAAGACAACGGTTGGGATAGTGATTGTGATGACCTAAGTACCACAATCCACGCCATGCGAAAGGACCTGGAGCGTATGACAAACAACATGAAGGCAAAGAAGAAAAAGGAGGACATTTGGTGTTCAGATTGTAAATCACAAGAACACACTAACGTTAACTATCCAAGGAAGACATATTGCAATATCTATGAAATTGTAGGACATGCGATTGTGGATTGCCCATTTAACTTGCGAAGTGTGAGGCACTAGACATTGACGGTGCAAAAGGAGGCAAAAGATGAAAATCCCAACACTTAAAAAAGTGGACAAGGAACAACGAGTGGCGAGTACCAAAACAACCACAAAGGACAAAGACAACCACAATGAGGGAATCGATTCGCAGGAGACGAGGGTCGATTACATTATGATTCTGACAGAAGGCAAATCATTCAACGTAGAAAATATCAAGAGTGGGGACACTTCTCACATAATTGTATGGATGCTCCATCAGGAGGTGGCAATGGGAACAATAATGCAATGATGTGTAGATGGTGTGGACCTAGCAACCACAAAGAGGCAAATTGTCCAAAGAAGGCAAGTATGAGGAAGACGCAGAATGTCAATTTATTGCCATCAAGAAGCCTCAACAGGACCAGCAACAAATGCAAAAGGAGAAGCACATGCTAACAATAACTCAGACACAAGCAAGGAGAATGGGGCAGTACCCGAACCATGTTAAGAAGGGGAAATGGTAGGAGGCACGTGTGTAAATCGAGGAAGAGATGCAGAAGACCAATCAAGAGAAGCATGAAGACAAGGAAACATCAACACAAGAGCTAGCAACACAAAGTACTAGATAAGAATATTGAAGTGAAAGTGTCCAACTTACTGTGTGCAATACCACTATTGTACACGATGGTCGGAGAAAAGGTGCAAACAAGAAAAGCGAAAGTCGTGATGCCAAGTGCAAACAAGAAGTGTAGCAAGGGATCAATACATTGACCCAACAATCTCGATGATCGATATCAGGAAGAAGCCAACATTGATCCATGCTAAGTTGTTAACTCATAAGTTGACACAAGTGACCGTTGGAGGATAGAGTGTAAATGTATTGCTTGAGAATATTTGGAAGGATTTGGCGGAACCATTTCTCTAGTCTCCAAACTTTCAGTTGTACGACGCAGATCAGTATGGCATTGAGATGAAAGGGAGTTTTGACTGCACAAAAAGTGAAGATTGCTGACCAAATGTTCATCCATAGTAGTCAAACTCGGTCGGACTCCCGAGTACTCGGCCGAGTCCGAGTCCGAGTGGGCTCAACCGCACCGAGCCCACTCGGACTCGCTTTTCTCCGAGTCCAGCCGAGTCCGAGTCCGGTCGGGACTCGCAAGTCCCAACATCCGGACTCGGCCAGCCTATGAAGAAAAAAATTCGCCTTTTGTCTCTAATAGAGATTTCAAATGTTGTAAGTGTTGTCTGCAGTATTCATCTCTCTCACAATTCTGGGAGGCCTCCTGCACAGACAAAACTCTGAAAACCATTTGGCACGAATATATTCCAACGTTCTCCAAGGAGGAATGTGGAAAGAATTTTCCCTAAATGAAGATATTCCCGTCGCTGTGATGATTTCCAGCACCTCTTCCAGCTTTCTTGGCTTCGTTACGAAGATGAAAGGAATTAGGCTGAGTATCTCCTCGTATTCGTCCACGGGCCTCGCTATTTAAACTGTAAGTGTTTATATTACAATTTTTTTTTTTCAAAAACAAAATTTACAATCCAAAACTTAGCCGACACATCATCCCTTATTAAACATTCAACAATCTGCATGCGTCTATAAACCAGGAATCAATTACTCTGAAACTCAGTCTATACCGTCCTATTAAAACCCGTTCAAAAATAATAGCAATATCCATTTCGTATTTATTTATTCATCGCCATGAGGGCAGACTCTCTTAGACATCGAAATCCATGTCCTTCAAAGTTAGCAGGTCATCCTCCCCTTGCCGCGCCTTCCAACACTTCTCGGTCTCCTCCGCTACACCCCGAGAGTCTTGCTGTATTTCCCCGTACCTACGACCGTCGCTGCCACCGTCACTTGCCGGTGTCGACGACGGAGTTCCCTGGCAATATATAATTTATAAGATTATAATAAAAAAAATAATTTTTACTTAATTTTATTATATGTTTTTAAACCTATGTATCCGGTAATATTTGCTCCATGTTTAGTCGATTCTACATCCTCACTTATATTTGTCTTTTCGCATTTGTTTTTTATCATGAAAAAATTTTAATTATAATATATAAAAGTAGTTTGTGAATAAAGATGGATGTGGGAGAATTATTAAATATTTATTGATTATGCGTGTAAAATCAATTTGATATTTAATTATTATATATTTTAGACGATTAATTGTAACCAAATATATATATATATATATATATATATATATATATAATTTTTTTTTAGCGAAAAACCCCTTGCGGGGCCGCCTTGGTCTGAGAGACCACGACCAGGGGGTTCTACACCGTCAAAGTCACCCGAGAGTCACGCCCGGCCCTACCCGCACCAACATTATCAATTGGATTTTAAGTACCCAATTCAACTTTTTGGTAGGGTGGAGATTTGAACCTAGGACCTCCCTTGGAGGATTGCCCTCTCCTCTCCAACTCACCTACAACACTGGGTATATATATATAATTAATTTGATGTTTAATTATTATATATTTTATAACTTTTATATTGTTTTTATTGATTATGTATTTGATCTCATTTTTAACACAATATTTAATTATATAATTTAGACATTTTATATTTTTTATATATTTAAATTTCTAAACTTTTTAATACTATTATATTTGATGTCCCAGCCATTATAATTTAAAGTCTAGACATATAGTAAAGTTTATTATTATTTAATGTTTTGTAAAATTTTAATAATGTTTTTAAACTTTATATATTAAATTTTATTTTATCATTATATTATTTATTTATAATTTTATAAAACAAAGGGGACATGCCTGTTTGCAAAGGTAGTAGTTTGTTCTGAATCCTCTGAGTGCACGCCAGATCGACGACGACGGTATGAATCTCGAGCAACCGGTGGTCCCCTTCACGTCGGGTTACAAAATAACGAGGTGGTATAGGCTTGTTGGGGGCAGCCCATGTGGTTTGAACCTTGCACTTGGCAGTTACTAAAAATAGTGTGGATGTAACCAACTCCCCTATGTATCCAAAAAAAAATTATAAAACAAAATTATTAGCTTGCTCTTAGAATATGCCCCTTCCTCTTGCTAATTTCTTATTTGTATAATGTTGAATGTTGAGTAAGTGTGTTAGAATATACTAATAAGTAATATGAATGAAAAAACTTATTTTTTCAATGAAAATTTGTATTTTTTTTCATTTTTTCTTTTTGCCGAGTTTTTGCCGAGTCTTGCCGAGTTTTTTTGTCGAGTCCCGAGTCCGACTCTCGAGTCACTTTTCCGAGTTCACGCCGAGTCCGAGTTTTGCTACTATGTGTTCATCATAGATTTTGTTGTAATTGCTATGCAAAAACCAACCTACGACGCACTGCTAGGACGTGGGTTGGTATGTACAGTGAAAGTGAACCACAATTCGAAGGACAGTTTGACTTTTAAGAAAGGCCAGCACAACTATGTAATCAATTTAAAGAATAAGTCCGTGTGCGAAGAATTGGTGGAGTCCGACGAAGCTGGAAGTTCATCGTCAAAAGAGGAAGACCATACAAACGGAGGAGAACCTAACAAAGAGGGAGTGCTCGAGTTGGAAGAGTGCACGAAATATGAAGGGCACTCAAATAGAGGACTTCTACATTGGCAAATAGAGGACTATGAAGTTTTCCAACCTACCTGCATGTGTATCAATGCAAAAGAAAACATCCATAATGAAGGACCTCGAAGTATATATGAGGTCAGTGCATGCCGTCACAATGCCAAGCCAACAATGAAAGTTTAAGAAGAATAAAAGGTAACATTTCCAAAAAAAATTGTGGAGTACAGTATTGGTGATGTGTAGACCAATGAAAAGCCAGCACATCCTTTTGAAATTGCAAAAGTTGCAACTGTGCCTGACACCATAAAATATTGTTGAGTGATGGGACACTCAACCCCTGTCGTTAGGCTCGACCCATATCCTAACCTCTGCAGTAGCACTCTCACTAGTAGTTCGAGATTTTGGTGTAGTGGTTGCACCAAACCGTGTTAACAATTTGGAGACTCCGTTGGGGAAGGGTTCGATTCTCGCCCTCGACAGTTTACTCACCTCATGGTCGACCCTGTCCCATTTGTCGAACCTCTCGGCTCAAGCCAAATTCTAACCTCTACAACAACGCTCTTACTAACAATTCGAGCTTTTGGTGTAGTGTTTGCACCATACCATGTTAACAAGTCTGAAGGACCGATGATGGTGCATGTGAATCTCAACAAAGGAAAGGAGGAGATAATCCATTGCGAGAACGAGAGGGACCCAGTTTTAAAAGCAAACAACTTCTGAATATTCATGCAATAGGAGGAGGTCTTCCCATGAACATAAAAAGATCCACATACAGTCTACGTGAGTTGCGCATGCATCGGATTTCATTGGATCTTAGCATGCACCCTGTGAGGGGAAGATTGTATAGAATGAATCCAAAGCATGCGGCCTTGGTCAATGCAAAGATAGAGAAGATGTTGGATGCCGAAATAATCTTCAAGGTGGCAATGAGCAATTGGGTGTCACCTATAGTCATCAGTTTGAAGAAGAGTAACAAGATCCACATCTATGTCGATTTTCGAAGTTTGAATGCGGTGACCGTGAAGGATCCTTTTCCAATGCCCGAGAAATGATTGCTCGATCATCGAGTGGCATAACCATGTGTGTGCTATATCCCCACCGTCCCATTGATTTGATTTCCTCCACTTTTTATTTCTCATAAAAACTCCATTAACCCTAATTGACAACCCAGACGCAGGATGCCCACGAGTATGGCCAGCCTATGCTTGCCTTTTTCCCTCTCATTCATACAAAGTTTAGGGTTGATGGCACATGCTTATATTCCATCGATTGGTATAGATTTAATCCTGGAGGAAGTAGCAGGGCAAGAGATCTATTAATTTTTGGATGGATTCTCGGGCTACAATCAAATCAGTATTGCTGAAGAAGATAGAATGAAGAGCATTTATTTAAGTCCTTTTTAGGGCATGTCGAGCAGTGTTATGAAAATCAGATCGAAATCGCGATTCATATCGAAAAATTGCGATTATGACAAAATCCAATTTAAATTGGATCAGAATCGGCATTTTTGAGAAAAACGCCGAAATATAGGGATCATCGGCTGCACGCGTAGAGGAAAAGGCATAAATAGTGTTTTTTTTTGTTTTCTCTCATTTTTCTTCCTCCAAGCTTGAGAGAGAGGTTTGCCTACCTGCTACCACACCAAAGAAAACCCTAAAATGCATCCAAACAACGGATTTTTGGAAGTTTGAAGGAATCCGATAGTCACCAACAGCCACCAAACAACGGATTGTTTTGGAGTTTGAAGGATCCTGACAGCTACCAACAACCACCAACATCTAGGAATCTACCCAAAGGATTCATTTGAGGTAAGCAAACTGATTTTTTTTTCTTTTCTTTTATTCTATTAAATCTTACTCCAAATTTTTTTTCCAAGTCTAAAACCAAATGCAACAAACTAGGGTTTACAGTTTTGGGTTTTTTTTTTAAAGTAATTCTTTGTTGTTATTTGCTGCCTGAAACATGTATGCAAGTCTATATTTTTAGTTTTCAATGTTTAAAGTTTAGAGTCTTAGACTTCAAACTAGGGTTTAGGTTTTTTTTTTTACTTTTTTTTTAATTAAGTAATTGTTTGCTTGATATTTGCTATCTAAAATTTGTATGCAAGTGCATGTTTTCGGCTGCCAATGTTTAAACTTTAAAGTTTAAAGTATCAAACTAAGGTTTAGGGTTTAGTTTTTTTAAGAGATTGTTTATTGTTGCTTGCTGCCGAAAATATGCATGCAAGTCCATCTTTACAACGTTGCACTACAATTTTAAACCTCAAGTTCAAAGTTCAAACTAGGGTTTAGGGTTTTTTTTAGTTATTGTTTGTTGTTATTTGTTATTATGTGCAGCCACAGGAAAATGTCAAAGAAAAAAGATAAAAAAGATATAGCATGGAAGTATGGAGTAGAACTCGAAAAGAAAGGAGAAATTCTTTGCAATTTTTGTAATACTTCTATACGTGGAGGAGCATATTGTTTCAAATTTTGTTGGCAAAGAAAGCAGGTGAGAATGTTAGATTATGCCCAAAAGTGCCAATTGACATTGAGAGAGAATGCATGGCAGTTATCACTGGAAAAGTGGAGAAAAAAGAGATAAAGAAAAGAACATTTGAAGCCATTTCAACCCCCTCTTCTCAGCCTCATACAACTACTAGTGGGACCAACATCTTTAGTTGATTTCAGCATGAAAATTCGAGTCCATCAATTGCACAAGCACAGGCACAGCCAAGGAGTGGGATGGATGAGTCCAATTTTGGGGAACCAAGAGAGGCATAGGACAGCTAGGAAGGCCATTAGCAATTTTGGGTATTTTTCTGACCTTTCCTTCAATGTGGCAGGGTCTGCATACTGACGAAGCATGGTGGATGCCATCGCAGGTTGTGGCACGGGATTAGGCCGCCAACTTATGGCGACTTTAGGGACCCTCTCCTTCGTGAATGCATGGATGACATTGAGGTTATTCTTGAGGAGCAGCGCAAAGTGTGGAGCACTAACGGTTGTACTATCATGTATGATAGGTGGACCGATGGCAAGGGAAGAACCTTAATTAATTTTATGGTTTCTTCTGCAGGAAGAGTGGCATTCCTCAAGTCAATGGATGCATCGGTGCAAGTTAAGAGTGCCAAAATGCTCGCAAGGTTGTAGCAGGTTGGGGTGGAGAATGTTGTCCAAGTCAACACGAACCACGCAGCAGCATATGTAGCAGCTGGCAAGCTGTTGGAGGAGAAATTTCCCACCATTTTTTGGTCCCCATGCGCAGCCCATTGTCTCAATTTGCTCTTTGTTGTACGAGTCAAGTCATACTAAAGAAGATGATGATGCAACAAAGCAGCTAGCATGGTTGTATGAAGAGAATGCAAGTAAGCAGGAAATTGGCATGCAACTAGTCATGGAACAAGAAGAATGCAAGCCTTGATCTACAGAGCATAGATGACTTTGTGTGCATGTCATGTTTCCAAATGTTGAGGAGGAACAAAGACTGGAGATCACTAAATACAGTGAACATAATGCGAGTGGTAGCCATGTACGTTGGACGAGAAGAACAACAAAAGCATAAACCTCCAAGTGATGGAAGTGAATATGAGGGAATGAGTTTGCTAGCACCTATTGGATGTGTCCAACAAAGGATGAGTGAAATGCAGCAATTGTGCGAACAGAGTGAGCAACTGAATAACAAGATAGTTATGAAGACAACATGCACAAGAATTATTAAGGATGCAACAAGATATCCACACAGTTGGCAAACGAAGTTTTTCCAAAGAAGGGACAAGTCTAAAAGAGACCCCAGAGGTGCACAACAAACATGCAAGTGTTGGAAATTGGTGATGATTGTGCGCAATAAGTTGAGTTTTTGGAAAAAAGATACCAATTCAACTACCAAATGTACATCAAGAGAATTGGAATGGCACGATATTCATGAAGTGCCTCCACAGAAATTGCCAAGAGAAGTAGCAAGTGTTGGGGACATGGAAAATGAATCCAGTAGTATGCCCTTGAGGAGTTCAAGCAGTGAGAAAGAAGACTAACGTAGTGCTAATTCAGGCTTGGAACTGAAAAGACAAGTGAGAAGAGGAACATCAAGGACGCAACAAGTTGCTCAGCCAACAGGAAATGTAAATTCACTACCGAATGTTGTGATGCAATAGGTACCTCAATAGCAAGACCATAACACCTTCGAGGTAGGACAAGTGTCGAGGTGGATGAATTGGAAACAACGAGATCTGCCAAATAACTTGAACGGTTCTTGGTAAGTCGAAGTGGTATGCAAAGGCTATCTGACAACCCAAGGCAAGCTTTTAATCAAGGCTATTCGAGTAATCTGAGGGTTGTCAAGACCCCTATGCCATCTAGATCGGTCAGGCCAAGGGGGGGAGATTGTCTAGCCTCTTCCTCAATCGTCTAGGAGGAGTAGTCATATCCATATGGCACACATGTTGTCTAACTAGCAGGGTGAGTTGTATGAGGCACCCCTTGGCAGTCCAAAAAATTGAACAAGACACCAAACTGCCCTTGGGCCATCAAATCCAAGGGTTGGGGGCAGTCTAGTTTTGCCACAAGCGATTTGGGAAGAAGAATAGAGATGTCGATTGTACTCAGGCCGTCAAAGTATTTAGTCCAACTAGCAACAAATGCAAGGCCATCCAAAAGAGGTAGGGAACTAGAGGAAAGAGAAGTCAAACCGTCTGAAGAAGAAGAGTTGCCTGAAGAACGGAGGTTTCAAAGAATGGAAGTAGAATCCAAGAGGTCATCGCGAAGAAGTTGATGACAAAGACAATAGTCAAGATAGGAAGGTGGATCGTTTAGCCACCAAGGTCATTTGAATCAACAGAATGTCAAACCAACAGGATGACCAAGAAGGCAATTAGCCAAAATGGGTCTCCGGGTCTATAGTGGAGACCATATGGGCAAGTGAGCCACTTAGAGGAACGATCTACAGGGCCGGTCGGATAACCGAGTAGGAGGTCTAACCACCTAGGCCCTACAGGCCAGAAGTAGGAAAAAGACAAATGTGAAATCGCATGATAGCACAGCGGATCCGTCATGCATAAGGTGAATGAATTCAAGTACGAGCCATACAAGTTGTACGAAACACCGTTTGAGCTAGAGAAGCACGGCAGAGAAGAGGAGTATGGGCTGTTTGAGGTGTGTAAGAAGTTGCCATACAAAGGAAAGCAAGTTGCAAAGCAAGGGCCATCCAAATTCAGGACATCAAAATCGGAGTCGTCCAGGACCAGATCGTCTGAATTTGGGTCGTCTAGGACTATGCCATCTACTTTATGAGTCGTCCAAAGGAAGAGCGTACAGACAATCAGAATCGTATGAGTGATTGCAGAAGAAGGCACACAAAACAAGAAGGCTAAAGGCATGGAGTGCCAACATGCCACGTGGAGCTACAAGTTGACACCAAAACGTACGGAAAATAATTAGAGCAATTGGAATTAACTATTGTTGAAAGTTTTAAAAATCCAAAGCCAAGGAAGCTGACTATAGGAAGTATGCAGCAAAGGCCAAGAATTTCTAAAAGGATCGAACAAGTTGTGTTGCAAGGAAGATTTCTACCGAAAGTCATGTTGTAGGAAGGATCTTGTACGCATGGAAGAGAGAGGGAGCAAAATATGGATGCTCAACGAGGAAGAATGTGACAACATTGAGGAGAATCCAGATCAAGGTCGAGAACCAACACATTGGATGATAGGCACACGAAAAACAAGAAACCAACAGCTTCACCGAAGAGTAATGGAAAAGAATGGATGCATACCCTTAGAAGAATTTACCTAGACAACACCTGTTGGAAAATTTTGCAAGACATGGTGGTTGGAGCACCCGAAAGATCATCAATTGAAGACAACATTGCAGAGTGCAAGAGTGTAGTTTATTTTGCAGGTTCCTAGTTTTAACAAGGATTTCTTCAAGTCATACCTACGGGAGATGCTGCAAACACATGATGTGGAAAAAAAGCAAAGCAAGGTGATGCTTGGTGACAAGCAAGTGTGGGCGTCATTTTCCCAAACAGTTTTCGCAGGGTATTTGGCTTACTGATTTCCACAAAACTAGTGGAGGGAGTGCAGCCCTACTGGTTGAGGAACTTCGTAAATAAGGTCATCAATCTTAGTCCAACAGAAGTGGCAAAGATGAGAAAGCATGGAAGTTGTGGACTAAAGATGCAACACCTGAAGTCAGACAAATTGCAGTGAGCACTGAATGTTATATGTCCAAGTTATCCAACAATCAACAAGCCTCATATATGCTCACTTGGCTCATACCATATATGGAAGGAGTGATGATCGAAGAAAAGTATGATTGGGCAAGTTTTCTATCATACCACATACAAAATATTTTGTAGCGGTATACGAAAAATTTCTCTATGGCTTTCCACGCCATTGCATTACTTCTAGATGCAACATCGAATGAAAAGATTCAATTTCTAGGACTGAATCCTCCACACATGATACCAGAAGGAACACCTACTATTTTTTGTTGGGTAAATGTTGCCCCATTTATGAAGATTGGTCTGATGGGAAAAGTGGCATTAGGGAAGAGGAAGATGACAACGAAAAATAGTTAAGCACAAGAGTCATCAGAAGAAGACAAAGGAGAAACAAATGCACTAGATGAAAAATGTGCAAACTCTGATGGAGCAAAGGAACAGTTGCCTAAAACTGAGGAGTCAGTCAGAAAGGAGAAGAGGCAAAGGCAGTTGGAGAAGTCGTGGCAACAAATGGGAGTGCAACTGCAACAACAGTAGCCCCAGCAACAACAAGATCAACCAATGGGACAAAGTGTCAAAGTGTCTCCAACTTCGCGACCCCTCAAGACACCACAGTGATTGGGACAACTGGCGGAAACACACAAGGAATTGTGACTGGTCAACATTACAATTTGCATGGATTGACCTATGTCACAGTGCCATTGGGGACTCCAACACAATCAGGAAGCCAAACTGTGCAAGTGGGCATTGTAAGTGCCATTGCAGGTACCAAAACATGGCTTCAATTGAGGCTGCCAGAGGAGGACAACAGCCAAAACAATTAGAACCTGTTGTGCAAGGAGTTTGGTGTGCAAGATAAGCCATGCAATATGCAGAGAGACGAAGAACTATGTAACAATCGCAGGAAACATTGATTATCATAGATGTTGATGATGATGTGCAAACTGCAATTGATGCGATGGATGCATCACCACCTTTAGAGTTAGTACCTAGAGGAGATTTTGTAAGTGATATCTTGATGACAATGAATGTGGATGATGTGGATACACTGGAGAGTTGTGCCACAACCCCACTGCGGCAGTTTGTAGATGAAGTGGAGTGGTGGTTCACCTTGGTTGGACGAGGGACCACCAATAGAGCTTACATCTACAACAACTCCGACTATGGCACCAATTTCATCTGTACCGAAGAAAAGAAGGGAGGAAAGTAAAGCGGCCTGCATCAGAGCAAATACTGTGGCAAAAGGACTAGAGTCTCATCCTCAACAAAGTCAAAGTCCTCAGGAACAATAGCAACCATTAATAAGGACATCAACCAATCAAGAGAGGAGGGCAGATGTAGACGTAGTTCCGACGCGACGACATCATATGCGCCACCTCATACTCACAAATAGAATAAGCACATTGGAAGCCAAGTACGCGCACAGGAAATTTTGATGTAATAGTTTTGAATTCATTGTTATGTTTAGTGAAGTACTAGTTAATGTACCGATGATTACTGAGCAATCTAGTTGTCATATAGCTATAAATGAAATGTAATGCAAATGTATGACAAATGTAATGTAAAAGTGGTGAGGTGTCGGGTTGGTAGTTGGAGGAATAACTACCTCCCACAAGTTTAAATAGGACCCCTCATTCATTTGAGCGGGTACGTACACGCTCACACATATACGCAAAGGGATGTGCATATAGAGGAAAACGCAAAGGGATGTGCATATAGAGGAAAACGCAAAGGGATGTGCATACGAGAGTACGGAGATAATTGTATTGCATACAGACATATTCTTGCTGATAATAATAATATCATTAAGCCATTGTGATGCAAACTCTATAATATTTATGCATGTGTTTGTATCTGATTGTCATTGTTGTAGATAGAATATCCAAACTATTTCCACTCATTTTTGTTTGTTGTAGATAGTCATACTAGGCCGTCTAGATCTTGGACCCAGGCCATCCCATGCAAGGTTGAGGTCATCTGACTTCATAGGCAAGCCATCTAGAGATGTGGAAGGCCGTCTGATTTGTTGTGCTGTGCAGGGCCATCAAGGGTGAAGAGCGTTGTGTTGCAGGCCATCTGGATTGAGACCAGAGACAGTCTGAGTGTTCCTTAGACTGCATTTTGCTGAGTTCCTATGTCAACCTCCTCTGTCATTCATTCTCTGTTCCTTCAACTATGGAATACCACCACCATGCTACAGGAACAATATGCTTTAAATGCACTTTCAGTAATAACCATTAATTTGTTATTAAGAGATCATCATAAGTAAGGACAACAAAAGCAGCTGTGAAATTCATTGGCGGAAACTACATTTTTCTTGACAACATTCTGTGTGTCAATCCATGAAATCCAACATTAGATTTAGTCTTACAAAACAAGGAGATGAATATACTTTGCAAAGGATTTGCTTAATAATGTTAAAATATCGTAGAAATAAACATATTGAGCAAAATTTGATTAATTACTTCCATGAATTCTCAAAACCTCTAAAAACCATTATGGTTTTGCCTTTAAAACAACACATTTGCAGTAATAGTGCTTTATACAAACCCCCATAAGATATGAACAGTTTACAAAAACAGAACAGTGGCTAAAAGCATGTAGAATGGAACTATTACAAACCTGAAGTGTTCCTCTGGGAATATGGACTGCATGCCATCGACCATTACACCTGTCATTGCCCTTCTTTAAAAATTCTAACGCTCTCACCACCTGAACAGATTTCATACTATAAGATATTGTATAGGTTGTTTTAATTACACATGGCTTTGGCATGTGCTTCATAGTCTTTCAAACATAATTTAGATATGTTTAAAGTCAATAAATAGATTATTCTGTTTACTAAAAATGCTTGCCCAATGCTAAAATGGCTTTACAAACCCAAGCTTCCATCCACCTGAACTAGAAAGAGCACACTGCTCAAAAAGAAAAAGGGAAAAAATGAATACCAGGGGTTGGGCATCTTAATACCAGTGAATATAGAAAAATAAACACATACAATAATGTATTATATCATTATCTCATATTGCAGATTCATGACCCTAACAACATAAACCATGTAACCTGTATAAAATTTTCCAGTTACCAACACACCCACCATTATCCTACAATATACCCATTTTCTATATACACATTTTTTTTAGTGTGTGTCCATCTGTTGTCTTCAGCATACCACATCGCTAGGCCTGATTAATTCTCTGCTTGAAAGTAACATTGACTGACCCAATCATTATATCAACTATGAACAACATAGGTTGATTGGAGCCATGGACTAGTGATCCCAAATTGCAATAACCATGTAGATGTCTATGCTACACATGACACAGCCCAACACTTGATGCCTTCACAGGCATGGCCTCATTTGGATCTCGCTGGAAATCTAGGATGCAAGAAATTGATGCTGAGGCCATTCTTGATTAAGGATTTTGTTTAGAATAGCTTTGGACAAAGAGGGCCTTTGAGAAGTTATCCTTAATAGTAATAAACTAATAGGCACAAGCCAATGTGCAAGCTTGGTTTAACAAGAAGAAGCAAAAAATAGAGTCAAATACCACGCCAATAAGGGTGCTAGGCATGTTAGACCCCACACAAAGAAAATATATGCTAACATCTATGAATCCTACTATGTCTAAGACATCCCAAATAAGGCTAACTATAAAATAATGACAAACATTATAGACACTGATAGGGTTCCAATTGGGAATAAAGCTCAAATGGTGTACATAACCATTGGTGTCTTGTATATAGATGGACTTTGGATGATAGCTAAGTACCATAAATAAAAAGAAATAGTAGATATATTGGCCAAGGACCTTGAATAAGAAAAGATATAGCAAAAGGTCTTACAGAAGTAAGTCCAACAAAATAAGTGTAGAGCTATATTGCAGGAAACCCCTAAGGTGCCCCTGTTTTGCTGTTTCTGAAATGTTTCTGAAATGGAAACTCCTAAAAACTTGACATCTAGACTTTCCACATTTTCTAACATCTCCATTGGCATTTTCTAGAGTTTCCACTTGGTGATTCCTGGCTTTTGCTCACGTTTCGAGCAAAGTTAGAAAAGGTAACTCTAACTTTGGAGTATAAACAGATTGTGTGTACTTTGAACAAAACCTACACACAACATGCATGAACCTGCTCTAATAAAAATAATATCTCTATATTTAACTTTACTGTAATTTACTCTGGTTTCATTACTGTAGTATATTTAATAGTAGTTTCTTAGTTACTACAGTGCATTGTCACAGTTCTTTTTGGTGAGCCCAATTGCCCTATTTTTGCCACCACTGCATATTAATAGAATTATCTTGTCTACCATGTTGGAAAAAAAAACCTCTTAGAATGTAAAAATGAACAATAACATTGAGAAAAAATAAGTTGGAATCAAAGAAGTAAGAGACTAGCTTTTGCATTCTAAAATTTGTTTGTCTATCATGAGAAATAACTATGTAAAAGGGCATACAAAAAACTAGTATTTGGATTCCAAAAATCTCAAGATGGACATTTCTTTGGCTGCTAATGATCTCAAGGACAAGGAACATCCTCATCAACACACCTTTTGTTGGAGCTATCATGGTTGGTTCTTTTGATGTTGTTAATTTTGATGATCTTAAAGATTGAGAGGTAATTTTATGATGTATCCCATGCAATTATTGTGAATTCGCAGAGTCCGTACTCAAGTCAGCCTCCTTGTATTCTTTTGAACCGGCTCGATAAGTTCATTTTTGGACTCCCTAGATTTTATTAGGCACGAGTTTCTTTGACTCACGAGTTTTTGAAAAACTCACAAGTCTGACAAAAAAACTCAGTCTCAGCACGAAAATGGTATTTGAACTTTTTTTTTTCCAAATTGCCCTCAATTTTGTTGTTTCCACATGGAAAGAGAGAAAGCAGAGAGACAGTGAAGTCAGACCCAGAAAACACACACATTTCTATCCTAAACACAATGTTTTCCTAATTTTCAAGAAACTAACAGCCACCTAGCAGTTATATTTGAGGTTTCAGCTGTCAATGCTTTACGCCCTAGGATTTTTTTTTATTTCTTTTTCAGTTTCTAACTACTTGATGATTGTTTCCATGTGCAGCCACATTGAAATAAAATGACAGGAAAAAGAGACCCAGCTTGGAAGTATGGGAGGGATGGTGCAAAGAAGGGGGAAATTTACTGCAATTTTTGTGATGAAAGAGTTTTTGGAGGCATAAACAGCCTCAAATACCACTTGGCGAGGATACCTGGCCATGATGTCAAGCCATGTCAAGGTGTGGAGCCTGAGGTCATGAGGGAATGCAATGCCCTCCTAGCAGATTATAGTGAGAAGAAAGAACTGAAAAAAGAACAAGCAAAGCAATGGCTACTCCTCCTTTGCCTCCTACAGACAGCAGCGGCAGTGTCTTTATCTGTTTTCAGCAATGCCGCAGTGGATCAAGTCCATCAGTGGCACACCCAATAAGTGGGACAGAGGAGTAGTTTTTTTGGGAATGTTTCATTCCAGGGTCACAACCCATGCTTGAGGGTATGATTGCATGTAACCAGGCGAGGCACAAGGCCGCTAGGAAGGCTTGTGCAACCTTTTAGTATTTTTCCGACTTTCCCTTCAATGTGGCAAGGTCTTCATATTGAGGGGGAATAGAAGATGCCCTCACAGTTTGCAGCCCAGGATTTAAAGCACCAACTTATGATGATTTTAGGGACCCTCTCCTTTTGTAATCCGTGGAGGATGTCAAGAGCACAAAATATGGAGAGAAAGGGGTTGGACGACGATATATAATAGCTGGACCAATGCGAAGAATCGGACATTGACTTATTTTTTGATAGGAGGAACTGTGTTCCTCAAGCCAATGGATGAATCGACACAAGTTAAGAGTGCCAAAATGCTTGCTAGGTTGCTAGAGGAGGTTGTGTTGGAGGTAGGGGAGGAGAATGTTGTCCAAGTTGTCACGGACAACGCAACAGCTGGAAGGATTTAGAGGAGAGATTTCCCACAATTTTTTGGACACCATGTGCAGCCCATTGTCTCAATTTGCTTCTTGAAGGCATTGGTAAATTGTTAGGAACTCATATAGTCTATCTTAAGTCAAGTAGTTGAGTTGGGTCAAAGTGGTTTGTTACAACAATAGTCTATATATTTGGACTATTTATTGAACCTAATATTGGTCAACAATATTGCATAAATATGTTTATGTAATTAATAGTATTTGTTCAGCCTCATGGTTGTTCGAACAGTGGTATCAAAGCAAGTTGCAGGTAGAGCCATATCTTCTTCCTAATCCATTAAGCACTCTGTACAAACATCGGTTTTCTTTTAGGCGAAGGATATAGTATTGCGTCCAAATTTAAGTTCTTTATTCTGCTGAGTATTCAATACTTGGATACATATCAAAGTCATTGGTATATCAAAGACCCAACAAAAATTACAGTAACCGCCACATTAAATCATTGAACAGATTAGACAACAGATATTCTACCTTATCGCTATCAAATTTCTGCTACAAAATGAGGCTTGATGGTGTATCGACAATATTCAGCCATGACATGAAAATTTCCAAGATTTCAGAGCTGAAATGGATCGTTAGCAATATTCAATTGAAATCATCACATTTTTGTACTCGAGTAATGACAGAAGTGGCTTTCTCTGTGGATACTGCAATACAAAATAGCTTAATGAAGAAATATTTTGGAGAGGAATCTGAGGATAAAGCCTTCCTGAGAGCTGGATTCCACTTACATGAGGACGTTTGCAACATTTGGTGTCAGAATAGGCATCTTTTAAAATGTGCTAGGCTCATTTGAATTCCTATTCAGAGCAGCAAGCATGAATACGAGCTATGTTGGATCTGCCAAGTCCAACTAATGGAGCCACAAAAAAAAACAATGGCTGCGCACATTGAACCCATAGTTGCATTGCAAATATAGCTGGAAGTTGCATGTACTTTAGTTTTGACATTGCAAATATTGCTGGAAGTTGAAAATATAGAACTTTAGTTTTGACATTGCAAATATAGCTGAAGTTGCATTTCAAATGTAGTTGATCTCTCCTCTACATTGATGTACTTTAGTTTTGACATTGCAAATATAGCTGGAAGTTGCATTGCAACTGGAAGTCATTTCACAGCTTCAGATTTGGAATATGTGGACGACAAGATTGTTTGAAGTGGTATGCAGCCATATGCACATCATGGGCCATTTCCATGTGGTGATTTAATTTTATTTTAAATCGCATGTTTTTGTGACCTGCACATGCCATTTTGGTCATAACTTCTTCATACGACCTCATTGCAGTGTCGCCTGAAGCATTTGATTCCTGATTCAAAGAGCTTCAAAACAAGTGGTCGCATGACTATCTTTGCAGTCATATTAGTGGAGAATTGTTTACCCCAATGCTAATTGATATATAGTAAGGGTAATTTATTAATTTTTAATCTTTAAAAAAAAGTACTAAAAAAATAACTAAGAGTTTTTCTACTTTTTAATGTATGGAATGCACAATCAATGGTACCCAACACTCCTCATTATTGTGCAAGTGGAGAGTTCATATTGAGTGGGAAGGAAATTTTAATCTTTTCCAATATATAATTTGCTCAAGTGCTCTGAAATAACGCATTTAATGTAATTTTGAGGGCGGTACTCAGTAAGCACCAGGCAACCAAAGATTGACAATGTTGATTTGAGGAGTAGTAAGGACCATCTGACTACCTTGTTGATTGCATTGACAAGTAAAGGCCCATGCCAAAGTTGAGGTGAATAGATGAGTTTGTCTTTATTCACAAAAGAAGATGTAAGTCAGTAAGGCTCTGTCGGATTGATTGTTTGTGACTGGTTGTGTGTCCCTAGCCACAAGTGTTGCTGACAGTCATGTGTGTCTCTATCCAATTATGTTGTAGGACCATGCATAGTTGAGTTTGTCCATATTCTTGGTTATGAGTACAGTAAGGCCATACCCACTAACGTGAATATATAAGTGTCCCTATTCATGATGATGTAATTCATGGACTATACTGTGTGTCCTAGTCAATGAAACTTTGAGTACTTGATAAACTACATCATGGACTATACTGTGTGTCCTAGTCAATGAAACTTTGAGTACTTGATAAACTATGAGTGTGTCCTGGTATATCAAGTGATTGGTGATGTATTAACTGAGTGTTTTTCTTGGTCAAGGTAAGTATGAGTGCCCCTGTTTAGAGCATGATGTAATAAAGGGGTGAATGTTAGGAGCTGTTACATCATGGTTATAGTTTATTTAAGTGTATAAATAATTGGGTGGTTGAGTGATTGAGGAAATCACTCATGTAGGGAGAATTGGTTGAGGTTGGTACTCATATAGTCTATCTTAAGTCAAGTAGTTGAGTTGGGTCAAAGTGGTTTGTTACAACAATAGTCTATTTTTGGACTATTTGTTGAACCTAATAATGGTCAACTCTATTGTATAAATATGTTTGTGATTAATAGAATTTGTTCAGCCTTGTGGTTGTTCCAAAAGAGATTACCTTGGGTGTCTAAGGCTGTAAAGAAGGCCAAATATATTACAAAATTCATCGAGAACCATGGATGGGTTGTCCATCTAATGAGGCAATTCACTAATGGAAGGGAGCTTGGTCAAGCTGGAGTACTCGATTTTACACAAACTTCATTGCATTGCAAAGCCTCTTTGATGCAATAGGGGCATTGAAGAGGATGTTTGTGAGAGAAGAGAGGAATGGAGAAGTTGTTGCTAAAATCGACTCTCCAGTAAGGACCAAAAGATGTACGATTATACAACTTATCCCTAAGACAAAAATATCTAATGATGGGACGGGAGGGAGTAGGGGACATCACGCGGGATGTCCCGATCCGCTTCCCTGCTTCCCCCTTCCCTGGTTCTGTCCTAGTTCTTTGGCACTTTTTGGATCCTTCTCTCTGCTGACTGTGGTTGCAAACAATCTCCTTGGAGTGGGAGGTCTCTTTTCCGCTTGTCTGCCCCTTTCCCCTCCGGTTTGAGGGTTTCCTTCCTGTGCCTCTGGACGTCAGAGGGTTCCTTCCTGTGCCTCTGGACTGTGACGTCCCAGTGTCTATTTTTGTGTTTCAGGGATTCTTTTTCCCTTCTGCTCTTTGGGACGTCCCTGTGTTTATTTTTTGTGCTTCAGGGATTTCTCCCTTCTGCTCTTTGGGTTGTCCCAGTTTTTTGCAGGTTTCCTTCGTGGTGTGGCTCGGCTCTATCCCAGCTCCTTAGCACTTCTTGGATCCTTTTCTCTCGGCTGTCTATGGTTGCAAACGATCTCCTTGGGGTGGGAGGTCACTTTTCCCCTTGTCTACCCCTTTCCCAGCCGATTTGAGGGTTTCCTTCCTGTGCCTATGTTTTGGCACACCCCTGGGTCCCTCCTTGGGTTTTTTGTGGTGCTTCTGGGATGCCTTTTCCCTGTTGGTTTTAGATCTGACCCAGATCTGTTGCAGGTTTCTTCTTGGAGCCAGGTTTCAGCGGTTCTTCGGATGCGATGCGTCGCTCTTTCTCTGTTGCTTCCTCTAGTTCTTCCAGCTTCCTCGCAGATCTACCTTGTGTGTAAGGGGATTTCGTGGCCTGTGGAAATCCTCTGATTTGCTGCTCCATCTTCCAGGCCCTGTGTGGGATGTTGTTTAGGTCCTGCTTTTCTACGTCCCTGCGTACTTCCCTGGGTGGGATGATCCTTCATGGCGGTTTCTCTGCTCCTTCAGCCTTCTCGAGGAGGTTTTTTTCATTTGGCGGTTTCCATGTCCGGATTTCCTTGGTGGGATACCGGTTTTTGGTTTTTCCCTGAGCGGGATTTTTCAAATTGTATTATTCCTGCATGGGCGGGAAATTTCAAATTCCTTGCTTAGGGCTTGTTTTTCAATTTTCCTGCTTTGGGCGGGATTTTTTCAAATTTGCCTTGTATTTTCCCGCCTGGGCGGGTTTCTCTTTGTTCCTACCGCAGGTGGGTTTTTTATTGTTTTTTTCCTTCGGCCATCCTTTGGCCTATCCTTTGGCCTTTCCTTCGGCCTATCCTTCGGCCTATCCTTTGGCTTATCCTCTGGCCTCTTGTTTGGTCTGTTGTAATAAGGTTTTGGGGTCCCTTTCAAAACCCCCTTTTAATGAAATTTTAACTCATCAAAAAAAAAAAAAGATGTACGATTATGTGTTCGAGGAGCCCTTCTGGACAGCAGCTATGAATGAGGCAATTAAAGTACAAGACTTAAGTTGTTTCGTATTTTCTCAATTTTTCCATTTCCGAAATATAAATTGCAATCCAAATTTCAAATAATTGAGTTGCTAACAAATTAACAATAACTAAAATCTCTAGTTTGACTTCAAATGTTAGAGCCTTTGGTGAGGGTTCTCCATCTTGTTGATGGAGAAAGATCACCAATGGGATACCTATATGATGCCATGGATAGGGCCAAAGAGGCAATTGCCTCAATATATGATTATTCTGAACCCAATTACAATCCCATTTGGAAACTATTTGACCAGCAATGGACTTCTCAGCTCCATAGCCCATTACATGCAACGGGATGCTACTTCAACCCCAAATTCCTTTATGATAATACATTTGAGGCTAACTATGAGGTAATGTCGGGCCTTCAGCAATGCCTTACCCGAATGATGCCAAATGAGAACACTCACAATATGATACAAGATGAATTGAAAAATTAAAACAAGAGATATGAGAGCTAACTTTTCATAACCCCAAAATGCTTTCGGGGAAGGACAACTCAAAGGCCAAGTAACCCTTATGATTTGAATTGTTATTGATTTCATCTTTTGATTTTGTTTTTAAAAATAATCTCAAGTTACAAATTTACATAAGTTCTTAAATTCTTTTTTTCTTGGCATTATGGTTGGAGGACATTGGTGCATATATGCCCAATCTTCAATGCTTCGCCATCAAAACCATACAGCACCATTGCAAGCGCAACTAGAGTATGTTTGAGCACATTCACTCCAAGAAGCACAATAGACTCACGCAACAGAAGTTGAATGAGCTTGTATTTGTTCATTACAACCTTCACCTCCACCACAAAAAAAATTGCAGAGTCAAATTATGAAGCCATTGATTTAGATGAGATTGATCCATATCATCAGACTAGATCACAGAGCCACAGGAGAAGCAACAGGAGCCTCTCTTTTCAATAGACGATTTTTAAGGTATGGCAAAGGAGTTAGTGGCAAAGGCAAAGGAAGATGCATGGTCACAAAGAGCGAGGACTAGAGCTTCAATTAGGGCGAAGGGCAAAGGCATTATTAGACGCTAAAAAGATTAATCAACTATTGTAGTGTGCCTATGCGGCATTTTGACACATTTTGTACCTTTTCATATGATAATCAACACAAAATATTACTTGTCGTTAAAATTTCTTTAATTGATGTGTATTTCGTCACTTTCATGTGTAGTTTAAGGTTGTATCACTTACAGTATTAATTTTGGATTTGTGTAATGTTAATTAATTGTGAAATGCATGAAAAAAAACTTTTCCAACGAAAATTTGCATTTTCTTCTTTTTCTTTTTCCGAGATTTTTTGTTGAGTCCGAGTCAGAAATTGGACTTATTGAGTCCATGCTGAGTTCGAGTTTCTCTACTATGGCATTATCAATTAAAACTAGCTTTTGTCATTGGCCATTGTAATTCTATAGAGAGTAACTTTTGTCTTTATGTGTTCCTTTTTTATCTTTTTTATTTTCTTGTCTATGGTTTTTTAAGCTATCCAACCTAAGTAGCCTAACGGTGGAGACTTTGAAACTCTGAAAAGAAGTCCAAGGTTCGAACCCTGAGGAGGGCAGGGTTGTAAACCATGCTTCAATAACTGGAGTATGGTTGGGGATAACTATCTATTCGGTAAACAATATCCATCTCATATAACCTATGGCCTCGCAGACATTAAAAACTACTTTACCCTTTAAATAGTCATTTCTTTTATAACACTTCATGCTTTTTATGGATTTTGGGACTCATGTCTATAAAGGCATTCCCATTTCAGAAACCACACAAGTTTCCAAGTTTCATACGACTTAGGTTTACAGAAACTGAGAAAAAGTAATGGCTCAAGATCAAATCTAAATTCTATCATAGTAACATGCATTAGATAATATGCCCATTCAACTCGCTATGGTTCTTCAAATGCAAAAAGAAGATATTTTTATTAATGTCCATGGATGGCCAAAATTGGACTCGTTGAAAAGAGTTGCTAAAAATTAAAATGTACTGTAGTAACAAAAAAATTACTACAAAATTAATCTAAAGTAAGGTACTGAAACTCGCGTAAACTACAGAAAGTGGAACGATTGTATCGAATTTAATTTCAGCCTCGAGGGTAGGACCCAAAATGGATAGACACTAAAATGCTAAAAATAATGATGAAGAGAGAGCCAGCAATCGAAGTAAAAGAGAGATAGAAAGGAGCTCCAATGGATCCAAGTGGCAACACTAATCTGTAGTGGGATGTAAAGTAGAAGCACAGTCGTTGTCATCAGCAACTATCCCAAAAAGTTTGAAAGCACTATACATTGGCATTTTTTACATTTCAGCATAAGGAGATACAAGAAATAAACATCCAGGATATTTAAGGATCATTTTAACAAAATATAGAAGAAAAACAACCCAGATATGTAACAGACATCTTAAGATCCACTTCCTGCATCCATAAGCCTATTTCGAAATTTCAGAAATCTTACTCTTTCAAGTGGAAGAAAGAACGCAGAGGAACTTGAAGATTTGCTACCAGCATTCAATGCAACTGCTTGACCATGACAATCAATTACAGGTGAGCCACTAGAACCTCCTTTTGTCCCTGAAGCTGCCTGTATAAGTACAAACATGAAGTAAACACAGAATGACCCAAAACATTTTACTATACATTTAATGTATAATGTGAGATTAACAATATATGATTGTCTATCCAAAATTGACAAAACACAAAAGAGAAAAATAGAACGCTTTCAAAACACTAGCATGTTATTGCAAAGTAAACATAAAATTCACATTTGCATTCCCTTTAATGTGAATAAGCATAAAGTTCTATCCTTCATTTTGTAACTCCTTATTGACACATCAAAGTCCCCACTTTTTCTATTCTTTCTTTTATTGATGCTCTAAGTTTCATAAATACTACAGATGCTCATGTTGACATTCTAATATGTGGGCTTCTAGCTATGCTTGATTCGGTATGATAACCTTGTAGAATTGCCAATATACCATCTCAAGATTCATTAGACTAGTTGCTGTGATAGACTAATGACCATACCAACTTTGATACTAAGTGAGTACCAACTCAAGACCTGCTTCATTTAATGCACATTAATCAAGTAGAATTATCCAACTGATCAACTAATGTAAGCCCAAAGGTGGAACATCCAATGGCCCATGAAGATTGGAGGTGTTTCTGTGGTTCAAAATTTCTACCAACTGCTTCAAACTTTTAATATACATATTTTAAATCTTCTTCATGCCTTGTCAGCCATAATTCTCATCAAATATACATTTCAGAGTGAGTCTCTGTGCTTGCAGCCTCTAAAGGTTACCGGAAGAGTGCAAAAAAACGTGCATGCTCATTATTTCCTTATTGAAAGAATAACCATTCATGTAGTTTATTAATTTACTAAATGGTATTTGTTTAGCCATGTTATCCTTGGTTTGAGATGGATTCAGAATACATCTACTATTATATAAATAAGAAAGGAAAAGTTGGTTACTTTTCCACGCTCATGTCCAGCGTCTACCATGTTAAATGACTTCTATTTAGTTTCTTCATAAAAGTATAAACAAAGCACACAATGCATATAAAAGAAAAAGCATACCTGCATGTAAAAGGTGTTGAAGTCATTGTATCCATCCCTGCAATACATGTACACGTATGTAATACACCATAGCAAAAATAATAAATACTGTCTTGAAAGTTTGCCCAAGCTGGCAAGGTTTAGAACCTTCCAAAGTAAAATAAAGCAGATATATTCAATCTGACACTTTAAACATATGCACATTAAATACAGAATATACTAACTATGCCACGAGTTTACAGGTATTAGTATCCTGAGAATAAATTCAAAACCTCGATTACCAAATTGATCAAGTTTGTCATGCTTCTAGCTGCTACAAACGAAAAAGGTCACATACTTTTTATAATGAGGGGCATCTCGATCCAATCGAGCCAAGGTCCCTGCCAAAATGGAAACCTGCAGACTCATCACAAGTTTTCAATCATCAAACAATCTCATCGAAAATAGATGCAGTACAACATAAACAGTTAATCTTATCTCTCTGTAAAATGCCTCACCAACAAAAAGCATTTACAGTCTAACCAACCACAACATGATCCAAATGAGAATATATCACTGTTTTTGCAGACTGAAATTTTTGCTTATGTTATTTGCCCTGGTTTGAAAGTCATATGAATAATGCTTCACCTAAAACATGTGTTATGAGAAACCTCCATAGTTGGGAAAAAAAATAAACAAATAATAGAACACAATTTAAATTCAAACTTATCATAACCATAATAAGTATCAGACAACTAGTCAATAACTAAAGTCAACATGATATCCATTTGTTAATAGATGAAAAACCAAGCTCCTCCCATACACAATCATCTTCTTTTACCTCAAAAAATATTATTTTAATCAATGAGATTTTCGTTTTTAAACATCATACAATAATAGTCTGGAATTTCACCACCAAGGATTACCCTATTGTTGCTGAAAGAGTGTCTATTTTTTACGCATATAATCGGTATGTAAACTCGTTTCGAGCACTCTGAATAAAAGTTAGAATCTATGGAATTACAGAACATTTCTCAGACAGAAGCCATGAATTTAAAAAATATTACCAAACAAGTACGTACAATTCCCAAATTTCTTTGATATTGTGGCCCACTAAATAGTCATCATCCATATCAATTAGATGGAAACTGTTTGAAATTTAATACACATTCAAAATTTAAATCATATTGAAAAGATTACTATAGTCAGGTTGGTGGAGCTAGGGACTGTACCATGTAACTTACAAACAAAAAGATAATAACCATTGGGGAATTGCAGGTCAAAAGATGCCACGCCATTAATGCACCAACCATTTATATTATGCTATTTCATAACTTTAATTCTAAAATAATACTATATTGATGTCCACAAATGACCAAAAAAGGCAGGGTTCCACGGGGACGCATCCCCCCGCCCCCTGCATCCTTAGCATGGGGGGACGGCATCGGGGACACCAGAGAATTTCAGCCGGCCGTCCTCGTGAGGGGATATCCCCAAAGACGGCCAGTCGTCCCCCATGGCTGGGCGTCTCAAGCCAAGGTTAAAATTAAAAAAAAAAAAAGGTAAGGGGTGAGACCCATGAAAGTCTCACCCCCCCCCCCCAAACTGTAAAAACTAAAAGAAACTAACACTATAAAGTAAAAAGAAAAACTTAAAGTTAAAAACTTAAAACACACACACTCATTCAGTGAAGAAGAAGAAGAGCACGGATAGCAAAAGGAGGCAGCAACAGCAGGGATAGCAACAAATCCAAGTTTGTTTTGAGGTTTTCCAATTTTCATTACCTCATCCAAGTCTCTTTTGAAATTTTTATATTTTTCTTTCAACATTCAACATGAGCAGCAGTGAATCAGACTCATTTAACAACATTCATATGGAGGGGGAACTAGAAAACCAAAGTGAAAATCAAAATCAAAATATTCATGCTGCTAGGGATTCTGCCTCTACTATCCAACCTCAAACTTCCAAAGGGGACAACACTACTCCTAATTTTGAATGTCCATCACCATAATTAAAAAAATATGCCAATGGTCCATTCAATAGTAAAAAACCTCTGCTGCAATTTGTAACCAACCCTGACCAAGGGAAAAAAAATGCTGGGAGCTCAAGAACATGGCTGTGTAATTTTTGTGAAACTGAGTTTTGTAGACCTGTAGAACTCCGCTGATGAGACCTGTAGGTCGAAACGCGTTCGAAGTTTTGTAGATGTATCACTTCTTTTTGATGGAATAAAAATTCAATCAAATGTTTTTTTGTTCCTTTCCTAACTCGTCTCTTTCTTTAAGTTTATAATCCCTCATTTTTTCCTTCTGTTTTCTAATACATTTTTGCTGCTGGTATTATGCTCTTCACTTGCACGTAATGTGATCTGCTGAATCAGAAAGCTTGCAGCATTAGGAGTATGGCCTTCACATCCACATCTGTGATCTGGTAAATCAAAAACTAGTTTACGTTTTTAGAGTATTGCTTCGCCATGTTTCTTTTTCATTAATCAGCTATACTAGGGTTGAATCTCATCTCACTGATAAAGCAAGAACAGGGGTTAGGGCTTGCAAAAAAATGACCCGGGTACAAGTGTCTGAAGCCAATAGGCTTGTGCAAGAGGCCAAATTTAGAGATTTAGGCATGCCTTTCCCTAAAGCTGGCCAATCATCTAGAGGTGACTTTGGAGCCTCCTCAAAACAGCCACAAGAATCAACCCAAACCTCTAGTATGCCACCGCTGCCCTCAAAGAAAAAAGGAACTGTAAGTGAGATGTTTAATGTGCAAGCAAGAGAAGAAGCAGATGATGTTGTAGCACAGTTATTTTTTGCACATGGGCTTCCTTTCCATATTGCACGTTCCCCCTATTTCAATGAAGCATTAAAAAAAATAGCCAAGGCAGGGCCTTCATATCCAGTGCCTTGAGAAACTAAGCTTCATACCTCTCTCTTGGACAAACAATATTCCAAATGCAGTTTGGTTATGGAGCAGATGAGGAACACATGGTTGACGAATGGATGTTCTATCATCATAGATGGGTGGACTGACATTTGTCAACATCCACTTATCAATATCATTGTCACACGTTCAACAAATCCCTATTTTCTTCTAGCCATTGATTGCACGAGGAAAAGAAAGGATGCTGAGTTCTTATACCTCCTATTGAAGGAGGCTATTGAGGAGGTTGGACCCTCCAATGTTGTACAGGTAATCAATTTGACAATTTCCGTTTTTCTTATGAAAATCAAAATCTATATGGTTGTGTAAATGACACCATTTTTGTTGTGTAAATTATTCTATTTTTTTTGTTGTACACTACAGGTAGTTACAGATGCAGCCCCTGTTTGCCAACGTGCGGAGCAAATGATAGAACATTCATAAAGACATATTTTTTGAACCCCGTGTTGTGTGTTCATGCATTGAACAATGCATTGAAGGACATTGGGAAGATAGATTGGGTGAGGGCTATGGTTGCAAAAGCCAAAGACTTGCAAATGTTCATTTGCAACCATCACACTTCCTTAGCCCTCTTTCAATCCTTCTCAAAGGAATTCATCAAACCTGGAGATACTAGATACACCACCTACTCCATTTTATTAGAGAGGATGATTGAGGTGCGAGATGCTTTACAATCCATGGTAGTATGCACGGAGTGGAAGAGGTGGTCGAAATCAAGGACAGAGGAGGGAAAGAAATCAGAGACAAAGTATTGGAAGATAGTTGGTGGACTCAAGCCAAGTAAGAAATATCGAAGTTAATATTTTGTTCATATTTATTTTTTTTGTTTATGATTCATTGATTTATCATTTGATGATTTTTCATTTTTCGTTTCAAATTGGATTGCTTATATAGTCTAATTTTTTTTTTTTTTTAATTTCTTATAGGCACATTGCGTCTTTTGTTGCTCCAATTGTTGCAGTCATCGCATATGCCAATACAGATGCTCCTAATCTAGGAGAGATCTATGAGACTGTTGACAGCATGTTAGAGGAGATAAAAAAAGTCATTTTTGCTAGAGATCCATCATTATTATTCTATGAGGCCAACATTAGACCTATTATACAAGGAGGTGGGATAGGATGAACACCCCCCTTCATATGGGCAGCATATGCAATAAACCCAAAGTGGTATGAGCCTAGACCTGGGAGAGTGACTCCCTATAAAGATCCAAAGGTGAGACAAGGGTTTTTGAGTACCCTTAAAAAGATATATATGAAGGAGGGCTAAAAACTTAGAGATGAGTGGCTCCAATTTGTGAATTTTACGAGCCCTTGCTTCAGCCAACCGAAGTGTGTAGAGGATAGGGCTACCATTGCCCAAAAAAGTCCCATTGGATGGTGGTAGCTATATGGGGATGACACACCTAACTTGCAACATTTTGCAATTAGGCTTCTTTCACAGGTTGCTAGTTCCTCTGTTGCTAAGAGGAATTGGTCCACATATAGTTTTATCCATAATGTGAGAGGGAACAGTCTTACCTCTCGCAGAGCAGAGAAGCTAGTTGCAGTGCATATCTCTCTTCGCCTTCATGAGAGAGTTAAGCCATAGTACAGGCAATCTCCAGCTACACGATGGGATGTTGATCCAAAGGATGCACAACAGATTGATGAGAATGAGGGTCAAGAGGGGTTGGTTGGAGTTCCATTGGAGGCTCTTCACTCAGATGATAAGGGCAGCTCATCTGATACAGATTCTGATAATGATAGCCCAACATAAGTTCCATAAGAATGAGAATATTTAGTAATTTTGTTGTAAACTCTTTTTGTTATAATTTATAAATGAGCATTGAGACTATTAGTATTTCACTATTTTGTTGTATTTTTGTTCTCTTTGTATTTCACTCTTTTTGTTGTAACTTGTAAATGAGCATTGAGACTATTAGTATTTTTGCAACTATTTTTCATTTTGACATTTGTTGTAAAATTTAATTTTTAAATTATTCTAAGGTTACCGGGTGCACAGGTGAGGGTGCAGGTGTCGTGGCCGCAAAAACAGGGTTCGCCAGGTGCAGGTGCGACTATTTTTTAATTAAAATATATATATATATATATATATATATATATATATATATATATATATATATATATATATGTTTAAAAAAAACCGTTCAAACCGTGGCGTGGGTGAGTGTGTGAGGGGGTGGGAGTGTGTTCATAAAAAAAAAAAAAAATTTTAAAAATGATTTTTTTAATTTTTTTTTGGGTCCAAATCAATCAAATTTTAGATTTATAATAAAAACTAAACCCATAATAATTTTTTTTAATGTCCACGAAAACAACCACGTTCAATTTTTTTTTAATTGCGTCTTATAAAGTTAAAAAGAAAAATTCCCCCTTTTGGTTTGGGGCGTGCGGCTGAGGCCCACTTAAATTAAAAAAAGTTTAAGGTATAAACTTTTACAAAAAATTAAAATGTTTTTTTTTTTTAAAGTCGTATGGGCTGGGTGTGGCTGGGCCAACCTAAAAATTAAAAAAACTTAAATTAAAAAAAGTTTAAATTATAAACTTTAAAAAAAAATTTAAAGCCCGTATAGGTGTATAGGTGTGGCTGGGCCCACCTAAAAATTAAAAAAACTTTAAAATTTTAAAACTTCAAAGTATTAACTTTAAAAAAATTAAAATGTTTTCTTTAAAGCCCGAATGGTGGGTGTGGCTGGGCCCACCTAAAAATAAAAATAAAAAGTTTTTTTTTTTTTATGTATCATAACACCCAAATTGGGCTGGGTTCGATCGGCCAAACCCAGACTGGCCACGAGGTTTGGCCCAGCCGAACCCTGTCAGACAAGGTTCGGAGGGGGGTTCAGCCCAACCGCACCTGTCCCTGACCTGGTACGAAGGTGGGACGGGTTCGCGCACCCAGCCAACCGGGTGCACAAACCTTGTTTCCTTGAATTATTCTAATGGCTTCTAAATTCTAAATATTTTTGTTGTAAACTATTAGTATTTAATATTTTTCATTTTTGTTGTGTAGAATCTGTAGATTATTCTAAATTTCTAAAAATAATTAAACTATTAGACCAACCGTCCCCCAGCTGTCCCCTAAAATCGGCCTGCTGTCCCCCACCGTCCCAAAACCTATCCCCCAAGCTCGTGGAACCTTGAAAAAAGGTCAATCAACCCTGAAGTACAACAATGCTGAGAAAGACAAGTAAAAGGGATTAAAGAAACCCCTCAATAGAAAAAGACAATAAAGATAGCATTTCAGATCTCAGAATTTTTAGTATATCAAGAATGTATAATCTCAACATGTATTAAAATTGAATCAGTACTTCATTACTCTATGTTGTTCACTTTTTAAAGCAACCTTGAAGAATGTATCAATGTCACCCTACTATAACAGGAAATTTCAAAAGCATGGTTATTACTCATGAGTCAGTGCAATAGCCCGATATAACAGATGGGTTACCTTTTCACCACTATCATTTCCCACTACACGGATCTCCAATCCAACAGCTGCCGCTTCTGGCGCAAGAGGAATTTCTTCACACTTCATAAACTGGAGGGCTCCAGGGTCAAAACGGAAAAATCCAAAATCATGGACCTGTACATGCAACATAAACAAATGTTACTGTTCACGCGACATAAAGAAAATGTTACTATGTAGTAGGCATTTCAGTTTCTGATGCTTGTGTAAATCAAGAAAGGTATTTCCTTTTATATGAAAGTCACACTACAAACGAACATAGGAAGCAATCCACATGATGGACAAGAATCTTTACACGATCTTTGTTGACAATGACCTTTGCAGAATTAACCATAGATTGTGCCATTAAAAAGAATTCAGTGGAATAGTACAAACAATCATTACTTAGACATAAAAAGAATAAAAAACATTTGGCCAGCTTCCATCTAATTTAACAGCTTGTCTGTTGAATGAGACTACTGAAGACAAGAAAGGACCTTGTCTACAAGCATTTGATATTTCTGGACACCCTAACACCTATATCATACAGATCCATCCAAGCAAATTTAGATAAAAATCAATTAGAAATCAAACCAAAAAATTCTTACAGGATCACGGTAAAGAGGATAAACTGGAATCTCCTCACGATTCAAAAACATGGCCTCTGCTACGACAGGTCCTGAGAATGCACAGAAAAGAAATCAAATGCTGATACTTCATTATCAAACAAAGGTAAACCAAATAAATTACTTTTAAAAGAAAGCAATTGCTAGTTTAAAACGAGAAGTTTCAACTAATAAAGGAGACTGATGAAACCAAACCCCTACTCATTATATATAAGTATGAAATTGAATTCTCTGCCAACATTGTGAAAACTGCAACCCTTTTACTCAGCAAAACACAGAAATTTTTAAAGCAGAATTTGCATAGAAATTTTTCGTGTCTTAGAAAAATTACATAGCAAGAAATGAAATGAAATGAAATATTGTCAATGTCCACGGTGGGCCAAAAAAGACCCAAGGGACTATATAAAAGGACAACAATAACTATCGGCGAGCGGGCCAGAACGCCCAACTAAAAAAAGAAGCAAAGATAAATACAACGACGTGACCCAAAAAGCGGGCCAAGCACATTCTGATTTTTCTTTTACAACACACAAACAAAACTGATCCTTCCCTACAGTTACAAGCACACCTAGGAAAATGCACAGCTGCAGTTACAAACTCAGCTGGAATATGTACAGCTGCAGTTACAAGCTCAGCTGAGAATCTGCACAACTGCAGTTACAAGCTCAGCTGAGAATCTGCACAGCTGCAGTTACAAGCTCAGCATCACATTTCCAGCATTTCCACAGCTATGGGTTTTGCTCAGCATCATATTCCCAACATTCTCCCCCTTGATGCTGAGAGGTCTCACATTCTCCTCCTTGATGCTGAGAGGTCTCACAAGACTGTCTCTAAGTTTTAAGAACTGAGCTTTGGCAACTCCTTTTGTGAACACATCAACAAGCTGCTCTTGAGTGCTACAGTACTTCAACTCTATTCTTTTCTTTTGTACCATATCCCTGATAAAATGATACTTCAAATCAAAGTGTTTAGACCTGCTATGATGGATGGGATTCTTTGCCAATTGAATTGTACCCATATTATCACAAAAAATGACTGTAGGATGACATTGCTTCTCACCAATCTCCTCCAATACCTTCCTAAGCCACAAGGCTTGTGCACTAGCTGAAGTGACTGCAATATACTCAGCTTCTATGGAGGAAAGAGCAACTGATCCTTGCTTCTTTGAGCTCCATGTGATCAGTCCAGAACCAAGAGAAAAACAATTGCCAAAAGTAGACTTCTGGTCATCCAAGCTGCCACCCCAATCAGAATCACTAAAACCAACAAGCTCCATCTCCTTAGTTGCATAATAATGAATGCCAAAATCAAGAGTACCTTTCACATACCTCAAGATTCTCTTGGCAGCCTTCAAATGAATTTGAGATGGTTCATTCATGTACCTTGAAACAAGAGAAACAGCATAAGCAATGTCTGGTCTAGTGTTAGTGAGAAACATCAAACTTCCCACAATGTTCCTATAACCTGTCACATTTACTTTCTCAGCTCCATCGTCCTTGCACAACACTACTCCATGAGCAATTGAAGTGGGAACTAGTTTACATTTGTCCATACAAAACTTCTTCAACATATCTTTAGCATACTTTGTTTGGCAAATAAAAATTTCATCTTCACGTTGATGAACCTCCATTCCAAGGAAGTAATGCATCAACCCCAAATCTTTCATTTCAAACTCATTCATCATAGCATTTTTGAATTCATCTTTCATTTTTGAGCTGCTGCCTATATAAATCAGATCATCTACATACAAACATACAAGAAGAATATCATTACCTTCTTTCTTGGAGTAGAGGGTAGGCTCACTCTTGCTCCTTTTGAAGCCACTTTGTTGTAAGTATCCATCTATCTGGGCATACCAAGCCCTTGGTGCTTGCTTGAGGCCATACAAGGCCTTCTTCAACTTGTATACAAAGTCTTCTTTACCTTTAACCTCAAAACCTTGTGGTTGTTGTACATACACTTCTTCTTCTAAGTACCCATTCAAGAAGGCACTTTTCACATCCAAGTGATGCACACTCCATCTCCTTTGGGCTGCCATAGCAATGACCATTCTGATTGTTTCTTGCCTTGCTACAGGTGCAAATGTTTCTTCATAATCAATTCCATACCTTTGTGTGAATCCTTTAGCAACAAGTCTAGCCTTATGTCTTTCAATACTGCCATCACTGTTATACTTGGTCTTGTAGACCCACTTGGAACCCACACATTTCTTACCATTGGGAAGTCTCATAAGCTCCCAAGTATCATTCTTTTGAATGGAATTGATCTCTTCTTGCATTGCTTGCACCCACACATCATTAGTACAAGCATCTTCAAAACAAGAAGGTTCAAACTCAGCTTGAGACATCAAAGCATAATTTAACTGACTCACCTTTAGGATCTTCTTCATCATCTCCATATATGTGCAGCCTTTCCAATCTTGAAACAACTTGATCAACTTCTTGAGCTTGGCCTCTTGTAAGCCTCCTTTCAAAATTGCTATCAAGCATTTGACTTGGTGGGTGAGCTTGAAGAGTTCTCTTCCCCTTCTTAGTCTTCATAAGATCAATAATGGGTGATGAATTACTTGAAGAACTTGATGAACTCTCCTTAGGACTGTTTGAAGAACTACTTGAAGGACTGCTTGGAGGACTTAATGGAGGAGTAGGCACACTAGTGGGTTGTTCACCACCAACACTACCATTACTAACATTGATGGTCTTACCAGCTTGGCCTCTTTGATGACCATATACTCCCCCTTCATTAAAAATCACATCTCTAGAAACCACCACTTTGTTAGTCTTTGGATTGTAGAGCCTATAAGCTTTGCTATTTTCACAATATCCAACAAAAATGCAAGGCTCACTTTTTGGATCAAGCTTCTTCCTTTTCTCATCAACAACATGAACATAGGCTAAACAACCAAAAACTTTAAAATGATTAACATTGGGTTTCTTCTCATACCATGCTTCATAAGGAGTCATCTTATCAAGAGCACTTGTGGGACTCCTATTAAGAATGTATACTGTTGTAGCAACTACATCAGCCCAAAAAGAATTGCTCAGCCCCTTGGTTTGAAGCATGCTTCTTGCCATTTCAACTATAGTCTAGTTCTTTCTTTCAACCACCCCATTTTGTTGAGGAGTGTAGGCAGTTGTGAGCTGCCTCTTGATTCCATTCTTATCACAAAACTGTGTGAACAGCCTTGAACAATACTCACCACTGAGTTCAGTCCTTAAACACTTAATTCTATATCCACTTTCATTTTCTACAAAGGCTTTAAAGCTCTTGAAAACATCTAAAGCCTCATCTTTATTCTTCAAAAAATATACCCAACACTTTTTGAAAAATCATCAATAAAAGTAATAAAATAAGATGACTTACCCAAGCTTTTGGTTTGCATTGGGCCACAAATATCAGAATGAACTAATTGGAGTGGATGTTGGGCCCTCCACGCTTTTCCTCTTGGAAACCTTTCTCTAGCATGCTTGCCTTTGGCACATCCCTCACAAACTTCTTTGTGATCTTCAACTTTGGGTAAACCAAAAACCAGCTCTTGAGAAGTCAACAACTTCAAACTTTGAAAGTTTAAGTGGCCATACCTCAAATGCCACAACCAACTCTTATCTTCAATAACAACATTTGACAAGCTGCTGCCATTACCTCCAAACTTCAAAGGAAACATTCGATTGCTTGACATGGGAACAATAGTGACAACTTTGTTCCCACGGTTCTTGTCATATATGATACATTGCTTATCATCAAAAATTACTCTGTAATTCTTTTCACAAAGCTGCCCAACACTCAACAAATTATGCTTAAGATCAGGAGTGTAATAAATATCATGAATTTGCTTTTTACCTTCCTTAGTATTTATGTCCATTACGCCTTTTGCTGCCACCTCCAAAAACTTGTTATCACCAAGCTTGATCTTGGTCTTGAATTTCTCATCCATAGTAGCAAACAACTCCTTGTTGCCCGTCATGTGGTTGGAACAGCCAGAATCAAGATACCAAGTCTCTTGAAGAGTCTTTTCAGCCTTGTCATAGGATAAGAACAAGTTGCTTGAAGCATCCTCATTCTCATTTGCATAATTTACTCTTTTTCCTTCATTTGCAGCTTTTACTCTACATTCTTTTTCAAAATGTCCATACCTTTTGTAGTGGTAGCATTGGACATTTCTCTTGTCAAGTCTTCCTCTTCCTCTAGCAGCAGGTCCGCCTCTTCTTCCTCCTCTTCCTCTTGAAAATTTCTGATTCTGCCCTCTGCCTTGTCCTTGTCCTTGGTTGCTTGTACTAGCACCATCACTCTTTGAGACTCTTACCTTTGAGGCAAAAGCCTTCTCTTCACCTTCACCAAAGGTGTCTCTTAGTCTTTCTTCATGTGACATAAGAGAACCAACAAGATGATCAAACTCCAATGTTGTCAAATCTTTACTCTCTTCAATAATGATGGCAACATGGTTCCATCTTGGTGTTAGAGTTCTTAGCACTTTCTTCACAACAACTTCATTCTCCATTGTTTCTCCAAGAGTGGCCATTTTATTAACCACATCTTTTACTCTAACACAATATTCACTTACACTTTCAGATTCTTGCATCCTCAAGTTCTCAAACTCTCTCTTCAAGGTCTGCAACTTGACCACTTTCACTTGGTCACTGCCTTGGTAAGCCTCTTGTAGAGCCTTCCAAGCATCCTTGGCTGATTTTGCATCTGCAATCCTTGGAAACAAGCTCTTGTCTAGAGCTGACTGAATGTGGTACAATGCCAAAGAATTCTTCTTCTTGGCCTCCTTTGCTTGTCTGTCATTATGTGGGATAATAGACCAATCTGCTGGCTCATCATAACCAGCCTCAACAATATCCCAAAGATCTTTCCCAGTCAACAATGTCCTCATCTTAATGCTCCAGTAGTCATAATCTTGCCCACTAAACTCTGGAATAGGAAGGGAGTTATTGTTGGCCATGATCAATGGTTAGAAAGATCAGGTACTCAACCTCACTCCAACCCAAGACCAGCAATGGCTCTGATACCAAATGTGAAAACTACAGCCCTTTTACTTAGCAAAACACAGAAATTTTAAAGCAGAATTTGCACAGAAAATTTTCACATCTCAGAAAAATTACACAGCAAGAGCATTCTGATTTTTTTTAAACACACAAACAAACTGATTCTACCCTACAGTTACAAGCACACCTAGGAAAATGCACAACTGCAGTTACAAACTCAGCTGGGAATATGCACAATTGCAGTTACAATCGCAAAATCACATTTCCAGCATTTCCACAGCTATGGGTTTTGCTCAGCACCATATTCCCAACAAAAATCCCAAAGTTAAGTAAAATTTAGGAAGACCACAATGATAATCAATATTGTTTTCTAAGTTTTCAATATACATGTGAAAGGATCAAGCAAGGAAAGCCAGCCATTGTTCATTACTTCCATAGCATATTTAATACAACAGATCAGTTACAAAAAGTTGTGACGGATCAAGATCAAGATGTCTATAACGGATCAGGATATCGCTAACTGATGTAACTACCTGTGAGGTGTAATATTTGATCTTAAAATGTAATAATTACCTAACATCCCCCGTTATTACATTATTTGGTATATAAAGAAAGCTGTGAAACAATTCAAATTTGACACGTGCAAGTGCCTTTGTGAAAATATCTGCAAGTTGTTCTTCGGCAAGAATGTACTGGAGCTGAATTTGGTGATTCTAAACTTTTTCTCAAATGAAGTGACTCTGAACTTCACTGTGTTATGTTCTTTCATGAAAGACTAGATTCTTGACCAATTTCATAACACTTTGATTGTCGCAATTCAATTTTGGAAGATGTTTTTCCATACACCCATATCTGATAGTATGCGACATAACCATATCGCTTTGCACACAACTCTTCATGCAACACAATATTTTGCCTTTATGGATGACAATGCTACTACATATTGTTTCTTGATGTGCCACGAGCCAAGTCTAGATCCTAGATGAAATATATATCCAGATGTTGACCTGTCATCTATAGATTCGGCATAATCTGAGTTTGTGTATCCTCGTAGAAATAATTTATCATTCTTCTAATACTCCAAGCCATATCCCATTGTACCACGGACATAATGCAATATCCTCTTTGTTGTCTTCAAATGACTCACCTTAGGTTCCTACATGAAACTCGAAAGATAGCTCAAGGCAAAGTTGATATCTAGCCTAGTATTTGTCAAGTATATGAGACTCCCAATCAGTTAACAAAAAGATTACAAGATACCTAAGGTGATTTATCATATCGAGACCATTGTAACCCTTGCTCCATTGGTGTTTGCCTTAGGTTTATAATTTGTCATCCGATATTTTTCCAGTAGTGTCATAGCATACATTGTCTATGAGACCACAATGTGATTCTTTCTTTGCCATACTTCCAAGCGAAGACAATAATGTAGAATTCCCAGATCTGTCATGTCAAAAGCTTTTTTCAAATCATTCTTCACATCATTCACCAGATCTTTTTAGCTGCCAGCGATGACCAAATCATCAACATAGAGCACAAGTATCACTATCTTAGATCCAACTTTCTTAATATAGAGATTTGCATCAGAGGGACTTTTGGTGAAACCATGCTGCAATAGGTGATCATTAATTTTGATGTACCAGGCTCTAGGAGCCTTCTTCAACCCATAGAGTGACTTTTTCAGTCTGTAGACCTTTTGATGTTGCACATTGACAACAAAACCTTCAGGTTGTGTCATGTACACCTCTTCTTTTAAGGAAGGTACTCTTGACATCCATTTGTTGAAGTTTCCAACCAAACTGTGCTACTAGTGCACGAGTGTTAGAAATAGATTATATTACATCATTTGGATCATGTAAATGTACCTTTCTTGGTACATACTTAGGACATTAGATTACTTTAGGGGGAAGTTATCTAGTTACTTCATGCAATGTAATAAATGCACAAGTGTCAAAGTGCAAGCTGTCCCTTGCACATCT
The DNA here is from genome assembly GCA_028583015.1 of Wollemia nobilis. Lineage (NCBI taxonomy): Eukaryota > Viridiplantae > Streptophyta > Pinopsida > Araucariales > Araucariaceae > Wollemia > Wollemia nobilis. Next base: position 3,308,782 of record JAQPPZ010000523.1, on the reverse strand, counting down.
AGGTAGAGTGTTGGCCAAGGAACCTATTTCCTATATAAAGAGCCATAGACATAGAGCAAGATATAGCAGTAGGAAGTAGTGTAGAACAGTGTGGTGTGATGTAATGTGATGGAGTGTGATATGCTCAATGCCCATTCTTGAGCAATAGCTTTATTCATGGAGTGTTCATTTCCTCCATAGCTACTTTTGTAAACATCTCCATCATTTCTATTTATAGTATATTTTCAATCATCTCGCAGATTTACTTTATTTCATATTATTCTGCATCTTGTGATTGCTATCTCCCATTACATGCTACATCAAAAGCTAACAAAGGTATCAGAGCCACGATAGGTCAATAGGAAAACCACCATTATCATTGACCCTAAGTTTTTGTCAACCTGACGCACCATTGGACCAGTCACTGTCAAAAATTCTCAGAAGACTCTAGATGGTAGAATTAAGGAGAGCCACAAGTAAGGACTGAAAGAAATCTCAGTTTCTTGAATAATGAGATTGCATATGGCTAGAGTCTTTCCACAGAGTTTCAAAGGGAAAACTCGTGAAGACTAGGACTCAGCATTTAATCCACTAGTTTGATGAATCAACTAGTGAAGCTCATCTAAGAGATCTGGAGAAATTTACCTGAAGTTCCTTTTATTGCAGGGAATAAGTTCTCAGATGATTGGGACACCTCCTACAACAAAAAGCTACGAGATTTCAACTTCGTTGCCCGAAGGTCGGAGTGCCTTCATAGTGTAGAGATTAGTTGTTGCAAGAGAAGAATACTACAGAAGATACTTCTGGAGAAGAATTGTGGTGAAGTTGGGAGACAGGAGATCTCAATTGCTATATTGGAAACTTCACAAGAAGAAAAGGCCACGGAAGCCTTAATTAAAAAAAAGGCCATAGAAGCCTTGATCCAGAAGAAAAGGCCATAGAAGCCTTGATCCAGATGAAAATGCCACAGAAGCCTTGATACTGAAAAGGCCACAGAAGCTTTGATCCTGAAGAAGACTCCAAAAGAGAGTATCTAATTCAGAAGCAGATTTTAGTACTAATACTTTGTTGCAGGAACAAGGAGATTCAATGAGTTGGGAAAGCTTCCTACAAAAATGTTAGGAAGAGTATCTTCTTCAGAATCAATCCAGCACCTGAACCAAAAGAGATCAGGAGAAGATCTCATTGATGAAGGACAAAGAGACTCCTGCTCAAATACAAAGGCAGCAGAATCAGAGATCCAAGAGAAGATCTTGCCACCAACACTTCCAGAAGCAGAAGGTTGAAGATAAGGTCTCAAGGAAAGACCAGAAGAAGCTGCAAGATCAAAGGCCTTGGAGAGGCCTCTACGAGCATCCAGTAAAAGGCTTAGAGAGCCTTGTTGAAGAAATCATCAAAGGAGTTCCAAGGAGAACTCATTGGAGAAATTCACTATTGGAGATAGTGAAAGATTTGGGACAATTGTCGCCATCCGACAACAAGCCCAAGAAGAAGAATTTGGCAAGGAGAGCAAAATCTCAGAAGACCTCAAGACATTCAGAATCTTGAGAAGAAGATCCTGTTTGAAGTCAGAATTCAACAAGAAGCTTGAAGGAAGATTCAAACAGAAGAAGCTTATCAAATCCAGGAGATTTGGAGATTGCCTCTTACAGCAAGAAGGCACCACTTCAGAATCAAAGATCTCTTCAAATATACAACAAAAGGAGGAGACTACAAGAGGAGAACAAACCACCAAAATCCTAGGCTCGTGAAAGAGAGTTGGAGACCATCTTCTGGTGAAGACGAAGCTGTTCAAGGCAGCCTACAAAGAGCTGCAAGATCTTACTCAAGGCAGCAACTTGGTGATCATAGACACCAAGATCTACATCCTCTACAGAAGTGGCGAAAAGGGCTTTCAGAAAAAGGTAAGCAACTATTGGTGCAAGTAGATTCATTAAGTGGATCACTTATCAGATTTGTTTAAGCACCTTAATTGGATTTAAGTTGCAAAAAGGAGAGTTGAATTAAGAGTCTTCAAAAGTGCAAAAAGAAAGGATTCTTTAAGGTTCATTTACACTTTAGGAGTTGATTAGATTTCAGAACTTCAAACTATCTATCAACTACCTATCATCTACTTTGGAAATAAAAAGAAGACTAGCTCCTATTACCTTGCTTATAAAGAAATTACAAAATAATTCTTGAAGATTCATTTCAGATTATTCTTGATTAGTTGTAGTAAATTGATTAAGTGCATTATTTTTTAGAGTTGATTGGAGTGATAAGGTGAAATTGTTAGTGCAGTAGAAGTAAAAGATTATTAGATTCATTTGCACTATTATATTGCTCTCAAAATATTATTGTTTGTGTTCGTGAGAAGGGCACAAAAACAGAATTAGTCAAAGTGTCTAAAGACACTATTACTGCACAAGATCTGCAACTTTGAGTGGCCTGAGGAAGCCACAAAATCAGCTCAATCCTCCAAGCATTAAAGAAGAAAGTAACCACCAAAAGAGCATCAAAGGAAGCCTCAAACGAGACTCGATGAGTCTCAAGTTCAAAGCACAAGAAATAGTGCAGAAAAATACAGCAAAAAGAGCTTCTATCATGTGGTTACAAGCTTGGATTCGTTTATAAAATATCCAAGCAAAAAGGGGAGGTTTCTAATCAAAGAGACAACCTCAAAACCCCTATATTGCACTCAAGATTCTGCCTCAAAACCAGAAATTCAGATTTGTAAAGAGGAGTGCAAAAGAAGGTGCAATAAGGACATTTTGTATAAAAACTATTTTACATTGTATTGCACTATCCTAATCTGGTTATACAAGGAGAGAAGGCAGATTTAAAGGTGCCTCAAAGGCACTACACTCGCTCGAAAAACCAGTCGAAAGCGATCGTATGCTAGCAGCCATCCAAGCATAGCTCAAGGAGCCACTCAAAGGGCTCATTCTCCTCACATCCTAGACGGTCGAACCTACAAGATACAACATGCAAAAGCAAAGGGAGAAACAGTGTCATTCAAGAGCAACAACATCTACGGAAGGAGGACGTAAACAAGTAAGAAAGGAAAAGAAAATCGATGCACCATTGGAGTGTCACTTACTCCACATCCGCTGGCTGAAATCGGTGCTCAAAGCCTTCATATTGTTGCTCCATATCCCAGCATAAAACCGTGCAGGTGAACGAAAGAAGAGTTGGGGATTTTCGAAGCTAAAAATATCTCCAAAGGGTACGTTTGAACCAGCAATAGAGACGACGTCCATGCAGAGAAGAAAGTGACACTTGTCACTAAGGGAAAACCCTAACGCTCAAATCAAGAGAGCGCTCATCTTCAAGAGAGGAGTTACACGAACAGGCTGGTGCATTGAGTGTATGGGATACACTTGTCAATTGGAAGACCAGACGTTTTGCTAAAGAACGTAACGCTCATACGTTACAAGAAGGAAGACAAACGTTTGTTTTTCACCAAACTCTCCTCAAGCGCTCGAAGGGAAACGGACGTGCCACTTGGCACTTCAAACAATAATCTTCTCCATTTTAAGGACGTCAACGATCAAGGTCAGTAAGCAATCTTCGTCCTCGCATTTACCATCTCGTCGTCTACACATACAGGGCCGAGTTGCAGAATGTCAAGAAGGTGATAGAGCCTTTAATGCTCAAGGCAACCGAGGTCAAAGGAAGAGTCTAAACGGCGCCAGATTTGGAACGCTTTAAGCTCCAAGAGATTCCATTGGAGGGTACAATCACAACATTCAAGGCGTCTATGTCAATACTGCAGCCCTAGCTTCTCTGAAAACAACGTCGAATATTGCTTGGTGAAAGGTAAAGTTTATTCCCATTCTTATGTGCTTTCTTTCCTTGGGAGTTATAAGGTCAAAATTGAAGGAATTTAACTATATTGAAAGCCATACATCAAAGGGAATATTCTATCAAATAAATATAATATTTGCAATATAAAACCTAGGAGTAATAAGGGTTTCTACTGGAATAAATACTAGCGTAGATATATATATATATATATAAACGCCGAGAGTTATCAATCTCGAGGCGCCTATCTCTAGTTTAAATAGTTTAAATATTTTAAATCCACCATAACCCTTAATGTCGGGGAATAATTTTCTTAATGTCGGCTTTTTTAATAAAATATTAATATTGATTACGGCGTGGCTGACCTTCCTGGATGCCATTGTAGGACGCCTATCGGCGCAATTAAATATTTGCAAATATTATAATGGTCTAATTTTTTCCAAATATTAGGGAATCATAAGGGCTACTACATCAAATTAATTAATTGGAAAATTAGATACACCTAAATTAATTTCCCAAATGTTTATTTAAAAGAGAGGTTTATCATAGTTTTTTCAAGGGTTGGATATTTATAAAATTATTGTCTCAAACTTCTCAAAAGGAGACAAAAGATCCAACATTATAACCTCTTCAAAATTTGGGAAAAGTGCTTAGTTCAATAGGAGCAATAAGGGATAATAAGAGTTGATTTTGGTATTTATAAATCTTTACAAAATCAATCAAATATTGAACTATAATTTACAAAAGCACTATATCTTATCCATAGCATACTAGGGAGTCATAAGGCATTCTACAAAAATTTGTAATATTTGCATCTATCAAAGATTATCAAGTTACAAAATATAAGCTTTCCTCAAAACCTAAAAATCCTTAGGAGTATATACTCACATTGCTTGGGAGACATAAGGAAGTCTACAAAACAAGGATTAATAAAGGTTTTATCAAAACAAGCTTATATTGTATTATTCATGGAGTGTTCATTTCCTCCATAGCTACTTTTGTAAACATCTCCATCATTTCTATTTATAGTATATTTTCAGTCATCTCGCAGATTTACTTTATTTCATATTATTCTGCATCTTGTGATTGCTATCTCCCATTACACGCTGCATCAAAAGCTAACACAGAGTACACAAATGGTTTTAATCTTCATTGTGGGTGCGAATGTCTCTTCATAATTAATTCCTTCCTTTTGTGCATAGCCCTTTGCAACAAGTCATGCTTTATACTTATCAATGGATCCATCTGCCTTGTATTTGATTTTGAAGACCCACTTGCAGCCTATGGGCTTCTTTCCTTTTGGTAGATCAACAAGATTCCATGTGTTGTTCTTCATCAAAGATTTATATTTTGCACCATAGTTGCCTTCCATTGTGGCAAACTAAGTGCATCCTTCATTAATGCTAGTTCTGAATTCTCCATCATTGAAGCCATCAAGCCCAGATTTACTTCCTAACATGTACTACTACAAGTATGTGGTCGTGTGGAAGTGAGGTCAGGAGGTGCATCAAGTTTAGCATCTCTAATGGTACTAGTGAGCCATTTTGGAGTCTTTCTACGTTGAGATGGAGTTGCAGGTACATCAACTGCTACAGGTTCATCAACTTCTAGAACTTCTTCATGAACTTCCTCATCTAACTCCATACTCACAACTAGAGATGTGGCATCTTCAGACTCCTTAGAATCCTCAATATTTGACTTAGTTTCAAATTCTTCATCAAACACCACATCTCTACTTATATGCAATTTCTTGGTGACTGGATCTATCAGTCGATAAGCTTTTGACTCATCATCATACCCAAGAAATATGCATGATAGGGTCTTTGCATCCAACTTGGTCCTCTGTTGCTTTGGCACATGCATGTATGCCTTACTTCTGAAGACTTTGAGATGTGCAATTGAAGGCTTCCTCCCAGACCAAGCTTCTTCAGGTGTAACTCCTTGTAGTGCCTTTGTGGGTGCTCTATTTAGAAGATACATTGCAGTGGAGACTGCTTCAGCCCAATACTGTTGCTCTAGATTGGCTCTTGTGAGCATGCAACGAACCATTTCCATGATGGAATGGTTCCTCCTCTCAACAACCCCATTCTGTTGTGGAGTGTATGCTGTAGTGAGTTGTCGCTTGATCCCATTTTGTGTGAGAAACCTTGAAAATTTGTTGGATGTATATTCCCTCCCTCGATCTGAGCAGAGAACTTGAATAGAATGCCCAATTTCCGTTTCTACCTGTCTTGAAGTGCTGGAAATTCTTGAGCATGTCTGACTTATGTTGCAATTGCAAGAAATACACCCACATCTTCCTTGAGTAGTCATCTACAAACAACTGAAAGTACCTTTGTCCACCGAAATTGGCTGGCATGGGTCTGCACAGATCGGTGTGTATCACATCCAATGGTCCTTTGGCTCTGTGAGTGCTCAACTCAAAAGGTACTCGGTGTTGCTTCCCTGCTAAACAACCCGAGCATACTAGCAATGTTGGTGAAAGGTTGGGCAGACCTAACACCATGTGATGCTTACTCAACTGGAGTAAGTATCCAGAACTCAGATGACCATATCTCCTATGCCAAAGGGAGGTAGCATCTGTCGTGGTTGTTGATAGTGCGACATTAGGAGAGGATATGACATCGAGTGCAAACAAGCCATTCTTGTAGGAACTTGTTGCCACAATCTTGCCATGTTTTGTGATAAAACACTTCTTGTTGCCATCAACAACTCAAAATTCGACCACCATGTTGCGATCCAGAACTTGTGGTACAAACAACAAGTTGTTTGCCAATCCAGGTACATATAGTACCTTTTCAATGGTGCATTTGCCTCCAAGAAGATTGAGAGGAACATCTCCCACTCCTTTGACTTGATAGGTTTTATCATTTGCAATGGTGATTGGTTTCCCATCTTTGGCTTGTAATGAGTCAAACCATGCTTTGTCCCCTATCATGTGCTTGCTAGCACCTGAATCAATGTACCAAACATCATCCTTCGGTCTTGTCTTTGCCTTGGACATTAGCACCTTATGTGCATGTTCTGAGTCTAAAGTTGATTCTTCATGCGCAGCATGCCCTTGTTGTCGCTTTTGTTTGAGACATGGTTTATACGATGTCTTTTTTTGTTGAGGTCGATGGACTTGATCTCCTTGAGTCATAGAATTATAAAAGAACTCTTTGTGTCGTGTCCTTTATCACAGATATGGCAATACCTCTTTTGTTTCTGAGGTTGTTTCTATGATGATGATGATGGGGAAGGACCCTTTTGTGGCTTCTTTTCCAGACTTCTTGGAAATGAGTGCATTGTTTGTCAATTGATCCCTCAACTGGTTGGTTGCTTCTTCCTGTTGAAGCATATTCACCAACTCATCAAAGGACACCTTCCTATTTGAGACTTGCAAGGAAGTGATCAACACTTGAAATGAATCTGGTAGAGCTCGAAGTATGATGGGTACTAAGAGCTTATCTTCCACTATTTCACCCATGGCATTCAATTTGGCTTTCAACTCTGCAACTCGATGAAGAAATACCTCAATGCTTTCTCCATCTTGAACTCTCAATGTGTGGAGTTGAGACTGAAGGTGAAGTATTGTTGATTCATTCTTCCCTTCATAGATGGTAGAAAGTGTGTCCCATGCCTCCTTGGATGTTTGTGCTTCACAAATGTGTGGCTAAATAACATCTGCTATGGCAAGGGTGATGATCATCAGTGCTTTGGCATCTGCATCATCAAATTTCTATTGGGCATCTTCATCCTCTTCAGGTTGAGTGACTATGCCGGTGACAATGTCCCAGAGTTTCTCAACTACCAAGATGGTTCTCATCTTAGTCTTCCAAGGTCCAAAGTTTGAACCTTTGAGTAGTTGGGATTCTATAAGAAGATATTTTGATGCTTGCATGGTGAGGGTTCCTTATGACTCCCAAATGGTCCCCCTTTCAATATACTACCACTCCGATATATCGAACCTTTCTATATACCCGCCCTTCCTATATACCATCAATACGTGGAAGAAGCTAGTCCTCTCGATATATGTTGTCATACGTGAGAGAGACTTTAAGGTACGTGAAAGAGAAATACAAGGGGTACCAAGGAAATGGTACCTATCAATGACACCTGCTTAAAGAGAAATCCTTGTACGTGGGTGTAACTTCCCTATATACTCAGAATTTCTCAATTTCAGGGTTTATGTCTAGCGATAGTGATGAATAGGGTATGAATATGGAGTGAAAGTATCAAGAAATGATGACCTTATATCTCCCCAACGATTTAAAGGGTCGATGCCCAGACGTCATTATGGCAGCTTTGTTAGGCTATAGACATAGTAGCTCAACGTAACAACTTTACCTGTAAACGCAAGCCAAAGGTGTCATTGATACTGAATGTTGCTTGTGTGCTTAAGCACGTGTTTAACTGGTATAAAATGTATAAAAATTTGAAGGTGTCAGTCACTGCTGAAAATGCACCTTTTACCAAAAAAAAAATTACTACCCCCTTTAATTTTGCAATATATTCACTATAGTTAATTTTGCATTTATTTGCCCACAAATACTATAGAAAATTGCAAAATTAAAATAATTTCTTTCTAGGTTAGTAAAAAACAATTTGGTCTTGGTTGGTTTTGACCTCTTGACCTCTACTTTAAAAGTTAATACTTTGTTTCAACTTGCCAACTCCCCAACTTAATACTTTATGCCTAAAAAAAGAGAATGTTTACTTTTAACCAGCGTTTAAAAAATTAATCCAATTTTAAAGCAAGAATTTAAAAAACAGGGAGTTCAACATTGGAACTCCCACTTTAGAAGGCTTAGTATTTGTGTAGATGTCAATTCAGCTACAACTTGGATGTGAAAACATAATGCCTCAGCTTAAACTTCAGGATATCGCCTGCCTCCTTGCTGGACATTAACGACTTCGCCAATTGAAATTCTCCAACAAGTCATTGGTGTGAAGAACGAGAGTTTCGGATAGAGCCCCAAGTGATGACGCCAACTCTATCACCTCAATTTTCACGTCTCTACCACATGATTCGACTCACATGCTACAAATCTCTGCACGTCTGGTGCATTTCTGCGGACCACCGGCTTCCCTTTCATCCAAGTATGGCTCACTCTCACTTCTATGAGACCTTCAACGAGGATCTAAAGGCCCAACTCGACCTCCGAAAAGAGTTGGGGCCTCTTCTTTGCCAACAATACACACGTATATGTCCTTTACCTCAGCAACAGGGATTCAATTCTCGCAAACAACAATACAATTTGCATAGCCAACCCCATGGCATACACTCAACTTCTTCCAACGGCTCTGGATTGGGTGTGTGGGCCTAGCCAGGCATATTGCCAACCTATTCAGCCGGGTGCGGTTTACTATGAGCCAAATACCGTTCAAGACCATGCATCCTAGGGGCGTGGCATGCTGCTTTAGGCATTCTTTCTGTTACAAGCACTTCAAGGAGCTCTTCATGGTATTAGAGAGCATGTTTATTGGCTAGTCCATCTACTGCAAGAAGAAGGCCAACCTCTCTGTTGGCAATATGTTGTTGCTTTGATCTATTCTATAGTAAGCGATTATCTGCAACATGGAGCAACACGTCGGTGATTGCGGCTCTTTTGCTTGAGCTTTTGATGACTATGTCATCATCGTCAGTCACAACCTTGACAAAGGGACTTCTAGGATTAAGCTACCCTCTGGTGCTAAGAAGACAGTGCCATGCAGTTGCAGAGACAAAGAACAACGAAAATCGAGAGGAGAGAGAGAGAGAGAGAACCTACTCTAATACCAAATGAAAGGATTGAACAAGGAAATCCAGCCATTGTTCATTACTTCAATAGCATATTTAATACAGCAGATCAGTTACAAAAAGTAAGGGATCAAGATCAAGATGGTTATAACGGATCAAGACATTGCTAACTAATGTAACTTCCCGTGAAGTGTAAAAATTGATCAAGTAATGTAATAATTACCTAACAACATGAGTAATAGACGCATTGGGAAAACTCATATAGCAGAAAGATTGGATTAATTCTTGTTATCCAACACATAGTTGCAAACAAAGTATAAAATATCTTTAGATATTTTATTGGGAGCAGGATCGGATCAAAAACACATTCTTTTGACTTGTGATTTACCCGATAATGGTATCCAAATCCATTTCACTTCGAGTCTTTGTGGCTCCAAAACCCTGATTTATTCCATATGGTTATGTAATGATGGGATGAAGCAAATTTTGAAGGATCATATAAGTACAAGTTTGTTCAAAAGATGAAATATTAGACAAGCAAATGAAGATTTGGAATGCCAATCTTTTGGTAACATTTTTAAAGAAAATAAAGAAATGGAATACAAGCTCAAAAATTTACAAGAGATAGTATTAATGGAATGGACTGGGATAATTATGTGAAAGAAAAACAATTACTTTCTAATTATCATAATGCATTGAAAAATGAGTCATATTGGTTCCAAAAATCTAGAAAGAAATGGCTCAAGGAAGGAGATAGAAATACAAAAAAAATCATGCTACAGCAAAAACATTTTTTTCTTTTTGACGCATCAAAAATATTTTTACTCCAGATAGAAGAAATATTGAGGAAAAAGAAGATATAAAGAAAGAAGCAATTAATTATTTCAAAAATATTTTGTCAAATACTAAGCAAGATAAGGAGGCACAAGATAAGCTTTTGAAAAGATTTCCATCAATTATAACACATGGACAAAATGAAAGCTTGATGAAGAAGATATCAATGGAGGAGCTACATGAAGCAGTTTTCTATTCTCATCCTAACAAGGCACTTGGCCCTGATGGATTTCTTGCAATTTTCTTTCAAAAATTTTGGGATTTATTGAAGAGTGATATGTTGGTTGTGGTTGAAGAGGCCCAAAAAAGGAAGGCTACAATAAGTGATATTAATGCCACTTTTATTACATTGGTTCCCAAGAAAGGCAAGACAAAATATTTTGATAATTTTTGTCCAATAAGCCTTTGTGATATGATTTATAAGATCATTTCAAAAATTATGGGAAACAGGTTGAAAGGCATTCTAGATTGTGTTATCTTAGAGGAACAAGGTGGTTTTGTACATGGCAAACAAATTCTTGATGGTGTAATCATTGCATGGGAGGCCATACATTCTCCTCATTCCATGAAAAAACCACGTATGCTTATAAAATTTGAAATGAACAAAGCATATGATAGGGTTTCCTGAAGTTTTCTACATGAGATTCTCAAAACGTTTAGCTTTAATTATAGTTGATGTGAATGGGATTAAATGTTTTGAGAGCACTGAGAAATATTCCATTTTGATCAATGGTTTGAGAGCACTGCGAAATATTCCATTTTGATCAATGGTTCTCCTACTAGTTACTTTAAGTCATCTTGTGGATTCCATCAAGGTGATCCTCTATCTCCTTATCAATTCATCATTTTTGTGGAGGCATTAGGTAAAGCTTTCTCAAATGCAAAAATCGAAGGAAAAATCAAAGGTATTCAGGTTGCAAAAAATGGTCCCTTCAAGTCTCATCTCCAATTTGTTAATGATACTTTTCTTTTGGCCCATCCCTCAGTCAATGAAGCCATGGAGTTTATATCAATATTATTATGCTATGACAAGGCTACTGGACAATTGGTTAATACTACAAAATCTAAGATTATTTTCATTAACACTGCCCTAAATTTAGAATGAATTATTGTGGGTATTTTAGGGTTTAAAATTAAAAAGATTCCATCATCCTACTTGGGTATTCCTTTGTCTCAAAGGAAATAAAAAGGAGTTGTGGATCTCCTGTTTGCAAAGAAAAATTTAATTATTTTTTCACCTTTAACTCACACATGATGACTAAACTTTTAGGAAAATTTAATACAAATTTTACAATTAAATTCATGTGGATACAAAAATTGCAAATTTCCAAACCTAGGGGAATTAGTCCACCAAACACGGCAACATAGATAATAACTGATAACTACTCATGAACTTCAATTTCAGCTCAGGCAGCTCATTGATGTTTACTTTTCTCTTAGTCAAAGATAAATTTCCAAGATGCAGCATCGCCAAATTTGAAGCAATGAATAAGTACCATTATTGATTCTGTTGTTTCACAAACTTCAAGAAAAGTTAGATGGAGTCTAATCAAAATTTCATTTAAGTATATACTTTTACCTGCTCAAGATAAACCTCCAAAATGCAGCAATTGCTGTTGTGTTAAGCCTAAAGCATTTATTTTTCTAGCTTAAAAGGTGAATTTCCAGAGGGGTAATTTTAGGTTGTATTTCTTTAAAAAGATGTTAGGACCCAAATCTCATTGAAAGATGCAATTTTACAGTTTCTACCTCTAAAACCTATAAGATAGATGGAAAATATTAAATTTCTGATATTTTTTCATTTATAATATTGATTTGGTCAATATCAAGAGCAACCTACAAAATGCTGAACTTTATCAAATCTGTTGTTATTTTTCATATAAAATATCGATTTTAGTCAATGTCAAAGCCTGCTTATATAATGTCAAAGATTTCTAAAACTGGCAGTTTTAAGAATGCACATGATGAAATTTCTGGTTATATCCTTATATGTCTGAGCAGTCCTTATCTTCTCTCAAATTGATTATTACTTTTAGGATCATATAATCCCTAAGAAGAATTTGGATGGTCAAATATGTCTGAGCAGTCCTTATCTTCTCTCAAATTGATTATTACTTTTAGGATCATATAATCCCTAAGAAGAATTTGGATGGTTTTGACAGCTTTATGTATAATTTTAATGATTTGAATAATTTTCAATCATTGTCCCTATATAATTTACATCTTCCAATACATAAAAAGGCATATTCAACATCTCATGGAATATCAAAAAATCTTCAGGTATGTTTTCAAAAAATAAAAAATAAAAAAATGGCAATTCATATAGCTAATGAATCTTGAAAATGCAATGGAAAAAATAGTACTCAAAGAAGGAAAGAAATGTTAGTAATACAGGTGATGTGATGATATATGTTAACCATTCTTCCACAAGGCAGTTATCTTCCAATGGATCTAATCTCCAATTTGAACCAAGGCAAAGCCAATTCAAAGATACATGAAATATTTGACTAGCCAGTCCATGTCGATGTATTGATTATTACTTTTAGGATCATATAATCCCTAAGAAGAATTGGATGGTTTTGACAGCTTTTATGTATAATTTTATCGATTTAAATAATTTTCAATCATTGTCCCCATAAAATTTACATCTACCAATACACAAAAACGCATAGTCAAGATCTCATGGCATATCAAAAAATCTTCGGGTATGTTTTCAAAAAAATAAAAAATAAAAAAATGGCAATTCATATAGATAATGAATCTTGAAAATGCAATGGAGAAAATAGTACTCAAAGAAGGAAAAAAATATTAGTAACACAGGTAATGTGATGATATATGTTAACCATTCTTCCACAAGGCAGTTATCTTCCAAGGGAGCTAATATCCGATTTGAACCAAGGCAAAGCCAATTCAAAGATACATGAAATAATTGACAAGCCAGTCCATGTCAATATACATCCAAGAAGTGTAAAAAATGATGAACTTCTTATTACCAGATGTCTATCAATTTAACATTGAGTATGAGGTAGAAATCTCCTAAGAAAGCCATCTTCCATCATGAAGCCACACCTGATGACAGTCTCTCTACAAAAAGCCTTGTCTCTTTAGATTTAGAGAGATACATTTCTCATCAAATGACATGAGCTCAACCAATTAAATTCCTCAACTTTCAAGGAAGAGACCCAGAATTGAATCTTGCCAAGCAATATACATGCATAATTGCCAAGCTGTTATAATACCACTATGTGGTCCTGATGTGATACGGGTAGGGACCATTTCAATCCCCTAATAACCAATTTAAAAAAAGATACATTTTTTGCCCATGGGGTTTAGAACAATTGGTGGGGAGAGAAGAGTTTCACACCCTAAACCAAGGTTCAAATCTTTAGGGTGAACCTTAACATGATCAAATGACATTAGCTCACCCAATTAAATTCCTCAACTTTTAAGAAGGAGACCAAGGTTTGAATCTTGCCATGCAATACATGCATAATTAAGCTGTTGTAATACCACTATATGATCATGATGTAATATACATGGGACCCGTTTCAATCCCATATAATCCATTAAAAAAAAAAGGTACTTTTTTAACCTTCACATGACTTATAGCATAGGCTTAAAAATAATAGGTAAATTAAGAGGTATTCTTTTTAATCACAAATCTCAATTTAACTAACAGACAAGATAATGCAGACTGTTTTAACAAAACATCAGAGAAAATGACTTTTAGCTTTTAACAAATAATAAGAGTGAAGTAAAGTTCTGCTTGCATTTTTCAAACACTTAGAGAAATTTAGAAAATTTTCTATACCTCTTGTTAACTGTACACAATAAGATACTTTATCAATCAAATTCCTTTTCCCTTTTAGATTTTCGAAATTGTGACAAGCATTGGTGCAAGGAATCCAAAACAACATTCTCATGACATTTACCCTTCCTTGTTTGATCTCATCCCATTCCACTGTTTTAAAGAGAAATTCCTCTTTTTTATCCTCTTGGACTAAACGTTGCTTCCAAAGAATACTTGTTATACTTGTTATGGTCAGAATGGTCAAAACACCACTCACCATCCATGCTGACAACAATTGTCTCCTATTATAAATGATGTCATTCAAATGGCAAAAAGCTTGTTTAATCCCTTACTGGCACCAAATTCAATATTAAAATGACATTAAATTAAGCATTTTTATTCAAAGTTTAGACTCCTACTGCCCCACACATAAATTCACCAACTTGGGAACAATTGGCAACACTGAAGAGTGAAAATGACTATGGTATAACGGAAGCCTAAGGCTAAGAGTTAACTTGGCATGTCAAAAAAACTCCCCAAACAATTCACAAGAGAGTTAACTAAATCCAGACTAACATGCAAAAATTACATTCTAATCAATTTTAGTTTCAATTTCAAAACTAGTCAGAAACTCAAAAGAGAGTTCAGACCATTCCACTTCACTTTTTATGAAAGCTTCGTCCTTGGTACTCTCATCTCCAACACAATGAAACTCAAATTAAAATGTCTCCGCTCCAATTGGATCAAACCACAGCTAAAAGAATGTTGGAAAATATGGTAATCTAACCTTATCGACCAAGTGTGACAGATGATGATGTAAGACTACGGGCATCATATGACGTAAGCCTACGGGTAATCTTGTGATCATATAAGCCTTCGGTCAAAACCTTTGATGTAAGCCTATAGGCAATATTGTTGGATTCATCCCTTATGGGATTGTTTAATCCACTTGGACAGTTCTATATTCACCCCTTATAGAATTGGTTAAACCACCCAATGATAGTTAGCCTTAACTAAACCTTTAATTAAAGGTTTAGTAACTTGACTTAACCTTGAGCCTTATGTCATCTTGTTAATGTAATTATAATTGT
The DNA here is from genome assembly GCA_028583015.1 of Wollemia nobilis. Lineage (NCBI taxonomy): Eukaryota > Viridiplantae > Streptophyta > Pinopsida > Araucariales > Araucariaceae > Wollemia > Wollemia nobilis. The sequence goes on along the minus strand of JAQPPZ010000523.1, from coordinate 3,293,583 downwards.
AATTTGGGGATTAGGTATTCACTATAAATACCCCCCAACCACTGATCCATTGTATTAGTGTGAAGTGTAATATTCTTATGTGAGCTATTATTGTGGATGCCCACCTTGGGCACCCACCCATCCTATTTTGTGTTCTTGATCTTTCTATTTCGCTTCTCTATTCTCTTGCTTATGCTTGTGGTGAATGTTATACTTCACAGACTACTAGAAAATATTCCAAATTCCATCATGGTATCAAAGCCAATATGGAGCGGCTACACAGAGAGATTGTTTTTAAAGCAGTTTTGAGGACGATCTCGTTTGGCAGTTTTTAGGGATTTGTCCATAAAAACCCTAGTGTAAGCTTGAATCGCGAGGATCTCTTGTGCAGCGGTGGTTGATTGGCTCAAGAGAAATATTCACCACCAGGTTCACCATGTTTCCCTCTTTTGACATTCAATCCATTTTTTGTTCATTAATTATTTTTTATGGATGATTCCAATGATGCCCTGAAGGAGCAATTTCTACGGAAATTGGTGGATTGAATTTTTGAGGTTTTTTGAAAACCCTGGTTGTCTTTTATGGATATTAAAAAAAAATTCCCTTTTCTTTCTCTCCTTCAGATTTTGTTTGGCACCAATACACCATACTTGTGAAGGCAGTCTGCATGGTTTCCGAAGATTGACATGAAGAGTCTAAACACTTGATAGATCACCCCCAATTGCCAGATGAGCCAAAGGCAGGCTCCATTGCATGGCAAAGAATTCCTAATCACTTGATAGATCACCCCCAATTGCCAGATGAGAACTGTTTGAAAGGTTGTGTTTCAAAAAAAAGGGTTGTACAGGGCAGACCATGGCAAATAGGCGACAATTCGTGCAAGGGTGAGAGAATTATTTAAAAAAAAAAAGGGTGACAAAGAGTTTCGGCAGGCACATGATTTAGCATTGTGCATGTTTAAATTTGCAAGGGGCAGCTTGCAGCTAAGCAATGCATGCGTTGGCACAGTGGTAGTACCTTTGCTTTAGGCGTAAAAGGTTTCGAGTTTGAAACCCTGTGCCAGCACAAATATATTTTTCTTGTTTTTTTTGTATGGTGAATATTATGCGCAATGAATCTACACTACAAGAGCAGATTTGCTCTTGCATGGCCATGGGGGTTCAATGGTGAGGCGACAGGTTAGAGGACTTAGGTCCTCATTTTGAATCTCCAAACAAATTCCTTTTTTCTGAAAGACACTGCTTGGCACAATTTTTTTTTATTTGCAGACGCAAAATTTCAATTCGATGGCAACAAGGATCTGAATATTTTTATTAAAACCCGGGCGCCCCATGGACCAATGAACTAAAGCTTACTATTGTTAACTGTGTGCTCAGTGGTGCAACGGAAATGCATTAGGTCCTTGCATAGGAGATTCCAAGTTCAAAACTCGATGAGAGGTATTTTTGGTGAATAACAGTCATGGAGCCATTGCAGGCGTCGCAGTCATTTTTAATAGTGAGTGGCAAGATCTGTATTCGCACTTCAAGTCATAGCATGACGTTAAGTTCCATCGTCAACAGACATGCAGTTGTGAGTTCAAAACTTGCAAACTATTTTTGGTAGCACATTGTTCTATTTTTTGTCTGGCATGGAGGATCTTTGCTTCGGAAAAACAGCTTATTAGAAGCAGCAGTGACAGTTATTATCTGCCAACAGTGTTTGGCACAATGGCAGAGCTTCCTCCTTGGATGCAAAAGGTTTCTAGTTTGAAACCTCAATGCACTTGTTTTGCCTTTGTTGTTTTTTCAATAGGGGCAGTTATAAGCAACAGTGTGTCGTCATTGAAGACACACCAGATACACATAGTAGTTAGGTTGGTGGCTGGTATGGGCTATGGCACAAGTTTGGGTCACGCACCCATGTCTTTTGCTGTGGAAGAATGCGCAATAGTGCATTTTTTGTGTTGGCAAATGAAAAAGATTGTTTTTGAGACGTCTATACTTCCTGTTGTGCATGCCTTATCATTAGATAAAGAAGACGGTTTGTTTGCCCAGTCACTATCCCAATCAGCAGCAGCAATGAGGACATGTGACAGTTTTGTATTTGACAGTTATGCGACCAATAGCATCTTTTGATTAGTTGCAATTATTTATTTGGAAATTTGAATTTTCATATTTTGGTGGCTTTTGTCAATGCATTGAGGGCAAACTTCCGGAGGCCATACCTTTTGCATGCGGAAGCGTTTTCATTCCAATTTTTTTTCAAAGCACACAATTTTTTAGCTCTCCGCAATTGTTGTAGTTGTTTTGTTCCATTCTGCCAGAAGAATTTGACAATTTTGCAGGAGCACAATCGACCATTTTTGCCACATTTGAGAACCTCTTTTGAGGAGGTTATTTTGGATGCAAAAGGTGTAGGTTTTGGATGGTTAGCACAGGGTATGCCTTGTTCCTACAAGTCCCTTTTAACCATGGAGGCTGATTATTCTGAAACCTACCTTTTGCTTAATGATTCAGCTATTTTCTTTTTTGAGATCAAATGACAGGTTGTGGTCACCACATTGCCTGTTGAAGATCTTCTCATGGGAAGTTCAACACCTTGGATCAAAGGTGGAGTCACATCTTCACATCCAAGGAAGGGTTGATCTAGTTTATGTAGCTTTTGCAAGATGAGATAGCAAGATTCATTTGCCCTGATTGGTGGGCAACATTGATCTAGATCATGCCCCAAGTGCCATGAGAGCGATTGCAAGAATATCTCGAACTTGATAGTATATTCCTCAAGGGGAATGTGGCAGTCTTCCAAACGGAGATGGAGACACATTTGACAGTCTTCTAGATGGTGTTGGAGGCTCATTACTTGGCGACTTGACAGTCTTTTAGTTGATGTGGGAAGCTTAATGGTTTCAATACTATTTGGCCCAATCGAGCATTCATTATTGGGAGGAAGAGATGACATCATCTCTAATGTCTTCTCTCCTTGGCCCCAAGCTCAGATTATGGGGGTGTTGGAAGATATGGTAATCTAACCTTATTGGCCAAGTTTGACAGATGATGATATAAGCCTACGGGCATCCTTTGATGTAAGCCTATGGGTAATCCTGTGATCATGTAAGCCTACGGGTAATCTTGTGATCATGTAAGCCTTCAAACAACCTTTGATGGAAGCCTACAGGCAATATTGTTGGATTCATCCCTTATGGGATTGGTTAATCCATCTGGATGGTTATGTATTCACCTCTTATAAAATTGGTTTAACCAGCTTGATGGTAAAACTTAACTAACCTTTAATTAAAGGCTAAGTAACTTGACTTAACCTTGAGTCTTATGTTGGCCTTGGTTAATATACTTATAATTGTAATTTGAGGATTAGGTATTAACTATTAATACCCCAACCACTGATCCAATTAGTGTGAAGTGCAATAGTCTTATGTGAAGTGCATTGTATTAGTGTGAAGTGCAATAGTCATATGTGAGGTACAATTGCGGGTGCCCACCCATCTTATTTCGGCAATAGTCTTATGTGAGTGCATTGTATTAGTGTGAAGTGCAATAGTCTTATGTGAGGTACAATTGCGGGTGCCCACCCATCCTATTTCGTGTTCTTGATCTTTCTATTCCGCTTCTCTGTTCTCTTCCCTATGCTTGTGGTGAATGTTACACTTCATGGATTGCTAGAAAATATTGCAGATTCCATCAAAGAAACCATACTAACGACAAAGCACTCAAATCATGATGATCAGTTCCCTTCCCAATTACGCTCAGTTGAAACCAGGGCATTCCCATTTCAAAATTAAACTTCTCCCAACTGCCTATAAAGTAGCACTGCGCCCAATTACTACTGCAAAGACTGAAACACTGACTGCTCAAACAAATTAAAAATGTACGAAATCCCCTAATACTTAGCATACAAACGACAAAGCACTCAAGTCATGATGATCAGTTCCCTAATACTAGCTGTTCAAACCATAATAACGACAAAGCACTCAAGTCATGATGATCAGTTCCCTAATACTAGCTGTTCAAACCATAATAACGACAAAGCACTCAAGTCATGATGATCAGTTCCCTTCACAATTACGCTCAGTTGAAACCACGGCATTCCCATTCCGAAATTAAACTTCACTCAACTGCCTATAAAGCAGGACTGCGCCAGTTACTACTCTAAAGACTAAAACACTAGCTGCTCAAACAAATTATAAATGTACGGAATTGCCTAATCCTCGGCAGAACACTGAAAAAGAATACCTTATTTTCCTTTTATAGTCATACTTGCACTTCGAGAAGAATCAGAACCACAAAGTAAATTAGAATTTCATCGAATTTTAGCTTTACCTCTTCTACACTTAACAAACATGCAGTTTTTGGAATTAACTGCAGAAATTGCCAAAAGCATACCAGGCTTGACGACATGGCGATTCGTCAAAATAATTCCGAGTTGTTTATCGACAATGAAGCCGGTAGCATAGCTGACGCCAGCGGACTCCGTATCGAAAGCGCGGGTAGCGGTGGTCCGCAGCACCACCACCGCAGGAACAACAGCGCTCAGTGCCTTCCGCCAATCCTCCGCTGTCACCACGCCCTCCGTCGCCACCGACCCCTCAATTTCCATGCTCAAATTCTTCTTCAGGCTCTGTTGCTGCTCCTCCAAAGGGCTCGCAATTTCAGTCATTTTCGCAGATCGAACCTCGAACCCTCCCTCTGCTAAAATCAGCTGAACACTCTAACTTCCGCGGCCAGAAGGATGCGCAAACTAAAGCCCCGAGAGAACGTTTAAACCCTCGGCCGCGAAGGAATAAGTAACAAGCCTCCCAAAAATGGCAGCGAAATCCTTAAAACCCTCTGCAGAGTTTTATTACTCTTTACCGTCAAAACCGAGCGACGGAATATGTCGCTGCCGACGCTGGACTAGATCTAGCCGGCAGAATTCCCGGGAAAGAAAGAAAGAAATCCCGCTTGTTAAGTAAACATAAACTCGGATTTGTTCTTTAATTATTTAACACCTCCAGCTCCAAGGCCCTCCTCTTTCTGATAAGAAAAAAGCCCGGAAATGCTTCGCTGGCATAAAACCTTTCCTGATTTAAATTTGTTTCAGGCCATGCTACGCCGGAATTTATTTTTTAATCCCAGCACGTAGTGATGACCATAAATTTATTCAATGTTTAAAAACCGTGTCCGATCTTTAAAACCATTCTATGGTGTAATAAATAATAAAGTGTGGATTCCGAGGTGACTCCTCCCTTTTCAATCCTTGTGTGGACAACAGGATTCCCAAATTCTTTTTCCTTTTACGCCTTTCTTTCCGTAAGGCTTACTACCTAAAACACTGTTTGCGTGGGTGGTGTCCTGGTACATGTTTGCTTCTCTTGGTTTCCTTTAATCGGTAATACCAATGGGACAAAACATAAGATAGATTTAGAAGATGTTTTTATAAACTTTAGTTTAATTTATTGAATAAGATAAAGGATTTAGAAGATGTTTTTATAAACTTTAGTTTAATTTATTGAATAAGATAAAGGATTTAGAAGATGTTTTTATAAACTTTAGTTTAATTTATTGAATAAGATAAAGGATTTAGAAGATGTTTTTATAAACCTGAGTTTAATTTATTGAATAAAATAAAGTTGTTTTTTTTTAATCGGTAATATTTATGGGACAAAACATAAGATAGATTTCGAAGATGTTTTTATAAACCTGAGTTTAATTTATTGAATAAAATAAAGTTAAGGGAATTTCTTTAATTTACCTGAGACCTAAACTTTTTAAGGAATTGAGTCACCCCAATAAACAAACACTTGACACCTACTAACTCGTTCTAAATTTATTATGTTTTGAACTATAATATCCTTATGATTTTATGGGAAAGGGGATTTTTTTTTAATATTAATATCAAGGGAATTGGTAACATCCTTTCATCTTTAACAATTCGGCATGGAGACAGACATTTTTCCTGAGGTTTTTGCTTCCGAACACTGGTCAAATCATTGAAGCTGCCTCTATAACCCCTACCTCTCATCGGTAAACACGGCCCAAAGTGAGGAGACCTCGACCTGTAAACACGGCCCAGAGTGAGGAGACCTCGACCTGTAAATAGAGAAACACTTTGACTCCTACTAACTCGTTCTAAATTCATTATGGTTTGAACTATAATCTCCTTATGATTTTTTTTATGAAAAGGGATTTTTTTTTTAATATTAATATAAGGGATCGATAACATCCTTTCATTTTTTTGACAACTTGGGATGGGGACAGACATTCTTCCTGAATTTTTTGCCTCCGAACACTGATCAAATCATTGAAGCTGCCTTTATAACCCCTGCCTTTATAACACTGATCAAGGATTTGCTATTATTTTATTACATAAATGTATTTATTTATTTTATTTTTTTTTTTTTTTTTTTTTTTTTTTGTTTTGTTATATAGATGAATCGGTTACAAGTAAAATGTGTCACATTAAACTATTAATAAAATTTTATCTAACTGAAGAAGAGAAGAGTATAAAATTTTATTATGTTGTTCTTTTAAAAGATTTGAGCAAGTACACTTTAGAACTTTTAATGTTAACATTGATAGAGTTAGTTACATTACTTTACATTAGTAGATAATTTAGTTTTACGTATTTGAAATAAATTTTATTAGTGTGTAATTTTTTTTAAGAATAAGAGTTATATTTGGGTTTTTCATTTTTGTTATAGTTAAAAATATATATTATTTTACATAAAATATCCGAATTTTTTATTTATTTATTTATTTTTTTTTTTTTTTTATTATGTGAATTAAAATATTTTAAAATTTAACATTTTTTTTATATTTTTTGTACTTTATGTAGCACAGGGGCAGTAAAGATAGAGGAACACTTCATCTATAAATGCCCGAGTTTTTCAGATATCCGTGACAAATACAAAGAAATACTTGGGAACGAGTTTATGACAAATTTATTTGAAGACAGTAAAATAAAAAAAGTTGGAGAATTGCTAACACAAATCAGCAGGAGAAGGAACAACCTTCTCAAAGATATTAAAGATCATATGATATGATTTGAGTAATTGTACTTCCATATTTGAGGTCCCATAGACCATATTTGGGTCTCGCGGAAGTAATTAAAATCTTTCATTCATTCACAATACCAAAACTTCACCTCTACTATCTATGCATTGCATCTTAGTAGAGTAATATTTCCAAAACATCGCACTATCATAGTCCACTTTACCAGATCTAGATTGCTAGTTTCCTTCCTAAAGCACAAGTGCAACCACAAAAATTGTAATAAATAGTTTATATGAAAGCACATTAATGTTATAAAATAAAGCAAATATTACCAATGGAAAACATTAAAGTAAATCTTAATCATTATTTGATTTAATCAATCAACATTTTCTTGTCAACTTCAACTAAACTTACTACTTCCTCTAACCAAGGAAAAGAGAATTTAACTTCACGATCCTCAATTAAAACCCCTCTATTGGCTAGCCTATCTGCACATTTGTTTCCTTCCCTTAATGTATGTGTAAACCTGATTTCTTCAAACTCTATAGCAAGGTCTTGAATTTCCATAATTATCTCTTGTATGTTCCATGGAGCCTTTGCTTTCCTCAAAATTGCATTTATTACTATGAGTGAATCACCTTCCATCCATACTTTGTTCCATTTCATTTGTTTGCATATTTTTAACCCTTCCAAAGCCGCCCAAGCTTCAACTTCATTATTTGTCTTAAATCCACTATTGAAAGCGTAATGAGACAAAATCTCTCCTCTATTATTTCTAATTATTCCTCCTCCTATTGGTCCTGGATTTCCTTTAGATGCTCCATCAAAATTCAATTTGACCAACTCCACATCTGGTGGTTTCCACTTTATATTCTTTGCCTTCTTTTTGTTTCTCCTATCCCCAACATCATAATTCCATTTGATGACTTGACTCCATCTATCAAGGCTCTCTGCTTCTAGATTAGGGATTGGGTGAGTTGATAGGGTTGGTTTAGACTCCTCTATGGCTAAACAAATATTCCTTTTCATTACCTCTAAACTGCTTTCCTTTCCTTTAAATATTCTTCTATTCCTTTCTAGCCATATAGTCCAAAGTATTGTATCTTTTGATATATCCTATATTGTCTGTAAAGCATCACTTTTAAAAGTGCTCTGCCATTGCTTTAACCATTCTTCAATTCTTCCATTCATCACCATGCATTTACCAAACATATTAAGAATCCATTGCCATAGTTTCTAGACTATTGAGTAGTGTCCCAAGAGATGGTCTATACTCTCCTCCTTTTTACAAAGAACACATTTTGAGGGGCCATGAAAACCCCTTTTCATAAGGTTATCCTAAGATAAAATTCTTCTATGACCTACTAGCCAAACAAATATTTTGACTTTAGGAATGCTTGAGCTATCCCAAATATCTCTCCATATTCTTGTGATATTCCTATTTTGATGGTGCTTTATATTATATCCACTTCTTGTTGTGTATTCTCTTGAGCTATTCAACTCCCAAATCAACTTATCCTTGGCTCCTCTTAGAATAATCATTATTGTTATCTTTCTACTCAATTGCCTCCTAGCATCAATGTCTTGTATACTTGTAAAAAATATTCTTTCCATTTGTATCTTCCTTCTTGATCCTTGTACAAAATGTTTGAAACCCTATCACCATATTTATCTTGAAGTAATCTCATCCATGGTTTCAAAATTGGATCTAGATTGAGTGGTTTTTTATCACACCAAGTATCCATCCAAATAGATTTTTTCTCTAGTTCCCACCACCCATATTAAACCTTTAATCACTAGATCAATTGATTTTTTTAAATTATTCCATAGTGTAGAACCATTTGGTAGAGAGAATGTAATAAATATTAAGCTTGGGTCATTGGGCTCAACATACTTAGAAGAATTCTTGCCCATTGTCTTTGACTCTCTTTGTACAATCTCCAAATTACTTTTCCCCTAAGAGCTAAGTTTGCATCCATAAGAACTCTTAAATTGAGACCTCCCCTAGTTTTATCATCACACACCTTGCTCCATTTCACCAAAGGAAATTTCCTTTTATCATGTAATCTTGACCATAAAAATGATCACATAATATAGATTAAACTTTTTCTATCGATTTTGGCATAGTATACAAGGACATATAATATGTTGGAATGGCCTGTAAGACTGATTTAATTAGTTGCACTCTTCCTGCTAATGATAACCATCTACCTTTCCATGCTGGTAGTTTATTCTAAACTTTACTTATAATTGGATTCCATAATTCTATCCTCATTCTCCCCTCAAATAAGGGCATCCCTAGATAAGTTGTTGGTAAATTTACCTCCTCCATTTGAAGTAACTTGCATATCCTTACTTTGATTTTAGTTGGGGTGTTTAGGAAGTAAATTTTGGATTTTGTCCTATTAAATTTTTACCTTGATGCTCTTTCATATTCCTTTAATAAGTTATTCAAAGCTTTGGCCTCGTTTATCCTTGCCCTCCCAAAAAGGGTTGTATCATCTACAAATTATTGATGGGTGATGTTGTCGATGTTATTACTAGCCTTAAGTCCACTTATAAGCCCATATTTGTAAGCCTTCTTCAAGTTCCTACCCAAAACCTCTGCCATAATAATGAACAAATATGGTGATAGAGGATCTCCTTGTCTAAGGCCTCTCTTGGCTTTAAATGATTTTGTTACTAACCCATTGACCAACATTGAATATGAAATTGTAGAGACACAAGCTTTAATCCATCTAACCCATTTCTTCCCAAATCTAAACTTTTCTAATACTACAAAAGAAAATCCCATTTAACCCTATCATAGGCTTTACTCATATCAAGTTTTAAGATCATTGCTTTCTCTTTTCTTGAAGTTGTTGAATGCATAACTTCATGAGCTACTATGATCCCATCTAGAATCTGTCTCCCTTTCACAAATCCTCCTTGCTCTTCTGAAATAATTTTGTCTAATAATGGTCTTAACCGATTCTCCATCACTTTGGAAATAATCTTATATGCCATATTACATAGGCTTATGGGTCTAAATGAATCAAACAATTTTGCATCCTTCCTTTTTGGAATCAAGGTAAGATATGTTGCATTTATTTTATAAGGTATGTATTGTTTTACCCTAGACTGTTCCACTACCACCAATAAAGAATCCTTCACTATATCCCAATTATGTTGATAGAATGTTGTAGAGAGCCCATCTAGACCTAGGGATTTATCCTTATTAAAAGAGAAAAGATCTAGATGAACTTCTTCTAGAGTAATAGGCTCCATCAGTTTCCTATTGTCTTCATCTATTATAATTGAAGGAACTTCTTGTAGAAGTTTATCATTAAGAACTTCAAACTCCTCTGATCCTAGAATATTCTAATAAAAAGACCTTGCCTCCTTTCTGATTTCACTTTGGTCTTCAATCCAAACCCCTTCTATTGATTTAATTCTACTAATTCTGGATGTTGATCTCTGTACTATTGCCATCCTATGAAAAACTTGTGTTTTTATCTCCTTTTAACCAAGTCTATCTTGATTTTAATCTCCAAAATTTCTCTTCCTTACTCAAAATATTATGATATTCACTAAGTAACTCCCTTTCCTCTGAGCTTGGATTATTATGATCACCTTTTTGGAATTTTGAAAGTTTATCTTTTAGTTCTTTCTTCTCAAAAATATTTCCAAAAGTGTTCTTGTTCCATTCTTTTAATCTAGATGTCATTGATTTAATTTGTTTTGGAAGTGTATACAACCCACCATTTCTTAAATAATTCCATGTTTGTGCTATCATATCAACAAATTGAGGATGGTCTTCCCACATCTGCTCATATTTAAAATATGATATTTTTTGAATTCACTTACCACCATTTTAACTTTTATTGGCTAGTGATTTGAACCAATCCTTGTCAAGGTATTAATTTTAGCACAAGTCCCTTCATCTAGCCAATGATCTGAGAGAATGCATCTATCTAATTTTTTTGCTATTAGGTTCTGGCCTCTCCTATTGTTGGTCCATGTATAGTTGTCTTCTTCAAACTCAACCTCCCATAGATTATTATTTTGAATAAAAGTTGAGAAATCTCTCATACTTTGGGTTAGTTTCCTAATTCCCCAAATTTTTCATCTAACTTGGTTATGGCATTAAAATATCCTATGATCATGAATCGGGTTTCTTGGTCTTTACTTCTCATAAAGGCTTCAATCCCACTCCAAAATTCTAATCTGTCTGATTGAGTTGTAGGTCCATAGACATTGATAAGGATGAAATGAATATCTACAAAGAAGCATGTGACTAAAGAGGCTATCCAATGCCTAGTTTTATGAATGGTTACATAAGAGGTTCTAATAGGATTCCAACAAGTTAGAATTCCCCTATCACTCCTTCAGAATCTATAGCATCCCATTCACATCTCGCCCATACTGCTTTCATAGTTTTGGAAACTTCTTTTGTCATTTTAGTTTCTTGGATACAAAGGATATCAGGCTTATTACTTAAACAGAGGTCCCTGATACACCTCTGCTTTGAGGGGGCATTAGCACCCCTTATATTCCATGAGATGGTAATCATGTCTCATTAGGGGCTATTGGCCCCACCTACGAATTACCAATATCATTTTGTTGTTTGGTAAAGAGAAGTTCAACCAACTTAGTTTGTGTTCCTTTCTCTATGTTTGCTCTTGCTTCCCTGGATCTCGCTTGATAATTTGAGGGTTTTCCTCTTTTTGCCTTGCCTGTATCAGGAGTAGGTCTTATTATTCTATTCCTCAATATTCTTTCACAACTTTCTTTTTCCTCAGATTTATCCTCTCCTGGCTCTACTATGGAAGCTTTTGACTTGTCCTGCTCATTTTCTGGTATTTCCTTATTAATGGTAGAGGTATTAACATCTAACACTGCATTTTCTTTACCAATTTTTTTCTCCTGAATGGTGCATGGTACTTCAAGAGAGTCTTCAAAATCTGATTTGACACATTCCTTAGGTTCATCGAGAATGTTCATCCCTAAATCAAGATCATACTGAATAGATGGTTCCTTGTTAATATGTTGAACCTGTTGTATTGTGTCCTCTAAGCTTTGATCTACTTTTTCTTCATAGGCTAAAGCCTCAAAAGAGTTGGTATTTCTTCCAATATCCTTCCTTACTGGTCTCCACTATTTATTTGCTTTCATTTGTCTATTTCTATTTTTTGGAAGTTGAAAACCATCCTCATCCATATCCATTTGTAAGTTTCTCTTGTGGTTTTCTACATATGATTATGTTGGACTCTTCTTAGGGCATGATCTCTCAATATGCCCCACCTCATGACATCTTCTACATCTAAAAGATATGTTTTCATAATCTATGGTTTGGGTCCACATCTTATCCCCATACTTAAGAATGATTGATTCTGGTAAAGTGTTACATTCCAAAATTAATATAGTCGATGGCTATATTACAAGAAAATATATTTAATTATTACGTATAGGTAGTTATCCAATTGTGTTGATTTATCTTATCATCTATAATTTCATTTACGTATTCGCATTATCATTTGCCCATTCGTGGTGGGGATTTATCCTCCTTAAGAGGCATTGTATTCCTGTGATTTCATTATTCATTTGACAATATATTCTCTTGGTTATTTATGTCGTGTGTTCATGGTTTAATTCTCCAAAGTTCTGCTTCCATTAATTCGTGCATTGGAATTAATTAAAATTAACGAAGAAGGTAAGGTGATCCCTTCCATGTGGTATTAGGAGACTGGTTCGACAACAGGCTATAGGGATTCCATGATCGTTTGAGCTACAAGCGACGTGTAGACATCTAGGGAGCAATCGAAGACGCTTTGTTAAGATTTCGATGCGCACTTCTACTGCTACCATGAAACAATCTACAAAAGTAAAGCAAACGTTCATGGCTAGCTCACGTTCCACTCCATTGGGCGGTTATCACATCCACTGCATAAATACCAGGCATCGTAGATAACACCACGTCGAACAACTCACACTGTAGCAATCATCCTCATCACGCCACCAAATTACATCTGAAACTAAGCAATTCAGGCATTAGGAGGAGGTGATCAAACATCCAAAATAATTTCGAGCACCGAATTCAAGGAACGTTATGCATAAAACTTGCCAAATATGTCTCTGCGTATCGCTGCACAATCGTGGGATGTGAACCAATCAAGAGGTAAGATTAAAGTCTAAAAAACGTCGAAACCTAAGGTAATAAATTTTAATAATTTTTGTTTATCATATTTATCCTCTCCTAGCTCTACTATTGAATCTTTTGACTTGTCCTGCTCATTTTCTAGTATTTTCTTATTAATGGTAAAGGTATTAACATCTAAGATTGCATTTTCTTTATCAATTTTTTTCTCTTGAATGGTGCATGGAACTTCAAGAGAGTCTTCAAAATCTAATTTGACACATTTCTTAGGTTCACAGAGAATTTTCATCCCTAAATCAAGATCATACTAAATAGACAGTTCCTTGTTAATATGTTGAACTTGTTGTATTGTGTCCTCTAAGCTTTGATCTACTTTTTCTCCATAAGCTAAAGCCTCAAAAGAGTTGGAATTTTTCTTCCAATATCCTTCCTTATTGGTCTCCTCTTTTTTTTCATTTCATTTGTCTATTTCTATTTTTTGGAAGTTGAAAACCATCCTCATCCATATCCATTTGTAAGTTGCTCTTGCGGTTTTCTACATATGATTTAGCTAACTCTTTGTAGGGCATGATTTCTCAACATGCCCCACCTCATGACATATTCTACATCTAAAAGATATGTTTTCATAATATATGGTTTGGATCCACATCTTATCCCCATACTTAAGAATTATTAATTCTGATAAAGTGTTACATTCCAAAATTAATATAGTCGGTGGCTATATTACAAGAAAATATATTTAATTATTACGTATAGGTAGTTATCCAATTGTGTTGATTTATCTTATCATCTATAATTTCATTTACGTATTCGCATTATCATTTGCCCATTCGTTGTGGGGATTTATCCTCCTTAAGAGGCATTGTATTCCTGTGATTTCATTATTCATTTGACAATATATTCTCTTGGTTATTTATGTTGTGTGTTCATGGTTTAATTCTCCAGAGTTCTGCTTCCATTAATTCGTGCATTGGAATTAATTAAAATTAACGAAGAAGGTAAGGTGATCCCTTCCATGTGGTATTAGGAGACTGGTTCGACAACAGGCTGTAGGGATTCCACGATCGTTTGAGCTACAAGCGACGTGTAGACATCTAGGGAGCAATCAAAGACGCTTTGTTAAGATTTCGATGCGCACTTCTATCGCTACCATGAAACAATCTGCAAAAGTAAAGGAAACGTTCACGGCTAGCTCACGTTCCACTCCATTGGGCGGTTATCACATCCACTGCATAAAAACTAGGCATCGTAGATAACACCACGTCGAACAACTCACATTGTAGCAATCATCCTCATCACGCCACCAAATTACATCCGAAACTAAGCAATTCAGGCACTAGGAGGAGGTGATCAAACATCCAAAACAATTTCGAGCACCGAATTCAAGGAACATTATGCATAAAACTTGCCAAAGACGTCTCTGCGTATCACTGCACAATCGTGGGATGTGAACCAATCAAGAGGTAAGATTAAAGTCTAAAAAATGTCGAAACCTAAGGTAATAAATTTTAATAATTTTTGTTTATCATATTTATCCTCTCCTAGCTCTACTATTGAATCTTTTGACTTGTCCTGCTCATTTTCTAGTATTTTCTTATTAATGGTAGAGGTATTAACATCTAACATTGCATTTTCTTTATCAATTTTTTTCTCTTGAATGGTGCATGGAACTTCAAGAGAGTCTTCAAAATCTAATTTGACACGTTTCTTAGGTTCACAGAGAATTTTCATCCCTAAATCAAGATCATACTAAATAGACAGTTCCTTGTTAATATGTTGAACTTGTTGTATTGTGTCCTCTAAGCTTTGATCTACTTTTTCTCCATAAGCTAAAGCCTCAAAAGAGTTGGAATTTTTCTTCCAATATCCTTCCTTATTGGTCTCCACTTTTTTTTTATTTCATTTGTCTATTTCTATTTTTTGGAAGTTGAAAACCATCCTCATCCATATCCGTTTGTAAGTTGCTCTTGCGGTTTTCTACATATGATTTAGCTAACTCTTTGTAGGGCATGATTTCTCAATATGCCCCACCTCATGACATATTCTACATCTAAAAGATATGTTTTCATAATCTATGGTTTGGATCCACATCTTATCCCCATACTTAAGAATTATTAATTCTGATAAAGTGTTACATTCCAAAATTAATATAGTCATCGGCTATATTACAAGAAAATATATTTAATTATTACTTATAGGTAGTTATCCAATTGTTTTGATTTATCTTATCATCAATACATTTATTTGCATATCCACATTATCATTTACACATTTGTGGTGGGGATATGCCCTCCTTAAGAGGTATTGTATTCCTATGATTTCATTATTCATTTGGAAATATATTCTCTTGGTTATTTATGTTGTGTGTTCATGGTTTAATTATTCGGAGTTATAATTCCATTAATTCATACATTGGAATTAATTAAAATTAGCAGATAAGGGAAGGTGATCCCTTCCATGTGGTATCAGAGCACTAGTTTGATAATAGGTTGTAGGGATTCCATGATTATCTGAGCTATGAGTGGTGTGCAAACATCCAAGAAGCAATCAAAGTCACTTTTTTAAGCATTCAATGCACGCTTCTACCACTACCAAGAAATAATCTGCAAAAGTAAAGTAAAAATTCATGACTGGATCACGTTCCACTTTGTTGGGTGGTTATCACATCCACTACATAAACACAAAGCACCATGGATAATACCATGCTAAACAACTCACATCATAGCAATCATCCTCATCATGCCACCAAATCACATCCAAAACTAAGTAATTCAAGCACTGGGAGGAGGTGATCAAACATCCAAAATAATTTCGAGCATCGAATTTGAGGAAAGATGCACAAAAAACCTACCAAAGATGTCTCTGCATATCACTGCATAGTAACAGGGTGCATACCAATTAGGAGATAATATTAAAGTCTAAAAAATGCCGAAACCTAAGGTACTAAATTTTAATATTTATGTTTATTTCTCTAGGATCATTATCCCACATAGTTCATGTTACGGGCATAAAAACGTTTATCAAGAGGGCTTCACACCAAAGGAGGTGTGACTTCGGTCACACGAACGCTCCATCTCCTTCACATGAACATGCCTCAATTATCATCCTTGTCTTCATTGGCATCTTATATCGTTGTTTCCATGTCCTTGTCCTTATTGGCATCTTGTGTCATAATTTTCGTATCCTACATGTCCTTCCAAGCTATCCTATCGTGTTAGGCTTCGTGTCTAGTAATTATTCGGATCCAGTCCTTCAAAGCTGTCTTATCATGTCTAGTTGCTATTCGTGTTTAGTCCTTTCAAGCTGTCCTATCGTGTTGGGTTTCATGTCCAATCGATGTTTGGGTCCAGTGTCGTTTGTCGAGTCACCTATCATTTCATCCTTCGGTTGTCGAGTTGCGTGTCGTTTCATCCTCTAATTGTGTGGTGTTTGACAAGTCGTGTGTCATTTTATCCTTATATTATGTGGTTGTTCAGTTCCATCGAGTCCCTTTCCATTGAAATTATGTTGTCCCTTGTCGTATCATCGTCTACATCATCTTGCATAGCATAAAAGCAAGTTAGGTCAAGTCCTATAGGGGGTTATAAATGCTAGAAGTGTAATATTAGCCATTGGAAGAGTCACAGTCAAAATAGTGGTTAGTCATAGTTGTTAGTCGATTTAAAAGTAGTCTTTGGAGCTTCAAATTCAAATCAAATCCAATTCCACGCCATAGTTGGAGTGGCAGTTGAGCGGAAAACCAACAAATATTTTTCCAAAATTGACCAATTTTTTGCAGAAATTGGGGATAAGTTTTTTTAAATATGATTTATTGATAAGTGCATGAGCGGAAGGTGGACCAAAGGACCAAACGGATGATTATCAAGCTCGGAGAACTCAAATGAAGGGATCCTAAAATCACCAAGAAGACCTCCTAGAAACAAAGGTACACATAATTCTTCTCCTTTAAGAATTAATAGCTTTGATCCGGGTCATCCATTGCTTAACAATATGGCATCCAATCATTCCCCAAATTCTTCCCATGAGAACCTCACACAAGAGGAAACAGGGAGCCCCAATAACACTGCCAAGGCCATACAAACATTATTGGATAGTATGACCAACTTGAATGTAAAGGTGACCCAACTATTGGAAAGACAAAGCCAACCAAATCCTCCTAGCCCAAATCACCCCCAAAGACACTGGAACACTGAGGATCAGGATGAAGAAGAAGCCTATACACAACAAAGAGGTCATAATGGTAGTCCCAAAATTGCTTCCATAGACATAGGCATAATGAGGACCAAGATAGAGATGAAGTTTACCAACAACCAAGAGGTCCTAATGGGGTCAATTTTCCATGCATTGATATGCCCACCTTTGAGGGTCATGATCCACGTGGGTGGATAGCCAAAATGGAAGGCATTTTAGA
Source organism: Wollemia nobilis (assembly GCA_028583015.1). Lineage (NCBI taxonomy): Eukaryota > Viridiplantae > Streptophyta > Pinopsida > Araucariales > Araucariaceae > Wollemia > Wollemia nobilis. Next base: position 3,276,089 of record JAQPPZ010000523.1, on the reverse strand, counting down.
CTTATACCAAATTCAAGATTCCAAAAAAGTTCCTTTTGCTACCTCCAAACTAGGTACTGAAGCTTATCAATGGTTTATATGGCTCAAATGCGAGAAAGGAAACACCATCTACTAGGATGATTTCACCAAATATTTTCTTAACATATTTGATGAAGGATCCACATCTTCTTACATGGTGTGGTTGTTATCACTTAAGCAAATAGGATCGGTAATGGATTATATCTCAAAATTCACTAGCCTGCTTTCCTATGCAAAAAACTTACAACCCGATGTAGTGGTAGCTGCTTTTAGAAATGGGTTGAAAGAGAATATTAAAGTCAAAGTGGATCTACAAGATCCATCCTCTGTAGATGCTTGTATAAGGATTGCCAAGTTGGCTGAGAAGAAGGTGCAAATGGGGACATCCATACGACGTGATTCATATGGTCGACCTCAATACCGCAACAACTCTTTTCATAGAAATGATCAACCATCAAGATATTTTTGCTATAAATGTCGTAATCACCATCCAAAATATTAGGCATGTGTACCACGACAGAACTTTCAAATTGAATATGCTGACAAGGAAGATGAAGAAATAGAGGAGAATAGCTCACCTAATGATCCCATAGATGAAGACCAAATTGAACACGAGGAGGTTGTAGCTGAGGAAGATACTATGGCAATTTCAGTACATGCTCTTATGGGGTTATCAACTCACCATACAATCAAAGTAGCAGGATTCATTCGACAAAGGAAGGTAACTGTATTAATTGATTCAGGAAGTACTCACAACTTTATTGACACAAGGCTTGCCAAGGCATTAAACTTGCACATCCACTCCTCCAATCAAGATAAATTTCAAGTTAGAACTGCAAGCGGGAGTAGTGCTCAATGTATAGGTAAAACATCTTCAATTTCATTACAAATGGGAAGTTATACTTGGCATGGTCCTCTTTTTGTTATGAATTTAGGGAATTCAAAAGTTATCTTGGGAGTCGCATGGTTAGAACAAATGGAAACCACGGTCGGTTTTAATTACAAGCAGCGCTTTGTTGAATGGAAATAAAATGGGAAGACCATTCACCTCCAAGGAATTCCAACACCTCCATAAAAGATAGTAAGTTCGCACAACATGGAAAAAATATTAAGAAAAGGTAGTTATGGATTCATTGCTCAAATTAATTGTATGGAAATGCAAGCACAAGATACGCCAAAAATCCAATCAGAAGATCTACAAAACATTGTGGCCAACTATGATGAGGTCTTCCAAGAACCAAAGGGACTACCTCCCAAAATATCCCATGACCATGCCATACACCTTGTTCCAGGAAGTCTTCCTCCTAATGGTCATCCTTATCGATATCCCCAACCTCAAAAAATAGAAATTGAGAAAATTGTCCAAGAACTATTAGAACATGGAGTCATCCATCACAGTACTAGCCCCTATTCTTCACCAGTAGTTTTGGCTCATCGTAAAGACAATTCTTGGCGTATGTGTCTAGATTTTCGTCCTCTTAACAAAATCACCATCAAAGATAAATTCCCTATACCTATCATTGATGATCTATTAGATGAACTACATGGTGCAAATTTTTTTACAAAATTGGACTTACGTTCAGGGTTTCACCAAATTAGAGTTAGGGAAGAAGATATTCCCAAAATAGCTTTTCGAACCCATGAAGGTCATTATGAATTCCTGGTCATGCCTTTTGGTCTCACTAATGCCCCATCCACATTCCAAAGTCTCATGAACCATGTGTTTCGTCCTTTCCTTCGCAAATTTGTCCTAGTCTTTTTTGATGACATACTCATCTATAGTAAATCATGGAATGATCATTTGTTGCATGTGGGAAGGGTTCTTCATATACTACATAGGGAAAAATTGTTTGTCAAACGCTCCAAATGCTCTTTTGGTGTTCAAGAAGTGGAGTACCTGGGTCATATAGTTTCTCAGGAAGGTGTTAAAGTGGATCCCAATAAGATAAAGGTAATTCAGGATTGGCCCTTACCTAAAACCCTCAAGAAACTTCATGGTTTTTTGGGTCTCACTGGCTACTATCACAAATTTGTGCGTAACTATGGTAAAATTGTAGCTCCTCTCACAGCCCTAACAAAGAAGGATGCTTTTCATTGGTCAAAAGTAGCCACTCAAGCCTTCGAGGCTCTCAAAGAAGCAATGTGTACTACTCCAATTTTGGCAACTCCGGATTTTCACAAACCATTCGTAATCGAATGTGATGCTTCAGGAATAGGTATTGGGGCAGTGTTAATGCAGGAAGGTCATCCCTTAGCATTCGAAAGTAAACAACTTTTGAGAAAAAATTTGGGAAGATCTACATATGAAAAATAAATGTTGGCTATTCTACATGCAGTGGAGAAATGGAGACACTACTTAATCAGTAGTCGTTTCATTATAAAAATAGATCATAGCAGTCTCAAGCATTTTCTAGAACAATGATTTTCTTATCCAGAACAAAACAAGTGGTTAACTAAATTGTTGGGATATGATTTCGTTATCGAGTACAAGAAAGGGAAAGAAAACATGGCAGCAGATGCATTATCCAGAAAATATGAAGATGAAGTGGTTATTAATGCTATTTTGGGTCCTTGTTCTCAATGGGTATCTCAGTTACAGGAAGAATGGTTGTCCAATAGTGAAACTACTCAAATAATTCAGGAATTGTCAACGGGTTCATCCAAGCACCCTCTTTTCTCCTATGAAGACAAGATATTAAGAAGGAAGAATCACATTTACATTCCACACACTTCGACAATCAAATCAAGGATTCTAGATGAGTCACATGCTTCTCCGTCAGCAGGACATTCAGGTTTTTGAAAACTTATATGCGGGTTAAACAATATTTTTGTTGGAAAGGATTAAAAGCAGAGGTCAAACAATGGGTAGCTGAATGTGAAGTATGCCAATGCAATAAGGGTGAAATAGTCAAATCACCAGGGTTGCTTCAACCATTACCCATTCCAGATCATCAGTGGGAACACATTTCCATGGATTTTATTGAAGGTCTTCCTAAGTCAGAAGGCAAAACAATAATTTTTGTGGTAGTTGATCGCCTCTCCAAATATGCTCACTTTCAGGCTCTACAACATCCATTTTTAGCAAGCAAAGTGGCTAAGGTATTTATGGACTCAATTTTCAAATTGCATGGAATGCCAAAAAATATTGTAAGTGATCGAGATCCCATATTTACTAGCAATTTTTGGAGAGAATTATTTCGACTTAGTGGTACCAAATTAAATATGTCTTATGCATACCATCCACAAACAGATGGCCAAACGGAGGTAGTTAACAAATGTTTGGGTACCTACCTAAGATGTTTTGTTTAGGATAAACAATATCAATGGAGTCATTGGCTATCATTGGCAGAATGGTGGTACAACACTTCTTACCATTACTCCATCAAGATGTCTCCTTTTGAAGCATTGTATGGAACTAAGCCTCCAACAGTAGCAGATTATGTACCAGGATCCTCCAAAGTGGCCCAAGTAGATGATTGGTTTCAGCAACGACAATCAATGCTCACCATTCTCAAAGACAATTTGGTCCAAGCACAAAATCGTATGAAGCAACAACAAGACACACACCGTTCGAAAAGAGAATTCAATATTGGTGATATGGTGTTCCTGCATTTGCAGCCCTACAAACAATTATCATTGAAGATCAAGTCCAGTCAGAAGTTGGCTCCTCGATTTTATGGTCCTTACAAAATTGTGTGTCGCATTGGAGAAGTGGCATATCAACTAGAGTTGCCTCCCTCATCACGTATACATCCAGTATTTCATGTTTCCTATCTCAAGAAGGTGATCGGCCAGAAAGTGCAATCTCAGTCAAAATTACCAATACTAGATGAAGAAGGGCGTATATATCTCCAACCTAAAGCAATTCTACAAAGCAGAACACGCATATTGAGATCTCGTCACATCCAAGAATTTCTCATCAAATGGTAGGACCTACCCGAAGAAGATGCTACATGGGAACCTGAAAGTATTTTCCAGACATTTCCAGCTTTGAGGACAAAGCTTTTCGAGGAGGGGAGCCATGTTACATTCCAAAATTAATATAGTCATCGACTATATTACAAGAAATTATATTTAATTATTACTTATAGGTAGTTATCCAAGTGTTTTGATTTATCTATCATCAATATTTTCATTTGTGTATTCGCATTATCATTTGCCCATTCGTGGCGGGGATCTGCCCTCCTTAAGAGGTATTGTATTCCTATGATTTCATTATTCATTTGGCAATATATTCTCTTGGTTATTTCTGCTATGTGTTCATGGTTTAATTCTACGGATTTTTGCTTCTATTAATTCTTGCATTGGAATTAATTAAAATTAGCGGAGAAGGGAAGGTGATCCCTTCCATAAAGGTTTACTTATATCAATCCTGGCCAATATCCAATCATAAATAGCCAAGAATCCATATTTTGTAGTTTTTGAAATCTCAATGAATTCTCCTGAAGTGTTGTGTATTTCCTTGAAGGTATCCATTTACTAAAAATAAATGGGTAACCCATATATTTTAACCCAGACTTTGACTAGGGATAAATTTATATTTTTTGGTGAAAAATCTTCACACTAGTGGGTAAGGAAGAGTCCTACTCTTCCCATAAACTAAGGACCCTCTTTTAGGATTCTATCTCTTTCTTTCCTAGAATAAAAAATAGCTAGGGAGAAACCTTTAGGAAGAAAGGATAGAATCACTCCTGTAGACTCTAACTCTTATCAATCCATTTTCTCAAGGTTGAAGCCCCTAGCCAATACCTGTTAAATTTATCAAAAATCACCCTACATTTGAGCAGCAAGGATCGATCCTCTATGGTTTTCTCACTTACCTTTACTACTAGAGATGATTTTAAGGATTTACCTATAAATCGATCCATGGGAAGGAAACTAAAACTCGAATTCTACTAAAATTTACTAGAATATCCTATAGCAAATATAATATTTGATAAAAAATTATAATAATTTGCAAGTAAAATTTGTAAGATAAAGAAAGGAAAAAGAAACTTAGCTAAAAAATTCTATGCCCAGATAGAATGTCTTACCTCAATGAAGCCCTAGCCCTCCAATTCTTCTCCCATCATCCGAACCCTGGCTGATAGATATTTGTAATATTATTTTTTGTGACTTGAAAAATCATTACTACCCTTGTTTTAGATGACTAACTTCATAGGATCATATCTCCTTCAATATTGCTCAGATTCCTTCATATAACCACTCATTTTAAAACTCTTCAAATTATGCACAAAGTGGTCTAAGAATTAGCTAAATCGAACAATCCTTCACGATGATATAATTCCTAAAAGATGTTTTTCAAAAAAATATATGTTAACATCGTATTAAGTTAGTAAAAGTTTTTTTTTTGGTTGAAGTAATGCAAAGTACAATGGGTGACACAACTAGGGGCCATAACAATATGTCATTGTCATTTTGTATATAAATTATTTTAAAGTATATATATTTGATAATTTTTTAAAGGTTTTGAATGTCAATGATGTGTTGAATATATTTTTTAAAAGATTATCTTTTCGTATATTTGTAAGTTATTTATAGAAACTTTATAATGCTTGTTGTGAGGCTATATGTTATATGACACAATACTCATGGAGGATGATGTTTAACCAATATATGGTTATCTAATCATACTTTAGTTTTTGAAGCATGGTGTACACCATTACCTCGTAGGATTCGAATCTTGGATCTCTATTCAAAGTTTCAAAATCTACACCGTTAAGCTACTTTTGATTTGTATACATGCTTAAAAACACCATGTTGTGGTTTGAACTTGGTCTTAGATGAGATCCCAAATACATACCATTGCAAGGTTAATCTACTTGGATTGTACAAGCGTCAAATGGATTAAAGTTTTCATTGTTTTCTTCCTTTTTATTAACAATGAGTTAAAAAGAGGAATAGAAAGATAATTAGTGTGTTGTGGGTGATAGAATAAAAGGTTTTAATATGCACAAGGCCAGTGTACCAAAATAACCTATAGGACAACAAAATATTCTTTGTCAAACACAATATGTTAAATTACTTATTCTTATAAAAGAAAATAATTTTATGCAAAAAATAAAAGTTAAGCCATCATTCTCTCTTTTTAAATAAATGATCTTTTGTTATTTGATCTTGTTGATAATTTTTTTTAGCTTCTTTATTCTTGTCTTCAAAACAATTTAGACATGAAATATTTTACTAATTATCAAAGAAGAATGAGACTAAAGATCTAACTTGGCTTATGCCAAATATGACAACACCTTCATAACATAAGATTAATAAAAATTCAAGGGAGGGATGGCTCCAGCACCAGGTTCCCTAGGACTGACCAGTCCCACTTCTCCATTTCCTTGCCCCCCTCCCGGGTCTGCTCTCAGGCCTAGTTTCTAGGTTTCCCTCTTGACGGGGTTGTTGGTCTGCAAGGAGGGTTTGATGGTTTCTTGCCCTGAGTTTCCTGGTTCAACGGGTTTCCAGTGTGCTTTTGGGGCTGTTGGAAGAGGGTTGGCTCTGGTTTTCTGGTTGCTGCTCGAGATCTTCATCTGCGTTCTTTTGGCTTCGGGGGGCACCTTTTCTCGTAGATGGTTTTCCCAGTCGCCCCATGAAACCCTTGTCTTTGGGATCTCCTTGTAGATCCGGGGTTTGTTTGTTCTTGTGGATGGATCTCAGGGATCTTTCTATAGTCTGTTGTTTGGGTTCTGGGGGGGTGCCCATGCATGCAACTACATCTCTCCTTGGATCCATTCCCTGATAGACAATGGTGGGGCTAGAAGTTTTCTTGATGGTGGTTTTAATGGCTTGTTTCCTTGTAGGGTTTGATCTTGGGATGGGGGCTCAATATCTTACAATGCAATGGCTTCCGCTATTTTTTCTACCCGTCAAAATCCTTCTCAGTCATGGACGCTCACGGGACAGCTTCCCTGTCTCTCCTCTGCAGCTTGCATCCCAGATCGGGGTTCCTGTTAGGCAGGGGTTGTGTTCTTCTGGGCATGTTGTTGGTTTTCCCGTTGGGCGGGATCCACGAGTTCGTGGGATTTTTTGCAGGTTAAGGGCATGCTGGTTTTCCCCGATGGGATGTCGTGGGTTTGTCTGCAGGTCTTGGGCGTACTGCTCGTTTTTCCCGTTGGGCGGGTTCACCTTCTCTTGTTGGTTTCTCTGAAGGCGGGATTCTGGGCATGCTGCTATTTTTTTCTTGCAAGGCGGGATTTCCTGTTGCTGTTGGGTTTCCCGCGGGGCGGGACCTTCCCTTGCTGCTAGTTTTTTTCCCCGCTGGGTGGGACCCTTCACACCCGATTTAGGGTTGGTTTGGTGGTTTTCCCGTAGGCGGGATCTTCCAATTTTGTTGGTTTTCCCGCTAGGCGGGATTTCTCAAACATGCTGGTTTAGGGTTTGTGTGCCTTTCTTGCTTGGCGGGATTCCTAAACATGCTTGTTTTCCCGTGGCAGGATTTCGAGATTGTGCGATTTTTTCCCCATGAGGCGGGATTGTAATTTTTTCTATTGTTTTCCCTGCTGGGAAGGTTTTTAAATTTGCTAGGGTCCCCGCTGGGCGGGATTTTCCCTTTTTGACTGCCGATTTTTCCCGTTGGGTAGGATTTCCTTTGTGGTGGTCTTCGGATGTTTCCCGCTAGATGGGATTTTATCTTCATCCTTGTAATGAGTCTCCCACTGGGTGGGATGTGTCATTTGGGTTTTAACCCTCGGTTTGGTCTTTTGACCTGTTGTAAGAAGGTTTTTGGGATCCTTTCAAAACCCGCTTGTAATATAATTCCAACTTACCAAAAAAAAGATTAATAAAAATTCAAAGAAGAGTTAGGTCATTTTAATAATATAGTGCATGCCTATATCACAGATAACCCAAATCTCAAGAGAGAGCTAAAGTCCACCTTGAATGACATGAAGTATTACCCCAAGTAATGGGTTGTGCAAGTAATTAGGGCCTCAAACTAGCATGATGCCCCTTTTAATCGATGAATTATGTAAAAGTTAAAAGACATCAAAGAGTAATTGAAAGAAAACAAGATCTCACCAATTGTGAATAGTTGTTAGGCCGAGGAAAGTAATGATATTTGTTGTTCAACATGTAAACTTGGTCCTTTGTTATGTAGTTGTAGATTCAATTGACTTCAACATTTGCAAATTATTTTCTTAACTTCTAGTGGGCCTTATATATTTTTTCAATTGGTTATATGGGATTGAAACGTGCCCCACCCATATTTCATCATCACCACATAGTGGTATTACAACAAAGCCTGGATTTTATCCATGTATTGCTTGGCAATATTTAAACCTTGGTCTTCTCCTTGAATATTGAGGAATCTAACCAGTTGAAATAATGCCACTTGATTAGTGGATCTTGTTAACATTTTGATTTCCATTAGATAATTATGAAAACTATTGTAATTTGATGTCTTTAATGTTAATGTTAAATTAATTACCAAAACATTTTTTTAAATAATTATATAAATTTATATAATAATCACTATTAAGAAGCATAATAGTGAATAACAAGTGATAGAGGTGGTAGCAAGCAATATTAAATCTCAGGGAAATAACGATGAGAATAAAAAAGTCATTTATCGTCCAAAAAGATAAATAGATCAACCATAAGGGGGATATCTATTGAAGTTAGAACATGTGTTATTATGACTCTAAGAAGTTAGTGTGATGCAATAAAATGATAAGAAACCTACAAGACTTGAGTTAGAATGGAACAATACAAAAACTATTATGAAAGTGACATAAACTTAACATCAAGTCTGTGTGCATGAATTTATTTTTCCTAATAAAACAACTTCTAGAAAACAATAATTATAATAATAAATTTCATAAATATAGCAATAAAAATAATGTACACTAGAATATTTGCAATAGAAGCATATTGTTAAAAAAATAAATTCCAAATGAGCAATAATAGATTCGAATTCTAGGTCTTAAAAAAATCTAGCTCACTCAAAAAGGACAAAGTCTCTTATCCATTTGAAGAGGGTAAAGTCTCCTATATGCACCAAAGGAAATAAAAAATAGACAAAATGAGTGATGATTATGTGAACCACAATTTAAGGATGTTGGTCTCTAAACTCGTGGGCTCACACTCAGACGTGTGGGTGTTTCGCTCACCCACCTTGTGCTTGTGCTCGGATGATGAGAGGTCTACAAAAAAATGGACTATGATGAAAATGGGGCAAGTCCATAAATTATATTGCGACTAGAAGAGAGAAAAGGCCCCTAGTAGAAAATTGGGCATGGCCACCTCTTGGCAGACTCCTGAAAGTTTGCTCTAGAGAAATTCAGGAGTGCAACTAAGTATTAAGGTGGGCAGAAGATTGGGCATCCATTGACCTCGAGTGGGTCCAAAAACTTTGTCCTCGAAAAGCAAAGGGTGGAGAATTGGAAAATCGATAAACTCTAGACACTCCGAAAGCGGGAGGGAAAAAAATGGGAGGTCATTGAATACTGGTAAATTTCAAAAGACTATCACAGTAGAAGCTCAAGATTGGCCAAATTATGAACCTAGCAGGGAAATGGGATGAGGACGAGCGCCTCGTGGATCCCAAAAGTTTGTTCCAATTAGAAGTAAGGAGTTGCATTGGGGTGGAAGAATGGAAATCAATAGGACCTGATCCAGATCCTAAATCTTTGCCATGGAAGAAAGGAGGGTCAAGCTGAGCAAAAAATTGGAAAGCAGTTTGGCTGCCAATCTAACCCGAAAGTTTACCTCAAGTAGAAGCAGTACCTGGCAAAAAAATGAGAAATATTTGAGAGCCAACAATGGTCCAAATGGCTACCTAGGTGAAGGAAGTGAACTAGAATTTGGAAAAAGATCCTAAGGGTCATTTTTCCCTTCATTAGTGAAAGTGCACTTAGTAATCAATTTAATGACTGGTCATAAAGTAGCCCCGTGTGTAGTTGACATGTAATAGATGGTCCTATGAGGAGTCAGGAATGACCACCCATAGAATACAATCTTTGCGATGGGCTGCAGGTTGCATTAATGATCTTAGTGACCTTATTCCTCTAGGTGCATGCAAGTAGTATGAGCACCGAGGATGTTAGTACATAAGTCTTATGGGTGAATTGGATGCATCCAGCAAAGTGTACTTTCAGGCTATTCTAGTGAGGAGATATAGATTGTAGGGTCACGGTTAGTGCGCGCAGCTCAAACACTCTCTGACTTAGTCGCACTTCATTAATGGGCATCTTTAGAGTCTACAGTAGGGGTTGTTGGCCAACCTCATTTATTGACATTGTATTCACTTGTAGAGGGACAATTTTTTAGAGGCTATAGATGAAGGAATGTAAGGCTTAAAAAGGGTCAACTCTTTAGCCATTACAACTTACATGTAGAATTTTAAGTACATTGAATGCAAGTGAATTATTGTCTGGCCTTTGAAGATTTCCATGTATGTATAATTGTTAAGATTGTTTATTTTTGTTAAAATTCGTTGAATGAATTAGATTTAATTTTGCATGTTGGATTTCACGCTAATTATTCACTAATTTTGAAATTTTCAATTAAACTTTGTGTGATGAACGTTAGTGGGAAGCATTAGCTGGTCTTTCAGATAGTTCATGGGTATTGGATGTTTGTTTTAAATTTATCTATGCATGTATTTTGATGTGACTAAAATCGTGCCATCGTAAGTTCTAGATTCAACTTTCTTTCTTTTCTCTTTGCTCCCTTTTACCTCAAGTGTACTTCGATAGGGATCTAAAGGAACTGACCTTCTCTGAAGATTGGTCTTAGATATTATAGTTTTGAGACCATTCAATGTTGGTTGAGGTTTGTGGGCACACAATCCTTACCATTAGATAAACTTTCGACCAACAATTTTTGGCATGCCCGATGGGACTCTATCCCATATCTCGGATAAACCAGAGGTTGGTGATGCTTTGTTTTACCTAGTTTCTTTGAATCACCTGGCGACTCTATCAAGGTATAGACCTAGAAAGCTATATTAAACCTACAGCTCTTTCATGTTTACAATACATAAGGCTAGCCTCTCTAAAGATCTAGTCGAGTTCTTTGAACTATCCTTTGGGAGAAAGTAGCTCATACCAGTTAGTGAATCAACCCCATCCCTACCTTTCACTGAGAATCAAGAAGAGGATCAGGTTGATATTCACTCAGTACCTCAAGTGGTCATTGTTCCTCAAATAGCAATGGCTCATAATCAAAATCTAGGGTACCCTAACTAGAATCATACTGGTCCTCTTGAACTTTTAGATCAACATCCTATTCCTCCAGTAACTCTAATGGCCTTGCCAATGTATGATGACAAAGGAAAAATGACATATAAGAACTACCAAGACATGGCTTTATCTATCATTCACAACATTCAAGAGGAAGATATCATGATCCATTTGTTGGTTATCTCTCTAAAAGGGAAGATGTACTGGTACAAAACTCTACGTAATCGTAGTATCACATCTTGGGTTGATATGTCCAATAGGATAATACAAGATTTCAATGAATAGGTAGACCCATTCTCCTTGTTCACCTAGTTCATGGTGATACAAAAGCACCCTCGAGGGGATATAGTAGACTTCAACATTGGATTCAGTCGCACTTAGCAACGAGTGTATGATGGTATTAGGTAAACCAATGAGTAAGTTGTGTATTATTATCTGAGAGCTTTTAGCTCAAATTTGGGATTAATGATAAGGCAGTAAAATGTCCTCACCTTCCCCAAATATTTCAAGAAGTAATAAAGGAAGAGAAAGTTCTTATTGCCATAGGTCGACTGCCTCCTAAGCCTATGATTCCTATTTTCCCTAAGCTTCCTTAGAGTCAATCATAACAACTTGTCTCAGTCCCTACCTATTTGCACTTCCACCTCCTATAATTTTTCCTCAATGGCCCCAATCCTTCTGCAGTATCAACGCTACCAGCTCCATCAACGGTGCTAGCTTTACATGCTCTACCCGTAGTACCTTCATTGTCGGCTCTAGATCCATAGACTACTCTCATACAAGAAATGTAAAATGCTATGAAGGATCTAACAAACAAAATTACTCTAATGAAGAGAAGAGAAGCTGAAAGAAACTTTCAACCAAGAAGGTTTTCATATGTGACCAGAGACCAGATTCCTTCCACCAGTAAGCCTCCTGAAAAAACCAGTACAATCCTTGTCAACGAAGAGGAAGAAGCCTCAACTTCTGCACTTGAATTAGAATATTGGTGCTCTACATGTAATGATCCTCATAGTGAAATCACTTGCATGATTCATCAATATTATGTGAATAAGGTAGCCATTAAAAAGGTTAAAAGGACCTAGGAAGGGCAGATCAATATGATCAAAGAAGGCGGTCACAATTTCATGATGTCGTCCATTGAGAAGGTCTCCGTCTTGACAAGGTCCGAGAGGAAATATTTGCAAGTAAGTCCAGAGGAATTAAATCCCTTGAAGGTACCCACTAATACTAAAGATAATAAGGAAACTTTGCAAAAGTTCTTGTTCACAAGTATTTTCAGCAGCAAAGGAGGGAGGCTAAACCAAATGAAGCCCAACAAAAAGTGGGGGAAACTCAGGAGGAGGTTAGAGATAAGTTGAAATATCCTTCTTTGATAAAGTGCTAATGGATTGAGGCCACCCACGAGTATAGGAGTAAATTTGAACACCCTCCAAGAGACAAGGAAAGGTAATTTGAGATTCTCGCTTTTAATATTGTGGAGCTGAAGAGAACACCCTCAAGGGCCAGTATGTATGATGCTTTGCTAATTTTTTGACATATTTATTTGCTCCAAGCTTCTCTCAAGATCATCAAAAGCCAAAATAGGGATCATATGGATTAGAATATTTCCCAAGGTAGTTCTATTATGGTTTCTGGTAAAAATAGGCCTTGTACCTTTTATATCTCCCTATAAATGGAGGGGTGGGTGGTACACAATTATTTGATTGACTCTGGGACCACCACTACAGTTATGCCCAAGGCTGTGTGTGATGTTATGGGCATGGAATATACAATAAACTTCATCGGTGTTTTGTAGTTGGATGGTACCTCAGTAGAGACTATGGGGGTTATTAAGGATATCCCCATGGTACTACATAGATTGCTCCAGGTGACATTCATTCAGGAGATTGTGGTGGTGGACCTAGAACCTTATTTTGGGATTCTCCTCTCAAGAGAATTCACTGCTAAGCTGGGCGAATACCTTTCTCTTGATTATTCTCATATGGAAATACCGTATAAGGGAAGAAGAGTAAAAATTTATTCAGAAAAAGCCTTCCTCATTCTACATAGAAAAATTGGAAGAGACAGATCAATAGGCAGGCACAGTCAACATGATCACTGAAGAAGAGGACTTGATGGAGGAATTCCTATAGGACCTACAAAGAGAAGATCAATTTTCTCTAAAAAACTTCAATGCTATGACTGAGACAAGAGTAGACACTTATACCATTCAAAAGTTAAATACAAAGGAACCATCTACCTAGGAAGAATTGACCTCTTCACCCCATTAGTTATGGAAGCTCTATTTTGATGGGGCAAGATGTAAAAATGACATAGGGGTTGGGGTAGTCCTAATTTCACCTACGGGAACCCAAAAGACTTTCTCATACAGATTGACATGGAGCTACACTAACAATGTGGAAGAATATGAAGACCTATGCCTAGGTCTGAAGAAGGCAGAGAAGCTTGGAGTCAAGTAGCTGCAAATATTTGGAGATTCAGAATTCGTAATCAACCAGATTACTGAGAAATGCATCAACAAGCAACACTACCTCAAAGCTTATAGAAATAGAGTTTGGGACTTGTTGGAGGTATTTGAGGCTTTGAATATCAAGGCAATCCCAAGAGATTAGAGTAGGCATGTTAATATATTGGCATCCATAGGGGTAATTTTTTTCTCAGTATCCAATACTATTTACAAATCAAAGATAGTCATGTTGGTATACAGGCCTTCTGTCCTAAACAAGAATATCTTTTGGGAGGTGTTTGAGAGTGATGAGTAGATAGTGGAATTCTTGGTTCACGAGATGAATTGCTTAGTTGATGGATCCCTAGAAAGTGAAGATCGAGAAGGTGAAGAGGAGTTCATTCAATTAAAAAATAACCACATACCAAGATGTCTCATCACACTCGAAATCTTGTTTGATAACAATGAACACCCAACGGGCCGCATGATTAAAGTAGATGCTAAAGGTTTCAAGGAATTTTAGATTGCACCAAAAAATAGTTTGAATATAGGAGTGGGTTGTTCAAATAAAGAGGTTCGCCAGATCTAGGAATTATGCAAGAAGCATGATGATATCATTGCATGGACTTATGATGATCACAAATTATACAGCAAGGATGTTATCCAACATAACATTAAACTAGAACCTGATGCAAAGTCCTTCCAACAAAAACAAATGCCAGTCAACCCAAAGATAGAAGCTTTAATGAAGCAGGAACTGTTGAAGCTGCTGAATGCTAAAATAATATATCCCATTAATCATTCTACTTAGATGGTAAACTTAGTTCCAGTTAGAAAGAAGAATGGAGACATTAGGCTCTAGGTTGATTTTCAAAATCTGAACAAGGTTTATTTAAAGGATCATTATCCTTTACCTCAAATAGACCAGATATTACACACGGTGGTGGGAGCAGAAATATTCTCCTTACTAGACGGTTTTTCTATATTCAATCAAGTTTGGGTTCAATATGAATACCAATACAAGACAATGTTCACTACCAAATGGGGAACTTTTACCTATCAACACGTGCCATTTGGGCTATCTAATGCGAGTGCAACCTTCCAAAGAGCGATGGATTTGGCATTTGGTGAGTTAGTAAAAAAAGTGATTGTTTTCTATTTGGATGATATGACTATCTTCTCTCATAAGAAGGAAGACCATGTGGAGCATCTTAGGCAAGTCTTTGAAAAGTGCAAAGATTTTGGGATACCATAGAACCCAAAAAAATATATTTTCGTTGTGCAAGAAGGTAAGCTCTTAGGACACATGGTATCTAAGAGAGGGCTCGCTATAGACCCAGATAGGGTAAAGTCCATATTGGATCTGCCCTTGCCCTTGAACAAGAAGGGACTTCAATTGTTCTTTGGCAAAATCAACTTTGTGCAAAAATTTGTATCTAACTTTGCTTAGATAGTCAAGCCTATGATAGAGATGTTGAAGAAGGATGTGGAGTTCAAATGGATAGATGTTCGAAGGGATGCTTTCAAAAGCATTAAAGAAACCATTTCACGAGCCCGATTCTTACCAATCTAGACTACTCCAAGGATTTCATTCTATATGCTTTTGGAGCAGAGGAAAACTATGCAACAATCCTTACACAAAAGGGAGAAGATGGCAATGAGAAATCAAACACCTTTCTTAGCCAAACACTACATGACCATGAAGAGAGATATAATTTCATTAAGATACGTGTCTATGTTGTCATGAAGTCTTTGAAGAAGTTCAAATATTTTGTCTATTAGAGTGAAACACTTGTGTATGTCGTGCACCCAGATGTTAGAAGCTTTGTCGTTCAAGGAGAATTGGGTGATAGAAGAGTAGGTTGGAAAACAAATATTTAGGATTTTGATGTAGAAATTTGTCTGACAAAGCTAGTGATAGGTCGAGCACTTTGTCAGCAACTGGTAGAGTCTATTGTCATTGATTGTAATTTATGCATAGAAGCATATATTGTGGAACCAAAAGAAGCACATGCATCACCTGAATTTGGGATCACCAACTTGACTTGTTATTTCAAATTTGGCAGGTGTCCAAAGGGGTTAACAACATCCCAAAGAAGGAGATATAGGCTGCAAACTAGGAAATATGCATTGATCAACAATATCCTCTATCGGAGAAATTTAAATAGGGTCTTACTATGGTTCATACCTCTAGAGAAGACCTAGAAGATCCTTAAGAAATTTCACTCTGGATTTTTGGAAGGGTTTTACTCAACTCAAACCACATCAATAAAAATTCTAAGGGAAGGATTTTATTGGCCATCCATATTCTTAGACACATTCAAACTAGCCAAAGCATACGATAAATTCCAAAGGTTTGTTGGGAAAGGTAAACATTCATCCATACCTCTACAACCAATAGTTGCAGAAGAACCATTTCAACAATGGGGTGTAGACTTCATTGGTGTGATCAACCCAAATTCATTAGCTGGTCATAAGTATATCCTGACGACGATGGATTACTTCACTAAGTGGACTAAGACTGATGCAACCAAACAAGCTGACTAATAGACAGTCATTGAATTTTTGGAAAGGTTGATCACCAGGTTTGGGATTCTTGCTACTATAATTTTAGATGCCCCTCCTTCATAGGTGACAAAATAATGGACTTCACCAAAAAGTATGACATCTACTAGAATGCCTCCTCAAA
Organism: Wollemia nobilis; assembly: GCA_028583015.1. NCBI lineage: Eukaryota > Viridiplantae > Streptophyta > Pinopsida > Araucariales > Araucariaceae > Wollemia > Wollemia nobilis. The sequence continues at coordinate 3,259,759 of JAQPPZ010000523.1, read as the reverse complement.
CTACTACCCATAGGGAAACAGTTTGGTAGAATCCACGAATAAAAATTTACTAAAGATAATCAAACGAAACATTGAACACAACCCCAAGAGCTAGTATCTGCTTCTAGACCAAGCATTATGGGCAAACAAAATAACCCCTAAAAAATCCTTGAAAACATCCCCATATGCTTTGGTTTATGGAAAGGAGGTAATTCTTCCAATCAGCCTTGAATTATCAACACTAAGATTCATGAGTGAGATAAATACGGAGGACTTTCCAGCAATGGAGAAGAGGTTGGTGCAGTGGAAGGAAGAACATGAACAAGTATATAACAACCTTCATCAACACCAAAGCACGATTAAGTGTTGGTTTGACAAGAATGCAGCACCAAAGTTTTTTTGTGAAGGTGATCTCATCTTAAAGTGGTATGTTGATTGCATAAAGCTAAGGGCACATGACAAATTTAACTCCATGTAGTCTGGGCCATACCTCATTAAAATTTGCAAGGATACAAATGCTTATCAACTGTGCAACCTTGATGGATAGTTGCTCCCAATCCTGATGAATGACCAGTACCTCAAACACTATGCTTAGCTTCATTGATGACATTAATTTATATATGTATATAGTTAATTTTCTTTTATTTCAGCTTCTATTTACATCCAAGGATAGTGAACCAGCCTCCATCGTACTAAATATTTGATCCAACATTGCTACTCATCCTCGAGATCTTTTGGGATAAAATCGATCACCAATTATGAGCTAGGCAAAAGAATGGGGAACTCATCAATTTTATGAAATCCCAAAATCTTGCTAAGGTGGAAACACAAAATGAGACTAGACAAGTTATGGTCAAGGCAAAAAGTTGGGAGACAAATCAACATTCGTTCATCCCAAAAGTCCACCCTCTTTCGGGTGGAGAATTGGGAAGCCATCAAGACCCCAATCGAGTCCTAAAGGTCTACCTCGATGATGACTAATGAAGATTAAAAAAGAGTGCCATGATTAGATAATGGGTGGATGTTCAAGATACGACTAGCTTTAGGGTAATCCCAAAAGCCCACCCCAAGAAAATTGAAGCATAGATTGCGATCGCTAGCTGTTTGTTGACAAGTAAGTGAGCTCCGCCAGGTGTAAGCATGTGAACATGCAGGACAATTGTTCTCCATCTCAAGTATTGACAATGTTATCATTGCTCAAACCAACGAAGAAACATGTCATTAATGTGATGCATGGGGAGAGCCAATTGTTGCTCTAATAATATTTAAACGATCTAACCAATGCTCATTTTGAGAGGAATGCACATATCAAGAACATCGTAAGAAATGTGACAACCAAATCAATAAGGTTCTTCAAATGGCAACTCCTCGATCGGACACATCAAAGCAACAACAATGAAGGCACATTATCCAAGACATCATAAATGAAAAAGTAAGGTGAGATCCCAAGCAAGATCTATCCAGAGCCAATTGAACCATGACATATGATGAAAGTGTGATGGTCAAAAAGGTTTAAAGAAAAGGGCATACTTTAAATTTGGTCCACCCAACTGATGCAAACAACCTGTACAGGGTTTTCATTAGCTAAGAGTTTCACCTCCCAAGAAGATCGATAAGAGTTGTTTGTCAAAAAAATCATGTCTCAAAGAGATTTTCCTCGTTTCGAGCAAATCACCCCAAATATCCCATTAGTTGCTTCTATGATAGTCCTCATCGAGTATTATAAATAGGACATGCAACGTTGTTGTTTCAAGTTTCACCCCCTTTCTTATTGTCATAACGTCAAAGCCAGCAAGAGGAGTTTGCAAGATCAAGATCAAGGAATATCGTTGATCCTCCAAGACAACATCACTTTGAGAGAAGGACTATAGTAGTAAAAGGCTAAAAGTGATAAAATGATGAAGGCAAAATCAGTAAGCATCTAGAGGATGCATATGGAAGAATCTTTGATACAAGAATTGCCCTTAGATCTAGGCTTAAAATCCCTTGTGAAGGCACAACAATCATGGAAGCAAATCAATCTTCTAACAACTTGAGGACTTTTGCATGGAGGATTCAATTATGCCCTTTCATTTCGGTTTTTGTTCATCCATGCCCTAACATGATCCACATAGTTTTAGAGTTCTATGATGCAACCACATACACGGTTAGAAATGAGAAATTGCAGGTTTTGTTATACATAAATGCAAGGACCATCATAGATGCATTCACTATTGAGGAAATCCCTGAGCAAAACCTCCCAGGTGGACGTATGAGGATTATCCACCTAGAGCAACAGAAAGGAATGTTGAGAAAGGAAGGCCCCAAGAAATGGGTAGCTGAAGTACTGGGTAAATTGCCAAAGGACTTCATGGAGAAGACGCAGACATTAGTGGACTTCAAGGACAGGGTCTAGCCCATTATTTCTATGCTAGCGGTGTTGCTAGGTATTCCATCGAATGAAACTATTCATCCTCACTAGATGGTAATGGCACACACCATGCTGAGAGCACATAACTTTGTAAGACTATATTGGGTAAAGTTCCTAGCCAGGAATATAAAGAAGTAGTTAGTAGAATACTAGAGGAAGTTTAGTCTATAATTTCGATATGCATCCTATCTGGCCTAGCTATTTTTATTTTGCATGCCCCACACAAGGCATTGTGTGTCATTCAAGGACATTAACAAACAGAGCCAAAGGCATCTAGTAGTAAATTGGACACATACGCTCAAGAGGAGAAACTCATATCTAGACTTCAATAAGTGATTTTTGAGGTACACGCTTGCATGCATTTATGAAGTTTGTCCATGCATGTCTCGCAAAGCATAGGAATTATTTAGGGATAATATACGAGAAACATAAGTGGTATTATTTGGAGGAAGGAATTTGCATATGATTGTATGGGTTGTCAGGTTTCTCATATTTGCTCCCATTTTATGTGATAAATAATTTTTTTGGCATGGAGGTATACCAATAAATTTGCCCCATTGAAAAGAAATTGGATCTTGGGACGAATAAGAAGGTAATATTTTCCCAAACCAAATCGCTTGGACCCATCCTTATTCCCAAGAAGGACACTAGAACATTTTAGAAGCTATATGAAAGGTTATCAACCCTAAGACTCCATGTGGAGCCTCATAGATGGCATTACGACCTGAAATATATCCTCAGAACAAAGCTTCATGAGATTAATGTAAAGTCGCGCCAGTTCAAGCATCAGGAAAATGAGGTCAATAAGGATATTTTGAATTATAGGAACTTGGCACAAGATCAAGTGGCATTGTTCATACATTTTTAGATGCAAGAACAACCATCGTGGAGATCCTATTATCCATACAAGAGGGTCTTTGACCCTAAGAGGAATCTCGATTAGCGGTTGAGCTCGACACTGGTTTCATCCATAGAAAAAAAGAAGAAATGGAGAGAAAACAAGATCCAACAATGGTGGATAATGCGCTATGAGATGGATTACTGCAAGGAGGTCTTTCCACGAGGAATGAATAACACCTTTGGAACAAGGTTTGATACTGTCTTTAAAGATTGGAAGAAAAAAAGATGAGGATCCCTCTCCTGAGGTCCTAAGGAAATATGATATAATAAATCCCAAACAAGAATATAAGGATGAAGAATATGAAGAAGAAGAGAAAGAGGAGCAGGAAGTTCAAAGTCAAGTCCAAGTGCAGGAGAGCCCAACCCATGAACAACGAACTAAGTAAGGTGCTAGGAGGACTATGTCAGCCAGACCTTTTGGAGCAGAAGTACAAAAGTAGCCCGCTCCTTCACTGCAAAGACTGGGGATGAGTGGAAAGACAAAAGGAAAATTTTAAATTTGAGCTATGATGGCTAAAATATGAGGATTTTGAGAACTACATAAAGGAATGGTGGGAATTAGGGAAACCAAGATTTGGGACAACCCAATTCAAACTCCGCAAACAACTAAAATATGTAAGGCTTACTAGAAAATTATTTGAAGAAAGCCTATCCATATCCCTCGCTTGATGTTTGGTATGCAAGTATAATTCCTCCCCCATGAAGAAATGATCCAAGAAATATTTGACTATATCCCTTTCCTTTCTTCTATTGGTCAAGGTCATGGAGCTATCCACAGTTAGGATATCTATTAGATTCATTTGACATGTCATTGCTGAAAAGAACCTATCCTTTTCCTCCAACATTGATATGCCTCATTGTTTTTCCTCTTTTCTAAGCTTTGCATTGAAGTCTCTTCCCACAATTTATTTGTCCTCCAAGTAGTTGTCTCTGAAAGTTTGGATGGCTACCCATTGATCCCTTTGTAATCTGACTATTTGTGCTCCATAGAAATTAACTATAGTCCATTTTTTTCTATTTTCTCTATTTTGTAACCGAACCATCAACACCCCTCTCGTGGAGACCCCTCCTATCGCTAGGAACAATTGGTGATTCCACATAGTGGCCAATCCTCCTGATTTCCCCTGTGTCGATTGAGTAAGGATCTCTTCTTTTTGTCATATCCTCTTGTTTATTTTTTGTAAGTCTTCTCCTTGCATTTTGGTTTCCAATAACAAGATTATATCTAGAGTCATATCTATGATAATGTTTTTGATTACCTTTTGTATGGGGCGGTTGCCTAAACCCCTCACATTCCAAGTAATTAAAATCATTGAGAATTGGGAGAGAAAAAATCAGCCATCAATTTTACCTTTCCATTTTGGCTCAAATTTCTTCCTTGTTCCTCCATATTTCCCTTGTTTGACTTCCTCCCTATAGATTGGTTTGGTTTTTATTTCTTCTCCACTTGATGAATCCATAAATTAGGATCATATTTGTTCTTATTTCCTTCTTTCATCTCTATTTCCTGATTTAATACTATCCCCTGCTATATTTCCCCTCCTATGGTCTCCCTTGTGGGTTGAATCTCCTCCTCCGTGAGAGAGGTTGTGTCTGGTTCTCCTCCTTGCTTATTACCTAAAACTAGATTGGAGTATTATTCCTGATCAATCGGTGTGACTTGCTGAGTATCCTCCTCTAATTCTTCCATTTTAAAATCCCCTTCTATTTCCAAGCTTACTAGTTGTTTAAATATCTCATATCTATTGTTTATTCTTCTCGCTTTTTCTTCTTGTCTTTGATTACTTTGTTGATTGTTTCTATTTGACATTTTGATTACTTTTTGGAAGCCCTTCGAGTCTTTTGGGAATTATACTTCATTTTTATTTACCTTTTGCTAAAGAGATTGGCCTACCATGTTACTATTTAATTTTATCCCCTCTTATTCAAATTGATGATCCTTAACTATTGGGCACATTCTATCCAGATGTCCATGAGCGTGGTACACCCAACATCTAAATGGAATAGACTCATAATCTAATTGTTGGCACTAGATAAAATCCCCTATTTATAGGTCTATCTTTGTTGGAAGAGGTTTACTAAACTCCATTTCTACATAAATCCTAGCAAACGTTATCGATCCTCCTAAAATTATTTCTCTTGATCTACCTTGAAAATGACCTAGTAAGTTGCCTATTGCCTCGAGTACCTTCTCTTTCCAAAATTCAAGGGAAAGGTAAAATAATATTACTCATATTGGTACTACAATTGGTTCCACCCTCGGGTCAAATACCATCTTCCATGATTGCAGAAATAGTCTCGTTGACCCGTGATGATACGATCCTCCCTCAAATATTGTTTTCTGTCTACCATTGATGTGAACTCTATAAAAAATACCCATTTGGGAGAGTTAGAATTTTGTATTCTCCTTCCATATGCCATTGTTTCCTTATCCACGTGTGGAGGAAGTGTACGAATGGTCTGAAACCCATGAATTTACCTATTAGGTTGTGTTTCATCTTATAAATTATATCCTCAGCTATCCAGTCCTAAGATATTTCTAATACTATTTATTTTGCTTGTGGTAAACATCCATTCACCCTTCCAAGCAAAGAATCCTCCTTTTGTTACTTCCCCATGGTGTTTATGATTTTCATTGCTTGTGTTTGATAGTCATTAAAGTTATCTTGGGTTCTACATAGCTTATATCGATATGAGATTCCTTATTTTGGAGGATCTGGTACCAAAGTACCTATGACCCCCATTCTTAAACATGATCGTTACTGTTGAAATATCCTCCGACAAGATTGATACTCTCTGATGGTGTTTTTTATATAGAAATATTCTCCACTCCTCTGCCCTAGCCTCTAAATCCCTAGTTCAATTCCTCAGACCATCCTCCAAAAAGGAACTAAATAATAAATAAATAAATTTGGTTGAAGTAAGGTGAAGTACAATGGGTGGCACAACTAGGGGCCTCCCTTCCTGTGATTTGAACTTGGATGGCCTGGATAACTGTCGAATGCATTACCACTAGGGTGTCCTGTGGAATAAAATAATATTGACTTCCAATAGTTACCCTTGTATACTACAATATAATTAATTTAATGATAAGTATAGTTTCCTCAATATGCTCAATTTTGGGGTTAGGGTTCTAAAAGTTTGATTGTCAATGTTAGGGTTTGACATATGATAGAAATAAGGTAACTATAGGCTAATGTGTGTGCATTGTCCATAGTCCTTTGTTATATCACAACGATGAATGATAATTCTCAAACCAATATTATATGCCACTATCAAGGAGGATTCCACACATACCATTAAGTGCACTATTCACCTCTTTGATAGTACAAGAGGATAATCTTCTTGAGTGTTGTGCTCAATGCACTATGGATAGATACATGGTCAAAAAGCTTCCTATGGCTAAAGATTTTTTCGAATCCTAAGGGGGTCTCCCTATAAACCTAAAGATACGTGGAAGCTGAAGTTTATAAATGAGTGTTATCTTAGGCTTGGGTATTGGAGTTTGATCATCCCTCACTTCACTAGACACTTTATGGGTAATCTAGATTAATCAATAATGATAAATCCTCTATGATATTTTAAAACCCCCAATATAGGGTTTCTAACCTATTAAACTAGAACAAAAAAAATAAGGTTCAATTTATTTGTAGTCATTATAGTAAATAAAAATGAAGGAAAATTATACTTATCGGGTTGGAAAGGCAAGACAAGAACTATTGTAGTTGCAACAGGACACGACCCCAAAAAGTGTTGTGATACCACTTGTTAGGAACCTTCTAATTAAAATAAGAAAATCCACATTAATATTGCAATAAATACAAAAAAATATGCAATGAACAAAAATATTACAATACGAAATGGAAATGCAACGACTATATTAATCACATATAATCACAATACAGAATCATAGGCCTCTTGAGGGGGCAACCTCCTGAACAAAACTTCAATAAAATATGATATACATCCATTTATGCCACCTTAACTTTTTAAACGCTCTCCATAACCCTAACCCTAATGCTCAAGGGTCGACTTCACATGCAAGTGGATACCTAAGCTAGAATATTCTACTAAAGAAACAATTACATTATTTATAACAATTACATTAAATGGCCCCACTTGTATAGGCATCTCAAGTGCCACATGCATAAACATCACATAGTATTATTAGGATGGGATCCCCACATTAGAAAGAGGGTCATTACATAATAATGTTAGGATGTGGTCTTAATATTCCATGTATAGTTGTTCTCTTCAAATTCAACCTTCCATAGATTATTGTTTTGAATGAAAGCTGAGAAACCATACTTTGGGTTATTTTCCTAATTCTCCCAAAATTTTCATCCAACTTGGTTATGGCATTAAAATCTCCTATGATCATGAATTGGGTTTCTTGGTCTTTACTTCTCATAAAGGCTTCAATCCCACTCCATACTTTTAAACCTGTCTGATTGAGTTGTAGGTCAATAGACATTGATAAGGATGAAACAAATGTCTGCAAAGTAACATGTGACTAATGAGGCTACCCAATGCTTAGTTTTATGAATGATTGCAAAGGAGGTTCTAATAGGATTCCAACATGCTATAATTCCCCTTACTGCTCCTTAATCCACAACATCCCAATCACATCTTGCCCAAACTGCTTTCATATTTTTGAAAACTTCTTACTTTGTCATTTTCGTTTCCTAGATACAAATAATATCATGCTTATTACTTAAATAGAGGTCCTTGATACACCTTTGCTTTGAGGTGGCATCAACACCCTTAATATTCCATGAGATTGTAATAATGTCTCCTTAGGGTCTACTAGCTTTACATATGAATTACCAATATTATTTTGTTGTTTGCTAAAGAGAAGTTCAACCAACTTAATTTGTATTCTTTTCTCTATGTTTGATCTTGCTTCCCTAACTCTTTCTTGATAATTTGAGGGGTTTCCTCTTTTTTCCTTGCCTATATTAGGAGTAGGTCTTATTATTCTATTCCTCACTATTATTTCACAACTTTTATTTTCATTAGATTTATCTTCTCCTGACTCTACTATGGAAGCTTTTGACTTGTCTTCTTTATTTTCTTGTATTTTCTTATTAATGGTAAAAGTATGTTGGGCGTAAATCCGGGACTACGCTGAGGGTGGGGGCGAACCAGTGCCAACATCGAACAACCATCGAGTCGAGGTGGGGCAGTTAATCTTCGAAGGAGACCAGTTCCTGAAAAGGTGGTTCCAACTATCTACAATGGAAAAAGAGAAAAAGAGGGAAAAATATGGGAAAATAGTTGTAGCCAAAACTCACAAGGATGGGTATAGCCGAATCAAGACCTATGCATGCACCACACCACGAGCATAAACACATACACAACACCTACCAGATCAGCCTATGATGCCCTCATCAAGCTCTACGAAGTGGTGGGCGGAGGGCGAATTCCAAAACTAGCAGATAGGTGCATGAAATCCAAGATGCAGAATTAGAGCGCTCCTGTTCAACTAGCTTTAGCAAAAATAAACCCCCAACCTGTATTTATAAATTCACACCCCTAAGTCACTACGTAAATCCCATGAAATCCATACTGTAGAATAATATGAGACCACTCAAATGACTAAAACAAAAATAAGCATTCATACATCTAAGAAAAACATGAAGACAAAATCAGAGATCAAACATTGATGAATCTATATTTACACGATGGCAAAAAACCTTACATATGAATTGTAATGGCTAAAGAGTCGTCCTTAGGAATGACCAACATTCCACTATTTATAGGTTTTTTTAAATAAAAATAAAAAATTGAACATTAATGGTGGTAGGCGAGAAGACAACACTTAAAGCTGACGGGTGCTCAACTGGTACGTTGTTCCTCGAGATGGCGCTGATCTTCTAGAAGGAGGTAGGTGTATCTAGTTTGATATGGTCCTTTGGATTCATTGATGTTTTTGACCAATTCATTAATTTTCATCCACCTCATCCTTTTACTCTACTGGCGATCCCCTGGTTAGGCAACATATGATGCATTAATCACCTTGGGAACAACGTGCCTCAAATCTATCACTTCTACGTACAAGCAACAGGTACTGGAGGGCTACAACTCTGGATACACCTTTAGCTTGAATTTTGGGTGATGGTTGGAACTTTACACATCAGACGGATGCTTTATTTGTCCTTCTTTCTACTTGTGGAGACATCAAGGAAGAGAGCAAACATTTATTCGTAGTTCTGCCTAACTTGTTCTTGTAATATCTACCCAAGATGGGTGAGAGTTTGTGTCTTCCCAAAGGGTGGGGTTATATAATTTTTTTGCTCTTACTAGCCGCTTGAAAGGTCCACCCAACAAGTGGGTAGGCCTTTTGGATAATTTCACCCAAGGTACAAGGTGGATCGTTCACCCATTCTATTATCCACTTTAATTCCATCTTCCCTGCTTCCATTTGCCTTAATTTCATCCATCATTCGATCGCTACTTTAGGCCACCCATCACTGCATCAGCCACTACTTGATATCTTCCACCCATCCATCAATGTTCCTCAAAATTTTGGCAAACTCCTTGAGGAGCATCATCCTGCAAAAGGAGAATGTGGGTGCAGCGGTGAAAAATTGCACCCACACTCTTGGCAACTCACAAGGACTTTTCCCTTGTAGGAAAGGAGGACCCATAAGGTGAGGGATATTAAAACATTTTCGAAGAGGGACCAGGAAAGAAAAGGGGGAGGGAGGACAAACCAACAAACGACGTGGAACACTTAACATGAAATAACACCCAGTAAAAAATGAAATGGAGGATAAGAAGAAGCAAGAGGGCTAAACAAGGAAAAGTGAGACAAAAAAGGACACCAGAAGGGAAAAGCACATGAAGCAATAGAGGCAAGAGGAAGGACCTCGCTAGCCAATGAAGTTAGATAGAAGGGAGAACCATGGAAAGAGAAAGAAGGAGAAGGAACAAAAAAGTAACATAAACAAAAGAGAAGGTAATTTGTGGGACGTCCCCACAAATCACACTCCCTTTAACATACCCCATTAAGGATCAAGGCAGATTCAAGAATAGACAAAATTCCAAGGGTATTTGCCCATTTTGGTGCAATACCTCTTTTTGACACAATCTCGTAAGAACCTCATTTTCTCATCTCCACTCTTCCAAAGAATCTTCAGTCACAACACCATTCTTAGCTTCATGTTCCTTAACTTATGTTGCTTCTAACCTTTGAGGTGCCTTTTATAAACCAATTTTCTCTTCATATGAGGAGTGGTCATTGCTTTCAAAAATCAATGAATATCTTTTATGGGATTTATGCGTAGAGATGCCTGAATCATGAGCCTTAGATCCATTGGGCACGAGGTCACAACAACAAACAAAAAGAAAATACTAGGAAAACATAAGGAAGATATAGAGTATGAAGGATAATGCTTTGCCTCATGCCCATTTCCTAGAACCTGTGTCACTGTTGAGTTTCCCAAAGCTTGATGATGTCCTACTTGCATTACCATGTGCCTCCTGCACTTTTATTTATTAGTCCTCCTATTTACACAAAATTATGGCATGATGGAGGGAACTATAGGGGACATCCTGCGGGATGTATTGATCTGCTTCCCTGCTTCCCCTTCCCCTAGTTCTGTCCTAGTTCCTTGGTACTTCCTTGGCCTTTCTTTCTTGGCTGGCTATTATTGCAGATGATCTCCATGGGGTGGGAGGTCACTTTTCCATTTGTCTGCCCTTTTTCCAGTCTGATTGAGGGTTTCTTTTTTGTGCCTCGGTTCTAGGATGTCCCTGGGACCTTCCCTAGTTTTTCTAGGTTGCTTCAGGGATCCCTTTTCCCTGGTCTCATTTTTGTTGTAGTTTCTCTACTTGGAGCTGGTTTTCAGAGGTTCTTCGGATGTGGAGTGTTGTGGCTTTGGAAGAAGGGTTTGACTCCATCTTTGTGCTTCTTGAGCAGAGTTTCACAACATCTTTTTGGTCTGGGGGGACCTCGTGCTTCTCTTCTGTGGATCTGCTCTTCGGGATCCTAGATTTGGTCTACCTGGTGGTCTCTCAGCATATATTTATTGGCTTGGTGGGGACCTCTATTTTTCTTGCTACTAAGATCCCACTAGTTTTCCTTTTTTGGTTCTCAAAAGTTGTTCAATGGTAGAGTTGAAGGTTGTCTAGGATTTTTTGCTACACCTTTTGGTCTTGGGGAGGACCTGTGATTACTGTCTACAGCCTGTTAATCATTTGGCTCCTTCTATTCGGGTTCCCTGGGTCTCTCCTGCCCTCCTTATCATGGCCTACGATTTTACCTCTACTACATCCTTTGGTTCTTCTAGTTTCCTTGTAGATCTACCTCGTGTGCAAGGGGATTTCATGGCCTGTAGAAATCCTCAGATTTGCTGCTCCATCTTCCATACCTTGTGCGGGATGTTGTTTTGGTCCTATTTTTCTGCATCCCTACGTTCATCCCCAAGCGGGATGATCCTTCTTGGAATTTTCTTTGCTCCTCCAGCCATCTCGGGGAGGATTTTTTGTTTGGCAGTTTCGGTCTCCAATTTTTCCTTAGAGGGATACTGGTTTTTGGTTTTTCCCTAACCGAGACTTTTCAAATTGTATTATTCCTTCTTGGGCGGGAAATTTTAAATTCTTTGCTTAGGACTGTTTTTCACTTTTCTCGCTTTGGGCGGGATTTTAAAATTATTTATAGTTTATTCCTGCTTGGGCGGGTTTATCTATGTCCCTACCTCGGGTGGGTTTTTATTGTAATTTTCCTTCGGCCTATCCTTTGGCCTATCCTTCGACCTATCCTTTAACATATACTTTGGTCCATCCTCTAGCCTTTGTATGGTCTGTTGTAATAAGGTTTTTGGGTCCCTTTCAAAACCTACTTTTAATGAATTTAAATCATCAAAAAAAATTATGGTGTAATAGGCATGTCACCACCCTAAAACGACCTCTGGAAAATTACCTAATAAATCTATAGTATCCGGACTAGATCATATCTAATGGTTTTTATCTTCACCACCTTTACTTCCCTGAGCCTCATCTCTATGCTCTACGTAAGCTTTCTACCATGGCTGAAATCGAATCATCCTCCCTTCAGCTAACCCCTTTGGTCAAAGATATTTTTAGAGACCATGGCCTCCTCAAATTTTTGGAGTTATTTAATGGAAACGAATTGGATCTGTTGTTGGACTTTGTTTGCACATGGAATGGAGGACATGTTATCCTCAAGGACCTGGGTTTCACTATCATGGTGAATTTTCTAGTTGAAATCATTGGCATCCCCAACGATGAAGAAATTATTAATCGCGAGAAGCATTCTCTCTAAGGGGAATTGGCCCTCTTTAGGGAAATAGGAGAGTCCTTGGGCAAGGAGAAAGGTGGCATAGTGAGAGAGATACGGCCAAAGCTATGGGACACAATCATGATTACTATTCTTCAGTTCTTCACCCTTGACATCCCTAGTGCAATTATGAGAAGCTTTCATCTGGCTTTTCTTGTTCCACCTCCAAGGGAAAAAATGATCAACATTCCCAAGTACATGTTTCAGTTAGTGGAAAGGTCTGTCTTGAGTGTCAAAAAGGGAATTTTATCTTCTCCCCTCCATAAAGGCCTCCACCTTGTCCTCTTCAACCACGTTGTTGCTAAGCAAAATCTTAGAGTTGTTGGTCTTATTGGCCCTGCTCTCGTAGTTGGCAGTCCCACTAACATTGGTTGAGAAGCTAGGGGAGACATCCTCGTGTCTTCTCCTCCCAACTGTACTTCGATCCCTATGACCAGAGCGAAAGATACCCCTAGTTCTCAGAAGTCTAAGCCTTGGTGCTACCCCCTCTGATCCAAGGCCGGATGCAACAAACTTAAATTTTCTCTGATCATTGATGAAGTCTTGGATGATTATTTGTCTTTCCAAATCAAGAAGGATAATCTGGCTAAAATATTTGTCCCCACTGAGGGTACTTCTACTCAAGCGCTGATGTTTTTCTTGCGAGTCATGAATTACCCCAATCTCTCTGGTCATGGGCATCTCTAAGAAATTCAGGATCTCCTCAAGGCTCTCGGGCGTGCAACTAAGACAATCTCTTCTCTCTTAACTAAGGCAAATGCTCTCCAAGAGGAATACAAGGACCAATACAAAATTATCAAGGAGTTAAAAAATTTTGTGGGAGCAAGCACCGTAGATAATGGCCAAGAGCCGAATAATGCAAATGCCTAATCAGGCATCCTGGGTTTGTCTTGTTTCACAAAGGTTTATTTTTTGTTGTTTCTGCCCTTGCATGGGTGTTTTCTTTTGTTTTCTAGGTCTGCCCCTGCGTGGATGTTTCTGTGTTTTGTGTTGTCTTGATTATGGACCTCCTAGTGTGGTGTTAGGATTTTCCTGGGCTTCACAACCAGGGTTGGTGCTCCTATTCCTTTTTGCCTCTATGGAGATTTTTGTAATGGGTTTCTTTTTGTAAAAGGTTACGGGATCCTTTGAAAATCCCTTTTACTAATAAAAAATGTTGTACTTAAATTTTTCTCCAAAATTCGGTTGGCCTTTTCTTGTTGCTTGCCAAGTCATGTGCCAGATGTGACATGGCAAGTCATCATGAATGCCAGTATTCATGCATTCTATGATTAATGTGGCCCAAATATCTACCACATGGGAGCCCTTTTCTGGTACAGGTTCGTTTGGAAATGGGCTCTGATGTTTCTAGTCCTTCGGATCCACCTGTTGTGAAATCTTGGCTTTACAGGACTTCATCATCCTTGCACATTTCTTTTCATAGACTACATTAAATAAGCCTGCAATGAACTGGACCTCCCCAGGAATCGAATGCTGATTGACTAGGCCATCATCAAGATGAACTGGTCCTTGCTTGCCGCATCCCAGGATACTAAAAGGGTGCAAAATTACTCCCTCTTTACGGGTGAATTTTTGCCCTGGTCCATATCCTTCATTCCTTGGAAAAATGTGCCAGCAATAAGGTTGTTATTTTTAGGGCTAGTGCTTTCATTTCTCCTGCTTGGGCTCAAGAAACGATTCGTCCCTTGTGTTTCACAAGACTGTAGCCCTAGCTCATACATATCTTGATATGGCATCCTTGGTGGATGTTGTACAGTAGGGAAGGGAACATCAGTAGTTGGAAAAGGGGATGGGAGGATGAAATCATCTGAAAATGTCTATCCTGCTTGAAGTAGGAGTTTCTCTACCCATATGGCCTCCTAAAAAACTTGAGAAAATATCCTTTCCCCATATTGTAGTAGGAGGCCTATATTCAAGCTAAGAGCTTGGATATAGTACAAGTGAGCTTGGGCGAGTGACAGTTGGTACTGAGGAGGAATCCTTTTCCAACTTCTTTCGAATCGAATGTTGAAGTCTATGATGGATTCGAAAGGTGCCCTCTTGATGAATGAGAGGTGCATCAATATTTGAAGGGATCCATGGAGTCATCAAATGTGTTGATGAGAGCTCCCACCAAATCCACCCATGAGCAAATGGTCTTTCGTCCAAGGGATTGGTACCACAGTAGTGCTCTTCCTTTTAGTTGTAATATTAGAAGCCTGAACATGACATCTTTATGGGTTACCATGGAGGGGAGCTAGTGCGGTAACATCTTACAAATGTTCTCGAGCAATTCTCAAGGTGCCATTATATTTGGTCAAGGATTTCAAGGCACCCTTGGGAATCTCATACTAGCATTGGAGGTTCAGTAGATTGGGGTCATTCCATTAGGGAAAAGGCACTTGAGCCATCTTGGCACCAATCTTTAGAGGTCCTAGTTCTTCAGTTGGAGTCAAAGTTAGAGCCGCCAGATGAACATACTATCTTTAATAGTGAGATCAAGATTATTCATTGCACCTTGAGTCCTCTAGGATATTTGTATCTTCAATGTGAGCAAGCGACTGGTCTCATGATCTTCTTGTGTCGTGCAGTCGGAGTCACCAGGTGATTTTGATAAGATATGGGTAAATCAGAGTTCACCCAACTTTGATTTCCTAAAACACGAAAACTTAATGAGTTCCCCAGTAGAGTCACCAAAAATTGTTGGGCGTCAATCTGAAACCATGTTGAGGACAGGGGTGGACCATTGCCAACATCGAAAGGTCATCAAGTCAGGAGGGGTGAATCGATCTTCAAAGGAAGTCGATTCTTGAAAGGTGGTTCTAGCTATCTACGTCACAAAATGGAAAAAGAGAAAAATGGGAGAAAGAGATGGGAAAATGGTCGCAACCAAAACTCACAAGGATGGGTATAGCCGCATCAAGACCTATGCAGGCACCACACCATGAGTGAAAACATAGACACAACACCTAACATATAAGTCTATGATACCCTCATCAAGCTCAACAAAGCGGTTGGTAAAGTGTGAATTCCAAAACTAGCGGATAGGTGCATGAGATCTAGGATGCAAAATTAGAGCACTCCTATCCAACTAGCTTTAGCAAAAATAAACCCCCAACCCGTATTTATAAATGCACACTCTTGAGTCACTAAGAAAATCCCATGAAATACAAATTGTAAAATAATATGAGACCACTCAAATGACTAAAATATAAATAAGCATTCATACATTTAATAAAAACATGAAGGCAAAATTGAAGACCAAACAGTGATGAATCTATATTTATATAGTGGCGAAAAACCTTACATATGAATTGTAATGGATAAAGAGCCGCCCTTAGGAATGACCAACATTCCACTATTTATAGGTAACTTTACATAAAAATCAAAATTTGAACATTAATGACGATAGGCAAGAAGACAACGCTTGAAGCTAATAGGCGCTCAACTGGTGCACTGTTCCTCGGGATGGTGCTAATATTCTAAGAGGTAGGTGCATATGGTTTTATCTGGGCCTTTGGATTCATTGACATTTTTACCCAATTCATTAATTTTCATCTACATCATCCTTTTACTCGGTTAGTGATCCCCTGGTTAGGCGACGTATGATTGGCATTAATCACCTTGGGAGCAACGCGCCTCAAATATGTCACTTCTACCTACGAGCACCAAGTATTGGATGGCTACAACAATGAGTACGTCTTCAACTTGAATTTTAGATGATGGTAGGAACTTTGCGCATCGATGGGTGCTTTCTTTATCCTTCTTTCTACCCATAGAGACATTAGGTAAGAGGGCGGACATTTGTCCATAGTTCCATCCAACTTGTGTTTACAACTTTCACCCAATATGGGAAGGAGTTTGTGTCTTCCCCAAGGGTGAGGTTATATGATTTTTCCACCCTTGCTGGTCGCTTGAAAGGTCTGCCCAATGAGTGGGTGGGCCTTTTAGATTATTCCGCCCAAGGTACAGGGTGGATCGTCTGCCCAATATATCATCCGTATTACTTCCATCGGCCCTCCGCCCGCTGCTTTAGGCCACCTATCACTGCATTAGCCACCACTTGATATCTTCCACCCATCCATCAATGTTACTCAAAATTTTGGCAAACTCCTTGAGGAGCATCATCCTGCAAAAGGAGAATTTGGGTGCAGTAATGCAAAATTGCACCCACAAGGTATTAACATTTAACACTACGTTTTCTCTACCATTTTTTTAATGCTAAATGATACATGGTACTCCAAGAGAGTTTTCAAAATATGACGAGGCACATTCCTTAGGTTCAATGAGAATGTTCATTCCTAAATTAGGATCATATTGAATAAACATTTCCTTGTTAATATTATGATCCTATTTTACCATGTCCTCTAAGCTTTGACCTAATTTTTCTTCATAGGATAAAGCCTAAAAATAATTGGTATCCCTTACTGGTCTCCACTATTTATTTACTTTCATTTTTCTAGACCTATTTTTTGGAAGTTGAAAACCATCCTCATCCATATCCATTTGTAAGTTTATCTTGTGATTTTGTACATATGTTTTTGTTCTACCCTTCTTAGCGCATGATCTCTCAATATGCCCCACCTTGTGAAATTTTCCACATCTTAAATATATGTTTTCATAATCTATGATTTGGGTCGACAACTTATCCCTATACTTAAGAATGATTGATTTTCGTAAAAGTTTACTTATATTTATCATGACCAATATTTGATCATAAATAGCCAATAATATATCTTTTGTAGGTTTTGAAATCGCAAGAAATTCTCCTAGAGTGTTGCCTATTTCATTGAAGGCACCAATTTTCCATAATTTAATGGGCAACCCATGCATCCTAACCTAGATCGATACTAGATATAGATTTACGATTTCAGGTGCAAAGCCTTCATACTAGTGGGTAAGGAAGAATCCTACTCTTCCCATAAACCAAGGACCCTCTTTTAGGATTCTATCTCTTTCCTCATTGGAACAGATATTGGCTAGGAAGAAACCTTTCAGAAGAAATGATAGACTCACTTATGGAGACTTCCAACTCCTATCAATCCATTTTATCAAAGTCAAAGCCTTTGGATAATACCCATTAAATTTACCAAAAAATGCCCTATCTTTGAGCAACAAGGATCACTTCTTTATGAGGTCCTCACTAATATCTACTACGAGGGATGATAACTATAAATCCATACATGGAAAGGAAATTATAACTCAAAATCTATGAAATATAATGATTATATCATTTGAAAATAAACCTATAATAATTTGCATGCAAAACTTCTAAGACAATGAAGAGGAAAAAAACTTAGTTGAAACATCTTGTGTCCAAATAGAATGTCCTACCTTGTTGATGCCCTAGCCCTCTATTGCTCCTCCTATCATCCAAACCCTAGCTGACAAATATCTACAATTTTATTTTTTACGACTTGAAAAATTGTCATTGCCCTTGTTCCATATGGCTAACTTCATAGGGTCGTATCTCCCTCAATAGCACTCGGATTCCTTACACTGCCACATTTTAGAAGCTAGATGAAAATCTATCAGCCCTAGGACTCCCTGTGGAGCCTCCTAGATGGCATTACGACCCGAAAGATATCCTCAAAATGAAGCTTCATGAGATTAATGTAAAGCCACTCCAGTTCAAGCATCAGTAAATAAGGATATTTTGAATTATAGTAACTTGGCATAAGACCATGTGATATTATTCACACATTTTTAGATGCACTAACAACCATCGTGGAGATCCTATTATCCATACAAGAGGGTCTTTAACCCTAAGAGGAATCTCGATTAGCGGTTGTGCTCGACACTGGTTCCATTTATAGCAAAAAAAGAAGAAATGGACAGAAAACAAGATCCAACAATGGTGGATAATGCGCTATGAGATGGATGACTACAAGGAGGTCTTTCCACAAGAAACGAATAACACCTTTGGAACAAGGTTTGATGTTGCATTTGAATATTGGAAGAAAAGAAAAGATGAGGATCCCTCTCCTGAGGTCCTAAGGAAATTTGATATAATAAATCCCAGACAAGAAGATGAGGATGAAGAAGATGAAGAGGAGCAGGAAGTTCAAAGTCATCTCCAAGTGTAGGAGAGTCCAACCCATGAACAACGAACAAAGTAAGGTGCTAGGAGGACTATGTCAGCCAGACCTTTTGGAGTAGAAGTACAAAAGTTGCCAACTTCTTCATTGCAAATATTGGAGATGAGTGGAAAGAGAAAATAAAACATTTAAATTTGAGCTATGATGGCTAAAAGATGAGGATTTGGAGGACCACATAAAGGAATGGTGGGAATTAGGGAAAACAAGACTATCCAATGCAAACTCCACAAATAACTAAAATATGTAAGGCTTACTAGAAAATGATTTTAAGAAAGCCTATCCATAACCCTTGCTTGATGTTTGGTATGCAAGTATAATCCCTCCCCCATGAAGAAATGATCCAAGCAAGATTTGACTATCTCCCTTTCCTTTCTTCTATTGGTCAATGTCACGAAGCTATCCATAGTTGGGATATCTATTAGATTCATTTGACATGTTATTGTTGAAAAGAACCTATTTTTTTGCTCCAACGTGGATTTGCCTCCTTGTTCCTCTTTTCTAAGATTTACATTGAAGTCTCCTCCCACAATCCATTTGTCCTCCAAGTAGGTGTCTCTAAAATTTTGGATGGCCACCCATTGATCCCTTTGTAATCTGACTATCTGCTCCATAGAAATTAACTATAGTCTAATTTTTTCAATTTTCTATATTTTGTAACCGAACCATCAATACCCATCTCGTGGAGGCCCCTTCTATCGCTAGGAACAATTGGTGATTCCACATAGTGGCCAATCCTCCTGATTTCCCCTGTGTCGATTGAGTAAGGATCTCTTCTTTTTTTCATATCCTCTTGTTTATTTTTTGTAAGTCTTCTCCTTGCATTTTGGTTTCCAGTAACAAAATTATATCTAGACTCATATCTATGATAATGTTTTTTATTACCTTTTGTATGGGGCGGTTGCCTAAACCCCTCACATTCCAAGTAATTAATATCATTGAGAATTGGGAGAGAAAAAATCAGCCATCGATTTTACCTTTCCATTATGGCTCAAATTTCTTCCTTGTTCCTCCATCTTTCCCTTGTTTGACTTCCTCCCTATAGATTGGTTTGGTTTTTATTTCTTCTCCACTTGATGAATCCATAAAGTAGGATCATCTTTGTTCTTATTTCCTTCTTTCATCTTTATTTCCTGATTTAATAATATCTCCTGCTCTATTTCCCCTCCTATTGTATCCCTCGTGGGTTGAATCTCCTCTTCCTTGAGAGAGGTTGTGTCTGGTTCTGCTCCTTGCTTATTCCCTGACACTAGATTGGAGTATTATTCCTGATCAATCGGTGTGACTTGTTGAGTATCCTCCTCTAATCCTTCCATTTGAAAATTCCCTGTTGTTTCCAATCTTACTAGTTGTTTGAATATCTCATATCTATTGTTTGTTCTTCTCCCCTTTTCTCCTTGTCTTTGATTACTTTGTTGATTGTTTCTATTTGAACTTTTGATTAATTTTTGGAATCCCTCAGAGTATGTTGGGCCTTTCCCTTCATTCTGATTTACCTTTTGCTGAAGATATTGGCCTACCATGTTAATATTTGCTTTTATCCCCTCTTGTTCAAATTGATGATCCTTAACTATTGGGCACATTCTAGCCAAATGTCCATGAGCATGGTACACCCGACATATAAATGGAATAGCCTCATAATCTAGTTATTGGCACCAGAAAAAATCCTATAGTTTTAGGTCTATCTATAATGGAAGAGGTTTACTTAGGTCCATTTCTACATAAACCCTAGCAAACATTATTGATCCTCCTAAAACTATTTCTCTTGATCTACCTTGATAATGACTTAGTAAGTTGCCTATTGCCTCGAGTACCTCCTCTTTCAAAAATTCAAGGGAAAGGGAAAATAATATTACCCATATTGGTACTACAATTGGTTCCACCCTCGGTTCACATACCATCTTCTATGGTTGCAGGAATAGTATCGTTGACCCGTGATGATACAACCCTCCATCAAATATTGTTTGTTGGTCTACCATTGATGTGTACTCTATAAAAAAATACCCATTTGGAAGAGTTAGAATTTTGTATTCTCCTTCCACATGCCATTGTTTCCTTATCCATGTGTGGAGGAAGTGCATGGATGGTCTGAAACCCATGAATTTACCTATTAGGTTGTGTTTCATATTATAAACTATATCCTCAGCTATCCAGCCTCAGCTATTTCTAATACTATTTATTTTGCTTGTGGTAAACAACCATTCACCCTTCCAAGAAAAGAACCTTCCTTTTTTTACTTCCCCATGGTGTTTATGATTTTCCTTGCTTGTGTTTGATAGTCATTAAAGCTATCTTGGGTTCTACGTAGCTTATCCCGATATGAGATTCCTTGTTTTGGAGGATCTGGTACCAAAGTACCTATGACCCCCATTCTTGACCATGATCCTTACTGTTGAAAGATCCTCCAACAAGATTGATACTCTATGATGGTGTTTTTGTATGAAAATATTCTCTAGGCCTCTGTCGTAGCCTCTAAATCCCTAGTTCAATTCCTCAGACCATCCTCCAAAAAGGAACTAAATAATAAATAAATAAATTTGGTTGAAGTAAGGTGAAGTACAATGGGTGGCACAACTAGGGGACTTCCTCCCTGTGATTTGAACTTGGATGGCCTGGATAACAGTCCAACATATTACCACTAGGGTGTCATGTGGACTAAAATAATGTTGACTTTCAATAGTTACCCTTGTATACTACAATATAATTAATTTAATGATAAGTATATTTTCCTCAGTTTGCTCAATTTTGTGGTTAGGGTTCTTAAAGTTTGATTGTCAATGTTAGGGTTTGACATATGATAGAAATAAGGTAACTATAGGCCAAGGTGTGTGGATTGTCCATAGTCCTTTGTTATATCACAACGATGAACTATAATTCTCAAACCAATATTATAGACCACTATCAAGGAGGATTTCACACATACTATTGAGTGCACTATTCACCTCTTTGATCATAAAAGAGGGTAATTTTATCGAGTGTTGTAATAAATGCATTATGGGTAGATACATGGTCAAAAATATTTCTATGACTAAAGATTGTTTTGAATCCTAAGGGGGTCTCGCTATAACCTGAAGATACGTGGAAGCTAAATTTTATAAACGGGTGCTATCTGAGGCTTGGGTATTGGAGTTTGATCATCCTTCACTTCACTAGACACTTTATGGGTAATATAGCTTAATCAATAATGATAAATCCTCTATGAAATTTTAAAATCCCCAACATAGGGTTTCTAACCTATTAAAACAACAAAATAAGGTTCAATTTATTTTTAGTCATTATAGTAAATAAAAATGAAGGAAAATTATACTTATCGGGTTGTAAATGCAAGACAAGAACTATTGTAGTTGCAATAGGACATGCCCCTAAAAAGTGTTGTGATACCACTTGTTAGGAACCTTCTAATTAAAATAAGAACATCCACATTAATATTGCAATAAATACAAAAAAATATGCAATGTATTTTTGACACAATCTCGTAAGAACCTCATTTTCTCATCTCCACTCTTCCAGAGAATTTTCAGTCACAACGCCATTCTTAGCTTCATGTTCCTTAACTCATGTTGCTTCTAACCTTCGAGGTGCCTATTATAAACTAATTTTTCCTTCATACGAGGAGTAGGCATTGCTTTCAAAAAGCAATGGATATTTTTTATGGGATTTGCACGTAGAGATGCCTGAATCACGAGCCTTAGATCCATTGGGCACGAGGTCACAACAACAAACAAGAGGAAAATATTGGGAAAACATAAGGAAGATATAGACTACGAAGGAGAATGCTTTGCATCATGCCCATTTCTTCGAACCTATGTCACTCGTGAGTTACCCAAAGCCTGATAATGTCCTACTTACATTACCACGTGCCTCCTGCACTTTTATTTAATAGTCATCCTATTTAAACAAAATAATGGCATGATGGGGGAACTATAGGGGACATCCCACGGGATGTCCTGATCTGCTTCCCTGCTTCCCCTTTCCCTGGTTTTGTCCCAGTTCCTTGGAACTTCCCTGGCCTTTCCTTCTTGGCTGGCTATTATTGCAGATGATTTCCACGGGATGGGAGATATCTTTTTCATTTGTCTGCCCTTTTCCTAGTATGATTGAGGGTTTCTTTTTTGTGCCTAAGTTTTAGGATGTCCCTGGGACCTTCCCTGGGTTTTTTGGGTTGCTTTAGGGATTCCTTTTCCTTGGTTCTCTTAGATATGTCTCATTTTTGTTGCATGTTCTCTACTTGGAGCTGGTTTTCAGAGGTTCTTTGGATGTGGAGCATTGTGAGTTTGGAAGAAGGGTTTGAGTCTGTCTTTGTGCTTCTTGAGCAGAGTTTCACAACATATTTTTGGTCTGGGGGGATCTCGTGCTTCTCTTATGTGGATCTGCTCTTTGAGCTCCTAGTTTTGGTCTACATGGTGGTCTCTTAGGATATATTTCTTGGCTCTGTGGGGACCTCTATTTTTCTTACTGCTGAGATCCCATTGGTTTTCCTTTTATGGTTCCTAGAAGCTGTTCGATGGCAGATTTGAAGGTTGTCTAGGGTTTTTTACTGCACCTTTTGATCTTGGGGAGGACCTGTGCTTAATGCTTAAAACTTGTTAATCCTGTGGCTCCTTGTGTTCGTATTCCCTGGGGCTCTCTCGCCCTCCTTCTCATGGCTTGTGATTGTACCTCTATTGCATCCTTTGGTTCTTACAGTTTCCTCGTAGATCTACCTCGTGTGCAAGGAGATTTCGTGGCCTATAGAAATTCTCAGATTTACAGCTCCATTTTCCAAGTCTTGTGTGAAATGCTATTCTGGTCTTGTTTTTCTGCGTTCCTACATTCATCCCTAGGCAGGATGATCCTTCTTGGTGTTTCCTCTGCTCCTCCAGCCATTTCGAGAAGGATTTTTTATTTGGCGGTTTCGGTCTTTTATTTTTCCTTGGCGGGATATTGGTTTCTGGTTTTTCCTTAAGTGAGACTTTTCAAATTGTATTATTCCTACTTGGGCGGGAAATTTCAAATTCCTTGCTTAGGGCTATTTTTCAATTTTCCCACTTTGGGCGGGTTTTTTAAATTATTTCTAGTTTATTCTTGCCTAGGCGGGTTTATCTATGTCCCTACATCGGGTGGGTTTTTATTGTAATTTTCCTTTGGCCTATCCTTTGGCCTATCCTTCAGCCTGTCATTTGACCTATCCTTTGGTCCATCCTCTGGCCTTTGTATGGTATATTGTAATAATGTTTTTGGGTCCCTTTCAAAACCCACTTTTAATGAATTTAACTCATCAAAACAAATTATGGCGTGATAGGCATGTCACCACCCTAAAAATACCTCTAGAAAATTACCCAGTAAATCTATAGTATCGTGATTAGATCATATCTAATGGTTTTTCATCTTCGCCACATTTCCTTCTTTGAGCCTCATCCCTCTGCTCTGCGTAAGCTTTCTACCATGGCTGAAATCGAATCGTCCTCCCTTCAGCTAACCCCTTTGGTCAAAGATATTTTCAGACCATGGCCTCCTCAAATTTTTATTGTTGTTTAACGAAAACAATCCAAATTTTTTGTTGGACTTCGTTCGCACGTGGAATGGAGGACATGTTGTCCTCAAGGACATGGGTTTCACTATCACGGTGAATTTATTTGCTGAAATCATTGGCCTCCTCAATGACGAATAAATTATTAACCGTGAAAAGCATTCTCTCCAAGGAGAATTGGCCCTCTTCAGGTACAGAGGAGAGTCCTTGGACAAGGAGAAATGTAGCATAGTGAGAGAGATGTTGCCAAAGCCATGGGACACAATCATGATTACTGTTCTTCAGTATTTAACCCTTGACATCCCTGGTGCAACTATGAGAAACTTTCTTCTGGCTTTTTTGAATCACCTCTGAGGGAAAAAATGATCAATATTCCTGATTACATGTTTTTGTCAGTGGAAAGGTCTGTCCTGAGTGTCAAAAGAGGAATTTCTTCTTCTCCCCCCATCAAGACCTCCACCTTGTCCTCTTCAACCACATTGCTGCTAAAAAAAATATTAGAGTTGTTGGCCCTATTGGCCTTGCTCTCATAGCTGGCAGTCTCGCTAATATTGGTGGAGATGTTGGGGGAGACATTCTCGTGCCTCCTCTTCCCAACTGTACTCTAAGTCCTACAACCATAGCGAAATATACCCCTGGTTCTTAGAAGTCTAAGCCTCAGTGCTACCCCCTCTAGGCTAAGATGGGATGCAGCAAACGTAAAGCTCCTCTCATCATTGAGCGAAGTCTTGTATGATTCTTTATCTTTCCAAATCAAGAAGGATAATATGACTAAAACATTTATCCCCATCGAGGGTACTTCTACTCAAGCACTGATGTTCTTGTGAGTCACGAATTACCGCAATCTATCTGATCATGGGCATCTCCAAGAAATTCAGGATCTCCTCAAGGCTCTCGGACAGGCAACTAAGACAATATCTTCTCTCTTGACTCAAGCAAATACCCTCCTAGAGGAATACAAGGACCAATACAAAATTCTTGAGGAGTTCAAAAATTTGGTGGGAGCAAACACCATAGATAATGGCCAAGAGTCGAACAATGCAAATGCCTAATCGGGCATCCTGGGTTGGTCTTGTTTCACGAAGGTTTGTTTTTTGTTGTTTCTACCTTTGCGTGGGTGTTTTCTTCTGTTTGCTAGGTCTATCCCTGCGTGGATGTTTCCATGTTTTGTGTTTTCTTGATTATGGACCTCCTAGTGTGGTGTTAGGCTTTTCCTGGGCTTCACAGCTAGGATTCGTGCTCCTGTTCCTTTTTGCCTCTATGGAAATTTTTGTAATGGCTACAGTGGCACAAATAGGGGCCTCCCTCCTTGTGATTTGAACTTGGGTGGCTTGGATAATAGTCCAATGTATTACCGCTAGGGTGTCTTGTGGACTAAAATAATGCTGACTTACAATAGTTACCCTCGTATGTTACAATATAATAAATTTAATGATAAGTGTAGTTTCCTCAGTATGTTCGATTTTGTGGTTAGGGTTCTTAAAATTTGATGGTCAATGTTAGGGTTTGATATATGATAGAAATAAGGTAACTATAGGCCAAGGTGTGTGCATTGTCCATAGGCCTTTGTTATATCACAATGATGAACGATAATTCTCAAACCAATATTAAATGCCACTATCAAGGAGGATTCTGCACATACCATTGAGTGCACTATTCACCTCTTTGATAGTACAAGAGGGTAATCTTCCTAAGTGTTGTAATGGATGCACTATGGATTAATACATGGTCGAAAAGCTTCCTATGGCTAAATATTTCTTTGAATTCTGAGGGGGTCTCCCTATATACCTAAAGATACATGGAAGTTGAAGTTTGTAAACAGGTGCTATCCGAGGCTTGGGTATTGAATTTTTATCATCCCTCACTTCACTACACTTTATGGGTAATCTAGCTTAATCAATAATGGTAAATCCTCTATGATATTTTAAAACCCCAACATAGGGTTTCTAACCTATTAAAATAAAACAAAAAAAAAATAAGGCTCAATTTTTTGGTAGTCATTATAGTAAATAAAAATGAAGAAAATTTATACTTATCGGGTTGGAAATGCAGAACAAGAACTATTGTAGTTGCAACAGGACATGACCCTAAAAAGTGTTGTGATACCACTTGTTAGGAATATTTTAATTAAAATAAGAACATCCACATTAATATTGTAATAAATACAAAAAAAATTATGCAATGAATATAAATATTACAATATGAAATGGAAATGCAACGACGATATTAATCACATATAATCACAATACATAATCATAGGCATATTTGGGGGGCAACCTCATGAACAAAACTTCAATACAATATGAGATACATCCATTTATGCCCCTTGCTTTTTAAACACTCTCCATAACCCTAACCTTAATGTTCAAGGGTCAACTTCACATGCAAGTGGAGACCTGAGTTAAAATCTTCTACTAAAGAAACAATTACATTCTTTATAACAATTATATTAAATGACCCCATATTTCTAGGCACCTCAAGTGCCACATGCACGTTATAAAATATTACATGGTATTATTAGGATGGGGTCTTGTTGTGGCCATTGCACAACTAGCCCCAAAACTTGGGGACCCACATTTATTTTTTGTTTTTGGGTATCCTGTATGTCTTTGAGTGATAATTTTGATAAGTTCCAAGGTTCAGTGTTGGTTAATTGTCTCCTTGTCTTTTGGTTTGCAGTGGTTAGTGTTTTGGATAGGTTAATAAATTTAGGTTCTTGTTTGATTTTTAAATGCCAGTCTTATTATGTCCTCTTTGTTTTGAATTGCAATAATTCAAGCTTGTAAGGTTGATTGATTTAAAGTAAAGCAATTCAAGTGATTGATATTTATTTGAATCTGTAGACACCAAATTGCAGCCACTAATCCTCCATCCCACCACCCACTTGTCCACCATACACCTTCCCACCAATTATTTGACCCAATTCCACCTTTTTCGCCATCCATTTCACCATTTCACCACTTTACCACTTTTCTGCCATTTTCTAGCCTAATTGGGATTATTTTAATATTATTTTATATTTAATATTATTTTATATTATATTATAATATATTTATTATAAATACGTATTTATAAACTCAATTAACTAAAATCGTCCGATCCAATCTAATCTCCACCGTCCATCTTCATTAATCCATGCCACACTCAAAAAGCAATCTCAACCTTAGGATCTAATTTAATCTTAGCCACACGATTAAAAGTGCAAGGCTAAAACCCTAAGAAAACCCTAGGCTAGATTATAAAATAAGAGCATTCATAATGCTCAAACCCTAGAAGGTGACTCGATTATTTTTTTGATGCCCTTAAGAGATCCTGGTGAAGCAGAAGGTTGCAGAGTTCTAAGGACTTCCACCGTCAAATCTTCTTGTGAGAATAGATCTAAAGCCTTAGCTTACCGTAGGAATCCCATCATTCCAGCAATTCTATTTATCCATATTCCATTGTTGTCATCCTCCTCACCGCTAATTTGTTGTTGCTGCTAGGGCATCAAATAAACGAACATATATTGAAGCATCATTATTGTAAGCAAGGTAAATCTAAATTGTTGTTATTATTTGTTGATATTGCATTCTACATATCTCACTTTCATAGATCTAGGGTTTTAGTTTTCATTTATGAGGGTTCACATGGTGGAACCCTCATTTTTTTTACTAAAAACTCTATTGTTTGTTGTGTGTGTAGGATTGGATAGCACCAATTAAAGGAGCATTGGACGACTACTGCAGTTAGAGTGGCCCGAACACATGGATACCTAAAGCCCACTCAATCTATTGGGAGCAAGGATACACCATTTGAAGACACTTTGTTATTGTATCTAGGGTTTCAGAGAACCCTATCCATTTGTATATATTTGTATCAAATACCCTCATTAAGGACATACTGTAACAAAGGAGTTTATTGGTTCCCCCCACTTTATTGAATATATCAATTTGTGCAATCTTGTATCTCATTGTGTTATTTGATTTCCTTATTTTATTTAAGTTTTGTGTTCTTGTCTTCACAAATGGTGATCACGGTAGGACCCCACAAGGATTTAATTATTTAAATTGATTTACTTTGCTAACTTGATTTTATTTTTGTCTGTTGCAAGGAATTTTAGGGATGAAAAATGTACAGGGACGAAAAACGTATTGTTTTCCTACACAAACCACCCTCACGGTTTTGGCCATATCTCACTCATCCGGAGTCGGATTGAGTTGAAAGTTTAAGGGTAGGTTCCTAACATGCCATAGCACGTCTCCACAAATGTTTAGGTCAATTGGAGCAACAAATATCTCATAATGACTTCACCAAAATGCAGGATTCCATGGTAAGCCCTACATCCATTCAACTTAAGTTTTTGTGTTATTTATGTATTTATTTAGTTTTCTATGTGTAATTTCCAGTTTTGGGCTAAAAATTAACCACATTAAAGAAATCTAAAAAAAAAAACAATCTTCATAAGTTGCATTTTCAGGTTACATCTTGCATGTTAAAACATTTAGTTTTAGGTTTCTTGTTTAATGGTGTGACTGTCTACATCCTTGTTTGCATTGAAATCAAAATATCATACCTAGTTGCATTCTTAGGGTTAAAATCTTCTTACTTTCTTTGTTTAAGCTAGAATAACATGAACATACAAAAAGTAGTCCCGCTCTAGGGTGGCACCTTTAGCAGGGAAGTGGACGAACCCTCCGCTGCTCTTTTGATATCATTTGGTATCATTTGTAGGCAGGGATTTCAAGCGGTGTACTTCACTTCCATTGATGAAATTTGTATCTTTATGTTAGATTCTATTTTAAACTTAGGAATCTTGTTGCTTTTAATATTGCTTGGAACACAATAAACAACAAGAAATATAAAATTAATCACACACACTTGCACGTTGCACTTTTTAACAGTAATAGTTGGATTTCATCACCAACTATTGCTTGAGTTTTGGTGACAGTGGCATTCATCTCCATCCATCAAATATCTGCCCTAGAAACCATAGTATTACCCTCGAGCAAACTTGTTGGAGGTCATTACCAACAAGAATCTCGTTGCCGCATCCAACCATAGCTTTTTAACTTTGTTTTCTTTAAACAAGATTAAGTAATCATCAAAACACATGAAATTATCACTTAAAAGTAATCTCACATTAATAAAGAAAAATAACAAAACCTAAGGTAAGCCACATGGTCCAAACTTAGGATTATTTGTTTATTTTCTTTCAGTAATTTAAATTATGCACAAGTGTTAAGTTTTGTGTTTCCTTTGGAATATCTTTAGTAGTTTTGATTTTCATTAGATCAGAATAGTTTAATGGAAAATAAAACAAACCCACTTGCTACTTTAGTAGCCAACCCTTCCAATTTTGTCCAACCTAGCTTGCCTAGAAAATCCTTAGCCATTTCATCATTAACATGGCTCAACCTTAGCCATCTCATCATTAACATGGCTTAACCAATATCCATTTCATCATTAACATGGCTTAACCTTAGCCATTTCATCATTAACATGGCTTAACCAATAGCCATTTCATCATTAACATTGCTTAACCAATAGCCATTTCATCATTAACATGGCTTAACCATTAGCTATTTCATCATTAACATGGCTTAACCTTAGCCATTTTATCATTAACATGACTCAACCTTAGCCATCTCATCATTAACATGGCTTAACCAATAGCTATTTCATCATTAACATGGCTTAACCTTAGCCATTTCATCATTAACATGGCTTAACCAATAGCCATTTCATCATTAATATGGCTTAACCTTAGCCATTTCATCATTCACATGGCTCAATCCTTAGCCATTTCATCATTAACAGAGATGGGTAAGGTTAGCTAGACAAGCTAGGTTGGATAGAAAAAAAAAAAACTCAAAGGGAACTCAATCCCTTTGGTCACATTCTAATTTCATTTCATTTCAAAAAAGCCCCAAAGGTACTCAATCCCTTTGGTCACATCAAAACTCAAAATAAAAAAGCTCCAAAGGTACTCAATCCCTTTGGTCACATCAAAATTCAAAATCAAAAAGCTCCAAAGGTACTCAATCCCTTTGGTCACATCAAATTCCAAAATCAAAACGCTCTAAAGGTACTCAATCCCTTTGGTCACATTAAATTCCAAAATCAAAAAAGCCCTAAAGGTACTCAATCCCTTTGGTCACATCAAAATTCCAAAATCAAAAAGCCCCAAAGGTATTCAATCCCTTTGGTCACATCAAATTTCAATTTTCAAAAAAAAAAAAAAACCCAAAAGCGCTTAATACCTTTGGTCACATTCAATTTCAAAAAGCCCCAAAGGTCCTAATCCCTTTGGTCACATTCAATTTCAAAAAGCCCCAAAGGTCCTAACCCCTTTGGTCACATTCAATTTCAAAAAGCCCCAAAGGTCCTAACCCCTTTGGTCACATATTCAATATCAAAAATCTCCAAAGGTACTCAATCCCTTTGGTCACATTCCAATTGCAAAAAGCTCCAAAGGTACCTAATCCCTTTGGTCACATTTCATTTCTAAAAATTTCCAAAGGTACCTAACCCATTTGGTCATCAACTTATCAGGCTAGGGGGAGTAAAACACCCTGAACCACTAAGCATCATACACTTGAAAATTGTTCCATGCTTAATGTGATTGATAAATGTGTATATATATATGGCTTTTACGAAAAAAAAAAACAACAACAAATCATTCACATAGGCATTCCCACATTGCATACATTCCATTTGCATTTACATCTAGGCATTTGACATGTATTTTCATTTATGCATTCATGCATTGTTTCATTCGCATACATTAAATCATACATATTCCATTGCATTGTACCATTTCCATTTGCATATCAAAACTCCATTGCATTAGGCATATACATTTGCATCCATTCCATCCCATTTTCAAAGATCATTTATAGTAACGATGATATGGCCATAAACAAAAAGTCAAGTTATAATGATTGGGGGTACCTAGTTTGAAACACTCACACAACTTTCATGAAAGTCATAGGTCAACCACATCATGTGTCAAAAAAAAAAATCATAAGCCCTAGATTTTCAATCACTCAGCCATTACTAGTGTAGCAAGCAACCTCCAAATGAATGTCCAATTTTCTTTGGGACCAAAAACACACTTTACACACTAAGAAGGTCTTGAGTATTGCCAATTGATTTCAAATACAATCTTGAACCAATCACATTCCATCACATCTTAAAAACATTATGAGCCAAGGAGGGTTAGTACCATACTTGGGTAGTACCTTGAGGCGAAAAGGGATATTCCTTGCTTGTCCTATCATGCAACATAGTCCAAAGCAAAAATAGTGGTTTTCACCACTACCACAATTACTCTTCAAACATAAGGATAAAAGCATAGAGTAGTAAGGATAGGGTCAAAATTCTCATCATACTTCGGTTGAGAATCTGATTCCCCAAAGCTCTATACCAAATTAACAAATAAAATCCCAAACACCCTTGATACCTAAAGTTGTAAGGATCATACTACATGTCCCTGACAAGGATGGGTAGTCATCCCCAAGGCCTAAAAGATCAAATTTCATTGGAATATGGAGTGAATATTCATCGAGGCTATAGACGCCTGACTGGAAGTGGAGCAAGCGCATGCAAGGCGACATGTCTCCTTGGCAAACAGGAAGACCTCTGACTGCACATAAGGACAGGCTAGCTTCGGGTCATCTCCATAACAGGTCATGCCCAATTTACTCATAATGGGTCAATGAACTTCACATGCACACACACTGGTTCTTGATTGGATAGGGTCATTGTCACACTCAAGATTTGGTATATGAACCTCACTTGCACACACATTGGTCCTAAATAAAGTTAGACAACCCTAGTGAGTTTGATTGATAATACTAGTATGTTTGAGTCTTTGAAAATCCTGCAATACTCATCCCATATCAACATCCATATCTTATTCCATATCAACATCCATATCTTCTTTCATGTCAACATCCATGTCTTCCATAGTCAAGTTGCATAACACCACCAAATTCGGTACCCCGATGGCTAAACAATGGACAACAAAAATGGCCAGCAAAATTCTGAGCTAAAAATGATCATACGAACAACATGCATTCCTATCATATAAGTTTGCATTCATTTACCATTAGCTTGCATTATCATCCATAAAGCATTCCATTAAAACATTTTCATAAAACATGCATAGAACATTCATAAAGCAGGCATTGCATTCACACAAAATATAACACAAAAATCAAAGCCATGTATATATATATATATATACTAACTCGCATATGCAAAGATCGCTAGAAAGTTCAAACATCATCGCAACATGGGGGTGTTCAAGATTTCACACCTTTCCCCTAATAAAAAATCATCACAACTAGGGGGTACTCAAGGTTTCACACCTTTCCCCCAATCAAGCAAACATCAACACAACTTGGGGGTGTTCAAAGTTTCACACCTTCCCCACCAATGCAATAAACAATTCAATCATCCAATCACATCACATCATCAACAAGTCAATTGCTAGGTTCAAAAGATTGCGTGCTTTTGTTAAAGGTTGCGCCCTTTGCCTTGCATTCACATCATCCACATCAATTGCTAGGTTCAAAAGGTTGCATCTTTTTGTCAAAGGTTGTGCCCTTTGCCTTGCATTCACACCATCAGTCATCATCAAAAACCCCTTTATCTATTAAGGGCAACTAACAAACACAAATAATTTCATTTCAAAAACCCCTTTATCTATTAAGGGCAATGAACAAACACTTTTTCATTTTTTTCATCATCAAAAACCCCTTTATCTGTTAAGGGCAATGAACAAACACTTTTCATTTTTTTGTTTTCATTATCAAAAATCCCTTTATCTGTTAAGGGCAAAGAACAGACACATTTCATTTTTTTTATCATCAAAACCCCTTTATCTATTAAGGGCAAAGAACAGACACAAGTACAAGTGAACCTTGTATTTAGTGGTTTATCCTAGAAACCTGGCGATGGTTATCCATGCAATCTAGTAGGATGGATAGATCACCATAAGGATACTTACATCATAAAAAACCCCTTTATCTGTTAAGGGCAACGAACAGACACAAATCATTTCATTTTAAAAATCCCTTTATCTGTTAAGGGCAATGAACATACACTTTTAATTTTTGTTTTCATTATCAAAAACCCCTTTATCTGTTAAGGGCAATGAACAGACACTTGTCATTTTTTGTTTTCATTATCAAAAACCCCTTTATCTGTTAAGGGCAATGAACAAACACTTTTCATTTTTTTGTTTTCATTATCAAAAATCCCTTTATCTATTAAGGGCAAAGAACAAACACATTTCATTTTTTTTCATCATCAAAAACCCCTTTATCTATTAAGGGCAAAGAACAGACACAAGTACAAGTGAACCTTGTATTTAGTGGTTTATCCTAGAAACCTGGCGGTTGTAGCGACTGGTTATCCATGCAATCCGGTAGGATGGATAGATCACCATAAGGACACTTACATCATCAAAAACCCCTTTATCTATTAAGGGCAATGAACAGACACAAATAATTTCATTTCAAAAACCCCTTCATCTGTTAGGGCAAGAACAAATGCATTTCATCACATTTCCAAATTGCAAAAATCCCTTCATTTGTTGGGGCAAAAAACATAATCAATCATTGAATCCACATACATTGCATCCATAAACACATTTTTCATCACCATGTATTCATGTCACCGTCTTTCATTTCGTCAATCATTTCATCCACAATTTGTCCAGTTCATTCAAGCGAACCTCGTATCTAGTAAGTTATTCTATAAACTTGGTGATTACAATGATAATAATCCATGCAATTCGGTAAGATGAATAATCTACAATAAGGACACTTGACCATGATCATAATCAATTATCTCATCATCAAAAATCACAATCACATTTGGCACCTCACATTTTGAATACAACCTTGCCAAGAACAATTTGCTCACAACCAGTCATTGATGTCCTTTTCCATGGGGCAAGAAAACATGGATAATCAAAATCACAAACACTCATTCATTTGAAAATAGTCAAAATACAGGACATACCGGTAGACTGACTGGTTCCATCATGGAATTGGCGAAGAAATTTCCACAGTCACTACCCCACCCCTACATTGACTTAGTCAACATGCATCTTCATATTTTGCATACTCAATGACGCCATTGCGACAAATTATTCAATAAGCATCGAATCATCCCAAAGTTTGGGGCAACCACATTACATTATGATTCTCCCATGATGGGATACATCTCACATGATCATAACATCTACACTGGACAAATCTCCCTCTCAACCGTTGGGGCAAAAATGGTACCACAATCACATGGTATTATACACCAACCCCTTTCCCACCGTTGGGGCAAAAACAGTATCACATTTTACATCATTCATATCATCCACAATCACATCGTATTATACACCAACCCCTATCCCACCGTTGGGGCAAAAACAGTATCACATTTTACATCATTCATGTCGTCCACAATCACATGGTATTATACACCAATCCCACCGTTGGGGCAAAAACGGTATCACATCATTCATTCATCAATTGCACAAATTCACTACATCATTCATTTTTCAATTGGCTTATGAGATACATTCATAACTCATTCGCCAATTGAGGGGGTAAGCTACAAAAATTCCAAAAATTCTTTATTCTTTTGTCTTCAACATCAGTGCACAAATCCAATGACAAAGAGAAGTTGCTTCTGTGCCCATAGCCCAAGTAGGTGTCTCGTATTTTTGCACCATATTGTGTTTCACGCAACATGGTACAAAAAGGGGCATATGTAGACACCAAATTGCAGCCACTAATCCTCCATCCCACCACCCACTTGTCCACCATACACCTTCTCGCCAATTATTTGGCCCAATTCCACCTTTTTCGCCATCCATTTCACCACTTTACAACTTTTCTGCCATTTCCTAGCCTAATTGGGATTATTTTAATATTATTTAATATTTAATATATATTTATATTATAGTATAATATATTTATTATAAAATACATATTTATAAACTCAATTAACTACAACCGTCTGATCCAATCTAATCTCCACCGTCCATCTTCATTAATCCATGCCACACTCAAAAAGCAATCTCAACCTTAGGATCTAATTTAATCTTAACCACACAATTAAAAGTGCAAGGCTAAAACCCTAAGAAAACCCTAGGGTAGATTATAAAATAAGAACACTCATAATGCTCAAACCCTGGAAGGTTGTAGCAAATGTGAACACCTTTAGTGGTTAGGTTAGGTTAGCATTGTCGGCAAGTTTATAATGTCGGCAGGTTTTTATTTAAAATCAATAAATTCTTCCCCTTATCCCTCCATTTCCTCCATTATTCCCTCTTCCTCCTTATCCCTCCAACTCCCTTTCCCCTTATTCCTCCAACCTCCCTTCCTTTTCTCTCCGCCGACTTCCTCCCTATTCTCTCCGTATATATTATGGGCATTTCCTATGATTGTGTGTTGTAATTTAGCTCTGCATGAATTTAATATTAAGATTTAATTTAATATTTTCTATTACCTCCTGGTCCAAATTTTACATTTGGTATCAGAGCCGACGGGCACGATTCTCGAGATCGAACGGGCACGTTTCTCGAGGAGTTGGCGATAACTAGTTGGGCACGCATCCCGAGGAGCTGGCGATGACTGGCTGGGCATGCATCTCAAGGAGCTGGCAAGCGAATCGAGGAGGTAGCAGAGCTGGGCACAGGCTTTGATGCTGCATGGATTTCGAGGTGACACATGGCAGGCAGAGCGACAGCTGACGTGGACACGTGGATCGAGGTGCTGAGGTGGACGCTGAGGTGGCGAGTGCTGACAGAGCGCTGACGTGGCGCTGACGTGGTGGTCGACGTGGCAAGCAGAGCGTGTGCGATGGCAAAAACTTGTTTGTCCACGTGGCGGACGTGGATTAGTCTGAGAGTGACACGTGGCGATCGAGGATTGGCCGAGGAGAACGCATAGTGTCAAGGAGCGATTGCCCGAAGGCAATCGATAATATATGCGGCCGCGTGCATATAAGAAGACTAGAAAGTCTTCTTCCCTGTGAATGTGGGACAAATCCACATTTTTAAAAAAAAAAATTTCGCCCGACGATAGATTAAGGAACCGCCCGTTCCTTTCTACTCCAGCCGACGGGCGTAGCGCAATCGGCTGAGTCTTTGGCTTGCGGAGGAGAGGTCCCGGGGTCGAATCCCGCCGGGGAATAAACAAAGTTTTTTGTTGTTTTTTTTTTTAAACTTCGGACGTCGGTGACTATAATACGGCGGCCGTCCCCTTTGGTTTCACCGGCGCCGCGTGGTGTAGCGGCTAAAGGCTGTGGGTAGGACGCGGAGGTCCTGTGTTCAAATCCCGTCGGGGTCGCGACGAACAAAAAAAAAAAAGGTTTTTTTTTATTTTTAGTTTTTCATTATTAATTTTAATTAAAGTTTTTAAAATATTTAATAATTTTTATTTATATTTTTAATTAAGTTTTTTTAAATAAACCTTTATTTAAAAAAACTAATTTAAAATATCTATAGAAAATTGTTAAAATTTTTTAAAAGGCTTTATTAAAATAAATTTTGGAAAATTGATTTTTAAAAAAAGGTGAAAAGTTTGTTTTTTAGCATCATTATTGTAACCCAGTGCATGCGGTGAAATTTGTGGGTAGATGATTCGGTCATCTGGATGCTATCATGCATTGCTCTCTCTGTTGAGAAGAGAGACTCCTGATTCCTTTGACAAGAAAGTCCAGCAGAGTGGACTTCATACAGTGTTTTGTCAGTTGGAAAACCAAGTAATTGCACATCAGAGAAAACCGGATTCTGGATACGAGGCGATTCAGAAGATAATATCTTCGAGCAAAGAGTAGTTGAATCTGAGACGGTTGAATCAGTACCTGAAGGACAATCAAGTGACAATTATACTCCTGCAGTGCCTGAAGTTGAAACAAGTGAGAGCTATACACCTCGCTCTCCTGATCCAGAACCAGCAGAAGCAGAGGAAAAAGAACCAGTGGAGGTGAAACCTGCAATTGAAGAACGAGTTGTTCTCAAAAGGCGTCTTGAGCCAGCAGCAACAGCAAAAGAAGTCATTATCATCAGTGACGACGAGGCAGACAACTTCACCTTTCCAGTTTTGGGAGATCCTCAAGAAGAAGAACGCCAAATCAGTGAGAATTTTAAGAAAGCTAGATTTGATTTAAATCAGTAAATCAGTAATCTATTTTGTACTTCTTGCACAACTTGTTTGAAGTTGAAATAAAAGTTGCTTTCTAAAATGGCTTCCAATACTAGTTTACCAATCCCTGAATTCAATGGTAGTGATTACGAGTATTGGTCAATTAAAATGCAAACTCTGTTGATTGGCAAAGGTCTTTGGGATGTGATTGAAGAGGGATATCATCGAACCTTCGACTGCTGAGTGGGCGGTTTTGAGTGGTGTTGATAAAAGGGCTAGAAAAGAAGCACGGAAGAATAATTCTTTTGCCCTTTATCACATTCACGCCGCCCTTGATAAAAGTATTTTCCCTAGAATAGCTTCTTTTAAAACTGTTGAATCTGCTTGGAAAGCTTTACAAGACAGTTATAGGGGTAGTGACCAAATCAAACAAGTTAAACTCCAAACCTTGAAAAGAGAGTTTGAAACTCTTAAAATGCAAGAAAATGAAAAGGTTGGTGATTATTGCGTGTGTGTGAAAGTTGTAGTAGATAAGATAGTCACTTTAGGAGAAGATGTAAAGCCTGAAGTTATAGTGAAGAAAGTGTTGAGAACACTTCTTCCTAAGTGGAATTCGAGTAGCCATCATTATAGAGGAATCTAAAGACCTAACTTCTCTATCTTTTGAAACCCTCATTGGCTCACTTCTCTCACATGAGGAGAGATTACAACCATCTCCTTCCACAAGTTACGGAGGAGATGATAAAGCCTTTGCTTCTCAAGAAGGTAGAGGTAGAGGTCGAGGGAGAGGAAAGTCTAGAGGAAGAGGCAGAAATAATCAGAGAGGTGGAACTCCTAACAGAGGAGGAAATCAGAACAGAGGAGGATTCTCAAACAACAGTGAACAACAGAATAGAGGAGGACAACAAAATAGAGGGAAACAATCGAGGCAGAGGTAAAGGAGGAGATAAGTCAAAACAATCTTGCTACAATTGTGGCAAACTTGGCCATTATGCTCGTGACTGTTGGACTAAGACTTCACAGGGAGCTAGTAGCAGCCAGAGCAGTCAGTTTGGAAACTTTGGAGAAGAGGAAGAGGCCACAAATCTCTTTCTCTCATATGGTCAAGCAGATCAGAACATGAATGATACATGGATCTTGGACACTGGGTGTTCAAACCATATGAGTGGCAAAGAAGAGCTCTTTGCTACTCTAAATTCCTCCTACAAATCCAACATCAAATTGGGAGATGATAAATCATTGGCGGTAGAAGGCATTGGAGCTATGGCGAGTTCCAACTAAAGAAGGAGTCAAACAAGTAAGTGATATCTATTATACACCCCATCTCCAACATAATCTTTTAAGTGTTGGACAAATGTTAGAAAAGAACTACAAGTTGCTTTTTGATGAGGGTAAATGCACTATTTTTGATAAAAATAACAATAATAGAATCATTACTCAAGTGCCAATGTCAAAGAATAGATTGTTTCCTTTAAATTTTGGCCAACCAGGGGGAGATAAGTTAGCAAGTGTTGCTATTTCCAATCCAAGTGTTCTATGGCACTTGAGATATGGCCATTTGAATTCTGCTAGTTTGAAAATGCTAACTTCCCAAGCCATGGTCACTGGACTTCCTAAAGTTCAGGATGGTAAAGAAGTCTGTGAAGGGTGTGCTCTTGGAAAGCATGCCAGATCAAAGTTTCCTCATGGACAAGCATGGCGGGCCAGCTATCCACTCCAACTAGTGCATACCGACATCTGTGGTCCGATGCAGACACAGAGTCTGGGTAACAACTCTTACTTTCTACTCTTTATTGATGATTATACTAGAATGTGCTGGATATATTTTTTGAAACATAAGAATGAAGCATATGAATGTTTTCTTGATTTCAAAACAAGAGTTGAAAGTGAAAGTGGACATTTTGTAAAATGTCTTCGATCAGATAGAGGAGGAGAATATTCCTCTAATGAGTTTGTGAATTTTTGTAAGCAACATGGCATTAAGAGGCAGTTCACTGCTGCCTACACTCCACAGCAGAATGGTGTCGCAGAGAGAAAGAATCGCACTATTGTGGAGATGGCAAGGTCTATGCTTCAGACGAAGCATTTGACTAATTCATATTGGGCAGATGCAGCCAGGACCAGCGTGTATATCTTGAACAGAAGTCCTACTTCAAGTTTGGAAGGACAGACACCTTACCAAGCATGGTATGGTAAAAAGCCAAATGTTAAGCATTTCGAGTGTTTGGCTCATTGGCCTATTCTCACATTCCTGATGAGCTTAGGAAGAAGCTCGATCCAAAGAGTCAGGCATGTATCTTTGTCGGATACTGTGAGAATACAAAAGCTTACAGACTCTATAATCCCTGGACTAGAAAGCTTGTGATTTCCAGGGATGTGATTTTTGATGAAGGGGGAGAATGGGGTAAGCCCCAAATATTCAGTGATGTTGAGGCCACTGATATAGTTGCTCAGCAGGTGCAACCGCAGATACCACAGAAAGGAAAGCAGTCTCCTCCCACAAATCCTCCAAGTCCATCTTCTGATTCAACTTCTTCACCAAGTCCTTCTCCACAGCGATCAGTAAGTTCCTCACCAATGGACATTGATTCTCCATCCAAAGGTAAGAGAACTCTACAGTATCATCCATCATCTCAGATGTTGGATAAAAAATTTTCAAGAAGATACACTAGGAGTCAAGCTAGTGAAATGGAATCTGTTTTACACAGATTAGAAAGTATGCACTTGTATGGTGATGATGTCTCCCAGCAGGAACCTAGGGGAGATCAAGTTAACTATGCTTTGTTAACTAGTGCACAACTTGAACCTTCTAGTTATGAGAAGGCATGTAATCATAAAATATGGCAAGATGCCATGAAAGAGGAGATAACCTCTATAAAAAACAACGACACTTGGGAGCTGGTAAAGCTTCCTAAAGGCAAGAAATGTGTTGGATGTAAGTGGGTCTACAAGACCAAGTTTAATGTTGATGGTAGCATTGAAAGGCACAAGGCGAGACTAGTTGCAAAGGGATTCACTCAGAAATATGGAATTGATTATGAAGAGACTTTTGCTCCTGTAGCGGACAAGAGACTATTAGAACTGTTCTTGCCTTAGCTGCAAATAAGGGATGGAAAGTTCAACACATGGATGTGAAAAGTGCATTTCTCAATGGTTACTTGACAGAAGAAGTGTATGTTGAGCAACCACAAGGATTTGAGGAAAAAGACAAGGAACATCTTGTTTACAAACTAAAGAAGGCACTTTATGGCCTCAAGCAGGCACCACGAGCTTGGTACTCACGCATTGATGGGTACTTCAAAGAATTTGGGTTCACCAAAAGTAGAAATGAACCCACCCTTTACTACCTACAACAAGGAAATGACATCCTCATAGTTTGCTTGTATGTGGATGATCTCATATTCATGGGTAGTAATGAAAAACTGAATATGAAGTTCAAACACTCCATGATGGAGCAGTTTGAGATGAAGGATCTTGGCTTAATGCACTACTTCCTTGGAATGGAGGTTCATCAATCAGATACAGGGATCTTCATCTGTCAACATAAGTATGTTCGGGACATGCTTAAGAAGTTTGCTATGGAGCATTGCAAACCAGTTGCAACTCCAGTTGGACATGGGATCCAATTAAGCAAAGATGATGGAGCATCAAAAGTTGACGTGACCACTTTCAGAAGCATGGTTGGGAGTTTGATGTTTCTCGCCAACACCAGACTTGATATTCAGTATGTTGTTTCTCTTGTCTCTCGATTTATGTCTAACCCTTCCGAGTTGCATTTGCGAGCAACTAAGAGAATTCTTAGATATGTAAAGGGTACATGGGATTTTGGAATCCATTACCGGAAATGTAACACTATCAAGCTTGTAGGCTTCAGGTGATAGTGATTGGGGTAGTAACATTGATGATAGAAAATCAACCTCTAGGAACTGTTTTAGTCTGGGATCAGGACTAATAACTTGGAGTTCCAAGAACCAGACAGTAGTAGCACTATCTTCAACAGAAGCTGAGTATATAGCGGTCACTCATGCTAGTACTCAAGCTCTATGGCTACGAAAGGTATTAGAAGAACTTGGAGAGCAACAAAGTGGTCCAACAAGGATATTCTGTGACAACATTAGTGCCATTCAGTTGGCATACAATCCTATCCACCATAGTAGATCCAAGCATTTTGATATGAAGTACCACTTCATCAGAGATATGGTGGAAACTGAAACTGTTGAGCTTCACTATTGCCCCACTTTGGAGAATGTTGCGGACATCTTCACCAAGGCGCCGGCTAAAGCTCAATTTGTAAAGCTGAGAGACTGTATTGTCAGACCTCTCAACTTTAAGGGGGAGAATGTAGCAAATGTGAACACCTTTAGTGGTTAGGTTAGGTTAGCATTGTCGGCAAGTTTATAATGTCGACAGGTTTTTTATTTAAAATCAATAAATTCTTCCCCTTATCCCTCCATTTCCTCCATTATTCCCTCTTCCTCCTTATCCCTCCAACTCCCTTTCCCCTTATTCCTCCAACTTCCCTTCCTTTCCTCTCCGTCGACTTCCTCCCTATTCTCTCCGTATATATTATGGGCATTTCCTATGATTGTGTGTTGTAATTTAGACTCTGCAATTAGTTTAATATTAAGATTTATTTAATATTTCCTATTACCTCCTGGTCCAAATCTGACAAAGGTGACTCGATTATTTTTTTATGCCCTTAAGAGATCCTGGTGAAGCAGAAGGTTTGTAGAGTTCTGAGGACTTTCGTCGTCAAATCTACTTGTGAGAATAGATCTAAAGCCTTAGCTTGCCGTATGACTCTCATCATTCCAGCCATTCTATTTATCCATCTTTCATTGTTGTCATCCTCCTCACCACCAATCTGCTGCTGCTGATAGGGCATCAAATCAACGAACATATATTAAAGCATCATTATTGTAAGCAAGGTAAATCTAAATTATTGTTATTATTTGTTGTTATTGCATTCTACATATCTCACTTTCATAGATCTAGGGTTTTAGTTTTCATTTCTGAGGGTTCACACGGTGGAACCCTCATTTTGTTTACTAGAAACTCTATTGTTTGCTGTGTGTGTAGGATTGGATAACACCAATCAAAGGAGCATTGGACGATTACTGTAGTCAGAGTGACCCGAACACACGGATACCTGAAGCCCACTCAACCTG
Source organism: Wollemia nobilis (assembly GCA_028583015.1). Lineage (NCBI taxonomy): Eukaryota > Viridiplantae > Streptophyta > Pinopsida > Araucariales > Araucariaceae > Wollemia > Wollemia nobilis. Next base: position 3,217,276 of record JAQPPZ010000523.1, on the reverse strand, counting down.
TTGGGAGCAAGGACACACCATTTGAAGACACTTCGTTATTGTAGCTAGGGTTTTGGAGAACCCTAGCCATTTGTATATCTTTGTATCAAATACCCTCATTGAGGACATATTGTAACAAAGGAGTTTATTGGCTCCCTCCGCTTTATTGAATATATCCATTTGTGCAATCTTGTATCTCATTGTGTTATTTGATTTCCTTATTTTATTTAAGTGTCGTGTTCTTTTCTTCACATAATCAAATTTAAATCAATAAATAAAACTAAATGAAAGTTAAAGAGGAAATAAAAATGAATTAATTTAATCAATTTTCTTTTTAAAATAAAATAAAAAAATAAAAATAAAAGAAAGAAAACAAAATAAAATAATAAAATATCTATATATGTACATCGTATATATATGGATATATTTAAAAAAATAAAAATAAAATAAAATAAAAATTTCAAATAAATTAAATATGGATGTATCTATGTGTCCTGCTCAAAGTAGTGTATCTGTATGTTGCAATTTCGATCTACTTTTCTTTGTTTTACTAAATAAATTTTGTTTTCCCGAAAGTAGTTTTATGTGGGGCTCTAATGTGCAGGGTTTATTTCATGCAGAGACTGATGACTTGACACGAGGCACTGACGCTAGCTATGGGTATGCAAACCGAGTATGTGGTAGTGTTGAGGTAGACTCAGACTAGCACGTCAAATGTAGTGACATGGACCGCATCATGTAGACATATACATAGGACAACAAATTATGAATGGACCAGTGACAACCAGACTATTACCATGATAAATATGTTGCTCGAAGTAGTTCACTCAATTTGATGTCAGTATGTCTACAACCGAAGTTGGCGGCAGCACAGTGGTGACGTAAAAGGATACCATCCGATGCCTATTATAGCTTTATTGGTCAACATATGCCTTGTCGTAGAATGCAAGATCTTCAGACCACGAATACAGCGTAGAATATATCACCAATCGCAGTGAAAATCGATGCTCCTTTAGAGGTTTGTATGTAAGCGACGGTGGCTTATAAGGCCATCATAAAACAATGATATGGCATGTACGATGAGACTCGGGCGAAGACGGGGTTGTATGGACGCGATAAAAAGCTACATCGACTTCACTCAGTGAATGTGGACTGATGGCATAGGGCAAGCATTGAAAGTTAGATAGTGTTGACTCAGACAGTAGACAATATGTTATTCAAGGACGTGATTGATGTGAATACGAAGGTCACAACAAGGAAGTGGTTGTTTTGGATATATTATCATCCATAGTTGCTATTTTTGACGATAAAATTATGGAGTCATTCACTGACAAGAAAGGGATGTAGTGGCGAGGCAGTTCTAGACATCCCAGGCCACATAGCAGTGTGTCAACAGGGCACCATTTTTGGATAGCTAGACGAGATGACCCGGATGAAAAGCGTCATAGGGAAATATTGCGATGTCGAAGGAATACGTGGCTAGTTGGAGTTCGCTTGTCAAAACATGTAAAATGATGAGGAGATACATTTGATGCATTACAATTATGCTCCACTGGAAGAACAATAAAGTAATTTGATGAAAATAGGGATTACAATGAGTTGTACAAGCATTTCGAGTCTGATAGGGATGGTGCGTATGCAGGGAAGCATCATGAACATGGACCGCTAAGGGGGTACAGGTGACCAGGATCAACGGGGATAACCACACAACTAGGAAGAGTTGTTGGCTACATAAATTCATCAGAAGGTTATGTATCCTATCTGGTGATATTATTCATCGCATGTGGATCGATTTGTTGGAAAAAATGTTTAATCCAAATCTCGTACTCTGTCATCGCTGCTAGAGCGTCTCGTCAACAGTTCATCTGGCAGAGGAAGTATGGGCAAAGTTAAGGGAGTAGGTGAACTCCGTATACCTCCAGGCTGGCCTCGAGATTCGTGCCATGCCTGTCTGAGGTCCTCTACAGCTATAAATGGTGGCCCTTGAGTCCGCATTCGGTATTCTGGGCAGCAGCCCCAGTTTCCCTGCACACCAGCTGTGCAGGCCATTCCCTGCACACCAGCAGTGCAGAGGATCCGACGGCAAGCCTTGTCGCAGTTGCACGCACAGAAAGGGTTCGGGGGTTCTTGTTGCTCCTTAGCACAAAACCTTTCCTGGCAGTTTAGCAGACTCTTCTCTGTCGCGGTGCAGATCTGTTTGTATGCCCAGCAAACCAATTCTGCAGATGGGTTGTGTGTATGGTTTATTCTTAAGATACAGATGCCGTAAATGTAAGGCTCCGCAGAGCCAGTTCCCATGTTCTATTCCCTCCCCTGTTTATTAATGCAAACCCTGTATTTTATGTGCCTCCGCCTGTGTTTGTCAGCCTGTAATAGGGCTTGTCTAAAGATCCTCGAATTTCTGCATTTGTATTTGTTTTTGGTTAAGTTTCAACTTCTAACATGGTATCAGAGCGAGGAGACAGTGACAGCAGGCGATGTCGGGAGATGCTGCATGGAGAGCAGCCATGAAATGCTGATGGAGGGCAGCAAGGGTTTGGTGCAGTCGGCAGCAAGTTCGCCGACGAAAGTGATTCGGGCGTTAACAGCAAGACCACCAGGTCCGGGGTTCGAAACCCCGACAGACCAAGGAAAATCCCCAAGGAAGAGGGCACAAGTCTGAGGTGGTCCGCATCACTTTTGACATACAACGAGAGCACCGCTACCAAGAGCGGTGAGTGTGGCCTCGGAGCGACGAGATTAGCCAGAGGTGATGGAGTATTCCAGGAGCTGATTTTTTGGCAGAGGAGCGGAGAAGGAGATGTAGCAGTGGTGTTTCGGTGAAAGCGCAAGGAGGAAGGAAAGCCCCATTTGTCGACTTCGGCGTCACGGCCATCGACTGCTTGGCGCGCTCGAGAGCAGATTAATCAGGCCTCTGGTGAGGCAGTTGGGCCTCATGGGTCCCTTAGGTGCCGCCGAGGCGGCCACAGCGTTGCAGCAGCAGCGTCAAGGAAACTTCGGAGGAAGCGAGGAAGGAACTTCGGTGCACTTGCCTCCGAAGTGGAAGATTCGGGAGTTTGGTCAGATTGAAGCTACTTCAGCAAACACACGGTGTTCGGGCAAGTCGTTGAAGGCATGGAAGTTGTGCGTGCGATCGAGAAGGTCGGATCCAGAGGCGGCAAGAAAGTCATCATCGCAGACTGTGGCCAGATTCCTTGAGAAGCATTGCCTTCGGAGTTTTGGGTCGCGAAGCAGCAGCTTCGCACAAGTATTTGCCGAGATGGAAATGGTTCGGCAGTTAAAGCAGTTTGAACATGCTTCGGAGTAGTTTTTGGCTAAAGTAAAAGCGCTTCAAAAATTTGAAGGTGCTTCGTAGATGTTTCTATCGAACTAAAAATTCCTTGGAAGCCCCGAGCAGACCAACAAAGATTTTTTGTCGAAGCAAATTACTTCGAAAGCTTCTTCGAAGTTTTGGGTCAGCGAAGCAGCAGCTTCGGACCTATTTTCGCCAAAATGAATTTACTTTGGCAGGGTGAAAATACTTCGGCAGACTAAAGTGGTTCGGAAGGTTCTTCAGGCAGTTTTTTGCTGAAGTAAAAATACTTTGGAAGTTTGAAATCAGTGACAACCAGACTATTACCACGATAAATATGTTGCTCGAAGTAATTCACTCAATTTGATGTCAGTATGTCTACAACCGAAGTTGGCGGCAGCACGGTGGTGACGTAAAAGGATACCATCTGATGCCTATTATAGCTTTATTGGTCAACATATGCCTTGTCGTAGAATGCAAGATCTTCAGACCACAACTACAGCGTAGAATATATCACCAATCGCAGTGAAAATCGAGGATCCTTTAGAGGTTTGTATGTAAGCGACGGTGGCTTATAAGGCCATCATAAAACAATGATATGGCATGTAGGATGAGACTCGAGCGAAGACGGGGTTGTATGGACGCGATAACAAGCTACACCGACTTCACTTAGTGAATGTGGACTGATGGCATAGGGTGAAGCATTGAAAGTTAGATAGTGTTGACTCAGACAATAGACAATATGTTATTCAAGGACGTGATTGATGTGAATACGAAGGTCACAACAAGGAAGTGGTTGTTTTGGATACATTATCATCCATAGTTGCTATTTTTGATGGTAAAATTGTGGAGTCATTCACTGACAAGAAAGGGATGTAGTGGCGAGGCAGTTCTAGACATCCCAGGCCACATAGCAGTGTGTCAACATGGCACCATTTTTGGATAGCTAGACGAGATGACCCGGATGACAAGCGTCATAGGGAAATATTGCGATGTCGAAGGAATAGGTGGCTCGTTGGAGTTCGCTTGTCAAAACATGTAAAATTATGAGGAGATACATTTGATGCATTACACTATGCTCCACTGGAAGAACAATAAAGTAATTTGATGAAAATAGGGATTACAATGAGTTGTACAAGTATTTCGAGTCTGATAGGGATGGTGTGTATGCAGGGAAGCATCATGAACATGGACTGCTAAGGGGGTACAGGTGACCAGGATCAACGGGGATAACCACACAACTAGGAAGAGTTGTTGGCTACATAAATTCATCAGAAGGTTATGTATCCTATCTGGTGATATTATTCATCGCATGTGGATCGATTTACATCGCGAGTTTCATGTTCGCGAATAAATAACAATGATGATGTGATACCAATTGGGATATTCAGGGCAGTCATGGTTAGAGTGCATAGGGGAGGTCTAGATTCCAGTCTAGCCACCAATTGAAATTTATCTCACGGTGTAAAATGGACAATCAAGACCAGACGAACAAGTGTAGAGGGAAGAAATGATACAAACAGGACTTGAAATGGAGGCTGGTTTTTGATTGATGATTTGCATGGACTGTGGATGTACAGGCATGAGGTTTCACTTTGGTGTGGCAGGATATTGCAAGGGAGAATGATCTGATTACTGAAGATGTTACGAAGGATGTGATAAATTGAGGTAAGTTTTAAACATTAGATGTTGCTCTACGTATGCTGCTCTACGGGGGAAGTATGTCTATCGACAAGAGCATTGTATGGAGCTATATGGATATGATGGTAGGAGCGGGGTTTACTGACGTTGCTTTGGGAGCATACTATATAAGAAAGATGGTTGTCGAATTTAGAATGAGAAATCCATGCCTAAACCAGAGTTGTGGAGTGGCAATTGAGAGAACGTCAGTAGCACTGCTTACATTACCCCCTTTGTAAGTCGGAGGAGCGATAGGGAAATAGATTACCACCATTTAACTATCATGGTCCAAGAGATTTGAATAAAGGAAGCACGACCATTACAAAGGGAGTGAATCCCTATCACACTCCCCACGTGCTCAAGCTTTGCCAACAGTGCGTGACTATGGCAAGTCAGGAATCATTATACTAAAATGTTTGGTTCATTCGCACGATATATTCGATTTCGAATATCATGGAAAAGTGTTCAATAAAGTAATGGAGAGAATCCATTTTCAAAATGGTTTAGGCAATATATTTATGGTTTGACACATGTTAAAACATAGAAAGAGGGATCCCATTTATTTGCAAGGGAGAAAAGAAACATAAGATTTTTTTCAAAAAGGAAGAATTTGGAAAGAAAACAAAAAAAAAAGATGAAACAAAGAGTGGTTCGAAGTTTTTAAAAGGTCCATGAAAATGTAGAGGATGGGGCTGGAAAACTTTGGATAGAATTACAGGTATGAAACCAAAGGGTTTGGAGCTGGATTTGTCTTGGAGTTTCTCCTCCCACATCGTTGGACTGGATTTTTCACCATTGGATGCCAATTTAGGGCATGGTATTTTGCATTTGTGTTTAATATTGAAAATATTTCTATTGCCAATATATTGGGATTGTAGTGAGTTTTTATGCATGAATATGGTAGACTCATCTATTATTTCAATATATTGCACCTGTTCCTTAGAATATTGCACTGCATTAAATATTAGATTGCATGAATTCGGATCACATTAATGCTAGTTTTTGCAGGATACTAATATTTGCAGGGTCTGTGGGAAATTTATGGGTTGTAGCAACTATTTATTTTTATTTCATTTCTTTTATTTTCTTCCAACTACATTTTTAATTTTTTTAAATTATGCAAATAAAATAAAAATTTGAAAAAAATTAAAATTCCAAAAATAGATTCACGGATCCCAAGAATAAGCTTTAATGCTTCATCTTACGTAGTTTCGATTTCATTTTGAAGCAAGTCCGAAATTATAAAATTGTTTATAAAGTTCATTTTTAAAGGGAATTTCATAACTTTAGAACTTTACATGAATTCACATTTTCAAATTCAAGCTTTGCACTTTCGTTTTTCAAGCAAATAAATTCACCACCCTTTATGAAAATTACAATTTCATTAAAAGGGGTAATTTATATGGCATTTCCTAAGACCACTATATTTAAAGTAATAAATTGACGTCTCTTTATGAAAATTATAATTTCATTAAAGAGAGGTAATTTATGTAGCATTTCAAAGGCTTTTGCATTTTGAAGCTAGTCATTTCATTATTTTATTTCATGCTCAAAGCAAGCTAAAATGAATCCAATCATCACTTAAGATTCACATTTAAAGATAGATTTTAATCTTTTGTTTCATGCTCAAAGCAGGGTTTAAAGAAGATAAAACTTGTTTAAAATCTGCTTAACCAAAAGAAGATAAAATCTACCTAAAATACTTCAATATAAAATGAACTAAGGCATTTACATCATGGTCATATGAGGGCCAATCACATTTTCTTTTCTTTTAAGTTTCATGAACAAATCATTAGCATAGCAATAAAATAATACCAACACAGGCCCCTTGTTAACAGTTATTTGCAAATCACTAAGGTATTCCTAGCACTTATTTGATACATCTTCATAAGATTACATGCACACATTAAGTAAAAGGAACCTTGGAGAATCTTCTATTTTTTTTCAAGAGAGGGTTTTCTAATAAAAATCCTAACTATGAGTGTGGTTTTGCAATTGGGCAAAATTACCACTCAACAGGTCCCCACGTTAGAAAGGGGATCATTACATAGTAATGTTAGGATGTGGTCTTAACAGTCCATGTATAGTTATCCTTTTCAAACTCAACCTTCCATAGATTATTGTTTTGAATAGAAGCTGAGAAATATCTCATACTTTGGGTTATTTTCCTAATTCTGTTAAAGTTTTCATCCAACTTGGTTATGGCATTAAAATATCCTATGATCATGAATTGGGTTTCATGGTCTTTACTTCTCATAAAGGCTTCAATTCCACTCCATACTTTTAAATCTGTCTGATTGAGTTGTAGGTCCATAGACATTGATAAGGATGAAACAAATGTCTGCAAAGTAGCATGTGACTAATGAGGCTACCCAATGCTTAGTTTTATGAATGATTGCACAAGAGGTTCTAATAGGATCCCGACATGCTATAAGTCCCCCCTACCGCTCCTTCATAATCCATAGCATCCCATTCACATCTTTCCCATACTGCTTTCACATTTTTAGAAATTTCTTACTTTGTCATTTTAGTTTCCTAGATACAAAGAATATTAGGCTTATTACTTAAATAGAGGTCCTTGATACACCTCTGCTTTGAGGTGGCATCAAAACCCTTAACATTCCATGAGATGGTAATAATATCTCCTTAGGGTCTACTAGCTTTGCCTATGAATTACCAATATCATTTTGCTAAAGAGAAGTTCGACCAATTTAGATTGTGTTCTTTTCTCTATGTTTGATCTTGCTTCCCTTGCTCTTTCTTGATAATTTGAGGGTTTTCCTCTTTTTTCCTTACATATAGTAGGAGTAGGTCTTATTATTCCATTCCTCAATATTCTTTCACAATTTTCGTTTTCATTAGATTTATCTTCTCCCGACTCTAATATGAAAGCTTTTGACTTGTCTTGTTTATTTTCTTGTATTTCTTTATTAATGGTAAAGGTATTAACATCTAAAACCACATTTTCTCTACCATTTTTCTTATCCTAAATGGTACATGGTACTCCGATAGAGTCTTCAAAATATGACGAGGCACATTCGTTAGGTTCAATGAGAATGTTCATTCCTAAATTAGGATCATATTGAATAAACATTTCCTTGTTAAATATTATGATCCTATTGTACCATGCCCTCTAAGATTTGACCTATTTTTTCTTCATAGGATAAATCCTAAAAAGAATTGGTATCTCTTATTGATCTCCACTATTTATTTACTTTCATATGTCTGGACCTATTTCTTGGAAGTTGAAAACCATCCTCATCCATATCCATTTGTAAGTTTCTCTCGTGGTTTTCTACATATGTTTCTACTCTACCCTTCTTAGGCATGATCTCTCAATACCCCCACCTTGTGAAATTTTCTACATCTTAAAGATATGTTTTCATAATCTATGGTTTGGATCCACAACTTATCCCCATACTTAAGAATAATTAATTTTGGTAAAGGTGTTCTTATATCTATTATGACCAATATTTGAGCATAAATAGCCAATAATCTATCTTTTTTTTTTTTTTTAAGCGAAAAACCCCTTGCGGGGCTGCCTTGGTCTGAGAGACCACGAACAAGGGGTTCTACATCGTCAAAGTCACCCGGGAGTCGCACCCGACCCTACCCGCACCAACATTATCAATTGGATTTTGGATACCCAATTCAACTTTTTGGTAGGATGGAGATTTGAACCTGGGACCTCCCTTGGAGGATCTATCTTTTGTAGGTTTTGAAATCTCAAGAAATTATACTAGAGTGTTGTCTATTTTTCTTTAAGGTACACATTTCTCATACTTTAATGGACAACCCATACATCCTAACCCAGATTGATAATAGAAATAGATTTACGTTTTTAGGTGCAAACCCTTCATACTAGTGGGTAAGGAAGAATCCTACTCTTCCCATAAACCAAGGACCATATTTTAGGATTCTATCTCTTTCCTCCTTGGAAAAAATATTGGCTTGGAAGAAATATTTTGGAAGAAAGGATAGACTCACTTTTGGAGTCTTCCAACTCCTATCAATCAATTATTCTCAAAGTCAAAGCCCTTGGCCAAGACCCGTTAAATTTACTAGCAATTGCCTTATCTTTGAGCAACAAGGATCATTTCTTTATGAGGTCCTCACTAACCTCTACTACGAGGGATGATAATATGGATTTAGTTGTAAATACGTTCATGGGAAGGATACTATAACTCAAAATCTACTAAAATTTACTAGTATATCCTATAATGATTATATCATTTGAAAATAAACCTATAATAATTTGCATCCAAAACTTCTAAGATAATGAAGTGAAATAAAAATTTGTTGAAAAATCCTATCTCTAAATAGAATGTCTTGCCTTGTAGAAACCTAGCGCTTTGTTGCTCCTCCCATCATCCAAACCCTAGTTGATAAATATCTACAATTTTGTTTTTTGCGACTTGAAAAATTGTCATTGCGCTTGTTCAAGATGGTTAACTTCACAGGGTTGTATCTCCCTCAATATAGCTCGAATTCCTTTATATGACCACTCATTTTAAAGCTTTTCAAGTTCCACACAAATTGATTCAAGAATTATCTAAATTGAACAATCCTTCGTAGAGAAATGAATCCTAAAATATGAGATGTTTTTCAGGAAAAAATTCCCTAACATTGCCCTAGTTTTAAACTAGCCTAGATATAAAGTATATATATCTAAAAACGTCGAGAGTTATCAATCTCAAGGCGCCTATCTCATTTCTCTTTCTTCTTGTATCTTTTCAACTGTTGATTTTACCATGCGTTTTGCACGATTTTGTCTTTGTTTCTCATTTTCTCTTTCTCTTTGGCTACCTCTCATATGTGCACGTCTCTGTCTTTGATATTATCTTTGATATACCAAACGTTGTTGCTTCTTTTCCTCCTATGATATATTTATTTTTGGTGTATTTTCCATTTGTTCCTGTAAAAAAATATTTTAAATATTATTAGTTTAAATTAATAAACTGCATTTGAACAACAATTTGAAGAAGTTTGTTTGGCTAGAATCTAGGGTTTGCAAAGTTACAGTGGAGAAATTGCTGGAGCAGGAACAAATTTGGGGGAAGACAAAAAACCCTAGAGAGATCGTGAGTGTCAGTTCAGGTATGGTACTTCTTTGGCTTTAGCTTTGAAAATCTTTCATTGTCTAGGGATTTAAAAAATAGGTACCTCTTCTTTTGGAAGATATTTATGGCAGTCTATTGGTTCAAATGACGACTGCAGCCTCACTTCTAAAACAAGTAGGCAATTAGGCCTTCTCCATGTTTTCACAAAAATTTCTCTTTGATTAGGAGAAGTTGGATCATATGCATCAAGTGCTTAAAGTGAGAAAAGAACCCCATCCAAAACCACCTGCTTGCTCTAACAATGGTACCTTTGTGCCCAAGTTAAGTATCTTGCGATTGAGGTACCTCCAGCTTACATCCAGCAACCTTTGCTCATGCTTTCCACCCAAGCCCTTGGATGCAAATTTGTAGGAATATGGCCTAGTCCAATCACAATCCAGAAATAGATTAATACACATTGGGGGAGTAAAGTCTCCTCTTATGAATTCATGATGACAGGTAGGGGATACTTTATCATTACAATTAACTCTATGGAGGACAAGAGCACTATATTTCATGGGGGTCCTTGGTTTCTAGGATCCAGCCCACTTTACATGACCCCGTGGAGCACGACATTTGATCCTCAAGAGGAGGAGCCTGAAGAAGTTTTTGTTTGGGTCAGGTTACCATTTTTGCCACTACACCTATGGAACAAACCTTCGATGGAATTAATAGGTAACGCTATTGGAACATTCATTGACTGGGCTCCTCCAAAGGCTAATAATGCTATATGTGCACGCATTTGTGTGCAAGTTAATCTAAAAAAGGGTTTGCCTAAACATATTGGAATAAATGTGTTTTATTGGATACATAACCAACCCCTAGACTATGAGCATATACCATTCAAGTGTATAACATGCCATGAGCATGGGCATTTCTCCCGAAACTACCCAATTAAACAAGCACAGGAAACAAAAAAAGAACTAGGATTCCGAGAAATCAAAAGGGACCGCACAGATCAAGAAGCAAGAATCAACAACCTCAACCACATGATCAATAAAGTTTCCAACACAAAAATAAATTTGAAAGTCTTAATGAAGGAGAAAAGGAAATCACCTCTAGATGTGATGGCTCCTAAAGATAAAGAGAAGATACCTACAACTGAAGCTGACAAGTCACCGAGAGATCTTAGGAGATACACTAGAGAACACAACAATTGGAGAAGAAACCGATGGAAACTCAGAGGAAGAGGTAGAAGAAACACAAGTGGAGGAAATAGTGATTCCTGGGGGTTTATCGACCACACGATCTGCATTTAAGGGAAGAAAATCAAACCAACAACTCAAAAATGAGCAAGCACAAAAATATTTGCAATCCAAAACGTAGGCCAAAATTAAGGAGAGCTTCGTAAAAAATAAAAAGCAATCCAAAAAATGAAGATTATGTCATGGAACTGTAGGGGATTGAAAAGTCCTCTGAAAAAAAACTATCTCAAAGTTCTAATACAGGAGCAAAATCCAACAATAGTATGTATTCAGGAAACAAAAATAATAGAGGCAACACTGATTATAGAATGGCAGAAGATATGGGCACAATCATAATTGATAACTGTTGATTCTATGGGAGCTTCAGGGGGACTAGCTTTGGCTTGGGACCCACAACAATTAGTTTGTAGCTTGCAACATAAGCATAATAACTGGATAGGTACAAAATTTGACTTACCATACGGAACTAGTGTAGCAATAATAAATTTTTATGGTCCAAATAATCCTATCCAGAAAAGAGAAACATGGCAAAACTTAGCACAATGGCTAGACAATGAGAAGTTTGACAACATAATACTAGGAGGAGATCTCAACATGATTCTCTACCATTGGGAGAAGGTTGGGGGAAGTTTAGCAAGGGATCCAAATAGAGATATACTCAATCAAATTATGGTAGATGAAAGCTTACAAGACATTCGACCAATAAAAGGAAAGTACACTTGGAGCAATAGAAGAGCAGGAGCAAACTATATTGCAAAAATATTGGATAGATTTTTGATCAGTGAAAATCTCCTAACACATTTTCTCCTCACTTCCAGTCACATCATTCAGAACTCTATCTTAGATCATAAGCCAATTCTCTTGGATAGCGGCAAAATCTTACAACCCCAAAAAATTCCTTTTAAATACAACTCTGAATGGGTAGCAAAAGAAGATTTTAGTGAACTTGTGGAAAGCACTTGGAACCAACAGGTCCAATCCACCAACCCCCAAGAAAAGTGGAAAATCAAAATTCAAAAATTGAAGCATATGATAAAAAAATGGTTGGCAAAAAAAGCGAGAGTCAAACCGGACAAGAAGCGGTTGATGCAACAACTAGAGCGACTAGAAACGAGAAATTGAGGATCATCCTTCTCAACCATAGCAAGAAGTTGTAAGAAATGACCTGATTCAAAAGCTCAATAAATTAAGCACTGAAGAAGAAACACATTGGAGGCTTAGATCCCGAATGGTATGGCTAAGCAAGGGGGATAAAAACACAAAATATTTTCATCTAAAAACCATGCAACGCTACCAAAAAATACAATCAAGGAGATAAAGCATGAAGGAACCACTTATATAGACAGGGAGATTGCCAAGCAACATTACTCAGCTTTGCTCTCTAGAGAAAATGGTAATCCTCATTCCCAGGAAATACTGCTATAGCATATACGAACAGTATTAAGTTTGGAAGACAAACAGGATCTCAGTCAGTTAATCACTATGGAGGAACTTAAGGAGATTATAGCAGCTCTACCAAAGGATAAAGCTCCTGGACCTTATGGATTCACAAATAACTTTTACCAGCAATACTTACACATCATTGGAGAAGATTTGATAAGCATGATTGAGGATGTTAGGGTGAAAGGTAAGCTTCTTGGAGCCATCAACTCCACCTTTATAGCATTAATACCTAAAGAAAAAAATGCCACTATTTTCTCTAGATTCAGACCAATTTCTCTATGTAACTCTTCTTATAAAATTATTACCAAGTTGTTGGCAAATAGAATAAAGAAAAAATTTGACAAACTAATATCAGAAGAGCAAGGAGGGTTCATGCCTGGAAAATAAATATATGATAATATCATTACAGTGCATGAAGCCCTCCACATTAGTAGAAAATCAAAAAAGAAACAAATTGTTATAAAACTTGATATGACAAACACCTTTGATAGAGTTAATATACAATTTGTAGAATAGGTCCTTCAAAAGTTTGGATTCCTACATCAGGTCATTAAGTGGATCGGAGAATGCATAAAAAACCCATGGATAGCCCCCTTAATAAATGGAAAACCAACAAATTTCTTTCAGGCTACAAGGGGAATTAGACAAGGGTGTCCACTATCACCATATCTTTACATCATTCTAGCTGAGACTCTTGGAAGATTAATCAACCATATTCAAAGAGAAAAAAAGTAACGATGATAGAGGTCGCGACGAGGATGCAAAGTCGTAACACATGGCCAATTTGCAGATGATATCATTCTTCTAGGTGAAGCCACCAAGCAAAATTTTAGACAATTCAAGCAATGTCTGGATTGGTTCACACAAGCTACCGAGGCTCAGATAAACACTCAAAAGAGTCGGTTCTATACTCAAAATGTTGCAGCAATAACAATAAAACTCTTTTGCACTATCCTAGAATTTCGGTCTGGTACAAAAAAATACTTCAGATATCTAGGAGTGCCCATGAGCTTCCACCTCAAATATTCAGACTGTTGGACCCCAATATTGGACAAGATGGTTAGGAGGATACAAAGTTACGAGTAATAGTTGGTTCGATCTTGTAGGAAGGGTAGTATTAATCAAATCGGTGTTAGCTTCTCTTCCAATCTACCAACTATTAGTATATCATGCTCCCAAGTTTATTTTGCAAAAGGTAGATGGAATCATACGCAACTTCCTATGGCAAGGAGGTAGGAAATCGGAAAGAAAAAAGTTCCACTTGGTCAATTGGGAGATGGTCACCAAGAGTAAAATTCAAGGAGGACTAAGAATAAAAAAATGGAGATAGTTTCGAAAGCATTGGGAGCAAAACTTCTTTGGAACATGCTTAAAAACAATCGAGCATGGCAACGCATACTAGTCAACAAGTATGTAAATAATCAAACGAGTATTCAAATGCTCAAACATATAGACAAACTTCCTAGAGACTCGTTGGTTTGAAAACATATAGTGGTAACAAAGAGCATAATAGAGGATAAAATTTCTTGGATACCGGGAGATGGTAAGTTAATTAATCTATGGGAGGACCCGATCCTAGGAAATCCACCATTAAGAGAGAGAACTCCAATCAAATTGCAGAATCACTTGGAAAGCCAAAGAATATTTAAGTTAAGTGACTTGTTTTATTGGACCTCAAAAACTTTGAACTGGATCTCCCCTCCCATTCCATCTCAACTTCAAGGAGATTGGGATTATTTTGTCTCACATGGTGAGCATTAGACCTCTTCATCCCACAATGCCAGACAAACTTATTTGGGGTAACATCAACATTAATGGGGAATACTCGGTGCATCTAGGAGTCCAACATCAGCAAATTGGGTCTGCCAACAAAAAACTATCAATATTGTGGAAAGTTAGAGCACCACCTAAACTGCAAGTATTCAGCTGGCTAGTTTCTCAAAATAAAATCTTAACAGGTGATAATCTGCAAAAGAGGGGTATAGCAGGGCCTCATGTTTGTTACAGGTGCAGGCAGAACAATGAAACAATTTTCCATATTTTTTTTGAATGCCCAAAGGCAATTTCAATTTGGTTAGGAATAATCAAAATTCTTGGCATTTCCTACTATGGAAGGTTAACCATAGACAAATGTTTTACCAAGTGGAACAAAGAATATAAAGGTAAAATGACAGGTAAGCCCCTCCTAAAATATCTGTGGAGCTCCATACCATATTTTGTCATCTGGCACATCTAGTTGGATAAAAATCAGAGGATTTTTGAAGGAAAAGGTAAGGACAATAAAATTCTCATACGAAGGATAAAAGAAGAATTAATCCTAAATGTCAAATCTAGTTTTTGTCAACAACAGTATGAAGAATATCTGTCACCCATAGAAAGAAGAATTATATACCAACTTAATCTCCAAGCTTTCCCGACACACGGAGGATGCAAAACAAATAATTCTTTGCTTGACATATATTTTCCAACACTCTTCTTTGATGGTGCCCCCAAATCCAACCCCGGTAAAGCAGCTGCAGGGGGACTGATTCTTACAGGACCTTGTGAGATCCTACTCAAATACATGATCAACTTGGGAACAACATCTAACAATGTGGCAGAGGCTATTGGATGTGACATCAACTT
Source organism: Wollemia nobilis (assembly GCA_028583015.1). Classification (NCBI taxonomy): domain Eukaryota; kingdom Viridiplantae; phylum Streptophyta; class Pinopsida; order Araucariales; family Araucariaceae; genus Wollemia; species Wollemia nobilis. Next base: position 3,201,953 of record JAQPPZ010000523.1, on the reverse strand, counting down.
AAAATTGGTGGCAAAACAAGGAATCACTCAGGTCACAATTTACGGGGATTCTAAACTGATAATAACAACTCTTGCCAAAAATAAAGATTTTAAATCTTTACAATTGAAGATTATTCAAGACATGATTAGACAACTTGGCATGATCATTGGCAAAATATCCTATCAACACATAAGGCGAGAATTCAACAAAGAGACTAACACACTAGCGAATCAGGCAATAAATATGGCCCCTGGTTATTGCCGCCAAATCATCTAGAAGAAGAAGAGCAAGGGTGGTATGCAAGGATGATAAAGGCTCCAATAATGAGGTTCTTTTTTGTCTTCATGTTCAGTTTTTTAGAATAATGTTCACTTTGACCTTTGATTAAAGAGTTTTGTATTTTTTTTTATTATGTAAATAAATATTTTCTTTTAAAAAATAAAAATAAATTAATAAATATTAAAATAGTACTAAATATATATAAATATATAAACTGATATTAGTATTCTATAATAATAATATACATTATCATAATAATATTATAATAGTATATTATATAATACTATAATATATATATTATAGTATTATAATATTATAATACTATAATATATAATATTAATCTTATATTAATAATACTATAGTCCAACTTATAATACTGGTATTAATATTATAATAATATTATAGTTATCATAAATTCGATAAATCAATGAAACCTAGAAATTAATACTTTATATTAATACTATAATATATATAATACTATAATATACACATTTCAATAAATCAATGAAACCTTAGAAATTAATAATCGTGCATTTTTAATTTCAACGATGTCAAGAATTTCCAATTATGCTACCGGACACCATTTGCAGGATTACATATTTGCACCTGCCCAACTAAATATCGTTGGTGAATGTAACTCTATATCATTGTTCAAACTTTTACAGAAGCAGTCCCAAATGAATTTCTCACTATTCACAATTTACAAAAGCAGTTCAAAATCAATTGCGCTGTGGATTGTTTTTGATATATTGCAATGGATGTTCATGTATTTATACAATATTTTATTAAACAGTTGCAACGATTGGTTAGTCGGTTGTTTTAGTTTAAATATTTTAAATGTTTGCAATGGTTGGTTAGTCGATTGTTTTAGTTTAAATATTTTAAATGTTTTTGTTAATGTCGACTTTTTTTATAATAAAAAAAAATTGTTTACGACGTGACATGTATGACCTCTTTGCTCCCACTCCCTGTCTGCCAAAGAACAATGGGAAGAAAGGATATGTACTCTATGCAGCACAGGGGCAGTAGAGACAGAGGAACACTTCATCTATAAATGCCCGGGTTTTTCAGATATCCATGACAAATAAAAAAAAACACTTGGGAACAAGTTTATGGCAGATTTATTTGAAGAGAGTAAAATAAAAAAAGTTGGAGAATTGCTAACACAAATCAGCAGGAGAAGGAACAACCTTCTTAAAAATATTAAAGATCATATGATATGATTTGAGTAATTGTACTTCCATATTTCAGTCCCATAGGCCATATTTGGGTCTCGCAGATAATTAAAATCTTTCATTTCATTTCAGTCTCGCGGACGTAATTAAAATCTTTCATTTCATTTCAATATTTGGGTCTCGCGGACGTAATTAAAATCTTTCATTTCATTTCATCTTCACATGGTCATATCTCCCTCAGTAGTAATGACTATTCTTTTAAAAGCTTTTCAAATTTCATACAAAATGACATACGGATTATGTAAAAATATAACTCTTGAAAAATAATTTGTTTTTTTTTTTAAATATCCCTATCATATATCACTTATCAAAGTATAATATACCTCGTCATACAATCTAAACCTTAAACCTGAAATCTCTATTTAAAGTTTCAAACGACAAAGATAAAAATCATACAATTGGTTGACCACTACTTCCTTATGATCTTTTGGTTAAATTTTATTTAAAAATTTCGTTCATACCTCCTCTTCTTCTACTTCCCACGACATAAAATACACGCACGTCATTGATGATGTGTTCTCTCGCACAATGACAAATATAAGGCCAAAATACGAGAAGGCTCGTTGGCCGTGGAACTTGGACAAGAATCGAGATGCAGATTTCATTGCCAAGTGGTCCCAAAACTCTAGCCAGTCCCCGTTGTAGGAGATTTCATTGCCAAGTGGCCCCAAAACTCTAGCCAGTCCCCGTTGTAGGTAAACCTTCCTTGTCCAAGCTTTGGTGAAGTTCCGTGTTGAACTATAATTAGAAAACTGACAATCAGAATAGATAATATCCGTCTACCTGGCAGGCTCATCAATCCGGATGTAGGAGTTCAGCTTCAAACACAGTCGAGCCATTCACGCAATCTCCCTTTAAAAGGAAACGAATCCCCTATTCCTTCTCATCCTCAACACAAAGCCGAAGTCGGAGCCGCATCTACGCAGAGAACAAAGGAAGACAAAGCAAAATGGGTTTGGCCGATGGGAACTTTAAGTTAGTGGGCTACAACAACTTTGTGCGCCACAATCCCATGACCGATCGCTTTGCGGTCAAAAAATTCCATCACATCGAGTTCTAGTGCGGCGACGTCACCAACACCTACAGGCGCTTCTCATGGGGTCTCGGCATGCAATTGGTCGCCAAGTCCGACCAGACCACCGGCAATCAGACCTACTGCAGTTTTGCCCTACAATCCAACGACCTCGTTTTTGTATTCACGGCGCCCTATTCCTCCAAAATCGATCAGAGCACCACCAGGCCGCCCCATCCGACCTTCGATTCCGAGGAGGCCCGCTCGTTTTTCGCCAAGCACGGCCTGGCCGTTCGCGCCGTCGGAATCCTCGTCGAAGACGCCGAAGACGCCTTTGAAAAGAGCGTGGAGAACGGCGCCGTTGCCGTCCTGAAACCCCACGTTTTGGTGGACGAGGCCACCGGCGGAAAGGTTTGTATTTCAGAGGTCAAACTCTACGGAGACGTCGTTTTGCGCTATGTGAGTAAACAGGGGTTTGAGGGACCCTTTTTGCCCAATTACGAGCCTGTCCAGTCCCTCCCGTTGTCGTATGGGCTGGTTCGGCTGGACCACGCCGTCGGGAATGTCGAGATATTGGAGGATAACATTGCATATGTGGCCAAATTCACCGGATTTCATCGCTTTGCGGAATTTACGGCAGAGGATGTGGGGACTGGAGAGAGCGGGTTAAATTCGATGGTTCTGGCAAGCAATAACGAGATGGTGTTGTTGCCTATGAACGAGCCGGTGTTTGGGACGAAGAGGAAGTCGCAGATTCAGACTTATTTGGAACACAACGAGGGCGCCGGATTGCAGCATCTGGCTCTCATGTGCGTTGATATATTCTCCACTTTGAAGGAGATGCGAACACGAAGTGATATTGGGGGGTTTGAGTTCATGCCGAAACCCCCGCCGACTTATTATAAGAATCTGCGCAACAGGGTTCCGGATGTGTTGACAGAGAAGCAGATGGAGGAGTGCGAGGAATTGGGGATTTTGGTTGATAGGGACGATCAGGGAGTCCTTTTGCAGATTTTCACAAAGCCTCTTGGAGATAGGTACGCATTTTTTTTATATTATTAGCTAATAGATTTTGATTTTAGCAGTTTTCAGAAAAGAAAAAAAAAATTGTGGATGTGGGTTTCTATGCCTGTGCATGCCCCGATTAGTTTGTTTTCCATTGGATTCCTGAGTTAGTAAGGGTTTTCGATTTGATTTGGTTTGTTGATTGTATTTTGGAAGGTGGGTTGTTAAATCCTGTGGCATGTAATGTAATGGCGGTGGAATTATAAATGTGTGTACAGGCCTACTATATTTATTGAGATAATTCAACGACTGGGCTGTGTGCTGACCGATGAAAACGGAAAACCCTATCAAAAGGGCGGGTGCGGAGGATTTGGCAAGGGCAATTTCTCAGAGCTGTTCAAATCCATTGAGGAATACGAAAAAACTCTCGAAGGAGTCAGATCCTAGGCTTAGGCTTAGGCTTAAAGCTGGTTGAAGAAGCGCCTACTGCAACTTTTCCTGCTGTTTTGGATATGTGGCTTACTATTAAAATCAAATTTCAGTCAGGTTTTTGGGCTCTCGTTTAGAGAACTAGGAATAAACCATTAAGACATGCGTATGTATGTGTATTATACGTGTATTGCCGTCTGCGATTGCGATTGTGTTATGTAATCGACCGAATGTGTGTTTGTGTTAAAATATTTGGTCTGATTTTGTATATTCTTATTTACGTAATTGTTTGTTTGATTTTTTAAATGGTAATTGTTTGTGTGGTCAGGCATTTATTGAGAAGATACCTATGTTCAATTGTTGGGGCAGCTTATTTATTTGCAAAGTAGCTGAATGTATAAATTCTTAGCAATCATATTCAAATTGAACAACAATAACAAAATAATAAACTTATAAACTTACTGTAAATATAATCAACTCCCTTATTAATATTGCCATTAATTTGACTGTTGAGCTGAATTGTGTCTTTTCCTTAACTAAGTTGTTCTAGTTTAACGTAAGTTCTCTTATATATAATTTTTTTTATAGATCAGAATTTTAAATTTTTTATTTATTTTTTAAAAGTTTTGATCATTAAATTTATTTAAATTATATTTAGTTTTTAAAAATCTTAAACCAGCTCAAATTGTGTCTATCAAAATTGTTAAAACTAAAGATATTTTATGACTTATGGTTTATTTAATTAATTTTGATTTTACTTTTCCTATATGTTCCCGGAGGAGTTTTAGAATGAATTTTATTTAAATGTGATTTATGGGTCTTATAATTAATGGTCATAATTTTTTTTTAATATAAAATTAAACATGATAGTATTATATAATTATATGTATAAGTAAATTATAAATGTTTTTACAAAATAATGTAAATGATTTTTTAGACTTAGATGGCATTATGGTACACATACAATGGTCTCGATAATAATGATTTTTAAGGCTTAAATGGCATGCTGGTACACATACAATGGTCTCAATAATAATGATTTTCATGATGAGATGAGATGGAGTTTCAGTCTTGATTTGGACGCTATATAGTATGCATATACTTATTTGAAGAATTGTATTCATTTGTGTTTAAATTTGTATTTAAATATAAAATAATAATTGAAGTAAGATAAAAAAGAATTGTAATATGATAGATTTGGGTAACTTGTCTTAGCTCACAATTTTTACCTTTGGTTTTGTTGGTACTATTTTTTGTGAAAGGATTATAAATCTTAGGTACATTCGAACAATGAAACAAAGCAACAAATTTGGTTAGAGTTTTCGTGAAAGGGATTCAAACCTTAGGTGCCTTCAAGTGTTAAAGGAAGAGGGTTGTTCATAGATTGTTTCTTCAGTTTGTAAGAAAGCCTCTACGGTCAGAATAAATATCTCTTAGGGATCTTTGAATTTGCGGGTGGATGAACCGTTGACCTCTATCAGGATTTTAGAGGATGAATTTGGGTTGGATCTACTTGATCATGAAGCTTGAATAATTATCTGCAAACTCAAGGGTAAAAGATTAGGCCTAGAGGAGCTTAAATGATACATTAAAGATTGGTGGACCAGTATAGAATTCCAAGTAACTCTCCTACCCAATTTTTTTTTTTTTGTTTCCTTTTCTAATTTAGCAGATAGAGATGAGGTAATGGATTATAGTTATAATTGGTTTTTTAGACAAATGGATGTCTATATAATACCTTGGACTCTTAGTTTCAACCCCTTTACAGAAGAAGTTAATGGCTTCCCAGTCTGGGTGAATCTTTATGTTCTCCTTGTGGAGTTTTGGGGACAGAAGATAGTCACGAAAATTGGTAATGTCATTGGTGCATTCCAATATATCAATGCCCAAATAGAGGAAAGTAATATTTATTCAATAAAATTAATATGAGTAAAGCAAGATTGGGTGTTCGAATGGATGTTTCAGTTCTTGGACCTCAATCTATTACTATCTCCTCAAGCAAAGGGGAATGGATCCAAAATATTGAATATGAAAACTTCTTCCTAAGATGTTATGGTTGTTAGCAATGTGGCCACCTAAAGAAGAGATACCTGAACATTCGACCATGCTTTGATTCCTCCTTGGTGCAGAAGGCCCTACATGCGAAAGATTAAAAACCTTCAAATGTCATAGTTCAAAAGAAAGAAGCCCATCCTCCAAATGCACCAATTGTCCAGTAAGAAGTATGCGAGCAATAGAAGACTCAACCTCAAAAGGAGAATTTGAATTAGATAATTGATAAAAGCCAAATGGTTAGACTCAACCCCAAAAGGAGAATTTGAATTAGATCATTGATAAAAGCCAAATGGTTACTAAAGACCATCCAAACGATTCCATGGAAAAGATTAGCATCTCAGATGATATTCTTGAAGCTAATTATGAAACAATCGATGATGATCAATTTTCTAAAAATGAAGATCCTATAAAATGTGTTACAACTAGATATTACCTCAGGATCTTGAAGTGCAAAAATGCATTCTTAGATCTTGCCATTCTACAGGAGGAATAACCTCTGCTACAAAATAAAAATAATCGAACCGATTTCCTCTTTGATGGATGATTGATATGTTTATGTTTGTTTTCCTTCTATTTGTTGGCGTTACATGTCATGTAAGGGTTGTTCTTGTTGTTAGTTCCTTAAAAAAAAAAAAAGGAGTTGATTATGGAAACTTAGCAGTTTGAGGAAGATGGAGAATATCTTTGATAGAAAAGCAAAGATAGGTATGCTTTAATTAACTTGTTAGAAATGTAATGAGAGCAATGTATTGTTTTGTTTTTGTAATGGGAGTGGCCCCAATAAAAGCCACACATAGCTTATTAAAAAAAAAAAAGCTATGAAATATTATGATGTTGAGCTTTTTGCCTTTATAGAATAATTTTTTAATAGTAATTGTAAACAGATCTATGTTAATTTTTTCCCTTGAATGTTAAGACTTTGAAATTTAGAATAGGAGGTCCAAGGTTTGGATCCAAAAGTAGGTAGGATTGAACACCATACTCCATCTTCTATTAAAGCTTTTGATCTCATAGATTGTTTTGGTATCATGGGTGTAATTAAAGTTATTTTAAACATAAAATTATTAATATTAGATTAAGTTTTTCTAAAGAAAAAAACACACCAAAAAATTAAATTGATGGGAAAAATAGATTACATCTTTGGCCTTTCTAGGCCAAAAGGCCTTTTAGCCAAGATTCAACAGAGGAAACATAAGAATGATCTTTTTGAGTTGGGGAACTAAAATACCCTGACTGAACCAAAGAGAAGCTAATACAAAGTAAAAAGGAACTAGGTACCTCTAGTACTGGAGCCATCCAGAGAAAGGATAGATAGAAGAGCATCCCTGATTTGCGAAGCCCACCATCTAGGAGGGTGGCCATAGCAAGTAAGATCACCTTTGTCCAATGCCCAATTAGCTAAAGCATCAACAATCCTATTCTGTTCTCTGACCACATGATTGTATTCAACTTTCAAAAAGCCCATCTGGATTAATTGAATCTTCTCAACAATTCTTTTTATTCTCCAATCAGCCTTATGATTCTTAGAAGGAGTCTTCAATAGATTAATCATGACTTGGGAGTCGGATTCAACCAACACCTTTTGCCATCCAACCTTAGCAGCCTCTCGAAGGCCTCTAAGGATACCATACCCCTCAACAAGGTTATTGGAAAGGATACCCAAATTCTCAACAAAAGTGAAAACCAGGGAACCATCTAAAAGTCTACCAATTCCTCCTACACTAGCTTTTCCAGGGTTCCCCCTAGAGGCTCCATCCGTATTGACTTTTCCAAAATCCTTAGGAGGAGGCTACCAATTCCTTGTTCTATCCATATTTCGATTACTCACATTCCCTTTAAGTTGGTTTCCAATAGTAGAGTGAATCTTCAATCTTTGCATTACTTGATCCCATCGTTGGTGGGAGTCCTGGGGGTGATTAAGGAGTTGTTGGACCGATTCAGCTAAGTTGGCAATGGTATTTTGCCAAATATAGTGAATATCCTTCCTTTCCTATTTGAAAATCTGGTTGTTTCTTTCCTTCCAGATATTCCAAGGCAGGATGGTTGTTCCCATCCAAACTAACTGCCTAACAAAATGATCAACAACCTCCTGTTTAGGCCAATCCCTCCATAGTTGTTCAAGAGTAGAAAAATTGGACCATTGTAAACCGAGTAAGATAGCCATTCTCCTCCATAACTCAAAGGCTAAGGGACACTCAATAAAAATATGACTAAGAGTTTCCACATTCTTTCCACACATTTCACATCTAAACGGGCCATGAAAGCCATGTTTCATAAGTTGCTCACTAGTGAGCACCCTTCGATGCAATAAAATCCAAATAAAAAACCTCACCTTAGGCCAGAGCTTTTGAGCCCACAATTGTGTAAATATGTCATAGGATTAGTTGGGATTATTATGGCATAAGGCCAAATAACCTTGAGCAATTGTATACTCACCCTTAGTAGTGTTGTTCCATCCAAAACAATCCTTATCATGGGACCAAGAGAGAGATCTCATATGAAGGGTGCATTGGATATCTTTCCTTTGCCTTTCTAGAATTTGAATAGGCTAGTCCTCAATAGGGATCCAATATCTACCAACCTCTAAATTACCAGTCTGGTATCAATAGTAATTAGCTACCTTTATCCAGTTAGCTTGGTGTAGCTCCTCCATCCAGGGCCTCCAATCAGGGAACTGAGTTATCAAAGGTTGGTGACCATCCCAAGAATCTATCCAAAAATTTACCTGTTGACCATTATGAATGATCCAAAATAACTTCTTCTTTATCAAATCCTCACCAGTCCTAAGAACCACCAAAATGGGAGAACCTCTGGTAGGCAATTGATAGCGAACAAGGTCTTCAAGACTTTTGTTTTCAACATATTTAGCATGAATATTTTTGGCCCATAGAGCATTGGGGTTATTCAAAATCCTCCAATACAACTTTGCAGCTAAAGCCTTATTGTTTTTAATAGCATATCAGAATCCTAACCCCCTTCATGCTTGGGAAGGCATAAAGTATCCCATTTCACCAAGGCCCATTTTCTTTTCTCCTTAGTACCACTCTAGAGGAACCGATGATTGATTTGATCTAGTTCTCAAAGAACTACCTTTGGGATATTCAACATAATAGAAACATAAATAGGTATAGCTTGAAGGATTAATTTTACCAAGGTAATTCTTCCCCTAGATGAAAGCCACCTATTGGTCCACTTTCCAATTTTCCCCTTTACTCTATCCAACAACCAATTCTATTCTTTTTCTCTAGATATTGATAGGAATGCCTAAATAAGTGATCGAAAGGGAGGCCTTCTTATATCTTAATTTATCTAGAACCATGGATTCTTGTTTGGGAGAGTAGTGAAAGAAAATGACTTTTGATTTATCTTCATTGATCAATTGCCCCGTAGCATTAGAGAAACAACTAATGATTTGTTTAATTCTAGAGGCTTCCTTAATCGTAGCTTTACCTAACAGAGTAGAGTCATCAACAAACTGAAGATGAGAGATAGGCTTGGCTCCATGAGCAATGGTAACTCCCTCAAGGGTTCTATTTTCTCTATTTTTGGTCATAGTCCTGCCCAAGCATTCAACAAGAATGATGAATAAATAAGGGGAGAGGGGGTCACCCTGCCTAATACCTCTGGAAGCTGGGAATAACTATGAAGGGCAGCCATTGATAAGAACTGAGTAGGACACCAAAGAGATACATCCCATAATCCAATCTGTCCAATCCTGAGAGAAGCCAAATTGCCTCATTACTTTGATGAGGAAGTGCCAATCCACTCTATCATAAGCTTTGGATAAGTCTAAATGGATGAACATAGATGGAGATTTTTGTGCTTCCATGGAATGGATGGCTTCTTGAGCAAGAACTATCTCATCCACAATCTGTCACCCTTCCACATAACCTCCTTGTTCAGGGGAAATAATCTTATGCAAAAGTGGTTTCAGCCTCTCCACCATGATCTTGGTAATGATTTTGAGAAGAACATTACATAAAGCTATTGGTCTAAAAGTTGAGATATGTTCTGCATCTTGAGCCTTTGGGACCAGAGCTATATAAGTTTTATTGATTACCTTCAAAATTTCTTTGGCCTTCCTGGCTTCTTCCACCACCTCTAATAAATCAACATGAAGAATATCCCAGAATTCTTGGTAAAATTCGATGGGAAATCCATCAGGCCTCGAGGTCTTCCCTTTTTGCATTTTAAAAACCACTTGTTGAAGCTCATTGATAGTAACTAGAGCAGTCAAAATAGAGTTCTCCTCAAAAGTGATAAGAGTAGGGATCGCTTGAAGGATATTCTATTGAGAAGTCGAGTCAAGAGATGCAACAATGAACAGTTTGGAAAAGTAGTTGACCATGATAGACTTCATGCCATCCCAAGTGTGGATAGAGTCTCCAAAATCTGATTTCAGGGAAGAAATAAAGTTGTGCGATCTACGGGCTAGAAGAGATTTGTGGAAGAATTTTGTGTTTCGATCTCCTTCTTTGAGCCATTGGATCCTAGATTTCTGCTTCCATAAGAGCTCTTCTCTTTTTCCCATTCCTCCAATTGCATTGTGAGTCTAATTTCATCTATACTTCTACTCTCAGTGAGGCCATCTAAATGGATTTGTTCATTCAACTCTTCAAGTCGAGCAATCACTTCTTGTTTCTTCTACCTGATATCTCCAAACTCCTCCCAATTCCAAATCTTGATTTTGGATTTGATGTATTGCAACCTTTTGGTGAAATAGAACATCTTAGTCCCATACCTTGGTTTACCTTCCTACCACCATTGTTGCACTTGGGGTCTGAAGGAACTATCTCTGAGCCACATTAACTAAAATTGAAAGGGTAAGAAACTGACATTGGTTTTCCACATTTCAACCATGACTGGCCAATGATCCGAACCAACATTGTTAAGAGTTTTCACCTTAGGAATGTGTCCATGGATTAAGAAATTGTCAGAGAACAAGAACCTATCCAATCTCTCCATGATACAAGTTGAGCCTTACCTTCTGTTAGACCAAGTCATGAGGCCATTATCTGGCTGGATGTCCACAAGGTGAAGGTTTGCAATATATTCACTCATGAGGTCTGTGCTCCCATCCAGATTCCTATTTCCCCCCTCTTCTCATCTAGAGAGAGGATGGTATTGAAGTCTCCTCCGATCAAGACCCAAGCTTCAGGAAAATGGGAGATAATATAAGTTATATCCTTCCATTATCTCCGCTTTTCCTCCAAAGTAATCGGAGCGTAAACAATCAAGCAGAGCATAATTTGGTTAGATTGTCTACTTTGTGCAGCCACAACCAAGAGACCCCAACTACCAACCATATGGTGAATAATGATCTCTTTTGGGTCCTAGAGGCAAGCAATGCTGCCAAAAGCCCCATGGGAGTTGAGGGAAGCCACTTTCCTAGCCGACCAGATTTTACTTGCAATTGACTCCATTTCCTCTATTGACATCTTTGTTTCTTGAAGGAAAACCAGATGTGGTTGGTTTGTCTGAATCATTCTTCTAATTTTATTTTGTTTTGAAAGACTCCCTTTGAGTCCTCTAATATTCCAAGTGATGATCTTCATTAATAATGGGGCTAAAGATGTTGGTAAGGGCATTAATCTTACCTTCCTCTACAAGCTTTTCACCTTCTTTTACCATATGATGTTGATTAGTCTTGCGGCCTACCTTTTGGTTAGTGTCCATCTTCATTTTTTTTGCCTATTTCTTGTCTTACCCCAATTGAATCTGGGATAGCTTCTAACCCTGAAGTATGCATATACGAAACCAAAGCATTATTGGAAGGTTCAACAAAGTCTGTCTTGGGGTCTGAATTATTTGAAGTTTTAACATTTAAAAGATTGTTCTTCTTGTCTATGTTTTCTCCCTTATTTTTCTATTGAAAACCTTTGATTTGTTGGTTTGTCTCTGAGTCCTTCCCTGCATCTTTAAATTGTGTTTCTAAGATTTCTGTCTCCATTATGTCCTCTTCCTCACCCAAGAGGTTATTTGTGGAAAGAATTCCAAACATATTAGTTGACAACATCGCTTGATCCTTCATAACTATTTTTTTTAGTGTTCTTCTTCTTAGGCATTTGGAAACCTGCTAAGTTCGTGTCCTCTTTCTTTTGATCTAGAATCTTATTTGGACAGACACTAGCCAAATGACCATATTCATGGCAAATTCTACAATGGAAAGGAATGTTCTCATAGTCCACCACCTGCTCCCAAGTGTCCTCCCCAAATTGTAATGAGATATTTTCTGGAAGGGGTTTGTCGAAATCCATTAAGACACAAATTCGAGCATAAATAATGTGTTCAAATTTGTGTGTACAGTCAACAATCATCATGAAAGTTCCAAGGGAGTTTTCGATTGTAGAAAATACAACCAGATTCTAGAATTCAACTGGGAGGCCAAAGAGTCTAACCCACACAGGTCCTGTAGAAGGCATCTCTTCTTCGACTTTAAATTTAGTGTGCCAAGGCTTCATGAAAAGCCCCACCCTTCCAAAGAACCAGGGACCCCCTTGAAATATTTTCTCTCTATCTTCATCATTAGCAAAAATAACAAGAAAATAACCATTGGGATAAACAAAGATTTGTGTCTCACCTTTTGTTTTCCAGTATTTTGCAGCCCACACTTTGAAAGCAGATAGGCTCAAATGGAAACCCAAGAAATGACAAATCAATCCTCTTCTCTCCAGATCTTCTATGCCATCCTGAATGTCGCCCATTTTTAGCTTAACTATTGGGGTTCCATCAACTGCTCTTAGACATCCCGACTCAATTTTTTTAGGATCAATCTTAGGCATTCTTAGAGGTCTACGAGAAGCCTTAAGATTAATGTTAGCATTAGGCTGGGACTGTCCACCATGGAGGGCATCCCTAAAATTCATTTTTGGGGCCGAATCCCTAAAATCCTTACCCTTGAAAGGGGTTTCCATAGTGGATCTATTTTGGGGGTGTTCCTTAGCATCGGGATTGCTTGAGTTCTGAACCATTTTTTTTTTTCCTAAGGAGGCTTCTCTTATTTGGTCTGCAACTTGAAACTTGTTTCTGGGTCTCTTTAATCCATGCCTTGGACGTCGAGGAAAGGTGTGATTTTCGCTTTTTTTTGGGCAACAAATTGGAAGCAGTTTTCAATCAAGTCCGTAGCATGAAGATTTGCTGAATGATAGATTCCTAACCCATCGTGGGTCTCCTACAACATATCCCGCATTTATCTTGAGCAAAAACAACAAAAAAGCTGGCCGCTAGGGCCCGTAGGCCCCGAAATACAACCTCTGTTGCTCCTTGCGCTCGACACATAGATGAAACCCTCGCACAATCACCTTCGAAACCCTAGCTTCAAAAATGATTAGAAAGGAGTGAAATATTAGATTAAATTATATGTTAAAATTTATGTGAAATATTGCAATGAATTATATATTATCATTTTATAAAATTCTTTGTTTTTAAAAAATTATATATATATATATATATATATATATTGAAGATAAAGTACAATGGGTGGCACAACTGGGGGCCACACTCTAAGGGGGTACAATGGGGGCCATGCTACTCGTGATTTGAACTTGGATAACCTAGATAACAGTCCAACGACATACCACTATGATGTCCTTGTGGTACACATTTTATATTTCAAGGTTTTTTAAAATTTAAATGGATTTAATAGGAAAGTGTTAGTATTTTAAATAAGGTTCAATTTCATCAAATGACTAGCTCAACTAGTTAAGATTCCTTAAGATTTAATGAGGAGACCCAAGTTCAAATTTTGACAAGTGACAAATGGATAATATCCAAGTTGTTGTAATACTACTATGAGGTGATGATGTAATATGGTGGGACCTATTTTAATTCCATATAACCAACTGGAAAAAAATAAGGTTTACAATTTTAAGAGTATATACTTATACATACTACAAGTGGGGCTTTTGTGATTTTATTTTTCCAAAATAATAATAATGGAAAAACAATCAAGACATACTTTCCTTAACAATAAGAGAAACTCCTTTAAATCACTCTGTTTTTGCTCCCTTCCACCTATACCTACTTCATTTTTTAAGAATGAAAGCTTTTACAATTAGTAACTTTTCAAACACCTAAGCCTCCTAATTCTTTTACCAATCCATGTATGTTTTAGATCAACATGCTTTTTTTCCTTTTCTTTTTTTTTTGTCTATGCATGCACCCTTTTTTTTCTTTGCATGTTGACCTTTTACATTGCATATTATTATTTTTTATAATGTATTCAATGCTTAATATAAAAATACAACTGTAGAAATTGAAATTATTTTGGCCCAAGACTTTTTAATTTGGAAACTCCTTCTTGCCTTAGATCCAGATCACTAACTATACTTATTGGAGAGAGACTCAAAGACATGAGGTTGATGAGCATCAAAAATGCTCATATTTTTGTATGAGTTTCTAACATTTTTTGTGCGGTAATATTATCAGAGTTGTATCTTTTTATGAGAATTTATATATATTTAATGGAAATTATGCATATCACCTAACTTGTGTGATAAGTGTGTTTTGTGTGTAGATTTGGTTATTTTTGTCATCTTCTGCATGATCTCATCGAGGTCCTACTTGGACCTGGCACATTTATGTCTTAAGGAGCTAAGGTATATCAAGGCAAAAGGCGCCTTGATCCCATTGATGGGAGGCACCTTGATCCCGTTGAGGGAAGGCACCTTGATCCCGTTGATGGAAGGCACCTTGATCCCATTGAGGGAGGCGCCTTGATCCCATTGAAGGAAGGTGCCTTGATCCCATAGAAAGGCACCTTGATCCCATTCAATGGAAGGCACCTTGATCCCATAGAAAGGTGCCTTGATCCCACCTTGCTCCCGATGGAGGACACATTTGCTGCGTTGACCAGAGTTGACTGTTGACTCCACGTAAGACACTAATTTTGGGTAAATGCCAAAGTGCATTAGCTATCCTATTCTTATAGGAGGGAAATAGAATAACCACCTACTAAAGCAGAACACGAACGATGATAAAGCAGAACCAAAAAATCTACTACTCCCAAAAAAGGACAAAAGTGTTGTTCGACTATTTTGATTGTATCTATTACTGCACCTGAACTATCTTGATTTAGAATGTAGCAGATTTTCTATCGTAACAACATTGTAATAGAAGTTTTGTGTGTGTTATATAAATACACAAACTTCTCTTAGAGATATATATATTATCATTGAAGAGAACTAAAGGATATTGTACTGCAATTTTATAAATAAAAGTTCATTCGAGAGTTTTCTCATCCGCGTTCAGTCTATAGAGTTTAGCTGGGTGGAAGCTGTTGGAGCCTGGGCCCACTCCTAGCTAGTATTCCTCCCCTTCTTCTTCTTTGCTTTCTAGTTAGATTATTTTATTTCTGGTGTGCTGCATTTTATTTTTGCAAGTTCTTTTATTTCTACAAGTTTATTTATTTCCAACTTTCTTTTATTTCTGCACAGTGTGGTGTGATTTCTTTTCTATAATTTAATTTATGCAAGTTTAATTGGTGTGGATGAATTAATGCTATCTCAACAAACACTCCCCCAATGATAGAACTAGTGGACTCATCTCCATAGGTGTTGTAATTGATCTCAACTTGGTGCTTCACAAGCTTACGAGTTTCCCTGGGTTGACAAGTAAATGAAAGGGCTGTGATAGAAATAGGAAGAAATTAACCAATGTTTTTACCCCAATATTTTGGCATCATTGTTGAGGAAGTGCCAATAGTAGATTTTATTACAATACCTTAACCTTTCCACCTGATTTTGTATGAGTCCATTGAGAAATAGAGGACTAGATGGTCATTTCGTAAAGAGAAATAGTCCACAAGAAAATCCTGAACCAACTACAAATTTTGAACCTGAACTAGAGTCCCCATAGTCACCCCCAATAGTGCATTGGACTGAACACCCAATTTTTGCACAAGGCTCTTCCACATATTATCATCCAAGAAAAGAGTGGATCATACAAAATCCTCTGTTTAAAAGAACTCCTTCTGAAGAGGATTTGTTGTGGAAAGTTGTTGAGGATGAAACCATTACGCCAGCTGACTTGCAGACTCTTGTGTAGAAAGTTCAAAATTATTGGAAGGCCATAGAAACTGCTTTAGAGACCACATTCCTTGAAAATATGGCTGAGGAAGAAGAGGTATCAACCAACTTTAGCTTCCCGATAGAAGAAGCTAGGGGAGATACAAAAATGAAAAATATATCCCCTGCTCATCTTCCTACCTTCAAAGGATCCCCAACAGAAGACCCTGAGCTATTTTTGTTTAAGTTTGATGTTTTGTGCAGGTCTATGGATTATAAGTCAGATGCCCAAAAGTTGAAGTTATTTCCTTCAACATTGGATGGTTCAGCCCTACGTTGGTTCATCGGCTTGGGCAATAAATAGATCACCACCTAGGGGAGATGAAAAATATCTTTTTAGAGCAATACCAAGATTTTGGTAGAGCATGGGATTCTAGGGAGGAAGTCCTGAACATGACCCAGAAGGAAGATGAATCCTTGGAGGAATATTGGGATAGATTCAACTTCAATTTGCAAAGGTCTCCCCATGCAAAGCTAAGCGATAAGTCCCTCAAGAGCATTTTCTTGAGAGGACTTACCAACGAATCTCTTGAAGCCTTGAATATGATCTTTGGAGGGGATGTTTACCAACACCAGATGTCTGACATTCGATAGTTATGTCAGAATTACTCTCGAAGAAAGGGTAAACCAACTTCCAAGACCATGAAGGCAACCACCTCAGTCACAAAGATAGAGATAGGCAACATGCTAGAAGACTTAAAGAGTGAAATGCTTTCTTCCCTAGCATTACAGATGGACACTCTCCTATTGGAGAAGAAGAAACAAGAAAATAAAGTTGTGTTAGCCTACTACTATCTGAAGTGTAGAGGGAAACATGCTAGGAATGCATGTTCAAAAAATAAATTCAGGGTGTGCATTGTTTGTCAAGAAAATCACAAGACCAGATTGTGTCCACAACTACCAACTGCCAAGGAGGATGCTAAAGTTTTGGAAGCATACTTCATGGGGAACTGAAGAAATTGGTAGCAACCCCCTATGGGGAATATGCCAGCAGGAATGCCACACTATGGAGGAGGCCATTACATGCCACAAGGGCAGGCCCAACCACCCAATATGGGATGGTGGGGACAACCACCCTGGATGAACACCCCCCAAGGAGCCTCATTCTCCAATCAATACCCATGGATGCCATATCAGCAACCAGGGCAGCAATGGAGGAACTACGACACGTGGAATTTAGCTCTATAAAATGTAGTGCAAGCTCCACTATAACAAAGCCTACCAGCTCCTCCTATAGTGAGGCCTATGCAACTCCCAGCACAATCGATGATCAATCCTAATAATAAGATGAATCAGCCAACATATCAACTAGAAGGTGAGATGTTTCCTATGTACAATATTAGAAGTTGTAATCCTATACAACTATGATCAGGTAGACAGATAGGAGTAGAGGCTCCTCCCTTAATAGAAGAAGAGGATAATGTAGAAGAATCACCTCTGGTAGAAGAGGTTGATGAAGAACTAGTTGCTAAGAAAACTAAAGCCCCTTCATTTACCAAGAGGTTATAGGAGTAGAGGAAGCCAATATAGTCAGAGTTCGACATCCTTTCAAGCTTGAAGAATTTAATAGTAACCATCCCATTGTTTCAAGCTATAAGAGATATCCCGATTTACACCAAGGTGATCAAAGAGCTATGTCTGAGAAGGCCAGGATATAGGACAACCCAGACCATAAACATGGTGGGGAAGTTGGTAGATTTGATGCTAGGAAATACATGCCACCCCAAGTATGCAGACCTAGGCAGTCCAATCTTGACCATGAAAATAGGTGGTTGCTCATTGGCCAATACTCTAGTTGACTTGGGAGCAACCATTAACATCATGTCAAAAGAAACCATGCAAAATCTTAGGCTCACAAGCCTAAAACCCACCAAGATTATTCTACAACTAGTCGATAGATCGACGGTATCACCAGAAGGGATGTTGGAAGACATCATCATGATGGTGGATGCATGGGAATACCCAAGTAGACTTTTTGGTACTACAATCCAAGTCTAGATTGGGAGGCTATCCACTCATCCTAGGAAGGCCTTGGCTGGCAATAGTCGATGCTTATATAAGCTATCGAGATGGATAAATGATAATTTTAGATGGCCAAAATATCAAAATATTGACCATCTCTCCACCTACATAGTTCATGGACACATTAGAAGAACCCATTTGGGACAACCAGGATGAAGGAACATTGTCAATGATGTAGTCTATAATGGCATTGGATGAATTAGAATATGAAGCTGATGAAGATGATATTATTACAAACTTCCTACAAGGAGAATCCTCCCACATCACTCTAGAGTCACCACTAGTAGGCAGCCAAGATCACCACATCAGACAGATTGAAATTAAGCTTGGAAGAATATTGAATGTTAGTAATGAGCTGAAACCTACATAGCTGACTACATTAAAAGAAATATTAACCAAGCATCAACAAGCTTTCACCTGGGACTACTCGAACATGAAAGGAATAGCTTCAAAAATTTGCACCCATCGCATTTACCTTGAGGAACAAGCAAGTCTGATCAGTCAGCCACAATGGAGAATGAACCCCACCATGAAGGAGATAGTCAAAGTAGAATTACAAAAACTCTTGTCAATCAGATTCATCTATCCCATATCTAATAGTGAATGGGTGTCACCACTAGTGGTGGTACCCAAGAAGAATGGGAAATGGTGAATATGCATTGACTACAGGTTGCTGAACAAAGCAACTAAAAAAGATCACTTTCCACTACCATTCATCGACCAAGTCCTAGATACACTGGCAGGAAGGAAGTACTTCTCCTTTCTGGATGGATTTAGTGGGTATAATTAGATCCAGATCGAAGAAGAATATCAAGACAATATGACATTCACTTGTCCATGGGGAACATTCGTATACATAGTTCTACCCTTTAGAGAGCAATGCTGAGAATTTTTTTTGATATGATGGAAGAATCATTCAAGGTCTACATGGATGACTTCACCATTTATGGTGAGACCTTTGATGAAGCTATGACAAATTTAGAACGTGCACTCTAGTGGTGTGAAGAAAATAACCTATCCCTGAGCAATGAGAAATGCTTCATGATGATGCAAGAAGGGATAGTGTTGGGACACCACATCTCAATAGAAGGGATAAAAGTGGACAAGAAGAAAATTGAAGTCATCAAAGATCTACCCAGTCCCATGACACAGAGAGATGTTAGGAGCTTTCTTGGCTCCATTGGATATTACAGGAGGTTTATAGCAGACTTCAGCAAGGTCGCCAGACCCCTGCATGCACTACTATCAAAGAACATGGAGTTCATTTGGACAAAATACTATGAACAAGCCTTCCAAATATTAAAGGAGAAGTTGATCACTACCCCAGTGTTATGGGGCCCAAACTGGGCCATTCCATTTCACATTTACTCTGATGCATCCAACAATGTGATTGGAGCAGTCCTGGGACAAAAATATGGTAAAGAATTTTATGCCATCTATTACGTCAGCAAGAATCTAACTGGGGTTGAGTTCAATTACATGGTAACTAAGAAAGAGTTCCTTGCGGTTGTCCATACCATCAATAAATTCTACCACTACATTATGGGATACAAGGTCTTCATGCACACAGACCATGCAACCATCTGGTATCTGATGAACAAACCTGCAATCAGTGGTAGGATAATCAGGTGGCTCTTACTCCTACAGGAATTTGACATCACTATCATGGACAAACCAGGTAGAGACAACGTGGTTGCAGACTTTTTATCCAGATTAACACCACCAGATCATGCAGTCATGGAGGATCAATTCTTGGATGAACATATTTTTTCTCTGAGTGAGCAAACATCATGGTATGCAGATATGGCCAATTACTTGGCCATTGGTAGAGTATCTCCTACTCTTTCACCCCATGAAAAGTAGAAGCTAATAGAGAAGAGCATAACCTTCTCATGGATTGATGGCTACCTATTCAAAATAGGGCTCGATCAAATCATGAGGAGATGTGTCATTGAGCACGAGTTTCTAGAAATCCTCAAGGCTTGCCATAATGAACCTTGTGGTGGATATTTTGTAGGGAAGAGGACTACGTTCAAGATATTGTAGATCGGATACTACTGGCCTTCATTGTTCAAATATGCAATCAAATATGCAATTCAATGTGATGAATGCCAAAGGATGGGTAGACCAAATTTTAGGGATGAGATACCTCTCCAGCCGCACATTCACATTGAACCATTCGATAAATGGGGAATGGACTTTGTGGGGCCGATCAACCCACCATCAGCCAAAAAAGGTATATTTTGGTTTGCACTGACTATGTAACCAAGTGGGTTGAAGTGCAGGCACTAAAAGATTCTAAAGAAAGAATGGTGGTAGACTTCCTATTTTCACATATCTTCACAAGGTTTTGGGTGCCCATAGAGATCACAATCGATCAGGGGCCTCAATTTACTTCAATATTGATTTAGGAACTGATGCAACAATATAGAATTAGACAATAAAACCACCCCCTACCATCCGCAGGTGAATGGATAGGTCGAGGTTACCAATTGAGAGTTGGAGAACATCCTTACAAATATCATGTAGTAGCATATAAAGGATTGGGCTATGATATTACCAAAGGTAGTATGGGCCTATAGAACTACATGGAAAACAACCACTAGTTTCACTCTGTTCCAATTGGTATACGAGAAAAATGCAATGATGCCCATTGAGTTTGAAATCAAAACTCTTAGGACTATAATAGAATTGAACCTGAGTTTGGATGATGCATAGAAGGAAATGATTCAATAGTTGAATCAGTTGGATGAATATCGATTGGATGCCCTGCATAGAATATAAGTCATCCAGAGACAAAGGAAATAGTGGCATGACCGCCACATCAGATTGAAGTAGTTCAAAATAGGAGAATGGGTGCTACTGTATGACTCCCAATTCTAGGAATGAAAGGGCAAGTTGATGCAGAGATGGATGGGACCATATGAAGTGGTCGAACTAATCAATAATGGTGTTGTGCATGTCAAGACAATTGATGGCAGCAACACCATATTGACAGTCAATGATCACCAATTGCGATCGTACCACATATCTAAAAATCTTGTGATGGAGTCCAAGATAGGCATGGGGGAGACCCCATCCAATTAAAAACTTCTTAAAAATTTCTCAGCAAAAATAGTGGACACAGGATTGTCCACTTAAAAATAATTTATTCTTTAGTTTTTCTTTTCTTTCCTTGTGTTTTTGTTTTGTAGGCACAGTGCTCTGAATGCAAGCTACAGGCAGCTTGGGAAACCTAGGCCTAATAGGCACAGACTCCACTGAACTACATTTTACTACTTTTTAGTTTTTCTTGTTTGCTTTTGCAGGTGAAATGCCCTGAATGCATGAAGTAGGCAGCCTAGGAAACCTAGGCCTAATCGGCATAGGATCCATAAGCCTACATGATTTTTTTAGTTTTTTTAGCGGGACCTTGACTGTTTCCATCCAGAGGAGATAGTCACCGTCTGATATGAATGTGGGTGTTAATTTCTATAAAGAAAAAGGTACCCACCTCCATGTTTGGATGAAGCAGCTATTGACGTAGCATGTGAAGAAAGAAAATATTGGGGGGCCTGATCAACTCTACAATAATGACTACAGACACATCAACAACTGCTAACTTTTCAACAGCAAGGAGGCACCTTGATCCCATTTGGAGGAAGGTACCTTGATCCCATTGGCAGAAGGTGCCTTGATCCCATTGGAAGAAGGTGCCTTGATATCATAAAAAAAATGATTCAGGAGAAGGCACCTTGATCCCATTGATGAGAGGCACCTTGATCCCATCAAGTGAAGGTGCCTTGATCCCATTGAGGATGGTGCCTTGATCCCATTGATGGAAGGCACCTTGATCCCATACATTTGAGGTGTCTTGATCCCAGGCGCCTTGATTCCATAAACTTGAGGCACCTTGATCCCATATATTTGAGGTGCCTTGATCCCATACATTTGAGGTGCCTTGATCCTATGCCTTGATACCATACATTTGAGGTGCCTTGATCCCATACATTTGAGGCACCTTGATCCCAGGTGCCTTGATCCCATACATTTGAGGTGCCTTGATCCCAGGCACCTTGATCCCATACATTTGAGGTGCCTTGATCCCAGACCTTGATCCCATACATTTGAGGTGCCTTGATCCCATACATTTGAGGCACCTTGATCCCACTAGCAAGAAGGCACCTTGATCCATTTGAAGCACCTGCATAACTCAATGACATAGAGGAGTGGTTGAAGCCATGACATCACCCCACGTGATGAAAATTCAAATCACTCAAGAATTTATTGAGCAATCATATGAAAGGATTTTAGCACGTCCCAAGGCAACCAAAAAAGGGGTGTGCATCCTCCCACGTGAGCCAACCAGATTTCCTAATTTTTTGCATGAGACCTTGAATGAACGAAATTGTAGTACCCAAGGAGAATCGTCCAAAGAAATAGCCCACATGGGGAATACACCATTGTTCTTATCTCAGACTACCAAATCGGCATGCTCCAAATGCATGAATCACCAATAAGGTATGTGCATAATTTTTCTATTAAATATCTATATAATTTTCATAATTAGTACTCCTCTAAAAAATAGTGTCATCACAAATAAATCGACCAATCATTACTTGCCCACCTTGTCTAATATGACATGCCAATAATCAATCTGGGAAGCATATCTTCACAACCCCCAATGCAAACATAATTCACTGGATACGTGCCTACCTCCATAAGTAGGCACCTTCCTATGAAAGAAGGCAAGACGAAAGTAACGAACCAGTCCAGAAAGTGGAGGAGAATTGCAAAGGCCAAAATAATTGAGCAAATTCAGAATGGGGGGCAAGTCAAGGAATCATGGCCAGAAAAATAATGAACCCAATCATGTAGGATTGATTAATGAAGAAGTCCAAGCACAATTTGAGGTCATCGGGTGGATGGACTATTGTCGCCTGGTGAGCCAAAACTAGGATTTGGAAGTAGCCAAGGAATTTGTTGTAGCATTGGATGAAGGAGTCACATGCCTTCAAGGACTAGAAATTCTAGTCATGGAGGAATTCATAGCGGCCATCACTAACCTTCCCCTTATAGGAGAGTGAGTCTACAAGGAGGGAGCATCGGTCGTATGCATAGAGCAACTTCTGGGGCATGCACCCACAAACTTGGAGCGCTCAGGATTACCAAAGTAGAGTCTCCCAAAGCTCTGGCAGAAATTTTTTGAGCAAATAGCTAGGTTCTTTACTTGTATAGGTAAGTATACCCATCTGAACATGAATCACATGTGATTTTTGAGTCATTTGCTATACGAGAAGCAAATAAATATCCTATTCTACTTGGCTTGTGCCCTAAAGGATGAAGCAAGGTGGTATCAAGTAGGAGCGATCACTGCCCTAGCTCACCACAGGCTAATCTCAGCCCTGATATAGTACACTAAAGCACAGGGAGGCCCTAGAAACAAGAGAAGACAGGGCCAAAGCTTCTAATGCACAAGCTCAATTGGCCACTGAAGAGCCAAAAATAGAGTAGGAGGTTGAATTGTAGGAGACGATCATCATAGAAGGGTCAGTAGAAGAACAGCCATCGACCTCCCATGATGATACGATCGAAAGAGAGGAAGGGAAAATTCCATTACCCCACTCTCCACAAGTCAACACAGAAGTCAGGCTAGATATTCCTAGCTCCGACCAAGTGACTGACCACTCTCTACAGCTTAATGAAGAATTCGACATGAGAGTGCCTAGCCCTGATCAAACTGCCCATCATATAGAGCTTAAAAGAGGGAAAAAGTGACTAAGATGCCTGATCCTATCTATGACAATGAGGAGGAAGATACAAAAGTAGGGTTTGTGGCCCAAGTGCTATAGAATTTAGCCAATCAAAGTCCACCATGTCAGTAGACTTCGAAGGACCTACAAGAGCAGCTAGATTTGGCACTACAGCAAGTCCTTGCCTGGAAAAACAAACTCCAGGAGGAGTAGATATTCCTCAAGGAATTTAGGGAGACCACCACAAATAAGTAGCAGGAATTCAAAGGTACTATATTCCAACTACAACAGATGGTGCAACAACTGACAAAGGAGAACCAACGATTGAAGGTTAGGTAGATGGGGAGAACAAATGCAGGCACCCAAATAGATTAGGCAATGGAGGTACCCATGACTTCTTCAAACTCTCTAGAGAGAGTTGTTTCATCTAGCCCATACAGGTCAGATGCGGGGAATGAAGAAGTCGAAGCAGGGGACTATTCTTTCATTTTGGCCAGAACGACTGTTGAAGGATAGGGGAACTCTATTTTTCAAATAGAGCCCCCTGTAATCAAAATCCTTGATGATAAGGATGAGCAGTCAGTCCCCATCCAGTAGTAGGATGAGGAGTAGAGCATCAAAGTAGAGACACCAACACACCAACAATCGGTGCACTCTGCAGAGGGGCCAACAGATCAGTCATCGACTACGGCATTGGAGGATGAACAAAATATGGGGGAGATGGCTGATGAGATGACTACAAAAAATTAGGGGCCTAAATTTTCTATCAGTAGAGAAGAAGCACCTATTGCAGAGGAGGACAACATCCCCTCTCACTCTACTACACCAACAATCCCGTTGAGGCCCAAAAAGAAAGCAACCAAGGCACCACAACAGAGGCCCAAAAAGAAGGCAAAAATCACAAAGGCAGGGGCCCAACCAACTGATAGTTCAGATGAAGAATGGGCAAGGGGGCTGCAACATTTTTCCAATCAGCAGGAGCAGTTCAAAAAGCTCCAAGAAGAATGTGCAGTAACAAAATCAGCAAGGAAAGCCTTCAAGAAGGTTGCAAGAGAGCCCGAGATTACTGTTGACCCTGCTTCGAAGAAGCAATTCTGGTGGGTATATGGGTCAGTTTGAGGGTAACCTTCCAGAATGAGAAAATATTTGGAGAGATATGGAGTATTTGGGCTGGAGGTAGAGGCCATTGCAATAGCAAAAGAAAATGTTGGCCTCTCTCTAGAAGTGGCCCGGATGTTTAGGGCCAGAGTAGTAAAATGGGAATGGGATGATTTAGATATCCCACTAGCAGAGCTTTGACCTCAACACATTGATCTCTAGAAGGAGGCTGAATCAACATTTCAGAAAGGGAACCCCACCTTTACTGGCTACTATGCAAAGGTGGTCAAGGGAAAAATAACTTATGATATAGAACCACCCAACACAGGTGCAGGGCCCAGCAGAATAGGTAAACACAATCAACGCAACCAAAAGCTGCCACAAGGAACCAACGCCCCTCAGCAAGGATGTAAGCCCAGAGATAAAGGAAAAGCTAAAGTCACCACCCAAAAGAGGAAACAGAAGAACAAGGCCTACTGGGAGGGGGTCGACAGAATAGGGAATTACCAGTTTTAGGTGCCACGAGGACGTGGCACTCGATAGGCATGGGGGGATGATGAGCATCAAAAATGCTCATATTTTTGTATGAGTTTCTAACATTTTTGTGCGGAAATATTATCAGAGTTGTATCTTTTTATGAGAATTTATATATATTTAATGAAAATTATGCATATCGCCTAACTTGTGTGATAAGTGTGTTTTGTGTGTAGATTTGGTTATTTTTGTCATCTTCTGCATGATCTCGTCGAGGTCCTACTCGGACCTGGCACATTTATGTCTTAAGGAGCTAAGGTATATCAAGGCAGAAGGCGCCTTGATCCCATTGATGGGAGGTGCCTTGATCCCATCGAGGGAAGGTGCCTTGATCCCATCGAGGGAAGGTGCCTTGATCCCGTTGACGATAGGCACCTTGATCCCATTGAAGAGAGGCGCCTTGATCCCGTTGATGGGAGGCACCTGTTGTCAGTTTTGACACACCTTGTAAAAATGCATAGTAGATACGGTTTTGAAAGCACTCATTGTAAAACTCCTTTTTTTCCATAAAAAATGGTTAAGGTGTTGTGGTTCTAAAGCTTTCCCTCATAAAACTCTGGATGAACTGTTACAGGTTTTCTAAGCTTTTTTGTACTTTTATTTTCTTACATTTTAGTTTTTCTGTACTTCTGAAGTTTTTTAACTTGGTATGTTGCATGCAAAATTGTATATGTTTTAGCATGGGCAATCAAATGTTAAGTTGTCACTTCCAACTCTTCTATTTAGGATACTTTTCCTTCCTTAGCTAGAGGATTATTTGCAAAATAGTTAAGAGACTAAGGTGGCGAAATGGATGAAGTTACTAAGTAAAGATAAAATCTAAGCTTGTCCAAAAGGAACTCCTCTCAAAGTGCCTCCAAAAATTCCAAGTCTTTTGCTTAAAGTAGAAAGCGCTCCACAAGGGAGCGCTTTCCTAAAAAGTGCTCCACTTGGGAGCGCTTTGCTGAAAAGCACTCCACAAGGGAGCGCTTTCCTAAAAAGTGCTCCACTTGGGAGCGCTTTCTAAAAGCGCTCCACTTGGGAGTGCTTTATAAAAAGTGCTCCACAAGGGAGCGCTTTTATGGAAAGTCCCATCCAAAGAGCTTTATCAAAAGGTAGCTAGAGTACTACATGGATAGACTCCATAAAATGGCTAAGTCTAAGTAAATCTATACTTTGATAAAAGGTAAGAAAGAGAGATAAAATGGTAACTATGAAATCTACACATTGCTAGAAGTACTTCTCCTATAGGTCTTCAAAGCGCTAAATCTTCACTTTGTTTAGAAAGCGCTCCACTTGGGAGCGCTTTGCTGAAAAGCGCTCCACAAGGGAGCGCTTTGTCTAAAAGAGCCAGGGGCATCTTGTTAGAAGGAGCTAACAAACTAAAGGAGAGGTCCATAGTGCATCCTCTATTTCACCACTCTGAAGCTATCATTGAGACCGTCTGATCGATGATCGTCATCAGAAACTTCTAACTTCAATATCAAGTTACCTATAATTTCGGCCTGACTGTTCCAAGTCTTCGCTAGAACCTTCTGCTTTTAATGCTAAATTAGGATAAGGTAGACTATTTCTGGCTATCACCAGAATCGGATCAGCCCATCATGAAAGTGGTTGAGCATTAATGTTTCAAGCGACAACTTTCTCCTATATAAACCGCTCCTTCTCTGTAACACGACATGGATAACTTCTGCTAGAAAAGCAGTTGTGTACTTGAAATATGCTCCCAAAATAAAGGCTTCTGGCTACGGTTTGAGTCCTCAATCTCTGTGTATGACTTCTATTCTGTGATTTCTATTAAATTAGTGTCTCTATTCTACAGTTTAATTATGTTCTCTGGATTTTGTTGTTGATAGAATACTAGTCCCTGGAATTCTTGCTGGAGTTTACATAGGTTCTGAGGATTTTATACTGTTTTCTGTTATAAGTCATTGTTTTGATTGTTGTTGGTTCAAATAGATAAGTTGTCTATCGTGCTTCCGGTCCATCACCCCAAATCTCTGGCCTTTGGCCATTTCCCATTCCTTTTCGTAATTTCCCATCTCTTTAAGTATCTTTCTATCCCTTATCTCCAATCCCCCATTTTTATTTTTGGAACCAGCCCTACTAGAGATTGCCACGGAGGACATTCCTTTCCTTCAGGCATTCAATGCTTGGCAGTGGGCCTAGGGCACTATAGACTTAGAAAACCTGTATCTAGGCCGGTTCGATTGCCAACAATTTTTGGCATGCCCGGTGGGACGCAAACGTTCCATGTTAAACCAGTTTTAAGAAGTGATGTTCATCTTACTACTATTGAATCTGAACATCTGGCGACTCAGCTGAACCCAGTACACCTCCAAATCTCGTAGACCAGTCTAAAATCCTGCCCTCATGCACACGAGATGGAGAGTTAAACAAACTGAAGAAGAAGTAGAGTTCTTCGAACTTGATATCGACACTTTAGGAGAGCATCCTAGGGTGGTCAGGCCAAATATTCCGCTTGATGGGACATCATCACAAGAAGCGATCTTAGAGTCTCCTACTCTCACTCCTGACAGCACGACAACAAGCTTACCTCCGAATCCACCGAATTCACCAGATCACTAGAACATCTCGGTTTCACCAAACATTCATTCAAGCATTTCGAGTGTCCCGACTGCTCCAGTTCACATGACTCTGCATGCTCATATGGCACAGCCAGCACCACCCAGGCAGTTCGCTACCTGGAACCATCCTAGAGCGCTCACCCTTGCAGGCCAACACACAGTACCTCCCGTAGCTTTGAAGGCTCTACCTACTTACGACGACATGGGAAAGATGGTGCAAGAGCATATCCAAGATGTCGCAGGACTGGCGACCATCCATCAAATCAACAATGAGGACGTCATGATAAAGTTGCTCATCCTTTCACTGAGAGGTAAGCTTCTATACTGGTACCGGTCACTTCCGCCCGGTACTATTACTTCATGGGATCAATTAGGAGGTGAGTTGGTAAGGGGCTTCAATGAACGAGCGGACCCCTTCTCCCTCTTGAACCAATTCACAACTATTCAATGCCACCCTCAAGAGGAAATCGCTGACTTCAATGTTCGGTTCGAGAGAACTTGGCAAAGAGTTACCGAAGGCCTACGGCCTACACCACAACAGGCCGCGTTTTATTACTTAAGAGCTTTTCACCCCAGTATTAGCATGAAAATTTGGTAGGCCAATGTTAATACATTCCCGTAGCTATATCATCAGGCTCTCTAGGCAGAAACTGATTTGGTGTCTATCGGGCAGTTACCTCCAAAACCAATGACCCCGATTTACCCAAATTTCCCTAGAGCCAGTATCCGAGCGCATCTGCTCTACCCAATTCTCATGCTCAGTCCAATCAATCTTGGAATCCACCCCAGCAGCCCCTAGCCTATGCCTGTGCCTCAATACCAAGCGCCCATTATTCCCTAGTTACCCGCTCCAACGCAGTATCTAGCTTTGCCAGCGCCACCAACGCTGGCTCAATTACCTATAGGTCAAGTAGCTGCTAACCAAGTGGTTGTAATCAAAGCTCAAGCTAAAGAGCTATCGAAAGTTAAGGCTTACATGAAGATGATGGCGAACCAGATGAGCGCCATAAGGAAAAGATAAGATGATCAAGGCTTTCATCAGAGGAGGTTCCCTCCTCCCTCGATCACTAAATATCAGGCATCCGCTGGTCCTCACAGGAAATATGAGTGAAATTCAGTGGTAATGAATAGTGAAGAGGCCACCACCTCTGATTCTTTATATTGGTGCACCACATGCAATGATCCGCACAATGAAGAAGACTGCATGGTGCATCTAAATTATGTGCAGACACTAGCTGGCGGTCCCTATGAACAAGTAAATATGATCAGGGAAGCTGGTCAGAATCTCATGACATCATCTGCTGAGCAAGTTTCCATTCTCACCAGGGTAGGGAAGAAGCCTATCGAGGTAGATCCAGTTCATATGGATCCACTGAAAGTACCTTCGACACCCAAGCCCGTAGCTAAATCATCGACTGAAGCTCAACCCCAGGCAAAAGCTCTCAATCCGATGGCAACCGCTCATCAGTCTGACCTATCGAAGGACCACCTACCACCTCGTGTTAGAGAAAGAGTCCTTCAACCTAAAGCTATAACTTCTCAGCCACCAGCCGAAACATGAGACCAGGTGAGGGAGAAGCTTCGATATCCCTCACTGACTAAATGCCAATGGGTGGATGCAATGCAACAATATCGAAAGATCTACGAACCTACAAGAGGAGCAGGAGAGCCCGCCACTTCAACATACAGTATAGTCAAAGAAATGAAGAAGGCTCCCACTAAGGTAAGCCTATATGATGCCCTTCAACTCCCAGGTCAAGTTGACCTATTGTAGGAATCTCTCAAGTCCGCTCAAGACAAGGAAAGCAGGCCAACTCAGACTGTGTATTCTCAACCATTAACAACTTTGGCCACAGGTAAAAATAGGCCCCCACCATTTTACCTTTCTCTTCGAATGGAGGAATGCATCGTATGTAACTGCATGATCGACTCAAGTACCGCTACAACCATCATGCCCAAAGCGGTCTGTGAGATCATGGGTATGGAGTACACCCGCAGTAGCCCTGGGGTGCTGTAGTTAGATGGAACTCTGATAAAGATAGTAGGAGTGATCAAGGATGTTCCCATCCAACTCCATAAAATGTTGCAAGTCACCGTCATACAGGAGATCGTGGTAGTCGACTTAGAGCCATATTTTAGTATGTGTCTTTCATGAGAATTCACAACAAATATGGGAGGCTACCTCTCCCTCGACTACACCCACCTGGAGATCCCCTTCAAAGGAAGAAGATTCAAGCTCTTCAATGAGAAGCCTACTGGTTTTCACGTGGAGAAGCTTGAGGATGAAGAAAAAAGCTCAGTCTCTGTCAACTTGATGGTGGAAGAAATACAAGTCGACTTGATGGAAGAAGCTCTCGATGAACTCCAACTGGAGGATGACTTCTCCTTAATGGATTTCAATGCAGTTAATGGTACAGACTTAGGATGCTACATGCTCACTAAGCCTGAGAAAGAAAAGCAAGCACACCCAGAAGCGCTCCCAACCTCAGACCAGCTTTGGAAGTTGTACTTTGATGGTGCCCGATGTAAAAATGGTGCAGGTGCAGGAATTGCTCTCATCTCCCCAATCGAGGAACAAAAGACTTACTCATACAGACTAGCTTGGAGTTGTATGAACAATGCAACTGAATATGAGGCTCTGTGCCTCGGACTCAAGAAAGCTGAGAAGCTAGGCATCAAACAACTACAGATTTTTGGGGACTTCGAGCTGATCTGTAATCAAGTTACCAGCAAGTGTGTCAGCAAACAACACTACCTAAAGGTGTATCACAACAAGGTATGGGATTTGTTTGATTCCTTCGATGCACTAAATGTCAAATCCATTTCAAGGGAGAAGAACAAGTTGGCTGACGTTCTAGCTTCCATCGGTGCCCGATTTTCACCAGTTGATGACATGATGCACAAACCAAAGATGGTAAGATTAATTTACCGACCTTCTATTCTCGATAAAAAACTCCATTGGTAGGTGTTCGACAATGATGAACAACTTGTTAACTTCTTGGTCAATGAAGCGTCAACCATCGAAGAGCGGGCTCTGAATGAAGAAGACCATGAAGGTTTGATTCAATTGAAAAACAATCATATCTCGAAAGGCCTGATCATGCTGGAAAGCCTCTTCGACAGAAATGATAGGCCTATCAGCCATAAGATCAAGGTGGACCAGAAGGAGTTCATCAACTTGGAGTTAGAATCAGGGAAGGTCATCATGGTAGGGATCGATTGCACAGTCGGAGAGCTTCAGCAGATCCGGGTTCTGTGTAAAGAATATCCTGATATCATTGCCTGGTGTTACCAAGACCTAAAGGGGTATGACAAGAGCATCATCCAACATACCATCGAGTTAGAAGAGGGTGTCAGACCCTTCAGACAAAAGCAACAACCCATAAATCCAAAAGTCGAAACTCTAATGAGGGTCGAGTTGTTGAAAATGCTCGAAGCTAAGATCATATATCCGATTAAGCATTCTTCTTGGGTAGCTAACCTGGTTCTAGTGTGGAAGAAGAATGGTGATATCCGATTGTGTATAGACTTCCAAAATCTGAATCAAGCATCCCTCAAAGATCACTACCCGCTACCCCAGATTGATCAAATCCTTCATGTGGTGGCAGGAGCACAAAGGTTCTCCTTATTAGATGGGTTCTCAGGCTATAACCAGATATGGGTTAAGGATGAAGATCAACATAAAACCGCATTCATGACCAAGTGGGGCACTTTCACCTACCAACGGATGCCCTTCGGCCTTTCAAATGTCGAGGCTACTTTCCAAAGGGCGATGGACCTCGCTTTCGGTGAACTACTCAATCATGTCATCGTAATCTACTTAGATGACATGACTGTCTTTTCTCACAAGTGGGAAGAACATGGTCTACATTTACGATAAGTTTTTGAAAAATATCGAGAGTTTGGGGTCTCCATCAACCCCAAAAAGTCAATCTTTGCGGTGAAAGAAGGAAAGCTACTCGGGCATCTTATCTCTAAAAAGGGATTAACAATTGATCCAGCTCGAGCAGAAGCGCTTCTTCGACTCTCACCTCCCACAAATAAGAAGGCCCTACAGTCCTTTTTTGGATAGATAAACTTCATCAGGAAGTTCATCGTCGATTTTGCCCAAGTGATAAAACCAATGGCCCAACTCTTGAAAAAGGGCACCGAATTCAAGTGGACTGACGAAAGGAGGTAAGATTTTTAGGAGATTAAAGAGCGGATTGCTCAAGCTCCTATCCTTATCAACCTCGACTACTCATGAGATTTCATCTTGTATGCGGTCGGAGAGCCTGAGAGTTATGCCATTGTCTTAACTCAAAAAGGTGAAGATGGAGATGAGTGTCCGATCACATTTCTCAGCCAGATCATTCAGCCTCATGAAGAGAAGTTCAATTTCATTGAATGATAGGTGCATGCGGTGATGAGGTCTCTCCAAAAGTTTAGGCACTTTGTGTCTCAAAGCAAAACAATCATGTATGTCATACACCCCGACGTCCGAAGCTTTATCATCCAAGGTGAGTTGGGGAATAGAAGGGCGGGATGGGTTACTAAAATCCAAGAGTTTGATATCGAGATACGCCCTACCAAGTTAGTTCGAGGTAGAGCACTCTATCAAGAGTTAGCCAAAAATGTTGTGGCCAAAGCTATGATTCCAGACTCAGATAACCTAAATTTTGATAGCAACTTGGCTATCCCATCCACTAGCGATTCAGACTGGACAAAAGACCTGATCAGATATTTTGATACAGGTCGATGCCCCTCATGCTTTGATGCTTCGCAAAGAAGAAGATTTCGCCTACAAGCTAAAAGGTATGTCCCGATGCCCAATGGGATTTTTTATCAGAATATTGATGGAGTCCTTTTAAGGTGCATTAAAGAGTCCAAAAAAGCTAAAATCTTGGAAGAGTTTCACTCTGGAGTTTCGGGAGGGCATTTTGCTGGTAGACCGATGGTGCTAAAAATCATCAAAGTAGGTTACTATTGGCCCACTCTCTTTTTGAATACCTTCAAAGCCAGCCAGTGTTGTGATAGTTGCCAACGCTACTCAGGAAGAGTTAGGAATGCATCACTTCCTCTTCACCCCATTCAGGTGGAAGCTCCATTCCAACAGTGGGGTTTGGACTTCATCGGGATCATCAATCCCAATTCTTCTACCGGCCACAAATATATCTTGATGGCTACGGACTACTTCACCAGATGGTCAAAAGCAATCCCGACCAAAGAGGTGAGCCAGGAGGTGGTCATCTCCTTCCTCGAAGGTCTGATCACTCAATTCGGAATCCCAGAGTCCATCATCTCGGACAATGGTTCTCCTTTCACTGGTGCAAATATTTGTGAATTCACGGTCAGGTATGGAATCTATTTAAAAACTTCATCTAACTATTATCCGTAGGGAAATGGGTTAGTTGAATCCACGAACAAGAACCTATTGCAAATTTTGAAGAAATCCTTGCAGAAAAATAAAAGAAGCTGGCACCTACTCTTGAATCAGTCCTTGTGGGCTGATCGAATTTCCATCAAGCGGTCTATCCAGACTTCACCTTATTCATTGGTGTATGGCAAAGATGCGGTCTTACCTACACACATCGAACTACCAGCCTTACAACTTCTTAAATGGCTTGACATTGAAGGAGGCCATTTCAGTCCGATGGATGCAAGGCTGGCACAAATGGTGGAGTTAGAAGAAGAAAGAGAAAAGGTGTATGAAGTCTTCGCCAAGCATGTCGAAACTACCAAGAGCTGGTTCAACAAGAGAACTTCTGATCGAGCTTTCAGTGTTGGAGACTTAGTTTTGAAATGGAACGTGAAGAAATCAAAGTCGAGAAACCACGAAAATTTTGATGCCTTCTGGGAGGGTCCATTCTGAGTCTCTGGCGTTCATCAGATAAATTCATTCATGCTAGAAGACATGGAAGGTACCATGCTCCCGATTCTAGTAAATGGTTTTTTATTAAAATTTTACTACCCACCAAGGCTCGACACTCTTCTCTAGCTGATCAGGTATTTCTCGTATGGAGTCCCTTTTGTTTGTATAGTAGGTTAGTGTTTTATTTCCCTAAGCTTAGTTGAAAAATAGAAGGAAGGTGTTTCTTCAAAAATACCTTTACTAAGGCTTTTGCAGCCAAGATGAGATAGTTAGAAATAAAATCTCACCCAATTGGCCGAGAGGTTTGCCTGAAAATGATCCGTCACTCACTTTTAAGTGATATCCCCCTCCCAAAAAAAAAAAGAAGAGGCAAGAGCACTTTGCCCAAAGCCGGAGTGCTCCACATGGAGAGTGCTCCAAAGATGAAGTGTTCCACAAGGGAGTGCTTTGCCCAAATGGAGAGTGCTCCAAAGGCAAAGTGTTCCACAAGGGAGCGCTTTGCCCAAAGCCAAAGCTCCACATGGAGAGCGCTCCAAAGGCAAAGCGCTCCACAAGGGAGCGCTTTGCCCAAAGCCGAAGTGCTCCACATGGAGAGCGCTCCAAAGGCAAAGTGTTCCACAAGGGAGCGCTTTGCCCAAAGTCGAAGTGCTCCACAAGGAGAGCGCTTTGCCCAAAGGGAATAAATAAATAATTAAATGTCGGGGCGCTCCATTGGGAGTCGCTCCCATTTTTTAGCCATTTTTTTAAAGTTTTTTTTCCTTAGTATAATCTTATTTCCTCGTTGTCCTACCCTTTTTAAATGTTTTAAATTTTAGCTGTCCGCTCTGATTTTGCCAAGTGTCCAGGAAGATTTTGTGCATCATGAAAGGTCATTTTCAAAACCCTAGGTTGGCACGAGTTTTAAAAGAGAAAGGGTCGTACGCCCATCAAATAAAAACATTCCTCATCCTCCGTCAGCCAAAATTGACCTTTTCTTCAAATCTACCGACACCCTTTCTGGCCAATGATAGTGCGCCTTGTGGAAACGTCCTTGTCCGTCGTCAGTATTTAGTTTTTTAAGAGAAATCCACCCGCACGAAGAAGCTTGAAAATGCCCGATTGCATGCACGTTCACCCTAGCATTAATTAGGGGTGGCCTGCATTAGAGGTGGTGGTTCCAAGCAGTGGCATTATAAAAACATAATATTTTCTGGCAAGGTTCAAGCTCATTTCCAAATATCTTCACTGTAACACACAAACCAGAAAACCTTCTGAAGCACTCAACCACCATGGGTAAGAAAGGAAAGCAGATAACGAAAGAGACAATAATTGAAGAAACTCCAAAAGAGAAGAAGCATAAGAAGAAGGTCCCAAGAGATAAAAAACCAGAAAATGAAGCTACGTCGGTAGAACCATCAGATTCAAAAAATCTCCAGAAGAAGAAAAAGAAGAACATCGAAGATCTGGTGCCTTGGCAACACCCTTTCCTCCGCTATAGAGACTGCCTGGTGACGAACAAATATATAGAGCAACTGCGTCAAGATGTTGAGGAAGCATACATAAATGACCTAGTTGAAAACCCGTTGGCAGTTGTACTCTACTCG
Organism: Wollemia nobilis; assembly: GCA_028583015.1. Taxonomy (NCBI): domain Eukaryota; kingdom Viridiplantae; phylum Streptophyta; class Pinopsida; order Araucariales; family Araucariaceae; genus Wollemia; species Wollemia nobilis. Next base: position 3,166,507 of record JAQPPZ010000523.1, on the reverse strand, counting down.
CACTTGTATTTTTACATGTGCACTCTTGTTCATGCCTGTCCTGAGTTCATTCACGCAGTGGCCAGGAATTATGATCCTTCGACACGGATGGTTCAAAATGCTCAAGGAGCTCCACTGTTTGCAATTACCACTGAATCTATCCAGGAAGCATTCACCAGAGGAGAAAAGTATCCTTCTAGGGTTGTTCCACAAAGGTTGTACACCAATGAAGAGGCTTCCAGATATCAGCCTACATCCTAGATGAAAGATTTCATGTCGAGCCAGTTAAAGGATACAATGGTGACTGGTAACCTGCTTGCACTCCCAAGGCGTTTGGATGAATTCTCATAGCCTAAGATTTACTCTATCCTAGCATGGGTGATAGGATTGGCAACTGATGAGTGGGTCACCGACTGGCAGGTTGTCATGGCGAAGGCCATTTTAGACAACCAAGATTATTTTCCTTCCAAGGCCAGGCCAGGTTCTAGTCCGATTTATTATGATTGGGCCGAATTCATCGCACGATAGTTGCATGCCTCTTTGGCTTTTCTCCATGATGATCAGGGCCACCAGTTCAGACTCTCTTCCGTAATGGTGTGGTTATTTTTCTGGAACCAACATGAGAAGTTTGGCTTCATCCAAAAGCAGCAGACAAACAACGAGGGAAAGTCACTACCGGTTTATCTTTGGACAGATAGCTTTACTGTAAGTAATTCATATTATGTTTTCAATCAATTTTTTTGGGTCCAGCATTGGGCTTAATTTATGGCCAGTATGAGCGTTTCCCGATAGATTTGAGGGAACAATTGGTGGAGCAGCATTTGGGAGATACCTTCTTCCTTACGTAGGGTTACGTCATCAGAATATATGGGTTTTTCAAAAAACCTTTTTTACTACCTTTTTACACCACTCCGTTCCTATTCGCTTTGGAGGTAGCCCACCAGCTGGACCACACTAATCAAGAGTATGGAAAGGGTCATGGGAGAAAAGTCATAATCTCCACCCCTTTCGAGTTCGGAGGAGTCAAGATAGCTCAGTGCGGTCAAAATGCGGTTCTAACCGTAGCACTTTCCCAGTTTGGATTGATTGAGCTTCCCCATCGGTGGAAATGGGATCCGCTGGGTATAATACAAAAAAATATTAAGGTACAAGCTTTTCATAGCTGCCCATGGTTAGATATGGAAAACCAATGCAATAACCCACTTGGCTTGGAGCTGGAATGGCATGTGGATGAGATGGAACCGCTACCACCTTGGTTGGATTTTTATACTATGGAGTTTGAGTACAATCCCGCTATAAACCCAGAGCAGAAGCTGACCATATCCATCATAGCAAGCATAAAGGTTAGGTACCCAAGATGGTCAGACCACAAAGTACAACAATGGTGGATCATGAGGGTACACCAAGGCAAACCCTCAGCTAATAAGCTGGCAATTGATGACCAGTTTTTAGATATTTATGAAGACAACTTTGGTGTTTTCCAACCATTTTCCTTCGCTGCTTTTGTGCCCAAAGCAGGGTGCCACCCTGATGAGGTGGATGACTTGGCTCACCCATGACATAACTCACCAAGCATGGGCAAAGCTATCATGAGCGCTCCTCCCTCTGTTGAGCAGGCGCCTAAAAGGAAGAGCGCTCCATCAAAAAGGAAAACTGAAGCGCCTCTTCTACAACAAATCACAAAAAAGCCATGAACTGGGGCCCAAAAGCCTTTTGGAATGGTGGTGCATTCAGGCATTCCAGCCCCTCCAAACCCTAATGAAGTAGCTGTAATAGAAGCGGTTGTGGCTGTAGAGGTAGATCGACAAAAGCCTCTTAGTATCGAACTACTGGCTACTCAAGAAGATCCAGGGAGAAGGGGAGCTGAGATATCTGTACAAGAAGAAGCTATACTTGAAGTATCTATGGCCGAGGAGGTGTCTGTAGTTGAAGAAGTAGTTCTGTGACTAAACATATTGAAGACAAAGCGGTCATAGAGCAGATTGAAGAACAGAAGGTTGAAATTGAAGCGCCTGTTCAAGGAGCGCCCATGGCAAAACAAATTGAAGAACAAAGCATGGTGGACGGAGAATAGGCGGTCATTCAAGAGCCTCCAGGTGATGAGAAAGCAAACGAGGACAGCCCCAATGCTCCAGACAAGGAAGAAGGTGGAACCCAAGCGCTAGAAGAATCTCTCATAGCTCCTTCCTCTATGGGGCTCGAAGGTATGTTCTCATCCCCTTCTCTCATTTTTTCCTCAGCCTTAAGTTCTGCACCTCTATTTCAAACTTGTTCAATCCCTGATGTAACCATGATAATGCCAGTATATGTAGCCTCTACAACAACAGTTTCAACAGTCTCCATCGTACCCATTTTAGTGGCCCCTGCGTTGAGTGCATCCCCTATTCCAGAGTTGAACAATCTAAACTTTCAAGTTTCCCAGGCATATTTCCTATCTCCTACCAAATCACCTATACCCTCAGCTTCCCCATTTATGTCTTATGCAAAAGCCCCTAATCCTTAGACTGCAACCATTTCTTCCCCTTGCTTTTTAGAGATTCCCCTCACCCACGTATTTGGTGCTTCTGACTCAAGCATTTCCTCCACTCCTTCCACTCCCACCACATATTTTGATTCATCCGCATTCATAACACCCAAACCCACTGTTTTAGTCGTGCAAACTCAAGCTTCCCTGAGGGTTAGCGCAATCGCTTTCCTCTCAGCTTCCTCTATAGCATCGGGTCTACAGTCTGATTTCCCATTCCTTCCAGCAACACCTATTCTCGGATTAGGGGTCCCTGAGCCTTTGGAGTCAGAGCTGGAGTTGTCATGGCAGTTAGCTGTAGCTAAAAGTGTCTGCAAGGCCAAGAAGAATGTTAGAGTATCATATAGTTAGTGTAAGTTATATTATTATTACATTATTAGTCTTATTGTTATATGCTAACAATATTCATTAGCATTTGGTTATTTGGGGTGCATTAGTTATTCTCCAGATCTGCTTCTTATGGGCTAATTAGATCCTAGGGTTGGTTTTATTATCTATCTCTGTTGGCCTCCCTTGGGTCGAGAGGGATTTACAAGGTTCCCTTTGGAGCATCTGAATTGAAGAAAGGGCCTCCGAATTGGTCGGGAGGGATTTACAAGGTTCCCTTTAGAGCATCCGAATTGAAGAAAGGGCCTCTGAATTGGTCGGGAGGGATTTACAAGGTTCCCTTCGGAGCATCTGAATTGAAGAAAGGGCCTTCAAATTGGTCGAGAGGGATTTACAAGGTTCCCTTCAGAGCATCCGAATTGAATAAAGGGTGTGGCTAATTAGAGCCTAATGTAACCCTATATAAGTCTACTCAATACAATGCTCTAATCTATCGCTTTGGTTATCAATGCTCTAATATATCGCTTTGGTTATCATGGCCCTACAATGCTCTAATTTCCCATTCCTTTCAGCAACACCTATTCTCAGGTTAGAGGTCCTTGAGCCTTTGGAGTCAGAGCTGGAGTTGTCATAGTAGTCAGCTGAAAGTGTCCGTAGGACCAAGAAGAATGTTAGAGTATCATATTGTTAGCATAGGTTATATTATTATTACATTATTAGTCTTATTGTTATATGCTAATAATATTCATTAGCATTTGGTTATTTGAGGTGCATTAGTTATTCTCCATATCCGCTTCTTATGGGCTAATTAGAGCCTAGGGTTGGTTTTATTATCATTGTTGGCTTCCCTTGGATCGGGAGAGATTTACAAGGTTCCCTTTGGAGCATCCGAATTGGTCGAGAGGGATTTACAAGGTTCCCTTCGAAGCATCCAAATTGAAGAAAGGGCCTTTGAATTGATTGGGAGGGATTTACAAGGTTTCCTTCGGAGCATCCGAATTGAAGAAAGGGTGTGGCTAATTGATCAGGAGGGATTTACAAGGTTCCCTTCAGAGCATCCGAATTGAAGAAAGGGTGTGGCTCATTAGAGCCTAATGTAACCCTATATAATTCTACTCAATACAATGCTCTAATCTATCGCTTTGGTTATCATGGCCCACATAAAAGGGGGTCAAGTGGATCTACCCTATTGCTTTGGTTATCATGGCCCATGTAAAAGGGGGTCAAGTGGATCTGCCCTATTGCTTTGGTTATCATGGCCCATGTAAAAGGGGGTCAAGTGGATCTGCCCTATCGCTTTGGTTATCATGGCCCATGTAAAGGGCGTCAAGTGGATCTGCCCCAACATGACAGTGGCGGGCACTACCACGCACGACTTCCTAGATGGGAGCTCTAGGGACCTGTGATCTGATGTGGTGAGCATGCTGACGGACCCGTGGACCGTTGGAAAGACTAAAATATTGCATCATGATCCACAGGCACTACCACACACGGTCTACCTAGACGGGAGCTCTAGGGACCTGTGATCTGATGCGGTGAGCACACTGACGGACCTGTGGATCAGCTAAAGGTACGCTTGAAAGATTGCATCATGATTCGCAGGGTACTGAGACCTACTGTTACACGTAGACTACAGCTGAGTACTGGATAGACCCAGACCAGTAGGTGGGACCTGACACCAAGGTGGCGACTCCCTTGACACAAGACGGACAGACCCCAATACTGCTTCCTACGTGGATCTTCGACCCTGAAACTAGACGTGACTGGAAACTTCCCTAGGTGGCGACGGAGGGCGCTACAACATGGCAGATAGGGACTCCTAAGGCAAAACCTAGACCAACGGACAGGGATAATCCTGCGTGGACTGACTCCTAAGCTTGGGCAGGCAAAACAGTTAGGAGGAGGTGATTGCCCGAAGGCAATCAAAACCTTATGTGAGAGTTTTTGTTTTTAAACTCCAGAAATCCCGTCGCATGTCCCATGTGGGACTATAGTTGAAAGAAAACTCTGTTGACAGCTTGCGATGCCGTTGTTCAAAGCTCTGTAACCTGCTATTTGGAAGATGTAGGAGGGGGAGTGATCATTTCGTAGCCTCTGTAGGACATTGTTAGCCGTTGAAGTTTTTGATTTTTAATTAATCCAACTGACGGCAAAGCGGAGGATGTCAAATTTGAAGACCCCAGCCGGTATTGCAGCAGTGAAACAACGCAGCTGCAGACAACAATTGTAGCCAGTTACCAGATTTGCAGGAGATTTTGTGTTCAATCGCAAAATATAATGGACGTCGGACGCTGACAGATCTCACGATCAGGCACAGCGGACCAAATCTGGCGATTTACGTACCAAACTCAGCAAAGGTTTTCAGCTCTTAAGTGCCTGTGTATCATAGCGTTTACGCTATGATTTGCTATCTGTAGCACAACAAGGAGAACGCAGACATTCGCTCTAATATTCGTGCATCCATGGATAAGTTCATCCATCTTCTGACAGGCGCTGTTTTGTTGCTCACCATAGCGATCTGGGCAGACGACGATTTATCGACGTTCGTGTCTCTATTTGGAGACAATTGCTAACGACGTCGAAAAGACCTCCTCCTAGTGTAGATTTGTAGTGCTGGAGAGAAGGACCGCATTCACAGAGAGCTAGTGTAGTAGGGAATCTGCGTGTTAGAAGAAATCGTCAATCCAGACGTCTGCAGCGTGGATGAAGCCAACAGTTACAATTGCTAACAACGTCGAAAAGACCTCCTCCTAGTGTAGATTTGTAGTGCTGGAGAGAAGGAGCACATTCACGGAAAGCTAGTGTAGTAGGGAATCCACGTGTTAGAAGAAATCGTCGATCCAGACGTCTGTAGCGTGGATGAAGCCAACAGTGCCCCGGAGGAAGGTAGCGGTTCTCGACGCTTGGTGACGGAAGCGCTGAGGGAGGAAGAGGCACCACCTGAGTGGTGCAGCCGCTGCTCTGGAGGAGAGCACCACCTTGGACGTCCGCTAGCTTGGCGAGGCGAGCCTCTTCAAAAAGGCGTTTATCCCCTTCAGATCACACCGACAGGGGTAGCCGGGTTGGTAGATTGCCAGCTGTTAAGTTGCGGCTGATCGGCGGGTCACAGGTTTAAAACCCTCCGACCTTTCAAAAAGGTATTAATGTTTTTTAATGTTAAAGTTTTTTTTTAATTAAATATTAATTTCTTTATTTTATTTTTAAAATAAAGTTAAGATTTGTTTTTAAATATTTAATTAGTTTTCAAAACTTTTTCATTAAATTCATTTTTTTTTTTTTTTACATACCTTTGCATTAAGGGGATATTGTGCAAATCTTTGTAAAAGCCTTCAAGGTTTCTTTGTTTGCATTTTTTGCACTCAAAGGAGATTTTTTGTGGTGCCATTATTTGAAAATTGTCTAAGATGTAAAGTTTTGCACAAATTGTAACAAGGACAACCATGACACCAATCGGTGTTAGTTTCCAAACAAGCAAAACTAAAATGGCAAAGGCACATCACAGAGGCCATGTTGCTAGTGAAGTGTCTCATTTCGATTCTGATTCTGGTTCATAAAGAGCACACAAAGTGCTCATGGCTCATATCACTTTGTAAGGGACACAAATTTGTCGTCCTAGACAAGAACCAATCCACAACTTCATTTTTTAGACTTCATAAATAGCATAAGTTTTTTTTTGAAGTAAATAAGTGATTGTATCTCTTTTTAGGCTTCATAAATAGCAAACTCTTTGTTTGAAGTACTTGTAACAGAAGGGAGGATTTTTTTTGGTGTAGATTTGCCTAAGAGGCAATCTTTGTAAAGCTTCTTGAGTTGCACATCTTTTGCAATTAAGGGGGGATAAACATTTCTTACTTCACACTATTTTTGCTAAAAAGGAAGGACGACTTATAAGGGTGCATTTTCGGCAAGACCAACACCTTAGTCACACTTCTTGCAGATATTACAACATGTTTTGCAACAAAAGGGGGGAACTTATATGGGTGCATTTTTGGTAGTGACCGACACCTTAGCTACCTTATCAACATTTTTTTGCAAAATCATATTGTAACCGAATGAACCTCGTATGAAGTGATCTACTCTACTACACCTAGCGATTGCAGCGGTTGGTTACCCATGCAATTCGGTTGGATGACAAGATTACAATAAGGACATTTGTTGATGTGAAGACAAAGTGAGGAATGATCCACTTTTTGCTTAGGAGCAACCGAAGCACTGTGACAGAGTAATAACCAACACTTCGGCATTTGTTTTTCACTGTATTGGGGTAGTTATATACTTTACCCAAATATTGTTGTATGGGGGGATAATAGTGTAGTTAGTAGTTATATTATTACTCAAATAATGTAATAAGGGGGGATGTTAGAGTATTACCTCATTTAGTAATTATTTCATACCCTAGATTAGTTACGCTAACAACTATTGTTAGCGCATATATTGTTAGCGTATATTGTTAGGTTAGTATTGTTAGTTGGGTATGATTAGCTCCTTATTCTATGGACTAATTTGGGCATATTTTATTGTATTTAAACAGTTGCCTAATCAATATTATTATCGCCTTGCTTGACAAAGAATTCTACGAAGTGGCTCAGAGATCGTAGGGAAAGAGAAGCTTTAGCTTTGGCACAGACACACAAAGCTTATATTCTGGATCCTAAGTCAATGGACCTACATACAATTGAAAAGATACCATTGGTCCAAAAACTTACTTCCAGAGTCAAAGAGCTAGAACGAGAACATCAATACTAGATTCAAAAGCTTAATTCCAGAGTTGAAGATCTAGAGAATGAAGTACAAAGACTTGATGTAGATAATGCTGACCTTGAGGCGACAAATGCTTGCCATACCTGATAGGTAGCAGAAACAAATCAGATAAATCATAAGCTCACAGTCCGGGTTAATGAGCTGGAATCCAAGCAAGTACTTGAGGCACAATCATCTGGCTTGCCTTCGAGGGAGCGCTTGCAAGAGATGCGCCTATACTTCTTGAGAGATTTTCCTCAAAGAGCTGCAAAAGGAATCAAAGCTCTTCAATTTTTTAAGGAAGCACATGATGCTATTCTTGTTGGGAGCCTAATTATAGAGTCAGCCTAGGCAGATGTTAATTCCTGGCTAGACTTGGCTATCCAGCTTAGGAAGATAGAAGATGTACCTATTCACTTTGAGCCTATGAGTGATATGGCCCGATCATGGGTTAATGATAAGATTACCTTGCAGTATTATTACACAAAAGTTGAGCTGGCCAAAAAATCTTGTTTAGCTTCAGACACCATTTTGCAAGAGCACCAGATTGCATTGTAGTACTTGGATGCTCTCATTGACATTAAGGTTTCGAGTTTCACAGATCCAGAACATCCTCCTCTATCAATAAAGGAGTTGGATCCCATGTGGGCTGATTTCATTGACAATCCTACTGATGTAGACACGTTGAATACCTCTAGCTCAGACGCATGGATCATTATGCTCATGACCAAGTATTCTTAGATTGAATCCTGTTTAAAAGAATTTGACAGGATGATGGTGTTTGTTGATCTGAAGCGAATCAATGCTTGCCACTATCTTATTTTTGAGCTTCAAAAGCACCCCCATATTCTTATGATCATTGGGATGACACTACGACTATATATAAGCATGTTTTTAACAAGTCATTTGACCAGTTTATTTCTAAGCACCCCTTGCCCAACGAAGAAGATGAGACAAAAAGTGAATCTGGTACAAAAGATGAAGATTCAGAGGAACAAAAGAGGAAACAGATGAAGAGTCCAAGGACAATGAGAAACAGGAAGATAGAAAGCCCAGTGAAGACGACACAAAAGAAGAAGACCAAGTGAAGATGACTCTGTTGCCTAAGGATAAAGGCCTGGGGTCTTTGCATTGAGATAGGCTTAATACCCCGCAAGCCGCCAGATGTGTTGTCAGTTTTGACACACCTTGTAAAATACATAATACATACGATTTTGAAAACACTCATTGTAAAACTTATTTTTTCGATAAAAAATGGTTAAGGTATTGCTGTTCTAAAAGCTCTCTCATAAAACTTTGGATGAACTGTTACAGGCATTTCTAAGATCTTTTGTACTTTTCTAGTTTTCTTGTACTTTTCTTACGTTTTAGTTTTTTGTATTTCTCTAAAGTTTTAGCTTGGTATGTTGCATGCAAAATTGTATATGTTTTAGCATGGGCAATCAAATGTTAAGTTGTCACTTCCAACTCTTCTATTTAGGATACTTTTCCTTCCTTAGCTAGAGGATTATTTGCAAAATGGTTAAGAGACTAAGGTGGCAAAATGGATGAAGTTACTAAGTAAAGATAAAATCTGAGCTTATCTAAAAGGAACGCTTCCAAAAATTCCAAGTCTTTTGCTTAAAGCACAAAGTGCTCCACAAGGGATCACTTTCCTAAAAAGCGCTCCACTTGGGAGCACTTTGCTGAGAATCACTCCACAAGAGAGTGCTTTCCTAAAAAGCACTCCATAAGGGAGCGCTTTCCTAAAAAGTGCTCCACTTGGGAGCGCTTTGTTGAAAAGCGCTCCACTTGGGAGCGCTTTGCTAAAAAGTGCTCCACAAGGGAGCGCTTTGACATAAAGTCCCCTCCAAAGAGCTTTATCAAAAGGTAGCTAGAGTACTGCATGGGTAGACTCCAAAAAATGGGTAAGTCTGAGAGAAATTTGCACTTTGATAAAAGGCTAAGTAAGAGAGATTGAAAAAATGGCTAACTCTGAACGAAATCTACACATTGCTAGAAGTACTTCTCCTATAGGTCTTCAAAGCGCTAAATGTTCACTTTGTTTAGAAAGCGTTCCAATTGGGAGCACTTTGCTGAAAACCGCTCCACAAGGGAGCGCTTTGTCAAAAAGAACCAGGGGTATCTTGTTAGAAGAAGCTAACAAAGTAAAGGAGAGATCCACCGTGCATCCTCTGTTTCACCACTCTAAATCTGTCATTGAGACCGTTTGATCGATGATCGTCATAAGAAACTTTTAACTTCAATATCAAGTTACATGTAATTTCGGCCTAACTGTTCCAAGTCTTCGCTGGAACCTTCTACTTTTAATTCTAAATTAGGATAAGGTAGACTATTTATGGCTATCACCAGAATCAGATCAACCCATCATGAAAGTGGTTGAGCATTAATGGTTCAAGCGACAACTTTCTCCTATATAAACCGCTCCTCTGTAACACGACATGGATAACTTCTGCTAGAAAAGTAGCTGTGTACTTGAAATCTACTCCCAAAATAAAGGCTTCTGGCTACGGTTTGAGTCCCCAATCTCTGTGTATGACTTCTATTCTATGATTTCTATTAAACTGGTGTCCCTATTTTGTAGTTTAATTCTATTCTCTGGATTTTGCTATTGATAGAATACTGGTCCCTGGAATTCTTGCTAGAGTTTACATAGGTTCTGAGGATTTTATACTATTTTCTGTTATAAGTCATTATTTTGATTACTGTTGGTTCAAATAGATAAGCTGTCTATCGTGCTTTTAGTCCATCACCCCAAATCTCTAGCCTTCGACCATTTCCCATTCCTTTTCGTAATTTCCCATCTCTTTAAGTATCTTTCTATCCTTTATCTCCAATCCCCCATTTTTATTTTTTGAAACCAGCCCTACTGGAGATTGCAATGGAGGACATTCCTTTCCTTTAGGTATTCAATGCTTGGCAATGGGCCTAGGGCGCTGCAGACTTATAAAACCTGTATCTAGGCCGGCTTGATTGCCAACAAAACCTTGATCCTTTTGAAGGAAGACACCTTGATCCCATAGAAATGTGCCTTGATCCCATTCAACAAAAGGCACCTTGATCCCATAGAAAGGTGCCTTGATCCCACCTTGCTCCCGATGGAGGACATGTTTGCTGTGTTGACCAGAGTTGACTGTTGACTCCACGTATGACACTAATTTTGGGTAAATGCCAAAGTGCGTTAGCAGTCCTATTATTATAGGAGGGAAATAGAATAACCACCTACTGAAGCAGAACACGAATGATGATAAAGCAGAACACGAACGATGATAAAGCAAAACCAAAAAATCTACTACTCCTAAAAAAGGATAAAAGTGTTGTTCGAGTATTTTGATTATATATGTTACTACAACTGAACTATTTTTATTTAGAATGTAGCTGATTTTCTATCGTAATAGCATTGTAACAGAAGATCTGTGTGTGCTATATAAACACACATACTTCTCTAAGAAATATATAGATTATCATTGAAGAGAACTAAAAGATACTATACTGCAATTTTATAAATAAAAGTTCATTTGAGAGTTTTCTCATCCACGTTCAGTCTATAGAGTTTAGCCGGGCGAAAGTTGCTAGAGCCTGGGCCCACTCCTAGCTAGTATTCCTCCAATTTTTCTTCTTTGCTTTCTAGTTAGATTCTTTTATTTCTGGTGTGTTGCATTTTATTTCTGCAAGTTCATTTATTTCCAGCTTTCTTTTATTTTTGCACAGTGTGGTGTGATTTCTTTTTTGCAATTTAATTTATGCAAGTTTCATTGGTGTGGATGAATTAATGCTACCTCAACAAACACTCCCCCAACGATAGAACTAGCGGACTCATATCCATAGGTGTTGTAATTGATCTCAACTTGGTACTTCACAAGCTTACGAGTTTTCGTGGATTGACAAGTAAATGAAAGGGTTGTGACAAAATTAGGAAGAAATTAACCAATGTTTTTGCCCTAATAGAGGTCTTCTAAAATCTTACCTCCTTTTCAAGCTATTCACCTTCTCCTCCTCTGGAAGTGCATCTTGCGTCACAAATTATTCCATGCATGAAGTAACAAAAAAAATATTATTATGATGCTCTCTTCTACTAAGTAGGGTTTTGCTTCCTTTTACATTGAACTACCTAGAAGTCCTTATTTATAGATATAACCTTCTATTTTCTCCTTCACTGGTGTAGATTCTTCAAATGAGGACAAACATTGGCTAGATGACCATATTTAAAACATTATTTGTATTTGAAGGTAATGTTTTCATAATCTAGTTTTTGGATTCTGGAGTGAAGAACACAAGCTTATACTGAGAGGGGGGGGGTGAACATTTTAAGACCACTTTTTAATTTTTCTTCCAATTCAATATTATGTTGTGTAAAAATAGCAGTATCAATGGCAGTAATAAAAGCAATGCATAAAAACAATACACAATAGAGACGCCACAATTTACGTGGTTCACCCAATGTGGGCTACTCCACGGAGAAAATATTTTACTAAAACTTTCTCAACCAATCTCTTTGGGAATCACTCCCAATTACAATGTTTATGGATCTCTGTCCAAAGGAGATGTTGATCCCCTAATCTCAAGTTCGTGGATCTCTTCCATAGGAGAACTCTTTCCCCTTCTACTATGGCTATGTGATCTTCTAGAAGACTCTATCTCTCTACTGCACTAACTGGTGGACCTCTCTCCACTTGAAGACTCCTCACTCAGATCTATCTTCAACTGTGCTATTGTTGGATATCTATCCACTAAGACTCTATCCTATGTACTATGTAACCTCCAAAGCTTTGTCAATAGGCTCACTAAGAACGTGCTCAATAGGCTCACATAGAAACTGCTTAACAAGCTCACACAAAACTTATCCAAAATTGAATAACAAGCTCACATAGAACTTGTCCAAAACTGAATAACAAGCTCACACAGAACTTGTCCAAAACTTAATAACAAGCTCACCAAGAACTTGTCCAAATATTCTCTAGAAAGCTCACCAAGAACTTGCCCAAATATGCTCTAGCAAGCTCACCAAGAACTTTCCCAAAACTATCCACAAATCTGTCCCAAAACTGTCCTCAAATCTGTCTCAACACTGTCCTCAAATCTATCCCAAAGGCCTTCTCAAAGGCTCAATCAATCATGCTCAAGTAGTACTCAAAATGAACTCAACAATGAGTGGCAATCTCAACTCAAATTAACTTCATAGAAGCATAAAGAGAATTTTTAGAGACTCAATATGTTCTAATATCACTCTCAACCCAAATCAATCTCAACTCAACTCAACTCAAATCAATCTCAACTCAACTCAAGTCAATATCATAGAAGCATAAAGAGAATTGTTAGAGACTCAATATGTTCTAATCTCACTCTCAACTAAAATCAACCTCAACTCAATTCAAGTCTTATAGAACCATACCGAGAATTTTTAGAGACTCAATGTGTTCTAACCTCAATCTCAATCCAACATAGAATGATGGAATAGTTTATTTTATAGAACTTAAACAATCACTTCACACATCACTTGACTAGGCTCAATCAACTCAACTCAACCAATCATCACAAGGGACAACTCTCTCTCACACAATCCTAGTCCAAGTATGTATCAACCAACTCAAATATTTCCAACAATGCTCAACCACAAATCTCACATAACAATGATACTCATGTTCTTTTCTAACTCAAGTTCTTTCACAACCAATGGGATTCAACAACTATGCTTATAAAACAAGGTTTAAACTCAACACTCAATTCAAAAAACCTTGAAACATTCACCAACCACTTTCGAAAATGAAACCACAAACAATCATTTTCCCTCCAATGATATTTCAGAAATCAACCACCATAAACAATCAATAGGAGAATGTGCCCATATCTTTTTGAAGATGAAAAATCCTCTTTGTAAATCTGCCACAATCACAAAATTCTTTTGCCAATCTTCACAAGGGTTAGTAGATAACAAAATAACCAACATTACTCCACTTTTCAATAATCATCACGAAGGCCTTTAATTGCACAACTTCCTTATCTCTCCTAAAACCACTTGTACCATAAAATAAAAAAAATCAAAACATTGCATAAGCTTTTCACTCCCAAAATCACTTATACCATAAAATAAAATAAATCACAATATTGCATACCTTGTCACCTCATGAAAGAATTAATCCTCTTGAAAAAGAACAAGGCAAACTTTACTTTTGGAACCCCTTTGCAAAATCAGAAATATCTCTTTACACATACCTTATTTCTCCTTCTAAATAAGTTAGTCAAATAGCCCTCGAAATAAGATTTCCGACGATATATAATATGCCCCATTTTCAAAATAAATTGAAACCTTTACATATATATATGCCAACCTCCATTAATTGCACATAGGTCGGCCCTCCATTAATTTAAACTTAAACTTTAAACTTTAATATCTTCATCACTGGAGGTCCTTTTTCAATGAAATAAAATTCCACCTTGGCTTTTAAGAAAAGCCCTTTCCACATAAGCCCACCATGGTTTTAAATAAAACCTTTTATTTTACATGCCTTGGTTTTCATAAAAACCTCTGTAAATAGCCATGCTTTCCAAAATATCATAAATGCTTATTTATGAAATATTTTGGCCACCAAAACCAAATGTGATCCATGTGACATCAATGACAACATAAAATATCTCAAATTAACTCAAATTTTCAACATAGAGTAATGTAGACAGGGAAATTTGACCCATGTCAAATTCCCTCTTATTCCTAAAATATGTTTTCTCATTATTTTTCAAATTTGAAACCTTACTTCGCATGTGCCAACTAATATTGTGGTATTTTCCTTGATTTTCGTGACTACACATCCTAGCGGCTAGAAAATATATTCATAAAATCTAGAAAATCACCTCCCACCAAAATAACCATTCAAATTATGTCCCAAAAATAGCCAACGGTCTGATTTCGATGAATACACGTCCTAACGACTAGTACACATATTCACCAAATTTGTCTGATGTGATCCACTTTAGACTCCTATATGTCACAACCCTCGACCCTATTTGGTACCCTACGAAGACTAAAGCACAACTTAAACATTTTAATGAAGATTGGATGCTAAGTGGAGAGGAGGAGAGATTGAGAGCAATGCTATTTTTTGAGCCAAAGGAAAAGATCTAATAGTTTATGTTGGAGGTTTGATAAATTACAATGGGATTTCTAAATACTATGGAGGTCCTTTGTGAGGAAAAACTTGCTACAAGATAGATCTAATAATTCTACACCACCCTTTCACATTCCTACCATCGTCACAAAGCACTATAAAGTCATTCAATTAGCTTTTAGATCATTTTAAATTAATGTAACTTGCTTTATTTTTATTTTGCTTCTTGGATTCCACAATTTCACGTCCTGTTTGGTAGTAGATACGCCCAGATCACAAATATATAGATCCACAGGTTTGTGGGTAAATTTATACAGTTTGATGCATAAATGATAGACTCATAATCATCATAAATCATTTCCATGCTTAATACATCTTAGTTGTTCTTGTATTGCATCTATATGTTCAATGGATGTTTGATTTCACTTATGATTTGTTAAACTACGTTTTGAAACAAGGTTGTGTAAGAGACTTGGGGATTTGACTGCTGCGCCATCGAGAAATCCAATTAACAGTGGCTTAAGTAGATCCCTAAATCATAATGTCCAAATTTTAAGTCTTGTGTGCAGAAATCTCTTGCAGTATTTCAAAGACGCAAATTCGTGAGTTGGCCGATAGGATGCGTATTCGCTATAGGATGCATAATCGCTCTGCAGGACACATATTCACTCTATCAGATGCGTATTTGTCTACAACAAACATCCAAAATAGGTAAGTGCAATAAAAATTATTCTATGTTTTGTTTCTGATTGTCTTATACTTATTTTAATTCTGATTTTTGCATATAAGTCATCTACACAAATAAAATTAAGGTAAAAGAAAAAAATATTAAAGTCAAAAGGCAAATGGTTAATTGCATCAGCTTCTACCATATTTTACTATTTGAAAAAGGGAAAAGACAAAATCATATAGTCATCCTTATTTATTTGAATTAGTTTCATCACCTGAAAAGAAAAGAAAAGAAAAAGGTAAAAACATAAAAGTTAGTTGCATTGCTTTGTATTAATTTTACTATTTGGAAAGATAAAACAAAAAAAATGAAAAGGAGATATATATACAGTTATTCATATTTGTTTGCATTAGTCTTATTTCCTGGAAAAAACAAAAAAAAAGAAAACAAAAAAATATACATATGCATATGATAATATAGAACTTGTATTTTACTTTCAACGTCTATAAGAATCATTTCATTGTAGTTAATTTTAAAAGGTTTCTTAGTTAAATTGTATACTACTACTTTCATGGAAATTTGAAGTGCATATAGTTAGACATAGTTTTTTAGCCAAAATTTAGGTGTATACTTAAAAGAACTCATTAAACTCTCCCTCACTTAGGCGTGGAAACCCCACTTAAGTGTTTCCTAGTTAACCCCACCATTAATTCATTGACAAACACTAAAGAGAGCACAACTCAAGTGCTTCTTGTCTGAGGTGTAGGGACTTTGTTTTCCCTCCCCATTTCAGACATAGATCCATTAGCTTGAAGGAAAGGGGTGCAAAAATTTTGGGTCTACATTATTTGGTGAACCCGATGTGAACCTCACCATCACTTTTGATTTTATTGCTTTTCTTTGTTTAAAAAAAAAACTAAAAAAAAGACCATTAAAAACTTGCGTGTCTTTAGATTAAGTCACATAAAAAGATATTTTTCAATTGAACCATTCACACTATTTTATTTTTACATCATTGTCCTAAAAGGAATCACATCCGATGTGATCTTTCGCAACTTCGATTGGTTTGGGTATAACGAGACATACAATGAAGGGATATGAACCTTCAGAAAGGGAGGACTGGTAGGACTTGGGATTCATCATGGCTTGGACTTCATCACCAAGCATTTGCATGCGGGCATCCAGGTGAAATCCTAAATTGAAAACAAGACAACTTGGTCTACAAATTTCAAAACGATTTGAAAATAAACCTTTAGTTAGAAGAAATTTTTTGTTTTGTTCTAAGTTTTTTTTATTTATCTTTTTTCTCTTTTTACTTTGTTTTCTTCTAAAAACTAAAAATAAAATATATACATATATAAAGAGAATATAACTAAATGGTGGAAAATAGTGCTAAGGAATCCTCACTCATAGACCTTATGAGGCTATTTATAGAACAAGAACTAGATATCCTTTACGACAGAGAGCATTGGGGTAATTTGTGGCATAACCTTGATCTTGGTAAAAGTAGGTCTAAGGAACTAAAAAAATCAAGAGGATTGATATAACAAAAGCCTTAGGTGCAGATTATTACTCCCCTTAATTCAATATTAAAAGAAGTTGTGAGCGTTGGTCAACAAACAAGAGGGCTAGTGTTCATTCAACAGTTTACCCTTGGGAAGAAAAAGTAATCCACCTCCCAGAAGAAGAAAAAGTAATCCATGGATTTGCATAGTTTTGTTGAATTTTGCTCAGTTTTGATGAAAGTGTACAAATGTCAAATTGTACAAGTAAAGATAAAAATGTACAAGGGTGCACATGTACAATGTGAAATGAAATGAAATGAAGTTGGAATGTGCATTTGGGGTTAATTTGATAAAAATCAAATTAGACCTTAATAAACCTTGTAAAAGGAATTGTTTTGAAAATTCGTTGGGAATGGCAATTGTAAATGATGTGATACTTCAAACACCACTTTGGAATGGTATAGGCATGCATTATATATACCCCCTTATTAATTTTTTTTTGGTTTGTTATGGTTCATTGTTGTTCATTAATTGTTATTGTTGCAATATCAATATAGAATTCTTGGAGTATGGATTATGGAGTAGAATTGTTGTTCAATGAGTTATATGTTGCTGAATGATGAAATGCTATTGATAATATGAATATAGTAGCCATTTACTCAGTCCCTTATCCTTGTGAATTCCTCCATTTATTTTGGTTGTTGCAGGTTGTGTAGTTAATGTTTAGCACATAATTTGGCATGTATATGGATGAAATTGCATTGTGAATGATCCTATTACTCTACAGACTTGGTGTGAAGCATGGAGTGGATTATAATATGAGTTACAACCGTATTTTAATATTTCCAATAGTTGTACAATTTTTGAAATCATCCATGGTGAATATAATTCATTGCTAATGAATTAGGGTTTGCATGTTGTGAAGAATTGGAGCAATTGAAGCTTAGAACCTTCCCAAAATCTATCTTAGAAGAATTGGTTGTATCAAGTGATAGATCTGGAAAATATCTACAGTAATAGTTCATGCAAAACATATAAGAGTTTCTACCAAATCGTACAAACTATCATTTTACCTTATTTGGTAATTAAGGTTGCAACCCAATTCTGCCAAATAAGGAAATAATGCTAGTTTGAGGAAATCGATTACAAAAATGATCGATTTGACTTACAAAAAGTGTTACAACTAGTTGGATATGTACTAAATTATACCAGGCATAGGATTGTAGGATTTGGATTGTACAATTATACGATTTGAGGACCGTACAAGCTATTTTTACAAGTTGAACTAGTGTACGATGAAGACTGTACATGCTGTACGATTTGTACGAGTTGGGGTTTGATATCTTGGGAATAATTTCTATAGCTTCTAAAAAACCTCCACATAGGGAATAATACATCACTAGCATCTACTTTTGGCATCGTTGCCTTATCAAAATTTGGCATTTTTGTTAAAACAAGTCAAGAAGTGTTGCAATTAAGAAGATCGTATAAGTGATACACTTGAGTACATAAATTGGAGGTGAATGACAGACACTAGTATATAAATGCGCAGGAGACAATATCAAGGAGAGTAAATCCTAGTTAGAAGGAGCACATGAATTACTCAAAGGAAGAACAAGAACAACGTTGAACACAATACAAATGAACCAATAATAGAACAAGTGTGGACATCTAATGAAGCAAGGATTGAGAGGTTGAATACACTGCTAATTGATATGAAATATGAGGAACAAGAAGCACCAAGAGTTGAGATGAGCGTTGAAGTAAGAGAAGGCATTAACGAGGGAACTATGTGAGAGTGAAGGGAGTGGATGGTAACACCTGAGAAAGTGGTAGACTGGTTGCAAAGGAGTGCGGGGGATAGGAGTCATGCACCAGAGCAACAACACACAAGGTATCAGGAGAAAGGACCAAGACCGCAACCTACACAACAACGAAGGAGGTCACATAGTGAAGATGCACAGGATATCAATAGACGACTATTCGATGAATATAAGATTCCTTGAGTAGATAATTATTATGAAGACCAATAGAGTGAGTCACATATAAGGTGGAATCGGTCAAGGATTCTAGGTGATACTTCATCAAGTGAAGAAGAATAAACCAATGGCCTAGGTAGGCAATCACATAGGGAAAAAATGATGCCCACCCTTTATGGGTGAAGGTAAGGAAGTCCCAACAAGACACATCGGGACATATATAACCATCTAGAGAGAAAATAGCATAGATCAACTGGATGAATGGTTATGACTATTTTCTGCAACATTATGAGGACTAGCCATAGATTGATACCTGAAAAGGCAACACACACCAAAATTCCAAGCATGGAATACAATGAAATATGAACTCATTGAGAATTTTTTCCCCTTGAAGGATTATGGAAATATTGTCACTAAACTTAGTACCACTAAGCAGAAGACTGATGAGGATGTGAAGTCATACAACCAAAGACTGAAGCAGTTGGTGGACAAGATGCAAA
This sequence comes from Wollemia nobilis, assembly GCA_028583015.1. NCBI lineage: Eukaryota > Viridiplantae > Streptophyta > Pinopsida > Araucariales > Araucariaceae > Wollemia > Wollemia nobilis. Next base: position 3,147,180 of record JAQPPZ010000523.1, on the reverse strand, counting down.
TGCCTTTGGTATATGTGATAGTAAAGCAATGGTTTGTAGATTGGTTGCTACCCAGATACAAGAAGAATATGAAGGCAGTACCATCAGATACATATGAGGAAGCCTTAAAATATCAAAGAATTTTGAGAGTCGGACCAAAAAAAAAATCGCGAGGATGATAATACATGTAAGACGTGATGATTCAGAGAGTGAGGAAGACGATACAATCCAACAGACAGTGCAGTCACTCCAAAAGAATTTGAAAAATTAATTAAGGAGGTGAAAGGTAAAGTTAAGCAAGATTGAAATGACATCTGGTGTATAGATTGCAAGACTAAAGGTTACACGAATGTGACTTGTCCTCACAATAATTATTGCCACATTTACAATGTGCTTGGACATGAAGTGATACAATGTTTATTTAACATAAAGGTGCATCTATAGGTTCTCTCTATCCAAGATCAGGAGGAGAAATCGAAACCTCAAGGGAGTGTCCATCAAGCCACTAGTGGCGGTTATAGGAATAACTGTAGAGGGGGAAGACAATATCAAGGCAATTGGTAAGGAGGATAGATCCGCTTGCAGTATGATTTGGAAGGGTGACCAATCATACAATATTGCAACTACCAAGAGTGGGAGCACTTTGTGAAGAACTATCCTTTACCCAAAAAATAGGAGACACAATAAACAAACACTACACACATGTGTAGATGGTGTGGTCCAGGGAACCACAAGGAGGTGAATTATCCAAAGCAGACAAGTTCCAGTAACCTGTAGAATGTGAATTTTTTGGACATAGAGGTATCTCCAGTTAGTGAGGAGACCGAAGAAGTGCTAGCCGTAACAAGGAATCAATATAGGAAAGACAAGTACGCAGAACCTGCCAAAGAAAAAAAATGATAGAAAGTGGCAAAGAAGGTACTTGACAAAGAAGCAAAGAAGGTAAGAAAATTTAGATTAGTAGAAGAAAAAGAGTTAAATAAACCATTGGAAGACACAATTGTTGTGCAAAATTTGGCAGCACAAATTTTAAATACGACTGTTGAAATTAAGATGACAAGCTTGCTAGAAGTCATCCCATCATTGTGATGAGTGTCAAATTGGCACATATTTTATGCAAGGATTATCTGTTTTCTATCTACAAATCATGGGAGTAAATGTGTTTAAATAATTATTTTACGTTATTTATGAGATTTATCAATAAATTTGATGAATGAGGTGAAAATGATAAATGTTCATATTTTACACAAAATGTGCAAAATTTTGTATGATTTTTGGTAGTAGAATGATCGTATGTAATGTTGCAGTAGAATACATGTCAGATATTGGAGGAAAGATGGACCATTCTCATGCACATATGTTGAGGATACATGTGGAAGTGTGCTATTGAAACTTGGAAAAAGTCTACAGAAACCTGGAAAGGGTCTACGGAAAACCTGTTTCATATAATAAACATGCCACATATGCTACAACTTGGTCAAACACCACATGGGCAGTTGAAAGAATCAAACATAAAATATTTCAAATGCCACATGGGTAGTTAGAAGAATCAAACGTGGGTGACTCATCATTCTTTATTTGGGCATATAAAGTTGTTATGAGGTTTGTTAGAAAGTTACGTGTATGCTTGTAATAAATATATCCTTTCCTAAAGAATAGGATAAAGCTATTGGAATAAGTCTAAATTAGTGGTTATGCTATTACGTAGTTATTCCATTAAGTCTAAGTTAGTAGTTATGTAGTTTTTAGAATAAGTCCAAATTTGTGATTATGTTGTTACACATTTTTAGGATTTATTAATATTAGTGTTGGTCAAATATTTGCCTAATTGATAAACACTGCGTTTATGCGTCCTAGATACGACCAACATTGAAAAGCCAAAGGAAAAAGATGTCCTCCATGCCAATCTCCAAAGAGGGCTGGTTCTCTAACTAAATTCTACACTAGTGAAAGACTAAGGATGCTGGAAATAAATTGGGAAAATGCGGAAAGAAATGGAAATATGGCCACAGGCCAAAGTACAGGTTTGATATTAGACTAACTAGCAGGAAAAAACTCAAGCACAAAGTAGCATTTGAAAAAGGAAATAAAACATAACAAGCTCATGATCTGGACATAGCAACTATCAAAATGGCGCTCCAAAATTCACCTTCTTATTAGCAATTTTAAATCCAATGACATAATTTAAACAAAACAACAAACAAGATGAGAAAATGAAAATAGAAGCACACTACACAGAAAATAACCACACACAAGATCACTTGCAAATTTAGAAATCTGATGCCTTGTATTAATGCAACGAACTCAGAGAAATCTCTCGCAAAAATGTCTAACCTCCTTCCTCTTACAATGAAATTTGTCTAGTATTTATAGAGGTTTTTGTCTCTTTCATTTAATACATAGGAGAATAAATGTCTCGAGATCAAAGACAAAACCAACAAAATCCTCCTCAAATTCTTTGAAAATCCATCCTCCTGAGAAAATGAATTCCTGAATATCTGTAACTCGGGCAAAAGTGCATAGATTGCAAAAAAACATTAAATTCTTTAGAGTGCCTTTGGTACATTGGAAATCATGAAAACTCATTTCTTCTCGCCTTCCCCTTCATGATCCACAAAATGGAGTAACTGAGGACGTCCTTAATTAAATGCCTAAAACTTAGCATCTTTGAACTCTTGACCAAATTTCCATTCGCCCATATTTATTTTTGCCTCAACATCTATTTCGCCCCATTACGAATTGAAAAGCACGTGCAACTACAAAAAAGTATGCTCACCCCTAAAAAGGGTGAACAGGGCGTTCACCCCTCAGGAAGGGCGAACGCGATCTCAATCCGCCAAAATGTTGGTTCACCCATGGGAGGGTTGAATGGGATGTTTTCCCCTCAACCAGGGCAAACATAATATGGTTCGGGCACACGCATCTCCAAATCTCGTTAAAGCGCGTTTGCCCCTAAGAAGGGCGAACAATGCATTCGCCCCAATGTTAGGGAAAACGTGACCTTGCACTCTAATGCTTTCACCATTGTAAGCTTTTAAACATGTTCGCCCCTTCCAAGGGCGAAAGGGGCATTCACCCCTCCTTAAGGGCGAACGTAAATATATAGCAATTTAAGGACTTGTCTTCTTCATTCTTTTGGACTTAATTAGACATTTCTCCATTATTTTTTACAAAGATAAATTCAAAAAGGAAATTTTTGAACATGCATCATAAATGTGTACTTATTTAAAACATTACATCTACTGAACTCAAAATCTTAAACAAAATTCCCAATGAATACAAAATGACCAACATTTCTTGGTGACTCACAGGGTATCTAGCTCACATAGATGCAAGTGATCCCACACCTTTATCCATTGGGTACAAAGTCCTTTTATTTAGCTGACCTAGCTGATGCCACTATCGTAGATGCATCATCTAGAGATTCTGCCTGTGTGTGCTCTAACGTCTCTACCTTGATCGCAACTCTGAGTACTTCAGAATGCTTAGCCTCCTCTACTGCTTTCGTCGCTACCTCACTATATGCCATCGATTTCTCCTCTAGATCCATGATGGTCTCTGAAATAACCTCATAAGCATGAACAACATCACGCCAAGCATCAATGGTAAACAAGAAATGAATGTTGAGGGACTCATAGATGAAGTGAATATTATGCACATCTGTAAAGCTGAGGTGCTTCGAACGTTGAGCCAATTCATAAAGTGATAGCTCCAAGCACGTATACTTCTCCATCAAAGGCAACACTTGCGCTTTAGCAAGGGTTTCTTCCAAGGCATCAATTTTTCAAGTATCTTCAATGAATGTACACTAGAGTTCCTACAACTATTCCATCGAAAGAGGTTTGCCCCATTCATCTATGAAGGTGGTAAAACCCAACCTGTCAATAGTATCAAAATGAGACATCGAAATGGTATGCTCATGCTTAATTGTATTGAGAACAACCCGCCCCTCCCTCACTAGGTCCATGCACTGAAAGTAGCTCCACAGTGTTATCCGTGCTCGGGACCAAGCATAATCCATCTCACTAAGGGGGAAAATATGCAAAATGGTATTCATAAAGCTTGTATTTTTACAACTATCTCCATATAGGGTGAAAGCAATTACTCCATGGAATCAATTGTTTGTTGTCTGAGCTGGACCTGTATCTGCGCTTCCCATAAGTACTGTAGTACCTTGACAACGTGTGCAACCAATTTTATAGAATTCTGAGAGGAGCAAAGGTGAGAATCCTTAATGTTGTCATGTGAAAATACTGCAACAAGCACAAATTTCTCTTCAAGCTGCTTCTTGAGTTATTCTACCTACTACTGAAGACTATGCATTTCAATCCAAGCGGTATCGTGCTCCTTCAAGTATACCTTGACTTGATTACACAAATATTCATTCTCAGTGGCCGTTTTTTCTTATATCACCCTGCTCTTGGCCAAGGTGTTTGTTGAGTGGTGTTTTCACCCAATTGTGAAAGCACACTCTCCGGTAGGATCCGAGTCCCAAAATCCTCTGCTTGCAAAGAAATTACAACAAATAATTTCTCCAAGGTTCCTGTTATGCTAACTCTTTGTATATCAATGATGTTGTTTTAATTTGAATGCTGGGAATACCTTAGGGTTACAAATGGATATTAACAAGGGGCACTGTGGTTTATTTCAATTTGAATTTGCAATGGACTCAAAGTGAATAAATCTAAGAAACCAATATATTTTGATCCTGAGCTTTGATGAATTTTTAGTTATTTATTTGAATGACAGTAATTAAAAATGCAGAAAATAAAATAAGGGTTTGAAAATAAAATAAATGCAAAATGAAAATGAAGCTAAACTATGTCCAGAGTGCGACCATATTGATTGACAAAACCGAAGATGATGAGGTTTCTGCATGCAACCTAACCTATTGAACCTGCAAATCTACACAATCCAGATAATCTAGGTGCGGGTTTCTAGGGTTTTTAATATAATTTCAGATTTAGACATTCGCATGAAGCAACCAAGAACACTTGCATTAAACTTCACCTAAAAGCCTGGAAATCTGAAAGGGAAGATAAAACATTAAATCATGCATGCAAAAATGACTCCTTTCTCATCAATGAGATGCCAACTCTCCGTATTTTTGTATTAAAATGGTATATTAGTTGCAATTACAGAATGTTCCAGGTATGACAAATCCCAGAACAAATGAAGGAAATTGCTCCAAGTGCAGGCCCAGAATGGCTTGCAGCCCTTGTCTCTACAACTCTGCTAGCAGCAATTTCCAACCCTCTGTTCAATCTGTGCTTTTGATTTTATACTATCTGGCGTGGCTCTTCGATTCACCCTGCGTCACTTCGTTTCATCTTCCAGAAAGCATCTTTTCAAATTCCTCACATTTTCGTTGCTTTTGATTCATGCTCGATTCTGAAACGTTCGAAATCTTCTACTGCATGTAACGCTTCTACAACTCTAACACCTGTATGCCACGTGTCTCACACTTTCTGCACCTTCTGTAACGGTCCCTTGTAAATCGTGATGTTTTTATGCATGCAGCTTGTTCCTTTGCCAACACAGCGAAAATGAGACAGGTTGCGATATCACGACGTTTTTCGACCAACAACCCTCTTGCCTTCTTGCCCAGCGAAAACGTGACATGTCGCGAAATCACGACATGTCGTGAAATCGCGACGCTTTTCTGTTTTGTACACTCTCGACCGCAACCTATCGTGATTTCGCGACGTTTCTCACTCGGCACTCCTTTGGCTGCAACCTGTCGCGATTTCGCGACGTTTTTTCACTCCGGAACGTTTCCTCCAAAACTTGCGTGAAATCCCTATGCCTTTTCGTTTGAAACTATCCTGCGGCTTTCTGTTGCGAAATCGCGACGTTTTTTTCTGGTGGGCACGCTTTATCAAAAGTTGCACGATTTCGCTACCACTTTCGGCTTATGAGCTTTGTGTCGATTTTCGTTGCGATTTCGCTACACTACCGGGCCTTGTAGCCTTTGGCTTGTTTTTGTCACGATTTCGCTACACCGCTGCGCCTTGTTGCCTTTGGCTCATTTTTGTCGTGATTTCGCTACACTACTGTGCCTTGTTGCCTTTGGCTCATTTTTGTCGTGATTTCGCTACACTACTGCGCCTTGCTGCCTTTGGATAATTTTTGTCGTGATTTCGCTACACTGCTACGCCTTGTTGCCTTTGGCTCATTTTTGTCGTGATTTTGCTACACTGCTGCGCCTTACTGCCTTTGGCTCGCTTGCAAGCCACGAAAATCAAACATGTTGCGATTTCGCGATGGTTCCGCCCACCAGCCGCCGCTGACTGCGTTGACTGCGATTTTGCGACATGTCACGATTTCACTACGCCTTTCCATTTTGCCTTTCTCTCTCCTCTTTCAGTCGCGACGGAGCAACATGTCACGATTTCGTGACACTTTTTCATTTTGTCTTTCTCTCTCCTCTTTTGGCCGCGACGGAGCAACATGTCGCGATTTCGTGACACTTTTTCATTTTGTCTTTCTCTCTCCTCTTTCGGCCACGACGGAGCAACATGTCGTGATTTAGTGACACTTTTTCATTTTGTCTTTCTCTCTCCTCTTTCGGCCGCGACGGAGCAACATGTCGCGATTTCGTGACACTTTTCTGTTTTTGGCAGTGACCGCGCAACATGTCATGATTTCGTGACACTTTTCATCCTTATGCAATTTTGCCCCTTTTTCTTGATTTTTAGCATCTGGGTCACTGAGATTTTCTGTGAAAGCATGCAAAAAAGGTGGGTCCCCAATTTTGGGGTGTGTTGTGGATCAGCCACAACAATGTTTTCAATCTCAAGCATATTATCTTGCACCTCAAAATATTTCTTCTTATAGTGCTCCCCATGTAGATACAATGAGCTCATATCCAGCTGCATATTACCCATTTTCTCAATGGGATCAATCCACATCAGGTCTTCAATTATGGTCTTAAAAATGTAATCCTTAGGTTGTAATTTGCCTTGGGGTTTCTGGATCAGCGGAGTGAATGTTGTAACATAAGCCTCCTTGGTGATTGAATCAAAAACCACCTTCTTGATTGGTCGGGCCAATGTCGAAGCTTCTTTTCACCGTATACTTTTCAACCATTGGGAAGAGCTCAGATGCACCCGATTTAGTTTTTCAACGTCTAGCTACTTTCGGGCTACCTGCACATCTGGGGTAGTCTACAGCTCCAAAAATGGTGTAAAAGGAACAAAATATTATGAGTGACTAGGCCAAACGAACACTGATGACATGGATAGAAGTGGAGGAATGGATGCAGAAACAATGGAAGAGAGAGAAAGGGTAGATGAGGTGGTAGACACAAGTGCAGCTATAGTTATGCTAATCCTATGTGGAGCTTGCGTACTAATAGCGGCGACAATAGAGGTAGTGATGACAGAGGGAAGGAGATGCATATGAACTGAAAGAAACAGAGGACGAAGGGGTAGGAACGAAAGGAGCAGTAGTGGTTTCGAAAGAGGAAGAAGTAGAAGCAAAAGAGGATACCATGGAAAATGAAATAGAAGGAATACCAAAAGATAGAGAAACAAAGATAAAAAATGTGATAGATGGGACCGAAGAAGAAACCACTGCGTACTCCATGAGAGAGAGGAAGAGGGAAGAGATGACGTACCTTGGGGTGCAAGCACCACTTGTTCAGTTGATGGAGGAAGTTGTGCAACTACCTCCTCTTCTCGCTCTCCAACATCGAGAGCTACTTCCTCATTCAAAATTTTGACATGCAAATCCTCAGAAAGCTACTCCTCCTCCTCTTGTTGTGCCATTGGAAACATTTGCACAAATGAAGTAGGGAGCTCATCATTGGGTGAAGGATTCACTGTCAACACAAAAGCGGTTATAGAACTCGACATGGCAAAAATCGTAGCACCTGAAGACATGGGCACTGTAACAGTGGATGTAGTGGCTATGCTGGTTCGAGGCCGTTTGGCCGCTTTTGGAAATGAGGGTGCCATAAACTATTTCTGCTGCTTAGGCATGGGAGTCTCCTCCTAAGAGTACTTTGTTATCTAAGACCATCGTTGAAAAACATACTCTGATTCCTCTTCGTCCTCTTATTCGGTATCATCTTCAACCATTGGGTTCTCCTGCTTAGGTTTACTTTCGTCACTTTAGGACTGTTGAAAAATTTATGATAAAACAATGGTGAAAGCGACGGGTTGATATGATTCCACAAATCTATCAGAAGCTTTAGAAAACTGAGTATCAAGCTTCAACCCATAGGTAGCATATGGCTTCCTATGATGAATACGCATCACCCACCAGTTCATGATTTTCTCCTCGCTCCTTTCGGGGTTAGCTTCTTTAACAGTTCTAAACAGACCAGGAGGAGGAATATGTGTTTTATTATTTTTTGGATTATACTTCGCTTCCTGCTCATAATAATTATGCCATGGAGGAAGGGAGGATATTTTCTCTATGTTCCAGTTCATGTCTGGCCCATCAAAATTGTTACGTCGCTTCTAAATATCTGGGCACGGGCAGCAATGACAGGTCTTTGCCTTGATAAATTATAAAAAATTGCCAAGAGGGTTGTAACACCATCGCTGCGGCAACTCAATTAACTCCAGATCCTAAAACACCATTGTCAAAAGGTGATTTTTCCCGACCTGGTTCACTTATATACTCCCAAACTTAAAAGGTATAGTATAAGTTGTCTTCTTCCCTCGCTCGACGCCATATATGTCATTGACGTAATCTATCTGACGCACAACTTCCATTGCAAAAATGTGCGTAGTAGAAAAATAAGACAACAAAAATGGTTTACCTGTGTACCCAAAAATTCAAACAACCATACCTTGAGCGAGCAAAAAGATATCGCCCCTCTCTTTCGAAACAATGGCATCTCTCAAATCATGCGGTACTCGATCGCAGTTTCCACAAAGTAGTTCAATCACAGGCCCCAAAAACCAACTATTAAATTTGTACACAGACTCTCATTTTGTCAACACCTGGGTCCACTTGTGGTAAGACCCCAAGGTATTACTATAAAATTATTAACAAATTAATGTAAATGTAATCATAGGCCACTCAAAGGGGGCTCCCTTGTAATCGCTTTGCCACTATAGGGGGCTCCCTCCTTAGAATCTATGCTTATTATTCTTCTTATTCTTGGATGATTTGATATGGATGGCCAACCTAATATATATATCTACCCTAAAGCTATGTTGGTGAAGAGACATGATGGTTCACGTATGAAGAGACGTGATGGTTCACGTTATGAAGGGTTGTGATGGTTCACTTTATAACTTAATAATATAATAATTAAATGATTAATAATACTAACTAATACTAACTAATAATGTTAGGATTGAGGATCCTAACATGCCACCCTCCTTAAAAAGAGCTTTGTTCTCAAAGCTCAAAGTGAGAAGCTTTGTCTTTTTTTTTTCAAGAAGGATTTGTGTAAGTTCTTAGACTATTTTAATGGCATCCTTTCGTAGGCAGGGATATCGAGAAGGATGAAGCATTAGCGGGGGGTTTCTAAGAACAATAGTAGAATATTCCTTAGGAAAATCATGATGATGATGGGAGGGCAACCCTTGGGGTTCCTCAAATACTTTAGAATGATGTATCAAAAGTGATGGTAATGATTTCATATCCTTTTTTGGTTCCTTGATAGAGCCAACGGAGGAGTGTGTAGTCACTCTACGTTGGTTCCGAATAGGTTTGGTCATATGGCAAGAACTCACTATTGGTGAGGAAGGTATGTGTAGGTCTTGTAGACTGCATGTTTGGCTAGCATTGATCACTTTGGGTATGCCTACCTCATCCTTGCTTGGTACATCAATCACTTCTTGCACATCGACCTCATTGTCTTCATTGTAGTGAGTAGGTGCACTGGTCGCTTCAGACACAACTACCTCATTTGCTTGCTCTATGGAGAGACAGGGATCAACTTCGTTCAATAAATACAATGTTAGTGTAGCTTATGGTGGGGTCCAAATTTTTCATCACAATTATCACAAAGTCCTTTTGCTCATCGTTCCTTCATATCCTCAAAGCTAAGATGTTTAATTTGTAAATTTCGGTTAGATTTGGGGGTTGTGTAAGTGCTTTGTGCCCTTCCATTATGCATAGGTTTGGGAGTGATGTAAGTGGTCGAAAATTTTTCCATAAGTGGTTTCCCTAATCGTTGTTGTGCATTGATTTTATCTTCAGCTAATTTTTCCAATCCATAGGTCTGCATCATGGTATAGGGATTGAACCTTGTCACCTCCATTCTAATTTCCTCTTTTAATCCCCTAATGAAGCCATTGATGAGAATTGATTCATCCAATCTTGTGTTGTATTTGGTGATATCCTCAAACCGAGTTTGATACTCACGCACAAAAGTGATTTGATGAAGAACTTTGAGCAATTCCCACATGACTGGGTCCCACATGGCTCTGATACCAAATGGTAAGACCCCAAGGTCTTACTATAAAATTATTAACAAATTAAAGTAAATGTAATCGCAGGCCACTCAAAGGGAGCTCCCTTGTAATCGCTTTGCCACTATAGGGGGCTCCCTCCTTAGAATATATGCTTATTATTCTTCTTATTCTTGGATGATTTGATATGGATGGCCAACCTAATATATATATCTACCCTAAAGCTATGTTGGTGAAGAGACATGATGGTTAACGTATGAAGAGACGTGATGGTTCACGTTATGAAGGGTTGTGATGGTTCACTTTATAAGTTAATAATATAATAATTAAATGATTAATAATACTAACTAATACTAACTAATAATGTTAGGATTGAGGATCCTAACAACTTGTAAACAGGTAAGGGCTCATCCTTTTTGCTCGACTGTGTTACTGCGATAAAAGAAAAGTGATGCTGCATCTAAAAGAAAAAGAACCAGACCAGTAGCGAAGTGTGCCAAAATGACTTAGACTTTTCGTCCTGCAACTTCTACAACTGTGAATTAATCCTTCAAGAAATAAACTCAGCCCAATCAAAATAAATTGGATTTCCACCCTGTCTCATAGCAGCAGGAGAATAAAATTCCACCTTGCAAATGCATTGAGCCATAGCTACCTGCCATTTATGCACTATCTCGTCCGAGGGCAACCCAAAAATCCAGGCAAGCATAGAATAAATATCTTGGCTCTTAAATTCTGAAAGCGATTTGGGCAAATTCGATAGCTGCCCCATCTGCGGCTCCTTGATGAGTTGTGTCTCCATAAATTGTCTCATAGTAACTGTGGAAACATACCTGTCTTCCTGCTTGTCTGTATGAACTTTCTTGTTTATTGCATAACTTGGGGCCTTCAACCCACATGCAAAAGCCTCTCGAACCTCATCCGGTGTAATTGTAAAGAGAATCTCTTTCCTAGCATTTCACACAACTTTGGTAGAGGGATCATAAAATTGTGCAATTAGTTGTACAAGCTCAGGGCATGGGTGCACGGGCGAACATAGGTACCATGAAAGCTACGAATTATGAGGCGTTGTGAGCCAACTGTTAAATGAAACTCCCTGGCTCACCGCAGTCTCAACCTCTTGCCTTAACCGGTCGACCCCCTTGTGTGTAATCAAACAATCTCCAATTTTTGCCATTTTATCTTCATAGGGGTCCAGGTCAACATAGTCGTTTCTTCGGGATTTCTTAGCCCTAGAACTTCTTTCTCGCTTCTTAGCCGGCTTTGCCTCTACAACCTCCTGCACCTCATTCGACTCTTTATTGCATTTGCCCATCTTATCTAACAAAGCATTGAACGACTCTGCAATTTTCTGCTCCAAAACCTCTAAAAATTCTATAAAATTCTTTTGCACTTGAAACGCAAGACACAACGAAGCAGGAAAAAAATTAAAATAATAAGGGAAAACAAGATTGGCCTTTTTACCTCCCAAAATTTATAGGAGCATTGTCAGCTATTGCAGTAATTACGAAATTAAATGCAGGTGCATCTTCAGAGAGGAATAATCCTTGAAAAACCACTCATACGCTATTTCCAAGGCACAAAAACCCTTCCCTTCGATTCACCACCAGATTCTCCTGGAGACTCGTGCCTTCTACATTGCGCAATCACATAGAAAAGTGTGCCCTGGTGCCCGAATCTTACTAGGGGAGCCAACCTAGCCATTAATCAACCAATCATTAATTCTTACTGCCATCTTGGAAAGCTCAATCCGAATGCCTCCCACGTTTGGAAATTATTGCTCAAATTTGGCGCCTACTGCTTCCGATTATCGCCACGTACCCCGAATCACATTTAATTAGACAATGTGCTTGGCAATATCTTCTTCGACGAAAGTCCTTCAGGCGCTCGTGCGAAAGTATTTCCTTCTTATGCGGGCGACTGAGTTTTTAGAGCTTCATGGTCATGCTTTTTTTTTCCCTAAAAATAGATTTTTCCTTAAAAAGCTTTGAGCATAACTTTCTTTCCTTTTAAGCGCTACGCTTTTTATTTTATAAAACAAGCTTTTTTTTTTTTCCTTTTTTTTTTTTTTTTAAATGCCACACGAAACCCTTTTTCTCTTTTGCTTTTCGCTCGATGACATCATGAAAGCGCGTTCACCCAAAATATAGGTGAACGTAGCATTCGCCCCTTGCATAGGGCGAACGCGAAGCCTCTTCAACATCGTCATTGCCCAACTTGACTTAATCATTTTTGGGCGAACAATATTTTTTTTCTTTTTTAAACTATATTTATACACATGCAAAACCATCGAAAACACAAAAAATATTTACATATATACAGGGTGTTACCTTCAATTTGAAATCATGAAATATAAGCCTTCAGATGAAGGCCATTCACCGAAATAGGAAGCTCGTACCCTTCCATGTCACAGAGATGGAATGCATTAGCAGAAGTGACAACAGAGATCCGAAAAGGACCTTCCCATATTGCATCGAACTTATGATGTTTTTCGGGCTTGGATTTCTTTTCATTCCATTTTAATACTAGATCGCCCACCTGAAAGCTCCGGTCAGTTGTTCTTTTCCCGAACCACTTCTTCATTTCTGCAACGTGTTTGGTGAAAGTGTGGTAAGCTCACTCCCTTTCTTCTTCTAATTGTAACAACTGTGCCAATCTTGCCTCCATAGGATTATTTTCTTCGTTTTCATCTTGGAACATCTGCAAAGTTTGTAGCACAGGAAGCTCAATATGGGTAGGAAGGACAACTTCTTTCCCATAAACCAAAGCATACGGGGAGGTCTTTATAGACTTATTTACTGAAATGCGGTCAGCCCAAAGTGCTTGATTCAATAATAAGTGCCAAATCCTCTTATTGCCACCCATTATTCTTTTTAGAATCCGTAGCAAATTTTTGTTAGTAGACTCGACCAATCCATTCCCCTATGGGTAATAATTGGAAGATATCTTCAGGTAAATACCATATCTGCTGGCGAATTCTATAATTTTGGCTCCGATAAAGGGAGTACCATTGTCAGTGACCAAAGAATCTGGTATACCAAATCGGGTGATGAGGCTTTCCAGAAAAGAAATAACAGTCGCCTGATCAACTTTCTTGGTGGGTATAGCTTCCGCCCATCTGGTGAAGTAATCTATCATGGTCAGGATATATTTATGTTCTGTAGAGGAGTGCGGATCAATAACACCTATAAAATCAAGTCCCCACTATTGAAAGGGTGCTTCCACCTGGATTGGATGTAGCGGTAATGCTCCTTTTCTGACCCGACCCACATATCTTTGACAACTATCACATTGTTGGCTTATTTTATGCGAATCGACGAACAAAGTTGGCCAATAGTATCCTGCCCGAATAATTTTTAGAGCCATAGGTCTGCCTGCATAATGTCCTCCTGATAGCCCAAAATGGAACTCCTCCAAAAATTTTCCTTCTCGAAAGCTTTTACACATCTAAGGAGTACACCATCAATATTTTTATAATATAGCCCATTAGGCAACAACACATACCTGAGCGCTTGCAATCTGAACCGTCGATGTTGTGAGGGATCAAGGTGGCTAGGACACCTTCCAGAAGTAAAGTAATCAACTAATTCCTCTATCCACTCCTTGTCACCTGCTGCATTATTTACACAAATCACATCTTCATGACTTGCTTCAGTCATTTCAGCAACAACACTTTTGGCCAGCTCTTGACACAGAGCACGTCCACGAACCAGTTTCATCGGTTGGATCTCCACATCATACTCCTGGATCTTTGTGACCCAACCAACCCTTTTTTCTCCTAGTTCTCCTTGGACTATGAAGTTCTGAACATCAGGATGAATGACGTAAACCACAGTCTTACTTTGGGAAACAAAGTGGCAAAATTTCTTCAATGCTTTCATGACTGCATAAACTTGCTTCTCTATAAAGTTGTACTTCTCCTGGTGTGGCGCTATAACCTGGCTTAGAAAAGCAATAGGCTTCTCCTCGCCATCATCTTGTTTCTATGTTAGCATGGCAGCATATCTCTCCTTCTCACCTACTGCATAGAGGATGAAGTCTTTGGAGTAGTCGGGATTGATCAAAACTGGCGCTTGAGTAATTCTCTCTTTGATTTCTTGAAATGCTCGCTTCCTGGCTTCTGTCCACTTAAACTCAACATTCTTCTTCAAGAGCTCAGTCATGGGCTTGACGACTTGGGCGAAGTCAGCAATAAACTTGCGAATAAAGTTTATTTGTCCAAAGAAGGACTACAAGTTTTTCTTATTGGTGGGTAACGATAGTTTCATGAGCGCTTCGGCCCATGCAGGATCTATGGCCAATCCTTCTTGCGAGATCACATGGCCCAACAACTTCCCTTCTTTAACCATGAAAATTGACTTCTTTGGGTTTATGGAAATCCCAAATTCTTGGCACTTCTCAAATATTTGCCTCAGATGGGTAACATGATCTGTTCTACAATGTGAAAACACCGTCATATCATCAAGATATATTACAATGATTTTATTTAGCAACTCACCAAAGGCGACGTCCATGGCTCTCTAAAAAGTAGCGCCAGCATTTGAAAGCCCAAAGGGCATCCGTTGGTAAGCGAATGTACCCCACTTAGTAGTAAACGTCGTCTTATATTGATCCTCATATTTTACCCAAATTTGATTGTACCCAAAGAAGCCATCTAGCAATGAGAATCTTTGGGCGCCAACCACAACATGAAGAATATGGTCTATCTGAGGCAGAGGATAATGATCCTTGAGTGATGCTTGGTTTAAATTTTGGAAATCAATGCACAGACGTATGTCTCCATTCTTCTTCCTTACAGGAACCAGGTTCGCTACCCAGGTGGAATGCTTAATAGGATAAATGATCTTTGCCTCAAGCATCTTCAACAATTCTGCCTTCATGAGGATCTCAATCTTAGGATTAACAGGACGTTGTTTCTATCGAAAAGGCTTAACTCCTTCTTGTAACTCAATAGTGTGTTGAATCACATTCTTATCATATCCTTTCAAGTCCTGATAACTCCATGCTACAATATCTGGATATTCGTAGCACATATTTCTAATGGCTTCAATCTCATCCGATTTACAATCAGTCCCAATATTAATGATCTTTCCTGGTTCCAACTGCAACTCTCTGTATTCCTTGGCATCCACCTTAATCCTATGTTTATCAGCCCTATCATTCTGATCAAACAAGCTTTCTAATGTAATCAATCCCCTAGGAATATGATTGTTTCTCAACTGAATCATTCCTTCCTTTTCTTCCTCCACAAGGACTTTATCATCGACATTAGCAACTTCTTTGAGCAGAAAATTCACTATTTGCTCATCATTATCAAACACTTGCCAATAGAGATTCTTATCTGGAATGGAAGGCCTATAAATTACCCTCACCGTCTTTGGCTTTCGGACCACTTGCTCAGTAGGAGAATAATTAGCGCCAAGGGAAGCTAAAATATCAGCATGTCTATTCTGTTCTCGAGGAATCACCTAAATATTCAAAGCTTTAAATGCTTCTAACAGATCCCACACTCTGTTGTGGTAAGCCTTCAAATAATGCTGCTTCGACACGCATCTATTTGTAACCTGGTTGACAATAAGCTCGGAGTCACCAAAAATTTGCAGTTGTTCAATTCCTAATTTCTCCGCTTTCTTCAAGCCAAGGCATAACGCTTCGTATTCAGCTATATTATTTGTACAGCTCTAGGTCAATCTGTAGGAGTAAGTTTTCTGTATTCCCTCAGGAGAAATCAATACAACACCTGCCCCTACACCATTCTTACATCGAGCGCCATCAAAGAACAACTTCCATAACTGGTGCAAAATAGGTTCTGGAGACTCAAGGACCTTCTCTTCGGACTGTTCTGTCTTCTGGATTGAGTAACAACCAATATCTGTCCCAATCATAGCATTGAAATCTATCAGCAGAAACTCCTCCTCCAGGCGAAGCTCATCAAGTGCTTCTTCAACCAGATCAACTTCCTCCAATTCTTCGGTCATCATGTTTACCATGCCTGGAACTTGTTCTGCCTCCTCTATCTTTTCAATATGAAAGGGTGAAGGCTTCTCATTATAAATGTGGATTCGCCTTCCCTTGAATGGTATCTCCAAATGTGAATAATCTAGGGAAAGATAACCTCCAAGCTTAGCTGTAAATTCCCTTGAAAGGCACATGCTAAAATAGGGCTCCAAATCAACAACCACCACCTCCTGGATGACAGTAATTTATGGCATACTATGGAGCACAATTGGAATGTCCTTGATTACCCCAACAGTCTTAACTGGAGTTCCATCCAACTGCAACACTCCTGGACTACTCCTTGTATACTCCATCCCCATTACTTCACATACTGCCTTTGGCATGACAATAGTTGCAGCACTAGAGTCAATCATGCAATTATGCATGATCCACCCTTCCATTCTCAAAGATAAATAAAATGGGGGAGGCCTATTTTTTCCTATCACTGAAGTGGGGAGCGCTTGAGCCAAGACTATTTGCGAACAATATTTCTTTTGGTCCTTGGCAGTCTTCAAGGATTCTTGTAACAAATCAATCTGCCCAGGTAACTGCAATGCATCGTACAAACTAATCCTTGCTAGGATTTTCTTCATTTCTTCCACAATACTGTAGCTATGAGCAGTTGAGACTTTTTCCTCCAGGGGCCATTCATACTTATCTCGATACTGTTGCGTAGCTTCTACTCTTTGCCTTTTAGTTAATGAAGGATACTTGAGTCTCTCCTTAGCTTGCTCTCTTGTTTCGCTAGAAACTGGAGCGGTCATCGTAGGTTGCAAAGTTGAAGGCTTAGCTTGCGCTTTATCTTGAGCTTGCCTAGGAAATAGATCTTTCACCTTAACAACATCAGGTCCTTTGGTTCTAACATCAGGAGTCTTCATCGGGGATGACCGCTTTTCTTCCTACGCTTTTGGTTCTGTAGGTACTTTCAAAGGTTGCAATTCCATAGGATCAACAGTCACCAGCTTCTTCCTAGACCTAGTGAGGACTGAAACTTGCTCCAGGGATGACATCATACAATTATGCTCCACTTCTCAAATCATATTAACTTGCTCGCTCGAGGAACTTTCCGCCAATGTCTGAACATAGTTCAAATGCACCATACATGTATCTTCACCATGAGGATCATTGCATGTAGAACACCAATATGCTCTTTCGAACACATTAACTTCATCATTTACTTGCACCATGATGTTTTTCTCAGGTCCCCTACTGGTAGACGCTTGCTCTCGGGTGATTGGTGGAGTCTGAAATCTTCTTGATCGAAACTCAGCTTCGGCTTATTTTTTCCTCACCATTGTAAGCTCATTAGATATCATCCTCAAAGCCGCATTATTGGATTTCACTTCTTGTAACAAAGTGGTGAGGGGATCTGAATTGGGTGACGGGGTCGATGCTGGCAACGACAAAGGTGCTTGTGGCGTGGGTAATGGTAAAGGGGTTGGAGGTGCTGGCAATGTTGGAAAAGAAATGGATGAAGGTTGTGGAGGTACTGATAGAGTAGGAAATCATGGAAAGCTCATAGCGGATGACTGCGGGACAGGGATAGGGGCCACTTGAGGGGGGCCCAAATTCCATGAAGGGACTGGATACATTGATGGCATAGGCTACAAGAATGCATTAGAGTAAAGATATTGCGGGAGATTAGGGAGAATAGGTATTGTTGCCTTCGGAGGAAGCCTACCTACAACAATCAAATCTGATTCGGCCTTTTGAGCTTGTGTGTACAGATCTGGGAATGTGGTCACATTGGCTTGGTGCACCGCCATATCGATATCAGTATTGAGTGCTCGAAGATAATAAAATGTTGCTTGCTCATGCGTCGACCGCAAACCATCTGGAACTCTCTGCTAGCTTCGTGCAAATCGGACATTAAAATCTACAAGCTCTTCCTATGGATGTCTTTGAATCATGGTGAACTGGTGCAACAAAGAATACGGATCAGCTTGCTCATGGAAATTCTTAATCAGCAACTCTACCAATTGATCCCATGAAGTAATGGTACCAGGCTGCAAGGATCGATACCAATATAGCAATTTTCCCCTTAGCAATAAAACCAGAAGTTTTATCATTACATCCTCATCAGTTATATCATGGATAGTTGCAAGAGAGGCCACATCTTGGATATGCTCATATGCAATTTTCCCAGTACCATCATATGTTGGCAAAGCCTTCAGAGCAGCTTGAGGTACTGGATTCTATGCCTGCAAATTCAAGGCTTCGGAGTTGTTCCATGCGGGGAACTACCTTGGGGGCTATTGTTGGTGTGGTGGGGGATTCTGAGCCATGTGAACGGGAATATGGGGAGTAGGCTATGGAGCGCTAGCGGTTGTACTAGGTGGAGGTTGAGGAAAACTGGTGGTAGTACTTACTGGACTTACGAGAGCGAAAAACACACCAGCTAACCGAGAAGATGAAACAGATGGTATGGATGGGATATGAGGAAGTGAAGACGTCCATCGAAAAGTGGCTATTTGAGGATGCTCTCCTAACCTTTGGATATCAAGTTCGTAAAACTCAATTTGATTATCAGGATTCTTGGCTTTCGATCTTGTATTCATGAGAGACAACTTTCACCGTCCTCACACCTACGGAGTTCTGGATAAAATTGAGTCGCCAGATGTTCTAATCTCAGCAGAAAGGTGAACACCGAACCTAACACTGCTGGAAGTGGAATCTTACAGTCCCATCGGGCGTGCCAAAAATTGTTGGTCAAATATCTGCCTAATTGATAAACACTACGTTTATGCACCCTAGATACGACCAACATTGAAAGGCCAGAGGAAAGAGATGTCCTCCGTGCCAATCTCCAGAGAGGGCTGGTTCCCTAACTAAATCCTACACTGGTGAAAGACTAAGGATGCAGGAAAGAAATTGGGAAAATATGGAAAGAAATGGGAAATATGGCCATAGGCCGAAGTACAAGACTGATGTTAGACTAACTAGCAGGAAAAAACCCAAGCACAAAGTAGCATTTGTAAAAGGAAATAGAATAGAACAAGCTCATGATCTGGCCATAACAACTATCAAAATGGCACTCCAACATTCACCTTCTTATTAGCAATTTTAAATCCAATGACAAAATTTAAATAGAACAACAAACAAGATGAGCAAATGAAAATAGAAGCACACTACACAGAAAGTAACCACACACAAGATCACTTGCAAATTCAAAAATCTGATGCCTTGTATTAATGCAGAGAGCTTGGAGAAATCTCTCGCAAAAATGTCTAACCTCCTTCCTCTTACAATGAAATTTGTCTAGTATTTATAGAGGTTTTCGCCTCTTTCATTTAATACATAGGAGAATAAAATATCCCGAGATCAAAGACAAAACCAACAAAATCCTCCTCGAATTCTTTGAAAATCCATCCTCCTGAGAAGACAAATTCCTGAAAATCTGTAACTTGGGCGAGAGTGCGCAGATTGCAAAAAAGACATTAAATTCTTTAGAGCGCCTTTGGTACATTGGAAATCATGAAAACTCATTTCTTCTCGCCTTCCCCTTCGTGATCCACAAAATGGAGTAACTGAGGGCATCCTTAATTAAATGCGTAAAACTTAGCATCTTTGAATCCTTGACCAAATTTTTGTTCGCCCATATTTATTTTTGCCTCAACATCTGTTTCGCCCCATTGCAAATTGAAAGGCGCGTGCGTGACTACAATGAAAGTATGTTCACCCCTAAAAAGGGTGAATGGGATGTTCACCCCTCAGGAAGGGTGAACGCGATCTCAATCCATCAAAATGTTGGTTCACCCATGGGAGGGGCGAACGGGATGTTCGCCCCTCAACCAGGGCGAACGTAATATGGTTCGGGCACGCGCACCTCCAAATTCCGTCAAAGCGCGTTCGCCCCTAAGAAGGGTGAACGATGCGTTCGCCCCAATGTTAGGGCGAATGCGACCTTGCGCTCTAGTGCTTTCACCTTTGTAAGCTTTTAAACATGTTCACCCCTTTCAAGGGCGAATGGGGCGTTCGCCCCTCCTTAGGGGCGAATGTAAATATATGGCGATTTAACCAAGTTTTTCTTCAGGACTTGTCTTCTTCATTATTTTGGACTTAAGTAGACATTTCTCCATTAATATTTACAAAGATAAATTCAAAAAGGAACTTTTTGAACATGCATCAGAAATGTGCAATTATTTAAAACATTACATATAGAAGCGAAAGATGCAAGTATATACTGAACTCAAAATCTTGAACAAAATTCCCAATGAATACAAAATGGCCAAAATTAGATTATATTATTATGTAATTTTAGGATTTAGTTTGAGTCCACTCAATATGCAACCAAAAAAATAAGTTTAAGACTTCTATTGGGAGAGCATAATATAAAACTACAAATAAAATAAAGCTCTCCATGTTACGAGGGTTGAACACAGAAAATAATGGAAGAATGATTATGCATTTATTTTAAATTGTAATGAAGCTTGGAATAAAGTGATATTTTAGCAGCAATATTTTCTTCTGAATATGGTAACTGTATCTCATAATTTCTTTATGCTTTGCTTGCTTTGGTAACTTCCCTTTCTTTTATTTTCCTGCAACCATGAAATAATTAGCATTAGATTAATTTAATGAAATATTTACTAAAGTTAAAATAGAGTAGAAAAATGGGAAGGGGTTAATACTAACCTTCCGGAGGCAGGGCCCACTCTGAAAGGTTAGTCCCTAAATCTCTTCCCCCACTAACATGGTAGATAAAATTAGAACATAAAATTTATTAAAATTGCATATCATAAAACTGTAGAATACATTAAATAAATAATGCATTAGTAAATTATTAAGTGGATCCACATATATTCATGTAGACTTAGTATAAATTGTATCTTTAATTTAAGCACAATTTCATTTTATTTTACTTTTTACAAACTTTAATTTCTTGTAAACAAAACTAAGAAAAAGAAATCAAGCCTAAGAATTAAAAATTACGGTATAATCTATACTATATTTCTACTCTTTAAATCATCTTGGATTAACTCGGATTGATAAAATTAAATGTAAGCAATTACAACTGAACATTTTGGCACCGTTGTCGAGGAGAGTAGTGCCGTAATTGTTAATTAAAAAGGCTGTTTGGTTGAGTAAGAAGAGAGGCTTACTTGTATGTGGAAAGAGATATGAGCCCTTGGTGTGCATATGAGTCAAAGTGGTGTAAGATGGTCCCAAAAAGCCCCTTTGCTCGACGTTACCAGGTTATTTTTTTTAGGATCATTTTACTGCTTTCATAATTAGAATTTTCATTTCTAGTAATTTCCAAGCTTAGGGTGATTGTTATAATTTGCTTTGGTCTGGGTTCTTTGACCTGTGGAAACATGAAGTAGGTATGATTGAGTGACATAGTTATAGTGAAATGCTCCTATATAATCAAAGAAATGATAGCAAAATAACCTTTTACTTCAACAATTTCATTTCCAAAAAATTTACTTTTCAAGTAATATTTCATTTTACTTTTCTCTTAGTGTGCTAATATTGGATGTATAGATTCATAGACCATGAGTTGCACCTAATTTTAGTAACATTAGGGTTGTTTAAAAAAATTATTATTTTCCTGTTATACTAAGATTGGCTGTATGGGTTCATAGACCGTGAGTCGCACCTGATTTTAGTAACATTAGGATTGTTCAGAAATTTTAATTTTTTATTGTTATACTAAGATTGGTTGTATAGATTTATAAACCATAAATCACACCTAGTTTTAGTTATAGCAGGATTTATTTAGGAAACAAAAATTCTATTTTATTTCTCCTATTGTGTTAAGGATAGCTATAAATTCATTTGATGTGAGTTGTACCTAAACTTGACAACAGTAGGATAATTTTGAATTGATGATAAAAACAAAAACAAAACAAAAGCATAAATAAAATAACACCCAAACAAAACCAAAAACAAAAAAGAGAGAGAAGGAAAAACAAAAGAAAAGCTGCTAGATGGGAGAAAACATTCTAAAACAGTTTGCTACAATGAACCTCTAAAAATTATTACAAGTGTTGGCAATTTGTGTTATTTTATGTTTTCATTGATGTCACATGGATCATTGATGTCACATGGATCACATTTGAGTTTTGGTGGCAAAAGCACTCCATAAAATATCATTTATGATATTTTGGAGAGCATGGATATATTCAGGGTTTTTGTGAAAACCAAGGTAGACAAAATAAAAAGTTTTATTTAAAACCATGGATGGCCGATTTGAAATGGGTTTTTCTTAAAACCCAGGTTGGATTTTTGTTTCATCGAAAAAGGTGCCCCGGTGATGGAGATATTTAATTTTAAATATTTAGTTTAAATTTTAAAATTAAAAATAAAATTATAGCGCCGACGTCTAAAGAAAGGAGGAAAGGCATATATTAAAAATAATAGCACCGACATCTAAAGAAAGGAGGAAAGATATATATATATATATATATATATATATATATATATATATATATATATATATATATATATATATATATATATATATATATATATATATATATATATATATATATATATATATATATATATTTTTTTATATATACCACAAAAAGTTTCGATAAATCTTTGTCCTCAATTTTCGAATACATTCGAATTGATAACGTTATGCAAAAAGAGCCTATGTGTTGAAGCGTGTGTAAAGAGGCATGTGAAGAGTTTACGAAATTCGGTTCTATTGAAGAATCGTTCGCAGAGGATAACCAAATGCAAAGGCACCTTTGGCCTAGTGGTTCATGCACTGTGTAAGAAGCAGGAGATCCTGCGATCGAGACGTGCCGGGGATGCTTGCTGTGTTGAAATGCTCGAAGCATTTTTGAGTTTTCGAAGGGCGCAGAATATTAAGGTATTTGTTTTGGTTCGTGCCCCTTTGAACATGTGAGGGCATGTGGCCCAACGACGGCTTGGTCATAGTTAAGGCACTGAGCGAGGAGGCGTCAAGGGATTGAATCCCGTTAGGGACAGAGGCAAGTTAATATTTTTTAATATTTTATTTTTCTAAAGTTGCCCCAAGAGAAATAAGGGTTATGATGCACCTTAAGAAAAAGAGAGATTTCTGGTGATTTTATTTTTGGAAGTATATCATATTATATATCGTTGGAAGTATATCATATTATATATCGTTGGAAAACTTATTTCGAGGGCTATTTTATTAACTTGCTTAGAGGAAGAAATAAGCTATATGTAAAGAGATATTTCTGATTTTGTAAAGAGGTTCAAAAGTGAAGGTTGCTTTGTTATTTTTCAAAGAGGATTAATTCTTTCATGAGGGGACATGATGTATTTTATTGAGTAGGATTAATAAGGTGTTATTTGGATATTATTGTTGTGTTATTAATCATGATCCCTACCCCTTATTGAAAGTTGAAAAGAAAGTTTGTTGAGTGTGGCAGATTTAGTGGACAACTAATAAGGCATCAAAAAGGTATAAGCAATATTCTCCATTAACTTTGTTTATGGTGGTTGTTTTCTAAAATATCATTGGAGAGAAAAGGATTGATTGTGGTTTCTTTTTCGAAAGTGGTTGGTTGAATGCTTCAAGGTTTTTTGGTTTGAGAGTTGTGATTAAACCTTATTTTATAAGCATTGTCATTAAAGCCATTAGTTGTGTGAAAAACCTGAGATAGGGTTTGAGAAGAACATGAGTATCCGTAGCACCCTAAAATTGGCGCAGTTAAACCTTAGTAAAAAGATAAAAATTTGAATTTTAACCCAAAACCGCCTGTTACCCGCTCCCCTTGTTTTTCGTGCCATTTTTAGGATTTGTTTTGACCGTTGGACGATATCGTCGCCGATCAGACGAAATCATCCCAGATCTGACGAATTCATCTGGAACAGAACGTCCAGACGATTTCGTCCCAAAACCAAATTTTCATAATTAGCTTCTGTTTCAACAGCTTCTCTAACTTGGGCAGAAAGCGTGTCTACACGGTTAGAGTCTCCCCTGTTGGAGATCTCCCAAATTGGGATGATCTCCAACCTCCTAACCTCTCCCTAATCCTATATAAACTAGGATTTTCTCAGTTTATCCCCCTGAACCCCCTGGCTGACTGATTTCCCTACAAATTTAGTTCCTTGTGCATTAGAACACCTTCGCACCATCGTTTGCATTGTGTATTTCAAGTTTTCTTGCAGGAATTTTACTATTTTTTAGCCGAAGCAAGCTCGGATCATCGAAGGCGATTCCAGACGATTTCGGACGATCCTGTCGAGGATCGGCGATGATCTCATATGATTGGAGGTGATCTCGACTGTAGTCCAGATTGGGGGCAATCAGAGCCCGAAGTTTGCATTTTTCTTATCTTCTCTCTTCATTTTCTTATGCATTAACTTAGTTTATTTTATTTCTGCATCCTGGAGTTCACCTCATTTAGCATAGATGCATGATAAAGTTAAAATAAATTATTAAATTAATGCATTTTCCTTTAATTGCTATCTGGATCTATCATTTAGGTAAATTTACTATCATTTCTATCATTTCCCCTTGCTTTTGCAGTTGCATTTTTGGTTTTTGGTATCTGTTTCTGTGATTGCAGGTTTTTGACGAATTCATCTGGAATTCGTCAGATCGACGATGATCTCGTCTGATCTCAGATGACCGACTGAGATCTGAGATGATTCTGTGCAATTTCAGATGATTATGTAAGATTTGAGATGATTTGGACTTCTACAAACCTCAGAATCTTCATCAGACATCCGAAATCAGGTATATTCTGTCTTATTTAGCATACTTTCTGTGTTTAGCACTTATTCATGTTTTTTGTATTCATATAAATCAGCATTGGCATATAGAATAGCTTAGATTCATCTTGGCCAAACCTAGGAATTGAATGATTAAAGTACAAAATGAACACATCAAACCCACTCTCAACCTAGGCATGGAAACTGCCACTCAAAAGTTTCCTGGTGAACCCACCATCCATCAAAAATTCACCCTTATACCCCTCCCCCGAGAGGCACGACCTTCAAAGGGCCTCTCAGTCCGAGGTATTGTCCCATCCTTCTCGCATCCCCCTTCCGGGCGCGGATCCTATAGCCTGAAGGTAAGGATGCGAAAAATTTGGAGCGATACATTTTGGTGAACCCGACGTGAAAACTAAAAACCTTTTGAAAACAATCCAAAAATAAAAAAAAAACAAAATAAATGCATTTAGAATCATCAGACAAACAATTAAAGATTGCATATCATATTTAGATGGTAGATTATAATAAAAGATGAGTTGTCACCATTAATGTTGAAAATCAATTAGCAACCATAGAGATTACTTCTTTGCTTAGAGTATCTCAAACATATAGAGTCCCACCTTTATGGGACGAACTTAATAGGAGATTGAGTATTATTTCATCTAGATCAACCGAACTTAGGCAAATCAAGAGGTTTGTCCTAGATAGAATCCTGGATCCTGATCAAGTGACCTTATATCATGAACTTCAGAGAGCTTGCCATAGGTGGTTAGCAGATAAAAGAGCCCTTGTGTCTTCCGAGTTGTACACCTTTGAGGAATACCTCGACAATGCAGTTGTAGTACATAAATTTCTATCTCGTATAGAGGATCAAGAGGTCGTTCTTATGGATAGAAAGAGATGGAATAGAGTTCCTAGAGCTGTGTTATATCGAGAGTATTGCCATGAGCTCTATTTTTACAAGTCAGAGTCAGAAGTAGATAATATCACCATAGCACACTTTGTCAAATTCTTGAAAAACCATTTCCAATTTGAAGAGGAGCATTTCATGACTCCTGATGAACTTGATCCCATCAATGACATCTATAAACTATTTATAGAAAACTAAGCCATTCTTTTATTATTATTATTTCTTGCATTTAGTATGTTGTTTGTTGTCTTTATAATATTATCATAAAAACAAAAAAAAAAAAAACAAAACAAAAATATAACAAAAATTAAAACATTTTCTTTTAAGTATTATAGTAGGTATATAATTAAAATATATACCTCCCAAACTTGTTGCAAATATATATATATATATATATATATATATATATATATATATATATATATATATATATATAAATATATATTTGCTAAAATCTAAGTTTAAGCATAATGACTAGACTTAGGAATGGAAAACAGATTGAAGTAGAAGAAGATTGGTTAGGAAAACCAGTAAATAAACCAGATGTCCTTCCTGAAGACCCAATTCAGGAAGAAGGAACCCTAGACCAACAAGAAGAAGAGTTTGCTGAAGGAAATGAACAAAGAGAAACTGTTAGAGAGGAAGGATCCTCATCCCCTAAAATGTCTCCGGAAGGAGCTATTACTTTTGAGAACATGGAACATTTCTGGAAGTTCCTCAATACTAATATTGGCGCTCTTAATAGAGCAGTCCATATGGACAAGGATCAAATTAGTGACACTCAAGCAACCCTAGAAGAAATATATCACACACGCACTAATCCCTTGTCCTTCGTTGATCAAGAAAGTGATCAAGTTGGACCATCCAATTTGGATATGGCCGCTATAATCTAGAACATGCAACAACAACAGGTTACCCAACCACCTAGAGTGCCTGTTACCAAGCCTAGAGTTATTCCCACACAAAAGAAACCTTCATTCACTACTCTATTTTGCCAAGTTATTGATCAACATACCTCAAATCAACAAAAGCCCAAAACAAAACCAAACACCAATTTCCAACAATCTGGGATACAACATAATGCTACTACAAATCTTCTTCATAATACTCTCCCTACCAACCATTTGCATAATAGCAATATAGCATCTAATCCTTACGTCACGCCATCATACGCTCAAATCCATAGTACCACCGAACCAATATGGTGGACAAACTAGTAATCTGGAAGCCATGGTGAAACAGTTAGTCTCCCGCATGGACCGAGATAGATCCCTACCATCCCTCGTACAATTATCGAGAGATGTGTAGTCAGCCTTTAGATCCTATAGTTGTAGCACAACCATATCCTAAACACTTTCCTATGCCTGTCCTACCTATATACAAAGGAACCGAAGATCCCATAGAGCATCTTCGTATGTTTAGGATAGCATGTCATGATATATCACATGATGACTTGTTATTACTAAAAATGTTCCCAAAAAGTTTAGGAGGAATGGCATTAGAGTGGTATTATCAATTACCCACTCATTCTTTGAGGAATTTCAAAGAAACAACCGAGTCTTTTGTTCATCAATTTAGTGCCTACATCGAAAGGCATGTAACCATTAAAGATTTGTACAACTTAAAACAAGACAAAGATGAATGTTTTGCTGATTTCCTAGCTCGGTGGAGACAGTTGATAGGAAAATTACACTTTGTGTTACCTTATCGGGAAATGTTGGATATCTTTATCAATAATTTACAAGAACAACTATCCTATGAGTTATCAATCGCTACCTTGACCACCTTCGATCAAGCTATAGACTTAGCTCGAAGAGTGGAAGATGCTCTCATTAGGAGAGGTCAGCTTAAAAAGAAAGATGATGAGAAAACATCCAGAAATCAATATAAAAATAAACAAGTTGTGGGTGATGGAGTCACCGATAGCAGAAACATTGCCAATGTTAATACTACGAAAACAATGGAGAAGTTTATATTGAAACCTCCTGATAAACCACCTCAAGAATTTACTAGGTTAAATCAACCTCTATCAACCATTCTCCCACAATTATTAGAATGAGGTTTGATCCAATTACCAAATATCCGGGAACCTGATCCAACTATACCCGGATACAGAGCTGATTTACACTGTGATTTCCATAGAGGACCTGGACACGCTACCAACTCTTGTAAAATATTAAAACATAAAATACAAGACTTAATTGATAACAATGAGATGGAGGTGCAAGCCTTTCAACCTAAACAAAATCCTCCCAATAATGCTCAAAAGAACATCCCCCAAAATCAGAATCAGAATGCCAATCAATCATTGGACATATTTCAACATCCTTTACCAAAGCATGGTAAAGAAGTGGCTAATCAAATTGAGCATCATAATGTTCCCCCTCCTACCCGATATGTAGGAACTATTAGTGGGCATTTACCTACTCATGATTTGGAAATATTTGACACAACTTTATCCATGGTTACGACCAGACCTCTATATAATATTCAGACACCTGATCTTAGTGATGTAGAATATGAGACTGAAAGTGACATGGAAATCACCTCAAATCAATCGAATAGCTCTGAAGATGAATCAGATCCTATTCAACCTATCACAAGTTCTATGGTTCCAGAAGAACCATTTCCAAGAAGAGTCACTACTCGACCATCTTCTCACCAATTACTTTCTAATGAACAAGCCATAAATGCTAGACCAAGACCCATTCATCATCCGCAAAATAATATTGTAGGTACCATCGAAGTTGTTACTAGACAACAGGCTCAAAATTCTCAACAAGATCAAACTCAGAATGATGGATCAGCTCCATTTGTTTTGAAAGTTCCTAATAAATGGAATCATGCACCTAATGTTCAACCTAAACCTCCTTATAATATTAATGAACAATTATCAAATACTACAGCTAGAATTTCCCTTTTGGACCTTTTAAGATCTTCTCCTACACATAGGGATGAATTAATGCTCACATTAAGCCAAATGATGGTACCACAAAATATTCAACCTGAAGCCATGGCCAATACTATCATAACTCGAGAAGTCGATTGTATTGACTTTCGGGATAGAGATATACCACAACATAGTTTACATAAGGATAACCCCTTATATATTACTGCCCTAATTGGAGATGTAGAAGTTAAACGAGTCTTGATTGATAATGGTTCATCTTTAAACATTTGCACTTTTGACTTCTACCAAAGATTTGGGTTTAGAAGTGATGAAATGAAAAGAACCGATATGATCATAAAAGCCTTCAATGACGAAACACAAGAAACATGTGGAGTTATTACTATCCCATTGCAAGTTGGTCCAAGAACCTTAGACACGACCGTGTTTATTGTACATTGCCCTGCATCATACAATATACTCTTGGGTCACCCTTGGATCAACGCGATGCGAGCTGTTCCCTCAACTTTACATCAATGTGTTAAATTCAAATTTAAAAATCAGTTGGTTACCATTCATGGTGATCCCAGACCCTTTGATATGTGTGCTTTGGCAGAACTCGTTGGAGTTCAATTTTGCCCTGCTCTATCATCCACACATCCTAATTCTCATCATCCATCTAAACGTGTGAAACACACACCCATAACATCATCTACTTTTTCTCCATCAACTCCACCTCTACATATAGTTCAACCATCTTCCGAACAAACCACATTAGGACCTCAAAAAGATCCTAAACCCACAACCAATGCTTCTTGTTTTACTCCTATAACTTCCATACCTATAGACCCATCCATCGAACATCCTACAACATCTAAAATTATCTCTCATCAAAAGATATAGAAGTATGTTCTAAATATTATCTTTATTTGATAAGTACTTGGGTTCCTTGATGTTGGGTATTAATTGTATAAGAATTAAATAAATATGCTTGCTTTGGATTTGTTTTAATAATAAGTTTTGGTACTGAATATTAATAAATTGGGACCTTCCAGGTGTAAAGAATGAGGATTGGTATTTTTAGGAGATATTTGAAGGCATCCTATTGAGATGTTTGATCTAGAAGAATCTAGATCAGCTTTGAGTGAAGCCCATGATGGATCTTGTGGGGGACATTTTAGTGGTAGTGCCATTGCTAAGAAGCTCCTTAGGATAGGATATTTTTGGCCTACCATGGAGAATGATGCACATGATTATGTGTGCCATTGCGATAAGTGCCAAAAACATGTTGACCTTGTCCATGTGCCTACATAAGAGCTACAAGATATTTCATCTCCTTGGACCTTTTCAAAATGGGGCTTAGATATCATTGGAAAAATCAACCCTGTGTCATCTGATGGACACAAATTCATCATAACTGCCATTGAGTATTTCATGAAGTGGGTTGAAGCTATGCCCTTAGCTTCTTGCATTGGAACCCAAGTTTCCAAATTTATTTTTAATCAAATTATTTGTAGGTTCAAAATTCTTGCAAATCTCATCTCGGATAATGGAACTTGTTTCAAAAATAAATATGTCAAGAAATTATGTCAAAAATATAAAATTCAACATCGTTGGTCCACTCCCTATTATCCTCAGGGTAATGGCCAAGCAGAAGCATCTAATAAAACATTAATCAAAATCCTCAAAATATCTGGTCAATAAATCTGGCCGAGATTGGCACATCCAATTATATCCTGCTTTGTGGGCTTATCGAACTAGCGTTCGCACTCCCACGGGCACTTCACCTTTTGTTTTGGTCTATGGCGCTGAAGCTATTTTTCCCTTTGAATTAGAAGTTCCTTCTTTGGCTCTACTACTTCAAGATACTAGAAGTAGGAGATGAATATCGTGCTGGCAGACTTAGTCAGCTGGAACTCCTAGATGAGAAGCGCATCAATGCTTTGGAACATCTTCGTGCCTACCAAAACAAGCTCAAGCGAGCATACCTCAAGAAAGTTCATCATCGATCCTTTGAGATCGGCGACCTTGTCTTGAAAGAAAATAAAAAAATACTAATGCAACTAAAGATCTTAAAGGTAAATTTGAGCCTAAGGACCGTATATCATCACTTGCTAAATTTGGATCGGGAGCATACCGATTAGCTACCTTAGATGGTAAAGATCTTAAAGAACCTATGAACATTATGCATCTTAAGCGCTATTATGCATAAAATCTGGTCATTTCATCATTGTATATATTGTTGTTATTTTGCATATTGTTTCATTTTAGTCATCCATATAAAAATTTCAAAAATAGTAATAGTATTTATTCTTTCCATTCATAAATTAAAATCAAAATATAAAAACTTCAAAATCATCAAAATCTTCAAAAACATCTTTTATTTTCGTACCTGTCAATTCTTGAAGTATTGCAGTTATATTTTCAATTATTTTGGATAAATTAGCATTTATTTGGAATCCCGCACTTTCACACTCACATGAATAAATATCTTGATTTTATTTGGTATGATTATTAATCTCTCTTATATCAAAGTCCACAGTTGAATTAAATAAAGTTTTGAGCATAGAGAACTGATCTTGTTATTTACTTGAACCAAGCATATCTTTTCACATTAAAATGATTTCATTGCAAATTCGATATGATGCTACATAGTAGAAATGGTTTCTTGAGCGAAAAGTTTCCCCTGCTATCCTATCATGCACATGGTCTAGAATCTTTGAGAATTGACAAAAGGACAAGCTCACCCCTACCCAGAATAAAAATCCCTTGCTCTACAACCAATCCGAGCAAGTATCCCTAGCATAGGAAGAAAAAGAAAAGTCAAAGAAAATGAGAAAAAGAAAAATATCATTTTGTACCATCGCAGCAATATTTCAGCATTATCTCAGTTCCAAGCAAAAATACAAAAAAAAAAAAAGAAAAGAAGAGAAAAGCAAAAGCAAAAAGCAATAAAATCCCTTTCCCTACCCCTTGAAAAGAAAAGAAGGGTGAATGAGCTTGAATCCCTGGAATTCTCAATTATTCGAAAACTGTGAGGTAAGCCCCATAACAGGTGGTTTGTGCCCAACCCGCTTGGCCTTGGGTAATCCCTAGCGTGGTGATATGTCTGTCACATTAGCGACCTTATTTTGTACAGACCTATGTCGGCTTATGGATCAGCTAGCTCTTGATGACCTAACTTACATAGTAGTCTGGTACGGTTACATGCATATAAATCATGGTCAACGAACACTCATTTGGTTAATTCAAATTACTTGTATCAAATTATCTTGCTCAAAATTGGTGAATGAACAATACAATTGCACACACATTTGTATTTGAGAGATTTTGTATCATTATGATAAATCAAGATCGGTAATGAACTCACATTTGCACATGAGGGTTCCTTATAAATCTACATTTTGTCTTTGAGATAATTTAAAATATCTCTGCAACTCTTTTCGAATCATTTCATCTTCTTATTTAAGAACATTTGCTTAGCATAAAAACAATTAAATATATTGTTTTCAAAAATCCAAAAATTTCTTTCACAACATCTTCAAAAACCTAGTAAATAAAGTCATGTTTATATATTATTATTTTATGTTTATCTCAAAATCAAAAATCAATCATGCAATAAAACTAAAATATCAATTTCTTTTTGGATTTCACGATGATGGTATAAGTCTATACCTATAATTCTATGCCTAGCGCAAACCATTGTTCTAATTTTATTTTCCCATTCATTTTAATTTCATAAAAACATATGGCTTACATCATTATGTTACACAATTGTGCTTTAAAAAGAACGAACACATTTTTCTATTTCATTTCATTATGTCAACATTCCATTTTGCAATGATGGTATAATTCCTAGGGAATTATTCAAAAATTTTATCACACTTAGGAATTTATGCCTAGCAAAAATCATATTTCTTTTAATATCTCATGCATAATATTTTTATGAAAATCTGAAAACAAATCATCACCATCATCATTTTTCATCATCACAACACAAAGTCTTAAGACAGTCTCTTAAGCACTCTTTTACTTTTAACAATATTTCTATACTGGGATTAGCTTGATGACCTAGTGAGCGGTGACTCCATGAAATGGTCTATAACAACGACAATGTCCTTTGAAATTATTGTTAGAAGTCTCTTTTATTTTTCATCAAATCACACCACAAAACAACCAATTTGTTTACATCAGATTATTTCATTTAAATTTTATGGCATGACATAAAATTATAATTTATTTCCAAATGACATAATTACATGAATAATCAATCAACAAATCCAAAATTAAAGCATCATACAACATATACACAAGTCATATCATCAAAAAGACCATATATATATATATATCAATAAATTATGTACATCATCTGGATTGGTATGCCACAATCTATACCCTGGCATACTCAATCCTCTCAAAAAAAATATATACAATCTCTATGCAGTGAGCGGCTAGCCTCGAGAAGCCCTCGAGCTCTCTGCCTCATCTCCTCTCCCACCTTGAGGTGGAGGAGGTGGTCCCATAGAGGTCCGTGCTGTGTCTCGGGTCCTCATCGTCGATCGTGAGGATGTCCTCGATGATCCCATCATGATCGGCTCCGCAATGGGGGCTGGCAATGGTATCCTCTGGTTCTCTAGAACCACATGATAGTATAACCCCTGGTAGAACATGGTCTGAGCAATAGACCATGCCAGATCTCGAGTGCTCGCCCCTCTGCTCCGAGCCCTGAGCCATGTAGCCTCATCCTCTAGTGTCTGCACCTGAGCTCGGAGGTGGGCATTCTCAGCCCGGAGAGCCACCATCTCGCTGCTCTCCCCTACCTCGATACCCTTGCCCTTATCGGGTGATGGTGGCCTCCCCTCTACTGAGAAGGGAATCCCTCCTCCCTCCTCCCTGTCTGCTGCGGTCTCTATGGAGCCTATGGCATCCTCTAGCATCTCTCCTATGGAGACCATCATTGCTCTCTCCCTTCGTGACCTCGTGCTACCTCAATAGTAGCCTGACGTTGCCTCCCCATCCATCGCACAATGACATGCATCGGACCCTATGCCCTCGTCATCCGAGGAGGGTGGATGCCTACGTACCAGGCATCGTATCCATCTGCAACCCCAACATCGTCTCCATCCACTGGCTGGATGGGGGCATCATCCGTGTCCTAGCTCTAGAATCATTGCATATCTGGAGCCCCGCTCAATGTAGTACTATCTCGAATAGTTCGAGAGTACTCATAATCCCTAAGAGAAGGGATCCCCTGCTAAAGACCGAACTATCATAAAACTCGGTCGTAGCGGTGGAGCTCTACCTCTCCCCACTCCATCCTCAGCCAGCAGACTCGCCTGATGCGAGCCAACTCCTGCCCATCCTCTCCCCACCCTGGATGCTCTCTCCATGGCCTCTAGGTGATCTGGTCTAGGATGAGGTCATCTAGCAACCTTCGTGACATCGATAGATCTATCCACCATTGTGACCCTCTCTGGAGCCACCAATAGAAAACTTGGGGCCTCTCCCGGTCAACCCCTGTCAGTGGGAGCCCTACCGGCCTCCGCACCATGATGTGCTCCCAACACCAAACCTGTAGTAGTGATGTCACAACTAGACATCGGCCTCCCTTGTATACGACCCCATGCAGGATCCTATACAAGCGGCATAGTACAAAGCTCCCCCATGCAAATCTGTACCCATGGTCTCTCATGTCATAGACCACATCTGATAGGAGCCAGGGTAATCTGCACCCGCTCTGGTGGCATAGCAGTAGGCCACCCACTATCCCTGCCAACACTCGAGTCAACCTAGATGCCCTAGGCATCTGCCTTAGAGACTCGATGTTCACTCCGCCCTTCTCCAGGGTGAAGCTCGGGTCTCCGCTCAGCCTCATCATCGCCTGGCCCTGATTGGCCGTAGGAGTCATCAACCGTCCCTGTATGGGGATCCTCAAGATCCTCCATACATCCTCTAGTGTGGGAGCCATCTCCCTTGTCGATAACCAGAAGTAGGATGACCCTGGATACCACCTCTCTGCTAGGGCTGTCAGTAGCCCCATGTCCATCGGTACTTGTGGCATCTCTGCCACATGCTATAGTCCGACCTGTGCTAGTCGGTCTCGCTCTGCCTGGTCGAGCATGGCTATGTCATCCCTCAGCCCTCGTATTTCCACTCTCGACTCTTTAGTAATCCCCTCTGCAAAACAAACAATAAAACAATAAAATTCATTAATAAACCAATTATTAAAATCAATTAAATGCAATTCAAACAAGCTTAATTTCATAAAAATGATGATATCGTCCACCATTGGATGATATCATCCTAAATTGGGTAAAATCATCCTTTGTAGGATGAAATCATCTCCTATTTCGCAACTTGGGGATCACCCCTTGTTG
This sequence comes from Wollemia nobilis, assembly GCA_028583015.1. Taxonomy (NCBI): domain Eukaryota; kingdom Viridiplantae; phylum Streptophyta; class Pinopsida; order Araucariales; family Araucariaceae; genus Wollemia; species Wollemia nobilis. Next base: position 3,111,993 of record JAQPPZ010000523.1, on the reverse strand, counting down.
GACGAGATCGCCCCTAGTTCGTCGATTTCGCCCTCAGACGAAATCGACGATCTAGAGACGATTTCGATGAAATAGGGACGATTTCGTCCCGACGTCGTCGACGGCCTAAAAACGGCCGTGATGCCCCAAAATAGTCAAAATTTAAAACAAAAAATTGCACAAATCAAATTAAAACATAATTCACTAGGTTTAGATCCTTACCCGTAGCCCGCATCGGACCTCTGTCGATCTGTGCGTTGTCTCAACCATTTTTGTCTGCAGAGCTCTAAAACAGTAAAAATGAATTAGGGTTTTACCCTATTTTTCTTAATTTTATTTAAAAACAACAACATTTTTTTTTAATTTTGCTTTTCCATGCTTTTACCTCAAACGTTCGATTTGGGTAAAAACACGGAGGGGGCACCATAGTCAGCAGTCATACGATTCGACCTAGAATCATCATCTAGAAAATTGAGTAAATTTTTGCTTTCTCGTAAAACAGGAAGAACTCGTCTTTAACGCATTTTCTTCGAAAAATTCGCTAAAGAGGGGGCAAAATGTAGCACCCTAAAATTGGCACAGTTAAACCTTAGTAAAAAGATAAAAATTTGAATTTTAACCCAAAACCACCCGTTAACCGCCCGTTACCCGCTCCCCTTGTTTTTCATGCCATTTTTAGGATTTGTTTTGACCATTGGACGATATCATCGCCGATCAGACGAAATCATCCCAGATCTGACGAATTCATCTAGAACAGAACGTCCAGACGATTTCGTCCCAAAACCAAATTTTCATAATTAGCTTCTGTTTCAACAACTTCTCTAACTTGGGCAGAAAGCGTGTCTACGTAGTTAGAGTCTCCCCTGTTGGAGATCTCCCAAATTGGGATGATCTCCAACCTCCTAACCTCTCCCTAATCCTATATAAACTGGGATTTTCTTAGTTTATCCCCCTGAACCCCCTGGCTGACTGATTTCCCTACAAATTTAGTTCCTTGTGCATTAGAACACCCTCGCACCATCGTTTGCATTGCGTATTTCAAGTTTTCTTGCAGGAATTTTATTGTTTTTCAGCCGAAGCAAGCTCGGATCGTCGAAGGCGATTCCAGACGATTTCGGATGATCCTGTCGAGGATCGGCGATGATCTCGTATGATTGGAGGCGATCTCGACTGTAGTCCAGATTGGGGGCAATCAGAGCCCGAAGTTTGCATTTTTCTTATCTTTTCTCTTCATTTTCTTATGCATTAACTTGGTTTATTTTATTTCTGCATCCTGGAGTTCACCTCATTTAGCATAGATGCATGATAAAGTTAAAATAAATTATTAAATTAATGCATTTCCTTTAATTGCTATCTGGATCTATCATTTAGGCAAATTTACTATCATTTCTATCATTTCCCCTTGCTTTTGCAGTTGCATTTTTGGTTTTTGGTATCTGTTTCTGTGATTGCAGGTTTCTGATGAATTCGTCTGACGAATTCGTCAGATCGACGATGATCTCATCTGATCTCAGATGACCGACTGAGATCTGAGATGATTCTGTGACATTTCAGATGATTATGTACGATTTGAGATGATTTGGACTTCTACAAACCTCAGAATCTTCATCAGACATCCAGAATCAGGTATATTCTATCTTATTTAGCATACTTTCTGTGTTTAGCACTTATTCATGTTCTTTGTATTCATATAAATCAGCATTGGCATATAGAATAGCTTAGATTCATCTTGGCCAAACCTAGGAATTGAATGATTAAAGTACAAAATGAACACATCAAACCTACTCTCAACCTAGGCATGGAAACTGCCACTCAAAAGTTTCCTGGTGAACCCACCATCCATCAAAAATTCACCCTTATACCCCTCCCCCGAGAGGCGTGACCTTCAAAGGGCCTCTCAGTCCGAGGTATTGTCCCATCCTTCTCGCATCCCCCTTCCGGGCGTGGATCCTATAGCCTGAAGGTAAGGATGCAAAAAATTTGGAGCGATACAGTATCATTGTTATGTGAAGAATGTTTTATAAAAATTATTGTTGAAGCCCATTGATTGTACAAAGAACTTGAACTTGAGTTTCATTGTTATGTGATATTTGTGGTTAAGCATTGTTGGAAATATTTTGAGTTGGTTGATGCATGATTGAACTAGGGATTATGAGAAAGAGTTATTCCTTTTTGTGATTGGTTGAGTAGAGTTGTTTGAGCCTAGTCAAGTGAATGAGTGAAGTGGTTGTTCAAGTTCCATGAAACAAACTATTCTATATTCTGATTTGAGTTGAGATCATTGTGGATCATTGTTGTCATCCATTGTAGAGTGCATTACCATTTATTGTTGAGTTCATCGTTGAGCCTCGACTTCACAGATTTGTGGATGAGATTTGAGTTCTACTTGAGCATGATTGATTAAGCCTTTGAGAAGGCCTTTGGGATAGATTTTTGGACAAATTTGTGGCAACTTTTGTGCATGATTGATTGAGCCTTTGAGAAGGCTTTTGGGATAGATTTCTGGACAAATTTGTGGTAGCTTTTGTGCATTATTTATTGATCCTTTGAGAAGGCTTTTGGATAGATTTGTGGATGAATTTATGGTAGATTTTATGCATGATTGATTGAGCCTTTGAGAAGGCTTTTGGATAGATTTGTGGACTGATTTATGGATTGTTTTTGAATAAGTTCTTGGTGATATTGCTGAGAAAATTTGAGCAGGTTCTTGGTGAGCTTGCTAGAGCATATTTTGAGCAAGTTCTTGGTGAGCTTGTTGGAGCAGATTTGAGCAAGTTCTTGGTGAGCTTGCTAGAGCAAGATTTGAGCAAGTTCTTGATGAGCTTGCTAGATCAAATTTTGAGTAAGTTCTTGGTGACCTTGCTAGAGCAGATTTTTAGTAATTTCTTGGTGAGCTTGCTAAGCAGATCATGATTGCCTTGCTGAGTAGATCAGTGGATTGCCTACCTGAGTAGATCAAGATTGCCAAGTTGAGTAGATCAGTGTATTACCTTACTGAGAAGATCAATAGATTGTCTTGCTGAGCATATCAGTGGATTGCCTACCTAAGTAGATCAGGATTGCCTTGCTGAGCAAATTAGTGGATTGCCTACCTGAGTAGATCAACATTACCTACCTGAGCAGATCAATGGATTGCCTATATGAGAAGATTAGTGAATTGCATTGCTGAGCAGATTAGTGGATTGCCTACCTAAGCAGATCAATATTGCCTACATGAGCAGATCAGTGGATTGCCTAGCTGAGTAGATCAGTGAATTGCCTTGCTGATCAGATCAGTGGATAACCTAGCTTTGAGTAGATCAAAGTAATCATTTATATTGGGATAAGGATTCCTATTTCTTTATAAAATATTATAAGGAGATTATCTTGTGGAGTACCCCACATTGGGGGAACCACGTTAAATCTTGAGTCTCAATTGTGTGTGGTGATTTGTGCTCTTGCTTACTATTGCTATCTATGTCATTAATGCACATTGCTATATTTGGATATTGCAATTTAGGACACTAATTGATACTGGTTTGGAAAGAAAGTAAAAAGTGGGTGCTATACTTGTTCACCCCCTATCAGTATAAGCTTATGTTCTTAAATTGGTATCAGAGCGGGTTTCTTCAGAAAGACTAACATCTTGAGAGCAGATTCTACTAGAACACATATGGCTTCATAGAATGGATCATCTACAAATAATGCTCCACTATTTTACGATAATAATTATGATTTTTGAAGCATGAGAATGAAGAACTACTTAATATCACAAGGATATGAGGTATGGCAGATGGTTGAAAAAGAGTATAAGGTTGAAGGTGATCCCGAGGCAGATAAGACTATCACAAAATTGGTTGAGATCAATGCAAGGGCAATGAATTGTATTTTGAGTGGGCTACATGAGATAAATTCTGCAAATGTAATGGTATGTAATTCAACTAATGAAATGTGTACCAAGTTGCGGAATACCTATGAAGGATATTCCAAGGTAAAGTTGGCAAAACTAAAAACTCATAGAAAAATATTTGTGGAATTGAAAATGGAAGATTCTGAAGATATAACAAAGTTTTTACTTTGAGTTTATGAGATTACTAACACCATGAGAGGTCTAGGATTTGAGATGAAAGAATCAGAAGTTACTCAAAAGGTTTTGAGATCACTTCCCATGAAGTATGATGCAAAGGTTTAAGCAAAATAAGAAACAATAGATATCAACAAGCTAACAATGGAAGAACTACAAGGAACTCTCACAACTTATGAGATGAGGATAAGTAAGCATCAGGTTCCAATAAAAGAAATTGCATTCAAGGATTCATAGAAAAATAAAAGGAAAATTATATAGACAGATAGAGATTCAGATAATGATGAGGAAGCTAACTTCATCAAAAGGAAAAAGGACTCAAGGAATTACAGAGATATGAAGAAATTCAAATGCTACAAGTGTGGTGATTTTGGTCACTATGCAAACAAGTGTTCACATGAAGAAAATAGTGATGATGAAAAATAGGGTCACAAAAGAAAATAAGATGGAAAGCATAAGCATGAAAAAGATGACAGATACAAGCAAAGCAAGTATGAGAAGAAGAAAAGTTTTCATAGGACAAAGAAAACTATATACATTGTATAAGCAAGTGATATCTCAGATCACAGTGATAGAGACAAGTCAGATGATGAAAAGGAAGAACATCTATTCCTAGGAATAGAAGGTGAAAGAGAACAATGCTTTGTGTGTGGTCAAAGAGATCACAGATCAGGATATTGCAATGGCTTCAGTGATAATGAATATGAGATGATACATCAAGGAAACAAGCATGGTCAAAGAAATCATGAGAGTTTGTTTGCTATAGAAGATTATAATGATTTTAATGATAGTGAATATGAGATGACACAAACATGTATGGTCAAAGAAATCATGAAATTTTTTTTGCTATATAAGATCACAATAATCTCAGTGACAGTGAAGATGAAGAAGTCTCACTTTTGGTAATAGAAAAAGAAGAGGATGAGCCAAGAAAACAAAAATCAGAAGTCAAATGGCTAGAAGAAGAATATAGGAATATTGAAAACAAGATTCGAACAGATGTCAAAATCAGAGAAGAACATGAGTATCATTGTTATGTGAAGAATGTTTTATAAGCATTGTTGTTGAAGCCCATTGATTGTACAAAGAACTTGAACTTGAGTTAGAGGAGAACATGAGTATCATTGTTATGTGAGATTTGTGGTTAAGCATTGTTGAAAATATTTTGAGTTGGTTGATACATGCTTGGACTAGGGATTGTGAGAAAGAGTTGTTCCTTGTTGTGATTGGTTGAGTAGAGTTGTTTGAGCCTAGTCAAGTGAATGAGTGAAGTGGTTGTTCAAGTTCCATGAAACAAACTATTCTATATTCTGATTTGAGTTGAGATCATTGTGGATCATTGTTGTCATCCATTGTAGAGTGCATTACCATTCATTGTTGAGTTCATCATTGAGCCTTGCCTTCATAGATTTGTGGATGATATTTGAGTGCTACTTGAGCATGATTGATTGAGCCTTTGAGAAGGCCTTTGGGATAGATTTCTGGATAGATTTGTGGCAGCTTTTGTGCATGATTGATTGAGCCTTTGAGAAGGCTTTTGGGATAGATTTCTGGACAGATTTGTGGCAGCTTTTGTGCATGATTGATTGAGCCTTTGAGAAGGATTTTGGATAGATTTTTGGACAGATTTGTGGTAGCTTTTGTGCATGATTGATTGAGCCTTTGAGAAGGCTTTTGGATAGATTTGTGGATAGATTTTGAGCAAGTTCTTGGTGAGCTTGCTGAGTAGATTTGAGCAGGTTCTTGGTGAGCTTGCTAGAGCATATTTTGAGCAAGTTCTTGGTGAGCTTGCTAGAGCATATTTTGAGCAAGTTCTTGGTGAGCTTGCTAGAGCAATATTTGAGCAAGTTCTTGGTGAGCTTGCTAGAGCATATTTTGAGTAAGTTCTTGGTGAGCTTGCTAGAGCAGATTTTGAGTAAGTTCTTGGTGAGCTTGCTTGAGATTGTATTTAGTTTTTGTGTGGATTGCCTACTGAGCAGATCAGGGATTGCCTACGAAGGATCAGTGGATTGCCTATGAGTAGATCAGTGGATTGGCATCATTCCAAGTAGATCAATGGATTGCCTACCCGAGCAGATCTAGGATTACCTACGGATACGCGTGGATTGCCTAGGTCGAGCAGATCAGAATTGCCTTGTTTGAGAAGATCAATGGATAGCCTAGCTTTGAGCAGATCAAAGTAATCATTTGTATTGGGATAAGGATCCCTATTTATTTGTGAAATATTATAAGGATATTATCTTGTGGAGTACCCCACATTGGGGGAACCACGTTAAATCTTGTGTCTCAATTGTGTGTGGTGATTTGTGCTCTTGCTTACTATTGCTATCTATGTCATTAATGCACATTGCTATATTTGGATATTGCAATTAAGGACACTAATTGATATTGGTTTGGAAAGAAAGTAAAAAGTGGGCGCTATACTATTCACCCCCCTCTTAGTATAAGCTTGTGTTCTTCAATTGGTATCAGAGCGGGTTCCTTCGAAAAGGCTAACAGCTTGAGGGCAGATTCTACAAGAACACAGATGGCTTCACAGAATGGATCATCTACAAATAAGGCTCCACTATTTGACGGTAACAATTATGCTTTCTGGAGCATGAGAATGAAGAACTACTTGATATCACAAGGATATGAGGTATGGCAGATGGTTGAAAAAGAGTATAAGGTTGAAGGTGATCCCGAGGCAGATAAGACTATCAAAAAATTGGTTGAGATCAATGCAAGGGCAATGAATTGTATTTTGAGTGGGCTACGTGAGACAAATTTTGCAAAGGTAATGGTATGTAATTCAGCTAATGAAATGTGGACCAAGTTGCGGAATACCTATGAAGGATATTCCAAGGTAAAGTTGGCAAAACTACAAACTCATAGAAAAATATTTGAGGAATTGAAAATGGAAGATTCTGAAGATATAGCAAAGTTTTTACTTCGAGTTGATGAGATTACTAACACCATGAGAGGTCTAGGATTTGAGATGAAAGAATCAGAAGTTACTCAAAAGGTTTTGAGATCACTTCCCATGAAGTATGATGCAAAGGTTTCAGCAATAGAAGAAACAATGGATATCAACAAGCTAACAATGGAAGAACTACAAGGAACTCTCACAGCTTATGAGATGAGGATAAGTAAGCATCAGGTTCCAATAAAAGAAATTGCATTCAAGGCTTTAGAGAAAAAGAAAGGGAAAATTCCAGAGACAGATAGAGATTCAGATAATTATGAGGAAGCTAACTTCATCAAAAGGAAAAAGGACTCAAGGAATTACAGAGATATGAAGAAAGTCAAATGCTACAAGTGTGGTGATTTTGGTCACTATGCAAACAAGTGTCCACATGAAGAAAATAGTGATGATGAAAAATAGGGTCACAGAAGAAAAGAAGATGGAAAGCATAAGCATGACAAAGATGACAGATACAAGCAAAGCAGGTATGAGAAGAAGAAAAGTTTTCGTAGGACAAAGAAAACTTTCTACATTGTAGAAGCAAGTGATAGCTCAGATCACAGTGATAGAGACAAGTCAGATGATGAAAAGGAAGAACATCTATTCCTAGGAATAGAAGGTGAAAGAGAACAATGCTTTGTGTGTGGTCAAAGAGATCACAGATCAGGATATTGCAATGGCTTCAGTGATAGTGAAGATGAGATGACACATCAAGGAAACATGCATGGTCAAAGAAATCATGAGAGTTTGTTTGCTATAGAAGATTATAATGATTTTAGTGATAGTGAAGATGAGATGACACATCAAGGAAACAGGCATGGTCAAAGAAATCATGAAATTTTATTTGCTATAGAAGATTATAATAATCTCAGTGACAGTGAAGATGAAGAAGTCTCACTTTTGGTAATAGAAAAAGAAGAGGATGAGCCAAGAAAATAAAAATTAGAAGTCAAAAGGCTAAAAGAAGAATACAGGAATCTTGAAAACAAGATTCGAACAGATGTCAAAATCAGAGAAGAACTACTTCAGACAATCAATAATCTAAGAGATGAGCTTCAAAATGCAAAAAGGATAGAGGATAGGATGAATGAAGAACTAAGGGTAATAATGGCAAGACATGACACATTAGATGAAAAGGTTCAAAAAGGAGTGGAAACATATTTTAAGGTTGTATCTTATGTCCAAGAAAAATCACACTCAAAAGGAAAGGAAGTTCTAAAAGATGAAAGCAAGGAAGCACCTAAGTTTTATGAAGAAAGTTCCAAAGTTCCTATGGCTCCAAACATTTAGTTTGGATCTTGTTTTGAGATAGGTGAATCAAGTTCAAAAGGAAAAGAAATTCTTGAAAAGGAAAGCAAGGAAGAAATTAAGGAAGAGGATTTAGATACTACAAAGAAGGTTCAAGGATACAATGCACAAGTCAAAAATGATCACAAGGATAATGGTCAAGAAAGGTATGAGGAACCAAGGCATGAACAAAGGGCTTTTCAAGGACATTGTTTTTCTTGTAATGGATTTGGACACAGGGCTATACATTGCAGGGTCTATGGATCAAAGAAGTTTGATTTTGCTAGAAGGAACTTCAAAGGAAGAAGGTATGGTTTTCAGGGACATTGCTTCTCATGCAACAGGATTGGTCATAGAGCATCTCAGTGCAAATAAAATGAGCAACATGGTTTTGGATTTAGAGCTACACAATTTAGAAGTCATGGTCATAATGATTATGAAAACAGAACTTCACAATACAGGGTTCAGGAAAGGAATGGATATGGAAATTATTTCAAGAAAGAATTTAGGATATGGGCACCATCCAAAGGCTACAATATCAAGTGTTTTAATTGCAATAACTTTGGACATATTGCAAAATGGTGTAGGACTCAATTCCAAACAAGTTTAAGACAAGAAGGTCAAGCAGTTTCAAGGCAAGAAGGTCAAATAGGTTCAAGACAAGAAGATCAAGTAATTCATCAAGAGAAGGATATCAGAAAAATATGGAAGGAAGTTGACAGAGGAAAGAAACAATGTAATATGGGAGTAAAAGTACTCCCACCCCAAAATTAATCACCTCAAGAGAGAAGGTGGTGAGGGGGCTATGCTTAAGAGTCATATCTTTTAGCCCCATAGGTGTCCCTTTTGCCATTGATGTCAAAGGGGGAGAGATTTGAGTTAGGGGGAGCAGCCTCCAAAGAGAGCATTGAGTTAGGGGGAGCAGCCTCCAAAGAGAGTATTGAGTTAGGGGGAGCAGCCTCCATAGAGAGTATTGAGTCAGGGGGAGCAGCTTTGATTCTCAGAGATGGTTTTTGCAGTGATTGTGATGATTTGGATTAGAGGTGTTGCCATCAATGACAAAGGGGGAGATTGTTGGAAATTTGAGTTATTTTATGTTGTCATTGATGTCACATGGATCATTGATGTCACATGGATCACATTTGAGTTTTGGTGGCAAAAGCACTTCATAAAATATCATTTATGATATTTTGGAGAGCATGGATATATACAGGGTTTTTGTGAAAACCAAGGCAGGCAAAATAAAAGGTTTTATTTAAAACCATGGATGGCAGATTTGAAATGGGTTTTTCTTAAAACCCAGGTTGGATTTTTGTTTCATCGAAAAAGGTGCCCCGGTGATGGAGATATTTAATTTTAAATATTTAGTTTAAATTTTAAATTATTTAAAATTTAAATTTAAATTTTAAAATTAAAAATAAAATTATAGCGCCGACGTCTAAAGAAAGGAGGAAAGGCATATATTAAAAATAATAGTGCCGACGTCTAAAGAAAGGAGGAAAGGCATATATATATATATATATATATGCCACCAAAAGTTTTGATAAATCCTTGTCCTCGATTTTTGAATGCATTCGAATTGATAACGTAATGCGAAAAGAGCCTGTGTGTTGAAGCGTGTGTAAAGAGGCGTGTGAAGGGTTTACGAAATTTGGGTCCGTTGAAGAATCATTCATGGAGGATAACCAAATGCATAGGCACCTTTGGCCTAGTGGTTTGTGCACTGTGTAAGAAGCAGGAGGTCCTGCGATCGAGTCTCGTCGGGGATGCTTGTTGTGTTGAAACGCTCGAAGCGTTTTTGAGTTTTCGAAGGGCGCAAAATATTGAGGTATTTGTTTTGGTTCATGCCCCTTTGAACACGTGAGGGCATGTGGCCCAATGACGGCTTGGCCATGGTTAAGGCACTGAGCGAGGAGGCATCAAGGGATCGAATCCCGTCAGGGACAGAGGCAAGTTAATATTTTTTAATATTTTATTTTTCTAAAGTTGCCCTAGGAGAAATAAGGGTTATGATGCACCTTAAGAAAAAGAGATATTTCTGGTGATTTTCTTTTTGGAAGTATATCATATTATATATCGTTGGAAATCTTATTTCGAGGGCTATTTGATTAACTTGCTTAGAGGGAGAAATAAGGTGTGTGTAAAGAGATATTTCTGATTTTGTAAAGAGGTTCAAAAGTGAAGGTTGCTTTGTTCTTTTTCAAAGAGGATTAATTCTTTCATGAGGGGACATGATGTATTTTATTGAGTAGGAGTAATAAGGTGTTATTTGGATATTATTGTTGTGTTATTAATCATGATCCCTAACCCTTATTGAAAGTTGAAAAAGAAAGTTTGTTGAGTGTGGCAGATTTAGTGGACAACTAATAAGGCATCAAAAAGGTATGAGCAATATTCTCCATTGACTTTGTTTATGGTGGTTGATTTCTGAAATATCATTGGAGAGAAAAGGATTGATTGTGGTTTCCTTTTCGAAAGTGGTTGGTTGAATGCTTCAAGGTTTTCTGGTTTGAGAGTTGTGTTTAAACCTTGTTTTATAAGCATTGTTGTTGAAGCCATTAGTTGTGTGAAAAACCTGAGATAGGGTTTGAGAAGAACATGAGTATCATTGTTATGTGAAGAATGTTTTATAAGCATTGTTGTTGAAGCCCATTGATTGTACAAAGAACTTGAACTTGAGTTAGAGGAGAACATGAGTATCATTGTTATGTGAGATTTGTGGTTAAGCATTGTTGGAAACATTTTGAGTTGGTTGATACATGCTTGGACTAGGGATTGTGAGAAAGAGTTGTTCCTTGTTGTGATTGGTTGAGTAGAGTTGTTTGAGCCTAGTCAAGTGAATGAGTGAAGTGGTTGTTCAAGTTCCATGAAACAAACTATTCTATATTCTGATTTGAGTTGAGATCATTGTGGATCATTGTTGTCATCCATTGTAGAGTGCATTGCCATTCATTGTTGAGTTCATCATTGAGCCTTGCCTTCATAGATTTGTGGATGAGATTTGAGTGCTACTTGAGCATGATTGATTGAGCCTTTGAGAAGGCCTTTGGGATAGATTTCTGGATAGATTTGTGGCAGCTTTTGTGCATGATTGATTGAGCCTTTGAGAAGGCTTTTGGGATAGATTTTTGGATAGATTTGTGGCAGCTTTTGTGCATGATTGATTGAGCCTTTGAGAAGGCTTTTGGATAGATTTGTGGATAGTTTGGTGATTGTGATGGTTTGAGCCTTTGAGAAGGCTTTTGGATAGATTTGTGGATAGATTTTGAGCAAGTTCTTGGTGAGCTTGCTGAGTAGATTTGAGCAGGTTTTGGTGAGCTTGCTAGAGCAGATTTTGAGCAAGTTCTTGGTGAGCTTGGAGATTTGAGAAGGTTCTTGGTGAGCTTGCTAGAGCAGATTTGAGCAAGTTCTTGGTGAGCTTGCTAGAGCAGATTTTGAGCAAGTTCTTGGTGAGCTTGCTAGAGCAGATTTGAGCAAGTTCTTGGTGAGCTTGCTAGAGCAGATTTTGAGCAAGTTCTTGGTGAGCTTGCTAGAGCATATTTTGAGCAAGTTCTTGGTGAGCTTGCTAGAGCATATTTTGAGTAAGTTCTTGGTGGTTTTTTTATAAGATCAGTGGATTGCCTACCTGAGTAGATCAAGATTGCCTACCTAAGTAGATCAGTGGATTGCCTAGTTGAGAAGATCAGTGAATTGCCTTGCTGAGCAGATCAGTGGATTGCCTACCTGAGTAGATCAGGATTGCCTACCTGAGAATGGATTGCCTACCTGAGCAGATCAGTGGATTGCCTAGCTGAGCAGATCAGTGAATTGCCTTGCTGAGCAGATCGGTGGATAGCCTAGCTTTGAGCAGATCAAAGTAATCATTTGTATTGGGATAAGGATCCCTATTTCTTTGTGAAATATTATAAGGAGATTATCTTGTGGAGTACCCCACATTGGGGGAACCACGTTAAATCTTGTGTCTCAATTGTGTGTGGTGATTTGTGCTCTTGCTTACTATTGCTATCTATGTCATTAATGCACATTGCTATATTTGGATATTGCAATTAAGGACACTAATTGATATTGGTTTGGAAAGAAAGTAAAAAGTGGGCGCTATATTGTTCACCCCCCTCTCAGTATAAGCTTGTGTTCTTCAAAAGAAAAATTATTATTATTAAAAATGATAATAAAAATAATAATAAATATATAATAAAATAAAAATAAAGTATATATATGTATAGTAATAATAATAATAAAATAGAGGTATTATACAATACTGAACCAACGAAACTATAAAGTGGTAGGACAAACATATTGTATCATGAATATTTCATTCAATTTTTTTTTGGGAATGGTGTAGTAAATATAAAAACCTATTGATGACTCAACCAAAAATACTACTTAATGGGCATAGGTTTAAACTATACAAGAAGCCACTATCTAAAGAAAAATTTATACACCATATTAAGCAATGAATTGATTTGCAATGTATATCTAAATTGTAAATCACTCCTATTGAATAAACACTTCTCTTTATATATAAAATAAATATACATAAAATAAACAAGCATAGTTACTAAAGGGAATGTAGTCTAGTTAAATCCTCTTGTTTGGAAAGGCAAAGAACCAAAAAAAAGAGAAAAAAGGAAGAGGGAGAGGGAATCACCATGGAACAATAATATTTATTGGAAATAAATTGGAAAATCACTCTATGTTATTTAAAATTTTGCTTCTCTTATTTCATGATGGAGTTCTAATATATTAGGTTTCTCATCTATCTATTCATCACTTTTTAACCCCAATATTAGGTTTAAGGGTAAAAATTAGATTCAATGTGTGAAAATATGTTCTCATATTTTTAGGAGGAAGAATATATGGTCATATTGGTATCATCAAAGCAAGGTAGTGAAGAACCTTGTTTCATACAACCCATAATCAAATAAAAAGAAAAGGGTAAAAGAAGGAAATAATAGTAAGGATAGGACCAAATTCCCATCAGGACTTTGATAGAGTGGTTGGGAATCTAATTCCCCAAATTTCTAACTCCTTCAAATAAAAAAGAAGGAAAGAATAGTAAGGATAGGATCAGATTCCCATCAGGATTTTGATAGAGTGGTTGGGAATCTGATTCCCCAAAGTTATAACTCATTCAAATAAAAAATAGAGGAAAGAATAGTAAGGATAAGATCAAATTCCCATTAGGACTTTGATAGAGTGGTTGGGAATCCAATTTCCCAAAGTTCTAACTCCTTCAAATTAAAAAAAAGGGGGCAAAGTAGTAAGGATAGGGTATAATTACCATCAAAACTTTGATAGAGTGGTTGGGAATACGATTCCCCAAAGCTTTGCTCCCCTAAAAGGAAAAAGGGCTATGAATCATAAAGCAAAAATGATACCAAAAGTGACTATCTTATTCTTCTCTCCAACTAAGTTTTGAGCATGTCTAACTGTTGATAAAATTTATTCCTACAAGCTGAAATGTTGGTGGTTGATATTTGCTTAATTCATCAATTCTCTCACATAAGAACTCCTAATGAAATCTAGGAAGTAGGACAAGAATTTGACCTTTATAGGACATGGAAAAGACCTTTCTAGGGCATGAAAAATATATTCCTATAAATATAAGCATTTTAAAATAAAAAGATTTCCCTCTATTTTTTTTTATTTTGGTTATTGTTGGTCCAAAATCTGCCACAGGAAAGGATTTTACAAGTGCGCCCTAGACCCGGCCAACATTGAAAGGCTGGAAGCAAGAAATGGCTCCCAGACCAATCTCCAGAGTGGGCTGGTTCCCTTCACTATTCTAAACTTGGTGTAAGATAAAGGTTGCTGGAAAGAAATTAAAAAGGTTACGAGAAAGAAATGGGAAATATGGCCACAGGCCGAAGTTATGGGATCAGAAAATAACAGCAGGAAACTCCAAGTGCAGCAATAGCAAGCAATAAAAGTTACTAACTTAACTTCCGCACGATGCATACAGAAAAACCCTCCAAAATCACATTCCAGGAATTTATACTCTTACGGAAATATTCAAATCCAGTATGCAGAATTTAAATGTAACAGCCATGAAGACATACAAATGCTATTAGAAATGCAACATGAACAGAAAGGAAATCACCAATGCAAATGCTTGAAAAATAGAAGCCAATCCTTTATTCCTGCAAACGAACTTCCAGTCTCTAGCAGAGAATTTTCCAACATTTGCAAATGAGATTTACATTGGTTTTTATAGAGGGCCGGCCTCTTTGCAGCATTTAAAATTTGCAACAGACCTCCTTGAGATCTACAATTTGTGCAACGAAAACAATGAACATGATCCCCTTAATCGCAGCCTTGAAGAACCCAAAAATTGAATGCAATTAGGAACCGACAGTCGTCTTTATTAAATTTCTTGAAAATGTGCATGAAACCGTTATAACAATCTACAAATAGCAGCTTCGAATAAATGGAAATCTTCAATTTTGGTAGCTGGGGCGCATTATTCTATCTTGACCGCATTGGAAATCAGCAAAATATTTAATTCTGGACCGCTTTGAATCATTGGAACTCACAAAACTGCATTGGGCCACAGCTTAAGCATGCATAATCAATAATGAAAATAAATGTGGCAAAAATGCCAACATTCTTGGCGGCTCGCGGGGTATACAGTTCGCTGTATGCAAGAATCCAGGCCTGAATCCATTGGGCACAGAGTCATAAAACTTAGAACAAAAAGCTGGCTGCTGTGGTACATCTCAGTGGAATGCTGCAATAGAAACTTTTGCTGAATAATCAAAAGTTAAAGAAATCTGCATTTGGCTCAACTGAACATGGAATGGAAATGAATGGAATGAGATCCCACGGATGCGCAGGTGGTGAAATGCAAATGGAATAGTAATATGATGAAATGATGTAGTGATAAAGTGATGTGGTAGACATAGTAACAAAATGCTGCTATACTACCATCTGCAATGGAAATGAAATAAAAGTAAATGAACTAATGGAATGCTAATGAGAAATATGAAGGCTGTGGAATGAGAATGAACTAAACTGTAAATAAATGCGTAAAATGACAGAACTTAGAAGAAAGGGATAAGAAGGAACGGGAATAATAGGAATGGGGAAAAGAAACAACAGCCGTGGCTTTGTTTTTTTTTTTACTACAGAAGAAAAAGAAGAAGAAGGAGGAAGATGAAGAAAGGAAGGAAAGAAAAAGGGAAGGGAAAGGAAGAATTTTCTAGAAAGCCACCAACTACTGGGAAAAGAAAAACAAAAGAAAAACAAGCACCTACGACTCGCATGCAAAAAGAGCCGAGATGAACAAATAAAAACAATACCTCTTTTTTTTTTTCTTCTCTTTTCTATTTTTTTTTTTTTATACTATATACAATAGTTCACGACATGATTGGCATGTCGCCACCACAAACCCAGTCTCAAGGGTTATCTGGTAAATCTGTAATGTCCTGACCAGATCTAATCATACTTGAGTCGGTCCTTGAAATTGGGCTGGCTTCTTCCTGAAGTTCTCCATGTTTCAGACACTGGCAAGTTATCATGCATGCCAGTACCCACACAATTGACAAATAATGCAGCAAAGAAATTTGCCACATGACGGGCTCCCGTAGGTACCAGTTGTAGTAATGACTGAAGCCAATCCCACCATCTTGAAGAGTTCTCTGATTGTGAACTAAGAATAGGTTCTTCCAACTCCTGGATCCGAGCACAGGAATTGTCCAAGAACCGTACTTTCTCTAGGATCTCTTCTGACTCTACCTGTTGATCTGACATATTTAACAGGTTTTGACTAAATACTTGCATGTTATGCCTAGCTATGCCTTCTTGGTGCTCAGGTTCTTGAACTTGAATCTCTTCTTCTTCTTCGCTTATATCCTCTGGATCCATCTCCTTATGAAAACTGCAAGCAACCATATTGTTCATTGCCAGGAAAGTTCTTGCATATTCCAATCCTTGGCTTTGGATGAGATCTGTCCCTTGAGCTCCACACAACTGCATCTCAGGTTTCTTCTTAGTATAAGGGATCTAGCATGAAAAATACTACACGGGATAGTCAGGAGCAGCAATTACTGGAGAAAGTGATGGAGTTTCTCCCCATGGTAATTTTCCTGATAAGAGCAAAAGTTGTTCCGCTCGCACTGCTTCTTCAAAGATTTGTGGGAACCTTCGTTCACCTGATTGAAGCAAGAGGAGGCCTATGTCAGAATGGAAAGCTCGAACATAGAAGAGGTGGGCTTGGGTGGGTGATGGTCGGATCTTCTTTGGAATTCTCTTCCAGCTTCTACTGAATCGGACATTGAAGTCCATGATGCTCTCTAGAGGTGCTCGCTTGATGTACATTAAAAACTGATAGAGATCCAAATAACTGTAAAAGGGATCTTCGTCAAATATTTTGATTAGTGCTCCCGCTAGATCATCCCATGAGCCGATGCTTTGACGCCTGAGCAGTCTGTACCACTGCAATGCCCTTCCTTCCAAAGACAAGACCAGAAGTCTGATCATGATATCCTCATGATTTATGACATGGATCATTGACAAAGTAGCAATGTCTTCAACATGCTCCAAAGCCATGCCTTCGGTACCATCATATTTTGCTAGGGCCTTCAGGGCATCTTTGGGAATCTCATGCCAGATTTGGATATTCAGAGGGCCAAGATCATCCCATCTAGGAAAAGCCCTCGCCTTTGTGGCAGTGGTCTGCGGGATCACGGCTATCGCCATTAAGTCAGAGTCGCCAGAAAAAAACATTCTTTTAAGTTGAAAAAGGCAGGCATCCATGATCAAAAAATTTGGATCTTCAACTCAGCAAAGTCGCTAGATGAACTTATAAATCTCCGCTGTGAGGCCAAGACAGCTCATCAAAATCTTGAGACCTCCGGGTGTTAAACAATAAAACTTATGGATATTTTGAGACAGAAGAAGTCTGTCCCACCGGGCGTGCCAAAAACTGTTGGTCCAAAATCTGCCACAGGAAAGGATTTTACAAGTGCGCCCTAGACCCGACCAACATTGAAAGGCTGGAAGCAAGAAATGGCTCCCAGACCAATCTCCGAGTGGGTCGGTTCCCTTCACTATTCTAAACTTGGTGTAAGATAAAGGTTACTTGAAAAGAAATTAAAAAGGTTACGAGAAAGAAATGGGAAATATGGCCACGAGGCGAAGTTATAGGATCAGAAAATAACAAAGAGGAAACTCCAAGTGCAGCAATAGCAAGCAATAAAAGTTACTAACTTAACTTCCGCACGATGCATACAGAAAAACCCTCCAAAATCACATTCCGAGAATTTATACTCTTACGGCAATATTCAAATCAAGTATGCAGAATTTAAATGTAACAGCCATGAAGACATACAAATGCTATTAGAAATGCAACATGAACAGAAAGGAAATCACCAATGCAAATGCTTGAAAAATAGAAGCCAATCCTTTATTCCTGCAAACGAACTTCCAGTCTCTAGCAGAGAATTTTCTAACATTTGCAAATGAGATTTACATTGGTTTTTATAGAGGGCTGGCCTCTTTGCAGCATTTAAAATTTGCAACAGACCTCCTTGAGATCTACAATTTGTGCAACGAAAACAATGAACATGATCCCCTTAATCGCAGCCTTGAAGAACCCAGAAATTGAATGCAATTAGGCGCCGACAGTCGTCTTTATTAAATTTCTTGAAAATGTGCATGAAACCGTTAGAACAATCTGCAAATAGCAGCTTCGAATAAATGGAAATCTTCAATTTTTGTAGCTGGGGCGCATTCTTCTATCTTGACCGCATTGGAAATCAGCAAAATATTTAATTCTGGACCGCTTTGAATCATTGGAACTCACAAAACTGCATTGGGCCACAGCTTAAGCATGCATAATCAATAATGAAAATAAATGTGGCAAAAATGCCAACAGTTATATAGCCAAAAATAAAGTTTGGTGGGAGGTAAGTAAAAGACATTCATAATTCATAATACAGTTTGGGGGGGAAGAATAAGGTAAACTATTCTCTCAACTCTACAATTACAGTTTCTATAAATAGGCTCTGTAGATAATTTCTACAGGCAAATTTTGTAGACAGCTTCTATAGATGGTTTTTGTAAACGTTTTCTATAACCAGGTTCTGTAGATGGATTATGTAGAAAGCTTCTGTAGATAAATTTTGTAAATAGGTTATGTGGATATTTTTTGTAAACAAATTTTGTAAACATCATTCGTAGACAGTATCTATAGTGCATCCCATAAAATTTTCTAAGTGTCAATATTCAAACTAACACAAGTAAAGACGATACGTGTCAACATAGGAATATAGAAGAAACTTATTAATACTATTTATTAAGGCTTCAAGGAGAGAAAAAATAAGGGTAAAATTGCATGAACATTTACAAAATATTCTTGGACTACCCTTTGAAATTCGTGAATATTGTTATATGAACTAAGGTATGGATTTAAAATTGGAAAATATAAAAGGAATGATTAAACATTGATGCCAAAAATTTGCCCATAAACATTAATATTTCCATGAATGTATGAAGACAAAGCAGGAAATAATACCATGGTAAAACATTTGATGTACACACCTATGATTGGCCACCACACATTAAAAAGACATCAACTACAAAAGACACATGAATATTGACCATGAAGTCAACATGAACTGTGACATGATGAAAAAAATAAATAACAATTTAGGAAATAAGATGTGGGCAATGTCAATTGCAACACGATGGAAAATATTGGCAAATAGAAAACATACGCATGGAGGGGTTAAATATTAAAAGAGTTTATCATTTTTTACACCTTGGTGATTGAATTTATAAGGCAGAACAAGCATTATAATGTATGGTGCTAAAAATTAACCCTCATCCCATGCAAGGTGGTGGGAAGCATTGCATCAAAAATACAAAACAAAAAGGGAATTGGCCACCTAAACAAAATCGATGATGATGGATGACACATGGGTACATGAACAAATAATAAAAGATGCCATGAATAATGAGAATTGACCATCGATTAAAGTTTAAACAAAGGGCTATGATTTAAGGAATGTCAAGCCATATGTCAACTCTAGAAACTTCCCTTCTAAGCCAGTGTTGATCATCATTTGTGAAAGTCACCGATCATCGACACACAATCCTTAAGATCGAATCAAATGAAAGTGATGCAGATCTGTGTTAAGGGCCATTCATTAGAATAAAATAAAGGGTTATGATTCATTGCATTGCATGATTGCATGAGAAGGAAATTTAACCTAAAAAAGAATCCTAAATCCTTCTGTAGAAGCTCTGTGAACTTCGATGAAAAATCCTCTGTGCAACCTGAAATGGAACACTAATCGCTGAGAAGGAAATCATTGCAGCCGAACGAAACTATAAGTAGAAGACATAATTATGGGACGAAGATAACAACCGGTGGGGAATTGTAAACAAACGATGATACAAAGTTGACGACGATCGAAAGAAACAAGGTAATTTGTCAAAATTATCTCGAATAGGAATTTTTAATAGTAAAATATGTTTTTAGTGGGGAGTTGCAGAAGGTAAAACATTATTTATTTTTTTAATCCTTCTGCTACAAAAGAACTAGTTGTTATATCTATGCAGAAACTCTATTCTAAAAAGTATGAATCATTTTATCTGCTACGTTTTTTTGCATATATAAAATTTTATTTTGCGAATATAATGAAAATTCTTCTATTTTTTACATGCATAAGGATATTTAAAAAAATATTGTTGCAGGTTCCTGTCAGTCGAAGCAGAATTCCCAAAACTACCATACCCACTTTTCTCTAAAAAATTTACCCTATCTACTTGAGCTATTAAAATGCCTAGGAGTGAACCCTCATTCATTCAAACCCAAAACCCTATTGTCCTCTATTCCACGTGAATTTTTTTATAAAATTACTGAAGGCATCTAAATTAGAAACTATGTGGGATAAAATCATTAAAGAAGCAAACCTGTCAATCCAAATATAAGCTAAGTGAGACTAAATTTGATGAGGATATTGCATCTAAAGAGTATCCTAAGTATGGTAGTCAACCAAAAGAGGAGTCTTCCATCTGTATGAAGACTACCACATCAGATCCACCAAAGATTCCAAACCCACCTCACCTACAAGAAAAAAATTATATTTGGGGAATATAATCTTGAAATTCAGTAATTAGGGAAGACATCCAATCCATAAATAATTTGCCTACCTCTAATCCTTCCATTGAAACCTTGACTGAGAATCAAACCCAATAGACCTTGTTGCGCATCAAGCTAGGTAGACTCAGGAATGAATTTTTAGAAAACACAACCTTGGTAGAGAAAACTTTTACCACCTAGTTGACTTCATGAATCAGATGTCATTGAAAAAGGTGGTAAAACTAGCTGAGTGAGTTTCTCAATCGTCGGTTTCCAATGCATCATTTAATAAAAGTTCCACAATTGGAAAGAGGATAAGGAGATTGGTAAACTTCAATAAATAATTTGAATTGACCAAGATAAGCATAGAGGATAGCTTATTGGATTTATCTAGCTTTAGATTTTAAAAATATCCTAGATGTGGCACTCAGAAATTGGAGCCATTAGTTGAGATAAAAATTCCCCTTATGGTTGATGGTGTGATCAACAAAATTACTAAGTCTATAGGACTAACTCTACCTACAAATGTGCAAGACTTGCTGCATGGCTCAAGTGACATAAGGGAAGGAACTTGATAAAGTTGCATATATAAAAAACTATGGTTGTTGAAATGTCACTTGATACCCGTAAAGCCAAAGCACAAATTCAAAAGGTGAAATATAGGAGAAAATTTCCAACCAAGCCATCAAATCCAATCTAGACGTCATCACGAAAACAATCTTGAATGATAGACTTTTGATAAGTTTGCACAATTTATGTATAAATTTGCAATACTTGTTCTTATTATTATGATGACAATATTTGGCATTTACAGGGTTTAATAGTATCTATTATATTTAAAAACGTCTATCTAGTTCCTATAGTATTATATTTACAAAATTTGCAGTATTTTCCTTGATGTCTTTGAAATATTTTTGTAGTGTTTTATATTACAAAATTGCAGTACTTTATCTAAAATAGTTGTAGTGTTTTCATTTGGCATACTTGGAGAGTTATATTTGTGATATTTGCAAATTTTCATTTATTATATCTGCAATGTTTCAGCTATAAAACTTGTTAAATATCATCTGTAATATTTGTAATATCTGAAGCTGTGACATTTACATCTTATGTGCATGAGGACATGCACTTCCTTCAGTTTGGGGGAATGATGAGTGTCAAATTGGCACATATTTAATGCAAATATTATTTGTTTTCTATCTACAAATCATGGGAGTAAATGTGTTTTAATGATTATTTTATCTTTTTTATGAGATTTATCAGTAAATTTGATGAATGAGGTTAAAATGATAAATTTTCATATTTTACACAAATTGTGCAAAGTTTTGTATGATTTTGGCAGTATAACGATCGTAGGTAATGTTGCAACAGAATACATGTTAGATATTGGAGGAAATATGGATCATTCTCGTGCACATATGTTGAGGAGACTCATGGAAGTGTGCTACCGAAACATGGAAAAATTCTACAGAAACCTAGAAAAAGTCTACGAAAACTTGGAAAGTGTCTATGGAAAACTTGTTTCGTATAGTAAATACACCACATATGCTACAACTTGGTCAAACACCACATGAGCAGTTGAAAGAATCAAACATAGAAGATTTTAAATGCCACATGGGTAGTTAGAAGAATCAAATGTGGGTGACTCATCATTCTTTATTTGGGCATATAAAGTTGTTATGAGATTTGTTATAAAGTTACGTGTATGCTTATAATAAATATGTCATTTCCTAAAGAAAAGGATAAAGTTGTTGGAATAAGTCTAAATTAGTGGTTATGTTGTTACGTAGCTATTCCACTAAGTCTAAGTTAGTAGTTATGTTGTTATGTAGTTGTTAGAATAAGTCTAAATTTGTGATTATGTTGTTACATATTTTTAGGATTTCTTAATATTAGATTATATTGTTATGTAATTTTAGGATTTAGTTTGAGTCCGTTCAATATGCAACCAAAAAGAAGTTGAAGACTTCTATTGGGAGAGCATAATGTAAAACTATAAATTAAACAAAGCTCTCCATGTTACGGGGGTTGATGAACACAGGAAAGAATGGAAGAATGATTATGCATTCATTTTACATTGTAATGAAGCTTGGAATAAAGTGATATTTTAGCAACAACATTTTATTCTAAATATGGTAATTGTATCTCATAATTTCTTTATGTTTTGCTTGCTTTGGTAACTTCCCTTTTTTTTCCCTACAATTATGAAATGATTATCATTAGATTAATTTAATGAAATAGTTTACTGAAGTTAAAATAGAGTAGAAAAATAGGAAGGGGTTAATACTAACCTTTCGAAGGTAGGGCCCACTCCGAAAGGTTAGTCCCTAAATCTCTTCCCCCACTAACACGGTAGATAAAATTAGAACATAGAGTAAAATTAGTGAAGAACACAAGCTTATACTAAGAGGCGGGGTGAGCGGTATAGCACCCACTTTTTACTTTCTTTCCAAACCAATATCAATTAGTGTCCTTAATTAAAATAACCAAATATAGCAGTGTGCATTAATGACATAGATAGAAATAGTAAACAAGTGCACAAATCACCACACACAATTGAGACACAAGATTTAACGTGGTTCCCCCAATGTGGGGTACTCCACAAGATAATATCCTTATAATATTTCACATAGAAATAAGGATCCTTATCCCAATACAAATGATTACTTTGATCCGCTCAAAGCTAGGCAATACACTGATTTGCTCAGGTAGGCAATCGACTGATCTGCTTAGCTAGGCAATCTTGATCTACTCAGGTAGGAAATCCACTGATCTGCTCAGCAAGGTAATATTGATTTGCTCAGGTAGGCAATCCACTGATCTGCTTCAACAAGCTCACCAAGAACTTGCCCAAATCTACTCTAGCAAGCTCACCAAGAACTTGCCCAAAATTTGCTCTAGAAAGCTCACCAAGAACTTGCTCAAAACTACTTCAACAAGCTCACCAAGAACTTGCCCAAATATGCTCTAGAAAGCTCACCAAGAACTTGCCCAAAATTTATTCTAGCAAGCTCACCAAGAACTTGCTCAAAACTGCTTCAACAAGCTCACCAAGAACTTGCCCAAAATATGCTCTAGCAAGCTCACTAAGAACTTGCCCAAAATCTTCTTCAGAAATCTCACCAAGAACTTGCCCAAAACTGCTCTAGCAAGCTCACTAAGAACTTACCCAAAATATTCTCAACAAGCTCACCAAGAACTTGCTCAAAATTTGCTCAACAAACTCACCAAGAACTTGCTCAAATGCTATCCCAAATTTGTCCACAAATTTGTCCCAAAAGCCTTCTCAAAGGATCAATCAATAATACACAAAAACTGGCACAAATCTGTCCACAAATCTATCCCAAAAGCCTTCTTAAAGGCTCAATCAATCATGCTCAAGTAGCACTCAAATATCATTCACAAATCTATAAAGGCAAGGCTCAATGATGAACTCAACAATAAATGGCAATGCACTCTACAATGGATGACAACAATGATCCACAATGATCTCAACTCAAATCAATCTCAACTCAACTCAATATAGAAGCATAAAGAGAATTGTTAGAGACTCAATATTTTCTAATCTCAAAGCTCAATCTCAACTCAAATCAGAATTATAGAATAGTTTGTTTCATGGAACTTAAACAATCACATCACTCAATCACTTGACTAGGCTCAATCAACTCAACTCAACCAATCACCACAAGGGATAACTCTTTATCACAAAACCCTATTCCAAGCATGTATCAACCAACTCAAATTTTTCCAACAATGTTCAACCACAATTCTCACATAACAATGATACTCATGTTCTTTTCTAACTCAAGTTCTTTGTATAACCAATGGGCTTCAACAACTATGATTATAAAACAAGGTTTAAACACAACTCTCAAACAAAAAAACCTTGAAGCATTCAACCAACCACTTTTGAAAAGGAAAACGCAATCACTCCTTTTCTCTTCAATGATATTTCAAAAATCAACCACCATAAACAAAGTCAATGGAGAATATTGTTCATACCTTTTGATGCCTTATTGGATGTCCACTAAATCTACCACACTCAACAAACTTATTTTTCAACTTTCAAAAAGGGTTAGATATCATGATTAATATCAAAATAATAATATCCAAATAACACCTTATCACTCCTACTCAATAAGATACAACATGTCCCCTCATGAAAGAATTAATCACCTTTGAAAAAGAACAAAATAACCTTCACTTTTGAAACCCTTTAAAAAAATAGAAATATCTCTTTACATATACCTTATTTCTCCCTCTAAGCAAGTTAATCAAATAGCCCTCGAAATAAGCTTTCCAACGATATATAATATGATATACTTTCAAAAGGAGAAACATCGAAAATCTCTCTTTTTCTAAACATGCATCACAACCCTTATTCCTCCTAGGGAAACTTTAGAAAAATAAAATATATTAAAAAATTATTAACTTGCCTTTGTCCTTGACGGGATTCGATCTTGTGACATCTCCTTGCTCAGCGCTTTAACCACAACCAACCTACCGTTGGGCCACACGCCCTCACGTGTCCAAAGGGACACGAACAAAAACTTATACCATAAAATTTTGCACCCTTTGAAAAACTTAACAGCGCTTCGAGCGCTTCAACAAAGCAAATAACCACGACGGGACTTGATCTTGTGACATCTCCTTGCTCAGCGCTTTAACCACAACCAACCTACCGTTGGGCCACACGTCCTCACGTGTCCAAAGGGACACGAACAAAAAATTATACCATAAACTTTTGCACCCTTTGAAAAACTTAACAACGCTTCGAGCACTTCAACAAAGCAAATAACCACGACGGGACTCGATCACAAGACCTCCTACGTAACACACAGTGCACGAAATTCTAGGCCAAAGATGCCTATGCGTCTTATTAAACTCCGCAAATGATTTTTCAATAGACCAAAGTCACAGTTATCTCTCTTATATATATATATATAGATATGCCTTTCCTCTTTTTTTAGACATCGACGCTATAAATTAATATAGCCTTTCCTCCTTTATTTAGTCAGCGCTAAAATTAATATATTTAATTTTAAAATTAAAATTAAAATTTTAAATAATTTAAAATTTAAACTAAATATTTAAAAATAAATATCTCCATCACCGGGGCACCTTTTTCGATGAAACGAAAAGCCAATATGGGTTTTAAGAAAAACCCATTTCAAATCTGCCATCCATAGTTTTAAATAAAACCTTTTATTTTACCTGCCTTGGTTTTCACAAAAACCCTATATATATCCATGCTCTCCAAAATATCATAAATGCTTATTTATGAAATGCTTTGGCCACCAAAACTCAATGTGATCCATGTGACATCAATGACAATATAAAATAACTCAAATTTCCAACAATCTCCCCATTTGTCATTGATGGCAACACCTCTAATGTAAAAACCACAATCATTGCAAAAACCATCTCTGAGAATCAAAGCTGCCCCCCCTGACTCAATACTCTCTATGGAGGATGCTCCCCTAACTCAATACTCTCTTTGGAGGCTGCTCCCCCTAACTCAATGCTCTCTTTGGAGGCTGCTCCACCTAACTCAATGCTCTCCACCTTACTCAAATCTCTCCCCTTTGACATCAATGGCAAAAGGGAAACCTATGGGGCTAAAAGATATAACTCTTAAGCTTATCCCCCTCACCACCTTCTCTCTTGAGGTGATTAATTTTGGGGTGGGAGTACTTTTACTCCCATATTACATTGTTTCTTTCCTCTGTCAACTTCCTTTCATATTTTTTTGATATCCTTCTCTTGATGAATTACTTGATCTTCTTGTATTGAACCTGTTTGACCTTCTTTTAATGAACTTGTTTGACCTTCTTATCTTGAACTTGTTTGGAATTGAGTCCTACACCATTTTGCAATATGTACAAAGTTATTGCAACTAAAACACTTGATATTGTAGCCTTTGGATGGTGTCCATATCTTGAATTATTTCTTGAAATAATTTCCATATCCATTCCTTTCCTGAACCCTGTTTTGTGAAGTTTTATTTTCATGACCATTATGACCATGACTTCTGATTTGTGTAGCTCTAAAACCAAAACCATGTTGCTCATTTTATTTGCACTGAGAAGCTCTATGACCAATCCTATTGCATAAGAAGCAATGTCCCTGAAAACCATACCTTCTTCCTTTGAAGATTCTTCTAGCAAAATCAAACTTCTTTGATCCATGGATCCTGAAGTGTATAGCCCTGTGTCCAAATCCATTACAAGAAAAACAATGTCCTTGAAAATCCCTTTGTTCATGCCTTGGTTACTCATACCTTTCTTGACTATTATCCTTATGATCATTTTCAACTTGTGCATTGCATCCTTGAACCTTCTTTGTAGTATCTAAATCCTCTTCCTTAGTTTCTTCCTTGCTTTCTTCTTCAAGTATTTACTTTCCTTTTGAAATTGATTCACCTATCTCAAAACAAGATCCAAATTGAATAGTTGGAGCCATAGGAACTTTCTTCATAACACTTAGGTGCTTCCTTGCTTTCATCTTTTAAAACTTCCTTTCCTTTTGAGTGTGATTCCCCAAACCTAAAATATGAGACCTTTGGTGCTTTGGGACCTTCCTCTTCTTTCTCTTCATTGGCATCCATATTTATTGTCTCTGAAATACATGTTTCCTTCTTAGTGAAAATATCTTGACCTTTTGAATCATGTGATGGATCAAACTTCTCAAGTATGGAACATCTCAATTCTTTTAGATTCTCCTTAACCTCTTGTAGTTGCTCATGGATATCATTGAAGTCTTCCTTTAGATCAACTGAGACATCTATCTTTCTTACAATGTTCTCTTGCTTAACTTCTTCTGTTTGGAGTGAATGTTCTTCTTCTACTTCTTTTATCCCATAGAAAAACCCTTCTTCATCTTCACTATCACTAAGATCATTATAATCTTCTATAGCAAATAAAATTTCATGATTTCTTTGACCATGCATATTTTCTTGATGTGTCATCTCATATTCACTATCACTGAAACTAGTGCAATATCCTGATCTGTGATCTCTTTGACCACATACAAAGCATTGTTCTCTTTCTGCATCTATTCCTAGGAATAGATGTTCTTCCTTTTCATCATATGACTTGTCTCTATCACTGTGATTTGAGATATCACTTGCTTCTACAATGTAGAAAGTTTTCTTTATCTTACGAAAACTTTTCTTCTTCTCATACTTGCTTTGCTTGTACTTGTTATCTTTGTCATGCTTATATTTTCCATCTTCTTTTCTTTTGTGACCCTATTTTTCATCATCACTATTTTCTTCATGTGGACACTTGTGTGCATAGTGACAAAAATCACCACACTTGTAGCATTTGACTTTCTTCATATCCCTGTAATTTCTTAAGTCCTTTTTATTTTTGATGAAGTTAGCTTCCTCATAATTATCTGAATCTCTATCTGTCTCTGGAACTTTCCATTTATTTTTCTCTGAAGCCTTGAATGCAATCTCTTTTATTGAAACCTGATGCTTACTCAACCTCATCTCATAAGTTGTGAGAGTTCCTTGTAGTTCTTCCATTGTTAGCTTGTTGATATCCATTGTTTCTTCTATTGTTGAAACCTTTGCATCATACTTCATGGGAAGTGATATCAAAAACTTTTGAGTAACTTCTGATTCTTTCATCTCAAATCCTAGGCCTCTCATGGTGTTAGTAATCTCATCAACTCAAAGTAAAAACTTTGCAATATATTCAAAATATTCCATTTTCAATTCCTCAAATATTTTTCTATGAGTTTGTAGTTTTTCCAACTTTACCTTTAAATATCCTTCATAAGTATTTCACAACTTGGTCCACATTTCATTATCTAAATTACATACCATGACCTTTGCAAAATCTGTTTCATATAGCCCACTCAAAATATAATTCATTGCCTTTGCATTGATCTCAACCAATTTCCTTATAGTCTTATCTACCTCGGGATCACATTTAACCTTATACTCTTTTTCAACCATCTGCCATACCTCATATCCTTGTGATATCAAGTAGTTCTTCATTCTCATGCTCCAAAAGCATAATTTTTATCTTCAAATAGTGGAGCCTTATTTGTAGATAATCCATTTTGTGAAGCCATTTGTGTTCTTATAGAATCTACCCTCAAGCTGTCAGCCTTTTTGAAGGAACTCGCTCTGATACCAATTGAAGAACACACGCTATACTGAGAGGGGGGGTGAACGGTATAGCACCCACTTTTTATTTTATTTCTAAACCAATATCAATTAGTGTCCTTAATTGCAATAACCAAATATAGCAGTGTGCATTAATGAAAGATTGTAATAGTAATCAAGTGCACAAATCACCACACATAATTGAGACACAAGATTTAACGTTGTTCCCCCAATATGGGGTACTCCACAAGATAATCTCCTTATAATATTTCACACAGAAATAAGGATCCTTATCCCAATACAAATGATTACTTTGATCTACTCAAAGCTAGGTAATACATTGATCTGCTCAGGTAGGCAATCCACTAATCTGCTCAACTAGGCAATCCTGATCTGCTCAGGTAGGCAATCCACTGATCTGCTCAGTAAGAAAATCTTGATCTACTCAAGTAGGCAATCCACTTATCTGCTTCAGCAAGCTCACCAAGAACTTACCCAAATCTGCTCTAGCAAGCTCACCAAGAACTTTCCCAAAATTTGCTCTAGCAAGCTCACCAAGAACTTGCTCAAATCTGCTTCAGCAAGCTCACCATAACTCACCCAAATCTGCTCTAGCAAGATCACCAAGAACTTGCCCAAAATATGTTATAGCAAGCTCACCAAGAACTTGCTCAAAACTACTTCAACAAGCTCACCAAGAACTTGCCCAAAATATGCTCTAGTAAGCTCACTAAAAACTTGCCCAAAATATGTTTCAACAATCTCACCAAGAACTTTTTCAAAACTGCTCTAAAAATCTCACTAAGAACTTGCCCAAAATCTGCTCAACAAGCTCACCAAGAACTTGCTCAAAATATGATCAACAAACTCATCAATAACTTGTTCAAATGCTGTCCTAAATCTATCCTCAAATATATCCCAAAATCCTTATCAGAGGCTCAATTAATCATACACAAAAACTACCACAAATCTGTCCCAAAAGCCTTCTCAAAGGCTCAACCAATCATGCTCAAGTAGCACTCAAATCTCATTCACAAATATATAAAGGCAAGGCTCAATGATGAACTCAAAAATGAATGGCAATGCACTCTAAAATGAATGAAAATAATAATTCACAATTATATAAACTCAAATCAATCTCAAATCAACTCAAGTCTTATAGAAGCATAAAGAGAATTGTTAGAGACTCAATATGTTCTAATCTCAAAGCTCAATCTCAACTCAAATTAGAATTATAGAATAGTTTATTTCATGGAACTTGAACAATCACATCACTCAATCACTTGACTAGGCTCAATCAAATCAACTCAACCAATCACCACAAGGGACAAATCTTTCTCACAAAACCCTAGTCCAAGCATGTATCAACTAACTCAAATATTTCCAACAATGCTCAACCACAAATCTCACATAACAATGATATTCATGTTCTTTTCTAACTCAAGTTCTTTGCATAACCAATGGGCTTCAATAACTATGCTTATAAAACAAGGTTTAAACACAAATCTCAAACCAAAAAACCTTGAATCATTCAACCAACCACTTTCGAAAAGGAAACCACAATCAATCCTTTTCTCTCCAATGATATTTCAAAAATCAACCACCATAAACAAAGTCAATGGAGAATATTGCTCATACCTTTTGATGCCTTATTGGATGTCCACTAAATCTGCCACACTCAACAAACTTATTTTTCAACTTTCAAAAAGGGTTAGAGATCATGATTAATATCACAACAATAATATCCAAATAACACCTTATCACTCCTACTCAATAAGATACATGTCCCCTCATGAAAGAATTAATCACCTTTGAAAAAGAACAAACCAACCTTCACTTTTGAAACTCTTTACAAAAACAAAAATATCTCTTTACATACACCTTATTTCTCCCTCTAAGCAAGTTAATCAAATAGCCCTCGAAATAAGCTTTCCAATGATATATAATATGATATACTTTAAAAAGGAGAAACACCAGAAATCTCTCTTTTTCTAAACATGCATCACAACCCTTATTCCTCCTAGGGCAACTTTAGAAAAATAAAATATATTAAAAATTTATTAACTTGCCTCTATCCTTGAAGGGATTCGATATTGTGACATCTCCTTGCTCATCGCTTTAACTATAGCCAACCTGCCGTTGGGCCACATGCCCTCACGTGTCCAAAGGGACACGAACAAAAACTTATACCTTAAACTTCTGCACCCTTCGAAAAACTTAACAGTGCTTCGAGCGCTTCAACAAAGCAAATAATCACAATGGGACTCGATTGTAGGAACTCTTGCGTAAAACATAGTGTACGAAATGCTAGGCCAAAGATGCCTATGCGTCTTATTAAAATCCGTGAACGATTTTTCAATAGACCAAAGTCACACTTCTCTCTCTTTTCGCAATTTGTTCCCCAATCAACGACATTTGAAAAATAAGCACTGGGGGTCATAAACTCTAAGCTTTTGTTGGCATATATATATGCCTTTCCTCTTTGTTTAGATGTTGGCACTATAAATTAAAATAGCCTTTCCTCCTTTCTTTAGTCGATGCTAAAATTAATATATTTAACTTTAAAATTAAAATTTTAAATAATTTAAAATTTAAACTAAATATTTAAAAATAAATATCTCCATCACCGGGGCACCTTTTTCGACAAAACAAAAAATCCAATCTGGGTTTTAAGAAAAACCCATTTCAAATCTGTCATCCATGGTTTTAAATAAAACCTTTTATTTTGCCTGCCTTGGTTTTCACAAAAACCCTGTATATATCCATGCTCTCCAAAATATTATAAATACTTATTTATGAAATTCTTTGGCCACCAAAACTCAATGTGATCCATGTGACATCAATGATCCATGTGACATCAATGAAAACATAAAATAACTCAAATTACCGAAAATTAGAACATAAACTTTATTAAAATTTTATATCATAAAATTGTAGAATACATTAAATAAATAATGTATTAGTAAATAATTAAGTGGGTCCACATATATTCATGTAGACTTAGTCTAAATTGCAGCTTTAATTTAAACACAATTTCATTTTATTTTACTTTCTACAAACTTTAATTTCCTGCAAACGAAATTAAGAAAATGAAATCAAGCCTAAGAATTAAGAATTACAGTATAATCTATACTGGATTTCTACTCTTTAAATCTAAACTGGATTAACCCGGATTGAAAAAATTAAATGTAAGCAATTACATCTGAACACGTTGCATAAAGCGATGACGGAAGATTTGAAACCTCATAAGGTGATGGAGGTAGAAATCCAACCAATCAAAGAAGAGGAATAAAAGAACTATTTTATGGACCCCACCATATTAATGATTGATGTTGGGAAGAAACTCGCATTGGTCCATATGGAAATTTTGGAGCACAAATTGATGCAAGTCATAGTAGATGGAGGATCTAGCGTTAATGTGCTACCTGAGAAGACTTGGCAAGAACTTGGAACTCCATCCTTATGGGCACCTGGCTTTTGATTATATGGTGCTGACCAGTATGGAATAGAGAAACAAGGAGTCTTAACCGCACAAAAAGTCAAAATAGCTGACCAAGAATTTCATTGTGATTACAATGCAAAATCCAGCATACGATGCTTTGCTGGGGAGGGGATGGCTTAAAATAGCCAAAGTTAATCACAACTAGGGAAAATATAAGATCAATTTTAAGAAAGGACAACATAAATATATGATCAATTGAATAAATAGAGGATTAGTGAGGATATGACCATGACTGATGAGTCAGGTAGTTCTTATGGTGATGAAGGTTATGAACCTAATGAAGAAGGTATGTTGTACCTAGAAGACTGTAGCGAAGATGAAGCTTGATATGATAACGGATTTCTCCAATGGCAAATGGAGTACTATGAGGTTTTTCAACCCACCTACCTCTGTATTAACATAAAGGAGACCATGGAAAAATAAGATGATACAAAGGTCAACCCAAAACCTCAGAAAAAGGAAGAGTAGAAATGGTCATTTCCTAAGAGCTTTGCATAATACACAGTAGGATATGCTAAAATTGATGTAATATCGGTGCATCCTACGAATGTAGAAAAAGCAGCGATGGAGCCTATAAATATTAAGTATGAAGGACCTCGGATGGTGGATGTAAACCTGGGAACAGAAGGAGAGCCTAGGATTATCCACTATGGTGATGACTGGGACCTAGTACTGAAAGTAATAACCTTTAAGATATTATTTGAATACAAGGTTGTCTTTGCATGGATGTATAAGAACCTGAAAGAGGTACCACCTGAGCTATGCATCCATAAGATTATGGTAATACTTGGTGCACAAATAGTCAAAAGAAGACCATATAGGATGAATCCTAAATATGCATCATTGATAAACACATTAATTGAAAAGATGTTGGAGGTAAGCATCATTTTTAGAGTCATTACCAGTGAATGGGTTTCACCTATTGTGGTTAACCTGAAGAAGGAAGTGGATAAAATCTATATATGCATAGACTTTATGAGTCTAAACACAGTCACAATTAAAGATCCCTTCCCTATTCCCTTCACAGAATCCATTTTGGAAGAGGTTGCAAGACATGAAATCTATTCATTCCTGGATAGGTTTTCTGGGTATAACCAAATAAGAATCATCAAGGAGGATAAACTAAAGACCACATTCATCATGGATAATGGAATCTATGCATATAATCGAATTCCATTTGGGCTATGTAACACCCATACTATATTTTAGCGTATTATTCTGTACATCTTTGATCAACTAGCCACAGGAAATTTCAAGGTATTCCTAGATGATTGGTCCATCTATGGAAAGATCAAAGATCATCTACTCGATCTCAGCAAGTGCATGAGTAGGTTTAGGAATGCACAAATCTCCCTAAATCTAGAAAAGTATATTATGATGGTACCATACGAGAAATGATGAGTGTCATCAAATCTTCATCATTTAATCATTATGTGTCAATCCAGGGCGGTGTCCAAGGCTATATACGAAAGCAGGGTTTAACAGACTGAATTTTAGTTCATTTAGATCATGGCTTTATTCATGGAATAGTTAGAGATTGGGGTGTTTGGGGTCTCCTTTCTTACTCCTAAAAACTAAAACTAAACTCCTACTTATCCTTGCAGAATTGAAATTCACACTGTTGCAGAAAAATAAAACTAAACTATTGCAAAGCTAAAAATAGCAAAATTTAATTGACAAGAAATTACTAAATTGAAATTGCAGCATTAACTTCATAACGGTAAATAATGAAACTTTTTGAAATTGAAAACTTCACTTTCTGAAATGGAAATGAGACCTAAGACAATGATGAAATTCAAAGGTTGGTAAGTAAAGATTGCACAATTTGTAACAAATTAGGTTGACAAGAAATTCGATGGAAATATTGCAAATTTTGAAACAAATTAGAAATAGAAAATATTATGCTATAAAATCTACCCTAGATGAGTTACCTACCATGCATTCAAATGCCACATTATCCTAATCACTAACCATGCAAAAACTGTCAGATCTCTCGCCGACTGCTGTAGCCAGAAATAGCAGAATTCTGTCAGGTAAAAACCCTCCTCTAGACCTGGAAGTGGCCCTTGCTTCCTGAACCAAAAGAGGGCAAATAAAATTGCTCTAAACTATTAAGTCCTCACACTCAATGCAGAATTGAACATAAATAAATGACAAATGATGCACCTTTATTTCATTCCCAACAACATAACAGTAGTGCAGGGAAAGACCTACAGACTACTGTGCTACTGTAATACACAATTACAATATCTAAAACTCCTATTACTTACTTCCTCCCTTCTCTCCCCCTTCAACCAGATGGGAGCACTTTATTTATACAAATAAGGTACATTAAAGATAAGGTTTAATGCTGTTACATAGGACTGTTACAACTGTTTCAATTTTGTTCTTCCACAAATGCAGGGTTTTGACCCTTCAAGCCTTCTCCACTCAAGCTGTTGGCTTCCACCGGTGAGGGACAGGTGTAAGAATGGATAAGGATACTCCTAAAATGATTGCAGTCATCATTTACCTCCTGTTTATGGTGATTAAAGATGCATTCAGTCAGTTTTAAACCCTCTACGCTTATTTCGGAGCAGCTCCAAAATATCAGGCAACAAAACAAGGTTGTTGTTATATCTGGCAACAGAAGCACATGCGACCAACTGTGGTGGTGGATATGGTTTCTCTGAGCACCTAGATGACTAATTCCACTTTTGGTTTGAGTTGGAGTGGACAAATTCCATGCCATGTTGTATATGTACAGTTGGCTGGAATTTGTATGGAAAAAGTCCAGTTTCCTGCATAGTCAACTGTTGACAGAGTTCTTGGCGCCTTAAAGTAATTTAAAAAAAATGGGCAAATGGTGAAATACACTTATGGAAGAAACATAAACCTTATGAATGAAGTACCTAAATATTGTAATACCTAAATTAATGCAGAATATACTGAAATAAACAACCAAAACAGAATATAAAACATGGACAAATTAGTCAAAATAGAGTATATGCACTTTCATCATCTTAACATGTAAATACCATCACATAATGCATAGTATCTCTAAGATTAACATAAAATCACAACATAAGCAGTTCCAAATGGGTTTAAAAGTTTATCAAAGTAGTCTTTTATGAGGCAATTTTTTGCCTCATCATTTCCCCCAGCCTGTTCTAATGCATGTCCTCATGCATTTTGTTCTGCCACAATAGCACAAAGATCCACATCCAGGTATCGCTCATCATACTTCCACAATCTGCTTCCAACCTGATAGTATCCTTTGTGCATCTGAATCTCCCCGAGCCATTCCTGAAACTGTTCTTCCGATTGAGAATCATTATCAAAGTAGTATGGAACATGAGTGATTATAGTTGGCATTATGTACCTGAGTCCAATCCACTGCTCCCTGACCTCAAATATGGTTTGGATTATGCTTGTAGCCCTTCTTCTTGACCATATTAAATTGTTAGGTGTGACAGGTTCTCTCTTCTACAAAGATATGGGTAACTCACCCCATCTACTTTTGCAGGCTGACAAAGCGTCAACAAATGATGTTGCACAAAATGTTTGAAAACCATCTATGCACGCCTGCAAATTTCCTGGTACATTTTCCTTACCCTGTCATTTCTCATTAGTGTATAATGTTGATTGGTGGAAGTTCTATGATTTAAGTGGATAGGTCTAATGAGCAAAACAACTTGGGATTCTATGGATTTACTAGCCCTTTTCTCCTGCTCCCAGTAAATCTGATTCTGAAGCATTGATTGAAAAGCCCTCAGCTGAATATCGCCAGTAAATATGTGGGGGAGGAAAATAACTTCAGTTGGTAGAAAGAAATTATGAAGAAATAACTCACATAGTAAATTTTGGTGTTCTCCAGAGTTCTGCCAGAAAGCTTCCAAGAATTCACCTGGTGTCTCAAATGTGTGGGAGAGACCAGAGGTAATTCTCATTGTCTGCCATCAGAGGTACCTCTCCTTCAAAATTAAACTATAAAATCTGGTAGGCCTCCGACATTGAACCATGCATTCAGCAATCTGACATATGTCTTGTACTTGCCCCTTTAATTTCTCAATTTCAGAGTCTTTCTACTTTATTTCTTCTGTTAAGGTCTGCAATGAGGAGACCTTTCCCTCCAATTGATGGCATTTGGTCATCCAATATGCTATATCCTCATTATATTTTACTAATGAAATTGTTTTAGGTGACCTATTCATAGGTTGCATCTGAGGTACAATATTAACCTGAATGCCAACATTTACTTTTTCTACTACAAGGGATTCTGTTTGTATCCCAACTTCAACTAGCTTAATTTCAGGAATGTTCACATTAACAATATTTTGGGGAATTTGTGGATTTACCTATTCTTGGACTATTATGGCTGCTTCTGGGGGTGTTGTTGTCATGGTCATCTATTGTGGCTCCTTGGACACCTGCACAAGTGCCCTTGGTTGCTCATCCCCTAAATTCTGCTGTGCCTCTTGTGCTTCGTCAGGTGCAACTCTCCAGGTGAACTTCTTTCTGCATTTCCTGCTAAATTCATTAACAAACTAGCCAATTCATCCCCTGAGTCTGTTTGAGAAGGTTGTTGTTCCAAAAGTGTGAGCCTAGCCTTTACAACTTCTATCTCTTGCCATAACTTGGCAATGATATTGTCCTTCTCCTTTAAGGAGGCTTCATTTTGCTCAATCCAGCCTGTTTGGGTCTTGATCACACTTCTGGCTGCATGTAACTGAGATTTAATATCAACTTCCTCCTCTTCCTCTACACTTGAATCATCTTTCTCATCTGCTGCTACCTCAAGCTCTTCTTCAGAGTCAGGGTAATCTACAAGGGATCTTGGTAGACCAGTAATAGTTGTGTCTTCCTGTGCTTCCCCTATTTCAGTTTGTTCCTCAAAATCTGATGAATAATTGAGAGAAATGGAAGGCATTTCCTCTTCTGCTGTAGTGTCCACATTCTATCCAGAGATATCTACATCTTGGCCACTGATAGCCTCAACTTCTTGCATAGTTTCCTCCACAAGCTGAGTATTGGTTTTAGAAACATCATTCTATTCCATCCTCTCCTCTGTTTGCATATCCTTTGTATCAACAACTTTCTGAAGCCTTGAGGATCTCCTCAACCCTAAAATAGATTGCTTCCTATTTCTTTTAGAACTAGGAGACCTAGACTCAAAAATTCTAGTTTCTTGCTGATTAGAGGGTTCCCCTTCTTCAGAAGTGTGGAATGTTTGTACATCCTCTAAAAATGTGACCTTTCTCTTCCGGTCAGAGCCAACATTCCTCTGTGTTCTCATTCATGATGAGGGAGGTCCTTCTAGAGATGAAGGGGTTGTGTTGATAGAAGCTCCAGGTTTATGCTCAGGGTTAGGGTTAGCCTCCTCTGTCTCTTCTCCATAAGTGGGACTCTCAACAATGTTTTCTTCAGAAAACTCATCCCAAGTATGGAAAAAGTGGTCAAAACTCCTAGGATTCCCCCTAAAGTGATGTTTGCAAATAATTTTGACTAACCCATGATGCTTGGGTGACCCCCTACCTGCCTGATACTTTTTAGCCATATTTGCAAGTTCTTGGTACAAATACAGAGGCAAATTGACTCTTAATTCAGTGTTTAAATGACCATAGCGGAGGTGAGTTAAAATTCATAAATGATGACCAGAAAGAATAGGGAATTGACCATCACAGGTTAGAAACTTGATGACCCAGACTGCAACTTCATCCCACGGTGGTTGCAGACTGGTTCTCTTAACTCCTTTGCAAATATTGTTGCTTATTATGAACTCAGTAGGTCTGTCATTTTCCCCTCTAAATTGATTAACTAATTCTATTAATGTATTCTTTCCAGATTTGCCTATGTGAATCCCTTGCAGAGGCAATTCAATGACTTGGCTAAGAATTTTAGGACTTACTTGAATAGTCATGCCATTGATTTGAACTCTGTTGCTATGAAAAGTGTGCGTGAACTCTGTTGTTAAACCTTCTGAATGCCCATAAAATTTGTGCAAGAAGGGCAGAAAACCCCCTTCCATGAAGATTCGCATACACTCCTCGTCCCTCTACAAAAACTCTATATTTCCTGGTTCAATTTTGTTCTTTTGTCCACCCATGGTGAATTTTCCCGTACCCTGTTTGCTTTAATTTGAAAATATGGCGCAGGTTTTTTCTCTCTCATTCTGGAATACTTCTGTCAGGGAAAGAATGAAACTTGAGGATGATAAACACATGCAAGCAACGCCATAATGATGAGAAATCATGTGACATGAGGTAAATCTTGGCAGGTGGCGGCACATAATTCATCATTACTCCTGTTCTTCCCGCATGCAATTAATTTGTTACGACGTTTGCGGTGATATGGCAAACAATTATTAATGGAAACTGCTTGGTTTAAAATAACCTCCCATTGAGTTGTGTGCCAACCAATTACATGCGGTAAAATATTTTCATAGAATCCGTGCCTTGGAACCTCCAATTTGAAACCTGCACCTTGGTACAACTTCCAATCCTGATTGGCATAACTTTTATGAACCCATGGAAATTTTAATTGACTTTTGAGCCTGAGCCTCGTGGTTCCAGAGTTTAAAATGAATTAACCATTTGTTAATTCATTTTCCCAACTTTTATCATTAGCTTTATTCCTGAGCAAGACATCTTCCAAAGTTTTCATTCGAGAGTATTTGTATGCAACAGGTTTATTCTAGAGCAGTTTTATCGTTTCAAGAGGATTTCTTTTGATAACCTTTCGAAACTAACTTATGTATGCTTTTATGCCAATTAGGGATATCATACATCATACAAGAAGTATTCACACTATTAAAATAGAAAAAGGCACATACCTGAAGAAACTTGTTTATCCACATTTTGTACAAATGTTGTTTTTGGCTGATTTTGTGCTAACTCTTTACATGGTGCAATCTGAACTATAGTGAAACAAAGGGGAAAATGAGTGGAACAAACGTTAACAATGATGGAGTGAAGTGAAAATGAATGGACCAAAGGTGAGTAATAGTGAGAGTGAATGGAATAATGGAATGATGAAGAGTGAATGGAATAATGGTGGAGAGTGAGGCAAACATGCCGGACAACCCTGTTTTCATGTAAACTCAACTCGAGATGTGCCTCAAAGAGGTTTTCACATTCTGATTTATTTGTTTTTGTCATGTTTGTTTTCATTTTTCTATATATTTTTTATTTTCTTTCATTTTTTTTTTAATGACAAATTGTTCATGTCACTTGATGGAATTCATCTTGGAAGAAATGTTTTCTTCCAATACTAATACATCCAAGTTTCCCACTTGTTTGAGAAACTCCTCCTTGGTTAACGGTTTGTGATAGACTCAGAGATGATGACCGTTGACCACCAATTTCCTTCTTGAATCATCTATTGGTGAAAGACGTACAACTCCATTTGCAAACACCTCCTCAATCTCATAAGGTCCGAGCCATCGGGTCTGCAACTTGCCAGGAAAATCTTCATACCGGGAGTCAAACAACAAAGCCCAATCGCCTTGTTGAAATTTCTATTGTTGGATATGACTATCATGCCACAACTTGCATTGTGACTGGATCACCTCGGTCTGGTGCAATGCATCCCTCCTTAGCTCATCCAATGCATTGAGCTGCAAAATCCGGTCCATTTGTGCCTGTGACAAATCAATACCAACTTCCAAAGTAGTTCGAAGAGTTAGTAATTCAAACTCAATAGGCAAAAGAGGCTTTTTACCATAAACCAATTCATAGGGAGTAAATCCAGTAGTGGATTTCCAAGTGGTGTTATAAGCCCAAATTGCTTCAGGTAACTTCTCCACCCAATTCCTCCTATGGGCTGCTACAGTTTTGGTTAAGATCCTCTCTAATTCCCTATTTGTCACTTCAACTTGGCCATTGGCTTGCGGATGGTAAGGTGAGGATTTTCGGTGTTTGATTTCATACAACTTTGTAAAGGCTTCAACAAATTTTGAGGTAAACTGAGGTCCCTGATCAGTGGTGATAGAATGTGGGGCTCCAAATCATAGAAATATTTATGAATATAGGAAATCAACAACTTTCTCTTCTCGGGCATGCTTAAAAGCATGGGCTTCTACCCACTTGGTTACATAATCAGTACATACCAAGATATGCACTTTCCCTTGGGAAGGTGGATCAATGGGTCCTACAAAATCTAGCCCCCACCTTTCAAATGGTTTTGTACCTAATTGAGGTTGTAAAGGCATTTCACTAGTAAAAGTAGGCTTACCCATCCTTTGGCATGCATCACAATTTTTGACATACCTTTTGACATCTTTGTGCAAGGATGGCCAGTAGTAACCAGTACCCAAAATATTTCGAATGGTACTTTTCACTAAATAATGCCCTCTTGATGGTTCATCATGACATGCTCGTAGGATGTCATATACCTCATCCTTGCGAACACACCTACACAAAACATGGTCAGGACTGCATTTAAACAATAAACCTCCTATCCATTCAAAAGAAGAACTTTGCTTGATCAACTGTTTCTTTTGTTTAGGAGTAAAGTGAAGAGGAATCTTCCTTGTAGCTAAATAATTAGCTATATCTACAAACCATGGAGATTGTACAGAAATAACAAACAATTTCTCATCAGGAAATGCATCCTCAACCAATTCCTCCGTATCTGCATTTGACAATCTTGACAAGAAATCTGCCACTACATTAGACTTCCCTGGTTTATTGACTATAGTAATATCAAATTCCTGCAATAGTATTAACCAATGAATAATTCGTGCACTAACCAAGGGTTTATTCATCAAATACTTTATAGAAGCATGGTCTGTGTGGATGAATACGGGATATCCTGTGATATAGTGTCAGAATTTGTTAATAGCATACACCACAACTAAAAATTCCTTCTCGGTTGTGGTATAATTCTTTTCAGCTCCAATCAAATTTTTACTAATGTAGTATATGGCATAGTGTTGTCCATCTTCAATCTGCCCTAATGCAGCTCCAATAGCAGTATTGGAAGCATCAGTTTGAATATGGAAGGGTAACTCCCAATTAGGACCTCTCAATACAAGCGGAGTTGTTAACTTTTCCTTTAAAACTTCAAAGGACTGTTGACACCTAGTAGACCAAACAAATTCAGAATCCTTTGTTAACAATGCGAACATTGGATTAGCAATGGTACTAAAATTAGCAATAAATCTATGATAAAAGCCAATATGTCCTAAGAAACTATGGACATCAGTTTGAGTTTTTGGAGGAGGAAGGTTCTTGATGACCTCTACCTTTTTAGGATCAACTTTAATTCCATAAGCAGAAATATGATGTCCAAGAACAATTCCTTCTTCCATCATCAAGAAACATTTATCGAGATTCAGAGACAAATGATATTTTTCACAGCGTATTAAAACTTTTTCAAGTTGTTCTAAAGTATATTCAAATGTATCTCCAAACACTGTGAAGTCATCCATATAAATCTCTACACTTTCATTTGTTAGATCAGAAAAGATAGCCAAAACAACTCTCTGAAATGTTGTTGGTGCATTGCACAAACCGAAGGGTAACACTCTATAAGCAAATGTTCCCCAAGGACATGTGAAAGTTGTCTTTTCTTGGTCTTCTGGTGCAACTTGGATCTGATTATAACCACTAAAACCATCAAGGAAACAGAAAAATTTCTTACAAGCAAGGGTGTCCAACACTTGGTCTATAAATGGTAATGGAAAGTGATCTTTATGTGTGACCTTATTCAATTCCCTGTAGTCCACACATACTCTCATCTTCCCATTTTTCTTTGGAACAATGACCAATGGTGAAACCCACCTACTATCTAAAATTGGATAAATGAATCCTACATCCAATAGTTTTTTGATTTCTTCCTTAACAATATCCTTCAGAGCGGGATTCAGATGCCTTTGTGGTTGTCTTACTAGTTTGACATCTTCAGTGTATATCCTATGTGTACACACATCAGGGTGAATGCCAATCATGTCCTTATAACTCCAAGCAAAAGCTTGAACATGTCTCTGTAAAACAACAAATAATTTGGCTTCTTGCTCATTAGTCAACCAACTATTAATGTTCAAAAATTTTCTTGGTTGTATCTCAATCTGCTTAATCCCTGGATAAACAGAGTTGACAACCTCATATTTACTGATTAAAGCATTTAAGGGACAATGATGTGGTTGCAGAGTATGAAATACTCTTGATTCTGGTGTAAATGTGATACCTGATGGGATCATTTGCATAGGACAGGTGAAAGAAGTCGAATATGATGATGCCATCCATGTGGCAATGTGAAGGAGCTTTCTTGTAGTGGAATAGATGACAGATGTTCAACAGTTTGTTCTTCATATTTCCATAACAAATGATGGACAAGAATTTGATCATCCCTAAGGCCTTCTTCTTGCAATGTTTTCACCAAAATTGTTTCATGTTCAAAGATTTCTCTTTTCGGTGAATTAAGTTCTTCAATATGTTCTTTTACTACAATGGTGGCCAAGGTGACAATAGTTTCTTGTTCTTCATCAGACTCAGGATACCATATCTGTCCAAAAAATTTGGTTGAAGGTTGGGCTGGTGGATACAAGGAAATATTTTTTAGGTCTACACCATTTGAAATGGTCATCTCACCTGACCTGCAGTCTATAAATGCAGCTGTAGTGGCAAGCCAAGGTCATCCTAGAATAATAGGATAGCCATTAGCTGAGTTTCTAGGCTACAACACTAAGAAATCTATAGGGTATTCCCAAGAAGACACTTCAATGGCAACATCCTCCATAATTCCTTTCGGTTTAGCCATTGACCTATCTACCATTTCCAAAACTATGGTAGTAGGACTAAGGTTATTGAGCTACAATTTTTGCATGGTTTCCTTAGTCATCACATTGATTGCAGCTCCTAAATCGATAAGTACATTTGGAATTTGAACTAACCCAAAAGTAATTGTAACTACTGGACTCCCTGGATCACCATATTTAGGGGGTACTAGTTTTCCAGAAAGTAGGTCAGCCAACTTACCTTCTACTTGTACAGTCTTAGGAAAGGCTTTCTTCTTCCTGCCAGGTTTCCTAATACACAACTCTTGAATGGTTTTCCTAATCATAGGTACATCCTTTATTGCCTACAACAAAGGGAGTGAGATAGACATTTTCCTCAATTCTGTGATTAATTCTGATTTAGGAGCAGTGATAGTGTGGTCAAACCTTTCAGGATATGGTAGGTCTACCGAGGCAGGTTCAATTTTTCCTTGTAAACTTTCTATTTTTTCTTCTTTTTGCTCTATTTGTGGTTTTTTTGAACTTGAAAATTCTTGCTTTCCATCAATTTCTTCAATAGTGGGTGGTGCAGGGTCAGGTAAAACCTTCCCTAAATGTAACTGGATGTTACTACAGTCAAGGACATGGACTACAATAGTCTCTTCAGACTCAACTCCATAAATAGGGGTTGCTTGTCTATTGTTATTGGGGTTAGCCATAGGCTGAGCTGGAAGTGGAGGTTGCTTAACTGGCTGTGTTTGTTGTGGTTGAACTCTTCCCTAAAAATTTTGATTAGGGGTTGGCAGCAAGTGTTGATTTGGTGATTGATACCTCTGCTGCCCTTGATAGGATGGGTATTGTGGCCCCCATATTTGCCCTGACTGATTTGGTACCCAAGATGGATTAACTGAATGCCATGGCTGATTCCAACTAGAATGTGACCAATCTTGAGG
Source organism: Wollemia nobilis (assembly GCA_028583015.1). NCBI lineage: Eukaryota > Viridiplantae > Streptophyta > Pinopsida > Araucariales > Araucariaceae > Wollemia > Wollemia nobilis. The sequence continues at coordinate 3,068,365 of JAQPPZ010000523.1, read as the reverse complement.
GGCTGCCCAAGATTGATTCCAAGTTTGGGGAGGAGGTTCGGTATATGCCCATGGCATATTCCAAGGATTTTGTCCCCAATTTGAAGAAAAGCGAGGGGAATTTTGGTTTTGTATGAAGTTGCCTCCTGGCCTTTGCCCAATAGCATGAAGTTCTTCAACTTGGGTTTCTAAAACACTCCGAAGATGGGGCAAAAGGTGACATTTATCAGTTTTATGATCCTTTGAGCAAATGCCACAAATTGCTGAAATTGAGGTCTTGTCCAAAGGATAATCTTGCAGAGCATGCTTATTTCTGCACCTAGGACAATAGATAGACAGGGGTGGTGAAGAATTGGCTCTTGTATTCCTTTCTCCTAAAGCAGTGTTTAGTTGAACAAGTATATCAGTTTTCATATTAGCCATTTCCTCCATCAAATATTTTATATCAAGTATTACCAGGATTCCTTTTCCTTCTTCTTTGCCTAGTGCGGGAATAATTTCTGCACAACTCTACAATATCATTAATATCAAGTTGGTTTATATCTCCTTTTCCCATTAAGTCTAATACTTCTCTAGAATCATCCTGCAAACCTCTCAAAAATATAGTTTTTAATAAGTCAGTTTCCATAGGACCACATCTCTTTTGGATAAAGGTAAATCTATCAAGATAATCCTCTAAGTTTTCATCCTCTTCTTGTCTTATCCAAAATAACTCATCCTTCCTATTTCTCACTCTACAATACTCCTGATACTTATCTAAAAATGCAGTTTCCATTTGATCCCAAGTGCGGATTGAATCTGGTTCAAGGCTCATAAACCATCGTAAGGTTGCATCTTTGAGTGTAGAGGGAAATAACTTCAGTTTCTGGTTATCATTGACATAGTCATAAGTCTGACACAGGACCTTGAATTCAAACAGAAATTGATCAGGATCTTCAGAAACAACTCCCCTAAATATTGGTAATACTAAGGGTGAAATTGTTTTCATAGGAGCATTCTGAGTAGGATTCAGATGAATAGGGTATTCAAAAGTTCTAATAGGAGGATTTTCAGCATCATGACCAACAATATCCCTATCATGTTCTCCTTGTTCTGCCATAGGTGCTTCCTCAACTTTAATTTGTTCAACTGGTTCAGATGGATCAGCCCTATGGGTATGTCTAGAAGCAAGTGCCTCTAAGAGCTCTTCTTGCAAAGATCCTACAATTTTAGTTGATGAAGAAGATGATTCTCTTTTAAGTCTTTCAAGAAGTTCATACACAGGCAGATCTTCACCTGATCATGAAGAACGCCTTGGTGGAAAAGAGCCAGTTCTGATAAACCTTCCTCTTTCATCTCTTGGCCTATGCATTCATGCCTATTTACTAAATAAACTAAACCTCAGGTTTCCAAAAATTATTTCCTAAAATAGGACAGTTTTTGGACTGCTAGACCTCTCCTAACAACACCTAAGTTTCCCTAACAATGGTGCCAAAAATGATGAGTGTCATCAAATCTTCATCATTTAATCTTTATATGTCAATCCAGGGTGGTGTCCAAGGCTATATACGAAAGCAAGGTTTAACAGATTGAATTTTAGTTCATTTAGATCATGGATTTATTCATGGAATAGTTAGAGATTGGGGTGTTTGGGGTCTCCTTTCTTACTCCTAAAAACTAAAACTAAACTCCTACTTATCCTTGCAGAATTGAAATTCACACTATTGCAGAAAAATAAAACTAAACTATTGCAAAGCTAAAAATAGCAGAATTTAATTGATAGGAAATTACTAAATTGAAATTACAGCATTAACTATTAACGGTAACTAATGAAACTTTTTGAAATTGAAAACAATGTCACTTTCTAAATGGAAATGAGACCTAAGAAATGATGAAATTCAAAGGTTGATAAATAAATATTGCACAATTTGTAACAAATTATCGATAAGAAATTGATGGAAATATTGCAAATTCTGAAACAAATTAGAAATAAAAAATATTATGCTATAAAATCTATTCTAGATGAGTTACCTACCATGCATTCAAATGCCACATTATCCTAATCACTAACCATGCAAAAATTGTCAGATCTCTGTTGACCTGTTGCAGCTAGAAATAACAAAATTCGTCAGGTAAAAACCCTCCTCTAGACCTGGAAGTGGCCCTTGCTTCCTGAACCAAAAGAGGGCAAATAAACTTGCTCTAAACTATTAAGTCCTCACACTCAATGCAGAATTGAACATAAATAAATGATAAATGATGCACCTTTATTTCATTCCCAACAACATAACAGTAGTGTAGGGAAAGACCTACAGACTATTGTGTTGTTGTAATACACAATTACAATATCTAAAACTCCTATTACTTACTTCCTCCCCTCTCTCCCTCTTCAACTATATGGGAGCACTTTATTTATACAAATAAGGTACATTAAAGATAAGGTTTAATGTTGTTACATAGGACTGTTACAACTGTTTCAATTCTGTTCTTCCACAAATGCAGGGTTTTGACCCTTCAGGCCTTCTCCACTCAAGTTGCTGGCTTCCATCGGTGAGGGACAGGTGTAAGAATGGATAAGGATACTCCTAAAATGATTGCAGTCATCGTTTACCTCCTGTTTATGGTGATTAAAGATGCATTCAGTTAGTTTTAAACCCTCTACGCTTATTCCGAAGCAGCTTCAGAATATCAGGCAATAGAACAAGGTTGTTATATCTGGCAACAGAAGCACATGCGACCAATTGTGGTGGTGGATATGGTTTCTCTGAGCACCTAGATGACTAATTCCACTTTTGGTTTGAGTTGGAGTGGACAAATTCCATGCCATGTTGTATATGTACAACTGGTTGGAATTTGTATGGAAAAAGTCCAGTTTCCTGCACAGTCAACTGTTGACAGAGTTCTTGGTGCCTTAAAGTAATTTAAAAAAAATGGGCAAATGGTGAAATACACTTATGGAAGAAACATAAACCTTATGAATGAAGTACCTAAATATTGTAATACCTAAATTAATGTAGAATATACTGAAATAAACAACCAAAACAGAATATAAAACATGGACAAATTAGTCAAAACAGAGTATATGCACTTTCATCATCTTAACATGTAAATACCATCACATAATGCATAGTATCTCTAAGATTAACATAAAATCACAACATAAGCAGTTCCAAATGGGTTTAAAAGTTTATCAAAGTAGTCTTTTATGAGGCAATTTTCTGCCTCATCAGGAAACTATTGGGACATATAGTGTGCAACGAAGGGTTGAAGACCGATCCTTACAAAATTCATGTCATAATACACATGGAGGAGCCATATGATGTGATCTCTTTGAAAACCTTCCTAGGATCTACAGGATATTATAGAAGGTCTATCAGGAATTATGTGCATGTGTCCTATCTACTAGATTCTTTAACCAAGAAGAATATTTCTTTCAAATGAATGGAAGAGCACTAAGGATCCTTTGAGGAGTTAAAGTCTAAGCTGGTTAGTAGTCCCATTTTGGTATTTTCAAATTGGGATAAAGAATTCCATGTCCATATTGATACCTCAAAATTTGTAGTTGGATGTGCATTGGCATAGGAGGGATAGTTTAGACTTGATCAACCTATATTTTTTGTAAGCCGCCTATTGTCAATGGCAGAGAGAAACTATAGTACAACAAAATGAGAAGCACTAGATGTGGTATATACAATGCAAAAATTTAGGCATTACCTATTGGTAATCCATTTTGTCTTATATGTGGACCACCAAGCTTTGTTGTACTTGATCAATAAGTCAATTATACAAGAATGAGTCAGCAGGTGGTTCGTCACCTTACAGGATTTTGTATTCTGAATAGTAGTGCAACCTAGAAAGAAGCAAGTAATTGCATATTAGATATCTTGAATAAGATCAGGAGAACCTTTAGGAGCGGGAATTCCCCATGAATTTCTTGATGCCCAATTATTCACAATTAATGTTGTGCCATCATGGTACAAGTTGATTGGATAGTACCTATCCATAGGGGAGTTGCCACAAGAGTTGACAACAACAGAGAAAAATAAGGTAATCATAAAGTCAGCACCATTCCAGTTGATAGCGGGATTGCTCTACAAATTAGGAATTGATGGTATCATGAGAATATGTGTAATGGACGAAGGAATTAAAGTCACTCTAAAAGAAGCTCATGAAGGATTAGGAGGTGGACACATGGGGCTTGAGGCCACTGCTTAAAAAGTACTCTTAGTAGGACTATGGTGGCCCACAATGTATAATGATGCAAAGGAATACATGAAAGCATGTGATACTTGCTAGAGAGAAGGAAAGTCAGTGCGAAGAGATTTTATGCCATTACACCCATCACAATCCTAGGAACTATTTGAGAGATGGGGATTGGACTTCGTGGGACCACTAAGAACAAATCGTAGGAGGAAGTATCGGTATATCATGGCAGTTACTGAATACCTAACAAAATGGGTTGAAGCACAAGCACTACCAGATAACTCGATAAAAAGTACAACATAATTCTTGTATGAGCAAGCAATTAAAATATTCAACATTCCACTACAAATAATGAGTGATTGCAGAGGTCACTTTGTGAATGAGATCATCGAGATGCTGATGACATAATTTCAAATTTGGCACTCCTTATCTAGTCCATATTACCCAAGATCTAATGGGTAGGTGGAAGTGACTAACAAACTATTAGTACCAAAATTATACAAAACCTGTGGCATAGAGGGAGTAGATTGGGAGGAAAGGTTACCATTTATTTTTTGGTATACTGAACTACCTTTAAGCCAACTATAGACCATACGCTATTTCAGCTAATGTATGGTCAGGAGGTAGTAGTGTCAGTCAAATTCTTGGTACCAAGCCTATGGATAGCTGTAAAACATCACTTAGGGGATCAAGAGAGTATGGAGGAATGACTAACATCACTGATTAAGCTGGATGAGAGAAGAGTCATGGCACAATGGGTGATCGAAATGGCCTAGAAGAGAAGCAAGTTGTGGCATGACAAGCATCTTCGAAAATTAGAACTCAAGCAGGGTGACTTAGTTCTAAAGTTTAGTGGAAAACGAGAAATCAAGCCAAGTAAGTTAAAAAAATTATGGCTTAGTCCCTTTCGAGTTGTGGAAGTAAGGGACAATGGCACAGTGAAATTGTAGAACTTGAATGGGACAAAAGTTCCATATAATGTAAATGGTTCAAAGTTAAAACCTTACAAAGTACAATGTCTGTTTATCACCACAGAAGAAGTGGAATGAAGGCAGCAAGCCCAGTCCAATGACCAATAAAGTAGAATTCAAGGCCTACCATAGGAGGACCTTGACATGGGACTCGCACACATATTTATAGAAGGGGAGGAGATAGGACCGATGATTGAACAAGAAGAATTGGTATCTCGACCCGGTGAGAGGAGAACACAAGTTCATGTAAGGTTTTTCGATGGTACTGGAAGGCTTGAGCAAGACCACAAAAGAGGGATTTCTCAAATAGAAGGAAGGAATCTAGGGAACCAAGATATGGTGTATCCGTAGTTTAAGTATAAAGAGTTACCCCAACCATTATAAGATCAAAGAATAATGAGACTAACGGTTCGTTATACAGATAAAATAGATAACTTTGATATGGAAGCTCTAGAAGAGATAGAATGTGATACCATGGAAGAATAACTCTCCTCATTGGCTCAGATAGGACGATTGCAACAAAGGATGTGACACCAGATCCAACAGTTGCAAGAGGAGTATAAAAATTTGTAAGGTCATACTGCAATACTATGAGAATGAACTATCCAAGATTTGGATGATATGATGCAAATGATGGAGGAACAAAGAGCAATGAGGTCACAGGAATGAGAAAGTACAGGAAAATAACATGAGATGACACCACAAGTGAGTAGTTCATGACATGATGGTGCAAGTACAAGGAAAAAACTCATAGAGAGCACCTCATGGGATACCCAATGACCCATCAATAGTAGAATAAGATAAGGATATAGATTGGCAAGACATTGAAGAAGATGTCCCACAACCTAGACCACAAGGCAGTATCCATAAGGATTCAAGCAAATCTAGTGAGGGTTGCCTTGGCTAGTAAGAGAATAAAGTTATGATAGTGGTGTTAATGACTTCTTGGAACTACCGATACCTCATATGCGGCCTGACACGGAGACCTACGCAATTGCCTATCAACAGTTGAGGTGACAAAGGAGAGAAGTACGAAGACTCCAAAGATTAATGTCCTTTCTAGTAAATTGATCAGAATAGAGAGATGATGATCGTAATAATTCTAGTTTTGAGTCTGATTTCTCGAAACCATATAGGGAGAAATTGTAAAATGTGTCCCCACAACGACATTGGGAGCAAAGGTGATGGACACGATGACTATTACTTGTAGATCAAAGAGTGAGAGCACTACAATACTTGTCTCTTGTAACACAAGGAAATGAAGGTCACTTGGCCAATATAGAATTGGTGGACATAACCCTAGTAATAAACCAACAAGAAACCCTAAGACAACAACAAGACCATATGAGGGAGTACGTCCATTAAATACTAGGAAAGGTAGAGAATATTTTCCACCTAGAGAGGTAGAGGACGAGGAAGGATTCGACCCTCTACTCCTAGATGGCCAAGGGATACACCATTAGCCTATTGGAATTGGACCAGGAACCTGTAAGGCATTCCCTGGTTGAGAGGGATTGTACCCAACTTGAGAGGAAGATAACCATGGGGATGACATCCATTAAATCAAACTGGACCAAGAAGGATGGAATACAGAAGAGGATGGGACCAGGAAAGAGAAGTTCCATGGAATGTTCATGGAGGTTCCGTAGCAATAGGATGTGGTCGAGGAAGACTTAGGCAAGGAAGAGGTCTTGTCGATAGAGGAAGATTACGTTTTGTCGATGAAAGGAGTCAAGAACTACAAATAACTCGTTCATAGAGCTTAGAAGCAAAAGAATACGAGGAGATAGATAAAGAAGTCACTCTAATGATAGTGAATTAGTGATCACAAACCTACCTTGCGGTAAATCAACAACATTATGAGAAGAAGTATTGACAAGAGGAAGTCCTACACATTGTAATTGCACAATTCCAAACTGTACACACGATAATAAAAGAGAAGAAGATCGACCAGAAGGTCAGTTGGCACCTAGTAATGCGATCACCTATAATTTAGAAGTGAGGAACCCACTGATGATTCGATAGATGGTATCGTACAAGTGAATGTCATTGTACGATTTCCACGATGATAAGCATCAAAATAGTTATTAAAATAAATAAATAAAAATAAAAATAGAAAAGTATATTAATTGTGATAATCCTTCGGGACACAATTAAGATAGAGGGGGTTGAAAATCGAAAATGGTGGCCCCTTATGGAAAAAAATAAGAGAAGAAAAGTATCTTAATTATGAAAATATTTCGGAACACAATTAAGATGAAGGGTGGTTGAAAAATGGTAATGGCGGCCCCCTCTAGGAAAAAAAAGAGAAAAGAATAGAATAGAAAAGAAAAAAATAAAAGAGGTAAGAAAATGATAAAATAAGGAAAAAGACAAAATCGCATGCACCAAGGTGACGAGTTGTCAATAATAAACATGCAAAGGAGCTAAGGTGACGAAAATTTAGCAATTAAGATGTTAGGATTGAAAAAGTATAAAAAGCAAGTGCCATGCATAAATTTTCTTTCCCGCTCGTAGATCGTACAAGGCAATAATGGAATTTTGGAGAATTAAAGGTAAAAAGGGTGCAACTGAAGGAATTTTATATATAGGCAGTGGAAATTCACCAACTTACTTAAGTATTTTGTGACCCATTTTAATTGTGCACCACAATTATTTTTATTTTCAAAAAAGCAACCCATTGGGAGGAAAAAGCTGTCACAATTAGGGTTTTACTCCGAAGAAAATAAGTTTTTCTCATAAAATGAGTGCTAGAACAATAAGAAGTGGTACGAGTGAGGGATTGAAGAAAGGGAGCATCTAGTAAAACCTTAATATATAATAGTAGAGCTAGGGTTTGATTTTCCAGGAATAGAGAAGGAAAAGTTGCATGGAGGGAAAAATAAGCAAACCCTAGAGCAGGAATTCACCATAAAAAGCATGGAAATAATTTTTTAAATCTACATGTGTGAATAATTTCAAAGGGATGGTCGTACAACATTTTCATACTGTAGGAAAAATCCATTTTGGAGGAATATTACACCAAAGGAAGGAGAAATTGCATGTTTTGCCCTAAAATTGCATTAAACAAGGAGATTGAAGGATTTCGGCAAATGGGTTTCACATATTTCACACTTGGAAAAGAAAAACAAGGTTTTTTGACCAAGTGATAATTTTTAAAGTTGTATGTATGATTTGGAGCAGTCATGGTACAATTTTGAGAGATATTGTACGGATTCTAGGCTCTTAATGATCCATTTTGTGCAGTTTGAAGGCTTTTGGTACAAAATTGTTTGTAGTGGTATGGACCCTAGTGAGGTTGTATATAAGGGAGGTACCCATATACAATTTGATATAAGTTGGTATGATTTTGGATCACAAGTGTACGATTTTGAGCATCAGTTGTGCGATTTGCTACAAGTGTACAAAATTAGGTGCAATTAAACAGATTCGATTGGAGTTGTACGATCTGGGTAGAATTGTATGGTTTGAAAGCATAAATGTATGACTTGGCTGAGACCTTGTATGATCTTGATAGTTTCTATAAATTTTGGAGGTGGCCGTATGGAATTTTGTAATGATTTTTCATAGTATTATTTTGAATTGTCAAATTAAGGAAAATGTGTGCAACCGAGGGTTTCACTCAGTGATGGTCGAAGTATGAGCTCATGGAGGGAATATCAAGCTCATTTTGATCACATTATGGAATCTAAGGATGATATATCACCAGGACCATTACACTAGAGAGAATCACGATCCAAGTGATCTCTCCCAGTTTACCCCATTCAAGACCAAGGATGACAATTCTAGTCACCCAGAAGGCATGGTAACTATTCTTGGAGAGGGAGAGGAGGAAGGTCATGGAGGGATTAGAGGAATTGGCATGGTGGTAGAGGAAGATCACCACTGCAATACAGGAGGGAAGATATGGAACCACTTAGGGCACCTAGAAGAGAACTTCACAGTGAAGTTCATCGAGAAAAGACCCTAAAAGAATAGGAGGACCTGCCCAGTGGAATAGAGGAGGAGCAAGTGGACATCAAGGATGTCACTTTTGGACAGCCAATGGGAGAATTTTGCAAAAAATGGTGGGCGAGCATTGATAGTAAAAATTCATTGAAGGAGGCAATAAAGAAGGCTGGAGTGAGTCTTTTAGAGCAGATCCCACCACAAGACAAGGTATTTTTCAATGAATAATTGTTACAGATTCTCCAGTCGTACAAACCTGCTAAGAACCATATAGTAGTATGAGTGGGTAATAGATATGTTAAGGTGGAATTCACAACAACAACATTTCAATGGAAATTTGAATTACCCATGAAAGGAGATCTAGTTGTGAAAAGAATAGTTGATCCCATTGAGACGCACAGGTTTATCACGATACTTACATCAGTGAAGTCACCTGTAGTGGCCAAGGTTTTGGGTACTGGTACCCATGGGATTAAAAAAGGTTGGTTAAAGACAAATGATTTGGATTGCATAATGAATGTAGTTATGGCCCAATTATCTGGAGAATCACAAACTTTGGAGATGCCAATTTGGATGGCACAATATATGGAAGGTGTTTACAAGGGCATGAAGTACGATTGGGGAGCATTATTGTAGGAATGGTTGCAACAATCATTACAAGTGATAAGAAAGGCATTTAGCATGACCTTTCATGCCATTGCACTGTTATTGGATGCAGTATCAGGATTGGAAATTCACTTCCCTGGTAGGACCCAATTGAGGGAAATAGCACCTGGTCAGTCGACCATACTACAATGGGTAAATACTGTACCTTTATCGAAAGCCACTCCAAATAACAAGAATTATAAGAAAAGTATAAAGCAACCAACATTGTCGATGTAGGATGAATCTGAGAATACATATGATTAAGATGTCCATACGAAGAGAAAAAGAAGGTGATATTTGGAACTGGCCGAATAGCAGGCCCAAGTCCACAAGTTGTGGGATCAACCTCGATCTTTTGTAGAGGAGGAGAAAATGGAGTAGCAATCTAGCCCTGTACGGATTTAGACATGATGGAAAAGGGAGAAACAAGTAAAGTCGACATAGAAAGTACAACATGAGTCAGCACCAGAGGAAGGGTACTCTGATTCGAAGGGGTTAGATCTTCTAAATTTGAATTTACCAGGTTTGGAAGGAACGGGAAAAATAATGGGATCCCCAAAATTACTTTAGAACTTTGATTTTGAACTTCTGGATTCATCCAAATAGTTGACCCGAATGGCGATAGTACCACCAGTTGCAAAAGCAAAGGCCATGCTGGAGGTGTCATTGGAAGCACCTAAAGAGACAAAGAAAATAAAAATTGTGATGAGAGACAATCACAACCAGTGAGAGTAGATGATCGTATAGGTACCACGAGAAGAGCTTGCTCATGACCAAATGATTGCAACTCAAAGGGGAGTGCACCTGAACCCATAAGATGAAGGATTGACAACCAAGAAACAAGAGGACTTGCCTAAGTTGCAGGAGGAAGTCCAAGTACCAATGGAAGAGTAGGATTTTCAAAAATAAGTCATTACTATCGAGGAGATGCAATCACCAACAAAATAAGAGACAAGTAAGGTGGTAGTACATAGTCTACCACAAGAGGGAACAATAACTAGTATGACAAAAGAAGTCAGAGGAAGTTATCATCAATAAGGAGAGGAAGAAGGACAGACCCCACCACAAGATAACATTGAGGAGCTTCGTACAAGCTTCCTAGTGGAAGTACCTCACTTTGATCAAGTGGAGTATGTGGGTGAAAACACTAATTAAAAGGTAAAGCACTTCTTTTGACAGGATGTCAAGATATTTTCTAGCATGAGATTGCAGTTTTGTATTGGCGACATTGGGCAATTGAAACAATGGAGGAAGAAAACCTTTGTTGAATTAGAAAATATTGTGGAATTTTTGTGCAATGAGGATCGTATGAGGTAGATAGTATACATACATTCACAACACCTATGGTTATTACCAGGAGGATATATAACCATGATGCTTGATAGAAAGGAATTACCAGAAGGAGTCAAGGCCAATTACTGTACAAATCCACAAGTGTATTTGGATAGGACAACTTGTCAGACCTATCAATTGAATACAATAGGTATAAAATTTTGAATATTACCCTGGGAGTTGACCTTCACAATAAAGAAAATGAATTTCCTAATATACTAGATTGAGTGTCTTAGCTTGGGTCTTGAACAAGTCTACCAGGCTAAAGAAACACAATGAGAGGAGGCAAAAGCTACTCGAAAGGAGATGGTTGTGATGGAGGAAGAATTGACTCACAACAAAACCATGGCTAAGGAAAGAATAAATAAAGTGGAACCAGAGTTAGCAAGCATGAAGCAAACTTATGAAGAGCATATTCATTCACAGGAAGCAGAAAAACATCTCGTGATTCAACATGCAAAAGAACGTACAAAGCAGTTGGAAGCTCAACTGGTAGAACATAATAAGCAATTGGCTAACTAGGCTAATTAGTTAAATATAGTAGAGGAACAAATGTAGGAAAATAATTATAAAATTTAAGATACAAAAAAGGATACCACACGCTATAATAAGATCATTCTTGATCATAAGACTATGCGGAAGGATAAGGACGAGAATATGGCAACAATGGAAGATGACCTACATCAGCATTTGCAGGTTATTACTGAAAAGAATGAGGAGTTAGGCATAGCAGACCAAACAAAAGCAACGATTGTGGAGAAGCTCTACAAGGGAGCATTCGAGTATGAGAAATATTTGGGAGCATTGTTGACTATTGTAGAAGAGAAGGCTAATGAGTATGGGTTGAAAGCCCTGTAATTTAGTTAGTATGCAACTCACTTGAAGGATGAGCGTACCACCTTGCAACTCTTGCTTGCTGATTATCGTAAATAGGATTTAAAAAGATAAAGTATATTGAGACAGTGGGGACACCGCTTGATTTAAAGGGGAGGGCATATGTAGGCAGCAAATCCACCTCCCAGAAGAAGAAAAAGTAATCCATGGATTTGCATCGTTTTGTTGAATTTTGCTTAGTTTTGATTAAAGTGTACGAATGTCAAATCGTACATGAAAAAAGAAAAATGTACAAGGGTGCACATGTACAATGTGAAATGGAATGAAATGAAGTTGGAATGTGCATTTAGGGTTAATTTGATAAAAATCGAATTAGACCTTAATAAACCTTTTAAAAAGAATTGTTTTGGAAATCCATTGGAAATGGCAATTGTAAATGATGTAATTCTTTAGAAACCACTTTGGAACTATCTGAGCATGCATTATATAGCCCCCATTATTCATTTTTTGTTGGTTCATTATGGTTCATTGTTATTCATTAATTGTTACTGTTGCAATATCAATATAGAATTCCTAGAGTATGGATTGTGGAGTAGAATTGTTGTTCAATGAGTTATGTGTTGCTGAATGATGAAATACTATTGATAATATAAATATAATAACCATTTCCTCAGTTCCTTATCCTTGTGAATTTCTCCATTCATTCTGGTTGTTGCAGGTTGTGTAGTTAATGTTTAGCACATAATTTGGCATGTATATGGATGGAATTGCATTGTGAATGATCTTGTTACTCTACAGACTTGGTGTGAAGCATGGAGTGGATTATAATATGAGTTAAAATTGTATTTTAATGTTTCCAACAATTTAACAATTTTTGGAATCATCCATGGTGAATATAATTCATTGCTAATGAATTAGGGTTTGCATGTGGTGAAGAATTGGAGCAATTGAAGCTTCGAACCTTTCCAAAATTTATCTTAGAATAATTGGTTGTATCAAGTGATAGATCTGGAAGATATTTGTAGCAATAGTTTGTACAAACCATACAAGGGTTTCTACCAAATCGTACAAACTATCATTTTACCCGATTTGGTAATTAAGGTTGCAACCCAATTCTGCCAAATAAGGAAATAATGCTAGTTTGAGGAAATCGATTACAAAACTGATCGATTTGACTTAAAAAATTGTTACAACTAGTTGGCTATGCACTAAATCATACCAAGAATAGGATTGTATGATTTGTATCATACAACTATACGATTTGATGACCGTACAAGCTATTTTTGCAAGTTGAACTAGTGTATGATGAAGACCGTACATGTTATACAATTTGTACAAGTTGGCATTTGAGATCTTGGGAATTATTTCCATAGATTCTAAACCACCTCCCCATTAGGAATACTATACTTCTAGTATCTACATTGTGTTCATTCAACAATTTACCCTTGGGAAAGCTATTTCGAAGAATCATTAACTATTCACAAATTTCTAGCATACCTAGAAGACAAGGAAGTAACTATTGACAATTTTGTCACATTACACAAGGGGTAGAAAAAAATAAAAAAATTTCCTTTTGTAAAGTGTTTCTTTTTCTTGCTTTGAAAGCATTTGTAAGTGTTGCAGCAATTTTGGCTTTCCATGCCACTCCCTTGTATACAGAATGAAGAAGAAAAAGCTCATGCTGCCAAGGCGCCAAAGAAAATAGCTCCACCAAAAGAAAGAAAAGTTGTCGCGATATCGCGCCATGTCGCATTTTCATGGCTCACAGCAAGGAAAAGCGCCAGAACGAGAAAGTGTCGCGATATTGCGACATGTCGCATTTTCGCTGCTCACAGCCTAGAGGAAGACCAAAACAAGAAAAGTGTCGCGATATCGCGACATGTCTTATTTTCGCGACCTAGAAGCAAGAAGATGAACCAGAATGAAAAAGTGTCGCGATATCGTGACATGTCATATTTTCACGACTCACAGCACAAGGAAGGGCAAGGACAAAAAGTGTCGCGATATCGCGACATGTCGCGTTTTTGCGGCTCAAAGCAAGGAGAAGGTGCATGAAAGAAATGTGTCGCGACATGTCGTGTTTTCGTGGCTCTAGGCAAGGAAAGTGCTGAAGGGAAAAAAGTGTCACGATATTGCAACATGTCACAAAATCACGGTCGAAAGCGAGGAGAAAGCCAAAGGAGGAAAACTGTCGTGATATCGCGACATGTCGCAAAATCACGGCTCAAAGCGACAAAGAAGACCAAACGAAGAAAAGTGTCGCGATATCGCGACATGTCGCATTTTCGTGACCAACAGCAAGGAAAAGTGCAGCAAAGAAAAGTTGTCGTGATATCGTGACATGTCACGTTTTCGCAGCTCAGAGCAAGGAGAAAGCGCAGTAAGGAAAAAGTGTCACGATATCGTGACATGTTGCATTTTCGTGATGCAAAAAGAGGAGAAGGTGCATCAAGGAAGAACCGTCGCAATATCACGACATGTCGCATTTTTGCGACTCACAACACAAGGAAGGGCAAGAATGAAAAACTGTCGCGATATCGTGACATGTCATATTTTCATGATGCAACAAGAAGAAACAAGCTGAAGGCAAGGAAATGTCGCGATATCGCGACATGTTTTTTTGCGATGGGCACGCGCTTCAAGCCGGGTATTTTCCCGAGACAATCAAGTGCCTCGTAAATGCATTATTTCTTGCCCAATAAGCTCGCTATCCTTTTTTGGCAATTGGAAGCAAAGTGTCAGTCCCTGAAGGAGAAGTTCGACGAGCATGGCGGTCACTCGAGCATTGCACCAAGGATACTCAGGCGGTTCATCAATGCATATTTCTGCGGTTGACCCGGTCATAGTTTCCTGTTATGGTAATGGATTAGAAAGCTTAGTCTTGAGGGCCGCGAGAAGCCGACTTCTCAGATCTCAAGAATACTTCACCATTCTGTGTAATAATGACTCAGAGGCCCGGGTCCTCTATAAAAACCCAGGCATTGTAATGAAAAAAGGGGGGGAACTATCTGCTAGAAAGCTGCTATAACTTGATGTCCTGCGATCAATACTAAAGAGCCTTGAGCTTCATTTCTCTCTTTTATGCTACCTTCTGTGCTTGATTCTTCTATCTCTCCTTGTTTGTATGTTGGATGCTAAACTCTGCGTCCGGTGTGCGATCGGGGACAGTGTCCTGAAACTCGTTCTGAAGGATACATAGGAGTTGAAAAACATTCTATTGACTTTCTTTTATGCTGCCTGCCTTGCTTGATTATTTTGTCTCTCTTCGTTTGTAGACTGAGATGCTGAAATCTGCGTTCGATGTGCGATTGGAGACAGTACCCTAAAACTCGTTTGGGAGGATACATAGGAAGGTTGATACTACGTTTCTTTCATTTTACTCTTGGTGTTCCTTGCTGCTATTCAAGTTGTCTGTTAGCGATCGTGCTTCCTGTTCTCTCCCACTTGAAATCATCAATATCTCTTCCCTTAACCCTTTTTATTTATTTCTCTAACCCTTATCCTTTTTATCTCTTTCATGCACTATTGTCTTCAAAACACCCAAGTATTTTAGCATAGGAGCCGGCATTTCTCCGAATATTGGCATGAGGGGCATCTCTTCCCTTCGGCCTTTCAATGTTGGTCCAGGTCTAGGGCACATACATTTACCCAAAACCCTTACCTAGGCAGATTTGATGACCAACAGTAACCTTCGAGAAAAATAGACGATATCATAAGGCACATAGAGCAGTACTCTTTTGAGATTTTTGCCATGAAATTCAATTCCAACCCTACTTATGGTACTAATAATATTACTCTTGTTCATTTCATTCACCTTTTGAAATATATTTTATTTTTAAAGAAGAGCATTTTATGAGCCCATAAGATCTAGAGCCTATCAATGACATCCATAAAATCTTTCGAGAGGAGTGAATCACCTAGTTTCATTATTTGAATATTTTATAAATATTTAGTACGAAATTTTTTTAACTTAATCTAATCTAAAAAAAACTTAGGATTAGCATCGATAAAATATACCTAAAACTTTATGGAATGGTAAGCAGGTAGCAATCGGCTCCAAAGAGGAGTCAGACAATAAAAATCCTAATGACCAAATTATGTAAATAGAGATAGAAGAAAATCAAGAAGAAAAAGTAGCACAAATAGAACATAAGAAGAAGAAATAGTAGACCCTTTTGAGCCCAAAATGGGACGTAAAGGGGATATCCATTTTGAATCAGTGCAACCCTTCTGTGAATTTTTAAGTCATAATCGACCTACTCTTGCTAATGTATTTGAAACTGAAGATCATCTTAAGAGGGGTAAATTTTAAATTGAAGCATCTTTAGAAGAAGCTTTTCAACTTCGCCTATGACCAAAGACATATGCGAGTGATACTTCATATAATCCTCCTCCATCACAACATGTTACTCAAATCGATCATTCCTTTGGTACCCACCCAAATTAAACCCTCTCAAGACATTCACTCGTAAATTCAAACATTTGTAGCACCACAACACAAACCTATTTTTACCACTACTACAACTAATTCCACTCAAAAACAACTCCCTTCCTATGCCAATAATACTTTTCTTTCTCAATATTTAAATAATCGGTTTGCTCAAGCTTCTACATCTCAAAAACATCAAAATATGCATTCACAAATTCCTACTTCTACTCAACAAACCTCTTAATAAAATATATTTCCCTATAGGTACACCAATACTGCTACTTCAAACCCTATGCACAATAGTATTACCATTCCAACTCCTTATTCGGAAACACAAGCTACATATTACCCTCCTTATGCAAACATAGTAGCACAAAATAGGCACAATGGACAACCACATCATATTGAAGCTATAGTTAAACAATTAGCTTCAAGATTAGACCACATAGATTCTTATCATCCTATGTACAGTTATAAGGAAATGTGTAACCAATAATTGGATCCTATTGTTGCAGCTAAACCATATCCTAAACATTTCCCCATGTTAGTTCTTCTGATTTATAAGGGGATTGAAGATCCGATCAAACATATTCGTATGTTTAGGACAACATGTCATGATATTTCATATGATGATATGTTGTTAAAAATATTTTCTAAAAGCTTAGGAGGTATGGATTTGGAATGGTATTATTAGTTGCCAACACATTCCTTAAGAAACTTTGAAGAAATCGCAAAGTTATTTATGCATCAATTTGGTGCCTACATAGAAAGGCATGTCACAATTAAAGACTTTTATAAATTAAAACAAAGAAAATAAGGTTTCACAAAATTTCTAGCCTGATGGAGAAAATTCTTGGGTAAGTTACATTTTGCTCTACCTCCAAGAGAAATGCTAGAAATATTGATTGGAAACCTACAAGAAAAATTATCCTATGAGTTAGCAACTGCCACTATAACCTCTTTTAATCAAGCCATTGATTTGAAAAGAATGGTAGAAGAAGCCCTTATCAGAAGAGGACAACTTAAAAAGAAATATGAGGATAAATCATCTAAAAATCAATATAAGAACAAACATGTGGTAGGAGATGGGGTCACAAATAATATACTTCTACAAATGTTAATGCTGTAGAGACCAAAAATAAGTTTGTATTAAAATCACCTCAAAAATTTCCACTACGGAATTTCACAAAGTTGAATCAACCTTTGACAATGGTCTTACTATAATTGGTGGAAAGAGGTTTGATAAAATTTCTAGGAATACGACAACCAAATACCTCTCAGCCTTGGTATAGACTAGATCAACATTGTGATTTCCATCAAGTTGATGGTCATCCAACCAATACTTGTAGGAGACCAAACCACTTAGTACAAGACTTAATTGACAATGCAAAGTTGAAAGTGGAAAATCCTACTCAAATCCTAATCCTCCACCAAACACACAAAATCAACAGGCACGAAATATTAATCAAAATTTAGACATCTTCCAAAATTTGCTAGCCAATTACGGTAGGAAAGCTGTGAATCAACTAGACTATAAGAATGTGCCTCATCCAACATGTTATGTGGGAATGATAAGTAATCACCTACCATCACAACTTTCACAAGTTGTATTTGTGCCCACCCAATCTATAGGTAAAATTGAGAAGTTCCAAGAAAAAGAGTTACAATCTTCATCTTTTAAACATACAAAAAGTTAACTAAAATTAGAAATATATATTAGTTCTCTTCATTCCAATAGTTCAAAGAATTAAATAGGACCAATTCTACCTATCATAGATTTGTTAATCCTAGAAGAACCATTTTCGAGAATGTTAACAACTTGTCGCTCTTCACAATATTTACTTCCTATAGAACAAGCATCAACTGCTAGATCTCACCCTATTCAATTTGATTCATCCAACTCATTTTTTATCCCACAATCACCACATCAATCAAGTAACATTGTAGGTACAGTTGGAGCCATCACTAGGAAACAAGCTCAAGCCCAAGTTTCTCAACCTCAACTATCTACAACTCAACCAAATGATATGGTTCAACCACATTTTGTCTTGAAGGCACCACATAAGGGAAATAATCTAGTTTGACCTCAACAGAAGACCCCTTTCGATATCAATAAACAACTAGCTAATAAAATAGCTAGAATTTATCTTCTTGATCTCCTTAGAACTTCACCTATTAATAGGGAAGAATTAATAAATACTCTAAGTCAAATATTGGTACCTCAGGATATAGAGCCAACTATCGTAGTTAATGTTGTGGCCCCTCATGGAATAGACTACATCGATTTTCATGATAAAGATATTCCTCCTCAATGTATGCATAGAGACAACCCTCTGTATATAACAATGTTAATTGAAGATGTGTGTTAAAAGGGTGTTGATTGACAATGGATCATCCTTGAATATTTGCACTTATGAATTTTTCATGAGGTTTGGGTTTAGAATGAATATTTAAGAAGAACTGAAATGATTATTAAAGCCTTTAACGATGAGACCCAAGAAGCTTGTGGTATGATGTCCATTCCATTACAAGTTGGTCCTAGTATTTTGGACATGTCCATTTTTGTTGTATCTTGTTCAGCATCATACAAAATTCTTCTAGGATGCCCTTAGATCAATGTAATGAGGGCAGCCCCCTCCACCTTACATCAATGTGTGAAATTTGAATTTTAAAATCAATTGGTCACTATTCATGAAGATCCTAGACCTTTTGAAACGTGTGCAATGGCCGAACCCATTGATGTTCCCTTTTGTCCAGCCCTATCATCATTAGCACCTATTTCTCCTAAATCATCCTTACCAACACTTGATCAACCACCTTCTAACATACCTATATCTTCTAGTGCAAATGATCCTTCTACATCATACCCTCTTACATATGAAGTTCTATCAAATTTATCCACCATACTAGACTTGACTGAACATGCTAATTTTGCTATGCAGGACTCCATTGTCCTATCTCATTGTCGCCATAACCACGCACAACAAGTTTACCTCCAAATAAGAGGAATATATACCATGTTGTAAATTGTACCTTTATTTCCATAGGATGTTCCCCAGACAAAATTAACATTAGGCAAATGAGCTTTACCTTTGATGAAAACAATTTTGCTCAGTGTTATTTCTTAAACAAGTATATAAAATCCAAGAAAATAATGTGTGATATGGGATATAAAGGTAAAGGTTTAGGTCATTTTGAAAATAACATACGTGAACATTTTGATATTGAGGAATGGCATGCTTGATGTGGTATAGGATATATCCCTAGAAAATCTTAGCATTTCCCCTTTGATGAGGATGATCACCTGATCACATATAGTGAATATTTAGAAAATTAAAAGTATTTGACAAATATAAAAAATAGAAAGAATTCTCCCATTTTCACTTACAATATGCTTTCAGTGGTTCATCCGAATATAATTGTTGCTCGAGATGAGTGTGTAGAAGGAGATGTCTTTTATGACATATCTTTGTTGGAAATTTTGGGTACTTTGGGTACATTGTTTTTGCTCAAGTGAATAAGTTGTCATTGATGTCAAGAAGCTTTTTAAGGAATTTGATTTGATGTGAGAGAATTTGTTTTTTTGAAGGTTTCGACATGAAAGGTTCGAAAGAAAGTAAGTTTGAAAAATGTCGCGATATCGTGACATGTCGCATTTTTGCGACTTAGCAGGAGAGAGAAAGCTTTCTTGAAAAGTGTCGCGATATCACGACATGTCGCATTTTCGCGACTTACCCAGGCGAGAGAAATCTTTTTAGAAAAGTGTCACGATTTTGCGACATGTTGCATTTTCGCGACTCGAAAAGTGTAGGAAGGCAAAGAAGGAAAAGTGTCACGATTTCATGACATAATGCAAGGAAGGTTGTACGGACGAAAAAATGTCACGATTTCACGACATAATGCAGAAGAGAGAGTCCGCAATATGAACTGTCGCGATTTCGTGACAAGTTCGAAGAGAGAGAAAGTAATTCGAAAAGTGTCACAATTTCACGACATGCTACAGAGTTCGAAGTGAGAACTATCATGATTTTGTGACATGCAACAAAGGGAAGAGTTTGAAATGAGAAGCATCACGATTTCGTGACAGGCTTCAAAGAAAGCGTACGAAAGCTGAAAGCGTCCCGATTTCACGACAGGATGAAGGAAAAGCGTACGGATGCAGAAAGTGTCACAATTTCATGACAGGTAGAAAATATAGCGTACGGATGCAGAAAGTGTCATGATTTCACGACAGGTTGAAGAGAAAGCTTATGGATGCAAAAAGTGTCATGATTTTGTGATAGATTGAGATGGCGACATTCAGTTGGAGAAAGTGTCATGATTTCACGACAGAGACAGTAAGCAAGTCTTCAACAGAAGAAGTGTCATGATTTCATGATGAATTCAAGAAGGAAGAGCTCGAAGGCGAAAGCGTCGCAATTTCACGACATGTTCCAGTTTCGTGGGCGTAAGGCAGACAAAAGCATAAGGCAGCGAAAGTGTCGCAATTTCGTGACATGTTTCGTTTTCGCTAGTGCAAGCCAAGAAGAGGTTGAGAAAGCGAGAAATGTCACGATTTCATGACAGAAGTGAAGATGATGTTAGCAAAAGATAGAAGTGTCACGATATCACGACAAGAGCTTAGTCAAAGTCATCAAAGGCTGAAATGTCACGATTTCGTGACAAAAGTGAAGATGACGTCAGCAGAGGCAGAAGTGTCACGATTTCATGACAAAAACCATAAGATAGTGTATTCGTGATAGAAGTTAAGATGACATCAGCAGAGGTAGAAGTGTCACAATTTCATTGCAAAGGTGTCGTGATATCACGACATGTTGTAGTTTCGTGGGAAAAACTACAGAACCACAGAGGCAGTGAAGCCGACAAAGTTAAATTTGGTCCGACAAAGATTAGGGTTTGCAATCAACGTAGTTTAGGGTTGTGCAACCGACTAAGATCAAGGTTTCGATCTTGAAAGTATTAGTATAAAAGGAGGGCTGTTTGGAGAGTTGAAATTCATGAATGCAATATCGAATGCGCATCGAAGTGTGTGAGATGCAGCAGAAAGAGCGCAAGAGCGAAGAAGAGGCAAGATGATGTCGAAGCATGCAGAGTGAGCGCAAAAGGCAAAGAAGAATGAGGACATTTGTGTTAGACCGAAGGACTGTGTTTACTGCAAATTTGAGGACCAGCTTTGGAGGTGATAGAGTTGAGGACAGAGGTCTCCAGCCAGAGCAAGGAGGACAGGTGTCTTCTGTGGATAGAGTTCCATTTGCTAAGGGCAGCGGAGGCAGAGGTCTTCTAGAGGATCACCAGCCAGAGCAGAGCTAGGGGAAGGTATCTCCTTTGGGTCGAGGCTCATAAACATTGTAATTGGGAAGGATTCCCAAAGAAATATGAGATAACTTTTAGAGAAAATTTTGTGTGGATGTAGCCCAACCTTTTTGGGTGAACCACATTAAAAATGGGTCTTCAATGTGTGATGATTTCTATCTTGATTAATGTTGTGTTGATGCCATTGCTATCTAAAGTTAAAATTATTAATTGGTTAAGTCTTATATTGCTCACCCCCCCCATCTCAGTATAAGCCCGTGTTCTTCAATTGGTATCAGAGCCGATTTCTCCAGAAAGAGCCTAACGGCTTGGAGGAGGATCTATCAGGGGAACATACAGATTCAGAAAGAAATGAAGAGGTTGTGTTCGATCTCAAAGGTGAATTCTTCTTGGCTCTAATAAATCTTGAGAAATTTAGGGAAGAGAATTATGTTCTCAAGTATCAATGTCAGGAAGAAGAGATAGCAAGATTTGAAGCTTTCAAAGAAATGATTGAAAATGAGATTGACAAGAGAATCAAATGCTTAAGATCAGACAGAGGAGGAGAGGTCACTTCAAATGAATTTATGGAATACTGTGAGCAATAAGGAATCAAAAGAGAATATTTAGCAGCAAGAACTCCTCAAAAAAATGGAGTAGTTGAAAGGAAAAACATAACTATTGAAAATATGGCTAGAGCTATGTTAAATGAGTCAAAACTTTCAGATGGTTTTTGGAAAGAGGCAGTCAAGACAGCAGTCTACATTATCACCAGGGCCCAACTTAGAGTCAATCATCATAAAACTCCTTATGAGTTATGGAAAGGAAGACCGACTACGATAAAATACTTCAAATTGTTTGGCGATAAGTGCTTCATCGAAGAGAAGATCAGAATTTGGGTAAGTTTGATCCTAGGTGTGATGAGGGAATATTTCTTGGATATTCCAACGAGAAGCAAGGCCTACGAGATGCTTCAAAAAAAGAATGCATACAGTCGTAGAGAGCATAAATGTAACAGTTGATGAAAAGACAGGAATAAGAGAACTAGTCAAGGAACTCAGTGATGAAATTTGTCAAGAAGAATTCAGAGAGGTTTCAGATGAAGAAGAGGAAAGACAACAATCGCTTCCCAAAACTCCTTCACGATATGTTTCGAAACATCATCCCAAATATTTGATCATTGGTGATCCAAACAAGCGAGGAAAACAAGAAGAAGAGTCATTCCTTCACACGATTCTACAAATGTTTCATTATTATCTCAGATTGAGCCAAAAGATTTCGATGAAGCATGTGCAGATAAATTTTGGGTAAAAGCAATGGATGAAGAGCTAAATCAAATAGAGAAAAGTGAAACTTGTTATTTGGTTCCAAGACCTAAGGACAAGAATGTCATTGGCACAAAATGGATATTCAAAAATAAACTCAATGAGGATGGAAATATTGTCAGAAACAAAGCTAGGTTAGTCTGCAAAGGTTATGCTCAAGTAGAAGGTGTTGATTTCGAAGAGACGTTCACGCCTGTTGCTCATCTCGAAGCTATCAAAATGTTTTTGGCCCTTTCAAGCTTCAAATCATTCAAGGTATATCAAATGGATGTAAAGTCAGCTTTTCTAAATGGGGTGTTGGTAGAAGAAGTCTACATAGAACAGCCAGAAGGAGTGTCTCTATCAAAACAGTCAGACTATGTGTGTAAACTAAAAAAGGCCCTGTATGGGTTAAAGCAAGCACCGAGGGCTTGGTACTCAAGACTTGACAGTTATCTTCATGAGCAAGGTTTTAGGAAAGGTGTGGCAGATAGAAATTTGTATATTAAGGATGAAGGTGATGATATGCTGATTATGGTTGTCTATGTTGATGATATCATTTTTGGGGGAAATAATACTCAGATGTGCAAAGATTTTGCTAACACCATGCAAAAGGAATTTGAGATGTCCATGATTGGAGAGCTGTCATTCTTTTTAGGTATTCAGATTGCTTAATCAAAAAATGGTGTATTTCTCTCTCAAGGAAAGTATATCAAAGAAATGTTGAAGAAATTTGGGATGATGGACAGCAAACCAGTATGTACTCCAATGATTACAGGGTGCAAGATGAGTAAAGATGATAAATCTCCAGTGGCGGATCGGAGGTTGTACAGATCAATGATTGGCGGTTTATTATATGTTACGACTACCGGACCGGATATCATGCGAGCAGTTGGGTTAGTAGCAAGATTTCATGAAGCTCCAAAAGATTCTCATGTTACAGCAGTTAAGAGGATATTCAGATATCTGAAGGGAACTATGGACTTTGGGCTTTGGTATCCCAAAGGTGATGATTTCACCCTCACGGCCTATACAGATGCAGATTGGGCAGACAGTACTGATGACAGGAAGAGTACTAGTGGTGGAGCATTCTTTCTGGGAAAGAGTTTGGTTTCTTGGCTAAGTAAGAAACAACCTTTAGTTTCCTTATCTACAGCAGAGGCTGAATACATAGCAACAGTGGCTGGGTGTACACAGGTTTTATGGATGAAAACCACCTTGGAGGATTTCAAAGTCAAGCATGAACAACCCATCTCCATATTTTGTGATAATACGAGTGCCATAAGTATTTCCAAAAATCTGGTAATGCACTCAAGGACAAAGCATATTTCCATCAAGTATCACTTTCTAAGGGAGAAAGTGCAAGACAAGCAAGACAAGCAAGTCAAGCTAGAGTATGTGCCTACTAAAGAGCAGATTGCAGATATCTTCACCAAACCTCTTCCAAGAGATACGTTTGAGTATCTAAGGGAGAAATTGGGAGTTGTACTCCCACCCTAGAATTAATCACCTCATCAGGAGGTGGGGGAGGGACTAAGCTAAGAGGCTCATTCTTAGTCCCGAGCCCCAAAGGTGACCCTTTGCCATTGATGACAAAGGGGGAGAGCTTCAAGTGAAGAGGAAAGCTTCAAGTCAGGGGGAGCAAAACTTCAAAGGAAGATTCTCAGTTGTTAGCATAGTTGGTTTCAGTTTTGGCTCGTGAGACGTGTTTTCAGTAAAGGTTTTCCATCAATGACAAAGGGGGAGATTGTTGAAAATTTTGGGTACTTTGGGTACATTGTTTTTGCTCAAGTGAATAAGTTGTCATTGATGTCAAGAAGATTTTTAAGGAATTTGATTTGATGTAAGAGAATTTGTTTTGATGAAGGTTTCGGCATGAAAGGTTCGAAAGAAAGTAAGTTTGAAAAATGTCGCGATATCGTGACATGTCGCATTTTCGCGACTTAAGCAGGAGAGAGAAAGCTTTCTTGAAAAGTGTCACGATATCGCGACATGTCACATTTTCGTGACTTACCCAGGCGAGAGAAATATTTTTAGAAAAGTGTCACGATTTCACGACATGTCGCATTTTCGTGACTCGAAAAGTGGAGGAAGGCAAAGAAGGAAAAGTGTCGTGATTTTGTGACATAATGCAAGGAAGGTTGTACGGACGAAAAAATGTCATGATTTTGCGACATAATGCAGAAGAGAGAGTCCGCAATATGAACTGTCGCGATTTCACGACAAGTTCGAAGAGAGAGAAAGTAATTCAAAAAGTGTCATGATTTTGTGACATGCTACAGAGTTTGAAGTGAGAATTGTCACGATTTCGCGACATGCAGCAAAGGGAAGAGTCTGAAATGAGAAGCGTCACGATTTCGTGACAGGCTGCAAAGAAAGCGTACGAAAGCTGAAAGCGTCACGATTTCGTGACAGGATGAAGGAAAAGCACACGGATGCAAAAAGTGTCATGATTTCGTGATAGGCAGAAAAGATAGCGTACAGATGCAGAAAGTGTCACGATTTCGTGACAGGTTGAAGAGAAAGCTTATGGATGCAGAAAGTGTTGCGATTTTGCAACAGATTGAGATGGCAGCATTCAGTTGGAGAAAGTGTCACGATTTCACGATAGAGATAGTAAGCAAGTCTTCAACAGAAGAAGCGTCGTGATTTCGTGACAAATTCAAGAAGGAAGAGCTTGAAGGAAAAAGCATCACGATTTCGTGACATGTTCCAGTTTCACGGGCATAAGGCAGACAAAAGCATAAGGCAGCGAAAGTGTCATGATTTTGCGACATGTTTCGTTTTCGCTAGTGCAAGCCAAGAAGAGGTTGAGAAAGCGAGAAATGTCACGATTTCATGACAGAAGTGAAGATGACATCAGTAAAAGACAGAAGTGTCACGATATCGTGACAAGAGCTTACTCAAAGTCATCAAAGGCTGAAATGTCACGATTTCATGACAGAAGTGAAGATGACGTCAGCAGAGGCAGAAGTGTCATGATTTTGTGACAAAAGCCATAAGATAGTGTACGGTTGCAAAGGTGTTGCGATATCACGACATGTAGTTTCATGAGAAAAACTACAGAACCACAGAGGCAGTGAAGTCAAAAAAGTTAAATTTGGGCTGACAAAGATTAGGGTTTGTAGCCGACATAGTTTAGGGTTGTGCAGCCAACTAAGATCAAGGTTTTGATCTTGAAAGTATTAGTATAAAAGGAGGGTTGTTTGGAGAGTTGAAAGTCATGAATGCAATATCGAATGCGCGTCAAAGTGTGCGAGATGCAGCAGAAAGAGTGCAAGAGCGAAGAAGAGGCGAGATGATGTCAAAGCGTGTAGAGTGAGCGCAACAAGCAAAGATGAATGAGGACATTTGTGTTAGACTGAAGGACTATGTTTAGTGCAAATTTGAGGACCAGCTTTGGAGGTGATAGGGTTGAGGACAGAGGTCTCCAGCCAGAGCAAGGAGGACAGGTGTCTTCTGTGGATAGAGTTCCATTTGCTAAGGGCAGCGGAGGCAGAGGTCTTCTAGAGGATCACCAACCAGAGCAGAGCTAGCGAAAGGTATCTCCTTTGGGCCGAGGCTCATAAACATTGTAATTGGGAAGGATTCCCAAAGAAATATGAGATAAATTTTAGAGAAAAGTTTGTGTGAATGTAGCCCAACCTTTTTGGGTGAACCACGTTAAAAATGGGTCTTCAATGTTTGATGATTTCTGTCTTGATTAATGTTGTGTTGATGCCATTGCTATCTAAAGTTAAAATTATTAATTGGTTAAGTCTTATACTGCTCACCCCCCCCTCTCAGTATAATCCCATGTTCTTCAATCTCAATAAGAAATCATGCAAAATAGTTTCATATTTGATGGATCCATCCCATGCATAGCCCATGTTCAAACAACAACTACACAAGATGAATTAGCAAAACTATCCCTATAACAACTCTAGGAAATGGGTGTTTCATCTTCTCCTCCCAATTTCGAAAGATATTTGAGAATTGTGGTAGAAGATATTTTGAAAAGTAATATTGGAGCAGAAGCCAATCCTCACATGGTTAAAATAGGAGTCACTTTGAGAAAATAAGAACAGATTAGATATACGTAACTTATCATAGAATACCTTGACATCTTTGCATGGACATATGCAGATATGCCTAGTTTGGATCCTTTTGTAGTCATGCACCATTTGGTGGTTCATCCTGATGCCAAACCTGTAAAACAAAAACTTAGAAAAATACATCCTACAATAGCTTTGTTGGTTAAAGAGGAAATAAAACAACTTTTATATGTCAATTTCATTCAAGCTATCGAATATTCTTATTGGATATCCAACGTTGTTCTAGTATCTAAAAAAGAGGCTACCAAAATCAGAGTATGTACTAATTTTAGGGACATCAATGTTGCATGTCCCAAGGATGACTTCCCTCTTCCTAACATGAATCAAATTTTTGAATTCATGGTAGGAAGTGGGATGTTATCCCTTATGGATGGATTTTTAGGATACAATCAAATTCGTATAGCACCAGAGGACCAACCCAAAACTGCCTTCATTACACCATGGGGAAGTTTTTGTTGGAAAGTAATGCTCTTTGGTTTAAAGAATACAAAGGGCAACTTATCAAGAAGCCATTACATATGTGTTTCATGACATGATGTATGATATTTTGTATGATTATTTTGATGACATAATAGCTCATTCTATTAAGGAGGAAGATAACATCCTTGAATTATGATAAGTATTTAATAGGCTTTGTGAATACAAAGTTTGTTTAAACCCATATAAATGTGTTTTTGGGGTAAAATAAGGTAAATTTTTGGGATTTATTGTATCTATGCGAGGCATACATATAGATCCTATTAAAATCAATGATATTATCAATATGCCACTATCAAAATTTTTGATAGAGCTTAGAAGTCTACAAGGCAAAATTCAATCCATTCGATGTTTCATTGATAAATTAGAAGATAAATGCCAACTTTTTCTTAAGTTACTTAAGAAAGATACCCTTTTTAAGTGGGATGATGAATGTCAAGAAGCCTTTGAAGCTCTCAAAAATACCTTCTTACATCGCCAGTGCTTGTTCCTCCTAGACCAGAACATCCTTTCATTTTGTACATTTTTGCCTCAAAACTTGTGTTAGGAGCAATGTTAGCACAACATGATGAGGACAAGAAAGAACGATCCATTTATTACATAAGTAGAACCTTGGTAAGCTATAAAATTTGTTACACACCCTTAGAAAAGCTTTGCTTAGCTATTGTGTTCTCTACACAAAAACTGTGCCATTATATGCTTAGTCAAAAGACATTTGTCATAGCAAAATTCAACCCATTACGATATTTGATGAGTAGACCTTACTTATCAGGACGAGCAATAAAATGGGTTCTTGCTTTAAGAAAATTTGACCTAACATTTATTGGTCAGAAGTCCATTAAAGGACAAGTTATAGCAGACCAACTCGCTACTGCCCCTCTTGAATCTTCTCATCCCTTCAAAATAGAATTTTTGGATGAATGCCTTAATTTAGAAGATGATCATTCGAACTCTTGGTCTCTATTTTTTGATGGAACCCATTGCATGAGTGGTGCAGGTGCAGGCATTATATTAGTGTCTCCACAAAAACAACTTATTTCATTATCTTTCAAACTCCAATTTTCCTGTACAAATAACACAGTAGAATATGAAGCCTTGATTCTTGGTTTATGAGCGACTTTAGCTTTGAATATTAAAAACATATCAATTTTTGGAGACTCACAACTCATGGTAAATCAAATTAATAATGTCTACCAAAACCGAGATGAGAAACTCCATCCTTATAAAGAATTTATCTTAAAACTTATGTCTTCATTTGAGAAAGTTACTATTGAAGCTATCCCTCTTACTATTAACTATTCCATGGATTCTATGGCAAAAGTTGCTTCTCTCATTCCTTTGTAGTTGGATGATGATCACGCTACTATCATCATTCGTCAACTTTGGGAACCCACTTCACTGGAATCTTGTCTAGCACCCTTGGACGTCTTCATAATTTGAAGAAATGTCATAAGAACCATGGAATGAGGATATTTTAACTTTATTCAAAATGGATCATTCTCGGATGATCTAGATAGGAAAAAATGTAGAATTTTGCATAAAAAAGCTATTCATTTCATAATCATAGGAAGTACATTGTAAAAAATATCTTTTAAAAGGTATCCTTATGATATACCTCAACTTAGAAGATTCCAAAAGGGCACTAAGCGA
Source organism: Wollemia nobilis (assembly GCA_028583015.1). Taxonomy (NCBI): domain Eukaryota; kingdom Viridiplantae; phylum Streptophyta; class Pinopsida; order Araucariales; family Araucariaceae; genus Wollemia; species Wollemia nobilis. Next base: position 3,039,228 of record JAQPPZ010000523.1, on the reverse strand, counting down.
AGTGCATGATGGATCTTGCAAAGGCCATTTTAGTGGTAGTGCCATAGCCAAAAAACTCCTACAAAAAGGATATTTTTGACCCACCATGGAAAAAGATGCTAATGATTATGTGCATCGATGTGAAAAATGTCAACAAGATGCAAATCTTGTTCATGCTCCTGCTCAAAAGATTCAAGTCATTTCTTCCCCTTGGCCTTTTCAAATTGGGGTCTAGACATCATTGGGAAGATTAATCTGATCTCGTCTGATGATCATAAGTTTATCATAACAACAATTGAATACTTTACAAAGTGGGTAGAAGCCATGCCATTGGATTCTTGCATAGGAACCCATGTCTCTAAATTTATTTTTAATCAAATCATCTGTAGATTTGGGATTCCCTCTACACTTATCTCTGATAATGGAACTTGTTTTAAAAATAAAGATAACAAAATATAAATTCCAACATAGATGGTCTACTCCTTACTATCCACAAGGAAACGACCAAGCTGAAGCATCCAATAAAACCTTAATTAAAATCCTAAAAGGGTTGGTTAATAAGTCAGGATGATATTGGCACACTCAATTGCATCCAGATTTATGGGCTTATCGAACCAATATTCGAACCCCTATAGGCACTTCTCCATTTGTCTTGGTATATGGCACTAAAGCTGCATTTTATTTCAAGCTTGAAGTACCTTCCTTAGGGATTCTACTCCAAGATGCTGAAGTAGGAGATGAATATCATGCTGGAAGACTAAGCCAACTCGAATTATTAGATGAAAGTGCATAAACACTTTAGAGCATCTTCACAATTATCAAGATAAACTCAAAAGATCATACTCAAAGAAAGTTCATACTAGATATTTTGAGGTTGGAGATGTAGTTCTTAAATAAAATCATAAAAACATCAATGCTCGAACAAATCTTAAAGGAAAATTTTAACCAAATTGGTTAGGTCCATTTATCATAACTGCTAAATTTGGATCAGGTGCATTTCATTTGGCTACCTTAGATGGCAAAGATCTTAAGGAGCCAATGAACATAATGCACCTTAAAAGATATTATGCATAACATAATTTTCACCATTGTACATAGTCATCATATATCTTATGCATATAGTATTTGTTGCATATAATTCAGTTTATAATCATAATCATTTCATATAAATCAACTTTCATATAGTCGCATTTATCCTACATCCTTAATGAATTTTGGTCCAATTGCATATGGCATATAGTCACATCCAGTTATTATATCATTTAAATATTAGACCAATGTTGTCAAGATTCATAGTCAATATTGGTTTTCTTTCTAGAAATTCAAGGCTTATCTTGAACCACTCACAATTCACATTTTAATAAAATCTTGATTCTTGATATTGATTAAAAATCTCTCTTGAATCAAAACCACTATTTCTCATTAAGACAATTTTGAGTTTTGGAAATCGATTCTAACACTTTTGAACCAAAACACACTTACACATCTTTAAAATGATTTTGAACTAAGAAATATGATGCTACATAGTAGTCCTATCTCCTTAATAGAATGATTTCCCTTACTATCTTATTATGCGCATGGTATAGAATGTTGAGAATTTGCAAAAGGACAAGCTCCCCCCTACCCAAAGCAACAAAATCCCTTGCTATTTCACTAATATGAGTAAGTATCCCTTGAAAAAAAAAAGAGAAAAAAAAAGAATGAAAAGAGTGGCTTTTACCATGAAAGAAAATAAATCCCCTTGTTCAAAAAATGAGCAAGAATCTGTACTAAAAGAAATCAAAAGAAAATAAGGGGGTAATGAGCTTGAATCCCTAGAATCCTCAATTATTTTAAAACTGTGGGGTGATCCCTATTACAGTAATGGGTTGAATGAAACCCCCCTGGCAATGGGGTAGTCTTATGCATGGCTAACATGTCTTTCACACTAGCGACCTTTTTTTGTATAGACCAATGTTTGCTTATGGATAAGCTAATTTTTGGTGGCTTGTATTACAAAGTAGTTAAATATAACCATGCATGAAATCAAGATAAATGAATTTACTATTTGCACACACAATGGTTCTTAAGTTGGTTTGCATCATTACCTTACTCAAAATTGGTAAACAAACTTCATAACGTACACACATTTGATCCTTGAGAGATTTAGTATCATAATTAAGATCAAGATGAAAAATGAATACATAACTCACACACTGGTTCTTGATAAACTTGATTTCATCTTGAAATGACCAAGATTATCCTTTATTTTGGATTAGCTTGAGTCACTATATCCTCATGGATTCGTATGACTGTTAGCATAGGCAATTGGCCCTAAAACCAACTAGTCTCTCATATCATATTTATCACTTAGTAAAATGTATTTATTTTATCATATTACACGATTGTTGCTATACACAAAAATTTTCATTGATCATACATAATTTCTTGGTAATGTAGTTGCATATAGACTTCGCGATGATGGCATGAGATAATCCTAATAAAATTTCTCCATTCTACTTCACACTAGGAATATTATGCCTAGCGCAAGTCCTCTATCCCATTTTCATGCTTATATTGCGCTATTACTTCTCTTAAATTCACATAAAAATTAATATCAAAATCACACATTACTTATCATCAATTATATCACTTTCAATCAATAAATATCAAACTACTTTTCGATCATAAAACTTCAATGTTAGCATAACAACAAAACCTTACATAGGATCCGTTTTATTAATAACGTGAGGGACAACCTCCATATAAGGTCATACACAAGTACACATCCTCGAGGTCTATCGCTGAATAATCAAAATCATAAGGGTATATTTCCCAACAAAATTTCTTCTACAAACAATCCAATCACACTCCTTTACGGAATATCAATTACATCAAATCACTTCATTTTTCTATATTAGGTATCTTGATTAAGCATGATAACAAGTGCATTAGAAATCAAAACATGACCATAAGCATGATTATGTAGAATCATCAAAAACAACAAATACATTTTGCATTTCACATAACATATAAAAACAAAAACCAAAACGAAAATAGTAATATGATATTACTCTAAAAAACAAGGTACATAAGTACATAAGATCAACTGGTATGCCACAATCAAAACTGGTATACTTAATCACTAGGAAAGTATACCACAAAAAGAAACCTAGGTATATCATCCCATAGAACCCCTAGAACTTTTCATCACAAGGTGGCCTCGACACATGGAACTAAGGAATCCCAAACACATTTTGAGAAATCGATTGAGAATGACTTGGTGTAGCCAACTCTTGGGTAAATGCAACTCTTTGAACCTCAGGCACCAATTGAAAGTACAATATTTTATAAAAGGTCATCCAATGCAATGCTAGTGTTACCTCTTCCTATGCTATTAATAGTACACTCTTTATAAAGCTGCTACTTGTAGACTAACCTGAGGCTACACTCCTCATTTGGTACGACCATGACTATACCTGTGCAAGCTGTGTCTGAGCCTATACAAGCTATACTTGAGCTTGCATAAGATATGCATGCACCTATGATAGTTGAGTCTAAGTTTGTCCTAGTAGAGTCGGTGACTAAGAGAGCTAAGCCTCCAACGACTGAATATGACACGTTCGTATCTCCACTTGGCTCTTTAGCCAAACAATCTTTGCTCATATCACAATAACCTCCCTAGTGCTGCTCAACTCTCCAGTCTCCATTGCAACACCCTTCCCTGGTGAGTCCTATCACTAAAATGATGATACCTCCTGCTGTGGCGATGGAACATCCTACTACTATGGTTACACTTGTTACTGTGGAGATAATACCTATTGTGATGGTGTAGGCTACTACTGACTAGAACCCTATGACTGTAAGATACGATCCTTCATCCCATGTATACCCTAAGATACCCATCCTATATAGTATAAGATCCTCCTGATCATCAACAATGAGGAACCTTTCCTAGTATAGGCTCACCTCTCTGAGCCTCCCATCGATGAGCCATCGCTCTAGCCACTTATATCAACCCAGGATTACCCATTGGGTGAACCTCAATAATCCTTGTAGGATGGATCCCATCATACCACTAGTCATAGCCAACCTCAACTCCTACATCATCTACCCTAGGATTAGGATAGATAGGATTGTTTGCCTCTGGATCCTTATTGTAGACTAGTCATAGCCAGCCTCAAGTCCTACATCATCTACCCCAGGATTAGGATAGATAGGATTGTTTGCATCTGGATCCTTCTTGTAGACTAGGTCTAGATCTCCTCCCACTGTCGCTAGATCTCTAGTCACTCATTTATAGGATACATCCCCTATCTCAAGAATATCTTGGCTCAGTCCAAAGTATCGATGCACCCTATCCAAATTATGGAACTCCATATCCTCCTTCTCCATATATAGCCATCAGACCTATCACACTTGAGCTACCTCTACATGATCCTTATCCCAATATGGCACCATCCTCCATGGTCACTAGGTAATCCTGCAAGGCAAAAGCTCATCTAATGCCCACCTCGTAGAATATAAGCCACCTATCCATGTGCTTTGCTCTCCCATGCCCATTTGAAAACCATCGATCACTTTGACTCTAGCTCTCTCCAAGGAAGCCCATGTGGACTTCGCATAGTAATATGCTCCTAGCTTCACACCTGGAGTAATGTAGTCATCACAATGCAAGTATGTATCTTATATACAATATTCCATAGTTTCTTGTACAACCAAAAAAAACCAGTGACCCTAGAAAAATTGATGATCATGATCTCTCATGTCACTAGCTACTACGATAAGAGCCCATGGTAAATATCATCTGCTCATATGGTCAACCAAGTCTCCAACCACTATACAACTCAATACCATTGTCAGCCTCAAGATGGTCTGTCTCTCACCCATATCACTAACACTGATGCCACTCTAAGAAACTTGAAAGTTATCATCCCTTGTCAGTATCTCCATCGCTATCATCTATACCCCTAACTGGTACACTCCTATTCCCATTATGGGAATCTTGAGGATCATCCAAATATTCTTGAGGGTAATAGTCATCTCCCCCGTAGGCAATCGAAAGGTAGATGACTTTGAATACCATCACTTTGCCAAGGCTATAAGTAGAGCAGTGTCAGCCTGAACCTGAGGCATCTCCACTACATGAAGGAGTCCTACTATCCCTAGCTATCTCCTATCACCATCATCAAGAGCTCGCATCCATCCTATGAACTTCTTGGACCTCCACTCATGATTTTTGAGAGTGCTAAATTGTAAACACAAATCAACACAAAAAAATATTAGTAATTAAGCAAATACATGAAGAAAGCAAAAAAAAGCAAAATTATTACTCAAACTCTAAAATTTCCTTATTTTTGGTGAATTCGCATCATCTCTATGAATTCGCACCCTATCTACGAATTTGCATCCCAAGCAGATCTGTTTTGGCAGAACGCATATTCGTGTCACAAACTGTGAATTCATCGCACAGGTTTTGCACGATGAATTCGCCCTAAAATCCCTAAAAACCATATAAATCTAAAATCTAAATGAATAAAAATTTATAAAAATGGCAATGCTACATACCTGCATGCTCGGTTTTGCCTCCTCATCCCTCACTCGCACCAAATCAACTCGATGGATGGGAAGCCCCATTTTTTTGAGAGCCCTCTTCTCTTCAAATGTGCAATGAAATAATGAATTAGGGTTTACCCTAATTCACCTTTTAAACCCTCAATTGTTGATAAATTAGCATTTCACCTGTTATTTTTGCAATTTTGAGTTTTGTGAGGAATTGGGTATTCCTCACGAAACTCGAGGGGGCACCTTAATCGAAAAGGTTAAAAATATTTAATTTTTTCGACACCTCCACTTTTTTTATAAAAAAATTTAAAATAAATAAATAAATAAATAAAAATAAAATAAAATAATATTTAATAAAACCTTCAAACAGGTTTAATGATTACCCTTTCAGCAAAAACTGTCCAACCCTTTTCTGATAAAAATTGTCTACAACTTCTTTGATGCATTTTTCATAAATGCACCAAAGAGGGGGCAAAATTTAGACAGGGAAATTTGACCCATGTCAAATTCCCTCTTCCTCCTAAAATATGTTTTCCCACTATTTTTTAAATTTGAAACCTTGCTTCACATGTACCAACTAATATTGACGTATTTTCCTTGATTTCTGCGATTACACATTCTAGCGGCTAGGACATATATTCACAAAATTTGGAAAATTTCCTCCCACCAAAACGACCATTCATATTTCATCCTAAAAATAACCAACGGTCCGATTCTTGTGAATATGCGTCCTAGCATTCGGATTTCGTCCCAAAAATGTCCAATGGTCTGATTTCGATGAATACGCATCCTAGCTACTAGGATGCATGTTTGCTGAATTTGGTAAAACACCAAATTTGTATGATGCAGTCCGCTTCAAACTCCTAGATCTTGCACCCCTCGACCCTATTTGGTACCATATGAAGATATTAAAGCACAAATTAAACATTTTAATGAATATTGGATGCTAAGTGGAGAGGAGGAGGAGAGATTGAGAGAAATGCTATTTTTTTATCCAAAGAGAAAGATCTAACAATTTATGTTGCAGGTTTGATAAATTACAATGGGATTTCTGAATGCTATGGAGGTCATTTGTGAGGAAAAACTTGCTACAAGATAGATCTAATACTTCTACACCACCCTTTCATGTTCTTGCTGATTTGATCCATCGTCACAAAGTCCTATAAAGTCATTAGATTAACTTTTAGATCATTTTAAATTACTGTAACTTGCATTATTTTTAGTATGCTTATTGAATTCCATGATTTTACGTCTTGTCTAGCAACGAATACACGAGGCGTGTATTCATGTCCAGGTCACAAATCAACAGATCCATAAGTTCGGGGGAAAATTTATATTGTTCGATGCATAAATGATAGACTCATAATCATCATAAATCATTTCCACACTTAATACATCTTAGTTGTTCCTGTATTGCATCTATATGTTCAATTGATGTTTGATTTCACTTATGATTTGTTAAACTAAATTTTGAAACAAGGTTGTTTAAGAGACTTGGGGATCTGATTGATGCGCCATCGAGAAATCCAATTAACAATGGCTTAAGCAGATCCCCAAATACTAATGTCCAAATTTTAAGTCTTGTGTGCATAAATCTCTTGCAGTCTTTCAAAGATGCGAATTCACGAGCTGGCCGACAGGATGCATATTCACTACAAGATACATAATTGCTCTGAAGGATGCGTATTCGCTCTATCAGGCGCGTATTCACCTACAACAAGTATCTGAAATAGGTAAGTGCAATAAATATTTTTCTATGTTTTGTTTCTGATTGTCTTATACTTATTTCAATTTTGATTTTTGCACATAAGTCATCTGCACAAAGAATTTTAAGGCAAAAGAAAAAAAGAGATTAAAGTTAAAAGGCAAATGGTTAATTGCATCAACATGTAGTATATTTTACTATTTGAAAAAGGAAAAAGACAAAATTATATAGTCCTCCTTATTTATTTGAATTAGTTTCATCACCTAAAAAGAAAATAAAAGAAAAAAGGTAGAAACATAAAAGTTAGTTGCATTGCTTTGTATTAATTTTACTATTTGGAAAGATAAAAAAAAAGGAGATATACATAGTTATTCATATTTGTTTGCATTAGTATTATTTCTTCGAAAAAACAAAGAAAAATAAAACAAAAAATATACATATGCATATGATAATATAGAATTTATCTTTTACTTTCAAAATCTATAAGAATCATTGCATTGTAGTTGATTTTAAAAGGCTTCTTAGTTAAATTGTATACTACTACTTTCATAGAAATTTGAAGTGCATATGGTTAAGCATAATTAAATTTTGGCAAAACTTTAGGCGTATACTTTAAAGAACTCATTAAAATCTCCCTCACTTAGGCGTTGAAAATGCCACTAAAGTGTTTTCTGGTGAACCCCATGATTAATTCATCGAAAAACACCACAGAGAGCACAAGTCAAGTACTTCTTGTCTGAGGTGTAGGCACTATTTTTTCCCTCCCCCTTTCAGGCACGAATCCATTAGCTTGAAGGAAAGGGGTGCAAAAATTTTGGGTCTACAAGTAATCTCTCTATTCTAAAGTCAAATTGATTGGAATCCTTTTTCTTAAATCAACCTCCACATATATCCAAGCATACATGATCATAAATTTTCTTTTTATTTCTTTATATAGAGAAATTAATTTCCTTACAATGTTTTCTGTTTGTTCTAGGATAGTAGACGAAAAAATGCAAAGGTAAATTTGATAGCCTTATCCAAAGAAGGTTTCATTTAGGGGATCAAAATTTGGATACTATGGCATCATAAAAAGCCCTGATCCATCATGGAACCAGGGACTACCACTGAGAATGATATCCCAATATTCCTCTTTCTCAAAAAGTACCACAAAAAATCCTTGTAAACATGAGTATATTTCTCTCCTAAGGTCAAAGGTAATCATTCAAAGTGAGAAGGGTGGGCTAATAATAATTAAATATTCAAATCAATATGTTCTTAAGAAATATTGTAAATAAGCATGAGGTGTCTTCATTATATATACTTAAAGAAGGTGAAGTAGAAGCTCTTTTCATAATGTAACCTTACATTTGATAAGGGAGGAAGTGCCCTATCTAATTAAACTAACAAATCCACTAGACAATCCTTAAGTATGCTGGTGAGAGTTCCTATTCAAATTATTTGAAATTTCTTTTTGTGCAACCTACTTGAACAAGGCTTTGCGTAACATATTTGCATATCAAAGTGAATATGTTGTAAGTACATCCTTCCATGTGCATGCATATCCATAATTTTTGCATGCAACTTTATAAGTATTTCATGTTACCATAGGTTCTAGCTTGGGAATATGTTCCTTGGAGGAGTTCAAATATCCTCCTTGGGTCTATTGGTTTGAGAAAAAGAACCATTATCATTTTTAATTACTTCAATATCACATATTTAATGTAGTAAATCAATTACCTAATAGTTTTAATGGATCAAGATCAGGATAGTTTTTACAAATCAAGATAATGGATCAACTGATTTAACCTCCCATGAGTTGTAACAATAGTAGATAATATAATAATTATCTAGCATCCCCCATTATTACATTATTTGGTATATAAATATAGCTACAAAATAATTCAAATTTGAAATGTGCAAGTACCTTTGTAAAAATATCCACAAGTTGTTCTTTGGTGGGATTGTACTAGAGTTGAATTTGGTGGTTTTAAAATTTCTCTCGAATGAAGTGACACTAAATTTCAATGTGTTGTTATTTGATGAAATACTAGATTCTTGAATAATTTTAAAATACTTTGGTTGTCACAATTCAATATTGTTGATCAATTTTATAGTACACCCATATCTAATAGTATGTGACGTAACCATATCCTCATGCAGTGCAATATTTTACCTCTATGGATGATAATGCTATGGCCTACCGTTTCTTGTTATGCCATGACACAGGTCCAGATCTTAGATGAAATATATAGCTAAACATTGACCTCTTATCATCTATAGATCTAGCATAATATGAATATGTGTATCCTTGTAGAAAATATTTATCATTCTTCTTATACTCCAGGCCATATTCCATTGTACCACAAACATAATGTAGGATCCTATTTATTTCCTTCCAATGACTGCATGAACCTCAAAAGATAACTCACAATAATGTTGATAATAGACCTGGTATTTGTTAGGTATATGAGACTCCCAATCAACTGACTATAAAAAAAGCAGATACTTGAGGTGACTTATCATATCAAGACACTTATAACCCTTGTTCTATTGGTGTTGTTGTTGATAAATATTACATTATTTGGTACATAATAATGTACCCCCATGGTACCTCCATGGTACAATTGTAAATATGTAATAGATTAGGGTTGATTCTATAGTAAATAGAAAAGATGTACAACCTGATCCATCAGATCATAACAAACTGAGTTAATCTCAACCACTTAGATTATCCTAGTAACAACTTAGGATATGATATATTATTCTAACACCCCCCATTAAGTGGTACTAGGATATACTAACACCCCCTTAAGTGATACTAGGAGGTAGTGAAAAACAATAAAAACAAACAAGTGGCATATCCACAAGTATGAGTCCCAACAACAAGGCCTGATAAGGTACTCATGTACAATATATGCATAAGAAAAACCTGTTGGAGAGATGACGAAAAAATACTACTAGAAGAGAAGAAGAAAGGAAAATGTGTAAGGAGGAAGGAGAGGAATATGCCCTCTTCAACTACCCTAAGACAACTTCCATGAATAAGGGTCTGCAAAGGATCCATGAGATGCCTCAAAAAAGTAGAGAAGCCTCGTCATCGAACTGAATGAAATATTACTCCCAAATTGGTGCTTGTGACAAAGATCAAGGTTGTGAACCATGAAAAAAGGTCACTAAAGAAAACCCCTTGAAACCAAAGTGTCTCACAAAAAGAGAGTGAGAAGATAGGATGGGAAAGAACCACAAGAATCGCAAGGGATGTCCAAAATGACTCCACAAGCATAAGTATGTGGTTTCCACCTATATGAACACAATGGGCTGATAACAAGGTCTAAAACTTATGGAAAAAAAACAAAACAAGGGAATTAAGAATGTAATGGCACCAATGTAGCTATGGAACGTGTCCTTATGGTGACCTCCTCATCCTACCAGAATGCATGGGTAACCAACCACTGTAACCACTAGGTGATATAGAGGAGATGACTAGATACTAGGATCACTCTAACAAATGTCTTGGGAGTGTCGGGTTCAATCGAGAGTGCAATCCATGATACAAAAAAATTGAGGCTAAAAAACACATTTTAAAATACCTCAAAATTAAAATTGGACACAAAAAATATGTCTGGCTCATAAAACTCTTTCCAATGACTATAAACACCCTTATGAACAGGTGAAAATGATGCCTTGATATGCAAGAAAAATAATAATCTTCTTCATGATTTATATTTCCACTTCCATGTAAGTGTCAATGTGCAATAAATGCACAAGTGTCATGTAAGTTAGAGTGCAAGTGTGTATTGAGATAATGTGCACAAGTGTCTTGTATGTAAGAGTGCAAATATGTAATGTGAGGATGTGCACAAGTGTCTTAGATTATGAGTGCATGTAGAAGTGTAAGAGTCATGTCGATGTTGTTGGTATTATAAAGCCTTTACTACCAAAAAATATCATAGGTTATATAACATAGGTCCCAAACATAAAATAGCCATAATAATAAAGGTCAAGATAATAATATGAGTTTTTTTTTTTGCGTATATTGAAGAACACAAGCTTATACTGAGAGGGGGGGGTGAACAGTATAAGACCTCTTTTTACTTTTTCCTTTATACTTCAAAATAGTATACCTTCCCACAATATGAATTTATGAGCCTCTGCTCAAAGGAGATACCTTCCCCTCTGCTCTGGATATGATCCCTCAAAAGATCAACTGTCTCTACCTCTTGCCAGCATGTGGAACTCCTTTCCACCGAAGACCTCCTGTCCTCAATGCTTAGCCTAAGAGACCTCTGCCTTCTATGATCACGTCCACAGCAGCTCAGCAACTTGTACCAAACACAATCAGTCGATCTAGTACAAGTCTTCCTCTGTCTGTTAGATCTGTCCAACTCTTGAACAAATCAATCCTCTGCACACAAGCCTTCTCAAAGACTTGCCAAATCTGTCCTCAGGTTCTTCTCAAAGAACCAATGCACCTCTGTCCTCAAGTTCTCTGATAGAACTATCGAAAACTCAGTTCACAAGTCCTATGCTAGGACCTGTCCAAATCTGCTCACAAGTCCCCACCGGAACCTGTCCAAAACCTGCTCACAAGTCCCCATCGGAACCTGTCCAAAACCTCAGCAAGCTCACCAAGAAAAAATTGCTTAGCATGAACCCACAAAGAGAATTGTTAGAGACCCAATGTGATTCATAAACCTCATAGAAGCATAAAGAGAATTGTTAGAGACTCAATATGTTCTATACTTAACTCCCAATCTCAATATCAAATCTCATAGAAACATAAAGAGAATTGTTAGAGACCCAATATGTTCTATACTTAACTCCCAATCTCAATTTCAACTCAATCTCAATCTCAAAAGAATAAGATAGATGTAGTATGCTTTTCTCAAGAACATGAAACACAACCCAACAATTGCCAAACATGCAATATCTCATATAACAATGCTACTCATGTTCTTACCACAACCAATATCTTTTCTCAACCAATTAGGGCATTAACAACAATGCTTATAGACAAGGTTTAACCAACATCATTCAACTCAACATTAACCTTGAAGCATTCAACCAATCATCACAAGAAAAGGAAACAAGTAGAAATCCTTTTCCCTCCAAAGATATTTGAACAAAATAGCCACCAACACAATATCACCAAATGCAAAGAATAACTTGCTCAAATCAACTCAATGGAGTAAGCCCAATATCATGAATCAAGTAAAGCAATAACTTGATCAAACAACCTCTATGGAAGCAACTCAACTATCAAACTCAAAACAGCCAACCAAGGGTTCCACCAACTCAATGCAAGTAGCTTGACTCACAAACCCTAGTGCACAAAGCTTCCACTATCTCAAACCAGAAATTATGCATTCATCAAAAACTCTCCTTAAGGATAACAATGCATAAGTAGTCTTCAACAAACCAGAAAATAGGATTTACACCCAATCAAAGAAAACCTAGTTGAAAACCTTTTCACTCCAACCTTATTTCAGAAAACATACACCAATCATACTCATAAGAAGAATGTGCCCATACCTTATTGGAGTAGAAGAAACTTGACCCTTAAAGCTGTCACCACACACAACCCTCAAACTTCCAACCAAGTTAGGGTTAGAACCAAGATAAATGAGCATATAAAAACTTTCCTTAATACACATTTTAGCTTCTCTTCTTTTGAAAACAACCACCAAAGAAGTCAAAAACACAACAACCAAAACTTACACCTTATATCTCCATTTTAAACTTTAGCATAGCAAAAGACTAATCTCAAAAATACAACCAAAGAAATATCCCCTTATTTCTCCTATGTCTTTTAAACAATGCTAAACAATGCCAAAAATTATATCAAGAAATTAATCACACCTTAGAATGGATGCCCTTGAAGAATCCAAAAATCGCGAAATGGCTGCCCTTGACGAATCCGAAAATCGTGGAATGGCTGCCTTTGACGAATCCGAAAAACGTTGCACAAAATACGTTTTAACAAAAACGTGACTTAATCCATGCACAGCTCCCTTCGCGGGAATCAAAACGCAGACCTCCGCCTACGCAAACCCCAAACGCAGCCTATGTTGCCACTAGCCCACAAGGGGCTAACGAAGTCTAAGACAGACTTCCTACCACTTCAACGAACAAGCACTTTGTAAGTTTTTCAAACGTGAGCTCTCTTCTTTCACGGCGTCAACAGAGCATCGATCACAGCCAAAAATTAATGCATTCGAAAATCTCAAGAGGAGTTAAACCTTAGGATCCTTCCCATATTTATAGTCCAATCGTGGACTTTAGAACACGTTGGCGGCAGAGAAACGTAATTTCAAATTTAATCGAAATTGCTTTCTAAAGGGTTTAAAAACCCTTAATTAATTTTAATAAATTAAGAATAAAAAAGGTTTAAAAACCTTTAAGTATTTTTAATAAATTAAAAATAATTTCTCCCTTAATTAATTAAATAAATAATTAATTAAAACCTTGAAGGGTTTTAAATAATAATTAAATAATAAAGAGAACCTCCATTGGTTTTAATAAAAACCATTTAACTTGGTTTTAATAAAAACCTTATCCAATGGAATCTCTTCGGATTCTCTTAAGAAGATTCTCTTGGAATATTTCACCTTTGAAGCCAACACATCCTCTTAACATTAATGCCATTTCCTTTTGACATCAATGACAACTCATAGACAAGGAGCTAGGATCTCAAACCCAAAAATTGCCAACATATATTAGAGGAATTGATAACTCATCACATTTTTCATCGCCTCTTTGTTGGTTTGAATCCTACTCCTTGTTGCCACTATAACCTCCAGTTGTTTTGAGTAAATTTTTAACATATTTGACGATACTAGTTTTAGCATAGGGAAGAATATTCCTAGAGGGGGAGGTGATTTGGGAGGTTTGGAGATGAATCCCAATGATTTATAACAACTTTTTTCCAAATCGTACAGGTTGTACGATTTGCCTTGTATGTTTTGCAAAAGACTCAAAACTACTTGTACAATCTCTAAATCATACATTTGTATGATCCAAATCATACAACATTGTATAAGGTACAATTTGACACTTAGTCACTTTGCTAGAAGTCATTTTGGGATGCAAACTCAACAGTTTTATAATTGATTTCTCCAAAACCCTAGTTTTCCTTAATTGGTAAGTTCCAACTATGCAATTGCACTACCAAATTGGGTAAATGATTAGTTGTACGGTTTGGTGGTTTGGATGTACGATTTCACCAAACCCTTATTAAATTCTTCATTCATAGATTTACCAATTTGCACACCTTTATTCTCCAAGGGGGATTTGGGTTATCTTTCTAGTGCAATTACCAACATAGTTTTACAACATGCAAACCCTAATTCACTGCCATTGAATTAGTATCATCACCAACATTTCTAAAAATCATACAATAGTAGAATGATAGTCTAGTACAATAATAATAATGCACATAGTTAATTCTATAACCTTCTCCAGGGTTATGGATTCAATAACAATGTAATTCCATGGTAACAACATCCATCCTCCATATAATTATGGCCATACACAAAACACACAATCTGGAATTACCATCCACAAGTATAAGATAATTCACAATAACTCACAACTGTAATATTGTATTCATTATTATGGCTGAATATGTTTATATAATTATCATTGGGTAATCACAATGAACATATATGATCAACAACATGAATTAACTATCAATGAACAAGCCAAAACTATAAACTATCAATCAAACCTTAACAAAATGGAATGGGGGGTCATTATAATGCTTGCCCAAGCTGTTTCAAAGTGGTTCATGAGACAACCACCATTTACAACTACCATCCTTGTAACAATCAACATACATTAAGATCTTCCTAAATCTAGTTTGATTATTGTCAAATTAACCTTAAATGCACGTTTCATCTAATTTCCCTTAATTTCTAATTGCACATTTACAAAATTGTACAATTACATCCAATTTTACGTTTTATTACTTCTCATTTATATAATTAGACAAAACCCTACATGTGTAGGTTTTGATAAATCGTATAGATATCAAAATTGACAACTAGCAAAATTATGTAAATCTTGTTTTCACTTCTTTTGGGAGGTGGATTTGCTACCTATATTTTCCCTCCCATTTACATCATGAGATGTCCTCACTGATTCAGTATTCTTGGTCTTGGTCGATGGATCTTGTAGAAAATCATCAAGCTAAATACAGAGAGAGACACACTCGTCTCACAATTTGGTCGTGTAGCCATTGAGTTCTAGACCCTTCAACCCATATTTATTGGTCTTCTCTTCCATAGTAACCAAGAGTTGAACTAACTCCTCTCACTCTGATTCTCCCTTGCATATTTTCTCTATAAATGCTACTTTCGTTCGAGCTGCTATGGCTTATTCCTCGTTCTTCTTCGTGATGACCTTAAGATTCTGATGTATGTCAACTTCACAAGCTAAAATATGCTCATCCTTAGCCCAAAGCTCAGCCTTATGATCCATGATCATATCATTATTGTGCTTGGCATCTGTTGTCATATCCTCAATTTTGCGGTCTTTCTATTGTAGTTGTTCTTCAACAGCCTTCAACTGGTCCTATTTGGCCAACTATTCTCTCTGTGCTACCAATTGTTCTTCTAAATGCTTCGTGCGCTCTTTCGCTTGCTGGATCACAAGCTACTTATCCTATTATTGTGAGTGTAGATTATCCTCATAAGCAATCTTAATGTCATTCCATTCAACTTCTACCTTTTTCAACCTTTCCTCAACCTCGATCTTGCTGCACTCTAATTCTTCTTCAATCATAGTTGTTTCTCATCGATTAGCATCCACTTATTTCTTTTGTACTTCTTTGGCCTGGTAAATTTGTTCAATACCTAAGCTTAACCACTCAATCCAATGCATTAGGAAATTCAATTTTCATAAGGTGAAGACTAAATACAATTCTGGTTTTCATGATCAATCAAAACAATCTTGGTTTTCATGATCGATCAAAACATATTGATAATTTAGAAAACATATGGCAAACAATCCTGGTTTTCATACAATTCAATTTAGAAAACATATTGAAGTAGGATATCATATAAATTCAATTTAAAAAACATATTGATACCGTATAATATTTATTAACAAATCAGAAACATTCTTCTATGTATCAACTCTCTCCAATATCACCCAGTTCTCTTCAACCATCTCTCTCAAAAAATGGTACTTGATATCAATATGTTTTGATTGATCATGAAAACCAGGATTGTTTACCAAAAATATTGCACTCTGACTGTCACTATCAATTCTCATAGCCTTCTGCTTAATACCAACTATTGAACACAACCTCTGTAGCCACACTGCTTCTTTACAAACATGAGTTACTGCAATGTACTCTGCTTCTATAGTGGACAAAGCAAAAATTGATTATTTTTTACTCATCCAACTTACTACCCCTCCAAATACCCTAAAAACATAAGCACTCATGGATCTTCTCTTGTAAATATCTCTAGCCCAGTTAGCATCCATAAATTCTTGTAGATTTACAATATTATTATCTCCAGATTTTCCTTCATAAGAGATAGCATAATTTTTAGTTCCACGTAAGTATCTGAAGATCCTCTTCACAATAGTCCAATGTTCCTTTCCTGGATTGGACATATATCTACTAACTACTCCCATTGCATGTGTAATATCTGGTTTAGTATAGACCATTACATACATCAGACTACCCTCAACACTAGCATAAGGAACATGATGCATTTCTTCAATCTCCTCATTTATTTTATGATATTGTTTAGTAGATAACTTTTGACCAACTGGATATGGAGTACAAACTGATTTACAATCATGCATCCTAAACCTCTCTAATATAAATTCAACATATTTCCTTTTATTTAACCATAATTTTCTATTTTTACGATCCCTTATTATTTTCATACCCAAAATAAATTTTGCAACACCCAAATACTTCATGTCAAATTTAAAAGATAACTGAGATTTTAGTAACTTTATCATCTCCTTATTATTACCAATTAATAGCATGTCATCCATATACGATACAATGATGATAAAATATTCACCTTCCTTTTTGAAATATACACATGGATTTGCTTTACTTTTTCCAAGCCCAAGTGTCAAAACAAACCTGTCAAATTTTTGGTTCTACATCCTTGGAGACTGCTTCAACCCGTAAAATAGACTTCCTTAGATTGCATACCAAGTCCTCTTTACCTATTATCTTGAAGCATTCTGGTTGTGACATATATATGTCTTCATCAAGTTCACCATGTAGAAAAACTATCTTTACATCCATATGTTCTATTTCAAAATCAAAAGCAACAAAAATAGCTAACCAAAATCTAATTGATGTTAGTTTAGCCACAAGAAAAAATCTCACCAAAGTCAATTCCCTCAACTTGAGAAAATTCTTTTGCTACCAGGCGAGCTTTGTACTTCTCCAACTTTCCTTCTATGTTGTACTTCTTCTTGAATAGCCACATACAACCAATAGGTTTTCTGCAAAGGGATAATTTCTACAAGTCCCATGTCTTATTTTTATCCAAGGACTCTATTTCTTCTTCCATAGCCCTTTTCCAAGACTTATTCTCACTTGAATTAAGTACCTCCTTTACAATATTGGGTTCTTCATCAGTAACTGATAAATTAAATGCATAATAAAATTTGGAATGGCTATACCTTTTTGGGAGTCTTCTCACCTGATCTGATCTTCTCAAATTTGGAGTTCTAGGTTTTGCATCTTCAGCTTCCTCCTCACCTTATTCCTTTAAATATTCCTCTTCAGACTCTCTCTATAAATTAGGTTCTACCATAGGTTTTGTAGACATCAAAATATATGCATTTACAATTCACTACATAATTTGCATAATAAAATATATGCCTAGGTCTAAACTTAGGTATATTAATTCATGTACACTTCACCCACATTGCACACCATAATTATACATAATAATATATGCCTAAGTCTAAACTTAGGCATAAAAATCCTGTACATTACCCTATTTTCCATATTTTAATAAATCTGGAAAATCCCCCTAGGATACCCTACCTACCCACTATACATGTGTCTTAGCCACCTCACTACCCCATCTTGCCACATCTCATACACCCTTGTCCCCTTTATCCCTTAACATGGGATAACCCTTACACCTCACTCCACTTGCACCCACATTACCCCAGTTAAGTGAGACACCCTGGGTGACTCACTCTAACTGCCCCCCTCCATTTGGTAGCCCAGGATTGCGACTTGGCAGCCTTAGCTTGCCACCTCTCATTTCCATCAAAAACCTAAAATTGCCTATAAAATCAACACCATTCCATAAAGAAAATGGTTGGAAAATACATTTTCACACTCGTGAAATCACTACAGGGAATCGTCAACAATCATGGAGTTCGAGCCATCGAGGTCTCGGATCCGAGTTCACCAAGTTTTCTGCCATCTCTACACAACCGTGCATCCACAGTTACACAGTCCCAACCACAGTCCCACGGTTTCTAAATTGTACATCCATGGTTACATAGTCCCAACCACAGTCCCGTGGTTTCTAAATCACACACCTGTGGTTACACAGTCATAACTGTGGACCTACGGTTCTATAGAAACTGCCAAACTTGTTTTGGCTATATATTGCTTGTACGGACTCAGATTGAGCTAAAATTTTGAGGGTAGGTTCTTGACATTCTAAGGAATATCTCCACCAATTGTTAGGATATTTGGAGCAGCAAAGATCAGTAATTTATTCATTTTTTAGAAAGGCATTTTTAGTTTAATTTCTATGTTTCCTGCAAGCATTCCTTTC
This sequence comes from Wollemia nobilis, assembly GCA_028583015.1. Taxonomy (NCBI): domain Eukaryota; kingdom Viridiplantae; phylum Streptophyta; class Pinopsida; order Araucariales; family Araucariaceae; genus Wollemia; species Wollemia nobilis. Next base: position 3,020,238 of record JAQPPZ010000523.1, on the reverse strand, counting down.
AAGGGTTTTCATTTGAATTGATTTTCAATCATCTACAGGTGCTGCTGACTCTTATTTGTCTTCTATGTGTGTAGGATATTGGTATTGTAAGAGCTATTGAAGCTATGAGTGGCCTAACATTGGATACTCAAGCCCATTCACCAATTGGATTGGAGGGAAAGAAGATCAAAGACACCACCAATAATTTGATTAGCCAAAGGGGTTTCTTTTTCCTCTTTGTGCTCATTGTATCATGTGAAAGAAATAATTCACTTATTGTAATAATACCCCTATGCACTTGGGGCAAATCACTTGTAAAAAGGAGACTAAGGCTCCAATAAAATTCAATATAAAATTCATTTATTCTGCAATTGCTTGTCTTTCATTATTTTATTTGCAAGGTGTTGTCTTATTTTGCTTACAAAATGGTGATCACGGTGGGACCTCCTAAGGGTTCCATTTTATTTTGCCTTACTTTTATCTAGTTACTGATCTATGTTTTCTGCTTGTACAGGTTTTGGAAGTTTGGAGCACCACGGATCTACGGTTTAAAGCTGGAAGGAGCAGCGAAAGGAACACAGGTCTGTACCTTGTGCCATATTTTTAATTTTTCCTTTAGTTCTGGTTTTAGGCTGCATTTAAGTAGATTAAGGGTCTCAGTCCTGTATGCCTTTGTGTGCACTTAGGTCTTAGAGATAGAAAAATTTACTTAAATCTTGCATTCATACACATAATAACAAAGTGAAATAAATTAGGATGTACATATGCACAATAGGGAATAATCATCTTGCATGTACCAGGTTAGAAATAATCCAGGTATTTCTTTTTTAGGGTTTGGGCTTATATTCGACTTTGTTTTGTTGACAGAAAGGACCCACGCACCCGTGGTTGGATTTTTTGAAACGTGCATGTGTGGTTGGCAAACCGCATACCTGTGGTTTACCAAAACTAACCGCTCACCCGCGGTTAGCCCTGTTAAACAGAATTTGGTTGAATATTACCTGAAGTTGCAATTTTTACCCCTAATTTGATTTTATCTGTTATTCTCTATCTTCCTTGTTTTCTGCATTAGGCATAAAAATAGAATTGCATGTTAGATTTGCATCGCACAATAGAAAACAAAACCTTCACACACACATATCATCAAAACATTGGTCAAGTTGGATTTCATCACCAACCCCAATTCAGATTGGTGATGTTGGAATTCATCTCCTTCCACTGGCTTTCCCCCTAGATCATCCTTAGATAGGATAAAAGCACTCTTTGATTTGGTATAGGTCACTTGTATTCAAGTTGTCTCCAACTGTTGGAACAATTGTTGAATCAGAGTGGAAGAGCTAGGCGAACCCCCCACTGGGATTTAAGTGGTGTACCCTAGACTATTTTGAGAAATCATGCTTGGCGTTAGTGTTCCTGTTGGCATTTTTGCCACATTGTTTTGATTGTTGATAATTCATGCATAAGATGTTGAAGTTCTCACTCCTTTCCAGGTTTTGATGCAAAAAAAGCTAAGTCCGAAGACTGTCACGATATCGCGACAAAAAGCAGCATGGAGAGCATAGTTTCAAAACCGTCGTGATATCGCGACATGTCGCGTTATCGCGGGTCTTTCGAGGAGAGAGAAGCAAAAGTCAGAAGTTGTCACGATTTCGCGACGTGTTCCAAAATCGCGGTCAACGCAGTCAACGACAGCAAAGCAGCAAAGACGTAGCGAAATCGCGACGTGTTCGAGTTTCGTGGTCAAAATGGTCAACGGGGGTAGCACAGAGAAATTGTCGCGAAATTGCGACATAACTAAGCAAAGGGCGATGACGATAAACTTTGTAGCGATATCACGACATAATATTGAACAAGGCACAAAAGACGAAAGACGTCACGAAATCGCGACGTGTTGCGTGGTCGCGGCACAGTTGAAAGAAAAGTCATAAGGCATGAAAAACGTCGCGAAATCGTGACATTTTTTGAAGATGAGGGCAAGAAAGAAGTTGGCATCGCGATTTCATGACATTTGTGGAGGTGCAGTCTAGCAACAGTGAAACGTCACGAAATCGTGACATATTGGGGCGGAAGGACCAAGTGCGGAGAATCGTAGCGATATCACGACAGGAAGCGGCAACAGCTGAGGAAGCAAGGAAACGTCACGATTTCGTGGCATATTGTGGAGGAAAGGCAAAATAGGCCAGAATGTCACGTTTTCGCGGGTTGAGGGCTGGACCGTACAAAGCAGATAAAAATTGTCGCGAAATCACGACATGTTGGATTTTTGCGACACGGAAGAGAGCATTGAGCAGCAGCAGAGAAATCGTCGCGATTTCGCGACATGGTGTCGTTTTCATGACTTGGAGAAATGAAGAAGGCAGGTGAAAGAACATGTCGCGATTTCGCTACATGTTGAGGAAGGAAGTTCCAACAAAGGAGAATGTCGCGATTTCGTGACGTATCAGGAAGATAAAGCCGAAGACAGAAAATGTGTAGCGAAATCACGTAGTGTCATGTTTTCGTGATTCGAAGCAGCGAAGAGAACAAAAGATGAAGAATGTAGCGAAATCGTGCCTTGTCGCATTTTTGCGAAAACAGAGCGGAGAAAGAGCAGAATAGTATGGAACGTCGCGATTTCGCGACGCGTCGCGTTTTCGCGAGCTAAGGTGGCGGAGAAGACAAAGGAGCCGAACCTGTAGCGATTTCGTGACATGGTTGGTTTTCACGGTCCGAAAGCGATAGAAGTGTACGGAGCAGAGATACGTCACGATTTCGTGACATGTCGCGTTTTCGCGACCTGTTACAGTTTCGTGCCAGAAAGCAGTTCAAACGGTCCGATGGGGTTTTGCGATTTCCAATGATTAAAAGCACTCCAGAATTAAATGTTTTGCTGCTTTTCGATGCGGTCAAGGTAGAAGAACGTGTCTAAGCCACCAGAATTAAAGATTTCATTATCCAAAGCTGTTGTTCATGATTTTTCTAATGGTTCAAGCGTGTTTCAAGAACGACCATTTAATGAAGACGATCGATTCCTTGTTGCATTTAATTTCTGGTTTCTCCGAGGCTGGTTTAAGGGGATCATTTCCTTGTTTCTGTTGCACATTTTGTAGATCTCGAGGAAGTCCGTCGCAAATTTTTAATGATGTAAAGAAGCAAGACTTCTATATAAATCAATGTAGATCTCAGAAAGAGGGATCGAGAGAGAGACTTTTGCTGAAAGCTTTGAAGTTCATTGCATGAATAAAAGATACTTGGCCTCTGGTTTTGCAAGCGACTGTCTATGTGATTTTTCCTTCTGTTATATGCATTCCTAATATCCGCTCATATTTCTTAGTTGTTGCTTAATTTGAGTTCTGCATTTGAGTTTAAATATTGCTAGTGAGGAAGTGAGTTCTGGAATGTGATCTTGGAGGGGTTTTCTGTGCAAGGTTGTAAGTTAATCACGTTAATATCTTTTGTTATATGTTGTTTTTGTACTTGAAGTTATCTGTTGTTATTCTTTCCCGATCTGATAAATTCGGCCTACGGCTATATTTCCCATTTCTTTCCGCACATTTGTAATTCCTTTCCTGCAACTTTAGTCTTTATCAAACTTAGATTTAGTAAGGGAACCAGCCCTCTCTGGAGATTGGTCTGGGAGGCATTTCTTTCTCCCAGCATTTCAATGTTGGCCGGGTCTAGGGTGCATTTAGTGTAAAATCCTTTCCTATGGCAGATTCGTGACCAACAGTTTTTGGCACACCCGGTGGGACAGACTTCAGAAAGATCCTATAGTATTGAGGGTTTAATGTTCGCCTTCATGCCGTATAGTTAGAACATTTGGTGACTCTGCAGTACCCAGAAATCTCTGAACGCGGATACAGTGAAAGCTGTACTTCATGATCACGAGATCAAAGTCCAAAAAAGTTGAAAATCTTGTTGAGTTTTTTGAACTTGACAACACAAAAAAAGGTGAACACTCTAGGTTGGTTTCCCCATCGATTGCACAAATCCCTGGCATTGTTACTAGTTTTCCATCTTCTCAGTCACATACACTAGTCCCAATGGCCTAGTATCCTCAACCTAGGAAGTTCTCGGCATGGAATGGTTCAGGAGCTTTGAACTTATTGGCGCAAAATCCAGTCCCTCAAGCTGCTTTGAAAGCTTTGCCGACCTATGATGGTACTGGTAAGACTGCTTATGAGCATATCAATGATGTAGCTTCTTTGGCGGCCATTCATGACATAACCGATGAAGATGTGATGATAAAGTTGTTGGTGTTATCTTTGAGAGGTAAATTGTTGTATTGGTACCGATCATTGCAACCAGGCACCATTACATCATGGGATCAATTAGGAGAATTGTTGGTCAAAAATTTTCATGAACAAGCTGATCCATACTCTTTATTGCATCAATTTCAAGTAATTCAAAGGCACCCATAGGAAGAGATAGCTGATTTCAATGTCAGATTCACCAGAAGCTGGCAGAGAATTCCTGATGGTCTTCGACCTGCTGATGAGCTAGTTGCATTTTACTACCTCAGGGCGTTTAACACAGACATCAGTTGGGCTATCCGACAGTCCAACGTGACTACATTTCCAGAGCTGTTTGAACAAGCGTTAAAGGCGAAAGCTGATCTGATTGCTATAGGAAGGCTTCCTCCAAAGGTAACAATGCCTATCATACCTGATCTTCCTAAGTATTTGTACTCTGGTTCTTTTTCATAGCCCATGCCTTCCATGTATCCTACCCCATCATGGAGCTCAAGTGCGCCTCAGATTGCACCCATTCCAGTTCCTCAGCTTCCTACTTCAGCAAATCCCCAATTGCCTGCACCCAGCATTCCGCCATCCCCTGCTTCCACTTCATTCCCAGCATTGCCGGTGCCACCAGCACCTTTGCCCTTACCAGCACCTCCTGTGCAAGCTGCAAATCCTGATCCTTATACAACACTCTTGCAAGAGGTTAAATCTACCAATTCCGCTATAAGAGCAATGGGCAATAAGATCACATTGATTGAAAGGAAGCAAGCTGAGCGAGATTTCCAGCCCAGGAGATTTCAGCCTCCGTCGATTACTAGAGAACAAGCTGCTTCAACAAGCAAAGCACCCGAGAAGAACTTGACTGTTTTGGCAAATGAAGATGCAGTCCTCGTAGAAAGAACATATTGGTGTTCAACATGCAATGATCCACATGGCGAAGACACTTGCATGGTTCATTTGAACTATGTGCAGACATTGGTTGCTAGCTCTTCGGGAGGGCAAGTCAATATGATCTCTGAGGTAGGTCATAGCTTACTGGTTCCATCTGATGAACAAGTTTCAGTTCTCACGAGGACTGGAAAGAAGCCTGTTACAGTAGATCTTGCTGAGCTAGAGCCATTAAAAGTGCCAGCTGATTTGAAGAAACAAGTAAAACCTCTTGTGTCAGTATCAAAGCTAGATGCACCTGTTTTACCAAAAGATCCTGTTCCACACAGAGCACAAGAAAAAGCTGCAGCTACACAGGCAAGATCGGAAGCAGAGGAGCAAGCAAAAGAAAAGCTGAAGTACCCATCATTGACTAAAAGGTTGCGAGTAGAAGCCACTCAGTAGTACCAGAGCAGATATGATCCCCCCATTGAAAAGAAGGAATCTGCTATGGTTGCATACAACATTGTCGAAGAATTGAAGAAGATCCCAGCTAAGGTTAGTCTTTACGATGCATTGCAATTGCCTGGGCAGGTAGATTTATTGCAAGAATCCTTGAAATCTGTAAAAGATAGTGAGAATAGCCCTACCCAAAAAATTTATGCTCAAGCATTAACTTCTTCGATCACCGAAAAGAATAGACCACCCCCATTTTATCTGTCACTTCGAATGGAGGGTTGGATCGTGCATAACTGCATGATTGATTCTGGTGCCGCTACAACTGTCATGCCAAAGGCAGTTTGCGAAGTAATGGGTATGGAATACACACGAAGTAGCCCTGGAGTCTTGCAGTTGGATGGTACTCCTATGAAAATGGTAGGTGTAATCAAAGATGTCCCAATTGTTTTACATAGTATGCCTCAGATTACAGTCATTCAGGAGATAGTTGTGGTTGATTTAGAGCCGTATTTCAGTATGTGCTTATCAAGAGAATTTACTGCAAAGTTAGGAGGCTACCTTTCACTGGATTATTCTCACTTGGAGATCCCTTTTAAAGGAAAGAGAATCCGGATTCACAATGAAAAACCTTCCTCTTTTCATATTGAAAGGTTGGATGAAGCAGGGAAGACCATGCAGTCTGTCAACATGCTAACCGAAGAGTTAGAAAGTTCTGATTTGGTGAATGAGGTTTTGGATGAGCTTCAGTTGGAAGATGAGTTTTCAATGCTTGATTTCAATGCTATGTTGGAGACTGAAATTGGTTGTTATTCTATCACAAGTCCCGAGGATGGTGCAATGCAGGTACCCCTTAATCAAGATGATCAAAGTTCTGTCCCCGATCAATTATGGAAGTTGTATTTTGATGGGGCAAGATGCAAAAATGGTGCAGGAGCAGGTATTGTTCTAATTTCTCCCTCTGGCTTACAAAGAACATATTCATACCGTCTAACTTGGAGTTGTACTAACAATGCTGCTGAGTACGAAGCATTATGCCTAGGCTTGAAGAAGGCACGAAAGTTGGGAATTGAACAGTTGCAAATTTTTGGTGATTCTGAGTTGATTGTAAACCAAGTCACAAACAGGTGTGTTTCCAAGCAGCATTATCTCAAAGCATATCGCAATCAAGTTTGGGACCTGTTTGAATCTTTCACAGCTCTGAATATTCAGGCCATTTCATGAGAACTGAATAAGCATGCTGATCTTCTAGCATCTCTTGGAGCAAATTTTTCTCCCATTGAGCAGGTAGTAAAGAAACCAAAAACAGTAAGAATGGTGTATAGACCTAGTGTCCCGGATAAAGATACTTTCTGGCAAGTTTTTGAGAGTGATGAACAAATTGTAAACTTTTTGATTCAAGAGGCTGCCACTATCAAAGGAAGAACCTTGGAGCATGAAGAAACCGATGGTCTGATTCAGTTGTGAAATAATCATATTTCGAAAGGTCTTATCACTCTTGAAAGTTTGTTTGATCAGCATGATCGGTCCAAGAAACATCGGATTGAGATCGACAAGAAAGAGTATATGGAGCTGCAGTTGGAACCTAATAAGGTTATTAAGATTGGGACTGATTCTACTCCTGATGAATTGCAAGAGATCAGGCAACTGTGTCAAGAATTTTTTGATATTGTGGCCTGGAGTTATGAGGATCTGAGAGGATATGATAAACAGATTGTTCAGCATACTATTGAGTTGGAGGAAGGAGTCAAACCCTTCAAGCAAAAGCAGCGACCAGTGAATCCAAAGATTGAGACTCTCATGAGGGCCGAACTTGTGAAAATGTTGCAGGCTAAGATTATATATCCGGTTAAGCACTCAACTTGGGTCGCTAATCTAGTTCCAGTTCGAAAGAAAAATGGAGACATACGACTGTGTGTAGATTTTTGAAATCTGAACCGTGCATCTCTGAAAGATCACTATCCTTTGCCTCGCATTGATCAGATACTTCATGTTGTTGCTGGAGCTCAGCGTTTCTCACTACTAGACGGTTTCTCTGGATATAACCAGATTTGGGTTAGAGATGAGGACCAGTACAAAACTGCATTCACAACCAAGTGGGGTACTTTTGCCTATCAGCGTATGCCTTTCGGATTGTCCAATGCTGGGGCTACTTTTTAGAGAGCCATGGACATTGCATTCGAGGAGCTTTTGAACAAGATTATTGTCATTTATCTTGATGATATGACTGTCTTTTCACATAAACGGGAAGATCACTGTTCTCATCTGAGACAAATATTTGGAAAATGTAGAGAGTTTGGTATTTCCATTAATCCAAAGAAGTCAATTTTTGCAGTGAAGGAAGGTAAACTCTTGGGGCATGTCATTTCAGAAGAAGGTTTAGCAATTGATCCATCTCGAGTTGAAGCATTAAAGAAACTGTCGCTCCCTGCCAATAAGAAAGAGCTGTAGTCTTTCTTCGGGCAGATTAATTTTATCAAGAAATTCATTTCTGACTTTGCCCAGGTCGTTAAACCCATGACTGAATTGTTGAAGAAGGATGCAAAATTTAAATGGACGACTCAGAGGAAGGAGGCATTCCAGGAGATTAAGGACAGAATAGCACAGGCTCCTGTATTAATTAATCCTGACTATTCAAAAGATTTCATTCTGTATGCAATTGGAGAAGATGAGAGCTATGCCGCAGTTCTCACACAGAAAGGAGATGATGGGAATGAAAGGCCCATTGCTTTCCTTAGTCAGGTTATCTTACCTCATGAGGCAAGGTATAATTTCATTGAAAAATAGGTATATGTTGTCATGAAGTCTCTTAAGAAATTTAAGCATTTCATATCTCAGAGTAGGACAGTTGTCTATGTTATACATCCCGATGTGAGGAATTTCATCATTCAGGGTGAGATGGGTGATAAACGCGCTGGTTGGGTCACCAAAATTCAAGAATTTGATGTTGAGATTCATCCGACCAAGCTGGTGCGGGGTAAGGCCTTATGTCGGCAATTAGCAAAGACTGCAACATCTGAGATAGTTGAGTTTCAAGTAGATGATCTTGCCGAAGATAAGAATTTGGTGAACCTCTTAGTACAAGGACAAGATTGGGCTGAAGATCTGATTACTTATTTCACAACTGGCAGATGCCCTTCACAATTAAATGCCTCACAACGGAGAAGGTTTCGCCTGCAAGCTCTCAGGTATGTGTTGTTGCCTGAAGGATTGTTTTTCAAGAATATTGATGGCGTTATTTTAAGGTGTGTTAAAGAATCAGAGAAGGCTAGACTCCTGGAGGAGTTTCATTCTGGCATATCAGGAGGACACTATGCAGGTAGACCAATGGCTTTAAAAATTATTCGGGCTGGCTACTATTGGCCAACTTTATTCACAGATGCTTTCAGGATTGCCCAAGCATGCGACAGATGCCAGAGGTATACAGGAAGAGTTAGAAATGCATCGTTGCCCCTGCATCCAATTCAGGTTGAAGCACCTTTCCAGCAGTGGGGATTGGACTTTATTGGGATTATTGATCCGAATTCTTCAGCTGGACACAAGTATATTTTAACTGCTACAGATTATTTTACGAGATGGTCTAAAGCTATTCCAACCAAGGTCGCAAATCAAGGAGTGGTGATTTCTTTCATTGAAGGGCTGATTACACGCTTTGGCATTCCTGATGCTATTATTACAGATAACGGGACTCCATTTATTGGAGCAGAGCTAGCTGAATTTGCAAACAAGTATGGTGTTTTCTTGAAGACATCCTCTAACTATTATCCTCAGGGAAATGGCTTGGCAGAGTCCACAAACAAGAATTTGCTATGGATTTTAAAGAGATCTTTGGGGAATAACAAGAGATCATGGCACCTTCTGCTAAATCAAGCCTTGTGGGCAGATAGGATTTCAATCAAGAAGTCTATCAAGTCTTCACCATACGCCTTGGTATATGGAAAAGAGGCAAGGTTGCCTGTTCATCTAGAATTGCCAGTGTTGCAGCAGTTGCAGGGATTTCAGGATGATGAAGCAGATATGGATTCCATGGAGTTGCGGTTGGCTCAGTTGTTGCACTTGGAAGAGCAACGTTCTTTGGCCTATGAGGAGTTTGCTAAGCATACACAGGTTATTTCAAAATGGTTCCATAAAAATTCCACTAATCGTCCACTTAAGGTGGGTGATTTGGTCCTGAAATGGAATGAAAAGAAAGCCAAGCCGGGAATGCACAAGAAGTTTGATGCTCTATGGGAGGGACCATTTCGCATTGTCAGTGCTACTGCAGCAAATTCGTTTCATCTGGAAGAGTTGGATGGCAACCCACTTCCTATTTCGGTGAACGACTTTCATCTGAAAGCCTACATTCCATGAAGTATGAGTCCAGTATCACCTTGTACAGTTATCTTGCTTTTGTAAAAAAAAACAAAACAAAAAAAAAGAAAAAAAAAAAACATAGAAAAAAAAAAAAAGTATTTTGGATTTCTTCTGTCAACTACGGCTCTTTTTGCATGCGAGCCCGCAGGTACGTATTTCTTTCTTTTTCTTCTTTCTTCCCAGCAGTTAGTGGCTTCCTCACTATTTCCTCCCTTCCCTTCTTTATTCCCTTCTTCTCCTACTCCTTTTTCTTCTGCACGTAACCAAGCCACTGTTGTTGTTTCTTTTTCCCTTCCTGATATTCCCGTTTCTTCTTTTCCTGTTCTTCTAAGTTCATTGTTGTTTTAGCATTTATCCACGGTTCACACCTCTTTCATCATCTCTTCCACTTCCATTCCATTATTCCATTCACTTCTATTTCCCTTTCATAGCAGCTGGTAGCACAGAAGCACTCTGTTACTGTATCTACCGCATCACTTTCCCCACTCCACCATTCCATCATTGACCATTTCCATTCCATAGTCCTCACTCCACTTATTTCATTCATTTCCATTTTGAAACTCCAGGTGCTTTCATGAAGATTCTTTTACAGCACCTGGTCAACTAAGCCAAATACAGGTGCATTTGCGTTTTCAGTCAGCAAGAGTTGTTGCAGCAGTTACAGAGATGATCCTCATCAGTCAGCACTTTCTTTCCTGCTTCTACTAATTTTCTTGACTCTGTTGCCCAATGGATTCATGCCTGGGATTCGTGCATACAGCAGAACTGTATACCCCGCGAGCCGCCAAGAATGTTGGCATTTTTGCCACATTGTTTTGATTGTTGATAATTCACGCATAAGATGTTGAAGTTCTCACTCCTTTACAGGTTTTGATGCAAAAAAAAGCTAAGTCCAAAAACTGTCGCGATATCGCGACAAAAAGCAGCATGGAGAGCATAGTTTCAAAACCGTCGCGATATCGCGACATGTCGCGTTATCGCGGGTCTTTCGAGGAGAGAGAAGCAAAAGTCAGAAGTTGTCGCGATTTCGCGACGTGTTCCAAAATCGCGGTCAACGCAGTCAACGGCAAAGCAGCAAAGACGTAGCGAAATCGTGACGTGTTCGAGTTTCATGGTCAAAATGGTCAACGGGGGTAGCGCAGAGAAATTGTCATGAAATCGTGACATAACTAAGCAAAGGGCGATGACGATAAACTTTGTAGCGATATCGCGACATAATATTGAACAAGGCACAAAAGACGAAAGACGTCACGAAATCGCGACGTGTTGCGTGGTCGCGGCACAGTTGAAAGAAAAGTCATAAGGCATGAAAAACGTCGCGAAATCGTGACATTTTTTGAAGATGAGGGCAAGAAAGAAGTTGGCATCGCGATTTCGTGACATTTGTGGAGGTGCAGTCTAGCAACAGTGAAACGTCGCGAAATCGCGACATATTGGGGCGGAAGGACCAAGTGCGGAGAATCGTAGCGATATCACGACAGGAAGCGGCAACAGCTGAGGAAGCAAGGAAACGTCGCGATTTCGTGGCATATTGTGGAGGAAAGGCAAAATAGGCCAGAATGTCACGTTTTCACGGGTTGAGGGCTGGACCGTACAAAGCAGATAAAAATTGTCATGAAATCGCGACATGTTGGATTTTCGCGACACGGAAGAGAGCATTGAGCAGTAGCAGAGAAATCGTCGCGATTTCGTGACATGGTGTCATTTTCGTGACTTGGAGAAATGAAGAAGGCAGGTGAAAGAACATGTCACGATTTCGCTACATGTTGAGGAAGGAAGTTCCAACAAAGGAGAATGTCGCGATTTCGCGACGTATCAAGAAGATAAAGCCGAAGACAGAAAATGTGTAGCGAAATCACGCAGTGTCATGTTTTCGTGATTCGAAGCAGCGAAGAGAACAAAAGATGAAGAATGTAGCGAAATCGTGCCTTGTCGCATTTTCGCGGAAACAGAGCAGAGAAAGAGCAGAATAGTATGGAACGTCGCGATTTTGCGACGCGTCGCGTTTTCGCGAGCTAAGGTGGCGGAGAAGACAAAGGAGCCGAACCTGTAGCGATTTCACGACATGGTTGGTTTTCGTGGTCCGAAAGCGACAGAAGTGTACGGAGCAGAGATACGTCGCGATTTCGTGACATGTCGCGTTTTCGTGACCTGTTACAGTTTCGCGCCAGAAAGCAGTTCAAACGGTCCGATGGGGTTTTGCGATTTCCAATGATTAAAAGCACTCCAGAATTAAATGTTTTGCTGCTTTCCGATGCGGTCAAGGTAGAAGAACGTGTCTAAGCCACCAGAATTAAAGATTTCATTATCCAAAGCTGTTGTTCATGATTTTTCTAACGGTTCAAGCGTGTTTCAAGAATGACCATTTAATGAAGACGACCGATTCCTTGTTGCATTTAATTTTTGGTTTCTCCGAGGTTGGTTTAAGGGGATCATTTCCTTGTTTCTGTTGCACATTTTGTAGATCTTGAGGAAGTCCGTCGCAAATTTTTAATGATGTAAAGAAGCAAGACTTCTATATAAATCAATGTAGATCTCAGAAAGAGGGATCGAGAGAGAGACTTTTGCTGAAAGCTTTGAAGTTCATTGCATGAATAAAAGATACTTGGCCTCTGGTTTTGCAAGCGACTGTCTGTGTGATTTTTCCTTCTGTTATATGCATTCCTAATATCCGCTCATATTTCTTAGTTGCTGCTTAATTTGAGTTCTGCATTTGAGTTTAAATATTGCTAGTGAGGAAGTGAGTTCTGGAATGTGATCTTGGAGGGGTTTTCTGCGCAAGGTTGTAAGTTAATCACGTTAATATCTTCTGTTATATGTTGTTTCTGTACTTGAAGTTATCTGCTGTTATTCTTTCCCGATCTGATAAATTCGGCCTACGGCTATATTTCCCATTTCTTTCCGCACATTTGTAATTCCTTTCCTGCAACTTTAGTCTTTATCAAACTTAGATTTAGTAAGGGAACCAGCCCTCTCTGGAGATTGGTCTGGGAGGCATTTCTTTCTCCCAGCTTTTCAATGTTGGCCGGGTCTAGGGTGCATTTAGTGTAAAATCCTTTTCTGTGGCAGATTCGTGGCCAACAGTTCCTAATCACCATATTCATCGAGTTCTATTATTCTAATCCAAAAAGAACAAAAAAATCAAAAACCTCAAAATTACAAAAAAATAAAAAAAAAAACTTCAAAAATCTAAAAACAATAAAAAATCAAATATTGAAAACAAAATTTGAAATCAAATCAAAACTTAGCGCAAACTAGGACCAAAAACTTTGTGTGTTTATTTGCTTTGTGTGTTGTATTGCATTGTACTTTCATTTTAGTTACATATATTTGCATTTACACTTCACATATCATTGCATATTAGCGCATGGTAACAACCCATAGTCAAGCCAGAAAGTTAGCCTTAGTTCAGAGTCAGTTGCCCCTCCCCATGGATCCACCTCAGGTTAGTCAAGTCCCTAACACTTCGGTGGTAGGGCAAGTTAGTGTAGTCCCTAATGCATCCCAAAACTTAAATGTAGGGCCCTCAAGTAGTGCCCTTATTTTAGATGGAGACATCATGCATAGGGCTACCCATACCACTATTCCTGAGACCCCTAGGAGTGAGCCACCCACACCAATGGATGGTCATGTCACACTTGTAGACATGGACACCATTAGGATGTACTTGAGTGCAGCTAGAATGGTTTTTCCATTGCTACCACCACTTACCATTCCACCCCATACCATCCCATCATTCCATCAGGAAGTCACCTTCCCACACCCACAACAATCTAGCCAAGCCTTTGCAAATCCACTTTTTGAGCACACTACTACCACCATAGCCCATACCCATCCATCATCATCTAATCAACCTCCCATCATCATACCAAATCAACAAGTCATTTGCACCAACCCCCTTTACGAAGCACCCATCAGTATTGCTTCACAAATCCCTATGTCCATTCCATCTATAGCACCCATAAGCACCATGGTCCATAACCCCCCTCCTTCAACAGCAATGCAATTCACCACCTACCCACCATCAACAACCCATCAACCCCCCACCTTCTTCACCCAAGATCCATCTTGGGTGTTGCATCCCCCAACTATAACCATACCCACACATCCACTCAATCATATGTATGGTGCTCCATCAACACAACACACCATCATTCCACCATCTCTTCATCAACAACCACCATTTCACCAATGCACTATGCTTATTTTACAACAAATCTTGAATCGCCTCACAAGCATTGAGCTACAATTGAGTCATCATCAACTTCATAAAAATCACCCACCTCAACAACTTCATCAAAATCACCCACCTCAACAACCTCATCAACCTCACCCACCTCAACAACCTCATCAACCTCACCCACCTCATCAACCTCATCCACATGGCCAATCTCATCCAAATCATCAACCCCGTACTTGGACCCCTCTATCCGAGCCCATGTCAATCATCTTTCAAAAGTTGCAGGATGCAAAAATAATCATTTTACCTGACATACGTCCTGCAGATACCAAAATACATAAATCTAGGTCGTATAGAGAAGATCGTTATTGTCTCTATCATCGACAAGTGGGTCATGACATCAATGATTGCAAAGCCTTTAAAAATGTGGTCCAAGATCTTATCGACAAGGGGGTATTTTCCATTGAAAGTCCACTCATCACATCCAATCAAAACCCTGGTAGTCAACAGAACCATTGTGGGGATACTCAAGGTATCACACCTTCCCCATGCTCACCAAGCACAAAATATTGTGGGGATACTCAAGGTATCACACCTTCCCCATGCTCACCAAGCACAAAATATTGTGGGGATACTCAAGGTATCACACCTTCCCCATGCTCACCAAGCACAAAACATTGTGGGGATACTCAAAGTATCACACCTTCCCCATGCTCACCAGTCACCAAACAATTTGGGGATGATTAAGGTATCACACCTTCCCCATCAAAAAAAAAAAAAAAAAAAAATCTCCAAAGGGGTATCCCTTTGGTCAAACTCCATTCAAAAGGCCCCAAAGGAACCTAACCCCTTTGGTCAAAACTCATCTCAAAATGCTCCAAGGGAGGCACTCCTTTGGTCAATTTTCATTCAAAAGGATCCAAAGGATCCAAAACTCCTTTGGTCACATGCAATTCAAAAGGCTCCAAAGGAACCAAACCCCTTTGGTCACATTCCAGTTCAAAAACACCTAAAAAAAAATAAAAAAATATTAAATATAAAAATAAATAAATAAATAAAACACAAAAACATGTTCATACACATTACATTTTTAATACATCACATTCACAATCCCACTTTCATTGCATTCATACATTCCACTTCCATTGCATTTGCATATTCGTATCATTTACATCCATTCATGTTGCTTACCATATTAATTGTCATCCACTCAGGTTAGATAATTGTTCATTCACTAAGTCTTGTTGTCTTAATTAGGGGCACCTACGGTCTAGCATTAGTCCAATTTCACCATCTAAGACCATGTCAAAACATAAAAAAAAAATAGTTGCAATAAAACCCCATAGCACTTCATTTCTTTGGTGGTCTCTGGTTTGAGGAATCTCTAGGGGTTTTCGATCACTCAACCACTCCTAGTGATTTAAGCAACCTCCAAAAAATATGTTGAATTATTTTAGGACCATTGCACATATATACACTAAGAAAATCTTGAGTATTGGGAATTGATTTCAAAAACATTCTTGAACCAAACACAATTTCACATCTTAAAAACATCTTGTGTCAAATAGGGATAACACCATACTTGGTAGGAACCTTGAGGTGAAAAGGGTCATCCTTGCTTGTCCCATTATGCAACATAGTCCATGACAATAGTGGTTTTCACTACTATCATAATTGCTTCAAATTCAAAAAAATAGAGTAGTAAGGATAGGGTACAATTCTCATCACACTTAGGTTGAGAATCTGATTCCCCAAAGCTCTAATTCCTTTACATCACACACCACTGATTAATTGGGTTGTAAGGATCGTACTACATTTCCAGTCAGACGGTTAAGTAGTCATCCCCAAAATTCAAGAAATCAAAAACAAAAATCATGGACTATGGAGTTAACCTCCATCGGAGCTATAGACGCTTGACTGGTAGTGGAGTACGCTCATGCATGGTGACATGTCTCTTTTAAAAGAGACCTCTGACCGCTCATACGGACAAGCTAGCTTCTTGGTTCCAACCATAATAGGTTTACCCAATTTACTCAAGATGAGTTAATGAACTCAATTGCACACACACTGGTTCTTGATTGTCTCGGGTCATTACCATGCTCTTGATTCGGTAAATGAATTCACTGCACACACATTTGGTCCTAGAAGAATTAGGCAGCTTTAGTGAGTTTGTTTGATATCACTAGGATGTTTGAGTCTTTGCAAAACAACTCTAGATCCTTTATCCCTAAGGCAAACAAATTCATAAGCAAGTTTCCATTCCATACCACCATCATATTGCCACACATATATCATAGTCCATTTCATCCTACAAATTGTGGTCAAACCATAGTATCGTATTGGTGCCCCTGATTAAGCAATAAAGGTAAAGTATGCTTAACAATGGTCCATAACTTCTTTGAATGACAATTAATAAGGCAAAAGCATTCATTCATTTGCATACATCACCACCAATTGCATTCATTCATAAACACATTCAAAAAAAAAATCAAATAATCCATCATTACACATGTACATAAACAATCACAAAAACACCAACTAGGGGGAGTTCAAGGTCTTACACCTTCCCCATCAATCACATCAAACAATCAATCAAGCTACCCTAACAATCACATTAAACATTCACATTTCAAATCATCTACTAGGTTCAAAAGGTTGCGCCCTTTTGTCAAAGGTTGTGCCCTTTGCCTCACATTCACAAACACAACACATCCAATTCCATTTAGATCCTTGAGTGAACCTCGTATCTAGTGATATACTCTAGTCACCTAGCGGTTGTAGTGATTGGTTATCCATGCAATCCGGTAGGATGAGTAGATTACCATAAGGACACTCACAATTACATCAATTCAAAAGGATCCAAAGGAACCAAGCTCCTTTGGTCAAAATTTAATTCAAAAGGCTCCAAAGGAATCAAACTCTTTTGGTCAAATTCACTTCAAAAGGCCTCCGAAGGAATCAAACTCCTTTGGTTACAATCAAATCAAAAGGCTCCAAAGGAATCAACCTCCTTTGGTCACATTCAATTCAAAAAGCTCCAAAGGAATCAAACCCCTTTGGTCACATTCAATTCAAAAAGCTCCAAAGGAATCAAATCCCTTTTGTCACATTCTTGTAAAAAGCTCCAAAGGAATCAAAACCTTTGGTCACACTCAAAAAAATAATAAATCCCAATAAGGACAATAAATTATTGGCAATTCAATTCAAAAGCTCCAAAGGCATAACCCTTTGGTCAAATCAATCCAAAAAGCTTCAAAGGTACCCAAATTCCTTTGATTAAAAAAAAAAGTCAATCATCAAAACATAAAAACACAAAAAAAAAAATCTTGTGCTTTCTTTCCATTTCAAAAACATCAAACACCAAAAACATTTCCATACATATTTTGTCTTACAAAACCATAAAACAATAAAAACATTGCCATGAATATTTTGTCATATAAAACATAAAACACCAAAAAATTTAATATAAAAATAAAACAAAAAATACATGCATCTTTTGTCATACAAAAACAAAACAAAAACACAAAACAATCATGCATTCTCCAAAAAAAAAAAAATCCAAAGATATCTCAATTCCTTTGGTCAAAAACAAATTCAATAGGCTCTCGAAAGAATAGAAGTGTTCTCATCTCAACTCCCTAAGAAGGCCATGAGGTTGGACTGCTCCAAGGGATAGAGGTGTACCTTTCCTTCTTCCACTTAGCCTCAAGTGATCCTCGTATACAATAACTTATCCTATATACCTGGCGGTTGCAACGACTAGCAATCCATGCAATCTGGTAGGATGGATAAGTTACCATAAGGCCCTTGAAAAGTGATTCACCTCATGCAAAAAAATGAATTGTTATCATCTCAATTCCCTAAGAAAGCCATACGATTGGATTGCTCCAAGGGATAGAAGTGCACAATTATCAACAATGGTCAAAATCATAGTTGAAACAAAAACAAAAACATCCATCTCATCAAACCATTATCATTTGTTTCATCACTTTCATCATTTCATATCTTCTCCATCGACTCATCTCTTGAAGGGAAAGACAAAATCAACAAATTCAAGTTTCATAATCAAATTCAACACTCAAAACACTCAATCATGCAAATTACACTCATTAAAATGAGCATCTTTTCCATGATTGGGGCAACACAAGTTGACTTTTATTTGTGACCATCTTACACAACTCCCCTTAAAATGCAAATGGCTACAAAAATATTGTAAAACCCTCCAAATCATCATCTCACATCATCATCATCTCGAGTGAACCTTGTATCTAGTAATTTACTCTAGAAACCTAGCGGTTGCAATGATTGGTTATCCATGCAATCTGGTAGGATGGATAAATTACCATAAGGACACTTATTCAAAATCATTTCACATCATCATGTTCGAAATTAAACCAGGTTGGTCCTTCAATTTTTGAGTGACCTGCGTTCAAGCAGATTTGCCCAAGGTTGTCATTGACGCCTACTCCGTGGGGTTACAAAACATGGAAAATTTATACTTCATCATTTTGCATTAAGGAATTGCTAATAGTCACTAGGACAAGCCCCTAGGGTGATTGGTTCCTTTACTTCATCATCTTGCATGTCAATCAAACCAAAAGGTAAATTTACGACAACATAAGTCCACCCCAAACTTGGGGCATCCAACTTGATATTGATTTCCAACATTTACATCAATCACATCATGCATTTTTACAAACATCATCATCATCATCATCACATCATTTAGTGAACCTTGTATCTAGTGGATTACCCTATACACCTAGCGGTTGCAACGACTAGCAATCCATGCAATCCGGTCGGATGGGTAGCTCACCATAAGGAAACTCATTCAAACATTCAACATCAAATCACTATGACATTAAATCAGCTAGGTCCCTAAATATTTGAGCTTAGATGTGTTCAAAATAGATTTGCACAAGGTTATCCTTCAACCCCTTCCGTTGGGTCAAAAGCGGAAAACAACCAAAAACAATTTGGTAATAATCAGAAATCACTCGAGTATCAAATTCTCGAATGACTGGTTCCTTGAACCCATCATTTGGAAGGAATTTCTAAAGTCATAGTGGAACAAGAACTCCAAATATGGTCAAAGATTTTACCACACATTTTGCACATCAACGAAACCAAAGGTAAATTTGTAAGAACACAAATAATCCCAAACTTGGGGCATCAAGTTGATCAAAATGACATACATTTGCATACACATCCACATCATGCAATCATCCACCTCCTTTCATCATCCACATTTGGTCAATTGGCTCATGGGTTTCATCCTTTACCCATTCATCAATTGAGGGGGTAAGCAAACAAATAAAAATTTTCAAAAATCACCCATTCTTGTGCGTCGAGAAGATTTGAGTCCATTCATCCAATAAAGACAGGTGTCATTTGTTTTTGCACCGCATTGTGCTTTACACAACACGGTACAAAAAGGGGCATCTGTAGACACCAAAATCTAGGCATTTACAATTCACCACATAATTCTGCATAATAAAATATATGCCTAGGTCTAAACTTAGGTATATTAATTCATGTACACTTCACCCACATTGCACACCATAATTCTGCATAATAATATATGCCTAAGTCTAAACTTAGGCATAAAAATCCTGCACATTATCCTATTTTCTAGATTTTAATAAATCTGGAAAATCCCCCTAGGATACCCTGCCTACCCACTAGACATGTGTCCTAGCCACCTCACTACCCCACCTTGCCACATCTCATACACCCTTGTCCCCTTTGTCCCTTCACATGGGACAACCCTTACACCTCACTCCACTTGCACCCACATCACCCCAATTAAGTGAGACACCCTGGGTGACTCACTCTAACTACCCCCCTCCATTTGGCAGCCCAGGATTACCACTTGGCAGCCCTGGCTTGCCACCTCTCATTTCCCTCCAAAACCCAAAATTACCTATAAAATCAACACCATTCCATAAAGCAAAGGAGGGCTGGAAAATACATCGTCACGTTGTTGAAATCATTGTAGGGAATCACCAACGATCGTGGAGTTCGAGCCATCGAGGTCTCGGATCTGAGTTTCAAGGTTTTTGCCATCTCTGCACAATCGTGCATCCATGGTTACATAGTCCCAATCATAATATCATGGTTTCTAAACCATACATCCACAGTTACACAGTCACAACCGTAGTCCTACGGTTTCTAAACCGCACATCCCATGGTTACATAGTCACAACCATGGGCCCACGGTTCTATAGAAACTACCAAACTTGTTTTGGCCATATCTCGCTCATCCGGACTCGGATTGAGCTGAAATTTTGAGGGTAGGTTCCTGACATCCCCTAGAACATCTCCACCAATTTTTAGGCCATTTGGAGTAGCAGAGATCAGTAAGTTATTCATTTGTTAGCAAGGCATTTTTAGTTTAATTTCTATGTTTCCTGCAAGCATTCCTTTCAAGGGTTTTCATTTGAATTGATTTTCAATCATTTATACAGGTGTTGCTGACCCTTGTTTGACTTCCATGTGTGCAGGATACAGGTATTTGAAGAGCTATTGAAGCTAGGAGTGGTCCCTACATTGGATACCAAAGCCCACTCACCAATTGGATTGGAGCGAAAGAAGACCAAAGACACCACCAATAATTTGATTAGCCAAAGGGGTTTCTTTTCCCTCTTTGTGCTCATTGTATCATGTGAAAGCAAGCATTCACTTATTGTAATCATACCCCTATGCACTTGGGGAAAATCACTTGTAAAAAGGAGACTAAGGCTCCAATAAAGATTAATAATAAAATTCATTTATTCTGCAATTGCTTGTCTTTCATTATTTTATTTGCAAGGTGTTGTCTTCTTTTGCTTACAGGTTTTTCCTCCTGTTCTAGTTTTACTTGAACTATTTCTGGTTCTTTTCTTGGTTGCATTTTCTATTTTTGGAACCCCTTTTGTTTCTCTAAAGATCACATTACGACTATAAGTAATATTATATGTTTCTATATTCCATAACTTATATCCTTTCACACCAATACTATAACCCAAAAATATGCATTTCTCATATTTATAGTCTAGCTTAGTCCTTTTCTCTTTTGGGACATACATATAAGATTCACAACAAAAAACCCTTATATGATTGAGAGAGGGTTTCTTACCAGTCCATACTTCTTGTGGAGTTTTATCCACCAAAGATGAGGTAGGAGATCTATTGATGAGGTAGCAAGCAGTTAACACGACTTCTACCCAAAATTTTTCTTCTAACCCTGCATCGCTTAGCATGCTTTTGGACTTATCCACAAATGTTCTATTCATTCATTCTACTTCATTTTGTTTTGGAGTATACGAAGTTGTTCTATGCCTTTCTATTCCACAGTATTTGCAAAACTACTCAAATTTATTAGAGCAATACTCACCACCATTATCACTTCTCAAAACATTTATTTTGTATTTTTTTAATTTTCTGCAAGAGCCTTGAACTCTTTTAATTTATTTAAAAAATCAGATTTGTACCATAAAAAGGATACCCAGGTATTTATTGATAATTCATCTATAAATGTCACAAAATAGATGGATTTACCTAATGATGGTACTATCACAGGTCCAAACACATCACTGTGAAATAGATGTAAAATTCCTTTAGATCTTGTAGCACTATTTGGAAAATTTACTTTGGTTTGCTTTCCAAAAACACAATGCTCACAAAAATAAAAATTTAATGGGTAATCATAATTTCCTTCAACCATACCTTTCATTTTCAATGTTCGAAGGCCTTTCTCACCAATGTGCCCCATGTGTTGATGCCACAACATTATCTTCACTATAGGAATACTTGGAGCTTCTTCTACCATATTAATTTCCTCCATAACTAAAGAGTTATTACAATCAATATTTATAGTGCTAGCCTCAATTTTGAACAAAGCTCTTGTACGAACTTCTCTTGCCAACACTAAGCATCCATGAACCATCTTGCAACTATACTTATTGAATTCCACACTCACACATGCATCATTCATCTTACTAATGGATATAATATTTCTTGCCAAACCTAAAATATGCAGCACACCAAGAAGATTTTTAACTCTTCCATATTTTAACCTCAATTTGACTCTTCCTCGACCTATTATTTTCTGTGTTGAATTGTCTCCCAAGAAGACTTCACCTCTATTTATCTTTTCATATTCATAGAACCCCTCCCTATGAGGAGTCATATGAAAATAAGTGCCTAAGTTAATCAACCTTGAGTCATGGTGTTTACTTGAGCATGTTGCAGCTACAAACAAGTCCCCTAAATCTTCATTTGTAGTCTTTATTTCTACAGATGTTCCTTCATCAACCTTTTTATATTTGCAATCTCTTTTATAATGCCTTGTTTAACCACACTTCTAGCATTTCCTTTTGTTAGAAATAATAGATTTTCCCCTAGATTTTGTTCTTCTTTATTATGATTTCTTTTTGCTTCTTTCTTGAGAACGACCTCTCACAACCAAGGCATCCTTCTAATGATAATCCTCAGAATATTTTTGTCTCATTTCCTCATATAAAAATATTCCTACTATATCCTCTACTTTCAATGTAGTAGTATTGGAGATAGCCATAACTAGATTATCCTAGGAGTCAGGTAATGAATAAAGTAAAGTAATACACTTGTCCTCTTCATTCATTTTTAAATCTACAAAGTTTAGTTGACTTACCACAATGTTAAAAGTATTTAGATGTCCAGTCACAGAGTCACCACCATTCATCCAAAGAGAATACAACTTCTTTCAGAGAAAGAGTTTATTTACCAATGACTTTATCTGATATAGCGCTCCCTGCTTTTCCTATAACAACTTTGTTGTGGCCTCTGTCGATAAATTCAACAATATTGAATCAGATAAACATAATATGATAGAGCTCCTTACTTTCCTATCGATATTTATTCATTCCTCATCTATCGTTCCTGTTGGTTTTACTCCTGAGACTGTGATCCACTGATATTTATCCACCAATAGATCCTCCACATTGAGTTTCCATAACTCAAAATTTTATCCATTGAATTTTTTGATCTCTACCCATATGCTTCCTATAATTTTCCTTCATCTAGATTCTTTCGTGCACTGCTCCCACTCAAGAATCAATTTATCCTAGGATTGAAACCCTTATTCCTTGAACAAAGCTAAAACCTAGCTTTGATACCAAATGAAGAGAAATAATACCCCGATAAAAAAATTCCAAAAAAATAGTAATTGCATAATCAAAGGAAAAACAAAGAAGAAGAAGAACACATCACACAAAAATTTATCCTAAGAAACCCTTTCGGGAAAATTCCTAGCAAGAATTTTTTTATTGTATAAACTTGATTGTCTCCAATACAATAATATCCTTTCGCTCACTTTTTGCTTGCGATTACATATCTTATAAATTCATTACCAAACCCTCATGCAAGTGTTGTTTTATATACCAACAACACAAGAAGGGATTTTACAATACCATGGATACAAAACCATGGGTCGATATTACATTGACCCAAAAACATCCACTTGGGTCTAAAAATAGATTAAACCCCCCAAAAACATTTCATATGCTCCTCGAGGCATGATAAGAGGTGTCGAAATATCTTGGTGTGGTTATCCAACTAGGTGACCTCCTATCACCCGAGGTATTGCAAGCACAAATATGCAAAATTCAGGCAATAGCTTTATAGGTACTTTCACACTTGACATAGGTGCTACACCTGTTAGGTAGCATGTTGTGCAGTTTGTTAGGCAAGACCTTATAATAGGTATTGTGCAATCTATCAGGTACCTAACATAGACCTAAAGCTTATCAAGCAACACCTGATAATATGTTGCAGTGCAACCTATTTTGTAGGTGTTGCACTACATCGATCAACAATCACATGAGGTTTTTAAAAATCTATCAAATAGCATTAAAATTCAATATGATGTGTTGGTTGGTGTCTACTTAAAAGGTAACATCGATCAAGGTATTGTCAATCATTGGCTAGATGAGGTGCTAAACACAAATTGGATTTATATATATATAATAATATAATATCCAAAAGTTATAAATACTATTTTAAATCCACCAAGTTGCTCAAATTATACCAAAATATAAGTAAACTAAGGTGAACCCTTAGTTGCACTCCAGAACTATCAAAATGACTGCAAATTAGGTCAAAACTTATCAAATTTTGTAAAAACTCATGCAGTTCTACAATAAATTGACAAATAAATATACCTCCATACTAAGAAAATTCCAAGACCCAATCGACACATGATTGGATTTTGGTAGGCAACAATAGATCCAATCGACACATGACTGGATTTTGGTAGGCAACAACAGATCCAATCGACACACAATTGATGTTGATGATGAACCCAATTTATAAAAATCCTAATTGGTAGGTGCTCTTAGTGCTCTCAAAGGAATCTCACCATAATTGAAATCAAGTATTTCCAAAGGATTCTTGTAAGAAATAAAGTAGGGTAAACTCTTCCTATACTACCTAAGCACACGAAGGAAGTTGGAACAAGGGGTTTGATATCAAAGATACTTCCTTCTATGAATGGTATTCAGATGATGAAAATGCCTAGCCCTCATGAGAAACAGTTTGCAAGGACAACAAACTTACTCTCAATACTTCTCTTTCTTTTCTCCTCAAATCACAAGCCTAGTGCATAAGAACTAAGGCTCTTATACTAGTGAAAAGGTTTAAAATCCATCTGTGTTCTTTTTTTATTAGTGTGCAATATATAGGCACTAAAGTGCCCAAAATATGTAACCACTTCCACCAAATCATCAACGAATGGCTAAAGTGGTGGCATAAAATAATACTCGTACAAATATAGTATCATAGAGGATAATATGCTAACTATAAAATATGTAAGAATATCTTAACTTAACTAATCCTAATAAATCCTTCTAAATGCCAACTAGATGCCACCTAGTGCACTAGAAGTGTATGTGAGAATATGAGGGCTCACATCAAAACTATTTGCAAGAAATAAACTATACAAACCTAGCTAGGAGAAAGAGGGATCATGTGAGTGAACATCAATCCTCATCACTTTACCATCTGATGTTGTAGAGGTATTTGCCTAACCACTTTTTTAGGAGTGGAAAATCCTTGATTTGACCTAGCTTCTCTTGTGATATGATCTCCTTGTTTCAAATTGAAGCTATCCTCATGCCCAAAAAATTCCATCTCTTTCTTCATTTTCACTTTGTAGTCTCTTACCATGTGTCTAGTTTCATGATATTTACGACATCAAAATGCAATATTTTCATAATCTATTTGTTGATCCCATTCTCTTGATTTAGATTTAATCCTAATCGACTACGGTAAAGGTTTAGAAATATCTATGGCAAC
Source organism: Wollemia nobilis (assembly GCA_028583015.1). Lineage (NCBI taxonomy): Eukaryota > Viridiplantae > Streptophyta > Pinopsida > Araucariales > Araucariaceae > Wollemia > Wollemia nobilis. Next base: position 2,994,870 of record JAQPPZ010000523.1, on the reverse strand, counting down.
ACATATTCGAGTGTATAAAACATGCCTTCTCTCCTTAGTAGTTTGTCCTTCCTAGATGAATTCACCTAGAGTATTATCGATATTCTTCAAAACCTCCTTATTGATGAGTTGATAAGGAAGTCCAAAAAGCCTAATCCATATAGGAAGCCTTTTAATAGTTTCTATGTCCACAAAAAAATTCTTACTCCAAGGTCTTAAATATAATACATCTTTGCCCCTAAACGATGGGCCTCCATCCATTATTTTATCTCTTTTTTTGAACTCTTTAAAATAATGAGAAAAAATCCTTTTGGAAGAAATATCATGGACTAATTTGAGTTCAAACCCCACTTCCACTTGATCCAATTTTAAATCTTAGAAAAACTTGACCAATATCCATGAAGCCTACATATTAACCCTCTGGTTTTAAGAACTATTATATCATGCTCAATGGTCTCACCCATGATAATCACTTTTGGTGTAGAATATGCTACCTAGAATCGGTTTGCCATATATTTTCTCTTCATATTAATGCTAGCTAGGGTATCCATACTTCCAACTTGACCATTCATACTTTCAATAAGGACTTTCACAAATGAATTTGTTTCCATGTTACCTAGATATTCTTCAAATAAATCCTTTAAATTCTTTGGAACAAGAAGTGGCACTTGTTTCTTGATCACACTTTGCTTTCTATTTTCTACTTCCTTACTCACACTTCCTCGTCACTATCAAATCATACGCTTTTGGCTGCAGTGACTCTCGACTTATGCTTGTTGCAAGTGTGAAAAGGGTTTAGGCCCAGAAATGTCTAGATATTTCTAGGCCCAAGTGTGAATGCATTGTGTATTTGTCGGCAAAGTGTTGTCGGCATGATTTTTTGGTTTTTGAACTCCCTCGCCTAAATTCTTTCCTAAATTCTCTCCTCCCATATTTCCCGCCACCTTTCCCGCTTCCTCCTCATCCCTTATTCCTCCTCATCCCCCCTCGCCGACAATACCTCCACCGCCTCCTTTCTTATCCTTCCACCTCCCCTTCCTCCATAACCTCCTACTCCCTATAAATATTAGAATTTCGTGAGGTTTCAATGTAATTTTTTGAGTTTAATAAATATTATTTTTATTTAATCGCCCGATTTGGCTCACTGGTATCAGAGTCGGGCATGCTTTTTGAGGCACAAGCACGGAGGCACGAGAGCCGAGGTCGGGGGCATGGATCCCGAGGTAGGCATTGATGTGGATGCTGACTGGGCAACGACATGCAGTTTCAGGCAGGCGCTGGATGAGGTGGTAGTTGGGCATGAATCTCGAGGCAACACGTAGGTGCTGACTGGACAGGCTAAGCTGGAAGCTTGGGCACGAATCTTGAGGTAGTGACGTGGCAGCACGGGTGCAAACGTGGCACGAGCGAGTGGCAAAGAAGTCACCACATGGTGATTATCAGTTTGTTGATGTGGCACGCATGGAGGTTCATCATTCATCGACAACAGCAAAAGAGCGTTGGTGATTGCCCGAAGGCAATCGTTTGATTATGCGCCCGCGCGCATATTAAAACTGTTCCCATACCCTTTGCCCACTGCATGTGGGACTAAAATTTTATTTTTTTAAATGCTGCAACTTTGAATTGTGTTTATTAACGTGTGCTCTTCCATTGTAAACACGTCAGGCGACGTGGTGTGGCGGCAAGGTGTTTCGGTTAGCTGCGGCGAGGTTCAGGGTTCAAAACCCGCCGTAATTTTTTTTGTGAAGTTAGCATCGGGAATAGTATAAGAGGCACGAGGTGCCTTGATAGTCCATCCGAGCCGCGTGGTGTAGCGGTTGTACACCCCTCTTGCAAGCGACAGGTTGGGGGATCGATTCCCCTCCGCTTCGAAAAACAAAAGAAAATTTTTGCATAAAGAAAAGGTTTGAAATTGTTTTTTTATTTTTTTTAAGTTTTTTGTTAATTAATTTAATAGTTTTTTATTTATATTTTTAATTATTTTTAAATATATATTTAAAAAATAATTAAAGATATAAAAATATTATTAATTTTTTTTTAAAAAGACTTTATAAAAATATATATATAGAAAACCTTGCAAAATTGTGTAATAGCCTGAGAGGCAAGCATTGTAAAAAAAGGTGACGGGAAGCCTTCCGGAGCTGCCCCTTGGAACCCCGTTCAAGGCTAAAAATTTTGTGTAATAGCCTCAACGGTTGTAAAAGAGCAAAAATTGTAACCTCAGAAGCTCTAACGAAGTTTTCTTTTTGCCTTGATGAGTAGATGATCAGATCTACCGGATGTTACCATGCTTTGTGCTCTCTACTACGGAGAGAAACTACTGAAGCTTTTGATGAACGAGTTCGACGAGACGGACTACATGTCGTATTCAGTCAGCTACAGAATTCTGTTATAGCCCACCAAAGGAATCCGGATTCTGGATACGAGGCTGACTCAGAAGACAATATTTTTGGACAACGAGTGGAGGAGTCCGATTCAGTGGCATTTGAACCTGAGGAACAATCCAGTGAGAGTTATACCCCATGCTCTCCAGAGCCTGAGCCAGTGGAACCCGAGCCAACAGAGGCCGAGCCAGTGGCAGCTCTTGAAATAGTTGTCATCAGTGACGACGAGGATTCCATTGCAGACAATTTTGGGCCTCCAGTACTAGGCAATCCTCAAGAAGAAGAACAAGAAATCAGTGAGAGAGTTAAGAAATCTAGATTTGATTTGAACTTGTAATTGCTTTGTACTTCCTATTTTTTAGTCAAATCAAAGTTTGCTTTCAAGTAGTAGAAATGGCTTCAAATTCGAATCTCCCAATTCCTGAATTTAATGGTAGTGATTATGAATACTGGTCAATAAAGATGAAAACTATGTTGATTGGTAAAGGTTTATGGGAAATAGTTGAAGAGGGTTACACAGAACCTTCTCCTACTGACTGGTCTACCTTAAGTGTTGTTGATAGAAAAACCAAGAAAGAAGCCTAGAAAAATAATTCCTTTGCCCTATATCATTTACAAGCAGCCCTAGATAAAAGCATATTTCCTAGGATAGCATCCTGTATAACAACTCAAGATGCTTGGAAGGCTTTAAAGGAAAGTTTTCAAGGGAGTGATCAAGTGAAGCAAGTCAGGCTTCAAACTCTTAAAAGAGATTTTGAAAATCTCAGAATGCAGGAGAATGAGAAAGTAGGAGACTACTACGTGCGAGTCAAAGTCGTAGTAGATAAAATGGTCACTCTAGGTGAAGAGATTAAACCAGAGGTTGTAGTGAAGAAAGTGTTGCGAACACTTCTTCCTAAGTGGAATCATGTAGCAATTATTATTGAAGAGTCAAAATATTTGACTGCACTTTCCTTTGATGCACTAATTGGTTCTCTTCTTTCACATGAAGAGAGATTGCAGGAATCTCCTTCCACTAGCCACAGAGGTGATGACAAAGCCTTCACTTCACAAGAAGGAAAAGGACAAGGCAGAGGTCGTGGCAGAGGTCAACACAGAGGTAGAGGTAGGAATAGTCCATGAGGTGGAACTCCTAATAGAGGAGGATCTTCAAACAGAGGTGGAGGTCAGAATAGAGGTGGACAGCAGAACAGAGGGAAGCATCCAGGATGAGGAAAAGGAAGTGACAAGTCAAAACAAGCTTGCTACAATTATGGCAAACTTGGCCACTTTGCTCGTGACTGTTGGTCAAAATCTTCTCAAGGGAGCAGCAGTCAGAGTAGTCAGTATGGAAATTTTGGAGAAGAGGAAGGGACCTCAAATCTCTTTCTCTCATATGGCAAGTCAGATCAGAACTTGAATGATACCTGGATCTTGGACACTGGGTGTTCAAATCATATGAGTGGCAAAGAAGAACTCTTTGCTACTCTGGATTCTTCCTACAAATCCAACATCAAATTGGGAGATGACAAGTCATTGGCAGTTGAAGGCATTGGAGCCATGGAGGTTCCAACAAAAGAGGGCATGAAACAAGTAAGTGATATCTATTACACACCTCATCTCCAACACAATATTTTAAGTGTTGGTCAAATGTTAGAGAAGAACTATAAGTTGCTATTTGATGAGGGTAAATGTACCATTTTTGATAAGAGTAATAGTGATAGAGTCATTACTCAAGTGCCAATGACAAGGAACAGGTTATTTCCTTTAAATTTTGGCCAGCCAGGAGGAGATCAATTAGTAAATGTTGCTATTGCAAATCCAAGTGTGTTGTGGCACTTGAGATACGGTCATTTGAATTCAGCCAGTTTGAAGATGTTAACTTCTCAAGCGATGGTGACCGGACTTCCTAAAGTTCAGGACAATAAGGAAGTCTGTGAAGGTTGTGCCTTGGGCAAGCATGCTAGAACCAAATTTCCTCATGGACAAGCATGGCGAGCCAGTTATCCACTCCAGCTAGTGCATTCGGACATCTGTGGTCCGATGCAGACCAAGAGCATTGGTAACAACTCTTACTTTCTTCTTTTCATTGATGATTTTTCAAGAATGTGTTGGATATATTTTTTGAAGCATAAAGATGAAGCATTTGATTGCTTCGTAGATTTTAAAGCAAGAGTTGAAAATGAGAGTGGATATTCTGTTAAGTGTCTTAGATCAGATAAAGGAGGAGAATACTCCTCTAATGAATTTTTGAATTTTTGTAAAAAACATGGAATAAAGAGGCAGTTCACTACTGCCTATACTCCATAGCAGAATGGTGTGGCTGAAAGGAAAAACCACACCATTGTAGAGATGGCAAGATCTATGCTTCAGACGAAGCATTTGAGCAATATGTATTGGGCAGATGCAGCCAGGACCAGTGTGTATATTTTGAATAGGAGCCCTACTTCAAGTTTGAAAGGGAAAACTCCTTACCAAGCATGGTATGGTAAGAAACCGAATGTCAAGCATTTCAGAGTGTTTGGTTCACTGGCTTACTCACACATTCCTGATGAACAGAGGAAGAAGCTCGATCCTAAGAGTCAAGCATGCATTTTTGTAGGGTACTGTGAGAACACAAAAGCTTACAGACTCTACAATCCTAGGACTCAAAAAATAATACTTTCCAGGGATGTGATTTTTGATGAAGGGGGAGAATGGGGAAATCCCAAAATTTATAGTGATGTTGAATCTCATGATGCAGGTTCTTCACAAATTCAACAGGTGCCACAGAAAAGCAAGAAGTCTCCTCCTCCTCCAAGCCCAAGCAGACATTCGACTTCCAGTTCATCATCATCATCACCAAGTCCTTCTCCACAAAGGTCAGTTAGTTCCTCACCAATGGATATTGATTCTCCATCTAGAGGTAAGAGAACTCTCCAACATCATCCATCTTATCAGATGTTGGATACAAATTTTCAAAGACGATATACTAGAAGTCAAGCAAGTGAAATGGGTTCAGTTTTGCAAAGACTTGAAAATATGCATTTGTATGGAGATGATGACTCCCAAGAACCTCGGGGAGATGTAGTTAACTATGCCTTGTTAACTAGTGCACAACTTGAACCTTCTAGTTATGAGAAGGCTTGTACTCAGAAGATATGGCAAGATGCCATGAAAGAGGAGATAACCTCTATAAAAAACAATGATACTTGGGAGTTGGTAGAGCTTCCTAAAGGAAAAAAGTGTGTTGGATGTAAATGGGTCTTCAAGACCAAATTCAATGCTGATGGAAGCATTGAAAGGCACAAAGCAAGATTGGTTGCAAAAGGATTTACACAAAAGTATGGTATTGATTATGAGGAGACATTTGCTCTTGTAGCTAGACAGGAGACCATCAGAACAGTTCTTGCTTTAGCTGCACACAAGGGATGGAAAGTCCAACACATGGATGTGAAAAGTGCCTTTCTCAATGGGTACTTGATAGAGGAAGTGTATGTTGAGCAACCACAGGGATTTCAAGAGCAAGGTAAGGAGCACCTTGTTTACAAACTGAAAAAGGCACTCTATGGCCTCAAGCAGGCACCACGAGCTTGGTACTCACGCATTGATGGGTACTTCAAAGATTTTGGGTTCACCAGAAGCAGAAATGAACCCACTCTTTACTACCTGAAGCAAGGTAATGACATCCTCATAGTTTGCTTGTATGTGGATGATCTCATATTCATGGGTAGTAATAGAAAAGTGAATATGGAGTTCAAGCGCTCCATGATGAAGGATCTCGGCTTAATGCACTACTTCCTTGGATTGGAAGTTCATCAGTCAGATACAAGGATCTTCATCTGTCAACATAAGTATGCTCGGGACATGATCAAGAAGTTTGCTATGGAGCATTGCAAACCAGTTGCAACTCCAGTTGGACATGGGATCCAATTGAGCAAAGATGATGGAGCATCAAAAGTTGACGTGACCACTTTCAGAAGCATAGTTGGGAGTTTGATGTTTCTCGCCAACACCAGACCCGATATTCAGTATGTTGTTTCTCTTGTCTCTCGATTTATGGCTAGCCCATCTGAGCTGCATTTGCGAGCAGCTAAGAGAATTCTCAGATATGTGAAGGGTACATTGGATTTTGGAATCCAGTACCATAAATGTAACACTGTTAAGCTTGTAGGCTTCAGTGATAGTGATTGGGGCAGTAATATTGATGACAGGAAATCAACTTCAGGGAACTGTTTTAGTCTAGGATCAGGACTAATAACATGGAGCTCCAAAAAGCAAACTGTGGTAGCCTTGTCTTCTACAGAAGCTGAGTATATAGCAGTCACCTATGCTAGTACTCAAGCCCTATGGCTAAGAAAAGTGTTAGAAGAGATTGGAGAGCAACAAAGTGGTCCGACTAGAGTCTACTGCGACAACATCAGTGCCATTCAGTTGGCATATAATCCAATCCACCATAGCAGAACGAAACATTTTGATATGAAGTACCACTTCATCCGAGATATGGTGGAAAATGAAATTGTTGAGCTTCAATATTGCCGCACTTTGGAGAACGTTGCTGACATATTCACCAAAGCGATGGCTAAAGCTCAATTTTTAAAGCTGAGAGACTGTGTAGTCAGTTCTCTCAACTTTAAGGGGGAGAATGTTGCAAGTGTGAAAAGGGTTTAGGCCCAGAAATATCTAGATATTTCTAGGCCCAAGTGTGAATGCATTGTGTATTTGTCGGCAAAGTGTTGTCGGCATGATTTTTTGGTTTTTGAACTCCCTCGCCTAAATTCTTTCCTAAATTCTCTCCTCCCACCTTTCCCGCCACCTTTCCCGCTTCCTCCTCATCCCTTATTCCTCCTCATCCCCCTCACCGACAATACCTCCACCGCCTCCTTCCTTATCCTTCCACCTCCCCTTCCTCCATAACCTCCTACTCCCTATAAATATTAGAATTTCGTGAGGTTTCAATGTAATTTTTTGAGTTTAATAAATATTATTTTTATTTAATCGCCCGATTTGGCTCATAATGCTCGCACTCACTTTTGGCTGCACTCACTCTTGACTGCGCTTGCACTCACTTTTGGCTACACTCGTACTTGTTTTCGACTGCGCTCACTCCTAGCTGCACTCACACTCTCTTCTGGCTACACTCACACTCACAATCGCATGCACACATTTCTAGCTCACACTTACACTTGCTTTCGATTGCACTCACTTCCAACTATGCTTGCACTCACTCTCGACTACACTCACACTTGCTTCTAGTTGCACTTGCACTTGGTTTTGGCTGAACTCACTCCTGGTTTGCACTCGCACTTCCTTTTGAACCTAAACCTACACTCACTCTCGATTCGTACTTGCGTTCACACCCCCTTTTGAACCTAAACCTACTATTTATTAGATAAATCAATTTAAAAAATATATAAAATAATTATAATTTTAATAATATATTTTAACTATTAAAATTTATTTTATTTTTTATTACAATATTATTAATTAATTTCCTAACCATAATATTATACCTATGTTTCAAAATATAACAAGTTATTTAATATATTATAAGGTATAATGTTTAATTATTTAAAATAAGATTGCACAACCTAATTCAAAATTTTAACTCTCATATAACATATAATTTCATAGAAGTAAAAAACTACTCTATCATTTTTATAATCTATACATATCCAACGTGCACAAATAGAAAATAGAATATTACCATTTCCTTTTTAAATTTTAGGTACAGGTATTAAAGTGAAAGGAAATTCGAAGCAATTGAAAATAGATTTTAGGGAAAGAAATTAAACCACCTAATTATGGGCATATTGCTATAATGGAATCTTGTTCCACTATAATACCCGGCATGATATTCATGGTATGATACATTTTTTAAAATCTTTCCCGAGGCTGGCGCACCTACCCTGACACATGCACGATAGATATACACCCATTCAAAAAAACTAGAAAAGAAAACCTCATGAAGTAAAAAAACTATACAATTTTTATAATCACATATCCAATAGCTACACATGCACGACAAATATACACCCATTCAAAAAACTAAAAAAGAAAACCTCTGATGAAATAAAAAACTACTCTACAATTTTTATAATCACATATCCAATAGCTATACATATCCAAAATCCAACGTGCACAAATATAATATAGAATGTCACTTTTACTTAAATAATATAAGTTTTTGAATTTTAGGAAGAGGTGTACTAAAGGGTAATTCCAAGCAATTGGAAATAGATTTTAGGGAAAGAGATTAGACCACCTAATTATGGGCATATTGTAAGTTGCTCTTGTTTTCGGTTTTACACATTTTCGGTTTACACTTGTACTTGTTTTCGATTGTATTCACTCCCGCTTGTATTCATTATTACATTTGTACTTGCTTTTAGTTGCACTTGTACTTGTTTTTTATTGCATTTGTACTTATTCTTGGTTGCACTTACAGTCCTTTTAAGCTTAAATCTACACTCACTCTGAACTCACATTCACACTCCCTTTTAAACCTAAACCTACTAATTATTAGATAAATCAATTTTAAAAATATATAAAATAATTATAATTTTAATAATATATTTTAAATATAAAAATATATTTTAATTTTTATTACAATATTATTAATAAATTTCTTAACCATCATATTATACCTATGTTTCAAAAGATTACATGCTTTTTAATATATTATTAAGTCTAATGTTTCAATTATTTAAAATAAGATTCTACATTATAATTTAAAATTTTAATTATTTTTTAATATAATATATAATTTCATACAAGTTAAAAACTATATCAATTTTATAATCACATATCCAATAGCTATACATATCCAAAATCCAACGTGCACAAATTGTTAGTAAAGGAAAGGTAAGATGAATGATTTGATATTTGAAATATGCATTAAACTTAGCTTAGAAAGGTCTAAGCATTATATAGTTTACAAACAAACTATATTAGCATAAATAACGCTAACATAACGCGTCCCGAGAGTAGTGTGCTAACAACTAACCTAGGTAGAGAAGTATGAACTAACTACTACTCTAAAATATCTAACCTAGGTTTACCAGTAGATATTTAGCACAATAAATATCTCTATGGTAAGTAGTAAAAAGTAAATGTAATAAAATCTACCTATGTAGTATAATGCAATATACTACCTATTTTACCTAGTGGAGTAAATGGTAAATATCCCAAGTAATGGAATATTACTCTAACATCCCCCCTTATTACATTATTTGGGTAATACATACATATCCCTCTATACAACAATATTTGGGTAAAGTATATAGCTGTCCCAATACAGTGAAGAAGATGTTGATCTCCTTGGTTCTTTGCTCTATCACAGTGCTCTGGCTGCTCCTAAGCAAAAAGTGGGTCATTCCTCAATTTGTCTTCACGCCAACGAATGTCCTTATGGTAATCACATCATCCAATCGATTTGCATGGGTAACCAACCGCTGCAATCGCTAGGTGTAGTAGAATAGATCACTTCATACAAGGTTCATTCATTTACAATATGAATTTGCAAAAGATAAGGTAGCTAAGGTGTCGGTCGCTGCCAAAAATGCACCCTTATAAGTTCCCCCCTTCTTGTTGCAAAACATAGTGTAATTAATTTCTGAAGAAAGTGTGACTAAGGTGTCGGTCAAAGCCGAAAATGCACCCTTATAAGTTATCTTCCCTATTTACAAAAAATTGTGAAGAAAAGAAATGGATATCCCCCCTTAGTTGCAAAAAGTGTGCAATGCAAGAGTGTTGTGAAGGATTTTACAAATATTGCCTCCTAGACAATTTTACATCACAAAAAGTCGCTCCTCTCGTTACAAGTACTTCAAACACCTAGAATTTGCTATTTATGAAGCCTAAAAGAGGTACAAGCACCCCTTATTGCAAGGTCTTCAAACAAAATACTTATGCTATTTATGAAGCCTAAAAGAGGAGAAAGAGAATATGGTGTTTTTGCCCAAGGGACACATGTGTTTTCCCTCTACAAAATTGTTTTAGCAATTTAGCACTCCTTGTGCTATCTTTGAACCAGAAACAGAATCAGAATGAGACACTTCACAAGAAATATGGCTTCTGTGTTGTGCCTTTGCCATTTTAGTTTTGCTTGTTTTGAAACCAACATTGAATGGTGTCTTGGTTGTCATTTTTACAATTTGTGCAAAACTATGTTTTCTAGGCAATTTGATCAAAAAAGTTCACCAATTTGTCCTTTCTTATTGTAAGTACTTCAAGCATGATTGTTGTTTATGAAGTCTAAAAGAAAAGATATAGTTTGTATGATGACTTCTACTTTTCTGAATGCCTTTACAAGTTTTATCTCCCTCTTGTCAAGATCTGTGTTTGAAGGAAGAAAGGAATTATCCCCCCTTAATGCAAAGGATTGCTACTTTCAAGGTTCCCTAAAAAAAACTTGTTCTTTCTTTTGATTACCCTAAAAGAGTACCAAAATATAATTCACTCAAACAGATATTTAATGGCACCTGCCTTAACTCCCTTCAAGAAGGATGAAAAGTTGGAGGAAATTAAGCCAAACAAATAAGAGTGAATTAGGGGTTTTGTTGATTTAGGAGAGAATATCAAGTAATTTTGGCTTTAAATCTGTGCAAGGATTTACACAAATTTGTGAAATTTTGGGGTTTAGTGTGTTCTTGATTCTATGACTTATAATTGCAAAAGAAATAATGCAATAATCAAACAAGAATTCCCACAAAATTCTTATCACCTAGGTGTCGGATGCAACCGAAAATGCACCTAATTTGCCAATAAAGGTGTCGAGTAAAATCGAAAATGCACCTTTTAATTTTTGCAACAAAATGTGTATTTGTGTTGTGCAAAAAATTGATATTTTTATGTCTCCTACTTTGTTTTACAATTTTGCAAAAGAAGTACAATGTTGTCTTCCCCCCTTGAATTTTGCAAAATTAACAATTTGAGCACTCCTTCCAAGACAAGTCGACACACGACCCGCATTTGGAAGGCTTCCAGAACTAGTCGACAAATGACTTAGTTTTTGATGGACCCAAGGTTACAAGTTCTTCTCAAATTTTTGCAAAAAAGAATGTGCAATTTTATGTCTTATATCCCCCCTTGGAGAAAACAAATGCACACTTTGCCTTTGAATTTTACAAAAAATTTCAGTCTCCTTGTTTGCTATTTGTGCAAGAAAGAATCAAATTGCTATGATGTTGTCCCTCTTGTATTTTGCAAAACTAACAAGGTTGAGAAGAATTGTCTAATTTGCAACAAAAAAAAATTGTGCTCTTGCTATGTCTTATATCTCCATTTTGTGAGAAAACACTAGCACCTTTAAATATCAAAGTTGCAAAAATATTTCTTTAATTTTTTTAATTTGCAATAGTTAAGAAAAGTTTAATAAATCATTTTAATTAAGAATAAAAAACTAAAACATATATCTTTTAAATAAATCAACTTAAATATTTAAATAAAAATTGATTTTTAAAAAAATATGTTTCAATTTTAAATCATTAAAAAAATAAAAATAAAAAACTTTAATTTTAAAAAATGCAAAATAAAAAAATATTAAAAAAAAATTCCTTGGTTTTATGCCCGTCGAAGTAAAAGTAATACTTTTACCGCCGACGGGGCTTGAACTCCCGACCTCTTGGTCGGGAGCCTTTCCGCCGGGTCCCCTCGCCGGTCGGGCTACCAAGCCCGACGGGATATGGAGGGGACCGCCTTCTATTAGAAGGCTTTCTCGCCTTCGGGCGAGAAAAAAAATAATGTGGGAATTAATCCCACATGCAGCACAATGCTGCCATTTTCAACCTTAAAAAACAAAGGCGCTCGCCTTTGTGTATGATTGCCTTCGGGCAATCCAAGGGCCCCCACAATCATTTTGGTCGCCGCCACGTGGCGGCAAGGTCGAGTCGGGTGGCACGTGGCAGTCCGCCACGTGTCACCCACGTGTCGAGTCCTGTTGTCGGTCCACGTGTCGAGTCCTGTTGTCGGTCCGTCGTCCAGTGGCAGTGCCACGTGTCGAGTCCGGTCAAGGTCTGGCTCCGTGCCCAGGGTCCAGACAGGTCCACGTGTCCGCGTCCGACGTGTCAACGCCTCGGGATCTATGCCCGAGGTCGCGTCTCACTGTCCTGTCGGTTAGGTAGGTGTCCTGGCAGTCTGGGATTGGAGGGCCGCCTGCCCTCTCATATCCCGAGGTAGGGTCTAGGTTTTCGATCCGGTCGCCGGTGATCGGAGGGCCGCCTGCCCTCTCGGATCCCGATCGCCGATCGAGATCTATTTTTGCCGCATGGAGGGCGCTCCTACCCTCACGTGGTGGTCGGTCGCCGCACGGAGGGCGCGCCTGCCCTCACGTGGTGGTCGGCCGCCTGGGAGGGCATGCCTGCCCTCCTGTCGGCGTCGGCTCAAGTCCGGACGTCGTCGCCTGGGAGGGCGCGCCCTCTTGTCGGCGTCGGCTGAGGTCCGAACGTCGAAGGCCCTCCTCGGTGAGCCGGTCGATCACCGGTTATGGGCCGCCGATCGCCGGAGCCGGTTGTCAGCCGAGCTGCTGGTCGTCGGAGTCTATCTTCGATGGTCGATCGAGCAGCTTGTCGACGGAGGCCTAGATCTGGTGGCCTCCTATGGGCGGGCTCGCCTGATGTGGCTGAGCCACCTCAAATGCCTGCCTGCTCGGTATTTTTGGGCCCGAGTAAGGTAAGGCAAATAAAATCTAACCCAAACTTAGGAATTCAGAATTAATGAATTTGCATAACAAATTAAATCAAACCCTGCGCGTCGCCTTCTCCAGTGGAACGAGATCTGCTCTCGTCTTCTCCACTTGGAACGAGCGCCTCCTCCCTGGCTCTGATGCCAATGTTAGGAAGAAAAAAAGAGGGGGGGGGGGGGGGAGGGGGGAGAGAGTTGGGGGGGGGGGGGGGTTGATACAATGTTAAAGGAAAGGTAAGATGAATGATTTGATATTTGAAATATGCATTAACCTTAGCTTAGAAAGGTCTAAGCATTATATAGTTTACAAACAAACTATATTAGCATAAATAACGCTAACATAACGCGTCCCGAGAGTAGTGTGCTAACAGCTAACCTAGGTAGAGAAGTATGAACTAACTACTACTCTAAAATATCTAACCTAGGTTTACCAGTAGATATTTAGCACAGTAAATATCTCTATGGTAAGTAGTAAAAAGTAAATGTAATAAAATCTACATATGTAGTATAATGCAATATACTACCTATTTTACCTAGTGGAGTAAATGGTAAATATCCCAAGTAATGGAATATTACTCTAACACAAATAAAATATAGAATGTCAAGACGAGGTATTAAAGTGAAAGGAAATTGCAAGCAATTGGAAATAGATTTTAGGGAAAGAGATTAGGCCACCTAATTATGGGCATATTGCTGTAATGGAATCTTGTTCCACTATAATACCCGACATGATATTCATGGTATGATACGATTTTTTAAATATTTTCTGAAGTTGGCGCACCTCCCCTGACACATGCACGACATACATAAAACCACTCAAAAAAACAAAAACAAAAAAAATGATTACAAATTGGAAGTATTTAACTCCAATATATGCACGGTGCACCTGACAACAGATTGCAGTACAACCAGTTCAGTAGGTGTTGTGTTGCATCGGTCGACGACCACGTGAGGTTATTAAAAAATCTGTCCAATAACATCAAAATTCGATAACGACGCGTTGGCTGGCGTCTGCCAAAAGTAACGTCGATAACGTCGATCGACGCTATCGATCGTGGGCTAGATGAAGTACCAAAAAAAAATTGAAAATATATATAATAAAATAATATAATATCAAACGACATAAATATTATTTTAAATCTATTAATTTGTTTAAATTGTATCAAAATAGAAGTAAATTAAGGTGAACCTTTAGTTACACTTCAAAACTCTTAAAATTACTCCAAAATAGTTCAAAATTTACCAAATTTTATAGAAACTCATGCGGTTACGCAACAAATTGATATATATATATATATATATATATATATATATATATATATATATATATATAAGCAAATTTTAAGATCTAATCAACACATGATTGGATTTTGGCAGGCAACACTAGATCCAGTCGACGCACAACCGACGTTGGTGACAAAACCAATTTACAAAACTCCTAATTAGTAGGTGCTCCTGGTGCTCTCAAAAGGATATCATCATAATTGAAATCAAGTCCTACCAAAGGATTTTTGTAAGAAAGAAAACATGGTAAACTCTTCTTATACTACCTAGGCATACGAAGGAAGTTGGAACAAGGGGTTTGATGTCAAAGAAACTTCCTTTGACGAATGGTCTTCAAATGTCGAAGAGGCCTAATCCTCATGAGAAACAGTTTGCAAGGACAACAAACTTACTCTCAATACTTTTCTTTCTTTTCTCCTCAACTCTTAAGCCCAATGCATAAGAACTAAGGCTCTGATACCAGTAAAAAGGTTGAAAATCCAACTGTGTTCTTTATTCATGAGTGTGCAATATATAGGCACTAAAGTGCCCAAAATACATAACCACTTCCACCAAATCATCAACGAATGGCTAAAGTGGTGGCATAAAATAATGCTTATACAAATATAAAAACATAGAGGATAATATGCTAACTATAAATAATGCAAGAATATCTTAACTTAACTAATCCTAACTAATCCTTCTAAATGCTAACTAACTTCCACCTAGTGCACTAGAAGTGTATGTGATAACATGAGGGCTCACATCACAATTATTTGTAAGAAATAAACTATACAAACCTAGTTAGGAGAAAGAGGGATCATGTGAGTGAACATCAATCCTCATCACTTTGGCATCTGATGTTGTAGAGAGATTTTTCTAGCCACTTTATTAGGAGTGGAAAATCCTTGATTTGACCTAACTTCTCCTGTGATATGGTCTTCTTGTTTCAAATTGAAGCTACCCTCATGCCCAAAAAATTCCATCTCTTTCTCCATTTTTACTTTGTAGTCTCTTGCCATGTATCTAGTTTCATGACATTTGCAACATCGGGATGCAATATTTTCATAATCCAATTGTTGATCTTAGTCTTTTGATTCAGATTTAATCATAATCGACTACGGTTAAGGTTTAGAAATATCCATGGCAACACATATTGAGTGTATAAAACATACCTTCTCTCCTTAGTAGTTGGTCCCTCCTAGATGAATTCACCTAGAGTATTACCAATATTCTTCAAAAGCTCCTTATTGATGAGTTGATAAGGAAGTCCAAAAAGCCTAATCCATACAAGAATCCTTTTAATAGTTTCTGTGTCCACAAAATATTTCTTACTCCAAGGTCTTATATATAATGCATCTTTACCCCTAAACCACGAGCCTCCGTCCATTATTTTATCCCTTATTTCTGAACTCTTGAAAATAATGAGAAAATTCTTTTGAAAGAAATGTCATGGAGTCATTTGAATTCAAACCCCACTTCCACTTGATCCAATTTTGAATCTCAGAAAAACTTGACCAATATCCATGAAACTTATATATTAACCCTTTGGTTTTAAAAACCATTATATCATGCTCAATTATCTCATCCTTGATAATCACTTTTGGTGTAGAATCTACTACCTGGATTGGGTTTGCCATAGATTCACTCTTCCTCTTAATGCTAGCTAGGGCATCCATACTTCCAACTTGACCATTCATACTTTCAATAAGGACTTTAACAAATGACATTGTTTTCATGTTACCTAGATATTCTTCAAATAAATCCTTTACTTCAGAACAAGAAGTGGAACTTGTTTCGTAATCACACTTTGCTTTCTACTTTTTGCTTCCTTGCTCACACTTCTTCCTCACTCTTGGATCATGCGTTTTTGGTTATACTCACTCCCAGCTTATGCTCGCACTCACTTTCGGCTGCACTCACTCCTGACTGCACTCGCACTCACTTTCGGATACACTTGTACTTGCTTCTGATTGCACTCACTCCTTGCTTGCACTCACACTCTCTTTTGGCTACACTCACACTCCCTCCTGACTCACGTTTTCTTTCGACTGCACACATTCTTGGCTAACTCACTCTCGACTATGCTTACACTCACTCTCGACTATGCTTACACTCACTCCTGACTACACTCACATTCACTTCCGACTGTACTTGCACTTGTTTTTAGTTGCATTCACTCCTCGTTCATGCTCGTACTCTCTTTTGAACCTAAACCTACTATTTATTAGATAAATCAATTTAAAATATACATAAAATAATTATAATTTTAATAATATATTTTAATTTTTATTACAATATTATTAATAAATTTCTTAATTATGTTGTAAAATATAAAATATTTTTTAATATATTATAACGTCTAATTATGTTTCAAAAGATAAGATATTTTTTAATATATTATAACGTCCAATATTTCAATTATTTAAAATAAGATTGTATAACATAATTCAAAAAATTAACTAACCTCTCATATGATATATAATTTCATAAAAGTAAAAAACTTCTATGAAATAAAAAAAAAAAACAAAAAACAAAAAAAACAGAACTACTCTCTCATTTTTATGATCACATATCCAACAACTATACATATCCAAAATCCAACGTGCCGAGATAGAATATAGAATGTCACCCTTTACTTAAATATTATAAGTTTTTAGATTTTAGGAAGAGGTATTAAAGGGAAAGGAAATTCCAAGCAATCGGAAATAGAGTTTAGGGAAAGAGATTAGGCCACCTAATTATGGACAAATTGCTATAATGGAATCTTGTTCCACTATAATACCCCGCATGATATTCATGGTATGATACGTTTTTCAAAATCTTTGCTGAGGCTAGTGCACCTGCCCTGACACATGCACGACAGACATACAACCATTTAAAAAAAACAAAACAAAAAAAACTATTACAGACTGAATTACTTCCAGTTTTTAACTCCAATATATGCAAGATGCAAAACAGAACTCCCCCAACCTGTTTCATTCATTAAACAAGAGACTTCATATAGTCCATATTTTTCGGGTGATCACCCGTGACAACAAGACGTTCTGCGACGACTGGCTAACTGAGCGGTGCCGACAGTACACGAAGTAAATATATTTTTTACGAAAATCTATGAAAACTATTCACAGAGTGGTCTTCCTGGACGTGTCCGGGATAATTCAGCAAATTCACGTGACCTTCGACGTGGAACACGGCCCTCATATAATTAAGAATCAAAGTCTAAAGCATTCAATAAAAACAAGCTTCCTCCTCCCTTAAGAGCCATTCAATAAAAACAAGCTTCCTCCTCCCTTAAGAGCCACAGCCTTGAGACATGGGAAAAGGTAAAGGAAGCTTCATGGCCGACTGGAACAACTTTGTTCGTCAGAATCCCATGACCGATCGGTTTCCAGTGAAGAAATTTCACCACGTCGAGTTCTGGTGCGGCGACGCCACCAACACTCACTGCCGTTTCTCGTGGGCTCTCGGCATGCCATTGGTCGCAAAGTCCGACCAAACCACCGGCAACCAGACCTACTGCAGTTTTGTCCTTCAATCCAACGACCTTGTTTTTGTATTCACGGCGCCCTATTCCTCCAAAATCGATCAGAGCACGACCCGCACGCCCCACCCGTCCTTCCATTCCGAGGAGGCGTTCACGTTTTTCGCCAAGCACGGGTTGGCCGTTCGAGCCCTGGGACTCCTCGTCGATGACGCAGAAGAAGCCTTTAACAAAAGTGTCGACAACGGGGCCGTTCCGGTACTGAGACCCCACGTTTTAGTGGACGAGGCCACCGGCGGAAAGGCTTGCATTTCAGAGGTGACACTCTTTTCCGATCTCGTTTTGCGCTATGTCAGTCAGCATGAATTCCATGGCCCCTTTTTGCCTAATTACGAGCCCGTCCAGTCCGTTCTGCCGTCAGGTGGACTGCTTCGGCTGGACCACGCTGCTGCAAATGTGGACAATTTGGATGATTCCATTAAATATTTGATCGGATTTACGGGATTTCACCGCTTTGCGGAGTTTACGGCGGAGGAGGTAGGAACCACGGAGAGCGGATTTAATTCCATTGCTTTGGCGAGCAATAACGAAATGGCGTTGTGGGTAATGGCAGAGCCTGTGTTTGGCACGAAGAGGAAATCCCAGACTCAGATTTATTTGGAGCACAACGAGGGCCCCGGCGTGCAACATCTGGCTCTCATGTGCGTTGATATATTCTCCACCGTGAAGGAGATGCGCATGCGGAGCGATATTGGGGGGTTTGAGTTCATGCCGAAGCCCCCTCCGGCTTATTATAAGAATCTGCACAACAGGGTTGGGGACGTGTTGACAGAGAAGCAGATGGAGGAGTGCGAGGAATATGGGATTTTGGTTGATAGGGACGATCAGGGAGTACTCATGCAAATTTTCACAAAGCCTGTTGGAGATAGGTAAGCATCTTTATTTTGATTTTAGCAGCATTCACTTATTTTTGAAAATAAATTTGTAGATGTGGGTTTCTATGTCTGAGCATGCCCCGATCAGTTCGTTTTCCGATGGATTCCTGACTAGTGTGGGATTTCGATTTGATTTAGTTTGTTGATTGTATTTTGGATGTTGGGTTTATAAATCGTGGGGCATGTAGTGTAATTGTTGTGGAATTTTAAATGTGTGTACAGGCCTACCATCTTTATTGAGATAATTTAACGACTGGGCTGTATGATGACCGATGAAAATGGGAAACCCTATCAAAAGGGTGGGTGCGGAGGATTTGGCAAAGGCAACGTCTCCGAACTGTTCAAAGCCGTTGAGGAATATCAAAAAACGCTTCAAGGAAGATCCCTCGCTTAGGCTTCTCAGCGGTAATCCCTGGTATCAGATCATAAGGAAGATCCCTCGCTTAGGCTTCTCAGCGGTAATCCCTGGTATCAGATCATAAGGAAGATCCCTCGCTTAGGCTTCTCAGCTGTAATCCCTGGTATCAGATCGTAATGGCTAACAAGTATATCGACTGTTACGAATCGAGTTTGAAGTTCATGAATTTTAACTTTGGCGGTACAAGGAGGCGACCATTCGATATGCATTATACCTCTTGTTTATGATTAGTATTATATACTTGGATGTGGCTTGCTTGTCATTTGTTTTTGTACTTCAAATGTCGAAAAATTGATTTAAATTTTTGGAGTACCCACTTGTAAGGTAGTTTAAAATGAATTCATTTGGTATTGCATGGTCCAAATTTATGAGGCGTTCTTAAATATAAATATAAATATAAATATATATTTATTTATAAGAAGTAGGATTGTTTAAAAATTATATATTCATATATATACTTTATCACTTTTCAAATTTTAAAAATTATGTTGTATATATATATATATATATATATATATATATATATATGTGAGAGAAAAAAACTTATATAATGAATAACGGAGGTCGCTTTGGTTTCGACGCTCTGAAACTTTTTGAGTGGTAGGCCTTTTGTTCTTCCACTCTGGATCTGGCTGCTAGTCATGCTTAGTTCTCTGTTGTGGCCCGTGTCCAGGGTGTTTTGCTTGTTGGGGGTCTTGTTGGTTGCGTTTCATGGGTCGTTGTCAGTTTTGGGGACTTGGTTGGATGGTGCAACACTTCTTCTGGGTTTAGTAGTTTCATGTTTTTTTGGCTTTCCAAGGAGGGGAAAGGACCATCTACTGACCCAAACCCGTTGGGGTGAATTTGCAAGAACACATACAATGGTATGGTGTTTTGTTGCAGCTATCTAAGGGTGTTCCCTTGGCTGCCTTTGACTCCATGGAAATTTTTGGCAGTTGATCCCCTGGTTGGCAGGTGTGTAGGGCGGTTGCATTTCTTGGGTTGTTGTCAGTTTTGGGGATTTGGTTGGATGGTGCAACACTTCTTCTGGGTTTGGTAGTTTCTTATTTTTTTTTTTGGCTTTCCAGGGAGGGGAAAGGGCCATCTACTGACCCAAACCCGTTGGGGTGATCTTGCGATAACACATACAATGGTATGGTGTTTTGCTACGGTTTTTCGATGGTGTTCCCTTGGCTGCCTTCGACTCCGGTTGTGCGGTTGCTCTATGCTTGTTTGGCTTTGTTGCTAGGGTTCTCTACCAGTTGTGGGTTTGTGGTTGGTTTGTGTTGCTTTCTTCTAGGTTCAGTAGTTTCTTGCTATATCTGGTTGTTCTAGGGAGACAAGGCCACTTACTATCCCAAACTAGTTGGGGTGATTTTGGGTTGTTTTTATGCGATGGTTTTCAATTTTTGGCCCCATGGTTGTGTTTGGGTTTCCTAGCTTTGGTGGCCTGCATAGATTTTTTTCTTCGGTTCCAACAATGGTGGTGTTCTTCTTGGTGCCAGAGGCTAGAGTCCCTTTGGTTCGTGCGAAGTGGTGAGGTCGTGGGTGGGTGCTCGTTGGTGGTCCCTTCTCGTGGGTGGGCTTCATTTTTGGGCTCCTGTTCGGGGGCTTCTTGTTGCTGGACCTGATCCTTTTGGTGTACACTCAGATCTTTCTTCTTGGCTTCAAGGGTGGCCTTGCATTTTGAATGCTATTGAGTGGATCTGTTGAGAAGCAACACACCCCCACTGAAAAATGAGATTCCATCCTTAGAAAGCCCTGAACTTCCATTTTTGCAGCAGGGACCCTCTTGATAATTTTCAGGTTTTAAATCCAAATTTGCTTGCCTCCTTTTTAAAGTTGTGCTTTTTCTTGCATTCCAGCTGTGTTATCCAAGAATTCACTTTTTACATGCTAGAATCATTCATGCACAAATAAAATCTTGCACCGATACCGAGAAAAATCCAGAAAACGAGTTGCATAAATTCATGAAAAATCAAACTTTCCATTTTTGGTAGTGTCGCGATATCGCGACACTTCCATTTTGGAAATGTCGCGAAATCGCGACGGGTAAATCAAAAAGCATCTAAGTCATTTTTGTGTAGCGAAATCGCGACACTTTCCATTTTGGAAGTGTCGCGATATCGTGACATTTCCATTTTGGAAAGTGTCGCAAAATCGTGGAGGAGGAGAGAGAAAGAAAACGTACGGAAGGGCGCGATTTTGCGACATGTCGCGAAATCGTGACATGTCGCATTTCACGGTAGGAGAGAGAAAGTGGGCTCGAGAATGAAAAATCGGCTAAGTCGCAAATGTGTCGCAAAATCATGGTCAACGCGGTCAACGCATGCGGCTACGGGAGCGTCGCGATATCGCGACGTGTTCTATTTCGGGTTGTTGAAAGGAGAAAAAGGGCTTAAGTCCAAAAGGTGCGGGGTCGCTCCAACATGTCTCAGAATCGCGACATGCTTAGAAAAGTTGTGCGACAGCTGGCGGAGGCGCGATTTCGCGACATGTCGCGAAATCGTGACATGTCGCGTTTTCGCGGCCGACGGGGGAAGAAGTTGCCGATGAGCTGGGGACGTCGCGATTTCGCGACATGTCGCGAAATCGCGACATGTCGCAGAATCACGATAGGAGAGAGAAAGTCCTAAGTTGACCAGAAGTGCATTCCAGTGGGAAACAGAAGGCATCCTGGGGTAGCGACACGTGTCAAAGCGTGAATGAGACAAACAGAAGCCGACATGCAAGCTTGCTTTAGGGTTTTTAATCTGTTTTAATGTTTAAAGCTTCTGATTTAATGTTTATTAAAGTGCTAATATAATCTTTTGTCTTTCATGCAGGATTCCATCGGCACTTACGGGACAACCGAGAAAGGCCATAAAGGCAAAGTTAAAGTGCGGGTTTAGTCAAGGACCGCCATGCTAGAGGAGAAGATGCCGGTGAGAGCATTCAATGACAAATTTATTGCAGAATTAATAGCATGGAGACAATTTCAACTCAGGGATGGCTTTGCGGAGATCAAATTGATGGAGAAGTGGTGACTCATCCGGCTCACCAGCAGAATTAATGGAGGCATTTATTTGCAGCTGCGGATGAATGCAAGTGGCTTTAGATTTTATCTTCTCCATTTATGGCAGCTGACTCCCCTGATTTGCCGAAGGGTTAAGTTCTATCTGGACTTTGATTTTAAATGGATTTTTATTGTAAAACCCGGGTCCTAGGGTTTAGATGTGATAAGATTTGCAGTTATGAGAAGAAGATATTTTGAAAAGATCAGGGTCTGTCCTGAGTCTATAAATACTTCTTCTCAATGTAATCGCGGGAGGCGGAGACTTAGAAATAAAAGGCTTATAAGCAATTTCTTGCAAATTTTGTGAAATCCTTTGTTTTCGGACTTGGAGTTGATGTGCTTTAGCTTTTACGTGATAGCATGGCCGGGGAGCCTAATATTTTGCGAGTGTGATAAGTGTATCTTCTTTTGTTATCCGTTCCATTAAAGTTTGTTAGATATATCCTTGTAAATCTGCCATTATCAAGTTTAAATATCTTGTTAGGCTTCGGTTGTTCTCTTGTCTCGCTAGGGAAATTACAGATTTGAGGTTAAGTTTGTTCTAATTGCTCTGTCTTCCTTTGTGTGAGCTAGGTTGCGGTGAAAGATACCGGTTTTAACCAGTTGCCCTTGGATTTATAATTTTTTGCTAGATCTGTTTCACTCTGCCTTGTGCTCTTAGTTGAAAGTGATCTTAGATTGATTGGACACTTTCTTCTTTGATTTGTTCTTTGTGAAGCTGATAGCATAGATAAGATTGATAGTTTAGGGTTTTACAGTTTAAAGTTTGATAAACTTCTCTTTCTGCCCTACCCTACCCTCTCTTTGTTTTCGGTGAATGATCCATTTTTATTTTCTTTGTTTGTCTTTTATTTAAATCTGCTGACCCATGAGAGCTAGATCAAGAATTCAAGTTAAATACGATAAACAACTGATGCAACTACTTGAACAAGTTCGGGAACCCCCTGTAAGGTAACAGAGCGGTCCATATTGAAATCTATTCCAGAAGTGGAAAAGAGTGAATAGCCATTCGACCCAACTTCGTAACTCGCACCTTGGATAACCAGCTAGATCCTAAAGTGAGTGGGATCCGTCCCGTGGGTGTCTCCGGGGCTTCCTGCCCATCCTTTCGCGGGGTGCGTATGAAAGCCGGACCAACACCTAATTGGCGCTAGAAGGAGGGCCATGAACTCAGTTCAAGTATTGTAAGGACATAACAACAACATTTGTAAGGACCCACAGTGAACTCCGGACAGTTTTGTAAATTGTCAGTACAGTTTTGTAAATTGTCAGTGCAGTGTTTTAAATTTCCAAATTCAGAACCTGTTGAGAACTGCAAAGTTATAAGTGCTTGTGAAAACTGGATTCTACATACAGGGTAACAAGGTCCCACCCCAGAGCTGGAGAGCTCCTTGTCCCTGAATTAGAAACTCCGAGAAGAAGTAGCCTCAGAAGGGCCAAATCTCTGTCACAGACAGTTTTATCACCACTGATTGTTACTCCAACCAGAGCTCAGAATATTCCTGTCAATCCATTAGCTATGGCAAATTGGTTGGGCTCCACTACTTTGAACATTCCGGGTATAGCCCATGACTTGCCCAGAAATCCAGAAAGATACCTCCCTAGGTATAAACATGATGGGACAAGAACTGTAGAGGAACACTTAGTTGCATTCAAGAATGCACTGAAGTTATTAAATGTACAACATGAGGATGTTGCCTGCAGACTCTTCCCGTTTACTCTCCAGGAGGGAGCCTATGATTGGTTTCTAAATCTTACCAATGATTCCATCACCAGTTGGAATGATTTAGAGAAAGTTTTTGTGTCACAGTTCGGTGAAGTGATAGATCCCAACATTTTATATCAGCAGTTTTCTGGCATCAAAAGAGAACTGAATGAGTCTATTAGATCCTATAATGTCGGATTCCGGAAAGCTTATGGTAGACTCACTGGCTATTATGTGCCTAATGCTGACCTGGCATTAGAGATTTTCAGGAATTCTCTAGACCCCATGACCTCTGTCTTCTTGAAGAGGGATGCCATTGTTACCAACTTGACGAAGCTTATAAAGAAGCTTTAATCCTGGAAAGACAGTTGGGACCCCAGCCTCTAAATCTTCAGCAAACTCCTCTGATCACTCAAGCTGCTCCTGTATTCAATCCTATCCCACATCAGATGATGTTACCAGTTTGTCAGACTTTACCATCAGCGACACCAGTGGGCTGCTGCACCGTTGAGAATGTACGAACCCGGTGAAAGAGGTGACAATGCTAGGATTGAAGAAGTCTCAAAGATTGTTCAAAAGGTGGCCAATGATTTTTGAGTTTTAAAAGGCAAACTTCTCCTGGAGACAACCCCAACGAGATATTCATATCAACCAAGCAGATTTAAGAGGCCCCCATATGAGCCTAATAAAGATTACAAGGGTAAAGCTCATGATGTGAACATTTGTGACTTAGCCCTGCCCAATTGGTGCAGAATTCATGCCACTTCTCAGCATGGAGAGTTAGATTGTCTGGAATTTTGCAATGCATTTGAAGCCTTGTCTAGTGATCTGATCTCCCCTGAAAATCAAAGAACTGCTGATGGCCCAAGTTCATCTGGCCACAGTGCAGCTATGGTCCTGGATTCTTTCTCTTTCCCGGATGAATCTGAGAATGTAGTTGAAATGCCCATGGATGAAGTACAGGCTTTCCAGCAGTACAGAAGAGATAATTACAACCTGAGAAACAGGAATCTTGAGCCTAATACTACATCAACTCCTCCTGACAACTCTCACAATATTCCTCCTGACCCCTCTCCAAGCAATAATCCACCTCCACCAAAGGGAGGAGCTCAAAGAGTACCAGATGTTGCTATTCCTCCACTTAACAAAGGATATAACATAGTGGAGGATATGAAAAAGATTAAGGCCAACATTACTTTGCATGAGTTGGCACAGATTTCGGAGCGAGAGAGACAATCGATAAAGACATACTACGGCCTGTTTGCTAAACACTGTGGATAAAGGGAAGAAAATAGCCAATGCCAATCTGGCCATGTACAAGGAAAAGATTGAAGTTCCCCCATTTTTACTGATTGTCAGAATTTTTGGGAAGAATTTACATAATTGTTTGGTAGATTCAAGTGCATCTGCTAATGTCATGCCATGGCAATTTGTCGGCGAGTTGGGGCTGACCCCAATGAAGTCCGAGAGGAGAGTTGTCCAATTGGACAAGTCGGAAGTTAAGGTTGTGGGAGAGCTGCAAAACATTCACATTCAATTGGCATCCGAGCCAAGGGCTCAACATAAGATCGAAATCCAAGTTGTGGATATCCCAGTGGGGTATGGAATGCTGTTGAGTAGGGATTGGTCTAAGTCTCTAAATGGATATCCGGCAACGAGACTTTTCACACATGTGGTTGCCATGGAAGGGTGTGGCCAATCAATTGCGGGTTGACGAGAGAACCCAGGTACAAGCACACGATTACAGAGTACAATGCTGCAAATGAAACTGTCAATGTTGCAGAAGTAGACATTGGAGTCTACAATTTAACAACTGGGCAGAATAATAAATTTAACAAAGCTCATCCTGTACATACTAATGAAGTTTGGACACTTCATGTGGATGGAGCCAGATGTAAGCAGGGTTACGGAACAGGGGCAGTCCTCAAAGGACCTCAAAGTCGGACATTTTTTATGTCTTACCGCCTGCAGTTCCCATGTACTAATAATTTAGCAGAGTATGAAGCTCTGATTTTAGGTTTAAAATTTGCATTGGATAGAAATGTGAAAAACATTCAAGTTTTCACTGATTCAGAATTAGTGGCAAGCCAGGTCAGGGGTAAGTTTCAGTGTAAAGCCTCTTATCTGAAGGGATACAAACACAGAGCCTGGGACCTGGTGGAAGGCTTTGATGCCTTTAACTTAACACATATACCCAGGGAACAAAATTCACATGCAGATGTCTTGGCATCTTCAGTTGCAAGTTTAAAGCCATTGGAAGATTTTAAGTGGGATAAGTTTTCAATTGAGTTAGTCCCCTGTCCTTCGGTTCCAAACAATATAGACAGCTTTCAAGTTTTCTCGGATGATCAGCAGATTGTGAACTTTCTGCGAGTACCAATACCTTTGAGAATGCTATAATTGATGAGGGCCAAAGGGACACCTCTGATGGAGCAGTTAGATGATGACAGGGGGAATCATGAGATTGAAGGACAAGAGAATCCCAAAGGGAATGGTAGAGGCTGGAGAGGTTATTTGATGTTGACAAGATCAGGCAAAGGGTGAATTCTGAGGATTATGTGGGCACCACAGACAATGAGACTAAAAATTTGAATGTAGGAACTGAAGAGGATCCAAGGAACATCAAGTTGGCAAAGGATTGTGATCCAGAGATAAAGAGAAATATGATTGATTTCCTGCACGAGGTCTAAGGATGTAATGGCCTGGTCATACAAGGATTTAAAGGTATTTGATCCAAAAGTTTACACCCACATCATACCTTTGAAAGAATCTTGCAAGCCTTTCAGACAAAAACAGAGGCATGTTAATGCTCTGTTAGAACCCCTTATTCAGAAAGAAGTGGAGAAGCTCTTGAGTGCAACAATTATTTTTCCTATCAGGCATTCTACTTGGGTGGCCAATCTGGTGCCAGTCGGGGAAGAAGAATGGGGAGATCCGCTTTTGTGTGGATTTCAGGAATTTAAATAAGGCATCAGAAAAGGACAACTATCCCCTGCCTTCTATGGATGAAGTCCTGCAAATTGTTAATGGATCAGAGATGATGTCTTTCTTGGATGGCTTCTCAGGCTATAACCGGATATTGGTGGAGAAGGAAGATAGAATGAAGACTGCTTTTACAACCAAGTGGGGGACTTTTGCTTACAAAAGGATGCCATTTGGGTTAATAAATGCTGGAGCAACATTTCAGAGAGCAATGGACCATGCCTTCAAGGGGCTTATGGGCAAATGTATTGTAGTTTACATGGATGATCTAACAGTCTTTTCCAAATCTAAGTTTGACCATGTCAAGCATTTAGAGTCTATGTTTAACAAGTGCAAGAGAGTTTGGCATCTCTTTGAATCCAAAGAAATGCATATTTGGTGTAACGAAGGCAAGCTGCTTGGGCATTTGGTCACAAAGGATGGCATTTCTATGGATCCGAGCGAGTTGAGGCCATATCGGCATACCATTTCCCAACTCCAAGAAAGAGTTGAGATCATTCTTTGGAAAGATTAACTTTGTCGAGAAAGTTTATCTCGGGCTTTGCGAGAGATAGTTAAACCAATGAATGATATGTTAAAGCAAATGCCCAGATTGCTGGACCACTGAAGCTAAGGCTGCTTTTCAAGAAATCAAGACGACCATTAAACAAGCACCGGTCTTAGTAAGCCCAGATTTCGGTGCAGATTTCTATACTGTACACATTCTCTTCGAACATACACTTGCTTGCAGTCTTGACTCAACGGAGAGATACGGGAGAACATCCAATTGCTTTTAAGAGCACTAATTTGAAGGGAGCTGAACTGAAATATTCCCGTTTAGATAAACAGGCCTATGCTTTGGTAAGGGCGGTGAAACGAGTTCGGACATTATATACTCGGAAGCAAAACTCATGCCATAGTGCCGGACCAGTTGTGAAGTATCTTCTAAGTCAAAATGAGTTGGGTGAGCCGAGGGGCAATTGGGTCACCGAGGCTGCAAGAATATGACTTGGAAATTAGGCCCTGCTAAGCTGATCGGAGGACTTGGCTTGTCCGGGCACATTGCTTGAAATACCTCTACGGCGGGAAGTTAATCAATTAAACTACGAATCGATGATTGGTATGGGGATATCATTCATCCGCTACGGTTTGGAGTTTGCCCATCCCATTTGAACAGAACTCAAAGGAGAGCATTAAAGTTAAAAGCTGCTCACTATCTCCTCAAGGCGGGTACTACGTACGGGGAGAATTATCTTGGCATCTTTCTAAGGTGCATTTCTCCCGGTGAAGTCGGTGAAATCATGGCTAGTTTTCATGAAAAACTAGGGGCGGGACATTCATCGGGATCGCCACTTGCACATAAGATGCGAGAGCGAGGCTATTACTTGGCCTACACTTTTTAAGGATGCACATCAACATGTCAGAACCTGCCATCAGTGCCAGACATTTGCAGCCAAAGAGGCAAACCGAGCCCTGCCATTGCAGCCAGTGGTGATAAACAAACCTTTCATGCAGTGGGGACTTGATTTTGTGGGGGTAATCAATCCAAATTCCTCAGCAGGACATAAATATGTGTTGACAGCTACTGACTATTGCACAAGGTGGGTTGAAGCAGCAGCCACCACAAGAAGTACGGCTCAGGAAGTCATTGAATTTCTTGAATCAAATGTCATAACTAGATTTGGGGTTCCCCTGAACTTAGTATGTGACAATGGACCAGCTTTCCAATCATTGGAGTTTACAGATTGGGCATACCAGATGGGGATAGTTATCGATTCTCATCCAACTACTATCCCCAAGGCAATGGATTGGTGAGTCAACAAACAAGAACTTAATGAATGCCATCAAAAAGTCTGCGTGAGATAAACCCAGGCAGTGGCATACATTGTTGAAATATGCACTTTGGGCTGACCGGATAACACACAAGGTGGCTCTTAAGACCTCTCCCTTTGTTTTGTTGTATGGTACCCAGCCAATTGTTCCCATCTCCTTGAAGTTGCCCACCTACCAATTTGCCTTAGATTATTTTGAAGATCATGATGATGCAGAAGCCCGAGTTTTAGATTTGACTAACTTGCAGGATGAAAGACTCCAAGCCCTGGAGCACTTCGGTAGGCACCAAGAAAGCTGTCAAGCGGTGGTTTGACAAGAGGGCCAAGGTGAAGGCTTTCGGTGGGTGACTTAGTGCTTATGTGGGACAAGTCCCATGAGAAGAAGGGAAAGCATACAAAGTTGCGACCATTGTGGATAGGCCCCTACCAAATTGCTGAAATATTGGGTAACAATGCTTTCAGCTTGCAAGACCTGGATGGTAATTTTTTGGACCTCCCTGTTAATGGTCAATACTTGAAACATTATTTTTCTGTTGTTCCATCCAATGTATCATTTGAGTAAGCTATGAAGAAGTTGTAACATGTGTACATATTGTGAATAGCTCTCCCAGTTTTATTTGCTTTATTGGTTCTTTTTTTTTTTTGTTGGTTTAGTTTTGTTTATTGCATTAGTTGTAGTTTTATTTTGTTTTGCTTTAAGTCCTGTCTGTCCTTGAAAGTCTGTGCAAAGTCCTTCAGCTCTTAAAATTTTGTCCTTTAACCTCTGCCTGAGCAATCAATGAAAAGTCAACCTGCTGAAAATTGTTTTATTCTGAGCTGATAAATCCACAATCCAGTGCCCATTGTTCACTATTCTAATTGAGATAGTCTCTCTGAATGGTAGAACTATTTTGTTATTCGGGACAAAGGTAGAGAGATGATTGGATCTTGTGTCTTACTTGCCACGGTTGTTTTAATGATAGAAAAGCTTGCTATCTTGTGTTAGTTGGAGGAACTCCGGGGAATCCAAGAAAAGCTGGTTATGAGAGGGGACTATGGTTCATGCAATTATTTGGGTGTCACCAGAGGCTATTAGTGCCTAGACTGAAACAGTTCCAGATTGATCAAATGTTAAAAGAAAATTGTGATTTCCCTAAAAGCATTTCAGATATTGATATATTTCAGAGGGAGAGATATAAAAAAAAAAAAAAAAAGAAAAAAAAGAGTTGACAATTAAGAAGAGGCAGCCAATATTCAGATTCGCCCTACAGTTGTAAATTTGGGTCGTGTAAATCTAAAGGGTAACTCTGTCTAGGCTGTAAAAGTCTAAACTAGTAAACGAGCTCTACTCGGTTTCCCCTTTTACAATCTAGAAAAGTTGATCAGTCCAAAGTTCATCATTCAATCCAGTCATCCTTGAAAAGTTTTATACCCTTTGTAATTGCACATCAGAAATCTTCCTTGAAGTAATCCAGCCTAGTATGTCCTTGGGAAATTTTAACAGCTAGCAGTTAGCAGTCAATTTATTGTGAAGAATGTATGTGGCAAGGCATGATGCATGGTCTTTTTGTTTTGAAACCAGAGTCTTGGGTTCTAAAATAGTGCTACTATTTTACCCGGAGATATCGCCATTTGTTGAGAAGCAACACACCCCCCTGAAAAATGAGATTCCATCCTTAGAAAGCCCTGAACTTCCATTTTTGCAGCAGGGACCCTCTTGATAATTTTCAGGTTTTAAATCCAAATTTGCTTGCCTCCTTTTTAAAGTTGTGCTTTTTCTTGCATTCTAGTTGTGTTATCCAAGAATTCACTTTTTACATGCTAGAATCATTCATGCACAAATAAAATCTTGCATCGGTACCAAGAAAAATCCAGAAAATAGTTGCATAAATTCATGAAAAATCAAACTTTCCATTTTTGGTAGTGTCACGATATCGCGACACTTCAATTTTTTAAAATGTCGCGAAATCGCGACAGGTAAATCGAAAATCTGCCAAGTCATTTAAGTGTCGCGATATCGCGACACTTTCCATTTTGGAAGTGTCGCGATATCGCGACATTTCCATTTTGGGAAAGTGTCGCAAAATCGCTGTCGGACGGAGGAAAGAGAAAGAAAACGTACGGAAGGGCACGATTTTGCGACATGTCACGAAATCGTGACATGTCGCATTTTCGGGCAGGAGAGAGAAAGTGGGCTCGCAGAATGAAAAATCGGCTAAGTCGCAAATGTGTCAAAATCGGGTCAACGGTCAACGCATGCGGCTACGGGAGGTCGCGATATCGCGACGTGTTCTATTTCGGGAAGGAGAAAAAGGGCTAAGTCCAAAAGGTGCAGGCGCGTCGCTAACATGTCTCGAAAATCGTGACATGCTGAAGAAGTTGTGCGAAGTGGCGGGAAGGCACGATTTCGTGACATGTCGCGAAATCGCGACATGTCGCGTTTCCCGGCCGACGGGGGAAGAAGTTGCCGATGAGCTGGGGACGTCGCGATTTCGCGACATGTCGCGAAATCGCGACATGTCGAACGAGAGAGAGAAAGTCCTAAGTTGACCAAAAGTGCATTCCAACTGTAACGGAGGGCATCCTGGGGTAGCGACACGTGTCAAAGCGTGTATGAGACAAACGAGAGGCCGACATGCAAGCTTGCTTTAGCGATTTTAATCTGTTTTAATGTTTAAATGCTTTAATTTAATGTTTATTAAAGTGCTAATATATCTTTTGTCTTTCATGCAGGATTCCATCTGGCACTTACGGGACAACCGGGAAAGGCCATAAAGTCAAAGTTAAAGTGCGAATTTAGTCGAGGACCGCCATGCTAGAGGAGAAGATGCCGGTGAGAGCATTCAATGACAAATTTATTGCAGAATTAATAGCATGAAGACAATTTCAACTCGGGGATGGCTTTGCGGAGATCAAATTGATGGAGAAGTGGTGACTCATCCGGCTCACCGACGAGAATTAATGGAGGCATTTATTTGCAGTTGCGGATGAATGCAAGTGGCTTTAGATTTTATCTTCTCCATTTATGGCAGCTGACTCCCCTGATTTGCAGAGGGGTTAAGTTCTATCCGGACTTTGATTTTAAATGGATTTTTATTGTAAAACCCGGGTCCTAGGGTTTAGAAGGATAAGATTTGCAGTTATGAGAAGAAGATATTTCTGAAAAGATCAGGGTCTATCCTGAGTCTATAAATACTTCTTCTCAATGTAATCGCGGGAGGCGGAGACTTAGAAATAAAAGGCTTATAAGCAATTTCTTGCAAATTTTGTGAAATCCTTTGTTTTCGGACTTGGAGTTGATGTGCTTTAGCTTTTACGTGATAGCATGGCCGGGAGCCTAATATTTTGCGAGTGTGATAAGTGTATCTTCTTTTGTTATCCGTTCCATTAAAGTTTGTTAGATATATGCTGTGAATCTGCCATTATCAAGTTTAAATATGCTGTTAGGCTTCAGTTGTTCTCTTGTCTGCTAGGGGAAATTACAGATTTGAGGTTAAGTTTGTTCTAATTGCTCTGTCTTCCTTTGTGTGAGCTAGGCTGTCGGTGAAAGATACCAGTTTTAACCAGTTGCCCTTGGATTTATAATTTTTTGCTAGATCTGTTTCACTCTGCCTTGTGCTCTTAGTTGAAAGTGATCTTAGACTGACTGGACACTTTCTTCTTTGATTTGTTCTGTTGTGAAGCTGATAGCATAGATAAGATTGATAGTTTAGGGTTTTACAGTTGATGTTCGATAAACTTCTCTTTCTGCCCTACCCTACCCTCTCTTTGTTTTCGGTGAATGATCCATTTTTATTTTCTTTGTTTGTCTTTTATTTAAATCTGTTGACCCATGAGAGCTAGATCAAGAATTCAAGTTAAATACGATAAACAACTTTTGCCAACCTCCTGAACAAGTTCGGGAACCCCCTGTAAGGTAACGAGAGCGATCCATATTGAAATCTATTCCAGAAGTAAAAAAGAGTGAATAGCCATTCGACCCAACTTCGTAACTCGCACCTTGGATAACCAGCTAGATCCTAAAGTGAGTGGGATTCGTCCCGTGGGTGTCTCCGGGGCTTCCTGCCCATCCTTTCGCGGGGTGCGTATGAAAGCCGGACCAACAGATCCATTAGATTTTCAAGTTCAGTCCTTGAAGCTATTCGTCTGCAGGGATGGAGGGTTCTTGGTTGCTCAGGGTACCATATTGCATCCTTCGATCTTTAGGGAGTGAACCTATGCTTTGTCGAAAAATTTGGTTTATCCTAACTCCTCCAGATCTGGATCCTTGGAATCTTCCTGCCCATCTCTGCTCTTCGCCTAGGTTTTGCGGGCCTTCATTTCCTTGGGTCTTTTGGCTTCCTTGAAGTTCACCTCTATGTGCAAGAGGATCTCCTAGCCTGAGGAGATCCTCAGGATTGTTGTTCCACTTTTCAAGCTTGTGTTGTTGCATCCCTAGGTTCTTGCTACTTCCTGGACCACATCCTGCTGCTACACCCTGTTCATTTTTTTGTTGCTGCTTCTCGATTTACATCCTGATCGGCATTCTAGCTAGTTACTGCTTCATGTATTGTATCCTAGTCGACGTCCTAGTTTGCATCTTGTAGATGCTCCCTGGTCTGCATCCTATAACTGCATCCTTGGTCGGTCGTGGGTGGGAACTATTTTCAAATTTCATTTTTTTTGTTTTTCCCGCTTCATTTTCAAATTTCAATTTTAAATTTTGGGTGGGATGGCCTTGTTTCAAATTTTCCATCCTTTGTATGGTTTTGGATGGGATGGCCCTATTTCAAATTTTCCATCCTTTGTATGGTTTTGGGCGGAATGGCCCTGATTCAAATTTCCATCCTCTATATGGTTTTGGGCGGGATGACCTTGATTCAAATTTTACCGATTTAGTTGTTTTTCTCCAATAACCCACAAAGGATCTGTTTCTTCAGCTATTTTTTGGTTGGGAACTCTTCTCCCAACCTTCTTCTCTTTGTAAAAGGTTATGGGATCCTTTCAAAACCTCTTTTACCAATTAAAAAAAGAAATAAACTTATATAAGGATAAAATGAGGTATAAGAAGTTAGTTATAATAATAGTTAAAATAATATAAATTTGAGACAAAAATCTATTGTCTCTCATTTAATTATAAATTTTAAATTTCACAATCATTTATATAGATTGGAAAAATTTCACTTGTATTGTATTAATGATTATATTCCATTTACTTAGAAATTTAATCTTCTTTCATTCTAAGCTATATTGCATTATGATTATATAACGTTATTATAATAATTTGAAAGTATATATGTATAATTTTGTAAGATGTCAACGGTCTCCGTAAGAATTAAGGAATTTGACCGATTGAGGTAATTTCATTTGATAAATTGTTTTCCTTTATTATAGTTGATTTATTGATATTTTTATATTATTATAACATTAGAAAGACATTTCCATCACTTTATTATTATTAACTATATTTAAACTTAAAATTTAATTTAATTATAGTGTTTTTATTTCAAATGTTAGACATGATACCATAACGAAGGTTGTCAAACTCCTAACATCTTATTACTTATAATGTTTCTTTTGACATATTTATTTCAAGAAGAATAAAGTAAAGTAGTTTTTTAACTTCTTTAATACCATATGGGAGGATCCTCATGGTAGATGTTCATCTAATATGTTTTTATCTAAGTAGACTTTGCTTCTTGGAGCATAGTTATTAATACTTCATAGCCTAACCCTTTTTTATAGTTAGTTAATAATTAATGGGCACAATTTGTAATGTAAAAGTGACCCCTGATCATTAGAATAAGGATTAATTAGGTCAAATAACTATTCTTGACCATTGATCAATTAGGGTCAATATTGAATTATCATTATATATTGTATTTCAAGAAAGACATAAACATCATGAAGAATTATAGTGTATTGAGATTTGCTCTTAAGGAAGTTGCCCCCTCTAAGCATCTTAAGCTATAATGTAATTATTCATAGCTATTAATAAAGTTTCTTAATTATTGTCTTTATTTAACATTTCATTCTTCATATTCCATGGATACATGTGTCCGTTATTTTATTAATTCTTGCAACTAGAACTCTTACATTTGGTATCAAAGCACAATCTAGGAACGGTTCCATTATAGAGTGAGATTCATTTTTTCTTTATATTTTTTTTATAGTGATAGTCATAATATTTAGTAATTTTTTACATTTGTGCAGTTTCTTATTTATGATACTTTATTATCTTCTTAGCAATGTGTATTACAATCATCCTAAAATCCTACTAGGTAGTATTAGATTCTTTCTCCAATATTTCTTAGGTTAGAAACCCTATGCTAGGGGTTTTAAAAGATCATATAGAGATATCATTACTGGCCAAGCTAGATTAACCATAAAGCATCTAGTGAAGTGAGAGGTGATCATACTCTAATACCAAGGCCTTATATCATGGTATCATAAATATTGACCATCCCAAGTATAGCTAGGGTATGAATGAGGATCTACTTGAAGTTTGTAGATGAAAGTTTACAAAGATGAGTCCTTGATTAGTTCCTCATGGAGTTGATGAATCCATTGAGGATATGGTGTGGATATAGCTTATAACATGGCTTGTTCTTCATGTAGTCAAGACAAAGCATCTACCACCATGTTCTCCTTACCCTTCTTATAGGTGATGTCATAATCATAACCCAACAATTTTGAAACCCATTTTTGTTGTTTTGGTGTGGCCATCCTTTGTTCTAAGAAATATTTGAGACTCTTATGATCATTCTTGATGGAAAAATTTATCCCAATGAGATATGACAACTAATGATTGACTACATGTAAAATGGTAAGAATTTCCTTCTCATAAGTAGACTTGCCTAGATACTAGTCTAAGAGCGCCTTACTAGTGAAGGCCAAAGGTTTACCTTCTTGCATTAAAATCACCCCAATACCAGTTTTCAATGCATCACTTTTAATGATAAAATATTTAGAGAAATTGGGTATTGCTAACACGGGGGTAGTAGTCATGGCATACTTCAAATTGACAAAAGCATTTTTGGCAGGTTTTATCCATAGAATTTTTAAAGCACACGCTTGTGCTCCAAGGAATACTTTTCATCATAATTATAACATAGCTCTTGCGCTCTTCTATTCTCCATCTCTTAATGAGTCAATTATTTTATAGTTGGAGATTTAGTGATAGAACTTGTCGTAGGCTTGGACGGAAAATATGGTCGAGATTAAGAAAATTTAGAGGTGTGTCCTAGAGCCTTGAATTTTTCTTTTGCTAATATAGCTAGTTGTATTATCTATTGTAATGTTTGGGGTCTCAACAATTTAACCTCAACCCTAATGTCATCCTTCAAACCACTCACAAAATAACTTTGAAAGAAGTCAATATTTATACCAGTGGTATGATTAGCAAGTTTTTCAAATTGATTTTGATAATCTCAAATGGTTGAGGTTTGTCTAAGTTTAGAAAGAGATCCTGTAAAATATTCAAACTTACTAGGACCAAAGCGAGTGAGTAGATGATGCTCAAATTCTTGCCAACAAAGCTTAGGTTTGGCCTTCCTAAGCCACTAAAATGAATGTGCTTTTGATTAAAAATTAAAAGAGACAATTACCAAACATATGTAGCATGGGATATTATGAAGACTGAAATATTTCTCTACCTTACAAATCCACCCCTCAGGATCCTTTCCATCAAATTTTGAAAAGTCTAATTTTGGTAATTTAAATTCATTGTTATCTGGTACATCCTGCTTATGATGACTTGTACCTATATCCTATTGATCCTGATGACCCAAGGAATTGGTAGAGATATGAATATCCAACTCTACCTTTACTTCCCTTTATGTCTTGATGACCACACTCATAAATTATTGGAAGTTTTTGAGTTGTGTCTTTATCTCGTCTAAGTTGTTGGCAAATGAGGATCATATTTGTATACTCATACTATCTACTTATTTAGAAATATATGACTCTAATTATTGTTGTCGATTATCTAAAGCCATGTTCTCAGAGTTATGACTTGTTGTGAATTCTTACTATAAATAGAAATTTAATTTCAAGGGTTACTATTTTTAGTAAGAATCCCAAAAAGTTGTTTGAGTGCTATATATCAAAATGGTCAACTCAAAAATATGGCTGCAATGAGATATATACCACAACATGGGTTTTGGACACCCTAGACTTTTATTATTTTGTTACCAAGGTTGTTGGTGTTGTCAATTTTCCTCCTGGAGTTTTGGTTCAGAAATTAGGTTTTGGACCAACTAACCTCTTATGATACTTTGTATTGTCTTTTCTGAGTGTTGATCAATCTTGCTACTGTGTTGTTATCTATTTGGTCTAACTCTATCACAATATTACCTATCTATTTTAATTTCTAATTATCACATGCATCATTACTAACATTGACAACTAACTCCCTGTATTGACTGTTATTGACTGAATATCCTTACTGTTACTGACACTGTCCATCCTATTTTCTTGTTTATGACTCCAGTGGTTTTTATCTCAACGATTATGTTCTATAAATTATTTTGACTATTTTTCCTGCAAGAATTTTAGAATAGGATTGTCTTATTTATATGCTCAATATCTATGGTAAGGTTATGGTAACAACTTCGATATTCATAGAACAAGATTTTTTTATCGTGGGTTTGATCATCAACACAATAGGGTATTCTAAGCCAAGGTGTATGTGTTTCCCATAGGTCCTTTGTTATACCATAGTGACAATTTACAAATGATATTGCTTGAACCAATATTTCAGGCCACTACTCAAGGAGGATTCCATGCATACCCTTGAGAAAACTACCTGGCTCTCTATCAATATAGGAGGGTGATATTCTTGGATGTTATATTTGGTGTACTATGGAGAATACAAGGCCAAAAATATTTCTAAGGGCTAAAGGTTTCTCCTAATCCTAGGGGGTCTTATGATATACCCAAAGATACATGGGAGCTCAATTTCGTAGATAAGTGTTGACTAAGGCTTGGGTATTGGAGCTTGATCGTTCCTCACTTCACTAGATGTTTCATAGGAAATCTAGCTTAGTCAATAATGACAACTCCTCCATGATATTTTAAAATCCCTAGAACAATGTTTCTAATATAATAAACTAATGTAAAAAATACTAAATATATATACTAGCTAAAAACAAAACATAAAATATTATACCTAACAATAAAATGGCAGAAACTATCACAGTCATAGTAGAATATGACCTTGGAAAGCACTCTAATACCACTTGTTAGGAATATTCTTATTAAAAACAACACATTCACACAAACATTGTAAATAAACATAAATGCTTGAAATACAAACTATTGCAATATGAAGTATAAGTGTAGAAATGAAAAAATCTCATAAAGTAACATAGAATCGTAGACTACTTCGAGGGGGTAACCTATTTCAATTCTTTCATTCAATTATGCAAAAATATACATTGATTCTTACCCCTTGCAGTTTTAAAGACTTCATCTACCACCTAACTCTCAAGGCTGGCTTACATGCAAAATGCTACCTGAGCTAGAATCTCCTACTTAAAAAATAGTTACATATAATGGCACCACTTGTCTAGGCACTTCTAGAGCCACAACTATTACAAAATATTACAAAAAATTATCATGGGTGTCCCCCACTTTCAACAAGGGTTATTACATCATAATGTTAGGATGGGGCCCAAAATAAATCTTTTATGCATACTAATAAAGTGATCTAGTGATTACCAAAGCTCTAACTTAGCTTAAGTACTTCAAGGGTAAGATATAATTCTTCAAATAGAGTAGGATTATTTGAAGGCAAGATATTTTTTTTAGCAAAGTAGGGTTATTCAAAGACTAAAATGAAGATAAATATGTTATAAAGTTGTAAAGGGTTTTAACATGTGGGTTCTTATATGTAGTCATAAACTTGTGTAATTTATAAAAACTTAATTTATAAGGCAAGTAAAAGGTAAATTTTTATAGGGTATTCAAGGATTTTGGGTGTACAAGATAGAAAATATAAAAAATTTATAGTCAATATCTCATTAACCATGAGGAATTTGATAGTTTTGATGAAATAAATCCTCATATATGATATTATAATCAAGTCCTAAGCCTTCATGTGATTAAATAATTTTAGGTGCCAAAAAATATCAATGTGATATCTATCCCATTGTGATCATCTTGTTGTAATGGTTGTTTTGATATATAGCACCAACAACCTTTTTTCTATCACCTAGAAAGATTAAACTAGAGCCTAGTCCATTATAATCACATCTTTAAGCTAATCATGTTCATATATAAAATCCATAACACTTTTTGTACACTTGGTTCACCAAAAATGTTAGTTTGACATATATCTTAGGAAATTACCTTGGAAAAAGTGAGTGATGATATGAAGGAAATATAGGTGGGTTAAATTGATTTGGAGGCCTTTCATAAAAGACTATAATAGCTAGTTTTTTTTCTAGAAAATCCATGGCTGCATTCTAGTTAATGACCTCTCTCTCTTCATCATTATTAATCAACTATAATACACAATGTAGTAGGGTGGATCCTAGCACAACCCCATAAAACATTTAGCTTCCTTAGGACAACATGCTTCAAGGAATCCACAACATAATAGCTAAATCTTGCCAAGAGATACATGCATGATAGGCAAGTTGTAATACCACTATGTGGTCATGATGTGATATATGGGGCTCATTTTAATACTACATAAACAAGTAAAAAAAAATATTCCATTTGTCAATCTTTGAGGAAGCTAAATTGAACTTAGGATCTAAATTTAAAATATTTGTATCCATTATTTTTTGCAGCCAAAAATCTCTTAAAATTTACCTATGTATTCCAAATTATGAATTATATGGTACTTAAAGGATATTATTAAAGAAATAGTATTTGTTTGATATTAAATTAGTCTATTTCTTTTTATCTTTGTACTTGCTATCATATTTTGCATTTTGAATTTTCTCTATTCACTAAATATTTGATCTAAATTTCATCAATTTAAATAATATTTTGGCCAAAAATAAAAAGTAAATGTTAAACAACATTATAATTTAGGAACTTTTATTTTTTCATATTATTTAATTATAAAAATTTTATATTTATATTTTTCTATCTTTTGATGTTTTTAATCATCAATATTTTTTGACATATTTTATGTTGAAGTTTTGACATAATTGTTACAATTTTAAAGAATCATAAAAAATATAAAAATAAATGCAATGACCAAGAAAGTAAATTGTTTTATCATATAACTTAAATATTCTAAGTAATAAGTGAGTGTGAGCCATGAGTGATTCTCACCTTTTCTTGCTTCAGAAAGCAAGCAATTTACAAGTTCAAGCAAGAAGTAAGTATGTGAAGCAAGCAAGGCTGAGCAAGAAGTAAGTGCCACTTTTTCTTCTTCTAAATGTAGCGAATTATTACTACACTTGGGAGGAGTAAGGTATTTTAGACATTTCAAATGATGGGTTTGATAGAAGACCGAGTTACTCAAGCATAGGATAGGTATCGAAGTGAAAGCCAAGGGAAATCAAGATCTCATAGGAGTAAAGGGACTGGTATCAGATCCACTTGGTGAAGACTCACAACAAAAGGTGCTACCAAAATTTTGGTAAATTTCACAAGGGTCTATAGTGCATTGTATTAAAAAAATTTAGCTCAGGAACACTGACAATATTGAACAATTAGTCGTACATAGTCAACAGTAATAACTGGAACAATGAGACAAAGTGAAAGCAAGTGATTACCACAAGGACCATGAACAAAGCAAGGGATATAACTAGATCATGACCATACTACCTTCAAGTATCCCCAAGGGAGTGTGAGGGCAAATTTTTCTTTGGGGGCTTCTACCTTGGACCCCATGTATTGTACAAAGATGTACAATTCCCCTAGACGAGCAATATTTTCTCCGCTAGAAGGTATGACAACATTTAAATATACCATCATAAGACCTCTAAAGAAGTAGCCACAGATCTAAGAGCATTAATAGCAGGAGATATCTCTAGCAAATCTCCAACATGGGTACCCTAGCCTCACCTCCAACAACTCCAGACCCAAGCAACCTTGGGATTGCAAACCATCAATGTAGAAGCATTATAACATGAGCGAGAACTTTAAAAAGAGGAAATTTTTTAATTCACAAAGGGAAAACACCCCATGTAATCTAATACATGATACACACTTGCACACTTGCACATGCACACTTCTACATGTACACCTAATACATGATAAACACACTTTCTCATGTTACATAATTGCACACTTAATTACATGACACTTGTGCACATCCTCCACATAGACACTTACATAAAGGAAAAATATAAATCATACTCCTAAACTATAGACTCAAACCCTATTCTAATATTTACATTATACCATAGATACCATGGAGGTAATTTAGCATGTACCAAATAATGTAATATTTTTCAACACCCCTTGTATTACATATTTGATTATTGAGGACTAGTCTTCAATATTTGATTCTTGCTTTTGTTCTTTTGATCTGGTTCTAGTATTGTTGTGATTGATATTTTGTTGTTCCTCCATAGTCTCTAATCTATTTTCTTGTTTTTTATTTTTTGGAGAAATCACACAAATCATTTTTAATTTATTTTGGTGACAGAGATGATCTAATATTCCTTCTGAGAAACCTATTGTGTCTAGAGAAAATATTTCACCTTTGATGGAACCCATTGCTTCAATTTTTTTTATTTTCTTATGACATATTTTCTATTTCCATTCATGAATTTAAATTCCACTATTCTTTCTTTTTTAACTAATTGAGAAACTTAGATAAGATTAATGGATAGCCCTAGAAAAAATAAAACATCATCTAACACAAAATCTAAAAATGGCATGCTAGGTATAATTTTTCTAGATCCTTAAACATAATAAATCTTATCATCTACAAATATAAGTGGATCATTTTTTCTGACATTCAATGATTCAAACCAATGCAAATTTCCAGCCATATGATAAATGACTCATGAATATATATACCATAAGTCATTTTATTTCCTCATGTTTTGATGGGATTTAAATGATTTAGTTTCATATCTTTGATAGAATTTTTTAAAATCTCTTCTATTGTTTGATTTTTTAAATTCAAAAGATTATTTTTGATAAAGATTGACTTTGAAAGCTTCCTCTCGTGGGATATGGTTCTTTATATAAATTTTGAAGATTTCTACTATTGTGAGAATGTTGTGATACACCTATTCTTCTTTACCATCTATCCATTTTTTCAAATGTACAAAACAAATTTTCAAATCCTTTAATTTCTTTGAAGTTGAAATCCTTATTACTCCAAAGTTTAATTCAAAATTTAATATTCAAATTTTTAATTTCAATAATCAAAATTTTAAATCTTTTTCAAAAAAATAAATTTGCAAATTCAATAATCTAATGTTTTCAATTTTTTTTTTGAAGAAGACCTTTTATCTCCCAAGTAGTTTATCAAATTTTCAAATTTTGTTTTGGAGTAGAAATCCTTATCTCTCCAAAATCTAGTTCGATCAATTTTTTTAAATAAATTGCAAAATTAATTTGCAAATATAAAATCTTAAAATTTCAATATTTTTCAATTTTAAAAAATATTGAAGTTGAACTATCTCAGTTCTCCTCTTCTTATGTGTCCTTAGGTCTTAGTTTTGTGCAGTATCTTTTTGGTCTGCCCCACAGTGTCTGGTGGGGTTTAGTTCTAGTCTTTCTCGATCGGGTGGCGTTTTGATTGTATTAGTTGTGGGATCCCTTTAAAACCCTCTCCTTTATTAATAGTACCAAAAAAAATATATTGGAGTTGAAGTTCTTATAACTCACTCATTTAATTTTTATAATTCCAATAGAGTTGAATTCTTCTTAACTCCCACCTATAATTAATTCTAAAGTTCCTAAGTTTCCAATACTTCAAATTTTAAAACTTCAAGTTAGGACTTTAATCTTGCACCAAATATTAATTATCAAAAATCAAAGGGAATATTGCTTACATTTATTTTATTCTACCTAGAAAATTAGGTCTCGAGATTCTCATTGACCATGGCACATTGGAATTAAAGACATTATGTTAAAAATACTTGTTGCTTCTACACCCCACGATTATTTCTCTCAGTTTATGTGTTACACTAATGTGTAACATTTGGCTCTTTCTACTAATGAATACAAATATCTCCAAACTCAAATGCTATTTCTTCCTTTAACTCATTGCTTTTGCAAATGCAGTTGTAAGTTCATTGTCCTTAGCAATAGAGATCTAAAAATATCACAGGGTATGGTGCTCTTTAGCTAGACCAGTTTGGCTCATCACCAAATTAACCAACTCATAGTTTGAAACTAGGAGCTACTTTGCACTTACTCTTTCCTTGCTTTGATGCTTTGTTTCTCTTCAAATTAATTAGCTAGGGATGTGCCTTTGAACACTATGGTGCTTCTATTCCCCTGATTGGCTAGGGATGTGCCTTTGAATGCTTTTGGTGCTTTAGTTTCCTTTAAATTGATTATCTAGGGAAGTTACTTTGAATTCTTTGGTGCTTCAATTTTTGCACCAGGTTTTATCTCTGATTCTCAACGTCTTCTTTGGATGTTTTCTTCAACTTGTTTGTTGAATATAATTTTCCTTGAAAAGTGTCAATAGCTCCTTTTTTTGGGCTATTTCTTATTTTTATATAACCTATTCTATAGTGGTTTGGACTACTCAATAATTTTTGCTTCTTGGTGGCTTAAGGCACTCTTTATATGGTTCTCTTTTTTCAAATAATCCAACTAGTATAAGGGTTACTTTGATTATCCCCTCAATCAATTTTTAAATATCCAAGCTTGCGATAGTAGACATTGATATTTAAAAAATGCATTTGAATAAATTTCTAGTCTTCACTCATCTTTAGGACAAAATGGATAAACTCCAACATATAATGAACTGTCTTTTAAATATTTTCAAATATTGGAAGCTTTGCAATAGCTACCTTTCATATATCAATTTGTAAATTCAAAATTTATAGCAATATGAGTCTATGTTTCCTTCATGTGACTCTTAATATGAATTCACACCAAAGCCTTCCTCCAACGATAGCAATAGAGACTACTCGAAGTACATATGATACCACTTTTGGATTTTTAACCAGACTATCTCAGGTCCCAATATTTTGGATAATAAAATTGCTCAAAATATGCCTACAAGCTTCAATATTAATGCTTGAATATGATATTCAATGTTTGATATATTTCATGGAGCTTTATCTCTATTATATAACCTTAGAAAGGCAATTCTTCATATACTTGACTATTGCACCCCTCACATATATAGGAGTTGCAACCTTTCTTATTCCATACATAAAATAAATTTCAAGTCCTTTTAGTTTCTCATCTTACCACTTGTATATATGACTCTTGTCTCTATATTTATTTGCACACTTTACTAAATGACGCACTTCTACATACAACCTAATACGTTATAGTTTTGCACTATCTCACATTACAAAATTAGCACTTAATTAGGTGACATGTGCACTTTCTCACATTACACACTTACAAGTGCACAAATATAATGTATTAGGTATGCATGTAGAAGTGTGTCATTTAGTAAAGTGTGCAAGTGTCATAGAGTTGTGTGCAAATAAATACATAAGATAAATTTCACATGTCTTTTGGCTTTTCATCTTACCACACTAGGATAAATTTCACATGTCTTTTGGCTTTTCATCTTACCATACTTGTATATATGACTCTTGTCTTTATATTTATTTGCACATAGCTCTATGACACTTGCACACTTTACTAAATGACACACTTCTACATGCA
The DNA here is from genome assembly GCA_028583015.1 of Wollemia nobilis. Classification (NCBI taxonomy): domain Eukaryota; kingdom Viridiplantae; phylum Streptophyta; class Pinopsida; order Araucariales; family Araucariaceae; genus Wollemia; species Wollemia nobilis. The sequence goes on along the minus strand of JAQPPZ010000523.1, from coordinate 2,950,493 downwards.
CACCTAATACATTATATTTGTGCACTTTCTCACATTACACAATTCAGCACTTAATTTTAAGTGCTGAATTGTGTAATGCGAGAAAGTGCACAAATATAATGTATTAGGTGTGCATGTAAAAGTGTGTCATTTAGTAAAGTGTGCAAGTGTCATAGAGTTGTGTGCAAATAAATATAAAGACAAGAGTCATATATACAAGTGTGGTAAGATGAAAAGCCAAACACTTGTATATATGACTCTTGTTTTTATATTTATTTGCACACAACTCTATGACACTTGCACACTTTACTAAATGACACACTTCTAGATGTATACCTAATACATTATATTTGTGGACTTCCTCACATTACACAATTGCACCTTTAACTAGATGACATGTGCACTTTCTTACATTACACAATTGCACCTTTAATTAGATGACATGTGCACTTTCTTACATTACACAATTGCACCTTTAATTAGATGACATGTGCACTTTCTCACATTATACAATTGCACCTTTAATTAGATGACATGTGCACTTTCTCACATTATACAATTGCACACTTAATTACATAAAACTTGTGTACTTCTTACACATAAACACTTGCATAAAAAACAATCCTAAATTACACTCTTACACTATAGAATCAAACCCTATTTTAATATTTACAATTGTATAACAAGTACAACTAGAAAAGACCCCTTACCAAAGAATGTAATTTTCAACAGTTTTTAGTCATAACCAGTGAACCAGTGGTCTTCTTGACGAGTCCAGGATAATCCAGCAATTTAGCGTGGACGTGGAACACGGCCCTCGTATAAGTAAGAATCAAAGTCTAAAGCAGTCAATAAAAACAAGCTTCCTCCTTCCTTAAGAGCCACGGCCTTGAGACATGGGAAATGGTAAGGGAAGCTTCATCGCCGACTGCAACTACTTTGTTCGTCAGAATCCCATGACCGGACCGATCGGTTTGTAGTGAAGAAATTTCACCACGTCGAGTTCTGGTGCGGCGACGCTGCCAACACTCACTGCCGTTTCTCGTGGGTTCTCGGCATGCCTTTGGTCGCAAAGTCTGACCAGACCTACTGCAGTTTTGTCCTTCAATCCAACGACCTCGTTTTTGTATTCACGGCGCCCTATTCCTCCAAAATCGATCAGAGCACGACCCGCACGCCCCACCCGTCCTTCGATTCCAAGGAGGCGCTCACGTTTTTTACCCAATTACGAGCCCGTCCAGTCCGTTCCACCGTCAGGTGGACTGCTTCGGCTGGACCACGCTGCGGCAAATGTGGATTTCTGAGTAGTGTGGGATTTCGATTTGATTTAGTTTGTTGATTGTATTTTGGATGTTGGGTTTACAAGTCGTGGGGCATGTAGTGTAACCGCGCTGGAATTATAAATGTGTGTACAGGCCTACAATCTTTATTGAGATAATTCAACGACTGGGCTGTATGATGACCGATGAAAATGGGAAACCCTATCAAAAGGGTGGGTGCGGAGGATTTGGCAAAGGCAACGTCTCCGAACTGTTCAAAGCCGTTGAGGAATATTAAAAAAACGCTTCAAGGAAGAACCGTCGCTTAGGTATCAGATCGTAATGGCTAACAAGTATATCGACCGTTACGAATCGAGTTTAAAGTTCAAGAATTTTAACTTTGGAGGTACAAGGAGGCGACCATTCGATATGCATTATACCTCTTGTTTATGATTGGTATTATATACTTGGATGTGGCTTGCTTGTCATTTGTTTTTTTACTTTAAATGTCGAAAAATTGCTTCAAAGTTTTGGAGTAGCCACTGTGTTGTGTTGTAAGGTAGTTTAAAATGAATTCATTTGGTATTTGCATCATTAAAGGTTCAAAGTTTAACCGTAGTTATATTATATTTATATTTGTTGATACAATTAATAATAAGGGGGTTGTTTAAAATCTATATATTCATATATAATTTATAACTTTTCAAATTTTAGAAATTATGTTGTGTATGTACGAGAGAAATAAACTTATATAAGGATAAAATGAGGTATAAGAACTTAGATATAATAATATTTAAAAGAATATAAATTTGAGACATAAATCTACTTTCTTATTTACTTTCAAATTTTAATCTTTTTTATTTTTCAATTATTTATATGGGATTGAATGATTTTACTTCGATTTATTATGATTATATTTCATTTACTTATAAATTTAATCTTCTTTCATTCTAAGTTATATTGCATCATGACCATATAGTGTTATTATAACAACTTGAAAAATATATATGTTCGAACTTCGTCTCCTTAAGAGTTAAGGAATTTGACCGATTGAGGCAATGTCATTTGACAAAATTTCCTCCTTTATTATAATTAATTTATTGATATTTTTGTATTATTATGACATTAGAAAGACATTTCCATCATTTTATTATTACTATTATTAATTATATTTAAAATTTAAATTAAATTTAATTATAGTGTTTTTATTTCAAATGTTAGACATGGTACTAGAAGGGAGATTGTCAAACTCCTAGCATCTTATTAATTATAATGTTTCTTTTGAGATATTATTTCAAGAAGAATAAAGTAAAGTAGTTTTTAACTTCTATAATAACTACAATTTGGGAGGATCCTCATGGTGGATGTTCACCTAATATATTTTTATCTAAGTAGACTTTACTTCTTGGAGCATAGGTTTTTTTTTAAATAAAGGGGTAAATTTTTTTTGATAAAAAGTCTGGATTACAGAGTATAACTGAGCTTCCAACCAGGACTCAAATAAACAACCAAACAGGCTAAAACCACTAGACTAGAATAACACCCGAAAAAGACAACAAGAATAAATCACATTAAGTCTGTACATCCTTGTGGATCAACTTCCACAGACGTTGAGAGTCCCCAGACGGGAGACTCTCCCAATTATCGATACTCTAAGGATCCAGCAGCTCAAAAGCCCTTTTGGCCAGGTAATCAACAACCACATTCTATTCCCTTGGATTGTGCACAAAGGATATAAATTTGAACTCTTCACTCATTATGAGAATCTGAACGGCTATAGAAGACAACTGCCAATTAACTTCCTCCACCCTTTTACTGTTTAAAATATTAACCACAATTTGAGAGTCAGACTCGCAGATAATCCTATGCCATCCAAGAGAAAACCCCCTTCGCAAGGCCTCAAGAATTGCAAGAGCTTCCATAAAATTGTTGGAGTGAACACCTTTATAAATGGAAAAGAAAAACCGACACCACCAGTAGAATCTATCCCAACACCACCAATGACAAAGATGTCCAAGATTACCCCTGGACGATCCATCGGTATTAATTTTTAAAACTCCTCTAGGGGGTGGCCTCCACCTACCATCTCTCCTAACCTTCTTCTTGAGTTGAGGAACCCTACTAGGGATAGAAGAGTTCACACCATCCCCAAAGAGACCAAGGGCTTGTTGTACCTTCTCCTCCCTAGAATCCAAAAGAGGGTCCACATCACATTTGCTATGGATGGTTTCCTGAACCATATACAGGATCCTTTGCCAGATCTATTGAATAGCCAAATAACTACCTTGAAATATGCATCGATTTCATTTGAGCCAAATTTTCCAGATGATGCAAGAAGGGCCCAAATTCCAAGCCACCCGAAGGAATGGAACCTTGGTTGGAGGTCTTCCCAGACTACTCCAAAACTCCACCAGGGACAACACATGAAAACATGGATGGTTCCAGGCACTCCACCAACGGTGCCAAATGTCTTTGGCAAAGGAGCATTGGAAAAATAAATGAGAAGAGTCATCCTCATTCTTACTGCAAAGGACACAAAAAGAGGGACCCTAAAATCCCCTCTTCCTCACATTATTCCAAGTGAGGCATTTATTACGAGCTACCAACCAGAGAAAGAAGTTACATTTTGGCTAGGCAAATTTGTTCTACACCTTTTTCCACCAAGTGACAGGAAGACTCTCATACTTTTGCTTATCAATGAACCTGATAACCATAGGCTACCGAGTAGGTTCCGTTAGGATCAGGGTTCCAAGCCAGAATATCTTTACCCCTCAATGAAGAACAAGGAATCCCAATAAGAATAAGAGCAAGCACCTCTCTGTCCTTGGACAGTCTCCCCTAGGGCCATTCTTGTAAATATTTCCACCTGTACATATCCATATTTCCAAAATACTAGATTTTTTTAAAGTCCTCCACACGAGACCAATCTGCTTCCAAGAAAAAAATGCTTAGGGAACGTAACCTAGGATATTGATTCAAGATAGGAGGGTGGCCATCCCAAGAATCCTCCCAAAAAAGAGCATTTGATCCTTGATTGCAAATCTAGAACAAACCCTGCTTGATTAAATTAGCTCCTCTTTTCAGAGTGTCCCGGATAACTGAACCTTTCCCAACCAAGCTGACTCTAGGGATTTTAGCCTCAGAAATATCTCTCAAGTATTTACAATATAATATTTTAGCCCAAATATAATATTGAGAGGTACACCATCTCCAATAAAGTTTTGCAGCCAAAGCCTGCCCAAAAAGAGCTGTTTGTCGCAACCCAAAGCCTCCCTCTTGCACCGAACTACATATAGAATCCCACCAAACCAAACTCCATTTAGATTTATCAAGTTTTCCAAACCATAAAAACTGTCTTGACAAAGCATCCATGTCCTTGATGAAGTGAGAGGAAGCTATTTGTACAAAACATCTATAAATGGGTAAAGCTTGAACAACAGATTTTAAAAGCAACACTCTACCTGCAGTGGATAGCCATATGAAAGTCCAGTGATTCACATTCCTTCTAAACTTATCAAGCATAGACTGCCAAGAATATCTAGGTAGAGGGTGAGATGAAATTGGAATACCAAGATAAATGAATGGGGGAGTCCCAACTTGGAATCTTAGAATGCGAGCAATCCTGGCTTGAATAAGAGGAGGGGTATTGAATAAGAAAATAGAAGACTTGTCCTCATTAATCAACTGTCCAGAAGCACCAAGATATATGTCAAGAGACTATCTAATATTTCCAGCTTCCTTGATAGTGGCAACTCCCAAAAAAGTAGTATCATCAACAAATTGAAGGTGGGAAAGAGGTGGCAAGCTATTATCCCAATTCCACCCCTTAATGAGACCCTGCATGAATTGAGACTTGAGCAATATTCCCAACCCTTCTGCCATAATGATAAACAAATAAGAAGATAAAGGATCTCCTTGCATCAATCCCCTTGAGGCCTCAAACATATTTGATGGCTCATTATTAACAAGAACATAGAATGGGGAAGAAGAAACACAACTCATCACCCATCTAATCTATTCCTCCTTAAATCCAAAAGCAGCAAAAAATTTCTGAAGAAAGGACCATATGACCCTATCATAGGCTTTGGCCATGTCCAACTTAATGAACATAGTTTTATCCTTAGAAGTTTCCATCGAGTGAATAGCTTCTGTAGCAATAACAACCCCATCCAATATTTGTCAGCCAGCAACAAACCCTCCTTGCTCCTTAGAGATGATTTTTCTCAACCATATCTTCAGCCTCTCAAAGAATAATTTTTATGATGATCTTATACACAACATTGCAGAGAGCAATAGGCCTGAACATATACAAGGAATTTGCTCCCTCTTTTTTGGGTATAAGCACCACAAAGGTAGCATTTAGATCCCTTAGCATATGTTTGTTCTTTTGGGACTCATGGACCACCTCCAAAAGATCAGATTTGATTAAATCCCAAAACTCCTGATAAAACTCAATTGGGAATCCATTTGGACCTGGGGCTTTACATTTTTTCATCTTGAATACAACATTTTCCAACTCCTCAAGGGAAATTGGACCCATCAAGTGCTCATTCATCTCTCTAGAAACAATCGTTGGAATACAATTTAGAATAAGCTTTTCATTCTCATCATATGATAGGGAGTCCTCCTTGAAGAGAGAGGAAAAATACCTCTTAGTATCTTTTGAAATATCCCTGAAAGAAGAGAGCAAGGCACCCTGAGAATTCGTAATAGAGGTAATTAGGTTACAATTACGGTGAGCCCTAACTGAGTTATAAAAGAAGGTTGTGTTCCTATCCCCTTCCTAAACCCAATCTACTCGAGCTTTTTATTTCCAAAAAATTTCTTCCCTCAGTTCCCATTTAGCAAGGTCTTTTGCAGCCTCAAATTCCTCAACAAGAAGCTCCTCCGTGAATCCCTGATATCTAATCTTCCTTGAAGCTTCTTCCATCCTCCTAAGAGCTGCCGGCTTAGCCAAGGAAAGGTTCCCAAAATTTAGTCTATTCCATCTCTTCAATTTATGTTTTACAAATTGTAGTCGTTTCATAAAGGAATACATAGCGATGCCATGAGGAGGTTTGCCAGTGGTCCACCAACCTCGCATGAAATCATGAAGCTTAGGATCACGAAGCCATAAAATTTGAAACTTAAAGGAGGGATTATTTTTTAGCCCTAACTCCAAAGTAGAGAGTTTGATAGGCCAATGATCAGATCCCCTACCCTCCAAAATCATAGAACTAGCACCTCTGTTATTACCCATCCAATAACTGGATATCAAAAACCTATCCAGTCTCTCTGATATGGAAGCTTCCCCACACCCTCTATTGTGCCAAGTAAAGATCCCATTATCTGGCTTGATGTAAACAAAGTTTAGGGCTTGGATATGAGCACTGAAGATAGAATAAAAAGGCTCGAGACGGTCCACCCCACCACATTTCTCCTCTAGACAAGTGATAGAGTTGAAGTCTCTAGCCAAAATCCATGGGTACAGGGGAACCAAAATTCTCACAAAGCAAATGTGCTTCCACAAATTCACTTTACCATTGTAATCAATAGGAGCATACACATTTGTAAGTAGGATGATTTCACCAGATTTATTATCATGCCCGACCATTGAAATAGACCATCTGCTGGAAATCCAAGTAAGAGGAGATATCTTAACCGCATATCCACATGCACCAATATACTGGGATTGCCCCCTTCTCAACAACTTGGGAGCAATATTGAACATACTATCAATAGCAAATTTAGTCTCCTAAATAAACACCACATCCAGAGAATGCACACGAACCAAATCACGAATAAATTTTTGTCTGGGGATGCTATTCAATCCCCTTACATTCCATGAGAGGATAATCATTTTTGGGGGTTATAAAAATGGGAGTCCAATGTTCTCACCAAGCCTGACTCCACCAAAATCTCCCCAATTAACTTAATTTTATTTTGGTCCTTCTTTCGATCCACCTTCATATTCTTATCTGAAAAACTTTTTTTAATTGTTTTTTGCTGCAATTCCAACACCGTAGGAGTTTTGCAGTCCAAGGATGACTGCATCAGTGCCTGAGTAGGAGAGGGCATAACTAAATTTGTACCACTTTCCAAAATAGTTTCCCTTATAGGGCTAGACCCAACCATGTCCCCTATACTTAGATCCAAAGCCCTTTGTTCTTCATTTAAACCCCCTAGATATGATTCCTTAAGTTCCCCCTCAAGAAGAGACATCTGATTCGGCCTTGTTATATTTGCATTAGGTAGCAACATTTCAAGTATCTCCATGCACTAATCAAGATCATCTAATATTTCAAAATAGTTGAGTAGAGCATCTGGTTGGCTATCCTTAAGGTCTTTGTTTTCCCTTGGTCCTCTATTTTGGGCTTTTATCGGAACAAAACCTTCCTTATCCCATTCTCCTTCCTTTATTGAGGCTTTTCCTTTATCCAAAATTTGTCCATACCGATAGGGCCCATGATTTGAAGCCACAGGCGAGACAAAGTTAGGGCATTTTATTTGCAGGTGGCCATATTCACGACAAATCCGGCAACAAAATGGAAGAGCTTCATAGTCAAGTTTTTGAACCCATGTAGTTGATCCAAATTGTATTTCAATAGAATCTGGAATAGGATTATTTAAGTCAATTTCAACACAAATACGAGCAACAAAGATTAAATTTTTATCCATTGTCTATTGTGATGGTCCAACTGGCTTCCCAAGTAGAAGGACAATCTTATGCAAGATATTAGTTCTCCAAAATTTCAACGGGAGCCATGGAAGTCGCACCCATCTTGGAACCTGCGATGACCGCTCCTCTGATGGGTTGAAACCCACATGCCAGGGTTTAAGAAAGAGTCCCACCTGGTTATAGAAATAAGGATCCCCTTCAAATGCTTTGTTACGATCTACAATACAAGAGAAAACCACCATAAAATAGTTCTTCACAGTCAGTATCACCTCCACATCGCCTTCTGGATTCCAAGTCTTCCTGATCCAAGCCTCCACAAAGGGGAGATAAATTTGGATGCCCAAATTTTTTCCAATAAGGGCATGTTTGGTTAGATACTTCGCATATTCTGCCATCGAGTCTGGTTGAACCACTAGAACTAGCCTGGCTTCACATCATTCCAAACATCCCTTATTATTTAACAAGCAATTCCCGACATGCACTGGAAAATCCTGTTCCTTCCTGTCATTTTCAGATGAAAAAATATCACGAGCATGCACTCTCTGTGTCGAACCCGATGCCATCACGACATTCCTTCAATTTTTTAGACCTCCTCTGGAAGTTGCTACCATCCTCACAGAGCAATTTTTCTTCATCAAACCCTAGTAGAGTAGTTTTTCCTCATCAAACCCTAGCAGAGCTCTTCCACTTCTTGGAGCATAGTTGTTAATACTTCATACCCTAATTCTTTTTTATTAATTTATTGTAGTAGTTAGTTAATAATTAATGGGCACCTTTTGTAATGTAAAAGTAACCCTTGATCATTAGAATAAGGATTAAATAGATCAAATAGCTATTTTTTTGCTAATGTTGGAGCTTTAGGGTCAAAATTGAATTATGTATTGGAAGAAAGACATAATCATCATGAAGAATTATAGTGTATTGAGCTTTGCTCTTAAGGAAGTTGCCCCCTCTAAGCATATTAAGATACAATGTAATTATTCATAGCTATTAATAAAGTTTCTTAATTATTGTCTTCATTTAACAATTCATTCTTCATATTTCATGGATACATGTGTCCTTTATTTTTATTAATTCTTGCAACTAGAACTCTTACATATGGCATCAAAGCACTATCTAGAAATGGTTCTATTATAAAGCGAGATTCCTTTTTTCCTTAGTATTTCTTCTATAGTGACAATCATAATATTTAATAATTTTTCACATTTGTGCAATTTAATATTCATGATACTTTTATGTCTTCTTTACAATGTATGTTATAGTCATCCTAAATCCTACTAGGAAGTATTAGATTTTTTCTCCTAGATTTTTTAGGTTAGAAACCCTATGCTACAGGTTTTAAAAGATCATATAGAGATATAAATACTCACCAAGTTAGATTATCCATAAAGCATATAGTGAAGTGAGGGTGATCATACTTCAATACCAAGGACTTAGATGATATCTATACATGACTATGAACTCACATGAAATCTCAGGTATATAGGTAGACACCCCTAGGATTAAGATAAACCTTTATCCATAGGAAGACATTAAAAATTTACTATTTATGGTGCATCGATAAGTGGTTAGCCTTAAAAAGCTACTTGTATTGTACCTCAAATATGATCATGCTACTAGAGAAATGATGAAATTCTCCATAGTTAGTTGTTTGAAATATTGGGTTGAATGCTATCTACAAATAATATTAGTATATCAATAAGACCATAAACAAAAAAAAAAACTTGACCTAGAACATCTAAAATAATCATTGCAAGGAATTTTTTAGGAAACTTCTCATTTAAAACAACATGTTCACATAAAAATTACAAATAAACATAAATGCTTGAAACAAAAACTATTGCAATATGAAATATAGGTGCAAAAATAAAACAATCTCACAAAGTAATACATAATCGTAGGCCACTTGGAGGGGTAACCTTATTCAATACTTTCATTCAATTGTGTAAAAAGATACATTCATTCTTGTCCCTCACAGTTTTAAAGACTTCATCTACCACCTAACTCTCAAGGTTGGCTTGCAAAATTCCACCCAAGCTATAATATCCCACCTACAAAATAGTTACATGATTGATAAAAATTACATATAATGACACCACTTGTCTAGGTGCTTCTAGAGCCACAACTATTACAAAATATTACAAAATATTATCACGGGTGTCCCCCACGTTCAATAAGGGTTATTACATCATACTATTAGGATGGGAACCTAACATGTCCTTCCCCTTTGAAAATATTTGTCCTCAAATCTAAAGATGAGAAACTTGTTGTTGGAGTTATTGAAGAGGTTCCCATATAGCATCTTGTTGGCATTTTTGCCACATTTTTTTGTTGTTGTTCATGCAAAATAATGCACAAATTGTAGAGATACTCACTCCTCTGTTTGTCCCTCCAAGCACCTCAAAAGGGATAATAAGTAAAAAACAAAAATCTCTACGCCAAAGCAAAGTAAGTGAAAAATGTCGCGATATCGCGACATGTCGCGATTTCGCGACTTGTCGCGTTTTCACGCTAGAAAGTAGAAAAATACCAGGAGGAAAAAATTGTCGCGATATCACGACTTGTCATGTTTTCATGGCAGGAAATCGAGGAAGGAACAAAGCCAAATGGAAGAAGATGTCGCGATTTCGTGACATGTCGTGGAGACAGTGCCAAACGGAGGAAGATGTCGTGATTTCGTGACATGTCGTGGAGACAAAGCCAAACGGAGGAAAATGTCGTGATTTCGTGACATGTCGCATTTTCACGACAAAAGCGACAACAAAGGCCCAATAAAGTTCTATCCGCATTTTTCTTCATATTGCATAGGAGAACGTAAGGAGAAAATGAGGATCGAACAAAGTAATGTTTTAAAAGCTCTCCAACTAATTTTGAGATCGAGGTCAAAGAGGCTCCAAGATTAAATGTTTTGTTGTTTACCTATGTGCGCAAGATGGGAGAACGTGTTAAATCATGCAGTTTTTGAAGCCACCAAAATTAAAGATGCCTCCGGTATTAAAAGCTCTTGTTCGTGATCTCCTAACACTTCAAGCATGCCCCGAGAACAGTCATTTAATGAAGAAATCTGGTCCCTTGTTTTCGTTCGATTTTCAAACTTGATCCATAAAAGCAGGGAATGTGATTTCTCCGAGGCAGATTTAGGGGGATTGTTTCTCTTTTCAAGTGCATATTTTGTGGATCTCCTCTTCAAAATCTATTTTATGTTTTAAATGTTGTGATGCGAAAGGGAGAGGGAAGACCTCTATAAATACTAATGTACATCTCAAGAGAAAAAGGAGGACCTTTTTGCAAAAATTGAAGCAGAAATCCTAAATGCATTTTGCTCTGTTCTTAGAGTCTTTTGAGTTGGTGATCCAAACTGATGTTCATGTGATGCTTTCTATGTAATTCACTTCTGCTTAGTCAAGTGCTAAAATATAAGTTGAATTCTATTGTTCTAAATTTGGCTATGTTTTCATTTGAACATTTGAAGTATAATTGAAGGCAAACTTATGGTCAATGTTTGATCCAATTTCTGTATGTGCATTCTAAGAATCGAGTTGCTGCTTATCTTCGGGATTTAGTTTGAGGTTATTTGCTATCTGAGGTTGTTCTCCCTATCAACTATCGGCTTCAGCCATATTTCCATCTCTTTCTGTTATTTCTAACCCTAAACCTTGAAATCAGTTTAGATTAGTTTGGGAGCCAACCCTCTCTGGAGATTGGCCCGGGAGACTTCTCTTTCTCTCGGCCTTTCAATGTTGGTTGGGTCTAGGGCGCATTTTATATGACTAGGCGGATTCGTGACCAACAATTTTTGGCACGCCCGATGGGACAGACTGTCTCTGTCTCAATAAGATCCATAATCGGTGGGACAAGTACTATTCCAAGTTGATAAACCCACCTGTGCCAATAGTTTTTGGCATGCCCGGTGGGACTCACAAGTCCCATATTTTGACACCTAGAGGAATCAAGATTTTGATGAACTGTCTTGACCTCAAAGCGGAGATTATAAGTTCATCTGGTGACTCTGCTGGGGGTGATTGTATAGTACCTAGAAATCTCCAATCGTGAAGCTGGTGAAAATATTTGCTTCATGATCATGAGATCAAGAGCCAAAGAATCAGAAGACCCAGTCGAATTCTTTGAGATCGATGTTCAAAACTGGAGGGAGCGCTCAAGATTGGTAAGTCCTGTGAACCCATCATTTGCTATCTCTTCGCAGGTGGTGGGTCAGTTTGTGCCATCTCCGACTCCTCCCAGTACTGCTATGAGCTTGCTAGTACATCCAAATCCAGTAGTGCAAATGGCTGGTCAACAACCTCCTCCACGTCAATTTCCTGCTTGGAACCATTCGGGAGCGTTGGACTTGCCTTTTCAAAATCTAGTTCCTGCTGTAGCATTAAAGGCTTTGCCTACATACGATGGGACTGGAAAGACCATGTATGAGCATGTGTCAGATGTGGCATCCTTGGCTACAATTCATAATATCATAGATGAAGATGTCATGATAAAATTGCTCGTGCTTTGTCACTCCGCGGTAAGTTATTGTCTTTGGTATAGATCCTTGTCTCCCAACTCCATAAATTCATGGGATCAATTAGCGAGAGATGCTAATCAAAGGGTTCAATGAGCAAGCGGACCCATTTTCTTTGTTGCATCAATTTACTAATATCAAGAGGCATCCTCAAGAGGAGATAGTGGATTTCAATGTTAGGTTTGCCCGAACTTGGCAGAGAGTTCTTGATGGTCTCCGCCCTACTAATGACCAAGCGACATTTTACTATCTTAGGGCTTTCCACTCAGATATTAGTATGAACATTAGGATGTCCAACGTTCAAACCTTTCCTGCACTATATTCCCAGGCACAGAAGGCTGAGGCCGATCTGATTGCCATTGGGAAATTGCCTTCAAAAATGACTATGCCCATTTTTCTCGAGCTTCCGCAATACCAGCCTACAGGTGCAGCCTCCACATCTTACACTGCTCCATCCATGTACCCTTCATCTTCATGGAATCCTCCCACAACTTCGGTACCTATGATTCCCATTCCATAGTTAACCTCTCCAGTTCCAACTCCTGCATTACCTTCTCCACCAGTTCCATTACCTCTATCGGCACCGCTTGTGTCCTCAAGCCTAGATCCTCAATTGGCTGTTTTGCAAGAAATTCAGTCGGCCATGAGAGCCCTCACTAACAAGATGACATCTATGGAGTGGAGAGAGGTGGAAAGGAACTTTCAGCCACGAAGATTTATTTCGATGGTAACTAGAGAGCAAGTTGCTCCTAGCAAGGTTATAGAGAAAGTACCTGAGAGGAACTCAACGATCCTGGTAAGTGAAGAGGCTGGCCCCTCTGAAGTTTCACATGAGCCATCTTATTGGTGTTCTTCATGCAATGACCCACATGATGAGTCCACTTGCATGGTCCACCAAAATTATTTACAAGTTCTTACGGGGAGCCGTATAAACATGATTCGAGAGGTGGATCATAATTCTGCGATGTCTCCTGAGGAATACATAGCAGTCTTGACACGCAGCGGCAAGAAACCAATGGTGGTAGATCCGGCTAAGATGGAGCCATTGAAAGTGCCTCCTGCACAAGCAACAAAGCAACAAATACCTACAAAGACTCATGATCCTCCAGCCCCGCAACAAGACCCACCTATTTTGTCGAAGGATTTGCTTCCACCACAAGCAAAAGAGAGGTTGCAAGCTAAGGCTTCTACCTCCCAGCCGCAAGCGAAAACGAAGGAACAAGCTAGAGAGACGTTGCGGTATCCATCATTGACTAAACGACAGCGAGTGGAGGCCACCCAACAATATAGAAGCAGATTTGAATCTGCTAGTGGAGGGAGAGAGCCGATTTCGATGGAGTACAACATCGTCGAAGAACTCAAAAGGATACCAGCCAAGGTAAGTCTGTATGACACCTTGCAGCTACACTGGACAGGTAAATCTCTTACAGGAATCCTTGAAGACCACACAAAGTAAGGGGAAGGCTCCAGCCTAGGTAGTTATGGCTCAAACTCTGACCTCTTCAGTCACCGAAAAAAATAGACCACCACCTTTTTATCTTTCATTGAGAATGGAGGGACATGTGGTGCATAATTGCCTCATTGACTCAGGAGCAGCTACTACTTGTCATGCCTAAGGCGGTATGTGATGTCATAGGCATGGAATATACAAGGACTAGCATGGGAGTTTTGCAGCTAGATGGTACCTCAGTAAAGACGGTGGGCGTAATTAAGGATGTTCCTATCTCCCTACACGCCATGCCTCAGATTACTGTGATCCAGGAGATCATAGTAGTGGACCTAGAGCCATGTTTTGGTATGTGTCTCTCCCGAGAGTTCATGGCTAAACTCGGGGGTTACCTTTCTTTGGATTTTACTCATTTGGAGGTGATCCATAAAGGTAAAAAGGTGAAAATTTTCAATGAGAAGCCTTCCACATTTCATGTGGAGAGAATAGATGAAATGGACAGGTTAGCAAATTCGGTGCACATGATGTCTGAAGAATTTGGTGAGCTTGACTTAATGGAAGAAGCTTTGGAAGAGCTCCACCCAGAAAATGAATTTTCCATGGCCAATTTCAATGCCATGATGGAAACTGACTTGGGGTGTTACTCCATTTTTAAGCCTGAAAAGGCTAAAGAAAAGAATGATGAAAGTCAAGACCAGCTCCGGAAGCTCTATTTCGATGGAGCACGATGTAGAAATGGCGCTTGGAGCTGGGATTGTTCTAGTATTACCTTTCGGGATTCAACGATCCTATTCATATCGTTTGACCTGGAGCTGCACAAATAATGCAGCGAGAATATGAGGCTTTATGCCTAGGCCTCAAGAAGGTTGAGAAACTTGGAGCACGACGAGTTGCAAATCTTTGGTGACTCCAAGCTGATTGTCAATTAGGTGACCAATAAGTGTGTGTCCAAGCACCACTATCTCAAGAACTATCGCAACAAGGTCTAGGACCTGTTCGAATCATTCTCTGCTCTTAGCATGCGTTTCATTCCACGAGAACAAAATAGACATGCTGACCTATTGGCTTCCTTGGGAGCAAATTTTTCACCAATCGAGCAAGGTGGTGAGAAGGCCAAAAATAGTGAGAATGGTGTATAGGCCCTCTGTCCCAGACAAGGACACCTTTTGGCAAGTCTTCGATAGCGATGAGCAAATTGTTAACTTTTTGGTTCAAGAAGCTGCCACCATCAAGGGAAGGACCTTGGAGCGTGAAGAAACTAAAGGCCTGATTCAGTTGCGGAATAACCACATTCCTAAAGGCCTCATTACTCTAGAAATCTTGTTTGATCAGAATGATCGGTCCAAGAAGCATCGGATCGAGGTCGATGAGAAAAAGTACATGGAGCTTCAGTTGGAGGCTGATAAGGTCATCAAAATTGGGACTGATTCTACTCCTTCTGAATTGCAAGAGATCAGACAATTGTGTCAAGAGTTTTTTGACATCGTGGCCTGGAGCTACGAGGATCTGAGGGGATATGATAAAGAGATCATTCAACACACTATCGAGCTGGAAGAAGGAGTCAAACCCTTCAGGCAGAAGCAGAGATCGGTGAACCCAAATATTGAAGCCCTCATGAAGGCCGAACTTGCGAAGATGTTGCAGGCCAAGATTATATATCCGATTAAGCACTCGACTTGGGTTGCTAATTTGGTTTCGATCCGTAAGAAAAATGGAGATATACGACTGTGTGTGGATTTTCAAAACTTGAACCGAGCATCCTTGAAGGATCACTACCCATTGCCTCGCATTGATTAGATCCTTCACGTTGTTTTTGGGGCTCAACGCTTTTCATTGCTAGATGGATTCTCTGGATACAATCAAATTTGGGTCAGGGATGAGGATCAGCACAAAACCGCGTTCACAACCAAGTGGGGTACCTTTGCCTATCAGCGCATGCCCTTCGGATTGTCCAATGCTGGGGCTACGTTTCAAAGGGCCATGGACATCGCATTTGGGGAGCTTTTAAATAAGATCATTGTCATCTATCTCGATGATATGACTGTCTTTTCGCACAAATGAGAAGAACATTGTTCTCATTTGAGGTAGATATTTGAGAAATGTCGGGAGTTTGGCATTTCCATCAACCCAAAGAAGTCCATTTTCGTAGTAAAGGAAGGTAAGCTCTTGGGACATGTCATCTCAGGAGAACGGTTTGGCAATTGATCCATCGAGAGCTGAAGCTTTGAAGAAACTATCGCTCCCTGCCAATAAGAAAGAGTTGCAATCTTTCTTCGGGAAAATCAATTTTGTCAGAAAATTTATTTTCGACTTTGCTCGAGTAGTCAAGCCCATGACTGAGCTATTAAAGAAAGATGCGGAGTTCAAGTGGACAACTCAGAGGAAAGACGCATTTCAGGAGATTAAAGATAGAATTGCACAAGCCCCTGTGTTGATCAATCCAGATTATTCTAAGGACTTCATTATGTACGCAGTTGGAGAGGACGAAAGCTATGTTGCAGTGCTTACATAGAAAGGAGATGATGGGGATGAAAGACCCATTGCTTTCCTTAGCTAGGTTATCTTACCCCATGAGGAGAGATACAATTTCATTGAGAAGCAGGTCTATGCTATCATGAAGTCTCTCAAGAAGTTCAGGCACTTCGTATCTCAGAGCAAGACGATCGTCTACGTCATCCACCCCGATGTAAGGAACTTCATCATTCAGGGCGAGATGGGTGATAAGCGTGCCGGTTGGGTCACCAAAATTCAAGAGTTTGATGTTGAGATCCATCCAACCAAGTTGGTGCGGGGTAAGGCCTTATGCCAGCAATTAGCAAAAACTACGGCCTCTGAGATAGTTGATCATCAAGTGAACGACCTTGCTGAAGAAAGGAATCTAGTGAACATCTTTGCACAAGGCCAAGATTGGGCAAGATGACCTTGTTGAGTATTTTTCAATGGGTAGATGTCCCCCACAATTAAATGCTTCACAATGGAGAAGGTTTCGCCTACAAGCTCTTAGGTATGTATTGTTGCCCGAGGGATTGTTCTTCAAAAACATTGATGGAGTTCTCCTAAGGTGCGTTAAGGAACCCGAGAAAGCTAGATTCCTGGAGGAGTTTCATTCTGGCATGTCGGGAGGACATTACTCTGGTAGGCCTATGGCCTTAAAGATTATTCGGGCTGGTTACTATTGGCCAACTTTGTTCGTGGATACTTTCAAGATTGCTCAAGCTTGCGACAAATGCCAAAGGTATACGGGACGGATCAGAAATGCACCATTGCCCCTACATCCAATTCAAGTAGAAGCACCTTTTCAGAAGTGGGGGCTAGACTTTATTGGGATCATTGATCCAAACTCTTCATCCGGACACAAGTACATCTTGATGGCTACTGATTATTTTACAAGATGGTCTGAGGCCATTCCAACCAAGGCTGCAAATCAGGATGTGGTAATCACTTTCATTGAAGGACTGATCACGCGTTTTGGCATTCCTGACGCCATTATCACAGACAATGGAACTCCATTCATTGGAGCCAAGCTAGGAGAATTTGCAAACAAGTACGATATTTTTTTGAAGACATCCTCTAATTATTACCCTCAGGGGAATGGCTTGGCGGAATCTACAAACAAGAACTTGCTACAGATTTTAAAGAGATCCTTGGGGGATAATAAGAGATCTTGGCACCTTTTGCTGAATCAGGCCTTATGGGCAGATAGAATTTCGATCAAGAAGTCTATCAAGACTTCACCATACGCCCTGGTATACGGGAAAGAGGCAAGATTGCCTATTCATTTAGAACTACTTGCCTTGCAGCAATTGAAGGAATTCTCGGACGATGAAGAAAATATGGATCCTATGAACATACGATTGGCTCAGTTGTTGCAGTTGGAAGAGCAACGTTCTTTGGCCTATGATGAGTTTGCTAAGCATTCACAAGCGGTTTCAAAATGGTTTCACAAAGGTTCTACTGACCGCACATTCAAAGTGGGTGATTTAGTCTTAAAGTGGAACGAAAAGAAGGCCAAGCCAGGGATGCACAAGAAATTTGACGCTCTATGGGAGGGTCCATTCCAGATTGCCAGTACAGGTGCAACAAATTCATTTTATCTTGAGGACTTGGAAGGTAATTCACTTCCTATCTCAGTGAACGACTTTCATTTGAAAGCCTACATTTCATGATGTGAAAACACAGTGTTACCTTGTACATACATAAAAAAAAAAAAAAAGAGAAATTTTTTTGTCAACTTCGGCTCCTTTTGCACACGAGCCCGCAGGTATGTCTATTTCTCTCTCTTTTTCTTTTCCTTCCCAGTAGGTAGTGGCTTCCATCTACTTCTTTCTTCCACTTCCTTATTTTCATTCCCTTCCTCTCCCACTCCTTCCACTTGTACATAATCAAGCCACTACTATTGTTTCTACTCCCCTCTCTGATGTTCCCGTTTCTTCACTTCCCCTTTCTTCCAATCCTTTGTCTTTTGAGCACTTCTCCATAGTTCCCATCGCTTTCTCCATCCCATCTACTTCCATTTCATTATCTATTTTCATGGAATCCCAGTAGCTGGTAGCACAGTAGCACCCTCTTCAGTTGTTGTATCTACCGCTTCTACTCCTCCATATTCCACCATTCCATCATTCACCATTCCCGTTCCATGGCCTGCACATCTGTCGGTCATCACCCCATTCATTCCCATTTTTGCAACCCAGGTGCTTCTCACCACTGCCATGGAGACCCTTTCACAGCACCTGGTGATTACCCAGCTCAACCGAGCTAGGCAAAATGTAGTAGTTAAAGGAATAAGGGAAGTTCTGCTATTCCACAAATTTTTGTTGAAAGTCCTATTTTAAGTGTCGAGCGCCAGCAAGAGCTTGTTGCAGCAGCCCGTAGAAACGTCCAACATCAACCAGCACTCACTTCTTCTGCTCCTCCAGACTTCTTGACTCTGTTGCCCAATGAATAAAGGCACGGGTTCGTGCATACAACGAAACTGTATACCCGAGAGCCGCCAAGAATGTTGGCATTTTTGCCACATTTTTTTGTTGTTGTTCATGCAAAATAATGCACAAATTGTAGAGATACTCACTCCTCTGTTTGTCCCTCCAAGCACCTCAAAAGGGATAATAAGTAAAAAACAAAAATCTCTACAAGTTTTGTGCCAAAGCAAAGTAAGTGAAAAATGTCGCGATATCGCGACATGTCGCATTTTTATGACTTGTCACATTTTCACGGCGTCCGATGCGAAAAAAGCTAAGCACAGAAAATGTCACGATATCGTGACATGTCGCATTTTCGTGACCTATCACGTTTTCGCGCTAGAAAGCAACAAAGGAAGCAGTAAAGGCAAAGTTGTCGCGACATCACGACATGTCACATTTTCATGTGGTAGACAGTGGCAAGAAAGCAAAGTGATAGGCAGATGTCACGATTTCGTGCAATACAACAGCAAAGGGGAGCGCCAAGGAAAAATGTCGTGATTTCGTGACCTATCACGTTTTTGCGGTAGGAAAGCGAGGAAGGAGCAAGATGGTATGGAATGTCGCGATTTCGTGACATGTCAAATTTTTGCAATGGAGGCGGCAACGAAGGAGAAAATGTCATGATTTCGTGACATGTCGTGTTTTCATGGGGAGAAAGCGAAATGTCCAAGGTGGGAGAAATATGTCACGATTTCGTGACATGTCACGTTTTCGCGGGGAGAAAGCAAAAAAGTACAAGGCGAGAGAAAAATGTCACGATTTCATGACATGTCACGTTTTTGCGGGGAGAAAGCAAAAAAGTACAAGGTGGGAGAAAATTGTCACGATTTCGTGACTTGTCACATTTTTGCGGGGAGAAAGCGAAAAGGACAGCGCCAAGTATGGAATGTCATGATTTCGTGACTTGTCACATTTTCGTGACTTGGAGCAGTGAAGGAACAAAGCGAAGGAGGATTGTCACGATTTCGTGACATGTCACGTTTTCATGGAAGTGCATGAAGACAAAGCCAAATAGAGGAAGATGTCATGATTTCGTGACATGTCATGGAGACAAAGCCAAGCGAGAGGAAGATGTCACGATTTTGTGACATGTCGTGGAGACAAAACCAAACGAGAGGAGGATGTCACGATTTCGTGACATGTCACATTTTTGCAGAAGTAAAGAAGACAAAAGCCAAGCGAGAGGAGGATGTCACGATTTCGTGACACGTCACATTTTCGTGACTAAAGGCGATGGAAGGGCAAAGCAAGAGAAGATTGTCATGATTTCGTGACATGTCATGTTTTCGCGATTGGTAGCAACAAGAGAAAGCAGTGAAGGAAAAATGTCACGATTTCGTGACATGTCGCATTTTCGCGACAGAAGCGACAACAAAGGCCCAATAAAGTTCTGTCCGCATTTTTCTTCATATTGCATAGGAGAACGTAAGGAGAAAATGAGGATCGAACGAAGTAATGTTTTAAAAGCTCTCCAATTGGTTTTGAGATCGAGGTCAAAGAGGCTCCAAGATTAAATGTTTTGTTGTTTACCTATGTGCGCAAGATGGGAGAACGTGTTAAATCATGCAGTTTTCGAAGCCACCAAAATTAAAGATGCCTCCGGTATTAAAAGCTCTTGTTCGTGATCTCCTAACACTTCAAGCATGCCCCGAGAATAGTCATTTAATGAAGAAATCTGGCCCCTTGTTTCCTTTCGATTTTCAAACTTGATCCATAAAAGGAGGGAATGTGATTTCTCCGAGGCGATTTAGGGGGATTGTTTCTCTTTTCAAGTGCATATTTTGTGGATCTCCTCTTCAAAATCTGTTTTATGTTTTAAATGTTGCGATGCGAAAGGGAGAGGGAAGACCTCTATAAATACTAATGTACATCTCAAGAAAAGGGGAGGACCTTTTTGCAAAAATTGAAGCAGAAATCCTAAATGCATTTTGCTCTGTTCTTAGAGTCTTTTGAGTTGGTGATCCAAACTGATGTTCATGTGATGCTTTCTGTGTAATTCACTTCTGCTTAGTCAAGTGCTAAAATATAAGTTGAATTCTGCTGTTCTGAATTTGGCTATGTTTTCATTTGAACATTTGAAGTATAATTGAAGGCAAACTTATGGTCAATGTTTGATCCAATTTCTGTATGTGCATTCTAAAAATCAATTGCTGCTTATCTTCAGGATTTAGTTTGAGGTTATTTGCTATCTGAGGTTGTTCTCCCTATCAACTATCGGCTTCGGCCATATTTCCATCTCTTTCTGTTATTTCTAACCCTTACCTTGAAATCAGTTTTAGATTAGTTTGGGAGCCAACCCTCTCTGGAGATTGGCCCGGGAGACTTCTCTTTCTCTCGGCCTTTCAATGTTGGTCGGGTCTAGGGCGCATTTTATATGACTAGGCGGATTCGTGACCAACACATCTTTAGGTTGTAATCCATACCATTGGACAAGAACATCAATGATGACATATCGACGAAGGAAATATGATCTATAGCCTAGAATGCATTCAAGTTCAAGAATGATAAAACCTTCATCATCCAAATATGAAAGTGTATACTACACATTGACCTTGTTACCAACAACTTGCTTGAGAGAAGATACATGGAAGACTGGATGAATTTTAGAACTAGCCGAAAGGGCTAGTTTGTATGCTGTCAACCTGATCCTTTGCAACACCTAATAAGGACCATAATATTTTACAATAAGTTTCTAACAACCACGAAGATGGAGAGAGGATTGTTTGTATGGTTGTAAGAAAATAAAAATCATGTTTCCAATGTTAAAGCTATATTTTATGTAGTGTTGATCAGCTTGTTTCATACAGTTCTAAGCCAAGTCTAAATTGATATTGAGTTGGCAAAGAATATAATCATGCTAGCAAAGAGTGGAAACCATAACTTAAACCTTAGAACTACTTGGAATATAAGAAGATGGTGTTGGTGGAGGCTAACCATAGACTACTTCAAATGGACTCACCTTAGTGGTAATGTGATATGTTGTGTTATACCACCATTCAACCAAAGAAAACCACTTGGACCATTGTGTAGGATGTTCAAAGGTGAAGTAACGAAGGTATATTTCCAAGAATTTATTCATAATTTTGGTTTAGCCTTTAGTTTGAGGATGATAGGTTGAAATCATCTTGAGTTATGTTTCTTACAACTTGAGCAATTTCTACCAAAAATGACTGGTGAAGGTAGGGTCCCTATTAGAGATAATGGATTTAGGTATGCCATGGAGATGAAAGATAGAGTCTAGAAATATTTGAGCAACAACAAAGGTGGTGTATGGGTGGGATAGGGAACATAAATAAGCATACTTTATAAGACAATCCACTATCACTAAAATAACCGGTTTTCCTCAAATTTAGGTATCTCTTCAATGAAATCCATAGAGATATTTGTCCAAAGTTGTTCAGGAATCAACAAGGATTGAAGGGTCCTAGGGGAACATATATTTTCACCTTTCCTATATTGGAAGTGATCACATTCATCCATAAAAGTACGAATATCATTTTTCATACACCTCTAAAAAAGGTACACTTGGTCCTTGTATAGGTTTTGAGAAACTTTGAATGGCTAACTATTAGGGAAGCATGAATATCCTATAGGATGAGGTCCTTTATTTATGACTGATGGTACACAAAAATATGGTCATGGTATCATAAATCTTGACCATATTAAGTATAACTAGGGTATGAATGAGGATTTTCTTGAAGTTTATGGATGAAAGTTTGCAAAGAGGAGTCCTTGATTAGTTCCTCATGGAGTTGATGAATCCATTGAGGATGTGATATGAATATAGTATGCAACATAGCTTATTCTTCATGTAGTCAGGGCCAAGCATCTACCACCACATTCTCCTTATAATTCCTATAGGTGATGTTGTAATCATAACCTAAGAATTTTAAAATCTATTTTTGTTGTTTTGGTGTGGCCACCCTTTGTTCTAAGAAATATTTAAGACTTTGATGATCATTCTTGATGGAAAAATGTCTCCCAATAAGATATGACTTCCAATGATTGACTGCATGTAAAATGACAAGCATTTCCTTTTGATTAGTAGACTTACCTAGATACTTGCTTGAGAGTGCCTTACTAGTAAAGGCCAAAGGTCTACCTTCTTGCATTGAAATCACCCCAATGCCAGTTCTCGATGTATCACTTTCAATGAAAAAATATTTAGAGAAATTGGGTATTGCTAACATGGGGGTAGTGGTAATAGCATACTTCAAATTGATAAAAGCCTTTTTTGTAGGTTTAGTCCATAGAAAACAATTCTTCCTCAACATTGTTGTCAATGGAGCCACTATCTTGCCATAATTCTTCATTAATTTCCTATAATATCTTGTGAGTCCTAAGAATCCATGAAGTCCCTTTAGAGTATGAGGTTTATGCCAATCTTGAACAACCTAAATTTTCTTGAGGTAAACCTAAACTCCATCCTTAGTGGTAATGTGACTCAAGTATTCAACATCTTGCTGGACAAAATAATATTTGGACCTCTTTGCATAGATATGATGGTTAGACAAAAGTTTGAGTGTTTTATCTAAGTGTTTAAGATGTTCTTCTTATGAACAACTATAAATAAATATATCATAAAAAAAGACTAGAATAAATTTGTGAAGGAAAGGGTAAAACATGGAACTCATTATACTTTGGAAGGTAGAAGGGGCATTGGTTAATCCAAATGGCATAACCAAGAATTCATAATGCCCTTCATGAGTTCTAAAAGTTGTTTTTGGAATATCCCCATCCTTGATTCAAATTTTGTGATACCCTGACTTCATATCTAACTTGGAAAAGTATTGAGTCCCATCAAGTAATTTATCAATCATTGGAATAAGGAATTTATATTTAATAGTGATCTTATTGAGGTCCTAATAATACACACACAAGTTATAAGTGTCATACTTTTTTTGTACTAATAACATTGAAAAAGAATAGGGGTTTACACTAGAACCGATAACCCTAGCAGTATGAAGCTCTTGCACTCTTTTCTCAATATTTGATTTTTGAGCATAAGGATACCTCTACAGATGGATATTATGGGGGAGACTTCGAGAAAAAAGTTGTATTACATGGTCATGTGAATTATGAGGAGGTAGTCCCTTGGGTGCCTCAAAAAATTAAGCATATTTATTTAATAATCCTTATAATTGCACTGGATGGTCCTGTTTCTCTTCCTTGAGGGCATTAATAGCAACACTTTGTGCCACCACTCCATGAGAAGACTTTTTTAACAAATTTTCCATATTATGAGTATAAATTAACTAAGCCACACCAGCATTCATGTCACACAAAGTATATCCATTCCCTTATTGACTAAAATTTATCCATAAATCAGCAAAATACCATAAAATTGGAACTAACATATGTAGCCATTGTGCTCCTAAAACTATATCACACCCACCTAATGGTAGAAAAATATGTTTACCTTGATATTATAGTCTCCAATTTGAAGTTTGACATTAAAAAAATTTCCTTTCTATGGTAGGGTGCCTCCATTAACAATCATGACTTCAAAGGAATTGCATGTAGTAATATAACATTTTCCTTGTTTGGCCACACATGGATCAAGAAAGTTATGTGTATTGATAGAGTCAATAAGAATGATCATTTGTTATCCTTTGAAGTAGTTGATCACTTTCATTATTTAGGGAGTGGATACTCCTACTAAAGCATGCATGAAGATTTTTAGTTGGGAGTCCTCTAGATCTATTGCTTGATATGCGGTTTCTCCCTCTTGAGGATCCTCCTCTTCCTTTGAAGATTCTGCAGTTGGTACCTCATCCATTTCTAGTAGATACAATTTTTGATGCACACACGTGTGCCTCGAGGAATACTTTTTATCATAATTATAACATAGTCCTTGTACCCTTCTATTCACCATATCTTCATGAGTCAATTTTTTATAGTTTGAGATTTAGTGGTAGGACTTATCATAGGTTTGGATGAAAAAGATGGTCGAGATTGAGAAAATTAAGAAGTGTGTCATAGAGCCTTGAAATTTTCTTCTACTAATATAGCCAATTGTATTATCTATTTTAATGTTTGGGGTCTCAACAATTTAACCTCAACCCTAATGTCATCCTTCAAACCACTCACACAATAACTTTGAAAGAACTCAACATTTAGAGCAGTGGTATAATTGGCAAGTTTTTCAAATTGAGTTTGATAATCTCAAACGGTTGAGGTTTGTCTAAATTCAAAAAGAGCTCCTGTAAAATTTTCAAACTCACTAGGACCAAATCAAGTGAATATATGGTGCTCAAATTCTTGCTAAGAAAGGTTAGATTTGGCCTTCCTAAGCCACTAAAACCAATGTAGTACATTTGATTCAAAATCGAAAGAGGTAATTATCAAAAACATGTAGCATGGGATATTATGAAGACTAAAATATTGCTTTACCTTACAAATACACCCCTCATGATCATTTACATCAAATTTTGGGAAGTCTAATTTTGATAATTTAAATCCATTATTCTCTGGTACATTTTACTAGCGACAACTTGTACATGTATCATGTTGATCTTGATGACCCAAGGAATTGGTAGATATATGACTATCCAACTCTACCTTCATTTCCCTTTGTGTCTCGATGACCACACTCACAAATTCTTGGAAGTTTTTGAGTTGTATATTTATCTAATCTAAGTTGTTGGTGAATGAGGACTATATTTGTTTACTCATACTATCTACTTGTTTAGCAATATGTGACTCTAATTCTTGTTGCCAAGTACCTGAAGAAGCCCAAAAATTATAACTCTAATTCATGTTCTCAGAGTTATGATCTATTGTGAATTCTTACTAAAAATAGAAATTTGATTTTAGGGGTTACTATTTTTAGTAAATATCCCAAAAAGTGGTTTGGGTACTATATATCAAAATGATCAACTCAAAAATATGGTTGCAATGAGCTATATACCACAACACTAGTTTTGGACACCCCATACTTTATTTATTTATTTTGTTACTGAGGTTGTTGGTGTTGTCGATTTTCCTCATGGAGGTTTGGTTCAGAAATTAGGTTTTGGGTCGACCAACCTCTTATGATACTTTGTACTATCTGTTATGACTACTGATCAATCTTGATACTATGATAGCATTTATCTAGTCTGACTCTATCACAATATTTCTTCTCTATTTTAAATTCTATCATAGATAATTGTTACTAACACTGATAAATGATATCCTATACTAAATTTTATTGACTAAATATCCTAATTGTTATTGACATTGTCCATCCCATTCCTCTATTTTTGACTCTGGTGGTTTTTGTCTCACCTGTTATGTTCTATAAATTCTTTTAACTATTTTTCATGCAAGAATTTTAGAGTAGGTATGTCTTCTTCATATGCTTAATTTTTGTGGTAAGGTCATGGTAACAGGTTCCATATTCATTGAACAAGATTTATTTTTTAATTGTACATTTGATAATCAACACAATAAGGTATTCTAATACAGGAAGTATGTACTACACATAGGCCCTTTGTTATACTACAATGACAAATGATAGTGCTTAGACTAATATTTTAGGCCACTACTCCAGGAGGAATCCACGTATACCCTTGAGCACACTACCTGGCTGTTTGTCAGTATAGGAGGGTGATCTTCCTGGATGTTGTGTCTAGTGTACTATAAATAATTTAGGAAAAAAAATATATTCAAGGGCTAAAGGTTTCTCCTAATCCTAGGGTGTCTCCTGATATACCCAAAGATATATTAGAGCTAAATTTCTTGGACAAGTGTTGTCTGAGGCCTGGGTATTGGAGCTTGATCACCCCTCACTTCACTAGATTCTTCACAAGTAATATATCCTAGCCAATAACAAAAGCTTCTCCATGATATTTTAAAACCCCCAACATAAGGTTTCTAACCTAATAAACTAATGTAAAAAAGGTCATATATATAAACTAGCAAAAAATAGAACACAAAATCTTATACCAAATAGTCGAAATGGAAAAAACTATAGTAGTCATAGTAGAAAACGACCTTGGAAAGTTCTTTGATACCACTTTTTAGGAACCTTCTCATTAAAAACAACACTTTCACACAAACATTGCAAATAAACATAAATGCTTGAAATGCAAACTATTGCAATAAAAAGTATAAGTGCATAAATGAAACAATCTCACAAAGTAACATAGAATCATAGTCCACTTCGAGGGGGCAACATACTTTAGTACTTTAATTCGATTATGCAAAGATATACATTCATTCTTACCCTTTGTAGTTTTAAAGACTTCATCTACCACCTAACTCTCAAGGTTGGCTTACATGCAAAATGTCACCCGATCTAGAATCTCATACCTACAAAATAGTTACATATAATGGCATCACTTGTCTAGGCACTTCTATAGCCACAACTATTATAAAATATTACAAAAAATTATCCTGGGTGTCCCCCACATTCAACAAGGGTTATTACATCATAGTGTTAGGATGGGGTCCAAACATAATCTTTTATGCATACTAAGAAAGTGATCTAGTGATTATGAAAGTTCTAACTTAGCGAAAGTGATGTAGTGAACCCAATAGAGAAATATTGATTATAATGCTAGAATAATAAAAAGGAATCGCTTTTATTAAGGAATTGTTGTTGTATTGTATGGGGAACCCAACAATTAATTAATAATTATATTCTTCGATGCCTCAACTATACCAATTGAAAGGCCTATTTCTATGAGTGTGAAGGTGTGATCAAAGGTCACAACCTTTGTGAAAGAGAGAGTGATTAAATAATTAACTAATAATGTGATTAGTATGGTGGTTAGGAGTATAATCCTAACATGCCACCTTCCTTAAAAAGAGCTTTGTCCTCAAATCTCAAAGTAAGGAGCTTCGTTGCTTGTTTTCCCAGTTGAATTTGTGCAAGTTCTTGTACTATTTTAATGTCACTTTTTTGAAGGCAAGGATATATTGAAGGTCGAAGAATTAGTGGGGGGTTGCTAGAAAGAATAGTAGAATCTTCCTTAGGAGAATTGTGATGACGGTAGGCTTTCGCTTTAGCCGATTCTTCCTATGTAGAATGAAGGGAAAATAAAGGTGCACTCACTCTTTTACCTCCTTTCTGAATCAGGTTGCCTATATGACGAGAACTCACTATTGGCGATGAACTTGTGTGTAGTTATTTTAGAGTGTATGTCTTGCCTTCATTGTTTACTGCATGGATGTCTACATCATCTTTTCATGGTGCATCGAGCACTTCTTGCACATTGACCTCATTTCCTTCATTGTTATGATCAGGTGCTTTGGTCATGTCGTGCACATCTTCCTCACCTTCTTCCTCTATGGAGTGATAGGGATCAACTATATTTAATAAATACAATGTTTGTGTAGCACAACAATGAAGGGGCCCAAATTGCTCATCACAAGTATAGCAGAGGTCGTTCGCTCGTCGCTCCATTTCTTGTAGGCTAAGGTACTTAACTGGCAAGGGTTTGTGTTTTGGAATAGTGTGCATGAATGTCGATTTATCAATAGGTTGCTCCCCATGTTGACGTTGAACATTAAATGTATCATCGGCTAACAAGGCTAATCCAATGGCTTCCTGTAGGGTGCGAGGAGTGTACATTATGATCTTCACTCTAATTTCTTCTTTCAATCCATTGATGAAACCGCTTATGAGAACTGATTCGTCCAACCCTGTGATGCGATTGGCAATATCCTGGAACTGAATTTTATATACACTCATTGACGTGATTTGACGTAGGTGGGCAATATTAAGTAGAAAAAGTAGGTTGGGGTCGTGAGATATTCTTCCATCGGCCATTTGCATAGTCATTTGGCGAAAAGGTGTCACAAAAAGTGTTGAAAGTCGTCACAAAAATTTCTTGAAAAATTATCGTTTAAAAATTGCATAAAAGTCATCCTTCGGACATTGCGGTTAGGTTTTGGAGATTTTATAACCTTCGTAAGTGGTAGAATTAGTGAGAATTTTCAATGCCTTGACAACTTTTAGCAAGAATTTGCAATAGTAACAAGTCTTACAGGGTTGTGATACAGTGGATTGTGTGAGTGTGGAACGTCTGGCAAGATGCAGGCTTGGTTTGGTGTTATAATTGGTTGTTCGCATATGATTGTGAACAAAAATGGTTGTGTTTTTGTTGTTCAATCGATTGTTTTCCTTCAGCCTATGAAATTCACAGTGGGTTTTAGTTTACTTAACTGCCCTATTTTTTCACCTGTGCTCGTTGGTGGTTCTCTATTTGCTGTAGGGGCTCACTGTTTGCTGTAGGTGAGGTCCTAGTTAATACATGGACATCGAATAAACATAGTTTCGGTGTTTAGGATACTGAGTTTCACCGATGACTAAGTCTTGGTATTCTGGAGCAGGGAAAGGAGACGAAGACGTTGTGATGCCGTATTTTGCTTGAAAAATTTGATATTAATTTTTTATGCCCTTTTTTAAAATTCCTTCTCTTCGCTGTCTATGACATCGGTAAACCTTTCTCGGTGATCGGAAATTTAGATAACCTTAGTCAGAAATTTGATAAAATAAAAAAAATTCACCAATTTCTTAGGCTCCGTCGGAAAACGATGCTCACGTAGAAAAACTTCTAAACGGTGATGACAAAAGATTTAACGGTGATTGGAAACGAATTTATGATGCTAGAATTATTTAAACCTTAGGTTATTTAATTTTTCCTTTCACCGATTTTCGAATGCGCTTGCCAGAAATGCAGGGTGAGCGACTGGTTGGAATTTTTTTTTTTTCAGTGAGCAGCAACATTTTGTGAATCCGATTAACCGTATAGTAGTTCTTTTCAATTTGTGGCAGGTATTTTAGATGTTTTTAGTAAAAAATGGATGCCTAAAAACCATTGGTTTCTTCTACTCACCGGGCTGTCATGTATGCAGGGAATTCATGATGCTGTGAATTGTATATTTGCACCAAAAAATTGCAATCAGCACCACGCGATAGAACGAAAAAGGAAAAAAAATTGTTTGATTATTTCTTCCCCTTTGACAAGGCTCTGATACCAGATGTAGTGAACCTAATAGAGAAAGATTGATTATAATGCTAGAATAATAAAAAGGAATCACTGTTGTATTGTATGGGGAACCCAACAATTAATTAATAATTATATTCTTCTATGCCTCAACTATACCAATTGAAAGGCCTATTTCTACGAGTGTGAAGGTGTGATCAAAGGTCACAACATTTGTGAAAGAGAGAGTGATTAAATAATTAACTAATAATGTGATTAGTATGGTGGTTAGGAGTAGAATCCTAACAACTTGTCTAGGCACTTCTATAGCCACAACTATTATAAAATATTACAAAAAATTATCATGGGTGTCCCCCACATTCAACAAGGGTTATTACATCATAGTGTTAGGATGGGGTCCAAACATAATATTTTATGCATACTAAAAAAGTGATCTAGTGATTACGAAAGTTCTAACTTAGCTTAAGTACTTCAAGGACAAGGAGGTAAGACAATTTTTTTAGCAAAGCAGGGTTATTCAAAGACTAAAGCGAAGATAAATAAGTTATAAAGTTGTAAAGGGTTTTAACATGTGGGTTCTTATAGGTAGTGAGAAACTTGTGTAATTTATATAGAAATAATTTATAGGGCAAGTAAAAGGTAAATTTTTATAGGGTATTTAGGGATTTTGGGTGTACAAGATAGAAATTTAAAAATTTTATAGTCAATATCTCATAAACCATGAGGAATTTGATAATTCTTATGAAACAAAATCCCATATATGACATTGTAATCAAGTCTTAAACCTTCATGTGATTAAATAATTCTAGGTGCCAAAAATATCAATGTGATATCTATCCCATTGTGATCATCTTGTTGTAATGATTATTTTGATATATAGCACCAACAACCTTTTTACTGTCACCTAGAAAGATCAAACTAGAGCTTAGTCCATTATGATCACCTCTTTAAGCTAATCATTTTCATATATAACATCCATAACACTTTTTGTACACTTGGTTCACCAACAATGTTAGTTGGACATATATCTTAGGACATTACCTCAGAAAAAGTAAGTGATGATATGAAGGAAATATAGGTGGGTTAAATTGATTTGGAGGCATTTCATAAAAGACAACAATAGCTAAAAAACAATTCTAGAAAATCCACGACTACCTTCTAGTTAATGACTTATCTCTTTATTATTCTTAATCAACTACAATACACAATGTAGTAGGATGTATCCTAGCACAATCCCATAAAACATATATCTTCCTTAGGAAAACATGCTTCTAGGGATCCATAACATAATATCTAAATCTTGCCAAGATATACATGAATGATAGGCAAGCTATAATACGACTATGTGATCATGGTGTGATATATGGGGCTCATTTTAATCCCATATAAACAAGTAAAAATAAAAATTCCATTTGTCAATCTTTGAGGAAGTAAAGCTGAACCTAGGATCAAAATTTAAAGTATTTGTATCCATTATTTTTTGCAGCCAAAACTCTCTTAGAATTTACCTATGTATTCCAAGTTATTAATTAGATGGTACTTAAAGGATATTATTAAAGAAATAGTCTTTGTTTGATATTAAATTAGTCATTTTCTTTTTATCTTTGTACTTGCTATCATATTTTGCATTTTGATATTTTCTCTTTTCACTAAACATTTGATCTAAATTTCATCAATTTAAATCATATTTTGGATAAAAATAAAAAGTAAATGTTAAACAACATTATCATTTAGGAACTTCTATTTTTTCATATTATTTAATTATCAAAATTTTATATTTATATTTTTCTATCTTTTGATGTTTTTAATCATCAATATTTTTTGAGATATTTTATGTTGAAGTTTTTGACATGATTGTTATAATTTTAAAGAATCATAAATAATATAAAAATAAATTCAATGACCAAGAAATTAAATTGTTTTATTTTATAATTTAAATATTCTAATTAATAAGTGATTTTGAGCCATGAGTGATTTTCACCTTTTCTTGTTTCAAAAAGCAAGTAATTTACAAGTTCAAGCAAGAAGTGTGTGTAGCAAGCAAGGGTGATCAAGGAGTAAGTGTCACTTTTTATTCTTCTAAATGTAGTGAATTATTACTACACTTGGGAGGAGTAAGGCATTTCGAACATTTTGAAGGATGGTTTTGATAGAAGATTGAGTTTCTCAAGCATCATATAGGGATCCAAGCGAAAGTCGAGGAAAATCAAGATCTCATAGGAGCAAAGGGCCTGGTATCAGATTTACTTGGTGAAGACTCACAATGAAAGGAACTACCAAAATTTTAGTAAATATTGCAAGGGTCTATAGTGCATTAAAAAAAATTATTTGGCCAGGGTCACTGAAAAGATCGAACAACCAATCGTACATAACCAACAGTAATAACTAGAATAATGATATAAAGCAAAAGCAAGTGACTTACAGAAGGACTTCTAGAAGGTATGCCATTTAAATATACCATCATAATACCTCTAGATAAGTGGCCATAGATCTAAAAGCATTAATAACAAGATATCTCTCTATCAAATCTCCAACATGAGCACCCCAACCTCACCTCCAACAACTCCAAACCCAAGCAACCTTGGGATTGCACACCATCAATGCAGAAGCACTGTAACATGAGTGAGAGCTTTGAAAAGAGAGAGTTTTTAAATTCAAAAAGGGGAAATACCCCATGTAATATTTAAATATGTATCATTATTCTCATTGTAATTATCAAAAGCTCTCCATCCTTCTAACAAATACTTTCCTTCATTCTCCTCTATGTCTCAGCTTGAACCAATTCTTGCAAAGCTCATCAAATAGTTTGCAAACCTCTTCTATTTCATGTATGTAACTCAAAGTTCATGTTAATAAGAATATTTGACTCTTAGGTTTGAGGTTTAGACCAATTGGTGTGGAAAAACCCCCTAAGTAGGATGAACATCCAAGTTTCAAATCTTGGGCCTTGTCAGATTGAATGCTTGTTCGCTTTCCTAGTGCTTTCAATGACATAAAAGGTTTAAAATGAATGTGACATGGTGGTTATAGGGGTGGAATGCCTGGAGTAATATGTGGTGGTTAGCAATATAGAATACCTTGGTAGCCAGTGAGGTCGAAAGTGCACTTGGATCATCATGGTGTCTACTTATTCCACCATGTAATTTAAAAATAAATAAAAATTTGACTCTTTTACAAATTTATGTCCTAGTTCTGGCATGGGTGTTCTATTTTTGCTACATGTTCTCAAAGGGACCTATGTTCCTCATGCATTATTGATTGTTGTGCATGTGTTCATTAAAACCCATTGAGACATCGGGGGGTATTATTCTTTTTATTTTGTGCATCAACACCCATAGACTAGTCTAGATAGGTTTCATTCCCTTCATTTTATTGTTTTCCTTTACTTTTCTACATTTATCACTCTTATACAACTTACTTTATATTTTATTTCTAGCTATCCTTCTCTTTTTTATTTTCCCCTTTGAAGCAACCTAGGCTAGGATTAGATTAGCGAACCCCTAAAAAAAATGTGCCAAAGAAGACATCCAAAAGTAAGAAGTCGATATTGGATAAAAAACCTTGGAGGTCATCCGATGGAGCCATGTCCCATGCTCCCTCGAACTGACACACTCGCATGAGACATATGCACTAGATGCACCTACTCAATAGAGGTGGTTAGATGTAAAAATTACTACTATGGGGGGTCACGGTGCCCATGGAGAGTAAGAGGGTCATGACTGACCCTCCAATAGTTCAGACTAGCATGCCCAATGGGACATAAATCTAGGAACATACATTCCCTAATCAAGAAGTTATACCATGATATGAAAACCATGGTCATTTAATTTCTAAAGCACTCTACAAATTCACATAACAAATCCATTGATAAAGAATAATATAGAAGAATAAGCCACCATTCCCAGATCGAGGATATGATGGGAATATTTGTCTGGCTAGTAACATCCTCCACCTAGTGACTGTTGGCCATAAAATCTACCTAGGAAAGGATTTTGGGTAGGTGTATGTGCCCTAGACCTGGACCAACATTGAAATGCCGAAGGGAAGAGATGCCCCTCATGCCAATATTTGGAGAAATGTCGGCTCCTATGCTAAACTACTTGGGTGTTTTGAGATAAGGGTGCATGAAAGAGATAAAAGGAGTAAGGGTTAGAGAAAGAAATAAAAGGGGTTAAGGGAAGAGAAATTGATAGTTCAAAGTGGGAGAGAATAGGAAGCATGATCACTAACTAGCAACTTGAATAGACGCAAGGAACACCAAGAATAAATGAAAGAAATACAATATCAACTTCCCTATGTATCCTTCAGGCAAGTTTTAGGGTACATTCCTTGATCGCACACCGGACGTAGGGTTCAACATCTCAGTATATAAACGAAGAAAGACAAAATAATCAAGCACAAAAGGCAACATAAAAGAGAGCCAGTATGACGTTTTTCCCTTCCTATGTATCCTTCAGACGAGTTTTAGGGTACAGTCCCCGATCGCACGTCAGATGCAGGATTCAACATATCAGTATACAAATGAAGAAAGACAAAAGAATCAAGCATAGAAGGTAGCATAAAAGAAAGGAATTGAGCCCAAAGATCTTTAGTATGAATTGCAGGACATCAAGTTACAGCAGATTTCTAGCAGATATTTTTCCCCCCTTTTACATTACAATGACTAGATTTTTATAGAGGACCCGACCCTCTGAGTCATAATTACATAGCAAGGAGAAGTACCCCCTCGAGCCCTAAGAATTCAGCTCTCCGAGGCTTTTGTGATCGAGCTCTCAAATCCGTTACCAAAATTGGCAATTGTGACCGGGTCAACCATGGAAAGATGCATTGATGAGCCGTATAGATGTCCTTGGTCTCCGGGTGTCGTGCTCGAGTGGTCGCCATGCTCGTCGGGCTCTTCATCATGGCCTAATACTTCGTTTCCAATTGCCAAAAATGAGCAGCAAGTTTATCGGGCACAAAAAATTGCATTTATGAGGCACTTGATCGCCTTGGGAAAATGCCCAGCTCGAAACGCATGCCCTTGAAGCGCTTCGCTAAGTCTTTGTTCACAACTTCGCTTCGCAATGGTTCTAAGCCGAAGCAATAACTCCTCCTTGGATTGTACTTCACAAAAATGAGCTTCGCAAAACTGCTTCGGGGGTGATAAGCGTCGAAGCATATTTGCTTTGCAAAATGGGCCTTTTCTTCTTCGCTGCTTCGTTGAAAAAATTGCTTCACTGATGCCTTGGAGAAATACTTCGCTACGATCTTCTTTCAGAACTGAGGTTCGGGGGTGTTTCGGCCGAAGTGCATCCCTGCCTTCAAAATGCATCCTTTACTTTGGGTGAAAGTACTTCGCATGAAAGTTTGCCGAAGCAGATGCTTCAAAATGATTTTCGATGAAGTAGAATTGGTTCACCGACACAAGGGCCCGAAGTGGATGCTTCAGCAACCCTTTGGTGAAGTATTTTCAGTACTGTACTCCTTCAAATTCTGATTCGCAAAAATCCTGCCTAAAGCAACTATTGGAAATGCTTCAGGTGCGAAGTAGTTTCCTTCTTCCTCCTTAGTATTTTACTTCGGTAACACTGCTTCACAAAAATCCCACCCAAAGCAGCTGCTGGAAATGCTTTAGGTGCGAAGTAGTTTCCTTGCCTTAGCCAGTTTGGACTATGGTCTAGACCTTCCTTCTTCGGTGAAGTTGTTCTTTTGAAGGCCGCTTCGCTCACTTCCGCCCGAGGTAGGGGTTTGAAGCACTTTGGGCCCGAAGTTCTTTTATCGTTCCCATTACATTCTTCTTCGACAATACTACTTTGCAAAAGTTTTTACCCGAAGTAGTGGTGGAAATGCCTCAGGTGCAAATCTCTTCTCATTTTATTTCGACGAAGTTCTTTCTTTTTCTTTATATACAAAGGGATGGTATTGAAAGCCAAAATTGCTGCAATTTTTCAAATAAAGAAAACTTTACAAAAAACTATATAAAATTTTGATTTCCTTTTCTACCCCTTGAGAAATGTGACAAAATTGTCAACATTCTTGGCGGCTCGTGGGGCAACGAGCTCGTCTCGGTGGGAGAACCCTTAACTTTAATCCATTGGGCTAGAGTATTTTCCATATCCTTCTCCTCCTTCTTCCTCTAGGAGTGCATCTGCAGTTGGTTCTTGTTCTCCTTCTTCTTCTGCTTCTTCTTCTCCTTCTTCTGGCATGGACTCCTCGGGAGCAACTTCCTACGACGACGATGGGGCAAGACGCTCATGGACTTTCCTCATAGTTCAGCGGACCTAAGACCAAGCATTATTCGAGAAAGGTTCTAGGTCTTGTAAAGCCTTGATTAAACCGCAAAATCAATCGATTTGCTTGATATCTGCATGTTGGGCTCTAGTATATAGATCATTTAGACAGGCCGTGATCTTACAGTATTTCAAAAGGTAATTTGTGATCTGCCTTTCTGTTAGTAGCTCCACCCATTCATCTATTTCTGAGACGTCGCTTTCAAATTGAAGCCATATCGGCTTAATCTCTTCCTTGGACAGGAGATTCCCATCATCATCTGTGAAGCTCGGGAAGCCCATGGAAGAGAGATCTTGAAAATATCGCATTAATGTGCACTTCTCATTCTCGAACAAGTCCATGAGGTCCTTTGCCTTCTGCATTTTTCACACCTTAGAGAAGAAAGCGTGAACTGTGGCCTAGGCTGTGGACCAGTCTCTGGCTATCCGACTCATTGCAGGGACCTGCAAGTCTTGATATTTGGCGCTTTGGACATCGAAAGCTAGTTTGAGTTGGCTTCTAGCTTTCTGAGTGATTTCATCAATGATTGGCCCTCCTTCGGTAGCAACATTCTAGGCTTCCATGATATAGGCCAAAATTGAAAGGGCACTGGAGGCCCGAGATCTGAATTTTTTAAGCAAATGCGAGCGAATCTCCTTGATTCTGCTCCTATCACATAGCCCTAGGCCCTCCTTTTTGTATAGCTGGTTCTGCATCTACAAGATTTTTTCTTCGAGCTCTTTGGCCTTCAAATAATTCTCGACCTGCCTCTGTGCTTGATTTTCGATGGTACCCTCCAGTTGTATCTGCAATTTTAGGGCATGTGCTTCCTTTTCCATCAGCTTGCACTGCTCTTCGAAATCCACTAGCTTGGACCAGATTCTTGCCAGCTCTTCATCTAATTTGATATTGGCACCCTCTGCCTTGAATCTATGCTGATTTGCAATGTTTGTGTGCACTCGAAAGGTCTCGATCCCTACATGCATAGACATAGACTCATTGTCTAGGTTCAGGTGTTCCAGGTCCTTGGTTTTCTCCTAATAATCATAATCCACTGGAGTCATCTCATCCAGAGGCTTCTGAACCCTGGGGACCTTCTTCATCTTGTGTAACTTCCTAGCTTTTAAATCAAAGACCACACACTTCTCAACTTGGGCCAAAGAGCACCCTCTTTTCTTCCTAGCCTCCTTCAGCATCTTCTCTGTGTTTTGCCATGCTTGAATTATCTTTTTAGCTAGAGGACGTTCCTTTATTATGGACAACTCAAATTCAAATAAGGCCGGATCTCCAGTCGTAGGGGTAAACAAATATAAGGAGTTGACGGGGAATACCTCACCAGAAGGTTCAACGACAGGTGTAGCGGGGCCCTCGGCCAGTGGGACAACATCATGTATGATGGGGAGATGGGATGTAAGGTTTGGCATTGGGCTACTATCTTTGCCTTGTCTGAGGGCCGAAGGAACAATGATGTGGGAGGGTGAAGTGGTTTCAACGGGCTGGTCCTGGCCGGACAACTCAGGTGGGGTGGCGTTGGGCAGAGTTGGAATGGAAACAGACAATGTTTGAAGGGGTGATTGAATTTTTAGGGAAGGGAGAGATTGATGAGGACTTTCAACCAGGACCATAGTGTACATGTCAGAGATCAAGGTGAAGGGGGGAGAGTGCGTACCTACATGCCCTCCTAGAAAAGTGGTTGTGGTAACTTCTTGTGTAATCGACTCCTGCTCCTTTTGGGCCTCGACGTTTCCAACCTCCGTGACTTCTACTTCAGGGTCTCCTTCTTGGAGGAGTTCCTCCAGATCGATGACATCTATATCTGGAATCATTTCGCACTTGGTGGCATCGCACTCTCAACCCCTGCCTCGATCGGGTCTGATGTAGGTTGCTCAGCATGGGTGCTTGAGAGTTTTGTACGGGGTCCCTTTGGACGGCTTGGAGGCACTTGACTTTGCTCCTGCCTATTTCTTTTATTTCTCTCCAATGGCTGCTCCGCCTCTTCAGCACTTGTGTCGTAGCTTTCTGATGGTCCTTGTGGCAGTGCATTTGGAGTAGCTTCGGCTTCTTCCTCTGTCGAGGCATATTCAGCTCCTTTTGGACTTTCACCCGACCCCAGGGGAGTTGGAGGGACAAAATCAGTGAAGGATATAGACTTCCAAGTTTCTACATTGGCGTCATAAATAATCATGAAGTATTTATCTATTGCCAAGAGTCCGTAAGAATTCATCTTCTGGTGATGGACTCTCATTATCCACCACTCCTGAAGCTTTTCCTCGCTCCAATCCTTTAGTTCCTCCTTTAAATTGTCTTTCGCCCTCTTCCAAAATGTGGACCTTGGAGTTGGGAGGGGGTACTAATCAGGGTCAAACTCGACCTCCATGGGGTAGAACTCATGCCATGGAGGTAATGTCCTCATCCTCTCCACATGCCATTCCAAGTCTTCCCCATTGGGATTATTTCTTTGTTCCACAATTTCAGGGCGGGGGCAGATGTGGAAATTCTTAAATTTTAAGTGATCCCTCATTACTACCAAGGTATCATAGAGCCATTGCTGAGGGATATGGAGCAGACCAAAATTGGTGAGATTCTCCTCCAGGAAAACATTCTGTTTCAAGGCAGATACCTCAATTACTCCCATCCTAAAGGGTAAGTCGTAGGTATGTGCCCATTTTCGACCATGGCCATACACGATGTTGGTTGCGTCGCTCTGTCGAGCGACTTCCAACGCAAATTGGTACTCAGAAGGGAAAACAAGGAGCAGGAAGGGTTTTCTTGTAAAGACGAACATACGAATCACCAATCCCTGCGTTAATTGAAAAACATCTCCTTTCTTTTCTTGCACTATTTTATCTCTCAGGATGAGGGGGACCCGAGGGGAAGAACCCTTCAACAAATGCATGGTGGGCCCCAATAATTGTTGGTTAAAAGAATAATAGGACTCTGTCCTCAATAGTAGAGGAGTCCACTGGTATACAGGTAGAGGATTTCCATCCTTGTCACTCGAAGAGATGGCGATATGGGGGAATCGCTGGTGAACCTAGTAGAAGAACAACCAGACTAGGAGGGAGCAGGGTGCGAAGTATTGGCTCGTCACCGAATTCTTCATACTGGTGAGTCGCGTATGCAGGGTTCGGGCCACCCATTCTACCCAATCAAAGAAAATTGGGTTGGTGCTTGGTATTGCAGTATCAGGGGCATAGAATTCCCCTCTTGAAATACATTCGGCCAAAGATACCTGCCAGGGCTGCACTGAAGCATCTGTTGACAAGCCTGCCACCCATGCAATGATAGAGAAAATTTCGGTGTTCTTGAAATATGCCAAGGGTAGAGGCATTTGGGGTAGTTTTCCTGAAGGGAGTCGGCTTTTGAGGTTTTCGGGAAAAATTTCAATATGAAGTTGTTGGAGGAGAACCTTTCCATCTATTCGCTTAGAATAACATTGCAAACTGAATAACCCTTGGGTGGCCCTTGTTGTGGTGCAAATGTCGCTTACACATCTTCCTTCAGAATGGAAAATAATTTATGGCCCGAAGCATCCAAAACTTGCCTGGATGCGGGCTGGTAATTCTGCGCGATAGCATAAATTAGCTCCGGGCAATGGTGAGCAGGAGGGGCCAAAAACTAGTAAATCTGAGAATAATAGGTAGTATCCCTTTTATTCTCTGGAGTGAGTCGGCTCACCATAAACTCAATGGTGCATCAAAGGTCGGACACGTCTTTAGAGAGCTTTGTATCTCTAATTTTCTCCCACCCATCAATTGGCGGGTCTACAAGTCGTTCCTCCTCAGAGTCATCTCCTCCTTCCATTGGCTGCTTTTCGGGGCGAGGGGTGGGATTTATCTTTTTTGGAGTATGCCTTTTCTCCTCCTTGCCCTTCTTTGTTTTTTCAGGGCCCGCAACTTTGGGCTCTTTCCCCTTTTCTTTGGAATTCTTCTTTCCCATGATGGTGGTTGAGTCCTTGATACATAGAGCTTCAATGCGAACGACCAGATGCAAAGGGCGGGAGGATTGTAGGGTATCCGAAGGTTCTTAGTCTAGCTTGAACTGATGGACAAATAACTTCCCTCTTGCTAGGACTTCGCGTTTTATAACCTAAAAAGGCAACCACCTGAATTTATGGCACCTACTAAAATTAAATTTATACCTCGGATGGAAGAGGGTGCCGTATTCTTAAATTGATTCTGCAACGACGTGGTACACAGGGCCACATGCTTCGATGATTACTCTTTGTACTGGAGACGCAACCCACTGCCACTTCTTACCTTGGCACAAACTTTTCTTTTCCCTTTTTCTAACTGAATTGCCTCGGGATGCACCCTGCCGCTTTTGCCTTAAATTCACCCACTTCGGACTCCTTTCAAGGTTACCACCAACACGTTCTCCGAGGCACATTTTAAATTCTCCACCTTGTGCGAAGTTGAACTCCATGTCAAAAATGCTTCGTGGTGAACCTTTGGTTCGGACTGCCTTTCGATGCTTCGGGCTCGAAGTACTTTTCTTTTGCCGTGCTGCCACTTTGCTTTGGAAACTGCTTTGCTAGGGCTCTTTTAAAATCTACTTTGAAAAAATCTTGCCCGAAGTAGCTGCCAAAAATGCTTCGGGTGCGAAGCTCTTTTCGTGCCTTTGTATGAATTTTGGTTTGGCCCTTCTGAGAATAACATGCTTTGCAGCGAACCTTCTTGCAACTGCTACTTCGCATAAGAGTCCCCGAAGGGGATTTTGAAGTGTAGTACTTGGATTTTGCGATCTTGGAACAGGGTGTATATACAAATGCAAATCATATACAAAAGTACATATTTTTTTTTTTTTTAAAGAAAGAAATGGTGTTTTACCTTAGCGGTGAAAAGTCTTCAGATGAAGACCATTGACAGAGATCGACAAAACTTGGCCATCTGCATCTTTGAGGATGAAAGAGTTGGCCGAGTTCACCTTCATAATTTTGAACGGACCATCCCAGAAGGCATCCATCTTGTCGTGATTCCTAGGCTTGGCCTTCCAGGAGTCCCACTTCCATACCAGATCTCCCACATTGAATGTGCGATCGGATGACCTTTTATTGAACCAGTCTTGAGTGACCTGAGCATGCCTAGCGAAGTTCTGGTAGGATTCTTCGCGATCTTCCTCTAGTTGCAGCAGCTGAGCTAATCTATTTTCCATTGGACTAACTCCATCTTCTGCTTCTAACAGTTGTAATGTAGGGATCTCCACATGGATGGGTAAGATGGCCTCCTTGCCGTAGACCAG
Organism: Wollemia nobilis; assembly: GCA_028583015.1. Lineage (NCBI taxonomy): Eukaryota > Viridiplantae > Streptophyta > Pinopsida > Araucariales > Araucariaceae > Wollemia > Wollemia nobilis. Next base: position 2,909,243 of record JAQPPZ010000523.1, on the reverse strand, counting down.
GGCATAAGGTGAAGTTTTGATTGACTTCTTGACAAAAATTTGATCGGCCCACAAGGCCCGATCTAGAAGGAGATGCCAAGTCCTTTTGTTTTGCTCTATAAGCTTCCTCAGCACCCTCAACAAGGTCTTGTTGGTGGATTCTACCAATCCATTGCCCTATGGGTAGTAGTTGGAGGAGATTTTATGATATATCCCATGTTTGTAGAAGAAATCATTGATTTTGGCCCCTAAAAAATCGGGACCATTGTCCATAATGATGGATTCGGGAATGCCAAACCTGGTGATCAAACCTTCAAGAAAGGTTATAATGGTATCCTGATCAGCATGCCTTGTGGGAACTGCTTCGGCCCACCTGGTGAAGTAGTCAATTGCGGTCAGGATGAATTTATGTCCCGTGAAAGAGTTCGGCGATATGACCCCTATAAAATCTAGCCCCCATTGTTGGAAGGGTGTCTCTACTCGTATTGGTTGAAGAGGCATCGAAGCATTTCTGCTTCGGCCGGTGAACTTCTGACACTGCTCGCATTTACGACAAACTACGAAGGCATCGACAAAGAGTGTGGGCCAATAGTAACCCGCCTTGATGATCTTTAGTGTCATTGTTCTTCCTACGAAGTGACCTCCAGATAGTCTTGAATGGAATTCTCCTAGAACTTTTCTTTTATCATCATCTTTGATGCATTTGAGAAGGACACCATCAATGTTCCTAAAAAATAGGCCTTCGGGGCAAAGAGTGTATCGGGAGTACCACGTCCTGAAATGTCTTCGTTGCGAAGCATTTAGATGTGAAGGACAACTGCTAGTGTGGAAGTATTTAACTATTTCACTGACCCAGTATTTCTCGTCCTCTTCTTGGTTAGCGAAACACCCTTCAAACAGTGAGTCATCCCATCGAGGTTCTGTCGCTTCGGCCGCTGCACTCTTTGCCAATTCATGACACAATGCGCGTCCGTGAACCAGTTTCATGGGCTTGATTTCGATGTCAAACTCTTGTATCTTATTCACCCAACCAGCTCTTTTGCTCCCCAATTCTCCTTGGATGATGAAATTGCACACGTCGGGGTGAATGACAAAGACTATGACCCGACTTTGGGAGATGAACTATTTGAACTTTCTGAGGGATTTCATTACTGCATGCACCTGTCGTTCTATGAAATTATATTTTTCTTCATGGGGATTAATCACCTGGCTCAAAAACGCGATGGGACGCTCCTCACCATCTTCCCCCTTTTGAGTTAGGACCACAGCATAGCTTTCGGGCTCTCCTATAGCATACATGATAAAATCTTGACTATAGTCAGGGTTGATCAGGACCGGCGCCTAAGCGATTCGGGCCTTAATCTCTTCGAATGCTTCCTTTATTTCTTTGGTCCAAATGAATTCGATGCCCTTTTTCAAAAGTTTGGACATTGGCTTGATGACTTGGGCAAAATAGGGGACAAACTTCCTCACGAAGTTAATCTGGCCGAAGAAAGATTGAAGTCCTTTCTTGTCTGTTGGGAGTGGAAGCTTTGTCAAAGCCTCAGCTCTGTCGGGATCTATAGTGAGCCCCTTTTCTGATATCGCATGTCCCAGTAACTTTCCTTCACTGACTGTGAATATGGACTTCTTCGGATTGATCGAGATGCCAAACTCTCGGCATTTTTCAAAAATTTGTTGTAGATGTATGGGGTGATCCTCTCTTCTTCGGGAGAAAATGGTCATGTCATCTAGATAGATGACGATAACCTTATTTAGAAGCTCACCAAAAGCAAGATCCATTGCCCTCTGGAAAGTGGCACCAGCATTCGAAAGACCAAATGGCATTCGATGGTAAGAAAATGTCCCCCACTTGGTAGTAAATGTTGTTTTATGCTGGTCTTCGTCCCTGACCTAGATTTTATTGTATCCAAAGAACCCATCAAGCAGAGAAAAACGTTGAGCTCCAGCCACAGAGTGCAAGATCTGATCGATTTATGGGAGAGGATAATGGTCCTTGAGAGAAGTCTGGTTTAGGTTGTGAAAGTCCACGCATAACCGTATATCTCCGTTTCTTTTCCTAACTGGGACCAGGTTCGCTACCCATGAAGAATGTTTGATGGGATAAATGATCTTCACCTCGAGCATCTTCAGGAGTTCGATTTTCATTAGGATCTCGATCTTAGGATTAACCGGTCTTTGCTTTTGTCGAAAGGGTTTGACCCCCTCCTGCAATTCAATTGTATGCTAGATCAGCTGCCGATCGTATCCTCTAAGGTCTTGATAAGACCAAGCAACAATGTCGAGGTACCTTTTGCACAGAGTCAAGATCTGTTCTATCTCTTTCGAAGTACAATCAGTTCCAACCTTTATTGCTTTCCTAGGTTCAAGCTCTAAATCTTGATACTGCTTTTCATTAACCTTGATCCTGTGAGAGAGTGCTCGATCATTCTGATCAAAAAGGCTTTCAAGAGTGATTAGTCCCTTAGGAACATGATTATTTTTCAATTGAACCAGCCCTTCATATTCTTCTTCGTCAGAGCTTCTGTCTTCAACTGTGGCGGCTTCTTGGATCATGAAATTTACAATCTGCTCGTCATTGTCAAAGACTTGCCAATGTAGGTCTTTGTCTGGGACAGAGGGTCTATAGATCATCCTCACAACTTTGGGCTTGTGCACCATGTCTTCTGCTGGAGAGTACTTGGCTGCGATGGATGCCAGAACATCGACATGTCGGTTCTTTTCTCTTGGGATAGACTGCAGATTGAGAGATTCGAACTGGATGAACAAGTCCCATACCCTATTGCGGTATGATTTTAGATAATGCTTCTTTGAAGTACACTTATTTGTGACTTGGTTGCAAACCAATTCGAAATCTCCAAAGATTTGGAGATGTTTTATGCCTAACTTATCAGCTTTCTTGAGTCCTAGGCATAATGCTTCATATTCTGTTGCATTGTTGGTGCAACTCCATATCAACCGGTAGCAATACTCCTTTTGCTCTCCGGATGGTGAAATTAGAAGAATCCCTACCCCAGCACCATTTTTACATTAGGCGCCATCGAAGAACAACTTCCATAGTCCCTCTTGGGCACTTGTTCTATTCTCTGGTTGGGAGTGTTTTTTTGGCTTAGCGATCGCATAACATCCTATCTCGGTCTCTATCATGGCATTAAATTCTGCTAACGAGAACTCATCTTCGTAACTTAGTTGCGCAAGAGATTCCTCGACCAGGTCTACCTGCTCTATTTCCTCCACTATTGCATTCACTGGATCGTTGCTTTCTTCTTCGGACATCTTCTACACAAGAAAGGAAGAAGGCTTTTCATTATAGATCTTCACCTTCTTTCCTTTGAATGGGATCTCTAGATGAGAGTAATCCATAGACAGATATCCGCCCAGCTTTGCCATGAATTCCCTTGACAAGCACATACTAAAATAAGGCTCCAAGTCGACTACCACTACCTCTTGTATGACCGTGATCTGAGGCATCTTATGTAGTCGGATAGGAATGTCCTTGATCACCCCTATAGTATTTACTGGGGTTCCATCCAACTGGAGTACACCTTGGATGCTTCACGTGTATTCCATTCCTATTTCTTCGTAGACTGCTCTTGGCATGACTATTGTAGTGGCCCCAGAATCGATCATGCAGTTATGTACAATATACCCTTCCATTTGTAGGGACAGGTAGAATGGAGGTGGTCTATTCTTCCCCATGATGGATGTGGATAGGGTCTGCACGAGAGCAAGCGGTGCTACCTTTTTTACTTTAATTGTCTTCAATTATTCTTGCAGCAGGTCTACTTGTCCAGGTAGATGCAGTGCATCGTACAAGCTGATTTTGGTTGGAATCTTCTTTAATTCCTCTACAATGTTGTACGCCAGGGATTTGAGCACTTCGGGCTCCTTTCTAGGTTCATATCTGGTGCGATACTGCTCCGTAGCTTCAACTCTTTGCCGCTTAGTCAGTGAAGGAAACTTGAGCTTTTCCTTAGTCTGCTCCTTAGTTTCTGCCTGAGGTGGTTCGACAGAGGCCTTTTGAGCCTTTTCTTTGATTGGTGCAGGCGGAGGAGCTTCGTTCGGGGTCGAAGTAGATGATTGTCCCCTCTCGGGTCGAACTTGCACTTTTAAGGGAGCCATCTGAGTAGCATCTACTTCTATCGCCTTCTTTCCTCCTCTGGTAAGCACTGCAACCGGCTCCTCCTCGCCAATTGTCAGGTTCTAATTTATTTGCCTAATGATGTTGACTTGACCGCTACGACTACTATTTGCCAGTGTTTGTTCATAGTGTTGGTGCAGCGTGTAGGTATTCTCTTCATGCGGATCATTGCACGTAGAGCACCAATATACATAATCGAAAGTGCTTGGAGCTTCATCAATTGCAACATTTCTCATCGAAGCCTTCCCTTGCTGGACTGCTTGGTCTTTGGTAAGCGCAGGTGTAGGATAAGATCTTCTCGGTAGGAATTCCTGTTGCGCTTGCTTCTTTTTCACAATGGTCATGTCATTGGACAACATCTGAATTGTAGAATTTAGAGACTGCATCTCTTGCAGAATTTTAGTTTGTATATCATCGACTTTCGGAATGAGTGGTAATGAAGCCATCGTCGGTATTGGAGGCAGGGCGGGGTGTTGCGGTGGTGCTGGTAGTACAGGAAATGCCGAAGAGACAATGGGCTGTGGAGTTGAAAATGTAGGGAAATGAATTTGTGGAGCGGTGATTTGAGACACGATAGGATTCGGGTTCCAAGATGAGATCGAGAGTGTAGGGGTTGTAGAGATTTGCGAAGCGGCTGTGCTTGCATACTAGAATTGAAGGAATTCAGGAAGTATGGGCGTCGACATCCTTTGGGGAAGCTTGCCCATAGCTATCAAATCCATTTCTGCCCTTTTGGCTAACTCATACAACTCGAGAAAAGTATTAACGTTAGAATATCTTACCATGAGACTGATATCAGGGTTGAAAGCCCGAAGGAAATAGAGTGTTGCAGCTTCGTCGGTTGGCCGAAGTCCGATTGGCACTCTCTGCCAGGTTTGAGCAAACCTAACATTGAAATCTATGATTTCTTCTTATGGATGCCTCTTGATCGAAGTGAATTGATGTAGGAGAGAGGTAGGATCAGAAGACTCATTGAAGTTTCCCATCATTTGCCCAGCTAACTGGTCCCATCCCGTAATACTATCGGGTGGTAGAGATCTATACCAGTAGAGGAGTTTTCCTCTAAGGGAAAGAACCAGAAGCTTTACCATAATTTGCTCTTCTGTAATGTCGTGGATCACCACCAGAGATATTATGTCCTGGATATGCTCCAGAGCAGTCTTCCCAGTTCCATCGAACATTGGGATCTTCTTTATGGTAGCAGGTGGCACTTGCCCTTGTCCCGCTAGATTCAGTGGTGATAGAGAATCCCATGCTGGGCACAACCTGGGCAATGGTGGCTATTGCATTTGCTGTTGTTGTTGTTGTTGTTGTTGTGCCATACTTGCTCCTAGATTTTGGGAAATAGGGATTCCCGAAGCTCCCCCTTGATTGCAACTAATAGGGGTAGGAGCACTAGGATGCTTCGGTGAGTCGGGAGGATTGGGAGGGAAACGAGATGCCATGCTATCGGAAGTCAGGTCTTGTTCGTCAACAACAACCTCTTGTGAGGACGTTCCTTGTAATAGTGAATCAGGGGGGACCAACCTTGATCGCTCCCCAAAGGCGTCAATATCTAGCTCAAAGAACTCGGTTTCCTCTCCTCTATTCTTAACTCTCCATCTTGTTTGCATGAAGGCACAGACTTTTGGTATCGGTCTTTACGACTTAAATATTCTCGGGTAAACAGAGTCACCAGATGCTAAGAGTCTTTCGGTAATGAGAGCATCGGTTCTCACTACCACTAGTCAGGTGAGACTGACAGGGTCACACTAGGAACTTGTTAGAATTATTGGCCCCGGTGAAGACGGGTTTGAGATTTACGCTTAAAATATGGGACCTTGGTCCCATCGGGCGTGCCAGAAACTGTTGGCCATCAAATCTACCTAGGAAAGGATTTTGGGTAGGTGTATGCGCCCTAGACCTGGACCAACATTGAAAGGCCAAAGGGAAGAGATGCCCCTCATGCCAATCTCCGGAGAAAGGCCGGCTCCTATGCTAAACTACTTGGGTGTTTTGAGATAAGGGTGCAGGAAAGAGATAAAAGGAGTAAGGGTTAGAGAAAGAAATAAAAGGGGTTAAGGGAAGAGAGATGGATAGTTCAAAGTGGGAGAGAACAGGAAGCACGATCACTAACTAGCAACTTGAATAGAAGCAAGGAACACCAAGAATAAATGAAAGAAACACAATATCAACTTCCCTATGTATCCTTTAGGCGAGTTTTAGGGTACATTCCCTGATCGCACACCGGATGCAGGGTTCAACATCTCAGTATACAAATAAAGAAAGACAAAATAATCAAGCACAGAAGGCAGCATAAAATAGAGCTAGTATGACGTTTTTCCCTTCCTATGTATCCTTCAGACGAGTTTTAGGGTACAGTCCCTGATCGCACGTCGGATGTAGGATTCAACATCTCAGTATACAAATGAAGAAAGACAAAAGAATCAAGCACAGAAGGCAACATAAAAGAAAGGAATTGAGCCCAAAGATCTTTAGTATTAATCGCAGGACATCAAGTTATAGCAGCTTTCTAGCAGATAGTTTCCCCCCATTTTACATTACAATGCCTAGGTTTTTATAGAGGACCCGACCCTCTGAGTCATAATTACATAATAAGGAGAAGTACCCCCTCGAGCCCTAAGAATTTGGCTCCCCGAGGCTTTCGTGATCGAGCTCTCAAATCCGTTACCAAAACTGGCAACTGTGACCGGGTCAACCATGGAAAGGTGCATTGATGAGCCATCTGGACGTCCTTGGTCTTCGGGTGCGGTGCTCGAGTGGTCGCCATGCTCGCCGGGCTCTTCATCATGGCCTGATACTTCGTTTTCAATTGCCAAAAATGAGCAGCAAGTTTATCGGGCACAAAAAATTGCATTTATGAGGCACTTGATCACCTCGGGAAAATACCCGAATCTTGGAACGTGTGCCCTTGAAGCGCTTCACTAAGTCTTCGTTCACAACTTCGCTTCGCAATGGTTCTGAGTCGAAGCAATAACTCCTCCTTGGTTTGTACTTCACAAAATTGAGCTTCACAAAACTGCTTCGGGGGTGATAAGCGTCGAAGCATATTTGCTTCACAAAATGGGCCTCTTCGTCTTCGCCGCTTCGCTGACAAAATTGCTTTGCGACGCCTTGGAGAAATTCTTCGACTGCGATCCTCTTTCAAAACTGTGGTTCGGGAAAGGGCTTCGGCCGAAGTGATTGTCTTCAAAAGATGTTGCATTCTCCCACCTCCTTACTTCGGGTGAAAGTACTTCGCACGAAAGTTAGCCGAAGCTGATGCTTCGCAAGATTTTCGGTGGTCTCGACCTTTGGCGAAGTATTTTCAATGCTCCTTCGAGTTCTGCTTCACAGAAATCTCACCCGAAGTATTTGCTAGAAATGCTTCGGGTGTGAAGTAGTTTCCTTCTCCCTCCTTTGTATTTTACTTCGGCAACACCGCTTCACAAAAATCCTGCTCGAAGTATTTGCTGGAAATGCTTCGGGTCCGAAGTAGATTCCTTGCCTTTAGTTGGATTGTTTAGCCTTCCTTCTTCGGTGAGGTTGTTCTTTTGAATGCCGCTTCGCTCAACTTTCGCCCGAAGTAGGGGTTTGAAGCGCTTCGGGCCCGAAGTTCTTTTATCGCTCCCCTTGTATTCTTCTTCGGCAATACTACTTCGCAAAATTTTCACCCAAAGTAGCGCTGGAAATGCCTCGGGTGCGAAGCTCTTCTCATTTTATTTCGACGAAGTTCTTTTCTCTTCTAATTTATATACAAAGGGGTGGCATTGAAAGCCAAAATTGCTGCAACTTTTCAAATAAAGAAATAACAAAGAAAAACTTTACAAAACACTGTACAAAATTTTGATTTCCTTTTCTACCCCTTGAGAAATGTGACAAAATTGTCAACAGTGACTCTGCTACTAGAAAGAAGAATCCAAAGAAACCATAAAGAAGAGCCCAAGATCAAGGTTTGAATGAAGGCCTTAATCCATCCACTTCTTGAAGAACTAAGTGAATTCACGTAGTGCCTCCACTCCCAAAAAAATATTTTAAGGAGCATACTATTAGATTTATGAGCCTGAACATGGACACTCCACACTTTGTGAGCTTTACCATATGGATTAATAAAGACCCCCTACAACATTTTATACCTCTAGATGCATGGGACTATATTTTGGCATCAATTCTCAAAACAATACCACTTTACACTAGTAAAGGAATTTCAAACCCACTAATACATTTAAAAATTGTGGCTTACCTCCTCCAAGTGCATGATATCTAAAAGTAAAACATAGCCCTAAGGTTACTCATGGCATCATTTAAAATGAAATTACTATGAAGGGTATAACTCCATCCTCCACACTCAATCTATGAATGGAACTAGCTCACTACCCTATTCATATATGGGTTTGAAGAGAAGGAGAAACCAATTCCATCTATCCAATTTATCATACCTTAATCCTCTCTCACTAAGAAACTTGCTATAACAAACTAGAATGGTTCCATCCAAGAAGGAGAAGAAAACAACATGGAGTTAGAGGAAGTAACATGCAAGAGGCTGTAGAGCCAAATCATCTGCTCGATGGGCCATAGAATAGTATAAAACATGGGAACCATTTCCTTTGGAGCACCTAGTGAAGCGAGCTCCTCCATCACTATCATATTAAAATAGGTAAATAATCTAATATAGATATGGATAATAGGATATAAGGATAATGGCAATATAAAAGGAGTCCCTATAGGTACCAGGAGGGCTACATCAAAGAAATAAAATATCCTTGGTACCAATTTGCATGCAGCGAAGAAGTTGTTGAGGAGCCTTGGTTACATAAGGGTAGAAATTTCCTACCCCTAAAATTAAAAAAGAAGGAAAATGTATATGTATCTTATGATCACTAAGGTAGGGTAGCCTCAAATCTATACCTTATGGATAGAGGTTACCCACCATGTACTACAATTTTTCTTTTATTGCAGACACATGCTAGCATTTACAAGTAGGCCTGATTTTACAAGGGTGCGAAAGCAATGGAGCAACATATATGCCAACCTCCATCACCTTACCCCTCCACCCCCAAATTTTACTCCATGCCCAACGAATAGACGATGGATTTTTGGGTTCCTTGTCCTCATCAAGATACAAATTCCCTATGAGTCTCTAAAATTTGTTGCAAGTGTGAACATGTCTTCTTACTTAGCTACCTAAAAAAGACTTGTTTTCATGTTGCAGTGTGAACGGGCTACCATTTTGTCGGCAACAATTTGTCGGCATGATTTGACCTCTCCTCTTTTTTCTCCTTGTTTTATTTCTTCCTCTTATTCCTCCAATATTCTCTCCAACTCCCTTATCTCTCCAACTCCTCCCCTCCTTTCCTCATCTTCTTATCTCCTAAAGTAGCGATGGTTTGTTTCATTGCATAATATATATATGTAATACGAAGGTTGAGAAATTGGGAATAATTAAGTTTATGTTTTGCTTGCCTTATAAAATTGCTGCGAGTTCATTTTTGAACACAATCTGGTATCAGAGCACCTGTGTGTAGAGACCACGAGCATGGATTTTGAGGTGACGAGGAGCGTCATCGAGTTGGAAGCAGTCTTCGAAGCAGAGGACACGTGGTGCTAAGGTACTAAGGTGGCGTTGAGCTGGTATCCAGACGTGCGAACGTGGCAGGTGACGTGGCATATGAGTGGGTAGGTGTGCGGTGGGGTCACTGTGTGGTTGGTCGAGGGAGGCCAAAAAGGAGTGCGAAGCTGATTGCCCGAAGGCAATCAAACTTCAACTTGTGCGTTCCCAGTTTTAAACGTTCCCGCAGGCTATATCCCAGCCCATGTGGGATAAAAAGGTTTATTTAAAAAAAAAAAAAACTTTGAATGCAGCATATTAAATTGAATTTTCGTCACCTTGCTAACCGACGGAGCGCGTAGCGCGTGTGGTGAAGGTCTTTGAGTGGCTAGCCAGAGGTCTAGGGTTCGAAACCCGTAGATGTTCAAAACACGTTTTTTCTAATTGATTTTGCACATCGGGCGCGTAGTGGAGATTAAAGGCACACGGTGCTATTTGTTTTTCAAGGAGACCACGGGGAGTAGCGGTTGAAGCTCCCAGTTGGAGGCTCGAGGTCACGAGTTCGACCCACTAAAAGGTGTTTTGCATTATTGATTTAAAAGGGTTACATTTATTTTTTTTATTAAAGTTTTTTTCTTGATATTAATTTAATAATTTAATAATTGCTTTTTTTAATTATTTAAAAAAAAAGTTTTTTTATAATTTAAAAAAGCATATTTTATTATTAAATTAAAAATTAGGAAAACTTTATAAAATTTATTGTAAACTCTTATAAGAGAAGTTTTGTGCCAAAATTATAAAATTCCTTTGAAAAAACCTTGCAAAATTGTGTAATAGCCTAAAAGGCAAGCATTGTAAAAAAAGAAGAAAAAAAGTGACGGGAAGCCTTCCGGAGCGCCCGTTTTGCACTTCCAAAAATTTTGGACTCCCCCTTGGAACCCCGTTCAAGGTTAAATATTTGTTTTGTAATAGCCTCGACGAGCTGCAAAAGGGTGAAAATTTTAACCTTAGAGGCTCTAATGAAGTTGTTTTTTGCATTGATGAGTAGATGAGCAGATCAACCGGATGCTATCATGCTCTTTGTTCTCTTTTACGAAGAGAGAATGCCGAATGGTTTGACAAAAAAGTTTGAAGATATGGTTTGCATACAGTTTTCAATCAATTAGAAAATGCGGTCATAGCCCACCAAAGGAAGCCTGATTCTGGATACGAGGCTGACTCAGAGGACAATATCTTCGGGCAAAGAATAGAAGAGTCGGAGACGGTTGAAGAAGCACCTAAAGGACAATCAAGTGACAGTTATACACCTGTAGTGCCTGAAATAGAATCAAGTGAGAGCTATACACCACACTCTCCTAATCCAGAACCAGAGCCAGTGGAGCCAGAGCTAGAGCTAGAGCCAGAGCCAGAACTAGCCCCTAAAATCATCGTCATCAGCGACGACGAGGATTCCATTGCCGATAATTTTGGGCATCCAATACTGGGAGATCCACAACAAGAGGAGCATGAAATCAGTGAGAGAATTAAAAAATCTTGATTTGATTTAAATTTGTGATCTATTTTGTCACTTTGTACTACTTGCTTGCAATTGAAATAAAGTTTACTTTCGTAGAAATGGCATCCAATACTAGTCTACCAATCCCTGAGTTCAATGGTGGTGATTACGAATATTGGTCAATTAAGATGAAAACTTTGTTAATAGGAAAAGGTTTATGGGATATTGTAACAGAAGGGTATATAGAACCCACAGTTGCTGAATGGGCAGCTTTGAGTGCTGCAGATAAAAAAACTAGAAAAGAAGCCCAGAAAAATAATTCCTCTGCCCTGTACTATTTACAAGAAGCCCTAGATAAAAGTATCTTTCCTAGAATAGCATCCTGTGTCACAGCTCAAGATGCTTGGAAAGTTTTGAAAGAAAGCTTTCAAGGTAGTGATCAAGTAAAACAGGTTAGACTTCAAACATTGAAGAGAGATTTTGAAAATCTCAAAATGCAGGAAAATGAGAAAGTAGGAGACTACTGTGTGCGGGTTAAAGCGGTAGTAGATAAAATGGTCACTCTAGGTGAAGATGTTAAGCCTGAGGTTATGGTGAAGAAAGTGTTGCGAACACTTCTTCCGAAGTGGAATCATGTAGCAATCATTATTGAAGAGTCAAAATATTTGACTACTCTTTCTTTTGAAGCACCGATTGGTTCTCTTCTTTCACATGAAGAAATATTGCAGGATACTCTTTCCACCAGCCATGGAGGAGATGATAAAGCCTTTGCTTCACAAGAAGGAAGAGGTAGAGGTCATGGCAGAGGTCAGTACAGAGGAAGAGGTAAGAATAGTCCACGAGGTGGAACCCCAAGCAGAGGAGGATCTTCAAACAGAGGAGGAGGTCAGAATAGAGGTGGACAACAGAATAGAGGAAAGCATCCAGACCGAGGAAAAGGAAATGACAAGTCGAAGCAAGTTTGCTACAATTGTGGCAAACCTGGCCACTATGCTCGTGACTATTGGTCAAAGAAGCCTTCACAAGGGAACAACAGCAGCCAAAGCAGTCAGTATGGCAATTTTGGAGAAGAGGAAGGGACCACAAATCTCTTTCTCTCATATGGTCAGTCAGATCAGAACATGAATGACACCTAGATTTTGGACACTGGGTGTTCAAATCATATGAGTGGCAAAGAAGAACTCTTTGCTACCCTGGATTCTTCCTACAAATCCAGCATCAAGTTGGGGGACAACAAGTCATTGGCGGTTGAAGGCATTGGAGCCATGGCGGTTCCAACTAAAGAAGGTGTTAAGCAAGTAAGTGATATCTATTACACACCCCATCTCCAACACAATCTTTTAAGTGTTGGTCAAATGTTAGAAAAGAACTACAAGTTGCTTTTTGATGAGGGTAAATGCACCATTTTTGATAAAAATAATAGTAATAGAATCATTACACAAGTGCCAATGACAAAGAATAGGCTATTCCCTTTAAGGTTTGGTCAGCCAGGGGGAGATCAATTAGCAAATGTTGCTATTTTAAATCCAAGTGTGTTGTGGCACTTGAGATACGATCATCTGAATTCAGCTAGTTTGAAGATGTTAACCTCTCAAGCGATGGTGACCGGACTTCCTAAAGTTCAGGATAATAAAGAAGTATGTGAAGGTTGTGCTTTGGGCAAGCATGCCAGGACCAAGTTTCCATGAGGGCAAGCATGGCGGGCCAGTTATCCACTCCAACTAGTGCATTCGGACATATGTGGTCCAATGCAGACCAAGAGCATCGGTAACAACTCTTACTTTCTTCTTTTTATTGATGATTTTTCAAGAATGTTCTGGATATATTTTTTGAAGCATAAAGATGAGGCATTTGATTGCTTCGTAGATTTTAAAGCAAGAGTTGAAAATGAGAGTGGATATTTTGTTAAGTGTCTCAGATCAGATAAAGGAGGAGAATACTCCTCTAATGAATTTTTGAATTTTTGTAAAAAACATGGAATAAAGAGGCAGTTCACTGCTGCCTACACTCCACAACAGAATGGTGTGGCTGAAAGAAAGAACCACACCATTGTAGAGATGGCAAGATCTATGCTTCAGACGAAGCATTTGAGTAATATGTATTGGGCAGATGCAGCCAGGACTAGTGTGTATATTTTGAATAGAAGCCCTACTTCAAGTTTGAAAGGGAAAACTCCTTACCAAGCATGGTATGGTAAGAAACCAAATGTCAAGCATTTTCGAGTGTTTGGTTCACTGGCATATTCTCATATTCCTGATGAGTTGAGAAAAAAGCTTGATCCAAAGAGTCAAGCATGCATATTTGTAGGGTACTATGAGAACACAAAAGCTTATAGACTCTACAATCCTAGGACTCGAAAGATTGTGCTTTCCAGGGATGTGATTTTTGATGAAGGGGGAGAATGGGGTAAGCCCCAAATATTCAGTGATGATGAATCCAATGATGTAGTTTCTAAACAGGTGCAACAACAATCACCGCAGAAAGGTAAGAAGTCTCCTCCAACAAGCCCAAGTTCATCTTCGAGTTCAACTTCTTCACCAAGTCCTTCTCCTCAAAGGTCGATCAGTTCCTCACCAATGGATATTGATTCTCCATCTAGAGGTAAGAGAACACTCCAGCATCATCCATCTTATCAGATGTTGGATAAAAACTTTCAAAGAAGATATACTAGAAGTCAAGCTAGTGAAATGAGTTCAGTCTTGCAAAGACTTGAAAATATGCATTTGTATGGTGATGATGACTCCCAAGAACCTCGAGGAGATATAGTTAACTATGCCTTGTTAACTAGTGCACAACTTGAACCTTCTAGTTATGAGAAGGCATGTACTCAAAAATTTTGGCAAGATGCCATGAAAGAGGAGATAACCTCTATAAAAAACAATGACACTTGGGAGCTGGTAAAGCTTCCTAAAGGCAAGAAATGTGTTGGATGCAAATGGGTCTTCAAGACCAAATTCAATGTTGATGGAAGCATTGAAAGGCACAAAGCAAGATTGGTTGCAAAAGGATTTACACGAAGTATGGTATTGATTATGAGGAGACATTTGCTCCTGTAGCCAGACAGGAAACCATTAGAAGAGTTCTTGCTTTAGCTGCTCACAAAGGTTGGAAAGTCCAACACATGGATGTAAAGAGTGCATTTCTCAATGGTTACTTGAAAGAAGAAGTGTATGTTGAGCAACCACAGGGATTTGAAGAGAAAGGCAAGGAGCACCTTGTTTATCGACTGAAAAAGGCACTCTATGGCCTCAAGCAGGCACCACGAGCTTGGTACTCATGCATTGATGGGTACTTCAAAGATTTTGGGTTCACCAGAAGCAAAAATGAACCCACCCTTTACTACCTAAAGCAAGGTATTGACATCCTCATAGTTTGCTTGTATGTAGATGATCTCATATTCATGGGTAGTAATGAAAAAGTGAATATGGAGTTCAAGCGCTCCATGATGAAGTAGTTTGAGATGAAGGATCTTGGCTTAATGCACTACTTTCTTGGAATGGAGGTTCATCAGTCAGATACAGGGATCTTCATCTATCAACATAAGTATGCTCGGGACATGATCAAGAAGTTTGCTATGGAGCATTGCAAACTAGTTGCAACTCCAGTTGGACATGGGATCCAATTAAGCAAAGATGATGGAGCACCAAAAGTTGACGTGACCACTTTCAGAAGCATGGTTGGGAGTTTGATGTTTCTCGCCAACACCAGACTCGATATTCAAGTATGTTGTTTCTCTTGTCTCTCGATTTATGGCTAGCCCTTCAGAGCTGCATTTGCAGGCAGCTAAGAGAATTCTCAGATATGTAAAGGGTACATGGGATTTTGGAATCCATTACCATAAATGTAACACTATCAAGCTTGTAGGCTTCAGTGATAGTGATTGGGGCAGCAACATTGATGACAGGAAATCAACTTCAGGGGAACTATTTTAGTCTAGGGTCAGGACTAATAACATGGAGTTCCAAAAAGTAGACTGTAGTAGCTTTGTCCTCTATAGAAGCTGAGTATATAGCAGTCACATATGCTAGTACTCAAGTGTTATGGTTGAGAAAAGTGCTGGAAGAGATTGGAGAACCGCAAAGTGGTCCGACCAGAATCTACTGTGACAACATCAGTGCCATTCGGTTGGCATACAATCCAATCCACCATAGTAGAACGAAACATTTTGATATGAAGTACCACTTCATCCGAGATATGGTGGAGCAAGAAATTGTTGAGCTTCAATTCTGTCGCACTTTGGAGAATGTTGCAGACATCTTCACCAAAGGCTTGGCTAAAGCTCAATTTATAAAGCTAAGAGACTGTCTAGTCAGTCCTCTCAACTTTAAGGGGGAGAATGTTGCAAGTGTGAACATGTCTTCTTACTTAGCTACCTAAAAAAGACTTGTTTTCATGTTGCAGTGTGAACGGGCTACCATTTTGTCGGCAACAATTTGTCGGCATGATTTGACCTCTCCTCTTTTTCTCCTTGTTTTATTTTCTTCCTCTTATTCCTCCAATATTCTCTCCAACTCCCTTATCTCTCCAACTCCTCCCCTCCTTTCCTCATCTTCTTATCTCCTAAAGTAGCGATGGTTTGTTTCATTGCATAATATATATATATATATATATATATATATATATATATATATATATATATATATGTAATACGAAGGTTGAGAAATCGGGAATAATTAAGTTTATGTTTTGCTTGCCTTATAAAATTGTTGCAAGTTCATTTTCGGACACAAAATTATAGTGAATTCTCACTACACTTGGGAGGAATAAGGTATTTCAACCATTTTGAAGGATGATTTTGGTAGAAGATCAAGTTTCTCAAGCATCAAATAGAGATCCAGGAAAAATTCAAGGGAAATTAAGACCTCATAGTTGCAAAGGATCCTATAATCAGACCCATGTGGTAAAGATTCATAGCAAAATGCACTATCAAAATTTTGATAAAGAGCACAAGGCTCTACAATGCATTAAAATAAAAAATTACCTAGGGATGTTTGACAAGATCAAACAATTAATCACATAATGCTAGTGGTAATAACTAGAACAATAAGACAAAGCGAAATCAAGACACTGTCACAAGGGACTATGATCAAAGCAAATGATATAACTAGATTGTGATCAAAGCACATTCAGGTATGCCCCAAGGGAGTGCAAAGGCAAATATTTCTTTGAGAGATTTCACCCCTAGACCCCACATATCATACAAAGATGTTTAGTTCCCCTGGATGAAAAACCTTTTCTTTATCAAGAGGTACAATATCTAAAGATACCATCATTAAACCTCCAAAGGAGCAGCTAGGGATCTGAGAACATTAATAGTAAGAGAGCTCTATAGAAAATCTCTTACATGGGTGCCCCAAACTCACCTCCAACAACTCCAGATCTAAGTAAGGATTATACACCATTAATGCATAAGCATTATACCATGAGTAGGAACTTTGAAAAGGGAAAAGTTTTGAATTCAAAAAAGGGAAATGCCCTATGTAATCTATAAATATGTATCATTCTTCTCATTGTAATCATTGAAAGCTCTCCATCCTTCTAAGGGGTGATTTCCTTCATTCTCCTCTGTGTCTTTGCTTGGATCAAGGCTTGCACAACTTATCACGTAGTTTTTGAACCTCTTCTCTCTATGTGTATGTAGCTTAGAGTTCACATTAATAAGAATCTATGACTCTTTTACAAATCTTTGTTTTGGTTCTAGCATGGGTGTTCTATTTCTATTGCATATTCTTGAAGGGACTTGTGTTCCTCATGCACTATGGATCACTATGCATGTGTTCATTAAAACCCATGGGGATGTCGAGGTGTCTTATTATTTTTCTTTGGTGTATTTCCACCCATATAATAGGCTAGCTAGGTTTCATTTCCTTATCTTTTCCCTTTCCCCCTTGAAGCAGCCTAAGCTAGTAGTAGATACGCAAACCCAAAAAATAAAATGAGCATCAAATAAGACATCCAAAAGCAAAGAGTTGGCCTTGGATAAAAACCCTAGAGGTGGAGCCATGTCCCACTCTGCCCTTGACCTACTAGGACTGGTGCCTCCACATGAAGCATAGGGCATCAAACACACTCACTCAATAGAGGTATTCAGATGCCAAAAATATAACCATAGGGGATCACAATGCCTGAGAAGTGCAAGGGGTCATCACCAGTCCCACAACATTAAATATTTAGAAAAATTTTAAAACTAAAATATTTGTATGAATAAAATCTAGATATCATGATAAGAATTTCATATTTGAAATTCCTAATTATAAGTAAGGATTCCCTAGTTAAGAATAAGAGGAAGAGACAATTTTTGATAACCTTATCTAGGTAGCATATATTATACTAGAAATTGTTATCAAGAATAAAATGATCAAGCATGATATAATGGTTCTCAAACATGGAGACTAGCCAAGTATTTTAAAGATTCAAAATTGGATCAAGTAGAAGAGAGGATTGAATTCAAATTATTCCATGAATTTTCTTCCAAAATAATTTTCTCTCATCATCTTATCTAGTTCAAAAATTAGGGATAGAATGATGGATGGTGGCTCATGGTTTAGAGGGAAATATGAATTATATTGAAGACCATAAAATGAGAATTATTTTGTGAATACAAAGATATTAAAATGCTTTTGATGTGGATTATGTTTTTTAGACTTCCATATCATCTTATCTATAATTAGGTTTTAAATAATATTAATAATACTATAGGGGAATTCATATAGGAGGGATTACTAAGAAGTAAATGCATGTTGTATACACTCATATGTATTACCATGGATATTATAAAACCTTTTACATAGTCTATTAGTATTATATATAAATCAATAGAATGGGATCAACAAGTAGATTATGAAAATATTGCTTTTTGATGTTGTGAATGTATTGCACACATGGAAAGAGATTGAAAAGTGAAAATTTTGAGAAATAAATGGAAAATTTTGGATATAAAATAAACTTCAAAATGAAGCAAGGATATCATATTAAAGTAGAAACTAGGTCAAATTAAGGATATTCCACTCCCATGAAAGTGGCAAAGAAATCCCCTTTACACCATAAAATGGTGAAGACCATTCCAGTTTACTTAGATCAATCATTAGATAGAAAAAATGACATAAGAGATTATGAATTCCAATGGACAAATTTAAATTCAATAGGATTTAAATATGCAAAGAAATATCGGGAGGTAAATTTTAAAGTAAATAAGACAAAAGAGGTCAAAGCTAATCCAACTAAATCATCTTTATTTCTCTCGGGTGGTATAAAATCCTCTCCTTTTAATAAAACTAAAAGGATTATAGAGTGTATCGCTTGCACTCTAGAGTTTCAAAAATAGTATAACAAAGAAATAGAATGGGATCAATAAGTGGATTATTTATTGCCATGGATATTTTAAAACCTTCGTCATAACCTATTTAGATTATATGTGAATCAATAGAATGGGATCAACAAGTAGATTATGAAAATATTTCATTTGAATATCATAAATATTTTGGGATTGGGCACATGGCAAGAGATTGCAAAGTGAAAACAATGGAGAATGAAATGCAAAATTTTGAACACAAAATAAAATTCAATATGAAACAAGGATATCATATTATAGTAGAAACTCGGTCAAATAAAGGATTTTCGACTCCCATGAAAGTGGCAAAGAAAGCCCCTCTATATCATCAAATGGTGAAGGCTATTCCAATTTTCTTAAATCAACCACTAGACGTAAATATTGACACAAGGGATAAGGAAGCCCAAGGAATAAATTCAAATTCAAAAGGATTTAAAGATGCAAATAAAGACAGAGGCAAATTTTAAATAGATCAAATATAATCCGGGTAAATCACCTTCATTTTCCTTAGGTAGTATAAATTCCTCTCCTTTTAGTAAAACTAAAGGATTATAAAGGGTATCACTTGGACAATAGGATTTCAAGAATAGTATAATAAAGAAATGCATATGGAGGATATCCATAAAAAAATAGTGTTTCTAGAGAAGCATAAGAAATTAATTAATAAGGAGGATCATTCTTGGACTTTACGGTTTCTAGGGCAACATCCAAGATTTTCATAGCAACATAAGAAAGTAATTACTATGGAGGATCATATTTGTACTTTAGGGTTCCTGGGTCAACATAAATAATACAGTGTTTGTGAGGGTATTCTTTACAATTCAATTTTCTAGAAAAACATAAACACTTAAAAAAATAAGCCTCATTATGAATAGTATGAAAAAATAGAAGAGATTGATGAAGATGAAGGTGTTTGTGGAAATGGAAAATGGAGAGGAAGATTTTAAAATCAAGAGCAAGCATAAATGGAAATACAAATGGATATCAATTTGGAAAACAAAAAATAAATATCATAGGTGTTAACAAGAAGTGGGGTTAATACCATAAATAAAAACAAAAAAAATGATGATGAAAATGGTATTGTGGAATATTAGGGGCATGAATCAGACCCATAAAAAAAGGGTTATTAAGAAATTAATAGGTTGTTATAGTCTTTATTTTATTTTAATATAAGAATCAAAATTAAGCATTGAGAAATGTAAGGATGCATTAAAAAATATTTGGGATATGGGGGATTGTTTGATAATTTTTTCTATAGGAGCTTCTAGAGGTATTGAGATAATATGGGAAAAATATAAATGGGATGTACAATTGTTTTTTTTTTTTGTATTTACATGGTGGAATCAGTAGCTACCACGAATCCAAGTAGGATTTCCAGCTTTTATGGCCGCCATAGTATTCTGCGTTGTCCGCCCCGAAAGCTGCCACACAGATCTTTGCGCAATCTGCCCCTATAACCACCATGCCATAATAATTTTAAACCTTTTACGTCACTGAAAGCACTAGGAAAGGGAGAAGCGTTCAGTATGGCGAAGCCCAAGATTTGAACCTTGGACCTCCACCCCCCTTATGGGGTTTGGATGAACCAATTGGTCTACACCTCGGACCTCTGGGATGTACAATTGTTAGAAGCAAAAAGTGACTGAGTTGCTAGTCTATTATCTAGAAAAGAGAAAAACATTGAAGTTGGGTTTATATGTTGGAATATATTACATCATTTGGTTCTTTAATAATGTACCTTCATGGGTACATATTTAGATTAGGATTATATTGGGAGATAAATAGTTTATTAGAGTAATTTAATAAATGCACAAGTGCTAGAATGTGCAATGATATAAATGTGCATGTAGTCCACATGTACATGAGTCTTAGGAGTTGAGTGAGAGTCAAGGAATCTATATTTCTATTAAAGGCCTCATTGTGAGTGTTTGAGTGAGAGTTTTTTGGAGTGCATAGGTTTGAGTAGTAGTAGTCACAATGTAGCTCCATTTTTATATCATGGAGGAGTTGTAAACTCCATGAGAGGAGCATTGTAATTTTCATGAGCTTTCTTATATGAGCATTTCTAGAGCTTTGTATCAAGTTTTCTATCATATTTTCATGCATGTTAAGTTTACTTTATCATAGTTATAATATTGCATGCTTATTTTTATACTTGTGATCATATTTCCTTTAATTTTAAGGCTCCAAAAGCTAATAGTGGTATCAGAGCCATGGTGGATCAAAGGAAATCACAAAGTGATCACCATTGCTATTGTTGAGTATTTGCAAACTGGATCAGCCATAGTGCACCGTTGCATGCAAATACCATCACAATAAATTTTTGATAGAAGTAGATCTAGATAGAAGAATAGAAAATAGAGAAAGCCACATGATTTATTTGGCTAGAGTTTTTCCACAGAGTTGCAATAACTTGTGAAGACTAAAACTCAACATTGCATCCACTAGATTGGCAATCCAACTAGTGAAGATTATTTTCTTTAGAGTCATAGAAATTTTTATTATCTCTAATATTTCAATGCAAGAGAGAAAAGAAGTTTTAGGAAAACCATTGGGTTACTATCATGTTTTTCTTGATGCAAAAAATTAACTCTCATAAGTTGGGAAGCTTCCTACAACAGATAGAGAAGAACTCCATCTTCATTACCTGAAGGTCGAAATTACTTTCCTCGTACATGGATTAATTATTTGTAGAAAAAAATAAGGATTGAAGATTTGGAGGCCTAAGGAGAATGGTCCCATTGAGATATTTGCAGATTGAAGACTCCTAGTTGAAATATTGAGGAGAAGATCTAGTGGCCAAGGAAGCCACATTGAATATTGCAAATCTAGGAAGGAGGTCCTAGAAATAAGACCCCATTGAATATTGAAAAGACTCAAGGAGATGATTCCTAGAACATATTGGAGATTGGTGATCTCCATTGAAGACTGAAAACTTCACATTGAAGAAAAGGTCCATTGAAGGCCCTATTGAAGAACTTCCATATTGGAAGATTGAAGAGGCCAAGGAAGGTCTCATTGAAGGTTTCAGTAGCAACAAATTTAGGAGATCCAAGGAGAAGATCTCACTACGAAAATTCCATAGTTGAAGATTCAAGAAGGCTTGGTGAGCCTCATTGAAGGAGTTCCTAGAAGAACTCATTGGAGAAATTACTACCAAGGAAGAAGCTAAGGAATTGGGACAATCATCGCCATTCAAAAATAAGCCCAAAGGAGAAGGTTTGGCAAGAAGATTGTCAAATCACAAGGTAGTATGGAATAGATCTCAAGATTGACAATATTGTTTGAGGAGGATATCTAGTTTGAAGTCAGAATTTGGAAAAGAGAAAGGAGATAGAAAAACCACAAAATCTGAGAGATTTGGGGGCCATCATTGAAGGTTTCTTGAGTGAACATCTCAGCTACGATTTGGGGGAGGATCCTACCAAATTTTTGGGATTCAAGGATAGCTTTTTAGTGAAGGTATTGACTACTTTACAATCTGAAAATTTTCAGATTTGAGGATAGAAAAAGGTAGAAATTTGGGCAGGGATT
Organism: Wollemia nobilis; assembly: GCA_028583015.1. Lineage (NCBI taxonomy): Eukaryota > Viridiplantae > Streptophyta > Pinopsida > Araucariales > Araucariaceae > Wollemia > Wollemia nobilis. The sequence continues at coordinate 2,887,237 of JAQPPZ010000523.1, read as the reverse complement.
AGTGGCTACTAAATATCAGATTTCAGAGGTACATCTTGAAGGAGCATTTAAGCCACCAAGTTATAGTATTGGGCATCATATTATTCAAGTATTGAAGCTGCAAAAATGTGAGCAAATGAGATATTTTGGACAGCCTAGAAGAGCTGCAATAACATCTACAAAAGGTAAGAAATTTAAGTGATTAAAGTCACTATCATAATCATCATCTACAAGGAAAAAGGTATGCAACAAGAAGGTGCAAAAGTTCATTAGTTGAGCCTTTTATATTTGGATTTCTATTAAAGTTTTTAAAGCACCAATTAAAAAGTTTAAAGGTTGCATCAAAAGTTTCATTTCAAGTCTTCAAAAGTAGTGCAGAAGTTATAGTTTACAAGGATCAAACTTGCACATAGATGAAAATAGAATTTAGGTATATTTCCAGAGAAAGAAACATATTAACATTCTATTGCTTATTCTAATTAAAAGAAGACTATAAATTTGCATAAATATATAGTGCAAAATATTTCATTGAAAAGCTTGGATTGATAAGTGAAAGAATAGCTAAGCAAGGAAGATATTGCCAAGGATTAAAGGCAATAATAATATCAATTTTATCTCAGCCAAACAAGGAAGTTGAAGGTAGTTACTTGCAAAATATTGTGGCAAAGGAGTAGCCACCAAAAAGGTTAAGTATTACCTCCAAAAGTTGGAGAAGAAAGTCAGCATATTAAGGCAAAAGAAAAGCTTGAAAGGGAGAAGAAAATCCAAGTCTAAGGTGCAATCGAAGGCCACATTTCCAAAAGGATTATTTGGGCATATTTGAAGAGGAGTAAAAATAGTTTTGAAAGCTATCTTGGACAACACAATAAAATAGCAAAACCAACCAATTGTTGAGCAAGGTGCAGCAACAATATTGTTATTGTTGTCAACATAGTCAGATAGATCTGTTGACGTAGAGGACAGGAAGTTCAAAAGCTATTCAGATGCAGAAGACAGGAGTTCAAAGGATACTCAGAGTATGTACAGTGATTTTCCAAGAAGTCCGAAGTGGCCCATATGCAAAAGATCAAAGAAAAAGACAAGTAAGAAAAGTGTCACGATATCGCGACATATACAACAGGCAAGAAAAACTGTTGCGATTTCGTGACATGTTGGAAGAGAAAAAAGCAAGTGGAAAAACTGTCGCGATTTCGCGACATGTTGGAAGAGAAAGAGAAAGCAGGAAAAACTGTCACGATTTCGCGACATGTTGGAAGAGAAAAAGGCAAGTGGAAAAACTGTCATGATTTCATGACATGTTGGAAGAGAAAAAGGCAAGTGGAAAAACTATCACGATTTTGCGACATGTTGGAAGAGAAAGAGGAAGCAAGAAAAACTGTCGCGATTTCGTGACATGTTAGAAGAGAAAAAGGCAAGTGGAAAAACTGTCGCGATTTCGTGACATGTTGGAAGAAAAAGAGAAAGCAGGAAGAAGTGTCACGATTTTGTGACAAGTTCGAAGAAAGAGAACAAGTAAGAAAAGTGTCGCGATTTCGTGACATGTCGTATTTTCGCGACTAAAATAGGAGAGAGAAAGCAAGTTTGAAAAGTGTCGCGATTTCGTGACATGTCGCATTTTCGTGACACAAGAAAGAGAGGAAGCGTACGGAAGCAGAACTGTCACGATTTCATGACAAAGGTAGAAAGCAAGACTTCAAAAGTAGAAGTGTCATGATTTCACGACAAAAGCAAAAAGTTAAGTACGAAAGCAAAAGTGTCATGATTTCGCAATAAAAACAGAGAAGAAGACTTCGAAGGCAGAAGTTTCATGATATCATGACAAAAGCAAATAAGTGAAGTACGAAAGCAGAAGTGTCACGATTTCACAACAAAAGCAGAGAAGAAAACTTTGAAGGCAAAAGTGTCACGATTTTGCGACAAAAGCAGAGAAGAAGACTTCGAAGGCAGAAGTGTCGCGATTTCGTGACATGTCGCATTTTTGCGACTCGAAAAGGATAGGAAGGCAGAGAAGCAAAAGTGTCATGATATCGCGACATGTCACATTTTTGTGACTCAAGAAGGGCAGGCAGGAAGAATAACAAAAGTGTCACGATATCGCGCAATATCGCATTTTCACGACAAAGAAATAGAGAAAGCGTACGGAGGCAAAAGTGTCGCGATATCATGACATGTATTTTTGTGGGCCAAAGCTAAGAGAAAGAGCAAGGAGAAAAAGTTTCGTGATATCGTGACATGTTGTATTTTTGCGGTTCGATGCAAAGAGAAAGAGCAAGGAGAAAAAGTGTCGCGATATCGCGACATGTAGCTTTTTTGCGGTCCGATGCAAAGAGAAAGAGCAAGGAGAAAAAGTGTCGCGATATCGTGACATGTAGCTTTTTTGCGGTCCAATGCAAAGAGAAAGAGAGAGAAAGTGAACATGTCACGATATCGTGACATGTTGTATTTTTGGGGGCCAAAACAAGGAGAAAGAGAGAGAAAGCAAAAGTGTCACGATATCGCGACATGTATTTTTGCGGTTGAGTTGAAGCCGATGAAGACTAATGACAACCGACTACAATTAGGTTTTATAGTTTGCATGAAAGTTGACTAAGATTAGGATTTAAATTCAACTAAGATTAGGGTTTTCATCATGAAAATATTGTTATAAAAGGAGGGCTGTTTGGAGAATTGGATGGTTGCTGAATGCGTCATCGAATATGTGTCAAAGTGTGAACTGTGGTCGTAAGAGCATAGAAAGCGTAGAAGTGGTGAGATGATGGCGAAGTGTGCAAAGTGAGTGAAGAATTCATGTCGAATTGTCCTTAAGTGTGTCTGTGATTGCGCAAAGAAAGCAGAAGGAGCAGAGTGCACAAAAGGGAGAAGACGATCATGAAGTTGGACTGTAGCAGAGCAGATTTTGCGAAGTGTTTGGGCAGAAATAGCAGAGTGCGTAGAGAACGCAAAGGTGAAGAAGACTAGGTAGGGTCGTGCAAAAGCAAAGGTATCTTACTATCAAACTTATAGATTCAAATTGAAGTCCAGGTTACAGCTTGGCATCGGGGGTTGGTGCTCCTTTATGTTGGTGCAGATAAATAAGGGGTTGGTGCTCCTTCTAGTTGGTGTTGGTAAATCAAGGGTGTTAGTATTACAATGACACTGAGAGGAGGGGGTGAATCAGTGTAGCTCTTTTAATCTTGAATTTTTAGCTCTTAAAATAGAAACAATTAAAACTTATAACAAGATACAACAAGAATAACAAAAGAGCATCACACAACACAAGATTTAACGAGGTTCACCAATGTGGCTACTCCTCAAGAATGACTTGCTTGGACTACCATCCAAATCCAGCCTTTGCAAAGCAACAACTTTTACAAACAGTTTACCAAGCACCCACTGGAAGGAGCACCAACCCCTGATTTATCCGTACCAACGAAAAGGAGCACCAACCCCTGATTTGCCAGCACCAACTGGAAGGAGCACCAACCCCTTATGCCAAGCACCAACTTGGACTTCAATTCTGAAAACTAGAAGAATGATAGTAAGATACCTTTGCTTTTATAGGACCCTAACTGGTCTGCTTCACTTTTTCATCCTCTATGCACTCTGCTCTCTCTGTGCTATCACTTCGCATAATCTACTACTTAACTATCGAATGATCATCTTCTCCCCTTTGTGCACTCTGCTTCCTTTGCGATCTTCACACTTAGAATGATTCGATGACTTGCACACTGCACACTACGATCGAAATTCGCACTCTGCACACTATCTCCGAACTTCGCACTTCTCAACATCAAACTCTTCAAACAACCTTCCTTTTATAATAATATTTTCAAGATCAAAATCCTAATCTTAGTCAGCTGTAAACCCTAATCTTAGTCGGCTACAAACCCTAATCTTAGTCAGCTGCAAACCCTAATCTTTGTCGGCTTACATCGGTCTTCGTCGGCTTCAACTACCCCTGTAACTCTTCTATTGTTGTTTCCATGAAAACACAACATGTCATGAAATCGCTACACTTTCACCTCCGTCCGCTTTCTCTTAGCTTTGGCCCAGAGAATACAACATGTAGCGATATCGCTACACTTTTTCTCTCTTTCTCCTTTACTTTTTGTCACGAAATCATGACACTTTTTCTCTCTCCTCTTTCTCTTCCTTTAAATGTGATATCATGACACTTTTTCTCCTCCTTTTTCTCTTCTTTAAACTTTTCTCTCTCCTCCTTTAGTCATGAAAATGCGACATGTCACGATATCGCGACACTTTTTCTCCTTAGCGCTTTATCTTGCCTTTGGGTCATGAAAACCTGACATGTCACGATATCGCGACACTTTTTCTCCTTAGTGATTTCTCTTGCCTTTGGGTCGCGAAAACCCGACATGTCGCGATATCGCGACACTTTTTCTCCTTAGCGCTCTCTCTTGCCTTCGGGTCGTGAAAACCTGACATGTCGTGATATCACGACACTTTTTCTCTTGGACTCTCTCTCCTGCAACATGTCATGAAATCGTGACACTTTTTCTTCCGTACAACCTTCCTTGCAATATGTCATGAAATCGTGACACTTTTTCGTCCGTACAACCTTCCTTGCAATATGTCGCGAAATCGTGACACTTTTTCGTCCGTACAACCTTCCTTGCAATATGTCATGAAATCGCGACACTTTTTCGTCCGTACAACCTTCCTTGCAATATGTCGCGAAATCGTGACACTTTTTCGTACAACCTTCCTTGCAATATGTCATGAAATCGTGACACTTTTTCGTCCGTACAACCTTCCTTGCAATATGTCACGAAATCATGACACTTTTTCTACTTGCCTTTCTCTCTTCCAACATGTCGCGAAATCGTGACAGTTTTTCTTGCTTCTCAACATGTCGCGATATCGCGACAGTTTTTCTTTCTTGCCAACTTGTCGCGATATCGCGATAGTTTTTCTTTCTTGCCAACATGTCGCGATATCGTGACAGTTTTTCTTTCTTGCCAACATGTCATGAAATCGCGATAGTTTTTCTTTCTTCTTCTCTCTCTTCCAACATGTCATGAAATCGCGACAGTTTTTCTTTCCTGCTGTATATGTCGCGATATCGTGACACTTTTCTTGTATTTTTCTTTGATCTTTTGCAAGTGGTCCACTTCGGTCTTCTTGGAAAATCACTGTACATACTCTGAGTAACCTTTGAACTCCTGTCTTCTGCATCTGACTAGCCTTTGAACTTCCTGTCCACTGCATCAACAGATCTATCTGATCGTGTTGACAACAATGACAATCATTGTCATTGAACCTTGCTCAACAATCTCCCCCTTTGGAATTGTTGGCAACACATGTGCAATTTTCCGTAACTCTTCTCCCCCTTTGTCAATAATACCAAAGGGCTACTGCAGACTCCCCTTGAGTCCATGCACAACATTCTCAGGCACAATTTGTTACACTTAGCACAAATTATGAACATGAGCAAAAAAATAATCAAATACTTAAATGCTCCCCCTGAGAATGTGATCCCTGTAGCTAGTCAATTTTTGGGAAGTGTGACCACTCCCAATTTGTTTTGAAGGTACTCAAACACTTCCTTGGGCAATGGTTTTGTGAAGATATCTGCTACTTGTTCTGTGGTTGGAACAAAATCCAATTTAACCTCACCTTCTGCAACTTTCTCCTTCAAAAAGTGATACCTGATGGCAATGTGCTTTGTGCATGAATGCATAACTGGATTCTTGGAGATGTTAATGGCACTGGTGTTATCACACTTAATTGATATTGGCTCACTGAAGCTAATACCAAGATCTTTTAAGGTTTGTTTCATCCATAATACCTATGTACAACATGTTGTCGCTGCAATGTATTCTGCCTCTGCTATCGATAAAGAAACTGACTCTTGTTTCTTACTGTGCCATGCGACTAATCTGTCTCCAAGATAGAATGCACCTCCACTGGTACTCTTTTTGTCATCTACACATCCTGCCCAATCGGCATCTAAATACGAAATAAGGGTGAAGTCTTTACCTTTCGGATACCATAATCCATATTCCATAGTACCCTTGAGATACCGAAGAATCCTTTTCACCGCTGTTACATGAGTCTCCTTAGGATTAGCTTGAAATCGTGCTACCATGCATACTGCCTGTAAAATATCTGGTCTGGTAGCTATCAGGTACAGTAAACTTCCAATCATGGATCTGTACATGGTTTGATCAACAGGTGGAGATTTGTCATCCTTGCTCAACTTACACCTCGTCGTCATGGGAGTGCTAAGCGGCTTACAGGTCCTCCATTGTGAACCTTTTTAGCATCTCTTTTACATATTTAACTTGAGAAATAAATATGCCCTTCTTACTTTGATTAACTTGCAATCCGAGGAAATATGACAGTTCTCCAATCATTGACATTTCAAATTCTTTCTGCATCTTATTTGCTAAGTCCTTGCACGACTCATCTTTGTTGTTGCCAAATATGATATCATCTACATAGACAACAAGAACAATAAGATGCCCATTTTCTGTTTTGACATACAGATTACTATCCACCATACCTTTCTTGAACCTTTGTTGAGTGAGATAGTTGTCTAGTCTTGCATACCATGCTCGGGGTGCCTGTTTTAAGCCATATAAAGCTTTCTTCAACTTACAAACAAAGTTGGGATTATCACCAAGTTGGAACCCATCAGGTTGCTCAATATAAACCTCTTCTTCAAGTTTCCCATTCAAAAAAGCTGATTTCACATCCATTTGATAAACTTTGAAATTCTTGTAGACTGCTAAAGCCAGAAACATTCTGATTGCCTCTAGTCTAGCTACTGGTGCAAACGTTTCCTCAAAGTCAATGCCTTCTACTTGTGCATACCCCTTACATACCAATCTTGCTTTATTTCTGACTACCTATCCGTCTTCATTCAATTTGTTACGAAAGATCCATTTAGTCCCGATTATATTTTTGTTCGCAGGTCTAGGTACTAATTCCCAAGTATTGTTTTTCTCGATCTGGTCTAATTCTTCATTTATTGCCTTCATCCAACCTTCATCTTTGCTTGCTTCGACAACATTCTTGGGCTCAATGTTGGATAATAGAGAGTAGTTACTTGCTACTTTTCTTCTTGTTTGAACACCAACTTTGGGGTCTCCAATTATTTGATCTCTAGGATGATTTTTATGCCAGCTGCCTGTTTTGAATTTCTTATTCTCTTCCGCTTCTGAATCACAACTTACATCATCTGAGTCAATTTTTTGTATCTTTTCAATTTCATTTTCCTCATCTCCTTCAATAACCTCTTCATAGATTGGGTAGTTTGTTTCATAGCTAATTACTCGTTCTTTACCTTCATCAAACTTAACATCAGCACTGTCCACAATTTTCTTTAGCCTTTTGTTGTAGCATTTGTAAGCTTTGCTTCTAGACGAATAACCAACAAAAATACCTTCATCTGCTCTATCTTCAAACTTACCAAGATTATCTTCAGTTCTTTTGATATAGCACTTGCTGCCAAACACTCTGAGGTATTTTGTTGTTGCCCTTTTACCGAACCACAATTCATAAGGAGTTTTGCTTTCATGTGTTCTCAGCATGTACCTATTTTGGATATACACCGCAGTATGGACTGCTTCTTTCCAAAATCTGTCTGCTACTCTGCTTTCAGCCAACATAGTTCGTGCCATTTCCTGCACAGTCCTGTTCTTTCTTTCTACCACTCCATTTTGTTGAGGTGTCTTGGCTGCTGAGAACTGTCTCCTAATACCGTATTTTTCACAGTATTCTACAAACTCCTCTGAAATGAATTCTCCTCCTCTGTCTGATCTTAAACATTTGATCCTCTTTCCTATTTCATTCTCAACCTGGTTTTTGAAAATCTTGAACATATCAAAAGCTTCTGATTTATGCTTCAAGAAGAATATCCATGTCATTCGGAATAGTCATCAATGCACAACATAAAATATTTGTCACCATTTATGCTTTGTGTTCTCATGGGTCCACATAAATCAGTGTGTATTAGTTCCAAAGGTTTGCTTGTGTAGTATTCTTTTGTTTTGAATGTGACTCTAGTTTGTTTCCCCTTTTGGCATGAAGCACAAATGTTGTTTGCAGGTTTGTTGATGGTGGGAATATCTCTCACTGCCCTTTTTGAGGTGATTTTTACTAGATTATCAAAACCGATATGCCCGAGTCTCTTGTGCCACAACCAGTTTTCTTCTTCCTGTCCAATAAAACAAGCTCCTTCTGAAGTCTCTGAGAGCGTGTACAGGTTTCCAGATGTCCTTGATCCAGTTGCTATTAATTTTCCACTATTTGTTTTTCTGACTTCACAACCCTGCTTCTTAAAAACTACTTCATGACCTTTATCACAAATCTGACTTACGCTCAACAAGTTATGTTTCAAACCATCCACAAACAAGACTTCTTCTGACTTAATCTTTCCATCAATAATTTTAACTGAACCTTTGCCAACTATCTTAGCTCCATCATTATTACCAAACTTTATTGAACCACCTTCATATTTCCCGTAACTTCTCAAATTTTTGTTTGTTACCTGTCATATGACTGGAGCATCCACTGTCAAGTATCCATGGTACATGTTTATTCTGTGCTTTAAATGTTGTTTGTACTATTAAGGATTCCTTTTCTTCCTTAAGTTGCTCTTTTTCTTTCCACTCTGTTTTGATGGAAGTTTTGGGCTCTTGTTTTGCCTTTCCCTTATCAACAACATGTGCATGTTTTACGGGAAGTTTTCTATTTTGTCTCACCCTATTTGGTTGAAATTTTCTTCCCTGAAACTGATTTGAAGCAAAAGTACTTCTACAGTTTCTTGCAATGTGCCCAAAATTATGACAGTTATAACATTCTACTGTATAATTCATTAGAGGAGAAAAAGCATTTCTATTGGTGAAATTCCTTGGTCTAACATTATATTTGCAATCTAAAATTTTATGTCCATAGCCATTGCATTTAAAACAGAAACCAGAAAAGGGATAATTGAACCTGGGTGATGGTCTTTGCCATGTTGTCGTAGGAGCCATAGGTCTTCTTCTTCTTTGATGTGTGACATTGGTGAATCCATCATTGTCAGTTCTCCTTTCGTGCCTGGCATTATTGCTTTCTTTTGCATGAGACATTTTTCCTTGATCAACCTGTTTCTTATCTTCATTCTTTATGGATTCTACATTTCTGGCCTTTGATCCATTTGATGATTCTCCTTCGATGAAACCCAAACCAAACTTGATGCCTGTAGGCCTTTGGTCATTTATGATCTTATCCAGCTTCATAGCACTTTCTTCACGTTTGTGATAACAACTAATTTTCTTATTCATCTCTTCTAGCTGCATTCTCAAACCAACAATCTCTTCTTCTAGCTTGCTGCAATAGTCTATTTTCATGGTTATTTAAACTTCGAGATCTTCGAAGATTTTCTTGGATTCTTCTATCTGTACTTTCAAACTGGTTATGATTTCATTTGCATCCGCAAGCTTTCTTGAAAGTTTCTTATTCTTTTTCTTTTCTATCTCCCACTCTTCAAGTGCAGAGATCAACTCACCTTCTAGATCTACTTCAGCCTCAGGGTTTTCACCACATACTTCAGAGATCACTCCTTTTTTTGATTTTGCTTCTTCAAATGCCATGAAAAGAGCTTCACCTTTTTCTTCTTCAGACTCTTCTTCGGAGCTGTCTTCTAATGAACTGACATTCTTGGAGATGAAACTTCTCTTCTTGAAGTTGCCTTTCCTGAAATTCATTTTCTTCCAGTCACTTCTTTCATGGTGCGATCCTTCATCATTTTTGTTCTGCTCTTTAAGTGGACATTTAGTTGCAAAATGCCCGATGCCTCCACAGTTGAAACATTTAAATGGTAGCTTCCCTCTGTATTTTCCTTTTCCATTTTTTAGCTTTCTAACAAAGTTTGCTTCCATTTCATCTGATGTCCCTTATTCCTCAGACTCTTGTTTAGTGTTTTTATTTTTAAGGGCTTTAAAAGTCGCTTCTCTGTCCGTGGGTTTAGATCTTCCTATCCTCATCTCATATGCGGTTAAAGAACCATACATCTCATCTATACTGAAATAATTTAGATTTTTAGCTTCTTCTATTGCTGAGACTTTGGAATCAAACCTTTGAGGAAGAGATCTTAGTACCTTTTTCATGACGACAAAGTCTCCAATATCCTCGCCGAGTCCTCTGATCGCATTAATGATTCCATTGACTCTCAGCATATATGCCTCAATGTTTTCATCATCATTCATTTTCAATGCTTCGAACTGAGCTCGATGTGTCTGTAACTTGGCCTCCTTGATCTTATCATCTCCTTCATGAATACTCCTCAGTTTGTCCCATATCTCTTTTGTCGTATTACAGTTCATGATCTTCACTAGCTCACTGTCTGCTAATCCGCACATGAGAGCATTTTTTGCTTTTGAGTTGTTTTCAAATAGTTTCTTTTCGTCAACCTCTTTTGGAGGAGTGATGGGAATTGTGTATCCACTAACTACTGAATCCCAGATGTCATAACCCAAAGCACAGAGATATGTCTGCATCCTGATTCTCCAGAATGCGTAATTAGATCCATCAAACAATGGTGCTTTGTTTGATGAGAAACCTTCACCACCTGCCATTGTGTTACTTCCAAGATCACCCTAGCCGGTTAAGCTTGTATAGGAACTTGGCTCTGATACCAATTGTTAGTCTTACAATGACACTGAGAGGGGGGGTGAATCAGTGTAGCTCTTTTAATCTTGAATTTACAGCTCTTAAAATAGAAGCAATTAAAACTTATAACAAGATACAACAAGAATAACAGAAGAGCATCACACAACACAAGATTTAACGAGGTTCACCAATGTGGCTACTCCTCAAGAATGACTGCTTGGACTACCATCCAAATCTAGCCTTTGCAAAGCAACAACTTTTACAAATAGTTTACCAGCACCCACTGGAAGGAGCACCAACCCCTGATTTATCTGTACCAACAGAAAGGAGCACCAACCCCTGATTTTCCAGCACCAACTAGAAGGAGCACCAACCCCTTATGCCAAGCACCAACTTGGACTTCAATTCTAAAACTAGAAGAATGATAGTAAGATACCTTTGCTTTTACAAGACCTTGACTAGTCTGCTTCACTTTTTCATCCTCTACGCACTCTGCTCTCTCTGCGCTATCACTTCGCATAATCTGTTGCTTAACTATCGAACGATCATCTTCTCCCCTTTGCGCACTCTACTTCCTTTGCGATCTTCACACTTAGAATGATTCGACGACTTGCACACTACACACTACGACCGAACTTCGCACTCTGCGCTCTATCTCCGAACTTTGCACTCCTCAACTCGCATTCAACAACTCTTCAAACAACCTTCCCTTTTATAACAATATTTTCAAGATCAAAATCCTAATCTTAGTCGGCTGTAAACCCTGATCTCAGTCGATTGCAAACCCTAATCTTAGTCGGCTGCAAACCCTAATCTTTGTCGGCTTACATCGGTCTTCGTCGGCTTCAACTACCCTTGTAACTCTTCTGTTGTTGTTGCCATGAAAACACATGTCATGATATCGCTACACTTTCGCTTTCGTACGCTTTCTCTTAGCTTTGGCCCACGAGAATACAACATGTAGCGATATCGCTACACTTTTTCTACTCTCCTATTTCTCTTCTCTTTGTCATGAAATCGTGACACTTTTTCTCTCTTCTACTTTCTCTTCCTTTATCGCAAAATGACATGTCATGATATGCGATACTTTTTCTCCTACCTTTTTTCTTCTTTGGGCACGAAAATGGACATGTCATGATATCGACACTTTTTCTCTCTCCTTCTTTAGTCACGAAAATGCGACATGTCACGATATCGCGACACTTTTTCTCCTTAGCGCTTTATCTTGCCTTTGGGTCATGAAAACCCGACATGTCACGATATCGTGACACTTTTTCTCCTTAGCACTTTCTCTTGCCTTCGGGTCGTGAAAACCTGACATGTCACGATATCGTGACACTTTTTCTCTCGGACTCTCTCTCCTGCAACATGTCACGAAATCATGACACTTTTTCTTCCGTACAACCTTCTTTGCAATATGTCATGAAATCGTGACACTTTTTCTTTCGTACAACCTTCCTTGCAATATGTCATGAAATCATGACACTTTTTCATCCGTACAACCTTCCTTGCAATATGTCACGAAATCGTGACACTTTTTCGTCCGTACAACCTTCCTTGCAATATGTCACGAAATCGCGACACTTTTTCATCCGTACAACCTTCCTTGCAATATGTCATGAAATCGCGACACTTTTTCGTCCGTACAACCTTCCTTGCAATATGTCACGAAATCGTGACACTTTTTCATCCGTACAACCTTCCTTGCAATATGTCACGAAATCGCGACACTTTTTCTACTTGCCTTTCTCTCTTCCAACATGTCGCGAAATCGTGACAGTTTTGCTTGCTTCTCAACATGTCGCGATATCGCGACAGTTTTTCTTTCTTGCCAACTTGTCGCGATATCGTGATAGTTTTTCTTTCTTGCCAACATGTCGCGATATCGCGACAGTTTTTCTTTCTTGCCAACATGTCGCAAAATCATGACAGTTTTTCTTTCTTCTTCTCTCTCTTCCAACATGTCGCGAAATCGCGACAGTTTTTCTTGCCTGCTGTATATGTCGCGATATCGTGACACTTTTCTTACTTGTATTTTTCTTTGATCTTTTGCAAGTGGTCCACTTCGGTCTTCTTGGAAAATCATTGTACATACTCTGAGTAACCTTTGAACTCCTGTCTTCTGCATCTGACTAGCCTTTGAACTTCCTGTCCACTGCATCAACAGATCTATCTGACTGTGTTGACAACAATGACAATACTGTCGCTGCACCTTGGTCAGCAAGGGGTTGGTGCTCCTTTCTATTGGTACAGATAAATCAGGGGTTGGTGCTCCTTCCAGTGGATGCTGGTAAAATTGATTGTAAAGTTGGTGCTTTGCAAAGGCTGGATTTGGATGGTGGTCCAAGCAGTCATTCTTGAGGAGTAGCCAAATTGGTGAACATCGTTAAATCTTGTGTTGTGTGATGTTCTCTTATGATACTTGCTTTATCTGGTTTTAAGGTTTCATTATTTCAGTTTTAAGAGTTGTGAATTTAAGTTTAAAGAACTACACTAATTCACCCCCCCTCTCAGTGCCATTGTAAGACTAATAATTGGTATTAGAGCCAGGTTCCCTTCTTAGGCTAAATCAATCAGGGTTGATCTTGGATTAGTATGCAATGGGTAAGAATAATAGATCCTCCTCCAAAAGGGCATCTCAGTCAGTTTCAATTCCTGTGGAAGAGAAAATTGAACCATAAAAGGTTGAAGACTTCTCATCAAACAAAGCACCTCTATTTGATGGAACTAATTATGTGATTTGGAGAATCAGGATGCAGACATATCTTTGTGCTTTGAGATACGACATCTGGGACTCAGTAGACAGTGAATACACAATACCCATCACTCCTCCAACCGATACTGTCGATAAGAATCTGTTTGAGAATGACTCAAAAGAAAAGAATGCTATCAGGTGTGGATTAGTAGACAGTGAACTAGTAAAGATCATGAGTTGTAAAATGGCAAAATAAATATGGGACAAACTGAGGAGTATTCATGAAAGAGATGATGAGATCAAGGAGGTTAAGTTACAAACACATCAAGCTCAGTTCGAAGCTTTAAAGTTGAATGACAATGAGAACATAAAGGCATATATGCTGAGAGTTAATGAAGTCCTAGAGGATGATTCTAAAAAGGAAACAGGTGGAGGTCTTTTCATGACACTCGAAGAAGAAACAAAAAAAGAACAAGAATGTGATGAAGAAGAAATTGATGCAGAAATAAATTTGAAAGAGGAACTAATTGCAGCTCTGGATGAATTGAAGATAGAAAGAAAAAGGAATAAGGAAATCTCAAGAAAGCTTGAGGATGCAAATGAAATAATAACCAGTTTGAAAGTACAGGTAGAAGAATTCAAAAGGATTGAAGAAACTCTTAGGTCACAGATCAATGAGAAAGAGATTGGTTGCTACAAACAAGAGGAAGAGATTGTCTTATTGAAGAAACAACTAGAAGAGGCCAATACAAATCTCAAATTCAAGAAGAGCATAGAGTTGCTAGATAAAATGATAAGCCAATAAAGAAGCTCCACGGATAAGCATGGTCTTGGATATGAAGCTGAACAACCTTCATCTTCCAACTCTGTAGAGAAGAAGAAGTTCAATGTTGAAGGATCGAAGCAAGAAAAGTTTGAAGCTGAATCTTCAAAAGGAAGAAAATATCAAAGGAGATCTACAGAAAAGCAACCACAACAAAAGAGGTTCTATCACTCTCACTCTTTTCATAATAATACTTTTAATGGCTATTGCTTTAGATGCAAACAGTATGGTCACAAGGCAACTTATTGTGGATTGAATAAATCAAAGAGTTATGCTGGTAGAAATACATCTGCATTTTTGAGTGAACACTATGTACAATGTTTTCAATGTAATGGTCATGGGCACATAGCAAGGTTTTGTCCAAGCACTTTTGTATCTAATCTAAGGCAAAATAGTAGATTTCATCAGACGCAAAGAATGCAACACAGATAGGGAATAAATCATGTACATAAAAGAAAGGAAAATAATCATTCATCAAGGATGCATAAGAGACAACCACACAAGAGAAATGTTCGAGTTCACGAAAAGGTGCAAAATAGGGATGTAGTTGAAAAATCCAAGCCCGAGTTCAAGAAAGTTTGGAGAAAGATAGAAGAAAGGAAATTGTGTCTCCTTGGACTGAAGGAGACTACTCCGCTATTGCACTAAGCAACTCCAGGTAGCACATCCTCAGGGGGAGCAATATTGAAGTTTCATTTTAATGCTCCTATGTTTTGTTTGATTACCTAAGGATGAAAGGCAAGTAGTCAGGGAAGTTGTCGTATAGTTGTCGAAGTGTGTTTTCAGTTCATGTAGTTTGTGGAAGTGCCGTGAAGGGTGGTGATTAAATTGAGAGTTGTCATTATTGGTAGTATTGCTATATGTCATTGTTGTACTGGTGATGGTTCTTACTGCCACTATCCAAAGTTAAGGATTATAATAGTTCAGATAATTTGGTTAGTGAAATAATGTTGCCCTAGCCGCATATATGTGTTTCGATAAAAGTAGTGTGTATTTGAACTACACATTGACGTGAAGATTGTTAGATCTATTATGACGCTGTGGTGAAAAATATTGAAGTTTGATCATTGATTCATGTTTAGCTCATCAAGATGAGCAACTTTGCTTTGTGAATCATACCTATCCGAGGTCTAGAAGTATGAGTTTGAGTAAGGTGCACTATAGTTGGCCGTGAAGTGTTTAACAAAATATTGTCTCCTGATTTGAACAGTTGAAAGTAAGGTGTGACCAGCGGTGACTGTAGAAAACATAGACCAAGTTGAAAATGTAAAAATGGATTTGGTTGGTGTTGTGGTACAGTGTTTGATGCTTGCACAGAGTTGGCAGTAAAATTGCAGTGTCGGTACAGTGTTGGACAAAAGTTGGTACAAGTGTGAGTCACTTGTCAATTTTGTTGACAGATGTGAAATCAGCGTTTTTGAATGGGAAGCTTGAAGAAGAGGTTTATATTGAGCAACCAGATGGTTTCCATCTTGGTGATGATCCCAAATTGGTTTGTAAGTTGAAGATATATGGCTTGAAACAGGCACCCCGAGCATGATATGCAAGGCTAGACAACTATCTCACTCAACAAAGGTTTAAGAAAGGTATGGTGGATAATAATTTGTATGTCAAAACAGAAAATGGGCATCCTATTGTTCTTGTTGTATTCGTAGATGATATCATATTTGGCAGTAGCAAAGATGAGTCGTGTAAAGATTTAGCAAATAAGATGCAGAAAGAATTTGAAATGTCAATGATTGGTGAACTTTCGTATTTCCTCGGGTTGCAAGTTAATAAAAATAAGAAGGGCATATTTATTTCTCAAGTTAAATATGTGAAAGAGATGTTAAAAAGTTCACAATGGAGGATTGTAAGCCAGTTAGCACTCCCATGACGACAGGGTGCAAGTTGAGCAAGAATGAAAAATCTCCACCTGTTGATCAAACCATGTATAGATCTATGATTGGAAGCTTACTGTACCTGATAGCTACCAGACTAGATATTTTGCAGGCAGTATGCATGGTAGCACGATTTCAGGATAATCCCAAGGAGACTCATGTGACAACATTATGGTGGTTGATTTCTGAAATATCATTGGAGGGAAAATGATTGTTTGTGGTTTCATTTTCGAAAGTGGTTGGTTGAATGCATCAAGGTTTTTTGAATTGAGAGTTGTGTTTAAACCTTGTGTTATAAGCATAGTGGTTGAAGCCCATTGGTTGTGAAAGAACTTGAGTTAGAAAAGAACATGAGTATCATTTTTATGTGATATTTGTGGTTGAGCATTGTTGGAAATATTTGAGTTGGTTGATACATACTTAGACTAGGGTTGTATGAGAGAGAGTTGTCCCTTGTGATGATTGGTTGAGTTGATTTGATTTGAGATTGCCATTCATTGTTGAGTTCATTTTGAGTACTACTTGAGCATGATTGATTGAGCCTTTGAGAAGGCCTTTGGGAAATATTTGAGGACAATGCTAGGACAGATTTGAGGACAGTGTTGGGACAGATTTCTAGAGCAGATATGGGCAAGTTCTTGGTGAGCTTACTAGAGTAGATTCGGACAAGTTCTTAGTGAGCTTGTTGGAGCAGATTTGGACAGGTTTTGTATGATCTTGTTATTCAACATTGGACAAGTTCCGTGTGAGCTTGTTATTTAGCATTGGACAAAGTTCTATGTGAGCTTGTTAAGTAGGTTCTGTGTGAGCCTATTGAGCAGGTTCTTAGTGAGCCTATTGATAGAGCTTTGGAGGTGACAAAGTATAAAGGATAGAGTCTCAATGGATAGAGATCCAACAGCCAACACAGTTGAAGATAGATCTGAGTGAGGATTATTCAAGTGGAGAGAGGTCCACCAGTTAGTGCAGCAGAGAGACAGAGTCTTCTATAATATCATAAGGGTACTATGGAGTATGGGTTATGGTATCCAAAAGATGTAGATTGGGTAGGATGTGTAGATGACAGAAAGAGTACCAGTGGAGGTGCATTCTATCTTGGAGACAGATTGGTCACGTGGCACAGTAAGAAACAAGAGTCTATTTCTTTATCGATAGTAGAGGCAGAATATATTGTAGTGACAACATGTTGTATGCAAGTATTATGGATGAAACAAACCCTGAAAGATCTTGGTATTAGTTTCAGTGAGCCAATATCAATTAAGTGTGATAACACCAGTGCCATTAACATCTCCAAGAATCCATTTATGCATTCATGCACAAAACACATCGCTATCAGGTATCACTTTTTGAAGGAGAAAGTTGCGGAAGGTGAGGTTAAGTTGGATTTTGTTCCAACTACAAAGCAAGTAGTAGATATCTTCACAAAACCATTGCCCAAGGAATTTTTTGAGTACCTTCACAATAAATTGGGAGTGGTCACACTTCCCAAGAATTGACTAGCTACAAGGATCACATTCTCGGGGGAGTATTTAAGTATTTGATTATCTTTTTGCTCATGTTCATGATTTTTGCTAAGTGTAATAAATTGTGCCTGAGAATGTTGTGCATGGACTCAGGGGGAGTCTGCAGTAGCCCTTTGGTATTATTGTCAAAGGGGGAGAAGAATTATAGGAATTTTCATATGTGTTGCCAACAATTCCAAAGGGGGAGATTGTTGAGCAAGGTGCAGCAACAGTATTGTCATTGTTGTCAACACAGTCAGATAGATCTGTTGATGCAGAGGACAGGAATTTCAAAAGCTATTCAGATGCAGAAGACAGGAGTTCAAAGGTTACTCAGAGTATGTACAATGATTTTCCAAGAAGACCGAAGTGGCCCATATGCAAAAGATCAAAGAAAAAGACAAGTAAGAAAAGTGTCACAATATCGCGACATATACAGCAGGCAAGAAAAATTGTCGCGATTTCGCGAGATGTTGGAAGAGAAAAAAGCAAGTGGAAAAACTATCGTGATTTCGTGACATGTTGGAAGAGAAAGAGAAAGTAGGAAAAACTGTTGCAATTTCGTGACATGTTGGAAGAGAAAAAGACAAGTGGAAAAACTATCGCGATTTCGTGACATGTTGGAAGAGAAAAAGGCAAGTGGAAAAACTGTCACGATTTCACGACATGTTGGAAGAGAAAGACGAAGCAGGAAAAACTGTCACGATTTCGTGACATGTTGGAAGAGAAAAAGGCAAGTGGAAAAACTGTCGCGATTTCGTGACATGTTGGAAGAAAAAGAGAAAGCAGGAAGAAGTGTCACGATTTCGTGACAAGTTCAAAGAAAGAGAACAAGTAAGAAAAGTGTCACGATTTCATGACATGTCGCATTTTCGTGACTAAAACAGGAGAGAGAAAGAAAGTTGGAAAAGTGTCACGATTTCGTGACATGTCGCATTTTCATGACAAAAGAAAGAGAGGAAGCGTACAAAAGCAAAACTATCGCGATTTCACGACAAAGGTAGAAAGCAAGACTTCGGAAGCAGAAGTGTCACGATTTCGCGACAAAAGCAAAAATTTAAGTATGGAAGCAGAAGTGTCATGATTTCGTGACAAAAGCAAAAAGTTAAGTATGGAAGCAGAAGTGTCGCGATTTCATGATAAAAGTAGAGAAGAAGACTTCGAAGGCAGAAGTGTCACGATTTTGCAACAAAAGCAAAGAAGTGAAGTATGAAAGAAAAAGTGTCATGATTTCATGACAAAAGCAAAGAAGAAAACTTTGAAGGCAGAAGTGTCACGATTTCATGACAAAAGCAGAGAAGGCTTCGAAGGCAGAAGTGTCGTGATTTCGTGACATGTCGCATTTTCGCGACTTGAAAAGGACAGGAAGGCAAAGAAGCAAAAGTGTTGCGATATCGTGACATGTCGCATTTTGACAACTCAAGAAGGGCAGGCAGGCAGAATAACAAACTTGTCACGATATCACGCAATGTCGCATTTTCATGATAAAGGAATAGAGAAAGCGTACGGAGGCGAAAGTGTCACGATATCGTGACATGTATTTTCACGGGCCAAAGCTAAGAGAAAGAGCAAGGAGAAAAAGTGTCGCGATATCATGACATGTTGTATTTTCATGGTCCGATGCAAAGAGAAAGAGCAAGGAGAAAAAGTGTCACGATATCGCGACATGTAGCTTTTTTGTGGTCCAATGCAAAGAGAAAGAGCAAGGAGAAAAAGTGTCGCGATATGTAGCTTTTTCATGGTCCAATGCAAAGAGAAAGAGAGAGAAAGTGAAAGTGTCATGATATCGCGACATGTATTTTCAGAGGCCAAAGCAAGGAGAAAGAGAGAGAAAGCAAAAGTGTCACGATATCATGACATGTTGTATTTTAGCTGACGAAGACTGATGATATCCAACTACAATTAGGGTTTACAGTTTGCATGAAAGCCAACTAATATTAGGATTTATAGTCGACTAAGATTAGAGTTTTCATCATGAAAATATTTTTATAAAAGGAGGGTTGTTTGGAGAATTGGATGGTTACTGAATGCGTCATTGAATATGTGTCAAAGTGTGAAATGTGGCCGTAAGAGCGTAGAAAGCATAGAAGTGGCAAGATGATGGCGAAGTGCACAAAGTGAGCGAAGAAGTCATGTCGAATTATCCTTAAGTGCGTCTGTGATTGCGTAGAGAAAGCAAAAGGAGCAAAGTGCATAAAAGGGAGAAGACGATCGTGAAGTTGGACTATAGCGGAGCAGAGTTTGTGAAGTGTTTGCATAGAAAGAGTAGAGTGCACAGAGAATGCAAAGGTGAAGAAGACCAGTTAGGGTCGTGCAAA
Source organism: Wollemia nobilis (assembly GCA_028583015.1). Taxonomy (NCBI): domain Eukaryota; kingdom Viridiplantae; phylum Streptophyta; class Pinopsida; order Araucariales; family Araucariaceae; genus Wollemia; species Wollemia nobilis. Next base: position 2,867,441 of record JAQPPZ010000523.1, on the reverse strand, counting down.
AGCAAAGGTATCTTACTGTCAAACTTATAGATTCAAATTGAAGTCCAGGTTGCAGCTTGGCATCAGGGGTTGGTGCTCCTTTCTATTGGTGCAGATAAATAAGGGGTTGGTGCTCCTTCCAGTTGGTGTTGGTAAATCAGGTGTTGGTGCTCCTTTCTATTGGTACAGATAAATCAAGGGTTGGTGCTCCTTCCAGTGGATGCTGGGTAAATTGATTGTAAAGTTGGTGCTTTGCAAAGGCTGGATTTGGATGGTAGTCCAAGCAGTCATTCTTGAGGAGTAGCCAAATTGGTGAACCTCATTAAATCTTGTGTTGTGTGATGTTCTCTTGTGATACTTGCTTTATCTGGTTTTAAGGTTTCATTATTTCAGTTTTAAGAGTTGTGAATTTAAGTTTAAATAACTACACTGATTCACCCCCCCTCTCAGTGCCATTGTAAGACTAACACCAATTTAAGCCTATAGTTTGAGTGAGTTAAAGGCTCATCTTACAAGAACATGGGGTAGTCATAATATACGTATAATATTCATCCAAAAATGACTCTACAAATGTGGTTAAGAGGCATATTGGTCAACAATAGAGAAACATAGCAAGCTCTCTAAGTGGAAATCCTACAACGTCCTAAAAGAAAGCCTCGGTAAGTATTAGGAAGAGCCATCCAAAGGCTCAAAAATATAGTTATCTAAGGTGTCTAAAGACACCCAATGAAGTGCTATTGCCACCAGAGTTATTGCCTGCACGTGGAGCATGAAAATTAGACCTACAAAAGAGCCAATACAAGTGAAAGAATACAAGGATAGAGTAGACGTCGTATTGCAAATGGTTTATCATCACCAAGGAGGAGTGATTACCATTGAAGCAATCTGGAAAATGATAGGTATTGACGTCCAATAACACCATTGAAGATAGCTTGAGTATTCTTCCTAAGGAGAAAACATAGATAGCAAGAAATATTACCAAGGAGTAAGCATTGGAAAAGCATCGAAAAGGAAATTAGACAAGTCCAAAGTAGTTGAAAAGAAGACAAAAATACATCACCACATGGAAGGAGTGGTTTCATGCACTTTGGAGGAAGAGTGCCACATTGAAGAGCAATTTTGAGCACCCAACATTATATCATAACATCTCATATTTGAAATTCCAGCAAATATAAGTGAAATGAGTGCTCAACATTAGTGAAAAAGATGAAAACAACATTGATAATGCTCCATATATGAGCACCCAATGTGGAGAAATAAAGTAGAAGTGTTGATGATAAGCAATAATCATCGAAAGGAAAGGAATCAAGTGCCACATGTCATAGGTATTGGGAGCAGGTGCAATAAGAACCATTTTTAATAAAATAGAAAATACAAACACCACTTGGCACTTCCATTCCATAATACACTAATTTTAAGAAGGCACTCATGTACGTAGCTTTTGGAAGAACAAAAGAGCATTGAAAGAAAGTAGAAAATTCACTATTTTAAAGAGCACATAGAGTGACAGGGAAACCAAAAAATAATATATGACTACTCATCGAAGAAGGATGAGCTTTAATGTGAATTCAAGGCACATACATCACATGTAACAGTCAAGGGAAAAGAGTGAGTTTACAACATATTGAGTGAGCATTCAATTGGAGAAAGGAATACAAACCAAACTATCTACAAGAAGGAGAAAGTGCATAACCAAGGTGAAAAGTAACAAGAGTAATCAGCCTTACAAACAACATACATTCCAAGCAACTTGTAAACCAAAATCAAGCATCAAGAAGGTAAGAAATATTCATAGTCATATTACAAATTTTATTTCAAGTACATTATATATTATAGATATATTTCTAATAGGAGTAATAAGGTGTTAAAAGGAATCTCTAGAGAAAATATTGGTTATATGAAAGAAATAATTAAAACTAGAAGCATTTAAACTATTTCCATTGCTTCAAGAACATTTGCAAACCTTAAACACAAGGAGATATAAGGATTAGAAAAATCTAGTTTGCAAATACTTAGTATTTCTAAAACTTCTAATTAGGGAGATATAAGGAATCCTACTTCAATTGAATTTCTAGAAGTTTAGAAACCTATAATTGCATTAAATCATAGTTGAAGAGATTAATATATTGTTTGAATCAAAATTATAGTTGTAATATTGAGACAAAAAATTCAACTAAAACTATTGAACTCTTATCTATGAAATTGCATTTCTAAAATACTTTCTACAAATAGTTGGTTGCAAGTGATAGAAGTGAATCATATTTATAGCATATCTCATTACTAGGGAGCCATAAGGAAGACTACTACAAAGGTTAATACTACAAGACCCAACCAAAAAGGAAGATAAATATGTCAACCTCAAAGAATGAAGTAAACAATGATATGAACAACACCATTAGAAGAAAAAAGATTAATGTTATTAAATCAGGAATCAAGAATCTACTGAATAAAATCGAGAACTTAGATCTTTGTTTAATATTGATCTATAGTGAGGTGCTAAAATAAGATTTCACTGCTATGGAATTTTATCTTCATGCTAGGCTTATTGAAGCAATTGAGAATGAAAAGAAAGATATTCCAATTCCTTTGAAGTTTGGAAGCATTCTATACATGGCATTACTTTTACTTCAAACTCACAAAGAAGTGGTTGGAAAGCAAAAAGAATTAATTGAACTACCCAAAGTAAAAAAAATTAGATGAATCTTTTCTAGAGAAAGTGTTTCAAGCATCATGTAGTACTAATAATTCAAGATCTACTAACTCAAAATTTTATCATGATGCTTGTTCAGAAGTTTATGTACACAACAAGCATAGTAATGAAAATAATCAAGGAAAAAGGAAAATACTATTGCAAGAATCAGGTGATAGTACAACCACATATGAAAGCACTATAACTGGAACCAAATAAAATAAAGAAGAACAATATGAGGAGGCATCATATCAAGGAGGAATACAATGCAAGGTAAATTAAAAACATCATAGAAAGAACCTCATCAAGATGGAGACTACACAAAAGTCAAGGAACCATATTGAAGACTAAAATATTCAAAACCAAATAATGTAATACAGGGGGTGTTGGAATATATTACATCATTTGGTTCTTTACTAATGTACCTTCATGGGTACATATTTAGATTAGGATTATATTAGGAGATAAATAGTTTATTAGAGTAATTTAATAAATGCACAAGTGTTAGAATGTGCAATGATATAAATGTGCATGTAGTCCACATGTACATGAGTCTTAGGGTTGAGTGAGAGGCAAGGAATCTATCTTTCTATATAAAGGCCTCATTGTGAGTGTTTGAGTGAGAGTTTTGGAGTGCATAGGTTTGAGTAGTGGTAGTCACAATGTAGCTTCATTTTGATATCATGGAGGAGTTGTAAACTCCATGAGAGGAGCATTGTAATTTTCATGAGCTTTCTTATATGAGTATTTCTAGAGCTTTGTATCAAGTTTTCTATCATATTTTCATGCATGTTAAGTTTATTTTATCATAGTTATAATATTGCATGCTTATTTTTATACTTGTGATCACATTTTCTTTAAGGCTCCAAAAGCTGACATTATAGATGTATATGATCCAACTATAGTTACTTCTTGTCAAATATGTTGGAATGACCTCAACATATTTATGTCAAATATAATGATGATTCATAATTGTTATCTATGGATTCTTGGGAGGGACTTCAACACTATTGTACCTCCTTTAGAAAATAAGGAAGGTACTCCTAGATGGTCTAAATAAATGCAATATTTTGCTTCATTTGTCACTTTAAATAGCCATTAGGATGTTCTGATCCAAGCATGTGATCATGACCTTGTTTAGACATGGAATTATATCAAAAATATATATTTGGGAATAAATATTACCAAGATATTTCCTAAAATATTCCCAATATATTCCATAAAATATTCCTAAAATATTCCCAAAAATATTCCAAAAAATATTCTTTTAAATATTCCTAAAATATTCAATCTTCAATACCATGAATTTCCAACCCAAAACATATGGTATAAAAAGAGATATACCCTTGATTGTAAACAGCATAAAATGGATGTAATGTTATATCCTCACATCTATTCTTAGAGATTGATTGCATTGCACTATAGTTTTTGAGCAATAAAATCACTCTATTATTTTACCTATTTTTATGTGTTCTGATTTGCTATATAGTGCTTTTTTGAATTGCACTCTTTCTTGATCTTTACTAACTCAAAATTATAAGTTTTGGATAATGTTATTCCTTCACTATTTCAATACACATTGGATAATAGATACATTGGGAAAATCCGTGTAGCAAAAATATTAGATAGACTTTTATTATCCAACACAAAGTTGTAAATAGAGTATACAATCTCTTCAGGCATTTTATTATGAGTAGGATCTAATCACAAACCATTAATTTAAGATGAAATTTAGTCAATAATGATCATCCAAAGTAAATTTACTTTTAGTCTCTATGGCTTCAATATCCTAATTTATTCTAGAAGATTATATTATGGTGGGATTAAGAAAACTTTGAAGGATCATGTATATATAGGTTTGTTCAAAAAATAAAATATCTAAAGGTACATAGGAAGATATAGAATGACAAATATTTTGATCACGTATTTAAAAAAAGGTAAAAAATTGAATCCCAGCTCAAACATTTATAATAGATAGTAGAAATCAATTGAGCGGACCAAGATACTTGTGTGTAAGAAAATAATTATAATATGATTAACATAATATATTGAAAAATGAGTAGTCATATTGGTTCCAAAAATCTAAGAAGATATGACTCAAGGAGGAAGATAGAAATAATATTTTTTTGATGTTGAAACAAAAATATTTATTTTGCATCACATAATAATATTTAAACTTCAAATGAATTAAATATTGAAGAAGAAGATAACAAGAATGAAGCAAATCACTTATTTCAAAAATATTTTGTCAGATGCTCAACAAGATAATGAGGTTGAATATAAGCTTTTAAAAAATATTCCATCAGTTAGCACATAGGGATAAAATAAAATGTTGATGAATATCTACATAAAGGAGATATATGAGTCAATTTTCTCTTTTCATTCTAACAAGGAATTTGGCTTTGATGGACTTCCTATAAAATTATTTCAAAAAATTTAGGATTTGTTAAAAAGTGATACGTTAGATACAATTGAAGAGAATTTAAAAAGGAAAGTAATAATATGTGAGATTAATGCCATGTATATTAAATCAGTTTTCAATAAAGGTGGGACAAAATAATCTGATAATTTTTATCCAATAAGCCTTTGTATATGATTTATAATATCATTTCATAAATTATGGCAAATAGGCTTAAAAGCATTATAGATTATGTTGTCTATGGGGAACAAGGTATTATTTATCGTAAAAAAATTCTTGATGTGTAATCATCACATAAGAGGATATGCATTCTCTTAATTATGAGTTTTCTACTAAATTCATGTAGATCTTCTTTTGCATTTTGTATGTAACAAGTGGAAATTGCTTAATGTCAATAGGGAACAAGCTTTTAGGGCCTTCTCATCAAAATTTATGGACATTTGAAGGATTTTATAGAGCTAAAGATAGATTCTCAAGCATTTCATTTATATTATAGTTTTAAATTTAAAGATATGGTTGTAATGGAAGAAGAAAATTATATTATAGAGCCCTCACTCCCTCATTTCTCTTTCTACGCTAAGAAATAAAATTCAATTTATGTTTTGAATTGTATTGGGTAGATTTGGCATATAGATTCCAAGATTCGAGGTCCATTTCAAGCAATTGAATATGGAAGTGAACATCCACTTGGATAGTATATCTCTTCCAATGTAAAAGGTACATTTTATTATTATTCAAATTCAAGCATAGATAATATATAATATAGTCACCTTTTTGTAGATATTTTTAGAGCATTTTCATGTCGTATGTAGAAAAATATGCCCTTGAAGATCTTGGACAATGTTAGTTTAGTTAACATACCTCCAAGGTAATGCATGCTATTGATATAATGGTCAAGCAACAACTCCATAATATATTCATGCTTGATATTTACATAAAACTTGCCACCTAGCTTCCAAGGAAGGGAGTATATGTCAAAAATATGTTACTCTTATTTTTGTAAGTATTTTGTCAATCTATTATTAGTTATGAATTTAAAATTTAAGATATCAATTCACTAAGATTGGCTTATTAATTGGTTTAGCTTTATTTCATGAAATACATAGGTATACCTTTATATGTGACTAGAAAAATAAAGTTTGATATTAAAGCAAACAATATGAAGTACCTATGACTATTGGACATGTTATGAAAACTTAACATTGAAAAACTAAAAAATACATATAATGACAAACCCCTAATATTGTGTATTATTAGCTAGTACCATGTTAATATAAATAAAATATAGTGTTATGCAATCCTATGCAAAATGACTTTACTACTAGGACCACCCACTTTAAGGAAGATAAATTTGTTGCTGGTTCTTGTAAATAATCTCAATATATTATTTTAAGGTAATTTCTTGTCATTAGAACAATTTTTCTATGACTGTGTGATCTTTTTTTAATTGTGGTTATGACATTGGCACCAGGGTACATAGTACTCAAGTAGTTTAAGTATGAAGGAAAGGTGGAAATTACATACAAAAATAGATATGGTTATCATTTTTTCTTTAATAAATTGGCTTTGTCAATACTTTTCAATAATTTTATGATGAATTAGAGGTATTAAGAAGTGAAATAAATGACATAGGTTCTTGTGACCATGAATTATAATGTTGAAAAGGTAGAAGAATTTGTGGATGAGAGAATAACAACTTATGTTATCCAACACAATATTCATTTTAGAGATATGATGGTGAAAGAGACCTTCACCTTTGTTGGTTAGTGCTAGGGTTTTGATAGTAGAGTTATTCAACCAAAATAAATTGGTTGAATATATAAACTAGTTTGATTGAATGAATGAGTTTGGCCAATCACTATTTGATTGAACCATGATCGTTCAAACTATATGATGTCATATATGTTCGACCAAACATGGTTTAGTTGAATAAGTTTGACCCTTCCACACCTACGCATGACAAACCCACTTGGCACTAAAATAGGACTAATTAGTATTATAAATAGATAATATTACATCATTTGGGTCATGTAAATGTATCTTCCAAGGTACATACTTCGAACATTAGATTACTTTAGGGAGAAGTTATCTAGTTACTTCATGCAATGTAATAAATGCACAAGTGTCAATGTGCAAGTTGTATATGTACAAGTTGTCCCTTGCATAGATAGGTAGAGTGTTGGCCAAGGTTTCTATTTTACCTATATAAGAAAAACCTCATATAGGTATATAGATAGATAAAGATTCAGGGAAATATTAGCTTAGAGGTTAGTACAGTTCTGTGTGGATCACCATCTAGTGGTCAATGTAGTTCAATAGCTTTATTAATGGAGTTCTCATTTTATCCATAGCTATATTGTATTCATTTATATCATTTTTGTTTATTGGATATCTTAGTCTTCTAGTATATTTACTTTATTTCATATTATTTTGCATCTCATGATTGTTATATTCCTATGGCAATTACATCAAAAGCTAATAGTGGTATCATAGCTATGATAGATATAAACTGAGTAGATCAATAGGAAAACCACCATTATCATTGAGCCTGAGTTTTTTGTCAACCTGATGCACCGTTGGACCAGTCACTGTCAAAAGATATCAAAAGAATCTAAGTGGGAGGATTAGGGAGAGTCACAAGTGAGGACTGAAAGAAATCTCAATTCCAAAAAATATTGAGATTGCACTTGAATTGAGTCTTTCCACAAAGTTACAAGAAAAACTTGTGAGGACCAGGACTCAACATTCAATCCATTAGATTTACAGATTATCTAGTGAAGAACCTAGATATTTGGAACTTGCTAATTGTTACCCAAAGTTTCTTTTGTTGCAGATAATTAATTCTTAGAGGATTGGTACTCCTACAACAAAAATCTAAGAGACTCCAACTTCATTTCCCAAAGGTCGGTGTGCCCTCATAGTGCAGAGATTAGTTCCTTGTGTAAGAGAAGAACACTATAGAAGAAGACTTATGGAGAAGATTCATGGTGAAGTTAGGAGACTGAAGATATCCATTGCTAGATTTAAGAACTTCATAATTTAAGAACAATCCATAGAAGCCTTGATACAAAAATGCCATAGTAGCCTTGAAGAAAAGGCCATAGAAGCCTTGAAGCAGAAGCCACATAAGTCTTGATACTAAAAAGGCTATAGAAGCCTTGATACTGAAAATACCAATAAAGCCTTGATAATTAAAAAGGCCATAGAAGCCTTGATAACTAAAAAGGCCACAAAATACTTGATACTAAATATGCTATAGAAGAATTGATACTGAAAAGGCCACAAAAGCCTTGATACTAAAAAGGCCACAAAAGCCTTGACATTGAAAAGGCCACAAAATCCTTGATAAGAATGGCCATATAATACTTGATCCTAAAGAAGACTTCAAAAGAGAATATTTGATTCAGAAGCATATTAAGATTTTAGTACTAATACTTTTTATTATAGGGAAAGAAGATTCAGTGAGTTGAGAAACTTCCTACAAGAAATTTAGGAAGAGTATCTTCTTCAAAATAAATTTAGCACCTGAAGCAAAAGAGATCAGGAATACATCTCATTGAAGGACTTCTAGACTTGGAAGAATAAGGACTAAGAGAGTCCTACTCAAATCCAAAAGTAGCAGAAGCAGATCACACCACCAATACTTCTAAGAGCAGAAGGTTGAAGAGGTCTCAAGGGAAGACCAGCAGAAGCTGTAAGATAAAAGACCTTGGGAAGGTCTCATCGAGCATCCAGTAAAAGGCTAGGAGAGCCTTATTGAATAAATTTTCAAAGGAGAACTCACTGGAGAAATCCAAAACCAAGGATAATATCCTTATAGTTAAGGACTTGGGACAATTATCGCCATCTTATAACAAGCTCAATATAAGGAGAATTTGTCAAGGAGTACCAAATTCAAGAAGAAGAATTTGGGAAGGAGTTCCAAATCCTAGAAGAAGAATATAGTGAAAGACCTCAAGACATTTAGAATATTGAGAAGAATATCCTATTTTAAGTCAAAATTAGACAAGAAGACTTGAAGATAGAAGAAGCTCACCAAATCTAGGATATTTGAAGATTACCTCTCACAGCAAGAAGGTAGCACTTAGGATATTTGAAGATTACCTCTCATAGCAAGAAGGTAGCATTTCAGAGACAAAGACTTCTCCAAATGTACAACAAAAGGAGGAGAACACAAGAGGAGGACAAGCCATCAAATCTTAGGCTCGTGAAAGAAAGTTCAAGATCATATTTTGGTGAAGGAGTTGTTCAAGATAGTCTACAAAAAGCTGCAAGATCCTACTCAAAGTAATAACTTGGTGATATTAGACACCAAGATCCAAATACTATATAGAAGAATAAAAAGAGCTATAAAAGTTTTTAGAAAGGTATGCAACTATTGGTGCTATATTTCTCATTAATTGGATTACTTATCCAATTTATTGGAGCACCTTATTTAGATTAAATTCACAATAAGGGAGAGCATAATTACAGTATTCAAAAGTGCAAAGAGAAAAAGGTTCATTTACACATTAGGGGTTGATTTGATTTCAGAGTTATCTATCAACTACCTATCTTCTACTTTGAAAAATAAAAATAAGACTTGATACTACAACTGTGTTTGTAGTGAAATATGAATGGGTTCATTCCATATTATGCTTGAAAGGTTGCAATTAAATTATTAAGTGTATTTTTAAGAGATTAGTGGACCAATAAGGTGAGATTATTTTTACCATTGAAAAGGTGCATTTTTAAGAACTATACTAGTTGATTAGTTAACTAGTTATCTCAATTAATTTATGTTTTTGAAAGCATAAAATTAGCACAAAATTTGTAGCACTTTTGTGGCCTATAGAAGCCACCATTGGAAGCAAAAGGTGAAGAATAAAACCACCATTGAAGTCCTTGAAGGAAATCTCAAATCAAGACCTTGGAAGTCTTAAGATTCAAGGAAATTATAAGGGGTTTATTCCAATGCAAAAAGTAGGAATTCCTATTCAAAATCAGCATTAACTTTGATCATCTATCATCCAAGAAAAAGAAAAAATATTACATATAAAAAATCTTCTTTTTGGTGCAAAAACTATATATTATAGAAGCATCACTTTTGTTCTTTTGGAAATACAAAAGTATTATATACAGGGGACAACAAGGATGTTTTATCTAGAAAAATAAAGGAACCACCTAAGTGCCCATACATCCAAGGATTCAAAGTGTTTACAAACACCAGTTTTCAATCTTTAAATCAAGCCCTAGAAGAGTACGTATCACCTGCAACATTGAAAGCATAATAAGGAGCAAAACTCAGCTGAATATTACCTAGAAGGGTGGCTTACAAGGAAGAAATTACCTACGTAAGAGGAGCATTATAAAAATCAAGCAAAAGAGAAGCATTCAGTTGTTGTGAAAATGAACCAGCAACAAAGGAAAAAGAGGTGGTATATCCAAGGAGAATGTCCATCATTGAAGACTACAAGGAGCTACCATAGGACCACCATGGAGGAGTGTCGAAGATCCAAGAGCCAATACATAGAAGTAGCCAAGGATATTGGGAGATTACTTGCATTTCAAGAAATAAGGAAATTTTATGTAGAAGGCAAGATAAAGGTTCCAAGAAACGTTACAAGGGAGAATCGCATGCATAAGCCTCGAGTGCAACTTGGAATAGATGCTCTATACTCTCTAACATACGTGAAGACTCAAGCGCTCACCAAGAAGACATTACACATGCTTGAAAGACATTACACATGATTGAAAGGAGTTACACATGCTTGGGAGGAGTTACAAACCTCATCATTGCAAGGTTTACGTTGAAGGTATTTATAAAAAATATTTCAAGTAACACTTGTCACAAAATGCAAGCAACTCATCCTATTTAAGGCACCAAGTGTTGGAAATATTGAGCATATTATGTTGTCATTGATGTCAAAGGTTAATGTCAAAGAGAGCTTAGCATGGTAGAAATATTTTCCTATGGTTGGATAATTATGCAAGGTAAGGTTCATGAAGTTTGATGATAAAAATAACATGGTACAAGCTTGGCAAAGGAAAGGTTCATGTGGGTTGATGTTAAAAAGTTAAGGAGTATAATATTTAAATATTATAAAAATGTTTTAAAAAGGACATGGACCAAGGCTTAAAAGACAAGAAGAAAAATATTTAAAAGCAGTGGACCATGGTCTAAAAGGACAAGAGGAGAAAGGAGTTTATTTTCAATAGACCAAGGCTTAAAAAATAATAAACATTATAATATTTTTAATATTATAATGCCAAGTTTTAAAAGGAGGATGGCACCAAAAATAAGTTTGAATTTGAGCACCAACGTAGTCCAAGGCAAAGGAGGGCACACCATGTTATTCGAAATGCTGAAATAGACCAAGGAAAGGTACACCATGATTATTTGAGCATCGACGTCATCCAAGTAATGAAGGCAAATGTATATATACCCAAGGTTTTACCTTAGGAAATGATCACTTGCATTTGTGCATTGATTCCCATTCGTGGAGTGAATGAGTGAACGACAGAGACAATGAGTATTTTAAGGTGCAAAGTTTGGAAGATATTCATTGGAGCATTGATTGATGTCATGCTTGCTGGTGCAGTGCAGTTGGTCATTGGTCATGTGTTAGAGTGTTGGGTAGAGAGAGGTCTTGGGGTCGAGTCCCCTCGATGATGGTTTTGGGTAGAAGATTTTTCTTTCATTTCGAGGTAGAGTTTGTTAAAACACGTGGGTCACCTTTTTGTGTCACCAAGCCATGCTAGCATGACCGATCGTTGAGCACTTTGGAGAGCACTATCCTATGCATTGGTAGAGTTCGAATCGTGGTAGCATAAGAGGTATTTGGTTTTTGTTGAGCGCAAAAATTAGAGGCATAAAGTTTGATTAATTTAATTTTTGCAAGGTGTAAAGGTGGTTGGGTAGCAAGTTGTTCTAAGAGCTTTGTTAGAATAAAAGTGTTGTTGAGAAATGTGTGTCCAGGAGGTATAAGGGTTGTGCAAGTATTTTAAATTTGTTGAAAGTTTAGAAGGGAGTCATAAGGTGTAATAAAATTATTTTATTTTGTAATGTTTGCATGAAATAAATTAACATTAAGAAGTTTTGGGTATTGTATGAAGATTGAAATATTGCATTATTAGAAAGGAGAGAAAAGGGTGTACTTGTGATCATTGTATTTTGTAATTCGTGCACATCATAAGAAAAAGGTTTAAGGGTTCTACATGTTGTATTCTTGTGAAGACGAAAGGAAATAATAAAGTATTATTTTCAAGTTTTACTATGCACATATTTTGAGAAGGTTTTTATGTGGATGACTTGAAAAGTGTTTTGCTATCTAACCCTTGAAGAGGTACAAGAAAGACAAGTTGTTTTTGAGACAGGTTTTTGTGGGCACATCTTCATCAAAGCAATTTTGAGGTATGGTGATATAACTCCTTCTAGGTGGTTGTACTTTGAGGAAATATTTTTAAGGTGGAGATAAAAGGTTTGATTAGTGTGCATTGTTGGAAATATTTGAGCTAGGGTTTGAGAAAAAAATTGTGCTTCATTGTTGAATGAAAGTGGAGACACATGTGCTAGGGTTTGAGAACAAATTGTGCATCATTGATTAGTAAAATTGGAAACACTTGTGCTAGGGTTGAGAACAAGTTTATGCATCATTGTGAAGCATTTGGGCATTGATTTGAGTGACATTGAAAGTGATTGTGAAAGTGTTTGAAATCAAGTTTTGTGAAACAATTTGTGCATTAGGTCTTGAGTTACTTTGGAAGAGAACATATTGAGCATTTGCATTGCATATTATTCTTTATATGTTCTTGAAAGAATTTTGGGTAGAATATGTCTGAATTGCCTAGTTGAAGAAAGCATTTTTGAAAGAGATACAAGCATTATTTTGAACATCATTTATGTGCAATATTTGGGATTGGTTGAGCATGTGCTATGAGTTGTTTTGAGCATGTTTTGTGAGCTGTTTTGAGCATGAGTGATGAGCAATCTTGAGCATAATTAAGAACAAATTTGTGATTTGTGAGTGAGTCATGAGCATATTTGAGACATGTTTGTGAGTTGGTTTGAGCAAGCCTTTTGAGAAGGCTTGTGAGTATTTTGTGCAAAAATAGTAAGTAGATTTGGGATAGAGTTGAGATAAATTTGTGCATGTAATATGTGCAGATTTGGGATAAAGTTAAGATAGATTTGTGCATGTAATGTGTGCAAATTTGGGATAGAGTTAAGACAGATTTGTGCATGTAATATGTGTAGATTTGGGATAGAGTTGAGATAGATTTGTGCATGTAATGTGTGCATATTTGGGACAAAGTTAAGACAGATTTGTGCATGTAATGTGTGTAGATTTGGGATAGAGTTGAGATAGATTTGTGCATGTAATGTGTGCAGATTTGGGATAGAGTTAAGAGTAGATTTGTGCATGTAATATGTGCAGATTTGGGATAGAGTTGAGATAGACTTGAAGTAGTTTTGAGAGAAATTTGTGAGTAGACCTGAGTAAGCCTCGTGAGTAGGCTTGGAATAAAGTTAAGTAGAAGTGTGTACTAGCTTTGGAGGTGACCAGAGTAGAGAGAAGAGGTGTCTCCTATGGATAGAGTTCCACTAACTAGAGCAGTGGGGATAGAGTTCTCCTGTGGATAGAGGTCCACTAACCAGAGCAATGGGGACAGAGGTCTCTTATGGATAGAGTTCCACGAACCAAATAGGGGATAGAGTTCTCTTGTGGATAGAGGTCCACAAACCAGTAGAGAGGATAGAGTTATCCTATGGATAGAGTTCCATGAAGTAGAGTTAAGGGGATAGAGTTCTCCTATGGATAGAGATCCATGAACTTGAGTATAGGGGATTGAGATCTCCTTTGGATAGAGGTCCATAAACATTGTAATAAGGATTTGGTTTCCAAGAGATTTGTTGAGAAAATTTAGAAGAAATATTTTCTCCATGGACGTAGCCCACATTGGGTGAACCACATTAAATTTGTGTCTCTCATTGTGTGTGATGATTTATGCATTGCTTTGTTATTGCTATTGATGATATTGGTTAACACTGCTTTGGAAAGATATTGCAATTGATAACATTGGATAATATTGTTTGGGAAAGAAAAGTAAAATTTTATCTTATACTATTCACCCCCCTCTTAGTATAAGCTTGTGTTCTTCAATTGGTATCAGAGTGGGTTCCTTCAGGGAAGTCTAACAACTTGAAGGAAGATCTTACAAGAACACATGGCCAGGAAAGGGAAAAGAAAAACCATGAGATCACATCCTCCTAAGAAGGAAGGAAATCACATGAAAGAAAAATAAGAAGAATTTGATTTTGCTCTAAGAGGATAAGTGGAAACATATAGAGAACCAGAATCAAGTAGTGGAAAAGAGGCTAGAGTGATAAATTTTTGTTTTAGATGTGGAAATCTAGGACACCATGCAACTTATTGTTCACAAGATGGTAAAGAATTTTTTGCTTGTGGTAACCTTGGTCACGATGCAACTTATTCTAACGGGTTTACTAGAGATGAAGATGAAAAGGAACTCAAGAAAAAATCATAAATAAAATTTCATCATGAAAAGAAAACCAGGCATAGTTAAAATAGGTATGAGAGAAAGATATTTTTTGTAAATAGCAGTGAAGAGAAATAATATGATCCTAAAATTGAAATCCAATAAAAAGAGGAAGGTTCAAAAAATGAAGAAGTTGCAAAAGAGAAACTCATTGTTGAGTTAAAGAATGCTAGAGATGAAAACTCAAGATTGAAAGCTCAAATAAAAAATAATGAATTTGAAGACCTACAAAAAGAGAAATTTTTAGAAAAGAAATTCACAGTTGACATGGAAAAGGAACTTTTTTTTGAAGAGTTAAAGAAGGAGAACTCAAGATTGAAGGCTCAAATACAAGAGGACAAGAAAACAAAGGCAAAGCTTCTACAAGATCTCATTGACCTAAAATTTAAGGTTGAAGAGGTAAGGAAAATTGAAGAAGGTATGGTTGAAAAGTTAAAGGTAAAAGAGTTAGAATGTGAAAGATTAGAACATGAAGTGGTTTCTCTAAGGATGGAAGTGAAATATTCTAAGGATAAGCTACATAGGTTTGGGAAAAGTTCAAAAGATTTGGATAACATTATCAAGGCACAAAGATCTCCATTTATCAAAACATGAGACTTGGTTTTGAAGAAGGACAAGGAAAACAAGAAGAGGGGTCAAGCTCAAGTTCAAAAGGAATAGAAGAACTAGAAGTGATTGAAGAAGAACCTAAGACCTACGCTGATGTGTTGAGAGAGTGATAGTATCAAAGAGGAAGAAAACAATGCACAATCAAGGGGCATGGATCATCACAAGACAAGCAAAGAAAGAATAATGAGACCAGATTTTTCAAGGCAAGATGAATATTTCTTCCAAGGGTATTGTTACTCATGTAATCATTTTGGTCACAAAGCTATGCATTGCAGGGTTCATGGAAAGAAGGATTATGGCTTCACTAAGAGGAACTTCAACTCATTTGAAGATGGATATTTCTTTCAAGGTTATTGCTACTCATGTAATCGCTTTGGTCATAGAGCTATACATTGCAGGGTTCATGACAAAAATGATTATGGCTTCACCAAGAGGAACTTCAAGTCATTTGCACCTTCCAAGAACTACAACATCAGGTGTTACAATTGCAATAATTTTGGGCATAAGGCTAAGTGGTGTAGAACAGAGTTCTTAGAACTTCCAAAGACAAGCAAGAACATGGACACTCAAAAGGATCAAAAGGGTATGACTACAAAGGTGTGGAGGAAGGTTGAAAAGGAAGAAGAGCATTGTAAGTTGGGAGTAGATTTACTCCCACCCCAAAATTGATCACCTCAAGGAGAGGAGGTGGTGAGGGGGTTGAGCTAAGAGTCTTATTTTTAGCCCCAAAGGAGCCCTTTGCCATTGATGTCAAAGGGGGAGAGTTTCAATAAGGGGGAGAAGCTTCTTAGGGGGAGCATATTTGGGTAGTAAAAGAATTATTTTGTGAAAGGGTTGCCATCAATGACAAAGGGGGAGATTGTTGGAAATATTGAGCATATTGTGTTGTCATTGATGTCAAAGGATTGATGTCATAGGTTGATGTCAAAGAGAGCTTAGCATGGCAAAAATATTCTCCTATGGTTGGATAATTATGCAAGGCAAGGTTCATGAAGGTTTGATGATAAAAAGAACATGGTACAAGCTTGGCAAAGGAAAGGTTCATGTGGGTTGATGTTAAAAAGTTAAGGAGTATAATATTTAAATATTATAAAAAGGTTTTAAAAAGGACATGGACCAAGGCTTAAAATACAAGAAGAAAAATATTTAAAAGTAGTGGACCATGGTCTAAAAGGACAAGAGGAGAAAGGAGTTTATTTTCAATAGACCAAGGCTTAAAAAATAATAAACATTATAATATTTTTAATATTATAATGCCAAGTTTTAAAAGGAGGATGGCACCAAAAATAAGTTTGAATTTGAGCGCCAATGTAGTCCAAGGCAAAGGAGGGCACACCATGTTATTCGAGCGCCAACGTAGACCAAGGAAAAGGAGGGCACACCATGATTATTTGAGCATCGATGTCATCCAAGTAATGAAGGCAAATGTATATATACCCAAGGTTTTACCTTAGGAAATCATCACTTGCATTTGCGCATCGATTCCCATTCATGGAGTGAATGAGCGAATGGTAGAGACAACGAGTATTTCGAGGCACAAAGTTTGGAAGATATTCATTGGAGCATTGATTGACATCACGCCTACTGGCGCAACGTAGTTGGTTATTGGTCGTGTGTTAGAGCGTTGGGCAGAGAGAGATCTTGGGGTTGAGTCCCCTCGATGATGGTTTTGGGTAGAAGAGCTTTCATTATTTCGAGGCAGAGTTGAGTTAAAACATGTGGGCCACCTTTTTGTGTCACCAAGCCATGCTAGCATGACTGGTCGTTGAGCACTTTGGAGAGCGTTGTCCTACGTGTTGGCAGAGTTCGAATCACGGCAACATAAGAGGTATTTGGTTTTTGTTGAGCACAAAAATTAGAGGCATAAAGTTTGATTAATTTAATTTTTGCAAGGTGTAAAGGTGGTTGGGTAGCAAGTTGTTCTAAGAGCTTTGTTAGAGTAAAGTGTTGTTGAGAAATGTGTGTCCAGGAGGTATAAGGGTTGTGCAAGTATTTTAGAATTATTGAAAGTTTAGAAGGGAGTCATAAGGTGTAATAAAATTGTTTTATTTTGTAATGTTTGCATGAAATAAATTAACATTAAGAAGTTTTGGGTAGTGTATGAGGATTGAAATATTGCATTATTAGAAAGGAGAGAAAAGGGTGTACTTGTGATCATTGTAATTTGTAATTCATGCACATCATAAGAAAAAGTTTTAAGGGTTCTACATGTTGTATTCTTGTGAAGATAAAAGAAAATAATAAAGTATTATTTTCAAGTTTTACTATGCACATATTTTGAGAAGGTTTTTATGTGGATGATTTGAAAAGTGATTTTGCTATCTAACCCTTGAAGAGGTACAAGAAAGATAAGTTGTTTTTGAGACAGGTTTTTATGGGCACATCTTCATCAAAGCAATTTTGAGGTATGGTGATATAACTCCCTCTCTAGGTGGTTGTACTTTGAGAAAATATTTTTAAGGTGGAGATAAAATGTTTGATTAGTGTGCATTGTTGGAAATATTTGAGCTAGGGTTTGAGAATAAAATTGTGCTTCATTGTTGAGTGAAATTGGAGACACATGTGCTAGGGTTTGAGAACAAATTGTGCATCATTGATTAGTGAAATTGGAGACACATGTGCTAGGGTTTGAGAACAAGTTTGTGCATCATTGTGAAGCATTTGGGCATTGATTTGAGTGACATTGAAAGTGATTGTGAAAGTGTTTGAAATCAAGTTTTGTGAAACAATTTGTGCATTAGGTCTTGAGTTACTTTGGAAGAGAACATATTGAGCATTTGCATTGCATATTATTCTTTATATGTTCTTGAAATAATTTTGGGTAGAATATGTCTGAATTGCCTAGTTGAAGAAAGCATTTTTGAAAGAGATACAAGCATTATTTTGAACATCATTTATGTGCAATATTTGGGATTGGTTGAGCATGTGCTATGAGTTGTTTTGAGCATGTTTTGTGAGTTGTTTTGAGCATGAGTGATGAGCAGTCTTGAGCAGAATTGAGAACAAATTTGTGAGTTGTGAGTGAGTCTTGAGCAGAGTTGAGAATAGGTTTGTGAGCTGGTTTGAGCAGCCTTTTGAGAAGGCTTGTGAGTATTTTGTGCAGAAATAGTAAGCAGATTTGGAATAGAGTTGAGATAGATTTGTGCATGTAATGTGTGCAAATTTTGGATAGAGTTAAGATATATTTGTGAATGTAATGTGTGCAGATTTATGACAGAGTTAAGACAAATTTGTGCATGTAATGTGTACAGATTTGGAACAGAGTTAAGATAGATTTGTGCATGTAATGTGTGCATATTTGGGACATAGTTAAGATATATTTGGCATGTAATGTGTGCAGATTTAGGATAGATTTGAAACATATTTGTGCATGTAATGTGTGCGGATTTGGGATAAAGTTGAGATAGATTTATGCATGTAATATGTGCAGATTTGGGACAAAGTTGAGACATATTTGAGGTAGTTTTGAGAGCAGATTTATGAGCATACTTGAGTAAGCGTTATGAGTAGGCTTGGAGTAGAATTGAGCAGAGGTGTGTACCAGCTTTGGAGGTGACCAGATTAGAGAGGATATGTGTCTCTTGTGGATAGAGGTCCACTAGTCAGAGTAGTGGGGACATAGGTCTCTTGTGGATAGAGGTCCACTAGCTAGAGCAGTGGGGATAGATATCTCTTGTGGATGGAATTCCATGAACCAAAGAGGGGATAAATTTCTTTTGTGGATAGAGTTACCCTATAGATAGAGGTCCAAGAACTAGAGAGGAGATAGAGTTCTCCTATGGATAGATCCATAAACTTAAGCATAGGGTATTGAGATCTCCTTTGGACAGAGGTCCATAAATATTGTAATAGGGATTTGGTTCCCAAGATATTTGTTGAGAAAATTTAGAAGAAATATTTTCTACATGGACGTAACCCACATTGGGTGAACCACGTTAAATTTATGTCTCTCATGTGTGTGATGATTTGTGCATTGCTTTACTACTGCTATTGATGATATTGGTTAATACTACTATGGAAAGATATTGCAATTGATAACATTGGATAATATTGTTTGGGAAAGAAAAGTAAAAGTTTATCTTATACTGTTCACCCTCCCCTCTTAGCATAAGCTTGTGTTCTTCACCAAGGAGGTCAAAAAAGCAATACGAAAGGCAATACATAGCTCACCTATAAGTAGAAGACTATTTTATAGCTATACACCATTCAAAGGTGTAAGAAGTGCATTTAAAACACTATCATAAGCAAGTGCCTAAATTTAGAAGGAGACATCACATTTCAAGATGGAGCACCATATAAGGGAGAAGAAAGTGTAGGTCAAAGGAGACTTTGACTCCTAAAGTACCTACGTTCAGCATTGAAGACAAGGAATTTCCATTATTTCTATTACCTACGATAACTAGTTGTTATATCTAGTCAAAAATAGCATCGAACAGTGAGGAGAATTAACATCAAAAGGTAAGTTTTAATCCCATTTTATTATTGCTTTCATTTTTTGAGATATAAGTGTTATAAGCTAAGTTTGAAACTTAGATTTTGAAAGCAAAATCTATAAGGAATAACTTATCAAATTGAAATAATATTTGCGGAGATTTTTTTTTTTGATCAATTTGGGGAGGATTAGACGTTTTTCGTAGGACTGCCCAAACTGCCGAACTCATTTTGGCCATATCTCACTCATCCGAACTCGGATTGAGCTAAAATTTTGAGGGTAGATGCCTGAAAAACCCTAGAACGTCTCCACAAATTTTCATATCATTTGGAGCAACACAGATCCTAGCGCATCCCTATGTGTGAATGATATATTTGGCAAGTGGCTATGCGAGGGTTTCATCTGGGTTGAGTGCAAGCAGCTCCAGAGGTTGGTTTTTAGGGCCTTCGGGCCCTAGAGGCCAATATTTTTGTGGTTTATGCTCAATATTTTAGCAGGAAATGTTGCAGGGGATACAATATGGGTTAGAAATTTGTCTTTCAATAGATCATACTGTGAACTTGAGTGACAACGGCTTCCAATTTGCTGCACAAAAGAAAAGTGAAAACCATACCTTTCCACGACGTCTAGGGCAAGGATTAAAGAGACCACAAAATAAGTTTCAAGTAGTTGATCAAAAAATGGCTCATATCTCAAGTGAATCTGGTGCTAAGGTGCACCCACAAAATAATTCTACTATGAAAACCCCTATCAAGGGTAAGAATTTTGAAGACTCAGTCCCAAAAATGAATTTTAGGGATGCCCTTCGTGGTGGACGACCTCAGCCCAATGCTAATATCAATATTAGGGCTTCTCATAAACCTCTAAGAATGCCTAAGATTGATCCCAGGAAAACGGAGTCGGGATGTCTTAAAGCAACTGATGGAACTCCTATTGTTAAGCTTGATATGGGTAACATTCAGTTCGGCATTGAAGATTTGGAAAAAAGAGGACTAATTTTTCGGTTCGTGGGTTTTCGTCCGAGTCTATCTGCTTTCAAATTCTAGGCTGCAAAAAGTTGGAAAACTAAAGGTGAGTTACAAATCTCTATTTATCCAAATGGTTATTTTCTTGTTTTATTTGCTAATAATGAAGATAGAGAGAAAAATTTTCAAGGGGGTCCTTGGTTTTTTGGAAGGGCAGGGCTTTTCATGAAGCCCCGGCATACTAAATTTAAATCCGAAGAAGAGATGCCTTCTATAGCTCCCGTGTGGGTTAGACTCTTTGGCCTCCCTATTGAATTTTGGAATCCTACTATTTTTTCTTCAATTGGAAACTCTTTAGGAACTTTTATGATGACTGCTGATTGTACTCAAAATTTTGAACATATTATTTATGCTCGAATTTGTGTTTTAATGGATTTTGACAAACCCCTACCTAAAAAGATCACATTACAATTTGGGGAAGACACTTGGGAGCAAGTAGTGGACTATGAGAACATTCCTTTTCGTTGTAGAATTTGCCATGAATATGGTCATTTGGCCAGTGCTTGCCCAAATAAAATTCCTGATCAAAAGAAAGAAGATATAAACTCAAGCAGGTTTCCAAATACCTAAGAAGAAGAACACTCGAAAAAAACTAGTAATGAAGGATCAATCAAAGTCATTTGCTAATATGTTTGAAATCCTTTCCACAAATGATGTCCCAAGTGAGGAAGAGGAAATAATGGAAACTAAAATCTTAGAAACACAATTTAAATATGAAGGAAAGAACTCAGAGACAAACCAACAAATCAAAGGTTTTCAATAGAAAAAAAGGAGAAAATTTACACAAGAAAAACAATATTTCAAATGTCAAAACTTCAAATAATGCAGGTCCCAATATAGACTCCATTGAACCATCTAGTAAAATTTTGGCTGTGTATGAGCATTCTTCAAGGTTAGAAGCCATCTCAGATTCAATTGGAATAAGTCAAGAAACAGGGAAAAAAAATTGAAGATGGATTCTAATAAAAAAGTAGGTCGCAAGACCAATCAATATCATATGGTAAAAGAAGGTGAAAAGCTTGTAGAGGAAGGTAAGATTAATGCCCTTCCCAACATTTTTAGCCCCGGTATTAATGAAGATCATCACTTGGAATATTAGAGGACTCAAAGGGAGTCTTTCAAAACAAAATGAAATTAGAAGAATGATTCAGATAAATCATCCACATCTTGTTTTCCTTCAAGAAACAAAGATGTCAATGGAGGATATGGACTTAATTGCCAATGAAATTTGGCCAGCTGAAAAGTGGTTTCCCTCGGTTCCCAAGGGACTTCGGGTGGCATTGCTTGTCTTTGGGACCCAAAAGAGGTAGTTATTCACCATATGGTTGGCAGTTGGGGTTTGTTGGCTATAGCTATTCAAAGTAGACATTCCAACCAGATTATGCTCGCATTATCGTTTATGCCCCGACTTCTTTGGAGGAAAAAGAAGACAATGGAAGGATATTACTCATATTATCTCTCATTTTCCTAAATCTTGGATCTTGATCGGAGGAGATTTCAATACCATCCTCTCTCTGGATGAGAAAATGGGGGGAAATAGAAATTTGGACAAAAGTACTGACCTCATGAGCGAATATATTGCAAACCTCCATCTTGTGGATATCCAACTAGATAATGGCCTTATGACTTGGTCTAACATAAGGCAAGGCTTAGCTTGTATAATGGAGAGATTGGATAGGTTTTTGCTCTCTGAAAATTTCTTAATCCATGGTCACATTCCTAAAGTGAAGACTCTTAATAATTCTGGTTCGGATCATTGGCCAATCATGGTGGAAATGTGGAAAACCAATGTGAGTTTCTCTCCTTTTCATTTTCAATTAATGTGGCTTAGAGACATTTCCTTCAGACCTCGTGTGCAACAATGGTGGAAGGAAGGTAAACCTAGGCATGGGACTAAGATGTTCTGTTTTTCCAAAATATTGCAATACATTAAATCCAAAATCAAGACTTGGAACTGGAAAGAGTTTGGGGATGTTCATAAAAAAAAACATGAAGTTATTGCTCATATTGAAAATTTGAATAAGAAAATCCGTTTAGATGGCCTCACAGAGAAGAGAAGTGCAGATGAAATTAAACTCACAACTCAGTTAGAGGAATGGGAAAAAAGAGAAGAAATCTTATGGAAGCAAAAATCTAGAATTCAATGGCTCAAAGAAGGAGATCGAAACACAAATTTCTTCCACAAATCTCTTCTAGCTCGAAGATCTCACAACTTTATTTCTTCCTTAAAATCAGATTCTGGAGATGTTGTTTATACTTGGGATGGCATGAACTCTATTGTTGTTGATTACTTTTCCAATATTTTTGTTGCTACTCCTCTTGACTCAGCTTCACAACAAAATGTTCTTCAAGCAATCCCTTCTCTTATCACTTCTGAGGAGAACTCTATTTTGACTGCTCCTCGTTACTATCAATGAGCTTCAACAAGTAGTTTTTAAAATGCAAAAATGGAAAACCCCGGGTCCTGATGGTTTTCCTATTGAGTTCTACCAAGAGTTCTGGGATATCCTTCATGTTGATTTATTAGAGGTGGTGGAAGAAGCCAGGAAATCCAAAGAAATTTTGAAGGTTATCAATAAAACTTATATTACTCTTGTTCCAAAAGCTCAAGAGGTTGATCATATCTCAGCTTTTAGACCTATTGCTTTATGTAATGTTCTTCTCAAAATTATTACTAAAATCATGTCTGAAAAGGTTGAAGCCTCTTTTGCATAAGATTATTTCCCCAGAGCAAGGGGGATATGTGGAAGGACGTCAAATAGTAGATGAGATAGTTCTTGCTCAGGAAGCCATCCATTCCATGGATATGCAAAATTCTCCTTCTATGTTCATCCGGTTAGACTTATCCAAAGCTTATGACAGAGTGGATTGGCACTTCCTTATCAAAGTTTTGAGGCAATTTGGTTTCTCTAAGGATTGGATGGATTGGATTATGGGATGTATCTCTTCAGTTTCCTACTTAGTTCTTATCAATGGCAGGCCTTCTCAATCTTTCCCAGCTTCCAGAGGTATTAGGCAAGGTGACCCGCTATCCCCTTATTTATTCATCATTCTTGTTGAATGCTTGGGTAGGACTATAACCAAAAAGAGGGAAAACAAAACCCTTGAGGGAGTTACCATTGCTCATGGAGCTAGACCTATCTCTCATCTTCAATTTGTGGATGACTCTACCCTTTTAGGTAAAGCTACGCTTAAGGAAGCTTCTAATATTAAGCAAATCATTAGCTATTTTTCTAAGGCTATCAGGCAGTTGATCAATGAAGACAAATCTAAAGTTATTTTCTTTCACTCGCTTCTGCTAGACAGGAATCCATGGTCTTGGATAAATTAAGATATAAGAAGACCTCTCTTCCAATCACTTATTTAGGTATTCCCATAAATATTCAAAGGCAGAAAAATAAATATTGGAATTGGTTGTTGGACAAAGTCAAGAAGAAAATTGGAAAGTGGACCAACAAGTGGCTTTCTTCTGGGGGTAGAATCACCTTGGTAAAATCAGTCCTTCAAGCTATTCCTATTTATGTTTCTTCCATTTTGAATATCCCAAAGGTTGTTCTTCGAGAATTGGATCAAATCAGTCATCGTTTCCTTTGGAGTGGTACTAAGGAGAAAAGAAAATGGGCCTTGGTGAAATGGGATACTTTATGTCTTCCTAAGAGTGAAGGGGGGTTAGGATTCTGGT
This sequence comes from Wollemia nobilis, assembly GCA_028583015.1. Lineage (NCBI taxonomy): Eukaryota > Viridiplantae > Streptophyta > Pinopsida > Araucariales > Araucariaceae > Wollemia > Wollemia nobilis. The sequence continues at coordinate 2,843,066 of JAQPPZ010000523.1, read as the reverse complement.
CTTCAATTAATAACAACAAAGCTTTAGCTGCTAAATTATATTGGAGGATGTTGCATAACCCCAATGCTCTTTGGGCCAATAATCTCCGTGCTAAATATGCTGAGAACAAAAGTCCTGAAGACCTTGTTCGCTATCAACTTCCTACCAAAGGTTCTCCCATTTTAGCAGTTCTTAAGACTGGTGAGGATTTGATAAAGAAAAAATTATTTTGGATCATTCATAATGGTCAACATGCAAATTTTTGGACAGATTCTTGGGATGGTCACAAGCCTTTGATAACTCAGCTTCTCGATTGGAGGCCTTGGATGGAGGAGCTTCACCGAGCTAATTGGATAAAGGTGGCTAATTATTGTCGGTACCATACTGGTAATTCAAAGGTTGGTAGATATTGGATCCCTATTGAGGACTGGCCTATTCAAATCCTAGAAAGGCAAAGACAAGATATCCAAGGCATCCTTCATATGAGATCCCTCTCTTGGTCCCATGAAAAATATTGTTTTGGATGGAACAACACTACTAAGGGTGAGTATTCAGTTGCTCAAGGTTATTTGACCTTATGCCATAATAATCCCAACCATTCTTCTGACATATTTTCTCAATTGTGGGCTCAAAAGCTCTGGCCTAAGGTGAGGTTCTTTAATTGGCTTTTATTGCATCGTAGGGTGCTTACTCGTGAGCAACTTATGAAGCATGGTTTTCATGGCCCTTTTAGATGTGAAATGTGTGAAGAGAATGTAGAAAATATCAACCATATTTTTATTGAGTGTACTTTAGCCTCCGAGCTATGGAGGAGAATGGCAACTTTACTTGGCTTACAGTGGTCCAATTTTTTCACTTTTGAACAAGCTTTGGAGGGATTGGCCTAATCAAGAGGGTGTTGATCATTTTATTAGGCAGTTAGTTTGGATGGGTTCTACCATTCTTCTTTGGAATATTTGGAATGAAAGGAACAACCAAATTTTTAATCAAGATAGGAAGGATATTCACTATATTTGGCAAAAGACCATAGCCAACTTAGTTGAATCAGTCCATCAACTCCTTAATCACCCCCAAAACTCCCACCAAAGATGGGATCAAGTGATGCAAATATTGAAGATTAAACCTTCTAAGGGCAACCAACTTAAAGGGAATGTGAGTATTAGTAAGATGGATAGGACTAGAAATTGGCAACCTCCTCCTAAGGATTTTGGAAAAGTCAATACCGATGGAGCCTCTAGAGGGAACCCTGGAAAAGCCAGTGTGGGAGGAATTGGTAGACTTTCAGATGGCTCCCTGGTTTTTACTTTTGCTGAGAATTTGGGTATTCTTTCCAATAACCTTGTTGAGGGGTATGGTATCCTTAGAGGCCTTCAGGAGGCTACTAAGGTTGGATGGGAAAAGGTGTTAGTTGAGTCTCGACTCTCAACTTATGATTAATCTCTTGAAGACTCCTTCTAAGAATCATAAGGTGGATTGGAGAATAAAAAGAATTATTGAGAAGATTCAGTTAATCCAGATGGGATTTTTGAAAGTTGATTACAATCATGTGGTCGGAGATCAAAACAAGAGTGTTGATGCTTTAGCTAATTGGGCTTTGGACAAAGGTGATCTTACTTGTTATGGCCACCCTCCTATATGGTGGGCTTCTCAAATTAGGGAAGCTCTTCTTTCTATCATTTCTTTGGATGGCTCCAGTTCTGAAGGTACCTAGTTTCTTCTTGTTTTTTTTTTGTTTCTCTTTGGTTCATTCAGTTTTTTTTAGTTCCCTAGCTCATTCTATTCTTTATTTTGTTTCCTCTGTTGATTCTTGCATTAATAGTCTTCTGGTCTAGATAGGTCATTGTTTTGTTCATTTTTTTTTCTTTTGTCTTTTTTTTTTTTGTTTAGTTTTTTAAGGTGGGTGGGTTCTTTTGTTTTGTTTTGTTTTTGTGTTCTTTGTGTTGTTTTTTGTTGTTCTTGTGTTTTTGTTGTTTTTTGTTTTTTTATGTTTTTTGTTATTGTTCTTGTGTTTTTTTTCTTTCTTGTTCTTGGGTTTCTCTTTGTTTGTGTTATTTCATTTTTTTATGTGTGAGTGTTTTCTATGTTTTTGTTTTTGTTTTTGTTTATTGTCTGTTGTTGGTTGTTTTTATTTTTATTTTATTTATTTTATTTTTTAGGTTTTGGTTGTGTTTATTTTTCATGTTTTTTTGGGTTATGTCTTTGTAGTGTTCTTTTGTTTTTGTCTTGTTTGTGTTTTGTTATGTGGTTCTTGTGTTTTTCTATGTGGTTTGTGTTGTGGTTTCTTTTATCTTATTGTGCGTGTTTGGTTGTGCTTTTGGTTTTGACACACTCAAGGAGCATGTTTTTTATTTTATTTTATTATTTTTGTTGTTATTTACTTTTTTTAATTTGGTTTTGTGTGTTTGTTTGCTCCTTGAGTATGTCAAAGGTGGTAGGCCAGGTCCGAGTCCTGGGCGTTTTTGGCGGAATGGATACCCCTGCCTCCTTGGGTCTTACCCGAAAGTGGCATCCCTTTTGGGATGTTTTCCACAAATAAAAAATAAAAAATAAAATAATATTTGCAATTTAAACTTGGAGAAATAAGGAATTCTACGTGGATTAAATTATTTAATACTTTGCAAATATAATTAATTTTCTAATTTTCCAAATTTGTGAGTGATAAGGGTTACAACATCAAACTAGGTTATTGAAAAATATAAATACTTGAATCCTAAGGGTTACAAAAGAGGTATTACATATTGTTTGTTAAGGTTGGAAATTTATAATTTAATTGTATCAAAATTTCTCATAAGGGACAAAAGGAATCCAACATTAAAACCTCTTCAAAATTGGAAAGTGCTTAGTTCAATTAGGAGTAATAAGGTGTTAGAAAATTTGATTTTTGATCTTTACAAAACTGTGCAAAATCAACCATAAATTGAACTATATTTTACAAAAGAATTATATCATATTACAAAAACATTAGGGAGACATAAGGAAGCATAAAAATATAAGGTTTGATATTAGGAAGATTTAAATGGCATCAAACAAATTCTTCCTAGCAGAATCTCAACTACTCAAGGGTCCTAATTATTTATCTTGGAAAAATAAAGTGAAAACAATCTTAGTATATGAAAAAATTTGGGATGTTGTCAAAGGGAAAACATAGAGACCTACCACAGGTGAAACTGAAATTCTAAAGTTTGAAGAAAATGATTCAAAATCTCTAATGATAATAACCTTTTCTATCACTGATGAGATTCAACCTTATATCAATTCAGCAAAAACATCTTTAGATGCATGGACAAGCCTAGAGAAAATATTTGAAGGAAAGAATAAGATAACTATTCTTCATCTCCAAACTCAACTTCACTCACTAAAAATGAATAGTGGAGAAAGCATAGAACTGTTCCTAAGGAAGGTAGCAAATATTAAATGGAATTTGTTGGCCTTGGGAGAAATAGTCAAGGATGAAATTCTTACTCAAGTAACCATGAGAGCACTTTTAGACAGCTATAAGCATTTGGTAACATCTTTACAGGTCTTAAGTAAAGATACTTCTTTTGATGACCTAGTCAATATACTTCAAGAATATGAAGTAGAAAACACTATGACAGATGAAATGACCAACACTACATTGACATCAAAAGATAATCCACAAGGAAATATTGCTTCATCAACAAGAGGATGGAAAACATGGTTCTATTAGATATGCAAAAATAAAGGTCATAGTACCAACTATTGTAGATACAATACCAAAAATGAGAACCAAAGAAATTAGATGAATAATGGAAATCAGTTTTAGCATTGAAAATACCAAAGGAACCCTTGTAATTAGTGTTGAGTAATAATTTTTCCCAATTGTAAAACCACCATCACCGTCAGGGTATTGTTAGAAAACCCTCTCTTGCAAAGAAATTCAAAAGTTCTCCAAGGTTCTTATTTGCTTTAGGTGTGTTTGAATGCTTGTGAAAATGTGCAAAATGTACTGAAAAACCTTAGAGGCACAAGTGATTGTTAACAAGAGACCTGTGGTTTGGTGTTACTTTGATTTTCCATGCTCTTAATTGTTTTTGAAATTTGAAAAAGAAAAAAAAATGTGATGTGATTGGTCCTCATATGACCATCCTAGAATAGTGATTTAATTCATTTTATATTGAAGTGTTTTAAGTAGATTTTATCTTCTTTTGGTTAAGCAGATTTTAACAAATTTTATCTTCCTTTGTTAAACTCTACTTTGAGCATAAAAGAAAAGACTAAAATCTAACTTTGAAATGTGAATCCATAATGGTGATTTAATTCATTTTATCTTTCTTTGTGAATGGATTTTATCTTGCTTTGTTAACAAGTTTTATCTTCTTTTGTTAAACTTTGCTTTGAGAAAAAAATAAAAAAATGACTAAAATCTAACTTTGCAATGTAGTAGCTTTGGAATGGCACCTTAATGATTCATTTTAATGAAATTTTAGAATTTATTAAAATTTCCATCTTTCACTTGAAATGAAATTAATTTGCTTGTCTTGAAAAAGTGTAAAGTTTGAATTTAGTATTCCCCTTTAAAAGTGAATTTATGTGGAACTTAAAATTGTAAATTTCCTTTAAAAATGTGAACTTTGTTAAGCTTATTTGAAAATGATATAACCTGTGGAGTGCAAAAAAAATGTTTTGGAACCTTAAAATAAAATGCCTTAATTAAATGTGTCCAAATAATTTGATAAGTTAGCCTTGAGCAACAAAATTATTTGGATGTTTTAATTACTTCAAAACCCCCATTATTTATTTTTTGTGTGCAAAATAATATAACATTTAGGGCTTTGAGTGTTTGATGGAATTTTAAAGAAAATAAAATGAAATATAAAAAAATGACAAATGCTAGGGTTAGAGAAAAAAAATGAAAAAAATCTGAAATAATGTGAAACAAAGTGTGGAAAAATGATTAAAGAGAGCTATTGTAAACTAATTCTCCTATTCTGCATAAAATGGAAGATTATGAATATTAAACAAAACTAGGTTAGACCTGCATCCACACAATCTAAATCCTATTAAGTGCAATAATCTAAGGAATAAAGGCATGCATTAAAACATTAAATGATGCTACCATATCCATGCATAAACACCATTAAATAACTTCAATACATGCATGAGAAAGATGTGCAATGAAAACTTATATTTAAAACCTTCTTTTTGCTGCATACAAGGTGGAAAAAAATAGTTTACAATAGCTTAAAGATCTTCTAATCCTTTTCACGCTTCCCTATTTCAAAAAAATTCTAGCCCCTTTTTCTATGTTTGCATGACTTATAAAAAAATTCAAATCGATTGTTAATTTCATATTTTCTTTAGTGGGTAACCCTTCCACTTCACACTCTTTACTTGTCTTTGCTTGTTATGCTTCATAACGCTTCTTTTCTTTTTCTTAACGCATTTATAATGAAAAAGAGGGAATAAATTTGCTTTACCCTCGCTATATTTGGTAACATTCATTAATTAAAAAAACACTTCCAATGAATCTGCGTGATGCCAAACTATTCATAGCTAATACAATGAATATTTTGCAAGCTCATTTGATTGTCCATTGTGAAATGGTAACTTTTGGTGTTTCATACCTTACCACTTCACCACTGACTCTGACATGTTTGAAACATGCATCTCATGTTAAAGTCTTGCATCTTGTCTACATGGATGATGAGGAAACAACCCATCCACCTTGGACAATATAATAACTAGGAACATTACATTATAAAATGTATTTAAGTGATGATATGTCTGTTCAAACCTACTCATCCTATTCATCCATTTCTCCACTTCTATGTCGTCTTTTGTAAAATATCACTCAAAATATCTCTGGTTCAGCGTAAAGTTGTTCAAGGGTATTTACAATTCTTTTGGAATCTCCACCAGAGCCATTCCCGTGCTCCAAACTGCTCCTTTCTTCCTTCAGCAATGGATGTGTAACAAACAATGTGTAACCAATGCTACCTAGTAGGGCATTACACCACCATACAATGTACCACTATCACCAAATAGACCATTTCTCTCCTATCTCCATTACCGTCGACTGCCAGGATTATTTGACTATCATCGTGGGCTATCGGAAGGTCATCATAGATAGAACCGTGTTCACAGCTATAATTCATGTATGCATCACCCACCAAACGAATAAAATAACCATATATTTGATAGTGATTTTTTTACAAAGCCTTTAGAATGCTGTGGTGGTCTCAATTTCATGTAGATTGACATTCTATCTTAGCCCATACGATTGGTAGTGTATTTTTTATGATGAATTAGGATAGCCAGAAGATAAAACAAGCAACAAGTCCATATTGATCTGGAGTTCCATTGGCTCCCCTACTCACAACCCTGAGCAAATCCATTTGATTCGCGTAGACTCAAACATATTTGGCTTTCGATAAATTTTCAAGAAGGCTCTACTACTTCAAAACATTCTTGAACCACTTATTGATAATAGTCTCATTGAAGATAAATAATGGTCTGCATTGTTCTGGATACTATCAAAAGTCTTAAAACAATACTTGGTTGATTATTACCAATAACACACAGACCATGCATTTCATCCAAGTTTTACTAAGTATCAATAAGTTTACCCCTTATTCAATCATTTTTATCAGAAGCTTTCTCTTTGGCTTGGTAACTCGACATGTCTTCTACATCGATATGGTCAGTAAATTTTGACTCAACTTTATAATGCACTGCTTCTAAGGTTTCTGAGACAATGATCAAACTGCTTTCACACGCATAAAAACAACACGATGCTCCACCAGATTACACTCAACATATTTCCTATGTTGGTATCCTTCCATAACATTCACCCCGACAACCAGTAGGTTCGTTATCACCTACAAGTACTATATCATTGGTGATAATGTATATCCAAGCATATTGCTTTAATCTCTGAATAGCAACCCCTATTTTACTTTGAAAACTCTCACGTTGATATGAACACTCCTCTGCATGCAACCACGAGGGTGATGATACTCCAATGATAGACATTGTCCTTCAGTATTCTGCCACCTCCATGTCATCCTTCGAGTATCCAACCTATAATGTATACATACATGTTGTCTTGGAATTTATTCCATCCAAACTATAGCCTACATCACCACCAACCTTGTTCGAACTGTAACCTGCATCACCGTTTGCATCATCCAATTTTTTTCCTTCACATCGTCCTAGAATATGAACATAAGAGATGATGAGTATACTTATATAAAACAAAGTCATACCAAAAAAAAAAAAAAAATATCCTTTTCTTATGTTTTATTTTATTATGTAATGTTTATTCTTACTCCTATATGTATATATATTTATTTATTATTTTTTTTTTATATCTTTTTTTATTGTTTTTATTTTATTTTATTTTATTTGCTTTTATTTATTAATGCATGAGGGTGTGGTAAAATCATGAGGATGAATACATGAAACTACAAATATTATCCAATGATGAAATTATGACAAAATTAAATCCTACCTAAAGATCGTGAAACCTTGATATGCAAGCTACCTTTGCAACCAACTCTACAAAACTATTTGGTGCAAATTACCCTACAAACCCTCAATGCAAACCAAAATTTCCCAAGAATTTCAAATAAAAGCTAGATCCCCAAATTTGGGGTAAGTTGTGCAATGACCACAACAAGCAACAATTTCAGTGACCAACCAATTATCTTCAACTGGAATATTAGAATAGAAATCAGAAAGGTCACCTAGTTCAGAGGATAGAATAAATTGAAGAACTGGAAGAACTCGCAAAGGAATATGAGGTGAAAGCTCTATTAGTAAATGTGACATATTACAAAGACACTAACTATTTGCTTGAATAGGTTACAAAGAATGCAGAGGAAGAGTACAAATCTCAAGATGAAGAAGAAGAAGATCCATATTGAAGACTAAAGTCTTCAATACCCAAATAATGTAATATTGGGGTGTGTTAGAAATAGAGTCTATTACAACATTTGGGTCATGTAAATGCATCTTCCAAGGTACATACTTAAAACATTAAATTACTTTAGGGGGAAGTTATCTAGCTACTTCATGCAATGTAATAAATGCACAAGTGTCAATGTGCAAGATGTATATGTGAAAGTTGTTCCTTGAACGGCTAGGTAGAGTGTTGGTCAAGGTTTCTATTTTACCTATATAAGAAAGGCCGCATACATGTATATAGATAGAGAGAGATTCGGGGACATAGTAGCTTAGAGGTTAGTACAGTTTTGTGTGGATCACCATGCAGTGGTGATGGGTGCAATGTAGTTCAGTAGCTTTATTAATGGAGTCCTCATTTCCTCCATAGCTACATTGTATTTATTTATATCACTTATGTTTATTGCATATCTCAGTCTTCTAGTAGATTTACTTTCTTTCATATTATTCTGTATCTCATGGTTGTTATCTCCCTGTGGCCATTACATCAAAAGCTAACAACTAATGTGTACTCATTAAATTTCATTGATAAATGTATTAGTTGAGTGGTATTTATATCTATAGGGTGTAGGATCAAGTAGAGCAAGATGATATAACTGTAGGATTTTTATATTAAATATTAGATGCATTTCCAAGTATAAAAAAAATCAAGTATAAAAGAATTCTCACCTATTGTGCACTATGTGATGTATGAATAATAACATAGGGATTTGATATTATGATGTGGGTCAAAGAAATGCTCTTTCTTCAAGTGGATCTAAACCCTATCTCCAACTTGAAAATTGTGAGTGCAATATTAGTCATGATGATATTATAATTTTGTTACTAACATTCAATTATTTCTTGAAATTGATGTTGTGTACATTGTTTGTGCTACATTTTTAACCTTGGTAGCTTACTTAACCTATGTTGACATAATGGAACTAATAGGGGTGTGGAAAGCAACAACAATTGTCATGTTAGACTATCCAATGTATGCTTAGAATAAGTTGTGATTAGTGGAATTATGTTGATTCTTGTTGTAGAGATGTTGAATGCATGGTAGAATATTGACCCATGTATAAGGGTGAATATGGTTTTAAATCAAGATGTTGAATGCATGGCATAATCTTGACCCATGTATAAGTGTAAATATGATCATAAATCTTAATTAGGTATACTAGCATTCAATTAACCACCTCTATTTTTCCATTAATCTAAGGATGGAACATTATGAAATGTTGTAGCTTGGTGTTTAGTTGATTCTATAAATGGTGCTAGAAATTACTGATGAAACAAGAGTCTAAACTAGACATAAATAAATTTGAGATACCAAATTAAATCCAAATATATTAAAAGAATAAATTGTCAATCTTTAGTGTGTCGATGAGTTTCCTATAAAAGATCATGATTGTCATCTTAGAAAAATTATTGACAAAAACAAAAATATAATTATTTTGATGCGTAGTGGAAGGTAGGCAAGAAAGATAACCCACACAAATAGATTTTCATAGATTGGAATGAACTAGTAGTTTTGTATAGATCCCCAACTTCCTATTTCCTAACTTGACAATGTTGAATGATTCACAAGATTTAAGGTAGAGCTCCACTTCTAGGAGCATGTGAGATTATAGAAGTGTTATTGTATCATCAAAAGCATTTTGTTTATCTAAAATTTTCCAATAACCCTAGAATAGTGCATTTTCTAATAAGGTTGTAGAATGAGTACCAGAAGATGCATAGAATTTACCAAGGCAATATAGCACCCCATTATTGATGTGAGGATCTAGTGTTGATACCTTATACTAGAAAGTGGTGTATGGAAATGAAGTCAATGTCACTATAATATAGTTTTTCCTAATTGTTAAATTTGTGACCTATTGCATCCATGACTATTAGTGGTGCTTGACTAAAGAGAAACTCAAACATCAATAATCCAATCGTTCTTTTCCTTGTGATACTTTATCACAAGTTAAAACTATTATGAGAATGTAATATATTTTATATGGCATACAATCTCTATCTTACTTTTAGTATGTGGGAATTATATAGGCCTATGCTTAGAATGAACACTAACTTACTTACCCATGATATAGTGGCATCACTATCAAATATCTTAAAAAATGGTGTGTAAATCCTTTTTTATATGAAAATTAGCACCAAATTATGTCACTACGTATTTCAAAATGGTAGTTAATTAGGTGCCAAGAGTATAGTTGGATCCATAAGTCTCAATATCAAATGGTTGAGTGAAGTTAGGTATGGCTAGCAATGCTTGCATCCAATAATGGTATTGTTTTAGTTTCTTGTATGTTTGCTATAATTTTTATGAGTATTATATCATGATGATGTAATCATTAGTTAGTTCTAGATATTACAAGTAGTTGCAAATTTAGTTGTAATGAAAGACCTCTCTATTTTTGCTTCTTTCTTGTATATACACATCACATCAATACAAATTTTATCATATCCAATCTATGATTATAACTTCAATATTACAAAGGTGAGACTATCATTGTAGCATGGTGATACATTTTGAATTTTATGAGTCTTTCATGGGAGTTACAAATAGAATTTGTAAACTTCTTGGGCAATCCAAAAAGTAACTCAATAATTGTTGAATTTGTATAAGGAAGATCTTATCAAAGCATTTGAAGAAGATAACATTTTACATTATTCTATTTTATTTGTTGGTATAAATATGTCTAAAATATGAAAGACAAAATATTGTCTAGCCAAAAGCATGTTGGATTTATTATTCGGTGGATTAAACTTGATACATTGGATTGTCACTTGACATTTAAATGCCAAGGAAGAATACAAGTTGCAAGGATGATGTTGTTTGAAGTGTCTTTGGGAGTCATCTTGTTTAAAGGTTGTAATGTCATATTGAAGAAGTGATGCAGGAGCATCCAGGGCAGCACTGCAATCTTGCATCAACCAAAAAAAAATGTTTAAGTGTTGAAAAGTGTCGCGATATCGAGACATAAAAGGTGTCGCGATGTCGCGACCGAAAAAAGACAGGACGTGGGCGGAAAAGATGTCGCGATATCGCGACATAAAAGTTTTCGCGATATCGCAACACAAAACGAAGGAAGAAGTCAGTAGGAAAATATGTCACGATATCGCAACATAAAAGGTGTCGCGATATTGCGACGCAAAAACAGAGAAAGACGCTAGCAGGGAAACTGTCGCGATATCGTGATAGGTTTCATAGGAGAGGCAAGGAAGGCAAAGATGTCGTGATTTCGTGACATCTCATGATTTTGTGACCCGAAAGCAGAAGAGGGTACGAAAGACAACGATGTCACGATTTCGCGACCCAAAAGCAGAAGAGCATACAGAAGACAAAGATGTCATGATTTTGCGACATGTCACGATTTCGCGACTTGAAAGCATAACGCGACATGTCACGATTTCGCGACCTAAAAGCAGAAAGAGCGTACGAAAGACAAAGATGTCATGATTTCGCGACATGTCACGATTTCATGACCCAAAAGCAGGAAGATGGAGCGAAGGAGCGAAACTGTCGCGATATCACGACATGTCGTATTTTCACGGTGCAAGGACAGAGAAGGGGCCAGAGACCAAAAGGTGTCACGATATTACGACCTGTCATATTTTTGCACCCAAAGGGAAATTCGAAGACGAAGAGTCAGAAAGATAGACATTTCGAATACCAAGACAACGAAGCGGCATGGGAAGACGAAACGAAAGGTTCTGGAAGAGGAAACGAAGGGACACCAGCTAGAAATGAAGCGTCACCTGAGAACCTTTAAAAAGGAGAACAGAGGCATGCACAGGGGGGGAAAATTTCATGAACGATAATATATTTTTGTAATTTTAGAATTGAGAATATTCTTTAAAGCGCAACTCTCTACGATTTCTATAAATTCTGCTGTAACAGTATTCTCTCATGTATATTGAATAAATCAAAACTATTTTTTTTTCTTCTTCTCTGTAATTGTGAACCTCGATCAAGTGGTATCAGAGCAAGAGTTCCTGAGTGTGTGAGCAGATCACCGAAAGTGAGGCAGTTTGCACCAGGATCGATTCAGACTTGCGAGAGAAGTGAGCAGAATACCTCCACGAAAGAACCATGGTCGTGGGAGAAATGTAGTGCCTGAAGAATATTTCAGAGCATTGTAGAGGCAAGTGCAAGCCCTACAAGAAGAGTTACGAAGAGGGGTTGAGCCAAAAGGAGAAGACCAGAGTGACGATGAAGCCTGGGTAACTGATGATCCATCAGATGATGAAGAAACATTGGATCCTTCTAAAGCTAGATTATTGAAAGCCCTATCTCAGGCCAGGAAGAGGTCAAAGTTTGATGTCTCTACCTATTCTGGGAATCTCAACCCAGAAGAGTTGATTGATTGGATCAACGATATGGAGGAATACTTTGAGTATGAGGAGGTTGCAAATCCAGACCGGATAAAATTTGCAAAAGCAAAATTGAAAGGCCATGCTAGTTTATGGTGGAAAGGAGTACAACTCAAAAGAAATAAAAATGGAAAAGAAAAGATAACCAGATGGGATCGAATGGTGGAGAAATTAAAGAGATAGTTTATTCTCATAGATTATGAGTTGGATCTGTTGAGGAGGATGCAAAGTTTGAGACAGTCAGGCAAGTCTATCCAAGAATACATAGAAGAATTCTACAAGATCTCCATCAAAACTGGCCATTCAGGGGCTAATAAGGAGAAAGTAGCCAGATACATCAATGGGTTGAGAATGAAAATTCAGGAAGAACTCAGCTTGATCAAAATAGCCACCATAGAAGATGCATATCAATTGGCCTTAAAGGTTGAAGAGAAACTGAACCGAAGATTTGAAGGCAAACAAAGAGGAAGGGATCATGGTGGAAGAACCGATGGAGGAAATTACAGAGACCAGAAGAAGACTAGGGAAACAAGCAAACCCCAAGAACAGAAAAAGGAGAATACCTACCGCCCGCGTGATCAGAACAATGGCTACCAGAGAGGAAGAGGTAGACCTGGACGTGGGTATGGAAGAGGGGTATTCCGTGGAACCTGTTTCCGAGTGTGGAGAAGAGGGACATCGGTCATACGAGTGTCCTCAACACCAAGAAAGGATGGACAAGAGACACGAGGGTCATGCCAGAGATGCTATGGCAGATGAAGGTGCAGAGTCAGAACACTCTGAAGAAGCAGAAGGAGGAGAAGTGCTGATGACGAGAAGAGCACTGTTGAATGACGAAAAAGAACCGAGAACAGAGGAAGAGTCTATTTCGCACGAGGTGCAAATGTGCGAGGAAGGTCTGCAATGTTATCATTGATAATGGTAGCACAGAAAACTTAGTTTCAGAAGAGATGGTTACTAAGTTGAAATTGGGAAAGAGGAAGCACCCGCATCCATATCGGATTGCGTGGTTGCGAGAAAGACCACAGAGCACTTGTCGGTGAACGAGTGCTTGGTCAAATTTCACATTGGGAATTATCAAGATGAGGTCCTATGTGATGTTTTGCCGATGGATGCTTGCCATTTGTTGTTGGGAAGACCATGGCAATTTGATAGACGTGCAGTGCATGATGGGCATGCAAATACGTACTCTCTGACGAAGGATGGAGTACGTCACAAATTGAAGCCACTGAAGGAAGTGGATGAGAAAGTGTGCAGTAGTGCCAGAATCTTCCTGGTGGATGGAAGACAGTTTTTGGATGGCTTGAAGAGGGATTCAATGTGTTATGCATTAATCCCTATTGTTAAGAAAGAACAGTACACAGATGTTCCAGTAGAGGCCGAACACCTGTTAGAAGAATTTCTAGACATCATATCAGATAATGTGCCTGAGGGTTTACCACCGATGAGGAAGATCAGTCACCATATTGATTTGGTACCTGGATCTAGTTTACCCAACAAGGCAGCCCATAGAATGACTCCTGTGGAAAGTGAGGAGCTGAGCAGGCAATTCCATGAGTTGTTGAAAAAGGGGCTGATTCGAGAAAGCTTGAGTCCATGTGCAGTACCTGCAGTACTAGCACCAAAGAAGGATGGGGAGTGGAGGATGTGTAGAGACTCCCGAGCTATCAACAAGATCACCATAAAATATAGATTTCCATTACCAAGGATGGATGATATTATGGACTGTTTGAGTGGAGCCAAGTACTTCACCAAGATTGACCTAAAGAGTGGCTACCATCAGATTCGGATCAGAGAAGGAGATGAGTGGAAAAGCTGCTTTCAAAACCAGAGAAGGTTTGTATGAGTGGTTGGTCATGCCATTTGGGCTAACCAATGCACCAAGAACATTCATGCGGTTGATGAATGAAGTGTTGAAGGAGTTTTTAGGCAAGTTTGTTATTGTCTATTTGGATGACATTTTGATATTCAACAGAACCCTGGAAGAGCACCTGATGCATATCGGGAGGGTTTTTGAGAAGGTGAGGGAAGAACAGTTGTTGATCAACTTGAAGAAGTGCAATTTTGTGAAGAAGGAGTTGGTATACATAGGATTTGTCATCTCAGTTGAAGGTCTGAAAATGGACCCAAAAAAGGTGAGGGCTATCATTGAATGGCCTACTCCAAGAAGCACTTTTGAAGTGAGATCATTTCATGGTCTAGCCAATTTTTATAGGAAATTCATCAAAAATTTCAGCAGTATTTGTGCACCCCTTACGAAAACAATGAGAGGGGATAGGAAAGACTTTAAGTGGACCTTAGGAGCAGACAAGAGCTTTGATATGTTGAAGAAGAAGGTCACTGAGCAACCTGTTTTAGCACTTCTAGATTTTAACAAGGTATTTTAGGTGGACTGTGATGCCAGTGGCGAGTGCCATAGGAGCTGTCCTTGAGTCAAGAAGGCAAGCCTATTGCTTACTTCGAGTGAGAAACTCAATGAGGCCGGGAAGAAGTATTCGGTGTATGACCAAGAATTCTATGCTATAGTTCAGGCCCTGAAGAAGTGGAGACATTATTTGCTGCCAAAAGAGTTTGTGTTATATCCTGATCATCGGGCCTTACGGTATATAAATAGCCGGGGAAAAGCTGAACCGAGAGGCACTTGAAGTGGGTTGAGTTTCTGCAGAGTTATTCCTTTGTGTTGAAGCACAGGAGTGGAAAGTCCAACAGAGTTGCCAGATGCCTTGAGTAGAAGGTAGAGTTTGCTGACAGAAATGAAGGTGGAAGTGTTGGGATTTGATGAATTGAAGGGTTTGTACCCTGAAGATCTCGATTTTGCAGAAGCTTGGAAGGCTTGCTTGGCACCAGTTACCTTGGACAGAACCAAGTGGTTGGATTTTCTGATCCAAGATGGAATGTTGTTCAGAGGAAACCAATTATGCATTCCAAGAAGTTCCATGAGGGAAAACCTAGTCAAAGAAAAACACGGTGGAGGATTGGTTGGGCACTTTGGTCGAGATAAGACCATTGCCCTTGTGAGCGAGAATTATTATTGGCCGCAACTGTAGCAAGATGTGCAAAAATTTGTGCAGAGTTGTAGAGTCTATCAGATGGCGAAAGGTGTGAGACAGAACACCGGATTATATCAGCCGTTACCTATACCAGAGAAACCATGGGAAGATGTCAGCATGGATTTCGTTCTTGGTCTACCAAGGACAGAGAGGGGAAATGATTCCATATTTGTGGTAGTTGACGAGGTTTTCAAAGATGGCACATTTTATCCCTTGTCGAGAAAACTAATGATGCGGTTCATATTCCGGGTTTGTTTTTCAAAGAGGTGGTACGAATGCATGGTCTACCGAAGAGTATCATTTTCGACAGAGATACCAAGTTTGTTGGGTATTTCTGGAGAACCCTGTGGAAGAAACTAAAGATAGATTTGAAATTTAGTTCAGCATATCACCCACAGATGGATGGGCAAACAGAGGTGGTAAACAAAAGTTTGGGTAACCTATTGAGGTGCTTGATAGGAGATAAGCCCAAAGGATGGGATCTGATTTTGCCACAGGCGGAGTTTGCATATAACAATTACTGTCAACAGGAGTACCAACAAATCTCCATTTCAGATAATATATGGAAGCGAGTCCAAGAAATGTTTATGAGTTAAGGAAGCTGAATACAGGGGAAAAGTGCGGTGTCGAGGCTGAGGATTTTGTAGAGCATCTGAAGAACCTGCATGAAGAAGTGAAGAAGCATATTGCTAAAATGAATACGCAATATAAGACGAAAGCAGACCAGAAGTGGCGGTTTAAGGAATTCGAAGTGGGAGATGAAGTGATGGTCCATCTAAGAAAAGAAATATTTCTTGCTAAAACCTATAACAAACTAAAGATGAAGAAGTTTGGACCATGCGAGAATCCTAGCAAAACGGGATTCAGGCAATGCGTATGAAGTAGAATTGCCAAGTGGGCTTAACATATCACCTGTCTTTAACATTTTAGATTTGGTGAAATACCATGAGGGGGATAGTAGTGAGACACCAAGTGCAGAGTTGTGGAGTAGTCCAGCATCTACTCCAACCACAGATGAGATTGAGGAAATATTGGACACTAGAGAAGGCAAAAGTACCAGAAATAGATAGTATTTTGAATATTTGGTCAAGTGGAAGGGTAGACCGGTAGAAGATGCAACTTGGTTATCTAAAATGGAGGTTGACCACTTGGGTCTCCCTCTAATAGTTCAGAAGTGAGGATCACTTCTCAATCTACCCGGATGTCGATGCGGGGAGCATCCGGTGGCAGCACGAGCAATCTTGCATCAACAAAAAAAAAAAAAAAAAAATGTTTAAGTGTTGAAAAGTGTCGCAATATCGCGACATAAAAGGTGTCGCGATGTCGCGACCAAAACAAGACAAAGGACATGGATGAAAAAGGTGTCATGATATCACGACATAAAAGGTGTCGTGATATCACGACACAAAACGAAGGAAGAAGTCAGCAGGAAAAGATGTCACGATATCGCGACATAAAAGGTGTCGCGATATCGCGACACAAAAACGGAGAAAGATGCTAGCAAGGAAACTATCGCGATATCGTGACGGGTTTCATAGGAGAGGCAAGGAAGGCAAATATGTCACGATTTCATGACATGTCGTGATTTCGTGACCCGAAAGCAGAAGAGCATACGGAAGACAAAGATGTCACGATTTCATGACATGTCGCGATTTCGTGACCCAAAAGCAGAAAGAGCGTACAAAAGACAAAGATGTCACGATTTCGTGACCCGAAAGAAGAAAGAGCATATGGAAGACAAAGATGTCACGATTTCGTGACATGTCGCGATTTCGCGACCAGAAAGCAGGAAAATGGAGCGAAGGAGCGGAACTGTCGTGATATCGTGACATGTCATATTTTCACGGTGCAAGGACAGAGAAGGGGCCAGAGACCGAAAGGTGTCACGATATCGTGACCTGTCATATTTTCGTGCTCGAAGGGAAAACCGAAGATGAATAGTTGTAAAGACAGACATTTCGAATACCAGGACAACGAAGCGGCACGGGAAGACGAAACAAAAGGTTCTGGAATAGGAAACGAAGGGACACCAGCTAGAAATGAAGCGTCACCTGAGAACCTTTAAAAAGGAGAACAGAGGCATGCATAGGGGGGGAAAATTTCATGAACGATAATATATTTCTGTAATTTCAGAATTGAGAATATTCTGTAAAGCGCAACTCTCTATGATTTCTGTAAATTCTGTTGTAACATGGTAATTCTCTCATGTATATTGAATAAATCAGAACTTTTTTTTTTTTCTTCTTTGTAATTGTGTACCTCGATCAAGAAGTTATTATACAAGGAGATGCATAGGTTGTCTAATTTTTTGAAGTGTAGTTTGCATGCAAAGGAAATCCCTATATTATGAGTTTTCTAACTTAACAAAGGTTCATAGTGATCTAAAACTAAATTTTATGGATTTCCTATAGTTGGATAAGACATCTATAACGCAAAATATATCACCCTACAATATAAGGGCTCTGGACATTAATTCGGTTATCCATATAATGATTTCTAGTTGTTATTTGACTATTTTTATTGATGTATATCTTCTTGAGTGGAGAATAACCACCATGGTTAAATTGGCTATCTAAAGAAGATAGTCAACCATCTATTGGTACCTTGGGGTCATCTAAAATCATGCATTGTCATGTATCTAAACATGGACCATTAAGAGCGAGTAAAATTATCATCTTGAAGTAATAACTCATCTTTATGCAGTCCATAAAGGTAGTGATAGTATTGCCATATTGAAGTAAAGGGAAGTGGTGGTTTGCATCCAAAGGCCATGTATGGGTTATCACAACTAACATCTACGATTTGTGGGCCATATGAAGTTCTCTCCAATGTATCTTCTAGTGAGGTGAATTGTTGTCATATTAAAATACCATGAAGGTCATTTGAATATATTTGTATGAAGGGTCATCTAGTGCAGTTTGGAAGTATTAAATGAGATAAGTTTGAAAATATATTTGTTGAAGGACCATGGACATGAATGGTGAATAACCGCTTTACAAGGAAATTACACCAAAGGTTCTATGATGTTCATTGAAAGACATCATTAATTTTCTATTAGGAGGTGTTTTTTAAATAAATAGAATGCTAAGACACCATATAAAGTAAAAGGAGGCACATTCATTGTAAAATAAACACAAGTGCTAGAATTTTACATAATGTTATTGATCATCTTCAAGAAGATATTATTCAAAGTTCTTGAGGGAGTTAAAATGTTCTTGTATGGAGGTAGAATATATTGAAGGGAGGTATTATTTACAAGGTCATATAATTATTTCAAGCCTTACAAGAAATCCTAAAATGTATTTATAATACAAGCCATCCAATAAACTAAGATTATAATTGTAATTGCTTTCTTCTTGATATATTCTTCTTCCTCAAAATTTCATCCATTCAAAGTTTAAATATTTTTGTTTCAACATCAAAATAATAGTATTTCTATCTCCCTCCTTGAGTCATATCTCCCTAGATTTTTGGAGATAATATATCTACTCCTTTTTCAATACATTATGATAATCATAAAGTAATTATTTTCTTGCACATATGTATCTTGGTCCACTCCATTGATTTCTATTATCTATTTTTGAGCTTGGATTCAATTTTCTCCTTTTCTTTAAGTACACGATCAAAAGATTTAACATTCTATATCTTCCTATATACCTTTAGATATTTCATTTTTTGAACAAACCTATAAATACATGATCCTTCAAAGTTTACTTCATCCCACCATAACATAATCTTCTAGAAGAAATTAGAATCTTGGAGCCATAGAGACTAAAAATAAAATGACTTTGGATGATGATCATTATTGACTAAATTTCATCTCAAATTAATGATTTTGTGATCTGATCTTATTTGTAATAAAATGCTTAAAGAGATTGTATACTCTATTTACAACCATATGTTGGATAAAAATATTTATTAATATTTTTGCTATATTAATTTTCCCAATGTATTTATTATCCAATGTGTATTAAGATATTGAAGGAATAACATGATTCAAAACTTAGAATTTTGAGTTAATAAATATCAATAAAGAGTGAAATTCAAAGTTAACACTATATAGCAAATCGTAACAAAAAAAAAAGCAAAATAATAAAGTATTGCACAAAAAACATAGTACAATGCAAGCAATCTCTAAGAAGGGACATGAGGCTATAACATTGCATCTATATTTCATGCTCTTTATAGATAGTCAAGAGTGTATCTCTTTTTATACCATATTTTTTGGGTTGGAAACTCACTATATTAAAGATTGAATGTTTTAGGAATATTTTAAAGAATATTTTGGGAAAATTTTTGGAATATCTTAGGAATATTTTGTGGAATATCTTAGGAATATTTTAGGAAATATCTTAGGAATATTTATTCCCAAATATATATATTTCAATATAATTCCATGTCTAATCAAGGCCATGGTCACATGCTTGGATTATAACATCTTAATGGTCATTTGAATTGACAAATGAAGCAAAATATTACATTGATTTAGACCATCTAGGAGTACCATCCTTATTTTTCAAAGGAGGTATAAGAGTTTTGAAGTCACTCCCAAGAATCCATGGATAACAATTATCAATCATCATTATATTTGATAAAAATATGTTGAGGTCATTCTAATATCTTTCACAAGAAATATTTGTAGTTGGACCATATACATCTATAAACCCAACTTTGATGTTTTTCTCTTTCCTAGAAAATAGGCTAACAACTCAATCACTTTTTGCTTCTAATAATTGTACATACCATTTATTTTTGTCCCATATTGTCTCAATGCCTTTGGAGGCTCCTATAGAAGAAACTATCAAATGATCCCCCATCTCCCAAATATTTTTGAATGCATCCTTACATTTCTCATTACTTTTACTTAATTCTTATATTAAAATAAAATCAATACTAGAACAACTTATTAATTTTGTATTAACCCTTTTTTTAGGCATCTTATTCATACCCCTAATATTCCACAATATCATTTTTATCATCATATTTTTTGTTTTTATTTATGGTATTAGTCCCACTTCTTATTAACATCTATGATATTTATTTTTTGTTTCCCAAATTGATATCCCTTTGAGTTTCCATGTATGTTTGTTCTTGATTTTCAGATCTTGCTCTCCTTTTTCCATCCCCATGAACACTTTCATCTTCATCAATCTCTTCTATCATACTATTCATAATGATACTTATCTTTTAAAGGTTTATGTTTCCCTATAGAATTTGAAATGTAAGGAATACCCTATAATATATGTCTTCTTTATGTTGATCTAAAAAAACTAAAGTACAAGGATGATCCTCCATAATAATTACTTTCTTATGCTTCCCTAAAAACTCTAAATTTCTATGGATATCCTCCATATGCATTTCTTTAATTATACTATTCTTGAAATCCTAGATTGTGAGGGGTACACTCTATACTCTTTTTAGTTTTATTAAAAGGAGAGGATTTATACTACCTGAGGAAAATTAAGATGATTTACCTAGACTAAATTTGACCTCTTTTGTCTTCTTTGATATAAAATTTGTCTCCCAATATTCCTTTGCATATTTATCTTATTTTGAATTTGAAATTATCCATTGGACTTCCTCATCCATTGTGTCATGTTTTACATCTAATGGTTGGTCTAAGTAAATTGGAATGACCTTCACCATTTGATGACGTTAAGGGAATTTTTTTTCACTTTCATGCGAGTAGAAAACCCTTAATTTGACCAATTTCTACTATAATATGATATCCATGCTTCATATTGAAGTTTATTTTGTGTCCAAATTTTTTCATTTCTTTTTCCATTGCTTTCACGTTCCAATCTCTTTCCATGTGCCCAACATCAAAATATTTATGACATCAAAATGCAATGCTCTCATAATCCACTTGTTGATCCCATTCTATTTATTCATATATAATCCTACTAGACTATGGCAAAGTGTTAGGAGCATTGCAGTAAAATAAAAGCACATCCACGCAATATTGTAAAAAATAAAAATATAATATGCTTGAAATTAATAATATTACAATATGAAATAGAAATGCAATAGATTATATTGCATAGAATAAGAACACATTATAGAATCGCAAGCCTCTTCAAGGGAAACATCCTTAGAATCAGAGCTTCAATTCAACAAAGTATGAGTTGCCTCTTCTCTTGACCCCTTGGCTCTTTTAAATACTTTGGCTACCCTAACCCTAATACTCAAGTATTTCCATCCACGTGCAAGTGGAGGCCCGAGCTAGTAACTCCTAAATAATAACCATTACATCTTTAACTAACTTTTTATAATATACAATAGTTACATCATATGGGCCCATAAGCCTAGGCAACCAAAGTACCACATGGATAGATAATTATTAATAATATTAGAATGGGGTCTTTACATACCCATCCTCTTCAAAAAAGCTTTGTCCTCAAATTTGAAGTTGAGGAAATTATTGTTAAAGATACTGAAGAGACTCCCATTGGGCCAAGACTTTAGTGATGGTATGGTTAAAAAGAGTGTTTTTTTATGGTCTAGAATGTTGTTAGGTTTTAATATGATGTTACCTTTATCATCCAACTTAGGAAGAGTTGATTGGACCTGAATGTGGCTACTAAGTACTTTCTTGAGACAAGATATATGGAAGACTAGATGGATTTTGGAAGAAGATGGTAATGTGAGCTTATAGGCCAATCTCATGTTCATAAAAATCTTACAACAAGGTTTTATGGACCCTACCAAGTATTGTGACAAATGATATGGTTGCACTAATGATTGCTTGTATGGTTGGAGTCAAAGGATGAACATATCACATGTATTGAAGCTACGCTCTAAATGATGTTGGTCAGTCTATTATTGTATACAACTCTAAGCCATAACCAAATTATCCTTCTACTATTGTAAGAGTTGGGCACATTCTTAAAGTGTTGCATCCACCACATGAAATTTAGATTTTCCCAGAACATATATAGAGGACAACAATGATGGATACCCATAAACTGGCTTCAAAGGAATCATTCTAGAGGTTGTGTGGAATGAAGTGTTTTACCACCAATCAACCAATGGAAACCACTTAGCCCATTGCGTTGGATGCTCAAAAGTAAAAAAAAAAACTATATTTCCAAGTATTTATTGATAATTTTAGTTTACCCATCGATCCATGGATAGTAGGTTGAGTTCATTCTTAGTTGCATTCCCTATAGTTTAAACAATTCTTGCCAAAATAGGAGGTATCAAAAGATAAACTAAAGTTTTCAAAGCTTTAAAATAGGAGGTGTTAAAAGATAAGTTTTCAAACCTTCAAAAGCATTTTGACATTCACCATCCTAGACAAATTTAGTATCTTTCTTCAATAATTTAGAAAAGGGTTGAGACTTATTGGCTTATTGGCCAATTTTGAGATGAATTTGTGAATGGCTTGTAGTTTGTATTGAATATTATGAAGTTTGGTAAGATTTATGGGAGGTGGCATATTTGTTATTGCTAAATTTTTAGTAGGATCTAACTTTATTCAACAATAGGATACAACAAATCCTAAAAAATTTATTAATGTTACTCCAAAAGTGCACTTTTGAGGTTTTAATCAAACTTTGTATTTTTGTAATCACTCAAAGATGCATCTTACAGATCGAATATGATCTTCACATTTTGGGATTGACTACATAGTCTTCTACAATATCATGCATGAAATCATGAAAGATACATGTCATTGATCTTTGATATGTTGCACCCACATTCTTTAGGCCAAAGGGTATGCCTTGATAACAAAATGTGCCCCTAGGGATTGTGAAAAATATCTTAGATTGGTTTTCAGGGGTGATTTTATTTGATTATACCTTGAAAAGCCATCCATTAGGGATAATATTTTAGATCCTATAGTGAACTCTACTATCATGTATATGTTTGGTAATGAAAAGTCATATTTGAGGCATACTTTATTTATATCCTTGAAGTTTTTGTAAATATGAATGGATCATTTTTGCTTGAGTGCAAGTATAATATTAGAGATACAATCCAAATTATCTATGAAACCTATATCTATTTTTTTTTTAATTTTATATTTAACTAGGAGGGTGACTTTAGGGTGCATCTTTCTCAATTTTTGTTTGACTGGATTTGAATTTATCTATAGAACAAGATGATGCACAACTAAGGATGGGTCAAGTCTAGGCATTTTTACATATGTCCATGAAAAATACCATTAATTTCCTTTAAAATGTTGGTGATATTCTATTTGTTCATCTTCTATTAAGCCATTACCTAGTTTTAAGGTTTGAGGGTTCTCCTTAATTCCAATATTTATGTCTATTTGTTCATCTTCTATTAAGCCATTACCTAGTTTTAAGGTTTGAGGGTTCTTCAATTAAGATTTTTTATTTATCTTAAAATTTAGGTGGAGTGGTTAACACTCCTAGGTCTTCAAATTCTTTAGGATCTAATGATATTTGTATAGTTTGGGTAATTTCAAGGAAGCTATATTAAATATATAATTGAGAGATTTTTCAATGTGAGTGAAATCTTGATCATAAAAATCATGTAGGTTGATTTTATCACCCACATTCATAAATCCTTGTAAATCTATCTGGATTGTAATTTTGCTTAAGTTGTGTCATCATTTTTCTAAGGCATCAGCATAACAACTAAATTGGAATCATCTTTTGGGCACAATTTGAAGATTGGATTAAAGTTTCTAATGAATATTTAACTACAAAGTAGAAGTGAAGACAAATTGGAGGACTATAGGACAACTTAATACCCAATAACACCTAGCCAAACACAAAAGTTGGCTAATATAGGGTAGTTTGATAGTTTGTATTAGTGTTGGACTAAAATTTTAGCTAAGTCATGATATCCAACATGCAAGGAGTCAAACATTTCTAAAAGTTGACGTAGGCATAGGCATGGCAAAAGTTCAGCATTTGATGTTCAACATATGTTCAAACTTGAAATTTGGCTAAGGCAAATTTTCTAACATAAAAGAGTGTTCAGACTCTTGAAGCAGTTGACATCATCATAGAAGTTGAATTTATCTAGCATCCAACATATTATCAGACCTAAAATATGGCTAAAGTATGGAGTCTAATCTAGTGAGTGGTCAAACTCTTGTAAGTGCTAATGTCATCCAATTCAAATAAAATTTTGACATCCTATATTTAAGGTTACACATTGCTAGAAATAAAATGTTGCTAAGTGTGGAGAACAAGCCAGAAGGTGGTTGGACTTAAAAGGAAGTTGACGTCATTAACAGGGTTAGAAAATTTTTGATATTAATATGTAATGCCAAACTCAAATTCCTACTAAGGTATAGAGTCTAGCATGCAGAAGAATAATCTAATCCAACAAAAACTCAACAATGCTTCCATACTCCAACATTTTGTATAAGGTTTATGTACCTATCCTAGTCAACAAGATTTATGCATGTCAACCAATTGCCTAAAATTATTCTTGTTAGAAATTCCAATGATCAAAGGTTTCTCTATCATACACTTGTCCCTCCACAACTAGCTCAGTCATCCATAGGATTGGAAGAAAGTAGACCTATCAGAATATGCTTATGATCTAATGAAGCAATGTGGATGCCAACTTCTTAGAATAAATTTGAACTGGACATATCTATAAACCATAATCAAAGTGTTTAAGTTTGTCTAAGTTGAAAGTGATGCCCCCTACACTCACCATTATAGGCCTACAAGGAATATTCCATGTAATCATTCTGAACTAATAGAATACATTGCAAATCTATAAATACTTGAATGTATCTCATTACAATGGTTTGATCTTTAGCTTTTACAATTGCATAAGTTGTATGATCGTAGTGTTATACGCCTCTCAATAAAGATTAAAGTTTTGTTTTACCTCTATTTACAAATATTGCAAAACATGTATGTATGTAAATCTCATTGATTAAGCATTTATATTAATATTGAATGGATAGTGTATTTTGTTAAAAGTTATTCTGCTAATTGGATAACTCCCTAGATTGCTATTTGTTTAGCCTTGGAATGCTTAGTTATGTATGTGCTTATTTTATTAATGCTCTATAATATTTTAAGATAGTTGGTCTATTAGGTTGTTTAATAAAGTTGGGGAAATGAGACTCTTATACCTTATATCTCTTGTTGTTGTTGAATCTTGGCCAGTTTTTATTTCTAGCTTCCAACCCTTTCCCATTTCTTTCTTTAGCCTTCAACCCCATTGTTAGATTAGCTAGTAGCATAGGAACCAAACCACTTTGAAGGCTAATATATAATATATTCTAGGTCTTATAATCTTGGCAAGATCTCAAGGATGCATCTCATCCATGCAGGAAAATTTTGGACCAAGATTTTTTGGCACGCTTGATGGGATAGGGGTTTCATAATTTCATCTCAATTTTCTAGAGGAGTCAAGATTTTGGTGAATAGTCTTGACCTCATAAGCGGATAATATGATGGATTTTGAAGTCTTAATATTGATGTAAAATCATAGGATGAATATTCATAGGATCAAATATATGATAGTTGCAATATAATATGATCAAGATATTAACGTAACCAAAATAATATGAGGCAACTAATATGTAAATAAAGGCTCATAATATATTAAATAACATTCATTAATAAGTGTAGATGGGGGAAAACTACCCTACCATACATGATTTATAGTTGGATCTATTGGGAGTCGAGGTGATAGTGGGCATATAGTATATCCTCTACACTCAGGGGCTCGGGGGATCAAAGGGTTCACCATGAACGGTTTAAGGAATCGCTCCAAGTATGGGGTGGAAATGTTTGATGTATTTTTTGAACAAGAACCTAT
The DNA here is from genome assembly GCA_028583015.1 of Wollemia nobilis. Taxonomy (NCBI): domain Eukaryota; kingdom Viridiplantae; phylum Streptophyta; class Pinopsida; order Araucariales; family Araucariaceae; genus Wollemia; species Wollemia nobilis. Next base: position 2,816,991 of record JAQPPZ010000523.1, on the reverse strand, counting down.
GTTTGGCCTTACTAATATCTATACTATGAAGAGTAAAGGAATAATGCAAGGCAAACAATGATGCAATCAAACAAGGAGCTACCCCTAAAATAATTGTTTATTTCAATGAGAACTAAAACCCTAGTTTTTCAAACAAGTAAATATTTTCCTTTTCAATAAGGTATCAAGAGAATGCACAAACAAATCTAACCTAAGATGCAAACTATATGCTTTTTCTCTTTTCAAATTCCTTGAAATAAAGTCAAGTTTTTTTCTTTTTTTATTTATGATCTAAATCTGGAACAAAAGTGGATAGAAATAAAACAACAAAAAATCTAATAAGTCTATTTAGAGCACTTACTTAATCCGACGGTTCATCCTAGCTTTTAACTTTTTTCCTGATATATCCAACAACTTCAAATTCTACAAAACAACTTTAAAACCCTTGGAAAAATTGATTAGTGTTTGAGGGTTTGCTTAGGCTGCTATGTGATTGAGCTTGGAGGTAGAGTAGTCAAGCCTCCTTGGTTCTTTTAGCTGATCATTAAAAAATAAAATAATTGTTGACCTTTGGAATAAACAAAGTGATATGAAAAAAATGTAAACAATGAAATGAAATGCAGAAAAAACTAACAAAAAGGGAATACGCAAAAAAACAAAATAGGATTTTGGAAGAAGAATTTTGCTCCAAATCCCTAATTAACAAAATTTACACCTTGTAGAGGGTAGATGCAAATTTGGTTCAAAATACTTTTTATCCTGCAAAACGCTAAAAATGTGATGCAAAACAGGAAATAAAATCTTGAAACAAACTAACAATGCACAAAAACCTGATTAGTTGATGGAGAAAGCAAGGAGCAATGAGAAAGTGAAGGTAGTGACCAAAATGGTAGACTTTTCCTATCATTAAGACTCCTCCACTTGTTCACCAAGAGCAACCAATCACAAGTCAAATCACAAAAGCAAAGCAACACAACAATCCAAAGTAGAGATTTTTCAAGAGTACTTTTTGCAAAAGAACTTAAAATCACTACTTGTCACACTAGGATAACATAGAGAAAAAGGACATCCAATCCCTCTATTTATAAGACATTTGGAGGGGGAAAAGACAAGAAAATAAAATTTAACCCCGGGTATAGGCCAACATCATAAAGAGTTGATGCTAAAAAGGGTTTTTGAGAGAAAAAACCCTAAATTTTCAAATTCGCACCCAGATTTTAGAGGGTGCAAATTTGGCAAGGCTAAGGAAAAATAAGTAAAACAAAGGGGAAAAAGGGATCAACCTTGCACTTAGCAAATTTTATGGAGAAACTAAGGAAAATAAGTCATCTTGATGGGTCAATTTTCCATGTCTAAATAAGCATAAATATGAACGTAATAGGCTAAATCATACATGTACAAAGCATGTAGCACAACTTACAATATTTATTTCTCAAATGTATGTAAACTTTATTACTCCTCCTCCTATTACAAATGTATCATCAACTTTTACAATAAAAATGCTCATAGTTTAGATAATGTAGACTATATAGGTGGTGATGTAGGTGATGTACACTATGGAATAATATATAGCCATTGTAGGATGACTCTTTGGTTACTTGACTCTTCCTTTCCTTATGCCAAGTATCATGACTCTTGGCTTCTTTACTTGACACTTGCATACACATGACTCTATCTTGTATGCACACTTGGACATGACTCTTCACATAACACTTCATAATCTAAGAACACATGCACATTTATACACATAACACTTGCTTACTCATTTATATGATATATTGCATTTCCTGCACATTATTACATTACATAAAATATTTACTCACACTCTAATCTAGGACATAACCCTAATATAATATTTACAAGGTTGTACTAAGGAGGTACATTGGCATGTACCAAATAATGTAATATTCTCCAACACCCCCATGTATTATATTATTTGGTTATTGAAGATTTTAGTCTTCAATCATAGTCTTCGTCCTTCAAGTGATATTGGGACCTGAGCTTGCTCTATTCTCATATTTCCTTCTAAATCTTTCTGATCTTCTTTTTCCAACTTCTTTAGTCTGTTCTTTCTTGTGTTGTTTGTAAATAGTTGTCTTCTTGTATTCTCATAAAATGAAGAGTTATCAACTTTGTACAAAGAGATTTAAATTCATTTTCTTCAGTATTTTCTTCTAACTCTTGAATTTCATGAATTTCTTGGGCTATATTTCCTTCTCTATATTGCAATTGAGATTGACTATACTGATACTGAGGAGAATACTGACATTAAAATTGATGTTGACATTGTGGAATGTATTTTCTTTCTTATACTGACTTCTTTTAACCATTTTGATTCATCTGTTTTCCTTGAAATTGATTCCTTTGATTGTATTTGTAGAATTTTGTGCTATGGCCTTTTTTCTTACATATTTGACAATATCTAGTTTTCCACTTGGATCTATATCTTGGAGTTGAAGCATAATTCCCTTGTGTATTTTATTTTTGGTACTAAGGCATTGTTAGTCATTTCATCTTTGGCAATAATTTCTACTTCATATTCTTGTAGAATATTGACTAATTCATCAAATGAAGTATTTTTACTTAGGACTTGCAAATATGTAACTAGATGCTTATAACTTTTTGGAAGAGCTCTCAAATTCACTTGAACAATAAATTTGACTTCTATTGTTTCTCCTTGATTTAATAGCTTTGCCTTGATATTTTCTACCTTCCTCAGAAATAGTTCAATACTTTAACCACTATTAAATTTTAAGGAATATAATTGAGATTGAAGATTGAAGATAATGGTTTTTATTTCCTTCAAATATTTTAGCTAAAGTATTCCAAGCTTTTGTAGAAGTTCTTGCTAAATTTACATAAGGTTGTATTTCATCAGTGATTGCAAAAGTTATTATATTTGATACTAAGGAATTGTTAGTCATTTCATCTTTGGAAATATTTTCTACTTCATATTCTTGTAGAATATTGACTAACTCATCAAATGAAGTATCTTTACTTAGGACATGTAAAGATGTAACTAGATGCTTATAATTTTTTGGAAGAGCTCTCAAAGTCACTTGAACAATAAATTTGACTTCTATTGTTTCTCCTTGATTTAATAGCTTTGCCTTGATATTTTATACCTTCCTAAGAAATAGTTCAATACTTTAACCACTATTAACTTTTAAGTAATATAATTGAGATTGAAGATTGAAGTTAGTGGTTTTTTTTCCTTCAAATATTTTAGCTAAAGTATTCCAAGATTTTGTAGAAGTTCTTGCTGAATTTATATAAGGTTGTATTTCATCAGCGATTGCAAAAGTTATTGTATTTGATACTAAGCCATTGTTAGTCATTTCATCTTTGGCAATATTTTCTACTTCATATTCTTGTAGAATATTGAATAACTCATCAAATGAAGTATCTTTACTTAGGACTTGCAAAGATGTAACTAGATGCTTATAATTTTTTGGAAGAGCTATCAAAGTCACTTGAACAATAATTTTTGGTAAGTAGTGTTTGTATTTACAGTGGGTTTTAACAAGGATCCCAAAACCTGATTACATAAGCAATGGGCCTAGGGCATCAATCCCTTGAAACTGAACACCAAAGCGAAATCCCACCTGGCGATAACCAGTAAGCATGAAACAATCCCTCTCAGCGAGAAACAAACAAATAAGAAATAAAGTAGTTTTGGAGATCCCGCCCAGCGGGGAGTAGCCAAAAACCACCATCGAGAAGATCCCGCCCAGCAGGAAGCAAAGAAAAACCGTTACAATAAAATCTCGCCTCGCGAGAAGCAGTAAAAACCACCACAAACAGTCTCACCTAGCGGGAAGCAGCAGGGAAATCCCATCATCCGAGAAACCAGCAGAAAATAAAGGATCCCGCCTCGCGAGAAAACCGACGGATTTGGCGGATCCCGCCCTATGGAGAAACCATCCCGCCCACTGGGAAAACATATCATTCAGCGAGAGCCATCTTGCAGGAAGTCGACAGCCAGCACAGAGAGAATCTAGCCCATCAGGAAGCGACCAGAGAGCTGCACCACGATGAACCCGCCCTGAGAAAAAAGAAGAGGATCCCGTCCCGGCAAAACAAAAAGAAACAGCAGGTTAAGGGACCAGGGATCTAGGGACTAGGAATCTCAAGCGGGAAGAGGAACCAGTCATAGGGATGGGATCCTTAGGAACCAAAATAGTGGGAAGCTGTCCAAACCCTAAACCATCACCTCCACCGCACCGAGAAACACAGGGGACCAGATCCACGCAAATAACCTACAAAAAACCCCAGGGGGAAGCCTGAGGGAAAAAGGGAAGGGATCCCCAACCAAACAAGGATCCCTGGGAAGCACCAGTCCGAAAAAACAACCAAGGAAACCCTAGCCGAGTGGGAGGGCGCGCAGATAGTGGAGAAGGATCTCCCTCCAGGAGATCATCCGCAAACAACCGCTCCCTGGGAGGGATGACCTGGGTTGAGCCAGGGACTGGGTAGGAACCAGGAGCCATGGGAGGGGGAGCAGGGGAGGGACCAGAGCCCTCCCCTCTCTACTTTCTTCCCTCCATGTTGTTGAAGACTTGAACAATAATTTTGACTTCTATTGTTTCTCCTTGATTTAATAGCTTTACCTTGATATTTTCTACCTTCCTAAGAAATAGTTCAATACTTTAACCACTATTAACTTTTAAGGAATATAATTGAGATTGAATATTGAATATAGTGGATTTTTTTTTCCTTCAAATATTTTAGCTAAAGTATTCCAAGCTTTTGTAGAAGTTCTTGTTGAATTTATATAAGGTTGTATTTCATCAGTGATTGCAAAAGTTATTGTATTTTATACTAAGACATTGTTAGTAATTTCATCTTTGGAAATATTTTCTACTTCATATTCTTGTAGAATATTGATTAACCCATCAAATGAAGTAGCAAATATGTAACTAGATGCTTATAATTTTTTGGAAGAGCTCTCAAAGTCACTTGAACAATAAATTTGACTTCTATTGTTTCTCCTTGATTTAATAGCTTTGCCTTGATATTTTCTACCTTCCTCAGAAATAGTTCAATACTTTAACCATTATTAAATTTTAAGGAATATAATTGAGATTGAAGATTGAAGATAGTAGCTTTTTTTTTCCTTCAAATATTTTAGCTAAAGTATTCCAAGCTTTTGTAGAAGTTCTTGCTGAATTTATATAAGGTTGTATTTCATCAGTGATTGCAAAAGTTATTATCATAAGTACCTTTGCTTCACTGTCTTCATATTTTTAAAATTCGCTAACACCTTAATTTGATTTTTTTTTGCTCCACTAACTATATCCCAAATTTTTTCTACTATCAAAATTGATTTTATTTTTTTTTACCATGAAGCATAATTTGGTTCTTTCAAAAGTTGAGATTTAGAAAGGAAGAATTTATTGTTTGACCTAGTAGTATTGATATGACTTGTGATGTAAACTTCCTTATATCTCCCTAGATTTTAAATGTATTCAAAGTTTCTAAGTTTAAATCCTATGAAGTAGAATTCCTTATATCTCCCTAATGTTTAGAAACTAAGAAAAATAATATTTGTAAATTTAAATTTCCTAAATTTGATGTTGAACTCCTTTTGACTCCCAAATAGTTAAATTTGCAAATATTTGTTTTTCAAAAATTTCAAGAAATAAAATCAAACTATATAAATTTCAAAAACCTTTAAATAAATTAATTCTTATCACTCCACTCTTTAATTAAAAAGCATTAATTAGAAAAAATAATTAATAACCTTATAAATCCTAATTTATTTTTAACCATAGTCCTACATTGCTCTCTAATAATTAATCATCTCCCTCAATCTTAATTAAATATTAACCTTTACTTTATAACCTTATGACTCCAAAAATTAATCAAACAAAACCTTAGCATTTTTAAATAATAAATAATACCTTCTCTTAAAATGTTGCTTGCATTATTTTTGTTGCCTACGTTGGACTGCTCTATAACTCTATCTGGTAAATTCTTGAACTACATGTTCCTTTAAAACATACATTCCAAGTGATTTGACTCCTTCTGACACCTGTTTGGTTACCTCTTACTTGGTAGGTGATGCAGAAGATATTACTTAATGTAACATTCTCAAAAAAATGCTTAGGGTTTAATTATTATTCTGAACATTGCATGCTTCAACTTCCAAAATGATTCGATCAACCTCCTTTCAATGTTCCTTCTCGAATGCTACCATGAAAGTATTTTGAATTTTGTTCTGGTGGTGCTATGTTCAAGTGAGACATTCCAAATTCTATCAAATTCTAAGAATTTTGAGTTTTTTTCAGGTGCCGCTACATTTGAGTGAGATGTTTTGAATTTTACTATGAGCTATGGCTCACTGTTCTATCTTAGCATTAATATTTCAATGTATTTGAACCCACTATGCTAGCTTAGGCACTTCTTTAGATGAATACACTACTAGTACAACTTGGGTGCTCTAGCTAAGTGCTTTACTGGTTTGGTTTGAGTGCTCCTCTAGTTGAGTGCTTAACTAAATCTCTGGCTAAATGCTTCAACTTAGACATTGCTCTTACTTGATGCTCACAATTCTATATTCACAAGAAATAATGCTCTATTTTGCTTTGTTGTTTGAAGTTTATTTTTTAATGAATAGACACTAGCTTAACTTTGTTCTCCAATATGCTTAGCTTTGTATTGAACTATATTCTCCTTTTCTTCAAAGGATATTTTCTTCTACAAACTTTCCTTCTATATTAGCACTTGTTGCTTTAGTTTTTCATTATTACGTAGACTGTGTGCCTTTTTTATGCATCATAGCCTTTCATTAAAATTTATAAGAAACTTTCTATCCTTGTTATCTCTTTCTTGGCATATAAGAGCCTTTATTTAATGGTTGCTTTCATCGACAACTATTCGACCTCTCTTTCTTTACACTATAGATGATTGTGTAAAGATAGTTTCTTCTTACATTATGAGCCTTCCATCTTCGACAATATTTATTCAACTCTAATTAAATCATTTTTTCTATGCAGGCTTATTTTCTTTTTTCCTCTGGGACCTACATATCAAGCCTTCTTTTTTGAGTCTTCTTTCGTTGATCTTATGGGTCTTCAAGCCTTATTTCCTTTATATTGTCTCCTATAACTCGACCTCTTTCTCTATTTCTTTGGAATCTCTTATATTCAAGAATCCTTTGTAATATGGGGTATTTTTTTATTGAATATGACCTCTTCTCTTTTCACTAATAAGGGCCTTTTTCTATCTTTAATGGGACCTCTTTTCAAAGGGTCTCCTTCATGACCTCTTGGGTCTATTTCCTTTATGTCAATTCTAAAACTTATATTTCTTCAAGGCTTCTCTTTAAGACCCCTAACTTCTCTATATATCAATATCAAGATCTATCTTCAAGACCTAAATCAATCTCATAGACCACCTTCTATTTTGAATAGAATTCTAGAATAGGTAACCGCAATCTATCTCTTTGTCAAGGTCTCTTCTTCAAGACCAAGAACTATAATATCTTACAACTTAAATCAATCCCTGCTTGATGAAATCTCTTTACCTTCTCTTGCACTTGAAGATGAAAGTATTCTCTATCTATTTTAGGAATCTTCTCACACTTTGATGAAGATCAATATCTACTGCATCAATATCTTAGGTTGATCCTAAGAACTCCAATAATGATTGTCCTCCTTACTAGAAAACACAATAATATCAAGGTGAATATAAACTTCCCTGAATCTTTCCTATCAATATCAGGGTTGGTCATTTTCCTTAATAATCAATTGTTATCAAGTTGATTCATGTTCAATATGAGTCCTTGTCTTCACTTGTTATTCTTCAACCTAGTGAAAATACCCTAGCTTATGCTTTCTTCAAATTTTCAATAGAGTCCAGGTCTAACTCCCTTTAAAGTAGACAAACTCTAACCAATTTTATCACACTAGACATAAATTAATTTTGTAGTTAAACTCCTATGCAAGTAACTTCTTGTAGTAGCTATGATACCATTGATGGCTTTTGAAGCCTTAATATTAATTTAAAATCACAAGATAAATATTCATAGGATCAAATATATGATAGTCGTAATATAATATAATCAAGATATTAATGTAACCAGAATAATATGAGTCAACTAATATGTAAATCAAGGCTAATAATATATCAACTAACATTCATTAATAAGCAAAAATATGAATGTAATAGCCTAAATCATACATGTACAAAGCATGTAGCACAACTTACAATATTAGTTTCTCAAATGTATGTAAACTTTATTACTCCTCTTACAAATGTATCATCAACTCTTACAATAACAATGATCACAGTGTAGACAATGTAGACTATGTAGGTGGTGATGTACACTATGGAGTAATATATAGCCATTGTAGGATGACTCTTTGGTTACTTGACTCTTCCTTTTCCTTATGCCAAGTCTCATGAATCTTGGCTTCTCTACTTAACACTTGCATACACATGACTTTATCTTGTATGCACACTTGGATATGACTCTTCACATAACACTTCCTAATATAAGAACACGTGCACACTTACATATAAGACACTTGTGCACATTTACACACATAACACTTGCTCACTCATTTACATGACACTTGTGCATTTCCTACACATTATTACATTACATAAAATATTTACTCATGCTCTAATCTAGGACACAACCCTAATCTAATATTTACAAGGTTGTACCAAGGAGGTACATTGACATGTACTAAATAATGTAATATTCTCCAACATAATATATGTTCACCTGGTGATTTTGTTGATTCAAGAACCAAAAAAAATGGCAATACCATTGGAGGAAAAGCTCAAAATTAAATGGTGACAAGACTAGAAAGCTAAGATAGTGCACTATGTACCAATCAGGTGGCTCCATGAGTATTATAGTACATCCTTCCAAAACCATGGTCAGACAAAGTTATCCAACCTGGAATTCTGCCAAACATCTTAGCCTTTTACATGAGATTTCTCAAGCTCCATTGAAGACTTTACCCATTTATGATGGTAATAGAAATACTACTTATGAGCACTATCAAGAAGTTATTGCTTTGGCCATCATTCATAATATTGCATTTTAAGATGTAGTGGTTAGACTTCTAACGTTGACCCTTCAAGGAAAGGTATTGTTATGGTACTACTCCTTGGAAGATAATAGAATTAGGACCTAGGTGGACCTAGTTGATCCCCTTATATTAGAATTTGATGACCAAAGAGATCCCTTCTTGTTGCTCCTTCCATTTTTCTCTATGCAAATGCTACCTCAGGAGAACATCATTGATTTCAACATTTATTTTAGAAGAACCTGGAAAAGGATTCCCCAAGGAATAAGGTATTCATATGAAAAAACCTATATCTACTATATCCACTACCTTCATGCTATGAGTCTAGATCTAAGTCTTTTGATCCAACAATCTAATAAAAGAGGTTTCAATAAAAAGAGATTTCTATCAAGACAAAAGACATGCTCATATTAGTTGGAAATTTGCCACCCAGAACTAGCATGTTAGATATCCCTTAGATTTATCAAACATATTCACAAGTTCCTTCTCCTTCCCTACCTCTCCCTCCATTGGACATGTTGCCCAAACCATATCCTTCACATTCTTCTCTGACAAATAAGGTATACACTATCACCACCTTAGCGTCTTGGATAGTTCAAGAGTTGAGAGCTGTGATTCAATGCTTAACTAATGAGCTCAATAAAATGGAGCAACAAAAATACTAAAGCAGGATACAAGGCATATCCTCAGGAGGAATTCTCCTCAAAAGGTTAAATTATGCACATTAGAGAAGAAATCAAAAAATATTTTCATGTTGTTAGAGATCAAAAGTAGAAAGAATACTCTAATGCTTAACATTTGACCGTCATCATAATGGTACCACCTATCAACATTGTCAATCATAATTCTACTCAATGACAACTTAAAAATCAGATTATTTTGTGGCCTTTACAATGAATCCAAATTAATTCTTTGTAACAAAAATTAAATCCTTATACCATTCACATTTAAAAATAAAAAATACATTAATTATATCAAATTAAAAAAAAAATTAATACTTCTATTTTAAATTTTAATTTTTACTAAAAATATTTTAAATTTAATCATAAATGAAATAAAACTTTAAGTTACCCAAAGCCAAAATCCCCCCGCCAAAAAAATAAAACTCACTGAAAATAGCAAGTCTAGTGCACTTCCAGTTCCACTTCCTCTCATGCAAAATCATGCACACTTACTCATTTGACTTACTTTTTGAGTAAAGTGTTATTGTTTGAAACAAGCTTGCATCGTTAGCAATGTCATACAACACTAACATTATTATTAAAAAAAATTGGAAACCTTAAATTAAATTTCTGGTCAACGAAGCTACAGTTAAATAAATCCATAAGATTCTATGCATTTGAAGTAAGGGAATTGAGAGTTATAAAATAAATCTATAAGATTCTATGTATTTGAAGTAAGGGAATTGAGAGTTACAAAATGGTAAAAAGTAAATTTAAAGTTATAGTTTTAAAAGTTTATAAAAACCTTAGATTTAAGGTTATAAATTATATAAAATAATTTGGTGTTATTTTTAATATGTATTTATATGTACTTTATATTATTAAATATTTTATGTTAAAAAAAATTAAGTTTATTTTTTTACTTTAATTAAAAAAATATTATTTATTGAATAATTATACTTCAATTACCAAATATATTATCAACAAAATTTAAACCTAAAATTTTTATTCTAAATTCTATGAGACTTTTATATGAACAACTCTCGATAAATTTAGAATTGAACCATTAATGGATGCAGTACCAAATGAATTAATTTTTAAAGATTTTAAAACACATTGATTGCTCCAAAAATTTAAAGCAATTTTTTTTTCATATTTAAAGTACAAAAACAAATAACAAACAAATCACATTTAAATATATAATATAAATATCCGTTCATGTAAAGGAGTTGGAGAGCAAGTGGGTAGTTAAAACTCTCTAGTTATCGAGAGGCCCAGGTTCAAATCTCTCCCCTCACATGTTGCGGATATGTTGTATATAAAAGATTCGTCATCAAAAAAATATATAATATAAATTAATTTAAAAAGATAAGTTTATGTTGAGTGTTTGTAGTAAGTTGTTTTAGTTTACCGCTGCGAAGCCTAAACCAGCAATCTTCCTCGAAGCGTTTTTTTTGATATTCCTCAACGGCTTTGAACAGTTCGGAGATGTTGCCTTTGCCAAATCCTCCGCACCCGCCCTTTTGAGAGGGTTTCCCATTTTCGTCACTCACCATACATCCCCAGCGTTGAATTATCTCGATAAATACAGTGGGCCTACATACAAACACAAGTACAATTTCTCTAAATTCCACATTCTATGCGTCTAAATAAAATGAAAGCATAGATACATCTGAGTTTAATAATTAGAGATTATAGACAAACCAAAAAAAAATAACAATAATATGAGTTTATAAAAATAACGATAATTAATATAGGTTGACTAGAGATTTTCTACTATAACTATGGGTTGGTTGAGGGACAGAAACTATTTTTAAAATCCTTACTGTAGCTTGAAATCTGCTATTATAACTAAAAGGTGTATGACTAAAATCTAAAAATGATAGAGTTTGATTAAAATATTATAATATATATACATCAATGGACATGTACATGTTTGTTCGCGCATGTTAACTGAGGTGGCATTTTATTTAAAATTGAAAATATATTTAAAAATAATTCTAATGACGCAACACTTTGGACTGTTCAGATGCAAAGGAGAACTTTTCCATCGGCCTTTCCTTTCAAGTAATCTTGTTTTTAAATAGTTACACATTTTTTATAGAAGTTTTAATATTATAAACGAGTCATTAACATTTAATTCAAAAGGTTTGAAAATAAATGTTTTTACATTTAAATATAATCGATGGATTTTAGAATTTATTTTTTCAAAATATTATAAGCTCAATGTTTACAATTTATTTTTAGAGTTTATTTGTTGATTTTCCTTGTGAATTTATAAAGTTATTTGGAAAACATTAAATTTGTTCCTAAACCACTCAAATAAAAAGCTTATCATCAATTGGAGACCTATTACTTTGCTTAATGTCTCTTACAAGATTTTGGCTAAAACTTTAGCTCTTTATATTCGCAATATTCTCCGTATGATTTTCAGACGAGAGACAAGTTTCATTCAAGAGCGTTACATCTTGGATAATCTTATTGTTATCTAAGAAGGTTTAGAATGGGCTCGTCTCTCTGGCCAAAAATCCCTTTTCCTTAAACTGGACTTTGAGAAAGCTTATGATCGCGTTGAGTGGTCGTCTTTCATTCTTGTCATGCTTCAAGCTCTCAGTTTTGGCGCATTTTTTATTAGGATTGTCAATATGTTGTTTGTTGTTGCTTTATATTGTCTTACTATTAATAGACATAGCTCAGGGGATTTTAGATTATTTCGTTCTATTTTTCAGGGTTGTCTTTTGCCCCTTTGTTTTACATCCTTGCTGCTGAAGCTTTTGGTTATCTTCTTATCAATCAAACGTCTAAGGGGTGGATCAAAGGTATTCTTTTGCGTGACATGTCCATCCAACTTATTAATGGGCACTTTGCAAATGATTTTTTTCTCACTATCAATGAGGATGAGGTTTTAGTTTCAACTACTTTGGTTTGTTTGGACACATTTTGTAAGGCCTCGGGTTCCAACATCCAATGATCTAAGTATTTTTGTTTTTGCCTTGCTTCTTCTTCTGTGTCTGCTTGTCTTAGACATTTTTCATGGCATTGGCTTCAAAGGGATGGGCATTTTAAGTTCATGGTAATCCTCTTTGCTTTTGACAACTCACCCTCTGAACTCTGGCAGTATGTCATTGACAGAATTGAAAAGATGATTTTCTGTTGGGCCTCACATCCCCTTTCTCTTGCTAGCAAGTTTCAAGTTTGCACAAAGATTCTTGTTGCCACCCATGTTTATTACTCCTCTTGTTGGGCCCCTTCTAAGAATTCTTATAATAAGTTGGTTAGACTCAAGGATTTTTGTTGGGCCAAGGGGAAGAATTCACGTGGTTTTCATCGAGTTGCTTGGGATATTTGTTGCACACTCACTAATAAGGGAGGGATGGGCATCATTGACATTTACAAGCAAAGTATTTCTTTGTGTGCTAAGTGGGTGGTTAAAGCTATTGAAGGCCTTGAAGCCTGGAAGGTTTTGATTCACCATTGTATTTTTTCAGGGCTACCTTATAAGCGCAAAGCTTGGGCTAATATTGCCCTTCATACTCTCATAATTACTTTTGCTCCAATTAAGATTTAGGGTTCCTTTGTTGTTAAAAGTTTTTGGAGGGCTTTTAAGGTGATGAAACCTCATATTCAATGGATTGGTGATGGTTTTTGTAATGGTATTTCATTTAATTCTTAGAATATCTAGTAGTTTCCTATTCTATCTAACTCTTTAGTTCTTCTTGATGATATGTCATACATTAAAGGTTTGAGGCTGTTTCACAAGGGCATCTACTTTATTAAATATTTATTGCACTCTCGAGACTGAATTCCTTGATCTAATATCAAATAAAAATTTAATCTTTAGAATTCAAATCTTCCTTCTATTCTTAATATTCAAGAGCTTATGCTTGATGTCATGCTTCATAAGCTCAACCTTCAACCCTTGAGTGCTTGGTGGAGGGATTGGCGTTGGAATGTGGATACTCCTTTCAAGAACTACTCTTCTTCCTTGCTTTATCAGCTTCTTAGTCTTGTTTCCCCTGGTGTTGATAAACTTAATGAGAGATGGCAGACTCACTCTACCTCTTATACTTGGATTGCTCGTTTGAACCATATCTGGCAGTTTAACCTTAAACCCAAGATTACATTTTTTCTTTGGTCTCTTATTTTATGAAGGGCTTCCTATGGGAGAGAGAGTTAATAGGGTTGAACTTCCTAATCCTAAGTATTTGTCTTGTGGTCGTTTTGATACTTTTAAACATTTATTTTTGTTTTGCCCTCGTGCTTAGTTTCTAGTCAGTTTTCTATGCATGACAAGATTACGGTGTTTTCTACTATTATTGTTCAGATCCATTCGCAGGCTTCCAATTTGACTCATGAGTTGGTGCATTTGATAAATCTTATCAAGTATTGGCATGAGGTTTCATGCACTATTAGCAAGGTTTCACCTAACCTCCCTCTACCTCAAGGTCCCTCTGTTCCGGTGTAGTAGGTCGATGGTGTGATGTTTTCCAACCTCAAGTCATTCTGTCAGTGCCCACAACAGGGCTCGACCCTTTGCCTAGTTATGTTGTTTATTCACCCTTTTAAGGACTAGTTTTATTTTTGGCCTCGGGCCTCATCTTTATAGTATTGATTATTTGGATGGCCTTGCATCCTGAGCTATGATTTTTCCAGCTCCCTTTTATTGTAACTTCTCTTATTTGTATTGAATATAATTGTTGGTTCCAATAAAACTACATTAAGCTAATAAGTTGAATAATAATAAAACCCTTGTACACATAAAAAATTAATTTTATATATATATATATATATATATATATATATATATCACTTAAATTAGTTTTAAAAATAATAAGGTATTTACATATAAACGAAATTGTGTTTTAAGATATATAAAATTTAAGTTAAAAAATACAAGTAATATAGTGGGATGTGAATATAAAATATTTGATGGAGGTCTATTATGTGTGAAAGGGTATGAAATTACAGTTAAAGTATTTATGTTTTTCTTAATATATATATATATATATATATATATATATATATATATTAAAAGTAAAAAGTAGGAAGTAAAATAGTTTTTAAAGTTCAAAAGCCCATAACAATTTTTATAGATGGTTTTATTTATTCAATATATTTATTTGACCAAACTACGGTTACCAAAGTTATGGTATACAACTCTACTTTCCATTGGATTTAAACCTTCAACCTTCTATTTAGAGTTCCAAAGTCTTTCCATTATTTTCACACATAAGTTATATACATATGCACATACATATGTATATACATACATGTATATATGCATGACAAGGTAAGGTCAAGGGTTCACATGTAACATCACATCTTCCCCATAGATATATATAAAGATTTTGCGTGAACTTGTGTTAATTATAAGATTGTATATGTGCATAGTGTGCAAGTGTGAGGATATAATAGGAGGTACACAGAGTGTAAAGATGCAAGAATATAAATATGTTTAAAGTGTAATACATATATACTAATACTCACCATAAATAGACATCCCTCCATAAGAGTCCAAAATTATGGATAATGCACCCAAAATATATTGGTTTATTTTCTATTATTATTCTTAAGTATAATTGATTACTAATTATAATATTTAAATTATTTAAAAGAAAATCCAAACTAAATATATTGAGGAAAAGTTGTGTACAAAAGCAATCTCAAAATTTTCAATGTTTTCTTACATAAACTACTTTTTCCTTGGAACCTAAGGGTAGGAGAGTGTAGAGAACCCTATGATTGGATATTGTAAAGGAGTTAATTTGTAAAATGAGCACTAATTACTAACTTTACAAGTGATGGAAACTCTCGTCCTCCTACATATAGGACAAGGGTGGACTAACTTTGTTAGTCCTTGTAGGATAATGACAAACCATATTGGTCAATGGTTTTGTTTCCCCTTCTTCACCCAATTGTCATGTTTCTCCCATTTTTCCTTATTGTTTTTGCTCACTAACTTTTTCAAAAATTTAAAATAAATGATAGAGGTGTGATTAAGGGACATGTTTGGATGTGTCCCCCAAAGCATGTATTCTAAAGATCAAATATGTCACGATAGCTACATTAAGTGGTGATCATAGTCGTTGATCAATTTTTAGGGCTTTTGATGTATGCTCACAATACTAGCATGTTTTTATATCTAGGGTTAATATGACACATAATTTTAGCTAGCAATTATGATTTTATAGCTTTGACAAGAGTGTAATCTAGTCATAAACCTAAAAAGATAAATTTATGTTCATCTGCTATAAATAACCATTTTATTTTCTCATTTACTAATCATACATCTAATTAACATACATTCATATTTATCAATAATTGTTACTACTAATACTACTTTCAACTTACATTTATGACCTTTGTTGCTTCTGATCAGGAGAACAAATGAAAGGTCATCTACAAAAGTGTGGAAGGACCTCCAGATAAAACCATCGCTTCAAAGCAATCAACACTTGTTGGAATAGAGTATGGAGGATAAATGGAGTAAGGTTTGTGTTTTCCAAATTTTGGGTGAAATCCATCGAAGTTGGGTGAATGTGGATGGCTCCATGACATACGTCTTGGAAAGAGATTTTCGAAATTTTTTGAATCGCTCAAAATGGACAACCGAGGCCAAATTTATGATCAAGTTACTAAACTCTAAAGTCTTAGAATGTGTGCTTTGACATTGCTCAAAAATGCTTACAAGGGCATCTTTAAAAGGCCATGAATTATTTGTTATTAGGCCAAATTGGATGAAACTAGTACCGTTAGAAATCTAGTTTCTAGGAGCATATTTCTTGATTACTTTTGTAAAAAATAGGGATCATTATAAAAAGTTATGATAGTCATAAAAGGGCTATTCAAAAGTATAGAGAATTGGCTATAACTTCTAGAATTAAAGTGCTCTAGTGCTCCAAGTGGTACTCTTGTATAGGTAATTTAAAGACGCTTCCAACGAGTATATGTAGAGATCAATCGAAGTAGTGTAATGAAATTTATGTCTAAAATACACCTAAAGGTATGTTACATACGAGTTTGCAAGTGAGTGAACAAGTAAATACCAACACTCATTTAAGAAAAGGGGTTGGTTGTAAATACCAACACTCATTTAAGAAAAGGGGATGGTTATAAATACCAACACTCATTTAAGAAAAAGGGTTGGTTATAAATAACAATACATTGTGAGGGTTTGAGGGCTACATCTACATTGGGAGAACCAAGTGACAGAGGAGAAAAGGCAAGAGAAAATATTGGGGAGAACAATCTAAAGAATGCAACCAACTAAATATCAGTAAGAATCTATATCATTTTTGAATCCTAATAATAATCTATCCAATTTATTTGGGTCGTGGTTTTACCCATTTTGGGGTTTCCATGTAAAAATATTGTGTCCTCTTACAATTTATGATTGTGTGTGTGATTTTATTTTTGTAATATCTGAGTTTTAATTCTAATTTTATAAGTAGATCAACTATCGCATACAACCTAAAGCATAAATTCACATACAATATAAATCATAAATTCTAAGCATAGATATATTTAACTAATCTAAGATGAAGGATTAAGCAAAATATTTTATTTGTTTGAGAAAAGAGTCAAGTTTTGGCTCTTTACATATCAAGTTTGGTATCAAAGCAAATTTTTTTGAAGAACTGTGTATGCAAGGTAAAAGATCTCAAGGAAAGGACTTAGCCCCATATAACCCAAATATTGGGAGAAGAAGGATCAGATATAAGAAAATGGTAGATAAATCAAAACCTAACTCTTCGACAATGTCTAGCAAGGAATTCCATAGAATATTTCTTGAAATAGAAGACACTCTCCAAATCTTGATGGAGATGATGCTTTCTAAAGAAGAAAGAAAATCAAGGAAGGGAAGGAAGAAATCAGATTCAGAATTTTAAATTAAGTCTAGTGCTTCCAATGGTGAGAAAGAAAATGAGGTTGAAGGATCCCACTCCAAATAGCTTGAGAATGTTTCATCACAATCCTTGAAAATATATCCATTTAAAATGGAGGTCAGAATTTATATTCCAACCTATGAAGTGGAGTTAGATCTTAAAAAAATAGCTGGGTGGCTGAAGAAATTGGAGGTTTACTTTAGTACTAAGTCTTATATAGAGGTGCAACAAATCAAATTTTATAGATTGAAATTGGGTGGCCATGCTCTCACATGGTGAGAGGTACACTCAACTGGATTAACAAGAAATCAATATACAACTATAGAACCATGGACAAAATTTGTGAAGACTATAAGAGCTCATTTTTATCCTATTGGCTATCAAGAGAAGATGGAGGAGATATGGCTATTTTTGAGACATAGGGCCAAACTATCCAAGAATACACCACAATTCTAAAAACAAGCTGTGTTAATGGGCATTAATCTTCAAGATCCTCAAAAGTTTTAAAAATATAAGTGTGGCTTATCTTATCAGATCAGGATAAAACTAGCATTATTTGATGCCAAGGACATTGATGAGGTATTCATTAAAGTCATATACTTGGAAATGAGGACCAAGAAGCCAATAAAGGATAATATGGCATCAACTTCATCTAACAAGCCTATAGAAAAAACCAAGGGTTCTAGTAGTAAAGGTAAGAAAGAATCAGGGGCTGCCACCACTAAATCACAAAAGGGTGAAAATAATTGCAAGGAATGTAATATTGACACTCATTCAAGTGAGGAATTTTGGAAGCTACACCCTGAAAAGAGGTCAAAATGGTGGAACAAGGGAAAGAAAAAATATAATAATTCTACCAAAAAGGTCGAGTAGGAGGAAGAATGGTATATTGAGGAAGAGGTTGAAGGAAAGGTAGTGTGTGCTTCCATAATTAATCCTTTAAGGTAGGAGCAAACCTCTAAGAAGGAGAAACAAACTTTAGAGGCCAAGAAAGAGGAATTATTTTAGGTCTACATACAAGTGCACAGGATGAAAGTTACAACATTGTTTGACAATGGATCCCAAAGAAATTTAATTTTTGAGGATCTAGTGAAGCATCTAGGATTGAAGGTTGTGGATCATCTACAATCGTACCCATTGGGATGGGTGCAGAAGGATGTGGAGCTATAGGTAACCAAGCAATGTAATTTGCAATTTTCTATCAAAAATAAATTCCATGAAGCAATTACTTGTGATGTAGTACCTCTTGATACCCATGTGTTGTAGGTGAGTTGGAGAGGGTAGGGCAATCCTCCAAGGAAGGTCTCTGGTTCAAATCTCCACCCTACCAAAATTCACATTAGATACCCAAAATCCAGTTGATAATGTTGATGCAATCAGGTTTGGGCACGACTCCTGAGTGATTTTGACGGTGTAGAACCCCCTGATCATGGTTTCTCAGACCAAGGTGGCCCCGCAAAGGGTTTTTCGCTAAATTCAAAAAATATAGTACCTCTTGATATTTTCCAAGTAATTTATGGTAGCCCATATTTATGGGAAAGAGATTCTTTCTTTAAGTGGAGGTGCGATGTTTGGGAGTTGAAGAAAGGTGGAATCACATATGTGATTAATCCTAGAGGGTTGGAAAATAAATTCCAGCTTGTGATAGCGTAGCACGCCAAGAATTTGGTGAATGTAAGGAAGATATTCATGCTATTGATGATAAGGGGCACAAATAATAACATGCAGTTCAGTAAGGAGGTGGAAGCAACCAATTATACTCCCTAACAAAAGAAAAAAATGGAGGGATTGTTGTAAATATTTAGCCGACTGATGCCAAAACCAAAAGGCTTACCACTAAAGAGAGAAGTGGAGCATGAAATTCAACTCTTACTTGATTCACCTCTACCTAATATTGGACTGTATAGGCAGTCTATAATTGAGTCAAATGAGATGAAAAATAGAACAAGGAAAATCCAATGAGGATTTTCATATGGAAAATTACGTGTTTTTCAAAGGGAAAAAATTATGTGTGCCCAAGGGAGACAAACGCTTACAACTTATAAGGGAATTTCACACATCACTAGTTTTTGGTAGTTTTTGCGTGCACAAAATAGTAGATAACCTACAACGATGTGTTTACTAGCCCAATATGCAAAATAATGTGTCTAACTATATCTGTGGATGTGCAAATTATAGCATAAATAAACCTAAAAACCATAAATTAGGACCATACACACCTTTACCAGTTCCTAATCGACCATGGGAGAGCATTTTAATGGACTTCTTGGGTGGATTTCCAACCACTTAGAGAGGTAATGATTATATGTTTGTTATAGTGGATAGATTTAGTAAAATGGCAATTGTTATGCCTTGTAAGAAAACTGTTACAATAGAAGATACAACCAAACTATTTTTTTAACATATTTTTGTTCATTTTGGATTGCCTAAGAGTATCATTTCAGATAGAGATACTCGCTTTCTTAGTAAATTTTGACTTGCATTATGGGGTATTTTGGACACTAATCTTAATAGATCAACAATATTTCATCCATAAACGGATGGACAAACAAAGGTGGTCAACAAGACAATTATGCACTTATTGAGGGGCTATAATCAATAAAATCTAAAAATATGGGATGACAGTCTAGCATATGTCCAATACCGCTCCAACTGGGTAATACATTTATCTACAAGATTATCACCATTTGAGGTGTGTTATGGGTTTCTACCTCATTCACATTTTGATGGAGCCTTTGAGAGTGGGCAAGATCTAAATAGCTCATAATCGAAAGGAGAGAAAGCATTGAAGTTCATTCAACATATTCAGTTGATACAACTGAATAAAGAGAAGAAATTAAAGTAAACTTAGCGACACTATAAGGAACACGATGAAAAATATAGGTTATCTAATTATTTCCAAGTGGGAGATCTTATATGGTTACATTTAAGCTAGGAATGATTGAAGGGAGAAGGTAAGAAATTAAGCCTATCAGATATGGGCCATTTAAAATTTTATGCTAGGTTGGACCAAATGCCTTCCAATTCGTACTGCCAATGTATCGCCCAAATTTTTTGCACCCTTACCTTCGGGCTAAAGGATCCGTGCCCTGGAAGGGGGATGCGAGAAGGATGGGACAATACCTCGGACGGAGAGGCCCTTTGAAGGTCGCGCCTCTCGGGGGAGGGGTATAAGGGTGAATTTTTGATGGATGGTGGGGTTCACCAGGAAACTTTGAGTGGCAGTTTCGTGCCTAGGTTGAGAATGGGTTTGATGTGTTCATTTTATATTCAATCATTCATATTCCTAGGTTGGCCAAAATGAATCTAAGCTATTCTATATGAAATTTTGGGTTTATATGAAGACAAAAAACATGAATGAATCCTAAATACAGAGACTATGTGAAATGGAGAGGAATACACCTGATTCCTGATGTCTGATGAAGATTCTGAAGCTTGTAGGAGTCCAGATCATCCCGGATATGACAGGATCATCTGTAATTGTACAGAATCATCCCAAATCATAGGCGATCATCTGAGATCAGACAAGATCATCGACGACCTAACGAATTCGTCAAAAACCTACAATCATGGAAACAGACACCAAAAACCAAAAATGCAATTGCAAGAATGATGCAAAATGATAGAAATAATAGTATAGATGCTTAAATAATAAATCCAGATAGCAAATCAAATGGGAAGCACTATTTTAATAACTTATTTTAAATTTTATCATGCAAATATGCTAAATGAGGTGAACTCCAGGATGCAGAACAGAAATAAATCAATCTAATGCACAATTAAATAAGAAAGAAAGGTAGAAAATGCAAACTCAGGGCTCTGGTTGCCCCCAATCTGAACTACAGTCAAAATCATCTACGATCGTACGAGATCATCGCCGATCTCGACAGGATCGTCCGAAATCGTGTTGGATCACCTGCGACGATCCGAGCTTCCTCCGGCTGAAACACAGTAAAAACCTGCAATAAAATCTGAAAATACAAATGCAAATGATGGGGGCGAGGATGTTCTAATACAACAAAAAACTAGAGTTGCAGGGAAATGATCAGCCAGGGGGATAAACTGGGAAAATCCCAAGTTTATATAGGATTAGGGGGAGGTTAGGAGGTTGGGGATCATCCCAATCTGGGAGATCTCCAACGTAGGAATCTCCAACCGCGCAGACACGCTTCTGCCCGAGTTGGAGAGGTTGTTGAAATAGAGGCTAATTATGAAAATTTGGTTTTGGGACGAAATCGTCTGGACGTTCTGTTCTAGACGAATTCGTCCGATTTGGGACGATATCGTCAGATCGACGACGATATCGTCCAACGGTCAAAACAAATTCTAAAAATGGCACGAAAAATGAGGTGAGCGGTTAACGAGCGGTTTCGGGGTTAAAATTCAAATTTTTATCTTTTTACTGATGGTTTAACTGCGCCAATTTTAGGGTGCTACATTTTGCCCCCTCTTTAGCAAATTTTTTGAAGAAAATGCGTTAAAGACGAGTTCTTCATGCTTTACGAGAAAGCAAAAATTTATTCCATTTTTTAGACGATGATTCTAGGTCGAATCGTACAACTGCTTGCTATGGTGCCCCCTCCGAGTTTTTACCCAAATCGAACGTTTGAGGTAAAAGCGCGAAAAAGCAAAATTAAAAAAAATGTTGTTTTTAAATAAAAATAGGAAAAATAGGGTAAAACCCTAATTCATTTTTACTGTTCACTTTCACTGTTTCAGAGCTCTACAGGCGAAATGGTGGAAACAACACACAGATCGACAGAGGTCCGACGCGGGTTGCGGGTAAGGATCTAAACCTAGTGTATTATGTTTTTAGCTTGATTTGTTTAATTTTTTAGTTGAATTTTAATTGTTTTTGGGCATCACGGCCATTTTTAGGCCGTCGACGACGTCGAGATGAAATCGTCCCAATTCTATCGAAATCGTCCCTAGATCATCGATTTCGTCTAAGGACGAAATCGAAGAAATAGGGGCGATCCCGTCCAATAAGGGACGATTCCCAAATTGACGAATCGGAGACGATTTCATCCTATTAAGGATGATTTTGCTAAATTTGGTACGATATCGTCCAATAATGGGCGATATCATATTTTTATGAGATGAAATTGATTTTAATCGATTTTAATGATTATGTACTAATGATTTTTGTTGTTTTATTGTTTATTTTGTAGAGGGGATTACTAAAGAGTCAGGAATGGAAATACGGGGGGCTCAGAGATGATGTAGCCATGCTCGATCAGGCCGAGCGAGACAGGCTAGCGGAGGTTGGACTACAGCATGTGGCAGAGATGCCACAAATTCCTATGGACATGGGGCTACTGACAGCCCTAGCAGAGAGATGGTATCCGGGATCATCCTACTTTTGACTATCGATAGGGGAGATGGCTCCCACTCTAGAGGATGTATGGAGGATCTTGAGGATCCCCATACATGGGTGATTCATGACTCCTTCGGCCAATCAGGGCCATGCTATGATGAGACTGTGCACGGACCCGAGCTTCACCCTAGAGAAGGGCGGAGTGAACATCGAGGCATTGAGGCAGATGCCTGGGGCATCTCGATTGACTCAAGTTTTGGTAGGGGTGGTGGGTGGCCTACTTCTATGCCACCAGAGTGGATGCAGGTTACCGTGGCTCCTCTCAGATGTGGTCTACGACATGAGAGACCATGGTTATAGGTTTGCTTGGGGCAGTTTTGTACTATGCCGCTTGTATAGGATCCTCTACGGGGTCGTATACAAGGGAGGTCGATGTCTGGTACTGACATCACTACTACAAGTTTGGTGTTGGGAGCACATTGTGGTACGGAGGCCGATAGGGCTTCCACTGATAGGAGTTGATCGAGAGAGACCCCAAGTTTTCTATTGGTGGCTCTAGAGAGGGTCACAACGATGGATAGATCTATCGATGTCTCGGAGGTTGCTAGATGACCTCATCCTAGATCAGATCACCTAGAGGCCATGGAGAGAGCATCCAGGGTGGGGAGAGGATGGACAGGAGTTGGCTCACATCAAGCGAGTCTTCTGGTTGAGGATGGAGTGGGGAGAGGTAGAGCTCCATCGCTACGACCAAGTTTTGAGGTAGTTCGGTCTATAATAGGGGATCCCTTCTCTTAGGGATTACGAGTACTCTCGGACTATCCGGGATAATACTACACTGAGCGGGGCTCTAGACATGCAGCGGTTCTGGAGTCAGGATGCTGATGATGCCCCCATTCAGCTAGTGGATGGGGATGATGCTGGAGTAGCAGACGGATATGATGCCTGGTATATAGGCATCCACCCTCCTCGGATGATGAGGGCATAGGGTTCGATGCACGCTATTGTGCAATGGATGGGGAGGCGGTGCCAGGCTACCATCGATGCAACGAGGAGTCATAGAGGGAGGGATCAACGATGGCCTCCTCAGGAGAGATGTTAAAGAGTGCCACAAGCTTCGGAGAGACCGTAGTAGCTAGAGAGGAGGGAGGAGGGACTCCCTTCTCAGTAGAGGGAGAGGCCACCATCGCCCGATAAGGGCAAGGGTGTCGAGGTGGGGGAGAGCAGCGAGATGGTGGCTCTTCGAGCGGAGAATGCCCACCTACGAGCTCAGGTGCAGATGCTACAGGATGAGGCTACATGACTCAGGGCTCGGAGCGAGAGGGCGAGCATGCGGGAGCTGGCATGGGCTATTGCTCAGACCACGTTCTATCAGGGAGTATACTTCCAGCTGGTTCTAGAGGGCTAGAGGATACAGCTGCCAGCCGGCATTGCGGAGCCGGTCAGGATGGGGTCATCGAGGACATCCTCACGATCGACGTCGAGGACCCATGACATAGGATGGACTATGATGGGACCACCTCCTCCACCTCAGGGTGGGAGAGGAGATGAGGCTGAGAGCTCGAGGGCTTCTCGAGACTAGCTGCACATTGACTATAGACTGTATATTTTTGAGAGGATTGAGTATGCCAGGGTATAGATTGTGGCATACCAATCCGTTTTGATATGATGTACATATATTTCTTGATATATATATATATATATATATATATATATATATATTCTCTTTGTGATATGACTTGTGCATATGTTTTATGATGCTTTAATATTTTAATTGTTGATTGATTATTCATGTAATTATGTCATTGAAAATATTATAATTTTATGTCATGCCATAAAATTTAAATGAAATAATCTGATGTAAACAAATTGGTTGTTGTGGTGTGATTTGATGAAAAAATAAAGTGACTTCTAACAATAATTTCAAAGGACATTGTCATTGTTACATGACCATTTCATGGAGTCGCCGCTCGCTAGGTCATTAAGCTAATCCCAGTAGAGAAATATTGCTAAAAGTAAAAGGGTGCTTAAGAGACTTTCTTAAGACTTTTGTGATGTGATGATGAAAATTGATGATGGTGATGATTTGTTTTCAGATTTCCATGAAAATATTATGCATGAAATATTAAAAATATGATTTTTTCTAGGCATAAAATTCCTAAGTGTGATAGAAATTTGAACAATTGCCTAGGAATTATACCATCGTCGCAAAAAACTGAATGTTGACATAATGAAATGAAATAGAAAAGGTTTTCGTTCTTTTTAAAGCACAATTGTGTAACATAATGATTTAAGCCATATGCTTTTATGGATTAAATAAATGGGAAATAAAATTATAACGATGGCTTGCGCTAGGCATAGAATTTTAGGTATAGACTTATACCATCATCACGAAATCCAAAGAAGAAATTGATATAATAGTTTTATTGCATAGTTGATTTTTGATTTTGAGATAAACAGAAAGTATAAGATGAAGACTTGCACTAGGCATAAAATTCCAATTTAGGTTTAGGAACTATACCATCGTTGCGAAAGTCGAAAATATATAGATGTGACTTTATTGCTAGATTTTTGAACATGTTTTGAAAGAAATTTTGGATTTTGAAAAGAAAGGTATTTAATTGTTTTTATGCTAAGCCAATATTCTCAAGTAATAAAATCAAATTATTCCAGAAGATTTGCATAAATATTTTAAATTATCTCAAAGACAAAATTTAGATTTATAAGGAACCCCGTGTGCATATGTGAGTTCATTGCCGATCTTGATCTATCATAATGATACAAAATCTCTCAAACACAAATGTGTGTGCAATTGTATTGTTCATTTACCAATTTTGAGCAAGATAATTTGATACAAGTAATTTGAATTAACCAAATGAGTGTTCGTTGACCATGATTTATATGCATATAACCGTACCAAACTACTATGTAAGTCAGGTCATCAAGAGCTAGCTGATCCATAAGCAGACATAGGTCTATACAAAAGAAGGTCGCTAATGTAATAGACATATCACCATGCTAGGAGTTACCCAAGGCCAAGCGGGTTGGGCACAAACCACCTGTTATGGGGCTTACCTCATAGTTTTTGAATAATTGAGAATTCCAGGGATTCAAGCTCATTCACCCTTCTTTTCTTTTCAAAGGGTAGGGGAAGGGATTTTATTGCTTTTTGCTTTTTCTTTTCTTTTCTCTTTTTTTTTTTGTATTTTTGCTTGATACTGAGATAATGCTGAAATATTGTTGAGATGGTACAAAATGCTACTGAAATAATGCTTCTTTTTCTCATGATTTTTTTTTCTTCCTATACTAGGGATACTTGCTCGGATTGGTTGTAGAGCAAGGGATTTTTATTTTGGGCAGGGGTGAGCTTGTCCTTTTGTCAATTCTCAAAGATTCTAGACCATGTGCATGATAGGATAGCAGGGGAAACTTTTCGCTCAAGAGACCACTTCTACTATGTAGCATCATTTTGGAATTTGCAATGAAATCATTTTAATGTGAAAAGGTATACTTGGTTCAAGTAAATAACAAGATCAGTTCTCTATGCTCAAAACTTTATTTAATTCAACTGTGGACTTTGATATAAGAGAGATTAATAATCATACCAAATAAGATCAAGATATTTATTCATGTGAGTGTGAAAGTGAGGGATTCCAAATAAATGCTAATTTATCCAAAACAACTGAAAATATAACTGCAATACTTCAAGAATTGACAGGTGCAAAAATAAAAGATGTTTTTGAAGATTTTGATGATTTTGATTTTTTTAGATTTTGATTTTGATTTATGAATTGAGAGAATACATAATATGACTATTTTTGAAATTTTTATATGAATTTACTAAGAATGAGACAAGATGTACAATATATACAGTGACGAAATTACCAGAATTATGCGTAATAGCGCTTAAGATGCATAATGTTCATAGGTTCTTTAAGATATTTACCATCTAAGGTAGCTAATCTGTATGCTCCCGATCCAAATTTAGCAGTGATGATATATGGCCCAAGCCAGTTAGGTTCAAATTTACCTTTAAGGTCTTTAGTTGCATTAGTATTTTTTTTATTTTCTTTTAAGATGAGGTCATCGATCTCAAAGGATCGGTGATGAACTTTCTTAAGATATGCTCGTTTGAGCTTGTTCTGGTAGGCTCGAAGATGCTCCAAAGCATTGATGCGCTTCTCATCTAGGAGTTCTAGTTGACTAAATCTGCCAGCATGATATTCATCTCCTACTTCAGTATCTTGAAGTAGCAGAGCCAAAGAAGGAACTTCTAATTCAAAGGGAAAAACAGCTTCAGCGCCATAAACCAAAACAAAAGGTGAAGTGCCCGTGGGAGTACGAACGCTAGTTCGATAAGCCCACAAAGCAGGATATAATTGAATGTGCCAATCTCGGCCAGATTTATTGACCAGTATTTTGAGGATTTTAATTAATGTTTTATTAGATGCTTCCGCTTGGCCATTACCCTGAGGATAATAGGGAGTGGACCAACGATGTTGAATTTTATATTTTTGACATAGTTTCTTTACATATTTATTTTTGAAACAAGTTCCATTATCCGAGATGAGATTTGCAAGAATTCCGAACCTACAAATAATTTGATTAAAAATAAATTTGGAAACTTGAGTTCCAGTGCAAGAAGCTAAGGGCATAGCTTCAACCCACTTCGTAAAATACTCGATGGTGGTTATGATGAATTTGTGTCCATCAGATGACACAGGATTGATTTTTCCAATAATGTCTAAGCCCCATTTTGAAAAGGGCCAAGGAGATGAAATAGCCTCGTAGTTCTTGTGCGGGCGCATGGACAAGGTCGAGCATGTTTCTGGCACTTGTCGCAATGGCGCACGTAATCATGTGCATCATTCTCCATGGTAGGCCAAAAATATCCTATCCTAAGGAGCTTCTTAGCAATGGCGCTACCACTAAAGTGTCCCCCACAAGATCCATCGTGGGCTTCACTCAAAGCTGATCTAGACTCTTCTAGATTCAAACATCTCGATAGGATACCTTCAAAAGATCTCCTATATAAGGTATTGCCAATTATGATGAAGCGACTTGCTCGTCTACGCAATAACCGATGTTGGTTTCTATTAAAACCTTCAGGGAAGGTTCCATTGTGAAGAAAATTGAGGATGTCAGTGTACCAAAGTTCAGGAGTGGTTTCGTTGATTAGAAACACGTCCAAAGGTTCCAAGCATGATTTAATTGAAGCGGGTTCTTGGAGTCGATGAATAATGATGGTAGCATATTCATCATCTAACTCCAAGGGTAAAAGAGATGCAACTACGGCCATAGCATCAACCGCACGATTGCTAGTTCGAGGAATAGCTTCCAAGGTAACTTGATCAAATAAAGATATTAATTGCAATACATATGCTTTATATGGGCACAATTTATCATCTCTGGTCTGATAAACATCATTAATTTGATTTATAACAAGTTGAGAATCATCAAAAACTAATAGATTTTTAATTTTTAGTGCCATGGCAGCTCGTAATCCAAGGATTAGAGCCTCATATTCAACAGTGTTATTAGTACAGGCAAACGTTAATTTAAAGGATAGAGGTATGAGGTGTTTCTATGGAGATATCAAAATAATACCTGCACCAACCCCACTCATGCATCGGGCTCCATCAAAGTATAAGGACCATTGCTCTGAATGATCTACCTCTAATTTAAGGCATTCGTCAGGAAACTCAATGACGAGGGGATGGGTGGATGCTAAGGGTGCAACAACTAATTGATCTGCTATGATTTGACCCTTAATAAACTTCTGTCCTATAAACGTGAGTTCAAACTCGCTTAGCGCAAGAACCCACTTTGTTGTGCGACCAGATAAATAAGGTCGACTCATGAGATACCGTAAGGGATCGGATTTAGCAATAACGTATGTTTTTTGACTGAGCATATAATGGCATAGTTTCTGTGTAGAAAATATGACTGCTAGACATAACTTCTCTAATGTTGTGTAGCGGGTTTCATAACTAATTAATGTTCTGCTAATGTAATAATTAGCACGCTCTCTTTTCTCATCATCAAGTTGAGCTAACATAGCTCCTAAAGCAAAATCTGAAGCAAAAATATACAAGATAAATGGGCGATCAGGTCTAGGTGGTGAAAGTATAGGTGGGTTAAGAAGATATTGTTTGAGGAGTTCAAATGCTTCCTGACATTCGTTGTCCCAATGGAAAGAGACATCCTTCTTAAGAAGCTTAAGAAAGGGTCCAGTTTTATCCGCCAGCTTATCGATGAAGCGACGGATGGCTTGAAGCTTACCTTGTAGACTCCGTAATTCAGATATATTTGTGGGTGCGGGCATATCAGTGATAGCCGCAATCTTGAGAGGGTCAATTTTGATGCCACGTAAAGAAACTATAACCCCCAATAATTTATCGGACTTAACTCCGAATATACATTTGGTTGGATTCAATCGGATAAGATATTCCCTTAACCGATTAAATACTTTTCTCAAGTCATCTAAATGGTCATCTTCTTCAGTAGAACGAGCTATAATGTCATCTACATAATCATGTAGTATATCATGCATCATATCATGAAAGATATAAGTCATGGCTCATTGATAGGTTGCACCTGCATTCTTTAAACCGAATGGCATCACTTTCCAACAAAAGGTCCCCCAAGGGGTAATAAAGGTTGTTTTAGCCTGATCTTCAGGAGCTATCCTGATCTGATTATAACCAGAAAATCCATCCATTAAGGATATCATTCCACTCCCAATAGTAAAATCAATGATCTGATCCATATTGGGAAGGGGAAAATCATCTTTAGGGCATGCAACATTAATATCTCTAAAGTCTGTACAAACCCTAACCTTAGTAGCTTCTTTCTTAGTTACTTGGAACTACATTCGAGATCCATTCAGCATAATCAATGGCTTGTATAAAAATAACATTCAGGAGTTTTTCTAACTCTCCTTTGACTAGTAAGGCCACTTTAGGATGCATTTTTCTAAGTTTCTGTTTAACAGGTTTAGCATCCGGATGGACTACTAGGTGATGCATAACTACAGAAGGGTCTAAACTTGGCATATCTTCATATGTCCAAGCAAAGACATCTTCATATTCTTTAAGAAATGCAATGTATTTATCCTATTTTTCTTGACTCAATTCTGATCCGATGTTGATTATGTGAGGGTTATCCTCGGTTCCAATGTTAATTTTTATGACATTTTCTACTTCCATGTGTAGATCTCTCTCAAAATTAGGTGGGGTGGGTGAAACACCCAATTATTATAATTCTTCCAAGGTTAGCTTGGATAATTCGTCTTGAGGAGTCATGGCCTCAAGCTGGGCTATAGTAGGTATAGAGCCATCAAAATAAAATCCATTATGTAATAATTCCTCAATGGAGACATCATGGAAGATATCTCCCTCCAACTCATCGTCGGATTCAACGATCATCTCAGGATAAGCTATAGATAGCATATTACATGTGAATGGCTTATTAATTAAATGCAAAACATCGCGTTCATCTAAATAATCTTGGTAACATATAAGATGGTCATCATCCTCGAATGGCTGACCCTTACTAGAAAATAGGCCCACACCACATCGGGCGGGCCACGGCTCTACCTCAAAAGGTTCTTTCATACCATTCTGGAAAGGTCCCAAACCTTTCCCTTTATATCCCAATTTAAGCATTATAGGTTTGGCTTTAGTATACTCATTAGTAAAATAACATCGAGCATATCCATCATAATGAGTTCTGATGTTTCTGGGTATTCTACCCCAGTCATATCCCTTATAAATAAAGGCACAACTCCCGACTTGGTAAATACTTCCCATAGGTTGTGGGAGGCCCAAGGTATGAGGAGATGGTGGCAATTTATTTAAAACAAGGGAATCTTGCATAGAAACATTCGTTTCTTCTGATATAAGAATTTTAGATAGATCGGGTAAGAGCTCGTCAGTAAGAGCATAAGAGGTAGAAGGAATATTTCCTACGTCTTCTGATGTGGAGAATATGCATTTGGTGGATATAGATGGTGTAGAGGTGTCAATAGATGGGTCTATTATAGGTATAGAAGTTATAGGAGTAGAACAAGAGACATTGGTTGTGGGATTAGGATCTTTCTTAGGTCCTAATGCGGTTTGTTCAGAAGATGGTTGAGCTATATGTGAAGGTGCATCTGATGGAGAAGAAGTAGATGACATTGTGGGTGTGAGTTTCACATGTTTAGATGGATAATGAGAATTAGGATGTGTGGATGACAGTGTGGGGTAAAATTGAACTCCAATAGGTTCTGCCAAAGCACACATATCAAAGGGTCTTGGATCACCATGAATGGTAACCAACTGATTCTTAAATTTGAATTTAACACATTGATGTAAAGTTGAGGGAACAGCTCACATCGCGTTGATCCAAGGGTGACCCAAGAGTATATTGTATGATGCAGGGCAATGTACAATAAACACGATCGTATCCAAGGTTCTTGGACCAACTTGCAATGGAATGGTAATAACTCCACACGTTTCTTGTGTTTCGTCATTGAAAGATTTTATGATCATATCAGTTCTTTTCATTTCATCACTTCTAAACCCAAATATTTGGTAGAAGTCAAAAGTGCAAATATTTAAAGATGAACCATTATCAATCAAAACTCGTTTGACTGCTACATCTCCAATTAAGGCGGTAATATATAAGGGGTTATCTTTATGTAAACTATGTTGTGGTATGTCTCTATCCCGAAAGTCAATACAATCAACTTCATGAGTTATTATAGTATTGGCCATGGCTTGAGGTTGAATGTCTTGTGGTACCATCATCTGGCTTAATGTGAGCATTAATTCATCTCTATGTGTGGGAGAAGATCTTAAGAGGTCCAAAAGGGAAATTCTAGTTGTAATATTTGATAATTGTTCATTAATATTATAAGGAGGTTTAGGTTGAACATTAGGTGCATGATTCCCTTTATTAGGAACCTTCAAAACAAATGGAGTTGATCCACCATTCTGAATTTGATCTTGTTGAGAATTTTGAGCCTGTTGTCTAGTAACAACTCCGATGGTACCCACAATATTATTCTGTGGATGATGAATGGGTCTTGGTCTAGCGTTTATAGCTAACTCATTAGAAAGTAATTGGTGGGATGATGGTCTAGTAGTGACTCTTCTTGGAAATGGTTCTTCTGGAACCATATGACTTGTGATAGGGTGAATAGTATCTGATTCATCTTCAGAGCTATTCGATTGATTTGATGTGATTTCCATATCACTCTCAGTCTCATATTCTGTATCACTAAGATCAGGTATCTACATATTATATAGAGGCCTGGTTGTAACCACGGATAAAGTTGTGTCAAAGGTTTCCAGATCATGAACAGGTAAATGCCCACTAATAGTTCCTACATATCGGGCAGGAGGAGGAACATTATGATGTTCAATTTGATTAGCCACCTCCTTACCATGTTTTGGTAAAGGATGTTGAAAGATGTCTAATGACTGATTGGCATTCTGATTCTGGTTTTGTGTGGTGTTCTGTTGAGTGTTATTAGGAGGATTTTTCTTAGGTTGAAAGGCTTGTACCTCCATCTCATTGTTATCAATCAAGTCCTGTATTTTATGTTTTAATATTTTACAAGAGTTGGTAGTGTGTCCAGGTCCTCTATGGAAGTCACAATGTAAATCTGCTCTGTATCCGGGTATAGTTGGATCAGGTTCCCGGATATTTGGTAATTGAATTAAGCCTCGTTCTAATAATTGTGGTAGAATAGTTGATAAAGGTTGATTTAACCTAGTAAATTCTCGAGGAGGTCTATCAGGAGGTTTCAGTACAAACTTCTTCGTTGTCTTTGCAACATTAACATTAGCAATATTTTTGCTATCAGTGACTCCATCACCCACAACTTGTTTATTCTTATATTGATTTCTGGATGTTTTCTCATCGTCTTTCTTTTTAAGCTGACCTCTCCTAATGAGAGCATCTTCCACTCTTCGGGCTAAGTCTATAGCTTGATCGAAGGTGGTCAAGGTAGCAGTTGATAATTCGTAAGATAGTTGCTCTTGCAAATTATTAATAAAGATGTCCAACATCTCCCTATAAGGTAACACAAAGTGCAATTTTCCTATCAATTGTCTCCACCTAGCTAGGAAATCAGCAAAGCATTCATCTTTGTCTTGTTTTAAGTTATACAAATCTTTAATGGTCACATGTCTTTCGATATAGGCACTAAATTGATGAACAAAAGACTCGACAGTTTCTTCAAAATTCCTCAAAGAATTAGTGGGTAATTGATAATACCACTCTAATGCCATTCCTCCCAAGATTTTCAGGAACATTTTTAGTAATAACAAGTCATCATGTGATATATCATGACATGCTATCCTAAACATACGAAGATGCTCTATGGGATCTTTCGTTCCTTTATATATGGGCAGGACAGGCATAGGAAAATGTTTAGGATACGGTTGTGCTACAACTATAGGATCTAAAGGCTGACTACACATCTCTCGATAATTGTACGAGGGTCGGTAGGGATCTATCTGGTCCATGCGGGAAACTAACTGTTTCACCATGGTTTCAAGATTACTAGTTTGTCCACCATATTGGTTCGGTGGGACATAGGTATGGGATTTATGAGTGTATGATGGTGTGGCATAAGGATTAGATGCTATATTGCTATTATGCAAAGTGTTGGTAGGAAGAGTATTATGAAGGGGATTTGTAATAGTATTATGTTGTATCCCAGATTGTTGGTAATTGGTGTTTGGTTTTGTTTTGGGTTTTTGTTGATTTGAGGTATGTTGCTCAATAGCTTGGCGAAATAGAGCAGTAAATGATGGTTTCTTTTGTGTGGGAATGACCCTAGGCTTGTTAACAGGCACTTTAGGTGGTTGGGTAACTTGTTGTTGTTGCATGTTCCGGATCGCAGCTACTATATCCAAATTGGATGGTCCAGCTTGATCACTCTCTTGTTCAATAAAGGACAAGGGATTAGTGCATGTGTGAAATACGTCTTCTAGAGTTGCTTGAGTGTCACTAATTCGATCCTTGTCCATATGGACTGCTCTATTAAAAACACCGATATTTGTGTTAATGAACTTCCAAAATTGTTCCATGTTTTCAAAAGTGATAGCTCCTCCCGGAGACATTTTAGGGGATGAGGATCCTTCCTCTCTATTAATTTCTTCTTGTTCATTTGCTACAGCAAGCTCTTCTTCTTGCTGGTCTAGGATTTCTTCTTCCTCGAACTTGGTCCTCAGGAGGGACATTTTGGTCAATTAATGGTCTTCCTAACCAATCTTCTTCTTCTTCGGTTTGTTTTCCATTCCTAAGTCTAGGCATTGTGCTAAACTTAGGTTTTAGAAAATATATATACTATATATATATATATATATATATATATATATATATATATATATATATTTTTTATATATATATATGCGATAGGGTTGAGAGGTATATATTTTAACTATATACCTACTATAATACTTAAAAAGGAAATGTTTTGTTTTTTTTTTTTTTTTTTTTTTGTATTATTATTTCACAAGTATAAAAATAACAAACAACATGCTAGTTGCAAGAAATAACAATAGTAAAAAGAATAACTTAGTTTTCTATAAATAGTTTATGGATATCGTTGATAGGATCAAGTTCATCAAGAGTCATGAAATGCTCCTCTTCAAATTGGAAGTGGTTTTTCAAGAACTTGACAAAGTGTGCTATGGTAATATGATCTACTTCAGACTCTGACTTATAAAAATAAAGTTCATGGCAATATTCTCGATACAACACAGCTCTAGGAACTCTATTCCATATTTTTCTATCCGTAAGAATGACTTCTTGATCCTCTATACGAGATAGAAACTTATGTACTACAACTGCGTTCTCAAGGTATTCCTCAAAGGTGTACAATTCTGAAGACACAAGTGCTCTTTTATCTGCTAACCACCTATGGCAAGCTCTCTGAAGTTCATGGTACAAAGTCACCTGATCGGGATCCAGGATTCTATCTAGGACAAACCTCTTAATTTGCCTAAGTTCTGTAGATCTAGATTCAATAATACCCAATCTCCTATCAAGTTCATCCCACAAAGGTTGGACTCTATTTGTTTGAGGTACTCTAAGCACAGAAGTAATCTCTATGGCCGTTAATTGATTTTCAACATTTATGGTGACAACTCGTCTTCTATTATAATCTACCATCTAAATATGATATGTAAATTTAACAGTTTTCTAATGATTCTAGATGTTCTTAATAATGTGTTTTTTTTTTTTTGGATTGTTTTCAAAAGGTGTTTTAGTTTCACGTCGGGTTCACCAAAAATGTATCGCCCAAATTTTTTGCACCCTTACCTTCGGGCTAAAGGATCCGTGCCCTGGAAGGGGGATGCGAGAAGGATGGGACAATACCTCGGACGGAGAGGCCCTTTGAAGGTCGCGCCTCTCGGGGGTGGGGTATAAGGGTGAATTTTTGATGGATGGTGGGGTTCACCAGGAAACTTTGAGTGGCATTTTCTGTGCCTAGTTTGAGAATGGGTTTGATGTGTTCATTTTATATTCAATCATTCATATTCCTAGGTTGGCCAAAATGAATCTAAGCTATTCTATATGAAATTTTGGGTTTATATGAAGACAACAAACATGAATGAATCCTAAATACAGAGACTATGTGAAATGGAGAGGAATACACCTGATTCCTGATGTCTGATGAAGATTCTGAAGCTTGTAGGAGTCCAGATCATCTCGGATATGATAGGATCATCTGTAATTGTACATAATCATCCCAAATCATAGGCGATCATCTGAGATCAGACAAGATCATCGATGACCTGATGAATTTGTTAGATGAATTTGTCAGAAACCTGCAATCATGGAAATAGACACCAAAAACTAAAAATGCAATTGCAAGAATGATGCAAAATGATAGAAATAATAGTATAGATGCTTAAATAATAAATCCAGATAGCAAATCAAATGGGAAGCACTATTTTAATAACTTATTTTAAATTTTATCATGCAAATATGCTAAATGAGGTGAACTCCAGGATGCAGAACAGAAATAAATCGATCTAATGCACAATTAAATAAGAAAGAAAGGTAGAAAATGCAAACTCAGGGCTCTGGTTGCCCCCAATCTGAACTGTAGTCAAAATCATCTACGATCGTACGAGATCATCGCCGATCTCGACAGGATCATCCGAAATCGTGTTGGATCGCTCGCGACGATCCGAGCTTCCTCCGATCGAAACACAGTAAAAACCTGCAATAAAATCTGAAAATACAAATGCAAATGATGGGGGCGAGGATGTTCTAATACAACAAAAAACTAGAGTTGCAGGGAAATGATCAGCCGGGGGATAAACTGGGAAAATCCCAAGTTTATATAGGATTAGGGGGAGGTTAGGAGGTTGGGGATCATCCCAATCTGGGAGATCTCCAACGTAGGAATCTCCAACCGCACAGACACGCTTCTGCCCGAGTTGGAGAGGTTGTTGAAACAAAGGCTAATTATGAAAATTTGGTTTTGGGACGAAATCGTCTGGACGTTCTGTTCCAGACGAATTCGTCCGATTTGGGACGATATCGTCAGATCGGCGACGATATCGTCCAACGGTCAAAACAAATTCTAAAAATGGCATGAAAAATGAGGTGAGCGGTTAACGGGCGGTTTCGGGGTTAAAATTCAAATTTTTATCTTTTTACTGATGGTTTAACTGCGCCAATTTTAGGGTGCTACAATCAAGTTATATGCAAATGTGCTTAGTTTTCAATGTGGAAAACCTAAAATTGTTTGAGCCCTCTTTGTTGAACGAGAGAGAAGATGCTCCAATATTACCTAAGATGGATGAATTAGTCTCAATTGAGTTTGAGGCAACAGAAGATTTAATTTTGGATAGTAAAATGTGAACAATATGCCTAGGATAGGAAGAATTATGGTTGGTATGTCCTACGGGAAAAATTCTAAGCAAGGCAAAGTGGATCTCCAAGAAGCAAGAAAATAAATAATATCCCTATTTGAATAAAGATAATTGTGAGGGACAAAAATCCTCCAATGGGGGAGGTCTTGATTAGGAGACCAAATGAAAGGTCATATACAAGAAGTGTGGAAGGAGCTCCAGATAAAATCCTTACTTTGTAGGATAATGGTTTGTCATTATCCTACAAGGACTAACAAAGTTAGTCCACCCTTGTCCTATATGTAGGAGGACGAGAGTTTCCATCACTTGTAAAGTTAGTAATTAGTGCTCATTTTACAAATTAACTCCTTTACAATATCCAATCCTAGGGTTCTCTACACTCTCCTACCCTTAGGTTCCAAGGAAAAAGTAGTTTATGTAAGAAAACATTGAAATTTTTTGAGATTGCTTTTATACACAACTTTTACTCAATATATTTAGTTTGGATTTTCTTTTAAATAATTTAAATATTATAATTAGTAATCAATTATACTTAAGAATAATAATAGAAAATAAACCAATGTATTTTGGGTGCATTATCCATAATTTTGGACTCTTATGGAGGGATGTCTATTTATGGAGAGTACTTGATGTAGATCCGTATTGATTCTCAAACACACAAGCAAAATCAATGGGAAAACAACAATTCTGCAACTCAAATTTTATTATTTTCTTGGATGTCCATCCTCTTACAATGAAATCACTTCCTACATATAATATCCACCAAAAACCCTAACCTAACACGAACTTACTAATTTTAGTAAGTATCAGGTCTTACTATTTTTAGCAACTCTAAAATATCACTCAGATGGATCCAAAAAAAGATTATGCATCCGTTATTTCAAAATTAAGACTTTCTTAAAATATCTCCCTAGACCGACTCATGCAACAAAAGATATTAAATACCGAAAAACTAAAAAAAATTGGAACAAAAACTTTCGAGCCCATTTTTGGGCCGAAAACATGTCGAAACGGCCACTTCAACAACAATATGGCTGAAAATGATGAGGTCAACTCAATTCTGTGCATTTAAAAAAAAAGGGCTCAAACGGATACCTGGATCAAAAGTTATGACCCCGGGAAGTTGGAACTTTTATTCGACTAAATCAAGAAAGTGTCACTGGATGTTGCGGGTGCATCAGTACTAGTATATATGTATTACACTTTAAACATATTTATATTCTTGGATCTTTACACCCTGTGTACCTCCTATTATATCCTCCCACTTGCATACTATGCACATATACAATATTATAATTAACACAAGTTCATGCAACATCTTTATATATATTTTTGGGGAAGATGTCATGTCACATGTGAACCCTTGAACTTACCTTGTCATGCATATATACATGTATGTATGTACATATGTATGTGCATATGTATATAACTTATGTGTGAAAATAATGGAAAGACTTTGGAACTCTAAATAGAAGGTTCAAGGTTTAAATCCAATGGAAAGTAGAGTTGTATACCATAACTTTGGTAACCGTAGTTTGGTCAAATAAATATATTGAATAAATAACATCATCTTATGGGCTTTTGAACTTTAAAAACTATTTTACTTTTACTCTTTAATATATATATATATATATCAAAAAATGAATATATTTAAAAAAACATAAATACTTTAACTCTAGTTTGTACTTTTCATACCCTTGCACATATAATAGACCTCCATCAAATATTTTATATTCACATCCCACTATATTACTTGCATTTTTTTACTTAAATTTTATATATCTTAAAACACAATTTAGTTTAAATGTAAATACCTTATTGTTTTTAAAACTAATTTAAGTGTTATATATATATAAATAAATGTAATAATTTTTTTTTTTGTGTACAAGGGTTTTATTATTATTCAGCTTATTAGCTTATAGTGTTTTTATTGGAACCAACAATTATATTCAATAAAAATATGAGAGGTTACAATAAAAAGGGAGTTGGAAAAATCACAGCTCGGGACGCAAGGCCATCCAAATGATTAATATTGTAAATATGAGGGCCGAGGCCAAAAATAAAACTAGTCATTACAAGGGTGAATAAATAACATAACTAGGCAAAGGGTTGAGCCATGTTGTGGGCACTGACAACATGACTTGAGGTTGTAAAACGTCACCCCATCGACCTACTACACCGAAACAGAGGGACCTTGAGGTAGAGGGAGGTTAGGCAAAACCTTGCTAATAGTACATGGAACCTCATACCAATACTTGATAAGATTTATCAAATGCACCAACTCATGAGTCTACTTGGAAGCCTACGAATGGATCTGAACAATAATAGTAGAAAACATCGTAATATTTTCATGCATAGAAAATTGACTAGAAATTGAATCTCTAGAATAGACAATAGCATTCCTAGCTTTCCAAAGTTGAAATAAAATAATAACACAAAATAAATTCCACAGAGAAACAATATAAGCAAGCCAACAACTATTATCTCCAAAAAAGATCATCTGCCATCTAAATAATTTAGGATGAAAGAGCTTGAACAATGAGTGAATCCAAGACCAGGTAGACTAAGCACGAGGGCAAAACCAAAATAAATGTTTAAAAGCCTCAAAAGGACCACAAGACAAACACTTAGGATTAGGAAGCCCAACCCTACTAACTCTCTCTCCCATAAGAAGCCCTTCATAAATAAGAGACCAAAGAAAAAAGGTAATCTTGGGTTTAAGGTTAAACTGCCAGATATGGTTCAGATGAGCAATCCAAGTATAAGAGGTAGAGTGAGTCTGCCATATCTCATTAAGTTTTTCAACACTAGGGGAAACAGGACTAAGAAGTTGATAAAGCAAGGAAGAAGAGTAGTTCTTGAAAGGAGTATCCACATTCCAACGCCAATCCCTCCACCAAACACTTAGGGGTTGAAGGCTGATCTTATGAAGCATGACATGAAGCATAAGCTCTTGAATCTTAAGAATAGAAGGAAGATTTGAATTCTGAAGATTAATTTTTTATTTGATATTAGATCAAGGAATCCAATCTCAAGAGTGCACTAAATATTTAATAAAGTAGATGCCCTTGTGAAACAACCTCAAAGCTTTAATCCTGCATATCATCAAGAAGAATTGAAGAGTTAGACAGAATAGGAGACCACTAGATATTCTAAGAATTAAATGAAATACCATTATGAAAACCATCATCAATCCAGTGAATATGAGGTTTCATCACCTCAAAGGCCCTCCAAATACTTTTAACAACAAAAGAACCCTAAATCTTAACTGGAGCAAAAGTAATTATGAGAGTATGAAGGGCAATATTAGCCCAAGCTTTGCGCTCATAAGGTAGCCCTGAAGAAATACAATGGTGAATCAAAACCTTCCAGGCTTTAGGGCCTTCTATAGCTCTAAACACCTAATTACCACACAAAGAAATACTTTGCTTGTAAATATCAATGATTCCCATCCCGTCCTTATTAGTGGGTGTGCAAAAAATTTCCCAAGCAACTCGATGAAAACCACGTGAATTGTCCCCCTTGTCCCAACAAAAATCCTTGAGTCTAGCCAACTTATTATAAGAATTCTTAGAAGGGGCCCAATAGGAGATGTAATAGACATGGGTGGCAACAAGAATCTTTGTGCAAACCTGAAACTTGCTAGCAAGAGAAATGGGATGCGAGGCCCAACAGAAAATCTTCTTTTCAATTTTGTCAATGACATACTACCAGATTTTAGAGGGTGAACTATCAAAAGCAAAGAGGATTCCCAAGAACTTAAAATGCTCATCTCTTTGAAGCCAATGCCATGAAAAATGTCTAAGCCAAGCAGGAACAAAAGAAGAAGCAAGGCAAAAACAAAAATACTTAGACCATTGGATGTTGGAACCCGAGGCCTTACAAAAAGTGTCCAAACAAACCAAAGTAGTTGAAATTGAAACCTCATCCTCATTGATAGTGAGAAAAGAATCATTCACAAAGTGCCCATTAATAAGTTGGATGGACATATCAGGAAAAAGAATACCTTTGATCCACCCCTTAGATGCTTGATTGATAAGAAGATAACCAAAAGCTTCAGCAACAAGGATGTAAAACAAGGGGGCAAAGAACAGCCCTGACAAATAGAACAAAACAAGCTAAAATCCTCTGAGTTATGTCTATTAATAGCAAGACAATATGAAGCAACAACAAACAACATATTGACAATCCTAATAAAAAGGTGCCAAAACTAAGAGCTTAAAGCATGACAAGAATGAAAGACCACTCAATGCGATCATAAGCTTTCTCAAAGTCCCGTTTAAGGAAAAGAGATTTTTATCCAAAGAGACGAGCCCATTCTAAACCTTCCTAGACAACAATAAGATTATCCAAGATGTAACTCTCTTGAATGAAACTTGTCTGCTCTGGTCTAACAATCAGAGGGAGAATATTGCAAATATGAAGAGCTAAAGCTTTAGCCAAAATCTTGTAAGAGACATTAAGCAAAGTAATAAGTCTCCAATTGATGATAAGCTCGAGATTGCTTGGTTTAAGAACAAATTTAATGTTTTCACGATTGATGATATTGCCCAGAAAATTATTGGCCAATGCTTCATTGTAAACATTGTATTGGCTAATGCTTCATTCTAAACTTCCAAATAACTTTATAAATTCACAATGAAAATCAACAAATAAACTCTAAAAATAAATTATAAACATTGAGCTTATAATATTTTGAAAAAATAAATTCTAAAATCCATCGATTATATTTAAATATAAAAACATTTATTTTCAAACCTATTGAATTGAATGTTAATGATTCGTTTATAATATTAAAACTTCTATTAAAAATGTGTAACTATTTAAAAACAACATTACTTGAAAGGAAAAGCCGATGGAAAAGATCTCCTTTGCATCTGAACAGTCCAAAGTGTTGCGTCATTAGAATTATTTTTTAATATATTTTTAATTTTAAATAAAATACCACCTCACTTAACATGTCACTTAACACGCCCGAACAAACATGTACATGTCCATTGATGTATATATTATAATATTTTAATCAAACTCTATCATTTTTAGATTTTAGTCATACACCTTTTAGTTAGGAATGAATGATGAATGAAAGATTTTAATTACGTCCGCGAGACCCAAATATGGTCTATGGGACCTCAAATATGGAAGTACAATTACTCAAATCATATCATATGATCTTTAATATCTTTGAGAAGGTTGTTCCTTCTCCCGCTGATTTGTGTTAGCAATTCTCCAACTTTTTTGTCTTCAAATAAATCTGTAATAAACTCGTTCCAAGTGTTTCTTTGTATTTGTCATGGATATCTGAAAAACTCGGGCATTTATAGATGAAGTGTTCCTCCGTCTCTACCGCCCTCGTGCTTGCATAGAGTACATATCCTTTCTTCCCATTGTTCTTTGGGCGTTGTCCATCTCCCCTGTTTCACATCTAAGCCTATGAGAGCTAGTCCTTATCTCGAGCAATGAGTATTTTTTCCTTCCACTTGATTTCGGCGCCTATATACGCTTTTTTCCTTGTGGTCATACGTTGGGTTAAAATTTGCAATATAATATTGTCTTTTCCTGCTTGCATTTTTCCACATTACATTTTTGAACTTTTCATTCACATAATTTTTAATGTCTTTGTTGACATTTGGGCATTCATTTATGTTGATTTCCCAACGTTTCATCCATTTCTGATTTTGTTTCATCAACGTATTCTTTCGTCTATGCAACTCTTCGTCCCTAATCGCTCTATGCCATCTATCATTTGTCATGTTTTCTGCTTTTTCAAGTAACATAACAACTTGGTCATAGCAATTGCTTCTAAAGGGAACATTCCAGTTTCAACTAGAATAATTTCATAAGGGGTTGTGGCCTTAATTTTGAGAAAGTTTGTGATTAGATATTTTTGAATCCTTTCTATTTGCCTCCATTTTGCATTTGTTGTGCCACTAGCCCACACCTCGCAACCATACAACGAACCAGTGTAACAAGTAGGCCAAATAAGACCTTGGTGGTCTTCCAATCCCACAACTCGGCATTCCTACACCCTGTTTTGAAGTGCATATAGTGCTCTCCACCACTTTGAGTTCTTTTCATCCTACATGTATTCCAATTGAGTTTGTCATGAAAGTCTATGCCCAAGTATTTGTATTCTACTACTACATTAAGTGGTTCTCCCGCAAACTGAAATTTGAGTTGTTGCTTCTTCTTTTTTGCTGAAAAAATCATAATTTTTGTTTTGCTCGTGTTCACCTGCATCCCAACTTCTTTACAAAAGAGTTCTAGAGCTTGAAGGTGATCTTCTAGATCTTTGGCAGATTTCAGATTCTAAAAATAGTTTCTGTCCCTGTACCAACCCATAGTTATAGTAGAAAAACTCTAGTCAACCTATATTAATTATCGTTATTTTTATAAACACATATTATTGTTATTTTTTTTGTATGTCTATATTCTATAATTATTAAATAAAGAGGAAAACAACGCAATCTTAACCTTCCATTAATCTTTAGTTATTAAATAAAGATAAGATAGAAATTCGAAACAATCATCCTTATCAAACAGCCAATTTTATATTAATCATCATTATTTTATTTTTGATATATAAAAGAAATAACAACTGTTTTTTTTTTTTAATAATTAGTAACCCAATAGTAAAGTAAAGTAAATGAAAACCCTACTAATTTACAATTTACAAATTCAAATCAAACTACTACTTTTATCCAAATTAAATATACCTCAAAATTTAAATATTGACGTGAAGAGCGCTACCACATATCAATCATCATATCGATCATCATTATTATTCATATTAGGTCTGCAATTGAGAGTTA
Source organism: Wollemia nobilis (assembly GCA_028583015.1). Classification (NCBI taxonomy): domain Eukaryota; kingdom Viridiplantae; phylum Streptophyta; class Pinopsida; order Araucariales; family Araucariaceae; genus Wollemia; species Wollemia nobilis. The sequence continues at coordinate 2,773,405 of JAQPPZ010000523.1, read as the reverse complement.
AAAAAAAATATAAACAAGTTCTCTCATCGGTCGTAGAAGCCAAGAGAGAAATTTCAGACATGGGGAAGGAGAAGGGGAGCTTCTGCAATAATATCGTGCGTCATAATCCCATGACCGATCGGTTTCCAACACTCACTGCCGTTTCTCGTGGGCTCTCGGCATGCCGTTGGTCGCAAAGTCTGACCAGACCACCGGCAACCAGACCTACTGCAGTTTCGTCCTTCAATCCAACGACCTCGTTTTTGTATTCACGGCGCCCTATTCCTCCAAAATCGATCAGAGCAAGAGCACGAGCCGCACGCCCCACCCGTCCTTCGATTCCGAGGAGGCGCTCACGTTTTTCGCCAAGCACGGGATGGCCGTTCGAGCCCTGGGACTCCTCGTCGATGACGCAGAAGAATCCTTTAACAAAAGTGTCGACAACGGGGCCGTTCCGGTACTGAGACCCCACGTTTTAGTGGACGAGGCCACCGGCGGAAAGACTTGCATTTCAGAGGTGACACTCTTTTCCGACCTCGTTTTGCGCTATATCAGTCACCATGAATTCCATGGCCCCTTTTTGCCCAAGTACGAGCCTGTCCAGTCAGTTCCGCCGTCATGTGGACTGCTTCGGTTGGATCACGTTGCGGCAAATGTTAACAATTTGGATGATTCCATTCAATATTTGGCCAGATTCACGGGATTTCACCACTTTGCAGTGTTTACGGCGGAGGACGTTGGAACTGCGGAGAGCGGATTGAATTCCATGGCCTTGGCAAGCAATAACGAAATGGTGTTGTTGGTAACGGCAGAGCCTGTGTTTGGCACGAAGACGAAATCCCAGACTCAGATTTATTTGGAGCACAACAAGGGCCCCGGCGTGCAACATCTGGCTCTCATGTGCGCTGATATATTCTCCACCGTGAAGGAGATGCGCATGAGGAGCAATATTGGGGGTTTTGAGTTCATGCCGAAGCCCCCTCCGGCTTATTATAAGAATCTGCCCAACAGGGTTGGGGACGTGTTGAGTGAGCAGCAGATGTAGAACTGCCAACAATTGGGGATTCTGGTTGATAGAGATGATCAGGGGGTTCTCTTTCAGATTTTCACTAAGCCCATTGGTGACAGGTGTGCATGCTTATGCTTATTTTTCATGAACTTTTTTCTGCGGAAGATCTAAGAATTCGAGGTCCATTGTTACCAGTTTTCTTGTTTATCGGAAACTCAGATGTATCTATGCTTTCATTTTATTTAGACGCATAGAATATGGAATTTAGAGAAATTGTACTTGTGTTTGTATGTAGGCCCACTGTATTTATCGAGATAATTCAACGCTGGGGATGTATGGTGAGTGACGAAAATGGGAAACCCTATCAAAAGGGCGGGTGCGGAGGATTTGGCAAAGGCAATATCTCCGAACTTTTCAAAGCCGTTGAGGAATATCAAAAAACGCTTCAAGGAAGATTCGTAGCTTAGGCTTCGCAGCGGTAAGCCCTAGTATCAGATCGTGATGGCTAACAAGTATAACCAACGCTATGAATCAAGTTTGAAGTTCTTGATTTTTTTTTTTGTTAAATCTTTTCATCGGTGTCCTTGTTGGAAATTTGCAGAATTTTAATTCCCTGTCCTGTTCGTCCAGCCGAACAATGTTCGGAAGTTTTGTTTTTAAAATCTTAGCTCTTTGATGAAGTTAACAAAATTACATCTTTCAAAAAATAGAACTAAGACAACTTATTACAAACATTCAACACAAATTTATATTTAAATGTAATTTGTTTGGTATTTGTTTTTGTACTGTAAATGTCAAAACAAATTGCTTTAAATTTTTCGAGCAATCAATGTGTTTTAAAATCTTTAAAAATTAATTCATTTGGTACTGCATCCATTAATGGTTCAATTCTAAATTTATCGAGAGTTGTTCATATAAAAGTCTCATAGAATTTAGAATTTTTAATAAAAATTTTAGGTTTAAATTTTGTTGATAATATATTTGGTAATTGAAGTATAATTATTCAATAAATAATATTTTTTTAATTAAAGTAAAAAAATAAACTTAATTTTTTTTAACATAAAATCTTTAATAATATAAAGTACATATAAATACATATTAAAAATAACACCAAAATTATTTTATATAATTTATAACCTTAAATCTAAGGTTTTTATAAACTTTTAAAACTATAACTTTAAATTTACTTTTTACCATTTTATAACTCTCAATTCCCTTACTTCAAATACATAGAATCTTATGGATTTATTTTATAACTCTCAGTTCCCTTCAAATACATAGAATCTTATGGATTTATTTAACTGTAGCTTCGTTGACCAGAAATTTAATTTAAGGTTACCAATTTTTTTAATAATAATGTTGGTGTTGTATGACATTGCTAACTATGTAAGCTTGTTTCAAACAATAACACTTGCATGATTTTGCATGAGAGGAAGTGGAACTGGAAGTGCACTAGACTTGCTATTTTCAGTGATTCTTTTGGGATATTTTGGCTTGGTAACTTAAAATTTTTATTTCATTTATGATTAAATTTATTTTTTTTTGAAAAAATTAAAATTTAAAATAAAAGTAATAATTTTTTTTTTTAAATTTATATAATTAATGTTTTTTTTTTTAAATGTGAATGGTATATGGATTTAATTTTTGTTACAGAGAATTGATTTGGATTTATTGTAAAGGCCACAAAATAATTTGATTTGTGAGTTGTCATTGGGTAGAAATATGATTGACAATGTTGATAGGTGGTACCATTATGATGACGGTCAAATGTTAAGCGGTAGAGTATTCTTTCTACTTTTGATCTCTAACAACATGAAAATATTCTTTGATTTCTTCTCTAATGTGCATAATTTATCCTTCTGAGGAGAATTCCTCCTGAGGATATGCCTTGTATCTTGCTTTAGTATTTTTGTTGCTCCATCTTATTGAGCTCATTAGTTAAGCGTTGAATCACAACTCTCAACTCTTGAACTATCCAAGACTCTAAGGTGGTGACAACGTATACCTTATTTGTCAGAGAAGAATGTGAAGGATATGGCTTGGGCAACATGTCCAATGGAGGGAGAGGTAGGGAAGGAGGAGGAACTTGTGAATATGTTTGATAAATATAAGGGATATTTAACATGCTAGTTCTGGGTGGCAAATTTCCAACTAAGATGAACATGTCTTTTGTCTTGATAGAAATCTCTTTTTATTATATTATTGGATAAAAAGACTTAGATCTAGACTCATAACATGAAGGTAGTAGATATAGTAGATATATATTTTTTCATATGAATACCTTATTCCTTGGGGAATCCTTTTCCAGGTTCTAAAATGAATGTTGAAATCAATGATGTTCTTCTGAAGTAGCATTTGCATAGAGAAAAATGGAAGGAGCAACAAGAAGGGATCTCTTTGGTCATCAAATTCTAATATAAGGGGATCAACTAGGTCCACCTAGGTCCTAATGCTATTATCCTCCAAGGAGTAGTACCATAACAATACCTTTCCTTGAAGGATCAATGTTAGAAGTCTAACCACTACATCTTCAAATGCAATATTATGAATGATGGCCAAAGCAATAACTTCTTGATAGTTCTCATAAGTAGTATTTCCATTACCATCATAAATGGGTAAAGTCTTCAATGGAGCTTGGGAAATCTCATGTAAAAGGCTAAGATGTTTGGCACTATTCCAGGTTGGACAACTTTTCATGACCATGGCTTTGGAAGGAAGTACTATAATACTCATGGAACCATATGATTGGTACATAGTGCGCTATCTTAGCTTTCTAGTCTTGTCACCATTTAATTTTGAGATTTTCCACCAATGGTATTGCAAATTTTTTTGGTTCTTGAATCAACAAAATCACTAGGTGAACATATATTATGTTGGAGAATATTACATTATTTAGTACATGTCAATGTACCTCATTGGTACAACCTTCTAATATTATATTAGGGTTGTGTCCTAGATTAGAGCATGAATAAATATTTTATGCAATATAATAATGTGTAGGAAATGCACAAGTGTCATGTAAATGAGTGAGCAAGTGTTATGTGTGTAAATGTGCAAAAGTGTCTTATATGTAAGTATGCACATGTGTTCTTAGATTAGGAAGTGTTATGTGAAGAGTTATATCCAAGTGTGCATACAAGATAAAGTCATGTGTATGCAAGTGTTAAGTAGAGAAGCCAAGATTCATGAGACTTGGCATAAGGAAAAGAAAGAGTCAAGTAATCAAAGAGTCATCCTACAATGGCTATATATTACTCCATAGTGTACATCACCACCTACATAGTCTACATTGTCTACACTATTAGCATTGTTATTGTAAGAGTTGGTGATACATTTGTAAGAGGAGGAGTAATAAAGTTTACATACATTTGAGAAACTAATATTGTAAGTTGTGCTACATGCTTTGTACATGTATGATTTGGGCTATTAAATTCATATTTTTTCTTATTAATGAATGTTAGTTTATATATTATTAGCCTTGATTCACATATTAGTTGACTCATATTATTCTGGTTACATTAAAATCTTGATTATATTATATTACGACTATCATATATTTGATCCTATGAATATTTATCTTGTGATTTTAAATTAATATTAAGGCTTCAAAAGCCACCAATGGTATCAAATCTACTACAAGAAGTTACTTGCATAGGAGTTTAGCTGCAAAATTAATTTATGTCTAGAGTGATAAAATTGGTTAGATTTTGTCTACTTTAAAGGGAGTTAGAACTGGACTCTATTGAAAATTTGAAGAAATCATAAGCTAGGGTCTTTTCACTAGGTTGAAGAATAACAAGTGAAGACAAAGAATCATATTGAACATGAATCAACTTAATAACAATTGATTATTAAGTAAAATGACCAACCCTGATATTGATAGGAAAGATTCAGGGAAGTTTATAGTCACCTTGATATTATTGTGTTTTCTAGTAAGGAGGAAAATCATTATTGGAGTTCTTAGGATCAACCTAAGATATTGATGTAGTATATATTGATCTTCATCAAAGTGTGAGAAGCTTCCTACAATATATAGAGAATAATTTCATCTTCAAGTGCAAGAGAAGGTAAAGAGATTTCATCAAGCAGGGATTGATTTAAGTTGTAAGATATTATAGTTCTAGGTCTTGAAGAAGAGACCTTGAAAAAGAGATGGATTGAGGTTACCTATTTTAGAATTCTATTCAGAATAGAAGGTGGTCTATGAGATTGATTTAGGTCTTGAAGACAGATCTTGATATTGATATAGAAAATATAGGGGTCTTAAAGAGAAGCCTTGAAGAAAAATAATTTTTAGAATTGACATAAAGGAAATAGACCCAAGAGGTCATGGAGGAGACCCTTTGAAAAGAGGTCCCATTGAAGATAGAAAAAGACCCTTATAAGTGAAAAGAGAAGAGGTCATATTCAATATAAAAATACCCCATATTACAAATGAGTCTTGAATATAAGAGATTCCAAAGAAATAGAGAAAGAGGTCAAGTTATAGGAGATAATATAAAGGAAAAAAGGCTTGAAGACCCAGAAGACCAATGAAAGAAGACTCAAAAAAGAAGTCTTGATATGTAGGTTCCAGAGGAAAGAGAAAATAAGCCTATATAGAAAATAGGATTTAATCAGAGTTGAATAAATATTGTCGAAGATGGAAGGCTCATAATGTAAGAAGAAACTATCTCTACACAATCATATATAGTGGAAAGAAAGAGAGGTCGAATAGTTGTCGATGAAAGCAACCTTTAAATAAAGGCTCTTATATGCCAAGAAAGAGACCAATATACCAAGGATAGAAAGTTTATTATAAATTTGAATGAAAGGCTATGATGCATAAAAAAGGCACACAGTCTACGTAATAAGGAAATCCTAAAGCAACGAGTGCTAATATAGAAGGAAAGTTTGTAGAAGAAAATCTCCTTTGAAGAAAAGGAGAATATAGTGCAATACAGAGCTAAGGGGAGTGATGAGGCCATAAAATATCTCATATAATAAATTAAAGTAACACATTTTACCTTAATTTTATGTATTTGTAATGGTGGATTAGGTTGTAATGAATAGTAATAGCTTAACTAGACAATAAATAATAAATTGCATAATTAAATTTTATTTATATGGTTTTCATGCAATCTAGAGATTAGTTTTAAAATTGGACTAATAAGACGGGGAATTTTGTAGTAGAATTCTAATCTACAGGTTTCACACTATATTTTGTAGTTTTGACACTTCAATTTTAGAGAAAACCATAGAAGAGATATGTCAAAATGTCTAAAATAGGGATGCACTGGAATACCTACAACAAGGATATGCCATAAAATGTCACAACTTGATGTGTCAAAATCTAGGTGCTAACACTAGAAAACAAAAAAAGGCACGGGGTAGGAAATGACGATGATGGTGGCCCATGGCAACAAATCAGTTTGAGGAATCTAGAGATATTATTGACTACGTGGTTGTTCCACAACATGTTCTATAATTTGCTATAATTACTACTATTTTTGGGATGCGATTGTACCAGAGCATGATAAAAATGTGAATGTTCATATCAAATCAACTTACTTTAGGTAGTGGTAAGTGCATAATTAGAGTCTTCCTCAGGGTAGACAATGCTAAAGGATAAACATAATATCATATTACCTTAAATGGGAGATTCTACTTCAATTTATTTTTTGATTGGTAAAAATTCATTAAAAGTGGGTTTTGAAAGGGACCCTAAAACTTTTTTACATTAGGTCAACAAACCAAACATAAGGCCAAATAAAATTCCAGTTGAAAAACACACAAAAAACCCCACCTAGAGCAGGAACTTTAAAAAATTCCGCCTAAGTAGGAAATTTAAACCAGGAACTTTTTTTTTTAAAATACCACCCATGCAGGAAATTTAAACCAATAATTTTAAAAAGTCCTACCCAAATCAAGAAATTTAGAAAATCCTGCCTAAAGCAGGAAAAATGAAAATCTTGCCCAGGCAGGAAAAATACAAGTAAAAAATCCTACCCAAGGGGAAAACCAAAAACCAAAATCCTACCAATGGGAAACCGAAAGTCAAAACCACAAAGAATGAAAATCCACCTTAGGAATGCAAATGGAATAGAGAAAACTTCCAATCAGGCCAGGATGGGCCATCCCGCCCAAGCAGGTCTGAGACAAACATGGGCAAGTAGGAAAACCTAGAAATCCATCCAAGAAAGCCAACAACCACTACAAGAAAGCGAAAGCAGTTGAAGTTGAAGAAAGGATAATAGGATCCCGCCCAAGGATGGCCCAGGAAGGCAGTCTAGGAAGCAGTATCCCACACAAGGCCTAGAAAATGGAACAAAATTTTTTAGGATCTCCACAGGCCACGAGATCCCCTTACATGCGAGGTATAACTATGAGAATTCCAAAAGAAACTAGGGGAAGCCATGAAAATAGAAACATCAGCCATGGGACAAGGGGTGGAAAGGTCCCAAGGAACCTGAATTAAAGGAGCCACGAGGTGATCAAGTTGCAGGCAATAAGCACAGGTCCCCATCCAAAATTTAAAGATGTAGTAGATGACCCTAGGAAACCTCCAACTTCACACACGAACGACTTCAGGGAACCAGAACTGGAAAACCAATGGGATCTCAACAAAAATAAAAGCATAAGGCCCCACCCAATACCGTGAAATATACAATGAGAAACCACCAAGTAGACCATGTCTAGGAAACCCAGAATGAAGAATCACTAAAAATAATGCATGTGGTCCCCCCAGACCAGAAGGATGCAGTGAAAACCTCTCAAGAAGCACAAGGACGAAGTCAAGCCCCCATCCTGAATCCATGATACACCGCAATCGAGGAAACACTGGAAATTAGCACCAATTAGAAAACCTGCAATGAATCTGAGAAAGGCCTAAGAGCAACAGAGAAAAAGGATCCCAGAAGCTCAACAATAAATCTAGAGGAGGTCCCAGGGACGTCCTAGGTTAGGGACACATGCAAGAAACCCTCAATCGGGCAAGGAAAGGGGTAAACAAGTGGATCAAGGACCTCCCACCCTAAGGAGATCATCTGCAACCACAACCACCCTAGAGAGAAGGGCCTGGGAAGTGCCATGAATCTGGGACAAAATAATACTGAGTGATAAGATAAATAAATATAATATAAATTCAATGAGATAAAGATAAGAGATATCCTATATAGATGTATTTTTGTCGATAGGTGCAATGGGGACATTGTTTTAGGAGGAGAAGGTGACAAAAATCTTGTAGAATGCAAATATGTCACCTTATACAATAAATTTGTTGGAAATTTTGAGTATATTATTGTCATTGATGTCAAATAATTAATGGCATAAGTTAATGACATTGGTTGTCATTTATGTCAAGGAAAATAAAGGTTTAATGGTTTTACCATGATGGCATTTGCAAAAGAAAAAGGAAGAGGTTTTATGATGGAAAAGACTTTTATCCAAAGAAAAGGTCCAAGAAGAAAAAAGAGATTATAATATTTAAATCTATGGAGATTTAAATAATTATAATAATTAAAAATTAAAAGGGCCCAAAGGTTAAAATATAGATTATAATATTTAAATCTACCTTAGATTTAAATTATTATAATATTTTTAAAAAGGTTTAGATGGCGCCAAAATTTGAATTTGCATGGAGGCATTTTTTCAAAGTTGAGCCGACGTCCAAAGTCAAAGGGTAAAAGTGTATAAAAAGATTAATGTTTTGCAAGCCAAGGTGTTTGATCATCCACGAAAATTAATATCCGATATTGCTATTCGCTCGAAAAGGGGTGGAGGCAGAGAAAGAATTTTATGAGTTTCGAGGGCAACGCATACTTGAGAGGAAGAGCGCTCAATTCCATCTGACATGGGTGGATAGCCTAGTTGGCAAGCTTGGATTGTGGAGCGCATTTCAGGTGGCGGGTTTGATGTTTGAATCATGGGAAGTCCTTTTGCATGTTTTGAGCACATGCTCCTTTGTGCTTGTGTGGGTGGCTAGCCCACGTGGTGTCTACCCTTGTGCTAGGGCATGGGGCCAGCAAGGAGTCGTGGGTTCGAGTAGCAACGGTAGTGCTTGGGGAAAATTTTTTAAGGTATGCATATGGTGCTTGACTTAGGGAGTTATAAGGGTTAATTAATTTTTAGTGTTTTAAGGTGAATTTACTAGGGAGTCATAAGGATAATAAATTTATTTTAATTTTTGATTTAAAAAGGGATAGTGTGGAGCATTTAAGGTTAAGTTAAAAAGGAGTTTTTGGGCTAGTGCCTTGTTGATGCATGAGATCAAGTGATATTTTATTGGTCTTGTTGAAAAATTAAGGTGCATTAAAATATTTTATTTTAAGAAGGAGGTATAAGGTGTATATGAGAAATTTATGTGTGTAATTTCTGGTTTGTTTTGTTGAGTATTATCATGCAAGAATAGGAGTAATAAGGTGTTATAGTGGTTTGATATTTTATTGTAATTTTTGTATGGTGAAATATATTTTGAGAAGAAAATTCATGTGGATGTTTTGAGAAAGTATCTTGCAATCTAACCCTTGAAGTGGCACTAGAAAAATCAATTATTTGTGAGACAGGTTTTGAAGACATATCTCCATAAGAGCAAATTAAGAGGTATGGGCACATTATTCCTTGTTTAAAGTGTTTTTTGAAGTGAATGTTTTGGAACATAAGGTGGAGTGAAAAGGATTGTTTGATAAGCATTGTTGGAAATATTTGAGTTAGGATTTGTACTTCATTGTTGAATGATTGTGGAAATATTTGGGTTAGAGTTTGAGAACAAGTGTGCTTCCATTGTTGAAAGAGTTTGAGACATTTGTGCTAGATATTGTGAACTACTTGTGCTATGTTTGAAGATAAGTTTTTGTATCTTTGTGAAACCCTTTTGAGCATGTGTTATGAGTAGTTATAAGCATGTATTAGAGCAAAATTGAGCAGATATTGTGAGCAGGTTAGAGGTAGAATTTTGAGCAAGTTTGAGGTAGATTTGTGACCAGGTTAGAGGTAGACTTTTGAGCAGATTTGAGGTAGACTTGTGAGCAGGTTAGAGGCAGAATTTTGAGCAGGTTTGAGGTAGATTTGTGACCAGGTTAGAGGTAGACTTTTGAGAATATTTGAGGTAGATTTGTGAGCAGGTTAGAGGTAGACTTGTGAGAAGGTTTAAGATAGTGTTGTGAGTAGATTAGATCATATTTGTGAGCAGAGTTGATTAGAGTTGAGCAGAGAAGAGGGGATAGAGTTCTCCTATGGAGAGAGATCCACAAACTAGAGTAGTGGGGATAGAGGTCTCCTATGGAGAGAGATCCACAAACTAGAGTAGTGGGGATAAAGGTCTCCTATGGAGAGAGATCCACAAACCAGAGCATAAGGGGATTGGTGTCTCCTTTGGATAGAGGTCCATAAACATTGTAATAGGGATTTGATTCCCAAAAGATTCATTGAGAAAATTTATAAAGAATATTTTCTCCGTGGAGTAGCCCACATTGGGTGAACCACGTTAAATCATGTCTCTCATGTGTGTGATGATGTGTGCATTGTTTACTGCTTTGATATTATTGTTGTTATCATTTGGATTGAAAAGTAAAAAGTTTTATCTTATATTGTTCACCCCCCTCTCAATATAAGCTTATGTTCTTCAATTGGTATCAGAGCGGGTTCCTTCATGAAAAGCCTAATAACTTGAAGGAAGATCCCACAAGAACATACATGACCTCAAAAAATGGAGAAGAGGCCATGATCGACATAAAAGAGGAATTTATTGTTGCTCTTAGAAACTTGGAAAAGGTTAGAAGGAAGAATTCAAGTTTGAAGGATCAAATCCAAGAGGATGAGGAAGCAAAGATGGAACTTCTACAAAACCTCACAGAGCTCAAGGTAAAAGTTGAAGAGGGAAGGAAAATTGAATAGGATATGGCAGAACAGTTAAAGGCAAAAGAGTTAGAATGTGAAATATTGGAATCATAAATTATCTCTCTAAGAAAGGAAGTTGAAAAGACTAAGGGTAAGTTACAACAAGATATAAAGTTAGAGAAATAGAAAGAGGAGTCAAGCTCCCAAGGAACAAATATATCAAAAGAAGAAGAGCCCATGACTTATGCTAATGCATTGAAAGGCAAAAGCATCAAGAAGGAAGAAGGCAAAGAAGATCCATGGACAAAAGTCAATTACAGGAACAACAAAGGAAGAAGCATGTGACCATATTATTCAAGGCACTCCAATAGGTTACAAAATCTCTTCCATGGCTATTGTTTTTCATGTAACAAATATGGTCATAGAGTTGTACATTGCACTATTTATGTGAGAGATAATGTTGATAGAAATTTCAATTCTTTTGCACCTCTCATGAATGACAATATCATATGTTACAAATGCAATAAATTTGGGCACAAGGCCAAATGGTGTAAAATGGTATTTCTTGAATTAAGAAAAAAGGAGGAGGATCAGAAGGCTCAAAAGAATACAACCTCAACAATTAGGAGAGAGAGAAAAGAGCAAGAAAAAGTGAAGTCAATGTTGGTACAAATAGCTCTTCATGTGCAAGATAAGAGAAAATAGTGGTTTCTTGATAGTGGTTGTTCAAGTCATATGATAGGGGACAAGAGTAAATTTCTTGTACTTAAAGAAATCAATGGAGGATCAATAAAATTTGGTGACAATGGTTCAGCAAAAATCTGTGGGAAAGGAACCTTGAGTTTAGATAATGGAAAAACAAAGATAGAGAATGTATTGTATGTCAAGGGATTGAGGCATAATTTACTAAGTGTAAGCCAACTTTGTGATCAGGGGCACACGGTCACTTTTCATCCAAATAGATGTGAGATCAAAAAATCTAAAACTGGAAAGCTCATTGCAGATGCAAATAGAACTACAAAAAATATCTACATGCTAAGTGAGATTAAGGGAGAAAAGTGTTTCTTATCACAAGAAGATGAGAGTTGGTTATGGCATAGAAGAATGGGTCATCTAAACTTTGACAACATAGTGAAAATAAGCAACAAGCAGGCAATGATATTTACCCAAGATAAAAAGGCCACAAAACACAATTTGTGCACAATGTCAGCATGGAAAGCAAACAAGAACAAGTTTCAAGTCAAAATAATTTACGTCATCTAAACCATTGAAACTAGTTCACACTGACCTATGTGGTCCTACAAGGACAAAGAGTCTACAAGGTGAAAGTTACTTCATGTTATTTATAGATGATTTCTCCAGAATGACTTGGGTAGCTTTCTTAAAAGAAAAGTCATAAGCCTTTGAGAAGTTCAAGGTATTCAAAGAATTAGTAGAAAATAAAATAGGTAGAAGGATTAAGTGTTTAAGATCAGATAGAGGAGGAGAGTTTACTTCAGGTGAATTCATATATTTTTGTGAACAACATGGGATCAAAAGAGAATATTCAGCAGCAAGAACTCCTCAACAAAATGGAGTAGTTGAAAGGAAAAATAGGACTATTGAGAATATGGCTAGAGCTATGTTAAATGAGTCTAAGATTTCAGATGGTTTTTGGAGAGAGGCAGTTCATACAACAATATATATCATCAATAGAGCTCAAGTAAGAGTAAATCATCACAAAACCCCATATGAGCTCTGGAAAGGAAGACCAACTACTGTAAAATATTTCAAAAATTTTGGAAGCAAATGCTACATAAGATGGGAAGAGAAAAATTTGGGTAAGTTTGATTCAAGATGTGATGAGGGTATTTTCCTTGGCTATTCCACTAAGAGCAAAGCCTATAGGTGCTATAATAAGAGGACACATACAATTATGGAAAGTATAAATGTGACAGTTGATGAACAAACAGGGTCAAAAGAACCATCTCAAGAAATTGTGTATCAAGAAGAAGAAAGTTGCCAAGAAGAATTAGGTGAAGAATCAAAAGAAGAGGAAACACAAAGAACACCACCTAAGACTCCATCCAGGTATGTGCAGAAAAATAATCCAAGAGATATGATTATTGGAAATCCAGATGAAAGACAGACAAGGAGGAAGATAATAGGAACAAGTGAGCATGCAAATTTTTCTTTGTTGTCTAAAATTGAGCCCAAGGATTTCAATGAGGCAAGAGAAGATAAGTTTTGGGTCAAGGAAATGGATGAGGAATTGGATCAAATAGAAAAAAGTGAGACTTGGGAACTTGTCCCATGACCAAAAGATAAGAATGTAATTGGCACTAAATGGGTTTTCAAAAACAAGTTAAATGAATATGGTCAGGTAGTCAGAAATAAAGCAAGATTGGTATGCAAAGGTTATGCACAGGTTGAAGGGATTGATTTTGATGAAACATTTGCTCCTGTTGCATGACTTGAGGCCATAAGGATATTTTTAGCTTTCTCAAGTTTCAAAAACTTCAAAGTATATCAAATGGATGTTAAATCAACTTTTCTCAATGGTGTCTTGGAAGAAGAGGTCTACATTGAGCAACCTAAGGGGTTCAGCCTAACTGATAAGCCAGATTATGTATGTAGATTAAATAAGGCTCTTTATGGACTAAAACAAGCTCCTAGAGCTTGGTATTCAAGGTTGGATAAGTATCTTCAAGAACAGGGTTTCAGGAAAGGAATAGTTGACAACAATTTATACATCAAAAATGAAGGAAATGACTTACTAATTGTGGTTGTTTATGTGGATGATATCATTTTTGGAGGCAATAATGATAAGATGTGTCAAAAATTTGCAAAGAGTATGCAAAATGAATTTGAAATGTCAATGCTTGGTGAGTTGTCCTTCTTTCTTGGACTACAGATTTCACAATCAGAGAAGGGTGTATTTCTCTCACAAACCAAGTATATAAAAGAAATGTTGAAGAAATTCAAATTAGAAGACTACAAACTAGTAAGTATCCCCATGGTTACAGGATGCAAGTTGAGTAAAGATGATGAATCTCCTGAGGAAAATCAAATATTGTATAGATCTATGATTGGCAGCTTACTATATGTTACAGCTACAAGACCAGATATAATGCATGCAGTGGGACTAGTGGCAAGATTTCAAGCAACACCAAAGGAAACACATGTACTAGTAGTAAAGAGAATTCTCAAGTATTTAAAAGGGACTATGGATTTTGGACTCTGGTATCCCAGAAGTGATAATTTCACCCTCATAGCATATACAAATGCAGATTGGGCAGGCAGTATTGATGATAGAAAAAGCACAAGTGGAGGAGCATTCTTTCTTGGAGATTGTTTAGTCTCTTGGCTAAGCAAGAAACAAGCATCAATATCCTTATCCACAGCAGAGGCTTAGTACATTGCAGCGGTTACTTGTTATACATAAGTGTTATGGATGAAGCAAACTTTAAAGGACTTCAAGATAGAGCATGATCATCCCATCTCCATACTATGTGATAATACAAGTGCTATAAACATTTCAAAGAATCTAGTGATGCACTCCAGGACCAAGCACATTCCGATCAAATACCATTTTCTGAGAGAACATGTGATGGATAAGCAAGTCAAATTGGAATATGTTACTACAAAGGAACATATTGCGGATATTTTCACTAAGCCACTTCCAAAAGAAACTTTTGAGTATCTTAGAAGGAAATTGGGAGTAGTTTTACTCCCACCCCAAAATTAATCACCTCAAGGAGAGGAGGTGGGGAGGGGGTTGAGCTAAGAGTCTTATATTTAGCCCCAAAGGAGTCCCTTTGCCATTGATGTCAAAGGGGGAGAGATTTGAGTAAGGGGGAGAGCATTCAATCAGGGGAGCAATTTCTCAGGGGGAGCAGATTTGGAATCAAGTGGTTTGGAAAAAGGAATTTTTAAAAAAGGGTTGCCATCAATGACAAAGGGGGATATTGTTGGAAATTTTGAGTATATTGTTGTCATTGATGTCAAAGAATTAATGGCATAAGTTAATGACATTGGTTTTCATTTATGTCAAGGAAAATAAAGGTTTAATGGTTTTACCATGGTGGCATTTGCAAAATAAAAAGGAAGAGGATGGAAAAGAATTTTATCCAAAGAAAAGGTCCAAGAAGAAAAAAAGATTATAATATTTAAATCTATGGAGATTTAAATAATTATAATAATTAAAAATTAAAAGGACCCAAAGGTTAAAATATAGATTATAATATTTAAATCTACCTTAGATTTAAATTATTATAATATTTTAAAAAAGGTTTAGATGGCACCAAAATTTGAAATTGCATGGAGGCATTTGTTCAAAGTAAAGCCAACGTCCAAATTCAAAGGGAAAAAATGTATAAAAAGTCTAATGTTTTGCAAGCCAAGGTGTTCGATCATCCACGCAAATTAATATCCGATATTACTATTCGCTCGACAAGCAGTGGAGGTAGAGCAAGGTTTTTGCGAGTTTCAAGGACAACGCATAGTTGAGAGGAAGAGCACTCGATTACATATGATGTGGGTTAAAAGCCTAGTTGGAAAGCTTGGCTTGCGGAGTGTATTGCAGGTGGTAGGTTCAATGTTCGAATCATGGGAGTCCTTTTGCTTGGTCGAAAGGTTGTGCACCAGTTTTGTTTAAGAATAAGATTTTATTTGCTCATTTACTAATCATACATCTAATTAACATACATTCATATTTATCAATCATTGTTACTACTAATACTACTTTCAACTTACATTTATGACCTTTGTTACTTCTAATCAGGAGAACAAATGAAAGGTCATCTACAAAAGTGTGGAAGGACCTCCGGATAAAACCATCGCTTCAAAGCAATCAACACTTGTTGGAATAGAGTATCGAGGATAAATGAAGGTATGTGTTTTCTAAATTTTGGGTGAAATCCATCGAAGCTGGGTGAATGTGGATGGCTCCATGACATACGTCTTGGAAAGAGATTTTTGAAAATTTTTGAATCGCTCAAAATGGACAACCGAGGCCAAATTTATGATCAAGTTACTAAACTCTAAAGTCTTAGAATGTGTGCTTTGACATTGCTCAAAAATGCTTACAAGGGCATCTTTAAAAGGCCATAACTTCTTTGTTATTGGACCAAATTGGATGAAACTAGTACCGTTAGAAATCTAGTTTCTAGGAGCATATTTCTTGATTACTTTTGTAAAAAATAGGGATCATTATAAAAAATTATGATAGTCATAAAAGGGCTATTCAAAAGTATAGAAAATTGGCTATAACTTCTAGAATTAAAGTGCTCTAGTGCTCCAAGTGGTACTCTTATATAGGTAATTTAAAGACGCTTCCAACGAGTATATGTAGAGATCAATCGAAGTAGTGTAATGAAATTTATGTCTAAAATACACCTAAAGGTATGTTACATACGAGTTTGCAAGTGAGTGAACAAGTAAATACCAACACTCATTTAAGAAAAGGGGTTGGTTGTAAATACCAACACTCATTTAAGAAAAGGGGATGGTTATAAATACCAACACTCATTTAAGAAAAAGGGTTGTTTATATATAACAATACATTGTGAGGGTTTGAGGGCTACATCTACATTGGGAGAACCAAGTGACAGAGGAGAAAAGGCAAGAGAAAATATTGGGGAGAACAATCTAAAGAATGCAACCAACTAAATATCAGTAAGAATATATATCAGTTTTGAATCCTAATAATAATCTATCCAATTTATTTGGGTCATGGTTTTACCCATTTTGGGGTTTCGAAGTAAAAATATTGTGTCCTCTTACAATTTATGATTGTGTGTGTGATTTTATTTTTGTAATATCTGAGTTTTAATTCTAATTTTATAAGTAGATCAACTATCGCATACAACCTAAAGCATAAATTCTAAGCATGGATATATTTAACTAACCTAAGATGAAGGATTAAGCAAAATATCTTATTTGTTTGAGGAAAGAGTCAAGTTTTGGCTCTTTACAAATTAAGTTTGGTATCAGAGCAATTTTTTCTAAATAACTATGTATGCAAGGTAAAATATCTCAAGGAAATGACTTAGCCCCATAAAACCCAAATATTGGGAGAAGGATCAGATCTAAGAAAATGGTAGATCAATAAAAACCTAACTCTCTGATAATGTCTAGCAAGGAATTCTAGAGAATATTTCTTGAAATGGAAGACACTCTCCAAATATTTATGGAGATGATACTTTCTAAAGAAGAAATAAAATCAAGGAAGGGAAGGAAGAAATCAGATTCAGAATTTGAAATTGAGTCTAGTGCTTCCAATGGTGATAAAGAAAAGGAGGTTGAAGTATCCCAATCCAAATATCTTGAGAATATCTCATCATAATCCCTGATAATAGATCCATTTAAAATGGAGGTCAGAATTGATATTCCAACCTATGAAGGGGAGTTAGATCTTAAAAAATTACATGGATGGCTGAATAAATTGAAGGTTTACTTTAGTACTAAATATTATATAGAGGTCCAGTAGATCAACTTTTCTAGATTGAAATTGGATGGCCATGCTCTCACATGGTGAGAGGTACACTCAACTGGATTAACAAGAAATCAATAGCCAACTATAGAAACATGGGCAAAATTTGTGAAGACTATAAGAACTTATTTTTATCCTTTTGGCTATCAAGAGAATATGTAGGAGAGATGGCTATTTTTGAGACAAATATAGGGCCAAACTGTCCAAGAATACACCACACAATTCAGAAAACAAGTCATGTTAATGGGCATTAATCTTCGAGATCTTCAATTTTTTTAAAAATATAAGTGTGGCTTGTCTTATCAGATCAATATAAAACTAGCATCATTTGATGTCAAGTACATTTATGAGGTATGCATTAAAGTCACATACTTGGAAATGAGGGTCAAGAAGCCAATAATGGATAATATGGCATCAACTTAAGCTAACAAGCCTATAGAAAAAACCAAGGGTTCTAGTAGTAAAGGTAAGAAAAAATCAGGGGCTGCAACCACTAAATCACAAAAGGGTGAAAATAATTGCAAGGAATGTAATATTGACACTCATTCAAGTGAGTACTGTTGGAAGCTACACCCTGAAAAGAGTCCAAAATGGTGGAACAAGAGAAAAAAATCTAATTCTACCAAAAAGGTTGAGCAGGAGGAAGAAGGGTATCTTAAGGAAGAGGATGAAGGAAAGGTAGTGTGTGCTTCCAGAATTAATCCTTTAAGGTAGTAGCAAACCTCTAAGAAGGAGAAACAAACTTCAGATGCCAAGAAAGAGGAATTATTTTGGGTCTACATACAAGTGCAGAGGATGAAAGTTACAATATTGTTTGATAATGGATCCCAAAGAAATTTAATTTTTGAGGATCTAGTGAAGCAACTGGGATTGAAGGTTGTGGATCATCTACAATCGTAACCATTGGTATGGGTGTAGAAGGATGTGGAGCTATAGGTAACCAAGCAATGTACTTTACAGTTTTCTATCAAAAATAAATTCCATGATGCAATTATTTGTGATGTAGTACCTCTTGATACCCATGTGTTGTAGGTGAGTTGGAGAGGGTAGGGCAATCCTCCAAGGGAGGTCCCTGGTTCAAATCTCCACACTACTAAAATGCACATTGGGTACCAAAAATCCAGTTGATAATGTTGATGCAATCAGGGCTGGGCATGACTCCCGGGTGATTTTGATGATGTAGAACCCCCTGGTCATGGTTTCTTAGACCAAGGTGGCCCCGTAAGGGGTTTTTCACTAAATTAAAAAAATGTAGTACCTCTTGATATTTTCCAAGTAATTTTTGGTAGCCCATATTTATGGGAAAGAGATGCTTTGTTTAAGTAGAGGTGCAATGTTTGGGAGTTGAAGAAAGGTGGAATCACATATGTGATTAATCCTAGAGGGTTGGAAAAGAAATTCCAGCTTGTGATAGTGTAGCAGGCCAAGAATTTGGTGAATGTAAGCAAGATATTCATGCTATTGATGATAAGGGGCACAAATAGTAACATGCAGTTTAGTAAGGAGGTGGAAGCAACCAATTATACTCCCTAACAAAAGAAAAAATTGGAGGGATTATTGTAAACATTTATCCGATTGATGCCAAAACCAAAAGGCTTACCACTAAAGAGAGAAGTGGAGCATGAAATTCAAATCTTACCTGATTCACCTCTACCTAATATTGGACTGTATAGGAAGTATGTAATTGAGTCAAATGAGGTGAAAAATAGAACAGGGAAAATCCAATGAGGATTTTCATATGGAAAATTACTTGTTGTTCAAAGGAAAACAATTATGTGTGCCCAAGGGAGACAAACACTTACAACTTATAAGGGAAGTTCACACATCACTTGTTTCTGGTAATTTTTGCGTGCATAAAATAGTAGCTAACCTAAAACTATATGTTTACTAGCCCAATATGCAAAATAATGTGTCTAACTATATTCGTGGATGTGTAAATTACAACATAAGCAAACCCAACAACCATAAATTAGGACCGTACACACCTTTACCAGTTCCTAATCGACCATGGGAGAACATTTTAATTGACTTCTTGGGTGGATTTCTAACCACTTAGAGAGGTAATGATTATATGTTTGTTATAGTGGATAGATTTAGTAAAATGGCAATTGTTATGCCTTTTAAGAAAACTATTACAATAGAAGGTACAACCAAACTATTTTTTTAACATATTTTTGTTATTTTTGGATTGCCTAAGAGTATCATTTCAGATAGAGATACTCGCTTTCTTAGTAAATTTTGGCTTGCATTATGGGGTATGTTGGACACTAAGCTTAATAGATCAACAATATTTCATCCATAAACGGATGGACAATTGAAGGTGGTCAACAGGACAATTATGCACTTATTGAGGGGCTATAATCAATAAAATACAAAAATATGGGATGACAGTCTAGCATATATCCAATACCACTATAACTGGGAAATACATTCGTATATGATATTATCACCATTTGAGGTGTGTTATGAATTTCTACCTCATTCACCTTTTTATGGAGCCTTTGAGAGTGGGCAAGATCCAAATAGCTAAAAATCGAAAGGAGAGAAAGCATTGAATTTCATTCAACATATTCAGTTGATACAACTGAATAAAGAGGAGAAATTAAAGTAAACTTAGCAGCACTATAAGGAACATCATGACAAACACAAGTTATCTCATGATTTCCAAGTGGGAGATCTTGTATGGTTGCATTTAATCAAGGAATGATTGAATGGATAAGGTGAGAAATTGAAGCCTGTCAGATATGGGCCATTAACAATTTTAAGCTAGGTTGGACCAAATGCCTTCCAATTTGAACTGCCAAGTTATATGCAAATGTGCTTAGTTGTCAATGTGGAAAACCTAAAGTTGTTTGAGCCCTCTTTGTTGGACGAGAGAGAAGATGCTCCAATATTACCTAAGATGGATGATTTAGTCTCAGTTGAGTTTGAGGAGGCAACAGAAGATTTAATTTTGGATAGTAAAATGTGAACAATATGCCTAGGATAGGAAGAATTATGGTTGGTATGTCCTACGGGAAAAATGCTAAGCAAGGCAAAGTTGATCTCCAATAAGCAAGCAAAGAAATAATATCCCTATTTGAATAAAGATAATTTTGAGGGACAAAAATCCTCCAATGGGGGAGGTCTTGATTAGGAGACCAACTGAAGGGTCATATACAAGAAGTGTGGAAGGAGCTCCAGATAAAATCCTTACTTTGGAGCAATCAACACTTTCTGTAATAGAGTATGGAGGACAAATGGAGTAAGGTCATTTTCCAAATTCTAGATGAAATCCATGGAAGCTGGGTGAATGTCGATAGCTCCATGATGTGCATCTTGAAAAGGGTTTTTGACATTTTTTTATCACTCAAAATGGACAATTGAGGCCAAGGTTATGGCCAAATTACTGAACTTTGAAGTCGCATAATGTATGGGTGCTTCGATTTTGTTCAAAACTGCTTACAAGGGCATCTCTAAAAGGTTGTAACTTCTTTGTTACTAGGATAGATTGGATGAAACTGGTACCGTTATAAAGTTGGTTTCGACGAGCATATTTTTAGATTAGTTCTCATAAAATGGAGGTTAGCACAAAAATATATAATAATCAGGAAAGGGCTATTTAGAATGATAGAAAATTGGTTGTAACTTCTAGAATTCAAGTGCTCTAGTGCTCCAAGTGGTACCATTGGATAGGTAATTAAAATATGCTTCCAACGAGCATAGGTAGAGGTCAATCAAAGTGGTGTCATAAAAATTATTCCCAAAATACACCTACAAGTATGTTACGATTTTGCAAGTGATTGACTAGTAAATACCAACACTTATTTAAGAAAAGGGGTTGGTTGTAAATACCAACACTCATTTAAGAAAAGGGGTTGGTTATAAATACCAACACTCATTTAATAAAAGGGTTTGGTTATAAATAACAACACATTGTGAGGGTTTGATGGCTACATCTGCATTGGGAGAACCGAGAGGTAGAGGAGGAAAAGGCAAGAGAAAATATTGGGGAGAAAAAGTTGAAGAATATATCTAGCTAAATATCAGTAAGGATCTATATCAGTTATGAATCCTAATAACAATCTATCCAATTTATTTGGGTCGTAGCTTAACCCATTTTGGGATTGCCACGTAAAAATATTGTATCCTCTTGTAATTTATGATTGTATGTGTGATTTCATTTTTGCAATATCTGAGTTTTAATTTCAATTTGATAAGTAGATCAAATATCACATACAATATAAGCATGGATATATTTAACTAACCTAATTTGCAGGATTAAGCAAAATCTCTAATCAATTTGAGGAAAGAGTCAAGTTTTGGCTCTTTATGGATCAAATTCTATAACATGTGATTTGTTTTCTCTCTTTCTCTCTTGTCCTTGAGATATGACCAATATCATCAACCATTGATTCATTGCCTTTCATGAAGGAGGATGATATGACCCACCAATATTTGTAGTTAACTATTGAATTTCATACTCAAGGACTGATTTCCAAGGTACTTTGAGTTCCATGTGTTGATTTTATGTGTGATCTCTCCTTTATTTTAGTGGTGCCATTACAATTAGGATAGAATAGAAGCCAGCTATTTGTTATTTTTATGGTCCTTGATGCACTAGGATATCAAGTATTTTTTTACTACATTAGGATTCATGCTTGCTTATGATTTTTGTGGATGATCTTATTGTAGTTCATTTTTATTGTTATCAATTAACTTTTGTTTAGATCAGGATGTTCTACCTTGATTATTGCATCATTGTTGCTTTATTATCTTAGCTTAAATACTTTGGTATATTTTATAATTGTATGAGATATCCCCATTTTCCCCAAACATTTTGGTGAACCTAATGTGAAATCCACCTTCTAAGGTTTTCACTTTCCATTATTAGCCCCTAAGGTTTAGTAGGTTTTCTACCATAGGTTTTTTTTTGGATACCACTCGTTGTTGTAAGCCATTTAGGTCTTATTGTAGCTTTCCTATTTCTCTTTTTTTTTTTAAATAAAGGGGTAAAAATTTATTGATAAAAATTTTGGATTATAGAGTACAACTAAGCTTCCAACCAAGACTCAAATAAACAGCCAAATAGGCTAAAACCACTAAACTAGAATGACACCCAAAAAATACAACAAGAACAAACCACATTAAGTCTATATATCCTTATGGATCAAATCCCACAGGCGTTGAGAGACCCCAGATGGGATATTGTCCCAATTATCGATACTCCAAGGATCAAGCAACTCAGAAGCCCTTTTGGCCAGGTAATTAGCAACCACATTCCATTCCCTTGGAATGTGCACAAAGGATATAAATTCAAACTCTTCACTTATTTTGAGAATATGAACAGCTACAGAGGCCAACTGCTAATTAACTTCCTCCACCCTTTTACTGTTTAAAATATTAACCAAAATTTGAGAGTCAGACTCGCAGATAATCCTATGCCAGCCAAGAGAAAACCCCCTCCACAAGGCCTCAATAATTGCAAGAGCTTCCATAAATTTTTTTGAGTGAACACATTTATAAATGGAAAAGAAAAAACTGACACCATCAGTAGAATCTCTCCCAACACCACTAATTCCAAAGATGTCCAGGATTACCCCTGGACGATCCATCAGTATTAATTTTTAAAACAAATTTCCTCTTTCTCTTAAGGATACCTTCAAAATTCATTTTTTTTGGCTGTGATGGTTTTTGGTAATTTGCTTACTTGAGGATAGAAACTTTATCAAAATCCTAGTTTTCTTTAAGTAGGTTTTTTCCTTACCTTATGTCTGTTATCACTTATTCCTAGGGTGTTGTAATGGATACTAGGTCTAGGAAGAAGCAAATATTAGAAATAGAAGAGGATTTGGATCATGCCATCCTTCAAGAAAATTATGTTGTCCATCCATTTATTCTTTATCATGATAATGATGTCCTAATAAAATATTTTTCCAAAAGAAATGGAGATTCAAATTCTTATAATGATATGGATATAACTAAATATTATGATGAGCCCTATCAGTCTTCCATAGAATCCTAAGGTGCCTCAACATCTTATATATTTTTCAATGATAATGAATGTTATGTTTTACTATGATAATTACTTAATGTTGTGATTATGAAAAATTAGGTGTAAATAAAAGAGTGAATGCAAGGTAGTTCCCATGGACATCTCAACTTGTTCTTGAGTTTCATGACAACAAATAAGTTGAGTATATAAATATCCTTAGGGAATGTACTACATATCAGCTAGACAATCAAACAAGAGATATTGAGAAGTAAATGGAGACCACTAGGAGAAACAACAAAAGAAATACATAATATTATTCAAAACATGATGAATAATAGTACTTACATCGTAAGTGTCAATAGGGCCCCTATAGTACAACTTTTCATCCCTCGTTTAGTCCTAACCCTCTTTCACCTCCTCCCCTTGCTAACCATGGAGTAACCATACCTATGTCTACAAATATTACATAATTATCAAATCCAATATCTATTACCTAATGTGGAAGCCATAGACTTCTCTAGGCATGTCCCTAAATTATTTTATGATGGAACAAACAAATCCAAAATATTTATTAATAAGTTTAATGTATATTATATGGACTAGTTGCATAATAAAAAGGCTTTGTTGAAATTAATGACTAAGAATTTGGTTGGAAATGCTCTTGATTGGTTTAATCTAATCCCAAGAACTCTATTGACTCCCTAGATACTTTTTTCAAGAAATTAAGACAATAATTTCATGATGGTATAATTGTGATGGAAGTAATGAATGTGTTTGTAAATGCTCAATAAGGCCCTAATTAATCTATAGTTGAATTCTACAAATGGTGAGAAAGAATTCAATGTCATGCTAATATAACCCTAATTGAAGAGGAAGACACAAGAATTTTTGTAAATAAGCTTAATTAGCCTTTTTAAGATAAATTTAATGAACATAACCCATTTGTTTTCCCTTCCTATACAAGGTCACACAATCTATTAAAGTCCTTAAACATTGGGAAAAGGGACATGATAAAAATCCTTGAAACCCAAAAACCCTAGTAAGAATTTTGTAGGGGGGATTTTGTAATGTAGCTATCTAATATACCTCTCATGAGATAAATATATATGGAACCCTTGTGCATATGTTGACAAAATATAAATATGGTCCAAGACTTGAGAATACAGTAACATAGTAAACTCATGAAGATATTCTCAAAATTTGTCCATCACCTAGGATAAAAAAATTTCATTATAATAAAAGGTATGATGGACCTAAGTGGCATGATTCAAATAATAATTACTTTTGGCATGGGGCTTATAAACATGACCATTCTACCTATTGTAGAGTGGCACAAATTTTGATATAACCTTTGATCATAATTTTAATATTGATAAATTAGTAGTGATAAGAAAATTTTATTTTATAAAAACACTAAGGGTATCTAGAAGAAGTTTAATCATCCTCAAAATCAAATTTTAGGTATCTATAACATCCCATTCCCTAACCATAAAAAGCAGGATCCCAATTAACAACAAGGAGTCAATCAAAATCAAAGTCAAGGGTTTAATCAAGGAGGCCATCAAAATCAAGGATACAATTTTGCTTAGGGCAACCAAGGATATAACCAAGAAGGGGGTTAGAATAGCCAATATCATACCAATACCCATCCCTAAAATCAAAATTGTATACCCAGTACTTTTTAAAATGCCTCTCAAGTTAACCAAGTCTTTGCCCAACCTAGCCCAAATGGAGAATATATTTTTAGTGAGCCAAATATGGCTCATTATGTCAATATTTTGGAGGTGCAAAGTGAAATCATTAAATATTTTGAACATAAAATTATTTCTATTACTAGAAATGCATCTTAATATAAAAATAAATTGTAGATATTCAATTTTGTGCACCTAGACAATTATGACTTCTATTAGTCAATCTCATAGCTAGCCAATATAACAAAACTTATCTCAGGAGTAATATTGGGGAATTCACCCTTCAAATAAATTTGTGCTTGTAACACAAACACAATAGGATGGAACAAATTTAAAATCTAGATAGATGTGATTTTTCTATCTAAACTTGATTTCAAATAGTTGAATAATTTTTATGCCTACTGCATTCGCTCCTATGGTGCAAATGCTTTGGCACGAGTGGAATCTCATAAACATGCCTCAAAGACATGACTCCACTCTCTTCCATGTTTTATTTCCTTTGAATGTTGAACATCTAGAAGTTTCCCTCCAAGAATCCCTAATGGAAAAACTATAAATAAGCCCTAGGGGAGGAAAAAATTATGAACATTCTCTAGTACTTACATACCACTATAATTTCTCCTAAGCTTTATTTTTTTTGGTAAGTAAAAATTCTATTAAAGTGGGTTTTGAAAGGGCCCCCAAAACCTTTTTACAATAGGTCCATGGACCAAAGAAAAGGCCACAAGGAAGGCCAAAAAAAGTACATTGAAAACCTGCACGCAGTAGGAAAAATAGAGAAAGCCACCCAAGTAGGAAATTTAAACCAGAAAATTTTTGAAAATCCCACCAAAAGTAGGAAATTTAAAAATCCCATCTAGCAAGAAATTTGAAAATTTTCGCCTATGCAGGAAGAATACAATTTTGAAAAATCTCGCTTAGGGGAAAAACCAAAAACCTGTATCCCATCAAGGAAAAATTGTAAAAAAAAACTGCCATGCAATAAAACCACCCTCAATAGTCGGATGGAGCAGAGGAACTACCATGAAGGATCATCCCATCCAGGAAGGGTCGAGATACACATTGAGACACAGGAAAACAAGACCATAACAACATCCCACAGAGGGCCTAGAAAATGTAGCAACAAATTTGAGGATCTCTATAGGCCACGAAATCCCCTTACATACGAGGTTGAGCTATGCGAAAACTAGAGGAAACAGAGGAAGCAACAAAGTTAGAATGGCAAGCCATGTAAAAGGGGCAAGAAGGTCCTAGCGAACCTGAACTAAAGGAGCCACAGGGTTAACAGGTTGTAATCAAAAAGCATAGGTCCTACCCAAGACCAAAATATGTAGCAGGAAACCCTAGATAACCTCCAACTCCATCATTGAACATATTTTGAAAACCAAAAAAGGAATACCAATGGGATTTTAACAATAATAAAAGCAAAGGCCATACCCAATCCAAGAAAGATACATTGAGAACCCACCAAGTAGATCAAATACAGGAACCCGAAGAGCAAAAACACAAAAAACAAGTACGTGGTCCCCCCTAAACCAAAAGGATGACGTGAAAACCTACTCAAGAAGCACAAATATGGATTCAAGCCCCTTTCCCAAAGCCATGATGCCCCACATCTAGAGAACCACTGAAACCCAACTCCGAGTAGAAACCTGCAACAAACCTAGGATATATTTGAGAGCAACAGGAAAAAGGATCCCTGAAGCACCACAAAAAATCCAAGGAAGGTCCTA
Organism: Wollemia nobilis; assembly: GCA_028583015.1. Taxonomy (NCBI): domain Eukaryota; kingdom Viridiplantae; phylum Streptophyta; class Pinopsida; order Araucariales; family Araucariaceae; genus Wollemia; species Wollemia nobilis. The sequence goes on along the minus strand of JAQPPZ010000523.1, from coordinate 2,746,731 downwards.
GGGACATCCTAGAACAAAGGCACACAAAAGAAACCCTCAATCATGCTGGGAAATGGGTAGACAAATAGAAAAGTGACCTTCCACCCCAAGGAGATCATCTACAACACCAGCCAGCCAAGAAGGAATGTCCAAGGAAGTTCCTAGGAACTAGAATAGAACTAGGGGAGGGGGAAGCAGGGAAGCGGATCGGGACATCCCACGAGAAGTCCCACGGGATGTCCCTTGTAGTTCCCCCTCTGCATTTCTCCTAAGCTTTCTTAACTACATGCTTCCATTTTAGTTTTTAGTTCATAGTTATTGGTCATGTCTCTTACAAAATAGTTTGGTGAGCATAATAGAGAAATCAAGGAAGCCATCAAGCCATCACTTGCATCAAAGGGGAAAGGAGTTTGCTAAGTAGTGGTTGCAAGGAGGCACATAACCAAGCTTGGGTGATGTTATTTCTCTCCTTCCTTTCTCTTTAAATATTCCCTCCTTTTTCTTGATGTTTAATATGGTATAACTTCCTCTTTTGTCTTATGCATTGGCTAAAACTTTCTCTGTGTCCCAACTCAATATTGCTAACAAACTCTTTTTTCTACAACTTTTATTTTATTTTTCTTAGCCTAGTATTTATCATTACATCATTATTTGAATGTTTTAGCATTTTGTTTTTTATTTTTTTCAAAGGGTAACCAGACTTTCCACTTCTCCAAACATGTTCCTCCTTTGTAATATCTAGGAAATATTGATTATTTTGCCTTCTACCTATGTGACCATTCTCAAAATTTGTGTCACCTAATTGTAGGAGGTAATGCATTTGCACTATGTAGCCTTTCATTGAATTTCCTTATCATGAATAGGGTTTTCTCATTATTATCAAGTAAAATAACCATTCTATTGGACCTCTTACCTCCATGATATCATCAACCCTTTTATATTTCACCTTATACCTTTCTTTGTCCTTACCCTAAGAATTTTTTCTACTTTTGAAGAACATAAGCTTATACTGAGAGGGGGGTGAACAATATAAGATAAAAATTTTTACTTTTCAATCCAAATGATAATAGCAATAATATCAAAGTAGTAAACAATGCACACATCATCACACACATGAGAGACATGATTTAACGTGGTTCACCCAATGTGGGCTACTCCACGGAGAAAATATTCTTTATAAATTTTCTCAATGAATATTTTGGGAATCAAATCCCTATTACAATGTTTATGGACCTCTTTCCAAAGGAGACACCAATCCCCTTATGCTCTGGTTTGTGGATCTCTCTCCATAGGAGACCTCTGTCCCCACTACTCTAGTTTGTGGATCTCTCTCCATAGGAGACCTCTGTTCCCACTGCTCTGGTTTGTGGATCTCTCTCCATAGGAGACCTCTATCCCCACTACTCTGCTCAACTCTGATCATCTCTGCTCATAAATCTGATCTAATCTACTCACAACACTATCTTAAACCTTCTCACAAGTCTACCTCTAACCTACTCACAAGTCTACCTCAAATCTACTCAAAATTTTACCTCTAACCTGTCATAAATCTGCCTCAAATCTGCTCAAAATTCTACCTCTAACCTGGTCATAAATTTACCTCAAATCTGCTCAAAATTTTACCTCTAACTTGCTCACAAATCTACCTCAAACCTGCTCAAAATTCTACCTCTAACCTGCTCACAATATCTGCTCAATTTTTCTCTAATACATGCTTATAACTACTCATAACACATGCTCAAAAGGGTTTCACAAAGATACAAAAACTTATCTTCAAACATAGCACAAGTAGTTCACAATATCTAGCACAAATGTCTCAAACTCTTTCAACAATGGAAGCACACTTGTTCTCAAATTCTAACCCAAATATTTCCACAATCATTCAACAATGAAGTACAAATCCTAACTCAAATATTCCAACAATGCTTATCAAACAATCCTTTTCACTCCACCTTATGTTCCAAAACATTCACTTCAACAAAACACTTTAAACAAGGAATAATGTGCCCATACCTCTTAATTGCTCTTATGGAGATATATCTTCAAAAATCTATCTCACAAATAATTGATTTTTCTAATGCCACTTCAAGGGTTAGATATCAAGATACTTTCTCAAAACATCCATATGAATTTTCACCTCAAAAGATATTTCACCATACAAAAATTACAATAAAATATCAAACCACTATAACACCTTATTACTCCTATTCTTGCATGATAATACTCAACAAAACAAACCATAAATTACACACATGAATTTCTCATATACACCTTATACCTCCTTCTTAAAATAAAATATAATGCACTTTTAAATTTTCAATAAGACCAATAAAATATCAATTCATCTACCATACAAGGCACTAGCAAAATCTCTAATTCAATTAAATTCCACTCCCCTTTTTAAATCAAAATTAAAACTAAATTTATTATCCTTATGGCTCCCTAGTAAATTCACCTCAAAACACTAAAAATTAATTAACCCTTATAACTCCCAAAGTCAAGCATCATATGCATACCTTAAAAAACTTTACCCCAAGCATTGTTGCCACTACTCAAACCCATGACTCCTCACTGGCCCCACGCCCTAGCACAAGGGCGGACACCATGTGGGCTAGCCACCCACACAAGCACAAAGGAGCACGTGCTCCTTCTTCTTCACCAAAACTGGTGCAAAACCTTTCGACCAAGCAAAAGGACTCCCATGATTCGAACATCGAACCTACCACCTACAACGCGCTCCGCAAGCCAAGCTTGCCAACTAGGCTATCCACCCACATTGGATGGAATTGAGCACCCTTCGTCTTAACTATGCGCTGCCCTTGAAACTCACAAAAACCCTTCTCTGCCTCCACCACTTTTCGAATGAATAGAAATATCAGATATTAATTTGCGTGGATTATTGAACACCTTGGCTTGCAAAACATTAACCTTTTTATACACTTTTGCCCTTTGACTTTGGACGTCGGCTCAACTTTGAAAAATGCCTCCATGCAAATTCAAATTTTGGTGCCATCTAAACCTTTTTAAAATATTATAATAATTTAAATCTAAGGTAGATTTAAATATTATAATTTATATTTTAACCTTTGGGCCCTTTTAATTTTTAATTATTATAATTATTTAAATCTTCATAGATTTAAATATTATAATATTTTTTTTCTTCTTGGACCTTTTCTTTGGATAAAAGTCTTTGCCATCATAAAACCTCTTCCTTTTTCTTTTGCAAATGCCACCATGGTAAAACCATTAAACCTTTATTTTCCTTGACATAAATGACAACCAATGTCATTAAATTATGCCATTAATTCTTTGACATCAATGACAATAATATACTCAAAATTTCCAACAATCTCCCCCTTTGTCATTGATGGCAACCCTTTTCTAAAAAATTCCTTTTTCCAAACCACTTGATTCCAAATCTGCTCCCCCTAAGAAATTTCTCCCCCTGATTGAATGCTCTCCCCCTTACTCAAATCTCTCCCCCTTTGACATCAATGGCAAAGGGACTCCTTTGGGGCTAAAGATAAGACTCTTAGCTCACCCCCTCCCCACCTCCTCTCCTTGAGGTGATTAATTTTGGGGTGGGAGTAAAACTACTCCCAATTTCCTTCTAAGATACTCAAAAGTTTCTTTTGGAAGTGGCTTAGTGAAAATATCCGCAATCTGTTCCTTTGTAGTAACATATTCCAATTTGACTTGCTTATCCATCACCTGTTCTCTCAGAAAATGGTATTTGATCATAATGTGCTTGGTCCTAGAGTGCATCACTGGATTCTTTGAAATGTTTATAGCACTTGTATTATCACATAGTATGGAGATGGGATGATCATGCTCTATCTTGAAGTCCTTTAAAGTTTACTTCATCCATAACACCTGTGTACAACAAGCAACCATTGCAATGTACTCTGCCTCTGTTGTGGATAAGGATATTGATGCTTGTTTCTTGCTTAGCCAAGAGACTAAACAATCTCCAAGAAAGAATGCTCCTCCACTTGTGCTTTTTCTATCATCAATACTGCTTGCCCAATCTGCATCTGTATATGCTATGAGAGTGAAATTGTCACTTCTGGGATACCATAGTCCAAAATCCATAGTCCCTTTTAAATACTTGAGAATTCTCTTTACTACCAGTACATGTGTTTCCTTTGGTGCTGCTTGAAATCTTGCCACCAGTCCCACTACCTACATTATATCTGGTCTTGTAGCTGTAACATATAGTAAGCTGCCAATCATAGATCTATACAATGTCTGATTTGCCTTAGGAGATTCATCATCTTTACTCAACTTGCATCCTGTAACCATGGGGGTACTTACTGGTTTGTAGTCTTCTAATTTGAATTTCTTCAACATTTCTTTTATATACTTGGTTTGTGAGAGAAATACACCCTTCTCTGATTATGAAATCTGTAGTCCAAGAAAGAAGGACAACTCACCAAGCATTGACATTTCAAATTCATTTTGCATACTCTTTGTAAATTTTTGACACATCTTATCATTATTGCCTCCAAAAATGATATCATCCACATAAACAACCACAATTAGTAAGTCATTTCCTTCATTTTTGATGTATAAATTATTGTCAACTATTCCTTTCTTGAAACCCTATTCTTGAAGATACTTATCCAACCTTGAATACCAAGCTCTAGGAGCTTGCTTTAGTCCATAAAGAGCCTTCTTTAATCTGCATACATAATCTGGCTTATCAGTTAGGTTGAACCCCTCAGGTTGCTCAATGTAGACCTCTTCTTCCAAGACACCATTGAGAAAAGTTGATTTAACATCCATTTGATATACTTTGAAGTTTTTGAAACTTGAGAAAGCTAAAAATATCCTTATGGCCTCAAGTCATGCAACAGGAGCAAATGTTTCATCAAAATCAATCCCTTCAACCTGTGCATAACCTTTGCATACCAATCTTGCTTTATTTTTGACTACCTGACCATCTTCATTTAACTTGTTTCTAAAAACCCATTTAGTGCCAATTACATTCTTATCTTTTGGTCATGGGACAAGTTCCCAAGTCTCACTTTTTTCTATTTGATCCAATTCCTCATCCATTGCCTTGACCCAAAACTTATCTTCTCTTGCCTCATTGAAATCCTTGGGCTCAATTTTAGACAACAAGGAAAAATTTGCATGCTCACTTGTTCCTATTATCTTCCTCCTTGTCTGTCTTTCATCTGGATTTCCAATAATCAGATCTCTTGGATGATTTTTTTGCACATACCTGGATGGAGTCTTAGGTGGTGTTCTTTGTGTTTCCTCTTCTTCTGATTCTTCACCTAATTCTTCTTGGCAACTTTCTTCTTCTTGATACACAATTTCTTGAGCTGGTTCTTTTGACCCTATCTGTTCATCAACTCGTCACATTTATACTTTCCATAATTGTATGTGTCCTCTTATTATAGCACCTATAGGCTTTGCTCTTAGTGGAATAGCCAAGGAAAATACCCTCATCACATCTTGAATCAAACTTACCCAAATTTTTTTCTTCCCGTCTTATGTAGCATTTGCTTCCAAAAATTTTAAAATATTTTATAATAGTTGGTCTCCCTTTCTAGATCTCATATGGGGTTTTGTGATGATTTACTCTTACTTGAGCTCTATTGATGATATATATTATTGTATGAACTACCTCTCTCCAAAAACCATCTGAAATCTTAGACTCATTTAACATAGCTCTGGCCATATTCTCAACAGTCCTATTTTTCCTTTCAACTACTCCATTTTGTTGAGGAGTTCTTGTTGTTGAATATTCTCTTTTGATCCCATGTTGTTCACAAAAATCTATGAATTCACCTGAAGTAAATTCTCCTCCTCTATCTGATCTTAAACACTTAATCCTTCTACCTATTTCATTTTCTACTAATTCTTTGAATACCTTGAACTTCTCAAAGGCTTCTGACTTTTCTTTTAAGAAAGCTACCCAAGTCATTCTGGAGAAATCATCTATAAATAACATGAAGTAACTTTCACCTTGTAGACTCTTTGTCCTTGTAGGACCACATAGGTCAGTGTGAACTAGTTTCAATGGTTCAGATGACATAAATTATTTTGACTTGAAACTTGTTCTTGTTTGCTTTCCATGCTGACATTGTGCACAAATTATGTTTTGTGGCCTTTTTATCTTGGGTAAATCTCTGACTTCCTGCTTGTTGCTTATTTTCACTATGTTGTCAAAGTTTAGATGACCCATTCTTCTATGCCATAACCAAATCTCATCTTCTTGTGATAAGAAACACTTTTCTCCCTTAATCTCACTTAGCATGTAGAGATTGTTTGTAGTTCTATTGGCATCTGCAATGAGCTTTCCAGTTTTAGATTTTTTGATCTCACATCTATTTGGATGAAAAGTGATCATGTGCCCCTGATCACAAAGTTGGCTTACACTTAGTAAATTGTGCCTCAATCCCTTGACATACAATACATTCTCTATCTTTGTTTTTCCATTATCTAAACTCAAGGTTCCTTTCCCATAGATTTTTGCTGAACCATTGTCACCAAATTTTACTGATCCTCCATTGATTTCTTTAAGTACAAGAAATTTACTCTTGTCCCCTATCATATGACTTGAACAACCACTATCAAGAAACCATTGTTTTCTCTTATCTTGCACATGAAGAGTTGTTTGTACCAACATTGACTTCACTTTTTCTTGCTCTTTTCTCTCTCTCCTAATTGTTGAGGTTGTATTCTTTTGAGCCTTCTGATCCTCCTTATTTTTCTTAATTCAAGAAATATCATTTTACACCATTTGGCCTTGTGCCCAAAGTTATTGCATTTGTAACATATGATATTGTCATTCATGAGAGGTGCAAAAGAATTGAAATTTCTATCAACATTATCTCTCATATAAATAGTACAATGTACAACTCTATGACCATATTTGTTACATGAAAAACAATAGCCATGGAAGAGATTTTGTAACCTATTGGAGTGCCTTGAATAATATGGTCACATGCTTCTTCCTTTGTTGTTCTTATAATTGAATTTTGTCCATGGATCTTCTTTGCTTTCTTCCTTCTTGATGCTTTTGCCTTTCAATGCATTAGCATAAGTCATGGGCTCTTCTTCTTTTGATATCTTTGTTCCTTGGGAGCTTGACTCCTCTTTCTGTTTCCCTAACTTTATATCTTGCTGTAACTTACCCTTAGTCTTTTCAACTTCCTTTCTTAGAGAGATAATTTATGATTCCAATATTTCACATTCTAACTCTTTTGCCTTTAATTGTTCTACCATATCCTATTCAATTTTCCTTCCCTCTTCAAATTTTACCTTGAGCTCTATGAGGTTTTGTAGAAGTTCCATCTTTGCTTCCTCATCCTCTTGGATTTGATCCTTCAAACTTGAATTCTTCCTTCTAACCTTTTCCAAGTTTCTAAGAGCAGCAATAAATTCCTCTTTTATGTCGATCATGGCCTCTTCTCCATTTTATTAGGTCATGTATGTTCTTGTGGGATCTTCCTTCAAGTTGTTAGGCTTTTCATGAAGGAACCCGCTCTGATACCAATTGAAGAACATAAGCTTATACTGATAGGGGGTGAACAGTATAAGATAAAAATTTTTACTTTTCAATCCAAATGATAACAACAATAATATCAAAGTAGTAAATATTGCACACATCATCACACACATGAGAGACATGATTTAACGTGGTTCACCCAATGTGGGCTACTCCATGGAGAAAATATTCTTTATAAATTTTCTCAATGAATATTTTTGGAATCAAATCCCTATTACAATGTTTATGGACCTCTATCCAAAGGAGACACCAATCCCCTTATGCTCTTGTTTGTGGATCTCTCTCCATAGGAGACCTCTGTCCCCACTGCTCTAGTTTGTGGATCTCTCTCCATAGGAGACCTCTATCCCCACTGCTCTAGTTTGTGGATCTCTCTCCATAGGAGAACTCTATCCCCTATGCTCTGCTCAACTCTATTAGCTCTACTCACAAATCTGATCTAATATACTCACAACACTGTCTTAAACCTTCTCACAAGTCTACCTCTAACCTGCTCATAAATCTACCTCAAATCTTCTCAAAAGTCTACCTCTAACCTGGTCATAAATCTACCTCAAATCTTCTCAAAATTCTACCTCTAACTTGGTCACAAATATACCTCAAATCTGCTCACCTCTAACCTAGTCACAAATCTGCCTCAAACCTGCTCAAAATTCTATCTATAACCTGCTCATAATATCTGCTCAATTTTGCTCTAATACATGCTTATAACTACTCATAACACATGCTCAAAATGGTTTCACAAAGATACAAAAACTTATCTTCAAACAAAGCACAAGTGGTTCACAATCTCTAGCACAAATGTCTCAAACTCTTTCAACAATGGAAGCACACTTGTTCTCAAATTCTAACCCAAATGTTTCCACAATCATTCAACAATGAAGTACAAATCCTAACTCAAATATTTCCAACAATGCTTATCAAACAATCCTTTTCACTCCACCTTATGTTCCAAAATATTCACTTCAACAAAACACTTTAAACAAGGAATGATGTGCCCATACCTCTTAATTTACTCTTATGGAGATATGTCTTCAAAACTTGTCTCACAAATAACTGATTTTTCTAATGCCACTTCAAGGGTTAGATTGCAAGATACTTTCTCAAAACATCCACATGAATTTTCACCTCAAAAGATATTTCACCATACAAAAATTACAATAAAATATCAAACCACTATAACACCTTATTACTCCTATTCTTGCATGATAATACTCAACAAAACAAACCAGAAATTACACACATAAATTTCTCATATACACCTTATACCTCCTACTTAAAATAAAATATTTTAATGCACCTTAATTTTTCAACAAGACCATAAAATCACTTCATCTCATGTACCATACAAAGCACTTAGCCCAAGAAATCCTGACTAATTTAACCTTAAATTCCACCGTCCTCTTTTTAAATCAAAAATTAAAATCAATTTAACATCCTTATGGCTCCCTAGTAAATTCACCTCAAAACAATAAAAAATTAATTAATTAACCCTTATAACTCCCTAAGTCAAGCACCATATGCATACCTTAAAAAACTTTTCCCCAAGCACTGCCACCGCTACTCGAACCTACGACTCCTCACTGGCCCCACGCCCTAGCACAAGGGTAGACACCGCGTGGGCTAGCTGCCCACACGAACACAAAGGAGCACATGCAAAAGAACTTCCCATGATTCAAACATTGAACCTGCCACCTGCAACGCGCTCCACAAGATAAGCTTGCCAACTAGTCTATCCACCCATGTCAGATGGAATCGAGCACTCTTCCTCTCAACTATGTGCTGCCCTCGAAACTCATAAAAATCCTTCTCTACCTCCACCACTTGTCGAACGAATAGAAATATCGGATATTAATTTTCGTGGATGATCGAACACCTTGGCTTGCAAAACATTAGCCTTTTTATACATTTTTACCTTTTGACTTTGGACGTCGGCTTTACTTTGAACAAATGCCTCCATGCAATTTCGAATTTTGGCACCATCTAAACCTTTTTAAAAATATTATAATAATTTAAATCTAAGGTAGATTTAAATATTATAATCTATATTTTAACCTTTGGGCCCTTTTAATTTTTAATTATTATAATTATTTAAATCTTCATAGATTTAAATATTATAATCTTTTTTTTCTTCTTGGACCTTTTCTTTGGATAAAAGTCTTTTCCATCATAAAACCTCTTCCTTTTTCTTTTGCAAATGCCACCATGGTAAAACCATTAAACCTTTATTTTACTTGACATAAATGACAACCAATGTCATTAACTTATGCCATTAATTCTTTGACATCAATGACAACAATATACTCAAAATTTCCAACAACTTTATTGTAGAAGGTGACAGATTTGCATTCTATAAAATTTTATCACCTTCTCCTCCTAAAACAATGTCCCCATTGCAACTATTGACAAAAAGACATCTATACAGGATATCTCTTATCTTTATCTCATTGATTTTATATTATATTTATTTATCTTTTTATCAGAAGCATTTGTGCTACTTGGTTTATAGTAGGTGGCACAATCATCATAGGTACATGTTCTTTGATGAGTGTCATTAATGCTCTCACTTTAACATGTCAATCCAAGGTGGCACCCAATAGTTGAATGTGTTAAAAGGTAAAGAGTTACATTTTAGTGTTGGGTTTTCTATGACCTTATATGGAAACATGCTTGCATGGAATTGAAATTACACTTGCAATAAAGTAAATCTCACACTTGAAATAAATGTACACTTGTAATAAAGGAAATATCACACCTTGTGCATAAAATAAATTAATCACACTACCCTAAAATAAAAACACACTTTGCATAAATAACAATTAGTTTATACAAAAAAAATTAACTAAGCAACTATATCTAACTATCCTAGGAAATTCACATATTAATTAAAAATCTTAATAGAATAAAGTAATATATCAACAATACACACTACTACATTAAACTATTAATTCACAAGTAAAATAAGATACTAACCTGCAAAAATTATAATAGAAAAATGACTTTCCACTAGTTTGATGAATAGGACCCTTGCTCCTCAACTTAGTGGAAAGGATGACTAACTCAATGTAAAACTAATAATAGTAGATCATTAATGGAATAATTTAAGTGTTATTTCATTGATATGGACTGGACTACATAATAGGATAATAGAAAACTATGTTATTTCAAGAGCTGAAATTTTTAGAGACATATATTGACTAACTCTTTATCTTATCACTCAATATTATTTTGTCCCAGTTTCATGGCACTTCCCAGACCCTTCTCTCTAGGTTGGTTGTGGTTGCAGATGATCTCCTTGGGGTGGGAGGTACCTGATCCACTTGTTTACCCCTTTTCTTGCCTAATTGAGGGTTTATTTCCTGTGTCCTTGACATGGGACGTACCTAGGACCTCCCCTAGATTTCCTGTTGAGATTATGGGATATTTTTTTCTCGGTTTCTCTTAGGCCTTTCCCAGGTTCATTGCAGGTTTTCTACTTGGTGCTAATTTCCAATGTTTCCTCGGTTGCGATGCATCATGGCTTTAGGATGGGGGCTTGACTTCATCCTTATACTTCTCGAGAGGTTTTCACTACATCCTTCTGGTCTGGGGGGACCATGTACCTTATTTTTAGTGATTCTTCTTTCTGGGCTTCCTTGACCTGGTCTACTTAGTGGTTTCTCATTGTATCTTTCATGGTATTGGGTGGGGCCTTGTGATTTTATTGCTTTTGGGATATCGTTGGTTTTACAGTTATGGTTCCTTGAAGTCATTCGTGTGCAAAGTTGGAGGGTTCATAGGGTTATCTACTACATTTTTTAGTTTTGGAGGGGGACCTGTGCTTATTGCCTGCAGCTTTATCACCCGTGGCTCCTTCAATTTAGGTTCCTTGGGACCTTTCCACCCCATGTCCCATGGTTGATGTTTCTATTTTCATGGCTTCCCCTAGTTTCTTCTAGCATTATCATAGTTCTACCTCGCATGCAAGGGGATCTCGTGGCCTATGGAGATCCTCAAAAATTTTGTTCCATTTTCTAGGCCTTGTGTGGGATACTACTTCCTAGACTGCCTTCCTGGGCCATCCCTGGGTGGGATCCTATTATCCTTTCTTCAAATTTAGCTGCTTTCACTTTCATGTAGCAGTTGTTGGCTTTCTTGGGTGGATTTCCAAGTTTTCCTACTTGCTCGTGTTTGTCTCGAACTTGCTTGGGCGGTATGGCCCATCCTGGACTTATTGGAATTTTTCTCTATTCCATTTGTATTCCCAAGGTGGATTATCGTTCTTGGTGGTTTTGACTTCCAGTTTTTGGTTTTCCCCTTGAGTAGGATTTTTTACTTGTATTTTTCCTGTCTGGGCAGGATTTTCATTTTTCCTGCTTCGGGCAGGATTTTCTAAATTTCTTGCTTTGGGCGGGACTTTTTAAAATTCTTGGTTTAAATTTCCAGCATGGGTAGGATTTTTTTAAAAAATGTTCTTGGTTTAAATTTCCTACTTAGGCAGAATTTTTTAAAGTTCCTACTCTAGGTGGGATTTTAATGTGTTTTTCAATTGGCCTTTCATTTGGCCTTATGTTTGGTTTGTTGACCTGATGTAAAAATATTTTGGGGTCCCTTTCAAAACCCACTTTTAATGAAATTTTTACCAATAAAAAAAAAAATTGAAGTAGAATATCCCATTTAAGGTAATATGATTTTATGTTTATCCTTTAGCATTGTCTACCCTGAGGAAGACTCTAATTATGCACTTACCACTAACTAAATTAAGTTTATTTGATATGAACATTCACATTCTTATCATGCCCTAGTACAATCACATCCCAAAAATAGTAACAATTATAGCAAATTATAGAACAGGTTGTGGAACAACCACGTAGTCAATAATATCTCTAGATTCCTCAAACTGATTTGTCACCATGGGCCACCATCATCATCATTTCCTACCCCATGTCTTTTTTGGTTTGCTAGTGTTAGCACCTAGATTTTGACACATCAAGTTGTGACATTTTATGGCATATCCTTGTTGTAGGTACTCCAGTGCATCCCTATTTTAGACATTTTGACGTATCTCTTATATGGTTTTATCCAAAATTGAAGTGTCAAAACTACTTCAAAATATAGTGTGAAACCTGTAGATCAGAATTCTACTAAAAAAATCCCCGTATTATTAGTCCAATGTCAAAACTAATATCTAGATTGCATGAAAACCATATAAACAAAATTTAATTATGCAATTTATTATTTATTGTCTAGTTAAGCTATTACTATTCATTACAACCTAATCCACCGTTACAAATACATAAAATTGAGGTAAAATGTGTTACTTTACTTTATTAGATGAGGTATTTTATGGCCTCATCACTCCCCTTAGTTGGCTTTGATGCATGTCCTCATGCATCTCTACTAAGACCCAACTTATGTCAAACACTTTGCTTAGATCCTTCCAAAATTGCTAGAAATGGGTGTGATAGCCTCTACACTTTTGCATTTTGTTTAACCACTTTAAACTAATTTTCATTATATTCCCTAACATAGTCAATTTGGGGGGATAAGGATGATAATGGTGGGAAACATAAATTGGATCCCTAGTCACTTATATTTAAGTTTCATTATAACATCAACGAGGGTTGAATCTGACTAAAATGACCAAGTGATATTTGAGGGAGAAATTGGTTTTATCTTCCTTAAGTTGATAGGGAGTTCATCCCACCTATGTTTGAATGCTAATTTGGTCTTGTCTAGGTGTTGGTTTTAGTACTCTTAGAATTCTTGTAGGCACAAATTCATATTAATTCCATACTATTTTTTATTCCTTACATCATTTATTAAAGTATAATGTGTATAATTAAATGATTAGAGTTGAGGGTGCTCAAAATGCAAAAGTAGTGGTAGTAAATTATCACTATACTTAGGGGGATTAATTCCTTAGCTAATTTTATAAAATATTACTTCGATGGGATGCAAGCCATCTAAAATTCAAAATAAAGTTGAGGCAAGACAAGATGTGAAAGAGCATGGTAGAGAATTCTAAGTTCTGAAGGAAAGCTGAAATGATAGAGATGCAAATAAAGAAAACTATATTTCCAAGGAATAATTTGGACAAATATGAGTACAAAAGTTTGGTAACTGGATCCTCAAGGTTAAAACTAACAACAAGGTGATAAAACTAGAGTTTCGATAGAATCCCAAGACAATATCGTGTGAAAAGCAGTTAGAATAAAAAAAGATAATGACTTGGGCACACCTGCAAGGTTAAAATATTTGGTAATCATAGGTTGGTGGTAATAAAAATACCAAATAAGAGAAAATTCAAGGTCAAATGCAAGGAACACCACTAAACCAAGAAATACACAAAAAGGATGAATATCGAAACTATGATCAGAGTTTAAAGGAAATTTGTGCATAAAAGGGCAATAACCAGATTTTGCATAGGCTAAATTCACCCATGCTTTGATAATTTAGGAGATCAAAATTTGCCTCAAGATACTACCCCCAAATCCTACATGGAGGGTCGCTAGCCCCTCATAAACCCTAATTGGGGTTGTCACCCCAAACCCTACATATTCTGCCTAGCTGTTTATTCTTCTTGGGTGTTCAATCCTTCTCTTGCAAAGAAGTACAACATAAAGACTATCATGGAGCAACCATAAACCTAATGACCTTAATTGTAGGATATCTCTACATCTAATCACTAGATATTTCTAGCATGGGCAAATAGCATAGGCATCAAAGTTTCACCTCGAAAATAACAACATTAATGTCTCCATATCTAGAGACCTTAAAATTGCTTGCAATCAATGTGTTGGATTCTAGACAAAAATTTTAAAGGGGCATTTTGAATTTTGGGAGGGAAACATTTCTAGATTTTATCTATAACTATTAATATTTTATTCATTGTAAATAGGAAGAATGATAGTTTCAATGCCTAGTATCTAGCCCAAAATAGAGGTTTTCTCTCATTCTCTCTTGTGTATTGATTTGGACTCAAGCCCTTAGTCAATTCATGTCCAAACCCTATTATCCCTTCTTAGTCTAGTATATGTATTTGAATTCTTCTAACACATATATAAAAGAGTTGTAACTACTTTCTTTCTATCCTATTCTTTGTGTAATTGTAAATTTTTAAAAGGAACCATGACTAGTATTTATCCTGTTCCTGGTGCAAATTTCATAAGGAATAGTTATACCATTCTATAATTGTGTTCACTTTCCCTAACATGGTTTACAACTATGTTAATTCATCCCATCAATGCATAAAGAGCCTTTGTAATTCTTAGAGCATCACCTCCATAGTTTAGGCTAGTTAGTATTATTGCTTTCCTCCCATCCCTTTTCCCATATAAAAACTCAGTAGACTAGACTAGATTAAAAAATGTGCACCAATATCACATCAAAATAAGGTGTCAACCTTGAAAAAATACAATAGGTCATCTAAGGAGTCACATCCCACACTCCCTAGAATTTCCAAACTATATGCTCCATGCAAGGTGTAAGCACTAGACACACTTGACAACCACAATGGGTGGTTATTGTGCTTGGAGTGTGAACTAGACCAAATCTAGTTCCCAATAGTTAAACTAGCATGTCTGATGGGACTCAAATTGATCCATCTTTATTGGTCCCAAAATAAAAATAACCTACTAGGCTCTAACTCTAGTAAGGGTCCCTACCTATCTACTTGTTGAATCACCTAAAATTTCACTTGGTGACTCTACTTAAGATGAATATCTAGAAGAAGTTACCAAGAAGAATATTGAATTGGGATTTTTATGAAGATCTATGTCTACCATCTTGAAGAGCAAATGTTTTAATCACCTCAAGACTCCACTCAAATCAAAGGACCCAAAATTTAATGAGAAAAATACCTATGACCAGATCCTTTATTGTTGCTAATGTGCATGCGCTAGTACCTTTGCTTAACACCACTCCCCAAAGAAGAAATTCTTGAGGTCAAAACATGTCCACTCTACCACCTAAAAGGTTCTTGGCATGGAATAATAGTGATCTTCGATGTCCTCAACTATGTGCAATGACTTTTCAATGTCAACACTTGAATCTTTGCTATACTTTACTAGGGAAGATCTAACAGCCCCATAGGAGCATTTGTAGAGTATAGTCTTCTAGTATCAATTGCATAATATCATAAAGTAGAATATATATTTGAGACTATTACTAACATCATTTAGAGGTAAAGCTTGAGAGAGATACAAATTTCTTTCTCTGCACTAAGTTATTGATTGGGACTAACTTGCTACCCTATTCATAGATGGATTTAGACAAAGAGACCAACCAATTCCAATTGTACAACCTATCATTTCCCAACTTGCTCCTATTAGTAACCTAGTTAGAGATTTTTGGGAAAATTTCTTGCATCCTTAAGAGATTTGTCACGCTGCAATACTTCCTTGATCCAATCAGCATTGTGGACTCTGGTGGATCCACCTCTTTGACTTGGGAAAATATTATCCTAAGACTCTAGATAGACCGAGTAGGGAAGGAAACCTTGGAGGTGAGCCTATAATACTTCTTATATACTCATGCTCATACAAATTAGAAAAAAATGAAATAAAAATCCAATACAAAAGTTGACCAATATTCAAAGTAACTCCCATCTAATGCTTCAATCAATAGAATTGTGCCTTATCCATTGGGTAATTGTAGCCAAACTTAAAATATGATGAAGAGAGAAGAGGGAGAAGATAAAACTAAGCCAACCACATTCATTCAAAGTAGAATATAAGGGAGAAATATGTCTCAATAATTACATGTGGGAAAAGCATAAATGGGAGGGTCATATAATAGTTGCACTCAACCAAAATTAAGATGTACTAGTGAAAAATTATATCAAGAGAAGAGAAAAATTGCATAAGTGCATCGAAATTACATCAGAAAGGAGAAATTGCACACTCATGGCAAAAGGGTACCAAAGCAATCATGCAAATTTGATAAAAATATGAATTTTCAGCTAAGTGAAGTTTTGAAGAGCTGTCTGTACAATTTGGAGATGAAAATGTACGATTTTGGAAGAAATTATACGATTTCATGACAAGTTGGGACCTGATTTGTGTAATTTTGAGGTATTTGTTCAGATTTTGATGCAGTCGTACAAAATTTGATGTAATTGTATGAAATTAATGCATTATTTTATGATTTTGAGCTTATTATATAGATTTTGAGTGGAATTGTATGATTTGGAGCTCAATTTATACATTTTTGTGAAGTACAAAATCAGGTGTATTTGTATGATTTCAGACATAATTGTACGAATTAGAGGGAGTTGTACGATTTTGAAAGCATGCTTGCATGGTTTTTAGGTGAATTGTATGATTTCTAGAGGTATATATATTGCGTACAGTTGTATGGATTTTGGAGCCGTTGGTGCGGAAATTGTCCTAAATTGCCAAGTTGAATACAAGTTGTGCAAAAGTGGTTTCAAATCGACCATGGGAGAATAATGAGCTCCATGCAAGAATTTTGAGCTTGTTTAGAATGGATTGCAGCCACTAGGGTGGAAGTCTCACCAAGACCATTACACTAGAGAGATTCACGACCTAGGCGAACTAACGAGGCCTACCTAGTACAATGTCAAGGATGAGAGTTTTAGCCACATGAGAGACGTGAATATCATACTTGGAGAGGAAGAGTGTATAGTGAGAACTTTACACATTCTATATAAATCAAAGAAATTATTACATGCTTTATAGGCTTTGGAAGCCATAACAAACTCCAACAAATTAACCCTAATATAGACTAGGACTAGAATAGACTAACAAACTAACTAAACATAGACTCAAATCCTACGTAACATAAAAAGCTAACAAATAGGCTAAAAATGGACTTAGGGGAATGTCAAATATTCCAACATTCTCCCCCTTGATGCTAAAGGAACTCATTCAGTGAGTTCTTAAGCATCACTAATTTGGAAGAAATACAATCTCTTACATTTCCTCCAATCTATCACCAAAAAATCACAAAATGCAAAATGATGTCTTGGGCACTCCTTCCACCATTTGTGTGGGATCTCCTTCATCTATGTTATTGCTCATTTCTGCAATTAACCGAGTGCCTTCATTTTATGAGCTACTCCTCCTTCATAAAAAGCTCATTCAAATTATGGCATTCCCATAATACCACAAGTATTGGTTCTCACTAACCAATCTAGCATATTTCTATCATTCATTCTATGGTCTTCAAACCATATTTCAGCTCCTAATACTCCTCTAGAGTATGTACAATGCATCATCTTATGTATATGGTTGTGCCAGATTACAAATTCACATACCTATACATAAATTTTCAAATAAAATATAGCTATGCAATAGCTAGTTACAAATGCAACAACAAATTGTTGCTCCTCACACAATGTTTCACTCTTTACTATGGCTTTACATGATTCCTTCCAAGGAATTTTAAACACAAAATACAGCCAACACATATCCATGGTTCTCATCACCATGCTATCCATGTCCTTTGCAAATAAAATAACTTCATCCAAAGATGTCTCTACAAGATAATATTTTCTCAACAATGCCTTTGGAAGACATTCTTCTTTCTTCAGATACCTGTTCACAAAAAACAAATCATTAATCACAAAAATATTACCTCCAATGTGATTAGATTTGGTGCTCCCCATAAAGCTATTTTGTGGCATATCTCTTTCACTGTATGTTGCTTCAAAATCAACCATCAACTTTTCACTAAAAGTTCTCCTCTTGTGTTCAATCCATGTTGATGTGTTGAAACACCATTCATTCAAACAATCATACATTGGTGCCTTTTCAAGACAACTCTTTTCCTTCAATGTAGACACTCCACGTGAGTGATCTTCATTCATGAGTGATGTTTCCTTTGCCATTACAACAAGAAAATAAGAAATATAATTTCCATTTTCTGTTTCTATCTCATTTGCTCTCTCACTTTCCACCTCCCAAATGAGATATTCATGTGTGCTATTTTCTTCACACAAATTTTTCTTCTTCTTTGAGAGTCACAAAATTTCTCTTCACACAAACTTATTGGGCTGATGAAAAATAAATAACTCCATTTATCACTCTTAATGAGTGATCTTCACAATTGAGCATGAAGCTTATAGTCTTCATATCCTCTTCATCAAACTTTTCTTGTGGATCAACATCCCACATCACTTCATTTTCTCTTTCAAGAGAGCACACATCCACTCCAAGTGAATGGTCTTCATCAAAAGTAAGCCAATAGTCTTCCATGAACATTGCTCCTTCATCATCATGCCAATAATTTATGGTTAGCTCTTCAAAATTCTCCTCCATGAGAATATTAGGTGCATTCTCCATAATGCACTCTTCATGTGTGAGATATTCTCCATCATACACCATCTCAGCATCTAGGTGGTCTTCAAGCAAGGAACACTTCAATGTGATTATTTTTCTTACTTCATCTTCAAATTCTTCTTCCACTTATGAGTGGTCTTCACAACAAGGTCTTTGAGCAATTATCTCTTCATTGAGACATCCATCCTCTTTGATATCAATGTGAATGCTTTCAAAGCATACCATTCCTACAAAAAATTCATTAATACAATTTTTCTTTTTATATTTTCCTCCTCCTAAAAGAAATAATTGACTAGTACAATTTTCCATACCTTCATAAGACATGTCTTCAACTATGTGTGTCTCACAATAATCGTTTTCAATACTCTCTCCAATGAGAGTTGTACAAGGCTCCTTCTCCTTCTCATCCTCTTCTCCATGAAGGGATTCCTTATCTTCTTCTCTCTTCTCTTCAAGAAGAAGTTCATCATCACTCTCTTCCTCACAAGGCTCTTCTTCAAACATGTCTTCCTCTTCAAGGAAGAATTCACCATCATAATAATGTATGTCTTCTTCAAAAGATATATCTTCATATGAGTCTTCACAAGACTCTTCAAAAACTCCTTCAAAGAAGCAAGGCTCCTCCTTACTCAAATAATCTCCATGATTGTCACACATGGTTTTATGGGTGTCCTCATCAAACCCATAAGTATCCTTCAACACTTGCCATGCTATTGTAGTTGATCTACAATTAGCTATGAGAGGGAAAACACTCTTTTCCACTCCTCTTCTCAAATCCATAAGGGCTAAGCAATTTTCATATTGCTTTCCTTTCTTCAATTTCTTCTCCTCGTTTTCAAGCTCCATCCAAGTGATATCCTCATAGCCTTCTTCTACAATGCTCCATAGGTCTTTAGACAACAATAAGATCTTCATAATTATGCTCCAATAAGCATATTATTCACCATTAAATTTTGGTATAGCCAACTCTACATACATGGTTGTCATCACATTCAAGTCTGTGAAAGGAAAAATACCCTTCTCTATCGTATTTGCACCAAACAATAGTAGACTCCCTCTGTATTTCTTGCAGCAAACAACATCAGGTATCGTATAAGTAGTCCACTCTATGCTTCTATGACCATCTTCACTTATACAAAGTACATCTACACTTCTTCTCTCCACACAGATTTTTTTTGCTCTATGAAACCAGCCTCACATGGTCCCCAACTTTCTAAACTAGTTGTATTCCAACTAGCTACAAGTCCTCTTCACAAATTTATATCCATAGCACCTATTGAAATACCTAATGGGATTCTCCTTCACTCTCTATCTAATTACTATGTCCAAATATCCTCCTCCAATGAATCATGGGGTACTCCGTTATTCGCCTTCCTCACCTAGAAAAAATACCACCTACAAGTGTTACAGAATATCCTTAGGATTTAGTGCATTTACCATTGTCAATTACATCTATGCAACGCACTGCAACGTCATCTGCAGTCTGCAGAAGAAACACAAACTTCACAATTGAATCTGGTTCTTCGATCAAAAAAATTGCACACAATCTACAAATTTGAGTGCTGCAACCACATATCTTGCAAATTAAATTTGTTTCGATCATGTTTCCCAAAAATTGGAGATCGAATCGAATCATGCGACATCTCCAAAAATTGTTTATACTATCAAGTGTTGAATCGAGAAACAACTGCTTGATTTATTTTCAATGATGGTACCTTCGTTGCTCGTAGTTTGTTTAGATATGTCTGTAAACTATTGTTTGGAACAATCCCTATGATCCAAAAAAGAGTCGCGACTTTTCATTACTTTTTATGGAGCTTTTCCCTATTACACGAATGTAGTGCTTCTGTCCAAAACGAGCAAGGGTAGAAAAACTTTGAAAAGAATCATGCTAGTTGGGTCCACCATGTGCGACAATGTGAGGCTTAAATAGCATCTACAACTGAGCTTTACAAACACCTACATCAAATGTCCTCCTTGTCTTCTCGTCGTCACATATCGGGCCCTTTCACCACTTGAGAGAATAGATCACAGTTACAAATCGAAAATGGTTCCTACTCTGTTATTTACGTAGTGCTTGATCTGGTGGATCTCCCAGACATTGTCATAAGGGATCTTGACTGCTCTGTGCAAGCTTCTCATGTGGCGGTTATCTTTGACCAATTTGCAGGCTTTGAGCACGGCTATTTCTATATATTTTCCCCTCAAAAATTGAACTATGGGAGCCTACAATTATCAGTCGAGACGTCAATCACAACAGATCTTTGGCTGGTGGATATCTGCTAGACGGTCGACATCCACCATCCAATTTTGATGACACTAAGGCATAGCCTCCTTATCTAATTCACCTGTAATATTTGCTTAACTCTGCAAAAGTTATCGATCTTTACTTGCTATCCGGAAGGCAATACCTCTTCAACTCTACCACAAGAAGATTGTGCAAATGATCGATCTGCAATATGGCCACGTTCGAATAACTGTACTTGTCTATCAAAAATGTTGCTTCTACAACTAATGATGTTTGTTTCAAGTCAAAATTCTCATATGTGAGAAAGGGTATGCCAGCAATCTAGATTCTCACCTTCTAAACCACAATGCTAGGAGATGGAACATCTAAAAATCAACTTGCAATTATCTGCTACTTTCACTTTGTGGGTGAGATCTTCGGCATCATCAGGGACATTAGTCCCACATTCGGGAGGAAGTGGAGATAAAATAATTTAAAAACAAATGCACTCCCTAAATATGATGTCCACCATACGGTGGACACATCATCCACGAGAGATTTTGTCTCCCACCATGTGTCCTGTTGAGTGGTGATTTTGCCCAAGTGAAAAAACACACTCACAGTTAGGATTTCATTAACAAACCCTCTCTTGCAAAGAAGTATAAACTTCTCCAAGATTCCTTTCACTTTAATGTGTGCATGTATGCTTGTCAAATGAGTGCATGGAATACCTTAGCACTCTACAAAATAATTGTTAACAAAGGGCCTATGCTGGGATTATTTTAGTATAATGTGTTATTATTGTTCATGAAACTTGCAAGGAAAATAAATGTGATTGGCCTTTATATGACCACAATGTGAGAATGAAATTATTTTTTATATTGAAGTTTTTTAGCTAGATTTCCTCTTCCTTTATTAAGCAAGTTTAAACCAATTTGATCCTTTATTGAGCCTTGCTTTGAGCATAAGATAAAATATGAAGCTTTATCTCTAAAATCAAAATATTAAATAATGACATGATTCCATTTACGTTGCTTCAAATATGGAAAAGGAATAATCATTGATGATCAACTTTGTAGTTGTAGTAGCCTTTAATATGCCTGATAAATAACCCTCTTTAATGAAATTGATTTTCATAAAGAGGATTCAATTAATCGCTTTAAAATAATGACTATTGAAATCACCTCCCTTTCATGAAACTGTAATTTTCATGAAGGAAAGTCAATGTATAGCTTTAAAGAAAACCACTTTTAAAATGCCTTATAAAATTGTTCCCCTTGAATAAAATTGTGATTTTCATTAAGTGAAACAAATTTATGATTTGCAAACAGAAATGTAAAATTTGAAATCTTGCAAATCTAAAAATTACAGAATTCTTCTTAAAGTGCATAACTACATTTATCTCATAACAAAATCAAACCTGCTCTAAATGGAAGTTTAGAGCTTATTCTTATTTTGAGATTTTATATTTTTATTTTATTTAATTTTATTTTGAATAACATTAAGAAAAACAAAAAGGACGGGGTTAGGAAAAATAAAATTAAAAATAACAAAAATAAAAGAAATGTTGCAATAGAGTTTTCCCACAGACCCTGCTACGTTAGTATCCTGCAAAACCAGCATTGAAGTGATCCATATTTATGCAACCTAATATTCAAAGAGGTGCGATCTTCTAAGGGAAATGTGCAATATGGTGACACATATGTCACATTAGCGACCTTCTCTTGTACAAATCACTGCACACTTATGGATGAGCTAGCTGCTTTGGATACATTTACAATGGGTTAGTCCAACCTCCCTCAAAATGGATAAATAAATATCATGTGCACACACAGGTCCATGAACAATTCAACCTCAATTATGATAGTTAAAATATCTTCACAATATTGATTGGCCATTATATCAGTTTGATTCTTCACACTATGTCGTTTGAGCTTCCAAAAATTCTTTTAAACATCCTCTATGCTTGAGAATTAGGGTCGTGCAGCATCATCACTGACTTTGTTTGTCACATACATATTCTTAAACAGACTTGCATTTTCTCATTCACCACATGGGCTAATGATTTGTTACATCTATTTCATGTGCATCTTGTACACCTCAGTCAGTTTGTACACCCCATGTTTTCTTATTTCATGTTCTGGTCATTGTTTAGTGTACTTCATTTATTTTTTATTAACCATGATGGTAGGAACCAAGTTTCTATCAATTGGAATCTAATGGTGGATGATGGAAAATAATGTAAGTAAATAAAATATCAATCACTTTTTTATGGATTGTTGTTTCATTTTGGAGGTCTCCCTACCAAATTCTCACAAGGAGTTATATTAAAATATGTTCTTCGATGCCCCAAAGACACCTTTCAGTAATGTATATATAAACCTATTTAATAGTCATGATGGTGAAAGGACGTGATGGTCCATTGATTAAATAAATGATATTAATAATAGTCTAAGTTAGGATTAGGATCCTAACAAGCCACCCCTATTAAAAAAAGTTTTGTCCTCAAAGCGACAATTAGAAATGTCTTCAATGCCATGTTATCTTTTTCTTTTCGATATACAATCTCGTAATCATATCCTAGGAGTTTTGTAACCTATTTTTGTTGCTTTCTAGTGGTTATGCATTTCTTGATAAAGTACTTTAGGCTATGGTGGTCTGTGCGAATAATGAAATGTTGGCCTATAAGGTAAGGTCACCAATGTTGACTGGCATAAAGGATAGCTAACATCTCTTTTTATATATGGAACAAGCCAAATTCTTTGGAGATAAGGCCTTGCTAGTAAAATCCAAGGGTATTTCATTTTGCATTAGCACGACTCCTATTCCTACTCTCGAGCAATCACTCTCAATAATGAATGGTTGAGAAATCTGGTATGGCTAAGATAGGGGTGGTACATATTACGTTCTTTAAAGTGATAAAGGCATCTTTAGGCTTGGAAGACCAAATAAAAGTATTTTTCTTGACTAATGTTGTTAGAGGGGCTACGATTTTACCATAATTTTTGGCAAATTTGTGATAGTATCTTGTCAGCCCTAAAATCCACACAAACATTTTAAATTTTTGGTATAGGCCAATTCTTTACATCTTCAATTTTATGGGGATATACTTTAACTCCTTTTTTTAGAAACAATATGGCCAAGGTATTCGATTTCTTGTCTCCCAAAAGAACATTTTGATTTTTTAGCATATAATTGATTATCTTCCAAGGCCTTTAATGCTTGGTCTATGTGGCATAAAGAGATCTTCCTATGTTCTGCTATAAATGATAATGTCATCAAAGAAAACTAAAATAAACTTACGCAGGAAATGATGAATACCTTGTTCATTACTTTGAAAAGTAGATGGGGTGTTGGTAAGGCTGAATGGCATAACCATAAATTCATAATGTCCTTCATGAGTGCGAAATGCAGTTTTAATAATATCACTTTAGATAACTCGAATTTGGTGATAGCTTGATCGTAAATCTAATTTGTAAAAATATGTTGCTCCATGAAGTTTGTCTAGTAACTCATCAATAACTGGGATAGGGAATTTATCCTTTATAGTTATTTTGTTAAGGTCATGAAAATCAACACATAAGCACCATGACCGATCCCTTTTTTGAACTAATATAACAAGGGAGGAGTAAGGACTCGCGCTAGGTCTAATAGCCTTTGCTTTTAGTAATTCTTGTACTAATTTTTCTATTTCTGTATTTTGGAGATATGGATATCGGTAGGGTCAAATATTAGGAGTTTGGTGCCCTGGAAGAAGTGGAATGGTATGATCATGGATTCTTTGAGGAGGTAATCCTTTGGTTCATTAAATACTTACCATGGTGTGCTAGGATTTGTTGTAACTCAGGTGTTATTATGTGTTCGTCATTTACGGGTTGCATTGAGAACAATTGTACCATCATAACCTTACCTCCTTTTTGAATGAGATTTTTCATTCTATGAGAACTTACAACTTGAGAAGGGCCTGATTTTAACCCTTTAATATTTTAAGTTTGACCCTTTTGCATGAATTTCATCCATAGATCTTTGAAATCCCATTGAATGGTGCCTAGTGTTCTTAGACATTGTACATCGAGGACGATATCACATCCCCCTAGTGGCAGTGCATACATATCGGTCTTCATATTATAATCACCTATAGTGAGTTTAATATTTTGATATTTTTCTTTACATGCAATTCATCCTCTATTTCCAATCATAACTTCAAAATTATTGCAAGGGTGTATAAAACAATCAACTTGTTTGGCCACCTTAGGGTCGATGAAATTGTGTGAGTTTCCAAAGTCTGGGAGAACAATGAGGTTTTGTTTCTTAAAGTATCCCTTGACCTTCATATTTTGAGGGGAAGAGAAACCAGTAATGGCGTTGAAAGAGATTTCAAATGCATTCTCTGTGTTACTATTTGGAGTTTTTGTTACTACTTCCACCTCAATAATATCTTTTTTCTTTGAAATTTCTTGGTCAAGCGTATTTAGAATATAAATTTTTGGGGCAATGCATTTATGGTTGGAAATCAATTTTTCATCGCAGTGGAAACAAAGACCCTTTTCTTGTCTTTCCATCATTTCTTCAGGGCTAATTCTTTTAATTGGTAAAACTTAATTTAGTTTTGGGTTTATATAGGAATTTTAAAATTTGTTCATTTTTGGTACCCCAAATCAAAGTTGGTTATTGATTTTCTCTTGGGCCATTTGAGCTAACGCGGTAGTGTACATCATGACAATAGAATTGAGCATTTGGACTTCTAATCGAATTTCTTCTTTGAGGTCACTAATAAAGCAACTTTAAAAAAAAAGGATGCATATAATCCTGATGTAAGATTTGCTAATTTCTCGAACTGAGCTTGGTATTCTCGTACTGTGTTGGAAATATGAACAAGTTTTGTTGTCATTGATGTCAAGAGTGATTAGGCCGAGAAATACCTTATTTTTGCACTATGGTTAACATATAAAAACTGCCATCTTATTAAATATACAAATTTAAATTGCCAAATAGTTTCTTAGAATATATTAATTGTTAATTTTTTACATTATTTTATGTTAGAAACATTATAGCCCTGTTTTGACTATTTTAAGCATTTTACTTATAAAAGGTCAAAAATGAGTATCATGTCAATTATGATGTCATACGAAAGTAAAATTACATTATGATGGCATGGATATATTCCTCTCATCAAGAACTATAACTTTGCTTTTTGAAGCAATTCAATCCGAGCTATAGATAAAAAGTTGTGAAGGTTACATCATTCTGGAGCTCATGCCTTAGTTTTTTTTTTTTGAGCTGTTAACAGGTGCAAATCTGCATTAAGGAGCATATTAGCAGATCTACTGGGAATGATCCAAAGCAATTTAAGGAACCAAATTCATAAAAATTATTTTTAATAGTGGATAGAACACAGGACCCAAATTTTAAGGCATATGGACAAATAATCGGGAAGATATGGGGCCCACAAAATGGCAGTTTCACACTTTTTGACTGCTGGAAATTCTGGTAAAAATTTGTGTTAGAGGCCAACTTGATAGCAATGCTGGGAGTAATTCCTGAGGATTTAAGAGTTGAAAATTAAACCATATGTAATTCATACATCCAAGAACATGTGGGTAAAATTGGGTGTACATTGGAGTTACGAGGAAAAAGTTATAAGCACTCCAAAAGGGTAGTTGGACATGTTTTGACTGCTGTAAAAAACATGTGACAGTCCATACAAATTTCAGCCACCTGTCACTATGAAGGAAGGCATGGAATTTGTCAATTAAATATGCGGGAAATACTTGGAAAAAGTTGAGGGAGGCTAGGAGCGACTCTTTCTCCACTTGCCAATACTTCCATGTGATCCAAATAGGAGCAACAAGTCAAAAATATTGAATTGCAAGAAATCTGGAAACAATCATACAAATTCTAGCCAGCTATCAATAAATAGCATGGCTTTGAATTTGTCAATTCCAACATGTAAAATCTATAGAATTGGTCTTCTAAGGACTTACGAAGACTACCTAGCTGGTCAAAGTCACTTTTATGTGCATCTGGTGTACGGATAAGGGTCAAAATGGTTAAACTACCAGATATTTTGGAGTAGCTCCGAAATGAGCAGAACAGGACCAGTTTTGGTCAAAACTATAAAAAAAATGGTCAGAAAGGTGGCAAATGGTGATATGAGGATGTATCCAGCTGTATGAGGAGTTTTCTCACCCCTTCCAATGTATTTCTTCCAATGGATGACACACAACAAGGAAAATGAATATGCTGCAGCATAACAGTTTGCTACATTTCAGGAAGACTTCTTTAGAACAGTTGCTAAATCCTTGAAAGGCAACAATAGAACGGATTGGCATATGTAATATAATGTTACAAATAAGAGGCTCCCATGTTGGTTGAGCCAAGTAGAGAATTAGAGAATAAGGATAGGACTTGTGGTAAGAAAGTAGATTTGTGGTAAATTATAGTTTTTAGCAGGTTTTCCTGCAAATATTGTAATGTTGCTTAAGACTAAATAAAGTGCAGGATTTCTCATTCATATTTTGTCCCATTAAATGTTTGAGTGTTTAAGTAGTTAAGAGAGTTTTTCTGCCTTCTTCTAGATCAGGGGAGCAAGGGCCACTTCCAGGTTTAGAAGAAGGCTTATTGGTGACAGGTTTTTCTACAACTTTTGCTGCAGCAAATTAAGTAGAGACTTGTCATATTTTATTTTTTGTTCATTAGCTGATAGTGCATAGATATTTGTGATTTGAACCTAGGTTAATTAGTGTGAGTGTTAATTGGTTCATCAACTTGCAGCATTATTGAATTTCCCTTGTTTCCAGCAAATTATTTCTCACTTTAATACATTCTGTTGATTAGTTGTTAGCTTGTGTGTTTCATTTTCTGCTATTTCATCTTCTTGTTATTCTTTTCATTTTGCGAGAGTAAAATAGGTGACATTTCTGCAAATTTAGTTAGATTTCAGTTTCCTGCAACTACTTTTTCTTGTCATTTACATTATGCAATAGTAAATAGGTTTCCTTCTGCAAAAGTAATCAAGTTTTATCTTGTAATTTTGATTTTGAAAGAGTAATTAGAATTTAACTTTAGTTTATAGGATTAAAGTGACACCAAAACCCCCAAGGTTCACTTGTCCCACCAATAAAGCCTATTTTCTGAATGAGTTGATTTTCAAACTGCCTATATCTCCTTTCGTATATAGCCATGGACATTGTCGTGGATTGACAATTATAATGATTAAATGGTGTGATTGACGACACTCATCAAAGAGGTTGATCGTCATTTAATGTCATCAAGTGGTTTTTCCAAAAGGCAAGGAGAAGCAGGTTTAAAATAAAAATAATAATATTATAATATTTAATATTATAATATTTGGGTAAAAGAGAAAGGTTTGGTTATTTAATTTAAAGTTTTAATTATTTAATATTTAAATTATTTATGTTTAAATAATTTAAAATTAAATATTTAAATATTTTAAATTATTATGGACCATACTAAAATGGTGGCACCAAAGTATTTTTATTGGAGGTAAATAAAGCGATCGATGATGTGAGGGCCAAAGACTTGAGTTTAATATTTTATTTTAAACCTAAGGTAAGCTCTCGTCGATGTCGTGCATAGAAAGCACGTGACATGTATAAATGTCACTAAAATTTTAGTAAGGGAAGATTAGTAGAGCATGCAATGGTAATATTTAATTAAAAGGTGCTATCAAATAATGTTCTTGTGCAAAAATGATAATGCGACACGAGTGCTTTAAAAATGAAATCCAACATAATTTGTGTTTTTGAACGGGGAGGTAGTTTGAGCATCAATAAAAAGTACAGCATGCATTTCAAACATTTAAATATTATTCCATGTAACTTAATCTCATCTCACAGGCTGGTCGGAGTGGTTGTTAGAACATTGTGTAGGTTGTAGCACAAGATATAGTGCAGGTTCGAAACTCATCGCCTTCGATTGGTATAAGAAAACATTTTTTTTTATTAATGTTTTCGAGTGATAGACATATATATCTGAACATGAGTATTTTGTGCCATGAGGGCTTGTAGTCCAAACGGTGGAAGTGGTAGGCGCTAAGGCGCTTGGAGGGGTGAGGTTAGTTAGGTGTTCAAACCCCGCAAAAAGTGTTTTGCTGGGCAGAATAAGGTATGCACCAATTTTAATTTTCTTACTAAGGTTGTGTAATTTCAGAGGTTGCTTTGTTGTAAAAAATAAAGGTTGATTAAGGTTTTTGAGGGAGATATAAGGGTATTAAAAATTAAATATTTTATTTTAATCTTTGGTTATTAGAGTTTATGAAGTTGAAGTAATAAGGAGTAAATAAGGTCTTTAATTTTTTGGTGTATGTATTGATGAATGTTGTTTTAATAAGGTGTAAGCAAGGAATTATCTTTTTATGCATGTGTGTTGTTGAATGACATTTCAAGTAGGAGTAATAAGGTGTATTTGAGTTTTTAATTTTTGTATGGTGAAATATTTGAAAGAAAATTTGAGGATAGATTTTGATACCTAACCATTGAGACTGGCAAAGAGGTTGATTGTGTTGAGATAGGTTTTGAGGTCAACTCTTCAACAAACAAAAGGTATGGGCACATCTTCCTTGTGAGTGATTGTTGAATACTGTGAATGCTAAGTTGGAGAGAAAAGAGTTTTTTGATAAGCATTGTTGAGTTTGATTGTTAAAGGTTTTTCTGAGTGAGAGTTAATAATAAAAACCTTGTTTGATAAGCATTGTTGAAAACATTGAATGAACCTTCATATCCATGATTACGGTTTGTGCAAGATCATGAGTATCATTGATATGTGAGATTTTTTTATAAGCATTGTTGTAAATAATTGATTGAGAATTCATATGCTTGGACTAGGGTTTGTAAGCAATGAGTGTTTCATTGAGTGGAGTTGATTGAGCCTAGTCAAGTGGAAGTGTTGAAGTGATAGTTCTAAATTTTGTAAAACAAATTGTTCCATATTCTATATTGATTTGAGAAAGAGGTTGGAAGTGATTGAGTGTTAGTTACTGTGAAACATATTAAGTCTCTAACAATTCTCTATATGTTTCTGTGATTGAGTGTTTGTGAGTAAGAAGCATATTGAGTCTCTAACAATTCTCTATATGTTTATGTGGTAAAAATATATTGAAAGTGATTAAGCATTATTGTGAGTAAGAAGCATATTGAGTCTCTAACAATTCTCTATATATTTTTGTGAGATTGGACAAGTTCTAGTGAGGACTTGTTGAGCAGATTTGGGGTAAGTCTTGATGAAGATGTGTTGAGTAGATTGGACAAGTTCTAGTGAGGACTTTTTGAGAAGATTTGAGGCAAGTCTTGATGAAGACTTGTTGGGAATATTGGACAAGTTCTAGTGAGGACTTATTGAGTAATATTTGAGGTAAGTCTTGGTGAAGACTTATTGAGCAGATTGGATAAGTTCTAGAGAGGACTTGTGGATAGATTAGTGTGAGATTTTTTGGAAGCTTACAATGTATATTTGAGATAAGTTTTTGTGAAGACGAGACCAAAGTTTATTTATTTATTTGTTCAAACCTTGGGTTAAGGTTTGGGGTAGATCTAGCAGATTTGATTTGTGATTGAGTCAATCTTTGTGTTAAGGCTTGAGGATAGAGATTGAGCATATTTGTGCTATACTGAAGGACTATGTTTAGTGTAGATTTGAGGACAAAGTTTCATGCATATTTGAGGAGAGGTTTATGCCAGACTAGAGATAGAGATTGAGCAGATTTGTGTTAGAACGAAGAACTATATTTAGTGCATATTTAAGGATAGAGTTTAGTGCAAATTTGAGGACAGGTTTATGCCAAACCAAATACAGATATTGAGCATATTTGTGCTAGATCAAAGGACCATGTTTAGTACATATTTGAGACAGAGCTGAGAGCAATATTTGGAGGTGACCGAGTATAGAGGACGACAGTCTCCAGTGGATAGAGGTCCATTAGCCAGGGCAGTGAGGACAGGTCTTCTGAGTGATGATAGGAGTCTTTAGTGGATAAATATCTATTAGCCAATGTAGTGGAGGTAGCAGTTCTTCTAGAATATCACCAACCAGAGTAGAGGAGAAAGGAGTTCTCCTATGGATAGAGATCCATAAACTAGTTGAGGAGATTGGTCTCCTATGGATAGAGATCCATGAAATTGATTAGGGGATTGATGTCTCCTTTGGACAGAGGTCCATAAACATTGTAATAGTAAAATATTTCCCAACATATTTGTCGAAAAAAAATTAGTGAAATATTTTCTCCGTGGAGTAGCCCACATTAGATGAACCACATTAAATTGATGTCTCTATTATGTGTGATGATTTGTGCATTGCTTTGGTTACTGCTATTTATATTACCATTGATTATATTGGATAATACTATTTGGGAAAGAAAAATAAAAAGTGGTCTTATATTGTTCACCCCCCTCTTAGTATAAGCTTGTGTTATTCAATTGGTATCAGAGTTGCTTCCTTAGGAAAAGGTTTAACAACTTGAAGTAAGATCTTACAAGAATACAAATGGCAAAGAAATGCAAAAGTAGAACCATGAGACACAATAAGAAAATAACACACATGATCATGAAAGAAAAGGAAGATGAATTTAATGTTGTTGTTTTAGGAGGATAAATGGAAATAGATTCAAGATATGAATCAACGAGTGGAGAAAAGGCCAGACTGATAAAGTTTTGTACCATATGTAGGAAGATAGATCACCATGCAGCTTATTGTCCTCAAGAAGATGAAGAATATTTTGTTTGTGGTCAACTCGGTCATGATGCAAGTTATTGCAATGGGTTTAGTAGCGGTGAAGATGAATATGATACTCTCAGAATTGAAGTCCTAGAGGATGGTTCAAAAAAATATAACAAGGACAGTCAAAATAGGTATGAAGAAGAAACTCTACTTTGGACAATAGAAGAAATTGAA
Organism: Wollemia nobilis; assembly: GCA_028583015.1. Lineage (NCBI taxonomy): Eukaryota > Viridiplantae > Streptophyta > Pinopsida > Araucariales > Araucariaceae > Wollemia > Wollemia nobilis. Next base: position 2,714,813 of record JAQPPZ010000523.1, on the reverse strand, counting down.
GATCAAAGAAAAGAGAAAAATTCATAAAAAAAGAAAGCCACACTTAAGGAACTTTTTGAGTTGAAAAGGGAGAACTTATATTTAAAGGCTCAAATACAAGAGGATGAGAAATGTAAGACAGAGCTTCAACAATATCTCTCTGACTTGAAATATAAGATTGAAAAGGTAAGGAGAGCTGAAAATATATGCTTGAACTATCAAAGGTAAAAGAGCTATAATGTGAAAAACTTCTTGTTGATCTCGAAGAATTAAAAAGTAAGAACTCAGGATTAAGGGTTCAATCTCAAGAAGATGAGAAAGAAAAAGCAAAGTTTCTACAAGAGCTCACTAACTTTAAAATTAAGATTAAAGAGGCACGAAAAATGGGAGAAGGTATGGCTGAAAAATTAAAGATAAAAGATCTAGAGTGTGAAATATTAGAACATGAGATAGTTTCAATAAGGATGGAAGTGAAATACTCTAAGGACAAGCTACACAAGTTTGAAAAAAATTCAAATACCTTGGACAATATTATCATTGCACAAATATCATTAGTCAACAAAATAGAACTTAATTTTGAAGAAGAACAAGGGAAACAGGAAGCAAAAAAAGGAGAGTCAAGCTCAAGCACCAAAGAAGAAGAGGCTTTAAAATAAGAAAGTGAAAGAGAGAGTTAGAATTCTAAGGATAATTTGGAAAATAGAAATTTCAACAAGGAAAAATGCACAAATAAGGAACATATGGAACAGGAAACAGGACAGGGTAGAAGAGACTAAGAGACCAATGGGGTCAAGGCAAGGTTTCTTCATTGGACAATGCTTCTCATGTCACAGGTTTGGGCACAAGGCTACACAATGTTGGGCACATGAAATACAGGAATATGGAAGTTTCAAAAACAGATAACTTTTTCAAGGGTATTGCTACTCTTGTAATCAATTTGGTCACAAGGCAGTTAATTGCAGGGTACAGGACAAGAATGGATATGGTTTCACCAGGAGAAACCACAAGATATTTACACCTTCAAGGAATTACAACATTAAGTGTTATAATTGTAATCATGTTGGGCATATAGATAAATGGTGTAAAATATAATTTCTAGAAACCCCAAGGACAAGCAAGAAAGAGTATTCTCAAAATGTTCAAAAAGGTACGACTTCAAAGGTATGGAAAAATAAGGTAGACAAAGGTAAAGATCAATGTATGCTGGGCATAGAAATACTCCAACCCCAGAATTAACCACCTCAAGAGGAGGTGGGAGAGGGGCTAAGCTAAGAGACTCATTCTTAGCCCCGAGTCCCAAAGGTGACCCTTTGCCATTGATGACAAAGTGGGAGAGATTTGAGTAAGGGGGAGAGATTTGAGTTAGAGGGAGAGCATTCAGTCAGGGGGAGCAACTTCTCAAGGAGAGCAGATTTGAAATAAAGTATTTTGGAAAGTTGTTGCCATCAATGACAAGGGGGAGATTGTTGGAAAAATGAGCAAGTTTTGTTTTCATTGATGTCAAGAGGTTGATCATCATTTAATGTCATCAAGTGGTTGGCAAGGAGAAGCAGGTTTAAAATAAGAATAATAATATTATAATATTTGGGTAAAAGAGAAAGGTTTGGTTATTGAATTTAACATTTTAATTATTTAATATTTTAATTATTTATGTTCATATAATTTAAAACTAAATATTTTAATATTTAAATTATTATGGACCATACTAAAATGGTGGCACCAAAGTATTTCTATTGGAGGTAAATAAAGTGATCGACGATATGAGGGCCAAAGACTTGAGTTTAATATTTTATTTTAAACCTAAGGTAAGCTCCCGTCGATGTCGTGTATAGAAAACACGTGACATGTATAAATGTCACCAAAAGTTTAGTAAGGTAAGATTAGTGGAGCATGTAATGATAATATTTAATTAAAAGGTGCTATCGAATAATATTCTTGTGTGAAAATGATAATGCACACCATAATGCTCCAAAAAGGAAACCTAACATCATTTGTGATTTCGAATGGGGAGGTAGTTCGAGCATCAAGAAAAGGGACATCACACATTTCAAAGATTAAAATATAATTCCCTATAACTTAATCTCATTCGATAGGCTGGTCAGAGTGGTTGTTGGAACATTGTGTAGGTTGTAGCACAAGATATTACATAGGTTTGAAACTCATCACCTTCGGTTAGTATAAGAAAAAAAATTTGTTGATTAATGTTTTTGAGTGACAGACATATCTGTCCGAACGTGAGGATTCTATGCCAAGAGGGATTGTAGCCCAAACGGTGAAATTGATAGGTGCTAAGGCACTTGGAGGGGTGAGGTTAGGTGTTCAAAACCTGTGGAAAGTGTTTTTCTAGGCAAAATAAGTTATGCGTTGATTTTGATTTTCTTTCTAAGGTTGTGTAATTTCAGATGTTGCTTTGCTGTGAAAAAAAAAATTTGATTAAGGTTTTTGAGGGAGATATAAGGGTATTAAAAATTAAATATTTTATTTTAATTTTTGGTGATTAGAGTTTATGAAGTTGGAGTAATAAGGAGTAAATAAGGTCTTTAATTTTTTGATGTATGTATTGATGAATGTTGTTCTAATAAGGTGTAAGCAAGGAAAAATCTTTTTATGTATGTGTGTTGTTGAATGACATTTCAAGTAGGAGTAATAAGGTGTATTTGAGTTTTAAATTTTTGTATGGTGAAATATTTGAAAGAAAATTTGAGGATAGATTTTGATACATAACCATTGAGACTAGAAAAGAGGTTGATTATGTTGAGACAGATTTTGAGGTCAATTCTTCAACAAATAAAAGGTATGGTCACATATTCCTTGTGAGTGATTGTTGAATGTTGTGAATGCTAAGTTGGAGATAAAAGGGTTGTTTGATAAGCATTGTTGAGTTTGATTGTTAAAGGTTTTTCTGAGTATGATAAGCATTGTTGAAAACATTGAATGAACCTTCATATGCATGATTAGGGTTTGTGCAAGATCATGAGTATCATTGATATGTGAGATTGTTTGATAAGCATTGTTGGAAATAATTGAGTGAGGATTCATATGCTTGGACTAGGGTTTGTAAGCAAGGAGTGTTTCATTGAGTGATTTATTGAGTGAAGTTGATTGAGCCTAGTCAAGTGGAAGTGTTGAAGTGATAGTTCTAAATTCTGTGAAACAAATTGTTCTATATTCTAAATTGATTTGAGAAAGAGGTTAGAAGTGATTGAGTGTTCATGAGTGTGAAACATATTGAGTCTCTAACAATTCTCTATATGAGTTTGGAAGTGATTGAGTTTTTGTGAGTAAGAAGCATATTGAATCTCTAACAATTCTCTATATGTTTATGTGGTCAAAAGAGATTGAAAGTGATTGAGCATTATTGTGAGTAAGAAGCATATTGAGTCTCTAACAATTATTTATATGTTTTTGTGATATTGGACAAGTTCTAGTGAGGAATTTTTGAGCATATTTGAGGTAAGTCTTGATGAAGACTTATTGAGCATATTTGAGGTAAGTCTTGATGAAGACTTGTTGAGCAGATTGGACAAGTTCTAGTGAGGACTTGTTCAGCAAATTTGAGGTAAGTCTTGGTGAAGGCTTTGGAGAAGATCTAGTGAGGACTTGTTGAGTAAGATTTAAGGTAAGTCTTGGTGAAGACTTGTTGAGCAGATTTGACAAGTTCTAGAGAGGACTTGTGGACAAATTAGTGTGAGCTTTTGTGGAAGCTTACAATGCATATTTGAGACAAGTCTTTAAGAAGACTTGAGAGCAGAGTTGATTGATTGATTTTTTCAAACCTTGGGTTAAGTTTTGGGATAGATCTAGCAGAGTTGATTTGTGATTGAGTCAAGCTTTGTGTTAAGGCTTTAGGATAGAGATTGAGAATATTTATGCTAGACCGAAGAACTATGTTTAGTGCAGATTTGAGGATAGATTTTGGTGTATATTTAAGGACAGGTTTGTGCCAGACTAGAGATAACGATTGAGTAAATTTGTGGTAGACTGAAGGACTGTGTTTAGTATATATTTGAGGACAAATTTTGATGCAAATTTGAGGACAGGTTTGTGCTAGACCAGAGATAGATATTGAGCAGATTTGTGCTAGACTGAAGGACCGTGTTTAGTACATATTTGAGATAGATATGAGAGTAAGCTTTGGAGGTGACAGAGTATAGAGGACAACAGTATCCAATGGATAGATATCCATTAGCCAGGGTAGTGCATACAAGTCTTCTAAGTGGGGACAGGAGTCTTCAGTTGATAGATATCCATTAGCCAATGTAGTGGAGGCAAAAGTTCTTCTAGAATATCACCAGCCAGAGCAGAAGAGAAAGGAGTTCTCCTATGGATAGATATCCATAAACCAACTGAGGATATTGGTGTCTCCTATGGATAGAGATCCATGAAATTGATTAGGGTATTTGTGTCTCCTTTGGATAGAGGTCCATAAATATTGTAATAGGGAAAGGTTTCCCAAGATATTTGTTGAGAAATTTTAGTGAAATATTTTCTCCATGGAGTAGCCCACATTGGGTGAACCACGTTAAATTGGTGTCTCTATTGTGTGTGATTATTTGTGCATTGATTTTATTATTGCTATTGATATTACCATTAATTATATTGGATAATATTATTTGGGAAAGAAAAGTAAAAATTGGTCTTATATTGTTCACCCCCCTCTTAGTATAAGCTTGTGTTCTTCATACTATTGTGGTTTGACAAAGTTTGGTTAGAGCTCTTGTGAAATCTTAAAATTTGCTTGGGCCAAATCGTACCATTAGGTTTTTTGTAAATAATATCCATGTAGGAGTGTCATTTGTCTTCTCGTACCATTAGTACCATTGAGTAGCAATTTTATCTAGGTGAAATTATTTAATGCAAACTTTTTGGGTCTCAAGAATTTGATAGAGTGAGAAATATTGGTATGCTTGATAGATTCAATTTGTGGGATCACCTCCATAAAATTTTGGAAAATACAACTTAGTGTTTCATGGTAGAATTGAAGTTAGTCATCCCCCGAGTAATGCTTGTTGTGTTGGTGTTCCCGTAGGTTGGCCAACTTGGATCAATGCCATGTTTTGTTGTAACATTTTGACTAATTGGTTGGTAGTGCCAAGTTTTAATTCCAATTTCATAATTTTGTTTTCATGGTCTTCTTTCCATAGGTGAAAATATTCTTTTGTAATTATTATTTTTCAATTTTATCCTTCCATGTATTGAACACTTGCATGAGTTCCTTCATAGAATCTTGTGAATGTCTATCGTCAGTCATTGGTGTGCTTTTAAGAATTTATGCAAGTTTGAAGCTCTAATTCCTTGGTTCTATAATATTTGAGTTGGTAAAATTTTGATTGTACAAAATTATAAAAAAATACAATATTTTATCAATTTTTGATAAAACTTTCAATTTTGATTTTGAAAAATCAAAAAGAAATATTGCAAAAATTTAAAAATTTTGTTGTCTTTTTTACTCTCTCTGTTTAAATTTTATTGATAGAATGGTCAATTCGATTTTGAAATTGTGCTTGGTGGGAACGATAAATTTTTTAAATGTTTTCAAATTTTAAAATTTTTCAATGGGTATGGGCGACGGCCTCGACAGAAGAGTTACGAAGCGGAGGAACGGTAAAATTGATGCGACAATGACTATCGAGGGAGAAAAGTGTCTAAATAGCTAGGCATGGAGTGGCACATAAATGGAAGGATCAAGGAGAGCAACCAATCACAAGGAGCCAAGTGTCATTATGTATTTTGCACAGTTGTCTGCCACTACGCACGCGCAAGGGAAAGGTTCCAAGGTGTAGCGTGACCACAACCATGAGAACCTTAATGCCCTTAAGACCATTTAAAATTTAATATTATTTCCTTCTTGTCATGTGTGGGATTTTTGAGACTAAAACTTTTTAAAATTTTTGTTTTATTTCACCTTGCCAACACCAAAAAAGTGAGGCTACCATTAATTTTTCTTAGCGTTGATTAGAATTTATATTATAAGGTATAATTATAATTGTTTTTTGTTGTGTTCTTTGATGTGCCACCAAAAAATGTAGGACGTAGTTACAAAGCAAATTTTCTTAGGATATTTTGGGTGTAAATCGAGTTTTTATTTGATATGGGAATGGCATGATTTATGTTGAAGGCTAGGATTTAAATTTTTTGATATCTCCTTCTTTTTAATGCTTCTTTAATTGCTCTGGTCTACGTTGTATGGCGCCTTCTTGATAGAGTTTTCTGTGTTGCTTTGTTGTCTTAAACTTATGGAATAAAGGTTGAAATATGTTGAAAATATCTTTTGTTTTAAGTGGATGGCGGGTGATAAGGGAGTGTGGATGCAAGATTTAAATGGTAGCGGATGGTAAGGTAAGGTGTATGATGTATTTTTAATATGGTAGTGGATGATAATGTGAAAGCAGATGCAGGATCCAAATGGCAGATGATAAAAAAAGAATGGTTTTTTGAAGCTGGCTTTGATACCAGTTGGTAGGAACCAAGTTCCTATCAATTGGAATCTAATGACAAATGATGGAAAATAATGTAAGTAAATAAAATATCAATCACTTTTTATGGATCGTTGTTTCAGTTTGGAGGTCTCCCTACCAAATGCTCACAAGGAGTTATATTAAAATATGTTCTTTGATGCCCCAAAGACACCTTTCACTAATGCATATATAAACCTATCTAATAGTCATTATGGTGAAAGGATGTGATGGTACATTGATTACATAAATGATATTAATAATGGCCTAAGTTAGGTTTAGGATCCTAACACATGATAAGTAATATGGTATCAACACAAGGTAGAGTGCCCTCCATTTTCGACATTCTTATATTTTGCATGTACACAGGCTATCACATATAACCTCTACACATCATCATTCATACATACTCATGTTTAGTTAGGTTCATAATACCTAGCACACATCATTCATATCAAACACATTTAACAACATGTACACATTACATACACGTAAAATCACACACTTTATATGTAGGCACAACACAAAATCATCATGTGCACCCTCCCCAAGGTTTGAAATTGTGCACTCATCACTTCTAAAAGTAGGGTCATATTTGACCTAAATTTTCACCAATTAAATCATCTCTAAATTTCCTTAAACTATCACCATTGGATCGAGCTCAAAAAGAGCTTTCAAACAGTATAAGTTTTTGTTGCTTTGGATTTTCATTGTTGTCAACATAATCAGCTAGATCATTTGATTCAGTGCAGCAACAGGAAGTTCAGATGCAATAAACAGGAAGTTCAGAGATCTCTCAAAATATGTACAGTGTTTTTCCAAAAAGACCTAAGTGGCCCACATGCAAAAATTCAAATAAAAATACAAGTAAGGAAAGTGTCGCGATATCGCGACATATTCAGAAAATAGGAAAACTGTCGCGATTTTGTGACATATTGGAGGAGAGTGAAAGTACAAGGAAAAACTATCGCGATTTCGTGACATACTAGAGGAGAGAGAAACAATAGAGAAAATTGTCGTGATTTCGTGACATGTTCGAAACAGAGGCGCAAGCAGGGAAAACTGTCACGATTTCACGACATGTTGGAAGAGAAGAAGGCAAGTTGAAAAACTATTGTGATTTCACAACATGTTCGAAGTAGAGGCGCAAGCAGGTAAAACTATCATGATTTCATGACATGTTGGAAGAGAAGAAGGCAAGTTGAAAAACTATCACGATTTCGTGACATGTTGGAAGAGAAGAAGGCAAGTTGAAAAATTGTCAAAAATTTCACATGTTCGAAGTAGAGGCACAAGTAGGTAAAACTGTCACGATTTCATGACATGTTGGAAGAGAAGAAGGCAAGTTGAAAAACTGTCGTGATTTCGTGACATGTTCGAAGCAGAGACGCAAGCAGGTTAAACTATCACGATTTTGTGACATGTTGAAAGAAAAAGTGCAAGGGAGGAAAACTATTGCGATTTCATGACATGTTCGATGAGAAGGTGCAAGCAAAGAAAACTGTCACGATTTCGTGACATGTTTGGAGAGAGAGCTCACAAAGAAAAGTGTTGCGATTTCGTGACAAATTGCAAGAAGGATTGTACGGACGAAAAGTGTTACGATTTCACAACAGGTTCGAGAGAAAGAGCTCACCTTGCAAATTGTCACGATATCGCGACAATTTGCAAGGACTGTACGGACAAAAAAGTGTCATGATTTTGTGACAGGTTCGAAGAGAAAGCGCCAAGGAGAAAAACTGTCACAATTTCGTGACATGTCGGGCTTTCGCGACCCGAAAAGGAGATAGAGTGTTCGAAGGCAGAAATGTCACGATTTCGTGACATGTTCCGTTTTTGCGAGCGAAAGGCAGAGAAAGGCATAAGGCAGCAAAAATGTCACGATTCTACGACATGTCATGTTTTCGCGAATGCATGCCGAGAAGAGTGCAAGGAAGCAAGAAGTGTCACGATTTTGTGACATATCATGTTTTCGCTGGTGCATGCCAAGAAGAGTGCAAGGAATTGAAAAGTGTCGTGATTTCACATGTCATTTTTTTGCTGGTGCAATCCAAGTAGAGTGTACAGAGGCCAAAAGTGTCGCGATATCATGACATTTGTTTTCATGGCAACAGCAACAGAAGAGTTTCAGGGGCAGTTGAGGCCTACGAAGACCGATGTAAGCCGACAAAATTTAGGGTTTGCAGCCGACTAAGTTAGGGTTTGCAGCCAACTAAGATTAGGGTTCTTCAGTCGACTAAGATTAGATTTTTCATCATGAAAAGTTTGTTATAAAAGGAGGGCTATTTGGAGAATCTAATAAGTGTCGAAGTGTGCAAATTACTGTCGCTTGAGCGCAGAGAGCAAATCATGTTGAATCATTTGAAGTGTGGAATTTTACTAAGGAAGCAGAGTGCGCAACAAGGAGAAGACGACTGTGAGGTGCAGCAAAGTGTGCGAAGTGCTTGCGCAGAAAAGTAGAGCACGTAGAGAAAACAAAGGTGGCCAGTCAAGGTCTAGCAAAAGCAAAGGTATCCTTTTATCAATCTTCTAGTTCCATATTTGAATTCCAAGTTTGTGCTTGGCATCAGGGGTTGGTGCTCCTTTCTATTGGTGCAGAAAAATCAGGGGTTGGTGCTCCTTCCAGTGGGTTCTGGTAAAATTGTTTGTAAATTTGTTGCTTTCCAAAGGCTGGATTTGGATGGTAGTCCAAGTAGTCATTTTTGAGGAGTAGCCACATTGGTGAACCTCGTTAAATCTTGTGTTGTGTGATGCTCTCTTATTAACTTGTATCTATTTTGATTTTACTTTATTTCAGCATTAAGAGTTGCAAATTTAAAGTTTTAAAAGAACACACTGATTCACCCCCCTCTTAGTGTCACTATGAGTATAACAATTGGTATTAGAATAAGGTTCCTGAATAGGCTCAATCAGCTAGGGTGATCTTGGAAGTGACGCAATGGCAAGTGGTGAAGGTTTCTCCTCAAACAAAGCACCATTGTTTGACGAAACTAATTATGCATTCTGGAAAATCAGGATGCAGACATATCTCCGTGCCTTGGGATTTGATATCTAGAATGTAGTAGTTAGTGGTTACAAAGCTCCCACCACTGCTCCAACCGACAACACCGGTAAAAAGGCATTTGAAAATGACTCAAAAGCAAAAAATGCCATCATGTGTGGATTAGTGGATAGTGAGTTGGTCAAGATCATAAGTTGTGAATCAGCAAAAGATGTATGGGACAAACTAGAGAATATTCATGAGGGAGACGATAAGATCAAGGAAGCCAAGCTTCAAACACATCGAGCTCAATTCGAATCATTAAAGATGACCAACGATGAGAACATAGAGGCTTTTATGCTGAGAGTTAATGGAATCACTAATTCGATCAGAGGTCTCGGCGAAGATATGGATGATGCTACTATCGTGAAAAAGGTTTTAAGATCGCTTCCTCAAAGGTTTGATTCTAAAGTCTCAACCATAGAAGAATCTAAAGATCTAAATCACTTTAGTATGGATGAGATGCATGTTTTTTGACTACTTATGAAATGAGAATAGGAAGGTCTAATCCCACAGATAGAGAAGCAACTTTTAAAGCCCTGAAAGGCAAAGACACAAAACAAGAGTCTGAAGAAGAAGAGACATCAGATGAAATGGAAGCAAATTTTATCAAAAAACTGAGAAAGGGAAAAGGAAAATACAAAGGAAAGCTACCGTTTAAATGTTTCAACTATGGAGGCATTGGGCACTTTACGACCAAATGTCCACTCAATGAGAAGAACAAGGGTGAGGAAGCATCGCACCAAGAAAGAAGTGACTAGAAAAAGAAAACAAACTTCAGAAAAGGCAACTTCAAAAGAAAAGTTTCATCTCTAGGAATGCAAATTCTTCAGAGGACAGCTCTAGTGAGGATTCTGAAGAAGAAACAAGTGAAGCTCTATTCATGGCATTTGAAGTAGAAAAATCAAAAGAGGTAGAAAAATCAAAAAAGAGGGAAGGAATGAACTCTAAAGTATCTGTTGAAAAACCTGAGGCTGAAGTAGATCTAGAAGGCGATCTGGTCTCTACTCTTATAGAATGGAAATCTAAGAAAAGAAATAATAATAAACTTTCAAGAAAGCTTGAGGATGCGAACGACATCATAACCAGCTTAAAAATACAGACAGAAGAATACAAGAAAATTTTTGAAGATCTCAAAGTTCAGATAACCATGAAGATAGATTATTGTTGTAAACTAGAAGAAGAGAATGTTGGTCTACTAATGTAGATACAAGAGCTAGATCAAAAAATTAGCTACCATCACAAACGTGAAGAAAGTTCGATGAAGCTGGATAAAATTTTAAGTGATCAAAGACCTCAGGCATCAAATTTGGTCTGGGCTTCATTGAAGGAGAATCATCAAATGGACCAAAATCCAAAAATGTAGAAACTATAAGAAATGAAGATAAGAAATACACTGATGAAAGAAAAACAACTCATGCAAAAGAAAGCAGTAATGCGAGGACTGAAAGGAGAACTGACAATGATGGATTTACCAAGGTCACACATCAAAGGAGAAGAAGACCTATGGCTCCTACAACAACCTAGCAAAGACCATCTTCCAGGTTCAATCATTTCTTTTCTAGTTTTTGTTTCAAATGTAATGGTTATGGGCATAAAATTGTAGACTGCAAGTATAATGTAGGACCAAGAAATTTCACTAGTAGAAATGCTTTTTCACCGCTAATAAATTATGCAGTAGAATGTTTTAACTGTCATAATTTTGGACATATTGCAAGAAATTGTCGTAGTACTTCTGTTTCAAATTAACCTCGTAAAAGAAAATTTCAACCAAATAGGACAAGACAAAATAGAAAACTTCCTGAAAGATATGCACAAGATACTGAAAAGGGAAAGTCCAAACTAGAGCCCAATACGGTAGTCAAAAGAGAGTGGAAACAGAAAGAGCAACTTAAGGAAGAAAAGGAATCCCTAATAGTACAAACAGCTTTCAAAGCACATAATAAATGTGTACCATGGATACTTGACAGTGGATGCTCAAGTCATATGACAAGTGATAAACAGAAATTTGAAAAATTACAGAAATATGAGGGTGGTTCTGTAAAGTTTGGGAATAATGATGGAGCTAAGATAATCGAAAAAGGATTAGTTAAAATTAGTGATGGTAAAATCAAGTCAGAAGAAGTTTTGTTTGTGGATGGTTTGAAACACAACCTGTTAAGTGTCAGTCAAATCTGTGATAAAGGACATGAAGTAGTATTCAATAAGCAGGGTTGTGAAGTTAGAAAAACAAACAGTGGAAAATTGATAGCAACTAGATCAAGGACATCTGGAAACCTGTACACACTCTTAAAAACTTCAAAAGGTGCTTGTTTCATTGGATAGGAAGAAGAAAATTGGCTGTGGCACAAGAGGCTTGGACACATCAGTTTTGATAATCTGGTGAAAATCATCTTGAAACAAGCAGTGAGAGATATTCCAACCATTAGAAAACCTTCAAATAGCATTTGTGCTTCATGTCAAAAGGGAAAGCAAACCAGAGTCTCATTCAAAAAAAAAGAGTACCACACTAGCAAACCTTTGGAACTTATACATACAAATTTATGTGGACCCATGAGAACACAAAGCATAAATGGTGACAAATACTTTATGTTGTGTATTGATGATTATTCCATAATGACATGGATATTTTTCTTAAAGAATAAAATAGAAGCTTTTGAAATGTTCAGATCCTTCAAACATCTAGTTGAGAATGAAACAGGAAAAAGGATCAAATGTTTAAGATCAGATAAAGGAGGAGAATTCATTTCAGATGAGTTTACAGAATACTATGAAAAACATGGTATCAAGAGACAATATTCAGCAGCTAGAACACCCCAGTAGAATGGTGTGGTAGAAAGAAAGAACATAATAGTATAGGAAATGGCACACACTATGCTGGTTGAGAACAAAATAGCAGACAAATTTTGGAAAGAAGCAGTCCACACTGCAGTGTACATCCAAAACAGGTACATGCTGAAAACACATTGCTATCAGATATCATTTTTTGAAAGAGAAAGTTGTTGAAGGTGAGGTTAAGCTGGATTTTGTTCCAACTACAGAGCAAGTAGTAGATATCTTCACAAAACCATTGCCCAAGGATGTTTTTGAATACCTTCGCAATAAATTGGGAGTGGTGACCCTTCCTAAGAAGTGACTAGCTACAAGGATCACATTCTCAGGGGGAGCATTGAAGTATTTGTTTATCTTCTTGCTCATGGTCTTGTTTATTACTAAGTGTAATAAATTTTGACTGAGAATGTTGTGCTTTGACTCAAGGGGAGTCTGTAGTAGCCCTTTGGTATTATTGTCAAAGGGGGAGAAGAGCTACATGAAGCTACAGGAAGCTGCACATGTGTTGCCAACAATTCCAAAGGGGGAGATTGTTGAACAAAGTGCAGCAACAGGATTGTCATTGTTGTCAACACAATCAGCTAGATCATTTGATTCAGTGCAGCAATAGGAAGTTCAGATGCAGCAAACAGGAAGTTCAAAGATCTCTCAGAATATATACAGTGTTTTTCCAAAAATACCTAAGTGGCCCACATGCAAAAATTCAAAGAAAAAGACAAGGAAAGTGTCACGATATCGCGACATATTCATAAAACAGGAAAACTGTCATGATTTCATGACATATTGGAGGAGAGAAAAAGTATAGGGAAAAATTGTCATGATTTTGTGACATACTAGAGGAGAGAGAAACAACAGAGAAAACTGTCGTGATTTCATGACATGTTCAAAACAGAGGCGCAAGCAGGGAAAACTATCGCGATTTCGTGACATGTTGGAAGAGAAGAAGGCAAGTTGAAAAATTGTCACGATTTCATGACATGTTCGAAGTAGAGGTGCAAGTAGGTAAAACTATCGTGATTTCGTGACATGTTGGAATAGAAGAAGGCAAGTTGAAAACTGTCACGATTTCACATGTTGGAAGAGAAGAAGGCAAGTTGAAAAATTGTCAAGATTTCGCGACATGTTGGAAGAGAAGAAGGCAAGTTCAAAAACTGTCGCGATTTCATGACATGTAAAAAGTAGAGGCGCAAGAAGGTAAAATTGTCGTGATTTCACGACATGTTGCAAGAGAAGAAGACAAGTTGAAAAACTGTCGCGATTTCGTGACATGTTGGAAGAGAAGAAGGCAAGTTGAAAAACTGTCACGATTTCACGACATGTTCGAAGCAGAGGCGCAAGCAGGTTAAACTGTCATGATTTCATGACATGTTGAAATAAAAAGTGCAAGGGAGGAAAACTGTCACGATTTCGCGACATGTTCGATGAGAAGGTGCAAGCAAAGAAAATTATCGTGATTTTGTGACATGTTTGGAGAGAAAGAGCTCGCAAAGAAAAGTGTCATGATTTTCTGACATGTTTGGAGAGAAAGAGCTCGCAAAGAAAAGTGTCATGATTTTGTGACAAGTTGCAAGAAGTATTGTACGGACGAAAAAGTGTCACGATTTCACGACAGGTTCGAGAGAAAGAGCTCGCAAGGAAAAGTGTCGTGATATCGCGACAATTTGCAAGGACTGTACAGATGAAAAAGTGTTGCGATTTCGCAATAGGTTCGAAGAGAAAGCGCCAAGGAGAAAAAGTGTCATGATTTCGTGACACGTTGGGCTTTCGCGACCCAAAAAGGAGATAGAGTGTTCGGAGGCAGAAATGTCACGATTTCGTGACATGTTCCATTTTCGCGAGCGAAAGGCAGAGAAAGGCATAAGGCAGCAAAAATGTCACGATTTTGTGACATGTCATGTTTTCGCGGATGCATGCTGAGAAGAGTGCAAGGAAGCGAAAAGTGTCACGATTTTGCGACATGTCATGTTTTCGCTGGTGCATGCCGAGAAGAGTGCAAGGAAGTGAAAAGTGTCATGATTTTGTGACATGTCATGTTTTCACTGGTGCAAGCCAAGTAGAGTGTACGGAGGCAAAAAGTGTTGCGATATCACGACATGTTGTGTTTTCACAACAATAGCAATAGAAGAGTTGCAGGGGCAGTTGAGGCCAATGAAGACCGATGTAAGCCGACAAAATTTAGGGTTTGCAACCGACTAAGTTTAGGGTTTGCAATCGACTAAGATTAGGGTTCTTCAATCGACTAAGATTAGATTTTTCATCATGAAAATTTTGTTATAAAAGGAGGGTTGTTTGGAGAATCTAATAAGTTTCAAAGTGTGCAAATTACTGTCGCCTAAGCATAGAGAGAAAATCATGTCGAATCGTTTGAAGTGTGGATTTTCGCTAAGGAAGTAGAGTGCGCAACAAGGAGAAGATGACTGTGAGGTGTAGCAGAGTGTGTGAAGTGCTTGCGCAGAAAATCAGAGCGCACAGAGAAAACAAAGGTGACCAGTTAGGGTCTAGCAAAAGCAAAGGTATCCTTTTATCAATATTCTAGTTCCAGATTTGAAGTCCAAGTTGGTACTTGGCATCAGGGGTTGGTGCTCCTTTCTGTTGGTGCAAAAAAATTAGGGGTTGGTGCTCCTTCCAGTGGGTGCTGGTAAAATTGTTTGTAAAGTTGTTGCTTTGCAAAGGCTAGATTTGGATGGTAGTCCAAGCAGTCATTTTTGAGGAGTAGCCACATTGGTGAACCTCGTTAAATATTGTGTTGTGTGATGCTCTCTTGTTAACTTGTTGTATCCATTTTGAGTTTGCTTTATTTCAGCATTAAGAGTTGCAAATTTAAAGTTTTAAAAGAACACACTGATTCACCCCCCCTCTCAGTGTCACTGTGAGTATAACAGTTTTATCCAATTCTAACATCGTTTGGTCCCCCAAACTACCAAAACACTACACATGGGTCAAACAGTCCAAGTTTGCATAGCAGTGTTCAAACCTGATTTGCACACCTCTATGCGAACCTGGTTTGCACACCTCTATGTGAACCTTTAGTTCACACACTGCCATGCGAACCTACCACCAACAACACCAGATCACTTTTTTTTATATTTGTAGCTCATGTCTCTCATCCATTTTCTATTTTTCACCATTTTCATCTATTTCATATTCTTCTTCTTTCAATGAACTCATCGTCACTTTTCGTCCACTCCATTACTGATTCATCACTTGAGGGGGTATTCATACAAACATCCACTTTGCATGTAATCAAACAACCAAACATCCAATCACAGGTATTACATTTGTCTAAGAATTTTTTTGCTAAATATTATCTCAACATAAATCCAATCCTAATCAAACATTTGCTAAACCAAGAGAGCCATGCACCAAACGAACACGTATTGATTTCAATCTTATAGTGGTACACACAGAACCATATTCTGAATGTTGCACCTGATATGTCCTTTCCACACAACTCTAATGGTTTGACAAATGTCAACATGCGTTCATCAATCAATCAAAAGAAAAAATTTGAAAATTTATTTGTTTTATTCGCAATTGGAACATCTTGTGTTGATCGCAAGAACAAAGCAATCTTAATTTTCTCCCAAAAGCACCCAATATGATATTGTAAAGTTGTACTAAATCACAAATCATATGTTTCATCATCGTGTTTCGTTTGTAATCATCCGCATTCATTAATCCATAAATTCTTCATCTTTCCAATTACTACATCGTCTTCTTCCATCATGTTTTTGTACTAAATTTTGTCTTACACAATATAGTACAAAAATAGGCAAATGTAGATACCTAAAAGTCACACGTAGTCACCCGTAGTCACATGTAGTCATGTTTAGTCACTTATAGGTATGCATAATCACTTGTAGGTATGCGTAGTCACATGTAGGCATGCGTAGTCACTCGTAGTCATTTATAGTCATGTGTAGTCGCCCGTAGTCGCAAAACCTACAAAACTATACTAATCACGCTCAAAACACCTCCTATTCATGAAAGGGCTATCTACAAGCCCCTTTAGGTCATCTAAGCCCTTTCCTACACCTAATAATGCCCCCCATGCGACCATTTCCTCCAAAAACCCTAATTATGGTAATTCTAATTCTATTTTGAAAGTCACTTTTTCACTTAAGTGTACTTTATTGCCTAAACATGTTTAATTAGGGTTAAATCAAGATTAGCCTTAATTTTATCCTCACACATGTACACCCACCACTTTGTTAGGATATTTCTAAAATATGTCTAACCTAACCTCAAACTAACCTAGGATCTATTTGATTAGGGTTAACCTTAACCTTTGCTCACACAAGTGTGCACCTAGGATATTTCTTCAAGGTACATGAAGAAATGACTCACATGTCACTTCATCATCCTAACCTCACCATGGTAGAACCTAACCTAGAGTTTAGGCTACCTCACAAAGGACACCTCATCCCCTCTAGCCTTGGCCTACTCTATAAATAGATGGCCATTTTCACCATGAAACTCTCTCACCCTTTTGGCTAACTTACCAAAATTACTATAGAATATTTTTCATCATTTTAGCTTATGTCAAACATCAGACAATAGTGTTAGAATATTACCCGAACAAGAATCAACAGAAATATTCAACCGCAACAAGGTTCGCACAACGCCATGTGAACTCGAGCAGAGGTTCACACACCACCATGCAAACTTGGTCTATAGCAATCCTGTAGCTACAAATCAGATAGGTATCTTCTGTTTATAGTTTTTATAAAAAATTTAGCATGTTTTACTTTATTTCAAGTTCATTTTTGTCTGTATGAAAATGAGGTTTTATCTATGATAGGTCCCTAAACATATTAATCATTTTTTGTAGGTCTAAAAAAGTATTAAAGACATCCTCAAGCATCCAAACGATGGCACACATGCAAATAAGCTCACCTATATTGAGGGTACCGAAAAGCATTAGCAAGTGTGTCTATATTCACATTGAAAGAGATAGGGAAATCTCTCTTAAGAGAATGACTATTTTGTAACCCCCTTTTGGAATCAATAAAAAGTGCATTTAGCATATATTTTATTAGTTTTGAAATTGATGTTCACTTTTCGTGTGTTAAAATATTACATTATTTGGTTCCTTACTAATGTACCTTCATGGGTACATATTTAGATTAAGAGTGTAATAGGACTTAAGTACTTTATTAATGCAATATAATAAATGCATAAGTTTTAGAATGTGCAATGATGTAAATGTGCATGTAGTCCACATGTAAATAAGTCCTTAGAATAAAATAGTGAGATGTCATAGGAATATTGAAAGGAAAGAGTTGCATCTCATTATAAATAGGCCTTCATAGAATAGAAAAGTGAGAGGATTTTTGAGTGCATGGATTGAGTAGTAGTAGATACAATATAGATCCATTTTTGTAAATATGGAGAGGTAGTGATCTTCATTGGAGAGCATTGTATATTTTCGTGAGACTTTTTATATGAGAATTCCTTGAGTGTTTTATCAAGTTTTCTACCATATTTTCATGCATATTATTTAGCCATTATCATAGTTATAACATTGCATGCTTATTTCCATACTTGTGGTTGCATTTCCTTTAAGTTTAAAGCTTCAAAAGTTAACATCTCATCTACAGAAGTAGGATATAATGCAGTAAAAGATGCAGTTTGTGAAGCACTATGGTTACAATATACTCAATTAGATATGAGCATAAAAAAAAATCCTATACAGATAAATTGTGATAATCAATGAGTACTTAATTTGATCAAAATCCAATTATTCATGAAAGAACAAAACATATTGAAGCTCCATGCCATTTTATTAGGGATCATGTTCAAAAGCATCATATTTAGTTAAAACATGTTCCTAATGAAGATCAGATTGCAGATATTTTTACAAAACCACTTGGTCGAAACAAATTTCAAATATTCTAGAATCTACTATGTATATCATAAAATATCAAATAATGTAATACAGGGGGATGTTAGATGAGATGACATTACTTGATAAATTAGGATGTGCAAGATATGTATGTGTCAGGAAAGAAAACTAAGAGTCTTCTATGCAAGTGGCAAGTTAAGAATCCAAAGGTCATATGGAAGGGAACAGTCAAGAATGTTGTAAAGCTATATCATGGAAATAAAGCTCCATAATCTGTATCTTATCTTATTTTTTGAAAAAGAAGAAAATAATATTGTCTATTGTGAATATTTTCTTCATTCTTATTATTTAAGATTAGTTTCATCATATTATTATTATCTTGATCTTTAATATTGTGATTATTTTATATTGAGAGTTGTATGAAATAACATGTAATATTTTATGGTAGTAAGGCTTAAAAAGATAACAATGTCAACTAATTGATTGTAAGAATGTAACAATTTGATGAACATAAAGAATGTCTTTAATAAAAAGACAAATGAAAGATATTTTTAAAGATAAACTTGATATGATTATTTTTATATATATAATACCATTAGATGCTACTTCTATAAACTATTTTTAAAGATAAACTTGATATGATTATTTTTATATATATAATACCATTAGATGCTACTTCTATAAACCTTAATCAGTTGCATAAGACATCAAACTCGGACAACTAATTGATGGCTACCATCTAAACTAGCATTTTTTTTTTTTTTTTTAATATATCATGATTTAAATCTTAGACTTCCTAAAAAGAAACCAAAACCCTCACCGCTCTACTATTCTAAACTGAACAAACAAGATTATACAACATTTTGTTGTTTTAATGGGAGTTAACCTTGATAGAAGTCGTTCAACTTACTAAACCATGTCGAACTCATTCATGGAATCTCGTTGGATTTGTCCTATTTGCTCAAACTCCCTCGACGATCGAACTATCCTCCTCGTGCCCATCGAGAACGCAGAGGTAGTCTCGACACAGCACACCAACATCAAGAGAATTCCAAGGAGAAAACAGAAAGGAAAAGAAGTACGATGGGAACTTTAAGTTAGTGGGGTAAAACAACTTTGTGCGGCACAATCCCATGACCGATCGCTTTGCAGTCAACAAATTCCATCACGTCGAGTTCTGGCGCGGCGACGCCACCAACACTTACAGGCGCTTCTCATGGGGCCTCAGCATGCAATTGGTCGCCAAGTCCGACCAGACCACCGGCAACCAGACCTACTGCAGTTTTTCACAAAGCCTCTTGGAGATTGGTACGAATCTTTTTTTCTATTAGCTAATTGATTTTGATTTTAGCAGTTTTCAGAAGAAAAAAATTTGTGGATGTGGGTTTCTATGCCTGAGCATGCCCCGATTAGTTCGTTTTCCATTGGATTTCTGAGTTAGTATGGGATTTCGATTTGATTTGGTTTGTTGATTGTATTTTGGATGGTGGGTTTATAAATCGTGGGGCATTTAGTGTAACCGCGATGGAATTATAAATGTGTGTACAGGCCTACAATCTTTATTGAGGTAATTCAACGACTGGGCTGTATGATGACCGACGAAAACGGGAAACCCTATCAAAAGGGTGGGTGCGGAGGATTCGGCAAAGGCAATTTCTCAGAGCTGTTCAAATCCATTGAGGAATACTAGAAAACACTTGAAGGAAGATCCTCGGCTTCCATCTCGGCCTAGGCTTTGATGGAGTATATGTATTTCCTTTCTTTGCTCTCAACTTTGGAGTTACGAAATGGCTATGCGATGTAGTTTTTCCATGAACTCTAGCAGGAATTACAGAAAACATACACAGTATGGTTATGCAATTTGCCTTTTAACTGTTTGTGTTAATGTGGGAATCGAAAACTGTACTTCAAATTGTACGAAGTCTATACAAGATCTTGTGTGAATGGATATAACAAAGTGAAATTTTTAACATAATACAACTATCAAATTATATTTAAATCATACTTGTAAGTTTGGGTCCTGTTATAGAAAATATGTCATGTAGCAAGTTAAAATCTCTAACACCATAAAGACACTCATGCATATTGAATTGGATTCAAAACGATGGAAATTATTATTGGGGTGTGTTTATCCAAAAAAAAAAAAAAAAATTCAATTAAATTAATTAAAAGTTAGGCCTTTACATTAAAAAAAAAACATGGAAACTCTTTCTTATATAAGTTATGTTAAGGTGTTTTAAAACATCAACATAATAACGAGTAAAGCATACAATAAAATTATTAAGAATAACTATGTATGGGAAAGCAAAATATTACTCTCAACCAAGAGGTTCCTCAATAGTGGGGACTTTTATAAATTCAAGCTCATCTTATCAAAGATAATAATTTCATCTTTGATCAACTTAATATATGTGAGCACTTTTCACTTACATGGTCCTCCTAAGATTATTTATTAAGTTACATTATGCAAAAATGAAGAATTTGCTTTAACTTAACGTATGTCATCCCTTTGTGACACATATAGCATAGAAGAAGAATATGCTTTTAATTTTGATATTTGCAACTTCAAGCTCTTCCGTTCTGAGATTTGCAAAGTGATTTTTTCCTTGGTAATATTTACAAGTTTTTGCACTACTACAAGTTTCTAATGAGAACATGTCTATGAAGAGTAATATTAGAGTAGATTCTCTAAATATTAACATCAAATCCCATTTTAGTGATATTAAACCATGAATAATACCTAATTAACCAAACATCTATAAGTGTCTACATTAACATTTTACTCATGAGCAACACTAAGTGCAAATTTTCAAAAAACGTCCCAAGGAGCATGGCTTTAGGTAAGAGAACTACAAATGCTTCCAAAATGACTTAGAAATTATATAGGACCATAATAGATGTTATAAGTTCAAGCATCTAGACCTATCAAACAAATTTGAAGAACACAAGCTTATACTGAGAGGGGGGTGAACAATATAAGACCACTTTTTACTTTTCTTTTCCAAACAATATTATGTAATATATCAATGGCAATATCAACAGTAGTAATCAAATCAATGCATAAATCACCACAGATAATAGAGACACCAATTTAATGTGGTTCACCCAATGTGGGCTACTCCACGAAGAAAATATTTCACTAAATTTTCTCAACAAATCTCTTGGGAAACCTTTCCCTATTACAATGTTTATGGACCTTTGTCCAAAGGAGACACCAATCCCCTAATCAAGTTCATGGATATCTATCCACAGGAGACACCAATCCCCTCTACTTTGGATGGTGATCTTCTAGAATAACTGTTGCATCCACTTCACTGGCTTATGGATCTCTATCCACTAAAGACTCCTGCCCTCACTTAGAAGACCTATCTTCACTACCTTGGCTAATGGACCTCTATCCACTAGAGATTGTTGTCCTCTATACTCTGTCACCTCCAAAGTTTACTCTCAACTCTGTCTCAAATCTACACTAAACATGGTCTTTCGGTCTAGCATAAATTTTCTCAATGTCTGTCTTTGATCTGTACTAAACACAGTCCTTCGATCTAGTACAAATCTGCTCAATATCTATCTCTGGTCTGCATTAAACATAGTCCTTTGGTCTAGCACAAATCTACATAATCTTTGTATCTGGTCTAGCACAAACCTATCCTTAAATCTGCACCAAACTTTGTCCTCAAGCCTTAACACAAAGCTTGACTCAATCATAAATCAACTCTGCTAGATCTGCCCCAAACCTTAACTCAAGGTTTGAACAAATCAATCAATCAACTTTGCTCTCAAGTCTTCTCAAAGACTTATCTCAAATATGCTCTACAAGTCCTCACTAGAACTTGTCCAATCTGCTCAAAAAGTCTTCACCAAGACTTGCCTTAAATCTGCTCAACAAGTCCTCACTAGAACTTATCCCAATCTGCTCAACAAGTCCTCACTAGAACTTATCACAAATCTACATTGTAAGCTTCCACAAAAGCTTACACAAATTTGTCCTTAAGTCCACTCTAGGACTTACTCAAATCAGCTCACAAGCTTTCACAAAAGCTTATTCAACTCAACTCAATCTATCATAGAAAACTTCTTCAATCACACAAACAAGATTCACACAGAATCTTGTTTGACTTACATAAACATATAGAGAATGGTTAGAGACTCAATATGTTACTCACTCACAAAAATACTCAATCACTTTCAAACTCTCTTGCTTAACCACAAAAACATATAGAGAATGGTTAGAGACTCAATATATTTTACTCTTGCAGAACACTCAATCACTTTTAATCTCTTTTCCAAATCAAATCAGAATATAGAACAATTTGTTTCACATAACTTGAACTATCACTTCAACACTTCCAACTGACTAGGCTCAATCAACTCCACTCAACCAATCACTCAATGAAACACTCTTTGCTTACAAACCCTAGTCCAAGCATATGAACACTCAATTATTTTCAACAATGTTTATCAAAAAATATCACATAACAATGATACTCATGAACTTGCACAAACCCTAGTCATGCATGTGAAGGTTCATTCAATGTCTCCAACAATGCTTATCAAATAAGGTTTTTATCATCAAATTTCACTCAGAAAAACCTTTAACAATCAAACTCAACAATGCTTATCAAACAACCCTTTTCACTCCAACTTAGAATTCACAACATCCAACAATCACTCACAAGGAATATGTGCCCATACATTTTGTTTGATTAAGAATTAACCACAATACCTGTCTCAATCACAATTACTCTCTTTGCCAATTTCAAAGATTAGATGACAAAATATCACTCTAACACTCCCTCAAAATATTTCACAATTAAAAAAATAATTAAACTCAAATACACCTTATTACTCCATCTTGAAATTAGCATTCACCAAAAACATATAAAAATAAATCTCTTATTACACCTTTTAACTACACTCTAATTAACTCAATCCACCAAACAATTAAATAAAATTAATTATTTAATTTTATCAACCTTATATCTCCCTAAGCTCAAAACTATACCACACAACCTTAGGAGGAGCAAAAAATATTTTTTAATAAAAACTTTAGTACCTCTCAAAGTGCTCCTAATGGGATTCGATCCCCAGTTGAAGTGCCTCTAATGCTTTAGCTACGGCTGCTTAGCCGCATGAGCTAAGTGCTCATGTAGGAGGCAAAAGCACCCACGGCGCTTTGTCTTCTTCCCTGGTGCCAAAAGCCAAAAATTCTTTGGCATCTTCGACGTAAGTAAAAATCTCACGACCTTCCCTACTACAAATTGAACGCAGTACCTTGCATTCCTAAAGCACTGCCAATTACCGCTAGCCCACTTGGCTAGGTGGTGACAAGGCTTCCAAGCCTTGTTCCTTTTGAGCCTTCACAAACTGCCAAGAATTCAACGAAGGACTTCTTCCTTCTTTCGCTCACCGAAATATTACACACACTTAGCTTAGGAGATTAATTCATTCGATCGAGGATGGTTTGAAGCCACTTAGGCTTTTGGTATTTATACTCATGCCTTTAAATTCGTTGACGTCGGCGGAGGAGATAATGTATGACATCAACGCATTATTTTTGCCCTTATAACCCTAACCTTAGGGTTAATTAAATTATATTATAATTTAATTAATAATAAAATTATTATAATTAACTTATAATTAATTTAATAACCATAGGGTTAATTAAATTAAATTTAAAATTAATTTCTAATGAAATTATTATAATTAATTTAATTACTTTAGGTCTTACCGTTAGACCTTTAATATTATAATAAAATATTATAATATTATTTTTCTTGGGCCTTCTTATTTCTCCTATAGACCTTATCTGACCACCTTGAATATTATAATGGGAGATATTATAATATTATTTCCCTTAGGTCTAGAAGCAATATTTCTCTTACACCGATTACTAAAACTGACTCTTGACATCCTTCATCTTGCACAGCTCACTGAAACTGACTCTTGACATCAATGACAACAAATCTTGCTCATATTTCCAACAAAATTAAACTTAGCTCAAAAGGCTCTAGAAAGCAACTTTTTCCACAACAATCTCCACATGCAAAAGTGAGATGATGGATCTGAATAATTATGTAAATTGAGATAGTGAAGTCCCCTTCAAGATCTTTCTTTACGTACATTTTCATCTATTATTCAGTATATGAGAGAGGTGCAAAATGAGGTAATAGAATTCTATAAATAGTTTTCAGAGGAAATTTAAGCAAAGAAATTTCATTTACCCACCACTAATATTCTAAATAAATTGTAGTGGAGCATTTTATTTTCTAAACCCAAATTTATTCTTGATAATATTCCATGGTCATTTTTTATTGAAAACATCCCACATGTCTATGAAACTTGCACCTTCTTAAACAAAGATTTAAATCTCAACTCTTAGGTAACTACTAAAGGTTTAACATCATAGAAAACCAATTATTTCCATGTTATGGATGGAGTTGAAAAACTCAAGCCATAGAAAATACTTATATCAATCCCCTATGATAGCATTTTAAAAACTATTTTCTAATAATGTTAAGTACATTGAAAAGTAAGGGAAGCCTTCAACTTGAAATGAGAGTCCTTTAATGGCTTATCTCTAAAACTCATAACCCTCTAAGTCTAGTTGATGTAGTTATATTTGTAGTGTAATTGCATCCAAAGGGATACACTACACAACAAAAAAGTGAAATGGAGGCACCTATACACCCAAGAAATGGATTGCACATACACCTACTAGCCTTATTTAAAATAAATTACTTTTCCTCCAAAATATGTGTTAAAACACTGTATATTAATGTGGAAATAAATTGATTTAAAAATAAAAAATAAATCCCATATATGTAGTTGAACATG
Organism: Wollemia nobilis; assembly: GCA_028583015.1. Taxonomy (NCBI): domain Eukaryota; kingdom Viridiplantae; phylum Streptophyta; class Pinopsida; order Araucariales; family Araucariaceae; genus Wollemia; species Wollemia nobilis. Next base: position 2,689,825 of record JAQPPZ010000523.1, on the reverse strand, counting down.
ACTTAAACCATAGTGGTATTCTTCTCATGGTGTTATATAAATGATGTTACATAAAGTGTTGTTTTCACCTACCACCACTAACAAAAATATTTTAGAATATTACTTTCATTACAAGTAGATATAGTTAAAATTAGTTACTTATCACAACATGTGAGCTTTAAATTAAAATGGTTCAATACATTACATTACATAGCTTATTTTGGGGAGACATGCCCTTACCCTTATAAAGTTTATTTCCAAAGCTTGAAGACCATATTGAAACTCTACCATATGTTGTATTCATCTTGTTTCATTTTTTCATGTCTAATGTTATAGATAAATATCAAGTGTCAAATTTATCCATGATGTTATTTTGGTGTTGCCTTTAGACTGATTGAAGTAAAGCAAGCAATTTTCTCATAAAGAAAAATATGGGAGATAATACAATCTATCTCTTACATATCTAAAAGTATTTTTGCAAAAGCATCATAGGGTTATGCATTACATATTCAAAAGAATTACCACTTGTTCATTTTTACTGCCTTCATCATCCGCTTTAGTTGTTTGTTGTTCTTCTTCATCAAGATCCTCATCCCATAATAATACCAAAGGTTTCTCATCCTGATTGAGAACCTCATCTTGTATCACCAATAGTGTTTTTTCATCCTCCTATATGGCCCTTCATTCCATCAAACTGTTGTTGTAAATATGAGCGGTATTTGTTGTCATTGATGTCAAGAGTCGGTTTCAATGAGAAGGAAAACAGGAAGGATGGCAAGGATTCAGTTATGCAAGAAAATATTGCTTCTAGACCTAAGGAAAATAATATTATAATACCCCCAATTATAATATTCAAGGTGGTCATATGAGGTCTAAAGAGCAACAGGAAGGTCCAAGAAAAATAATATTATAATATTTTATTATAATATTAGAGGTCTAAGGTTGATACCTAAAGATTAAATTAATTATAATAATTTCATTATAAATTAATTTATAATTTAATTAGATTAACTCTAAAGAGTTATTAAATTAATTATAAGTTAATTATAATTTAATTATAAGTTATTTTATAACTTAATTTAATAAACCCTAGAGTTAGGATTATAAAGGGCATATGCAAAGCGTCGACATCATATTCTATCTCCTCCATCGACATCAACAATTTCCAAAGAATGGGTATAAATACCCTAAGCCTAAAAGGCTTCAAATTCATCCGTGATTTTAATAATCTCCTAAGCAAAAATCGTGTGCGCAATTTTCGTAAGCAAGAGAGGGAATAAGTCCTCGTTTGATTCTTTTCGACAGGTAGCGAAGGAATAAGAGGCACAAGGCACAAAGACCTTGTCACCACCTAGCTAGGTGGGCTAGCGACAAGTGGAAGCGCCTTGGGAAAGCGAGGTTCTACGTTCGACTTGCAGTAGGGTTGGTTGTGCAGTATTTTTGGGCACCGACGACACCAAAGCCTTTTGGCTTTGGGTACTAAAGTAGAAGATAAAGCGTCGTCAGGGCTTTTGCCTTCCACATGAGCGCTTAGCTCATGCGGCTTGGAAGCCATGGCTAAGGTGTTGGAGGTATTGTGTTGTGGGATAGAATCCTACCGGGAGCACTTTGTGAGGTAATAAAATTTTGTTATAAATTGATTTGTGCTTCTAAGGTTGTATGGTGTATTTCTGAGCTTAGTGAGATATAAGGTTTATGAAATTAAATAATTTTTTATTGAATTATTTGGTGGTTTGAGTTTTTTAAGAGTGGAGTTATAAGGTTTAATAAAAGATTTATTTTTATATGTTTTGGTGAATGCTTATTTCAAAGGAGTAATAAGGTGTATTTGAGTTTAATTATTTTTGTAATTGTGAAATATTTTGAGGAGTGTTAGAGTGATATTTTTTTCATCTAACCTTTGAAATTGGCAAAGAGGGAAATTGTGTTTAAGACAGGTTTTGAGGTCAATTCTTCAACAAACAAAAGGTATGGACACATCTTCCTTGTGAGATATTTTTGGATGTGAATGCTAAGTTGTAGAGAAAAGGGTTTTTTGATAAGCATTATTGATTTTGATTGTTAAAGGTTTTTTTGAGTGAGATTTATTGATGAAAACCTTGTTTGATAAGCATTTTTGAAAACATTTAATGAATCTTCATATGAATGATTAGGGTTTGTGCAATATCATGAGTATCATTGTTATGATAAGCATTGTTGAGTGAAATTTCATTGAGTGTTTTATTGAGTTGAGTTGAGTAAGCTTTTGTGGAAGCTTACAATACATATTTTGACAAGTTCTAGTGAGGACTTGTTGAGCATATTTGAGGCAAGTCTTGGTGAAGACTTGTTGAGTAGATTGGACAAGTTCTAGAGAAGACTTGTGGATAGATTAGTGTGAGCTTTTATGGAAGCTTACAAGGTAGATTTGAGATAAGTCTTTGAGAAGACTTGAGAGCAGAGTTGATTGATTAATTTTTTCAAACATTGGGTTAAGGTTTGGGGAAAATCTAGTAAAATTGATTAGTGATTGATTTAAGCTTTGTGTTAAGGCTTGAAGACATATTTGAGGATAGATTTTGGTGTAGATTTGAGGACAGATTTGTACCAGACTAGAGATAGATATTGAGAAGATTTGTGCTAGATCAAAGTATTGTGTTTAGTGTAGATCATAGACAGATATTGAGCAGATTTATGCTAGATCGAAGGATTGTGTTTAGTACATATTTGTGACAGAGCTAAGAGCAAGCTTTGGAGGTGACAGAGTATAGAGGATGATAGTCTCCAGTGGATAGAGGTCCATTAGCCAGGGTAGTGAAGATAGGTCTTCTGAGTGAGGGTAGGAGTCTTCAGTGGATAGATATCCATAAGCCAATGCAGTGGAGGTAGCAGTTCTTCTAGAAGATCACCAGCTAGAGTAGAGGGGATTGGTGTCTCCTGTGGATAGAGATCCACAAACTTGATTAGGGGATTGGTGTCTCCTTTGGATAGAGGTCCATAAACATTATAATAGGGAAAGGATTCCCAAGAGAATTTATTTGAGAAAAAATAATAAGGAATATTTTCTCCGTGGAGTAGCCCACATTTGGTGAACCACGTAAATCATGTCTCTCATATGTGTGACGCTTTGTGTGATGTTTACTACTTTAATATTGTTGATGTTATCATATGGATTGAAAAGCAAAAATGTTTATCTTATAAAGTTCACCCCCCTATCAGTATAAGCACATGTTCTTCAACTATTTTAGCAAAGAAGCCATTTACAAGCCCATTTACATTTTGCATAAAGTTACCTCTTGCTTTATTTCTTCCCTATCTCCATAAATAAGTCCTTGACCTCCTTACTAAAAAATGGATAGTCATCCTTTCTCTTTGAGCCTCTTTGATTTTCCATCAATAAGGGTATTCTAATTTACATTTTTACCTATTCATATCATGGTATTGGAGCTTCAATTGCTATTGTATACAAAATCACATTTTTATATTGATTTTTTATAAATTTTGTAGGTAGAAAATCCACCTCCCAGAAGAAGTGAAAACAGGATTTGCACAATTTTGCTAGTTTGATAATTTTGCTAATTGTATGGTTTGTCAAAACGTAGGGTTTTGTCTAATTGTACAAATGAGAAGGTATAAAATGTACAAGTGGGTGTAATTGTACAAAGTTATAAATGTACAATTATAAATTAAGTGAAATTAGATGAAATGTGCATTTAAGGTTAATTTGATAATAATCAAATTAGACTTAGGAAGACCTTAATGCAAGTTGATTGTTTACGAGGATGGTAGTTGTAAATGGTGGTTGTCTTAGGAACCACTTTGGAATGGCTTGGGAAAGCATTATAAGAATCCCTCATTCAATTTTGATGGTTTTTCATTCATGTTCATCAATAATTCATTGAAATGGTTCAGAATAATTGTTGGCATTGTTCATGCTTGAGAGAAGATCACCCATTGTTGATCGAATATGTTTATTATTATTTGATGCTGATGAATATGGAAACAAGTCTCTTTGATCCTGTGTATTGTGAATTTTGTTGTATGTATTAATGTTTATTGCAGATTGTGGATTATGTACAAGCATGTTGTAAGATTGCCAGAGATACAATAGAATTGACTACTTGATGATCCTATGAGCTTAGTGTGAGAGTTGAGAATGATTTTATGTGATATTATTATTATACTAGAACGTATTATGACTGTTGTATGATTTTTGAAAATATTCTTGGTGATAATAATTGGTGGATAGTGAACTAGGGTTTGCATGTCATGGAATATGTTAGCAATTGCCTTAGAAAAGTAACCCAAACTTTCCCTAAGAATAATCTATGAGCAATATGGAAAATATAAAGTGATATTTGTAGCAAGGGGTTGTTCCAAACCTTACAACCAATTAATTAAATTGTACATTTGATTGTTTGCTTGATTTGGAATGGAAATCGCATGGTGAAACTTGCCAATTATGGAAAACTAAGGTTTTGGAGAAAATGATTACAAAACTGATTGATTTAAGTTACAAAATGACTTTCAATGCATTTACTAAGTGGAAAATAATACCTTCCAAGGTTTTTTATGATTTGGATCATACAACTATATGATTTGCAATCCGTACAAGCAATTTTGTAAAGTTGCAAACCATTCACTAGCAAATCATACAAGCTGTAATATTTGGGTCAAAGTGAAGTTAGAGCATAAGAATTCATTCCATAATCCTCAACTTCACCTACCCCTCTAGGAATACTACCCCCTGTGCTACAAATTTCCATAAAATATTAGTTCATTTTAATATTTTTTATTTACTTCACAAAAAAATGGTACTATAATTCATGAAATGGAATATACTTACAATTCAAGCCCTATGTGATATAAGCCACTCTTCCTCCAATGGAGGTATTAAAACACATATAGTGTATTCATGGAAATAATATTGATTACAAAATGGTAGATACCACCTTTAATTTGACTACAAACACAAGTAGCTAGAATTAAACAAATAAAAGTGAAATGGGGGTACATAAATACATAAGAAATGAATTGCAATTATGCCTATAAGCCCTAGTTGATAGAAACCATTCTTCCTCCAAAATGTGTTAAAATACATATAGTGTATTGGTATAAAAAATATTGATTATATAATGAAAGATATATCCCTCTCAATATATAGCTAATCATAGCCTAAAATGTGTTGGTATTTTGCCCTTGATATTGCATAAAATATGGTTTTCACCTATTGGATTTCATAATACTTTCAAATAATGAACAAAATCATCACATTATCTATAAATAAGAACAAATCATAGAAATAATGCAATAATATGAAGGGTGTCTAGAGATATCAAAGTAATTTCACTAAAGGAAATAATAACAATCCAATTGATAATAAAATGGTTGGTCTCAAGGGGTATAAATACCTAATTACACATGACCTTCGGGTCAAGGCTAGGAACTAACCTTAAGGTTTATTAATAAATTATTGTAATAAAAAAACCTATATAAGGTGTACAAAGGTCCAAAGGGCTATGTAATAAATATAACACAAAAGGTGATCATGGCCTCAAGTGAATCTTAACATCGCTTATACCAACATCTCCTCTTATGTTGAATGAGGGACATAGACAGAGAGAGAGAGACTTATTAACTATCTCTTCCTAAGGAATACTCTCCTACTCCATGATGCTCTTGCAATTGCATAAAACTTATCTTGGGTAAGACCTTGGTCAGTATGTCCACTATCTACTCTACTAATGACATGTGGATTGGATCAAGCATACTAATGGCATAAATTCATCGAACATAGTGCATCTAAACCTTAATGTGTTTGGTCTATTCATGAATATAAGAATTTCAAATAATTTTAATGAAAATATTATTATCATAATGAAGGGTGACTAGAAATTATTAAAGAATATCCAATTGCTCCAAAATCATGAGCATCCATCAAACATGTCTAGAGCTCTCATTGGTAGCACCATATTCAACTTCTATAGAAGATTGAGATATAGTGGACTACCATCTAGAATACCAAGAGATTTATCTAGACCCAATATATAAGAAAACAAACCCAGTTGTGGACTACCATTGGTCCAATTCATCAACCCAATCTAAATTATAAAATCCCATAAAAACTAGATATGTTTTAACTAAATAGTAAATAGTCATCTCATACATGTACCTTTGATGTACCCAAGGGTCTACTTGGTTGTTATCCAATGACTCTCATAGGGTGTTTGCATATACTTAGAGTAATTGCTAAAAGGATAAGCAAATACCAAAATAAAATGCCTTGAAGAGTCATGTAAACAACAAAGGCATGACTAATATAGATATATTCTCCATATTTCTACAAGAACTTGTGTTGAAATTTATATAATCTAATCTTGTTTAGGCCAAGGTAAAATGTGTGATGAGGTTCTTATGAGCATCATTCATGTAGCCTATGTGCATGTGATTATGTAAGCCTATAGGCATTCCTCATTTATGTAAGCCAATGAGCACATTTATGTAAGCCAATGGGCCCCTTTTATATTTCATGTTTAGTAGGATTGGTTAATCCACCTTAATGGATAACCTTCACTTTAAAGGGTAATTTATTATTATTTTATTTTAAGGTTAACCTCTCATTGAGGTTTTGGTATCACTATAAATACCCCTCAATGAGAATTAATTTATATTATAAGTGTAAATAAAATGTGATATTTTGGGGTTCCCACAAGAACCCACCTTATATTTATTGTCATCTCCCTTCATTTCTTTTTCATCATTTACTATTATTATCTTTTAATCATCTTTTCATTTTTTTGGCATATGATTGTGGTGAATCCATGTTTTGGAAGGTTTTTGAAAAATATTACAAATTCAAACATGGTATTAGAGTGGATTCTAGAGCTACGTAATTACTTCAACAAAATATGTTTTCATTAGAAAACCCTTAGCATCACATGACAAGTTCTATCATTTTTTCTTATGCACTCTTCACATGCTACTCATGGGGATTCCATCACTCATCTACAAATTCTAGCATAAAAGTGTGCGCCAACATGAATGGTGAGGTGGCAAGATCATGCACCCAAATAAAGGAGAACACATGTATGGTCCTCTCCTAACCTATAGTAATCTATATCAAGTGTAGTCTTGCACCCTTGAGTACCAAAGGAAGTGGAACAATCACTTGGACAGTCGACTACAAATAGAAGGTCACTAGTTCAAAACCCAACCACTTCTTTGATGTAAACTATAAAGACTATAGTTTTTTAAGGCTCCTTATTTCTCCTTCACATATGTCTATCTGGTGTGGTGGTTGGGTGTCTTGTTCATAAAAGAGAGGTCACTAGGTAGAATCTTATAAGATTTTTGTTTTAGAATGTCTTCTCTAGTTGGATTCTTATGTGCTAAGGGGTACGTAGTCCTCAAAAGACCTCAACCTACTACATGGTAGATTGGTTGGGTCGTTTGTTTGTGAGACTAAAGTGACAAGTTCAAAATCCAATGGTGGCACCTCATTTGCTCTTTTAAAAGGTATTTCTTGCACCAAGTCATATGCAATATCCTCTATCTTAGTTTCATCATGTGTGTAAGGAGTGTTGATTGGTACCCTTGCTTATTCATAAAAATTATTGGGTTTGAGCCTTGCCATATCAAAACCCACATAAAAATCAAATTATATGTGTTTGTGTGTTAACTTAGATTCCTACTCTAGTGGTAGCACATCATAGCAACTAATTTGCCAAAAAATATTTCTAAGTTTAGGTATCTAGTTTTCCCTTATTTGAGTGCTAATTTATCCAAATATTTTGGAGGCCATAATATTTTCATACAAAAGCATTTGGATTCCATTGTTTTCTAAATTGTATGACTTTTTGAGCTTTACACAATAGTGATATTAGTTTATGGACCTATTAAAAATATGTTTATGAGTTTTATGCAAAATAGACTACTTAGGGTATGTTACCCACCTTAATGGGTGAAACTATAGCACTTGGTTAGTTCAAATGGTAGGATTACTTAGAAGTAAAAATATCTAATTCATTTTCAATAATGAGTCATAAGAAGGTTTCAATGATCATGAACTTAGTAAGAGAAAGGAGGAAGCTCTTGGAATATTCTTCATGTTAGTGGAACCAAATGTACTTTTCCACATTAGAAAGAGGACTGATCTTGTTGATATATAGACTATTTTGAAAATTTTCTATGAAAAATTAAGTACTCGTGAAGTTAATATAATAGAAAGTGAGATCTCCAATCTCAGAGTTTAGATTACAGTAATGTTAGGGACTATATATCTCACTTCAAAGCTCTAAAATTTGATCTAGTTATGGCAAGAAGCAAGGTAAAAAATAATGAAGAGTATGTCAAATCTATTATTTTTAATATTTTACCTCCTTTTTATATAGTTGGCTTGGTTCTTTATGTGAATTTTATGACTATAAAAGAACCACAACCCATCCCTCTCAAAGATCTTTCCAAGCTTATAATCCATTATTAAGTGGCAATAAATATTTGTACAACTCTTTCTCATAAACAAGCTCATCCAAAAGACTTCAAGTCACTGTATTTTAAGGCTTAGGTTCCTAAGGGCAAGTATAAGGTTCCAAAGAAGTTAAATATGTGTGAGTATTATAAAAGAAAAGGGGACTCCATAAAGAATTGTATTATAACACTGAAGAAGATTGAGATAAAATTCTTTAGGGTTGAACACAAGCTTTCTAATGATAATGATGAGGACAAAGAAGGAATAATGGAGGCCCACTAGAGCATCCATTATGGAGGATATGTGTTACCTCTAATGCCTTCTCTCTTTGTTCCTCTCAAATTAGATTATAGAGGGTGTTAAAATTTACATAATCTAATCTTTTTTAGGACAAGACCAAATGTGACCAAGGTGCTTATGAGCATAATTTATGTATCCTATGTGCATGCAATTATGTAAGCCTATGGGCATTCCACATTTATGTAAGCCTGTGGGTCCCTTTCATATTTTATCCTTAATAGTATTGGTTAATCCACCTTTATGGATAATATTTACTTAAAAGGGTAATTTATAGTTATTTTATTGTAAGGTTTAACATCTAGGTTACATTTATATTGGTCTGAGGTTAACCTCTCATTGGGATTTTGGTATTACAATAAATACCCCTCAATGAAGATCCATTTGTATCATAAGTATGAATAAAATGTAATATATTGGGGTGCCCATGAACACCCACCTTATACTTCTTGGCATATCCTTTTATTTATTTTTTATTGTTTACTATTGCCATATTTTAATCGTATTTTCTTATTTTTGACATACAATTGTGGTGAATGCATGTTTTATAATATTTTTGTAAAATACTGCAAATTCGAACAACTTGATCTTCCTCATAAACTAGTTCTCCACAAGAGCCTTTAAGTCCTTGAACTTCCTAAACGAATCATATTTGGTGTGAATGGTACACAATTAGACATACTTGGATAAATCATTAATGAAGATGAGAAAATAATTATTCTTGGAGAGAGACAATGCCTACATGGGTTCATAAATATCACTGTGAATAGATCTAAGGGTCATGCAACATGCCTAACAGTCACTTTTAGGAATGATTATTGATGATGCTTACCCAATATGCATCCCTCAAACACATCAATTGGAGTGAGTATAGGAGGAAGATCAGTAATCAATTTATATCAACTTATGTAACTTAAGAATACATAGTCAAGATGCCCAATTCAATGATATCATTACCTAGAAACATCATCTACCTATACCACAACAACCATAAACTATTTCTTATTGGAGGAGGAAGAATAAGATGATGAATGGTCACCAAGCTTATACATATAATTATACTTATCATAATATCCTAAGGCAATTGTCTTAAAACCATCATCAGTATCCTTAATCACCAATCAATATGTCCAAAACTCAACTTTTTATTTTGTATGAGTAATGTGACAAATAGAAAGGATATTGGAGCCCACACTAGGAACATAAAGGACCTCATCAAATGAATATGAACCAATTATCACCTCACTACATCCAACCACCTATAAATAAAAACAATCTACAATAACCATACGCTCTCTAAAATGTTGTTAGTGGTTAGTCATGTATCAATTTTTCCTTAAATATACAATCCACTTTTGATGGATGTCCAATATGCTAAATGAGTGACTACATGTGCCTGTGAGGGCTAACCATCCCAATCATCCTCACCCTAAGCATAGAAAAAGCAACATCAACACCCCTATTTTTGGCTACTTCTCGAGCTTTTAATCTAACCGAAAAAACTCCACCATTTGTCCTTATAAAATATGCAAATATGATTTTTAAAGGGTTTTTTGGTTTTCTTCTCTCCTTGATTCAACTTCTTATCAACTTCTAATTTAACCACTTTCTTTGATTGTGCTCGAATAGTGTGAGAATGACTCTTATACCTCTATCATTGAGTTTGATGGTGAGGAAGGTATTTGAACACATCATCAAGAGAAGGAGCGAGAATAATGGAATAGTATAATTAAAGAATCTTAAACACATTGGAAACAATCTTATAAGCTTCAAAAATATTATTGAAAAACAATATTTAGAAATCAATAATATCCTTTCCACTAGTACTTTTTTGCAATATAGGTAATTTCTTCTAATTTTGAGTTGATTGATGTACACATCCACAACATTAAAAATTTTCCTATTAAAATTAACAAGTTATTCTTCCTATCTACTAATTTATGTAGAGTCAACACCATCACACATCTCAAAATTTCTTCAAAATATTCTTTAAATTTAAGATGCTACTGACGTGCATGGGTGTCATAAATCATGTCAATATTAAGGGCAATCACAGTTCTAAGTCTATTTTAATGCAGGAAAAAAAAATAAATAGTGAGGACCATAAGGATGCATTCAAAAATATTTGAAATATTAGGGATTTTCTAATAGTTTCTACTATAGAAGCTTTAGATGTATTGCAACAATATGGAACAAAAGCAAATTGGATAGACAATTCCTAGAAGCAAAAATTAATTAGAATTATGGTTTTTTTTAGGAAAAATAAAAATATCGAAGTTATGATTATAAATGTATATGATCCAATTGTAGTTGCTCATGAAAAATATTGGAAGGACCTGAGTTCATTTATGCCAAATTCAATGATGATACATAATTTTGATCTATGTATTCTTGGGAAAATTTTAATATAGTGCTCTCTCCTTTAAAAATAATGGTACTACTCCTATATGGTATAAATCAATGGAGGAATATTCTTCATTTATTTATTCATATGGCCTTTAGGATGAGATTCCTTGAATCTTTAAATATATGGGATAATAGATACATTGGGCAAACCTATATTGTTAAAATATTGGATAGATTTTTGTTATCTGGTACATTATTGAAAACAAAGTATATAAAATTATTTATTCAAAAGATGAAATATCTAAAGGGGAAATAAATATTTGAATTGTTAAATATTTTGATAACACATTTAAAACAAAGGAGAAAATTAAATTCAAGCTCAACATTTTATAAGAGATAGTAGAAATCAATGAATTAGACCAGTATACTTACATGGAAGATTTTTTTTTTATAATAATGTATTGAAAAAGGAAGATTCATATTGGTCCCAAAAATATAGGGAGATATGTCTAAAAGAACAAAATAAGATTTTAATTTTTCAATCTATGGGTAAAATTACTTTTTATTTTCATTGAATAAATAATATTTCAACTCTAGATGGAAGAAGCATTGAAAAAGAAGAAGATATTAGGAAGGAAGCAATTCGTTATTTCAAGGTTATGACATTAGAAGTAGAGAAAGATAAGTAGGCTCAAGGTAAGATTTCAATTATCACACAAGGAAAAATTGAAAACTTGATCAGGAAGATCTCTATTGAGAAGCTATAGGAGGTAATTTTTCATGCCACCCTAACTATTGAAAGTATTACATTATTTGGTACCTTGCAAGAATATTGCAAGTACTTTATTTTATGAATATTTGGAGTATAGAGTCATGTATATATTTTTGTAAATATTTGAGTCTAAATTTTATAACGAGTTTATAAATATGTATTATGAAAAGAGTCCTATAAATTTCAATCTTTTATTGTGTGTAATCATTAGAGGTTTGTTATTATGGATAGTTTACAAAAATAATTATCCTATTCTTAATATGATAGTCTATAGAACATATTGGGAGAACTTTCTAACTTTGTGACCTCTTAGAGTAGCATCTACCATGGATGGCCTTTGATCTTTTCCACTTATAGTGCTTCAATATTACTTATACATTATTAGGTCTTTGGCTTGTTCTTTGATCATTGCTCCTCTTGATGGAAATATTAAATGTTGCAACCTTGGGCAGATGCAAATGTTCTTAACCCTCTATGCCTTCAACCAAATGCATAAGCGTTCTTTGTGGTAGGGGTCACTTGGACCATCCTATGTCATGGTCAGATAGTTCATAGAATATATGTGTGATGAGTACTTTTGGGTCCCTCTTTATATTTTGTAGCTATTGGTTTCTTTTTGCCTTGATCTCTCATTTATGGTGATCTATGAGTATGGTGGAAAGATGATATCTTCATGAATAGAAACTATGAGCCCAATCAGATGTGAAATATAATTAGGTCTATGTTTTTTACCTTATAGGGGTTGGACGCTTCCATAGTCATGTGGGTCAAGCCTCAGCTAGTGGTGGAGTCATCTTAGTTATCATAAAAATGGATCCTAGACTCAAACTCATGGAGGGGTTCACTTTAGATATCATCAAAAAGGCTTTCATGAATAGTGCAAACTATTGAACGATTGGTGCAGCTTGGTGGTTGACAAATTTCCATATTCTCTTCAGGATTCTAGGATAGTTTTTTCTCTGGCATGCTTTTTAAAAATTTAACCATGTGATCCACTTGAGGGTTAGAAGCACTCATAGGACCTTTCACCTTATTCCTTTTTTAAATAAGCACCAATCGGAAATTGGATGGCTATTGAAGTTGTTCTTTTGGTAAGGTTTTTCAAGTGTAGTGAATTTTTACTACACCTATTATATATGGTTTGATCAATGAATTACACGGTGTTATATACTTGCAAGAACTAGACTTGTGATATCGGTTCCATAAAATTAGGGTTGGATAAGAGGATATCTCTAAGCCTGCTTTTTACACACATGAGGGTCATTATGAGTTTCTAGTCATACCTTTTGGTCTCACTAATGTTCCTTCCACTTTTTAAAGTCTCATGAAATCTATAATATTTCATCCTTTACTTTGAAATTTTGTCTTGGTTTTCTTTGATGATGTCCTAATTTATAGCAAGTGCTAGGAAGATCATCTAGTTCATGTGGATAAAGTTTTTCACCTATTACAAAAGAAAAAACTCTTTATCAAAAGTTCTAAATATTACTTTATGGTCCATGAGGTTGAATATTTAGGACACATAGTATCCTGGGAAGGAATAAAGGTAGATCCTAACAAGATCAAATACATGCAAGACTAGCCCTTTTCCAAATCCATTAAATAGTTGTATGGATTTTTAGATCTCACTGTCTACTATAGAAAATTTCCCCACAATTATGGAAATATTGTTTCTCATCTCACTACTCTCATTAAGAAGAATGCTTTTGTGTGGTTTGAAGCTACTTCCTAAACCTTCAAGGCCCTAAAGAAGGTATGTGTACCACTCCTATTTTGGCCACCCTTTATTTGACAAGCCCTTTATCAATAGTGTGATGCTTTTGACATAGGTATTAGAATTACCTTGATGTAGGATGAACATCCATTGGCCTTTGAAAGTAAACAAGTTTTTGAAAAGAATTTGGGATGATCCACTCATGGGAAGGAAATGTTAGTTGTTTTTCTACCATAAAGAAATAGTGGCCTTATTTTTTTGGGAATCGCATCATCACCAAGACTAACCATAACATCCTTCAACATTTCTTAGAACAACATTTCTCTTGTCTTAACAAAATAAGTTGTTTACTAAGCTCTTGGGGTATAATTTTTGAATCCAAGAAAGAAAAATGTTGTGGTTTATGTTTTATCTCACAAACATAAGGATAATTTTATTGTTAGTGCCATCTATAGTCCTCTTCCACAATGGCTTTCTCAAATTATGAAGGATTGAATTTTTTATCTAGAGACTACTTGAATCATTTAGGAAGTGAAGGCTAGTTCTTCACTACATTATTATTTCTCATATATTTTTGGGATTATCCACAAAAAGGATTGCACTTATCTTCCTCAATCCCTAGCTATTAAGACTAGTATCCTCCAAGAATTGCATGCATCTCCTTTGGTGAGACATTTTGGATTTCTAAAAACATATCATTGGGTGAAGCAATATTTTTATTGGAAAGGATTAGTAGATGTCAAGACCTTTGTCACCAAATGTGAGTTTTTTAGCATAATAAGGGATGAACTATTAAATATCCTAAATTTTTGTAACATGTGCCCATCCTTGGCTACTAATGGGAGTACATATCCATGGAATTCATTGAGGACCTTCTTACATTTGAGGGAAAAATGGTAATTTTTATGGTAATGGATTTCCTTTCCAAGTACACTTATTTATTTGTATTACAACATCCCTATTTAGTAACTAGGATAGCCAAGGTGTTCATCGATTCTATTTGTTTTTTTCTAGATAATAAGGGGTTGTACTCGGGTCCCCCACCCTTGAAAAATTACAACTCTCTTATTTAGATATTGAGAGTTTACAAATAGATACACTTCTCATCTCAATTGAGATGCTATAGCTAGAAACCTACATCATTTTACATAAAATATCTGAATTCTAGATTTTATTTTTTGGATCTTTTCAATTTTTTGTATGATTATAAATATTCTATAATTTAGCATCCTTCTTGACATTTTCCTATAGCAGTCTTCACAATAACAAAACTTCACCTCTACTATCTATGCCTTTCATCTTAGTAGAGTAATATTTCTAAAATATTGCATTATCAAAGTTTGCTTTACCAAATATGGATTGTTAGTTTCCTTCCTGAAACACAAGTGCAACGACATTCCTTAACTCTATTTTTAAATTGCATGGTATTCCTATGTTTCTAGTTATTTCTTGTGATACTTTATTCACCAACAATTTATGGAAGAAATTATTCTTTCTTAGTGGTACTAAGTTGAATATGTCCTCTTCTAATTAACATCATTAAAATGGCAATATTGTAAATAAATATTCATGTAATAAAACAACTTCAAGAATTATAGCAATAGCAGTAGTAATCCTATAATGCATAAATAATAATACCCAATGATAACAATAGTTTAGAACTAATTGCCAAAAAATCAAATATGTAATAATCAAATCCTAGATTCAAATAAATGCACATCCTTAGCCACTTAGAGAGGGCAAATTCTCATAGCCACTTGGAAAGGGCAAAGTCTCATATTCACAAAAAATGCAACTCAAATTTGAATATGAAAGATTATCTAATTACCACCTAACGCTTCTCATTTATAAACTAAATTAATTATTTACCCTAATCTTAATGCTCAATGACCAGCTACCTAAATCTAAGTTCATAGCTGATAAAAATATATATAGTCAACATGGCTATATTGGAGTTGTCACATGGATCCCCCTCAAAAATCTTTATCCTCAAAGCTAGAAAATACTAGAAAATACTGTCAAGCTCCCACATAGAATCTTCTTTTGAAAGCTCTTTCTTATTGATACTAAATTTATCAATACTTAATATGATAAATTTTGGACTACAACATTGCTTCTAGTTGGAGTGTGATTTTACATTCTTCATTGAGTACTAGAAGCTTGCTCTAGGACTGCACCTTATGGCCAATAACCTATTTGAGATAAGAGACATGAAAGACAAAATGGATGTAGGAATATGGTGGATATCCAATTGATATACCAATTCACCAATGTGATGAACCACCTTGCAAGACCCACAAAATTAAGGATCTAACTTCTAACTATATTTTATCTTAAAGAAAAAATGCTTATAGGGTTGCAAATGCAAAATAACCATATCACCTATGGAAAATTATTGGTCAAAATGGTGTGAATCCAATTGTTTTTTCATGTGATTCTAGTCTTGGGTCAAATTATTGAGGCAATAAACTCATTAGATACCATTACTTGCTGAAGGTTACAATTTATAGAGCTAGATCACAACAGAACATAGCTCAACATAGATGGAATACATAATTTACATAACCAAATCCTAGAATAGCATTCCTAACCAATCACAAGAAGATCTCTAACAAATTCTAAAATAGCTCTAACAAATAGCATCTAAGTTAGCTACGTAGAAATGCAACAAGATAGATGCTAATCAAAGTCCAACATTCTCCCCCTTAAAGTTGAGAGGGCTGACAAGACAGTCTCTCAGCTTTATATACTGAGCTTTAGCAACTCCTTTGGTGAAGATGTCTGCTATGTTGTCCAAAGTGCTGCAATGTTGTAGCTCAACCACCTGTTTCTCCACCATGTCTCTAATGAAGTGATACTTCATGTCAAAGTGCTTTGACCTGCTATGGTGGATAGGATTATGTGCCAATTGGATGGCACTCATATTGTCACAATACAATATGGTAGGACCACTTTGTCTCTCACCTATTTCTTCAAGAACTTTTCTCAACCATAAAGCTTGGGTACTAGCATTTGTGATTGCTATGTACTCAGCTTCAGTAGATGATAATGCTACAACAGTCTACTTTTTGGAACTCCATGTAATTAGTCCTGACCCAAGACTAAAACAATTCCCTGAAGTAGATTTCCTATCATCTATATTGCTGCCCCAATCACTATCACTAAAGCCAACTAATTTTACATCATTACATTTGTGGTAATGGATCCCATAATCCAATGTACCCTTTACATATCTCAAAATTCTTTTAGTTGCTTGTAGATGAAGTTCAGATGGATCAGCCATATACCTTGAAACTAGAGAAACAACATATTGAATATCCGACCTTGTGTTGGTGAGGAACATTAGACTCCCAACCATGCTCCTGTAAGTGGTCTTGTCAACTTTTGGTGCTCCATATTCTTTGCTTAATTGTATCCCATGACCTATTGGAGTTGCAACAGACTTGCATTGCTCCATAGAAAATTTCTTTATCATGTCATGAGCATATTTATGTTGACATATGAAGATCTCATTTCCTATTTGATGTACCTCCATTCCTAGGAAGTAATGCATCAAACCTAGATCCTTCATTTCAAACTCTTTCATCATGGAGTGTTTGAACTCCTCATTCATTTTATCACTACTACCCATGAATATTAGATCATCCACATATAAGCACACAATGAGAATATCTTTACCTTGTTTCATGTAGTAGAGAGTAGGTTCACTTTTGCTCCTAGTGAATCCATACTTTTGAAAGTAGCCATCAATGCGTGAGTACCATGCTCTTGGTGCTTGCTTTAGGCCATACAATGCTTTCTTCAATTTGTAGACAAGGTTCTCCTTACCTTGTTCTTCAAAGCCTTGAGGTTGTTGCACAAAAACCTCTTCATTCAAGTACCCATTGAGAAAGGCACTCTTAACATCCATGTGTTGAATTTTCCACCCTTTGTGGGCAGCCAAGGAAAGTACTAGTCTAATGGTCTCTTGTCTAGCAACAGGAGCAAAGGTCTCCTCATAGTCAATCCCATACTTTTGAGTAAACCCTTTTGCTACTAGCCTTGCCTTATGTCTTTCAATGCTCCCATCAGCATTGAACTTGGTCTTATAGACCCATTTACATCCAACACATTTCTTGCCCTTAGGAAGCTCCACTAGCTCCCAAGTGTCATTCTTTTTTATAGAGGTCATTTCCTCTTTCATGGCTTGTTGCCATACATCATGAGTACATGCTTTTTCATAACTAGATGGCTCTAGCTCTACACTAGTCATTAAAGCATAGTTTACAACATCTCCCTTAGGCTCTTGAGAGTCTTCATCACCATACATGTGCAAATTTTCAAGTCTTTTCAAGACTTCATTCATTTCACTAGCTTGGCTTCTAGTGTATCTTCTTTGAAAATTCTTGTCCATCATTTGGTAGGAGGGATGGTACTGAAGTGTTCTCTTACCTCTTGATGGTGAATCTACTTCCATTGGCATTGGAGAAGAACTTGCTGATCTTTATGGAGAAAAACTTGGAGTAGCACTTGTTGTACTTGGAGTAGAACTCTTCTTTGGACTTGGAGGAGGATTTCCAGTGCTGATTTTATTAATGGGCTGCACTTGAGAGGAGCTTGCATCTTGAGATCCATCATCAACAAAAAGTTTTTGATGACCCCATACTCCCCCTTCATCAAAAATCACATCTCTAGAAATTACAACTTTGTGTGTTTTTGGATTGTAGAGTCTATATGCCTTTGAAGACTCACAATACCCAATGAAAATACATGCTTGAATTTTGGGATCAAGTTTCTTTCTTGTCTCATCAGGAATGTGTGCATATGCAAGACAACCAAAAACTTTGAAGTGCTTTACATTTGGATTTTTGCCATACCATCCCTCATATGGAGTTATCCCATCTAAACTAGAAGTGGGACTCCTATTCAAAATGTAAACACTTGTCCTAACAACATCAGCCCAATACATGTTACTTGAGTTTCTTTGTTTGAAGCATTGATCTAGCCATTTCTACAATAGTGTGGTTCTTCCTTTCAGCCACACCATTTTGTTGTGGGGTGTAGGCAGTAGTTAATTGCCTTTTGATCCCACAATATTTACAATATTTGAGAAATGCATTTGAACAAAACTCCCCTCCTCTATCAGTCCTTAATATCTTTACAACATACTCACTTTGATTCTCTACATTATTTTTGAAATCCTTGAAACATTCAAAAGCTTCATCTTTAGTTTTCAAAAAATAAATCCAACACATTCTAGAGAAATCATCAATGAAAGTGAGAAAGTAAGAATTGTTACCCAAGCTTTTGGTATTCATTGGACCACAAATGTCCGAATGTACCAATTGTAGTGGATGGCTTGCTCTCCATGCTTGTCCTCTTGGAAACTTTGTTCTTGAGTGCTTTCCCAAAACACATCCTTCACACACCTCCTTGTGCTCTTCAACTTTTGGTAATCCACACACCATAGCTTGTGAAGTCAACAACTTCAAGCTTACAAAATTAAGATGACCATATCTCAAGTGCCAAAGCACACTTGGATTTTCTATGGCCACACTAGCAAGTTGAGCACCTCCTTGTTCCCCAAACTTAAGAGGAAATAACCTATTCTTTGTCATAGGTACTTGTGTAACAACTCTATTACAATTGTTTTTGTCAAAAATTACACATTTTCCATCTTCAAAAACAAGCCTATAGTTCTTTTCCATGATTTGTCCAACACTAAGCAAATTATGTTGGAGTTTGGGGGTGTAATAGATATTGTTTACCTTCTTTGTGCCTTCTTTTGTTGGAACCTCCATGGCTCCCATGCCTTCAACTTGTAGTGCCTTGTCATCTCCCAATTTGATCTTTGACTTGTAGGTGGAATCCATTGTAGCAAATAGCTCTTCTTTGCCACTCATATGATTTGAGCAACCAATATCCAAAATCCAAGTTTCATTGAGATTTTGATCTGATTTTCCATATGTGAGGAACAAATTTGAAGTTCCTTCCTCTTCTCCATAGTTTCCATATTGACCTCTCCCTTCTTGAGAAGTCTTGGACCAACAATCTTTAGCAAAGTGACCAAGCTTACCACAATTGTAACAAGCTTTCTTTGATTTATCACCTCCTCTTCCTCTTCCTTGGTTGCCACCTCTTGATCTACCTCTTCCTCTTCCTTTTCCTCTCCTTTGGCCTCTTCCTTGTCCTCTTCCTTGTGCATTGCCATGAGTCTCACCTTCCTTAGATGAGAATGCTTTTTCATCACCTCCAAAGCTTGATGATGTAGAACCTTGGAGTCTCTCTTCATGGGACATCAAAGAACCAATTAGTGCATCAAATGTTAGAGTAGACAAATCTTTAGATTCTTCAATAATAATAGCAATATGATTCCACTTATGAAGAAGTGTTCTCAACACTTTCTTCACAACCACTTCAGTTTTGATGTCTTCTCCAAGGGTTTGCATTTTGTTTACAATGGCTTTCACTCTAACACAATAATCACCTACTCTTTCATCATCTTGCATTTTGAGATTCTCAAAATCTCTCTTCAAGGTTTGAAGCCTCACTTGCTTCACTTGATTGCTCCCTTGATAGCTATCTTTCAAGGCTCCCCATGCTTCTAGGGCTGTTGAACAAGAAGCAATCCTTGGAAAGATGCTTTTCTCCAAAGCTGCTTGGAGATGGTAGAGAGCAAAAGAGTTCTTCTTTTGGGCATCCTTCTTAGTAGTTTTATCAGCTGCACTCAAGGTGGTCCAATCTGCTGGTTCAGTGTAGCCTTCTTCTACTATGTCCCATAACCCTTTGCCGATGAGTAAGGTCTTCATCTTGATAGACCAATACTCATAATCTAACCCATTAAATTCAGGAATGGGTAGATTATTATTGGCAGCCATTGAACTAATACAAAAATAACACTCGTCTACCTTACTTTGTAATATCTCACTTTGCAATCAAAACAGATACTCTAACAGCAGTAGAATAGCAACATTAGTTCTTACTTGGCAATATCTCCTTTTTCTTTGATGCCTTCAATCTTTAGAGATGACTACACGTCTTCTATCAGTAATTATTGCACATCTTCTCTCAGTAAGTCAATGGGTCGTCTACCATATACCAAGCAGACACCTTCACTTAACACAGTGCAGCTCCTTACCATGCAACACGGGCTTCTTCTTCCAAATGGCCACTATAATATTATCACAGCAACGAACGTCACAGATCTAAGCTCGAATGGCATCACACCATGCTCATGTTGCAGTGTAAATATACAGGTCAACGTCAATATGTAGCTTGGTGTGCGTTGCAAATTAGCCTGTGGATCAGCCTCATGCTGAGACTTTTTTTAAACTAGCACGCAGCATCCACAACGTGTGCAACATTACTCATTTGTTTTTTTACAACAATCATGGCATCACCAAGTAGACAAAACTGCAACATATCTCACAATAGTCTTGATAGACGTCTTGACACTCCTTTTGTTATAGTCTAGTCACAGCAGTTCTAATAGCAGTCTGTCACTTCATACGTCTCCTTGCAGCGTATCAACGTGAGTTCATAAAAAGCAATACTTTTCAATTTGTATTTTTATACAGTTCAATTCTCACAATGATGCAAACTATACCAGCAAATAATGTTACTTTTTTATTCTACACACAACATTTGATTAGAATAATTTTTTTTCTTGTAGCATTCGTCTACTGCACATTCCTCACAACGATCATCTACTGTACATTTCTCATAATGATCATCTACTAAATACGGACTCCAACAAATCACTTGTCCTCCTTGTGCTTTCGCATTGTGTCTTCATAGCAATGCGTCTTCTCATTCACCTTACAACAATACGCGTTGTGTCTTTATGTGCTGACGTGACTCTTCTCGGAACAACGTTATGACTTCATCTCCATACTATGTTGGTAATGCGCATCCATGATGGTCATGTACAGGATTGTCCATGAGCTCGCAGTATTTAGTTTGATCTAATCACCTCACAACAATATTTATCATTCGCACAAATTAAAAAACCTAGTGATATCCCCACACAACAAATCATAGGAGACCTTCATAGCGATCTCACTCACAGCAACAATGTCGTCCAAATGTGATTGTCGTCCAACATACAATGAACTATTTTACAGTATTCACTCGATTCAACGTCATGATGGGTAGTTTCACGCTTCTTCTTCAATTATGCGGGTAAATACCATGAAAGTCATAGCATTTTCATAGGATGTTTTCACAGCATTGCTCACGATTCTAATAGGACATCTATATAGCACATTTATGCAGGTATTTCACCTTATAATGGCCTCACAACGTAGTGTCCTTTGGTACAAACTTGTCACGTAACTTTCCTCTCAACGCAGTATTCCAAACTCACAGGACTGAACTCACACATTTGTGATGGGTAATCCACTAGTTTTGGAGCACTTTCTCTCAGGCTCTGATACCAAAATAAGGTAATAAACTCATTAGATACCATTACATTGCTAAAGGTTACAATTTATAGAGCAAGATCATAACAGAACCAAGCTCAACATAAATGGAATACATAATTTACGTAACCAAATCCTAGAATAGCATTCCTAACAAAGAACAAGAAGATATCTAACAAATTATAAAATAGCTCTAACAAATGGCATCTAAGTTAGCTACGTAGAAATGCAACAAGATAGGTGCTAATCAAAGTCCAACAATTATCTATAAGAATTTGAAGCACAAGTCATCATTGCTACAACAAATTACCTACTTGGATAAGCTTAGAGGATCCTAGAATAAATTCTATCACTTATGGAGGTATTTGAAAATATAATTCTTCAAATAGGGACATCTTGAGGGATGAATGGTAAGAAGTATTGTACCACCTTTAGCTAATGAGATCCAATAAATCTAGTGATATTTCTTATCTTGAGCAAAACAACAGTGGTAAGTAACATTTATTTATAGTATTTATTTAATCATATGATTGAGGGTGATAGAAAGAGGACATACTCAACTTAGTACCACTAAGATGAAATAATTATTTCTAAAATTTACTAGTGAATATAGGGTTATGATCACTCACAAAGGTCTTGGGCGGACCATGCAAATTAAAAATAGAACAAGAAATACCTTAGCCACCTTACTTGTTGAATAGGAATGTTGTAATGCACAAACTAAGCATACTTAGAAAGATGATCTACTATCACAAATATCACTATTTCCATCCTAAATTTAGGAAGTCTCTCAATGAAATCCATAAATATGTGCTCCAATGATGGTTAGGGATAGGCAAGGGTTACAAAAATCCAAGAGATTTAACTATTTCCCCTTGTTATATTAACACACCTCACACTTATCCATAAAATTCTTGACATCTCCTTTTAATCCTTTCCAAGAAAATGATTGCTTCACTCACTAATATATTTTCAATAATATAAAATATCTTGCCAAAGGATATGCATGTAATACTTGGACACTTGTCTTGATATTCAAGGATTGATGAAGATATATAATCCTTTTTACAAATCACTCCATAAAGAATGCAATGATAAGCCAACCACCATTTCCTAAATGATCTGAATAGTATTTGTATAAAAAATATAATCCTCACAATGTTGAGAAATCTATTGTGGAAGAGGATTAGATATGACATTGACAATAACAACATCCTCATATTTATGAGATAAAGCATTGGCCATCACATTCTCCTTTCCTTTCTTGTAGTCATTGATAAAATCACATCCCAAGACCTTGGTCATCCATTTATTCTATACAATGCATGAGAGACACTACTCTAAGAAATGCTTAAGGCTAATATGATTGATCTTGATGATGAAACAATACCATAATAAATAAGCCCTCAATTTCTTTGTGGCCTGTAGAATAGTTAATATTTCCTTCTCATAGGTGGACAATGCTTGATTATTGCCCAAATATTGTTTACTTTCAAAGGTTAATAGGTTTCTATACTATATTAAATAGCTCCAATACTTGTGCTAGAAGCATCACATTCGATGACAAAAGGTTTTCTAAAGTCCAAAGTGGTTAAAATAGGATTTGTATACATAGTTTATTTGAGGGCTTAGAAGGCTTAGGAAGTGGCTTTAGACCAAACAAATGTAACCTTCTTAGTGAGATTAGTGAAAGGAGAAAAAATCTAGTCATAGTTATAGATAAATTTTCAATAGTAGCCTATGAGTCTTAAAAATATAATGGGTTGTTCAATGGATTTGGGAAAGGGCCAATATTGTATAGCTTTGATCTTGTTAGTATCAACCTTGAATCCTCCCTGAGTTACTATATGTCCCTAGAATTCTATATTTTGGACCCCAAATGAACATTTGGTCCTTTTGATAAGAAGTTTTTCCATTTGTTATAAGGTGGAGAACTTTGTCCACATTAAGTAGATGATCCTCCTAGGACTTGTTATAAATTAAGATATCATCAGAGAAAACCAAGATAAAATTACAAGGAAAAGGACAAAAGACAGATTTCATGAGACTTTGGAAAGTTGAAGGAGTATTGGTGAGACAAAAAGTCATAACTAAGAACTCATAACGACCCTCATTTGTACAATAAATAGTCTTAGGGTTATCCTCTTATCTAGCCATAATTTGGTAAAATCCATAATGCAAGTCTAGTTTTGTAAAGTATCTAGCACCATGTAATTCATCAAATAAATATCTATAATAGGAATAAGAAACTTATCTTTGATAATAATCTTGATAAGAGGAAAAATATTATGACATATGCACCATGAATTATCCATGTGTCATACTATCACCATCAAAGAGTAGTATGGACTAATGCTTGGATGGAAAATTCCTTGCTCCTACATTTCCTAAATTAGCTTCTCAATTTCATTTTTTTGGGGTTAGGGATAGCAATAAGGATGCAGATTAAGAGGTTCACTTCTTGGAATGAGGTGGATGGCATGATCATGTGTGTTCTTAGGAGGAAGACCCATGAACTCACTAAAGACCTCCTCATAGTAACTCATAATGTTTTGTAAATCCAAAGGAAAAGATAGAAGAAGTGGCTCTAAATATTGAGCCTCCATGGAATTGACCTGGGCAAAGAATCCATAACCACATTTCTTTAAAATATTTTCTATGTTATGTGAACTAACCACCTTGGAGGGAGGGGGTTGGATTCCTTAGAGACGAATTACTCTTTCATTCTCCATACATTTGATATATAATATTTGTAGATTAATAGTAACATCACAAAGTTGAGATAGTCATTGTGCTCCCAACATGACATATGCACTACCTACGTTCAGGGAAAAGATATTTCTTGACCAAGTATAATCCTCCATTTGGATGTTAACTTTAGCCATTCAACCCACACACTATGCAATACCTTCATTTGTAATTAAGACTTAAAATTTATCCTAATTTAAAGAATTGATATACAAGCTTAAGGACTTTGCTATCTTACTATCTATAAAGTTATGTGTACTACTTGAATCAATCAACATATTAGTGTTTTTTCATTTAATGATTCCTTGTACCTTAATCTGGTCAGCTTGAATCCCCATAAGAGCATGAGCTGAGAGAGTTATGGTTGATGGATTTTTAAGCCTTAATTCTACCACAAAATATCATAGGTTATATCACACAAGATCAAATATAAAATATAGCCACAAGATAATGAGATGAGTAGAATAATATGAGTTAGAAAAATATGAGCAATTTAATATGTATAACAAGGCTTATAATATATAAATAACATTCAATAGTATGTATAAATATGAATGTAAATAGCGTTAATAAATCATGTACTATGTATGAAATATAACTTACAATATTAATTGCTCAAAATATATACAAGATTTATTGCTTCTCTTTCTCTTACAATGATAATGCTTGTTCTCCTTGTATTCAATCTCACATATCTTATGGAGCATTATCTCCATAATATAGCCATAGTAGTGTGACTCTTTGGATACTTGACTATAGCTCTCCATATGCCAAGTCTCATGACTCTTGGCTTGACTACTTGACACTTGCATACTTGATGAACACTTGACACTATAACATATGCACACCTATACATGACTCTTACACTTCTATGATTTGTACACTCTAATATGATACGCGTGTGCACATCTTTACATTGCATATTTGTTCTCATACATACAAGATACTTGTGCTCATAGACTCAACTTACACTTTCACTCTAAATCATATGACACTTGTGCATTTCCTGCATATTATAACTTTACATGACAATTATGCATTTCCTGCACATTCACACTTACATAAAATGGGAAATATAACTCACACTCTAAACTATGACTCAACCCTAATCTATTATTTATAAATATACCATAAAGATACCATGGGGGTATATTAACATGTACCAAATAATGTAATATACTCCAACAATAATATCATCCTCATGTTCCACCTCATATGATTTTGTCAATTGCTCCTACTGTAATGAATCTTTATATATTGTTGTGCCTTCACCTTCCACTTGAAATTTATCATAGTCCTAATCTCGGGGATCGTGAGAATGATATTTAAAATAGAATAATCCCTAGGTATTATCATTATTATGGTAAGGATATCAATAATTGAAGGTGCATCTATATTGGAAACTAGAATCTTGGAGCTGATGTTCTATTGCTAAAGTTATGCATTGAGCATTATTAAGAGTATAGAGACCAAGCATATAGACTTACCACCAAATTTTATCCTTAATACCATAGTGAAAGGCTAATACCACCACTTCTAATGTCAATACAAGACTAATTTGATACCAACCATACCTAGAGGAGAACCTTGGGTATCATAAGGAGTTGAGTGACATTTTGAGGAATTTGGAGGACTGTGACTAGGTGAAAATTATAAAAGAATTGTATGTGGTGCTTGATGAATGATTGGAGGTTGTTATCCCATGATTTTTTGTGACCCATGGATAAGAAGAGATACAATAGTGAATATTTGTAGGACTCTAGATGTTATCCAAGGACTTGGCAATGGAAGTAATTGTTTGTTCTTGATTCATAATATATACACATAGATCATGGTTAATAGTACTAGGAAGAGGATAACCAATTATATGGGTAGTGGAAGAAGTGACCAGGGGAGGGTTATTATGAAGAGAAGAGAAAGAACCATAATTGTGAGGAGGTGAAGCTATGTTATTTCAGGAAGAAAGAAGATGTTAGTCAAAATTATTGATATTTGGGGGAGTTTTGTGATGTTATCAAGATTTTTGGATTGGCATTTCTTTCTACTCATGCACACATCCTCTGAATGAGCAATATATTATAATCAACCATTGACTTACAACCAACCACTAGTGGTGATAGGTTTATTTATACTCTAGGAAAAAATACAAAACCCAAAAAATACTTGGAATGCTTTTGAAAAAGTGTCATGAAAAATACCTCTTACTTTGATTAGCTCGAAGAGATGATCACAAAGAGATATGTCTCCCAAAAGGGTCCTAGGGCACTCATCTTCCAAAAAACTATAGTAGGAAATACCCTTGTTTTCACTTTCTCAAAGCAATGATTGTAGTGGTATAAGTCTCTCATAAGGGTCCAATGACACTCGATACTTTTTTTAAAATCAAGTTCAAGAAAAAGAAGCAACCATAGTGAACTCACAATATTCTAGAAGATATTTGCACCAAAACATGAACCAATAAATTTATGAAAAATTACCAAGAAGTAGATAGCAATATTGTTTGAAAGGGGTTTCAGAATGGTTCGTGCACCCTTCTACTACAAATTCACACCTCACAAGGAGTTGAAATCGAAGCTTTGATGCCTTTTGTTATAAAACAACTTCAATAATTATAGCAATAGCAATAGCAATCTAATAATGTGCAAATGTTAGGATCCTCAATCCTAACATTATTAGTTAGTATTATTAATCATTTAATTATTATATTATTAACTTATAAAGTGAACCATCACAACCTTCATAACGTGAACCATCACGTCTCTTCATACGTGAACCATCATGTCTCTTCACCAATGTAGCTTTAGGGTAGATATATATATTAGGTTGGCCATCCATATCAAATCATCCAAGAAGAAGAATAATAAGCATAGATTCTAAGGAGGGAGCCCCCTATAGTGGCAAATCGATTACAAGGGAGCCCCCTTTGAGTGGTTTGCGATTACATTTACATTAATTTATTAATAATTTTATAGTAAGACCTTGGGGTCTTACCATTTGGTATCAGAGCCATGTGGGACCCAACCATGTGGGATTTGCTCAAGGAAATTTGTCAAATCACTTTCGTGCGTGAGTATCAAACTCGATTTGAGGATATCACCAAACACAACATAGGGTTGGATGAATCAATTCTCATAAATAACTTCATTAGTGGATTGAAAGAAGAAATTAGAATGGAGGTGACAAGGTTCAATCCCTATACCATGATGCAAACCTATGGATTGGCAAAATTAGCTGAAGATAAAATCAATGCACAACAACGATTAGGGAAACCACTTATGGAAAAATTGTCGACCACTTACATCACTCCCAAACCTATGCATAATGGAAGGGCACAAAGCACTTACACAACCCCCAAATCTAACTGAACTTTACAAATTAAACATCTTAGATTTGAGGAGATGAAGGAACGACGAGAAAAAGGACTCTATGATAATTGTGATGAACAATTTGAGCCCCACCATAAATGTGCTACACTAACATTGTATTTATTGAAGGAAATTGATCCCTGTCTCTCCATAGAGAAAGCAGATGAGGTAGTTGTGTCCGAAGCGACTAGTGCACCTACTCATCGCAATGAAGACAATGAGGTCGATGTGCAAGAAGTGATTGATGTACCAAGCAAGGATGAGGTAGACATACCCAAAGTGATCAATGCTAGCCAAACATGCACTCTACAAGACCTACACATACCTTCCTCACCAATAGTGAGTTCTTACCATATGACCAAACCTATTTGGAACCAACACAGAGTGACTACACACTCCTTCTTCGTTGGCTCTACCAAGGAACCAAAAAAGGATATGAAATAATTACCATCACTTTTGATGCATCATTCTAAAGTATTTGAGGAACCCCAAGGGTTGCCCTCCCATCATCATCATGATTTTCCTAAGGAAGATTCTACTCTTGTTCTTGGCAACCCCCCGCTAATGCTTCATCCTTCTCGATATCCCTGCCTACGAAAGGATGCCATTAAAAGAGTCCAAGAACTTACACAAATCCTTCTTGGAAAAAAAATGACAAAGCTTCTCACTTTGAGCTTTGAGGACAAAGCTCTTTTTAAGGAGGGTGGCATGTTAGGATCCTCAATCCTAACATTATTAGTTAGTATTAGTTAGTATTATTAATCATTTAATTATTATATTATTAACTTATAAAGTGAACCATCACAACCCTTCATAACGTGAACCATCACATCCCTTCATAACGTGAACCATCACATCTCTTCATACGTGAACCATCATGTCTCTTCACCAACGTAACTTTAGGGTAGATATATATATTAGGTTGGCCATCCATATCAAATCATCCAAGAAGAAGAATAATAAGCATAGATTCTAAGGAGGGAGCCCCCTATAGTGGCAAAGCGATTACAAGGGAGCCCTCTTTGAGTGGCCTGCGATTACATTTACATTAATTTGTTAATAATTTTATAGTAAGACCTTGGGGTCTTACCAGCAAATAACAATACCCAATATTAATAATAATTTAAGCTCCAGTTGTCAATAAATAAAATATGCAATAATCAAATACCAAATTCAAATCA
Source organism: Wollemia nobilis (assembly GCA_028583015.1). Taxonomy (NCBI): domain Eukaryota; kingdom Viridiplantae; phylum Streptophyta; class Pinopsida; order Araucariales; family Araucariaceae; genus Wollemia; species Wollemia nobilis. The sequence goes on along the minus strand of JAQPPZ010000523.1, from coordinate 2,660,578 downwards.
ATGCAAATCCTTAGCCACTTATAGAGGGAAAAGTCTCGTTTATGCAACAAATATGACTCAAATAAGAAAATGAAATATGCTCTAACTACCACCTAGCTATTCTTATTTATAGACTAAATCAATTATTAACCCTAACCTTAATGCTTAAGGTTTAACTATTTAAACATGAGGACCCAAGATAATAAAAATATAGATAGTCAGCTATATCAAATTCATTAGAGTTTGGGTCCTTGCCTTTGTTATTTTGCTCAAGGTAAGCAATATAACTAGATCTATTCGCTCTCAGTAGTTGAATGGTGGTAAAATAATTCTTATAATTCTTCCTTCAAGATGTCCCCATTTTAGGAATTGTTTGATCAAAAACAATCATTAGAGGTAAACTATATTCTAGGATCCTCCAAGGTGGTCTAGGTATATGATTTGTTGTAGAAATGATGGCTTGTGGTTCAACTTCTTAAAGAATATTTGACCTAGGTTTAGAATTGCATAAAGTAGCAACACGATTTATACTATTTTGAATGCTAATTTGTCATGAGGATATGATTGTTTTGCATCTATAACCATATAAGAAATTGTCCTTGAATACAAGTCTAATTAGAAGTTGACGCCTCAATTTTATAGGTCTTATAATGTGATTTGTTGCATTGGTGAAATTGCATATTAGTTGGATCTTCCACCGTCTTCCCACACATCCATCTTGTCTTTCATGTGTCTTTTATAAAATAGTTTATTGGTTAAAAGGTGCAATCTGAAGAACACAAGCTTATACTAAGAGGGGGGTGAACAGTATAAGATCAACTTTTACTTTTCTTTCCAAACAATATTATCCAATATTATCAATGACAATATCAATAGTAGTAATCAAAGCAATGCACAAATCATCACACACAATAGAGACACCAATTTAATGTGGTTCACCTAATGTGGGATACTCCACGAAGAAAATATTTCTACTAAATTTTCTCAACAAATCTCTTGGGAATCACTTCCCTATTACAATTTTTATGGACCTCCTACCAAATGAGACATCAATCCCCTAAAGCTCTACTTTGTGGATCTCTATCCACAGGAGAACTCTTTATCCTTTTTTGGTTCATGGAACTTGACCCAGGAGAACTCTTTCTCCTCAATTGGTTCGTGGATCTCTCTCCACAGAAGAACTCTATCTTCCTAGCTGCTTCATGGATCACACTCCACAAGAGAACTCTTTCCCCTTGTTCTGGTTTATGGAACTCTATCCATAGGAGAACTCTTTCCCCTCTACTCTGACTAATGATATTATAGAAGACTACTATCCCCACTGCACTAGCTTATGGATATCTCACCATAAAAGACTCCTCACTTAGAAGACCTCTATCCTCACTCAGAAAACCTTTGTCCTCACTATCCTGGATAATGGATCTCTATCCACTAGAGACTATTGTCCTATGCTCTGTCACCTCCAAAGCTTACTCTCAACTCTATCTCAAATCTGCACCAAACATTGTCCTTGGTCTAGTACAAATCTACTCTAACTCTATCTCAAATTTACACCAAACACTATCCTTGATCTAGTACAAATTTTCTCTAACTCTATCTTATGTATAGCACAAATATGATCTCAAATTTGTCTCTAGTATAGCACAAATTTGCCCTTAAATTTACACCAAACTATGTCCTCAAATCTATCCTTAAGTTTGTCCTCAAGCCTTAACACAAAGCTTGATCAAATCACAAATTAACTCTGCTTAGATTTACCCCAAGACTTAACACAAAGCTTGAACAAATCAATCAATCAATTGTGTTCTCAAGTCTTCTCAAAGACTTGTCTCAAATCTATCCACAAGTCCTCTCAAGAACTTGCTCGATCTGCTCTCAAGTATTCACCAAGACTTATCTCAAATTTATCCACAAGTCCTCTTAAGAACTTTCTCAATCTGCTCTCATGTCTTCACCAAGACTTACCTCAAATCTGCTCAACAAGTCCTCAAGACTTACCTCAAATCTACTCAACAAGTCCTCTCAAGAACGTGCTCAATCTACTCAACAAGTCTTCATCAAGACTTACCTCAAATCTGCTCAACAAGTCTTCACCAAGACTTACCTCAACTCTGCTTGCAAGCTTTCACAAAAGCTCACACAAATATTTCCTTAAGTCCCCTCTAGGACTTACTCAAATATGTCCATAAGCTTTCACAAAAGCTTGCTTAATTCTGTCCTTAAGCTTTCACAAAAGCTTACTCAAATAACCGCAAAACTTGCATACAAAACTTAATTCAATCTCTTTCAGAAAATCTTTTCACCACAGAAACATATAGAGAATGATTAAAGACTCAATATGTTTCACACTCACTAGGTTTTGTACTCAACAAAATACTCTATCACTTTCAAACTCTCTTTCAAATCAATTCAGAATTTAAGTATAATTTGTTTCACAAAACTTGAACTATCACTCCAAATTTCAATTAATAATGCTAAACAACTTCATTTAACCATTCACTTAATGAAACACAAATTGCTTACAAACCTTACCCAAGTGTTTCACTATACTTCCAACAACTCACACTATGGATCTCAAACCTTGACTCAAGATGATTCCAATGTCACATAACAATGATACTCATTTTCTTTTACAAACCCTAGCTCAAGATAGTTCTCAATCTCACATAACAATGATACTCATGTTCTTTCACAAACCCTAGCCAAGTGTTTTCAAACTTCTTCAACAAGAATGCACAATGTGGGTTTCAAACCCTAACTCAAACAATCCTCAATCTCTAACTCAATTGTTCTCATAAACATTCACCAATCATGCATATGAAGACTCACTCAAACATTTCCAACAATGCTTATCAAACAATCCTTTTCACTCCAACTTTGCATTTCACAACATTCAATCCAACAATATTTTAATCAAAATATGATGTGCCCATACCTTTTTATTTTGATGGAGATAAGTCTCCTTTTTACTCCACCTTTGCATTTCATAACATTCAATCCAACAATATTTTAATCAAAATATGATGTGCCCATACCTTTTTATTTTGATGGAGATAAGTCTTCAAAACCTGTTTCAAAATCAATCCTTCTTGTGCCACTTCAAGGGTTAGATAGCATAGTATTTTTAAATCATCCACAATACACCCTTATTACTCTTAATTTCCTTTTTATAAAATAATATCACATATCCTTATTACTCCTAACTTTCTTTTTCATAACATAATACCCTTATTACTCCTAACTTTCTTTTTCATAAAATCATACCCTTATTACTCCTAACTTTATTTTTCATAAAATCATACCCTTATTACTCCTAACTAAATCAAAAACCCCTTTCTAAAATGAACAATGACAGCACCAAGACTTTAACTTTAAACATAGCATGCATGTAAAAGTTATAAACTGAATTTAGTAGAAGTTACCACTTACTATTGCTGGCATTCAATCCCGCGATCTACAGCACCTTAGGTTGGCCTTTCAACCGGCCACGCTATCACAGCGCATGAAACATTTGGGCACCAAATAAATTATGTACCATTCACAAATAACCTTTATTAAAAAAGGTTTTCGGCGGGATTTGATCCCTTAACCTCTGCCTAGCAAGAGTTTCACAAAATCTCGCCAACCAGCTTCGCTGCGTTGGTGGATGAGATTAATCGGAGCAATAACATATTTATTTTTGCCTTCAAAAAATGTTCTCTGTCTGCCACATCATCGAAACCTCCTCTTGTTCCAACGCGTTGGTCAAACTCATATGCTAAAATAATTTCGGACTTCGTGCATATACTATTCATTCGGAATGTTAGTTGTCGCATCGTTATAAAGTTTTGGACTTGGTACATTCCAATTTGTCTATCGCATCATTTTTTATCGAGCACTATCACTTTTTTTCTTATGAAACCTTTATCACTTTATATATATCAAGGCATTTAGAATAAAACCGTCGACACTTGGAATATAAAGTTATTTTCTTCAAAAATGATTTTCTCCATGAACGACGTCGACACATCGGTGCCCATCAACTGTATAAAATGTCCTCCTTTTAATTTAGCGCCCAAGCACTTTTTAAACATTAAATTTAAAATATTTAAATATTTAATTTTAAATTATTTAAATCTCCAATTTAAATAATTTAAATCTTTTAAACCATGGTCTTAAATTAATAATTTAAATTTTTAAACCTCCTTTGAGCCCTTAACTTGTGGGTTTAAACTTAGCCTTCAATCTTCCTTCAAATCATTTATTCATACACTTAGAGCGCATGGTCTTGCCTTCCTTTCATAGCACATTAACCTTTGACATCAAATATATTTCTGCCTTGCACCTTTGACATCAATTACAACTTAATAAACTCAAATTTCCAACACAATCCCATATGGATCTTCTAATACTTTATGAAGAAGGTTGAATCATTATACATCAAAAAGTAGTGTTACAATTTAGAGTTTGTCTTTTGCAATCTTGCTAAATTCAAGAGTTCCTCATCAATTGGTAGGATCTTCCAAAATAAGATGCTATGAGGGATCATGAGAGTATTTTCTAGTATTTTTTAGCTTTGAGGATAAAGCTTTTGGAGGCGGGAGTCATGTAATGGCTCTAATATAGCCATGTCAAATATCTTTTTTTATTAGCTCAAGCCCTAGGTTTAGATAGTCAACTATTGAGGATTTGGTTTAGGGTTAATGTTGATCTAGTATATAAATAAGAAGAGTTATGTTGTAGTTGGAACTGAATCTCATATTCAAATCTTAGTCACATTGGTTGTGCATATGAGATTTTTTCCTCTCCAAGTGGGTAAGATATGTCACCCTCTCTAAGTGGCTAAGGATTTGTATTAACTTGAATCTTGAATATGATTACTTGTGTATTTAATTTTTTGGCATTGGATATAAATTTATTATTATCAATGGATGTTGTTTATTATACATTGTTGAATTTCTACTTATATTACTATATTTCTTGAAGTTGTTTCATTACACATTAGATGTACCTCATATCTATTAGAGGTAATTATAGAGAGAATTATTTGAAAAGAGTTTGTTTGTGCAACCAAGGCAAAGGTATTTAAATAGTCAACTCCCTTTTTTTGAGAGAATACCTTGTGCTTCTTCCCCTAGTCATTCGAAGTGTAATTGATCTTATAGACTCATTTATAGAAAACAATGTTCTTCCCTTCTCAAAGAGGAACAAGATCGTGTATATGATTCTTTACCAAGGACTTATACCTAACAAGCATAACATCCTCCTATTTTGTACAACTCTTGGCCTAAGAATACAAGAGGGAATTTCTAAAATAATTAACCCTTGATATTAAGTCCCAATAGGGGTCTTTTCAATAGTACTTATGATAGGTAATGGTTTGAGCATCTTGAAGAAGATGTTGCGATCACTTGGGAATTAAGCAATTTGGAGAATACTATTGCACATCATGCATAAAAGTATCATTATAATCCTATAGTAGAGAATCAAACCTAAGCTCACCATCCACATATACATCCAACACCACCATAAAAAGACATGGAAGGATCAATATCTTCTAAAATTGTGAGTGTTGGAGAAGGATACAAAAGAAGAGGAGTTAAATTAGGAGAACATGTTAATGTAGCCTCGTTGGAAGAAAAAAATGATTAGAAATTATGATATTAAATGATACAAAAATCATAATATAAGAATAGAATAAAAATAACTAGAAGACAAGAATAGAACAAGACTAAAAAAAAGACAAGAATAAGACAAAATCCAAAATATGATAGAACTAGAATTGCAATCAAAATTAGAAAAGGAAAAATAAATATGTTCGAATTTACACCTATTTTAAAAATAAACAAAATCAATCCATCCACTCAAATCTTATATAGGAAACATAAAAAGGATGAAAGAGAGAATGATATAGTGGGAACTCGTAGGCACCATAAATAATCACTATGATATCCATGTATAAGAATCACAACACTTCAATGACTAATGATGGAGTAGTGGAGGGTATTTATACCAATAGTAAAACCCCAAATTACATCAATAAGTTTAATCTAACATAACAAAAAAGGCTTTAGGTTAATTACAAGTTATACGGAAAATTTAACCTTAAAAATGTTAACCATGGCCTATAGGTATTATATAATAGAATATTACAATACATTAAATGGATTGTACAATAATTGCCCTTAGGCCTATACATAATTACATCATACAATGTTGGCTTTATCCATAAATCAAATTACACTTTCAACACCCCCTCATAATCTAAATTTAGGGGCCAAGGGGAGAAGACATTAGTGGTAATATTATCTCCCTCCCATTTGAATCCCCCTTGTCATATGAAATATATTACTGTAAAAATGCTTCTTACACAAGAGTCTCCTTAGGTTGGACATAGTCATCACTACCACTATTAGATACTTCTACACACATCCAAAAGACACATTTGCTAAGGCTTCAAATGAAGAAGAGAAGTCAAGATCACGACTACCTCTATAGATAAATTGCTTCAATATTCCATAGTCGCATAAAGTATGGTTTGGAAGCATAGGTTTTTCATTTACAACATACATCACCTTGCTTGAAGACTTCCACTTGCCCTTGGGTCACATAATTTCTATCACCAAAAAAGGCTTTGCAAGAACTTGCTTAAAATATGATCTATTATAAAATTCCAAGAATACCTAGACAAGGAATAGAAGAAGAAGGAGACCATGAATGATTAGATCTATATGAATAAGTTAAATCAATAGCCCAAAATAGGAAGAAGTATTAACTAAAGCACATCCTAAATTATTTTATCGTATGCCTCAAAGAGATTTAAAACCTACTACACTATCACAAATCCAACTACATCTCCCAAAATATTAAACCAAAAATTATAATTGCATAGAATATAGTGAATCTCCTCCAAAAAAGGGTAATAAATATTAAGTACTATTCCACACAATTTGACCCTTAAAATCGGATCAGGTCTGTAAATTGATGTCACCATTGTGTAACGCTCAAAAATTTATTTGATTGGAAATAAATGGCTCAAAATGCTTCTATATTTAAAAAGATATGGCCTCTAAATTTTTTTCCCTAATATACCTCAAAAAATAAAAATACAAAGTCTCAAACCTTTTGGGAGCAATGTCCAAGTGCAGTTTACCACATGTTACTTACTCATTCACTAGTGTCTTTCATACAATCCATGCCACCTGCATACCACTAGGTTGATGTGATGTCAAGGATTGAGACTCTTATCCTCTCTTGGTAGGTTGAAGGGATATATACTATAAGAGGGCATCATGGGGCACTCCTAGGTGTCACATTAGCTAATATATTAGCCAAAATGAGTGTCTTGCCAAGAATATCTAGAAATAATAATATTGGGACTTGAACCCTAGTCTCCTATAAGCTAGGAGTATTATGTTAACCAATGTGACCACCTCATATATAAAATAGGTAAGCTCACCATTTGATGCTAAAAGTCATGTAATTAATAAGAGAGTGCAAAGTCATTAAAAATAATACTTATTTTCCAAGCTTGAACATTAGAACTTTAAACTACCAACACCTTAGGAACAACAAGCTAGTCATATGTGTATAGCTTTGGAGGCAACAAATAAACCAATGCCTCCTTGAAGTACATAGGTTATGTTGCCCAAAAAAATCAAAGCCATGTTGTCTATGATACATTGAAATATATGTTTTATGGTTTTTCTTCCTCGTCATATACTTTGAACATGTGGCCTATCTCTTTCCTTGAAGGAGATAACACACACTAAGGCATCAAAGTTGTGTGTCAAAGGAGCACATGCAATGAAAAGCGTGCATGACAATATCTGGATTTCAAATTCAAACTAGTTGTTATCTTTTTTAATTTAAAAATATAACTTTTTTTCTCATGTTCAAATGAAAAGAAATGACACCAAAATATAATGAATTTATAAGCAATAGATCAAATTTACCCTAGTAAAAATAAAGTAAGCAAGTTTTTCAAGGATTCTTGAAAAAAGACAACAAGATGCAGAAATGGATCTCCTCTTTGCTTCTTATGCCAAGAAATCTTATAAAACTTCAAAGAGTAATTCTTTCTAAAATATAGAGGAAATATTTGAGCCTTCGAATAGTCTTTCTATGTAACTAAGCAATATTGCTTCATACCCACTTTGATACCATTTTTAATTCACACATATTTCCACAAACAAACAAAAGCAATCCATCCACTCAAATCTTATATAGAAAATATAAAAAAAAAAGCGAAAAAAAAGAGATAAAGATATAGTGGGCACTCATAGGCACCATAACTAATCACTATATTATCCATAGATAGTAATCGCAACAATTCAATGAATGATGGAGTGGTGGGATTATTTATACCAATACCAAAATCCCAAATTACATAAATAATTTTAACCTAAGTTGATATAACAAAAGAGATTTAGGTTAATTACAAGCTATAAGGTGGATTTAACCTTAACAAGTTTAATCATGATCCAAATGACTTACATAATAAAATACTATAATAAATTAATATGCATTGTACAATGATTCCCTTAGGCTTATACATAATTACATCATACAATATCAGCCTTAGCCATAAATCATATTACACTTTCAACAAAATATTTTCACTCATATTTGGAGAGAATGTGAAGCACTAATATTTTATTAAGACAATCAAGAGACATCCTCTATATATATATATATATATATATATATATATATATATATATATATATATATATATATATATTGCATTGTATTGAAGCAATATGCACAAATTTGAAGATAAATAATGTGTTTTTCAAAGGTTTTTTGTGCAAACTGTATTTATCTTTCATTTTCTCCTTTTTATGTTATGTTAATCTCTATTTTAGAGTACCACTACATCTCACATACTAGTATCAAGCTTGGAGCTTGAATATTAGACAAGTGGAGAGCTTGAAGATTTGATTCTCTTTAACTAAATAATTTAGATTTCAAGTTTATGGAGGAAAACTTCATATATTATTGTTCTAGTTATCATGGCATATAGAAATGCTTTTCTACCCAGGGTTATGCATAAGGGGTCGGCCCCAAAGTGTATATATAAAATAGAGGTGAATCTAGTCCTAAGGTCTATAAACATCGAGGTGAATTTTTGAAAATTTTGCAAAAAATTATCAAATAATGGCGATTTTTTGAAAACTGTGAACCAAAATTTTCAACCTTTAAAATGGCGACTAACAAAAGTGACTGTCAATGTAAATAGTTGTAAATAGTTGAAACGAGTTACTGGAGTCGTGAATATGCCACAATTGGATGTCAACGTCTCCCTGATGCAACGTATTGTTAGTTCGTATGACCATGATGTATCCACTGTACAGATCAGAGTTGATAACAAGGATATTGTTTTCACAGTGAACCCCTCGAATGTGCAGCAATTAACAAGGCTGTCATTTTTATATGGTCTCCTTGTTAACAACTAGTACACATTGACTAAATTTGATAAATCAACATTGGCATCCAGATATGGCATTAATCCAGACCATTTGAAAGGTAAGTTTTTGAAAATTTTATTTTTGGTTATTCTTAAATTTTGATGTATTGTTGTTTCCAATGTCCATTCTCTAATAATGTTCTCTATGTTTTTTAGTTAATTCTTCTAAATTGAAAAGGGGTTTGAACATTTCCAATGTTACAGATAAATTTCTTTATGCCTGTATTAAATTTTTCTTGGGAAGGCTTATTCCACAGGGTCAACCTACAAAAATGTTGTTTTGGGATTTGTGATTGTTGATTCGTTGTATTGATGGAGGTAGATATGATTGGTTGATTTCAAACGACCTGAAACAAGATCTTCTTTCTACACAGAAAATTCAATCTGCATATACAGTAACCTCCAACAAATTTATTCTTTGTCTTTTTCATGAATCAAATTATAATCTTCAACAAAAAAATCCTCCAACTATAGTGCACCCAGATTTGTTGGGTATTGGGATTAATGAGAATGAAATACAGGTAAAATTATATATTGGAATAGTCTCTTTTTTTATCTTTTCAATCAATCTTGTTATTTTCTAATTTTCTTTTGAAAATAGAGAAGAGCAGCTCACTTGTCTAGTAAAAGGGATACCACCATCAGGATTCAAGAAGCATTTGGCGATTCTGACATGCAATCACAATCATCACCGATAACTTTCACCTGTAAATGTAGGAGGTCTACTAATGGACAACATACATGTATGGCTCCTCTTACTTCTAGACATGCAACTGCTCAAGTGGAAATTAAAGACGTAACCTCTAGCTCACAAGATAAACATATTTTTCAAAAGTTTTAATTTTTTTTTTGGATGAAAAAGCCATTATATTAATAAAATAATGTTTAATCATACAAAAAAGGGTGGGTGGGATTAGCACACCCCGTAAACCAATACATTAACCATTGTGGTTAAGAGTATACAAGAGTGTCAGAAACAACCCACAAACTGCCAATAACAACTGCCAAAACAATATTAAATATGCATTCGAAAAGAAAGAAGCCGAGAAATTACTGCCACCTGGATGTATGTTAACAATATAAAATTATATTTAGTTTGAGAAAATATTTTAACTATTTTCAGAGTAAAGGCCAACACTTGCACCATCAATGACAATGGTTGTAGAGTCTGATTCAGACATATTTAGTTAAAATTATTATATTTTAATGGCATAGTTTTAATTTATAATTTTCTTGTGAAATTTTGTAGAGGGACCGACTACATTGAAAAGACTCAAAAAATAGATGCCTCCATCGGGTGCACAATAGGAAAAGTAGCCAGTCCTACAGCAAGTCCATCAACATCAATTTCATCCATAGCAAGTCTGACAAACTCCATAGTATGCACCACCGGTGAGAAACCAATCTTGCATGTGTGGGAAACAATTCCTCACACCGCCACAACAACTGCATTAAGGAACCAACAGTCAGCTTTAGACACAGACTTAGACTATGGATCAGTCTGTTGTTTCAGGGATGTTCCCAATTTTAACACTTGATAATTTATCAAATGTAGAAAGCGCGTCTCAAATGCCCCCTCCAGATGCAAATCTCAAAGATAATTTTATGTATCAGGATATGAATAATTTAAATTTACCACTAAAGACATGTGATTTGCTTCATGGTCTAGGTATCGATGATGAAGCAGAGGAGAATGTTGAATATGTTGCCAATGTTTCCTCTTCCCCCTACCAGCAAGTCGACACCCATCATCATCTGACCGATGATAAAATAAACTTTTTAGAAAATGCTTTATTAGGGAACATATGTAAGGCTACTATTACGAATAATTTTCTTGTAGATATTGATACATTAAAAGAATGGGAATATCGGTCCAAGGTTATGATCAAAGCAATAAATAACTGATACAAGAACTTCGCACATAGAAAGGAGTTTTTTTCAAAGGTAGAGAATGAGCCACAAAAGCTCGATGCTCTGTTATTAAAAGTCAAATCTGGAAATGTCAAGGCTCATTCTACAAGCAGTGATGAAGTTTTAACCATTATATTTGACCGATTAGAGAACTTGAATGTCGAAGCCCAAACATATTTCAATGAATGGGAACTAGATAAGAAGAAAGTAGCAGTAGTAGAAACTACAAGACTTACAGCAGATGTAAGTTTTACATATATCTGAAAATCATTTTTTTCTTTAATATATATTTTTTAATTAATATTAATATTTTTCTCTTGTATTTTACAATCTAATTATCAACATTTAAAGTAGCAGGTGTTAGCCATGAAAACGTGGATCAGGATAGCAAAAATTAGTGTGATTAATGCTATTGAATTGAAGAAGAGACTACAACACACTATTCGAAAAAATAATTGGTTGAATAAGCTTATCAAAGATAAGGGCCTGGATGTAGATGTTGCAGTAAAATAAAATGAGAAAGAGTTGAATGCACCATTTAAAGAAGATCCCGTGAAGGAAGAAGGTTTATTGCTATCAGGGATAAACACTATAGCTGATAGTTTGGTATGGTCTGGTGCATTGGAAGCAAAGGATATTGAGGTAGATGCAACTGACACTTCAGGCACTTTGCAGGAAAAAAACGTATAAAAGTAGAACTATTGTTTTCTTATTTGATGATTCTAGAATGTGGTGAAAGAAACATGTTTTCAAAGACTCGTATTTTAACATGTTTTCAAACATATTATTTTATATTACATAAATTTTATATTACTTTTTCATGTTTTTTTTAATATTGTGATGTTTTGATCAGTTGTGTGGATGGAATAAATAATTTTGAATTATGTGGATGCAATAATGCAGCACCAATATGTAGTTTGCCATAAATGGTTTACTCAATACATGGTTTTCAATACATGGATTACCATACATGGTTTATTTTATACATGGTTTTCAATAAATTTTTTATTCAATCAATGGTTTGCCATACGTTATTTTCAATACATTTTTTATTCAATACATGGTTTGCCATACATTATTTTTAATACATAGTTTATTCAATACATGGTTTTCTATACATGGTTTGCCATACATTGTTGTTAATACATGGTTTGCCATACATTGTTGTCAATACATGGTTTGCCATACATGGTTTTCAATGCATGGTTTATTGTTAGGATCTCATCCTAACCCTTAATGTAATAACTTCCATGATGTAATAATTCCTAAATAACGTGGATAGTATCCATGATTAATATTTTGTAATGTTCTAAGTTTTAGCTTATGTAGTGCCAATGACAAATGGCACCCTTTTTATGTAACACATGGTAGATAGGTTATGTAAGGTGGCCTTGTGCATGTAATTCGAGTGGCATTGTGCATGTAATTCGAGTGGCACTATGCATGTAATTTGGGTGGCATTATGCATGTAATCCAGGTGGTATTTTGCATGTAATCCAACCATGGAAGGGAACTCTTTAAATACCCGAGAAGGCACCAATGTATTCATATTTTTGCAAGTTAATGAAGTGTTGAAGGAGGTTGCCCCCTCGAAGAGGCCTGCGATTCTATCTTATTGTGAGATTGTTCCTTTATGCAAATTTTTGTTATAATGTGTATTTTGTTCTAAATATTAATATGATGTTTATGTGAGTTTATTTCCAAGCAATTGTGTGAGAGTGTGTTTATTGAGTTTATTTTATAGTAGTATCCTAACAAGTGGTATCAGAGCTCTTTTCAGGGCTAATTTTTGCTGCAATAGTAACGATTCTTGCCTGTTAGGTATAATCCCCTGTTATTTTTGTGTAATTTTTTTTTTCTATTATAAAAAAAAAAGACAGAGACCAGTCAAAAAAATAAGTCTTTTTAATTGAGTAGGTAGAAACCCTGTGTTGGGGGTTTTAAAATATCGCAAAGAATATGTCGTTATTGGCTAAGATAGATAGCCCATACAACGTCTAGTGAAGTGAGGGGCGATCAGGCTCCAATACCTAGGCCTCACACAGAACTCACGCATGGACTTGAGCTCCCACGCATCTTCGAGTGTATCGGGAGACCATTCTAGGGTTAACAAAATTTTATCTAGTAGGAAGCTTATCGGCCTTATATCATCCATAGTCCATGGGACACAACATCCCGAACGATTACCCTCTCGTATTGTCAAAGAGGCAGATAGTGTGCTCAAGGGTATGTGTGGAATCCTCCTTGGGTAGTGGCCTGAAATATTGGTCCGAGAACTATTGTTCGTCATTGCGGTATAACAGAGGGCCTATGGGTGTTACATACTCCTTTACCTAGCATACCCTGGTTCTGTTAAAACTTCAACCTACAACAAAATCACAGACCAAAACTCCCTGTTTGTAAACCTGCATTCCAAATTCCCAAAAGTGAGCATATGAGAAAGGAATCCTCTACCAAAAAAATAGCATAAATTGCATGAATTCGGGATAGAATATGAGGGTGACAGTTAATTTAATATTCTAGAGAATAACAATCAGATTTACAGTGGCAGTAACAGTCAGGTCAGCACAGTCAGGTCAAATTACAGTTTTCAGTGTCAAAACATAACTGTCATAACAGTAACCTACATAATACATAGAATCTTTAGACTAGTGAGGTAAGCAGTGTCAGAGAGACTGTCAGGGCTGAGTAAAACATTGATCGAGTGACCAGAGACCAATTATAGATAGTGCTCCAGTACCCAACTTTTGCACTGTAGCTCTAAATCCAAAACTGTAAACATCGTTAGACTCGATAAAACATGAGAAAAAAAAATTCTAGGGTGCCAAAAAGTAGTGTTGTGGGATATAGCTCATTGTGACGAACTCTTCGAGCTGATCGTTTTGATATATAGCACCCAAGCACTTTTTTGTACACTTATTAAAAATAGTAAGTCCTGAAACCCAATTCTATTTTTAGTAACTGGTCACAAAAGGTTCCAAAATGGCCCAGGGTACCCGTGGACATCAAAAAGAGCTAGAACATATGGACTCCTTAACAAAAGCCATTGAGAATTTAAACTTGGAAATTTTCTCCATAAGGAAAGAGGTCCAAGGTCTATGTCTAGATCATGAGGCCACTAGCACTCGCTTAGAAGAAACACTGATAGAAGTGGGTAGCGAGTTACATAAGGGACCACTCAAAATAGAACACTAGGCTGAAAACTCTACAAGGAATGACCATGACCCATCCTTTAAAATGCCAAAATTGGACTTCCCTTGATTTAATGGGAAGGATGTTGATGGATGGTTATGTAGGGTTGATCAATTATTTAGACTTCATAATGTTCCCATATATCATCGAGTTCAGATGGCTTCCTTCAATTTGGAATTTGAGGCTCTACACTGGTTCCAATGGTTACGTAATTCCAACCCAAATCTCTCTTGGGAGGAATTTGAGTCCCAACTACTGACCCAATTTGGGCCTAGTGAGTATGAGGACTTCATAGGGGCCTTGACCAAACTGCAACAAACATCCTTAGTCCGTGACTACCAAACTCAATTTAAAAAATTGGCCAATAAGGCAACAGGATTGACAGAAGGGTTCTTCACGATTTATTTTATCAGTGGGTTAAAATGGGATCTCCAAGCTGAAGTAAAGATGTTCAAACCACATTCCATGATGGAAGCTATCAGTTTGGCCCATCTGGACAAATTTAAACTCTCAAACCAAATGTGGCCACCGTGGTTTCTTCAAAACCGACCTTCATTTCCTTCTCAAACCTAAAATTCAATGGATAATAAACCTACTACACCCAAGCGACTGACTATAGAGGATATGGATGCACGTCGTGCCCAAGGATTATGTTATAATTGAGATGAAAATTTTTTTAAAGGACATAAGTGTGCAAACAAAAGACTATTCTTGATAGATGTTGAGAAACCTACTAAAACTTACCAGAGTGATGAGGATGAGAACCCTCCTGAAACACCTTCTCCACAAGAAGTAGATACATAGGGGTCTGAGACAGATATTTCAGTCCATGCTCTTGCAGGCATTACCACTCCACAAACCATGAAAGTTATGGGATTTTTCAAGGGCCAACGTCTTACCATCCTTATTGATTCAGGAAGCACACAAAACTTCATTGATCCTCAAGTTTCTAAGCGGGAAAATTGCTATATCCACACTTGTAATTCATTGGAGGTCATGGTAGCCAATGGGGGAACATTACCTTGTAAATAAAAATGCCGCAATGTCAAGATCAGGATAGAGGACTATGAACTCAAGCAGGACATTTTTGCCCTCCAGTTGGGAGGATGTGATATGGTTTTGGGATCTCAATGGTTGAGTACGTTGGGCATTATCGGTTGGAACTTTGCGGAACTCTGGATGCAATTCTCCCAAAATGGACAGACACACTTACTCAAGGGCTCCTCTGCAGGAACACCTCACCTCATTAGTTCCAATCGTATGGAAAAAATGCTAAATAAATCAAAATATGGGGTCATTGTACAACTCTTCTCCATCCAACCAACCACTTCACTAATGGCTAAAATTCCATTAGACCTACAACTAGTTCTACATAAACATGATGTTGTCTTTGCAGAACCAACTACACTACCATCGCGTCGCTCTCACGACCATGTTATCCCATTGCTCCCGAGTAGTGTACCATCAAATATCAGGCCATATAAGCACCCTCATGCCATGAAATCCAAACTGGAAAAATTGGTACAGGAATTACTCAAGGCTGGTGTCATTTGGCCTATTACTAGCCCCTACTCCTCGCCTGTCCTACTTTTTCCTAAGAAATATGGCTCATTGCGCCTATGTATTGACTATCACGAACTCAACAAGACTATAGTCAAGGATAAATTTCCTATTCCAGTGGTTGATGAATTACTCGATGAACTACACGGGACCATGTATTTCACCAAGCTTGATCTTCACTCTGGGTACCATCAGATCCGGCTCAAGGATGAGGACATCCCCAAAACTGCCTTTCACACTCATGAAGGTCATTATGAATTCTTGGTAATGTCATTTGTTTTCACAAATGCTCCTTCTACATTCCAAAGTCTTATGAACAACATCTTCCGACCCTTTCTACGAAATTTCATCCTTGTGTTCTTCAATGACATCTTGATTTACAACCGCACATGGGAAGAGCACCTCAATCATGTGGATCAAACTTTACAGTTGTTGGTAACCCATCACCTTTTTGCCAAAATTTCCAAGTGTTCCTTTGTTCTGATTGAAGTAGAGTATCTGGGACACATTGTCTCACAGGATGGTGTCAAGGTTGACCCTAAGAAGATTCAAGCAGTTCAAGAGTGGCCGAAACCTCGCACCCTCAAGGGACTTCGAGGATTTTTAGGGCTTACAAGCTATTATCGCAAATTTGTCTACAATTATGGGAAGATAGTTGCCCCCTCACCTCCATGTTGAAAAAATATTCCTTCACTTGGATAGGGTCTGCTGACCAAGCCTTCATTGAACTCAAGCATGCTATGACCACCACTCCCATTTTAGCCATGCCAGATTTCTCTAAACCATTTGTCATTGAAAGTGATGCTTCTGGTCATGGTATTAGGGCAGTATTGATGCAATAAGGACGACTTGTGGATTTTACTAGCAAGGCACTTTCTGATCGTAATCTAGGGAAATTCACATATGCTAAGGTAATATTAGCCATATTGCATGCAGTCACACATTGCCGACCTTACCTCATTGGGCATCACTTCTCCATAAAAACCAACCATCAAAGTCTCAAATATTTTTTAGAACAAAGAGTTGCCACGTCTGACCAACAAAAGTGGGTGTCTAAACTCATGGGCTATGATTATGATATCACCTACAAAAATAGAAAGGAGAATATTGTGGCTAATGCTCTTTCTCACCAAATGGAGACGGTAAGTATGTTGTGTGCCATCTCAGCACCACTTCTCCAATGGATTGATTCCTTGCATCAAGAAGCACGTCAGGATGCAGATTTGCAAGCTTTGATAGCCTCACTAATGGATGATCCAGATTCTGCACTAGGGTATAGTTGGAATGGCCATGATCTACACTACCATAAATGCCTAGTTCTACCTCATAAGTCCCCGCTTCGAGAGCTCCTCATGAAGGAATTACATGCCACTCTCTCTGCAGGCCATTCAGGGTTCCTTAAAATATATGAGCGACTCAAATGCACCTTCTTTTGGAAAGGTATGAAACGTGACATCCGCTCTTTTATTGCTACCTGTGATAGATGTCAAAGGATGAAATGTGAAATAATGTGCTCTCCGCACACTTCAGCCATTGCCTATCCCAAATCAGGTTTGGACTAGCATTTCCATGGACTTTATAGAAGGGCTCCCTAAATCTGGAGGTAAGTTAGTTATTTTCATTGTAGTGGACCGCCTTTCAAAGTATGCTCACTTTTGTGCCCTTGCCCATCCTTATACAGCATCTATTGTTGTATAAATTTTTCTTGACTCCATATTTTGCCTACATGGCATGCCCACCTTCATTGTATCTGATCGTGATCCCACCTTCACTAGTCATTTTTGGCAATATTTGTTTAAGTTGTAGGGGACTCAGCTCAAAATGATTTTAGCCTACCATCTGCAAACGGATGGTCAAACAGAAGTTGTTAATAAATGCTTGGAAACCTACCTTTGCTGCTTTGTCTCAGATCATCCCACTCAATGGGAAAAATGGTTATCCTTGTCTAAATGGTGGTATAACACTTTCTATTATACCGCAACCAAACTCACACTATTTGAAGCAGTCTACGCACGCCTTCCACCTACGCATTCCTCTTACATTCCTGGCATCTCCAAGATCCAGGTTGTCGACAACACTCTGAGTCAACACACCGAGGTCCTTCGCCAACTTAAGCAAAATTTGAACATGGCCCAGAATCGGATGCGCCAACAAGTTGATCAACATCGTTCTAAGCGTAGTTTTGATGTAGGTGATATGGTCTTCCTTCACTTGCAGTCATACAAACAATCATCCCTATAACTTCGCAGGTGCCAGAAGCTTGCTATAAAATTCTATGGTCCTTACCAGGTTCTACAAAGGATTGGCCCCACAGCTTACAAATTGGCGCTCCCACCTACTTCCAAGCTTCATCCTGTTTTTCATGTTTTTGCTCTCAAGAAATTTGTGGGCACACAGGTACAGGTTCAATCTACACTTCTTGAATTGGATGAAGAAGGCTCCATCTTACTTGAACCTGAGCAGTTGTTGGATCTTCGGACTCGTACTCTTTGCAACTGTACAATTATAGAGATCCTAGTTCAGTGGAGTGGGATTCAACCTGAAGATGCTACATGGGAGTCTCTCCACCAACTCTAGCAACAGTTTCTTCATTTCAGCTTTGAGGACAAAGCTTCTTCAAGGGGAAGGACATGTTAGGATCCCATCCTAACCCTTATTGTAATAACTTCCATGATGTAATAATACCTAAAGAATGTGGGTAGTACCCATGATTAATATTTTGTAATGTTCTAAGTTTTAGCTTATGTAGTGCCTATGACAAATGGCACCCTTTTTGTGTAACACATGGTAGATAAGTTATGTAATGTGGCCTTGTGCATGTAACTCGAGTAGCATTATCCATGTAATTCAAGTGGCACTATGCATGTAAATTGGGTGGCATTATGCATGTAATCCAGGTGGCATTTTGCATGTAATCCAACCATGGAAGGGAACTCTTTAAATACCCGAGAAGACACCAATGTATTCATCTTTTTGCAAGTTAATGAAGTGTTGAAGGAGGTTGCCCCCTCGAAGAGGCCTGCGATTCTATCTTATTGTGAGATTGTTCCTTTATGCAAATCATGTTATAATGTGTATTTTGTTCTGAATATTATTATGATGTTTATGTGAGTTTATTTCCAAGCAATTGTGTGAGAGTGTGTTTATTGCGTTTATTTTATAGTAGGATCCTATCATTTATTCAATACATGGTTTGTCATACATGGTTTATTCAATAGATGGTTTGCCATACATGGTTTATTCAATACTTGGTTTTCAATACGTGGTTTATTCAATACATGGTTTATACTTTATTCAATACATGGTTTGCTATACATGGTTTTCAATACATGGATTGCCATACATTGTTTATTTCAATACATGGTTTATTTAATACATGGTTTATACTTTATTCAATACATGGTTTGAACTTTGCTAAACATGGATTTCAAAATATATGAAATCATAATATACATATTTTGTTGACAACTGATAGCATAATATATGAAATCAAAATACATGTAAAAAACAGTAATATATGTGATTTTGTAATCAATATTCTGTTCCAAAATACATGAAAACATGTCTCAAAATATAATCAAATCTTAATAATTTGTTGAAAACTGACGGCTTAATATGTGAAATCAAATCAAATAAATGAATCAAATCCCAATATTCTATTGATAAATGATAGTTTAATACGTGAAATCAATCAAATGAAAGCATCTTTGCATCATAATGCTGGAAACTAGAACAAACTCTTTTCATATTGTGCAAAATCTTCTGCACTCATACCAAAAATTTATGTCATCATAGTGTCATCAGTATTACCATTATCCTCATCATCTTTAGTATTCATGACACCTCTTCTCTCTGCTAGATATTTTCAATATGACAAAGCTCTTTCATAAGGAAACTTCTCAACATCATAGGTAGACACATATACTCTCAAACAATTTTCCAAATTTTTATCCAATATATTTTGAACTTTAGATTTTACATATGATAATGCACTAAATACCCTTTCATCCTCAATAGATCCTAAAATCATCATTTGACATAATTCGTATAAACTAAAATATTCACTCACAGTATGTTTCTGGATACTACAAGGATATAAATGTTTCCACAAACGTGAAATAGAACCCCTTTCATGGTGATTAGTGAATTATGAAACTTGAGCAGACATTGTTGTTCCAAAATAGTTTGATTGTTTTGTCAAAAGATATTTTTTGATAATACCATTGAATACCACATGTTTAGTGAAATGGCTAGGAAGAGTGCCTATGTATTTGAGAAACAAGCCATTTATATTTTGGTATTCATTACAAGGATTCCAAAATATCGGGTTAACCACACCCATAGCCTCAAGTAATTCATCTCTTTGAAAACGGTCTCTGATCTCTTTTGTCAATGATTCTGCTATTTATTTCAGTTTAATTTTTGTATTTGGTACAACTACATAAAATTTGTTGTATGTTATGGGCATTTATTCAACTTCATTTGTAGCTATATCCATTCACTAACCAAAACAATATAAAGGAATTTCCTTTTCATGGATATTAATACAAAGATGATCATTTATATTGAACTTCAAAAAGTTCTGAGGATCATTCATGTTTGTCAATGCTCTCCAACTCTCAAACATGGGATCCATAAAACTTTCACCAGATGCGTACATCGTATCAATATGTAAGCAAATTTGTTTTCTCAGCTTGATAAAATCCATAATATAAATTGATCTTTCTTGTGCAATTTTGATCAAAGTATTCATTTCTTCCAACATTTGAAGAATACCACACAATATGAGAAGTATTTCAAAGTCACTCATTCGAAATAGCAAATATTTAGCCTTATCAATTGCCCTACAATTTGCATACATAAACCTTGCCAAGGATCGATATTCCTTGAAAACTCTATATACCGGTTGATACATTGAAATCCACCTATTATCTACATATTTTAAGATTTTTTTACCATCAGTAACTCCTAGTGCAAACTGTTGAAACTTTCAAAATAAAAAATAATCATAAAAAATAATCATGAATTTCACGAATAAGCTCTTCCACTCTCGCTACATTTGTAAATGTATCCACAATTTTGTATGCAAGATTAATTCTATGAGTCATGCAATGAATAGGGATCAAATATGGGGTAACAGATGTTTGTAGTCTAACACAAATACCACTCCTGTGTCCTTGCATTGTAGCAGCACCATCGGCTCTGACACATATTAACTTAGTGGCTATTTCCATTTCATTCATTCCTGCTATTTCCTTTAAACTAGAAACAACAACATTGTAAATGTTTTCTGCATTGCAATTTTCCACCATCTTACATAGTCCAAGTAAATGAGATTACCTTAAATAATTTTCCAATGTGTAAACATGCATGCAAATCCAAGATGTGTTGTCAATAATAGTCACCTCATCAATTGAAAGTGAAATGAATTTGGCCTTTTTCTTTTCTTTTTGAGGTCATCCTACTCAACCAATGATAGATATTTTTCCATTTCCCAACCACTTCGATCTGACCAATGGGTGTTGGGTAAGTTCTACACATCGGCTAGTCGAAATAGATATTTATAATCAATGAAATCTAAGAGTCTCTCTTCTTTTTTAGGAAAGGGAGAAAGAAGGAAAACTCAGAGGGCCCCCCCTTTTAAGAATAGTGAGTACAATGAAATCTGACATAGGTCTACCCTTTTTAAGAATAGTGAGTACAACAACAAACTGTAAACTTTTTGAAGCTAAAGTGAACTTTTCCATTTTTCAAAATTGGGCTTGAATCGTTGCACCTTTCTCAACCAAATTTTACTTTTCTTTCATTTTTTTATCATATTCTTGTGCATATCTGATATGCGTACACTCTGATGCATCCTTTCACCTATAAAATTTATATTGGTCCATCATTTTCTTTTGTTTTTATATAAACCTTTCCACAATGTTTTTCTATTGTATCTTTATTAACTTACAATCTGTGATCCTTTCCATGTTTCCAGCTGCAAATTATGCATCTCAATTCTGTTATTATCTCATTACTATTCTCTGGAAGCATTGGCTCAACAAATAGAAAATCTAAAATTCAATCAAGCTAAAATGATCTGTTAATTGTCCATCTAAATGACCTTACACATTTATATTTTTTAGAAGAAGATTCTTCAGAAGTAGGTACTGCATAAGAACTATTACTTTATTTTCTATTTGGCGTGTTTGTTTCAAGAATCTCTTCATGTTGTTGTTTCATTTCTTTAAGAAAATTGTTATCTGTGGACTTTTCATTATCGTAGTTATGTGGAAGTGGATTCATACCAGGGTCAATAGTATTTTTTATAGAGATAATACTAGGGTCAATACCAGGGTCATTATCATTATTCTTTTTAAAAGCATACCTTCTTTTAAAAAATATAGATAAACAATGGACAAAGCCATCCACCAAAAATCACCCTTCTTAATAATGCACAAAAATTAATTGGTTAGTAAGTAAAGGCATTCATACCTTCAATTTGTGCAGATGTTGATGGTTGACTGGATTTTGAAATATTAGGAAAGTATTTGAGGATACTTCTTTTATAGGAAATGAAATACTGGCCTCTCTTCTTTCCACTACCAATAGGTGATATTTTACCTATATAAACAGAAGAGTAACAAGAATATCATTTTGAAAAATTGAAATAACTGATAAAAGAGAGAACTACTATTCAAGACAAAAAAATATCTAACCCAAGGAAGCTTGAGATTGGTGCCCAAATAATAGGAAAACGTCCTTATTGTGTGTCAATGAACAAAAATATATAAAAAATAAACATAAATGGTAACAAAAACTTATCGATAAATGGTTGGCGTTGTATGTCAGTCGCCTTGTGATAGTCGCCTTGTGGCAGTCGCCTTGTGAAAATTGCCTTGTGTCAGTCACCTTGTGACATTTGTCTTGTGACAATCGCCTTGTGATAGTTGCCTTGTGACAGTCACATTGTGACATTCGCCTTGTGACAGTCACCTTGTGACAATCGCTTCGTATCAGTCGTTTTGTGTCAGTCACCTTGTGATAGTCGTGTCATGTCAGTAACCTTGTGACAATCGCTTTGTGACAATCACATTGTGTCAGCCACCTTTTGTCACTCACTTCTACCGATCGCCCTGTCTCAGTCGCTTCTGCCAATCGCTTTTTGTGGTCGCCTTGTGTCAGTTGTCTTGAGACTATGAGTGTCGCTGTCAAGGTTACCTATATATAATGGGGTACAAGGGGCGAATTGGGCGGGATAATTTTTTTTTTAAATAATTTTAAGGAAAAAACTAGGCAGGAAAACATATTGTACCGGGGCAAATTTACCCTAAAAAAATTAATTTCGTAATTTTTGGAGAATGGGCCGATCTTTAGGGTCCTAAAATTAGCAAAATAAAAATTGTTAAAATCCTAAAATGCTCTATAAATTATGAAATTCGCTCTTGTGTATAACCCTGTTGCTACCCATCCTAATTTAAAAGAGAAAAATATGATTAATGGTGTATAAAGATAAGGACTTTATTTATTGACAAGGAACTTTGAAGTGTTGTGGAAAATGGATACAAGGAGCCAACAAATTGGAGTTGTTTATTAGCCACAAGAAAAACTAATATGGAGGAACCACACAAAAAGATGTCTTGGATTTGTATCACATACAAGTAGCTCTTGTTATAAACATTTTTCTAAGAATTGCAAGTTTCAAGACTATTAAAGAGCTTAAGATACATTGAGATAGCCTATTTGGTCAAGGGAAATTAGTGAAGTTATAGACATTAAAGAGAGAGTATAAAAACTCAAGAATGAAATATGTTGAGAATGTGGGAGATTATTATGGAAGGGTGCATGTCATTATTCATGGAGGAGAACTAGCATAAGGATATGTTATCAAAAAAGTGTTGAGAACATTGACATCAAAGTGGGACAGTTATGCAATGATTAATGAATAAAGTAAATATTTTAAGAAGTTGGCATTTAGTAAATTAGTGGGATCAATTATATCCCATGAAGAGAAAATAAAAAAAAATAGTGAAGAAGAAAACAATGGCAGAGTAAGCTTTTTCTTCCAAGTCAAGAGTGACAAATAATAATAGTTCTAGCTCAAGTGCAAATTTCCACGGTCAAATAGCGGAGAAGCAAAATAAGTAATCTACAATATAAAGAGACCAAGGTAGAAGAGGAGGCTACAGTGGAAGAGGTAGAGACAAATTTGTAGATAAGAATGTTCAATATCACTATTGCAAAAGATATGCCCACTATGAAAGAGAATGTAGAATAAAGGAAAGAAATAAAGGAGAAAAAATGGTAAAATTTTCATATGAAGAAGGCGAGAGCTCAAAAAACATGTCCTTGTCATATAATGTGGTAGAATTTTCAACGAAATGGTCTTGTTACCTATATTCCAATTGTTCAAATTATATGGCCAATAATAAGGATTTGTTTGTGGAGTTGGATGACTCATACGAGAGCAAGGTGAAATTTGGAGATAACAAAGAATTGAAGGTTGAAGGAAAAGGAATCATACAAATTAACACAAAATATGAAAATAAAATATCCAAAACACTTATTTCATACTAGGCTTGAAGTGAATTTTGTTAATTATAGGGCAACTTGTAGAGAAAATTGCACAGTGGTGTGAGAATAAGAAGTGTATCATCTATGACAGAGCAAATGGAAATCAAACAACAGTTATTGTACCCATGATAAATAATCAAATATTTTATAAAATCATTGAGAAAAATAGTGGTTGAAGTTTGGAGGAGAAGAGAGCAATTTGTACCATAGAGTCATTGAGGAAAATAGGTGGTTATGGTACCAAAGGTATAGTCGCTTGGATTCTAGAAGCTTGTATTTGTTGAATGGTCCATAGACGATCTTGTGTAGAAGTAAAAAGTTAAGTGTGTGAAGGTTGCACAATGGAAAAATATCATAGAGAGAGCTTTCCAAATTGAAGAGCATGAAGAGCATCATATTCATTATAGTTGATTTGTTCAAGTATTTATGTTCCAATGCACACAAGTGTTGGTTAATCCTT
Organism: Wollemia nobilis; assembly: GCA_028583015.1. NCBI lineage: Eukaryota > Viridiplantae > Streptophyta > Pinopsida > Araucariales > Araucariaceae > Wollemia > Wollemia nobilis. The sequence goes on along the minus strand of JAQPPZ010000523.1, from coordinate 2,635,472 downwards.
CTATTTTATTATTTTTATTGATGACCAAACTAGAAAAACTTAGGTATATTTTTTGAAGAATAAGAGTGATTCTTTTGAAGCATTTGAGAGCTTCAAATCCATAGTAGAGAATGAAAGCATATATATAATCAAAACATTGAGGACTAATTGTGGTGATGAGTATTGTTCCAATAAATTCAATCAATTTTATGATGAACATGGGATAAGAAGATAGTTGATAATGACTAATACACCTCAATAAGATGGAATGGCGGAAAGGAAAAAAGGGTAATCATGGAGATGGAAATAACAATGGTACTAGAAAAATATTTGGGCAATCGTTTGTGGGTTGAAGCACTTACAACAATAACTCACATCCTCAATTGAAGTCTCAGTAAACTTTCATAAAAAAATTGATTTGTGGGTTGTTAAGTTTTTGTCCTTGGCTAGAAAAATTCAAATTGCTAGTAAGGTATTAATAGCTTCTCATGTTTACTATTATTTTGCTTGGATAACTTTTAAAAATATCTATCAAATGCTCACTTTAGATCATACACTAACATTTATGGTCTAAAAGAAATGGCACCAATGGCATGGAGTATGCCTCTTAGAAGTTCTTTACAATGCTTAAAGTTAAAGGAGGACTTGGGATCTTGTGCCCTCTAACCCAAAGTAAAGCACTCATTGCTAATTGGGTAGTCAAATCTCTTTATGGTGAGGAATTATAAAAATATTATTCTTATAAAATTAGCAAGGCCACCTTCAAAGGCAAGTGACAAGCCACACCCTGGGAGAATAAAGTCTTAAATGACAACTAATTTTAACTTAAATCATCCTTACTTCTAAAAATAATTTGGTCTACATGGGATATAGTAACTCCTAAATTATCCTAGAAATATGACACTCTTTGGCATGGACTCAACATGAGCAAATTTAGTCTATGGTGAAACAAAGTAGTTCAGTTTGACCAAAAGTCTCTAGTGTTGCATCGCAATAGGCCTCATATTGCTAGAAGGGGCTAAATTTAGTTTTTGATATCTAAAACCCCTTTGTTTATGCTTTGATCTCTTAGGCCCTAGCCAAAGCAACTCATAACCTACCTTCTTGAATCAAGACTCCTTTTGATTTTTTTTGTTCACTCATCCTTGATGAAGTTCTCATCAAGTTAAGAACTTATGTTGTGAATATTCTTTGTGATTGGCATTGGCCCAATGTTAATTTGGTCCAAGATTTCAAATCTTGTCCAACCTATCCTAAGTTTTTTTTCTCCATTTCTTCTCTCTTCTAGGTTGAATGCAAAGTGTAAGTCTTTTTATTTGAAAGCAAATAGGTTAACCTTGTGATAAAAATTTGGAAAACCAAAGTAGAAGATAAGTTATAAATGATAGGTTAGAGGCTTCTTCACTTCAAGCTAGACACTTATGTTGTTTTGGATCCTATATTAGGTTGTTCACCATATGTTTTTAGTCTCAATTAGGAAATGTATTCACACTTGTTCCGGGTTTCTTCTTTTGTCCAAAAGGTTTAGCCCATTTTAGGATTAAATTTCCCCTCCTTTTAGGTTACGTTAAAGATTACTCTCTTAGGCAAATCTGTTAGGGAATATGATAACTCTATTTGGAAAGCCTCTATACTAATTGTCCTAAAACATATTTAAAAGCAACGATGCAAAAGGGTGTTTACATGTTTGACTCCCTTTGGGATATTTTAATCAAACTTACTATTAGATCTATTGTTGCAGGTCAATAATATTCATGGCCATTTGCAAATATCTCTAGCATAATTGTTGTGGAAATGGAGAAGCAAGGATGCTTACACCACTGGATGCATTAACACATACATAATAAATTTTAAACCAAAGATTAAATAACCAAGCAATTGATTCAGATTTCAGCAACACTTACAAGCATCATACTAGCAGATAAAAACATTAATTAGAAGAAGTATAATATCTTCAACATAATTATCATGCAAATAAAAAAGCTAGAATACTTACACCACTAGATGCATTAACACATACATAATACATTCTAAACCAAAGATTAGACAACCAAACAATTGATTCATATTTCATCAACACTTACAAGCATTATGCTAAAAGATGAAAACATTGATTAAAAGAATTATGTAATACACCATTAGTCAAAAAAAAGTAGTTGTCCTTCCTTTTCATGGACATGGTCACAGCTATAGTTGTAATGTTTCTTCTTGCATTGCCCAAGATCTAGCAAGAGGCTTTCGAGCCTTTGACCCAATTCACCTAATTTTATCTTTTGTTGGTGGACGGATTTCTTACTTTTATAAAGTGTAATCAATAAATAATATTTTTTTTTTAATGAAGAAAAAAAAATCGCATGCGGGCTCCACAGCGCTCCACATTATACTCCAATCAACGAACGAACCAGCTGCCTTTTTAATCCAATCAAGTGGGTTGCCAAGGAACTTAAGAAAAGACACATCTGATTGTAAAATTTTGGACATTGGAGATTTAGCTTCAAACTTTATATTCGATGTGGGTAAAGATAGTATTTTGATTTGAATCTACTGAGTGCATACCAGCTTGATAACAGGCGGTACTACCATTGAACAACGGGGTCTCTATCACTCGTATTTACCAAGGAGAAACAAGGGTTATAAAGACAGCTTCAATGATTTGATCTATATTCGGAGGCAGAAACCTTGAGGAAAATCTAACCTCCATATCCAACTGTAAAAATGAAAAGATGTTACCAATTCTCCTTATATATAAAAAAAAATTATAAATTTTTTAATCGATATGAATCGAAAAATTAAAACATAATCTCACATAAATAATTCGATTAATTAAAAACTTCCAGATGGATCTTAATATAGCCGTATGTGGAATCTATGAATTATTTTAACTTTTTTTTTAAGCATAAATCCGGCAGTATGTGGAATCTATGAATTATTTTAACTTTTTTTTTAAGCATAAATCCGGCAAGCAATTTGATATGGGTTGATTTCCAAAGAGGATCTCCATTCACTTTGTCGTTGGTGGTGGTGCGATGTGATGTCACTTGTCAAGAGTTTTGAATTGACTCTGCCTCTACTTGATTGAAACCGACAGAGGTTGGTAGATTGAAACCGACAGAGGTCTAAACCAACCAACCCTTTGACTATACAACTTTTCAGATATTGTCATTTTTTTAAATTTAAGTTTTAAGAAAAACTTAATATTTTTATTATTATGAACTTTTTAATTTAATTTAAAAATATTTTTAAAATTAAAAATAAAAGAATGTTCAAAACCACACCACCTACATTGTAGTTGAAATCAATATTCTTTTTTAATTCAAAATTTTTGACCAATTCCACCTACAACTACCCCACACACTCGGGACGAAATCGCGGCCCCACGTTACACTCACGCAAGCCAAAGAGACAAGTATGTTTTCAAAAATTAAAATTTTTATAAGAAAGTTACAGGTTGATTGTAAAGAATAAATATTTGTGTGATTGGATTTCAATCTTTATAATAAATATGTATAAGAAGTATTATTTTAAAAAATATATATATTTATTAATGAATTATTTTAATCTGATTTGATTATTTAAACTATAAAATTTACTTAACTTCCTTTTTACTCAACATACTAAAATTTTTGAAGATTTCCTTTAACATAATAAATTATAATTAATATTTTAAATTAAATATATCAAAATTATAATTTAAATATTTATAATATTTTTTAATTAAAAAATACTTATAAACTACTCCTGGGAACAGGTCCCGGTATACACGACCCAAAATCCGAAAGTCGTCATTCCACGCACAAAGATTCGCCAGGGACAACCCTGGTAAACCTACGGTTGACGGAAATGCGGTGTAAATGGTGACCAGGGTGAGGTTAAGTTGGAATCTGAGAGATTCCGCAATCCCTAGGCCAATCGCCCACCAACTTCAAGGACGTGCTCTCTGTCCCCTGCTTTTTTATAGACGCCGCCTTTCGCCCCTGCCGCTGCTTCTCCCCTCCGCGGGTGTCCTCTGCAGGGAGCCGCGTCTGCCCAGCTTCGACTTGCGATGGATCTCGGTGGATGCGCTCCGCCCGGGCGAAACGTTCCGCGGCAGCACAACGGCGCGTGCCCGGAGGAGCAGAGGTCGATGGCGGTCGCCTGCGGCGACCCCTCGCTGGACATCCTCATTGACACCACCTACCCGCTCGCACCGCGCCGCTCAGCCTCTCCTCCTTCGACGGCGGTGGTACACCCAGTACACCCCATACCAGGCTGACATCGCCCGGGGGAGGCTTAACCTTGACCTAAATGTAACATTCATTAAGGTTAAATATTAATCAAAACAATGGTGTCAACAAGTTGATTATGGGAATGTTACATTTTCATCTTATAAAATTTTGAGATTAGACACATGACAAGTGTAAAGGCAAGAGAAGTTTTTTTTTTTTTTTCATGAAACAAACTTTGAGCAGAGAACATATTGTAGTAGAAACTATATTATTATATTAAAGATATTACATTCGAAGAGGGGAAAAAATTATAGATAAAATTAAATAACAAAGGTTATTATAGTTCACTTAGATCAATTTTTAGAAGAAATAAAAAAGAATACAAAGAGATGAGAAAATACAATATGCAAATGCAAATTTAGAACAAATTAAAGGTGTAGAGAAGAAGAAGTGTAGAAAAAATTCAAAATAAAAGAGGTTGAAGAGGTCAAGGTTATTCTAGAGAAATCATCGTCATTTTTCTTTGGTATATAATTCTTTCCTTGCAATAAAAATGAAAGCATTGTAGAGGATACCTCTTGCACTTTAAGGTTTTAAAAGCAACATAAGAAAGAAACTAGGGTGAAGGATACCTATATAATTTAGGGTAATATAACAAGGTAATTATTATGGAGGAATTTTCTTGCACTTTAAGATTTCTAGGGCAACATAAAGAAGAAAATACTTTTGAGGTTATTCCTTGCACTTAAGATCCTTCAAAAAGAGGCTAACTTTTCGATGACAAGTCTCGTTATGAAGAGTATGAAAAAATAAAAAAGATTGATGAAGATGAAAGTGTTGGTGGGAATGAAAAAAAGAAGAGTATGGTCTAAGAAGCAAAAACATAGAGAAAATAAAACTTGAGGGATATTGATATGGGAAAACAAAAGTAAATATTGCAAATAAAAATAAAAAGTGATGATGAAAATGGTATCGTGAAATATTAGGGGTAAGAATAAAACCCCTAAAAAGAGATATTAGGCAGAGTATGGGTTGTTATAGAAATCATATTTATAAAGGATAAAATTAGGTAGCAAATATTTTAGCCAGTCGTGGTGTTGATTTTTATCTCAACAAAATTCAACTCTTACAAGACAGAGTGAAAATTTCTCTCTTAATAAAAAATGATATCTGAGGAGTTGATTGTAGAAATAGTGTAGTTTGAGGAAGATGAAAAATATCTTTCTTTGGTAAAAAAGGAAAATAAATAATATATTTGATAAAAAGACAAGAATTTAATATATTTTATAAAAATACGAGTGTACTTTTTCGATTTGATTTGGTTTGTTGATTGTATTTTGGATGGTGGGTTTATAAATCCTGGGGCATGTAATGTAACCGCGCTGGAATTATAAATGTGTGTACAGGCCTACTATCTTTATTGAGATAATTCAACGATGACCGACGAAAACGGGAAACCCTATCAAAAGGGTGGGTGCGGAGGATTCGGCAAAGGCAATTTCTGAGAGCTGTTCAAATCAATTGAGGAATACGAGAAAACACTTGGAGGAAGATCCCAGGCTTCCATCTCGGCCTAGGCTTTGATGGAGTATTCGTATTTCCTTTCTTTGCTCTCAACTTTGGAGTTATGAAATGACTATGCGATGTAGTTCTTCCATGAAATCTAGCATGAGTTGTAGAAAACATACACAGTAATATTATGCAATTTGCTTTTTAACTGTTTGTGTTAATGTGGGAATCGAAAACTGTACTTCAAATTGTACAAAGTATATACAAGATCGTGTGTGAATGGTTATAACAAAGTGAAAATTTTAACATCATACAACTATCAGATTATATATAAATCATACATATCATTTGCGGTCCTGTTATAGAAAATATGTCATGTAACAAGCTAAAATCTCTAACACCGTATAAGAGCCAAAATACACACACGTATTAACATCAAATCTCATGAGAACATGTATATGAAGAGTAATATTAGAGTAGATTCTCTAAATAGTAACATCAAATAATACCTAATTATTCAAGCATCTATAAGTGTATGCGTTAACATTTTACTCATGAACAGTGTTAAGAGCAAATTTTCAAAAACCGGCCGAAGGAGCATGGCTTTAGGCAAGAGAACTAAAAATGCTTTTAAAATAACTTAGCAATTGTATAGGACCATAATAGATGTTATAGGTTCAAGCATCTAGCCGTACCAAATAAATTGACCTTAGCTCAGAAGGTTCTAGAAAGCAACTTTTGCTACAACAATTTTCACATGCAAAAGCAAGATGATGGATCTCAGTAATTATGTAAATTGAGATAGCTTAGTTCCCTTCAAGATCTTTTTTTACCTACATTTTCATCTATTATTTAGTATATGAGAGAGGTGTAAAATGAGGTAATAGAAGTCTATAAATAGTTTTTCAAAAGAAATTTAAGGAAAAAAAAAAATCATTTACCCACCACCAATTTTCTAAATAAATTGTAGTGGAGCATTTTCTTTTCTAAATCCAAATTGATTCTTGATAATATTCAATGGTCGTTTTTTATTGAAAACATACTACATGTCTATGAAACTCTCACAATTTCTTAAACAAAGATTTAACTCTCAACTCTTAGGTAACTATTAAAGGTTTGGCATCATAAAAAGAACCAATTATTTTCATGTTATGGATGAAGTTGAAAAACTCAAACCATGGCAAATGCTTATAATCCACTATGATAGATTTTTAAAAACCATTTTCTAAGAATGCTAAGTACCTTGAAAAGTAAGGGAAGCCTTCAACTTGAAATGAGAGTCCTTTAATGACTTATCTCTAAAACTCATAACCCTCTAGGTCTACTTGATGTAGTTATATTTGTAGTGTAATTGCATCCAAAGGGATAAACTAGACAAATAAAAAGTGAAATAGGGGCATCTATACACCCAAGAAATGGATTGCACTTACACTACAAACCTTATTTGAAATAAATTATTTTTCCTCCAAAATATGTGTTAAAACACACAATATATTAATTTGGAAATAAGTTGATTATAAAATGGAAAATAAATTCCATATATGTAGTTGAACATGACTACACATACAAGCCTTATTTGAAATAAATTATTTTTCCTCCAAAATATGTGTTAAAACACACAAGTTGAACATGACTTAAAACCATAGTGGTATTCTTCTCATGGTGTTATACAAATGGTGTTACATAAAGTGTTGTTTCCACCTACCACCACTAACAAAAATATTTTAGAATATTACTTTCATTACAAGTAGATATAGTTAAAATTAGTTATTTATCACAACATGAGCTTTATATTAAAATAGCTCAATACATTAGGTTACAAAGCTTGTTGTGGGGAGGCATGTCCTTACCCTTACAAAACTTTATTTCCAAAGCTTGAAGACCATATTGAAACCCTACCATATGTTGAATTTGTCTGCTTTCACTTTTTCATATGTATAATATTATAGATAAATATCAAGTGTCAAATTTATCCATGATGTTATTTTGGTGTTGCTTTTAGACCGATTGAAGTAAAGCGAGTAATTTTCTCATAAAGAAAAATATGGGAGATAATACAATCTATCTCTTACATATCTAAAATTATTTTTTGCAAAAGCGTCATAGGGTTATACATTACATCTTCAAAATAATCTGTCACTTGTTCATTTTTATTGCCTTCATCATCCTCTTTAGTTGTTTGTTGTTCTTCTTCATCAAGATCATCATCCCATAATAATACCAAAGATTTCTCATCTTGGTTGAGAACCTCATCCTGTATCACCAATAGTGTTGTTGGCATTTTTGCCACATTTATTTTGATCATTGATTATTCATGCATAAGTTGTTGCAATTCTAACTTCTCTACAGGTTTTGATGCAAAAAAGACTAAGTCCAAAAGTTGTCGCGAAATCGCGACAAAAAACAGCATGGAGAGCTAAGTCGAAAAACCGTCGCGATATCGCGACATGTTGCAAAATTGCGGGTCGAACGAGGAGAGAGAAAATCAACGCAGAACAGTCGCGATATCACGACATGTCGCAAAATCGCGGGTCGACATAGTCAACGGCAGCAGGTGGGCAAAATCGTCGTGAAATCGCGACGTGTTAGATTTTCGCAATCAAAATGGTCAACGAAAGGCAGAGCGACAAAGTTGTCGCGAAATCGCGACAAAACCAAGCCAAGGGCGATGAGACTGAAAGTTGTCGCGAAATTGCGACGAAAGATGGCACACGGCACACAAAGTAAAAGACGTTGAGAAATTGCAACGTGTCTCGTTTTCGCTGCGTGGTTGGGCAGAAAAAGGTTAAGACATGAATACGTCACGAAATCACGACAAAATATGGCGTATAGCCCAAAAGGCGAAAGATGTAGCGAAATCGCTACGTGTTTCGTTATCGCGGTTCAGATGAATGAAAAGAGGCTAAGGCACAAAGGCATAGCGATATCGTGACACTTTTGAGAAAACAGGCAAGCAAGGCGAAGACGTCACGAAATCGCAACAGAAAGTGAGAACCGTACAGAGGGCAAGAAATGGTAGCGATTTCGCGACACAGTGTTGAAAAGAGACTAAGTGCGAAGAATTGTAGCAAAATCGCGACATGGTGGAAGTTGAAGAAACACTAAGGCAAGAGTGTCACGTTTTCGCGGCTTCGAAGTATGACCGTACAACATGTAGAAAAGTGGTAGCGAAATCGTGACATGTCCGATTTTTGTAGTGTAAAAGCCAAGACTGAGCAGTGAGAAGATAGTGTAGCGATTTCACGCATTGTCTCATTTTCACGATGCAGAAGGAAAGATGAAGCCAGAAGACAGAAGATGTAGCGAAATCGCGCAATGTCATGTTTTCGCGATTTGATGCAGCGAAGAGAATAGAGAGATGAAGGATGTAGCAATTTCGTGCAGTGTTGCATTTTTGCAGAAACAAAGCAGAGGAAGAGCATAATTGTACAGACATCGCGAAATCGCGCAGTGTCGCATTTTCGCTGTTCAAGGTAGCAAAGGAGATAAAGAAGCTGAATGTGTAGCGATTTCGCGACATGGTTGGTTTTCACGGTTCGAATGCAGCAGAAGCGTATGGAGCAGAAATACGTCACGATTTCGTGACCTGTCGTGTTTTCGCGACCTGTTGCAGTTTCGCGCCTAAAAGCGATTTAAACATCCCGATGCAATTTTGTAATTTCCAATGATTTAAAGCATCCCAGAATTAAATGTGTTGCTACTTTTCGATGCAGTCAAGGCAGAAGAACGCGCCCAAGCTACCAAAATTGAATATTTCTAGGATTCGAAGCTGCTGTTCGTGATTTTTCTAACGGTTTCATGCATATTTCCAAGAACATCATTTAATGAAGACGACCGACTCCTCCATATGGCATTTAATTTTTGGTTTCTCCAAGGCTGTTTAAGGATATCATCTCCTTGTTTCTGTTGCAAAATTTGTAGATCTCGAGGAGGTCCGTTTCAAATTTTTAATGCTGCAAAGAGGCAAGGCCTCTATATAAATCAATGTAAATCTCAAGAACAAGTATCGGGAGTGAGATACTTTTGCTAAAAGCTTTTCAAGTACTTTGCATGAATATAAGACATTTAGCTGTCTGGTTTCGCAAGCGATTTTCTATGTATTTCCCTTCTGTATTTTGCATTCCTAATTTGTGCTTACATTTCTTATTTGCTACTAGTTTTAATTCTGTATTGAGTTTTAACATTTGCTGATAAGGGAGTGAGTTCTGGAATGTTATTTTGGAGGTCATCTGCGCAAGGTTGCGAGTGGATCACATCACTGTCTTCTGTTATTTGTTGTTTGCGTGCTTAGAGTTATCTGTTGTTGTTCTTTCTCGATCAGATAAATTCGGCCCACAGCCATATTTCTCGTTTCTTTCTGCATATTTTCAATTCTTTTCCTGTAACTTTGATCTAAAAACAAATTTAGAATAGTAAGGGAACCGACCCACTCTGGAGATTGGTCTGGGAGACATTTCTTTCTCCCAGCCTTTCAATGTTGGCCGGGTCTAGGGTGCATTTTCTATAAAAATCCTTTCCTATGACAGATTCGTGACCAACAAGTACTTTAATGGCTCTTCATACCATCAAACTATTTTAGCGAAGAAGCCATTTACAGGCCCATTTACCTTTTGCATAAAGTTGTTGCCTCTTTCTTGATTTATTCTCTCATCTCCATAAAGAAGTCATCCTTTCTCTTTGAGCCTCTTTGATTTTCCATCAATAAGGGTATTCTAATTTATACTTTTGCCTATTCATAACATTGTCATGGAGCTTCAAATACTATTGTCTATGAAATTACATTTTTATATTGATTCTTTATCAATTTCCATAAAACATTAGTTCGTTTTAACATTTTTTTTATTTACTTCATTAAAAAATGGCACTGTAGTCCATGAAATGGAATATACTTACAATGCAAGCCCGTATGAGATAAGCCACTCTTCCTCTAAGAGAGGTGTTAAAACACATATAGTGTACTCATGGAAATAATATTGATTACAAAATGGTAGATAACACCTCTAATGTGACTACAAACACAAGTAGGTCGAATTAAACAAATAAAATTGAAATGGGGGTACCTACATACATAAGAAATGAATTACACTTACACCTATAAGCCCTAAGTGATAGAAATCATTCTTCCTCCAAAATGTGTTAAATACATATAGTGTATTCGTATCAAAAATATTTATTATATAATGAGAGATAGATCATAGTCTAAAATGTGTTGGAATTTTACCCATGATATTGCATAAAATATGGTTTTCACCTATTGGATTTCATAATACTTTCAAATAATGAACAAAATCATCATATTATCCAAAAACAATAACAACTCATAGAAAGAATGCAATAATATAAAGGGTGTCCAAAGACATCAAAGTAATCTCACTAAAGGAATTAATAACAATCCAATTGATAATAAAATTGTTGGTCTCAAGGGGTATAAATACCTATTTACACATGACCTTTAGGTTAAGGTTAAGAATTAACCTTAAGGTTTATTAATAAAATATTACAATAAACAAACCTATACAAGGTGTACAAAGGCCCAAAGGGATATGTAATCAATATAATACAAAAGTCGATCATGGTCTCAAGTGAATTAAAACCGCATATACCAACATCTCCTCTTAAGTTGAATGAGGAACATAGAGAGAGACCCTTATCAAACATCTCTTTCTAAGGGATACCCTCCTACTCCATGATCCTCTTGCAATTGTATAAAATTTATCTTGGGCAAGACCTTGGTCAGTATATCCACTATCTACTTTGTTGATGATACATGGATTGGATTAAGCATACTAATGGCATAAAGTCATCAAACATAGTGCATATAAAACTTCATGTGTTTGGTCTATTAATGAATCTTAGGATTGCAAATAAGTTTAATGGAACTATTATTATCATAATGAAGGGTGATTGTAAATTGTTAAATATTATCCAACGATTCCAAAATCATGATCATTCATCAAAGGTGTTTGGAGTTCTCATTGGTAGAACAATATTCTTTCTCTTTCTTCCCTATAACAAAAATGGTTAGGAAGAAACCTTTGGGAAGAAATGATAGAATCACTCCTAGAGACTTACAACTCCTATCAATCCACTTTTTCAATGGTGAAGCCCTTGGCCAATATCCATTAAATTTACCAAAAATTGCCCTATCTTGGAGCAATGAGGATCTCTCTGAGGTGCGCTCACTAACCTCTACTACTAGAGATGATTCTAAGAATTTAACCATAAATCGGTCCATGGAAAGGAAACAAAAACTCAAAATCTATTGAAATTTATTTGAATTTCCTATAGCAAATATAAAATTTGATAAAAACTTCATAAATTTTTCATGCACGATTTCTAAGATAAAGAAAGGGAAAAAAAAAACTTAGCTGAAAAATTCTTTGTCCAAATAGAATGTCTCCAAATAAAATGTCTTGCCTCACTGAAGTCTTAGCCTTTCATTGCTCTTCCCATCATTCAAATCCTACTTGGCAAATATTTACAATTTTGTTTTTCGCAACTTGAAAAATCGTCATTGCCCTTGTTCGGAATGATTGACTTCATAAAAATATATCTATATCTCGCTCAATATTGCTCGGATTTTTGTATATGACCACTCATTTTAAAGTTATTCAAATTATGCACAAATTGATTCTTACTAAATCAGATAACTCTTCAAAAAAAATATAACTTTTAAAAGATAAAAGGTTTTTAAAAAAACCCTAATCATTTTTTAGACTTAACAAAGATATTCGTTTACCCAATTTTGATCTTTTGTTGGTGAACGAATTTCTTACTTTTATGAGGTTGAAATCAATAAATAATATATATATTTTTCTTCGATGAAGAAAAAAAAAGTTTTTGTGATCTTAACGAGGACGAGGTTAACTGTAAAGCATGTGCACTCCACGTTATGTTCCAATCAACGAACGAACCAACCGTCTTTTTAAACCACTTGTTTTTTTTTTTTTTTTTTTAATTAAATTTATATGTGCCGCGAAGGAACTTAAGAAAAGCATAAAGTTTTTAATAGATAGGTATTAATGTTTAAAACTTTTAAATTTTAAATCATAAAAAAAACGAAACTTAATTTATTAACAAAAGTAATTAGATATCATTTTAATAAAAGACTTCCAGATGGATCTTAATATAGCGCACGTGGAATCTATGAATCATTTTAACTTTGTTTTTAGCATAAATCCTGCTAGCAATTTGATATGGGTTGATTTCGAGAAAGGATCTCCATTACCTTTGTGGTTGGTGGTGCGATGTGATGTCACTTGTCAAGGGTTTATTCTGCCTCCACTTGATTGAAACCGACAGAGGTCTAACTAACCAACCCCTTTGACGTATACGTCTTTTCAGATACTTTTTTAAGCATAAAGGAAGAGTTTAGGCATATAGTTGGAAAATATTAAGTTTTAAGAAAAATAAAAAATAAAGAAACATTTTTAACATTTGTTAAAAATAAAAGAAAAGAGCACTAACTTACATTGTAGTTGAAATCAATATCATTTTTAAAAATTTGAATTTTTTTTTAAAAAAAGCACTCACTTACATTGTAATTGAAATTAAATTTTTAAATTTTAAAGATTTTGACCAACTCCACCTACAACTACCCCACACACTGAGACGAAATCGTGGCCCCAAGTTACAATCACGCAAGCCAAAGAGACAAGTATGCTTTTTCCTGCCTTTGAATATGCACGAAAAGTCCCCTATAAATTATTAATAATAATTTGAAATTTTTATAAAAAAAGTTATATGTTGATTAGTAAGGAATGAATTTATTTGTTTTAATCTTTATTTTCCAGCTAACTAAAATTTTTAAATATATATTTTTAATATAATAAATTATAATTAAATTAAATATATTAAAATTATAATTTAAATATTTATAATAATTTTGTTTATTAAAAAAAAACTTATAACTACTACACGTTACAGGTCCCGTGTATACACGAGAATCTGCCATAGCACCAAAATCCGAAAGTCGTCATTCCACGCACAAAGATTCGCCGGGAACAAGCCTGGTAAACCGACGGTTGACGGAAATGCGGTGTAAATGGTGACCAGGGTGAGGTTAAGTTGGAATCTGGAGAGATTCCGGAATCCCTAGGCCAATCGCCCACCAACTTCAAGGACGTGTTCTCTGCCACCTGTTTTTTAATACACGCCCCCGGATTACTTCAGGATTACTTCACTTCACCACTGTTGGGGTGGTGCTTCTGAACGACGGAGGGAGGGAGGGTTTAAATTCTTCGGAGCAATGGAGCGCGCGAGGCGGCTTGCTAGCAGCACTCTGCTCAGCCGCATTTTACAGCATTCGAGATCACAGCTCTGCCTCCACCAACTCCGCCGCTTCTCCTCTCCGCGGGTGTCCTCTGCAGAGAGCCGCGTCTGCCCAGCTTCGGCTTGAGACAGATCTCGGTGGATGCGTTCTGCCCGGGCGACACATTAGGGCGGCGTAGCGCATCCACTCCTTGAATGATTGATGATGGAGTGGTGGATACCAAAATCTTAATTTACATCAATAAGTTTAACCCAACTAATACTAAAATTTCAATTTATATCAATAAGTTTAACCTAACTTATATAACCAAAAGAAAGTTATAAGGTGGATGATGAGGACGTTGTTGAGAAGTGTTGGCCTAGGCATGTTGTGGAGAAGTGTAAGCATAAGGAGGTTGAAGATGAGAAGTATAATCGTATAATGCACTGTACAATGATGCCCTTAAGTTTATACATAATTATATCATACAATATCGATTTTAGTTATAAATCATATCCATTTTCAACAAAATTCTTACCCATATTTGGAGAGAATGTGAAGCAGTAATATTTTTATCGATTTTAGTTATAAATCATATCACATTTTCAACAAAATTCTTACCCATATTTGGAGAGAATGCGAAGCACTAATTATTTTTTTAAGATAATCAAGAGACATTATATATATTGCATTGTATTAAAGTACTATGTAAAAATTTAAAGATAAATAATGTGTTTTTCAAAAGTTTTTTGTACAAATAATTTTATTTGTCATTCATTTTCTCTTTTTTGTGTTGTATTAATCACTATTTTAGAGTATCACCACATCTCACATACTAGTATCAAGCTTAGAGTTTGGACAAGTGGAGAGTTTGAAGATTTGATTCTCTTTAGCCAAAGAATTTAGAATTCAAGTTTATGGAGGAAAAATTCATACGTTATTGTTCTAGTTATTATGGCATATGGAAATGATTTGTTACCCATCCTAATTTAAAGGAAAAAAATATGATTAATGGTGTATAAAGATAACGACTTTTTTTTATTGACAAGGAACTTTGGAGTGTTGTGGAAAATGAATACAAGGAGCCAACAAATTGGAGTTGTTTATTAACCACAAGAAAAAAGAATATGGAGGAAGCACACAAAAAAATGCCTTGAATTTGTAACACATACAATTAGCTCTTGTTATAAGCATTGGAGCTTAGGATACATTGAGACAACTTACCAATTGTTTGCTCAAGGGAAATTAGTGAAGTTATAGACATTAAAAAGAGAGTATGAAAACTCATAATGAAATATATTGAGAACGTGGGAGATTAGTATGGAAGGGTGCATGACATTATGTTTGGAGGAGAACTAGCATGAGCATATGTTGTCAAAAAAGTGTTGAGAACATTGACACCAAAGTAGAACTATTATGCAATGATAAATGAATAAAGTAAAAATTTGAAGAAGTTGGCATTTGGTAAATTAGTGGGATTAATTATGTCCCATGAAGAAAAAATAAAAAATAGTGAAGAAGAAAAGTTAGAGTAAGCTTTTGCTTCCAATTCAAGAGTATCAAATATAAAAGTTCTATCTTAAGTGTCAATTCCCAATATCAAAGAGGGGAGAAGCAAAATAAGTATTCTAAAAGATAAAGAGACTATGGTAGAAGAGGAGGCTATAGTGGAAGAGGTAGAGGCATATTTGCATATAAGAATGTTCAATGCCACTATTGCAAAAGATATGACCACTATGTAAAAGAATGTAGAATAAAGGAAAACAATAAAGGAGAAAAAATGGTATAATTTTCATATGAAGAAGTGTTAGGTTAGAGTTATATTGTTCCATTATGTTAGTAGCATGCACATATTATGTTAGTAGCGCCTACTCTAGGGAGTTAGGGTAACCGCACTAGGTGGGTGGTTAGGAAAGTTATCAAGCCATAAGCATGTATTATATTTGTGCTTCATTCTCAATATAAACTAATGCTCACCTTTTCCTATATGGTATCAAAGTGATTTGGGCGTAGGCAATTGACTCGTTGTTCTGGGTGAAGTCAGGCACAAATATTGAGGAGGATTCCTCATCGATCGATTGGATCGAGTGATGCAAACACGAACGTGACTAGGACACTGACTCCTAGGTAGACGTGATTGGACTTCGACTTCCACGATGGGACATCACGTTGATTGGATGGACCGAAACTGCGACATATCTCTGGACAAGACCCGACCACCAAACACTAGATGTAGAATCAGGATTGATCAACCACTAGACAATACGATTGCATACTTGTCATGTCAAACATGTGGTAGTCGACAATTATTAAACAAAAAGGCACATGGATTGAGGTATCAGTTGATGTGGTACATCTGATGTGGCAGTCGCTGATTGGCGATAGCGTGATATTTTGTTATTGGTTCAAGTAGTGTGCGATTGTTCGTTGTACTCCTCGACAAAAAAGGTGATCAAAATATCTAATTTCCCAAAGGCAATCGAAGAGCTAACTATGACAGATCAGTTTTAAAGCTCTCAAAGTACACCTGTGTGGTGCATGTGCGACTAAAGCCCCATGATTTCTTTTTTTCTACTTTTCGATGGAGAAGGAAACAAAAGACTGGCGCCTCCCCTATCTTCCCAACTAAAGCAACAGCCAGGATAGTTGGTCAACCGCTGCTAAGGCACTAAGTTGCCCAAGATCAGGGGTTCAAATCCCGCACACAAAAAAATCATTTTTTTGCTAAAAAATACATAGGAGGTAATATACTCTTTTTTTGTTGAAAGAAACATTCCAAGGTATTTTTTTTAAATACTTTGCATCATTTTTTTTGCAAACACAAACAAAGAAATAGGGGCAACAATTTTTGTAAAATACAAAGACAACTAGTGCATTTTTTTTCTCACAAGGAGGGATACAAAACAAGAATTGCACATTGTTTATTTTTACAAACTGAAAGGGTTCTCCAAATTCCACAAACTTATTTATTTTGCTAACAAAAGGAGGGACCATTGTGTATTCTTCTTTGCAAAAATCTAACACAAGGTGAGGAATTGTGAATATCAATTTTTGCAAACACAAAACAAAATTTCTTACAAAAATTATTGTAAAAAGGTGCATTTTCGATTGCATTCGACACCTTAAAATTGACATTGTAAAAATAGGTGCATTGTCGGTGGTATTAGAAATTTGAGTTAATTTGAGGTATTTTATGTTGTCATTGATGTCACATGGATCATTGATGTCACATGGATCACATTTGGTTTTGGTGGCCAAAATATTTCATAAATAAGCATTTATGATATTTTGGAAAGCATGGCTATTTACAGGGTTTTTATGAAAACCAAGGCAGGAAAAATAAAAGGTTTTATTTAAAACCATGGTGGGCTTATGTGGAAAGGGCTTTTCTTAAAAGCCAAGGTGGAATTTTGTTTCATCGAAAAAGGACCTCCGGTGATGAAGATATTAAAGTTTAAAGTTTAAGTTTAAATTAATGGAGGGCCGACCTATGTGCAATTAATGGAGGTTGGCATATATATATATATATTTTTATATATATATATAAAGGTTTCAATTTATTTCGAAAGGGGGCATATTATATATCGTCGGAAAGCTTATTTCGAGGGCTATTTGACTAACTTATTTAGAAGGAGAAATAAGGTGTGTGTAAAGAGATATTTCTGATTTTGCAAAGGGGTTCCAAAAGTGAAGTTTGCCTTGTTCTTTTTCAAGAGGATTAATTCTTTCATGAGGTGACAAGGTATGCAATATTGTGATTTATTTTATTTTATGGTATAAGTGGTTTTGGGAGTGAAAAGGTTATGCAATGTTTTGATTTATTTTATTTTATGGTACAAGTGGTTTTAGGAGAGATAAGGAAGTTGTGCAATTAAAGGCCTTGGTGATGATTATTGAAAAGTGGAGTAATGTTGATTATTTTGTGATCTACTAACCCTTGTGAAGATTGGCAAAAGAATTTTGTGATTGTGGCAGATTTACAAAGAGGTTTTTTCATCTTCATAAAAGGTATGGGCACATTCTCCTATTGATTGTTTATGGTGGTTGATTTCTGAAATATCATTGGAGGGAAAAGGATTGTTTGTGGTTTCCTTTTCAAAAGTGGTTGGTTGAATGCTTCAAGGTTTTCTAAATTGAGAGTTGTGTCTAAACCTTGTTTGATAAGCATAGTTGTTGAAGCCCATTGGTTGTGAAAGAACTTGAGTTAGAAAAGAACATGAGTATCATTGTTATGTGAGATTTGTGGTTGAGCATTGTTGGAAATATTTGAGTTGGTTGATACATACTTGGACTAGGGTTGTGTGAGAAAGAGTTGTCCCTTGTGATGATTGGTTGAGTTGAGTTGATTGAGCCTAGTCAAGTGATGTGTGAAGTGATTGTTCAAGTTCTATGAAATAAACTATTCCATTATTCTATGTTGAGTTGAGATTAAGGTTAGAACATATTGAGTCTCTAACAATTCTCTTTATGCTTCTATGAGATTGATTTGAGTTGAGTTGAGATTGATTTGGGTTGAGAGTGAGTATTAGAACATATTGAGTCTCTAACAATTCTCTTTATGCTTCTATGAGTTGAGTTGAGATTGATTTGGGTTGAGAGTGAGATTAGAACATATTGAGTCTCTAACAATTCTCTTTATGCTTCTATGAAGTTAATTTGAGTTGAGATTGCCATTCATTGTTGAGTTCATTTTGAGTACTACTTGAGCATGATTGATTGAGCCTTTGAGAAGGCCTTTGGGATAGATTTGTGGATAGTTTTTGGGCAAGTTCTTGGTGAGCTTGCTAGAGAATATTTGGGCAAGTTCTTGGTGAGCTTGCTAGAGCAGATTTGGACAAGTTCTTGGTGAGCTTGCTATGAGTATTTGGACAAGTTCTGTGTGAGCTTGTTATTCATTTTTGGACAAGTTCTATGTGAGCTTGTTAAGCAGGTTCTGTGTGAGCCTATTGAGCAGGTTCTTAGTGAGCCTATTGATAGAGCTTTGGAGGTGACAGAGTATAGAGGATAGAGTCTCAGTGGATAGAGATCCAGCAGTAGCATAGTTGAAGATAGATCTGAGTGAGGAGTCTTCAAGTGGAGAGAGGTCCACTAGTTAGTGCAGTAGAGAGACAGAGTCTTCTAGAAGATCACATAGCCAGAGTAGAAGGGGAAAGAGTTCTCCTGTGGAAGAGATCCATGAACTTGAGATTAGGGGATCAACATCTCCTTTGGACGAGAGATCCATAAACATTGTAATTGGGAGTGATTCCCAAAGATATTGATTGAGAAAGTTTTAGTAAAATATTTTCTCCATGGAGTAGCCCACATTGGGTGAACCACGTAAATTGTGGTGTCTCTATTGTGTATGGTTTTTGTGCATTGCTTTGATTACTGCTATTGATACTTGCTATCTTTACACAACATAATATTGAATTGGAAGAAAAAGTAAAAAGTGGTCTTATACTGTTCACCCCCCTCTCAGTATAAGCTTGTGTTCTTCAATTGGTATCAGAGCGGGTTCCTTCGAAAAGGCTAACAACTTGAGGGAAGATTCTACAAGAACACACATGGCAAAGAAAGGTAAAATAAGAACCATGAGATCTAAGAAGAAAAATGAATCCGATCTTGAAGCTCTAAGAAGGGAAGAAGAAAAATCAGTAAGATGTCTTGAGTGTGGTAAGCTTGGTCACATGGCATTTTATTGTCCACAAAATGGGTATAGCAGCAATAGAGAGGAAATGGAACTTGACTGGATTTTCAAAGATATTGTTTCTCAAAAGGCAACATTCAAGGTTTCAAAAGAAGAATATTCTGCTTGTGGTCAACTCGATCATGTCTCAAGTTACTGCAATGGCTTCAGTGATAGTGAAGATGAAATGGAACTCAAGGAAGACAGGCACAATCAAAATAGTGAAGATGAATGCAAGAATAAAAAAGAAAAGGAAAACATGTATGAACAAGGCAGGCATGACAAGAAGAGCTTGTATATGGAAGAAGCAATCAGTGCTTCTAGCAGCAATAATGAAAGTCTCTCAATCAGTGAAAAATAAGAAGCTCCTACTGAAGATCAAAAGCAGGAATCTCAAGTAAGAATTTATCATGAAGAGAAAAATAGGCACAATTATGATCATGAAGAAAAGAAAGTGTCAGAACAAGCTTTTGAAGAAATGAAAAGAGAAAACTCAAGACTAAAGGCTCAAGCACAAGAGGATGAGAAGATAAAGGTAAAGCTCCTACAAGATCTCATTGATCTAAAAATCACGGTTGAAGAGGCAAAGAAAATTGAAGAAGATATGCTTGAACAATTAAAGGTAAGGAAGCAAGAATGTGAAAGATTAGAACATGAAGTTGTTTCCTTAAGGTTGGAAGTGAAAGACTCCAAGGATAAGTTGCACAAGTTTTGGAAAGGTTTCAAAGCACCAAAGGTCCCATATTTCAGGTTTGGGGAATCACACTCAAAAGGAAAGGAAGTTCTAAAATATGAAAGCAAGGAAGCACCTAAGATTTGTGAGGAAAGTTCCAAAGTTCCTATGGCTCCAAATATTCAGTTTGGTTCTTGTTTTGAGATAGGTGAATCAAGTTCAAAGGGAAAAGAAATTATTGAAGAGAAAGGCAAGGAAGAAACTAAGGAAGAGGTTTTAGATGCTACAAAGAAGGTTCAAGAATGCAATGCACAAGTTGAAGATGATCATAAGGATAATGGTCAAGAAAGGTATGAGGAACCAAGGCATGAACAAAGGGCTTTTCAAGGATATTGTTTTTCTTGTAATGGATTTGGACACAGGGCTATACATTGCAGGATCCATGGATCAAAGAAGTTTGATTTTGCTAGAAGAAACTTCAAAGGAAGAAGGTATGATTTTTAGGGACATTGCTTCTCATGTAACAGGATTGGTCATAAAGCTTTTCAGTGCAAAGGAAATGAGCAACATGGTTTTGGTTTTAGAGCTACACAATTCAGAAGTCATGGTCATAATGGTCATGAAAATAGAGCTTCACAATACAGGGTTCAAGAAAGGAATGGATATGGAAATTATTTCAAGAATAATTTCAGGACATGGGCACCAACCAAAGGCTACAATATCAAGTGTTTTAATTGCAATAACTTTGGGCATATTGCAAGGTGGTGTAGGACTCAATTCCAAACAAGTTCAAGGCAAGAAAGTCAAACAGGTTCTAGACAAGAAGATCAAGTAATTCATCAAGAGAAGGATATCAAAAAAACATGGAAGGAAGTTGATAGAGGAAAGAAACAAAGTGATATGGGAGTAAAAGTACTCCCACCCCAAAATTAATCACCTCAAAAGAAAAGGGGGTGAGGGGGCTAAGCTTAAGAGTCATATCTTTTAGCCCCATAAGTGTCCCTTTTGCCATTGATGTCAAAGGGGGAGAGATTTGAGTAAGGGAGAGAGTATTGAGTTAGGGGAACAGCCTCCAAAGAGAGTATTGAGTTAGGGGGAGCAGCCTCCATAGAGAGTATTGAGTCAGGGGAGCAGCTTTGATTCTCAGAGATGGTTTTTGCAGTGATTGTGGTGTTTGCATTAGAGGTGTTGCCATCAATGACAAAGGGGGAGATTGTTGGAAATTTGAGTTAATTTGAGGCATTTTATGTTGTCATTGATGTCACATGGATCATTGATGTCACATGGATCACATTTGGTTTTGGTGGCCAAAATACTTCATAAATAAGCATTTATGATATTTTGGAAAGCATGGCTATTTACAGGGTTTTTATGAAAACCAAGGCAGGCAAAATAAAAGGTTTTATTTAAAACCATGGTGGGCTTATGTGGAAAGGGCTTTTCTTAAAAGCCAAGGTGGAATTTTGTTTCATCGAAAAAGGACCTCCGGTGATGAAGATATTAAAGTTTAAAGTTTAAGTTTAAATTAATGGAGGGCCGACCTATGTGCAATTAATGGAGGTTGGCATATATATATATATGTAAAGGTTTCAATTTATTTCGGAAAGGGGGCATATTATATATCGTCGGAAAGCTTATTTCGAGGGCTATTTGACTAACTTATTTAGAAGGAGAAATAAGGTGTGTGTAAAGAGATATTTCTGATTTTGCAAAGGGGTTCCAAAAGTGAAGTTTGCCTTGTTCTTTTTCAAGAGGATTAATTCTTTCATGAGGTGACAAGGTATGCAATATTGTGATTTATTTTATTTTATGGTATAAGTGGTTTTGGGAGTGAAAAGGTTATGCAATGTTTTGATTTATTTTATTTTATGGTACAAGTGGTTTTAGGAGAGATAAGGAAGTTGTGCAATTAAAGGCCTTGGTGATGATTATTGAAAAGTGGAGTAATGTTGATTATTTTGTGATCTACTAACCCTTGTGAAGATTGGCAAAAGAATTTTGTGATTGTGGCAGATTTACAAAGAGGTTTTTTCATCTTCATAAAAGGTATGGGCACATTCTCCTATTGATTGTTTATGGTGGTTGATTTCTGAAATATCATTGGAGGGAAAAGGATTGTTTGTGGTTTCCTTTTCGAAAGTGGTTGGTTGAATGCTTCAAGGTTTTCTAAGTTGAGAGTTGTGTTTAAACCTTGTTTGATAAGCATAGTTATTGAAGCCCATTGGTTGTGAAAGAACTTGAGTTAGAAAAGAACATGAGTATCATTGTTATGTGAGATTTGTGGTTGAGCATTGTTGGAAACATTTGAGTTGGTTGATACATACTTGGACTAGGGTTGTGTGAGAAAGAGTTGTCCCTTGTGATGATTGGTTGAGTTGAGTTGATTGAGCCTAGTCAAGTGATGTGTGAAGTGATTGTTCAAGTTCTATGAAACAAACTATTCCATCATTCTATGTTGAGTTGAGATTAAGGTTAGAACATATTGAGTCTCTAACAATTCTCTTTATGCTTCTATGAGTTGATTTGAGTTGAGTTGAGATTGATTTGAGTTGAGAGTGAGTTTAGAACATATTGAGTCTCTAACAATTCTCTTTATGCTTCTATGAGTTGATTTGAGATTGATTTGGGTTGAGAGTGAGATTAGAACATATTGAGTCTCTAAAAATTCTCTTTATGCTTCTATGAAGTTAATTTGAGTTGAGATTGCCATTCATTGTTGAGTTCATTTTGAGTACTACTTGAGCATGATTGATTGAGCCTTTGAGAAGGCCTTTGGGATAGATTTGAGGATAGTTTTTGGGCAAGTTCTTGGTGAGCTTGCTAGAGCATATTTGGGCAAGTTCTTGGTGAGCTTGCTAGAGCATATTTGGACAAGTTCTGTGTGAGCTTGCTAGTGCAGTTTTGGACAAGTTCTATGTGAGCTTGTTATTCAAGATTTTGGACAAGTTCTATGTGAGCTTGTTAAGCAAGTTCTGTGTGAGCCTATTGAGCAGGTTCTTAGTGAGCCTATTGATAGAGCTTTGGAGGTGATAGAGTACAGAGGATAGAGTCTCAGTGGATAGAGATCCAACAGCAGCATAGTTGAAGATAGATCTGAGTGAGGAGTCTTCAAGTGGAGAGAGGTCCACTAGTTAGTGCAATAGAGAGACAGAGTCTTCTAGAAGATCACATAGCCAGAGTAGAAGGGGAAAGAGTTCTCCTGTGGAAGAGATCCACGAACTTGAGATTAGGGGATCAACATCTCCTTTGGATAGAGATCCATAAACATTGTAATTGGGAGTGATTCCCAAAGAGATTGATTGAGAAAGTTTTAGTAAAATATTTTCTCCGTGGAGTAGCCCACATTGGGTGAACCACGTAAATTGTGGTGTCTCTATTGTGTATGGTTTTTGTGCATTGCTTTGATTACTGCTATTGATACTGCTATCTTTACACAACATAATATTGAATTGGAAGAAAAAGTAAAAAGTGGTCTTATACTGTTCACCCCCCCTCTCAGTATAAGCTTGTGTTCTTCAAGTGGAATCCGACACCTATGATTTAAAATTTGTGGGCACTTTTGATTGTATGTTGCATCTAATTTCTTATTTTTTGCACTTTAATTATAAGTTAAAATTCAAAAGTACATAAGACCTCAAATTTTAAAAAAATTTGTGCAATTTATTGTACCGCAACGTTCGGCATTTATGGTACCTTTGGTCCACACTTATTGGTAAAGTTATCGTGCTTTGGGCTACTATATCTAACGCCTAATATAGCTGTAACAACGAGGTCTGAGCTATTGTTCTCTATAAATCATCAGGGAGAAACAACGAAAAGATAATTTTATTTTGATATTCACTCCATAATATACCCTAATTCATTCATATTGCTTGGCTTAATTTCCTCTAACTAATCATCCTTTTTTGGAAGGATTTTTAGGCAGGTGCCATCAATTTGAGTGAATTCTCTTTCAGTACTCTTTTGTGGTATATCGAAAGAGACCATTTTGGTGATATAAGGGCCCTTCATAATGGGAACTATACACAAATATCTTTTAGATACATAGTTGCTTAAAGGTTCCAATTTTGCTCCATGGAAAACCAAAATGAGAGTCATTCTACAAATTGAAGATTTGTGGGATATAGTGACTAGAACTACAAAATTTTCTACTACATCAGGTATAGATCAGGAAGCATATGATAAAAAGGATATAAGGTTCCTCATGCTTATCTTGCTTACTACTAGTGATGAAGTATAGCCTCACATTTGTGATTCTAAAACTGGTAAAGATGCTTGGGATGCATTAGTTACCATATATGAAGGGAAGAATCAATCCACCATTTTTAACCTTCAATCCCAACTTCATACTCTTAGTATGAAGTCTGGTGAATCAATAGAATTATTCCTATGTAGAGTGGTAGAATTGAAGTCCAAGTTGAATGCTTTGGGAGAAACAGTAGAGAATAAGCTCTTGACTTCAGTCATTTTGAGAGCTTTACTAGATTTCTATAAGGTGTTGATCACATCTCTTCAAGTGTCCATTAGACAAATTACTTTTGTGGATTTTGTAGATTTGCTTCAAACTGAGGAGGTAAATCAACTTCAAAGAGATGAAGTGATAGATAATGCACTTTACTCAAAACAAAGGGTTAAAGAAACAGGGTAACTTTTAGAGGGGTATCTTCTTCCAAAGGTTCCAAAGGTAAGCAACCTCAACAAGGAAAAAAGAAGCATTGCAAAATTGGTGATATGGACAACCATGACACCAACAGGTGTTGGTTCAGAAATAAACAACCACATGACCAAGGTCAAAAGAAAAAGGGCAAGTACAAACCACAAAAGAAACATAAGAAACTAGAGGACAATTTTGCTTATGAGGAATCATACTCATATTTTGAGAGGGCACACAAGGTTCTCATGACTCACACAGATTCTCAAAAAAAGAATCTTGTGTGGTATATTGATTTCGGATTCAATAAAAACATGACTGGTGATAAATCGTGGTTTGAGACATTTGAGGCTAAGGAAGTCAAACCATAGCTAATGATAAGACCTAATAATTCCAAGGTGAAATAAATGTTTCTATAACTCTTCCAAATGGAAAATTTTAGATTGAGAAAGTCCTTTATGTTCCAGGATTGGCAAACAATTTGTTGTCAGTACCTCAAATCTTGGATAAAAACATGGTGGTTGATTTTAGAGTTGAGGATGAAAAGAAGTGTTGCTTCATCACAAGGAAGGGCAAACATGTAGCAAATTCTTCCTACAAGCATGGCTTGTTTGCTTTAGATGCCATTTATACACATCATGTTGCCATGGTGGTAAACACAAAAGAGGGCACTTCTCTTTGGCATAAAATATATGGCCATCTATGTTCAATATATTTACTTGAGTTGAGTAAATATGAAATTGTGAAAGATCTTCCCAACCTTTCATCCAATTTACCCATTTTCTCAGATTGCTTAGCAGGGAAGCAACATCAAGTACCTTTTTATTTGAGCTCCTCACGAGCCAAACGACCATTGAAGTTGGTACACATCGATTTGTGCGGTCCTATGTCAAATAGTTATGGGGGAAAGAGGTATTTTTAGTTGTTTGTTGATGACTATTCATGAAATATGTGGGTTTTCTTTCTACAACTAAAGTCATAGGCCTTTCTGTATTTTCAGTAGTTCAAGAAAAATGTTGAGAAGGAATTAGGATGTTCCATTAAGACCCTTCACTCAGATCGAGGGGGGGAATATACCTCCAAAGAATTTTCCATATTTATTAGTGCACATGGGATTAAGAGGCAGCTTACTACAACCTATGCTCTGCAGCAAAATGGATTTTTTGAGAAGAGGAATCGTTCCATCATGGAAATGGTTCACTGTATGCTTACAAGGGCACATCTTGAGCAACAGTATTTGGTAGAAGCTATCAATACAATAACATACCTCTTGAATAGAGCACCAACATAAGATCTTAAGGGAATGACTCCACAAGAAGCATGGAGTGGTAGAAAGCCTTCCATTTCTCATCTTGGGATTTTTGGGTGTAAGGCATTTATGCACATTCCAAAAGCAAAGAGAAATAAGTTAGATGAGAAATCCCTGTAGTGTATTTTTCTTGAATATGATGAGCATTCCAAGGAATATTGTTTGATAGATCCTAAAACCAAGAAGACTCACATCATTAGAGATGTGGTATTTTATGAAGCTTTCACACCAGATAACACATCTACAGCTATATACTTGGATGAGGAGGAGCCTAAGAAAGAGACTCCTCCCCAATAGAAAAAAAATTCCAAAATGGTATACAAGTACAATGAGAGATTCAAAAGTGACTACACCTCAAAATCTAACTTTAGATCGACCTCGTACACGCAGTATGACTCATCAAATGAGAGCAGAAGCATCAACTTCAAAGGTTAACGAGCTTTACCAACACTTTGAGGAACTTTCTGTAGATGCAGAGGAAGGTAAAGGAGAATATATGGATGTGGATTATGATAGGGTTTTTATTTCTTCATTTGATGAGCATGAACCTACCACAATCCAAGATGCACTTAGTGAGCCTTAGTGGAAGGCAGCTATGGATGCTGAACATATGTCTCTCATAAAAAATAACACTTGAAAGCTAGTTGATCTACCTTTTGGAAAGAATCCCATTGGCTACAAATGGGTATACAAAGTGAAGTATAAGGTATATGGAACTATAGACAAGCATAAGGCCCACCTTGTTGCAAAGGGCTATGCACAGAAAGAAGGCATTGACTATGAAGAGACTTTTGCACCCACTGCTAGAATGACTACCATTCGTGTACTTTGTGTTATGGCAGCTTAGCTCGTATGGAAGCTACATCGTATGGATGTAAAAAGTGCCTTCTTAAATTGTGATCTCAAGGAAGAAGTGTATATGACTCAGCCAGAAGGATTTGTGGTTGAAGGCCAAGAGCAAAAAATTTACAAATTGGTTAAATCCTTGTATGGATTAAAATAAGCTCCACGAGTTTGGTACATAAAAATTGATAATAACCTATTACAACATGGTTTCAAGATAAATCCTTTGGACACTAATATCTATATCAAGAAAAATTGTTTTGAAATAGTGATTCTAGTACTCTATATTGATGATTTGATTATGACTGGCAGTTCAGAGAAATTGATAGATGCAGTGAAAGGTGACTTGAAAAAGTTATTTGAGATGAAATATCTATGACTTCTTCATTATTGTCTTGGTTTGGAAGTGGCATAGAAGAAGAATCACATCAAAGTGACACAGAAGAAATATGTCAAGACATTGATTGAGAAATATCACATGATTGATTGTAAGCCTAAAGCAACTCCAATGGAAATAGGGCTATAGTTATCACGATATGATACTTCTCCTCAAGTAGATGGAACTCTCTATTGCCAGTTGATTGGGAGTCTCATATATCTGACCAACACTAGGCCAAACATCAGTTTTGTTGTGAATTATCTTTCGAGGTTCATGTAGGAACCTAAGGTTAGTCATTGGAAAGCAACAAAATGATTTCTTCATTATGTTCATGGTAGTACAGAATATGGCCTAGAATACAAGAAGAATGACAACTTCTTTTTGTAAGGTTACATAGACTTTGATCATGCCAGGTCAATTGATGATAGGAAATCAACTTCTCGATACTTGTTTCATCTTGGCCCCGATCCTGTATCTTGGCACAGTAAAAAGTAGCATGTGGTTGCTTTATCATCTACGTAGGCAAACTATCATGCAAAATGTGGAGCAATCTGCGAGGTGATATGGTTATGTCACATTCTTTTAAGTATGGGTCTTCCCAAGAAACTTCATGAAACGATCAAAAAACAACATTTGATAATTTAACACAAAACACAATGATGCATTAAACAAAGAGACTATGATTCCATTGATATTATAAAAATGTGTTACAAGAGGGACACGATGCCCTTTATCCATTTCTCTTCCTAATAATGTTTACAATAAATTTGATGCCTTCTTCGATCATCCCTCGGTGTAGGTTGGCTTCTTTGTATGTGGGCCACCGTCGGGTTGTTTTTGGTTTGATGCTACTTTCCCTCTTCAGATTTGCTACATAACCTGTGATTAACCTGCAAAAGGGTGTTAGTATAATGGGGGGCTTGCCTTAGTCATGCCCCATATTTATGAAGACGAAATGACCATAAAAATAGGACGAAACATGAAATAAAATGTTCAGAAGGTAATAATAAGATGAAATGGAGTTTACCACCCAAATATGGAGTGATTTGGGGCTTGGTAGACCCAATTCGCCACCCGAGGGGTGAACTGAAATTTATAGGGCAAGGGGAGATCTGAGTTGTGATGCTTCTTCTACAAAATCCTTCTGATGGGTCGACTCCTAGGCAGTTGGGGTGCCTTTATGTACCATTTAAATCCGATTGTGTGCACCAGGAAATGATTATTCAATATTGGCTTTCCATTTTAGTAAAGTAATTGTGCTTTGTTGAATTTGTGAGTCAGACTTAATTAGGGGTTTGGGACCCATTATTTATAGGCAAAGACAAGGTGCAAGGAGACTTAAATAGACTAAACCTAGGTTTGATTCTGACTAGGGTTAGGTTAGAAAATGCAATGTGGCAACATCATATTCCTTATGAGAAATATCTCATCCTAACACATGTGTGAGGATGGATTAGGGATACTCCTGATTAGGAGGTGCTTATGCCAATTTAGGACATGATTAAATAAATATCTCAACAAACCCTAATTTCACACATGTGGGAGAATGTAATTAGTGCTAATAAAGATTAAGGGTTATTTTAATCAAATTTACCCTAAAAAGGTGACTTAAGTAAAGTCAACATTAAATTATATTTTAGGTATTAACTTATTAATTGTTTTGGTCAACTAATACCCCGTGGGGCCTCAATTGAGTGCAAATAGGTTGTCGGATGATATCCCAATGCACAGGATGTAATTTGGAAGGCTTATGAGGGTTTAGGACATAAAAGTTAGTGAAGTAGTATACAGGAGTCTACACGATGCTATGACAATCTATGGCGATCTACACATGACTACAACCATCTACGTATGACTATGCACTACAACAATCTACGCATGTTTAGGAGGATTTGCAATAGTTTTTGCTGGTCTACAACAGCCTAGGGGTACCTAGGACTGCCTTAGTAAACCTACAAGTGTCCAGAAGGATCTACAAGTACGTAGGTATAGTAGTGTGTAACTTTTGGGTGTCTACATTTACCTCTTTTTGTACTATACTGTGTGGGACACAGTTTAATACAAAAATATGAAGGGTTTGTGTAGAAGGAAAAGAGATAGAAGGAAAATAATGGGATCCAATAAAGGGTATGTAGCCGCTCAAAATGTGACCATACAACATTGATTGGATAGCTTATATGGGGAAGAGAAAAGAATAGGATCCAATAAATGGTATGTAGCCACTCGAAGCGTGACCATACAACATTGACTAGATAGCCAAGAAGAGAAGGGAAAATAATGGGATCCAATAAAAGGTATGTAGTCGCTCGAAGCGTGACCATACAACATTGACTGGATAGCCAAGATGGGGAAGAGAAAAGAATGGGATCCAATCAACGGTATGTAGTCGCTCGAAGCGTGACCATACAACATTGACTAGATAGCCAAGAAGAGAAGGGAAAAGAATGGGATCCAATCAAAGGTATGTAGTCGCTTGAAGCATGACCATACAACATTGACTAGATAGCCAATAAGAGAAGGGAAAAGAATGGGATCCAATCAAAGGTATGTAGCCGCTCGAAGCATGACCATACAACATTGATTGGATAGCCAAGAAGAGAAGGGAAAATAATGGGATCCAATCAAAGGTATGTAGTCGTTCGAAGCGTGACCATACAACATTTACTAGATAGCCAAGAAGAGGAGAGAAAATAAAAGAAAAAGAGGAAAGAAATAAAAACAATGTTGGTAAATGAAAATGAATGATTATAGATGCAATGGAGTGATTTTTCTGATTTCGTATGACATTTACGATGCCATACTAGTTTCTTGAGAATGATAACTTTTGACTGCTTTGCTTTTGCGACCAGATCAGTGTGGTTCAAAAGTATGATTAGGACAAAAGCCTAACTAAATCTTTGTTGTTGATTGATTGATGAGAACATAGTGATAAGTGTCAAACCATTTGAACTAAGTTGACATTTAGCTTATTCAAACCTGTCATTCATGATGTTCTATGAATACCAGATATAAATACTCTAAATGTTGCACAAGGATCATGCCAAACGTATCATTCGTTATGTACTCGACGTACAAGAATTTTAGATTGACTTCTCCATTGTCACGCATAGCTATCCTGATGTAACCAATGTTTGATTATGAATGAGATTATTTCGTATGATAATCTTCAGCAAAAAAAATCATAGACAAATGTGCTAATTGCGCTTTTGGATTTTCGATGTTTTGGTTACATGCAAAACTGACTTTGGATATGAATACCCCTCAAACGAGGAATCAACAATGAGGCAAATGGAATGCGGTGATTTGTTGATGCAGCGATTGATAAAAATATCAATGCATGATGATTATGATTGCAAATGAAGGTAAAAGGTAATTTTGGAAGGGTCCTAGGGTTTTAGGGGACAAATGCCTACTTTCCTAGGGTTTTGGGTGCATTTTGAGATGTTTTGGTTGAATTTGCCACCCGAGGGGCGATTTTGACCTAAATCACCACCAAGGGGGCAAATTGGGTTCAGTTTACCCCTCTGGGGGCGAATTGGTGGATAAAGTATATTTAAGCCCTAATTTACATGTGGGAGGCTCATTTTGACAACGCACGATATTGGAAAGTGACTTGTGAGAGCATTCGATGGCACAAGAGGAGCGCGGGTGACGACTTCAAGAGTGACGATGATGAGGGGACGCAAGGTGGCTGGCAACAGGTGCGGGGATCCACCGGTAAGTGTCCTTTTGCCTTGTTTTGTTTTTGTTTTGTTTTTTCGATAAAATGTGAATGAGGGGGGAGGTTTTCGTCCCAATTAAATTTTTTTTGCAATTTTTAATTAAAATTTAAACAAAGTCACAAACAAGCCAAATGGGTATCCAAAAGCGTGATCGATTTTTGAATTATACTTGTTTTGATGTCGATTTGACTAGGTGAAGGGTAGAGTAGGTGTAAGGTTTGACCGTCAGTTTTTGGAAGTAACGGTGTACTGACATTGATATATTTTTATATTTTGTTTGCTAAAGTGGGAAATGGGTATTCTATTTTGTGACTGTTATATTTTTTTTGACTTCATTTGATGTGATTTTAGAATTTGTCGCTTTTAGGGGTAATTTATCAAACCTAGACTGTTAGATTTGACATGTTAGGGGTAAAATTTTGGAAAACCGATGAAACTTTCACCGTAGAAGGGCAAAATGGGTGTCCAAAAATGTTGTTTGTTTTGATGAATGACTGCATTTGGCCTACCTTTGATTTGCGTGCCAAGGTGTAGATTAGTGTTAAACTGAAAATGAGCTATAGGGAGCCCGATTTAGACTGTACTCAATGTCTGTTTGAACTTTCACCACTAAGTGGGCAAATGGGTATCCAAAAATGTGACTGTTATTTTTAAATTATGCTTACTGACACGTGTTCGATTTTGATGTATTTATGATAGAGTTGACTTTTAGATCTGTGTAGATTGGTATGTTGGTTTTGAATTTTGTCGACACATTTATCGATAAGTGGGCAAATGGGTATCCAAAAATGATATTTGTTTTTGTAGATGTTGTTGTTTGGCTTATGTTTGATTTACATGTCAATTAATAGGTAGTTGTAAATTTGAACTGGGTTGTTGGGAGTCCAAATGATATTGTTTGTCATGTCAGTTTGAACTTTTGCCATGAAATGTCAAAATGGGTGTCCAAATGTGTGATTGTTATGTCGATGTTTGTTGTCATGTGTTTTGTGCATTGTCTAACATCGAAGTGCATGTCAAATTAAATGTCTTTAATTTGCAAATTTTGATTGATGCAGTTTGATTTGATTGTATTGTTATGTGAGTTACTGATGCATGGTTTGTTGTGTTTTGGACAAGTGAAGATGCTTGAGCCCCGTCATCGGGTGAGGAAATTCAAGGAGGGTTTTGAGGCATTGATGAAGACTGAGGACGAGTTACGATGGTTGGATGACATACATTTTTGGGGTGTGTGGGAATGTAAGAGTATCCACACTAATAGAGCGTATGTGTCTGCACTATGTGAGTGGTGGGATGCAGACAGGAACACTTTTTATTTTCCCATCGAAGAAATGACTGTGACTTTTGAATATGTATATCGTATTTACCATTTGCCGATTGAGGGAGTACCTATGAGGGCCGTCGTAGTTGAGAGCAAGAATGCTATGTTGGAGAGATTCTTTGGGGTAGCGTGGAGAGAAATTGATATCTCTAAGATAGATTATGAGTGGTTGTGGGTAAAGAATAAAATATCAGAGTGACAGTGTGTAGCGATGATGATGATCTTGACATACGCTCTACCTGATAGTTTCGGGGTGTTGTTTACCTGGAACATGTTGGATATAGTGAGTGATCTGGTGGAGAGGAAAGTTGTGTTTGCATGGGCACCTGCACTATTGGCCCAAATGTATCGTGAGTTATACGATGTTGTTTGGGGCAGGAGGATAGGACTGAGTGTGATTCCCTTGTTGTAGGTATGGGCATGGGAGCACATATCTATTAAGAGGCCATATTTGTTGCCTAACCCTATACATGTGGAGGGCAAAGAGTATTTGCCCTATGCTCTTAGATGGAGTACAAAGGTGGAGCAGGGCATTAAGAGGCCGCATGAGGGTGACCCACTATTTTGGAGGGGTAAGTTTGAGGATGCTACTCCTAAGGACATCATATGGAGACCCTGGTTGGGTGGAGTGAGTTGGGATGAGGATGATGAGCAGCTATGAGCCATCAGATAGGGTAGATGGTTGGTGGGGAGGTATACTCGGTAGACTAAGTACTTTCAGTTTGATTGAGTGAGGAGGTAGTTTGATTTGCAACAAGATGTCCCTAGGACTCTTGTAACTTACTTCAAGCAATAGGGATATAGAGGAGAGCGGCCTATGGTACCGCTATGGGTTGGAGAGAGGGATCCTCCTATGGATATCCTGACTATAGGGGATGTTGGGACGACTGCAACGTTTGATGCATGGTGGGCTTGGCAGAGTTGGGTGCCTAGCAGGGGCATGATTGATCAGTGGGTGGCACCTAATGTTGGGGTACCTCCATCTAAGGTGAGGATGGGTAGGAGAGCTTGGACCGAGGATGCAGCTGGCGATGTAGAGGAGATTCCTCTACGACACTCATGACGCTGCTTGGGAAGTGGAGCGAGTACCCAAGACATGAGGGTGGAGGAAGTGCATGTGGATGTAGATGTTGGTATGGGACATGGTGTTGGGGTCAAGGTAGATGGAGGTGTTGGTACTATTGTGGGTGACGTGGATTACACCATTGACATTGGTGTATTTTTGGATGCAGCATAATAGATTCCTGTTGATATCCCTCCAAGGGGGGATCCAGCAGATGAGGCACGAGCGCTACGAAATAGATTTTGTCAGTTAGAGGCTGAGGTGGAGCAGTTGAGGACTGGTATGGTCATGCAAGGGACAAATATGGAGTAGTTGAGGGTTATGGGAATGAGACAGGCTCAAAAAATTATGAGCATGACTGGTCAGCTGGGCGTGAAGACTACCAGGAAGTTATTGTACAAGACTTCTGCATTGGTGCATGGGATTCCTCTTCCTGACTATACACAGGTTGTGTTGCATTCTAGGACATAGTCATGAGTGTGAGCACCCTCTCATCATAGTCAATGCAGTGTTGCTCCGGTGGTAGAGTTGAGGTGCAATATCCACTTGTTGTGGAGCAACTTGTGGTAGATCCATTTCTAGAGTTCATTGCAGAGTCGAGTTGATATGTAGTCGTTATACACATCATTAATTCTTAATGAATTTGTCAATCCAGGGAAGTGTATAAGGCTATCTGCAGAAGAAGGGGTGAACAGAGTTATAACTTAGGTCAATTTAGTGCAACAGGTATTATTGGTGAAACTGATTGTGTGGGGGATTTTGGACATTCCTATCTCTAAATTGCATGAATTAAACCTTAATCTAAGTTGCAGAATTGGAAACTAATCATTAACTACGGAAATGAAGTCCTAATTACAATTGCAGAATGAGACCTAATTATGTTGCAAAAATAACAGTTACGAGAATTAAAAGTCTAATTATAATTGCGGAAAGGAAATCTATTTACTTTTGCAGCAATGAAAACCTACTTCTAACATGGAAATGAAACCCTGTCAAGGCTTTGTAACAGAAGGTTGTCAATCTTCTATGCAGGGGTTGACAGTAAAACATAAAATGCAAGAAATTATAGAAAACAATAAATTTTGGAAATGACAGTCTGCAATAAATTGAAAGCTTTGTTGAAAGTGGGGATTACAACCAAACCATTAATCACAAAACATAAAATAAGCTAAGATTGCAAATATCATTATTTTTTTACAAAGGAATGAAATGACAAGTTCTACAACTCATTCTACTGTAGCAAAATCAGAATAAAAACCTGTTGTTAGTCCTCCTCCTAGGTCTGGAAGTGGCCAGCCTCCTTGTCCAGAAGAAGGTATGAGTCTCTCTCTCTCTTAGATCTTACTCACACTCATTTACAAGCAACGTGAAATAGAAATAGTATACTTTATTGATTCAAGAACATGATTACAATAATTCTGCTGAAAACCTATTATAGGACTGTAACAGTCACTTTTTGATTATCACCTATTTTTTCTATTCTCTGATTTCTCTATATTCTACTCCTCTTACTACCTTTAGCTCAACCTGAGGGAGCCATATTTATAGATGTCCTAAGATCTACTAACAAGCTGAGAATATCTCAAAAGATCTAATCCTATTATGCTACAACAATTCCTGGTTTTATCTTAGAATAATATCAAACTTGATCTTTCCATAAATGGTGGCTTTGGTCGGCAAGGACAGCAAAGGCAGATCTAAGATATTTTCCCTTACCCTTTTCAATCTTTATTTCCCTTTTTTTAGCATGAGAATTCGGTCAACAAGTCAAAAAGCACATTCTATTTTCATTTCGAAGATAAGTGGTTCATTCCGAAGATCCGCTCATTCCGAAGATACTGCAATTCTCATTCCGAAGATACTATAATTCGCATTCCGAAGATCCACTCATTTCGAAGACACTGTGTTTTCTCATTCTGAAGATCCGCTCATTTCGAAGACATTGTGTTTTCTCATTCTGAAGATATTTGTTCATTCCGAAGAGACTTCGAAATGAACAAATGTGGGCTCCTTAAATGATTTCCTCTGCATTTCTTATGTGGGTTACTTCTCAGGATCAGATTCCAATGGTCTTCATCTCTTTCCACATGTGAATTCCATGCCTTGCCATTCATTGGCAAGTGGCTGGAATTTACATGGGAAAACCCGTTTTTGTTGCACAGTAACAATTTTCTTGAACTGTTGCCAGATTTAGGTAAAATGAATTCTTGAGACATATCAAAACATGATTAGTGAAATGCTGCTATCAATCTAAGCATATCTCATTTATCAAGTCATTACAAAACAACATAAAACTTATGCAAAAAGCTATAAAAATCAGAATATAGTATTTCAGATACATTCATCATGCAAATAGTTAATACACGACATATTGAATTAACTTAACTAGCATATTAGATTAAACATAAGAGCTTGTAGGCAATTTCAGTGTTCAAAACATGTTATGATTGAGGCATTTCTAGGCCTCATCATTTTCCCCCCAACTTATATTAATGCATGTCCTCATGCATTCGTTGGGCTATGGAATCACATATGTCCATGGTCAAATTCCATGACCTGTAGAACAACTTCTTGCATATATAAAATCCCATGTTCTTCTGAAGGTCCCTAAGCCATTCTTTAAACTATTCATCAGGTTGGGCATCTTATTCAAAGTAGAATGGAACTGGAGTGATAATGGTTGGAGGCCTAAATTTGAGACCTATCCAATTATGTTGCATGATTTCAATCAACTGTATTACTCCTTCTGTCCTTATTCTGGACCATTCTAAGTTGATGGGGGAAATGGGTTATCTTTTCTGCAAAGACATGGAAATTTCATCCCATCTTTTTCTACAGACTGATAAGGCTGGCATAAAATTGTCATTACAGAAATTGTGGAATCTGTTCACACAATCCCTCAAGTTTGTCAAGTACATTCTCTTCACATCATCCCTATTCATCATAGTGAAGTGTTGTCTTGTGATAATGGAGTGATTTTGCTGAATTGCTCTGACTAACAATTCAACTCTTGTTTCAATCTCTTTGTTCTGCGTTTTCTCTTGGTCCCAATAAAGCCGATTCCCGCAAGGTGGACATGAATGCCCTCAATTGAACATCTCCAATGTAGATCTATGGATGAAATTCTACTTCTTCTGGAATAAAGAAACTGTGTAAAAATAGTTCACACAGGAGATTTTTCTGCTCAAAAGTGTTGTCAAAATATGCTTCCAAGAAATCTACAGTGGTTTCTAATTTATATGGAAGACCTGAACTAATCCTCATGACCTGCCATCTGAGGTACTTCTCCTTCAAAATAAGACTGTAAAATCTTGTTGGTCGTCTGAATTGGACTAAAAATTCAGCAATTTGACATAAATCAGACACCGTTTCTTTCAATGCTTGAATGTCTGTTTCCTTGGCCTCTAGTTGTTTCCCTTCTAATTTGAATTTTTCAGTCTTAGTGAAAAGCTTCTCATATCTAATCACCCAACTAGCTATGTTTGCATTGTATTGTTCTAGGGACACAGTATTAGGTGGCTCGACTACGAGTGGAACTCTAGGTAGCAAATCTACCTGAACCCCTTTTTCTGCCACTTCTACTGGTTGATCATCTGACAGTAATTCTACCTATACCCCCTGATCTGCTATTTCTATTGGGTTGTCATTAGACAGTAATTCTACTTGTACCCCCTTATCTACTACTTCTA
Organism: Wollemia nobilis; assembly: GCA_028583015.1. Lineage (NCBI taxonomy): Eukaryota > Viridiplantae > Streptophyta > Pinopsida > Araucariales > Araucariaceae > Wollemia > Wollemia nobilis. The sequence goes on along the minus strand of JAQPPZ010000523.1, from coordinate 2,598,210 downwards.
CTGATGGTGTAACAATCTAAAATACAGGGACATCAATAGAAGTACTTACTTGATCTATTTCATGCTGCTACTTGGACTATTCTTGTGTTGGTGACTCATCTCCAATGTTTTTTGCTATGCTTTTTGCCAAGTTTGAAACATCTTTAGAATGAAAGGGTGCTTCTGAATGAGAAGGCACATCTTTAGAATGAAAGGGTGCTTCTTTAGACTGAGCACCTATGTCTGCCTCAACAGAGTCATCTGCCCTAGATAAATCTACAAGCAATTGAGCCAAATCATCCTCATCAATGGATACGATTGGCTATTTTTTAGACTGTGACAGCCTTTCTATCAACTCTGCCACTTCCTACTGTAACTCTACAATTTTTCTTTCCTGCATCTCAATGATGTTTTCTCTCTCTGCAATCCATCTGGTTTGTGTCTTGACAACACTCCTTGCTACTCTCAGCTGCTCTATGATGTCTTCCTCCTCTATTTTTGCTTCAAAATTAGATGCAGACAAGTCAGCTACAACAGGCTGCTCAACAGCTGGCTCTTCCTCTGCAACATCTGGTTGCTCCTATTCAGGAGGCTCTATAAAACTATCTATAATTTCATCTACCATTTTTGTGGCTTTTTGAACTGTAGCCACCTCCAAATTATCCTACCCAGCCTCTTCCTCAATTATCTGTTCAAGGAATTCTGGGAAGTTTTCAAGGGCTGGTTGTATCTTTGTGACATCTGGACTGCTTTGTCCATCTTCTTGTTCTATGACCTAGTCCGAAATTTCCCTTAAGTGGAGTCTTGTAGACCTCCTAGTTCCAGATGCAAATTTTTTCTTTTTCCTCTATTTTCTGGTGACAGTAGGGGTTGTGGGGTCAGTTTCAGATGCTTCTATTTCCCTTGTTGTTTCTTCCCCTGTTGGGCTAGGTCCTTCATTTCCCTGTTCTGATAAATTAGTTGCAACTTCAAAAAAATGGACCTTCTTCTGTTTTTCTATTCTACTGCCAGTTCCAGACCCTCTTTTCTTTTGCTTCTTGACTCATGAAGTTGAAGGTTTTGGAGCAAGGTCTGCTGCTGCTGTTGGGTGTGTTTCTTTTTCTGTAACAGCTTCTGCAATAGTTTATGTTTCATATTTTGCAACATCTTCTGCAACATCTTCTGCAGCATCTTCTTCTGCAACAACATCAACAGTATCTGTTTCTTCCTCCTCATCCTCATCTCCAAAAATTACATCATTTAAGGTATAGTAAAACCTCTCAAAGCTCCTAGGGTTTCCTCTAAAATGGTGTTGGCAAACTAGTTTGATGAGACCATGGTGGCGAAGACTCCCTTTTCCTTCTTGATATCTTTTTGCCATGTTTTTCAATTCTTGGTGCAGGTATAGGGGAATATTTACCCTAACATTTTGTTGTTGCCTACCATGTCTGAGATGATTTAAAATTTTTATATGATGCCCTAACAATAGTACATACTGCCCTTCACAGGTTAGAAATTTAATTACCCATGTGGCCACTTCATCCTAGGGTTCCTGCATGCTGGCCCTTTTTACCCCCTTATATGTGTTATTATGTGTTAAATATTATGGTGCCCTATCGTTTTCTTCCATAAATTGATTAACTGTATTTACCAATGTATTTTTACCAGACCTAGAAATTGAAAGACCTTTTAATGGCAGTTCAGTAATTTGACTCAAAACTTTAGCGGTTACCTAAATAGTCATGTCATTAACGTGTGCCCGATTTTTTCTAAATGTGTGGGCAAACATGCCAGCAAAATCTTCAGAGGACCCATTAAACTTATCCAAAAATGGTATAAGCCCTCCATATTAAAAAATTTACAGCACTTCTAGATTTTCTCGAAGGTGGGTGGTATCCGCTAGTTCCATTCTCATTTTTTGCCCCATTTTCCTATCTTGGTACGTTACAAACTGCTTACTTTTGCTGCTATTTCTCTGCTGGATCTCTGATTTCTGGTGTTTTTCAACTTTGCAGGGTTTGGTTCTGTTGGTCACGAATCTGCCACAGGAAAGGATTTTTACAATTGCGCCCTAGACCCGGCCAACATTGAAAGGCTGGAAGCAAGAAATGGCTCCCAGACCAATCTCCAGAGTGGGCTGGTTCCCTTCACTATTCTAAACTTGGGTTTAAGATAAGGGTTCTTTGGAAAGAGATTTAAAAGGTTGCGAGAAAGGAATGGGAAATATGGCCACGAGGCCGAAGTGATGGGATCAAAAAAACAACGACGAGGAAACTACAAACGCAACAACGACAAGTAACACAAGAAATCGGCTTCATCCTCGCACAATCACATGCCGCAAATCCCTCCAAACCCACATTCCGGGAATTGTACCACGACCGCGATATTTAAATCCGGTATGCAGAATTTAAATGTAATAGCAATGCAAGAGTACGAATGCTATTAGAAATGCAGAAAACAGAAAGCAAATTCATCCATGCGACGCTTGAAAAATTAGAAGTCGATCCTTGTATTCCCGCAAATACAATTCCAGTTTCTAGCAGCAAGTTTTTCCAACCACCCTTTCAAATGAAGCTTACATTGGTTTTTATAGAGGTCCGTCCTCTTTGCAGCATTAAAAACGTAAAACCAACTTCCTCGTGATCTACAATAATATCTTGAAAATCAGGAACACGACCCCTTAATAGCGGCCTCAAGGAAATAAAAATTAAATACCATTAATGTTCGCGGCCCTTCATTAAATTCGATTCTTTGAATATGTGCATGAAAAACCGTTGAACTAATCCACGAATGGCAACTTCGAACCAATAAACCCTTTAATTTTGGTGGCCTGGGCACTCTTTGACCTTAACCGCATCGGAAATCCGCAAAATATTTAATTCGGGTTATCATTAAATCCTCGAAAATCGAAAAAACCCTTTCGGCCGTTCATATTGCACTTGGCGGGAAAGCTGCGCGAGTCGCGAAAATGCGACGGGTCGCGAAATCGCGACGTCTTATCATTCGATACGCTTTGACCACCGTTGACCCGCGAAAATGGAACATGTAGCGATTTCGCTACATGTTCCCGTCGTTGGCTCCTCCTGCGCTACGCTCGCGAAATCGGAACATGTCGCGATTTCGCTACATGTTTCCATCGCCGTACCAATCGCCTTTTTCGGTCGCGATTCGCTGACATGTCAGCGACGTGCTGCAAGTTTGCACTTTTTGCCTTCGACGCTCACCGGGTCGCGATTCGCTGACATGTCAGCGAATCGTTGCATGTTTTCAACTTAGTGCTTTTTCGCCCGCCGACCCGCGATTTCGGAACACGTCGCGATATCGCGACAGTTCCGCCAACTCACTGCGTTGATTGCGTTGACCGCGATTACGCAACATGTCGGTCGCGTCGCTGCAGTTTTCCAGACTTAACCATTTTTTGCTCAAATTTTCTCCTTTTTTCGCCCAAGCTGCATCAATCAAAGGTCAGATCCCCAACAATACACTAATGCATTAATCAATGAGAATCCATGTGGCAAAAATGCCAACATTCTTGGCGGCTCGCGGGGTATACAGCTCGCTGTATGCAAGAATCCAAGCCTTAGTCCATTGGGCACAGAGTCATATTGGAACTGTAAACAAGCTGCTGCAAAACATGTCAGGGGACTGCTGCCAAACTTCTTCTGCTGAAAAAGCTGAAACTGAAAGAACCTGCATATGACTGGTTATGAAATGCGACAAATGGAATGCGATAGTGGAGTGAGCTCCTGCGATTGCGCAAGCGGTGAATGCAATGGAGTGATGACAATAATGAAATGATAGATTGACAAAGCAATGTGGTAGACACAATAGCAGAATGTTGTTGTACTACCATCTACAATGGATGGAATGAAAGTGAATGAACGGATGGAATGGAAATGGAAATATGAATGCTGTGGAATGAGAATGAACTGAACTGTAAATAAATGCGTAAAATGACAGAACTTAAAAGAAAGCGATAAGAAGGAACGGGGAAAAACAGAAAAGGGAAAAGAAACAACAGCTGTGGCTCATTTTGTTTTAATGCAGAAGAAACAGAAGGAAGAAGATGAAGAAAGGAAAGAGAGGAAATGGGGAAGGGAAAAGAAGAAAGTGCTAGAAAGCCACCAAACTGTTGGGAGGAGAAAAACAAAGGAAAAAAAACAAGCATCTACGGCTCGCAGGCAACAAGAACCGAGATGAACAAATAAAAACAATACCACTCTTTTTTTTTTTTTCTCTTCTTTTTCTATTTTTTTTGTGTTTTTTCAAAATACTATATACAATAAGTCACGACATGATTGGCATGTCGTCACCAGTTACCCAATCTCAGAATGTTATCCGGTAAATCTGCAATGTCCCGACCAGATCTGATCATACTTAAGTCGGTCCTTGAAATTGGGCTGGCTCCTTCCTGAAGTTCTCCATGGTGCTGATACTGGCAAGTTATCATACATGCCAAGACCTACACAACTGACAAATAATGCGGAAAAGAAACCCCACCATCTTGAAAAGTTCTCTGACTGTGGACTGAAAACAGGTTCCTCCAACTCCTGGATCCGATCACAGGAATTGTCCAGCAACAGTTCCTTCTTCAGGATCTCTTCAGACTCTACCTGTTGATCTGACATATTTAACAGGTTCTGACTAAATGCTTGCATGTCATGCACAGCTATGCCTTCTTGGTGCTCAGGTTCTTCTTCTTTGCTTATATCCTCTGGATCCATCTCCTTATGAAAACTGCAAGCAACCATATTGTTCATTGCCAATCCTTGGCTTTGGATGAGATCTGTCCCTTGAGCTCCACACAACGACATCTCAGGTTTCTGTACAGTATAAGGGAGCTGGCATGAATGTGCAGGGTAAACAGGAGCAGCAACCATCGGAGAAGGTAATGGAGTTTCCCCCCACGGTAACTTTCCTGATAAGTGCAACATCTGTTCTGCTCGCACTGCTTCCTCAAAGATTTGTGGGAACCGTTGTTCACTCGACTGCGGCAAAAAGAGACCTATGTCGGAATTAAAAGCGCGAACATAAAAGAGGTGGGCCCGGGTGGGTGATGGACGGATCTTCTCCGGAATTCTCTGCCGACTTCTCAAGAATCGGACATTGAAGTCCGTGATGCTCTCTTGAGGTGCTCTCTTGATGTACATGAAAAATTGGTAGAGATCCAAAGAACCGTAGAAAGGATCTTCATCAAATCTTTTGATCAGTGCTCCCGCGAGATCATCCCATGAGCTGATGCTTTGACGTTTGAGCGATCTGTACCATTGCAATGCTCTTCCTTCCAAAGACTGAACCAGAAGTCGGATCATAACATCTTCGTGTTCTATGACATGGATCATGGACAGAATAGCAATATCTTCAACATGTGTCAGAGCCATGCCTTTAGTACCATCATATTTTGCCAGATTTTTCAGGGCACCTTCGGGAATTTCATGCCGAACTTGCAGATTCAGAGGGCCTTGATCATCCCATCTAGAAAAAACCCTCGCCTTTGTGGCAGTGGTCTGCGGAATCACGGCCATCGCCATTAAGTCAGAGTTGCCAGATGAACATTCTTTGAAATTTTTTTTTTTTTTTTTTTTTAAAACAAAAACAGGCGTCCACGAACAGATCTTCAACTCAGCAAAGTCGCCAGATGAACTTAAAAATCTCCGTTTGTGAGGCCAAGACAGCTCATCAAATCTTGAGGCCTCCGGGTGTTAAAAACGTGCCAAAACTGTTGGCACCGGTGGAGTTATCACTTTGGAAAATTATGCGTATCCCACCAATTATGAATTCTTGGAGACAGAAACAATCTGTCCCACCGGGCGTGCCAAAAACGTTGGTCACGAATGCGCCACAGGAAAGGATTTTTACAATTGCGCCCTAGACCCGGCCAACATTGAAAGAGCTGGAAGCAAGAAATGGCTCCCGGACCAATCTCCGAGTGGGTTGGTTCCCTTCACTATTCTAAACTTGGGTTTAAGATAAGGGTTCTTTGGAAAGAGATTTAAAAGGTTGCGAAAGGAATGGGAAATATGGCCACGAGCCGAAGTGATGGGATCAGAAAAACAACGGCGAGGAAACTACAAACGCAACAACGACAAGTAACACAAGAAATCAGCTTCATCCTCGCACAATCACATGCCGCAAATCCCTCCAAACCCACATTCCGGGAATTGTACCACGACCGCGATATTTAAATCCAGTATGCAGAATTTAAATGTAATAGCAATGCAAGAGTACGAATGCTATTAGAAATGCGAGAAAACGAAAGCAAATTCATCCATGCGACGCTTGAAAAATTAGAAGTCGATCCTTGTATTCCCGCAAATACAATTCCAGTTTCTAGCAGCAAGTTTTTCCAACCACCCTTTCAAATGAAGCTTACATTGGTTTTTATAGAGGTCCGTCCTCTTTGCAGCATTAAAAACGTAAAACCAACTTCCTCGTGATCTACAATAATATCTTGAAAATCGAGGAACACGACCCCTTAATAGCGGCCTCAAGGAAATAAAAATTAAATACCATTAATGTTCGCGGCCCTTCATTAAATTCGATTCTTTGAATATGTGCATGAAAAACCGTTGAACTAATCCACGAATGGCAACTTCGAACCAATAAACCCTTTAATTTTGGTGGCCTGGGCACTCTTTGACCTTAACCGCATCGGAAATCCGCAAAATATTTAATTCGGGTTATCATTAAATCCTCGAAAATCGAAAAAACCCTTTCGGCCGTTCATATTGCACTTGGCGGGAAAACTGCGCAGGTCGCGAAAATGCGACGGGTCGCGAAATCGCGACGTCTTATCATGCAATACGCTTTGACCACCGTTGACCCGCGAAAATGGAACATGTAGCGATTTCGCTACATGTTTCCGTCGTTGGCTCCTCCCTGCGCTCTGCCCGCGAAAACGGAACATGTAGCGATTTCGCTACATGTTTCCATCGCCGTACCAATCGCCTTTTTCGGTCGCGATTCGCTGACATGTCAGCGACGCTGCGCAAGTTTGCACTTTTTGCCTTCGACGCTCACCGGGTCGCGATTCGCTGACATGTCAGCGAATCGCTGCATGTTTTCAACTTAGTGCTTTTTACGCCCGCCGACCCGCGATTTCGGAACACGTCGCGATATCGCGACGGTTCCGCCAACCTGCCTGCGTTGACTGCGTTGACCGCGATTCTGCAACATGTCAGCGCGTCGCTGCAGTTTTCAGACTTAACCATTTTTTGCTCAAATTTTCTCCTTTTTTCGCCCAAGCTGCATCAATCAAAGGTCAGATCCCCAACAATACACTAATGCATTAATCAATGAGAATCCATGTAGCAAAAATGCCAACAGGTTCCAAGTTTTCAATTGCCCTGTTTTTGTTCTTCGAAATGAACCGTAATCTGAGCACTGTACCTCGTAGTCATTTTGTGTTAGCAAATATGTCTTCAAAAAGAAGAGTGGCACACGTTTCTATTTTTTTGCTTCGAACATATGTCCATCAACGGTTGCACAGATGTCCTTGCCGTCAGATCCACCTTACTTGTTTTTAGTTTTTTCTATTTTTCCTACAGACTCTTACATGCATGTTTATTAGCATCAAAAATTGGTGGCATACTGTTGGTCACGTCCTTCGTGATTGTGGTATTTTCTAAATGGGTGTGAGAACAAACCATATCCTTACTGACACATGTTCATTTCTCGTATGCAGCCAAAAGAATTTTATTTGATCGTGTTTCTTTTCTTCCTTGGATGCCATGTGGAGATATTATATTGAATGCTCTTTTCGAAGAGTATGATCTATTGCAAAAACTTCATTTTGAAGCTTATGACTTCATTCCGAAGACAAGTCTTCATTTTGAAGATTATGATTTCATTCCGAAGATCATGCTTCTTTGCGATGTCAAATCCTCATTCCGAAGATAAATCCTCTTTTCGAAGACAAATCCTCTTTTCGAAGATTAGGCTGTATTGCGAAGGCAAATCATTTCAAAGACAGAACTTCATTCCAAAGACAATTCCTGCTGCATTCTGAAAACAAATCTTGCTTCATTCTGAAGATGAAGCTTCATTCCGAAGATGATGCTTCATTTCGAAGACAAATCGTCATTCTGAAGGCAAAGCTTCATTTCGAAGACAAATCGTCATTCCGAAGACAAAGCTTCATTTCAAAGACAAAGTGCAACATTCATTCTACTGTCATTCCGAAGATAATTTCAATCCGAAGACAATACAGCAATTAGTCTGAAGAAGATAGCAGGCCCTATTTTTGGCATTCTTGTTTCGAAGATTAGGCAGAAATCAATATTCTCGTTCTCAAAACATGTTTTAAGTATGCCAACTCTTATGGATACCTTTTATGCTAATGGTTAATTGTTATATACTATATACCAATCATTTACAATGAAGAAATGTAAGAAATATATACCTGATTAAAAAAAGTTAATGCAAGTTTTTGAAAGATGACTGCTTCTGTTGATGTTCTGTTGAGTTGGTGAATCTGTGCAATGATGGTTTAGAAATTTTCAAGGTTATGCATGCCAGAATACTGGTTTTCATGCATACCAACCCAGTAGTGCCTTAGAAAAGGTTTTCACTGTTGAGTTATTCATTTTTCTCTTCGTTTTTTTCCTTATTTTTACCTCTCCTTTTCTCTCTCTTTTTTTTTTCTTTTCTTTTTCTTGATTCTGACTATGCCCATGAAGGAATTCATGATTTCCTTAAAATCATGCCCATGAAGGAATTCATAATCAGAATTTATTCATCTTTTTGTTTTCTGCTTGTTTTTATTTCTTTTTTTTCTGTTTTTTTCTTGAAATCCATGATCATGCTGATTGTTTTGAAGTGGAAGAAGAAATTTCTTCCACCTGTTGTGTATCCAAACTGTCAAGCTGCTGCAAGAATTCCTTTTTAGTCAAAGGTGTATGGTACACCCTAAGGTGATGTCCATTCACTACCAACTTTCTCTGTGACCCATCAATAGGAGATAAACGAACTACTCCATTGTCAAATACCTCCTCAATTTGGTAAGGTCCAAGCCATATAGTTCTCAGCTTTCCAGGGAAGTCCTCATAGCGAGAATCAAACAGTAAAGCTCAATCTTCTTATTGAAGTTTCCTCTGCTAAATGTGACTATCATACCACATCTTCCTCTGCTCCTAAATTACTTCAGTTTGGTGCAGAGCATCCAACCTAATTTCATCCAATGCATTCAACTGCATAATCCTATCTATCTGTGCCTGTGACAATTCAATTCCAATTTCCAATGTTGTGCGCAGTGTTAGTAGCTCAAATTCAATATGTAAGAGGGGCTTTTTAACAAAGACTAGTTTATAAGGTGTGAATCCAGTAGTGGATTTCCAAGTAGTATTGTAAGCCCATACTGCTTCAGGTAATTTATCTAGCCGGTTTCTCCTATGAAAAGCTACTATTTTTGTTAAGATTCGTTCTAGTTACCTGTTTGTTACCTCAACCTGGCCATTTGCTTGTGGGTGATAAGGTGATGATTTTCTATGTTTGATTTTGTATAATTCTGTAAATGCCTCAATGAGTTTAGATGCAAATTGGGGTCCTTGGTCTGTGGTGATAGACCAGGGAGCTCCAAATCTCTAAAAAATCTGAGTATATAAGAAATCAGCGACCTTCTCTTCATGAGCATGTTTGAAAGCACGCACCTCTACCCACTTTGTCAAGTAATCGGTGCATACTAGAATATGCACCTTTCCTTGAGAAGGTGGATCAATAGGTCCTACAAAATCAAGCCCCCACCTCTCAAATGGCTCTAAAACCAATTGAGGCTACAGTGGCATTTCATTTGTATGAGTGGGTTTCCCCATTCTTTGGCATGCATCACAATGTCTGATGTACTTTTTTACATCCTTGTGAAGAGATGGCCAATAATATCCTGTCCCTAAGATTTTCCTAATTGTGCTTTTTACAGAGTAGTGTCCACCCGAGGGTTCATCATGACAAGCCCTAAGGATATCATACACCTCATCCTTTCGGATGCACCTACGTAATACATGGTTAGGACTGCACTTAAAAAGTATACCCTTGATCCATTCAAAAGAATAACTCTGTTTGATCAATTGTTTTTTTTGTTTTGAAGTGAAATGTGGAGGAACTTTCCCTATGACCAAGTAATTGGCTATATCTGCAAACCAAGGTGATTGAACCGATATAGCAAATAATTTTTCATCAGGAAAGGTGTCTTCAACTAATTCCCCTTCTTCTGTGTTCTGTAATCTGGACAAGAAATCTGCTACAACATTAGCTTTTCCTGGTTTGTTGATTATAATGATATCAAATTCTTGTAGCAATAGTAACCAACGAATAATTCTTGCACTTACCATAGGCTTATTCATCAAATATTTAATGGTTGTGTGATCTGTGTGAATAAATATTTGATAATCTGTGATGTAATGCCTAAATTTGTTGATGGCATAAATTACTGCCAAGAATTCTTTCTCAATTGTGGTATAATTTTTCTCAACTCTTGTCAAATTCTTGCTAATGTAGTAGATGGCATAATGTTCACCATTGTCAATTTGTCCTAATGCTTGCTCCAATTGCAGTATTGGAAGCATCATCTCGTATGTGAAATGGTAATGTTCAATTAGGTCCTCTTAACACAGGTGGAGTTACTAATTTCTCTTTTAGAGCTTCAAATGATTCCTGACACCTTACAGTCCAGGAAAATTTAGAATCTTTAGTCAATAGGGCAAACATGGGATTGGTTATTGTGCTAAAGCTAGGAATAAACCTGCGATAAAAACCAATGTGTCCTAGGAAGCTTCTGACATCAGTCTGAGTTTTTGGAGGAAGGATATTCTTGATAATTTCCACCTTCTTTGGATCAACTTGGATCCCTTGAAAAGAGATGTGATGACCAAGAACTATTCCTTCCTTCATCATCATAAAACATTTTTCTAGATTCAAAGATAACTTGTATGTTTCATAGTGAGTTAAAACTTTGTCAAGGTTTTCTAATGTAAAGTCAAAATTCTGTCCACATATTGTGAAATCATCCATGTATATCTCAACACTATTGGTAGTCAGATCAGAAAAAATTACTAAAACTGCTCGCTGAAATGTTATTGGGGCATTACACAAACCAAAAGGTAAAACCCTATAGGAAAATGTTCCCCATGGACAGGTAAAGGTTGTTTTCTCTTGATCTTCAGGTGCAATCTGAATTTGATTATATCCACTAAATCCATCAAGAAAATAAAAGTATCTCTTTCCAACAAGGGTATCTAACACCTGATCTATGAAAGATAATGGAAAATGGTCTTTGTATGTCACTTTATTCAGCTCTCTATAGTCTACACACACTCTCATTTTTCCATTTTTCTTAGGAACTATAACCAATGGAGAGACCCACTGGCTATCAAAAATTGGGTAAATGAATCCTACCTCCATAAGTTTTTCAATTTCTTCCTTTACAATATCCCTTAGGGTAGGATTCAGTATTATCTGGGGTTGTCTTATTGGCTTGACTTCTTCGAGTATAAATTACGTGGGTGCATACATCGGGGTGAACTCTTGATATATCCTTATAGTCCCAAGCAAAAGCATGAACATGCTTCCGCAAGACAACTATCAATTTGTCTTCCTCTTCCCTAGTAAGCCAGTTGTAAATATTCAAAAATTTGCACTGTTGGACTTCTATTTGTTTTGTACTTGGAAGGACTGAATTCACTTCTTTATACTTAGTGATTAGGGAGTTAAGAGGACAACTGCTTGAGATGGAAGGAAATAAGAAGTTTTTATTTCATTATTTTTTGATGGAAGCATATCTCGTATGGAACAGGTGAGAAGGAAAAATCAGGTGATGGTGCCACCCATGTGGTAGTGAAACAGATTTTTCCTGTAATAGTACAAATGGTTCACCTTCAGAGTTTTGGTTCTTCTTATTCCTTAACAATTGTTGGATATTTACTGCTTTCTCTTCTAACCCTTGTTATTGTAGAACATTCATTAGGATAGTTTCATTTTCTAAATTTTTTGTGTCTTGGAGGTCTTCTGTGTGTTCTCTTACTACCAAGGTGGCTAGTGTGGAAATAACCTCCTTTGATTCTTCATCTAAATTAGGAAACCATAACTAACCTGAAAAATTGTTGGAGGGTCTTGCAGGAGGATACAAAGAGATCTGTTTTAGATCAATACCATTTGAAATAGTCATTTTTCCAGATCTGCAGTCTATGAAGGTTGTTGCAATTACAATCCAAGGTCTTCCCAAAATTATGGGATATCCATGTGTTGAATTTCTTGGTTGTAAAACCAAAAAATCTGCAGGGAACTCCTAAGAAGAAACTTCTATAGGAACATCTTCAATGATACCTTCAAGTTTTGCAACTGACCTATCAGCCATTTCTAAAACTATAAATGTGGGGCTGAGATGTTTGAGTTGTAATTGTTTCATTATATCCTTGGTCATTACATTTATTATAGCTCCTATATCTACTAAGACATTTGATATTGGTACTGAACCTATAGTAACTGTGATAACTGGACTTCCTGGGTCACTATACTTTAGAGGTACTAGTTTTTCGGATAAGAGATCAACTATCTTTCCTTCAACCTAAACAGTCTTGGGAAATGCTTTCTTTTTTCTTCCTACTCTTCTAATGCACAAATCTTAGACAGTACTTTTAATCACTGGTATATCCTTAATGGCTTGCAATAAGGGCAATGATATAGTTAACTTTTTAAGTTCCTTGACCAGGTCTGATTAAAAAAAAAAAATTGTGGTATTGAATCTTTCAGGATATGGAATTATCCTTGATGAAGGTAATTGTTCTGCCTGTGGTTCTATTTTTTCTTCTTCTTTCTCTATTGGTGGTTCAACTATAACTAGTTCTAAAGGTTCTTGCTCTTCATTTTCTTCTCTTGTATTTAAAACAGGTTCAGGTACAACTTTTCCTGAACGAAGTTGGATGTTACTACAATCAATAACATTTATTTCAACATTTTCTTGACTTGACCACATAGACAGGAGATGCCTATCTCATGCTATTTGGATTAGTGACTGATTGAGTTGGAAGTTGAGGTTGTTTCACCTGTTGTGTTTTTTGTGGTTGGTTCTATTTTTCTTGAAAGTTTTGATTAGGTGCAGGCAGCAAATGATGATTTTGACCTTGATTTCTTTGTTGCCTTGGATAGGACCGATATTGTTGATTCCACTGTGGTTGACTTTGCATCCAATATGGATTAGTCTGATTCTGATTCCAGGATGGGTTGTTTTGATTCCATGATGGGTTGTTTTGACTCCATGATGGGTTGTTTTGATTCTGATTCCAGGCTGAATTACTCCAATTTGTTTATGGCCATTCTTGGGAATTTGTCCATTGAGGATAATTCCAAGGACGTTGAGGTGGTTCTGATTTTCCCCAATGCATAGTCCTAGGATTATGCCCCCAATTTGTAGGAAAATGAGATATATTTTGGTATTGAGAGAAATTTCCCCCTTGTTTTGGTCCAACATAGTTGAGTTACTCAGTCTGACTTTCTAACATAGTTTTGAGTTGTGGTAGCAGGTGGCATTGATCAATGGAATGCTTCTTTGAACAGATACTACAAACGACTAAGATAGATTTTTTATTCAAAGGAAATTCCTGCAAAGCATGTTTATTTCTACATCTTGGGCAATAAATTGCCAAAGGTTCTGTATTTTTTGCTTTTGTAGACATTTCCTCCAAAGTTGTGTTTAATTGCACTAGAATATCAGTTTTAAAATTTGCAAGTTCTTCTATGAGGTCCTTCACATCAGTGCTATTTGTACTCTTTTTTCTTCTTCCCTGCTTATTGCGAGAGTAATTTCTGTAGAGACCCACAATTTCCTCATTACTGAGAGTATTTACATCCCCTTTTTCCATAAAATCCAATACTTCTCTGGATTCATCTTGTAATCCTCTCAAAAATATGGTTTTACATAACTCTGGTTCTACAAGTCCACATCTCCTTTGAACAAAGGAGAACCTATCAAGATAGTCTTCTAATTTTTCATCATCTTCCTATTTAATCCTGAATAACTTATCTTTACTATTCCTTACACAGCAATACTCCCGATATTTGTCTAAAAACACAGTTTCCATTTGATCCCAGGTTTGGATGGAATTTGGCTCTAAGCTCATGAACCAGCGTAATCTTTGAGTCCTTGAGTGTTGAGGGAAAGACCTTAAGTTTCCGATTGTCATTTACATAATCATAGGTTTGACACACTACCTTGAATTTAAACAAAAACTGATCGGGATCTTCAGATACAACACCTCGGAAGGTTGGAAGTACTGAAGGTGAAATGGTTTTCATGGGAGAGTTTTGTGTTGGATTCAAACGAATAGGATATTTAAATGTTCTAGAAGGTTGAGGAATATCCTGATCATCTCCTTCATAATGGACATAGCCATGTTGATCATCTCTATCTAGATTTCCTCCCTCTATCATAGTTTCTGGTTTCTTAGTTAAATTTATCCAAATTTCTCTCTCAAGAGGTCCAAGATCCTCTGTTGATAATGAGTCTGATGATTCTTATTTCTCAGGATGTTCTAATGATGGTGAAACTGGTGATTTTTCTTTCTCAGAATGTTCTAATGATGGTGAGACTGGTGATTTTTCTTTCAATATTTCTGGTAATTCAAACACAGGTGATTCACCCCTTAGGCGTGAAGATCTTCTTAATGGAACAAGCCAGGGATCCTTTTGGGTAATTCTACCTTTTGTCAATAGTTGTTACTTTAACCAGCTGTTCTATTCAGATTTTATGCTAAATCTTCATAGCTTAGTCTAGTTAACAGTTATTGGACTGTTATCACCTTCTAGCAACACAATTTCCTAGCAACGGTGCTAAAATGATGCATAGTCATTATACACATCATTAATTCTTAATGAATTTGTCAATCCAGGGCAGTGTACAAGGCTATCTGCTAAAGAAGGAGTGAACAGAGTTATAACTTAGGTCAATTTAGAGCAACAGGTCTTATTGGTGAAACCGATTGTGTGGGGGATTTTGGACATTCCTATCTCTAAATTGCATGAATTAAACCTTAATATAAGTTGCATAATTGGAAACTAATCATTAACTACATAAATGAAGTCCTAATTACAATTGCAGAATGAGACCTAATTATGTTGCAAAAATAATAGTTGCAAAATTAAAATTCTAATTATAATTGCAGAAAGGAAATCTATTTACTTTTGCAGCAATGAAAACCTACTTCTAACATGGAAATGAAACCCTGTCCAGGCTTTGTAACAGAAGGTTGTCAATATTCTGTGCAAGGGTTGACAGCAAAACATAACAGGAAATTACAAAAAATAGTAAATTCTAGAAATGACAGTCTGCAATAAATTGAAAGCTTTGCTGAAAGTGGGGATTACAACCAAACCATTAATCACAAAACATAAAATAAGCTAATATTGCAAATATCATTAGTTGTTTACAAAGGAATGAAATGACAAGTTCTACAACTCATTCTGCTGCAGCAAAATCAGAATAAAAACCTGTTATTAGTCTTCCTCCTAGGTCTGGAAGTGGCCAGCATCCTTGTCCAAAATAAGGTATGAGTCTCTCTCTCTCTTAGATCTTACTCACACTCATTTACAAGCAACGTGAAATAGAAATAGTATACTTTATTGATTCAAGAACATGATTACAATAATTCTATTGAAAACTCATTACGGAGTCATAGTGATCACTTTTTGATTATCACCTATTTTCTCTATTCTCTGATTTCTCTATCTTCTATTCCTCTTACTACCTCTAGCTCAACCTGAATGGAAACCATATTTATAGATGTCCTAAGATCTACTAACAAGTTGAGAATATCTCAAAAGATCTAATCCTATTATGCTGCAACAATTCTTGGTTTTATCCTAGAAGAAGATCAAACTTGATCTTTCCATAAATGGTGGCTTTGGTCGGCAAGGACGGCAAAGGCAGATCTGAGATATTTTCCCTTACCCTTTTCAATCTTTATTTCCATTTTTCCATAGTCAAAATTCGGTCAACAAGTCAAAAAGCACATTTTGTTTTCATTCCGAAGATAAGTGGTTCATTCCAAAGATATTGTAAATCTCATTTTGAAGATCCGCTCATTCTGAAGATACTGCAATTCTCACTCCAAAGATACTGCAATTCTCATTTCGAAGATCCGCTCATTCCGAAGACACTATGTTTTCTCATTTTGAAGATTCGCTCATTCCGAAGATATCTGTTCATTCCGAAGAGACTTCAGAATGAACAAATGTGGGCTCCTTAAATGATTTCCTCTGCATTTCTTATGTGGGTTACTTCTCAGGATCAGATTCCAATGGTCTTCATCTCTTTCCACATGTGAATTCCATGCCTTGCCCTTCATTGGCAGTTGGCTAGAATTTACATGGGAAAACCCGATTTTTGCTGCACAGTAACATTTTTCTTGAACTGTTGCCAGATTTAGGTAAAATGAATGCTTGAGACATATCAAAACATGATTAGTGAAATGCTGCTATCAATCTAAGCATATCTCATTTAGCAAGTCATAACAAAACAACATAAAACTTATGCAAAAAGCTATAAAAATTAGAATATAGTATTTCAGAACATTCATCATGCAAATAGTTAATACACAACATATTGAATTAACTTAACTAGCATATTAGATTAAACATAAGAGTTTGTAGGCAATTTCAGTGTTCAAAACATGTTATTATTGAGGCATTTCCATGCCTCATCACGAGCCAGGCAACGATGAGGTGAGCGATCCGGGAGGGGCGTGGGGAGACCCATGATGATAGTTAGGAGTTATATCTTTGATTGTAGCTTGCAGGAATTTTGGATGTTATATGCGATGGACATGGTCCCAATTTGTAGCCTTCGAGTATTTTTGAATGATGATGATGATGATATATATATATACCATGATTTCGGCTGTTATATATGCATGTGTTGTTTTGATGCTTTGAAATGTATTGTGTTTATGTTTGTATAGGTAGCACAACATAATCTGTAGGTATGTATGATTAATATATACATATGTGTGAATGGTTTAGGTTTATTATCGTTCTTTCATATGAATGAATTGTATAATAGTATGCATGATTATGTTTCGAACGCAGTGTGATGTGATATCGAATGGTTGTTGTATATGTATGTACATAAAATAAATGCAATGTTATAATTTGATTTTGGAATGTGTGTAGCATGAATGCATAATGTAATTTAATTTTGTGAATGTATGTAAGACAAATGCATAACTATAAGGTGTAGCAAGTGTATATGACATAGATGCATAGGTGCATGTATGGACTTACTAAAGTACACCAAGGAAGCACTTGTATCATGGCATTTACCTATATGGATGTGATCCATTCCAAGATTTCAGGGATGGTGGATAATGTAATGCATGTGTAATGGTTTTGACTAACATAGTTATAACAATCAAATCTCAAACCCTTAGCTATACAAGTTTTGTGGCAACTTATAACATAATCGGCTGGTTCAAAGTCTATCTTGGACCTATGTGTGTGAATGTGTAAGGTTCATTTATCCATTTAGAGGGAGGTAGGATTAACCCGTTGTAGATGCTACCAGACTAGCTAGCTCATCCATCCACAATAGTGATCTCTACAAAATTGAGATGCTAATGTGAGAGATTTTTTGTCACCTGTAAGACTATTCCACTGGTATGCAGGCTCTTGGAACCAATTGCTAGTGATGGAAATCATCCCATGGTGTTATGTTGAACCTAAGGACCAAAGGAAATAAGCATAATATGGGTGATATCAAGAGGTGTTTCCTTTTGTTTTCTGCCCCTTTTCTAGTGTTAACCTATCTGATTGTGGTAGTGCTCATTTTGTTTCTTTTTTTTTGTATGGGCGATGAATTTTGTTTTCTACCCAATCATTTAATTTTGCTTATGCTTGATCCCTTTGTTTATCCCCGGGTCATATGTTGACCATGCAGGCGATAGGATGAGCAGGGGATATCGTTCACTAGATGGTGATATCTAATGAAGATGTCCTCTTTCCTAGGCTCAAAATTTTTAATGTGTAACCTATTGTGAGCGATCCATGAGAGAAGTTGAACCATCCTAAAGGACCATAAGAAGAATGTACAAGACTTAGTAGCTATGGGTGACACTTTATTGCCTAAACTACAGAGTAGTCAAAACTAAACACGACATCTATGTATACCCTGATCCTGAAAAAGGGAGAATGGACATCCAGGTGGTGATGCTAACAAATGCATGTATTATTCCTGCTAAGGCGCATTTTGGGGAAGATTGTACAAACATGAATTACAATTTTAACTATAAAGCATATGAATATGTGCAATGGATGTAAATGTAAATTATGCAACTGGAGGAATGCGATATTTACAAGAGGAAAGTTACGCTGTGTAGAAGGAGAATTTTAGAAGAACCTCTTTAGAGATGAGTAAAGTGTGTAATGATGACAAAAAGCGCGATGCTAGGATCATGGTTGCCCCATCGTGTGGGGTGTGTGTGTAGTATATGTATAAGTTGTGAGTTGTATAAGTGTATGTAATAGTCACCAAAAAGAAGGAATATGTGAGAGTGGAATGTATAGGTGGAAGAAGTGAGAAGAAGTGGATATTGGTAGCCAATCAAGAAAAGGGGATCACCAAAATCCAACAAATATAGGAAAGAGGAAATGAATCAACGTATGTAAGAAGTAGAAGAATAAGATAGAAGAAGAATAGTAACTAAAACTACTGTCGGGCAAACTAACATGGGTCTAATCGGGAGTGGGATGGTGAAGTGATGATGCATCTAGGATTGCAGCTGGAGCCATAGTTGGAAATGTTATGAATGTAGCGGGTGGGCACTGTCAGGGTGTTGTGAGGTGGCAAGGTCCTAGGAATGGTGCAGTGCGGAGGACTGACAAGTTGGCTAAATAGAAAAGAATGCTCTCGTGATGGGGTACGCTCACCGTGTAACATGTTATGCACTAGGGTTTCAAATGATCTGCACTTTTTGATATCATGACCTAACTGGCGATTCTCATTGTAATGACGTGGTTTAGGATGAGAGGGATCAATGGGCTAAATTTTGGGTAGGTCAATAAGGCCCTGATGCATGAGATGATGGGACATTTCACAAAATTGCATGTGTGGAATAGGCATAGGATAGACGTATGGGTCTGTTGGAGGTGAGCGAGGCCTGGGTGAAGGATGATTTGGTAATGGAGGCATGTGTCTGGGTTTTGGCATGAGTCAATTTTGGGGTCGAAGAAGGGGTCTACGTGACGGTGAGGATGGACGGGTTGTGGGAGACTGTCATGGGTGAACGTGGCAATGGTAGTGGCTCATATACAACTCTAGATCTTCGATACGGGAGATGAGATGTTGTATCTCATGGTGTGGCGGTGATGGTATTAGGGAGGGAGACGATCGAGATTCCAATACGAATGGAATGGTCTGATGCATGGTAAAAAATGGGTGCAACTGGGATGATGATGCAACGGAGTGGAATGACTATGGTTATTACAAGCATTACTGGAATGGTATACCTCATAGTGGCAAAGGTGGTGTCTTGAGGATCGGTGGCATAGGTGATGGCTCTAAGCGACAGTGCAAATGGGAGAGGGGCATGTTTGCGCAACCATCTTGAGTAGCTTGGGCCGCGTGGGCTTGCAAAGCCTGGGCATAGGTAGACTCGCCATTGGGAAGGGGAGCTGGTAGGAATATAGGGCAAGATGGATGAAGTGTATACTCTCTATTAGGTGGGTGGTAGGATCCTATGGGATGATGGGGGTGATTTGTGAGTGAATAGCAATGTATGAGATCATCAGATGAATGGGAGGGTGATCCTTGTGCTTGGAGTTGGGTCGATTCCTCTTTATCATCGAAATAGGACATGGTGATATGGATGTCATTAGAGTGTGGTGAATAATATGAACCTCGTTGGCGAGGGGAATGGTCTCGAGGTGAGGTATGATGACCTGAATGGGATGAATGCGAGGAGCGCCTGGTATGAAGGGCGACTAGTGGTCAGGCGATATTGACTGGTGTAATGGGTTTTTACTGTGGCTATGGATGGTCCTACATGGTGGTAGGTGAGACCATTGTAGAGATATCCTGCTGATGATGTGAGTCTTGCAAAAGGAAAAATAAATACCTCGAGCATAAAAATGGTAGAAAGGTGAAACGTACATGTATAGAGAAATAATAAAGTAGAAATAACAGATTCACATAGTGATGTGTTTAGTGATTTACTTCTAATACTATATGACACTCGTGACGATGACTGTGTTTGTGCATTATGCATTGAATGAATGAAGTTGCAAGATGTTGATGGGTTTCAAATCGTTAAGGCCTTCGATATTGACTAGAAGATATGCTCCTGAACCGTATTTGTGTGTGATAATAAATGGGCCCAACCAGTTTGAGGTAAATTTATCGGGCTGCTGGCGAGGTTGACTTGTGATTTGTTGGTTCTCTTTGAGAACCAAGTTGCCAATCTTAAACTCGCATTGATGTACATTACTATTTTAGGAATGATGAAGTTGATCTTGATATACTTGTGTGTGCTCGTTGGCATGGATGCGACGTTCATCGAGGAGTGTTAGTTGATCTATACGAGCTTGGTGAGCAATGTCGTCATCAATGAAATCTTTCATAGATATCCGTAAGGAGGGTATCTCAAGCTCAAGGGACATGATATCTTACACCCTGTAGATAAGTTAAAAAGGTGTTGCCCCATTAGGAGTATGGATGCTCGTACGATATGCCCACAAGGCTAGGGACATTTGATTATGCCAGTCCTGGTGAGACTACTATAGTTTTACGAAGAATAGAGCAAATGGTTTTGTTCGTGGCTTCTGCCTGGCCATTTCCTTGAGGGTAATATGGGGTCAAAAAGCTATGGTGTATGTGAAACTGTCACATAGGGCTCAAGCAGTCTTATTTTTTAAATATTTCCCATTATCTAAAATAATTTGGGATGGAATTCCAAAGCAGCATATGATATGCTCCATGATGAATGCTATAATTTTAGCTCCTGTAGTTTAGACCAGTGGGATGGCTTCGACCCACTTGGTAAAATATTTTGTTACTGTGATGATAAATTTATGATCGCTAGAGGAGGCAAGTGTAATTTGTCCAATTAGATCCAGGTCCCATTGGAAGAAGGGCCACATGGACTGGATAGGTTGAAGTGCTTGGGATGGTAAATATGTTAGGTTGGCATGTTGTTGGCATTTAATGCAACGTTTGACATACTCGTAGCAGTATTAATCCATTTTAGGCCAGTAGTAGCCCATACAGAGGATGTGTTTAGTAATCGCCATGCCACTAAAATGGCCACCACAAGTACCATCCGATGAATTTGACGAAGCAATTGACCATTCTCATTAATTTCAAATATAAAGGTTACAATTGGTTACAAGTTGGTTCTAACCAATTAGTGGTTATTCAACCAAATTGGAGAGCGCCTATGAGCGCTACTTTTGGTAAAAATAATGTAATATAACATAATATTCTAACATCCCCCCTTATTACATTATTGGCAAATCCCAATTGTATCTCAAAATTTTTCATATTTGATACGCCCAAGTGCTTTGGTAAAGATATCTGCAACTTGATCATCAGTAGAAATGTATTGAAGTTGTATATGGTGCTTTGGAACTTCATCTCGAATAAAATGACATCTGGTATCAACATGTTTGGTACGTTCATGAAAGATTGGATTTTTGACAAGATTCAAAACACCTTGATTGTCGCAAAACAAATGAAGAGGAAGATTCTTTGGAAGGCCCATGTTTGTAAGAATGCGACTTAACCACATTATCTCACGAGCGCTTCATTGGCTGCACGATATTCTACTTTTGTAGAAGATAAAGCAACCACATGCTGCTTCTTATTGTGCCATGAGATAGGTCCAGATCCTAGATGAAAAACATATCCAGAAGTGGATTTACGATCATCAATAGATCCGGCATAATCTGAGTCTATGTATCCCAGTAAGAAAAAATTATTATTCTTTCTATATTCCAGACCATAATTTGTACTACCATGAACATAATGAAGCACTCTTTTTGCTGCTTTCCAGTGTGTCATCTTAGGCTCTTGCATGAACCTTGAAAGATATCCCATAGCAAAACTGAGATCTGGTCTAGTATTTGTCAGATATAGGAGACTCCCAATCAACTGGCGATAGAGAGTACCATCTACCTGAGGTGACTCATCATATCGAGATAACTTAAGTCCTTGCTCCATGGGAGTTGCCTTTGACTTACCAGTTAGTCATCCGATATTTTTCTACTAAAGTCTTGGCATACTTCTTTTGTGTTACTCTAATATGAAATTTTTGTTGAGTAACTTCTAAACCAAGACAATAGTGTAGAAGTCCTAGATCTGTCATTTCAAATGATTGCTTCAAGTCATTTTTCACTAAGTCAATCATTCTTTATGAGCTTCCTGTAATGATCGGATCGTCCACATAAAGTACAAGAATCACTATATCAGAACCACTTTTCTTAATATAGAGATTTGCATCTGAAGGACTTCTTATGAAACCATGCTGCACAAGGTGATTGTCTATCTTGATATACCAAGCTCGAGGAGCTTGTTTTAGCCCATACAATGATTTGATCAACTTGCATACTTTTTGTTCTTGCCCCTCAACCACGAATCCTTCGGTTGAGTCATGTATACTTCTTCTTGTAAGTCACCATTCAAAAAGGCACTTTTAACATCCATCCGATGCAATTTCCACCCAAACTGAGCTCCCATGGCACAAAGTACACGAATGGTAGTCATTTTTGTAGTAGGGGCAAAAGTCTCTTCATAATCTATGCCTTCTTTTTGAGCATATCCCTTTGCAACAAGCCGAGATTTATGCTTATCAATAGATCCATCTGCCTTATACTTCACTTTGAACACCCATTTGCAGCCTATGGGTTTCTTTCCTGTTGGAAGATCGACTAACTTCCAAGTATTATTTTTAAGGAGAGATTTATGTTCTACATCCATGGCCTCTTTCCACTTGTGGTTCATCAAGTGCGATTGAACCGTTGTGGGTTCGTTTGTATTCAATGTAGACATATAAATTTTTTCTCCATCCTTATCTTCCTCTCTATCATTTTTTGTACCCACTGACAAATCATCAAAGTGTTGACAAAGTTCGTCAACCTCTGAAGTAGATTCCTCTGCTCTCATCTGTTGAGTCATACTGTGAGTACATGGCCTATCAAGAGATAGATCGGGAAGGGATTTCAACTTAGCATCTCTCAAAGTGCTAGTATACCATTTTGGGACTTTCTATTTTTGTTGTAGAAGTTGAACCTCCTTCTTAGGCTCTTCTTCATCTAGGTATACAATTGTGGATGTGTCTTTTGATGTGAGAGCTTCATAAAATACAACATCTCTACTTACATGTGTCTTCTTGGTCTTAGGATCAATCAATCGATAACCTTTTGAGTACTCATCATAGCCAAGAAAGATACACTGCAGGGTTTTCTCATCCAGCTTCCTCCTTTTCTGTTTTGGAATGTGCATGAATGCTTTACATCCAAACACCCTTAGATGAGAAATGGAAGGTTTCTTACCACTCCATGCTTCTTGTGGTGTTTTCCCTTGTAGAGCTCTGGTGGGTGCTCTATTTTGGAGGTATAATGTTGTGTTTATTGCTTCTACCCAATATTGATCCTCAAGATGTGCTCCCTTTAGCATACATCAAACCATTTCCATAATGGAACGATTTCTTCTTTCTGCAACTCCATTCTGTTGAGGTGTATAGGCGGTAGTCAGTTGTCTTTTTATCCCATGTTTCTTAAGAAACTCTGAAAACTCTTCAGAGGTGTATTCCCCCCTCGATCTGAGCGGAGGGTTTTTATCAAACATCCCGACTCCTTCTCAACAAGATTCTTGAGCTGTTGAAAGTAGAGATATGCTTCTGATTTCAACTGAAGAAAGAAAACCCACATCTTTCGTGAGCAATCATCAACGAATAGTTGAAAATACTTTTTCCCACCATAGTTGGTTGGCATAGGACCACACATATCGGTATGTACCAGCTCTAAAGGGTTTGTAGCTCGAGAGGAGCTAGCTTCAAAAGGTACTCGATGTTGCTTCCCTGCTAAGCAATCCGAGCAAACTGGCAAGATAGATGAGAGGGGTGGAAGACCTTTCACCATCCCATATTTGTGTAATTCAAGCAAATATCCAGAACTGAGATGCCCATAACGTCGATGCCAGAGAGAGGTGGCCTCCTTTGTAGTTGCAGCCAAAGCAACATGTGGAGTGGAAATAGCATCGAGAATAAACAAGCCATGTTTGTAAGATCCGGTTGCAACATGTTTACCACTGTGTGTGATAAAACATCTCTTCTTGCCATTGACAACTCGAAACACGACTTCCATGTTTCTATCCAACATTTGTGTGACTAAAAGCAGATTATTGGCTAAGCTTGGAACATAGAGAACCTTTTCAATTTGACAATTACCATCAGGAAGGGACACAAAAATATCCCCTTCTCCTTTTACTTGATATACTTGATTGTCAGCAATTGTGATTGGCTTACCCTCTTTCTCCACAAAAGTATCAAACCAGGATTTATCCCCAGTCATGTGTTTGCTAGCTCCTGAATCAATATACCATACAACATCTATCTGGGAAGACAAAGTATGAGTCATGAGCACCTTGTGTGCTCTTTCAGAGTCAGAATCTGAATCGGACTCAGGAGAATTTGAGTCTGAGTTGGATTCAACATAAGCAACATGGCCTTTAGATTGCTTATGCTTATTGTATTTTTGCTTGTTCTTGCCCTTCTTTTGTGAACCTCTTTCATTTGGTTGCTTGTTTTTGAACCAACACCTGTTGGTGTCATGGTTATTCATGTCACAAATTTTACAATATTTTGTATCTTTTTGTTGAGATTGCTTCCCTTTTCCTTTGGAAGAAGCACCCCCTTTTTGAAATTGGCCTTGCTTTTTACCACTTTGTTGTGTGGAGAGAGCATTATATGGCATATCATCTTTTCGGACTCGAGTTGCCTCCTCAGTCTGAAGCAAGTTTACCAGTTCCACAAATGATACTTGTCTACCGGAAACATTGAGAGAAGTGATCAACATCTTGTAGGAACTTGGTAATGCTCTCAAGATAACAGAATTCAAGACATCATCATCCACGAGGTTTTCCCATAGCATTCAATTTTGCTTTCAAGTCTGCCACTCTGCAAAGGAATATGTCAACTGTTTCTCCAGAACTCATATTGAGATTATGTAGTTGAGTTTGAAGATGGAGAATAGTGGATTGATTCTTCCCTTCATATATTGTGATCAAAGCATCCCAGGATATCTTACTAGTTTTTGCATCACAAATATGAGGTTGCACCTCATCTGTAGTAGCAAGCAAGATAAACACAAGACTCTTCTTGTCTTTCTTATCCCAAGCATCTTGATCTGTTCTTGTTGTTTGAGGACGTTTGGCAGTGCCAGTCACTACATCCCATAAATCTTCCAACTGAAGTATGGCTTTCATCTTTGTCTTCCATGGAACAAAGTTAGGACCTTTCAACAATTGTGAATCTGAGAGATACTTATGAATTGTGGCCATTATGAAGGTTCCTTATACCACCAATTGGTCTCCCTTTCTTTATACCTGCCAGATCTTTATATTGTAACCATTCAATATACACCCGCCCTTACGTGAGGGAAACTATAGGTATATATGAACAGTATACTACTCAATATGTACTCGCCCTTACGTGAGGGAGACTATAAGTACATATGAGAAGCACAATATATTGAACATAGGCGATACTGAAAGGGCATCGTGTTGTTAATGACACCTACCATAGAAATTTTTATTCCGCATGCGTGGGGCGTAACTTCCCCTAAACACTTTGGAAAAAAAACTTTCATCAGGATTTACGCCTAACAACAATCACGATGTGGGTATGAAATGGGAAAAAAAAAAAAACTGGTTTGCCTTATTTCTCCCCGATGATTTATAGAGAACAAGCTCAGACGTCATTGTTGCAGCTATATTAGGTGGCGAATACAGTAGTCCAAAGCATGACAACATTACCTGTAAGTGTGGACCAGAGGTATCTCAAATACCGAACACTGTTGTGCAATAAATTGCACAAATAGGGTATAAATTTGGGGTCTTATATGTTTTTGTAATTTATGATTGATAATGCAAGAAAACAGAGTATTTAAATGCAAATAAAACAATCATAAATGCCCACAAATTATAGCTCCTATTACCAATTCCCCCCTTTGTCTGACAATTTTGCAAGTGAAATTTGTGAACTCCCCCCTTCAAATTGCAAAATAGACAAGAATGGGTAAAAAAATACCGTTAAAGATCCCCAAATGAAAAAAATTGGAGCCTCAAGGCATCAATAATGCTTCCTTTGGTGTAAATGATGCCTATTGGGCGTCAATATGTGCTTTACGACCGTCAACAGGTCCTTCGGGCGTCAACACCGCGTTTCAGGCATCAAAAATTCAGTTCGGGCGGCAAAAAACGTGTTGCGGGCATCAACTTGGTCGGGCGGGCGTCAACAGTGCACAGGCGTCAAAGGTGACAGAACCAGTCATCAAAAAATCCCCGACGGGATTCAAAACCACAACCTATCGCCGAACAACCACCATACCGACCACGGAAGCCGAAGGGCCCGATGAAACAAATCGGGAACCACGGCGGTATTATCCGCGTCGAGGCCGAAGAGGGGAAAAAAATATTTATCCCACATGGCCTGTGCGGCCACTGTGGGAGGGTTGAAAAAATACCGAAAGTGCTAAAGCTTTCGGTTGCCTTCGGGCAACCAACCCCACCCTTTTGCCTCCACTCGCCTCCTCCACCGTCGATCTACGTTCGGTCTGTCCGTTGTGTGTCAGGGTCCTCTGTCTGCGTCAGTCCTCGATCTGCGTCCGGTCTGTCCGCTGTGTGTCAGGGTCCTCTGTCTGCGTCAGTCTGTCCGCTGTGTGTCAGGGTCCTCTATCTGCGTCCGGTCTGTCCGCTATCTGTCAGGGTCCTCTGTCTGTGTCAGTCTGTCGGTTGTCTGCGTCAGGGTTTGTCGGTTGTTTGTCAGGTCCTCCATCCGTAGGTCTATCGTCCCCATAGGTTAATCGTCCCTAGCTCTGGTACCATGATGAATTTGATGAAGCAATTGACCATTCTCATTAATTTCAAATATAAAGGTTACAATTGGTTACAAGTTGGTTCTAACCAATTAGTGGTTATTCAACCAAATTGGAGAGCGCCTATGAGCGCTACTTTTGGTAAAAATAATGTAATATAACATAATATTCTAACACCATCATGGGTTTCTTGTACAACCCATTGTTATTCTTGCAGTTCTAGGCAATTCAAGAGTATATCATCATAGTTGTGGTGGTAAAGGATGTCCCCCAGCAAGGTGCAGCAGATCGCTCTTTGTTTAAAGTTTCAGCATTGGACGTGGGGCAAATCACATGGTAGGAAACCTAGTTTGATGTATTCTTTGATCTATGAGAACCATGGATCGTGAGGTTCAGTGTTTACCACATAAACACCACCATTGTCTATGGGAGGTGTGGGTGATATAGCAGATTGTGTAAGTGTATGAATGGATACATATGTTGTGTCGGATGTTGGGTTTTGCGATATGAGGGACCCTAAGAAGGCCATAGTATCTGCAAAACGATTTGATGATCGTGGAGCGGCTTTGAGGTAATACCATTCAAATTGGGATAGGAGTTGTTGGGAAATTTTCTTGTATTATTGGAGAACTGGGCAATTGCATAGCCAGAGTTCCTGCACTTGATTGACTATCAAAAGTGAATCACCTATGATGTGGAGGCGTTTGATGTGCATAGAATGTGCTTGTTTTAGTCCCAGGATTAGGGCTTCATATTCTACATTGTTATTGGTACAAGGGAAATCAAGTTTGAATGAAAATAGGAGTGGTTCTCCTTCAGGTGTAAAGAAGACAATGCCTACACCCCTAGCGTGGAGACACCTGGAATCGTCAAAGAACATGGTGAGGTCAACCATGAATGTTGGTTCGACATATTCCTCATATTTGGTTATGTGGAAGTTAGAATCATTGGGGATTTGAATGAGTATGGGTTGATTGTCAGTTATAGGGGCTTCAGCTAGTTGGTCGGTGATGACTTGTCCTTTGATAGAATTTTAAGATACGAATTCTAGGTCGAACTCGGTTAGGAGCATGATCCATTTGGTTATGCGTGAATTATGATAACTCTTGTTCATCATGTATCGAAGGGGATTATCTCGAGCGATGACAAAAGTTGTGTGGTTTAACATGTAGTGTCTTAACTTTTGAGTAGCGAATACTACTACTAGGCATAGCTTCTCCATGTATATGTATCTCATTTCGTAACTAACTAGTGTGCGGCTAATGTAGTCGATAGTCTGCTCTTTGTCAAGAGTGTTCTTTTAGGCTAGGAGTGTACCTAGCACAAGTTCTATGGCTGATATGTATAGAGTCAGTGGTAATTATGGGTGCAGCGGTGACATGACCGAGAGTGACGTAAGGTAAGTTTTGATAGCATCAAATGCGGCTTGACAGTTATCATCCCATTTGAAGTGTACTCCTTTTTCTAGGATATGATTGAATGGTTGGCATTTGTCTGATAATTGTGCTATAAATCTACGAATAGAGGTAAGTTTTCCCTAGAGGCTACGCAATTACTTTAGTGTGGTAGGAGGAAGCATCTCGATGATGGCTTTCACCTTACTAGGATCTACTTCAATATCTCATTGGGAGACAATGAATCCTAGTATTTTTTCTGATGTAACACCGAAACACACTTTTTTGGATTGAGGCACACGTTGTGTTCTAGTAGTCGATCAAAAATCTGACAAAGATATTCGAGATGGTCAGTACGTTTCTTTGATTTGGTTATGAGGTCATCTACATAGTCTTCCACATTTTTGTGCATTAGATCATGGAAGATATAGGTCATGGCTCGTTGATAGGTTGCCCCAGCATTTTTAAGGCCAAAGTCCATGACCTTGTAGCAAAAGGTCCCCCAGGGTGTTGTGAAGGAAATTTTGTGTTGATCGGTTGGGTTGATCCTAATTTGATTATATCCGAAAAATCCATCCATGAGGGAAATCATTTTGTGACCTACGATGGAGTCATGATGGAGTCAATGTTGGGTAAAGGGAAGTTGTCTTTGGGACAAGCTTTGTTTAGGTCATGAAAATCTGTGCAAACAAGAATGTTGTCAGATGGTTTGGGACAGGGACCATGCTGGATACCCACTCGATATAGTCGATGGGTACTATGAAATCAATGTCTAGGAGATTTTGGAGCTCAGATTTTACTATCAATGCGACAGTTGGATGCATACGTCACAGCTTTTGTCTTACTAGTTTGGCATTGGGATATAGTATAAGATTATGCACTACTACAACGGGGTCAAGTCTCGGCATGTCTTTGTAAGACCATGTGAAAACTTTTATATACTTGCATAGGAAGTTCGTGAAGGCGATGCATTCCTCGAGTGAGAGGCTAGCAGCTAATTTGAGGATGTGCAGATTTTTTGGATCGTCACTAATGTCGATGTCGATCGCGTCCTCGATGAGCATGCGATATCTATCACATAATTGTTCAGGGATAGGAATGAGATTGAAGTCGTCAATGGCCTCACTGAACTTGTACTCATCATCTATGTAAATACCCGTGTGATGGACTTGACGAGTTTGGGATGACGTGGATGAGGAAGGGGTATTTGCTTCTCGTAAGACATGAGGAGAGAGAAGGAAGTCTCCAAGTGCTGGTATGTGTCAGATGTGTGTGATATCGATAAATTTTAGGTTTGGAGTATCGTCTCAAATTCGTCGATGGTTGTAACAAAGGGGAGAGCGTAATTCTACCTCAACCATGTTAATCGATGCTGAGGTGAAGTAGGTGGGGTAGAGTTCAGTGAGGGAGGTTGGATAGGTTGTGTGCATCCTAAGAGACTCAAGATAGGTCACAAGATGACTAGTGGTGAACGAAGATGAGAGACTGCTCTCTGTAGCTGTCTATGTATAGACAGGAATACAAGCAATCATATCAGTGGTGGGTCAAGCAAGACTGGGTCCAGCTCTATCAATGGTGGATCATGTGGGAGTGTGTCCGGATCTATTGGTGGTGTAGCCATGGATAAGGTAGCAAAGTGTTCTACCAATCTATTAATATCACAAAACAAGGAGGTATCGGGCGTAGGAGGTTCTTGGAAGAAATCATAGGGGACGGTGATGGTTGATGTGGGTGACGACATGTCTTCTAGCATATCCATATCGATAAATTCTTCCAAGGTGTGTTTTGTATGTGGAGGAGGATGTAAAGATAGATTTTATATCTCATATTCTAATGTATATATGGCGATAGGGTGATAACCTAGGCTAATTTTATTGGTGGGTGATTGAACATGAGGGTTAATGGGTGTACGTAGTCCTTGCTCATAACGGCCTAACCCAAACCCATGCCAATGAAAATGTTGTAGGTAGCGCAAGGCAAATTGAGGGTTGGCTAGGTGTGTAATTGCATCACCAGAGCTAGATTGTGGTGGTGGATAAGTTTATGAGGGGATCAAAGAGTCGACTCCTGCATACACAAAGTTGGTGTGGTTTTCAAGACTTCCTAACTGTATGACAGTTCTGATAGTCAAAATTGAGGTTGAGGGACGACCAAAATCTCGGGTAGATTGGATAGGGGTGTCACATACGCGGGCATCGCATATGTTATAGTCTCCTAGGCCATTGTTTGTCATTAGCTTGTATGTGAAGGGGAGGATCGAATCCTTCACCAATGAGTTTCGTTATCTCGTGGTCATGGAAACTAATTGAAGTTTTAAGGCATCGTGGTATGTTCCCTATGAAATTAACAAAAGCATTTGTGTCATGTGTCTCTAAGTCAATGGAACGTAGGATGTCATTCAATGCCTCACGATGGGGTTGAGACTGTTGTAGGAGATCGAATATGGATAGCCATGTGGAGGCATTACGTGGCTGATGGGTTAGACTACCATGGATGGTAATCACATTTTGAGGTGGTGGTGGTATGGTATTAGGCATTTGGGATGTTTACGGGTACATAAACTAGATAGGGGGAGAAATAATAGGTGTTTTTTGGCATGATAGGTACCATTGGTTTCTCGTAGTTAGGTTGATCATGCCTACTACACCACGTGATGGAGGATCACACTGGACATTGTTGACTTAGTGAGGTGGCACTGGAGGATTGTTTGGAGGTCTAGGGGGATTGGGTCCTCTGTGATCTGGTAGAGGGTTTTGGAAAATCCCTAGGTTTTCGTTCTGTGAGGCTAAAGGGTTTGCTACCTTAATAGTGCCCCTATAGATTAGGTCTTGAACTTACCCCCAAAAGGAGCAACACAAATGATATTATGGCCACGTTGCCTATGAAAGGGATAGAAGAGCTTCTCGTTATAGTCATGAGGCTTAGGTGAATTTGGATCCAATGGGTGGATCTTGGGTAGAACAAGATGGTTGCCCTCGTACAATCTATGGAATAGGGTTTGTAATGGTTCAGATAAGGGTGTAAAGTTGTGCGGTGGACCCTATGGGTGCATGCCACGGTATTGTTGTGGTCGAGGTGGGGCAGGTGCATTAGCTTAGATTTCATGTGATTGCGATATATAGGGTGGAGGAGTCGGTACTAGTGCTAGAGTAGCAACTATGACTTGGTTGGTTTACAGTGGCTGTGGGTAAGGTTGATTCGATGCAGGTCTATTGAAGCAGAAGTTGGAGTTATAGATGGATTTGTCTCTCAACTTAATCTTTCCAAACAGGACCTTAATATCTTCAATCACTTTTGCTTGTGATAGCATCTTCAAAAGTATGACTTTGGTGAAGTTGGAGGGATGTGGAAATGTGTTTGTGGTAACTCTTGGAAAAGAGTGTCACAAGCTCGGAGGTGAGGAGGCTATGGGCGATATCATGGATAATCGCTCTCCATTTTGCAATGAACTTAGTAATGGGTTCATCATCCGCCTGTCATAATGCGTAGACATCATAAAATATGGTCTTTTTTCTTGATGTTGATGGAAAGTGATCCAAGAAGGAATTGGCCAGCTACTCAAAGGTATACAGGCTATGGCATGGTAGCATGTTGTACCAATCGAATGCTGGCCCAGCGAGGATCAGGGAGAAGGTACGCAACATAAGGGGGTTACTACGTGAAGTTGGTAGCAGGACGAGCGATAGTTGCTCACATGTTCTCTGGGATCTTCCTTACCTCTATACTTGTCAAATTTTGGTATTTCAAAGTGACAAGGATAAGGATGAATAAGGACTGATGGATGAACTGGCTCGTTGCATAGTTCATCATAGCAAGGATTTTGTGGCCCGTAGCCAAAGGTGTGTAGGTTCAATATTTTGACTTCATCTCGCAAGAGTTGAAGTTCGAACGTCATAGGAGTTTAGGGTTGTGCTATGGTAGGTTGACCCTATGGATGTGGTGGATATTGGTATTGTTGTTCTTCACAATATTGTGGGGAATACTGTTGCACATAATCATGATAAGGCAGGTACTGGATGATATGTGTTGTCATGTCTACGGGTACACTAGGTTGTGGGGTAGGTGTATGTTGAGGATAATAGTACTGTGACTGGGCAACATGCGGATGTGGCATGGGTACTTGTTGGTTTAGACCCTGTTGTACTGGTTGGACCGTGGGTGGTGATGACCAAATTGGAGGAGGCATAAATAAGCTAGGTGTAGTTGGTGGTAGTGTAGGTGTCGGTACTACTAGTGCTAGGGGTGGTCGAGACGAGGTATCAAAAGACAGGATCTGTCTCTGCCCTAGATGGTAGGAAGTAGGTAAGCTAAACTATGTGGAATAATTTGGTTGAGTGGGTGGATAAGCTTCCGGTGTAGGTCCATAGGTAGGATGGATATGGGTAGTGGGAGCCTAAAAAGGAATAGGTGGCGGTATCCTAAAAGTCATCATATGCAAAGGTGGCTCCAAGGTTTGGGTGTCGTACACTCCAGATACCTAGGAGATAGGCAGGAAATCTATCAAAAAGTTGGGATAAGCTACCGAGGTAGGAGCTTGGGTTGAGGGGAAAGTGTAGGTGTACACTCTCACTTGGGTTTGTGCATCTTGCTCCTGAAGAGGCTGTTGGAAGGTACCCTCAGATATGGTGAAGAACAGTTCTTGGGAAGAGGATGGTTGGTATTCTTGTAAGGAGTACGGGTGTGAGGTTTGAGGGAATGCTTGTGGTTCTTGTTGGGAAGGGATCTGTTGTGTAGTTTGGAAGGATGGCTTCTTGCTTCCTACAATGGAGGAGGATGGGTCAGACACCATTCCTATGGTAGGGGCAAATGATACGACCTCAATACGGGTACGATTTAGGAGTGATGAATCATTCTCAAATAGGGATTGAGATAGATTTTGGAAGAAGGGATGTGCAAAGGTGGGTGAAGTAGGCATGGCCTCCTCATCTATGGTGAAGGATGGAGGAGGTTGTCCTGATGCTGTGTATATCACATGGTCACAGAACGTGGTCGGCGTATTAGGTGAGGATGGGGCTGAAAGGAGCGGGTAATCTTTTGCGAGTGAAGTAGTGAGGATTTCACTTAATGTTGACGTCTCCTTGTGAGGCATCATGTGTGTGAATTGTACATCAGATTCCATGCGTGAATCAAATATTTCTATAATCCTCTCCTTCGTGATCTAAGGAGTAAGAGTGGACTGACTAGAGGAAGGGGGAGGCCATTCCTCCATAGAGCATGATTTCTCACGTGCTCTACTATGGGTGACCACAGGCATAGTGGCATGTGAGAAAGAGATTTTTAAGAATAAACCCTATGTGATGTAGACTCAACTATGTCTAATGTGAGTGTGAAGAAAATGGCATGCTATGTGTAGAAAAACAATATATAGTGCAGTGTGTTGAGACAGGTCTGTGATCATGCAAACAACGGTAGACCAAAATCAATTCTAAATGCTGAGAAAATAAAAGTGTTATGTTCATTTTGTGTGTTGTAATGTTGATACTCCCTATGTAGAATCATGGGTAATGGAGTGAATACTCAAGCAAATTAGGAATATCATCAATATCAAACCTCCTGTAACATCCAAAGATGCACAGGATAGAATGGTATCGCAACGTGTGAATGGTGACCTATATGGAAGGTGCAGTAAAATGATATCCTAAAAGGGGTGGAACTCACTATGTTGAAGCAAGTTCACAATATCCTCTCATGAGAAGAGGTGGCACTGTCTGAGACCTGCTATCGGCATACCCATGCTTTCGCTTCACCCTCGAGCGGGCTTAGTCAAGAACGATAGTTACCAATTCCACAAATTATATAAGCCTTGTGGATGAAGGCGCTAATCTTGTCCCACTCTGCAGGTAACCGTTGGTGATGAAATCCAGTGCCCAATCACAAAAGTGGGGTATTTTTCGATGATGAAATCCAAAAAACTGCTCTTGTGGAGCTGCTAGGTTTCTAGGGGGGTGAGCTGATGGAGAGTGCAACTCGATCCACACCAGTCTTAAGCGATGTATTGGGGATGAAGTCCAATCTCACCACTTGTTTAAATACCACGTGAGTGTGTGTGGGTTTGTGTTTTGCTAACAATATTTACGAGGTAAGAAACTAACTAATTTTCTTTTCAAAATAAAACTAATCCTAATGCCTTTTCACAAGCAAATAATTAGATAGCTTACAGTCTTTGTAAAGAAATAGTCTAGCCTAAATGCCTTTGTGAAGTAAACTAATATACTTTACAAAATATAGAAACATGCAATCTAAATGTGTTTGGAATAGAGGGGATTATGAAACCCTAACTTGAACTTTTAGAATGTAAAATTATTTCAAAAATGTAAGAGGGGATTATAAACCCTGATTTTACTTTAAAATGTAAAGTTCCTTTTAGCAATGGAAGCTATCAACGAAGGAAGAACAACTTAGGCTTATGCTACATGCAAAAATAAAAGACATGCAAATTTATTTGAGAAATAAATTTTGTTCACTTTTTGGAAAGTTGCAAGTTCTAAAAATTTTAGAAACCCTAAGGATTCGATAACTTTTAAATGAAAACAAAACTATGTCTAGCAATGATTATTTAACTAGTTAGTGAGATTTTTGTTTCCAAAACTTGCAACAAAGGCAAAACAATGTGAGCATACCTGCATTCTGATGCTAAGGGGGGTTTCCTTGGCCCCTGAAAAGATCACCCCAGCTGATTTGGGGGTTTTTGAGGCCTTTTTGTTCAAATCACGACCCGAGGGGTGAATTTGACCCAAATTGCGACCCGGGGGGTGTTAGGACTGGTTCACAGGGCGAGGGGTGAATGAGGTTTTAGAGGCTTAAAATCAAAAATCTAATGGCCTAGGATGGTTCCTAGGGCTTTGGAGGTCTCTGTGGAAAACAAATTTTGTACCTGCAAGACACAAAAATAGAGGATAATGTCATATTTACAAAGAAAACAAATCTAGCACTATCCGTTGTGGGGGTCCCACCAGGCGTGCTAGAATGAAAAGGTCAAAAAATGACATTTGATAATTTAACACAAAACACAATGATGCATTAAACAAAAATACTACGATTCCATTAATATTAATAAAAATGTGTTACAAGAGGAACACGATGCCCTTTATCCATTTCTCTTTCTAACAATGTTACAATCAATTTGATGCCTTCTTCGGTCATCCCTCAGTGTAGGTGGACTTCTTTGTATGTGGGCCTTGCTGTTGATTTGATGTTGCTTTCCCTTTTCATATTTATTGCATAACCTATGATTAACCTGCAAAAGTGTGTTAGTACGATGGGGGGCTTGCCTTAATCACACCCCATATTTATGAAGACGAAATGACCATAAAAATAGAACGAAACATTAAATAAATTATGCAAAAGGTAATAATAAGATGAAATGGATCTTACCACCCAAATCTAGAGTGATTTGGGGCCTGTAGACCCAATTCGCCATCTAGGGGGTAAACTAAGGTCGGATTCGCGAGGTAAGGGGCAATCTGAGTTATGATGCCTCTTCTTCAAAATCCTTTCGGTGGGTCGACTCCTAGGCAGTTGGGATGCCTCTGTGTACCGTTGAAATCTGACTATGTGTGTCAAGAAATGACTGTTCGATATTGGCTTTCCATTTCAATAGAGTAACTATGCTTTGTTTAATTTGTGATTCAGACTTAATTAGGGGTTTGGGACCCATTATTTATAGGTAAATACAAGGTGCAGGGGGGTTAAATAGACTAAACCTAGGTTTGATTCTAACTAGGGTTAGGTTAGGAAATGCAATGTGGTAACATCATATTCCTTATGAGAAATATCTCATCCTCACACATGTGTGAGGATGGATTAGGGCTAATCCTGATTAGGAGGTGCTTAAGCCAATTTAGGACATGATTAAATAAATATCTCAACAAACCCTAATTTCACACATGTGGGAGGATGTAATTAGTGCTAATCAAGATTAAGGGTTCTTTTAATCAAATTTGTCCTAAAAAGGCGACTTAAGTGAAGTCAACATTAAATTATATTTTAGGTATTGACTTACTAATTGTTTTAGTCAACTAATACCCCGTGGGGGTCTCAATTGAGTGCAAATTGGTTGTTGGATGATATCCCAATGCATGAGATGTAATTTTGAAGGCTTATGAGGGTTTAGGACCTAAAATATAGTGAAGTAGTATATGGGAGTCTACACGATTCTATGACAATCTATGGTGATCTACGCATGACTACAGTCATCTACGTATGACTACGCATGACTACAGCAATCTACGCATGTCTAGGAGGATCTACAATAGTCTACACTGGTCTACAATAGCCTAGGGGTACATATGATAGCTTATGTAAACCTACAAGTGTCTAGAAGGATCTACAAGTACGTAGGTATAACATTGTGCAACTTATGGGTGTCTACACTTCCAATCCACTTGTTTTACGACAACCAAGGTGTTTTGAAGCTCATCAAGAATCTAGTGTTTCATGAATGCACCAAACACATTGACACTCAATATCATTTTAATTAAGATGAAGTTTTAAAACACAAGATACAACTTCAGTACATTCCCATCGATGAACAGGTTGCAGATATTTTCACTAAGGCATTTGCACGTGTCAAATTTTCACTCCAAAGCATTCACTTAGCATAGCATTATTTTATCAAACATTCCATGAAACAAGCACTTTCAGCCAAACATGAGGATAGGCACAACTCAATGATAGTCTTTAAAGAAATAGAACTCTAGCTCACTTAGGGTTTCCAATCTCACATAACAATGATACTTATGTTCACTCTCAAACCCTAGAGCAATCTCAATCTTCAACTTCAAAGGAAACTTCAATAAGCATGAAAAATAAACTGGTTCACTCTCAATCAGCAACAATGCTTATCGAAGAAGTGCATAGCATTACTCATCAACTCAACAAGGAAGACTAACCCAATCCTTTTCACTCCAAACTTGTTTATTCAAAAAAATAACCAATCACTTAATTATGGAAGAATGTGCCCATACCTCTTTGTTGATGAAGAAGGAACTTCAACAATCTATCTTAATCACAATTACTCTTTTCAATTTCAAAGGTTAGGTAGCAACAAACTTTCTCAAAATCCTCTTACAAATAATTTTAACACAAATAATCCTTAAATACACCTTATAATCTCCACACTTTAATCAAATAATTTTCAAACCAATTTAAAACAAATGTACCTAATCCTTATCACTCCTTTTAAGAATATATATATATATATATATATATATATATATATATATATATATATATATATATACTTTTAATTTCCACTAAATCATATATATCAAAAGGATATTATTAATTCAAAATAAAACCCCTTATGACTCCCAAGAAATTAAAACAAAATTTTAATTTACTAATAGGGAATCTTATAACTCCAATCTAAAAGGCAGCGCAACCTTCAACCATTCTTGACTTGCTTTGATTTTCCTCTCACACCAAACTCAACTTACAAAAATATTAACCCTTCACATACCTTATGATTTAGAAGCTTTCAACAAAAATATTCACCTTGATGTCACCGTCGGGATTTGATCCCGCGCTTCACGCTAACACTACATCCTAGCACAAGTGAAGCAACCACATGCGCTAGCGGCCACCACGAAAACAAGTATGACTAACTTCCTTCTTATTCTTTCGTCGGTGATCAATCACAAACAAAAAAACTTTAAATATCCACTGCTGCCAGGTTTCGATCCCTAGACCTCTCTGTTCGTAGTGCCTTCACTCGAACTCACAACCAACTCTGCTACCTCGATGGATAAGATCAACAGGAGCCTATAACATATTCGTATCTTTTCGACACGCGCTTTGAAATTCTTCTTAGACTCATTTTAGATAAACATGCAGCCATCTTGATGCCTTCTTCGGTCGTCCCTTAGTGTAGGTGGACTTCTTTGTATGTGGGCCTTGTTGTTGGTTTGATGTTGCTTTCCCTTTTCATATTTATTGCATAACCTATGATTAACCTGCAAAAGTGTGTTAGTACGATGGGGGGCTTGCCTTAATTAGACCCCATATTTATGAAGATGAAATGACCATAAAAATAGAACGAAACAGTAAATAAATTATGTAGAAGGTAATAATAAGATGAAATGGAGCTTACCACCCAAATCTAGAGTTATTTGGGGCCTGTAGACCCAATTCGCCACCCAGGGGGCAAACTGAGGCCGAATTCGTGAGGTAAGGGGCAATCTCAGTTGTGATGCCTCTTCTTCAAAATCCTTTCGGTGGGTCGACTCCTAGGCAGTTGGGATACCTCTGTGTACGGTTGAAATCTGACTGTGTGCATCGAGAAATGACTGTTCAATATTGGTTTTCCATTTCAATAGAGTAACTATGCTTTGTTTAATTTGTGAGTCAGACTTAATTAGGGGTTTGGGACCCATTATTTATAGGTAAATACAAGGTGCAGGGGGGTTTAAATAGACTAAACCTAGGTTTGATTCTGACTAGGGTTAGGTTAGGAAATGCAATGTGGCAACATCATATTCCTTATGAGAAATATCTCATCCTCACACATGTGTGAGGATGGATTAGGGCTAATCTTGATTAGGAGGTGCTTAAGCCAATTTAGGACATGATTAAAGAAATATCTCAACAAACCCTAATTTCACACATGTGGGAGGATGTAATTAGTGCTAATCAATATTAAGGGTTCTTTTAATCAAATTTGTCCTAAAAAGGTGACTTAAGTGAAGTCAACATTAAATTAGATTTTAGGTATTGACTTATTAATTGTTTTGGTCAACTAATACCCCGTGGGGGTCTCAATTGAGTGCAAATTGGTTGTCGAATGATATCCCAATGCACGAGATGTAATTTTGAAGGCTTATGAGGGTTTAGGACCTAAAAGCTAGTGAAGTAGTATATGGGAGTCTACACAATGCTATGACAATCTATGGTGATCTACGCATGACTACGGTCATCTACGTATGACTACGCATGACTATAGCAATCTACGCATGTCTAGGAGGATCTACAATAGTCTACACTGGTCTACAATAGCCTAGGGGTACATATGATAGTTTATGTAAACCTACAAGTGTCTAGAAGGATCTACAAGTATGTAGGTATAACATTGTGCAACTTATGGGTGTCTACACTTCCAATCCACTTGTTTTACGACAACCAAGGTGTTTTGAAGCTCATCAAGAATCTAGTGTTTCATGAATGCACCAAACACATTGACACTCAATATCATTTTAATTAAGATGAAGTTTTAAAACACAAGATACAACTTCAGTACATTCCCACCGATGAACAGGTTGCAGATATTTTCACTAAGGCATTTGCACATGTCAAATTTGAGTTGTTTCACAACACTCTTTATATTTTAAAATAATTTAATAATGGTAGGATTTTAGGTTAGAGTTATATTATTCCATTATGTTAGTAGCGCATGCATATTATGTTAGTAGCGCCTACTCTAGGGAGTTAGGGTAACCACACTAGGTGGGTGGTTAGGGAAGTTATCAAACCATAAGCATGTATTATATATTTGTGCTTCATTCTCAATACAAACTAATGCTCACCTTTTCCTATAATAAGGTGAGATCTCAAACAATATGTTCTTATTATATAATGTGGCTGAATTTTCAACTAAAGAGTCTTATTACCTATATTCCAATTGTTCAAATTATATGGCCAATAATAAGGAGTTGTTTGTGGATTTGGATGACTCATACAAGAGCAAGGTGAAATTTGGAGACAACAAAGAATTGGAGTTCAAAATAAAATAAACCATGCAAATAAACACAAAATATAAAAATAAAAATATCCAAAACACTTACTTCATACTAGGCTTAAAGTGCAATTTGTTAATTGTGGGACAACTTGTAGAGAAAACTACAAAGTGGTGTTTGAGAATAAGATGTGTATCATCTATGATAAAGCAAATGGAAAACAAACAATGGTTGTTGTACCCATGACAAATAATCAAATATTTTATAAAATAATTGAGAAAAATAGTGGTTGAAGGTTGGAGGAGAAGAAAGCAATTTATGCCATATAGTCATTAAGGAAAATAGTTGGTTATGGTACTAAAGGAATAGCCACATAAATCCTGGAAGCTTGTATTTGTTGAATGGTCCATGGATGACCTTGTGTAGAAGTAAAAATTTAAGCATGTGAAGGTTGCACAATGAGAAAATATAATAGAGAGAGCTTTCCAAATTGAAGATCATGGAGAGCATCATATTCATTATAGTTGATTTGTTCAAATATTTATGTTCCAATGCACACAACAAGTGTTGTTTTTTTTTAAATAATTATGTGGGACTAAAACGGGCCCCACCCATATTACATCATCACCACGAAGTGGTATTGGCATTACAACACAACTTGCATTCTTGTATTACATAATCACCACCAAGTGGTATTGGTAAAACAACACAGCTTGGATACCCATATTACATCATCACCACCAAGTGGTATTGGTATTACAACACAACTTGAATATTATCCATGCGTCCCTTATCAAAACTCAAACTTGGATCTCCTCCTTGATGTACTTCATAACATTTTTCAAAAAAATCAAAACTTCACCTCTACTGTCTATTACAACCTTCATAATACCAAAACTCTACCTCTACTTCACAATACTAAAAATCTACAAATTTGTCTGAATTGTTAATTTTCTTCATAATTTATATTACCACAAAAATTCCTCTATAAAAAAATCAACCTCCATTAACTCATGTCTTCAACAATGATAAATAGGAAAATAACCTTCCATGTCGCATAAATATTCAATAAAAAAAATAAATTTGATACAGGAGGAGATCGAGGCATAGAGTTATGACGTGGATGAGCATTGCCATGGCTATTTCTCCCTCTGACGTCTCCATCCATGCAGACTGTAGCAATAAAGCAACTGCATGTAGCACAAAAGGTAACACAATAGTTAGGACATCGGTATTGACATTAATCCAATTCCC
Source organism: Wollemia nobilis (assembly GCA_028583015.1). Classification (NCBI taxonomy): domain Eukaryota; kingdom Viridiplantae; phylum Streptophyta; class Pinopsida; order Araucariales; family Araucariaceae; genus Wollemia; species Wollemia nobilis. The sequence goes on along the minus strand of JAQPPZ010000523.1, from coordinate 2,556,869 downwards.
CTTCCAAACCCTAGGTACAATACTATCTATAGCTCCACCACAAGAGGTATAAACATACAACATGAACAACATCCATGCCAAGCCATCATCATCAGGCATGTAACCCTAATTGGACATGTTTTTAAAGTCAGATTTCCCTTTTATTTGAACCATTTCTAAGTTTCACCACCTTGAGAAAGCCCCTACAAGGGGGCACCCTACATCCATTGCCCGATCATCAGGTAACGACTCATCCTCGTCATTGTAGCAGCTCAGGTAGACCATCCTGGTCTCAAAAATTGTTGGTTAATCCTTCTATTTTATTATTTTTATTGATGACCATACAAGAAAAACTTAGGTATATTATTTGAAGAATAAGAATAATTCTTTTGAAACATTTGAGAGTTTCAAATTCATAGTAGAGAATGAAACCATAAATAACATATGATTAGTTTTCCTTAAAAGGCTAACCAATCATTAAAAAAAATGTGGGTTCGTTCCACCATGATCGCCATTTATGTGAAAGAGGAAATTCACTATAACAATTTAATTAAACAAAATGGAAACTTTTGATATTGCATTAATATACTTTGTTTGATACAAATCAGTCTTTTCGATTACAATACACCTCCCAAAAGGGAGGGTTTTCTTTGCAAATGAGTTTTATGGTGCCACAAATCACTTCCTTTGTCACACAAAAAATTATGGGAGGGTTTTGAAGTCTTGTTGCTTGACCTCCTGAGCCTCTATGCAAATCCCAATACCTACACACAATCCCACAATAAAGCATCAATAACATCTATTGAGCCCACCAAAGTTAGATCCTGATTCATAAAAGTGCAAAGCAAATGAAACTAAATCTAATGCAGTTTTAACTAGATCTAATGCATTTCTAACTAAATCTAATATAGTTTTAATGCATTTCTAATCAAATCTAATGCAATTTTAATGCAATTCTAATTAAATCTAATATTTTTATTATGCAATTTTAATAAAATTTAATATAGTTTTAATGTAGTTCTAATTAAATCTAATTAAAATCTAACTTAGTTTTAATGCAGTTCTAATAAATTCTAATTAAAATCTAATGCAATTCTAATTAAATCTAATACAATTTTAATGCAATTATAATTAAATCTAATTAAATATAACGCAGTTCTAATTAAATCTAATAAAATTAAATGCAGTTCTAATGCAATTCTGTGTAACCACCTGGGGTGGTTGGCTCTGTGTTTTGGCAAAGGTTTCAAACTCAAATTTGGGCCTTTTTAGAAGTGTCTCCGGGATTTTGGTGAAGATTTCATGTTGTTTGATTGGGAGATGGACACAACTACAAAATGAAGATTACCACACATTCCAAATATACTCCATGATTGATGTCCTTAAGCTCTCTGAATAAGGTACTTGCATTCATAAATTAAAATATCCACAAGGGGGGCCAAATGAAATTTGGGTAAAGCTTCGGCAGTGTTTTTGTGCGCTCTCCCCTAAAATAATGAAATGAGAGCATATTTATAATATTTCCCAAAGGTGAGGGGAGTGATGAGGATGAGGGAGCATGATAGACAAGTTGCATGGGTGAGAAAATGGGGGGAATCTTGAATTCCCCACTTGGCTACTTGGATGGACAAATGTACAACATTCTCTATTTGGGCTATGACACCCTTGATGTATTATGATGTGCCTCACTAATACCCTTTTTGTGGAGAGATTCCTCACCCACCAAAATGATATTTCTCATCAATGTGCTTGGGTGGAGGGAATCCTCACCCAAATGCATTAAATGAGCTTGGAATGTGGAGGAAAGAGGGGAAATAAATATCAACTGGAGTTAGGTGAACTAGAGTTAAAATAGCGGAGTGGTCTCATGATGACCATGTTAGGCGTAGAAATGGGTTTAGGTAGGTCAAAGGGGCTAGAATAGTCAACATTACTAATTTATAAGGTTGCAATATCTTAATTAAAATAATTGTACACGTTATTAAATATTAATATTAACCATTGCAAATGTGACATTTTTTAGGTGTCTACACAAAACATTAAGGTATTGTTCTAAGAAATTCAATCAATTTTATAACGAGCATGGGATAAGAATATAGTTTACAACAACTAATATACCTCAATAAAATGGAGTGGCAAAAAGGAATAAAAGGATAATCATGGAGATGGAAGTAAGCATGGTACTAGCAAAATGTTCGGGCAATCATTTGTGGGTTGAAACACTTACAACAATAACTCACATCCTCATTAGAAGTCCTGGTAAAGTTTCATAAAAAATTTGATTTATGGGTTGTTAAGTTTTTATCCTTGGGTAGAAAAATCTATATTGCTAGGAAGGTATTAATAGCTTCCCATGTTTACTATTTTTTGCTTGGATAACTTCGAAAAATATCTATTAAAGGCTCACTTTAGATCATACACTAGCATTTGTGGTCTAAAAGAAATGGCACAATGGCATGGAGGATGCCTCCTAGAAATTCTATACAATGCTTAAAGATAAAGGAGATAAAGCACCCATTGCTAATTGGATAGCCAAATCGCTTTATGGTGAGGAATAATGAAAAATCTTATTCTTATAGAATTAGCAAGACCACCTTCAAAGGTAAATGGTAAGCCATACCTAGGGAAAACAATGTCTTAAATGCTAACTAATTTTAACTTAAAGCATTCTTACCTCGAAGAAGGATTTTGTCTACATGGGACAAAGTAACTCCTAAATTATCTTAGAAATATGACACTCTTTGGCATGGACTCAACATGAGCAAATCTAGTCTATGGTGGAACAAAGTAGTTTAGTTTGATCAAAAGCCTCTAGCGTTGCATCCCAATCTTAAAAGACCTCATATTGCTAAAAGGGGCTAAATTTAGTTGTTGATATCTAGAACCCCTCTGCTTGTGCTTTGATCTCTTAAGCCCTACCCAAAGTAGCTCATAATTTACCTTCTTATCTCAAGATTGTTTTTTATTGTGTTTGTTCACTCATCCTTAATGAAGTTATCATCAAGTTAAAAACTTATATTATGAGTATTCTTTGTGATTGGCATTGGCCCAATGGTAATTTGGTCCAAGATTTTAAATCTTGTCTAATCTATCCTCAGTTTTCTTTCTCCATTCCCTCTCTCTTCTAGATTGAATTCAAAGTGTAAGTCTTTTTCTTTGAAAGCAAATAGGTTAACCTTGCAATAAAAATCTGGAAAACCAAAGTAGAAGATAAGTCATAAATGATAGGTTAGAGGCTTCTTCACTTCAAGTTGGCTACTTCTGTTATTTAAACTCCTCTAATAGGTTGTTCACCATGTCATGTTTTTGGTCTTAATGAGGAAATGCATTCACACTTGTTCTAGTTTTCTTCCTTTGTCCAAAAGGCTTGGCCCATTTTAGGATCAAATTTCCCCTCCCTTTAGGTCACATTGAAGATTACTCTTTTCAGTAAATTTATTAAGAAAGATGACAACTCTTTTTAAAAAGCCTGTATACTAATAACCCAAAAACATATATAGAAGCAAAAATGCAAAAGAGTGTATACATGTTTGACTCTCTTTAAGGTATTTTTAGTCAAACTTACTATTAGATCTATTGTTGTAGATAGGAATATCCATAGCTATTTACAAATATCTCTAATCTAAATATCATGGAAATGGAGAAGCTAGAATACTTACACCACTAGATGCATTAACACATACATAATAAATTTTAAACCAAATATTAAACAACAAAACAATTAATTCAGATTTCAACAACAATTACATCGTACTAGCAGATAAAAACATTGATTAGAAGACTTATGCAGTTATAATATTAATAAAAAAAACTAGTTATCCTTCCTTTTCATGGACATGGTCACAACAATAAATTGTTTTACAATGATATTTAGCTATACTTGTAATGTTTCTTCTTTTGACTTAGTCCACCTAATTTTTGATCTTTTTGTTGGTGGATGAAAATCAATAAATAATATATATTTTCCTTTTATGAAGGAAAAAAAAATCTTGTGGTCTTAATAAGGACGAGGTTAACTGTAAAGCATGTGCGCTCCACATTATACTCCAATCGCCTTGCGAGAACGAACTGCCTTTTTAATCCAATCAAGTGGTTTGATTTTTTCGAACCGCCTCTTTGATCCAATCAAGTGGTTTTGTTTGTTAAGATTAAATTAAAAAATATGAATTTTTGAAAAGGTTTGAATTTCGTATGAATCTAATTTTTTTAAATTGAAAATAATACATATCACTAATAATAACAAAAATAATTTAATGTTATTTTAATAAATAACTTCGAGATATGTCTTAAAATAGCCGTACGTGGAATCTATGAGTATACTCAACCTTTTTTTAGCATAAATCCGGCTAGCAATTTGATATGGGCTGATTTCCAGAGAGGATCTCCATTCAATTTGTGGTTGGTGGTGCGATGTGATGTCACTTGTTTCTGGCATCATTCTCCTTTGAATCGGCTCTGCCTCCGCTTAATTGGAACAGGTATTTACGAACCGACAGGAACTCAACTAACCCCTTTGACGTGACGATGTTAGGTTTAAATCCAATTTAAGAAGGCAATGAGGAAATGCCAATTTAGTAAATTGGAGGAAAAAATTTATAATCTTATTTTTACATAAAAATGAAATTTATATATTTAATTTATATTTTTTTTATTGTTACATTCAAAAAAAAACTTTTGAATAAAAGAAAGTTAATATACTGAAAATTCAACCCCAAAAAACTCACCAACCAATACCTACCAACTCACTTGTGCAATCTTCATCGCTTATCAAACAAAATTAATATTTTTCTTAAATTGAAAGATTTTGACCAATTCCTCCTACAACTACTCCACACGCCTACCCCACACGCTGGGAACGAAATGGCGGCCCCAGGTTAGCACTTCAGCATGCGAAAGAGACAACAGTCAAGATAGCCCAGGACTGCCTATGAAAGCCCCAGTTCCACCCAAGAACCGGAACAGAGAATCTGTATATTAATGAAAAACAAAAAAAAATTAATATAATAATTTAAATTATAATTATTATTTTTTTGTTTTTTGATTTGGTAAGTGTGTTCTTCCAATCAAGCAAGAGCCATGTTTATCAACAGCCACTACACACTCACCTAGGTCGCGGTTTGAATCTTGAACCTCCCGAAGAAATGTCAGAGTATGACCGTTGCATTGTCCCCCTGAATTTTTTATTATTTTGGATTCGGTAGTGTGAGAAACTTCCACGACAACCGATGCTTAAGGCTGAGCATTTTCATCCCAACCATGATCCCTCGTAAGGTCGAGAGTTAACTTATCAAAGGGATTAACACACCCACCCCCTCACCCACATCATCTCCCGAAGAAGAGCCAGAGAGTTCAAAAAAAAAAAATTGATACATAGAGGAATTGGCAACCGTCTTTCCTTTTTGAATAACTGGTCATAGGGTCAGTCACGTGTATACTACGAAAACATGCGTTACGCATCAAAACCCGAAAGTCGTCATTCCACGCACAAAGATTTGCAAGGGACAAGTCTGGGTTCTTAAGGAGACGACGCTTCGGCAAACCTAAAGTTGATGGAAATGCAGTGTAAATGGTGACCGGGGTGAGGTTAAGTTGGAATATGGGAGGATTTCGGAATCCCTCGACTAATCGCCCACCAACTTTAAGGATGTGTTCTCTGTCTCCTGTTTTTATATACACATTCTTGAATTACTTCACTTCATTGTTGATGCAAGCACAGGCTATGAGAAACAAAACAGAGGGTTTATACCCTGCTGCTAATCACACAGAGTACACAACATACCAACAAGGCACAAAAAAATACTAGAATTTTTGTATTAATTCAAAGGGCATCATACAACATACAATCTTTGATTCTTCATGTATTCCCTCTCTCACTATAAGCTTCGGTGGTCTTCTGTCTCTCCTCTTGCTGTTGCTCTATCTCATATATATACTTATTTATTATTATTTTTTTTTTACTTCCTCTAGAAGCTTCTTTTTGCTTTTCTCTATATTTCTATATTCTTCCGGAAACTTCTTTTTGCTTTTCTCTATAGTTCTATATTCTTTCGAAAACTTTTTATTTTTTTTTTTTTTCTATAGTTCTATATTCTTCCGAAAACTTCCCCTTTTAAAGCTCCTGCGTCATTCTCCCGGGGTAAGAAAAGTTTTAGCATGAGCTCCTGCTCATGCCAAGGCTTGATATTCTTCAACTGTGTGCCCAAACTTTGCCAGTTCAGCTGGTTTCATCCATGTTGCATCCTCTAATGGCCTGTTACTCCACTTAACCAAATATTCAAAATATTCTCTTTTCCTGGTCTTCCTGTACACTCTTTTATCTATTATGTCTTCGATTGTTTCCTCTTGTTGTTTAGGCATCTGCTGCTCCCAATGGACCTTTTCAGCTTGCTCTATGTGGTCATCCTCTGTAGCTAAGTTTGGATAAGCATACAAATCCACAACATTGAAGATTGGAGAAATCCCAATTCCATCCGACAATTCTATCTCATAAGCATTATCCTCAAATTTCTTCAGCACTCTACACGACCCAATTTTCTTTGACTTCAACTTATTATATTCCCCCTTCGAAAACCTTTCCTTCCTGAGGTAAGCATATACCACATCTCCAACCTGAAAACTGACTTCTCTTCTTTTCAAATCTGCATGTTGTTTGTACTTTTCGGTACTTATTTGCAGCCTCTTTCTTACCTCATTCTGCATCTCATGTATTGCCTCCGCAAACTCCTCAACATCAACACTCCTCTTATTCAAATCTGCTATATCCCTCAATTCACAAACTCCTCTGGGGCTATATCCATACACAATCTGAAATGGTGTTTTCTCGGTGCTCCTGTTTATTGAATCATTGTATGCAAACTCAGCCTGTGCTAATGCCAAATCCCACTATTTCGGTTTGTCACTTGCAAGACACCTCAATAGATTTCCCAAACTCCTATTGACAACCTTCGTTTGCCCATCCGTCTGAGGGTGATAAGCTGAACTAAAACTCAGCTTTGTTCCCAATTTCTTCCACAATGTTCTCCAGAAGTGACTTACAAATTTAGTATCTCTATCCGAAATAATGCTTAATGGCAACCCGTGCAATCTCACTACTTCTTTGAAGAATAAATCAGCTATATGTGTGGCATCATTACATTTTCTACAAGCCACAAAATGCGCCATTTTTCTAAATCTATCAACAACAACAAAGATGGAGTCCATACCTTTCGTTGTCCTAGGCAATCCAAGCACAAAATCCATACTTATAGCTTCCCATGGCTTTTTTGGAATAGGCAATGGCTTGTACAACCCTGTATTTTGACTCCTTCCTTTTGCATGTTGGCATATCCTGCATCCTTGTACATATCTCTTCACATCGGCTGTCATCTTAGGCCAATAATAATCTTCACTCAGCTTGGCCAATGTTTTATCTATGCCAAAATGACCAGCAAGTCCTCCGCCATGCTTTTCTTTCAATAAATTCTCCCTCATCGAACTCTGCGGTATACATAGTTGCTTCCCTTTGAACAACAGTCCTTCCTGGATAAAATAATCCAGCCACGGTGTCCTATCCTCCGCTAGAGGATTCTCACATGCCTTCCATGCCCTCATGAAATCCGGATCAGTCTTATACAAATATTTGATTGCATCAAATCCAATCACTTCTAAGCTCATTTCAGTCATCAAAAGACTCCTTCTACTCAATGCATCAACTACCTTATTTGACTTTCCGCTCCTATGCTTCAACACAAAAGTGAAATTTTGCATGTACTCAACCCATTTTAAATGCCTCTGATTCAACTTACCTTGGTTGTTTATATATTGTAGCGCTTGATGATCTGTGTATAAAACAAATTCTTTGGGCAACAAATAGTGCCTCCATTTCTTCAATGCTTGGATGATAGCATAAAACTCTTGATCATATACCGAATACTTCCGCTTGGCTTCATTTAACTTCTCACTGAAATAAGCTATAGGTCTGCCTTCTTGACTTAAAACACCTCCAATAGTTGTACCACTTGCATCACAATCTACTTGAAATACTTTATTAAAATCTGGTAAAGCCAATATAGGTTGCTCCGTAATCCTTCTCTTCAAATGCTGGAAACTTCTTTCCGCTTCAGCTGTCCAAACAAATTGTTTTCCTCCCTTAAAAGTTTTCGTAATAGGTGCACATACTCCACTGAAATTTCTTATAAACTTCCTGTAAAAACTAGCCAAACCATGGAAACTTCTAGCTTCAAATGTACTCCTCGGTGAAGGCCAATCTGCAATCACTTTCACCTTTTTTGGATCCATTTTCAGTCCATCCTTCGATATCACAAAACCCAAATAAACCAGCTCCTCCTTCATGAAGCTACATTTTTCTAAATTTATCAATAATTTTTCCTGCCTCAACTTATCTAACACCATCCTAACATGCTCCAAATGCTCCTCTTTAGTCTTGCTGAAAATCAAAATATCATCCAAATAGACAATTACAAATTTACCTGTGAATGGCTTTAGGACCTCATTCATCAATCTCATAAATGTGTTGGGTGCATTTGTCAATCCGAAAGGCATGACCAACCACTCGTACAATCCATCATTGGTCTTGAATGTGGTTTTCCATTCATCCCCTTCTCTAATTCTGATCTGATGATATCCGCTCTTCAGATCAATCTTCGTAAAGTACCGAGCTCCACCCAAACAGTCCATAAGATCATCCATTCTCGGTAATGGGAACCTGTACTTAATTGTTATTTTATTGATTGCCCTTGAATCCGTACACATTCTCCATTTTCCATCCTTCTTCGATGCAAGTACGATTGGTACTACACATGGACTCAAACTCTCTCTTATCAAACCTCTATCTAGCAACTCCTGTACTTGTCTTCGTATTTCTTCATTTTCCTGTGGCATCAACCTGTATGCAACCTTGTTAGGTAGGCTTGAACCCGAAATTAGGTCCATATGATGGTTGATCTTCCTCATAGGTGGCAATCCACTTGGCAAATATTCTGACATAACATCCACATACTTCTCCAACAATTTTTTGATCTCTTCCAGATATTCTTCCTTCCTTTTCTCACCCTTTACATCTGTTGGTTTAGCTACCACAACCAAACACATCCCTTCATTTTCCTTTATCTGTAGAAATTCCTTTCCTGTTATCAACATTACCTTGTGTTCCTGTTCCACCTCTTCCTGATTATCCTACAATGACTTCAACTTAAATTTTGTTCCATCCTTCCATATGGTGCAAGTATTTTCTCTCCCATCATGGACAACATGCCTATCATACTGCCAAGGCCTTCCAAGCAACAAGTGGCAAGCATCCATAGGCATAATATCACATAAAACTTCATCATAATAATTACCAATCTTAAAACTCACCAGACATTGTTCTTTGACTACCAATTGGTGCCCCTTTTGCAGCCATGCCACCTTGTAGGGTGTAGGATGAGGCATCCTCTTCAATCCTAGCTTGGTCACCATCTCCTCGGACACAAGATTATCCGTACTATCGCTGTCCATGATCACTTTGCAACATTTTCCCCTGCCTTGCATATTGTTCGAAATAAATTTCTCCTTTGTGAGGGTTCAACTTCCTTTTCTATTGGTGGTTTCATTAAAATCCACCTCATGACTAATGATTCTCCGTGCTCCGGTGATGTACACTACGACCTACCTTCATGCTTCTCCTCATATGCAATATGAGCCTTGCCCTCAGGTGCTCTTTGACTAGTTGTAGGTGCATTTTTAGGACACTCAAATGACCTATGCCCAACAAACCGATTGCATCTAAAACATTTTCCTCTAAAGCTTCCACCTTGTCCTCTGTTATGAGACCCTCTATTATAAGACTCTCTTCCTCTAGCTGAATATCCACCTCTTGTACCGGCATCTTGATAATGTGCATGGTTGGTTCCTTCATCCCTTGCCTAAAATTTTTGACTGTTGCCTTCCTCTCTTGGTTGGGATCTCTGGCTGTCTCCTCCTTGAGCTCTTCCTCTCATTAATTTACCTCTTCCTCTAGAGCTACTCTGCATTTTCCTCGCTAATTTCTCCTCCGCCTTCAACGCATACTGGTATGCAATTTCTACGGACTTAATGTCCATTAAGTTGATTTCATCCTGAATGTTATACCACAATCCATTAATGTACCTAGCCACTTTTTCTGGTTCTGAGTCATCATGACCAGCTCTTATGGATAATTTATAAAACTCCTCCATGTAATCTTGGACACTCATCTCTTTTTGCCTCAAATTTTGTAGTTTTCGGAATAGACCCACCTGGTAATCAGCAGGCATGAACTTGACTTTCATCCTGGACACCATCTTATCCCAATTTTTAATTTTCTCCTTTCCTTTCCTTTGCCTTTCAGCCTGAATGCTATTCCACCACAACAACGCATGACCTTTCAGCCTTGAACTTGCATATTTTACTTTTTTGTTATCTTCTACCGATTCCAAGTCAAAATACCTATCCATTTCACTGATCCAGTCAATTAATTTGTCAGGGTCAAGACTTCCTTCATAGCTAGGGACCTCAACGCGGGGTTTACCTCCAATTTTTGCTATGGCCCGAATTAATATTTCACTGACATTATCTAATTGCTCTCCTTGGACTTCCTCAAATTCTGATTCCTCATCACTTTCCTCTGCAACAGGTGTTCCTCTACGTTGTGCCACCTCAATAGCATCTAATCTGGCTGTGAAAGTTCTCACCATTTCATTCAATTCTTCTCTTCCTAGTGCCCTTCTTCTGACTCTGCCCCACTGCGCCATACTGCTGCAATGTTTTCTTCTCCTTTCAACTTCACCCGTAAGTGTCTTTTTTTGCCACTTACCCAATCAATTTCTCTCACTGCCCTCACCTTGGTCTTTTTCACCCAAGTCTATTGGTTACAGTTTCTCTCTACAAGACCAACCTGGCTCTGATACCAAACTGATGCAAGCACAAGCTATGAGAAACAAAACAGAGGGTTTATACCCTGCTGCTAATCACACAAAGTACACAACATACCAACAAGGCACAAAAAAATACTAGAATTTTTGTATTAATTCAAAGGGCATCATACAACATACAATCTTTGATTCTTCATGTATTCCCTCTCTCACTATAGGCTTCGGTGGTCTTCTATCTCTCCTCTTGTTGCTGCTCTATCTCATATATATATATATATATATATTATTTTTTTACTTCCTCTAGAAGCTTCTTTTTGCTTTTCTCTATATTTCTATATTCTTCCTGAAACTTCTTTTTGCTTTTCTCTATAGTTCTATATTCTTCGTTAAACTTCTTTAGCTTTTCTCTATAGTTCTATATTTTTCGTTAAACTTCCTTTCGCTTTTCTCTTTAGTTCTATATTCTCCCCTTTTAAAGCTCCTGCGTCACTGTTCGGCCCAGCAGGCAGACAGCCAGAAAAGCATATGGACGCTTTCTGTTGGGGTGGTGCTTTGAACGAAGGAGGGAGAGAGGGAGGGTTTAAATTCTTCGGAGCAATGGAGCGCGCGAGGCGGCTTGCTAGCAGCGCTCTGCTCAGCCGCAATTTTACAGCATTCGAGATCACAGCGCTGCCTCCACCAACTCCGCCGCTTCTCCCCTCCGCGGGTGTCCTCTGCAGAGAGCCGCGTCTACCCCGCTTCGGCTTGAGACAGATCTCGGTGGATGCGCTGCGCCCGGGCGACACGTTCCCGCGGCAGCACAACGGCGCATGCCCGGAGGAGCAGAGGTCGATGGCGATCGCCTGCGGCTTCCCCTCGCTGGACTCCCTCATCGACGCCACCGTCCCGCGGTCGATCCGCACCGCGCCGCTCCGCCTCTCCTCCTTCGACGGCGGCCTTACCGAATCCCAGCTGATCCTGCACATGAAATCCCTCGCGGCCAAGAACAAGGTGTTCAAGTCCTTCGTAGGCATGGGGTACTACGACACCCACGTCCCCGCCGTTATCCTCCGCAACATTACGGAGAACCCCGGGCGGTACACCCAGTACACCCAGCCTGAGATCGCCCAGGGGAGGCTTAACCTTTGACCTAAATGTAACATCCATTAAGGTTAAATATCAATCAAATCATTGGGAGGCTTAACCTTTGACCTAAATGTAACATCCATTAAGGTTAAATATCAATCAAAACATTGGGAGGCTTAACCTTTGACCTAAATGTAACATCCATTAAGGTTAAATATCAATCAAAACATTGGGATCGCCCAGGGGAGGCTTAACCTTTAACCTAAATGTAACATCCATTAAGGTTAAATATCAATCAAAACATTGGTATCAATGAATGTTACTTTTTAAGGTTTGAGTTCTCATTTTCTTTCCTAAAGTTTAGATCGTGGAGTAAGTGAGTTTGTAAGTTTGTAAAGGGGTGAGTGTGTTTATTAAAAAAATATATATAAAATTAAACACATGTAAAACTACAAAAAAGGATATGAATTTTTTAATCATAAAACAAATTTTAAAATGAACAAAAAGAACATATTATAATAAAAATTATATTATATCAAAATATTATACCAAATGTTATTTATAAGATTAAATGACCAAGGTTATTATAATTCACTGAAAAGATTATAGTTCACTTAGGTTAATTACTAAAATAAACAAAGAAAAATAAAAAGATGAGAAAACACAATATATAATTTTAAATTTAAAACAATTTAATAAAAAAAAGTGTAGAAAAAATTCAAAACAAAAGAGGTAGAAGAGATTAAAGTTGTTTTAGATAAATTATCGTCATTTTTGTTTGTGGGTATTTTTGTTTGTGGGTTTAGTGAATTGGTAAGTTGGGGCGTTTACCGAGAGTGAGGAGACGTAGGTTCCAATCCTACGGCAATCCCTTCATACCACGTGTTGAACCAAATTGACGGTGCGAACCCTATGTAGATGTGTTTACAGAGAAGCAAAGTGATAGTTCATGCCGAAGCCCCCGCCGACTTATTATAAGAATCTGGGCAACAGGGTTCCGGATGTGTTGACAGAGAAGCAGATGGAGGAGTGCGAGGAATATGGGATTTTGGTTGATGGGGACGATCAGGGAGTCCTCTTGCAGATTTTCACAAAGCCTCTTGGAGATAGGTACGCATTTTTTTTTTACTAGCTAATTGATTTTGATTTTAGCAGTTTTCAGAAAAATAAAAATTGTGAATGTGGGTTTCTATGCCGGAGCATGCCCCTATTAGTTTGTTTTCCATTGGATTCCTGAGTTAGTGTGGGATTTCGATTTGATTTGGTTTGTTGATTGTGTTTTGGATATTGGTTTTATAAATCCTGGGGATGTAGTGTGACCGCGCTGGAATTATAAATGTGTGTACAGGCCTACTATCTTTATTGAGATAATTCAACGGCTGGGCTGTATGATGACTGACTAAAACGGGAAATCAAAAGGGTGGGTGCGGAGTATTCGGCAAAGGCAATTTCTCAGAGCTGTTCAAATCCATTGAGGAATACGAGAAAACACTTGAAGGAAGATCCCAGGCTTCCATCTCGGCCTAGGCTTTGATGGAGTATATGTATTTCCTTTCTTTGCTCTCAACTTTGGAGTTACGAAATGGCTATGCGATGTAGTTCTTCCATGAAATCTAGCAGGAGTTGCAGAAAACATACACAATATTGTTATGCAATTTGCTTTTTAACTGTTTGTGTTAATGTGGGAATCGAAAACTGTACTTCAAATTGTACGGAAGTCGATGCAAGATCTTGTGTTAATGGTTATAACAAAGTGAAATTTTTAACATCATACAACTATCTAATTATATTTGAATCATACATATAAGTTTAGATCCTGTTATAGAAAACATGTCATGTTGCAAGTTAAAATGTCTACACCATATAAGAGCCAAAAAGACACTAATGCATATTGAGTTGGATTATCCTATAAAAAGTAAAAATGATGGAAACTCTTTCTTATATAAGCCACTGTAAGGTGTATTAAAAACATCAACATAATAATGAGTAAAGCATACAACAAAATTATAAACAATAACCATGTATGGGAAGGCAAAATCTTTCTCTCAACCAAGAGGTTCCTCAATAGTTCGGTCCTCAGATTCAAGCTCATCTTCTCAAAGATGTTGATGATTTCGTCCTTGACAACTTAATATATATGAGCATTTTTTCACTTACATGGTCCTTCCAAGATAGCTTATTAAGCTATATTATGCAAATACGAAGAATTTGCTTTCAACTTTAACATATATCATTTCTTTGTAACATTTATAGCATAGAAGAAGAAAATACTTTTAAGTTTTCTATTTGCAACTTTAAGCTCTTCTATTCCTTTGTGAGATTCACAAATTGTCAAAACGTTCTTAGATTTACAATGTTTTTTTCCTTGGTAATATTTACAAGTTTTTGCATTACAATTTCATGAGAATATATATATGAAGAGTAATATTAGAGTAGAATCTCTAAATATTAACATCAAATCCCATTTTAGTGTCATTAAACCATGAATAATACCTAATTATCCAAACATCTATAAGTGTATGCATTATCATTTTACTCATGAATAGCGCTAAGAGCAAATTTTCAAAAAACACCCCAAGGAGCATGGCTTTAGTTAAAAAAACTAAAAATACTTCCAAAATGACTTAGCAATTGTATAGGACCATAATAGATGTTATAGGTTCAAGCATCTAGCTCTATCAAACAAATTAAGCTTAGCTCCTAAGGCTCTAGAAAGCAACTTTTGTTACAACAATATTCACATGCAAAGGCGAAATGATGGATCTAAGTAATTATGTAAATTGAGATAGCTTAGTTCCCTTCAAGATCTTCCTATACCTACATTTTCATCTATTATTATGAGAGGTGTAAAATGAGGTAATAGAAGTCTATAAATAGTTTTTCAAAGGAAATTTAAGCAAAGAAATTTTATTTACACACCACTAATCTTCTAAATAAACTGTAGTGGAGCGTTTTCTTTTCTAAACCCAATTTTATTCATGGTAATATTCCATGGCCATTTTTTATTGAAAACATCCCACATGTCTATGAAACTCGCACCCTTTCTCAAACAAAGATTTAACTCTCAACCCTTAGGTAACTACTATAGGTTTGGCATCATAGAAAATCAATTATTTCCATGTTATGAATGAAGTTAAAAAACTCAAACGATGAAAAATACTTATATCAATCCCCTATGATAGCTTTTTAAAACCTATTTTCTAAGAATGTTAAGCACCTTGAAAAAGAAGGGAAGCCTTCAACTTGAAATGAGAGTCCTTTAATGGATTATCTCTAAAACTCATAACCCTCTAGGTCTAGTTGATGTAGTTATATTTGTAGTGTAATTACATCCAAAGGGATACACTACATAGAGAAAAAGTGAAATGGGGGCACATTTACACCTAAGAAATGGATTGCACTTACACCTACAAGACTTACTTGAAATAAATTACTTTCCTCCAAAATATGTGTTAAAACACTGTATATTAATGTGGAAATAAATTTATTATAAAATGGAAAATAAATCTCATATATGTAGTTGAACATAACTTAAAATTATAGTGGTATTCTTCTCATGATGCTATATAAATGGTGTTACATAAAGTGTTGTTTCCACCTATCAACACTAACAAAAATATTTTAGAAGATTCTAAAACATATATATATTAGAAGATTACTTTCATTACAAGCAGATACAATTAAAATTAGTTATTTATATATTTTAGAGGATTACTTTCATTACATGTGAGCTTGATATTAAAATGGCTCAATACATTACATTACAAAGCTTGTTTTGGGGAAGCATGCCCTTACCCTTACAAAGTTTTATTTCCAAAACTTGAAAACCATATTGAAACTCTACCATATGTTATATTCATCTTCTATCACTTTTTCATATGTCTAATATTTTTTTTTAGTTGGATAATAAGGGGTTGTACTCGGGTCCCCACCCTTGACAAATTACAACTCTCTTTTTTAGAGCTTGAGAGTTTATAAATAAATACACTTCTCATTTCAATTAAGATGCTATAGCTAGAAATCTATATCATTTTACATAAAATGTTTGAATTCTTAATTTTCATTTTCTGGATCTTTTCAATTTTTTGTATGAATACAATTATTTCATAATTTAGCATCTTTCTTGAAATTTTCCTATAGCAGCCTTCACAATGCCAAAATTTCACCTCTATTATCTATGCCTTGCATCTTTAGTAGAGTAATATTTCCAAACTATCGCACTATCATAGTCTGCTTTACCAACCGGATTGCTAGTTTCCTTCCTGAAACACAAGTGCAACCACAAATATTATAATAAATAGTCTAAATGAAAACACATTATTGTTACAAAATAAAGTAGATATTACCAATGGAAAACATTAAAGTAAATCGTAATAATTAATTTAATTAGGCAATCAATATTGTATTGTCAGTTTCAACTAAACTTACTACTTCCTCTAACCATGGAAAGGAGAATTTAACTTCATGATCCTCAATCAAAACCCCTCTATTGGCTAGCTTATCTGCACAATTGTTCCCTTCCCTTAATATATGTGTAAACCTGATTTCTTCAAACTCTTTAGCAAGATCTTGAATTTCCACAATTATCTCTTGTATGTTCCGTGGAGCTTTTGCTTTCCTCAAAATTGCATTTATTACTATGATAGAATCACCTTCCATCCATACTCTATTACACTTCATTTGTTTACATATTTTTAACCCTTATAAAGCTACCCAAGCTTCAACTTTATTATTTGTCTTAAATCCATTATTGAAAGCATAATGAGATAAAATATCTCCCCTATTATTTCTAATTATTCCTCCTCTTGTTGGTCCTAGATTTCCTTTAGATGCTCTATAAAAATTCAATTTAACCCACTCCACATCTGGTGTATTTCACATTATATTCTTTATCTTCTTTTTTCTTCTCTTGTACAACATCATAATTCCATTTAATGACTTGACTCCATCTATCAAGGCTCTCTGCTTCTAGATTAGGGATTGGGTGAGTTGATAGGGTTGGTTTAGACTCCTCTATGGCTGAAAATATCTTTTTCATTACCTCTAAACTGCTTTCCTTTCCTTTAAATATTCTTCTATTCCTTTCTAGCCATATAGTCTAAAGTATTGTATCTTTTGATATATCCCATATTGTTTGTAAAGCCTCACTTTTGTAAGTGTTCTGTCATTGCTTTAACCAATCTTCAATTCTACTATTCATCATCATGCCTTTACCAAACATATTAAGAATCCATTGTCATAGGTTCTAGACTATTGAGCAATGTCCCAAGAGATTGTCTATACCCTCCTCATTTTACAAAAAACACATTGAGAGGGGCCATGAAAACCCCTTTTCATAAGGTTATCCCAGGATAAAAAAATTCTATGACCTAGCCAAACAAACATTTTGACTTTAGGAATGCTTGGGCTATCTCAAATATCTCTCCATATTCTAGTGACATTATTATTTTGTTGGTGTTGTACATAATATCCACTTCTTGTTGTGTATTCTCCTGAGCTATTCAACTCCCAAATCAATTTATTCTTGGCTCTCCTTGGAATAATCACAGTCGTTATATTTCTACTCAATTGCCTGCTAGCATCAATATCTTGTATACTTGTAAAACAATATTTTTTCCATTTGTATATTCCTTCCTGATCTTTGTACAAAATGTTTGAAACTCTATCACCATATTTATCTTGAAGCAAACCCATTGAAGGTTTCAAAATTGGATCTAAATTGAGTGGTTTTTTTATCACACCAAGTATCCATCCAAATAGAAATTTTTTCTCTAGTTCCCACCACCCATCTTAAACCTTTAATCATAAGATCAATAGATTTTTTTAAACCATTCCAAAGAGCAGAACCATTTGGTAGAGAAAATACAATAAATATTAAACTTGGGTCATTGGGATCAACATACTTAGAAGAATTTTTACCCATTGTCTTTGACTCTCTTTGTATAACCTCCAAATTATTTTTCCCGTGAGTGTTAGGTTTGCATTTGTAATAACTCTTAAACCAAGACCTCCCCTAGTTTTATCATCACATAACTTGCTCCATTTCACCAAAGGAAATTTCTTTTTATCATGTACACCTGACCATAAAAAGGATCACATAATAAAGATTAATTTTTTTCAATTTATTTTGGCATAGAATACAATGACATATAATATGTTGGAATGACTTGTAACACTGACTTAATTAACTGCACTCTTCCTACTAATGATAACCCTCTACCTTTCCAAGTTGGAAGTTTATTATGAACTTTACTAATAACTGGATTCCATAAATCTATCTTCATTCTTCCCTCAAATAAAGGCATCCCTAGATAAGTTATTGGTAAATTTGCCTCATCCATTTGAAGTTTGATATTAGTAGGAGTGTTAAGAAAGTAAATTTTGGATTTAGTCCTATAAATTTTTTTCCCTGGAGCTCTTTCATACTCTTTTAAAAATTTATTCAAAGCTCTGACCTCATTTATCCTTTCCCTTTCAAAAGGGTTTTATCATCTACAAATTTTTGATGGGTGATGTTATCAAGGTTATAACTAACCTTAAATCCACTTATAAGCCCATATTTGTAAGTCTTCTTTAAGTTCCTACTCAAAACCTTTGCCATAATAATTAATAAATAAGGAGATAGAGGATCTTCTTGTCTAAAGCCTCTCTTGGCTTTAAAAGACTATGTTACTAACCCATTGACCAACACTGATAAGAAATTGTAGAGACACAAGCTTTAATCCATCTAACCCATTTCTTCTCGAAATTAAACTTTTATAAAACTACAAAAAGAAAATTCCATTTAACCCTATCATAGGCTTTACTCATATCAAGTTTTAAGATCATTGCTTTCTCTTTTCTTAAATTTTTTGAATGAATAACTTCATGAGCTACTATGAACTCGTCCAAAATTTATCTCCCTTTCATAAATCATCCTTGCTCTTCTGAAATGGTTTTATCTAACAATGGTCTTAATCTATTCATCATCACTTTGGAGATAAACTTATATGTCATATTACATCAGCTTATGGGTCTAAAAGAATCAAACAAATGCATTAGAATAAATATTTATTCTCTTAAGTTCTACTAGGATAGACTTACTTGAGTTACCACTCTTCCATGAGTCAGGTGAACTCTCAGTTTAGACTAGTTCATATTTGTTGAGTTGTTGTAATCCAACGACTCTCAATGATCAACTTTGCTATTTATACAAAGTTGATCCATGGAATAAAGCAATCAGTTCTTGAGCTTTTCAGTAATGCTTTGCATGTCTAGTTTCCTGGTTTCAATATTGCTTCTCAATATTTCTAACATGGTACCAGAGCAGGGCTAGTTTTTTCTTGCAAGCATTCAACTCTTTTCATTGATCTGGTTCAGCTTGTCCTTCCTTTTTTGGATAAGTCTTCTCTATTTATTTCAGCTTATTTGGAAGTTGTTAAATAGTCTTATTTTTTTTATCTATACTCCAATATAGTGTTTATCCACTAAATGTTTCAATAGATCATTACTATCATTTTAAGTGCAAAGTGTTATAAGATATTTGATAACAGGTAACCACTGTATTTGTTGCCTCACCTTTTTGTGTATGGTGTTATCTAAATATTTGCTTCACACTGCCCTCTCTCAAGAAATTTTTGTTGTCCCTTTAAAGCAATTTTTTTTAACTAATACCTTTTTTGGATACGTTGGCTTCCTTATCATTGCGTTGTACAATTTTTTTTAGTGTTGCCTCTTCCACAACTCTCTCATAGAACATCTTCAACTGACGTCCCCATTTCAGAAGCAAGGAAAGTGTTGTGGTTTCAAACACAATAGTAACCAACGAGGAGACTGCTATGAGGAACATGTTTTAGATTCGTGCCCAAGGGAGAAGCCAATCATCACAATCTTGGCATCATCGTATCTCAGAGGTTCATGCCAAACAGTGAAGCCACCATCGCTTACCTGCACTAGCATCTAGGTCTAGTATTTCTGATCGTGTCTTCATTCTGCTGCAAAGCAACGAATACTCCTTTCATTGGCACTGAGGAGATGAATTTTGGTTCGTTCATCTCATTCCTGGTCCTCCTTTCCTTGGCGCTGAGGAGCCGAATACGGGTTCGTTTTTCTGGTTCGTATGGTCTTCTTCAAAGGAACATCATCCTTTCTTCCCTCCAATAAAATGGGTCTTCCCTCATTGGAGCTCAAGACACTCGTGTTCTCTTCAATTTTTGCATGCTGGAGCCTTGTACTTCCTGTGAGTAAAGACACGTGTCTCCCTCGTTAGCACCTTTTTCTCATCCAAGCGATAGGCTCTTCTGTTAGCTTAAGTTGGTGCTCAAAAGATAAATTAAGAATATCTTCCTCAGTTCGTACTTATGCGACAATATCACGTAAATTGTCATATCTTCAGTTCACTCCACAAAAGAAGCCACGTCCTTCTTCTCAGCGTTGTCCATCAATGGCTATCCATCTGTGAAATGCTATAAAAAACAACCAAAACTCTCTCAAATTCCATCCTTTGCTCGAGTTTTGGTTCATTTTTTTTAGGAGCTGCTGCATTCTTCGAAGATCGATAAGAGGGCGATTCGGCTTCACCAGGAGTAACACTCTTCATATTTTCAATTCTTCCAATTGATATTAAGTTTTTTTTGGCACTGTCCTACTAAAGCTTGCAGGTCTCTCATCGATTCATCATGGACTCTCTCTTACGTTTTCCAAGGCTCTCCTCGAATCGACGTCGGCGCTCTCTTCTCGAAGCGAAGTTGGTGTGGTGAGCGTGGAAGAAAATGGAGGGTGCAATCCAAAGCAAATAGAGGGACCAATACATCATTGAGGGAGTGTTGCATCTACTTTTCATGAATAGTGCATCCAATTCGAAAGAGAGCCTCAGGAGCAGCATCACAGAGCTGCGTTCTGCGCCATTTCCCAGTGACTCCTCTGCGATCTGCGTAGCTTCATTCTAATTGCTCTTTGAGAGCCTTCAAAGGCAATTTCACCTTTAAAAGTTTAAAAAAAACTTATGTTTTTATAAAAACAAAGGGACTCATCCTCCTTTTTTCAGCTCTTTCCCTTCCATCTATTTCTCTTCATGAAAGATACTTTGTAATCTTATATTTCTTTTTTTGTCTCAACATTATTCTCAATGCCTATTTCAAAAAGGTTGTCAAGAGAGAAGACAAATTGTAATCTCAAGTAATACAAAGTTTTTTTTGGAGGGGGGTTATGGTGTTGATTCTTGCACCTATTGTTTTGTTGGATTCTTTAAGGGGGGAAGTTGTCTTCTTGTGTCCATAAGATTGGCAGTCACTGGTGGACTCTTTTTTTGTGTGTAGCACCTTCTTGGCCACTTCATGCTTGTTGCTTCATTCTCATTCTTTGAGCTTATTCTGCATTTTAAGCCAACAATTGCATAAAGGAGTTTCTCAAAAAAATCAAAGCAAGCACTCACAATCTATTGAGCACTTTCACAAACTTTTTCAAAAGCCAACAATTATTCTTATAAATAATTGCCTATGTTCCACGTATCAATATCCTCACAAAACTTATAGTTTCCCTCACGTAAGGGCGGGTTTTTTGAGATAATTGGTATACAGGTCTGGCAAGTTATTTTTGGTTTCAATAGCCTAGGTTCCACGTATCAATCTCTTCAAAACTTATAGTTTCCCTCACGTAAGGGTGGGTTTTTGAGAGGCTTGGTATAAAGGTCTGGTTTTTTGCTACCATTCATAAAACAGGTTTCTGGTTGTACTGCCTATTGCTTCAAAACACTTGCAGTTAAGGGGGGAATATTGGTTCACTGCAGTTTTTTTGGCAAAATGAATACAATTGATCCACTCACCCCTCATAACTATCACACATGGAAACCAAAAATATTAAATCTCATTTCTCAAAAAGGGCTCACACACTTGCTAGAAGAGAAGCAACCTGAATTTGAAAAAGAATATGAAATATTTGTTCATAAAGGGAAGATGTATGAAACAATGGGTATTATAAGCACAAATGTAAATGAAAGCTTATGGTTTCATATTTCAGAATGTAAAACTCCATTTGAGAGTTGGCAGAAACTAAAGAACTTGTTTGGGAAAGTAGATCAAATAAGGTCAATGCAACTAGAGGCAGAATTAACAACATTATCTCCTGAAGACTTCAACAATATTGTTGACTTTCTCACCAAATTTAAAGAAGTCCTTACTCAATTCAAAGGTAGTGGCAAGAATAAAATAGAAGAAGAATGCATCTATCTAATTCTTTCTAAATTAAATGGTGTATTTCAAATTTTTGCAACCACCTTTTTGTCTACAAAAGATGCTCTTGGTGCAAGTTTTAAAATGCCCTCTTTAGAGGAATTCTGTGATAGGCTAACTAGAGAGGAAACAAAACTTGCAAAGTATGAGATCTCTCCCTCTTCCTCAAAAGCCTTAGTAGCATCCACCTCTACTAAAGAAAAATTCACAAAGAAAGAAAGAAGTCCCATAACTTGTACACACTGCAAAAAGAATGGTCATTCTGTGAACAAATGTTGGAAAAGACTACAACAACTAGAGGCAGCAATGAAGGATCACAAGATAGACACTAAGAAGCAGATAGGAAAAGCCTTAAATGTTCAAGGTAGAGCTATAAAAACTTCATCAAAATACTGGGTTCTAGATTCAGGAGCAACTCATCACATGACTTCCTCAGATGAGTCATTCACTTCAATCTCCTCAAGTTCAACATGTAGCATAGAAGTTGGTGACTCATCCTTTATCCCAGTCAAAGGAAAAGGTGACATATCCATTGATGGTGGTTATATCAATAATGTTCTCTATGTCCCAAACATAGCTACAAATCTCCTCTCCATCTACCAGATTTGTACTTCTGAAAAAGGTAAAACAGTTCTCTTCTCACCAACAGGAGTTGAGATAAGAGACTTTCAAGAACCAAACTCTCTCATAGCAAAAGGAGATATTGATCACAACACTCACCTATTTCACTTCAAGGGATTCAAAAATTTAGAAGGGGCCTCCTGTTTTGTTGCACATGGAGATCTTGAAAGCAAAATTTGGCATGAAATATTTGGACATCTCAGTTATAACTACCTAAAGGAATTGAACACCCATGAAATGGTAACAGGGTTGCCAAAAGTCTCTTCTATTGATGGAGTATGTCCTGGATGTGCTCTTGGAAAGCAACATCAAGATCCTTTCCACCCAAGTGGTTCTCAAAGGCCAGCCCCTCCCCCCTTGGTTTTTTCCTTGTGGCTTGTTGGTCTTCCGAGCCTTCTTTCAAAGGAGCAAAATATGCTTTAACCTTCATTGATGATTTTTCCAGAAGAACTTGGGTCTACTTTCTAAAATACAAAAGTGATGTTCTATCCCACTTCAAAATCTTCAAGGCCTTAGTTGAAAATCAAGCCACTTGCAAAATCAAGCAAATTCGTACAGATAATGGGGGGAATACTTCAGTAATGAGTTCTCAAATTTTCTATCAAGTCATGGCATAATTCATCAACATTCAGTCTCCCATAATCCACAGCAAAATGGCATTGCAGAAAGGAAAAATAGAACTTTAAAGGAAATGGCAAACTGTATGCTCCACTCAAGAGATCTTCCAACAGTTTTTTGGGCTGAGGCAATTAACTGTGCAAACTATATTCAAAACCACACACCTCATAAAGCTCTTGGCCATTTGACTCTCGAGGAAGCATGGACTGGCTCAAAACCTGATGTCTCTTTCTTCAATATTTTTGGGTGTACTACTTGGGCACATATCCCAAAGAAGAAAAGGAAGGCTCTAGATAAGAAAAGCAAGCAACTCATCTTTGTTGGTTATTGTGAGGAAATGAAAGCATACAGGCTCCTTGATCCCACAACTCATGAGGTCTTTTTTCATATAAATGTTCAATTTGATGAAACATTCCCTCATAGAGATCCTCAACAAACCTCTTCCAACATTAATTCTCTTGAGCCATCTCCAATGTTAGAGCCTCAATATAATGAAGATCCCATTTTAGAGATAAATGATCAAACTGACCAAAATGAGGATCCTATACTCCAAACTCCAACTCAAAGTCCTGCCACACCAATTACTCCTTCCACAATGCCAAAATGGGCCCACACCATAGTTGAAGAAGCCACTCCTTACATCCAAAATCTTCCATCATCCAGATTAGGCAACTCCATAGGCTCTGGTCTTGTCTGTCAGTCCATTTCCATAGATCCTCAATCCTTCAAAGAAGCAACTGGTATAAAATAATGGGATGATGCCATGGAGAATGAATTCTCTTCCTTAATCAAAAATAAAACTTGGGATTTAGTTCCTCTACCTAAAGGAAGGAAGTTAGTTCATTGTAAATGGATTTACAGAACTAAATATGGACCTGATGGAAAAATTGACAAACACAAAGCTCGCTTGGTAGCTAAAGGTTTCTCACAAATTGAAGGCATTGATTATTCTAAAACCTTTGCACCAGTTGCCAAAATGGATTCTGTTAGGTTGGTACTTGCACTAGTTGCTTCCCAAAAATGGCTTATTTTTTAGATGGATGTAAAAAGTGCTTTCTTACATGGGGACTTAAAAGAGGAAATATTCATGGAACAACCTGCTGGATTCACTCAAGACTCCTCCCTTGTTTGTAGACTAAGAAAATCTCTCTATGGTCTCAAACAAGCTCCTAGAGCTTGGTATGAAAAAATGGACTCCTTCCTTCTTTCTTCAGGATTTTCTCATTGTGAGTTTGATGCCACAGTCTACATTTGGAGAGATGAAGAAAAAATCACCATACTTGTTCTCTATGTTGATGATCTACTACTCACTGGTAGTGACATTTCTCACATCCAGACTATCAAAGACTCCCTTTCTAAGAAATTTGAGATGGTTGATCTGGGTTTAGCTCATTACTTCCTTGGGATTCAAATAAATCAAATAGATGCAAGAATTTCATTGTGTCAACAGAAATACACTCTGGACCTTCTTCAACGGTTTAATATGACTGATTGTAAGCCTTCTTCTACACCTTTTCAGTCTGGAGTGACTCTAAGTACTTCCTGCAAATCCCCTCTATGTGATGCTACTCTCTACAGATAGCTTGTAGGAAGTCTATTATACCTCACTCATACTCGCCCAGATATTTCATATGTTGTTGGCTTGATATCTAGATTCTCACATCAACCTCATTTCAGCCATTGGCAAGCAACAAAGAGAATCCTCTGCTACTTGCAAGGAACTACTCACTTTGGGCTCTTATATGAGGGTGGATCCATGGATATCAATGGTTACATAGATTCTGATTGGGCAGGTTCATTTGAAGATAGATGTTCCACCTCTGGCTATGTTTTTTGTCTTGGTTCTTCACCTATTGCTTGGTCATGCAAAAAATAATAGGCAATAGCTTTATCATCCATAGAGGCTGAATACAGGGCAACAATTTTAGCTAGTCAAGAAGCTCTTTGGCTTCATCAGATACTAAGGGAATTTGGTTTTTTCCATAACCAACCTATTACCCTTTGGTGTGACAATCAGAGCACAATTCATATTGCCCACAATCCAGTAGAACATCAATGCACCAAGCACATTGAGATTCACATGCACTTCATTCGACAACATATTCAGCAAGGGGATCTAAACTTGGAGTACATTCCTATAGAAAATCAAATTGTAGACATCTTCACCAAATCCTTTCCTTCTCCGCGTTACATTCAGTTGCGAGAGAAACTTGGAGTAAAGCAGATGCATTAGAAGGGTGCATAGAGGTTTTCACCTCTACTTTCTTCTTATTGTTCTTTTTGGAAGATGGTTTTTTCCCATGTGGTTTTTTTCACCATCTCTCCTATATGTAATAACATTGTACATGAGTACCTCATCAGGCCCAATTTTTGGGACTCATTTATTTTTTGTTCAATGAGGACAATCTTCGCCATCCGAAGACATGCCTCTTCTTTTTCTTTTCTGAAAGATGGTTTTTCCCATGTGGTTTTTTTACCATCTCTTCAATAAGATTCATTGTACATGAGTACCTCATCAGGCCCTATTGTCGGGACTCATTTGTTACATTCACCCCTAGTATCACTTAAGGGGGGTGTTAGAATAAATATTTATTCTCTTAAGTTCTACTAGGATAGACTTACTTGAGTTACCACTCTTCCATGAGTCAGGTGAACTCTCAGTTTAGACTAGTTCAGATTTGTTGAGTTGTTGTAATCCAACGACTCTCAATGATCAACTTTGCTATTTATACAAAGTTGATCCATGGAATAAAGCAATCAGTTCTTGAGCTTTTCAGTAATGCTTTGCATGTCTAGTTTCCTGGTTTCAATATTGCTTCTCAATCAATCAACATCCTTCTTTTTTGAAATTAGGGTAAGATATGTTGCATTTATTTTATAAGGTATGTATTATTTTACCCTAGATTGTTTCACTACCACCAATAAAGAATCCTTCACTATATCCCAAATATGTTGGTAAAAAGTTACAGAGAGCCCATCTAGACCCGGGGATTTATCCTTCTTAAAAGAAAAAAGAGCTAAATGAACTTATTCTAGAGTAATAGGCTCCATCGGTTTCTTATTGTCTTCATTCATTATAACTGAAGGAACATCTTGAAGAAGTTTATCATTAAGAACTGTGATCTTCTCTAAACCTAGAATATTCTGATAAAAAGACTTTACCTCTTTTCTAATTTCACTCTGATCTTCAATTCAAACCCATTTTATTGATTTAATTCAACTAATTCTGGAAGTTTATCTCTGTAATATAGCCATCCTATGAAAACAAATTGTATTTTTATCTCATTTTAACCAAGTCTGTCTTGATTTTAATCTCCAAAATTTCTTTTCTTTACTCAAAATATTATGATATTCACTAAGCAACTCCCTTTCCTCTGAGCTTGGGTTATTAAGATCACCTTTTTGCAATTTAAAAGTTTATCTTTTAGTTCTTCTTTCTTCTCAAAAATATTTCCAAAAGTGTTCTTATTCCATTCTTTTATTCTAGATGTCTAGATTTAATTTGATTTGGAAGAGCATACAACCCACCATTACCTAAAGAATTTCATGTTTGATCTATCATATCAATAAATTGAGGATGATCTTCCCACATCTTCCCATATTTAAAATATGATATTTTTCTAAATTCACTTACCCCTTTAACACTTATTGTCGAGTGATCTTAACCAATCCTTGTTAAGGTATTAATCTAGCCAATGATCTGAGAGAATGCATATGTCTAATTTTTTTCTATAAGGTTTTGGCCTCTCATGTTTTTTGTCCAAGTATAGTTGTCTTCTTCAAACTCAACCTCCCATAGATTATTGTTTTGAATAAAATCTGAGAAATATTTCATACTTTGGGTCGATTTCCTAATTCCTCCAAATTTTTCATCCAGCTTGGTTATGGAATTAAAATATCCAATGATCATGAATCGGGTTTCTTGGTCTTTCCTTCTTATAAAGGCTTCAATCCCACTCCAAAATTCTAATCTACCTAACTGAATTGTAGGTCCATAGACATTAATAAGGATGAAACAAATATTTACAAAGTAGCAAGTGACTAAAGAGGTTATCCAATGCCTAGTTTTATGAATGGTTACATAAGAGGTTCTAGAAGGATTTCAACAAGTTATAATTCCCCCTACCACTCCTTTAGAATCCATAGCATCCCATTCACATCTTGTCTATATTGCTTTCATAGTTTTTTAAACTTCTTATTTTGTCATTTTAGTTTCCTGGATAAAAAGAATATCAGGCTTATTACTTAAACATATGTCCCTAATACACCTCTACTTTGAGGGGGCATTAGCACCCCTTATATTCAAAGAGATGATAATCATGTCTCATTAGGGGATTTTGGCCCCGCTTGTGTATTACCAATATCATTTTATTTTTTTGGTAAAGAGAAGTTCAACCAACTTAGTTTGTATTCCTTTCTCTATGTTTGCTCTTGCTTCCCTGGATCTTGCTTGATAATTTGAAGGTTTTCCTCTTTTTTCCTTGCCTATTCAGGAGTAGGTATTATTATTCTATTTCTCAATATTCTTTCTCAATTTTGTTTTTCATAATATTTATCCTCTCTTGGATCTATTGTAGATGCTTTTGACATGTCTTGCTCATTTTTTGGTATTTCCTTATTAATGATAGAGGTATTAACTTCTAAAATTGCATTTTCTTTACCAATTTTTTCTTCCTGAATGGTGCATGGTACTTCAAGAGAGTCTTCAAAATATTATGAGACACATTCCTTAGGTTCATCAAGAATGTTCTTCCTTAAATCATGATTATACTGAATAGATGGTTCCTTGTTAATATGTTGAAATTGTTGTACTGTGTCCTCTAAGTTTTGATATACTTTTTCTTCATAGCCTCAAAAGAGTTGGTATTTCTTCCAATATCCTTCCTTATTGGCCTCCACTATTTATTTTCTTTTTATTTTTCTAGATCTATTTTTTGGAAGTTGAAAACCATCTTCATCCATAACCATTTGTAGGTTTCTCTTGTGATTTTCTACATATGATTCTGTTGAGCTCTTCTTAGGGCATGATCTCTCAATATGCCCCACCTCATGATATCTTCTACATCTAAAATATATGTTTTCATAATATATAGTTTGGATCCACATCTTATCCCCATACTTAAGAATGATTGATTCTAGTAAAGCTTTACTTATATCAATCATGACCAATATTTGAGCATAAATAGCCAAGAATCCATATTTCCTTATATCTTAAATCTCAAGGAATTCTCCTAGAGTGTTGCCTATTACCTTGAAGGTATCTATTTCCCAAAATTCAATGGGCAACCCAAACATCTTTACTCAGACTGGTAATAGGAATATATTTACATTTTTAGGTGAAAATCCTTCATACCAGCGAGTAAGAAGAGTCATGTTTTTCCCATAAACCAAGGACCCCCATTTAGGATTTTTTCTCTTTCTTCCCTAGAAAAAAAATAGCTAGGAAAAAACCTTTGGGAAGAAATGGTAGAATCACTCCTGGAGACTTCTAACTCCTATCAATCAATTTTCTCAAGGTTGAAGCCCTTAGCCAATACCCATTAAATTTACCAAAAATTTCCCTATCATAGAGCAATAAGGGTCTCTTTTAAGTGTGCTCACTAACCTCTACCACTAGAGATTATTTTAAGAATTTAACTATAAATCGCTCCATGGAAAGAAAACTAAAACTCAAAATCTATTGAAACGTATCTAAATATCCTATAGCAAATATAATATTTGATAAAAACTTTATAAAATTTTCATGCACAATTTTCTAAGATAAAGAAAGGAAAAAAAAACTTAGCTGAAAAATTCTTTGTCTAGATAGAATGTCTTGCCTCACTAAAGTCCTAGCCCTTCATTGCTCTTCTCATTATTCAAACCCTAGCTAACAAATATTTGAAATTTCGTTTTTCATGACTTGAAAAAAATGCCATTGCTCTTGTTTTGAATTGTTGACTTCAAAGGGTCGTATCTCCCTCAATATTGCTTGGATTCTTGCATATGACCACTCATTTTAAAGCTATTAAATTTTGCACAAGTTGGTCTAAGAATCGACTGAATCAGATAACTCTTCATAAAGATATGGCTCATAAAATATGAGACGTTTTTTAGAAAAAAAAACTAATCCTTTGCACATTTTGCATGCATTGCTACTATTTCATAAGTCTAATGTTATAGATAAATATCAAGTGTCAAATTTATCCATGATGTTATTTTGGTGTTGCCTTTAGACTGATTGAAGTAAAGCAAGCAATTTTCTCATAAAGAAAAATATGGGAGATAATACAATCTTTTCTTTCTCCCTAGGCTTGTCATTTTTTGGATCCCAATACAACACATCATCCATGGTGAAAGTCTACCCTTTAACCCTCTTATTGAACAATTCCAATTTTGAAAGTCTACCCTTTAGCCCTCTTATTGAATAATTTTGATATTTTACCCATCTGACCAATCATTCGCGTGACAGCCTATCTCCTGTCTTCTTCCAATTTGACCAATTGGTCCATCCTTCTCTATAGTTTATCTGGTTGTTCATGATCCTGTAGCAGCAAAGAGAGAGTTTTCCTTTCTAACTATGGTGGTAATAATGCCCTTTCTCCATAGAGCAGCTCGTATGGTGACATGTCGATAGCTCTTTTTATTGACAGCCTATCTTCCCATAGATCATACTTTAGCTCATCACCCCATCCTCTCTTATTATTTCCTAATGACCTCTTAATTCTAGTGAGGATGTTCTTATTTGAGGATTCGACCAGTCCGTTGCCTTACGGGTAATAATTAGTAGAGCGAGCCAGCTCAATGCTATACTCATTGCAAAAATCCACCATTTCATAGGAAGTAAAATATTTGGCGTTGTTTGTCACCAATTTTTTGGGCACACCAAATCTAGTCAGTATATTTTCTTTCAAGAAGTTAATGATGGCAACTATTGTTGATCTTATTAGGGGGGCTACTTCTACCCACTTGGTTAGGTAATCAGTTGCAGTGATGATCCATTTGTGTCCTCTTGATGTTTTGGGATTGATCCCCCCAATTAAATCAATCCCCCACTAAGAAAATGGAGTTTCGACAATGACTGGCTGTAGAGGCATGGCAGGTAAGTTCTTTTTCCCAGTGAATTTTTGACAATTGTAATAGTTTATGACTGCCTGGTAGACATATTTGAACAGGGATGGCCAATAATACCCTTCTCTCATTATTTGGTTGGTTGTTGCTTTAGGAGCAAAGTGATCGCCACAAAAACCTTTGTGAAATTCCTCGATAATCTTAGGAGCCTCCTCTTGAGTCACACACAACAGCAGTACCCTATTTGGATGTTGCCAGTACATTCGGCTCCCTTGTGGCATTTATGAGACTGTTGCTTGATGCTTCTTATTCGGCTAGCAACCTTTTCGAGAAAGGACAGTTACTTTACATAGAATAGGATATCTTTGTACCACTCAAAATTCTCATGTTCTTTCTGTGATTCCTGTTGCTCTCCTTGAGTTAAGACAACATCGTATGTCCACTATTCTTCTTTGTAGGCCATGTATTTTGCCAACCCCTGACATTTAATTATTTTTATGACTTTGAACTCTACATCATATTGCAGTAATTTAATCATCCATCTTGCTGAACTGTCTATGGGATCGTGTTGGGTAAGAATGTCCTTAATGGTGATATAGGGTATACAGGAAATCACTTTGCAAGCTCCAAAGACACTTTTAAAATGCTCCAAGGCTTGTATGAGAGCGTAAGCCTACTTTTCAATTGGTTTGTATCTTAGTTGAGCCCCTTTCATCCCTGAACTCATGAATGTTATGGGGCGTTCATTTGCCTGTTCATCCTTCTAGGATAACACTGCTTCTATAGTGTGGTCTAAGGCAAAAGAGTACAAACTAAATTTTTTGGAATGGTTTGGACAATCCAAGACAGGGGCAATAGTAATAGCATCCTTAATCTGTTGGAAGTCTTTAAGGTTACCCTCTTCCCATTTTATTTTAACATCCTTCTTGATCATATCATTAATAGGCTTAGCAATCTTAGTGAAATTAGGAACGAATCTCCTGACGAAATTTATTTTGTCGAAGAAGGATCTGACTCCCTTGAGACTTTTAGGAGGTGGTATTTGTGTGATTTCTTTGGTTCTTTTAGGATCGATACTAAATCCTTCCTTTGAAACTATGTGTCCCAATAATTTACCGTGAGAGGCTCCAAACAGGTATTTCTTTGGATTCAATGAGATCCCATATTCTTTGCACCTTTGAAATACTTGGGACAAGTGAGAAAAGTGGTCTGCAAGATTCTTGGAGAATACAGTAATGTCATCTAAATAGACCACCACTACTTTAAATATTAGCCCCTTAAAGGTAAAATCCATGGCTCTTTGGAAAGTAGCCCCAAAGTTCATCAACCCAAATGGCATCCTTTGATACTCGAAAGTACCCCAAGGTGTGGTGAAGGTAGTTTTAAAGCGGTCTTCAGGGTTCATTAGGATCTTATTATACCCTAAGAAACCATCTAGAACAGATATTCATGAAGATCCTACCACTGCTTGTAATAGCTGCTCCATATTAGGAAGAGGATAATTATATTTAAGGGAACTTTTATTCAGATTTCATAAATCTACACACAATCTTATCTCTCCATTCTTCTTTTGGACCGGGACTAATGATGCGTAGTCGTTATACCATCATTAATTCTCAATGTGTTTGTCAATCCAGGGCTGTGTACAAGGCTATCTACGGAAGAAGAGGCAAAACAACTATAACTTAGGTCAATCTAGAGCAACAAGTTTTATTGGTGAAACCGGTTGTGTGGGGGGTTTTAGGACATTCCTATCTCTAAATTGTATGAATTAAACCTTAATCTAAATTGCAGAATTGGAAACTAATCATTAACTGCATAAATGAAGTCCTGATTTACAATTGTAGAATAAGACCTAATTATGTTGCAAAAATAACAGTTGTAGAATTGAAAGTCTGATCCTAATTGTAGAAAGGAAATCTAATTACTTTTGTAGCAATGAAAGTCTAATTCTAACATGGAAATGAAAACTGTCAAGGCTCTATAACAGAAGGTTGTCAATCTTCTATGCAGGGTTTGACAGCAAAACATAAAATGCAGGAAATTGCTGAAAACAACAAATTCTAGAAATAACAGTCTGAAATAAAATGGAAGCTTTGTTGAAAGTAGAGATTACAACTAAAACATTAAGCACAAGTTTAATCTAAACATAAATAAACTAAGATCACAAATATTGTCAACTATTTACAAGCAATTGAAATAACAAGTTCTACAACTCATTCTACTGTAGCAAAATCAGAATAAAAACCTGCTTATTAGTCCTCCTCCTAGGTCTGGAAGTGGCCAGCCTCCTTGTCCAGAAGAAGGTATGAGTCTCTCTCTCTCTATATCTTAATCACACTCATTTACAAGCAATATGAAATAGAACTAGTGCACTTTATTGATTAAAGAACATGATTACAATAATTCTACTGAAAAACTGTTACAAGACTGTAACAGTCAATTTCTACCTATTTTCTGCTTCTTCCTAGCTTCCTTACTTTCTACTTCCTGCTGCTACTACTACTACTAGGCTCAACCTGAACGGGAGCAATATTTATAGATGTCCTATGATCTAATTACAAACTGTGAATATCTCAAAAGATCTAATCCTACAATGCTGCAACAAATTCTGGTTTTATCCTAGAAGAAGATTAAAACTTGATCTTTCCCTTAATGATGGCTTTGGTCGGCAATGACGGCAAAGACAGATGGAAGATATTTTTCTTTACCTTTTCCAACTTTTATTTCCCTTTTTTCGACTTCAAAAATCGGTCAACAAGTCAAAAAGCACATTTTGTTTTCATTTCAAAGATAAGTGGCTTCATTCCGAAGATATCATTTCGAAGATCGCTCATTTCGAAGATACTGCATTCTTCATTCTGAAGATCGCTCATTCCGAAGATACTGCATTCTTCATTCCGAAGATCCGCTCATTTCGAAGACACTGCATTCTTCATTCCGAAGATCTGCTCATTTCGAAGATATCTGTTCATTTCGAAGATACTTCGAAATGAACAAATGTGTGCTTTTCCAGTGATTTCTTCTGCATCTCTCAGGTGGGTTATCTCTTAAGATCAAATTCCAATGGTCTTCATCTTTTTCCACATGTGAATTCCATGCCTTGTTATTTATGGACAGCTGGCTGGAATTTACATAGGAAAGACCAGTTTTTGCTGCACAGCAACAGTTTGCTTGCACTGTTGCCAGATTTAGGTGAAATAAATGCTTGAGACAAATCAAAACATGATTAGTGAAATGCTACTATTATTCTAAGCATATCCTATTTTAGCAAGTCATAGAAAAAAGAACACAAAACTATGCAAAAAGTTGTAAAAATTAGCATATAATATTCCAAATACATTGATCATGCAAAATGGTTAATATACAACATATTGAATCAACTTAACTAACATATCAAATAAAACATAAGATTTTATAGGCAATTTTAGTGTTCAAAACATGTTATGATTGAGGCATTTCCAAGCCTCATCATTTTCCCCCCAACTTATATTAATGCATGCCCTCATGCATTCTGTTGGGCTATGGAATCACATATGTCCATGTTTAGATTCCATGACCTGTAGAATAATTTCTTGCCTATATAATACCCCATGTTTTCCTGAATGTTCCTGAGCCAGTCTTCAAACTATTCATCAGGTTGGGCATCTTCCTCAAAGTAGAATGGAACTGGAGTAATGATGGTTGGAGGCTTAAACCTAAGACCTATCCAATTATGTTGCATGATTTCAATCAGCTGGATTACACCTTCTGCTCTTGTTTTGGACCATTCTAATTTGATGGGGGAGATGGGTTCTCTTTTTCGCAAAGACATGGGAAGTTCATCTCATCTATTTCTGCACACTGACAATGCTGGGAAAAAATTGTGATCACAAAAATTGTTGAACCTGGCCACACAGTCCCTTAAGTTGTTCAAGTACATCCTCTTTACATCATCCCTGTTCATCATTGAGAAGTGTTGTCTGGTGATAACTAGGTGGTTTGGCTAGATTGCTCTTACTAACAGTTTAGCCTTTGTTTCAAGCTCTTTATTCTACTTTTTCTCTTGATCCCAGTAAAGCTGATTCTGCAAAGTAGACATAAATGCTCTCAGCTGAACATCTCCAATGTAGATTTGAGGATGAAATTCTACTTCCTTTGGAATGAAGAAACTGTGTAAAAACAGTTCACACAGGAGATTTTTCTGCTCAAAAGGGCTGTCAAAGTATGCTTCCAAAAAATCTACAGTGGTGTCCAATTTATATGGGAGGTTTGAACTAATCCTCATGACCTGCCATCTGAGGTATTTTTCCTTCAAAATAAGGTTGTAAAATTGGGCTGGTCGTCTAAATTGCACTAAAAATTTAGCAATTTGACATAAGTCAAACACCTTTTCTTTCAATGCCTGAATTTCTATTCCCTTGGCTTCTAGCTGTTTTGCTTCCAATTTGAACTTTTTAGTTTTAGTGGCAAGCTGCTCATATCTAATCATCCAGCTAGCTATGTCTGCATTGTACTACTCTAGAGACACAGTATTAGGTGGTCTAACTACAGGTGGAATCCTAGGTAGCAGATCAACTTGAACTCCTTTTTTTGCCACTTCTACTGGTTGATCATCTATCAATAATTCTACCTGTACCTCCTTATTTGCTATTTCTATGGGGTTGTCATCAGATAGTAATTCTACTTGTACCCCCTTATCTGTTGTTTCTACTGAAAGTGTAATAGTTTGAAATGCAGGGACCTCAATAGGAGTACTTGAACATTTTCTTGCTGTTGGGACTGTTCCTGTGTTGGTGGCTCATCTCAACATCCTCTGCTATGCTCTTTACCATTTTTGAAGCATCTTCAGAACAAGAAAGCAATGCTTCAGAATGAGATGGTGCTACTTCAAAATGAACAGAAACTTCTTCAAAATGAAGGGGTGCTACTTCAGAATGAACGCCCATGTCTGTTTCAACAAAATTCATCTGCCTTCGATAGACCCAAAAGCAATTGAGCTAAACTATCTTCATCAAAGGATACAGTTGGCTATTTTTCAGACTGTGACAACATTTTTCTCAATTTTGCCACGTCCTGCTGAAGCTCTGCAATTTTTCTTTCCTGTATCTCAATGATGCTTTCTTTCTCCTCAATCCACTTGGTTTGTGTTCTGACAACACTTCTTGCTGCCCTCAGCCTTCTCCGTGATGTCTTCCACTTCGTTTTTGCCTCAGAATCCGATGCGGATAGATCACCTATAGTTGGCTGCTCAACCAATATCTCTTCTTCTGCAACCATTTGCTCTTGTTCAACAAGTTCTATGAAACTACTTATAATTGTATCCACCATATCTATAGCCTGTTGAACTGTAGCCTCCTCCAAATTATCTTGCTCAGTTCCTGCCTCAGCTATCTGTTCAGGGAATTCTAGAAAATTTTCAGAGGCTGGTTGTATTTCCGTGACATCTCGGGCTGCTTTGTCCTTCTTCTTCCTCCATACCTGTTCTGTTGTTTCTTTCAAATGGATTCTAGTGGACCTCCTAGTTCCAGATGCAAACTTCTTCTTTTTGCTCTATTTTTTGGTGTCAGTAGGGGTTGTGGGGACAGTTTCAGATGCCTCTATTTCCCTTATTATTTCTTGTTCTGTTAAATCAGTAGTCACTCCAGAAAAATGAACTTTCTTTTGTTTTTTTGCTCTACTGCCAGTTTTAGATCCTCTTTTTCTTTGTTTCTTGGTTCGTGAAGTTGAGGGTTCAGGAGCAAGGTTTTATGTTGCTGCTGCTGGGTGTGGTTCTATTTTTGTAACAGCTTCTGTAGCACCTTTTATAGTTTCCTCTGCAGCATCTTTTGTAATATTTTCTGCAGTAGCTATTTCCTCTTTTGTAGCAACATCAGCAGTATCTGGTTCTTCTTCTTCCTCATCTTCATCCCTAAAAATGACATCATTTAGGGTAGAGTAAAACCTATCAAAACTCCTAGGGTTTCCTCTAAAATGGTGTTGGCAAACTAGTTTGATGAGGCCATGGTGGCGAAGGCTTCCTTTGCCCTCCTGATATCTCTTTGCCATGTTTTTTAATTCTTGATACAAATACAGGGGAAGGTTTACCCTAACTTCTGGTTGCTGCTCACCATGTCTGAGATGGTTTAAAATTCGTAGATGATGCCCTGACAACAGCACATACTGCCCTTCACAAGTTAGGAATTTTATTACCCAAGTGGCTACTTCATCCCAAGGTTCCTGTAGGCTGGCCCTTTTTAACCCTTTGCATGTGTTGTTGTGGGTTAAATACTCTGGCTCTCTATCATTTTCTTCTACAAATTGATTAACTACATTTGCCAATGTATTCTTGCCAGATCTAGAAATTGAAATCCCTTCTAATGGTAGCTCAGTAATCTGACTTAAAATTTCAGGGGTTACCTCAATAGTCATGCCGTTAACATGTTCTCGGTTGTTTCTGAATGTATGGGCGAACATGCAGCCAAATCTTTAGAAGACCCATTAAACTTATCCAAAAATGGCATAATCCCTCCATCTTCAAAAATCTGTAGGACTGCCAGATTTTCTTAGAGGTAGGTGGTATCTATTGGTTTCGTTCTGATCTTTCGCCCTATATTTTTTGTTTAAAAACCATTCACTACTGCTGCTATTTCTCTGCTGGATATCTGGTTTTTTTATGTTGCAGATTTACAGGGTTTTAGTTCAAAATATTTGCTTGCCCTGTTTCTCGTCTGCTTCTTCGGAATGAATCGTAACCTAAGCACTGTACTTTGCAAACACGTCTTCGAAAAGAAATGTGGCACGCATTTCTACTGTTGCATCGAACACCTGTCCATCAATGATTGCGTGGACGTCCTTGCCGTCAGATCCACCTCATTTGGTTTTAATTTTTTTTTGTTTAGTCCGCAGATTCTCATGTGCAAAATAAACCATGTCCTTGCTGACACGTGTCCCTTTTTATCGTATGCAGCTAAAAGAATTTGATTTTTTTTGTACCTTGTCTTCTTGGATGCCATGTGGAAATGCTCTTTCCGAAGATTATAACTTATTGTCCAAACAAAACTTCATTTCGAAGATTATGACTTCATTTCGAAGACGAGTCTTCATTTCGAAGACAAATCCTCATTCCGAAGATTATAACTTCATTCCGAAGATAGATCTTCATTCCGAAGACAAATCCTCTTTACAAATTTAAATCTTCATTCCAAAGATTAATCCTCATTTCGAAGATCAGGTTGTATTGTGAAGGTAAATCATCATTCCGAAGACAGGTCTTCATTTCGAAGACAGATCTTCATTCCGAAGATAGAACTTCATTTCGAAGACAAATTGTCACATTCATTCTCTGTCATTCCGAAGACAATTTCAATCCGAAGATAATACAGCAGGCACTGTGTTTGACATTCTTGTTTCGAAGATTAGGCAGAAATCAATATTTTCATTTTCAAAACATGTTTTAAGTATGCCAACTCTTATGAATACCTTTTATGCTAATGGTTAATCGTCATATACTATATACCAATCATTTTACAATGAAGAAATGTAAGAAATTTATACCTGATAAAAACAGTTAATGCCAGTTTTGAAGAATGATTGCCTTTGTTGATGTTCTACTGAGATTTTCTGCAACATTTCAAAACAAGTGCACTTGGTGAATTTGTACAATGATGGTTCAGAAATTTCTCAAGGTTATGCATGCCAAAAAACTAGTTTTCATGCATACCAACCCAGTAGTGCCTTAAGAAAAGGTTTTCACTGCTGAGTTATTCATTTTTCTCTCTTTTTTTTTCTTGATTTTTCAATTTTTTTTCTCTTTTTTACCTCTCCTTTTCTCTCATTTTTTCTCTTTTTTTTTTCTTGATCCTGACTATGCCCATGAAGGAATTTCATGATTTCCCCTGAAACCATGCCCATGAAGGAATTCATACTCAGAATTTATTCATCTTTTTGTTTTTTTTTTTTTTTCTGATTTTTTTGTATTTTCTATTTTTTCTTGAAATCCATGATCATGCTGATTGTTTTGAAGTGGAAGAGGAAATCTCTTCCACCTATTGTGTATCCAAACTATCAAGTTGCTACAAGAATTCATATTTAGTCAGAGGCGTATAGTACACCCTGAGGCGATGTCCATTTACCACCAACTTCCTTTGTGATCCATCAATAGGGGATAGGCGAGCTGCTCCATTGTCAAATACTTCTTCAATCCAGTAAGGTCCCAACCATCTAGTTCTCAGTTTTCCAGGGAAGTCTTCATAGCGAGAATCAAACAAGAAAGCTCAATCTCCTTGTTGAAGTTTCCTCTACTGAATGTGACTGTCATGCCACAGCTTCCTCTACTCTTGAATTACCTCAGTTTGGTGCAGAGCATCCAATCTAAGTTCATCCAATGCATTCAGCTGCAGAATCCTGTCTGTTTGTGCCTGCGACAATTCAATTCCAATTTTCAGTGTTGTGCGCAATGTTAGTAGCTCAAATTCAATAGGTAAGAGAGGCTTTTTACCAAAGACTAGTTCATAAGGTGTGAATCCAGTAGTGGATTTCCAAGTAGTATTGTAGGCCCAAACTGCTTCAGATAATTTATCTAGCCAATTTCTCCTATGAAAAGCTACTATTTTTGTCAAGATGCGTTCTAGTTCCCTCGTTTGTTACCTCAACCTGGCCATTTGCTTGTGGGTGGTAAGGTGATGATTTCCTATGTTTGATTTCATATAATTCTGTAAATGCTTTTATGACTTTGGATGCAAATTGGGGTCCTTGGTCTGTGGTGATAGATCGTGGAGCTCCAAATCTCTAAAAAATCTGAGTATACAAGAAATCAACGACCTTCTCTTCACGAGCATGTTTGAAAGCATGCACCTCTACCCACTTTGTCAGGTAATCAATGCATACTAGAATATGCACCTTTCCTTGAGAAGGTGGATCAATAGGTCCTACAAAATCAAGCCCCCACATCTCAAATGGTTCTAAAACCATTTGAGGCTGCAGTGGCATCTCATTTGTATGAGTGGGTTTCCCCATTCTTTGGCATGCATCACAATGCTTGATGTACTTTTTTACATCCTTGTGAAGAGATGGCCAATAATATCATGTCCCTAGGATTTTCCTAACTATGCTTTTTATAGAATAGTGTCCACCTAAGGGTTCATCATGACAAGCTCTAAGGATATCATACACTTCATCCTTTCGGATGCACCTACGTAACACATGGTCAGGATTGCACTTAAAAAACATACCCTTAATCCATTCAAAAGAAGAAATTTGTTTGATCAATTTTTTTTTCTGTTTTGAAGTGAAATATGGAGGAACTTTCCCCGTGACCAAATAATTGGCTATATCTCGCAAACCAAGGTGATTGGACCGATATAGCAAATAGTTTTTCATCAGGAAAAGTGTCATCAACTAATTCCCCTTCATCTGTGTTCTGCAACCTGGACAAGAAATTTGCCACAAAATTAGCTTTTCCTGGTTTGTTGATTATAGTGATATCAAATTCTTGCAGCAACAGAAACCAACGAATAATTCTTGCACTTACCATAGGTTTATTCATCAAATACTTAATGGTTGTATGATCTGTGTGAATAAATATTTGATAACCTGTGATGTAATGCCTGAATTGGTTGATGGCATATATTACTACTAGGAATTCCTTCTCAGTTGTTGTATAATTTTTCTCGGCTCCTGTCAAGTTCTTGCTAATGTTGTAGATGGTATAGTGTTCACCATTGTCAATTTGTCCTAATGTTGCTCCAATTGCTATATTGGAGGCATCAGTCTATATGTGAAATGGTAATGTCCAATTAGGTCCTCTAAGCACAGGTGGAGTTATTAATTTCTCTTTCAGAGCTTCAAATGCTTCCTGACACTTTGCAGTCCAGGAGAATTCAGAATCTTTAGTCAATAGGACAAACATAGGACTGGCTATTATACTAAAGTTGGAAATAAACCTACGGTAAAAACCAATGTGTCCTAGGAAGCTTCGAACATTAGTCTGAGTTTTAGGAGGAAGGAGATTCTTGATAATTTCCACCTTCTTTGGATCAACTTTGATCCCTTCAGGAGAGATGTGATGACCAAGAACTATCCCTTCCTTCATCATCATGAAGCATTTTTCTGGATTCAAGGATAACCGATATGTTTCACAGCGAGTTAAGACTTTGTCAAGATTTTCAGCGAGTTAAGACTTTGTCAAGATTTTCCAATGTAAAATCAAAAGTCTGTCCACATACTGTGAAATCATCCATGTATATTTCAACACTTTTGGTGGTTAGATCAGCAAAAATTGCTAGGACTGCTCGTTGAAAATTTGTTGGGGCATTACACAAACCAAAAGGTAAAACCCTATAGGCAAATGTTCCCCAAGGACATGTAAAAGTTGTTTTCTCTTGATCTTCAGGTGCAATCTGAATTTGATTATATCCACTAAATCCATCAAGAAAACAAAAGTATCTTTTTCCAACAAGAGTATCTAACACCTGATCTATGAAAGGTAATGGAAAATGGTCTTTGTATGTCACCTTATACAACTCTTTATAGTCTACACATACTCTCATTTTTCCATTTTTCTTAGGAACTATTACCAATGGAGAAACCCATTGGCTATCATAAATTGGGTAAATGAATCCTACTTCCAGAAGTTTTTCAATTTCTTCTTTCACAATATCTCTTAAGTCAGGATTCAATATTCTCTGGACTTGTCTAACTGGCTTGACTTCTTCAGTATATATTCTGTGGGTACATATATCAGGATGGACTCCTGACATATCTTTGTAGTTCCAAGCAAAAGCATGAACATGCTTCTGCAAGACAACTATCAATTTTTCTTCCTCTTCCCTAGCAAGTCGGTCGTAAATGTTCAAAAATTTGTCTGGCTGGACTTCTATTTGTTTTGTATTTAGAAGGACTGAATTCACTTCTTCATACCTGGTGATTAAGGGATTAAGAGGACATTGCTGAGTTGGGAGAAAAGAAGCAGTTTATGTTTTATTGTTGCTTGAGGGAAGCATATCTTGTATGGAACAGTGAGAAGGAAAAATCAAATGATGGTGCCATCCATGTGGTAGTGAAACAGAGTTTCCCTGTGATATTACAGATGGTTCATCTTCATATTTTTTATTCTCCTCATTACTTAACAACTATTGGATATTTTTTGCTTCTCCTTCTAAACCTTGTTCATGCAGAACATTCATTAGGATTGTTTCATTTTCTAAATTTTCTGTGTCACTGAGGTCTTCTGTGTGTTCTCTTACTACTAAGGTAGCTAGTGTAGAAATGACCTCTTCTAGTTCTTCATCCGAGTCGAGAAAACCATAACCGACCTAAAAATTTGCTAGATGGTTTTGCAGGAGGATATAAAGAAATCTGTTTCGGATCAATACCATTTGAAATAGTCATATTTCCGATCTGCAGTCTATGAAGGTCGCTGCAGCTTGCAAGCCAAGGTCTTCTCAAAATAATGGGATATCCATGTGCTGAATTTCTTGGTCGTAAAACCAAAAAATCTGTAGGGAATTCCCAAGAAGAAACTTCTATAGGGACATCTTCAATGATACCTTCAGGTTTTGCAACTGACCTATCCACCATTTCTAAAATTGTAAATGTGGGGCTGAGATGTTTGAGCTATAATTGTTTCATTGTATCCTTGGCCATGACATTTATTGCAGCTCCTATATCTACTAAGAAATTTGATATTGGTACTGAACCTATGGTGACTGTGATAACTGGTCTTCCTGGATCACTATACTTTGGAGGTACTAGTTTTCTAGATAAGAGATCAGCTATCTTTCCTTCAACCTGCATAGTTTTAGGAAATGCTTTCTTTTTTCTTCTTGCTCTTTTAATGCACAAATTTTGGATAGTACTGTTAATATCTGGTATTTCCTTAATGGCTTGCAATAAGGGCAACGATATAGTTAACTTTTTGAGTTCTTTGACCAGTTTTGACTCAGAATTTTTTGGTATTGCATTGAATCTTTCAGGATATGGAATTATCCTTGGTAACTATTCTACCTGTGGTTTTGTCTCTTTCTCTATTATTGGTTGGATTTTTACTGGTTCCAATTTTTCTTCTGTCTCTATTGTTGGTTGGACTTTCTTTGGTTCCAATGATTTTTGCTCTTCATTTTCTTTAATTTCATTTGAAACTGGTTCAGGTACAACTTTTCTTGAACGGAGTTGGATGTTACTACAATCAAGAACATTAATTTCAACATTTTCTTCAGCTTCAGCCACATAGACAGGAGGTGTTTGTCTCATGCTATTTGGATTAGTGACTGGTTGAGTTGGCATTTGAGGTTGTTTCACTTGTTGTGTTTGTTGCTATTTTTCTTGGAAATTTTGATTAGGTGCAGGCAACAAATGCTGAGTTTGACCTTGATTCCTTTGCTGCCTTAGATAGGACTGGTATTGCTAACTCCACTGTGGTTGGTTTTGCATCCAATGTGGATTAGTCTGATTTTGATTCCAAGTTGGATTGTTTTGATTCCAAGATGGAGTGTTTTGATTCCATGAGGGGTGGTTTTGATTCTGATTCCAGACTGGGTTACTCCAATTTGCTTGTGGCCATTCTTAGGAATTTGTCCATTGAGGATTATTCCAAGGACTTTGGGGTGGTTCTGGTTGTCCCCAAGGCATAGTACCAGGATTATGCCCCCAATTTGTAGAAAAATGAGGGGGATTTTGGTATTGAGAGAAATTTCCCCCTTGTTTTGGTCCAATGTAGTTGAGTTCCTCAGTCTGGTTTTCTAACACAATTTTGAGTTGTGGTAGCAGGTGGCATTGATCAGTTGAATGCCTTTTTGAACAGATACTACAAATGGCTAAGATAGATGTTTTATTCAAAGGACATTCCTGTAAAGCATGTTTATTTTTACGTCTTGGGCAATAAATTGCCAAAGGTTTTGTGTTTTTTGCTTTTGTAGACATTTCCCCCAAGGTAGTGTTTAGATGCACTAGAATATCAGCTTTGAAATTTGCAAGTTCCTCTATTAGGTCCTTCACATCAGTGCCATTTTTGTAGCTTTTTCTTCTTCTCTGCTTAGTGCGAGAGTAATTCCTCTGAGAGATCCATAATTTCCTCATTATTGAGAGTGGTTACATCCCCTTTTCCCATCAAATCCAGAACTTCTCTGGATTCATCTTGCAATCCTCTCAAAAAGATGGTTTTACATAATTCTGGTTCTACAAGTCCACATCTCCTTTGAACAAAGGAGAACCTATCAAGATAATCTTCCAATGTCTCATCATCTTCCTGCTTGATTCTGAATAACTCATCTTTTCTATTCCTTACACGGCAATATTCCTGGTATTTATCTAAAAAGACAGTTTCCATTTGATCCTAGGTTCTTATGGAATTTGGCTCCAAGCTCATGAGCCAGCGCAATGCTGAATCCTTGAATGTTGAGGGAAAAACCTTAAGTTTCTGATTGTCATTTATATAATCATAGGTCTGACACACTACCTTGAATTCAAACAAAAACTGATCAGGATCTTCAAATACAACACCTCGAAAGGTTGGAAGTACTGAAGGTGAAATGGTTTTAATGAGAGAGTTTTATGTTGGATTCAGACGAATAGGATATTCAAATGTTCTGGAAGGTTGGAGCATATCCTGATCATCTCCTTCATTATGGACATAGCCATGTTGGCCATCTATATTGCCTCCTTCTGCCATAGTTTCTTGTTTCTTAGGAGAAGTTAAAGCTTTCCAAATTGTTCTCTCAAGAGGTCCAAGCCTCTCTATTGATGATGAGTCTGATGAATTTTCTTCCTTAAGATATTTTGATGATGATAAAATTGGTGATTTTCCTTTCTCAAAATGTTCTAATGATGGTGAGACTAGTGATTTTTCTATCAATCTTTCCGGTAGTTCAAACACAGGTGATTCACCCCTTAGGCATGAAGATCTCCTTAATGGAACAAGTCGGGGATCCTTTGGGGTAGTTCTACCTTTTTCATCCCTAGACTTACTCATTCATGTTTACTCTTAAATGACATAAATTAAGTCAATAGTTGTTATCTTCCTCAGCTGTTGTATTCAGATTTTAACCTGAATTTTCACAGCTTAGTCTGATTACAGCTATTGGACTGTTTGTTTTCTTCTGGAAACACTAATCCCCGGCAATGACACCAAAATGATGCATAGTCGTTATACCATCATTAATTATCAATGTGTTTGTCAATCCAGGGCTGTGTACAAGGCTATCTACGAAAGAAGAGGCAAAACAACTATAACTTAGTTCAATCTAGAGCAAAAGGTTTTATTGGTGAAACCGGTTGTGTGGGGGGTTTTAGGACATTCCTATATCTAAATTGTATGAATTAAACCATAATCTAAATTGTAGAATTGGAAACTAATCATTAACTGCATAAATGAAGTCCTGATTTACAATTGCAGAATAAGACCTAATTATGTTGTAGAAA
The DNA here is from genome assembly GCA_028583015.1 of Wollemia nobilis. NCBI lineage: Eukaryota > Viridiplantae > Streptophyta > Pinopsida > Araucariales > Araucariaceae > Wollemia > Wollemia nobilis. Next base: position 2,512,084 of record JAQPPZ010000523.1, on the reverse strand, counting down.
TAACAGTTGCAGAATTGAAAGTCTGATCCTAATTGCAGAAAGGAAATCTAATTACTTTTGCAGCAATGAAAGTCTAATTCTAACATGGAAATGAAAACTGTCAAGACTTTGTAATAGAAGGTTGTCAATCTTCTATGCAGGGTTTGACAACAAAACATAAAATGCAAAAAATTGCTGAAAACAACAAATTTTGGAAATAACAGTCTGAAATAAAATGGAAGCTTTGCTGAAAGTAGAGATTACAACTAAAACATTAAGCACAAGTTTAATCTAAACATAAATAAACTAAGATCACAAATATTGTCAGCTATTTACAAGCAATTGAAATAACAAGTTCTATAACTCATTATGCTGCAACAAAATCAGAATAAAAACCTGCTTATTAGTCCTCCTCCTAGGTCTGGAAGTGGCCAGCCTCCTTGTCCAGAAGAAGGTATGAGTCTCTCTCTCTCTCTAGATCTTAATCACACTCATTTACAAACAATATGAAATAGAACTAGTGCACTTTATTGATTAAAGAACATGATTACAATAATTCTGCTAAAAAACTATTACAGGACTGTAACAGTCAATTTCTACCTATTTTTTGCTTCTTCCTAGCTTCCTTACTTTCTACTTCCTGATGATACTACTACTAGTCTCAACCTGAATGGGAGTAATATTTATAGATGTCCTATGATCTAATTACAAACTGTGAATATCTCAAAAGATCTAATCCTACAATGCTGCAAAAAATTCTGGTTTTATCCTAGAAGAAGATTAAAACTTGATCTTTCCCTTAATGATGGCTTTGGTCGGCAATGACGGCAAAGAAAAATGGAAGATCTTTTCCTTTACCTTTTCCAACCTTTATTTCCCTTTTTTCGGCTTCAGAAATCGGTCAACAAGTCAAAAAGCACATTCTATTTTCATTCCAAAGATAAGTGGCTTCATTTCGAAGACAATGCAATTCTCATTTCGAAGATCACTCATTCCGAAGATACTGCATTCTTCATTCCGAAGATCGCTCATTCCGAAGATACTGCATTCTTCATTCCGAAGATCCGCTCATTCCGAAGACACTACATTCTTCATTCCAAAGATCTGCTCATTTCGAAGATATCTGTTCATTCCGAAGATACTTCGAAATGAACAAATGTGTGCTTTTCCAGTGATTTCTTCTGCATCTCTCAGGTGGGTTATCAAATTCCAATGGTCTTCATCTTTTTCCACATGTGAATTCCATGCCTTGTTATTTATGGACAACTGGTTGGAATTTACATGGGAAAGACCAGTTTTTGCTGCACAACAACAGTTTGCTTGCATTGTTGCCAGATTTAGGTGAAATAAATGCTTGAGACAAATCAAAACATGATTAGTGAAATGTTGCTATTATTCTAAGCATATCCCATTTTAGCAAGTCATAGCAAAAAAAACACAAAACTATGCAAAAAGCTGTAAAAATCAGCATATAATATTTCAAATACATTGATCATGCAAAATGGTTAATATACAGCATATTGAATCAACTTAACTAACATATCAGATAAAACATAAGATTTTATAGGCAATTTTAGTATTCAAAACATGTTATGATTGAGGCATTTCCAGACCTCATCAACTAAGTTTATTATCCATGAGGAGAACCTCACCTTTTTGATGATATTGGCATCCAGTAACTTCTGCACTTATTTTTGCATCATAGGGTGCAGTGTGGGATTGAACTTTCTCTGTTTCTGTGTAAAGGGCTTGGATCCTTCTTTTAAAGGAATAATGTGGGTCATCACTTCCGTATTGAATGTTCTTAATTCATCATACCCCCAAGCAAAACTATCCCTGTTTTTTCTTAAATATTCTATGTATTGCTTATTTTCTTTAGCTGGCAGCAACCTATCAATTATTACCCTCTTAGGATCACCAACAGTCCCTATGTTAACTTCTTCACCTTCTGACTCACTAGGTGCAGTCCTATGGGCTTTGTCAAAATCATCAAAAATGGATTCCAAGGCCACTAGTCCCCTAGGTATTTTATTAGTTTTCAATTGTATAACCTCAGTGGGAGTACCTATAACATGTTGCAGTCTTTCCTCATCTTGTTCATCACATATTACCCCTACAAACTAATTTTGTACTATCATGAAATCCCTTATATCTGTGTCATATTGAAAGACTTACAGGTATACTACATTATCTGGGACAGAGGGGTGATAAACTGAAATGGTAGGAAATTTATCCATGAATTCAATGTCAATCTCAGGATCATCTACCCCAGAGGCATTTATAGCCAGTAGGTTAGCCACATGATTCTTTTCCCTTGAAATATGTGAGATATTAAATGCCAAAATTTTGTTCACCTCATCTAGGACAACCTTCTTGTATTGTTTTAATCTGGGATGTTTAGTTTGGTATCTCCCCCTTATTTGTTGAATAATTAATTTTGCATCTCCATACACAGTCACATAGTTGATTCCAAGTTCTTTTGCCTTCCTTAACCTAAGAAGTAGGGCCTCATACTCCGCTACATATTGGTGCAGAGGAATTATAATCTACAGGGTACCCCCAAGTAGTTACCCTTTATGTCAGTTAAATTGATACTAGCCCCAGCCCCCATTTGTGACTTGGCACCATCAAATGTTAGAGTCCACATTTCAGTGGTGAGAACCCTGCCTGATTTAGCATTTGTTGCTGCTTTGAGTAAGGGATCCAACCCTTCAGCATCAGGTACTTTTTTGAGAAAAGGGGTGTGCCAAATGGAATAAACTACCAATTCCTTCTCTTCTATGAATCTTACCAAATTAATTGTGGTGTTATCATGCTTCATTAGCTCTAATGATATTTTTTTGAAGGACTCTCTTATTAATGTGGCTTGTTCTTTGGAGGAGGGGAATAGTAGAAAATGACCAATCTAATCGAATTGATCCTCCAAACTACTCTGCACAATGTCTAGATAATAGCAAGGACAAAAATGGGTCTACATTCATGACCGCCACATCCATGACAATCCCCTTCTTTGTATATTGGTCTAAGAAAACCAAGAGATCCATAATTATCCCTACACACGGGACTAACCTATTGTCCATGACATAAATATGGGGAGAATCTTTGGTGCACATCAACCTCATATGGTCATCCACTTGCTTTGGCATTACATTGTGAGACGCCCCACTATCAAGCATGCAGTTCTAGATTACATATCGGTCCCCAAATCCAGATGTATACCTAAGAGATATAAAATGGCATGACATAGGCAGGAGTTCTGTTTGGTGGGTTTGAACCTGAGGCTGCCAACACATGATTGTCCCCTTGATCAGCCAGCCCAAAGGCCTTACATATTTTCTCTCTATATTTTGGGATGGTCATTAATTCTCCAAAGGTAATGTTAATTTTTTGTTTTGCTAATTCCATTCCTATGTCGAAGTCTGTCCCTTTGGGCCCTATGGTAGTATTAATAGGCTTTGTTATTTCAGGGGAAAGAGGTGGATTAGTCTCTTGATTTCCCCTTTTATTTGTAGGCTCTTCCCCGTTCTTCTTATCAACTTTTTCAGGAACAGTCCTATTTCGTAATCGGGTGGCATGGACTCTTTCCAAAGTTTCAACCTCTTCAGCTATGGGAGTCAGTTTACCTTTTCTGATTTGCTCAAACCGGTCATTTTGGGGTCTTCTCAAAATTTTCACATCATCATTGGCAAAGGTAGTGGGGCGGTTATCGGGACATAATGACTGATTTGTAGCTTCTGGTATTGGGGACTGTCAATAGTTTCTTCCCATGTCCAACAAAAATTTATTCTAATCTCTTCATCATAGTCCTCTACATTAGTTTTTGAGTGCAGACAATGGAAGACATCGCAATCAGTTGGGTTATGAGGAGCATCACAAGTTGGGTAGAAGAATGGAAAATAAACAACTTTATTGAAAAAGGCCATGGGGTTGGGAACAGCATCAGGATATTTCTGGTTTTCCTTTCTTTTCTAGCCATTATTTGAATTCTTAGCCCCTTCACTACTCCAATTATTGTTAAAATTTCTTCTAAAGGGAGGTCTATTGTTGTCCTAGTGCTAATAGGGTTACCTAATATCGTTTTTGTATCTCTAAAATTTGGACAGTCTATTATTTATTGACAAAAACATTTTAGTAACTTGGGAGGATAGTTTCTCAATGAATTCTGCTTTCGATTTTTTTAAAATACCAAATCCCACCTTCTTGTTTTTTTTTATCTGATTGGCTAGGATTGGGGTACATGGAGATGGACTTCATTTTCCCACTGTCTATCATGTCTCTTTCTATCTCGATGGCCCTTTCCATACAGGCGTTAATGGTAAGTGTGGGTTGTTGTCTCATCTCGTAGTTGAAATCTCCTGGGAAGGCATTCTTATAAAAATATATATACTGATTGTCATTGGGTCTAAGGGCAGCAGGAATTTAGTTTCTCAATTTAGTGAATCACCTATTGAAATCATCCACTGTCTCATTCTCCTTCTTCTTCATAGTGGCCAGTTCAGTCAATAGGGACTGTTCATTTTTCTTCTCTCCATACTTTCTTAGGAAGGCATCTTCCAGTTCATGGAAGGTCCCAATGGTATCAACTTGGAGGCTATTAAACCATTCCCTAGCATCTTTCTCTAGGGTCTGTAAAAATAATTGGAGGACAACGTCTTCGTGTTCTGCCTCCAGGATGTCCATGGTGTATAAGAAATCTTTCATGTGATCCTCCTCCGTCACAGTATTGTCCCTTAGGAACTTAGGTAGGCATTTATGATCCTTAGGAGGCAAAGGGTTTAAAGCTTGAGGTAATATAAAGGGCCTATACCTATTCAAATGCCAGTTATTCAAAAGCAGGTTGGCCATTGGTGGAATGGGCCCCTCGAAATAGTAGATATGACAGGGGAAGTACTGTTTTGGGGATTTTGAGGAATATGAGGGGGATTGTTACTGCTCTGACTACTTGAAGGAACATAAATCAAAGAGTGCTTTTGCTTTTTACCTATTCGAAAAAGTACCTGTGGGTCCGGTAGTTCGGGGTAGAGCTCCTTGTTGTTTTTTCTTGTGGCCGCCAAATCAAATTCCTTGTTTTCAGAGTCACCAACACTAGGTGCAAAGTGGAACACTCTCTCCGGCTAATATTGCTCAGCCCAAAAACTTATAACCTCATAGGGAAATAAAAATATATGTCACAAAGGGGAGTAAAATGACAAAAAGAAATTAAAAAGGTCCTTCCCCAGCAACGATGCCAAAAATTGTTGTGGAGTTTTTTCGCTTACCCTCAGCATATTTGTCACATCACAAAAAACTCTAAAATCACAACCAACACTATGGATTCTGGCAGATCCACCTCATTAACCTAGGAATAGACTACCTTAGACAACTCTAAACCGACCAGGTTGGGTAAGGAAACCCCAAGCAGTGGGTCCTTTTACTAATGCTTTATTATGCACATGCCCACTATGCTAGACAAAATATTATTTAGTTGTTTTTTATATTTTTAGTGACCGAACCTATCAATATTAAAGCCTATAAAACCCAGACCGGTGCCTTATCCATTACAGAGTCGTAGCAGGTTGATAAATGACCTTAGAAAAGATAACATAAAGAGGAACTAGTTCATTTTACTCCATTCAAATGATGTAATGTAAATAAAACAATTAACTAGCGAGAGAAGGCGTTATTTATGGATTTTGATTGCAGTAATACATAAACAAGCTAACACAAAACATTCACACAAAAATATGCCAAGGGAAGAGTTGAGATTTTCATTAATAAAAGATGTGCATAGAATAGATCAATAGAGTGCTTGATCCTCATATGCCATTTGATTACAGTAAACCCCCGGTTTGAATATTCAAAACAAGGGGTATCTCCTCTCCGTCCTGATTGTAGTGACGTAAGAGTCCTCAACTCCGATACGTTCCACAGGAAATAATCACAACGAACAACGCACCTCAACAGTCCCTAGTGAATGACAAGAGAAAGGGCGATAAGACACACAGACAAGAGATACACAAGGGAAAATATGACTTAGACAATGGACAAGTTTAATACCTAGATTTTCTCTCTCAGAGGTTCGATAAAAAAAGTTTGTTACTGCAGGTTCTTCTTCTTATAATGCAGACTACCTGGCCATTGTAACCGCCTGCCATGTTGTAAGAATCATGTTGTACCCAAACTTGGGATGCACTCAAAAAAGGACACGTATCCCATGTTCTTTTTATGCAGGTGGAGGTTGCGCATCTCCGTCGATACTGCCTTGTGCTAGCGGCTGTGGCCCTCCTAGTGCATGTGTTGTGGCAGTGGTGGGCCCTACTCCCGCCCTATGATTTTGAATGGCTTGGTCAATGAATTCCCAAGCCTCGTCGTGAAAGGTCAAGGAGAAGAGGAGTAGGTTCAAATCTTGTGTGGCCTCAACTATCTGGTCCTTAGCCCACTACACATTATTATTGGTAAATTCACATAGGCGGTCTACCATCTCCACCAAAGCCGTGAAGCATTTAGACAGCCTGTCGCCAGACTCTAAATCAAAATCTTGAATTTTTTGAAAAATAAAATCTTTGATAACCGGGGTTCATCCAAAGTCCTCAATGGAGAGGTTGCAATCGGCCAGCTCATCATTGGCCTCATACTCAGATTCTGCTACCTCTTGACTCCACTAGCGCCAATTTTGCTCATTTTATAAAAATAGGGAGACCTTGATGTATTCTTCTACAAAGAAGCATAGGGAGTCATCTGACAGAGTGGTTGTTAGCCCAAAAATGGGCACATAGTCCTCCTAAAACCTCCTATAGATTGGCATAATTTTATCTATTCTCTACCTCCCTTGTTGTAAGTTGTTTTGAATGAGACCTACTGTGCATCTCACAACATATATATCCATCATAATGGACTCCAAATCCCCCATTTTAGCTTGGATCTTCTCCTTCATCTCTTGTTTGAGCTCATCTGCTGACCCGAGTTGGAGACTAGTCTGTGTAGTAGAAGGAGCGGGCATTTTTAGTTTATCAACTTTTGCCTGAAGCTGCTTGACTTTGAGTTGTAACGGCTCAACTTCGACAGCCTTGGCTTTCCATCCTTCAATTTCCTTTTCCACTGCTTCGGCCACCTGTGCTTGAGTAGCCACTTGTGATTTCATCATCTGGACGGGTGCAGTAGATGCTCGGATGACACCTTTGCTAGTATCTATAGTAGCCTCTCTCATGCTAGCTGGCAGAGGGATCTCAAAGGAGGCAACAGGTGTGTCAGTGATTTCTGGTCTAGCTGTTCCCCTATGTCTGACTATCCCCTTGCTTGGAGACCTTTGTTCTTCCATATCCTGGATCTGGTCTTCTTCATCGACGGTGAACTGGCAAGTGTCAGTGACCTTAGCCATTGTAAACTTTTCCACTTCCTGATCCGAGGATTCGGTCCTAGCCTTTTTGTGAGTAGGGGACCACGTGGGGCTTCACACTTTATAGCCTCTTAAAATATTGGACAACCCTCCATATTGCGCTATCTTTTTCATCACCCTGGGTCTTATTTGACGTTCTTCTTGATTTACTACTAGGGTGGCGGAATACAACGAGCGTTGACTTTTTGCCAATTGACCTTGCTCACATGGACTTATCAAAGTTAGTGTTGATGATACGACAGTCTGTTGATAGAGGCCAATGGCTAACTCCTTCCCCTTTGAGGAGGTGACAAGGGAACTGGAAGAGGAGGGCAGTTTGGCCTGTTCATCAACTATCTTCATCATGACCTCAAAGAGGTCAGAGTCTTGTTGAGCGATTTGAAGAGTGGGGTCTTGGAATTCTTCAGGAGGGGCCACTAGAACCAGCGGGGCCATCTTATCCACTAGTAGGCTCCGATGTAGTTTTAGCTGAGTGCTATAATCATCGACAACCTCCAATCCATTGTAAGGCCGCTTATCCTTAGGCATCCTCCATACCAAGTCCAAATTCTGGTTATTTCTAAAATCCTACTGCATTGCATCTTCAAAATCATCACCACTATGTGTGACTACCAAAAGGGCCAACTTGCCAGTAACTTCTCTCTTGTGGTGGCCATCCGGGTCATAGGCCCTCTAAGTGACCTCTGGAAAATAGTAGGTGTCCATATTCCATATAGCCCATAGTGTGGAAAAATGGCCAAGATAGGTGTAATGCCCCATTGTACAAGGAATGGGCAACCACCTCACTAGTCCTTTCTTCCTCAGATGTCTAATTTTTACCTCTTCGACCATCTACCGAGTGATTTCTAGGATGGCAATGGAAGTTGGGCAATGGAAAGGCAATGCCTTCGGGGTAGTTTTGATCCATAAATCTTGATATAAGAGAATTCTTCTACGTAGAAGTAGTCTCCTGCTTTCTCCTTATGTAGAAAATCTCTAACCCCTACCCCGATTCTGTCTGGGAAACTTCCACACAACCGAAAGTGTACTACGGGGAGGACCTTCTCAAAGAAGGTTGTATAACTGGAACACCCCTCCTGGATGCATAACAATCGATCTTGTACAGTAGGCGCATTCACTCCCCCCATCTGGGCCACCAAGGCTTTATCCAATTGCGCTACAAATAAGTGAATAAAAAATGAATTGTATGAAAAGGGAGGCATTTCCCTCTTATTGGCCAACACAACCTCCTGCAGCAGTCACAATTCTTCATCCATATTATCACTGATGATATCCTCCCACCGGTAAAGAGGAGTCTTGTCTATCCTGTTGCATTGGAGGATTAAAAACATCACCTCCTTAGTGATTAGCTCCAAGTATTTCACTCCTAGGGCTAGATTGATCATGTCGGCGTAATCTTGTGCCCAGGGACGGAGCATGAATTTTTTGATGGGGAAATTTGTTGGCCTCATCTTCCCTCTCTTCAAAAGGTTCTGAGGGAACGTTGTGTTCATCATATAATTGGCCTGAAGGGCCAATGTTTTAAAATCTACCACCCTAGAAGCGGTGGCTAAACCAAAAACTTGTTGAATCCTATCGATTGACATCCGGGCCACTTCTTGGCCATTAAAATCATGGATGGTATGCACCCTGGAGTCGTAGGAGACAATGAGCCATGCCAGAATATCGAAATAATGGTATACCTTCGGACAGGTTAACCGACCTAGGTTCATATTCCACTTGTTACACATAGGAGCCGATTTATTACTGTCTCGATAGGCCCGCACGTAGAGATCTCTTAGGAGCGTCGAGTGGCACTGGTTATCCTCTTTTGTAGGGTCAAATGCATATATGGTGACCTCTTCCACCTCCCTTTGCTGCTCTTCGATGATTTCTCTGTCGGTATCGGGTAGATTTTTGAATGCCTTGGGGTTCTACGCCCTCCCCGACCTTTTATCAATGGGTCGTGCCCTAGTAATTTTTCCAATTCTTTGTTGAACGATTGATGTCTCGAGGGGTCAAAGAGCTAGTAGATGCCATCCTATTCAAACAACAGTGAAAAATTTGCCCCCCGACTGCAATATCTCTTCTGCGCTCTCCAAACTTTACTCTATGTTTGACCTCGTCGATAGGTAGCCCTACATGCACGGGTGATGCAAAAAATTATCGCCACCTTCTCTTTTAAAATAGGTGTATTAAATGTGGTAAATGGCACATGCACTTTTTGCTTTTCAGGAGCTCTCGGGATTGGTCGGGTGCGCCACGTCAATTATCACCTCCTTACACTGGTGGATGAATTGCGGCTGTGAACAACGATCATGACACAAGGCAGCTTAGGATTGACGATGGCGGGGTGCGGGTAAGTGTGCGCTCACTTGAGGCACATCAAGGTTAATTTTAGTGCATGCACCCCCTTGGGGAGTGGGGCGAACGGCTTTCAATGCGAACGCACAGCTTGTGCGCCCGTGCGACCTTAGTGTGCTCCAAGGGAGTGGAGCGCACTTGACTCAACGAGGCACACAAGTTGCGTACCCCTTTAGACCTTGTGTGATCCACTATGGTGGAGCGCATAACCGAAAGGCGGGTGCTTAACCTTGTGCGCCTCAAAGGGAGGGGCGTGTCGACTCAGGATGGGGTGCATAGCCTTGTGCACCCCAGTCGAGGTTGTGCGCTCCACTTTGAGAGTGGAGCGCATTCGGCTAGAGGGGGAGCACATGCCTTGTGCGCTCCAAGGGATCGAGTGTACTCCATCATGGTGGAGTGCACATCAGACTTCGAGGTATGCATAGAAATGCGTACCCTTATGATTTACTTGTGCGCTCCATCACAATGGAGTGCACAGGGTCTTCAAGGTGCATAAGTTGTCCACATTTCATGGGCTTGTGCACGCTTCACTTCTTCAAAGAGCGTGGGGCGCATGACCTTGTGCACCCCAAAGGACTATCATGCGCTTCACCTCCCCGTGGAGCACATAGGCTATTTATGGGGCACACTACCTTGTGAGCCCCTAATGGACATTGTGCGCCCCATCCTTCAATGGGGTGCATGGGCTAGAGGTGGGCGCACTGCCTTGTGCACTCGCTCGGGGGACTTTATGCTCCGAGAAGTGGAGCATACGACTTGGTTCAGGATGCATAGTTTATGCGCCCGGGTGGCTTCAAGTGCGCTCCATTGGAGTGGAGCGCATGAGGCTAAGTTCGGGGTGCACAGTTTGTGTGCCTAGGTGGCTTCGAGTGCGTTCCATTGGAATGGAGCACACAAGGCTAATTTAGGGTGCACCACCTTGTGTGCCCCGAAGGCAAATGTGAATTTGGCTCCCAAAAGGTGGCTAGCCTTTAAGGAGTCAATAGGATCTTATGCCCCCTAACCCAAAGTAAAGTACTCATTGCTAATTGGGTAGCCAAATCTCTTTATGGTGAGAAAATATAAAAATCTTATTCTTATAGAATTAGCAAGGCCACCTTCAAATGCAAGTGGCAAGCCACACCCTAGGAGAATAAAGTCTTAAATGCCAACTATTTTTTACTTAAAGTATCCTTACTTCTAAAAATAATTTGATCTACATGGGATAAAGTTACTCTTAAATTATCCTAGACATATGACACTCTGACATGGACTCAACATGAGCAAATCTAGTTTATGGTGGAACAAAGTAGTTCAGTTTGACCAAAAGCATCTATCGTTGCATCTCAATAAGCCTCATATTGCTAAAATGGACTAAATTTAGTTCTTGATATTTAGAACCCCTCTGTTTGTACTTTGATTTCTTAGGCCCTAGCCAAAGCAGCTCATAACCTACCTTCTTATCTCAATACTACTTTTAATTGTGTTTGTTCACTCATCCTTGACGAAGTTCTCATCAAGTTAAGGACTTATGTTATAAGTATTATTTGTGATTGGCATTGGCCCAATGTTAATTTGGTCAAAGATTTCAAATCTTGTCTAATTTATCCTAAGTTTTCTTTCTTCATTTCCTCTCTTCTAGGTTGAATACAACATGTAAGTCTTTTTATTTTAAAGCAAATAGGCTAACCTTACAATAACAATTAGGAAAACCAAAGCAAAAGATAATTCATAAATGATAGGTTAGAAGCTTCTTCACTTTAAGCTATCTACTTATATTATTTTGACTCCTGTAATAGGTTGTTCATTATGTCATGTTTTTGGTCTCAATGAGGAAATGCATTCACACTTGTTCTAATTTTCTTCCTTTGTCCAAAAGGCCTGGCCCATTTAGGATCAAATTTCCCTCCCTTCAGGTCACGTTGAAGATTACTCTCTTAGGCAAATTTATCTAGGAAGATGATAACTCTTTATGAAAAGATTGTATACTAATTACCCTAAAACATATTTAGAAACAAAGATGCAAAAATGTGTTTATATGTTTAACTTCCTTTGAAGGATTTTAGTCAAACTTACTATTATATTTATTATTGTAAGTCAATAATATCCATAGCCATTTACAAATATCTCCACCATGAAAATGGAGAAGCTAGAATGCTTACACCACTAGATGCATTAACACATACATAACACATTTTAAATCAAAGATTAGACAACCAGATTTCAACATCATGCTAGTAAATGAAAACATTGATTAGAAGACTTAGGCAATACAACATTAGTCAAAGAAACTAGTTGTCCTTCCCTTTCATGGACATGGTCACAACAATAAATTCTTTTACAACGATATTTAGCTATAGTTATGTTTCTTCTTGCATTGCCTTAGATCTAGCAATAGGCTTTAGAGCCTTTCACCTAGTCCACCTAGGCTTTTGATCTTTTGTTGGTGAACGAATTTCTCACTTTTATGAAGTGGAATCAATAAATAATATATATTTTTCTAAAAAGTTCACCTAGTCCACCTAATTTTGATCTTTTGTTGGTGAACGAATTTCTCACTTTTATGAAGTGGAATCAATAAATAATATATATTTTTCTAAAAAGTTGTAGGACGAGGTTTAGTGTATAGCATGTGCGTTCCACATTATTTTGCAATCAACGAACGAACCAACCGCCTTTTTAATCCAATCAAGTGGTTTGATATTTTTTTTGGATGCGAGGGAACTTAAGAAAAGGCATAAATTTTTTAATGGGTTTCGATTTTAAAATTTTTAAATGAAAATCATAACATAAAAGACTTCCAAAAATGGAACTTAATATAACCGTACGTGGAATCTATGAATCAATTTAACCTTTTTTTTTATCATAAATCCGGCCAGCAATTTGATTTGGGTTGATTTCCAGAGAGGATCTCCATTAACTTTGTGGTTGGTGGTGCGATGTGATGTCACTTGTCAAGGATTTATTCTCCTTTGAATCCACTCTGCCTCCACTTGATTGAAACTGACAGAGGTCTAAACCAACCAACGCCTTTGACGTCTAATGCAGCCTATACGATTTTTCAGATTTTTTTAAGCATAAAGAATAGTTGAAATATATCTGGGTTATTTAGGTAAGATTTTTTTTAATAAAAAAATATTAATTAAATAATATTTAAAATTAAAAAAAAAATAAAAGAATATCAAAACTGCACTTACCTACATTGTAGTTGAGATCAATATTTTTCTTAAATTCAAAGATTTTGACCAACTCCAACTACCTCACACTGGCGACCAAATCCCGGCCCAACGTTACACTCACACAGAGAAAAATTACTTTAGTCTGAAAAATCACTAAGGGTTTTATACAGTCAGATTTTGATCGTAATAGTTTGATCAATTGGATTTTGAGCACCGCTTATGTGTATGGTAGGGTGGAGATTCGAATCAACTTATGTGTATGGTAGATGGAAATTCGAATCAACTTACCTACAGCGCTTGGATAATAAAAATTATCAATAAAAATTTAATATTTTATAAAAAAAAGAGGTTGGTTAGTAGAGAATAAGTATTTGTTAGTAAATTATTTTAATTTAACTTTATTGTCTAAACTTTAAAGTCTAATTTCTTTTAATATAGTAAATTACAATTAAATTTTTAAACCCAATATATTAAGATTATTTTTTTAAATATTTATAATAATTATTTTTATTTAAAAAAAACTTATAAACTACTCCACGGAACAGGTTCCGTGTATACACGGGAATAAGCCTTAGCACCATAATTTAAATATTTATAATAAATTTTTTTATTAAAAAAAACTTATAAACTACTCCACGGAACAGGTCCCGTGTATACACGGGAACATGCCTTAGTACCAAAATCCGAAAGTCGTCATTCCACGCACAAAGATTCGCGACGGGCAAGCCTGGGCTCCTAAGGAGACGACGCTTCGGCAAACCTACGGTTGACGGAAATGCTGTGTAAATGGTGATCAGGGTGAGGTTAAGTTGGAATCTGAGGAGATTCCGGAATCCCTAGGCCAATCGCCCACCAACTTCAAGACGTGTTCTCTGTCCCCTGTTTTTTTTTATAGACGCCCCCGAATTACTTCACTTCACTGTTCGGCCCATTAGGCAGGCAGCCAGAAAAGCAGGGAGTCCTCTTGCAGATTTTGGAGATAGGTACGCATCTTTTTTTTATTAGCTAATTGATTTTGATTTTAGCAGTTTTCAGTTTAAAAAATAAAAAATAATTGTGGATGTGGGTTTCTATGCCCGAGCATTACCCTATTAGTTCGTTTGCCATTGGATTCCTGAGTTAGTGTGGGATTTCGATTTGATTTGGTTTGTTGATTGTGTTTTGGATGTTGGGTTTATAAATCCTGGGGGATGTAGTGTAACCGCGCTGGAATTATAAATGTGTGTACAGGCCTACTATCTTTATTGAGATAATTCAACGATTGGGCTGTATAATGACCGACGAAAACGGGAAACCCTATCAAAAGGGTGGGTGCGGAGGATTCGGCAAAGGCAATTTCTCAGAGCTGTTCAAATCCATTGAGGAATACGAGAAAACACTTGATGGAAGATCCCAGGCTTCCATCTCGGCCTAGGCTTTGATGGAGTATATCTATTTCCTTTCTTTGCTCTCAACTTTGGAGCTACGAAATGGCTATGCGATGTAGTTCTTCCATGAAATCTAGCCGGAGTTGCAGAAAACATACACAATATTGTTATGCAATTAAACTGTACTTCAATACGAAGTCTATACAAGATCTTGTGTTATTGGTTATAACAAAGTGAAATTTTTAACATCATACAACTATCAAATTATATTTAAATCATATTTTGGTCCTATATAGAAAATATGTCATGTAGCAAGTTAAAATCCATATAAGAACCAAAAAGACACTCATGCATATTGAGTTGGATTATCCAATAAAAAGTCAAAATGATGGAAACTCTTCCTTATACAAGCCACTATAAGATGTATTAAAACATCAACATAATAGTGAGTAAAGCATACAAAAATTATTAAGAATAACCCACCCTGTATGGGAAAGCAAAATCTTACTCTCAAACAAGAGGTTCCTCAATAGTGGGGACCTTTATAGATTCAAGCTCATTTTCTCAAAGAGGTTGATAATTTTTTTTTTTTTTTTTTAATGAAAAAACCATTATATAATAAAATAATGGTTAAAAATAATGTTTAATTATAAAAAAAAGGGTGGGTGGGATTAGCACACCCCGTAAACCAATACATTAACCATTGTGGTTAAGAGTATACAAGAGTGTCAGAAACAGCCCACAAATTGCCAATAACAACTGCCAAAACAGTATTAAATATGTATTCGGAAACAAAGAAGCCGAGAAATTACTGCCACTGGAAGGGGAAGGAAGATGCACATGACTCATAATGCAGGGTGCATTCCCCCAATGATCCATGAGGGTACGCAAGTATTGCAGCTCCACCTGTAATTTTTTAACCTGTACTTGAATCTGTAACCAGCAATCAAAGAATATATCATATTTATCAGCAACAAAGAAGACATGTCCGACATCTTGCTGAGAAAAAATAGCTCTATTTCGAGACTTCCATAGATAAAACAAGGTACCAATTCTAAAAATATTCCAAACAACATCCAAGTTGAAGGAAAAAGCAATAGGGTCACCCAAAATAGCATGCACCCAAGTAAAATCCTCCTGCATAAAAGGTCTAAAAAATTCAAGAAGCCACTCCCAAGCTGACTAAGCCCGATCACAAGACCAAAAAATATGCAGTAAATCTTTCGCTTGTCCACAAACCGGGCAAATAATATTATGAACACCCAGATGCTTGAGCCTACTGCCAACAGGTAACCCTTGATGTAAGAGACTCCAAGCAAAAAAAACTTTGTTTAGGTTCAATATAAGTAGCCCAAGCAATCCGAAACCTCTTATTCCATTGGGAGGGAAGAGAGACTAAATTCCATCTCAGAGTGAGCTTATCAACCATTGGAACTTGTGGGGTGATCCATTTGTAACCAAGATGAGATTTATATTGCAAAACAGGAAGCTCCCCATGCCAACACCAATCTGACCACCAGGGTTTTTGAAAATGCTTATGTAGTTTGCTCCAAATAGAAAATGGAATACTATCAATAACCACCTCATAAGTGTCTCTATCACCAGGATTTAAATTGTGAATTTGACGAAAACTTTCCCAGGGTATCCAACACCTGGCATGTCGGGAGAAGAAATAAAAAATGGAAGCAATACCACGCTTATAGAACCTCTGCACTCTGACCAATTGCACCATAGCTAAGGGAGAACCTTGCCAAGTGATAACAGGAGACCACCAAATATTCATGGAAGACAAAGAGGCACCTGCTTTGCGAAAACTCCCTTTCCAACTAAGCTAGGGTTTGAAGGCCTCCCAGGCTTTCCAAATACTCTGAATGACAAAAGAACCTTTAACTTTAATAGGGACAAGGGCGATAAGAATGGATTGCAATCCCACCCCTTTCCAAATTTTCTTCCCCCGAAGCAAACCAGAAGAAATGCAATGCCTGACTAGCACTTTCCAAGATTCATCCCCAATTAAAGATCGGGTGATCCATTTAGCACAAAGGACAAGACCTTGTCGATGACAATCAAACAAACCCATGCCTCCATAATCCTTGGGCAAACAACAAATTTCCCAGGCTACCCGATGAAAATCTTGCTTGACAGAGTCTTTGGCCCACAAGAAGTCTCTTAGAAGCTTATCCAGCTTTTTATAACAAGATTTGGATGGAACCCAACAAGATGAATAATAGACATGGGTAGTGGCTAAAACCTTAGAACAAATCTAAAATTTTCCTGCCAGAGAAAGTTTCTTACTAGTCCAATAAGAAAGCTTCTTTTCCACTTTATCAATAACATACTGCCACAATTGAGCAGAGGAACCATGAAATGCAAAAGGAATTCCAAGAAATTTAAACACCTCACCTGGATGAATCCAAGTCCATTGGAATTGATGTAACCAGTGTGGCAGTTGAGATTGAGATTGCCAAAAACATGATGTTTTTTTCCATTGTATAGAAGAACCAGAGGCTAAACAGAACACCTCTAAGAAACTAATAGCCGAGGAAAGGGATTGCTCATCTTCTTGAAGCGTTAAGAAGGAATCATCTGCAAAATGACCATTGACCAACTGACGGTCAGAATTAGGGAGAGCAATACCCTTGATTAATCCTTGATCCATCTTATGGGCCAACAAATAGCCAAAAGCCTCTGTAGCAAGAATGAAAAGAGATGGAGCAAGAGGGCCCCCTGTCTCACAGAGCGACCAAGAGAAATTGACTGAGATTGACTATTTTTCAAGGTAAGAACAACTAAAGCATCTTGAAATAACATAAGAATGGTGCTCACAAATATTGGCCCAAAACCTAGAGCGTGAAGCATGGCAGTTATGAAGTACCACTCCATCTTATCATAGGCTTTCTCAAAGTCTATCTTAATGAATAAAGCATCTTGTTTAGAATTTCTTGCCCACTCCATACCTTCCCAAACAACAAGAACATTATCAAGAATGTATCTTCCCTTAACAAAGCTAGTTTGTTCAGGTCTGACAATCAAAGGCAAAATAGATTTAAGCTTAAGCGCAAGGGCTTTAGCAATAATCTTGTAGCTCACATTAAGTAGGGTGATCGGCCTCCAATTGGTGATGAGTTCAAGATCTCCAGACTTAGGAATAAATTTAACATTGCCTTTGTTAATAATGGAACCCAGTGAACCACATTGCAGGGCTTCAAGATAAACTTTGTGGAGATTAGAACCAAGCATATCCCAAAATTCTTTATAGAATTCACATGGGAAGCCATCAAGCCCAGGTGCCTTATCATTGGCCATAAGTGACAAGACAGTTTTTAGATCTTCCAGAGAAAGAGGAGTGTCACAAAATAACATTTGCTCAGGAGAAAGCTTGTTGGGGACAACAACGGTACAATTAGCAAGAGCTTGCCTTCTAGCATCATCAAGGGGTTGAGAAGCAAAAATACCTTGATAATGTGAAACAAATACTTTGACAATGTCTGAAATATCTGTAAATCTCTGCCCATCAACTTGAATGGCTTGAAACTGAGAATGTTGAGTAGGAGGTCTGAGGCGCTGAAAAAATTATTTGGTCACTCTGTCCCCCACTTTGAGCCAATGCATTCGAGCACGTAATTGAGCCCCCTTGGCTTCATACAAATCAACCTTTTTTAGCTCATGCCGAATAGAAGAAACTTGGGATTGAGCAACAGAGTTGAAAGGAGAGGCTTCAAGCCTAAGACAGGCTTTGGATAGCTCACTTTGCAAGGTAGACTTAGCCTGTTTTCGTCGTTTTGCAACTTCAACACCCAGAGTTCGCAACACCTTAGTGGTTCGTTCAATGGCAACATTCCACCATTCAATCCTTCCATAAATACCATCAGGTCTAGGAATCAAATTCCAAATGCGGCATATATGAGCTTTCATGCTAAAGCTATGCAAAAAAGAAACATTTAGGTAAAACTGTGAAGAATGCACTCTAGGTTGAAAGTTTAACATTGCCACCGAGAATAAATTTGTGAATGATCAGATAATGTAGTACCAGACAAAGTCAACACATACGGTGAAGAAGGCAAAATACGGGAGAACTGAAAGTTGTCACACTCAAAAATCATGGCTCTGTCCAATCTTACCAAAACCCTAGAAGAAGCAGCCTAAAAATTGGACCAGGTGTACCAAAGAGCCCGCGGGAAGTCAGAAGGCGAGAAGTAGGAATTAGGGTCATAAAAGCGAAGCTTGTTTTTCATAAAAAACCAAGCTTCTCTTTCACCTAAACACCACCGCATTGGGACATGACTGACCTTATCAGAAGATTTCTCCATCATATTAAAATCTCCACAGAGCACCCAAGTGGCAAATGGCAGATTCATGGCAAGCCATCTCCACAACTCGCATCTGTCAGAAGCGACATTTGAGGCATACACATTAACCACCCCAAGCGGTTTTCCATAGATCTCGAGCAAAATCCAGACAGCTTGATTGGATGGGTCAACACCCCAAGTCACAACATTCTTCTGTAATCGAGGCCCAAGGATAGTGACGGCTCCTCCTTTTCTCGGGGAATGCTTTGTGGCAAAAGAGGTACTTTGTGGCCACAAAAAATCACATGTACACTGCAGATTGAAATCAGAAATCTTAACTTCTTGTAGACATAAAATATCGAGGCTTCCATGCATTCGAGAAACATTTGACATCTCACTGAATCATTCAAGAAATATAGAGGTTGATAATTTCATTTTTGATCAACTTAAGTATTTTTTCACTTACATGGTTTTCTAATTTATTGAGTTACATTACGTAAATATGAAGAATTTGTTTAATTTAACATATGTCGTCTCTTTGTGACACATATAACATAGAAGAAGAATATGCTTTTAATTTTTCTATTTGCAATTTTAAGCTCTTCTATTCCTTTGTGACATTCACAAATTGTCAAAACGTTATGAGATTTGCAAAGTGATTTTTTCCTTGGTAATATTTACAAGTTTTTCAACTACTACAAGTTCCTAATGAGAACATGTCTATGAAGAGTAATATTAGAGTAGATTCTCTAAATATTAATATTAAATCCCATTTTAGTGTCATTAAACCATGAATAATATCTAATTATTCAAACATTTATAAGTGTCTACATTAACATTTTACTCATGAGCAACACTAAGAGCATATTTTCAAAAAACGTCCCAAGGAGCATGGCTTTAGGCAAGAGAACTACAAAACGCTTCCATAAGATGTTATAAGTTCAAGCAATTGTATAGAACCATAATAAATGTTATAAGTTCAAGCATCTAGTCCTATCAAACAAATTAAGCTTAGCTCAAAAGGCTCTAGAAAACAACTTTTGCTACAATAATATCTGCATGCAAAGGCGAGATGATGGATCTGAATAATTATGTAAATTGAGATAGCTAAGTTCCCTTCAAAATCTTCCTTTACCTACATTTTCATCTATTATTCAATATATGAGAGAGGTGTAAAATGAGGTAATAGAAGTCTAAAAATAGTTTTTCAAAAGAAATTTAAGTAAAGAAATTTTATTTACCCACCACTAATCTTCTAAATAAATTGATTCTTGGACCAACTTGTGCAGACTTTGAATAGCTTTAAAATGAGTAGTCATATGCAAAAATTTGAGCAATATTGAGGGAGATACGACCATGTGAAGTCAACCATTTGGAACAAGGGCAGTGATGATTTTTCAAGTCGCAAAAAACGAAATTGCAAATATTTGCCAACTAGGGTTCGAATTATGAGAAGAACAATGAAGGGCTAGGACTTCAGTGAGGCAAGAAATGCTATTTGGACAAAAAAAAAATTAGCTAAGTTATTTTTCCCCTTTATTTATCTTAGAAATTGTGAATGAAAATTTTATAAAGAATTTATCAAATATTATATTTGATATAGGACTTTTAGATAAATTTCAATAGATTTTGAGTTTTAGTTTCCTTTCTACGGATCAACTTATAGTTAAATCCTTATAATCATCCCTAGTGGTAGAGGTTAGTGAGTGCACCTCAGAGAGATCCTCATTGATCCAAGATAGGGTAGTTTTTGGTAAATTTAATAGGTATTTGCCAAGGGTTTCAACCTTGAGAAAATGGATTGATAGGAGTTGGAAGTCTTCAGTGAGTGATTCTATCATTTCTTCCCAAAGGTTTCTTCGTAGCCATTTTTTGTTCTAAGGAAGAAATAGAAAGAATCCTAAAAGGGGATCCTTGGTTTATAGGAAGAGCAGGGTTTTTCCTTACCCGCTGGTATGAAGGCTTTTCATTTAAAAATGTAAATCTATCCCTAGTACCAGTATGGGTTAGGATGTTTGGGTTACCCATTGAATTTTGGTAAATATATACCTTTAAGGCAATAGGCAACACTCTATGAGAATTCCTTGATATTTCAAATACAACAAAAGATGGCTTTTTGGCTATTTATGCTCGAATACTGGTCATGATTGATATAAGTAAAGCTTTACTAAAATAAATCATTCTTGAGTATGGGGATAAAATGTGGATCCAAACTATAGATTATGAAAACATATCTTTTAGATGTAGAATATGTCATGAGGTGGAGCATATTGAGAGATCATGCCCTAAGAAGAGCCCAACATAATCATTTGTAGAAAATTGTGAGAAATTTACAAATGGTTATGGATAAATATGGTTTCTAACTTCCAAAAAATAGATCTAGAAAAATAAAAGAAAATGAACAATGGAGATCAATAAGGAAGGATACTAGAAGAAATTCCAATTCTTTTGAGGCTTTAGCCTATGAAGAAAAAGTAGATCAAAACTTAGAGGACACAATACAACAATTTCAACATATTAGCAAGGAACCATCTATTTAGTATGATCATGATTTAAGGAAGAACATTCTTGATGAACCTAAGGAATGTGTCTCATCAGATTTTGAAGACTCTCTTGAAGTACCATGCACCATTTAGGAGAAAATAATTGGTAAAGAAAATGTAGTTTTAGAAGTTAATACCTCTGCCATTAATAAGAAAATACCAAAAAATGAGCAGGATAAGCCAAAATCTTCTATAATAGATCTAAGAGAGGATAAATATGATGAAAAAAAAAACTGTGAAATAATTTTGAGTAATAGAATAATAAGACCTACTCTTGATATAGGCAAGGCAAAAAGAGGAAAACCCTCAAATTATCAAGCAAGAGCTAGCATAGAGAAAGGAACATAAACTAAGTTGGTTGAACTTCTATCTACCAAACAACAAAATGATAATGGTAATACGCAAGAGGGGCCAAAAGCCCCTAATGAGACATGATTATCATCTCATGGAATATAAGGGGTGCTAATGCCCCATCAAAGCACAGGTGTATTAGGGACCTATGTTTAAGTAATAAACCTGATATTCTCTGTATCCAAGAAACTAAAATGATAAAAGAAGAAGTTTTAAATACTATGAAAGAAGTTTTGGTAAGATGTGAATGGGATGTTATGGATTCTGAATGAGCAGAAGGGAGAATTCAAACTTGTTGGAATCCTTCTAGAACCTCTTGTGTAACCATTCATAAAACTAGGTATTGGATAGCCTCTTTAGTCATTTGCTACTTTGTATATATTCGTTTCATCCTTATCAATACCTATGGACCTACAACTCAGTCGGGTAGATTAGAAGTTTAGAGTGGGATTGAAGCCTTTATGAGAAGTAAAGACCAAGAAACCTGATTCATGATCATTGGAGAATTTAATGCAATAACCAAGTTGAATGAAAAAATTGGGGAAATTAGAAAATTGACCCAAAGTATGAAATATTTCTCAATTTTTATTCAAAAAAACAATCTATGGGAAGTTGAGTTTGAAGAAGACAACTATATTTGGACCAACAACATGAGATGACAAAACCTAATACCAGAAAAATTAGATAGATGCATTCTCTCAAATCATTGGCTAGATGAAGGAACTTGTACTAAAATTAATACCTTAACAAGGATTGGTTTAGATCACTGGCCAATAAGAGTTAAAATGATGGTAAGTGAATTCAAAAAAAGATTATATTTTAAATATGAGCAGATGTGGGAAGACCATCCTTAATTTGTTGATATGATAGCTCAAACATGGAATTCTTTAGGTAATGGTGGGTTGTATGCTCTTCCAAACCAAATTAAATCTATGACATCTAGATTAAAAGAATAGAAAAAGAACACCTTTGAAAATAGTTTTGAGAAGAAAGAAGAACTAAAAGATAAACCTTCAAAATTACAAAAAGGTGATGAAAATAATACAAGCTTAGAGGAAAGGGAGTTGCTTAGTGATTATTATAATATTTTGAGTAAGGAAGAGAAATTATGGAGACTAAAATCAAGACAAACTTGGTTAAAATGAGATAAAAATACAATTTTTTTCATAGGATGGCTATAGTACAAATATCATCTTCTAGAATTAGTAGAATTAAATCAATAGAAGGGGTTTGGATTGAAGATTAGAGTGAAATTAGAAAAGAGGCAGAGTCATTTTATCAAAATATTCTAGGTTCAGAGGAGACCGAAGTTATTAATGATAAAATTCTTCAAGAGGTTCCTTCAGTTATAATAAATGAAGACCATAGGAAACTGATGGAGCCTATTACTCTAGAAGTTCATTTAGCTCTTTTATTTTTTAAGAAGGATAAATTCCCAGGTCCAAATGGGCTCTCTACAACTTTTTACCAATATAATTGGGATATAGTGAAGGATTCTTTATTGGTGGCAGTGGAATAATCTAGGGTAAAACAATACATTCCTTATAAATTAAATGCAACTTATCTTACCCTAATTTCTAAAAAGAAGGATGTTGAATTGTTTGATTCTTTTAGACTCATAAACCTATGTAATATGGCTTATAATATTATTTTCAAAGTGATGGCAAATATATTACGGCCATTGTTAGACAAAATTAATTTAGAAGAGCAAGGAGGATTTGTGAAAAGAAGACAAATTCTGGATGGGATCATAGTAGCTCATGAAGTTATACATTCAACAACTTCAAGAAAAGAGAAAGCTATGATCTTAAAACTTGACATGAGTAAATCCTATGATAGGCTTAAATGGGATTTTTTTTTGTAGTTTTAGATAAGTTTAGTTTTGGGAAGAAATGGGTTATATGGATTAAAGCTTGTGTATCTACAGTTTTTTATTCAGTTTTGGTCAATGGGTTAGTGATAAAATATTTTAAATCCAAGAGAGGCCTTATACAAGGAGATCCTCTATCTCCTTATTTGTTCATTATTATGGTAGATGTTTTGAGTAGGAACTTAAAGAAGGCTTACAAAGACGGGGTTATAAGTGGACTTAAGGTTAGTAATTTCATCGATAACATCACCCATCAACAGTTTGTAGACGAGACAACCCTTTTTGAAAGGGCAAGGATAAATGAGGCCAGATATTTGAATAACTTTTTAAAAGAGTACAAAAGAGCTTCAGGGCACAAAATCAATAGAACTAAATCCAAAGTTTACTTCCTTAACACTCCTACTAATATCAAAGTAAGAATTTGTAGGTTGCTTCAAATGGATGAGGTAAATATGCCAACAACTTATCAAGGGATGCCTTTATTTAAGGGGAGAATGAGGATAGATTTATGGAATCCAGTTATCAGTAAAGTTCAAAATAAAATTCTAGCTTGGAAAGGTAGATGGTTATCATTAGCAAGAAGAGTGCAATTAATTAAGTCAATATACAAGTCATTCCAACATATTATATGTCATTGTATTCTATGCCAAAATCAGTTGAAAAAAGTTTAATCTTTATTATGCATCCTTTTTATGGTCAGGCCTACATGATAAAAGGAAATTTCCCTTGGTGAAAATTTAGGTGAAGATAAAACTAGGGGAGGCCTTGGTTTAAGAGCTCTTACATATGCAAACTTAGCTCTAAGGGGAAAATTTATCTGGAGATTGTACAAAGAGAGTCAAAGACAATGGGCAAGAATTCTTCTAAGTATGTTGATCTCAATGACCCAAGTTTAATATTTATTGCATTCTCTCTTCCAAATGGTTTTGCTCTTTGGAATGGTTTAAAAAAATATATTGATATTATGATTAAAGGTTTAAGATGGGTGGTGGGAACTGGAGAAAAAATTTCTATTTGGATGGATACTTGGTGTGATAAAAAAACACTCAATTTAGATCTAGTTTTGAAACCTTGGATGATATTGCTTCAAGACAAATACGGTGATAAGGTTTCAAACATTTTGTACAAGGATCGAGAAGGAAGATACAAATGGAAAGAACATTTTTCAACTATACAAGACATTGATGCTAGGAGGCAATTGAGTAGAAAGATAACAATTGTGATTATTCTGAGGGGTACCAAGGATAAATTGATTTGGGAGTTGAATAGCTTAAGAGAATACATAACAAGAAGTGGATATAATGTTCAACACCAACATAATAATAATATCACTAGAATATGGAGAGATATTTGGGATAGCCCAAGAATTCCTAAAGTTAAAATGTTTGTTTGGCTAGTAGGTCATAGAAGAATTTTATCCTAGGATAACCTTATGAAAAGGGGTTTTCATGGCCCCTCTCAATGTGTTTTTTATAATAAGGAGGATGAGAGTATTGACCATCTCTTGGGACATTGCTCAATAGTCTGGAATATATGGTAATGGATTTTTAATATGTTTGGTAAATGCATGGTGATGAATAGCAAAATTGAAGATTGGTTAAAGCAATGATAGAGCACTTATAAAAGTGAGGCTTTACAAACAATATGGGATATATCAAAAGATACAATACTTTGGACTATATGTCTAGAAAGGAATAGAAGAATATTTAAAGGAAAGGAAAGCAATTTAGAGGTAATGAAAAAGAAGATATGTTTAGCCATAGAGGAGTCTAAACCAACCCTATAAACTCACCCAATACCTAATTTAGAAGCAGATAGTCTTGATAGATGGAGTCAAGTCATTAAATGAAATTATGATGTTGGGTACAAGAGAAGCAAAAATAAGGTAAAGAATATAAATTGGAAACCACCAGATGTGGAGTGGGTTAAATTGAATTTTGATGAAGCATCTAAATGAAATCCAGGACCAGAAGGAGGAGAAGGAATAATTAGAAATAATAGAGGAGAGATTTTGTCTCATTATGCTTTTAATAGTGGATTTACGACAAATAATGAAGTTGAAGCTTGGGCAGCTTTAGAAGGGTTAAAAATATGTAAACAAATAAAATGAAATAGAGTATGGATGGAAGGTGATTCTCTCATAGTAATAAATACAATTTTGAGGAAAGCAAATGCTCCATGGAACATACAAGAGATAAATGTGGAAATTCAAGATCTTTCTAAAGAGTTTGAAGAAATCGGGTTTACACATATACTAAGGGAAGGAAACAAATGTGCAGATAAGCTAGCCAATAGAGGGGTTTTGATTGAGGATCATGTAGTTAAAATTCTCCTTTCCATGGTTAGAGGAAGTAGAAAGTTTAGTTGAAGCTAACAAAAAATGTTGATTGCCTAAATCTATTAATGATTAAGATTTACTTTAATGTTTTCCATTGGTAATATTTATTTTATTTTGTAACAATAATGTTTTTTGATTTGGAATATTTAATTATAATTTTTGTGGTTGCACTTGTGTTTCAAGAAGGAAACTAGCAATCCAGATTTGATAAAGCGGACTATGATAGTGTGATGTTTTGGAAATATTACTCTACTAAGATGCAAGGCATAGATAGTAGAGGTGAATTTTTGGCATTGTGAAGACTGCTACAGGAAAATTTCAAGAAAGATGCTAAATTCTGGAGTAATTATATTCATACAAATATTTGAAAAGATATAGAAAATGAAAATCAAGAATTAAAACATTTTATGTAAAATGTTGTAGGTTTCTAGTTATAGCATCTTAATTGAGATGAGAAGTATATTTATTTGTAAACACTCAAGCTCTAAAGAAAAGAGATGTAATTTGTCAAGGGTGGGGACTTGCAGGAAAAAGTAATCTTCTAAATAAAATGTAGTGGAACATTTTCTTTTCTAAACCCAAGTTTATTCTTGATAATATTCCATGGTCATTTTTTATTGAAAACATCCCACATGTCTATGAAACTCACACCCTTTATTAAACAAATATTTTAATTCTTAACTCTTATGTAACTACTAAAGGTTTATCATCATATGTTTTGAATGAAGTTGAAAAACTCAAACCATGGAAAATATTCATATCAATCCCCTATGATAGCTTTTTAAAATCTATTTTCTAAGAATGTTAAACACCTTGAAAAAGAAGGGAAGCCTTCAACTTGAAACGAGAGTCATTTAATGGCTTATCTCTAAAACTCATAATCCTCTATGTCTAGTTGATGTAGTTATATTTGTAGTGTAATTACATCCAAAGGGATACACTACACAGAGAAAAAGTGAAATGGGAACATCTATACACCCAAGAAATGTATTGCACTTACACCTACAAGCCTTATTTGAAATAAATTACTTTTCCTTCAAAATATGTGTTAAAACACATAGTATATTAATGTGGAAATAAATTGATTATAAAATAGAAAATAAATCCCATATATGTAGTTGAACATGACTTAAAACCATAGTGGTATTCTTCTCATGGTGTTATATAAATGGTGTTACATAGAGTGTTGTTTTTACCTACCACCACTAACAAAAATATTTTAGATGAATACTTTTATTACAAGTAGATATAGATAAATTAGTTATTTATCACAATATGTGAGCTTTTTATTAAAATAGCTTAATACATTACATTACAAAGCTTGTTTTGGGGAGGCATGCCCTTACCCTTACAAAGCTTTATTTACAAAGCTTGAAGACTATAATGAAACTCTAACATATGTTGTATTCATCTTATTTCACTTTTTCATATTTCTAATGTGATAGATAAATATCAAGTATCAAATTTATCCATGATGTATCCCAAGAGAGCTTACAACATCAACTATAGCACTAGGGGAAATGTCTTGAGGGATAGATTGTTGTCTTAGAAGATTCAACAAAGCTTCCCTATGAATATAAGTTTTTAAAAGCTCTAAGAGAGAGATCTTGGCTGGTGTACTAGCTAACTATTGGTGAATGTCGAACGAGACTTTAGGTTGTGTCTTCAATACTAAAGGTGGATTTTCTATTCTCGTGCTCCTTTTTGGGTATCCTTCAAAACAAAGGATGGTTTTGAAGGTTGATTAGAGGTAGAACTCGTCTCCTACTGATATTATTGAGTCAGTTGTGCTTGAGCTTGTTGCCTTTTAGTTATTACTATCATACCAACCATATCGTTGTAGGGAGGGGGCACATTACAATATGACACTTGATTAGCTGCCTGTTACCCATGCTTAAGTAGGGTATCTTGGAATATCCCCATGTCTTGATTAGTTGTGGGTGCTTGTTGAGTAGGAGGTTGATTATTTGTTGGAGGATTGGATTGAGGACCCTCTATAACAAGGCTATAAACATCAATTAAGTCCTAAACCACATGTTTCAACCACTTACATGCATTTTTCATGTGCCCCTCTACTCTATGATACTCACAATGTTGACCAAGATTATACCAAGTAATCGTGATATCATGTTGCCTTATAGGATGTAACTTTATCGTATTTACTTCCAAAATCTACTTTAGGAACACATTAATAGGCGTGTTGAGTCTTGTAAAATTTCTTGGTGGGGTTTTTTAGGTTGGCTAAGCACCATCTTTTGTAGGGTGTCAACAACACTATTAATAGGCCTACTATCTGTTACCCCATTACCAACTACATTATTGTTATTATACTAATTTTTTGTGGTCCTATATTCTTCTTTATTTGGCTTAATTTGACCTCTTCGAATAAGGGCTTGCTCTACCCTTCTTTCCATATCTATATGGTCAAAATAAGTAATGGTTGTTGTTTCCAATTCATAAGATATTTGCTCTTGTAAATTTCCAATGAATATCTCAAGCATGTCTCAAGGAGGTAAAGTATATCTCAATCGTCCCACTAAACTTCTCCAATGAGACAAGAATTTTGAAAAGATTTCCTCTTTACCTTGTTTCAACATATAAACATTTTTCATAGTCACATTTTTCTCAACATAAGCTCCGAATTGCTAAACAAACAATTATGTTGTCTCTTAAAAATTACTCAAAGAATGATGAGGCAATTGATAATCCCATTCTAATGCCATACCACCAAGACTATTAGGGAATATATTTAGCAACAACATATCATCATATATAATATCATGGCATGTTTACAGAAATCTGACAAGTGCAGATAATAGAAAATGAAGCAGTAATATGTATTGAATATTGATGGTAATAAATATACATTGGTAGTTTCTAAGTGGTTATGGAACCACCAAAGTGGTTGTGTAACCACTTAATCTGGAGAGTGCCTACGAGTGTTGTTTTACCACCTTTGCCAAAATGTAATATAAACATGTGATTAAATACATTATGCTAACATCCCCCTTATTACATTATTGGCAATTGCAAAGAGCATTGCAGAACAATTCAAATTTGACACGTGCAAGTGCCTTGGTGAATATATCTGCAACTTTCTCATCAGTGGGAATGTATTGGAGTTGTATATGATGCTTTGGAACTTCATCTTGAATGAAATGACACTTAGTGTCGATGTGTTTGGTGCGATCATGAAAAATTGGATTCTTGACAAGATTCAAAACACCTTGATTGTCGTAAAACAAATGAAGTGGAAGGTTCTTTGGAAGGTCAATGTTTGTAAGAATGTAACTTAACCAAATTATATCGTAGATTGATCCATTGGCTGTGTGATATTCTACCTCTGGAGAAGATATAGCAACCACTTGCTGCTTCTTACTATACCAAGAGACAGGACCAGATCCAAGATGAAAAATGTAACCATAAGTTGACTTTCGATCATCAATGGATCCAGCATAGTCAGAGTCCGTGTATCCCTGTAGATAGAACTTGTTATTCATTTTGTATTCCAAGCCAAAATATTTTGTACCATGGACATAATGAAGAACTTTTTTTACTGCTTTCCAATGACTCACCTTTGGGTCCTACATGAACCATGAAATATAACCCACGGTAAAACTGAGATCTGGCCTGGTATTTGTAAGATAGATGAGACTCCCAATAAGTTGATGATAGAGAGTGTTATCTACTTGTGGAGATTGATCATATCGAGAGATCTTAAGTCCAACCTCCATTGGAGTAGCTTTAGACTTACAATCAGTCATGCAATATTTATCAATCAATGTCTTGGCATATTTGTTTTGGGTAACTCTGATATGATGTTTCTTTTGAGTCACTTCTAAACCAAGACAATAGTGTAGAAGTCCTAGATCTATCATTTCAAAGGATGTTTCTAGATCATTTTTCACTGTATCAATCATATTCTCTGAACTGCCTGTTATGATCAGATCATCTACATATAGCACCAAAATCGTTATGTCATAACCATTGTTCTTTATATAGAGATTTGCATCTGACGAACTTCTTTGGAAACCATGTTGCAATAGGTGATTGTCAATTTTTATGTACCAAGCTCGAGGAGCTTATTTCAACCCATACAAGTATTTGATCAACTTACAAACTTTCTATTCTTACCCTTCAACAACAAATCCTTCTGGTTGGATCATGTACACTTCTTCTTGTAGGTCACCATTTAAGAAGGCACTTTTTACATCCATTTGATGTAACTTCCACCATGTAATTTGGTCCAAGATTTCAAATCTGGTCTAATCTATCCCAAGTTTTCTTTTTTCATTTCTTCTCTCTTCTAGGTTAAATACAAAGTGTAAGTATTTTTCTTTGAAAGCAAATAGATTAACCTTACGCTAAAAATTTGGAAAACCAAAGTAGAAGATAAGTCATAAATGATAGGTTAGAGGCTTCTTCACTTCAAGCTGATTACTTTTATTATTAAACTCTTATAATAGGTTGTTCACCATGTCATGTTTTTTATTTTAACGAGGAAATGCATTCACACTTATTCTGGTTTTCTTCCTTTAAATTTTTTTTAGTCAAACTTACTATTAAATCTATTGTTGTAGATCAATAATATCCATGATCATTTACAAATATCTCTAATATAATTGTGAAAATAAATAAACTAAAATGCTTACACCAATTGATTTAGATTATAGCAACACTTACAAGCATCATACTAACAGATGAAAACATTGATTAGAAGACTTGTGCAATACAACATTAGCCCAAGAAACTAGTTGTCCTTTTCATGGACATGGTCACAACAATAATTAGCTATAGTTATAATGTTTCTTCTTGCATTGACTTAGATCTAGCAAGAGGCTTTTGAGCCTTTCACCTAGTCCACCTAATTTTTATCTTCTGTCGGTGGACGAATTTCTTACTTTTATGAACTGAAATCAAATAAATAATATATATTTTTTCTTGTGAAGACTGTGGTCTTATAAAGACGAGGTTAAGTGTAAAGCACGTGCGCTCCACATTATATTCCAATCAACTAACGAACCAACCGCCTTTTTAATCCAATCAAGTGGTTTGATATTTTTTGGTTGAGGAGGAGCTTAAGAATACCCATACATTTTTTAATGGGTTCCTATTCCTTCTATGATTTGAATTTAAAATTTTTAAATAAAAATCAAAACATACAATTATAATTTCCTTACAAAATAATTAAGACTTCCAGATGGATCTTAATATACTCGTACGTGGAATCTATGAATCATTTTAACTTTTTTTTTTTAGCATAAATCCGGCTAGCAATATGATATGGAAAATTGTTTTCCAGAGAGGATCTCCATTAACTTTGTGGTTGGTGGTGAGATGTGATGTCACTTGTCAGGGGTTCCTGCCGTTATTCTCCTTTGAATCGACTCTGCCTCCGCTAAACTGGAACAGGTATTTAGAAACCGACAGGAGCTCAACCAACCCCTTTGACGTCTAAAAACTGCACTTATTATTATTATTATTAATTTTTGATAGGAACTTTTCAACAAACACCTTATAAGAATCCAACCAACCTTTTTAAAATAAAAAATAGATAACTTATTGACAAACCCTTACCAACTCACTTATTCCTTTCTAAACAAAATCACCTAACACCTACCTTGTAATTGAAATTAATATTTTTCTTGAATTCAAAGATTTTGACCAATTCTACCACAACTACCCCACACGCTGGGGACGAAATGGCGGCCCCAAGTTAACACTTTCGCAAGCCAAAGAGACAACAGTCATGATAGCCCAGGACTGCTTTGAAAGCCCCAGTTCCACCCCAGACAGAACCGGAACAGAGAATCTGTACCAAAAGTCACGTGTGGCAAGCTACTAATGGAAAATTATAATTTTTAATATAATAATTTAAATTATAATTATTTTAAAAATATAATATAAAAATATTTTTTTAAAGAGACACTGTAAATGTATTGTTTTGGTTTTTTGAGATTTAAAGTTCATGGTTGTAAAGACAAATGTTGGAAGGAAGGAGTAAGTATGTATGAGTGTATTTTGATCCCTATTAATAAGCTTAATTCTTTTCTTGATTAAGATTAAAAGAGAAAGAATTCCAAATTAAAAAAATTAAAGATATCAAAGT
This sequence comes from Wollemia nobilis, assembly GCA_028583015.1. Classification (NCBI taxonomy): domain Eukaryota; kingdom Viridiplantae; phylum Streptophyta; class Pinopsida; order Araucariales; family Araucariaceae; genus Wollemia; species Wollemia nobilis. The sequence continues at coordinate 2,480,362 of JAQPPZ010000523.1, read as the reverse complement.
TATAGTTTAAATATTTATAACTAAAATTTTTAATTTAAAAAAAAATTCTTGCCTAGTAAATACCATTTATTGCTGAATAAACTACTCCACGGAATAGGTCACGTGTATACTACGAAAAATCAAATCACGAAAGTCGTCATTCCACGCGCAAAGATTCCTGGGTTCCTAAGGAGACGACGCTTCGGCAAACCTACGGTTGCCGGAAATGAGGTGTAAATGGTGAGGTTAAGTTGGAATCTTGGGAGATTCCGGAATCCCTAGGCCAATCGCCCACCAACTTGAAGGACGTGTTCTCTGTCCCCTGTTTTTTATTTAGACGCCCCCGGATTACTTCACTTCACTATTCGGCCCAGTAGGCATATCGACGCTCGAGGGAAGATTCAAATTCTTGGGAGCAATGGAGCGCGCGAGGCGGCTTGCGAGCAGCGCTCTGCTCAGCCGCATTCTGCAGCAATCGAGATCACAGCGCTACCTCCACCAACTCCGCCGCCTTTCGCCCCTGCCGCCGCTTCTCCCCTCCGCGGGTGTCCTCTGCAGGGAGCCGCGTCTGCCCTGCTTCGGCTTGCGATGGATCTCGGTGGATGCGCTCCGCCCGGGCGACACTTTCCCGCGGTGGCACAACGGCGCATCCCCGGAGGAGCAGTGGTCGATGGCGGTCGCCTGCGGCTTCCCCTCGCTGGACACCCTCATCGACGCCACCGTCCCGCGCTCGATCCGCACCGCGCCGCTCCGCCTCTCCTCCTTTGACGGCGGCCTTACCGAATCCCAGCTGCTCACGCACATGAAATCCCTCGCAGCCAAGAACAAGGTGTTCAAATCCTTCATAGGCATGGGGTACTACGGCACCCACGTCCCCGCCGTTATCCTCCGCAACATCACGGAGAACCCCGGGTGGTACACCCAGTACACCCCATACCAGGCTGAGATCGCCCAGGGGAGGCTTGAGTCCCTCTTGAATTACCAGACCATGATCTCCGATCTCACGGGCCTCCCCATGTCTAACGCCTCCCTCCTCGACGAGGGCACCGCCGCCGCCGAAGCCATGGCCATGTGCAACAACATCAGCCGCGGAAAGAAGAATACCTTCTTCATCGCCACCAACTGCCACCCCCAGACTTACGACGTCTGCAAGACTAGGGCGGAAGGGTTCGGCCTCAACGTTGTGAAGGCGGATCTCAAGGATTTCGATTACGGTTCCAAGGATGTCTGTGGGGTACTCGTGCAGTACCCGGGGACGGAGGGCGAGGTCTTGGACTACGCCGACTTTGTGAGGAACGCCCACGCCAACGGCGTTAAGGTCGTCATGGCCACGGATTTGCTGGCCTTGACGATGCTCAAGCCTCCCGGGGAGTTTGGAGTGGATATCGTCGTTGGGTCTGCTCAGAGGTTCGGTGTTCCCATGGGGTACGGTGGCCCTCACGCGGCTTTCTTGGCGACTTCCCAGGAGTACAAGAGGATGATGCCCGGCAGGATTATTGGTGTGAGCGTCGATTCCAATGGGAAGCCCGCGCTTCGCATGGCAATGCAGACCCGTGAGCAACACATCCGCAGGGATAAGGCCACCAGCAACATCTGCACGGCTCAGGTGATGTGAAATGGGTAGATTTTACCGATAGATTTGCCACGCCGATTAATTGTTTTGGTTTATTGTTTAGCCTTCGTTGGTATTTTGCCTGTGTGCGTTTTGGGCATTGAGAACTATCATTGGTAGGAGTGGTTAACACGTTTAGCAAATTGAAAGTGGCAATGAATCAAAATCTGGCCATAAACAGGTCTGTTTATACCCAGGTTTAAGTACTACATAGTTCCATATTGTCAGATTATGATGCATTTATTGGATTTGAGTCTCTGGGGACTAAAATGCAATGTACAAGCTGGAATCTGGCTATAAACAGTACAACCGATGCGAATCAGTCCATACTGTGCATATGCAGTTCTGTTCAATGTACATATTGATATACATGGAGCCCACTATGCTCAGATCTGGGCACACTTATTGGTCGTAGTTCCCCTGTGTAGTGATGACCAATTATTGAAGAACAAATTAGATTATTGAGCTTTTGTGCTTTTTTAGGTTTCTGCTCCTGCAGAATTGCTTTGGTTCCCAATGGTTGGGAAGTGAAAGAGTGGAGGCGGTTTCATTAGGTTTAAACTGTGAAAGACTATCTGTTTTGCATTTATATGTATATTTGGACAGGTTTTTGTCTGAGGCGATCGGTTTACTTTGAATTGACTCAAATTGGTATATGTGCAGGCGTTGCTTGCCAACATGGCTGCTATGTATGCAGTCTATCATGGTCCGGAAGGATTGAAAAAGATTGCAGAACGTGTACATGGTATGGAGTGAGCATTTACTGTTGGATTGAAGAAATTAGGCATTCTTACTGTTGAGAACGGTCCCTTCTTCGACACAGTGAAAAATGTGCAGATGCCAAGGCCATTTCGGAGGCAGCTCTTCAAAATGAGATCAATCTGCGTGTTGTGGATTCAAACACCGTGAGTATCTAAGAAAAACCATTCTTTGTTGTTTCTGTCCTTGTTGTTTTTAAATATCTGCAATCCTGATGACAACATTTATATTTCAAATTAGTGTAAAGAAAACGTATGGGTTTCATTAGACCCCTATGTTGATGAAGGACCCAATTCTAAGCATTTTCTTCTAAGCAAATTATAGTTGCTCAGTGACAAATCCTAACGCAGCCCTCTGGATGTTGCAGATTACTGTTTCCTTTGATGAAACAACAACGTTAGAGGATTTGGATAAGCTGTTCAAAGTTTTTGCAGGAAATAAATCTGTAAGCATATCTCTCATGTTTTATCTTCTATCTTGCCTTAGTTATCATTCTCCTTGCTGACGGTTTTTGCATATTGCCCAGGCAAACTTCACTGCAGAGTCGCTTGCTCCTGAGGTCCAGAGTGCCATTCCACCATCTCTTGCAAGGGACAGTCCTTATTTGACACATCCAATTTTCAACTCGTAAGATCAAGTGTTATATATGACTATATATCAATTCAGGGTCATTGCTTCATTGAGCAGGTTGTTTTCTCCCTGCTACTAAATATGCTGAATCATGTCAACGCTTTCAGGTATCACACAGAGCATGAGTTGCTGCGATACATTCATAGGTTACAAGCAAAAGATCTTTCATTGTGCCACAGTATGATACCCTTGGGATCCTGCACAATGAAATTGAATGCAACTGTGGAGATGATGCCCATTACTTGGCCTAACTTTTCTGACATTCATCCTTTTGCACCTCAAGATCAAGCTGTTGGGTATCAGGTTAGACAGTTCCTTTCCTATGTCAAGCCTAGATAACTGTTACTTTCAACTTATCAACATATTAAACAGTCTCTTAATTCAAAACAACTTATGGTTGCCTATTTGGTTGCAGGAAATGTTCAAAGATCTGGGAGAACTTCTTTGTGACATTACTGGATTTGACTCTTTCTCTCTACAACCCAATGCTGGTGCAGCAGGGGAGTATGCTGGATTGATGGTCATCCGCGCTTTTCACCAAGTAAGTCCTTAAAATTTCTGAATCATATGTGAAAGTATGCCAAGAGTAGTGCTTAGACACCGTATTTGTTATTCATTTGTGTGGAAAACTGCCACAGGCAAGAGGAGAGGGGCATCGGAATGTCTGTATTATTCCTGTCTCAGCTCATGGAACAAATCCTGCGAGTGCTGCTATGTGTGGCATGAAAATCGTTGCTGTTGGCACTGATGCTAAAGGAAATGTTAATATAGATGAACTCAGGAGAGCTGCAGAGGAGCATAAGGAAAACCTTGCAGCACTTATGGTATGTATTCACGATAGTAATACTGTTATTTGACATGCTGACATGCAAATGGGTAAAACTTGTTTTTTATCAGGTATATGGTGATTTTACTGGTCAAATTTTACCTCTAATTGGATGTTCCCTGCCATGAATTGATCTACTAGACAACATGTGCGCTTAGAAATGATAAATTTCTCTACTCATTGAAGAAATAGGAAATCAGGAAGGCTATAGCTATGGCTAGGATCCAACTTCTCTTATGCCGGCTTGCATTTCCCACGTGGAATTCCCTTGCTTGCTTGGACTAACAGTTTTAGAATCTCCTAGCAATTTCATTTCTCTCTAGATACACTTGATTATGGATATCTCATAAATATAAATGTATGCCCCTGTGATAAATTTGTTTCTCTATTTTTGTTGGGTGACATCCAGAATGTTTCTAAGAAAGCAAACAAATGTCTTCTTGTGCCCACTATGTGTTGATAAATAACAAATATAGCACCCCTATAACCATTCTGAAGATCATTTCAACTTTTGCAGGTTACTTATCCTTCAACCCATGGTGTGTATGAGGAGGGCATTGATAAGATATGCCAGATCATTCATGAGAATGGAGGTCAAGTTTACATGGATGGTGCAAATATGAACGCACAGGTGAATTGTCCATATTTTAGAATCTGAGAGAGATTCCCTCTTCTTCTTTGAAACAATGGCTGAGCCCTACTTTCATTAATTCTTCTAAATTCATCTGCCATCTGCTTTTATTAAAATCCTTGTTATTAAAATGGTCCAAGTTTTCTGTGTCTGTTTCTGGGAGGAGGGAAAAGAGATACGGGGCTGGGATAAAAGAGCTGTTTTCCCTAAGTAATGGACTGAATTTTAGCTTTTGGTTTAGGTGTTAACATAGATATTTGCATTACTTTAATAGGAGACGATGACATGCACATGAGAGGTAGTTCCAGAAATCATAGAATATCAGTATATGATAATAAGAGGTTGACCATTGGATAAGCATACATTTGGCTCGAAGCTTTTGGGAATGGGATATAAATGTATTTCGTTCTTTGTTTTGCTTATGAATTCACTACTTCTGTACCATCTCATGAAGCCATCTTTTCGTATATTCTATGTGATACAGGTAGGCTTGACAAACCCGGGTCAAATTGGAGCTGATGTATGCCATCTTAATCTTCACAAAACATTCTGCATTCCACATGGAGGAGGAGGTCCTGGTATGGGGCCTATAGGAGTAAAGAAGCACTTAGCACCATTTTTACCATCACATCCAGTGGTAAGCCATCTTATTACCTATTTATTTATTTTTTCCCTCTTTCTATTTTTTGGTTTCTGCCCTCTGGTTTGGTGCTTTTCACAATCACCACTTTGAGTCATAGGAAATGAACTTCACAGAGATTAGACCAAAGGAACTGTTTGTGTAAATTAAATGCACTAGTTAGACAAATGACCTTCATAATGTGAACCAATCTAAAGCATCCCATAAAAATTACACGTTGGTGTTTTATGCATTCATTAGATTGACTTGCTCACCAAGATGTTGGAAATTGCTGGATGAAAAAGAAGAATTCAAAGTTTTTAAAACATTTTAACATCTTTGTAGTACCCATGAGGACCAGAAGTGAAACATTTATTATATATGTACAATTTATCCTAGGATCCTCCTAAGATGCACACCTTTCAAAGCCTACCGCATGTATGTTGTATATGAAGCCACTATTTCCATCCAGGTCACAAGGAAATTGAAATTGCTGGCCTCATTGGTGCATGTATCTATTTTTGAGACCGTGCACATAATGTGCTTTCAAAATGCACAAAAGAAATTTGAATATCACAAGGAAATAGGTGGAGTAATTCCCAACCAAATTATTAAGGAGAACGTTTCCCTAATAAATCCAAAACAGTGAACATCCGACGCCTTGCCATTGGAAAATAAAGTAGCCTGGGATCTAAATACATTATGACATCATATTGACATGCAAAAGTATGGATAGCATCTTGATACTATTCTCAAATGAATTCAAAGAGAGTTGAGTGAATATGAGTTGTTGATTATATGGAAGAGCATATAAGCGAGCCCCCATTCACTTAATAATAGAAGTTTTATGATGCCCTGACGTGTATTTGTAGGGTGTCTGGATGGTTCAGTTATTTTATATGGCCAACATAACTTAGAGGAAACAACGAAGTTTGTCAGTATTAGAAAGGAAAATGTAGATTCCACCCATTTTTGGGAAACCAGATTTGAGATGTCTTGCAGACGTAGACGTATTGATTTCTTCGTACTTTTCAAAAAATTATTTCAAACCTTTCTAGTTTTTATTTTTTTTTGTGGAAAACATCCCAGAAGGGATGCCACTTTCGGGTAAGACCCAAGGAGGCAGGGGTATCTATTCCGACAAAATCGCCCAGGGCTTGAACTTGGCCTACTACCTTTGACATACTCAAGGAGCAAACAAACACACAATAAGGTTAAAATAAATAAAAATAAATATAATAAAATAAAATAAAAAACATGTTCCTTAAGTGTGTCGAAAAGATAAAGCACAACCAAACACACACACACAATAAGATAAAAAAAAAAAAAAACCACAACACGAACCACATAGAAAAAACACAAGAACAACATAACAAAACACAAAAATGACAAAAACAACAGAACGCTACAAAGACATAACCAACAAAAACATGAAAAACAAAAACAACCAAAACCTAAAAAATAAAAAAATAAAAATAAAAATAAAAAAACAACCAACAACAGACAAACAAAAACAAAAAACAAAGAAAACACTTGCATACAAAAACACGAATTAACACAAACATACAGAAACACAAGAACAAGAACAACAAAAACACAAGAACAATAACAAAAAACACAAAAAACACAAAACAACAAAAACACAAGAACAACAAAAAACACAAAAACAAAAAAAAACAAAAAAAACACACCTCAAAAAACTAAACAAAATAACAAAAAAGAAAAAAAAAAAAAATTGAACACAACAATGACCTTTCTAGACCAAAAGACTTTTAAGGCAAGAATCAACAGAGGAAACAAAAGAAAAAATAGTTTGAGCTAGGGAACTAAAATACCCTGACTGAACCAAAGAGAAGCAAAAATAAAGCAAGAAGAAACTAGGTACCTCCAGAACTGGAGCCATCCAAAGAAATGATAGAAAGAAGAGCTTCCCCGACCTTTCTAGCTTTACGGTTAAATTTATTGATCCATTATTTTCTATGTTCATTCTGCTTGGATCCTATGCCATGTCTCTTTTTCCTCTAGAAGATTATATATCTGTGACCGATATGTTAGTAGCTTAGTTTTTCATCACCTTGTCTTCCTAATATTAACTTTTTATTCATTTTGCTTATTCTTTTCGAAAACATTTCTTTATCTTAATTGCCACAGTCAATGAGCAGTCTGTTCTGTCAAAATCACTTAGGACTTGCACTCGGCCTTGTCTGCTTACATAGACGCCACACATTGCTTGTTTCAAGCTGATTTACTTTTTGAATTTTCCAGTAGGGCTGACAATGATTTTCAGGGACCCCTTTTTGAAAAATGTTACTTGCTGGCTTTTGCTGAGAAATATTTTCTTCCTTTTTGTGTCTGAGAAGCTTCTTTTCTATATCATGATTGATCAAATCTATAAGGCAGTCATTATCATTGGTTATGTAAGAATGTTGCGCTCCTTGTTTTCGCATCTCTTTCCACATTGGTAAGCTGTTCTTAATTCTCTTGATTCTTATGTTTCTTCTTTGACAAGGAGGCCATCATTCCTCCAGGTTGAGGAGCTTCCTTAATTTGCTTTCTTAAGCTTCCTCAAAGATCTTTTAAAACCAACTTAAATTTCTCCATCTAATTTGAACATTCTGGAAGTCATTTGTGAATCATACCTCTGGTACTTTGTGGAATGCTTTTTTTTGTAATGATGATAATAAATGTCCATAAGCAGAACAGCAGCCACCTCTGAAGCACTTTCTACATAATTGATAGTTTGTGTTCATCTAGCATTTCAAGAACTATTTCTTCAGAATGTATGAGAAGCTTCTTTTGTATCTCATGATTGATCAAATCTATAAGGCAGTCATTATCATTGGTTATGTAAGAATGTTGCGCTCCTTGTTCTCACATCTCTTTCCACATTGGTAAGCTGTTGTTAATTTTCTTGATTCTTATTTTTCTTCTTTGACAAGGATGCCATCATTCCTCCAGGTTGAGGAGCTTCCTTAATTTGCTTTCTTAAACTTCCTCAAAGATCTTTTAAAACCAACTTAAATTTCGCCATCTAATTTGAACATTCTGGAAGTCATTTGTGAATCATTTCTCTGGTACTTTGTGGAATGCTTTTTTTTGTAATGATGATAATAAATGTCCATAAGCAGAAAGCAGCCACCCCTGAAAGCACTTTCTACATAATTGATATTTTGTGTTCATCTAGCATTTCAAGAACTATTTCTTCAGAATGTCTTTATTTTACCATAATCAATCTCCAAACATGATCTAGCGTGAGTAAATAAGACCTCACTGTCTGAATTACTTAGGAACGAGATCTTGCTATAATAAGGTTTTCAATATCTTCTGAAAATTCATTTGTATACATGTGAGAAGGCAGATTTGGTAGCTGACAAAAAAGGAACTGGAGGACAAAACCAGTCAGTTGGGTTAAATATCTGAAAATCAGGGGGTCTGGAAAAGTTCCATTCTTACCCAAAACTTTCGTCCCTTTTCCATGCATCACTTCCTTTGTTTTTCATTTTCTAAAAGAACTACGAGAAACACTTAGAGATCAGAAATGCAGTTCTATGTTTTATAGCGGCTCTAACAAGCTTGTAAATGCTGAACTAAATTGCTTGAAAATTTTGAATTTAAGGGCTAAAGAATTTTCTGATTGAAGTTTAGATGTTAGACATGCCTTATTCAAAGACACCTTCAAAGTAAGAGGAGCCTTATTGTTCTCTATTTCAATTTCTTGTTACAGTTCTTTGTGCGTCTTTAGCAATCGTTAGAGCTACAGGGCCTTACCAAGATGTCTTTGTAACTTTTGTTAACAAAGAGAGTTATTTGAGGGAGGGTTTCTAGAATTTACAGTCCAGGGGAGGTTTAAAGTGGTTCCTTTTAGAGTGATTTTGGAAAAGGACTCTTCTGAAATTGTTTTCTACATGAACTAGGTTAAACTGCATCTGTGTCTAAAGTTATCCTCACCTTATGAACATCCATGCTATGGCAAGATCCATGTATACAAAGCTTTGTTTCAGAAGAGATTTCAACGGACCAACCAACTGTCACTATTAGAAACAGCATCTTTGCATAAAATGTTTAAATTCCCAAACCTATGTCAACCTACATAAGGACCTGAACTGCAATGTTTGACATGGCTTGGAGGCGAGGTTGAATAGGCTACTGAATTCAGATCTCCATTTTGAAGTAATATGTATCTTGGTTATTTCTGGTTAATAAAACTAGACAATTTTAACGAAAAAAAAGTCTACATGTTTGACATCTATTTGCGTTCTTTTCCAGAAAGGATTTTGTGGTGGGGCCACTGCCAACCCTAACAAACCAATGGAAAGAGCATCAGTGATGGGCTAAACAATTTAAAGTTTTACTTAATTCAAGCGTGGAAATTTTCATCAAATTTGCAAGTATGTAATGAATTACTATTATATTATGTAGACAAAAAATAGGTCCTAAGAAAATTTGTAATGACAGGTGCCAACAGGTGGAATTCCTGCTCCAGAAGGCAAACCACAACCACTTGGTACAATATCTGCAGCACCATGGGGCTCAGCCATGATTTTGCCAATATCATATGCATATATTGCAATGATGGGTTCACATGGACTTACTGACGCATCAAAGATAGCCATTCTGAATGCAAATTATATGGCTAAGTGCCTTGAGGTAACTTATTCTTTCTTCGTCTCTCTGCTGAAATTCCTTTCCCTTAGTTTTCTAACTTTACAACCAAATTCTGTTACGTCTGCAGGATTACTACCCTGTTTTGTTTAGAGGAGAAAATGGGACCTGTGCTCATGAATTCATTATCGATTTGAGGCATTTCAAGGTGCATTTTTTGTTCCAGTCATATTGCTTCTGAACTATTTTAATAGTTGCAATGTAATATGCTCTATTTAGATCAAGTTTGCATTTTTGTCTCTCATTTCTTTCCAAGCATAAGGGAGTCTAGTTGAAGTTGATACATGGGAAGTAAAATGAAAAATGAGGAAGCTAACTAGAAAGAAATTAAGAATGACAAACCTACAAGAATAATGGAAAGTTGCAAGGAAATGAGATTTGACTTGACTAATAATACAATGTCACTCCTACCATATTCTTGCTCCTATCCTTATTGTATATTGTACTGTACAGATGTCTGCTGGAATAGAACCAGAAGATGTTGCCAAACGACTCATGGACTATGGATTCCATGCACCTACCATGTCATGGCCAGTGCCAGGGACATTGATGATTGAACCAACTGAAAGTGAAAGCAAGGTATGTGGTATCTTGCACGTCTTTGGTTCACCTTTGCATACAGTGGATGATACCTGACTGCATGGCTGCTATGGGGTCAACTCTTTGTTGCAAATTTGTTTTTGTGAATTGCAGGCAGAACTGGACAGGTTTTGCAATGCACTTATCTCAATTAGGAAGGAGATTATGGACATTGAGAATGGGAAAATGGACTTACACAACAATGTTTTGAAGGTATGACCACACACCACATATTTGAAATAAGTTGTCTTAGTGAAATAACTCTTGGCTTCAATGATTCAGAAGGTAAAAGGTAAGGTAGTTTTTAACGTCCACGAGACCATAGACTATATGAGATGACCCTTGTAGAGGATGTTATTTGCCCAATATATGTTTATCCAACCAAACTCCGATTACTGAAGTATAGTGTACAACTCTAACCCCATTGGATTTGAACCTTGAATCTCCTATTCAAAGTTCCAAAGTCTTACCATGATGCCCACTCAAGTTGTATTCAACCATCAATTTGTGCATCTTAAAACAATTTCCCTTTTCACCATATCATATACAAGCCAACCAAGGTTGCAGAAGTGCTTGGAGCAAAGTACAAAAAATGAGCCGAGAAGAGAGAGAAGGGTAATCCTAGGAAAGTGTTCTTATTTTCTGATTATGTATGTTTTTGTTGTGGATATTAGGGAGCACCTCATCCTGCATCAGCAGTTATGGCAGATGAATGGAAAAAATCTTATTCAAGGGAGCTTGCTGCTTTCCCTGCCTCATGGGTTCGTGCATCCAAGTTTTGGCCTTCAACAGGTTTGAAACCTGCATTAGCTTTGATTGCAATGATTGATCTTTGAATATTATATTAACGAATGAGAGATGCCATTGCAAATATAGGCAATCATATTTAACATGTTTTGGTTTTGTTGTTTAGGGCGCGTGGACAATGTGTATGGCGACCGCAATCTCATCTGCACACTTCTACCAGTTGCAGATGCAATTGACGAACAAGCAGTTGCTGCACAAGTGTAAAAAGTGATTGCACCTGCAACCGTTTTGAGTCTAGAGGTGGAATGAAAGTTACTCTTCTACATTAAATGCATAATGGGAGATGATACTTGCATTCTATCCAACCGTGTAAAAGTGGATATGAATGCTTGGTGCATCTTAATCAGAAGCCTTTAGGGCCTCTGAATTGTTTGTATAGGATCCCTCTGAAATTGTTGATTATGTTGCCTTCAATCTCATATATTTCAATAAGTTTTGTCCAATTGTACCATAGATCTTAGATGGTTTAATTGTCTATCTATAATAAAATATTGTAAGCATAATAAATTGATTTACAAAAATGGGGCATAACTTTCGGTAAACCCCATTAAGGAGCTAAAGTGTTCGGCCCCTCTGTACTGTTGTAAAATCGAACAGTGTTTTATTCAACAACACAATTTATACAGAGATTTGTCCGAGATTAGCCAGGAACAAATAGCTAAAAAATGCAAATCAAATATTCACTCCCAAATTAATCAAACTAACTTAAGCTATGCTAAAATCATTATTCGCACGTTGGCTTCTGGAATGCCAACTAGATGTGCACTATCCTAATTACAAAATAATGTAATAATAAATACAATAGCCTAACATCCCCCTTATTACATTATTTGACGTACATAGAGAGTTGCGAAACAACTCAAATTTGACACGTGCAAGTGCCTTAGTGAAAATCTTTGTAACTTTTTCATCGGTGGGAATGTATTGAAGTTGAATCTTGTGCTTTGGAACTTCATCTCGAATAAAGTGACATTGAGTGTCAATATGCTTTGTTTTTCATGGAACACAGGATTCTTGACTAGTTTCAAGACACCTCGGTTATCGCAATTCAAGTGTTTTGGAAGATTATTTGGAACATCCATACTTGAAAGAATGCGACGTAACCATATCGCTTCATGCATTGCTACTTGTGCTGCACGATATTTTGCCTCTGTAGATGAAAGTGCAACAACTTGTTGGTTTTTGTTGTGCCAAGAGACATATCCAGATCCAAGATGAAATATATATCTTGATGTTGATTTTCAGACTATAGATACAACATAACCCGAGTCCGCGTATCCTTGCAAGAAGAATTTGTTTTTCTTCTTGTACTCCAGGCTATATTATGTTGTGCCACGAACATAGTGTAAAACTTGCTTAACTACCTTCCAATGACTGACCTGAGGTTCCTACATGAACCTCCAAAGATAGCTCACAACAAAGTTGATATCCGGCTTGGTATTAGTTAGATATGAGACTCCCAATCAACTGTCGATAGAGAGTTCCATCTACCTAAGTAGATTTGTCGTATTGAGACAGTTGTAACCCTGTTTCCATTGGAGTTGCTTTGGGCTTACAATTTGTCATACGGTATTTTTCAATTAGTGCCTTGGCATATTTCACTTGTGTGACCTTGATGTGGTTCTTTTTTTGCATAACATCCAAGCCAATACAATAATGTAGAAGTTCCAAATTTGCCATTTCAAATGAATTCCTCAAGTCACCTTTCACTGCTTTTATCATCTCTTTTGAGCTGCCAGTGATGATTAGATCGTCAACATATAGCACAAGTATCACTATTTCTGAACCAACTTTCTTGAAATAGAGATCGGCATCTGAGGGACTTCTCTTGAACCCATGTTGCAGAAGGTGATTATCAATCTTAATGTACCAAGCTCTCGGAGCTTGTTTCAACCCATGCAAAGACTTAAATCAATTTGCAAACCTTTTGCTTTTGTCCTTCAACAACATAGCCTTCAGGTTGAGTCATGTACGCTTCTTCTTTGAAATCACCATTCAAGAAGGCACTTTTTACATCCATTTGATGAAGCTTCCATCCGAACTGAGCTGCCATTGCACAAAGTACACGAATGGTTGTCATCTGCTGTTAGTGTGAATGTTTCTTCATAGTATATGCCTTCTTTTTTAGCATAGCCCTTTGCAACAAGGTCGGATTTATGCGTTGTCAATAGTTCCATCTGCCTTATACTTGATTTTGTATAACCATTTGCAACCAATGGGTTTATTTCCAGCAGGCAAATCAACTAGCTCCAATGTTTTGTTCTTCATAAGAGATATGTTCTGCATCAAATCTGCCTTCCATTGAGGCACACTAAGTGCTTCTTGCACTAAAGTAGATTCATGCTCCACCACTGAAGTGATCAAACCACTATCTTCCTCTTCACATCTATCTTCTTCTTCTGCATCTTTTGCGTTTTCAGCTTCTTCTCTTTCTTGGTGAGACATACTTCAAGTACGTGGTCGATCTGAATTCAGATTAGGAGGTGCATCAAGTTTCGCGTCTCTTATTGTGCTTATCTACCATTTTGGAATTTTCTTCTGGGTTGGGGAGCTACTACTTCAGGCTCCTCAAATTCCAATAGCACAACAAATGTGTCTTTGCTAGATTCTAGTGTATCCAACTTGGGAGCTTCATCGAATACCACATCTCAACTTATATGAATTTTCTTGGTTATAGGATCAATCAATCGATACCCCTTGGATTCTTCATCATAACCAAGAAAGATGCATTGTAGAGTTTTCTCATCTAGCTTGCTCCTTTTCTTCTTTGGAATGTGCATGAAGGCTTTGCATCCAAATATCCTTAGATGAGAAATGAAGGGTTTTCTTCTACTCCAGGCTTCTTCTTGGGTGACTCCTTGAAGAGCTTTTGTTGGTGCTCAATTTAGGAGATACATGGTTGTAGTGACAACTTTTTCCCAATACTATTGCCTAAGATGTGCACCTATGAGCATACATCGAACCATCTCCATGATGGAACAATTCCTCCTCTTAGCAACTCCATTTTGTTGAGGAGTATAGGCTTTAGTAAGCTGTCTTTTGATCCCATGTTTGGTGAGAAACCTTGAGAACTCATTGGAGGTTAATTCCCCCCCTTGATCTAAGCGGAGGGCCTTGATGGAATATCCTGATTCCTTCTCAACACGTTTTTGAAATTTCTGAAAATACATGAAAGCATTTGACTTCAACTGTAGGAAGAAGACCCACATATTTCAGGAGTAATAATCAACAAATAACTGAAAATACTTCTTTCCACCACAACTAATTGGCATGGGTTTGCATAGACTGATGTGGATTAACTCCAACAATGCTTTGGCTTTGGAAGAGCTCAACTCAAATGGAACTCGGTGTTGCTTCCCTACTAAGCAATCTAAGCATACATGCAAAGTATGTGAGCGGTTGGACAAACCTAACACCATATCATGCTTACTCATCTAAAGCAAATATCCTGAACTAAGATGCCCATACCGTTTGTGCCATAATAAGGTGGCTTCTTTTGTGTTGGCAGCCATGGCAACATGAGGTATAAAGAGCATCCATAACAAACAATCCATGTTTGTAGGAAGCAGTTGCTATGTGTTTACCATGTTTGGTAATTAAGCAACGCTTCTGTCCATCAACAACTTTAAAGTCAACCACCACATGTTTGTCCAAGATTTGGGGCACGAACAACAAAGTTTTGGCCAATCTTAGCACATAAAACACCTTCTCAATTTTGCATTGTCCACCTGGAAGGGTCATTGAAACATCTCCTTCTCCTTGGACTTTATAGGTTTTATCATTGACAATTGTCACAGGTTTGCCTTCTTTGGCTTCAAATGTGTCAAACCATCCTTTATCTCCAATCATGTGTTTGCTGGCACCTGAATCAATATACCAAACATGATATTTTTGTTTGAGATTAGTTTGAGTCATGAGCACCTTGTGTGCTCTCTTAGAATCAGAATTTGATTCTTCAATAGCAACATTTTATCTTTGTTGCCGATGTCTTGGTCATGGTTTGAATTGCCCCTTTTTCTTTTGTGGTTGCTTATTTTTGTCACCTTTGTTGGAAGAATTGAACCAACATTTCTTGGTGTCATGATTATCCATCTCACAAATGTGGTAGTACCTCTTCTATTATGGAGGTGTCATTTGTGAGGGAGTAGTGTTTGAACCCTTAGAGAAAGATCCCTTCTGAAAGTATCCTTGTTTCTTAGCTCCAAATTTCTTTGAAAAAAATGTTGTGTTGGACATTTGGTCTCTTAGGTTATGATTTGTTTCTTGTTGTAGAAAATTAACCAACTCCTCAAAAGAGACTTGTCTATTAGACACTTGAAGGGAAGTGACAAGTATTTTAAAAGAATCTGGTAAAGCTCTCAAAATGATGGAGTTTAAGAGCTTATCATCCATTTTTTCTCCCATTGCATGCAACTTGGCTCTTAGATCAACAACTCTACAAAGAAACACCTCTACACTTTCTCCATTCTTCATGCTGAGAGTGTGAAGTTGGGATCGAATATTAAGAATCATGGCTTTGATACCACTGTTGTCAATGTATCCAATGCATCTTGTGCATTCTCTTTTTCATAGATGTGTGGTTGAATTTCATCAGTTGTGGTAAGAATTATGATCATTAGTGCTCATGCATTTGCATCATTCATCTACTATTTTTGGGCGTGTGACTTTGCCAGTCACGATGTCCCACATCTTTTCAACCTGTAATATTGTCCTCATCTGTCTTCCATGAAGCAAAATTTGAGTAGTTGTGATTTTGACAAATATGCTTTTGCAATGGCCATTGTGAGGGTTCCTTATAACACCAAATGACCCCCCTTTCTTGTTAGGAAATTAAAAGCAAGCAAGCTAAACACCAATAAACAATACACAAGATTTTACGTGGAAACCTTGCAGTGTGCAGGGAAAAACCACAGGGCAAAAGGTAACTATTACTTTGATTATTCTCTGAATGTAATAATGCAAGGGGCATTCCTCTTTTTATAGAAATACAAAGGAAGATTCCAAAAACGTTGTGGCACATTCCAGATAAAAGCACTTTATTAAAAAAGTTTTAAAAAATTACTCTTTACTGCGTTTTATGACAAACGCACTTTATTGCATTTTAGTTGCATTTTAGTAACCTGCATCATATGGTTGTACGATTTTTTTTTTTGGGTCGGGGACTTTGCCCTTGAACCCCCGGGCAGGGGGAACTTGACTTGTTCCCCCCTGCAACCCCCCTTGTCATGCCCGATGCATACAAGTAGTGCATGGGTTTGGGTTACTATATGCTGACCACCATGCTCCACTCCGCTGAAGAACATCAGATATCTGAATATTGACTTCACTTCCTAACATTTATTTATACCGCTAGTCCGATAGACTTGATCCGTTCGATATAGTTACTTTTTCGATTATACTCATCGATATGTGGAATAATCTGATCCCCTCAATATACACGATCGTACATGAGGAAGAATTTGAGGTATGTGTAACGGATTGATCCGTAGCACATAAGTAGTAGTGAAAGGGATTCACTCTATCTTTGACACCTGCTTAAAAATACTTCCACATACGTAGGGCGACAAGTCCCTTAAATACGTGAAAAAACTTAATTTGAGGATTTATGTCGAGCGATAGTAGTGAATAGGGTAATAATGGAGTGAATATCAATATTGGATTTCTTTATTTCTCCCTGACAATTTATAGGGAACAATAGCCCATACGTCATTGTTGCAGCTATATTAGGCGTTAGATACAATACCCCAAACACAACAACATCACCTGTAAGTGTGGGCCAGAGGTACCATTTTTACCAAACGCTGCCTTGCGCAATAAATTGCACAAAATATGATATAAATTTAGGGTCTTTTGTTGCCACAAAATATATATGTATATATATATATATTGTGGCATTTCAAATTTTGTTTTATGCATATATATCAATGCATAAAACAAAATTTGAAATGCATTCATCATGCCAACAAATTTATGATTTTTCAAGGTGTCAGATTCTATGAAAATGCACCTTTAATAATGCTAATTTTCAATATTATTTTTGCACTAGTTTTTGATTTGAGGTCTAGTTGCAAAAAAAAGAAAATATATTCACTAACTTTTGCCCTTATTTTGAGTTTGATTTGCAAAATCCAAATGATTTTGTGTTGCCCCCCTTTGTGTTGGTTTTGCAAAATTAACAAGGTTTTGTGCAAATTTTGTAGCCCTTTTTTTGAGTTTTGTTTTCAAACTTGTGCCTCCTTTGTTTTGCAAAAAAAATGATGTTGCCTTTGTGATTTTGTTGCCCCCCTTTGTTTTTGAAGGTTCAAAACCAAATTTGCATTAATTTAATATAAATTAATTAGTTATTTAATTAAATTATCGTTAACTAATTAATTAATTAACTAAAACATTAGAAAAATAAAAATAATCTAACTAATTATTTAAATTAAATAATACAAAAAAATGGCTTTTATGTTTGGAACTTTAGAGGGCTCCAAATCCTCTAATGGGTAGTGCGATGCAACAACAATCCTCCAAGGGGCGGTCAATAGGTAGGGCGAAAACAGTTCGCAAGGGAAGCACGGTTAATAGAGACGCCGCCAACTAGCGTCCTTCGGTGGCCCCACGTGGGGGCTTTGTGACCACCGAGAGGTGGTCGAAATAATCTATTTGCTCTTGCAGATATAAGGCACTCACGACACTGTCTTTTGGCGCATGTGGGATAAAACCCATAGAAGAATAACAAACCAAAGCCAACAAATCAATGCCATTTTGCTGCTCAATGCTCTAATTTTTGCCACGTGTCATGGATCTATGCGTTTACTCCTTACATGTGATTGGAGGTATTTAAAACCATAGAAAATAATTTTATTTTAATTTTTTCTTTCTTCCTCTTGTCGCTTACACGAGGTATTGATTTTGCAGATTTGTGATGTGTCCTAGGCCAGCCGATTTGTAGCTTAGAAGCAATGCATTGTGCCCTAGGCCGACCTATTTGCTCCATAGCTTGGTTGCAAGCTAACTGGCATCCATGACAGTGCATGGCGTACACCTTTGATATTTGGCTATGCAATTGGGATCTTCCACCGATTGGGTCAACTGGGATCAGAGTGGCACAGTAGACTTGTGGGCTTCTGCTCTCGATGGGCATGACTGCGACTGCGACCTGGTGGTTCTGCAATGCAGCTTAGAATAGGGGTTTGGCCCCTGTTTCAAATATATATTTTTTAAAATAAAAAATTCATAGGGGTATAAAGTCAATTAGTGCATAAACAAAAACAATTGCAAGTTGTTGATCTCTTGACCCACAAATAATAGGCCACTTATGCCCAGCTGCAAGTTCACTAATATGAGTTCACAATTAGCTATGGACAAGGGCACATTCTACGTGGAGAGCCATGATTATGCTCTAATACGACTATTGTAAAATCGAAGTGTTTTATTCAACAACACAATTTATCCAGAGAACTGATCGAGATTAGCCAATAAAAAATAACTAAAAAATGCAAATCAAATATTCACACTTACAAATTAATCAAACTAACTTAGGCTATGATAAAATCATTATTCTCACGTTGGCTTCTAGAATTCCAACTCAATGTGCACTAACCTAATAACACTTGCCCAAACAATTGTAGTTTCTTTGCAAGTTAGTCCGTGCATGTAATATTGTAATAGGTATATAATGTGGATACAAAAATTTAGTTGTCCTTTGCATTACATTGATAAAAAAATGTTGGTGACGACAACTTAAATATGAAGTCTCTGTGATGCAGAACATTTATGCCTATGATCTGGATCTTTAGAGAAGCTCAATACAAAGCCAAAAACAAAAAATTCCAAGTGAGTAGTATGATTTGATCACAATTAATATTGGATAAACATATATGTTTCTCTCGTGGAGTCTAAAGGCTTGCTGCACAAAAAACTTAAATATATAGTCAACACAGAATGTTAAGAAAGCTGAGTAAATAATCACTTGCAAAATAAAAAATAAAGTATATATTTGAATTCTTATAATGACACCGGTTCTAATGAAAAGGCGTCTTCCAACCTTGAACAAATATGCCAACTAGGGACAACTAGTGCTATACAAAGATTTTTTTTTTTTGAAAAAACTAGCAAAACTTGGGGGTATACTCGATGATAAAGAGCTCAACGAACTATCCACTATTTCTTTAAAGTGATAAGAGTGTCTCAATATATGGGCTAGTCATGTGGGGCACAATAACTGCTCTTTCATTATTGTGTAGTGAAAATGACTAGATTATTAAAAAGCTTAAATTCAAATGAGCAACTTTTGGTAGGAACTTCTTGTGAAGGCAGAGAACAACATTCAGTGGAAATAATGATGGATGATGTCGAGCATTGTAGGTCATAGGGCATTGCCCAAAATCTTGCTACTTGATGCTGGCACATATAATAAATTTAAGTTTTATATATGTATATATTTTTAATGGGTTGTAGGGGATCAAAATAGGCCTTTACCTATATTACATTGTGATTACATAGCAGTATTGCAAGGTAATTATGCTTCTAGAGCTTGGAAAGATTTGAACTTATGGTTTTTGATTTTAAAAGGTTATATGGGATTGAATCAAATAACACCTCTCTTTCTTTGTTGGAAGAAGAATAAGAAGAAGAAGCAACTATGTGTGTCTTCTATTGCAGGTCTCAACATTATATTGTCCTTGTCACATTGGTATCAAGTTAATTAAACCATACTCAACTTACCTTTATATCAAACATTGCCTCTGTTGTTTTCATAATTATAACTAAACCATATTAAACTTACCTTTCTATCAACTTACCTTGCTATGTTTGCCTTTCCCTATCTTTTTCAAATAACTAAGTTTCCACAATCAACTCCTTGATGTTAGCTTTTGATGAGTGAATACTCAAAATAATATTGCCTCAAGATCAATAATACAATTGCAATATGAAAGATATGATAATGCTAAGAAATCAAACATATAAACTCAGAATCTATTATATAACTGAAAGAATGCTAATGACAAATGCTAAAAAATTACTAATAAATCTTATTGAATGAAGACCTCAAAATACATCATATTACATCACCTACATTGCTTCCAAAGACGACTCTCTCTGCTTTGCTATCTTCTTTTACATCAATACATCCATATATATGGAATGGAATGTGACTCTTCATATGGAGGATTCTTGGCCCTCACTCTTCCTATGACTCTTCATCTTCCTACTCTATTGACACATGTACATAGGGACAACTATGCACATTTACATTGCCAAAATATCATTGCACACTTGTGCATTTATTACATTGCATAAAGTTAATACTTTCATCCTAATCTAGGACACTTTTTCCTAATCTATAGATGTATCCATGTTGGTACATTGGCATGTACCAAATAATGTAATATATTCCAACACCCCCTTGTATTACATTATTTGTTTATTGAAGACTTTAGTCTTCAATATGGTCTTCATATTCTTTCTCGAACTTGTGCTCTTCTTTGTTGCTTTCTTTGTCCTGCTTCATATTTTGATCTTGATCAAATAAAATATTAGTATTTTTATAAAATACTATATTTTCTAGAAGAGCTTTAGCTTCATGTACTTTTGTATCATCAACTAGTTCTTGTATTTCATGTCTCTTAGGCTAGGTGCCCATTTTGATTTCCTCAATATTAAGGTTGTCGTAGGTATTGCTGCTATGGTGATCTGTATTGGTTATGATATTGTTTAGGTTGAGGTAACCTATTTGGTTGGCCTCCCAAGTTTTCCCTGATTCTTTTGATGTTTATTCCTTGGATTGAATCTGTAGTAGCTGGTATTATGTCCTCTCTTACAAATTTGACAATACTGATCATTCCACTTTGTTTTGCTTCTTTGAAATGAAGCAACATTTCCTTGTGAATTATCCTTTGAGACTAATGCATTTGTAGAGGGGGAAAACTACCCTACCACGTACAATTCCCAAAAAGGTTGGATCCATAAGAGAGAAGCCTTATGGGGTGAACCACGAGGGTTGTGTTGTTCTCTACACTCGGTGCTAGGGGGGAAGGGTTCACCAGGAATGACTTTAAGGACTCGCTCCAAGTCCTCTAGAATTTTGGGAATGTTTGATGTGTTCAGTTAAAAGCAATCACCTGAATTTGGCCTTTCTAGATCTATGCTATGAAAGATAAAGGACAATGCAAAAATACAGAATGCAGGAATACAAGAGCTAACCCTAGAATGATTCTTTCTTTGAATGCTTTCTAACCTAGGGTTTTAAATAAATAATCTTTAAGCAAGGGCTCAAGAAAGAATGCACAAACAAAATTAACCCTAGATGCACACTATATGTTGTTATCTTTTAATGCCTAGAACTTAATTAAATATATTTCTATAAAATTAGATCTAGGGTTTGAAACAGAATTATAAAGCACTCAACAAAAAACCTATAGTTTAATGGGAACACTTATCTTAACCGGTGGTTGATCCAAGCTTTCGTCCTCTTATCCAATGATATCAGCAATTCTTGTTCCTACAAGATAACTTAAGAAACACTTGAAAATGGAATTAGCGTTAGGGGGCCTACTTAGGCCACTGTACAATAATTCTTGGAGGCGTAGCAATCAAGCCCCCTAGGTCCTTTTAGATGACCTTTAAGAACAAAAGCAAAAATTGACCTTTGGATATTAATCATAAAATAATAGTGCAACAGAATACAAACAAAATACAGAGCATGCAAATATGATCAAAATGCAGTCTAAAATGCTATCATGCAGTTAGAAATATCATATTACCCCTAGATTGACTTTGGGTGAAGTCACACTCCTTAGAGAGTTGGCATAATAATGTAGAAGGCAAAGTCACGTCCTCATCTAGATTGGGCGTGATTTCACCTCTATAGAAAAGAAACCCTAAGTTTGAGCCTGCGAGGTCATACCCCATTAATACCTAGTGTGACTTTGCCTGAGACATGAGAAAAATAAAAGCAGAATGTGAAATGCAATGCAAACATCTAAACTAAATAAAAACACCTAGTGAATGGCATAAAAGCAGGTAGAAGGGTTGAGACCTTCGAGTAGTTAATCTCTCCTTCGAGCTACGACATGAATCCACTAGAGCGAACAACAAATCAAATCAATACAATAGAAGATAAAATTCACACTTAAGTGTTAGCTTTCTTGTAGAAGAACATGAAGCAGATAGAAAATAATTGTGAGTGTGTTAGAATAATCGCATATATAAATCATGAAAATCATGTCTCTAAAATGAGGGATTAAACCCTCCTTTTATAGCAATTTTGAAGGTAAAAAGAGCGAGAAAAACCTAGGAAGGCCGATGCCAAAACATGCTAGCTAGAAGAATTAGGGTTTCTATGGGAGAAACCCTAGAAAGGTGAAATCACACCCCATCTCGACCGACTATGATTTTACCTATGCGAAGTCGCGCCCCATCTTAACCGGGTGCAATCTTGCATAGAGGAGGAAAAAAGGAAAAACAAAGGGAAAGGGGCCTATCCCATGCCTTGGGCAAGTGTTGGAGGCCTCTTAGAGGGTTCAAGGAAGATTGCCCACTAAAGTGGGTCAATTTTTTGTGTCTACATTTTACCCTCTCTTTGATGCATTTAAGGCCAAGTAAATGCGTCAAAGAAATATGTAGACTCCTAAAGGTAAGAAGACAACAAACACAAGAGAAGGGGGTGGCCTGGTTTGGAAAAAGGGTAGTGCAAAAGGGGTATCATGAAGGACACTCTAGACTTTCGCACACTAAGCAAGACATTACTACCATTAATGTCTCTATGACTAGGGAATCCCCTCGAGTTTCTAAAGGAAAGGAACTTCCTTAAGAAAATCGAAATGGCAAAGGAAAGAAAAAGCAAAACACAAAAACACAGAGCAAACAACAAAGTGAAGATTACTGGGTACAATATGAGTCTAATGCAACTATCATGAAATGTAGAGAAGAAAAGGGAAGGAATGAAGAAGGGAAGAGAGAAGAAGAATAGAAATAGAAAATTATGAAATGGAAGAAGAGAGAAGACAAAAGATCCAAAGGTCAACCATATGAAATCGAGAAGAAAGTTGAACGAGAACCCTGACTAGAGGGTGTTATGCTCAAAATATGGTCCATACGTTGAGTAAGAAACCCATGATGGGTGTAGTACTCGCTAAATATGGACTGATAAGTGAAGTGTAGAGCGTAACCCGCTATGGGTGATTGCTCGCTAGTGACTATTATGGGGCGATTACCCGCTAGGATGTATGTCGAGGCCTGCTGTCAATGGCCAAGGAGCTAATCCTGTAATGGGGTGTTGAGCCCGCTGAGTCAAAGAGAGACATAACTCGATAGGGGTGATATATATATATATTGCTGATGTGAATGATGTATTAGCAAGTACTACCCGCTAGGGGTGTGTAAGAATATGTATATATGGACCAAGTCATATGAGCATAACACAATGTGAGTGTGTGCATGTGCTAGAAGAAATAAGAGGAAGAATATGAGGAGTAAAGAACTATGTGTGTACCCCAACTTGAAATTTCAATGATTGAAAAATCAAGAGGGAGGAAATATGCAAACAAGGGAGAGAAGAAAGGTATATCCTTATCTAAACAAAGAAAAAAAAGGAGAAATAAGAATCATGCAAAAGACAAGGACATACCAAAAGAGGATTGCATTCCTTGACTTTGGAGAGAGATGATGATTGTTGAAAATTTTCAAATTCAAGGAATACAAGAAGAAGGGAGAAGAGAAGAAAAGAGCAAAGGAATATGAGAAGAGAAGAAGGGATGAAAATGCATGGGCCCTAGGTTGGGGCTTCGCTAGGCATCAAAGTCCTAGTGAGAAGTGCAATGCATGTGAGCTATGACCTAACTAGGTATCATCACATGCCATTGTCACGAATCCCCAAAAACTATATGAACAAGCAATCATGAGCAAGCAACAATGCAATTATGACAAGCATAAATGCAAGAACAAAATGTCAAGAAATCATGCATAGTATGACATGCAATCATGCAATATGAGCAAGCAAACAATGCAATATGATTTAAGCTAAATGCAAAATGTAAGTGTAGACAAAATATCAAGCATAATATCTTTTTAAATGCATTATATTCATAGGTTCTTTAAGCTCTTTACCATCCAAAGAAGCCAAACGATAGGCACCTAAGCCAAACTTGGCCATTATGACAAAGGGCCCTAACCAATTGGGCTGGAACTTACCTCGAAGATCAGTATGAGCATTGGTGTTCTTTTGGTTTTCCTTGAGGACAAGGTCCCCAACCTCAAAAGATCGATTGCAAACTTTCTTGGAATAAGATCATCGGAGCCTATCCTGATAGGCTTGCAAATGCTCTAAGGCATGAATGCACTTTTCATCCAACAACTCCAATTGGTTCAAATGGTCTACACGATACTCATCACTGACCTTAGCATCTTGCAACAAGATGCACAATGAAGGAACCTCAAGCTCAAAAGGAAACACTGCCTCAGACCCATATACCAAAACATATGGTGAGGCCCCTGTGGGAGTATGCACACTAGTACGATAGGCCCACAAGGTAGGATAAAGCTGGATATGCCAGTCACGATCGGTCTTATTAACCAACTTCTTCAGAATCTTGATCAAGGATTTGTTGGATGCCTCAACTTATCCATTACCCTGGGGGTAATAAGGAGTTGACCATCTGTGTTGAATCTTGTACTTAGCACAAATATTATGGACATCCTTGTTCTTGAAAGGAGTGCCATTTTCAGAAATAATCATCGAAGGTATCCCAAACCTACAAAGAATCTGGTTGAAGATGAACTTGGAAACCTGAGTTCCAGTCACCGTAGCTAGGGGTATGGCTTCAACCCATTTAGTGAAATACTCAATCATAGTAATGATAAACTTGTGACCATCAGATGACACTAGGTTAACTTTCTTGATAATGTCCAATCCCCACATGGAGAATGGCCAAGGGGAAGAGATAACTTGAAGGTCTTGAGAAGGAGCATGAATAAGATGATCATGGTGTTGACACTTGTTGTAGCACCGAACATAGTCACATGCATATTTCTCCATGGAAGGCCAATAATACCCCATTCGAAGGAGCTTTTTGGCAATAGCATTACCGCTAAAATGGCCTCCACATGAGCCTTCATGAGCATCACTAAGAGCAAGTTGGGCTTCATCGGAGTTGAGGTATCGTAAGAGGATGCCTTCAAAATAATGTCGATACAAAGTATTGCCAATTATAACAAATCGACATGCTCTCTTGCGCAATAGCTTATGCTGATTATGGTCAAAACCATTAGGCATCGATCCATATTTAAGGAATTTAAAGATGTCGTTATACCATGGCTCAGATGGGGAATATTTGATGGTCAAACAATCTAGGGGAACCAAACAAGAACTCAAAGATGCAGGTTCTCGGAGTTGTCGAATGATGATCGATGCTTGATCATCTTCCAACTCCAAAGGGAACAAGGATGCAATAGTGGCCATAGCATCCACATGGCGGTTTGAGGATCTAGGGATAGACTCTATGGTTACCTACTCAAAATAGGATAACAACTTGGTAACAATCTCCTTGTATGGCTTGAGTTTATCATCCCAAGTCTGATAAACATCGTTAATCTGATTAACCACAAGTTGAGAGTCACCAAATATTGAAAGGACTCTAACTTGCAAGGCTAAGGCTGCTCTAAGACCAAGGATCAAAGCTTCATATTCTGCAGTGTTATTCATGCAAGAAAAATGAAGTTTGAAGGACAAGGGGATGAGCTATTTTTGTGGGGTAACCAGAACTACTCCAGCACCAATGCCCTTCATGCATCGGGATCCATCAAAAAATAAAGTCCAAGACTCAAACTCTTTGATTTCAACATTGAAGCACTCATCGGGAAACTCAACAACTATAGGGTGGGCAGCTTCTAGGGGAGCGGAGGCTAACTGATCAGCAATTACCTGACCCTTGATAGCCTTCTGACCTATGAAAGTCAATTCAAACTCACTAAGGGCCAACACCCATTTAGCGGCTCATCCTAAAATGTGGGGCTTAGACATCAAATAGTGCAAAGGATCAAACTTCGCAACCACCAATGTCTTATGGCTGAGCATGTAGTGTCTTAACTTCTAGGAAGCAAACACTATGACAAGGCAAAGCTTCTCTAAAGGAGTGTACCTAGTTTCATAGCTAACCAAGGTTCTACTGATATAGTAGATAGCTCTCTCTTTTTTTTTGTCATCATGCTGAGCCAACATGGCTCCAAAAGCGTGAGCAGTAGTTGCTATGTAAAGCATCAGATGCCTACCAGGTATAAGAGGAACTAAAATAGGCAAGGAAGTGAGATATCTTTTGAGATCATCAAAAGCTTTCTGACACTCAAAATCCCATCGAAAAACCACATCCTTCTTAAGGAGCCTAAGGAAAGGCTGACACTTATCTGCTAACTAGGCAATGAACCGATGAATAGACTACAACTTACCTTGCAGACTACGTAATTTGGTCAGGGTGTGGGGAGGAGGTATGTCAATGATAGTTGCTATCTTAGTAGGGTCCACTTCAATGCCTCACCTAGAAACTATGAAGCCTAACAACTTGCCAGATGTGACTCCAAACACACATTTAGCGGGTTTAAGATGAACTTTGTATTGCCAAAGCCTTTCAAAAATTTATCTTAAATCATGGACATGATCCTTTCATTCTAATGAATGAGCCAAAAGGTCATCCACGTAGTCTTGGAGAATATCATGCATCATGTCATGGAAAATATAAGTCATGGCCCGCTGATAGGTAGCTCCTGCGTTCTTCAGGCCAAAAGGCATGACCTTCCAGCAGAAGGTCCCCCATGGAGTAGTGAATGTTGTCTTAGCTTGGTCCTCAGGGGTAATCATAATCTGATTGTAGCCTGAGAAACCATCCATAAGTGAAAGCATTCCACATTTGGTAGTGAAATCTACAATCTGGTCTATGTTGGGTAGGGAAAAATCATCCTTGGGACATGCTAAGTTAATGTCCCAAAAATTGGTACATACTCTGATTGTTCCTTCCTTCTTAGCTATAGGAACGATGTTGGAAATCCAATCAGAATAGTCGATAGATTTTATAAATCCGACATCAAGGAGTTTTTGGAGCTCTTCCTTGATTGAAAGGGTGACCTTTGGATGCATCTTCTAAAGTTTCTGCTTAATAGGCTTAGCACTAGGCTTAACTACCAAATGATGCATGACAAGGGAAGGATCAAGCCCTGGCATGTCGACATATGACCAAGCAAAAATATCCTGATATTCTTTTAATAAATTGGTCAGTTGCTCCCGCTCATCCATGGTCAAGGCTTTGCCTAGCTTAAGGATTCTAGGGGCTTCCTCAGAACCTATGTTCACATCTATGGTCTCCTCAATAAGGATAGATAAATCATCCTCAAGAGGAGGCAGGGCAAGAATCACTCCTAATTGCTCAAGGTCCTCGGGAGACATAGAACCAAAGTCCACTTGAGAATTAGAAGACTCAACTTGCACTACGCAAGGGACAAACCCATCAAAGTAGATGTTATCTTGAGGTGAAGCCTCATCTATAACATACAACTTTGGGGTCACGACTATAGGAGAGGGTGGCCCCTCATCCTCAACACTCCACTCTAAACCTTGATGAGATTCATCAAAGAGAAGTTCTAGATAAGAAGATTTTTCTTGATCCTGTGATGGAATATGTATAGGAGGTTCCTTAAATGAATATTGTGATGAATGAATCTGGACTAGATATTCTGATGAGCAAAATTCAAATGGGCGAGGATCACCTGTGATGGTAATGATTTGATTCTTAAATTCAAATTTTACACATTGATGAAAAGTAGAAGGGACGACCTTCATCGCATGAATCCAGGGATCATCCAAGAAGAAGATTAAAATATGCAGGACAAGATACCACGTAGAACAATGTATTTAAAATTTTGGGTCCAACTTTAAGGGGAAGTGATATAGTACCGCAAGCTTCTTGGGACTCATTGTTGAAGGTTTTAATGATGTCACCGGATGTGATTAGATCTTCCTTTTTCAATCTAAATTTTTGAAAGAAATGATATGTACATACATTAAGAGAAGAACCATTATCAATCATGACCCTTTTAATAAGGGTATCTCCAATGAATGCAGTAATATAAAGAGATGAATCTTCTTGTAAGTCTGAGAAAGAAATATCAACATCCAAGAATGTGAGATGGGGCATCCCAAGAGAACTTACAATATTGGTCATATCACTAGGGAAAATATCAGGTGGGATAGGTTGCTGCTTTAGAACATTTATCATGGCTTCTCCATGAGTAGGAGAATTCTGTAGAAGCTCTAAGAGAGACACATTTGCTGAAAAACTCATTTCTTGTTGAGATCGTTGAATTTGTTGATTCTGTACTAGCTTTTTTGAAGTAGCTATTATCATACCAACCATATTATTGTCATACTAATGTGGCACATTTTTGTAGGATATTTGATTAGCCCTATTATGGTTCTGCTGGCTGCTTGAAGATTGAAAATTGCTAGTATCAATACGCCTTGCATCAATTAAATCTTGAACCACATGTTTTAACCTTTTGTAAGAATTTGTCCAATGTCCTTCTACTCTATGATATGCATAATATTGACCTACCTTATACCAGTGAGCTATAGTATCTGGTTGTCTTACAAGAGGTAATTCAATTGCCTTGGCTTCTAAAAGTTACTTCAAAACTGCTTCCATAGGTATGTTAAGCCTTGTAAAATTCCTTTGAGGAGGTTTTTGAAGTATTATCTTTTGTTGTAGGCTATCAGTGACATTATGAACAGGCCTACTATCACTATCACCTCCTGTATACTTATTCTTATGTTGAGATTTAGTGGGTTTCTCTTCTTTAACCTTAAGTTGACCTCTTTTAATAAGGGCATGTTCCACTTTTCTAGCTAACTCAATTGCTTGATCAAGAGATGTGACAATAGTAGTCTCTAGTGCATAAGATAATTATTCTTGTAGATTACCAATAAATATGTCAAGCATATATTTTTGAGGTACAGGATGTCTTAACCGACCCACTAAACTTCTCCAACGAGCTAAAAATTTTGAAAAACTTTCTTCTTTATTCTACTTTAAATTATAAAGATCTTTCATTGACACTTCTTTTTCAATATATGCACTAAACTGATGAACAAATAATTCTACAGTCTCTCCAAAATTATTCAAATAATAATTAGGTAACTGATAGTACCATTCTAATGTCATGCTAGTAAGACTCTTTGGAAAAGTTTTCAATAATAACATATCATCATAAATGAGATCATGGCAAGTTGTTTTGAACCTTCTTAAATGCTCTATTGGATCTTCTGTCCCTTTGTAAATTGGTAACACTGGCATGGGAAAATGCTTAGGATAAGGTCTGACAGCAACAATGGGATCCAATGGCTGATTACACATCTCTTTATAATTGTAAGTGAAACCTGAAGGTTGAATTGTTTCCATATTTGAAGCCAATTGTTTTACCATATTTTTCAAATTTTGCACTTTTG
Organism: Wollemia nobilis; assembly: GCA_028583015.1. Taxonomy (NCBI): domain Eukaryota; kingdom Viridiplantae; phylum Streptophyta; class Pinopsida; order Araucariales; family Araucariaceae; genus Wollemia; species Wollemia nobilis. The sequence continues at coordinate 2,450,783 of JAQPPZ010000523.1, read as the reverse complement.
GATCACTATTGTGTATATTCCCCAAATTCCTTTGATTTAAGTTGGACATATGAAGGTTATTGTTATATGTGGTGCCTTGTGAGAATGGAAAATTAACTTGTGGTGGAATAGAAGAAACATTGTTGATATTAGAAGATTGAAGAGGAAATTGAAAATAATTTTGGGTGACACTACTAATTGGAGGGACTCGTGGATCCTCCCCAATGTTGGTGGTTATAGTAGTGGCATAAGTTGGTTGATGGATTTGACCATTATGATTCAAAGATCCATTCAAGGGATTGTCCTAAAGTGGGATATCCTTTTCAAGTAATGCTTCTTCCTCTAAAGCTAGATCCAATGCATGTTTATGATATTTGTAAAAAGTCCATACATGGTCAAAATATTTGAAGATGAGGTTCCCATTGGGTCCCTTAATAGGATCAAGATGAATGTCAACCTCTTCTTCTTCTAGGTTAGGGTTTTCTCTATCAATTTGATCATTCTCATGAAGAATCTCATCAAACCTAAGGAGTCTTCATCCATCCCCAAGGTCAGAAGCCATTAGGAAAAGGAAAAAGACAAGGAGAAGAACTAAGATCAAAGAAAAAAACCCCACTCACACAAGGAAATTATCTCTTTAAATATTTGGCACACAAATTAATGTTCTTGATTAATGTTTTACAAGAAAGGAGGTGTTCACGTCGGGTTCACCAAATATGTAGAGGGGGAAAATCGCCCTACCGCGTACAATTCCCAAAATTTGGATCCACAAGAGAGAAGCCTTATGGGGTGAACCACAAGGGTTGTGTTGTTCTCTACACTCGATGCTAGGGGGAAGGGTTCACCAAGAACAGTTTAAGGACTCACTCTAAGTCCTCTGAATTTTGAGAATGTTTGATGTATTTAGTTAAAAGCAATCACCTAAATTTGGCCTTTCTAGATCTATGCTATGAAAGATAAAGGACAATGCAGAAATACATAATGCAAAAATACAAGAGCTAACCCTAGAATGATTCTTTCTTTGAATGCTTTCTAACCTAGGATTTTAAATAAACAATATTTAAGCAAGGGCTCAAGAAAGAATGCACAAACATAATTAACCCTAGATGCACACTATATGTTGTTATATTTTAATGCCTAGAACTTAATTAAATATATTTCTATAAAATCAGATCTAGGGTTTGAAATAGAATTATAAAGCACTCAACAAACAACCTATAGTTTAATGGGAACACTTATCTTAACCGGTGGTTGATCCAAGCTTTCATCCTCTTGTCCAATGATATCAACAATTCTTGTTCTTGCAAGATAACTTAAGAAACACTTGAAAATAGAATTAGCGTTAGGGGGCCTACTTAGGCTACTGTACAATAATGCTTGGAGGCGTAGCAGTCAAGCCCCCTAGGTCCTTTTAGATGACCTTTAAGAATAAAAGCAAAAATTGACCTTTGGATATTAATCATAAAATAACAGTGCAACAGAATACAAACAAAATACAGAGTATGCAAATATGATCAAAATGTAGTCTAAAATGCTATCATGCAGTTAGAAATATCATATTACCCCTAGATTGACTCTGGGTGAAGTCGCGCTCCTTAGAGAGCTGGCATGATAACGCAGAAGGCAAAGTCATGCCCTATCTGGATCGGGTGCATGATTTCACCTCTACAAAAAATAAGCCCTAAGTTCGAGCCTATGAGGTCGCACCCCATTAATACCTAGCGTGACTTTGCCTGAGACATGCAAAGAAAATAAAAGCAGAATGTGAAATGCAATGCAAACATCTTAAACCAAATAAAAACACTTGGTGAATGGTGTAGAAGCAGGTAGAAGGGTCGAGACCTCCGAGTAGTTAATCTCTCCTTCGGGCTATGACATGAATCCACTAGAGCAAACAACAAATCAAATCAATACAACATAAGACAAAATTCGCACTTAAGTGTTAGCTTGCTTGTAGAAGAATAGGAAGCAGATAGAAAATAATTGCGAGCGTGTTAGAATAATCACATATAGAAATCATGAAAATCATGTCTCTAAAATGAGGGATTAAACCCTCCTTTTATAGCGAGTTTGAAGGTGAAAAGAGCGGGAAAAACCCAAGAAGGCCAATGCCAAAACACGCCAACTAGAAGAATTAGGGTTTCCATGGGAGAAACCCTAGAAAGGTGAAATCATGCCTTGTATCGGTTGACTGCGATTTTGCCTATGTGAAGTCATACCCCATATTAACCGGGCGCGATTTCACATAGAGGAGGAAAAAAGGAAAAACAAAGGGAAAGGGGCCTATCCCATGCCTTGGGCAAGTGTTGGAGGCCTCTTAGAGGGTTCAAGGAAGATTGCCCACTAAAGTGGGTCAATTTTTCATGTCTACAAAATTATTACTCATTTCATCCTTCACTGAGTTTTCCACTTCATATTCTTGTAGTATATTAACCAAATCATCAAAAGAAGTATCCTTACTTAGGAGTTGTAAGGATGTAACTAGATGTTTGTAATTCTCTGGAAGTGCCCTCAAGATGACTTGAACAAGGAATTTATCTTCTACTATTTCTCCTAGGGTTAATAACTTCCCTTTTGTATCTGCTACTCTTCTAAAAAATAGTTCAATAGTTTCACCACTCTTGACTTTTAAAGAATGCAATTGTGTTTGTAAATTTAGAATGGTGGCTTTATTTTTCCCTTCAAATATTTTTGCTAAAGTGTTCCATGCATCTTTAGAAGTTCCTGCTGAACTGATATAAGGTTGTATGTCATCTAAAATTGCAAAAGTTATGATCATAAGGGCTTTTGCTTCTTCTTCCTCATATTTTTGTATATCCCTATCATCTTCAGTAGGTTTAGTTTTTGCTCCTTTGACTATGTCCCAAAGATTTTCTACTATCAAGATTGATCTTACTTTATTTTTCCATGAAGTATAGTTAGGACCTTTGAGCAATTGGGAATCTGAAAGAAAGAGTTTGTTTGTAGTTGCCATGAGGAGACTACCTTATGACTCCCTAGTGTTTGCAACTTTAATCCTTTACAAATCTTCAAATTTATATCTCTAATAATTTTGAACTTAGAGATTAAACTATCAAATGCAATTTTATGTAGAAATCCTTTTATCTCCCAAATTTATAAATATCAAATTCTAAATTTCAAAAACTATGTTTGAGGTAGAAATCCTTATTTCTCCAACTTTAGAAATTTATAAAACTAATATTTGCAAGTTTTGTAATCCTAGTTTGATGTAGAATGCCTTATTTCTCCAAACTTATTAATTTTACAAATATTCAATTTGTTTTGTAAATTTAAATATGCAATTTTACAAAACCCCAAATATAATCTTCAATTCTAAAAATATTCTTCAATATATTTGATAAAGGCTTCTAAATTCAATATTCTGATTTTCTAAGGTATTTATAATGCTTATCACTCCAATAATATCTTCAAACTCTAACCTTAGATTATTTTGCACTTTATTCCTTATACCTCCTACTTTAATATAAACTTTAATATTAAATAATGTAGTAAGTGTTACCTTTACTACTCAGGCACTTCTCTTTGATTTGTATATGCTGAATTGTTGGCGCTACTCCTTCTGGTCAACTTGCTTGATGACTGGTGCTTTGAATGTCCCTTGATTGTGCCTTAATTGCTCTTGCTTCAATCTTGCTACGATTCTACCTCCACTCCTTACACTGGCGGCTATAAGGGTGCTTCAATTCTCTTGTGTAACGTGCCATGTACTGCATACGTTATGGAGACTTCTTGACTCCCCTTAGGTGGCGTGAATGTTAGTAGAATTCCTTTTATGAGATGATGTGACACATGGAGTAATATTCCTTATGCTGGTGAACGTTACTGATTTCTTCTTCAAGCGTTAGAGCATTGAGCACTCTTCTTTCCTTACTATGTGCATTAGGGTTTGTGTGCCAACTCAACCTTTGTGCCAAGTGGCACTCTGCTTCCTCTTTGCTCTCGATAGGTGGTAGATATTTCTTATGCATGCGCTCCTTTTCCAATGTATGATTTTTCTAGCCTCTTCAACGTATTATCACAAGCTTACCTTCAACGTATTCTTGTTGCCTTTGTCTTCAATGTATTCTCTACTGTCATAAGCTTGGCTTCAACGTATTCTTGTTGCCTTTGTATTCAACGTATTCTCTACTATCACAAGCTTGGCTTCAATGTATTCTTGCTACCTTTGTAACTATAGTCCATGCGATGTCTCCTCTATCTTTCCAGTGAATATGGGCGATGATGAATTCACCCAAGGTTGGCTCCAGCTATAGTAACTCCACTGCACTCCAATGGTGGTCCTATGGTGCTTTCTCTAGTGGGTTGTACACCTTGTTCCTTGTTCTCTTTCCTTTGCAATATGTTATCTTTACATTGATAGTGTAGCCCTTTAGTGCTACGTATGCTTCTCTTCTTCTTTCTTACGTAGAGCTTGTCTATTGTAGGTTACCACTATCTTGGATGATGGCATCTTCTAGCACCTTGGTGGATAGATTTTTGAGCCTAATGGCTTGTTCCTTAAGCACTTTTTGTTAGTGCTTTTCCTTTCCAAATTGATGGATGTTGATGATGATTTTCCCCCCTTTGTTCTCACTATGCTCAATATGGTGGTGATCCCCACCACTCTTTTAGTGGTTTTCTTCACCACTACAAACTACAAGTTTGGTGTTTTTAAACACCTAATTTTTACCCTTGATTTGAGGACTCTTCGACCTCACAATTACGTAGAATAATCTGCTTTAGCTTTACTATAAAAAATAGCATACACTAATTCACTTATGGCTCCTTTTAGATACTTGACTAATGTTGTTATAACTTGCAGATTTCAATAATAATAATGGTGTGTAATGGTGTCTTCTCCTTGGCTTAATGACACTCTAAAAAACTTTCTTTTGCTAGCTCTTAATAGCTTCTAAAAATTGATGCTCTAAAACTCTTAATAAGCACTTTCAAAATATTTGCAATAATACTTTATATAGCATCAAATTAACACACTTTTTTTAACTCTTTTGTAGCTCTCCTTCTTGATGGCTTGTCTTCTTGGATTTGCAGCACTATTCCTTTATTTTTGCTGCTTGTAGACTCTTTGATTTGCAGCTATAGTTGCTGCTCAAAATCAGCTTTCTTCTTCTTCAAATGTGTGCTAGCTATCTCTAAAATTTGTAGCTCCAAATGCTGCCCTTTCACTGTTCAAATATGCAGTAGAACTCTTCCTTAGATGCTGCCAAAATATGCTTGAGCTTTGCTATCCAAATCTGTTCCAAGTCTGTCTTATGTCTTCTCTAAAATGCAACTTGCTTTATTCTTTCAATGCTGCCCAAAATTGCAGCTTAAACTCCTCTGATTGTTGCTTACAAAATCTGATTTGGTGATGTCCTCAAAATTCCAAATCTGCTGCTCTCTTTTGTTGTCAAGCCTTCTCTTAGTTGGTTGTTCAAAGATGCTCCAAAAGCTTCTCCAAAGCTTTTCCAAAATGTAACTTTCTATTTCTACTATTTGTTGTCCTGTGACCTTTCATCTTCTCTTTGAAAAATCTGCAACTTGTGCTTTTACAAATCAGCCTACAAGACTCTTGTGGCTGTCTCCAAATCTCTCAAAACTGTGACCTCTACAATCTTCTTGCTTTCTTCTAATTTCTTGCTGAATTCTGACTTCAAATCTGACCTCTTTCTCTGTCTTCTTTTACTAGAATCTGGATGTCTTGAGCTCTCCATAATCTTCTCAAAATTTGACAAACTTCTTGCCAAATCCTTTTTCCTTTTGGGCTTGTTGTCGTATGGCAACAATTATCCCAATATCTTCTGGTCAGGTGCTCCTTCTGCTTGCAATCTTCTATCATGAACTCTGCTTTGAATCTTCTCTAATGGTCACTACTTCAACTTCTGCAATAAGGCTTTCTCTTGCCTTTTTCTTTCTTCAGTAAAATCTTCTTGAGACCTCTACTCTTGGGTCTTCTAATCCTGCAACCTTCAATTCTCTTAGTTAATGCTTTAATGAAACCTTACCTTGGTTTCTTCAATTTTCCAACTATGGGAAATCCTTCAATGAGATCTCTTTCTTGGATCTCTTGACTCTGCTGCTTCTATCTGCAATAGGACCTTCTGTAGTCCTTCTATATTCAATCTTCCAATCTTGGAAGTTCTTCAATGTGACCTCTCCTTGGATCTCTATCTTCAATCTTCAGTCTTCAATCTTCCAAAACTTGGAAGTTCTTCAATATGACCTCTTCTTGGATCTCTATCTTCAATCTTCAATATTCAATCTTCCAAACCTTGGAAGTTCTTCAATGTGACCTCTTCTTGGATCTCTATCTTCAATCTTCAATCTTCAAACCTTGGAAGTTCTTCAATGTGACCTCTTCTTGGGTCTTTATCTTCAATCTGCAATCTTGCAATGAGAACCTTCTTCTGGGTTCTTCTCAATATTCAATAAGATCTCCTTCTTGGACCTCCTTTAATGTCTACTTTTCTGCAACAAAGAGTTAATCCCTGCACTAGGAAAGCACATAGACTTTCAGGTAATCGAAGATGAAATTCTTCTCTATCTGTTGTAGGAAGCTTCTCAACTTCTAAGAATCAATCTTCTACAACAAAACTTAGACAATAATAATCAGATGTATTCAAAGTTCCAAAAATAATAATCTTCACTAGCTATCTTAAAAACTAGTGGAATCAAATCTATATTGAATCCTGGTCTTCACGGGTTTTCCTTCAACCCTGTGGAAATATTCTAGCCAAATAATAATCTGGAATCTTTACTCTCTTATCAAGCTTTATCAATAGGACCTCTTCTAAGGGTCTCTTGATCTCTTTAATGATAAGGTCTATCTTCAAGACCTTTCAATCTCCTTCTATTCTGATTTTGCTCTTGGAATAGGTATTTCCTTAAATATCATTGGTTTTCCTTTAACATAGTGAGAAATGCTATCTTCTCTGGTTTCCTTTTCCAGAGGTAATTCCTTTATCTTCTCTGGTTTCTCTTTCCAGAGGTAATTCCTTTATCTTCTCTGGTTTCTCTTTCCAGAGGTAATTCCTTTATCTTCTCTGGTTTCTCTTTCCAGAGGTAATTCCTTTATCTTTATTGGTCTCTTCTTAACTAGTAGAAATATTCTTTCCTTCTGATCTATATTGGGACTTCTATCAAACAATCTCGAGATGATGATGTTTGCATGCAATAGTGCACAACAGTGGGTTGGTTTTCAAAGATGCAACAAAGGATGAATGGTGGAAACTAGGATGGTCCCTTGTGGCTCTGATACCATTGTTAGCTTTTGATGAGTGAATACTCAAAATAATATTGCCTCAAGATCAATAATACAATTGCAATATGAAAGATATGATAATGCTAAGCAATCAAGCATATAAACTCAGAATCTATTATATAATAACTCAAAGAATGCTAATGACAAATGCTCAAAAAGTACTAAGAAATCTTATTGAATGAAGACCTCAAAATACATCATACTACATCACCTTCCATTGCTTCCAAAGATGACTCTCTCTCTGCTTTGCTATATTCTTTTACATCAATACATCCATATATATAGAATGGAATGTGACTCTTCATATGGAGGATTCTTGGCCCTCACTCTTCCTATGACTCTTCATCTTCCTACTCTATTGACACATGTACATAGGGACAACTATGCACATTTACATTGCCAAAATATCATTGCACACTTGTGCATTTATTACATTGCATAAAGTAAATACTTTCATCCTAATCTAAGACACTCTTTCCTAATCTATAGATGTACCCATGTTGGTACATTGGCATGTACCAAATAATGTAATATATTCCAACACTTGATATTTGTAGAAACCTAAAATGCATCATCACGAGAAGACTCCCAAAAAGACCTCCTTCTAACCCATATAACTCATCTTGGACAACCTCAGGTCTAGTTCAGGATTTTTTCCCATGGGAACCCTAATCATCTCGACCCGAGATGATCTCAAGGTTGTGATAATCTTGACCCAAGAAAATCATGGTCTCTCGACCGTATCAACCCGATACAGTCACACAAAATCAAGAATAAAAAAAATAAATGGTAGGCTAACTACTTATTAGTGTCCATGTGTAGGGCACCGACCATCAACCACCTGGCAACAACAAAAGGTCACCTACAATTATCCTGTAGTCAATAACAATTACTTATCTACCTACCTATAACAAACATCAAACCTAAAACTTCCTTGTTTTTTTGCCCTCTTCCCCTTACTTGTCTATTTGGATGCGTACCAAGGAGGCTATAAAATGGAGGTCTCCCCTTCATTTTCAGAGATTCAAATTTAAATACAAAACACCATGAAGTGCTATCAAAATGAATCTCCATGCTTTCCTGCTACCAACTTGATGCTATCATATTGTCATGAAGGATTTGAAGCTACACTTTTCTCTCTCACACGATCATTTTCGATATGCTATTGACCATTCACACCTTCACATCTGCTTTCAACTCATTATAAATTCATTAACAAAACCTCTTGTGTCATCCTAACACTGCCAAAACCTAATTTCATAGAAGTGTGTTAGTCTTACAATGGCACTGAGAGGGGGGGTGAATCAGTGTAGCTATTTTAATCTTGAATTTATAGCTCTTAAAATCGTAGCAATTAAAACTTATAAAAAGATATAACAAGTATAGCAAAAGAACATCACACAACACAAGATTTAACGAGGTTCACCAATGTGGCTACTCCTCAAAAATGATTGCTTGGACTACCATCCAAATCCAGCCTTTGCAAAGCTACAACTTTACAAACAATTTACCAGCACCCACTGGAAGGAGCACCAACCCCTGATTTATCTGCACCAATAGAAAGGAGCACCAACCCCTGATTTACCAGCACCAACTGGAAGGAGCACCAACCCCTGATGCCAAGCACCAACTTGGACTTCAATTTTGAATCTAGAAGTTTTAATAGAAAATACCTTCCCTTTTACAAGACCCTGACTGGTCTACTTCACCTTTGCATTCTCTGTGCCCTCTGTTCTCTCTACGCAAAAACTTTGCACAATCTGCTGCGTTACAGTCGAACGATCGTCTTCTCCATTTTTGCGCACTCTGCTTCCTTTGAGAATTTTGCTCTTAGAATGATTCGACACGACTTGCACTCTATGCTCTATGACCGAACTTCGCACACATCAACTCGCATTCCAAAAGTTTTCAACTCAACTCAACTTCTCCAAACAGCCCTCCTTTTATAACAATATTTTCATGATGAAAACTCTAATCTCAGTCGGCTGTATCCCTAATCATAGTCGGTTGCAAACCCTAATCTTCGTCGGCTAACATCGATCTTCGTCGGCTTCAACTGCCCTTGTAACTCTTCTATTGCTGTTGCCGTGAAAACACAACATGTCACGATATCGCGACACTTTCACCTCCGTACGCTTTCTCTTAGCTTTGGCCCACGAGAATACAACATGTAGCGATATCGCTACACTTTTTCTTTCATACGCTTTCTCTTAGCTTTGGCCCATGAAAATACAACATGTCGCGATATCGTGACACTTTTTCTCTTTGCTCTGTTTCTTAGCTTTGGCCCCACGAAAACATAACATGTCGCGATATCGCGACACTTTTGCCTTCTTACTTTCTCTCTCCTCCTTTAGTCGCGAAAATGCGACATGTCGCGATATCGCGACACTTTTTCTCCTTAGCGCTTTTACTTGCCTTTGGGTCGCGAAAATGCGACATGTCGCGATATCGCGACACTTTTTCTCCTTAGCGCTTTTTCTTGCCTTCGGGTCGCGAAAACCCGACATGTCGCGATATCGTGACACTTTTTCTCTCGGACTCTCTCTCTTGCAACATGTCGCGAAATCGCGACACTTTTTCTTTCGGACTCTCTCTCTTGCATTATGTCGCGAAATCGTGACACTTTTTCTTTCGGACTCTCTCTCCTGCAACATGTCACGAAATCATGACACTTTTTCGTCCGTACAACCTTCCTTGCAATATGTCGTGAAATCGCGACACTTTTTTGTCCGTACAACCTTCCTTGCAATATGTCGCAAAATTGTGACACTTTTTCGTCCGTACAACCTTCCTTGCAATATGTCACGAAATCGTGACACTTTTTCATCCGTACAACCTTCCTTGCAATATGTCGCGAAATCGCGACACTTTTTCGTCCGTACAACCTTCCTTGCAATATGTCGTGAAATCGCGACACTTTTTCGTCCGTACAACCTTCCTTGCAATATGTCGCGAAATCGTGACACTTTTTCTACTTGCCTTTCTCTCTTCCAACATGTCGTGAAATCGTGACAGTTTTGCTTGCTTCTCAACATGTCGCGATATCACGACAGTTTTTCTTTCTTGCCAACTTGTCGCGATATCGCGACAGTTTTTCTTTCTTGCCAACATGTCGCGATATCGCGACAGTTTTTCTTTCTTGCCAACATGTCGCGAAATCGCGACAGTTTTTCTTTCTTCTTCTCTCTCTTCCAACATGTCACGAAATCGTGATAGTTTTTCTTGCCTGCTGTATATGTCGCGATATCGTGACACTTTTCTTACTTGTATTTTTCTTTGATCTTTTGCAAGTGGTCCACTTCGGTCTTCTTGGAAAATCATTGTACATACTCTGAGTAACCTTTGAACTCCTGTCTTCTGCATCTGACTAGCCTTTGAACTTCCTGTCCACTTGCATCAACAGATCTATCTGACTGTGTTGACAACAATGACAATATCGTCGTTGCACCTTGCTCAACAATCTCCCCCTTTGGAATTGTTGGCAACACATGTGCAATTTTCTGTAACTCTTCTCCCCCTTTGTCAATAATACCAAAGGGCTACTGTAGACTCCCCCTGAGTCCATGCACAACATTCTCAGGCACAATTTGTTACACTTAGCACAAATTATGATCATGAGCAAAAAAAATAATCAAATACTTAAATGCTCCCCCTAAGAATGTGATCCCTGTAGCTAGTCAATTCTTGGGAAGTGTGACCACTCCCAATTTGTTTCGAAGGTACTCAAACACTTCCTTGGGCAATGGTTTTGTGAAGATATCTGCTACTTGTTCTGTGGTTGGAACAAAATCCAATTTAACCTCACCTTCTACAACTTTCTCCTTCAAAAAGTGATACCTGATGGCAATGTGCTTTGTGCGTGAATGCATAACCGGATTCTTGGAGATGTTAATGGCACTGGTGTTATCACACTTAATTGATATTGGCTCACTGAAGCTAATACCAAGATCTTTTAAGGTTTGTTTCATCCATAATACCTATGTACAACATGTTGTCGCTACAATGTATTATGCCTCTACTGTCGATAAAGAAACTGACTCTTGTTTCTTACTGTGCCACGCGACTAATCTGTCTCCAAGATAGAATGCACCTCCACTGGTACTCTTTCTGTCATCTACACATCTTGCCCAATCGGCATCTGAATACGAAATAAGGGTGAAGTCTTTACCTTTCGGATACCATAATCCATATTCCATAGTACCCTTGAGATATCGAAGAATCCTTTTCATCGTTGTTACATGAGTCTCCTTAGGATTAGCTTGAAATCGTGCTACCATGCATACTGCCTATAAAATATCTGGTCTGGTAGCTGTCAGGTACAGTAAACTTCCAATCATGGATCTGTACATGGTTTGATCAATAGGTGGAGATTTTTCATCCTTGCTCAACTTACAACCTGTCGTCATGGGAGTGCTAACTGGCTTACAGTCCTCCATTGTGAACCTTTTTAGCATCTCTTTTACATATTTAACTTGAGAAATAAATATGCCCTTCTTACTTTGATTAACTTGCAATCCGAGGAAATATGACAGTTCTCCAATCATTGACATTTCAAATTCTTTCTCCATCTTATTTGCTAAGTCCTTGCACGACTCATCTTTGTTGCTGCCAAATATGATATCATCTACATAGACAACAAGAACAATAAGATGCCCATTTTCTATTTTGACATATAGATTACTATCCACCATACCCTTTTTGAACCTTTGTTGAGTGAGATAGTTGTCTAGCCTTGCATACCATGCTCGGGGTGCCTATTTTAAGCCATATAAAGCTTTCTTCAACCTGCAAACAAGGTTGGGATTATCACCAAGTTGGAAACCATCTGGTTGCTCAATGTAAACTTCTTCTTCAAGTTTCCCATTCAAAAATGCTGATTTCACATCCATTTGATAAAATTTGAAATTCTTGTAGACTGCTAAAGCCAAAAACATTCTAATTGCCTCTAGTCTCGCTACTGGTGCAAAATTTTCCTCAAAATCAATGCCTTCAACTTGTGCATAACCCTTGCAAACTAATCTTGCTTTATTTCTGACTACCTGTCCGTCTTCATTCAGTTTGTTTCAAAAAATCCATTTAGTTTCGATGATATTTTTATTTGCAGGTCTAGGTACTAGTTCCCAAGTGTCGTTTTTCTCTATCTGATCTAATTCTTCATTTATTGCCTTCATCCAGCTTTCATCTTTGCTTGCATCATCAATATTTTTAGGCTCAATGCTGGATAGTAGAGAGTAGTTACTTACTGCTCTTCTTCTTGTCTGAACTCTAACTTTGGGATCTCCGATGATTTGCTCTCTAGGATGATTTCTCTGCCAGCTACCTGTTTTGAATTTCTTATTTTCTTCCATTTCCGCATCATCATCTGAGTCAATTTTTTGTATCTTTTCAATTTCGTTTTCCTCATCTCTTTCAATAACCTCTTCATAAATTGGGTAGTTCATTTCATAGCTAATTACTCGTTCTCTACCTTCATAAAATTTAACATCGGCACTGTCCACAATTTTCTTTAGCTTCTTATTGTAGCATTTGTAAGCTTTGCTTTTTGATGAATAACCAACAAAAATACCTTCATCCGCTCTATCTTCAAACTTACCAAGATTGTCCTCAGTTCTTTTGATGTAGCACTTGCTGCCAAACACTTTGAGGTATTTTTTTGTTGCCCTTTTTCCAAACCATAACTCATAAGGAGTTTTGCTTTCATGTGTTCTCAGCATGTACCTATTTTGGATATACACCACAGTATGGACTGCTTCTTTCCAAAATCTATCTGCTAGACTACTTTCAGCCAGCATAGTTCGTGCCATTTCCTGCACTTGTCCTGTTCTTTCTTTCTACCACTCCATTCTCGTTGAGGTGTCCTGGCTGCTGAAAACCGTCTCCTAATACCGTATTTTTCATAGTATTCTATAAACTCCTCCGAGATGAATTCTCCTCCTCTATCCGATCTTAAACATTTGATCCTCTTACCTGTTTCATTCTCAACTTTGGTTTTTGAAAATCTTGAACATACCAAAAGCTTCTGATTTATGCTTTAAGAAAAATATCCATGTCATTCCAAAATAGTCATCAATGCACAACATAAAATATTTGTCACCATTTATGCTTTGTGTTCTCATGGGTCCACATAAATCAGTGTGTATTAGTTCCAGCGGTTTGCTTGTGTAGTATTCTTTAGTTTTGAATGTGACTCTAGTTTGCTTCCCCTTTTGGCATGAAGCACAAATGTTGTTTGCAGGTTTTCTGATGGTGGGAATATCTCTTACAACCCTTTTTGAGGTGATTTTTACTAGATTATCAAAACTGATATGACCAAGTCTCTTGTGCCACAACCAATTTTCTTCTTCCTGTCCAATAAAGCAAGCTCCTTTTGAAGTCTCTGAGAGCGTGTACAGGTTACCAGAAGTTCTTGACCTTGTTGCTATCAATTTTCCATTGTTTGTTTTTTTGACTTCACAACCTTGCTTCATAAAGACTACTTCATGACCTTTATCACAAATCTGACTTACACTCAATAAATTGTGTTTCAACCCATCCACAAATAAGACTTCTTCTGATTTAATCCTTCCATCACTAATTTTGACTGAGCCTTTGCCGACTATCTTGGCTCCATCATTATTTCCAAATTTTACTGATCCTCCATATTTCTGTAACTTTTCAAATTTTTGTTTGTCACTCGTCATATGACTGGAGCATCCACTATCAAGTATCCATGGTACATATTTCTGTGCTCTAAATGCTGTTTGTACTATTAAGGATTCCTTTTCTTCCTTAAGTTGCTCCTTTTCTTTCCACTCCGTTTTGATGGTAGATTTGAGCTCTTGTTTAGCCTTTCCCTTATCAGTAGCTTGTGCTTGTTTTTCGAGAAGATTTCTATTTTGTCTCATCCTGTTTGGTTGAAATTTTCTTCCCTAAAATTGATTTGAAGCAAATGTACTTCTACATTTTCTTGCAATGTGCCCAAAATTGTGACAGTTATAACATTCTACTGTATAATTCATCAAAGGAGAGAAAGCATTTCTACTGGTGAAACTCCTTGGTCTTATATTAAATTTGCAGTCTGAGATTTTATGTCCATAGCCATTGCATTTAAAACAAAAACTTGAAAAGGGAAAATTGAACCTGGGTGATGGTCTTTGCCATGTTGCCATAGGAGCCCTAGGTCTTCTTCTTCTTTGATGAGTGACATTGGTGAATCCATCATTGTCAATTTTCCTTTCGTGCCTGGCATTATTGCTTTCTGTTGCATGAGATATTTTTCCTTGATCAACCTGTTTCTTATCTTCATTCTTTATGGATTCTACATTTCTGGCCTTTGATCCATTAGATGATTCTCCTTCGACGAAACCCAGACCAAATTTGATGCCTGCAGGCCTTTGGTCATTTATGATCTTATCTAGCTTCATAGAACTTTCTTCATGTTTGTGATAGCAACTGATTTTCTTGTTCATCTCTTCTAGTTGCATTCTTAACCCAACAATCTCTTCTTCTAGCTTGCTGCAATGATCTATTTTCATGGTTATTTGCACTTCTAGATCTTCAAAGATTTTCTTGGATTCTTCTATCTGTACTTTCAAACTGGATATGATTTCATTTGCATCCTCAAGCCTTTTTGAAAGTTTCTTATTCTTTTTCTTCTCTATTTTCCACTCTTCAAGTGCAGAGATCAACTCACCTACTAGATCTACTTCAGCCTCAAGGTTTTCACCACATACTTCGGAGTTCACCCCTTCTTCCTATTTTTCTTCTTCAAATGCCATGAAAAGAGCTTCACCTGTTTCCTCTTCAAAATCCTCACCGGAGCTATCTTCTGATGAACTGGCATTCCTGGAGATGAAACTTTTCTTCTTGAAGTTGCCTTTTTTGAAATTTGTTTTCTTCTTCCAATCACTTCTTTCTTGGTGCGATCCTTCATCATTTTTTTCTTTCTCATTAAGTGGACATTTAGTCGCAAAATGCCCAATGCCTCCATAGTTGAAACATTTAAGTGGTAGCTTTCCTCTGTATTTTCCTTTTCCCCTTTTTAGTTTTCTGACAAAGTTTGCTTCCATTTCATCTGATGTCTCTTCTTCCTCGGACTCTTGTTTCATGTTTTTATTTTTGAGGGCTTTAAAAGCCACTTCTCTATCTATGGGTTTAGATCTTCCTATCCTCATCTCATATGCAGTCAAGGAACCATACATCTCATCTATACTAAAATAATTTAGATTTTTAGCTTCTTCTATCGCTGAGACTTTAGAATCAAACCTTTGAGGAAGAGATCTTAATACCTTTTTCACAACGACAGAGTCATCGATATCCTCGTCGAGTCCTCTGATCGCATTGATGATCCCATTAACTCTTAGCATATATGCCTCAATGTTTTCATCGTCATTCATTTTTAATGCTTCGAACTGAGCTCGATGTGTCTGTAACTTGGCCTCCTTGATCTTATCGTTTCCTTCATGAAAACTCCTTAGTTTGTCCCATATATCTTTTGCCATTTTATAGCTTATGATCTTTACTAGTTCATTGTCTGCTACTCCGCTCATGAGAGCATTCATTGCTTTTGAATTATTGTCAAACAGTTTTATTTCATCAGCCTCTTCTGGAGGAGTGATGGGTATTTTGTAACCACGAACTACTGAATCCCAGATGTCGTATCCCAAAGCACAGAGATATGTCTGCATCCTGATTTTCTAGAATGCGTAATTAGATCCATCAAACACTGGTGCTTTGTTTGATGAGAAGCCTTCACCTCCTGCCATTGAGTTACTTCCAAGATCACCCTAGTCGGTTAAGCTTGTACAGGAACTTAGCTTTGATACCAATTGTTAGTCTTACAATGGCACTGAGAGGGGGGGTGAATCAGTGTAGCTATTTTAATCTTGAATTTATAGCTCTTAAAACAATAGCAATTAAAACTTATAAACAGATACAACAAGTATAGCAAAAGAACATCACACAACACAAGATTTAATGAGGTTCACCAATGTGGCTACTCCTCAAAAATGACTGCTTGGACTACCATCCAAATCCAGCCTTTGCAAAGCTACAACTTTACAAACAATTTACTAAGACCCATTGGAAGGAGCACCAACCCCCGATTTATCTGCACCAATAGAAAGGAGCACCAACCCCTGATTTACCAGCATCAACTGGAAGGAGCACCAACCCCTGATGCCAAGCAGCAACTTGGACTTCAATTTTGAATCTAGAAGTTTTAACAAAAAATACCTTCCCTTTTACAAGACCCTGACTGGTCTACTTCACCTTTGCGTTCTCTGTGCCCTCTGTTCTCTCTGTGCAAAAACTTTGCACAATCTGCTACGTTACAGTCAAACGATCATCTTCTCCCTTTTTGCATACTCTGCTTCCTTTGCGAATTTCGCTCTTAGCACGATTTGACACGACTTGCACTTTGCGCTCTATGACCGAACTTCACACACATCAACTTGCATTCCAAAAGTGTTCAACTCAACTCAACTTCTCCAAACAATCCTCCTTTTATAACAATATTTTCATGATGAAAACTCTAATCTCAGTCGACTGTATCCCTAATCTTAGTCGACTACAAACCCTAATCTTCGTCGACTGCAAACCCTAATCTTCGTCGGCTAACATCGGTCTTCATCGGCTTCAACTACCTCTGTAACTCTTATGTTGTTGTTGCCATGAAAACACAACATGTCGCGATATCATGACACTTTCACCTCCGTACGCTTTCTCTTAGCTTTGGCCCGCGAGAATACAACATGTAGCGATATCGCTACACTTTTTCTTCTGTACGCTTTCTCTTAGCTTTGGCCCGTGAAAATACAACATGTCGCGATATCGCGACACTTTTTCTCTTTGCTCTGTTTCTTAGCTTTGGCCCCGCGAAAACATAACATGTCACGATATCGCGACACTTTTGCCTTCTTACTTTCTCTCTCCTCCTTTAGTCGCGAAAATGTGACATGTCGCGATATCGTGACACTTTTTCTCCTTAGCGCTTTATCTTGCCTTTGGGTCGCGAAAATGCGACATGTCGCGATATCATGACACTTTTTCTCCTTAGCGCTTTTTCTTGCCTTCGGGTCATGAAAACCCGACATGTCGCGATATCGCGACACTTTTTCTCTCGGACTCTCTCTCCTGCAATATGTCGCGAAATCATGACACTTTTTCTTTTGGACTCTCTCTCCTGCATTATGTCGCGAAATCGTGACACTTTTTCTTTCGGACTCTCTCTCCTGCAACATGTCATGAAATCGCGACACTTTTTTGTCCGTACAACCTTCCTTGCAATATGTCGTGAAATCGTGACACTTTTTCGTCCATACAACCTTCCTTGCAATATGTCGCGAAATCGCGACACTTTTTCGTCCGTACAACCTTCCTTGCAATATGTCACGAAATCGTGACACTTTTTCGTCCGTACAACCTTCCTTGCAATATGTCGCGAAATCGCGACACTTTTTTGTTCGTACAACCTTCCTTGCAATATGTCGCGAAATCATGACACTTTTTTGTCCATACAACCTTCCTTGCAATATGTCACGAAATCGCGACACTTTTTCGTCCGTACAACCTTCCTTGCAATATGTCGCAAAATCGTGACACTTTTTCTACTTGCCTTTCTCTCTTCCAACATGTCATGAAATCGTGATAGTTTTGCTTGCTTCTCAACATGTCACGATATCGTGACAATTTTTCTTTCTTGCCAACTTGTCGCGATATCGCGACAGTTTTTCTTTCTTGCCAACATGTCGCGATATCGCGACAATTTTTCTTTCTTGCCAACATGTCGCGAAATCGCGATAATTTTTCTTTCTTCTTCTCTCTCTTCTAGCATGTCGCGAAATCACGACAGATTTTCTTGCCTGCTGTATATGTCGCGATATCACGACACTTTTCTTATTTGTATTTTTCTTTGATCTTTTGCAAGTGGTCCACTTTGGTCTTCTTGGAAAATCACTGTACATACTCTGAGTAACCTTTGAACTCCTGTCTTCTGCATCTGACTAGCCTTTGAGCTTCCTATCCACTGCATCAACAGATCTATCTGATTGTGTTGACAACAATGACAATACTGTCGCTGCACCTTGCTCAACAAAGTGCAGGTTCGTGATAGCGACCCCTTGAGATGGTCCACATATGAAACTATATCGACCCAAGATGATCACAATCAAAACCATCTCGATCCAAGATAATCACAATTAGGTGATCAATTTTCACTCTTTTCTTGCATGTTAGCTTAGATCTTAATCTACAATTTGCATTTTAGCTTAGATCCTTCTCATTCCATGCATTTTATCATTTATTGTTTCACTTACATTACCAAATCAAATACGATCCTAACCCAGGTTGACCTTGCCCATGCTATTGATTTGCTACTATTTCCTTGTGTGCAAGTAATAGGGTTGAAAGCCAAAAAAAATATTCAATATCCGACTCTAATGCGGTAATCACAGAAAACTTGTTGAGTGGTATTTTCACCCAATTGTGAAAGTACACTCTCCCTTAGGATTTGGGTTCCAAATCCCCTCTTGCAAAGAAGTTAAACAAACAACTTCTCCAAGGTCTCCGCTATATTAGCATTTGCATATGTGTATTAGTAATCTCAAATAAAGATATTCAATTTAAATGCTTGGAACACCTTAGTGATTGCAACTAACCTGTAAACAAGGGGCAATGTTGGTTTATTTTACCATGAAACTTTAGTGATTGTTCATTGAACCAAAATAAAGCAAATGTGAGTTGGCCCTCATATGACCACGATGTAGTGCCTTAATTCCTTTTATCTTGAGGGTTTTAAAATAGATTTTATCTTGCATTAAATCCTCAATGATGAATAGGGTCTTCAAATGTAGCTTCAAAATGTCACTTTAATTATCCTTCTTAAATGAAATCAGATTTTCATCAAGACGAATAATTTAGTGCTTTGATTGCTCCCAAAATGGTAATTTGCAAAGTGCCATAAAACACGACTCCTTCATTGAAATTAGAATTTTCATGAAGGGAATGTCATCATAGGCTCATGAATGAAACATGAAACTGAAAAAATGAAATTCGGCCCAAAAATGGAAATTTTCTATTTTCGGATTTTTCAAAATAAAAAAAAAATGAATTTTTAAAAATACTAAACAACTCCGAAAATGAAATTTCAAAGTGCGTATTGGAAGTATGAAGTATAACCTACGCAATGGTGAAATTATTTTTGGATTTTGAAATTTTTTAAATGTTTATTTTAATGCCTGAAAATTAAAAAAAAATTAAAATTTCTGGAAAAATAAAATGCAGAAAAATGAAAATGAAATGCAGAAAATGAAACACAAGATACATTCAGTTTGATGCTATCCTATTCCGACAAAACCGAAGATGTGAGGTTTTCATGCATGCAACCTAACCTATTGGACTTGCAAAACAAGCACAATCCGGATAAGCTAAGTGCTGGCTCCTAGGGTTTTAAATGAGGTTTTCAGATTTAAACATTCGCATGAAGCAACCAAGAAAACTTGCATAAACTCCATTTACAAGCCTAAAATCTGAAAAGGGGAAAAAATAGACATTTAATCTTGCATGCGAGAAAATGACTCCTCCTTTCTTGTCCATAAGATGCAACTTTCTGAAATTTTCTGTATTAAAAATTTGTCATTTTACAATAACAAAAATTTCTGGTTTTCCCAAACCAGTCCATGGAAGAAAATGACTCAAACAGGTCCAGAATGGCCCTCTTGCCTTCAAATCTGCAACTCTGCTCGCAACAGTTTCCAACCCCTCAAAACATCCTTGCCTGGCGTATTTAAAATTTTTAGGAAGCTTTTCGTTTCATTTTCCAATGGTTGTTCGTTTCACCTTCCCTTGTGCATGCATGTGTTTTGGTTTCCAAAAAGGCTTTTCATTTCTATTTTGTGGCCCTTCATTTCATTCCCATGGTTTGGCTTCCTCTGTTTGGTTTTCTTCACTTTTCATTTGATTTCAAAAAAACGTTTCCTTTTCTCCACATGGGCATGCGTCCGCTTCCTTCCATGTGTAACGACCATCTTAAATGATTTCAAATCATTAAAGATTCCTTATGTAACGTTTTGTCTTATTCATTGGATTTTGTCCTTATGTGACAAATTACCTTATTCAATCTTCGATTTATTCCTTATAGGTCCACGTCATTATGCAGTCTTCAGTTTCACTATCCTGGTGTTCATCACTAATATCAAACGCACTGTCCACTACTCTGTTCCCTTGGCAAAAATTGAACATGTCGCGATATCGCGACACTTTTGTCTCTCTGCCTGCCTGCCCCTTTTGAGTCATGAAAATGCAACATGTCGCGATATCGTGACACTTTTGTTTCTCTGCCTGCCCTTTTGAGTCACGAAAATGCAACATGTCGACGATATCGTGACACTTTTGTTTGCTTTGGAAAATGCAACATGTCTGATATCGTGACACTTTTGAAAATTGCAACATGTCAGATATCGTGACACTTTTGTTTCTTTGGACAAAATGCAACATGTCACGATATCGTGACACTTTTCCTTCTTTGTCGTGAAAATGCAACATGTCGCGATATCGCGACACTTTTCTTTCTTCTTCCTCTCTTTGGCTGAAAATGCAACATGTCGCGATATCGTGACACTTTTCTTTCTTGTTCTTCTCTTCTCTTTGGCCGAAAAATGCAACATGTCGCGATATCGTGACACTTTTTCTTTCTTGTCTTTCTCTTCTCTTTTGGCCTGAAAATGCAACATGTCGCGATATCGCGACACTTTTTCTTTCTTGTTCTTTCTCTTCTCTTTTGGCCGTGAAAATGCAACATGTCGCGATATCGTGACACTTTTTCTTTCTTGTTTTCTTCTCTTTTGGCCTAAAATGCAACATGTCGCGATATCGCGACACTTTTTCTCCTTGCTTTTCTCTTTGCTTTGGACCGTGAAAATGCAACATGTCGCGATATCGCGACACTTTTTCTCCTTGCGGTGTTTTGCTTTTTCTTTGATCTTTAGCATATGGGCCACTTCGGTCTTCTTGGAAAATATGCAAAAAGGTGGGTCCCCAATTTTGGGGTACGTTGTGGAGCAACCACAACAAATGGCGACTCTACTGGGAAATGCTCCTGAGCATTTCGGTGAGAACTCAACTTGAACACCTTCAAAACTCAAACACAAGCGTCAGCAAATATCCCAAGAATGAAACTAGATGAGAAATACATGAAGCATTAGAATTATTAAGCATCAGCTCGGTGTGTGCAATGTGCTTCATTCCCTATCGTTTGAAACTCGTTCAACTTTCCATTGTCATTTTCACTTATGATTCGTGCGTATGAGAAGTTATGGATGATTCCTGTAGGATTTAACGTATGGTGAAGATGCTAGAGATATAACAAGCTTTGCAAAGGCTCAAACTTTCTAGTACCATGAACAAACATATTAAAACTGTCAAATCCTCTTAGGACCAAATATGAGTATACTGAATTAATTTACTAGATCCCAAAGTTGGTTATGTGTCACTACCATTTTGAACCCATGTGCAAGTGTAAGTGAAATCAGAGCTTTGGGGAATAGGATTCCCAACCTAAGCGAGATGGGAATTTAACCCTATCCTTACTACTCTGATCCGGAGTTCATTACCTCATCTTGAACAAAATGATTTAACCTGTTATGGATGAAACTGTCAGGCTAGCCTATCCGTTTGAGCAATCAGTGGTCTTGCTTTTAGACAAGACATGTTGCCACGCATGAGCATACTCCACTGCCAGTCAGGCGTCTATAGCCCCGGTGGAGATCAACCCCATAATCCAGGATTTGACTTTACTTTTGATTTCTTGAACCTTGGGGATGACTACCCATCCTTGCAAGGGACATGTAGTACGATCCTTCCAATCCAATATCAATGATGCAATAAAAGTAGAATGAAAAATATTTGCTTTGGAACTTCAAGTTCTTGAGTGTAGATCACGCTTTTAATTTCTTAAAGCGTGATGGAGGCAAAATAGAAGCTTTGGGGAATCGGATTCTCAACCTAAGCGAGATGAGAATTAGACCCTATCCTTACTACTCCATGAAGATCAAATCAGAGCTTTGGGGAATTGGATCCTCAACCTAAGTTCGATGGGGATTTAACCCTATCCTTACTACTCTGATTTTAGGCTTTAAGCACTATAGGAGTGGTAAAAACCACTGTTTTAAGGATTATGTTGCATGATAGGACAGACACGAAATACTCCTTTCGCCTCACCTTTTCTTCCAAGTATGGTTTTGACCATTTTGCTCAAGATCCTCTTTAATATGTGTAAAACGTGCTTGGTTCAAGATAGTTCGGGCATCATTTCCCAACCTTAGGATCCTTTTAATATATGTTATGTAATAACCCTAAGAGGATTCGACACCTTTTCAATGATTGTATTTGAAATGTAGATGCAATCGAGATGAAATGTATATGCAATGTGAAATGTAACATGAGATATGGATGAATGCATTGCTCTTTTTGAAATGCTGATGGAGTATACCACCTACTTTACCATAATTTGTAAAACTGACAACTTCATGCATCACAAGTTCCAAACGATATTCTTTAATGTGTTTGCGATACTCGTGGAGCTTTCTGCAATACAATTCCGATGTTTCATATTCTCTTAGTCTTAGTCAACATTCATAAGGACATAAGTTGACATCTCGCTTTTTTTTTTTTCAAGACAAACCAAAAGTGTCCAAAGGACCAACACACAAAACTTAAAACCAAAATGAGATCCAATCCAAAACCAAAACACGAAAACCAAAAGTATATACAAATGTACAATATAATACAAGATGGTGCAAAAGTTTGGATTATCATTTTCCCGGATCCCAAACCTGATTAGAATTCTTTAAAAGACATATGACGTGATACGCATACCAAGTTTTGTAGGAATCCAACAAAAACAAGATCAAACCAAACAAAGAAACAAACTTCCACTTGCCCCTCTCACCATACCAATTTGATTTAGTTTCATTAATAATCCTATGGTGGAGTTTCAAGTTTTCAAATTGATTAGACAATGATTGATATTCAATTCCTTTATGTCTATTCTTTAAGATGTCCATTCCGCACTTTGATTCATGGTGTAGAAATAAGCTTTCATTTTCATTCAATAAAGCCATAACATTAATAATATTTGAATCAAACCATTCATTAGGCAAACCTTCATTCGAATTTTGCATGGTGAAACCAAAAAGGTGAGATTTTACCTTTGGCATGTTTTCATTTGACCTTACTTGAAGAGGATTTGAAAATTCCTCTTTTCTCTCATGACATTCATCATCATGTAGCACTTGTTCTTTCTCCATGACTTGTTTATCAAAGGCACCAAACTTAGGTACCCAATTGAACATATGTCCATCCCTTTCAAACCATAAGTCTTGTCTATCTAGGGGTGGGTTAACTAACACATTTCCATGATCAATCACTTGGGTTGTTTTGGGTAACGTGAGATTTTCAATTGGATCATCAATGATATCAAACCCAAATGATTTAGGTTTTGTAATTTTCTCATTTTGAAATGGCATAATCATTGTAGCACAAGTAAGTGGATCAAGATTTTCAATTTCTTTTCCTTCAAAGGAATCTAAAGCAAGTGACTCTCTTTCTTGATTCATGGTTGTAGAATCCTTATCATGTTCCAAAATTTGATGAGATTTGAATTCCTCTTCCAAAACTTTCTCAAATTGTACAGGATTTATAGTATCCTCATGTGAGGAAGCAATTGAGTTATCCTGCATATTAATTGACACAACAAGTTTGTTAGAAGATTTAGATTGATAATATTCTTCCCATTTCTTCCATGAATCATAGTAATCATCTTCCAATTTCAAGTTGTGATGCTCAAGTACTTCTTCTTCATCTTCTGATTCATCAACATGTTTCTCATCCAATTCATCTTCACCTTCCTTAGATGGTCCAGTTATTTCCAAAAGTGGGTTATCTCTTGAATTCAAATTGGTAAAGCTATCATAATCCAAATTTGTAACCCATGATTCAATTTTATCACAATTTGGAAGGTGTGGATCCTCTTGGTCATCACTTTCGAGAACATCATCCAAAGTGTCTTTCGAGAACAAGTGGTGAAATTCGATTATGTCTTCAACTTCATTTGTTGATTTTCTTTCAAATTCATTTTCAGCCACTTGTGATGGCTTAGGAGCTTCTATAATGGGATCAATTTTTGAATTCCGTGTCATATAGTTGCTCCAATCCTTTGCAAGTACATCTGACCAAATCATATCCACATAAGTTCGTTCATCCAAATCCTCCTTTTTGGGTAATGATTCTAGATATTTCTTTTCCAAAACAAGATGGTGATCATTTGATTCCAACTTCTTGTTACCCATCCATAGAATTTCTTCTCCAAAAACTTCATGCTCTTCAAGACTTTTCGAATAGGTATTTACTTCAACGTGAGTCACCTCAAAATCTCTTGTATCACTTGAAGAAGCATAACATGAAACATCATTAAGATCGGCATTATGAATTTTCTTCCTAGGATGATTTGGATGCATACATTGACGTGCTCATTTTTGTGGTGGAACATGCCTACATACCTTCTTAACCACTTTCTTTTGCTCTTTTACTTTCGATACGAACTCTTTGGGTTGAGTGGTAGAAGTAGTAGGATTAGTTGGATTTATATCCATGGACAAAGCTTGAACATTTGTTGCAATGGTTCCATGGGTGACCACATGATTCTCTAATTGAGGCATAGTTGGATGGATGGAAGTACTTGTATAAGCACATGTGGGAGCATAAGTTGGTATGGTAGGATAAAGTTGATTGTAGGGAAAAACATTTGATATCAAATTTTGTTGTGCCCATGCTTGATTTACCATCGAGGTTTGATTGCAAGCCCCTAGTTGTCCTACCATAGTTGATTGCTCCATTCCATAACCTTGTGGCCTCAATTGTTGATCTACAATCATAGCTTCTGTGTAGGCCGATGCAAGATCAGTAACCAAGGGATTCATCCTAACAAATATGGCAAACAATGGATCCAATGCTCGAAAGTATATTTGAAGAGCACCACTTTCCTCAATAGTATAGGGAGAAATTAATCTCGCATAAAGCTTTCGAAACCTCAAGTTGAAACTTCTCACTGGCTCATTAGGTTCTCTTTTGCAAGAAGTAAATTGTTGATATATCGTGAGAGGATCAATGAGCAACCTAAATTGATTGATAAACTCATCTTTCAATTGAGTCCAAGATGTAATAGAACCAGTGGGTAAATTGATGTACCAATCATATGCCACCTCATCTAGGGTTCCAGGAAACATTCTACATGCCACATCCTCATGTTCGACATTCCATCTAACTAGGATATCCACATAGGCTTGAATATGTTCCTCGGCTAATGTTGGACCATTGTGTTTAAATTTGGGCAAACGTTTTTCTACGTTCTTGGGTAAATCATGAGAATCTCCACTAATGTTCAAAGGATTAACATGTATCCCATACCACGTTCCTGCAGTTGTAGCCATTAATGAAACTCAAAGAATAACTTCAAAACCAATTTGTTAGTCATGAATAAAAGAAGGAACCATGACAAAGCAATATTCTAAAAATGTAAATTAGTTTCTGATTCACCAGATCGCATATGCGCAAGTGAAGAGCATACTCCTAGTGTTGTAGGCTTTCTGATTCACAAGATCGCATTACACGCAAGTGAAGAGCATAATACCGACAACAACTACATTTTAGACAAAATAATTCCTTACAAATAAGCATGAAATGACTAGCAAATATCAAACATGTAACGTATGAATAATCATGTTAGCATCAACCAAGAGATGTATCCATTAAAATCAAATGAAAGTAATTGCATGGAGACAACCTCGTTAGTCAAGACCAAAATTTTTCAAAATCAAATCAAAACACATTATTCCTGTATGAACAATCAAAAGCGTTAGAACAATGCATAGCAATTCATGTCCTCCTTTTAACACTACAAGGTTGTATTGTTAAAAGAGGGCTAAAGATAATAATCAATAGGGCATGAAATATTCAAAATTTAAATCCCTATAGCATTTAAATCACACTGAAATAAACCAATTCAGGCCCTCCTTCTAGCGCCAAAATGTTGAGTGGTATTTTCACCCAATTGTGAAAGTACACTCTCCCTTAGGATTTGGGTTCCAAATCCCCTCTTGCAAAGAAGTTAAACAAACAACTTCTCCAAGGTCTCCGCTATATTAGCATTTGCATATGTGTATTAGTAATCTCAAATAAAGATATTCAATTTAAATGCTTGGAACACCTTAGTGATTGCAAGTAACTGTAAACAAGGGGCAATGTTGGTTTATTTTACCATGAAACTTTAGTGATTGTTCATTGAACCAAAATAAAGCAAATGTGAGTTGGCCCTCATATGACCACGATGTAGTGCCTTAATTCCTTTTATCTTGAGGGTTTTAAAATAGATTTTATCTTGCATTAAATCCTCAATGATGAATAGGGTCTTCAAATGTAGCTTCAAAATGTCACTTTAATTATCCTTCTTAAATGAAATCAGATTTTCATCAAGACGAATAATTTAGTGCTTTGATTGCTCCCAAAATGGTAATTTGCAAAGTGCCATAAAACATGACTCCTTCATTGAAATTAGAATTTTCATGAAGGGAATGTCATCATAGGCTCATGAATGAAACATGAAACTGAAAAAATGAAATTCGGCCCAAAAATGGAAATTTTCTATTTTCGGATTTTTCAAAAGTTATAAAAAAGAAACTTCGAAGAAATTTTAAAAATACTAAACAACTCCGAAAATGAAATTTCAAAGTGCGTATTGGAAGTATGAAGTATAACCTACGCAATGGTGAAATTATTTTTGGATTTTGAAATTTTTTAAATGTTTATTTTAATGCCTGAAAATTAAAAAAAAAGTTAAAATTTCTGGAAAAATAAAATGCAGAAAAATGAAAATGAAATGCGAGAAAACTGAAACACAAGATACATTCAGTTTGATGCTATCCTATTCTCGACAAAACCGAAGATGTGAGGTTTTCATGCATGCAACCTAACCTATTGGACTTGCAAAACAAGCACAATCCGGATAAGCTAAGTGCTGGCTCCTAGGGTTTTAAATGAGGTTTTCAGATTTAAACATTCGCATGAAGCAACCAAGAAAACTTGCATAAACTCCATTTACAAGCCTAAAATCTGAAAAGGGGAAAAAATAGACATTTAATCTTGCATGCAGAAAATGACTCCTCCTTTCTTGTCCATAAGATGCAACTTTCTGAAATTTTCTGTATTAAAAATTTGTCATTTTACAATAACAAAAATTTCTGGTTTTCCCAAACCAGTCCATGGAAGAAAACGACTCAAACAGGTCCAGAATGGCCCTCTTGCCTTCAAATCTGCAACTCTGCTCGTAGCAGTTTCCAACCCCTCAAAACATCCTTGCCTGGCGTATTTAAAATTTTTAGGAAGCTTTTCGTTTCATTTTCCAATGGTTGTTCGTTTCACCTTCCCTTGTGCATGCATGTGTTTTGGTTTCCAAAAAGGCTTTTCATTTCTATTTTGTGGCCCTTCGTTTCATTCCCATGGTTTGGCTTCCTCTTTTGGTTTTCTTCACTTTTTATTTGATTTAAAAAAATGTTTCCTTTTCTCCACATGGGCATGCGTCCGCTTCCTTCCATGTGTAACGACCATCTTAAATGATTTCAAATCATTAAAGATTCCTTATGTAACGTTTTGTCTTATTCATTGGATTTTGTCCTTATGTGACAAATTACCTTATTCAATCTTCGATTTATTCCTTATAGGTCCACGTCATTATGCAGTCTTCAGTTTCACTATCCTGGTGTTCATCACTAATATCAGACGCATTGTCCACTACTCTGTTCCCTTGGCAAAAATCGGACATGTCGCGATATCGTGACACTTTTGTCTCTCTGCCTCCCCTTTTGAGTCACGAAAATGCAACATGTCGCGATATCGCGACACTTTTGTTTCTCTGCTCCTGCCCTTTTTGAGTCGCAAAAATGCAACATGTCGCGATATCGCGACACTTTTTCTTTCTTTCCATAATGTCGATATCGTGACACTTTTTAAGTCACGAAAATGCAACATGTCGCGATATCGCGACACTTTTTTTTCTTTTGGCCACGAAAATGCAACATGTCACGATATCGCGACATTTTTTTTCTTCTTGCTTTGGACTGAAAATGCAACATGTCGCGATATCGTGACACTTTTTCTTTCTTCTGTTCTGGCCGCGAAAATGCAACATGTCACGATATCGCGACACTTTTTCTTTCTTGTTCTTTCTCTTCTCTTTTGGCTGAGAAAATGCAACATGTCGCGATATCGCGACACTTTTTCTTTCTTGTTCTTTCTCTTCTCTTTTGGCCGCGAAAATGCAACATGTCGCGATATCGCGACACTTTTTCTTCTTGTTCTTTCTCTTCTCTTTTGGCCGCGAAAATGCAACATGTCGCGATATCGCGACACTTTTTCTTTCTTGTTCTTTCTCTTCTCTTTTGGCCACGAAAATGCAACATGTCGCGATATCGCGACACTTTTTCTTTCTTTTCTTTCTCTTCTCTTTGGCCGCGAAAATGCAACATGTCGCGATATCGCGACACTTTTTCTTTCTTGTTCTTTCTCTTCTCTTTTGGCCGCGAAAATGCAACATGTCGCGATATCGCGACACTTTTTCCTCCTTGCTTTTTCTCTTTGCTTTGGACCGCGAAAATGCAACATGTCGCGATATCGCGACACTTTTTCTCCTTGCGGTGTTTTGCTTTTTCTTTGATCTTTAGCATATGGGCCACTTCGGTCTTCTTGGAAAATATGCAAAAAGGTGGGTCCCCAATTTTGGGGTACGTTGTGGAGCAGCCACAACAAAACTCACTCCCTTGACACTGTGTTTGTACAAAGATCTTCTTATTGCACCTAAAAACTCTTTTCAATGGAAAGGAGAGTCATATCCCTCATTGTATCTATTGTATCATCGGTGAAATCCTCTCAAATGGGATTCTTTGTAACACTTTGAAAGAATCAATACAAAATATAAAAGATTTGTTAGAATATTATAATGTGCTATACCTTCATGTTGACACTTGTCTTATACCACTTGTCTTATGCTTTCCAGTTTGAGTTCTCCAATTGGAGTTATGTGTCTTATGCATGACACTTGGAGTGGATATTATGACACTTATCAAATCTCACTCATAGACTTGATGCCTATATATTGTAACATATTTCAACAATACAATTAGTGCCTTTTGTTTAGTCCCAACATCTGGTATCAGAATGGTGAGATCCGCTTGTGGGACCATTAGGGTCTTGAGTTATGGGTTGAGGGAGTATGCTCTCCACTCATTGAGTGGATCAAAAACTAGAAAGCTCCTTCATTTTTTGGTTTTAGGTTCTACAAAACCATTGCTGACCTGTAGTAGGCCCCCCATTTAACCAAGTACACACACTATTTACATCTTACTTTTACCCCTCATCAACCTGTGTGCACCCCGGTGTTAAGGTTGTGTGTGCATCCCTCCCTTGTGCATGTTTATTTTCGGTGTTAAGGCGGACCTCTACTACTTGTAGTTATTTATTTGGAAGTCCTTGGGCTTTGATTTCCTACCTAGAAGGGCGCATCAATGGCAGACTGGTAACATTATATTCAAGCAAATGAAATGGACAGTCCACGGGACAGTCCATAGGAGCAACATTAATTCGGTGAGGCAAATGCTATCAAATATTTTTCAGTTCTAATTTTTTTCAGTGGTAGTCGACGTCCCACAAATCTCAGCATAGTCTATCACACTCTAAAGTGCAGATCTGGAGGCCATCCTGAATCCGATGAATGTGTGATGTACCGCTTCCTATTCACAAAGATGAAGTTCCATCCTCAATGGTAGATTAAACGATGGTTGCAATTTTTTTTTTGACAAGTTTTTTGCCTCCCTCGAAGTGCTGTTGCAACGAGATTTAAAAAAAACAAGATCTTATGCTATGATTGCTCAGCTACGGAGGTGCCAAAAGAGAGGTTGTGGATCGACTGAGCTTTTGCTGAGCATTTGAGGGCCACCAGATGGATCACAATGATGTATGATGTCGAGCTTTTAGCCCACAAGATATAGCCAGCCTCATTATTACTATTCCTGTGGTGCTGGTTATAGCAGTTCAATCAATGCAACCAAGCGTTACAATATCAACCCAAAATTTTTAGAGCTCTAGTGAATGGCACTGTAAAAATGCTAAATAAGTGGGTGTAAAACATTTTAGTGGAGCGATGGATGATTTTTTTACCAATTGGGCGACGTCATATGCTTCCTGGATCCCATTTCGATCATGGCATATAATTCTATTCCCTATTAACGCCCACATTCATTGAAAACCATTTGACGCAACTAGTAAGGTTGATTTGATGCAAATTTTTGGTGATCACAAACATGGCACCTGTAACAGTAATGACAACGCCTTTATGCTATTGATTGATTGTTAGAGATAGATCTTTGTTTATTTTTTGTGTGCTATTTTTTTGGTGGTGAGAGTGATGTCTACACCAAGCGCATCGGATATAAAGTAGAACCAGTTTTAGGAGCGCTCTGCAAACCCTAAATAGCCCAACCTATAAGGGCGATTGCTGTGCTAGATCTGCAATTGTGGATGGGTAGGGTTTGAAAAGTCATCGAGATTTGTTATTATGGCTGGTGGTAGAGGTAGATTTGTTGTTTGACACAGTGAAAACTCAACCAACGGTCTGATTTTTATTTCACCATTTTTGCTGACATGAATTCCTAATCAATACCGCCGTATTCACCCTAGCAGCAGTGGTGGTCATCGTGTTCTTTAGCTACAACTCTTGTGCTAAATCCTGAACCCCCAACACCTTGTCATGAAATCCCCAGTATTGGAGTTATGCTAAATAGAACAACGTGTTGGGGATGTTAGATTAACGACCACTAGGACTCTGTACAATTCTTTGGACTTTGCACATGTCAATTTTGATAATGGCGAAATTTGTGCTATTTTTTTTCTTCTGTTGATTAACAGAAACTAAGAGCTGCCACCCCCAAAAAATGACTTCCCATGGCACAACTTTGCCTGATCACAACTAGCCCTATTTGGAGGTAGGGTGCACCCAGAATGTAGATGAGCAGAAGAAATCACTCAGTCAACAGCGATAGAAGCGGAGCTAAACTAGGTAGAAAGAAGGAATTTCAAGGGCGAGATCTTTGACATCAATGTGATGGAGAGCTAAGAGAGGTATGGGGACCAGGCATCTGTGCTCCTCCACGCATCCAAGGTAAGGTTGTTAGCACATTTAGGGAGCAAATTTTAGAACCATAGGGAACCATTTCTGAGACCATGGTTCAGATTAACAAATCCGTAGGCTATTTCTTTTTACCTCTGGACGATCTAATAGAAAGAAATATAACTTATTTACTTAAAAAAAAAAAGTTCTTAAAATATTTGAAAGGGTGGAATATTTCAATTTTTGAAATTTCAAAACGAAGGGGCATCTTATTTGAAAAAGTGGATTTATTTGTTTAAAACTATCTTTGTTGATATTCTAATTCTATCTTTGGAGGTTGATTGTCAAATTTTATAAAAACTCCCAAATTAAGCATTTTATCCAAGAGTAGCACTCGGATGGGTGACCATTTGGGAAGTCTTGGATCTACACACATTTAGAGGAACATTAATATTTTAAATATTTTAAACCCCTATACTTTCATAAAGTATACTCTTATATATACTTGTTGGAAAGGTTTTTTTTGAACTGGAACCATTGGAGCAGTCCTTTTTCAGTTTTGATATTATTTTCTATGCTAAATTGAAGTTTGAAGTTAACATTGTAAAACAGAGTGTATTTTTGGTTTTATCCGACACTCTTGGGTGGAACATTTGGCAAATTTAAAGGGGCTCTTGTTTAAGTCATTGGGGGAATATTAGACCAAGTTATTCATTGAAGTTGGCAAGTTTGAAGGTATTCTTATCATTGGAGGCATTGATATTGTAACATATTTTGAGGCACATTTGGGGCTATCTTTTAGCCAAATTTTCTAATATAATCATCAACACAAGGGGTTATTTAGGGCCCATTATCCCATGCTTGTGGAGTCCTATTGTGGCATTATCTTGGCCACTTTGTATTTGGTGTTTGCCTCTCGTCATTTGGGCTTGTTCTTCATTTTAATGCTTTCTATAATCCTTGCATGTTTTTTGGGGTTTATATAATTGTAATCAAGTGTAGTTCCTTTACATATACACACTTGACATTTTGAAACATCTACAAGAAAGCAAGAACACAAGAATTTGAAACTTTAGCACATCTATTGTAATAAATTCTCAAAAGGTAAGCAAACAATTATTATAATAAGCAATTTTACTTCTTTCTCTCTTTGGATGGAATATGGCACTTATTTTTAAGTTATTGAAGAAATATACCCAGAATTATTCCAGATTAATAATGCAAAAATAAATAAATCAAAAGAAAATAACAACTCACAAAATACATGCACATAGAACACAAGATATTTATCCTAGTTCACCCAATATGGGTTACGTCCAACAAACAAGAGCCACACCTCCTTTACTATTATTATTCACCTTACCTGTAATGAGACATTATAATCAATATAAAGGAAACTCTTACAACCCTAAACCACAATGTGGTATTAGAATATTGTGGGCACAATACCATGGGCTAAAACCACTCATACCCACCAATCACGAGAATCCCTCCAACACCTCCAAAAATAGCTTTGAGAATATCTCTAGAAAAAGAGGATCGCTGAAGTAGGGGCCTGCCATACAATACTTCCTCTACAAAGGATGAGACACATCCAAAATTCTCCCACTTGTTGAATACTTTGCATAAAGGCTATAATCAATGTTAGTTCCAACATCCAGTCTTGCCAAACCCATTTCAACTGTACAAAACATGAACTTTTCTATGCTAACTGCCTTGGTTAAAGCATCCGCAACATTTTTCTTGGTATCCACTTTTTACAACAACACTTTCTTCTGTTCAATCATGTCCCTACTGAAGTGGTACTTTGTATCAATGTGCTTTGTTCTTGAATGGTAAGTAGGGTTCTTTGCCAAAAATATAGAACTTTGGCTATCACAATTTATCTTCACATCTCCTTGAAAGAACCCAATTTCAGCACATAGTCTTTTTAGCCATACTGCTTCCTTACTTGCATCAGTGGCTGCCATGTACTCAACTTCAATGGTTGAAAGAGCAAAAACAATTTAATTTTTACTCATCCGACTAATAGCCCTTCCAAACAAGTTGAATACATATGCACTGGTAGATATTCTATTGTCAAGATCTCTAGCCCAATCTACATCAAAAAACCTTCTATATCCAAGGATTTGTTTTTGTTTCCTATACCTTCATAACAGATTGAAAAATTAGATATACCACGCAAATATTTGAAAACCCTTTTTACAGCAGTCCAATGCTCTTTATCAGGCTTAGACATATATCTACTCAAAACTCCCATTGCATGGGAAATATCTAGTCTAGTACACACCATGGCATACATTAAACTCCCTACAACATTTGCATAAGGAACATGAGATATTTCTTCTACCTCTTATTCTATTTTTGGATATTTTTTAGCAGATAATTTTTCACCCAACGAAATAGGTACCTTCACTGGTTTGCAATCTTACATACTGAATCTCTTCAATACTGTCTCAACATACCTTTTTTGATTCATCCACAACTTTATGTTTGAACGATCTCTATTTATTTGCATACCCAAAATAAAATTTGCAGGGCCAAGATATTTCATGTCAAACTGTGATGCTAACTAAGACTTCACTTCCTTGATCATTTCCTTATTGTTTCCAATTAGTAACATATCATCAACATACAAAACTATAATAACAAGTTTATTATCAATTTGATTTGAGTATACACAATGATCAACATTGCTACGAATAAAATCAAGTCCTAAAACAACTATATTTTAGATGATTGTTTCAGTCTGTACAAATATTTATTTATCTTACATAAAAAATCCTCCTTTCCTTCAACAATGAATCCTTCAGGTTGTCTCATATAAATTTCTTCCTCCAAATCTCCATGAAGGAATGTAGTTATTACATACATTTTTTCTATTTCAAGATCAAATACAACAACCACAAATATAAAAAATCTTATTGAGGTTAGTTTTCAAACAGGAGAAAGTACTTCATCATAATCAATTCCCTCTACCTGAGAATAGCCTTTAGCAACCATGAGAGCTTTATATTTCTCCACTTTACCTTCAACATTCAGCTTCTTCTTGAAAATCCATTTGTAACCTATTACTTTTTTTCCACCAGGTAATTTTACTAGATCCCATGTCTTGTTATTTTTTAGGGCCATCATTTCCTCATTCATGGACTCTTCCCAAATATTTACCTCTTCAGAATTAATAGCTTCTCATATTGTTATAGGATATTCATTAGTAACAAATAAAACAAAGGAAGAAGGAAAAGCAGATGGACTATACATTTTAGGTTGCATTCTTTCTCGTGTTGATCTCCTTACCACAGGCGTATGAACCTTTGGTTCATCCTCTTCTTATGAGTGGGATTCTTCTTCTATGAGATAAATTGTACCTGTTGTGGCTGCTCCACAACACACCCCAAAATTGGGGACCCACCTTTTTTGCACACTTTCCAAGAAGATTGTAGTGGCCCAGATGTTAAAAAGACAAAAAAATCCAGAAATGAAAATTTGTTGCGATATCGTGACATGTTGCTCCATCGTGGCAAGAAATGAAAAGTTGTCGCGATATCGCGACATGTTGCTCTGTCGCGGCAAGAAATGAAAAGTTGTCGCGATATCGTGACATTTTGCTCCGTCGCGGCCAGAAATGAAAATTGTCGCGATATCGCGACATGTCGCGTTTTCACGACTCAGACAAGCGAAGTACAGTGGAACGAAAAAGTGTCATGATTTCACGACATGTTGCGTTTTCACGGCCAAGAGCAACAGAATGTAGCATGATGAGAAAATGTCACGATTTCGCGACATGTTGTGAAATCACGGTCAAAGCGGTCAAATAGAACAAGATGCTAGAAATGTCGCGATATCGCGACATGTCTCATTTTTGCGATGCAAGACAAAGAATTAAGTTGAAGACTCAAAGTTGTCGCGATATCGTGACATGTTGTGTTTTCACGATGTTTGATGGGTAAAACAACCAAGTACAAAAATTGTCGCGATTTCGCAACATGTGATGTTTTCGCGACTTGTCATGAAATTGCGGTTAAAGCAGGCAGGAAGAAGTGTTGATCGAAAATGTCGCGATATCGTGACATGTCATGAAATCGCGGTTCATAGAGGAGAGAGAAAGACAAAGTGAAAAACATTGTGATATCACGACATGTCATGAAATCACGGTTCATAGAGGAGAGAGAAGATAAGGCACTAGAATTATCACGATATCGCGACATGTCATGAAATCGCGGTCAAAGCAGTCAAAACAGGGCAAGGAGAAAAAATGTTGTGATATCGTGACATGTCAGGTTTTCCAGGCAAGAAAGTGAGGAAGGAATAAAGGAAAGAAATGGTCACGAAATCACGAAAGGTTGCATTTTCATGATCTATCGACAACAATAGAGGTGAAGATAGAAAAATGTCGTGAAATCGTGACATGTCTCATTTTCGCGATTTCGATGACCTATAAGCTAAGCAAGGGAAATCTGTCATGATATCGCGACATGTAGAGTTTTCGTGACCAAGAGCAACCAAAATGAACATAGAGGAAAAGCGTCGCGATTTCGCAACATGTCGCGTTTTTACGGCTAAGTGCAGCAAGATGGTGCAGAATGAAAAAGTGTCACGATTTCGCGACATGTCACGTTTTCGCTTCTAAGTACAACGAGACAGCTCGAAACAGAAAAACATCATGATTTTGTGACAGGTTGCATTTGTGCGACCCGTTGACAAAAAAATGTCGCGATATCACGACATGTCTCATTTTTGCGGTGCATGAAGGCGGACAAGGTGGTTGACAGAAAAACGTCGCGATATCGTGACATTTCTTATTTTCGTGATTCATGGCGAGCTGTTACAAAATGTGCAGGGAAGTGTTGAACACGCGTCATACAAGTAGAGGGGCTATGATAACGTTTCAGGATCGTCAGTTACAGTTCGCTGGGGAGATCAAACATTTCAAACCCAAGCAAAAAGCCAAAATAGCAAAGAGGCAGGAAGATGAAACGAAGCGACCTGGGAGATGAAATGAAGCGTCACAAAGCGAAGCATAGGGCCATAACAGAAAGTTTAAAAGCAGAAGCGAAGACAGGCATAAGGGGTTGAAAACCGCTACGGGCAGAGTTGCAAAGCTGAGGGTGATAAGCCATTATGGGCCTGCTTTTGGAGCGTTTTCCTCCACTTTTTTTGGTTTTGATAAAATTGGAAACATTCTGTCATTGTAAACTGATACATTCTTTTAATACAGAATTACAGAGAGTTGCATCTCATTGACAAGAAAGAAGGGGTTATCTTCTGCATGCAAAATTTAATGTTTATTTTTTCTTTCCCTTTCAGATTTTTAGGCTTATAGATGGAGTTTAATGCAAGTTTATCTTGGTTGCTTCATGCGAATGTCTAAATCTGGAAATCGTAGTTAAAACCCTAGAAACCAGCACTTAGCTTATTTGAATTGTGCATGTTTGCAGGTTCAATAGGTTAGGTTGTATGTAGAAAACCTCATATCTTCGGTTTTGTCGAATAGGATGGCAGCATTTTGAATGTATTTTAGTTCCATTCTCTTTGCATTTTATTTTCACTTCTTTATTTTTTTGCATTTTGTTTATTTTCTTTATTTTCCATGAAGTTTTAACTTTTCAAGGCATTAAAAGGAACATCTACAAAATATCAAAATCTAAGAAACAATGAACAATCACTAAAGTTTTCATGATAAAATAAACCAGTTGTGCCCCTTGTTTACAGTTACTTGCAATCACTAAGGTATTCCAAGCATTCAAATTGAACAATATTATTTGTGCAAAATGCTAACATAGCAGAGACCTTGGAGAAGTTACTTGTTTAATTTCTTTGTAAGAGGGGATTTGGAACCCAAATCCTATTGGAGAGTGTGTTTTCACAATTAGGTGAAAATACCACTCAACAATACCTTTTCAGGTTCTTCTTCTATTACTTCCTTCCTGTGATCACTTTTCATTTCTTTAAACACCACATCTCTACTGTAAACTATACTTTTAGTTTTTGTATTCCAAATTTTATATCCTTTAACACCATTTTTATAACCAATAAAGATACATTTAACAACCTTATTATCAAGCTTACTTCTTTTATCCTTTGGAATATGCATGTATGCATCACAACCAAAAACTCTAAGATGTGAAAGAGAGGGTTTCTTACCAAACCATGCTTCAAATGGAGTTTTATCCAACAATGCTAATGTAAGAGATCAATTCCATAAGTAAAATACCACATTCACTGCCTCTGCCCAAAATTCCTATGCTAGACTAGCACCACTAAGCATACTTTTGGTCTTTTCCATTAGTGATCTGTTCAACTTATTAGCAACTCCATTTTGTTGAGGTGTATATGGAGTAGTCTTCTATCTTGCAATACCACATTGCTTACAAAAATCCTCAAATTTATTTGAACAATACTCTCCTCCATTATCAAACCTCAACACCTTAATATTTTTCCCAGTTTGATTTTCAACAAGTGCTTTAAATTCTCTAAACTTATCAAACACTTCAGCTTTACTTTGAAGAAAATAAATCCATGCATATCTTGAAAAGTCATCAACAAAAGAAGCATAGTACCTTGATTGTCAAAGGGATGGAACAGGAACATGAACAAAGATATCACTGTGAATCAGATCTAATATCCCTTTTGATCTTGCAGCACCAGATGGGAAACTCACATGATTCTACTTGCCATAAATACAATATTCACAAAAATCAAAAACCATTGAGCAATTAGGGATACCTTGAACCATACCTTTCGTGTATAGGGTATGTAATCCATTTTATCCAATATATCCCATTCTTTGATGCAAAAGCATTGAAATTTTATCTGAATCAGCATCAGGAATAGTCGAGCTATTGCACTCATTTGTTATAGTGCTTCCCAATAGCTTATACAAGGTTCTAATATGAAATCCTCTTGCTAACAACATAGATCCATGAACCATTTTGCATAAATCCTTACT
Source organism: Wollemia nobilis (assembly GCA_028583015.1). Lineage (NCBI taxonomy): Eukaryota > Viridiplantae > Streptophyta > Pinopsida > Araucariales > Araucariaceae > Wollemia > Wollemia nobilis. The sequence continues at coordinate 2,412,401 of JAQPPZ010000523.1, read as the reverse complement.
AAATCTGGTGTTCACAACTACATCAACCATTTTTATTATAGAAATTAAATTTCTAGTAAGGCCAGGAATATGCATCACACTTGGGAGGGTTTTAACCCTACCATCCTGCAATAGTATTTTCACTCTTCCACGACCAATGATTCTAAGTGGTGAATCATCTCCCAAAAGTACCTTTCCTCCATAATATATTTCATATTCACTAAACCACCCCCTATGAGGAGTCATATGAAAAGAGGCACCAGTATCGATCAACCAATATTTACTATCTGAACGTGTGGAGCAAGATGTAAAATATACATCCCCTAATTCATCAGTGGATTTATTTATCTCTATGGAAGTGGATTCATCAGATCTCTTTCCAAAATCAACATTATTTGATCTACAATCCTTCTTCATGTGTCCAAGCTTACCATATTTTCAACATTTTCTCTCAAACCTTCCCCGAGACTTGGATCTACCTCTAGACTTAGATCTATCACCAAATATTGTTTTATCTTTTTTCTTGGCATGCCCTCTCACTGTTAGGGCATACTTTGATGTGACCTCCATGGATTTTCTCCTCATATCCTCTGATAATAGAGATGCCACAAAATCTTCAAAATTCAATGTGGATGAAGTTGTACTACCAATTGCTACAATCAGGTTATCCCGCGAATCTGGTAAAGAGCATAACAAAGTAATACATTTATCTTCCTCACTCAACTTAATTTCAACAGATGTAAGTTGAATTACCATTATATTGAATGCATTAAGATGATATGCTACTTAATCCCCTTCATTCATTCTTAGATTATACAATTTATTCTAGAGGAATAATTTGTTCACCAGGGACTTAGATTGATATAGAGCCCCTAACTTCTCCCAAATATCCTTTGCAGTAGCTTCTCTAGAAAATATTGAATCTACAAGGCTGTAGGTTCGAAGGTAAGTTCACAAAATAATCAATAGATTAATTAACCATTGCTAAGGTTTAGTCTATGCTTAAATAATAGACTAACCAACAGTTTTGAGGATATAGCGCTAACTACCCTCTAACAATAGAATAGGGAGGGAGTTGCATGATGCTAACCACTAACCTAGGTAGAGAGTTCTAACCATAACACTAACCTAAATATCTAACATAGGATATTTAGGTACTTACCTAGTTTAACCATGAGGAAAATATATCATGGTAATTAAATAATTACATAGAAAAGTAAATGTAATAACCCCACGTAGTGTAATGCAATACACTACCTTATTTTACCCTAACATCCCCCATTTATTACATTACTTTGATATACAAAGTTTGCTCCGAAATAGTTGAAATTTGACACGTCCAAGTGCCTTTGTAAAAATGTCTGCAACCTGTTCGTCGATGGGAATGTGTTGGAGCTTGATTCTGTGCTTAGGAACTTCATCACGAATGAAATGACAATCTGTATCAATATGCTTAGTTCGTTCATGATGCACTAGATTCTTGACCAAGTTCAAAACACCTGAGTTGTCGTAAAACATGTGAATGGGAAGTTTCTTTGGTAGGCCCATGGTAGCCAAGATGCGACTTAGCCATATCGCTTCACACACAACTCCACGTGCAACACGATATTCTGCCTCATTTGAAGATAAAGCAACCACCTATTGATTTTTGCTATGCCATGAGACAGGACCAGATACAAGATGAAAAACATAGCCTGAGGTTGATTTTCTATCATATATGGATCCAGCATAATTAGAGTCAATGTAACTCTATAAGAAGAATGAGTTATTCTTCTTATACTATAGACCATAATCGGCACTACCCTGAATGTAGTGTAAGACTCTCTTAGTTGCTTTCCAATGGGAGACTAGTTCTTGCATGAACCGTGAGAGATAGTTTACAACATAAGTAATATCTAGTCTATTATTAGTCAGATAGATAAGGCTTCCAATCATCTATCTATAAAGTGTGCCATCTACCTATGGTGAGTTTCATATCGTGATAACTGTAGCCCTGATTCCATCAGTGTTTCTTTGGGCTTATAATTAGTCATACGATATTTTTCTACTAAAGTCTTGGTATACTTTGTCTGATTCACCCTTAGATGATTCAATTTCTGTTCTATCTCAAGGCCAAGATAGTAGTGGAGAAGTCCTCGATCTGTCATATCAAATGACTCTTTCAAGTCATCTTTCATGACGTTAATCAAGTTCTCTGAATTGCTAGTGATGATCAGATCATCTACATATAACACAAGAATCACTATCTCAGAACCTGTGTTCTTGATATAGAGATTTGTGTCAGATGGACTTCTCTTAAATCCATGCTACAGTAGGTGACTATCCATTTTTATGTACCATGCTCTTGGGGATTGTTTTAACTCGTATAATGATTTGACCAATTTGCAAACATGTTGCTCATGGCCTACCTCTACAAATCCAGGAGGTTGAGTCATGTACACTTCTTATTTTAAGTCACCATTAAGAAAGGTGCTTTTTACATCCATCTGATGTAATTTCCATCCGAACTATGCTGCCATAGCACAAAGCACTCGAATGGTGGTCAAGTCCTTCCTTTTGAGCATAGCCCTTTGCCATAAGATGAGATTTATGCTTATCTATTGTGCCATCTGCCTTATATTTTACTTTGTAAACCCATTTGCAGCCTATGGGTTTCTTTCCTTTAGGAAAATCCACTAGCTTCCATGTTTTATTCTTTATGAGGGAGTTATATTCTGCATCCATAGCTGCCTTCCACTGAGGCAGTCTAAGTGCTTCATCAACTATAGAAGGTTCATTCTCATCACATGCTGATAAGTAAACCCTCTCCTCATCTATTTCCATCTCATCTTCCCTTGGTAACTCTCTATCAACAGAAAGATCTTGAAAATCTGCACAAAGATCATCAACTAAAGTGGATGCTTCATTCTTTTCTTTCTGTGTCATGCTTCTTGTCTTTGGACGATTGAGAGTAAGATCAGGTGGGGAAGTGAGTTTAGAATATTTCATTGTGCTTGTATACCATTTGGGTGGCTTTTTATGTTGTGAAGAAGGAAGTTGATGTTCCTCCTCATCATCTAGGTATACTGATGTAGTGTTGGGTGTGAAAGCTTCATCAAACACTACATCTCTACTTACATGTATCTTATTGGTAAATGGGTCTATCAACCGATAGCCTTTTGAAAATTCATCATATCCAAGAAATATACAAGGTAGGGACTTCTCATCTAATTTCTTTTTTTTCTCCTTAGGTATATGCATAAATGCCTTACACCCAAATACCCTTAGATGAGTTATGGAGGGTTTCATACCACTCCATGATTCTTGAGGAGTCATACCTTCAAGAGCCCTTGTGGGAGCTCTATTCAGAAGATATACTGTAGTTTGAATAGCTTCAGCCCAGTAAGTTTGCTCAAGGTTTGCCCCCTTAAGCATACATCGAACCATTTCCATTATGGACCGATTTCTTCTCTCAACAACCCCATTAGATTGAGGAGTGTAGGATGTTGTTAACTGTCTTTTTATCCCATGTGTCTGTAAAAATGAGGAAAATTATTTTGATGTGTATTCCCCCCCTTGATCTGAACTGAGGGTCTTAATAAAGCATCCTGTTTCCTTCTCAACAAGAGTTTTGAATTGTTGGAAATAGGAAAATGCTTCAAAATTCAACTACAAGAAGAAGACCCACATTTTCCGTGAGTGATCGTCGACAAACAATTGAAAATAACGTTTTCCTCCATAAATTGTAGACATGGGACCACACAAATTTGTGTAAACCAACTCCAAAGGTACCTTAGCTCGAAAAGAGCTAGGTTCAAAAGGTACTCTATGTTGCTTTCCTGACAAGCAATCAGAGCACACTGGCAAAGTAGATGAAAGAGTAGGCAGTCCTTTCACCATTTGATATTTACTCAACTCTAGTAAATATCCTGAACTCAAATGCCCAAATCTCTTATTCCAAAGAGAAGTGGCCTCCTTTGTGGTTATTGCCATTGCAGTATGGGTAGAGGTAATGGCATCTAGGACAAACAAACCATATTTGTATGAACTTTTTGCTATCTGTTTTCCTTTCTTAGTGATAAAGCAACGTTTCTTTTCTTTATCCACTGTAAAATTGACATTCATGTTATTGTCCAAGATTTGTGGAACTGACAAGAGATTATTTTTCAATCCTGGTACATAAAGAACTTTTTGAATATTACATTCTCCATCTGGAAGGGAGACAGAAACACTTTCTTCTCCCCGAACTCAATAGGTCTGATCATCGGCAATGGTGATCGGTCTACCTTCTCGAGCCTCAAATGTTGCAAACCAAGATTTATCGCCAGTCATATGTTTACTAGCTCCTGAATCTATGTACCACATAGAGTCCTTGTGGGAGGAATCTGTATGTGTCATGAGCACTTTATGTGCTCTCTTAGAATCTGAACTAGAATCTTCAGCTGCAATGTGTTCCTTTTGTTGTTTGTTATTGTTCTTAGGTTTGCCTTGGCCCTTTATGTTTCCTTGTTCATTGGGCGATTTGTTATTTGCCTTGGCCCTTTTTGTTTCCTTTTTCATTGGGCGATTTGTTATTAAACCAACATATTTTGGTTTCATGAGTGTCTTTGTCGCAAATCTTACAATACTGCTTCTTATTCAGAATCTCTTTGGTTTTACCTTTTTCTTGATTAGAAGAACCTTTCTGTTGATTCCACTTTTTCTTACCACCTTGTCTTTTTGTGAAAAGAGCATTGTTGGATGCCTCATCTCTTTGGAGTTGATTAGCTTCTTCTGTTTGAAGTATGTTTACCAACTCGACAAAAGTTACTGTCCTTCTAGAAACTTATAGTGAGGTGATCAACGTTTGGTAGGAGTCAAGAAGAGCTCTCAAAATGATTGAGGTCAAGACTTGGTCTTCCACTTTCTCTCCTAAGGATTGTAGTTTTGTTTTCAATTTTGTGACTCTGCAGAGGAATAGATCTACTATTTCTCCTGATTTCATATGTAGAGTATTTGTGTTTGAAGGTTAAGAATCGTTGATTGATTCTTTCCCTCAAATATGGTATTTAAGGCATCCCATGCTACCTTACCAGTCGTAGCTTCACTGATATGAGGTTGGATATCATCAGTAATAGCAATCAAGATCATTAAGGATAGTTTTTTATCCTTTTTATCAAAGTCTTTTTGATCTGCTCCAGGTGATTGAGGTCTAGTGACACTTTCATCCACTATTGACCACAAATTATCTATAGTTAAGATAGCTTTCATCTTAGTCTTCCAAGCTAAATAATTTGAACCTTTGAGCAGTTGGCTCTCAGTGAGATACTTGTGGTATCATTCCTAATAGGCATATCAAATTAGACTGCTTGCTTTCTGATTTAACTTTTTCCAATATTCATCGGATGTACTAGAAGGCTTCTGTTCAAAAATAATAGACCACTGATCTCTGTCCATGAGCAGATCCTCCATTTTTAATTTCCATAGCTCAAAATTTTTTCCATCAAATTTCTCAATATCTATCCTTGAATGATTTGATGTCATTTTACGTCAAGCTCCTTTTGCGTAAAACTCCACTCCATAATAGGTTTTATATAACTCATAGAAACCCTAGATCTTCTTCAATGAACTGAAACCCTAGCAATAAAGGCGTTCCTCTATGGCTAACAATTTGGATTTGATACCACATGAAGAGATATACCCAGAATTATTATAGAATAATAATCCAAAAATAAATAACTCAAAATAAAATAACAACTCACAAAATACATGCATATAGAACACAAGAGATTTATCTTGGTTCACCCAATATGGGCTACGTCCAGCAAAAAAGAGCCACACCTCCTTTAATATTATTATTCACCTTACCCGTAATGGGACATTACAATCAATATAAATGAAACTCTTACAACCCTAAACCACAATGTGGTATTAGAATACCGTGGGCATAATACCATGGGCTAAAACCACCCATACCCACCAATCACGAGAATCCCTCCAACACCTCCGAAAATAGCTCTAAGAATATCTCTGGAAAAAAGGGACTGCCAAAGTAGGGGCCTACCATACAATACTTCCTCTGCAAAGGATGAGACACATCCAAAAATTATCTCTCCCACTGTTGGAACCACTTGATGATTCATAGTGGAAAACTAGGCAAACCCTCCTTTGGATTTTAAGTGGTGTACCCTAGATTTTTTTGAGGGCTCTTTCTTGGCATTTGTGTTTCTTATTTCCTCCTTTGTTGAGCTCCCTCTTCTCTCAATCCTTTTCTAAATCATGGCTACAATAAATCTACTAAGTGGTCTCACTAAAAATATTGAAGGAGCTCACTCTTTTGCAAATTGAAAATATGAAATGGAATCCATATTAATGATGAATAACATATGGGATTTTGTAAGAGATAGGAAAAATGATGAAGACCTACTCACAACACCTGAATACCCTATATCAAAAGCACTATTTGAAAAGAATTCTAATAAATATTTAAGTATTATCAAGCTAGCTACAAGAATTCAATGTAGAAAAACTGTAAGGGATGCAATTGCACAATATTTGTATGAAAGGCTCACTTACTGATTACCTTATTAAGTGAAATCAATTAGGAATGATTTATTAGCTGCTCGTAAAAATCTTGATGATAATGAGTTAATTCCTATAATGTTACATGGCCTTCATTCCAAATTTCACTCCTATGCTACCATGTTAGATTTAAGTGATAAAACAATAAATTCATCACTTGAGTAGATTGAAATTCTACTTAAGAAACATGAGCAAGCCCTAATCAAAGATGAAGAGATTGAATCCTAATCAACAACTTTTACCACCAAGTCATCTATATAGCCTAGACACAACAAGGATTCAAATCAGTAGCATTAGAATTACATAGGTATATAGCATCAGAGATACCCACAACAACCATATCAACAATAGTACCAGTAGAAGCCATGTCAGCAACAACCACAATAGTATAATAAAAAACCAAGATGGCAAACAAGACCTCCCCAAGGGGGTCATCCTAATAGAGGACCTTAAAACAAAAATCAACAAGGGTGTGATTATTGTGATAAATTGAATCATAATGTCACTCATTGCTATCAAATATAAAGAGATCAAAGGGGTACACAAGATAATAATCTCAACACATTGTATACTATAAATCAAATTCATGTTGAATATAAAGATTGTTGGTATATAGATTCTAGGGCAGCTAAGCACATGACAGGAAGGTAATATTGGTTGACCAAGGTTAAACCTACTTCTAATCAATTCATTACTTTTGGTGATGAAAGTTACTTTCCCATTGAAGGTGTTGGAGAGGCACCACTTGCCTTACATGATGGAAATAATGGTCCTGCAACAAATTTCTTGTATGCATTTGGTATTAAGAGGAGTCTTATTTCTATTGGGTAACTTACAAATAAGGATTATACTATCTATTTTGAAAAATACAAGTGCTACATTTAGGAACCAAATGGCACTATCAAAGCCATGGGAGTAAAAAAGGATGGTGTTTACTACCTCCTTACCAAATATGTAACTCAAAAATCTTTGCATACAACTACTACTTTTTCTTTGGAGTACATGTGACATGAAAGAATGGGGCATTTAAATTTTCATAATATTCAAATGATGGCAAGAAAAGGTTTGGTAAAAGTGATTTATCACCTTAAGATGTCAAAATGCTTTTTTGAGCCTTGTGTTATAGCCAAATATCATAGAAAACCTTTTTAAGTCAAGAAAGGCTCGGAGAGCTAATAGACCATTGTAATTGGTTTATTCAGATATTTGTGGGCCAATGTCTGTTCAATATTATACTGGGGCCATATACTATATCACCTTCATTGATTATTAAAACAGAAAGGTATGGATCTACCTAATTCAATACAAATGGCAAGCCCTTGATAAGTTCAAGGAATTCATGAAACTTTTTGAGAGAGAAAGTGGCTACCAAATCTCCACCTTAAGATCATATAATGGTGGAGAATATGTCTCCAAATAATTCTTCAATTTTTGTAAGTACCATGGGATAAGGAGGTAGTTCACAACTCCATATACCCCTCAACAAAATGAAGTATCTGAGAGGATGAATCAAACATTCACAAATAGAGAAAAATCCATGTTACTTGCTGCTACATTGCCTAAATTATTTTAGGGAGAAGTTGTTCTTACTACTGCATACTTGACTAATAGGTCCTACACTAAGGCCTTACATGATAGAACACCTGAATAATTATGGCGTGGGAGGATACCCTATATGGGCAATTTCAAGGTCTTTGGATGTGATGCCTATGCTCACATTCCTCATAAGAAAAGGAAGAAGTTTGATGATAAGAGCCAAAAATACATCTTTGTTGGCTATAGTGATAGTGCGAATGCCTATAAGTTGTATGAGACTGTTTTCAAGAGGATATTTTTATCTAAGGATGTTACCTTTCATGAGTATCCCCCATATAATCCTCCTGCTATGGCCCCCACTTTTGAATTAAATAATGAAATAGTTGCTCCCTTGATACCTACAATATCATCTAGTCCTTCCTCTTCACTCATAAATCAAGAATTTCCTCCACATGAAGAACTCCCCACAAATGATCCATCTCCTCCTACTCCTCCATCTAATTATCAAGCCACATCATCCAATACTTTACCTAAGTGGGTTCAAGCCACCATAGATGAAGCCCAAAGTTATTTTCCCACTTATATAGGTAAAAGGCTTTCAGGCCTATGACACCAAGTGAATTATACCCTCATGGCCAAAGTCCTTAGCCAACCTAAACCTTTTAATATCAAAGAAGCACTTGGTGATCCTAAATGGGTTCTTTCCATGGATCAAGAATTGGATTCCATTGAAAGGAATCACACATGGGAGTTAGTTGATTTACCCCAAAGCAAAAAAACCATTGGCATAAAATGGGTCTACAAGGCAAAGTAGAAATCAAATGGTTCATTAGATCGCTACAAGGCTAGCCTAGTAGCTCAAGGCTACAAGCAACAAGAGGGAATTGATTATGAGGAGACTTTTTCTCCTATGGCAAAGATGACTACAATCCGCATAGTTATTGCTTTGGCAACTCAAAAACATTGGCCTATATATCATATGGATGTCAAAAGTGCATTTCTCAATGGTAACTTGAAGGAGGAAGTGTATGTGAACCAACCACCAGGATACACAGTTGAAGGTGAAGAAAAAAAAGTCCTCAGATTGAAGAAAGCTCTATATGGGTTGAAGCAAGCACCCCGAGCTTGGTATGCAAATATTGACTCCTATTTCATCAACCTTGGTTTCACTAGAAGAACCACATCATTTTGGTTACATTGTATGTGGATGATCTTCTCATTATAGGGGATGACACAGAAGGAAGAAGATTGCTCAAGGAGGACTTATGTAAAAACTTTGAGATGAAAGAATTAGACCTCCTCCACTATTGCTTAGGCATAGAGGTATGGCAACAGCTTGGTAAGATATTTATCTCACAAGCTAAATACATTAAGTCTATTTTGGAGAGGTTTCTCATGGATGAGTGTAAGCCCTCCCTCACTCCCATGGAAACCAGGTTGAAATTGGTTAATAGTGATGATGAAGAAAGGGTTGATGGCACCCTTTACAGGTAGTTAGTTGGAAGTTTGATCTACTTAACTTCAACTAGACCAAATATTTCCTATTTAGTTGGCCTTGTTTCTAGATTCATGCAGGATCCTAAGAAGAGCCATTGGATAACAACTAAGAGGATTTTGAGATTCCTCAAGGCCACCCCTCATCATGGCATTATGTATACATCATGTGATGATTTTTATTTGATTGGCTACATAGATTTAGATTGGGTTAGTTGTCCTAAAAATAGAAGATCCACATTAGGTTATTGTTTTCAGTTGGGTCAGGGCTCTATTTCATGGAGCACCAAGAAGCAGAACATAGTTTCATTATATTCAACAGAGGCTGAATATAGAGCAGTAGTTGAGGCAACTAAGGAGGCAATTTGGTTGAGGCAATTACTTAAGGATATTGGGATACTCATAGATGGTCCAACTTATATATATTGTGACAATCAAAGTACCATTAATATGACCAAGAATCTAGTCTTTCATTCCTGAAAAAAGCACATTGAGATCCATCATCACTTCATCAGATAAATGGTCCAAGAAGACATTATACACATGGAGTATGTACCAACTAAATATCAAGTGGCTGACATCTTCACCAAGTCACTTGGGCAAGACAAGTTTTCTCAGTTTAGCAAATTGCTCTATGTATGTAATAGAAGTCAACATTAAGGGGGAATGTTATCTAATGTTGACTTATTTTTTTCTCTATAGTTAGGATAGTGCACATTAAGGGGGAATGTTAGAATATTATAATGTGCACCATACCTTCATTTTGACACTTGTCTTATGCTTTCCAGTTTGAGTTCTCCAACTGGAGTTATGTGTCTTTTGCATGACACTTGGAGTGGAGATTATGACACTTGTCAAATCTCACTCATAGGCTTGATGCCTATATATTGTAACATATTTCAACAATACAATTGGTGCTTTTTGTTCAGTCACAACAAGATTTATATTAATATGATTTTGCATTATGTTTCTTTATATTTTATGGTGCAAATTTCCATCCTTCAATATCATTTTTATTAATATATTAAATCTCCTCATACAATTGCATTTTGAAATTTAAAATTTTTATTTCATAAATTCAAGCCTAGTTTCCATATCTATAAATATAGTCTATAACAACCTGACAATTTCCAAATAATTTCTAAAAGCTTCTTATTCCAAGATATTATTTTTATTATTAGTTTTTTATTTTTATTTGAGGGTTTAACCTTACTTCTTGTTAACATGTGTGCTATTTGATTTTGTTTCTCCATATAAATATCCCTTTTTTGCTTCTTGGGTCTTCCTCTCTTTTTTCATTCCAACCAACATTTCCATTTTCATTGATCTCTTCAATCTTCTCAGAATACTCATAGTAAAACTTATCATCTATAGGTTTGTATTGCTCTAAGGGATCCAAAATTCAAGGAATAACATCAAAAGCACATTCTTATTTATGTTGCCTTGGAAACCTTAGAGTGCAAGGATGCTCTTCCATAGCAGTTACCTTCTTATGCTACCATAAAAACCCTAAATTATTAAATATTTCTTCTAATATCATTTATTTATTATGCTGCTATTGAAACCCTAAAGCGCAAGGGATAACCTCTACACCAATTTCAATTTTATTACAAGGAAAGGATTCTATACTACTTGAGGAAAATGAAGTTGATTTACTTGGAATAAACTTGACCTCTTATGTCGTCTTTGTTTTAAAATGTTAAAGATTTTTCTCCATATTTTCCTTTACATATTTAATTCCCTTTGAACTTGAATTTGCACATTGTACTTTCTCATCCCTTATACCCTTTTTTTTTTCTTATAATGGTTGATCCAATCTAGTAGTATGATTTACTTGTGTCTTGAAGTTTATCTCATGACCAAAATTTTCTATCACTTTACAATCTCTTGCCATGTGTCTAGTCTCATAACAAATATGCCATCAAAATGCAATATTTTCATAATCCATTTGTTCATCCCATTATCTTGATTCAAATTTAATTTTAATGGATTGTGGAAAAGGTTTTCAAATATTCATAGCAATACATATTTGGTATATATAGCATGCTTTCACTCCTTAATAGTTAGTCCTTCCTTGATGAATTCCCCTAGAGTATTTCCAATATTCTTCAAAAAATCCTTATTGATAAGTTGATATGGAAGTCCAAAAAACCTAACCCACATTGATGCAAGGAGTTTTAGGACTTTTTGGTATTCACATCTTATAGAAATCTACTCTACTACTTACTTATGGTGTTTTCTAAGTTTTCAAATATTTCTCCTATAGACGATGTTATACTCAAGTATTTAAAGACATTAGTTACCTCTCTCTTGATCTTGTCCCACATATCCTTAGCCATATAGACTACCTACACCAATTTTGGATCAACCTCCTTTTATGTAGACCTTGAGGATTCCAATTTCTTTATTATATGTTACCAGGTATTACATTATTTGGTACATTGAGTATTTTTTTATAAGTGAAAACCCCTTGCAGGGCCGCCTTGGTCTGAGAGACTACGACCAGGGGGTTCTACACCATCAAAGTCATCCGGGAGTCACACCCAGCCCTACCCGCACCAACATTTTGGTACATTGAGTATTATTGAAGTACTTTTATGTACTATTGTAATTATTTAGATTAGGAAGTGTGTGTCAAAAGTGTAAATTTTTATGTGTTATGTAATAGAGTTTACAAGGTGTTAAGTGTGCAACTATGAGTGTGCAAGGTGTCAAGTGTGCAAGTGAAGAGTCATAAGTGATAGGTTTCAAGTATGGAAGTGAAGAGTCATGTTAGATGTGTCAAGATTTATGAGGTTTTATAATCATGATAAGCTTTGTCATAATGTGAGGCATGTGAAAGGTTGCATATCCCGTGTGTTTGAGGAGAGCAATAGTTTGGAGTAGTGAAGAGTTTATTATGCAAAGTTATATATTGAAGATAAAGCTCTATGCTATGTAATAAAATGTAATCTGAATGAGTTTTTTATTGTGAGTAATTTTGATTTATGAATGTAATAGGGAAGTATTTTTTGTTGTGCAATATTGTGAGCATTATTGTGTGTGATTATTTGATCTTGAAGAAATTTACCTCTGAGATAATTAGGTATATTTTCCATTAGTGGTATCAAAGCCACCTTGGTTCAAGTGTCATTTTGATAGAAAGCACCAAGAGTTGAGAGAGATAGTGAAATGGAGGAGATTAATGCATTTAAGAAGAGATGAATTGGGGGAGTAAGAGATAGAGTAGAGGAGTACAAAAGTGTAAAGTTTTATGGAGTTGAAAAGAACATCTATGTGTGAATGTGAGGAGCTATTGAGGAGATATTTAAGGAAGGATTATTGGAGGAAGAAGAGATTATTTTGAGTAAGTTTTTGTTGGATGTTTGCTGATTAGAAGAGTGTTGTTGGAGAGAACAAGTACAAGCCAAAGAATCCATAGAATGTTGGAGCAATTGGAAGTTGTGGTTGAAGGATTGAGCAAGAGAGAACATTAGAGAATTGAAGGCCTAAGCGAGAGAGAATGATGGAGCATTGAAAGATGTGAGAACATGAATTTATGAGGAGATTGTCTTGCTAAATATTAAAGAAGGAAACTATGGGAACATACAATTATGTAAAAAATGAGACATTGTTGGAAAGGATACTAAGACAAAATCATGTGAAGAACGAGATAAAGTGCTAGAAAGTTTAGCCACTATAACTGTGACCAAAAGCAAAGAGGATCTATGACCTAAAGCAAAGAAGCCATAAGCACAAATTGAAGCAGAAACACTATCCAAGAGCAACATCAAAAAGAGCAACTGAGTAAAAGGAAGGAGAATCGTAAAATAGAGGAGTTAGACAAAGGTGAAGATTGGTAATATTTTTAAAGAAAGAGAAATAGTTGAGTGTGTGTAGTTCTGCATTGAAAAGACATTACCTGAGTGCATTGAGAAATTTTCCTTAAGAAGATATTTACCTAAGTGTTTTAAAGGTAAAATTATTTTTTTGAACATTTAAGATGAATTTGAATTTTTCAAATTGATTTTTGGAGTTATAAGGTGTACGTTGTAAGGTGTTATTGCTTTGAATAAGGAGAAATTTAATGAAAGGATAAAATGAATGGAGGAATGCGTAATTAATAAATTTTAATTAATTAGTTAATTAACTAAAGGATAAATTTGGAATTAAGAGATTTTGAAATTGATTAAGAATATATAAGGAATTGAATTTGAAATTAGGAGATTGCAAACTTGATTAAAAGGAGTCATAAGAAGCAAATGATTTAAAGAATTGAAAATTGGTTGATTAGTGAAATGAAATGAAATAAAATTTGAAAACTTGATGAATGGTGAATTATGATTTGAGAATTGATGAAATCGAGAACTTTAAAAGAGGAAATTTGAAATTTGAATTTAGAAAAGAAGAGATAATTTGAAATTAAATTTTTGGAAGTTATAAGAAGAATTGATTGATTGTTTAATTTGAAAAAGAAGAAATTCAAGAGAGTCACATCATGGCTACAAAACAAGGAAATGAATATTCAAGAAAAATGAAAAACTTCCAAGAATCATTTACAAATTGTTAAAAAAAAAAGAAAACATGGACCAATGGAATTGATGGAACATATACAATTCATTTAAATAGAAATAGAAAGTGTTGTTCTTATGATTATTAAACAATACATAAATGATTGTTTTGAAGATACTAACGAAGGGTAATCAAATTATGAAACAACAATGACATTTAAGACATCAAAGAAAGTTGCAAAGTCAAGAAACACATTTTTTGTTCCTATAAAAGTCCATACAAAATATGAAAAAGAAATTACAAATGTAAATTTTGTAATAGGTATGGACATAAATCTAAATATTGTTGGGATATTATTCATTGTAAAAATTGTGGGAGCCATAATCATTCCCACAAAACTTATTGGTACAAAGAAAATTGTGTTCATGAATGGAGAAATATAAAAGCCATTTTAATTATGGTATTAGATGAAATACTCAAACAAATCATTGCAAAAGCTACCTTGGAATTAATCCAAATCACAACAAGTGCAAATTTGGTACCAGTAGCAGGATCAGAGGATAAAGAAAATATGAAGATATAATATGAAGGTTGAAGACTAAAAGTATGTAAATATTTAGATTAGAAAGTGTGTCTAAAGTATGTGTCAAAATGTAAAGAGTGTTATGTGTTATTTTAGAGTGTGAAAAGGTGTCAAGTGTGCAAGTGAAGAGTTATAAGTGATAGGTGTCAAGTATGGAAGTGAAGAGTCATATTAGATGTGCCAAGATGTATGAGGTTTATGCAATCATGAGAATATTTGTCATGTGAGGAAGGTGAAAGGTTGCATCTCCCATGTGTTTGAGGGGAGCAATAGTCAGGAGTATTGAAGAGTTTATTATGCAAATTAATATATTTGAGATAAATCTCCATGATATGTAATCAAATGTAATCTAAATCAGTTTTGTATTGTAAGTAATTCTGATTTATGAATGTAATAGAGAAGTATTTTTTGTTGTGCAATATTGTGAGCATTATTGTGTGTGATTATTTGATCCTGGAGAAATTTACCTATGAGATAATCAGACATATTTACCATTATTATCTACTGGTATTTATTTTCTACATCTTCTAGTAGTCTACTTTGTTCTTTAGTCATATTTTACATGAGTTGTTCAGACTTAACATGTTGGATTTTGGGGTCTTCTACTTGTTTCTTTAGTTTATCCTTCTCTATTACCTCTTTATTAAGCCTCTCATTCTCTTGTTGGATTTGGTTCCTCTTACCCCTACCTTTTACCATTTATACTTCTAGACTACTATTTCTAAGTTGTATTTTTGCATCCTCAACTACTAATCGACCATACTTAATTGCCACACCCAGTGTGAGATGGTTTTCCAATTGAACCATTTGGTATAGATCTAGTTTGTCTAGGTTAAGCTATGATATTAGTAGTTAAATTAGTAGGGGCTAATGCTACTTGGATGGGTCAATATCGATGGCTTCAAAAAAGTACAATTTATCCATTTTATTTGATATTTGTGAGTGGAAGAGTACCAAAGCCTTGGAGGTCTTTCTACTAATTTATTTTCACTCTTTCTTTCGCTAATTCTATTTAGCTAAGAGAATATCTAGTTCCTTCTTGACCTTGGACTCCCCATATTGGTATGCATAACTTAGTCCAAACTATTAAGAGGTACTTATTAGTGGGGGAGATCTTACAAACTTAACTCCTTCAGTAGGGTCGATATACATTGTTTATTGTAGGAGAAGTTACCTTGCATGAGATGGGGAGGCAAGTGGATGTGATAGGTATAGTGAGTGGTGTAAATTTAGTGGTGATGGTTAGATATGGAGTGAAAATAGGATGAGTAAGATATGTCATCAATCTAACTAGGGTGGATGAAAGAGACATCATGATTTGTGGAACTATCAGATTCGATGCGAGAGCTTGAGTGAGTGGAGAGGGAAAGGACATGATTGGGATTATCCCTACTATGATGATGACTGTATGAGATAAATTTCCTCTTGGTGATCCATTGGATGATTCACATCTAGGAGAAACATGGGATGCACTAGTGGAGGATAGGAGAAGCACAACAAAAGAATAGCAAAGAGGAGTGGGAAGAGATAGAGAAGTGGAAAGAAAAAAAGAAACAATAGAGTGAGAATGTGGGATGGTAGATGGTGAGTATGTAGGAGGTGGAGTTTGAGTAGTCATGGCCATTGGACTAGCTTGTCCCTAATTTGGAGGAGGGATTCCTTGAGGGATTTTCCTCTATTTGATATAGTTCTCCTTTTACTATTTTTTGTTATCATAGCTACCTCTTGAAACATAGAGCCATATCTCTTGAAACTCTTCTTCCATTTGAATGTCATTTAGTTGACTATTATACTGAATACTATCAAAAATTATGGTGCTACTAACATAAAAATATTTGGTGCCATACATTTCTTGGGGTTCTATTTTTATGGGGTCAAGGTGCCTATCACCACTACTACTTCTGTAAAAGTTTTCATCCTCTTGGTGCTCTTGGGTTGTGTTGTTATAAAAATTTATTCTCATTAATATAATAATTCACCAATATGTAGAAATATCAAATCACTTATCCATGAATAATTATCTACAATAATAATCCACACAATAAGACAAAGATAGATAATACCCTTAAGGTAGGGCAAAACCAATAATACTCCTTAATGAAGGCAAAATCCATAAGATCTCCCAAGTTGAGAGTGTCACTTAGAGAGGGCAAAGTATCATAAGCCATTTCATGGGAAAATGTGATTACAAATTATGATTATTACAATGATACTATCCCTTGTTGAAATACCAATGTTATAAACCCTCATCCCTCTCATTATTGTAATTAAATTTTATAATATAATCAACCCTAGTTTATGTGTACCCTATGCCAACTATCCATAATACCCATATACAATATAATATCATATCCCTTATACCTATTATTAAGTACCATAGCATTCCACCCTTCTTACAAATGTTTCATCCTTGAAACATAAAAAGAAACTAAATAATATGATTTTTTAGGCAATGCTGACAATTGGTACCAATCTTGATCATCCATTCATCCAAGTGAAATCTTGATTTATGGTGGTCTTTAATGATGCCAAGATGCTATTGTGATACTTGAATATCTATAAATACTTTGTTGGATCCTTGCTTCTATTGCTTTACTCTAATATTTTGAATGATTGTTCTCTAATGCTACTACACCCATTTGAAATCCAAAACCAGTTTCTTTTTTCTACCAAACACTACTATACTTGATACCTTTCTAACTCCATATAGATCAATAATAGTATTGATTCCCTAAGCCATACCTGCAAGATTTTTGTCACTCAATGTGGTGTGGGTTGCAATATGTTTCAACCTTAACCTAACATTCTATTTCCTTTGATTCTTTAGCATTTTGGTTCTCTATTATAAATTTTTCCTTATGATTTTCTCTCTTGTGACCTTATTTTGGTGTGTCCTTGTAAACTTCTTCCAGAGGCTCTACTGCTACTGTTACTATAGATTCAAATTTTAGTTCTTATATTCATTCCTTAACTTGTTCCTTTACCATAACTGCTTCTTGCTTCTCCTTGACTTCTTGCTCCTTAAACTGTGAAATATCCTACAACATTATCTTTTTTTTCTTGTACCATAACTTCATGAATTTTGTTTTCCACATTAATGTTAATAGTACCCAAGGATCCAACTAAGAATAACCCATAATAATATCCACACCATCCATTTCAATAACATGAGAATTAAAATTTAAAAACACATTTATCCATGGTGTTCTTCAAAGATTTAAAAATTTGAACATTCTCACACTCAATTGTATATCCTTAATTTATTTTTCTTGAGCCTACACCCTCTCATCCAAAGCAATATTAGTACAATTATATTTACTACCTGGGTTAATAGAAATAATAACCTTTTACTTCCAAATGCAACCATGAACCTGCAAAATAGATATTTAAGTTTTAAACAAATCCCTTTGTCTACTTTTGAGCTTATTTGCCACTAAAGTTGTGATTCCCTAAGTCTACGCACTATATTTTTCCTTATACAATTTCTTTGAAATTTTATAGCTCTCTTTTTATTCATTTTTTTCTTTCTAAATTATAATTATTTCTTCTGTATAGCCTTTGATTATATCCTTTAAATTTTCTATCTTTTTATATGGGTCCCAATGACTTAAGAATGCATGCTCCATTTCTCTCCAAGTGTACCCATTATTCCTTTTACTCATAAAACTTAACAACCATATTTTAGTTTCATTTTATAAATATGTATTAAGGTGGTATTTGTCACATCCCACCTTGGAGGACTGTTTTAAGTTGCTATTTGTGTAATGGTAGCCGATTTCAATGCTTTATATAGTTGCATTGTATTTGTCAAAATAAAATGATGCTACATTGCTTGATTGCAGGAACATTTATTTTCATAGGTGGAAGACTGACCACTAAAGGGAAATGATGACTCTGATAACTCAACAGATAAATCTCATAACCCTATAATCACTAGTTACCTCCCTGATGGCAGTGTTACTTGAGTATTACTCTAAAAAGTCTCGCACAATTAAAGAAAAAATGATGATGGGTGATACTGAGCACATGCATTGAGTACTTGTATGCCATTTGTGTGTGATTTATATTTAATTTCATGATTAATTTGCATGAGTTTGGTTTAATTAAATTTTACTTTGAAAATGCACATTAATAATGTTTTGCATTTTACAAATTATTTTAGAAAATATATTAAAAATAAATATCATGCAATTTATCATGACTTAGTGAAATCTTAATTTGAGCAATTTCTAAAGTAAAATATTTATTGGATTGAGCATACTTGTTGGATCTAGTTGATCCTATTTTAGAAGGAAATTAGGTAGTTTGTTTTTATGAGCTTGTTCAATTTTAAATTGGATTAAAAAAAAAACTACCTTGTAATAAATCTTTCCTTCATATGGCTACTTTGGGAAGGTTGAAATAGTGGATAAGATTATGCTCTTATCTCTATGGATTTCCTTTCCATTAAAATACACACACACACACACACACACACACACATATATATATTAAAGGAAGCTTTAACTTGGGTGAGAAAAAAAAGATAAAATAAATTATATATATATATATATATATATATAAATATATATATATATATATATATATATATATATAAATATATATATATATATATATATATATATATAAATATATATATATATATATATATATATATATATATATATATAATTTTTTTTTTTTTGTATTTACATGGTGGAATCGGTAGCCGCCACGAATTTGGGCAGGCTGTCCAATTTTTATGGCCGCCATAGTATTCTGCATTGTCCGCCCGAAAGCCACCACACAGATCTTCGTGCAGTCCGCCCATATAACCACCATGCCACAATCATTTAAAACCTTTTACGCCGCTGAAAGCACCAGGAAAGGGACAAGCGTTCAGTCCGATGAGGCCCGAGATTTGAACCTTGGACCTCCGCCCCCTTATGGGGTTTGGGGTTTGGATGAACCAATTGGTCTACACCTCGGACCTATATATATATAATTAGAAGCATATTTTCTGAAAGAAAGAAAGCAAAATAAATAAAATATACATATATTTAGAAACCTCTTTCTTGTCTAAGATGAAATAATGCTATAAATGCCTATAGAGGATGAGAAAAAAAGGATGGTATGCTATGTTATATTGGAGAAGGGGAAGGAAGCTAGAGGAGAAGGTGAGTCAAGCAAAGTCACCCTTTCTGGAGTTCTAGGTTGGAGCCTTCCACTTTGATTTATTCTGGCTCTTATTTGTTATAAAATGAAATAAAGCCATTATGTCTGTTTACATATTGCAATAGATAGTTCTATCCTAAAATGATTTTTTTATTAAGTAGTTTTCATGTCCACTAAAGGACTAAGGACTTATTATGCCTTCCCTAGAACACATATGCTTCCAATTGAGCCGGACATCTTTGAGCTAAAGCTCTACCCTAATGGCAACATACAAGTTGTTGTGTCTTAGTATTACACTAATGTCATAGGTAATTACAGTGTGAACTCAAGATACCTTGTCGATAATGAACCTAGAGATACTTTTCAACTCTGATTATTCACTCTGTATTGTCGTAGGGTGCTGTTTGTAATAGCATTTTGATTGTTAAAGAATTTTAACTAGTATGGTTATGTTTGTGTCATTTATATCGACAATATATTGTTGTACTTAAAATTGGAACCCAAATTCTATATTGGAACCTCCTTCTACTTCTAATCATAATAAAAACCACTAGCATTTGTATCGTCTGCATTCTACACTCCCATATGCGGCTTATAAGAATATGACTACCTACCGTTTGGTGTTACCCATGCGAAGTTCACTCTGTAGCCGATGAATTATGTCGTCAGGTGGGTGTAGAACTTGCAGTACCATGGGTCTAATGAATAACATCAAGAATGAATAATCTCCTACATCGTCATACCTCACATTTGTGGAAGATCTAAATTGTAACCATTACCCCCAAAAAATCTTGCTTTCCATACTGTCGTATGTGGTTTAAAAATATTATGACTTCCTGTTGCTTGAGTTCGTCCTCTTTGACATTGCTATTAGTTTTAAAAAATTACAAGGCAATTATCTATGTATTCTAAAACTCTATCTTCTATTGTTACTAGACCCATATTTGAATAGACATATCAGTTGGAATTTTTGTTCCACTTTAAAACCTCTTCCCTTGGTAGTATTCGTTTCAGAGTCACTGTCGGTTGCATGCATAATGTCCAATCATAGGAATTGATATTTGTTTCCAAATGGAACATAAACCCTTATTTTATGCTACTAACAGGATTTTTAATAGGAATGATCTGGCATTAATCTAAGCTTACTTGTCACCTTTAGTAATTTTGTGATTCGTATTCATTCGATCTCTCGTCATACCCAAATCGAGACCTTCCTCGATCTTCGGCTTATAAGGTACCCACATCTGGATTGTCCTGTAAATTTCCATTGTTGCCACATAGCTCTTTGCCATTATTTTCTTTCACATAGAAAATTCAGTGTAGAATGGTTTTTAAACATAGAATATTAATACTTTGGATTTTCTCAAAATAACCTTTTTATGATTGAGGTTGATTGTATGCTTTGATGGTTATGGTTTTATACCTTATAAGTTGCATATGTTTAATCATATGGAAATCAGTTTTAATTAATGAATTTCCTTTATAGCTTAGAAGTAGTATCTGTTTTATAGATCTAATTCCTTTATTATTGTAAATATTAGTTTTGTTATCATAAAGTAGAATGATCTATAAAACATGGAGATCATATGTTATTTTGGGTAGATATTTGAAACCATTTAGATTTAAAATATTGGTTTTGCTTTATGGTTTTAAAACTAAAGCAATTTCCTTTATTTTTGGAATGGTTGCCTTATAGTGGAGTGTGCTATAATGTATGTTAACTTTTGGAGATTTATAGGATGCTTTAAGTTTTAATAGGAATAACTTCTTCCTATTTATAAGTAGCATCTTTGCCTTATTTGAAACAAAATTGTATGATCTTGTATAATATAGGAACTAAACATTATGGGATTAAATCATTTGATTTATGAATAAAAGATAATTCTAATAGGATAACCTTTCATAGTTAAATTGATTATTGGTAATTCCTGGAAATCAATTAAAAGTGATTAAATTGAACATAAGTTTTAGTATACTTTGAATGCAAAGATTTATGTTTAATGAATAGAGATAGTATATAAACTATCTTATGTTTTATGTTGAATGAATATAACCAACTGGAAGTTTGGAAGAATATTTCCTATATTTTAAAAGGATGAATTGATGTTCATTCATTGGGAAGAGGTATGGGACTCTTTCCGATGTTTGGTGATAATACAAACAATGATGGTTGGAATTATGAATCAATCCTTATTTATGAAAATATTAAGGATGGATGAGTCATCTATTCATGATTGGTGATTTATTTGTATGTGTTATAAAAATATGTGATGCATGTTTGCATATAAATGATGAATGGGATTAATAATTAATCCTTGTTATGATGAATGAATTGTTTATTCATGCTTGGTGATTTTATATGTTAAATATGAGAAGTAAATGGAAGTAATGATTTTAGTGGAATTTTAGATTTTTTATGTAAAATACATACTATGATTTATTATGAAATTTTTAATGAATGGAATCCATTAGAAGAATGGATGATCTTGGTGTCCATCTAGGAAGAGGTATGGGACTCTTCCAAATGCACCTGACAATCAAAGGAATGAAATTTATGATTAGGATTAGAAATGTAAATTATTTAGAGATGGACCTTGATGCTAGATGATTTATGGGGATTTCCTCTTTTGAGAGATTTATTGAATAGTATTAAAGCAAATCTTGGAGGTAAATTTGGTATCGTTTGGAGATAAGAGAAATACTCTTTGGATTGGATTTTGATAACCAAATTAGCAAGATAATTAGAGATTATGTTGGATCAAATTTTGGGAAAAATTTGATAATAGTTTACAAATGCATTCTTGAAAACTTTATGATAGAGGATGAAATAACTGAATGCATATTGGGATCCAGTTATGGAAATGAATTTATTTGAGAGCTAACCTTGGATTGAAATATAAAAATTGTGTAGGATATTTGATGCATATTTAGCTCACATTTGAAAAGAGAATTGATAGGATTTGGAAAGTAATGAAATGAATCTTGGATCAAATTTAGGAAGCAAGGATAGTAATTGAGAATCAATTGAATTGATTAATATGTTGTATTCAATATGGAATTAGACCCTTATTGATTTGTATATAATAAAAGGAAATAGCTTTAGTATAATGTGTTTATTTTACCCATGTTAAACCTCTAAGGGTTTACTTTTATTAACCTAAGATTAAGGAAAAATGTGGCTGACATGGGTTGTTACAATAGGACATAACTATGAAATGATAAATAATTTAAGTTATTAGCTTAAATTATTAATTTAGGAAGAGTGGTTTAATAATGAATTAAGGGTATGGGACTTTAATTCATGGATTGAATTTGTGTCCATTATGTAGAATGAATTTGGAATTCATTCTTGAGGGAACTTATATGGTTCTCTATAACATCGATATGACTTCTCCAAAATAATATTCTAATGATTATCATAAACATATAAAAATTCTTAGTATGGATTAGAGGAAGGAATCAATAGATTCCTTAATTGCATCATGAAGGAATAGATGGATTCCTTATTGGTATGGGAAATACCTTAATGATACAATGATGACTTCGATAAGGGAATTAGGAAAATTTCCTATTTGCATCATGAATTTGATAAGGAACGGTTGTATTCCTTGATAGGTATAATGAATTGAAAGGGACCCATAGTGGCCCTTCTATATATGTAATATTTAACATTTTGAGTTTATGAATATGAGAAAAGTACATATTTTGGAGGCTGGATTTATTTCCCATGAGGGTTCACAGGATAAACAATGTGTCACTCTATTTGTGGTTTGTTGTGTTAATTCTTATGCATGTTGCTTCTACTTCAAAATGAAACTGATTTAAGTAGATGTTATGGTTAAATTCTTGATGAAATAGTTATGCAATTCTTAAATTATATCAATGTGTACTATGATGCAAGGAATGTATGCTTAATTTTAATATGTTGATGAATTAATGATATACAATTATGTCAATTATTTTTTGGAAGGTATGCTTACCTTTCAACAAATAGCACTTGATGTATTCAATGGTTGTATGGATGCAAAAATTAGAATGTAATAGAATTTAAATCTTGCTCAATTGGATAACTCATGTGTGCTACATACTCAAGAATCATAAAATAATGGATTCTAGTCCTTAAGGATTAATTGGGTTATGATCACTTCATAAACACTCATGGTTGGTATAACCTTAAATATTATGATAAAAAATTGAGGATTGATTCGAGTTGAATCTCGGAGTGGGATGGAACCCACAAAAAGGGTAATTTGCACTTGAGTTGTAAACCAAGTCAGACCTTACATTCTGAGTTGATAAATGAATGTACATGAGGATATGTACTCCCATAATGGACAAATAATATCATTTTGTAATGAACTTAATTGATTCATGTATATAAAAAAAGGGATGCCTAAATAAAAGGGTGGACAAATAAGCCTTACGGAGTATAAGGTAATATAATCATGGCATTCCAAGGATTATGTAATTTTTAATCACATGTAGTGATTTTGTTATCCCATCAAGAAGATGTGGGTAGGATATAATATCTACGAATAATCATTGTTGAGGTTATTTCATTATGATGGTTATCCATATTCAATGCATTCACCTATATATTGGTCTTAGCGAACAATATGGTTAAGGGTGATTTCCATTTTAATAGGTATGTAATCTAATGCTTGCTCAACATTCCCATATCTGAGTCATATGAGGGTATCGTAGAAGATGATCACTTCTACTCAAGAGTGACTCTGATAAAGTCTTAATAACTCTTGATGTGATTTGCCTTGATAGCTTACAATATAAATGGAATGATTCTATCTTAGTTCATGATTATGACCCTTGCCTCATGAGAGCTGAATATGTATACATTTATATATAAAAGAATAAAAAAAAATTTGTGGTAACAAATGGGGTTGTTACAGTATTTCCAATAAGGATCAACAAAATATAGAGATAAAATTTTTACACCATTTTTTAGCATCAATATCATTTGCTCCAAAACAATTTTGAAGTGCCATGAGTTCAAATCCACAAAAATGATAATGTAAACTAAGGTTTTACAAAAATATATATCTCCCCACTGATTTGAAGCTAAAATTCCACATAAACAATTAGAAACAAAAATCTCCTTCAAATACAATAACAATAGATGATTTGCTTACTCCAACTAATTGATATCTCAAATTTTGTTTTCTAGAAAAAACACGATTTGAAAAAAATGTCATTTTCCTATTCTAGATTACTAACTTCATATGATCGTATCTCCCTCAATACTACTTATATTTCTCATATGACCACTCATTTTGAAACTCTTCAAATTTTGAAAAAATTGGCATAAGAATCATCTAAAATTGGATAACTTTGCACAAAGATATGGCCCCAAAAAAAGATATTTTTTTAGAAAAAAAATTACTAAAAATCTACAATCCACAAAACAATTCCCACTTTGCCAAAATCATTTCTCTTATACCACTTGTTACGAACCTTTGCTTCTCATAAATATTAAGGCATCTACAATATGTTAAATATTAAATAAATCAATGTAAATAATTAATCCACACAAATATAAGACGTGATAATACACTTTATGTAGGGCAACATAAATATTATTCAGGAAGGAACCACTCCACAATATCTCCCAAGATGAGATCAAATCCATGAGCAAGACTATTACAATGTTTGTTAGATTGGATTGTATATGATTGATGATTATTACAATGACAATATCTATTATTTATATATCCATCTTATAATGCTACTCTAGGGACTTGAATCCTAAACCTTTATCCAACTCATCATTATAATATCATATTATAGTATATTCAACCTTGGGTCATGTATGACCCATTGACAAGGATGCAAAAATCAACTTAACTTCTTTATTGAAAATAATGCTTTAAATATACAAACATAAGGCATATCTCATTTGAATAAGAGATCACTCATAACAAAAATCTAAAAAAAATAGCTAATCTTAGAACTTCAACCAACTAAAATTAATATTAGGTTTAACTCCCTAACAATTTGCTAGCTAACTTAGGCTATCTAGAAGCTAACAACTAATAGATTGGCTCAACCAACTGCCAACTAGGAGACCCATGTAGGCAATGGAGTATCATGAATTATTACATAATAATAGAATAAATCCATGCTACCTAAAATAACTTTAGAAATTATAAGGCATAAAGCTACATGATGTCCTCATCATACCTCCCCACAATAGAAGCATTGGACTCTAATGCTTTTACTATAGAAGTGGGAGGTTGATACACCAAACACTAGAAACATATCCCATTGATAAGACGAAGCAAAAGTTGATATGCCACATCATCATCATTTTGAACATGATCGAGGATAATGATAGATGTCGATGTTGGGATAGAATGTTTGGTCACAACTCTATCACCAATTTATGAAGAAAATCAACGAGGACCAAAGACTTGTTGTGGAGGCTATTAAGTCTGCTACAAAAAAAGAACATGTCTAACTAAAAGAGGTGATAAATAAGAGGGTATCTCAATATAAGGAAGTGGTGTAGTAGCTAGGAAAGCTAGAACAATAGGTGGAGGAATTGATGGAGAAGGTGGGATAGCCTCCTTGCAAGGTGAAGGTGGTGCAACTGGTGTGTCCTGAGGCTGTATCACTCCAAATTTTTTGCATCCTTACCTTCAGGCTATAGGATCCATGCCCGAAAGGGGGATGCGAGAAGGATGGGACAATACCTCAGACTGAGAGGCCCTTTGAAGGTCACGCCTCTCGGGGGAGGGGTATAAGGCTGAATTTTCGACGGATGGTGGGTTCACCAGGAAACTTTTGAGTGGCAGTTTCCACGCCTAGGTTGAGAATGGTTTCGATGTGTTCATTTTGTGCTTTAATCATTCATATCCTAGGTTTGGCCAAGATGAATCTAACCCATTCTATATGCCAATGCTGATTTATATGAATACAAAAAATATGAATAAGTGCTAAACACAGAAAGTATGCTAAATAAGACAGAATATACCTGATTCCAGATGTCTGATGAATATTCTGAGGTTTGTAGAAGTCAAGATCGTCTCAAATCATACGTAATCATCTAAAATTGCATAGAATCATCTCAGATCTCAGTCGATCATCTGAGATTAGATGAGATCATCGTTGATCTGACGAATTCATCAAAAACTTGCAGTCACAAAAATAGATACCAAAAACAAAAAATGCAACTGCAAAAGCAAGGAGAAATGACAAAAATGACAGTAAATTTGCCTAAATGATAGATCCAGATAGAAATTAAAAGGAAATGTATCAATTTAATAATTTATTTTAACTTTATCATGCATCTATGCTAAATGAAGTGAACTCCAAGATGCAGGAATAGAATAAAATAATTTAATGCATAAAGAAATGAAGAGAGAAGATAAAGAAATGCAGACTCCAGGCTCTGATTGCCCCCAATATAGACTGTAGTTAGGATCACCTCCAATCATACAAGATCATTGCAGATCTTCGACAGGATCGTTCGAAATAATCTGGAATCACCTGCGACGATCCGAGCTTACTCCGACTGAAAAATAGTAAAATTCTTGCAAGAAAACTTGAAATATAGAATGCAAACGATGGTGCGAGGATGTTTTAATGCACAAGAAACTAAAGTTGCAGGGAAATCAATCAGCCAGGGGGTTTAGGGGGATAAAATAAGAAAATCCCAATTTATATAGGATTAGGGAGAGGTTAGAAGGTTGGAGATCATCCCAATTTGGGAGATCTCCAATGGGGGAGACTCTAACTACGCAGACATGCTTTTTGCCCAAGTTAGAGAAGTAGTTGAAACAGAAGCTAATTATAAAAATTTGGTTTTGGGATGAAATCATCTGGACGTTCTGTCCTAGACGAATTCGTCAGATCTGGGACGATTTCATCTGATCGGCGACGATATCATCCAACGGTCAAAACAAATCCTAAAAATGGCACGAAAAATAAGGGGAGCGGGTAACGAGCGGTTAACGGGTGATTTTGGGTTAAAATTCAAATTTTTATCTTTTTACTAAGGTTTAATTGTGCCAATTTTAGGGTGCTACATTTTGCCCCCTCTTTAGCGAATTTTTCGAAGAAAATGCATTAAAGATGAGTTATTCTCGTTTTACGAGAAAGCAAAAATTTACTCAATTTTATAGATGACGATTCTAGGTTGAATCGTACAACTACTTACTATGGTGCCCCCTCCGAGTTTTTACCCAAATTGAACGTTTGAGGTAAAAGCGTGAAAAAGCAAAATTTTAAAAAATGTTGTTTTTTAATAAAATTAAGAAAAATAGGGTAAAACCCTAATTCATTTTTACTATTCATTTTTACTGTTTGAGAGCTCTGCAAAAAAAAATGGTTGAGACAACGCATAGATCGACAGAGGTCCGACGCCGACTACGGGTAAGGATCTAATGCTAGTGAATTATGTTTGAATTTGATTTGTGCAATTTTTTGTTTTAAATTTTGATTGTTTTGGGGCATCGCGACCGTTTTTAGGCCGTCGACGACGTCGGGACAAAATCATCCCTATTTCGTCGAAATCGTCCCTAGATCGTCGATTTCATCTAAGGATGAAATCGGTGAACTAGGGGCGATCCCATCCAACAAGGGGCGATCCCCAAGTTGCAAAATCGGAGACGATTTCATCCTACAAAGGACGATTTTACCCAATTTAGGACGATATCATCCAATGGTGGACGATATCATTATTTTTATGAAATTAAGCTTATTTGAATTGCATTTAATTTATTTTAATAATTGGTTTATTAATAAATTTTATTGTTTGTTTTCCAGAGGGGGTTACTAAAGTGTCAGGAGTGGAAATACGGGGCGCTCAAAAATGATGTGGCTGTGCTCGACCAGGCGGAGCGAGACCGACTGGCATAGGTCGACCTACAACATGTGGTAGAGATGCCACAAGTACCGATAGACATGGGGCTACTGACAGCCCTAGTAGAGAGACGGTATCCGAGGTCGTCCTACTTTCGATTATCGACAGGGGAGATGGCTCCCACACTAGAGGATGTATGGAGGATCTTAAGGATCCCCGTACAGGGATGGCTAATGACTCCTGCAGCCAATTAGGGCCAAACGATGATGAGGCTGAGTGGAGACCCGAGATTCACCCTGGAGAAGGGCGAAGTGAACATCGAGTCATTGAGGCAGATGCCTGGGGCATCTAGGTTGACTCTGGTATTGGCAGGGATAGTAGGTGGTTTACTGCTGTGCCACCAGAGCAGGTGCAAAATACCCTAGCTCCTTTCAGATGTGGTTTGTGACATGAGAGACCACGGGTACAGGTTTGCATGGGGGAGCTTTGTACTATGCCACTTGTATAGGATCCTGCATGGGGTCGTATACAAGGGAGGCCAATGTCTAGTTTTGATATCCCTACTACAGATTTGGTGCTGGGAGCACATCGTGGTGCGGAGGTCGGTAGGGCTCCCACTGACAGGGGTTGATCGGGAGAGGCCTCGAGTTTTCTATTGGTGGCTATAGAGAGGGTCACAACGGTGGGTAGATTTGCCGATGTCACGAAGGTTGCTAGATGACCTCATCCCAGACCAGATCACCTAGAGGCTGTGGAGAGAGAATCCAGGGTGGGCAGAGGACGGGCAAGAGCTGGCTCACATCAGGTGAGTCTGCTGGCTGAGGATGGAGCAGGGAGAGGTAGAGCTCCACCGCTACGATCGAGTTTTGTGGTAGTTCGGTCTTCAGCAGGGGATCCCTTCTCTTAGGGATTATGAGTACTCCTAAACTATTTAGGATAGTACTACACTGAGCGGGGCTCTGAATATGCAACAATTTTGGAGCCAAGATGCGGATGATGCCCCCATCCAACTAGTGGATGGTGATGAAGCTGGGGTCGCTGATGGATACGATGCCTGGTACACAGGAATCCATCCTCCTTGGATGACGAGGGCACAGGGTCTGGTGCACACCGTGGTGTGACGGATGGGGAGGCAATGTCAAGATGCTATTGAGGTAGCATGGGGTCACGATGGGAGAGAGCAACGACGGTCTCCACAGGAGAGACACCAGAGGATGACACAGGCTCCACAGAGGTAGCAACAGACAGGGAGGAGGGAGGAGATATTCCCTTCTCAGCAAGGGGAGAGGCCACCATCACTCGATAAGGGAAAGGGTGTCGAGGTGGGGGAGAGCAATGAGATGGTGGCTCTTTGAGCTGAGAATGCCCACCTCCGGGCTCAGGTGCAGACACTACAGGATGAGGCTACATGACTCAGGGCTCAGATCAGAGGGGTGAGAAATCAGGATCTAGCATGGGCTATTGCTCATACTACGTTCTACTAGGGGTTGTACTATCATGTGGTTCTAGAGAACCAGAGGATACCATTGCCAACCCCCATTGCGGAGCCGGTCATGATGGGATCATCGAGGACATCCTCACGATCGATGATGAGGACCTGAGACACAGCACGGACCTCTATGGGACCACCTCCTCCACCTCAGGGCGAGAGAGGAGATGAGGCTGAGAGCTCGAGGGCTTCTCGAGGCTAGCTGCTATAGGCTATAGATTGTATATATTATTATTACTTTTTGAGGGGATTGAGTATGCCAGGGTATTTATTGTGGCATACCAATCCAGATGATGTACATAATTTATTGATATATATATAGATGGTCTTTTTGATGATATGACTTGTGTATATGTTGTATGATGCTTTAATTTTGGATTTCTTTGATTAATTATTCATGTAATAATGTCGTTTGAAATTAAATTATAATTTTATGTCATGCCATAAAATTTAAATGGAATAACCTAATGTAAACAAATGGTTGTTTTGGTGTAATTTGATGAAAAATAAAGAGACTTCTAACAATAATTTCAAAGGACATTGTCGCTATTATAGACCATTTCATGGAGTCATCGCTCGCTAGGTCGTCAAGCTAATCCTAGTATAGAAATATTGCTAAAAGTAAAAGAGTGATTAAGAGACTGTCTTAAGACTTTGCGTTGTGATGATGAAAAGTGATGATGGTGATGATTTGTTTTCAGATTTTCAAAAAAATATTATGCATAAGATATTAAAAGAAATATGATTTTTGCTAGGCATAAATTCCTATGTGTGATAAATTTTTTGAATAAGTCCCTAGGATTTATACCATGGTTGCAAAATGGAATGTTGACATAATGAAATGAAAATAGAAAAATGTGTTCATTCTTTTTAAAGCACAATTGTGTAACATAATGATGTAAGCCATATGTTTTTATAAATTAAAATGAATGGGAAAATAAAATTAGAACAATGGTTTGCGCTAGGCATAGAATTATAGGTATAGACTTATACCATCATCGCAAAATCCAAAAAAATAATTTTATTGCATAATTGATTTTTGATTTTGAGATAAATAGAATATATATATATATATATATATATATATATATATATATATATATATATATATATAAACGTGACTTGATTGCTTAATTTTTGAAGATGTTGTTGAAAGAATTTGGATTTTTGAAAACAATGTATGTAATTGTTTTTATACTAAACAGATGTTCTTAGATAAGAAGATAAAATTATTCCAACAAGAGTTTGCAAAAATATTTTAAATTATCTCAAAGACAAAATGTAGATTTATAAGGAACCCTCATGTGCAAATGTGAGTTCATTACTGATCTTGATTTATCATAATGATACAAAATCTCTCAAATACAAATGTGTGTGCAATTGTATTGTTCATTCACCAATTTTGAGCAAGATAATTTGATACAAGTAATTTGAATTAACCAAATGAGTGTTCGTTGACCATGATTTATATGCATGTAACCGTACCAGACTACTATGTAAGTTAGGTCATCAAGAGCTAGCTGATCCATAAGCCGACATAGGTCTGTACAAAAGAAGGTCATTAATGTGATAGACATATCACCATGCTAGGGGTTACCCAAGGCCAAGCGGGTTGGGCACAAACCGCCTATTATGGGGCTTACCTCATAGTTTTTGAATAATTGAGAATTCCAGGGATTCAAGCTCATTCACCCTTCTTTTCTTTTCAAGGGGTAGGGAAAGGGATTTTATTGCTTTTTGCTTTTTCTTTTCTCTTTTTTTTTTTTGTATTTTTGCGTGGATACTGAGATAATGCTGAAGTATTACTTTGATGGTACAAAATGATATTTTTATTTTTCTCATTTTCTTTGACTTTTCTTTTTCTTCCTATGCTAGGGATACTTGCTCGGATTGGCTGTAGAGCAAGGGATTTTTATTCTAGGCAGGGGTGAGCTTGTCCTTTTGTCAATTCTCAAAGATTCTAGACCATGTGCATGATAGGATAGCAAGGGAAACTTTTCGCTCAAGAAACCATTTCTACTATGTAGCATCATATCAAATTTGCAATGAAATCATTTTAATGTGAAAAGATATGCTTGGTTCAAGTAAATAACAAGATCAGTTCTCTATGATGAACTTTCTTAAGGTATGCTCGTTTGAGCTTGTTTTGGTAGGCTCGAAGATGTTCCAAAGCATTGATGCACTTCTCATCTAGGAGTTCCAACTGACTAAGTCTGCCAGCACGATATTCATCTCCTACCTCAGTATATTGAAGTAGTAGAGCCAAAGAAGGAACTTCTAATTCAAAGGGAAAAATAGCTTCAGCGCCATAAACCAAAACAAAAGGTGAAGTGCCCGTGGGAGTGTGAACACTAGTTCGATAAGCCCACAAAGTAGGATATAGTTGAATGTGCCAATCTCGGCCAGATTTATTGACAAATATTTTGAGGATATGATTAATGTTTTATTAGATGCTTCTGCTTGGCCATTACCTTGAGGATAATAGGGAGTGGACCAACGATGTTGAATTTTATATTTTTGACATAATTTTTTGACTTCTTTATTTTTGAAACAAGTTCCATTATTTTGAGATGAGATTTGCAAGAATTCCAAACCTACAAATAATTTGATTAAAAATAAACTTGGAAACTTGGGTTCTAGTGCAAGAAGCTAAGGGCATAGCTTCGATCCATTTCGTGAAATACTCAGTGGTGGTTATGATAAATTTGTGTCCATCAGATGACACAAATTTGATTTTTCCAATGATGTCTAAGCCCCATTTTGAAAAGGGCCAAGGATATGAAATAGCCTACAACTCCTGTGCAGGCGCATGGACAAGGTCAGCATGTTTCTAGCACTTGTCGCAATGGCTTACATAATCATGTGCATCATTCTCCATGGTAGGCCAAAAATATCCTATCCTAAGGAGTTTCTTAGCAATGGCGCTACCACTAAAATGTCCCCCACAAGATCCATCGTGGGATTCACTCAAAGATGATCTAGATTCTTCTAGGTTCAAACATCTCAATAGGATGCCTTCAAAAGATCTCCTATACAAGGTATTACCAATAATTATGAAGCGACTTGCTCCTTTAAATAATCATCGACATTGGTTTCTATTACAACCTTCAGGGAAGGTCCCATTTTGAAGAAAGTTAAATATATCAATGTACCAAGGTTCAGGAGTAGTTTCATTGATTAGAAACATATCCAAAGGTTCTAAGCATGATTTATTTGAAGCGGGTTCCTGTTGGTCATCAAATCTGCCTAGGAAAGGATTTTGGGTAAATGTATGCGCCCTAGACCTGGACCAACATTGAAAGGCCGAAGGGAAGAGATGCCCCTCGTGCCAATCTCCAGAGAAAGGCCGGCTCCTATGCTAATCTACTTTGGTGTTTTGAGATAAGGGTGCAGGAAAGAGATAAAAGGAGTTAGGGTTAGAGAAAGAAATAAAAAGGGGTAAGGGAAGAGAGATCGGTGATTTAAGGTGGGAAAGAACAGGAAGCACGATCACTAACCGACAACTTGAATAGCAGCAAGGAACACCAAGAATAAATGAAAGAAATGCAACATTAACCTTCCTATGTATCCTCTGGGCGAGCTCACAGGGATTCTCCTTCTCCCTTTCATCAAAATTTAGGGTTCAGAGTAAAGACGATTAGGACAAGTGAATGTAACAGAAACCACAACCCACCAGGCAGCATAAAAGAAAACCAATATTACGTTTTTCCTCTCCTATGTATCCTTCAGACGAGTTTTAGGGTACAGTCCCCAATCGCACACCGGATTCAGGATTCAGAGTCTCAGTATACAAATGAAGAAAGACAAAAGAATCAAGCACATAAGGCAGCATAAAAGAGAGAAATTGAGCCCAAAGCTCTTTAGTATTAATCGTAGGACATCAAGTTACAACAGCTTTCTAGCAGATAGTTCCCCCCCTTCTTCATTACAATGCCTAGGTTTTTATAGAGGACCCGACCCTCTGAGTCATAATTACACAGCAAGGAGAAGTACGCCCTCGAGCCTTGAGAATTTGGCTCCCCGAGGCTCTCGTGATCGAGCTCTCAAATCCGTTACCAAAACTAGCAACTGTGACCGGGTCAACCATGGAAAGATGCATTGATGAGCCGTCTGGACGTCCTTGGTCTCTGGGTGCGGTGCTCGAGTGGCCGCCATGCTCGTCGGGCTCTTCATCATGGCTTGATACTTCGTTTTCAATTGCCAAAAATGAGCAACGAGCTTATCGGGCACGAAAAAATGCATTTATGAGGCACTTGATCACCTCGAGAAAATACCCAGCTTGGAGCACGTGCCTTTGAGGTGCTTCGCTACCTTTTCAACTTTGCTTCGCAATGGACCTGTGCCGAAGCAGATTCTCCTTGATTTGCACTTCGCATGGTGAAGCTTCGCAAGACAGCTTCGAGGGTGATGGAGGCCGAAGCATATCTCCTTCGCAAAATGGGGTCTTCACTTCTCGTTGCTTCGCTGTGTCAAAACTGCTTCGGCATGGTCCTTTGCCCGAAGTAGATACTTCGCTAATGAGTCGTTGAGATGCTTCACCACGATCCTTCATCAAAACTGTGGTTCGGGGCGTTTCGGCCGAAGTGTATCCCTGCCTTCAAAATGCATCTTCTACTTCGGGTGAAAGTACTTCGCATGAAAGTTTGCCGAAGCAGATGCTTCGCAATGATTTTCGATGAAGTAGAAATGGTTCGCTATCGCAGGACCCGAGGTAGATGCTTCGACGGCTTTTCGACGAAGTGTTTTCAGTACTGCGTTCTTTCAAATTCCGCTTCGCAAAACTTTTGGCCGAAGTAGCCTTTTGAAATGCTTCGGGTGCGAAGCAGTTTCATTCTTCCTCCTTTGTATTTTACTTCGGCAACACCGCTTCGCAAAAATCTCGCCCGAAGTAGTCTGCTGGAAATGCTTCGGGCCCGAAGTAGTTTTCTTGCCTTAGCCAATTTGGACTGTGGTCTGGACCTTCCTTCTTCGGCGAAGTTGTTCTTTTGAATGCCGCTTCGCTCAACTTTCTCCCGAAGTAGTGGTTTGAAGCGCTTCGGGCCCGAAGTTCTTTTTATCGCTATCCTTGTATTCTTCTTTGGCAATACTACTTCGCAAAAATTTCACCCGAAGTAGTGCTGGAAATGCCTCGGGTGCAAAGCTCTTCTCGTTTTCTTTCAGCGAAGCTCTTTTCTCTAGCCTGCTCGGCAGCGAAGCTCTTTATTTTTTATTTTCTATACAAAGGGGTGGCGTTGAAAGCCAAAATTGCTGCAACTTTTCAAATAACAAAACAACAAAGAAAAAACTTTACAAAACACTGTACAAAATTTTGATTTCCTTTTCTACCCCTTGAGAAATGTGACAAAATTGTCAACATTCTTGGTGGCTCATGGGGCAACGAGCTCGTCTCGATGGGAGAACCCCTAGCTTTGATCCATTGGGCCAGAGTCCCCTCCAGATCCTTCTCCTCCTTCTCCCTCTGGGAGTGTTTCCGTAGCTGGTTCTCCTTCTTCTTCTGCTTCTTCTTCCTCCTCTGCTCCTTCTTCTTCCTCTTCTGCTCCTTCTATTGGCGTGGCCTCCTGCTGCGGTGATGGGACAAGACGATCATGGATTTTCTTCATGGTTCGACGAACGTGAGCCCAGACCCCTTTCTGAAATGGTTCTTGGTCTTCGAGTGCCTTGACCAAAACATGGAACCGATCAATCTGCCCTATATCGGCATGTTTGATTCTTACACTTAGGTCATTCAGGCAAGCCACAATTTTGTAGTGTCTCAGGATGAAGTCGGTGACTTGTCCTTCTGTGACTGGCTCTTCCCACTCATCTATTTCTGAGACGTCACTTTCGAAATGGAGCCACGCCGGCTTAAGTTCTTCCCGGGTGAGAAGGTTCCCATCATCGTCTGTGAAACTCGGGAAACCTAAGGAAGAAAGGTCCTCGAAGTAACCCATTGATGTGCGCTGCTCCTGCTCAAATATATCTAGGAGGTCCTTCGCCTTCTGCGCTTTCTTCACCTTGGAGAAGAAGGCACGAACAATGGCTTGGGCAGTAGACCAATCCCTAGCTGTTCGACTCATAGCAGCAACCTGTAGGTCCCGATATCTAATACTTTGGACTTCAAAAGCAAGCTTGAGTCACCTTTTGATTTTTTGGATAACTTCATCTACTATTGGCCCCTTCTTAGCAATGGCATGTTGGGCTTCGATGACATAGATTAAAGTTGATAGGGCACTGGAGGCCCGCGATCCGAAACCTTTGAGCAAGTGTGAGCGGATTTCCTTGATTCTGCCTCTGTCGAACAGCTCCAGGTTTGCTTTTTCGAACAATTGTTGCTGAGCTTGCAAGATCTTGCTTTCGAGCTCTTTGGCTTTTAGCTCATTTTTGGCCTGTTTCTGTGCTTGGTGCTCAGCCGAAGACTGCAATTGTAGTATCTGCTATTTCAGGGCATGTGTTTCTTTCTTCATTAGTTTACACTGCCCCTGTGAATCCTCCAACTCAGAGTGGATTCTAGCCAACTCTTCCTCCAACTTGATGTTGGCACTCTCTGCTTCAAACCTGCGCTGATTGGCAATATTTGCATGCGCTCGAAAAGTCTCGATCCCGACATGCATGGATGCGGATTCATTATCTATATTCAAATGCTCCAGGTCCTTGGTCTTCTCCTGGTAATCATAGTCAGCTGGAGTCATTTCATCCAGAGGCTTCTGGACCTTAGGGACCTTCTTAACCTTATGTAACTTTCTGCCCTTCAAGTCGAAGACAGCGCATTTTTCAACTTGGGCCAGAGATCGCCCTCTTTTCTTCCTTGCCTCCTTCAGCATTTTCTCTGTGTTTTGCCGAGCTAAGAGTAGCTTCTCGGCTAAGGGGCGTTCCTTTATTAAAGATAGATCTATTTCAAAAAATGCTGGATCTCCAGCCAAAGGTGTGAACAAATATAAAGAATTAATGGGGAATGATTCCCCAGACGGTTCGGAGACGGGTGTAGCAGGGGCTTTGGCAAGCGGGACTATGCTTTGAGCGATGGGAGAGTGGGCTACGGGGCTTGGCATTGGGACACTGCCTTCGCCTTGACTTAGGATTGAAGGAACGACGACGTGGGTGGGCGAAGTGGTTTCAACAGGCTTGTCCTGGTCAGACGACTCGGGTGGAGTGGAGCTATGCAGGGTTGGACTGGCAATGGGCAGTATCTGAGTGGGTGATTGACCTTGTAGGGGATGGAGAGATTGATGAGGACCTTCAATCGGGACCACAGTGGACGTGTCGAAGACCAAGGCGAAAGGAAGAGAGTGCATACCTACGTGCCCTCCTGGCAGAGCGGCCGTGGTGACATCCTGGGTGATTGGCTCTTGTTCCTTTTGGGCTTCAACACTCCCGACCTCCACAACTTCTACTTCGGGGTCTCCTTCTTGTTGGAGGAGCTCCTCCACATCAATGACGTCTATATCAGGGACCGTCTCAGCACTTGGTGGCCCCGCATCTTTGACCTTTGCTTCAGCCGGGCCTGATGTAGGTGATTCGGTAGGAGTACTTGCAGGCTTCGTGCGAGGTCGCTTTGGGTGGCTCGGAGGCACTTGAATTTGCTCTTGCCTCTTTCTTTTCTTTCTCTCCAATGGTTGCTCTACCTCTTCGATGCTTGTGTCATGGATCTCCGATGGTCCCTATGGTAGTGCTGCTGGCGTAGCTTCGGCCCCTACTTCTTCTTCTTCTTTCGAGGCATCTTTAGCTCCTCCTGGGCTTTCGCCTGATCCTGGGGTAGCTGGGGGAACAAAATCTGCAAAGGATATAGACTTCCAAGTTTCAACATTGGTTTCATAAAGAATCGCGAAGTCTTTATCTGATGCCAAGAGTCCATAAGAGTTCATTTTTTGGTGATGGACTCTCATTATCCACCACTCCCGAAGCTTTTCCTCGCTCCAATCCTTCAATTCCTCCTTTAAATCATCCTTTGCCTTTCTCCAAAATGTGGAGCTTGGAGTTGGGAGGGGGTACTGATCAGGGTCGAACTCGACCTCCATGGGGTAGAACTCATGCCAGGGAGGCAATGTCCTCATCCTCTCCAAATGCCACTCTAGATCTTTCCCATTGGGATTATTCCTTTGTTCCACAATTTTGGGGTGGGGGCAGATGTGGAAATTCTTGAATTTTAAGTGATCCCTCATCACTCCCAAAGGATCATAGAGCCATTGTTGAGGAATCTGGAGTAGGCCAAAATCGGCAAGCTTTTCCTCCAGGAAAACGTTCTATTTTAGGGCAAAGACTTCGATTACGCCCATCCTGAAGGGGAAGTCACAGGTATGTGCCCACTTTCGGCCATGGCCGTATACTGAATTTGTAGAGTCACTCTGCCGAGCGACTTCCAATGCGAACTGATATTCGGAGGGGTAGACTGGTAACAGGAAGGGCTTCCCTATGAAACCGAACAGGCGAATCACCAGTCCCTATGTCAATTGGAAAACATCTCCTCTTTTTTCCTGCACCACTCTATCTCTCAAACTGAGGGGGACCCGAGGACAAGAACCCTTCAACAAATGCATAGCGGGTCCCAAAAATTGTTGGTTAAAAGAATAATAGGACTCTGTCCTCAATAGGAGGGGAGTCCACTGGTACATCGGTAGAGGATTTCCATCCTCGCCGCTTGGAGAAATGGCGATATGGGGGAATCGCTTATGAACCTGGTAGAAAAACAACCAGACAAGGAAAGAGCAAGGGTGCGAAGTATTGGCCCGTTGCCGAATTCTTCATGCTGGTGAGCCTTGTATGCAAGGTTCGGGCCACCCATTCCGCCTAGTCAAAGAAGACTGGGTTGGTGTTTGGTCTTGAAGCATCAGGGGCATAGAATTCCCCTCTCGAAATACATTCGGCCAAAGACACCTGCCAGGGTTGCACCAAAGCATCTGTTGACAAGCCCGCCACCCATGCAATGATGGAGAAAATATCGATGCTTTTGAAGGCCACCAAGGGTAAGGGCATCTGGGGCAGCTTGTTTGAAGGTAGCCCGCTCTTGAGATTCTCACGCAGGAATTTCAATATGTAGTTGTTAGAGGTGAACCTCTCCATTTGTTCGCTTAAGATGACATTGCGAACAAAATAGCCCTTGGGCGGACCT
The DNA here is from genome assembly GCA_028583015.1 of Wollemia nobilis. Lineage (NCBI taxonomy): Eukaryota > Viridiplantae > Streptophyta > Pinopsida > Araucariales > Araucariaceae > Wollemia > Wollemia nobilis. Next base: position 2,373,232 of record JAQPPZ010000523.1, on the reverse strand, counting down.
TGCTGTGGTGCGAAGGCTGCTTGTACATCTTCCTTCAGGATGGAAAACAATTTGTGACCCGAAGCGTCCAACACTTGCCTGGATGCAGGCTGGTAATTTTGCGCGATAGCATAGATTAGCTCGGGACAATGGTGAGCAGGAGGGGTTAAAAACCAGTAAATTTGAGAGTAATATGCAGCAACTCTCTTATTCTTCGGGGTGAGTCTGCTTGTCATAAACTCTATGGTGCGTCGGAGGTCGGACACACCCTTAGAGAGTTGTGTGTCTCTAATCTTCTCCCACCCATCAATTGGTGGTTCTACAAGCTGCTCCTCCTCCGAGTCGTCCCCTTCTTCTATTGGCTGCTTTTCGGGGTGAGGGGTGAGACTTAGCTTCTTTGGAGTACGCTTTTTCTCTTCCTTGCCCTTCTTTGTTTTTTTAGGGCTTGCAACTTCGGGCTCTTTCCCCTTCTCCTTGGAGTTCTTCTTTCCCATGTTGAAAATGATGGCGGCAGAGTCCTTGATACAGAGGGTTTCAATGCGAAGGGCTTGGATGCAAAGGGCGAGGGAATTGCAGAGTAACTGAAGGCTCTTAGTCTAGCTCGAACTGATGGATAAATAACCTCCTTCTTGCTAGGACTTCGCATTTTATAACCTAAAAAGGCAACCACCTGAATTTATGGCACCTACTAAAATTAAATTTACACCTCGGACGGAAGAGGTTACCGTATCCTTTAATTGGTTCTGCATCGACGTGGTACGTAGGGCCACATGCTTTGATGATTACGCTTTGTATTGGAGAAGCAACCTGCTGCCACCTCGTACCTGGGCGCGAGCTTTTCTTTTCTTTTTTCTAACCAAATCGCCTCGGGAAGTGCCCCACCACTCTTGCCTTAAATTCACCCGCTTCGAACCCTTTTTTGTGGTTGTTGATTGCACGTTCTTCGAGGCACATTTTAAATTCTCCCATCTCGCGTGTTGTTGGTTCGACGAAGGTGAAAACAACATTGAAAATGCTTCGCGGTGAACCTTTGATGCGGGCTGCTTTTTGACACTTCGGGCCCGAAGTACTCCTCCTTCGCCGCGCTTTACAAGGACCGCCTACCGAAGCTTGTGTTCTTGAAAACCGCTTCGCAAAAGCCCCTTTTAAAATCTACTTCGCAAAACTTCTGCCCGAAGTAGCTGCTGGAAATGCTTCGGGTGCGAAGCTCTTTTCGTGCCTTTGTTTGAACTTTGGTTCGGCCCTTTTGAGGGTAAAGTGCTTCGCAGCGAACCTCCTTGCAACTGCTACTTCGCATTTAAAATCCCCGAAGGAGATTTTGGAGTGTAGTTCTTGGCTTTTGCATCTTGGAACAGGTCGTATATACGCAACTGAAGAGAAATATATATACAAAAGTCTATATACACACATTTTTTTTTTTTTTTTAAAAGAGAAATTGTTTCACCTCAGCGATGAAAAGTCTTCAGATGAAGACCATTGATAGAGATCGGCAAAACCTGGCCCTCTGCATCTTTGAGGATGAAAGAGTTAGCCGAGTTCACCTTCACAATTTTGAACGGCCCATCCCAGAAGGCGTCCAACTTGTCGTGATTTCCAGGCTTGGCTTTCCAGGAATCCCATTTCCATACCAGATTTCCCACATTGAATGCGCGATTGGATGATTTTTTCTTGAACCAATCTTGGGTGACCTGAGCATGCTTAGCGAAGTTCTGGTAAGCTTCCTCATGATCTTCCTCTAACTGCAATAGCTGAGCTAATCTATTTTCCATTGGGCTAACTTCATCTTCTTCTTCTAGCAGCTGCAGTGCAGGGATCTCTACATGAGTGGGTAAGATAGCCTCCTTGCCATAGACCAAGGCATAAGGCGAAGTCTTGATCGACTTCTTGATAGAAATTTGATCGGCCCACAAGGCCCGATCTAGAAGAAGATGCCAAGTCCTTTTGTTTTGCTCTATAAGCTTCCTTAACACCCTCAACAAGGTTTTGTTGGTGGATTCTGCCAAGCCATTGCCTTGTGGATAATAATTGGAGGATACTTTATGATATATCCCATATCTGTAGAGGAATTCATTGATTTTGGCGCCTATGAAGCCAGGACCATTGTCCGTGATGATTGCTTCGGGGAGGCCGAACCTGGTGATCAAACCTTCTAGGAAGGCTATGACAGTCTCTTGATCTGCGTGCTTCGTAGGGATCGCTTCGGCCCACCTGGTGAAGTAGTCAGTCGCAGTCAGTATGAACTTATGTCCAATGGAGGAGTTCGGCGATATGACCCCTATGAAATCCAGCCCCCATTGCTGAAAGGGCGTCTCTACTTGTATCGGTTGGAGAGGCATCGAAGCATTTCTGCTTCGACCGGCGAACTTCTGACACTGCTCGCACCTGCGACAAACTGCGAAGGCATCGACAAAGAGTGTGGGCCAATAATAACCCGCCCTGATGATCTTCAGCACCGTTGTTCTCCCTACGAAGTGACCTCCAGATAGTCCTGAATGAAATTCTCCCAAGACTCTCCTTTTATCATCATCTTTTATGCACTTAAGAAGAACGCCATCAATGTTTCTAAAAAATAGGCCTTCGGGGCGCAGAGTGTATCGGGAGGATCGCATCCTGAAATGCCTTCGCTGCGATGCATTTAGATGCGAAGGACATATGCCGGTGTTGAAGTACTTGATTATCTCACTGACCCAGTCCTTTTCATCCGCTTCCTGGTTTGCGAAGCATCCTTCGACTGGCGAGTCGTCCCATTGAGGTTCTGTTGCTTCGGCCGCTGCGCTCTTCGCCAGCTCTTGACATAATGCACGACCACAAACCAGTTTTGTGGGCTTGATCTCAATGTCAAATTCTTGAATCTTGTTCACCCAACCGGCTCTCTTGCTTCCCAACTCTCCTTGGATGATGAAATTGTGCACGTCGGGGTGAATGACAAAGACCGTAACCCGACTCTAGGAGATGAACTGCTTGAACTTCCTGAGAGACTTCATTACTGCATGCACCTGACGCTCTATGAAATTGTATTTCTCTTCATGGGGATTGATCACCTGGCTCAGAAACATGATGGGATGCTCTTCACCATCTTCCCCCTTTTGTGTCAGGACCGCAGCGTAGCTTTCGGGTTCCCCTATGGCATACAGGATAAAATCTCGACTGTAGTCAGGGTTGACCAGGACCGGCGCCTGAGCGATTCGGGCCTTAATCTCTTCGAATGCTTCCCTTCTTTCTTTCGTCCAGATGAATTCGGTGCCCTTCTTCAAAAGATCAGACATTGGCTTGATAACTTGGGCGAAATCGGGGACAAACTTCCTCACGAAGTTGATCTGGCCGAAGAAATATTGAAGTCCTTTCTTGTCTGCTAGGAGTGGGAGCTTCGTTAGAGCCTCGGCTCTGTCGGGATCTATAGCGAGACCTTTTTTTGATATTGCATGTCCCAACAATTTTCCTTCGTTGACTGCGAATATGGACTTCTTCGGATTGATTGATATGCCAAATTCTCGGCATTTTTCAAAAATTTGTTGTAGGTGTATGGGGTGATCCTCCCTTTTTTGGGAGAAAACGGTCATGTCATCTAGGTAGATGACGATAACCTTATTCAGAAGCTGACCAAAAGCTAGATCCATCACCCTCTAGAAAGTGGCACCGGCATTCGATAGGCCAAATGGCATTCGCTGATAAGCAAATGTTCCCCACTTGGTGGTGAACGCTGTTTTATGCTGGTCTTCGTCCCTGACCCAGATCTGATTGTATCCGGAGAAGCCATCGAGCAGGGAGAAGCGTTGAGCTCCAGCCACTGAGTGCAAAATCTGATCGATTTGCGAAAGAGGATAGTGATCTTTGAGAGAGGTCTGGTTCAGGTTGCGAAAGTCCACACATAACTATATATCTCCTCTATTTTTTTTGAGCAGGACTAGGTTCGCTACCCAAGAAGAATGTTTGATGGGATAAATTATCTTTGCTTCGAGCATTTTTAGAAGTTCGGCCTTCATCAGGACTTCGATCTTTGGGTTAACCGACCTTTGCTTTTGTCGGAAGGGTTTGACCCCCTCCTGCAATTCAATTGTGTGCTGGATCAGCCATCGATCGTATCCTCTGAGGTCTTGGTAGGACCAAGCAATTATGTCGGGAAACTTTCTACATAGAGTCTGGATCTGTTCTATCTCTTTCGAAGTGCAGTCGGTTCCAAATTTTATTGCTTTTCCAGGTTCAAGCTCTAAATATTGGTACTGCTTTTCATTGACTTTGATCATATGAGAGAGTGCTCGATCATTCTGATCAAAGAGGCTTTCAAGGGTGATCAGTCCCTTGGGAACGTGGTTATTCTTCAATTGAACCAGCGCTTCATCTTCTTCTTCGTCAGAGCTTCTGTCTTCGACTGTGGTGGCTTCTTGAATCATGAAATTTACAATCTGCTCGTCATTTTCAAAGACTTGCCAGTGTAGGTCTCTGTCCGGGATGGAGGGTCTGTAGATTAACCTCACTGCTTTGGGCTTGTGCACCATGTCTTCTGCTGGAGAGTACTTGGCTGCGATGGATGCCAGAACATCAACATGTCGATTCTTTTCTCATGGGATGGATTACAGATTGAGAGACTCAAAATGGTCAAACAAGTCCCATACCCTATTGTGGTATGACTTTAAATAATGATTTTTTGAAGAGCATCTGTTTGTGACCTGGTTGCATACCAGTTCAGAATCTCCAAATATTTGGAGGTGCTTTATGCCTAACTTGTCAGCTTTCTTGAGTCCTAGGCACAATGCTTCATATTCTGTTGCATTGTTGGTGCAGCTCCATGTCAACCGGTAGCAATACTCCTTTTGCTCTCCGGATGGTGATACTAGAAGAATCCCTACCCCAGCACCGTTTTTACATCGGGCGCCATCGAAGAACAACTTCCATAGTCCTTCTTGGGCACTTGTTCTATTCTCTGGTTGGGTGTGTTTCTCAGGCTTGGCGATCACATAACATCCTATCTCGGTTTCTACCATGGCATTAAATTCTGCCAATGAGAACTCATCTTCATAACTTAGTTGCGCAAGAGATTCCTCGTCCAGGTCCACCTGCTCTACTCCCTCCATTATTGCATTCACTGGATCGCTGCTTTCTTCTTCGGAAATCTTTTGCACAAGGAAAGAAGAAGGCTTTTCATTGTAGATCTTCACCTTCTTTCCTTTGAATGGAATTTCCAGATGAGAGTAATCCATGGATAGGTATCCACCCAGCTTTGCTGTGAATTCCCTTGACAAACACATACTGAAGTATGGTTCCAGTTCGATGACCACTACCTCTTGTATGACCGTGATCTGAGGCATCTTATGTAGTCGAATAGGAATGTCTTTGATCACTCCTATAGTCTTCACTGGGGAACCATCCAACTAGAGTACGCCATGGCTACTTTGCATATATTCCATTCCTATTTCTTTGCAGACTGCTCTTGGCATGACTGTTGTCGTAGTCCCAGAGTCAATCATACAATTATGTACAATATACCCTTCCATATGCAGAGATAGGTAGAACGGAGGTGGTCTGTTCTTCCCCGTAATGGATGTGGATAGGGTCTGCACAAGAGCAAGTGGTGCTACCTTTTTTGCTTTAGTCATCTTCAATGATTCTTGCAGCAGGTCTACTTGCCCAGGTAGTTGCAGTGCATCGTATAAGCTAATCTTTGCTGGGATCCTCTTTAACTCCTCTATAATGTTGTAAGACAAGGAACTAAGAACCTCAGGTTCCTTTATTGGCTCATATCTGGTGTGATACTGCTCCGTAGCTCCAACTCTTTGTCACTTAGTCAGTGAAGGAAATTTGAGCTTTTCCCTAGCATGTTCCTTAGTTTCTGCCTGAGGTGGTTCGATAGAGGCCTTTTGAGATTTTTATTTTATTGGTGTAGGCGGAGGATCTTCGCTTGGGGCCGAATAATATGATTTTCACTTTTTGGGTCGAGCGTGCACTTTTAAGGGAGCCATATGAGTAGCACCCACTTCTATCGTCTTCTTTCCTCTGGTAAGCACTACAACCGGCTCTTCTTCGCCAATCGCCAAGTTCTGACTCACTTGCCTGATGACGTTGACTTGACCACCATGACTACTGCTTGCCAGCATTTGTAAGTAGTGTTGGTGTAGCATGCAGGTATTCTCTTCATGCGGATCGTTGCACGTAGTGCACCAATATACATAATTGAAAGTTCTCGGAGCTTCATCAATCGCAGCATTTCTCGTTGAAGCCTTCCCTTGCTAGACTGCTTGGTCTTTGGTAAGCGCAGGCATAGGATAAGATCTTCTCGGTAGGAATTCTTGTTGTGATTGCTTCCTCTTCACAATGGTCATGTCATTGGATAGCGTCTGAACTGTGGAGTTCAGAGACTGCATCTCTTGAAGAATTTTAGCTTGTATATCATCGACTTTTGGAACTAGTGGCAATGAAGCCATTGTTGGTATTGGAGGTAAGGCAGGGGGTTGAAGTGGTGTTGGTAGTACAGGGAATGCCAAAGTGATAGTAGGCTGCATAGATGGAAATGTGGGTGTAGATTAAAAATACATGCCAAACAAAAAAAATAAAATCACAATAATAGAGTACAGAATAGTTGCACAAAACAAACGATTTCTATTAATCGATGGAGTTTAAAAACTCCTTTTTGAATACAACTGGGCCTGTAACCCTTTATTTGTGATACAAGATTACAATTCATGCTAGGGTTCTCCGAAACCCTAGCTGGCACAAATGGTGGCGTCTCCGAAGAATGTATCTTCAATCTCAACAGAACGAGTGGGCTTCGTTATATCCCTTGCTTGGACCACTCCAGCTTAAACAGCTGCCATCAATAAACCAGATCTGTCGTTAAAAACCTGCACACATTAACACTATCAAGGAGTTAGAAATTAATAAGAGGGCTCCACTGTGTGAGCCCTCAGAAACAATCTAAAACCCTAGAAAAATAGAATGCAGGAATTCAACAACAAATTAATAAAAGAAAAGAAGTTACTTGCTTTAAACTAATTTATACCTGTTCTCTGTTAACGCAGCTAGACCAGGCGACACCTGGAAGTAATGTGGCTGTCAAATCAGCTGCGAAAGGCACCCTGGTGCACTCGTTGAACACCCGCGTGCTTCTGGATCTGGGTTACAGATGCCGGTCTGCGTCTGTGGCTGTGGATAAATGCCCGCGGGCACTTAATAAATTCCCGTGGGCACTTGCGACAAGGGGTAAACGCCCGCGGGCACTTGCGACAGGAATGGGAGATTCTGTAGAATGCTGCAGAAGGAATGGCGGTGAAAGCGACGACAAAAGCGGCAAAAAAGGACGGTGATAGATGCGGCGAAAGGGTAGCAGAAGAATTAGAATCCGAGATAGCCGAGATAGATGAAGGGATAGAAGAAGTTAAGAAGATAGAAAAGATCCAGGATAGAAGTAGCAAAAGACATAGGGTTTGAGCCATCAAGGTGACTCAATTTATAATCTACTCTTAGGGCACACTTTAGGGTTTTAACGACACTTTGAACGTGTGGCTAAGATTAAAGTGGATCTAAGGGTAGAGAATAAATCTAGGTTGTGAAATGGATTAAGATGGATGTACGGATAAGATTAAATGAAGGACGGACGGCTCAGATTAAATCACTTAAACTATTATTTAAATATATACATTAAAATATTAAAATATATATATATAAATATTAATTTAAATAAATTTGGGGATGAAAAATGGCGGGAAAGGTGAAATTAGGCCAAATAATGGCGGGAAAGTGGATGACCAACACGTGGCTGACAGGAAGGTATAGATGACTTGCAAGTGGCTGGATTTTGGTGTCTACAGTGGGAAAGTGAATTTGTGGAGCAGTAATTTGAGACACAATAGGATTCGGGTTCCAAGATGAGATCGGGAGTGTAGGGGTTACAGAGATCTGCAAAGTGACTGCACTCGCGTGAGGGAATTCAGGGAGTATGGGCATCGACATCCTTTGGGGAAGCTTGCCCATAGCTATCAAATCCATTTTTACCTTCTTGGCTAACCCATACAACTCGAGAAAAGTATTAATGTTGGAATATCTTACCATGATACTGATATCAGGGTTGAAATCTTGAATGAAATAGTATGCTGCAGCCTCGTCGGTTGGCCAAAGTCTGACTGGTAATCTCTACCAGGTTCGAGCGAACCTTACGTTGAATTCTATGATCTCTTCTTGCGGATGTCTCTGGATTGAGGTGAACTGATGCAGGAGAGAGGTAGGATCAGATGACTCATTGAAACCTTGCATCAATTGCCTGGCTAACTGGTCCCATCTCGTAATAGTATCGAGTGGTAAAGATCTATACCAGTAGAGGAGTTTTCCTCTAAGGGGAAGAACCAGAAGCTTTACCATCACTTGCTCTTCTATGATATCATGGATTGCCACCAGAGAAATTATGTCCTGGATGTGCTCCAAAGCAGTCTTTCCAGTTCCATCGAATGTTGGGATCTTCTTGACAGTAGCAGGTGGCACTTGCCCTTGTCCCGCTAGATTTAGTGGCGACAAAGAATCCCATGACGGGAACCACCTGGGTGGTGGTTGATACTGCATTTGCTGTTGTTGCTGTGTCATACTTGGTCCTAGTTTTTGAGAAATAGGAATCCCCGAAGCTCCTCCTTGATTGCTAATAGGACAACTAATAGGAATGAAGGCACTAGGATGATTTGGTGAGTTGGGAGGATTAGGAGGAAAAATAGACGCTGTGCTATCAGAAGTTAGGCCTTGTTCATCAACAACAGCCTCTCGCGAGGATGTTCCATGTAATATTGACTCGGGAGTGACCAACCTTGATCGCTCCCCAAAGGCGTCAATATCTATCTCAAAGAACTCAGTTTCCTCTCCTCTATTCCTAACTCTCCATATTGTTTGCATGAAGACATAGACTTTAGTACTGGTCTTTTCAACATAAATATTCTTGGGTAAATAGAGTCGCCAGATGCTATGAGTCTTTCGGTAATGAGAGCATCGGTTCTCACTACCACTAGTTAGGTGAGACTGACCGGGTCACACCGAGAACTAGTTAGAACTAGTGGCCCCAGTGAAGATGGGTTTGAGATTTGCGCTTAAAATGAGACCTTGATCCCATCGGGCGTGCCAAAAACTATTGGTCATCAAATCTACCTAGGAAAGGATTTTGGGTAAATGTATGCACCCTAGACCTGGACCAACATTGAAAGGTCGAAGGGAAGAGATGCCCCTCGTGCCAATCTCTAGAGAAAGGCCAGCTCCTATGCTAATCTAATTTGGTGTTTTGAGATAAGGGTGCAGGAAAGAGATAAAAGGAGTTAGGGTTAGAGAAAGAAAGAAGAAGGGATAAGGGAAGAGAGATTGGTGATTTAAGGTGGGAAAGAACAGGAAGCACGATCACTAACTGACAACTTGAATAGCAGCAAGGAACACCAAGAATAAATGAAATAAACGCAACATTAACATTCCTATGTATCCTCTGGGCGAGCTCACAGGGATTCTCCTTCTCCCTTTCGTCGAAATTCAGGGTTCAGAGTAAAGACGATTAGGACAAGTGAATGTAACAGAAACCACAACCCACCATGAAGCATAAAATAAAACCAATATTACGTTTTTCCTCTCCTATGTATCCTTCAGACGAGTTTTAGGGTATAGTCCCCAATCGTACATCGAATTCAGGATTTAGAGTCTCAGTATACAAATGAAGAAAGACAAAAAAATCAAGCATAGAAGGTAGCATAAAAGAGAGAAATTGAGCCCAAAGCTCTTTAGTATTAATCGCAGGACATCAAGTTACAATAACTTTCTAGCAGATAGTTCCCCCCTTCTTCATTACAATGCCTAGGTTTTTATAGAGGACCCGACCCTCTGAGTCATAATTACATAGCAAGGAGAAGTACACCCTCGAGCTTTGAGAATTCGGCTCCCCGAGGCTCTCGTGATCGAGCTCTCAAATCTGTTACCAAAACTGGCAACTGTGACCGGGTCAACCATGGAAAGGTGCATTTATGAGCCATCTGGATGTCCTTGGTCTCCGGGTGCGGTGCTCGAGTGGTCGTCATGCTCGTCGGGCTCTTCATCATGGCTGGATACTTCATTCTCAATTGCCAAAAATGAGCAGCGAGCTTACCGGGCATGAAAAAATGCATTTATGAGGCACTTGATCGCCTCAGGAAAATACCCAACTTGGAGCGCGTGCCTTTGAGGTGCTTCGCTACCTTTTCAACTTTGCTTCGCAACGGACCTATGCCAAAGCAGATTCTCCTTGATTTGCACTTCGCATGGTGAAGCTTCGTAAGACAGCTTCAGGGGTGATGGAGGTCGAAGCATATCTCCCTCGCAAAATGGGGTCTTCACTTCTTGTTGCTTCACTATGTCAAAACTGCTTTAGCATGGTCCTTTGCCCGAAGCAGATACTTCGCTAATGAGTCGTTGATATGCTTCGCCATGATCCTTCATCAAAATTGTGGTTTGGGGCGTTTCGGCTGAAGTGTATCCCTGCCTTCAAAATGCATCTTCTACTTCGGGTAAAAGTACTTCGCACGAAAGTTTGCCGAAGCAGATGCTTCGCAATGTTTTTCGGCGAAGTAGAAATGGTTCGCTATCGCAGGACCCAAGGTAGATGCTTCGACGACTTTTCGGTGAAGTGTTTTCAGTACTGCGTTCTTTCAAATTCCGCTTCGCTCAACTTTTGGCCGAAGTAGCCTTTTGAAATGCTTCGGGTGCGAAGCAGTTTCATTCTTCCTCCTTCATATTTTACTTCGGCAACACCGCTTCGCAAAAATCTCGCCCGAAGTAGCTGCTGGAAATGCTTCGGGCCCGAAGTAATTTTCTTGCCTTAGCCAATTTGGACTGCGGTCTGGAACTTTCTTCTTCGATGAAGTTGTTCTTTTGAATGCCACTTCGCTCAACTTTCTCCTGAAGTAGTGGTTTGAAGCGCTTTGGGCCCGAAGTTCTTTTTATCGCTATCCTTGTATTCTTCTTCGGCAATACTACTTCACAAAAATTTCACCCGAAGTAGTGTTGGAAATGCCTCGGGTGCGAAGCTCTTCTCGTTTTCTTTCAGCGAAGCTCTTTTCTCTAGCCTGATCGACAGCGAAGCTCTTTCTTTTTTATTTTATATACAAAGGGGTGGCGTTGAAAGCCAAAATTGCTGCAACTTTTCAAATAACAAAACAACAAAGAAAAAACTTTACAAAGCACTGTACAAAATTTTGATTTCCTTTTCTACCCCTTGAGAAATGTGACAAAATTGTCAACAGTTCTGGAGTCGACGAATAATTATGGTAGCATATTCGTCATCTAACTCTAAGGGCAAAAGGAATGCAGTTGCAGCCATAGCGTCAACCGCACGGTTGCTAGTTCGAGGAATAGCTTCCAAGGTAACTTGATCAAATACAGATAATAATTGTAAGACATATGCTTTATATGGACGTAATTTATCATCTTTGGTCTGATAAACATCATTGATTTGATTTATGACAAGTTGAGAGTCACCGAAAACTAATAAATTTTTAATTTTCAGTGCCAAGGCAGCTCGTAATCCAAGGATTAGAGCCTCATATTCAGCAGTGTTATTAGTGCAAGCAAACGTTAATTTAAAGGACAGAGGTATAAGATGTTTCTGTGGAGATATTAAAATAATACCCGCACCAACCCCACTCATGCATCGGGCTTCGTCAAAGTATAGGGACCATTGCTCAGGATGGTCTGCCTCTAGTTTAAGGCATTCATCAGGAAACTCAATGATGAGGGGACAGGTAGACTCTACGGGTGCAGCAGCTAATTGATATGCTATGATTTGACCCTTAACAGAATTCTATCTTATAAACATGAGTTCAAACTTGCTTAGTGCAAGAACCCACTTAGCGGTGCGACCAGATAAATAAGGTCGACTCATGAGATACCACAAAGGATCGAATTTAGCAATAACATACGTTTTATGACTAAGCATATAATGGCATAGTTTTTGTGTAGAAAATACGACTGCTAGACATAGTTTCTCTAATACTGTATAGCGAGTTTCATAACTGATTAAGGTTTGGTTGATGTAATAATTAGCATGTTCTTTCTTCTCATCGTCAAGTTGAGCTAACATAGCTCCTAAGGTAAAATCTGAAGCAAAAATGTACAAGATAAATGGGCGATCAGATCTAGGTGGTGAAAGCACCGGTGGGTTAAGGAGATATTGTTTGAGGAGTTCAAATGTTCCCTGACATTCATCATCCCAATGAAAAGAGACATATTTCTTAAGAAGCTTAAGAAAGGGTCCTGTTTTGTCTGCCAACTTATCGACAAAGCGACGAATAGCTTGAAGTTTACCTTGTGGACTTCGTAATTCATATATATTTGTGGGTGTGGGCATATCAGTGATATCCACGATATTGAGAGGGTCAATTTATATGCCACGTAAAGAAACTATAACCCCTAATAATTTACCGGACTTAACTCTGAATATACATTTGGCTGGATTCAGTCAGTTAAGATATTCCCTTAACTGATCAAATACTTTTCTCAAGTCATCTAAACGATCATCTTCTTTGATGGAACGAGCTATAATATCATCTACATAATCATGTAGAATATCATGCATCATATCATAAAAGATATAAGTCATGGCTCGTTGATATGTTGCACCTGTATTCTTTAAACCGAATGACATCACTTTCCAACAAAAGGTCCCCCAATGGGTAATAAAGGTTGTTTTAGCCTGATCTTCAGGAGCTATCCTGATTTTATTATAACTAGAAAATCCATCCATTAAGGATATCATTCCACTCCCAACAGTACAATGATCTGATCCATGTTGGGAAGAGGAAAATCATCTTTAGGGCATGCAACATTAATATCTCTAAAGTCTGTGCAAACCCTAACTTTTGTAGCTTCTTTATTAGTTATCGAAACTACATTTGAGATCCATTCAGCATAATCAATGGCTTGTATAAAAATAACCTTCAGGAGTTTTTCTAATTCCCCTTTGACTAGTAAGGCCACTTTAGGATGCATTTTTCTAAGTTTCTGTTTAATAGGTTTAGCATCCGGATGGACTACTAGGTGATGCATAACTACGGAAGGGTCTAATCCTGGCATATCTTCATATGTCCAAGCAAAAACGTCTTCATATTCCTTAAGAAATGCAATGTATTTATCCTGTTTTTCTTGACTCAATTCTGATCCAATGTTGATTATGTGAGGATTATCTTTGGTTCCAATGTTAATTTTTATGACGTTTTCTACTTCCATGTGTAGATATCTCTCAAAATTAGGTGGGGCGGGTGAAATGCCCAATTCTTGTAATTCTTCCAAGGTTATCTTGGATAATTCATCTTGAGGAGTCGTGGCCTCAAGCTGGGCTATACTAGGTATAGATCCATCAAAATAAAATCTGTTGTGTAATAATTCCTCAACGGAGACATCGTGGAAGATATCTCCCTCCAATTCATCGTCAAATTCAACGATCATCTGAGGGTAAGCTATGGATAACATATTACATGTAAATGGCTTATTCATTAAATGCAAGACATCACGTTTATCCAAATAATATTGGTAACATATGAGATGGTCATCATCCTCAAATGGGAAGGGCTGACCTTTACTAGGAAATAGGCCCACACCACATCGGGCGGGCCACGGCTCTACCTCAAAAGGTTCTTTCATACCATTCTGGAAAGGTCCCAAACCTTTCCCCTTATATCCCAATTTAAGCATTATAGGCTTAGCTTTAATATACTCATTAGTAAAATAACATCGAGCATATCCATCATAATGTGTCTTGATGTTTCTAGGTATTCTTCCCCAGTCATATCCCTTATAAATAAAAGCACAGCTCCCGACTTGGTAAATACTTCCCATAGGTTGTGGGAGGCCCAAGGTACGAGGAGATGGCGACAAATTATTTAAGATAAGGGAATCTTGCATAGCAGTGTTTGTTTATTCTGATATAAGAATTTTAGATAAATCGGGTAAGAGCTCGTTAGTAAGAGCGTAAGAGGTAGAAGGAACATTTCCTACATCTTTGGATGCAAAAAATATGCCTCTGGTAGGTGTAGACATTGTAGAGATGTTGATGGACGGGTCTATAGGTATGGAAGTTATAGGAGTAAAACAAGAAGCATTGGTTGTGGGTTTAGGATCTTTTTGAGGTCCTAATGTGGTTTGTTCAGAGAATAGTTGAACTATATGTAGAGGTGGAGTTGATGGAGAAAAATTAGATGATGTTATGGGTGTGTGCTTCACACATTTAGAAGGATGATTAGAATTAGGATGTGTGGTTGATAAAGCAGGGCAAAATTGAACTCCAACAGGTTCTGCCAAAGCACACATGTCAAAGGGTCTAGGATCACCATGAATGGTAACCAACTAATTTTTAAATTCGAATTTAACACACTAATGTAAAGTTGAGGGAATAACTCACATCATGTTGATCCAAGGGTGACCCAAGAGTATATTGTACGATGTAGGGCAATGTACAATAAACACGGTCGTATCTAAGGTTCTCGGACCAACTTGTAATGGGATAGTAATAACCCCACACGTTTCTTGTGTTTCGTCATTGAAGGCTTTTATAATCATATCAGTTCTTTTTATTTCGTCACTTCTAAACCCAAATATTTGGTAGAAGTCAAAAGTGCAAATGTTTAAAGATGAACCATTATCAATCAAGACTCGTTTAATTGCTACATCTCCAATTAGGGCAGTAATATATAAGGGGTTATCCTTATGTAAACTATGTTGCAGTATATCTCTATCCCGAAAGTCAATACAATTGACTTCTCGAGTTATGATAGTATTGGTCATGGCTTCAGGTTGAATATTTTGTGGTACCATCATTTGGCTTAATGTGAGCATTAATTCATCCCTATGTGTAGGAGAAGATCTTAAAATGTCCAAAAGGGAAATTCTAGCTATAGTATTTGATAATTGTTCATTAATATTATAAGGAGGTTTAGGTTGAACATTAGGCGCATGATTCCCTTTATTAGGGACTTTCAAAACAAATGGAGCTGATCCATCGTTCTGAGTTTGATCTTGTTGAGAATTTTGAGCCTGTTGTCGAGTAACAGCTCCGATAGTACCTACAATATTATTTTGCGGATGATGAATGGGTCTTGGTCTAGCGTTTATGGCTTGTTCATTAGAAAGTAATTGTTGAGATGATGGTCTAGTAGTGACTCTTCTTGGAAATGGTTCTTCTGGAACCATAAAATTTGTGATAGGTTGAATAGCATCTGATTCATCTTCAGAACTATTCGATTGATTTGATGTGATTTCCATGTCACTTTCAGTCTCATATTCTATATCACTAAGATCAGGTATCCGAATATTATATAGAGGTCTGGTCATAACCATGGATAAAGTTGTGTCAAAAGTTTGTAGACCATGAGTAGGTGAATGTCCACTAATAGTCCCTACATATTGGGTAGGAGGGGGAACATTATGATGCTCAATTTTATTAGCCACCTCTTTACCATGCTTGGGTAAAGGATGTTGAAATATGTCCAATGATTGATTGGCATTCTGATTTTTATTTTGAGGGATATTCTTTTGAGCATTATTAGGAGGATTTTGTTTAGGTTGGAAGGCTTGTACCTCCATATCATTGTTATCAATCAGGTCTTGTATTTTATGTTTTAATATTTTACAAGCGTTGGTAGCATGTCCAGGTCCTCTATGGACAGTGTAAATAAGCTTTGTATCCAGGTATAGTTGGATCAGGTTCCCGAATAGCTGGTAATTGGATCAAACCTCGTTCTAACAATTACGGTCGAATGGTTAATAGAGGTTGATTTAACCTAGTAAATTCTTGAGGTGGTTTATCAGGAGGTTTCAGTATAAACTTCTTCGTTGTTTTCACAACATTAACAGTAGCAATATTCCTACTATCAGTGACTCCATCACCCACAACTTGTTTATTTTTATATTGATTTCTGGATGTTTTCTCATCATCTTTCTTTTTAAGCTGGCCTCTCCTAATGAGAGCATCTTCCACTCTTTGGGCTAAGTCTATAGCCTGATCGAAGGTCATCAAGGTAGTGGTTGATAACTCATAGGATAGTTGTTCTTGTAAATTATTGATAAAGATATCCAACATTTCCCGATAAGGTAACACAAAGTGTAATTTTCCTATCAACTGTCTCCATCGAGCTAGGAAATCAACAAAACATTCATCTTTGTCTTGTTTTAAGTTGTACAAATATTTAATGGTTACATGCCTTTCAATGTAGGCACTAAATTAATGAACAAAAGACTCGGCTGTTTCTTCGAAATTCGTCAAAGAATGAGTGGGTAATTGATAATACCACTCCAATGCCATTCCTCCTAAACTTTTTTAGAACATCTTTAGTAATAACAAGTCATCATGTGATATATCATGACATGCTATCCTAAACATACGAATATGCTCTATGGGATCTTCGGTTCCTTTGTATATAGGTAGGACAGGCATAGGAAAGTGTTTAGGATATGGTTGTGCTACAACTATAGGATCTAAAGGTTGACTACACATCTCTCGATAATTGTACGAGGGACGGTAGGGATCTATCTGGTCCATGCGAGAGACTAACTATTTCACCATGGCTTCCAGATTACTAGTTTGTCCACCATATTGGTTTGGTGGTATTTGAGCGTATGATGGTGTGATGTAAGGATTAGATGTTATATTGCTATTATGTAAATGCTTAGTAGGGAGAGTATTATGAAGAAGATTTGTAGTAGCATTATGTTGTATCCCAGATTGTTGGAAATTGGTGTTTGGTTTTGTTTTGGGCTTTTGTTGATTTGAGGTATGTTGATCAATAACTTGGTGAAATAGAGCAGTGAATGAAGGTTTCTTTTGTGTGGGAATAACTCTAGGATTGGTAACAGGCACTCTAGGTGGTTGGGTAACCTGTTGTTGTTGCATGTTCTAGATTATAGCGCCCATATCTAAATTGGATGGTCCAACTTGATCACTTTATTGATCAACGAAGGACAAGGGATTAGTGCGTGTGTGATATATTTCTTCTAGGGTTTCTTGAGTGTCACTAATTTGATCCTTGTCCATATGGATTGCTCTCTTAAGAGTGCCAATATTAGTATTGAGGAACTTCCAAAAATATTCCATGTTCTCAAAAGTAACAGCTCATTCCGGAGACATTTTAGGGGATGAGGATCCTTCCTCTCTAAAAATTTCTCTTTGTTCATTTCCTTTAAAAAAATCTTCTTCTTGTTGGTCTAGGGTTCCTTCTTCCTGAATTGGGTCTTCAGGAAGGACATCTGGTTTATTTATTGGTTTTCCTAACCAATCTTCTTCTACTTCGATCTGTTTTCCATTCCTGAGTCTAGTCATTATGCTTAAACTTAGATTTTAGCAAATATATATATATATATATATATATATTTTGCAACAATTTTGGGAGGTATATATTTTAATTATATACCTACTATAATACTTAAAAGAAAACGTTTAATTTTTGTTATATTTTTGTTTTGTTTTTTGTTTTTTTGATAATATTATAAAAAGAACAAATAGCATACTAAATGCAAGAAATAATAATAATAAAAGAGTGGCTTAGTTTTCTATAAATAGTTTATGGATGTCATTGATGGGATCAAGTTCATCAGGAGTCATGAAATGCTCCTCTTCAAATTGAAAATGGTTTTTTAGGAATTTGACAAAGTGTGCTATAGTGATATTATCTGTCTCAGACTCTGACCTGTAGAAATAAAGTTCATGACAATACTCTCGATATAACACAGCTCTAGGAACTCTATTCCATCTCTTTCTATCTATAAGAACGACCTCTTGATCCTCTATACGAGATAGAAATTTATGTACTACAACTGCGTTGTCGAGGTATTCCTCAAAGGTGTACAACTTGGAAGACACAAGGGCTCTTTTATCTGCTAACCACCTATGGCAAGCTCTCTGAAGCTCATGGTATAAAGTTACTTGATCAGGATCCAGGATTCTATCTAGGACAAACCTCTTAATTTGCCTAAGTTCTGTTGACCTAGATGAAATAATACCCAATCTCCTATCAAGTTTGTCCCACAAAGGTTGAACCCTATTTGTTTGAGGTACTCTAAGCACATAGGTAATCTCTATGGTTGCTAATTGATTTTCAACATTTATGGTGAGAACTCATCTTTTATTATAATCTACCATCTAAATATGATATTCAATCTTAATTGTTTATCTGATGATTCTAAATGCATATATATATATATATATATATATATATATATATATATATATATATATTTGGATTATTTTCAAAAGGTTTTTAGTTTTCACGTCGGGTTCACCAAAATGTATCGCTCCAATTTTTTTGCATCCTTACCTTCAGGCTATAGGATTCACGCCCGAAAGGGGGATGCGAGAAGTATGGGACAATACCTCGGACTGAGAGGCCCTTTGAAGGTTGCACCTCTCGGGGGAGGGGTATAAGGGTGAATTTTTGATGGATGGTGGGTTCACCAGGAAAATTTTGAGTGGTAGTTTCCACGCCTAGGTTGAGAATGGTTTCGATGTGTTCATTTTGTGCTTTAATCATTCATATCCTAGGTTTGGCCAAGATGAATCTAAGCTATTCTATATGCCAATGCTGATTTATATGAATACAAAAAACATGAATAAGTGCTAAACACAGAAAGTATGCTAAATAAGACAGAATATACCTGATTCTTGATGTCTGATGAAGATTTTGAGGTTTGTAGAAGTCAAGATCATCTCAAATCATACGTAATCGTCTGAAATTACACAGAATCATCTCAGATCTCAGTCGGTCGTCTGAGATCAGATGAGATCATCGTTGATATGACGAATTCGTCAGACGAATTCGTTAGAAACCTGCAGTCACAAAAATAGATACCAAAAACCAAAAATGCAACTGCAAAAGCAAGGAGAAATGATAGAAATGATAGTAAATTTGCCTATATGACAGATCCAGATAGCAATTAAAAGGAAATGCATCAATTTAATAATTTATTTTAACTTTATCATGCATTTATGCTAAATGAAGTGAACTCCAGGATGCAGGAATAGAATAAAATAATTTAATGCATAAAGAAATGAAGAGAGAAGATAAAGAAATGCAGACTTCGGGCTCTGATTTCCCCCAATCTGGACTGCAGTCAAGATCACTTCCAATCATACGAGATTATCGTCGATCTTCAACATGATCGTCTAAAATCATCTGGAATCACCTACAACGATCCGAGCTTGCTCCGGCTAAAAAACAGTAAAATTCCTGCAAGAAAACTTGAAATACAGAATGCAAACGATGGTGCGAGGATGTTCTAATGCACAAGAAACTAAAGTTGCAGGGAAATCAGTTAGCCAAGGGGTTCAGGGGGATAAAATGAGAAAATTCTAGTTTATATAGGATTAGGGAGAGGTTAGAAGGTTGGAGATCATCCCAATTTGGGAGATCTCCAATGGGGGAGACTCTAAGCTGCATGGACACGCTTTCTGCCCAAGTTAGAGAAGCTGTTGAAATAGAAGCTAATTATAAAAATTTGGTTTTGGGATGAAATCGTCTGGACGTTCTGTACTAGACGAATTCGTCAGATCTGGGATGATTTCGTCTGATCGGTGACGATATCGTCCAATGGTCAAAACAAATCCTAAAAATGGCACAAAAAACAAGGGGAGCGGGTAAAAGGCGGTTTTGGGTTAAAATTCAAATTTTTATCTTTTTACTAAGGTTTAACTTCGCCAATTTTTGGGTGCTACAGAGGCCTACTAAATATTAAAATAATATTTTATGGCTAACTGGAGCAAAGCAATAGGGTGATATTATTAAAACCATAAATAAAAAATATTTTATTCATGTGATGCAAAGTGTATATATTCTTATACACATCATACTGAGCCCTCTTATTGTATTGATAGGGCTTTCCAAGAATTAAACCACAATAGTCCATCTAAGTCACATCACAAGTGACTCAATCCACAAAATATGGGTCAAAAGCAAAGGATACTATGCAAGTTTTTATGATGCAGGAGGTGGAACCATTATCCTTCCATCCAAGTGAGTATATATGAAGATGTGGTGCCATAGGTAGTTGCAACCTATCAATAAATGTTTTTACAATAAAGTAATTTTGCGACCCATTATCGATAATACAATCCATATAAAATTTATGGTAGGTGAGCTTTGGTGATAAGAAAACTATCACAACCACCTTCATATAAATTTTAATTCATGAGGCTAGCATTGTTCAGTTTTCCCTTCAATTCATCATACTCTCTTTCTTCTATTATCGCAATGGAACCATCTTGTGGTTTCTCTTGAGATTTTACAATGAGGTTCTTCCTCTTCCTAAAATACTCAGATTCCATATGTACTCTTATTTTAAAATGATTACAATTTTTTTTGTTATTTTAATAAGAGGAAGAGGAAGAAGAAGAATAAGAGAATGAAGAATATGCCTTCACCTTAGGTGATTATGGTTGATTTAGAGGTCTGGAATATTTTTTTGATTGAGTCGCATGATTCTTTTCTACCAACTGCACATGATTTAAAACTACATCCAAAGTAGCCAAGGGAGTATATTTTAACTCTCAATACAAAGGTTCAAGTAGAACACCTATAAATTTTATGATAAGGGCTTTTGTTTGATCCTTTACACAACAAAATTTTCAATCTATTGAATTGGAAGACATAATCTTGAACATACATATTATAAGTTTGTCTAAATCTAAATATATTTGATAGTTATTTCTTGTTCATAATTTGAAGGGTAAAATGTATCCTTCAAGGCTTGGATTAAACCATCCCAAGTGGTAATTGGGTTTTTACCCTCTTGTCTTTTCATAATCACAAGTTTAGCTAACCTTGATAATTTGAGTTTTGCAAAAGGCACTTTTTCCTTAGCAGGAACCTCTGTATAGGAGAACCAAGTCTCCATGTCCATTATCCAACTACCTAGGACATCAAGATTTCTAGATCCATCATAAGTCTTTACTTCACATTTTGTCTTTGCCCTTAGATCATTATTATAGATCTTTACATCAGGGGCACTTTGGATTGTGATGTCTTGGACCTTATTGACTAGTAGATGAACTATTTGAATTGAAGTAGTCATTTGATCTATTAAATCTAATGCCATTTGAGAATGGGTATAAGCCACATGGACTGAAATAAAAATGGACACCTAAGGACCAAGATGTTATGACAAGGGTGATATAATTTGGGTCATATTTTTTTCAATTACAAGAATATATAAATTTGTGCAATGATCCAAATATATTAAAAAAATTTACTAATTCAAATGGTAAAATAAAATTGCTCAAAAATAAAATTTATTAATTTCTTTTTTACCCTCAATCAAAAATAGTGAAGCACCCACAATAAGTCAACCAAATTGGTAGTCAAAAGTCAATCTCTACAAAGTAAATGGTCTTCATTGATCAAACAACAAGACTTATAGTTTATTGGTTCCACACGTCTACTAAAGGAGGCCAGTCATTGCATTCTAGCAAGCATGATGATCGTGAAATGAGAATGGCTAGCTATTAAACTATCTCTTGAAGATGATTTTTAAATAGAAGACTTCCTGTCCTACAGATGTGGGATAATAATTTGTAAGAAAATAAAGAAAAATTATCTTTGAATCAAGGAAACCCCACCAGGAATAGCCCTCACACCAATCATAACAAGGTTGAGATCCACCACCAATAAGGATAAAGTTCATCAGGTTAATACATGCATTCTAATGGTACTTTTGCCAACCAACTTGGTTGGTAAAATATGTTAGCCTCTACAAATGAAATTAAACATTGAGGTCATCAATTACCCTAGGCATGTGGGATAATGAATTAAGACAAACATGTGCTGGAAACTGATGAACCCGTATACTAATCTCCTTGAACATCAATGCAACTACTTAGTGACTACCATGTGGCTCCATATCAATTGACAAGGCATTAATTTTGATTTTTTAGAAGGGATTGCATAGCATCAAATTGATGCTTAAAAATCATCGAATTTTATCTATGGTCGCTAGGAAATAGGTATCAGGGGGTGAAAATTAAACATGGTCTTTGGCCAATCAACACTTACTCTAAAATTGAGGGAGCACTAACCAAAATAGGGGGAGATCGTCCATGCACATTGATTGGAGAATCGATGACCTTCTATCATCAAAAGTCATTGACTATGATGATAGAGACTAACATTATTGGGTTATCCTCATTAGATCAACATGTTTGTATGATGTTAGAAGAGGTAAATAAAATCTCTACGATGTTCAACAATAGCCAAAAACATAGTATCATTGTGATACGATGAAATCCTATCATCTCGGGGGAGCTTATCAGTCTTTGGATATTGAAAATGGCCAAGAAATAACCTATCATTGAGAGAGATTTGACATTGATGAAATAAATGGCTGATAAAACATCTCTTGGATCTATGATGAGGAGTAGTGGTGAGGGGAAATGGAGAAGGATGATGTCATTGTAGATAGGAGTGGCCACCAGGAAGGGGTGGCCATCGGGTAGGAAAATAACCAACAATTGGCTTACACTCTAATGGTTGAATAGATAAGGAGTATTTTAGAGCTACATTCGATAGTAAAAAAATAATGCCCAAATTAGAGAATTAGACACCAAAGACCAACACCAGAGATTAGGTGCCACTAAAAACAAAAACTACCTGCCAATCCTACAATTGACTAGTAATAATTTGTTGGAATAAAAACAAAAAAATATTTAGCCAAAAATAGGATTTTTAAGGGGTAAATATAACCTTATGCATGAAAGGTTTATGTAAAATTAGGCTCAAGCAAGGGATTCAACCTGGTATTTAGCAACGAAGGTTGGATATAAGGTAAAAACATATGTAATTTTTTTCTTTTTTCAAATTGATTTATCTATGCAAACAAAGAGCTAACAAGAGCTTCAAGAAGTTGTGCACAAAACAATACATCAACATGAGCAAGAAATAGAAAGTGGACCTAATCCTACCCAAGGCTGATCTCCGCTTTGATACCAATGACGAGGATGTAAAAATCAATTTAACTTCTTTATTGAAAATTATGCTTTAAATATACAAACATACAACATATCTCATTTTAAGATTAAACCACTCATAACAAGAAGCTAAAAAACATAGATAATCTTAGAAATTTAGCTAGCTAAAGCTAATATTAGGCTTAAATCCATAAAAAATTGCTAGCTAACTTAGGCTATCTAGAAGCTAACAACTATTAGGTTGGCTCAATCAATTTCCAACTAGGAAGCCCATGTGAGCAATGAAGGCTAACAAATTATTACATAGCAATAAAATAAATCTATGCTAGCTAAAAGAAGAATTTAGAAAATTCTAAGGCCTAAAGCTACATGATTTTCCCATCACCCTTGCCAACTATCCATAATACCCATATACAATATAATTTCATATTCCCATATTCCTATCTCTAGGTACCATAACAAACTATGTTGAGTTAGGATTTTTTATGAATTTTAATTTATTGTTGCAACTCAATTCTAGTTTTAAAAAAAGTTAAAATGGAGTGCTAATGGCTCCTACCAACATTTTTATTGAGGTCATCTCTTGACTCACCATGCAAATATACTCCTAAGTTAACCTACACTAATTGCATGAAAAGTAAAGTTTAGAAAAAACATGCATAAAATATTAAGGATGCAAGTGATTTAAATGTAATACAAGCATAAGTTGTAGTGATAGAGTGTAAGTGCTTAGTCAACACATGATAATTAAATTAACATAAATGTTATCTAATTTATTAGAGGTAAAATTAATAAGCAAATGATAAGAGAGGGCAATGCCTCAATCACCATATAATTAGCAAACTCAGGAGGGTAGTGCCACTTATAGAATGTATAAGGACTTGCCAATTTCTCAATAATATCATGAGGTCAAAGCACAATGCAGGTTTTATAGAGTGTAGATTTGAATTGTCATGGCAAAAAGCCATTTACAATGGAGCCCTAGACTTCTATTTATATTTGGAGTTTATGTAAGATATCTAGTGTGAGAAACAATTACTCCTAGTAAAAGTAAAACTTGGGGGTATCTTTAGCAAAATGATGCACCGCCAAATGTTGCATGCTTACAATAGGCTTAAAAGGCTTCCAGAATATGTTAGTATGGTACTAAAAAATAGAAATTTGATTTTCAAAGATTCTCCTCAAGATTTATGACCTCAATTTTATCCTTCTATTGGTTATCAAGCGATTTGCTCTAGTTAGTGAGGGAATCACTTGCTTTTGCTTACAAATTGATAGTTGATCCTATGTAGTTTACTCTTGCAAGCCAATTAGGTCACTTTTCTAGAAGATCACTTTTAAGCCAATTGGATCAATTTGTTAGTGAATCGCTCCCAAACCAACTAAATTACTTGTTGGTGAATTGATACTTGAGCAAATTGGTCCATCTTGGAGATAACCAAATTTTGTCAATTTTACAAACTTAGTTATTTTACAATGTTGTTCTTAGGTTTGAAAAATTCATTTTCTATGGTCATTTTCTTGGAATTACAAGGTAGTAGTTGAGCTACTATAATTTTTATAGTTTGTATATAAAAAATACGTGTCTGTATTTTTTTGCATTTACATATGACATGTCTTTAACTAATTTGAAAATGGCTAAATTTATCTTCAATTTTCAGCCACATAAGTAAATCTCTATAAAATACAATGGATTTATGTGTGTAAGTGTGTTTGAGCTCTTCTTGTTTGAAAAACATGATATGGGATTGTGCCCTTATTAGAGACATCCCTTGTTTCATCTTCTAAAAATAAGAAAATCTGTACATAGGGATTATTTTTAGAGTTCCTTTCTTTTCAAAATCGAATATCTCTATAATTTATTTTTAATTGCATGTATTGAGGGTTGAGAACTTGGAAGGGTATTTTATTCATTAGAATACCACTATGTTTGCAACTATTTTATTGCCATTCAAAAATAAGAGATACTATGTTGTGTAGAAAAATATTTTAAGTAAACATTGTCATCTATAATAAAAACTTGGAAAAATATACATAGTGGGCATTATTTCTTACAAGAGAAATGAGATTGTATGACCTATTCTAAGTATTTGTTTGAAAACAAGTAAAACCCTAATTAAAAACGTATAACAATGATAGGTCTCCATTTATTTCCTCGAATTTATACTTGCATAACTCTTTAACTTTGTTGGCTTTTTATCCAGACTATTATAGGTTCCAAATATATAGGATCTTGAGTAGTCTCAAATATTAGAGCAATATAATATTGATGGTCAACATAAATAAACATAATAGTCATGAAATTAACAATAATAAAGAAATAAATGAGCAATATCATTCATACCATAACAAGAAGAAAACTTACTATAGTATTTCTCTAAATTGTATACAAGCTTGAATATGATTCTTCTATCTTTGTTACATCTCATGGAGCTTTATCTCCATAATACAACCTTAGAAATGTGACTCTTGGAATTTTTGACTATTTCTCTCCTAATATACCCGAAAGATGTAACCCTTCCTATTCCATTCATAATACAAGCCTCACATGCCTCTCTTGGCTTCTCATCTTACCACTTGTATACATGGCTCTTGACTCTCTATTTACTCTTACATACTTTATTATAACACTTGCACACTCCTATTTGCACACTTGCGCACTTTACTATATGAAACTTGTGTACACACTTGCACACTTTACTATATGACACTTGTGTACACACTTGCACACTTTACTACATGATACATGCACTTTCTCACTCTACACACTTGCACACATTATTACATGACACTTGTGCACATCCTACACATAAAAACATACATAAGGAGAAATATAAATCACACTCGTAAACTATAGACTCAAAACCTATTCTAATATTAATAATTGTACCATAAGGTGCCATGGGGATATATTAACATGTACCAAATAATGTAATATTCTTCAATCAAATTTGATAGAATGTTTACTTTGAACAATATGAAAGGGATGTTGAACTTGGTGTTTTAAAATAAAATAAAATATACATATACATTTACTAAGCTAATCTTACTTTAGAACCATGGTAGTAAGCTAAAGATTATCCATAAATAGTTATATGACTAAAAGCTTTTGAATTGTGGTATTTTGAATGGTAAATATGTTGTATATTTCCCTAGTTCATAGTAATGGTAATATAATATTCTCGAACGTAGTGAGGAAGCACAAAGGCTAATGAATTTGTTGTGTGCTTTTGTATTGAAAGGTAGTATCAAGCAACTTATGTTAGCAAGTGACCTCATTTTGTAACCTAGTTAAAAACCTTAGGAAAATCACTAGACTTATTGAGCAATGTAGTTACATTGAAAATGGTGGGTAATCATTGAAGTGTAATATATCTAATAGTATGATGTCTTATAAAATATCGTAAGAACATTGATGAGGAAATGGATCTATAGATAATTGATTGTATAAAAGCATGAGATTAGTGTGACTTGGAAAAATTATCTCCTAAGCATATAAAAAAAAGGTAATTAGATATGAAAAATATCATTAAAAGTTATGTTCTTACAAAAACTAAATATATTAAAATGTAAATTTTTCAATACTAGAAAAGGGATTTAAAAAAATTAGAATAGGGTTTAATGTTGCAAAAAGGATAGGATTTTCTTGATCACATCTCAATGGTAAAAGATACAATGCTGTAAGAATTGTGTGCATCTCTATCTTAAAACACTGTAGGTTTATTAGAATGTATCAGAGGGTAAAATAATCATTCTCTTAGAAAGACATGAAAGTAGAAGAATGAGAAGTATACCAAAGGAATAAAATAGAATTTTTTTAATACTCAAGATTGTTGCAACCATTACCTATTCCACAAAAGTAATGGAAAAATATTTTTATCGATTTAATTAAAGCTTTTCATAAATTAGAAGCAAAAACAACAATTTTGAGTGGTCATATATTAACTTTTCAAGTACATGTATTTTTATGTGTTGCCACATTTGTTCACAAGCAAGATAGATAATGTATTTTTTATCTAATTTCTAAATTTCATGGCATGCCTAAGACCATCATCTATGATAAAGTTATATTTTTATCAGCAAATTTTGGAAGGAACTTCACTTTAGGTGGATCTTATCTCAATAGGAGCTTGTCATATTATCCTCAAATAGATGGGCATAGAGACATTGTAGATAAATGTTTGCGGATTTATTTTAAATATGTTGCATAAGAAAATAAATATCAATGGTTTAAGTAGCTTATTATGGTTGAATGGAGGCACAATACTTTGCATCACTTATCCATAAACCTATATTTATTTGAGGTATTATACATGGACAAACCTCCCATAATTGACTAATTACATTTCAAGATGTTTCAAGTTGGAAGAGGTGAATAAACTTTTACAACAAATATGGGTAGTTACAAAGATATGAAGAACACAAGCTTATACTGAGAGGGGGGGGTGAACAGTATAAGACCTCTTTTTAATTTTCCTTTATACTTCAAAACAGTAAAGCAATATATCCAAAGCAATATCAAAACAATGCACAAGATCATCCACAAAGTGACACCAATTTTAACGTGGTTCATCCACAAAAATTTTCTCTAAAAGTTATCTCAAAGTTCTTTGGGAAACCTTCCCAATTACAATGTTTATGAGCCTCGGATCAAAGGAGATACCTTCCCCCAATCTGAATTTATGAGCCTCTGCTCAAAGGAGATACCTTCCCCTACCTCTGCTCTGGCTGGTGATCCTCTAGAAGACCTCTGCCTCCGCTACCCTTAGCAAATGGAACTCTATCCACAGAAGACACCTGTCTTCCCTGCTCTGGCTGGAGACCTCTGTCCTCAACTCTATCACCTCTAAAGCTGGTCCTCGAATCTGCACTAAACACAGTCCTTCGGTCTAGCACAAATCTGTCCTCAGGTTCTTCTCATAGAACCAATGCACCTCTGTCCTCAAGTTATCTGATAGAACTATCAAACTCAGCTTCACAAGTCCTCTGCTAGGACCTGTCCAAATCTGCTCACAAGTCCCCAACGAAACCTGTCCAAAACCTGCTCACAAGTTCATCAAGAAAAACTTGCTTGGCATGAACCCACAAAGAGAATGGTTAGAGACCCAATGTGATTCATCAACCTCATAGAAGCATAAAGAGAATTGTTAGAGACTCAATATGTTCTATACTTAACTCCCAATCTCAATCTCAACTCAATCTCAAATCTCATAAGAATAAGATAGATGTAATATGCTTTTCTCAAGAACATGAAACACAACCCAACAATTGCCAACCAAGAAATATCTCATATAACAATGATACTCATGTTCTTTCCAACAACCAATATCTTTTCTCAACCAATTAGGGCTTCAACAACAATGCTCAAAGACAAGGTTTAACCAACATCATTCAACTCAACATTAACCTTGAAGCATTCAACCAATCATCACAAGAAAAGGAAACAAGTAGAAATCCTTTTCCCTCCAAAGATATTTGAACAAAACAACCACCCTCACAATATCACCAAATGCAAAGAATAACTTGTTCAAATCAACTCAATGGAGTAAGCCCAATATCATGAATCAAGTAAAAGCAATAACTTGATCAAACAACCTCTATGGAAGCAACTCAACCATCAGCCTCAAAACAACCAACCAAGGGTTTCACCAACTCAAAGCAAGTAGCAAGACTTACAAACATAAACCCTAGTGCAAAATGCTTCCACCACAAACCAGAATTATGCATTCACCAAAACTCTCATCAATGATAACAATGCATAAGTAGTCTTCAACAAATCAGAAAATAGGATTTACACCCAACCAAAGGAAACCTTGTTGAATACCTTTTCACTCCAATCTTATTTCAGGAAAACATACACCAATCATACTCATAAGAAGAATGTGCCCATACCTTTTTGCTTGATGAAGGGTAGATAATTCAACCATGAATAATTCTTTTCCAATCTCAAAAGGTTAGATGAAAATACAAAACAAATAACAACTCACACATACACCTTATCACTCCATAAAAACTATTACCCATATTTTCAACACAAATATTTAAATTAACTTGCTAGTCCTTATATCTCCTAAATACCTCAATATCTTTTTAATTAATCAAAAATATTTAAATCAAAGTGTCTACCCCTTATATCTTCCTAACACAACCATATGATTAATTAAATATCAAAACTTTATTCGATCCCTTATAACTCCTTTATTTCACTTAATCTCTTAACAAAACAAAAACAATAATGTTACCTTGCCAACCTCGACTGCTTTCCTCAGGTCAGAGCTTTCCAACCAAAAGGACGTACCCAGCGGGATTTGACCCGCAGACCACTCCTGCCAGCCGTCTCGACTGCCTCTGTCACCCTTGCCATGGTGTCCACCCTGGCAACAACCTTGGCTCCCCAACAGGCCACGTGTATGATAGTCGATGCGACGATAGCTTGCAGGAGTAGCCTCAGGCCCGCCTTATTCAGAATCCATGTCTGACTCACTCCACCGCTCTGGGTTGCGCTGTGATTCGATCCAACGATCTATCGCAGCCGAAAACCTTAGCACCTACTGCCTCATGCATTACAAACAATTGTTCATCCCCGCAATGCTTCGTTGGTCCTTCACTTTCGAGCGTCACATGGGCTAATCACCCATTAAGCCTAATGAAGCACGTGCTTCGACTTCCTTCTCACACCGGTGCTAAGACCTCGAAATTCGAACCTTGGAAATCTATGTGCTATTTCTATTTCTGTTGCGTGTTTTTGATTTCCACGTAGCTTCATCAATGGGCTCTCACTGTTCACTCACTGGCTCCATTTTACTTTGCTTCATATCACCTGACTTCCTCCTTCGCTGGCACAGGGGTTTCGACGAAATCGAAAATGCACGAGGATAATATCAAATTCTTCGCTCAACATTAATGAAATTATTTTGCCTTGATTTATATGCACTATGATGCATTGATTAACACGTCGGCACTTTTAATTTTAATTTAAAATTTTAATTTAAATTTTAAATAAATAAAATTTAAACTAAATATTTAAAATTAAATATCTTCATCACCGGGGCACCTTTTTCAACGAAACGAAGAGCCAACTTAGGTTTTAAGAAAAACCCATTTCAAATCTGTTGTCCATGGTTTTAAATAAAACCTTTTATTTTGTCTGCCTTGGTTTTCACAAAAACCCTTCCTAGAACTTAGATTCCTTCAAAAGCTTCTTGACATCAATGACAACATCAACACTTGAGCAAAGGCAATGTACCCAAGGTACCCAAAATTGCCAACAAGATACTCAAGGATAATATTTTTCAAACACAAACCTAAATAAAGAAAAAACTACATTCTTATAGATGAAACAAATAGCTTGACCTAGGGAATATGATTTTTTTGAATCTCTAGCTATAAAAACAAACATCTTCCAAAGAAAATACTAAATAAAACCTGACCCTAAAATTTTATGGACCATGCAAAGTGGTTTGTGAAATTGAAGAGATGGAATACTAATCAAAACTTCCATATACAACCAAAATGCATCCTATTTTCCTTGTTTCTTGTCTTAAATGATTTTTAGGTAGACAACACAATCCCAACTAGAGCTTTAAAGCTAGAAGAAAAATATTGAATGGAGATTGAAATCAAAATGATATTGCAAATGTAAGAGAAAAGGTTAATAGATAAAAATATTTTGTCCTATCAATATTTGAAAATAATGTGATATATGTGGTATTCATTGCACTTATTATGTCTTTCTTTCCTAGATTCTTATATTATAGCCAACATTTGTCAAAATTTTAGAAAAACAATTGTAGAAAATCTACCAAGACTAGGAAAGTTGTTGAGTTTATAAAGAGAAAATTGCATCTTATATCTCTTCCATTCAAATATTTCTTAGTAATGTTTCAATCATCCTCTACATAAATGATAAAATTGTTTTATAAAATCTCACCTTAATCCTTCTTATCCTATCCAAATCTTAATAGAATATCTTTTAATTGAATTATTCCTTCATCGTCTCATTTTTTCATTAATATAGTTTCCATATGGAGTTGAATTGTTTTTGTTGACCAAAAGAACAAATATGCTTTGGTAATAGCATGGAAAATTTTTATTTTTATATCATCTTTCCAATATGACAATTTATTTTATAATATGTTATGATAATCAACATTTAATTATTTTTATGCACATAAGTATGTGTCTTATTTTGTTGATTCCCACTATCTCTTATAAGTTCTTATTTTCATATTTAATTTCCTTCATTTTTTTAAATATATTATCAAAGGATTTGGTATTCTAGAACTTCATTTGCCCAATTATATACTTTGTTTTTGAACAATCCTCTACATTCACAATCCTTCAAAATTTGCTTTATCCTACCATATCATAACATTTGGGAGGAATCAAGGGCTTGGATCCATATAAAAATGAAATAATTTTGCATAGTTATTATTGAAAATATAATATTTTAATATATTTAGTTTATGATTTTATCCTAGATGCAATAAAATATCTAAGGAGCCTTTGGACTTTGTTTGTAACCAACTATTTGGTAGTAAAAACTTATATAATGTTTTTGTCACATAAGATCCTCCTATACATGTATTTTTCAACATGTACATTGAAAACTCAAAGTAATATCATAACCAAGGTTATTCGTATTGATATGGGAAGTATAGTTATATATTTATCTATATAGCTGGGCATACCGCCCTTCTTTTCCAAAAGAGATAACTATGTGGAAGTCCCCTCTAAGAATTCAAAGCTCTCAATTATGAATTATTATTTAATTTGACATGAATATGCTTAGGTCCTCCTAAAATTTATCTTAAAGAGTAACTACATTTGAAGCATATATTTTTATGATCTTGTTTTTTATATTTCCTTCTTTATTACTATAAACACTATCTAATTGTAATTGTCCGTCTGGTTTTCAATTGTTCCAAGTAGTTGTAATACCTACCAAATATCCCATGGCAAAATTTTCTAAATAATATCCTATATCCAAATATTTTTGAATGCATTCTTACATTCCTCACTACCTATATTTATTACCTATATCAGAAAGATTCAATAATATAACACATTAATTATTTTATAAAATTTTTGAAGTCCTAGTCATACCTCATTTTTTTATACACTTTTTTTATTATATTTTCTATTATTATCTACGGGCTTAACCCCACCTATAAAGTTATGATATTTGTTTATGTATTTTTATATTTATTTCTTGATGGCTTCCCTTTTCTCTTTGATCATGCTTTAGGTAACTTCCTAGCTTTCCTTCATTTCCACTAATGTTCTTATCCTCTCAATGTCTTCTATTGTCTAGATTGTTCACAATTTGATATTTCATTTATAGGTTTATGCTTTCCTAAAAAGGCTAAAATGAAAGGAAAACCCTCCAAACTAATTTTCTTCTTGTGATACTTTAGAAACCCTAAATTACAAGGGACAACCTCCATTTTTATCATCTTTTTTTACTTCCTTGAAAATGCTAAAGTGCAAGGAAGAAATTCCATATTACATTAAATTTTTATTATAAGGAGATAATTTTTCACTATTTGAAGAAAATGGAGATGATTTACCTTGTTCAAGCTTAACCTTTTCTACCTTTTTTTCTTAGAAATTTGACTCTTAGTCTTCCTTCATAGCCATTATTGTTTCTAAATTTGAACTCACACATTACAATTGCTCATTCTATGCATATTGTTTAGATTCTTATAATGTTTACTCTAAAATATTTACAAATGCCTTTGCCATCTGATGAGTCAAAGGAGCTTTATTTACTAATTGTTTAGAATGAAAAAAAACCTAATTTGAGTCATATTCTATTACATTTTAATCCACTTGATTTGATTTTAGGTTTGTCCCATGACCAAAACCTTTTATATTTTTCTTGACTATATTTCCATATGTATAGCCTCATGGAATATGTGACAACAAAATGCATTGTTTACATAGTCCACTCGTTAAACCCATTTTATTTATTTATATTATTCATAATGAATTTTGTAAAAGGTCTTGAATTTTTTATGGAAAATCATATTTCAATATACATAACTAGATTTCATTGTGAAGAATATAATGCATCCTAGATGAATTCCCATACAATATTTGTTGGCTTTTAAGCCTTACTACCATAGAATATCATAGGTCCCAATATAAAGAAGCCACAATATTAAAGGTCTAAATATTAATATTGAAGAGTAGAATAATATAAATGAGCAATCAAATGTATATCTAGGCCAATATAATAATGAAAAAATATGAATGTAAATGACCAAAATTATTCATGTACTATGTATGAAAAATACTTACAATATGTTTTGCTCAAAAAACTATATACAAGCTTTATTCACTTTTCTATATCTTCCTTTTTATAATTAGATACCTTTTCATGGAGATTTGTATCCATAATATAGCCATAGTAATGTGAATCTTCAAGTTATTGACTATTGCTATCCATATGACAACTCTCAGGACCTTTGGCTTATCATCTTGCCAATTGTATACTAGACTCTTAACTTTCTTCTTACATGCATACTTGACTCTATGACACTTGCACACTTCTACATGACTCTGAATCTCCTACATGCACTCCTTATACAAGACACTTGTGCACATCCTCTTTTTATATTTTTGCACACTTACATATATGACACTTGTGCACATTCTCTCAATACACTCTCTAACTTATATGACATAGATTTCCTACATATTGCACTCTCACATGACACTTGTGCATTTATTGCACATTGACACTTACATAAAAGAGAAAATATAAATCACTCATCTAAACTAAAGACTCAACCCTAATATATTACATATTTATATTTGTACCATGAAGATACCATGGGGGTACATTTGCATGTGCCAAATAATGTAATATTCCTCAATAGTATTGTCAATGCCTTTAAAAACCTCATTGTTAGTAACTTTATATGGAAGTTCAACCAATCTTACATACATTGGAATATTTTTAAGAGTTTCTATTTTTTTTATATATTCACTCTATGATCTTAAACGTGAAGAACACAAACTTATACTGAGAGGAGGGGTGAACAGTATAAGATAAAACTTTTCATTTTATTTCCAAATAAATAACTTTAAATATCATAAATTGCAATAATAAAACAATGCACAAATCACCACGCACATAACAGACATAGATTTAACATGGTTCACCGAATATGAGCTACATCCACAGAGAAATATTACTTATAAATTTCTCAAAACATTTTGTGGGCTTCAACCCACAAGAGACACCAATCCTCTATTACAATTTTTGTGGACACCAATCCACAAGATATACCAATCCCCTATCAAGTTCATGGATACCTATCTACATGATACACCAATCTCCCTATCCACATGAGACACCAATCCCCTATTCTCTGGTTTTGTGGACACCACTCTACAGGAGACACCAATACCCTCTACCCTAGTTTTGTGGACATCACTCCATAGGAGACACCAATCCCTTCTACTCTGGTTTTGTGGACACCACTCCACAAGAGACACCAACCCCCTCTACTCTGGTTTTGTGGACACCACTCCACAGGAGACACCAATCACCTTTGCTCTGGTTTTGTGGACACCACTCCACAAGAGATACCAATACCCTATGCTCTGGTTTTGTGGACACCACTCCATAAGAGACACTAATCCC
Source organism: Wollemia nobilis (assembly GCA_028583015.1). Taxonomy (NCBI): domain Eukaryota; kingdom Viridiplantae; phylum Streptophyta; class Pinopsida; order Araucariales; family Araucariaceae; genus Wollemia; species Wollemia nobilis. The sequence continues at coordinate 2,338,679 of JAQPPZ010000523.1, read as the reverse complement.
CTCTACTATGGTTTTGTGTACACCACTCCATAAGAGACACCAATATCCTTTGCTCTGGTTTTGTATACACCACTCCATAAGAGACACCAATATCCTTTGCTCTGGTTTTGTGGACACCACTCCATAAGAGATACCAATCAACTCTGCTCTGGTTTTGTGAACACCACTCCATAAGAGATACCAATCTCCTCTACTTTGGTTTTGTGGACACCAATCCATAGGATACACCAATCCCCTCTGCTTTGGTTTTGTGGACACCACTCCATAGGAGACACCAATCCCCTCTGCTCTAGTTTTATGGACACCACTCCACAAGAGACACCAATCCCCTCTACTCTGGTTTTGTGGACACCACTCCACAGGAGACACCAAACCCCTATACTCTGGTTTTGTGGACACCAATCCACAGGAGACACCAATCCCATTTCTCAAGCACCTGCTCAATTTTATTCTAAAACCTACTCACAAATCTTGCTCACAACTCCTCTAAAATCAGCTCCATAACCTGCTCATAAATCCTGCTCACATTTACTCCAAAACCTGCTCAAACCTGCTCACAAAACCTTGCTCAAATATGCTCTAGATACTGCTCAAATCTGATCCAAACAATGCTCATATATTCCCAAATATTGTATATAAAATAATGCTCATCTATTCCCAAATATTGCATAATGATGTCATCAAGTTCTTCACCTATTCTTCAATGTACTTTCTTCAGCTACAACAAATTAGACATATTCTAACCAGAATTATTTTATATTTATGAACCTATAGAGGATGATATATTGGTGTTGGAAGCTTCAAATGGCAAATCTATTTTTCACATGCTTTGTCACTTCTATTTTTATCACAAATACATAGTTCTAGTCTAGCATTGGATAATTGACCTTCACTTCTTCTTTAAGATGACTGAATTATCCTTTTTGTCACTTGAATGCTTAGGTGAAGTTATGCACTAATCTTCATACTCTATCTTTGATTTTTCCAAAATTCCAATGACCATTCAATAGATGAAAACATACAAAATAAAAGATTATAATATCTTCACAACAATGTCATCAATTTCAACTATCAACTTTGACATATAATTCCCCTTTTGCTTCTCTATTTCAAATCAAAACACTTCCATTATCCCTTATTACTTCCTTTGTAAATCCATACAGGAAAAAATTATTTTGAAATACAAAATATCTTCTTATGCCTCCCACTATAAAGTCAACAATTATAATTACTCCACAAAATAAAATTATCTTGTTGTTACCTCTTTGGCTGCCAACATAAAAAATGAAACCTCTTCCTTTGAAATATTTATTCCCACCCTTTACAAAAGAAATCATGCATGAGACTTGAACCTGGGTCTATCAACTCCAAACCTTACCAACGCAAATCAAACCGCCCCGGATACACTATCCATTGAGAAAAGTATTCCACACCCTGCGCTTTGAAGTGGATTCATCAAGCAAAGCTCTTTAACTGTGTTGCCCTTTCTGTATTTCCAAATCAATATTTTGCATAATGTTCAATTTCGATGCCCAGTAGCAAATAAATCATGCCTCAAAATTCTAGTCAGCTCTTCCAATCAACAATTTGAATCTTTATTCTCCTTGTGCATCACTGCAATTCATGGTGGCTCTATATTCAACTTTATTCATCTGTCAAGTGAAATCCGACTTGCAATCATCTTGCGCTTGCATTAATGAACTCAACCCTAGGAACTATCCTTTAGCTTATCTCCCCATTACATTCTTCCATTGGTCCAATATTAAAACTTTCAACGCATTCCCACTACCTTTCTTTATCTATATTGTTGTGTCTGAGTCTGCATACTTGTTGTGTCCTCACTATATTTATAATGCCTTCGACATCCAAAGGAGTTTACTCTAATCTGCACATTGTCATCATCTTTGTCAAAGATATTCAAATGAATCACATTTTATACCTGGGTGTTATGATCTTCTATATCCGTAGTGCTTCTTCTCCTTTATATATGTGCAACCTCGATGACTTAACTTTGCTTTCACATTCCAAATTTTATTCCACGTTCTTCATAGCCTTGATAGCTTCGATGTCTCTACTCTGCTCTATCACAAACAATGAAGGATTCTCATGAATAGTGATTGCAAACATCAAATGAATCTCACAAATGATGGTAGTGAAACAACGATTGCGAATGACAAAGAACTCTCTCGAACAATGAAAACAGACTGTAATTACGAACACCAATGAAATATTACGAAAAGGGACGAAGAACTTCTACACCCGATGAAAATAGACTCTCACTAACAACAACGAAAGACTCTCACAATGACAATGAAAGACTCTCACAAATAGCGATGAATGACGAAGAGATTTCACATCGTAAGCTACTTTTCAATGGGCTTCGATCTATTATTTATACTCTCTTTCATGTGGCACCTTAAGAGGTCGACCCACATTGCCAACCTTCCACTTCATATAAAATATTTAAATCGATGATTTAAATATTTAAACTTTTATATCTTAACTATTACTTTAATATTTAATTTAAATATTAAAGTATACCCCACTCTCATATTTAAATATTAAATTTAAATATTAAATCTCACACTTTGTCTTGCATACCTTTGAAGATATATTTGTCTTGCATAGTTTACTCCAACACATCATGATTTTCTATCAACCAAAACAACCTTTGACATCAATGACAACTCAATTATTCTAACAATATCCCCCTTTGTCATTGATGGCAACCCTGCAAAGAAAACTATCTTCTTCTCAAGCTGCTCCCCCTTACTGTAATTCTCCCCCTTTGACATCAATGGCAAAGGGCTCCTTGGGGCTAAAAATAAAACACTTAACACAACCCCCTTACCACCTCCTTTTCTTGAGGTGATCAATTTTGAGATGGGAGTAAAATTATTCCCAACTTACAATGCTCTTCTTATTTTTCATTTTTCTTTTTTTAAACTTTTGAGATCATACCCTTTTGACCATTCTCTCTTTTGCTTGACTTTAGAAATTCAGGGAACATTGTTCTACACCATCTAGCTGTATGCCCAAAATTGTTGCAATTGTAACAAATGATTTTGTAGTCCATGAAAGGTGTAAATGAAGTGAATTTCCTCTTGGTGAAGCCATAATCATTCTTATTATGAACCCTACAATGTATGGCTTTGTAGACACCAAATCCTAGCCATTCATCCTCCATATTAGCCTTATTGCCATTTCCACCATAAAAATCTAGCCAATTTGTCCATCATTCCTATTTTCCTGCCATTTTCGATCATTATTCACATTTATTTATATTTATTTATTTTATATATATTTAAATATAATATTTTATATTATATTTTAATATATATTTAATAAATATGTATTTATTTAAGTGAATTAATCCTAGCCATCCAATTCCATTTAATCTCGATCATCCATTTACATCAATCCATGCCACACCCTAGATTTATTATCTACCCTTAGATGTGCTTTAATATCAGCCACATGATTAGTGTCATTGAAACCCTAGCATGCCCTAGGTTAGATTATAAATAAGAGTCATTTGATGGCTCAACCTTTAGATTTTTTATGCCTAATTCCCAAATCCTGATTTCCTTGAAGTTTCCTAAGTGCTTGAGTTCCTGATTACCCTAATCTTGCGAGCTCCTTGAGTGTTTAAAACCCTTAAGTGCCCTAGGTCACCTCGCACTGCTTCTACCATCATTCTTGCTTGTTGTAACTCCCCATCACCATTGCTATCCTTTAGCCCTCGTAGGATATGCTTCTGTAAAAACCTTCCTCTCATCCCCAGGTGCCCACGAGCGCTTCCTGCAGTAGCTAGGTTCTCGCAGTTATTTTATGCTATCATCCCTAAATATCCCCTAGCCTCCAGGTGATGCTAGGGTATCGCTGCACCAGTAACCTGCTTCAGAAATCATGCATCAGAAGGTAGTAAAACAGATCAATCCTTTATTTATTTATTTTATGCATGTGCTTCTATTTCTATTCACTTTATTTACAATATTTAGTTAGGGTTTACCATTGCTTATAGAGGGCCTCATACTGTGGAGCCCTCACATATACTACTAACTATTATGTTGTGTCTTTGTGTGTAGATATGGAGTACTACATCAATACCTGGAGTGGCCCAGCCTTGGATACCGAAAAGCCCACTCAACCTTGTTGGGATCAAGACGCGCTTGAAGACACCATGACCTTGCTTCTTAGGGTTTTGGAGAACCCTAACTTGTTATAATATTGTATCAAAAGGATTCAAGGATCCAAGATTGTAAACAATGGAGTTTCTAGGCTCACCCCATCAATAAAGATTTTATTATATTGTGCAATATTGTGTTTACCTTACATTTTATTTTGTTCAAAGCATTGTCTGTATGTTGCGTTTTGCATCTTTCAAGCTTTATGACCAAAATGGTTACATGAGAAACAATAACCATGGAAGGAGTAGTGAAATATGTTTGATATCCTTGGAGGATATTATCGTATGGTTCTCTCATTACTTTTTCTACGATGGTCCATGTTCCTTTATGGTGTATGGTTTTCATACTCCTTGATGCTTCCACTTCTACACACATCAAAATAGGTCTTAGATCCCTCTTCAATAATTTTATTTGAGGCCTCTTTTCATTTTGAGCTTGACTCTTCCTTTTTTTTCTCTTGATCTTCTTAAAAAACAAGTCCAGTCTTCATAAATGGAGATCCATGTGCTTTGATAATATCATCCAATATTTATGTGCTTTTCTCAAACCTCATATTTTGTTGTAACTTATCCTTAGATTTTTCCACTTCCATCCTTAGAGAGACAACTTCATGTTGCAGTTTTTCACATTCCAACTCCTTTGCATTTAACTACTCAGCCATCCCTTCTTCAATTTTCCTTGCCTCTTCAACATTTACTTTTAAGTTGGTGAGATCTTGTAGAAGCTTTGCCTTTATTTTCTCATCCTCTTGTACTTGAGCCTTCAATCTTGAGTTCTTCTTTCTAACCCTCTTCAACTCTTCAAGAGCAACAATAATTTCCTCTTCTATCTCAACTGTGGCTTCCTCTTCATCTTCTAAATATTTATCTTCTTCTTGGTCTTCAAAAACAGGATCATCTTATTTCTCTTCTATGGCTAGGAATAATATTTCTTCTCTTTCACTATAGGATAGGCTTTCATCATTATTGCTGGAGGAATTGCTTGCTTCCTCAACATAAAAACTTTTCTTGTATCTTTGAAAGATCTTCTTCTCATACCTATTTTGACCATACCTATTTTTATTTTTATGATAAGATCTTCTTTATTTCTTTTTCTCATATTCCCTTTATTCTTCACTACTACTACTTCTATCTTGTGGAAAATTAGATGCATAATGACCAAAGTTACCACAATTAAAATATTTCATAGACTACATACCTTTGTGTTTTCTTGGACCCTTCTTAGTCCTTCGTACGAAGTTAGATTCTTCTTCACTACTTGATTCTTCACTTGATTTTGGTTCCTTATTCTTTGTCTTCTTTGAAGCTTTGAATACTGCCTCTCATTTGGATGTTTGATATTTTTTGTCCTCATATCATAGGCTGTGAGAATTCCATGTAACTTGTCCATGCTCAAAGTTTTGAGATCCTTCATTTCTTAAATTGTTGAAACCTTTGCATCAAACATCATGGGAAGTGACCTCAAGATTTTTTGAACAATCTTAGAGTCTTCAATACTTTCTTCAAGTCCACTAATGGTGTTGACAATCTCATCAACATGAAGCAGATACCTAGTAATATCTTCCTCATATTTCATCTTCAAGTCGTCAAACTTCCTCCTATGGTTTTGAAGTTTTGCCATCTTAACCTTGTCGTCTCCTTTATATGTTCTCTGTAACTTGTCCCATATTTCTTTTATCTTTATCCTTATGCTCCAGAAAGTATAGTTAGTCCCATAAAAAAATAGAGCCATTTGTGTTCTTATAAGATCTTCCTTCAAGATGTTAGGCTTTCACGAAGGAACCCGCTCTGATACCAATTGAAGAACACAAGCTTATACTGAGAGGGAGGGTGAACAATATAAGATAAAACTTTTATTTTTCTTTCCAAAGAAATAACTTCAAATATCATCAATTACAATAATGAAATAATGCACAAATCACCACACACATAAGAGACACAAATTTAATGTGGTTCACCCAATATGGGCTACATACACGGAGAAATATTGCTTATAAATTTCTCAATAAATTTCATGGGCTCCAACCCACATGAGACACCAATCCCCTATTACAATGTTTGTGGACACCAATCCATAGGAGATACCAATCCCCTCTCAAGTTTGTGGACACCTATCCATAGGAGACACCAACCCCATCTACTCTGGTTCATGGACACCACTCCACAGGAGACACCAATCCCCTCTACTCCTATTTTGTGGACACCACTCCACAAGAGATACCAATTCTCTCTGATCTTGTTTTGTGGACACCACTCCATAGGAGACACCAATCCCCTCTACTTTGGTTTTGTGGACACCACTCTACAAGAGACACCAATACCCTTATGCTCAAGATTTGTGGACACCACTCCATAGGAGATACCAATATCCTTTGATCTAGTTTTGTGGAGACCACTCCACAGGAGACACAAATCCCGTCTACTCTGGATTTGTGGACACCACTCCACAGGAGACACCAATCTCCTCTGCTCTAGTTTTGTGGAAACCACTCCATAGGAGACACCAATCCCCTTTGCTATGGTTTTGTAGACACCATTATACATGAGACACCAATCCCATCTACTCTGGTTTTATAGATATTACTCCACATGAGACACCAATCCCCTCTACTCTGGTTTTGTGGACATTATTCCATAGGAGACACCAATCCCCTTTGCTCTAGTTTTGTGGATACCACTCCATAGGAGACACTAATCCCCTTTCTCAAGCACCTACTTAGTTTTGTTACAAAACTTGCTCACAAATCCATCTTGTAAATCTACTCAAATCATCTCCATAACATACTCATAAATCCCGCTCACATCTGCTCCAAAACCTGCTCAAACCTGCTCATAAAACCCTACTCAAATCTGCTCTAGATACTGCTTAAAACTGATCTAAACAATGCTCATTTGTTCCCAAATATTGTATACAAAATAATGCTTATCTATTCCCAACTCTTGCATAATGATGTCATCAAGTTATTCACATATTCTTCAATGTGCTTTCCTCAGCTAAAGCAATTCAGACATATTCTACCCAAAATTATTTTATCTTTATGAACATATAGAGGATGATATACTGGTGTTGGAAGCTTCAAATGGCCAATCTATTTTTCACATGCTTTGTCACTTCTATTTTTCTCACAAAGATATAGTTCTAGTCTAGCATTGGATAAATGACCTTTACTTATTTTAGATGGCTGAATTGTCCTTTTTGTCACTTGAATGCTTAGGTGAAGTTATGCACTAATCTTCACACTCTATCTTTGCTTTTTCCAAAACTTCAATGACCATGCAATAGATGAAAACATACAAAACAAAAGCTTCCAATATCTTCACAACAATGTCATCAATTTCAACTATCAACTTTGACATATAATTCCCTTTTTGCTTCTCTATTTCAAATGAAAACACTTTCATTATCCCTTATTACTTCCATGAAAAGCTTATTTTGAAATACAAAAAAATTTCTTATGCTTCCCACTATAAAGTCAACAATTATAATTACTCCACAAAAGAAAATTATCTTGTTGTTACCTCTTTGGTTGCCAACGTCAAAAATGAAATCTCTTCCTTTGAAATATTTATTGCCACCCTTTACAAACGAAATCATGCTTGAGACTCGAACCTGGGTCTCTCAACTCCAAACCTTACCAACGCAAAGCAAACCACCCCGGATACACTATCCGTTGAGAAAAGTATTCCACACCCTACGCTTTGAAGTGGATTCATCAAGCAAATCTCTTTAACCATGCTTCCCTTTCTATCTTCCAAGATCAAAATTTTGCGTAGTGTTCAATTTCAATGCCCATCAAAAAATAAATCGTGCCTCAAAATTATAGTCATCTCTTCCAATCAACAATCTGAATATTTATTTTTCCTTTGCGTCAGCAATTCACGGTGGCTCTATCTTCAACTTTGTTCATCTGTTAGGTGAAATCCAGCTTGCAATCTTCTTGCACTTGCATTGATGCACTCAACCCTAACAATTGTCCTTTAGCTTATCTCCCCATTGCATTCTTCCATTGGTCCAATATTAAAACTTTCAATGCATTCCCACTATATTTCTTTCTCTATATTGTTGTGCTTGAGTCTACGCACTTGTTGTGTCCTCACTGTCTTTCTAATGCCTCCGATGTCCAAAGGAGTTTACTCTAATTTGCGCATTGTCATCAAGTTTATTAAAAGATATTCAAATGAACCACATTTTATACCTGGATGTTATGATCTTCTATATCCATAGTGATTCTTCTTATTTATATTTGTGCAACCTCGGTGACTTAACTTTGCTTTCACATTCCAAATTTTATTCCATGTTCTTCATAGCCTCAGTAACTTCAACATCTCTACTCTACTTTATCGTAAACTATGAAGGATTCTCATGAATTGCCATTGCAAAAATCAAATGACTCTCATGAATGACAGTAGTGAAATAGTGATTGCGAATGGTAAAGAACTCTCTCGAATGGTAGAAACAAACTACAATTGTGAACACCAATGAACTCTTACGAACGGGGGTGAAGAACTTCTACACCCGACGACAAAGGACTCTCACTAAAAATAGCGAAAGACTCTCACAATGGCAACGAAAGACTCACGAATAGCGGTGAACGACGAAGATATTTCACATTGTTAAGCTACTTTTTAATGGGATTCGTTCTATTATTTATACTCTCTTTCATGTGGCACCTTAAGAGGTCGGCCCACACTTTCAACCTTCCACTTCATATAAAATATTTAAATCTTTGATTTAAATATTTAAACTTTTATATCTTAACTATTACTTTAATATTTAATTTAAATATTAAAGTATATCCCACTCTAATATTTAAATATTAAAGCTCACACTTTGTCTTGCATACCTTTGAAGATATATTTGTCTTGCATAGTTTACTCCAACACATCATGATTTGCTATCAACCAAAACAACCTTTGACATCAATGACAACTCAATTATTCCAACAAAACGTAAGTTGTCCTATCCATAAACCATGTGTTACAACTTATTACTTTGTCATCTAAACTAGAGAAGATGATGAGAGAAAAAATCTTTCAAAAATAAATTCGATGCAAAATGTAAGTGTTGTCCCCTCTTCCTCTAAATCTACTATAAATATTTAGAAACATAAACAAAATCAACTGAACTTACACTTAAGTAATTACGCTTAAGAACCAATATACCATGCTTAATCAATTAGATGAATTGGTCGTTCCCTAGATGACGACTTATAGATTTGCTCTTTTATTCTTGATTGACAAAAATAATAAAAGGGAATCCTTACTTCCACCCATGGGTTCCATAAATGACTTTAATTTATTGTTATATAACTTTTCCTTATGAGGCTCCATTGTTTTCAATTTATCCTAAGACTTGGCACATGAATTTTGAATATGAGGCTTATTCCTCACTTGCACTCACTTCTAAATGTGAAGGTTCACTCATGAGACTAAAGCCTTGAATTATGAGATGAAACTTTTCACTCTTCATCCATAATTTAGAAACACTAAAATAAACCTATCAAAAGTCAATGTATATATATATATATATATATATATATATATATATATATATATATAAATATAGTACATAACCCCAATGCCCTTTGGGTCAATAATCTCCATGCTAAATATGCTGAGAAGAAAATTCCTGAAGACCTTGTTCGCTATCAATTGCCTACCAAAGGTTCTCCCATTTTAGCGGTTCTTAAGACTGGTGAGGATTTGATTAAGAAAAAGTTATTTTGGATCATTCATAATGGTTAGCAGGTAAATTTTTGGACAGATTATTGGGATGGTCACCAGCCTTTGATAACACAAAATTAGATATTAAAACAATTATATAATATATTTGTTAAATGAACAAACATAAATATAATTTTAAATTTTATTATAATAAATAATAGATAATTATGATATCCCTACTTCTTTGTTAAACTGTAATAATAACCTAAAGAAACTTGCACTAACTAATAATATATTTATAATATAAATTGAAATTTCATTATTATCGTCCCCTCTAAAGAAACATTATTATCACTAAAATTTCATACAATATTAATGGGTTTGAGATAAACAATGCAAAGCAAGCAATGAGAAGCAAGGAGTTTCACACAATAACGTCAAATTTTGGATGAGACAGTCTTTCTCAGGAAGCCATCCATTCCATGGAAATGCAAAAATCTCCTTTTATGTTCATTCGTTTAGACTTATCCAAAGCTTATGACAGAGTGGATTGGCACTTCCTTATCAAAGTTTTGAGGCAATTTGGTTTCTCTCAAGATTGGATGGGCTGGATTATGGGTTGTATCTCTTCAGTATCCTACTTAGTTCTTATCAATGGCAGACCTTCACAACTGTTCCTAGCTTCTAGAGGCATTAGGCAAGGTGACCCACTCTCCCATTATTTATTCATCATTCTTGCTTAATGCTTGGGTAGGACTATAACCAAAAATAGAGACAAGAAAACCCTTGAGGGAGTTACCATTGCTCATGGAGCTAGGCCTATCTCTCATATTCAATTTTTTGATGATTCTACTATGTTAGGTAAATCTGCAATTAAGGAAGCTTCTAAAATTAAGCAAACCATTAGCTATTTTTCTAAGGCTACTAGGCAATTGATAAATAAAAACAAGTCTAAAGTCATTTTATCACACTACTCTACCAAACAGGAATCCATGGTCTTGGATAAATTAAGATATAAGAAGACCTCCCTTTCGATCACTTATTTAGGCATCCTTATCAATACTCAAATACAAAAAAATAAAGACTAGAATTGGTTGTTGGATAAAGTTAAGAAGATAATTGAAAAGTGGACCAATAGGTGGATTTCTTTTGGGGGTAGAATTACCTTGGTAAAGTCTGTCCTTCAAGCTATACCTATTTATGTTTCTACCGTGTTGAATATCCCAAAGGTTTTTCTTCGAGAATTGGATCAAATTAATCATCGGTTCTTCTAGAGTGGTACTAAGGAGAAAAGAAAATGGGCCTTGGTGAAAGGAGACACTTTATATCTTCCTATTAATAACAACAAAGCTTTAGTTTCTGGATTATATTGGAGGGTTTTACATAACCCCAATGCCCTTTGGGTCAATAATCTCCATGCTAAATATGCTGAGAAGAAAAGTCCTGAATACCTTGTTCGCTATCAATTGCCTACCAAAGGTTCTCCCATTTTAGCAGTTCTTAATACTGGTGAGGATTTGATTAAGAAAAAGTTATTTTGGATCATTCATAATGGTTAGTAGGTAAATTTTTGGACAAATTATTGGGATGGTCACCAGCATTTGATAACTCAATTTCCTGATTGGAGGCCTTGGATGGAGGAACTTCACCGAGCTAATTGGATAAAGGTGGCTAATTATAGTAGAAAATATCAACCATCTTTTTATTGAGTGTACTTTAGCCTCTGAGCTATGGAGGAGAATGGCAACTTTACTTGGATTACAGTGGTCCAATTTTTTTACTTTTGAATAGCTTTGGAGGGATTGGCCTAATCAAGAGGGTGTTGATCATTTTATTAGGCGAGTTAGTTTGGATGGGTTCTACCATTCTTCTTTGGAATATTTGGAATGAAAGGAACAACCAAATTTTTAATCAAGATAGGAAGGATATTCACTATATTTGGCAAAAGACCATAGCCAACTTAGTTGAATCAGTCCATCAACTCCTTAATCACCCCCAAAACTCCCACCAAAGATGGGATCAAGTGATGCAAATATTGAAGATTAAACCTTCTAAGGGCAACCAAATTAAAGGGAATGTGAGTATTAGTAAGATGGATAGGACTAGAAATTGGCAACCTCCTCCTAAGGATTTTGGAAAAGTCAATACTGATGGAGCCTCTAGAGGGAACCCTAGAAAATCCAGTGTGGGAGGAATTGGTAGACTTTCAGATGGCTCCTTGGTTTTTACTTTTGCAGAGAATTTGGGTATTCTTTCCAATAACCTTGCTGAGGGGTATGGTATCCTTAGAGGCCTTCAAGAGGCTACTAAGGTTGGATGGGAAAAGGTGTTAGTTGAGTCTGACTCTCAACTTATGATTAATCTCTTGAAGACTCCTAAGAATCATAAGGTGGATTGGAGAATAAAAAGAATTATTGAGAAGATTCAGTTAATCCAGATGGGATTTTTGAAAGTTGATTACAATCATGTGGTCAGAGATCAAAACAAGAGTATTGATGCTTTAGCTAATTGGGCTTTGGACAAAGGTGATCTTACTTGTTATGGCCACCCTCCTATATGGTGGGCTTCTCAAATTAGGGAAGCTCTTCTTTCTATCATTTCTTTGGATGGCTCCAGTTCTGAAGGTACCTAGTTTCGTCTTGTTTTTTTTTGTTTGTTTGTTTCTCTTTGGTTCATTTAGTTTTTTTAGTTCCCTAGCTCATTCTATTCTTTATTTTGTTTCCTCTGTTGATTCTTGCATTAATAGTCTTCTAGTCTAGATAGGTCATTGTTTTGTTCATTTTTTTTCTTTTGTCTTCTTTGTTTTTTTGTTTAGTTTTTTAAGGTGGGTGGGTTCTTTTGTTTTGTTTTGTTTTTGTGTTTTTTGTTGTTCTTGTGTTTTTGTTGTTTTGTTTTTTTTTTATGTTTTTTGTTATTGTTCTTGTGTTTTTTTTCATTCTTGTTCTTGGGTTTCTCTTTGTTTGTGTTATTATTATTATTTTTTATGTGTGTGTTTTCTATGTTTTTTGTTTTTGTTTATTGTCTGTTGTTGGTTGTTTTTATTTTTATTTTATTTATTTTATTTTTTAGGTTTTGGTTGTGTTTATTTTTCTTGTTTTTTTGGGTTATGTCTTGTAGTGTTCTTTTGTTTTTGTCTTGTTTGTGTTTTGTTATGTGGTTCTTGTGTTTTTCTATGTGGTTTGTGTTGTGGTTTCTTTTATCTTATTGTGCGTGTTTGGTTGTGCTTTTGGTTTTGACACACTCAAGGAACATGTTTTTTATTTTATTTTATTATTTTTGTTGTTATTTACTTTTTTTAATTTGGTTTTGTGTGTTTGTTTGCTCCTTGAGTATGTCAAAGGTGGTAGTCCAGGTCCGAGTCTTGGGCGTTTTTGGCGAAATGGATACCCCTGCCTCCTTGGGTCTTACCCGAAAGTGGCATCCCTTTTGGGATGTTTTCCACAAATAAAAAAAAAAGGTGGCTAATTATTGTCGATACCATACTGGTAATTCAGAGGTTGGTAGATATTGGATCCCTATTGAGGACTAGCCTATTCAAATTCTAAAAATTCAAAGACAAGACATCCAACGCATCCTGCATATGAGATCTCTCTCTTGGTCCCATGATAAAGATTGTTTTGGATGGAACAACACTACTAAGGGTGAGTATTCAGTTGCTCAAGGTTATTTGGCCTTATGCCATAATAATCCCAACCAATTTTATGACATATTTTCTTATTTGTGGGCTCAAAAGCTCTGGCCTAAGGTGAGGTTCTTTATTTAGCTTTTATTGCATCGTAGGGTGCTAACTGGTGAGCAACTTATGAAACGTGGTTTTCAAGGCCCTTTTAGATGCGAAATGCATGGAAAGAATGTGGAAAATCTTAGCCATATTTTTATTGAGTGTACCTTAGCCTTTGAGCTATGGAGGAGAATGACCATCTTACTTGGCTTATAGTGGTCCAATTTTTCTACTTTTGAACAAATTTTGAGGGATTGGCCTAAAGAGGAGGGTGTTGATCATTTAATTAGGTAGTTAGTTTGGATGGGTTCTACCATTCTACCTTGGAATATCTGGAATGAAAGGAACAACCAAATTTTCAATCAAGATATAAAGGATATTCATTATATCTGGAAAAATACCATTGCCAACTTAGTTGAATCAGTCCAACAACTCCTTAATCACCCCCAAAATTCCCACCAAAAATGGGATCAAGTGATGCAAAGATTGAACATTAACTCTCCTAAGGGCAATCGACTTAAAAGGAATATAAGTAATTGCAATATGGAAAGAACAAGGAATTGGTAACCTCCTCCTAAGGATTATGGAAAATTTAATATCGATGGAGCCTCTAGGGGTAACCCTAGAAAAGCTAGTGCAGGAGGAATTGGTAGACTTTCAAATGGCTCCATGATTTTCACTTTTGCTGAGAATTTGGGTATCCTTTCCAATAACCTTGTTGAGGGGTATGGTATCCTCAGAGGCCTTCAAGAGGTTGCTAAGGTTGGATGGGAAAAGGTGTTGGTTGAATCTAAATTCCAACTCATGATTAATCTTCTGAAGACTCCTAAGAATCATAAAGTTTATTGGAGAATAAAAAGAATTGTTGAGAAGATTCAATTAATTTAGATGGGCTTTTTGAAAGTGGATTACAATCATGTGGTCGGAGAACAGAACAAGAGTGTTGATGCTTTAGTTAATTGGGCATTGGACAAAGGTGATCTTACTTGCTACAACCACCCTCCTAGATGGTGGGCTTCACAAATAATGGAAGCTATACTTTTTATCCTTTCTTTGGATGGCTCCAATACTAGAGGTACCTAGTTCCTTTTTGCTTTGTTTTTGCTTCTCTTTGGTTTGGTCAGGGTATTTTAGTTCCCTAGCTTAGACATATCTTTCCTATGTTTCCTTTGTTGAATCTTGTCTTAATAGTCTTTTGGCCTAGAAAGGTTGTGGTTGTGTTTTGTTTTTATTTTTTATTTATTTTTTTGAGATGTGTGTGTGTGTTTTTGTGTTGTTTTTTTGTGTTTTTGTTGTTTTTTATGTTTTTGTTCTTTTTCATGTTTTTGTTTTTTGGGTTTTGTGTTTTGGTTTTTTTAAGTGTTTGTGTGTTGTTTTGTTGTTTTTATGGTTTTCTTATGTGTTTTGTGTTTTGTTGTTATTTTTTATTTTATTTTATTTATTTATAAACCTGTTTGTTTATTTTATTTTTTTCAGTTTTTTTTGTTGTTTTTATGCTTTTATGTTTTTTATTTTTTTGTTTGTTTTTTGATGTTGTGTTTTTTATGTTTGTTATTGTTTTTGTTGTTTTTTTTTTTAGTGTAATAATATTACAATTTGAAGCCTACCTTTACATTATTTATGAGCTTTATGTCAATGTTAACTTCAATTTTTTTATTAACATTATAGAACAATGGTAAATACAAAATAATTGAACGAATACAACTTAACTCCAAATCCTTTATCATAATGATCTAAGTTTATAATAATATTTTGTATAAAATTTACTTTAATATTTTATTTATTTTTTATAAAATAATGATCAATAATAAAAATCAATTATATAAATACAATCCAGATCCAAATTCCTAAGTTATAATGTAATTTTTTTTGGTTGCAAAAAGAACCTCTATAATTCCTAGTCCACTAGGTAAAGACGAAGTCAACGGACCAAACCCTATCTCTGTTGAGGCAATAATGTTCAATTTTTTTTAAATTATAAAATTAGGTGTGTCGTTTTTCCAAGGACACCGCAATGACAAAAGGTAATGAGATTTACAATCATGGATCTAAGTCTATAATAATATTTTGTATGAAATTTACCTTAATATTTTATTTAATTTTTATAAAATAATGGTAAATAATGAAAGTCAATTATATACATACAATCCAAATTCAAATTCTCATGTCATGTTGTAATTTTTTTTGGTTGCATAAAGAACCTTTGTAATTCTTACAAAGTCAACTCATCATGACTCTATTTCTTTTTGGGTAATATTGTTCAATTTTTAAAAATTATTAAATTAGATGTGTTGTCCTCAAGGGACACCACAATAACAAAAGGCATTGGGCTTTGTTAACAAAGATCTAAGTTCAATTCAAGGGAAGGTGGCTTCAATATACCTTCAACTTTTCAATCTATTAAAAAATAAATTAATATAGTTGTGTTAATACTACTTGTTAAAATAGGATATTAGTCCATACTTACAAATAAGACAGCCAAGTTTAAACCTGTTCAAAACTTGGAGGTAGCCTGTTTGTAAAGGTAATAGTTTGATTTGAATCCTTTGAGTGCGCATTAGATCAACGATGACGGTAATCTTGAGCGACCGGTAGTCCTCTTCACGTCGAGCCAACAATAATAAAGCGGAATAAGTTTGGTGGGAGCAACCAATGTGGTTTAAACCCTATGCTTGTCAGTTACTAAAAATAGTATGGTTGTGACCAAATCTCCTATGTAAACACCCCCAAAAAAAGTATATTAGTGCAAACTGATTATAATATTGACATTCATGATGAAATAGAAATACTCAACCTTAAACATAGTAGTAGTAAGAAATTTTTACACTAACCCAATCTTACAAAAAAAAAAAAAATTAAAATTTCAAGTTGGAAAATATTAAATAGTCCTGTGTTTTATGATTCGACATGCAGACACGCCACGAGTTTCAATTAAAATAACAATGACGGTCTGTGTTTTATCTCTCACTGCTTTAATAAAACTGTAGTTGAAGTACCCTTTAAGTTTTTTATTATCTGAAAACTCAATCTTGCATCATCAAGGGCTTATAGCTCAGTGGTAGAGCATTTGACTGCAGATCAAGAGGTCGCCGGTTCGAATCCGGCTGGGCCCTTGAACTCTTTTTAATTATTAAAAAATAATAAATAACAAATTTTTTCAATTATTTTATTTTTATTATCAAATAGTATTTAATTTAATAAGATAAAATTTTAAGGAGGACCTAGAATGGAATGGAGCCAAAGGACTTCTTGTATTCAAGAAGATATTACTTTCTTCCACATTAATATCTATTTATCTATCTATCTCTTCAATCTATGAGAAAACCTCCTTGCTAAGAAGAAATATCTTTATATATCTTTGGGTTTGTTGGTGAAGTTTTTTTGATGACCTTTGCTTTCTATTAAATATTTGGAGGATGAATTTGGGTTGGATATGATTGATCATGAAGCCTAAACAATTATGCAGACCCAAGAGCAAAATATTAGGCTTGGAGGAACTCAAACGATACATTAAACTTTGGTGGTCTAGTAAATTCCAAATAACTTTGCTACCCAATTTTTTTTCTTATGTTTCTTCTTTTGATTTAGCAGATAGAGATAGGGTAATCTATTATAGATACTATTGGTTTTTCGGACAAAAGGATGTATATATACGATCTTGGCCTCCTGGTTTTAACCCCCTTACAGAAGAAGTAGATGTCTTCCCAGTCTAGGTGAATCTATATGCTCTCCCTATAGAGTTTTGGGGAGAGAAGATATTTACCAAAATTGGTAACGCCATTGGTGCATTCTAGTATATAGATATCTAAACAAAGGAAAATTTGTCAAAGCAAAGAAATATTGGTTGTTTGGATGGATGTTTCATTCCTTGGCCTCAATCCATTACTATCTCCTCAAACAAAGGGGAATGGGCCCAAAATAATATTTAATTATTAAAAAATTATAAATAACATTTTTTTCAATTTTTTTTTTAATTTGGTTATTGTAAGAAACCCCTTATGACCGACCTACAGGGCTGAGTAGTCTCCTCCCAACCATGACCCCTCCTAAAATTGAGAGCTATACTTATCAATAGGGAATTTAACACAAAGCCACCACACACCCACCCCCTCACACACTCGCCCACGTCGTGGTTTGAACCTTGGACCTCCCGAAGAAGAGCCAAAGCCCGAACAGTTGCGTTGCACCCCCAGGTGCAAAAATAGTGTGGTTTTTTTTTTTTAATAAGATAAAATTTTAAGGACATAGAATGGAATGGAGCGAAAGGGGCTTCGTGTATTAAAGAAGATATTACTCTCTTCAATATATGAGAAAGCCTCTTTAGTTAGAAGAAATATTTCTTAAAGATCTTTGGGTTCGTCGGTGAAGTTTTTTGATGAACCTCCACCTTCTATTAGGATTTTGGAGGATGAATTTGGGTTGGATCTGATTAATCATAAAGCCTAAACAATTATGCAGACCCAAGAGCAAAATATTAGGCTTGGAGGAGCTCAAAGGATACATTAAATTTTGGTGGTCCACTAAATTCCAAATAACTTTGCTACCTAATTTTTTTTCTTTTGTTTCTTTTTTTGATTTAGCAGATAGAGATAGGGTAATCTATTATAGATATTTTTCGGACAAAGGGATGTCTATATAGTAAATCACTATATAAAATATAGAAAAACAATTATAGTGTTTCAAACTTTAACAGTAGAATTGACAAAATAAGACAAACACACAGTAGAAGAGACAACGATTTTAACGTGGTTCACCCAATGTGGGTTACATCCACCGAGAATTTTCAGTCCTTTCTTTCTCAATCCAAGCAATAGAGGGTTACAACCTACAACAAACATCTACTGTAATTTCCTCTCTATATTTACAAGGAATCAACACAGTAATTTTCTCATTGTCATAGTATTCTCTGTTTTTCCTCACAACTATATATAAGAAAAAAACAGAAAAACAAACTGCTTTTCTTAATACATTCCAAGATTAACACTGAGTTCCCAGCATCTAATTTCGGGATAAAAACAAAAAAACTTTCCCTGGCTGTCCTGTTGTAAATCTAGAAACTTTCTCTGGTAGACTAACAGACTGTAAATCTGGAAACTTTCCCTGCCCGTCCTGCAGTAAATCTAGAAACTTTCTCCGTTTAGCCTCCTCATAATTAAGCTCCATTCCTAACAATCTCCCACTTGGAGACTAATTCCATTGCACCATACTGCAACCAAGGATTGAAAAATTCTCATCATGGCCTCTTATTCCTTAAGGCCAACTGAAGTTGAGCAAAAGCTCAACTTTTCTCTTGACACCACTTTTGTAAGCATGTCAACAGGATTTTGTGATGTGTGAACTTTCCCTAATTTCAAAGATCCATCTTCCACTACTGATCTAATGAAATGATACCTGAGTTTGATGTGTTTAGTTTTTGAATGGAATGCTGAATTCTTCGCAAGGTGTATAGCACTCGGCTATCACTCCACAACCTATTATCCTCTTGCTTCTTCCCCAGTTCTTCCATTAGTCTTTGCAACCAAACCATCTATTTGCTTGCTTCGTAGCAGCAACATATTCAGCTTGAGTGGTTGAAAGGGCAACTACGTGTTGGAGTTTAGAAATCCAACTAACCGCTCCTCCTCCTATAGTAAAGATGTAGCCGGTAGTGCTCCTTCCACCATCAAGATCACCCGCCATATCAGAATCTACAAAATCTTTCAAGCATATATTAGAGCCTCTAAAATTCAAAGAATAATTTGAAGTTCCTCTCAAGTACCTGAGTATCCATTTTACCGCTTGCCAATGTCCTTTTCTCGGATTACTCATAAATATACTCACTACTCCCACTGCATGGGCAATGTCTGGTCTTGTACAAACCATTGCATACATCAAGCTTCCAACCGCTGATGCATAGGGAACCTTAGCCATATGCTCTTGTTCCTTTTGTGTTTTGGGACACAAATCTTTGGTGAGTTTGAAATGCTTTGCCAATGGAGTAGCAACAGACTTTACATTGTTCATGTTGAATCTCTTAAGCACTTTTTCAATGTATTTTTCTTGTGATAATTTCAGAGTGTGACTCTCCTTGTCTCTTGTTATCCTCATACCAAGGATTTTTTTGGCTTCTCCCAAATCCTTCATGGCAAAGGATTTAGCCAACTTCTTCTTGAGAATGTTTATATCTTGCATATTTGTTCCTGCAACTAACATGTCATCCACATACAATAGCAAAATAACATAGTTACCATTTCTAGTTTGCTTAAAATATACATAGTGATCACTTTGACATCTTTCAAACCTTTGATTAGCCATGAACTTATCAAATTTTAAATACCACTGTCTAGAAGCTTGTTTTAACCCATACAAGCTCTTTTTCGGTTTACATACCCAATCCTCTTTACCTTTCACTCGAAAGCCTTCCGGTTGGTGCATATAAATTTCCTCCTCCAAATCACCATGAAGAAATGCTGTCTTCACATCCAATTTCTCCAAATACAAATTTTCTATAGCTATAAGACTCAAAATAGCTCTAATAGAGGTCATTTTTACAACTGGAGAAAAAATCTCATCAAAATCAATACCTTTTTTCCGAGCGAATCCCTTGACCACTAGTCTTGCTTTGTATCTCTTATGCCCTTCATTCTCCTCTTTAATCCTGTACACCCATTTATTGGTCAAAGCTCTTTTACCTTTGGGTAGCTCAACCAAATCCCAAGTTTGGTTGTGGAATAAAGAGTCCATTTCTTCATTCATTGCAAGCTCCCACTTATTCCTAGGTATCCATCCGTAATGCTTCCTGAAAACATTCTGGCTCACCAGCATCAGTATACAAAACATAATCAGAGAAATGTTGAGGAATTTTACTTATCCTGGTAGATCGTCTAACAAAACTTTTTGGAGATTGAGGTTCTTGTTGCTGCTGCTGTACATTTTGATCTTCTACCACTTTTGGAGTTACCTTTTCTATGTGTCCATCAAGGTCTATGTATTCAGCAATTTCCTCTTTCTGTTTCTTTCCCCTGCAACCGATCTTTATACAATTTTTTTCATTAAATATGACATCCCTACTTCTAATGACTTTTCGGTTATCACAATCCCATAATCTGTAACCCAAGCCATCAATACCGTAACCAATAAAATAGCACTTTTGGGCCTTAGCATCTAACTTATTTCTGTTCTCTTTGTCTATATGCATAAAAGCCTCACATCCAAATACCTTAAGGAAAGAATAATTCATCTGGTTTACTCGTCCAAAGCTCTTTCGGAATTCCTCCATCCAAGGCACTAGATGGTCCTCTATTAATCAGATATACTGCAGTATCAACAACATGAGCCCATAAAAATAATGGTAAGCCTACATGAATTCTCATGCTCCTAGCACGCTCCATGATGGTTCTATTCATTCTTTCTGCAACCCCATTTTCTTGAGGTGTTCTTGGAACTACCTTGATTCTTCTAATTCCATTTTTAGAAATATTCTCCACCATTATCCAGCTTTAGACACTTTAACCTTTTTCCAGTTTCATTTTCAACTAATGCTTTCCAATTCTTGAAGGTATTAAAAACATCACTGTTATTCTTAATGCAATATATCCATGTTTTCCTTGTTGCATCATCAATAAAAAGTACATAGTAAGAGGAACCTCCAAGAGAAGTTACCTGAGCTGGGCCCCAAACATCTGAGTGCACAAGCTCCAATTTCTCTTTCTTCCTTTCCTTGCCATCCTTGAGAAATCCAACTCTCTTTGCTTTACCATAAACACAATCCTCACAAAATTCCAAATCAATCTCTTTTAACTTAGGCAATAACTTTCTTGAATGTAAAATTTCCATACCTTTTCCACTCATATGGCCAAGTCTTTGGTGCCACAAAGATGCACTCTCACCTGTAGAAACTAAATTCATGGAGCAGTGAGAAAAATCGGTAAGTAAATAAAGAGTACCCACCAATTTACCTCTAGCTACTATCAATGAACCTTTAGTAACTTTCCAAGCATTTTCTCCGAATGCAATCGTGTATCCTTCACCATCAAGCTTACTTGTCGATATAAGATTTCTCTTTAAATCTGGTATGTGTCTCACCTCTTTAAGAGCCCATTGACATCCATTTGGGGATTTAATCAAAATCTTTCCAATACCCATGATTTTACATGGTTGGTCATTTCCCAACAGAACCTGTCCATAATCTCCAGAAACATAATCTATGAAGTATTCCTTATGTGAGGTAGCATGGAATGAAGCACCACTATCAATTACCCAATAATCACTATTTCTATTAAGAGATAAGATTAAAGCATCTTGTAGAATTTGTCTAGTAATATTGGCTTCTGAAGTGTTACCATTATTATCATTACCTTCATTTCCATCACCCTTTCTTTGCCAACAGTCCTTCTTGAGATGACCCTTTTTGCCATAGTGCCAACACTATAGCTTTCCTTTTCCACGTGATTTGTATCTGCCTTTGGATTTGCCACGATGTGAACTCTTGCCTCTTTCTCTTCCTCTTCCTCTATTCTCAACAGTTAAGGCGATGCTAGATGATTCTCCTGTGGTTTTTCTTCTCATGTCCTCACTGAGTATCACACCAACCACATCATCAAATTCTAATTTATTTGAACTCGAAGTAGAGTTACTTACCGCCATTACCAAACTGTTCCAACTTTTCGGAAGAGAGCATAAGATTAATAAGGCCCTAATATCATCATCAAAATCCAATCCTACTGAATGCAATTGATTAGTGACAGTATTAAATTCATTTAAATGATCATGCACAGATCCTCCTTCACTCATTTTCATGTTAAATAACCTTTTCATTAAGAATACCTTATTTGATGCTGATGGTTTCTCATACATCTTGGCCAACTTATCCATGACTCCCTTGGTAGTCTTTTCATCAAAGATGTTGAAGGCTACGGTGGCTCCCAAGCATAGCCTCACAGTACCCAATGCATTTCTATCAAGGAGACTCCACTCCTCATCAGACATAGATGAAGGTCTCTCTGTTTCCCCCTCAAGAGGTAAGTAAAGATCCTTCTGGTACAAGTAATCCTCCATCTACATCTTCCAGAATTGAAAGTTCTGACCATTGAATTTTTGAACTCTAAACCTCCCTTCTTTCGCCATTGCTCCCACTTGATCTAGAAATTCTCCTTCTGTCAAGTGCACCCAACAAAACAACCGCTCTGATACCACTTGTTAGAGTAAATCACTATATAAAATATAGAAAAGCAATTATAGTGTTTCAAACTTTAACAGCAGAATTGACAAAATAAGACAAACACACAGTAGAAGAGACAACGATTTTAACGTGGTTCACCCAATGTGGGTTACATCCATCGATAATTTTTAGTCCTTTCTTTCTCAATCCAAGCAATAGAGGGTTACAACCTACAACAAACATCTGCTGTAATTTCCTCTCTATATTTACAAGGAATCAACACAGTAATTTTCTCATTGTCATAGTATTCTCTGTTTTTCCTCACAACTATATATAAGAAAAAAATAGAAAAACAAACTGCTTTTCTTAATACATTCCAAGATTAACACTGAGTTCCCAACATCTAATTTTGGGATAAAAACAAAAAAACTTTCCCTGGCTGTCCTGTTGTAAATCCGAAAACTTTCTCTCGGTAGACTAACGGATCGTAAATGCGAAACTTTCCCTGCCCGTCCTGCAATAAATACAGAAACTTTCTCTATTTAGCCTCCTCATAATTAGGCTCCATTCCTAACATATATATGATCTTGGACTTCCGGTTTCAACCCCCTTACAAAAGAAATCGATGGCTTCCCAGTAGGTGAATCTATATGCTGTCCCTATAGAGTTTTGGGGAGAGAAGATATTAGCCAAAATTGCTAACGCCATTGGTGCATTCTAGTATATGGGTGACCAAACAAAGGAAAATTTGTTTGAGCAAAGAAATATTGGTTGTTTGGATGGATGTTTCAGTTCCTTGGCCTCAATCCATTACTATCTTCTCAAACAAAGGGGAATGGATCTAAAATATTGAATATGAAAACTTCTCCCTGAGATGTTATGGTTGTCAGCAATATGACCACTTGAAAAATAAATGCTCGATCATTCGATCATGCTCTGATTCCTCCTTGGTGGAGGAGAAGTTCATACATGCGAATGATCTTAAATCTTCAAAACGAGGAAGAAGCTCATCTTCTAACTATGCCAATTATCTAGCAAGAATCAAGTGAGCAACATAAGACTACCTTGAAAGAAGAATTCGAATAAGATCATTGATAAAAGTCAAATGGTTACTAACAACCATCCAATCAATTCAATGGAAAAGATTAGCACTTCAGATAGTATTCTTGAAGTTAATTATGAAACAATCGATGACAGTCAATTTTCTAAAAATGAAGATCATATAGAATGTGTTACAACTAGATATTACCTCAGGAGCTTGAAGTGCAAAAATGCATTCTCAGATCTTGCCACTTTGAAGGAGGAAGAACCTATGTTATAGAAGAAAAACAATCAAAAGACCCATTTTGCCACTCTGAAGGAGAAATAACCTATGTTATAGAAGAAAAACAATCAAAAGACCCATTGGCTACGAACTCTGTAACAACTCCAATGGTTAATTTTCATTTTGGAAGTGGTCTACTAATTTGTCGTGTTTTAGAAGTTGTTTTGTCAATATGCGGTATTCTAAGGTTCAATTGTAGTAGTAAGTGGATGATAGTATTTTGTAAGGCTTATATAGCATACTTTACTATCTTACACAGTTTGATGTATAGGTTTGGGGACCCTAAAACCCTTTTTTACCATAATAAAAAAAGTTAATTTTTTTTATAGTCCTAATAGAGACAACATAATGGCAAAAAGCATTTGGCTCTCCTAATGTTTTTTATGGTCCTAATAGAATCTTTTAATATATATATTTTTAAATTTAATTTATATTTTAATAATAATAATTATGAAAGTTATTGTAATATTAATATAATAATAAATTATTATAATACTATTATGTAATCAAATAATAGCTCTTAATATTTTTAAGTTTTAAATTGTTTATGATTAATATTTACGTGATAATTTATAACATAAATAGTTATAAATATATATATATATATATATATATATATATATATATATATATATATATATATATATATGTTTTTTGATTTTACATGGTGGAATCTGTAGCCGCCACGAATCCGGGCAGGTTGTCTGAATTTTTATGACTGCCATAGTATTATGTGCTATTCACCCTAGAAGTCCTCACACAAATCTTCGTGACTGGCGGTTTTCTCTAGTCCATCTGCCTCTCTCGGGATGAATTTTATTTCCAGGTGGTTTTGACTTCTAGTTTCTCCTTGGCGGGATTTTGGTTTCTGATTTTCCCCTTGGACAGGATTTTTAATTTGTATTTTTCCTGCATGGGCGAGATTTTTTAAATCTCCTGCTTTGGGTAGGATTTTTTAAATTTCCTGCCCTAGGCAGGATTTTTTAGATTTCCTACTTTGGGCGGGATTTTAATGTTTCTTTCAAAAAGGCCTGCCCTTTGGCCTTCTGATTGGTCTGTTGACCTTGTGTAAAAAGGTTTTGGGGCCCCTTTCAAAACCCACTTTTAATGAATTTTTACCAATAAAAAAAATGTATATGAATTCAGTGAGCATTTCATTTATGTGTTTCAATTGTAATGATGACCTAAAAATAGAAATGAATGGGATATTCCCATATCAATGTAATTAATGATGGTTGGAAAAGGATCTTTAGGATTCCTTATATCATTGTAAATTGAGACAAAAGAATTAATGAAATGCAAGGAGACATATTTTGAGGCTGGGTTTTACTCATTGGGGTTTTCCCAGAATATATGTGGTGTTATGTCCTTATCATGATATCTTGCTATTGACTCTTGTTAGTTCTAATTATGGATGTTGCAATTATATTTCTGTAAGGTGATTACTAGAGTGTTATTTGATGCAATGATTTTTTTAACAAGAAATGTTCAATAAATAAAAATTGGTTTATAGGGGTATGAAGTAACTTTTATGCATTCTGATGTAATGGAAAAGATGATATTTGCACTTGATGATTATTGATAGATGTTGCATTTACTTTTCCATGGAATGGTTATCTAAATATGATGCAATGGTTTATGCTTTAATATAATGCTTCGAGAAATAATCTTTCAATAATGAGGTAATCTTTATACATTGGTTAATAATGCATGTTCTCCGTGGCAATAGAAATGACTGTTCAATCAAAGGCTATAAAGGGAATATGATCAAATGTGTAGACGTAGATAAACTTCCTAGATAATAGAGACAGAATCAATAATCATGAGGGTATGTAAGGTTTGATAGGAGTTTGTCACTCCTATTACAGGAGTTAACATTGACCATGTCGTAAAAATCTTGGCTACTCACTACTTGGGTTGATGTTGGTTTAGACATACTTGAATATGAACTTACATTGATGATATATTATGATAGAAAAAAAGAAAAAAAATTACTCTCTCTTGAGTTCGGTTGGAAATGAGGGTTGTTACACCCACATTTTCACACACTTATGTCATGGTTTGAATCTTGAAATTCCCAAAGAAACCAAATCCTAAACTATTATACTGTCCCCTAAAATACTTATTATATAAATATTAACTTTTTTTTTACAAGAAAAAAATCATAATTTTATTTCAAGAGTGAAAGAAAATTACACTTCTCAAGTGCCTTAGCACAAACAGAAACCGAGATAAAATCAGATTATGGGATTCAAGATATAATTACAGTTGGGCATATCAGAGAGGAAAAAATCCCATCTTCAAAATAGCATGGGGATAATAACGATACATATCCTTATATATCAATACTTAATAATCAAAACAACCTCAATGACCAAAACCTAGATAGAAATCAGTGAAATAGAAACCAATAGAATAGAAAAAAAATAGTTAGAAACTACCATAAAGCTCTAAGAAAATGAAACAAACCCACAATAAAAAATTTAGAGCTAACATAGAAACTAGGGATATGTTATGTGGGTGAAAGAATAAAATCCATCCTTATTTTCTTCCATTTGCAAGAAACCTTCTGGAACTTGTTGACCTTCTTTTAATAACCTATCTGCTTCTTGATATAATTCCCTATAAACATGTGTAAAAGAGATATTTTAAAAAATAGAAATCACCTCCATTAGTTCATCTCCCACTAGTCTAAGCAGATTATTTTTTAATTGCGTAGATCTATTCATCCAATTTATGACTAGAGTGGAATCTCCAAAAAATTGTAATTTTTTCATATTTCTATCCACATCACACTTCATTAGAAATCTCAATGCCTGAAAATTAGTAAAATTGTTGGAACTTGTCCCAAGACTTGCTTTAAATTTGATATTGTGGGTATCTGAGAAATACATAATGCCTCATGTGCTACTAAAATATGACTATCTCTGACTAGCCCCATCAAAAAAACCCCATGGTTGAGACTTTTCAATGAACATATTATCTACTTGTCGAGGTTTCTTATGTTTGTTAAGCCATTTGTTGATTGAGACTAAATTCCTCACCTGAAATATGACTTGAAATGGGGGAATTAACTTCCCTTCAAAAATAGCTACATTCTATGACAACCATTTACCCCAACATATAAGACATGGTAAAGAAAGAAACTGTTTCAACTCTTTTTTCAAAAACCACTGTCTTAAGCATACTTCCACTATTTATCCTTCCCAAATATTTTGTACTCCAGTTATCTGTTCAACTTATAACCAAACCTATTGAGAAAAAGGGCATTTAATTAACAAATGTGTGATGTTTTCCTCCTTTGACTAACACAACATACAAATACTTGGACCTTGTCTGCTTCTCCTCTGTAAAATTTCCCAAGTCAAAGCCTTATTTCTCAAAGCTAACCACATGAAAATAATTATCTTTTTTGGGGCAGATAATTTCCAAATATGCTTCCACCACCAAGTAGGCCCTTGAGGATGAGGGTCAAAACTTGCTTTGTAACCAAGTCTAGTCGTATATTGACCTCTAGATTTGTTGTATATCCAAGCAATAGTATTTGGTTCAGCTTTAAGCTTGATAAGATTCTTATTAAGGCTATCAGTGTAAGTCTTTTACAAAACAACCTGCTCATCAAAAAAACCCAAGACCTGAGCTTGCTTCCAACCTTGGGTCCAAAGACTAGAAGAATTTGATTCCCCACCTAATGAAGAAATTAAAAACCCTTGTCTTGTAAAGAACTTATCATAGCTTTCAGTAACAAAATGTTTTCTCCACAACCCAAAATAGAATCAACCCTTATTCTAACTTGTTCACCATTGCTCACTTTCCAAGACAAATATTTTCCAATCATAGGAAAGGCCTGTACTAGTGCCTTCCATTGAAAGGAAATGTTTTTAAATATTTTTTGTGGACTTATAATCTGATCCATAAAGATCCTTGGACAAATATACTTCTGTTCAATAATCTTCTTCCATAATCCTTCTCTTCTCAAAATCTTGCATAAACTTTTTGCTGCCAAAGAAGAACAAAAAATATGGATAATTTTAAGGCCCCATCCACCTTCCTCCTTTGGCCTGGTAATAATCTACCACTTAACTAAAGGAATGCCTTCATGTTCCTTGCATCCAATCCAAAGAAATTTGAAGTAGAGTTTTCTTATTTTCTCTAGAACTCCTTTGGGAATGAAGGCCAAGGAGTGCCAAAACATAGGAATTGCCTCAAGAAATGACTTTACAAGTATTAATCTCCCACCAATAGACAACCATCTATTACACCAATCCTAAATTCAATCTTCTCTAAAAGCCATCCTTCTTGTAAGTATTTGGTTTCAATACAAACCCTAGATACTTAAAGCATTCCTGGAAATCTAAGATATTAAAAGGAATTTTTTTGATTAGATCTTGTTTAGCCTCCTACTCTAGACCATTAAAACAAATAGAGGATTTTTAAAAAAATATCTCCATTCCAGTAGCAATACTGTAAGTGTCCAAGATTTCCTTCAACTTTCTAGCTTTCCTTAAACTGCCATTTGTGAACAACAATACATCATTAGAAAATATTAAATGAGATAAATAAAGGACCCCCAATTTGATCCTAGATAAGGATCCTACCCTCTTTGCATCCAAAACAACTCTACTCAATCCTTGAGTAAGTAGAAAAAAAAGTAAAGGAGATAAAGGACATCCTTGTCTCAGTCCTCTCGAGGGTCTAAAGAATTTGGAAGCTGATCCATTGATAACAACAACAAAAGATATAGAAGAGATACATCCCATAATCCACTTTACTATCGGATAACTAATATCCACATGTAAGAGCATCAATCTAAGATATAACCAACTAGTTCTATCATAAGCTTTATATAGATCTAGTTTAAGGACCATTACAAGAAGATTTTTGGTTTTAATAGAGTGAAGGACCTCTTGTGCAGCTCCTATGGCTTAAAAAATTTGTCTACCTGCTAAAAACCCAAACTGCTCCTACAAAATAACTTCAGAGAAAATCTTCTTCAATCGAACAATCAAAATATTTACAATAATTTTATAGATACAGTTACACAACGAAATAGGTCTAAATTCATCAAACATTATAGGCTTCTCCTTTTTCAGAATCAACGCTAAAAAGTGGAGTTAAAAGTTCCCAAAACCTGACCACTCAATCTAACTTCTTCCATTACTCTGAGAAGATCCTCCTCAACTAGATCATAGAAAACTAGGAAAAACTCCACAAGCCATCCATTAGGCCCTGAACTTTTATGCTTTTTGAGAGAAGTCAGGACAAATTTTAGTTCTTCCTTTGTGACCTCCTTCATAAGTAACTGATTGTCCTCTATCACAAAACTAGAAAGAAAGTAGTTAACTTTAAAATTTCCCCAATATTGACTCTATTAGGTTCTTTATAGATAGATTTAAAATGTTTTACTCTCAAATCCGTTAACTGAAAAAAAATTGTGATTAGCAAAATTATGAAAAAACTTAGCATTTGTGTCCCCTTTTTTAACTATACAAATCTAATCTCCATTCAACTTCCCTCCACTCCAAGAATTTATTCTTCATAATATATAGTTCAACCAGTCTTGTTTTCTCCTCCTCTTTAAACAAACCAGCCTCATTCTTTTTCTGAATTTTTAAAATTTCCTTCTCCACCAACTTAAGTTCTCTATCCATACTATCGTTTTTAACTACAATCCAATATAACGCAACTCCTTTTAATTTTTTTAGAGCAACAACAAATTGAAAACTCACTGATGACCTAGAACTTTGGTCATAACCAATCCATTTTTTTTTAATCAGTTGTTGAAAATCTTCTTCCTTCAACCAAATTAGATTGAGCTTAAAAGGACTCGCAGGTTTTGCCTCTTCAATTTCTAATTGAAAAAAAATGGGAGAATGATCTAAGCCACCTCCAGTCTCAACCCAAGATTTTTTTATGTCTATTTCATTGTATAATATCTCTATATCAAAAATGTGTTCAACCTCTTTGAGATCTCAGCTTCCCCAAATCTATTATTTCTCAATGTAGGCATTTATTTTATTGGTTTCAAATCAATTAAACTAGCTTCTTGCTTGAAGTAATCTACAAGTCTATCAAGTCTTGCATATTCTTCCTAGATCTCACTTCTATTCATAGTAAAATTTAAATCCCCACCAATGATAAATCTTTCATCCCTAACATATCTTTGGAAGAAAAAATCATCCCAGAAGACCTGCCTATCTTTGTAGAGACCATAACAATAAATAACTGATAACCTCAAACCCAAGTCGTTAAAAAAGAATTCTGTCCACAAGCCTAAAACTATAAAGGAAGAATTAATTAAGGATATTGAGTTCTTCTAGCCAGTCAAAACACCCCTTGAATTTCTGGTAGCATATAGAGCCAAGAACTCTCATTCCCTAAGTAATTTACTTAACCCTTCAATTATTATTGTACTTGCCTCCATGGTTTCTTGTAGAAGGATAACATCGAGATTATGAATTTCCACCAACACACACAATCTCATAATCATATCCCAATAGCTTAGTGATCCATTTTTGTTGCTTAGGGGTGGAGATACATTATTCCTTAAAGTACTTCAAACTACGATGATCGGTACAGATAATGAAATGGTTACCAACGAGATACGACCACTAGCATTGGATGGCATGAATAATGGCCAACATATCTTTCTCATATGTTGATCATGCCAAGTTACATTTTGAAAGTGCCTTGTTGGTGAAAGCCAAGGGTCTACCTTCTTGTATGATAACGACACCAATTTCTAATCCAAAAGTATCACTTTAAATCATGAAGGTCTTGGAGAAGTTGGGCATGGCTAATATGGGGGTGGAACACATTGCTTCCTTTAATATATAAAAAGCATCTTCAACATTGGTGGACCAAAGAAAGACATACTTTTTAATTAAAGTCATCAATGGGGCTGTAATCTTGCCATAGTCTTTTATGAATTTACGGTAATATCCGATCAATCCAAGAAATCCATGCAAAATTTTCAATGATTTTGGGATAGACCAATTCTACATATATTCAATTTCATGAGGATCCACCTTAACCCCATCTTCTAAAATTATATGTCTTGGATACTCAATATCCTTTCACCCAAAAGAACATTTTGAGCGTTTGGCATATAATTTGTTTTCACCCAAGATTTGCAAGGTCTTTTCTAAGTAAACCAAATGGTCCTCCCAAGTCTTAATATAAACAACATCATCAAAGAAAATCAGAATAAATTTCCTAATATAAGGGTGAAATACCTGATTCATCAAACTTTGGAACGTTGAAGGAGCATTTGTAAGACCAAAAGGCATGACCACAAATTCATAGTAGCCTTCATGGGTGTGAAAAACTGTCTTAGCAATGTCTTCTCTAATTATGATTTGATGATATCCTGATCGTAGGTCCAAATTTGAAAATTACTTATCTCCATGTAGTTCATCCAACAACTCATCAATAACATGAGCTGAAAATTTATCCTTGATTGTGATTTTTTTGAGAGCTTAAAAATTGATACACAGTCGCCATGACCCATCCTTATTACGATCCAACAATACTGGAGAGGAATAAGAGCTGGCACTTGGTCGAATAACACTTGCTTTTAACAATTATTATACAAGTTTCTCAATTTCACTTTTCTGTAACCAGGGGTCTTGAGATATTCTTCCCTTGACCATATATATATTTTTAATTGGAAATAAAATTTGAATTATATATATATCTTCTTCCCTGGTTTGAAAGTCGCAATTCAAAACTGAATTGGCAGTAAAATTGAATTAGGGCAAAATTTTAATTGGACGATAAAAAAATTGTTTGTAGTTGTCAACAGTGAGATATTT
This sequence comes from Wollemia nobilis, assembly GCA_028583015.1. Lineage (NCBI taxonomy): Eukaryota > Viridiplantae > Streptophyta > Pinopsida > Araucariales > Araucariaceae > Wollemia > Wollemia nobilis. Next base: position 2,306,828 of record JAQPPZ010000523.1, on the reverse strand, counting down.
TGAATTTTGAAATTTTTTAATCGATTGGATGGCGAACACGAGTGAGCGGGCTGGTGAACATGAGTGAGGATGTGAGGATGCAGAGGATGCTGATGGTATAGATAATGAGGATGATGACCGCAAATGGTAGGGAACAAGAGAGACAACTGACATCGAGGTGGAGGAGTGACAGATAGTGACAACGAGTGCGAGGGATGAGGATCACAGTATAGACAACGAGGATGATAACAACATATGATAGGAAAAAAGAGAGACAAATAACATTGAGGTGGAGGAGTGACATATAGTGATAGCAGGTATAGGGGACGAGGACCACTGAAACAAAGCACTGAGTGATAGACATTGAAAACTGATACGGGATACGAGAGCAAATAGTGGATGAGGCAACAGGAGGAATGATAAGAGTAGGATGATGAAGCTAGGGTGACAGCGAGCGCAAGGGATGAGGCATCAAATGGATGAGGAAGTGACCAACGAAAGTAGGTTGAGAATGTATATGCGCGTTCATAAATTTATACTGTACTAGATCCCATGAGCCTTCAATGTGGGATAAACGATTACTATAAAAAAAACACGACATAATTACTCCTTGTGAAATCAAGCGTAGCCACGTGGAGGAAGACTATTCGTTGGAAAACCTATGGAAAATGATTTTAGTCTAATTTAATTATTTATTTTGATTATTTCCTATCCATGGAGGTGATCGTTGCTGGCGCATGAATTTGAAAGAAATATATTTTACATCTTCTACTAATCCATGTGAGGAATTGCTCCTATTGATATTATTGCCATAAATTTATTAGGAGATATCAACAAATAGGCTTTCATTGATATTATTTCTGTGCTTATTAAGATATAATGCTAATCCATGAATTAGGAGATGTCTGAATCGTTTAACGCTCTTGTTGATATTATTTCTATGCACCAGAGAAAGTCATAAATAAGCACACCTATTGTCAGAAAAAGGAAACAGTACACTGCTTGGATACCTAAATACCTAGTATCAAATACAAATTTTAATCTATTGGTTGAATATAGTGATAATATGGGTTGGTTCTAACATAAATGATGTCGTTGTTTGAGAGCATCTTCAATATGAACTGCTGTGATACCAGATGTTAAAACCCTAAAGGTTTTAATATAAAAATAATGTGATCAAGAAGAATTTAATATAAAATTTATATGATTCAGAATCGCTGGCCACTTTGAGGGGGCTTCCTCTTGGAAAATTTATATAACAAATTTATGATTTTTATTCTTGAAGATATTGTTTCCTATTCATACATAGATTTATAACTATCCTAACACTATGTTGTTTACAATGTGACTGTTCACTTTATGAGCTAATATAATAATTAATTAAACTATTAATAGTAATAAATAAATGTTAGGATGTGAAATTCTAACAAAATTCTATGACAAATGATTCAACGAGGTCATCCCAAGTACTAGTGCTACCATCCTCTAGTACACAATACCAGGATAATATTTTACCTCTAAAATATAGAGTAAGCACCCTAACCATTATATCTTCATGGACAATATTATTAATAATAGCTAAAGGAGTAATACCTTGCTAGTGTTCATAAGTTGTCTTCTTGCTACCATTATAGTAGGGAAAATATTTTAATTTAGGCTGAGGAATATCATGGAGATTTGGAATATTTAGCGGTTTGATACTATTCTAGCTAAGAAAAGTGCATATGGTTATAACTTCTAGTGGATATCTAACATGTGACTATGGTGTTATGGATTTTAAAGGAGTGGAGCTTTAAACTAAGAATACTCATATAGGTGAAAATGACTTACCTTTATTATGTGTCAATATAGTTGGCAGGTCAATAAACTACACTTCTTTTAGATTCTTGGCTTCCAATCTGGTGAACATGCAATTATAGATCCACATCTTCAAATTCTTCAATGGTGGAGTTGTTAGGTGAACTTATCTTATTTTCTTTGTGAGATAAATCTATTAACCAACACTTGATCATCATGCAAAATGCTCAAACACACATGGTGGCTCAAACTTCTAATCAGACACTTGTTATGATTTGAGTCCCACCAAGTGTGTCAAAAATCTTGATGGTTTGGTTAGGATTAGGTAGGATTCTAAGATTGGATGACTTGAGATTGCTCTCATATCAACCTCTAGAGAAGGTCAATTCCTTGACTACTTCAAAATATAAAATAAAAATAAAATAAAAACATGGGAGAAAGGGGTATAAATAGGATTTAAGTGGACAAAGTTTAGCTAACAATAGTAATGCAAGCTAAAACAATGTAGACTAACTATTACAATCAAACACCTAATAGAATTTCCTCCCATCAAATCTCAAGAAAGTTAAGCACAAGAATTGCAACATCTTATATTCTAAAATTTTTATTGAATAATACAAATAGCTATTTTACATCATAGAATTGACCCAACTAAAACTAACAAAAATATCATGAGTGTAATTATTATAACATTCAACATCTAAAATGCTCTAAGAGTGATGAGTGTCGTTGAGTCTCATCATTTAATCTCAATGATTTATCAATTCATTGAGTCTCTTCTGTAGTCCTTCTAAACTTATTCCATCCATTTCCTCATGCTTTTCTTGATAAATTCAAGGTGCTCCTATAAAGTGATAGCTTGCTGATTTTTATATGGTTGTTTTTTGCAGATTTCCAGATTTAGAACAGTCCTAATAATTTGGCTTCAATGTGGACTTCAAACAAGTTGAAGGGTAGGAAAACATTCATAAACCACTGTGAAGTTAATGGATATCATCATACCACATTTGGCTGTTTGAAATGCATATTTTTATTTGCTACTTAATCAAGCAAAAGTAGTCACAAAATGCTGAAAATAGTCAAAAACAGAGATATAATGCTCATAACATAAAATCATGCAAACACTTAACAAATATATATTCTAATCAACTATTTCGCATTTAACTTAATAATATGGCAGTTTTTATATGTCAAACATAGTTTAAAAATGAGGTATGTTCAGGCCTCATCACCCACCCCAACTTGAATTGATGCATGCCCTCATGCATCTTAGTAGACCATAGTAATATGCTATTTTTATCCTTGTGAAAAATATCCTTTGCCACCTACTACCTGAGAAATTTCTCCTTGTTGCACTACACCAAGCATTTTTCAATTTAAGCACAGGTATTTCACTTTTCTACAACCTTGCAAAAAAAAATTTCAATCAATTTTTTTCAATTTTTTTTATTCTTTTTTTTTCTTTTCTTGCATATCTTTTTTTCATTTGCAACTTGCAACTTTTTGACTTCTACACTTTCATCCTTCAATATTGCAATTTCTACAATTATTGCAATTTTAACTCTTTTTTTGCCCTTCTACAAGTTTTAGTGCTACAAGGTACCTCTTAAAGGCTTGGTATCATGTGATTCATCTTGCAATAGCCTTATTGTGGAACCATATTTGGCAGATGCACTACTATTGGTGAAATTTTCTATTCTTAACAACATTTCAGCCTGAATGCCTATTTCTATTATTTGCATCTTTTGAACAAATTTGATAAAATTTTGATTTTGAAATGCTTGAGGGATGTACTTACATGTGGTAGAGCCTTAGGAACCTCAATATTTGATGTACCCTACTCTTTTTACTATTCTACAACATTTTCAACAATTTTGGTACAGTTTTTGCTTATTCCGAAGATATCTTGTTTTATTATGAAGATTCATCCAAAAATGCAAAAATGACCTTCTATGCAAAAGTTATCTACAAATTATGTTTTGGACCCATCTCTAGGGTATGTAAGCCTTCCATAAAATCAAAAATATCATCTCTATCCTTTTTTTAGATGTTATTCATTACTATTTTATTGTAGTAGTAGTAAAATAGAATCTTCAGATGCTCCCATGCAACTAAGGGCAGAAGGGGGTGTTTCTTGACATCTTAAACATGTTCTATTTTCAACTTGCCAATATTGTATGAATATTTTTATGCCAAATACCGATTATCATACATTAAATGCTAAATGCTTACTATGACTTAAATGCAAGAAACACATACCTTAATGTCCTGAAAATTGATCATGCACCTTACAAGATGCTTTTGATGATTGTTAGCAAGCTATTTGAAAACATAAATATACACATGTGTAGTGTGAGATTTTTACAATGGTGAAACAAGGATGGGTGGATCAACAAGGCAATGCACGCCGAAAAACCGGTTTTCATGCAAGCCAACTCAGCAGCACCTCAAGGAGGTTTTCACTACTGAATTATTCATTTTTTTCTCTTTTTTTTTCATTTTTTTTTCTTCTCTTTTTTTTTCATCTCTTTTTTTCATCAGAAGAGGTTGCCATTTTTGGTTTTCAACCAAATTTTGTCATTTTTTTTTCAAGTGCCTCAATAAAAGAGTGTCTCTCATGAGGCTACAATGAGAGAGAATATCTCTCACTCTTATTTGGATGAGAACAATTCTTATTCTGCAAAAACATGTCAATATTTGTATGAAAACACCATCTTTTTCTGCTGAAATCTATAACAATGATGCAACCTTCCTTTCTATATGAGTAGTAAGAATCTTCTTATGTCATCATTTAACTCCTTATTATTGGAAATGAAGTGTTGACTTCATTGTTCCTCCCCCATGCTGAAATTGATGCTTGTCCTCATGTATCCCCATTTTGTGGGACATATTTTTTTCAGATTTTTTTCTCTCTTTTTCTTTTTCTTTTTTTCTTTTTTTTAGACTTTTCTCTTGTCTTGCTTGTGCCCATGAAGGAAGTTCACAAGCAAGATTATTTTATTTTTTATTTTTTCTTTTTGTCAAACTTTTATCATCACTCTGAATCTGACATGGAAGAGAAATTCTCCTCCATTCTGTGTACATCTAATTGTTCACCTCAAGAAATCCTCCTTAGTTAATGGTGCATGGTATACCCGAAGGCAATATCCATTCACCACTAACTTCCTCTGTGAATCACCAATGGGAGAAAGAAACAATGCTTCATATCTAAAAATTTCTTCAATCAAGTGTTTGTCCATGCCTCCTAATCTACAAAATATTGTCAATCTGTACTTGAAACAATTCAATACCAATTCTCAAATATGTTAAGTGCATACATAAAGATGAAATATTGACATACCCTTGTAATTCCATGCAAAGGGATTGAAATATTGTTTCAAAACAACAAACAATTTTTCTTTTTGTTCATAAGTCAACCGGTCAATAATGTTCAAGAATTTCCTTGGTTATACTTCAGTTTATTTCATTCTTAGGAGGACAAAATTTATCCTTAATGGAAGTAAATTTTCTATGTGCAACTTTTCCAAATTTTCTCCTTTATCCAAAGTTGATTTTTGTGTCTGGACTAAAGGGTTTTTGTGTATCTCCATTGACTTTTATCTCTTCAAGCTCAGGTAAGTTCTTGTTTGAGCATAGTTGGATGTTGTTGTAGTCAATAACATTTCCTGCAGGTTTTTTTTACCAGATTTAGCTACATAAATAGGGGCTATCTATCCTATATTATTCAAACTGATCATAGGTTGGGCTGAAAAAGATAATTTAACTAAACATGTTTTTGGTTTGCATAATAAGACAAGAAGTGTACAACTTAGTAGATCAACTACTTGTCAGGTAGGATCACCTCTAATGAGATCAACTATTGTCTTTGTAGGCTAATAATTGCTAGGTTGTGGTTTAGCACGGTAAAACCCTAACAATATTTAAGCAATAATGGCAAAACTCTAGGATCACCATTGAGCTACAAACTTCTATTTTGATTGTGCAAAAGTTTTGTGATGATTTTTTTTTAATAGACTCAACTTACATAGACAGGGGTTGCTTGTCCTATATTATTCATATTGGCCACAGGTTGGGCTGAAGGTGGTGGTTGATTTACTTGCCCTGTTTGTTGTTGTTGGGACCTCTCTTTGAGAAGAATTCAGATTAGATAACAAATATTGCATCTCTGAGTTGTGGAAGTAAATGACATTCATCAATGATATGTCCTTGTGAAAAAATGCTACAGGTAGTCGATATGGCTATTTTTTTCAAGGGATAGTCTTGTATATCTACCATGATATCTTCCCAAAACCTAGTACAAATTTGTTTATACTACCCCGATGATATGTATATAGAAAGGGTAGTACTAGCAGATGGCTCTTCTAAATTTTTTAAGAGATCTTATGTTTCCTGATAATGAGGATGATGAATTATTTCAATTTTTATCAAGAATCTCAAACATAGGTAATTTAACCCCCAAGTGTGAAGATCACCTCCTTGTGGTTGCTTGTTTTCTAAATGGACTAAAATGCAACTATCAATAATTATTATTTATACCAGCTATTACATTTAGATTTTACTTTGAACTTCATAACTTAGCACAATAATAATTATTTGACTGCTTTTACCCTCTAACAACACCATGATCCCTGGAAATAATGCAAAAATGATGAGTGTCATTGAGTCTCATCATTTAATCTCAATGATTTATCAATCCGGGGTGGTGTCCAAGGTTTTTTACGATAGAAGGTTAGGGCAAAGTGCAATTCAAGCATTCAGATTTCAAGAATTTATTGGTGAAGTAGATTTTGGTTTAGCCTTTTGGTGTCACACTAAACCTAGTCTGTAGAATGGAAACTAAAATAAATTATAGGAATTGAAAACTAAATCTAAATTGTAGAATTTAACAATTAACTACAATTGCAAGAATTGGAAATGGCTGAATTAAAATCTAATCTACTTTTGTAGAATTGAAATAATAGAAGTGAAATTGCTAAATTGAAATGATGCTGAAATAAAACCTATGACATTGTAGAATTGAAATGTGCTTTAAAAAAAACACCTGTCAATATCCTGCCACAAAAGGTCGTCAATCTTCTGCTATAGGAATTGACAGCAAAATAAAATCTACTGAAATTGAAAGTAGTTGAAACATAAAAGCAAAGAACATGAAAAGAAAAGGAAACATGGAAACAAATATTTAAATCTAATTTGTTAGTTGAAACACACACAAATTTTTTACAAAAAAATAATGAAGAAAACATAAATAATAGAATACAAAATTAAAATAAGAAAATAAAATCTAGCAAGCAATCTGTTAATTCTGCTAACAAAATTACAGATTAAAACCTGCCATAAAAATCCTCCTTCTAGATATGAAAGTGGGCCCATACTTCCTGATATAGAAGGAGGTGTAAAAACACTCCTTAACTAATTAACACTCAGAACAAAAATTGACAAAAATATGGTACACTTTTATTGTTGTCAAAACATGCTGAAAATTGTTACAAATAATTGTTGTACAATCCTATTTGTTGTTGCTACTACTCTCCTCTATTCTAATTCCTACCTAGCTCAACCAAGAAGGGATATATCCTTTTATAGATGCATAATATCTATTTACAAATATAAAATATACTATTCCTATCCTGCAGATCAAATCCTATTATGCTGCAACATTTCCTGGTTTTATCTTAGAAGAGGATCAATTGATCTTTTCCCATGAATGGTGGCTTTTGGATGGCAAGGATGGCAAAGGCAAGCTGGGGAATATTTTCCCTTAACCTTCTCAACCTTATTTCCCTTTTTCCACCATCAAAAAATAGTCAAAAAGTCAAAAGTACTTTCTATTGTCAATCCGAAGATAACTGGCTCAATCCGAAGAAACTGCATTCTGTCAATCCGAAGATGTTTGCTCAATCCGAAGCTCTTCGGATTGACTAACTATGTGGTCTTCAAGTGATCTCAACTACTTTTCTCAGGTGGGTTATCTCTCAAGAACTGATTGTAATAGCTTTTATCCTTCTCCATGTGTGAATTCCATGCCTTGCTATTCATTGGTAGCTAGTTGGAATTTACATGGTAAACTGTTGCATTTTCCAGATTTGTTGTACAATTGTAAAATGTTGGCATTTCTTGCAAGTTCAAAAAATTATAACATGGGAAAATAATTCAAATATCAACATGAATAAGTACATCAAGTTACTACCAAATTTATACACTTTATTCACCAAGTAACCATGCTGAAATAGTGCAACAATGCTGCACAATTATCCCTGATCTGTTATACCCTATTGCTGCATATTTAGACCATGTGGGAATGATTCTAAATATTTTAGATGTCTTTTGTAGTCCTTCTAAACTTATTCCATCCATTTCCTCATGCTTTTCTTGAAAAATTCAAGGTGCTCCTATAAAGTGACAGCTTGCTGATTTTTATATGGTTGTTTTCTATAGATTTCCAGATTTAGAACAATCCTAATAATTTGGCTTCAATGTGGACTTCAAACAAGTTGAAGGGTAGGAAAAAATTCATAAACCATTGTGAAGTTAATGGATATCAACATACCACATTTAGCTGTTTGAAATGCATATTTTTATTTTCTACTTAATCAAGCAAAAGTAGTCACAAAATAATGAAAATAGTCAAAAACAAAGATATAATGCTCCTAACATAAAATCATGCAAAAACTTAACAAATATATATTATAATAAACTATTTGGCATTTAACTTAATAATATGGCAGTTTTTATATGTCAAACATAGTGTAAAAATGAGGCATTTTCAGGCCTCATCAAAGAGCAATAATCCAAACAGTTTGAAGCCTAACATTTACTCCAATATGACTTGAAATAAGACAAACAACATCGAGCCTAATAGAATTTACTACTATTAAAATTGAAATGAAATGTTTTTTGAAAAAATTGAAAATCTTGTATTAAAACAAAGAGCAAGTACAAGAGGGAGCAAAAACATCCCTACCAAGAACCCAGAGACAAAAGACCTCAGCAAAGAGCGAGAGGGCAGCACAAACCAACACTAAGCACTAGAGAAAAACAAGGCGTGATATCGCAACAGACAAGCCGACCGAGGTCACAACCGTGCAACCGGTCGCAAAATCGCGACATGTCGCGAATTCGCAACATGTCGCGAAATTGCGACGGCCAAAGCCAGCAGCCCCCGACCACAAAAGATGTGTCGCGATATCGCGACGAAACCATCACAAAGCAGTCAGTCCACAAAATTGAAATGAAATGTTGAAAGTGTAATGTATTAGTAAAAATATTACATGAACTTAGACAGAAAAAAGTCAAACAATCTTGATATTATTAACACAACCTATATCCTCAACTCACAAAAATGAAAACACTAAAGTTTTCAACCCTTACAAATGAGGATCATTGCTACTTATATATATATATATATATATAAAGCGAAAAACCCCTTGTGGGGCCGCATTGGTATGAGAAACCACGAACAGGGGGTTCTACACCGTCAAAGTCACCCAGGAGTCGCACCCGACCCTGCCCACACCAACATTATCAATTGGATTTTGGATACCCAATTCAACATTTTGATAGGGTGGAGATTTGAACTTGGGACCTCTCTTGGAGTATTTCCCTCTCCTCTCCAACTCACCTACAACACCTGGGTATCATTGCTCCTTATATAGCTCTGCTTGAAATAAAACTAATTATTACAAATTTTTTTTGGTAAAATGATCAAGCATGATCCTAGGTTAGGTTGCTACCACTTAGCATTTTATTGTGAGGTTTGGATTAATTATGATAGAAAAACTTTTAGTAATGCTTCATAGAGATGTCCATAACTTTCCAGATCTCACATGTTGAACCACTTCTTGATAGGAAGCTAGATGTCCTCTTAAGCTAAAACCCTTAGTCTAGGGACATTGTTAATGCTTTAGTGTCTTTTGGATCACTTTCCCTGACAAGCATAATGGTGTTGGACAAATTTTAGAAGCTTAATATGTGTAGTATAAGTTTCCACTTCACTTTATTTTGTTTTTCCAAACTTCTTTTGTGTTCACTATTGTTGTGTTGAAACCTCATGAGAGCTTGGATGATATTACTCCTAGAATGTTTTGATATAGCTTCATCAAAAAAGGATAAAAGGGGTTTTGGCTTATTGTATTTTAGAGGCTCAAATATAAAGGATAATTTCTAATAAAAATTTTGAGCCCAAAAAAATTTATTTAGCCTTCAACATGAAGGTTCTCAAATATTCATCAGTTCAGACATGCAAAATTTAAAAAATAGCAAGTCAAGATTATTTCTCTAGATTTTGAAACAAAATATTTGACAAGTCTAGCCTACTTTTAAGTCTTGTGAATGTATTCAATTTTTTTTTATTTATTGGAGGAGGGGTTTTGAAAAGAACCTAAAACCTTCTTACAAAATGAAGAAAAATCCATCAGGTCATGCAGATCGGATACAAAAACAACATAAGAAGACGCCACAAAGCCACAACAAAAATAGAACACACAAACCTTAACAACAAAACTAGAAACTAGGCCCATGGAGGCCAACCCAAGAAGAAAAAGATCAATAGGATAATCTTGAAAGTTGTGAAGATGATCTCAGGAAGCAAAAGAGGGCCACCAACTCACTCAAACTAGTAACTGTTGGATGGATTTGTATCCTCATTCTTCTAAATGTCTCTAAGATGGCAGAGGAGTTCATCCAAAACATTTCCAACCTGGTGATAAAGCATCTATGCAGTCTTTGTTGCATTCATAATGGCAGATATAGTCGCCATGGTTCCATCAAGAGAGTCTTTTGGAACAGGTTGGTGGCAAGCACACCTAAGGGATTGAAGAATTTCATGTTGGAAATATTGTCCTCAATCATCATGTTTGAGAGTGAATTCTTGATCTTAACTTGCTTTAGGTGAGGAGACTCCCTTGATGTACCAGGGCTATCTTTCCAGTTGGTCCCTATCACCTTGGTTCTGGTGGACCAATTAATAGTAGACTATGGTGTGGTACAAAGAAGTGGCCTAGAAAGTGACTTATTGTCCTATTTGGAAGAAATAGGGGATTCATTTTCCAACTCATCATCATAATCATCAATGTTAATTTCAGGGGTCTCGTGGCTAGGGCTATGGATGAAGGTTTGCTCGGATGATATTGTTGAGATGATAGCTTTTTGGTATTTTCTTTCAAGAGCATCATGGTAAAGGATTAAGTGGATACCTTGGTGAATGGGATGGGAGGAGTTATTTTTCTTGACACTGTCAATAGAGATCTCAATGGACCGATAGAGATAATTGGGAATGTTAATGAACTTCACATCTTGTAAGTGGTTCAAAATGGTAAGATGGAAGCTACAAAGAGGTGAGTCGATCTTATCCATAATTAAGTATTGCATCATTGGAATTATGAATCAGTCCCACGGGATAGGAAGGGATTTGTAAACAATACCACCATTATCCCAAATGAGCTTCATTTTCTTGTCAACAAAGGAGTTGGTTCCTTAGCCAATGAATACTTGTCCCTCTAGATAACCCTATCATCAATTGGCAACTTCATAATTTTAGCAAGCTATTGGATGCTCACCTTGAAGTCCATGCCATGAACAATAACACAATCATGATTCCATGATTTTGTGAACTCAACAAATATCTTGACATCACTCCCATTGAATTTCCCCATGAATGGGAGGAAGCCATGGCTATTGAGGATTTTCTCGATGATAGGGTCAAGTTATAAGGATTCAGGTTCTTGAAAGACCATTCTTAGGTAATAAAGAGAAATATTAGGGATAGACTCATTGTTGAAGCTGAGGGAGGCTAGGGAATTTAGGTAGTAATGGTGGCAAGAAACCTTGAGGACCTCTAAATAGTGTTGCATGGTGATGATGCTTTGAAAAGAATGCATGGGACACATATTGGATCTTATGGAAATTAAATGCTTCACTAGTCATTGATGGACTCTGGTGTTGGTGATGTTGGAAGTGTGAGCCATTATTTACACCAAAGTCATCATGTGGGAAAGGAACACTTGAAGCTGGAACAAATAAAAATTAATAGTAGGTGATCTGGTGTTTTAGAACTGGTTTACTCTATTGCACTTGGACTTGAAGGTATGGTAAAGGTACATCCCAAGTTGAGATGCATCACGATTTCCAGCCATGAAGTACTTATATTGGAAATGAGCATTCCTCAAATGATCAAATAGAGTGCTTTGGGAGTGATTCACTTGCATGCAGTCAAAGGTGTCAATAAATTTTATTATGGCATGGATAGATCTAGTACAAAAAATATTTAAAGGTAAGGTCACAATGGAGAGAGGAAAAGTGGTGGGAGGGTGGGGGTTGGTGAGAGGGGTGATGGGTATGGTGGGATTTATTAGGGTGACCAAGGTGGTAGGGTTAATAAATGTAGGGGAGCAGGGGTGGGGGTGAAGGTTGGTCAAGGTGGTAGGGTCAGGAAATGCATGGGAGTAGGGATGGGGGTGATAGGTGGTAGGCCAAGGATACCCAAAGGGGTAAGAGTGGAGGTGACAAATGGTAGGCCTAGAGAAGAGGTCAAATATGACGAGGTAAATGCTATAGGAGGCCTGATGACTAGTGTTCAATGAAATACATGAGGTAAATTAAACTGTCTGGGGCTAAAATATAGAGGACAAAAAAGCACATCAAATAGATTAGGGCCAATCATTAGAGGACAAACCTATGGGAGATTGGATAAAATCATCTTGCCAAACTTGGAAAGACTCCATGTGAAGGTTGAGATTGGCCATTAAGTCAGTAGTATGGTTGCCTTACCTATAAATGTGTTGAATGATGATGTTATAATGGGTGTGGATAAGTTTTTTGGATTTTTGAATGAGAGTAGCCACTCTCCACACTAGAACCTTATCACTTCAAAGATACTCGATGATATTTGGCGAGTTGCCTTCAATTATGATTTTGAATGGAAGGTCATTGAGAATGAAGAGGCCTCTATACAAAGCTTCAAATTCAACAACATGATTAGTTTAGACTCCCAAATTCCTAGTAAAGGTAAGGATAATACTCCCAATATGATCTCTGACAATTCCACCACCCTATAATTTCCTAGTATTCCCTTTAGAAACACCATAAAAACTCAACTTAAGCCATATAGTAGGAGGTGGAGTCCATTTGATTATTTCTCTTGATGGAATGGATAACTATGATAGCTCTAAAGAGAGTTTGAGTGATGAGGTGATGGTTGCTTCAAGCTCTAGATTGGGAGTTTTGGAGTAAGGGACTAATTTGGCATTCTCAATAGCAACACTTAATATTGGCACCGACAGAAAGAGAATCCTTAGAAAGGTTGATAAAAGATTTGTTGTTGTGCTCAAGCCAAACTTACCATAGAAAATAGTGTAGGTAGAAGGACCATAGAGCTTTAATATGACTATTCCAGAATGGGTTGGGCTACTGCGTTAAAAGACATGAATAATGTTCAATTGGACCCATTCAATACTGAAGGTCAATAGGAGAAAACTAAGGATATTTCTGGAGAAGGTGCACTCAAGGAAGAGATGATGAGTTGACTCCTAGTTGGAATGAAACATATAGCAACAATTGGGAAGGATCAAGCCTCTAATTATGATATTTTCAATGGTTAGGATTTTTATTTGGGTGGCCAGCCATGAGAAAAAAGTAACTTTTAGGATAAGACCTTTGGACCAGATGGCTTTAACCAAGAGGGAAGAAACAATGGGGTCATCCTAAAGGAAGTAAGTCATCTTGTAGCTTTAGAATGTCAAGGTTGGGATTCTCAATTAAAGGATGATCACAAATCCATTGGTCTTTCTAAAAGTCAATTAGGTGACCACTTCCAGGTTTCCATCTGGTGCCTTTCTAAATAATAAATCTAGTCTTGACAACTGAATTCCATAAGGTGGATCCTCCATGGGGTAGATCTTCATCTAGAAATTTATGGTTCTGCAAGTATTTTTTTATGATAGACACCCATTCTAGGCTAGTGTTGGTGAAGATTTTCCATTCCTACTTGGCCACCAGGGCCATGTTCATCTTGCCAATTTTCCTCAAGCCTAATACACCTTGGGATTTCTTGGTGTAGACATTGTTCCAGGAGACCAAGGGAAATTATTTCTTGTTCTCTAGTCCTGACCATAAAAATATTTTATAGATTTCCTCAATTTTGTGATAAATTGCTACTAGGGCCTTGAATATGGCATGAAATACACTGGGATAATTTGAAGGTAAGCATGCACCAAAGTTGCATTGGCTGCTTGGCTTAGGAGCACCTCTTTCCATTCGGTAAGTGTTTTGATAAGTCTTTCAGGAACGTTGTTCCACATACCTTCGATGGGATTACCAAATAATAAGGGAAGACCAAGATAAGAGGTTGATAAGACTAAAATGGTGCATCCCATAACTTGAGCAATATTAAGTTTCCTAGACACAAGGGTGTTGATAAAAAATATTTTGCTTTTTATGTAAATGATCACCTACCTAGCAAATTCTTTGTAGAGATTGAGGATGATATTTATGGATTTGAATTCAACAATGGATGCAAGGGTAGAAAAGATCGTATCATTGATAAAATATTGATGCATGATATTTTTGAGAGAGGAGGTCACATTGATGCCATAAATTGCCCCTATGGAACATGTAGATTTAAGAGTTCTTCCAAGAGATTCAACCAGGATGGTGAAGAAGAAGGGGGATAGTGGGTCACACTATCTAAGCCCTTTGGAACTTTTGAATTAGCTTGCTACAGATCCATTTATAATGATAGGATACAAAGATGAAGATATGCAGGCTTTGATGAGGTGAATCTAGTCATTATGAAATCTGAACTTGGAAAGGACCTTGAAGAGAAATTCCCATGAAAATATATCAAAGACTTTGTTCATGTCAATATTGAGGAAAATTCTTGTTTTTTTATTGTGGGAAACAGAGTGCAGAAGTTCATGGATGGTGATAACTCCGTCTATGATGGTTCTCCCCTAGAAAATGCTTGCTTGGTAGGAATCAATGATGAGTAGGAGGATCTATTTCATCCTATTGGTCATGACCTTGGTGATAATTTTATAGATGACATTGCAAAGGATTATAGGATAATAATAAAATAAACTTCTATAGGTGGATGACTTAGGGATGAGGACCAAGAAAGTGGAGTTGACATCCTTAGGAATAGCCTTTGAATTTTGGACATCTTGGATAGCTTTGTAGATATTGCTACCAAAAATATCCTAAAAATACTGAGATAAACAAGGTGGGAAGCCATCCAGGCCAGGGGATTTGTCCAGCTTCATGGAAAAGAGGGCCTTCCTAATTTCATCATGGGAGAAGGTTTTAAGGAGGTATAAATTGGATTTATGAGTAACCAGGCAGGAAATGTTTTGGAGCAAGGAATTACGGGTCTGAACGGAGCAAGAAGGATGGGATCCTAATAGATTCTCAAAGTGAGAGACTGCTTCAACGCGAACCTCATCCAATCCCAACGTGATCGAACCATCACTTTTGACTAGCTCCCTTATCTTATTGAAACTATGGTGCTTGAGAGTTGAGGTATGAAAAAGATTTATATTAGAATCTCCTTATTTTAACCATAGAGCCCTAGATTTCTACCTCTAGAAGGTTTCTTCTTCTGCTAGCACATTATGGTAGTTAGCCAGGATTGTTCTCTCTTCATCCCTAATCTAACAGGTCATATTTCCATTTTGTATTTGATATTTGATCCCCTACAACTGGTATTTAATGGCTTGTTTGCTTTCAAAAATGTTGTAGAATATTTCCTTGTTCTAGGCCCAAAGGTTATTTTTGATGAATCCAAGCTTTTTGGTAATTCTAGAGATGGGGAAACAAAAGAAGTCTTGATTCTACCATTCAAAAATTTGATTTCTAAGGTCAGGATGTTGGATCCACATGGCCTTGAATCTGAATGGATTTTTGTAGATAAATGTAAATCTTAGGCCTTTGAACATCAAGGGGTTGTGATCTGATCCAATATTGGGAAGGGAATGAAGGGTATCATTCCTAAACAGATGAATAGCTTCCTTGGATAGGAGAAATATATCAAGTATTAGCTGGATAAGTTGGTTACCATTCTTCTGTTGCTTCATGTGAATTTTGTTCCCTTGAGTTAAACATCCATGACCTCATTGTTGTCCACAAAATCTCTAAAATCTTCAAAGAATTTTTGTATTATGGATGACCTGCCCTTTTTATCAGATGGATAGAGGAGGGAGTTGAAGTCTCCCAGCATCCAAGTCTCACACTAGGGTTTGTGGGTTTACCAAGGGCTATCTTGTCATGCATTTATTTATTTTTCTAATATAAATTGATAAATAATATGTGGTACATTTTCTCTAATGTCATGTTAAAGGTAAATATATTTCTATAGTGGTCACAGTTAAAGATAGAGGAGAGAGAAAGAATGTATGTCTAAATGATCCAAGAGGGACATTTTATATCTCTCATCCCTTGGAATAGAAGCATGAATCAATTATTTTCCTAATTTTTAGCATCTAGACAAATTTATTATAATTTATACTATGTTCAAGGCCATAAAGTGATAGAGATTATAAGCCTTTATAAGATTAGGTAAATTTAGATATTGAGAGTTCTTTGGATGGATTTTATCCTTTTAGATTGAGTTTAGCATTTGACATGGATTCTAAGGACCAGAGCCCATAGAGTTTTGATGATAATCCAAGGTTTTATGTTTAAGTAGTTGAGATTTATGAGGAAAAGTGATAAGGGATTTGAATAAGTGATAGGGAATGCCACAAATATATGAGAGATTAATTAAAATAGGAAAAGTGTTGAAGCAGAGAATAGACCATTGGTTTGACTACAGTGTCAAACTTTTATTAGGGGCATAAGAATACCACCACTTTAGATCCCATATTTTATTCAAAATCTATGAAGCTCTTATCTAATTATGATGGTTGAAGGTGAAGTGCCATGTTTTAGTTCCTGTCAAGTAGAGTAGTGCATCAATTTGTTCATTCATTTTTTCCTTTAAAAGTCTATACAATTTCTTATTAATAAGAGTTTACTAATTCTACGTTAAAAAAAAAAGGGAAGGGAAGGAGGTTTTCCAATTCATGTAAAAAAATGTAAGTAGATTCTCAAAAGTGAGAGGACATCAAAGTGGTCTAGGAAACTAGATGCTAACTTTGAGGTTGCAAATATTGTAAAAAAATTGCTATTATAAAATTTTCTAATATTGTGAGACAAAGTTAAAGGAAAATATGGCAATGTTGAGATGAATTGTAAAATAAGTAAAGGAAAAGATAAAAAAAGCAAGAAAATAAGAATAGGGAAGAGGTTGTTGGCCCAAGTCATCAATAATAGTGACAATGAAGACAACAATGTGCCAATTTACACTTTTATTTTAAAATCACCCATGAGTGGTATTGTAGAGAAATGGAAAAATAATAAAGGGACAAAAGAGGAAGATGAAGAAGAGTAGGAGGATTCAAACTTGAAATCAACTAGAGACACAATAAGAAATATGGGTAGAGGGAAAGTTGAGAAGAAGCATTACTCCACTTTAGATCTTAATTGTAACTGATACAAACTTGAAGACCTTGTACTGGTAACACCAAAGGAGAAAAACAAGAAAATGTATTTTGCTATAATAAAAGAAAATAAAAAATCCATAGATTGATCTATTATCATTTTGGGGAAATTGTTTTATTGGACTAAGGACGCTAAAATAAAAGGTCAAGGTAATTGGTAGTCATGTTATGCTCATGAACTATTTTATAGTTTTCATCGTAATGAAGTTTTGGATGAATCATTTTTCCATAAGTGTGTTGTGCACTTTATTCCACTAAACAAGCAACTATCACTTTGACCAAAACATTTGGGATTTATTGTGCAAATATTTTATGACATAGTTGAAAAGAAACTTTAAAAAATAATTGAGAAGGACTTGTAACAACCCACAAACTCAACCCAAGAGAGATATTTTTATTTAAGGATTAACTCACAAAAAGGACCCAATATTTTATTCGGTATAAGGCATAACCACTTTTGAGTTCATTTTCACTCCAGACGAAACTCAAGTGGAGAGGAGTGACCAATTTCTTGTAATAATTTGGGGTTCACTTTTCTAACCTCACCATTAGAAAAGACACCATTAGTGGTCCCCCCACTTTTCCTATACACTCACTTGTATAGGAAAACTTGACCATGGTGTAGGGATTATCCTTTAAGGCCTATAATACTTAAAGGGGATGCCTATTCCCTAACCCTACATAATTTTATCTATGTAGGATTAATCTAGTGTGATGCCTTAGTGATTAGTTAGCTTCACCTCATTGTGAGCTAACTAAGACCATTACCACTCACCTAATAATTATTGTGGTCACACTTACCTCATCGTAAGGTTCCACCACTATATTGCCTTGTAAATTATTTAGTGGATTATCCCATACCAATACATCATTAAGACTCCAAAGCCTCATCAGTAGGAATATGTTCAAGCCTCACTGATTTAGGCCACCCAAGCCTCACTGTTGAGGGTGTATCATTCAAAAATTCCTAGTTATTATCTCACCATAAATCAACTAGGATAAGGTACATCTTGACTCAAGGGATTACTAATATGGCTCTAATATCATGCCCAAAATAACCCCCTTCCAACCCAAGGGTCCCATTAACATTTAACCATCTCATTAAAAAAACATGCTCAAATTAAACATGAAAGAGTAAAACCACATCTAGGAGAATCCTAGCCATAATCCATCAATTATATTCTATCAATCTCTTTAATAGCACAACTTTCCATTTTGCAATTCATGAATATTTTCCAAGGAACTTTAACATAAAGAAAAAACATTAATTCATAATGCATTATTTGAAAAAGTCTCAGATAAATAAAAATAATGTTGACAAGACATTTTCCTTCATCATAATATAACATAAATTTTGTACACGATGCTTTCCAAGTATTTCTCATATTTAATTACAATATTTATACATAAATATACATGAATGGCCTCTAGTCCATCTTCTTTATCGAAGTCCTCCACTTGATAGGTCCTCTCTAATGAAAATTTGTAATTATGTTTAGAGATCAAGATAGCTCTTGAATGCATATGCAATCCTAAAATGCACTGTGCAAGAGAAGTATATAATAATGCAAGAACATGCATCAAGCAAAGCAAATACCATGCAAGAATATTGAGAGGATCCCATACTTTTCTCAAAATATGGATCTATTGCTACACAAGCCATATCCAAATAATGCAAGAACATTCTTCTATCGATTATGGATTCCTTAGCTACTCAAACATCATCTATATTCTTAAAAACTCACTATCTAAACCTTCATGTTTCCATAATAACTTTTCAATTCCCAAATTAGAATTCATTGGAATATTATTTCACCAGATTATAATTCATGTTTTTCATTAACTAATATTGAATAATAACCAATATTTTATTTAATCAATCATAAATATTCCATATTAAATAATAGTTTTATCCCTAAAACTATTAAGTAATTACTTGAAATATAAAATAAGACTCTTTTATATAATCAGTAAGGGTTATCGATAATTAGTTTCACCCTAATAAAACTTGAAAAACTCTCAAATATTTACCTAATCGATAAAGTAACACAATTAAACGACAAGTTTTGCAATATCAATTAGGACTATATTATAAAAAAATCATATTAGGTTAATTTAAAAGGTTGCTAACATTGATGAAGCCATCACATATACATATTTAACAATTTTAACGAATATTGGGATTGACATAAGATTAAGAGAGTTAATAAATGTCAAACTCATATTATCTCGCTTACTCAAAATATGGCCAAAATAAAAGAACATATTTTAAAATAAATGTTACAAATAGTGGAAGCAATTAAGTAGCAATCATTAATCAAGAAAGATTGAGGACTTCGTGCAATAGAAATTTGAAAGGTGCACGCAAAATAATATATGTTTATGTAATGCAAACATTACTGGGAAACATTATTATTGGACTTAAAGGAAAGACATAAAGATGTTGCTTAAAACAAAGCAAACAAATTATATGCTCATATCTTAATGACCTTTCCTATAATTATATCTTCCAAAAATATATTCTATGAGGTTTTCATAAACTCGCATTACAAAAAAAAGAATAAAGTTACAAGAGATAGATTTTCACACGATGAATCTAAGATTTAAATGGAATTACAAGAGATAGAGTTTCCAAAGAATCCAATTGCACTTTAAAACACATGAGTGGACATCTCAAATTTGTGGAAAGCTTCATACCGACTCCTATGCACTCACAAGCAACAAATTTCAAAATTTTAAAGGTCAAAATTAAAACATTTCAAAGGATAACATAGATGCAACATAATAGAGATCAATCGAAGCCTAGAAGTAGGGTCTAGAATAATTTGAAAAGCACGAACCTGCCAACTAGGTGGAAATACATCTATTGACATAGTTTTGACGTGTTGAATGCTTAATTGTAATCTATGATACACAATTCCAAAAGGTTTATCATTGTAGCAAAATGACCAATACCAATATAACAAAATAAATAAAACAAATACTGAAAATAAACATACAACATACGAGTCTCATTTTCCATTCAAAGAAACAAATTGAATGGAGTGTACCTCCATGGTAGCTAGTCAAGGTATCTTTCTTCCTTCTCTATATTATACCTTGTCAATCCTTTCTTCAACTTATGATATTTTTCCTTCTCCTCCAATATTTATCTCCTTCCAAAAAAATCCCCTCGTAGGAGAAAAGGAGACCAAGGTTTTGAAGTGACTTCTTCCTTCCTTGCCATGCATGCCAGCTCATTACACAATTAGGGTAATATTTACATTATAAAAATATTTTTTTACCATCTTGTTGGAGTATATTACATTATTTGGTACATGTATTAGATTAGGTATTTACTTTATGCAATGTAATAAATGCACAAGTGTGCATAATATTCAATAATGTAATTGTACACATTAGTCCATGTGTACATGAGTCCATAAAATAGGGAGATAAAGAGTATAGAAGTTTGAATGTCAAGAGTGCTCCATATGAAGAGTCACATTGCATTATATATGCATAGTAATGTGAGGATGTAAAGTGACATGACTTGAAATAATATTACTTGGTACTTACAGAGCTATGGAACCATTTTTGTGAGCTTTAGTTTATGGTATATTTATTAGTAGTTATTAGAGTTATTTCTATACTTTATACTTGTAGAATATTACCATTATTAATGTCATTGGTTGATTACTTTATTTGACATATTGTGGTTAAGTTATCTTAAGTATTCAGTTTCAAAAGCTAATAGTGGTATCAGAGCCACAACAAGTTTTTGACTTGCACAATTCTTAAAGTTGTAAAGGAGATTTCTATTAGTTAAGGTGAAACCAGTGAAGGTGAATAAACTATCTCTAGAAAAGGAAACCAGAGAAAATTGGAGAGTTTCTATTCCAAGAACAAATTCAGAATAGGAGATTTCAGGTCTTGAAGTCAGACCTTTGATAATATGGATATTGGGGAGATTAAGAGACCCAATAAGGAGGTCCTATTGGAGAAATTGGTATATTTAAGGAGACTCCAAATTTTTGATTGGCTGGAGCCTTTCCACATGGTTAAAGGAGAACTCGTGAAGACTAGGACTCAACACAAAATTCTTTCCACTAGTTTTTTAGGATAACTAGTGAAGTTTATTTATTTTAAAATTCTAGAAATTCTAATATATTCGGTACTACTACCTAAGTTTTTGGTTGTAAAAAATTAACACCCAAAAGTTGAGAAGCTTCCTACAATAGACAGAGAATAATTTCACCTTCATTGCTTGAAAGTCTATGTACTTTCCTTGTGCAGGGATTAATTCTTTGTTGTAGAAAGTTATAGATTGAAGAGTGAGAAGGTATAAGGCAAAGACCCCATTGGAGATTGAATATTTGGGATACTTGAGAAGTAAGTACCCATAGAATATTGCAGATAGAAGACTACAAATTGGAGAAGTTGAAGAGACCCAAAAGAGGTCAGATTTAAGAATTTCTATATTTGGAAGATTGAATATTGGAGATAGAATATTGCAAATTGAAGACTATAGATTGGAGATTAAAGAGACCCATGCAGAATGTTCTCATTATATATTAGATATTGGAGATAGATAAGACCTAATAATAGGTCCTATTATAGATTTGAAGAGTAGCAGAAGACTTCAAAGATTCAGGAGATTGAGAGTTGCAATTTTTGGAGATCTAGAAAAGAGATCTCATTATAGTATTCCCATAGTTGGGATATTGAGGAGACCAAGAATAGGTCCCATTAAAGCTTTGAGAAGAGAATTTGAAGAGTTACAGAAAGGAGTTGAAGAGTTGCAAAATTAGAAGACTCTAGAGAAGTGGTTTCAAGGAGAATTTGGATAAGAGGAAGAGGACTAGATAAAGTCTTATTGCAGATTTGGAGAAGAAACCATTGAAGGCATATTGGAGAAAGTAAGTAGGAGATTACTAGCAGAGAGGAGTAAATTTTTTGAGGAAAAGGAGTTACCAGTGGTGGATATTTGCAGAAAGTTTGTGATAGGAGATTGTGAGCAAGGAGAAGTTTCTGATAAAGGATATTTGGGACAATTGTCACCATTCGACAAGCACAAAAGGAAGAAGTGTTTGGAAAGAATTTTGCCAAATTTTGGAGATAGGATTAGAAGAATCTTAATACATTCAAATTCTTGAGAAGAGAGACATAGTAGGATATTATTTTTGAAGTTTGAATTTAAAAAGGAGATTTTAGGAGAAGAGAACATTGAAGAGCCCATATTTTTGGGAAATCTAAGGACAACCATAAAAGGTTGACTTAATAGGAGAAGATTATAGTTTTGAAGCAAATATTGAAGGGTTGTAGGAGAGCATATTGAAGGAAGCCTATTACTATGATTTGGAGAAGAGTTGGGCAGATTTTGGAGTTCCCGTGAATAGGATATTGAAGAAGTTTTTGATAGTGATAGAAGACAACATTCTAGAGACTTTTGTTGCAGGTTTTGGACAATAAAAGAATGGAGTTGATTATGTAATTACAGGTTTTGGACAACATTTGAGGTAGAATTGATAACTGCTAACTTCAACATTTGGAGGAATAGATTTGAAGGATATTGGAAGCCACAAAATCAGATTTGTGGACAACATCAAAAGAAGATAAGGAGCTACGAGTTTGGAAAACTCTAGAGCAGATTTGGAAGAGTTATTAGACAACAAGATTGGAGAAAATTGGGCAAAAACTAAAGCGACAAATTTTTTAAGATCTAAAGCTAAAGAGTGAAGGAGAATAGGGATGCAAAGTTTACAAGGTTGAGATAGCAAATTGGGTGAATTAAATCACCAACAAAATTAGAAAATGAAAATCAGAAAGGTATGCAGTATTGGTGAAATATAATTTTTTATCTGTACAATGAAATAAGCTTTACATAAAGAACTTAAGAACACCATATTATTATTTGATATTTACATCATATTATCATTTGAAGTTTGAAAAATAAGAACTTAAAGGAGTTCTTTAAATCAAGGTGATATTAGTGCTTCCACATTATAATTTGAAGAATAAAATAGCAAGAGTTTAAGCTAACAACTAAAGGAGAAATAAGAAGCACAATATTATTGAATGTTATTTTATAGTGATTAAGAAGTGTAGATTTATCTACGTGAAAAGAAGAAACTAAGAGCGATAGTGTAAACGAGCTAAAGCAAAGGGTTAAAGAATCAAGACAACATTGTTCAGTGTCCAAAGACACTAGATAGCTACAAGAGAAAACGTAGAAGAGTCAAGCATCATTGTTGCTCAAGGAAGAGCAAACATTCATCGTAAAAGACTTTCTCCCATTGGATGAAGCATCACTACATTATAGAAGTGCTCTCACAATGCTTCCAATATCACCACAGTAGAAGGAAGATCCATCACCTTGTAGCAGAGCATCAATGTATTATGGATGATCATGCATCATTTTGGAGAAGATTGCCATCACACCAAGCCACCAGATTCTCACCAAGTAAGGCAAAGCAAAGACGTTCCTATGAATAGTATTCTAAATTTTACATGAAAAGGAATACGTAAGAGTAAGGATATTTTAGGGTTCAAGGAGAGGATACAAGTGTCATCCGCTATAGCCCATGCACATACCACATGGAGGAAAATATTAATGTTATTATTTTTACGTTGGAGGAAGCCAAATTGACAATGTCTGTAGAGTAATGTTCAATGCCATAGTGCAATTCAACCAGGAAGAAGATTTCAGGGGTAGTGAAAGAAGTTGAGTGCCAAGTGGCACATGTAAGGAGGAAGGTCAAATATTTTAGCACCAATTCAAAGGAAGGTATTTTTTATATGTTAAATATATAGGAATAGGAGTAATGAAGTAGCAGTGAAGTGTAGGTGATCAACAAGCATGCATAATTACCGATTGAATATAGAGAAAGAGAAGATTATACTTGGTAGATTGAGGCACAAGCATGGATTTTGAAGTCAATTCTAACAATGAGGATTGAGGTGAAGAGACAATGAAGATAGAGTGGAGGAAATAAACACTCAAAATAAATCAACATACACCAAAGGCCAGCGAGCATCGTTTGATGAAATATGTAGAGAAGAGAAAACTCAAAAAGGAATCAAGCCTTGTTGACCAACAAATTATCAATTCCAAGGTGAAGGTAATCCACTTTATTAAAGTTGCTTATAATATTGGATTAGGAGAAATAAGGATATACGTAACTATTATCCTCTAAGGTTGAAAAGTAAATTATTTTGGAGAAGTGAATTTAACCTTAGACATATTATTGAATATTGAATTTTGGATAGAAGATATTGAAGAAATAATTCAAGGTTTTGTAATCATTTGATGTTACAAAAAAATTATGGGATATTTGCAATTAAATTAAAGAGGGAGTAATAAGGTTTTCTACAATAAATTAGAATTATAATAATTACAAATATAATTTATCTAAATTTCTAAGTTTGGAGATATAAGGTACATCAACATAGGAATTAAGAAATTTAGAGTTTATATTTTTGTGACTAAGGTTGAACAAAAATAAAGGTTTTGAAATTTTATTTTTACTACTTGGGAGTCATAAGGAATTCAACCTAAACTTACAAAGATTAAGTAATTGAAGAACTATGGATAAATTAGCAAGAGGGACATATCATCATCAAATGCAAAGACAAAACACTCTCTCTATTCCTTATCAACAATGCAAAATTATTTCACAAGAAAATAATTCCACTATTCAAGATGATAAAGATATTTGGTATATTGATTCAGGAGCAAGTCATCATATGACAAGGAATATACAATGGTTGGATTGCATAGAAGTTACTAATTATTTGGTTTAATGTTAGCTAATGTAAATAAATATCTGGTTCATGGATATGGATGTGTAATACCTAATGCATCTTATCCACATTTTATATTGCATAATGTTATGTATATACCATGATTGACCACAAACCTCATTTCAGTTACTAAATTAATTGAAAGTGGAAAAGTAGTAGAATTCAAATGTGTGAATAAGAAGAACATATGTCTTATCAAAAGACTAGATGAAATAGAGGCTACAAGTTTAGTTAACAAGGGAGTATACTTTCTATATTCCATTGTTTTTCCACAAGAAATTTTAACGATTCAAGATAATACAAATGTCTTTTCTGAGAGACATACCACAAAAAACAGAGTCTCATTCTACTATAGAGATACCATATTTGGACGAAATAAAATGAGAGGTCAACTACCAAGACGCCCATTAATCAAAGTAGAACATGAACCGAAACACAATAGAAAGTATCTACAAGTTGAAGATCCATATTGAATATTAAAGTTTTCAATAGCCAAATAATGTAATATAGGGGACGTTGGAGTATATTACATTATTTGGTACATGTCTTAACTTAGGTATTTACTTTATGCAATGTAATAAATGCACAAGTGTGCATAATATTCAATAATGTAAATGTGCATACTAGTCCATGTGTACATGAGTCCATACAATAGGGAGATGAAGAGTCTAGAAGTGTGAAGGCCAAGAGTGCTCCATATGAAGAGTCACATTGCATTATATTGCATAGTAATGTGAGGATGTAAAGTGACACGACTTGTAATAATACTACTTGGTAATTACAGAGCTATGACACCATTTCTATGAGCTTTTATTTATGGCATATTTATGAGTAGTTATTAGAGTTATTTCTGTATTTTATACTTGTAGAATATTGCCATCATTATAGTCATTGGTTGGTTAATTTATTTGATATATTGTGGTTAAGTTATATTAAGTATTAATATTATGAACTTCCCAACATTATGAACTTATTCCTAATAATATTAATTATACCTCTTTTAAAATTAACTTAATTAATATCAACCCATTAATAGTTTTAAAACCAAGTATTAATAATCAAATCATTCATTCATATAATACTATTATTACTTTCTAATGCTAGTGTTAAATACTAACATTAGTGTAATATAATAATAATTAAATTAAGTAGCAATCATTAATCAAGCAAGAATGAGGACTTCATGCACTAGAAAGTTGAAAGGTGCGTGCAAAAGGATATACATCTATGTAATGCAAATATTACTGGAAAATATTATTGTTGCACTTAAAGGGATGACATAAAGAGGTTGCTTAAAACAAAGCAAAAAAATTACAATGATGCTCAAATATTAATGACCTTGCCTATAATTGTCTCCTCCAAAATATATTCTATGATGTTTTAATAGACTCACATTACGAATAGAAGAATAGAACACAATGATTCTAAGGTTTAAATGGAATTACAAGAGATAGATTTTCCAAAGAATCCAACTGTACTCTAAAAAACATGAGTGGATATATCAAATTTTTGGAAAGCTTCATCCTGACTCTTATGCACCCACAAGCAACAAATATCACCTATTTAAAGATCAAAATAAAAAAAATTCAAAGGATAACATTGATGCAACATAATAGGGATCAATCGAAGCCTAGAAGCAGGGTCTAGTTTATTCAAAGAATAATTTGAAAAGCACTAACCCACCAAATAGGCAGAAATGCATCTACTGACATAGTTTTGACATGTTGAATGCTTAATTTTATTCTATGATGCACAATTCTAAAAGGTTTATCATTGCAAAATAAATGGAATAAAAATTATAAATCAACATACAAATCTCTTTTTGCATTCAAAGAAACAACCTGAAGGGAGAGTACCTCCATGATAGCCACTCAAGGTATCTTTCTTCCTTCCTTCTCTATATTTTGCCTTCTCAATCCTTTCTTCAAATTTTTATCTTTTTCCTCCAAAACTTGTCATCTTTCAAAAAATTTCCGTCGTAGGAGAAAAGGAGATCAAGGTTTTGAAGTGACTTATTCCTTCCTTGCCATGCATGCCAGCTCATTACACAATTAGGATAACATTAACGTTATGAAAATATTCCCAACTTTGCCATCTTTTCCAATGTTCTAATTTTTCAACTTCCAAAGATTATGAACTTATTCATAATAATATTAATTAATAATCAAATCCTTCATTCATATCATTATTTAATACAATTATTACTTTCTAATGCTAGTTTTAGTTACTAATATTAGTGTAATATAGTAATTATTAAATTAATTACTCATCCAATTAATTTAATTAACACCTAATGTTAATATTAACCATTAACATTGATATTTGATATTTTAAGTATTAACAATACTAAATTTATTATTAATACTTTATTTGATTAATCAATAACCAAAAAAATTATATTCTTCAAAATACATGCAACAACACAAGGTCTCTATGATGTAAATAAAAAAGTATGCACAAACAAAATTTTATTTAAGCAGTCCAAGGTTCAAATCTCGGGCCTCATCGAACTGAACGCTTGTACCTTTCCTGGTGCTTTCAATGGCATAAAAGGTTTAAAATGATTGTGGCATGGTGGTTATAGGGGCGGACTGCATGAAGATCTATGTGGCGACTTTTAGGGCGAACAACGCAGAATACTGTGGCGGCCATAAAAGCTGGACAGCCTACTCGTATTCATGGCGACTACCGATTCCACCATGTAAAAAAAAAACATTTTCTTTAAGTAAGAGGCTCTACGATGTTATCACCCACCTACGAAGGATCCCCTATTATTCTATTCGGACCAAGAGGTAATATCAAATATTCACTAAATAAAACAAATTATATATTAATCTTGCAGAGCCCAATACAACCTTAGAACATAGAAAATGCCCACTAATATATACGGAGAGGATAGGGAGGAAGTCGGCGGCGAGGAAATGAAGGGAAGTTGGAGGAATAAGGGGAAAGGGAGTTGGAGGGATAAGGAGGAAGAGGGAATAATGGAGGAAATGGAGGGATAAGGGGAAGAGGGAAATTTATTAATTAAAAAACCTGCCGACATTTGCCGACAATGCTAACCTAACCTAACCACTAAAGGTGTTCACATTTGCTACATTCTCCCCCTTAAAGTTGAGAGGTCTGACAATACAGTCTCTCAGCTTTACAAATTGAGCTTTAGCCGGTGCCTTGGTGAAGATGTCCGCAACATTCTCCAAAGTGGGGCAATACTGAAGCTCAACAGTTTCAGTTTCCACCATATCTCTGATGAAGTGGTACTTCATATCAAAATGCTTTGATCTACTATGGTGGACAGGATTGTATGCCAACTGAATGGCACTAATGTTGTCACAAAATAACCTTGTTGGACCACTTTGCTGCTCTCCAAGTTCTTCTAATACCTTTCGTAGCCATAGAGCTTGAGTACTAGCATGAGTGACCGCTATATACTCGACTTCTGTTGAAGATAGTGCTACTACTGTCTGCTTCTTGGAACTCCAAGTTATTAGTCCCGAACCCAGACTAAAACAGTTCCCTGAGGTTGATTTTCTGTCATCAATGTTGCTACCCCAATCACTATCATTGAAGCCTACAAGCTTGATAGTGTTACATTTATGGTAATGGATTCCAAAATCCCATGTACCCTTTACATATCTAAGAATTCTCTTAGCTTCCTGCAAATGCAACTCAGAAGGATTAGACATAAATCGAGAGACAAGAGAAACAACATACTGAATATCAGGTCTGGTGTTGGCGAGAAACATCAAACTCCCAACCATGCTTTCGAAAGTGGTCACGTCAACTTTTGATGCTCCATCATCTTTGCTTAATTGGATCCCATGTCCAATTGGAGTTGCAACTGGTTTGCAATGCTCCATAGCAAACTTCTTAAGCATGTCCCAAACATACTTATGTTGATAGATGAAGATCCCTGTATCTGATCGATGAACCTCCATTCCAAGGAAGTAGTGCATTAAGCCAAGATCCTTCATCTCAAACTGCTCCATCATGGAGTGTTTGAACTTCATATTCAGTTTTTCATTACTACCCATGAATATGAGATCATCCACATACAAGCAAACTATGAGGATGTCATTTCCTTGTTGTAGGTAGTAAAGAGTGGGTTCATTTCTACTTCTGGTGAACCCAAATTCTTTGAAGTACCCATCAATGCGTGAGTACCAAGCTCGTGGTGCCTGCTTGAGGCCATAAAGTGCCTTCTTCAGTTTGTAAACAAGATGTTCCTTGTTTTTCTCTTCAAATCCTTGTGGTTGCTCAACATACACTTCTTCTATCAAGTAACCATTTAGAAATGCACTTTTCACATCCATGTGTTGAACTTTCCATCCCTTATTTGCAGCTAAGGCAAGAACTGTTCTAATAGTCTCCTGTCTGGCTACAGGAGCAAAAGTCTCTTCATAATCAATTCCATATTTTTGAGTGAATCCCTTTGCAACTAGTCTCGCCTTGTGCCTTTCAATGCTACCATCAGCATTAAACTTGGTCTTGTAGACCCACTTACATCCAACACATTTCTTGCCTTTAGGAAGCTTTACCAGCTCCCAAGTGTCGTTGTTTTTTATAGAGGTTATCTCCTCTTTCATGGCATCTTGCCAAATTTTTTGAGTACATGCCTTCTCATAACTAGAAGGTTCAAGTCGTGCACTAGTTAACAAAGCATAGTTAACTTGATCTCCCCTAGGTTCCTACTGGGAGACATCATCACCATACAAGTGCATACTTTCTAATCTGTGTAAAATAGAATCCATTTCACTAGCTTGACTCCTAGTGTATCTTCTTGAAATTTTTTTATCCAACATCTGAGATGATGGATGATACTGTAGAGTTCTCTTACCTTTGGATGGAGAATCAATGTCCATTGGTGAGGAACGTACAGATCGCTGTGGAGAAGGACTTGGTGAAGAAGAAGAATCAGAAGATGAACTTGGATCTGGATCTGGATCTGGAGGAGACTGCTTTCCTTTCTGTGGTGGTTGTTGCTTTCCTTTCTGTGGTGTCTGTGGTTGCACCTGCTGAGAAATTACATCAGTGGATTCAACATCACTGAATATTCGAGGCTTACCCCATTCTCCCCCTTCATCAAAAATCACATCCCTGGAAATCACAAGCTTTCTAGTCCGAGGATTATAGAGTCTGTAAGCTTTTGTATTCTCACAGTATCCTACAAAGATACATGCCTGACTCTTTGGATCGAGCTTCTTCCTAAGCTCATCAGGAATGTGAGAATAGGCCAGCGAGCCAAATACTCTAAAATGCTTAACATTTGGCTTTTTACCATACCATGCTTGGTAAGGTGTCCGTCCTTCCAAACTTGAAGTAGGACTTCTGTTCAAGATATACACGCTGGTCCCGGCTGCATCCGCCCAATATGAATTAGTCAAATGCTTCGTCCGAAGCATAGACCTTGCCATATCCACAATGGTGCGATTCTTCCTCTCTGCGACACCATTCTACTCGTGGAGTGTAGGCAGCGATGAACTGCCTCTTAATGCCATGTTGCTTACAGAAATTCACAAACTCATTAGAGGAATATTCTCCTCCCCTATCTGATCGAAGACATTTTACAAAATGTCCACTTTCACTTTCAACTCTTGTTTTGAAATCAAGAAAACATTCATATGCTTCATCCTTATGTTTCAAAAAATATATCCAACACATTCTAGTATAATCATCAATAAAGAGTAGAAAGTAAGAGTTGTTACCCAGACTCGTGTCTGCATCGGACCACAGATGTCGGTATGCACTAGTTGGAGTGGATAGCTGGCCCGCCATGCTTGTCCATGAGGAAACTTTGATCTGGCATGCTTTCCAAGAGCACACCCTTCACAGACTTCTTTACCATCCTGAACTTTAGGAAGTCCAATGACCATGGCTTGGGAAGTTAGCATTTTCAAACTAGCTGAATTCAAATGGCCATATCTCAAGTGCCATAGAACACTTGGATTGGAAATAGCAACACTTGCTAACTTATCTCCCCCTGGTTGGCCAAACTTTAAAGGAAACAATCTATTCTTTGACATTGGCACTTGAGTAATGATTCTATTATTGTTATTTTTATCAAAAATAGTGCATTTACCCTCATCAAAAAGCAACTTGTAGTTCTTTTCTAACATTTGTCCAACACTTAAAAGATTATGTTGGAGATGGGGTGTATAATAGATATCACTTACTTGTTTGACTCCTTCTTTAGTTGGAACCGCCATAGCTCCAATGCCTTCGACTGCCAATGATTTATCATCTCCCAATTTGATGCTGGATTTGTAGGAGGAGTTTAGAGTAGCAAAGAGTTCTTCTTTGCCACTCATATGGTTTGAACACCCAGTGTCCAAGATCCATGTATCATTCATGTTCTGATCTGCTTGACCATATGAGAGAAAGAGATTTGTGGCCTCTTCCTCTTCTCCAAAGTTTCCAAACTGACTGTTCTGGCTGCTACTAGCTCCCTATGAAGTCTTAGTCCAACAGTCACGAGCATAATGGCCAAGTTTTCCATAATTGTAGCAATATTGTTTTGACTTATCTCCTCATTTACCTTTGCTTGATTGTTTCCCTCTATTTTGTTGTCCTCCTCTATTCTCGTTGCTGTTCACTCGTTGTTTGAGAATCCTCCTCTCGTTCTGATTTCCTCCTCCCGTTAGGAGTTCCACCTCTCTGATTATTTCTGCCTCTTCCTCTAGACTTTCCTCTTCCATGACCTCTACCTCTGCCTTCTTGAGAAGCAAAGGCTTTATCATCTCCTCCATAACTTGTGGAAGGAGATGGTTGTAATCTCTCCTCATGTGAGAGAAGTGAGCCAATGAGGGTTTCAAAAGACAGAGAAGTTAGGTCTTTAGATTCCTCTATAATGATGGCTACCGAATTCCACTTAGGAAGAAGTGTTCTCAACACTTTCTTCACTATAACTTCAGGCTTTACATCTTCTCCTAAAGTGACCATCTTATCTACTACGGCTTTCACACGCACGCAGTAATCACCAACCTTTTCATTTTCTTGCATTTTAAGAGTTTCAAACTCTCTTTTCAAGGTTTGGAGTTTAACTTGTTTGATTTGGTCACTACCCCTATAACTTTCTTGTAAAGCTTTCCAAGCAGATTCAGCAGTTTTAAAAGAAGCTATTCTAGGGAAAATACTTTTATCAAGGGCGGCGTGAATGTGATAAAGGGCAAAAGAATTATTCTTCTGTGCTTCTTTTCTAGCCCTTTTATCAGCACCACTCAAAACTGCCCACTCAGTAGTTGAAGGTTCAAGATATCCCTCTTCAATTACATCCCAAAGACCTTTGCCAATCAACAAAGTTTGCATTTTAATTGACCAATACTCGTAATCACTACCATTGAATTCAGGGATTGGTAAACTAGTATTGGAAGCCATTTTAGAAAGCAACTTTTATTTCAACTTCAAACAAGCTGTACAAGAAGTACAAAATAGATTACTCGATTTATTGATTTAAATCAAATCTAGCTTTCTTAAAATTCTCACTGATTTGGCGTTCTTCTTCTTGAGGATTTCCCAAAATTGGAAAGGTGAAGTTGTCTACTTCATCGTCACTAATGATAATGACTTCTTTTGCTGCTGTTGCTGGCTCAAGACGCCATTTGAGAACAACTCGTTCTTCAATTGTAGATTTCACCTCCACTGGTTCTTTTTCTTTGCTTTTGCTTATGCTTTTGTTGGTTCTAAATCAGGAGAGCGAGGTGTATAGCTCTCACTCGTTTCAACTTCAGGCACTACAGGAGTATAGCTGTCACTTGATTGTCCTTCAGGTACTGTTTCAACCGTCTCGGATTCAACTACTCTCTGCTCGAAGATATTATCTTCTAAATCTACCTCGTATCCAGAATCTGGTTTTCTCTGATGTGCAATCACTTGGTTTTCCAACTGACAAAACACAGTATGAAGTCCACGCTGCTGGACTTTCCTGTCAAAGGAATCAGGATTCTCTCGTCTCAACAGAGAGAGCAATGCATGATAGCATCCAGATGACCGAATCATCTACCCAAAAATTTCACCGCATGCACTGGGTTACAATAATGATGCTAAAAAAAAACTTTTCACCCTTTTTATTTTTTTAAATCAATTTTCCAAAATTTATTTTAATAAAGCCTTTTAAAAAATTTTAACAATTTTCTATAGATATTTTAAATTAGTTTTTTAAATAAAGGTTTATTTAAAAAAACTTAATAAAAAATATAAATAAAAATTATTAAATATTTTAAAAACTTTAATTAAAAATTAATAATGAAAAATTAAAATAAAAAAAACCTTATAGTTTTTTTTTCCGTCGCAAAATCCCCGACGGGATTCGACCTCAGGACCTCCGCGTCCTGCCCGCAGCAACTAGCCGCTACACCACGCGGCGTCGGTGAGAAGAAGGGTGACCTTCGCCGTGTTAAACCTTCCGTCGTCCGCGATGCCAAAAAAAAACAACAAAAACTTTTTGTTTAACTCCCGACGGGAATCGACCCCGAGACCTCTCCTCCGCAAATCAGAGACTCAACCGTCTGTGCTACGCCCTTTGGCTGAAGACGAAAGGAGCGGGCTATTGTTATACTCATCGACGATAGTGTTTTAAAAAAAAAAACAACAAAGGGATTTATCCCACATGCAGTGGGCGGAAGACTTTTTAGTCTTCAAATATGCGATCGCGCGCATATACCATCGATTGCCTTCGGGCAATCGATCCTCACCACTATGCTCGCTCCTCGACCAATTCGTGATCGCCACGTGTCTGTTTCGGATGAATCTCTGCTCGCCACGTGTTTCAACCAATTTTTTCCACCTCAGCGTGCCACGTCAACCGCCACCTCAACCGCCACGTGTCAGCTACCGCCACGTCAGCGTCCACCTCAGCACCTCGATCCACGTGTCCACGTCAGCTGTCGCTCCGCTTGCCATGTGTCACCTCAAAAATCATGTAGCATCAAAGTCTGTGCCCAGCTCTGCCACCTCCTCGATCCGATCACCAACTCCTCGAACACGGTGCACCCTCGAGATGCGTGCCCAACACGCCAGCCAGTCACCGTGCGTCCTCGAGAATCATGCCCGTGTGATCTCAGGAATCATGCACATCCGAT
Source organism: Wollemia nobilis (assembly GCA_028583015.1). Lineage (NCBI taxonomy): Eukaryota > Viridiplantae > Streptophyta > Pinopsida > Araucariales > Araucariaceae > Wollemia > Wollemia nobilis. The sequence continues at coordinate 2,272,666 of JAQPPZ010000523.1, read as the reverse complement.
CTTGGGAATCATGCCCGTTCGATCTCGGCTCTGATACCAAATATTCTATTCGGACCAGGAGGTAATATCAAATATTCACTAAATAAAACAAATTATATATTAATCTTGCAGAGCCCAATACAACCTTAGAACATAGGAAAATGCCCACTAATTTATACGGAGAGGATAGGGAGGAAGTCGGCGGAGAGGAAATGAAGGGAAGTTGGAGGAATAAGGGGAAAGGGAGTTGGAGGGATAAGGAGGAAGAGGGAATAATGGAGGAAATGGAGGGATAAGGGGAAGAGGAAAATTTATTAATTAAAAAACCTGCCGACATTTGCCGACAATGCTAACCTAACCTAACCACTAAAGGTGTTCACATTTGCTACACCTATGCATAGGATAATGGGGATCCTGCCATTCCATCCATTTCATATTTTCCTGTTTCTCCATCATCGTCTCGTTTTTGAATCCATATCCATTGTTTCCATACACTTTTCATGAGGGTTTCTACATCGTATACTATGCATAAGGGGTTTCCCCTGCCTTGCATTGCAACCATCATTGAGATAGCCTTTTCATCTACCTTATAGGCCTACTACCATTTCCTGCACATTAAAATTGCACAACTTCCACTCCCGTTCTTGTACACAAATACTACACAACCACTATTTACACTATCGCTTATGATCTTTTGGCCCTTCACTATTCACTGTGACTTTACCAGCCATATCTACCATTGTTAGTAATTGCATACCAGTTATTCCTCAATATTTTTTCTTACCTATGCACATAGAGCCCGAGCCTACTGCCCTATTACTGCAATTTTGAGAATGCAACCCATTCACAAAATATCCTTTGGTTTCTTCTGTGTGTAAGGGTTTATAGACCACCACTATCAGATTTTACAGACATACAAGGGCATCCTTTTGAGACTATACATCGTAGCTCATATTGGACTTGCTGCTATGATTTGAACTAGATATGCATGGGCTAGGGTTCCTATGTTCCACCTTCATCGTTCCCTAGGGTTCCTACATTCCACCTTCATAATTCCCTGCAAGTCAAAGTAATGCCCCTACTAGTCATTGCATTCAAGAAAGTATTACAAGAAGAACTGAGTTAGGATTTCTTGCTTGACATTACCATCAAAGGTGCATTACCAAGACCTAGATGAATTTCCAGCTCACCAATGAGAGGTAAAAGCATTTTATATTAAGTTTCATTTGAAGAGATAAGGGTAGCTTCTATTTTTGGGTTTTTATAAAGTTCATAGGGAGTAAAAAGGTATATGCACTTAATAACTTGCTTTAGTTAAAGGAGATATAAGAAAAAGTATATGTCTAAGGTTAAAATAAATTTGCATTGAAATAGATATAATCTTAGAGAAAGCAATTAAATTAAAAGTGCATAATCTTAAAGGATAAAATATTATATTTTGCAATTAATTAATTAGTGAGATATAAGGGTTTCCACATTAGAGAATAAAATATTAATTTGCAAAATATTATATTCTAAACCTTTAAATATTTGCAATTATATAATTTTGGGAGGAATAAGGTTTTCAACATTGAAAAATTATTATTATTGCAAATTTTAATTAATTTCTAAAATTCCAAAATTAGGGAGTTATAAGGCATACTACATCAAACCCTAGGATTATGTGAAAAGTGAGTCATCCAATAAGGTTCATGCATTAGAAAAAGGATTGTGCACTTCATCACAAAAACAAAAACAAAAGACGTATTGTTATATTTGTGAGAAAGAGGGCCGCAATACAAAATATTGCAAGTATAATGCATTGACAAGGAAAGGTCAAGATAAAGAATATCCTAACAAGGAATCTCTTAAAGGGAATCAAGCTTATCAGAATAATAAACTAGAGCATGATGCACAATCAAAACCTCTAAAAAAGACTCTTATGGCAAACAATATATGTTTGTTAGCGGGTAATGAGAGATCCAATGAAGACCAAGAACTCATAGATTCTAGCTCAGATGATTCAAGTTCAGTTTGTGATTGGTTAGCTTATCCAGTTAGCATTGATAATGATAAAGTTTTAAATGATGATAGGGATAGTGATGGTCAGAGTTGTATTGATATTGATAGATCTCAGTCTAATGATGCTTTTGGTCATTTTGAAAAATATACTAAAGGAATTGGTTCAAAATTGATGAAGAAAATGGGATATAAGGATACAGGTTTAGGAAAACATGAACAGGGAATAAAAGAACCAATTGTACTAGAAGTAAGACCAAAACATAAAGGTCTTGGATATACAGGTCAAACTAGCAACAATGAACAAGGAACTAAATTCATAACAGGAAACAATGTCATCAAATAAGTGATAGGGTTTGATAGAATCAACTATAGTAAAGGATAAAATGGTAAAAATAATTTTAGATGCAATCATTGTGGTAGACATGGACATACAGTAGAGAGATGTTGGAATCTACATAGTTGTAAGACTTGTGGAGGACATAATCATTCTCAGAAAACTTGTCTATATAAAGAGAAGGAAAGCCAAAAATTGAAAATGGATTGTGGATGGATAAGTATAGATGAATGGAATAAGATGAAAAGAATGTTGTATGGTTTCTACAAAAGAAAACCAAGTGTGATAAAGAATTGTTGGTCATGAATCTACCTAAGTATAAAATATTACTATTTGTGTGCCCTAGACTCGACCAACATTGAAAGGCCGAAGGAGAGATATGTCCTTCGAGCCAATCTCCAGAGAGGGCTATATCCCTTACTAATCTAATCTGGTTTAAAGATTAGGGTAACAGGAAAGAAATGGGAAATATGGCTATAATCCAAAAAAGTGTAGTGGGAATAAACTAACAACAAGAAATCACATTAAGTGCTAATTAGCATGAAACATAAAGGTAAGCATAGGAACCACTCATAGTTTACAGAGACAACATCCAAAACGTATTTTAAGTTTTCATTCCCTTACCAGCAGTAATAAAAAATGGATGCAAAATTTAAAAGTAGATAATAATGGACACAAATGTAAGAAGAAATGAAAAATATAAAGTGATCAACCACAAGACTACTTAAGGAACCAAAAGCCAAATATCTTTCTATTGATGTAGAAAACTTGAATTATTTATCTGTATAATGTCTATCCTCCTTCATTACATTGATATGTTTAGTACTTATAGAGGATTTCACCTCTTTCATTAAATTCTCAACACAACAAAAAATCGGCTGGTCAAAAATTCATGGCAACAATTTCATCCTTGGTAATGGCGATGCTCAAATCAAATTATTCTTCAAGGAATAGCGATCCAGATTTATAGGGAGTGCACTTGAAAAATCAACAAAAATGGATGATAGAGGGAACATTCCAATCACCGGTGCATTGATACTTAGTGATGTCACGCAGCAATCGAGAGATTGAATATTAAATACTGGGTGCTATTAAATTCTCTCCTACCTTAGAATCTTACCTTTGCTAGTTGAAATCAGCAAAATTTAATTCTACTTTGAAAAGGAATGAAGTCCACAAAAGGCACCTCAAAAATCATTAGGATCACATAGGATTGGAGGACATAGCATTTAATACTCGTAGAAATTTTAGATCGTGGCTCTTACTTCCCCAAGCATTAAATTTTATCAATCTTCACTTTTTTGAAAAGATCTGCTATTATGACGCTTCTGAGAAGAATACTATGTTGATGATTACCTTCAAAGCCATAATTTTGCCTTGGCAGTTAAAAATATGATTTTCACCCTTAAACATGCTTTCACCTATTTCCTGGGCGATTTCACCCTGAAAATAATAGAGAACGTCTTCTACTAAGGAGGGAAAAAGTAATTGATTTCGCCCCTAAAAGGGACGACAATGATTTTCACCCCAGTCCAGGGGTGACATTGAATTTGACCAACAAGAAGACTGCTTTTTAGGAACTTTCACCTCAAGCTATTTCCTCTTGGATTTTTACCCCAAAGAGGGACGAAGTTGACTTTGACTTCCTCTTTTATGCCTGAATGACATCATCCTCATGCTTGTGCTCCAAAAATTGCTTTCACTAGGGTTTCGCCCTTGAAAGGGGTTAAAATGACTTTCGCCCTTGTTAAGGGGTGATTTTGACGTTGACTATGGCCAATACATTTTCCCTTCTATTTTTATCATGAAGAAGCTATTGATTGGGTTTTTGACCCTGAGAGGGGCGAAACTGATTTTCACCCTTTCCAGGGGTGATGTTGACTTTGACCTGTAACTTCACTTGCACATTTTTCCCTTCCCTACTTTCAACTGGAAAAATCATTTATCAAAGCAGTTTCACCTTAAACGAGGGGCACAAAGGAATTTTACCCCTTTTTGGGGTGAAAATATCTTCACTTCAATTTTACTGGTGCCTTTACCTTGAAATGGAAAATGCCAAAGCCGTAGCTGACTTTTTATCAATTTTTTTGTTCTGAAACTATCCCGATCTTACCTCGAAATATTTCTTGCATTAATCACTTCCTTCATACATTTTATCTATGAGCATAATTAATTTCTATAGGGAGAATGTATTGTGCAAAATTTTTATTTTAATAGAAATGCTTACAAGAAAGAAACAAAATATTTCATTAAAATAATAAAACAACAGAATTGCATTAATCTTCTTCAAAATTTTACAACAAAATTTAGTGTGGCAAAATTACCAAAAATTTTGGTGGCTCTCAGGGTAGTCAGTTCTTCAGAATGCAATCGACCCCAAGCCTTTATCCATTGGGCTCAGTTGTTAGTACCACCAACTACATCAGATCCACCGGTTGTATTAGATGGAGTGTTTGATATTGTAATCTTCTTATTCTCTCTTGTCTCTTGCACCTACTTCTATTCTTCTGTTGCTTGTTGCTCTAATTTTGCTCATTCTTGGGCTTCGTGCTTGTATTTTCATACATGATAATTGTTTCGACCTAGGAATCATCTGTGAATGCTGAGAATGTACTCAATGAATCTATGACAAAGCACAATATCTCAACCTGATCCATACTTATGTGATTAGCCCTCTGTTGTAGTTTCAGCAAGTAAGATTCGATGCGGGTGAGTCTCTCCATGCAAGGGAGTTCTTATTCCTCCATTATTTGTTCCTCCCAGCCATCAATTTCTGAAGTATTTTCAATGAAATATTACTAGGTCATCTTAAATTCCTTTGTGGGAAACAACTCACCCTGCTAATCAACGAAGCTCAAAAACCCAACATCGACTAAAACCTTGAAATATACGAGCAAAACGCAACACTCCTATTCAAACATAGTTATCAACTTTCAGGCTTCTTTTGCTAGCTCCAACCGAGCAAAATATCCACGTAATGTCATTATGGACTTGGAACAACTACGATCCATGCTGCTCATCGGCTTAACCTGGAAATTTGAGTTCTCCAATGCTTGGATCTTTAGTGCCATTTCTAGATTTGGATCCATCCTCTCTTCAACATATTCTAAAGTTTGCTCTCCAAGAAAAAATACTATCCGAGCCTCATGAATGTATAACAAAACTTTGAGGGTGTCCATTGCCAAAGTCACACAATCTTTCAATAAATTATGGTGAGATCTTTGATTTTTTCCTTGGAGAAACCTGTCGATTGCATGGTTCTCTCAGCCAACTATTTTTGTACAGCTTCAAGTTGGGTTGTTAGTGCTTGTACTTGTTTATCTACTCTTGCCCAAGATTTTTGGTAGCCCTTGGATTCTTTCTCCAACTCTTTTGCTTTCTTCTACTAACGCTCTACCTCTGATTTCATTGTTTCTAGTTGATCTCTACTTTCAAAAAGAGCATAATTTAACTCAGTAATATTTGCCTCAGCCTCGAAGAAACTCTTCTTGTAATGTTTACCGTGCAAGTAAAGAGAACTCATGTCTACCTATATATTCCCAAAATTTTATGTGGTATCAATATTCATCAGGTCCTCTGTAATGACTTCATAAGTGTAATCACTTGAAGTCATTTCTCATTGAGGTTTTTGGACTTTGGGAATAATCTTGATTGTATGAGACTCCATAGTTTTAGGAGCAAGAGTGACCTTCTTTAATACCTTTGCTGGAGCCTAAGCTTCCTTTCTCTTATGGCTCTTCAACCATTGTGATGCACTTAATTGGGCTCGACTCAGCTTTGCCACAACAAGATGCTTTGGTATGATGTCTATCTCTGGCTTAGGAAGCACCTATAACTCAAGAAAATGAGCAAGGGGGAAACAAGCCTATTGAAGTTTTGGCTCAGGAAGATAAGTGGAAACATGAATGGTTGATGTAACTGAAATGGTTAAAGGTGCGGAAGTGAGGGTTTTGGCTATAGTTACACTCACTTGAGGAGGAGCTTGCATCCTTATAGCCATGGTGGAAGATATTACTGGAACAAAGGATGAAGGGAGCAAAAATGGCTTAGGACTAGATGCGAAGGAACTAAAAGAAAGGGAGACAATAGAAGTGGGAATAGAAGAAGAGGGAGCATCGACAACTGGGGACTAGGAATCTAGGAGTGAAATGGAAGTGGTAGGCATACCAAATGGAGGGGATACAAAAACAACAACTACATAAATGGGTGTAACAGTCACTGAATTCTCAAGAGAAAGTGAAGAAGAAAGTGTACCTTTGAGCACGGGCCCATTCTAATCCAATAATGGGGGAAACTGTGATGCTGGATCACCCCTATTTTGCTCTTCCTCTACCTCATTTTATAGATCTGACTTCCATGTGCTAGTCTAGTTGTTCTTCCTGAACCAAAGGAGAATCTTCAAAAATGTTAGCCTACACAATTTTAGCTACAAGATGAAGGATCACCATAGATGAAGAAACTTCTCATGTTCTAGGCTTTTTAGATATCTTCGAGAAGGGGTGCACCTCACACTTATTTTTTTTCTTTGGTTGTAGCTATACTTCTGGCAATGGCTATATTTATTCCTCCACAAGTTGTGCTTTCTTGGCCACATGCTGCTCATGTTCAGCCATGGTATCTTCGTTGTTAGACCTTTGAAAAGTCTGAGGTATAATCTTTGTGAAAGAGACTGGCTGATAACCATCATAGTACTCATCATAGATGTCCAAAAATACCTCATCCATTATCATACCATAAGGTGACCTGATTTTCCCTCTGTGGACCCTCATAACCCACCATTTGGTAATCTTTTCTTCAGTCCAAGTCGATAGTTGTTCTTTCATCCTATAAAACCTGGGGGAGGAATTTGATGTTTGTGAACCACGAGGTTGTACTCAACTTCCTTCTCATAATAATCATGCCATGGTGGAAGAAACATCATCTGATCAACATGCCACTCAATTTCATACCCTTCTAGATTATTTTTGTGTCGCTAAATATCAGGTCTGGGGTAACAATGAAATTTTTTGGCGTTAATAAAATTTGTGAATCAACCCAAAGGATAATATCTCTACCACTAAGGTAACTCCACCATGCCCATATCTATGAGTGCTTTATTAAGCAATTTATTTTGGCTGACTTGGTCAACTTTGATCCCATAGAAGCGAAATGGCATTGTGCATGTGGTCCTCTTACCTCGTCCTACCCCATAAACTTTATTAATGTAGTTGGTCTGTCGGACGACTTCCATTACAAGGAGGCACTTGATAGTGAAATAGAGAAGGAACGACTTGCCAGTGAAGCCAAAAATTTGCACCATGACTCCCTCTGTCAACAAAAAGATATCTCATTTCTCCTTAGTGATAATTTCTTCCCTCAATGCCTTGGGCACTCTTTTGTTGGTACATTAAATGAGTTTGAGGGTGGATCCCAGGAACATGTGATTGAAATTGTAGAATAATTCCTCCTTTGACAAGCTTGAAGTCCAAGAATATATTGGCAGCTTATTATCTGCCTCATCATTCTATTTTACTGCAATAAAAGAAAAACGTGATGCATATGGAAGAAGAAATACCAGGCCAAAAATGAAGCGTGCCTGAACAAAATTGCTTCTTCACGCTAAATTCTCTCCAATTGGGTATGCATCACTCGAGCTACATAGTCCATCCAATCAAAGAAAATTGGATTTGTATTTGCTTGCATGGTTGTAGGGACGTAAAACTCCACTTGCGAAATGTACTGCACCATAAATGCTTGCCATTTATACACTGTGGTGTCAGCAAGAAGACCAGATATCCAAGCCAACATAGAATACATATTTGAGCTTTTGAATTTCATCAAGGGTTTCAGTAAAGTTGGCAACTCTTCGAACTGGGGTACCTTTATAAGTTGATTCTCCATAAACTAGTGCAACATTAAAGTTGATTGATACCTCTCCTCTTGCTCCTTAAGATTCACCTTCTTAGTCATGATGTCCGAGAAATGTTGCACACCATAATAAAATACCTCTTTGACTGCACCAGGTGAAATAGTAAATAAAATATCTCCCTTTGCATTGCATATGGCTCTTGTTGCATACTGGTAAAGTTTTGTAATTGTCATCACTAGCTCAGGGTAAGTATGCATAGATTTACACAAGGACCAAGAAAGCTATGCATGATAAGCCTTAGTCAATGGGTTTTTTTGCGTCAGTCCTTGCCTAACTACATTCTCCACGTCTAGGTGCAATTTTTCTACACCTTTGTTTGAGATTGAATAGTCTTCAATATTGGCCAGTGTATCCAAATATGGATAGAGCTCTATATATTCGTACCACCTAAATTTTTTAGTTTTTTTACCACCCTACGCCTTTTTTGGCTCTGCAGATTTCTTCAGATTAGTTGTCTTCTTCCCCATCTTTGTACCATAACTTTCACTAGAACAGTTTGATAAACCTACAACAGAACAATGCTTTGAGCAACAACCTTATAATACTCACAAATAAATATTCTTTCTCTGCAAGCTTCCGCTTTGCCTTTCTTATATCATTTTCCCCTAACTGTAGAATTTATTGCAGGTGATATTCTCAAGGGATTTAGGCAAACATGCATCTTGGTTCATGTGCCCTGCACATTTTTTAATAATTTTTGAACTGCCCCTTAACTGTAAATAACTTTATTTCACCTAAAATCTTCTTTGAACCTCGTGCCCAACCACCTTTAACTTCAAATGGCACAATATGGATATCCAACAACTAATTTTAGAAAAGTAATTTGCCACGTGTGAGTAAAGGGAACTTTTAGGGACGAAAACATTGAATTCTACTTCTCGAGGATGTCAAAATATCAACCAAGGCAAAATGGGTGAAATGAATTTGCTCTGGGCACTCCAACTTGACCAATGGGGTCAATCGAGTGCTCCAACTCGACCAATGGGGGCACTCCTTTTTAGTTATGCTATCAAAAATCATATTCTTCTCTCGCCTACTTACAGTTCTGCTTTGAAACCCTCCTTTTAAAACAATTTCCTTTCTCATATTTTACCCCAAATTGGAAAAAACTGGTAGTGCTTTATTAAAAAGCAATTAAAAATCGATTTCACCCTCCTTTTTCGGAAATAACCTTGATAACTTGGAGTTTGCCAAAAAGCATGCAATTTTTAAATTATTTTTGCCTTTTTGTTTTTGAATTTCACCATGTAATTTAATTTATTTTTGCTTCTTTCTCTCTATTATATATATATATATATATATATATATATATATATATATATATATATATTTTTTTTTTTTTTTCTTTTCTTTTATTTTTGTTTTTTTTAATTTTTATATCTCCTCATATCCTCTAATTTTTCTTCTTTTATTTTTTCAGCAATGAACAACTGAGGTGAAATTAATTTTAATGCTTTCCTTTCCCTTTTTTTTTATATTGGCCCTCTTTTGTCCGAAAATGCTTGCTGAAAAATATTTTACTTAATTTTACCCAAAACTAATAATGCACTCTGTAATAACCTTTTTGGGGCGAAATTGATTTTCGGATAATGAGAATATTTTAGGGGTGAAAACGATGCTTCGGGGGTAGAACGGGGATCTGTCAGCAAAGTCATATATATCTATTCCTTTTGTTTTAATTAAAGCAATAAAATACTTTTGAAAAATAAAATTAAAACATTTGTACATATATACATACTTGTTTTTTCATTTTTCTCAGTGATAATAGGTCTTCAAATGAAGACCGTTTACCAAAATTGGCAATTCTCAACCATCCATGCCTTGGATATGATAAGCATTTACTGAGTTCACCCCAAAAATTTGAAACAAACCTTCCCAAATTAACTCAAAATTATGGTGCTTTCCTGGCTTTGCTTTATTCTCATTCCATTTGAGCACCAAATCATCAATTTTGAATTTTGGCTCAGTTTTCCTCTTCTCGAACCACTACTGCGTCATATTGGCATATTCCATGAAAGAATTATATGTTTTCTCTCTCTCTTCCTCAAGTTGCAAAAGTTGGGCTAACCTTGTGCTCATAGGATCAGATTCATCATTTCTATCATTGAGCATTTGCAAGGTTTGAAGAACCGGGAGCTTGATATAGATGGGCAAGATTGCTTCCTTTCCATACACCAGGGATTAGGGAGAATATCTGATTGATTTCTTAACTGATATGCGATCCACCCACAAGGCTTGATTCAAAAGCAGATGCCAACTTCTCTTGTTGACTCCAAGGGTTCTTTTCAAAATTCTGAGCAATTTCTTGTTGGTGGACTCGACCAGACCATTCCCTTGCATGTAATAATTAGATGAAGTTTTTAGATAGATCCCATACTTACCCATGAATTTGGTGATCTTCACCCCGATGAAGGGAGTCCCATTATCTATCACGATTCTATCTGGTACACCAAAACAGGTGATCAATCCCTCGAGGAAAGAGATAATTGTTTCCTGATATGCCTTCTTGGTTGGAATGGCATTTGTCCAACGATTTAAATAGTCAGTCACTACCAAAATATATTTGTGTTTGGCAGAATAATAAGGATCAATGACCCTAATAAAGTTTTAGCCCCACTGTTGAAATGGAGCTTCCACTTGGATTGGGTGGAGAGGCAAAGATACCTTATTACTCCTACTGACATACCACTGACAATTATCGTAGCTCTGACTAACTTTATGTGCATTTACAAAATGAGTAGGCTAGAAGTAACCAGATCTGATGATATTCAATGCCATAGGCCTCCCTACATAGTGGCCACCTGATAAGCCAGAGTGGAACTCCTCTAGAATATTTTCCTTTTTGGATTCCTTGATGCATCTAAGGAGTACTGCATCTATGTTTTTATGAAATAAACCACTTGGAAGCAAGATGTATGTCAGGGCCTATAACCTGAATCTTCTTATCTACAAGGAGTTTAAATGTAGTAGACACCTTCTCTATGTAAGAATTCAACAAGGTCCTCTATCCAATCATGATCACCTATCGCTTGATTTGCAATATTACTCTTGCTAATAACTTCATTATGTAGTGGTATCACCAACTGAGAAGCATCGCTTTTAGCCAGCTCCTGAAAAAGTGCCTGACTATGAACTAATTTAGTTGAACGAATCTTAACATTATACTCTTGAATATTTGAAACCCAACCTGCTCTCTTGTCACCCAGTTCTCCTTGAATAATGAAACTCCTGACATCTAGATGAATGACGTAGACTATAGTCTTACTCTATGAGATAAAATGGTGGAACTTTTTCAAGTATTTCATAACTGCATATACCTGTTATATAATAAAATTATATTTTTCATCATGTGGCTAAATAACCTGGCTCATAAAAGCAATCAGATGTTCATCTCCTTTCTGTGTGAGCATGGCTACATAGCTTTCCTGCTCACCCACGGTGTAAAGGATAAAATCATTTGAGTAGTCCATATTGATTAAAATAGGTGCTTGGACAATTCTCTCCTTGATCTCCCAGAAGGCCTACTTCCTCCACTCTGTCCACTTAAAATATGTGTTCTTCTTAAGGAGCTCGATCATTGGCTTCACGACTTAAGCGAAGTATGCAATAAATTTTTGGGGAAATTGATTTGTCCAAAAAATGACTGTAATTATTTTTTATTGGCCGGTAGTGGTAGCTTCAAAAGAGCATCAACTCTGGCAGGATCAATGGCCAACCCATCATTTGAAATTACATGACCCAATATTTTTCCTTCTTTAATAGCAAAAATCAATTTCTTGGGATTGATAGAAATTCTAAACTCTCGATATTTCTTGAAAACATGTCTCAGGTGAGAACCATGCTCTTTCTTGTTGTGAGAAAAAATAGTCATGTCATCCAAATATTTTACAATAATACAATTCAAAAACTCACCAAAGGCTATGTCCATTGCTCTCTGGAAGGTAGCACCAGCATTTGACAGACTAAAAAGCATTTGTTGGTAGGTGAAAGTGCCCCACTTGGTGGTGAACGTTGTTTTGTATTGGTCTTCATCCTTCACCCAAATTTGATTGTATCTGGAGAAACCATATAGCATCAAGAATCTTTGTGCTCCGACGACTACGTGAAGGATCTGTGTTACATACCATTATTAATATAGTCGTTAGCTATATTACAAAAAAATATTTTCATCTATTACTTATAGTTATCCAAGTGTTAGAAATAGATTATCATTATTCACTTTCTTCATCTGTGATTTCACATAACTTGTGCCCTTTTGTGGCGAGGATGTGCCCTCCTTGAGTGGTGAAACATTTCATTCATTAATTGTAATATTGATTGATTTCTTATACTATTATTTCTGCTGCATCTATTATATTGGTTTTCTAATATTTATATTAAGCTTATAAGGATCCAACTGTTAATATTAGAAAGAGAGGTTTATTCTTTTCCAAGTGGTATCAGTCAGCGATCCCGGCGTGGCATGGGTTACCAAGAATTTGTTCGCAAGAGATGGAAAAGCAAGCAAGTTAGAATGGTTTCTAATCTCATGGGTGAGAGTGTGTGCTGAAGCGATGATATTGTATATCCTACATACTGGTGGTGGTCCTGATTTGGTTGTTTAGAAATCCAAACATAGCTTGTACGCGAACAATTGGAATAACAGTGAGTGGTTATTTTAAACTTCGAGTGTAGCTTTTTCATGAACGGATGGGTGGCAATAGTCACACATTTAATAGGGCCTTCAAATAGATAATTTGAAACACTAGTGGGAGGGGATCAATCGTATTCAACATGTAACAAATTCATCGAAGAAACACACAAAATTGCCACAAAAACATAGCAATGTTTGCCGCATGTGTCTAGCCAATCAGCGATCAAGAAAAAACCTTCAATCACGCATTTTATAAGGTACAAAAAATTTAATTTTTTACACACTGTGGGCAATTTTCCCACATGCATTGTGGGTTGGCCAAAATGTGATTTATTTACTATTAGTCACCCCTTGTTTGTGACTTCGGTCGCATAGTTGCTTGCCCTTTGTGCGAGTTCTCGGTTGTGTCTAAAGGTTGCATCATCCACATGTTGGTGTCAATTTTGGTATTCGATCCTCACTTCTATAGCTCATATTTGGTTTCTTCCTCTTGCTTGTGTCCCTTGCGTCGACCCTGCATCCCCTATATTATCCTTCATGTCAGTCTTCGTGTCTTCCAGCTGTCACATTCATGTCCTTGTGTCCTTTAAACGTTCATGTCTTTGAGTTGTCTTATCTAGTGTGTCCTCATTTGATCTTTGCAATATTATGACCCACGTGTCTTGCATCGTGCCCTTGTCTAGTCGAGTCGTGTTGTCCCTTTGTATCTAGCCTTGGTCCTTATCTAGTCAGGTTTAACCAAAACTTACTACCAAAAGTTATCAATTCCTACCAAAAATTGCTGTCAAAAGTTGTCAATTCCTACCAATACTTGCTGCCAAAAGTTATCAATTCCTACTAAAGTTTTTCAAGAAGTTGTAACCAAAAGTTGCACGAAATCTGCGTCAAAGTTGGAGCGACAATTGGACAGAATATAAACCAATTTTTTTGGGACATTTAACAAAAATTTTGCAAAAATTTGAAGCTCAAAGGATCCTAAGCAAGAAATTTTGAAAAGTGCATGAACAAAAGGTGGACCAAAGGATCGAACAGTCGACTATCAAGCTCAGAGACCACCAACAAAGAGAATTTGGAATCACAACAAAGACCTCGTAGAAGCAAAGGTACATAAAATTATCCTTCTCCTTTAAGAATTGGTAGTTATAACTTGGGTGATCCCTTGATCAACAAAATGGCATCCAACACCTCCCCAAAATCCTCCCAAGAGAACATCACTCAAGTAGAAACTAGATGTCCAAATTTCTTGGATGAGATGTTAGCTCAATTAATAGAAAGCATTAATAACATGACTACCAGCTTCCACCAAGTATTCAAACCATCCCAACCAAATCCTCCTAGTACCAACCATTAGAGTACTAAAAATCATTATGAGGACTATACACACCCAAGAGGTCATAATAGTAAGTCCTCAAATCTCAGTGGCTACAGAAATAATGAGGATATGGGTAATGAAGAAATTTTTGAGCAAAAAAGGGGTTCTGATAGACCTTACCAGAATCACATCCAACGATAGAGGAATAATGAGGATCAAGATAGGAATAATGTTCACCACTAACCAAGAGGTCCTAATGGAGCTAATTATACATGCATTAACATGCCCACCTTTGAAGGTCATGATCCATGGGGGTGGATAGCCAAAATGGCAGGCATCTTGGACTTCTACAAATTCTAGGAGTCGAAAAAGGTTCCTTTTGCGGCAACCAAATTAGGCACAAAAGCTTATCAATGGTTTACATGGTTTAAATGCGAGGACAAAAATTACAACCACTGGCATGAGTTCTCAGGCACCTTTCTTCATAGATTTGACAAAGGTCCCACAGGTTCCTACACAGTGTGGTTGTTGTCACTCAAACAGACAAGTTCAGTAGGGGACTATATCTCAGAATTTACTAGCATGCTTAACTATGCTTAACTATGCAAAAGACTTACAACCAGAGGTGGTGGTAGCAACTTTTAGAAATGGATTGAAAGCAAATATTAAAGTTGAAGTGGACCTACAAAATCCATATCTGTTATATGAATGTATAAGGATTGCCAATTTGGTAGAGACAAAGGTGCAATTGGAAACATCCACACGACGTGATTCATATGGTCAAACTTAATATCACAACTCTTTTCATAGAAATTATCAACCATCAGGATATTTTTTCTACAAATGTTGCACTCACCATCCAAAATATCAGGCATGTGTACCAAGATAGAACTTTCAAATTGAATATGTTGACAAGGAAGATGACGAAATAGAGGAGAACAACTCACCTGATAATTCTCTAGATGATGACCAAAGTGAACACAATATGGTTGAAGATGGAGAAGATACCATGACTATTTCAGTACATGCTCTTATGGGGTTATCCTCTCACCATACAATCAAGATAGCAGGATTCATTCGATAAAAAAAGGTAACAGTATTAATTGATTCAGGAAGTACTCACAACTTTATTGACGCAAAACTTACCACGACATTAAATTTGCCCATCTATTCTGCCAGCCAAGACAAATTTCAAGTTAGAACTATAGGTAGAGAAACTTGTCAATGCTTAGGTAAGACATATTTAATTTTATTACAAATGGGAAGTTAAGGTTCGTTCTTCTCCAATCTAGTTGATCTGTGATAAAGGGTAGTGGTCCTTCAGTGATGCTTGATTCAAGTTATAGAAATCCATGCACAAGCGAATTTCTTCATTCTTCTTTCGCACTAGGACCAAATTCACAACCCAGGTTGAATGTATGATAGGATATATGATTTTTACTTCTAGCATCTATAGTAATTATGCCTTCATTTTTACCTCGATATTTGGATTGACAGGTCATTGTTTCTATCTAAAGGGTTTTACTCAATGCAACTCAATGGTATGTTGGATCACATCTTTGTTGTAGCCTTTTATATCATGATAGCTCTAGGCCATAATATATGGGAACTCATAACATAATTTCTTAATTTTATTGAGATCATATGGAGTGTAATATATTTTGACTTTGACTATCTTATCAGGTTCCAACCACAGCTCAATATACTCTTTCTCATCCACTTTGATCCTATACTTCTCTGCTCTATCATTCTGATCAAAAAGTCTCTCGACCATAATCAATCCTTTTGGGATATTATTATTCCTTAGTTGTATTAACCCTTCAGCATCCTCTTCATCAAGTGTTCTCTCTCCCATAGTACTATCTTCTCTTACCGTAAAATTCACAATATACTTATCATTGTCAAACACTTGCCAGAAAGTAATTTTATCAGGAACTAAAGGTTTGTATATCAGCCTCACAATCTTAGGCTTTCTCACCACATGCTCCACTAGAGAAAAATTAGTACCAAGGGAAACTAAGATATTAGTGTTCTTGTTTTTCTCCCACATTATTTCTTGGATATTCAATGTTGTGTAAGCTTCGAAAAGGTCCCATACCTTATTATGGTACACCTTCGAGTAATGTTTCTTGGAAACACACTTACTAGTTACCTGGTTGAAAATTAGTTTAGAATCTCCAAATATTTGCAATTGCTTGATCCTGGGCTTTTCTATTTTTTTAGACCCAAAAAGAGTGCTTCGTATTCAATGACATTGTTCGTGTATCTCCACGTCAACCGGTAAGAGTATGTTTTCTGTATGCTAGAAGGAGAAATAAGGACAATTCCATCTCTTGCACCATTCTTACACCTTGCACCATCAAAGTAAAACTTCCATAATTGATCCAAAATAGGTTCTTCATCATCAGTTACTTTTGCTTCGACCTTTTCAAGCTTAGTGATGGTATAGCAGCCGATTTTGATCTTCATCATGGCATTAAAATCGAGCATTAAGAACTCCTCTTCGGTTTGGAGCTCATCTAAAGTCTCCTCCATAAGGTCCAATTCTTCAGTCACCAAGTTGACTAAACTCATGGTGTGTCTTCTTCTTCAATATTTTCTATGTGATAAGTTGAAGGCTTTTTATTATAAATTCAAATTCTTCTCCCCTTGATAGGGATTTCTAAATGAGAATAGTCAATGGAAAGGTAGCCTCCCAACTTAGTAGTAAACTCCCATGATAGGTACATGCTGAATTAAGGATCTAGATCGACCACGACCACTTCTTGGATCATAGTTATCTGAGGCATTTTATGCAATACAATGGGGATATCCTTGATGAACCCCACCATCCTTATGGGGGTTCCATCTAACTGCAATACGCTAGGGCTGCTTCTTATGTATGCCATACCCATAACATTACATATTACCTTTGGCATGATAGTATTGCAGCACTTGAGTCGATCATTATGCTCAATCCAACCTTCCATCCTTAGGGATATGTAGAATTGTATAAAACATGCGAATCAACATCACACTTTGCATTGAGATTGAAATAAATACATCAAGGTGGTTCCAAGGTTGGTTGAAGAACCACCAAACTATTTTAATAACTACCCCAATCTCTATGAAGCGCTTGATTAAACAATGCTTGACAATATAATGTAATATCATATGCATTGTACTATAACATATGCTAACATCCCCCCTTATTACATTATTGGCAAAAGCAAAGAGCATTGCGAAAGAATTCAAATTTGACACGTGCAAGTGCCTTGGTGAAATTTTTTGCAACTTTCTCATTAGTGGGAATGTGCTGGAGTTGTATGTGAGGCTTTGGAACTTCATCATGAATTAAATGACATCCAGTGTCAATGTGTTTGGTTCGATCATGAAATATTGGATTCTTAACGAGATTTGAAACACCTTGATTATCATAAAATAAATGTAGTGGAAGATTCTTTGGAAGACCCATGTTTGTTAGAATGCAACTTAACCATATTATCTCATAGACTGTTCCACTTATTGCACGATATTCTACCTCAGTATATGATATAGCAACCACCTGCTACTTCTTACTATACCATGAGATAGGACCAAATCTAAGATGAAAATGTATCCAGAAGTCGACTTGCGATCATCGATGGATTTGAAATAGTCTAAGTCTGTGTATCCCTGTAAATATAAATTGCTATTCTTCCTTGTACTCCAAGCCAAAATCTGTAGTACCACATACATAATGAAGAACTCTCTTTGATGCTTTCCAATGACTCACCCTTGGTTCCTGCATGAACCTTGAAAGATAACCCATAGCAAAATTGATATCTGACCTGGTATTTGTCAGATATATGAGACTCCCAATAATTTGGTGATAGAGAGTGCCATCTACCTATGGTGATTGATCATATCATGATATCTTGAGTCCAGGCTCCATTGGAGTTTCCTTATACTTACAGTGAGCCATGTGATATTTATCAATCAATTTCTTGGCATACTTCTTCTATGTTACTCGGATATGATGCTTATTCTGAGTTACTTCCAAGCCAAGAAAATAGTGAAGAAGCCCTAGATCTATCATTTCAAAAAATTGGTTCAAATTAGCTTTTAATGCATCAATCATACTCTCAGAGCTCTCTGTTATGATCAGATCATCTACATATAGCACCAAAATCATTATGTCAGAACCATTTTTTTTTATATAGATATTTGCATTTGAAAGACTTATTTTAAAACCATGCTATAGTAGGTGACTATCTATTTTGATGTACCAAGCTCGTGGAGCTTGTTTTAGCCCATACAAAGATTTGATCAACTTAAAAACTTTCTGTTCTTTCCCTTCAACAACAAATCCTTTTGGTTGGGTCATGTACACTTCTTCTTGTAGGTCACCATTCAATAAAGCACTTTTGACATCCATCAGATGTAACTTCCACCCAAATTGAGCTACAATGGCATAAAGTACTCGAATGATAGTCATTTTGGCAGTAGGAGCAAAATTCTCTTCATAGTCTATGCCTTCTTTCTGAGCATAGCCCTTTGCAACAATATGGGACTTATGCTTATCAATAGTACCATTTACCTTATACTTCACCTTGAATACCCATTTACAGCCAATGGGCTTCTTTCTAGAAGGCAGATTTACTAGTTTCCATGTATGATTTTTCATGAGAGATGTATGTTCTATTTCCATAGCAGCCTTCCACTGAGGCTCACTAAGTGCATCCTGAACTGTTGTGGGTTTATTATTATCCAATGCTATCATATAAACCCTCTCATCCTCCATATATGTTTCCCTATCTTCCTCTTCATCTACATATAGATCATCAAATTGTTGGTAAAGCGCATCAACCTCTGAAGTTGATGTCTCTGCTCTCTTCTGTTGTGTCATACTACGAGTACAAGGTCGATCTAGAGTTATATATAGAAGTGATGTCAACTTGAAATCTCTCAATGTACTGGTATACCATTTGGAATCTTGTTTTAATGAAGTGGAGTCTCTTTCTTAGGCTTATCTTCCTCAAGGTATACAGTTGTAGAAGTGTTATTTGATGTGAAAGCTTCATAAAATACCACATCTCTACTTATATGTGTCTTCTTGGTCATAGGATCTATCAATTGATATCCCTTTGAATGTTCATCATAACCAAGGAAGATACATTTTAGGGTTTTCTCATCTAACTTCTTCCTTTTCTATTTTGGTATGTGCATGAATGCCTTACATCCAAAAATTCTTAGATGAGAAATGGAGGTTTTCTTACTATTCCATGTTTTTTGTCGAGTTTTACCCTATAGAGATCTTTTGGGTGCTCTATTTAGGAGGTATGATGTTGTATTTACTGCTTCTACCCAATACGCATGGTCAAGGTGTGCCCCTGTAATCATACATCAAACCATTTTCATAATGGAACGATTACTCCTTTCAGCAACTCCATTTTACTATGGAGTATAGGCCATAGTCAGCTATCTTTTAATCCCATGTTTATTCAAAAATGATGAAAATTTGTTGGAGGTATATTCTTCCCATGATCTGAGCAAAGGATTTTGATGGAACATCTTGACTCCTTCTCAACAAGCTTCTTGAACTACTGAAAGTATAGAAATACCTCTGACTTCAATTGAAGAAAGAAAACCCATATCTTTTGTGAGTGATCATCCACAAACAATTGAAAATATCTCTTTCCACCATAGTTGG
Source organism: Wollemia nobilis (assembly GCA_028583015.1). Lineage (NCBI taxonomy): Eukaryota > Viridiplantae > Streptophyta > Pinopsida > Araucariales > Araucariaceae > Wollemia > Wollemia nobilis. The sequence continues at coordinate 2,252,828 of JAQPPZ010000523.1, read as the reverse complement.
TTGGCATAGGACCGCACAGATCGGTGTGTACCAAATCCAAAGGGTTATTATCTTGTGAAGAGCTAACTTCAAATGGTACCCGATTTTGCTTCCCTGCTAAGCAATTTGAGCAAACTGTCATTGTGGATGAAAGGATATGAAGTCCCCTCACCATCACATATTTGCTCAATTTAAGAAAATATCCTGAGCTGAGGTGCTTATATCTATTGTGCCATAGAGAAGTAGCCTCTTTGGTAGTTGTTTCCAGGGCAACATGAGGTGTGGAAACACCATCTAAGATGAACAAACCATGCTTATGGGATATTGTGGCCACATGCTTTCAATTTCTGGTTATAAAACATCTCTTCTTACCTTTCTCAACACTGAACATAACATATATTTATCGATCCAATATCTGAGGGATTGATAGCAAATTGTTAGCCAATCTAGGAACATAGAGGACCTTCTAAATCTAACATTTACCATCTGGAAGAGTGATAGAAACATTGCCTTCACCCTTCACTTGGTAGGTCTGATTTTAAACAATCATTACTGGCTTACCTTATTTTTCCTCAAATATCTCAAACCATGATCTATCACCAGTCATATGTTTAATGGCACCTGAATCAATATACCACACCGCATATTTTTGTTGAGATGAATTATGAGTCATGAGCACCTTGTGTGTTCACTAAAAATCAGAGACAGAGTCTGATTCGATAGTATATGAGTTTGAGTTTGATTCAGCATAAGCAACATCCCCCTTGGGTGGCTTATTCTTCTTTTGTGGTTTGTATTTTCCTTTTCCCTTCTATGATCTTGGTCATTTAGTCTTTTATTCTTAAACCAACACCTATTGGTGTCATGGTTATTCATATCACAAGTATTGCAATATTGTTTGTCTTTTTGCTGATGTTTTTCCCTTTTTCTTTTGAAGAGGATCCTCCCTTTTGAAACTGACCTTGTTTCTTCCTCCCTTGTTTGGTGTAGAGGACATTATCTGGAACTTCATCCTTCTAAAACTAATTTATCTCCTCATTTTGAAGCAAATTCACCAATTCCACAAATGACACTTGTCTACCAGATACATTAAGAGAGGTTATCAACATCTTATAGGATTCTAGCAATGCTCTCAAGATGACAAATGTCAAGAGAGCATCATCCACTAGCTGGCCCATAGCATTCAATTTGGATTTCAATTCTGCCACTCTGCATAGGAACAGGTCCACTGTCTCACCAGATTTCATATTGAGTGTATGTAGTTGAGTTTGAAGGTGTAGAATAGTGGACTGATTCTTACATTCATAAATAGTAATCAAAGTATCCCAAGCTTCCTTACTAGTTTTGGTATCATAGATATGAGGTTGGACCTCATTTGTAGTAGCAATCAGAATAAACATGAGATATATTTTGTACTTCTTATAAAAATCATCTTGATCTGCTCTTGTTGTTCTAGGGCATTTTGTAGTGCCAGTCACTACATCCCATAAATATTCCACTCGAAGAATAGCACACATATTTGTCTTCCATGGTGTGAAGTTAGAACCTTTTAGCAACTGTGAATCAGAGATATATTTATGAACAATGGTCATTATGAAGGTTCCTTATAACACCAAATGGTCCCCCTTTATTTATACCTATCAGGCCTTTATACCGAACTTCTCTATATATACCCACCCTAACATGAGGGAGACTATAAGTATATACGAGTAGAATGATATGTGGAACTTAGGTGATACTAAAAGAGAATTCAATCAGATTGATGGCACCTACCTCAAAATCCTCAAGAAAAGGATAATGAGTTGGAGGATTTTAAGCCAAACAATCATAAAGAATTAGGGTATAAAATGGAGTAAATATCAAAACTAGTTTGCCTTATTTTTCCCTGATTATTTATAGGTAACAATAGCTTAGACATCGTTTTTGTAGCTATATTAGGCATTAGATACATTAGTCCAAGCATTACAGCATCACCTGTAAGTGTGGACCTGAGGTATCATAGATACCGAACACTATTGTGCAATATTTTGCACAAATAGGTGTAAAAAATTTGGGGTCTTTTCTTTGCTTTGTATATTTTACTTTATGATTGAAAATGCAAGAAAATAGGAAATTTAAATGCAAAAATAATCACAAGTGCCCACAAAATTTTAAACACTCTAGGTGTCAGTTTCTACCGACCAATCCATATGTGGGGTGGATGAAAACAAAAGGACATAATGTCCTTATTAAAGCTTCCCTGTCATCCGACGAAGAAAAAAATGTGTGGGACTATTTAGTCCCACATGTAATATTCTATTGTAATATACAACATATATTAACAAAGAATATCATAAGAGCTTTCGATTGCCTTTGAGAAATCAAGTCTATGAACAACCCTTTTGCTGACTACCCACAATTACACATGAGCAACACTTTTAGGCAATCACTGTGCACCACGTCAACACTTTCAGCCAATCGAATCATTGTGCGCCATGTCAACACTTTTAGCCAATCATTGTGTGCCACATCAGCAAGTCCTTCACTTAGTCATAATTCTCAGTCTACGTGTCTATCCAGTATATTAGGGTCCTTGATCTACATGTTTTCCCAGGTCTGCATGTCTATCCAGTTTATCATATTCCTCGTTCTACGTGTCTACCCAATTTGTCACCTGCAAATAAACAATATGTCACCCAACTAGGAACACCTCCTCAGGAAGCATGCCCACTCTTCTCCTTCCTATCCTTAGTATGTCGCCTACATCACCTGCATCCTTTGCTTTGGTACCATGTAGAAAAAATGCAAATCAACAACACACTTTGCATTGAGATTGAAATAAATACATCAAGGTGGTTCCAAGGTTGGTTGAAGAACCACCAAATTTTTTTAATAACTACCCCAATCCTATGAACCACTTGAATAAACAACGCTTGACAATATAATGTAATATCATATGCATTGTACTATAACATATGCTAATAGAAAGGGAGGTGGTCTATTTTTTCCAATGGTAGAAGTTCTTGGAGTTTGATATAACACAAATTTTAGTAATTCTTGCAATAAGTCCACTTGTCAAAGTAATTGGAGTGCATCATAAAGACTCACCTTGGTTGGAATCTGATGCAGGAGCATCCGGTGGCAGGCAGAGCAATCTTGCATCAACAAAATTTTTTCTAAGTGTTTGCCTTGGTGTCACGATATCGTGACAGAAAAAGAGTCGCGAAATCGTGACATGTCGCATTTTTGTGACTCAGCCAGGAGAGAGAAGGTGCGGGGCGAAAATGTCATGATTTTGCGACATGTCACGAAATCATGACCAGAAACAAGAAAGAGCAGAAGCACGGTGAAAATGTCATGATTTCGTGACATGTCGCGAAATCGTGACCAGAAGCAGGCGAGAGAAGGTATCGATGAGAATGTCACGATTTCGTGACATGTCGCGAAATCGCGACCGTCACGAAATCGTGACCAGGAGCAGCCAGGGGAAGGTACCGATGAGAATGTCATGATTTTGTGACATGTCATGAAATCGTGACCGTCACGAAATCATGACCATCACAAAATCGCAACCAGGAGCAGCCAGGGGAAGATACCGATGAAAATGTCACGATTTTGCGACATGTCACAAAATCGCGATCGTCACGAAATTGCGACCAAAAGCAACCGAAAGAGGATGTCGATGAAAATGTCATGATTTCGTGAAATGTCATGAAATCATGACCAGCAGAAGGAGGGAGAAGATGCCAAAGAAATTGTCGCAATTTCGCGACATGTCATGAAATCGCGATCGAAATAGAAAAGCGGAGGCGTCCGAAGGCGAGGAATGTAGCAAGGAAGGAAAATGTCATGATATCACGACATGTTGCGATATCATGACCCGAAGGCAAGGAAGGCAGTGAGGAAGGAAAATGTCACGATATCATGACCAAGGTAGAAGCGGGAAGGCATGAAGGAAAGAATGTTGCGATATCACGACATGTCGCGATATTGTGACCGAAGCAGGAGAGAGAAAGCACAAAGGAGAATTTTCGTGATATCGTGACATGTCGTGATATCACGACCAAAAGAAAAACATGCACTCTAGGCTTTCATAATTGCATTCCTTCATGCACGGTAAGCTAGCGGTAGTGAAGCAGCAGTCTCAGAGGAAGATTCTAGCAAGCATGTCGGCCACTCATGCACTATATCTAGAGACGCATTTATGGCAACTAGCAACAAAGCAGCAGTTCCAGAAGAAGATTCTGGTGGTTATGGTGGCCAGTCGCGCACCTCACCCAGAGTCCCATCAATGCAAATTTCCAATATGGAGCCAGGTGGCAATTGCAGATCGTGGAAATTTTGAAAATACAGAGGGTCGGGGCCTCGATAAAAACCCAGGAATTGTAATGAGAAAGGGGCTGGCAAATGGCAAATTACCTGTATATTTTTTGTAAATTCTTCTGAAGCTATTGAATGAGAAATTTGGCTCTTGTTTTCTTTGTGCTTTGTCCTGTGTTAGTTCTATTCTCCATCAAGTGGTATCAGAGCCAGAAGTTCTTGAGTGTGCAAGCAGATCATCGAAAGTGAGGTAGTTTGCACCAGGATCTATGGAAGGGCTTGTGAGAGGAGTGAGCAGAATGCCTCCAAGAAGAAACCCTGGTGGTGGGAGAGGCATAGCGACAGTAGAAGATGTCTGAGTCTTGCAGAGGCAAGTTCAGGCCCTGCAAGAAGAGCTACGTAGACGATTGGAGCCAAGAAGAGATGAAGGTAGTGAAGAGGAAGATGACAAAGAAGAGGGCCAACCTGAGGAAGAAGAAGAAGTAGTAGATCCTGCACAAGCTAGACTATACAGAGCCATATCCTAGATTGGGAAGAGGTCGAAGATGGAGGTTTCCACGTATTCTGGGAACCTTGATCCAGAGGAATTGATCGACTGGATCAACAATCTGGAAGAGTACTTTGAGTACGAGGAGGTTGAGGACCCTGATAGGGTCAGATTCGCTAAGACCAAACCGAAAGGTCATGCCAGCATATGGTGGAAGGGAGTGCAGCTGGAGCGAAATAGAAGAGGAAAAGAGAGAATAACAAAATGGAAGTGGATGGTAGAAAATCTGAAGAGGCAGTTAATCCCTGGTGATTATGAGTTATACTTGCTAAAGAAAATGCAAGGTTTGAGGCAATCAAGTAAGTCTGTAAAAGAATACACAGAGGAGTTTCATAAAATTATGATCAGAACAGGCCACTCAGAGGCCAACAAGGAGAAGGTAGCCCATTATATTAATGGGTTACGAGAAAGTATTCAAGAAGAATTAAGTCTGGTCAGGATGACCACCATAGAGGACGCTTACCAATTTGCCCTAAGAGTTGAAGAAAATCTCAATAGATGGTTTGAGGGTAAGCAGAGAAGAGGAGGTCATGGAGAAAGAACGAGTGGAAAAATAGATGAAGCCCAAGATGAGAAGAAAGAAGAAGCTAGCAGCAGCCAAGAGCAGAAGGCAGGTGATGATTACAGATCTCGTAATCAGAACAGCTACCCAAGAGGAAGAGGTAGAAGAAGTGGGGGAAGAGGGTTTCAAGGAACCTATTTTCGTTGTGGAGAAGAGGGACATCGGGTATTCGAGTGTTCCCAACGCCAAGAGAGGATGCGTGTGAGACCCGAGGGTCATGCCAGAGCGGCTGTAGCAGATGACGAAGTTGAATCTGAGCATTCTGAGGAGGCAGAGAGAGGAGAAGTCATGGTCGCAAGGAGATCCATGTTGATTAAGGAAGACAAACCAGAGCAGAGGAGAAGCTTGTTTTGCACGAGGTGTAAAAGCACAGGTAAAGTTTGTAACATGATTATAGACAATGGTAGCACTGATAACTTAGTCTCCGAGGAAATGGTCACTAAGTTGCAGCTGGAGAGGAGGAGACACCCGCATCCATACCGGATTGCGTGGTTGCGGAAGGACCACAGAGCATGGGTCCATGAACAGTGCTTAGTCACGTTCAAAATTGGGAGATACCAGGATGAAGTCCTGTGTGATGTTTTTCCTATGGATGCTTGCCATTTGCTGTTAGGAAGGCCATGGCAGTTTGATCGGAGTGCAGTGCATTATGGTCATGCAAATACGTACTCCTTGATGAAAGATGAAGTGCGCCACAAGTTAAAGTCATTACAGGCAGTGGACGAGAAGGTGTGCAGCAGTGCCAGAATTTGTCTGGTAGAAGGCAAAAAATGTTTTTGCCAAGAGACGGGGTTTAAGCGGGCTACAGAGGCAGGTGCACGTTTGGAGATGTTGCAAAAAATGGTGACCGAATAGCACAAAAGTGAAGGTCACTTCTCCATCAACCTCGGGTGTCTGATGCAGGAGCATCCGGTGGCAGCAGAGCAATCTTGCATCAACAAAAAATTTTCTAAGTGTTTGCCTTGGTGTCGCGATATCGCGACCGAAAAAGAGTCGTGATATCGCGACATGTCGCGTTTTCGCGACTCAGCCAGGAGAGAGAAGGTGCGGGGCAAAAATGTCACGATTTTGCGACAAAATCATGACCAAAAACATGAAAGAGCAGAAGCACGATGAAAATGTTGCGATTTCGTGACATGTCACAAAATCATGACCAGAAGCAGGCGAGAGAAGGTACCGATGAGAATGTCATAATTTCGTGACATGTTGCGAAATCATGACCAGGAGCAGCCAGGGGAAGGTACCGATGAGAATGTCGAGATTTCGTGACATGTTGTGAAATCGCGACCGTCGCGAAATCGCGACTAGGAGCAGCCAGGGGAAGATATCAATGAGAATGTCGTGATTTCGTGACATGTCACGAAATCACGACCGTCGTGAAATCGCGACCAAAAGCAACCGAAAGATGATGCCGATGAAAATGTCACGATTTTGTGACATGTCACGAAATCGCGACCAACAGCAGGAGGGAGAAGATGCCAAAGAAATTGTCGCAATTTCGTGACATGTCACGAAATCATGATCGAAACAGAAAATCCGAGGCATCCGAAGGCGAGGAATGCAACGAGGAAGGAAAATGTCACGATATCGCGACATGTCGCGATATCACGACCGAAGGCAAGGAAGGCAACGAGGAAGGAAAATGTCACGATATCACGACATGTCATGATATTGCGACCAAAAGAAAAACACGCACTCCAGGCTTTCATAATTGCATTCCTTCATGCATGACAAGCTAGCGATAGTGAAGTAGCAGTCTCAGAGGAAGATTCCAGCAAGCATGTCGACCACTCGTACACTATATCTAGAGACACATTTATGGCAACTAGCAACAAAGTAGCAATTCTAGAAGAATATTCCGATGGTAATGGCGGCCAGTCACGCACCTCACCCAGAGTCCTATCAATGCAACTTTCTAATATGGAGCCAGGTGGCAGTTGCAGATCATGGAAATTTTGAAAACACAGAGGGTCGGGGCCTCGATAAAAACCCAGGAATTGTAATGAGAAAGGGGCTGGCAAACGGCAGATTGCCTGTATATTTTTTGTAAATTCTTCTGAAGCTATTGAATGAGAAATTTGGCTCTTGTTTTCTTTGTGCTCTGTCCTGTGTTAGTTATGTCCTCCATCAGAATCCTCTTCATTTCTTCAAAAATGATAAATGTGTATGCATAGGACTCTTTGGATTCATTGGCAGTCTTATATTTGCTCCTATACTACTGCGTGGCCTCCACCCTCTAACATTTTTTCAAAGATGGGTATTTAAGCTTTTCCCTGGTGTACTCCTCCATTTTAGCTCTCTCCTACAAATTCGAAGCCTTTTCTTGCACTTTCTCTCTTACTCATTGAGGTAAAATATCTTTCAATAGGATAGGTGCTGGAACGGTTGCCTTTGCTTGCACTTGTTTCTTCTTATTTTGTGTCTTTGAGTCAACAGGTACCTTCAAGGGCTCCAACTTAGCTGGGTCCATAGTAACAGGCTTTCTTTTAAATATCATGAGAACTAAAACTTGCTCTTTGGAAGGGACCATGAAATTGTGATCTACTTCTATGATTATGTTGACTTGACCAGCGGAAGCACTTTCTACAAATTTTTACATGTAGTTAAAGTGAACCATGCATGTTTCCCCGCCATGTGGATCATTGCACATGGAGCACCAGTATTCTTTGTTTGATGTGCCAAATTCTTCGTTTATCAGCACTGTTAGATTTATTAGGAATTTTGTTGGTCGATGCTCCTTGCTCCCTGTTGATCTGCAATCATTGAAATCTCCTAGGTTGGAAATCCTTTCCAGCCTACTTTCTTTTGATCACCATGATTTTGTTACCTATCACTTTTATGGTCAAGTTCATGGACTGTAACTCCTTCAGTACCTTGTCTTATGGATAAGGGTTTGAGGGTGTTGGAGGAGCTGGTAATGGTAGTGATACATGCAGAGATAGTAATTTTGGGAATGGAACTGGAGCTGGTAATTATGAAATGGTTGGAGAAGGGATTTGAGGGATAATTATTATCACCGTGTCATGTGATGTAGTTGAATTCCATGAAATAATTGGATACATGGATGACATGGGCAAAGGATAAGAAGATGCATTAGCATACAAATACTGTAAAAGGTCGAGGAAAATAGACATGACCATTTTTGGAGGAAGCTTACCGATAGCAATAAGATCAACTTTAGCCTTTTGTGTAGAAGAATTTAGATAAGGAAACGTATTGACATTAGACTTTTGGATGGCCATATTGATTTCGGAGTTGAAAGCTCAGAGGTAGTAAAATTTTACTTGTTTAGGAGTTAATCGGAGACCATGAGGAACTCTATGTAAAATTCAGGTGAAACTGAAATTAAAGTCCATGATTTCCTCCTGTGGATACCTCTGAACAGTAGTGAACTGATGCAACAGGGAGAACTAATCTGCTTTTTCATTGAATCCTTTGATTAGCAATTCAACCAACTGATCCCAAGTGGTGATGGTGGCTACTTTTAACAATCAGTACCAGTAAAGCAATTTATCTCTAAGAGATAATAAGCAATCTTACCATTATATCCTCATTTGTGATGCTATGGATCATTGCCAAGGTAGCTACATCTTGAATATGCTCATAAGCTATATTTCCCATACCGTCGTAGGTAGGCAAAGCCTTCATCGTCACTTATGGAATCAAGTTTTGAGCTTGTATATTTAGAGGTTCAGAGTGGTTCCATGCTAGAAATTACATTGGGGGTTGTGGTGGTGGATTTTGAGCCATGTGGACTGGTGTGTGCGATTGGAAACATGGAAAACTAGTGGTTGTGCTAGAAGAACTCAAAGGGATAGATAATACACCAGCTAACTATGAAGATGTTACACTTGATGGGACATCTGGGGTAACTAACCTAGGGTGTTCTCCTAGAACTTAGGTGTCAAGTTCATAAAACTCAATGGGGTATTATGGATTTTTGACCTTCGATCTTGTGATCATGAAGAAAGCTTTCGTTTACTTCATGTTCTGAGGCTTCTGGGTAGAGCTGAGTCACCAGATGTTCTAATCATATAGTACAAAGATGAACATAGAACCTCAATATTGTTGAAAGTGGAACTTTTTGAGAGTCCCACCAGGTGTGCCAAAAACTGTTGGTCACGAATCTACCTAAGTACAAAATATTACTATTTGTGCATCCTAGACCCGACCAAAATTGAAATGCCAAAGGAGAGATATGTATTTTGGACCAATCTCCATAAATGGTTGGCTCCATTACTAATATAATCTGGTTTAAAGCTTAGGGTAACAGGAAATAAATGGGAAATATGGCTATAAGCCGAAAAAAGTGTAGAGGGGATAAACTAACAGTAAGAAATCACATTAAGTTCTAATTAGCATGAAATATAAAGGTAAGCACATGAACCACTCACAATTTGTAGATACAACATCCAAAACATATTTAAGTGTTCATTCCCTTAACAACAGTAATCAAACTCAGATGCAAAATTTAAAAGCAGCTAATAATGGACATAAACGTAAGAATAAATGACAAACGGAAAGTGATCAACCACAAGACTACTTAAGGAATCAAAAGCTAAATATATTTATGTTGATGTAGAAAACTTGAAGTATTTTTTTATAGAATGTCTATCCTCATTCATTACATTGAGATGCTTAGTACTTATAGAGGATTTCACCTCTTTCATTAAATGTTCAACACAAAAAATTGTCAGCTGGTCAAAATTTGTGATAGCAATTTCATCCTTGGTAATGGAGATGCTCGAATCATATTATTCTTCAAGGAACAGTGATGGATTTCAGGGAGTGTGCTTGTAAAATCAATAAAAATGGATGATAGAGAAAACGTCCCAATCGTCGGTGCATTGAGACTTAGCGATATCACATGGCAATCGAGAGCCTGAATATTAAATCTTGGGTGCTATTACATTCTCTCCTACCTTGTAATCTTACCCTTACTAGTTGAAATCAACGAAATTTAATTATACTTTGAAAAGGAATGATCAAAAATCATCAAGATCACACAAGATTGGAGGACGTAGCATTGAATCCTCGTAGAAATTCAAGATCGTGGCTCTTACTGCCCCAAGAATTTAATTTTATAAATATTCACCTTTTTTGAAAAGATCTGCTATTATGGCACTTATGAGAAGAAAATTGTGTTGATGATTACCTCTAAAGCCAGAATTTCGCCTTGGCAATCAAAAATATGGGTTTCACCCTTAAACATGATTTTACTTGTTTTCTGGGTGATTTCACCTTGAAAATTATAGAGAACATCTTCTGCAAAGGAGGAGGGAAAAATTAATTGATTTCACCTCTAAAAGGGGTGACAATGATTTTCGCCCCAGTCCAGGGGCGACGTTGACTTTGACTAGCAAGAAGACTACTTTTCAGGGACTTTCACCTCAAGTTGTTTCCTCTTGGATTTTTACCCCAAAGAGAGGCAAAAAGGATTTTTGCCCCCTCTCAAGGGCAACAAGTATTTTCATCCCCTCTAAGGGGCGAAGTTGACTTTGACTTCTCCTTTTATACCTAAACAATGCCATCCTCATGCTTGTGCTCCGAAAACTACTTTCACTGGGGTTTCACCCCTGAAAGGGGCAAAAATAATTTTCACCCCTGTTAAGGGGTGATTTTGACTTTTACTACGACCAATACATTCTCCCTTCTATTTTCAGCCCAAATAAGCTATTGATTGGGTTTTTACCGCTAAGAGGGGCGAAACTGATTTTCACCCCTTTCTAGGGGCGATGTTGATTTTAACCCATAACTTCACTTGCACATTTTTCCCTTCTTTGCTTTCAACTGGTGAAATAATTTATCAAAGTAGTTTTACCCCAAATGAGGGGTGCAAAGGACTTTCACCCCTTTTTGGGGTGAAAACATCTTCACTTTGATTTTACTGGTACCTTTATCTTGAAATGGAAAATACCAAAGTCGTAGTTGTCTTTTTATCAATTCTTCTGTTCTGAAACTGTCCTGATATTATCCTGAAATGTTTCTTGCATTAATCACTTCCTTCTTACATTTCATCTATGAGTACCATTAATTTATCCAGGGAGAATTTACTGTGCAACATTTTTATTTTAATAGATATGCTTATAGGAAAGAAACAAAATATTTCATTAAAAAAATAAAACGACATAATTGCGTCTCATATTTTTCTTCAAAATTTTACAAAAAAATTTAGTGTGGTAAAATTACCAACAAGAACCAAAGTACGTTGAATGAAAATAATGTTACTAAATATTATCATGCAGAAACAAAAAATAAATGATCATGATCCAAGCACAGCTTAGCAGCAATGGAAGCATTTATGATGATGATCTTATGGAGGCAATAGCCTTATGAGTATTCTAGTGAATGATCCAAAGATAATGATTATCTAGAGATGACCCAGAGGCAGAGTTCTAGAGGTAGTGATACAGAGGTAGTGATCCAGTGGTAGTGACTAGGCAGTGACCTAGAGGTAGTGACCTAGACTCAGTGACCTAGAGGCAAAACCAATGGCAGTGACCTAGAGGCAGTGACCCAAATAACACAACCCAGAGGCTACTCAAATACATTGATCTAGAGGTATACACAGATTATTTATCCAACCATGATAAATTTAAAATTGAATATTGAGATTGAAGACTAAAGTCTTCAATACCTAAATAATGTAATACAGAGGGATATTAGAAATAGATTCTATTACATTATTTAGGTACATGACTATGTACCACCTTAGGTACATGACTATGTACCACCTTAGGTACATTATTATATTAGGAGTTACTTGGGGTAGAAGGAATATATGCACAAGTGCAAGTTGTAAAAGGACAAGTGTCTATCATGCATAAGCACATGTGTCCTTCATGCACTTAGGAAGAGTGAGGCTCAAGTAACTCATCTTATTATATATAGGGCTCATTGTAAGGAAGTATGCATCCTCTATGTATCCACTAATAGAGAGCTCCATATGTTGTATTCTCCATTTTCGTGAGTCTTCATTAATGGTTGTTATGTGAGTTATTTTTGAAGTATCATGTCTTAGTTTCATGCTTATTTAGCTTCCATTGTCATAGCCATATTGTTGCACTCTTATTTCATTACTTGTGGCTCCATTTATTTTTAGCATACAACTCAAAAAGCTAATAAAAATATGATCATGCATTAAATATCAACATACTAGTACATCAATCAAGCAAAAATGGAAAGTCATAACTAGGTGGGTCATTACAATATTACAAAATTTTTAAGCAAAAACAAATTGATTTACTTGTCTATAAAACTCATAATGTTTTGGATGAACTTCCAAATAATCAATAAGGCATGAAAGAAACAAATATAATGTGCAAAGGATGATAAACATAACACCATTAAGTGTATATGAAGATGAGCATCATGATGTCATTGATTATTATGATGGACATGGCAAAGGCTATGTTGTTGAAGAACATAGAGGCGATGAATAGATTGGATGCCTTAAAAGCACACCAAAGGTATTGGGTTTAATTTAATGAAAAACTGATATAATGGCAAAGGATTGGAAAGGAATAGGTAAGGCATAAGAAATCCCATAAATCCAAATGTAAGGCCAATGAATGAAGGCCTTGGTTATGTTGGTCAAACAGAAAGTGGCCACATAAATTTTGTAAAATGGAGGATGAAACAATGTGTTGTAGTCATTATGGCTAATCAAGACATGTGACATCTAAGTATTGGGATTTGCATCCATGTAAGGTTTGTAGTGGAAATAATCACCCTAAGAAATATTGTTGATACAAAGATAAAATGGTTAGTAAAATACATGTTGATTATGGTTGGATGGATGTGATAGAATGGGATAAAGTGAAAAAAATATTAAGTGGATTCTATAAGAGAAGGTTTTGTTCCAAAAGAAAGTAAGAATAAGATGAAAAAGTGGCATTATGATGATAGCAAGGCTAAAATGGAAATAATGTTGAAGATAATTCATGCTCATGATTTGGAGATCATGAAGCATTTATCTTACCTACCATGTATGATGCAAGAGAATCTGGGTAAAAAAATAAAAATAATCTTTGCAACTTCCAAGAGAAGAGGAAGGGGCATGAATTTTATCCTTCCATATCCCACCTATGTTCCCATTGTTGGTAAAGCATAAATTGGATGTATTGTTGTATTTCCAGCTAACCATGGTAAAAGAATCAATTTAATGAAGTATTGATTTTTGTAAGTTGTTGTTCATTTTCTAGTTGTGTGAATTTTTTGGGAGACATTGAGGTTTTCATAAGAGGATGTATTTCAAAGCTTGTCTTATTGCTAAAGGGTATGCACAATGGGAAGGTATAGCCTATGAAGAGATATATTATCCAATTACAAATATGATGGTTTTTTATTAGTTCTCTCTATTACAACACAATTTGGTTGGTAGTTATATCAAAGGGGTGTTAATATGATTTAGAAGAGGATTTCTACATGGTATAGACACAAGGGTTTCATGTACCAAGAAAAAAAATCTAGTTAACAGATTAATTAAATCCCTAATGAACTTAAGTAGGATCCCTAAGCCTGGTATTTCAAAATTAATCATCTTAAAGATTTAGGATTTAGCCAAAGATTTTAAGATCCTAACATCTAAATCTACAAGTAATTATATTGTCATTCTTATTGTGTATGTTGATGACCTTTTTATTACTCATAGTGGAGCCCACCTGATTCAATAAATAAATTATGATTTATGTCTAATTTTTGATGTGACAGATTTAGGGCTTCTTCATAGCTGTATAGGTATAGAATTTTTGTAAATTTGATAATACTATGTTTATATCACAAATTAAGTATGCTAAAACAATTTTTAAGATATTTTGGAAGACAAATTGTAATCCAATATCTACAATGGAAGTTGGGCTAAAATTTTCATCCTACTATAATTTATCTTTGATCGATGAGTCAATATATATTTTTCATTGGTAAAAGGTGTTTTGAAAGGATATTGTAACCTTTTACAAAAATATGAAAGTTAGGATATGATCTCCCAAAAAAATTGTAGCAAAAACAAAAAACCCTCTACAAGCCATTGAGAGAAACCACTGAACCAATAAAGAGGCCCATGCAAGGGCTAAGGAGGAAGCTTATATGGGCCAAAATAGAAGCCCTTGCAGGGGCATATGGGGAGGAAAACATGAAAAGCAAAAGCCACGCACTCCTCAACAAAAAATAAAAAACCCATGGTTTGAACCATAAAGTTACTTGCTCATGTTACCGCCATCACAACGTACATTAGTTCACCCATCATCGCCCACCAGACTCCTGAATTCATCCAAAATATAAGGGGCTTGAATAGTTTCTAGAATAATATAAAATTCTAATTTAAATAGACAATATATTTCCTCCGGTGAAATAAAACTTAGGTTAATATTTTTAACAATGTTTTCCTACTCTAGTCTACTACTATATTGAGCCAACTTGAACATCATGAAATTTTTTAGAACCCAACCTTGAAGGCATATGGGCTAGGGTCAAGTGGCCTATGCACATAAGTTATTTTTTATTTTAAACACTACAAACATTTATAAAAAAACACTTATTACAAATAAACCTATTTTTTGTTACATGTACTACAACCTTAAACATGTTAAATTTTTTAGTACAATCAACCCATTTTCTAATCTTGTAGGATTTCATACTAAGTGGATAGATATGCCTTCATTGAATAGTCCATATCTTGATGAAAGCTAAAATAAAGATAAGAAATTTGTACTGTGCATATTATAAACCTCTTAATTTTTTAATGCATCAAAATAAGAGTGAGATTTAAATAATAATAAAAATTAATATGGTTCCATCCATATTTATATATTGTTGGAGTTCATAATATTTTCTAGAAACAAACAGAAGCAAACTATCCACTCAAATTTTATATGTAAAGCATAAAATAAGGAAAGGAATAGAAGTAAGAGACATAGAAGTTGGGGGTGCTCTTGAGCACCATAAATATTCAATATATTATCCATGGATAAGGATCATAAAACTCCAATTATTAATGATGCATTGGTGGGGGTATTTAAACCCCAAGTTAGATAAATATGTTTAACCTAAGCTAACATAACAAGAGGGCTTTAAGGTTAATTACAAGTTATAAGGTGGGTTTAACCATAACAAGGTTAATTTTAGCCCATATGGATTACATAATAAAATATTATAATAAATTAAATACATTGTACAATAAATTCCCTTTGGCCTATCCAATATTACATTATAAAATGTCAACCTTGACCATGAATTAGATTTCACTTTCAACACTCTCTTATCGTCTGAATTGAGGGGGAAAGAAGAGAAGACATTAGTGACAATAATATCTTCCCCCATGATGGATGCTCTAACAGAACTTGGTATTTGAGGTAGATTAGTTTGAATAACTATCATCATCTAGAATATATCCATCCATATTCATAAACTCAACTTCAATCCTTTGCGATTTTAACAAGCAATTCTTCATTGGATGTCTTTTTTCCTTAAAGTATACACAAATGGTCTTTGAATTTTTTAAAGACTTAGCTTGGCCCTTGGACCCTTGGATCTTAGCCTCATTATATTTGAATCTTTTACATG
Source organism: Wollemia nobilis (assembly GCA_028583015.1). Classification (NCBI taxonomy): domain Eukaryota; kingdom Viridiplantae; phylum Streptophyta; class Pinopsida; order Araucariales; family Araucariaceae; genus Wollemia; species Wollemia nobilis. Next base: position 2,236,878 of record JAQPPZ010000523.1, on the reverse strand, counting down.
AGCTTGTATTTGTGAAGTGCCACCACAATTCCTTATTTCTACCTAAAAATAAACTAGGAGAGAAAAAAGTTGATTGAGAGTAAGAGTTTTTTAGATTCCAAGAACATAGGAATCATATGAACCATAAAGTTTAACATCTAAAAATAAGGAGAGATTAGCAAGGAAAATATTCATGTATTTTTAATAATATTTCTTTTTAACAATAGAAGATGCAATATCTGCTCTTAATGGCTTAAATATTACAATAGAGTCCTCAAAGTTATCAAAATCAATCAATTTGAGAGAAGAAAGCTATAATTTCAAGTGACTTACATCAATTGTATTTATGTTTCCTAATAACTCATGCAATTTTAACCATACCTTAATGGGTTCATTCTCCTCTTTGATGTGGAAAAACAATTTTGGTTTAACCAACAAGGAAATATGCGAAGAGCTTATTTTTCTCTTTGGGGACTAGTTTCTTCATTAAGGGTTACTACTTTATCTTATCAAAAGATGCACCATATGCTCTTACGTTATAGTAGGCCAATAATTTAGGTTGACCAAATACTGTAATTTTATCCACTGAGGTAAGTAATTAGGGTTTGATATGATCCATATTACATAATCCAACCTGTAACACCACACTAGGTCATTGAACTAATGATACTAGTGTGTAGAGCTAAAAAAATTATACGATTTGAAAACAAATGTACTCAAAATGATTTTGTATGCATACGTTATGGCATTTGGAATATTTACACTAATGAACCTAAAAATAATTAAAGACCCTAACCTTAGAAACGTGAAATCCAATTGCTCATTACCACTTGGAATTCTATGATTTATTAGTGTTCTTCACTTATATCTTGCCACTTTAGCAGCTCCAACCTCATTTGGTTGCAATAATTGGTTTATTTTCATTGGTTGAAAGGTCTTAAATACCCAAAAAATGTATGTATGAAGCCACAAGGGTCCATGATGGCTCCATATCCATTAACAAGTCTAAAAATTGTGGGGAAATCAAACCCTATCTTTCTTATGCCAAACACACTGTACTAGACATCATGTCATGGTAGCGGATGATGAGGGACTAGTAAAAAAAATTATTTGTCCTTTCTCTTCGTATCGAAGACTTAGAAAATTTACCAACAAGATATTCAATCATGGGACCTTACTCCTGTAGAATCCATCTATCAACCAACCTGTTATTGTAAGTGAGCATGACAAAGTCACAATGCCTCCATAGAAACCACTTTGAATGACCTTCTATGGCATCAAAATAAAAGGTATATTTGATTTAAACCTATGAAATAAGCTCTGTAGACACCTAAAATATGTCATTTTTAAGAGGCTACTCATATGGACACCTTTTCAGGCCATATGACTCATTTTAGGTCTTCCTAAGACCTAAAAGTGGTTCTAACCACTCAAACAGGATAATCTGACCCTTTACAACCTAAGTCGTTGTGCCTTTTGATGGCTCCTTGGAAACCATGGTGCTCCATGATGGCCTTGCAATGGCTTCCATTCTTGATTATGACCCACAGTCCTAGTCATTAGAGCCAATGATATTTGCACCTCTAACAAACTTGGGCTTCTTAAGTTGAGCGAAATCAGTTACAGAGCAGTTGAGCTTAACATATTGAGTGTGAGAAGGTTCTAGAAAGCGATGCTTGGGATACCTAATCTTGCCCAAATTGTGTCATAAAGCTTGCATTTGCATCAATGGTGATCATTTGAGTTCGAAGAGCCCATTCAAAAATTTTACCATTAAACGTTAGGATTTAGAGCCAATTCTTTGCAATTCAATCATGCATTGATCGAGTGACCCTTGAACAATCAATTTGAAAAAATAATCAGACGTCACCACACATTATATTTAAAGAAATTATTTGTTGTTCAGTGGTCATCTCACCCCGAGATGACCTATATGCGAAGCTGCCAGAGCCGATGATAGCTAGTAGGCCAGGCCAAGCCGATCCATGATGACCTCTCTGTAAATATATATTTTTCCTATTTTTTAAGATACAGTAGATTAACAAGTTATTTTCTGTTTTAGCATAGTTTATTTCAAATTTTCATGCATTTCTTCATTATTTTTAGCATTTTCCTTTCATTTACATATCATGGGAAATGGACCTCATCTTGAGAGGTTCTACATTTGCTACTAATTTCTTGTAAGTGCTTATGTGTGCAGATCTCAGGTTTCCATAGGAGAAAATCATCATAAATATTCCTCAATATTTGCATCATCAAGCGGAGGTCACTAAGAAACCCTCCATAATAAATTTTGAAGATTACAGAGATCTTGTGAAGACACCTATTATTGGTTCCTTGATGTAATTTGTATCAATTTGGTGTAATCCCTAAGAGGGATATTTTGTAACCTCTTGTAAAGATAATTTTCAAATATCAATGAGAAGGGCACTTTATTTTCTCTATTTCTTTGTCATTATGGTTACATAATTTGCATTATCAATTTGATTTCATGTTACATGTTTAGGTGTTAGATATTTTGTACATCTTACAATGGTGATCACGTGCGGGAATTTTCCCACAATCTCCTAATTTATTGCTAAATTGTTGTTTTCTTGATCTTATAGGTACCACCACTCTAGGTTGGCACAACTCACAGTAGCCATCGTTATACCCTCTAACGGCCAGCAGAGCCATCGCTTCGATCATTGACGACCTCAGAACATAGTGTAGAAAATAAAATTTGCAACATCTTCATCAAATGTTGGCTACACCTGTGAGTATCACTATGCTTGAATTTACTATTTTTTATAGAAAATGTTAAGATTTCAAGCTTTGGTAGAGAAATTTAGAGAAATTTTCAATTTTCAAACTCTCTGCCTATGACCATTGTTGGGAACAATGACCTCTGTTGCTAGCCACCCTAGGGTACAACAGCCCCTCTGTCTGATCATTCTTGTGTCTAACGACCTCTACTATAGATTTTTTTACATAGTGATGGCCTCTGTTTAAACTACTTGTTAGGGTTTGCTTGCATGCAACTTGTCTAAAGGCTAATTTCATTTAGGGTTGCATTTCAAATTTTTTGAAAATTAAAATATTTTTATTTAGAATTTAGAAATTTGAAATGTTCTTTCATGCATTAGTGAAAAATCATGAGTGCTCTATGTTGCATTTTCCTTTTTGCATGAAATAAAAATAACCCACACACACATCATGTCTCACATTAAACATCAGCGAGTTGGAAGTCACATCCAACCATTGATCAAGACTAACAATGGTGGCCTTCATCACCAACTTGTTAGCTTACATTGTGGTTATTCGCATTCCATTTTGTCCAAGGCCATCTTCAAGAACCATCATAGCCCTAGAAAATAGCACACATTTATCTTCGGAGAGTGTATCGTTGACCATGGTGAACTGGTTGAGGACTGATAGGACCTACTCTCCCTCAGTAGATTTGGGTTTCATCTCCAAGTCTTGGTGGGTTTCACAGTATGGACTTCATAACCAGGCTCGTGTGTGATATTATATAGGTGAAAAACCTTATACTTGAGTATTACATCAATAATATCAAAAACTTGAATAAAAGAAAGGCCATAAAACAATGAATCAAAATACACAAGCCAGTTTTAGGAAACACAAATAGTCCTTAAAAGGGATAATCATCTTTTTTACTTTATTTTTTTCCTTATTGAATACCTAAAAGAGACAAAATGATCACAACATGAAGCCATTTCCAGTCCTAGACTTAGGCTACAAGAAATGCACCAAAATATCTAGAACATCTTTGATACAGTCCAACAGATTTATGATTACCTGAATGGCGTTCTAATAGCCATCACGAAGATAATTCCACACACAAGGGATTCAAGAATCAAGATACCCCAAATAGGAGGACTCCTATGGGATCTCCCCATGATCAAGAATAGGATCTTATCAGATCTTGTCCATCACATGTTACTTCTAGACAAGATCCACCCATTAAGGGTCCAAGTAGAGGAGTCACACGTATTCGTGTACCCAACTGATCCACAAATCCCTCCAAACTTAGAGTGGATTACATACCATTACTTGGTCATGATGGGGGAGATACTCCTCCTGATCGCCCTTGGTTGATTCATAAGCTAAATCACCTAGATAGGTATGGCCCTAATACAGCTTTTAGAGCACCTTCTTCTGCTCATTTTCATCCTAAGGGTGGGTGTAGTGAAGATATAGTTTGTCCTATCCATACATGCAGAGAGTGTTCTACATGAACACGCCATACTTTGGTTCCATCCTTACATGATAACAACACCCCTAGGATAGAGCATAGAATTAACATAGCCTTGATTGATAAAGCTAAAAGGATAGCTACCCCTACTAAACAAATTGAAATTGCCAAAACCCGATGTATTGGTACGAGAAGTCATAGGCCACATATAAAGGATCGAATAGATGAGCTACCCAAGTCCAACACTAGTTAGGGATAAAAATTTATCTAGTCCCAATTGGATTATTTACACCATGATCAAGATAATTTAGATCATAAGCACACAAAACAATAGAGGTTACACTATTAGTGATTATACGAACATAGACTGCATGAGGAAATAATACTAGAATAGAGATTGCACAAAGAGAAATCACATTGGGTAGCTCATGATGAGATTACCATACCTACTACTTATCGATAACAACTCAATATGATGTGCACTGGACAGCACCAAGAGTTTCCATCTAGGCAAACTAATAATTATCTTCCACCGCCAAGACAACACCAAGCACCAAATCCACCTAAGTATGAGGAATATGCAGAGATGGAAGCAAAGGACTAGGATCAAGCGTATCCTAAGTCACTTTGCAAGGGCACAGAGGATGATTACAATTCACCACTTTGATCACATAGGAATCTTCCACCTCCTCCTCCTAAGAGGCCTCTTAAGGAAGATAATATTATCTCATCTCAGGCATATAAGGTTCTCATAGAGCGAATCCAATCATTGGAGAAGTAGGGAGCGGGTTATCAAAAACCCACATTGCACAAATTGTACAATCAACCCCTAGATCCATCAATGCCTTGTCCCACTTACCCTAAGCATTTCAAAATACCTAAGCTAGACAAATTTAGAGGGGATGACGATGCGTAAGAACATGTCACAAGTTTCATGAACTTGTGTTTTCAACTACAGAATAATGATGCTTTGTTATTAATAACATTCATGATAACACTCTCTGGTTCAGCCTTAGAGTGGTATAACCAACTACCTCAACATAGCATCTCTAGCTTTGAACAACTAGCGAATGTCTTCCTTGAATGTTTCTCCTTCAGAGTCAAGAAGAAGGTAAATCTATATGACTTGTCCAACTTACATCAATATGATGATGAGCTAGTGATGGATTATGGGAATAGGTGACATAAGATAATGTTCAAACTACCTTTTACTGTGCCTATTTCAAAACTAACCCAAATGTTTAGCAAAAGCTTCTTGAAACAGATATCACTTCTATTACAATTATAGAAATATCAAACATTTGAAGAGGCTTTGGTGCAAGCCAAAGTAATCAAGGACATCAAGGTCTAGGAGGGAGACATTAAACTCCGTAAGAAATAATTGAACAAGAATCCCCGTAACACTCAGCATCAGGTAAAGCCAATGCCTATGAATCAGATTGTTCTAAATATTTCCAAAGTGGAGAAACCACAACAACAACCTAATTATTAGGCTCAACCCCCTTTGGTACAATACAACAATCAATTCCACTGCAATCAAGGGTATGAAAAACAACATCATCCACCTCGCACATACACACCACTACCTGAGTCTTTAGTATCCTTGTTTAACAGACCATGTGAGGCTAAGACGATTACATTACCTAAAATTTGCTTACTAGATCCTGCTCACCCCAAGCCTAAGGGGTACAAAGAGGACTTATATTGTTCTTATCATAGGTAAAATGGACATGATATCCAAGGGTGCTATGGTTTCAAAAACCTAGTACAAAACATGCTTGATAAGAATCAATTACAAATTGATAACCCTCTCGCTCTGGATAATAAACAGATGAGAATCTTTAAAGATCCCTTGCCCACCCATGAGGTCAAGGGCAACCAAATGGGGTAGGTAAATGAGATACATACGGATCCACCCACACATGGGTTCATAGGTATGATTAACATAGTAACATGGAATAGGAGGTACAACCAAGCTGAGCCACCTATGGCTCCCATTCGAATACCTGCTACACCCCAACAAAGGCTAGTTCAAAACCCGTTGCTAGGTCCACTGGTGCAACTAATGATTACCATTATAAATAGGCTTACTCATATCCTATAGATAGCCTCATCCAAGCTCTCTATTTATGAGCTTATTGTGCAATCCCCTAGACATAGGGAGGTGCTCATGGATATTCTAAAATCCATTGAGCTTCAACCCCAAGATCCTAATGCATTCACTAACTTTGTGGGGTATGTTTAGAAGTGCAAAGAGCTTGTGGTCACTTTATATGACCACGAAATAAAACAAGTACCAGCCAATGTAGTGGATCCTCCATTCCATAAGTGAGTGTTGATCGATATAAGCTCATCGATCAACATAATAATTATAATTACTTTAGAGTATCTTAGTCTCCCTACATCACATAGTGGCATCCACTTTTACATTGTGAGCATTCAATGATGCATTATGCTCAATTATTAGCATCATAGTCTTGCCTATTTAGGTGGGACTAAAAAATATATTTGTCTTATACCATGTGTTGGAAGGTGCGATGCAGTATAACATATTTCTCGATCATCCCTGGATCTGAGACATGAAGTATTTTACATCGATGCATTAAATATGTTTACGAATAAAATGTTCATGTCATCCTATCAGATGATGAACCCTTTATGTATGTCAATCAGGTTAGCAATCCAGGGGAATTCTTCTTACCATCAATGCATCTAGACATCAGACCTAGTTCACCCATTAAGTGTCCAAAATGCAAACCTAAAGTAGCATGTGTTGATCCATCTACCTCAGTGTTGTCACCATCCCATAAATTAGTAGCTAATTTTGATAAACCTTCATCATCATCTGATCCTTGGATCAAACAGAAGTTGAAGGCACCCATGGTAGATGCCCTAGAGGCTATACCTAATATCTCTACCATAGATATTTTGATTCCCATGGAAGAGGAAGAGTCACCTGACATGATAGAGGATATTCCTCAATTTGCATCCCTCACCTCATCAATGGGATCATCCACTCCTCAAGTGATGGTGCATTTAGTCAATCCCAGGCTTGCTGAATATTTGGTTCAAAATGTAACTTTTACACCAATTATCGAGTCTACACAAGACATGGAGATACCTTGTGTTACCTCTTTGACCATTGCAATTATGGTACCCCTAGGCATACCACCTAACCAAACAAATTTTATATATGGGGGTTTCAACCAAGCCTCAAATCAATCTCCTATTATAAATCATAATGATGAACCTTTTATAGGAAATGTCTATTACATGTTGAACCCCAAATTTGCTCTAAGATACTTCTACCATTTCCATTGGTATGGTAATGGTTTAGGTCTATACGAGTAGGTTCATAGAACACCCTTCCAACCACAATACCAATTGCCTATGGATAAGTTTGGTTTAGGGTATTATATTCATGTGCCAGATGAGCTCCTAGTTGATTCCTTGCAATGCCTAAGCCTAGGCTTTAGGGAAGATATTGATTGGAATGAATACGCTAACCCCAAACCTTCTCATTTATGGAGGGATCATAATCCAATAATAATTTTTTCCATAGAACCTCCTAAAGTATATCATGATACCATTCCATAAGAGGAATTTGAACTAGAAGATGTTCTTGAAAATGATTGGGTAGACGAATATGATGAGTATGAGGATGCAACTGAGATTACCTGTTTGGATCCTCGTCACCTTCATCATTTCAATAACTATACAAGAGACTTTGAACCTTGTATACCCCCTATATACATAGATGACATTTATCATAGGGTATTTCTTGCTCCACCTAACTAGAGATGGTTGCTCCCGCCTGAGGACCCAATTATCCTATCTACTCCTAGAGAAAACCCAGATATTCCAATACCTCTTAAGCCACATCTGGAGCATTTAGAGCAACCAAAAATCAATAGGTCCTACCCCTATGATCATGGAAATCATCAACTATCCATCAACATGATTTCCATTGATTTAACAGCACCCCTCCACAATCCAAGCGACCCCTCAAATTCATTGCACCTCAACCTTGAGGCCATTGACTTTGATCATATTGCATTACCACCATTACCTAAGGAGTTCTTACCATGTGATGAAATATTGCAACCATTTCATTTTTCTCCAAGCCATGTTGAGGATGTTTGTAATGTTGAGGTCAAATCGGATATGCTAGATCTTATTAAGTTATTAACCCAGTAGATGACATCCACCTAATCCCAACACCTCACCAACTTGAGGAGGGATCCCATATATCAATCGAGGAGACTTTTGACATGTATATTGGCAATGATCCTAGAAATATTAAGAAAATAAAATTTTGAAAATTCTATCTCCGTAGGAGCGTACCATACTCATACCTCTTTTGACAGAGAAGTCTGACATTTTTTGCTTGGTCATACAAATACATGTCGAGTCTAGATCCAAATTTGGTTACACATAACCTTACTTTAAACACCACTATGAAGCTAGTCAAGTAGAAACTTAGAAATATACATCCAACCATTAACTTAATGGTGAAGGATGAATTACAAAAAAAATTGGATGCAAAATTTATTGATCCCATCGACTATCCTAAATCGGTATCAAACATGGTACCTATAGGTAAACCTGATGGAAGAATCTATATATGCACAAATTTTAGAGACCTCAATAAGGTAATAAACAAGGATGCATTTTCGTTGTCGAACATAGATGCTCTTCTAGATGCAACTATAGGTGATGAGATGTTATCCCTTATGGATGGTTTTTTAGGCTATAATCAGATTTGGGTCAAACTTGAAGATCAACATAAGACAACCTTTACCACTCCATGGGGAATATTCTGCTATAAATTTATGCCATTCGGTCTTAAAAAATTTGGTACCACATATCAGTGGACCATGACATACATTTTCCATGATTACATGCATAATATACTAGAATATTACATTGATGATTTGCTTACCAAATCATTATTGCATGAAGAGAATGCAAAAGTTCTGCGTAAAGTATTCAATCGCATGATAGAGCATAACGTCAGGTTGAATCCTAAGAAGTGTGTTTTCAGTGTCACATTAGGAAAATTCCTAGGATTCATAGTCTCCAAAAGAGGGATCGAAGTTGATCCTGCAAAGGTCAAAGAAATTCTAGAATTGCTTCCCCCAACGAACATCAAAGAGCTTTGCTGCTTACAAGGTGAAGTAGCATCCATAAAACACTTCATAGCATAATTATCAAATAAATATCGACCCATAAATTTACTACTACATAAGGGGGTCCCATTCAATTGGGATGAATACTATTAAATGACCTTTTTGAGATTAAATAATACCTGGAAATATCACTAGTTTTAGCTCCACCTCAACCAAGTGTGCCTTTCTTGCTATACATTTCAACCACAAACTTTGCCTTGGGAACCATGTTAGCCTAGAAGAACAAAGAAAAACAAAGAATAGGCTATATATTACATTAGTCGCACCTTGGTTAGTTATGAGTTGAAGTATGCATATGTTGAAAAGCTCTACTTAGCAATGGTGTTTGCTACCAAAAAGTTGCGCCACTATATGCTAAGTCATACCATGTATTTCATATCAAAATAGAATACTTTGTGGTACATGATGAGTCGCACATATCATAACATGTGAATCATAAAGTGGATCATGCTATTGATGGAATTCGATCTTGAATTCATAATTCAAAAATCCATAAAAGTTCAAGTCATAGCTGATTAGCTAGCAGAGGCACCTCTTCAGGATGACAAGCCTCTTGTCATAGAACTACCTGATGATGCAGTGTTTGCACTGTCTGAATCGCTTGAATCCGAAGAACTGGATAACAAAGTAGACATGACTTTGTTCTTCGATGGTCCCAAGTTTGAGCAAATCAGTGGTGTAGAGATTGTGTTTTTCATGCCATAAGGAGCTCCTATGCCCTTGTATTTTAAACTTGATTTCCCTTGCACAAAAAATAATGTTGAATACGAGGCTCTCATATTGGGTCTCCAAATAACTATCACCATGAATATTAAAAATCTAAATATCTTTGGTGACTCCTTGCTCATTGTAAACCAAGTAAAAGGTATTTATCAATGTAGATGTCCCATATTGAAAGCTTACAAAGAGCTTGTGGACACATTACTACCCCAACTGGATTGGTATGATATTGAGGCAGTCCCTCGTACATCTAATCACTTTGTGAATACAATGGCATATTTGGGATCCTTAATCCCTCATAATACTTCCATCGATTTTACTACCATCCATCTCAAAATGATCTTACAATCAATGGTGTTGCATGAGACTCCAAGCATAAAAGAATCAGTCCACATGATTCCAAAAGAACCAAACCATGAGTGGTTCTACAAAGCATAGGATAATCTGAAACAAGTATCCTAGGGGCCCTTGATCTCGTAGGGTCCTTCATATATGTTGGCAATTTTGGGTTTGAGATCCTAGCTCCTTGTCTATGAGTTGTCATTGATGTCAAAAGGAAATGGCATTAATGTTAAGAGGATGTGTTGGCTTCAAAGGTGAAAGATTCCAAGAGAATCTTCTTAAGAGAATCCAGAGAGATTCCATTGGATAAGGTTTTTGGATAGGGTTTTTATTAAAACCAAGTTAAATGGTTTTTATTAAAACTGTTAGAATATTATTATAATGTGCACTATGCCTATGATTGACAGGTTGACATTTGTCTTCTGCCACTTGTCCCTATCTTTAGTTTGAGTTGGAGTGGTGTCTTCTAAAAGACACTTGGAGTGGAGCTTATGACACTTGTCATATCTCCCTCCTAAGCTTGATGCTTATATATTGTAATATAACTTGTAAATATGTAAGGCATTTTATTCAGTCCCAACATTTGGTATCAGAGCGGTGAGATCCGCTTGAGAGACTTTAGGGTTTGATTTTTTTTAGGTCTGAATTTTTTTTTCTCCAAAGTATCCTCTTCACTTGCTAAGTTGATCTTGTGAATGATAAATGGAGAAATTTTTTTTAGAAAGTTTGCAATAGCTGAATGTTGCCCCCTTGTGATTTTTTTTAAAGCTTGAAGGCTATTTTTTTTATTTCTATTGGAGGCCAGGGCTTGTGTCATCTGAGGGTTTGACCTGCAACTCTGTTGAATTACACGGAGAATTGGATTGCAGTGATTAAAATCCGAGACTGCTTTCTCCTCTGCGGGAGGTCGTCGAATCGAAAGTTGCTGCCAAAAGGATTAAAATGGTACCCTCCGTAATGCTGGGCCTGAGCTTAGTAAGCTTGTGCTTCCTCCGATTAATGATCAACATGTAGAAAGAAAGCACAGACTTGTGCGCCGCTATCCGAGATATAAAAATTATTGCTTGTTCCTCCGGTTTAGCGAATCAGAACTATGGTGCTCAGATCTGAATGAACAAAATGCACGTGGAACGGATCAGACTTGGAACTAAGAAACAAATGTTTGTTCTGTTGATTCGTGCCATAACTACAGTGAATGCGCGTGACTCTTCAACCGTAACCCATTAGCCGCATAGCGCTGCCAAACCTTGCACCAGATCCAAAAATCTACTGCAAAAAGGAGGCCGTAGTTGAGGATTATTTTGGGAGAGTGCGTGTAAATAATAATCGGTGGCTTGTACTGTATTACCGACATCGGCATCGATGGCTTCCAGACCTTATGCGACTCTCTGGAAATCTTCAGTGGTGTTGGCCTCAGGCTACAAAGAACAGCTCGAGAATCACCAACATTAGCTACCAGCAGCCGATTGCCAACAAGAACAGCAGTTGAAGCAGTTGTAAGTTTTATTAATTCTCCATTGTTATAGGTGCTTTTTATGGTGGGAACCCTCTGTTCAAATAGAATTTGAATAACTTTTGGGAAAGTGTTGTTATAAGGACTCATAGCAAATTCCATTAATATATCCATCAATCAAAGTACGAAACATTTAAAAATATCTTCTTCGATATTTTAATTTTAACTTTGAAGCCTGCTTTGCTAGTAGCAAAATTTTGTAAAAACTCCCAAGTTAAGCATTTTTTTGGAGAGAAGCACTCGGATGGGTGACCATTTGGGAATGACCCGGAGTTGCAAACATTTATAGAGGGTCTTTGTTTTTTGCCTTCTAAAAGCATCAAATTGTATCTGACTATAGGCGTATTTATAGTCGTTGGAAAGAGAAATTCGAGGGGGATCCATTGGTGCAATTATTTTTCAGTTTTGAGATCATTTACTCAACTGAATTTTGACTTGAAGTTGAGATTGTAAAACAGAGTGCATTTTCGGTAGCATCCGACACTCTTGGGTGAAAAATTGCAAACTTGTGAGGGGCTCAAATTTTAAGTATATTAGGGGTAATTTTATCCTTGAAGGCATTGAACTTGTATCATTTTTTAGGCACATTTGGGGCTAATTTGTTCTTAGCCAAGTTTTCAATACAAATCATCAACTTAAGGGGTGATTTAGGACCCCTTGTCCCTTGTCAGTGGATTCATTTTGTGGCACTCTCTTGGCCACTAGGTGTTTGTTGCTTGCATCTTCTATTTGGGCTTTGTATACATTTTATGCTTGCTATCACCCTTGCATGACTTTGGGTTTTATAATTGTAATCAAGTGTAGTTCCAATTCATACACACTTGACACTAAGCCATATACAAGCAAGCAAACACATACAGGCATTTTCAGCAATAATACATTGGCACATTTATTGTAATAATTCTACAAAAAGCAAGCATCACACTTTTATAACCGCCTATGTTCCACGTATCAACTGCTCAAATACTTATAGTCTCCCTCACGTAAGGGCGGGTATATTGAGTAGTTTGGTATAAAGGTCTGGCAGGTTATTCCCTTTCGTAATCGCCTATGTTCCACGTATCAACTGCTCAAATACTTACAGTCTCCCTCACGTAAGGGCGGGTATATTGAGAAGTTTGGTATAAAGGTCCGGAAAATTTCTAATTCTTACTCTCTTTGGATAGAAAAAGGCACTTATGTTCAACTTAACCCTCCCACTCGTTGGAATCTCTTGAAGATTCGGAGTGGAAAAACTAGGCGAACCCTCCTCTGGATCTTCAGCAGTGTACCCTAGATTTTTTTGAGGGCTCTAATTTGGCATTTGTCGTACTTACTTCATCCTTTGTTGAGCTCCCTTTTCTTTTGATCCTTTTCTAAATCATGGCTACTACAAATCTATTAAGTGGACTTACAAAGAAACTTGAAGGAGCACAGACTTTTGCAAATTGGAAGTATGAGATGGAGTCAATATTAATGATGAATGACATGTGGGACTTTGTGAGAGATAGGCAGAGCTAATGAAGACCCACTCACTGCACCTACAGACCCTAAAGAAAAAGCACAATTTGAGAAGAATTCCAACATAGCTTTAAGTTTAATCAAGCTAGCTACAGGAATTCAATGCAGAGAAACTGTAAGGGCTGCAAAAACACCTAAACAAGCATGGGATGCTCTCAATAGATTGTTTGATAGGCCAAGTCAAGATAATATTTTGTATCTCAAACAAAAATTGCACAATCTATGTATGAAAGGCTCACTTACCGATTATCTTATGGAAGTGAAGTCTATTAAAAATGATTTCTTAGCCGCTGGTAAAACCCTAGATGATAATGAATTAATTCCAATAATGTTGCATGGTCTTCCTTCAAAGTTTCACTCCTATGCTACCATGTTAGACTTGAGTGGTAAAACAATGAATTCAACACTTGAGGATATTGAGATCCTACTTAAGAAGCATGAGCAAGCCCTAATCAAAGATGAAGAAATTGAAGCCACATCAACAGCTTTTGCCACCAAGGCAACTCTACAGCCTAAACAAAACAAGGGTCAAAATCAACATAATCAGAATCAAAGGGGTAGACAACACCAGAGATACACACAGTACCAGCACCAGCCAAATCAATAGTACCATCAGCAACCACGTCAGCAACAGTACCATCAGCAGTACCACATCAGCAGCAGTACCAACAGCAGCAAAGATGGCAAACAAGACCTCAAGGGGGTCAAAACAACAATCAACAAGGGTGTGAATATTGTGGAAAATGGAATCATAATATTGCTAATTGCTATCAAAGGCAAAGAGAACAGGGAGAACCACAAAATAATAATATGAACACATTGTATGCAACCAACCAAGTTAATATTGAAGATAAAGAATGTTGGTATATTGATTCTGGAGCAACAAAGCACATGACAGGAAGGCAAGATTGGTTGACCAAGGTTCAGCCCACATCAAATCAATTCATTACTTTTGGTGATGAAAGTGCTCTACCCATTGAAGGTGTTGGGGAGGCACCACTTACTTTGCATGATGGTAATAATGTTCCTGCAATAGATGTTTTGTATGTGCCTGGTCTTAAAAGGAGTCTTCTTTCTATTGGACAACTTATTGATAAGGGCTATAATGTCTATTTTGAAAAAGAAAAATGCTACATTAAGGAACCCAATGGCAATGTCAAGGCCATGGGAGTGAAAAAGGATGGTGTTTACTACCTCCTTACAAAATCTGTAACACAAACATCTTTGCATACAACAACAACTTTCTCTTTGGAGTACATGTGGCATGAAAGATTGGGACATTTAAATTTTAATAATCTTCAAATGATGGCTACAAAAGGATTAGTTAAAGGACTTCCACATCTTAAGGAGTCAAAATGTTTTTGTGAGCCATGTGTAATAGCCAAACACCATAGGCAACCATTTGAAACAGGAAAGGCATGGAGGGCTAATAGACCTTTGCAATTGATTCATTCAGACATTTGTGGGCCAATGTCTGTTCAATCTTATACAGGGGCAAAATACTACATCACTTTCATTGATGATTACAGCAGAAAGGTATGGATCTACCTAATTCAATATAAGTGGCAAGCCCTTGATAAGTTCAAAGAATTCATCGCACTTGTTGAAAGAGAAAGTGGCTATCAAATCTCCACCTTAAGATCAGATAATGGTGGAGAATATGTCTCCAATGAATTCTTTAATTTTTGTAAGTATCATGGGATAAGAAGGCAATTCACAACCCCTTATACCCCACAACAAAATGGAGTTGCTGAGAGGATGAATCAAACAATCACAAATAGGGCAAAATCAATGTTACATGCTGCTCTATTACCTAACTCATTTTGGGGAGAAGTTGTTCTTACTGCTGCATACTTGACTAATAGGTCATACACAAAGGCCTTACATGAAAGAACACCTGAAGAAGCATGGAGTGGAAGAACGCCCTATGTGGGCCATTTGAGAATATTTGGATGTGATGCCTATGCTCATATTCCTCATAAGAAAAGGAAGAAGTTTGATGATAAGAGCCAAAAATGCATCTTTGTTGGCTATAGTGATAGTGCCAATGCATATAAATTATATGAGCCTATTTCCAAGAAAATCATTTTATCTAGGGATGTTACCTTTCATGAGTATCCCCCATCTAATCCTCCTAAAGCCCCCACTTTAGAAATAACTAATGAAATAGTTGCTCCATTCATGCATACAATATCATCTAGTTCTTCTCCTTCACTCATAAATCAAGAAATTCATCCACAAGAAGAACTTCCTACAAATGATCCGTGTCCTCCATCTCATCCTCCTAATGATCAAGTAACATCATCCAATCCTTTACCCAAGTGGGTTCAAGCCACAATAGATGAAGCCCAAAATCATTTGCCCACCTATACAGGTAAAAGGCCTTCAGCCCTAAGACACCAAGTGAATTATGCCCTAATGGCCAAAGTCCTTAGCCAACCCGAACCTTCTAATGTCAAAGAAGCACTTGGTGATCCTAAATGGGTTCATGCCATGGATCAGGAATTGGATTCCATTGAAAGGAATCACACTTGGGAGTTAGTTGATTTACCCAAAGGAAAATATACCATAGGCACAAAATGGGTATACAAGGCAAAATATAAAGCAGATGGCTCACTAGATCGCTACAAGGCTCGCCTAGTAGCTCAAGGCTATAAGCAACAAGAGGGAATTGATTATGAGGAGACCTTTGCTCCTGTGGCTAAGATGACTACAATCAGGACAGTTATTGCTCTGGCAGCTCAAAAACATTGGCCAATATATCAAATGGATGTCAAAAGTGCATTTCTAAATGGTCATTTGAAGGAGGAAGTGTATGTGAAACAACCACCAGGATACACAGTTGAAGGCCAAAACAACAAAGTCCTCAGATTAAAGAAAGCTCTATATGGGTTGAAGCAAGCACCCCGAGCTTGGTATGCAAAGATTGACTCCTATTTTCTCAACCTTGGTTTCACTAGATCTGCAGCAGAATCTACTCTCTATGTGAAACATTGGAGAAACCGCATCATTTTGGTTACATTGTATGTGGATGATCTTCTCATTACAGGTGATGATATAGAAGGAATAAGGTTGCTCAAGGAGGACTTATGCAAGAACTTTGAGATGACAGATTTAGGCCTCCTCCACTATTGCTTAGGAATAGAGGTATGGCAACAGCATGGTAAGATTTTTATCTCACAGAGCTAAATACATTCAATCTATTTTGGAGAGGTTTCGCATGGAGGAGTGTAAGCCCTCTCTAACTCCCATGGAAACTAGATTGAAATTGCTAAATAATGATGAAGAAGAAAGGGTTGATGGTACACTTTACAGGCAACTAGTTGGAAGTTTAATCTACTTAACTTCAACTAGACCAGATATTTGCTATTCAGTTGGCCTTATTTCCAGATTCATGCAGGATCCTAAGAAGAGCCATTGGATAGCAGCTAAGAGGATTGTGAGATTCCTAAAGGCCACACCTCATCATGGGCTTATGTATAAATCAAGTGATAATTTTTCTTTGATTGGATACACAGACTCAGATTGGGCCAGTTGTCCTGAAACCAGAAGATCTACATCAGGTTATTGCTTTCAATTAGGCCAAGGTTCTATTTCATGGAGCACAAAGAAGCAGCACACAGTTTCACTATCTTCAGCAGAAGCAGAATATAGAGCAGCAATTGAGGCAACTAAGGAGGCAATATGGTTGAGGCAATTAATTCAGGATATTGGGCTATTCATACATGGTCCAACATATATATATTGTGACAATCAAAGTACCATCAAGATGACCAAGAATCCACTTTTCCATGCTAGAACAAAGCACATTGAGATCCATCATCACTTCATTAGAGAAATGGTCCAAGAAGATATTATACACATGAAGTATGTACCAACTCAATATCAAGTAGCAGACATCTTCACCAAGTCACTTGGGAAAGACAAGTTTTCTCAGTTTAGCAATTTGCTATATCTATGTAAACGAAGTCAACATTAAGGGGGAATGTTATCTAATGTTGACTTATCTTTTAGGATAGTGCACATTAAGGGGGAATGTTAGAATATTATTATAATGTGCACTATGCCTATGATTGACAGAGTTGACATTTGTCTTCCGCCACTTGTCCCTCGTCTTCAGTTTGAGTTGGAGTGGTGTCTTCTGAAAGACACTTGGAGTGGAGCTTATGACACTTGTCATATCTCCCTCCTAAGCTTGATGCTTATATATTGTAAGATAACTTGTAAATATGTAAGGCCTTTTATTCAGTCCCAACAAAAACCAATGGAGGTTCTCTTTATTATTTAAAATCCTTCAAGTTTTTAATTAATTAATTATTTAATTAATTAAGGGAGAAATTATTTTTAATTTATTAAAAATACTTAAAGGTTTTTAAACCTTTTTTATTCTTAATTTATTAAAATTAATTAAGGGTTTTTAAACCCTCTAGAAAGCAATTTCGATTAAATTCGAAATTACGTTTCTCTGCTGCCGACGTGTTCTAAATTCCACGATTGGACTATAAATATGGGAAGGATCCTAAGGTTTAACTCCTCTTGAGAATTTTGAATGCATTAATTTTTGGCTGCGATCGATGCTCTGTTGACGCCGCGAGAAGAAGAGAGCTCGCGTTTGAAAAACTTACGAAGTGCTTGTTCGTTGAAGTGGTAGGAAGTCTGTCTTAGACTTCGTTAGCCCCTTGTGGGCTAGTGGCAGCATAGGCTGCATTTGGGCTTTGCGTAGGTGGAGGTCTACGTTTCGATTCCCGCGGAGGGAGCTGTGCATGGATTAAGTCACGTTTTTGTTAAAACGTATTTTGTGCCACGTTTTTCGGATTCGTCAAAGGCAGCCATTTCGCGATTTTTGAATTCGTCAAGGGCAGCCATTCCATGATTTTTGAATTCTTCAAGGGCAGCCATTCTAAGGTGTGATTAATTTCTTGATATAATTTTTGGCATTGTTTAGCATTGTTTAAAAGACATAGGAGAAATAAGGGGATATTTCTTTGGTTGTATTTTTGAGATTAGTCTTTTGCTATGCTAAAGTTTAAAATGGAGATATAAGGTGTAAGTTTTGGTTGTTGTGTTTTTGACTTCTTTGATGGTTGTTTTCAAAAGAAGAGAAGCTAAAAGGTGTATTAAGGAAAGTTTTTATATGCTCATTTATCTTGGTTCTAACCCTAACTTGGTTGGAAGTTTGAGGGTTGTGTGTGGTGACAACTTTAAGGATTAATTTTCTTCTACTCCAATAAGGTATGGGCACATTCTTCTTATGAGTATGATTGGTGTATGTTTTCTGAAATAAGGTTGGAGTGAAAAGGTTTTCAACTAGGTTTTCTTTGATTGGGTGTAAATCCTATTTTCTGGTTTGTTGAAGACTACTTATGCATTGTTATCCTTAAGGAGAGTTTTTGATGAATGCATAATTTTTGGTTTGAGATAGTGGAAGCTTTGTGCACTAGGGTTTGTGAATCAAGCTACTTGCATTGAGTTGGTGGAACCCTTGGTTGGCTGTTTTGAGTTTGATGGTTGAGTTGCTTCCATAGAGATTGTTTGATCAAGTTATTGCTTTACTTGATTCATGATATTGGGCTTACTCCATTGAGTTGATTTGAGCAAGTTATTCTTTGCATTTGGTGATATTGTGTTGGTGGCTGTTTTGTTCAAATATCTTTGGAGGGAAAAGGATTTCTACTTGTTTCATTTTCTTGTGATGATTGGTTGAATGCTTCAAGGTTAATGTTGAGTTGAATGATGTTGGTTAAACCTTGTCTATAAGCATTGTTGTTAAAGTCCTAATTGGTTGAGAAAAGATATTGGTTGTGGAAAGAACATGAGTAGCATTGTTATATGAGATATTGCATGTTTGGTAATTGTTGGGTTGTGTTTCATGTTCTTGAGAAAAGCATACTACATCTATCTTATTCATTTGATATTGAGATTGAGTTGAGATTGATATTGGGAGTTAAGTATAGATTATATTGAGTCTCTAACAATTCTCTTTATGTTTCTATGATATTTGAGATTGAGATTGAGAGTTAAGTATAAAACATATTGAGTCTCTAACAATTCTCTTTATGTTTTTATGAGATTTGAGATTGAGATTGGGAGTTAAGTATAGAACATATTGAGTCTCTAACAATTCTCTTTATGCTTCTATGAGGTTGATGAATCACATTGGGTCTCTAACAATTCTCTTTGTGGGTTCATGCTAAGCAAGTTTTTTTCTTGGTGAACTTGTGAGCTGTTTTGGACAGGTTTCGTTGGGGACTTGTGAGCAGGTTTTGGACAGGTTCCGTTGGGGACTTGTGAGTAGGTTTTGGGAAGGTTTCGTTGGGGACTTGTGAGTAGGTTTTGGACAGGTTCCGATGGGGACTTGTGAGCAGATTTGGACAGGTCCTAGCAGAGGACTTACGAGCTGAGATTGATAGTTCTATCAGAGAACGTGAGGACAGAGGTACATTGGTTCTATCAGAGAACCTGAGGATATATTTGGCAAGTCTTTGAGAAGGCTTGTGGATAGAGGATTGATTTTTTCAAGAGTTGGACAGATCTGACAAATAGAGGAAGACTTGTACTAGACCGACTGACTGTGTTTGGTACAGGTTACTGAGCTGCTGTGGATGTGATCATAGAAGGCAAAGGTCTCTTAGGCTAAGCATTGAGGACAGGAGGTCTTCGGTGGAAAGGAGTTGCACGTGCTAGCAAGAGGTAGAGACAGTTGATCTTCTGAGGGATCATATCCAGAGCAGAGGGGAAGGTATCTCCTTTGAGTAGAGGCTCATAAATTTAAATTGGGGGAAGGTATCTCCTTTGGGCAGAGGCTCATAAATTCAAATTGGGGGAAGGTATCTACTTTGAGCAGAGGCTCATAAATTCAGATTGGGAGAAGGTATCTCCTTTGAGACGAGGCTCATAAACATTGTAATTGGGAAGGTTTTCCAAAGAATTTTGAGATAACTTTTAGAGAAAAGTTTTGTGGACGTAGCCCAGGCATTCTGGGTGAACCATGTTAAAATTGGTGTCACTTTGTGGATGATTTTGTGCATTGCTTTGATATTGCTTTGGGTATATTGCTTTACTATTTTGAAGTATAAAGGAAAAAGTAAAAAGAGGTCTTATACTTGTTCACCCCCCCTCTCGGTATAAGATTGTTTTCTTCAATTGGTATCGAGAGCGGGTGCCTTCGAAAAGTTTAACAGCTTGAAGGAAAAGCTAGTAAAGAACACAATGGATCATTCAAGTGGCAATGCAACACCTATTCTTGATGGGTCAGATTTTGGTCTTTGGAGTGCAAGGATGAAGGTTCATCTAATGGCACTTGGGAATGAGGTATGGGAAGTGATTGAAGATGAGTACACTATTCCTGTACATGGTCCTAATACTAAATAAGAAAGGCTCCTTCATCACATCAATTCAAAAGCAATGAATTCTATCCTAAAAGGCTTATAGAAAGCAGATCTCACCAAAGTGATTCACTGCAAGACAGCTAGTGAAATATGGAAACAGTTGCAGGTGGTTCATACAGGTGATACAAATGTCAGAAAGGCCAAGTTGAGACACTTCAAAGGTATGTTTGAACAACTCAAGATGAATTATGATGAAAATATTAGTGACTACATGCTTCGTATGGATGAGGTTGTTAACTCCATGAAAGACTTAGGTCTTGAGCTTGCTGAAAATGATGTTTGTGATAAGATTTTAAGATCTCTTCCTAATAGATTTAGTGAAAATATTTCTGCTATTGAGGAAGCTAAAGATTTGGATAAGTTGAAAAAGGATGAGCTCCATAGTATACTTGCGAGCATTTGAGTTGAGAACTCAAGTGAAGGTTGATGAAAAGAAAGAGGCAGCTTTCAAGGCTACCAAGAATTCCAAGGGTAAACAACTTCAAGATAGTGATGAGTCTTCTAATGATGAAGAGGCATATTACAACAAGAAAGGCAAGTTCTATAGAAAGCACAAAAGTATGAAAAATGTAAGATGCTTCAATTGTGGAAAGTTTGGTCATTATGCTACTGACTGTACTGTTTCCAAGAATGAAAGTGATGAAGATAAACAGGATTCTAAGAGCAAGGATTACGAAAGGTACAAGCATCACAGGAAAAACAAAGATGAGCACAAAAATCAAGGAAAGAGGTATTCTCACAAGCACAAGAAGAGTTTCTACTTAGACAAAGCAAGTAAGTGTTCTAGTAGTGATAGTGAAAGTTTTTCAAGTGATAATGAAAATGAGATGTTCATATCAGAAAAAGAGGAAGAACCGAAACATAGACTCATTATCATGAAATGTCTTAGATGTGGAAATTTTGGTCACCTTGAGGATGATTGCACAAATAATGATTTGGTTTCTAGTATGTATGAGGATGCTTCAGAAAACAATTAGGAAGATGCATGTATGGTTTTTGAAAAGGATAGCACCTCTAGTGATAAGAAATCTGAAAATGGCTTTGATGATTCAAAAGGAAATCAAATAAAGGATCTTGAGAGTGAACTTATTAGTGCTCTTAGTGCTTTGAAAAAGGAAAGAAAGAAGAATGCTAGACTCAAGGATAAGTTAGAGTCTAAGGTTCTTGAGTATAGTGAGTTAGAACAGAAAATGGCTTCTTTGAAAGAGGAAACTAAAGAGTACAAGGATAAGATTTACAGGTTTCAAGATATCTCCAAAAAGGTTAAGTCACTCATCAAAGGTCAAAGAAAGACAACAGATAAAACAGGCCTTGGTTTTGTTAAGCCACACGAGGAACAAGTTGGAGAGTCTAGTAAGAGACTCCAAAAGGAAGAGAGTTCTAATGAGCAAAGTATTTCGAAAAGGAGTCCTTGAATGATAGATGCACAGAAACAGAAAACAGAATTCTGAATGAGAATAAGTTTTCAGAACCTAAGAGGTCAAATAAAGAAAAGTTTCAAGGCAAAAGGTATAGAAAACTTCTTCTGCGCGAAACTTCAACATGTCGCGATATCGTGACACCTTTGCCTGCCATACACCTTCTATGGCTTGCTGTCGCGATATCGTGACACTTTTGCTTTTGTCTGCTTCCTTTGCTCTTCTATCACAAAATCGTGACACCTTTGCCTCTTGCTGACGTCATCTCACTTCTGTCATGAAATTGTGACGCTTTAGACTTCAAAGCCTTCTTCTCCGCTTCTATCATGAAATCGTGACACATCTGCTTCTGCTGACGTCATCTGCAACTCTGTCGTGAAATTGCGACACTCTATGCTTCTTCAACATTTTCTCGATTTGCACCAGCAAAAACTGAACATTCATGAAATCACAACGCTTTCGCTGCCTTAAGCTCTTTTCTGCCAAATGCTCGTGAAACTGGAACATGTTGCGAAATCGCGACGCTTTCTCCAACTGCAAGCTGCCAACTCAACCTGTCGTGAAATCGTGACACTTTATGCATCCGTACAACTTCTTTGTAACCTGTCATGAAATCGCGACGCTTTCAGCTTTCGAAAGCTTTCTCTACTGCCTATCGCGAAATCGTGACACTTCCTGCAACTCAATACTGCCAACTCAACTTGTCGCGAAATCGTGACAGTTTTGCCTGCTTTGACTTTGCCTTCTAGCATGTCACGAAATCGTGACAGTTTTGCCAAAACTTTCTCTCTCCTCAAACATGTCGTGAAATCGTCTTTTCTGTTTCGTCTCTGCCTTCCAGCATGTCATGAAATCGTGACAGTTTTGCCAAAACTTTCTCTCTCCTCAAACATGTTACGAAATCATGACAGTTTTGCCAGCACTTTCTCTCTCCTAAAATATGTCATGAAATTATGACAGTTTTGCCAGCACTTTCTCTCTCCTAAAACATGTCGCGAAATCACGACAGTTTTGCCAGCACTTTCTCTCTCCTGGAACATGTCGCGAAATCGCGACAGTTTTCCAACCGCTTTGCAAACTTTTTCTAACTTATCTTTTTCTTGATCTTTTGCAACTGGGCTACTCTGATTTTCTTGGAGACTTACTGACCAGCTGAAACCTTCATCAAAACACATTCTTTGACATAAAAACAAATTGCTTCAAGAACTCCTTGACATCAATGACAACAACTACCCCACTTGAGCAAAGGCAATGTACTCAAGGTACCCAAAATTGCCAACAATCTCCCCCTTTGTCATTGATGGCAAACCTTTACTAAAAACACATCTTCAAGAGCCAAAACTGAAATCAATCTCTTTGAAGTTTTGCTCCCCCTGACTTGAAGCTTTCCTCTTCACTTGAAGCTCTCCCCCTTACTCATATCTCTCCCCCTTACTCAAATCTCTCCCCCTTTGTCATCAATGGCAAAGGGTCACCTTTGGGGCTCGGGACTAAGAATGAGTCTCTTAGCTTAGTCCCTCCCCCACCTCCTGATGAGGTGATTAATTCTGGGGTGGGAGTACAACTCCCAATTTCTCCCTTAGATACTCAAACGTATCTCTTGGAAGAGGTTTAGTGAAGATATCTGCAATCTGCTCTTTAGTAGACACATATTCTACCTTGACCTGCTTATCTTGCACTTTCTCCCTTAGAAAGTGATACTTGATGGAAATATGCTTTGTCCTTGAGTGCATTACCGGATTTTTGGAAATACTTATGGCACTAGTATTATCACAAAATATGGAGATGGGTTGTTCATGCTTGACTTTGAAATCCTCCAAGGTGGTTTTCATCCATAGAACTTGAGTACACCCAACCACTTGCTGCTATGTATTCAGCTTCCTTGTAGATAAAGAAACTGAAGGTTGTTTCTTACTTAGCCAAGAAACCAAACTCTTTCCTAGAAAGAATGCTCCACCACTGGTGCTTTTCCTGTCATCATTACTGTCTGCCCAATCTGCATCTGTATAGGCTGTGAGAGTGAAATCATCACCTTTGGGATACCAAAGCCCAAATTCCATAGTGCCCTTCAGATATCTGAATATCCTTTTAACTGCTATAACATGAGAATATTTCGGAGCAGCCTAAAATCTGGCTACTAACCCAACAACTTTGCATGATATCTGGTCTGGTAGCTGTAACATATAATAAACTGCCAATCATCGATCTGTACAATTTTTGATCTGCCACTGGAGATTCATCATCTTTACTCATCTTGCACCCCATAGTCATTGGAGTACATACAGGTTTGTTGTCCATCATCCCGAATTTTTTTAACATTTCTTTGATATACTTTCCTTGAGAGAGAAATATACCGTCTTTTGATTGAGCAATCTGAAGACCCAAAAAGAATGACAACTCTCCAATCATAGACATCTCAAATTCCTTCTGCATGGTGTTAGCAAAATATTTGCACATCTGGGTATTATTTCCCCCAAAAATGATATCATCAACATAGACAACTACAATCGACATATCATTACCTTTATCCTTTATATACAAATTGCTATCCGCCACACCTTTCCTGAAACCTTGCTCATGAAGGTACCTGTCAAGTCTTGAATACCAAGCCCTAGGTGCTTGCTTTAACCCATACAAGGCCTTTTTTAGTTTACACACATAGTCCGATTGATCCGAGAGAGACACGCCTTCTGGTTGTTCTACGTAGACTTCTTCATCCAAAACTCCATTTAAAAAGGCTGATTTCACATCCATTTGATACACCTTGAATGCTTTGAAACTTGAAAGAGCCAAAAACATTCTGATGGCTTCGAGACGAGCAATAGGAGCGAACGTCTCTTCGAAATCAACACCTTCTACTTGAGCATAACCTTTGCAAACCAACCTGGCTTTGTTTCTGACAATCTTTCCATCCTCATTGAGTTTATTTCTGAAAATCCATTTTGTGCCAATGAAATTCTTGTTCTTAGGTCTTGGAACTAAATCCCAAGTTTCACTTTTCT
This sequence comes from Wollemia nobilis, assembly GCA_028583015.1. Taxonomy (NCBI): domain Eukaryota; kingdom Viridiplantae; phylum Streptophyta; class Pinopsida; order Araucariales; family Araucariaceae; genus Wollemia; species Wollemia nobilis. Next base: position 2,211,632 of record JAQPPZ010000523.1, on the reverse strand, counting down.
CTATTTGATTTAGCTCTTCATCCATTGCTTTTACCCAAAATTTATCTGCACATGCTTCACTGAAATCTCTTGGCTCAATCTGAGATAATAAAGAAATATTTGTAGAATCGTGTGTCGGAATGACTCTTCTTCTAGTTTGTCTGTTGTTTGGATCACCAATGATCAAATCTTTGGGATGATGTTTCTGAACATATCGTGACGGAGTTTTGGGAAGCAGCTGTTGTTTTTCCTCTTCTTCATCTGAAACCTCTCTGAATTCCTCTTGACAGATTTCATCACTGATTTCCTTGACAGGTTCTCTTATCCCTGTCTTTTCATCAATTGTTACATTTATGCTCTCTACGACCGTATGCGTTCTTTTGTTGAAGCATCTGTAAGCCTTACTTCTGTTGGAATAACCAAGAAAAATTCCCTCATCACACCTAGGATCAAACTTACCCAAATTCTGATCTTCCCTTCTGATGAAGCACTTACTCCCAAACACTTTGAAATGTTTTACTGTAGCTGGTCTTCCTTTCCACAACTCATAAGGAGTTTTATGATGATTTACTCTAAGTTGGGCCCTGGTGATGATGTAGACTGTTGTACTGACTGCCTCTTTCCAGAAACCATCTGAAAGTTTTGACTCATTTAACATAGCTCTAGCCATATTTTCAATAGTTCTATTTTTTCTTTCAACTACTCCATTTTGTTGAGGAGTTCTTGCTGTTGAATATTCTCTTTTAATTCCTTGTTGCTCACAGTATTCCACAAATTCATTTGAGGTGAACTCTCCTCCTCTGTCCGATCTCAAGCATTTGATTCTCTTTTCGATCTCATTCTCAATCATTTCTTTGAAAGCTTTGAATTTTTCAAAAGCTTCGATTTTTCTTTGAGAAAGGTCACCCAAGTCATTATAGAATAATCATCTATAAACAACATGAAGTAGCTTTCTCCCTGAATGCTCCGAGTTCCGGTGGGGCCACATAAATCAGTATGAATGAGATCTAATGGTTTTGAAGAAGTATACCCTTTTGATTTAAAAGCTGGTTTTGGTCTGTTTTCCATGTTGACAAGGACCGCAAATGGTGTTATGGGGCCTTTTTATTTTGGGCAAGTCTCTAACTGCTTCCTTGTTGCTAATGTTGACAAGATTATCAAAGCTCAAATGCCCCAATATTTTATGCCATAACCAACTCTCATCTTCTTGAGTTAGAAAACACTTTTCCTTTTTTATCTCACTTAGCATGTAAAGATTGTTTGGAGTCCTTGTAGCACTAGCAATGAGTTTTCCATTTTTTTCTTTACGAATCTCACATCTATCTGAAAAGAAAGATACTATGTGTCCTTGATCACAAAGTTGACTCACACTTAGAAGATTATGTCTTAAACCTTCTACATAAAGCACATTTTCAGTTTTAGATTTCCCATCCAAGCTAAGAGTCCCTTTACCACAGATTTTAGCAGACCTGTTATCTCCAAAACTAACTGTTCCTCTGTTTGTGTTTTTTAAGACCAAAAACTTATCTTTTTCACCAGTCATATGTTTTGAACAACCACTATCAAGATACCATTTCTCTGCTTTGTCTTGAGCATGAAAAGCAGTTTGAACTATCATTGACTTAGACTTGATCTCATTTCTCTTTTTAGCAGACTTTAGGCTAGGTCTATCCAAACTGCACATCCTTGCTATATGCCCAACATTCTTGCAATTGTAACATATGACATTTTTATCCAAAAGAGGTGCAAAAGAGTTAACATTTTCCTTACTATGGCTATTCACGGATTTAATGCAATGTATAGCTTTGTGACCAAATTTCTTGCAAGAAAAACAGTAGCCATGGAAAATATTATGTAACCTGTTTTGATGCCTTGGATGATTGTTCTTTTTGAGACCAACTGGAATCCATCGTTCTTCAGGCTGAAGATTGATCTTGCTGTCTCTTCTTCCTATCATGATTCTTGAGAACAGAACTCTCTTCCCTGAAATTCTTAAAGCCCAGAAGAATTCACTTTAGAGATCAAACTTAACCTCTTCATCCTTTTTTGAAACTGTATGTTCTTCTGAAAGATCCTTCTCCAAGATGTTATGCTTTTTTTGGAGAGACCCGCTCTGATACCAATTGAAGAACACAAGCTTATACTGAGAGGGGGGTGAACAGTATAAGACCACTTTTTACTTTTGCTTTAAATCAACTTTCAAATCAGTATTATGCAGAGAATAGATAGCAGTATCAAGAGCGACAATTAAAGCAATGCACAACACATCATCAACAAAGAGACACAACAATTTACGTGGTTCACCCAATGCGGGCTACTCCACGGATAAAATTTCTCACTAAATTTTATCACCTCAAATTCTGGGAAACCTTTCCCGATTACAAAGTTTATGGGCACCAACCCAAAGGAGATACCTTCCCCTAGCTCTGCTCTTTAATGGTGATCTTCTAGAAGACCTCTACCTCCTCTGCCCTTAGCAAGTGGAACACTATCCACAGAAGACACCTGTCTTCCCTGCTCTAGCTGGAGATCTCTGTCCTCAACTCTATCACCTCAAAGCTGGTCCTCGAATTTGCACTAAACGCAGTCCTTCGGTCTAGCACAAATGTCCTCTTCTGCCTCAATCTCTGTCCTCAATCTGGTCCTCAAAATTGGTTCATAAAAATGGTTCACAAGATTTCAACACAGCTTGCTTGATCTTTGCCCAAGTCTTCACTAAGACTTGCCTTAGATCTGCTTTGCAAGTTCTTAGAAGAACCTACCCAAACTTCTCCACAAGCTTCAACAACAACTTGCTCAATGTTGTCCAACTGTTCTCTCTATTCTGTCACAACTGCACTTGGTCGAAACCAACTTTCGCACAGTTCTACATAGTCACAGCAGTACACAGCACTTCGGCTATCGAACTCCTCACTTCTACGTGCTGTCTCCGAATGTCACAACACCAAAAGCTTTTGCTCCTTTGCGCATCCACTACAGCACAGTCTTCACACACTCCATCCTAGCATAGTCTTCGCACACTCTGTGCAACCACAACAGCACAAACTTTGCACACTCTACTTCTCGACGATCGAACTTCTCCCCCACACTCTATCTATGCAGATCGCACTTCGAACGCACACTTCGATCGATGATCAAACTCTTCAAGCAGCCCTCCTTTTATACTCATAATCTCAAGATTAGAACCTTGATCTTAGTCGGCTGTTTACCCTTCAACCACGTCGGTTGTAAAACCCTGCGCTACGTCGGCCCAGATTTAACTCTGTCGGCTTCACTGCCTCCCTGTAGCTTCTGGCGTGAAACTTCAACATGTCACGATATCGCGACACCTTTGCCTGTCATACACCTTCTATGGCTTGCTGTCACGATATCGTGACACTTTTACTTTTGTCTGCTTCCTTTGCTCTTCTGTTGCAAAATCGTGACACCTTTGCCTCTTGCTGACGTCATCTCACTTCTATCATGAAATCGTGATGCTTTAGACTTCAAAGCCTTCTTCTCCGCTTTTGTCATGAAATCGTGACACATCTGCTTCTGCTGACGTCATCTGCAACTCTGTCACGAAATCGTGACACTCTATGCTTCTTCAACCTTTTCTCGGTTTGCACCAGCGAAAATGGAACATGTCACGAAATCGTGACGCTTTCGCTGCCTTAAGCTCTTTTTTGCCAAATGCTTGCAAAACTGGAACATGTCATGAAATCGTGACGCTTTTGCCAATTGCAAGCTGCCAACTCAACCTGTCGCGAAATCGTGACACTTTTTGCATCCGTACAACTTCTTTGAAACCTGTCGTGAAATCATGACGCTTTCAGCTTCTGAAAGCTTTCTCTACTGCCTGTCGCGAAATCGTGACACTTCCTGCAACTCAATACTGCCAACTCAACTTGTCGCGAAATCGTGACAGTTTTGCCTGTTTTGACTCTGCCTTCCAACATGTCGCGAAATCGTGACAGTTTTGCCAAAAATTTCTCTCTCCTCAAACATGTCACGAAATCACGACAGTTTTCCGCTCGTCTCGCCTTCCCTGTCGCGAATCACGACAGTTTTGCCAAAACTTTCTCTCTCCTCAAACATGTCGCAAAATCGTGACAGTTTTGCCAGCACTTTCTCTCCTAAAATATGTCACAAAATCGTGACAGTTTTGCCAGCACTTTCTCTCTCCTAAAACATGTCACGAAATCATGACAGTTTTGCCAGCACTTTCTCTCTCCTGAAACATGTCGCGAAATCGCGATAGTTTTTCCAGCCGCCTGCAAACTTTTTCTAACTTATCTTTTTCTTGATCTTTTGCAACTGGGCTACTCTGATTTTCTTGGAGACTTACTGACCAGCTGAAACCTTCCACAAAACACATTCTTTGACATAAAAACAAATTGCTTCAAGAACTCCTTGACATCAATGACAACAACTACACTTGAGCAAAGGCAATGTTCTCAAGGTACCCAAAATTGCCAACAGGAAAGGAGTTCCACATGCTGGCAAGAGGTAGAGACAGTTGATATTCTGAGGGATCATATCCAGAGTAGAGGGGAAGGTATCTCCTTTGAGAAGAGGCTCATAAATTCATATTGGGGGAAGGTATCTCCTTTGGGCAGAGGCTCATAAATTCATATTGGGGGAAGGTATCTCCTTTGAGCAGAGGCTCATAAATTCAGATTGGGGGAAGGTATCTCCTTTGAGCCGAGGCTCATAAACATTGTAATTGGGAAGGTTTCCCAAATAATTTTGAGATAACTTTTAGAGAAAATTTTTGTGGACGTAGCCCAGGCATTCTGGGTGAACCACGTTAAAATTGGTGTCACTTTGTGGATGATTTTGTGGATTGCTTTGATATTTCTTTGGGTATATTACTTTATTATTTTGAAGTATAAAGGAAAAAGTAAAAAGAGGTCTTATACTGTTCACCCCCCCCTCTCAGTATAAGCTTGTGTTCTTCAATATAATGGCACTACCATTCATCATAAGGTTATCTCCCAATCTGCATTTGTGCATAATGAATCGCAATGGGAATAAGTTGTTCAGTTAGTCAAACCTTCAGCTTATGAGGATTGGCTCGTCAAATTAAAAGATTATCTGAAACTTGGAATTATCCCTTAGATATTATTGCATGCTATAAACGAGTATTTAAATAGAAAGCAAATAGGTATGTCTTTCTAGGATACATTATGTATCGATGAAGCTACGATGGAGTCCTCCTTCATTGTCTCGATCCCCAAGAATCTGCTTGGGTAATATCGTAAGCTCAAAATGGTACCTACGATGGCCAATTTAGTGACATGGCTATCATTAAGTGCATCCTCAAAATGGGTTATTATTGGCCCAAAATGGATTAGGATTTTTTTGTATGTGTCAGGAAGTGCATAAAATGTTAGTACCATGCTAATCTTTTGCACCTACCATCTCGGGCCTTGCAACCGATCCAATTGGATTGGCCTTTTTAATAGTGGGGATTCTATCTAATTGGGAAGATCTCTTCTCCATATTTAAGCCACCATAAATTCATTATAATTGTCACTCAGTATTTACCAAATGGGTGGAAGAAATCTCTTTGACCACTACGACTAAAGTTCATTTTGCGGAGTTCATACTCCATAATATTATTTGTCATTTTGGTATCCCATCCAAAATCATATCAGATAATGGAACATCATTTAAGAAAAAATGTGTGCAGGCTTTAACATCCAAATATAACATTCAGTATAGCTTTGCAACACCATATTATCCACAATAAAATGGGTAAACAAAGGCCTCTAATAAAACCGTAGTTGCCATATTGAAGAAAACCATCAAGGAGAATCATAAGGATTGGCACCTTCAATTACCTCTAGCTTTATGGGCTTATCACACTAGAATTTGAACACCACTGGAGAAACCCTTTTTTTTCTAGTGTATGGAGTTGAGGTCATTATACCCTTGGAGTTCGAAATTCCATCATTATGAGTCTCATTTAAAGAGTTCATCGATGATGACACATCGCGATAAACTCACCTCGATCAATTGGTCCTTCTTGATGAGTGATAAGTCAATGCCCTCAAGCATCTACGTGTTTATCAAGATCATCTTAAACGATATTATAATACTAAATTCCATCCAAGAGACTTTAGGGTTGGGGATATCGTGCTTAAAGAAAACCAATAGAACTCAAACCTACTACCTCATTTGAGAGATAAATTTATGGTCAATTTATTAGGTGCCTTCATCGTAACAAATAAGATAGGGTTTAGAACCTATCGCCTAACTTCACTAGAAGGTGTTGAGGATCCCGAGCCTCTTAATATTCTTCACTTACGGGCATTTTAAACTTAAATCATAAAACATCAAAATCACAAAAATAACAAAAATTCATCAAAATTCCAAACAAATAAAAAAATATAAAAATACAAAAAAATAATACAAAACATTAAAATACAAAAATAGTTAGATTATGTCATCATGCATTTCATTGTATCCACTCATTAGTTGCATTACATTAGCCAGCTTCATCCATTGCATTCACACTAGGATATATTGTGTCTACATTCTTACAAATGACACCATGTTTGTATGCCAATCATGAATCCTATCATAATTATCATTCATATTTTTTTTCTTATGATTCAACACAACTTATGAGTTGCTATATTATGTATACTAGGGTTTTCGGTCATTCAGCCATCCCTAGTTATCTTTTCAAATTTTGTAGAAAGTTATCTTGACTTTAGAAGGTAAGGTCTAGTTTTGATAGTACCTTGCATATGTCAAAATCCCAACACAATTATACACATTAACAATCCAAGTATGAACAAGGAAGGATGACACTACAAAGTGATCATTGTCACCTTAAGTGAAAGGTTTCCCTTGCTCATATTATTATGTGCATGGTCTAAAATGTTGAGAATTGGCAAAAGGACAAGCTCCCCCTACCCAAACAATCCCTTGCTCTTACATAAAATGAGCACATTTCTAAAACAATGGAAAATAAACAATGATTTTCATCACTAGGCAAATCCCTTGCTCAAAAATAAAATAAAAAGTTAAAATAAATAGTGGCTTTCACCACTAAGAATGAGCAAGTATCACAAACAATCAAAATAAAATAAAGGGTAATGAGATTGAATCATACCAATCGCTGACAAGAACTCCACCATGATCCATCATCATCAATGCCTCATCTACCCTAGCACAAAATATCCAATGGAGAACTCTCGGACGATATTGAAAGGGAGTAGAAGTGATGGTACATCCATATATCGAGATATTGAAGATCTGGTATACATCCTCTAGGGTAATTATCATATCACCAGTCGAGATATGAAAGGTGTTGGTCTTGTTGTCCCAACGATGAGCCATGGCCATCAAATATACCTGATTCAACATCACAGTCAGAAGGCGCACCACCTATTTGACATCAATCGCCTCAAACCACTTCCAATCCTCCTCAGTAAACTGGCCCTGCAACTCAACTAAAAAAGTGGGCTCTCTAATACAAGCCATAAAAAGTTGATACCCAATAAATTCACAACCAATAAAAACAATCAAATGATTCAAAAAAACTAATAAGGAAAGCCCCTACATCTCACATAACTACATCTCACATATGGATGTATAAATGATTGATTCTTATGATAAGAGTTAACATTCTCATTCATGATTTGTATACATTCTATGGTGTCTACCATTAGTTTTTTAACCACAAATATATTCATGCATTATGTTTTAAATGATTAAAGCATACATGTATATTTGAGTTAGACCATCTACATGAAATTAATGCATTACACATACATTATATCCACCATATCATATAACAAAAAATTAAATGCATAATCAGTTAAAAGAATTTAAACATGCATTTAACATTAACTACTGCATCCATATAAGCATAAATAGTAGTGCATCATCACATAATTTAATCATACATCATCTAACTACTACATGTCATTAATACATCGTATATAGAACATCACATCATCATATAAGCATTACATCTATCAATGCATCCATAAACATAAATCAAAACCATAAGACACAGAATGAGGTAAAAGGAAGATCTCATATATATATCTATCAAAATAAAGTATATTTTGGTACAAAAAAGCTCGTAGGCTATAATAGAGTGGGTCCTTAGACCTTACACTCTCAAAATATAGAGCACACATAGATAAGTCAGGTTGGCCCTGCACTACTACTCTCACCTCCACCCTTAACTCTACCCTGACGAGGCTGAGAACCACTAGCATTTGATCTATGTGGAAGATCTTAGAACCTAGGTATCAACTGCATCACTAATGGCTACCATAACTCGATTTATTTTCTCTAATGAGAAGCCCCTAATGAAGATCGCGTAGGTAGTATACCTCCATATCACTCTACCTCATCCTCCAAGCTACTAATATAAGCGTGATTTACCCTATGATGAGCAAAATATTGTGCCACTTGTGCCTAAAATGTGCCCACATAACCTATAGTCTATCAACTTGTAACTATATGCCCTTGGGCTACAGTCAACATATCCACTCGAGTTTGCAAAGCATCCCACTATGTTATCCTATCATCCCTCTCGACAATTTGAGCAGCTAGCTATGTTTGCAGAATATCCCTCTTCATTGTAACCTGATCAATCACTATATACACCATTGCTACTTAGGCCTTAAGGAGAGATCTCTCCTCAACATACCCCCACCATAACTGTTGTCCAACACTTAGTTGGCTTTTAGCAATAGCGATAGATGTATCTTGCTCTACCAATTACCCCTATGTAGTTTGTAGTTATTCTTGTGTAGCCTATAACTATACCTATAGTTGAGCCACCTTATCCATAGGAGCATCCTCCTCACCCTCCTCCTCAACCTAGGGTCCCTCTGCCTGCTCTTCAGTCTACCGCCCCTCACCCTCTATCCTACGATGCACTCGTCGCTCATTATAACTACCACCCTCTTTCATTTTTTCCTCTCTAGACCTAACCATTGGATCACCTCCCTACCACAACTGGGTAAACCATAAAGCATCGTACTCTATGTTGGTCCTGGGACTAGCTACACTAATCTCTCCTATTATGGAGTCTTCCTTCTCTACTAGCACCTCAACTCTAGGTAGCTCAAACTATGTCTCGTCATTATAGTGACGATAGAGGACTGTCTCCTCTAGCACATCTTGGTATATGCTAAACTATCAAGTCACTCGAGAGTAGTGGAAATAATATCGCTCAGTATCATGGTGCCCAATGAGCCACATCTCCCTCCCAACTCAAGCCAAGTATGTAGTCACCTCAGTCCAATCTAGGTAATCTAAGAAAGGCCTCCATATGACCTGCTCTCACTAAAACCTATACAATGATTTGGTATAATGAGATAGGATACCCTAATGTGGTCTGCTCTTCCCTGTCTCTCAATCCCATAGCCATAGAGCTGTATACCCAATTTTTTTTGTCCCTTAGCTCAGCTCAGGGTATCGATAATATTGCTAGCCAATCTACTCAAAGATGCTCCCATTACCATATTTGGAGTAGTAAATTACACCCTAGACCCAACTACCTTTGATGTTGAATATCATATAGCTCATCATATAGATGGGCCAATAATATGCTCCTCCATGCCATGATGATCAGCTGCTAAATATTGTACTCGAGAAGATCCCACAACATGTCGATGAGGTTCCAAGAGAACCTCTCTCTTGAAGAGTCTCATAGCATAATTTTAGGGATGATATGCATCGCTACTTTGTGTCATCAAGAGAATACATGTAAATCATACCAATTTCTGATAATAACTCCATCATGATCCATCATCATCAATGCCTCATATACCCTAGCACCAAATATCCTCTAGAGAACTCTCAGACGATCTTGAAACGTATTAGAAGTGATGGCACATTCGTCTATCAAGATCTTGAATATATGGTATACATACTCCATGGTAACTGTCATATCGCCAATCGAGAGATGAAAGGTGTTGGTCTTGTTATCCCAACGATGAGCCATGGCCATAAAATATACCTGATTCAACATCACAGTCAAAATGTGCACCACCTTTTTGAGGTCGATCACCTCAAACCTCTTCCAATCTCCCTCAGTCAACTGGCCCTACAACTCAACTAGAAAAGTGGGATCTCTACAACAAGCCATCAAAATTTGATGCCCAATAAATTCACAACCAATAATAACATTCAAATGATTCAAAAAATCTAATAAGGAAATCCCCTACATCTCATATAACTTCATCTCACATATGGATGTATAAATGATTGATTGTTATGATAATGTAGCACCCTAAAAATGACTCACATTAATTAAAACTAAGGTAAAAACATTTTGAAAAATCAAATTTGCCACCCCTAATTTGTTACCTCGATTTTCGTGCCCGTTATAAGTTGTTTTTAACCTCTGCGCAAAATCGCACGATTTCGTGCAAAATCGAAAGATTTTACACGAAATCGGGTCACCCAATTTTTCTCAAAACTGAAAAATGCCTGCTTTAGCAAGGCGACAAAATAAGTTGTAACTCCTTGTCTCTATTTGGGCAACTGCATGGTAGTTGCGGGATCGGTTCACCCGATTTTGATCGGATTAGAAGAAGTTGCAACCTCTTCCATTTCTGGCCCAATAGCTCACCTGACTCCCTCCTTTTTAATCCAGGCTCCTCACCTCGGATTCCCCCTGGAACTCCCACATACTTTCATGCCATATTTTTACCTTTTCACTATGTTTTTGTAGGTTCAGATTGTGCATCGATCGGATTTAAGCGATATCGGATCACCCGATCACGATATCGTTCTGCCCGATTTTGCACAAAAGTGCCCGATTTTACCTACAACACACATTACTGCAATTTAGCTGACTAGGGGCATCTAGACCTTAGATTTTGCATCTTCTTTCTCCATATCTCTCATTTAGAATTAATATTTCATATTCATTACATCAATTTCAATTCATTACTATTATTATTTTGGATTTAATAGGCATATTTCTTCATTATTTCATAAATATTCAAGCATTTAGCATAGATATACATATGAACATCCTTCCATTATTATCTTAAGATCATTTCTCATTGTAATTTAGTCCATTCAAATGCATGTTTCTTTGTGAAATTGTTGTTTTCTGCATCCAATTATAAAACTATAACTTTTAGTCAAGATCGGTTGGTTTTTCGCATAATCGGGCCACCCGATTTTGTTGGATTTTGACCGATATTGCTTGCATCAAAAATCAGAATCTTCTTCAAACTTCTGGATACAAGTAAGTGTTTTAAATCACTTTTTAAGCATTGCATTGCCTATTTAGATTATATTTTCTGCTTTTTGTTGCTTACATATAAATCAAAATTGCATATAGATTAGCGTAGTTGCATATTGGCCAAACTAGGTGTATGCATGATTTGATAAAAGGAACACATCAAAACAAATCCCAAAACCTAGGCTCAAAAACTACCATAAAATATTTCCTGGTGAACCCACCCAATTCATCAAAAAATCACCATAAGAAGGTACGATCAAGTACCTCTCTTCTGAGGTGTAGACCATCCATTCTCCCATTCCCCTCTGAGGCATGGATCCATCAGCCTTGAGGAAAGGAGTGCAAGAATTTTTGGGCTACATTCTTTGGTGAACCCGACGTGAAAACATTAGGCATCTTTCTGATTTATAAAACATAAAAAAAAACAAAAAAAAAATAAAAAAAATATTAGTTATATTTGCACATTTTAGTGAATTTCATAGATGGTAGATTACAACATAAGGAGAGTCATTCGAATTAATGTTAGTACAGTACTAGCAAACCAAGAATTTTCTTCTTTAAGTAGTGTGCCATACCCTGAGATTTGGAGAAGGTTAGAGATTATAAGAGCTAAAGAACCTGAACTTAAGAAAATCATAAGGTTTGACTTGTCTAGAATCCTGGATCCAGATAGTGCACCTTTTTACTTTGACCTTCAAAGAGCCTGTGATAGGTGGCTAGCAGATAAGAGAGCTGTAATTTCTCCAAGTCTTTATTCCTTTGAATATTATCTTGAGAATGCAATAGTAGTACATCAATTTCTATCATGAGTGGAAAATCAAGAGATTGTCTTAGATGATAAGAGAAGATTTAACAGAGTTCCTAGAGTTATGCTTTATCGAGAATACTATCATGAATTACACTTTTATATGTCAAATTGTGAAGTTGATTGCATCACTATAGCACATTTCATAAAATTCTTAAAATCCAACTTCCAATTTGAAGAAGAACACTACATGTCACCAGACCAACTTGAACCTGTTAATGATATCTATAGGCTTTTCCAAGAAAATTAAAGTATAATATCTATAATATTATAGTTGTGTTTGCTTTGTTGTTTGCAATCTAAAACTACAAAAATCCAAAAATAATCATATTATTTTAGTTTATTTAGTTAGGTATATATATAGCATATATACCCTAAAATTTTTAGCACATATATATAATATATATCTGCAAGAGAAAATATTCTAAAACAAAATGCCTATATTAAGAAGTGGTAAACAAGTAGACAATGATAATATGGGAGAACAAGAACAAGAAAATATTGAGGATAGAGCACTCATTGAAGATTATGTACCTTCAGAATATGAAGGTGATAATGGAGAAGACAAAATAGAAGATCCTGATGAACCTACATTAGATGAAAAAGGAAATGTTAAATTTGAGTCTCTTAGCAAATTTACCCAATTTATAAAAAACCACATAGAAGAGTTTAATCAAGCAGTACAAATTGATAATTCAGGAGAAGGTGATATGGAAGCAACCTTAGCATCTACTTTTCGAATACATACAAATCCATTATCATACATGAACTCAATAGACCAAGATAATGATCAAGCAGGACCATCTAATCAAAACATGATACCTTTAAATCAAAATGCTCAAAAACCAATGGCACAATCATCCAAGATTGTTGCTAGCAACCCAAAAACAAATCCTAAACAACAAAAACAACCATTCACATCCATGTTCACTCAAGCTCTTAATCAACAAATGTCAAATCAACAAAAAGCTAAACAAGTGCAAAATACCAATCCTCAACAGAAAATCCAACAAAACAAGATTTCATATCAACTCCATAATATTGTTCCCACACAGACTTTACACAATAGTGTTTCAGTTGGAAATCCTTACACAACAACATCAACTTATCAAAGACACAATAATATGGTGCAACAAAATCAGTTTGGTGGACAACAATAGGGACTTGAAGCCATGGTTAAATAGTTAGCTTCTCGTCTAGACCAGATGGATCCCTACCATCCCTCATATAGTTATCGAGAGATGTGTAGTCAACCTTTAGATCCTATTATGGTAGCTCAACCTTACCCTAAACATTTCCCTATGCCTGTCCTCCCGATATATAAAGGAACTGAAGATCCTATTGAGCATCTTCGCATGTTTAGGACAACATGTCATGATGTTTCTCATGATGATTTGTTGTTACTAAAGATGTTCCCTAAAAGTCTTGGAGGCATGGCTCTAGAGTGGTATTATCAGTTACCCACTAATTCTTTAAGGAATTTTGAGGAGACAATGGAAATGTTTGTCCATCAATTTAGTGCCTACATAGAGAGGCATGTGACTATTAAAGATTTATACAACTTGAAACAAGGAAAAGATGAAAGTTTTGCTGAATTCTTGGCTAAGTGGAGATAAATTTTGGGTAAATTACACTTTGCATTACCTCATCATGAAATGTTGGACATATTCATAGGTAATTTGCAAGAACAATTATCTTATGAACTTTCTACTGCTACAGTAACATCCTTTGATCAAGCCATCGATTTAGCAAGGAGGGTAGAAGATGCCCTTATTAGAAGAGGTCAATTTAAGAAGAAGTATGAAGACAAAACTTCTAAGAATCAATATAAGAATAAACAAGTAGTGGGTGATGGAGTTATTGATAGTAGAAATAACTCAAATGTTAACCTTGTTGAAGTTGTGAAGAAGTTTGTATTAAAGGTTCTTGATAAACCACCAAGAGAATTTACAAGATTAAATCAGCCTTTAACTATGATTTTACCTCAATTATTGGAACAAGGCTTGATACGGTTGCCTAAAATAAGACAACCTGATACAACTGTAGCTGGATTTAGAGCTGATTTACATTGTAACTTCCATAGAGTTGATGGTCATTCAACAAACTCATGTAAAATATTGAAACATTTGATACAAGATCTAATTGATAAAGGTGAAATGGAAGTAGAGAATTTCCCTCCAAGAAATGCTCAAAATAATACACAGAAACCTCAAAATCAAAATGCAAATCAAAATTTGGATATTTTTCAACACCCTTTACCAAAGCATGGTAAAGAAGTTGTAAATCAAGTAGAACATCACAATGTTCCTCATCCAACTCGATATGTAGGAACTATTAGCAGTTTTCTACCACATCAAGATTTGCAAAAAACATGTGTAACTACTGAATCTCTAGTCACTATTAGACCTCTAAAGAATTGCCAAAGTACATCTTTAGAAAGTGACACAAAAAGTGAAATAGGGAGTGAATTAGAAATTACTTCAAATAGTTCTGAGTATGAATCAGATCAAGTCACTCCTATTACAGATTTATCAGTTCTAGAAGAACCATTTCCAAGAAGAGTAACTACTAGACCATCATCTCAATAATGGCTTTCAAATGAGCAAGCAAAAAATGCTAGACCCTATTTTGGTGATCCTCGACATAGTAACATTGTAGGTACCATCGGAGTTGTTACAAGACAACAAGCACAAAATCAAAATTCTCAAGATCAAATTCAAAATGAGAAATCAACTCCTTTTGTATTAAAAGCTCCTACTAAAGGAAATAATGTACTAAGTTCACAACAAAGATCTCCATATGATATTAATGAACAATTAGCTACCATCACAACTAGAATTTCTCTTTTGGATCTCTTAAGAACTTCTTCCATACATAGAGAAGAATTGATGAAAACTTTAAGTAAGATGATGGTACCTGAAGATATTGAACCTAATGTTGTAGTAAATGTTGTAACTTTGGATGAAACAAATTTCATAGATTTTCGTGATAAAGATATTCCTCCTCAAAGTTTGTATGGAGATAACCCTTTATACATTACAACATTGATTGGAGATGTAGGAGTTAAAAGAGTCTTAATTGATAATGGATCATCATTAAATATATGCACATATGATTTCTTTCAAATATTTGGATTTAAAAAAGAAGATATGAAAAATACTGAAATGATTATTAAAGCATTTAATGATGAAACTCAAGAAACATGTGGAGTAATGAAAATCCCATTGCAAGTTGGCCCAAGGATTTTGGATATGACTATGTTTGTTGTACCTTGTTTTGCATCATACAACATTCTTCTAGGTCGACCTTGGATCAATGCAATGAGAGCAGTACCTTCCACATTACATCAATGTGTTAAATTTGAGTTTAAAAATCAATTAGTCACCATTCATGGTGACCCTAGGCCATTTGATATGTGTGCTATGATGGAACCTATAGGAGTTCCATTCTATCCTACTATGTCTGTTGTTCATCCTAGTACACCCTCATCATCAAAACCTTCTAAATCTAAATCATCATCACCTTCTAAATCAATATCATTAAAAACACATTCTAAAACATCAACATCAACAAATTCTCAATCATTATCATCATCACCTTCTGAGCCTATATCTAATCCATTTCCTAAATCTATAATAGCAGATTCACCTCCTGAGTCTACAACATTTAAATTTATAACATCTAAAGAACTAGTTAAGGAAGATAGTCCATCTACTTCATATGCCATTTCGGATGAAGTATTACCGGATTTATCTTCAGTGCTTGCAACTATAGAAGAAGTTAATTTTGCTACCCAAGATTCCTTGGTGCTATCTAAGTTACCACCATCTCCCCGAACATTAGGCTTGCCAAAGAAGGGAAGCATTTGTCATATTGGGAGTTGTGCCTTTGTGTATGCGGGATATGATTGGGGTAAAATTTCAATTGTAAAATTTACAATTGATCAGGATGGATTTGCTAAGTGTTATTTTTCTAATGGATATATAAAATCAAAACCAATGATGTGTAATATGGGATATAGAGGTAAAGGTTTAGGACCTCATGAAAATGGTATGAAAGAACCTTTAGAAGTTATGGAATGGCCGATCCGATGTGGTCTTGGTTATATTCCTACAAAAATAGAACCATTCCCATATGAAGATGATGATCATCTTATAACATATCAAGAATATATGGAACAACAAGAGCTTCTTAAAAGAATACATACTTGTAATATGTTGACTATGGTTTATCCAAAAATGATTGCTTCTATGGATGAATGTTTAGAGGGTGATATCTGTCATGATATATCTCTTGATGAAATTTTAAGGAATGAGTTCTTCTTTGATGGATCTATGCCATGTATAGCTCATATTGAAGCTACTACTCCTCAAGAAGAGTTAGCTAAATGCACATTAGAAGAATTACAAGAAATGGGTGTGTCACCCACACCACCCAACTTTGAAAGAGATTTAAATATTGTTGTAGAAAATATTTTAAAAATCAATATTGGGATAGAGGAGAACCCTCACATGGTCAATATTGGATCAGAGTTAAGTAAAGAAAAATAAAAGCTATATATTGAATTCCTCATAGAATATCCTGATGTCTTTGCTTGGACATACGTAGATATGCTAGGCCTAGATCCTTCTGTAGTTATGCACCATTTAGTAGTGCGCCCTGATGCTAAACCTGTAAAGCAAAAACTTAGAAAAATGCATCCTAAAGTAGCACTACTAGTTAAAAGTGAGTTAGAAAAGCTTTTGAATGTAAATTTTATACAAGCTATTGACTATGTTGAGTGGATATCAAATGTTGTTCCAGTAACTAAGAAAGAAGCTACTAAGATTAGGGTTTGCATAGATTTTAGAGATATTAATGTTGCATGCCCTAAAGATGACTTTCCTCTCCCTAATATGGATCAAATCATAGATTTTATAGTTGGGAGTGGAATGTTATCACTTATGGATGGTTTTTTAGGATACAACCAAATTAGAATAGCTCCTGAAGACCAAGCTAAAACAACCTTTATTACTCCTTGGGGAACATTCTGTTGGAAAGTAATGCCCTTTGGATTAAAGAATGCAGGTGCAACTTATCAGAGAGCTATGACATATATTTTTCATGATATGATGTATGATATTTTGCATGATTATGTGGATGATATTATAGCTCATTCAGTAAAAGAAGATGATCACATTAATGATTTAAGAAAAGTGTTTGATAGATTAAGAGAATATTTGATACGTTTAAATCCAGACAAGTGTGTATTTGGAGTAAAATCTAGAAAATTATTAGGAGTCATTGTTTCTATGCGAGGCATAGAAATAGATCCTCTAAAAATTAAGGCTATTTATGATATGCCACCTCCTAAAAACATATCAGAATTAAGAAGCTTACAAGGAAAATTACAAGCTATTCATCGCTTCATTGATAAATTGGCAGATAGAATAGAACCTTTTCTTAAATTTCTCAAGAAAAACATTTCCTTTCAATGGGATAAGGAATTTCAAGAAGCTTTTGATAGTATTAAACAATATCTTCTCAACCCTCTAGTGCTTGTTCTGCCTAGACCGGATTGTCCTTTCATTCTATATATTTCTGCTTTGGAACTTGCACTTGGAGCTATGTTAGCTCAAATTGATGATGAAAAGAAAGAATGAGCTACATATTATATAAGTAGAACTTTAATAAGTTATGAAACCCGATATACTCCATTAGAAAATCTTTGTCTAATAGTTGTGTTTTCTATGCAAAAGTTGCATCATTATATGCTAAGTCAGAAAACATATGTTATTGCTAAGTCTGATCCATTAAGGTACTTGATGAGTAGACCTTATTTATCTGGATGCACAACTAAGTGGGTTCTTGCTCTTAGTGAGTTTGAACTCATATTTATCAGCCAAAAATCCATAAAAGGCCAAGTTATAGCTGATCAGTTAGTTGTTGCACCTTTAGAGTCTACTCATCCTATGAACATTGAATTTCTTGATGAGTGTCTTAATTTAGAAGAAGATCATTCTGAAACTTGGACATTGTTTTTTGATGGAGCTAGATGTATGAGTGGTGTAGGTGTAGGTATTATATTAATATCTCCTCAAAAGCACCTTATACCTTTATCTTTTAAATTATAGTTTGCTTGTACTAATAATACTATAGAATATGAGGCTCTAATCCTTGGATTACGAGCTGCTTTAGCTTTAAAAATTAAAGTTTTGTTAGTTTTTGGAGATTCTCAGCTCGTGATAAATCAAATTAATGAATTTTATCAAACACGAGATGAGAAACTTCACCCTTATAAATAATATGTGCTTAAACTTATATCATTATTTGAGAAAGTAACTTTAGAAGCTATTCCTAGAACTAGCAATCGTGTTGTCGATGCTATGGTTGTGGTTGCTTCTTTGTTGCCTTTGGAGTTGGATGATGAGTATGCTACTATCATTATTCACAAACTCCAAGAACCTACTTCCTCTAAGTCTTGCTTAGAACCATTAGATGTATTTTTTATTAATGAAGTTACCCTAGAGCCTTGGTATATAGATATCTTTAATTTTTTTAGGATGGGACCTTCCTTGAAGGACTAGATAGAAACCAATGTAGGCTATTACGTAAGCGAGTTGTTCACTTTGTAATTGTTGGTAATACCTTATATAGAAGATATTTTGAGGGTATCCTGTTAAGATGTCTTAATCTAGAAGAGTCTAAGAAAGCCTTAAGTGAAGCCCATGATGGATCCTATGGAGGACACTTTAGTGGAAGTGCCATTGCTAAAAAGCTCCTTAGAATGGGATATTTTTGGCCTTCCATGGAAAAGGATGCCAATGATTATGTGCATCATTGTGACAAGTGTCAAAGACATGCTGACCTTGTTCATGCTCCTACTCAGGAACTCCAAGCCATAGCCTCTCCTTGGCCCTTTTCTAAATGGGGTTTAGACATTATTGGTAAAATTAATCTTATTTCTTCTGATGGTCATAAATTCATAATAACAACAATAAAATATTTTACAAAGTGGGTAGAAGCTATACCTTTAGCTTCTTGCATAGGAGTTCAAGTTTCTAAATTTATTTTCAATCAAATTATTTGCAGATTTGGAATTCCATCTAATCTCATCTCTGACAATGGTACATGTTTTAAAAATAAATATATTAAGAAATTATGTCAAAAATATAAAATCCAACATAGATGGTCTACTCCTTATTATCCACAAGGAAATGGCCAAGTTGAAGCATCTAATAAAACATTAATCAAAATCCTAAAAATATTGGTTAATAAAATAGGTCGTGATTGGCATATACAATTATATCCTGCCTTGTGGGCTTATCGAACTAGTGTTCGTACTCCTATAGGTGCTTCACCTTTTGTCTTGGTTTATGGTGCCGAAGTAGTTTTTCCATTTGAGTTAGAAGTTCCTTCTTTAGCTCTTCTACTTCAAGATGTTGAAGTAGGAGATGAATATCATGCTGGCAGGTTAAGTCAGCTGGAACTTCTAGATGAAAAGTGCATCCATGCTTTAGAGCATCTTCATGCCTACCAAGACAAACTTAAAAGATCATATGCAAAGAAAGTTCACAATAGATCCTTTGAAGTTGGAGATTTAGTCTTAAAAGAAAATAAAAAAATACTAATGCAAGAAAAGATCTTAAAGGAAAATTTCAACCTAATTGGCTCGGACCATTCATCATTACTACTAAGTTTGGATCAGGTGCATACATATTGGCTACTTTGGATGGAAAATATCTCAAGGAACCCATGAATATTATGCACCTAAAAATATATTATGCATAAAGCCAAAAGTCTCATCAATGTACATAATTGTAAATAAATTTTCATGCATTTCAAATATCTTATCAAAAAACAACCAAAAAAATTACAAAATCTGAAAATCTACAAAAATATTTCCAAAGCATTATTAGAGCATTATTTTTGCATTTATTATCTACCAAGATTGCAAGTTATATTTTAGTTTACTTCAGATAAATTCAAAATTTATCTTGAACCATGCACTAAATTTCACATATTTAATAATTTTGATTTTGTTATTTTGATTATAAATCTCTCTTGTACCAAAGAACACTATTACTTCATTAAATAATTTTGAGTTTTGAGAATGATCTTGCTACTTTATGAACCAAGAACACACTTTCACATCTTAAAATGATTTGTTGCAAATTCAAAAAGTGATACTACATAGTAAGTCTTAATACCTTAAGTGAAAAATTTTCCTTGCTATCCTATCATGTGCATGGTCTAGAATACTGAGAAATTGGCAAAAGGACAAGCTCCTCCCTACCCGAATAAAATCCCTTGCTCTACGTCTAATCTGAGCAAGTATCCCAAAAAAAGAAAAAAAAAAAAAGAAAAAGAAAAAAAAAAAAAAAAAAAAAGAGAAAAATCAAGAAAAATGTTCCATTACAAAGCAATAAAATCCCCTTGTTCAGAAATGGACAAGAAATCCCTATTCCAAAATTTGAAGAAAAGAAGGGAGTATTGAACTTGAATCCCTAGAATTTCTCAGTTATTCGAAAGCCATGAGGTAAGCCCCATAACAGGTGATTTGTGCCCAACTTGCTTGACCTTGGGTAATTCCTTTCACATGGCGATATGTCTGTCACATTAGTAACCTTATTTTGTACAGACCAATGTCCGCTTATGGATTAGCTAGCTTTTGGTAATTTGATTTACATAGTAGTTCAGTACCAATGCATGCACAAAATCATGGTCAAATGAACACCTCACTTGCACACACATTGGTTCATTCAAGTTTGCTTTATCATTATCTTACTTAAAATTGGTAAATTAACTTTACAAAGCACACACATTTGTTACTTGAGAGATTTTGTATCATCATGACAATCAAAATAAAGAATGAATTCACCTTTCACACACTAGGTTCTAGATAAATTTGAATTTGTCTTTGAAATAAGTTAAAATATTTCTTTGGGATTTTTGTTAGATAGTTAATATCAATCCCTAGTATTAATTTATATAAATTATTTTATCATCATAACATAATAATTTACCAATAATAACATTGCAAAATTAAAAATTTTCATCATGCATTTCATTTTGATTTTCGTGATGATGGTATAGTTCCTAAGTAACTATTTCCTTCCAAATTTCACACTTAGGAATTTTATGCCTAGCGCAAGTCATCTTTCTAATTTTTCATGCCCAAAAGTTATTCCATATATTTTCATAAAATTATAAAATATTTTGAACATGTGACATAATGATTTTAATTTCACATTTTAAAAGAACAAACAAAATTCATATCATCTTGCACTTCATCTTGATTTTCGCGATGATGGTATAGTTCCTAAGTAATTATTTTTCCAACTTAGGAATTTTATGCCTAGCGTAAATCATCCTTTAAATTTTTCATGCTTAAATCAATATATTTTCACAAACACTTATTAAACACATTGTTCCAAAACAACATCAAACATTTCATTTCATCATAAAAGCCTTAAGATTATTCTTAAGCACATGACCATTTTATTTAGCAATATCAAAATCTTCCTCACAAATAGGATTAGCTTCATGACTTAGCGAGCTTTGAACTCCACCAAATAGTCATATAACAACATAACATCCTTCGAGGTCTATTGCTAAATCTATCAAAATCTATCACCATACAAACACACATTTTTCAAAAATCAAACCATTTTTATTTATTTTAAGCATGATTAAAATATCCATAAATTCCATAATCAAACATGATCATCCAAAAATTCCAAACAAAATTAAAATGCAAATTAATCAAATAAAATACATGAAGTCACATAAAAATAAAATATCCATATATATCATCAGAAAGTATATATACAATATAAGGTTGACTGATATGCCACAATATCTATCATCGGCATACTCAATCATCAAAAATACAAAAAGAGTCAACTAGGTCATCCCTAGACCCCTCTCGAGCCTCTAGAGCTCGCAACATCATCATCTCTATTAGGTGGTGGTGGTGGTCGGAATGGCCCTCCCACTGTAGCTATCCTAGAGGAGGTCACCCTAGAAGTAGAGCGAGATGATGAGCCTATCTGAATAGGACCTACAATATCTAAAGGTATCTCCTATCTCTATCGGTATAACCATAAAGTATAGAGTTTGATAAAATGAGGTCTATCGTATAGACCTCACTAGCTCATCCCCTAACCCACTCCTCCTAGAGTGAGTCATATGTGTAGATGTAGGAGTAGGAGCCACAACTCCCTGAGCTCCACCTCCCTGTCCAACCTGTGCCCGAGCCTGTGCTAGCTCAACCTCTAGAGTCTCAATCTTGGTCTTTTGAGAGGTAGTCTCCTCCCTCAACCTAGTAATCTCAGCTCATAGAGTAGCCATCTCACTGCTCTCTCCCTCCTCCATAATCCCCTTGCCCTTCTCGGGCAAGTCAGGTCTCACCTCCTACTGAGGAGATGCTCCTCCCTCCTATGGGGATGATGCCCTCCTCTCCTCCTAGTCTCGCCTCCTCTATGTTAGGTGACCACCTCTAGTGTGAGGTCCTCCTCTCTTGAAAGGAACCTGACCCTGTCTCCTCTGTTGCTGCTAAGCTATTGGTCGAAGCTGTTGCATCTGGTCATAGGCCTGATGTATTGTAGTCCTTGACCTAGTAATCCTTATTGGCTGAATCTAGGTATACCAATCTTGGTAGCCATCAGTCACTCCAGCATCATCCCCAATGGCTGTAGGGACCACCTCATCATCTACATCTGGGTCCATATACTTGTCATGTCAGGAGCCCCACTAACTATGGTAGTATCCCGAGTAGACCTAGAAAAGTAGACATCCCTAGTCCTAGGGATATCCTATGGTAGTCCAAACTAGCATAGAACTCGGTCGATATGATGTAGCTCCACGTCACCCTAGTCCATCCTCAACCAAATCACTCACCTCATGTGAGCCAACTGATATCCATCCTCTGGCCAATTGGGATGACCTCTGTATGGCCTCCATGTGATGCTATCTACTATCAAGTCATCCAAAAATCTCCTAGCCATGTCCAATGATATCTGACTCCCAGGAGCTCTATGCGGACACCAATAAAAAGCCCTAGGCCTCTCTATGGCCACTCCTACCAATGGTAGTCCTACTAGCCTCCGGATAGCAATATGCTCCCATGCCCAAACCTGTAGGAAATAAGTGAGGGGCAATGTCGCAGTACCCTTGTATACGACCTTGAAGAGGGTCCTATACAAATGGCATAGCATGAAATGCCCCCAAGCAAAGACAATCTTCTGATCTCTCATATCGATGATGACCTCTGCTAGAGTCCATGGTAGAAGATGACCGCTGAAGTGGCTTAGAAGCAAGCCACCAACAATCCCACTAAGTACAACTGTGAGTCGAGAAACCCTTGGTCTCTGACTCAAAAGCTCAACCCCAATACCCCCACTAGCCAAAGGAAAGTGAGGATCATCGCATAGTATCTGAAGTGCCTAGCTCTGATTCCAGATGTGACAACAAACATCCCTCTGATAGGTACTCTAAGGATCCTCCAGATGTCCTCTAGTGTGGGAGTCATCTCCCCTATTGGTAACCGAAAGCAAGAAGAGCCTGGGTACCATCGCTCAGCCAATGCGGTCAGTAGCTACATATCAATAGGCACCTGTGGCAACTCTACCACATGTCATAATCCCATAGTGGATAAGATATCCCTATCTACTATTGTTAGGGCATTTAGGTCATCTTGGAATGCCTCGTACCACCATTCCCTGTTCTTCAGCTCCTTTTTCTGTTAAACAACAAACAAAAAATAAAAAATTCAATTAATAACTTAATAATCAAAAGTGTCATCTAAAATTGGTTAGTTTTTATGATATCGAACATTTTATTCGATATCGACATGTTTTTTATGATATCGAACATTTTATATGATATTGTTTGATATGGGTGTGATATTCTATGATATCGGTTCATTTCCTTGATATCGGTCAATTTTTTGATCGATATCATTGAAATTGAGCTGATATCATAGAAATCGATCCGATTTTGCTGATGTGATGAAAATGCGATAATCGTGCCCTAGAAATCCAAAATTAACTTAAAATTAAACATCAAAATCACAAATTACAAGTTAAAAACAAGTTAAAATATCCTTACCCATATCTGGCCAGTCCTTCTATGCACCAGATCTGCTCGGTGAGGAACCTCTACCATCTTCTTTTCTCCAGAGCTAAAAATAGAATAACTACATAGTAAAAATGAATTAGGGTTTTACTTTAATTTTTTGATTTTATTAAAATTCACTTTAATAAAAGATGCAAATTTCGAGTTTTTTTACCAAACTTGGAATTGGTACAAAAACTCGAAGGGGGCACCATATATAAAATAGTTTAACAACAAAACTTGAAACCATCAACAAATTTGCAATAAAATTTTTGCTTTCTCGTAAAGCGTGCCATCTTATCTTTAACGCATTTTTTTCAAAAATGCGCTAAAGAGGGGGTAAAATGTAGCACCCTAAAAATGACTCACATTAATTAAAACTAAGGTAAAAATATTTTGAAAAATCAAATTTGCCACCCCTAATTTGTTACCTCGATTTTTGTGCTCGTTATAAGTTTTTTTTTAACCTTTGCACAAAATCGGGTCACCTGATTTCGTCCAAAATTGAAAACGCTTGCTTTAGCAAGGTGAAAAAATAAGTTGTAACTCCTTGTCTCTATTTGGGCAATTGCACAATAGTTGCGGGATCGGTTCACCTGATTTTGATCGGATTAGAAGAAGTTGTAACCTCTTCCATTTTTGGCCCAATAGCTCACCTGACTCCCTTCTTTTTAATCTAGGATCCTCACCTCGGATTCCCCCTGGAACTCTCATATACTTTCATGCCATATTTTGCCTTTTCACTATGTTTTTGTAGGTTCATATTGTGCATCGGTTAGATTTAAGCGATATCGGATCACCCGATCATGATATCATTCTACCCGATTTTGCACAAAATCGCTCGATTTTTCCTACAACATGCATTGCAATTTAGCTGACTAGGGGCATCTAGACCTCAGATTTTGCATCTTCTTTCTCCATCTCTCTTATTTAGAATTAATATTTCATATATCAATTTCAATTCATTACTATTATTATTTTGGATTTAATAGGCATATTCCTTCATTATTTCATAAATATTCAAGCATTTAGCATAGATATACATATGAACATCCTTCCATTATTATCTTAAGATCATTTCTCATTGTAATTCAGTCCATTCAAATGCATGTTTCTCTGTGAAATTGTTGTTTTCTGCATCCAATTATAAAACTGCAGCTTTTAGTCAAGATCGGTTGGTTTTTCGCATAATCGGGCCACCCGATTTTGCTGGATTTTGACCGATATTGCTTGCATCAAAAATCAGAATCTTCTTCAGACTTTCTGGATACAAGTAAGTGTTTTAAATCACTTTTTAAGCACTGCATTGCCTATTTAGATTCTATTTTCTGCTTTTGCTGCTTACATATAAATCAAAATTGCATATAGATTAGCGTAGTTGCATATTGGCCAAACTAGGTGTATGCATGATTTGATAAAAGGAACACATCAAAACAAATCCCAAAACCTAGGCTCAAAACTGCCATAAAATGTTTCCTGGTGAACCCACCCAATTCATCAAAAAATCACCATAAGAAGGTACGATCAAGTACCTCTCTTTCGAGGTGTAGACCATTCATTCTCCCATTCCCCTCTAAGGCACGGATCCATTAGCCTTGAGGAAAGGAGTGCGAGAATTTTTGGGCTACAGATAAGAGTTAACATTTTCATTCATGATTTTCTACCATTAGTTTTTAGATCATTAATAGATTCATGCATTATGTTTTAAATGATTAAAGCATACATTTATATTTGAGTTAGACCATCCACATGAAATTA
The DNA here is from genome assembly GCA_028583015.1 of Wollemia nobilis. Classification (NCBI taxonomy): domain Eukaryota; kingdom Viridiplantae; phylum Streptophyta; class Pinopsida; order Araucariales; family Araucariaceae; genus Wollemia; species Wollemia nobilis. The sequence goes on along the minus strand of JAQPPZ010000523.1, from coordinate 2,185,779 downwards.
ATGCATTACACATACATTATATCCACCATATCATATAACAAAAAATTAAATGCATAATAAATTAAAAGAATCTAAACATGCATTTCACATTAACTACTGCATCCATATAAGCATAAATAGTAGTGCATCATCACATAATCTAATCATACATCATCTAACTACTACATGTCATTAATACATCATATATAGAACATCACATCATCATATAAGCATTACATCTATCAATGCATCCATAAACATAAATCAAAACCATAAGATACATAATGAGGTAAAAGGAAGATCTCATATATATATATATATATATATATATATATATATATATATATATATATATATATATATCAAAATAAAGTACATCATGGTACAAAAATTCTCGTAGGCTACAATAGAGTGGGTCCTTAGACCTCACACTCTCAAAATATAGAGCACACATAGATAAGTCAGGTTGGCCCTGCACTGCTACTCTCACCTCCACCCTTAACTCCATCTTGACGAGGTTGAGAACCACTAGCCTTTGATCTATGTGGAAGATCTTGGAACCTAGGTATCAACTGCATCACTGATGGCTACCCTAACTCGGTCTATTTTCTCTAATGAGAAGCCCCTAATGAAAATCGCATAGGTAATATATCTCTGTATCACTCTACCTCATCCTCCAAGCTGCTAATATAAGCGTGATTTACCCTATGATGAGAAAAATATTGAGCCACCTATGCCTGCAATGTGCCCACATCACCTGTAGTCTATCCACTTGTAACTATTTGCCCTTGGGCTGCAGTCAACATATCCACCCCAGTTTGCAAAGAATCCCACTATGCTATCCTAACATCCCTCTCGACAATTTGAGCAGCTAGCTATGTGTGCAAAATATCCCTCTTCATTATAACCTGATCAATCACTATCTACACCGTTGCTACTTAGGCCTTAAGGAGAGATCTCTCCTCAGCATACCCCCACCATAATTGTTGTCCAATGCTCAGTTGGCTTTGAGCAATAGTGAGAGATGTATCTCGCTCTACCAACTACCCCTATGTAGTTTATAGTTGTGCTTGTGTAGCCTGTAACTGTACCTATAGCTAAGCCACCTTATCCGTAGGAGCATCCTCCTCAACCTAGGGTCCCTCTACTTGCTTTGCAACCTATCGCCCCTCACCCTCTATCCTACGATGCACTCGTCGCTCATTATAACTACCATCCTCTTTCGTTTTCACCTCTCTAGACCTAACCATCAGATCACCTCCCTACCATAATCGTGTAACCCACCAAGCATCGTACTCTATGCTGGTCCTGGGTTTAGCTACACTAATCTCTCCTATTTTGGAGTCCTCCTCTATTAGCACTTCCACTCTAGGCAGCTCATACTATGTCTCATCATTATAATGATGATAGAGGATCGGCTCCTCTAGAACATATTGGTATATGCTAAACTATTGAGTCACCCAAGAGTAGTGGAAATAATATCGCTCAATGTCATGGTGCCCAATGAGCCACATATCCCTCCTAACTTGAGCCAAGTACGTAGTCACATCAATTCAATCTAGGCAATCTAAGAAATGCCTCCATATGAACTTCTCTCGTTATAGCCTATCCAATGATATGGTATAATGAGATAGGATACCTTAATGTGGTTGGCTCTTCCTTGTCTCTCAATCCCGTAGCCATCGATATGTATACCCAATATTTGTGTCCCCTAGCTTAGCTTGGGGTATCAATAATCCTACTAGCCGATCTACTCAAAGGTGCTCCCATTCCCATATTTGGAGCAGTAAATTACATCCCAAACCCAGCTGCCTTCGGTGCTGAATATCATATAGATCATAATACAGATGAGTCAAAAATATGCTCCCCCATGCCATGATGATCGACTGCTTAAGATCATACTCGAGAAGATCCTACAACATATCCAGGAGGTTCCTGATGAGTGCCATTGAGTCTCATCATTTAATCTCAATAATTTATCAATTTGGGATGGTGTCCAAGGCTGTTTACAATAGAAGGTTAGGGCAGAGTGCAATTCAAGCATTCAAATTTCAAGCATTTATTGGTGAAGCAGATTTTGGTTTAGCCTTTTGGTGTCACACTAAACCTAGTCTGCATAATGGAAACTGAAATAAATTACAGGAATTGAAAAGTAAATCTAAATTACAGAATTTAAAAATTAACTACAATTGAAAGAATTGGAAATGGCTGAATTAAAATCTAATATACTTTTATAGAATTAAAATAACATAAGTAAAATTGCTAAATTGAAATGATGCTAAAATAAAACCTATGCTAAAAACACCTATCAATATCCTGCTACAAAAGGTCATCAATCTCCTGCTATAGAAATTGACAAAGAAAATGAAATCTCATTGAAATTGAAAGTAGTTGAAACATAAAAGCAAAGAACATGAAAAGCAAAGGGAACATGGAAACAAATATTTAATCTAATTTATCAGCTGACACACACACATTAGTTGTACAAAAATATAATGAAGAAAACATAAATAACATAATACAAAATTAAAACAAGAAAATGAAATTTGGCAAGCAATCTATTAATTCCGCTGCAACAAAATTACAAATTAAAACCTACCATAAAAATCCTCCTTCTAGATCTAAAAGTGGGTCCATACTTCCTGATCTAGAAGGAGGTGTAAAAACACTCCTTAACTAATTAACACTCAGAATAGAAATTGATAAAAATACTGCACTTTTATTGCTATCAAAACATGCTAAAAACTGTTATAGATAATTGATGTACAGTCCTATTTGCTACTGCTACTACTCTCCTCTATTCAAATTCCTACCTAACTCAACCAATAAGGGATCTATACTTATATAAATGCACAAGATATATTTACAAATATAAAATATACTATTCATATCCTGCAGATCAAATCCTATTATGTTGCAGCATTTCCTGGTTTTATCCTATAAGAGGATCATTTGATATTTTCCCATGAATGGTGGCTTTTGGACGACAAGGACGACAAAGATAGCTGGGGGATATTTTCCCTTAACCTTCTCAAATTTCTTTCCCTTTTTCAACCGTCATAAAACAATCAAAAAGTACTTTCTATTGTCAATCCAAAGATAACTGGCTCAATTCGAAGAAACTGCATTCTATTAATCCGAAGATGTCTGCTCAATCCAAAGAAACTGCATTCTATCAATTCGAAGATGTCTGCTCAATTTGAAGCTCTTCGGATTGACTAATTGTGTGGTCTTCAGGTGATCTCAGCTACTTTTCTCAGGTGGGTTAACTCTCAAGAACTGATTGCAATAGCTTTTATCTTTCTCCATGTGTGAATTCCAGGCCTTGTTATTCATTGGTAGCTGGCTGGAATTTACATGGTAAACTGCTGCATTTTCCAGATTTGATGCACAGTTGTAAAATATTGGTATTTCTTGCAAGTTCAACAAATTAGAACATGGAAAAATATTTCAAATATCAACATGAATAAGGACATCAATTTGCTACCAAATTTATACACTTTATTCACCAAGTAACCATGCTAAAATAGTGCAACAATATTGCACAATTATCCTTCCTCTGTTATACCCTGTTGTTGCTTATTTAGACCATGTAGGAATGCTTCTAAATAGTTCAGATGTATTTTTTAGTCCTTCTAAACTTATTCCATCCATTTCCTCATGCTTTGCTTGACAAATTCAAGGTGCTCCTATAAAGTGACAGCTTGTTGATTTTTATATGGTTGTTTTTTGCAAATTTCTAGATTTAAAACAGTCCTAATAATTTGGCTTCAATGTGGACTTCAAACAAGTTGAAGAGCAGGAAAATATTCATAAACCATTGTGAAGTTAATGGATATCATCATACCACATTTGGTTATTTGAAATACATATTTTTATTTTCTACTTAATCAAGCAAAAGCAGTCACAAAATGCTGAAAATAGTCAAAAACAGAGATATAATGCTCCTAACATAAAATCATGCAAACACTTAACAAATATATATTCTAATCAACTATTTGGCATTTAACTTAATAATATGGCAGTTTTTATGTCAAACATAGTGTAAAAATGAGGTATTTGAAGGCCTCATCAGTTCCAAGAGAACCTTGCTCTTGAAGAGTCTCATAGCAAAATGTTAGAGATGATATGCATCGCTATTGCATGTCATCGAGAGAATACATGTGAATCATACCAATCATTGACAAGAACTCCACCATGATCCATCATCATCAATGCCTCATCTACCCTAGCACCAAATTCCTATAGAGAACTCTCGAATGATCTTGAAAGGGAGTAGAAGTGATGGCACATTCGTTTATCGAGATCTTGAATATCCAGTATACATCCTCTAGGGTAACTGCCATATCGCTAGTTGAGAGATGAAAGGTGTCGGTCCTGTTGTCCCAACGATGAGCCATGGCCATCAAATATACCTGATTCAACATCACAGTCAGAAGGTGCACCACCTGTTTAAGGTCAATCGCCTCAAACAACTTCCAGTCCTCCTCAATCAACTGACCTTGCAACTCAACTAGAAAAGTGGGCTCTCTACTGCAATCCATCAAAATTTGATGCCCAATAAATTCACAACCAATAAAAACAATCAAATGATTCAAAAAATATCAAGAAAAAAAATTACAAAAATCATAAAAATAAAAAAATTTAGCAGTCGTTCTAAGCCGAGATGACCGACAGGCAAGCCATGGCACCCTGTGATGGCCTCTCCAACAGTCAAATTTTTGACTGTTGGAATTTAAACGTGACTATCATGCCCCATTATTGTCCCCATACTGCCAAAGGGGAGCCACTCCTACCCAGAATGGCCCTACAGTGGCATCTAATTAGGGTACTTTACCATCCTAAAAATACCAAAAATAAATTCTAGCCTACCGTTAATCTAGCTTAATCTACATTCTAAGCTAAGGTGAGGTTTATTAATTACAATTTAATGGGATTCCTTTATCTCATTACTTAGTGAGGTTCATTTTTAAATTTCACAATTTACAAGAGAAGGATTGAGAGTTCTACCTTAGGAGTTTTGGCTTCGTCACTTGTTGAAGCCTCTACCTAGTCTGTCATGGTCTTCTAGCACAAGTTAGATAGCGTTTTGTGTCAATATCTCTCTTCTTCACCTCACATCTCACTTTTCTCTCACTCCTAGCTATAAAAATGACATTAAAAATTACCAAAATTGCTTTTATATTTTTAAAAATTGGCAATCGTTCTCCTAAAGGGCGATCGCATTTCAGCATGGTCGTTATACCTTATGACGACCTCAAAATTTGCAAAGTGTCGTCGTTGTACCCCAGGACGACCTCCAACTGGAGATACATGCATACATTCTCTAAATTTCTTGAGCTTTAAATTGGACATCTAAGCACATCTATCGGTCCACTTTCATCAAAAATTGAAAAATTAACAAAAAAATCAAATAAACAAAAATTCAAAAGCACCTCATACCTAGTTATTTACCCTATACACTTGGCGGTTGTAGCGACTTTCTCTCCATGTAATACTGTAATATGAGTAAATTACCATAAGGTCATTTGAACCAAATCATTCATTGATGAATTGAAATATCTTCACTTCAATCCCCAAGAAGGCCATTCGGTCGGACTGCTCCATGGGAACAAGGCATATATTTCATTCTTCCATGAAGTTTCATCAAATAATCGAACATAGTGATTCACCTTAAGCTTTAATTGAATTGCTATCATCTTGATTCCCTAAGAAAGCCATGTGGCTGGACTAATCCATAGGATATATATATATACAATTACTTATAATGGTTGAAATCATAGCTCTACTAGGACTTTCCCTTTTACATTTGTTATGGTCTTGCAATGCTCAAAATAAACCATCTTGGTCAAGCGACTTATCACTTTCATCATTTGCCATTTCCTTATTAGCTTTTCGCTTGAGTAGGTAGTCATAATCAAAGAATTTTAAATTAAAATCAACAACTAAAAAACTTAATCATGCAAAATTGCGTTCATCCACAAATCATTGCTAACAACTATCATTAGCTTCCCTATTTGATAAGGCCAAAATAAAAATGATAATTTAAACCTTTGTCAGTCTAATCTAGTAGAACATGTAGCTTGACAATGTTACCTGATGGCCTTCATATTCATCAAATTTTTACTCAAATTAAGCCTACCCATTTTGTTGGAGGTAATGATTCAGAGATGTATGCTCTTTCCATGGTTTGGGCATCTAACGTTGACCAGATCAATGAACATTAATCAACTTGCGATGTGATGTTAGTTTATCTATTTTTGCTCAGTGTTATGCTTTCACAGAACACATCTCAAAAATGGGCATCTATAGACACCTAAAACACGTCATGTTAATATGGATATCTTTTTAGGCCATATGACTCATTTTGGGCCTTCCCAAGACATAACAGTAGTTCTAACCACTCAAACAGGGTAATCTAACCCTTGATAGCCTGAGCTTTTGTACCTTTTGATTGCTCCCTAGAAGTCGTGATGCTCCACGATGGCCTCGCAATGGTTGTCATTCCTGATGATGGTCTGCAATCCCAACCATCAAAGCCAATGACGGTCGTGCCTGTAACAAACTCAGGATTCTAGAGTCGAGCCAAATCAGTTACAGGGTAGTTGAGCTTAACATATTGAGTGTGAGAGATGGATCTGAACCTGATATGAGAAGCGAATATGAGATTTTGTTCACAGACATGGTGAAACAAAGATGCTTAAAAATTTAGGGTTTCATGTAATGAATATGGAGCTAAAATCAGCGGTAGTAATAGCGGTCACCGTTTGAATGTGAGCAGAGTGTGGATGGACAAGGGAAGGAGTGAACAACATTGGGGAAACTGAGTTTAGCAGAATGACCTTTGAGGGCGAAAGCAACTACGTCGGAGAGATTTGAAGTTCCATTAGGGTTTACAATGGAAATTTAGGGTTTCCTACAACTTTTTTTTTGAATTCTGAGATGGAGGGTTTCAACAAAGATGCATGCATTGAGCCAAAAATAAATTTTAAAGAAGCAATCCATGGAGGACCACTTCAAACAGGAGGGGAACACAATCAATGATTTCCAAGAAAACTACTGAGAATTCCAAAGGTCGATTCAAGGAAAACAAATATGGGTTGCATGAAAGCAACTAATGGATCTCCATTAGTGAAGTTGGAAATAACATATCTCTAAGAAGGAATAGATAATATGGAGAGGAGAGGACTAATTTGTCGATTCATGGGATTTCGATCGACTCTTTCTACCTTCAAGCAATGGGCTACCAAAAATTGGAGCACTAAAGGTGAGTTCCAAATCTTTACTTACCCTAATGGCTACTTTCTTATTTTTTTGCTATTGAAGAAGATAGGGAGGATTTTTAAAAGGGGTCCATGGTTTTTTGGTAGGGCAAGGCTCTTCATGAATCCCTGGCATACCAAGTTCAAAGTTGAGGAAGAAATACCATCAAGTTCCCTCATTTGGGTCTATTTATTTGGTCTTCCAATAGAATACTGGGTTCCAAAGATATTCGTAATAATTGGGAATTCTTTAGGATTTTTCATGTTGATTTTTGATAGCAACCAACACTTAGAGCATACGATTTATGCAAGGATTTGTGTTTTGATTGATATTGGCAAACCACTTCCAGAGAAGATTACTTTACAATATGGGGAAGAAATATGGTAGCAAGTAGTAGATTATGAAAAAAATCCATTTAGATGCAAACTTTGTCATGAATATGGCCATCTAGCCAAGGATTGTCCACATAAGGTCCGTAACAAAAAGAAAGAGGACGAGAACTTGGCAGGGTTTCAAATCCCTAAACAAAAAAGACACAAAGCATAAAATAGCAACAAAAGAGAAAACAGTAATTTCACCTAATATCTTTGAAATTCTCTCCACGGATGAGCAAGCAGATGATGAGGATGGTCAAATGGAAAATGAGCAAGCAGATGATGAGGATGGTCAAATGGAAACAGTTATTATGGAAACACAGTTTGATGAAGAGAGGGAACAGGAAGGATTGCATGATGAGAAAAAACTAAAAGAGCTTGCCTTTATGCTAAGAAATAATAGTAAAAGAAAAAGTACAATGTAGAAAACCAACCCAAGTGCAAAACAAAAGGGCAGATTCAAACTACAAACAAAATGGATCCTAAAAAAGACCATACAAATTCCAATAGTAGTGTCATGGTTCTAAGTAACCAACCTATAGTCCCAATTGGAATGAAGCAAGATACGAATAAAAGGATGAGGATGCCATAATCCTAAGGGTTTATAGGATGGGTGTTATCCTTCAGTCTCTTGATTGCAATGTTAGAAGCTTTGGCTATTTTGCTAAGCAATTTATGATATTTTTGGTAATTTGTTAAGCTTTGGTTTATTTTTAGTGTTACTTTTTTTGTTTGATTTGTCTATAGCTCCTTTGGCTTAGTTTTTGTTGTATTTGTTTTTCATGTTTTTTTTTGTGGTGTATTTGGATCATTTTGTTGTTTCTATTTTGGTTTTGTTTTGTTATGTTGTTTTTGTGGTTTTTTCTGTGTGTTTTGTATTTTGTGGTTTTTTGTTTGTGGTGTATTTGTATCTTTTTGTTGTTTTTGTTATGGTAGTGTTTTGTTATGTTGTGTTTGTGGTTTTTCGGTGTGTTTTGTGGTTTGGTGTTGTTTATTTTTGTCATTTTTTTAATTTTATTTTTATTTTTATTTTTTATTTTTTATTTTTATTTCTTTTGTGTTTTTTTGTTTGTGTTTTGTTATGTTGTTTTTGTGTTTGTTCTGTGTGGTTCATGTTTTTTTTTCATTCTTATTATGTGTGTGTTTGGTTGTGCTTTTTCTTTTCGACACACTCAAGGAGTATGCTTTATTTGTTTTAGCTTATTGTGTGTTTGTGTTTGTGTGTTCTTGTTTTTTGTTGTTTCAAGCATGCTCCTTGTGTGTGTCAAAGGTGGTAGACCAGGTGCGAGCCCTGGGTATTTTTGGCGGAAGAGATACCCCTGCCTCCTTGGGTCTTACCCAAAAGTGGCATCCCTTTTGGGATGTTTTCCACAAAAAAAATGGATTGAGTGTGAGAAAGTTCTAAAAGGCAACGCTTGGGATACCTAATCCTAACCGAATCTTGATCTTGGCTTCCCTTGCAATCCAAGAATATCAATTGAAAAAATCTATAAAAGGTGCCAAATTTTTTGAGAAATATAGAGTTTATATCCCCAATCTAATGCAACGAAGTGTTGTCGATTTACCTAACAGAGAGAACAATCTCTCATAAGCATCAAGGTGCTACCCAAATCACATCATGAAGCTTGCATTTGCATCAATGGTGATCATTTGAGTTTGAAGAGCCCAATTCAACCATTTTTACCATCAAAAGTCAATATTTAGAGCTAATTCTTCATAATGCAATCACGCATCGATCGAGCGACCCTTGAACAATCAATTTGATAGAATAATTAGACATCGCCATGCATTGGATTCAAAGAAATGATTCACTATTCAATGGTCATCTCACCCCGAGATGGCCCATAGGCGAAGCCATTAGAGCTGATGATGGCCAGTGGGCTAGGCCGAGCCGATCCATGACAGCCTCTCTATAAATCTATCTTTTTCCTGTTTTCTTAGATACAGTAGATTAAAAGCAAGTTATTTTCTATTTTAGCATAGTTTATTTCAAGTTTTCATGCATTTCTTCATTGTTTTCAATATTTTGCTTTCATTTACATATCATGAAAAATGGACCTCATCTTGAGAGGTTCCACATTTGCTACTAATTTATTGTAAGTGCTTATGTGTGCAGATTTCAGGTTTCCACAAGAGCAAATAATCATAAATATTCCTTAATAATTGCATCATCAAGTGGAGGTCGCTAAGAAACCCTCCATAATCAGTTTTGAAGATTACAGAGATCTTCTGAAGACACCTATCATTGGTTACTTGATGTAATTTATATCAATTGGTGTAATCCCTAAGAGGGATATTTTGTAACCTCTTGTAAAGATAATTTTTAATATTAATGAGAAGGGCACATTATTTTATCTATTTCTTTGTCATGATGGTTACTTAATTTACGTTATCAATCTGATTTCATGTTACATGTTTAGGTATTAGATATTTTTTACATCTCACAATCTCTAACCGCTATGCTACTGCTATAATCAAACATCATATAGATCTTTAAGATTCATGCCACCTAACTTTGGAAGCAAAAAAACCTTTTTTACATCACAATATTATTGCATAATTAATTGAACTCATGCCTTTTATCCTCTAGTGCCTTAGTGTATCTTGTCCTAGTCGTAATGGCATCCATCCCACTTGGACAAAGGTATGAAACTTCCCCATAAAGTACTTTGTATTCTCTAGATCTTGCTAAGCCATAGGTATGCATGCCAAAGTGTACCCTTTTTCAAATTCAAATAATATTACCAATTCTATGAGTCATTCAGCAGTTTTAGAATTTCTTCATTCAATGACATGAGACCATGATCTAGAAATTTGAAATGATTCTTCGAGACTGTAATAATTTTTTTGTCTAGTGCTCTTAAAAAATGGATACAAACAAGGTTAAATGTTTTTTGCCTCTTGTGTAAAAAAGGCTTATGAGGAATCACAAAATAACTATCTAAGGCTTCAAAATAAAGATCTAAGGCTCCAAACAACATATTTATGTGATCAAGTGAGGTAGCTCCATGCCCACTTAGATACCATGTTGGAATTCACAATATTTTCTAAAAAAAAATAGAAGCAAACAATCGACTCAAATCTTATACAAAAAACATAAAAGGACAAAAGGAATAAAAGTGAGAGATATAAATTGAGGGTACCCTTGAGTACTATAAATAATTATTGTACTATCTATGGATAAATATCATAACAATCCAATGATTTATGGAGTGGTGGGGGTATTTATACCAATAAAAAAACATCAACTTATATCAATAAGTTTAACCTGAGACAACATAACAAGAGAGTTACAAGGTTATGTACAAGGTAGGTTTAACCATAACAAAGTTAACCACAACCTATAAGACTTACATAATAAAATATTACAATAAATTAAATACATTATATAATGAATATTCTTAAACATATCTAAAATTATATCATATAATATCCACCTTAACTATATTTATATTACATTATATATATAATCAATCTATGTAAATGACAAAAATTAAAATGTAGAAATTATAGATTTTTAATTTATATGAATCTTAAATGTAAAATTAAGTATTTGATATATAAAGATGAATTTAGGTAGTGTGAATCTAATAATCACAAGACTTTGTAGCACTTGTGGTTTAGAATATAAATCTCTTTGAGGAATATACCCACCTATCTCCCTTAATTTAATCAAATAACTAACTCCACCATTCAATGAATCTAACCAACTTACCTGCATTTAAGAAGGAAGTTGTTCCTCAAATAAAAATTCATTACAATTACAATGATTTTAATTTAAACAATTTACTTTAAAAACACTAGCTATTTTTTTTTTTGAATGTAAAGGCTTAACTTTTAATTAATTTAAAAATACAAGTCTTTACAACAAAAACAAATGGGTGGATAGGCACACCCCAATAGGTAGTCACACTAACTCAGGTTGATTTAGGAAGCGGTTACTTAAAACAACAAAAACAGGGTTAAAAATGTCACCAACCACATCACCAAAAAGCATGCATTAAATCATGCCAATCATAGGGGGTATGTTCACGAGGTGAGTGTCTCTCACCCTCCATATGTTGACAATCGATATTAGAAGGAATGGAAATGAGCCATCCATCCTCCCCAAGCGTACAAACATTATCACCTGTATCAAAGCCATCAATGCCATCAAATACATCCCAACACACCACATTAGCTGGAGTGATTGGGCATGTGGGAATGGGATATCCCCAACCAAAAACTAGGTCTGGCTCCACCTGGAAAACCTCCTAGCCACTGCCATGATGAAATGTATTATTGTTAATTTTACCTTGGGGTTGGCGAACATGAAACGATTGAGACCAATGTCTTTCTGCATATTGAGAGGGAAGTCGTCGATGAGAGCACAATTGGGAAACTTTATGAGATCGAGAAGGCTCTATAGAATGTATTCAATTGACCGTAAATGGGGTATTACCCCAGTGTTACATAAGAGTGCGAAGTTGCTCCACCTCCATATGAAGTTTCTCCACTTGAACTAAAATTTGGAGCCAAAAATAAAAATAAACTGGCATTTATCAGCAATTGAAAATTCATTTGAACTATGTTGCTGAGAAAAGAGGACTCTGTTATGAGTTTTCCAAATATGAAAAAGGACACTGATGCGAAGAATGTTCCACACTTCCAACAAGGGCAAGGAAAAATTTGGTGGGTTGCCAAGCAAAGCATGATGCCAGGTGAATGAACTGGCTATATGAGGCTAAAAGGACTCAAGCCAATCCCAGGCCATTCGAGCTTTTCTGCACTGCCAAAAATATGAAGGGGATCCTCTAGAGCACCGTAAAAATGGTAGGAAGGATTCTCTATTCCAAGATATTTTAATCTAGTTCCAAGAGGAAGACCATAGGATAATAAGCTCCAGGCAAAGAAAGCCTGATTGGGTTCAATATATCCTACCCAAGCCATTTTAAAAGTAATAAAAGGTGACCACCAAACATTATAAGTGGAAATAGAAGCATATTTATGATGCCCATCCCCTTGCCAACACAACCAAGGCTTAATTTTCTTCCAAGCCCTCCATATGCTCTGAATGATAAAAGAGCCTTGAATTTTAACTGGGATAGGAGCAACCAGGAGGGATTGAAAACTCATGTCTTTCCAAGACTTCTTGCCAAGAGGTAAATCAATGGAAATGCAGTGCCGAATTAGAAATTTTTAAGCTTTAGAACCACCTAAGGCTCAAAGAATCCATTTAGCAGATAAATCAAAATCTTGTCTTTGAAAATTATATAGTCCCATACCTCCTAACTATTTTGGAAGACAACAAATATCCTAAACAACTTGATGAAACCCTTGTTTATGTTATGAATTAACCCAAAGAAAATCCCTTAAAAGCTTTTCCAAAATTTTATAGCAGGCTTGAGAAGTGACCCAACATGATGAATAATACACATGAGTAGTAGCAATGATTTTGGAACACACCTGAAAATTACCAGCTAGAGTAAGTTTTTTGGTGATCCAAAAGGAAATTTTTTTCTCTACTTTTTGTAAAACATAATTCCACAAGACAACAAGGGAACTCTGGACTGCAAATAGGATACCAAGGAATTTAAACATCTTCCTTGGTTTGATCCAATACCACTAGAATCTTTAAATCCATATTGGAAGATCCAAAGAGGATTACCTATAACATGAGGTCTTCCTCCATTGAATGCTATATCCTGATGCTTTACAAAAAACTATCCAGGCAATCTAGTGCCTGTTTGATAGAGCATTCATCCTCATGAAGTATCAAAAAAGAATCATCTAAAAAATGTCCATTTATGAGTTGAGAATATTCTCTAGGTAAAGAAATGCCCTTAACATTACCTTGACTCTCTTGGTTAGCAAGAAGGTAGCCAAACACTTTAGCTGCCAATATAAAAATAGGAGCCAAAGGACAGCCCTGTCTAACATATCTGAACAATCCAATTGATTCAGACTAACAATTGTTCAAAGTAAGCACTGCTGAAGCATCCTCAAAAAGAATACTAATGAAGCTCAAAAATGTGACCCAAAACCAAGAGCTCGAAGTATGGTAAGGATGAAATTCCATTCAATCCTATCATAGGCTTTCTCAAAATCAATCTTGATGAAAAGAGTATTTTGTTGAATGGCTCTAGCCCATTCCATGCCCTCCCAAAAAACAATTACATTATCTAGAATGCATCTATTCTACACAAACCCAGTCTTCTCAGGGCGGATAATAAGTGGCAATATAGGTCTAAAGCGTCAGGCCAAAGCCTTAGCAATAATTTTGTAACTCACATTGAGTAAATAATAGGCCTCCAGTTGATGAGCACTTCTAGAACCCCCTACTTAGGAATGAATTTTAAAATTGCCCTTATTAATTATAGAACCTAAAGAGCCAGAAGCCACTGAATCCTGATAAACATACAATAAATCTGGGACAACCATATCCCAATACTCCTTATAAAATTCACAAGGAAATCCATCTAATGACAAAGGGCTTCAGCAAGATCATTTAATGACAAAGGGTGTTCACAAGCTTCCTATTAGCCATCCTGGACAGGGTTTCAGCAAGATCATTTAATGACAAAGGGTGTTCACAAGCTTCCTTTTAAAGAGCTGAAAGCTTCTCAATAACAACTGCACAACAAGCTTGAATTGTAGCCTATCGTTCAAGAGTTAACTCCTAAGAAGCAAAAAAAATTGATAATGTTTGACAAAAACTTTAATAATATCAGGAAGCGATGTCCAACGAACCCCTGCATCCTGAATAGCATTGAACTGAACGACTTGTCTCAAGGGCTTTATTTTCTAAAAAAATCTTTTGAAACCCAATTGCCAATTTTCAGCCAGTGAAGCTAAGCACGAAGCTGAGCTCCCCTTGCTTCATAAAGCTCAATTTTTTTAAGTTCGTGCCTAAGACTTGCAACTTGGGTTTGAAGAATAGAGCTTAGAGGGCTCACTTTTAGTCTAACAAAAGCTCGATCCAGATCAGCTTTAAGGGTTGCATTAGAGATTCGTCTCCACTTGGCAAATTCAACTCCTAAATTCTTGAGAAGAACAATTGTTCTAGAGATAGCTGCATTCCACCAAGAAATTCTACCATGAATTCCAGCTAGACTGGGAACTTGATTCCAAATCCTACGAATATGAGCAGACATAGTTTGATGTTTCAAAAAAGAAACAGTCAGATAGAACTGAGACTTGAATTGACGAGGCAGAGGTGGAGAACAAGAAATGGAAAACACAATGGGAGAATGATCAAAAAGGGTGGTATCAAAAATAATTGAAATAAAGGGTAGGGAGGCCGAAAAGTAATGGAAATGAAAATGAGAATGTTCAGAGAGCATAGCTCTATCAAGCCACTTCAAAATACGAGTATTTCCAACTTGAAATTTGGACCAGGTATACCACATCGACTCAGGAAAATCGGAGGGTATAAAGCAAGAATTAGGGTCACTTAGCCCAAACTTATTCTTGAAAAACATCATACTTCCTGCTATCCAATATTCCAACACATAGGGAGCAAACCAAGTTTGTCAACCAGATTCTCCACCATATTGAAGTCACCACACACCACCCAAACTGCTTCAGGAAAGGAAAGAGCAAGCCATCGCCATAAAGCGCACCTTTTCGAAACATTATTAGAAGCATACATTTTAATCAAACCAAAAGGGATACCACCAACTTCAAAAAGAATCCAAATTGCTTGATTTGAGGGGTCCACCACCAATGTGACAATATGAGAATGCAACCTAGAAGAAATGAAAGTGACAGCTCCTCTCCCAAGAGTATGATGGGAATGAAAAAACTTACTTGCCAGTCATAAAAAGGTATAGGTACTATTCAAAATGAAGTCCGCAACTTTAACTTCTTGCAAACACAAAAAATACTATAGGTATAGGTACTATTCAAAAGGTATAGGTACTATTCAAAAACAGAATTTGAGATCTTACATTTCATGTTTTATTGTATTCTCTTTCATCTCTTATAATTGTTTAATCCTCTAGTAGTGCTGGTTATATTTTCAAAACTTGATTAGCTAACTAATTGTTAGACTAATCACCGTATCTTGGGGATTATATTTAGTGGACTAACCACCACTCTAGGTCCTAAGACTAACCGCCTTGTGAGGTATTCAAATACAAAGATTATATCGGACACTAATACCTTGAGGTTTTGGCGTAGCGTCAACTCTCATACAGTATCAGAAAGATATCAGCACATGGTTATTAGCTTCAAGGGGACGCTTTTGTTGCAAGGGTTCAACTTGGTCTAATAAGAGCAAAGGTATCTTGGGTCTACGATAAACCTATTTTTTGAGTGGGAGTTTTGTGCAGGTGAATCTAGTGTGAAGGAAGGATGACATGCTTGTTGCTCTTGTACTTCAAGAGGAAGTGCTAAAAGGAGCAACGCCATGGTTTTGGTACCTTGTTCTTATGTTGTGCTAAGCACGAGATGCTTTCCCATGTACCGAGCTGGAGGGATTGTGAGGGTTGGTGTGTCATGTCCTTATTAGGTGTTGTGTGAGTTTATCTGTGTACCAAGTTGGAAGGGATTGTGTGGCATGTTTACCTTGTCCTTGTAAGGTGCTATTGGATTACAGTATGGTGTTCCTTGGACAATGTTGAAGGAATTATGAGGGCAACAAGCATGAATGAATGTTCCTGCTCTTATGCGATGATGGGATGTGTTGTAAGGGGAAATGATCGTGCTTTGTTCCTTGTTATGTAAGGACAAAAGGTTGGCTTTGAAACCATGGGACAGTTTAGGGGTAATTAGTCGTAAGATGCTTGGATGGTATGAAGGGGACTGTGTGGGCACTATAGTAATGTACGCTAGTCTTGTGTGGTGAATATGCTATGTTGGAGGGGCAGTGTGTTGGACTAACCGTTGTACCTCAAAACTTAGTGGACTAACTGTCACACTAGACCCTAAGACTAATCGTCTTGTGAGGTATTCAAATACAAAGATTGTATTGGGCACTAACACCTCGACGTTTTGGCATAACGACAACTCTATAGTGGTATCAAAGCCTTACCCTAATATTAAATCCCCAAGTTATGTCGAAGTAATTTGACTTAGTGGACTAACCGCCACCTTGGGCCCTATGACTAATCAATTTGTGAGGTACTCAAATACAAAGATTATATCGAACACCAACACCTCAAGGTTTTGGTGTAACAACAAATCTACACAGTGGACATTGTGGGCCAAACTCGTATGTCTTCTACTCTTTGGTGCTGGGAGAACCTGGAGAGGGTGGGGCAGTTTGAGTTGTGTTTGCGCTTGTGTACAGGGTGTGCATGACAAGACAAGCAAGGCGGATAGAGACAAGTGGATTTCAAATCTTGTAAAGTCCAACTGGAAAGGGATGACAAGCACAATAGGGTGATTTTATATGCTTCTATGCCCTAAATCTCATCAAAATCTAGTGGTTAAGCATAATTTGCTAGATTTGTGTTGGGATGGGTGACCTCCTAGGAAGTCACGATGGTGCACCATCTTTTACTTGTTCTTAGGCTATGATATGTACGAGAAGGGTGGACGCTCCTTGTTTTTGTGTTGCAGATTCATTAACTAAGTGTGTGAGTACAAAGAATTTTTTTTTGGTGCAAAGGATATAAATGGATTTAGTTGCCCCAAGTAGCTGAATTTATGATTTGTATAGGGCCCATTGCAAATTATTCAACAAGTGGGAGATTGTTGGGGTGTTGTATCCTTTGCATGAAAGATAAAAGAAATCAGGGTCTTATTTTTTAAAGTCTTCTTGATTAGCAAGTATGGGTGGTTTTAGCCCATGGTCTTATTCTTGGGTAGTCTTATTTTAGCCCAAGGTCTTATTCTTGGGCAGTCTCCTTAAATTAGCAGGTATGGGTGGTTTTAGCCCATGGTCTTATTCTTGGGTAGTCTCCTTAATTAGCAAGTATGGGTGGTTTTAGCCTATGGTCTTATTTTTGGGCAGTTTCCTTAAATTAGAAGGTATGGGTTGTTTTAGCCCATGGTCTTATTTTTGGATGATCTTATTATAACTCATGATCATATTTTTTGGTACTATGGGATACCTATATAATAATGTAACTGCTTTGTTAAAGCTGCACTATGAATAAGAATAATAAGACCAAATGTTGCTCGAGTTTCTACAGGTTTTTTCGATCAGGTTTCCAAAATAAATAGTTGTGTTTATTGTGTATGCATATTATTTTATCCTTTTATTTTATGATTCAGTTTGCATTAATATCTCTAGAATAGATTTATCAATCTCTTCATCTGTATCAAAACCTCACCCCAGGATCAAATTCCCTCGAGTTATGTCAAAGAGGGGATGTTGGACTAAGCGTCGCACTTCGAAGATTTGATTTAGTGGCTGGACTAACTGCCCTCTGAAATATTCATCACACACTAACTCTTCAAGATTTTGGCATAACAACAACTCTACACTACGAGTGCTGTAAAAATTGCAAAAACCCATAAAACTTCAGTACAAATAAATTCAATATGGTTTTTTAACCAAAAAAAAAATTGTTTTCCGTTTTTTCAATTTTATATGTTTGATGTTTTCAACTTATTATTGAAATTTATTTATTCTGTTATTTCATTCAAGAAAATTGCGACGAGATCATTATTGATATTTACTTGTATATCTGTTTGCTTGTAAAGATGTTCTAAAACCTTTAAATGCCTTTTTAATCTGTATTTTAATCTTACACTGAAATCATTTACATAAAAAAATCTCACCACATATCTTCTCAAATAATCATAGAACTCCATTCAGATTTGTTCCTCACATTTTCAGTACTGAATAGTAAAGTTCGAACAAATAGGTAGTAGTAGCTAAGCGCGCTGGAAAAATAGCTAAATCCCAGAGAAAATATAGAACAACAATTATATGAAAAGGCAGTAAAATCCCATCCTTCCGATGTCGTTCAACTACCACATTACCTATCTATGCTTTGTGTGTACGTCTATTTTCAACTCACCCAAAAAAAAAAAATCGATTCCAATGCTTTTTCCTTCCAGTTTTAATCGATGTTAGGTATGCATTGCCCTTCATTATGTATAACATCTGCAAGACTGCAACTATTCATTACTTAGGTGCCTACATTAAACGCTTTCATTATGTACAACTCCTGCAAGTATTCATAGCTTAGGTTAGGTGCCAACATTAAACGCTTAGTGCAATACCCAGCAACAGTTTCGTGCTATGTAAAAACAAAGGCACTCCATAAAATGTTAACCTGGAGCTCAGGAAAAACTAAGAAAAATGTGTGTATATATATAGAGAGAGAGACGCTTAGTGCAATACCCAGCAACAGTGTCTATGCAAAAACAAAGACATTCCATAAAATGTTAACCTGGAGCTCAGGAATAACTAAGAAACATATGTATATATATATATATAGAGAGAGAGAGAGAGAGATTATGCAATGCTACATCAACTAGCGAAAACGCCATGGTTGTCCTTGAGCCATCTCAGATTTGAAGAGTTTTGTCCTCGTCTTCTCATCATCAGTATCAAAGTGAGAATAAGGATTTTTGATCTTTCCAAAGGGCTGAACGACCGCGCTACAATGCATACCAAGGCTATTGCTTACGATTCGGCTACAGAACAAAGTACAAGAACTCATACAAAGCATTATATTCACATATCCATCTCTCATTTTCGTTAAAGGTTTTCTAAGAGAAAGGCTTTTAAGTCTCAACTTGGGCACCACTCTCACCTTCCAAGCCCTGCGTCTGTGGCTGCTGCTGATTTTCCCCGCTCTCGATCTCCTCCTGCTTGTCCTCTCTTCAGAAAGCCGCTCGTATTTACTGGTTTGCTTAGAGTGAGTGCCAATGGACTTGCACAAAGATATTGAAGCTCTCCACAATGATTTGAGTCCCATTTTTAGCTCTCCACAAAGATATTGAAGACAGTTATCCCATGGCCTTATTATGAAAAGAGCGGTAGAACATCTTCATCAGAATAGCAGCACCAATACGGTATTAACCAAACACTATAAATGCTTAGGTAGAGCATAGTTACGCTGTTCAGCAACTTCACAGCTAATATGACTATGACTCGTTCCACCAATGGAGAGAGCCGTATTCATCCCCTGACTTGAGACTTAAGCTTTTTCACGAAAGTCACGTTCTTGCTGTCATTGACGACGCGGTGCATTTAGTATGCATAAATATATACCTGAGGAAAACAATTCTTGGTAAATTCAAATGGGTTAATTTGGACCAAAACGTGTCGTATCGAAAACTTCAAAATATATATATATATAAATTTTTACTTCCACCTACTTCATCAGTCCTCGTAATTTTACTTCAGTTTTATTATTTTCTTTTAGAAAGACGAAAGCACGTGGATCCAGATGAGGTGAATTGGGCACAGGTGATTATAATATAAAAGTATGTGAACGAAGAGCTTAACAAAGGATGGAGGCCGAGAGAAGACTCGTATAATATAAACATAAGAAATATATACAAATCCATGACAAACTAGCTCACCTTTTATGTGCAACCGACATTTCACTTTGCATATTGAACAGAAAGAAAAGCAAGAAACAAAGGAGAAGAAAACTAAAATTACTAAAAAGTTAAATAAAGATAAAATAAATTACATGAAATGATTTTTTAAGGAAGGATGTTGTTTTATATAATATATGATTATTTAATTATATTTTACTTAATTTTTTTTAGACTTATTTATTTAAGTTTTAAATTCTTCATCTTTATATCCATTTAGTTTATATATCATTGTAAATTAAATATTTTAATATTAAAAAAAATTATTTAAAATTTCATTCACGATCTTTTATTGTATTATATATTTTATTTGGTTATATAAGATTAAATAATTTTATATGTTTTAAATGATTGTATAATATCTATATATATATTTTTTTTTATTTGGTTATTATGAGAAATTTATATGGCCAACTTACAGGGTTGGCAAGTCTCCTCCCAACCATGACCCCTTGTAAAGCTGAGGGCTATACTTATCAATAGAAAATTTAACACAAAGCTACCACACATACTGGCTCGTTTGAACTTTGAACCTCCCAAAGAAGAGTCCCGATCCTTTGCGCTGCAACCCAAGTATCCGATTGTATAATATGATCACAACATATAATCCAAGTATTAAAGTTTGTAGTTTTAAATTTAAAATAAACAATATAACATTATCCCATATAAATGATGATCTTATAAGCACCATATTTATTTTTTTACATATTATTTTTAATTTTTTTATATTTGAATCATTTACATAGCTTATAGATATATGAATAACCTTTATAAATATTATGGATGAGCTTTTTTTTTTAAAGTGAAAAACCCCTTGCGAAGCCACCTTGGTCTGAGAGACCATAAATAGGGGTTCTACACCATCAAAGTCACCCGAGAGTCGCACCCGATCCTGCCCGCATCAACATTATCAATTGGATTTTGGATACCCAATTTAATTTTTTGGTAAGGTGGAGATTTGAACCTGGGACCTCCCTTGGAGGATTGCCTTCTCCTCTGCAACTCGCCTACAACACCTGGGTAAAACTAATTTATAGTGGAAAACACCCCTTTCGAGGTGCCACTTTCAACAGGTTGGGCATAGGAGGAATGGAGCCTTGTCGGCCTCTACCAGCACATAGGACATTCCCAACTATACCATATATCTGCAGGATGGAGACAAGGGGAATGGAACCTGGGTCAACCTCTACCAACACCCAGGGTATTTACCACTACACCACAACAAGCAGATTATTGATGAGCTTTTAGTTATGTTATATTTTTTATTGATATGAGAGTAAAATGTGTACTAAATATGGGTAAAGATTAATACTTATAAATAAAATGTTTCTCTTATTTATTTACATTTTTTTATTAACTATTGGCTTCACTTACCAAATTATAAATATACATGAAAAATAATAAATATCTTCAAAACTAAAGAAATTCTTCCTATTCTAAAAATTAAAGAAATTCGCCTTATCAAAGTCCTTTTATACCTACAGAGGCAACTATTAGTTTGTCCTTGTCTCTTTAGATGAAAAGAAGAATTAATTATGAAGTTAGGGGTTTTATATTCCGGTGTGAAAGTTGGTTGTGATTTGAAGGGAAGGATATAATATTAACGAAGTACATATATGAAAATGGAATTCAATCTCTAGTTTGTGGATTGCACTTGACAAGACCTTCCTCTATTTGATTTGAAAATATGACCCATCAACTAAGGAAGAGTAGAAAGTCATCCACTAAGAAAAGATCATCTACAAAAAGTTTGTCAAACTTAATTATGTTTATCTCTCTATATACCCACGCTTAACATTTTGACTTTATAGCAGTGAAAGTCAAAAAAATTGGTTTTTTGTGGAGGAGGGAGGAGGAATACATAAGTAAGTATATTTAGTTATTTAGATAAGTAAAATATTGAGAATGTTGTCCTCAAGTGGACTCCTTCCTTCCATTTGAATCATTTGATAACAAAGTAAGAGTTTTTGCTATGCATTAAAGGAAATATAGCACAAAAAGGAAGAGGAAGGCCATGTGGTATGGGACCCCGACCAATAGATATAGTAGAAATATTGAGAGGACTCACCGTTAGGTTAGATGCAATTGAAACTTCCCAAAGGAGAGGCGTTCATCTTGAGGATATTAGTGGTAGTGAAGAAGACAAATCTAGTCACACAAAAGCTCAAGATGAAGAGCAAGGAGAATAATCAAAGCAATTATTGATTTAGGTAATATCAAGCATGGGAAGAAAACCAAATATGGATGCTCTTAATTTTAATAGAAGTTTAAACCCAAAAGAGAATAGCTTGGATAACTGACATGGAGATATTTTGACCATGAATCTATGGAGCATCCAAAATAGGTCAAATTTGCATGCATATGATTGAAAGGACATGCTTCAACCTGAAGATATCATGTCCAAATAGAGAGACAATAAAAGGGTAAGGATAGAGTCCAAACATGGGAAAAGTTTGTATCTAAGTTGAAATCTAAGTTTTCACTTGCAGATTATCAAATTGGATTGTTTAAAAGACTTCAAAACATCAAGAAAAAATAGTTAGGATTAAAAGAATATACAAAATAGTTCTATAAATTAACCATAAGAGTAGATCATAGAGAAGATGAGGAGGATAAAGTGGAAAAATACATAAATGGATTAAGATTATTCATACAAGATGAGATTCGTATAATTCGAATAAGAACTATTGAAGAGGCATATTAGTATGTGCTCAAGGTAGAGAAAACGTTGTTGTGAAGACAACAAATAATGCTAGAGAAAAAGAACAAAACAAAAACAAAAGAGGACAACAAAGGTAGGAGGGAGAAACTAGCACTTCTCACAATAATAGAGAAAACACAAATTTCTCAAGCGGAAGAGGTAGAGGATTCCCTAAAAATCGTTACATATGTGGAGAAGCTTGTCATCAGGCATATGCATTCCCTCAAGAACAACAAACCAATGGGCATGGAAAGGAAGACCGTAGTCATATTACACAAGCAAATGAGGAAAGTGTAGCCTCACCAAAGCACACAAAGGAACCAAAACAAGGAGAATTATTTATGATAAAAATGATATTATTGAAACCAACAAAGGAAGCATGAACCTAAGCAAAGAAGAAACCTATTCAAAATTATTTACAAATTAAGAGGTAAATGTTGCAAGGTGATTATGGACAATGAAAGCACATACGAATTAGTGTCAATAGAGATGGTAGAGAAACTTGGTTTGAAGAGGATGGAGCATCCAAACCTTATAAAGTATCATGGTTACAAAATGGGCAGCAGTGTGGTAGACTTTTAAAATTGGTTCTTATAAGGACACGATTCTATGTGACAATACCAATGGACACACGTCATATTTTTATGGGGAGACCATGGCAATTTGATAGAAAAGTAGTACATGATGGTAGACTAAACACTTATTCAATTATTAAGGATGGTAAAATTTATGCATTAAGCCCATTAAAGGACAAAGGAAAAGAGGTGGGTAGTAGTTCTAAAGTTTTCCTGATTTTAAAAATTTCTTGAAGGATATGAAGAAAGGATAAGCATGCTTTTCTTTCATTGCTAAACCCATAGAACATGGGAGAATGAATAATATGACCAACATTCTAGATGAAGTGAAGGATGTTTTGGGGGAATATGTTGATATTCTTTTAGAAGAATTACCATCTATGAGAAGTATAAGTCATTAGATAGACTTCATACATGGATCAAGTTTTCCAAACAAGGCAACCTATAGGATGACACCCATGGAAAATGAAGAAATGATGAGATAAATCCAAGATCTATTGAACAAGGAGCTAACCAAGGAGAGCTTTAGACCATGTGTAGTACCAATTTTACTAACACATAAGAAAGGAGGAGAATGACGTATTTGCATAGACTCTTGAGAAATCAATAATATCATGATATAACTTAGGTTTCCCTTACCTCATTGGATGTCTTGATGGATTGTTTGAGTGGATATGAGTACTTTACAAAGATTTACTTAAAAGTGGTTACCATCAAATTCAAATTAGATAAGGGGATGAGTAGAAGAATATGTTTAAAACCAAAGAGATATTGCATGAATAGCTAGTTATGCCATTTGGGTTGATAAATGCACCTAACACTTTTATGAGGTTGATGGATGAAATATTGAAGTATTTTCTTGGTAAGTTTGGGGTGGTTTACTTGGATGATATTTTTGTATTTAGCAAGACGAAAGAACACCTAATGCATCTAAGGTTAGTTTTTCAAAGGTTGAAGGAGGAATAATCGTTGATCAATTTGAAGAAATATAGTTTTATGAAGAAGGAATTGGTATATTTAGGTTTTGTCATATCAAAGGATGGTTTGTAGATGGATTTAACAAATATTAAGGCTATTGTGGAATGGTCATCAACATGGAGTATGTTTAAAGCTAAACAAATTCATGGTTATTCGAGTTTTTATAGATATTTCATCAAAATATTTAGTGCAATTTGTGCTCTAATCATGGAAATAATGAAAGGAGGTAGAAATGAGTTCAAATGGATGAGTGCAAAAAAAATAAGCTTTCAAATATTGAAAGAGAAAGTTATAGAGGAGTTGGTTTTAGTGTTGTTGGTCTTTAACAAGGTTTTCCAAGTAGATTGTGATGTCAATGGAACTACCATTGGAGGAGTTTTGAGTCAAGAAGGTAGACCCATTGCTTACTTCAACGAGAAGCTAAATGAAGCTAAGAAGAAATATATATTTTATGATCAAGAGTTATATTCCATTGTGCAAGCACTCAAGAAGTAGAGGCATTATCTATTATTGAAGGAATTTGTGTTGTTCACATATCACCATGCTCTGTAGTTCATTAATAACTAGGGCAAATTGAACCAAAGACATGAAATAGGTGGAGTATATTCAAAGTTACTCATTTATTTTGAAGCATATAAGAGACAGTTAAAATAGGGTAGTTGATGCCTTGAGTAGAAGTTTGTTGATTAATGCAATGAAAACTGAAGTGGTAGGTTTTGATGCTATGAAAGAGCTTTATGTTTATGATTGGAGTTTGAGGAAGCTTATACAGATTGTAATTATCATATTGTAGGGGATAGAATTACATGGATAGATTATTTTATCCAAGATGTATTATTATTCAAGGGACAATAATTATTCATAACATGAAACTCAATGAGAGAAAACTTGATAAGAGAAAAACATAGTGGAGGACTTGTTGGACATTTGTAAATAGATAAGACAATGGGATAGATTTGTGTAAGCTATTATTGTCCAATAATAAGTGTGAATGTAAGAAAATTTGTGTAGCATTGTCAAGTTTATCAACATGTAAAGAGTAAAAGCCAAAGCACTAGATTGTATCAACCATTACTGATACTAGAAAGACCATGGGAAGACATAAGTATAGATTTTATTCTTGGATTGCCTTGAACATAAAAGGGGAAAGATTCAATTTTTATTATGGTTGATAGATTTTTGAACATGACACATTTCATACCATGTAGAAAAAAAATGATGCTATTCTTATTGTTGATTTATTCTTTTGAGAAGTTGTAGGACTGCATTGGTTGTTGAAGATTATTGTGTCAAATAGAGATGTAAAGTTTATAGTATTAGAGCCAATAAAGTGATAGTTTGTATAAGAATTAACAAAGCTTAAATAATACAAATTAAGGCTAAATATATGATATGGATAATGATGCAACTAATATCGCTAACAACAAATATTCTATGCAAATATAACTAACAAGAATATTTGTCGACCATAAGAAATATCGGTAGATATCTAACCTAGGATAGTAAACTAATCTACCATGCAGTAAATAATAACTACCTATGAGAATTACCAAATAAGGTAATATTTACATTAACATCCCCCCTTATTACATTATTTGGGTAATAATATAATTGTGCCAATACAATGAAGAAGAAGAGAAATGAAAGAATGTTGGCTCTTGTTTTGTCTTTGGCTCTAGCTCTTGCTCTGTCTCTAAGCATACCTATAGATTTGTACCTCTAAGTCTATCTCTGGATCTTCCTGTGAATCTACCACTAGATCATTACCTCTAGATCTGCCTGTAGATCTGCCTTTGGAACTTTGTCTTTGGGTCTATCTTTAGGTTTGTCTTTGGGTCAGTGTCTTTGGGACTGCCACTCCATCTGTCACTAGATCTGTCTCTGGGTCTACCAAAGGTTTTACCTTTTTGGTAGAAGCCATACAACATTGCTTTCATTTTGGTCCATTGTGTGTGATCTGTCCATCCACAATCTATATGAACCTTATTGGCCATTTTTAGTTTGTACCAACAATTTGAAGAAAAGTGATTTGTACATCCACATGAATCATAAGGATGTAATTTTCAACACCTAGATGCTACATTTATTGTTCTACCACAATGACTGCAATAATGCTTTTTAGGAGTTGTAGGAGATTTAGGATTTACAAACATGGTCTTACTGGTACTTGCTTATCCAGAATAGCCAAGGCCTTAATTATTTGCCCTGACATTTAGCATTATTGGAGTTTTAATGTCTTGTTCCTATTTACCTAATCTCTCACCATTGAATCCCATTTTCTTCATCAGTTTGGACCCAAATGGTGTGTTTTTCAAAACACCCAATTTCATCATCTTCATCAATGCTTTTAACAATATGGCATTTGTCACTATTGATGAGATTATGGAGCTCATTTTTAGGAGGTTCAATTTTTAAGTCACTAGTGTCACAAGTAAAATCTGCTATTGTGATAAGATCACATGTGCTACAATTGATATCTACCATTGAAGGTATGAGGTCGCTTGTATCACAACAAGCATTGGCTACAATGGGCTTAAGGTCACATGTGTCACAACAAGCATTTGTCACCATGGGCTGAAGGTCACTTGTGTCACTACAAACATCGACCATTAAGACCTTTTTTTCCTCACTTATGTCCAATTTCACTTTACGTTGGGCAAGGTCAAGTGCAACCAATGACATGTATATTCCCCTTATAACACCAATAGTGAATCGAGCACCATTTGTTTGAAGGTATTTACAAGACTCAAAATATTCGAGTAGGGCTACTAAACCATTGTTTAGTGTGAGAAATGTGCCCTCCTCATAAAAATCTGATCCATCCATCTCTGGTGGAAAGTATGGATTTTTAACTGATTTTTCAACATCATCATTTTGTTTTGGGGCTTGCTTTTTCTTTTATCTGCCCATTTTTAATGTGTCGGTCGCTGTAAAAAATACACCTTTTTACAATGAAATTTTGTAAAATAATTGGACTAAGGTGTTGGTCACTACCGAAAATGCACCCTTATAAGTCTTCGCCCCTTTTGTTTGTAAAATTATAATGTATCCCCCCTTAGTGCAAGATAGTAGATGGTGGAGAAAAAAAATATATCCCCCTCTTTAGTGCAAAAGAATGCAACTATTAAGCCTCAAAAGGCTTTTACAAAGTGCCTCTACGCAAATGACAAGAAAATGCACCATAAAAATCCTCCCTTTGATTACTAAGACTTCAAACAAAAAATAAATGTGCTATTTATGAAGCATTTTTTTTTAATTTGCAAAAGTTTAAATTAATCAACCAAATTAATTAATAATAAAATATATTTTGCTTAAAAATCAATTAAAATTTTTTTTATTTTAAAAACAAAAAATCCTTAAATTATTAAAAAATTATTGAAAAACTTGAATGCAAAAAAAAAATAACCTCTGGATTGCCACTACCTTTGAGTAAAAGAAGAGGTTCGGCGCCCATGGGGATGGATCCCCTGACGTTACGCTAAACAGTGCCTTAGTGACCTCTACCAAACTGGCTCGGCTACTATGTCGAACGAGATATGAGGGGAAAGTGTGAACTCTTATGTTCGTACCCTCACTATGGTGTCGCTCGACTCTATTTGGGCTGCACTCGGTGGTGCTCCTTCTCTCCTCCACTTGAATGCACCGCGGAGAATTCAGTCAACAACCTGACATCGGATGAGATGCGAAATAGTGCTTGCTATGAAGCCTATCGACTGTTGCACTACAAATCTCTCCCTCAGAGGATGTGGCTGTAAATAGAGTAAGCAATTTTCTCCTGTGAGTGATTTTCTCGAGCAACGAAACTATTTGCAAGTCTCGTTGTGAGCAGAACACAGGTGCAGTTTTCATAATTTTATCGACGTAAATCAAGCTCGCATCTGCATTCTTCTTCTACCACTTCGAAACACAAAAAAAATGAACGTCATTAGAAATGATGTCTACAAATTTCGTAGTTCTCTTGTGATGTTCAGACAAATTTGTGTTGTAGTTGGCTGCAGAATGTCAGAAAAAAATAATCGATCTGCCCTCCATTGACATGCTCGAAATAGGATCTGGTGAGATGCTGCAAATGGGATGATTTCATCGGGACGAACGTTGCAAATGCTCTAATTGATTAAGCCAAAATTTGATTGGCTATTTTTTGCAGATCGTTATCTAAAAATCGAGCAAATTAGCAAGAATGGAGCGCGCATCCAAGGATTTTTTTCTTCAACAATAATCATATTTCTTTACGATGCATGTCTATGCTTTTCTACTGTAAAACTACTCACTGTAATAAAAAAATGGTGTCATGCATGGCTGATGCATTGGGTCACTCCCACCTCTGCTACGTAAAGTGCATCTCTGCCTCCTCTTCTAATAGCAATGTCTGCAATAGTAGTCATTTTTACAAAATGATCATTATACGCCTACGTTCAAAGGAATATTCAATTTTATTTTATTTTTTTATCCACGTAGATCTCCTTACACGAAGCAGCTATTCGTGAGCAGTTAGATTCGACTCTATTCAATCTGCAAATGCCTATCTATGATCTTGCAGGGCATGTTCAACAAGCTAAGCTTGTAACTTGTAGGATTTGCATCAAAGGAACAGTGATCATGTCAAATTGTACGTTGTCTATAAAACCAGTCATCAACTATTGTGTAAGATTTGGTCAACAAAAAAATCTTGTATGTATCTCGTCAAACAATCATTATCACGCTATGCAAAACTGCACCAAGCTGGAGTCTTTGCGGTATCACGCTGTCAAGCGGTGACATCTGCAACTGAACAACAAAGTAATGGCAGCCAAATCTAGGTTTTTTACTACGAGCAAAGACCACTGCACGATTTGGTGAAGGGAGGGCCTCCTGCTAGAAATGGCAACATCGTAGGACAAACAACAATAGGATCTAGTGGATCTAGTTGTGTTATTCATGGATATACTATAAGGGATCATCAAGCCTCATGTTAACGAATGGCACTATCTAAAATCTTGCAACATATTGAAGCCACTAGAGATCATATCGTTGTCAAGCACCATTTCAGCTACCAAATGCAAGGGCCATGGGCTGCACTATTGGGACTGTGTAACAAAACTGGTGCAAATATCCCACATGCCCAGCACGATGGGAAAAATGTAGTTTAAAAAATAAGTGGTGCATATAGACTTATGTCTACCTTCGGGTGGACATCCCCACCATTTTGTATTTTTTTCGTCACCAGGTTGGTAACTAGTGTCGTGTCACCGTAGGCTTCCACTGTGGTGATGATCGTTGAGACCTGTTGTCCTTCGTTGGATTCATCAAGTGTTCCACTTCACTTCATCAGTATACCCATTAGCCCTTAAATCAAGTCCACCATCATACTCATAGCCATGTCACGATAGCAGGTAGTCACGTCCACGTATTCCTTGCAGTCTTAGGTCCTTGTAAGCATCCCATCATGAGCATGTCCAAGCATCACATCATGAGTACATCCTCGATATGTGTTAGGGAGCTTAGCATATCACGTAGATCGTATACCACTTGTGGCTGTTACCCACTAGTTGTAATATATGTCTAGGGGTCTACAGTCTAGCACTTAGGATCTGTCACCTAGGATCAGGTCCAACACTCTACGTCTAGCTGTCTAGGGTCTACGATCATCAAGTGGTCTCGTCTTAGAAGTATAATTCCCAATTAGATCCAAATCAAATTTGCACTTTGTGGTAGATTTGAATCACCTCGAGAAATATTCCCAAGTGTCAAGTCAGTCCTTGGCCTTCCCAATTGTCTCAAAAATTGAGCCAGAGATGCCCAGATTGATCCTTCAAGAAGCATACCCTATGTCAATCCGTCCAATCGTCAAGCTATGAGAGCTACAACTATTAGGGGCTATGATACCGTATTAGATTCAATAAAGCAATAGTTTGTATAAGAATTAACAAATATTAAATAATGTAAATTAAGGCTAAATATAACCTATGGATAGCGATGCAACTAATATTGCTAACAACAAATATTCTATGCAAATATCACTAGCAAGAATATTTGTCGATCATAAGAAATATCGGTAGATATCTAACCTAGGATAGTAAACTAATCTACCATATAGTAAATAATAACTACCCAAGAGAATTACCAAATAAGGTAATATTTACACTAACATATAGATTACTTTTGGCATACTTCGTAGAAGAATTTTGGGTAACAAATTGATATTTAGTTTAGATTATCACCCAAAAATTCATGGATAAACTGAAGTTGTGAATAGAATCCTTGGGAATTTACTATGGTCTAGTTGGAAATAAGCTGAAGTTATGAGATACCATTGGCACTTGCAAAATTTGCATATAACAATTCAATAAATATAAGTACAACCAAGAGTCCATTCCAAATTGTGTATGGAATCTATCAAAGTGGAGTGGATGAGTTACAAAGTACCATTGAAATTATTGTGATATACAAGCAACATGCTGATCTCAAGTGAAGAAAATAAGAATTTCAAGTGGGAGACTTAGTTTTGGCACATTTGCAGAAGGAAATATCCCTAAAAGCACTTATACCAAACTAAATTGGAAGAATATTGGACCTTGTAATATTTTGAAGAAGTTTACCGCTAATGCATATGAAACCAAACTCCTAAAAGAAGTAGATATCTCATCAATTTTTAATGTAGCATATTTGTATCCATATTATTACACATCCATAAATTGTACTAAATACATCACACTTGATTTTCAATGGAATAATGGATAACACAGTTGTCAAAAAATGAGTTGGTGTAGGCACATAATGAGAGTTGTAGGTCCTCGATGAGGCTAAGGATAGGAATTGGAGTCCTATCTAGCTACACTACCCCTTTTTTGACCGATTTATAAGCTAGCTTTAAGGCATCAACCACCCTCTTAGGCATGAATGTAGAAATAAATTTTACATATTCACAACAGTTCCATTTCCACATAAGTAATCTACGAATCTGCAGGCATTATAGTATAGCAATAATAATGCAAAGAGGTCCTGCAACAACATTAATAACAAGAATGATAGAAATCCAGCAATAATAGTTTATATTAATAATGGCATGAGTGATACAACATTATAGTTTTAGCATTACAATCTACAGCCAGCTTGTCCTTCATGGCTGTACACAGGACCAAACTACACTAATCCATCAATTTGCATGACTGCCCTGCAATACCTCTTCTACGTATCGACCATTTAATCCTAGGCTGAACATCCTTCATGGTTGCATATAATACTGGAATACATTATGCACATAGATATCAATCCTCACTCGTACTAATTTGGAGCCACTCTAATGAATGAGGGGGGTTTATTTATACACCCACAAAGTAGTTATGTTTTCTAACTACCTTACAACTGCCCTCAAAATACATTTCATGTGCATTTGCTTTGCATTACATTTCATTTCCACTACATGACAAAATATCTTCTAATTCTAATTTAGTCAACATACATGATTTTATTATGACGTGCAGTATTAAATTGCACTTTACAACATTAAAATATATGCACGTGTATTTTTTCAAACACTTTGCGTGCATTTACAATATAACCCATAATATCAAAACTGGTTCAGCAATTAAGGATATCTCAATATGTTTGTCTACAATGAATAATGTGCTTGCTCCAAAATCAACCAGGAATTTATGAATGAGTTAATCCCCACACATGAGCATCAAGTAGAAAGGTTGTAACTTGGGTCTATTAAGAGTTGGACCAAAATTTCTATGACGACCTGCTCTTTTGCTTCTCTAGGGATTCTTATAGTTATCTCATCAATTCTAGTAGGGTGAAGACATCCCACAATAGCATGGGTATAGTGGCTCTCCTTAGGTGTTCAACCACATTAAAGTATTCTAGTGGCTATGCCTTTGGTATGTTGTTGGGGATCCACTAGGGCTTGAGTTACTCAATGGTAAGATTGGGTGCTTGGACTAGTCCTGGTAGAAGCTGCTTTTGCATCGGTTGCTCCAATACTAGTGGCCTTGGTTCCCCTTAGTTTTCCCCTTAATTTTGATTGGTTTCTAGTCTACTAACCTCTAGTGTTAGAATTTGTTGCCTCTGAGCCTCTTCGACCACTCTCCTTTTACCCCTTATCAGAACACCATACTATATCTATGCTCTACTATTGTTTAGAGCACTTGTTCATCCAAGTATGGCATAAACTTCTCCCTCATCCCATGTTACCAAGGTTTGCTTTTGTGATCCAATTCCTAGAATTGAGAAACTTTTTAGTAACAAGTTATGAATAGTTAACCTTGATGTTGTATCATATTACTCTAGAATATGGATTGAGGCATTGGATATGTCATCTACTAGGGTTATTTATGGCCTAGGTAGTAGGGGTTAGGATAGTAATATAGATATCCATATGGATCTATATAATTATTTTGAGCAAGGACCATGTCTCTCACTAGATTTGAGGTCTTTGGTTGCATATGGATGGGAATGTGTATAATTTACCTCCCAGGGTCTTGAAGTGGACCAAAATATCTATTGGGTTGAGGTAGGTATCTCTTATATCCATTTGGTGGAGTTTAGTATCCTTTATTGTCCTATTGGTATGGGGTCTTTGGTAGTTTTGACAACCAAATATTTGGAAATGTTGTTGGAACTTGAGGGGTATAATTTCATTATTGATGTCCCTCATAGTGTTTTATATTCATTCTATTTCCATGGATTGGGATACTAAAGAAGACTTACTAGCAATAGATAAAAAAATTTGCATAGATGTTTGACTAGAAATAGTGGTTGACTGGAAAGTGGTGGGTTGTATAGTCAGAGGAGGTTGATATGGTGGCTAAATATTAGGGAAGAGAGAAATAGGAAGTCTAGGGGCTAACCTTCAAATCTAGATGGGGTATTTATCAACTTGAATAACTATCCCATATGTTGCTGATAGTAAATTGCCTCCCTTGAGTTTTATCATCATGGTTATTTTAGAACCGATTGCGTTTAGGTAGTAGATAAAATCCATACCTAGTTTAGGCTAAATTTATTATATGACTCTATATCAGGACTTATGGAATTTGGTTTTGAATCCATCCATGTATTTCATAGGAGCTCTTTTTATGTTCAACAATTATTCTAGCAGTAATACTCCATTTGCCTCTTTTCCAAACCTATCCATAAGTAGATTTTCAAGTTGGCCCTAGTCAATGGTGGAGTCAAGGGTGAGAGAGATATACCATTGTATTACTTTTCCTTTAAAAGAGGCTATCAAATGTCTAAGAACAACATTCTATTATCCAATACTATAGAGAAGAAATAGATTGACCATGTGTTGGAGGTGCTTGATAGGATTTGTTTCATTCTTTATAGTGAAATATGGTAGGGATTTTAAAGTAGAGGTTAGGCCCTCATTCTAGGTGGCTAGTACTAGTGATGGCTACAAGGGACCTCCATCATCCCATGCTAGAAGCCTCCTTTGGTTTGGACTTTTATTAGTGGCCATATTTTTTCATTGATTTCTTTGTGTTAGAAATCTTAGATTTAAGATAAGCACATCCACATAAATATTTCAATAAAAGCAGTAATTTCATGACATAAAATAATGTTACAATATGAAATGTAAATGCAAAAATACTTATTAATCTCACAAATCACAACATAGAACCATGGGCCTCTTCAAGGGGGCAACATCCTTCAATACTTTGATTCAATTATGCAAAAATATATATTTGTTTATGCCTCATTGTCTTTTAAAGATACCTTTCATACAACCCTAACCTAACACTTGATCTTTGGATTACATGAGAAGTGCCACCTGAGCTAGAATATTCTATTGACAAAATAGTTATATTCTTTATAATAGTTATATAAAATGGTGCCTCTAGTGCCATTCCTTGTATCTTACATGCAAAGTGCCTAGACTCCTTATCTTTGTAATAGTTTGTGGCATATTATAATGACTATCAACTAACTATTTTGATTATATTCTTGAATATTTCTTATATTCTTTGTATTGTCTCACCAGATGGTTTTAGCACCATTAATTTGTGGTGATTGTAATCTCCTCTACAATATGCTCAATTTTGATCTTTGGATTTGGCTAGGAAAGGATAAAAATATATTCAATAGGTATAATATAGGATAATGTGTATCTACTTTTATGGGCTCTCTCATACACTCTCTCTATCATGATTAATGGTTAGCCTAATATCTCAAATATTTAACTATATAGGATCCCACCATACTTGTAGTTGCACTATTTGCTTTTTAGTGTACTATAAGAGTAATTTTCCAAGGCTAATTGTTTATAGATACTTCATAAGACTCAAATGGTTGATAACTTCTTAGGGATAAAGTCTTCTCCTATTTGTAGGGGGTCTACCTATATACTTGAGGGTACATGGGAGATCACCACTGTATATGAGTGTTGTCTAAGGCATAAGAACCCCTTATTTCATTAGATATTTTATGCACAATGTAGCTTACTAAAAATATATGTCCTTTATGATATTTTAAAACTCCTAGCATGGTGTTTCTAACCTAACCCACTAAAAATTAAAAAAGAATTATGATATTTCTTGTAGGGTATTTAGCATAGATATGCAAAATAAAAGAAAAATATACCTAATAGGAAAGATATGGTAAGGCAATAATTTTTGGTATTATAGCAAAACACAACCCTAAAAAGTGCTTTAATACCACTTGTTAGGAATCTTCAATTAAAATCAATCACATTCTCCATACTAATTGTAAAAATTACTACAATATAAAGAAAAAATAATAGTGTTTGAGAAATATTGAATAGAAATACAACTTCATTAATCAAAAGAATATTAAATTTCAGGCCTCTTTGAGGGGGCAACCTCCTTGGAATTAGATATCTATTACAGTTTGAGAAAAAGACTTGATACATTCCATTTCCATCCTTGTGTTAATAAATAATATTAATCTACCCTAATGCTAAATCTCAAGGGTTGGCCCACATGTAAGTGAGGGATGCAAGCTAGTAACTCCTAATAAAAGAATGGTTACATATTTATTAATAAGTGTAGTGAATTCTCACTACATGTGGAAGCAAGTACCCTCAGCAAAAATTGACTAAAAGCAAGGAATCTCAAGAACAAAATAGCTAAGATCAAAGAGGAAGAAATCTAGGTATGCCCATGATTTTGAAGTGTCCAACAATTATGATTAGATAACATTTAACTAGAAATTTGAGAAGGATCCAAGGTAAATTCAATTGCAAAGAAGCATCAACTAGACTTTAGAATGTGAAAAAGGGAAGAAAATGGGATTCTAACTAAATTTTTAAGGATTAATTATAAAAGAGTGGTAATAAAAAATTGGGCAAACTACCTTCATTACCTAGGCATAGTATCCAAAGTGATTTGATGCATTGAAGATATCAACACAAAGGTTGTCAATAAGTGACCTCAATCCTGGTAGCATTAATTGTAGGATGTCCCCATGTCTAAACTTTGAATATTTTTGGCATGGGAAAATGGTGTGAATCACAAAAATCTTCATTTCTAGAACTAGTAACCTAAAGCATAATTGGCTTTAGATCTAGAGACCTTAATATTTCCCATAATTAATATGATTAATCTTGAGCAACATTTTGAAAAATGGTATTTTGAATTTTAGGAGGGAAAAGTTCCCTAATTTTATCTATTAGTAAGCTTTTCTTCATTGTAAGCGATCATAAGTTGCTTATTCATGCCTAGTATCTGCTCTTGTATGTAATCTTTCTTTCACTTATTTTTTGTGTAATAGTCTAGCTTGAGCCTTGTATGTAAGTGAACTATGATATATATGAGAAATTATGGCTATTCAACGTTCTATCCTAGATCTTATATGTATACATTGTGTGTGAATTTATTCTAGGTGAGATCATGTTCACTTTGCATTGTTGAGGAATGATTTATGTGTTCACTAGTATAACTATTATGTAGAAGAGCCTTAGGATCTTGGTGCATTACCTCCCATTATGTAGATTTATTTTTTTATCATTTTCTTTTTGCCTCTCTCTCTATTTTTCCTTTTTTCTTATGAAATACAAACAAATTAGGCTAGTTTAGGAAGTTGAGCTTCAAGATAGAATATTAACAAGGAGTGGACCTTTAAATAAAACCCCAAAGGTTGTCCTCTAAGTAGCATTCTGTGCTCTTGGTACTTTCAAACTATTATAGTCCACATGAAGCACAAGTATTAGGTGCACTCGACCACCAAAATAGATGATCATGGCATTCAAATACAACAATATTTTTCATGACATGCTTGGTGGGATGAATCTAATTTTATTGTTTCCACAATTTTAATTAAGATTGATTCATGAATAAATACAAAGAATCCTAGCTCAAGAGTAACACCCACCATCTATGACAACATTTTCCTAGCATGCCCATGGGACGAAGCACATCAAATCATCTAGTAAACTAGAGATACTAAACTAAGACTTTGGTGAAGGTTTCAACTAATTTGCTTATTGAAGCACCACAAAATTTCACCTAGTGACTCCTTGGTTGAAGAACTCAAGGTTTTGACAAATCCATTAGTTAAGAATATCCTAAAGTACCCATCTAAACAAATATTTGACTAAGAATTTGGGGAAAATTTTAATCCATCCACTTGCCAAAGCATATTCAATATTCACCTAGTGGCTTTTCTCAAAATAGAAGGGCCCAACGCTTTATTAGCATAAGACCTGCTACAAGATCTACAACAACAAATCCTCAAGTGTTAGTACAACCTCTTAGCTTAGTTTCAAGAAGAAGAAGAGCTCAAAATTAAAATATGGACACATATTAGAACTATCCTATGAGGATATTTCAGGTCCTCTAATTCCCCCTCTTATACCTACTACTTGGGACCAAATATTTACCTTATCCCTAAAGCCATTACCCTACTACATTGATGGAACACCTACATCACATGATAAGCCTATGCATGGTACATAATATTGATAAACAAAATGGGGTCCTAATACTATTGGAAACATATTTCAAAGGAAAATCAAAGGAATGGTATATAACTCTTGCACCACATTCAATTAGAAGTTGAGATCAACTGGTTGATCAACTAGTGAATCAATTTAAGTAGTAGGCTGATGGAGTGTCTCTCCTAGAGTAGTTGATAACTATCAAAGAGAACCTATGGAGGTAATGGATGACTTCAATGCCCAATTTTATAAAACTTGATATGGAATTATGGGTGAAATATACCCTTCCCTAGGTATAACAATCATATACTATATAAAAACTTGCAATTTAGATATTGCCATGATAATTTAGTCTAAGGGAGGAAAACCCTTATCGATAACATATGGGATATTCATTAAAGATAAGAATAACCTTATTAAGATAGGAAGGCAAGCTCTTAGGCCACTCATAACCCTAATTCCAAACACCCAACCCCCTATCACCCTCCTTTTTTTGTGTGACCCACCACTTTTCAACCCACTCTAGTTGTGAACCTATAGTTCCAATTCTAACTCCTCTTACCATTATAAATCATTTAGCTTCATAATACCAATCCTTAGTTGAGTTAGACAAAATAAAAAATATACTCAAAACATGCTTGAACGAAGTGTTGGATCTAAGGAGGCAACAAAATACCTAAAGATTTCAATATTAGAATAATCTGAGACCTCCATTGTAGCAAATCACCAGGGCTATATACCTCCTCTAAATAGGTACTAATGATCCTAGTTATAGGTCAAAAAGGATGCAAACCAAGCCTAGAGCCATAATAAATAGATAGTATTTGTACCAAACCCATTGCAATAGATTCCTACTAATCATGTTAGAGACATAGCAAAGCAATTACATAGAGGAATCTATGACATGGTAATACCAATACCTATATGCTTACCCTCTAAATGAAGAACACAAGCTTATACTG
Source organism: Wollemia nobilis (assembly GCA_028583015.1). NCBI lineage: Eukaryota > Viridiplantae > Streptophyta > Pinopsida > Araucariales > Araucariaceae > Wollemia > Wollemia nobilis. The sequence goes on along the minus strand of JAQPPZ010000523.1, from coordinate 2,147,584 downwards.
AGAGGGGGGTGAATAATATAAGACCACTTTTTACTTTTCTTTCCCAATCAATATTATGCAATGTATAGATAGCAATATCAACAATAGTAATCAAAGCAATGCACAAATCACCACACATAATAGAGACACCAATTTAACATGGTTCACCCAATGTGGGCTACTCCACGAAGAAAATATTTCACTAAAATTTTCTCAATCAATCTCTTGGGAATCCTTTCCCTATTACAATGTTTATGGACCTCTGTCCAAAGGAGACACCAATCCCCTAATCAAGTTCATGGATCTCTATCCATAGGAGAACTCTTTCTCCTTAGCTCCGACTGGTGATCTTCTAGAAGAACTGCTACCCCCACTGCTCTAGCTAAATGGATCTCTATCCACTGAAGACACCTATCCTCACTACCCCGGCTAATGGATCTCTATCCACTAGAGACTATCATCCTCTATACTCTATCACCTTCAAAGCTCTATCTCAAATCTACACTAAACATAGTCCTTCGATCTAGCACAAATCTTCTCAATCTCTCTCTTGTTTGGCACAAACCTATCCTCAAATCTGCACCAAACTCTATCCTCAAATCTATACTAAACATAGTCCTTCGATCTAGCACAAATCTATCCTCAATATCTATCCTCTGATCTACACTAAACATAGTCCTTTGGTCTAGCACAAATATATCCTCAATATCTATCCTCAAGCCTTAACACAAAGCTTGACTTAATCTCAAATCAACTCTACTAGATCTTCCCCAAACCTTAACTCAAGGTTTGAACAAATCAATCAATCAACTCTACTCTCAAGTCTTCTCAAAGACTTATCTCAAATCTACCTTGTAAGCTTCCACAAAAGCTCACACTAATCTATCCACAAGTCCTCTCTAGAACTTGTCCAAATCTGCTCAATAAGTCCTCACTAGAACTTATCCAAATATGCTCTCAATATCTATTCTCAAACTGTATTGTAAGCTTCCACAAAATCTCACATAAATCTATCCACAAGTCTTCTCTAAGACTTACCTCAAATCTACTCAACAAGTCCTCACTAGAACTTGTCCAATCTCATAGAAACATAAAGAGAATTGTTAGAGACTCAATATGCTTCACATTCACCACAATGCTCAATCACTTTCAATCACTCTTTTTATCATAGAAACATATAGAGAATTGTTAGAGACTCAATATGCTTCACACTCACAAAATCTCAATCACTTTCAATCTCTCTTTTTATCATAGAAACATATAGAGAATTGTTAGAGACTCAATATGTTTCACATTCATCAACACTCAATCTCTTTCTCAACTCAATTCAGAATATAGAACAATTTGTTTCATAGAACTTGAACTATCACATCAACACATCCACTTGACTAGGCTCAACCAACTCTACTCAACCAATCACTCAATGAATTAATCCTTGCTTACAAACCCTAGTCCAAGCATATGAACACTCACTCAAATGTTTCCAACAATGCTTATCAATCAATCTCACATAACAATGATACTCATGATCTTTGAAACCCTAGTTCAAGTTCACTCAAACTTATAAAAATATTCACATAACAATGATACTCATGATCTTTGCAAACCCTAGTTCAAGTTCACTCAACTAATCACTTCAACAACAATGCTTATCAAACAAGGTTTTATCAACAACTCTTTATTCTAGAAAACCTTGAAGCATTAATTCAAAACACACTCAACAATGCTTACCAAACAATCCTTTTCACTCCAACTTTGCATTCACAACATTCAACAATCACTCACTAGGAAGATGTGCCCATACCTTTTTTTTGATGTAGAAGTGCCTTTAGAAAACCTGTCTCAATCACAATTTCCTTCTTTCCAATTTCAATGGTTAGATGACAAAATATCACTCTTAACACTTTCTCAAAATATTCCTTAGACACAAAAATAATCAAATCTCAAATATACCTTATTGCTCCTTCTTGGAATTAACATCCATCAAATCATACATGAAAAATAATTATTTGGATACACCTTATAATCTCCAACTTAAAATAATATCCAACACCACAAAACCTCAAACAATCTTCCTAAAACACCTTTATTTCCCTTTTCAAACACTAAAGCAAATAACACCAAAAATTTATTTTGCATCAACCTTATAACTCCCCTTAAAACCTTACAAGCCAAATAAAATATGCAAAAATTAAATTTTTAATAGCTCAACTAATTCCTCCAAAAATTTTGGTGCTCAACTAATGCATACCTTTGTTATCTCCCAAAAGGGTTTCGGCATGATTCGAACCACTGTCTCCCCAAGCGCCAAGCGCCTTAGCACTTTGGTGCCCACTGTATGGGCTATAGGTACCCACGTGAAGGAAGGAAGACTTCCTTCCCTTTCAACCTTCTTTTGTCATCAAATTCAACACAAAATAAAAAGTCCTCCCACGGATTCGAACCTACGTCAATCGCTGCCCTCATGTCTTGCTTCCATTGCGGTTGCCAACTATGCTACCAATGCTTGGTGACCAAGGCTCCCTCCTTGGTGGGTCAAATACTTTTGGCTCCTCTTAAGCACTTAAAAATTAAAATTAAAATCCTCTTTGCACAACATGATTCGCATAAGCTCGCATAGCATCAAAATTAATTCGAAGGCATTAGTGACTTTGGCTAAGGTGGGGTAATCCCCCTTTTATACACACATGGTTAATTTTCTCCCCACGTCATGATTAGAATTCGAATTTTAAATTTGAATTAATAACCCACCTTAGGGTTATTTAAAATTAACATAAATTAATATATAATTAATATTAAAATTAATTAATAATTAATTTAAATAACATAAAGTTAAGTAAATTAATTAATAAATTAATTTAATAAAATTATATTAATTAATTTATAATTAATTTAATCTTCCTTGTATAATATTATAAAGAATTATTATAATATTATTCACTTGGGCTTTTTCTTTGCACTTTGGACCACATCTGACTTCCTGGAACCGGGTCTTGATCAACTAAAACTAGAGAACCTAAAATTGATGCTGCCCACTGAAACTACCACTGACTAGTGTTGAAAGCTTGACATCAATGACCACTCACTCTTGACATCAATGACAACTCATCTACTCAAAATGTCCAACAATCTCCCCCTTTGTCATTGATGGCAACCCAAATTATTTTTACCAAAACTTGACCTTTTTCTGTTCTGCTCCCCCTTGACTCAATGCTCTCTCCTTAAATCAAATCTCTCCCCCTTACTCAAATATCTCCCCCTTTGACATCAATGGCAAAGGGTCACCTTTGGGGCTCGAGGCTAAGAATGAGTCTCTTAGCTTAGCCCCTCCCCCACCTCCTCTTGAGGTGGTTAATTCTGGGGTGGGAGTATTTCTACTCCCAACAAGCACTGGTCTTTACCTTTGTCCTCTTTCCTTCTCATCTGATCCTTCTGATTCCTTTGACTATTCCTGTTCATGTCCATGTTCCTGTTCCTGTTCATGTCCATATTCTTATTCTTGTTCATGTTCATATTCCTATTGTTCATGTCCATATTCCTGTTCTTGTTCTTGTTCCTGTTCATGCTTGATTTTAGGAATGTCTGCTCTACACCACTTTGTTGTATGTCCATCATTATTGCACTTATAACACTTAATGTTATTATTCCTTGGAGGTGCAAATATCTTGGGATTTCTCCTGGTGAAGCCATATCTGTTCCTATCATGAACCCTGCAATTCATTGCCTTGTGACCAAACTGATTACATGAGTAGCAATACCCATGGAAAAGTTACCTATTCTTGAAGTTCCCATATTCCTGTCTTTCATGTGTCCTACACTGTGAAGCCATGTGCCCAAATCTGTGACATGAGAAACATCATCCATTGAAATTTCCTTGCCTTGACCTCATTGGTCTCTTAGTCTCTTTTTCTTTGTACTGGTTTCTGTTCCATCTGTTTCTTCTTTGTGCATTGTTCCTTTCCTTGTTGAACTTTCTATTATCCAACTCTTCCTCAGAAGTCTCACTTTCTCTTACACTATCTTCTTCTTCAGAACTTGAGGTTGACTCCTCTTCTTGTTTCTTTTGAGCCTATTCAAAACCAAGACCTATCTTGCTTGATGTAGGCTTTTGTACCTTGATGATCTTATCCAAATTATTTGAGCTTCTTCCAAACTTATGTAGCTTATCCTTAGACTTCTCTACTTCTTCCCTTAGTAGGGCTACTTCTTGTTCTAACTTTTCACATTCTAAGACCTTTGCTTCTAACTTATCCTTGAACTTCTTTGTCTTAGCTATTGACTTGTTTAGATCCTCTATAAGCTTTCCTCTCTCTTCATCACATTCTTGAAACTGAAACTCAAGTTGGGAGTTTTGCTTTCTTACCTTATTTAAAGTTTTAAGAGCATAAATAAGCTCTCCCTCAAGATCAACTCCTCCTTTTTCTGATTCTTCCTCTATTTGTTTACCTTTGAGAACATCTTCATTCTTTTCTGACTTGTCTTCTATAGGATCACCTCCTTCTTCTTCTAGTGCCATTAGAATATTCTCTTCTGGTCCTTCAAGTGTATCTTCATATTCATCATCACTGAAACTAAAACCATTCCTTGTACAACTATCTTCAAGATGTCCAAAATTACCACATCTAAAACACTTGAGAATTATTGGTGACCTTTTCTTAACTTCTTTTTCTTCTATCATAAATAGGACTTCATATTTATCATTGTCTGAGAAACTATTATCACTATCACTTGAGTACTTACTTGCCTTGTCTGCATAGTAGCTCCTCTTTTGTCTTTGAAAGAACTTCTTTCCTTGTTTGCCTTGTCCATCCTTGCCTTTCTTTTGGTACCTATATCTTTCTGATTCCCTGTTCTTGTGATCCTATTTTTCTTCATCATTGTTATTTTTAGCTTCTTGAAAATCAGTTGCATAGTGACCATACTTTCCACAATTGAAACATCTAATAGATTTTGCATCTTTAAATCTTCTTGAATCCTTATTCCTTCTACCATAATTAGCTTCTTCATCACTGGATGACTCATTGCTTGAATCTGACTTCTTGCCCTTTGTCTTCTTAGTAGCTTTGAATGTTGCTTCCTTCCGGATATTAGGTTCCTCTTTTGTTCTTAACTCAAAAGCTGTAAGAATACCAAGTAACATATCTCTTGTCAAAGAATCACCATCTTTTGATTCTTCTATAGCAGAAATATTTTCACTAAACCTTTTTGGAAGAGATCTTAAGATCTTATCACAAACATCAGATTCTTCAATCTCAAGTCCAAGTCCTTGCATGGCATTAACAACTTCATCTACTCGAAGTAGATAAGTACTAATGTTTTCCTCATCCTTCATTCTTAATTCTTCAAATTGTCCTTTGAGATTTCGTATCTTTACCTTTTTGACACTTTTATCTCCTTCATATATGCTTTGCAACTTATCCCAAATTCCTTTTGCATCTTTACAATGCATAACTTTTATGAATTATGTTCTATGCAAACCTCTCAAAATTGCATTCATTGCTTTTGAATTGTAATGTTGTAGAAGCTTACCTTCCTTATCTGTAGGTGGATCAACTGGTGGTATGTATCCATTTTCAACTACTTCCCAAATTTCATTGCCAAGTGCCTTCAGGTGAATCTTCATTCTCATACTCCAAAATATATAATCACTTCCATAAAATACTGGTGTTGAATTATCTGAGGACCCATTCTTAGAATCCATTGTGTTCTTGAAAGCTTTTCCTTCAAGTTGTTAAACTCTTTCGAAGGAACCCACTCTGATACCAATTGAAGAACACAAGCTTATACTGAGAGGGGGGTGAATAGTATAAGACCACTTTTTACTTTTCTTTCCCAATCAATATTATGCAATGTATAGATAGCAATATCAATAATAGTAATCAAAGCAATGCATAAATCACCACACATAATAGAGACACCAATTTAATGTGGTTCACCCAATGTGGGCTACTCCATGGAGAAAATATTTCACTAAAATTTTCTCAATCAATCTCTTGGGAATCCTTTCCCTATTACAATGTTTATGGACCTCTGTCCAAAGGAGACACCAATACCCTAATCAAGTTCATGGATCTCTATCCATAGGAGAACTCTTTCTCCTTAGCTCTGACTGGTGATCTTCTAGAAGAACTGCTACCCCCATTACTCTAGCTAAATGGATCTCTATCCACTGAAGACACCTATCCTCACTACCCTGGCTAATGGATCTCTATCCACTAGAGACTATCATCCTCTATACTCTATCACCTTCAAAGCTCTATCTCAAATCTACACTAAACATAGTCCTTCGATCTAGCACAAATCTGCTCAATATCTATCTCTGGTCTGGCATAAACCTATCCTCAAATCTGCACCAAACTCTATCCTCAAATCTGTACTAAACATAGTCCTTCGGTCTAGCACAAATTTATCCTCAATATCTATCCTCTGATCTGCACTAAACATAGTCCTTCGGTCTAGCACAAATCTATCCTCAATATCTATCCTCAAGCCTTAACACAAAGCTTGACTTAATCTCAAATCAACTCTGCTAGATCTTCCCCAAACCTTAACTCAAGGTTTGAACAAATCAATCAATCAACTCTGCTCTCAAGTCTTCTCAAAGACTTATCTCAAATCTACCTTGTAAGCTTCCACAAAATCTCACACTAATCTATCTACAAGTCCTCTCTAGAACTTGTCCAAATCTGCTCAATAAGTCCTCACTAGAACTTATCCAAATCTGCTCTCAATATCTATTCTCAAATTGTATTGTAAGCTTCCACAAAATCTCACACAAATCTGTCCACAAGTCTTCTCTAAGACTTACCTCAAATCTACTCAACAAGTCCTCACTAGAACTTGTCCAATCTCATAGAAACATAAAGAGAATTGTTAGAGACTCAATATGCTTCACATTCACCACAATGCTCAATCACTTTCAATCACTCTTTTTATCACAGAAACATATAGAGAATTGTTAGAGACTCAATATGCTTCACACTCACAAAATCTCAATCACTTTCAATCTCTCTTTTATCATATAAACATATAGATAATTGTTAGAGACTCAATATGTTTCACATTCATCAACACTCAATCTCTTTCTCAAATCAATTTAGAATATAGAACAATTTGTTTCATAGAACTTGAACTATCACATCAACACATCCACTTGACTAGGCTCAACCAACTCTACTCAACCAATCACTCAATGAATTAATCCTTGCTCACAAACCCTAGTCCAAGCATATGAACACTCACTCAAATGTTTCCAACAATGCTTATCAATCAATCTCACATAACAATGATACTCATGATCTTTGCAAACCCTAGTTCAAGTTCTTCACTCAATTACTTACTTCAACAACAATGCTTATCAAAAAATCTTCACATAACAATGATACTCATGATATTTGCAAACCCTAGTTCAAGTTCACTCAACTAATCACTTCAACAACAATGCTTATCAAACAAGGTTTTATCAACAACTCTTTATTCTAGAAAACCTTGAAGCATTAATTCAAAACACACTCAACAATGCTTACCAAACAATCCTTTTCACTCCAACTTTGCATTCACAACATTCAACAATCACTCACTAGGAAGATGTGCCCATACCTTTTTGTTTGATGTAGAAGTGCCCTTAGAAAACCTGTCTCAATCACAATTTTCTTCTTTCCAATTTCAATGGTTAGATGACAAAATATCACTCTTAACACTTTCTCAAAATATTCCTTAGACACAAAAATAATCAAAGCTCAAATATACCTTATTGCTCCTTCTTGGAATTAACATCCATCAAATCATACATGAAAAATAATTATTTGGATACACCTTATAATCTCCAACTTAAAATAATATCCAACACCACAAAACCTCAAACAATCTTCCTAAAACACCTTTATTTCCCTTTTCAAACACTAAAGCAAATAACACCAAAAATTTATTTTGCATCAACCTTATAACTCCCCTAAAACCTTACAAGCCAAATAAAATATGCAAAAATTAATTTTTTAATACCTCAACTAATTCCTCCAAAAATTTTGGTGCTCAACTAATGCATACCTTTGTTATCTCCCCAAAAGGGTTTCGGCGTGATTCGAACCGCCGTCTCCCCAAGCGCCAAGCGCCTTAGCGCTTTGGTGCCCACCACGTGGGCTATAGGCACCCACGTGAAGGAAGGAAGACTTCCTTCCCTTTCAACCTTCTTTCATCGTCGAATTCAACACAAAATAAAAAGTCCTCCCACAGATTCGAACCTACGCCAATCGCTGCCCTCACGTCTTGCTTCCACTGCGGTTGCCAACTGCGCTACCAGCGCTTGGTGACCAAGGCTCCCTCCTTGGTGGGTCAAATACTTTTGGCTCCTCTTAAGCACTTAAAAATTAAAATTAAAATCCTCTTTGCACAACACGATTCACATAAGCTCGCATAGCATCAAAATTAATTTGAAGGCATTGGTAACTTTGGCTAAGGTGGGGTAATCCCCCTTTTATACACACATGGTTAATTTGCTCCCCACGTTGCTAGAATTCGAATTCAAAATTCGAATTAATAACCCACCTTAGGGTTATTTAAAATTAACATAAATTAATATATAATTAATATTAAAATTAATTAATAATTAATTTAAATAACATAAAGTTAAGTAAATTAATTTAATAAAATTATATTAATTAATTTATAATTAATTTAATCTTCCTTGTATAATATTATAAAGAATTATTATAATATTATTCACTTGGGCTTTTTCTTTGCACTTTGGACCACATCTGACTTCCTAGAACCGGGTCTTGATCAACTAAAACTGGAGAACCTAAAACTGATGTTGCCCACTAAAACTACCACTGACTGGTGCTGAAAGCTTGACATCAATGACCACTCACTCTTGACATCAATGACAACTCACTCTTGACATCAATGACCACTCGTTCTTGACATCAATGACAACTCATCTACTCAAAATATCCAACACTAAATATCTATTCAAGAGGAAACTTTTAGCAACCCATAATAGTACCAAATGAGGTGGTGCCCATCTAAGCATATATTCCTCATTTAGGGATGGAAATGTAAGCACAAAACCAACCTTCCCTTACCCCATACCTCCATAATTTAAAATTTTCTCCTCTATAGTAGATCCTAGTCATGTGGATGAAGAGGAAGAATATGTTGTATCTAACATAGTGATTTATTTAGGACCCAAAAATCCATAAGTCCAATTGAACTATATGATGTAGGCTAAAATGAGGTCAATTAGAGAGCACAAGGAGAGCAATCAAACAACCTTAAGTATTCAAAGTTTACTGATAAATCTGAAAGGAGATGTTCCCACTATAGCCTCACCAAACCAGAATGCACCAAAATTTTTGGTAACAACTAAGTAAAACATCCAAAAGTTCTAAAGTGGTGCATGCTCCTATTAGAACCTATAAAAATTTCTTAATCAACTATAAGCAATCCTAGATATTAGTCATTGTTGAGTGTCTCTTAGAAGACCAATCCCCTGGGCCATTTAGCATGGTTTATAATTTGGAGAAATTCATGATGGTTGTGCCTATATGGGATATATTTCCCATTTCTAAGAAGGAAACCCTAAAGGAACCCCTAGAAGAAAGGAAAGAGCTAAAATAGAAGAAGGTACCAACAATATTGTAAGTTTTTGGTCTTGTTGAGCAAAGTGCAGCAACAGGATTGTCATTGTTGTCAACACAATCAGCTAGATCATTTGATTCAGTGCACAGGAAGTTCAGATGCTTAGAAGCTATTCAGATGTAGCAAATAGGAAGTTTAGAGATCTCTCAGAATATGTACAGTGTTTTTTCCAAAAAGACCTAAGTGGCCCACATGCAGAAATTCAAAGAAAAAGACAAGGAAAGTGTCGCGATATCACGACATATTCAGAAAACAGGAAAACTATCGCGATTTCGTGACATATTGGAGGAGAGAGAAAGTGCAAAGAAAAATGTCATGATTTCACGACATATTGGAGGAGAGAGAAAGTGCAAGGAAAAACTGTCACGATTTCGTGACATTCTAGAGGAGAGAGAAAGTGCAAAGAAAAATGTCACGATTTCGCGACATGTTGGAAGAGAAGAAGGCAAGTTGAAAAATTGTCATGATTTCGTGACATGTTCGAAGTAGAGGCGCAAGCAAGGAAAACTGTCATGATTTCACGACATGTTGGAAGAGAAGAAGGCAAGTTGAAAAACTGTCGTGATTTCATGACATGTTCGAAGCAGAGGCCCAAGCAGGAAAACTGTCACGATTTCGCGACATGTTGGAAGAGAAGAAGGCAAGTTGAAAAACTGTCGCGATTTCGTGACATGTTCAAAGCAAAGGTGCAAGCAGGTTAAACTATCACGATTTCATGACATGTTGGAAGAGAAGAAGGCAAGTTGAAAAATTGTCACGATTTCGCGACATGTTCGAAGCAGAAGCACAAGCAGGAATAACTGTCGCGATTTCGTGACAAGTCAAAAGATAAAATGAAAGTAGGATAAAAGTGTCACGATTTCACGATATGCAGTAGATGAAAGAGTTCAAAGTAAGAACTGTCACGATTTCATGACATGCAGCAGAGGAAAGAGTTTGAAGTGAGAAACTGTCACGATTTCGCGACATGCTACAAAGGAAAGAATTCGAAGTGAGAACTGTCACGATTTCGCAACATGCTGCAGACAAAAGTGTTCAGAGTATGAAATGTCATGATTTCACGACAGGTTGAAGAGAAAGCGTACGGATGCAAAAAGTGTCGATATTTCACGACAAGCAAAAAATAAAGCATATGGATGTAGAAAGTGTCACGATTTTGTGACAGATTGAAATGGCAGCGTACGGTTGCAGAAAGTGTCACGATTTCGCGATAGAAACAAAAAGCAGGTCTTCAACAGGAGAAGTGTCATGATTTCATGACAAAAGCTAAGATGTGAAGTACGAAAGTAGAAGTGTCATGATTTCATGACAAAAGCAGAAAGGAGGTCGATGAAGGGAGAAGTGTCGCAATATCGAGACAAAAGCAAAATTGATGCTGACGAAGGCAGAAGTGTCACGATATCGCAACAAGAGCTTAGTTGAAGTCGAAAAAGTTAGAAGTGTCATGATATTGCGACAAAAGCCAAAAGAAAGTGTACAGAGGAAAAAGTGTCACAATATCGTGACATGTTGTGTTTTCACGGCAAAATCTATAGAAGAGTTACAGAGGCAGTTGAAGCCGACAAAGATCGATGTTAGTCGATGAAAATTAGGGTTTGTAGCCAACGAAGATTAGGGTTTGTAGCCAGCTAAGATTAGGGTTACAGTCGACTAAGATTAGATTTTTGATCATGAAAATTTTGTTATAAAAGGAGGGCTATTTGGAGATTTGAGTTGTATCAAATTTTTGTGAATTAAGCCCATAGTGCGTAGAGAGCGAGTTGTGTCGAATCGAGCTAAGTGCGAAGTAAGAGCGCACAAAGAGCAAAAAAGTGCAAAGGGGTAGAAGCGATCATTTGATTATATCAAAGCAGAGTGTGCGAGGCATTTACACAGAAGCAGACTATTCTGAAATAGATTGTGCAAAATGATTGCACAGAAGAAGCAGAGTGCACAGAAATAGCAGACTGTGTGCGAAAAGGGTGAAGGTATTTTTTATAAATTTCATAGATTCACTTGAAGTCCAAGTTGCAGCTTGGCATCAGGGGTTGGTGCTCCTTCCAGAGAGGTGCTCGGTAAATTAGGGGTTGTTGCTCCTTTCTGTTGGTACAAAAAAATTGAGGGGTTGGTGCTCCTTCCAGTTGGTGTTGGTAAATAGATTGTAAAGTTGTTGCTTTGCAAAGGTTGGATTTGGATGGTAGTCCAAGCAGTCATTTTTGAGGAGTAGCCACATTGGTGAACCTCGTTAAATCTTGTGTTGTGTGATGCTTGTTGAGTGAATTTTTTGTCCCATTACAAAATGAACACGCAACTGGAGTCTCAAACCAGAAGACTCTTTCTTGCAAAGAAATATGTTATTATTATTATTTTATTTCTCCAAGCTTCTTGTGAACAGATCTCTATATGCATAAAACCAATTTTGACTTAATGCAAATAAATGAAAGTATCCCAGAATATCTCAGATCCTGCAAGTAACTGTTAACAAGGGGCCTTTGTTGATTCACAAGCAAACTTTGTAACCCTAATTTGTTAAAATAACCAATCATGTAACAAAAGAAAGAAAAAATCCTTTTATGTTCTGACATTAATGAAATTAACATGCGGTTTATTTTAGTGTTAATTGGTTCATTTTATCTTTTGTTTAATTGTTCTGCTATTTTAACGTTAGCTTCTAAATGAGATTAAAAATATATCAAAAACTAAATCAGAAATGTTCTTATGCGAATCAGCTGGAAAACCAAAGAAGGACGTTAATCTGGTTAGCAATCTCCTCCCTGCAAAACCCCAAGTTATGAGATGAAGCTCTAAAACAACTTGACCTAACAGACCTGTAATAAACACAGTCAAATCAAATCAGATGCTAGACTCTAAGGAAATAAATAATTTGCATTACTTTATCATTCACCTATCGCAACCCACATTACGGTGTAAACGAATAGATACAAAACAAAATAATGCAAAGGAAAGATATACAGAAAAAATAGTAGTCTTAGCCTTCAATCTCCTTTTGGTTTCACACACAAAAGTTACTCCTGCCAAATAACTCCTTTTATTCAATAAAATAATACTTTCTATTTACAATTTCCAGCCCCGTATCTATCTACATTTTTGCTATTTAAACTTTCTGTTGCTGCTCTCGGCTGCTCTGTGACGCTTCGTTTCAGTTCCCAGGACGCTTCGTTTCAGTTTCCCGCCTTTTGGTGTTTTTAACCCTTCGCTTGAATCTGCAACGCTTGATCTTCTCTGCGGCCAGTGAACCGTCGATCTGAAGCGTTACTCTGATCCTCATGCCTTTCTGCCACGTGTTCAGCGCTCTCTGCATGTTCAGTAACGGTCCCATGAAAATCGTGACTAAAAATAACCCGCGGCCTTGCTCCTTCGCTTTCACAGCGAAAACGCGACATGTCGCAAAATCGCGACATGTCGCGATATCGCGACGCCTTTGTTCTCCGTACGCTCCGGCCGAAACCTATCATGAAATCATGACCATTTTCTCCTTCGGGCCCTCTCGCCGCAATCTATCATGATTTCACGACGCATTTTGATCTTCGTACGCTTCGGCCGCAACATGTCACGATTTCGCGACCATTTTCTCTTTGAATTTAAACGATTTGTATCTTTTGGGCATGGTCTTCATTTTTGTCATGATTTCATGACGTCTTCTTTTGATTTAAAGATTTATTCTTGGTTCATTTTCATTTGGACGCTTCTTTTGTACACTTTGCCGAAACCTGTCGCGATTTCGCTACCGTTTCTCTGTTTTGGGCATGGTCTTCATTTTCTATCACGATTTCGCGACGTCTTCTCTGTTCCGTACACTTTGCCGAAACCTGTCGCGATTTCGCTACCGTTTCTATGCTTCGGGCGTGGTCTTCATTTTCTGTCGCGATTTTGCGACGTCTTCTGATTTCGCTACCGTTTTGATACTTAAGCTTTTTTATCCACTTGCATCGCGAAAACGCGACACGTCACGATTTCGTGACGCCTTTCGAGCTATGCACCTTTGTCTCAGTTTTGTCACGATTTCGTGACCATTTTCTACCTTGTGCCTCCTGCCCGCTTTCAAGCCACGAAAATCAAACACGTCATGATTTCGCGACGTTTTCGCCCACCTGCTGCCATTGACCACGTTGACCACGATTTTGTGACACGTCGTGATTTCGCTATCGTTTTTCATTCTGCCTTTCTCTCTCCTGGCCGCGACGGAGCAACATGTCACGATTTCGCTACAATTTTTCATTCTCAGCAGCGACGGAGCGACATGTCGCGATATCGTGACACTTTTCACGACGGAGCGACATGTCGCGATATCGCGACACCCTTTTGGTGGAGGGGCGACATGTCGCGATATCGCGACACTTTTCTATTTGCGCGACGAGCGACATGTCGCGATTTCGTGACACTTTCTACACTTGTGCATTTTGCCCCTTTTCTTCATTTTTAGCATCTGGGTCACTGAGATTTTCTCTGAAAACCTGCAAAAAGGTGGGTCCCCAATTTTGGGGTGTGTTGTGGATTAGCCACAACAAATGGCGACTCTGCTGTCAAATGCTCCAGAGCATTTTTGTGAGAACCCAACCTGAAATATACGAGCTTAGATACAGGCGTTAGCACATAAAAGATAAACAAATACCGACAGATCAGAAGTACATGAAACATCAGAATCATTAGTATTAGCTCGGTGTGTGCTATTTGTTTTCATTCCATATCGCTTGGACTTGATCAACATTCCATTGTCTGTTTTACATGCATGCATGTGTGAGATTGTAAATGATTTGTGTAACCTAATGAATATGCTTAGAGATTTTGCTTTTACAAATGCATAGACCTTCTAATATCATACACAAATATTCAAGATTATCAAACCCTCTTAGGATCAACCATGTGTATAATGAATTGTTTTATTAGATCCCAAAGTTGGTTATGAGTCACTACTATCTTGAACCCATGTGTAAGTGAAAGTGAAATCAGAGCTTTGGGAAATCAGACTCCCAACTTAATCGAGATGAGAGTTTAACCCTATTCTTACTACTCTGATTTGGAATTCATTACCTCACTTTGAGCAAAATGATTTAACCAATTAAGGAAGAAATGGTCATGCTAGTCTAACCCTTTGAACAGTAAGTGGTCTCGTTTTTTAGACAAGACATGTTGTCATGCATGGGCATACCTAACCCCATAATCCATGACTTAACTTCATTTCTTTGGACCTTGGGGATGACTACCCATCCTTTGCAGAGGACAAGTAGTACGATCCTTCCAATCCAATATAAATATGAGATGGGAAACATTAATTTTACTTCTTGGATCTTGGGGATGACTACCCATCCTTGCTAGGGACATGTAGTACGATCCTTCCAATCCAAGTCTTAGATGAAAATGGAGAATATTAATTTTATTACTTGAACCTTGGGGATGACTACCCATCCTTTGCAGAGGACAAGTAGTACGATCCTTCCAATCCAAGTTTTATCATGAAATGAGACATAGGAGCTTTGGGGAATCAGATTCTCAACCTAGGCGAGATGAGAATTATGCCCTATCCTTACTACTCCATGTAGGTCAAATCAAAGCTTTGGGGAGTTGGATCCTCAACCTAAGTTCGATGAGGACTTAACCCTATCCTTACTACTCTGATTTTAGGCTTTAAGCTTAATGGAAGTGGTAAAAACCACTGTTTTAAGGATCATGTTGCATAATAGGATAGACATGAAATATTCCTTTCGCTTGACCCTTTTCTTCCAAGCAAGGTTTTGATCATTTTGCCCAAGATCTTTTTTAATGTGTACAAAATGTGCTTGGTTCTAGATATCTCGGGGCTCAGTTTCCAACCTTAGGATTTTTCTTTATTTATGTTATAGTATAACCCTAAGAGGATTTGACACACTTTAATGATTTGTATCTGAAATGCATATGCAACTAAGATGGCATGTATATGCAAAGTGAGATGTACTATGAATGCATTGCCCTTTGAATTGCAGATGAAGTATTGCCATAATTTGTAAAACTGACTACTTCATGCATCACAAGCCTCAAACGATATTAATTAACTGTTTGTATTACATGTGGAGCTTTTACAACATAATTCCAATGCTTCATATTCTCCCAATCTTAGGCATGTGTTTAACATTTCAAACTTTTATTCCTTTTTTTTTTTTATATATAAGACAATGAAAAATGTCAAATAAACACACCACCTAAATGTCCAACCTGCACACACAAAAGAACAAAGCACAACATTAATACAAAAACCTGAACATGTCAAAAACACACAACTTAAATATCAAATCTGCACACACAAAAGAAACAAAGCATGGCCTAATTACATATAATACAAAACCCAACTGCTTCAAGCCTGGAAGTAGTGTTTCAAGTGCAACCCATTGACAGGTAATGCCAAATCCTTTCCATCCAAGGTTCTTAGTCTAAAACTGTTTTCCCCTAGGACTTCGAAACTTGGTACGGACCCAACCATAAGTAGTCAAACTTATCATGATCCCCTTTCTTCTCATGTCTTTTGTCCCATAACAGCACTAGATCCGATATTTTAAAGGCCTTGGCTCTAGACTTTTTGTCAAACCATCTCTTTACTACATCCTGGTGTTTACTAAAATGAAGCATAGCCTCATCCCTTTTTTCATCCAGATGCATTAATTGTGTTAGTCTAGACTCAAGTTTATCATCAGTTCCGAAATAATCTTTCATGAAATGCAGCGTTTGTAACCTGAGATTTGTAGGAAAAATGGGATCTTGTCCATAAACCAGATGGTAAGGAGATGTTCCTATTGCTTCTTTGACTCTGATTCTGTCAGCCCAAAGAGCCAACTTAAGCTTGTTATGCCAATCCCTCGGATTTCTTTCCAACAATTTTTTTATGACATTTAACAAATTCTTGTTAGATGATTCGGCCAATCCATTACCTTGCGGATAATAATTGGAAGAGAATTTTAAACTCACACTACTGTCAAATGCCCAATTAGCAAATTCCAAAGAAGAAAAATCTGAACCATTATCACTTACAATTGAGTTAGGCATCCCAAACCGAGTGACAATATTATCCTCTAGGAATTTAATAACAACCTCCGACGTAGCATTCTTTGTGGGGATAGCTTCAGTCCACCTTGTGCAATAATCCGTAGCCGTCAGAATGTATTTGTGGGAATCGGATGAATTGGGACTGATAATCCCAACAAAATCCAGGCCCCATTGCGCAAAAGGTCTAGACTCAATTACGGATTGTAAAGGCATGGCAGCACCCCTGTCTCTATTGGCTGTAGTTTGACATATATGACATGACCTCACATGAGTATGGGCATCTTTGAATAGTCGAGGCCAATAATAACCGGCTCTGAGGATTTGATGGGCCGTGGCATTGGCGGACCCATGTCCTGTTCCATGTTTACCATGAAATTCCTCGAGAATCTGCACTGCCTCTTTTTGGTCAACACAACGAAGGTAAATACCTTCATGGTTTTTTCTGTATAACGTGCCGGATCTAATTAGGAAATTAGCAGACTTCAAGCGCAAGGCTCTTCGTTGAGTAGAATTCAAGTGCGGTGGACATTTACCATTTAGTAGAAAATACACCACATCTGTATACCACTCATCTTTGGTTATATTCGCGACTTCATAATGTTGACATGAAATTGTGAGATCCTTTTCTGCTATTGCCTTCACCAACCCTTGTCCCCGCACTATCTTCATCGACTGAATCTCAAGATCAAACTCCTGCAAAGTTGAAACCCACTTACCACGTCTTTCACCTAATTCATTCTGTATGAACATGGCTTTGACTGCAGGATCCGGGACGATAGCAAAGACCCTACTGTGGACTATGTAATGCCTGAATTTTTTCACAGTCTTAACCGGAGCATACATTTGCTTGTCCAAGATGGAGTATCTCAGTTTCGCATCTTTGAGAGGACTACTCAAGAAGGCAATAGGATTTTCAATGTTGCCTTCACTCTTCTGAGTTAGAACACTCGCAAAGGAGTGATCTGAAGCAAATGTGTAGATATAGAAAGGCTTCGTATAATCGGGACTCACTAAAATCGGGGCTTTAGAAATCGCGTCCTTGATGTTTTTAAAAGCATCTCTATTTTCATCTGTCCACTTGATCTGGACCTCTTTCTTTAACATGTCGTTCAAAGGCTTTGCTATTTCTGCAAAATCTGCAATAAACTTTCTGACGAAATTGATCTTCCCAAAAAATGATCTCAACCCCTTCTTGCTGTTGGGACAAGGAATCTGCTGTATGGCCTCTATTCTCTCAGGGTCAATGGAAATTCCATCCTTAGATATTATATGTCCCAATAACTTCCCTTCTGTCACCCCGAAAATGCACTTCTTTGGGTTGAGAGAAATGCCATGTTCCCTGCATCTTTGAAAGACTTTCTTAAGATCCCTGACGTGGTTTTCCCTGTTCTTAGAAAAGACAGGAATGTCATCTACATAGACGATGATGCACTTACCTATGAGTCCCTTAAAAGCAAAGTCCATAGCTCGTTGGAAGGTGGCACCTGCGTTCAATAGTCCGAAAGGCATTCTCCTGTATGCAAAGGTGCCCCACTTTGTGGTGAAAGCAGTTTTCATCCTATCACTAGGATGGATAAGGACCTGATTATATCCCGAATAACCATCCAGGAATGACATCATCTCCGACCCATTTACCTTTTGGAGTATTTCATCAATGGTGGGCAACGGGTAGTTGTCCTTTTGTGAGGCTTTATTAAGATTTCTAAAATCGATACATAACCTTATTTCTCCACTCTTTTTCCTCACGGGGACCAGGTTAGCAACCCATGTGGAATGCCTAACAGGAAATATGATCTTAGCTTCTAACAGTCGCTTCACCTCTTTCTCTATCAAGGGTTCTAATAATGGATTGACTCGCCTTTGTCTTTGCCTGAAGGGTTTGGAATCTGGCTTCAACGGAATCGTGTGCATTATGACATTCTGATCATAGGTTTTCAACTCCTTATAACTCCAAGCTATGCAGTCTATGTATTCCTTTAATGCATTGACTATGGAATCCTTCTCCTGCTTGGTACATGCTTTTGCTATAAATACTTCTCGAGGGTTTTCTGCACTTCCAATGTTAACCAAATCACAGGCTTCTCTGGGAGGTGGAACCTTTTTACCCTCTCTTGGTTGGTATCCGATATCGAAAGTTTTTTCTAATGAAGCCATCTCATCTGGCATCTTATTGCATTTTCCAATAGCTTTTTCTTCCAAATCTTCCTCCTCTAAATCCCTCTCATCTTCATCTATAACCTGCTTTTCAAATATACCAGAATTAGTGACAAAATGGAATATGTGCCTGTCACTATCAAACACTTGGAAATTCGTGACATTATCTGGTATCGAGGGACAAGGGACCAGTTCTATGGAGAATTTCTTGCATTTCTTATGATCCACTGGTTTCAACATACTCGCGGCTACGGCTAGAGAGTCTGCCAGACGATTGCCTTTTCTAGAGATCAGAGAGATGTTAAAAGCATCAAACTCGTCTATTAAATCTCTGACCCTGGTTCGGTAAAGTCTGAGCCGCTTATCTTTACACACATATTGTCCCTTCACTTGTTTTACCACCAGTTTCGAATCACCAAGGACCTTGATACACTTAACTTTCTTTCGAAGGGCCAATTGAAGTCCGAGAATCAAGGCCTCATATTCTGCCATATTGTTGGTGGCAGGGAACTGCAGTCTGTATGCAACGAACATAGGCTCCTTATCCGCACATGACAATTCAACACCGGCTCCTGCTCCTTGTTTGGACCTGGATCCATCAAATCTTAAAGTCCAAATGTCCTGATGTCCTTCAGAAACGTTGCACCCAATATTTTCATTTTGGGAACTTTCGGGTGTTTCTATGTCCAAACAATATGCTCCCAGCTCTGCCTCAATGTATTGGATCTCATTCGGTTTGTTGTACTCCGTGATCATCTCCTTGAGCCTAGGCTCACTATCAATCCGAATTTGGTTGGCCACTCCCCTCCACGGCAACCACATATGTGAAGAATCTGTCACAATGTAACCATTCAGGTTTTTACTCCAATCTCTTCCCAAAACCATGCCATATTTGATAGGAATGTCGAGCACCAATATGTCTATGTGATGTTGAACCCTGGGTTCTGAATTGACCTGAATGAGAACATCCCCCACTTCTCCCACTGCCTCCATGGTTGATCTATCCAGCTGCACCACCCTGCTTCTAGAAGGTTTTGGTGTAAGTCCCAATTTTCTACAGATTTCTAGGGGCATGATGGTAGCCGAGGCCCCTGAATCTATTAAACAATTGTGCAGGTTTTTACCTGCAATTCTAATGGTTATCAGAAAAGGAGGTATATCTCGTTTTTCCTTTTGTAAAACCAATCGGGACTCAGCACTTTTAGCTTCATGAACTTGGGCAGATGGATCTAAGCTTTTTGGTGGACTTACCTCCTGGCCTAATAATCGGGACATATCATACATTGAGACATTGGCCTTAGTTTTCTTCATGTCTTCCACCAAGTCATAAGTGGGTTTTTCTGGATTTGACATATTTTGCACCATCTTAGACTTTTCCACTTTGGATGGAGGAGGGGGATTGACATCTCCTTTGAAATCAGGAGGGAGTAATTGGTTGCTTGGAGGAGTAGAGGAAGTTTTGGGCTCCTTAGAACTCCTAGTGTAATACTTGTGATTTCCTTTCCCAAAACGTTTGTTGGCATGAACTTCCAATGTTTCTTCATCTTCGTTTCCAAAAAATTCCACATCCTCCTCTTCTTCACTTTCTTGGGAATGTATAACCTCAGTCAATATAGACTCATGCTTCCCGTGGCCACAGTGCATACAATCGTTATCACAAGGTCCCGATTCTCCAAAATCTTCCGAGACATCTGCCTGATTGGCTACGGGATTGGGTACTCGCCCATTATTCGGCTGCGTGTTGTACGTTCCTTTTCCTCTATGGTTATGAGGCCGGTTATGACCCATGGCTTGGTCCACTTTTTTATTGACATTTCCCACCGTAACCAAAACTTTGGCCAAGGTTTCCTTCATGTTTTCTATGGCAGATTCGGACCCCTGTGGTTGAGGCACTGTAATTCCGGGTCCAGTTGTGTTTGCTGCATTAGCCACCTCTGGAATAGGTACAATGGCTTGGGTCTGGGCAGGTGGATTCCATCCTGGATTCACACTTTGAATGGGAGTGATTGTTGGATAGGTCGTTGGGCTTGGCGTGCTAATCGGAGCAAACCCCGGCAAGGTCAACAAATTACTGCCCATGCCGAACCCAGGCAAACCCATCGAGCTATTTTGAATTAATCCCTGCGTTTGCACGGAGGCATTCGGATAACTTGGAAATGGCGCCACTTGGGTGGGTGTTTGGAAATTGTTCATCATAGGAACTTGTGGTGTCATCAACTGGTTCATCATGGCAAATTGACTGTATGGGCCATATTGTCCCATCCCAGTCAACTGAGACAATCCTGCTCCTGGCAAGTTCATCTGTTGCTCGAGAGTCATTGTCTCTGCATAGGCCAAAGGAAGCGTCGTAACCTGAGGATTCCTTCTAGTCAACAAAGACGTTAAAGGATCTAAGGCTCCGAAATATAATTGCAAAGCGACCGCAGGATCTACCGCAAAGTGACGAGTCGATTCGTGTATAGTTTTTGGAACCTCTGGTTGAATGTTCGTATGGGTTCATTGGGTAATCTTTTGCATGATACGAACAAATTGTAGATTATGGAGGGATCCAATAACATTCTAAATTGGCTTATGAATGCGGTTTCTAATTGGGCCCATGAAGTGATGGACCTTGCTGGCAGATTTCGATACCATTCATTGGCCGTGGGGTCTAGACTAGCAGGGAAAACTCGGCAAGCAACATCCTCGTGAGTAACCCCTTGCCTAAACATGTAATCTTTGTAGATTTGGACATGATCTTCTGCTGTTGTGGGACCATCGTGAATGAATTTGGGTAATCCCCTTTCAATGTTTCTAGGCAAGTCATGGACTACCCCCGGAATATCTAAGGGGGAACTTTGAGCACCATACCAAAGGGCAGGTGGCTGTTGTTGTTGTTGTTGTTGTTGGGCCATGTTGTTCGAAGGTGTTAACCCTGTGGGAACAATGGAAATGCTTGGAACTGTGGAGACAGATACAACTGGTGTTACTGTCGCACTTGAAATTAAGGGCTCAGGCCCGCTAGATGTACTTGAGTCTAAAGAAATCCCTAACTCAAGTATACTGGGTGGTATTTCTATCTCTAATGTTTTGTTTTTTGGCCTCCTAGCAGTGGGAGAAAGGCTTTGGAAGATAGTTTCCCCTGTGGTTTTGGACCTAGTAGCAATGTACTCAGGTTGGGCCAGCTTGGAAACTCTAGAACTCAAAAGACTTCTCTCAACTTACTTGCAAAATACAGTATCTAAATGTTATACCTGCAAGCACAATAAGTGGAAACAAAACTACCCACGTTAATTGTTAGAACAAATCAAAAATCACAAAGCAATAAAGAAGGCCCTCCTTCTAGCGCCAAAATGTTGAGTGAATTTTTTGTCCCATTACAAAATGAACACGCAACTGGAGTCTCAAACCAGAAGACTCTTTCTTGCAAAGAAATATGTTATTATTATTTTTTATTTCTCCAAGCTTCTTGTGAACAGATCTCTATATGCATAAAACCAATTTCGACTTAATGCAAATAAATGAATGTATCCCAGAATAGCTCAGATCCTGCAAGTAACTGTTAACAAGGGGCCTTTGTTGATTCACAGCAAACTTTGTAACCCTAATTTGTTAAAATAACCAATCATGTAACAAAAGAAAGAAAAAATCCTTTTATGTTCTGACATTAATGAAATTAACATGCGGTTTATTTTAGTGTTAATTGGTTCATTTTATCTTTTGTTTAATTGTTCTGCTATTTTAACGTTAGCTTTTAAATGAGATTAAAAATATATCAGAAACCAAACAGAAATGTTCTTATACGAATCAGTTGGAAAACCAAAGAAGGACGTTAATCTGGTTAGCAATCTCCTCCCCGCAAAACCCCAAGTTATGAGATGAAGCTCTAAAACAACCTCGACCTAACGGATATCTGTAATAAACACAGTCAAATCAAATCAGATGCTAGACTCTAAGGAAATAAATAATTTGCATTGTTTTATCATTCACCTATCGCAACCCACATTACGGTGTAAACGAATAGATACAAAACAAAATAATGCAAAGGAAAGATATACAGAAAAAATAGTAGTCTTAGCCTTCAATCTCCTTTTGGTTTCACACACAAAAGTTACTCCTGCCAAATAACTCCTTTTATTCAATAAAGTAATACTTTCTGTTTACAATTTCTAGCCCCTGTATCTATCTACATTTCTGCTATTTAAACTTTCTGTTGCTGCTCTCGGCTGCTCTGTGACGCTTCGTTTCAGTTCCCAGGACGCTTCGTTTCAGTTTCCCGCCTTTTGGTGTTTTTAACCCTTCGCTTGAATCTGCAACGCTTGATCTTCTCTACGGCCAGTAACCGTCGATCTGAAGCGTTACTCTGATCCTCATGCCTTTCTGCCACGTGTTCGCGTCTCTCGCATGTTCAGTAATGGTCCCATGAAAATCGTGACTAAAAATAACCCGCGGCCTTGCTCCTTCGCTTTCACAGCGAAAACGCGACATGTCGCGATATCGCGACGCCTTTGTTCTCCGTACGCTCCGGCCGAAACCTGTCGCGAAATCGTGACCATTTTCTCCTTCGGGCCCTCTCGCCGCAATCTGTCGTGATTTCGCGACGCATTTTGATCTCCGTACGCTTCGGCCGCAACATGTCGCGATTTCGCGACCATTTCTCTCCCTTTCCGCAACTCGATTTCCTACCATTTCTTTTTGGGCATGGTCTTCATTTTTTGTCCGATTTCGCGACGTCTTCTCTGTTTCGTACACTTTGCCGAAACCTGTCGCGATTTCGCTACCGTTTCTCTGCTTTGGGCATGGTCTTCATTTTCTGTCGCGATTTCGCGACGTCTTCTCTGTTCCGTACACTTTGCCGAAACCTGTCGCGATTTCGCTACCGTTTCTCTGCTTTTGGCATGGTCTTCATTTTTGTCGTGATTTCGCGATCTTCTTTTGTACACTTTGCCGAAACTGCGTTTCTATCTGGTCTTCATTTTTTTGTTTGCGATTTCGCTACCGTTTTGATACTTAAGCTTTTTATCCACTTGCGTCGCGAAAATGCGACACGTCGCGATTTCGCGACGCCTTTCGAGCTATGCACCTTTGTCTCAGTTTTGTCACGATTTCATGACCATTTTCTACCTTGTGCCTCCTGCCCGCTTTCAAGCCACGAAAATCAAACACGTCATGATTTCGCGACGTTTTCGCCCACCTGCTGTCGTTGACCACGTTGACCGCGATTTTGCGACACGTCATGATTTCGCTACAGTTTTCCATTCTGCCTTTCTCTCTCCTCTCTAGGCCGCGACGGAGCAACATGTCACGATTTCGCTACACTTTTCCATTCTTGGCGACGGAGCGACATGTCGCGATATCGCGACACTTTTGGCCGCGACGGAGCGACATGTCGCGATATCGCGACACTTTTCCATTTTATTTTTATTATCTTCTTTGAATCGCGACGGAGCGACATGTCGCGATTTCGCTACAGTTTTTCATTCTACCTTTCTCTCTCCTCTCTGAACCGTGACGGAGCGACATGTCGCGATATCGCGACACCTTTTCTTTTTCGCAGCGACGGAGCGACATGTCGCGATTTCGCGACACTTTCTACACTTGTGCATTTTTTCCCCTTTTCTTCATTTTTAGCATCTGGGTCACTGATTTTCTTCTTTGAAAACCTGCAAAAAGGTGGGTCCCCAATTTTGGGGTGTGTTGTGGATTAGCCACAACAATGCTCTCTTGTTAACTTGTTGTATCTATTTTGAGTTTACTTTATTTCAGCATTAAGAGTTGCAATTTTAAAGTTTTAAAAGAACACACTGATTCACCCCCCTCTCAGTGTCAATGTGAGTATAACAGGTCTTATAAATATCTTTCACTTCTACTTGACCTTGGTCTACAATGACAACCTACTACATAATTGCATGATTAACTCTAGGGAAGGTACTTCAATTATGCCAAGAGTAGTGGAAGATGCACTAAGATTGACTTGTTAGTCGATTAATAAAAATATGTGCAACTATATGGGAGCTTAGTCTAGATCCTTGGGATAGAAAAATATCTTTCACTCACACTATACACATTTCCTAGCCTCAAGGTGCCATAGGATGTGGCAGTAATTGATCTTCTGACTTCATTAAGTATTTGTCTATGTAGGGATTTCATCACTAAACTAGGACGCTATATGTACACAGATTGAGAACTCATGGTCTTGAGGACTAGAGATGTAACTAGGATTATAATTCCATCAAAATTGCTCCATATGCATCATTTTAAACACTTTCCTATAGCTCAACCAAGAAATGATCAAACTTTCATGATCAAGAAGAAGTGGCATAAGTTAGAGTGAATCATGGAGAAGGTGTACTTCTACATTCCTAATGAATCGAAGGAATAATGGGCTATCAAATTTTAGGATTCTAGTCCTAATAGATATTTTGAAACCATAGACATGGGTTAGGATCCAAGCAGGGTCTGAGTGTCAGCCCTATTTGGGTTTGAATTAAAAAAGAGACTCTATGTGAAAGAAATAAGATCCTTCATGTGTTGTATTTTGGTTGATGTTTCCTCAAATACATAAGCACATACCTCATTCAAGTGAGATAAATGAGGTGTAGCTATCATGCAAGCAAGAGAAGCCATAGACAAAATTCGACCTTTGAAGTTATACCCTAATGCAATGTAGGTAACTTTCCATGCTAGTGATTTAATGAATGAAATGTGCTATTACCAACATATAGACAACCATTTATAGCTATATATCATTCCCCTAAGGTGTTAAACCTCAATCAAAGAGAGACCTAGTGATAAATCTATTTAAACTAGGACACCTCTTTTATGGAAAGGTTAGGGAATTTTTACATCTTCTAGGAAGTTTCGAAAGTGGTGTAAACTCAAAAAGACAAATATGGACGATCTCTCACAATAGCTAAGTGTTGCAATAAAACCCATGATGAAGATATACTATGACAATTTTATGGAATAATATTCATTAATTAAATATATGAGACCATATGCTAATTGGAACTATACATTCATGTGACCATGGGGAGGTAAGTAGGGTGAAAATCCAAAAGAACTAGAATTTCCTCTTGAATGGAATATGAATGGAGGAAGTAAGCATGTAGGCCACCATATTATCTAACCATCCTAGCCCTACCAAAATCTCCAAAGCAGATTCCTTAGGGTAAAATTAATGACACTTGGTCCTTGACTCATTTCATCGAAGCAAACAAAGCACACACTATCCAATCAAACTTAGATGGACAAGATGAAAATATTCAACAATGTGGTAATAAAGGTTGCTAGTGTTTGTGTTGTAAATTCAAAATTGGTCATTCACAAGGAGTGGCACATGAACCAATCATCCTCAATAGCCATGGAAGCATATCAACTACTCATTTCAACCAAATGGAGGCCAAAGCTACACGTGCACATTGATGATAGAAGATCGAGTGATAAGCCTATTAATACCTTTCCTCTCCAAAGTCTTATTTATTTATACTAGAATCTATGTAATCTCTAATGCAAGAGGGAAAAATCAAAAGATAGTGAAGCTTTGGGGGCTTGGATAACCTGCAATGACCATGGAGTCTAGGAGAAAGAATAAGACTATTACCTCACCGTCCAAAACTACCTCGACTCCTCACTTAACTTCAAAAATTAAAACTTGCACTCAAGCTACATGGATGGAGACTCTTAGGCACATTAAATATGAAGGAGAAGGAACAACAAACCCAAAGTTGTTGAAAGATACAAGAATTCTAAGGAAATATGCTTATAAAAATCACTTCAAAAGCAAAGATGAATCCTTCATTGCAAGGATTTAGACTAGTTGTTTAACCTAGTACCTATTTTCATAGGTACATTATTATTATGATATGGTGGAAGCATATTCATTGCAATATGACCCTTAGAAAAGTATAGGTAGGTCCTAGGATGACCACTTCAAACTGGTCATTTCAATAGAGGTTGTGTGGTAAATTTATTGTTACTAGAGAGACTCACATTGAACCTATAATTTACAAGAGAGTATTATGTCAAAATCAAATATAAACCAAAATGCTTAAACTTGGATCTTTAGAAGTCAAAGGAATCAATGTTAAAATTCTCCTTAAGCCAACATATACTCTATGAAGATGCCAAGGATACTTTGAGCATGGTATTTTATTTGACACTAGTGATGATGGAGAAGTATCGCAAGAAGACTTGGGTGTCATCCACATGCTAAGGGATATCATAAAGAATAGAATCCTAATCCTAGACTATAACTATTTTATAGCCCATAAAATTCATGATGGGATATATAAATTCAAGGATACTCACACCTTTAGGTATGGTTCATTCTTATCCCATTTAGTATTATTTTAAAATATTTAGTTGTTTGAGAATTTGAGCCTAAATATGGAAGGTGAATATGTTCAAGGATGGCCTATCACCTTTTGGATAGAGGTCCTCTCATGGAATTCCTCCTATTATTATTTTAAAGATGAATTCTTGGTACTAACCTTAAGCACAATTAAAGGAGGAATATTGTGGTGCATACTAGAAGCGAGAATTAGGGACCTATAGTTTTTAATCAAAGGAGACTATAATTTCTTGAAGGATTACACCATTATACACCTTTTTAGCTAAAACAAACCTATTTATCTATTACCAAGATACACAATAGAAAGGATGGTGTGTCTAAAATTATTGAGATAAAAAAACTCAATCAATACCACCTACACTATGGGGAGAAAAAAAAAACATTCTATAAAGCCCTAGTGCATTTGAGAAGTGTATCTCTACTAAAAAGGAAGAAAATCACTAAATTAGAAATTAATTTGAAAGAGTTGGGACTAGAAAATTTGGATGATGATTGAAATTATGATATAGACAAGAAGTTTACTACATGGCTAACAAGTGTAAAGATCTCCAAGAAATTCATCCATGAACCTAGGCTTGAAATTAAGGTGCATTAGAGTACACAAGAAGGGATTTACCCACCACTCTAGAGGGAATAATTCTTGCCATTAGATCCCTCGAGGAAGTTGTATAAAATATTCTATACAAAGGTGAATTATGTTGATCCCAAGTATTGAATCAATCCAATTAAGAAGCTTCTATAGAAGCTTGGATGGAGCAATAAAAATATCAGAGCTTAGTGGAATTTTTACTAAAAAATTAATGATATCAAGATGTCTTTTGGAGGCCTAGACCTATTATCATCTTTGATTTTCATCGTCAAAACAATCATACCTTATGGAAAATGACACAATAGGGTCTTGATCAAGAGCATGGGGTTCAGCTCAATCGAGGACCTCTAGAAGATTTTACAAGGCCAAATCCTTGTTAAGATGTGATCTTTAAGTGTGAAGAACTGAAGAACACAAGCTTATACTGAGAGGGGGGGTGAATAGTATAAGACCTCTTTTTACTTTTTCCTTTATACTTCAAAACAATAAAGCAATATATCCAAAGCAATATCAAAGCAATGCACAAAACCATCCACAAAGTGACACAACAATTTACATGGTTCATCCACAAAACTTTTCTCTAAAAGTTATCTCAAAGTTCTTTGGGAAACCTTCCCAATTACAATGTTCATGAGCCTCGGCTCAAAGGAGAAAACCTTCCCCCAATCTTAATTTATGAGCCTCTGCTCAAAGGAGATACCTTCCCCTACCTCTCGCTCTGGTCGGTGATCCTCTAGAAGACCTCTCGCCTCCGCTGCCCTTAGCAAATGGAACTCTATCCACAGTAAGACACCTGTCTTCCCCGCTCCGGCTGGAGACCTCTGTCCTCAACTCTATCACCTCAAAGTCGGGTCCTCGAATTTGCACTAAACACAGTCCTTCGGTCTAGCACAAATGTCCTCGTCCTCTCGTCTTTGATCTACACCAAACACAGTCCTTCAGTCTGGCACAAATTATTCCTTAGGTTCTTCTCATAGAACCAATGCACCTCTGTCCTCAAGTTCTCCGATAGAACTATCAACCTCAGCTTCACAAGTCCTCTGCTAAGACCTGTCCAAATCTTCTCACAAGTCCCCAACGGAACCTGTCAAAACCTGCTCACAAGTTCATCAAGAAAAACTTGCTTGGCGTGAACCCACAAAGAGAATTGTTAGAGACCCAATGTGATTCATCAACCTCATAGAAGCATAAAGAGAATTGTTAGAGACTCAATATGTTCTATACTTAACTCCCAATCTCAATCTCAACTCAATCTCAATCTCAATAGAATAAGATAGATGTAGTATGCTATTCTCAAGAACATGAAACACAACCCAACAATTGCCAACCATGCAATATCTCATATAACAATGATACTCATGTTCTTTCCAACAACCAATATCTTTTCTCAACCAATTTGGGCTTCAACAACAATGCTCATAGACAAGGTTTAACCAACATCATTCAACTCAACATTAACCTTGAAGCATTCTACCAATCATCACAAGAAAAGGAAACAAGTAGAAATCCTTTTCCCTCCAAAGATATTTGAACAAAACAGCCACCAACACAATATCACCAAATGCAAAGAATAACTTGTTCAAATCAACTCAATGGAGTAAGCCCAATATCATGAATCAAGTAAAAGCAATAACTTGATCAAACAACCTCTATGGAAGCAACTCAACCATCAACCTCAAAACAGCCAACCAAGGGTTTCACCAACTCAATGCAAGTAGCAAGACTCAAAAACATAAACCCTAGTGCACAATGCTTCCACCACCTCAAACCAGAATTATGCATTCACCAAAACTCTCATCAATGATAACAATGCATAGGTAGTCTTCAACAAACCAGAAAATAGGATTTACACCCAACCAAAGGAAACCTTATTGAATACCTTTTCACTCCAATCTTATTTCAGGAAAACATACACCAATCATACTCATAAGAAGAATGTGCCCATACCTTATTGAAGTGAAGGAACCCCTTTGGAAATCTGCCACCATCACAAAGTTCTTTTGCCAATCTTCACAAAGGTTAATGGA
Organism: Wollemia nobilis; assembly: GCA_028583015.1. Lineage (NCBI taxonomy): Eukaryota > Viridiplantae > Streptophyta > Pinopsida > Araucariales > Araucariaceae > Wollemia > Wollemia nobilis. The sequence continues at coordinate 2,117,853 of JAQPPZ010000523.1, read as the reverse complement.
TCACAAAATAATCAACATTACTCCACTTTTTAATAATCATCACCAAGGTCTCTAATTGCACAACTTCCTTATCTCTCCTAAAACCACTTGTACCATAAAATAAATCACAATAATTATTTCAACAACTTATTACACCTCTCTAATTATTTTTTACATATAATACCTTTTAATCTCACAAATATCTAAACCCTTATAACTCCCCGAATTCTAATAATTCAAACAACAAAATTTAAATTAAAATATTTAGCCTTTCAAGCCCTTATGTCTCCCTATGCTTTAGAATAAGAACTATTTTAATTTAAACCAAAAATACTTACCCGAAGTTCGTTTCCGTCATCGCAGGAAATGCTCCTACCAATTTGCCATGCTCAGAATTCGATCTCTTTCAACTATCAACACACATGCCTCATTTTGTTTATTTCTCCAAAATAAAAACCTTAGGTTATTACAGTTTAAATCGTGAAAGCGACGACGTACTCTCGATTGCGGATAAGAATGCTCTAGACTTCTGCGAGCGTGCCCTGTTCGATGAATATGAAAAATGCCTTATACACAACGACACTTCTTCACTGCGGGTAATGTCGAATTTAGTGCGCTTCGCAACTACCATCCAATCGTTTGTTTCGACCCTGAGTTACTTTGCAGACCGTGCGTTCTCAACTGGAGGATGAGCGTCACATGGATACGTGTCTTCGATCTCCGCTTCACTTTATCAATGGGCTCTCACACTTTTGACCACAATCGCATGTCCTCCTTCTTTAAACATTTTGCTAACGCAGGGTTCCAATGTCGGACACGAAAAACTCGACGATTAATGTCCAATATGCCTTATCCTCCTTAAAGAATTTAAATGCCTCATTTAATATGTACTTTGATGCATTTCCAAATACGTCGGCATTTTTAATTTAATTTAATATTTTAATTTAAATTTTAAGTAAATAAAAATTTAAACTAAATATTTAAAATTAAATATCTTCATCACCGGGGCACCTTTTTCAATGAAACGAAGAGCCAACTTGGGTTTTAAGAAAAACCCATTTCAAATATGTTGTCCATGGTTTTAAATAAAACCTTTTATTTTTTCTGCCTTGGTTTTCACAAAAACCCTTCCGCTTCTTGACATCAATGACAACATCAACACTTGAGCAAAGGCAATGTACCCAATGTACCCAAAATTGCCAACAATCTCCCCCTTTGTCATTGATGGCAAAACTTTACTAAAAACACATCTTCAAGAGCCAAAACTGAAATCACTCTCTTTGAAGTTTTGCTCCCCCTGACTTGAAGCTTTCCTCTTCACTTGAAGCTCTCCCCCTTACTCATATCTCTCCCCCTTTGTCATCAATGGCAAAGGGCCACCTTTGGGGCTCGAGACTAAGAATGAGCCTCTTAGCTTAGTCCCTCCCCCACCTCCTGATGAGGTGATTAATTCTGGGTGGGAGTAAAACTCCCATTAGGCACCGATCATCATCAGCGTCTATAACTTCCTTGCCGGGCCTTCTCTTGAACTCTTTTTCCATATTCCTGTTCCTGTCATTATTCTAATCCTTGGACCTGGTCATACCACTATTCTTGTTCCTGTACCTTGGAATTTCAGCTCTACATCTGTCTAGCTATGTGACCTTCATTGTTGCACTTGTAACAAGTAACAATGTTATTTCTTTGAGGCATACCTGTTCTTTGAATCCACCTGTCTGATTAAACTTATTCTGACCAAACTCGTTCCTATCATTTGCCTTGCAATGAATTGCCTTGTGCCCAAACCGATTGCAAGAGTAGCAATACCCATAAAAGAAATCACCACTTCTAAAACTGTTATTTACCTTCTTCACTTGAGCCATGCAATGTACAACCATGTGACCAAACCTGTGACAAGCAAAACATCTGCCTTGAAACTTTCCTTTATTTGACTTCTTAGGTCCTGAAAACTTCTCCTTCTTCTCATTCCGAAATCTGTTTTCTGTTTCTATGCATCTATCATTCAAGGACTCATGATCTAAAATACTTTCCTCATTAGAACTCTCTTCCTTTTGGAATCTCTTACTAGACTCTCCAACTTGTTTCTTGTGAGGCTTAATAAAACCAAGACCTGTTTTATCTGTTGGATTTCTTTGACTTTGGATGAGAGACTTAACCTTTTTGGAGCTTTCTTGAAACTTGTATGAGCTTATCCTTGTACTCTTTATTTTCCTCTTTCAACGAAGCCATTTTTTGTTCTAATTCACTATACTCAAGCACCTTAGATTCTAACTCATTCTTGAGTTCTTGTGCATTAGCCATAGAGACATCAAGACTTTCTATAAGTTCATCTCTCTCCATACAACATTCATCTAACTTATCCTTGAGTCTAGCATTCTTCTTTCTTTCCTTTTTCAAAGCACTAAGAGCACTAGTAAGTTCACCTTTAAGATCTACTTCACTTTCCTCTATATGATTGCATTTTGAATCATCAAGGCCTTTTTCAGATTTCTTATCACTAGAGGTGCTACCCTTTTCAAAAACCATACAAGCATCTTCCTTATCATTTTCTGAAGCATCCTCATACATACTAACAACCAATTCATTATTTGTGCAATCATCCTCAAGGTGACCAAAATGTCCACATCTAAGACATTTCATGATAATGAATCTATGTTTTGGTTCTTCCTCCTTTTTTGATATGAACACTATCTCATTTTCATTATCACTTGAAGAACTTTCACTATCACTACTAGAACACTTACTTGCTTTGTCTAGGTAGAAGCTCTTCTTGTGTTTGTGAGAATACCTCTTTCCTTGATTGATGTGCTCATCTTTGTTTTTCCTATGATGCTTGTGCTTTTCAAAATCCTTGCTCTTACAGTCTTGTTTATCTTCATCACTTTCATCCTTGGCAACAGTACAGTTAGTAGCATAATGACCAAACTTTCCACAATTGAAACATCTCACGTTTTTCATATTTTTGTGCTTTCTAAAGAACTTGCCTTTCTTGTTGTAATATGCCTCTTCATCACCAGAAGACTCATCACTCTCTTGAAGTTGTTTACCTTTGGAATTCTTGGTAGCCTTGAAAGCTGCCTCCTTCTTGACATCAACCTTCACTTGAGTTCTCAACTCAAATGCTGCAAGTATACTATGGAGCTCATCTTTTTTCAATTTATCCAAATCTTTAGCTTCCTCAATAGCGGAAATATTTTCACTAAATCTATTAGGAAGAGATCTTAAAATCTTATCACAAACATCATTTTCAGCAAGCTCAAGACCTAAGTCTTTCATGGAGTTAACAACTTCATCCATACGAAGCATGTAGTCACTAATATTTTCATCATCATTCATCTTAAGTTGTTCAAACATACCTTTGAAGTGTCTCAACTTGGCCTTTCTGACATTTGTATCACTTGTATGAACCACCTTCAACTCGATTCCACATTTCACTAGCTTTTGCAGTGAATCACTTTGGTGAGATCTACTTTCGTAAGCCTTTCAAGATTGCATTCATTGCTTTTGAATTGTTGTGATGTAGGAGCCTTTCTTCTTTAGTATTAGGACCATGTTCAGGAATAGTGTACTCATCTTCAATCACTTCCCAAACCTCATTCCCAAGTGCCATTAGATGAACCTTCATCCTTGCACTCCAAAGACCAAAATCTAGCCCATCAAGAATAGGTGTTGCATTGCCACTTGAATGATCCATTGTGTTCTTTACTAGCTTTTCCTTCAAGCTGTTAAACTTTTCGAAGGAACTTGGCTCTGATACCAATTGAAGAACACAAGCTTATACTGAGAGGGGGGGTGAACAGTATAAGACCTCTTTTTACTTTTTCCTTTATACTTCAAAATAGTAAAGCAATATATCCAAAGCAATATCAAAGCAATGCACAAAACCATCCACAAAGTGACACAACAATTTACATGGTTCATCCACAAAAATTTTCTCTAAAAGTTATCTCAAAGTTCTTTGGGAAACCTTCCCAATTACAATGTTCATGAGCCTCGGCTCAAAGGAGAAAACCTTCCCCCAATCTTAATTTATGAGCCTCTACTCAAAGGAGATACCTTCCCCTACCTCTGCTTTGGCTGGTGATCCTCTAGAAGACCTCTGCCTCCGCTGCCCTTAGCAAATGGAACTCTATCCACAGAAGACACCTGTCTTCCCTGCTCTGGCTGGAGACCTCTGTCCTCAACTCTATCACCTCAAAGCTGGTCCTCGAATTTGCACTAAACACAGTCCTTCGGTCTAGCACAAATGTCCTCTTCCTCTGTCTTTGATCTACACCAAACACAGTCCTTCGGTCTGGCACAAATCTGTCCTCGGATTCTACTCATAGAACCAATGCACCTCTGTCCTCAAGTTCTCTGATAGAACTATCAAACTCAGCTTCACAAGTCCTCTGCTAGGACCTGTCCAAATCTTCTTACAAGTCCCCAACGGAACCTGTCACCTGCTCACAAGTTCATCAAGAAAAACTTGCTTGGCGTGAACCCACAAAGAGAATTGTTAGAGACCCAATGTGATTCATCAACCTCATAGAAGCATAAAGAGAATTGTTAGAGACTCAATATGTTCTATACTTAACTCCCAATCTCAATCTCAACTCAATCTCAATCTCAATAGAATATGATAGATGTAGTGTGCTTTTCTCAAGAACATGAAACACAACCCAACAATTGCCAACCAAGCAATATGTCATATAACAATGATACTCATGTTCTTTCCAACAACCAATATCTTTTCTCAACCAATTAGGGCTTCAACAACAATGCTCAAAGACAAGGTTTAACCAATATCATTCAACTCAACATTAACCTTGAAGCATTCAACCAATCAACACAAGAAAAGAAAACAAGTAGAAATCCTTTTCCCTCCAAAGATATTTGAACAAAATAGCCACCAACACAATATTACCAAATGCAAAGAATAACTTGTTCAAATCAACTCAATGGAGTAAGCCCAATATCATGTATCAAGTAAAAGCAATAACTTGATCAACCAACCTCTATGGAAGCAACTCAACCATCAACCTCAACATAGCCATCCAAGGGTTTCACCATCTCAATGCAAGTAACAAGACTTACAAACATGAACCCTAGTGCACAATGCTTCCACAACCTCAAACCAGAATTATGCATTCACCAAAATTCTCATCAAGGATAACAATGCATAAGTAGTCTTCACCAAACTAGAAAATAGGACTTACACCTAACCAAAAGAAACCTAGTTGAATACCTTTTCACTCCAATCTTATTTCAGGAATAACATACACCACTCATTACTCATAAGAAGAATGTGCCCATACCTTATTGAAGTGAAGGAACCCCTTTGGAAATCTGCCACCATCACAACATTCTTTTGCCAATCTTCACAAGGGTTAGTAGATCACAAAATAATCAACATTACTCCACCTTTCAATAATCATCACCAAAGCCTTTAATTGCACAACTTCCTTATCTCTCCTAAAACCACTTGTACCATAAAATAAATCACAATAATTATTTCAACAACTTATTACACCTCTCTAATTATTTTTTACATATAATACCTTTTAATCTCACAAATATCTAAACCCTTATAACTCCCCGAATTCTAATAATTCAAACAACAAAATTTAAATTAAAATATTTAGCCTTTCAAGCCCTTATGTCTCCCTATGCTTTAGAATAAGAACTATTTTAATTTAAACCAAAAAGACTTACCCGAAGTTCGCTGCCGTCACCGTAGGAAATGCTCCTACCAATTTGCCATGCTCAGAATTCGATCTCTTTCAACTATCAACAGACATGCCTCATTCTGTTTATTTCTCCAAAATAAAAACCTTAGGTTATTACAGTTTAAACCGCAAAAGCGATGATGTACTATCGATTGCGGATAAGAATGCTCTAGACTTCTGTGAGCGTGCCCTGTTCGATGAATATGAAAAATGCCTTATACACGACACTTCTTCACTGCGGGTAATGTCGAATTTAGTGCACTTCGCAACTACCATCCAATCGTTTGTTTCGACACTGATTTACTTTGTAGACCGTGCATTCTCAACTGGAGGATGAGCGTCACATTGATACATGTCTTCGATCTCCGCTTCACTTTATCAATGGGCTCTCACACTTTTGACCACAATCGCATGTCCTCCTTCTTTAAACATTTTGCTAACGTAGGGTTCCAATGTCGAACACGAAAAACTCAGCGATTAATGTCCAATATGCCTTATCCTCCTTAAAGAATTTAAATGCCTCATTTAATATGTACTTTGATGCATTTCCAAATACGTCGGCATTTTTAATTTAATTTAATATTTTAATTTAAATTTTAAGTAAATAAAAATTTAAACTAAATATTTAAAATTAAATATCTTCATCACCGGGGCACCTTTTTCAACGAAACGAAGAGCCAACTTGGGTTTTAAGAAAAACCCATTTCAAATCTGTTGTCCATGGTTTTAAATAAAACCTTTTATTTTTTTTTGCCTTGGTTTTCACAAAAACCCTTCCGCTTCTTGACATCAATGACAACATCAACACTTGAGCAAAGGCAATGTACCCAATGTACCCAAAATTGCCAACAATCTCCCCCTTTGTCATTGATGGCAAACCTTTACTAAAAACACATCTTCAAGAGCCAAAACTGAAACCCACACCTGAGAATCTACCTTTGAAGTTTTGCTCCCCCTGACTTGAAGCTTTCCTCTTCACTTGAAGCTCTCCCCCTTACTCATATCTCTCCCCCTTTGTCATCAATGGCAAAAGGGCCACCTTTGGGGCTCGAGACTAAGAATGAGCCTCTTAGCTTAGTCCCTCCCCCACATCCTAATGAGGTGATTAATTACGGGGTGGGAGTAAAACTCCCATTAGGCACTGATCATCATCAGTGTCTATAACTTCCTTGCCAGGCCTTCTCTTGAACTCTTGGTCCATATTCCCTGTTCCTGTCATTGTTCTGATCCTTAGACCTGATCATGCCACTATTCTTGTTCTTGTATTCTAGAATTTCAGCTCTACACTGTCTAGCTATGTGACCTTCATTGTTGCACTTGTAACAAGTAACAATATTATTTCTTTGAGGCATACCTGTTCTTTGAATCCACCCGTCTCGATTAAACTTATTCGACCAAACTCGTTTCCGATATTTGCCTTGCAAAGAATTGCCTTATGCCCAAACTGATTGCAAGAGTAGCAATACCCATGAAAGAAATTACCACTTCTAAAACTGTCATTTACCTTCTTCACTTGAGCCATGCAATGTACAACCATGTGACCAAACCTATGACAAGCAAAACATCTGCCTTGAAACTTTCCTTTATTTGACTTCTTAGGTCCTGAAAACTTCTCCTTCTTCTCATTCCGAAATCTATTTTCTGTTTCTATGCATCTATCATTCAAGGACTCATGATCTAAAATACTTTCCTCATTAGAACTCTCTTCCTTTTGGAATCTCTTACTAGACTCTCCAACTTGTTTCTTGTGAGGCTTAACAAAACCAAGACCTGTTTTATCTCGTTGGATTTCTTTGACTTTGGATGAGAGACTTAACCTTTTTGGAGCTTTCTTGAAACCTGTACAGCTTATCCTTGTACTCTTTATTTTCCTCTTTCAAAGAAGCCATTTTCTGTTCTAATTCACTATACTCAAGCACCTTAGATTCTAACTCATTCTTGAGTTCTTGTGTCTTAGCCATAGAGATGTCAAGACTTTCTATGAGATCATCTCTCTCCATACAACATTCATCTAACTTATCCTTGAGTCTAGCATTCTTCTTTCTTTCCTTTTTCAAAACACTAAGAGCATTTGTAAGTTCACATTCAAGATCCTCTATTTGATTGCACTTTGAATTATCAAGGCCTTTTTCAGATTTCTTATCACTAGAGGTGCTACCCTTTTCAAAAACCATACATGCATCTTCCTTATCATTTTCTGAAGCATCCTCATACATACTAACAACCAATTCATTATTTGTGCAATCATCCTCAAGGTGACCAAAATTTCCACATCTAAGACATTTCATGATAATGAATCTATGTTTTGGTTCTTCCTCTTTTCTTGATATGAACAACATCTCATTTTCATTATCACTTGAAGAACTTTCACTATCACTACTAGAACACTTACTTGCTTTGTCTAGGTAGAAGCTCTTCTTGTGCTTGTGAGAATACCTCTTTCCTTTATTGCTGTGCTCATATTTGTTCTTCCTTTGATGCCTATGCCTTTCAGAATCCTTGCTCTTACAATCCTGTTTAACTTCATCACTTTCATCCTTGGCAACAGTACAGTTAGTAGCATAATGACCAAACTTTCCACAATTGAAACATCTCACGTTTTTCATATTTTTGTGCTTTCTAAAGAACTTGCCTTTCTTGTTGTAATATGCCTCTTCATCATCAGAAGACTCATCACTCTCTTGAAGTTGTTTACCTTTGGAATTCTTGGTAGTCTTGAAAGTCGCCTCCTTCTTGACATCAACCTTCACTTGAGTTCTCAACTCAAATGCCGCAAGTATACTATGGAGCTCATATTTTTTCAACTTATCCAAATCTTTAGCTTCCTCAATAGCAAAAATATTTTCACTAAATCTATTAGGAAGAGATCTTAAAATCTTATCACAAACATCATTTTCAGCAAGCTCAAGACCTAAGTCTTTCATGGAGTTAACAACTTCATCCATACGAAGCATGTAGTCACTAATATTTTCATCATCATTCATTTTGAGTTGTTCAAACATACCTTTGAAGTGTCTCAACTTGGCCTTTCCGACATTTGTATCACCTGTATGAACCACCTTCAACCGATTCCACATTTCACTAGCTGTCTTGCAGTGAATCACTTTGGTGAGATATGATTTCTGTAAGCCTTTTAACATTGCATTCATTGCTTTTGAATTGCTGTGATGTAGGAGCCTCTCTTCTTTAGTATTAAGACCATGTTCAGGAATAGTGTCCTCATCTTCAATTACTTCCCAAACCTCATTCCCAAGTGCCATTAGATGAACCTTCATCCTTGCACTCCAAAGACCAAAATCTGACCCATCAAGAATAGGTGTTGCATTGCCACTTGAATGATCCATTGTGTTCTTTACTAGCTTTTCCTTCAAGTTGTTAAACCTTCCGAAGGAACCCTCTCTAATACCAATTGAATAACACAATCTTATACTGAGAGGGGGGGTGAACAGTAAAAGACCTCTTTTTTCTTTTTCCTTTATACTTCAAAACAGTAAAGCAATATACCCAAAGCAATATCAAAGCAATGCACAAAACCATCCACAAAGTGACACAACAATTTATGGTCATCCACAAAAATTTTCTCTAAAAGTTATCTCAAATTTCTTTGGGAAACCTTCCCAATTACAATGTTTATGAGCCTCGGCTCAAAGGAGAAACCTTCCCCCAATCTGAATTTATGAGCCTCTACTCAAAGGAGATACCTTCCCCTACCTCTGCTTTGGTCGGTGATCCTCTAGAAGACCTCTCGCCTCCGCCGCCCTTAGAAAATGGAACTCTATCCACAGAAGACACCTGTCTTCCCTACTTTGGCTGGAGACCTCTGTCCTCAACTCTATCACCTCAAAGCGAGTCCTTGAATTTGCACTAAACACAGTTCGTCGGTCGAGCACAAATGTCCTCTTCCTCTATCATTGATCTGCACCAAACATAGTCCTTCGGTCTGGCACAAATGTCCTCGGATTCTACTCATAGAACCAATGCACCTCTTTCCTCAAGTTCTCTGATAGAACTATCAAACTCAGCTTCACAAGTCCTCTACTAGGACCTGTCCAAATCTTCTTACAAGTCCCCAACGGAACCTATCACCTGCTCACAAGTTCATCAAGAAAAACTTGCTTGGCGTGAACCCACAAAGAGAATTGTTAGAGACCCAATGTGATTCATCAACCTCATAGAAGCACAAAGAGAATTGTTAGAGACTCAATATGTTCTATACTTAACTCCCAATCTCAATCTCAACTCAATCTCAATCTCAATAGAATATGATAGATGTAGTGTGCTTTTCTCAAGAACATGAAACACAACCCAACAATTGCCAACCAAGAAATATGTCATATAACAATGATACTCATGTTCTTTCCAACAACCAATATATTTTCTCAACCAATTAGGGCTTCAACAACAATGCTCAAAGACAAGGTTTAACCAATATCATTCAACTCAACATTAACCTTGAAGCATTCAACCAATCAACACAAGAAAAGAAAACAAGTAGAAATCCTTTTCCCTCCAAAGATATTTGAACAAAACAGCCACCAACACAATATTACCAAATGCAAAGAATAACTTGTTCAAATCAACTCAATGGAGTAAGCCCAATATCATGTATCAAGTAAAAGCAATAACTTGATCAACCAACCTCTATGGAAGCAACTCAACCATCAACCTCAACATAGCCATCCAAGGGTTTCACCATCTCAATGCAAGTAACAAGACTTACAAACATGAACCCTAGTGCACAAAGCTTCCACTACCCCAAACCAGAATTATGCATTCATCAAAACTCTCATCAATGATAACAATGCATAAGTAGTCTTCAACAAAAACAGAAAATAGGATTTACACTCAACCAAAGGAAACCTTGTTGAAAACCTTTTCACTCCAATCTTATTTCAGGAATAACATACACCACTCATTACTCATAAGAAGAATGTGCCCATACCTTATTGAAGTGAAGGAACCCCTTTGGAAATCTGCCACCATCACAACATTCTTTTGCCAATCTTCACAAGGGTTAGTAGATTACAAAATAATCAACATTATTCCACCTTTCAATAATCATCACCAAACCCTTTAATTGCACAACTCCCTTATCTCTCCTAAAACCACTTGTACCATAAAATAAATCACAATAATTTTATTTCAACAACTTATTACACCTCTCTAATTATTATTTTTTATATAATACCTTTTAATCTCACAAATATCTAAACCCTTATAACTCCCCGAATTCTAATAATTCAAACAAAATTTAAATTAAAATATTTAGCCTTTCAAGCCCTTATGTCTCCCTATGCTTTAGAATAAGAACTATTTTAATTTAAACCAAAAAGACTTACCCGAAGTTCACTGTCGTCACCACAGGAAATGCTCCTACCAATTTGCCATGCTCAGAATTCGATCTCTTTCAATTATCAACACACATGCCTCATTCTGTTTATTTCTCCAAAATAAAAACCTTATGTTATTACAGTTTAAGTTGCGAAAGTGACGACGTACTCTCGATTGCAGATAAGAATGCTCTATACTTCTGCGAGCGTGCCCTATTCGATGAATATGAAAAATGTCTTATACACAACGACACTTCTTCACTATGGGTAATGTCAAATTTAGTGCACTTCACAACTACCATCCAATCGTTTGTTTCGACACTGAGTTACTTTGCAGACCATGTGTTCTCAACTGGAGGATGAGCGTCACATGGATATGTATCTTCGATCTCCGCTTCACTTTATCAATGGGCTCTCACACTTTTGACCACAATCGCATGTCCTCCTTTAAACATTTTGCTAACGTAGGGTTTCAATGTCGGACACGAAAAACTCGGCGATTAATGTCCAATATACCTTATACTCCTTAAAGAATTTAAATGCCTCATTTAATATGTACTTTGATGCATTTCCAAATACGTCAGCATTTTTAATTTAATTTAATATTTTAATTTAAATTTTAAGTAAATAAAAATTTAAACTAAATATTAAAATTAAATATCTTCATCATCGGGGCACCTTTTTCAACGAAACGAAGAGCCAACTTGGGTTTTAAGAAAAACCCATTTCAAATCTGTTGTCCATGGTTTTAAATAAAACCTTTTATTTTATCTCATTTTCATTATCACTTGAAGAACTTTCACTATCACTACTAGAACACTTACTTGCTTTGTCTAGGTAGAAGCTCTTCTTGTGTTTGTGAGAATACCTCTTTCCTTGATTGCTATGCTCATCTTTGTTTTTCCTATGATGCTTGTGCTTTTTAGAATCCTTGCTCTTACAGTCCTGTTTATCTTTATCACTTTCATCCTTGGCAACAGTACAATTAGTAGCATAATGACCAAACTTTCCACAATTGAAACATCTCACGTTTTTCATATTTTTGTGCTTTCTAAAGAACTTGCCTTTCTTGCTGTAATATGCCTCTTCATAATCAAAAGACTCATCACTCTCTTGAAGCTATTTACCTTTGGAATTCTTGGTAGTCTTGAAAGCTGCCTCCTACTTAACATCAACCTTCACTTGACTTTTTAACTCAAATGCTGCAAGTATACTATGGAGCTCATATTTTTTCAACTTATCCAAATCTTTAGCTTCCTCAATAGCAAAAATATTTTCACTAAATCTATTAGGAACAGATCTTAAAATCTTATCACAAACATCATTTTCAGCAAGCTCAAGACCTAAGTCTTTCATGGAGTTAACAACTTCATCCATACGAAGCATGTAGTCACTAATATTTTCATCATCATTCTTTTTGAGTTTTTCAAACATACCTTTTAAGTGTCTCAGCTTGGCCTTTCTGACATTTGTATCACCTGTATGAACCACCTTCAACTGATTCCACATTTCACTAGTTGTCTTGCGATGAATCACTTTGGTGAGATCTCGATTTCGTAAGCCTTTCAAGATTGCATTCATTGCTTTTGAATTGTTGTGATGTAGGAGCCTCTCTTCTTTAGTATTAAGACCATGTTCAGGAATAGTGTCCTCATCTTCAATTACTTCCCAAACCTCATTCCCAAGTGCCATTAGGTGAACCTTCATCCTTGCACTCCAAAGACCAAAATTTGGCCCATCAAGAATAGGTGCTGCATTGCCACTTGAATGATCCATTGTGTTCTTTACTAGCTTTTCCTTCAAGCTATTAAACCTTCCGAAGGAACCCGCTTTAATACCAATTGAAGAACACAAGCTTATACTGAGATGGGGGGTGAACAGTATAAGACCTCTTTTTACTTTTTCCTTTATACTTCAAAATAGTAAAGCAATATATCCAAAGCAATATCAAAGAAATGCACAAAACCATCCACAAAGTGACACAAAAATTTACATAGTTCATCCACAAAACTTTTCTCTAAAATTTATCTCAAAGTTCTTTGGGAAACCTTCCCAATTACAATTTTTATGAGCCTCGGATCAAAGGAGAAACCTTCCCCCAATCTGAATTTATGAGCCTCTGCTCAAAGGAGATACCTTCCCCTACCTTTGCTTTGATTGGTGATCCTCTAGAATACCTCTACCTCCGCTGCCCTTAGCAAATGGAACTCTATCCATAGAAGACACCTGTCTTCCCTGCTCTGGTTGGAGACCTCTGTCCTCAACTCTATCACCTCAAAGTCGGTCCTTGAATTTGCACTAAACACAGTCCGTCGGTCGAGCACAAATGTCCTCTTCCTCTGTATTTGATTTGCACCAAACATAGTCCTTCGGTCTGGCACAAATGCCTCGAATTCTACTCATAGAACCATTGTCCTCAAGTTCTCTGATAGAACTATCAAACTCAGCTTCACAAGTCCTCTACTAGGACCTCTCCAAATCTTCTTACAAGTCCCCAACGGAACCTATCACCTGCTCACAAGTTCATCAAGAAAAACTTGCTTGGTGTGAACCCACAAAGAGAATTGTTAGAGAACCAATGTGATTCATCAACCTCATAGAAGCACAAAGAGAATTTTTAGAGACTCAATATGTTCTATACTTAACTCCCAATCTCAATCTCAACTCAATCTCAATCTCAATACAATATGATAGATGTAGTGTGCTTTTCTCAACAACATGAAACACAACCCAACAATTGCCAACCAAGCAATATGTCATATAACAATGATATTCATGTTCTTTCCAACAACCAATATCTTTTCTCAACCAATTAGGGCTTCAACAACAATGCTCAAAGACAAGGTTTAACCAATATCATTCAACTCAACATTAACCTTGAAGCATTCAACCAATCATCACAAGAAAAGAAAACAAGTAGAAATCCTTTTCCCTCCAAAGATATTTGAACAAAACAACCACCAACACAATATTTTTTTTTTTGAAAATTTTGAAAAAAGCTTGCATTAAAACAAATTACAGTTACAAGAGGGAGAATGGGCATCCCAACCAAGAGCAAAGAGACCAGAAGAACAAAGGGCGCGAAAACGTGACAAGTCGCGAAAACGCGACAAGTCACGAAATCGCGACACCAAACCTAACAACCGCCGCGCCACGACAACCGGTCGTGAAAACGCGACATGTCGCAAAATCGTGACATGTCGCGACATCGCGACAAAACTGCGCCGAGGCCACCCAACTCAAAAAATGTCACGAAATCGCTACAGCACAGCTCCAAAGCACCCAAACGCCAAAAACGTCACGAAATCGCGACGAGAAAGCCAGAAGGCACCTGCTCCCCAAAATTGTCGCGAAATCGTGACGTGTTCACCCTTAGACAACAACCTTGAGAAAGTGTCGCGATATCGCGATGGCTTTTCCTTAAAGCCCCAGTTGGCCGAAAGTGTCATGAAATCGCGACAAGAATTCCATTGGGCGCCCCTTCCGCAAAAGTGTCACAAAATCGCGACATGTTCTCCCCCATGGTGCCCTTTTCTTAAACTAGTCGCGAAATCGCGACGTTTATCCTTCATGCAGTTTGTTCTCCAAAACTGTCATGAAATCGCTACAGGTTTGCCCCTTTGCTTCCTTTCCTCAAAAATGACACGAAATCGCGACAAATTATCCTTTGAGAAGCTTTTCACGAAAAATGTCGCGATATCGCGACGGTTTTTCCCCTTAACGCAATTTTGCTCAAAGCGTCGCGAAATCACGACGACTTTCCTCCAGCAGCGGAACCGACAAAAAAGGTCACGAAATCGCGACATGTTCTCCCCGTGGTGGCCTTTTCTCAAACTAGTCGCGAAATCGCAACTTTTGTCCTTCATGAAGTTTGTTCTCCAGAATTTTCGTGAAATCGCTATGGGTTTGCCCCTTTGCGTCCTTTCCTCAAAAATGGCACGAAATCGCGACAAATTTTCCTTTGAGTAGCTTTTCACAAAAAATGTCGCGATATCGCGACGGTTTTTCCCCTTCACGCAATTTTTCTCAAAGCGTCGCGAAATCGCGACGACTTTCCTCCAACAGCAGAACCAACAAAAAATGTCGCGACAGCGCGACACCTTCCCATCAAAGACCGCGACGACGCAACAAGTCACGAAATCGCGACAATTTTCCTCCCAAGGTCGCGGCAGCAAAATAGGTGGCAAAATCACGACAATTGTCCAGGAAAGGTCGCGACAGAGCAGCATGTCGCGAAATTGTGACAGCTTTCCAAACAAGGTCGCGACGGCGCAATATGTCATGATATCGCGACAAAAACTAACCTTAGCCATTTTTGAGCTCATGGATGCAGGGATCGTTCCAGACCACTCCGAATCTCTTCATCTATCATAGGCATATCACTGTGCAGCTGAACACCTACCTCTTTCTCAGCACCCATCTTCGCAAGGAAGTCAGCTACCGTGTTCAAATTTCTACTCACATACACAGGGATAACATCATTTAACTCCCTCCATAACTCCTTGATTTGGGATATCAAAATCCGTAGCCTCTAGGCTTTTAGTGAGAAATTTCGCAAGCAATCAAGAGCGCCGATCAGGACTTGAGAATCTGATTCAAGAATTATCCTACGGTAACCCTGCTTAACAGCCCAGATAGACGCTGACTTAATGGCAAAGGCTTCAGCTTCATTTTTCGTGGCTCTGCCCAATCCCTGCAATTCCCAGTAAAGAACCGCACTCGAGTGATCCCGACAGACAACACCAATTCCTGCGCTACCCGCGTTGCCTTTTGCAGCCCCATCAGTATTGATCTTTATCTAGCCAGCTGGGGGAGGTTTCCAGCATGCTCTGCCTTGCCCCTCATGTCCCTCAACCCCCTCTTCAAGATGCCCAAGAGCTGCCTGCTTCTCTTCATCAACATAAATAGCAACAGTTTCTATGACTTTGCTCCAGATGACCTGCCAAACGTCGTCAATCGAGGAGAAAGTGTCTCTAAAGATCCGGGCGTTTCTCTCCAACCAAACTTGCCACCAAATGAAGAGAAAGCCTAACTGCCAACCAGTTCGGAGAGCTATGGATTTGAACCTGCCCCTTTTCCATTTTTCCCAAATATTGGTACGATTGAAAACACCATTAGCCTGGAGTTTAAATTGAGAGAACCAGCGTTCCCAAATCTGATGAGTAAAAGGGCACTCAAAAAACAAGTGATCTGCAGTTTCCTCATGTTGGAGGCATAAAGCACATTGAGAGGGGCCATTGAAACCCCTACGTCTGAGATTGTCAAAGGTGAGAATTCCATTATGCATAAGTTGCCAAGCAAAGAAATTCACTTTCGGCCAGCCCCTTTGAATGCCAAATCCTTCTCCAATGCTGAACCGTAAAAGAGTGTGGGGGAGGCTCGGGGAGGATCTCTTCATATCCAGCCTTAACTGAGTAGACCCCAAGGCTTCCATAGCCCCAGGCTAATTCATCTTCCTCATCTCTCCCCGTGAGGAACCTTTCAGACAAGATTTTGTGCAGGATGGGTGCCAACTCCGGAGAGACAGTAATTGGCCACTCCTCCCATCGCTTAAAATTTTTGAATTTATACCCCCCAATTGATCGGTGTGTAGATAATTATCAATATGGATCCAGCCCTGGGCTTCTAAGGCGGTCATGATTGGTTGTAGCTCAGGGAACATGACAATAATGGGTGGATGTTGGTCCCAGGAGTCAGTCCGTAAATGAGCCTTGTCTCCTCTCCCCACTTTCCGAATAATTGATCTTTGATAATCCGGGACCCAAGCTTGAGATTCTTCCACACTAAGGATCCAATACCTTCCAAGGGAAAGCGACCCACCTCATTGGGATGAACATGCCCCAAATATTTACTTGGAAAGAATTCACTGAAGAGGGAGGTTGGCTGAGAAATCCACCTCCAATACAGTTTTCCAGCCAAGGCTCTGTTATTAAGCTTAGAACTTCTCAGGCCCAGCCCTCCTTTGTCCTTAGTCTGGGTAACTTTATCCCACCCAACCAAAACCCATATTTTCTTCCCTTTTGCGCCTTCCCATAAGAATCTTCTAGCCATTTTGTCCAGCTCTTTCCGGATGGTATGAGGGGCAACAAGATTGAGAATTTATAGATCAGCAAAGCCTATATAACTGACTATAGGAAGGTTAATCTACCCCCGTAGCTTAACCATTTATGAGCCCAATGATTCATTCCGTCTTTGATGCCTGCCAATAGATTCTTCCAGATGTCAATTTTTAACTTTTTGAAATGAAGGGGAACGCCCAGGTAAACAATTTGAAGAGAAGTCCTTGTGAAGCCCAGGATCTCAATAACACGCTCTTGTAGCCATTGGTCAAGATTGAAAAAGACCACTTTGGACTTCCTGTCATTTAGAACCTGATTTGAAGCCCTCAGGTAGATATTTAGAGTATCTCTGATTCCTCTAGCTTCCCGAAGAGTGGCCACACCAACCAGGCCAGTATCGTCCACAAATTGCAAGTGAGTCAGAGTTTCCTCCCCAACCTTGATACCAGAAAGCAGACCTTGTTGCCTTCTCCTCAGAAACAGTCTGCCCAAACCTTCAGCCAAGAGAAGGAAGAGATAGGGAGAACAAGGGTCTCCCTGGCGAAGACCACGAGTGGCACCGAAAGGATGCGAGGGAAGGCCCTTGATGAGAACAGAATAAGAGGGAGTAGAAACACAACTCATCACCCAATCAATCCATTCCTGAGAAAATCCAAAGGCAGCCATCATTTTCGACAAGAAGAACCACTCCACCCGGTCATAAGCCTTGGACATATCCAGTTTAATGAACATTCCTTTGTTGCCCGAAGTTTGCATTGAATGGATGGCCTCCTGGGCCAAAACCACCCCATCCAAGATTTGTCTTCCCTCAACAAAGCCCCCTTGTTCAGGAGAAATGATGTTATGAAGTAGGGGTTTAAGCCTCTCAGCCATTATCTTAGTGATGATTTTGTAAATCACATTGCATAAAGCAATAGGCCTGAAATCAGAGATATGAGTCCCCGCTTCCCCTTTTGGAATTAAAGCTATGAAGGTGTGATTGATCGCCCTGAGCATTCTTCGATTGGATCTAGATTCCTCAGTAACAGCCAAAACATCCTCCCCCAAGGTGTCCCAGAAAGACTGAAAAAAATCAATAGGAAAGCCATCTGGACCAGGAGATTTTCCAGTACTCATACCAAAGACCACATTTCTCAATTCATCCCTTTCAATGGGTCTAAGCAGGGCCTGATTGTCTTCTTCAGAGATAATAGAAGGAATAACATTAAGAACTTCGTTCTGAGCCTCAACATCTTGCTCCATACTTTCCTTAAAAAGTTTAGAAAAGTAATCAATTGCATGGGAATGCATACCAGGAAGAGTATCGAAGACATTTCCATGTTCATCTTTAAGAGCTTCCATATTGTTCATCTGTCTCCCGGCACAAGCCGACCGATGAAAAAATTTGGTATTTCGTCCCCCTCTAATAACCAAGTATTTCTAGCCCTTTGTTTCCGAGATATCTCCACTTGGTTGTCAATGTCCTCAATCGCTTTACGTAGCTCATCATCTTCAAATTTGAGTTTCTCATTAATTGATCCTTCCCTAAAAAGTTTCTGAACCTCCTCCCATCTAGCCACCAAGGGGGCCCTTTGGGACTGGAAATCCGACTTGTTTTCTTTCCTCCACTGTTTCAATTGAATTTTGACAAATTGAAGCTGTTTATGAAATTTGAACATTGCTGTCCCAAAAGGTGGATGGTCTTCTTTCCACCATTGAGTGATTTTATGTCGAAGGTCCTCCTTTTGTAACCAAAAATTCTCGAATTTAAAAGGCCTATGGTGCTGCCCTCTCGAAGTCCCTCCCTCTAGCAAAATGGGAAAATGATCCGAAATAGGGCCCTCCAAAATCTGGAACTTAAAAGTCCATTTAACAAAAGCCTCCTCCGAAACCAAAAAGTGATCTAACTTGACCTTCCTGCTATGTGGCTCCTTTCTCTTGTTTGTCCAAGTGAAAAAAACACCAGGGCCTTGAACGTCCACTAAATGAAAGGCTTGAACTTGGGCAATCAGAAGCCGGTCCCCTAGATCCAAAACAGGGGTGCCACCTTCCTGGTCACGAACAGATAATTTTGCATTAAAATCCCCTGCAATAATCCAGTCATAACACACCCCGTATGCCCTCATGTTGTGAACAGATTCCCATTGGAGCCTCTGGCCATCTAGGTCTTGGGCCCCGTAAAAGTTGGTGATTAGGACATGCTCAGAAGTGAAGTTATTTCTAAAGAGAGAAGTAAGAACACCCCTCCAAGCTATATGTTCTAAAGCAGTCCAAATCATAGGGTTCCAAAGGGTAACAATTCCACCTGAAGCTCCTTGGGCAGCCACATCCATATGACCAGCTCCCCGCCAGATTTTAGTAGCAGTTTTACTCATGATATCTATAGACATTTTGGTCTCCTGAAGAAGCAAAAGTCTGTTTTACGATTTTCTAAGAGTCTTTGAACAGCATATTGATGGGTTCTAATTGTTTAAACCCCTAACGTTCCAATATTGAATAATCATTGAAAACCTTGAGAGCAGTAAGAATCAATGGTCCTCACCAATCCTCCATTGATTAGCTTATCTCCTTGCACTGTTAGTAGTTCCTTATTGGATTTTCTTCCCGCTCCTTGAGAGTTATTGTTTCTAGATCTCTTCTCCACCTAGGTAATCCCTAAAGCAGGCCTTTCCCTATTTTTATCTGCATTTCCCATGGTGACATCTTTGATAGCCGATCGTGTCTGGGAGTGTATAACCAATGCCCCCGGATTCTCCGATTGCAGATTCTCACTGCACGACCACTGTTCTACTACGAGAGTAAAAGAAGGAGAAACAAGAGGTGGAGTGTTGTCATGCACACCATTCCCATCCACTCCCTCCATAGTTTGGTCCTCCCGATCCACTAATGACTTAAAAATTTCATACCGATTGTTTGGCTTGAGCTGCACCTACTCCTTGCCATTTCTCTTTTTGTTTCTCTTTTGTTTCACCTGTTCAAAGCCATCCTGCTGAGCATCAGGACTTGGAGAATTGCTAGAAGGTTCATTGATAGGACTGGACTCACCCTCTTTGGGGCGGTTTGACATTCCGCTCGAAACCTCCATTTTTGTGCTCAAGATGTTTGGGCAAAACCTTGCCAAATGTCCATGCTTATGGCATACTCGACACCTGAAAGGTAGGGCCTCATAGTCTAACTGTTGGATCCAGGGTACTCCTGCTAGCTCAAGTTTCTCCTCAGCTGGTAGAGGCTGACTAATGTCCATCTCTACACATATTCTGGCAAAGACAGTTGTATTTCCCTCTATGGTATCTTTGGAGACTCCCAAAAATCTGCCTAGGGAATTACCTATTAGTTCCAACACCTGCTCACCCCAAAACTCCATCGGGAGAGCGTACAGTCGAATCCAGACCGGGACAACCGTGGGTTCGATGTAGGGGTCGAAACCCACTCTCCAGGGTTGAACAAATAACCCTGCTGGTCCATGGTTTCTCTTTTCTGATTCAAATGCTCTGTTTCTATCTGCTAAAGAAGAGAAACTAATGATGAAATACACATTGCTTATAGGCCATAAAGAGTACTCACCGTGTGGCTCCCAGTTCTGGCGAACCTAGGTGTGCAGAAAATTTAGTGTGGGTCGGATGCCCATGAATTTACAGATCAAGTCGTGATTAGCTCGGTAGACGATTGTATCTTTGACCAGCATTGTTTCTATAACAATCTTAGTCCTGGAAGTGGATTGTGGGAGGCATCCATTAACACGGTGAGCATTTGGGCCATTGCCAACATTCTTGAGTATCGTTTGAAAAGCATTTCGCTGAGCTCCATCAGTGGAAGGCGAGGGGTTATCTTTCAACTTCTCAGCATATGAAGTCTTTCTCCCAGTAGGAGAAACTGGAGGAGACCCCATCGGGCCCTCCCGGGATCATGAATGTACCTTCAGATGAATTCAAAATCAACCCCCCAAAGCCCCTGGCAAGATCTTCGGGCCAGAATCCCTCGAGCAACACCAGACGCCTTCTCAGAAATTTTCCCGCCAAATCGCCAGAGCCGGAAAAAAATTTAGTGTACCACCAACACAATATTACCAAATGCAAAGAATAACTTGTTTAAATCAACTCAATGGAGTAAGCCCAATATCATTCATCAAGTAAAAGCAATAACTTGATCAACCAACCTCTATGGAAGCAAATCATCCATCAATATAAAAATAGCCAACTAAGGGTTTCACCATCTCAATGCAAGTAACAAGACTTACAAACATGAACCCTAGTGCACAAAGCTTCCACTACCCCAAACCAGAATTATGCATTCATCAAAACTCTCATCAATGATAACAATGCATAAGTAGTCTTCAACAAAAACAGAAAATAGGATTTACACTCAACCAAAGGAAACCTTGTTGAAAACATTTTCACTCCAATCTTATTTCAGGAATAACATACACCACTCATACTCATAAGAAGAATGTGCCCATACCTTATTGAAGTGAAGGAACCCCTTTGGAAATCTGCCACCATCACAACATTATTTTGCCAATCTTCACAAGGGTTAGTAGATTACAAAATAATCAACATTATTCCACATTTCAATAATCATCACCAAACCCTTTAATTGCACAACTCCCTTATCTCTCCTAAAACCACTTGTACCATAAACTAAATCACAATAATTATTTCAACAACTTATTACACCTCTCTAATTATTTTTTTTTATATAATACCTTTTAATCTCACAAATATCTAAACCCTTATAACTCCCCGAATTCTAATAATTCAAACAACAAAATTTAAATTAAAATATTTAGCCTTTCAAGCCCTTATGTCTCCCTATGCTTTAGAATAAGAACTATTTTAGTTTAAAACAAAAAGACTTACCCGAAGTTTGATGTTGTCACCGCAGGAAATGCTGCTACCAATTTTCCATGCTCAGAATTTGATCTCTTTCAACTATCAACACACATGCCTCATTCTGTTTATTTCTCCAAAATAAAAACCTTAGGTTATTACAGTTTAAATCGTGAAAGTGACGACGTACTCTCGATTGCAGATAAGAATGCTCTAGACTTCTGCAAGCGTGCCCTGTTCGATGAATATGAAAAATGCCTTATACACAACGACACTTCTTCACTACGGGTAATGTCGAATTTAGTGCACTTCACAACTACCATCCAATCGTTTGTTTCGACACTGATTTACTTTGCAGACCGTGCGTTCTCAACTGGAGGAGGAGCGTCACATGGATACGTATCTTCGATCTCCGCTTCACTTTATCAATGGGCTCTCACACTTTTGACCACAATCGCATGTCCTCCTTTAACCATTTTGCTAACGTAGGGTTTCAATGTCGGACACGAAAAACTCGGCGATTAATGTCCAATATACCTTATACTCCTTAAAGAATTTAAATGCCTCATTTAATATGTACTTTGATGCATTTCCAAATACGTCCGCATTTTTAATTTAATTTAATATTTTAATTTAAATTTTAAGTAAATAAAAATTTAAACTAAATATTAAAATTAAATATATTCATCACCGGGGCACCTTTTTCAACGAAACGAAAAGCCAACTTGGGTTTTAAGAAAAACCCATTTCAAATCTGTTGTCCATGGTTTTAAATAAAACCTTTTATTTTATCTGCCTTGGTTTTCACAAAAACGCTTCCGCTTCTTGACATCAATGACAACATCAACACTGGAGCAAAGGCAATGTACCCAATGTACCCAAAATTGCCAACAATCTCCCCCTTTGTCATTGATGGAAAAACTTTACTTAAAAACACATCTTCAAGAGCTAAAACTGAAATCACTCTCTTTGAAGTTTTGCTCCCCCTGACTTGAAGCTTTCCTCTTCACTTGAAGCTCGGGACTAACAATGAGCCTCTTAGCTTAGTCCCTCCCCCACCTCCTATTGATGTGATTAATTCTGGGGTGGGAGTAAAACTCCCATTAGGCACTAATCATCATCAATGTCTATAACTTCCTTGTTGGGCCTTCTCTTGAACTGTCTATCCATATTCCTGTTCCTGTCATTGTTCTGATCCTTGGACCTGATCATGCCACTGTTCCTATTCCTGTATTTTGGAATTTCAGCTCTACACTGTCTAGCTATGTGACCTTCATTGTTGCACTTGTAACAAGTAACAATGTTATTTCTTTGAGGCATACCTGTTCTTTGAATCCACTTGTTCTGACTAAACCTGTTCTGACCAAACCTGTTTATGATATTTACCTTGCAGAAAATTGTTTTATGCCCAAACTGATTGCAAGAGTAGCAATACCCATGAAAGAAATTACCACTTCTGAAACTATCATTTACCTTCTTCACTTGAGCCATGCAATGTATAGCCATGTGACCAAACCTGTGACAAGCAAAACATCTGCCTTGAAACTTTCCTTTATTTGACTTCTTAGGTCCTGAAAACTTCTTCTTCTCATTCTGAAATTAGTTTTCTGTTTCTATGTATCTATCATTCAAGGACTCATGATCTGAAATACTTTCCTCATTAGAACTCTCTTTCTTTTGGAATCTCTTACTAGACTCTCCAATTTGTTTCTTGTGAGGCTAAACAAAACCAAGACCTATTTTATCTGTTGGATTTCTTTGACTTTGGATGAGAGACTTAACATTTTTGGAGCTTTCTTGAAACCTCGTATGGCTTATCCTTGTACTCTTTATTTTTCTCTTTCAACGAAGCCATTTTTTGTTCTAATTCACTATACTCAAGCACCTTAGATTCTAACTCATTCTTGAGTTCTTGTGCATTAGCCATAGAGATGTCAAGACTTTCTATGAGATCATCTCTCTCCATACAACATTCATCTAACTTATCCTTGAGTCTAGCATTCTTCTTTCTTTACTTTTTCAAAACACTAAGAGCATTTGTAAGTTCACATTCAAGATCCTCTATTTGATTGCACTTTGAATTATCAAGGCCTTTTTTAGATTTCTTATCACTAGAGGTGTTACCCTTTTCAAAAACCATACATGCATCTTCCTTATCGTTTTCTAAAGCATCCTCATACATACTAACAACCAATTCATTATTTGTGCAATCATCCTCAAGGTGACCAAAATTTCCACATCTAAGACATTTCATGATAATGAATCTATGTTTTGGTTCTTCCTCTTTTTTTGATATGAACAACATCTCATTTTCATTATCACTTGAAGAACTTTCACTATCACTACTAGAACACTTACTTTCTTTGTCTAGGTAGAAGCTCTTCTTGTGTTTGTGAGAATGCCTCTTTCCTTGATTGCTATGCTCATCTTTGTTTTTCCTATGATGCTTGTGCTTTTCAGAATCCTTGCTCTTACAGTCCTGTTTATCTTTATCACTTTCATCCTTGGCAACAGTACAGTTAGTAGCATAATGACCAAACTTTCCACAATTGAAACATCTCACGTTTTTCATATTTTTGTGCTTTCTAAAGAACTTGCATTTCTTGCTATAATATGCCTCTTCATCATCAAAAGACTCATCACTCTCTTGAAGCTATTTACCTTTGGAATTCTTGGTAGTCTTGAAAGCTGCCTCCTTCTTGACATCAACCTTCACTTGACTTCTTAACTCAAATGCTACAAGTATACTATGGAGCTCATCTCTTTTCAACTTATCCAAATATTTAGCTTCCTCAATAGCAGAAATATTTTCACTAAATCTATTAGGAAGAGATCTTAAAATCTTATCACAAACATCATTTTCAGCAAGTTCAAGACCTAAGTCTTTCATGGAGTTAACAACTTCATCCATACGAATCATGTAGTCACTAATATTTTCATCATCATTCTTTTTGAGTTGTTCAAACATACCTTTGAAGTGTCTTAGCTTGGCCTTTCTGACATTTGTATCACCTGTATGAACCACATTCAACTGATTCCACATTTCAGTAGCTGTCTTGCAGTGTGAATCACTTTGGTGAGATCTAATTTTTGTAAGCCTTTCAATATTGCATTCATTGCTTTTGAATTGTTGTGATGTAGGAGCCTCTCTTCTTTAGTATTAAGACCATGTTCAGGAATAGTGTCCTCATCTTCAATTACTTCCAAAACCTCATTCCCAAGTGCCATTAGATGAACCTTCATCCTTGCACTCCAAAGACCAAAATCTGGCCCATCAAGAATAGGTGCTACATTGCCACTTGAATGATCCATTGTGTTCTTTACTCGCTTTTCCTTCAAGCTGTTAAACCTTCCGAAGGAACCCGCTCTAATACCAATTGAATAACACAAGCTTATACTGAGACGGGGGGTGAACAGTGTAAGACCTCTTTTTACTTTTTCCTTTATACTTCAAAATATTAAAGCAATATATCCAAAGCAATATCAAAGCAATGCACAAAACCATCCACAAAGTGACACAACAATTTACATGGTTCATCCACAAAACGTTTCTCTAAAAGTTATCTCAAAGTTCTTTGGGAAACCTTCCCAATTACAATGTTTATGAGCCTCGGCTCAAAGGAGAAACCTTCCCCCAATCTGAATTTATGAGCCTCTGCTCAAAGGAGATACCTTCCCCTACCTCTGCTTTGGCTGGTGATCCTCTAGAAGACCTCTGCCTCTGCTGCCCTTAGCAAATGGAACTCTATCCACAGAAGACACCTGTCTTCCCTACTCTCGCTGGAGACCTCTATCCTCAACTCTATCACCTCAAAGTCGGTCCTCGAATTTGCACTAAACACAGTCCGTCGATCGAGCACAAATGTCCTCTTCCTCTGTCTTTGATCTGCACCAAACACAGTCCTTCGGTTTAGCACAAATGTCCTCGGATTCTACTCATAGAACCAATGCACCTCTGTCCTCAAGTTTTCTGATAGAACTATCAAACTCAGCTTCACAAGTCCTCTGCTAGGACCTATCCAAATCTTCTTACAAGTCCCCAATGGAACCTATCACCTGCTCACAAGTTCATCAAGAAAAACTTGCTTGGCGTGAACCCACAAAGAGAATTGTTAGAGACCCAATGTGATTCATCAACCTCATAGAAACACAAAGAGAATTGTTAGAGACTCAATATGTTCTATACTTAACTCCCAATCTCAATCTCAACTCAATCTCAATCTCAATATAATATGATAGATGTAGTGTGCTTTTCTCAACAACATGAAACACAACCCAACAATTGCCAACCAAGCAATATGTCATATAACAATGATACTCATGTTCTTTCCAAAAACCAATATATTTTCTCAACCAATTAGGGCTTCAACAACAATGCTCAAAGACAAGGTTTAACCAATATCATTCAACTCAACATTAACCTTGAAGCATTCAACCAATCATCACAAGAAAAGAAAATAAGTAGAAATCCTTTTCCCTCCAAAGATATTTGAACAAAACAGCCACCAACACAATATTACCAAATGCAAAGAATAACTTGTTCAAATCAACTCAATGGAGTAAGCCCAATATCATGTATCAAGTAAAAGCAATAACTTGATCAACCAACCTCTATGGAAGCAACTCATCCATCAATATCAAAACAGCCAACTAAGGGTTTCACCATCTCAATGCAAGTAACAAGACTTACAAACATGAACCCTAGTGCACAAAGCTTCCACTACCCCAAACCAGAATTATGCATTCATCAAAACTCTCATCAATGATAACAATGCATAAGTAGTCTTCAACAAAAACAGAAAATAGGATTTACCCTCAACCAAAGGAAACCTTGTTGAAAACCTTTTCACTCCAATCTTATTTCAGGAATAACATACACCACTCATACTCATAAGAAGAATGTGCCCATACCTTATTGAAGTGAAGGAACCCCTTTGGAAATCTGCCACCATCACAACATTCTTTTGCCAATCTTCACAAGGGTTAGTAGATTACAAAATAATCAACATTATTCCACCTTTCAATAATCATCTCCAAACCCTTTAATTGCACAACTCCATTATCTTTCCTAAAACCACTTGTACCATAAACTAAATCACAATAATTATTTCAACAACTTATTACACCTCTCTAATTATTTTTTTTTTTATATAATACCTTTTAATCTCACAAATATCTAAACCCTTATAACTCCACGAATTCTAATAATTCAAACAACAAAATTTAAATTAAAATATTTAGCCTTTCAAGCCCTTATGTCTCCCTATGCTTTAGAATAAGAACTATTTTAATTTAAACCAAAAAGACTTACCCGAAGTTTGCTGCTGTCACCGCAGGAAATGCTCCTACCAATTTGCCATGCTCAGAATTCGATCTCTTTCAACTATCAACACACATGCCTCATTCTGTTTATTTCTCCAAAATAAAAACCTTAGGTTATTACAGTTTAAATTGTGAAAGCGATGATGTACTCTCGATTGCAGATAAGAATGCTCTAGACTTCTGTGAGTGTGCCCTGTTCGATGAATATGAAAAATGGCTTATACACAACGACACTTCTTCACTGTGGGTAATGTCGAATTTAGTGCACTTCCCAACTACCATCCAATCGTTTGTTTCGACACCGAGTTACTTTGCAGACCGTGCTTTCTCAACTGGAGGATGAGCGTCACATGGATACGTATCTTCGATCTTCGCTTCACTTTATCAATGGGCTCTCACACTTTTGACCACAATCGCATGTCCTCCTTCTTTAAACATTTTGCTAACGTAGGGTTTCAATGTCGGACACGAAAAACTCGGCGATTAATGTCCAATATACCTTATACTCCTTAAAGAATTTAAATGCCTCATTTAATATGTACTTTGATGCATTTCCAAATACGTCCGCATTTTTAATTTAATTTAATATTTTAATTTAAATTTTAAGTAAATAAAAATTTAAACTAAATATTGAAATTAAATATCTTCATCACCGGGGCACCTTTTTCAACGAAACGAAGAGCCAACTTGGGTTTTAAGAAAAACCCATTTCAAATCTTTTGTCCATGGTTTTAAATAAAACCTTTTATTTTGTCTGCCTTGGTTTTCACAAAAACCCTTCCGCTTCTTGACATCAATGACAACATCAACACTGGAGCAAAGGCAATGTACCCAATGTACCCAAAATTGCCAACAATCTCCCCCTTTGTCATTGATGGCAAAAATTTACGTAGAAACACATCTTCAAGAGCTAAAACTGAAATCACTCTCTTTGAAGTTTTGCTCCCCCTGACTTGAAGCTTTCGTCTTCACTTGAAGCTCTCCCCCTTACTCATATCTCTCTCCCTTTGTCATCAATGGCAAAAGGGCCACCTTTGGGGCTTGGGACTAAGAATGAGCCTCTTAGCTTAGTCCCTCCCCCACCTCCTATTGAGGTGATTAATTCTGGGGTGGGAGTAAAACTCCCACTAGGCACTGATCATCATCAGCGTCTATAACTTCCTTGCCGGGCCTTCTCTTGAACTCTCTCGTCCATATTCCTCGTTCTCGTCATTGTTCCCGATCCTTGGACCTGATCATGCCACTGTTCCTATTCCTGTATTCTGGAAATTCAACTCTACACTGTCTAAATATGTGACCTTCATTGTTTCACTTGTAACAAGTAACAATGTTATTTCTTTGAGGCATACCTGTTCTTTGAATCCACCTGTTCTGACTAAACCTGTTCTGACCAAACCTATTCTGACCAAACCTGTTTCTGGTATTTGCCTTGCAAAAAATTGCTTTATGCCCAAATTGATTGCAATAGTAGCAATACCCATGAAAGAAATTACCACTTCTAAAACTGTCATTTACCTTCTTCACTTGAGCCATGTAATGTATAGCCATGTGACCAAACCTGTGACAAGCAAAACATCTACCTTGAAACTTTCCTTTATTTGACTTCTTAGGTCCTGAAAACTTCTCCTTCTTCTCATTCCAAAATCTGTTTTCTATTTCTATGTATCTATCATTCAACGACTCATGATCTAAAATACTTTCCTCATTAGAACTCTCTTTCTTTTGGAATCTCTTACTAGACTCTCCAATTTGTTTCTTGTGAGGCTCAACAAAACCAAGACTTGTTTTATCTGTTGGATTTCTTTGACTTTGGATGAGAGACTTAACATTTTTGGAGCTTTCTTGAAACCTGTACAGCTTATCCTTGTACTCTTTATTTTTCTCTTTCAACGAAGCCATTTTCTGTTCTAATTCACTATACTCAAGCACCTTAGATTCTAACTCATTCTTGAGTTCTTGTGTATTAGCCATAGAGATGTCAAGACTTTCTATGAGATCATTTCTCTCCATACAACATTCATCTAACTTATCCTTGAGTCTAGCATTCTTCTTTCTTTCCTTTTTCAAAACACTAAGATCATTTGTAAGTTCACATTCAAGATCCTCTATTTGATTGCACTTTGAATTATCAAGGCCTTTTTCAGATTTCTTATCACTAGAGGTGTTACCCTTTTCAAAAACCATACATGCATCTTCCTTATCATTTTCTGAAGCATCCTCATACATAATAACAACCAATTCATTATTTGTGCAATCATCCTCAAGGTGACCAAAATTTCCACATCTAAGACATTTCATGATAATGAATCTATGTTTTGGTTCTTCCTCTTTTTCTAACATGAACAACATCTCATTTTCATTATCACTTGAAGAATTTTCACTATCACTACTAGAACACTTACTTTCTTTGTCTAGGTAGAAGCTCTTCTTGTGTTTATGAGAATACCTCTTTCCTTGATTTCTATGCTCATCTTTTTTTTTCCTATGATGCTTGTGCTTTTCCAAATCCTTGCTCTTACATTCCTATTTATCTTTATCCCTTTAATCCTTGGCAACAGTACAGTTAGTAGCATAATGACCAAACTTTCCACAATTGAAACATCTCACGTTTTTCATATTTTTGTGCTTTCTAAATAACTTGCCTTTCTTGCTGTAATATGCCTCTTCATCATCAAAAGACTCATCACTCTCTTGAAGCCGTTTACCTTTGGAATTCTTGGTAGTCTTGAAAGTCGCCTCCTTCTTGACATCAACCTTCACTTGACTTCTTAACTCAAATGTCTGCAAGTATACTATGGAGCTCATATTTTTTCAACTTATCCAAATCTTTAGCTTCCTCAATAGCAGAAATATTTTCACTAAATCTATTAGGAAGAGATCTTAAAATCTTATCACAAACATCATTTTCAGCAAGCTCAAGACCTAAGTCTTTCATGGAGTTAATAACTTCATCCATACGAAGCATGTAGTCACTAATATTTTCATCATTATTCATTTTGAGTTGTTCAAACATACCTTTGAAGTGTCTCAGTTTGGCCTTTCTGACATTTGTATCACCTATATGAACCACCTTCAACTGATTCCACATTTTATTAGTTGTCTTGTAGTGAATAACTTTGGTGAGATCTGATTTCTGTAAGCCTTTCAAGATTGCATTCATTGCTTTTGAATTGTTGTGATGTAGGAGCCTCTCTTCTTTAGTATTAAGACCATGTTCAGGAATAGTGTCCTCATCTTCAATTACTTCCCAAACCTCATTCCCAAGTTCCATTAGATGAACCTTCATACTTGCACTCCAAAGACCAGAATCTGGCCCATCAAGAATAGGTGCTGCATTGCCACTTGAATGATCCATTGTGTTCTTTACTAGCTTTTCCTTCAAGCTGTTAAACCTTCCGAAGGAACCCGCTCTGATACAAATTGAAGAACACAAGCTTATACTGAGAGGGGGGGTGAATAGTATAAGACCTCTTTTTACTTTTTCCTTTATACTTCAAAATAGTAAAGTAATATATCCAAAGCAATATCAAAGAAATGCACAAAACCATCCACAAAGTGACACAACAATTTACATGGTTCATCCACAAAAATTTTCTCTAAAAGTTATCTCAAAGTTCTTTCGGAAACCTTCCCAATTACAATTTTTATGGGCCTCGGCTCAAAGGAGAAACCTTCCCCCAATCTGAATTTATGAGCCTCTGCTCAAAGGAGATACCTTCACCTACCTCTGCTTTGGCTGGTGATCCTCTAGAAGACCTTTGCCTCCGTTGCCCTTAGCAAATGGAACTCTATCCACAGAAGACACCAGTCTTCCCTGCTCTGGTTGGAGACCTCTGTCCTCAACTCTATCACCTCAAAGCCGATCCTTGAATTTGTACTAAACATAGTCCGTCGGTCGAGCACAAATGTCCTCTTCCTCTGTCTTTAATTTGCACCAAACACAGTCCTTCGGTTTGGAACAAATGTCCTCGAATTCTACTCATTGAACCAATGCACCTTTGTCCTCAAGTTCTCTGATAGAACTATCAAACTCAGCTTCACAAGTCCTCTGCTAGGACCTCTCCAAATCTTCTTACAAGTCCCCAACGGAACCTATCACCTACTCACAAGTTCATCAAGAAAAACTTGCTTGGCGTGAACCCACAAAGAGAATTGTTAGAGACCCAATGTGATTCATCAACCTCATAGAAGCACAAAGAGAATTGTTAGAGACTCAATATGTTCTATACTTCCAATCTCAATCTCAATCTCAATATAATATGATAGATGTAGTGTGCTTTTCTCAACAACATGAAACACAACCCAACAATTGCCAACCAAGCAATATGTCATATAACAATGATACTCATGTTCTTTCCAAAAACCAATATATTTTCTCAACCAATTAGGGCTTCAACAACAATGCTCAAAGACAAGGTTTAACCAATATCATTCAACTCAACATTAACCTTGAAGCATTCAACCAATCAACACAAGAAAAGAAAACAAGTAGAAATCCTTTTCCCTCCAAAGATATTTGAACAAAACAGCCACCAACACAATATTACCAAATGCAAAGAATAACTTGTTCAAATCAACTCAATGGAGTAAGCCCAATATCATGTATCAAGTAAAAGCAATAACTTGATCAACCAACCTCTATGGAAGCAACTCATCCATCAATATCAAAATAGCCAACTAAGGGTTTCACCATCTCAATGCAAGTAACAAGACTTACAAACATGAACCCTAGTGCACAAAGCTTCCACTACCCCAAACCAGAATTATGCATTCATCAAAAATCTCATCAATGATAACAATGCATAAGTAGTCTTCAAAAAAAACAGAAAATAGGATTTACACTCAACCAAAGGAAACCTTGTTGAAAACCTTTTAACTCCAATCTTATTTCAGGAATAACATACACCACTCATACTCATAAGAAGAATGTTCCCATACCTTATTGAAGTGAAGGAACCCCTTTGGAAATATGCCACCATCACAACATTCTTTTGCCAATCTTCACAAGGGTTAGTAGATTAGAAAATAATCAACATTATTCCACCTTTCAATAATCATCACCAAACCCTTTAATTGCACAACTCCCTTATCTCTCCTAAAACCACTTGTACCATAAACTAAATCACAATAATTATTTCAACAACTTATTACACCTCTCTAATTATTATTTTTTATATAATACCTTTTAATATCACAAATATCTAAACCTTTATAACTCCCCGAATTCTAATAATTCAAACAACAAAATTTAAATTAAAATATTTAGCCTTTCAAGCCCTTATGTCTCCCTATGCTTTAGAATAAGAACTATTTTAATTTTAACCAAAAAGACTTACCCGAAGTTCGCTGCCTTCACCGCAGGAAATGCTCCTACCAATTTGCCATGCTCAGAATTCGATCTCTTTCAACTATCAACACACATGCCTCATTCTGTTTATTTCTCCAAAATAAAAACCTTAGGTTATTACAGTTTAAATCGTGAAAGCGATGACGTACTCTCGATTGCGAATAAGAATGCTCTAGACTTCTGCAAGCGTGCCCTGTTCGATGAATATGAAAAATTCCTTATACACAACGACACTTCTTCACTACGGGTAATGTCGAATTTAGTGCACTTCACAACTACCATCCAATCGTTGTTTCGACACTGAGTTACTTTGCAGACCGTGCGTTCTCAACTGGAGGATGAGCGTCACATGGATACGCATCTTCGATCTCCGCTTCACTTTATCAATGGGCTCTCACACTTTTGACCACAATCGCATGTCCTCCTTATTTAAACATTTTGCTAATGTAGGGTTTCAATGTCGGACACAAAAACCTCGGCGATTAATGTCCAATATACTTTATACTCCTTAAAGAATTTAAATGCCTCATTTAATATGTACTTTGATGCATTTCCAAATACGTCAGCATTTTTAATTTAATTTAATATTTTAATTTAAATTTTAAGTAAATAAAAATTTAAACTAAATATTAAAATTAAATATATTCATCACCAAGGCACCTTTTTCAATGAAACGAAGAGCCAGCTTGGGTTTAAAAAAAAAACCATTTCAAATCTGTTTTCCATGGTTTTAAATAAAACCTTTTATTTTGTCTGCCTTGGTTTTCACAAAAACCCTTCCGCTTCTTGACATCAATGACAACATCAACACTGGAGCAAAGGCAACGTACCCAATGTACCCAAAATTGCCAACAATCTCCCCCTTTGTCATTGATGGCAAAACTTTACTTAAAAACACATCTTCAAGAGCTAAAACTGAAATCACTCTCTTTGAAGTTTTGCTCCCCTTGACTTGAAGCTTTCCTCTTCACTTGAAGCTCTCCCCCTTACTCATATCTCTCCCCCTTTGTCATCAATGGCAAAAGGGCCACCTTTGGGGCTTGGGACTAAGAATGAGCCTCTTCGCTTAGTCCCTCCCCCACCTCCTGTTGAGGTGATTAATTTTGGGGTGGGAGTAAAACTCCCATTAGGCACTGATCATCATCAGCGTCTATAACTTCCTTGCCGAGCCTTCTCTTGAACTCTCTCGTCCATATTCCCTGTTCTCGTCATTGTTCCGATCCTTGGACTCGATCATGCCACTGTTCTTGTTCCTGTATTCTGGAATTTCAGCTCTACACTGTCTAGCTATGTGACCTTCATTTTTGCACTTGTAACAAGTAACAATGTTATTTATTTGAGGCATACATGTTCTTTGAATCCACCTGTTCTAACTAAACTTGTTCTGACCAAACCTGTTTCTGATATTTGCCTTGTAGAAAATTGCTTTATGCCCAAACTGATTGCAAGAGTAGCAATACCCATGAAAGAAATTACCACTTATGAAACTGTCATTTACCTTCTTCACTTGAGCCATGCAATGTATAGCCATGTGACCAAACCTGTGACAAGCAAAACATCTGCCTTGAAACTTTCCTTTATTTGACTTCTTAGGTCCTGAAAACTTCTCTTTCTTCTCATTCTGAAATCTATTTTCTGTTTCTATGTATCTATCATTCAAGGACTCATGATCTGAAATACTTTCCTCATTAGAACTCTCTTTCTTTTGGAATCTCTTACTAGACTTTCAAATTTTTTTCTTGTGAGGCTCAACAAAACCAAGACCTGTTTTATCTGTTGGATTTCTTTGACTTTGGATGAGAGACTTAACCTATTTGGAGCTTTCTTGAAACCTGTACAGCTTATCCTTGTACTCTTTATTTTTCTCTTTCAACGAAGCCATTTTCTGTTCTAATTCACTATACTCAAGCACCTTAGATTCTAACTCATTCTTGAGTTCTTGTGCATTAGCCATAGAGATGTCAAGACTTTCTATGAGATAATCTCTCTCCATACAACATTCATCTAACTTATCCTTGAGTCTAGCATTCTTATCCTTGAGTCTAGCATTCTTCTTTCTTTCCTTTTTCAAAAAACTAAGAGCATTTGTAAGTTCACATTCAAGATCCTCTATTTGATTGCACTTTGAATTATCAAGGCCTTTTTTAGATTTCTTATCACTAGAGGTGTTACCCTTTTCAAAAACCATACATGCATCTTCCTTATCATTTTCTGAAGCATCCTCATACATACTAACAACCAATTCATTATTTGTGCAATCATCCTCAAGGTGACCAAAATTTCCACATCTAAGACATTTCATGATAATGAATCTATGTTTTGGTTCTTCCTCTTTTTCCGATATGAACAACATCTCATTTTCATTATCACTTGAAGAACTTTCACTATCACTACTAGAACACTTACTTGCTTTGTCTAGGTAGAAGCTCTTCTTGTGTTTGTGAGAATACCTCTTTCCTTGATTGTTATGCTCATATTTGTTTTTCCTATGATGCTTGTGCTTTTTAGAATCCTTGCTCTTATAGTCCTGTTTATCTTTATCACTTTCATCCTTGCCAACAGTACAGTTAGTAGCATAATGACCAAACTTTCCACAATTGAAACATCTCACGTTTTTCATATTTTTGTGTTTTCTAAAGAACTTGCCTTTCTTGCTATAATATGCCTCTTCATCATCAGAAGACTCATCACTCTATCGAAGTTGTTTACCTTTGTAATTCTTGGTAGTCTTGAAAGCTGCCTCCTTCTTGACATCAACATTTACTTGAGTTCTTAACTCAAATCCTGCAAGTATACTATGGAGCTCATCTCTTTTCAACTTATCCAAATCTTTAGCTTCCTCAATAGCAGAAATATTTTCACTAAATTTATTAGGAAGAGATCTTAAAAAATTATCACAAACATCATTTTCAGCAAGCTCAAGACCTAAGTCTTTCATGGAGTTAACAACTTCATCCATACGAAGCATGTAGTCACTAATATTTTCATCATCATTCATTTTGAGTTGTTCAAACATACCTTTGAAGTGTCTTAGCTTGGCCTTCTCGACATTTGTATCACCTGTATGAACCACCTTCAACCGATTCCACATTTCAGTAGCTGTCTTGCAATGAATCACTTTGGTGAGATCTGATTTCTGTAAGCCTTTCAATATTGCATTCATTGCTTTTGAATTGATGTGATGTAGGAGCCTCTCTTCTTTAGTATTAAGACCATGTTCAGGAATAGTGTCCTCATCTTCAATTACTTCCCAAACCTCATTCCCAAGTGCCATTAGATGAACCTTCATCCTTGCACTCCAAAGACCAAAATCTGGCCCATCAAGAATAGGTGCTGCATTTCCACTTGAATGATCCATTGTGTTCTTTACTAGCTTTTCCTTCAAGTTGTTAAACCTTCCGAAAGAACCCGCTCTGATACCAATTGAAGAACACAAGCTTATATTGAGAGGGGGGTGAACAGTATAAGACCTCTTTTTACTTTTTCCTTTATACTTCAAAATAGTAAAGCAATATATCCAAAGCAATATCAAAGCAATGCACAAAACCATCCACAAAGTGACACAACAATTTACATGGTTCATCCACAAAACTTTTCTCTAAAAGTTATCTCAAAGTTCTTTGGGAAACATTCCCAATTACAATGTTTATGAGCCTCGGCTCAAAGGAGAAACCTTCCCCCAATATAAATTTATGAGCCTCTGCTCAAAGGAGATACCTTCCCCTACCTCTGCTTTGGTCGGTGATCCTCTAGAAGACCTCTGCCTCCGTTGCCCTTAGCAAATGGAACT
The DNA here is from genome assembly GCA_028583015.1 of Wollemia nobilis. Taxonomy (NCBI): domain Eukaryota; kingdom Viridiplantae; phylum Streptophyta; class Pinopsida; order Araucariales; family Araucariaceae; genus Wollemia; species Wollemia nobilis. The sequence continues at coordinate 2,081,513 of JAQPPZ010000523.1, read as the reverse complement.
CTATCCATAGAAGACACCTGTCTTCCCTACTCTGGCTGGAGACCTCTATCCTCAACTCTATCACCTCAAAGCCGATCCTTGAATTTACACTAAACACAATCCGTCGGTCGAGCACAAATGTCCTCTTCCTCTGTCTTTGATCTGCACCAAACACAGTCCTTCGGTCTGGCACAAATGTCCTCGAATTCTACTCATAGAACCAATGCACCTCTGTCCTCAAGTTTTCTGATAGAACTATCAAACTCAGCTTCACAAGTCCTCTGCTAGGACCTGTCCAAATCTTCTTACAAGTCCCCAACGAAACCTAACACCCGCTCACAAGTTCATCAAGAAAAACTTGCTTGGCGTGAACCCACAAAGAGAAATTTTAGAGACCCAATGTGATTCATCAACCTCATAGAAGCACAAAGAGAATTGTTAGAGACTCAATATGTTCTATACTTAACTCCCAATCTCAATATCAACTCAATCTCAATCTCAATATAATATGATAGATGTAGTGTGCTTTTCTCAACAACATGAAACACAACCCAACAATTGCCAACCAAGCAATATGTCATATAACAATGATACTCATGTTCTTTCCAACAACCAATATCTTTTCTCAACCAATTAGGGCTTCAACAACAATGCTCAAAGACAAGGTTTAACCAATATCATTCAACTCAACATTAACCTTGAAGCATTCAACCAATCAACACAAGAAAATAAAACAAGTAGAAATCCTTTTCCCTCCAAATATATTTGAACAAAACAGCCACCAACACAATATTACCAAATGCAAAGAATAACTTGTTCAAATCAACTCAATGGAGTAAGCCCAATATCATGTATCAAGTAAAAGCAATAACTTGATCAACCAACCTCTATGGAAGCAACTCATCCATCAATATCAAAACAGCCAACTAAGGGTTTCACCATCTCAATGCAAGTAACAAGACTTACAAACATGAACCCTAGTGCACAAAGCTTCCACTACCCCAAACCAGAATTATGCATTCATCAAAACTCTCATCAATGATAACAATGCATAAGTAGTCTTCAACAAAAATAGAAAATAGGATTTACACTCAACCAAAGGAAACCTTGTTGAAAACCTTTTCACTCCAATCTTATTTCAGGAATAACATACACCACTCATACTCATAAGAAGAATGTGCCCATACCTTATTGAAGTGAAGGAACCCCTTTGGAAATCTGCCACCATCACAACATTCTTTCGCAAATCTTCACAAGGGTTAGTAGATTACAAAATAATCAACATTATTCCACATTTCAATAATCATCACCAAACCCTTTAATTGCACAACTCCCTTATCTCTCCTAAAACCACTTGTACCATAAAATAAATCACAATAATTATTTCAACAACTTATTACACCTCTCTAGTTTTTTTTTTTTTTATATAATATCTTTTAATCTCACAAATATCTAAACCCTTATAACTCCCCGAATTCTAATAATTCAAACAAAAAAATATAAGTTAAAATATATAGCCTTTCAAGCCCTTATGTCTCCCTATGCTTTAGAATAAGAACTATTTTAATTTAAACCAAAAAGACTTACCAGAAGTTCGTTGCCGTCAACGCAGGAAATGCTCCTACCAATTTGCCATGCTCAGAATTCAATCTCTTTCAACTATCAACACACATGCCTCATTCTGTTTATTTCTCCAAAATAAAAACCTTAGTTTATTACAGTTTAAATTGCAAAAGTGACGACGTACTCTCGATTGCGGATAAGAATGCTCTAGACTTCTGCGAGCGTGCCCTGTTCGATGAATATGAAAAATGCCTTATACAAAACGACACTTCTTCACTATGGGTAATGTCAAATTTAGTGCACTTCGCAACTACCATCCAATCGTTTGTTTCGACACTGAGTTACTTTGCAGACCGTGCATTATCAACTGGAGGATGAGCATCACATGGATATGTATCTTCAATATCTGCTTCACTTTATCAATGGGCTCTCACACTTTTGACCACAATCGCATGTCCTCCTTTAAACATTTTGCTAACGCAGGGTTTCAATGTCGGACACGAAAAACTCGGCGATTAATGTCCAATATACCTTATACTCCTTAAAGAATTTAAATGCCTCATTTAATATGTACTTTGATGCATTTCAAAATATGTCCACATTTTTAATTTAATTTAATATTTTAATTTAAATTTTAAGTAAATAAAAATTTAAACTAAATATTAAAATTAAATATCTTCATCACCGGGGCACCTTTTTCAACGAAACGAAGAGCCAACTCGGGTTTTAAGAAAAACCCATTTCAAATATTTTGTCAATGGTTATAAATAAAACCTTTTATTTTTTCTGCCTTGGTTTTCACAAAAACCCTTCCGCTTCTTGACATCAATGACAACATCAACACTGGATCAAAGGCAATGTACCCAATGTACCCAAAATTGCCAACAAGAACGTGATTTTATACTGAGAGGGGGGTGAAAAGTATAAGATAAAACTTTTTGCTTTTCAACCCATATTATAAAATCAACAATATTAAAGTAGTAAACATTACACAAAGCATCACACACATGAGAGACATGATTTAACGTGGTTCACCCAATGTGGGCTACTCCACGGAGAAAATATTTCACTAAAATTTCCTCAACAAATCTCTTCGGAATCCTTAATTATTACAATATTTATGGACCTCTATCCAAATAATACACCAATCCCCTAATCAAGTTTGTGGACACCAATCCATAGGAGAACTCCTTCTCCTCTACTCCGATTGGTTGTCTTCTAGAAGACTACTACCTCCACTGCAGTGGCTTGTGGATATCTCTCCATAGAAGACCTCTATGGTCACTCAAAAGACCTCTATCCTTACTACCCTAGCTAATAGATATCTATACACTACTGTCACATCCAAAGTATGCTTTAAAATCTGCTCAATATCTATCTCAGATCTATACTGAACACTATCCTCTAACTTGCACAAATTTGCTCACAAATATATCTCTAATCTGGTACAAATCTACTCTTAAATCTGCACCAAACTCAGTCTCTGCTCTGGCACAAATCTGCTCACAAATATGTACCAAACTCTATCCTCAAATATATCCTCAAGCCTTAACAAAAAGCTTGATCAAATCACAAATCAACTTTTCTAAGATTTACCCAAAGCCTTAACACAAGGCTTGAAAAAATGAATCAACTCTACTCTCAAGTCTTCATAAAGACTTACTCTAAAATGTCCCTAAACTTTCACACAAGCTCATTAAAACAATTTTAGAAAAACAACTTAATTCTCTTTCAAAAAAACCTTTTCAACACATAATTATAATCTTATTTAGCCACAAAAACATATATAAAATGGTTAAAGACTCAATATGTTTCACACTCACACTGTTTTGTACTCAATAAAACACTCTATCACTTTCAAACTCTCTTTCAAATCAATTCAAAAATAAAGAATAATTTGTTTCACAAATATTGAACTATCACTCCAATGCTTTCAATAAATAATGCTCAATTAACCTTACTCAAACATCCACTCAATGAAACACAAATTTCTTACAAACCCTAAGTATTTCACTATACTTCCAATAACTCACACAATGGAACTCAAATCTTGACTCAAGATAATTCCAAATTCACATAACAATGATACTCATGTTCTTTCGTAAACCCTGGCTCAAGATATTTCTCAACCTCACATAACAATGATACTCATGATATTTCACACACACAAATCATGCATATGAAAACTCACTCATACATTTCCAACAATGCTTATCAAACAATCCTTTTCACTCCAACTTTGCATTTCACAACATTCAATCCAACAATATATCACTCACAAGGAAGATGTGCCCATACCTTTTTTTTATGGAGATATGTCTTCAAAACTTGTCTTAATCATAATCATATCCTCTTTGCCAATTTCAAGGTTAGATAGCAACAACTTATCTCAAAATATCCACACAAATATTCTCCCCAATATTTATTTCACCATACAAAATATCAAATCTCTAGTACACCTTATAATCTCCAAACTATCAAAATAATATTCAAAAATCAAGTTCCTTTACTAACACCTTATAAACTCCAACCTTTCAAAATAATATTCAAAAATCAAGTTCCTTTACTAACACCTTATAAACTCCAACCTTTCAGAATAACATCCACCATATAAAAATCAAATTCTTTTATTAACACTTATAACTCCAAACCTTATAAAATAAATTCTAACCACAAAAATTAAAATAAAATATTTTAATTTTCTTATATATTATATCTCCCTTAACAAACTCACAAACAACCTTTTAAATCTCATGAAACCCTTTAATGCAAATTTTTGAATATAAAAAACCTTTGGAAAATTAAATCGTGAAATGCATACCTTTCATTTTAATTCTGCCCAAAAATTATTTTTGGAAAAATTTGAACACATGACCTCGCCTTTCCAACACCCTAGCCCAAAGCTAGGCCACCATATGGGTTACACACCCTCATGAAATCAAAGAGTGCACGAACCCCATTTTGTTCCTTGTCTCTTCTCATACTTAGCACAAAAAAATGATTTTCCCTTTGCAAAACATAATCACGTGAATCGAACCCACGATCTTGCCCTCACAATGCCCTATCTTTGCCTCAACTACCACCTGCACTAATGACACCGATAGAATATCTTATCCGCATCGCTTGCACTTGAATCCTAGTCTACCTCTAAAAATTTAAAACGTGAATTCCCTCTTCTTACTTAGCAAAGCAGCACACAAAATATTTTTCTTAGCATAGCATACGAATCACATATAGTTGGGGAGGGAAATGAAAATTATTTTCCCTATAAATACATTTGCTCTTTGCCCTTACACATCAGCCCAAATTTGAATTTGAAATTTGAATTTAAATTTAAATATTAAACTTAAACCTTTGGCACCCATTATTTATTTAAATTAAAATTTTAACCATAGGTTAAAATATTTTAATTTAAATAAATTAAATTAAATCCTTTGCGAGCTGCTCAATGGGTCTTTTCAAGGATATATTATTTTTTAATAATTCCTTGGACCTTATTTTCTTCACCTCATCCTTTTGCCCGAAATATTATAAAAAAATATTATTATATTATTATTTCATTTTAAACTTGCTTCTCCTTCCTTGGGTCTTCAACCTTTTAGGCCTTTTTAGGCATATAATATTAAAATAAATATTATATCCTATTCTTTTTAAATTATTCCTTACCTTTTGGAAAAACAACCTTATGACATTAATGATGACGAATCTTGGACATCAATCTCTTGACATCAATGACAACAAAACTTGCTCAAATTTCCAACAATCCCCCCCTTTGTCATTGATGGTAACCCTTTTTTATTTAACTATTTCTTTTAGCTTTTTAGTTCTGCTCCCCCTAAGAAACTGCCCCCCCTGATTGAATGCTATCCCCCTAACTCAAATCTCTCCCCCTTTGTCATCAATGGCAAAGAGCCACCTTTGGGGCGTGGGGCTAAAGATAAGACTCTCAGCTTAGCCCCCTCCCCACTTCTTCTTGAGGTGGTTAATTTTTGGGTGGGAGTAGAACTACTCCAAATTTTACTCGAAGATACTCAAATGTCTCTTTCAGAAGTGGCTTAGTGAAGATATCCACAATCTGATCCTTTGTAATAACATATTCTAACTTGACTTGCTTATTTATTACCTGCTCTCTCAGAAATGATATTTGATCAAAATGTGCTTTATCTTGGAGTGCATCACTGGATTCTTTGAGATATTTATAGCACTTGTACTATCACACAATATGGAAATAGGGTGATCATACATTATCTTGAAGTCCTCTAGAGTTTGTTTCATCCATAATACCTGTGTACAACAAACAATTGCTGCAATATACTCTGCCTCTACTGTGGATAAGAATACCGATATGTATTTCTTACTTAGCCAAGAGACTAAACAGTCTCCAAGAAAGAATGCTTTTCCACTTGTGCTTTTTCTATCATCAATTATGCCATCCCAATCTGCATCTGTATATGCTGTGAGAGTGAAATTATCACTTTTGGGATACTAGAGCCCAAATTCCATAGTCCCTTTTAAATACCTGAGAATCCTCTTTACTGCTACTACATGTATCTCCTTAGGTGCTACTTGAAACCTTATCACTAGTCCCACTGCCTACATTATATCTGGTCTTGTAGCTATGACATACAATAAGATGCCAATCATAGATCTATACAATTTATGATTTGCATCAAGAGATTCATCATATTTACTTAAGTTGCATCCTATAACCATGGGGGTACTCACTGGTTTATAATCTTCTAACTTGAATTTCTTTAGCATATATTTTACATACTTGGTTTGTGAAAGAAATACACCCTTCTCTGATTGTGAAATCTGAAGTCCAAGAAAGAAGGACAACTCACCAAGCATTGGCATCTCAAATTCATTTTGTATGCTCTTTGTAAATTTTTGACACATCTTATCATTGTTTCCTCCAAAAATGATATCATCCACATAAACAACCATAATTAGTAAGTCATTCCCTTCATTTTTTATGTATAGGTTACTGTCCACTTTTCCTTTCCTGAAATCCTGTTCCTAAAGGTACTTATCCAATCTTGAATACCAAAATCTAGGAGCTTGTTTTAGTTCATAAAGTTCCTTCTCCAATATGCATACCTAGTTTGGTTTATCAATTAAGTTGAATTCCTCTAGCTGGTCAATATAAACCTCTTCTTCCAGGACACCATTTAGAAAGGTTGATTTAACATCCATATGATATAATTTGAAGTTTTTGAAACTTGAGAAGGCTAAGAATATTCTTATAGCTTCAAGTCATGAAACTGGAGCAAATGTCTCATCAAAATCAATTCCCTCAACCTGTGCATAACCCTTGCATACTAATCTTGTTTTGTTTCTGACTACCTGACCATCTTCATTTAACTTATTTCTAAATACCCATTTAATCCCAATCACATTTTTACCTTTTGGTCGTGGAACAAGTTCTCAAGTTTTAAGTTTCTCTATCTGTTAGGACACCGATTACTAAATGTGAATTTAAATGAAAATTAATAAGATAAATTGTTGTTTTAAGGAATCACTATTTGAAATTGTAAGGAATAACCCACAATATATTAAATTAAATGTTCTCTTATGCCTTTGAGACATCTCAAGCATTGCTTATTTATATCTATCTAAAGGTGTGAATATGAAGGGACATGTCCCTTAATATATAATATAATATACTTTATGTTAGGAGGGTCCTAACATGCCACCCTCCTTAAAAGGAGATTTATCCTCAAAGCTCGAAGTGAGAGGCTTCATCCTCTGTTTTGCTAATAGTATGCGCTCATGTTCTTGTATCATTTTAATATCAATGTTCCTCAAGCAAGGATATTGGGAAGGTGGAAGTGTTGGTGGCTTTGTCATGGCTTGGAAATAATTTAAATGGGCAACCCTTGCCTTTCCTCCTCTAGGAATAAATTTTGTCATGCGATGGGAGCTGGCTAGTAGAGAAGGGTTAGATTTTATCCCTTGAAGTGTATATGTGTGACCCTTTTGTGTGAACTTCATCCATAAGTTGTCAAGGTCCCATTGAATTATGCCGAGCGTTCATAGCCATTGCACACCTAAAACAATATCACAACCTCCTAATGGAATTGCATACATGTCATGTTTGATGGTGTAATTTCCCAAGGTGAGCTTAATATTACGATATTTCTCGTTATAACTGATTCTTTCCCCATTACCGATCATGATTTCAAAAGCATTACAAGGATGGATAAAGCAGTTGGTTTGTTTTGCCATGCATATATTGATGATATTATGTGTACTTCCGAAGTCAATAAGCATAATAAGATTTTGTTGTTTAAAGGATTCGAGAACTTTCATAGTTTGGGGGAATGAATTTTCGATGAGGGCATTGAAGGAAATTTCTAACGGACCTCGAGGTTTATCTTCAAGTATATATTCCACTAGTTCAACCTCAATTTCCTCTTCCTCTAGTGTTGATTGACAAGGAATAGCAGTGTCTAGAATATAAGGTTGGGGTGTACTACATTTGTGTGATTCAAGACGAATTTCTCATCAAAATGAAAACAAAGGCCTTTTGCTCTTCTTTCTTTCATTTTTTCAGAGCTAATGCATTTAATTGGCATGTCTTTAGTTAGTTTTTTATTGGTGGAAGTATTTTGTGAATCTGTTGTAGATATGTTTCTGAGTCGACGTTGGTTGTTGAATTTATCTTCGGCTAATTTGGCCAATCCAATAGTCTGTATCATGGTCATGGGGTTAAAAATTTGTACCTCTAGCCGTATCTCTTACTTTAACCCGCTGATGAAACAATCCTAAAACAATGAGGTGTCTAGCCCTGTTGTTCGGTTTGCCAATCTCTCAAATTTTTCTTGATATTCACGTATCAACGTGGTTTGACACAGTTTGGTGAGGGCTTCGGTGAAAGTTTCAAGCTTGCTAGGGCCAAATCGTACTAATATATTTTGTGTAAAGTTTCACCAAGTAGGGGTGCCATTGGTTTTATCAAACCATTGGTACCATTGGATAGCCTCATTTTCTAAGTGAAAATATGCAATATGCACTTTTTGCACTTCTAGAATTTGATTTAAGGATAAATATTGTTCTACCCGATAGATCCAGTTATTGGGATCACCACCTTCAAATTTTGGGAAATCCAATTTAGTAGTCCTGGGAAGGATGGATGTTTGTGGTCCTCCTAATGTTGTTTGGTGGGTCGATCCTCCCGTAGTTTGGCTAGTTTGAACTAGTGCCATATTTTGGTTGAATGTATCCATTTTCAAGTCAATGTTTGATATCCTTTGTTCAAATTCTTGTCTTAACACTATATTTTCCTCTTTGAATTGGTAAAGTTCATGATAGATTTTTTTGAGAGTAATATCTTACGATCTCCTTCCATCTGTCATGGTGGATGTTTGCAAAAAAATTGTATTTCACCTTGTCCAATTTAGCAAAATTTGCAAAAAATTCTTTAATTTGATGACTTTTTTGTAAAACATTTGGTAGTATTTTGTTGTCACGGTTTGGTGATATTTTGTCAACAAATTTCCTTGTGCAAAAATTTGTCGACAACTTTTTCTTGAGTGTAAAATTTTGGTGTTCAAATTTTTATGATAGACCTGCTAAACCTCGATAGCACGAACAAAACAAGCTAGGAAGAAAGGACAAAATTGAGACAACGTGAGCACAACAACTAGGAAACTAAGGCAACACGAGAACAATAGGATAGGAAACCAAGGCAACATGAGCACAGTGGATGAGATGGCACGATCGTTGAGGTGAGAACATGAGCACAACAGACAAGGTGGCATGACAAATGAGAGCGAGGGAAACATGAGGCAAGAAATCAAGGTAGTGCAAGTACAATAGATGAGGTGACAGGGTGAGGCAGGGACACAAAAATAGTGGACAAGGCAACATGACAGATGACGGAAAGGGAAACACGAAGTGGGAACACGAGCACATCGGTGGTAGGGGCTTTAGGTCATGCGTGACTACCAAATGGTAGTCATACTCACTAGTTGCGTGTGAGCATTTTTAAACCCCTCAAGGTATAACCCATAAGCAATGTGGGATAATGCCTTGAGAATTAAAATAGTATTTACTCCTTTTCTAGTGTCCGCCAGAAACGACCACCGAGAAATTTTTCGATGAAGGCAACCTTAGATTAATAATTTAATTTTATAAAAAATTTCACCATTTTTTTGAATATGTCTATCAGAAAACTATTATGTCACCTGAGAATGTCACAAAAAACCTTCTTTTGCTTGGATTTTTACGAATCGAAGATAATTAATGCGATATACACTATCTTTGGAGGTTTTAATGAAGATTTTGAGGATATAAGGTTGAATTTTAAGTGTTTTTCTCTCTGAATTGTGTTGTAGTCTTCTGTTCGTTGACATTTTATTTTCTTGGGGTGATCGATGGTGATCAATAACTATGCATCAATTGTTAGGCAAAGATTTTTAGATTTTATCGGATCGCAACAGGTCTAATACAAGTTGTTAGGACATCGATTGCTAAATATAAATTTAAATATAAAATAATAAGATAAATCGTTGTTTTGAGGAATCATTGTTGAAAATTATAAGGAATAACCCACAATATAATAAATTAAATGTTCTCTGATGCCTTTGAGACATCTCAAGCATTGCTTATTTATATCTATCTAAAGGTGTGAATATGAAGGGACATGTCCCTTAATATATAATATAATATAATTTATGTTAGGAGGGTCCTAACACTATCTGATCTAATTCCTTATTCATTGCATTAATATAAAACTCATCTTCACTTACCTCATTGAAGTCTTTTGGCTCAATTTTAGATAATAAAGAGAAATTTACTTGTTGATTTGATGCTAAAACCCTTCTCCTTTTCTATCTTTCATCTGGATTCCCAATTATTAGATCCCTTGGATGATTTTTCTGTACATACCTGGATGGAGTCTTAGGAAAAATTCTTTGTATTTCTTCTTCTGATTCTTCACATAACTCTTCTTGACAACTTTCATCTTCCTGATACACAATTTCTCGAACTGGTTCTCTTGACCCTATCTTCTTATCAACTGTTACATTTATACTTTCTATAATAGTATGTTTCTTTTTATTATAACATCTATAGGCTTTCCTCTTAGTGGAATAGCCAAGAAAAATACCCTCATCACATCTTGGATCAAACTTGCCCAAGTTTTTCTCTTCCCATCTTGTGTAACATTTGCTTCCAAAAATTTTGAAATATTTCATAGTGGCTGGTCTTCCTTTCCAAAGCTCATATGGAGTTTTGTGATGATTTACTCTTATTTGAGCCCTATTGATGATATACACTATTGTATTAACTACATCCCTCCAAAAATCATATGAAACCTTGGATTCATTTAACATAGCTCTGACCATTTTTTCAAAAGTCCTATTCTTCCTTTAAACTACTCCATTTTTTTGAGGAGTTCTTGCAACCGAGTATTCTCTTTTGATCCCATGTTATTCACAAAATTCTACGAATTCATTTGAGGTAAATTCTCCTCCTCTATCTGATCTCAAACTTTTAATCCTCTTACCCATTTCATTTTCAACTAATTCTTTAAATACCTTGAACTTATCAAGTACTTCTAATTTTTCTTTCAAGATAGCCACCCAAATCATTATGGAGTAATCATCTATAAACAACATGAAGTAACTTTAACCTAGAATACTCTTTGTCCTATTAGGACCATATAGATAAGTATGTATTAGTTTCAGTGACTCAAATGACATAAATCCTTTTGCTTTGAAACTTGTTCTGGTTTGCTTTCCATGCTGACATGGTGCACAGATTGTGTTTTATGGCCTTTTGAGCTTGGGTAAATCTATGACAACCTGTTTGTTGCTTATATTCACTATGTTGTCAAAATTTAAATGACCCATTCTTCTATGCCACAACCAACTCTCATCTTCTTGTGATAGAAAACACTTTTCTCCTTTAATATCACTTAGCATGTAGAGGTTTTTTCTAGTTCTACTTGCATTTGCAATGAGTTTTCCCATTTTAGATTTTTTTATCTCACATCTATTTGGATGAAATGTAACCATGTGCCCTTGATCACAAAGTTAGCTCAACTTTTCCCATTATCTAAACTCAGAGTTCCTTTTCAAAAAAAATTTGTTGATCCATTATCACCAAATTTTACTTATCCTTCATTAGTTTCTTTGAGTAAAAGAAATTTACTTTTTTCTCCTATCATGTGACTAGAACATGAAGAACACAAGCTTATACTGAGAGGGGGGGTGAACAGTATAAGACCACTTTTTACTTTGTTTCCAAACCAATATCAATTAATGTCCTTAATTACAATAACCAAATATAGCAGTGTGCATTAATAACTCAAATAGCAGTAGTAAGCAAGAGCACAAGTCACCACACACAATTGAGACACAATATTTAACGTGGTTCTCCCAATGTAAGGTACTCCACGGAGAAAATATTTTACTAAAACTTTCTAAATCAGTCTCTTTGGGAATCACTCCCAATTACAATGTTTATGGATCTCTATCCAAAGGAGATGTTGATCCCCTAATCTCAATTTCATGGATCTCTTCCATAGGAGAAATATTTCCCATTATGCTCTGGCTATGTGATATTATAGAAGACTCTGTCTCTCTATTGCACTGACTGGTGGACGTCTCTCCAATTGAAGACTCCTCACTCAGATCTATCTTCAATTGTGTTGGCTACTGGATATCTATCCACCGAGACTCTATCCTCTATACTATGTCACCTCTAAAGCTCTATCAATAGGCTCACTAAGAACCTACTCAATAGGCTCATACAAAACCTGCTTAACAAGCTCACACATAACTTGTCAAATCTGCTCAAGCAAGCTCACCAAGAACTTGCCCAAATCTGAATAACAAGCTCACACAGAACTTGTCCAAAACTGAATAACAAGCTCACAGAACCTGTCCAATGTTGAATAACAAGCTCACACAGAACTTGTCCAATGTTGAATAACAAGCTCACATAGAACTTGTCCAAATTTGCTCTAGCAAGCTCACCAAGAACTTGCCCAAATCTGCTCTAGCAAGCTCACCAAGAACTTTTCCAAATTTGCTCTAGCAAGCTCACCCAAAACTTGTCCAAATCTGCTCTAGCAAGCTCACCAAGAACTTGCCCAAAACTGTCCACAAATCTGTCCCAACACCGTCCTCAAATCTGTCTCAACATTGTCCTCAAATTTGTCCCAAAGGCCTTATCAAAGGCTCAATCACTCATGCTCAAGTAGTACTCAAAATGAACTCAACAATGAATGACAATGTACTCTTCAATGGATGACAACAATGATCCACAATGATCTCAACTCATAGAAGCATAAAGAGAATTGTTAGAGACTCAATATGTTCTAATATCAATCTCAACTCAACTCAACTCATAGAAGCATAAAGATAATTATTAGAGACTCAATATGTTCTAATCTCAATCTCAACTCAAATCAACCTCAACTCAATTCAAGTCAACCTCAACTCAACTCAAGTCTTATAGAACCATAAAGAGAATTGTTAGATACTCAATATGTTCTAACCTTAATCTCAACTCAACCAATCATCACAAGGGACAACTCTTTCTCACACAACCCTAGTCCAAGTATGTATCAACCAACTCAAATATTTCCAACAATGCTCAACCACAAATCTCACATAACAATGATACTCATGTTCTTTTCTAACTCAAATTCTTTCACAACCAATGGGCTTCAACCACTATGCTTATAACATAAGTTTTAAACACAAATCTCAATTCATAAAACCTTGAAGCATTCAACCAACCACTTTTGAAAAGGAAACCACAAACAATCCTTTTCCCTCCAATGATATTTGAGAAATCAACCACCATAAACAATCAATAGGAGAATGTGCCCATACCTTTTATGAAGATGAAAAAACATCTTGTAAATCTACCACAATCACAAAATTCTTTTGCCAATCTTCACAAGATTTAGTAGATCATAAAATAATCAACATTACTCCACTTTTCAATAATCATCACCAAGGCCTTTAATTGCACAACTTCCTTATCTCTCCTAAAACCACTTGTACCATAAAATAAAATAAATAAAAATATTGCATAACCTTTTCACTCCCAAAACCACTTATACCATAAAATAAAATAAATCACAATATTGCATACCTTGTCACCTCATGAAAGAATTAATCCTCTTGAAAACTAACAAGGCAAACTTCACTTTTGAAACCCCTTTGTAAAATTAGAAATAACTCTTTACACACACCTTATTTCTCCTTCTAAATAATTTAGTCAAATAGCCCTCGAAATAAGCTCTCCAACGATATATAATATGCCCACTTTCTGAAATAAATTGAAACCTTTATATATATGTATATGCCAACCTCCATTAATTGCACATAGGTCGGCCCTCCATTAATTTAAACTTAAACTTTAAACTTTAATATCTTCATCACTGGAGGTCTTTTTTCAATGAAACAAAATTCCACCTTGGCTTTTAAGAAAATTCCTTTCTACATAAGTCCACCATGGTTTTAAATAAAACCTTTTATTTTACCTGTCCTGGTTTTCATAAAAGCCTTGTATATATCCATGCTCTCTAAAATATCATAGATGATTATCTATGAAGTGATTTTGCCACCAAAACCAAATGTGATCCATGTGACATAAATTATCCATGTGAAATCAATGACAACATAAAATACCTCAAATTTCCAACAATATCCCCCTTTTCATTGATGGTAACACCTCTAATGCAAACACCACAATCACTGCAAAAACCATCTCTGAGAATCAAAGCTGCTCCCTCTGACTCAATACTCTCTATGGAGGCTACTCCCCCTAACTCAATACTCTCTTTTGAGGCTGCTCCCCCTAACTCAATGCTCTCCCCCTTACTCATATCTCTTCCCCTTTGAAATCAATGGCAAAAGGGACACCTATGGGGCTAAAATATATAACTCTTAAGCTTAGCCCCCTCACCCCCTTCTCTCTAGAGGTGATTAATTTTGGGGTGGGATTATCTTTACTCCCATATTACTTTATTTCTTTCCTCTATAAACTTCCTTCCATGTTTTTTTGATATCCTTATCTTGATGAATTACTTGATCTTCTTGTCTAGAACTTGTTTGACCTTCTTGCCTTGAACCTGTTTGACCTTCTTGCCTTGAACCTGTTTGGAATTGAGTCCTACACCATTTTGCAATATGCCCAAAGTTATTGCAATTTAAACACTTGATATTGTAGCCTTTGGATGGTTCCCATATCTTTAATTCATTCTTAAAATAATTTCCATGTCCATTCCTTTCTTGAACCCTATATTGTGAAGCTATGTTTTCATGACCATTATAACCATGACTTTTGAATTGTGTAGCTCTAAAACCAAAACCATGTTGCTCATTTATTTTGCACTGAAAAGCTCTATGACCAATCCTATTGCATGAGAAGAAATGTCCCTGAAAACCATACCTTCTTCCCTTGAATTTTCTTCTAGAAAAATCAAACTTCTTTGATCCATGGATCCTGCAATGTATAGCCCTGTGTCCAAATCCATTACAAGAAAAACAATGTCCTTGAAAAGCCCTTTGTTCATGCCTTGGTTATTCATACCTTTCTTGATCATTATCCTTATGATCATCTTCAACTTGTGCATTGCATCCTTGAATCTTCTTTGTAGCATTTAAAACCTCTTCCTTAGTTTCTTCCTTGATTTTCTCTTCAATAATTTATTTTCCCTTTGAACTTGATTCACCTATCTCAAAACAAGAACCAAACTGAATATTTGGAGCCATAGAAACTTTGGAACTTTCCTCAAAAATATTAGGTGCTTCTTTGCTTTCATATTTTAGAACTTCCTTTCCTTTTGAGTGTGATTCCCCAAACCTAAAATATGGAATCTTTGGTGCTTTGGAATCTCCCTCTTATTTTTCTTCATTTGTGTTAAGTAGCAAATTTGCACACATCTCTATAGCCTCTGAAATGCAAGTATCCATTTCTTCTGCTTCTTTTTGTTTGAGAATCGATTCTTCCTTATATATTTCTAAAATGAAACCTCCTGATACAAATATAGGATCTTGTGTACTTATTTTTTATTTCCCTTATTCATAACCAAGCCCTGTCTTTATAAATGGATCTCGTTGTAAATCCAAAAAATTATCTAATGTTTTTGAATTTCTTTGAAATTATGCTAACTCATTTATGTAGGTCCCCAAACTTTTATGATCTTCTTATTCTAACTGATCACATATTTCTTTCCTCTCCTTTAGTTTCTCAGAAATAGTGATGCCAAACTCTTTTGATTCTTGAAGCTCTTTTTCAAAATCTTGAATGTGTTGATTATGCATCATATTGAATTTTTATTTTCTTGAACCTTATTTTCAAGACTCTTGATTTTCTTTTTCAACATCCTGATTTTCTTTTCTTGTTTTGTGGAATTCTCTTCTGCATCATCACTGTTGTCGAAATTGTCACTAGAACTGTTGTTTTCTTCTTCAAATAAACTTTCCTTGTTGCAATTGTTGTAGTATGTGCAATCATCATCTATATGCCCAAAATCTCCGTATATGAAGCATTTTAGTATTATTAGACCTTTCTTGTACCTATCTGCTTGCTCAATGGTTATGGCAAGCTCTTCATGTCTTTCTTCAATAGATTTATCCTCTTATTTAACTTCAATACCTAGGAATAGATGTTCTTCTTTTTCTTAATTTACTTCAAAGAAGGTACATTGTTCTTCATCTGACTGATCTTTATCAATGTAATATGAATTATCACTTGCTTCTACAATGTAGTAATATTTCTTTGCCAAATTTACCTTGGAATATCCTTCATAAGTATTCCTCAACTTGGTCCACATCTCATTAGCTGAAGTACATACCATGACCTTTGTAAAATATGTCTCACATAGCCCACTCAAAATATAATTCATTACTCTTGCATTTATCTCAACCAATTTTCTAGTAGTCTTATCTTCCTTGGGATCACCTTCAACCTTATACTATTTTTCAACCATCTTCCATACCTCATATCCTTGTGATATCAAGTAGTTCTTCATCCTCATGCTCTAGAAAGCATAATTGTTACCATCAAACAATGGAGCCTTATTTGTAGGTAATCCATTATGTGAAGCCATTTGTGTTCTTGTAGAATTTGCCCTCAAGCTATTAGCATTTTCGAAGGAATCCGATCTAATACCAATTGAAGAACATAAGCTTATACTGAGAGGGGGGTGAACAATATAAGACCAATTTTTACTTTCTTTCCAAACCAATATCAATTAATGTCCTTAATTACAATAACAAAATATAGCAATGTGCATTAATAACTCAGATAGCAGTAGTAAGCAAGAGCACAAGTCACCACACATAATTGAGACACAAGATTTAACGTGGTTCCTCCAATGTGAGGTACTCCATGAAGAAAATATTTTACTAAAACTTTCTCAATCAATCTCTTTGGGAATCACTCCCAGTTACAATGTTTATGGATCTCTATCCAAAGGATATGTTGATCCCCTAATATCAAGTTCATGGATCTCTTCCACAGGAGAACTCTTTCCCCTTCTGCTCTGGCTATGTGATCTTCTAGAAGACTCTGTCTCTTTGCTGCATTGACTGGTGGACCTCTCTCCACTTGAATACTCCTCACTCAGATCTATCTTCAACTGTGCTGGCTACTGGATCTCTATCCACTAAGAATTTGTCCTCTGTACTATGTCACATCCAAATCTCTATCAATAGGCTCACTAAGAACCTGCTCAATAGGCTCACATAGAACCTGCTTAACAAGCTCACATAGAACTTGTCAAATCTGCTCAAGCAAGCTCACCAAGAACTTGCCCAAATCTGAATAACAAGCTCACACATAACTTGTCCAAAATTGAATAACAAGCTCACACATAACCTGTCCAATGCTGAATAACAAGCCCACACAGAACCTGTTCAATGCTGAATAACAAGCTCACATAGAACTTGTCCAAAATTGCTCTAGCAAGCTCACCAAGAACTTACCCAAATTTGCTCTAGCAATCTCACCAAGAACTTTCCCAAATATGTTCTAGCAAGCTCACCAAGAACTTGCCCAAATCTGCTCTAGAAAGCTCACCAAGAACTTGCCCAAATCTGCTCTAGCAAGCTCACCAAGAACTTACCCAAAACTATCCACAAATTTGTTCCAACACCATCCTCAAATATGTCTCAACATTATCCTCAAATATGTCCCAACACCATCCTCAAATATGTCTCAACATTATCCTCAAATCTGTCCCAAAAGCCTTCTCAAAGGCTCAATAACTCATGCTCAAGTAGTACATAAAATGAACTCAACAATGAATGACAATTTACTCTTCAATGGATGACAACACTGATCCACAATGATCTCAACTCAACTCAACTCATATGTTCTAATCTCAATCTCAACTCAAATCAACTCATAGAAGCATAAAGAGAATTGTTAGAGACTCAATATGTTCTAATCTCAATCTCAAATCAAATCAACCTCAACTCAATTCAAGTCAACCTCAAATCAACTCAAGTCTTATAGAACCATAAAGAGAATTGTTAGATACTCAATATGTTCTAACATTAATCTCAACTCAACCAATCATCACAAGGGACAACTCTTTCTCACACAACCCTAGTCCAAGTATGTATCAACCAACTCAAATGTTTTCAACAATTCTCAACCACAAATCTCACATAACAATGATACTCATGTTCTTTTCTAACTCAAGTTCTTTCACAACTAATTGGCTTCAACCACTATTATTATAACACAAGGTTTAAACACAACTCTCAATTCAAAAAACCTTGAAGCATTCAACCAACCACTTTTGAAAATGAAACCACAAACAATCCTTTTTCTTCCAATGATATTTAAAAAATCAACCACCATAAACAATCAATAGGAGAATGTGCCCATACCTTTTATGAATATGAAAAAACCTCTTGTAAATTTGCCACAATCACAAAATTCTTTTGCCAATCTTCACAAGGGTTAGTAGATCACAAAATAATCAACATTACTCCACTTTTCAATAATCATCACCAAGGCCTTTAATTGCACAACTTCCTTACCTCTCCTAAAACCACTTGTACCATAAAATATAATAAATCAAAACATTGCATAACCTTTTCACTCCCCAAACCACTTATACCATAAAATAAAATAAATCACAATATTGCATACCTTGTCACCTCATGAAAGAATTAATCCTCTTGAAAAAGAACAAGGTAAACTTCACTTTTGGAACCCCTTTGTAAAATCAGAAATATCTCTTTACACATACCTTATTTCTCCTTCTAAATAATTTAGTCAAATAGCCCTCAAAATAAGCTTTCCGATGATATATAATATGCCCACTTTCTGAAATAAATTGAAACCTTTAATTCTATTTCAGAAAAAACCTTTTCAACACATACTCAAAATCTTGTTTAGCCACATAAACATATAGAGAATGGTTAAAGACTCAATATGTTTCACACTCACACTGTTTTGTACTCAACAAAACACTCTATCACTTTCAAACTCTCTTTAAAATCAATTAAAAAATAAAGAATAATTTGTTTCACAAATCTTGAACTATCACTCCAATGCTTTCAATAAATAATGCTCAATCAACCTTACTCAAACATCCACTCAATGAAACACAACTTTCTTACAAACCCTAAGCAAGTATTTCACTATAATTCTAACAACTCACACAATGGAACTCAAATCTTGACTCAAGATAATTTCAAATTCACATAACAATGATACTCATGTTCTTTCAAAAATCCTAGCTGAAGATAGTTCTCAACCTCATATAACAATTATACTCATGATCTTTCATATGCGTAAAGCATGCATATAAAAACTCACTCAAACATTTCCAACAATGCTTATCAAACAATCCTTTTTACTCCAACTTTGCATTTCACAACATTCAATCCAACAATATTTCACTCATAAGGAATATGTGCCCATACCTTTTGTTTTTATGGAGATATGTCTTCAAAACCTGTCTTAATCACAATCAGATCCTCTTTTTCAATTTCAAGGTTAGATAGCAATAACTTATCTCAAAATCTCCACACAAATATTCTCCCCAATATTTATTTCACCATACAAAATATCAAATCTCTAGTACACCTTATAATCTACAAACTATAAAAATAATATTCAAAAATAAAGTTCCTTTCCTAAAACCTTATAAATCCAACCTTTCAAAATAATATTCAAAAATCAAGTTCCTTTACTAACACCTTATAAAATTCAACCTTTCAAAATAACATCCACCATATAAAAATCAAATTCTTTTATTAACACTTGTAACTCCAAACCTTATAAAATAAATTCTAACCACCAAAATTAAAATAAAATATTTTAATTTTCTTATACCTTATATCTCCCTTAACAAACTCACAAATTGCCTTTTAAATCTCATGAAACCCTTTAATGCAAATTTCTGAATATCAAAAACCTTTGGAAAATTAAATCGTGAAATGCATACCTTTCATTTTAATTCTACCCAAAAATTATTTCTGGAAAAAATTGAACACGTGACCTTGCCTTTCCAACACCCTAGCCCAAAGCTAGGCCACCAGTTGGGCTATGTGCCCACACGAAATCAAAGAATGCATGAACCCCATTTTGTTCCTTGTCTCTTCTCACACTTAACTGAAGAACACAAGCTTATACTGAGAGGGGGTGAATAGTATAAGACCACTTTTTACTTTTCTTTCCCAACCAATATTATGCAATGTATAGATAGAAATATCAATAGCAGTAATCAAAGCAATGCACAAATCACCACACACAATAGAGACACCAAATTTACGTGGTTCACCCAATGTGGGCTACTCCATGGAGAAAATATTTTACTAAAACTTTCTCAATCAATCTCTTGGGAATCCTTTCCCTATTACAATGTTTATGGACCTCTGTCCAAAGGAGACACCAATCCCCTAAATAAATTTCATGGATCTCTATCCATAGGAGACACCAATATCCTAACTCTTCTCTGGTTGGTGATCCTCTAGAAGACCTTTGCCTCCATTACCCTTAGAAAATGGAACTCTATCCATAGAAGACACCTATCCTCCCTACTCTAGCTGGAGATCTCTATCCTCAACTCTGTCACCTCCAAAGCTCTATCTCAAATCTGTACTAAACATAGTCCTTCGGTCTAGCACAAATCTGTCCTCAATCTCTATCTCTGGTCTAGCACAAACCTATCCTCAAATTTGCACCAAACGCTATCCTCGAATTTGTACTAAACACAGTCCTTCGGTCTAGCACAAATCTATCCTCAATCTCTATCTCTGGTCTAGCACAAACCTATCCTCAAATATGCACCAAACTTTGTCCTCGAATCTGTACTAAACATAGTCCTTCGATCTAGCACAAATATTTCCTCAATATCTGTCCTCAAGCCTTAACTCAAAGCTTAACTAAATCTCAAATCAAATCTGTTGGATCTGCCCCAAACCTTAACTCAAGGTTTGAACAAATCAATCAATCAACTCTGCTCTCAAGTCTTCTCAAAGACTTGTCTCAAATCTGCCTTGTAAGCTTCCACAAAAGCTCACACCAATCTATCCTCAAGTCCTCTCTAGAACTTGTCCAATCTGCTCAATAAGTTCTCACAAGAACTTATCCAAATCTGCTCTCAATATTTATTCTCAAACTTATTGTAAGCTTCCACAAAAGCTTACCCAAATATTTCCACAAGTCTTCTCAAAGACTTACCTCAAATCTGCTCAACAAGTCCACACTAGAACTTGTCCAATCTCATAGAAACATAAAGAGAATTGTTAGAGACTCAATATGCTCTATACTCATCACAATGCTCAATTACTTTCAATCACTCTCTTAGAAACATATAGAGAATTGTTAGAGACTCAATATGCTTCACATTCACCTCAATACTCAATTACTTTCAATCACTCTTTCAGAAACATAAGAAGAATTGTTAGAGACTCAATATGCTTCACATTCACCTCAATACTCAATCACTTTCAATCACTCTTTCATAAACATAAGGAGAATTGTTAGAGACTCAATATGCTTCACATTCACCTCAATGCTCAATCACTTTCTCAAATCAATTCAGAATATAGAATAGTTTATTTTATAGAACTTGAACAATCACTCCACACATCCACTTGACTAGGCTCAACCAACTCTACTCAACCAATCACTCAATGAAACAATCCTTGCTTACAAACCCTAGTCCAAGCATATGAACACTTACTCAAAATATTTCCAACAATGCCTATCAACAAATCTCACATAACAATGATACTCATGATCTTTGCAAACCCTAGTTCAAGTTCTTCACTTAACCAATGGCTTCAACAAAAATGCTTATAAAAAATTACATAACAATGATACTCATGTTCTTTTCAAACCCTAGTTATTTCTTACTCATTTTTAACAAGGTTTTAACAACTCTTTATTCCAGAAAACCTTGAAGCATTAACTCAACACACTCAATAAGGAAATCAAATTAAATCCTTTTCACTCCAAACTTGTTTTCCAGAAAACCAACCAATCAACTCAACTATGGAAGAATGTGCTCATACCTTTTTCTTGATGATGAAGGAACCTCAAACATCTGCCACAACCACAAACACTTCTTTTCCAAGCTCAAAGAAGTTAGATAACAATACAAAGCATATAATAACTCAAAAATACACCTTATTACTCCATTCTTAAAATAATATCCAACACCACAATAGTTTAAATATTCACTTCTCAAAACCCTAACTCATCACAATTTCATCTCAACCATTCAAATTTGACATAAGCTACTTCAGAAAAATATCCTCAAAAATTAACCCAATTTCTACTTATAACTCCCTACTTTAATATTGCATTTAAAAATAATTCTTTTGAAAAATAATGCAATAAATAATTTTCCTTTCCTCTAAGGTAAAAATATTTTTACCCACAAATTAATCTCAGCAAACACCTTTCATAAAACTCATAAAAATTCTCTTTAACTTAGGCTAAACTCCAAAAACAATATTCCCCTTATTTCTCCTAAGACAAACTTTAGCCTAAGCAAAAATCAAATTTAATAATTAAAAAGCTTTACCACTTTGGCATGCGCGTGAGTCAAACCGAGCGCATCTCTCCCACTAGCACCTTGACCACGGCTTCCACACCGTGGAGCCACGTGCTCCTCTTGGAGCCTCCAAGCACCTTCAACACTTTGACCTTCTAAAACACATGAGCCAAAATATGGCTCCTTCACCCACGCTCTATGAAATGCGTTGCACGAAGTTACTGCCATGAGGAATGCGCACGAAATAGCATGTGATAGTCTTTAGCGAATCGGGTGGATAATTTTACCTTTGGAAAGGCTATGGTATATATATACCATATGCCTTCCAATGTGCTCCCACGTCGACAGAGGAAGACGTCGACAATGCATGCGATGAAGTCGACAGAGGGAGACATCGAAAATGTACGCGAAAGAACCGACGCCCAACATTAGACTTTGGCCATTATTTATTAAATATAATAAATTAAATTCTTTTAAGAATTTAATTATTATAATTTAATAATTAAATGGACTTTGGCCTTTTAAACCAAACTTTAGGGCCTCCTTGGTTTTTAGAAAAACCTTACAACTTGCCCACATGGTTTTAATGAAAAAACCCTTTATTTTTGCCATCATTGGTTTTAAGGAAAACCTTTTATTTTTCCAAAACATGGTTTTAATAAAAACCTTTAAACTTATGCTTCCACATAATATTAAAAATATTATGAAGCTCTTTTGCCATTAACCTTTGCATTGTTCCTTTTGACCTTTTTACATCAATGGTAGCTTATTCCTTGACATCAATGACAACTTCATTCCTTGACATCAATGACAACTTTGACTCAAAATGTCCAACAATATCCCCCTTTGTCATTGATGGCAACCCAAATTATTTTTACCAAAAACTTAACCTTTTCTTTGTTCTGCTCCCCCTAGCTCAATGCTCTTTTCAAATCTCTCCTCTTTACTCAAATACCAAATCTCTCCCCTTACTCAAATATCTCCCCATTTGACATCAATGGCAAAGGGTCACCTTTGGGGCTCGGGGCTAAGAATGATTCTCTTAGCTTAGCCCCTCCCCCACCTCTTCTTGAGGTGGTTAATTCTGGGGTGGGAGTATTTCTACTCCCAACAAGCACTAGTATTTACCTTTATCCTCTTTTCTTCTTATCTGATCCTTCTAATTCCTCTGACTGTTCCTTTCCATGTCCATGCTCCTGTTCATGTCCATGTTCTTGTTCTTGTCCATGTTCTTGTTCTTGTTCATGTTCATATCCATGTTCCTGTTCTGTTCTTCTGCTTCATACTTGATTCTGGAATGTTTGCTCTACACCATTTTGTTGTGTGTCCATCATTATTGCACTTATAACACTTAATGTTATTATTCCTTGGAGGTGCAAATGTCTTAGGATTTCTCCTAGTGAAGCCATATCCTTTTCTATCATGAACCCTACAATTCATTGCCTTGTGACCAAACTGATTACATGAGTAGCAATACCCATGGAAAAGTTGTCTGTTCCCATATTCTTGTCTTTCATGTGTCCTGCATTGTGAAGCCATGTGCCCAAACCTGTGACATGAAAAACATCTTCCATTGAAGTTTCCTTGTCTTGACCTCATTGGTCTCTTAGTCTCTCTTAACCTATTTTGATTGTTGTTCCATCTATTTCTTCTTTGTGCATTGTTCTTATCTTTGTTGAAATTTCTGTTGTCCAACTCATCCTCAGATGTCTCACTTTCTCTTGCACTATCTTCTTCTAAAGTTTCTTCTCCTTCAGAACTTGAGATTGACTTTTCTTCTTGTTTCTTTTGAGCCTATTCAAAACCAAGACCTATTTTATTTGTTGGCCTTATTTGTACCTTGATCATCTTATCCACAATATTTGAACTCTTTCCAAACTTGTGTAGCTTACTCTTGGACTTTTCTAAATCTTCCTTTAGTAGGGCTACTTCTTGCTCTAACCTTTCACATTCTAAGACCTTTGCTTCTAACTTATCTTTGAACTTCTTTGTCTTAGCCTTTGATTTGTCTAGATCCTCTATAAGCATTCTTCTCTCTTCATCACATTCTTGAAACTGAAACTCAAGTTTAGAGTTTTTCTTTCTTACCTTCTTTACTATTTCAAGAGCATAAATAAGTTCTCCCTTAAGATCATATCCTTCTTTATCTGATTCTTCCTCTATTTGTTTGCCTTTGTCCACATCTTCATTTTCTTTTGACTTGTCTTCTATAGGATCACTTTCTTCTTTTTCTAGAGCCATTAGAATATTCTCTTCTGGTCCTTCAAGTGTATCTTCATATTCATCATCACTAAAACTGAACCCATTTCTTGTGCAACTATCTTCAAGATGTCCAAAGTTACCACATCTAAAACACTTGAGAATTATTGGTGACCTTTTCTTGACTTCTTTTTCTTCAATCATAAATAGGACTTCATCTTTATCATTATCTAAAAAATTGTTATCACTATCACTTGAGTACTTACTTGCCTTGTCTGCATAGTAGCTCCTCTTTTGCCTTTGAAAGAACTTCTTTCCTTGTCTGCTTTGTCCATCCTTGCTTTTATTTTGATGCCTGTATCTTTATGATTCCCTATTTTTGTGATCCTGTTTATCTTCATCATTGTTATTCTTAGCTTCTTGAAAATCAGTTGCATAATGACCATATTTTCCATAATTGAAACATCTAACAAATTTTGCATCTCTAGATCTTCTTGAATCCTTGTTCCTTTTGCCATAATTAGCTTCTTCATCACTGGATGACTCATTGCTTGATTCTGACTTCTTACCCTTTGTCTTCTTGATTGCTTTGAAGGTTGCTTCCTTCTGGGGATTAGGTTCTTTTGTTCTCAACTCAAAAGTTGTAAGAATACCAAGCAACATATCTCTTGTCAAAGAATCACCATCCTTTGATTCTTCTATAGCAAAAATATTTTCACTAAATATTTTTGGAAGAGATCTTAAGACCTTATCACAAACATCTGATTCTTCAACCTTAAGTCCAAGTCCTTGCATAGCATTAACAACCTCATCGATTTGAAGTAGATAAGTACTAATGTTTTCCTCATCCTTCATTCTTAACTCTTCAAATTGTCCTTTGAGATTTCATATCTTTTCTTTCTTTACACCTTTATCTCCTTCATATATATTTTGCAACTTATCCCACATTCCTTTTGCATCTTGACAATGCATAACTTTTATGGACTCTGTTCTATGCAAACCTCTCAAAATTGCATTCATTTCTTTTGAATTGTAATGTTGTAGAAGCTTACCTTCCTTATCTGTAGGTGGATCAACTAGTGGTATGTATCCATTTTCAACTGCTTCCCAAATCTCATTGCCAAGTGCCATTAGGTAAATATTCATTCTCATACTCCAATATATGTAATCACTTCCATCAAATACTGGTGTTGAATTATCTGATGATCCATTCTTAGAATCCATTGTGTTCTTGTTATCTTTTCCTTCAAGTTGTTAAACTCTTTCGAAGGAACCCGCTCTGATACCAATTGAAGAACACAAGCTTATACTGAGAGGGGGGTGAACAATATAAGACCACTTTTTACTTTTCTTTCCCAACCAATATTATGCAATGTATAGATATCAATATCAATAGCAGTAATCAAAGCAATGCACAAATCACCACACACAATAGAGACACCAAATTTATGTGGTTCACCCAATGTGGGCTACTCCACGGAGAAAATATTTTACTAAAACTTTCTCAATCAATCTCTTGGGAATCCTTTCCCTATTACAATGTTTATGGACCTCTATCCAAAGGAGACACCAATCCCCTAAATCAAGTTCATGGATCTCTATCCACAGGAGACACCAATCTCCTAACTCTACTCTGGTTGGTGATCCTCTAGAAGACCTCTACCTCCACTACCCTTAGAAAATGGAACTCTATCCATAGAAGACACCTGTCCTCCCTGCTCTGGTTGGAGATCTTTATCCTCAACTCTATCACCTCCAAAGCTCTATCTCAAATCTATACTAAACATAGTCCTTTGGTCTAGCACAAATCTGTCCTCAATATCTGTCTCTAGTCTGGCACAAACCTATCCTCAAATCTGCACCAAAATCTATCCTCGAATCTGTACTAAACATAGTCCTTCGATCTAGCACAAATCTATCCTCAATATATTTCTCTTCCTTTCCTCGAACTCTCTACAGCCTTTGGTCTAGCACAAATTGTCCTCAATCTCTATCCTCAAGCCTTAACTCAAAGCTTGACTAAATCTCAAATCAACTCTGCTAGATCTTCCCCAAACCTTAACTCAAGGTTTGAACAAATCAATCAATCAACTCTGCTCTCAAGTCTTCTCAAATACTTGTCTCAAATCTACCTTGTAAGCTTCCACAAAAGCTCACACCAATCTATCCTCAAGTCCTCTCTAGAACTTGTCCAATCTGCTCAATAAGTTCTCACAAGAACTTATCCAAATCTGCTCTCAATATGTATTGTAAGCTTCCACAAAAGCTTACCCAAATCTATCCACAAGTCTTCTCAAAGACTTACCTCAAATATGCTCAACAAGTCCACACTAGAACTTGTCCAATATCATAGAAACATAAAGAGAATTGTTAGAGACTCAATATGCTCTATACTCATCACAATGCTCAATTACTTTCAATCACTCTCTTAGAAACATATAGAGAATTGTTAGAGACTCAATATGCTTCACATTCACCTCAATACTCAATCACTTTCAATCACTCTTTTAGAAACATAAGGAGAATTGTTAGAGACTCAATATGCTTCACATTCACCTCAATGCTCAATCACTTTCTCAAATCAATTCAGAATATAGAATAGTTTATTTTATAGAACTTGAACAATCACTTCACACATCCACTTGACTAGGCTCAACCAACTCTACTCAACCAATCACTCAATGAAACAATCCTTGCTTACAAACCCTAGTCCAAGCATATGAACACTTACTCAAAATGTTTCCAACAATGCTTATCAACAAATCTCACATAACAATGATACTCATGTTCTTTTCAAACCCTAGTTCAAGTTCTTCACTTAACCAATGGCTTCAACAACAATGCTTATAAAACAAGGTTTTAACAACAACTCTTTATTCCAAAAAACCTTGAAGCATTAACTCAACACACTCAATAAGGAAATCAAATTAAATCCTTTTCACTCCAAACTTGTTTTCCAGAAAACCAACCAATCAACTCAACTATGGAAGAATGTGCTCATACCTTTTTCTTGATGATGAAGGAACCTCAAACATCTGCCACAACCACAAACACTTCTTTGCCAAGCTCAAAGAAGTTAGATAACAATACAAAGCATATAATAACTCACAAATACACCTTATTACTCCATTCTTAAAATAATATCCAACACCACAATAGTTTAAATATTCACTTCTCAAAACCCTAACTCATCACAATTTCATCTCAACCATTCAAATTTGACATAAGCTACTTCAGAAAAATATCCTCAAAAATTAACCCAATTTCTACTTATAACTCCCTACTTTAATATTGCATTTAAAAATAATTCTTTTGAAAAATAATGCAATAAATAATTTTCCTTTCCTCTAAGGTAAAAATATTTTTACCCACAAATTAATCTTAGAAAACACCTTTCATAAAACTCATAAAAATTCTCTTTAACTTAGGCTAAACTCCAAAAAAATATTCCCCTTATTTCTCCTAAGACAAACTTTAGCCTAAGAAAAAATCAAATTTAATAATTAAAAAGCTTTACCACTTTGGCATGCGTGTGAGTCGAACCGAGCGCATCTCTCCCACTAGCACCTTGACCGTGACTTCCATGCCGTGGAGCCACGTGCTCCTCTTGGAGCCTCCAAGCGCCTTCAACACTTTGACCTTCTAAAACACACGAGCCAAAATATGGCTCCTTCACCCACGCTCTACGAAACACGTTGCACGAAGTTACTACCACGAGGAATGCACACGAAATAGCATGTGATAGTCTTTAGTGAATCGGGTGGATAATTTTACCTTTGGAAAGGCTATGGTATATATATGCCATATGCCTTCCAATGTGCTCCCACGTCGGTGGAGGAAGACGTCGACAATGCACATGATGAAGTCGATGAAGGGAGACATCGAAAATGTACACGAAAGAACCAACGCCCAACATTAGACTTTGGCCATTATTTATTAAATATAATAAATTAAATTCTTTTAAGAATTTAATTATTATAATTTAATAATTAAATGGACTTTGGCCTTTTAAACCAAACTTTAGGGCCTCCTTGGTTTTTAGAAAAACCTTACAACTTGCCCACATGGTTTTAATGAAAAAACCCTTTATTTTTGCCATCATTGGTTTTAAGGAAAACCTTTTATTTTTCAAAACATGGTTTTAATAAAAACCTTTAAACTTATGCTTCCACATAATATTAAAAATATTATGAAGCTCTTTTGCCATTAACCTTTGCATTGTTCCTTTTGACCTTTTTACATCAACGGTAGCTTATTCCTTGACATCAATGACAACTTCGTTCCTTGACATCAATGACAACTTTGACTCAAAATGTCCAACATTAGCATGAAAAATAATTTTATCTTTGTAAAACACAATCGTGTGAATCGTACCCAAGATCTTGCCCTCACAACACCCTAGCTTTGCCTCAACTGCCACCTATGCTAATGACATCGATAGAATATCTTAGTCGCGTCGCTTGCACTTGAATCCTAGTCTGCCTCTAAAAATTTAAAATGTGAATTCCCTCTTCTTACTTAGCAAAGTAGCACACAAAATATTTTTCTTAGCATGGCATATGAATCGCATCTAGTCGGGAAGGGAAATGAAAATTATTTCCCCTATAAATACATTTGCTCTTTGCCCTTACACGTTGGCCCAAATTCGAATTTAAATTTAAATATTAAACTTAAACCTTTGGCACCCATTATTTATTTAAATTAAAATTTTAACCATAGTTTAAAATATTTTAAATTAAATAAATTAAATTAAATCCTTTGCGAGTTGCTCAATGAGTCTTTTCAAGGATAGATTATTTTTTAATATTTCTTTAGATCTTATTTTCTTCACCCCATTATTTTGCCCAAAATATTATAATATTATATTATTATAATTTTATTTTAAAATTGCTTCTCCTTCCTTGGATCTTCAACCTTTTAGGCCTTTTTAGGCATATAATATTTAAAATAGTATATCCTATTCCTTTTAAACCCTTCCTTTCCTTTTGGAAAAACAACCTGATGACATTAATGATGGAGAATATTGGACATCAATCTCTTGACATCAATGACAACAAAACTTGCTCAAATTTCCAACAAAGTGCACTTGAACTCAAAGAGAAAAGGAATGCAAGAGAAAAATTAAAGAACAACTCAACATAAAGAAAAGGTGGTGATGTGCTAAAGATCTGCTAAGATCTCCTTACACAATAGGCCTGAGTGGTATGTTCTAGAGGTGGACACTTTCTCTCCTCGATATAAATGAGCCCATATGAGAGTTACCAACATATATACACACAGAGATGGGTTAGAGAATGATAACAATATATGGCTACTTAGAAAAATTAGACATGTAGCCTCCCATACACACATACAAAATAAAACTCAAAATAAGTAAAACTTGAGAACATACACACACATATAGAGACAACTTAGCATGAGAACCATAGATGACTAGCCAAAAAATTGATGTGTAAACCTCTAGTACACACACACATATATATATGCATATATGCAAATATTTTATATAAAGATTGTGTCAAAAATAGGGGTTCAATTTTTCTATAAACTACTTAGGAGTCAATTGTTATACATAAACAAATGAAAGGAAAGCTTACAAAATATTACAAATGTAAACTTATCGAGCCTTTACAAAGCTAATACTACTCCTATTTATAGATTACAAGAAGGAAGGTTTCCCCCAAAACTCATGTAAAAATTTCAAGATGATTGATGTGTTCTAGTGTCTAATCATATCTTCATTCAAGTTGTCAGTCTCCTCAAGGTCTCTAGATCTTGAGTCATGAATTTCAAATGGTTCTAATTCTTTGTATGAGTAGCTACCATCATTATTGTCATCTCATCATATTTTAAAAATTCCCATAATCTTGGTGTAGAATATTTTTTTCCATTTAATTCTCTAGATCTATGGGTTGCTTCTATTGTGGATTCTATGCTATTGGTGTCCCCTTAAAGAGGTATGTAATATTATTTTGTAGGAAATGGCGATAATCCTAGAAGATATTATACCTTAGAAATCTTGAATTTTGGGGTATGGGTGGTTTTCTTTAGAAGCCCTCTCTATTTAACCTCAGAGATTATAACTTTTTTACCTTAGGCCTTTTTGACCAGGATACCCTATGTTGGAGCTTTTGCTTCCCATGTAATGAGATAAAAATAAGGTCTCATTATTTCAAGGGCATTCATACAATTTTTCTTAATTTTACCTAACTATTATACTTTAAGCCAAGTACTTTAATTTTTTTTATGTTAATGTGGTAAAATTGTACGAAATAATGTGTTAAGATAATTTTTTTATACATCTATGGTTAATTTGCATGATTTCAGTGTTAATTAGGCATGCAATAAAGTATAATAATAGGCATCATAAATGGAAGTCTTAGTCATAGGCTTGGAAATATAACTTTTCCACATATTTGAAATTGTTTTCCTTCCATGATTTGTGCTTTTAAGGTGATTTAGATTCAAACTGTGCAAACTACACAAATTCTAAAAACTGCAGGCCTATTGTAACAAAATCTACAGGTTTTGCTTCGAAACATCTAGGCAACAAGTTGTAGTTTTAAAAAAAATAGGTGTAGTACTCCAAAAGTATCAAAGTGAATTTTCAAAGTATGAGGGATAAGGGAGAAACATATCCACACACTGGAGATCAACCAAACAACTAGCAACTGGAGAACTTGCACGAATTTAACACTCAACCACATGTTTCAGAGCATTGCAAGTTTTTTGTATTTAAAAATAAAACTATTTTGACTGATTTTACATTGAATATGGAAAGTTGAAGGGTCAATATTTGACATGAATCTTCCCTAAGACTATTTCAATTCATTACACAACAAATGGAGGTGTAACAATAGGGTAATCCATCCAATTCAACCTATTGTCCTAATTTTAAAAAAGTCAATAATGACTAAAAAAATTTATAATTAATAAAATAATAGATTATCCCATGTTTTCACCTTCATATGTAGGTAGTCAAGTTGAGGATTTAATTATAAATACTCCTTGTTTTCCCATTTTAAAGGTTGGTAGAAAATAGACAAAGTAGAATTAGTAAAGCAACCATTATACAAGTTTAAAATAGTCAATAAAAAGTGCAGTGATTTTAGACTTAGTTATTTCAATTTCTTGCATGACTTTTTGACTTTGTGAGTTAGATAGAATCTTCTGAAATGTTCACCTTTTGTTGGATTGACTTTGTGAGTTAGATAGAATCTTCTGAAATGTTCACCTTTTGTTGGACCTCAAAGCAAGGGCCCACTCTCAAGACTGGTGGAAGGATTTTAGCTATAAATTATAGGTTTTCTTGCATTTAATTTTAGTAGTTTGGGTTTAGCATTGAATTTGTCATTTCCCCTATTTTTTAGTTGTGTCTTTCTCCCCTATTTCCCCCTATTTTAAGCTTGGTATGTTCTATTTTGTCATAACCAACTGGTCTTAGAATAATTCTTGTATTTTCCATTTCTATTTCAATATTTCAATTTTAGCATTTAATTTTTGTTTTAGCATCTTTCAATTTAGTAGTTTATTTTTAGCATTTTCCATTCTATTGTAATAGTTTTAATTTTAGTAATTAGTTTTCGATTTCTACAATTTCAATTTAGTCAAAGTAGCATAGCATCTTTCAATTTCAAGCATGTTTAAATTCTACAAATTAGGTAGTTTTTCTTCCTATGAAAAGTGTGCAATTTAGTGTAGTTTTACAAATATTGTCATTCATAGTTTTCTTTAAGTAGTCTAGTGCCTTGGTTCCTAAGGTGTAATTCCAATGATCTCTATTGCATAGAACATTAGGACACCACCTTAGATTTAATAAATTAAAAAAAGTGAGAGTATTAACAATACTCATAACTTTTTGGTGTCGTTGATGAGGAACAAATTGACGTTGTTAGAGAACAAATAAAGTCGTTTAATTATTGTCTTGTAAAGTTGTAAAAATAGTAAAAACAAAAACAAGCAAAACCACAAAAATAATAATTTTACATGAAAATAGTTGCATTTCTTGGGATTGCATCTCAAACATTAAGACATTAGAATAGGATTTTTTTAATAGGATGTATGAATAGGTTAAGATATGAAAGAGGTAGATTTATTAGATCAAACTTCCCACTAGCCATAGGAATATGATATCCACGATGAGGGGTTGAACCTATACCTGAATTACCTAAATTTGAGATTCCTAAAAATATTGAATTAGACTCACAATCATCTTTAAGAAGTGTAGAATCCCTTGGGCAAGAATTGCAAGAGGAACAAATTGTTAGTTTATAACCACCTACCCTTAAAAAATCTATACAATCAGACCAATTCATAAGGATTTATACTTGGTGTTGGAAACATATAATGGTAAATTTATAAGGAAATCTAGATAGGGGTAGTAATATTCTTAATCCAGGTGACACCAACACCCCTTTCAAAACTTTCTAATATCCTATTTGATTAAATTCTACTAAAAAAAATCCTATTAAAATCATTTCATCAATTTTATTACCAAATTTTAGGGGAGTTACATCTGAGGATCTTTATCAATTTTTATTTGAGTTTAAGGTTGTTTGTCAAACTTATGACTAAATGAATAATAGTAAAAAACTCAAATTATTTCCTTCCATGCTAAAAGACTCTACCCTACGATGGTTCGTGAGTTTAGCACCTGATTTAATCCAAACCTGGGATGAAACAAAAAGAGTATTTTAGGAGAAATACCAAGAATATTATCGAGTAAAGAATCAAAGGGATGAATTATTTAGGATAAATATATAGAAATATGAAACTTTGGAAGACTACTTGGATAGATTTTTCTTTGTTCATAAGAGATATAGAGCTGTAGAACCAAAACTTAGCAAAATCATATTCTTGAGATGAATCAAGAGAAGTATTGGATCTTATGAAAAAAGGAGATGTAAGTACACTTGAACTTGAAGAAATAATGGAACTCTATAAGAATTATTCCCATACAAGACATAGAAGATAAAAAATGGTTTTTGAGTCACTACTATTGAGTTAATTATGACAGTGAGTTTAATTATGAGTTAAGACAACCAAGAGTCACTACTATTGAAAAATGTATGGAAAAGCCCATAGAAATTGAAAGAGATATGATAGATAGTGGAAATATGAAATTACACTCATCCCAATAATGCCAAAGCCATGTAGATAAAAAATTCAAAAATATTGGTTTCTCATGAAAATTAAATCAGATCCCATAGATAAATTATCTAGTCAATTGATTGAGATGTTTAACACAATGACCAATAAGCTATCCAAAAATGAAAGAAAAAAGGAGAAATTCCTGAATTATCTCAACCATAGAATGACAATAGGCCTCCCTTTAAAAGCAAATTCAACAAAAATTGGAGTAGAAACAACACAGATGAAGGAAATAAAAATGGTAATAACAATGGTTGGAGGAAGATAAAGGATAAAAAGATATAGATGTAGTCCCAAACCCAATGGCCTTAGACAACATAGTTTCTGATTTTCATTTTTACTACCCTACCTGTGATGCTCCCCATAATTTAGTATACTATGGTATATACCTCAACATGCACTCTAGTGTTAATCTAGAAGAGGAATCTGATGAAGAAATATGAGTAAATGAATGTTGGACTAAGGATGATGAAACCAAGGAGATTCAGTTTGAAAAGGACATAAGTAAATCACCTACATTGAAAGGAGCACCCAAGGCCTTTGTATTGTAAAAATTATATATATTAAAAATATCTCAAGACAATAGATTTGAAAGAATGAAGCAGGGTAAAATAATTCCCATAGTTGAAGAAATAGAATCACTAGAAATAATTTACGTAGTGAATATGAGTAGAACAATACCAAATAGAATCGATGGTAAGAAAAACATAAATATACAAAATAAAAATAAAAAAAGAATGGCTAAGAATCCAAGTGATAAGCAATAGTCAACCCTCGATATAGAAATAGAGAATGATGTCTAAAAATAACTAGATTCTAGCAAGAATGTGGACATTAAGAAAGTTGAATTCGATGCTGGGTAAGAACTAGCAAAATAGATTATAAATATCACCTTTGGAGAGCTAATGACTATCCCAAAATATAGATATCAGGTATGTAGGGCTTTTGGTTTGATAGAACAAGCAAGAAATCAGATCTGTAGTGTTTCAATAGTAAATAAACCAAAGCCTATAACTAGAAGTCCATCTTTAGTCAAACCTTTCTATATATCCCTTAGGTATACATAGGATATAGGAGATCAATACGTAATCCATAATTACATGTTGGATAGTGGTACATCCTATAACATTATGCCAAAGCAAGTAGTAGATCAACTAGGTCTCATGTGCACTAGATATTTCCCTCCCATATCAATAATGAATAATAAACAAGTACCTTGTGTTGGAGTGATAATCGATTTGCTTGTTTTCCTGGATCAATATCCTAAGAAATAAATAGTTATAGACGTAGAAATCATCGATGTAGATTCATTATTTCCTCTACTATTATGTAGATATTTTATAGAACAAATAGGGGAATCTATTCAATTAGACTGGTCATATGCCACCATCCCTTTAATGACCAAAGAACAAGTTACACTAAGAAGAGAACCTTTCAACAAACATTTGGTAGAAATTAGAAAATATGATAATACCACAATAAAATTGATTAATTTTATTGAAGAAAAGGAGATGGGAGTTTACTCAATTTGGCACACCCCAATTTTAGTTGAGATTCTTGAAGTCATAGACATGAATCCACAAACAATAGCAGAAGTAGATTTTGAATCCACTAGAGTGTTAACATCTAAAATGTGGACTATGACTTTTGATGGTTCCAAATCACAGGCTAGTGTAGGGGATGGTATAAACCTCACTGATATAAAAAGGAAATGCCTAGGGATACCTTATAGGTTAGAATTACCATGTACCAACAGCATAGCTAAATATGAAGCATTACTTTCTAGGGTTAAGGAAGGCAAAATAATTGAGTATAAATTACTTAATAGTCTATGACTATGCAAAGCTTATAATACAACAGGTTAAGTGTAAGTACCTAACAAAACACCCAAGGTTAAAATAGTATAAGCAAGCAATCCAAGATGAAATAGACAAATTCCTTACCTTCAATATATCTTATATCCTTAGAAATAAAAATCACGTGGTAAATTTATTTTCTATGAACACATCTAGTGCATATTCTCCTGAAATGGACACTATAAACATGGACATATTTCCCACTATATTTATTTATCACCCATATGTGTCAGATAACATTGTGTACTTGTAAGTTTTTTAGGATGATATCAATATCAAGAATTTTATGACCATGCAAAATTATTATGTTGACATTTTGTGTGATGGAAAAGATGAAGAGAAGTTAAGGGATGTCATTGGAGAACCTATAGAAGTGATACAGTTAAAGATAAATAAAATCTCAAGAGGATTGGTTTCTTTAGAAAGTCTCTTTGATGATTTTTATCGAGCTCATAGGCTTATTTTTCAAGAATCAAAAGTAGAAAAAGTCAATATAGAAACAAAAATAGAACCCAAGATAGTGAAAGTTAACAAGGCTTTAGCAGAAAAAGAAAGAAACTAGTACAAGTTACCTCAAAAAGAATATGGAAGATTTTACCTAGAACTATGATGATCTGAGTACATTCAAAACCAAAGTGATATCTTGCATTATTCTCATAAAAGAAGGCACAAAACCTCATATATAGAAATAAAGAAAGTTCAATCTGACTTTACACCCTATGATGCAGAAAGAATTTCAGAAATTGTTAGATGCCAAGATCATCAGGAAAGTAAAATTCTCCTCTTGGATAGCTAATATGTTACCTGCCAAAAAGAAGAATGGTGATATCAGGTTGTGCGTATATTTTAAAAATTTGAATAAGAATTCTTTGAAATATTATTATCCACTTCTTAATATGGAACAATTGTTGCATGCAGTTGTAGGATCGGCTGGAATATCTATGTTGGATGGATTTTTAGGCTATAATCAGATTCAAGTAAATCCTGAGGATAGATATAAGATTGTATTTTCTACTTCTTGGGGAACTTTTGAATACCTCTGGATGCCATTTGGTCTTATGAACGTCGGGGCAACTTTCCAAAGAGTAATAGATTTTGCTTTCAAGGGTATTATGTTAAAAATAGTAGTGGTATATCTAGATGATATAACAGTATTCTCCAAAATTCTAAAAGATCATTTCAAGCATCTATCTCAGGTATTTGAAAGGTGCAAACAATTTGACATCTCTTTGAACCCCAAGAAGTGCATATATGGAGCTATGAAAGGAAAGTTGCTAGGACATGTGGTGTCCAAAGAAGGAATCAACATTGATCCTCAAAGGACTAAAGCCATTGAAAAGATCCCTCTACCAAAGAACTTAAAAGGAGTCTGGTCATTTTTTGGGAAGATTAACTTTGTTCGCAGGTTT
The DNA here is from genome assembly GCA_028583015.1 of Wollemia nobilis. Lineage (NCBI taxonomy): Eukaryota > Viridiplantae > Streptophyta > Pinopsida > Araucariales > Araucariaceae > Wollemia > Wollemia nobilis. Next base: position 2,044,362 of record JAQPPZ010000523.1, on the reverse strand, counting down.
GTTCCAAATTTTTCTCAAATCATGAAGCCCATAAATGACATGATAAAGAAGGACAATAATATTAAGTGGACTAAGGATAATCTAAAAGCCTTATAGAATATAAATTATGTGATCACATAAGCCCCTATCTTGACCTACCCCGATTATTCAAAGGATTTCAATATTTATTCTTTTTCTTTAGAAGATACCATCACTGTTGTATTATCATAAAAATACTTATAAAATAATGAAAGACCCATAACCTTCATGATTATTGAAATTAAAGGAGCTCATCTGAAGTATACAATGATAAAAAAAATAGGCTTTCTTTTTTATAAAGGCCTTGGAGCACTTTAAGGGTATATTTGGGTCGAATAAAGTGATAGCCTGCATCCCATACATAACAGTTAAAATATCTTCACTCAAAATGATCCTATCGATAGTTCATCAAGATGGATGGTCAAGTTGTAGCAGTATGAGGTTGAGTTTAAAGTAGTAAAAACCATGAAATGGTAGGGTCTAGCTAAATACATGGCCACTAAGGGAGGATAATACATCAACAATACAATCATGGTAGGAGATGCACATCAAAAGGAAAAAGAAGGCAGTATTGAAGAAGATTGGTATAAATATATCATATTATACCTACAATCCTTATCATTTCCCGTAGGTCTATCACAACGTATAATGAGGAGCATAAAACATTAGACTTAGAGATATTATATCCAAGATAACAAATTATATTGGAGGTACCCTAATGATGTAAAATTGTTATGCCTTTTCCAAAAAGAAGTCTCATATATCATAAAGGAATTTCACATAGGTTTCTATGGAGGATATTTTGCACTAAAGGTAACAACAAACAACATGATGAGAGCATGATACCATTGGCCTTCAATGTTCAGAGATATACACTTGTTTATCAAAAAGTACCAAAAATGCCAGATTTTTGATGGTAAGAAGAAATTTCCCGATATGCCTTTGAAGCTTGTGGTGATCGAAGCTTCATTTACTCAGTTGGGGATATATTTAATAGGAGAAATAAAGCCAGATTATTTAGGAGGTAATAAGTGGATAATCATAGAAATTGATTATTTCACCAAGTAGGTAGAGACAACCCCATTAAAAATATTTATGACTAAGGTGATCATCAGGTTCTTAGTAGAAAACATCCTGACCAAATTTTGGGTACCTAGGAAGTTGATAAAAAATAATGGAAAATACTTAACTTCATTTGAGATGATAGAGTTTTACTCTAAATATAGCATAGAACTAGCCCATTCTGCAAACTACTACCCTCAAGGCAATGACTTGGTTGAGTCCTCAAATAAGAACCTCACCACTAGGATCAAAAGATCACTTGGCAAAAATAAGAGAAGTTGGGATAGTGAGTTAAAATATGCTCTATGGGTAGATAGGCTTGCTATTAAAAGATCCACTTGAAAAGCACCTTACGAGTTAGTTTATGAAGAAAAGGTATTTTTCCTCCTCATGTGGAAAGAGCTACTATGACTCAGCTTCTTCAATATCACGAAAATCCTGATAGCTTGCAAAGAAGATTAGATCATATTGTTGAGATGGAATAAAACAAGAGAGAAGCTCTAGTCAAGATGATTCAGGAAGCTCATAAAATAGCCCAACTATTCAACAAAATAAAGGAGTGCCATTTGCAGAAGATGATGTAGTATTGTACTAGGATTCTAAAAATGACAAACACGGTGAAAAGGAGAAGTTTGAGCCTAAGTTGGGTCCCTATCATATTGCTTAGAAGTTCAGCCAACATACTTATAGGTTATAAGACATGAAAGGATAAGAATTACCCATACCTATAAATAGCTAGAATTTAAAGCTAAAAAGTCAATATTTCATTCCAAAAAAAAGAGAAAAAGTTCCTCAAAGTTTTTCATAGTCCTTAGGTATAGGAATATCTTTTCACAGTTTTCTAGATATGTTTATTATTTATTTACAAGTCTTAGATGATTAGGAATTATAGTTAGCCATGATCATTTTTAAAACATATTTTCCATTTAATTTTTCATATCTTAGGTGATTAGGTAGATTTATGTTTGTCCATTCCCTTGTAGTTTAATTTTTAAGATGATCAACCAGATATTATGGAGTTCTCAAGAGCATTCATATATCATTAAAGTCATATCTCCTATCCCAATCAGAGCTAGTGTTGGGTTACATGGTCCCAACGTATTTTATACCCCTATTTTTTCAATATTTATCAAAGTCAAAGTCTAGGTGATTTTAGGAAGTCTTGGTGGTTTCAATAAATTTATGGGGTTATCAAAGTCCAAAGCCCTTTTCTAACAAGTTACAATGAGAAATTAAGTCCTAAGAGTCATTAAGAAATCCATGTTATAGTCCTTGTCCTTATGATTTCAAAGAAAAATATTCCAAGGTTTATGATTCTGCATCATCACCCCATTTCATTTTTTTCATTTCATTCATGAAGTCTTTTCCATTTCATTCAAAATACCCTTACCATTTCATTAAACCTATAATTTTTCATCCACATTATCATTATAATCCTAAGTTCTATATTTTTCCACTTAATAATTCCATCACCTAAGCCATTTAAACCTTATGTTACCACTTTAATATTTCCCCAAGTCGTCATCGCTTTTGCCCATATCCAAAATCCATGTCAACATCCCAATAATTCCTAAGGTTTTCATTACTATGATTTTCACCCACATTCGCACCCCCTTATCACCAAGGTATTTTCATGGTCTAGTCCTAAGGTTAATCCTTGAAATTGATAAAAACTAAGTTCTTAATGAAATAAATGAAGAACACAAGCTTATACTGAGAGGGGGGGTGAACAGTATAAGACCTCTTTTTACTTTTTCCTTTATACTTCAAAATAGTAAAGCAATATACCCAAAGCAATATCAAAGCAATGCACAATATCATCCACAAAGTGACACCAATTTTAACGTGGTTCACCCAAAATGGTTGGGCTACGTCCACAAAACTTTTCTCTAAAAGTTATCTCAAAGTTCTTTGGGAATCCTTCCCAATTACAATGTTTATGAGCCTCGGCCCAAAGGAGATACCTTCCCCTAATCAGAATTTATGAGCCTCTGCTCAAAGGAGATACCTTCCCCTCTGCTCTGGAAATGATCCCTCAGAAGATCAACTGCCTCTACCTCTTGCCGGCCACGTGGAACTCCTTTCCACCGAAGACCTCCTATCCTCAATGCTTAGCCTAAGAGACCTCTGCCTTCTATGATCACGTCCACAACAGCTCAACAACTCTGTACCAAACACGAGTCAGTCGGTCTAGTACAAGTCTTCCTCTGTCTGTCGGATCTGTCCAACGCTTGAACAAATCAATCCTCTGCACACAAGCCTTCTCAAAGACTTGCCAAATCTGTCCTCAGGTTCTTCTCAAAGAACCAGTGCACCTCTGTCCTCAAGTTCTCTGATAGAACTATCAAACTCAGCTCACAAGTCCTCTGCTAGGACCTGTCCAAATCTGCTCACAAGTCCCCATCGAAACCTGTCCAAAACTGCTCACAAGTCCCCATCGAAACCTGTCCAAAACTCAGCAAGCTCACCAAGAAAAAAACTTTCTTAGTAGGAAATCACAAGGTGAATTGTTAGAGACCCAATGTGATTTTTCAAACTCATAGAAGCATAAAGAGAATTGTTAGAGACTCAATATGTTCTATACTCAACTCCCAATCTCAAAACTCAACTCAAATCAACTCAGCTCAAACTCAATCTCAAATCTGAAAACTCAACTCAATATCTGAAATGGATAGGATAGAATGCTTTCTTTCAAGAACATGAAACCCCAACAATTGCCAACTATGCAAAGAATCACATAACAATGATACTCATGTTCTTTTCACCATCAATTAGGGCTTCAACAACAATGCTCATCAAACAAGGTTCAATCAACACCATTCAACTCAAAACACAACCTTGAAGCATTTCACAATCAACATTAGAAAAGGAAACAAGTAGAACTCCTTTTCTCTCCAATATTGTTTGAACAAAAAGCATCCACCAACTCAAATCACAATAGCACAAAACAACTTTTCAAATCATCAACAAAGGAGTAAGCCCAACACTTTAACCAAGTAAAGAATAGCTTGATTATTACCAATTTAATGAAAGCAAATGTCAATCTCAAAGCTGCCCACTTAAGGTTTCACAACTTCACACAAGAAGCAATTTTAACCTTAAAACATCATGCTTTCATTTCCATAATCAACCAAAAGCACTCTCAACATTACAAGAAAAATTTATCCCTTATACACCTTATTTCTCCCTTATAGTCTTATCAAAAATAAAATTTATCTCTCATAAGAATGCAATAAGATATTTCAAACAACACCTTCAAAAGAATATTTTATCAAAATAAAACAAGCTTTAAACTCCTTATAACTCCTAAGCTGTTTTTCCCTCTAATAAACTTCCTCCATCCACAAAATACACTTAGCAAAAATTAATTTCGAAAATACCTTGGCCAACATCAAAAATCGTGCTATGGAGAAATTGCGCATGAATTCTAACACCACCCGCTGCGTCCACTTCACGATGAAAAACCCTTTCACGTTATTCAAATGCGAAACCTCCCGTTCGGGTAGCGCGCCAATAGCCTAGCCGCTACCGGTGCGCCAAAGGCGCCCGATGAGGTTTAAACCTCACGTTGTTAGCCTTGTTCCTTCTATGCCAGGGATTAAATAAAACAATAGTGCCTCCCTTTCTTCTGACGTGAACACGAAGACGAAAACCTTACGATGGATTTACGACAAACGGCGAGTACAAAAAAATGAACAACGGATTCACGAAAACGACGAAGACACAGTCGAACAGTAGATCACGAATTCACAGCGAGCAACTCTTTTCAAAATGCGGATGGGATAATTCTTGATTTTCATCGAGGGAGATTTATATGCATTTTTACCATAAGCTCTTGACGTCGACGAGGAGTTTAACACGTCGACGGAGGTCTTGGCTAGCGCCCACAATCTTAAAACATAGCGCCATGGGTTAGGAGAACCCATTGCAAACAATAATTTAATATTTATTTAAAAATAATTAAAGGGAACCTTAACAAGGTTTTTAATTATTTAAATAAATACTTCCTCTTGGACCCAAATGCATTAAACTAATGCATCCACTTGTAATCTTTAAACCTGCCAACTTGGGGTTTACAAAAGACCTTTGAAACTGTCATGTCGTAACCTTCATCAAAACAAATTATTTGACATCAAATCAAATTCCTTCAAGAGCTTCTTGACATCAATGACAACTTATACACTTGAGCAAAGGCAATGTACCCAAAGTACCCAAAATTGCCAACAATCTCCCCCTTTGTCATTGATGGCAAACCTTTACTGAAAACACTTCTCAAGAGCCAAAACTGAAACCAATTGTGCTAACAATTGACCAACTGTGCCCACAACTGAGAATCTTCCTTTGAAGTTTTGCTCCCCCTGACTTGAAGCTCTCCTCTTCACTTTGAAGCTCTCCCCCTTACTCATATCTCTCCCCCTTTGTCATCAATGGCAAAGGGTCACCTTTGGGGCTCGGGACTAAGAATGAGCCTCTTAGCTTAGTCCCTCCCCACCTCCTGATGAGGTGATTAATTCTGGGGTGGGAGTAAAACTCCCATTAGGCACTGATCATCATCAGCGTCTATAACTTCCTTGTCGGGCCTTCTCTTGAACTCTTTGTCCATATTCCTATTCTTGTCACTGTTCTTGTTCTTGTTCTCATCCCTGTTCTTGTCCATGCCTTGATCCTTGGACTTGATCATGCCATTGTTCCTGTTCCTGTATTCTAGAATTTCAGCTCTACATTGTCTGATTATGTGACCTTCATTGTTGCACTTGAAACACTTGACGATGTTGTTTCTCTGAGGTAAACCTGATCTTTGAATCCACCTATTTTGACCAAACCTGTTCTGACCAAACCTATTTTGATCAAACCTATTCTTGTTATTTGCCTTGCAATAGACTGCCTTGTGCCCAAACTGTTTACAAGAGTAGCAATACCCTTGAAAGTAACTAGCACTTCTAAAATTGTCATTTACCTTCTTCACTTGAGCCATGCAATGTGAAGCCATGTGACCAAACCTATGACAAGCAAAACATCTGCCTTGAAACTTTCCTTTATTTGACCTCTTGGGTCCTGAATACTTCTTCTTCTCATTCTGAATTCTGTTTTCTATTTCTGTGCATCTATCATTCAAGGACTCCTTTTCTGAAATACTTTCCTCATCAGAACTCTCTTCCTTTTGGAGTCTCTTACTAGACTCTCCAACTTGTTCCTTGTGTGGCTTAACAAAACCAAGGCCTGTTTTATCTGTTGTCTTTCTTTGACCTTTGATGAGTGACTTAACCTTTTTGGAGCTATCTTGAAACCTGTAAAGCTTATCCTTGTACTCTTTAGTTTCCTCTTTCAAAGAAGCCATTTTCTGTTCTAACTCACTATACTCAAGAACCTTAGACTCTAACTCATCCTTGAGTTCTTGTGTCTTAGCTATAGAGAAGTCAAGACTTTCTATAAGATCATCTCTCTCCATACAACATTCATCTAACTTATCCTTGAGTCTAGCATTCTTCTTTCTTTCCTTTTTCAAAGCACTAAGAGCACTAATAAGTTCACCTTCAAGATCTACTTCACCTTCCTCTATATCTTCCTCTATTTGTTTGCTTTTTGAATCATCAAAGCCTTTTTCAGATTTCTTATCACTAGAGGTGCTACCCTTTTCAAAAACCATACATGCATCTTCCTTATAGTTTTCTGAAGCATCCTCATACATACTAGAAACCAAATCATTATTTGTGCAATCATCCTCAAGGTGACCAAAGTTTCCACATCTAAGACATTTCATGATAATGAATCTATGTTTCGGTTCTTCCTCTTTTTTCGATATGAACAACATCTCATTTTCATCATCACTTGAAGAACTTTCACTATCACTACTAGAACACTTACTTGCTTTGTCTAGGTAGAAACTCTTCTTGTGCTTGTGAGAATACCTCTTTCCTTGATTGTTGTGCTCATCTTTGTTCTTCCTGTGATGCTTGTGCTTTTCAGAATCCTTGCTCTTAGAATCCTGTTTATCTTCATCACTTTCATTCTTGGGAACAGTACGATCGAGTAGCATAATGACCAAACTTTCCACAATTGAAACATCTTATATTTTTCATACTTTTGTGCTTTCTAGAGAACTTGCCTTTCTTGTTGTAATATGCCTCTTCATCACTAGAAGACTCATCACTATCTTGAAGCTGTTTACCCTTGGATTTCTTGGTAGCCTTGAAAGCTTGCCTCTTTCTTGACATCAACCTTCACTTGAGTTCTCAACTCAAATGCTTGCAAGTATACTATGGAGCTCATCCTTTTTCAACTTATCCAAATCTTTAGCTTCCTCAATAGCAGAAATATTTTCACTAAATCTATTAGGAAGAGATCTTAAAATCTTATCACAAACATCATTTTCAGCAAGCTCAAGACCTAAGTCTTTCATGGAGTTAACAACCTCATCCATACGAAGCATGTAGTCACTAATATTTTCATCATCATTCATCTTGAGTTGTTCAAACATACCTTTGAAGTGTCTCAACTTGGCCTTTCGACATTTGTATCACCTGTATGAACCACCTTCAATTGTTTCCACATTTCACTAGTTGTCTTGTGGTGAATCACCTTGGTGAGATCTGCTTTATGTAAGCCTTTCTGGATTGCATTCATTGCCTTTGAATTGTTGTGATGTAGGAGCCTTTCTTCCTTAGTAATAGGACCATGTACAGGAATAGTGTACTCATCTTCAATCACTTCCCAAACCTCATTACCAAGTGCCATTAGATGAACCTTCATCCTTGCACTCCAAAGACCAAAATATGACCCATCAAGAATAGGTGCTGCATTGCCACTTGAATGATCCATTGTGTTCTTTACTAGCTTTTCCTTCAAGCTGTTAAACTTTTCGAAGGCACTCGCTCTGATACCAATTGAAGAACACAAGCTTATCCTTGAGAGGGGGGGTGAACAGTATAAGACCTCTTTTTACTTTTTCCTTTATACTTCAAAATAGTAAAGCAATATACCCAAAGCAATATCAAAGCAATGCACAATATCATCCACAAAGTGACACCAATTTTAACGTGGTTCACCCAAAATGGCTAGGCTACGTCCACAAAACTTTTCTCTAAAAGTTATCTCAAAGTTCTTTGGGAATCCTTCCCAATTACAATGTTTATGAGCCTCGGCCCAAAGGAGATACCTTCCCCCAATCAAAATTTATGAGCCTCTTCTCAAAGGAGATACCTTCCCCTCTACTCTGGAAATGATCCCTCAGAAGATCAACTGCCTCTACCTCTTGCCAGCACGTGGAACTCCTTTCCATCGAAGACCTCCTGTCCTCAATGCTTAGCCTAAGAGACCTCTGCCTTCTATGATCACGTCCATAGCAGCTCAACAACCTGTACCAAACACAGTCAGTCGGTCTAGTACAAGTCTTCCTCTGTCTGTCAGATCTGTCCAATGCTTGAACAAATCAATCCTCTGCACACAAGCCTTCTCAAAGACTTGCCAAATCTGTCCTTAGGTTCTTCTCAAAGAACCAGTGCACCTCTGTCCTCAAGTTCTCTGATAGAACTATCAAACTCGGCTCACAAGTCCTCTGCTAGGACCTGTCCAAATCTGCTCACAAGTCCCCACCGAAACCTGTCCAAAACTGCTCACAAGTCCCCATCGAAATAAGCTCACAAGTCCCGAGAACTGTCCAAAACTCGGCAAGCTCACCAAGAAAAAAACTTTCTTAGTAGGAAATCACAAGGTGAATTGTTAGAGACCCAATGTGATTTGTCAAACTCATAGAAGCATAAAGAGAATTGTTAGAGACTCAATATGTTCTATACTCAACTCCCAATCTCAAAACTCAACTCAAATCAACTCGGCTCAAACTCAATCTCAAATCTGAAAACTCAACTCAATATCTGAAATGGATAGGATAGAATGCTTTCTTTCAAGAACATGAAACCCCAACAATTGCCAACTATGCAAAGAATCACATAACAATGATACTCATGTTCTTTTCACCATCAATTAGGGCTTCAACAACAATGCTCATCAAACAAGGTTCAATCAACACCATTCAACTCAAAACACAACCTTGAAGCATTTCACAATCAACATTAGAAAAGGAAACAAGTAGAACTCCTTTTCTCTCCAATATTGTTTGAACAAAAAGCATCCACCAACTCAAATCACAATAGCACAAAACAACTTTTCAAATCATCAACAAAGGAGTAAGCCCAACACTTTAACCAAGTAAAGAATAGCTTGATTATTACCAATTTAATGAAAGCAAATGTCAATCTCAAAGCTGCCCACTTAAGGTTTCACAACTTCACACAAGAAGCAATTTTAACCTTAAAACATCATGCTTTCATTTCCATAATCAACCAAAAGCACTCTCAACATTACAAGAAAAATTTATCCCTTATACACCTTATTTCTCCCTTATAGTCTTATCAAAAATAAAATTTATCTCTCATAAGAATGCAATAAGATATTTCAAACAACACCTTCAAAAGAATATTTTATCAAAATAAAACAAGCTTTAAACTCCTTATAACTCCTAAGCTGTTTTTCCCTCTAATAAACTTCCTCCATCCGTAAAATACACTTAGCAAAAATTAATTTCGAAAATACCTTGGCCAACATCAAAAATCGTGCTATGGAGAAATTGCGCACGAATTCTAACACCACCCGTTGCGTCCACTTCACGATGAAAAACCCTTTCGCGTTATTCGAACGCGGAACCTCCCGTTCGGGTAGCGCGCCAACAGCCTAGCCGCTACCGGTGCGCCAAAGGCGCCTGGTGAGGTTTAAACCTCATGTTGTTAGCCTTGTTCCTTCTGCGCCAGGGATTAAATAAAACAATAGTGCCTCCCTTTCTTCTGACGCGAACACGAAGACGAAAACCTTACGACGGATTTACGACAAACGGCGAGTACAAAAAAATGAACAGCGGATTCACGAAAACGGCGAAGACACAGTCGAACAGTAGATCACGAATTCACAGCGAGCAACTCTTTTCAAAATGCGGATGGGATAATTCTTGATTTTCATCGAGGGAGATTTATATGCATTTTTACCATAAGCTCTTGACGTCGGCGAGGAGTTTAACACGTCGACGGAGGTCTTGGCTAGCGCCCACAATCTTAAAACATAGCGCCATGGGTTAGGAGAACCCATTGCAAACAATAATTTAATATTTATTTAAAAATAATTAAAGGGAACCTTAACAAGGTTTTTAATTATTTAAATAAATACTTCCTCCTGGACCCAAATGCATTAAACTAATGCATCCACCGGTAATCTTTAAACCTGCCAACTTGGGGTTTACAAAAGACCTTTGAAGCTGTCATGTCGTAACCTTCATCAAAACAAATTATTTGACATCAAATCAAATTCCTTCAAGAGCTTCTTGACATCAATGACAACTTATACACTTGAGCAAAGGCAATGTACCCAAAGTACCCAAAATTGCCAACAATAAACCTTATCATTGATGATACCTCTTTATCGTTGATCTATCAATGACAATGCTAACCAAGAAGAACAAAGAGTCATCTCTATTACTGATCAAAACACATCATATCTGGTCAATCAGTGATCGTATCGATCAAACAATGATAGCACCGATCAAATAATAACGAGTTATCACCCATCACTTATGAATAACCTCTATCACTCATGCATCAATGATAACACCAATTGATCGACAACCATGCTAGTCCACCCGTGAAGATCTCAAAATAACTTGAGGGTCTAAGTCTCATCCAAAAATAAATCTCTCCCTATGATCCGTCCTAAGTCTTAAGGTCTCAAAAATCTAAAATCATGTCCTAAACTAATATTTTCTAAAAATATTTTACCATGGTCTTACATCAATAAAATCACCCAAGTCCCTAAGACCTTAAAATATACTCCCCATAGTTGATATACAAATCCTATCACCAATGCATCAAGGATGGTATTGATTGATCAATGATACCCCACCAAGCCCTTTGAATAACACAAAATTATAAAGCCCTAGGTCTTAATGCCCAAATGTACCCAAGATCTCTTTGTCACCCATTTATTAGTGATGACGAAGGATAATCAACGATGGCCTAAATTAATGAGTGATGGGAGCACCGTATCACATAAATCATGTCCCCTATCCTCATAAGACCAAATCGCTCCATCATTAAAAGTCCTTAGTACTAAGTTCTCTCTAGGGTCACCTAATTCATAAAGTCATCCCTCATCAAGGTTATCCATGTCTTAAGTACTTTGTATAATTACTCTCATCATTGATGCAAGGTTGTTGGTGCTAACACAAGCTAAAAAAAAATATTATTTTGTCATCGATAGTAAGCTCTCATCACTAGATAATTAGTGATAGTACTGGTGTATGAGTGATAAAATCCCATCGATGGCTCAGATTGTATCATAGAGATCAATGATGCTCATCTCACTAGTGATATTTTGACAATGTTTTTGGGTGGCTCAGAGCGAACGATTCGATATCTTATAAAGGTGGTATATGGATGGTGAGGTTTTGAATAAATACCAAGGAGTGAAAATAATTATGAGACCAAGTAACAGCCCAAGACGTGCGTATTCCTTCAAGGCATAACTAAATCAAGAAAAGGGCTTATAGAAATATTGAAGGTAGTCGTCCTATAAAAGCTAAATTGATGTGGCACAAATGAGAGTCCAACACAATGAAGAGTGGATTTTTTAGGACAATCATGGTATTGAATAATCATAACACTACCATTATAGAGTAGCCCAGATTGCAAGGATGTTCCCCAAGAGCTCAAATGAGGTAATCAAATTTTGAAGAAGTAGAGCATTTTAGCTTCTGCAAACCTTACTACCTACAAGAAAATGAAGTCATGGTACCCTCTAGTTCACCTCAATCACCTAACATTCCAAATATGAAGAAAGTACTACAAATCCAATATTAGTTTAAGCTTGACAAAGATGAAGTTAGGTTCCAATATCTTATACAATTTTGAAGACGATGAGAGAAAAAGTCTCGAACTGCATGGGCGAAGGTAATGAGCAAGATAAAACCTCATGGGTTGTACAGGATGAGGTTAGATCATGATATGAATAACATGGATGATAGATTCAATAGATGTGTGAGTGCCAGTTGAGCAAGCCAATTATCTTTAGAATCAAGAAGCATGATTCTACAATCATCAGCTGATGAAATGCTCTAACTTAGTCTGATCCTATATAAATAAAAACACCCTTTCAAAACTAGATAGGAGTTTCAACATCTAATATGGGCCAAAGAGTGCAAGAAGAATACTATAGAAGGAATTATGAGCAACTCAAGTGTGCATGTTCACTAATTCGAAGAAATACAAGAGGCATATAAGAAATGAACAATCTACCAAATTTTGGCAACATGTCTGCCTTGGAAGTAGCATTGCACCTTGGCAAAAGATAGTTATGGAGGTACACTATTGTTGGAAGTTTTCTTTATTTGTGTACCTCCAGTTCTCTTTTTATTTTACTTCCTTTCCTTTTCCTTAGCACCTTAGTGCTACTTCTTCTCACCTGCTCCTAAATATCCCACATTCTACTTCTTTCTGAGCATATTCTCCTATCTTTTTGTGTACCTTAAAACTGTACATTATCCTACCACCATCATTTCATGTGTAACATGAGGTTTGATTGGTTATCATACCACATCCACTCCATTTTTGGTTGTGCCTTGTTTATTTATTTTATCTCTTAGATATGGCCTTTACTTCTTCCAGTGCATCAGTTATATGTCTATTTCACTTAAGGAAGTGTTCATGTAAAGGAGAGGCTACATGATTTTTGTAAATTTCAGGTAAGAGATCTAAGAAGTCAAAAAAATTACCATAAGAGGACAAGGTGAGGTTAGCACCAAGCCCACCACAGAATAAGATAAAGAACCTGAGCAAAGCACAAGGCCATACGAGCAATGAGATCCCTTTTTAAGGAAATAAAAACAAGGGAAGTTGAAGCAATGGTCCTCATAAACGATTAAGAGTATTTTAGGACATATGACAATATTCTATAAATTTTGACATCTTGTGATAGCCATGATCTTTGTTGTAATGCACTCATGAAACCAAAGGTGAAGAGAGCTCTAAGTGGATATTTCTACATCATACATATGTAACAGAATCGCAACACTTCCAATTATAAAAGAAGCCTCCAATACCAATATCATCATCAAGCAATAGAGTAGCAAAATTTGCAAGAGGTATTTTAAGTATTTTGTGGGTTGACTGTATCTTCTTTTTTGTCTTTGTTTTCCCATTTCTTAATTCTTCTCACCTGTGTGTAGGGATTAGCAAGAGTTAAATCATCTCACCTAATATCATTTCTAGGAGCTGGAGTTTCTATATCACTAGATTTAGGATAGGAAATTGTGATTCCATTGTTACATCATTTGAACAAGGTGAACATTGTATTGTATTTTTTGAGATATCCAAACACACCTCTGGGTTCCAATATTGTAATCATTGAATATAAAATATAATACAAATTCTAGACTTTCTCTTTGACATTCCCATAATCACCATGTGTATATTGCTTGTTTGTGTATTGTATAATATAAATTTAAAAATAACATCTTCTTTTTATTGATTTAATGCCTGTGTTGATTACATTATTTGAATGAACATGGGTATGTTAGTTTATTCTCTTTCCTTTCTTGTTGGTTCATAAAATCAGTTAATTTTTGCTATAGTTGCCTAACAGATAAGATATTGGTCTGCGTTCTTGAAGCTAAGGTTGGGAGTGCTACGTTCTTGTTCATAATTAAAATCCATGATAAGTCCCATCTAACCTGGTTGATCCAAAATAGATATGATGTCTATCATTAACTGAGCTCATATTGGGGTATCATGACCCAACCTATATTGCCTTAAAATCATGAAATATTTACTCCTAGGTTGAAGTGACAAGTTTACCATAGCTTGCATTTTTTGTTGTGATCCAACAAATTTGAGTAGCATGACATTTATCTTAAGGATACTCAAATTTTTCACCACACCCCTATACCTACTATTTGGTAGCACTTTCGCTTTTGAGAGTAGAAAAGAAATATTAAATGTAAGATGAGCTAAATTAATGATTAAGATGATGGAGACCACTAACTTAGGAGTACATAGACCTACTAAATGATAAAAAATAAATATATTCTTGCTTGAAATAAATCTTAATATAACAAAGTAAAATTCTAACTAGATACAAATATACTATGCAATATTAGTCAACATACAACAAGATAAAATCTTAGAACTACAAAACGAAGAAAGTACCAAAAGAAATAAGAGAAAAATGTATGACCCAATATGCAAGGTAGCTTTTCCATTATGTATAGAAGTTTATTGAAATATTGATAGCTTGCTTATGGGAACTTGAAAGCTTGATCTTGGAGGCTTAAATGCTTGATGCTTGAGTGCTTGGTACTAGGATATTTGGTGTTAAGTTCTTGGTGCTAGGATACTTTATGCTTGATGCTTGAATGCTTGGGGATTGCTTGGAGACTTAATTGCTTAAGAGAAAATGAAAGCTAGGTGCTTGCAAGAACAAGAGATTGAATTTTTGAAAGGATGGTCCTCATAATATTATGGTAAGATATATCTATCTATCTATACATATGTATTGATATATTATAAATATCTTTTAAAGATTTATAAAACACATTCTATCTAGATAAATAAAAAGCTATTGGTTAACACGGAGATGGAGAGCGGGAAAGGTAGCGATCGAGCAATGGATGGAGAGCGACCGAGAGGATAGGATAGAAAGGAGGTAGGACGGTTGGGCGAGAGTCCATGAGGGATCATTCATGGCACAGTTAACGGGGCAGTAGTTGATGCATCAGGGACCCAGGCGGATGGGTCAAACAAGCATGGAAAATACCCTCCTAAAAAGGAGGGACAAAAGGGTGGGCTAAACCTAAACCAAAAAGGGTCCTACGCTTAGGTCTTGAGGCCAGGATCCTCAACAAAGCAACCCTCCTAGGAACTACTTCCTTGTGGAACATACCTGGTTATCCCTGAAGACCTAATAGATAGCTACATGGAGCTTGAGCATTTCACTCTGATTGGCAAGTTTGTAGGAGGGAGACCAGACATGGAGACCATCCAAAAATTAGTGTTTTCCAAGTGGAAAACCAGTGGAAATATGGAAATCATTGCTCTCTCTCGAGGTTTCTTCACCATTAGACTCAATACTCAGGAGGACTGCTACAACATCTTAGCTGGGGGACCTTGGTTCCTCATACACAGGAGCCTCTTTCTCCGAAAGTGGGGGGATGATTTTAACCCTGAAACTCAAAACATAAACGTAGCTCCTCTGTGGGTTTGATTTCCAAACCTCCCTTTCTAGTTCTGGCATGAGGATGTCATTCGAGGGATAGCCTGCTCCATAGGTGAGATCATTTCCATCGATCCTTCCACCAAAGTCTGATCTAGGATGGTCCATGCCCGCTTCTGTGTCTCCGCTAACTTGGAAACAGAGCTACCCTCCTTCATCAATTTGGACAGAGTATCCCATATGGTTAGGAGGCAGCCCATTGAGTATGAAAATAAGCCTACCTTTTGTACTCACTGCTGCACCCAAGTTCATCTACCGAATTAGTGCCTTGGTTTGAGGACCCAGAACCAAAATGTGGCAGGTCCAACCAAGGGCATGCATAGGAACCAGGGTATCCCACCTCTCAACAAGGAACCGTCGATAGGCCTAAAACACATCATGCGTAATCCTGCTCATCGAGCACCTCAAGAGGCTGGCCAGAGTGCCACTGTAGAACAAGGTAAGCAAACCAGTGAGCAAGGAGAAGGATCCATGCCAGGCCAAAAGGAGTAGGAGGCGCTCCAAAAATATTTGGTTCTCACCAGTCCTAACATAGAGGATCCAATGGCCCAGGTACAACCCCCTCTTGAAATTGTTTTTCCAAATTATTATATGGATGAGTACCTGGTGAGCAATATAAAATCCCCAAATTGCTCGAATAGGGGAGAAGCACCCCTTTCTCCTTCATCTAAAAAATAAGTCCCATCTCTCTTGGGAAGGATCAGCCCCAGGAATACCAGGAGCAGGAAACAGGCAATAGACTATGGCAATGAAAGGAAAAGAGGGAGACCCTATGACAATGAGAAAAGAAATAAGGAAATAGCAGAGGATATCGCAAATGGGACCCAGTCGACGCTTTTCTCTGATGAGTCCAACAACAACAAGCAAGGAACCAAACCCCCCTTCCAGCTGGTGAAGGGAGGTAGGAAAAACCCTAAACCCTTGAGATAAATGTCCTCTCATGGAACGTGAGGGGCCTAAATGAGGCAGCCAAGCAGAGGTTGGTGGATGACCTAAGGAAAAGAATAAATCCTTCCATATTCATTATGCAAGAAACCAAAATTGATGAATTCTATTCTTGAAAGGCTGCCAAGGCCATTTGGGCAAATGGAGATTTCCTTATCAGTCCTGCTCAAGGCACGTCGGGGAGGATTATGTATCTTTGGGACCCTACCCTGGTCGAAGGAAGGCTTCTGTCATCCTTGAATAGGATCCTAAACATTTTGTTTCATTCCAAGACTAGTAAGCAGTCTTGGATTTTGTAAAATATTTACACCCCAAACTCACCCATTGAGCGGGTCACGATGTGGGAAACAGTAACTCAAATGAAGACCACCTTTAACACTTTTCCTTGGATCTTAGTAGGGGACTTCAACAATCCTTTGCATCCATCTAAAAATAGAGGAGGTAACGACTCTTATAGTAGAAGCATGGAGGATTTTAGAGGGTTTATCAATACCAATGAGCTCATGGTTGTTCAGCTCAAAGGATGCTCTTTTACTTGGAGCAACAAGAGGATTGATAGCAGACTCATTAGGTCAAGTTGGACAGGTTCCTAATTTCTTAAGAAGCTATCCCATGGTTTGGCGATGCCACTCTACTGGCCTTACCTCATATCAGATTAGACCACAATCCCATCCTCATTGAATCTGGTAGGCCTCTCTCCTTCAAAACTCCTTTTCGTTCGAATCCATGTGGACCCAACACAAGGATTTCAAAAATCAAGTGTCCTCTTGGTGGCATCAAAATGTTAGAGGGTCTGCCACTTCTCAGTTGGCTCAGAAGCTGAAGATGGTCAAATAAAACCTAAAAATTTGGAATAGGGAGGTCTTTGGCAACCTTTTTTCCAATAAGAAAGCTATTACTGAGAAACTTTAGGAGATAGAAAGGAGAATCGAAGTAGGGGATCATAGCAACCCCACTAGGGAGGAGGAAAGGAACCTCCTAGCAGAATTCCATAATATCTTGGATAGAGAGGAAACCTTATGGAGGTAGAATTCAAGAGACCTATGGGTCAAGGAAGGCGATTCCAATACAAGGTTCTTTCATGCCCCCACCATGCGGCATAGGGCATCCAACAAGATCAAGGAGATAGTGTGCAACAATGGATCATCTTCCACTGACATTGTGGAGATCAGGACCGAAGCAGTGTCTTTATTCTAGAGCCTCTTGGTAAGTGCCTCGGAGGGTGACAGTCAAGATCAGGATACTCTTCTTTCTAATATCCCCTGCATCATTCCTCAGTACTTGAACTCCAGACTGGTGGATCCCTTCATCTGCGATGAAGTTAAAGAGGTCTTGTTTTCAATGCAACTCGATAAAGTCCCTATACCGGATGGGTTCTCTCCAAGGTTCTTTCAAACTATGTGGGATGTGGTGGGGAATGATGTATGTAAGGCTATTAGAGAAATTTAGGAAACCAAAGTCATCCCTCGTAGTTTCAATTCCACTTTCTTGGCCCTCATCCCGAAAGTCTCTACTTGCAAATCCATCTCTGATTATAGGCCCATCAGCCTATGCAATGTCATCTACAAAGTTTTGACCAAGGTTATGGCCAATATGCTAAAGGCCATACTTCCCCTCATCATTGATCAATCCCAAGGCAGCTCGATAAAAGGGAGGAACATCCTAGATAGGGTCATCTCGATCCATGAAACCCTACATTCGGCCTCAATATCTAATAAGGCTGCCCTATTTCTTAAGCTGTATATGAACAAAGCCTTCAATAGGGTTGAAAGATGTTTCCTTCAGAAGATCCTTCTCAAGTTTTGCTTCCACCCCCTATGGGTCGATCTCATCCAGGGTTGCATTTCCTCTCCCTGGTTCTCGGTCCTAGTCAATGGCTCTCCCATCGGGTTCTTTCAGAGCTCAAGAGATTTACGCCAAGGGGATCCTCTATCCCTCATACTTTTCATTATCCTTGCAGAAGAATTGGGAAGAGCTCTCAAGGACAGCCAACGTCGGAAGAAGGTGACAGGTATCCTTCCCGTCTCATATATTGATGCAATCACCCATTAGCAATTTGTGGATGACACACTTCTATCCACCATTGCGTCAGTAGCTCAAGCTAAATCCATCAAATGAATCCTTGGACTCTATGACAAGGTTGTCGGCCAAAAAGTAAATTACATCAAAAGCAAGATTTTTTTCATCAACACCCTGGCCAGGCATCAAGTTTAGGTTGCAAGGATCCTGGGCTACTCTATTGACTACCTTCCCACCATCTATCTTGGCCTCCATATTTTCTGTGGGATGTGGAATATGGTGATTGAGAGGATCCACAAAAATTTGGCATCGTGGAAATGCAAGCTCCTGTCCTAAGCTTCCAAGGCAACCCTTACCATGGCATGCCTCCAAGGGATTTCGACCTTCTTCATGTCTATTTTCATATTGCATGCCTCAGTTCTTCTCTAGATCGAGTAGGCTCAACAGAATTTCCTTCGGTCATGCAATGAAGATAATTCTAGGATTCCTCTGGTAGCCTAGGAAAAAGTGTGCAGAAGCAAAAAGCAAGGTGGATTAGGTCTCAGAAGAATGGCCATGATGAACCTAGCACTCATTGCCAAACACACTTGGAGGATCCTAGTCAAATAACTGGTTGAATGGGTTAGGATTATCAGGAGGAATTACCTCAACAACACTCCCCTTCTTGAGGGTGGAATTCCCACCGAGGGGTTGGCTTTTTGGAAATCCATTGGCCAATCCAGATAGTTGATCCAAAATGGCATCAGGTGGATCCTTTGGGATGGTCAAAGTATAGACTTTTGGAATGATAGGTGGGCCCTAGAGGATCCTTTGTCAGAACAGATCGGGCTGGTTCAACTTAAAAGTTTCCTAGATAACAATTTTGGGCAAAAGATGGCCAATTTCATTGAATGGAGAAATGGATCCCTATAGTGGAAATTCATCAATGCAGAAGGGCTAGAGACGAAGACTGACTTCTTGTCCTCCATCTTCAAGGACATCATCATCCCCACTAGCAGAGTACCAGACAGATTGATATGGAGGGGTACCGATGATGGGGGTTTCTCTGTCAAAACTTCCTATGGTTTTTAGTGCAAAGGGCTAAATTCGGAATTTCCTTACAACGTGGTCTAGAGGAAAGGAGTGATCCCAAATGTAAATTTCTTTTATTGGATTGCTTTTCAAAACAAAGCCCTCACTATTAACAATCTTCACAAGAGGGGGTTTGCTTTGGCCAATAGATGCTACTTGTATGAGTCTACCTGTGAGTCCTCTGACCATCTCTTCTTGCACTGTGGCTACGCTGGGTCGGTCCTTGGCACCATCCTCTCCACCTTCCAGATCCAATGGGTTTTCCCCAAGACCATCAATGAGGTTTTCTTCCAATGGGTCAATCATTTTAAAAATCCTAACCTCCATTTCTTGTCAAATGCTTGCTTCCACCACTTTCTATGGCAGGTATGGTTGGAACGCAATGGTCGGGTCTTCGGTCACCCCCCCAGGGATCCTCCCTCAGTCACTCATAGGGCCATCGCCTTTGCCATTAATAATGCCAAGCTTATCCCCAACCCTTGGCCCAAACATGTGTTCGAAGAAGGATTGTTCAAATCCTTGAAGCTATTTGTGGAGAGTAAGGAGTAGGAGGATCCATGGGTCTCTAGGAAGAACATCAGGTGGGTCAGACCTCCTCATGGGTGGTTGAAGCTAAATTTTTATGGGGCATCTTGTGGCAACCCAGGGGCGGCCGCTGTGGGGGGGTTAGTTTGAGATCATAATGGAAAGCTTGTTATGGCTTTCTATGAAAACTTAGGGCATCAAACCAATCATGTCGTAGAGGCTAGAGGACTACTAAGAGGACTCGAGCTCATGACGGAGGATCCCCATACCTTGGTTTTTGAAGGGGAGTCTTTGAACATCATCAACTACATGACGACTTCCAAGGATCTGATGTGGAAGGTTTATAATATTATTACTGAGGCCAGGAGCATCCTACTTCAGAGGAACCAGGTCCAGATCAAGCATACCTACAAGGAGGGCAATGGTCTAGCTGACCACTTAGAAAACAAAGGTTTAAAGTCCACATGTCTTGTGGTGTGGCGTCAGTGTTTCCCAGTGGACATTAAGAAGATCGCCATCCAAGACATTATTAATGTCTCCACATAAGCATGATGAAAGGACTAGGCCTAGGTGGACGGGCTCGAGGAGAGCCACGATACCTGTGCCATCAAGTCCAATTGGCATATCCATCATGATGGTTCATGGTAGGCATAATGAGAACGATATTTTCCCAAAGGCCCTCGAAAGGTGGTCTAGCAGATCCCCGGTCCTGTCCCTTGTGCTTGGTAGAGTTCGAAGACAGGTGGGTGCTTTTTCATCTCCCTTGCAGAGATTTGGACAGGTCCAACGTGCCCAAGCAAAGATCACCATTGGCCCTCTCTCGAGCCACCTTGAGAGGACACTCTGGCCCACCTCTCTAGACATAACTGCCAAAGGTGCCACTACCTCCAGCAACATGTGGCACCTTAGGATATTGCATGTCCACCTTAGCATCAATCCTTGCCACCACCCTGGATCTAATGCTATCTTTGGTAATGATGGCCTTCCTTGCATGCATGTGAGGCTCATCTCCAAAGAAAATATATTTAATTTAGTGGTGTTTTGGGTGAGCATTATCTTTTTTGGTGTAAGGTGTCCCCTGGAGTATGGTGTAGAGTCGTTGGACTTCCCTATCCTAGCTCCTGGCATGTGTTTTCCTGAATCCATGGCTTCTCCTTACGTCGAGCCGATTGAGATTTTCTTGTGTGACGAAGTCATGATGTTTATGAAGGCCAATGGTATGCTCCCTTTCCTCTAGAAATTCCAAGGGCCCGAAGATGATATCACCTGCACTTTTGTGGACTCTTGGAATCAGGGTGAGATTGTGGTGAGGGAGCTAAATTTTAGAATCTCCATTGAGCTTCTGAGTGAGGTCACTGGGTTGCCAGTGGTAGGTCGTAACATTCGGTACAGTCATCACAATTGAGAAGAGAAATTAGAGCAATTACCTGACAAAGGACAAAACCTTGGGTGGGATAAGTCATCCCTCCTTCGCTCTACCCTCCCTAAACTTTGGAACCTTGCCATCATCCCTATCTTGCAGTATGTTACTTGCGATGATCCTAACAAGTCTCTACATAGTTTCCACATCAATTTTATGAACCATCTGAGGGATGCCAAGCAGGTCTGTATTCTTGAATATCTTGTCTACTCCCTTGGCCTCACTATCAAAAAGAGTAAGAAGTCATCATACCCTCCCATCCACTAGGGGTTAATGAGCGTCATCTTTCGCCATGTCATTGCAAATTGTTCTCTGCCCCAGGCAGTCCATCCTATTGCTACCCAAGCCCCAAGTAGTCCTATTTTTGTTCAATAGTATGGGACTTCCAGCCCTATTCAAAGCAGCCTCCCTAAAGTGGCTAATCCTACGTCCCTCCAAAGAGTTTCCCGTAGCAAGCCATCCAAGAGAGGGCATAGTGACGTCCCAACCCCATCTTGGTCGTCTCTACGACTAAAGAAGGTGAAGAAGGATAAAGGGACTCCACTGCAAAAAATCAACTCTACCACTGAGAGTGAGGCAGAGGGGTTGTCCCCCTAGTTCCTGTTAGACATGATGACCAACATCCTCTCCTCTACCAATGCAATGGTGAGGATCCCCAAGCACTTTAATGGGCATGAGGCCCAGGAAGATCAAGAGGATCCAGAGGTGTAATGGAGGTTCTTGGGACGTAATCCTTTTTGTTGTTTGGTGGCAACGATCTATATAATGGATGCTTATGTGTTTTTTTATATTTTTTTAGTTGTTTTGACCTCCGTTGGGAGGGTTTGATGTAGCCCTCATGGGCAACACTATGGTTTTTTTTTTGGAAATTTTTCATATGGTACCTTATGTATTAGCCCAAGGGGCTCTTTCTAATGGTAAAGGCTACAACCTCTCATGTTATAAGGTTTTGGGATCCTCTTTAAAACTTGTTTTGTATATAAATTAATCTACTTACCAAAAAAAAAAAACTATTGGTTAATAAAAATATATTTTTGGTTAAGGATAGAAAAAAATATAATTGAGTGTGAGTTAGAAGGACAATGTAGGAGTAGGAAGCAAGAAGCGTAATGGGTGAGCACCACTTCTTATTATTCTATATATTATAAGAAACTAAAAAACTAAAGGATTCAAGTGAATAAAATCTAGTAACATAGAAAGATAGTCATTTTTCAAATCCCTTACTAGAAGGAATGATGCCCTAGTTAGTGATAAGATAAAGATTCAATCTATGGCACACCCTATCTAGGTTAAAAATACTACACGAGAAATGATTATCAAGGATGAGGTGATCAAGCATGATATAATGGTTCTTAAAACTAGAGGGTTAAAATGTAAGTTCCATGGATACTGACCAAGTTTTTCTAAGATTCAAAATTGGATCAAGTGGAAGTGGGGATTGAATTCAAATTACTCCATGATGTTTCTTTCAAAAAAAAAATACCTCTTTATCTTCTTAAGTTTAAAAGGTATTAAATAGTGGATGGTGGCTTATGGTTTAAGTGCAAAGATGCATTATATTTAAGACCATGGACTAAGAATTTTTTTATAAAGATAGAGACTAATAAAATTCTTTTGATGTGGATTAGGCTTTCTGGATTTCCTCATCAATTCATCAGTAAGGTATTTTTAAAGAATATTGGCAATACTCTAGGAAAGTTTATCTAAGAGGGACCAACTACTAAGGAGAGAAGAAATTTTATATAAACTCAATTATGTGATACCATGGATATTTCAAAACCTTCAAAACAGTCCATTAGGTTTAAATTTGAATCAAAAGAACATGATCAACAAGCGGATATTTAAAATATTTTATTCTGATGTCATAAATATCACAAAATTAGATACATGGAAAGAGATGGAAATTTTTGGATAAGAGAAAAACTTAAATATAAAAAAAGAATATCATACGGTAGGAGAAGTTGGATTAAATTAAGGATTTTTCACTCCTAATAAAGTGGCAAGAAAAAAAACTTTGTATTATCAAATGGCAAAGGCTATTATAGTTCATTCAAATAAATAATTAAAAGAAAAAATAACACAAAGGAGGAGGAAGGACAATGTTCAATTTTGAATACTAGAGTCAAAGGTGTTAAGGAATATGGGAAGATAAATTTTAAATCAGAGGAAGATGGAGGTAAATTTCAAAGTGAATGAGGTGGATTCTAAGGTTAATCCAAGTAAATCTTCATTTTTCTTAATTAGCATAAAATATTCTATTTTCTATAGAAATAAAATTAGTAAAATGTATTAGTTGCACTTTAGGGTTTCAAGAGAAGCACAATAAAGAAAAGCATATGGAGGATATCCAAGCAAATTTAGGGTTTTTACAACATAAAAAAGTAATGACTATGAAGGATCATCTGTGCACTTTAGGTTTTTTTTGGCAACATAAAGAAGAATTTTTAGAAGGCTATTCCTTATATTTCAAATTCTTTATTGCAACATAAATTTTTAGAAATAAGCCTCATTATGAACAATATGAAAAAATAGAATAGATTAATGAAGATTAAAGTATTGGTGGGAATGAAAAATGAGAGGAAGGTCATCAAAGCATGAACAAAGAAAAAAGAAACACAAAGGGATATCAAATTGAGAAGCCAAATAAAAATATCATAGGTGTTAATAAGAAGTGGAGCTAAGCTAAAAGAAAGCAGAGAGGGGAGGGCTCTGGTCCCTTCCCTGCTCCCCCTCCCCTGGATCCTGGTTCCTGCCCAGTCCATGGCTCAACCCAGGTCATCCCTCCCTGGGAGTGGTTGTTGCAGATGATCTCCTGGGGGGAGATCCTTCTCCATTTTTCTACACCCCTCCCAGCCGGATTGGGTTTCCTTGGTTGATTTTTTGGCCTGGTGCTTCCCAGGGATCCCTTCCCTTTTTTCCTCAGGATTACCCCTAGGGTTTTTTGCAGGTTATTCACACGGATCTGGTCCCCTAATTTTCTTTGAGTGGTGGAGGTGATGGTTTAGGGTTTGACAGCTTCTTGGGGTCTCCCTTGAGGTCCTCACAGCTTTGGGGGTGGTCTGGGGGGGCCTCTTTCCTCCTTTGCTTGTGAATCCTCGACGGGATCCTATGGCTGCTATTCTTCCCACTTGGAGGCTTCTTCATGCTGGTTCTGCTCCTTGGTGGACACCCTGGGCATCTGGTTTGGCATTGGGGGGTCTTTCCTCTGCCTGGGCTGTTCCCATTCCCAGTCCCAGTTCCCTGAAGCTGATTCTGTGCTTGGACAGGATTCTTGGTCCCTGCTACTGGGTTCCCTTTGGCTTCTGTTGCATGTTTCATTCTTGGGGGGGTCTGATCTATGCATGCAGACCTTAGATCCCACTTGTTTGGCTCCTTGGGATCCCTTCCTTGTGACTGTCTTCCTCAACTGCTCAAGATTCCCAGTCCCTGGATCCCTGTTTCCTTAACCTGTAGTTTCCTTGTTGTTTCCCCAGGGCAGGATCCTCGTGGTGAAGCTCCTGTTTGCTTCCCGCTGGGCCGGATCCTGGCTCTCGGCTTCTTGCTGGGTGGGATCCCCCTGTCGCTGGGCGGGATGGCTTCTCGCTAGGTAGGATCTTCTAGGCGAGATCCGCAAAATCCGCTTTTTCTTGGTGGGTGTGATCCTCTGGGTGAGATCCACCAAATCCGCTTTTTCCCGCTGGGCGAGATCCGCAAAATCCACTGGTTTTCTCGCTGGGCGGGATTTTCTCCTTTTTGCTGGTTTCCCGGATGGCGGGATTTTCTTGGTGCAATTTTTTTGAAGCTTTTCGCTGGGCGAGATTTCACTAAGGTGGGTTTAAGCTGCTTCCCGCTAGGCGGGACTCTCTCTTTGGTGGTTTCTGACTGCTTCCCGCGAGGCAGGATTTTATTGTAACGATTTTTCTCTGATTCCTGCTGGGCGGGATCTACTCAATGGTGGTTTTCGGCTTCTTCCCGCTGGGCAGGATCTGTTTTATTTTATAATTGTTTGTGGTGGGATCGTCTGCTATGTCAAAAAAATTTGTAATTCAGTCTGATATGTGGTTCCTGTCTCAACCTTGTGGCCCTAAAAGTTCTCCTTTTATTGTTATAAGGTTTTGGGATCCTCTTAAAAAACCTGCTATGTATGTAATGTTACTTAACAAAAAAAGAAGTGGGGCTAAGCCCACTAATAAAAATAAAAAGCAATGATGATAAAAATGATATAATAGAATGTTATGGATATGAATAAGACTCCTAAAAAGAGTTACCAAGGAATTACTATGTTGTTATAGTCCTGAGTTTATTTTTATACAAGAAATAAAATTAAGCAGTGAGGAATGTAAGGATGATTTTAAAAAAAATTGTAAGATCAATGACTATGTAGTAGTTTATTTTATAGGAGGTTCAAGTCGTATTATAACAATATAGGACAAATGTAAATGAGATGGACACTTGTTAGAAGAAAAATGTAGCTAGGTTGCTAGACTATTTTACAAGAAAGAAGAATACATTCAAGTTTGGGGGTTATAAATGTATATTTTCCAACTATAGTTACTCCTCGTAAAATATGTTGAAAGGACCTTAGCATGTTTTTTTCAAACACAATGGTAATTCATAATTGTGATTTATGGATTCTTAGGGGTTATTTCAACATAGTTTTATCTCCTTTGGAAAACAAATATGGTATTCCAATATGGTCTAAATAAATACATAATTTTTTAATCATTTTTACCTCAAATGGTCTTTGGGATGTTAGCCCTTCAATTTTTCAATATGCATGGGATAATAGATGCATTGAGAAAATTCATATAGTAGAAAAATTAGATAGATTCTTGTTATATAACACATGGTTGCAAATATAGTATACAATCTCTTTAGATATTTTATTGTGAGTAGGATTGGATCACAAGCCATTCTTTTGACTTGTGGTTTACCTAATAATGATTATCCAAATCTATTTTACTTCAAGTATATGTGGCTCCAAGACCCTAATTTCTTTCAGATGGTTATGTTATGATTAGATGAAGCAAATTTTGAAGGACCATATATGTATAGATTTGTCCAAAATATGAGATGCTTAAGAAAGCAAATGAAGTGTTTGAATGCCAAATATTTTGTTAATATTTTTAAATAAATCCAAACTCAAAAATATACGAGAGTAGAAATAAATGGAATGGATTAGGATTCTTATGTGAAAGAAAAATAATTACTTTTTTTATTATCATAATACATTAAAAAATGAGTCATATTGGTTTTAAAAATCTGAGGTGAAATGGATCAAGGAAGGAGAGAGATAAACAACTTTTTCATGCTATAGAAAAAGAAAAAATATATATTTACATCACATCAAAAATATATTAACTCTAGAAGGAAAAACTATTGAGGATGAAGAATATATAAGGAAGGAGGAAATTAATCATTTCAAAAATATTTTATAGATTCTAGGTAAGATAAGGAGGCACAATATAAGCTTTTACAAAATATTCCATCAACTATCACATATGCACAAATTGATATCTTGATGAATAAGATATCTATGGAGGAGCTACATGAAGTAATATTCACTTTCCATTCTAACAAGGCACCTGGCTTCAATGATTTTTCTACAATTTTATTTTGAAAATGGTAGGCTTTATTGAAGAGTGATATGTTAATTACAGTTGAAGAAGGCTATAATAAGTAAGATCAATGTCATACATTGGTTCCAAAGAAAGGTGAGATAAAATATTTTGATTTTTTTTGTCCTATAAGCCTTTGTAATATGATTTATAATATATTTTAACAAATTATGGTAAATGAGTTAAAAGGAATTCTAAATTGTGTTATCTCATAGGAACAAGATGGTCTTATTCATGGTAAACAAATTCTTTATGGTGTAATCATTGCACAAGAGGTCATACATTCTCTTCATTCCATGAAAACATGTATGCTTATAAAATTAGTTATGAACAAAGCATATGAGGGGATTTCTTGGAGGTTTTTACATGATATTCTCAAAATTATGGTTTGATTAAAATTGGTGTGAATGGATTGAATGTTGTTATAACACTGTGACATATTCTATTTTGATCAATGGTTCTCCTGCTTGTTATTTTAAGTCATCTTATGGACTCTGCCAAGGTGATCAATTATATCCTTATCTATTCATTATTCTTAGAGAGGCATTAGAGAGAGCTTTCCCAAGGATAATAGTGGAAGGAAAAATAAAAGGTCTTTAGGTTGCAAATAATGTTCCCTTTGAATCTCATCTCGAATTTGTTGATGATACTTTTCTTTTGGGCCATCCCTTAGTCAATGAAGTCATGGATATTAGATCAATATTATCATGTTATGAGAAGGTTATTGGATAGTTGGTCAATGCTATAAAATCTAATATTTTTCATTAACACCGCCCTAGATTTACAACAAATTATTATGGATATTTTAGGGTTTAAAATTGATTTTTTTATCAACTTACTTGGATGTTCTTTTGCCTCAAAAAGGAAATAAAAATGAGCTTTTGGTCTCTTTTTTTGATAGAATGAAATCTTGTTTGCTAGGTTGGATAGATAAGTTATTAACCATGTCAAGAAGGCTAAAACTCATAAAGGCTACATTGCAATCCATCCCTATTTATATGATGTCACTTTCAAGAAATTCAATAGGTATAACATTAGAAATTGATAAAATATAAAGAGACTTTATTTGAAAAGGATGCAAGGAAAAATTTAGGTCTTCTTTTTGTAAGTAAAATAGTATTTGTAAAGGAAATAATATTAGAGGAGTAGGCATGTGAAGTTACAAACTTATGAGCTTGTCCTTAGAGGTAAATATTGGATGGAGATTATTTAGAGATCAATTAAAGAATTGGGTAAAAATGATACTTCAAAAATATATAGGTTCTCTTGATTCAATGATATTATTTACTAAAAAACCTATACAAAGCATTGTCAACATGGAACTTTATATCAAATAGTTTACAATTGATCAAGAAAAACATTAGATGGTTAGTCAATGAATGAAATTATGCAAATTTGTAGTTTGATGCTTGGTTTAAGCCTTATCCTCTTATCTCTAACTCAAAATGGCAATGATTGGCTTGGGCATGTCTATTTTGTAAAGGTATAAACATCAAATATTATATTCATATGAGAAATATATCTAGATCATGGATTGTTGTTAGTAACTTGGTTGAAGAAGAGGAACTGAAACAAATTGTAGATGAACTTCAAAATATGCTTCAAGGGTTTTATTTGATGATTTTTACACAAAAGGTTGAGTTGATTTAGAATCTATCAAAATATGGTAGATACTCAATCAACTTGGGATGTGAGGACTTAGAGCAATCAAAATTTCCTACTCCCAAATATTTTTCTTGGAAGAATGTTTGGTCTCTAGAGGTTCTTCCTAAGGCCTCAACATTCCATTGACTAGCAATTCATAGTATTATTCTTATAAGAGATTCAACGAATAAGAGGATATCATGGACCTTTTACATGTACCTTGTGTGATAATGATTTATAAACACCGTACCATTAACTTCTCCACTATCCCTTTGCTCACATGTTTGAGGCTACTTTTTTTTAAATATGAAAATATATTGGGTAGCTCCATCAAGATTGAAATAGTTGATGAAATATTGGATTAATTATTTTTGATATTAAACATTATGTATTATGTGGAGAATTGGTCCTTCCATTAGTTTTTGGGATTTATGCCTTGAAAGAAATAATAGAATTTTTAAAATAAATCTCAAAATCATGCCCAAGTTTGAAATTGTATTATTACCTCTCTTACAGAATCTGTATAGCTATGGCGATCATTATAGATAGTCTCAAACATAGAAAAAGAGGTCATAACAACTTACAGGATTTGAATATACATATAAGTGTCACTTATGACAATGACATTGAAACAAAGGATCTACTTTGATCCAGGCTAAAACAAAAATATCTAGAAATTGGGTTTGTTAAATTTATTTTTGATGGCACTTCTAAAATAAATATAGAAAAAGCTGATGGGAGTGTTGTTTTCAAAATAACAAAATTCTCCTCACTTACTTAAAATTATATAGAACTTAAACTAAAAACTATATAGAGACCAAGGCACTTCTTACAGGGATTAAAATTGCAATTGAAATTTAATGGAAATATATTTTTATTCGGGGGATTTACAAATTATCATTAATGCTATCAATAAAAATGGATGTGGGATTGGACTAAAAAATAATATTATTGCTAATGTTCATCATCTAGAACTAGAGTTAATTTCTTAGAAATGTGAGCATATCTATAAAGAAGAAATTAGACCATTTAGCCAATTGATCTTCATTTTAGTGAAATTAAAATTTTAGAAGGCAATTGACCAAGTGAGATTTTATCTCTTAATGTAAATGATGTCAAAGAACTAATTGTGGATACAAAGGACTTTAAGGAAGTAAGATGAAATATTTGATAGAAAAAGAAAATAAAAATATTTGTGATAGAGTCATGTTAGATATGGTTCAATTGACTTAACAACAAATATAATATTATGGTATGCCCCAATAAAATCTATAACTTATTAAAAAATAAGGTTATTAAACATGCATCTGCATTAATAAAGAATACCTAAAATATTAAATAATCAAAACATGAAAAGTAACATATTTAAAACATAACATGATGTATTTTAAAAAGGAATATCATTATTGTATTCTAAAAATAACATTCAAGAAATTTTAAACCCTAATGCTTGAACTCATAGGATGAACATGGAATGCAATAAATAGAGGATATTAGTAGGTTGTTGAGAACATAGACTCCAACATATCTTGAAATGACTATTAAAATGTAACAATCACTACAAGCAACCCTAATCACTTTGCCAAACATTTCCAACATAGGAATGCATCTAGCAAACATTAGGAAAATAAAGATTATTATTGGATCATAAAATCAAATCAATTTTGGATAGCTTAGAAATATCTCTAGGAAACCCTGCAACACTCTTGTGAATACAAGATAGAGAAGAATTATTGAATATTATATAGTTTAAGTAGATAACACACTGGTCTCAATTATGAAAAAACTAAAGATAAGAACATGACATTAAAAAAGTAAGGAGCATCAGGTTATATTTTATAAAACAACTATATATGTTTAAAAAAGAAAAAGAAAACTAAGATTTTGAAAGGGTTTCCATTTCCATTTTATATCAACTTAGTCACATTGAGCTATATAGCCTATATGGTGTCACTGAGATTTAAACCTTGGTGTGGGATACATCATTCATATGTCTCAACCATTTGTTGGTCATGAATCTTCCTAAGTATAAAGTATTATCACTTGTGTGCCCTACACCTGGCCAACATTGAAAGGTCGAGGGAAAAATATGTCCTTCATGCCAATCTCCAAAGAGGGTTGGCTCCCTTACTAAATCCTATATGGGTTTAAGACTAGATTTGCAAGAAAGAAATCAGAAATAACAGAAAGAGATGGGAAATATGGCCACAGGTTGGAGTGTAGGATTTGGGGCAGACTAATATCGAGAATTCCCACCAAGCATTATATAGCATATCATAGAAAGTAAGCAGCAAAATTATCTCACAATCTCGCAAAGACAAATTTTAGAGTCTACTCCAGTACTCGCTCCCTCACTAGCAATGTTCAAACTCAAATTGCAAAATTTAAACTTTACAACAGATAATGAACGCAAGAAGGAAATATAAGTGCTAAAATAGAAAGAAATCACATAGAAATTGCTTGCAAAATTTGGAAGTCAAGTTTCTTATATTATGCAGAAAACTTGAAGAGTTTTCTCGCAGAATGTCTCCTCCCTGATTACATAAAAATGCTTAGTATTTATAGAGGATTACGCCTCTTTCATTTAATGCATATACAAACAAAATATTGGTAGATCAAAAACCAGCGGTCATATTTTTCTCCTCAGCATCAATGACATATTCAGTTAAAACACTCACATTCCAGCTTTGATGGGAGAATCACACAAAAAAGTCAATAGGAGTAAATACTTGAAGCAATCTTGGGCGTCGGTGCATCGGGACACAGTAAAACCATCTAAAAATCGAGCATTTGGTCGTTGAATTCTCTTCGCCTTGCACCTTAGAAATTCACTTTTGTTAGGAAAGTACACCGTGCATCAAATATGCTTTGAAAACTGGAAAGGTTGCTAGGCAGTGCATTAGAAATGCATACCCACCAAAGTGGACGGTGCTTTGAAAATGAGTAAGATTACATCGGAGTCAAAGGAGCAATACTTAAATCCCACAATTTTAGCAATGATCCTGAATATATCTATAAAATAGATTTTCGCTCAATTTACACTCGAAATGAGCTTTTCAGCGATGAAATGCCCAAGAAGTGTTTTCGTTGCACTTGAGAGCGAAAAGGTATTTTGGGGAACAAAACAACCATTTCGAGGAACGAAAAAGCATTTCACTAGAATTTTACCCAGAGCTGTTTCGGGAAACGAAATAGCCGTTTTGGAGAATGAAAAAACATTTCGATATTTCAATCAAAACTTTACAAAATTTCAATGTGGCAAAAATGCCAACACCATTGAACCAAGGACTCATTGGCTTTATAAAAATGGGTTTTGAAAGGATATCAATCCCTTGTAAAATAGAGATGCTCTTTATGTCTTGCAACCATAGACAACTAAACTTTTACCATGATCACAGAGAATATATTGGATAGCTTCTTGAAGATTGAAAGAGTTCATGAAATGTTGGATTAATTATTTCCAATATTAAAAATTATGTATTATGTGGAGTATTGGTCATTCCATTATTTTTTGGGATTTATGCCTTGAAAGAAATAATAGAATTTTTAAAAATAAATCTCAAATTGTTTTATTGCCTCTCTTGCAGAATATGTATAGCTATGGTGGTCATTATGGATAGTCTTAAACATAGAAAGAGAGGTCTTAACAACTTACAGGATTTGAATAGACATAGAAGTGTCACTTATGACAATGACATTGAAACAAAGGATCTACTTTGATCCAGGGTAAAACAAAAATGCCTAGAAATTAGGTTTGTCAAAATTATTTTTGATGGTGCTTCTAAAATAAATATAGAAAAAGCTGATGGAGGTGCCTTTTTTCAAAATAACAAATTTATACTTACTTACTTAGAATTATATAGAACTTTAACTAACAACTATGCAAAGACCAAGGTACTTCTTACATGGATTAAAATTACAATTGAAATTTAATGGAAATATATTTCCATCAAGGGGATTTACAAATTATCATTAATGCTATCAATAAAAATGGATGTGGGGATTGGACTAAAAATTAATATTATTGCTAATGTTCATCATCTAGCACTATAATCATTTCTAAGAAATGTGAGCATATCTATAAAGAAGAAATTAGACCATTTAGCCAATTGATCTTCATTTTAGTGAAATTAAAATTTTAGAAGGAAATTGACCAAGTGAGATTTTATCTCTTAATGTAAATGATGTTAAAGAACTAATTGTGGATACAAAGGACTTTAAGAAAGTAAGATGAAATATTTGATAGAAAAAGAAAATAAAAATATTTGTGATAGAAAGGCATGTTAGATATGGTTCAATTGAATTAACAACAAATATAATATTTTGGTATTTTGTTGAAAGTGGCCCCCAATAAAATCTATAACTTATTAAAAAATAAGGTTATTAAACATGCATTGCATTAATGAAGAATGCCTAAAAGATTAAATAATCAAAACATCAAAAAATAACATCTTTAAAACATAACATAATGTATTTTAAAAAGGAATATCATAATTGTATTCTAAAATATAACATTTAAGAAACTTTAAACCCCTAATGCAAGAAGTGAATAGGTGATGAAATGTAAAAATATTTGAAGCCATAGAATGAACATGGAATGCAATAAATAGAGGATACCAATAGGTTGTTGAGAACATAGACTCCAACATATCATGAAATGACTATTAAAATGTAATAATCACTACAAGAAACCCTAATCACTTCGCCAAACCTTCCCAACACAAGCATGCACCAATGCATCTAGAAAACATTAGGAAAAGAAACCTTCGTGTGGGATACATAAACCTTGGTATGGGATACATAAACCTTGGTGTGGGATACATTCATATGTCTCAACCATTGAACCAAGGACTCATTGGTTTTATAACAAATGGGTTTTGAAAGGATCTCAGTCCCTTGTAAAATAGAGATACCCTCTATATCTTGCAACCATAGACAACTAAACTTTTTCCATGATCAAAGAAAGTTAAATCTTTGCCAAGATCACAGAAAGTCAAACCTTTTCCAAGATCATAGAAAGCAAACCTTTTCCAAGATCATAGAACACCAAACTTTTTCCATGATCACAAAAAGCTAAACTTTTCCAAGATCATAGAAAACCAAACTTTTGCCATGATCACAGAAGGACAAACTTTTGCTAAGATTATAGAAAACTAAACTTTTACCAAGATCACAAAAATAGGATCAGAGAAAGCCAAAATTTTGCTAGGATCATAGAAAGCCAAACCTTTACCATGATCATAAAAATCCAATACTTTCCAAGATAATAGAAAACCAAACTTTGCCATGATCACAGAAAGCCAAACTTTTCAAGATCATAAAAAGCTAAATTTTTTCCACTATCGTAGAAAGACAAATTTTTACCAAGATCCCAAAAAATTAAACTTTTGCCAAGATCACAGAAAACCAAACCTTTTGCCAAGATCATAAAGATTCAACATTTTTCAAGATCACAAAAAGTTAAACTTTTACCAAGAACACAAAAAGCCAAACTTTGCCAAGATCACTCATCAAACTTGATACCACACCCAAAAAACCCTTTATTTTGATAAAATGGCTAAACTAAATTTATAGGGTTGTCCAGAGACATTGGGGTATTCCATTCTAGTGCTACTACATTATCTACTATTTTTTATTCTTGTAAATAAACTACAAGTGGCTTATGTAGTTCTACAAGATCTAATAGGTAGTTTTTCAAGGGATTACTGAATCCCCCACAATTCCATGATAGAACTATATTTTTTTGGAGACCCTCTTCTTTGGAAAATCTAAAGTAGTCTAATTTTTATTCTGGATATCCTTCTAATTTTGTTCTTCTCTTAGAATTTGATTATACTTTCTATCGCTGATTGCTAAGCATGTTATCGGGATGCCTCCTAGTATGACTAACTCCTTTAGTGTTTCCTCAACTTCTTCTTTAGTGTCTTCATCTAAGTGCTTCAACTCTTTTCCATGAGTCCCCTATTGTGCTTCCTACGTGTTATCTAAATGTTTCTTATTGGGTTCCTTCACTATTTATTTATCTTTTATGTGAGTTTCATTATTAATTGATATTTATATCTCTTCCTCCACATCTGATGAAGGGATTACAAATTTATTGGAGCTTGTTGGGTCTAATTTCCTTTGTATGAGCCTTAGTTGACTTCTCAATCTACAAGGTCTTCTATTCCTGATTGTTTGGAATTAAAATTGTATTTCCTTTTTAATTGGTTGAACTTTGATGGACAATTTTGAGAGATGTGTCTAGGTTGGTAACAAGTAATACATTTAAAAATAATATGTTCATAGTCCAATGGTTAGGTGCGAATCCAATCAACAAATTTGATCCCAATATTTTATGTGAATCAACTAGCAATTCAATTCTTATTGACGTTTAGAGAAAAAGAATACAAGAAACATAAAGGTCATACTCAAAAATTTTGAACAAATTTTTCATATATCTTTGAATATATGTAATGAAAAAGATCTCCACATCTTCTTTATAATAAATGCAACTTTTAAAGAAAGTGTTTGAAATGTTTCCCACAACATGTAAACAAAAGCTACAAATAAACTTAATTTTGAAGAAAAATATTAAAATTTTATTTTTTTAAGTGAAGAATTCAATCCATTAAATTAAGCTTATGTACATGAAAAAATCAAAAACAACTAGTTCCAATACCATCAAAGAAGCAATAACATTAACTAAAATAAATCTATTGTGTAATACTTCTTATAAAAAGATATAAAAACAAAAAGGAAAACCAATTTTTTAAAAAGAAAATAATAAAAAATAAAAATAATTAAAAATTAAATTTTTTAATGTAAAATTATGATAAAAAATAAGTTAATATTTAAGATTTTAAAGGACGAATATATTTTTTCTTATGTTTAAGACTTACTTATACTTAAAATATATAGAATTAAAGAATTGTAAGCTTTATATTATAGTTTTTATCTTTTTAATAATGTATGTACATAAATTGCTTACATAAAAAATTGATTAAGTTAATAATGTATGTACATAAATTGCTTACATAAAAAATTGATTAAGTTAATAATGTATGTACATAAATTGCTTACATAAAAAATTGCATCTTTAAAATATATTTAAATGACACCTATTTTAGGTTATACTGTGATTGTCCTTGTGAGACACTATAGTGTTTTAGTTTTAACCTCTCATCTGAAAACTGAAAACTCAGGTTCAAAATGCATATTAAAAATAAATAAAATTATAATATCATCTTAAATGATAATGTTAATACAATCACTTTATCTGTTACATCATATTTACTGTATAGAAAAATATTTTTAAATAAATATATGATACCTTATATACAAAATTTAAAAATATTCTTATAAATAAAAATAATAAATATTTATTAAGTTCTAACTCTCTAATACACATGAATATGGATGACATAAAATACTATTTAAGTTATATAAATTAAAATGTTTGAGGTTTAAAATAATAATATTTTTAAGTGTCTTAATTATTATCTTCGTGAGTACGACAAGGATGCCACTTACATTGTAAGTGATGTGACCAGGGTTCAATCCCCAAGAAGTATTTACTAACAAAAAAAAATCTTAATTATTTTATAAATATAATAGACATAACTGTCACTCTGAAGGATCAAGCTCACATGAGAAAAGATTTAAAAAATAAATAAACGGTATAATTATCCTAGAGATTCCAATTGAAGAAGCTCTACATGATTTGAAAAAGTAAAAAATTACAAAAATATATCAAAAACATACATGGAAAATATTTAACAGGATATATATATATATATTCATCACTGGTACCAGTCAATATGACAAACCCACGCCATATCTGAGTATTTATATCACATCATCAAGCGGGCGGCGGCATTGCAGTAGGAAGCTTGTGGCCTTCGGCTACCACAGATTTGTAGATTTCGACGAGGACCCTCCCTTCATACACATCATTATTATTGGACAGATGTGGGATAATAGGTCTGCTGTTGTTCATAGCCATGACTCTATCAGAGAAATTCATCATAAGATTTACATAAGCATCTTTGAGCCTGAGCAGAAGCCTTTTGGGAGAGACCCAGTTGATCCTTACCTTTGGCACCCCGGCTTTCACTCTCACCTTCCAAGATTTTCGTTTTAGTCGCCCCCTCGCATTGAAGACCCTCCTTGTTTTCTTCCTTCTCTCTGTCAACCTTTCATATTTTCTCCTCCCCCAATTGCGTGTGATGGAGCTGTAGAGGGCTCCTGTGGCCCGTGCGAACGCATCTCCTCCCATGATTTGTGGGTTTGAGACAAAGTCGGAGCCCTTAAATTGTTTCAATGCTAAATATGGAGGGCACCTATCGCATGATATCATAAATGCTGGGCTGTCTACTTCTGGTCAAATCCAACAACTACAGGCAACCACCAACCACTTGGGCGGTGCTTCAGTATAGGAGATAATGTATGTCACGTCCATTTCGTGGGCCAAAATCATATGACACTGCCCTTCATTGTGGACTTCTGCCTAAGACGGATAAATGGGCTATTCACACATTATTAAAGGTGACCACAAAAATTTCAAAATGCATCCCTTTCTGTTTTATGATTTTTGAAACTTAGGGTACTGAAAAAGTCTATTTGAAGGAGAATTCTGTCCTTTCCCCAACCATATATATTTATATTTTCATGATTCAAACTTGCTTCATACTATTGATGAGATTGTTTACTAACATGTTCTTCATGGTTTCGAGATTATATGTCTATCTTGCATGGCATTTTTTTTTTATTGAAAGGTTGTTTATATTAAATAGAAGAAAAAGTCATTTACAACCAAAAAAAATAGTGGTGGAGAAATGAATCACACCCAAAAAGCTACAAACTTATCCTAATACAACACGTTCCGGGCATCAACGCGAGCGGGAGCGGGCAGGGTGAGGAGGTGAGCGCTCAGAGGCCTCCCTACTAACAGCACAAGGGGCTTCACCCCAATACTTCAGCAGCGCCTGCAAATGGTCCAACTCCATCGCTACTTTTTTTGCTTGATCACAAATCTGAAACCAAACATCATGAAACACTTCAAGTTTGTCAAAAAAAGAAAAAAGCTGAGACGGATCCACCTGCTGGAAGACAATCTTATTTCTGGCTTTCCAAATGTGGAACAGAAGGCTAACTCTGAAAATGTGCCACACCTCCCTCAACGGGAGAGAGAACTGGATAGAATCCCCCAACAAAACATGATGCCAAGTAAGGGGCAGAGACATGAAGGGAGCAAAGAAGGAGCCAACCCAGCTCCAAGCGAGAGTAGCCCGCCTACAGGCCCAAAACAAATAGCTAATTATCCAAAAATACGCTGGTTCACATTATTTTCGTAAAAAGGACTGCAAATGTTGTGTTCACACCATCCTCATAACCAGAATTACAAGTTTAACGTAGCCATATTCGTAAAAATATAGTGCTAGTTTTTTTTCTAAATGTCAATGGTATTATAGTCTAATGATTCACAATATTTCATAAGATTTTAGTAACGGCATTTCCATTTATTGACTATAAATGTTTTTTATTGGAAGTAGAAGAGGTTTTTAAAGGGTCCTTGTAATAGTTTTTTTTTTTTAAACAAATAAGGTTTTGAAAGGCACCCCAAACCTTAGATCTAGCAATAAGATATCAAGAAAAACTGAGTTGGATTTCACGAATCCAACTCGAAAATCCAATGAAGTAACCTCCTAGCAAATAAGCTGCAGATTTTTATCAAGCAAATACAAGAGATTATCACGATCAAACAGCCAACTGGCAAAAGGGAACACATAGGAGAAACCCACACCCAAAGTAACAACATTCAAATTTGAGATTTAAAATTGGAATTTAAAAATAAAAATCCCGCCCATAGCTGCATTCAAATTCAAAGTTCAAAATTTGAAGATCCGGCCCACCACTAGGGCCTTAAATCTAGGAACCAAACCTCACCACTAGAACCTAGGGGTGCTCAAAGAACTAGAGAGCCAAGAATCCCATTTAAAACTGGAGCAAATCTACAACAACAACATCTGGCCTGACAAACAACTAAAACAAAAACAACCAAAAATCACTTGCTGGAAGCCTGTCTCAGCGAGGTCTTGGGAGGCTTGCCAACCTTTTTTTTGACCCCCAAAGAAAAAAATCCTTTTTTCAAGCCACACTCTTGAACACATTTGTTCCAAGTCTCCATGATTGGAACAACCTCATTCTCTCCAGGATGCAGAGCCTCAAAACTATCCGTTAGAAGGGGTTGTACTCCGTTAGCAATTTCAGAGTCAATCTCCCTTTTCCTGAGTGCTTTGTTGCTAGGTCTCCCCACTTTCCTTTCGACCCCTACATCAATACAAGCTTTCCTATGACTTCTGGTCTTCGGACCTGGAGAGCCTTTCTCAAACACAAGTTTTGAAGAGGCTAGAGAGCTTTCCATTAATTGTTGAAGAGTCGGATCATCCATGTCAAGATAGTCAAAGGGACTTACCTCTTCTCCACTCTCCCCAAATTTAGGAAGTTGAACAATATCCCCCACTACTAGGCTCACTTCCCTTCTCTGCTTCCTCCTGTAATTTATTGACTATATTTATATAATGGTGATAACTCCATTTTTTTAAAATGATTTACATAAATGGTTCTTATGTGTATTATAATTAAATAGTGGTTTTATAATAATTTGACACTTAGAAACTTATCTTTATAAGATTTAAAGAGGATTTTCTTTTTTGAACTCATGTTATTTAATTAATTAAAAATAAATGTTATTTTATAATTAATGAATAAATTACAATTCAAATGAGTATATCTCTGTTGGAATATATTACATTATTTGGTTCTTTCTAATGTACCATCATGGGTACATATTTAGATTAGGATTTTATTAGGATTTAAGTAGTTGATTAAAGCAATGTAATAAATGCACAAGTGTTAGAATGTGCAATGATGTAAATGTGCATGTAGTCCACATGTACATAAGTCCTTAGAACATGAGTCCTTAGAATAGAATAGTGAGGTGTCATAGGAATGAGGAAGGCAAAGAGGCATGTCTCATTATAAATTGACCTTCATAGAGTATAAGTTTTAGAGGATTTTAGAGTGTCTAGGTAGAGTATTAGTAGATACAATGTAGATCATTTTTTCAAGATGGAGAGGTTGTGACCTCCATTGAATAGAATTGTTTATTTTTGTGAGATTTCATTAATGGCTATTTCTTGAGTTATTTCAAAAGTTTCTTATCATATTTTCATATATATTAGTTAGCCATTATCATATTTATAACATTGCATGCTTATTTTCATACTTGTGGTTGCATTTCCTCTAAGTTTATATCTTCAAAAGCTAACAATATCATAGAATTATAGTGATATTTTAAGAGATTTTTCATAATATAGATAGATAGATAGAGAAAAGGGGTTGTACTTAGGTCTCTCGTCCTTGAAAAATCACAACTCTCTTCTTTAGGGCTTGAGGGTTTACAAACAAATCCAATTCTCATTTCAATTGAGTTGTTATAGCTAGATACCAACATTTTTTAAAATAAGTTTAAAATCTTGGTTTTCATTTTGTAGATCTTCAATTTTCTTTGTAAATATAAATATTCCAAAATTCAACATCCTTCTTCTTAACATTTTCTTGTAGTAGCCTTCACAATATCAAAACTTCACCTCTACTATCTACGCATTGCATCATAGTAGAATAATATTTCCAAAACTTTGCACTATCATAGTCTAATTTACCAAATCTAGATTGTTAGTTTCCTTCCTAAATCATAAGGCAACCACAATAACTGTAATAAATAGTTTAGATGAAAACACATTAATGTCACAAAAAATGGCAAATATTACCAATGGAAAATATTAAAGTAAATCTTAATC
The DNA here is from genome assembly GCA_028583015.1 of Wollemia nobilis. Lineage (NCBI taxonomy): Eukaryota > Viridiplantae > Streptophyta > Pinopsida > Araucariales > Araucariaceae > Wollemia > Wollemia nobilis. Next base: position 2,003,914 of record JAQPPZ010000523.1, on the reverse strand, counting down.
ATTATTTGATTCAAAAAAAATATTTCCTTGTCAGTTTAAGCTAATTTTATTACTTCTTCTAACTATGGAAATGATAATTTCACTTCATAATCCTCTATTAAAACCCCTCTATTGGATATCCTATATACACATTTTCTCCCTTCCCATAATGTGTGTGTAAACCTAATTTTTTCAAACTCTGTAGCAAGATCTTGTATTTTCATAATGATCTCTTGTATCATTGTATGTTCTATGGAGTCTTTGCTTTCTTCAAAATTACATCTATTACTATCAATGAATCGCCTTCCATCCATACTTTGTTTCATTTTATTTGTCTACATATTTTAACCCTTCAAAAATTTCCCAAGCTTCAGCATCATTATGTATCTTCAATCCACTATTAAAAGCATAATGTGACAAAACCTCACCCCTATTATTTCTATTTATTTCTCCTCTTGTTGTTGGTCCTAAATTTTCTTTATATGCTCCATCAAAATTCAATTTGACTAACTCTACTTTAGTGATTTCTACAATTTTCTTTGCCTTCCTTTTATTTCTCCTATACCCAATATCATAATTCCATTTAATGACTTGACTCCATCTATCAAGGCTCTCTAATTCAATATTAGGGATTAGGTGAGTTGATAGGGTTGGTTTAGACTCCTCTATGGCTAAAAAAATCTTCCTTTTCATTACCTCTAAATTGCTTTTCTTTCCTTTAAATATTCTTCTATTCCTTTCCAACCATACAATCCAAAGTATTATATCTTTCAATGTATCCTAGATTGTGTGTAACACCTAACTTTTCAAAGTGCTCTACCATTGCTTCAACCATTCTTCAATTCTATCATTCACCACCATATATTTACCAAACATATTCATAATACATATAACACATATTAAGAGATGGTCTATACTCTCCTCCTTTTTACATAGAACACATTATAAGGGGCCATGAAACCCCCTTTCATTAGGTTATCCCACGATAAAAATTTATATGATATATTAGCTATACAAACATTTTAACTTTTGGAATGCTTAGGCTATCCCAAATATATCTCCATATTCTTGCAATATTCCTATTTTTTTGGTGCTTTACATTATATTTGTTTCTTGTTGTGTATTCTCCTGAGTTATTCAACTCCCAAATCATCTTATCCTTGGCTCCCCTTGGGATAATCATTGTTATATTTTTGTTTGGCCACCACCTAGCAACAATGTTTTGTATACTTGTAAAAAATATTCTTTCTATTTGTATCTTCCTTCTTGATCCTTGTACATAATATTTGAAACCCTATCATCATATTTTTCTTGAAGTAATCTCATCCATGGTTTCAAAATTAGATCTAGATTGAGTGGTTTTACATCAAATCAAGAATCCTTCCAAATAGAATTTATTTTCTCCAGTTCTCACCACCCATCTTAGACCTCTAATCACTAGATCAGTTGATTTTTTTAAATCGTTCCTTAGTGTAGAACCATCTAGTAGTGAGAATACGAAAAATATTAAGCTTGGTTCATTGGGTTTAATGTACATACTTAGATAATTTTTACCCTTTGTCTTTGTCTCTCTTTGTACAATATTCAAATTACTTTTCCCTTTAGAGATAAGTTTGCATTCATAAGAGCTCTTAAATCGAAACCTCCCCTAGTTTTATTATCACACACCTTGCTCCATTTCACCAAAGGAAATTTTATTTTATCATGTAATCTTGACTACAAAAATGACTGCATAATATAGATTTAAAAAATTTCTACTAATTTTGGTATAATAAAGGATATATATTATGTTGGAATGGTTTGTAAGACTAATTTAATTAATTGTGCTCTTCCTGCTAATGATTATCATCTACCTTTCCATATTGGTAGTTTATTATAAAATTTAATTATAATTGGATTCCAAAATTCTATCATCATTCTCCCCTCAAATAAGAGCATCCCTAGATATGTTGGTATATTTACCTCCTCAATTTGAAGTAACCTATATATCCCTGCTTTAATTCTAGCTGGAGTTTTTAGGAAGTAAATTTTATATTATGTCCTATTAACTTTATGACATGATGCTCTTTCATATTTCCTTAATAAGTTATTCAAAGCTCTAGCCTTGTTTTTCCTTCTCCTCCTAAAAAGGGTTATATCATCTACAAACTATTGATGGGTGATGTCAATATTATTACTAGCCTTAAGTCTACTTATTAGCTCATATTTATATGCCTTCTTCAAGTTCCTTCCCAATACCTCTATCATAATAATGAATAGATATGGTGATAGAGGATCTCATTATCTAAGATCCCTCTTGGATTTAAATGATTCTATTACTAGCCCATTGACCAACACCAAATATGATACCTCTACCATATTGGAGAATAGTATATTGTTTGATACATGTTAATGTACCCTCATGGTACCATCATGGTACAAATATAAATATGTAATAGATTAGGATTAAGTCTTTAGTTTAGACGAGTGGTTTATATTTCTACTTTTACGTAAGTGTTAATGTGCAGGATATACACAAGTATCATTTAAGTAAGAGTGCAAGTGTGTATTGAGATAATGTGCACAAGTATCTTATATTTATGTGTGCAAATATGTGAAGTGAGGATGTGTATAAGTGTCTTATATTATAAGTTCATGTAGGAGAGTAAGAGTCATGTAGAAGTGTGTAAGTGTCATAGAGTCAAGTATGCATGTAAGAAGAGAGTGAAGAGTCTAGTATACAAGTGGAAATATTATAAGCCAAAGGTCATGGGAGTTGTCATATGGAGAGCAATAGTCAAGTACATGAAGATTCATATTCTATGTATATATTATAGAGATAAAGCTCCATATAATGTAATGTGAGATAAAGGAAAAATGATTTGTAATGATCACCATATAGCAAGCATTAATAATAAAGCTTGTATACATATTTTGAGAAATTCATATTGTAAGTTTTCTTCATGCATGTACATGAATGATTTTGGCTATTTTACATTCATATTTGATATTATAATTGAATGTTATTTCTTTATTATATTGGCCTTGATATATATATTTGATTTCTCATATATATAATTCTACTCTTGATTATTTATGTTTTGACCTTTAATATTGTGGCTTATTCAAATTGGAACCTATGATATTTTGGCATATTTAGACTTAAAATCCAATAGTGATATTAGAGCCACCACTTAAATATATCCATTTTTTATAGAGTTATATTAGATTCTATCCACTTTGAAAATAGTCTAATTGAGTAGAGATTGAGGGGACAAGGATTAGTCACCCTGATTTGGATGCTAGGGTCTTTCCACTTGGTTCAAGGAAAACCAGTGAAGACTATGACTCAACTAAGATTGATTAAGAGCCAACTTAGAAGATAGTTGGACGTGATTCAGTTAGAAGTGATTAAGAGAGCCAAATTAGAAGATAGTTGGACATGAGAAGACATTCATAGTCACCTTGATATTATTTTTGGGTTCTCTATAAAAGAGAATATTTTTTTGTTCTTAGGTACAACCTAAGACATTGGAGAAAGATTTCAAACATTAGAGATAGCTTCTAGGCGTACAGAAGCATCACATATTTTAGAGATATTTTTTAGAGATAGAGAAGCATAAACATTCTAAGAGATTGAGAAGTATCAGAGCTTCTTGAGTATAGAGATAGAGAAGCATCTAAGATTCTTGAGTATAGAAGAAGAGAGAGAAGAGCAGTAGTATAAGCTTCCAAAGAATAAAAGAAAATATAGAGAAGAGAAGCAGTATAAGCTTCCTAGGAATAGCACTGAGAAGTATCCTCTAGAGATAAAGAATATATAGGCATATAGAAAAGTTGAAATTCTAGTCATTCAAAGATATAGACCAGAAGGAGAAAGATAAAGATAACTTAAAATCATATATATATATATATATATATATATATATATATATATATATATATATATATATATATATATATTTCAGTCTTGGCCTTTGATTCAATAAAGTATAAGAAGGCATTCAAAAGAGCCATTAAGATAAGCCAGAAAGCTATTAATAAGTGCTATCAATAGAAGCTAAGATCCATCACTACACAATATTATTATAAAGCTTAAGTGCATTATTCTAAGAGACCAAAAGAAGACTGGGCGGTATTCAAACGATGTCCTAAGTGCTACCACTAGCAAAAGATTTAACAGATATTAGAGCACTATCCTAAGCGTCACAAGAGGAATATTGGATAGATATTAGAGAATTGTCCTAAGCATCACTATAAGAAGATCAAATAGATAGTTGAGCACAATCTAAGAATATAAGCTCCATATAAAGTGCCACTCATAGTAAGTTCTAGATATGGAATAGAGTACCCTCTACTGGGTTATACACAACAATAATTTGAGCGCTATCTGAGCACTATTTGAAATATTATTCATATGATGACTTGAGTGATGTCCACTCAGAAGAACTCTTGCAAGAAAATGTTGGATACTCAAGAAGTCAACAAAAATACCTAGAGATAATAGGCATATTTTTTTTCCTAAACAACATCTTCTTCATAGGGATAAACATGAAGAGAGAGACCAGGAGAGTAACATATGTTGTCCCAATCAATGTTTTCTTAATATTAAAGAACATGACGAGAGATACCAAGAAATCAATGTTCACTATCCTAAGCATAAGTCTTTGAGACCAACAAAAGCAACGCTAAATACTCAAAAATCGTGAAAGCAGAAGAGAAGCTAGTGTTATAAAAAATGATTCATTGCTCTTTCATGTAACAAAATTTGTAACATACGATTGCTAACCCTTAATTTAATGAATACCATTCATATTAACAAGTGGAATAAGGGTTAATTCAAGAACACTTTAAAATACTATTTAAATAATAAAGTACAATATTAATTTTTCTAAATTTAGAAATATTAACACAAGCTAGCAGGGTTGAAACAACATGCAACCAAGTAAGGTTTAAAAGGTAAGTCAACAAGGTGGTAAATAAGGTAAGCTATATTACCTTAATGCAAAATTAAAGACCTAAGTTTAGGTACTTTAATTAATTGGAGTTATAAGTTAATTATTAGGAGTGATTTATTTATTATAAGGTTTTTATGATTTGATTATTAGAAGGAGATATAAGGTTTTCTACTATAGTTTAAAATTAATATTTCAAGAGGGTTCTTTTTTATTAGGTTGAAAACTCAAGCAACTTCGAGTGTATTCTCACCAGCAGACCATGATTCTTTGGTCGTCGAGCCCTCTTCCTTCGAAAATGGGATGTAAGTTTTGACCCTAAAATCCAGAGTATCAACATTACTCCTATCTAGGTTAGATTCCCGGGTCTCCCTATCCAGTTTTGGGAATAAGGCATTTTGAGTAATATTACCCTATCAATAGGTGACCTTTTTACCTTCGACCCAGCTTCAAAAGCTCAGTCAAGGATGACCTACGCTCGCTTGTGTGTAATGGCAGATTTAGATTTAGAGCTCCCAACCTTCATTGATCTAACCTATGGGTCTTACCATCTGTTGAGGGATAATTTCGCCCAGTTGCGAAATCACACTCACAGTTAGGATTTTGGTTAGAAAACCCTCTCTTGCAAAGAAATATAAATTTCTCCAAGGTTCCTTTCACTTAATGTGTTTATATCTCATCAAAATGCATCAAAATAAGTGCTTAGAATACCTTAGTGATTTGCAAGCAACTGTTAACAAGGGGCCTATTTAGTAATATTTTATTGTGTTATGCTATTGATTATTCATGAAATTAATTCCCCACATGTAAGATTTAGAATCAAATATTGTCAATAAACTTTATGAAATGCAAATATTTGAATTAAACCTTAGGAAAATTATTTAAATTAAATTATTCAAATAGTTAATTTCGAAACTTTATAATTATTTGAAAAATTAATTAATTAAACTCTAATATTTATTAATAAGTGAAATAACATTTACCCTAATATCAAATTGAAACTTTGCATGAACTTAGGGTTTTGATTTTCCATTTAATTAATTAAACTCTAATGTTGATTTTAGAATATGAAATACCGAGAGTTTAATAAATGAAATAACATTTACCCTAATATCAAATTGAAACTTTGCATGAACTTAGGGTTTTGATTTTTCCATTTAATTAATTAAACTCTAATGTTGATTTTAGAATATGAAATACCAAGAGTTTAATAAATAAAATAACATTTACCCTAATGTAATATTGAAAATTTTATATTAAAATTTAGGGTTTTGATTTATACGTAAAATGAAATTAAATAAAACGAAAAAGATTAGGGTTAGGAAAATAAAAATAAAATGTGCAAAAAATTGGAACAAACAGACAGATTACTAAAATGAAATTTGTCAACCTTGCATTTACAAAAAAAAATCTTGAAAATCTTAACCTACTCTACTATGATCCGCATTTGCATTATCAATAGTAAAATAGATTGAATCTTCTAGGGTAATGAAATGAATGACATATTAAATTATTTAATAAAATCACCATCTGCATGCGCAATTTTTATTAAATAAAATAATGAGGTCAAATGTGATTGATATTTCAATTAAAACATTAGAGTTCAGAAAACCTAAACTCTGTAACAACAGATGGCGTCCTTCCATGCAACAAATATGTTCTTCAATTCTCCAATATATCTTCTCTCCCGGTCTTATCTTTCCAATCTGTTCGACCCTTTTTCTTGGTTTCCAATGGCCTATTTATAATTTAACATTATGTTTGTTCATTTCGTTCTACAATTTAAAACGGATTTATATGATGTAGGAGCATCCAGTGGTGTAAGAGTGATCTTGCATCATCCAAAATTTGTAATGGTTTTTATTATATTCTAAGTTTGTTTAGTTGTTTAGGGGATAGAAAAAAATAGACCTATCGACGAAATAATCGCCCCAATATCTTGAGTGGTTTGGGAGATATGTAAATTTTAAGGTGAAAACCATACCAAAAATAGTGAAAAATCCAATCACTAAAACTTGAAGGTCAATTTTGAAGGCCTTAGAGGTCTCGTATGGGGCTGAAAATAGTGGTAGTATCCTTTAAGACATTAACAGACCGCAAAACCTTTCGAGAGCTTTCCGAAAACATGCACCAATAGTCATTTCGAGCAACGAGTGAGGAGTTATGACCCCAGGAAGTTTACCCCTGAAATTCAAATTTCAAATACATTGTTCTAGGCGGGAAAAGGGAAAACAAGGTATTTTAAGATAATTTTGAAATTGGAAAGGGGTCTCGTTTTGTATCCTCATTTTGATGAAAATAAATACAAAGCTTTGGCTCATATATTGCATTTTTCTTTGTTTTTCAGTAGATTGCTTATGTTCTATTAATGCAGTTATACTTCATTATAACCATATCATTCTCTTTGCTTTCCTCTCGTTTGTTCGTTCATTCTGTTTTACATTATATTGAAAACCTGCAAAACCAACACAAAACTTTTTATAATAATGTACTTTTAATATTTTAATTAAAACATTTACAATACACTTTGAAAAAAAATATTCAAAATGACCTTTAAATATTTTAATTAAACTTTAAAATGAATGATTTAAAACATTAAAATTATGTACTTTAAATATTTTAATTAAACTTTAAAATGAATATTTTAAAAAATTAAAATTATATACTTTAAATATTTTAATTAAAACATTTACAATACACTTTGAAATAAAAATATTCAAAATGAACTTTAAATATTTTAATTGAACTTTTAAAATGAATGATTTAAAACATTAAAATTATACTCTAAAGTATTTTATTTAATGATTTTAAATGATTTATTTTAAACATTAAAATTAAAAAATTTTAAAAATTAAAACATTTAAAATCACAATTATCAAATCTTAAGATTTTCAAAGAAGATCAACAAAACAAAATAACAACCAATTGAATGATGTCAACACTTCAAAAACAAGCATCAAAAGCTTCAAAAACATTCAGTGGGTCCCCAATCTTGGGGTCATTATGAAATGGTCACAACACCATCGTCGTCAAGCCATCGAATACGAAAATAAATTGATGTTTTGTTTAGAATGCAGAAATCAGGAACATCTTCGTGTTCAATATCCCTTGCTATGGAGGAAAAATAGAGTGAAAGATGATAATTTTCCAAGGGCAAATCCCTATTGGGTAATGGGTTCCTAAATAACAAGAGCTATCAATATCTAGGCTTCAAGAATATGAACCCTAAAGCTTATGGTGCGGTAGGCAACAACAATAGCAATCCAAATCAGAAGCATAATCTAGCCCCCCCTAATCATAAGGTTTGTTCTCCTTTTGCCAATCTCAATCGTTTTGGTCTGTTATCTGTCGAGTTAGGCTCTGAGATGGAAGCGTCAATAGATTCAAAACCCGGGGCCCCTGCCCTATCCTAGAAGAAGTTTTCCCACTAGATTTGTCTCTTATAAATCAAGGAGTTGTTGAAGATTTTTCCCCAGTTCCCACCATCCTCAAATCCAGGCCTTTTTTGGGTGGATCACCTCTCCTTTCCTCTCTTGTAAAAACCCTTCCTCCATTATCGTGGGCACTACTTTGGTACAAACTTCACCTTCTAATCCATCCCTTGTTGTGGGAGGCCTCAAAACCTCATCTCCTATCCCTATACAGTCTCCTTTGGCTTCTCCATCTAAACTCACTATAAGAGAATCATCTTGATCTCCCCTACACATGAGAAGTCATAAGAAGCCAATCACTAATATTGGAGTGGAAAGGAAGAAAGGCAGACCCTGCTTGCAAGAGAGAAGAAGGAAAGAAGCTGACGATGATATAGCTAATGGTATATTGACTTTGATACCATCTCCTCCTAAAATCCCTCTCTCAGAGCTATCCAAATAAGAAGGAAAGAAACCCAAAGTTAATCACCCTCAAGGAAGTGGAAAGAAATCTCTCATTAAATCTCTCAAATGAAGATAATTTCATGGAACATAAGAGGTCTGAATAGTGTTACAAAGCAGTGGGTTGTTTTGTCCATGGTTAAGGACCTTAAACTTGACATTCTTGTTCTCTAGGAATCCAAATTAGATGTAGCCAACTCTGATAAGGTTGTCAGAAGCATTTGAAATAATTGTGAGTTTGTAGCTAGTCCAGCAAAAGGTACCTCAAGAGGTCTTCTTTGCATGTGGAATCTGTACAACATAAAAGGATCTATATTTTCTATCTTATATAGAGTCATTCATATGCTTTTTAATTGTCTAGAATCCAATTTGAAATGGGTCTTAACCAATATCTATGCCCCAAATAACTTTGCTGAAAGAGGGACCCTGTGGAATCAATTGTCTCAAATCATAAATTCTTTTTTGTGTAATGATTGGATGATTGCAGGAGATTTTAACAATCCTCTATATCCCACTGACAAGCTTGGTGGATCCCCCATCACTCCTAAGTGTTATGAAGGATTTGTAGATTTTGTTGATTCTAATGAGCTAATGGATATTGAGTTAAAAGGGTCCCCTTTCACATGATCTGATAAAAGATCAGGTAGTCATCTCATTCAATTGAGACTTGATTAGGTCCTTTTATCCAAATATACCATTTCATTTATAGGAGACACCTCCCTATATTCCATGCCCAGAATTGCTTTAGATCACAATCCACTGGTTTTTGAAGGGTCCACACCTACTTGGATTTTTAAACCCCCTTTCAGATTTGATTCTATGTGGATCTCTCACCCAAAACTTAGAATGAAAATTTTAGAATGGTGGCAGTAATATTTCAAAGGCTTTAAATTCTCTCAGGTGGCTATGAAGCTCAGATCCGTTAAATGTAATATCATATTCTAGAATAGGCAGTCTTTCGACAATATTTTTGAGACTAAAAATATCCTTACTTGTCAGCTCACCTGAGTTGAAGATCAGCTTCAGCATGATAACTCTCTAGAACTCTGATCAGAGGAAAAAGTTCTACTTATTGAGTTTCACAATGTTCTAGCAAAAGAAGAGATCTTTTGGCATCATAAGTCTAGAGATCTTTGGCTTAAGGAAGGAGATGCAAATACCAAGTTCTTTCATGCCACTACTCTCCGTCATAGAAGTGCCAATAAGATAAGAAAAATCAGGAAGAGATATGGCACCATCACAAAGAAAATTTTGGATATTAGGGAAAAAGTTGTCTATCACTTTCAAGATATTTTGGGTCAACCTCATGAATGCTGCAATGAAATTTTTGAATTCATTCTATGACATATTCCCACTCTGATCACTCAAAATTCCAATGATCTTCTCATGTAGCCATTTAGAGATGAAATTAAGGAAGCTCTGTTTTCTATGCCTGGTGGCAAAGCTTCGAGGCCAAACTGGTTTCCTCCTATATTCTTCTAAGAATTCTAGGACATAGTTGGCATGGATATTATCGAAGCCATTCAAAAAGGTCAAAGGACTAAGCAGTTATCGAGGGATATCAACTCAACCTTCATCACTCTATGCTCAAAAATTTATCTCTTGGATTATACCAACAAAGGCACCTTGAAGGAACAACTATCAACAATGGAAAAGATATGGCCATACCCAAACCTTTAGGGAGAATAAAATTCTCTTTCAAGAGGGAATAGATTATATTCCAAGTAAGTTAGCTTACCCTTGGTAAACCAACAATTTGACTCCTACCACTTCATGCCCAACAACACTTGTACTAGAGGGAAGCCAGAGTGTGTCATTTGCAATATCAATAGGTATTAGAAAATTTTAAAATTGGGGTAGGCTTATTTGTGTAGCATTGTGCTACCATCTTATCTTCATCCAACATCATTAGCCCAATGGTATCCATCATATTTTTGGAATTGAAAATTCTTATCTCTATTTTCATTTCTTCCTTCAACCCACTAACAAAACTTGTAAAAAATGCCTTAGTTAGGCCCTTCATCTTGTTGGAAAATTGTTCAAATTATTTTTTATAGTCTCAAATTATGCAAGTTTATTTGAGCTTAGTCAAAGATCTTGTAAAATCTTCAAATGCATTAGGACCAAATCAGACAAGTAATTTTTATAGAATTTATCCCATGAAGGTGTTGCTTCCTTAGATTTATATAACAAATCATTGTATTACTTCCTTCTCCAAGTCAAAAGAGGCTATAGGGACTTTTAAAATATCTCAAGTTTGATGTAGATCAAAATATTATTTGTGAGGTATATCCAACTAGTACGATCTTTACCATCAAACTTGAGAAAATCTAATTTTATGGTACAAGGTGCAGCAAGTAAGGTATATTGTCCACCCATAATATTTTATGGATTTTTGGCAATTTTAGTGAATGTGGTATTTTGTTCACCATGCTTCAATTTCTTTCATACTTTTTGAATAGTGTTGTAGAGACTGGTGGTGAATGTTTGGATGGTTTGTATATTTTTTTCCATTTTTTCCAACCTTTTTATCTCATTAATCAAGAATTCCCATTCAAAAATTTCAAGTTAATCCCTAATTTTTTTATAGTTCCTTTACCCCTACAGTCACTTTTTTAAATACTTATCCTATGTTCGTTTTCCTATACCTATTTTTTCATTGGTGCCTCTGATCCTCAATTATGGCATCCTTCAATAATAATTTACAGCACTTGGTACTCTTTTTTTCCTCACACCTCATACACTTTTTTCTAGCACAAGGTACTCTTTTTTTCTCCCCAACATGTGGTATTTTTTATTATTCATAGATTATCAAATATTGCATTTTAAGTTTCCACTTATAGCCTAGTGTCTTGCTAAAAATCCTTTCAATCCTTACTTATAAAAGCACCTTTAATTATTGTCTATAATGCCTGCTTATAATACCTCTATTGCTCAAGACTACAAACTTCTAAATATTCTCAAAAATGGTATTCTTAGCATGCCCGAAAGTCCTTGCAGATTTCTTTAGTTCTACAAAATGGAAACTATTATTTTAAAGTAAACTCTCCTTAGGTGAATATTCTAGCATCACTCTCTCAATATGCCCAAAATACCCTATGTGATTTTTTTCCCTTTTTAATTTTTATCAGTTTTGCAAATCCTTGAATATTCTCTAAAACTAAACTCTACTTATGTTAGGACTTTGGTATCTCTCGAATCACTCTCTTAGTATACCCAAAAATCCTTGTAGGTTGTTTTTGGGTGTACAAGGCTATGGTTTGTTTGGTTTATGGGATCACAAATATACTTATCTCTTTCATAGATAGTGTTTGGCCTAATATTTCAAGGTACTAACTACAAAAGATTCCATCATACCCATAGTCACATTGCTTGTCTCTGAGGTATGATGTAAGTACCTTCCTAGGGCTAACCACTTATCAATACATAATAAAACTTAAATCATTGAGATCTTCCAATGGGTAGAAGCTTCACCTATTCTTATAGGTCTCCTTGTTTACCTGAGGGTACTTAGGAGTTTGCATCCATATATAGGTGTTGTTTAAGGTATGGGTATTAGAGTCTAATCACCCCTTACTTTACTAGATGCTTTATGGGTAGTCTAGCTTAGCCAATAATGATAGATCCTACATGATATTTGTAAACCACTGACATAGGATTTCTAACCTAATGAATATAGGGGAGATAAAATGTTGAATTGATTCATATGGCTACAAAACATATTGTAAAAATAAAATTTTAAGGATTGAAAGGAAATATGAAAAAAATACAAATTACCAAGATGAATGCATTATGGCCATAGAAAAATAAAATTAAGAATACAATAATTTTTGTCACAATAGAACCATCCCTGGATTGAGATATAACATCAAATGTAAGGATGTTGCTTGCATCAACTAACAAGAACCATATATAAATTCACATAGAACCATAATTTTATCTTCACCTATCTTATGATGTAATATATAAAGATAACTTTATCCAAAATATCTTACAATGCAAAAATAAATTGAACCCAAAATAGTTATTTGAGCTATATAATTCTAACCCTAAGAATTTTTTAAGGTATTACATTATTTGTTACCTTTCATGATTAAATGTGAGTATATTTATAAATATTTAAGTTTAGTTTATAATTATTTTATGGTGTAAACATAGTTTAGAGTATGTTTAATGTTTTAATAGGTGTCATGTAATTAAGTGTGGTGAGGTGTCATGTGAGTGAGGTGTCATATTAATAAGTGTGAGTTATGTGAGTTATGTGTCATGTTAATAAGTGTGGAGTTATGAGTTGTGAAGAGTTTGTCATGTAGTATGTGCAATCATGAGTCTTTATCTTTATGTAAATATGTAAGATTTATTATTATGTATTGAGAAATATGAAGAGTTAGATCTCCCATGAGTATGAGGAGATGAAGATTTTATGTAAGTGTAAAGGTCAAGAGTCATGTGAATATGAAGAGTCTCATGTATGTATATATTGAAGATAAAGCTATGTAATATACATCGAATAAACGTTGTATTTATGCATTACTTAAAGTCGATTTATTAATAATATTTTAGTAATAATATTATGTTATTGTGAGATTTACATTTGATATATTATGATATATTGTGAGATCTTATGGAATTATCCTATGATTTTCTAATAGCGGTATTAGAGCCACAGTGGGTGGGCTTAGTGAGATCCAAGATGAGCATGTGTTTGAGAGAGATAGCATTTGAGAATATTGTGTTGGAAAGGAGCTAAGCCTTTTAGAAGGAAGGCCCAAATTTATAGAAGATCAACAGTGAGAAGACTATGTTGGAAAGGAGCTAAGCCTTATAGATGGAAGACCCATATTTTTAGAGGATAGTCAGTATTTGTGCATTGCTTTGTATATGAGAAAACAACCTTGTAAAAGTACCACTAGAAAGTACTCCAAATGCTAGATTTGCAAAGGTGACAACAAAGAAAGTTGCTATATGAAAAGTCTATTCAAAGGACAAAGAACTAGTTTTTGATACCTTTATCTCTATTATCATTTCTTCCTTCAACCCACTAACAAAAATTTTAAAAGTATCTTAGTTAGGTCCTCTATCTTGTTGACCAAATGTTCAAATTATTTTTTATAGTCTCAAAATATGCAAGTTTATTTGAGCTTAGTCAAATCTCTTGTAAAATCTTCAAATGCATTAGGACCAAATTGGACAAGTAACTTTTCATAGAATTCATTCCTTGAAGGTGTTGCTTCCTTAGATTTATGGAACCATTGATCAATGTATTACTTCCTTGTCCAAGTCAAAAAATGCTATATGGACTTTTAAAATATCTCAAGTTTGATGTAGATCAAAATATTGATTTGTGAGGTATATCCAACTAGTATGATCTTTTCCATCAAACTTGAGAAAATCTAATTTTGTGATACAAGGTACAATTGGTAAGGTATATTGTCAACTCATAATATTTTATGGATTTTTGGAAATTTAGGTGAACGTGGGATTTTGTTCACCATGCTTCAATTCCTCTCATACTTTTTGGATAATTTTGTAGAGATTGGTGGTGAATGTTTGGATGGTTTGTATATTTTTTTCCATCGTGTCCAACCTTTTTATCCCATTAATCAAGAATTCTCATTCAAAAATTTCAAGTAAATACCTAATTTTTATAGTTCCTTTACCCCAACAATCACTTTTTTAAAGACTTGTCCTATGATCATTGTCTACCTTTGATCCTCAATTATGGAATCCTTCAATAATAATTCACAACACAAGGTACTCTTTTTTTCCCTCACATCTCATACTCTTTTTTCTAGCACAAGGTACTATTTTTTCTCCCTAGCAAGTGGTATTTTTTTGTTATTCATAGATTGTCAACTATTGCATCTGAAGTTTCCACTTATAGCTCAATATATTTCTAAGAATCCTTGCAATACTTACCTATAAAAGCACCTTTAATTATTGTCTATAATCCTACTTGTAATCCCTCTATTGCTCAAGCCTCCAAACTTCTAACTATTCTCAAAAAATGTATTCTTAGTATGCCCAAAAGTCCTTGCAGTTTTTTTTAGTTTTAAAAAATTGAAACTATTATTTGAAAATAAACTCTCCTTAGGTGAATATTCTGGCATCACTCTCTCAATATGTCCAATATCCCCTACAGGAATTTTTTCTTTTTTATTTTTTATCACTCTCTTAGTATGTCCAAAAATCCTTATAGGTTATTTTTGGGTGTACAAGGCTATGGTTTGTTTGATTTATGGACTCACAAATATACTTATCTCTTTCATACATAGTGTTTGGCCTAATAATTTAAGGTACTAACTACAAAGGATTTCATATTTTCGATAGTCACGTTGCTTGTCCCTAAGGTATGATGTAAGTAAATTCCTAGGGCTAACCACTTATCAATACACCACAAAACTCAAATTATTGAGATCTTCCAATGGGTAGAATCTTCACCTATTCTTCAAGATATCCTTGTTTACTTGAGGGTACTTAGGAGCTCACAACTGTAGACCCAAAATGGCCACATCCTTAGAAAACTTTGAAAATTTATTCTAAGGCATGAAGATACTCCAATATGCTGAAAATAGGGTGTATTTTAGAGCGGCCTAGTGCAAGATTCTCCAATCCGCTCAACACTTGGTTCTTTTTTGTAAAAACAAGCAAAGTGTTCCATGTCACCCAAAATTTAGTGTATTTTCTAGTGGCCTAGCATGAAGGTTCCAATCCATAATCAAATCAAGTCTAAATGACGTTAGCATTTTCTAAAGTGTGGATTAGCGACATTGCTTCATCCCGTGCACTCAAGCGACTAAGTGTCGAGAATGTCCCATTTCATTGAGTTCCACATCTATTTTAGAGCAGAATGGTGACTAGGTCCATGCCACTGGGTAAGAAGGGCAAAGTTCTCAAGAGGAAGTAAAAGGTAATGGAATAGCGCAAAGGACACTTTTCATTACTTCTTGAGTAAATTGGTGACACACTCTATTTCACAGTCAACTCAAGTCAACGCTAAAGGAGTGGAAATAGAGAAGCGAATTGTAACCTACGTTCTACACCATGGATGCAAGAAGGAAATAAATTATTTTGAATACTTAAGTAAGCAGATTGGTGACGAGCTATATTTCACTCAATATTCAATGTATTTTCCAATAAGTCTCAAATTTGTTGGCCAAAATCATCTAGGTTGACGCCAGTAGTCTTTTTAGAGTAGATTGGTGACTTTTTATATGTTGCTCGATTGTAGAGCATTGTTGAAGTTTAATCATAACCATCCACTAAGTGCATCAACGTTAGATATTATTCTGACATTTTCACGAGCATACAAAGATGGATTCTTGGTGAATGAGAACTATTTAGTTTAAGCGGGTAGACGAAGCATTTGTGGTGCCAAGAACCAAGAACCAGGGTAGTTGCAAATATATGATGGTTTGAAGTCCTCAATAAGGATGAGCGATTTAGATCTAGTTTTTAACAGTCTGGGGTCTAACCGTCATTACCAAACTAGCAAGTTGCAGAGTTGAGCTGCCATGGCATGCGATGTCGAGTAGATTTCTTGGACCCTATAGACGAATTAAATGATGCCAACATAGCTTTTTGTTGATCTTTCATATTCTAAATCCTTGTAATGTCTCCCCTATTCTTCTTTCATTGTAAACTATATATAGAGGTCAAACCCTCGATTTTTAGTGTCGAATCTAGAGTGTTTTCTTCCCCTATTGTGTAATATCTTTTTCAAATTAATGGAAGGAGAATTACTCAGATTTTTGACTCAAAATTTGTCATCTTCGATTATTTTATTAAGAGGTTCGAGTTGTGAATTACATTTTTATCAATGTTGTTATGGTTAGTTCATTCCACCTATTTTAGATTACTAGTTGTAAGGCAATTGAAATTTATTCATAAAATATCTGTGTTGGCAAGGAGTTTATTTATGTTAAGTCTGAATACTAATCTATTTTTCTAAATTGGATTGTTAGTATCTTAGATATTGAATTACTTCTTGGAGCACATATTTGTTTTGCTTTTATTGTATGAAGATTATTTAGTTTTGGGTGCTGCTAATCTCGAGTGTGGGACACTAGAAATAATTTGTTGAAGGTTTTCCATATAAATGCTTATGTTGTTAGCCCTATCCGTCCATTGATCACTTATAATTTCTTAACCCTAAACCCTTTTCTAACCCTATCTCTTAAAACCATTATTGAGCTTAATTGAATCAACATTCTGTCAGTTGACAAGGAACCAACCAACTCTGGAGGTTGGGCTAAAGCAATCTTTGGTCCATCCAATGTTGAGTTCTAAGATGTGCTAGCGGATGCAAGCCTAGCTAGAAATTTAAAATATAGATAGTTGCAATATCAAATTTACTTGATAATTTAGATCTCAACAGTTTTGGCATGCTTGGTGGGACTTGTTTGCAAGAAGCACTAAAACCCATAATATTCTTTATTATTTTTATCTTTTCTCTAAGGAATCAAGATTTGGTGAATTGTCTTGACCTTGCTAAGCCTTGAGCGGTAAATTCACGTGGCGAATCCCTAGTCTACAAATCCAAAAAAGTTATCCTTGTAGCTTGAAGTCTTTTCATGAATACTAGGTCATCCACGAGGAATAACCTATACTCATTTTTCTACTATGAGCTAGCTTATAAATGGTCTACTATCATAAGGTATTTGAATCAAGATTTTCATTCAAATGAAACTCCTCCTGAGGAGAATCCTACAATACACCCAAGGCCACCTCCAACAAGAGCTACACCTAGCAACATGGCTCAAAACCAAAATTTAGTTCCAAATCAGCCCTTGTAGAAGTATCCTATATGGAATACATCTGGTTCCCTTAGACTAACTCAAATGCATGACATTCCCAAAGTCATGTCTAAAGTCATCCCCACCTATGATGGATCTAGTAAAACTGCATATGAGCTTTGCCAAGATATTTTGAATCTGGCAGCAATCCACAAAATAAAAAATGAAGATGTTATTATCAGAATCCTAGTCCTATCCTTTAGAGGAAATATTTTACATTGGTTCAGAACCTTAGAATATGATGCCATCACCTCATGAGCGGCACTAGCTGAGACCTTTGTGGAAGAATTTAATGAATCTACTGATCCTTTTTCCCTCCTTAATCAATTTACATCCATGCAAAAGCATCAGCAAGAAATAGTTTTAGACTTCAACTTGAGGTTCCATAGGATCTAGAAGAGGATTCCCCCTGCAGCTAGACTAGCTTCAAGCCTCACTTACATTTATTCTATCAGAGCCCTCGTATCAAATTTAAGCTTACAAACCCAAAAATATGGGATGGAGATCTTTCCACATGTTTACAATGCAGTTGTTCATGTTGAGAATGTCTGTATTAATGTGGGAAGATTACCCCCAAAAGCTGTGTTGCCCTACAATTTGAAAACCCCTAATGTCCAAGGTCAGACATTTGCATCATCTTATATGGACTCTCCTCTTTTATCATCCTTATTTTTGCAAATGACTCATATTCCTCATTCAAAAATATCACCTGTCGTAGCTCCTTTCCCTCCCCTTCCTTCTCAAATACCCCAAGAATCCTCCATACTCCTTGATATTCATAATACCTTGAAAACTCTCAACAATAAGATAAATTCAATGAAAAAAATAGAAATGGAGAGATCTCAATAAAGGAGATTTCCTTATGTTAACAAGGATCATAGACCTGGTCCTAGCAACAATACTGGGGTTAGAGTAAATGCAATATAAGAAGAGCCTGAATGTTCTTCTAAAATAATTCTAGTGAATGTATGGTGTTTGGTGTGCAATAATACCCATGTTTCAAAATCTTGTGTTATGTACCAACACCATGTACAATAGGCCATGGAGAAAGCATAAATAAATCAAAAAAGAAGAGTGAACATGCTCTAGCAACTAGATCATATCATGGTTTGAAAATATCTTGATGAGGATGGGCCCATTTCTATAATGACTAGGTCAGGAAAGAAAACAATGCAGGTTGACCCATAGAAGATGGGTCAATTTTAGGTCCCCTCTCAAAAGAATAAGGATCCACATTTTGAAAGCAGTGATACATTCCCTATCCCTTAGGCCAATGAAAAAAGAGACATGGTTCTTAGAGGCCAATAAAATGAGGTTAGTTTTTCCAAGAGATTTGAGAAATAAAATGTGGGAGATAGAATGAGATCCAAGAATGAATCTCGAGAGAGGCTTACATTTCCTTCTATTACCAAGAGATAGAGAATTGAGGCCACACAATAGTACAAAATAAAGTATGGTGAGCTAGAGAGAAGGCCTGAGAGACCCACCTCTACCAAGTATGAATACAACATTATAGAGGAAATGAAGAAGATACCATCCAAAGTTATCCTATATGATACTCTCTTCATTCCTGGCCAAATAGACCTACTAAAATCTTCTTTGAACAAATATCTGTAGGAAAAGTACGCCACCACAATCCTCAACATCCCCTCTGAAAAGGATAAAATATCCACTACCACTTTAAAGAACAAACCCCATCCTTTTTACATTTATC
This sequence comes from Wollemia nobilis, assembly GCA_028583015.1. Classification (NCBI taxonomy): domain Eukaryota; kingdom Viridiplantae; phylum Streptophyta; class Pinopsida; order Araucariales; family Araucariaceae; genus Wollemia; species Wollemia nobilis. Next base: position 1,984,620 of record JAQPPZ010000523.1, on the reverse strand, counting down.
TAAGGATGGAGGGTTGGATTATTCGTAACTGTATGATTGACTCAGGGTTATCCACCATAGTTATGCCTAAAGTAGTTTTCGAGGAGATGGGTATGGAATATACCAGATATTGCCTTGGAGTTATGCATTTATATGGGACACCAATGAAGATAGTGGGAGTGATTGAAGATGTCTTGATGAGGCTACATAGAGCACCTGAGGTAACCATAGTACATGAGATAGTGGTGGTGTATCTAGAGCCTTATTTTGGCTTATGCCTTTCAAGATAATTCATTGCAAAGTTGGTAGGATGCATGTATATGGACTAGTCCAACATGGTGATTCCTTTCAAATAAAAGAGGATAAGAGTAACACCCAAGAAGCCTATGTCTTACCACATTGAAAAATTTGAAGAGGACATGTGCAATCTCACTCTAGAGGAATTTGAATTAGTGGATAACTTTGAAGAATTGGAGATTGAAGATGAACTGCCTTTCAAAGAGGATTAAAGTCAATTTGGGACAGGTATGGGTACATACAGTATTTTCACAAAAATAAAGAAGAGAATTCCTACTATATCTAACCAGTCCCTAAGAGAAACAGAAACCTGGACCATGCACTTTGATGGTGCAATATGCAAAAATGGTGTTGGTGTTGGTGTAGTATTATAGTCCCAATTAGAAGGGATAAAGAGTTTCACATATAGGCTAATATGGTCATGCACTAACAATGCTGTAGAATATGAGGCTTTATGACTTGGGCTAATGCAAGCTAAAAGAATGAGCATAAATACCTTGAATATATATTGTGACTCTAAATTAATCATCAATGATGTAAGAGAGAGGTGCATCAGTAAGCACCATTACCTGAAAGCATATAGAAATAGGGTTTGAGATTTAATGGAATCCTTTGATGTCCTAAACATTAATTTTGTTCCTAGAAGAAAGAATACCTTGGTGGATTCATTAGTAGTAAGGGGGGCTAATTTCAACCCTTCTACAGACATAGGAGTTGCAAAATACAAAGGGATCAAAATGATTTTTAGGCCTGTAATTCCAGATAAACAAATTTTTAGGCAGGTCTTTGAAAGTGATGAAAAAATCATTGATTTTTTGGTGAGAGAAGCCTATTTATCCACTTTTTAAGAGGAAAATCCAGAGGAAATAAACCAATAGGATGTAATCCAACTCAATAACAATCATATACCTAGAGGATTGGTTACTCTGGAAAGTGTTTTTGACAATGAAGACACAAAAAATATTAAAGCCATGGAGATCAATGATAAGATCTACAAAGAAATTGAAATTGAAAAAGAAAAGAAGCTCAAATTTGGGGTTCTATGTTCTCCAGAAGAAGAGGAGGATATCAAAGATTTATGCCTGAAGTACCAAGACATTGTAGCTTGGCCATATGAAGATCTTAAATTATATGACAAGAAGGCATCCAACACATAATTAAGCTAGAGCCAAATGCAAAACCATTCAGGTAGAAACTGTTAGGAGGAAAATAGATGAGATATGTATTGATACAAATGGATTACATATATAGGCATAAGGCTTATTTGATAACATAATAAATGTCAAGTGAAACTGAAAAGTGTCCAAGGTGAAGGCATAGTGCACTTTAATTCTAACATTCCCCCTTAAGGTGCACTATCCTAACTAAAGAAAAAAACAAGTCAACATTAGGTAACATTCCCCCTTAATGTTGACTTCTCTAAAAAAATTTATCATCCTTCTTTATTGCTGATTTGGTCTAGGCTCATGCTCTGTGCACTTGGATCTCTAGCTATGAAAAATGCTAGATCAACGGTGTATACATCTCAGTCTGTTGCCACAGGGTCAGCCACTTCCTCGGGTCTGTTGCCTCTAGGTCAGCCGTCTAAGTGCCTCAGGGTCATCATGGGTGCCTCAGGGTCAGCCACTCCTGGGTATGTTTCCTCTGCAGGTCATCCTCAGAGGATGTTGCCTCTCGTAAGTCACTAACTAGGTTCACCATGAATATCATCCCCCCTCATGGTGAAACTCAATCTAGAAGGTGTCGATCTCTACTGAAAATGCACCTTAATATAAAGGAAAAACAAGCCATATAAGAGTGTCGGTCTCTGTCGAAAATGCACAAAATACAATAAAATGAGCATAGATCCAAATATAGAGGAGAACAAGAAGATAATAAGAGAATCTTCTGAAGTGTCTTCGTCTGTAGTCTTCAGAAGTAGATCCGAAAAAACCTCGGATAGAGTCTAGGGTGTCTATGTTTGTAGTCCCTAGAATAAGTGTCCTTATGGTAGTCACCTCATCTTATTGGAATGCATGGGTAACCAACCGTTGCATCCACCAAGTAGAAAGAGGAGAATACTAGATACTAGGTTCACTTACAAGTTCCATGGGAGTGTCGGGTTCAACCAAGAGTACACTCCAAGGTAGAAAACTTTGAGGCTTAAAAACTCAAATGAAACAGCCTCAAAATTACAAATGGACACCACCAATGTGTCCGTCTCAAAAAAATATTTCCAACGACTATAAACATGGCTATAGTCGGATCTCAATAAGTTTTCCATGCATGAGAAAAATAGCATGCCTCTCTAGGCAGCAAAATAAACCTTAGGAATATCATATTCCTAGCATCGCACTCAGGCAGAATTAAAAAACATTAGCCTTCCACTCTCCATGTGGAAAACAAAAAATAGGGCCAATTAAAAATTCCATCTTCCAAGGAAAAATTCATAGGCCATGAGTGTCTCAATGTGGCGTGGTGGAATCAAATGAGTGGGGCCCTCCCCACTACCTAACAAGCTAATCAAGAATATATGGCCATAAAGTCTTTGTCGGCCACTAAAAAAAATATTTCCCTCCAAATTTTTAATTTCCCATACAATTGAAGAAGTGGTCCTCCACTATATCAAAGATGCCCCTCAATTGAAAATAAATTGTCCCTCTCCAATTGAAACTATATCTGCCCCCTTTCATAACTTTGAATAAGAAGAGAATATTTAAATGATATACCCCACTTTTAAAAAATTCCCCACTCACTGTATGGTGAGCCTTCCACTCATTTCCTTACATTTTTAATAAAATGTCCCCTTGCATATAAGACTATGAAAAATGCATATAATAAAATCTCTATACAAGTTATCTCCTTCTACTTTTAAACATGCTTAAAAAAAAAAATCATCTTTCCTCGAGGAGTAGGCTAGTGGCCACGTGCTGTGTGGCATTGCCAGCGGACATGGCTGACCGCTCTTCATCCACCTTTCATGGATCCATCAAAGGCTCTTCTGTCGAGGTGGCCCTCACTGACGGTACCTCACATTCATCTTCCACCAGCCAAGTCATAGTCTACTGCATACTGCACGCCCCTCTGTCAACTTTTGCAGGTTCCTAACTACACACCCTGATGGCATGACCTTGTGATGCGAGGAGCATCCAGTGGCACCTGATGCAGAAGCATCCAGTGGCAGGAGGGCCACTTCTGAAAAGTTGGCTAAGGAGGAAAGATGTCGTGATTTCGTGACGTGTCACGAAATCACGATAGAAGAAGAAGCAGAAAGCAAGGAGAAAAATGTGTCACGATATCATGACAAAAAAAGTGTCGCGATATCACGACACAAAGTGGAAAGAGAAGGCACAGTGGAGAAATGTTACGATTTCATGACATGTCGCGAAATCGCGACCGGAGCAGGAGAGAAAAGGTGCACAGAGAAAATGTTGTGATTTCGTGACATGTCATGAAATCGCGATCGAAACAGGGGAGATAGCAAGTGAAGCAAAGATTTTGTGATATCGCAACATGTCACGAAATCGTGACCAGAAGACGAACAAGGCGTAGAAGTGAAAAATGTCATGATTTCGCGACATGTCGCGAAATCGTGATCAAAGGAGGAAAGAGAAGGCGAACGTAGAATATGTCACGAAATCGCGACCGAAGCGAAGGAGAGAGAGGGTCAGAGGAAGAACGTCGTGAAATCACGATCGATCGCGATATCACGATAGAAGCAGATAAGGAAGGACATGGGACAAGAATGTCACGATTTCATGACAGGTCATGAAATCACGACCCAAAGAAATGGAGAAGCAGCAAGGGGAAAATGTCACGATTTCGTGACATGTCGTGAAATCGTGACCGAAGGGGCAGGAAGGAGCCAAGGCAGAAAACCGTCGCGATATCGTGACATGTCATGAAATTGCAACCCGAAGCAAGAAAGCGAAGGTGAAAGGCAAGCTATCATGAAATCACGACATGTCACGATTTCATGACCCGAAGGAGAAGTGGACAGCGAGAAAGAAAAATGTCACGATATTGCGACATGTCGCGATATCATGACCCAAAATAGGAGGAGACAGTGAGAAAGGAAAATATCACGATATCACTATATGTCCCAAAATCGTGACCCAACGAAGAGGAAAGGCAGTGAGGGGAAAGATGTCGCAATATCGTGACATGTCACGAAATCGTGACATACTGCAAGTTCACGATTCAAGAAGGCATGCGTTTCGAGATGGGTATTTCTCGAGGCAATCAAGTGCCTCATAAATGCATGGTTTCATGCCCAAAAAGTGCGCTGCACATTTATAGCCACTGGAACCGAAGCATCCGTCTCTGCAGAGGATCTCGGAGATCATGGCGGCCATTCATGCACGACATGCAGAGGCCAAGTACACGCAGACGGCTCATCAATGCATCTTCTCACATTTGACCCAGGTGGCAGTTGGTAGTTTTGTGAACAGGTTGAAAACTTAGAGCATCGAGTTGACGTTAGAGAGTAAGTGCGACAGTGAACGGGAGTCAGGTGGCGATTGTAGTGGGAGTGCAATAATGACTTAGAGGATCGAGGTGCAGGCGATTACAGAGTACTCTGTCATTTTGTGATAGAGGGTCGAGGCCTCTATAAAAACCCAAGCATTGTAATAGAATAGGTGGTGGATTGGAAGATGGCACACAGAGTTTAGTTAAAAACCAAGCCGAGCGCTGGTTATTGTAAAGCCTACGGGCTATTTCTGTATGTATTTCCAGTTTTATTGAATGAAAATTTGGAATTGGTGAGAGTGCATTTTCTGTCCCCCATCAATGGTATCAGAGCTAATGTTCCTAAGTGTGTAACAGATCGCCAGATGTGAGGCAGTTACACCAAGATCTATGGAAGGGTTCTGAGAGAGAAGAGAGAGCCAGAAGTTCCTGAGTGTGTAAGCAGATCATCGAAAGTGAGGCAGCTTGCACCAGGATCTAGGGTTAAGATTTGTGAGAAGAGAAAGAAGCTATGGTCACAAGGAGAACCTTGTTGAATGAGGAGGAAGAACCAGACCAGAGGAAGAGTCTGTTTCGCATAAGGTGCAAATGTGCAGGGAAGGTCTACAATGTTATCATTGATAATGGTAGCACAAACAACTTAGTTTTAGAAGAGATGGTTACTAAGTTAAAACTGGATAGAAGGGTGCACCCGCATCCATATAGGATTACGTGGCTGCAAAAATACCACAAAGCACTTGTCAGTGAACAGTGCTTGGTCAAATTTCACATTGGAACTTATCAAGATGAGGTTCTGTGTAATGTTTTTCCTATGGATGCTTGTCATTTGTTGTTGGGGAGGCCATGGCAATTTGACAGAAGTGTGGTGCATGATGGGTATGTGAATACTTACTCTCTGAAGAAATATGGAGTGCACCACAAGTTGAATCCATTGAAGACAGTGGACGAGGAAGTGTGCAACAGTGGAAGAATCTGTCTGGAGCGTCGAGTTGACGTTAGAGAGTAAGTGCGACAGTGAATGGGAGTCAGGTGGCGATTGCAATGGGAGTGCAATAATGACTCAGAGGATCGAGGTGCAGCCGATTATAGATTACTCTACCATTTTGTGACAGAGGGTCGGGGCCTCTATAAAAAACCCAAGCATTGTAATAGAATAGGTGGTGGATTGGAAGATGGCACGCAGAGTTTAGTTAAAAACCAAGCCGAGTGCTGGTTATTGAAAAGCCTGTGGGCTGTTTCTGTATGTATTTCCAGTTTTATTGAATGAAAATTTGGAATTGGTGAGAGTGCATTTTTCGTCCCCCATCACCTTGCTTAAAATAATAAGGCACCAACTGGAATAAAAAGCATCGCTCCTCTACCTCCATGGAAAAAAATACAACTGCCAGTGCAGTCTTCACTGGATCAAATCAAGTGTAATCAACGCACACATGAGTGGAGGACACGAGGCCCACGTGCCATTTACCATCCAGCTTGCACAATAACTGCCACATAACCTTCCATTAAACAACACAAATATTTGGGTTATATCTTCAACGTCCATAATTTCCATGATCAAAAAATAAATTTTACGCAAAAAAAATTGAATCTAATTCATGCAGGTAGTCGATAGAATAGCCAGTGCACTGCAAAAGATCAATAGGAACTCTATTTAGATTGGCCACAATTTCTAAAATTGAACACCAATTGAAAGAATTGTCAATGGCTATTTGCTAGCCTGGATCATTGAGATCTACATGCATTCCCTCCACACTGTACTGGAAAACTCCATCAGCATCCGACTGGGGCCTTTCATTGCATTTAGAAATTTTGGGTATGACAAAGATCATGAGTCCTCCGTGGTTTCAAAAATTATCATGACTTGCTCTTCATTGGTGTCCACAATAGTTAAGTGTAGAATCTCCACGGCATCTCTGGCTGAGCTCATCATCAGGGACAAATATTTTATGATGGTCAATCCATGATCAACGTCAAGAAAAATCCAATCATGTTAACTGAAATGGCGGTCTCCAACATTTCAATCACTGGCAACAACGCATCAACGGACCCACATAGTGCCACTGAGTGCATGATGAGGGAAATTGATCATCCATGATATTCAGTTCAAATAGATCTATTGGCCCATTCGCTCCATTCGTGCCATTATGCCATACACCTTTGATCATTTAATGGTCACAAAATTTTACACATACCTTCAAAAAATAAGAACTAATCTCTTAATTTCTATCTAGTTCACTGTTAAAAAATACTGCCAACCAACAGGTAGTTGCTATCTCAATAAAACATCCCATGCTATGAGAATTTATCTGCCTTTAGTTTTATTCACACAGGGAAAAAATAGTCCTTAGCCCCCACTGCGCAGCATTAACTGGTGGTTGCAAGCATTGTAGATGAAGCAGACAGCATCAACGAGGGGCAGTGTGCATGTTGAAACAAAACTATGGTAAACTCTCTTCCACTGCAACTTAACTGAAGTCATCCACAAATTTCGCAGAGCATAATAGAAGATTTATGAAAACACATTGTATTAATCCAAAGACATCAACATGGATTGTTTTCAATGGACCAATGTTGCATTTCAAACAGTGCCAATAAGCAAGAAATTGGGCACAACATCTACCTTCCACAAAATAAAAATGACTACAGCAACGTGTCTTTAAAAGCACCTCACGCGGGACTAGGGCCAACTTAGAGCTCAAATTTTTGAACATTTGCTCTGAACAATGGTGCCGAACTTCGTCAACCAATTTTTGAAAGAGGTGAGAAAGCAACAGGGCCTTTCCGTGGATTCTTCCAGCAAAGCAAAAGTTGAACAAATACATCAGGAGAAATGGCAGCCATAATTTCTTCAATGTCTGGTTTCTGATCCATCCAGCAAAGGATGGAGAGCATACTCCCTCAATATCCAAAAAAATGGGGAAAAAAATGAGGGGGGTTAAAAAAAAATTGAAGAGAAAATGAGGGGAGGAGGGAGGATTTCCATGAGGGAAATCCCCCCTCAAGGGTTTCACAGGCAGGAGAGGGAACCTGCTCTGATACCAAATGTTAGGAGGAAAACAAATGAGATATGTATTGATACAAATATATTACATATAGAGGCACAAGGCCTATTTGATAACATAACAAATGTCAAGTGAAACTGACAAGTGTCAAGGTGAAGGCATAGTGCACTTTAATTCTAACAAAAACAAAGGTTTGTGAATCCTAGGATCGAAGCCATATTGAGAGAGGAACTATTGAAGTTGCTAAAGGCTAAGATCATCTATCCAATAAAGCATTCAACCTGGGTAGCCAACTTGGTACCTATAAGGAAGAAGAATGGTGACACTCGTTTGTGTGTAGATTTCAGAAACCTCAATCAAGCGTTACTAAAGGACCACTATCCCCTCCCACAAATTGATCAAATATTACAGATTGTAGTGGTAGAAAAAAGGTTCTCACTACTATACAACTTCTCTAGATACAACCAAATTTGGGTGAAGGATGAAGATCAGTTTAAAACAACATTCACCACCAAATAGGGTACTTTTTCCTATCAAAGAATACCTTTTGGGTTGTCTAATGTAGGAGCCACTTTTCAAAGAGTTATAGATTATGCTTTTGGAGATTTGATCAACAAGGTCATCCTAATTTACTTACATGATATGACTATTTTCTCCCATGACAAGCAAGATCACTTGGTACATTTAGAACAAGTATTTCAAAAGTGTAGAGAATTTGGAATCTCTCTTAATCCTAAGAAGTCATTTTTTGTATTTCATGAGGGAAATTTGCTAGGCCATGTGGTCTCCAAAGCAGGTATGGCCATTGATCTAGATAGAATAAAATCCATCCTTACCCTTACACTACCTATGAATAAGAAATCCTTGCAGTATTTCTTTGGTCAGATAAACTTTATCAAGAAATTCACCTCTGACTTCGCTTAAAAGGTGAAACCCATATCAGAACTATTGAAGAAGAATTTAGATTTCAAACGGACCAAGGTTAGAAAGCAAACCTTCAAAATCATAAAGCAATCCATTGCTACAACTTCGGTACTAGTCAATTTGAACTTCAGCAAATATTTCATTCTTTATGCTTATGGAGCTAAGGAAAGCTATGCATCAGTGCTCACCCATAAGAATGATGAAGGAGAAGAGCACCCCATATTATTTTGGAGCTAGAATCTTCATGAATATCAGGTCAAGTATAATTTTATTAAGAAACAAGTATTTGCAGTAATGAAATCATTGAAAAAATTTAGGCAATACTTGGTTCAAAGCAAGACCCTAGTTTATGTGGTTCAATCAGATGTGAGAAGTTTCATTTTGCAAGGTGAACTAGAAGATAAGAGAGTTGTTTGTATTAAGAAGATCCAAGAATATGATGTGGAAATCCATCCTACCAAGATGGTTAGAGATAGAGACTTGTACCAAGGTTTGATAGAAGCAATGGTTTCAGTAGAAGTGATAGTTTATCAGTCAACAACAGAATATCAGACTGGAGAGCTACAGTTAGGTGAATCAAAATAGGTATATCAGATGACTAAGTACTTTTAGACTGGAATATGCCGTCCTAATCTCAATACATCATAGATAATAAGACATAGTATTCAGGCTTTGAAATATGTTCTATTTCCAGAAGGTCTATACAAGAGAAACCTTGATGGAGTCCTCCTTATATGCTTAAAAGATGATAAAAAATAAAAGGTAAAAGAGGAGTTCCATGGAGGACTATCTAGAAGACTCTTCTCAAGAAGAGTCACAACTTTGAAGATCATTAGGTCAGGCTATTACTAGCCTACCATTTTTACTAACACCTTGAAAGTTACTAGAGCCTTGATGAATACCAGCAGTATGTGGGAAGAACAAGGAATGCATCATTTCTCCTTAAGCCAATTCAAGTTGAAGAGCCCTTTCAACAATGGGGGTTGGACTTCATAGGGGTTATCAATCCAAATTCCTTGGCTATCCACAAGTACATTCTGACTGCTACAAACTACCTCACCAAATGGGTAGAAGACATTCCTACAAAGAAATCAGACCAAGAGGTGGTGATATATTTCATGGAAAGCTTAATCACAAGGTTTGGTGTTCCAGAAGCTTTAGTGAGCGATAATGGACCAGCATTCATAAGGGCTAAAAACATTGAGTTTTTCAACAAGTATGGAATCAACATAAAAAATACTTCTAACAACTACCCCCAAGGGAATGGATTGGCAGAATCAACTAACAAGAATATGCTAAGAATTTTGATAAGATCATTAGAGGGTAACAAGAGAAGTTGGCACCTACTGTTGGAACAAGCTTTATGGGTAGATAGGATCACTATCAAAAAGTCAATCAAGACCTCCTCTTATACCTTAGTATATGGCAAGGAAGTCGTATTACCTGTTCATTTGGAGATTCTAGCCCTCAAGTTGATAAACATAGAGGATGAATCTGACCAAAATACAATGGAAATAAATTTGACACACTTGTTGCAGCTATAGGAGAAAATAACTCAGGCATATGAGGATTTTCAAAAGCATTCATTTGACATAAAGGCATGGTTTGATAAGAAAGCTAGGTTCATAAATTTCTAAGTTGGATATTATGTACTTAGGTGGAATGTGGAAAGAGCTAAACCAGGCACCATCATAAGTTTGACTCTTTCTAGGATGATCCTTTAAAAATAGCAAAGGTGAAGGAAACCAATGTTTTCCAGCTTGAAGATCTTGAAGGAAACATACAATTGATCCCAATCAATTGTTTTCACCTTAAACTCTATTTTTATTGAGATATAGATTCATTTTAACATATGTACATACTTTGTATCATATCCTTTTTTCCATTATATTTCAAAGTTTTCTTTTTTAATAAAATGCTAAAAAAAAGAGAAAATTTTGATTCAAAAAATAAAGTGATGAGTAGCAAAATAAGCTAAGTGGCAGCGGAAAGCAGCATGGTCTAAATCTTCTCTCAAATGAACTAATATGATAGTGTAATACCACATGTGTTTCTCACTACTCTTAAAGAGACTAAGGTGGTAGCGGATCACAGCATTTGTTCCAATCTACTGGAGTTCGTGACTATTTTTGAGCGGAAATCGAAATCTTGTGCCATGCCACTTTTAAATAAGGAAATATTCACAAATTGCCTTGTGAGCTTCCCATGCCACTCTAAAGGAAATAAATATGATGAAAGGCATCATAGGCTTAGAAAAGCATTGTGTGCCTCAACCAATCAGTGAGCAACATAACGTCTCCAAGCCGCCAAGATGCATGAGTTTGATTTGAAAAGCGTACAATTAGACAAATCTCATAGCAGTTGCATTAATAATGGAAGGTGTATGTGCAGTAACATTTAAAAAGTGTAAAAAGTATAGAGTTCATTCATTTATCGAAAGCAAAGTCTACCAAGTAGAAAGAGTAGGAAAATAGCAAAGCATTATTTGCAAACTCCAAAAAAGAATGCTCTGAGAATTTTTGCGAATATGGCCTCCAAAGAGACCCAGGAAGCAGAACCCTTGGCAAGTGAGGAGTTGGGTAATTACATTGACAAAGTAGAAGCCATGGTCGACACCAGACTGGTTCTCACAAAGAGAACTAAGCTCAGAAAAAGCATCAACGACAAATACTAGAAAGGTGAAGCCTTGACAGTCCAAGGTAATTGTGTTGTTCGCTCCTTTTTATCTTTTTATATCTATGATTTAGTTCATCCTTGTCTAAATTTAATAGTGGTCATTGTAAAATTCTATGACCCAAGGGCAAAAGTGGTAAATACAACTAGTGGTAAAATCTTGTTTAACATCACTGCCAAGGCTTGTTATGACCTCTTCTCTCTAGGAGTAGAACCACCCATAAGACCTAAGGAGTTTACCACATTCGATCAATTTGGGTATTACTCTTTGCAACGACGTGCTCATGAGGGTGAACCTTTTAGAAAATGGGTTTATAATCAATTCAAGACCATTAAATCTAGGAGAGGATTGCCCAAAATCCCAATTTCCATTGAGCAGTTTATTAACCTAGAGTTGTACTCCATGCTAGCTTGTTTGGAAGGTTTGGATTTTGACCACTTCATGAGAGATTGGAAGATAGACACTGCTTACTGTATTTTGAATGAGAAATTGTATGAACCAGAAGCAGAAAAGAAGGGTATTAATGCCATTTACTTTGATTGGATAACTTTCCTTGCTAAAAGAATACATGAGAAATTGGTAAGAATGAAAAGGGATTCATAGATGCCCTATTTTTGATATTGTTCGAGTTTGGTTTGGATGTTCTATGATGTGGTAAGGCATATGATACCCTGGATTCCTATAAAAGAAAATAATTATAAGGGAGACCCTATTCATATATACTATTGGACTACTCACTTAAGGAGCACTGAGTCTTTTTACAGGTTTAACTTGGAATTCCTAGGGCCAGCTTTAAAAATTATGTATTGGAAATGCCATAGATTACCACCCATGGCCATAGAATTATTAAGAACAAAAGGTGTTGAAGGATACCGGTACATCCTTACAGAAGGTACAGTTATTAGACTATATGGCTTCACTGGTAAACCTTGTATGCTACCTCATTTTGTCACAAATAGATTGTTAGCTCTAGAATACTTGAGGCAAGCAGATTTTATTAATATGAATTATGGCTATAGTAAGAAAATAAGATGTTTGTTGACCTACTGTAGTGTCTATGATATAACTATAACTAGAAAGGGCCAAGGTGAACATATCACCCAGTATTTGGATAAGTTGGGCCTGTTTTACATCCCTCAAAAGTGGAGATACGACCCAGATGATAAATTCTACAAGAGGAACATTGCCCTTAATGGAGAGGTCCACAAATTTGAGAAGACCTCAAGGCCTCATTTTGAATAGGGTAGAAATAACAAGTAAATTTCCCCATTATATTGGAATGTTGCCAAAATGGAACAACTTCCCCAATGGCTAGACTTATACGAGCAGATAGTTTATTTCAATTCGGACAACAATAAAAGCCACCAGTTGAAGGAGTCTAAGATAAAAGAATTTGAGAGTAAAAAAAAGTGGGATGAAGGTAAGATAGTTTACTGGTGGAGAATGAGAGTGGAAACCGACACATAGATATCCAAACTTGGGCGAGTTATTGATGATGATTTTTTGATAGATATGACAAGAACATTAAAACTTGGAAGGCAAAAGATCCCAAGAATCTGGTATTGATTTACAAGGGACCACAACCAGGATCAGATTCTTCATCCCCATAGATACTCAATTAACTATTGCTAAAGCCCTTAAAATATTTAAGCCCTCAACAGAACAACTAGATAATTTTCCTATAGAGGTACAATTAATGAGTAAATTGCATTATTCTAATGATAGGTCCATAAACATAGAGATCATTAAGATAGTAAGTAGGTCTAAGCGCCTAGATCTAGGTGAAGATATTATTGAAATAGAAATATATTGGAATTAGAAAGATAAGAACTTTGTGTTTACACCAGTAATTTTAACCACTGTAGCCATAGTTGATCTCAATCCTATTTTTGAAGACGTGTTAGAGAACAGACCTTCAGAGAAAGATACATAAAATTATAAATCGATAATATTTCAATTTTTTAAGAGAAAAGTCAAAAATGCACCAGAAGAAACTCAGAAGGAGGTCTATAAGAAACAAAAATTGGATAAGGGGAATATTTTTTAGAAGACCCCTATCTCAGTTGAAGAAGAATCGATACAACCAGTATAGCAACAGAGTACAGAGTTGGCTCAAAAACTTCCAACATCTATAGGTGAAGGTATGATTTCTATCCCTTCTTCTCCTCATCCTAATTCCCTAGAGAAAGCTCCTTCCCATTCTAAAGAAAAGGTTGGAACAAAAATGCCCTCTCCCCCTCATAATTCACCACCTGTCCCATCAGTAAATACAGAGGGCCAAGCCAATCCATCTCCTCCATAGTCATCTGAAATTCTAGTTTCACCATCCCCTGTAATCCCACCTTTGCCATTACAATCTCCAACATTATCTGAAGTACATACTATTTCATACACACCCACTCATCCTTAAGTGAGATTTGTTATAGTTCCAATGAATTTTCCTGTTGCAATAGCAGCAATAGTTAGACTCAATCGTAGTCACTACCACTATTTCATTATTGGTTGTTGAGTTTGCGCTTCCCTATCTTATAGCCTCTCCTCCTCCTACAAGTTATCCCACACTGGCATATTTGCAAATGAAGAAGGAAGCTTCATAATAAATTTAGGATTTTTGGGCATAGAAGCTATCCAGGCCTTTAAAGATGATGGCTACAAATATAAGTACCATGTTTGTTGATCTAGTTTCAAGGCAGAGAGCATCCAGATCTATTATTCCTTTGGTGAGTAAGCCTAAAATAGAAATGATTGTGCAAGACTATCATCTAGAAGAGTATATAGAAGACATTGAGCAGTTACCTATTGAAGATGATTTGGTTATAGCAAAATCCCACTTGAACACTTTCTATGTCAAGGTTGATATATACAAAGAGAAAGTCAACAAGTTGGAGCGAAGCTAGGAAATATAGTTAGCAACTAGAAACGGGTATAGAAAGCTATCAAAAGTGAAGCAAAAAATTGATAGAGGAAATTCCAAGAGGCCATTAAGCTCAAATATCAAGTAGAGGAGCAAAATAAGAAAAATAAAGAACAAGCCAAAGGGATACAGAACTTGAAACATCAGCTTCAAATTGAAAAGGCCAAGTCTTTAGGCTTCTTCAAAGCAGGGCTAAAGAAGGTAAGGAAAGAACTATTATCTAAAGTTTTGGAGAAATGCTTAGAGCTGCAACCCATTATTGACTATATGAATGATGCCAGCCATTTACTTCAGAATACTCAGGAAGATCTAGACAAATTCACTCAAGAGCTACAACCCATGGTGATTCCAATAGAGCAAATCTACAAACTGGCACATAGCAGACTCAGTGAGACTTCTAAACCTATTTCTAACAAATAATGGAATACTACTAGACTGGCTGCCAAATTCATAGTGAAGAAGAATAGATTGCTGCAAAAGGCTTTTTTGTTGTATGATAAAGTGTAGAATACAATTTGAAATGTGGTATACATCACTCATAATGGCTTTATAGGGTTATGTATTGAGAATAATACTTTGTTATCAGAAGATGAAATCCAAAAGAGTGTAGCTTCAAGCCTTAAAGATGAATTTGATATTGATGCCTGGCAAGAGCCAATTGATTAGGAGCAGCAGGTATCACAAATGATAATTGAGTTAACCAATCTTTGAGACTTGATGGAGGACTTGGTGAATAAGGTAAGCTCTACAAATTATGAATATACTATTGAGTTGGAATTCATTCACAAGCAGCTTAAGCAGACTTCCAGTCCTTCTAAAGTAGTTTGGAAATAGGCCTTGCATACTCTGAAGTTTATGGTCCAATTGTTTGGTAATGTTGCTGAGAAAAAGGATAAAGAGCCAGATTCACCTGAAGAAGAGAAGGTTGAGAAAGATAAAGAAGATAGTGTTGCAGAAGAATATCAGTAAGAGGGTGAAGAATGATATAGGGTTGCTACAGACCCTCAAGAGATATAAAAATAAAGGTTTTTTTCTTTGAAAATTTTTGTAGTCATGTAGAAGTGTTGTATTTTTGTTTTGTTTTGACTCTGACACTGTCAGAATACAATAATAAAAACATGGAACCAAAATGCAGAGAACAAAATTTTTTTGAAGGCATTCATGTTATTTTTGAAGAAGGTTTAAAAGGGAGAACATAGCTCTATTTTGCTTAACATTTAAGCAATTTTGAAGGAGCGACAGATATCTGGAAAGCTTCATAGATTTTTTAGAGGGTAATGGTCGTATAGAAATTATCCTATGAAGCATTGCTTGAAGACTACCATTTTTGACTCCTGATGCCCAATGGATAAGACTCTGAGTTCGATGGCTTTGTGATAAAATCCACCTAAGAGGTGCCATAATGTAGGCTTAAAATGGCCACATCCTTAGAAAACTTTAAAAATTTATTCTAAGGCATGAAGATACTCCAATCTGTTGAATATAGAGTGTATTTTAGAATGGCCTAGTGCAATATGCTCCAATCCGCTCAACACTTGGTTATTTTTCATAAAAATAAGAAAAGTGTTTCATCTCACCCAAAATTTAGTGTATTTTCCAATGGCCTAGCATGAAAGTCTCAATCCATAATCAAATAAATTCTAGATGACATCAATATCTTCCAAAGTGCGGATTAGCGGCATTGTTTCATCCTACGTGCTCAAGCGACTAAGTGTCGAGAATATCCCATTTCTCTGAGTTCCATGTCTATTTTAGAGTGGAATGGTGACTAGCTCCACGCCACTAGGTAAGAAGGGCAAAGTACTCAAGAGGAAGTAAAAGGTAGCAGAATAGCACAAATGACACTTTTCATTACTTCTCAAGTGTATTGGTGACACACTCTATTTTGCAGTCAACTCATGTCAAAGCTAAAGGAGTGGAAATCGAGGAGCGGAGTGCAACCTACATTCTATGTCATAGACACAAGAAGGAAATAAAGTATTTTGAATACTTACGTGAGTGTATTGACGAAGAACTATATTCTGCTTAATATTTAGTGTATTTTCCAATAAGTCTCAAATCCATTGGCCAAAGTTGTCCATGCTAATGTCAGCGTTCTTTTTAGAGTGGATTGGAAAAATTTTCTACATTGCTCTACTATAGAGCATTTTTGAACTTTAATCATAGCCATCCACTAAGTGCATCAATGGTGGATATTATGCTGACATTTTCATGAGCATACAAAGGTGTATTCTTGGTGAATGAGAACCGATCAGTTTAAGCAGGTAGATGAAGCATACGTGGTGCCAAGAATCAAGAACCAAGAACTATGGTAGTTGTAGATCTACGATGATGTGAAGTCCTCAAGAAGGATGAGTGGTTCATATCTGGTTTCTAATGGCCTGGAGTCTAACCGCTATTTTCAAACCAGCAAGTTGCAGAGCCGAGCTACCATGGTGTGCGATGTCGAGCAGTTTTCTTGGACCCTACAGATGAATGAAATGATGCCATCTTAGCTTTCTGTTTATCTTTCATATTCTAAATCCTTGTAATATTTCCCATATTCTTCTTTTATTGTAAACTATATATAGAGGTCGAACCCTCGATTTTCAGTGTCGTCTCTAGAGTGTTTGCTTGCCCTACTATGTAATATCTTTTTCAAATTAATGGAAGGAGCATTACTCGGATTTTTGACTCAATATTTGTCATCTTCGATATCTTTTATTAAGAGGTTCGAGCTGTGAATTGTATTTTTGTCAATGTTATTATGGTTAGTTCATTCCATCTATTTTGGATTACTATTTGTAAGGTAATTGAAAAATATTCATAGTTAGATCTGTGTTGGCAAGGAGTTTATTTCTGTTAAGTTTGAATACTAATATATTCTGCTAAATTTGATTGTTAGTATCTTAGATATTGAGATTGCTTCTTGAAGCACATCTCTATTTTACTTTTATTGTATAAATATTATTTAGTTTTGGGTGTTGCTAATCTGAGTGTAGGACATTGGAAATAATTTGCTGAAGGTTTTCCCTGTGGATGTCTATGTTGTTAACTCTATTCAACCACTGATCACTTATAATTTCTTAACCCTAAATCCTTTTCTAACCCTATCTTTCAAAACCATTATTAAGCTTAATTAAGTCAACACTCTGTCAGTTGACAAGGAACCAACTTACTCTGGAGGTTGGGCTGAAGCAATATTTGGTCCATCCAATGTTGAGTTTTGAGCTGTGACTAGGGGGTGCAAGTCTAGCCAGAAAGTTGTAAGATAGATAGTTGAAGTATCAAGTTTACTTGATGATAATTTGTATCCCAACAACAACTATATAGATTTTTAAGGTTTGGATATCAAATTTTAATCACCCCTCACTTCACTAGATGCTTTATGGGTAGTCCATATTAGCCAATAATGATGGCTCCTCCATGATTAAAATTCTTAACATAGGTTTTGTAACCTAATGAATCCATGGGAGAGAAAAAATTGAACTAATTCAGATGGCTAAAAAACATATTTTAAAAATAAAAAATTTAAGGATTGAAGGAAAATATGGAAAAAGACAAATCACCAAGATGAATGCATTATGGCCATAGAAAAATAAAATTAGGAATACAATCATTTTTGTCACAATAGAACCATCCCTCAATTGATCTCTAACACCAAATGTAAGGATTTTGTTTGAATAAATTAACTATAACCATAAATAAATTCACATAGAACCATAATTTTCCTTCACCTATCTTATAATGTAATAAATAAAGATAACTTTGCCCAAAATAGCTTACAATGTAAAAAATAAATTGAACCCAAAATAGTTATCCGAGCTATATATACCTAACCTTAATAATATTTGGAGGTATACATTATTTTTCACCTTTCATGATTAAATGCAAGTACCTTTGTAAATATTGAAGTCTAGTTTATAATTAGTTTATTGTATAAAATTAGTTTAGAGTATGTTTAATATTTTAGTAGGTTTCATGTAATTAAATGTGGTGAGGTGTCATGTGAGGGAGGTTTCATGTTAGTAAGTGTGAGTTATTTGAGTTATGTGTCATGTTAATAAGTATGGAGTTATGAGTTGTGAAAAGTTTATCATGTAGTATGTGCAATCATGAGTCTTTGTATTTATGTAAATATGTGAGATTTATTATTATGTATTGAGAAATATGAAGAGTTAGATCTCCCATGAGTATGAGGAGATGAAGAATTTATATAAGTGTAAAGTTCAAGAGTAATGTGAACATGAAGAGTCTCATGTATGTATATATTGAATATAAAGCTATGTAATATGCATCAAATAAACATTGTGTTTATGCATTGCTTAAAGTAGATTTATTAATAATATTTTAGTAAGAATATTATTGTTATTGTGTGAGATTTACATTTGATATATTTTGAGATATTGTGATATCTTATGGAATTATCCTATGAGAATAATAGTGATTTACTAACAGTGGTATTAGAGCCATATTGGGTGGGCTTAGTGAGAGCCACGATGAGCATATGTTTGAGAGAGATAGCATTTGAGAATATTGTATTGGAAAGGAGCCAAGCCTTGTAGAAGGAATGCCCAAATTTGTAGAATATAAGCAGTGAGAATACCATGTTGGAATGGATCCAAGCCTTGTAGAAGGAAGATCCATGTTTGTAGAGGACAGTCAATATTTGTGCATTGAGTTGTCTATGAGAAGACAACCCTGTAAAAGAACCTTTGGAAAGTACAAATGCTAGATTTACAAACATGATAATGAAGAAAGTTGCTACATGTGAATCTGATTTTAAGGATAAAGAACTGGTTTTTGATGCATGAGTGGAACAGTGCTAAAAATTGTAAAAGATTGGAGAAGAATTGTAAAGGTAAGGCAAAGTTCATTATTTGAATAAATTTATTTTATTGAAAGGAATATATTTTATTAAAGTGAAAAAAAATAAATATATTGGAGGAAGAAAAATTGAAGGGAGTTATATGAAGAAGAACATTATTGAAAGAAAATAATTGAAGAAAATTTGAAAGAAGAAATTATATTAAATTGAAGATTGAAGGAAAATAAAATTTTGAAATTTGAAGAAATAATATAAAATTGAAAATTGAAGGAAAATGATGAAGAGAAGAATTATTTGAAGAAAGAAAAAAAAAAGGTTGAAGATTGAATTGAAATTGAAGAAAGAAAATATTAAAGAAAATTGAAAATTGAGGAAGAATAAAAATTGAAGAATTGAAGAAGAAAAATAAAGAGAAGTGAAATATTAAATTGAAGAGAGAAATAGAAATTGGAGAAGAATATTGAAGTTGAAGAAATAATAAAATCAAAGAGATTGTATAAGTGTGTAGGGGGAAAGAAGTATGAAGCCACATATGAAGCCAAAGTATGAAGCCATGAGCAAATCCAAAGAAGTTGAACTGAAAGAGGTAGGAGAAACAAGTTCAAGAACATCGAATAATGTCTAGTCGTAGATGAGAGTGTCTAGAGTGAGAAGAAAAGGTTCTCTAGGAAGAAGGATATTTGTATTGAAGATGAATAATGAACTAGTGAATACCAAAGAAAGATAAAGCATAAGAAGAAAGAAATATTGAACACTCATTCAATATTACTAACTAGAAGATCAAAAATGGATATCAACAGAAGGAAAAACTATAATAGACCCAAATTGGAAAGAAAGCAAAACATCTAACAAAACTAGAAAAAAATTAGAAACAAACATACATAACGAGGTGAGCTTTGTAATTCTCATGATGTGCAAGTTAATAATAAATATTTCAAAATAATTTGGCATTGACAAAATTAAATATCTCAGCACACTTTGATGGAGTGTTAAATATTAAAAAGAAAAATTTGGTGGTTGTTAGAGTATATTACATTATTTGATATGTAAGAAGTTCAAAGGATTACTTGAGGGAGATCAAAGGTCATTTTTAAAATCTATATTATGTTGGACATTTTGAGTCCTCTATGTCAAAGTTGTCATTGATGTCACCTGATAGAGTTATCACTCATCTAAAGGAATTCGGCAAGAAATAAAGTCGTCCAAGTCATCCAGGAAAAAGCTTCATTAGTACAAAAATGAAAGGAAAAAGGCTACATAATATTTTAATATTATTGGGAACACAAGTTAAGTGATTGGTTTATAAAAACCCAAGGTGGGTTATTGCAAAGGTTAAAAAGGAGGTTTAATAATTATTTATAAATTATTTAAATTCACAAGGAATATAAATTTTATAAATAATATTTAATTATAACAAGGTTGGGCATTAAGACAAGGTTCTAAGGTTTAATTAAACTAAACCTAAGGTTGGTTCTTTTTAATTTATAATATTTAAATTTAAATTAATTATAAATTAAAAATCATGCTGACGTAGAAATTATTCGAAGCGTCGACGTGATTTCAAAATACGACAAAGGCATTATATAAATGCCATAAAAAACATTTACCAAGGCATCCCTTGCAATTATTATTTGAAGCGCATGCGAAAAGGTTTTATTTTTTGAAGGCCTTACGATTTACGTAAAGGCTAAAGGTGTGAAGGTTCGGAGGCTCTAAGCACAAAGGCCAGCATGGCCTAGTGGTATGTTGGCTTGGTACTAAGGAGGAGGTCCCGCGTTCGATTCACGTGAGGCCTTTTGGATTGCAAGGAAGAAGCGCTTGAAGTGCTTGTTGTTTTTTGGAGAAGCGTTGTTAGCGAAAACTTTATGGTGGACGTGCCATTTTAGACATGTCAGGGCGTGTGGCCCAACGACGGCTTGGCTGTGGCTAAGGCGTTGGGAAGGAGGACGTCGGGGGATCGAATCCCATCGAGGGCAATGCAAGTGGATTTAATTTTTAATGTTGTCTAATATTTTAATTTTTGCCAAGGTTGCCTAAGGAGAAATAAGGATATGGTATGCCCTAGGAAAGATAGAGATTTCTATTGATTTTCTTTTTGGAGGTATATCATATTATATATCATTGGAAAGCTCTTTTCGAGAGATATTTGTTTAGATTGCTTAGAGGGATAAATAAGGTGTGTTCAAGGAGATATTTTTGGTTTTGTCAAGGAGTTTTCAAAGTAAGTTTGATTCATTCTTTTGAGGGTTTATTTCTTGCATAAGAGGGTATGGTGCATTTTATTGAGTAGGAGTAATAAGGTGTTATTGAGATATTATTTTTATTATTGTATTATTACTCAAGACCTCTAACCCTTGTTGATATTGGAAAAAGAAAATGTGTTGAGTGTGGCAGATTTAGTGGACAACTCATAAGGCATCAAAAAGGTATGGGTAATATTATTCATTGACTTATTTAGCTAATTGATTTTTGAAAATATCTTTGGAGAGAAAAGGATTGATTGTGGTTTCATTTTTGAGGAGTTGTTGGTTTAATGCTTCAAGTTTTTCTATTTTGATATTTGTGATTAAACCTTGTTTTATAAGCATTGTTGTTGAAGCCAATTGGTCATGCAAAGAACTTGAACTTGAGTTAAGAACATGAGTATCATTGTTATGTGAGATTTATTGTTGAGCATTGTTGGAAACATTTTGAGTTGGTTGATACATGCTTGGACTAGGTTTTGAGGAAAGGATTGTTCCTTGAGGTGATTGGTTGAGTAGAGTTGATTGAGCCTAGTCAAGTAATTGTGTGAAGTGGTTGTTCAAGTTCCATGAAATAAACTATTCTATATTCTAATTTGAGTTGAGATTGAGATTTGAGAATAGAACATATAGAGTCTCTAACAATTCTCTTTATGCTTCTATGAGATTGATTTGAGTTGATATTGGTATTTGAGTATAGAACATATTGAGTCTCTAACAATTATCTTTATGCTTCTATGAGATTGAGATTGAGTTGAGATTGGGATTTGAGTATAGAACATATTGAGTCTCTAACAATTCTTTTTATGCTTCTATGAGATTGAATTGAGATATTGATTGAGAATTGAGTATAGAACATATTGAGTCTTTAACAATTCTCTTTATGCTTCTATGATATTGAGATTGAGATGATATTGGAATTTGAGTATAGAACATATTGATTCTAACAATTCTCTTTATGCTTCTATGATATTGAATTGAGATATTGATTGAGCATTGAGTATAGAACATATTGAGTCTCTAACAATTCTCTTTATGATTCTATGAGATTGGACAAGTTCTGTGTGAGCTTGTTAAACTGATTTGAGGTAAGTCTTTGAGAAGGCTTGTGGACTGATTTTGTGTAAGCTTTTATGGAAGCTTGCTATGCAGATTTGAGGAAGTCCTAGAGAGAACTTATTGAGTAGATTTGGACAAGTCCTAGAGAGGAATTATTGAGTATATTTGGATAAGTCCTAGAGAGGACTTGTTGAGCATATTTGAGCAGGTTCTGTGTGGACCTGTCGAGCATATTTGAGAAGGTTATGTGTGGACCTATTGAGCAAGACCGAATGAACTATGTTTAGTACAGATTTAAGTGGACTTGTGCTAGACCGAATGAACTATGTTTAGTGCAATATATTGAGTAGAGTTGTGCTAGACCGAATGAACCGTGTTTAGTGTAAGATATTGAGCAAAGTTATGCTAGACCGAATAAACTGTGTTTAGTATAAGATATTGAGCAGAGATGTGCTAGACCAACTAGACTATGTTTAGTACAGTATTAAGATAGATATTTGTAGGTAACAGAGTATAGAGGATAGAGTCTCAATGGATAAATATCCAACATCCAAGATAACTGAAGATAGATCTGATTGAGGAGTCTTCAAGTGGAGAGAGACCCACCAGTCAGTGCAGCAGAGAGACATAGTCTTCTAGAATATAACTAGCCAGAGCATAAGGGGAAAGAGTTCTCTTATGGAAGAGATCCACGAACTTGATATTTATGGGATTGGCATCTCATTTGGACAGAGGTCCATAAACATTGTAATTGGTAAGGATTCCCATGAGATTATTTGAGAAATATTTAAAAGAAACATTTTCTCTATGGAGGTAGCCCACATTAGGTGAACCACGTTAAAATTGGTGTCTCTATTGTGTGTGATGATTTATACATTTCTTTGGTTATTTCTATTAATACGACCATTGATTATATTGATTAATACTATTTGGAAAAGAAAAGTAAAAAGTGATCTTATACTGTTCACCCCCCATATCAATATAAGCTTGTGTTTTTCAATTGGTATCAGAGCGGGTTCCTTTAGAAGAGTTTGACAGCTTGAAGGAAAAGTGGTCTAAGAACACAATAGATAAAAAGGATCAAAGATACGGATTCTTCAATAATGCAGTACCAGTCTTTAATGGAAGTGATTTCTTGTATTGGTGTATGCTGATGAGATTTTACGTGATGGCACTTGGAAATGAAGTTTGGGATGCAATGGAACTTGGATATGATTCAACAATAAATCCTCCTACAGATAAGTAAGGTAAGCTTCTAATGCATGCAAACTCAAGAGCTATGAATGCAATTATAAAAGGATTGCGTAGATTAGAATCTATGAAGGTTATGGATTGTAAAATAGCAAAATAAATGTGGGAACTTTTGCATGAAATATATGAAGGAGATAAAGGAGTCAAGAAAGCTAAGATCAAAAATCTCAAAGGAGAATTTGAGAAATTAAGAATGAAGGATGCTGAAAATATTCATGACTATCTCAGTAATATTGATGAACTTGTACATGAGATGAGATGTTTGGGAATGAAGGTTGATGAATCTGATGCTTGTAATAAGATCTTCAGAAGTCTTCCAGAAAGATACAGTGAAAAGGTTTTTGCTATAGAAAAATAAATTGATAGTGATTCTTTAACAAGGAATTCTTTGCTTGGCATGCTTACTACTTTTGAGATAAGAAAAAAAGATCCTATTCCTCCAAAAGAATTTGCTTTCAAATTAGACAAAAAGAAAAAGGGAAAGAAGATAGAATCGAGCAGTGAGTCATCTAGTGATGAAGAAGAAAATTATGGTAGAAGAGATAGAGGTTCCAGAAGACCTATAGATCCAAGATCTATCAAATGTTTCAATTATGGAAGGTATGGATATTTTGCAACAGAGTGCAAGGAGCCAAAGAATAAAAATGATGAATAAAAATAGGATCATAGGTACAGGGAGTCAGAAAGATATAGGTACCAAAAGAAAAGCAAGGATGGACAAAGCAAACAAGGAAAGAAGTTCTTCAAAAGACAAAAGATAAGCTACTATGCGGATAATGCAAGTAAGTACTCAATTGATAGTGATGCTAGTTTTTCAAACAATGATAGAGATGAAGTCATATTTATGATTAAAGAGAAAGATCCAATTAAGAAAAATACTCTAGTTATTCTCAAGTGTTTTAGATGTGGTAAATTTGGACATTTTGAAGATAATTGCACTAGGGATGGTTATAGTTTTAGTGATGATAATTTTGAAGATGCACTTGAAAGACCAGATGAAAATATTCTAATGGCATTAGAAGAAGTGAGTGACCCCATAGAAGACAAATCTAACGAAAGTAGAAACTCGGACAAAGGAAAAAAATAGAGGATTATTTAGTAGAAAATGGCTATGATCTCAAGGGAGAACTTATCGATGCTCTTGAAATAGTAAAGAAGGTAAGAAATCAACACTCTAATCTTGAAAGTTAGTTTCAATAATGTGATGAAGAAATATTATTGCTCATAGAATATTTAGAGAAATCAAAGGCTAAGGCAAGCAAGTTCAAAGATAAATTAGAAACAAAGATCTTGGAATGTGAGAAGTTAGCACAAGAAGTGGCTAATTTAAAAGAAGACTTAAAGGACTCCAAGATCAATATGAAGAGTTTAAAAAATAGCTCTAGGAACTTGGATAAGTTCATCTGTGGACAACAGCAAACATCATGTTCAACAGGTCTTGGCTTTGGAAAATTTCAAAAGAAACATGAAGAAGAATCTACCTCAAGTCTTGAAGAAGAAGGAACTTCATAATAAGATACTTTAGAAGATGATAGTATAAGTGGGAATGAAACATCAGAGGATGAGTTGGACAACAGATATTTCAACAAATATAGGAACAATGCACAAAGAAAATACATATGAAACAATAATCAGAATAGGAGACCAATGAGGTTAATACAAAGAAGCTTCAATGGAAGATGTTTTTCATGTCACATGTTTGGGCACACGGCTTCACAGTGCAGGACACATCAAAGACAGGAGTATGGAAAAGGATAGCTTTTCCAAGGATATTGCTACTCATGCAATGATTTTGGTCACAAGGCAATGAATTGCAGGATTCAAGATAGAAGAGGATATGGCTTCACTAGGATAAGTCCTAAGACAGTTGCACATCCAAGGAATAATAACATTAAGTGTTATAAGTGCAATAATTATGGTCACATAGCAAGATGGTGTAGAGCAAATATTCTAGAAATAGGCATGAACAGGGACAAGAATATGAACAGGAACAGGAATATGAACAAAAGCAAGAAGATGAACAGGAATAGAGACTCAAAAAATAATGAGAATAGGAACAAGAACAAGAACATGGATTATAACAAGAGCAGTAACAGGAAGAGAAGTGACGACAGGAACAAGGATGATGACTTGGAAAGAAATAGTGAGAGGATTCAAAAGACTCACAGAAGAAGGGAGAAAGATAAAGGCACATATATGTGCTTTCAGGGAGAAGAAATACTCCCACCTAAGAATTAACCACCTCATGTGGAGGTGGGGGAGGGTCTAAGCTAAGAGGCTCATTCTTAGACCCGAGCCCCAAAGGTGACCCTTTGCCATTGATGTCAAAGGGGGAGAGATTTGTGTATTGGGGAGATATTTTATATGAGGAGAGGTTTGATATTTGAGAGATCATTGAGCTAGGGGGAGCAAAGACCCAGGGGGAGCAGAAAAGAAAGTCAGGTTTCAGTTAAAGGATAAAGGTTGCCATCAATGACAAAGGGGGAGATTGTTGGACATTTTGAGTCCTCTAAGTCAAAGTTGTCATTGATGTCACCTAATAGAGTTATCACTCATCTAAAGGAATTCGACAAGAAATAAATTTGCCCAAGTCATCCAGAAAAAAGCTTCATTAGTACAAAAGTGAAAGGAAAAAGGCTCCATAATATTTTAATATTATTGGGAACACAGGTTAAGTGATTGGTTTATAAAAACCCCAAGTGGGTTATTGCAAAGGTTAAAAAGGAGGTTTAATAATTATTTATAAATTATTTAAATTCACAAGGAATTGAATTTTATAAATAATATTTAATTATACCAAGGTTGGGCATTAAGACAAGGTTCTAAGGTTTAATTAAATTAAACCTAAGGTTGGTTCTTTTTAATTTATAATATTTAAATTTAAATTAATTAAAAATTAAAAATCATGTCGATGTCAAAATTATTCGAAGCACCGACGTGATTTCAAAAGACGACAAAGGCATTATATAAATGCCATCAAAAATATTTACCAAGGAATCCCTTGCAATTATTATTCGAAGCGCATGCGAAAAGGTTTTGTTTTTTGAAGGCCTTACGATTTACGTAAAGGTTAAAGGTGTGAAGGTTCAGAGGCTCTAAGTGCAAATGCCAGTGTGGCCTAGTGGTATGTTGGCTTGGTACTCAGGAGGAGGTCCCGCATTTGATTTGTGTGAGACCTTTTGGATTGCAAGGAAGAAGCGCTTGTTTTTTGGAGGAGCATTTTTTGCAGAAACTTTATGGTGGACGTGCCATTTTAGACACGTCAGGGCGCGTAACCCAACGACATCTTGGCTGCGGCTAAGGCATTGGGAAGAAGGATGTCAGGGTATTGAATCCTGTCGAGGGCAAGGCAAGTGGATTTAATTTTTTATGTTGTTTAATATTTTAATTTTTGCCAAGGTTGCGTAAGGAGAAATAAGGATATGATATGCCCTAGGAAAGATAGAGATTTCTGCTAATTTTATTTTTGGAAGTATATCATATTATATATCATTGGAAAGCTCTTTTCGAGAGCTATTTTTTTAGATTTCTTAGAGGGATAAATAAGGTGTGTGCAAGGAGATATTTTTGGTTTTGTCAAGGAGTTTCAAAAGTAAGTTTGATTCATTCTTTTGAGGGTTTATTTCTTGCATAAAAGGGTATGGTGCATTTTATTGAGTAGGAATAATAAGTTTTTATTGAGAAATTATTTTTATTATTTTGTTATTACTCAAGACCTCTAACCCTTGTTGATATTGGAAAAAGAAAATGTGTTGAGTGTGGAAAATTTAGTGGACAACTCATTAGGCATCAAAAAGGTATGGGCAATATTATTCATTGACT
The DNA here is from genome assembly GCA_028583015.1 of Wollemia nobilis. Taxonomy (NCBI): domain Eukaryota; kingdom Viridiplantae; phylum Streptophyta; class Pinopsida; order Araucariales; family Araucariaceae; genus Wollemia; species Wollemia nobilis. The sequence goes on along the minus strand of JAQPPZ010000523.1, from coordinate 1,957,199 downwards.
TATTTGGGTGATTGATTTCTGAAAATATTTTTGGAGAGAAAAGGATTGATTGTAGTTTCCTTTTTTAGGAGTTATTGGTTTAATGCTTCAAGGTTTTCTAGTTTGAAAGTTGTGATTAAACCTTATTTTATAAGCATTGTTGTTGAAGCCAATTGGTCATGCAAAGAACTTGAACTTGAGTTAATAACATGAGTATCATTGTTATGTGAGATTTTTTGTTGAGCATTATTGGAAATATTTTGAGTTGGTTGATACATGCTTGGACTAGGGTTTGAGGAAAGGATTGTTCCTTGAGGTGATTGGTTGAGTAGAGTTGATTGAGACTAGTGAAGTAATTGTGTGAAGTGGTTTTTCAAGTTCCATGAAACAAACTATTTTATATTCTGATTTGAGTTGAGATTGAGATTTGAGAATAGAACATATAGAGTCTCTAACAATTCTCTTTATGCTTCTATGAGATTGATTTGAGTTGAGATTGGTATTTGAGTATAGAATATATTGAGTCTCTAACAATTCTCTTTATGCTTCTATTATATTGAGATTGAGTTGAGATTGGGATTTGATTATAGAACATATTGAGTCTCTAACAATTCTCTTTATGCTTCTATGAGATTGAATTGAGATATTGATTGATCATTGAGTATAGAACATATTGAGTATCTAACAATTCTCTTTATGCTTCTATGAGATTGAGATTGATTTAAGATTGAGATTTGATTATAGAACATATTGAGTCTCTAACAATTCTCTGTATGCTTCTATGAGATTGAATTGAGATATTGATTGAGCATTGAGTATAAAACATATTGAGTATCTAACAATTCTCTTTATGATTCTATGAGATTGGACAAGTTTTGTGTGAGCTTGTTAAAATGATTTGAGGTAAGTCTTTGAGAAGGCTTGTGGACTGATTTTGTGTAAGCTTTTGTGGAATCTTGCTATGAAGATTTGAGGAAGTCCTAGAGAGGACTTATTGAGCAGATTTAGACAAGTCCTAGAGAGGACTTATTGAGCAGATTTGAACAAGTCCTAGAGAGGACTTGTTGAGCAAATTTGAGCAGGTTCTATGTGGACCTATCAAGCAGATTTGAGTAGGTTCTATGTGGACCTATTGAGAATATTTGAGCAGGTTCTATGTGGACCTATTGAGCATATTTGAGCAGGTTATGTGTGGATCTATTGAGCAGATTTGAGAAGGTTCTGTGTGGACCTATTGAGCAGATTTGTGCTAGACTGAATAAACTGTGTTTAGTGCAGATTTAAGTGGACTTGTGCTAGACCGAATGAACTGTGTTTATTGCAAGAGATTTATCAGAGTTGTGCTAGATAGAATGAACTATGTTTAGTATAAGATATTAAGCAGAGTTGTGCTAGACTTAATGAACTGTGTTTAGTACAAGAGATTGATTAGAGCTACACTAGACTGACTGGATTATGTTTAGTATAGTATTGAGATAGAGCTTTGGAGGTGACAAAGTATAGAGGATAGAGTCTCAGTGGATAGAAATCCAACAACTAAGACAATTGAAGATAGATCTAAGTGAGAAGTCTTCAAGTGGAGAGAGATCCACCAGTTAGTGCAGCAGAGAGACAGAGTCTTCTAGAATATCACTAGCCAGAGCATAAGGGGAAAGATTTATCCTATGGAATAAATCCATGAACTTGAGATTTAGGGGATAAGCATCTCCTTTAAACAGAGGTCTATAAATATTGTAATTGGGAAGGATTCCCAAGAGATTATTTGAGAAATATTTAGAAGAAATATTTTCTCTGTGGAGGTAGCCCACATTGGGTGAACCACATTAAAATTGGTGTCTTTATCGTGTGTGATTATTTGTGCATTGCTTTGGTTATTGCTATTAATACTACCATTGATTATATTGATTAATACTATTTGGGAAAGAAAAGTAAAATGTGGTCTTATACTATTCACCCCCCTCTCAGTATAAGCTTGTGTTCTTCATATTATGGACTCCTAGTTCCATATTTCATTGTACAAGTTTATAAAAGTAATATCAAGCTATGTGCATTTGTTCTCATGTGCTTTATTATTATTTATCCCATTAATATACAAAATCATTAATTGTGTTTCTTGATTAAATTGAATGATTCAAATTCTAACAGTGGTATCAGAGCCATAAGGGAGATTGATAGGAGATAGGGAGATCCACAAGGAAGGATTGGGAAGTGGCCATTGGAGGAGATTTGAAGAAATATTGAGGAAGAAGATTGCAAATTTTTGAAGCAACATTTGAAGAATTTTGAACTGCAAATTTGGGCAGTATTGGAAGGAGATAAAGTTATATTTTGGATAGAAAGGAGATATTTTTTTGGGTAGCATTGATAGTTGCAAATTTTAGAGTTTCTTGGCAGCTTTTTAGAAGAAGAAATGAGAAGTTTTGAGGTAGCATATTGGCAGCAACTAGAGATACAAATTATAGAGTTCCAAATAGCATATTTGGAAGGAGATAGGAGCTCAATTTGGACATCATTTTGAGAAGAAAACCAGCTACAAGTATTAGAGTTATAGACAACATGCTTTAGAGAAGAAAATGATAGATTTTGAGTAGCATTTGGAGAATGAGTAAATATATAATTTTTGGATTTTGTGGATAGAAATTTTTGATAGTAAAGAAGCAAGCAAGTAATAAAGTAAGAAGATTAAAAAGGGACTACAAATTAGTGTTCTAAAAATTATTTTGTTTCAACATTAAAGAGTTAGTTTATAGTAATATTTGGAAGTGCCATTGCACCATTGAAGGTAGTGAATAGGATTTGAAATCAAGCATATTCACCACCTTAGAATCTATAGAAAAAGGAAGAGATAGAAAGAGTAAAAAAAAATTATAAGCATGGTGAAAGAATAACCAAACAATAAAATTACAGAGAAAGGAAAAGAGCAGTTTAGAGAGAAGAAAAGCAAACACTAGAGGTACGATAAAAATGAAGCTAAAACATTATCAACAGATAGAAAACGTATCAAACAAGGAAGGGTCATCAAAAAGTGAAGCTTTAGAAGTATAGGAGAAAATTCAATGTGTCATTAGAACAAATATGAATAACCATAGCATAGGAGGGAAAGCATCCAAAATTTGCCTAGGAAAAGCCACCATACAAGTGAGAAGAGCCACCAAGCTTGAAATATAGAGCCACCAATCAAGGAGGAGAAAGCATAAGCATTGATAGGAGTAGAAGTGTTAGAAGCTAAGGAGACATCATGGAGAGCTGAAAGATACATTGAAAGCAATTCAAATTACTTTAGCAAGTAACTACTATAAGGAAGACAAAAGATTTTATATTTGTAACCACCATAAGGGAGATAAAATACTTGCATTGAAGAGAGCACCAAGGAAGAATGTCAAGTTGAAAATCCATTGAGGAAGGATCTAAAGAGCCATTAGGTTGAAGCAAAATCATCATTGAATAGAAAAAAAGAGCACCATTTCATCTGGTGCAATTACAAATCCCCTGGAATATTATTTACTCAGGACATCCAAAGTTGCAAAGGTCATACATAGTTTTAGGACAAAAAGGAATCAAAATTGTAATGTTCGAACATTGAGCACCACTTGGTAATAGCTTTATGAGGAAGTGAAGATATTGTTTATCATATGTCACAAAAGGAATACCAACCACCTTCATGAGGGAAGGAAACATTTCTTGTGCACAATTAATGCATTAGAGCCAAGTTGCATGAAGTGATATTTCGAAATTCTTGAAGAATGTAGACCACATAATAAAGGAGAGAATATTGGAAGATAGAGAGGCCAGTGAATACATAGAAGGAGGTCAAAGATTTGAAGACCCAAATTTAGCATGCCATATACAAGGAGGTATAGAATATTTGAATTGATTTAATCCTTTGCAAATATTAAGGAGGTATAAGGAATAATATTTTTAAGATTAAGGTTCATTAATCTATTATAATTGAAATGAATTAAATGAATCAAGAAATAAGAAAATGAATTGATGAATTATAGCCTTAGAAGATCTACTGAATGATTTGGAATATTTTTGAAGTAAGAAACATTTAATTTGAAAGGTTTTGAAATTATTTTATTCTATTTTGAAATCCAAATTGCATAAAAATATTTTGCAAATAGTGTAACTTGGAGAATAAGGATTTCTACATCGAAATAGGAATATTAAATTTGCAAATATATTTTTTTTCTAAATTTCTAATTAGGGAGTCATAAGGTAGTCAACTTCATAAAACTAGAAAATTGAAAGATTTATTTAAAGACAAAAGAATTATGGATTATTGGTACATAGATTTAGGAGCAAGTAAACATATGACTGAAAACAAACAATGGTTTGATTCTCTACAAGAAAAAAATGAGAAATAGGAAAGTTATGATCAATCTAATAAAGGGAAAAGGAATAATTAACAATGTGTTATATGTTCATAGATTGAATACCAACCTTTTTTTAGTTTCTCAACACATGGATCAAGACATGATAGTAGAATTCAAAGTTACCAATGGAAGAAAACAATGTCATATTATCAAAAAAGGAAAATGATAGCTTCAAGTTCCTATAAAGGTAGTCTATTTGTTTTGGATACTACTACACATTTATCTCTTTTAGTTAAAACATCAGGAATAAAAGATATATGGCATAAGCGTTTGGGACATTCCAATGCATCATATTTAAATAAAATGGTCATATATCAAGTGGTTGAAGGGATACCAAATCTATATTGGGAATCTACTATTTGTCCAGAATATTTGGCAAGAAAACAACATAGAATTCCTTTTGAGAATCGTCATAATAGATATCAACAACCATTAGAATTAATATATACATATTTATGTGATCCAATGAATGTTACTAGTATTGGAGGACATAAGTATTTTCAACTATTTGTTGATGATCACACTAGAAAAAATTGGGTATACTTTATGAAGTACAAATCTAAAGTCTTTAATTGTTTTAAACAATTCAAACCTACCCAGGTGTTGAAGGTGAGTTGGAGAGGAGAGGGAAATCCTCCAAGGGAGGTCATAGGTTTGAATCTCCACCCTACCAAAAAGTTGAATAGGGTATCAAAAATCCAATTGATAATGTTGGTGTGGGTAGGGCCGGGTGCGACTCCCGGGTGACTTTTACGGTGTAGAACCCCCTGGTCATGGTCTCTCAGGCTAAGGCGGTCCCACAAGGGGTTTTTTTCTTTAAAAAAAATAATTCAAACTTAAAGTAGAAAAGGAATCAAGAAAGACTATCAAAATTCTTCTTTCAGACAGAGGAGGTGAATTTGTATCAAAAACAATTAGTCTATATCTAGAAGAAAATGGAATAAAAAGGTAACTTACTATAGCATATTCACCACAACAAAATAGGATTATCGAAAGAAGAAATAGATCAATAATAGAAATGGTGAGATGTATATTAATAGAAGCTTACCTTGATCATCAATATTAGGCAAAAGCAGTTAAAACAGTAGTATAATTACAAAATAGATTACCTACAAGAATACTCAAAAATGTTTAACTAAAAGAAGCATGGTCAAGACAAAAACCAAATATTAGCAAATTGGGAAGTTTTGGATGCAAATCTTATGTACATATTCCAAAATAAAAGAGGACAAAACTAGACAAAAAAATTGTCTGGTATATTTCTTGGTTATGATGATGAGTCATTAGGATATAGAATAATTGATCCAAGTAAAAATAAAGTATACATAAGCAAAGATGTAGTTTTTGATGATAAAATCAAGGTTGAAACTGAAGAACAAAACAATGATTCAAAAATTCTTCTAAATTTCTCAGAAGAAGACTTATCAAATGAAAAAACAAAGTCATAATATGAAGATGAACAAAGTGAATGTACAAAAACTTCTATAATTTCTCAAAGGAAGGAACCAATATGGATTAGGAATACACTCAGAGAATCAAATCTAAAACAAATGCCAAATCTTACTACTAAAAGACCTCAAACTCGTAGTCAAAGCAAAAAAAATAGAGGATTGCTAAGTATCATGTTAGAACCGACAATGACACTTCAATCCTTAAATCATTCATATTGGAAGGCAACTATGAAATTAGAATATTCATCATCACAAAAGAATAAAACATGGGATCTAGTAGAACTACCTCCAAGAAAGAAGGTAGTAGGTTGCAAATGGGTTTATAAGATTAAGTATAAAGCAGATGGGTCACTTGACAAATACAAATCTTGATTAGTAGCCAAAGTATATACTCAAACAGAGGGAATTTACTATGAAGAAACATTTGCACCAATAACTAGAATGACTACTATTAGAATAGTGTGTGCTTTAGTAGCTCATCATGGTTGGAAACTTCATCAAATGGATGTAAAAAGTGCATTTCTTAATGGTGATTTAGAAGAGGAAGTCTACATGTCACAACCAGAAGGATTTATTATCAAAGGTCAAGAACAAAAGATTTGTAGATTAAATAAATTCTTAAATGGTCCAAAGCAAACCCCTGGAGAATGGAACATAAATATTAATAATCACTTGTTGCAAAACAATTTCAAACTAAGTACATCAAATCCAAACCTATATACAAAGAAAGTTAAAAATTATATTTTAATTCTCATAGTATATGTCGATGATATAGTAATTACTGGAAGTTCAAAGAATATAATAAGTGAGGTAAAGAAATATTTTGAGAAAGGTTTTGAGATGACTAATTTAGGACTTATGAATTATTGTCTTGGTCTGGAGATTCATCAAAATAAAGACAATATTACAATTACACAAATAAAATATGCAAAGGCTTTACTTGAAAAATATAAAATGAGTAATTGTAAGCCTAAAGATACACCTATGGAACAAGGACTTCAATTATCCAAAAATTATGGAACACCTTTCATTTTGGCTATAAGTTATCATCAATTAATTGGAAGTCTTCTATATTTAACTAATATTGGACCTGATCTAGTCTTTACTATGAATTATCTCTCAACAAGAACCAAAATTGAGTCAATATAAATATGTAAAAAGAATATTGCAATATGTCAAGAAAACTATAGATTATGGACTAACATATATGAATAATGTTAAAGATTTTTATCTACAAATTTTTTTTGTCATTGAAATTTAAATTAAAATGGGTTTTTATCAAGGAAACCAAAACCTAATTACAACAAGTCATCAGACTTCATCAGGAAAAGCCACAGGAAAGGCTACAAGAAATCCCAAGGATGGACTTTAGGAAAGGCTTGAGGAAAGCCAATGGGAATACCATCAGGAAGGCAAAAGGAAGGCCTTCATAATGGAAGAAAGGAAAATGCACGGGAAACTAAAATTTGAATAGCCCACCTAGCAGGAAAAGGAAAAGGTGGAAATTAAACATTTAATCTCACCTAAATGCAAATTTGAACAACCCCAAAGGCGAAAAAATGAAACAGACACCAACCCACACCGAGAAAACCATAAACTGGGATAATTCAACATCCCACATAGGGGAATACCAGCATTTTGGAAAGATCAACATCCCACGCAAGGGAGAACCAAAAATCGGGCAGAATCAACAGGGAAACTTGAAAACACAAAAAACCCCCTGAGCAACAGGAAGGGAACAAGAAACCACCACAAACCAAAAGGAAAATGCTGGGAAACTAGAAGCATTATAGAAAAATTACTCTACACCATAGGGTGGAGCAAAAAAATTACAAAAATAGAAAATCCTACCTAGGAAAAGTCGGGAAACAAGCAAGGATGCCAAAATATCAAACAAACTGAGAAGAAACCACATCCTTGACAAGCCTAGAAAGTGGAACAGTAGTTTGAGGATCTCCATAGGCCATAAAATCATCTTGCAATGAAGAGAGGTGCCACCAAAGATTCCAGTCGAGTAGAGGAAGCAGCAAACATAGAATAGCAAACCGTAGGAAAAATATGGGAAAGTTTCAAAGGAACCCAAAAGGAAGGTGTCACAGGGAAAACTAGCTACAGACGTTATAAACAGATCATCCCAAACAAAGAGGATGCAGCCAAAAATCCTAGACAACCTTTAGCACCACCAATGAACAACTTTAAGAAAATAGATGAGGAAGTCCAGCAAGAACACAACATCAAGCAAACCAAAGGCCCTCGGCAAGGCCACAAAAAATACTGAGAACCCACTGAACCAACAACACCAATCCCAAAGAGTAGAGTCATAGTAGAAAGCACATGGTTCCCCTAAAAACCAAAAATATGTGCAAAACTTCTCATGAAGCCACTTCCCACAGCCACATCCATCCACACCTGAAGGACCATCAAAATCTAGCATTAATAGGACACTTGCAAAACCTAGGAAAATTTTGAGAACTCCAAGGAAAGAAATCCTTGAAGCAACCTAGAAAACCCAAGGAAGGTCCCAGGGAAGAACCCAAAACCATCCTAGAACCCAAAAACCAGAAGAAAACCCCACCAAAGGATAAGGAAAGGGGTATAAAAATGGAGAAGTGACCTCCCACCCCAAGGAGATCATCTGCAACACCATCCAACCAAGGAGGAAGGGTTAAGGAAGTGTCAGGGAAACTAGGATTAAAACAAGGACCTAGGATAGGGTCAGTGAGGGCTATAGGGAAGTGGAGAAGGACTTCCAAATATAAAAAATTATTTAGATTCTGACTATGTTGGTTCTATTTATGATAGAAAATCCACTTCAGGGTATATTTTTTATCTTGGCTCAAGATGAATATCATGGCACAATAAGAAATAATATATAGTGGCACAGTCATCTACTGAAGCAGAATATTTTGCAGTACAAGATAGAATTTGTGAGGCCTTGTGGCTACAATATATCTTATCAAACATGGGAATCAAAAGAGCTCCAACTCTAATACATTGTGATAATCAAGGAGTACTTAATTTGATCAAAAATCCAATTGTACATGAACAAACTAAGCATATTGAAGCTCAGTGTCATTTTATTAGAGATCATTTTTAGAATTGTCATATCAGCTTGTAGCATATTCCTATAGAAGAATAGCTTGTAGATATATTCACAAAAGCTCTAAGGAGAAACAAGTTCCAGATATCCAAATATTTTCTATGCAAGTCAATAAAATCTCATCTCAAATAATGTAATATGGGAAGGTGTTAGAGTATATTACATTATTTGATATGTAATAAGTTCAAAGGATTACTTGAGGGAGATCAAAGGTCATTTGTAAAATCTATATTATGGACTCCTAGTTCCATATTTCATTGTACAAGTTTATACAAGTAATATCAAGTTATGTGCATTTGTTCTTATATGCTTTATTATTATTTATCTCATTAGTATATAAAATAAGTAATTGTGTTTCTTGATTAGATTGAATACTTCAAATTCTAACAGTGGTAAGTTAATAAAATCCAACACCAAATTAATTGAGAAATACATAACTTTACTAAAAGTTGAGAATTAATTTAGAAAGGAAATGTTATGAAGTTAGTATAATATTCAAGAAGAGAGACATCATTGGTAAGTGTATTCTTAGTGGAAGAAGAACAAAATATAGTGAAGGAGGAGGAGTCATTGGAGACATCGCAGAAGGAGCTCAAAAAATTACAAGGATTCATCCAAGATGACCAAAAGCTCATGAAGCTTATCTAGAAATTACTAGATGATATTTTCGATAATATAAATTCCTTTTGGAAAAGTATTTTTTCTAGGGTAATGGTATACATCAAATAATTTATGGTACTATTGGGAAAGAGATACTGTGCAAAATTCACAACTAAGTAAACTATGGAAGTTTTACATAGACATGCCAACGTTTTAGAATCTAAGATTGAGGGTGTTAAATATTTTGTGGAGGATCTTCATCTAAAGGCTTTATTTTTCATCCATAAAACTATTGAGGTTATTATAGGTGTGATCGAAATTAAAGACCAGTTTTGTTATAGGATAAAACTTTGCATTATGGCTCTCCATCGCCAGATTCAGGTAGGTATTAACTTCGTAAAACAAGAAAATGTATAGATGACCACTAGTGTTAATAGTGGGGATGTATTGATATACATGGACCAATGGAAACAATTACTCTGGATCCAAAAAGCAATTTGAGCATCAGAAGCTTGAACATAGGAATCTAGTTCTTAAAAATAGCATGGACACCTATAAGAGTAATTTGTAGAACAAAGCAAAAGCATGTAGAAAAGTAGGGAAAAAACGCAATGGAGACAACAAGGTGAATGCTATATTATGGATGTTATTATGTGCAAAAATATTGGAACATCTAGAAATTCAGTATTTAAATTCTTGTTAAGAAGTCAACCAAAAATTGGGCTTTAAGATTGTGCAATTTGTGGAAAATCCAAGAAGATATACAATTCAAGAAGGGATTTGTATTAAGAATATTCTTTTAGGAAAATAGAATAAAGCCATAAAAGTTGTGAAAGTGAGAGATGTAGTTGGCTCACCAACATTTGTGTACATAATGATTTATCCACGTTGGTGTCAACCTATACCTCAAAATACAACTCTTGAGATATTCCAAAACCATAAATTGACAACATACCAAATAATGTAATAGCGGGGGTGTTGGAGGTATTACATTATTTGGTACCTTTTATGATTAAATGCAAGTACCTTTATAAATATTTAAGTCTAGTTTATAATTAGTTTATGGTATGAAAATAGTTTAGAGTGTGTTTAATATTTTAGTAGGTGTCATGTAATTAAGTGTGGTGAGGTGTCATGTTAGTAAGTGTGAGTTATGTGTCATGTTAATAAGTGTGGAGTTATGAGTTGTGAAGAGTTTGTCATGTAGTATGTGCAATCATGAGTCTTTGTCTTTATGTAAATATGTGAAATTTATTATTATGTATAGATAAATATGAAGAGTTAGATCTCCCATGAATATGAGGAGATGAAGAGTGTATGTAAGTGTAAAATCAAGAGTCATGTGAATATGAAGAGTCTCATGTATGTATATATTGAAAACAAATCCACGTAATATCGAATAAGCATTGCATTTATACATTACTTAAAGTAGATTTATTAGTAATATTTCAGTAAGATTATTATTGTTATTGTGTGAGATTTGCATTAGAGATATTGTGAGATCTTGTGGAATTACCATGTGAGAATAAGAATGATTTTCTTATAGTTGTCAAGGGCCACTCTTAGGGGGTTACCACTCATTACTAACTAAACTATTACAATAAAATAAAAATGGTTAGGACATGAGGCCTTAAAACATATTTTTTCTTTTATGTATGAAAGGTGAAGTATACTTATAAAAAAAATCATGAAAAAGTCCTATGATCGAGTTTTCAAGAGTATTTGTAGGAAGATTTTTAGAAACTTGGTTTTGATTAAGAATGGTGTAAATGGATTAATTGTTGTTATAATACTCTAAAATATGTATATTTTTATTGATGGATCCCTTGTTGGGTACTTTGATCATCCCATTAACTTTGCCAAGATAACCTCCTCTCTTCTTATCTCTTCATTATTCTTCTTGAAGCATTTGGAATTATAGTCTCAAAGGAAAAAGAGAAATGTAAAATTAAACGTATCCATATTGCCATAAATGGTCCCTTTGAACACCATTTTTAATTTATTAGTGGTATTGTTCTTTTTATCGTTCCTCAGTCAATGAGGTCGTGGGATTTAGATTTTATCTCAGCTTTTTATGAGAAGGAAGTGAGACATTTAGTAAGGATAATAATATCTAGGATCTTCTTATTAGCATTGCCTATGATTTATAATTGATTTGGGATGTAGAGTAGAAAAACTACAATCAACATATTTAGATATTTGTATATAATAAAAAATAAGTAAAAGAATTAATAGAAAATTATGGTCTACAATAATGGAAAGTCATGAACCTCAATCAATAAAATAAGCACTTAACTCTTTAAATGGAAGAAAGCAATGGATGTTGAGTATTCTACTTTAATGAAGAATGAAACTTGGGATCTAGTGGATCCACCTAAAGACAAAAAATAAATTATATGCAAATGTGTTTATAAAATTAAATATAAAGTAGATGACTCAATTGATAAACATAAAGTGTGACTTATTACAAAAGGTTTTGCTCAAGGAGAAGGAATTGACTATGAAGAAACATTTGCACCAACAACAAAAATAACTACCATACGTATAATTTGTGCACTAATAGCTCAAAATAATTAGAAAAATCATTAAGTGGATGTTAAGAGTGCTTTTCTTAATATATATCCTAAAAAAGTATATATGATACAGTTAGAAGGTTATAACTTATTTGATCTTTTTTTCTATTTTAGGAGATCAAATGGATATCTTGAGGCAAGGAGGATATCAGGTTTGACAGGGAAAACAGATGGGCAAATTGGATAGCAGGAGGAAGATCTTAGGGTCGATGATGAATATTACGATAAGGTTAGGATAAAACCTTTTTACCCAGGTGCTCAATCTTGGATAGATGTTTTGAAAGGCAAGAAAAAAATTCTTGGATGCCCTAGCAACCGTCAAACGAAGAACTACAAATTTTGGATGCTCTAGCAGACCTAGCAATTGAACAAGCAGATATGTCTATGGTTGGGAAATTTGTTGGAGTGCAACTAGGGTTGGAAGAGATTGGAAAATGGACAACGATAAAGTGCAAACCCCTAGGTCATATGGAAATTGTATCCCTACCATTAGGTATTTTTTGGGTTAAATTTAACTGTTCAATTGACTATGATAGAATCCTCCAAGGAGGCCCATGGTTCTACGGGAGAAGAGGGATTTTTCTACGAAAATGGATCCCTGATTTTAACCCTTTCTCATTATGTATTTATGTAGCTCTATTCTAGATTTGTCTCCCTGGGCTTTCGATTCACATTGGCATGGACATATTTTAGCAAGTGTAGAGAGAAAAATAGTATAGTTACTTGCAGTAGATCTGATGACCTTAGCCTAGTTGAGAATTCTCTTTATGAGAATTTGTGTAAACTCAAACCTAAATAAAGAACTCCCCAAATCTATAAAATTGATTTCTAAGTATGGATCCTAGAACCAAATCATAGAATATGAAAATTTAATGGTTAAGTGTGGGGTTTGTAAAAAGGAATGGCATCCAAGCATTGTGTGCAATGCACAAAAGAATAAATTTTTATGGTAAGTGTAAATGGATTCGGAAGCAAGTTGCTCTAGGTTAAGAAGCTAAGATTTTAGAGAAGGGTTTTAAGAAGGCAACTTTGAAAGGAAGGGTAAAAAAGCAAGTGATAGGATCAAGAGATCATGAGACAATAGAGGAAAGGAGCAATGGAGGATCTCGATAAGGAGGTAAGTGAATTATCCCTAAATCCTAAATAGTTGAATAGTAATATTCTCTTATCAAATCCATTCTTACATTTGTATGTTATTGAAGAGCTACCAAACTGTTTTGATACCAAACTAATTGAAACCCTGGTAGGGGAAAGGAAGGAGAGAGTCAAAATTATCCTTAGATAATAAAATCCAAATAGAACCCAAACTATCTAATGGAAATTTGGAGAATTTTGTGAGAGAAAATGCAAGAGAAAAATGTCAATATGTTTCAACTCATAATAGAGTGACCCAAAGTCATTCCAAAGGGACGTTGATATGGGGGGTGAGCTAGGACCAGGTAGACCATTAGTTCTTGTTACTATTTGGAAGTAAAATGCAAAGGAGGTGGTCGATGGCACTCAGGAAACTTTAAACTTTGGAGGGGGGAAGAAGAATCCCATAAAAATGAAGAGATGAAAATTTTATCTTGGAACATTAGGGGGTTTGGGTTTAATGCCCCTTCAAAAAATTGTTTGATGTATACCCTTAGAAGAGAAAATAATCCATATATTATTTTGTTACAAAAAATAAAACTAGACTATATTAAATTGACAAGATTCAAAATATAATCTGAAAAGAGGTGGGTTGGAAATGCAGCCAAGTGGTAGGAGGTTTAGGAGGGCTCACATGTGTATGGGATAGGAAAAATATGGTCGGTTACAATTTTTTTCCATAATCTAAACAAGTAAAACTAGATCCTAACCAATATGTACACCCCTAATACAAAAACTAGAAGAAGGCAGTTATGGTTTGACTTAAGCCAAATAAGAGAAGATTTTAAGAGACTACTCTAGATTTTAGTAGGATATTTTAATACTCCTCTAAACCCTTCAGACAAGAGAGAAGGATCTTCCACCATTTTGAAAGGAATGAAATATTTTAGACTTTGTTAATGGTAATGAATTGATGGATGTAGAGATCAAAATAATTCCATATACTTGTAGTAATAGAATATTAGGAGATTAACTCATTCACATTCGATTAGATAGTGTATTAATTTCATAGGAGGGTTTGACCATTTTTGGTGATTCCACACTTATTGCAATCCAAAAGATTGGATCAAACCATAACCCGATCATATAGAAAATTTTAAATGAAGGAAGTACAACCTTTTTAGGTTTGAATTAATGTGGCTAAAACATAAGGATTTTGGCTCTATAATTGAGGAATGATGGCAAAAATATTTTTAGGACCCAAACTTAATCAAATAGCAAGAAAATTAAGATATATAAAGCAAAATATTAAGGTGTGGAATACAGTGGTGTTTGGAAACCTTTTAAAGAGGAAATCTAAAGTGAAAGAGCAGTTAACAAAACTAGAGATCAGGTTGAATCAGGGGAGTCTCAGAGGAAATTAGATAGCAAGATAAGGAGCTTCTTGTGGAATACCATAATATCTTAGCTAGTGAGGAAGATCATTGGAAACAAAAGTCTAGGATCAGAGATGGCTGAAGGAATGGGACTGTAATACATATTTTTTCCATGTTTCTATTCTTCATCATAGAAGCTGCAACAAGATCAAGAAAGTTGTGAAACAGGATGGATCAATAGTCAATAATCTTGATGATATTTGGTAGGAGGCAATGAAATACTTCAAGGATTTCTTAGGAACTCGAGAGGGGGAATATTCAGAAGCAATGTAGACTATGCTTAATCATATCCCCATCTCATACAAGATACTTTGAATGATTATATTTCCATCCCTTTCATTAAATAGGATATTAGGAAGGCAATTTTTTATTTTGGAGGTGATAAAGCGCTCAAATCAGATGGTTTTTCAGTAGCTTTCTTTTAGCATTTTTGGAATTTGGTGGGCAAGTATGAGGTGGAAGCTATTAAGGAGGTGCAAGAAACTCATTTTATCCCTACAAATGTCAACTCCACTTTTCCAACGATAATCCCTAAATCTATAGAGGCTAGAGATTTTACACAGTTTAGACCAATAAATATTTGCAATATCTTATACAAGATCCTATAAAAAACATTAGCTAACAGGATTAAAACTATTATCCCCTTCATTACTGATGTTAAGCATGGGGGTTTCGTTAAAGATAGGTAAATCTTGGATGGAATAGCCATAGTTCATGAGGTTATACACTCAATGTATAGAAGTGAGGAGGTTGGAATGCTATTAAAATTGGATATGAATAAGGTGTATGATCGAGTCTTTGGGGAGTTTTTGGAAAGGATCTTTAAAAAAATTGGTTTCAATGAGAACTAGATAAAACTGACTATGAATTGCATCTCCATAGCCAAGTTCTAGTTTTAGCAAGATACTTCAGTAGCAATCATGGAATTAGTTAGGAAGATCCTTTATCCCCATATATTTTCATTATTCTTACAAAGGCCTTAGGTCATTCCTTTGGCAGTAGTGGTCTCTAAAGGAAGTCTAGGAGGTTTCAAGGTGGCTCCTTCGACGAACTTGGTATCTCATCAATGATTTATTGATGATACTATAATTGTGTCCAAATTCTTTATCCCTTAAGCCTAGGGAATTAAACATATCCTAGACAATTGTGAAGAGGCAGGAAGGCAGAAAGTTAATTTCAATAAGAGTAAGGTCTACTTTCTAAATACTTCGAAGCCTAGACAAAGAAGTATTAAGAGAATTTTTGGCTATGATATTGGTGAACTCCCCTTTTCTCACTTAGGAATACTACTCTTTAAAGGAAAATGAAATTTGAGATGTGGAACCCTGACATAGAAAGGTTTGCAAAATAGTTAGTCGGTTGGAGAGGTATTTATTGAGTCAGGCAGGGAAAGCACAACTAGTTTAGTCTACCTTGTAGAGCATTCCCATCTACTTTATGTTAGTTTTCAAGATTCCTTCCATTATTAGAGATAAATTAAAATAGATCCAAAGGTCATTTTTATGGTCTAAGTCAAAGGATAAAAAATATTTTTTCTTAGTAAATTGGGATCAAGTATGTTCTAAAAAAATATGGAGGTTTAGGCTTCAAATACCTAAAATTATTGAATGAGGCCTTAATTGGTAATATGGGATGGAAGTTGATTAATAATGATCAACTAGGTTGGGTAAAGATTATGAAGGCAAAATACCTAAAAATAAATCAATATTTCCTAAGTTCAAAAGATCTGCCCAAGGGGTCTACATTTTGGAATAGTCTAATGCATAGCAGAGACCTTATAAAGAAAGGTTCAATATGGAGGATTGGTAATGGGGAAAAAGTAGATTTTTGGAAGAATAGTTGGTTGAAAAATCAGCCCCTTGTGTATGATGCTGAGTTGCAACCTATTACAAAATATTTATCGAAAATACTGGGTGAAAAGGTGAAAGATTTTCTTATTTTGAATTCTAAGAGAACTATTTGGAAATATGTTAGGTTGGAAGGGTTGAATTATGAATAGAAGAAAGCATCTCACAAAATCTTTAACCTACTCAAGGTTTTCCCTTTATAGTCTAAGGGTAGTAATGACACTCTAGTTTGAAGTAAAGAAATAAAAGGGGGCTATTCAGTTAAATCAAGCTATTTTCCATTGGAGGAGGGAGTTGGTTGGTTCCCAGTTAAGAAGATTTGACTTAAAAACTTGATTCCCAATATTACTTTTTTATTTTGGTTGTCTATCCAGAATAGGATTTTAACCATTGATAATCTTTGTGAAAGGGGATTTCAAATTGTTAACAGGTGTGCTCTATGTGAAAATGCTTTGGAAATAGTTCAATATCTCTTTTTGGATTGTGTATTTTCATCTGAAGAATTCAATTCTTTACTCCAAAATTTCTTGGTCTCATGTATGAAGCCTAATAATATAGTGGATCTATGTTTACAATGGAACCCACCCTTTAATAGTAAGAGCTTGAGTGTTTTGTGGTAATTTTTGTCTTCCACATTTTTTATGAGAGATATGGAGAGCGCAATAATAAAATTTTCAAGGGCAAAAAGCAAGATGTTTCTTCGATCAGTTTAAGGGTTGGGAATGCCTTAGAGGAGAACTTTAAAGCTTCCTTAAATATTCTAAAAGAAGACCTCAATTTAGGAATCCCAATCCTTCAATATTGGCAAGCAATCAATATATCTCCTCAATCTCCTTTGAAGCCTACTAGAGGTAATGCAAAATGGAAAATACCTCCAAATGACTGGGTAAAGCTTAATTTTGATGGAGCTTCAAAAGGGAATCTGAGAGCTGCTAGAGTAGGGGGGTAATAAGAGATGATACAGGTGAATTTTTATTAGCCTATGTTGAACCTCTTGGCACCTAGACTAATAATTTTATGGAGCCAAGAGCTCTCCTATTGGGCACTTATTTGTTATTGCAAATGAAAGCAAGGAATGTCATAATTGAAGGTGATTCATTGAATATAGTGAAAGCCCTCAATGAAGAACATGAAGCAATTTGGACAATAGCAAAGATGATTGATGAATGCAGAGTGAACTTAATACAACTCAAATCTGTAAGAATTCAACATATTTATCAACAAGGGAATGAAGTTGTGGATGTTATGGCCAATATTAGAGTTTCATTGAAAAAGAGTAGAACTTGGATAGATAAGTTTCCCCAATCATTGTAGGAGATGGGGTAAAGTAGAAAATAAAGAATGTAGCCTTGATGGATCAGCAAAGAATGAGAAGATTGGATAATGCTCACACAGATGATGGGAGCTAGCAAGATTGGGGCAGTCCAACTGTAGCTGACCGTGAATAAGGATATGTAGCTAAATTGAAAAACAAAAAAAAATTTGTGTTGTGGGATGGTCTTGATTGTTTCTTACATAGTTTGTTGTTTGGTTTTTGTTTGATCATGTTTTGATTAGATTATAGTTTAGTTCACCGTCAGTCTATGTTTGTAAGGGCAGTTTTGTAGTTGATAGGTGATTTTTTGTTGGCTTCTTGTGTTGAACAGTTTCTCTTTTTGGCTTATTGTAAGGGTTTGGGGATCCTAAAACCTCTTCCTACCATAAGCAAAAATAAATAAATTATCTGATTAAACACAAAAGTTCTATAAACTCAAAAAATCATTATATGGGTTGAAACAATCTCCACATGCATGGTATATTAAAATCAATAATCATCTTTAGCAAAATGGTTTCCATAGAAGTTTTTGACTCAAATCTATACACCTATAAATAAGGTTCTCATAAAGCAATTCTTGTAATATATGTTGTTGATTTGTCTATCACAAGTAGCTCTAATGACTTAATAACTAAGGTGGAAAATAATCTAAAGGAGGCTTTTGATATGATATATCTAGGACTCCTACATTATTATATTGGTCTACAAGTGTGGCAAAAGGAACATTATATTATAATGACTCAAACTAAATATGCCAAGACTTTGTTATAGAAGTTTAGAATGGCATATTGCAAGGTTGAAGTAAATCCTATGGAACAGAAATTACAATAATCAAAATATGATACATCATCGTCTATATCAACTACTTTATATCATTATTTTATTAGTAGTTTGCATTATTTCACAAATACAAGACTAGATATAGTTTTTGTTGTTAACTATATTTCTAGATTTATGCAAGAACCCGAGGAAAAGGGTTATGCAAATATACAGGGGACAATAGAATATGGATTAGTATATAAACAAATTGACAATTTCTGTTTACAAGGATATACAAATTCTAACTATGTTGGATCTATGGATGACAAAAGGTCTACTTCAAGATATGTATTTTATTTGGGTACTGGTCCCATCTCCTGGCACAACAAAAAACATGTAATAGCACTATCATCAACTGAAGTTGAATGTACAGCTACACAAAATGCTACATGTGAAGCACTATGGTTGCAATACATTCTATCAAACATGGGTCTTTCTTTTAAATTATCGATAATATTAAATTATGATAATCAAGAAGTACTAAAGTTGATCAAAAATCTATTTTTTATGAACGAACTAAACACATTGAAACACGTTATCCTTTTATTTGGATCGTGTTCATGAACATCATATCAAATATCCAATACATCTCTACTATAGAACAGTTGATAGACATTCATAAAAGCTTTTGGTAGAGTAAAGATTGAGGACAGACAATTTTTATGTTTACCAAATAATGTAATACAAGGGGATGTTAGATAATAATATTAAATTATTTGAGTTCAGGTAGTTAGCTTTTCCTGTTACTTCATTATTCAAACGAACTACACGAGATTCATCCATAATAAATATGGTTGAAGAAGATGTAACGAGTATCAAATATTTGCAATAATAAAAGGTCTTGCAACTCATTCTAGGCCAACACAAAAGATGACATATCTAAAGGGAAAATAAGGATTTGGAATACCAAATTTCTTGGTAATATTTTTAAAGAAAATAAGAAAATTTAATCAAAGCTTAAAATTTTACAAGATAGTAGAAATCAATAGAATGGACCAAGATTCTTATGTGCAAGAAAAACAACTACTTTCTAATTATCATAATGCATTGAAAAATGGGGAGACATATTGGTTCCAAAATTCTAGGGAAAATTGGCTCAAGGAAGGAGATAGAAATACCAATTTTTTTATGTTATAGCAAAAACAAAATTTTATTGTTATCACATCAAAAGTATTTTAACATTAGATAGAAGAAATATTAAGGAATAAGAAAATATTAGGAAGAAATCAATTAATTATTTCAAAAATATTTTGTGTGATGTTGGGCAAGATAAGGAACCACAAGGTAAGCTTTTGCCAAAAAAAACCATCAATAATTATATAGGGACAAAATAAAAGCTTGATAAAGAATATATGTATGCAAGAGCTACATGAAGCAATTTTCTCTTTCCATCCTAAAAAGGCACTTGACCCCAATGGATTTCCTACAGGTTTCTTTCAAAAAAATTAGGATTTGTTGAAGAGTGGCATATTGGTTGAGATTAAAGAGGCCCAAAAAAATGAAAGCTATAATAGGTAAGATCAGTGGCATATTTATGACATTGGTTCCCAAGAAATACAAGACCAAATATTCTGATAATTTGTTTCCAATAAGCCTTTATAAGATTATTTCAAAAACAACGACAAACAGGTTGAAAAGCATTCTAGATTATGTCATCTCATAGGAACAAGGTTGTTTTATTCATGGTAAACAAATTCTTAATCATGTAACCATTGCATAGAAGGCCATACATTTTCTTCACTCAATGATAAAACTAGATATGCTTATGAAATTAGATATGAACAAAGCATATGATAAGGTTTCCTACAGTTTTCTACATTATATTATCAAAAAAATATTTTGATCGAGGTTGGTGTGAATGGATTAGATGTGATTATAACACTTTGAAATATTGTATTTTGATAAATGGTTCCTATATTGGATACTTTAAGCCATCCATGGACTCTGCCAAGATGATCCATTGTCTACTTATCTATTTATTACTTTTGTGGATGCATTAGAGAGAGCTTTGTCAAAGGTAAAATTGGAAAGAAATATCAAAGCTATTTAGGTCACAATAAATGGTTTGATTGAATCTCATCTCCAATTTGTTTATTATATTTTTCTTATGGGTCATCCCTGAGTCAGTGGGACTATGGAATATAAATAAATATTATCATGCTACAAGAAGGCTACTAGATGGTTAATACTACAAAATCTAGGATTTTTTTCACTAACACAGCCATAGGTTTACAAAGGATTATTATGGGTATTTTAGGGTTTAAAATTGAAAATATTTTTTCAACATACTTAGATGTTCCTTTAGCTCATAGAGGAAATAAAAAGGAGCTTTGGGAATCATGTTTGGATAGAATGAAATCATGTTTGGTAGGTTGGAAATGTGAGTTTTTAACTAGGGCTAGAAGGCTACGACTCATAAAGACTGCATTGCAATCCATCTCTATTTATATGATGTTACTTTAAAGATTGCTAGCATATATAGCCTTAGAAATTGATAAAAAAATTCAAAGAGACCTTTGGAAAGGATGTGAGAAAAAATCTAGGTTCCCTCTTTGTAAGTGGGACAAGGTTTGTAAGGAAAGAACATTGGAGGGGTAGGCTGGCGAAATTATAGGCATATGATTTTAGCCTTAGGAGCAAAACTTGGCTTGAAATTATTCAAATATCAAGGAAAGAGTTGGGTGAAAATGTTACTTCATGAATGTAAAGGTTCTTTTGATGAAATGAAATTATTAAGGAAACAAACGCTACCCAAAGGATCACCATGGAACTTCATATTAGATAGTTTGCAATTAACTAAGAAGCATATTAGATGGTTAGTCAATCAGAGGGATTATGCAAATTTTTGGTTTGATGGTTGATTATAGTTTTATCCTCTTATGGTTGATTCAAAATGGCAACCATTGGCTCAAGCATGTTTAGCTTAAAAACATCCAGAGGTCAAAGATTATATTAATGTGAGCAACAACACTAGATCATGGATTTCTATTAGTAAGTTGGTCAAAAGAGAGGAACTCAAACAAATAGTAGATGAACTTCAAAAGATAATTTAGAAGTTTTATTTACCTCATTTTATACAAAAGGGTAAGTTGGTTTTGAATTTATCAAAGGATGGCGGATACTTGGTCAAGCTGAGATATGAAGATTTAAAGCAATCAAAATTATCCACTCTCAAATATTTCTCTTTGAAGAATGTTTGGTCACTAAAGGCTATCCCTAAGGCCTCAGTATTACTTTGGTTAGCAATGTAAAGTAAGATTCTTACAAAAGAGTCCACAAAGAAGAGGATATTATGGACCTTTCAGATGGACCTTTCAGATGGACCTTGTGTGAAAAGAAATTAGTAACATCAAACTATTTACTTCTTCATTGTCCCTTTGCTCATTCGATTTTTTTCAAAAATATGAGAATATATTAGGTAGCTCCATCAACATTGAAAGAGTTGATGAAATTTTAGAATTAATTATTTCAAAGCTCAAGCATTATACATTTTGTGGAGGATTGGTCTTATCATTAATTGTTGGTATTTAAGCTTAAAACGAAAAAATAGAATTTTTAAAAATAAATCTCTAATTATACCCAAGTTTGGAACCATATTATTGTCTCTCTTGCAAAATGTTTATAGATATGGTGCTCATCCTAAGAAGTTCCAAGTGTGGAAAAAGTGGTGGAAATCGGGTTTATTAAAATTAATCTCAATGGTATCTAGAGGTGGTTTTTTTTTTTTAAATAAAGAAAAAAATCCCTATCCCCCCGCCACCCCCGCTTATGAGAATCATATGGAACTTCACCTAACAACTAAACAAAGAGACTAGGAAACTTGTTATAGGGATTAAAATTGCAATTGGAATGGAATATAATTTTTTTAATATTGAAATGGAAATATGTTTCAATTAAAAGGAATTCACAAATTATCATTAATACTATCAACAAAAATGAATGTCAAAAGCTTTGCATAGGTTGTTTGCCTTTGTGCTGGATGGCCAACTATTGAAAGGAATTCACAAATTATCATTAATACTATCAACAAAAATGAATGTCAAAGACTTTGCATAGGTTGTTTGCCTTTGTGTTGGATGGCCAATTTTTTCCTTACTCTCCTAGGTTCAGCTTTTTGATTGGTTGTGATTTGTATGAGTAATATTTTTTCTTTTTGGTTTTTTTGTGGAAGCCATTTTGCAAGCCTTTGTTTTTTCCTCTTTTAATTGGCTAAGCGGATCCAATGTGGCATCCTTTTGCCACCCAAATAATGAGTTGGATGGTCTCTCTTCTTGGACAAAATGGCGGCGTTCCAAGTGGTTCTCAAACTAGAATTTACAATAGGTTTGTGTCACAAGTTGGTTGGCACTAATATGTTTTTAGATACTTTAGGAGATTGAGGAGTTGAAGGCTATCTTAGATTGAGACCAACAAGAGGTCATAATGTTTGATGTGCATAAGTTGTCTAAGGGGGGTCATAATTTGTTCTACTGCCCTCCCTGATTGGTTCCTCCTTGTTCTTCTATAACCGTGAGTTGTAGCTGGTATCTCCTGGTTGGGTGGTTGTTTTTTTGGGTCTCTTTTGTGTCCTCTTCTCTTGTGGTTGTTTGGTTTAATTTCAATTGATGGTAGGGTCTTGTGTTGATGTAGCAACTTAGTCTTTTTCTATCTCTTTTGGTTGTAGCAGTTTTTTCTTTGTAAAATTGTAAAAGGTTCGAGAATCCTTTCAAAACCCCTTCTTCAACTAATAAAAAAAATGGATAAAAAATAATATTATTGCTAATATCCATAATCTCTTACAAATATGAGCATATTTATAGAGCTGACAATCAAGTGGCAAATAATTCAACCAATCACAATGTTGATCTTTATCTTGGTGAAAGTAACTTTTTTAAAGACAACTAGCCAAGTTTAATTATCTCTCTTAATAAATATATCAAGGAACTAAGTGTGGAAATATCGCACTTTTAAGGATGATTAATATGTATTTGATTGAAAAAGAAAAATAAAAAATACCTTTTTATCCAGACAACAAATGTGATATTTTGGCATTTTAATGAGTGGCTCCAATAGAATCTCCATAAAATCTACTAAAATACTAATAATAATAAATTAAATTGTAAAATAAATTGCAATGTATGGTGATTTATTATTGATCCGTCCTGGGCAAAAGGTAATTATAAACAACAATATCTTTCTTAAGTTATTACCTCATACTCTATAATTCCAGTGTCAATTATCCATACGTGTCTCACTATAATCCTCTATATGGTCTTGTTCTGTAAGACACGTGTCTCGTACATAGGCCTCAGTTGCATATATCCTTTTACGTAAATATCATTATATTTATAGATTTCAACAACTTCACCAAGAACTTGGGCCAATTAAATAAGCTTCTATTTGGAATGTTGCATTTCTTGCAACTGTATTGTATTGAAAATGAAAATTTCTTTTCACATTATTCAAATTCGAAAAGTATTATTTTTGCTATGATGATAAATGAAATGGCCTTAATAATGTATTTGATAATTCCAATATTAGATCATATTGTTTTATTGGGGATCACCAGTTCACGAATAAAAACCACAGAAGCAAGTAGCAAGCAAAGGTAAATTAAATATTCAAAAGGAACAAGAATCTTGCAACAGGCTATAAAAGTCTAGCCATCGTTCAAGCTCAAACGAACAACCACAGCACGTCAATTTACTCCAAACACTCCTAAAGCTATAAATGTTCGGGAAGACATGATCTAAGATCATTGTAGGTGACATCTCACATGTCAAAGCATACTTTGGAGACATGCATTGCAAGTGTGTTGGATGATAAGAGTGTCTCAACAGAAAACACAGGAACAGAGCATTAACATAAATAGTGAATAAAAGGCTGGTAGAAGGATTAATTAATGAATAGGGCTCTACATGTGAATCCTGGCCACAAGACAGGGAAGTTTATGCTCAATTTGAAGTGTTTGTACTAGCCTCAGCAGGTTATACAATGTCTGTCAGTTCCTGCTATAGTTTAAATATTTTTTTATCATTTGGAGTTGACTCACTACTATTCTCTTTATGTGCAGCAATGCAATTGGGAACACAACTCATTTTAATCAAATGGAAATATCTCAAGAACTAAGAAGATAAACCACAAACCTAATTAGTAAATAACTTAAAATAAAGATACTGGTAGTGAATATGCATTGAATGGGAAGTGAATTATGCAAATGTCCAAAGCAAAAAAAACAATGTGAAGATTAGATTGTAGGAAGCATAAACGCGGTCAATATTTTGTGGTTTTGAATTATATGCAAAAAGCAACTCAAAGCCAGGCATGAATTATATGCAAAAAGCTTACTCGAGGGAACCCTAAACGCCTCCTTATTCTCGAGAGTAGTAAAATCCAAGATAATAATGAGATAAACTCCCCACTTTTTACAGGGAGACGACAACAAAAGAGAGATTCTTCATAACAAGCAAGAATTTCTCAATATGAAAGTAATCTACAACATTTCTAAACAAGCATAACCAAACCCTTGCAAGCTCGGTAAATGAACCGAAATTATTGAAGATTGTTCTTTGATAACTTATAAAATTGGTATTCGACATAATTCAATAAAAGCAACATTGCCATCTGAAAACACATGACAGATGGTAACTGTTGAAGAGAAGAATAGCGGCATCACAAATCGTAAAGTCTCACTTCAAATCTCAAAACTGGCCACCCTTCAGATGGAGCCTACACTGCCACAGACTCGTAGTGTGTCTCAATTATGAAACAAGCCCATGCTGCTTAAAAACCTCTAACATAGTTGTGCCAATCTTTGCTGGAGACTCGATAACTGTTACACCTGCCTCTCGTAAAGTCTTGATTTTGTCTTGGGCTGTACCTTTGCCTCCAGATATAATTGCTACAATGTAAACAGAAACGTAGAAAACATTAGAAGACATTCATCAATATGTCTGCAACAATAAAGCATTGTCTTAGATTAGAGGTAAACTACTTGAAGAACATGGGATCTGTAATAGATGAGCACCTATTACATGAAAGTTCATAACCGGAAATGAATTGCTATTATCTAACACAAATACATTCATTGAATAATATTCCGAGTGCAGATTATTTAGAACTCGAAAAGAATAAAACTAATTGTTTGTTGTGCTTCCTATTATTCCAAATAAGTGTTTCGTGTATAGTATATGACAGGTGGACCTCTTCCACTATACAAGAAAAATTTCCTTGAGAATATCAAACGCAATCTGTAGTGTCAAGATAAGTTTGAATATCATAAGCACTTTCCTCTACAGATGAAATTACTGCAACAAAACAACTAAAGAAAGAAATAAAAGGCCTTTATTAAAATGTCTGGAGTGTTCCCTCAAATAAGTTATTTATCTCATAACAATAATCTCGGATGGTCCACCTTAAAAAATATAAATCTCCAGAGCAAATTTATGTTTGAACACACTTTATAAATATGTGATAGAATGATACAAAAGGAAATCAATCTGTTTCCTATCCTACACAAAATCTATCTTGTTTTAAATGAATGTGGTCGGAATGTGTTATGCATTAACCATAGTAGAGAAACTTGGACTCAGCAAAAACTTGGCAACGCCAAATCAGGACTTGGACTCAGCAAAAAAACTTGGAAATACTCAACAAGGCAAAAAAAAATTAAAAGAAAATGCAATTTTTCATTGCAAAAAAGTTTTTTCACGCATATCACAATTAATTAACATTATACAAATCCAAAATCAATACTGTAAGTGATACAACCTTAAACTACAAATGAAAGTGACAAAACACACTTCAAGTAAAGAAATTTTAATGCCTCCATAATTCAGACATTCTTGTATTGTTTATGATATAAAAAGGTACAAATTACAAAATGTGCCAAAATTGCCTCAATAGGCTCACTATCTAGTATCTTCCAATGCCTTTGCCCTTTGCCCTAGCAGAAGCTCTAGACCTCTCAATTTTCTATGCCCGTGCCTCTTCTTGTGCCTTTGTTGCTAACTCCTCTGCTATACTTTCAAAATCATCCATTGAAAAGAAAGGCTCTTAGTGCTGCTGCTCCTCTCTACTCTCTCCTATTCCAGACATCTACAACTGGCATCACTTCAAACTGCTGCCCACAACACATTGTTCTCTGATTGCTCACTCCACTTTCTACAATCAGCCGTATCATCAACTTGATCAACATGACCTTCATGACCAACACAACCAACATGATGGGCAACGCCCGTCACCACCTATGTCGGGGGTCAAGGGGGCAAAAGCCCCCTTGCAAGGTCGAGGGGCAACGCCCTCTATGCATACCCATTAATACCTTCACTGTCTGAATTGAATTTTTCTCCTTGTCTGCATTTTGGTAGTCTGATTTCACCTTATCTCTGCTCTCTCTACAACTGGGAATAGCAAAAATGAGGACACTTTAGAAAAAAAAAAAGCAATTTATGCCATTTTCTTGTGCCTGTGTGCGCCCGGCCAAGTTTTTTTTTTTTTGGGACTCAGCGAGTTTTTTTTTAAATTGAGAGTCCCAAAAACTCGTTGAGTAAAAACAAAAAAACTTGGCAAGCTTACAAAAACTAGCCTGGTCGAGCCCTAGTGACTTGGCAAGGCTGACTCAAGCCCGGACTCGGCGATTTTTTTAAAAACTTGCCAAGTTTTGTAACAGAGGTTTCATCATGTGGTTCATCTGATGTAGGCAAATTTGACGTCTGCGTGGATGCATGTTTGTACAAGTGTACAAACACATGAATGCATGTGCAAAGTGTTGGTGTATATGTAAATAAGAATTGTCGTATGTAAGTAACCCATCACATAGTGTTGTGTGTGTTCATGGCGATAAATATGTTTGTAATAATTTAATATAATTGGGAATTTTAATATTTTAATGTACATGGGCAGTTAGGTGGTAGTTGGGCAGTTGCCAACCGCTTACCAATCCCATAATACCTATAAGTTTGCATCTACATTGATGAAAAGCTGTTCATTGATATATGTCATTGGCCAAACTGTGTTGTTGGCCTAGAAATGCTTATCGGCATAGTTGTTTGTCAAGGACCATATTCTATCGCAGATAATTGTTGTGCAAGACACATGTTGTGTGCGTAATGTATCCATTTATATCTAGTTGTTCTCACTGTGTACTTTTGTTTATATTTATAACTAATGGAATTACGTTGCAATGTGTCGTATTCAATTTCTACATCCGAGTCATTTTAGCTTTCAATCTTAAGTTTCTATTTGAGAGTAAGCCATTTGATGTAATTAGGCAGAATAGTCTAGTTGAAGGTTGATGATGTTCTCATAATACCAAAGTTTTTGATGTTTCAATTTATTATGGTTCAAAAGATTGTTTAGGATTTTAATTTGGATAATCGATGATAAGAAATTTATCACTTAACTTAATCGATGGATAATCGATCATCACTTAACTTGGCCAAACTGTGTTTGTACATTATATAACATTTTAAGGCTTCTTTTTCAATGGGTAGCAACCTACCTTCATGAAAAGGATATGGTAGGATATATTACATTTAAATTCGAAGTGATAGATGACAATCTGTTTTTCAGTTTGCTCAATTTTAAGTGTGTTCCGAAATAAGCTTCCATCGACATTGCCAACCTCCATCTTAAGGTTTGGCAAATTTAACACATGAGGTTTGAATCCCGTCAAAATTGAAGATCAATCAAATAAAATTTAACTATAATCATTAAAAATTGCTGGTTTATGAGAAAACTTCAGACAACATGAAAATTGAGCAATTTCAATAATGTCTATCAGGTAACTTATGTTAAAACTTAAAGTTTTGTGTAATCCGATACATGGCCAAAGCCGACATTGTATGATGTAATATTGACAAGCCTAAGGGCATTCATTGTACAATGTATTGAATTTATTGTAATATTTTATTATGTAAGTCCTATGGGCCGCGGTTAACCTTGTTATGGTTAAACCCACTTTATAACTTGTAATTAACCTTAAGCCCTCTTGTTATGTCGACTTAGCTTTAACTTTATTATGTAATTGGGGTTTTGATATTGGTATAAATACCCCTCATCAGTCCTTATTTTATCATCGGAGCGTTGTGTAATCTTATTTATAGATAATATAGTGATTATTTATGGTGCCTACAGGTACCCGCTATATCTCTTTCTTTTTCATCCTCCTTTACGCTTTTTGTATAAGATTTGAGTGGATGGATTGCTTATGTTCATTTCTAGAAAATATTGTGAATTCTGATATGGTGCTAAAGCAGGTATAAAGCAACTTCGCTTGGTCACGTAGGAATTTTATTTGGAGCGTCCAATTCTTTTTTCAAATTTTTGGACAAATTTTTCTCCAAGGTTTTATAAGCCAGGTGTAGAATAAAAGATATTGGCAGATCTCTTTTCTTTTTCATCTCCATAGGATTGTTGCATGTCTAGGTTCTTTATTGGAGGAATCTCATGCCAAGGGAAAATTTCAAATTGAATATTTCCGGCCACTTCATCTTCTTCGCAGCAGATCGCATTGAACGCACAAGGCATCACAGGTCGTTGTTGAGACTTGTGAACTCTATGGATTTCAAGAAGCATAATCATTTGAACTGCCAAATGACAGCTCTGCAAATTCACAATCGGATATGGCCTACCATCTTGGGAGCATTGCATCGATCTTTGTCACTCGTATCGCCTGGAAAAACAGATCTACAGCGTGATTACCTCCCTGTTTCATCTGAGCTGGCAGGTAAGACAAACAGCAGGTGGTCCTGTAAAACGTTTCATAAAGAAGATGGGGTTGGAGCCCCAATATCCTCCATTTTTTAACAAAGGGCAAAGTATTTTCAGCACTCACTGGCCATTGTCATGGAGGCAGTCAACTCTCAATTGCATCCACAAGCACTGGCGCAGCGGCAAATGAGCGTTGGCAATACTATTTAAGGGCATGGACTAAGGTTCAAATCTACATTCTGGTGTGCACTCAGATCAGCCTTAGGATAAAGAGTTAAAAGGCCTCTCTGCTTCCATCGGCAAGACGTGGAAGGGTGGCTAGCCCATCTTGTGTAGGTTGTCCGC
This sequence comes from Wollemia nobilis, assembly GCA_028583015.1. Taxonomy (NCBI): domain Eukaryota; kingdom Viridiplantae; phylum Streptophyta; class Pinopsida; order Araucariales; family Araucariaceae; genus Wollemia; species Wollemia nobilis. The sequence continues at coordinate 1,927,592 of JAQPPZ010000523.1, read as the reverse complement.
CACCCAAAGGTCGACATGTCAAACCTCCTCTTTGTTCCTTTGCCCTTTTCTAGTTTTGGTGTTGAGTTTGATGAATTTGAAGCAATGTTGCATTGAAACAGATAGGTTACCTATTATAGATACGTTATTCACTACGGATACATCAAATTTTCAAGAATACATATCAAAACAAAAGATTATAGATATGCTATCCGATATGGCTCCATAATATTTACATAATAAATAAATAAAAACAAATCATTATTACGTTATAAAATATAACTTGTAAATAGGACTTTTCATTGTTTTTTCTAATCAAATTTTGTTTTGTCCAAATTATAGTTATAAAAAACAAATCATCGATATGACTCCGAATGTGCCTTAACCATATCCAAATGTATTAGTATATTGGCTACATCCAGATCTGGCAGTCAAATATTCAAATAGATCTATATATGATAACTCTACTTTCATCATCAACGGTGTGTCCCATGTTGTTCAGTTTTGCATGACATGTATAGTCTTATCTATAAAGGATGCTTTTAATGTTATGCATTATATTTATATGGGATTTTAAACAAATAAACGTGATTTTATACGTTTGCAGTCTTCTTAATTCAATTGTGTCTATAAATTTAAAAATGTATTTTCCTTTTTCTTTAATTAACCATTCCCTTGTTGTTTCCACTCTTCCATGGGGTTTGCGAATTCATGCTTTCTAAGACAATTCCATATTGGTAACCTTACCTTTTTCAAAGTTTCATGCGACTTAGCTATAGAATATTGATTTTTTCTTGTCCCAACTCCAAAGTTCAACAGTCTAGCAACTACATTATAAACAATAAGGAAAATTTGAACCTACATGATTTCCAAATCACAATAGATCTAAAAAAATATAATACTATGTCAACATATTTTATAATTCTAATAAAATATATAGTCAATAATCATTACAAAAAATTTATCCAAGTAATAATCTATGCTATAATTATAATTAGTCTATTATATGAATACCATGTAATTCTGCATTATTCATCATTAACTACTCGTAGCAAGATATATTAAGATGTCATAAATGTACCAATCAATTTTATATTATATGAACATCATGCATCCTCAATGTCCAAGGGATACCAAAACACATTGCATGATTGGGTTCATATCCACCCAAAATGAATGTCCAAAGTTGCACACCTTGTATAGAACGCATGGAAATATGTTTCAAAAGCTTCATTCATATAAGCTTGGATAGCACTTTGAGACGGACAGTCTTGAATAGCTACCTCAAATGGCCTCATCCCAGATGGCATCTCCAAATGGCCAGGGACCTTCAAATGGCCTTAGGCTCAGTCCTTTCATTTCTCTCTAAGACTATAAATTTTGTGTTCTCTCCCAAATGGCTGGCTGACTTGACATTTGGCCTCGAAAGACATCTCTATTCGTAGACTACACTTCCTCCGACTGCAATCTTCCAAATCACACTCCTCTAGACTACAATGACTAGGATAACACTCCTCTAAGATACACAAATACACACTAAGCAAATTCAAACGAAGCACACTCAAACTAGGCATTCTCAGAATGGGCACAGTTATGCTGCATTTCTTCAATCTACGCACGCTCAAACTACAAACGTTAAGACTGCACATTCTCAAGCTTAACTCTTTTCAATCTACACACACTAGGACTGCTTGGGTAGTATTCTAAATAATCTTACTCATTTGAATGGCAAATTGCTTTCTCATGCAACGATACACATACACGATTGTCAATTTTTGTTTCTACTTCATCTTCTACATATAAGATTTGAACATAGATCTCAACTTTGTATTCTGGATGTCCCACTTTGGCAAACATCTCATTCAGACGATGCACACTCAGACGAGGCATTCTCAAATGGGCACACTTGTGTTACATCTCTTTAGTCTGCACATGCTCAAACAACACACATTAGGTCTACACATTCTCGAACTTAACTCTTTTCAGTTTACACACATTGGACTGCCTTGATAATGTTCTAAATAATCTTACTCATTTGAATGGCAAAATTCTTTCTCTTGCCAGACATGTACACAACCATTCATTTTTGCTTCTACTTCACTTCTACATATAAGACTTGAACATAGATATTGTTTTTGTATTCTACATGTCCCACTTTGACAAACATCTTCACTTGCTTATTTTGAATTTGGAACCTTTATTTCTTTTGATTTCTTTGCAACTAAGTGCATCTCCTACAAATAATCTAAAAAACGTTGGAGGAAAACTCTTTCTATCTTGTTCATCTTCATCTTTCCCTGCAATTGAGGGTGCAGACACATTGTTGGTTTCACCCTTGTCATCTCGACCATCCTTGGTCTGTAGACCCATACATGCTAGGGTAAAAACTTCAGTCTTCCATCTGCTACTGAATAACCCCCTTTGACAATGTTCCTCTTCTCCTTGAAACATTCTTCTGATTTCAATAATATCGTCTTCCCTCAACTCCAACTAAGTTGTGTCAACGGCTTTCTTATGGACAACTTCCCCGTCTTTTGACTTTGAGTGTTCATAATCGTAAATGATATAATTTCCTCACTCACCATTTTGTTCCTCATAATAAACTTTTGACTGCCTTTTTCCAAGGTTTGCAACACTTGTCTTGTAATCTTCATGTCTAGTTCCAAATAGATGCTCCCAATTGTGTCTCTATTAGCATGTGCACAATTCTCTTTTACATTAATTGCTCTTCCACTATGGCTCACTCCTCAATTCAATCTTTTTTCATCATCGCTTTCTCTTTACCAAATCAAGATACCATCATCTCCATTTTTATTCTACATTCTTATGTTCCCCTTGTAGTTGTTTTGAAACCTATCACCGATAGCACCTCTCTTTGAATTGTTAGAATTGTTTTCCATCTATACCACATACACTTTATGATTGTTTTTCAAATTAAAGAGGTAATCCTTCATCAAGTGTCCATCCTCATCACAAATATTGTAGAACTCCTCCATGCATGTTACACTAGTGTGTCCCTCTACTTTGCAGTCAATGAGCCATATACCTTTGTTTTTGTTTTGGTTTCCTCGTTAAATTTCTATGTTCCATAGCATCTTTGGTACAATGGGAGTTTTGCCCAAAAAATCGATATGCCAGGGGGCAGGGGGAGGACTTGGCAAGCCCTCTTATAGTTAGTTATTTTTGTTTTTTCTTTAAACATGAGAGGGGATGCCTAAGACATCTTGCCCACGTCCCAAGACGACAACCCCCATGCACCCTGACTCAAGGACACCGCCCCCAAACCCCAAGGACATATCCCCCACTCACAAGATGTCGTAAGATGAGGAAATGCCAAGACAGCTCCCTGAGAGGGGAAGATCCATCCTTGTGGACCATTGTTAAATTCATTAAGTACAAGGACTTGTATACGTAAGTACAAGGACTTGTATCCGTAAGTACAAGGTTATGTGTTCAAGCATGCACATCATGTCCTTTCATAGGACTTATGTCTCCTCTCTGTCACTATCATCATCAAAGTCGTTGACTACTGGACCCCAATATCAAATAGCATCTTTGAATTGCTTTTGAAGTTCATAGCCTAATTATAGGCCTCTTGATCAAAAGGACCACCTTCATCTGCTTCTTATACTCGGAAAGAAGTCCCTCAAGGAATCACCTTTTATGAAGTTCATCTGTTGACTCCTCCAATCTATTGAGCAACTCTTTCAACATTTGGTTGTAGTACCAAACAAACTCCATCTAATTTTGCTTTGCATTATAGATATTTGTTACGATGCCATTGTTGTCACACATTAACTCCTCCTCAAAGGCTTCCTAAAATCCTTTCCATGTTTACTTGTCTTCTTGCAATTCCATGTATGTATAATACAACCCCTTCATCCAATATACCTCATCGATTTGCTTCATTTGCTTTCAAATTGTAAGGTCGTATCTACAATATTTGCTTGGTGTTCCTTTTTGTATCGATGGAGAATAAAGCATTTTTGTTTCCCCCAACAATAGCCATTGCTTTGGCCACCTAATTCAACACTTGGCTAATCAAGTATCTTTTGATCTTATTCTCAATTCCATAAAGCTTGTATGATGTCTCTCAAACTAAATTTTCATTCCTTCATGTCCCTATCTTCCCTTGAGATTGTTATCGATACCAAGATCCTCCCATTTTTACCTCTTGTACATGCATAGTTGTTGCTCCCAAGCCAAACTTCTATCTTGCACACCACAAGCACATTGCCATGTAATTGCTCTTATACCAAACTCACATCCCATGCACTACTATATGTATCCCCCGAGCACCTCAATCTCAAGGATAACACCCCCAAACCCCCAAGACGTTTTAAATACATTTTCGACCTCCCAAGACACCGCAAGATAAGGGGATGTCAAGATGACTCCCCAAGATAGGGGGACGCATCCTTGTGGACCATTGTTAAATTCCTTAACTAAAAGGACCCATATCCATAAGTACAAGGTTATGTGTTCAATAATGCATATCATGTCCTCTCATAAGGCTTCAACTGATGTCCCCTCTTCGTCACTATCATCATCAGAGTTGTTGACAACTTGATGCCAACAACGAATAACGTCTTCGGCTTGCTTTCAAATTTCATAGCTTAATCATAGGCCTCTTAATATGACGTTAAAAGGACCACCTTCATCTTCTTCCTATACTTGGGAAGAAGTCCCTCAAGGAACCACCTTTTATGAAGTCCATCCATTGACTCCTTTGATCTATTGAGCAACTCTTTCAACCTTTGGTTGTAGTATCGAACAAACTCTATCTTACTTTGCTTTGTGTTATAAATATTTGTCATTGTTCTTGCAAAACTACTTAAACTCCTCAAGGGCTTCCTGCAACTCTTTCCATGTTTACGTCTTCTTGCAATTCCATGTAGTAGTGCAACACAACCCCCTCATCCAATAAGCCTCATTGATTTGCTCATTTGTATTTCAAATCATAATGTCGAATGTACAATATTTGATTGGTCTTCCTTTTTGTATTAATGGAAAATAAGGCATTTTTGCTTCCCCCAACACTAGCCATTCTTTTGACTAGCTAACTCAACACTCGACTAATCAACTTTCTTTTGGTCTTGTTCTCAATTCTACAAGGCTTGTCTGATGTCTCTCAAACTAATTTTTCATTCCTTTATACGTTTGTATCTTATTTTGAGATTAACATCACTACCAAGATTCTTCCACTTATGCTTCTACATGCATAGTTGTCGCTCCCAGGCCAAAATTTTGTCTTGCACATCACCAGGCACTCTACCTTGCAATTGCTCCTATACCAAAGTCACATCCCATGCACTACTATATGCACCACCTTACAATTGCTCATGCTAGACACCATCCCATGCACCATGGAACACACCACCCTACAATCGTCCACATGACAAATGTTCATTTCATACACCACCCTATAATTGCCCCTGTGACAAATGTTCATTTCGCACACCACTTGACACAAAATCTGTCGCTCTTGGTACCTTTAACAATTATGGCAACAAATTTACACAATTCTCTTTTGAGTTTTATCCTCATGATTTTTTACCTTGTCTAGGAGTATCAACCTTTCTTGTTGAATCAAATTTTCTCTATGTGTACTTTTCTTCTTGTTAAAGAATAACTCTTAAAACTTGTCTTCACATTGCTCTTCATGAAAGTCAAAAAAGAAGTTTGCATAAGTTTCACTTTTTTTGCTCCCATCTTCCTTCCTACTAAGAGGGCAAAGGCATCCATATAACCTCCTCTTCCCTTTAATAAGTACCTTAGAGAAGGTGAAACCTGACTCCCATTGTCTTGATGCATAGTCAAAGGATCCTCTTCTACAATTTCCCCTAAAGAAGCAATGAAACACTTGGCAATGGTATGCTTCGACAACTACTATCAACTTTTGTGTGTGCTCTCTCATCGAGCATGCTCTAATTGCATGCTTTCTTCCTATAATTCGCTTTGACTTTCATGTGCATTTGTCTCTAATATATATTAAATCAAGATGCTTGTCTTGACTCTCATACATTCATGTCATCAACTCCAAGCCAAATTGGTATAAGCAATGGTGCCAAAATGTAGCAAGGGTGTATTCTACTCTGCAATGCCACAATGTGTAATACACTTCCATACTATATAAAGAAAGACAAGGCAATGGAAAGAACAAATCACATATAGACACAAGTACACAACTAGATGAATTAAGGCATGAGTCTTTCGTTTTCTCCAAAACATGAACAATCATGGAGACTAACCCTCATCAAACATGATTGAGCATACAAGCATATTCTTCAAACCATATCAACTAGGTACATATAGCCCTCAAGTTAAGGGTGGTGGAGTGCAAACGCAGTGCCTATCCAACTACTTGCGAATCTAATGGCAAACATTCATTTCATCACATATGAAGGAGCAACCTCTATCATGCTAGGCACCATGAACAATCTTGGCAGCTAGTCCTCACAATTGATTTTAAGTTTTATCCTCGTGATTTTGATCCTCACCTAAGAGTATCAATGCTTTGTCAAATTTTACAATACTTTCCATAAACGAATTAAAGTATACATTCACCACAAATCCTATGAAAATATCAACAACCAAAAAGGAGAGAAGAAAGCAAAAGAAAATAGAAATAGAGATAATTGTATGGGTGCCCTTGAGCACCAAATATCCTTAGATAAGATCACAAAAGATTAGATTCACAACAATGCAATGGATTGGGTGGCTGAGGAGTTTTATAGTAGATACCTAATCCCCAATATTAACAATTACTTATACGTTAACCTAGGCCGACATAAGGCTCAAGGTCAAGTCAAGTTCAACTTACAATTTCCTAAACCCCTAATGAAGGTTTAGTTATCGTCAACCATACAAATGGTTTAACCAATCCCACCATGGGTAAATACATCAAACCATTGGCCAAGAGCTTACATCAAGAATGTATGTAGGCCTACATCAAAAAAAAGGTTGGCCTTGGGCCAACAAGGTTAGATTACCATCTTTCAACACCCCAATGCTCTTGCCCACGAGCAAAGGAGCACCCTCCCAACAACTGTCAATGTTCCTACCCTAGGGCAAAAGAACATGTCCGCATATCCGAATTTCATATTCTATCAGCTAAAGTGGACTCATGTGCCTCAAGTAGCCATAGCTAGTATGCACATGCCAAAGACTATTGATATCATCTGCCTTAACAATCACCACAAAATCTATTCTCCTTAGAGAAAGAGGAATACAAAGGAGGTTTAACATACTTGTGCATCTGATTAGAATCAATACAATGTTGTGTCATGTGCCATGTGCCCCCCAAATCTAAAATCCATGCCTCCATGGATGTGGAGGGCCAATAGGTCGAGTGATCTACAACATATGCATCTGAGAGCTCATCCTCATGCCCACCATCACCTTGTGCAAAGAAAGAAGTATCATAACTACCCTTCTTACGAAAAAGGCAAACAAGTAATACCAACAAGGGCGACAAGTGGTTCATGAAGCTCCTACATAAATTGATTATTTTGATGGTAGAATAGAACACAACCGTAGCCATCACTACAAAGAGCACAAAAAATCGTGCGATTTTTATAGAATAAAATATTCAAAAATAAAGGGCTCAAATCGCTTTCATATGCAAAAGTTATGATCTCTAGAATTCACCCCTCCAAACACTTAAAATGTCACCAAAAACATGCAAATTCAAATTTTCAAAATTAACTATGATGAATCATCTAATGCCATGTCACACAACAATCCAATGAAACTCCGCCACGTCTTCTTCATTTGTTGCTAACTAGGCATAAAGTACAATAAGAGAGGACATGTGTCTAGTTCTTATTAGTCGAAGTATGATTTATATAGCGAAAGTTGTACAATTGATTAACTTCGAGCCACATCGGTTGTTTCATGCCAATCAAATCAGCAATCAAAAGGTAGAGGAGAAGGAAGGGCATTGAGTTTGAACCTGCAACCAATAGCCAAACATAATCCCCAACATTAACAATTACATATTACATTAACCTAGATAGATAGAAGGCTCAAGGTTAAGTTCAATTTGCAAGTTACTAAACCCTTAATGAAGGTTTAGTTAAGGTTAACCATACAAGTTGTTTAACCAATCCTGCTAGAGGTAAATACATTAAACCATTTTTCATAGGCTTACATCAAGAATGCACGTAAGCCTATATCAACCAATGTTGGTCTTGGCCCAATAAGGTCAAATTACCATCTCCCAACACTTTCTAGTTGAATCAGGTTTTCTCTATATGCACTTTTCTCCTTGTCAAAAAAGAAATCTCAAAACTTATCTTCACCTTGTTCTTCATCAATGCCACCAAAGAAATCCGCACCACTTTCACTTTCTCGATTATATCTTCCAAAGGCATCTACATGACCCCTTGGAGGAGATAAAATTGTCTTCCATCATCTTGAGGTATTGTATAATGATATGCCCTTTTACACTTCCCCCTAAGGGGCGAACATGGTAATGGCATGCCTTGACTACTACTCGTTATTTATGTGCGCTCGCATCGATCATGCTCTAGTTGCATGCTTTCTTTCAACAATTTTCTTTGACCTTCATGTGCAATGATCTCTCCACTCTCATCATTGTCCATCTATAGGATTGAGATGCTTGTCTCAACTCTCCTACATCCATATCACCAACTCCAACCAAAATCTGCATAGACAACATTGTTGGAATGTAGAATGGATATATTCTAGTCATGCAAACATGCATACAATGCAACACACAATAATAAACATTCATTTTATACAAGGAAAGATAATGCAATGGAAAGAACTCGCATATACATACAAATACGCAACCAATGGAATAAAGGTAGAAGTCTTTCGCATTCTCCAACACATCTAGTACAATTAGAGATAACACCTATGGTCAAACATGATGAAACATACAAGCATACTCTTCAAAACCATGTCAACTGGTAGATATAGCCCACATGCAGAGTGTGGTAGAGTGCAAAGCCATGCCTGTTCAACTACCTACACATAAAACTTAATATCACCTATGTGCAAGTCATGCCATCGTTACATCATTCATTCAATTATATCAACACAACTTAATAAAACATCATAACATTCTAAAAAACCCAGACTCACAGCTTGTGTTGTAGGTGAGTTGGAGAGGAGAGAGCAATCCTCCAAGGGAGGTCCCAGGTTCGAATCTCCACCCTACCAAAAAGTTGAATTGGGTACCCAAAATCCAATTGATAATGTTGGTGCGGGCAGGGCCGGGTGCGACTCCCCTGTGACTTTGACGATGTAGAACCCCCTGGTCATGGTCTCTCAGACCAAGGCAGCCCCACAAGGGGTTTTTCGCTTTAAAAAAAAAAAATGACTATTGACCAAATACTTCAAACTAATTGGATGTCCGAAAAGCTATGAATGAGTTGCATTGACTGTATTAGATTATGCTGAGACAATATGGAAGTAGGCTGTAATGGACATCATAAATATGTTATTTTATTCTTACAAATTTCAACATAGCATTTCTATGATTATGGAAACCCTTGATATTAAGCAATAAACTAGAATTAAGCCATATTGATGAATCTTTGAGGTTAAGCTTTGATTTGATAATGAGCTACGATGACAAAACCATTATTATGAAACTCAAACTCAACAAAGACTCATTTCATTCCACATGCAAAACTTTGACTTGATAAATAAAAAAACATTCAATTTTCACAAAATAAATATTGTTTCTTATCTTACAAGTTTATGTTCAATAATACCAAATTTATCAAGTAAACTTTAAAAAATTTCAAATGCACATGATAGAAAGAACAAGAAGGATTTAATCCTAGTTTTGTGCTAAGATCCTAAAGATGATTACACATATGTCATAGATGTCAAATCAAAATATCTGAAATGAGTCATGGTATCAAATCGATAGTCAAAATAACCAAGAAGATCCAACACCTCTTGAGGTTGATTTTCATTACCCACACTGCACACTTTTGAAGTTGTTGCCTTGATCAGAAATACCCCCACATGAGATAATCCTATTCACATAGGCTCTTGTATTTAGTAATTCTGTATGCATTTAATAAGTTACGTCCTTTCTACATCTTGCACATCTTTTATGTAAATCCTTTAGGAGCTTCATTCTCTTCCTCCTCCAAGAAGCTTCATTCTCTTCCTCCTCCAAGAAGCTTCAAGGTACATCTTTCTTCTCTTAGAAGCTTTCTTTGTACACTTTATTTACACAACGTAAGTGTATAAGATGTACAGTTCTAGCAATCTCTTTGTGTGCTCATATTATTTGGTATTAGATGCTAGTGATCATATGTATGGATCAAATCATCTCAAGGGTTCACATCTTTTTTCTCTCTATTAGATCTAAAATTTTTATCTTCTCATGATCAAGTCCCTTGACCTAGTTTCTTTGAGGGCTTCACATCCAACCCTCCACTAGATCTACTCCATTCCAACTTCAAATTTGTGATGTTCAAAAGTGGAAGGGTACTACAAGGATCACCCCAGCATCAAATTTGACCCCATCTACTTACAAGTAGTTATATAAGCTTTTCACTACATGTTTTTCCCAAAACTAACTTCATTGTTGGTATAGCATCATTGAATGAAATCCTAATTGTTTAAATAGCATATGCTCCACAACTTTCAGCCACCATTGCAAGGGTCAAGGGGAAGCAACCCCCTTCCAACCTCGGATAAATGAGATAATTTAGACGATGATCTTACTATTGGAGAATTGATAAGTCCATATCCAAAGATTGATTTTCAATGTGAAGGTGAGGATTCCTAGGTTTGATGTGAGCTTTTGATGTTGAGAACCTTCACATCTGCTAAGCAGTCTTAAGGTATAGTTCAAAACTTGACACAAGATATCTGATGCAAATTTTTCAAGTTGTCATGTAATAGATTTCCCTATAATGGTGTTAAAATAATCAAAATATGCTTTAACGCTAGTACATAAGAGGGTAATTTACGCCAGATTAATCAATGGGGCAATTCAAAGATGTTGCGAAGATGAGATTCTACCCTAACCAAGTATTGGACAAGATATCTCAATCAGGCAACTTCCAAGTTAGTACATCCAATAGCACATCAAGTATTCAACAAGCTCCACATCAACCTATAACTTTTGGATCCAAAAGATGTACTCATGAGAAAAAATTCTTTCCAATTTAATTCCCACTATTAGAAAAGAAGTAGCTGTGTTTGAAGTAAATTCCTAGGAATGAATACAAAATTGAGCTATATTTATTTAAACTAAACTAGGATCTTAGTTTCCAAAGAAGGGTTCTAGTTCTAGCAATACAACCAAGCCTTCCACAACAAAAAACACTCTAATTCAAATAGACATGTTAAGGCTTCAGGCTAGCCAACTTTATTTACTTGTAAAGGGAAAAAAAATTGCAATTGCCATAAGAAGTAAGGTCATTCTATTCAAGAATACAAAAGCATTCAGGCAAAGGAAGAGTTTAAGACACCTCCTACAGAGCAATAACATGAGCCACAAGTTGAGATTGAAATTAAAACAATTGCCATAGATCCACAAATTACCCTCTTGATCAAGAACTATTCATCAAGCTCAAAGAAAGCCCTATTCACTCACATTTGTCAAGTAAATAGTCAATTTCTGTCATTATTGATAAAGGCAAATCAAAGAACTTAGTATCTTAAACATCAGTTTCAGATACATAGCTTCCTCCTCCAACCCACCATCCTCTGAACACTTGGATTTAGGATAATGATGTTGAGAATTCTACACTGGTATCAAGGATTTGTGCAGTCAACTTTACCATTGGACCTTTCAAGAATACAATTGGATTTGATGTCACTCCACTTGATTGTTCTGAACTACTCCTTGGGTAAGGTTACCAATATAATCAGCATGCCATTCATAATCAGCAGCACAACACTTGTTTGAAAGGATGGTAAAGTATTAAAACTCACAACTCCTTTGGCCAACTCTCCTTTACTCTAGAAAATAAGCAATAGTGCATGTGAGTTTCAAGTAGCAGTTAACAATGTGTGTTGTATAGCAGAAAAAGATAACAAAGGCAAGCACCCTCATGTTTTTGGCCATCCTTGATGCATATTCTGATGTTTTTAAATAACTACATGTCAAGACTTCTCCTTAGAATCATACAACACTGCATTGATTCGATTTGAGGTTCATCCATTTCAAATTTTCCAACATATTGCACCACACCTGTTGAGAATGCAGAAATAGAGCAGTAACAAAAACTTTTCCAAAGATGATAATATCAGTCCTCGGAACTCTTGTGATTCTCCAATCTTGATTATGCCCAAGAAAGAATGTTTTAAATGAAGATTGTGCACAAATAATTAAGCATCGAATAAATAACTGTAAAAAATCACACTAGTTAAGATCAAATATCTCATCAACCAGCTCAAATTTCAAGAAAATAGGTTTCAAAACTATCACTAGATCTATCATCAAATTCATATGGATCCATAAAATTTCAAGTTTCAAAACTAGGGTGTTTAGGAATGGCTAGTCATGCCTTTGGTCTTACTAATGCTTCCACAATATTCCAAAAGCCAATCAATGATGTATTTATTCCACCTCTCGGGAAATTTATAGCCTATTTGGATGACTTGTTGATATCTAGTAGCCATTGAAGAGCTTGATAAAAGTTGTCGATACTTCCATGTTTACTTGTTTGAAAGACACAAATTTTATATGATGCGTCTTTTCTTATTTCTTATCAATGTTTAGCAAGTACTCTTTGGGGAAATAACAAAGGATAAAAAAGGGAACAACTAAAATATACCATCAAATCGTAGAAAAAGGGCATGACAAAGGGGACAGTTGTCATCATACAAACATATTAGAAGCAACTTTGGCTAGATAGTATATAACGTACTCTAATCTGGTGAAAATATCATAAAATCCTAGGAGCAAATTATTGAATCTAGCCTGAGTGGACAATTAATTAAATCATATAACACAATTAGGTACTACTCCCTTCACTTCCTTTCTTATTCCAGTCATTTGAAATTGCCATAGCATATCAAACTCACATGCTTTGTATCCACTCATGGTTCCCATCATGGACTTTATAGATTGCTTTTCCATGATCGATGCTCCCTGTGTTGTTGAAAGTTCTGGCAGAATCTTTTTTCTATTTGAGCGGTGTATATTTTATCAAAATACTAGGTAAGTGGCAGATTTCATTTCTCATCCAAGTTATAATGGTTTGCAAAATGTCCCCTAAACAGTCTACAAAATACCCACTGACAATTTGAATAGGAAAATGCTCCAAGCTAAAAAAAATTCAAAGAACAAAGGAATCAGAAGCTTTTGGTTCACATGTCACCCAGTTCTTGAGTTTGCAACGTAACAATAATGAGAAACAAACGGTAGTCCTTGATTTGATCAAGTTTTGGGCAGACACTTATTTTAGCGTTTCTTCAGCTTTCTCAAGCCTAGATATCCCTGGTAGGAACGTCTAAACATCTTATCATGGATGGGGAAGGGGAGAGGGGCGCAATGGGGACATCCCAACACCATCCACTTTGAAAGGAGATGGCTCAAGAATGTCCCCACTTCCCCAAAGCCCCTATCACTGCAGATCATGTCCCCAAGGGTATCTAGGGTTGGGGTCATGTCCCCATATAATATAGTTACCTATCAAAGATGCCAAAAAATTGCAACCATTTCTCTGCAGAGCAATTTATGCCTATTGCAAGAAAAACAATGCTCCCAACCAACAATTACCTACTGAACCAAAATACAATTATGGAAAGATACTTGTCAATTTCTACAAATAGCAAGAAGATGATCACAAGCTCAAACATGCATGTACCTCCAGCATGACCCATCCGACGACCAGGAGGTGCTGTAAGTCCAGCAATAAATGAAACAATGGGCTTTTGTGTTCCACTTTCCTGATCAAACATCATCAAAAACAATATTGGACATCAGGAAAAAAACAAAGGAAAGGAAACATGATAGATCATGATTCAAAATAAGCATGCACTAAATTAATATAAAATTATGTGATGAAAAGCAGCTCTTCAAAAGTTAGATTAAACCTAGAGAAAAATTTAACTATTTGCACAAATACATTAATCACTTTAGAACTTACAAATAACGCTAAACAAATAGAACTTCCTGAAATTCACACAGAGAGGCTATGGAATATACATTATTATCTAAATTGCGGTCACCAACAGAACAACCAGAGTCTAAAAGATAAATTTTAGGAAAGTTTATACGAAATAAGACTTTGATAAATATTTTGAAATTTCTAACACTTATAATTTTTTTAATATTAATAAATGATCAAACGGCATTAGCTCAACCGGTTAGATTCCTCAACTTTGAAGGAGGATATCAAGGTTCGAATCTTACCAAGTGATACATGCATAATTATCAAGCTTGCTGTAATACTGCCATGTGGTCATGATGTAATACGGGCGGGGCCCATATATATATCCCATATAATCGATATATATATATATATGATTGTTTTTAAAAAGACATGATGTTTTTTCATTTTTCCAAAATTATAATTCTTTCAGGCCTCACAATTCCAGAACTAATATTTGATTAAATTGCCATCACCAGAACTGAATTCGCAATAGATTCTACCATAGAAAAACTGTAATTGAGTCAAAAAAATAACAAATAGAACTCTTTCTTTATACCCTCTACAAAGTATTCACCATAAATTGAATTTGAGAACGTAACTTGTACAAATAACTTCAATTATATCTCCCAACTATACTTCTGTGTGCATACAGAAGGCAATTGTGTTTTCCATACAAACCACATCAAAAACATCCTATAGTGAAGCCCTAGTGGTAGTTACCTAGACAAGATAGAGCTAATATCACCTGCATGTTTTACCCTAGGCCTGAAATCAAATGTACATACCACTAGTGACACTTGTAAAATTAGTTGTAAACAGAGTAACAACATTCAAAAATCCCAATTTGCTTCAAGGGGTCAAAAATATCAGAATTCCCCAAGAACATTGAAGATTTAAAATAAAAGTATGGAGAAATACTATATCTATCTATCTATATAGTATTTCTCCATACTATCTATATATAATATTTCTCCCCACACACACAGTGTATATATATATGGAGTTGTACCTGAAATAACATGACAATATGTGAAGTAGTATGCAAGTAAATACACCCATGGGGTTAAATTCCAAATGATGAGAATGTTTGGCTCACAAAGAGCCCAACAGAGCTCAATTCCCAGGGGTGCGGTTATAATACAGTTTATTATAATATGAGTATATGTTTTGGAAAAATAGCACAGTCGAACCTAATTAAACTCCACAAATTCTTGCAATATAACTCTACAAATTATTTCTTATGTGGGAAGCCCCTAGGCATTCCTTCATCAGCTTCCTGTAAAACATTGGGAATTTGTGTCATAAACGTACTGTCAGCAGAACACAATCTTCAACATGTTTGAATAAGTAGTTCCAATCAACTAAAAGGTAGACTCTGCTATGCCAATTTCCTTAATTTTTCTGCTATATAGCCTAAAAATGCTCAACCTATTCATAAAATTAAAAACTCAAATATGTTGTAAATGAAACTGTCCTAATATTCAGTAACATACACCACAAAGAATTTGGTACCTGGAAGCTTATTGTCAAGTTGATGTCATTTAGCAGACTCAGTATGGGATAATAATTGAAACCTATGTGTGCTTGATTAGGCTTTCAAATCTAGAAGTCGTATTCATAGAAAAGTGTTACCTAGTAGACAAGTTTCCAGTCAAAATTGGTGTGTTGACAATATAAATCAATACCTCTAGCTTAGAATAAAATTTGAATTTGTCCACAAGAAATTTATATCAAAAATTTCTGCAAGATATAGGTCCTGGCTGATGCTTCGCACTCTCTGGTGGCATAATTGTGGTATATGCTTTCAAAACATTATGGCTAGCAAAATATACTGGATGATCAATATTGTCTTCCCTAGGTTGGACAGGTATGGCTTCAAATATGTTATGACACATGCATATGCATATTACAGTAGGAAGCTATGCAAAAATATTATATCAGTGCTTAACAATACACTGCTTGAGATAATCAGAAGATCATGACAAGCCCCTAGCCACTAGAAAGGCATTATTCTTCTATGATAAATTCTCCAAAGGATAAGGAATATGAGAGCAGCCATGAAAGAATTTGCAGTACTCTCCTATTTAACACACAGATGCCGGAACCCATGAGCAATCTGTAGATTAAGCAATTTTAACAATATGCAGATCATGTTCTTCTCCTTGCTCATATACCTGAGGAGTTGCAAAGACAACTGGATGCTCTTGTTGCCTTTTGAGATCTACAACAGCTAGCAGTCAACCTTAGCAAAACTAAGATGATGATATTCAACACCTGCAAATGTGATCTTTCCAAGTTTCAGTTCTACAAGGGATAGCCAATTGAGATCACCACAAGTTACACATATTTTGGAATTCAGGTTACAGGCCCTTCACTTAATTTTAAGCCAGCTTCACAGTTGCAACTTTGCAATGTTTATGCTTGTCTCTCTGTTTTGAAATGCCAATCTTTTCTGCTTCACTTCCAGGCATACCTATGAAGATGTGCCTCTTTGGTTGCATTATTAAACCTGCAATCCTTTACAGATCTAGGGTTTGGGGGGCAAGCTTAGGGTTTGCTCATTGGGCACATATTGAGAGGGTCCAGACCATTTGACTTTTGCCGACATTTCAATGCAAAAGATTAGTTCCATAGTGTATTGTCCAAGCTAAGTTTGTAATACATCTCCTTCATCTTGAGAGTATCAACTCCCTTCAGATGATCTCTAAATGCCCCTCCTCGTCTTCTACCAATAAGGTGATTAACCAAGTTGTAAGAGGCAATGTGGCATGGAAGCGGATACAGTGTCGAATATGGATGTAGCAAATTTTCAAGACCTCCTGATATGGAATTGGCTGGATACAGTATTTATTATATATATAATTGATTACATTGAGATTGAAATGGCCCCATCCTTATTACATCATGATCACATTGTGGTATTACAATAACATTTGGGAAATTACACATATACCTGGTGGTACAATTTGAAACTTGGTCTCCGCCTTGAAAGTAAGATGTATTTAATCAATTGAACTCATACCATTTGATTCAAACTGTTTAAGGTAAATTTTTTGGCATAGCTCATAGAGAACATGAGGGTGGGCTTGGATTCATTATATAGTATGAGTGACCAAGGTCCCCACATAGCCATAAGTTCGACCCCCACCTATAGGTGCCTTCATCGTTTTACAATATGCTCACTCGTGACATAGGAACCTATGCATATAGTGTGAAGTTCCTAGCTCTCGACTAAGGTCCATGCATAGCCATAAGTCTGATCCCTATCTGCGTGTCCTCATGGCTCTACAAGGCACCCGCAACTTGGGCCATAATATATACATATATATTATGTATTATAAGACATCAACTAAATGAAACAAATTAGATTTTCATGAAGTTTAAACTCAAAAACTAAAGGATTCATGTCAAGAAAATCTAGGTAACATGGCAAGCAAGTCATTTATGAAAATTGGATGTAAGGATGTTGTAGTTGGAAGTAAGGATGCCCTAGTTGGAAGTATGGATGCCCAAGTTAACAATAAGAGGAGTAGCAAATCTATGGCAAACACTATCTAGGTAGCAGATACTACACCAGAAGTGATTATCAAGGATTAGATGATTGAGCATGATATAATGGTTCTTAAAACCAAAGGGTTAATATTTAAGTTCCATAAATACTGGCCAGGTTTTTCTAAGATTCAAAATAATATCAAGTGGAAGTGGGGATTGAATTCAAATTACTACATGACTTTTCTTCTAGAAGGATCTTTCCTTGTTATCTTATCCAATTCAAAAATAAGGGATAAAATAATGGATGAAAGACCTTAGCTTAGGGATATAGATGCATTATATTTAAGACAATGGAGTGAGAACTTTTCTCTGGAAACAAATACTATTAAAAGGATTTCGATGTGGATTAGGCTTTTTGGACTTCCTTATCAACCCATCAATAAGTGATGAAATATGTCTGAGAGACTTTTGGACGTGAAGCACTTTACTCTGACCTATGAAAAATGATGTTCAACGAGGTCATGACGCGAACAATGTCGTGGGGTGAACAATGTCGCACGGGGTGTACAGTGTCACAGGGTGAACAGTGTCGCGGGCAAAACAAGGAACAAGGGGTTTTTCAAGCATGACAGCGAGCCCTAGCGTTGTCGTTTCTTGAGCGGCCCTAGGGCTTCTAGCATAGTTATGGGGATTCTTGATGAAGGAAGAATGGATGAGACACGAGCTTCTCCCCTTAAATCTGTCCACGCCTTCACACTACAGTTTCATATCAACATTTGTCTAAACAAATTAATTCTCTTCAGAAACAGCTAGACACACAAGCTAGCATTATACTCTTCTTACAATACCAGGTGAAAGACTGTAGCTACATTATCACGGACCTCCAAAATAAACTTCAAGATTAGCAAGCCATTATTACTCAATTGCAGACTGCACATACTAAACAACCTCCTCAGAATTCTGCGAATTTACACTTTGAAATTTTAAAAATTCGAGATGAACAAGCTATTCTTCTTGCTAAACAGGAACGTCTCAAGGAAGCGTCAATTGCACAAAGCCAAAAACTAGCCTTCCAACAATCTTGGGTTCAAGTTGTAGCTGGAAAGAAGAACCCCCCTCCCCCCCATAGTTTAGTTGGTCGTCTAGGTTAAACTTGAAGAAAGGATCCGTAAAGTGAAAGCGCTCAATCTCAAGGTTTCGTGGGGTGCCCAAACCTACTGATCCACTTCAATATGGAAATGCCTTCATTCACAACACCCTTGAGTCAATAGACGTTACTCTCGAGAGAGCATGGTTTTCTCCAAAATCCACATTGGTTATACGCTTCAAAAATGCGGAAGAGCGTATGAAGGCATTGAGGGCCAAACGGAAATTATTTACTCTTCAGGACAAGATATACCTTGATGAGGACCTTACACGACTCCAGGTTGAAGAATTGAAGAAAGCAAGGGAACAAGTAGCTGTGGCCAGGAAAGCCAACAAATGGGCAGTTACTCGTAATTTGCGTGTAGTGATTAGGGACTCTCCCCCACCTGGGTGGTCCAAACCCTTGCCTAGCAAGGGGGGTGGCAGATAAGCTAGTTGTAGCTTGCTGGAATTGCAATGGTACGATGTGATTTACCCCAGGGTCCCTTTCTGATGTGTATGGCAGACATGACATCATTCTTGTGAAACGCACGAGAGTCCTGAGCGGGCCTTACCAATTATCTCAAGTTACTTCTGGTGGTCCAGTTGTTGGCAAATCACTCGACACTCTGGGGGGTTCGAGGTTTAGGAGGTGTTGTTGCTCTTATCAGGGATAGGCTCCAAGGTTCAATATCCCTAGTTTCGACTGACCCCCACTACAAGTTTTTATGGATTAAAATCCACTGTTACCCACCTCTTTGGTATGTATCATAGTTGATAAAATCGGTATCGGGAGTCAATCGGCTGGGCAATAAGACGGGAGTTTTTCAAAAATCGACAAAAAATCGGCAAAAAAAAAAACCGAAGAAAACGAATTTTCTTTTTGATTTTTTTTTCATGCATATTACAATGAATTAACATTATGCAAATCAGATATTGCAATAAAAACAACAATTCAAGTCAAGACATCATACAAGGCTCAAGCTTTAAGTACACATGAAAGTGACAAAACACATCCTGTATTGCTTATAATATGAAAAGGTACAAATTTACAAGTAACAATTCATTTTTTATATGCCTGCACATGGAAACAAGTAAGAACAAAGTTACAATCACTTGAAAAAAAGGAAAAAAACCTAAACCCTAAACCAAAAGGCTAGGGTTTAGGGTTTAAAATTGAAACATTGACAGCTGAGAAATGGGCTTGCATACATAGTTATCAGGCAGCAATATTTACTTAAAAAAGAGGAGGAAAAAAACCCTAAACCCTAAACCCTAGGGCCTAGACCGAAGAAAATGCAAATTTTCATTGAAAAAAAAGCTTTTTTCATGCATATCAGAATTTTTCAGGAAAAAATCAGCAATATCAGGAGAAAATCGGCTAGCCTGTGAATCAGGAAAATATCGGCAAAATCGGGATTTTTTGCAGATTTTCTCAACTATGGTATGTATACATTGCCACCTATTACTTTCCCCCCACCACGTCCAACTTTGCGATTCACAAGAACGGAGACCTTTTCCAAGATCTCTATGAGGACATTACTAGATACTCAGCTTCAGGGGAGATACTCTTGTTGGGAGATTTCAATGCTTAGACCAGACCTATGTAGGTTTTTCTTCATGACCTCGCAACCGATGAGTTGCAGACTCAGGAATTGGATCCTAAGGACCTTGGTTTTGCTCGAACCTCCAACGACACACAGGTTACTGCTTACGGTAAGCATCTTATTGAGTTGGGTGAATCCAACAAGCTAGTGCTTCTCAATGGTATATCTTGTTTTCCAAATTCCGATGGGTTTACTTGCTTTCCTCATACTGGTGGAGCCAGTGTCGTCGACTATGCTATTTCCTCTACCACCCTCATTCCATTCATTTCCCGGATTAGCATCTCTAATCACCCTCCCACCCTTACCGATCATTCAGTTTTTTCTCTTACGTTAACCATTGTTTCCCTTCCTATTACTCATCCCCCTCCTCCCTCCCCTTCAGCCCCTCAGGTCATAATTGAATTTGACTATTATTATTCCTTTACCTACATGGACCGATTGCGTCGGGTTCTCCCCAAGGTATCTTCTCTTCCTGATGTTTCTAATCGTTCTACTTTCTTGGTCCAAACTATTTGGAATCCTGCTTTGGACTCATACCCCCACTCTATTCGTCCTCGCCCCCGTCCCCCTTCCCCTAGTCATTACCCCATGAACATCTAGTATGACGAGGAATGTAAGTTTGCCCACCGAAGGTTGAAATATGCCATTCGGAATCCTTCCCAGCTCTGTCATTTCCCACAAAGACTATAGGATGCTTCTTCAAAAGAAGCATCTATTCCTCTCTCAACATCGACTTGATCTTATCCACTCCCTTCAACAGTCTCCTAAATCCTTCTGGCGCCTTATCCTCCCCCGTGATCGGATTACTCATGGGATCAATCTTTCCTCTTGGACCATTCATGCCTCTTCCCTCTATACCATCCCTAATCAGCGCCTCCTATTATTGTTCCCTCCCCCCCCTCTTCGTGCTACCTCTTTTCTACTGGTCTTGTTAGGAAACCTATCAGGAAACTATGTATGAGCAAATCAGCAAAATTGGATGGGTTACAGACAAAATTTCTAAAGCATGGTATTGACCCTCTTGTTGGGCCCCTCACTAATCTCTTTAAACTCTATATGTTTTGGGTTTCCTGATTCTTGGACTCAGCATATCATTCACCCCATTCATAAGGCAGGTGATCCCCATGAACCGAATAATTACAGGACTATCATGATTGGGTATATCTTTGCCAAGCTTTATACCACAACATTGGATGTGCTTCTCTCCGAAGGTTGGAGGAGGAGGGTTTCAGGGCTCTTGGCCAAGCTGGTTTTCGACAAGATCAACAAGCCACAGATCACATTCTAGTCCTCAGAGCTATTATTGAGGAGACGTGTTCCAGGTCCTTGAAGGTTTATTGTTGCTTTGTTGACTTCAGGAAAGCCTTCAACACGGTGCCTCGGCATTTACTTCTTGAGAGACTTCGGTCAGTTGGCATCTTTGGGCACCTTTTGACAGCGGTTACACGGTTATATTAGACAATGAAAGGTCAGTTTCACTCCCCTCAAGGGTTTTCAGACAGTATTCTTAGCACCATAGGAGTGAAACAGAGGTGCCCCCTTTTCCCCGACACTTTTTGGGATCTTCATCGACGACCTTGAGACTTTTATTAAGGAGAACGCTCACACATAGGATGGTTGCCTTCTTCACTATGTGCTGATTTCTATTCTCCTCTTTGTTGATGGCGTTGTTCTTTTGGCCTCTTCTCCTAAGGGGCTTCAACGCCATCTAGACAAGCTTGTCGCTTTTTGTGACTCGAGACAATTGACGATGAATCTTTCTAAGACCAAGGTTATGGAATTCAATACTACCAAAGAGGCTCTATCTCATCTCCACTTCTCTTTCCAAGGTCGAGAGGTCGAGATCACCACCCCCTATGTGTAATTGGGGGTTCTTTTCATCGGTCCCAATTTTGGTATGAAACCTGACGCCCAAGCCCAAGTGTGTAAGGGATATGCAGCTCTATCTTTGCTAGAGAGGAATTGCTTCAAAGCACATTTTCAGGATATACCTATGAAGATGAGGATTTTTTATGCCTTGGTCAAGCCAACTATTACTTATGGGTCAGTGGTTTGGGGTCCTAATCTTGGCCCGACTGAGTGGTCACGGATTGAACGAGTCTAGACACTCTTTCTTTGACGATTCGTTCGTTGCAAGGGCACAGTCCCCCACTCTATTATTCTGGCAAAGTTTGGGGCTTTTCCTCTCCACCTTGAGATTATCTTCCTGATTATCGGTTATCTTCACGGGATCCGTACTTTAGGAGATAACCTTGAGGGTTGCAAGCGGTACCCTTACCTCGCCCTTCTCTCCTCGATGGAACTCTCTCCGAGTTCTCGGGGAGGTCGGAGGAGATGGTATTTTCAAGTTTTTGCCCTCTTGGCCAACATTCAAATACAAATAGACAGGCTCCCTCTTATTCTTTGGGTGTTCTCCCCCCCCCCCCTCTTGGGTTAGTAAGGAGAGGATGCTCCATGAGATCCGGAAGGATGTTAGTCTCCTGTACACTAGATGCACTTGGATCTCTCCTGTTGCCCCTCTTTCCCCCAAGTTGTTTTCTACCATGAGCACTTCTTACAGATACAGGAGGGCAAAATAGTTCCTCCACAATACCTTCAGGAGCACACAATGCATAGTCTTCTAATCACTGTTGAGCAACTCAGGGTGTGTTCTCACCAACTCCGGATTGAGTCAAATCACCATCTTATGACGAAGGAGTGGATTTGCTTGTCTTGCCCCTTGGTGAAGTTGAAACCCTTCATCACTTTATTTTTTGTTGTCCCATTTATTATGAGATTCATAGTAGATTCCATTGCCTTTTCAAGGACAACTCACGATCTGTTTCTACCTTCTTCAAATACCCGGACCAGCAGTGTCTCGCACTCTTTCTTAGGGAGATAACTCAGCTTCAACGACATTAAAATTCTCCTCCATATGGATCTCACAGTCCTCAACATCAGCTCATTACAACATACTTCACCAGCTCCAACCAACCAGGTGACTTCGGACGGAAACGCCCCACATCATCCAGTTCGGACAAAAGCAGGGTTACTAGACAACTCACCCAGAGTTTGTCGAGGTTCCGAACTAACGTTGGTCAAAGACATATAATGGACTTCTTCAGCTCCAATACTTTGGCCTCGACTGTTAGGAGAGAATAGTTTCTAGGGGGTTCTTGGAGCTTGCTTACCCCTCTTGGGCTGCTCCCTCCCCCCTCCTCGTCTCTCTCCGTTGTTCTTGGTGTGCACTCCTCTCTTCTGGACTGCAACCCTCCCCCCTCTGCTCTCCCTTTTATTTTCCCTTTCTCTTTGGCCCGATTGTTGGGTTTCGTCTTGTATTTTTCTTAGTTCTTTTCTTTGTTGGGCTATTTAGCCTACTAGCTGGCAGTCATTATTGACCTTCTTATAGTCCCTTGGGTCTTGTTTTGGCCCACCGCAGACATTAATAATATTTCATTTCATTTCTAGGTGAGCTCATCCAAGAGGGACCAACTACTAAGGAGAGAAGGCATGCTATATACACTCAAATATGTATTACCATGGATATTTCAAAACCTTTACCATAGTCCATTAGGATTAAATCTGAATCAAGAGAATGGGATCAACAAGTGGATTATGAAAATATTGCATTCGAATGTTGCAAATGTCATGAAACCGGACACATGGCAAGAGATTGCAAAGTGAAAATGATGGAGAAAGAGATGGAAAATTTTGGGCATGAGGCAAACTTCAATATGAAACAAGGAGATCATATCATAGGAGAAGCTGGGTCAAATCAAGGATTTTCCACTCCTAAGAAAGTGGCAAGAAAAACCCCTTTGCATCATCAAATGGAAAAGGTCATCATAGTTCACTCAAATCAACCATTAGAAGAAAAAAATGATACAAGGGATGAGAAACTACAATGCGCAAGTTCAAAAACAAAAGCAAGAAAGATGGGGAGGCAAATTTTAAAGCAAGAAAGATGGGGAGGCAAATTTTAAAGCAAATGAGACGGAGGTCAAGGTTAATCCAGGTAAATTATCTTTGTTTTCCTCAAGTAGCATAAAATCTTCTCCTTGCAATAAAAATGAAAGTAGTACAGAGTGTATTTGTTGCACTTTAGGGTTTCAAGAGCAGCAAAATAAAGAAAAGCATATGGAGGATATCCAAGGAAATTTATGGTTTCCAAGGTAGCATAAAAAATTAATGACTATGTAGGATCATCCATTCACTGTAGGGTTTTCAAGGGAACATAAAGAAGAAAGTGTTTATGAGGTTGTTCCTTGCATTTCAGATTCTTTAGGCCAACAACAATCTTTAGTCGATGTCTTGTTAAGAACAATAAGGAAAAATAGAAGAGATTGATGAAGATGAGTTGGTGGGAATGGAAAAAATAGAGGAAGGCCATCAAAGCATGAACAATGAGAAAAAGAAACTCAAACGGAGGGAAGCCAAATAAAAATATCACAGGTGTTAACAAGAAGTGGGGCTAAGCCCACTAATCAAAATAAAAAGTGATGATGATGAAAATGATATCTAGGATGTTAGGGGTATGAATAAGACCCCTAAAAAAAGAGTTATTAAGGAATTAATAGGTTGTTATAGTCTTGAGTTTATTTTAATATACGAAACAAAATTAAGTAGTAATATATACAAGGATGCCTTTAAAAAGATTTGGAAGATGGGTGATTGTCTAGCAGTTTCTTCTACAGGAGCTTCAACCAGTATTGCAACAATATGGGACAAACGCAAATGGGATGGGCAATTGTTAGAAACAAAAAGTATTGGGTTGTTGGATTAATTTGCAGGAAAGAGCAAAACACCAAAATTGCGGTTATAAATGTATATGCTCCAACTATAGTTACTCCTCGTGAAAGATGTTCAAAGGACCTTAACATATTTTTTTTTAACACAATGATGATTCATTGTGATCTATGGATTCTTGGGGGTAATTTCAACATTGTTTTATATCCTTTGGAAAAGAAGGGTGGTATTCCAAGATGGTCTAAATCAATGCAAGATTTTGCTTCATTTGTCAATTCAAATGGCCTTTGGGATGTTAGTCCTTCACGTTTTTAATATACATGGGATAATAGACGCATTGGGCAAACTCATGTTGCAGAAAGAAATGGTTGCAAACAGAGTTTACAATCTCTTCAAATATTTTATTGTGAGCAAGATCAAATTACAAACCCATTCTTTTGCCCTATGATTTACTCAATAGTGGTCATCCAAAGACATTTCACTACCAGTGTATGTGGCTCCAAGACCCCAATTTCTTCCAGATGGTTATGTTATGGTGGGATGAAGCAAATGAAGATTTGCAATGCCAAATATTTTAAAAGAAAGAAATTGAATCCAAGCTCAAAAAATTACTAGAGATAGTAGAAACTAATGGAATGGATTGGGATTCTTATGTAAAGAAAAACAATTACTTTTTTATTATCATAATATATTGAAAAAGGAGGATTCATATTGATTCCAAAAATCTAGGGGAAAATGGGTCAATGAAGGAGATAGAAATACACGATGTTTTCATGCTACAACAAAAACATTTTTTTCTTTGTCACATAAAAAATATTTTTACTCCAAATGGAAGAAATATTGAAGAAGAAGAAGATATAAGGAAGGAAGCAACTAATTATTTCAAAAATATTTTGTCAAAGACTGAGCAAGACAAGGAGGCACAAGATAAGCTTTTATAAAATATTCCATCAATTATCACACAAGGTCAATCTTGATGAAGAAGATATCCATGGAGGAGCTATATGAAGCAATTTTCTCTTTCCATCCTAACAAGGCACTTGGCCCCGATGGATTTCCTGCAATTTTCTTTCAAAAAATTTGGGATTTACTAAAGAGTGATATGTTAGTTGCGACAAAAGAGGCCCAAAAAAGGAAGGCTATAATAAATGAGATCAATGCCACTTTTATTACATTGGTTCCCGAGAAAGCAAGATAAAATATTTAGATAATTTTTGTCCAACAAGCCTTTGTAATATGATTTATAAGATCATTTCAAAAATTATAGCAAACAGGTTGAAAGGCATTCTAGATTGTGTTATCTTAGAGGAACAAGGTGGTTTTGTTCATGGTAAACAAATTCTTGATGGTATAATCATTGCACAGGAGGCCATATGTTCTCTTCATTCCATGAAAAAACCAAGTATGCTTATGAAATTAGATATGAACAAAGCATATGATAGGGTTTCCTGGAGTTTTCTACATGATATTCTCAAAAAATTTGGTTTTGATTACAATTGGTGTGAATGGATTGTCGTTACAACACTGCAAAATATTATATTTTGATCAATGGTTCTCTTGCTAGTTACTTCAAGTCATCTTGTGGACTCCACCAAGGTGATCCACTATCTCCTTATCTATTCATTATTCTTACGGAGGCATTAGGGAGAGCTTTCTCAAAGGCAAAAATTGAAGAAAAAATCAAAGGTATTCAAGTTGCAAAAAATGGTCCCTTCGAATCTCATCTCCAATTTGTTGATGATACTTTTCTTTTGGGCCACACCTCAGTTAGTGAGGCCATTGAGTTTAAATCAATATTATCATGTCATGAGAATGCTATTGAACAGTTGGTTAATACTATAGAACCCACGATTTTTTTCATTAACACTTCCCTAGATTTACAACAAATTATTGTGGATATTTTTAGGTCTAAAAATGAAAAATTTCCATCAACCTAGTTGGGCATTCCTTTGTCTCATAAAGGAAATAAAAAGGAGCTTTGGATCTCTTGTTTAGATAGGATGAAAGCTTGTTTATCAACTTGGAAAGGTAAGTTCTTAACCATGGCGGGAAGGTTACAACTCACAAAGACTACATTGCAATCCATCCCTATTTATATGATGTAACTTTCAAGATTGCTAGTAGGAAATTGATAAAATTCAAAGAGACTTTCTTTGGAAAGGATGCGAAGAAAAATTTAGGTTTCTTCTTTGTAAGTGGGATAGGGTTTGCAAAGGAAAGAATATTGGAGGAGCAAGCTTGTTGACTTATGTGTTTGGCCTAGGGGGCAAAGCTCAGGTGGAGATTATTCAGAGATCAAGGAAAGAATTGGGCAAAAAAATTACTTCAAAAATATATAGGCTCTGTTGATGCAATGAAATTATTTAGGAAAAGAACCCTACCCACAAGATCGTTAACATGGAACTTCATATCAAATAGTTTGCAATTGATAAAGAAACATATTAGATGGTCAATCAAGGAGGGGAAAAGTTATGCAAATTTTTGGTTTGATGCTCGATTGAAGCCTTATCCTCTTATCTCTGACTCATAATGACAACCATTTGCTTGGGCATGCCTAGCTTATAAAGGTCCAAAGATCAAAAACTATATTAATATGAGCAACAACTCTAGATCATGGATTTCATTTAGTAACTTGGTTGAAGGAGAGGAGCTCAAACAATTGCCGATGAACTCCAAAAAATGCTTCAAAAGCTTTATTTTCCAATTTCTACACAAAATGATGAGTTGGTTTAGAATTTATCAAAAGATGATGGATACTCGGTCAAGTTGGGACATGAGGATTTAAGCAATCAAAATTTCCGACTCCCAAAAATTTTCCTTGGAAGAATGTTTGATCACTAGAAGCTCTTTCTAAGGCCTCAACATTCCTTTGGTTAGCAGTTAAAAGTAAGATTCTTATAGGAGGGAGTCTACAAAAAAGAGGATATCATGGACCTTTCAAATGTGCCCTATGTGAGAAGGATTTAGAAACATCGGACCATTTACTTCTTCATTGTCCCTTTGCTCACACCCGTTGGGGTTATTTTTTTTAAAATACGAAACTATATTGGGTAGCTCCATCAACATTGGAAGAGTTGATGAAAAGTTGGATTAATTATATCAAGGCTAAAGCATTATGTATTCTATGGAGGATTGTCCCTGCCATTATCTGTTGGAAATTATGGCCTGAAAGGAATAATAAAAATTTTAAAAATAAATCTCAAAATCATGCCCAAGTGTGGAACCGTATTATTACTTCTCTTGCATAATGTTTATAGATATGGTGCTCATCATGGGAAGTCTCAAGTGTGGAAAAAGAGGTGGTAACAACTTGGTTACAGGATTTGAACATACATGGAAGAGTCATTTGCGACAATGGAATTAAAACAAAGGATCTACTTCGATCTATGGTAAAATTGAAATGTCTAGAAATTGGATTTATCAAAATTAATCTTAATGGTGCTTCTAAAGGAAATAAGGGAAAAGCTAGTGGAGGAGGTGTTTTTCGAAATAATAAAGGCAAAATTCTCCTCACTCAAAATCACATGGAACTTCAACTTACAAAGGCTAGGGCGCTTCTTACAAGGATTAAAAATACAATAGAAAAGGGATGGAAATATATTTCAATTGAGGGGGATTCACAAATTATCATTAATACTATCAACAAAAATGGATGTGGGGATTGGATAAAAAATAATATTTTTGTTAATGTTCATAATCCATTATTGGAAACAATCTCTCAAAAATGTGATCATATTTATAAAGGATATCGGGTAGCAGATAATTTAGCCAATCATGATGTTTATCTTCACCTTTGGTAAAATTCAAATTTTAGAAGGCAACTAGCCAACTAAGATTTTATTTCTTAATCCAAATGATGTCAGCTGATTGTAGAAACATAGCACTTGGAGGAAGTTGAAGAATGCATTTGATAAAAAATGAAATGAAATATATTTGTAATAAAAAGGCGTGTTGGTTATGGTTTATTTGACCTAACAACAAATGTAATATTTTGGTATTTTGATAAGAGCGACCCCCAATAGAAGCCAATATAACTTATTTTAAAAAAAAAAAATAACTTAAATATTTTTTTATTTTAAAGAATTTGAAAAAATTATATTAAAACAAGATTATTTACAAGTTGGGATGAGACTCCTCCTAGCCTTAGCCGGCAAGAACACCTGTTTACAACAGTAAAATGATCATTGGAGCCAAATCTCCTAAACCATATGTCTGCAATGGTTGTCCAAATTAGCTAAACATTGGATTTGCTCACCAACCTACCTAATCCTCTCATCCTCAATAGCCATGCCACTATGCCATTGAACCCCTACCTCCTTCTCGATACCCATCTTAGCCAGGAAGTCTACCACTTTATTTAGAGCTCTACCCACATAAATCGGAATCACATCATCTAATTCCCTCCACAATTCCTTAATTTGGGTGACAAGAATCCTCAACCTCCATGTCTCCAAAGCAAAGTTCCTCATGCAATCTAGAGCTCCTACCAAGATTTGAGAATCTGATTCTATGATTATCCTCCTATAACCTTGTCTTACCACCCAAATAGAAGCAAATTTGATAGCTAAGGCTTCTGCTTCATTGTTCGTGGCCCTGCCTAGGCCTTGCAGTTCCCAATAGAGCATTGTCCCAACATGATTCTTGTAGACCACTCCAATTCCAGCTCTACCCGGATTGCCTTTTGCAGCTCCATCAGTATTAATTTTAATCCAACCTTTTGGGGGTGGTTTCCAACTAGCTCTGTCCTACCCCTCTTGCACTTTGGCTTCCTTCTCCATCGTCCCTATATCAGCCTGAGTTTCCTCTTTAGCATACACTACCATAATTTCTATGACTTTGCTCCAAATGACCTACTAGACGCCATCCAAGGATGAAAAGGTTTCTCTAAAAATTCTGTCATTTCTCTCCAACCACACTTGCCACCAAATAAAGTTTAATCCAAGCTTCCACCCGATACGAAGAGCTTCAGATTTAAATCTACCCCTCTTCCATCTTTCCCAAATATTAATCTGATTCAAATCACCATTGGCTTGGATTTTATAAGCTAAAAACCATCGCTCCCAGATCTGGCGCGTGAACGGGCACTCAAACATCAAGTGGTCAGATGTTTCCTCACTTTTGTAGCATAAAACACATTGGGATGGACCAACGATTCCCCTACGTCTTAGATTATCAAAAGTAAGAATTCCATTGTGCATGAACTACTAGGCAAAGAAGTTTACTTTCGACCAACCCTTTGACTACCAAATCTTTCTCCAATCCTCAACCTGATATGCATGAGGAGGAGGTTCTGGAAGGATCTTATCATATCCATCCTTCACTATGTAGACTCCAAGGCTCCCATAGCCCCAAGCTAATTCATCCTCCTCATCTCTACCTGTGAGAAATATTTCTGCCAAGATTTTAGTCATGATGGGTGTCAATTTCGAAGGGATTGGAATTGGCCACTCATCCAACTTCTTAAACTGCTTAAACCTATAATCCCCCAACTGACTAGTGTTGAAATAACTTTCAATCTGGATCCAACCCTTGCTTTCCATGGCTATTTTTACTAGTTGCAGTTTTGGGAATTCAACAATGATAGGTGGGTATTGATCCCATGAATCTGTCCAAAATCGTGCCTTCTCCCCTCTCCCCACTTTCCAAAATAATCCATCTTTCACTACTTGAGATCCTAACTTTAGAGCCTGCCACACTAAGGACCCATTACCATCCAAAGGGAAATGACTCACCTCATTCGGGTTCACCTGTCCCAAATATTTACTAGTTAAAACTCTATTGAATAAAGAAGTTGGTTGGGAGATCCACCTCCAGTAAAGCTTTCCAGCCAAAGCTTTATTATTTAACTCTGATCTCCTCAGTCCCAAACCTCCCTTTACCTTGGGCTGGCTTACTTTCTCCCAACCTACTAAGGCCCATTTCCTCTCTCCTTTTACTCCTCCCCATAAAAATTTTCTAGCCATCTTGTCCAACTCTTTCCATATGGTATGTGGGGCAGCAAGGATAGAAAATTTATAAATTGGCATGGCCTGAATGATTGACTACAAAAAGTTAATCTACCCCCAAAGGTTAACCATTTGTGAGACCAATGGTTAATTCTTTCTTTGATACGATCCAAAAGATTCCTCCAGATATCTATCTTCAGTTTTTTAAAATGCAAAGGGACCCCAAATATACCACTGGGAGAGAAGTCCTCATGAATCCCAAGATCTCTAAAATTTTGTCCTGAAGCCTTCGATCAAGATTGAAGAAGACCACTTTGGATTTCTTATCATTGATGACTTGGTTTGTGGCCCTAAGGTAAACATTAAGAGTATCTCTAATCATTCTTGCTTCCCTGAAGTTGGCCACTCCCACCAATCCTGTGTCATCCACAAACTGTAGGTGAGTCAAAACCTCCTCACCCACCTTGATACCTGTTAGCAAACCCTGTTGTCTTCTCCTCAAGATGAGTCTACCCAAGCCTTCAGCCAATATGAGAAAAAGATAAGGGGAACAAGGATCTCCCTGACAAAGGCCTCGAGTGGCTCCAAACGGTTGTGAGGGAAGGCCTTTGATTAACATTGAGTATGTCGGAGTAGAAACACAACTCATGACCCATTCTATCCAATCCTGAGAGAAACCAAAGGCTGCCATCATCCTTGACAAGAAGCTCCACTCCACCCTATCATAAGCCTTTGACATATCCAATTTTATGAACATTCCTCTATTGCCAGATTTTTGCATTGAGTGGATTGCCTCCTGAGCTAGAACCACACCATCCAAGATCTGCCTACCCTCTACAAAACCCCCTTGCTCCAAGGAGATAATGCTATGTAGGAGAGGTTTTAGCCGCTCAACCATTACCTTCGTGATTATTTTATATATGACATTGCATAAGGCAATAGGTCTATAATCTGAAATATGCACCCCCTCCTCCCCTTTCAGAATTAAGGCAATGAATGTATGATTTAATGCTTTAAGCATTCTTTTACTACCTCTGGACTCCTCTATAACAGCCATTACATCCTCCTCCAAGTTGTCCCAGAAGGTCTGAAAAAACTCAATTGGGAAGCCATCTGGACCTAGCGTTTTTCCCGTACTCATTCCAAAGACTACCTTCTTCAGTTCCTCTCTATCAATGGGTTTAAGCAGGGCCTGATTTTCTTCTTCAAAGATAATAGAGGGTATGACAACAAGAACTTCTTTCTGAGCCTCTTCGTCTTGCACCATACTTTCCTTAAACAATTTAGCAAAATAATCCATTGAATGGAAATGCATACCTGGGATTGTATCAAAGGAGTGCCCGTTCTCATCCTGAAGAGCTTCCATCTTGTTCATCTGTCTCCTAGCACAAGCAGCTCGATGGAAAAATTTGGTGTTTCTATCACCTTCCAATAACCAAGTGGTTCTTGCTCTCTGTTTCTAGTAGATCTCCTCTTGGTTGTCAATGTCCTCAACCACTTTACGCAATGCATCATCCTCTTCTTTGAGCTGCTCTATAATTGTTCCTTCCCTGAAGTGTTTTTGCACCTCATCCCATCTGGCCACCAATGGAGCTCTTTGGACCTGGAAGTTCGTCTTGTTAGCTCGCCTCCATTGTTTCAGTTGATCCTTGACATAATGAAGCTGCTTGTGGAATCTAAACATTGTTGTCCCATATGTCGGGTGTCCCTCTTCCCACCACTATGGGATTTTCTTTCGAAGTTCCTCTTTTTGTAACCAAAAGTTTTCAAATCTGAATGGTTTGCGATGCTGCCCTGTCTTGATCCCCCCTTCCAACAGAATGGGGAAGTGATCCAAAACTGGACCCTCCAAAATCTAAAATTTTAGATTCCATTTCACAAACACCTCCTCTGAAACCAAAAAATGGTCTAACTTCACCTTCTTGCTATGTGGCTCCCTCCTCTTATTAGTCCAAGTATAGTTGGTTCCAAGACATTTAATATCCACCAAGTGTAATGCATGGACCTAGGCAATCATAAGCCGATCCCCTGGGTCCAAAATTGGGGTTCCCCCTTCTTGATCTTTGGATGATAATTTAGCATTAAAATCCCTAGCAACAATCCAGTCTAACTCCTCCCTTGAGACTCTCATATTATGCATCGCTTTCCATTGATGAATCTAACCATCTAGGTTTTGAGCCCCATAAAAATTTGTGATTAAAACTTGCTCAGCTATCACATTGTTCCTAAAATGCAATGTGAGGACACCCCTCCAAGCTATATGTTCTATTGTCATCCATTCAAGAGAGTTCCCAAAGGTAACTATCCCCCCTAAGGCCCCTTGGGCAGCTACCTACGAAATGATACATGCATAATAACAAACTTGTTGTAATACCTATATGTGGTCATGATGTAATACAGGTGAACCCATTCCAATCCCATATAACCAATCAAAAAAGTATATATATAATTAAATAAATAAATATTATTAAACAACACAACCTTCTACTTTAGTTAACATTGTTTCACACCAGCACACACATCTAACTATTAAAAAACAATTATATTTTTTATTCTATTATATTCCAAATTCGACAACACACATAAATGCTTATACATTAAAAGACAATTATAACTTTCTATTCTCTTGTCTCTAGTTTAAAAACTATTATAATTTGTTTTTCATTTATGCCAACGCCTCATGTCAACTGAAAGCCTTTCATAATTTCTTAAAATAATAGAATTTTTTATTTAATGACTACTTTATTCTCGAAAGACAGCAATGCTTCTATTAAAAAACTATTTTTTTTATTCCATGGTTGTTTTATTCTCCAACTTCAGAGTTTTATTCCACGTTTTTAGATGAGCTCTTCCATCACCATAGGTCGAATAATCAAACGTCGGACTCAACCTTGAGCATAGAACAAACTCAAATGCCAAAGGACTAATAGGCAAAACAGTTTAGAGGGATTATAGAGCAAACAAACGCCTTCAACTTTCCCTCACTTTGTATTTTCAATTTTGGATTCTCCCTAGAACATACCAAGCGCCTTTTCCGATAATTACAACAACGAGCACTTGACCTTCGGATCAAAGGGCCCTCCATAATGTCATCGGATGTTTGCAGGGTGGGGCTGAATGCCTTAGGTTTTTTTTATTTTTCATTTTTTCTCTCTTTTTGATAAATATCAACATCGAATGCGGCTTCCATTACCTGAAGAACATACCGGGGCCATATCAGATACAGTTGTGTATAGAGTAATTATTTGGAGAGAGTCATATATGGTATTCTATCCGTAACTGGGGCCATATCATACCTGAATCTATATCCAAAAACGGATGCATGGATCCAAGGTTGGGGGCATATCCAGTAACTCTAGTTAGAGAGGACATTTATCGGTAATATATCCAGTCACTTGGATGTCTCCACCCCAGTCCCTTAGTCCCAAATAGGCATTTACACATTGAGAATAACATTATCAGTCACTTTCTTTATATACAACAAGTTTGGATGCATGGAGGCCATATATCCCTCTTGGACAAATCAAAGTTCACTCTCATCAGTTTCAAGAATAGACCGACCACCATATTCCCAAAGTGGATAGGCTATGTTGCCTTTGCTCTCTCAAGGAGATGGAACTAAGAAGCATTTCATTTTCAACTGCCCATCTATTATGAGATAACAATGGAGATATTATTGTTCATACAAAGAGTCAAGCAGGTGTCTTGCAACCTTTTTCGCCACCCAAACCAATGGTACCTGGCTTTATACATTAAGGAAATAATCGCTCATATGTAGAACCACCAATAGAGATCAAACACTAGACTAATCAATTTTTTTTTTTCCACCCTGTTTCTATTGTTGGGTGCAACAAGCATTGGTCAAAGGCTACAACATTTTAGAACAGCAATGGCAGATCTGTCCAACCATGTCCTCCTATGCAGGTAACAACTAGGGGTTTGACATCCTCCTCTTCTTGCATGAAGCTAGATGGGAATATTGCTCGAGTGTTGAGTATCAACCTCTCCTCACTCACAATCCAAGAGGTCTAGGCAAACACACATTATTGGTTTCTGGTCCTCCTCTATAATTTCATGGGCCATGGATGGTAGGCGAATTTTTTAAGCTCAAGCCCTATGCCCTCCAAGGATAATCCAGATAGGCCCATTCAGTCCTACCTCTTCTCCTAGAAACATCATCAGATCATTCGCCGGTTCCTTTAGGATGGTTGGCATGTTGGCTCGTTACCAATCTACATTCCTTTAGAAAATAGAGTTAGCCTCAGTTCTCCACTCGCTTCTTTCTTCCTTAGTTGCTAATTCTTCACTATATGGTTATTTGCACCTTTGGTGGTACATGAAATCTTTTCTCTACATGTTTAAGGATTTGTCCATTTTTGGGTTCAAACAAACTGTTGTGATTGCATTAGTTTACTTTAGTTTGATTTCAACTAGTTTAGGAGTTTTTTTTAATGGGTCAATTGGGGGTTGAAACAGGTCACCGCCTGTATTACAACATAACCGCAATACCACAAGCTGCCTTATTGCAGGAGTGTCTATAGGTATGGGCTGCCTTATCACAATACTGAGATTTGAACTTGGGTCACCCTCTTACGAATGCACCCCATTCACTGTTACTCCATAATGCCTTGGACTATTTGGCCTTGATTAGTTGCAAATTAAATTTTCTTTAGTGTAGTTTACTAGTTTCTTTACTCTGGTTTAGCTTGTTTTTGCAGTATTTTTTGGCTATTATAGTGCATTGTAACAGCTCTTTTTGATGAGTCCCACTAGCCGGCTTTGGTCATCCATCCACAATAATAGAATAATGAATAATCTCATATGATATTATCTATATTTCTGAAGCCACATTCTCTGGCTTTTGCAGTGTATTTTAACAGATTGTCTCCCTTGAGTCCCACTGACCCGTGGACGTCAATAGGATTTCTTTCATTCTTTTTTTCTTTCTAGGATCCTATTCTAGTCCCACTTTTATTGCCAATGTCAAAATACGATCTTTTAAAAGTCCATATAAGATCCAATCACCCAAGTGGATTTCCATGAAGTTTTTGTTTTTTTGAAAAACCTGAAACATATTATTGATGATCCAACTAAAGACTGCAAGAGGACTCATCAACCCAAATTGCATAACAGTGTAACAGAATGAACCCCTTTCCATAAGAATATTAGTTTTCACCATATCGTCCCCAAATCCATTTTAAAATCCCTAGAAAAATTTCCAGGTATGGATCCGACTTGCCATCAAGAAAGTGAGCGGACTTATTCTATCTGTCTGACATCTTGACTTGAAGGTGATCAGCTCAAATAGCAGCGACTGTGCAGATATTCTTCATTTCAACTTGATCATTTGGATCTTAGTACTAGTAGGAATGTCTGCATATATCTTGTAAGCATGTGCTTAAAGGTTGATGCATTGACTTATCTGACAACATGTGAAGACGACTTTTAACATTCTAGATGTGTGTAACAAAATCTGACTTGCCATTGAAAAAAAGAGTGGACTTGTTCAATCTGACAGAAATCCTCGACTTGAAGGTGATCAATTTAATTATTTGGAATCTTGTTACAAGAGGGAATACCTTTCATTACAATATCACCCTTTCAATATTTCAATAAGTGTGTAGACATCTTTAATATGTAATTCCTGCAATCAGGGTTTTTGCCAATCCTCTAGGTTTTTCCAAATTAGCAGAAGAGGCATACTCAATGATATTTAAGCATCCATCCTGATCCAACCATTAGGCCTGTCATAAGCTTATCATCTAGAGAATCATTCTTGAGCAAATCATTGACATGACAATTCAATTCAAGCTCATAATGTGTTTTAGAGTAAGTGGAATCACATTATGTATGCAGAGAATAATTTAGAACAGAAAGTATAAGTTGGTATGATAAGATGCATCTTTGCCAGATTAACTCCACATGCATCTCACATTGTCAAGGTTGTTCAAGCAAAATTTTGTAGTACAATTTACCACAGTTTCTGTCCACTAGAAAACATCCAATTTTATTTAACCCAACTTGTACAACATCTTTCACACGTAGAAACTCCTAATCAGATGCAAGAGGACAACAAAAAATAATTTGTGCTAGATAATACATAAACCTCCCTAGATATAGAGAAGCAAACAACTGGACCAGAACTCATTCAACAATAATTCAAAAAACTGGGACCTTCCATACTCGCCCAGCACAGGGATAAAATCATACTTGACTAAGATTCACTTGGAAGCATAGCACTTGTTTACAAGGATGTACCCCTTTTCTTTCAAACACTTCACTTTTTGGGCATGAGTAAATAGCATTACTACAGAAAGCATAAGATCAGACATTAAAATCAAATTGCCTAAAGAAAAGAAAATAAGACCAGTACATTTTTAGTCAATTACTAGAGAAGTGATATGCTACACTTAATGCCAAGTTGCTTGAAAAACAGACTGGAACCAACATTTAGGTAGGCTACACTGCTTATATTCAATCACATATGAGCGAAAGAAAAGCAGCATGGAAGAAACATGGAGGTTTAATATAAAAAATAAAAAATAAAGCCCATATTCTCAGAAATGTCCACATAATTTAAAATGTAAGATACCTTAATGAATGCAGCAGCATCCTCCTCTGCGGTTCCTCCAATTTCTCCTATTAGAACAATACCTGGAAGAATGCCAACATAAAATTTAGCCTACTCTCTAAATATGCACCAATGACAAACTATATTTGACATAAATACTAAATTCCTGCTACTATTTAGCTTCTTAGCCTCGGTAAGTAAACGAAAAACATGAAACAATATCAAGATTCAGGTTATAAATAAGATTCCATATCCTTTCTGTGGCCATTTTCTATTGCAGAACTTACAAAAAGTAGTATACCAAAAAAAAAATTAAAGCATTTTGAATAGACATTCCTGATGAGAAGAAACACCCTTAATGGATTCTCATCTACATTCTTACTAACACAACAACATAACTGTTTGTCTTATACAGCATCAGAACACATGTTATCATGTTGGTTGACAGGTAAATGGAGAGGCTAATTATGTAGTTGATGCCCTGGTTTTCCCCATTTATATATATCTCATGTCTTCAAGGCCCATACAATATAGTGAATAGAGTTAGTATGACTCGATCATAGTTGCAAACCAGACCAAAATTTTCAGAAAATGTTCAAATCAACCAATATACAGATATCTGCATGCATCTAGAGCATTACTCTTGTTATAGGATTATCCCATAATATAGACTTCCCAATACATGGGCATGAAAGCAACAGAAAATGATATTTAGACAACCATTAGCATAAAAAAATATCAACTCAACAACTTACGTGAAGCCTAGAGTTAACAATTTTACAGAATGAAATAGTCTTAAAAATGAAACACCCAGGTTTACAAACCCCTAAAATGAACCTCCTTCAGAATACAGAGGAATACAAAAAAACAGCACAAACTATAAAAGTAACTTGTAAACAAAACTCCAAAATGATAATTCACTAGCATATTGAAGAAGCTACTTACCAGACAAGCAATTTCACATCATTATATAATTCAACCTACAGTTCAAAGTGTAAGTGGCAAGACATTAAAAGAAATAGAAATCATAAAACACAGTTGAAATCACTAAGGAAATAAAGCAATTAGCCAACAATCACAATATTGTAAGAGTTAATAAGATGGTGAAGAACAAACTTAAAAGGTTAAATAGCAAGTATTTATGCTAAAAAGAACTCTAACATCTGGATATATAACCAAAAAATAGGTAAACCATACAAATGTCAGAAAAGGTAAAGCCATACAATACAAGCAACCATATGAAAGGCAGCCCCTAGCCAAAGAAAAACCCAATGGATCCAAGACACAGGGCCAATGGACACCAAAGCTTTTTTCTTGTGTTCCAGGGGGACGCGTCCCCCCACCCCGGGGGATGCGTCACCCCCGTCCCCTACGTCCCCAGTACGGTGGGGCAGCATCGAGGACATTTCCCTGCTGTCCCCCTTTTGGGGGACGGTAGGGGGGTCCCCAACCGTCCCCAAAGACGCCCAGCTGTCCCCACGGCAGCGTCTCATGCCGAAAAATAAAAAAATAAAAATAAATACAAACTTAAATTTAAAAAAAAAAAAAAAAGGTATGGAGGTGGGACCCCACGGCTGGGCGTCTCATGCTCAAAAAAGACACAAACTTAAATTAAAAAATAAAAAGGTATGGGGGTGGAACCCCTGGCTGGGCTTCTCATGCCCAAAAAAAAAAATTTAAAAAGGGACAAACTTAAATTAAAACAAAAAGGAGGTCCAAGGTGTAGACCAATTGGTTCTCCCAAACCCCGTAAGGGGGGTGGAGGTCCAAAGTTCAAATCTCGGGCTTCGTCATACTGAATGCTTGTCCCTTTCATGGTGCTTTCAGCAGCGTAAAATGTTTAAAATGATTGTGGCATGGTGGTTATAGGGGCGGACTGCGCGAAGATTTGTGTGGCGGCTTCCGGGGCAGACAGCGCAGAATATTGTGGCGGCCATAAAAAGTCAAACAGTCTGCCCGGATTCGTGGAGGCTACCGATTCCACCATGTAAAATAAATAAAAAAAAAAAAAAACAAAAACAAAAAGGTATGGGGGTGGGGCCCACGGTTGGGCATCTCATGCCCAAAAAAAAAAAAATTTAAAAGGACAAACTTAAATTAAAAAAAAACAAGTATGGGGTGGGACCCCCACGACTAGGCATCTCATGCCCAAAAAAAAAAAAAATTAAAAGACACAAACTTAAATTTTATTAAAAAACAAAGGTACAGGGTGGGACCCCCACGGCTGGGCATCTCATGCCCAAAAAAAAAAAAATTAAAAGACACAAACTTAAATTTTATAAAAAAAAAAAAAGTACAGGGTGGGACCCCCACGGCTAGGCATCTCATGCCCAAAAAAAAAAGGTATGGGGTGGGACCCCACGGCTGGGCGTCTCATGTCCAAAAAAAAAGGTATGGGGTGGGACCCCCACGGCTGGGCGTCTCATGCCCAAAAACAAAAATTTAAAAGACACAAACTTAAATTAAAAAAAATTAAAAATTAAAAGGGGGTGGGACCCCCACGACTGGGCGTCTCATGCCCAAAAAAATTTTTAAAGAAAACACGAACTTTAAGTTTTTAGTATTTTTCATTTTTGTTGTGTGTAGAATTTGTAGATTATTCTAAATTTCTAAAAAAATTCATAGTATTATACCAGTCATCCCCTAAAATCGGCCTGTCGTCCCCCGCCGTCCCCCGAAACCCGTCCCCCATCCCCCTGTCTCGTGGAACCCTGCTTTTTCCTAATCTGTACCAGATTCCAAAGCAGAACATCCATTGCACAAGGTGACTCAAAAGCCTCTTTTTTAACTATAGGTTCTCATTAGCAATCCTGCATATCGTTCACCATTCTGCAGCACTTCATCCTCATGCTTCATGTCCCATGAATTAGTGGATGTTGAGTAGTGTCAGTCTGTGCACACAAAGCTCCATTCTGTTCTTTCCCGTGACCCTTCCTCTATGCTGGGCAGTTGAAGGGAGTATCAATGCTTAGTTTGAAAGGAATGCAAGTTTCTCATACATACACATCATGAATTGCTCAATGCCCTCTATATCTTTCTTTCTCATACATACACATCATGAATTGCTCAATTCCCTCTATATCTTTCCTAGGGCATTTTGGCATACCCTTCTTTCAAAGAAATCTCTCCCTCCTGACGTTGACCCCAGGCTTGAGTCTGCTATGCTAGCTCCTTGTATAATACTCTCAAACAGACCACCATTAACGTGACCTCTTCCCCATCCTCCTGTCACCTGTTTTCTTCAGGAGACATTCAGAGAGCTAACTGGAAGTTGTACACCGGCAAGGCAGCTGATTGCAAAGGACTCCAAGTAAGGTTCCTCAAATATGGTATGGATGTTTTCCCATGATGGACCTATTCAATAATAAAAAATACAGGATTTCCTTCCACCTACAATACTAAAAAATACAGGGCCATTATAATTTTGCACATGTTTGCCAATTGTATGTCACGGATGTGAAAATGAAGCTTTCCATCTGTTTGGGACAAGGGAAGAGGCCAGCTTTTGCAGACTTTCTGGACTATAGAACAGATCTCACCCTTTAGACTATTATTGAGGCGGCTCAACTCTCTTTGGAAATAGTACAACTCAATCATAGTTGCCAACCAAACTAAGGATTTTAGAAAAATGCTCAGAACAACCAAACTCACCCTAACTCAACAGATAACTTCATGCGTCTTGGGCATTACTCCTGTAATAGGATTATCCCATAACATACACTTTTTAATACATGGGCATGGAAGCACGGGCAAATGTTATTCAAACAATTACTAGCGCAATAAAAGATCAACTCAATAGATTACATGAAGTCTAGGGTTAGCAATTTGCAGAAAAGTTCCAAACACGAAACACTCAGGCTTACAGACCCCTACAGTGAACTTACTTCAGAATACTGAGAAATATAATGAACAGCATGCACGTTATAAAGGAACTTGTAAATAGAACTGCAAAAGGATAATTCATTAGCATAATGAAGAAAATACCTCCCAGACAAGCAGTATCAAACATATTACATAATTTAACCTACTGTTCAAAGTTAAGGTAGAAAGATGTTAAAGGAAATGGAATTCATAAAACACAGTTGACATCACTAGGGAAAGAAAGCATTCGGCCCAATAATCACAATTTTGCAAGAGTCAACAAGACTGGGAAGTATAAACTTCAAAGGTTGAATAGCATGTATAAATGCTAAAAATAACTCCAACATCTGGATATATAACCAAAAAATAGATAAACTATGTAAAAGTCAGAGAAGGCAAAGCCATCCAATAATAACAACCATGTGAAAAGGAGGTCCCTCCCCAATGAAAAAGCAAATGGATCCAAGACAAGGGGTTAATTAAAACCAAAGCTTTTTCTAATCTGTACCAAAGTCCAAAGCAGAACATCCATTGCACAAGATGACTCAAAAGCCTCTTTTTAACTACAGGTTCTCATCAGGTTCTCATTGTTAAGAAATGTAGCTCGGACAGGAACTTCTTGCACAGGCTTCAGTATGAACGTGCTAGAAGTGGTTCGAGACATTTCTAATTCTATTTTGAAAGTGATTTTCTATTTTTAAGTTCACTTAAGTGATTCTATTTTGTAATTCACTTAAGTGATTCTATTTTGAAATTCACTTAAGTGATTTTCTATTTTTAAGTTCACTTAAGTGATTCTATTTTGATATTCACTTGAGTGATTTTCTATTTTTAACCTTACATCTCAAGATGAGATGAGATCTAATCTTAGGGTTAGAGAGATTAGGGTTACCTTTTTCAAGGATAAAAGGAGAAGATCAAGAGTGTTCTAGAGACACAAAAAAGAGATACAGAAAAGAATGGGAGGAGAACAGATTGCAGAAGGAAAACTACAAGCTTAGGAGGAGAAGAACAGTGATTGTTGGCTAGAAAAGCAACAAGAGAGCAGAAGTGTTCTGCTCTAGCTGTAGCCTCTTTTATTTGTAATATTTCAGGTTCAGAAATATATTTAACTTCTGCTGTTCACGCTGTTTATTTTTCCAGCCATCTGTGTGATTGTTGCATGTTTGAATAAATTATTCTCAGATCTGATTTATTTTAAAATAACATAGGACAGCAGTTATCTAGGGCTGGAAAATTTACATGGTATCAGAGCTAGGTTCTGTGATTGAGATCCTCAAGGGTTTACAGCAGTAGATCACTGCTGGATGTTAAGAAAAAAAAAAA
Organism: Wollemia nobilis; assembly: GCA_028583015.1. NCBI lineage: Eukaryota > Viridiplantae > Streptophyta > Pinopsida > Araucariales > Araucariaceae > Wollemia > Wollemia nobilis. The sequence goes on along the minus strand of JAQPPZ010000523.1, from coordinate 1,884,859 downwards.
ACAGCAGTTAGGGTTTCATTTTTTTTTTTTGGCTTGAAGGACTAAGCTTATTTGCAGGACTTTTTTTGAGTCATTAATATTTCAGCAGTTAGGGTTTCAAGCAAATAAAAAAAAAAAACAGCAGTTAGGGTTTCATATTTTTTTTTTTGGCTTGAAGGACTAAGCTTATTTGTAGGACTATTTTTTTTAGTCATTAATATTTCAGCAGATCTCAAAGATGGCAGCAGCTAGCCTCAGATTTGAGGATAGATTGGAAGGTGCCTCAAATTTTTTGCCCTGGAAAGTTAGGGTAATGTTCTTATTGGAAGAGAATGATCTCTGGGATATTGTCAAGGATGATGTGACTTTGCCTATAGATCCGCAGGAATTGGCAGCTCACAAAAAGAAGGAAGTGAAGGCCAAGCGGATGATCTTGGATGCAATGAAGGATCACCTAATTCCTCACATATCCGAGAAGACCAAGGCAAAGGAGATGTTCGATGCCCTGGTTAGCCTCTACCAGAGCGAGAACATAAACATGAAGATGATATTGCGGAACAAACTCAGATCTATGGAGATGACCAGATCCGACACCGTTACCAGTTACTTGATGAAGATCACGCAGATTCGTGATCAACTGGCAGCGATAGGGGACAAGGTTGAAGACACGAGTTGGTGAACGTGGCACTTAATGGTTTCTCAGCTTCATGGGAACCATTTGTCAAAGGCATTTGTGCTCGTGAGAACCTTCCCAAATTTGAGAAACTGTGGGATGATTTCATCCAGGAGGAGACTCAAAGGCCAGCAAGAAAGGTGGTGACGATAACCTAGCTCTTTTTGGGCAAACCAAGAAGGGCAAAGGTAAAGGACCCAACAAGGGTAAGGTAAAGAATGAGGAGTCAACCTCACAGTCAGGGAAGAAGGACTTGAGCAAGATCAAGTGCTTCATTTGTCATAAGCATGACCATTATGCATCACAGTGTCCAGACAAGAAGGGCAAAGGGAAGCAGCAGTAGATGCAGGTAGCAACCTCTGCAAAAACTCAGATGAGTGAGTTTGTTGCCAAATTCGAGAAGGATTTCTCATTGGTCTCTTGCCTTTCTACCAACACAATTCCAAGGAATGCTTGGTATGTGGATAGTGGGGCATCTCGACACATGACATCAGCCCGACAATGTTTTACTAGTCTACAAGAGCAGGACTCAGGGGTTCAGGTTGAGCTTGGTGATGATACCAAATATCCAGTTGTAGGAATTGGTACCATTCCTTTTCGACTCCAATTAGGGAAATCTTTAGACTTTGATGATGTTTTGTTTGTTCCAGGTCTCAGGAAGAACTTGCTTTCAGTTTCGATTATGGAGGATAAGGGTTATGCAGTGGAGTTCAAGAACAAGCATGTCCTTATTAGACCAAAAGAATCTAGCCCAGAAACAACACAAGTAATAGGGGTTAGAGAAGGCAGTCTATACAAGTTGCAGGGTGAACCTGTTCGAGCCCTAGTTCATAGTAGTAACAACTTGTGTGATTTGTGGCACAAGAGGATGGGGCACTTGCATCATAGAGCGTTGCCTATTTTGAGGGAGATAGTCACAGGTCTTCCAAAGTTCAACATTGAGCAACAAGGAGTATGCAGAGGGTGCACGCTTGGCAAGCACGCCAAGGTTGTTTTCCCATACAATGAGCATAGGTCTAAGAAGATACTAGATCTAGTACATTCAGATGTTTGTGGACCGATGTCAGTAGCATCAATTTCAGGTAGCATGTACTATGTTTCCTTTATTGATGATTTCTCTCGCAAGACATGGATCTAGTTTTTAAAGACCAAGGATGAAGTCTTTAGCGGGTTTCAGGGAGTTCAAAGCTCTAGTTGAGAACCATACGATAGAAGAAGATCAAGGTCTTGAGATCAAACAATGGGGGTGAATATACCTCCAAGGAGTTCAATGGTTTCTGCAAGCGAGGCAGGAATCAAGAGGAAGCTGACTGTTCCATACAACCCACAACAGAATGGGGTTGCAGAGCGAAAGAATCGATCCATCATAGGGGCTGCTAGGGCCATGATTCATGACCAAGGCTTGTCGATGTTTCTTTGGGCAGAAGCATGCAACACAGCAGTCTACATCCAAAACAGGTGTCCTCACAGGATCTTGGAGGACAAGACACCAGAGGAGGCATTCACTAGTGTGAAACCAGAGGTGAGTCATTTCCGCATCTTTGGATTTCCAGTTTATATCCATGTTTTGGTAGAGAAGAGGACCAAGTTGGAGCCCTCTAGTAGGAAGGGTTTATTTGTAGGATACAATGAGACTTCAAAAGCTTACAAGGTTTATATTCCAAAGAAGTGAAAGACAATAGTGAGCAAGGATGTAAAGTTTGAGGAGGACGTTGCATCTAGGAAGTCCTATGAGCCTATTCCAATAATAGAGAATGAGGAGCAAGATGCTCTGAAGGTTGAGCCAGGGTCACCAAAGACACCAGTGGTTTCCAATTCAGAACAACAACCTTCAGGTGAGGAGGTGGAGACATTAGCCCCTTCCAGTTCTATTAGGAGACCTCAATGGCTTACACAGACATTGAGGGATGTTGAGGAGTATGTTGAGGCTCCTAGCAACATGATTAGGGAGAGCAAACCTCCAAGGAAGTTTTCAAGCTACATGGCATTGATGAGTAACATCATAAATTCGAGAGCCTACCGAGTTTTCAAGAGGCAACAAACCAGCGGAGATGCCATGGTGGAGGAGTACCCTCATCATGAAGAATGATGTTTGGGACATAGTGCCAAGACCGGAGGGGAAGTTAGTTGTGAGTTCCAAGTGGCTCTACAAAATTAAGCATGCTGCAGATGGCAGCATCGAGAAGTTCAAGGTAAGGTTTGTGGCAAGAGGGTTCTCCCAGAAAGAGGGAGTGGACTATGAGGAGACTTTTGCTCCAGTCACCAGATACACTTCCATTAGAGCAGTTATATCTTTAGTTTCATCTATGGGATGGCGGATTCATCAAATGGATGTGAAGACAACTTTCCTTAATGGGATCATTGAGGAAGAAGTGTACATAGAGCAGCCTCAGGGCTTTGAGGTAAAAGGGAAGGAGTCCCATGTTTGTAGGCTGAAGAAAGCCTTATATGGACTCAATCCCATAGATCAACAGGTAGCTGATATTCTGACCAAGCCCTTAGTGAAAGGGAAGTTTGAAGCATTCAAAGATAAACTTGGATTGGTGCAGAATTCCTTCCTCGCTAAGAGGGAGTGTTGAGAAATGTAGCTTGGACAGGAACTTCTTGCACAAGCTTCAGTATGAACGTGCTAGAAGTGGTTCGAGACATTTCTAATTCTATTTTGAAAGTGATTTTCTATTTTTAAGTTCACTTAAGTGATTCTATTTTGTAATTCACTTAAGTGATTCTATTTTGAAATTCACTTGTGATTTTCTATTTTTAAGTTCATTTAAGTGATTCTATTTTGTAATTCACTTAAGTGATTCTATTTTGATATTCACTTAAGTGATTTTCTATTTTTAACCTTACATCTCAAGATGAGATGAGATCTAATCTTAGGGTTAGAGAGATTAGGGTTACCTTTTTCAAGGATAAAAGGAGAAGATCAAGAGTGTTTTAGAGAAACAGAAAAGAGATACAGAAAAGAATGGGAGGAGAACAGATTGCAGAAGGAAAACTACAAGCTTAGGAGGAGAAGAACAGTGATTGTTAGCTAGAAAAGCAGCAAGAGAGCAGAAGTGTTTTGTTGTAGCTGTAGCCTCTTTTATTTGTAATATTTCAGGTTCAGAAATATATTTAACTTCTGTTGTTCACGCTGTTTATTTTTCCAGCCATTTGTGTGACTGTTGCATGTTTGAATAAATTATTCTCAGATCTGATTTATTTTAAAATAACATAGGACAGCAGTTATCTAGGGCTGGAAAATTTACACTCATTAGAAATCCTGCACACTGTTCACCATTCTGCAGCACTTCATCCACATGCTTCATCACCCACGAATCAATGGATGACAAGTAGTATAAGTTTGTGCACCTGAAGCTCCACTCTGTTCTTTCCCATGGCCTTCCTCTACTGCCCACTTGGAGGGAGCACCAATGCCTCTTTTGTTAAAAGGAATGCAAGTTTCTCACATGCGTCCCCAATGCCCTCTATCACTTTCCCAAGGCAATTTGGCATGCTCTTCTCCCAAGGAAATCTCCCCCTCCTCACATTGACCCCATGCTTAAGTCTGTTATGCTAGCTATTAATGTTACTTCTTCCCCCTTTTCCTGTCACCTGTTTTCTTCAGGAGACATTCAGAGAGCTATCCAGAAATTATACACCAGCAGGTAAGCTAATTGCAAGGGACTCAAAGTTAGGTTCCTCAAGTATGGTATGGATTTTTCCCAATCATGGACCTATTCAACAAGGCAGTTTATAAAGGATTTCCTTCCACCTCCAATCCTAAAAAATACAAGACCATTATATTTGTGCACATGTTTGCCGACTCTATATCATGGATGTGAAAACACAGCTTTCAAACTTCTAGGAACAAAAGAATTTCAGAGCAAAGGGAAGAAGCCAGCTTTTGGAGGACTGTCCAGACTATAGACCAGATCTCAATCTTTAGACTATTATCAATGAGATGAAGGACTTCCTTTGACAGCATGCTCATGATGATGGTTGTATGCTGAATCATGCTCCAATTGCTATACTACTGCTCGTTGAGATTGTGGTAATTCTCTCTCTAGGATGGTTTATAGAGACAACTCAATACCCTTGTTTACTCATGTGACATGAGACAGCTTGTGGTCAACCTCAGTAAAAACTGAGGCTATGATTTTCAGTACCTGCAAGAACCCTGTCCTAATTTCAGTTCCCATACAAGGGAGCGCCAATGGAGATCGCAACTGCCTACACTTACTTGGGGATTCTATTCAACAATCTGCATTTCAACCTAAAGTCACCTGCTCAATCATGTTTTTGGAAGGGGCATTTCACCATCTGTCCTTGAGTTTCAGTGCTTCCAAAATAGTTTTCATGATGGCTCTTCAACAATTATCCTCTTTGCTGTCATCATTAAACCAACAATTCTATCGTTTTATAGGTTTGGGGTCCCGAATTTGGACCTATTCATTGGGAACAGATCGAGAGTTCAGACTCTCATGCTATATATCAGGCCAAATTTGTAGTTCAGCACCTCAGGCTCAAAAGCATTTTCAGGCTTATTTTTTACTTTGAAAGACTTGGATGCATGGGAACATCCTTTAGTCGCAACAGATACCTGTAATTGGTGACAAGTTCTTCAGAGAGGATTGCTTCCCTGGGCTAATACCTGACGTTGGCTCTGTTGGCACTTTAAGGTCAACTTACTCCAGTCTATCAGTATCTCTATCATTCAATTTGTCCCTCTCACCTGCTCCCTGAAGATCCCAACTTGTGTTAAGGGGGATAGAAAAGGTGTTACGAGGCATTAAACGTTACATATTAATCTTAGAATAACAGTAAATAGGATATAAATGCAATAAAGTTAAATTATAAAGCTATCTATCCCAGGACCAGAACCCAAGCGAAACGGATATGAGCACTACAGGGGAAAGCTAACTATAAATGTCTTCTAATAATGATAAAAAGTTATCCTCTTAGAGTGATACACTAGTAGTGTTCAAAGGAATAATCATTTTTCCAAGCAAAATATCCAATCTCCTTGGTTAAACATGGCAATCATACCTTGCTTGGTGAAATCAATTAGACGTGTTGGAATTTTTTAAAGCAGTTCAATTGAACACAACTACGTGTGATAAATAAATCTGTGGATATGACAAAGCTTATTTATCCTCTCATAAATCTGTGTCAGTTATCTTTCTTTCTATTTCTGATTTTTCGTCTCTATACTTCTCACAACCTTTCAAAAAATGATTTGTGTTACAGTGATATCGTATCAGTGTCAACCATTGATCCCCTTACCCTTGGAATTTAGTACCAACTAACAAACTAGGTTGGAAGCCTATGTAATATTAAAATTATACATAATGTTAAGAAGGTACGTAGTTCAGTTTTTGCATGCAAAAAGGCAAAGGAAAAGGACACGGCAGTTTTATTGAACTTGTACAAGCAAAGGAAGAGGCCAAAGAAAGCCCTAACTATCTACTCAAATTGCTTTTGGATGTGCAGTGATTCAGGAACATGCAATATCATAATATTTGAAAATTTTGGGCACTATCATTGTACTCGGAGTGTTTCTAGCCAAGAACAACTTGAAAAAAATGGGGACAAGTTTAGCTTATGTGTTAAAATGCATCAGAATATATATGTATATATATTAAGAGAACATAGAATAGTTGGAAAGGTAGTATAGTAAGTTCTCACATAATTACATTACCTACTATTTCTATAGAAAGGATATGGCAACTAAAGGGGCAAAATAATTCAATAAAGTCATAATTATATGAAAAAGTTCATTTATTCTCTAATCAATTATATATCCTTAGTCTTGGATTCTATCTGTGACCATTTCCATATTTGATGCTTGACATAATTTACTATCCAAAATGATTTGTTCATTTTGACATGGTTTTGATGCCAAACATTTTATCTCCGAACTTTCAGTGCTTGGTGAGAAACTACATTGGGATCCTTAAATCATCTTAGAGTCATTTAGACACAATGTTATGAATATATTGGCAGTCTTAGAATGAGAAAATGCAAATCCAAAGGACCCTGCAATCGTACTGGACCCCACAAACAAAGTAGGAGGTGAAGGAAACCCTAACTAAAGACTTGAACATCTCACACTCCAATTGCTTTGGGTACAAATTATTTAAAGAAAGGGAAACTGCCCTGATACTTCTAGATTGTGCACTGTTTCCAGCCAATTACAAATGCCAAACATAACATCGTGATATGGAGAAAAGCCTGGATTGTATTTTTAGTGCTTGCATAGGTGATAGGAGAAACTGGAAGAGAAATTACTTTATGATAAGATTAGTGAGGATTAACATAAACAATAAAGTTAATAGGTATACTAACTTTGCCCACATTCCACATGCAAAAGATAATCAGAACAGAAGGATTAGAATTGGTGGTGTTTATTATTGTATTATGCTCTAGCCTAAAACACACCACACTTTGGGCCAACTGCAGATCCATACTGCTCCTCCACTCCAAGGCTAAACTTACAACCCAACCTTGCTTGGAAGTGAAGCTGGACTGAGCTTTGTTTCCATGCTTTTGTATTTGCTTAGTAAACTGGATAAGAAGTACTGCAATATCATTGAACAGTTTGGTATGCAATACTAGATCTAGTTTTGTAAATGCTGCAACAATGTTTATGAAATTTCCTCTTCAAAAGGAAACTCTGCGAGACACCTGCTATTTTTAATTCACATGTGCCTTGATCAGCTTTTATATAATGGTTCAGCAACACTCAAATTGAACAAAGCTGGTAATAGTATGTGTCAGAAGAAACCATAGCTCTTATGATATCTTGCAGGCTGAATATATTCGGATTCTGTGTTTTGAGTGCCAACGATTTCAGACTCAAATATAAGCAACCCCAAGATTCAGCTATACATTTTTGAGTGCCAGTGATTTCAGCCTCAAATATAAGCAACCCCAAGATTCAGCTATACATTTTCAATAGAAGTGCATATTTCTCCACAAGGGATTCTTCTGTCTATGGATTTAAGCTAAGTCACCAGGGTTGGGTTTTGGTTCAAGAAGGATAAAACTCAAAAAAGGAATCATCATTAAAAAAAATCAGCTATAAAGCAACATGAAGTTCAAAAAATAGAAATGAATATCTTTATTAATTTAGATGTCTAAAATTAATCAAGTGGCATTAGCTCAATCTGTTAAATTCCTCATCATTTCAAGGAGGACACCCAGGTTCAAATCTTGCCAAATGATACATGAATTATATCCCAGCTTTGTTGTAATACCACTATGTGGTGATGATGTAATATGGGTGGGGCCCGTTTCAATCCCATATAACCCATTTAAAAAAATTTAGACGTCTAAAATATCAAATGGTATTTAGCTCAACCGGTTCAATTCCTCAACTTTCAAGGTGGAGATCGAGGTTTGAAACTTGCTAAGTGATACATGCATAATTGCCAAGCCATTGTAATAGCACTATGTGGTCATGATGTAATACAGGTGGCACCTGTTTCAATCCCATATAACACATTTTGTTTTTAAATAAAAAAGTCTAAAATAAATGTAAACATTTAACATGTATAAAGAACTTGACATTAAATACAAAAATTAGATTCCTTTGCAAATGCCTCTATGAATGAGCTGTCCTAGGATTACTTTACCTGTTGAGACCATTTGAAGATTTGGATTGGTTGTTTTGTCCCAACCTTTAGTATTTGTAGATGTCAAAGAGAGTCAAGCAGATGCAGGAATGACTTGGACAAATGGGACAAGTTGTATATTTACTTTTTCACTTAAAATCTTATTTTTTATTAACTGTTGCATATCCACTTACATTTGTCATAATTGTTTGTGTAAAGAAGAAAATCGCCAAAATTCAAACATTTTTGATAAAATTCGACAAACATCACTGATTTTAACAGTATAATCCTACTACACTAATTTGCTATGTCTGCTGTGTAACAGCATTTTTCTGCTCCATCAAATTTTTCCAGCAGCGGATGTAAATACTTCAAGAAATGATGGATAGATCAGACATAGAGAAGGTAAGATCTGGTTCATAACAGCAAGCCTTTTCCACGGTTTTAGCATGTTTCTTCGGATACCATCACAGGGATCTCACACTAGCATGCTATTGTTAGCATATAAGTTCAGACCTCCAGATTTTGTATCTGGTGTTCTTTTTTGGCTATTTTGGAATGAACATGGTTTCAATTGTCATGTTGAACTATTATTTGCTTATAGATACCTTCCATGGATGATGCCACCTTCATCATCATTTTCCCCTTTGTAACCCATACAATTTATAAAAGTCATAACATGTATAAACAGAGAAGCTCACCATTCTGTAGATTTGATTCTACAAATTATAAACTTCAAAGAGTGGAAGACAATTGCAGTGAAATACCTTCAGTCTGAGGGTCTGCTACAAATCGTCTCAAACAATCAACAAAACTAGTTCCATTGAAAGGATCACCCCCAATCCCCACACATGTTGATTGCCCAAGGCCCACGGCAGTCGTTTGGAACACCTGCCAGTTTAATCAGAACATTAAATATAATAAGTCTAAGTCAAGCTCAACCAAGTTACAAATTTTAGACAAAATAATTTCATACCGCTTCATATGTAAGGGTGCCAGATCTGGAAACAATGCCAACACGGCCAGGCTTGTGAATATAACCAGGCATAATACCAATTTTGCACTCTCCAGGCTTGATAATTCCAGGACAGTTTGGCCCTATAAGTCGAGTCTTAGTTTGCTTGTTTAGAGCTGTTTTAACACGTACCTGTTATTCAGAAAAAAGATTCTTAAGCATGCATTCAAACATGTCACTTTAGTAAATTACTCACAACAAAAGAATTTGAAGACTTCAAACATAATATAGAAGTCCTATTCTTCAATTGCTATCAATTGCAGGCTGTTTTAATTATAATCTTCTTTAACTGTTAATTGCAGGCTATATAAAGTGTTAGATATCAACTTGCAACTGTTGTCAGCAAAACTAATAGTTTGACTCCAATAAAGATGATTGAAAACAAAATAAAATGAAAGAAAATACATCAAATGGTATTAGGTCAACCAGTTATATTCCTCAACTTCAAGGAGGAGACCCAGGTTCGAATCTTGCAAAGTGATACATGCATAATTGCCAAACTGTTGTAATACCACTATGTGATTATGATATAATACAGCGTGGCCCATTTCAATCCCATTTAACCAATTTTAAAAAATTGAAGAAAATGCATGTTACACTGACCCTGATTGTCCAGATTGAGTTTTAATTTTAGAAGCAGTATCACAACAGAAAAACTGTTCAAGCCTTGAGCAAACAACTTTTAGTTTAGAATCAGACAGAAAAAGAGAAGATTTAAGAAATGAGTCCTACTATACTGGACACAACCTCCCTAAGTTAAAACAATTAAAACAGCATCAAAATGATAGTAACAACAAAACATACAAATGCGCATAAATTAGTAGGCTGGTAGACAGAGATAATTAACAAAGTAAATTATTAAATAGCATTAGCTCAACAAGTTAAATTCCTCAATTTTCAAGGAGGAGACCCAGGTTTGAATCTTGCCAAGGGATATATGCATAATTGCTATGCTGTTACAATACCATTATAAGTTCATGAGGTAATACAGGTGGGGCCAATTTAAATCCCATATAAAAAAAAGAAAAAGAAAATCAAAAGATCAAATTAATAAAATATTAAAATATAACTGGTAAAAATATGGAACTCAATAATCAATTGACTCTCCTTCCCAATTGAACAAATACTTCATTAATAAGAAAGATGATGTTTCTAGAAGACCTTGTTTAAAAAGGCACATGATAATTAATTGAGGAAATTAGAACTCTAAAAACTAGGTTGCCTATCATACACAATTAACTAATTAAGATGATCCTTATAGCCTTGCAAGGAAGGACAATCACCATTATTCTTAATGCTTCAGTAAAAGCCCCCTTCATTAAGTCAAGAAAGGAGGCATGTTGATCAAAACTACATTTCTAAAAATGTTCAGACAGACAGAAATTTACTAAAAGGTCTCCTTAATGTACTGAACAATGTCTCCTTCATACAAAAACAAATAAGGAATATGTATTTGAGTGGATAGAGAAACACAGATTACAAATGGCATTGCAAATATTAATTACTATTGATGTCCATGGTGGGTCAATGGGACTGAAGTAGATGAACAATAACAGAACAGATAACATGATTCTGTTAACGTTCACAAATGACCAAAGCAGGTCAACGGGACTCAATGTAAAAAAGCTGTCCCAGAGCACTGTAGTTGCCAAGAAAGTATTAATAAACTAAACTAGATATTAGAGTGAAGTTCACTAAAGTTAAGCTATCATACAACATCTGATCACATCCATAAGGAATGGACCTAAACAAGGGTAAACACTACCATGTTGCAAGTAATGATGAAGAGAAAAGAGAATGAGGGTCAAGGGAAATATAGAAGAGCTCAAGAGGATCCAAGTGCCAACTCTAATAAGTGGTAGAATGCTAAGTAGAGGTAGAAGCAGGAGCACAGCCACCATCATCACCAACTATTCCAAAAAGCCAACACAGGATATAATGATGATCCGTGTCGGATGGCCAGGGCTAAGGGGGCCTGACTGGATAATCCTGGAAAGGTTTAAAGTCCAGCTTCCTGAAACTCTCCTCACATCCATAGCTGAGCAACTAGAAGCATGGTTACCACGTTCAAAAAGGTTGGGATACATGTGCCCTAAAATTTGCAAATTTTTACATAAATTTAAAGAAGTTGAAAAGTTTTTAACGTAAAATGGCAAATAAGAATAAAAAATAAAATTGACCAAACCAAACTGGACCAGTTCAGTCGGTCCAAAAAGTCTGAACCGGACCAAACCTGGGCCCATTGGGGTGAACCTAGTAACTATGACTAGAAAAGGGCAAGAAGCTGCTAAGCTGCATTTGTCTGCACCTCCTAGGCTAATGACAGGTAGTCGATATATTGCACCGGAAAGGCATAATCCCTCCCCACCACGGCACATGCAAGAGGAAGAAGGCACTGAAGCCTTGGTGGCTACTTTCATGTAAAGTCAACAATGCACAGATCTGCAATAAAATTCTGGAGACTTGCAGCATCAGAAGATCGCTTATTAGTTCCCACAGTAGATATAGGGTGAAGAAAGTAAGGAACTGAAATAAAGTGCTCTGAAAGCATTGCAAAGAGAAAAAGGATTGGTTTGCTAGATCACTACAACCTGTTGGAACTGAGTGAAAAATGTGCACCAGGTTTTAGCAAACGAATAAACAGAAAGATTATTTAAAAAAAGCAACAAAGAGAACAACAGAGAATCCATTCTTGAGAACATATAACAAATTCAAAAACAAACAAACAAACAAATATATATATGTGTGTGTGTGTGTGAGTGAGAAGAAAATGAGAACCGCAGTTAATTATAATGTTATCTATGAAAACTAGACTTGACAATGCCCTAGTATTTTTATATTTTTCCTGCACAGATCATCTTGTGAGAAAACAATGTTTAAGATGAAATGCCTTATGTGAAGAATCCCATAAAGACCAAGGACAACTAAAAATGATAAGTATTACAAAGCCATAAATCTGTTTACCATATCATGTTGGGGAATTCCTTCAGTAATACAAACGACCAAGTCCAGCTCAGCTTCCATTGCCTCGAAAATAGCTGTAGCAGCAAAAGGAGGTGGGACATAAATTACAGATGCATTTGCCTTCGTTTCAGCCTTGGCTTCTGCAACCGTGTTAAAAACTGGAAGACCCAAGTGTTCTGTGCCCCCTTTCTTGGGAGTCACTCCACCAACCTTGATGCAACAAAAAAGAACATTAACGTACCGTAAGTAACAATTCCTTCTTAGATAGGGCGTTTTAAGAAAAGCTGAATAGACAATTGAAACAAAACACATTCACCTCAATGTAAAATCCATGCATGCCTCTAGATAGTTCAAGTGTCAACAAGCATTGAGAGACCACTTTCCAATTTCATGTCATATTTCACAGGAGATATTAATAGGATGAACCCAAAGCAAAAGCATCATTATACAACAATTTTTAATCATAAATGAAACGGACATAACGCCTAAATCATTCTTATTTATATTAGAAAAACACATACGAGTTAATACTTTGACTTAATGCACATAATATCAGAATACTAATCAAAGCATTGTAGCCATGATTTAAGAACATTGTAGATAAAATATAAAGAGCTTTTAAAACTCTACCAAAAGATAGAAAGGAGACTACTTACAACTTGACTGAAACATTTTTTTAAATTTTCCTGAAACTGGCACCAAATTTCAAGGGCCTTCCCCGGCCTTTTGGAATCACCCTATAGACCTAGATTTCAACAAGACTAGCCACTTACTTCACTATAAGACAAGCTGTATACTTGAAATTAACTGTTGCCAAAAAGCATACAATTTTTCTATTAGACTCAAGTGGCTATGGGAATACCACCTCAGTTCAAGATAAACATCTTGGGACAGGAAATCTAGGAAGTTTAACCCAGTGGAGGACCTCCATAGCAGCCCCCCTCATACATCTTTACATAGGAGTCATCCAAACCCATACATTAGACCTGACTCGCTTCAAACCTGTTAGGGATACAGAGTCTGAAGAAGTGCTTGACACCCTAGCTGTCAAAACAGTCCTGGGACCTGGATGGGCCAACAGGGTGCCACCTGTGTGCATGGCAGAAGGGCTTGCTCTACATATATGGGCATTGGCTCTTAGGCAGTTATGGTCATCAGCGCCCCCTCCCCCTCCCCCACCCCAACTATGATACATACCTTTGACCAACCCAGGTCCTAAGAGCCTCCCTATGCAAAGGTATAATCACAGCTAAAAGCTTTGCCACCAGTATGAAACTGGCAGTTATCCTCTACTAAATTATGGTTAAAAAGGCTTTCATCATGTTTTCTTGCAATTTAGCTTTTGACAAGCATAATTTCCTTGATAAAGTCCTTCCACCTTCTCCCATGTTAAATTGTTGAAAGTTCACGCCCCCACCCCAAGCCAAGTCCAGCTATGACACGTACCTTTGACCAACCCAGGTCCTAAGAGCCTCCCTGTGCAGAGGTATCAACACAGCTAAAAGCTTTGCCACCAGTATGAAACTGGCAGTTACCCTCTACTAAATTATGGTTATAAAGGCTTTCATCATGTTTTCTTGTAATTTAGCTTGTAACAAACATAATTTCCTTGATAAATTCCTTCCACCTTCTCACATGTTAAATTGTTGAAAGATCAGAAATGTAGCTATTTGTCTCATATTAAAAATAGATCTCCCACCTTCTCCCATGTTAAATTGTTGATATACATTGATGAGCTTGAAGGTGTCCTTTGGCAGCAAACTGTGGAGAACAGATCTCTCTGTGGCATAAACATTGATGAGCTTGAAGGCATCCTTTGGCAGCAAACAGTAGAGGATAGATGTACATTATATCATATCTTAATTACTATACTAAGTTCTGTAGACAATGTCATTCTCTTTTCTCTGTCTCCCTGTAGTTCACAAAGGTAGTAGATGCTCTTGTATGGCCTTCTCAGCTCTAACAATTAGGAGTCAAACCTTAATAATACTCGGGCTATGATCTTCAAAACACACACATGCACCAGAAAAAAAAAAGAAACGCTTCCTCCTAGTTCCAGCTTTCCTGCAAAGAAAAACTTGTTAAGCTCACGATAGCCTATGGCCCTATACTTATGTGAGGGTTCAATTTACAAGTCCATCTCTTAGTCTCAAGCCCATCTTTCAGTCATGATTTTGTAAGGGATATGCCTTCCTTTTCATCTCATAACATCAATGTTTCAGAAACACTTTTTCAAGACACCCTCAAAGATGCAGCTCTTCAATGGTATGATTAAAACCACATTTCTTTACTAATCTTGAGTTTAGGGGATCAAGCTTGGCGACTATTGATTGGATACGCATTTAGGAGGGGTCAAACTATCCTACTCCAACAAATGATCCATTGAAACTGAATGGTTTCTCAATGCATTGTTAAGATGAAAACACATCCCAACCTCAACATATTGAGAGCAACTTTACGATCACTTTCCATCTCCAAAAATTCAGTTCCACGTGGTGTCATGCCTTAGGCCAAGAGCTATATTTGTACTTAACACTTTGGTTGAAAAAATCGGTTACTTCCATGAATTTTCATGATTAAAGGTGACACTGGTATGCTTTTCCAATCCATCAACATTTTGATAGATCAATTCCACCCCTATAGATACTCATTGGATGCTCTTTCTACTCTTGCTTCTTGAAAAGGAGGTGATTTATAAATCAATTATAGAAGATGTCCATAAGTAATAGACTCAAAGTACTTGGATTTCTTAAGATGTCTCTCTATGTCGACCATTTTCTGTAGATTGTTAAAGGCATCATCAATCATCTCAACTAAATTTGGTGTCACTAGGCGTATGGCCTCAAGATTTCTCTTGACCACATGAGGGTCCACTCCCACCAGCTATGGATAGAGACCAACCACCATGTTCCCAAATGTGATAGGATTTGTCACTTTAACTCTCTCTAGGAGGAGAAAAAGAAGCACTTTATCATCAAGTTCCTTGTCATTTAGGAAGGTCACTTGCTACCTTCTTTCACTATCCTAACAAGAGATATTTATCTCCATTGTTTTAAGAAGCAATCACTCTCGGACATCAAGCCCTAAATAGGGACCCAAGGACTACTAAGTCGACCACCTATTATCTTCTTCCAACAATTGCAGGTAATAAAAAATAACTAGATGATATAACTACCCCAAAATATAATGTTAGATTTTTAAGACATCGTCTTCATCAACAACCAACTACGAGAGGACCCTCCCTCCTCCTCCTCTTCACACATTGAACATGGTATACCTACTACTCTTTGGTGTAGAGGTTCCATCACCCACCCACCCAAAGTCTAGACAGCCTAGTGAGGCATCTATTACCAAATTCCTTCTATGTCTAAAGGGTCATAAATGTTGAATATTAGTACTTGGGACAAAACACCCTCTAAGATTGCCCCAGGTGGCCTTGTTAGACCTATTAGGACTTAAAGGGAAGAAGTTGAACAATAGAGACACTAATAGATTGAAGGCACAAACTAACCTTCAAGTAGCAGCAGCAACAACACCCAATACAACCCAAGCATCACTTATGATCAAAGAAAGAATCACCAATACATCCAAGCTTATGAAAAAAGAAAACAAGCTTAAAATAGTCTCAACTCAAAGAGGTTGAGCACCAAACTTTTCTAGAACAATTCTTTTCAAAACCATTCATTTACAACGGATGATGTCTTGAAGCATGAGGGTTTAGTTTGGGCCCAATCCACATGATCTAAGTTGGGGCCCCATATCTCTAAACCATAAAGAACAGCCGGTTGAATAATTGTAAAAGAGTAATGCCTAGAAACATTGATGTTCTCAAACTAAAAGTGAGCCATATCCTTTACAATGTCGTACATGAGTTGCTTACTTCAGGATAAAATATGGTCCTATAAACTTAACTCCCTTATTATAAAGGGCATCACAATCTCAACTTATTCCTCACTATGCAAGAAATGAAACTGGGATAGAGCCTCCTCAAAGGTATTAAAGATCATGACCTTAGTCTTGATAAGGTTCATAGTGAATTGTATATGCTCAAAAAAAGGAAACCAAGCAAATTGAGTTGCCAATGAAGGCCATCAAGAGTATGGGAGAGAAGTACACATCATCAACAAATATCAAAATGGCAATCAAGACATGGTGAAGTGTGCAACCATTATCTACATGAGTATGTTGTGGAAAAAATTCCTCTTGCTCACCAACATAGATGCCAAAGAGGTTTGCAAGAGACAGCAGTGTGTGGGGACCCCAATGGTGCTCTTGACAAAGTCAAAAATGCCATGACATATACAAAATCGGCCTATGACTATCTTATAGAGCTTCATGATGTCAATAAAGAAAGATTCTCTAGTACCAATGGCTTGGAGTTTCAAGAAAAGCAAATACCTTGGTGGTCGGTTGAGTGTCGAAGACTTTCTTAAAGTGAACAAAGCAATAGAATACTTAAGAATACCATTGGCAAGCATCTTCAATAATGGCCATGTAAGTGAGAATGTGATTACTAGTCTTGAGAACACACTCAAACATGTCAAGGAGAAAAATCGGTAAAGCTGACTCACAGGACTCTTGTGGACATATTAGAGATGAGCACATTAAAATCTAAATCAATATTAAAATTCACAAATTATTAATACCCACTAATGACATAAAAATAAACCAAGCACTGCAAATCAAAACAAGACAAGGGAGTGCCTCATGCATTCCCAGAGAAAAGTAAATGCAAGACCAGGTTCTCAACAAGAGAAAAGAATGCATAGAGCCTCACAAGATAGGGGCACCATGGGAAAGCCCTAGGTACCATAATGTATTCTAAGAATCAATTTTTTCTGATACCAATAACATGCTTTCCTACCATCCAGGCTAAGAAACTCCGTGATGAGTAGAGTGTATTCAACTTGTTGACCTCTTTGTGCTTCTAGTTGCCGGACTGACCTCATATTGGAATTATTTGCACACAACTTTTGCAGCAAGCACCATCCTAGCGTTTGGAAAGAAAGCGTGCAAACATCAAGACTCTGATTTTTATTTTACGTTGACAACGCTGAGTGATTAAACCACTTGCAAATTGAATTATGAACAAATCAAGACTCCTTTGGAAATTCACATCTCCCACCACCAACACCATTTATGATCATACGGTTCACAAAGAAGTGGCTCACACTATGAAATCACACCAATATGCACATAATGGTTTTATTTGTGCTGCTCAGTCTGCATCAAAATAATGTTAAACCATGCCTATCAGACACAGGATCATCCTTCATCTTTAACTATAATTTCTCCCTTACCCAGGCCCTTAATGAATCTCTACCCTTTATAACATTTCATCAAGTATTTCACATTCATCAGTGCATGCATACAGAAAGCATGATACATCCACCTGCGATTGTCTCAAAGTAAATGCCCTTAGGTCTGAAAATGCATCTAATTCATCCATTAACAATTGGCTCCAGGTAGATGCACTTAAAGCTCATAATGCATCTAATGCAACCAGATTTTATCATTATAACAGAATTTCCATCCTAAAAGACCATCCAAATAACATGATAGTTCAGCCACTGATGCAACTGACTGCATCCAATATCGTCAGATTTTTAACATTGTAACATAACTTGCCTTGTAAAAGACCATCCATATAACAATGATAATTTGCCCATGTATAAAATATATAGGAAGAACCATATATCTGTCCTGAACTGCCTGCATTGTGAAATGTCTAAAATATAATCAATGGCATGGCATTTCCCTTTTTTAGCCTAAATAAGACTGTTATAACATATCTATACAGGACGAACACCTTTGATCAGCAGCTATCTGTTCAAGAACGGATTGCCACCCTTCCTAACCCATTGGGATTTTCCTAACAGTAATTTTAGATCTGCTATAACTGCAAAGAGAAGTTGAAATGATAATATAAAGCAGTGTTGGAAAACTCATCCAGAATCTGCAAAAATTGCAGTTTTTTAATGCCTGGCTACAAAATTGCCGAAAAACTCAATGCTAGGTTTGAGTGAGTACTCACCATAAAACTCACAGATAAGATAAGATAATTCTATTAATGTCCACAAATGGCCAAAGTAGGCCAATGGGACTCATTGAAAAGAGTTGTTACAAATTACAATGCATTGTAGTAACCACAAAGTACCATGAAAATAAGCTAAACTAGAGTAAATAATCTAGTGTAAACTACTCTAAAGTGGAACAACTGTATGGCATAAAATTACAGCCTCAAGGGTTAGCCAAAATGGATAAACCCTAACATGCTAAAAGAAATAAGAGAGATCTAAAAGTTGAGGTACAACAAAGATAGAAAGGAGCTCCAACAGATCCAAGCGCCAACTGAAAGTCTGAAACACATCAAAATCTTGATTCATCATCTTTTATCTCCCAGGATTTGACGAGGGGGGACAGCAAGTTTATTTAAAAGGGCCACCCAAGGGATTTTTGGAAGGAGACTGCTAGAGAAGGAGGATCCTCACCATGACGAATGGAGGAAGGGAGGAACCCACCCACGAAGAAAGGATGAAAGCAAAGATCAAAGCATGCAAGCTTGGAAGGAAGGAAAGAAAGGAGGGAGGGGGGGATAATCTATAGTCGGATGTAAAGTATAAGCATAGTCGTTGTCACCACCAACTATCCCAAAAGGGCCAACACGGGATCTGATGATGCTCCCAAGAGAATGGCCAAGACTAAGAGGGCCTGGTTAGATAATCCTGAGAGGACATGGGGTTCGATCCCTCAAGACTCTTCTAGCATCCATGGCTATGGAACCAATAGAAGAGGACAAGAAACTAGTAAATTGCGCCTATCTATAACTCCTCGAGATGTGAGGGATGGCTGAAACCCAAAGTTGAAGAACTACAATCTTGTCCTATCACAAGCAAGAAGAAAGAACTGAAGCCCTAGTAGCCACTCTTGTATGCAAACAAGGGCACACAAATCTGTCATTAATATTTTGGATAGTTGTAACTTCCAATGAGCACTTATTACTCTCGACTGCAGAGATAGGGTAAAAGAATGAGGTGATTAGTCGAGTAGTAGTTTGTCTCCCCTATAATAACTGTCGTTGAAGAGTCGTAGCTTTCCTGAGGTATAGAGCCAAGAATCTTTGGTCAGGATAGCTGAAAAAAGTGGCAAGCGATCCCCCTGAGTCTCTATACAGGCAAACGTACCCCCCTCGAATCTCATAATATATAGGACACCTAAAGATGAAATATTCTTCAATCCCCACCTCCCAAATAGAGCAAAGACGACATACCCTATCCTCTTAAGGAATATGGTGGTTCGTCTCCACCTACATCTAAAGTGAGCATACTCTGAATTGACCAAGGGGAATCCTAAGGCTATGTGTCTAATGTCACTCAACATAATTAGGACAAGTAAAATTGCCATTCTTAATCCTCATGAAATGCTTAGTGTAGAAGGCCAACTTAGGACTAAGAGGTTGAGATGGAGTGACATAAGTGATCTAAATATACTATCGATAAACATCATCTTTGACTGCTTGATTACTTACCCTCTTATTAGGAAGAATGCAGGAAGGAGCATTCAAGGAATATTTGAAAGGAGGTTATTGATCTATGGAGAGGCCAACTAACTGAAGAAGAGAAATAACTTCTGAGTACCATCCACAATGAGGACCAAAAGAGCCCTTGGAAGTAATGCATTTTGAGAAGCTAAACACCAAATATGAGTATCTCTATCGGTTTGAGGTGTAGTCACCCATGGATCTAAGGCGGTGACCCTGAAAAATAATTTTGAAGATGCTCTCAAGACAAAAAGGATGAACACCGGGGAAGAAAGTAGAGAGGGGAGGGCTCTGGTCCCTCCCTTGCTCCCCCTCCCATGGCTCCTGGTTCCTGCCCAGTCCCTGGCTCAACCCAGGTCATCCCTCCCGGGGAGTGGTTGTTTGCAGATGATCTCCTGGGGGAGATCCTTCTCCACTATCTGTGCCCCTCCCGGCCGGCTAGGGTTTCCTTGGTTGTTTTTTCGGACTGGTGCTTCCCAAGGATCCCTGTTTGGTTGGGGATCCCTTCCCTTTTTCCCTCAGGCTTCCCCTTGGGGTTTTTTGCAGGTTATTCGCGTGGATCTGGTCCCCTGCGTTTCTCGGTGCGGTGGAGGTGACGGTTTAGGGTTTGGACAGCTTCCCCCTTTTTCTTGTGAATCCTCGACGGGCTCTGTGCTTGGACGGGATTCTTGGTCCCTGCTGCTGGGATCCTCTTCTGTTTTCCCGGGGCGGGTTCCTTGTGGTGCAACTCTCTGGTCACTTCCTGATGGGCTGGATCCTCTCTGTGCTGGCTGTCGGCTTCCTGCAGGATGGCTCTCGCTGAACGGAATATTTTCCCGGTGGGCGGGATGGTTTCTCCACAAGGCGGGATCCGCCAAATCCGCCAGTTTTCCCGCGAGGCGGGATCCTTTCTTTTCTACTGGTTTCCCGGATGGCGGGATTTCCTTGTTGCTTCCCGCTAGGCGGGACTGTTTGTGGTGGTTTTGACTGCTTCCGCGAGGCGGGATTTTATTGTAACGAGTTTTTCTTTGCTTCTGCTGGGCGGGATCTTCTCGATGGTGGTTTTTGGCTACTCCCCATCGGGCGGGATCTCCAAAACTACTTTCTTTCTTATTTGTTTGTTTCCGTTGAGAGGGATTGTTTCATGCTTACTGTTACCGCTGGGCGGGATTTCTGTTTTGATGTTCAGTTTCAAGGGATTGATGCCCTAGGCCCATTGCTTATGTAATCAGGTTTTTTTAGGGGTTACGATTTCTGTAATAGGCTTATACATAAAGCCAGGAGGCATGATGCAAGGCTGATTTTGTACATAAGGTTTTGGGATCCTCTATAAAAACCCTTTTTTAATCTACTATAATAATTACCAAAAAAAAAGGATGAACACCAAACTCAGCCTAAACAATACAATGCGGAATTGTTCTTTTACATTGCATAAATAGCTGAAGCAAAATAGCCTAGACCCTCTCAATGCGAGACCAAACAACACACCCTAGACTTGGACCCCAAATCTCAGATCCATAAAGGACTATGGGTTTGATGATGCAATCAAAGAGGTGCATCTTTGTAGGGATGTCTTGAAAGTGTTGTTGCATTGGCGTTAAGATGGATGAACTTGCCAAATCTCGGATGAATTTGAGCAAAAATTCATATGGTCGCTTTTGTTGAATTTGTAATCTAATTCATGGCCAAGAGCCGACATTGTGCGATGTATTGGATAGGCCTAAGGGCATTTCATTATGCAATATGTTTATTATTTTGTAATATTTTATTATGTACGCCCAATAGGCTATGGTTAAACCTTATTTAACATTTGTAATTAACCTAAAGGCCACTTGTTATGTCGGCTTAAGTTAAACTTTATGATGTGATTTGGGGTTTTGGTATTGCTATAAATGCCCCCCTCACACTCCTCATTTTCTCCTCAGAGTGTTGTGTAATATTATCTATGGATAGTGATTATTTACAGCATAGTAGTCAGACTCTTTTGGACTCCCGAGTACTCCGCCGAGTCCGAGTCCGAGTGGGCTCAGCCGCGTCGAGCCCACTCCGACTCCTTTTTTTTCTGGACTCCACCGAGTCCGGCCGAGTCCGAGTCTGTCCCGGACTCCCGAGTCCTAACATCAGGACTCGACTGGCCCAAAAAAATGGAAGTTAAAAAAAAAATTACGTCTAGGGCGGTTATGGCCAATGCGCAATCACAAACAAGACACTGAAATCTTTGTTTATTACATTAACAAGAGAATGTGCAATTTTGCTTCTCAAACCTTCAGAATGCTTATCCCTCAATTTTAATTTATTTTAATACAAATATATCTTTCTCCGATGGATACATCATTCGCGTCTTGTTTGGGAATGGGAACTGCTTCAGAATGCACGTATGCATGTCCTGTGGGGTGTGGCGATTCGAGCGGAGAATGGAATGATTTTTGGAGGTGTTTGATCAAGGAAGGCTTGAGGCCGCCAGTGTTGAGACCTATTCTGGAAAGTTCGTAGCACAGTTCTTGCTTGCACCTTCCTTTTCTTCCATTCTTTTCTCTCCTTCAATGCACCCTCTCCCCTCGTCGTCACTGCCATCGTCGTCGTTGCAGCCAATACACACCACCACGCCGCAATGGAAAAAAATTTAAAAACAATAATTTATTTCGCTCTGAAACCCTCGACCACCAACGAAACAATTGCTACGCACGAAGCTCCCTCAGAATAATGAATGTCGCTTCTACCTTGAATTTTGGTAAGCAGTTTTCAAAAACGGCTTCCCATTCTAAAACCGGAAAAATGGCTAGGATTAAATATTAGCTTTATTAATATTTGAAGAATTTTTTTTCTCAAGAACCTTTTAATAAAAGTAAAGTTAATAGATCCCAACCAACCATCCAGGAAATCGAATCTAGACAACCCACCGATTATTTTTAAACATGGTATTTGAATATTTTATTTATTAAACATGGTGGACTAAGTTAGGGTGATTCCGTCATACAGTAAAGTTTATCATTATTTAATGTTTTTATTATTATTTAATATTTTGTAAAATGTTGATAATGTTTTTGAACTTTATATATTTAGTTTTATTTTATTATTATATTATTTATTTATAATTTTATAAACCAAAGTGGTCATACCTGCAAAGGTCATAGTTTGTTCCGAATCCTCTGAGTGCACACCATACCAACAACGATGGTATGAATCTCGAGCGACCAGATGGTCCTCTTCATGCCGGGTTATAAAATAATGAGGTGGTATAGGCTTGTTGGGGGCAGCCCCTATAGTTTGAACCTTGCACTTGGCAGTTACTAAAAATAGTGTGGATGTAACCAAAATTATTAGCTTCTTATTAGAATATGCTCCTCCCTCTTGTTAATTTCTTATTTGTATAATGTTGAATGTTGAGTAAGTGTGTTAGAATATACTAATAAGTAATATGCATGAAAAAACTTATTTTTTCAATAAAAATTTGTATTTTTTTCTTTTTTTTCGAGTTTTTACCAAGTCTTGCCAAGTTTTTTTGCCGCGTCCCGAGTCCGACTCCCGAGTCGAACTTTCCGAGTCCGACTCCCGAGTCGAACTTTCCGAGTCCGAGTCCGAGTCGAGTCCGAGTTTTGCTACTATGATTTACAGTGCCTACGGGTGCTGCAGTCTATTTCGTCTCTTTTGCTTTTTGTATAAGATTTGGGTGTATGTTTTGCTTATGTTTGTTTCTAGAAAGCATTATGAAATCTATCAGAGTTTTTGCTGAGTTTGCCTACTTTGGATAAGATTTTGCCAAATTTTGGATTGAAAAGTTTCTTATGTTCTGTTCTATGAACTTATATATTTTCTTCGAGGTTTTATATGTCAGACCTTTAATCGAGAATTTTGTCAAGTTGCCAGGTACTCTCCAAAAATGGCCTTGTCCTGCAATTACCGGGTGCAAGCTTTCTAACATTGATATAAAGAATGATAGATAAGACTAAAGCAAAGAATTCGACTATATACATGTATATTGAATTATGATTGGTGTAACTCACTTACCATGGCATTCTACACTTTATTAAGCAGATTTTTTTATGATGACACCATAGTCAGCTATAGATTCCCCTATATGATTTCCTTCCCAATATATGGACATGTACACTTCAGGTTAATTTTAAAGTCATTATATACTGGCTGACATGGACTTGAAGATGTCTTGGTATGAGTCAACTTATAGTCCTAATGGTTAAATTGACCAAATAACGTGTATGAATAAAGATTACCTAAAAAAATGATATATCATCAAACTGGAAGCAGCATTATTAAAAATCCTTTGAAAAATCTCTCTTCCTTTCGTATGCATCATTCATACGGTGTATGAATTATTTTCTACTATGTACAGATCTAATTGATATATTCAACATAAGTATCAAAGCTAGTTTCAAACCCTACTTTGTAGCTCTTTCATAAATGAATTTTGTCTGCTCATGAGAACCAAGCTTGGGCTCTGAACATGGGCAAAGGATGCTAAGAAAAGTATTATGCAAAGGTTGAAACTTGACATAGATGACTGAAAACTAATGTTGAAAAATTCTTTAAAAAATCACTATCAAATTTATCATAAATTTTTCCAGATCTCCAATTTATCCATGTATATCATAAATGAAGTTTGTCTGCTCACCAGAACAAAGCTTGGGCTCTGAACATGGGCAGAAGATGCTATGAAAAGTGTTGTGAAAAAGTTGCCATAGATAACTGAACCGCGAAAACAATGAAGCATGGTATATTGACAGAATTTTACTAAAATTTGAAAATCATCTCTCTTCAGAAAGAGCTTCCATTTTGTTCCTTTAATATTTATGATATACTTTCTAGAGGTATTGGGAGAGTCAGTATCTGTTAAAATTGAAATTCAAGAAATGCCCTCTTTAGCTAGGGAAAATTCAGAATAGCAACCTGACTTGTAAAAGTGCTATATTTTTGCTCAGATCTCTAATTCAGACTTCAAAATCCACTTTTAATAAAAAAATTAGGAGAAAAGGCGACTAATTTTGCATCAAATCGTGTAATGGTTATAGAGATGAAAATAATATTTTTGGATTCCTGAAAACCTTAGGTCACCAAAATTATTACCTTAAAACCATATAATGCTTATGTTCCATATAAGATTGCATTCCACACTTACTTCTCATCAAAAACCACACAAGGTTCCAAGTTACCAGTTCCTTCACCCAGAGTTGAGGTTCTTATGTCTTGGATAAGGTGCTTCTCCACCAACTTCCTCATTGATTACTGAGGTTTTCTTGAAGCCACTAAGGAATTCTTTACAAGGATCTATAGTGACTCTCCAAGAATCAATTCTTCAACAAGTACTCAGCATTGACTTTGCAATTCTTATTTTTTATGACAAGGATAGCTAGTATTTCCTCTTGCATCTGAATTTAACAGCATCTCCTTCTACCACATCACTCCTAATTGGTGTATACTGTATATATTGTAACCCTTATACTTTTGTATGTTGTAATGTTTGTACTTACACCCCCCTTCCTTTACTTTTAATCTTTCAAAGGAGTTGTTCCTCAATAGTACAGCAGATTCATTGACCTGCTTCAATCATTTGCACACATTATTATGATCTAAATTTCAACATTCTCTCTCCAGCATTTAGGAGGCCAGGTAGATATATTGCTGTTTGGATTGTAGAACAGCTCTTGAGTCAGTTCCTTGAGACTTCTTCTTTGAGAGATATAATGCTTTTCAGATGCTTGAGCTTCTTATAATGATTGCCATGAGACTATAACTTGATCACTGAGCGTTCTCCACTGTTAAGCGGTTCTCCTAATGTCTTTGGGCCACTATAAGGATGACACAGGGACGAATGGTGTTTCCCAACTTGTTTGGTATCTGCATTGCCAAGATGAAGCAACTCTTCAAAAAAATTATCTTAGATCTCATTTTTAAAGACAATTCGGCGCATTTAACATCATTCCCCAATGCATTACAGTGGCAGCTGTATTAACATCGAGTTTGGGCATGTGTGTGGGGGGCTGGCCCTCTTGCTTTTTAACCGGTTAATGTGATGATGCAAGTCTAGTGGCATATTCCATGATTGGAATTTCGTTCCACGTTAATACCTGTCTGTCTGTGATTATAGACAGTTGGTGACAAACCTAAGTAAAATTAAGGCCGTGGTTTTTGCTACTCCCAGAAATTCAAATTCTAGACTTCACTCGCTTGTACTAATCAGAAACCAGCTTTGCAAACACAATTGTGCAAAGGATAGAAATCTTATACTAAGGGTCGAGTGCTAGTGTTTTCAGTTCCATTTTTGCATTCAAAATGCAGCAATTTGATACCACCGTTATGAGCAAAATTCTCTATGACACAACGATCCAGGGATGCAATGTTGAGCATATAATCTATCTATGCTTCGAAGTTCAACATATGTCCCGGTGCAGACAGACTTCACACCTGCGAAGCGTCTAGGCAGATATTGGGGCTGAAGAAGACCACTTTTTCGCACAGACTAAGTCAATGGGAATTCTGCCATTTCAAAGAAGGAAACGACTGCAGCTAACAAGAGCATTCCCAAAAAACCAACCAAAACAAGAAAAAAAATTGAAGCTTTTGCCAGTAAAGACGACGTGTAATAGCATTAAGACCACAGTTGAATGAGATCCCCAGCAAAGCAAAATTAACTTAGAAAAGAGAACGATTTAGGATTCAGAGATGTGCATAAGCCCTAATTTGATCTATCGTTTGCGCGCCCTTTGGGCATAAAAATCTGCCATGGACTCCGGACAGTATTCGTTCTCTCTTGTGAAACGGGAAAGCAAATTTAAAATATTGATTGCAATGTTCAAAGGATTCATTGGAATGGTATACGCAATTGCAGAAATCCAATACATTATAGACAAAAATCATGCCCCTTAAAAAGAGTGGATGTCAATAACGCAGATCACGGTTTCGACTCCCGTAAAGTTCCACGTAAGCGCCACGAATTCAGACAACGATCTACATTAATGGCCAAAATAAATCTCGGGGACAGCGAGGATTTATGCATACATACCATTTTAGTGCCATATTCGATGGCTTGTTCCGTGTGAAATGTCCCGTTTTTGCCCGTAATACCCTGACAAATAACGCGCGTGTTCTTGTCGACGAACACCGGCGGAACACTGGCACTGCCAAAATGGCGAACATTATTGCCGTTATGGAGGGAGGGAAGGAGGTTCCTGCCAAATGTACAGACTAATCCTGCGATCTTCCTTGACTGCCCCATCGTTGCTTTGCCTGAGACTCACCTTGTTTGTTTCTTCGAGCAATGGCTCTGGTTCCCTAAGAATAAATGGGACTGCGAGCCAATAGCAAAGCTTTGACGAGGAATATAACAATAGATTCCCTTCCTTGCCAAGGCAAATTCGTTCAATCAACTTGCTTAGGTATTTTTAGGTATCGTGGTCTGAAGATGGGTTCTTTCTAGGCCGCCATTGACTCCGCGCTAAGTTGCCTCAAATTTTTTTTTTTCGAATTTAGTGAGAAAACTTTGTGGGCCGTTTTGATCTAAGTTGCCTTACTTTCAAGGTGTATTTAAATGTTTTTTTAATATGAATGGTAATAATATTCATCACTATGGGCGTAAGGTTCAAACCGGGTTTGTGGGTGTGTTAATTCCTCTGTTGAGTAGTTTAGCTTTCGTGTGGTGTGAGAAGTTTAGCTTTCGTGTAAGTGTGGGTTAATCTTCTATCGTGTAAGTGTGGGTTAATCTTCTATCGAGAAGTTTAGCTTTCGTGTGGGTGTGTGCTAAAATTTTATCGAGAAGTTTAGCTTTCGATCTTACTAAGGATTATGCTTGAGATAGGAATGCTCCCCTATGTTAATTTCTCTATTGAGAAGTTTAGCTTTCGTGCGAGTGTGTGTTAAACTTCTATCGAGAAGTTTAGCTTTCGATCTTACAAGGGATTATGGTTGGGATAGGAATGCTTCTCTATTGATAAGCTTAGCTTTCAGCCTTACATAGGTGTGTGTTAATCTCCTATTAATAAGGTTAATCCCTTATTAATAAGTTTAACTTTCAGTCGTATGAGGGCTTACAGTTGAGATGGGAATGCTTAGCCCTGAGTGCTGGTCATGGGGATTTCTTACACTATCCAAATAAAAAATAATGTCCATAAGGGCTAGGTGGATTGGTAAGACGTTGGGCACTTATCAAGAGGAGACTTAGGTTCAAACCTCGTGGGCATGCCCACTCTAGGGCAAAGGTAGTAGTTTGACTAGAATCCGTTGAGTGTGCGCCAGCTTGATGACGATGGTATCAACCCTAAGTCATCTATGACCAATTGTTTAAAAGGGCAAAGGTAGTAGTTTGACTAGAATCTGCTGAGTGTGCGCCAGCTTGATGACGATGGTATCAACCCTGAGTCACCTATGACCAATTGTTCAAAAAGGAAAGGCAGTTGCCAATTCCCTTATGTATCAAAATAAATTAATTAATTAATTAAAATAAAAAATAATGGCATTTACCAAAAATAGTATGGTTGTAACCAACTCCCGTATGTATCTAAAATAAATAAAAATAATGGTACTTATCAAGAAGGAGAGACCTAGGTTCAAACCTTGGGGACATGGTTTTTTTATTTTATTTATTCATAGGAGAGTTCGTTACAACCATGCTATTTTTGGTAGTAGAGGTTTCTTACACTATCCAAATAAAAAATAATGGCACTTATACCAAAAATAGTGTGTTTTAAAAATAATGGCACTTACCAAAAATAGTGTGGTTGAGACCTAGATTTAAACTTTGGGGCATGGTTTTTTTTTTTTAATTCATAGGAGAATTGGTTAAAACCACACTATTTTTGGTAGTAGAGATTTCTTACACTATTCAAATAAAAAATAATGGCACTTACCAAAAATAGTGTGGTTGTAACCAATTCCCCCTATGCATCTTAAAAAAATAAAAATAATGGCACTTAGCAAGAAGAGATCTAGGTTCAAACCTTGGGGTATCCCTGATTTTTTATTTATAGGAGAGTTGGTTACAATTACATTATTTTTTTAGTAATTGTTAGTGTTGGGTTGATTGCTCTCACCAAACCTATTCCACCTCGTTGTTGTTAACCAAGTTTGAGGGGGGCTATTAGTCACCCGTGTTTTGGATTGACGTGCACTTAGAGGATTCAGATCAGACTACTACCTTTGCAAACAAGTTGCTCCTGAGGTTTGAACTTAGGTGTCTTCTTAGTAAGTGTCTGGCCAAACAAGCAACTACCAATCCACCTAACCTTTGGAGGTGGGGGCATGCCTGTTGCAAAGGTAGTAATGTGTTCTAAATCCTCTGAGTATGCCCTAGACCAACGATAACAATACAAATCCCAAACAACCAGTGGTCCCCGGTCCCCTTCACGTTGGGTTAACAATAACAAGGTGGTATAGGCTTGTTGGGAGCAGTCCCTATAGTTTGAACCCTACATTTGGAAGTTACTAATAATAGTGTGGATGTAACCAACTCCTTTATGTATCCAAAAATAAAAATAAATAAAATAATAATAATATTTAAGGAGAAGGAGACCCAAGTTCAAACCACAATGAACATGATAGTTTGAGGTTAGGATTTAGCATAGTAATGGTAGGAGTATGGGCTGATTGAGATGGACTGGACGAATGTTGCGATGGCATTGGGCCCGTCACAGAGTGTGCATGCTAGCGACGTTTTGTCATCTAAAAATGATTGGAAGGAACAGGATTTCCTAATGCATGTCGAGAATCGTTTGGTAAAAAATAATGGATGTTTGAAGCGATGTGAAGCTAGGCCGGTTCTAGTGGTTCAACCAGACTAGGTGGCAGAAGATGTGGAGTATTTAACCAAGCATGCGCTTATTGGCAAATTTATGGGCATCTGAATTTCTCTTCCCTTTGTGGAGGTTGGGTTAGGAAGACTTGGAACCCTGACGGTGACGTGGAAGTGATGCTGAGTGCGAATAGATATTTTATGATGGTATTCTCTTGTCGTGCGGATCGAAACAAAGCATTTGAAGGGGGTCCCTATTTCTGTAACCAAGTTGGACTCTTTCTTAAACCTTGGCATGTGGGTTTCAACCCGTTAGAGGAGCAGTCATTGCGGGTTCCAGTGTGGGTTTGGCTCCCATTGGAATTCTGGAGAAACGACATTTTGCATATGATTGTCCTTCTTTTTCGTGAAGTCAATTGGACCATCACAACAGACGATGGAGAAAAAGGTAATTTCTATTGCATGTATCTCTGTCGAAATTGATTTAAACAATCCTATTCTAGATTCTATTGAAATATAGTTTGTATTGTTTACATGGGTTCAACAACTTGACTATGAAGCTCTTCTGTTTCGTTGCCAGATCTGTCATGAATATGACCACCCGTAAAGAAAATGTCCTAAGTTTGTTCTACCCATGGCTTCAAATCTTGGGGCCTCTCGATCTGCACAAAATCTGGATAAAGAAAAAGCCCCGATAAAGGAAGGGGATTGGGATAAGGAAGGCTTTATTCCTGTAAAACCCCAAAATAGAGGAAGAAGGGTAAAAAGAGCCCTTAAGGATAGCCAACCAGATGCTCTGCTCAACCGTTTGAGATACTGGATGATCTTGATCAGTGCATGGAGTTACCTGAAATGTTGCTACCTGATGCAGATATAACAGGGCCAA
Organism: Wollemia nobilis; assembly: GCA_028583015.1. NCBI lineage: Eukaryota > Viridiplantae > Streptophyta > Pinopsida > Araucariales > Araucariaceae > Wollemia > Wollemia nobilis. The sequence continues at coordinate 1,854,486 of JAQPPZ010000523.1, read as the reverse complement.
ATCAGATGTCTCTTCTTGAGGTGGAACCTAAGGAATCAGATCTAGTGGGTTTAAATGAAGAATAGATGGCTTTGTATTTGAGTACAGGTGATATGGTTGGATCTAGCCCTGGAAAGAAAACTAATTTGAAAAGTGGCACATGATTTCATGCCAACTTGGTGGACCAATGGCAAACCTTCTATTGTCCAAGGAAATTGAGTCTCTCTGAGATGGAGTTTTGTAGTCAAAGGATGACTACATCAGTACCTGAGTAGGAGAGATAAAAACCTTTGGGATCCTAAGATTCATGATTTCATGTAGGGCTGGTGGACCAATGGCAAACTTTCTCATGGCACCGCTATGTATTCATTTATGAAGCGGCTACAATTTGTTAAGCATAAATTGAAGAGGTAGAATAGTCTAAATTTTGGGAACCTTTCCTTGGCTAAGTTGGCAGTTCTTAAGAAGGTGGAAGAAGCTTCAAGGAAGATTAGAGATCATGGACTCACAAAGGAGCTTCTCTTTGAGGAATCTAAGGCTACGAAAGAACTTTTTGAATGGAAGTTGAGGGAAGAAATTTATTGGAAACAAAAAGATCGAGTGGATTGGCTTCAAGAAGGGGATAGGAACACGATCTTCTTTTTGAACTCAGTTAAGGCTCGCCATAATGGTAAGTTGATTTCCTCTCTTGTGAATTCTTAGGGTGCCCTTCTCTCTTCTTTCAGGGATATTTCAGAAGAGACTAGGAGGTATTTTTCCTCTCTTCAAGGAGGACTCCCTCTTAGATGATGAGGATGAAAAGCTTATTCTAAACCGTATTCCCTTGATTGTTTCTAGATATATGAATGAGCATTTGATGGACCCAATTTCCCTTGAGGAGTTGGAAAATATATTATTCAAGATGAAAAAAGGGAAAGCCCCAGGCCCGGATGGATTCCCGATTGAGTTTTATTAGGAGTTTTGGGAGTTAATAAAATTTGATCTTCTGGAAGTGGTCCATAAGTCCCAAAAGAACAAACATATGCTAAGGGCCCTAAATGCTACCTTTGTGGTGCTTATTCCCAAAAAAGAGGGAGTGAATTCTTTGGATATGTTCAGGCCTATTTCTCTCTGGAATGTTGGTATAAGATCATTACAAAAAATATTATTGAGAAGTTGAAGATATGGTTGAGCAAAATCATCTCTAAGGAGCAAGGTGGGTTTGTTGTTGGCCGACAAATCCTGGATGGGGTTGTTATTGCTACGAAAGCTATTCACTCGATGGAAACTTCTAAGGAGAAATCTATGTTCATTAAGTTTGACATAGACAAAGCCTATGATCGGGTCAAATGGTCCTTTCTTCAAAAAGTTCTTGCTACTTTTGGCTTCGAGGAGGAATGGATTAGATGGGTGATAAGTTGTGTTTCTTCTCCCTCGTTCTTTGTTCTTGTTAATAATGAGTCGTCAGAGTTGTTTGAGGCCTCAAGGGGATTGAGGCAATGAGATACTCTATCTTCTTATTTGTTTATCATTATGGCAGAAGTGTTGGGAAGACTACTCAAGTCTCAAGTTAGGCATGGTCTCATTCAGGTTTGAAAGTGGGATAACAGTTCGGGACTCCTCCCTTCATTTATCTTGGTATTCTGATTTCGTCTCATCCTCTGTCTAGATCTTCTTGGCAGTCTATGCTTGATAAGTTTAGAGGGAGGGTGAATCATTAGACTGTCAGATGGCTCTCTTTTGCGGGTAGAGCGTTGCTTTCAAAATCTATTGTTCAAGCTTTACCCATTTACAGGTGTTTTGTGCAAACAACTCCCTCTCATTTTATTAAGGACATGGATGCTTTGTCAAGACAAATTTTCTAGTCTAGAAAACTTGCTCAATCTAAATGGAGTTTGGTTAGGTGGGATTTTTTTTTGTAGACCAATTCAAGAGGGAGACCTTGGGTTGCGATATGCAGCTCTTTATGGGCAGGCTTTGGCTGTGAAACTCTATTGGAGATGGTGTACTTATCAAGATAAGATTTGGGCTAAAATCTTATCTTGTAAGTACTTAAGAGGTATTTTTGAGGCTGAGATCCCTAGAGTCAGCTTGGTTGGGAAAGGTTCGGTTATCTTAGACACTTTAAAAAGAGGGGCTAATTTAATTAAGCAAGGTTTGTTTTGGATTTGCAATCGAGGATCAAATGCTCTTTTTTGGGAGGATTCTTGGGATGGCCACCCTCCTATTTTGACTCAATATCCTAGGTTACGTTCCCTAAGCGTTTGTTTCTTGGAAGCGGGTTTGTCTCATGTGGAGGACTTTAAAATAATCCAGCCTTTTGGTAATTTGGAGTTGTACAAGTGGAAAGATCCACAAGAATGGCCCTAGGGGGGATTGGTCGAGAACAGAGATGTGCTTGCTATTATTCTTGCAGGGAGGCCTTGATCTTCATTGAGGGGTAAAGACATTTTGGCTTGGAACCCTGATCCCAAGGGAACCTACTATGTAGCCTATGGTTATCAGGTTCTTGATATGCAAAATTTGGGAGCCTCCCTATCACATGGTGGAAAAAGGTGTGGAACAATTTGCTTGGCCTAAATGTAACTTCTTTCTTTGGCTGGTCACTCGTAAATCATGAATTTATACTTTCTAATGAAAAATGAGGTAAATATCTAGATATGGCAATTCATTTGAAATGAGAATTGAATCTGTTTGTAAACTCTCAAACTTTAAAGGAGAGAGTTGTGATTTGTCAATGGTGGGGACCCAAATACAATCTCTTGTTCTAAAAAATAATAAAAAATTGACAATCAACAATAATATCAATTTGGTCCCAACAGGGACACCACAATGGCAAAAGGTATTGGGCTTTCCTAATAAAGACCCAAGTTCAATTCACAGGAAGGGTGGATCTAATATGCCCCCAACTTTTCAACCTATTAAAAAACATTAATATCAATTTTTTATTCAATCCCTTTCAATTGAAATATATTTTCATTATTTTTCTATTGCAATTTGAATCCCTATAAGAAGTGCCCTAACCTTAACCTTTGGACAGTTGTTAATTAAGTTTGATATCATTTGAGTACGTGAGAAGAATTTTGGCTTTGTTATTTTGAAAAACACTACCTCCACATACTTTTATAGATTTCCTTTGAAGCACCATCAAAATTAATTTTGATAAACCCAAGTTTTAAATATATTCATTTTACTCTGAGTCAAAGTAGATACTTTGTTTTAATACCATTATCATATATGACTCTTCCATATATGTTCAAATCCTGTAACCAATTTTTTTTTCATACATAGGGGAGTTGGTTACAGCCACACTATTTTTAGTAATTGACAAGCGCAAGGTTCAAACCACAAGGGTTGCTCCTAACAAGCCTATTTCAACTCGTTGTTGTTGACCCGATGTGAGGAGATCACCGATCACTTGGGATTCATACCATCATCATGGATTTGGCGCACACTCAGAGGATTAAGAGCATACTACTACCTTTGCAAATTGGCACCCCCAAGGTTTGAACCCAAGTCTCTTCTTGGTAAGTGCCTAGCCGAACAAGCAACTACCAATCCACCTAACCCTTGGGGGTAAACTTTTTAGGCTAGAAAAAAAACTCAAGAGCCACTTTTAGATGGTCGACACTACCAATGCATCCAAGTATACCACTATCTAGAGGAAAGCCATAATAGATTATTTTGTGTCCCCCTTCACATCACAAAGGTTCAAATCGTGGACCTCTCGTTCAACGGGACCAAGCTTACCTTCTCCACTTGCGCTATAAAGGCAGACCTATAACCAAGCTATTATCACCTCTTTTTTTACAATTAAAACTTTTCATAGTAAACATTTTACAACATAGACAAAATAAAGTTAAAAAATAATGAATGCAATTATTATAATTTTATAAAGTTAAAAAATAATGTATGATCATAATGTTTTTGGGCATTCAAAATATCTCTTGTACTATATGTCTTTTTAAAGTTGCAAAAGAAAAGCCCCCAAGGGCTAGGTGGATTGATAATTGTTTGTCTCGCTAGCACTTACCCAAAAGAGACCTAGGTTCAAACCTTGGGGGTATGCTTATTTACAAAGGTAGTAGTATGTTCCAAATCCTCTAAGTGTGCGCTAGACTGATGACGACAATACGAATCTCAAGCGACTAATGGTCCTCTTCATGTCGAGTTATAAAATAATGAGGTGGTATAGGCTTGTTGGGGACAACCCCTATGGTTTGAACCCTACACTTGGCAATTACTAAAAATAGTATGGATGTAACCAACTCCCCTATGTATAAAAAATTTTGAAAAAGAAAAAAAGAACTTAAGAGTTATATATATCATTTTTGAACTCTGTATCCTTTTAAATTTTGAGAACTAAACTTATGCTATATAAATTTTAAATTGAAAAACTTATCAATAAAATTTAAATATTAATTTAAGTTTAGAAAGTGAATGGAGGAACAAGGGTTGTGATATAACCTACTCTTTTCTTTGTCTACCTTTGTAGGCAAGTGGAGAAGGTGAGCCCGACCTCATTGAACAGGAGGTTCAAGGTTCGAACCTCTACGATGCGAAGGGGGACACACAAAAAATCTCTTGTGGCTTCCCTCTAGATAGTGGTATACCCGGATGGGACAATGATTGCCAACCACCTAAGAGCGACGAACCTTGAGGTTTATTTCTAACCTAAAAGTTTTGTTCGCCTTTGTAACACGAATGGAGAAGACGAGCCTGGCCCCATTGAATGAGAGGTCCATAATTTGAACCTCTACAATGCAAAGGGGACACAAAAAAATCTCTTATGGCTTCCCTCTAGATAGTGGTATACCCGGATGGGATGACATTATCGACCACTTAAGAGTAGCTCTAAAGGTTTCTTTTCTAACCTAAAATTTTATTGAGGTGGTATAGACTTGTTGGGAGCAGTTCCTACGGTCTGAACCCTGTACTTGGAAGTTACCAAAAAATAGGGTGGATGTAACCAAATCCTTTATGTATCCAAAAAATAAATAAATTTAGAAAGCAAAAATATTATTATTATTATTATTTATACATAGGGGAGTTGGTTACATCCACAGTCCTCTAGCAAGTAGTGTTCAAATCTTGGGGTTGTTTCCAACAAAACCTATTCCACGTCATTGTTTTATAATCTAATGTGAAGAGGACCATAGGTCGCTCGATATTGGTACCGTCGTCGTCAGATTGGTGTGCACTCAACGGATTCAAGTCAGACTACTACCTTTGTAAACAAACATACCCTAGAGTTTGAACCTTAGGTCTCTTATCAGTAAGTGAACTTACCAATCCACCTAGCCCCTAGGGACTAGAAAATATTATTATTATTATTGGATTCAAATCCTGGGGCTACCCCAACAATACCTATTCCACCTTGTTATTTAACCTAGCGTGAGTAGGTGAGGAGGAATGTGGATGATATATATATATATATATATATATATATATATATATATATATATATATACATATGTATATATATATATATATATATATATATACATATGTATATATATATATATATATATATATATATATATAGTATATATATATATATATGTATATCTATATATACATATATATATGTATATACATATATGTATGTATATATAGATATACATATATGTATGTATGTATATATATACATATATGTATGTATATATATATATACATATATGTATGTATATATATATATATATATATATATATATCTATATATACATGTATATATATATACATATATATATACATATATGTATATATATACATGTATATAGATATATATATATATACATGTATATATATATATATACATGTATATATATATATATATATACATGTATATATATATATATATATACATGTATATATATATATATATATATATACATGTATATATATATATATATATACATGTATATATATACATATATATATACATATATGTATATACATATATATATGTATATACATATATGTATATATATATGTATATATATATATATATATATATATATATATATGTATATCTACATGTATATATAGATATATGTATATAAAGAACTTGTTTCTATATTAGCTCGGATTTCACAAGTTTTGTTAATGCTCTCCTCTCCCCTCTGATGAAGAAAGGAGCAAAGCGAAGGGGCTCTAAGCTTTAAAGGTTCGCTGCCGTAAAGCGCCATCGCCATATAGCACCCTTAAGAGCCCTGCCCTGGGAGAGGGAAAGAAGAAGTCGCAAGACGACCCACCCCCACCCCCACTTTGATAAGGAGCCTTTCCCACCAATATATCTGGACTTGGGGACCACGCGCGATAGTCTCCGGGGCCTTGCGGATCGAATAGGTGTTTTGTGAAAGGATAGAGAAGCAAGTCAACTACTATTCCCGTAGCAGCATCAACAGCTCTCGTCGCTTTTCTATTCTCTCGCTGTTGAATAAGAATTACCTCTCCGGCTCTCTATTCTAAAGGGCACACCCCGGCTATTTTAAGCGGGGCGGGGTCCCCCTCTCTATTTTGAAAGTATAGTACTCTTTCCCTTTGCGTGAGGAGCAGGACCCTTATTCTGATCTATCCGAATGCTTTTTTGAATACTCGAGCCCCCATTCTTCTCACTCCTTTGCAACGCTGGATGATCCAAAACCACTTCTTCATCATAGCTATAACGATTTCCTCAAGAGCCTCCAACCTCTCTCTGAAAAAAAGGGGGAGCCCACACCCTTTCTTCGAAAGTCGAGCACATCTACTCACCTAATAACAAATTCCTATCGCTCGAGTACATATATGAACTCGCCCTATCGGAAAAGCGGGCTCTTTAAAACTTCAAGCTCGACCAACCTTTTAAACAGTTGTTAATACAGAGAAGGGTCAGGATCTTTTAAAAGCCTCCTCAAAATTAAAAGCAGGTTGTTTACTCCTTCAGTATGAACCAGGATGGGCTAGAGATCGAAGGTCTAACCATATTGAAAGAGACTTTTTATTTTTATTTTATTTCATTTTATTTTAAAGGGTGCTTATTGATCTTAGATGGAATACTTCTCCCGAATGGCTTTCTATTTCGAGAGGATCCCACCCTTGATATAATACCTCGATCACGATGTTCCGAGATTCGCGCTCCTAGAGGAAGAGCCCGCTGTCAGCAATGAACATTCAGAAGAAGACAGCGGTAATGACTCTGAGCCCAATGAATAAGGCCTGGGATCTGGACATTGAGGCGAGCTCAATTTCCCCGCGAGCCGCCAGAGATGTTGGCATTTTTGCCACATTTTCTTATTTGTTCAGTTTATCCAGGTTTTGGTTGAATGATTACTTGGAACTTCCTTGCAATCTCAACCTCCTTCAAAGTAAGCTCAAGGGAACTGATATGTACAGGCTGTATAGTTACACCACCAATAGTTGTCTGCAACTGTATAGGCATGTCTTCCACTCTTTTTATTACGTTTATGCCTAAGAAGCAGCAGCGCATCCCAGAACAAGAATGTGTATGCAAAATCCCGTTGGATGACAGTATTGGTGGAAGAAGCTGTACTGTAATTTCATCCCTTGAGGCTTTGTTCTTTCTCCAGGTAGTAATCCGAGCAAAGGTCTGTTTCTCCAAGTAGCCCCGGACGGTTTTGTTTTGAGCAACTTACTGAAAACAGTCAAATCATGAGCAGCATGAAATCATTTTCGCTCATCAGATTGAGCGCCTATCAATGCTATGGAAGCAGCGCTTATAACTTTAACAAGTCAAAGCTGAATCTGTTCTCCTAAAATCAGAGCTCCAAAAGTTTCTAAGGCAAAGTTGAGTACTTTTGCTCAGTTAGAGAGCGCTTATGGTTTTCGCTCACAAAGAAGAGCGCTTCTGTTTTTCGCTCAGTTGGAGAGCGCTTGTAAGTTTGACTAGTCAAAGGCTCTTAAAAGGCAAAGCAAGAAGTTTCTAAGGCAAAACATGCATTTTCGCTCATCCTGGACAGCGCCTATCACTTTCGCCCATGAGAAGAGCGCTTATGGTGTTGACTAGTCAAAAGGCAATAGTTTCCAAGAAGGCAAAAGGTTTCTAAGGCAAAATATGCATTTTTCGCTCATCAAAGGAGCGCTTAGCATTTACGCTCGCAAAAGAGAGCGCTTATGGGTTTGACTTTTCAACCCAAGTGTTGTAGCTCATCAAAGGAGCGCCTAGCATTTACGCTCACAAGAACGAGCGCCTAGCATTTGCGCTCATAAAGGGAGCGCCTGTCAAGTTGACTTTTAAACATTTCAGACTTCAAGACAGCTTGCTAAAACGTTTTCGCTCATCAGGTTGAGCGCTTATCATTTACGCCCATGGAGCGAGCGCTTACGATTTTGACAAGTCAAAGCTGGGCCTATTTTCCTAAGTTCAAAAGCTCCACTCCAAAAGTTTCTAAGGCAAAACTTGGCATTTACGCTCACAAAATGAGCGCCTAGCATTTACGCTCACCTAAGGGAGCGCTTATGGGTTTGACTTTTCAACCCAAAGCATTTACGCTCACAAGAGAGAGCGCTTAGCATTTTCTCCAGGTTTAAGAGCGCCAGCATGGTTAACTTTTCCAGCTCAGGTAGACGGGAGTAGCTCCAAGATATTTTCTGACAGCAGAGGGCGGTGCGCAACTACCGGTTTGAACCACAGGGGCCGGTCCCGAACTTCAGACAGTTAGGAAGGCTTCCAGAAGCTGTCTTTCGGGCTGTCATAATTTAATTCCCCAGTGAGGCGGTGCCAGCTCATAGAAGGACAGACACCTTTGACCAATCAGAATTCTGCATTCAAGCCTCACAACCACTTCTCCATCATCCGCCGTATTCAGGTGACATCTCATTAATGATGGATAAGTGTTTTCCTTTCTATTTTCTGCCACCGTGATATTTTATCCGGTGAGCATTTATGTTCTAGAGGCAGGATCCTCTATAAATAGTGGCATTCGCAATGTAATCCATCAGAACTCACCCCAGCTCCAGTCTCTTACACATATCAACAACCGGGCAAAAGGAGAACTGGAACATGTGTTCGTTTGCCTACGGGGAGGACGGGAAGGGAAATGGAGGGAACAGATGCTTAGGCCGAAAAGTTCGGTTTAGAAAGTTGCGCTTCGCCTCGATCGAAATCACATGGACCGGCGTGCTCATGCAGATTTGGTGCGGAATCGGAGTGGCCCCACCCCTTTATCATATAGGGTGATCTTAGGAGAATATCTCTATCCATTGCCCGGGGATCATAGTCATCCCGGCGATACTGGAGTAGACTTCTATGGCGCCCCACTCGAATCGTAGTAGGTTTACCTATTCCCCCTATCATTATCATCCATCCCGGCCCTCTCAGATCGAGAATTGCGCTTATCTATACAATAAGCTCGCCCATTCAACATTGCCCCTACTATTATAGTATGGCCGAAGTAGGAGAATCATTCGCCAGGGAAACGGGAATTGCCAATCGAGAAGAGAAGGAGTCATTTCGACCTCTGATTCTAGAGAAGCCAGTCGATCTCATTGATCAAGGCACGCAGGCAGCGATACTACTTCAGCTTCCCG